>CM061103.1:5792500-10742500 GCA_030770545.1 Macropodus opercularis
ATGCTGCAAACTGCCAGATAACCTCTGACTTAGCTGCTCTTAAACACACGGTTGTGGTCTCAACTCCAGTCAAATATAAATGAGAAGGAACCATAACAGGGCCCTGGAGGCTTCACTTTTCATTTACTTCTCAACACGAGAAACCGACCTCTAATAATAGTGGATGACAGGATAAGGAGCCGTATTATGGATTTGACAATGGCAAAGGTTGAATGTTCTATATCTGGAGCTGCTGCACAGCCAAAGCTCGTAGCATCTAATCAAATACTCGGGATTCTGTGCCCTCAGAGGCTGTGTGAGTTTATAATGTAAGAAAGAAGACGGCTGTGGCGTGATAGCACGTTTTCAAAGAGACAAAACTGGCAACGATTACCTCTGGAATTAATGGACATTTGAGGGAAGTGCCTACTTTACTGATCATAAAAAGATAAGGTGTGGAGCCAAGCTGTCACCACTGCTCGGGCCGATTGGCGTTATTATCACGGACAAGTTTGTTGTTTTTGTCAGAGTAACCTGACAAATACAAATAATTCAACAAGGGGGGAGTAGTTTACAGTTTGGAGGCTTTGGAGCTTGGAATGAAGCTTTAGTTAAGGCTTTAGGAGAATTCTTAAGACCACATTAGGTGTCGATGAAGCTGAGGTTAGAACTTACTTTGGCTTATCCCGGCCTGAAGAAAAGTTGCCTCTGCAGATAAGTCTCGATTTCTGCTCCAACATTCCAACTATTCGAGGGAACAACAAGAAAGACTGGGTAGATCGTGGCTTGCATCAGAGGTCGAGGCTTAGGCGGTGCAAGGGCAAATGCTGGGGGACACAGTACTGGACTTCCTCTTCCACTTTGGGCCCCTTAGTGGCTTTGCGTTATTTATACCTCGGTCAGACACGTGAGGTTTTTCTGACACACATTATGTAGAGTACACAGTCGATGCAAGGCTCTTGACTCAGTGACCCAGAAACTATCCATCCATCCATCTTCTTCCGCTTTTCCCCGAAGGGGTCGCGGGCGTGCTGGAGCCTATCCCAGCTGGCTTTGGGCGAGAGGCAGGGTACACCCTGGAGAGATCGCCAGTCCATCGCAGGGCCACATATATAGACACACAATCACAGTCATACACACACTCACAACTATGGGCAATTTACGCATCCAACCAATTGACCTAACTGCATGTCTTTGGACTGTGGGAGGAAACCGGAGACCCCGGAGAAAACCCACGCAGACACGGGGAGAACATGCAAACTCCACACAGAAAGGCCCCCGGTCGCCTCCGGGAATCAAACCCGGGACCTTCTTGCTGTGAGGCGACAGCGCTAACCACCACACCACCGTGCCGCCCGTACCCAGAAACTAAGCAGAGAAATAAAGTTTCTTTTAATTCATGTTGGCTTTTAAAATATCTTCAGTTAAAAAGGGCCATGATATTTTTTTTTATAGTAAATGATAACAAGAACTGCTGCTGACACAGTTAATGTTCAAAATTATGTCCTTAGACTCAAAGACCTAGGGTAGACTGCATTGTTAAAAAAAAAAAAAAAAAGACTTCTAGCTACTTTCCTGCACTTGAATAAACATAAAAGACTTTTTCAGTGGATCATATTAATCATCCAGTGAAAAATGAGTATATGCTTCTTCTCCCCATCAAGATTAAATGTATTTTACTCTGCAGCAGAATGGACAGGACCTTTTTCCACAGTCATTCAGCAAACTTCCGTATGTTGATGACAGCACATTGAAAATTATGAAATTTTATTCGTTTCACTACATGTCTGCCACCATTTTGCAGTTTTATTTGCCATTAACCATGTTTAAGTTTAAACTACTAGATTATGAAGGAGACATTATAGTTTAAAAAGACAAGACATGCTAGATGAGTCTGAAAATCGTCATAATACTACGACCGTCCATGCTGTGTTGACTGTCAGAACGACATCTGTGATCAGTTTTCGGCTGCTAGTGTCTAAAAACACACCTGATCAAACAGAGCAGTGCTGCTGTTCCACCAGAGTAAATAACCTCCTCATCGAACGTCCTGTATGCTTGGCTTGGTTAGTTCTCTCTGGCCTCTTGGATTTTCCATAACCAGCATTTCGTTTATAAAGCCAACAACGCTAATAAAAAGGTGACGTGGTGTGGATTTATAAAAACACAATAAACTCACTGAACAACAGTCGCTGGTTTGTTTAGGCAAATTCAAAGCTTTGCTGCAAGGTTCCAGGACTTTGAGATATGGAGCTGCTCCAATTGTTTAATCTTATGGTAAGAAAGTCTGCAACATTACCACAACCTTCTTGCTCAACAAAAATAAAAATACAGCACACCTGCTAAGCATTAGGACGTTTGCATTCCTCCGGTGACCAGCACGGATCTGAAAGCACCACTGTGTCTACTTACAGCTTCACTGAGTCGCTAGCACGACTGTAAACACTTACTGCAGGAATAAATAACATATTCATTGGAATAGCTACACAATTCATAAACAGCAAAGAAAATATGAATTTATCAAGATTTTACAATATTCACACGTGTACATCCATACACATATAGAGAAACACATACAGGGTTCAGGAGATCCCAGATCGCTACAGACAAAGAACAAGCAAGCTGCCTCCCAGGTCTTAATTTGAAAGATCACACCATATAAGATTCTCTGACAACAGGTTATATTCCTTCCAAAGGCTTCCACAAACCATAAAGGCTGATGGCACAGAGCATGGCAGGACTGCAATCAACAGCGTTTCACAGTAAACACACCCACACCGATGTGTGATGACCTTTCTGTTGTGAAATTATTGATGTGGGGAGACCTGGTGGTTCAACCCGCTGCGCAGCTCTAGAGGCTCAGACCCAGATGAAGCGAATGCATCCGTCCACTTCCCCCTTTCTCTCTTATCGTAGCAATACCTAACAATATGTGTTGAGAAAGTTCAAGTGCTGTCAAAGTAAGACTTGCAAACGCTTATCAAGCTGGGAAAACCAGCCTACTCGCCATTTCTACGCGCTCATTTTGAACCGTGTTTGCACGTCTCGCAAATCGAATATATGCCTTCACTCTGGATTCTAGTGTAAATATCAGCAGCTCGCTGTTCTCAGATAAGCAGTGACGATGTTGCCTTCCTACATCCCATTAATATTAATCATGCTGTTCTTCATTTTTTTTGCTCTATGAAAACTTTTCCTAATTTCAGAGAAAACTGTCACTGAGAAATGATATATCCAAGCATCGCAGAACGCCTGACACAAACAGTCACTGTGGAAAATGAACGAGAGGGAGGCGGGTGTTGTTGTCCTCTAAGGGCTGATGCAGATTGAGGGGGGGGGGGGGGGGGCTATGTGTCAGGTGATGAGCCTGCAGCCTAGTTTCACACTACATCTCTCTCGTTCAACCTCATATTTCCGTTCTCGCTCACGGCATGTGGTGGCAATAGTTTCCAGCTTTACACCTTTTGCATCATTCCAGTTGCTTTCTCAGATTATAACAACATCACGTATCTCTGAGCCACGCACGCTATTGGTTTGTGTGTTGAGGTAACTCGCTCATTACATCTGTGATCCGTCCTCGGGCAGGTCGTCACGCGCCGCGCAGGAGGAAGCTAAAGCTCACTGATGGCTATGATGACAAATGATGCTTAACAAAGGAAGACATTTCGAACTGTGTCTGTTGTTCCCTCGTGGCTAACAAATCAATGCCAGCCCGTCAAATGTCAAACGCTAGCGAACCCTGGGGTTTGAAAGACAGACCAGGGTGAGGTTATTTTTCTTTACTATTTTAGCAGATAAGAGTTTTTCAAAACAGCCACATCTTGCACCAAAGACAGGAGGACGAGTGTGAGTTACAGCCTGATAAAGTGCGTTGGAAGGTGACCGATATCCCTCCAAACCAAAGGGAGTGTGTTTGTGTGTCTATTTCTACGTTTCATGGTGCTCAGGGCAGGTTTTAATTCCTTTCCACCAGTCTGTTTAGATAACACAGATATTCTAATCTTTCTAATTAATTCTGTCTGTTGCTGCCGTCTGACCAGATGATATCCTCAAATCTAATCCAGGTCATTTGCTTCTGTCTGTAATTATTTATTGAGTTTCCTCTGCCTGGAAAAAAAGCCGACCAGACCCCTAGAAAGCCAGTTAATATGCACAGGAGAGACAAAGACGAAGCTACAGCTGCAGCGATTCATCAAAGATTTGTAAACAGCGTCTGCCTGATTGCTGCTCATATGGGGCCGCTTTTATTTCTTATGCGCAAGTTTACAAGGCAGTCGAGGGTTAACAACACTTCATTTAGGATTTCACAAGTGTTTTATTCAATCTCGTAAAAGAAACACGAGTGTTTTAAATGTAGCTAAAATAATTACACAGACCTTTACACCAGGTGGCTGTTGAGGCCTATTTCCTGTCCTGCGTCATTCAGAGCCATCTCCCAGACTGTGGAGAACTGCTAGTATTCTTTCTGATGATGGAGTAACAGCTGACATGGCCACATTTATCTTTTAATGCATGTGGAGAATGACAACACAACGTAGGGACTTCCTGTAGAGCACATGAATGATACGATAGCGTAACTGCTGCCAACAAACTTATTTTTCTGACTGTGTCCAGGAGAGAATTTCATCTGCATGTGCTCACTTGTTGGTTATTTCAACAGTAACTAATCTCAGTAGTGTAATATGACATCAGCCAGCATATACTGTCCTCAGCATGACACGCTAAAAATCACCCCTGTCGCAGGAAGATTCAGTGACAGCTAACGCAATTTTTGGGCTCTCGCCAAGTTACCGATTGTTGGCTCAATAAGAACTAGGGGAGTGGGATTCAATCGGCCCTGGTCCATAAAACGTATTTCATTTCGCAGCGCCCTCGCTAGCTTCGGGTGAGCTCCTGGCATTGGCTCAAATCACAAATCTGACTAAAGTCATGCAACTACTCTAGTTGTGCTGGATTTCGGCCACTGTTGAGCTCACCATTTGGCTCCACAACGGCCTTTACAGTCACACTACACGCACATCGTGGGCTGTGGCCTCAAAACCAAAAATTCTTCTCAACTTTCGTGTTAATTTATCTATTATTTAGGCTTCCGAGTTCTATATCAAGTTAAATATTGTGAGTTCTAATTCACAAACTTAGGCACAAGATTGAATTCACAAGAAGCAAATGCACATGTGGTGTTGGGGCATTTGGTGAAGTGACTAATGTTGTCAGTGTCTCCAGCTAGATTTCCAAATCAAACACAAATAACCATCTTATGAACATACAACAATAAAACTGTCTAATGAATGTATAAAACAATTTGTAAAAACCAATGTAAGCAATATTTTTGAGAACTGACAGGAAGTCTGCCTCATGGAAAATCTCTTGACCTTCATCCAAAGCCCTTGTTTTCTGTGAGGAACTCCACCTTAATAAAGTCTCCACCAAACAGTCAGAGAAAAGCTAAAGTCAGCTGGTCCACACTTCTTGAGCTCAGTACTCACACGACCCCTTGAACCAACGTTTGCTCGCTGCTATTGTATTTTAGTTTAGACAGTGAGTGAGGACTGTAATGACCCCCCACCATAGAGATGATGTGTGTGCACCCTGCTAATTGTCAGTGTTAAACATTAGAGCTGTGTGTTTGTTAGCACACGTCCTGTAACAATAAACACAGCATATTGTCCAAGAACAACTGAAGTCTTCCACTGCATCTAACCCTCTGACTGAAATGCATTTAAAATAATTCACTCATGCCTGAAACGATCTTCTCGGGACCGGATCCTGTCTTGCCAACCTGGGTTTCTCTTGTCCTTATCTTTGCAACCGTTTATCTACACACAGCCCACACACATTTGCTCACAAACAAACAATCAATTGTATCTTGGCACATGCTCGGTCCTATACCCCTAATATCCGGTTATCACAGGCTTATTCGTTCAGCAGATTAAATTTAGCAGCGGAGTAAAAATAACATCCTGTTGGGTTTATGTTTACAACGTAAAGATAAAGCCGTATCCTCCTGCATCCTAAGCTCATCCGTCCATCCTGACAGCAGTCTGACTTCCTTTTATTGTTCTGTCTGAGCAGAAAGATGGATGTAGAAAAAAAGTGAACTCTCTTCCCTCCTGGCTGCCCCAAGTGAGAAATGCACAGCTATGAAAGGAGCTCTTACACCAGGCAACATGGAGACAGGCACAATAACACAATGACATTTTAACTGATCAACTAAGTAAATCTACTCCACTTTACACATTTAAATACACCAGCAGCAGTACACGAAATTCAGCCAGTGGGTTAATGGCACTAATGTTAAGGCTTGTGTTGCATTTACTTACCCTCCTGTATGTTGTAAAGCGTCTTGTCAGCGTTTTCTGTTGCTGTGGACGGGCACCAGAGGCGGAGAGCGAGGATCAGAAAGGCAAAGTCCCCTCGCCGCCTCCAGGCGCTCATGGTGCCGGTGGGGAAGACGCTCTGGTCCGGCTGCCAGACACTTCGCACAGGTGACCGGCTGGAGATCAGGTCAGAGCAGCCCAAGGAGAAGATGCGCTGGACTCACTGTCAGAAAGTTTCCGTGATGACACCGCGACGGCACGGCACGATGACGCGTGTTGGCCAAATGTTGTTGTGTAGCTCGGTTACGTGGAGCAGCAGGAAAGGACAGAAAAGACAGAAGGAGAGGATGTTGGAGAGGATGTTGGAGAGGACCGACACGGACCCACGGTCTCCTCTCGTACTGGAGCAGCCACACACTGTGCCATGTGCGTTTCACACTCCGCTGGGTCCTAAACCCGGACGTTTCCCTTTTGTCTTCACCCATTTTACGCAGAGTAATGAGACAGGTTCGCTGTTTATTATCGCCAGCCCAGTGGAAATACAAAAAACGACGTGTTGTCGGTGTGCAGTTACAGCCTAAATAAGCACACGATAAAGCACATTTCCACCTGCCCTTGGACCAGAGGCGGGGCACAGCTTGGACGCTCACCTGGGCAATTTAGCCTGCAATTAAAAAACGTGTGAGGAGGCTCCAGCACCATGCTGCCCGGATAAACACACGCAGAAGATTAAAAGACATATTTACTGATAGGCTAACAGCACTGGGATCTATTTACTGAAGTTTCCCGTAGTTTTTTGATATTTGAAAAAAAGGCATGTGTGTGTTCGTTTTACTTATTTGCCATTGTAACAAATCAGCAGCAAGAACAGTGAGTCATCCTTCATTTTAAGAAACTTCTGGGACCATTTCACCATCATTCTCTGTCTTCAGACACAGACACACACACAGAGTGTTTTGTGGCGGCTACCTGCTCTGGTTTACTCTAATCTTTTTTAGTCTGTGTATGCTGCCGGCGAAAAACTCACAGATGTGTCTCTGCAGGCGCTCGTTCACTGCATATCTCCTCAGAACCTACAAGCTGCAAAGACAGTGAAAAAGCAGACATTGCTTTGTCTGAGTTGAGTTGAGTAGTTATATCTCGTCGTTAAACCGCTCAGTGTGTACAGTATGTGCATTTGTTTTATTATAACGTAAAACCTCAAATACACGCTCAGTGACACCGCTTTTAAAGAAAACATGTACTATTTTACCTGGATAACTATTTGCACTGATGATACTGTTACCACCCTGGAGCACATGAAGGCCAAGTGAAACCGCTAATGAATTATCTTTTCAAGACACACACATCAGCCTTGACTCCTGAGTCAGTGGAGGCGATCGTGAAGCCAGTCAAGAGCTCATAGTCCACATTATGTGGAGACAGCAATGTGACATCCAGACACACGATGCTTCAGAGGGGGAGGCTGACTGACAGGTGCACGTCGTCTCGTATGAACTCACCTGTCAGTCTGAACTCATCATCATGAAGCAGCCTACATGGCAAGAGGCGACTTCCACCGTTTGGATTACTCAGGCCTCAGTCAGACGAGCCTGTGGGTCACGGTGGTCGTGTTGGTTTGTCCTGCTGTGACTGGTGTATCGCTGTAACTGTAAAAAATGCAGCATCTAAATAAATCTTGGCTTATAGTTGGGGGTTTTCTTTTATTTTGAAAATGCAGTCCGCTGACTGTCTGCCACAGCCGTACGTATATTTGTAGAGCGTGTTTGATTGAGACCTGTGGCAAATGCCCTTCATCCCAGCAGGCTCTGTTTAAATGCCACAGAGATGTCAGCCACCTTCACAGGCTATATGTGGACTGTGGTCCCCAGCTGTGCTCAGAATTCTCCTCTCTTATTACAATGTCATCTCCGCTGCGGAGCTCTGCGACAAAGGCCTTCACGTGTGCTGTATGTCTCCTGAGTTCGATTAGCTTGGAATTCCACTGTTCCACACGGGAGGTTCCAGAGGCCCGAAGGCAGACGTGAAGCCAATGACGAAACACGGTTCTGCCCTCTCCCACTAGAGAAACACCCCCAGTACTACACTATACCAATGACAGAGTCAAGGTGCTTGCTCAAACTCAATTTCCTGGAAAATGACACAGCTTCAATGCGGAATGTCCTTGGAATGTTTATTTCCTTGTGAGATAATTGAGACACACTGAAGGGAAATTCTACCTTCAGGAATATTACATTTTATTATATCATATCTGTATTGCACTGATTCTGTGGTTGTCAAAAGACAGGTTACAAAAAAGAAAAAAAAAGGCCTCATTGATGTAGTGTTTTATCAGATCAAATGTCAAACCTTTTTTAATCAGGCTGAAAGATGTGATTTGCAGTTGGTGCATTGAATGTAGAGTCACATTCCACATCCCACGTGAAGAAGAAAGATGAACCAGCGACCGGTCTCTGTTTGCTTCCCGTTATCTTTGCAGGATCTGGTCCAGGAGTCTCTGCAAAACAAGAGAGACAACATTAGTACCAGGAACCCCCCACATCAAAAACACATCTAACTGCACTCAGACGCTTCCTTCAGTCTTTTAAGAGCAGCTCTGCATCACACGAGAGCGACTCCCACCGCTAAATGGGCTTTCACTTCCATCAGCCTCACCTCTGAGGTGGCTGAGCCCAGGTAGGGAGAATAATTCCGGCCTGCTATCTGACCAGACCCCCTCACACACCATGCAATCACCCTCCTCTTACAGTAACACCCAAAAGCTGGAATCTCATTTCAGCCACCCACTACCTGGCGCTTTGAGACCACAGCGTGAGCCTTCCCTGCGCTCCGCCTCTGGATTTGTGTGTGTGGGGGGATTTTCTGACTGTGTCTATTGGGGAGGAACAGTCTCCTTTTCTCCCAATCTCACTGCGGTTGAGCCCAGCTAATAGCTTTATTTCAGAGATGTCAAGGTCGCGCTGGCTCTGTAACATTTGTGTCTCTTCCATTTTCACGAGGAAGAAAATAACCATTAGATGTCATGATACGCCTGTTAATTGCTGGCTGATTCAGTAAAGGGCCAAACCAAATGTGATGTAGATTCAGTGTTTTCTAAAAAACCAAACTTTTTAGAGGCCTGAAGCAAATCATTTTGCATAAGATAAATTTATCATGATGTCCCAGTTTACATAAACAGAAGGGGAAAAAAAATCTGCCATCTTGCAAAACATCTAGGTGGAAACGCTCTCACTCTGTCTCTCATCAGCCACAGTGGCTGTGTAATCACCTGTAAGACACTGGAGACAGCGCGTCACATTTTTTTCACATTTTGCCCGCGTGACAGCGAATCTGTTGTTGTGGTTCGATTATAATGGGAGAAGGAGTGAAGGCTCAACCACACGTGAAGCTGTCTGACACTGCCTGCCCTAAATATATCATTCATTTGCCATATGTGTCTCACTGCAGGGGGACATGGATACTGCCTGTTAAAGCAGGTCTCAGGCATCACGTCAGCAGGGCCTAAAATAAGCAATAATAAATTATACAGAGAGCTTCAGAGTCTAAAGCTGCACAACTCCAGATGTCATAGAGAAATGGGCCCAGTTGTGATGTTGTCATGGTTGAATTGTGGACAGTGAGGTTCTTCATGTCCTTGTGATTTTATATTCTGGAAAACGCAGAACAATTAAAGGACTTCACATGGAAATAGGCAGGACATGCATGGTTGGGAAACAGAGCAGTGGCGAATGTGTGGATGTGGCTTTATCAGTCAAACAGTGACCTCTGCTGGACGACGCCACGTCTCCACCTACCAGTTCTCACCCACACCTGCCAGATCACTCAGCCTAGTTTAGTGAAAGCTCTGTACTTTTACTACTTGTTTGTGGCATCAAAACTTTTAGCCTTCAGCTTCTTGTAGTATTAATACATTCAGATCTGAAGATGCATCAGATGATTTCTTAAATATAGTACTGTGGAAGTTTCTTCTGCTGCAAGCTTGTGTTTTTGTAATTACAGTAATAGTGTTTTGAACTGATGCTAAAAATAAATTCCAACTGTACCTTTTTAAAAACCTCCACTCGCAATCTGTTGGTTTGTGATACAGCCCGTTTTTTCTCCTCCTCTTTTTTCTTTGTCACCTCTGGCAGCTTGTTGTAAATCCTACACACACACAAAGGCAAATACATACAGAATGTGCTATCACAAGTCTGGGGGTGGCTGAGATATGCCAATAGACTGGAATCCCAGAAACAAGGTATTATCTAGTGAGACCATGGCTCGCAGAAACCTGGATCCACTGATAACCAGGTCTCACACAGACTCCTTTTTCACTCCCGCAACTACAGCCAATTTGTTAAGAGATCCTCCAAATCAGATAGCGTCGCTATGGAAAAACATTACAATGGACAGTCGACTTCTGATCAGGTGTAGCTTTCCAGATAAGGAAAGGAAAAAAGAAAGAGATACGGCAGGCAGAGGGTAGCTCACGTCTCCTGCCGAGACATTTGGATGTCAAACATCTATTGCATACATACAATATGTGACTGTGTGGATATGCACAGCATTTGTACACAAACCTGCAGGCGTGACAGATGAGACAAACAAGAGCGATGGATCGCGCTGAATGAAAACCAAAAGAGCGATGATAGTCAGAGTGACATCTCCTCATGCGGCTTTGGTCTTCACTCACCTTCTGGACCTTCGCTGCATCTCTCTGCCTGTTATAGACCTCTCTCTAGGCTTGAAAAGGTTATCTGGGACACACACGAATAACAAATAAGTATTAATATGTAAATGAATCTGATATGCAAATACAAGCTGAGGACTGGGTTTCATATAGATACATGAATGGCTGTCGTCTGAGAGTTTGCCTGACTGCTGCCGCTCAGGTCAAAAGCACCAGATTTCAGGAGGATTTGAAGACTCCTCATTCTACGAGTCCATCGTGACCTTGGAAATCTTCGTTGGAGTACTCCCGGTACTCAAGTACTTATGCCAACCTACTGAATTCATCATTCTCTAACCGGCGAAAAGTCCATCACTGAAAACGTGCTGCTGTAGTTGGAATGTTTTTAAGATGCCGTGGCGTCGCCTTTCCAGCTTTAAATCCACGCACTCGCCCAAAACACAGCGGAGAATTAAACAGCGAGTGAGGTGCTGGGTGCGATGTTTGCTCACATCAGTTGAACAAAGCCTTGTCAGAGTTTTCATGTCTGACAGCTTCAGCGTGAGAGGAAGATAAACACGACTCTGGCTGAATATGCAACAGCATTTGCGGCGCGGAAATCCTAATCTACACCTTTAAAAATGTCAAACTGTATCACAACAACCCTGAAAAGTAAATACCCATTGATGCAGAAGCACAAATGTGGATGTGCCATATGATTCTGCTCCTTGGTTTTGTGTAGAGATCTGACATCTTTACTGGCAGTGATAACTGCTTTGTTGGTAAATATTTATGGTAAATATCTGATTTAAAGCAGATATTATGCCGCAAACGATATAAACAGACATAAGTTTTTATTAACTACCTGCTCTTCACATATCGTATATTAGACGTTTCAGGTTAATTTTTACCATATTTTATACTTGTTACATTGTTTTGTCTTGGCTGAAAGCGATAAACTTACTGTCTTAACACTCTACTCACGTCTGATGCCGACTCACCGGGTCTGCAGTAGCAGACACTGACCAGCAGAGAGCAAAGTTGGACAAATGCCACTGCACTGTTAAAACTAGAAAATGAACATCCTCTGTTCCTGAGATCCACTGAGGTTGAAACAGCATGACGTGCTTAAAACGCTGAAGGTGTTGTTTCCACTGAGATGCAACGCGAGACGGAAGTCGTGGTGAAATCTAAGTACAAAAACGGAGCATGCGCTTTGGGCTGACTCTGGGAAGAATACCCTCCGTACTCAACTGTGAATTGTTCACCGCTGTTTGCAGGGAGGATGCCTCACTTCCACCTCACCAAGTCCCAGGATTATTATTGAGTGACCTACATTTGCCTTGATGCTGAGCAGAAGTGAAACCTTCACATTCATTGTCTGTCGTGGCCTATGAAGGGTGGCATATTTATTTAGCTCACCGCTAAGCGGATCTGGTGTGGTGCAGTTCCTCCTCTGTCTGCCTGCATCCTCCCCGAGGCCTTGCATCAGGTCTGGATCGGAGTCCTGCAGCGCTCTCCGTCTCTTGGCCCTCTGCTCCAGTCTCCTCACCCGACTTTGAGATCGGCTGATGAAGTCGGGCCTGTAGAGCTCTAAAGCCTCCTGAAGTGGGGAGATGAGCATTTACACAGTGAGAGGAGGATACCTCACATCTCCAGACGCTAATCTTACGTTTCCTGAGTTAGGATCCTTAATCTGTGTCTTAACTTTGGACAATCCTCTTCACAGCCTTGTAACAGCTGGGAGGAGCAGGCAACGGTAATATGATATGAATAAAGGTAAGAGGGCTTTACTCACAGTGAGTCTGAATCCCTTAGAAAGCCTCACAAACCTCCCTCACACAACACAGAGCTTAAAGTTGCTAAAGTAGCTCAGTGGAAACAAAGAACAAAATGGAAATTTTCCAAAAGGGGAAAATGCTAAATGTATAATCATTACAGATTGTTTCAATCTGCAGAGAAAAAATTCTCAAGTGAAGCTTCTGCTGATGTGACACATTCTACTGTCACAGTCGTCTGTATGTGTAGTAGATGCTCAGTACAACGAATATAAACTCTGCACTTTTTTCATGGTGACTTATATGTTGTCTGTTTTGGTTCTGTGCATCGTACTTTATTTTAAATTTCCTCCAAGACAAGTCATGAAACTGGACAGAAGTCAGGCCCCTACTTTGAGGCTGAGGATCTTGAGTGCTCGGTCCAGGGAGTCAACCTTTAGCTGAGGGTGAGAACAGCAGGTCTCGTCTTGAGCTTCTGTGACGAGCTTCTCTTCACGTTCTGCTTGTTCCTGTGTCTTGGCCCATGTTCTGGAGTCAACTTGAGGGAGAGACAGAGAGGAATCAAATGGCTGTGAAATTCAATTTGGCAAGTCACATCATTTTCACAGGGTAACTTTTGCATGAAGGAATCATTTGAATCACTGTTTCATACAGTATGTGGTGGAGTCACGCGGCACAGGCAGCGATAATGACATTCTTCCAATATACAGAAAGGTCTGAGGTAATTTTCAGCCTTTATGATCTAAAGAAACAGATCACAAACATACACAATAAACAGATTGAACCTAAACTCTCTCTCCCTCTCACACGCACACAACCCCCACAACACACAAAGACCCAGAGGGAACACGAGCGTGGCTAATGAATAATGTAAAAGATGACAGTGCACCTGTAACCTCATTCCTCCACCGTTTGGAGAATAGATCTGCATGAATACTCCACCCTGACCACGCGGCGTGTAGACAGAGCACAATCACAGAAAAAACGTTTGTCTTTTTTCTTTATAGGTAGCGGCTAAATTAACTGGACATGACACACAAAAAATCCAATAAATAAAAGATTAAACTGGGGATTGTGCAGAAAATAAATGTTGTAATGACTGGATTGAGTTGGTTAATAATTAACCGTGGTGGTGCGTTGTCTCGAGGCAGCCCATGTATCAGGGACGGCAGGTGAACTGGCTTCAGGCATCACATTTGTAGTCTCTCTGGCTGTAGCATCCACTGACTGTAAGGAGAGGGTGTGTTCGGCTTTGCATTTAATGGATCGCTGAAATACCAGTAAATGAATTCTGTTTACTATGGCTGCCAGCCTCCCCCATAAAATTAAAGAAGTCTTTCTGCTAGATTATGTTTTGGTTGTTCAGAGCTTGAGCCAAACAGTGCAGTTTAATTTGGCCTTGTGTCACCTTGATCTTATCCAAACATACCCCCCATCAGATCCTGAGAAATATCCTTTAACATCATGCAAATCCAGTCTATGTTTAGATGTTGCAACCCATAGTTAATATATGCAGATTCAGTTCCTAACTTTAGATTTTATGCTGAAGTGTCGGGACTCATGGGAGGATAAATAAAAGTGTTTTACTTTTTTTTTTACCACCTTGAAACCAGAAATGCGATTTTATCTACAATAACTTTGGAATGTATGAGCCCCTGAAAGGAACACTCAGATCAACCGGCATGGGTACTTAAGACTTTCACTTCTGAGGGAAGGTGATGAAATTCATACCTGGGCCTGTATTGAAATCGTGCTGCCTGTGAGTGAAATTGCTCCGGGTAGGGAAAGCTGCCTCATCTGCATTCCCCTTCTGCCTCCCAGCCCTTGTGTTGGAGGGGCTTGGCCCTCTGAATGACAATAATCCCAAAGTACTGCCGTGGCGCTGTGCGGGCTTGCTGTTAACACAGCGAGCGGGTGCTATTTGCGTGACCTTGCGGCCCAGCTGCTTTATGAGAAGGCCTCCGCTGTGACCCGCAGTGCTCCCTGGGCCACTGCGGTGCTCAGCACCCAACACAGCTCTCGGTCTCCGGTGGCCCTCGTTTGTTTTGTCTGGTTTGTTGTCTGTAGAGAATCTGCGGCAGGATGAAGCACCGAAACGAAAAGACAAGGTGGATGTATATAATGTGGGTCGACTTGCTCTTCTTCCCTCCAGATCCACAAGGGAAATGGACAGTGACTTGTCCAAAAACACAACAGACCTGCTGGACCTCAGGGGTACCTCACGGTGGATACAAGAGCGGTAGGAGCGCGGTGAGGACAGGTTCGCTAATGATCCACTCGTCACTTCTTGCCTGATGCCTTCTGCGAAGCACAGTCTGCATTCCACAGGTTGCACTTTCCTCTCTTCTCGACCTCTCGCTTTCAGCTGGTGGCTCTGTCGGCACACGTCTGCATGGCTGCGTGAGACAATCATTGCACTGGTGAGTGTGGACGAGCCTCTTCTGCCAAAGGTAGATTTGAGGATATCTTCACGTGCTGGTGCAGATGGATCCTTGGAAACGGGGAGTGATGGCAGGACTTCCCAGGCTGCAGTCATTGGACCTCTGCTCACCACATCTGACTCACTTTCAGTCCTGAACAAGCTGAAAACTCCACTCTGAGGACAGGCGGGCTGTGTTATTGCTCTAAAAGACAAACTCTCCTTCTCCTCCTGCCCCCGCCACACACACCGATGACAGGACATTCCTGTGCACTGAAGCAGCAATATCCTCACTTGAAGCCTATAAAGAGACAAAAACCTTCCTATTAGCAGAGTCTGCAAGCTGAGAAATGAATAATGGCTCTGAATGGCAATATATTAACCACTGCATATGTCAGAGGGCAGACGCTGGAATTGGTTTGCTTAATTATTGCACGGTTTTTATGTTTTTTTATTGCATGCTTGTGTGTGGCTGCATGGTTTTATGTATTTATTTACGGAGTGTTTTTTTTTTTTAAATTATTGCTTGATTAATAGCGGACAGGTGAGTAAACACCTGAGACTGAGACTGATGAGGGGAGGGACCTGGAGCTTGCGTCTGGCAGGTAAAAGGGCTTCATGGAGAGGACGAGGGAGGAGCAGAGGAACGAAGCAGAGGCGAGCAGCGCCAGGAAGGACTGGTGGACCTGTTGACTGATTTTAGTAACAAGTGACTGGGTTAGCCCTCAGGAAAACCCATCGACTGCTCCTCCTGTATTTAGTTTAGCCTATTTTAATTGGAGATTTTAACAGGTTTTATTTCATTATGATATTTTTACTCAAACTTCCCTTTCATTGCATTTTGGTGTTTTTCCCTTTTTTAACTGAGTTGCTTAGTGTTTTTCGGTTGGGACGGGTGTCACATACTGTAGATCTGCACTCCTGCTTGTCTTTGCCTTGATATGTTGATTCTATTTTCATGACAATGTGTAAACTGATGGGCCAATTGAAGCAGCCAAGACATTTACAGAAGAATCCACATTAGTCTTGTTTTTATTCTTGTGTCTTTCTTAAGGGTTTGAACACGGAGCAGATACTTCAGTTGTACCTGCTTTCCTGTTATTAACCAGGATTCCTAGTTAGTGTTTTCTTTTTGACACAGTCTGAAGGGCAAACAGTGAGACAGCTTGCTCAAATAAAGTTTGTGTGGCTCACATTCCTAAGGCCAAAATACCAGAACAGTTTTACATAAATATGGTTTGGCTCGATTCGGTCGGTCCCCTGCTCGAATGGATGTGAATTTAAAGCCTTTTCTTATAGATCAGAGATGAAACATTCTCCAAAATGAAACTAATCTGTTACATATTCACTTTTCACAGAGTAATGTTTGGACTGAACACACATGGGCAAAATCTTTGGTACCCTTCTGTTGGACATATTTATTTTACTTCTTCCTGTAGGCAAAACCACTTGAATGTGCCAATAAAAAATAACACAGGACCACTCATTAAGCTGTGCAGTGTATCTACAGTGCATTACAGTAACTTTCCAGGTCAGTGAGACCCGGTGCACACATACGGTACTGTACGCACGCCCAGAGCTGTTTACCTCATCGATGTGAGGTGTCAGTAGACTTGGGAATCTCTGCGTGTGGAAACCCACTGGCATCGACCAGCTGTCTCCTAGTTTTTCATCTGTCAGTTCACAACAGAAACAGAGTTTGCATTAGGAGACAGCGATGTCTGGCTGCACCATTAACGTACACGAAATAACAGCACAGAACCCTTTTCCAAAGGATTCTTCCAACACAGTCGTGTCCTTAGTTACCTCATCCCACCGACTTGTCTGCTAACATGTTGCTAAACACTTCAATAATATTATTATATTACTCACTCTATCCTTGCATCACGTATTCTGCGCTCAGAGTCCTGCTCATTTCTGTCAACTCTGGGAAGAAATCTCTCTCCCACTGGTTTCTGTTCCTCTTCTCAGCTGATGATGATGATGATGACTCTATGAAAACAACAGTGGTTGTCAATGACAGCAAAGAGCCTAAATGTCTGGGCCTGTTGTTACAGGAGGCATCACATGAGTTTATTGCCTCGTTCACCGCTGTAGTGATAAACAGTGCGGTTCGTTTTTAAATCACGATACACCGAATGTTGTGCAGTCACTTCAGCCTGTACACAGCCCAGTGGAGCTATTACAGGCTAAGATTCTGACAAATGGGACATAATTCAACTTTAAATAAACAGGCTAAGCATGCGGAGAATTCTACTGCACTGCACAATGTCATCGTAAGACCTCGCAAATTGAAGTCATGTTATTGGGCTGTTTAAATTTTTGCATGAATGGCACCGAGCATACAATACAGGGAAAGTAATTATGTTTACCCTGTGAGTTCCACTTTGAAGTAAGTCACATGGGACGGGAGAGCAAGCCTGAACAACAGCCCGCAAATAGAAATTTAGACATTCACATCTTCACCCCGTTTCTCTCTTTGATTTATTTCCGGTTTGCAAGTGAGTGTAATTGGAAGAAGAAAAACATTTTTATAACGCTGCACCTTGGAAAAGAGGGCCAGGAGAAAGGAAGTAGTGTAAATGAAAACGAGACAATAAGCATAATAAGTACAATGAAAACTAGAAAACCAATCTTGTCAAGGGTCATAAACTTAATGAAGTTGATGTGTCTTCAGAACATCACCACCGTTCTCTGCTCGTTCTAAGCTGTAGTTTTATATACTGAAGACACAAACCTGCTACTGGTTTTTTACTAACCTTCCGGGGAATTTCTGAATTTCAGAAGTCATTTGTTTGTGGGTGCTTGTCACTGGTGGGAACCAACTGACATAACGCTGACAGTCAGGCTGAGGAACTGGAAAAGCTCTGGTAGCGCGTTGCTGAATGCATTTTTGTGTCACGGGCTTTGTTGAGACGTGATTGGCCTTTTCCTTTACCAGTAAACCTTGTGGTCCTTTCTGCAACTGGGCTCTCGGAAACGACGTGTGTGTGAGCAAAACAGAAACGGAAAGCGTTATTTTTGGCAAACATGGCGACGGCACACACCGAGCCGGGTTTGCGGTTCGCAGACGTGCCCACATTCTCATTGCTCCATGCATGGAAACCAGTGATTGCGCAAACCTTTGTGCTCCTGACAGGGCCAGACACAGAGAGGGAGGCCGTGAGACCTACAGCTGGTGAGGAAGCAGACGAGCTGTGCAGAGCTGTGGGTATGAAAGAGATAAACCCATCAGCACAGCCAGTCTTGAAGCGAGGCTCTCTGAGGGAACTCTCGGACAAAACGTCGTTTTCAGATGTGTCATAAAGTGGATGCTGGTGCACGTTGACTGACTGTCATGGACCAGCCCTGTTATTGCAGATTTATGCACACAGCTACATGTTTTCTGTGCTGCAGCGCCATTCAGCTACTTTAATGAAAAGCCACCCGTTGCCTCTTGTGTGAGGAATATTTACTTAGGGGTTTTATTTTCAAATATGCTCCTGACGCTAGAAACACATTATTGGTCAGTGAATCATGGTTTTGTACTGTACATGCCCCCTGTTACGAGCTGCAGCAGTAACATACTGGCTTTTTGTATTAGAGCAGTTTGTCAGGCTAAGTCAAGCACGCGGTGGTGGTCCTGAGTGTGGGTGACTGGAATGCGGTCACACAGGGAATAGTCTGCTGGAATTCACAGTATTCAGTGGGAAAACACACAAGTAGCCTTAAGAGTTTTTATAGAGAGGATATTCAGCAGTAATTCACCACTAAAACCACAGGAACAACCTGCTGATGCTCTACAGTAACAGCCACTACTTTATACATTGTCTGTTTGGATACATTGTCTTAAATTAATGTTCATTCATTTAGTCATAAACAAACGTCCGATGCTCATCAAGGCAGAGGGAAAGCAAATCAAACCTTACAGTGTTGGAGCCTTCTTACCTGCTACAGCAGTAACCAAGCCGACATCATCCAGCCTCTGAACCAGATTTATCCACTTTTTTCAGCAGGTGCCACAGCTGGATATCGCCTGCGCTCAGGACTGTAACAGATCTTGGCAGTCAGCAGGTAGCGCAGCGCTCTGTGGTCTTTTCTCAAGCCCCTGTTGAGCGTCGTCTCAGCTGACGGGGGATCAGTGAGTAGAGTGCATCTCATCAACTGAGTCACTATGTTTACGCAAACAGCCCCGCGAGCTTACGTTAGTCACCTGGAACCTGAGGAGTGAATATGCTCTGGGAATGAAAGGCATGCGAGTCCGTGTCCTTGGTGGAGCTGCAACAGCTCAGAGCACACACTTCATTGTGTCTTGCTATTTGTCTGCACCTGACGCTGGTGTGGGTGTGTGAGGAGCACACTAGGCTTTAGGCAAACGGCTGAACCCTGCAGGCAGAGAGGCCAACGACTCGTCTCTACCCCTTGATCCCCAGGACTCAGGTAGCAGAGCACGTGACTGGCTCTCAGGTTGCAGGACTTGCATAATACAGCCACCACTGCACTAGTTATTAATGGAGTAATAGGCTCTCAACAGCTCCAGCAGTTGTCTTACTGACACAGCAAAGAAAAGGTATGATAAATTAAAATAAGGCCGTTTTCACCCACTTGTGCTCTTACTCAGAGCAGGCAAACCTGGATGTGGACAAGAGAACAGAGGGAATAAAAGCAAAACTATAAATAATCGTCTAGAATAGGGTAAAGCAGTGAAGATGCTGAATATTCACTTTATTGTTTCTCCCTTTAGGAACCACAGTCAAAGTAGGGTAGTGTTAAAAATCACAGTACAGTAAGTTTAAACTTCTCAGTGATAAATTACCCAGTAACTCGACTAAACAGGAAAACACTGAGGTATATTTCACTCCTGACGCTACTGCTGAATGAAGCAGGGCATGATCAGTGACCTCTCCAGCTGTGAATCTGAGGCACTATTAAACATGTTACTGTTCATGGGACACAGCATGTGAGTGGTACAGTAGTGGCGCGTCCTCCCGTCTGTCGCCCTCTGTCTGTAGCGTCCTGTAGGACCCGTCGACCTCGGGGCTGTGCTGAACGTCTCCAGCCAACCTGCCTGTGTTTTGCTTGCTGTTCTTCTTTTCTTTTCACATTTCAAATGTGATATTACTGTATTTGCTGCATTTCACTTCATTTTGATTCAGCAGTTCTCTCTCCTCAAACCCGTTGAGCAGGTTTTCGTGCATCATAGCTTTGCTTAATAAGGCACCACTTTGTTCTGTGGAGAACACTGGATGAACTCTGCCGCTGTTGTGTCCAGCTTCACTGCACTGCGCTGAGCTCGGGCTTTTGAAGTCAACCTTGCGCCTCCTCCCACCTCAAGAGTTTGAACCTTTTTTTTATATTCCCATTTGAAATGTTGCTGTGGATGAACGCACGCTGCCAAATCTCTGCAAATGAAGACAAGAAGTTTCTGTTTCACTCACATATTCCGTCTGAAAGTTGGGAGAAAGCACCTGAGAAAAACTGTGAAATAGGGATTTTCCACTGTGCCCCAGGATACATAGAGGGGAGTCTATTCTGAGCTAATCCTATTAAAATTCTCATGTTGTACAGTATGCCCACACTAGATCTTACAGCAAAGTCACTTTTTGTTTGATTTACACTCTGTCAACTTTCAAAGGGATTTGCACAATCAATAGTGTGCTCTTACAAGTGATCGTTCTTTCTCTTTTCTTTAAAAATGATTTTGTCTACACCACAAATGGACGTATTGAACTAAACGACATAGCTGGAGTAAACTCAGAGGCAACACAAGCCTGAATCATGATACAAAAGAAGCTCCAGCGTCATATAATTCCAGGAAGTCACTGCAGTATCACTTCTTTTAGGTCACAGCAGGCTCCCGTTCAGATGACAGAAACGATCCTGCAGCAGAAAGGCATGATTTTACATGTTGCACCATTTGACATCGGTGTGTTTCGAAGCACAATCTTTAGCTGCTTTTAAATATTTTACAGTGAGCAGTTCATACAAACTGTCTGATTTGTGGAAAAGTTCCATTTGCAGTAGACGAGTTCAGAGCTGAATATATTTCTGTACACAGGTGAAACCAGATGGAAAAAAATAAGAGCACGCTAAAACCACGGAAACAGACCAGACCAGCTAATTAACCGGTAACTGTCCCTGCATCCGTTTACACTTTACACAGCAAAATATGTCCTTATTTTTTTTTATATATTTCAATCAGTACAGTATAAACAGAAATACAGTATATATCTGAAAAGTAATAAAAATAATTTCAGCTTCCATTGTCATTTCTCTGTCCACCTGCTCCTGGAAGACACTAAACCTTTGCCTTAGAGAGAGACTAAAATACCTCCACAGCTGGGTGAAAATATATTTAATGTTCATTCAGTGCTTTCGCTTTTATTTCTCACTAAAGGTCTTTACTTTACTGTGTGAAGCGCCTTTAAGAAACTTTTAGAAGCCACTTTGAGCACAGCAGCAGGACACGGAGGCAGAAAAGATTTCTGTGAACATTAAATGGCAGTGAGTTAATGAAACGCACACTTGATGTTCGCCACCTGGATGAATGCCGCCGTGATGACTTGTGTCTGTGTTCGCATGAATGATGACAGCGCTCTCACAGCCTCGTATTGTGATGTTATTTATTGCCGCTGGTTCACGCCTCCTGTAGCGGCCTTCCCCCGTGTTCTTGGGGTAATGGATGGGACAGAAAACATAACAGCATCATTACACTGTCGGAAAATGAAGATGCCAGGACAGGACGAGACTGACAGCGTGTGGACTGCAGGGCGGGTTAACCAGTGCTGCTGCAGGACTCGATGGGGATTATAATATAGTCTGCAAACATATTTAACACATAAAATGGCAAATGCAGTCGAGCTGCTGCTTTCTCCACTGGCTGCGGTCAATAAACTCTACGGGAAACCTCCACTGGGTGACTCATTAGCTTAACTCTTAGCCACAGCAACTGGCACCACAAACATATGATGCTGTACTGTAATTATGTTCACAGCACTAGCATCGAACCTGAAGAGTCCCACGAGCGTCCACACGTCCAGAAAGCATTTTTTAATACTACTACTAAGAATTAAACGAGCCGTAATAAAACTAGATTACTATAAAAACGTAAAAAATGTTTCTAACCAACATGTTTTTTTGCCTAATTGTGTGGTCGGTCAGTTCTGCATATAATTTGGTTCCTCAGATCAATCAAATCAAGTTTGTATCATGATGCCATAAAAACCTTTGTTGGAGAAATGCAGAGACGATGTTAAAGTGTAAAAGGCAAGACTGAAACCTTTGTGCATTTGTTCTTCACAACCTTAGGTCTTCACATCACATTTCTACATGGCTGTAGAAATGTGATGTGAAGATATTATTTTTTCTGATTTACTGGCAAACCAGATAAGATTAATGCAATGACTCTGGAAATTTGGTCCATAGCACTTTCAAAAAAGAGGAGTTAGTTAGTTTTGAGAGAATTGATTCTGGGGTCAAAATATGTTGTGGTCATTTGAAACCGGTGCTGTGTGTTCAGATACTTAATATAGAAACTGCTATTTGAGACCAACACAGTTCTGAGCTGTTAATTGTTTTCACTGCTTCCTGGTCCCGAGTCCTGATTCTGGATTCTCTGTCATGTCACTTAAATCGTATCTGTATCACACCAATTAGCAGTAAAAAGCAACAAAGTAAAACAATTTCTTGTACCCAGATGATCCCAAGTCAGTTTTTTACATTTAGCAGAAGTAACAGTTTCAAAATGAACAATGTAATATCCTGCTACTGACTCATTTTCAGAATAGTCCTTTTTTAAGCACTGGTTCTGTGGAAGTGTGGGCAGAAACTGACTGGAGATGACACAAGTCATCACTAAGTGTTTCTTTTATATTAGTTAATTCGCTGTCATTGCCTGCATGCCTGACATATTGCAGAAATCCTGCACCGATTGAGAAACCATCTGTGGCTGGATTGATTATTTCAGACCAGAACATAATGAGAATCAATTGGGATTCCTATGGAGAAACAGTTGCTTTCCTGAAATCAACTTTCTGCCTAGTTCTCCATTTCCTTCTAACAAAATATTGATTGGAGCCCAAATCCCTTTGCTACCATTTGTCATCAACCCTGAGGGATCTCTGTGTGTTTTTGTGTAACTGTACACATACACTATGTGCACACATGGAAGTGATCAACACTACACAAAAAGATTGCTTTTCCTTCCTCTGTGTTACACCTTGTCTATACAGAAGACGAAGAGCGAGCGGCAGGTTAGCCCAGCAGCAGCTCTGTGTGCAGGAGAGACACGCTGTTGTGTTGTGCTGATCATCTAGTGAATATCCACAGAGGTGTTACGTGAAGAAGGCAGGGAATAAGAAGATACATGCAAACACCCATCTATCAGTCCATCGCTTCCCCAAAACACTTGAAAACAAACAGATTTTAAGTAAATTAAAGCATTAAAATAAGAAGAAATTCTTACACTGCAATTTAGCAAATGCAAATGTTTTGATCATGTATCTTGTGTCATACTAAACTCTGAGAAATCAACCGGATCTTTGCAACGCAGAAAATTGCTCAATTACAAATCTGACCTCCATCCTCTCTTTCCTTGTTACGTGCCACCAGTCAGGTCAACTGTTCCTGTGAGGTTGTCAATCTCAAGTAAGAGTTGACGAGCTTAAACATGTTCATTATTAAAATGTTGGCACAGCTAACCGTAGAATTGAAGTACAGTTAGGTTATACCATGTTCCAGTCTGCAAAGATGTGTCCCAACGCTTTCAGAGACTTAGTCAGAGAAAACTGAAGATTTAGAGTTTAATTTAGTAGTAGCAGTAATTTACACTAGTTGTTGCCGCCCTACTATCATAACCTCTGTTCCTCATTAGCTGAGGCTTGACCACCAGGCCCTCAATTCAATTCAATTCAATTCATATTGCGGCCCTTCAGCCAGCGCTGCACTAATTGCTTTACCTCAGCAGATCAGACGCACACACACCATCGTACTGTATCTGTGGTGAGCTGATCCACTGTGGTTGCCACAGATAGAAAGCGTGACTCTACGCCAGCTCAAATCACAGGGTATGCGTGTGCTTGATTTGGCTGCTTGTTGCACTACTCACCTGTGACAGTCATGCTAACAGCATGTGTGATGCCACATGTGTACACGCACCCACAAACACCAACCCTGGCAGCGACCGAGCTAAACAGACGCGTCTACATTTTGTGCTGCCTTTGAAAGTAGTTTCATTAAGAGTTAGTTTGCATTAAATTGTCTTTTGCAGGAGAACAGTTTCTGTTCCATCTGTCTGGTTATTGCCTCGTGCAGCATGCACCGTATTATTGCATCATAAGCTTAACTGTCTCATAAACAACAGTAGTAACTGCTGGAATTATGCTCAAAAAAGCAGAGAGAATATGTAAATGAACATGAAGTGCACAAAACATTCAAAGTATAATTGAGCTTGGTGATGTTCTTATGGCCCTGCGGCGGACTGGCGACCTGTCCAGGGTGGACCCTCTCGCCCACAGATAGCTGGGATAGGCTCCAGCCCACCCGCGACCCCTGCGGGGAAGACGCGGTAGAAGGGGAATGAATAAATGAATGATATTCTTATATCCAGCATTTAGAAGTGCCCAGTACTAAAACACGAGCACAGGCTGATCGAGGCTGTTTTCTAGCCGTTAAGATGTGCGGGAGGCTAAAAAGATTCATAATCACTGATATTTCCAAAGGGCACAGGACAATTAATATAATATTTTTTGTGATATCCTTCTAACTAGTGAAATGACAGGTAAGTGAGATCGGAGACATAACCCAGGTGGCAGAAGTAATTACACTGAAGGTGTAAGGGAGGGGAGAGAGCTCATAATCAGTTTGTCAGCCTTAATAAGATCTGAGAAGACGTAATCTACTGGAAGCCGATTTGACTGATGAACCTCCAAATAGACTACAGCGACGCAGAACTGCACATTATCCTCATGATGTTATGCCGATCACCAAGGAGGGAAATCAATATAATAACTGTAAAAATAAGCGGCATTTACTCAATAACAAGAGGAAACTTATCCAGGTGGTGCAATAATTCAGTCAGTGATGATGATAACCTTTATCTATCTGTCTGTACATACATACATACATATTTATGTTGCAGCTATGATGACAATCAATTAATCATAATTGCTTAAACCAACATAATTCAGGGCAGCGTGACAAAGATTTCACAAAGCTGAATCGGCAGTGTGACATAATAAACATTCAGCAAAGACACCATCTGTCCATATGGTTAGCAAGTAACATTACACTTCTACTACAACGGCCGCTGAGGGAGAGGGATGATGGCTACGTGATGTTTGTACGCTATGATCTACTGCAGGTAGAGATAGTCGCTCCCATGCAAAACCGTAAAGTGCTTGAGTTATTTTCTTGGCACGGCTCGACATTCACATACAGTAGTTGGCTGTTGTACCGAAAGGCCTGCCGTGAATGCACGTCCTTGAAAGAACACGATTTTATTGAGAATGAGACTCATTAGAGTGAAAGCGTCGTGTTGCAAAATGTGACGATTGTTTTGCACGGGGAACAGTTGCCCCTGCTCTGGCAGTGTTACACAGGATGGCCATCTGCAGCCCACATGTCGGAGAGCGGCAGCCAACGTGGTGGCCCATAATTGCAAAGGGAGAGAGGCTGGAGCAGAAGCCAAGGCTTAAATCTAGTGAAATCAATTTGCGAGGGCTGGACATACAAAACAGTCATGAACACACTGGTGTACATGTGCGCTCACACCCACAAATTCACAGTGTGTGAGCACATTTAAATATCCTCCATGTTTACTACACAGTATGGAAGAATCATTTAGATACACTCACTGACTGTGAAGGTCTCTGCGTTTTTCATGGCCTGGAGGGGGCCATCACTCCTTCGCCTTTCACTACACCATTTGCTTTCATTTAACATCTCTCATGTGAGGTAATGACACAATATGTAAAAAGAGGCGAGGGACCGTACTGTACTGTGGCAGGCCTGTTGCTTGGTTCAATTATTTGGCATCAAAGTAAACATTTTGACCAAGTGTTTAGTTTGTGCTTCATCATAATATTAACGACTTTACTGATGTGTTAAAGTGGACTTGTGTTTTATTCGAGCAGTCCATTTGTCTCTCGGCATTCACACTGCACGGGAAACACCCCTCAGCGCGTCCTAGAATATCCAGGAACAAACACGGCCGGACAGACACGCACGCAGCCGCGCAACGTGAAAGCTATCACATGCGGAATGACAGACAATCTGTCAAAACTTGCATCCGTCTCATTTGTCTGAGAATTAAAACAGGAAGACAACTGAGGGATCTCAGACAGCAATCTATTCCTCAGACAATATGCTTCCACCACTTGCACGAGCCAAATGATTATGTGCAGCCTGCTGTCAGCACAGAACGCATGAATTTATTCATGCGACGCTTTGGACTGCACAAGGTGCAAGAATCAACTTGTGTGTCTTCAACGCATGAATTTCAAATTTGTGGTTATTGGTTTGCAGACAAGAGTCATGTTCTGCTTCAGTCATAGGTATACGGTGATGATGATTAATGATGCTTTTTTTCGTGTCATACTGTCTATCTACTATCTCTGTGAAGTCACAGCTCTTACGTGTGATAGTTAGCGTAAATGCATCATTTGGCCTTGTAACAGCAGTAACTCACGTGTTTCAAGGTGCCTTCAAACTGGAGAAGCTCTGCGCATTTTTGAAACTCATCCAAATATTTTATGTGATATTTACTTTATCACAGTCAGCAGCCATTAGATATAGTAGAACAGAAAAGCACCCAGAAAAGAAAGTTATTTTTCACAGAGTGGATTACAATCAGTGCTCCACTGTGATATCTGGATGCATTAATCATACACCGTTTGCACATCAGGGAGTTTGCTCAAGGGCAACTGTTAACTCTTTTGTTATCCACAGTTTCTGTAACTGGTTTATCATTTTATTTTAAGCTTTATTTACACCAAACATGAGCTTGTTAGTCTCAAAAGCATCTCCGCCTCAACTTACATAAACATTATCGGTACCTGTTTAAAACCTTAATGCACAAGCTTCCTTTGCTTAACATGAGCAGCATCTTAGTTCACTAGCTCTGAAGGTGAATATGGGACTTGGGTGAACACATGAAAACTTTCCTTTTACATGAGCAGCAGCTACAGAAGCACTGGCACCATGACCCGCACGCCAGGGTCAAGTGCTGCTACAAGATTGGTTCCTCGCTGATAATGCAAAGGTCAAGAGGCAACAACAGCTTTGTGCAGCATAGTTATTCCAGCCAAAATGCACAAGCAGCGATAATGGCTCTGTCGAGATGCGACTAGGAACCTTCCTGAGCAATAACATGCTGATTATTCGTTTAATATGTGTCGTAGCTCTGGACAACTTGAACTAAATGAGATAACGTGACCCTGAAGATGTAATCCTGTATCTGTGCCTCTGCTGCTTTCAAATTTGAAATATCATTTAAAGGTGTGTGCGAGATGAGCTGCTGACAGTATAATTGACCTCTTAACACATATGAGCCTGAGGGCAGCTTGATCCTCCTGTGGTTCCTTGTTAGTTTTAGGTCTAAGACTGAAAGTAAAAAAGTTCAGCCGTTTTTATCTGAAATCTATAACACAATGACAATAAATCTGTTAAAACCTTTAAATAACCTTTAATAAAATGACCTAGTTCATCGCTTGGTATTTCTTCTCCTAAAGCTCATTCAGGACTTGACTCGCTACCTACTAGCTTGCCCTCAGCTGTGGGGGGCTTGACAGTTCAGCTGAAATATGGATGCAGTTCAAGAGGGGAAGAAAGAGGATGTTCTCTGTCTATCCTCGCCTCAAGTCAGTAAGGCCTCCCGCTGGAGCGGAAGAAAACACACTCTCACTGGCTTATTCTCCACTTTGATAAATGACCGGCCCACATCTGTGTCTGTCTGAAGCGGATGTTGAAAGCGATGGGGAAGGCAGCGCAACAATACTCTGACTCCAAAATGCTTCGCGTGTTGCATGTGGCACGAGCCACAGGCATGAGCATGTGAACAGTGTCATATGAGGCATTCAGGGTCTTTTGTGGTGACTCCTCAGCTTTAATATCTTACAAAACAAAACTGCCTCCAACCTGCAAAAAATAACAGTTTAAAGGTCCCACAACAAAAAAATATCATGAATGTTTACTGAATATTGCAAAAAGGATTGAATGTTTAATGTCTGGCCTAGAGCTGCAGATTAATTTAGATTATTATTCAAAAAACTTACATTATTGATGATACTGTACCGTAAATATCTGAGAACAAGCAGAAATGCTGGGTCTCGTCAGTGCATGTGATAGCGATGCCAGCAAAGGGCAGACATGTGAGCAGACTCCCATCTTTCCTCCACAGTGAACCAGGCTGTAGCTGTACATGACGATGACAAGAAGTTTTGATTACAGTTATGTCACAAGATGTTGTGTTAACAGGACCAGAATATTGCTGCCTTGTCACTCCTCCCTGAGAGCGCTGACAACAGTGGGTGTTGAGTCACTGCCTTCCAGAGGGACAGAAGTGCAGTCCTTGCCTGGCGAACAGACGATCCTGCGTCCATATCCCATCAGCAGCCTTGCCCACAGTGTCATAACACCTCAACGATGGAGTGAAACCAGTCTGTACAAAGCATTCATATGACCCAGTTTGTCTCCAATTAGGTAGCAGCTGAAAAGGCTGAACTCTAAATCTGAAGCGGGAGTTTTCACAGGCTTCCTGAAAATCCCGAGATCTTAAAAAGGTTGCCAATTATTACAGCGGCGGCAGAGTTTGAACGTGTTTCAAAATTCTTTGTCCGTGTCAGAAAAGCATCAGCTGGGTTCGAGTTAATGAGCCGCAGTTCAATAGCTATGGAACAAGCGCTTCTCTTGGACATTATGCAGCCGAGAGCAGCAGCACGTAAGCGTAAGCTTGACTTATTTGCAGTCTGTGGGTAAATATAAACTGGAATTAGGCAACATTTGACGCCATTACTTTGACGCCACAACATTTGAGATCATTCGTCATTTTCCTCCAGATGTGACCCTAAACTTAGTTTGCTCAGTTTGGAAGATTACTGCATCATTTTTTAAATAATTACAATGAAGCAACGTGCAGCTGAAGCTCTATTACACCATTTTTATCATTGATGTTTACCAGAAAGCAGCCGAGGACAGATTCCTGGAATGCCCCTCTTGATCTCAGTCAGCTCAGCTAGAGTCGCAGTGTGTGAGATGCTGAGGGAGGAATCCAATTTCATCTCTCCATCAGATAATAAGTGTGAGAATTACATAATTCAGAAAGCTCACTTGAAAATTTAATGGAACCCATAGCAATAAACCTACATATCAGTGACAGTTATTATATGACGAAAATTAGACACCATTTTATGGATTTAATTACACTGGAGTAGATGCATAAATCGCACTTACAGTAGTTTATGTGTTACCTGCTGCCTGCTTTTCACTTCTGATTACACTCAACCTGAGAGACAGACAATTTGATGACACGTCATTAGGGACTTTTCTCACATTGCCAACCATCTTTAAGTCAACCTGCCTTTAAGGTAAGTCCACAACTTTCCAGGACGAAGTTTAATAAAAGAGGAATCGCAAAAGGGGCTTTCACTCGCTAATCAATCAAACAGACTCACAACAAGAGAACTGTCCTGATGTTGCTGTTAAAGGGTCGAAAGGCTGACGAGTGAGAGACAGTATCTCATTAACACAAGGATCTCAAAGACAACACATATTGGGCCACTTTTATAGTGCAAGTCGTCAGGAGTGAGTCCTTCAGCTTCAATACACGACTAAAACACAAACAAAACTACGGCAGCCCAGCAGGAACCACTGATTAAAAATGACTTTCTGGTCATACATGCAGCAAGAGTAGCAGCTCAATGCTAACAATGCCTTTCACAGCATGACTCAGGCATTTCAACACGCCACCTGTCTTCCTCTACCTTGGTAAAGCAGGTTCCTGTAGTGACTAGTGGCCCAAAAGAAAAGAAATGTGCCAATCAAGTCATTTTGAGCTTATTGTTCATGTTTCTGTTAGACCTGTTCTAAGGGTTCTTACAGTTCATGTGCGTTATTGTTATTTCTAAGTACTTTCCACAACCTGTAAATCTCATTAATAGTGTGCCTGCAACTCAGCAGAATGTAAAGGAAGAAAACGTTTCTCAATCGCTTCTCCTCCCATCAGCACGACATCATTCTTTCCAGTGTTGAAGAGGAAAAAAAATAGAAAAGCCTGGGGAGTGTCAGCCGTTGAGCAAGAATAAGAAAGAAATGAGGAGAGGCAGGGTGATCGATTTGTGGCTGAAGCTGAAGCTGTGCAAGAGGAATCTCTCTCCAAACACTTTAAAGCCTAACGTTCGACACACGCAGTCCTGATTTTGAGTCCCTTTCACCAATTTATCCACTTGTCCCCTCGCAGGCTAAATTTACTGTCCCTTAACAACCCCTGAGTTTGATGTCTTGGTAAGTGGTCTCAAAATTAATTTGAGCGCCACAGCTTTCATCCCTCTTGCTCCTCTCTGCTTCCGCCTGGTTTTTCCTGTCGCTTTGGTGGGTTAAACGGTCTGAGAGATTGCTGGTGGTGGCAGTAAAGCATGCAGTCGATAGGAGGGAGAAACTGGGGGGCACACACAATACACAGGAGGAGGCGACTGCTCTGCTAATGTTGCTGTGATGCAGCTGCTTGTGGGTCTAAACTCTTGACCTGATCAAATCCCATAGGAATAACTCAGCACCACCCACTGACAGAGGTGATGACATAGAAGCCTCCATGAAAGAGACACATATGAAGCTATGAAACCCACAATACTGCTGCTTGCAAAATGGACAACCTGCTGTGCTTCTAAGTTCGGCACAAGCTCACTTGGCTGTGTCTCTGTGCCCTTGACAGAATGTGCTGAAGTCAATCTACATATGATCACAAAGAACATGTTGGAGCTTTGACTTTTATTAGGATTTTAAAGAGCTGGCAGCGAATCACGTCACTGCTCCTGATGAATCTGACTTGGTTTCATGACCCACACATTTCTAGCTGCGTTTTTTTATTTTCTACATTTTCCACTTCGTCTGCCGGCCCCACTCTATGCTTCAAAGACTGATTGATCACATACAGTGCAGCAGTCGTTTCTTTCCTCAGAATGTCCTCTAAGACAAGTTTTCCTGTTGACTGCTGTTGCTTTGCTCCAAGGAGGCTGTGATATGCTGTACTTACATCAAACCCACTCGGCAGAAGGTAAAAATATCAAATACACGGGCGTAAACATGCTGGCCGAGAACAAACTATACAGCAGGGAAGCTGGGTCTTTTTCTGTCAGAATAAAATGGGAATGATGAATTGATGAAGCCTTCTGGAGATTCATTCTCTTGGGTAGGAACTTTCTCATTATTTGGACTCTGTTGACACTGATGTGCATGCAAGGACGCTGGCAACGGCTCACATTTGCTACACGGTCCTTGGTCAACACTACAAATTCCATTTGGCATCTAAATGTACCCTACTTGGCCTTGATTGATGCGTTTGAGTCCATTTAATCCATGCGCATCAAACAGAGACAGCACAAAATGCGACATGGAACAAGTGGAATGGGGCTGTTGTGATTATGAAATTTCCAAAGGAATATTACTTGAGTATAAAGTCCCTATTTGTTTAATTTCATGGTCTAGTACTTCACTGACAGTACATAAAATTTTAGCTGTTTGGTTTTTCATATGAACTGCAGACCAGAGAATTGAATTAAGACGCTGTAGCAGAACCAGTACTAATGAATACGCTAGTACAGCACTTCCACCGCAGCAGAGCAAGTGTATCAAGCGATTTTGTGACATTCCGTGTGTTTGAAAAAGCGTTACAGCGTGAAACACCAGGATTTATACGAGGAACATGTAAACCCCACGTGAGGACTGGACCCAACCAAAAGCTTTTCAAACCAATTTGATTTAGCCCAATAGAAAGCTTGGGTCCAAAGCCTGCTTCAGTGTAAGACAACACAGGGTTCTAGTGGTTTGCTGTTAACTACTGGGGAAGCATTAGTTTCCAAACAACTCGTGGTGGAGTAGAGCACAAGCGTTTAGAGATGACTTGGCCTTCATGGACAGGTACAGAAAGAGCTCTCAGAGAGAGTTGCAGCCAAAAGCAGAACGGAACAACCCGTCACACTCTCTGTGACGAATGTTAACATAGTTCCTCTTGAGTTGAGACATAGTAGAATCATGATTTCACAGAATTACATTTATACTGAAATGTATAACGTCTGTCGCAGATGATTCACACCGCTGTTCAGGAACATGGAAACTTTTCAAATGTATGTGTTGCATGTGTTGAAATTGTGTTAAATTAAATTAAATACAAACAATTGTTTCCCACCTGACGACCCTGCCTGGATGACAGAAGACATGTAAGAAAAATGCTCAGTCCAATGTTTCCCATCATAATAATCTGCTGCGCATAATCAAAACCATCACCTGATGAGATATAACACACATCTAAATGTTTCTCAGTGGTGATGATTCCATGTAGCCAGGAAACATGTGAACAATGAGTTTGTTACCTATTAATTATTTAATGATTACTTACTTATTAGTAAGTTACTTTATAGTCATGACTGTCACAGGGTCAGCTGGATGTCATATTGATTACCACATCACACAAATACTGTAGAAGGGCGTTTGAAACTGCTTACAGTACAAAAGGGGAAGTTCACCTTCCTCCTCAAATTCTGATTGGCTGTTTGCCTCAATAAAAAGGATGTGACAATTGTAGTGAAACAGACTCAGACCAAGTCTTACAACTGATATCTGCGTGTGATACACACAGAGCAATATTTCTCACTAATCTACTGCAGAACAGGGCAAACACATGGAGGCTAATATGAGCGAAACGCTGCAGGCAGATCTCGATGCTTTTGATATTTCTGAGGATCTCGGCTTTGTCCTTGAAGATCCACTGGTAAGTTTTCAATAATAAAAAAAATGTTTACATTATTAATTGAACCTAATATTTTGTATTGGACATCAAAGAGCTTAGTTTAGAGTGAATTCCTAAATTCTGATATCTTCATATTACACAGACATTTGGTGAAAATTACAGTCCACATAAAATCCCTCAAGAGACAAAAAATGACTAATATATTCCTGTTATCATCTAGATCACCCTTCCAGACTATTATCGGGTGTGGATGGACCTGGCAAATAATCTCGCACATCTGATTGAGACGCGCAAACTTCGGGATCTGGTTCACAAGGTGAGAATGAGCAAAGCCTTCCAGACGTAAGTTCAGTCGGAGTTGATGCTACTGAAACCTCGAGATCTGAATGTTGCCACTGTCCCAATCCAGATGCCGGTTTTGAGCCCCCACCTGCTGAACAATCACCGGGAGCTCAGGCTGGCTCACCTAGCGCTGGGCTTCCTCAGCATGGGATACGTATGGCAGGAAGGACAGCATTCACCTGCTCAGGTAAAACACTGCAACGGTTGGAAACCATACAGTCAATCTGACGTTCCCTAGATACTTGAGGCCGGTGTAATTTCTGTAATATCTACATAAAAACTTGTTTCACAGGTTCTGCCAAAAGCGCTGGCCTTGCCCTACTGGCTCGTCTCTCGCAGGCTTGGACTTCCACCCATCCTGACTTATGCAGACTCTGTTTTAGCAAACTGGAAATTGAAGGATCCCACAGGGTGAGCATTGTTGTTTTATTGTCATAGCTAATATCTCCGTGCATTGTATCACTGTCAACAGAAACGGAAATCACCTGCAGTCGCTGACACTTTTTTTTCGTTTTTCTTTCATTTTCCGTTTAGGGATATGGAAACTGAGTGAGTAAAAAGAAAATAAACATTCACCACGAGTTAAGCTTTTACATGATTATCCTAGCGTGACATGCATGTGACGTTCTTCACAAACAGGAACATGGACTTGATCTTTTCCTTCCCTGGCGGCGACAGCAGTAAAGGATTTTTCATCGTGTCACTGCTGGTCGAGATGGCTGCCAGTTCGGGCTTAATGGTCAGTACAGGCTGCTTTCATGTGTGTGCCTTTGCCTCTTCCCATTTAATGATGACGTTCGAAACCTCCCACTCTTACCAGGGGGTTCTGGAGGTGATGCGGGCTGGGTCTGACCTCGTCGGCGTACAGAACGGTCTCGCCAAAGTAACTCAGGGTTTGAAGAAGATGAAGGAAGCCTTCAAGCTCATGCATAGTAGGTTTAAATTAAACCCAGTTCAAACTGAATTAAATTAAATTAAAAAGCTGTTCTTTTTACAAAGTAGATGGATTTCATGAGTAATTAGAAAAACTTCCATTTCTCTGTAGAACATGTCGACCCAGCTGTGTTTCATGGAACACTGAGAATCTTCGTCTCTGGGTGAGTATTGGAAAAATTACTGCGTTCTGCCCGCAGAGGTAATTAATGCTTCAGGTATTTATCATCCGCTGCAGATTTATCTTGATCTAAGGTGTGACGTTCCTTTTTCGCTTTGTCCCTGAACTGTTCTAGCTGGAGAGACAACCCCATGCTTCCTGCGGGACTGGTTTATGAAGGTGTTAGCAATGAGCCAATTTTGCTGTCAGGGGGAAGCGCGGCTCAGAGTTCAGCCATTCAGTGCTTTGATGCGTTGCTGTGCGTTCACCATGACGAGGAGACAGGTAAAGGCGCTTTTATTTCAGCCTTTGACCCCATCACAGTCGTTTCGTGAACGAAACACACAGTTTGTGCGGCCGATTGCTGCGCTGCCAGTGTTTCCAGAGAGGCTGCTGTTTTCTCCCTTTCATGGTGTCTTTCCTGTTCTCCATCTAGGAGCCTACCTGACACGCATGAGAGATTACATGCCTCCTGCCCACCGCCAGCTGATAGAGACACTGTCTGTCCTCCCATCTCTGCGAGACTTCGTCCTCTCCTGCTCCAGCCCTGATCTCTGCCAGGCCTACAACACCTGTGTCTCAGCGCTGGTGGATTTACGGAGCTACCACCTGAATGCTGTGACCAAATACATCATTGTTCCCGGTAACAGTGCCCGCACCGTGGGCTGCCCATTTAGAGGCGCGGGCACTGCCCTGAACGCCACGGGGACCGGCGGATCCAACCTCATGGTTTTCCTCAAGAGTGTGCGTAACACCACACAAGATGCACTTATCACAGAAAGATCACCCATGTCGAGAGCAATTTAGATTGTAGAACATTTACATGCACCTTTTAGACACTAGACCATTCCAGAGTTTTGGTCAAACAAACTTTATATGATGCCTTTAAAGTGATTAATGATTTTTCTTTCTGATTTTTGATTCACTGTATGAAACCCAAAAATGTATTAATTTTCTTTCTTTCTTTTCGGTAGAGTAGGGCTTCCATACATTTTTGTTTTTATTAAATACTGCACTTTATTTGTAAAGGTATTCTTGCTTTATATACACTATTTATTCAACTAAAAAAACTTCAGACTGTGCTAGAGAGGACTACACTTTGTGCTGAAGTTTATTTATCAGTCTCGTCATATGAGTGTAAATGTTTGTGTACTGAACTAATTTAACACTGTATGTGCAGTTACTATCAATACCAGGTCAAATAAAAAGGTTTCACATGCTAAAAATGTTTCTATAAACCATTCAATCAATAAAACAGTTAAAATGAAGAAATCTGTCACAGTTCCTCCCTCCACCTGGTGGAGGTGTTTTCTGTTCACTGTTTGTTCCCCTTTGCCCCACGTTTCCTCTTTTCCTGTGCTTCCTGGTCTAATGACCTTATGACCTACACCTGGTTCAGACACAGGTTTTGTTTGTGCTCTCGTCTGCTCTTACTTATTGTCTCCATGGTTTGTATGTTTAACTTTGTTTTGATAATACATCGCTTGTTGCATTATGTGTTTGATCATGTACATACTGCACTGTATACAGTATGTATATATGTATGTATGTACAGGTACAGTATTGCACTCAAAGGCAGCCTGACCAAATAAAAAGGCTACTTGGTGTAACTTTTGTATTTTTAAAAACATTTTAGTTAGTTAGTTGAATCTGTTGACTTATCTGTTTGCGTCTTGACAGAGAACTTGACAGTGTGTGGCACACTACCACCTTCAGACATAGCAACACACCAACTCACCAGTTGAAAATGTTTTAATTGTTATGTAGAAACAGTAGAAAAATGCATAATATTGCACATAGTTACTAAATTGCACTTTCTCAAGGTAAAGATCTTTGCATGGACGGTTGTGACCTGAATAATGTAATCTACTGCTTGATCTAACTACGAGAGGCTTCCTGACATTTGTGGAACATTTAACAGTACCATAATCTATTTACAGTAGAAACTGCTGCTTCAGTAGAAAATCATTCAACCAACAACGTGAAAGTTTGTTGTCACTGCTACATTATTTATTATTTAGTACTTGTAACAAAGCTGGTGGCTACAAGTCGTCTCGCTTGTCGTGCTGCTACCGTGTTCCTTTAGCGCTATGTACTGTATAGCCCTTCTGCTCTTTCAAGTTCATAGCACAGCTGCTTGTGTGGGTTGTTGCAGATATGTTTGGTGTTCTGTAATTGTTTTCTGCAAAAAAAAATAAGTCTTTTCATTTTACAAGATGGAACTTTGGGTTGAATGCCAAAACGAATCAGTATTGCAAAACAGCTAACTACTCATGGAAAAAAGCCTTTAGAAATAAAAATGGCTCTAAAATCTACACCAGCGCTTTGCTGTGACATAATATGGGCTTGAGAAGCAACATTTAATGGACTGAAGTCAAAGAAGCGTTTACTTTTTGTTTCGCACTTATAAACAAACACATACTTTTTAATTTGTCATAGAAAATTATATGCCTTAGTCAAAATGTTATATGTGTGTTAAAAAAGCTGAGCTAACCAAACACCAAACTGCTTCACAGGAGAAGCCCAGACACATACAGGTAGGGGATATATTTCAAAATTTAATTTCACAGTTGCTTGTTAAAAAGACGCAGCTTTCCTAAAAGATCGAGTCTGAACATAGTTTCTCAGAGTAGCCAGCAGAGGAGGACAGGGTGACTGAGGCAAAGTTGGCTGGTTGCGCAGCGAGGTAAATGGAGAGACGGAGCGATAAGGGGACAGAGATACAGAGCGAGGAGACAGGGGTTATTAACAAAGGCAGGCAGATGTTCAGGAAGGTTGTTAACAGAGGAAGAAGAGGCGAGAGCAGACACGGCTGTTATACCAGAAATTGTGTCATGTACTGTAGCATGTTTCAGTCTCTTGAGCGCGTTCCTCTCCATAGTCAAATGTTTGTGCTTTGCCGGAGGTGGGGCTGATGTCCATTCAAAGATTATAGCTTCACTCGTAAAAGGCCCTCGACTTGGTGCATCCTCTTGTTGCCAAGCAATATGCTGTACGGGGAGAAGACCAAACAGGGCATTGCATTGGACCATGTAAGGTAGAAAATAAATATGTAGCGAGATTTACTCGATACGCTTTATAAATAACACCCATCTTTACACAGCTTCAAAATATAAAATGCATCTCAAAGCTCACCTAGTTTTTGCAGGTGTGTGTTGATCTTCTCCAGCAAATATACCAGAAAAAGGTTTGATGGAATTATTAAATGTTTTGTTTTTTGTCTCTGCTTTCCTCCAGCTGACTTGATGTGCAGTCTCAACAGAACCCCCAGTAAAACTGTTCCTGTTGTTATCCTTTCCTCATGGGTCGATTTCCTTCGCTGAATATTCCATCATCCATTTAGAGAATAACAGGGGTAATAATGTGCCCAATAAAAAAAGGCTGCTTCCAGAAGCCTTCGTGTTTTATTCAAAGGAACCAGAGTTTCCAGCGCGCATGCTTTTTGGACTCTGTCTTGGATTTGCGTTTCGGGGTGGATGTAAAGACTTCGTTGGGGTAAGGCAGAGCGGGACACTGTTGGCTGTCCAGGGGGCAAAGCCTCTTCATCAGGGGCTGTAACTTGTCCTCCTGCAGCTTGAAGTCCAGCTCGACACTGCAACACAAGCAAGAGACGTATTATTCAGTGAAGCAGTGGAACTGCAGCACTGGATTTCATTGCAGATGTCAGATTTCTCGACTGACAGTGAAATGAGATCCATTAATCTCAAGGCTTTCAAAGTTAGTGAGAATTTCCTTTGGCTATAACATTCATGACTCCTATTTTTTTATTTTTATTTTAGCAGACCGCTGATGTCCAGATGGAGGCTGGAAGTGAGGCAAACGGCTCAAACGCGCCGACAGACACCCTGGCAGCACATTTTTCTTGTGGCACGTATCAATTTCAGAAGCTCGTGTGAGGAGCGCTTCCTTTCTCTGCATGCAGCGTGGGGGCTTTTCCTGCATAGTCTCATTTGTATTTTTTTTAAAGAGAGAGAGCCAGAATGTGGGTTGCTCCTGACATCACACTCCGCCAGTGTAATCCCGGGCTGGTCACCGTCTGATTTTGTTCCGCCACCAAACTCTCTCCGATTAAATCTCTCAGGCCTGGGAGCTATGCGGGGTTTAATCCCATCCAAATGAAACCGTCGTCAGGCCAAGCACACCCTGATTAACTGCCTGTATTCAAGCAAGGGATAAATGCACTATCATCAACAATCTCCCTTCACTTTATTGCTATTGATTAGCAGTGCTCTGTTAATGTTTTTATTTCCACAGCATGCAATACTTTTCCAGAGCATCAAAGCTTCAGGACGGCCAAATTGGCACTCCTTTACAAACCTTACCTGACAGCGAGTACTACAACATAATAAGCTCATTCTTGTCATTCAGGCTACACCATTAAAGGTAGAAAGGAAGTGAAGCTGCCAGGGGAGATGACATTTGACAGGCCAAGGTCAAACGTGTGGTCCCCCTCGTCTGCAGGCAGGCGGACGTTAAAGTACAAAGCCTGGTTTGATAGGAGAACTGCGTTGACAGGCAGTGTAATTAGTTTGCTGAAAGATATGCTACAGTCAGAGTGACATAATGAATCGCGGGCACTGCTCTCGCCCTTAAGATAAGTGTCAGTTAAGAACAGAGCTCTATTAAAGCCTTCAGGAGGGAAACCAGATGGAGGGCTGGGTGGTACTTTGGCAGGCTGGGACTTCCACTGACTCAGTTTGCTAGATTAAATGAACCGTGAATCAAAACTTTACAGCAACCGGGGCTTGACCGCATGACACGCAACATCAATACTTGAAAGGGTTTTGAAGACGTGTTTTTGTCTGGATGCGGGTTCTGGCACCACAGACCTGTTGTTTCTGGATGTGCTCGCTCGTTGCCTTCCATCATGCCGTTATCTCTCGTTGCAACTTTTGTTTTATGTTAAAATCGTTGCCTTTTGTACTCGCTATTTAAATAACGTTGACTTGGCAGAAAGCAGAGCGCAATCACAACACAGTGCGACACACAATAGCCTCAGCGATTATTAAGCAATTAATCACTTGGCAGATCACTGCAATTACTGGAGTGTGTGGACAAGCGGTGGTAACCCGTAGGCTGCAGCCCATGATGACACTGGGCAGCAGGTGCTTCAGCAAACAGCCCTACAGTATATGTAAGATCATTGCAGGAAGCGCAACACAGATTAAAGTGGCTGGAGACAGGGAGGCTTTTCTAGGGCGTTCAGCAAAGCAGATTAATCTATTTAGCGATGCAGCGTAAGTAGCCGTTTGTGCGATCGGCGGTGAGCTGCTTGTTTGTCTCTGGTCGTGGTGAGCTGAGCACCATTCAGCGATTTCTCCTCCTGGGAGGGATTTCGCTGCTGCGAGAGGCCTTTTCAGGATGCCACACGCTCATTCTCGATGCTGGTCTGTAGCTCATGCTACTGGAAGCGTTCTAGTGTAATCTCTTTAGACCCATGTGGCAGAATACAGTAGATTAAATCACCAGGGAGTGACACGGCAGTTGAAGTAGAACCAGTTATGTAAATCTGATGTGGGATTTCTCCTGTCATGTATATCAGATATAACAGTGCTATTGTCTATTACGTGGCTCTTTGCTTCACCGACGCACGGAGGAAAAACACACTCTTATTAATGAGAAGAGGAGAGAATGGCCGTCTTGACAATTGTTCACCGACGCGACAGCAGCGTCCCCATCTCAGCACGCGACACAAGTGCTAATTAGTTCCTTAGGTCTCATCATCTTACTTTGGAGTTGCCTTTCTAGACTTAACTGTCATTGTCAGTGCCAAATTGGAAACACTACACTACATTGTGTACTTTGATTCAAATGCTGGTTCTTATTCAACGCAGCATAAAGAGGGTTTGAGCTGTTAATACTTTGATGTGTGCCTGTTTTTAAACCGGGCTTCCTGCTGTTTACTCAGCGGTGGGCCACGTATAATTTGCGACTGATGGTCTTGTTAATTTGTTCACACATTAAGATGGGAGTGGAGAAAAAAATCTGAGGAGCAAGAAGGAGAAGCTATGTTATCATTTTGTCTTGACAATGATTTGGACAATTGGCTCAGCAAAAGGATCATAAATCATAACAAAGAGAGTGATGTAATAAGGCTGCAGCACACCAGTGAGCGTGACCACAAACTCGTGTCAGCCGTGCCCAATTCTGGATCAGGCTACTGAAAGCTGCTGCCGTTAGATTAAGCGACCGCATCTGTGCACCGGGCTGCAATAGCTCCCTCTGTCCTGAGGTTTCTACAAAGACATGTTGTTTCTGAAATCTTATAAGTTATAGTCACAACAAATACAATTTTATTGGCCTCCTGTTTACTGGGGCCACTGTAGAAGTCCCAGAGATTAAATTTTCCAAAATGCGGTTAAATAAATCTTAATTCTGAATTGCTGGAAACCCCCACAACTAGGGACCAAGGTCATAAATGGCTGGTGTGAGTCCGCACCTCTTTCCTACCTGCCATATGCAAGCTCTGTTTGTTGCGGTGATGTATGAGATGCTGCAGTGTACAGAGAGTGGGTGGAGACTGTCAGAGGAGAGCTGAAATCTGGAAAAGGCCCATTGATTGACTACCTGAGCACAGCAGCAGCTAAAGTCCTGGATTTATCTGACATGGGAGAAGCTGGATTACTCTGAAATTAAAGGCTACATCTCAGGGGCAACTAATCTTGGTTGGAGTTGTAACATGCAGGCGCTAACAGGCCGTCTTTGAGCGGCTCAACGTGCCGTTCTTTGTCACTTGATTGTTTAACTGTTCGTATTAGTTTTAAAGCGATGCGTGTGATGCAACCGTGCCACCGTTTCAGCTAAGAGGCGTAAGATGTGCATCTGAATGAAGCGCAGAGCAGAGAAAAGCTTTCTCTGTTCTAACAACACAGTTCTGTCCTGGAAGGTTTGTGGTACTGAGAGAATGCTAAAGAGCCCTGTTTGTAGAATTTCAGATATTTATGACAATCGTGTTGGCAGAGACAGATAGGACCGTGATGGATTACCACCCTGCTTGCCAACCACTGCTCTCCTCAATTCAGTGACTGTTAAGAACCGGTTGGATGAAGTGAAACAAACAGCTACTTAATGATACTGATCACAGATGAAATGATAATGTTCTACTTCATAAGTACTCAGCCAAGTGCATCTTCATTGGGATTTTATTACCATGCCACATGCTTGGGTTTAGTCACAACAGGCTGAAGGCACATGCCATCAGAAAATTGTTCCGAGTTTGTTAATTAAGCCAAGTTGCTTCACCGACGTACGCAGCTGGCACACTTTGTATCATCAAGATAAGATCGATGAAAGGAAGAGAAAATCTGCCTCAGGACCTGCCTTTGCTTCCCTACTGAATGAGATTCTTGCTTTAGTCTTACAAATTATATTACTTTTATATCCATATATGTTTTCCTCTCAGTCCAATGGGCCCTGATTGCAAATTAACAGATAATAAAATCTCAGATATATTAATGTGGAGTGTAGTCCCAAAGCTTAGATACTGTGTTAACCCCTATACCGAAAGTCACACTTATTCACAGTAATGACCGAACTCATAAAAACAGATCAATGAAAAGACCTTGTTTGATCAATAGGGACACAAATCAATAGACACACCAACACGCTGCAGTGTCGAGGCTGCAACACAGCAAGGTACCTACAGTACCATACATTAAAAGAGACTTAGGGGAAGAAATACAACAGATCGTGTGGATCGAGTGTCATGTACTCTGAATATGCAGTGTAAAGACTAAAGCGGTCACTTGGCTTTATGACGATAGCATTGTTGCAAATTACTTCTCTAAACTGTGAGTGAAATTTCGTTGGTGAAAGTCTATTGTCGGTCCAAACTAACTCCACGAACGCAGAGAAAACGTGCCCTCAGGTTATGAAGCAAGTTCACGAAGGCATCACGAATATTATATCAAATGAAGCACGAAGCCTGATCTGTAGCAAATTTAAGAACAGAAGGGAAAGGACGCAGTACTGCAAGCTTTAAGTTATGAAACATTTCTATTTTTTTATTTATGTCCGATTAATACGTCTCAGAGTGGAGAACATACTGTTCACCCTTCATTCCACTCATTCCGATACTAGCTAGTGTCTCGTTTTACCTCCTTGTCTTTTCTTCTAAAGGGAAGGTCAGATTATTCATAGCTTGTCCAGGTTAGACAGTGAGATAAATTGTGCCATTGGACAGTATTCATTCTCTTTATGTGACAATAGGACCCGTTACATGTTGAAGTACTGTTTATGTGACTATGGAGAAGGACAGCGTGTACTGTACCTGTGGAGGCTTGAGTCTGGGAGGACTGCATCACAACATGTTGATTATCCTTCTTCATTTCTCCGTTTTAGTATGTAAATAAACAGGCATTGGAGAATGTTTGTTTTGATAGTGTTTGTAATGAGAACATAATAAATGAGATGAATAACTTGCCACCAAGGTTCCCGGCCATGCTTTGTAATGATGCAGCGTTCAGGGGAGCAATCACAGAGTTCATTCACATTCAGGGTGCTCCTGGAGGTGGCTATTGTAGGTTAAAAGTGATCTGCTTGGCTCTAAATCTATGAAGGGGAAAACCGGAAATCTGTTAAGACCCAGATGCGTGATGAGAGTCTTCACAGACGGACAGGCAGGTTACATTTGATGGATTTTTACAAACAGCTTATCAGGACTGAAACAGCCTTCGAACTATTGCGACTGACACCTGTCAGTGTCAGGTCTAGATTTAAATCAGACTCAGCTCCAATCATCTGATGCTGCAGAGATCTCGTTCAGGTTTTATTTCTTGCTAAGAAGTGGTGCTGGTTGTTGAGCCCAGCTCTTTGATGGTGACTCAGGCTCTTTCTGCAGATGCTTGAATGTGTTTTCCTGTTTTATTGACTACAGCCACAGCTGCTCTGTTTTGCGCCAGTGTGGAAGAGTTAGAGCTCCCGTTTCTCCCCAGCTCCCTGTTTTACGCTTGTGTTCTGGAGAGATATTGATGAAATAGAGGCTTTTGTTTCTATTTTTGCTTCTACCTTTGCCGACTTCAGTAGTCACTAGTAGAACATGAAATACTTTTCAGTCTTGCTTCATAGCCAGCAGCTCGTGTCTGGGTCACTGCGGTGTTCGTGTTTGGTCCAGACATGAGAATTCACCAGTGTGATGTACAGCGTCACTACTTTAATACATACGTATGTATCTGCTTCTCTAAACTCAAAATTAATTCCAATTAAGGCAACATATTAGGTTTTCCCTCAGTGGCAAAAGGCATATTATTATGGGACTCATGCAGCAGGCCTGGACCTCATGGGATATTTTGTTTAGTAAATAAGGGGAAATAGGCAAATACTGTGAAGAACTTGCAAGTGGTATGCAAAGATAAATCTGTTCATGTTCTGCAAGTATTTCCAGCATGAATATGAATCTGAGCCTCTGTGGTCCTACACCACAATCTGGGTCAGCTAGACAATGCACAGAGAGAAGGCATCGTGTAAAAAAATGTCAGATCAAGTCCTGAAAGACACGTCCAGAGCAGGACAATACACCTCGTCAACGCAGCCAAAATGTCCAGGGCTGCGAGTCCAAATGAGTTTAAAGCATCCAGGGTTCATATCTAGCATTAATGCACAATAATCCAAAAGGACAACAGGATCAGATTGCATTGCATTATTATGTTGCTCTACCGCAGTGCAGCAGCTATTATGTAAAAAAGAAAAGCACATGAAGAAGCTGTCAGGAACATCCAGCAGAAAACCTTCATACCCAGAGAGGACACAGATGTCACATCTTGATTAAGTCGTTTTTAAGCTACTTCAGTCTTACTTCCAAGATCCCTTTTTAGACTTCCCTCTTTTGATTTCTAGATACTGACACACCAAAGCCTTCACTGCACTGTTTTAGCTGTCTTGCTTTATCAATGTATATAAATATATACAGATAAACACACTTCCACCAACGACCCCTTCCAAGACTTCTGTGCATCAGCTGCATTTACAAATAACTGAGTCACAAATGAGCAGATCTAAATGATAAATATTAATATCACATTTCAAATGTACGTACAAAGAACATATGGCTTGGTTGTAGCAGGCAACATTGCTGGTTGTCGGTGCTTCATGGCACTTGGGTCTTGGAGACATTGTTGACTGATTTCAGGAAAACGTAACAGCTGCTTTACATATACTTTCATCATATAGATAAATATATAGCCTCCATCCACGATGACCATGTCCTTGCAACTCACCTTCCTGTAATTAATGTGGCACTTAATTCGTCTAAAAAATATAACGCATCGCAACATAATCATAAAATTACATTCACCACAAAAACATAATGGAGCTGGCAGTTTATTTGCATAGGAAGGTAATTTTTAGGGGACAGGGTTGTGTAAACATTTCTCAGGGCAGTGATTTATCACGCACCAAACAGCATTTAAAGTAGCATTAACGGCGGCCTGGCAGAGGCAGGGGCCTACCTGTAAATGATGCATGCGCTGTTTCGACAAGTGTCACAATTGGCCGTGTCTTGTCCTGTTCGGTAGGAGAGCCTGCAAACACAGAGATGAAACAGTGTGTGTGATCTCTGCTGACAGGCTGTAGCTGCATTTTTCAACACCTGTGGGCACGAGCTATCAGCCAAATTTGTTCGGCTCGGTTTTTACCCGCTTGTTTGTTCCTAACAGTATAAAATGCAGGAGGGGTTCTGATCCTGCAGGTTTCTCTAGTTAATCAAGTGTGAAGACTTACTGATTCAACATAATAGGATTACTTCACTTTGCTATGGCATAGTTTGGAAGCACGGTATATTGTCTCCATTCTATAGGCAATAAACAGCAAGTATCAACTAAAAGCTGCATGTACCACGTGCAGTGAGAAATCAATATCTCCACATCGGGCTCTCTACTTTACATCTTTCTTATTTCAAACCCAAATCAATTCGCTACAGACATGGTAAAGGTAACAGGGATGAGGATGCAACAAAGCAGTAAACCAGACAAATTGTGTCTCCTCCATTTATGGCACCGGCGCCTGCTTCAAGGCTCAGATGTTTGTATTCTGTTGGGTTCACTTCTGCATAAAGAATGACCACTTTTACAAAGGACCGGCTACAGTATAAGACATCTACTGCATCGTGACAGAGGCTATTGTCGTACTGTCCCAAGACTCTATTTCTATTTTCCCATTTCAGTTAACATAAGGATGCAAATCCACATGTGTATGTATGTCCTGGCTGGCTGTCGGGGAATGGGGATGATAGGAGTGGCTGTTTTAGGGCTGCTCGTGTAATTGCTTGCTGTCACAGTGGCCCTTCACCCTGATGGATGACATGTTGGAGGGCTTGGGCCTCAACTGTTGACATGAGAGGTGACCTCTCTGGGGGAGAGAGAATAGCCTCTGTGAGGATCGAAAATGCTGATGGAAGCTGAAGGTCAACAAGTTCATTCGTCGTACCCGGTTCTCAAGTGAAGTCTCTCCGAACAGCTGTGAGCAAGGACAGTACAGTAGCTCCCTGCGCCAGAGCCGTGCTGCTTCCTGGCTTTTCACGTGTGATGAAATAATTTAAAGAGCATCAGCCTAAATATTCAATCGCTGCATGCGCTCGACACAAAAACAAAGTGGATCTTTTTCGCATTTAAAGAAACATCCATCAATCGACTGTAGTGACACTGTATTAAAACGCAACTGTCAGAGGGACTGAGTTCAAAGATGCTTCATGGGAGAAAATAACTGCACCTCTGAAAGTCTCTCTCTAAGCCGACTACTGGCACAGAGTCACCGCTGGCTTGTTTGCCCACGTCAGCTGTCCTGGGATGTGTCCCACCCCTGTCATTCCCGTTTCACCGTACACACCCCCTGCCTACGTGCCTGCTGCTCTGCCTGCCTGGGCACTACACAGCATTTAGTGTGCGTTGAGATGAACAAAGGCAGAAGGTCACACTGAATTTCTTGGGTATGTGTCTGTTACAGGAGCCTCGTGCGACAGTCACTACACTGACTCCTGTTTGTCTCAATGTGTATTTACTAGCATTTACTAGCAACCTGTCCAGGATGTGCTCTGCCTCTCCCCCAATGACAATGACAGCAAACCCGTCCTACACGTAGTAGGACGGGTTTGCGAGTAAAAGCATTTAGGATAATGGACGGATGGATGGATGAGGGCAACGTCTAGGACAACATTACGTCAGCTCAGCATATACTGTAGAATATAGACACATGAAGCATTTGACGCCTGTCGTGAAATATTAGGTCAAAAATGACTAACAGCCTTGTCATTCACAACCACTCTGAGGTGAATAGTGCTGTTTACGTGGTGATTAAACATCATTGTGTGGGTGTGAGATATAATCGGGTTACGCTGTGATTGAGGGAGACATTTAAGTGCACTGATGTTCAAACGTTCTGGGCTGACTTAGAAATGCTCTGAAAGCAGATGTTACAGTAGCGACATCAAATTGATTAGAAACACTGAGTAGATAATGTTAATGTTGGACACGACTACAGCAGCTGGTAATGGAGTTAACCCCATTATCAGCAAGCATTATGGGAGTTATGTTCAGTCTAGAGAAATAACTGGTCAGTAGAAGCACCAATGATGTTTAGTGGCCCAAAATGATAACATGAGAAACAAATGAACTCCGAACCAAAGTTCAATGAGACAAAGTTACAGTAAAATTAAATAAAAAAATGAAAAACAAATTATTCTGAGCTGTTGCTGCACTTTCACGTTGTTATTGTTATAATTGGTTAGTGAATATTAAGCAAATACTAATATATTTATTTAGCAAAAATGTTTTATTCCAGTGCAAATAGTAAATTTGAACTGATTTGAAGCACCTTCTACAAATATTGATCTGTCTAGCTATGCAGAAAAGGAAAGAGCGTTGGACAATGTATCATGCAAGGAGATTTTCATGCGCTATAGCTTCACCTCTCTAATAATGCGGAGGGAACACAACCCAGTCAAGGCGCTACAGCGGGCACAGCTTTGTGGAGATGAAAGGCAAAGTGTTATGAGGCTGCACTAATTGGGCCTTTAAAACAAAGTTCCACAGAGCCACGCTGGGGTGGCTTGTGCTCCACTGGATGGGGATAAGGCTTAAATAAAATTTGCTTTGTGTTGCCATGGGTTTTAGAAACGGAGTGCATTAATTCTTACAGTTGCACGGCTGCAAGAGACACGACTTGAGGGCTTTATGAAGCCTGTGAATGTACCTCCTCTTATGAAGGTACTTCTCTAATGAAATATGACATACAAAGAATTATTAGAGGCACAGTTGCTCTCCCATTAAAACCACAGAGAGAGAAAGAGAGAGAGAGGGAGGGAGGGAGTACTGACAAGTACTGCACTGTGTATTTCAAACATCCCATTAGACCTTAAACACTGACTATCATATTACTCTGCTAATACAATTTCTTTGTGACCCTCTGACTGTCCCTCTAGCCACCAGCAGGTCAAAGCATCCCCTTATTCAGTGAAGCGTCGCAATTTAATTAATAATTTTGATATTCATGGTTCCCTGCGGCCTGGACATTTTGGCAATCCTTTTCCTCTACGTCACACATGTGTCCCCAGGTACTGGCCTGCCACATTCACTGTCCCCTGAGGATGAATCGTTACCAGATGCTATTTACCAAATGTTTGAAGGCAATGAAATCGATTTAAAACATCATAAATGTTTTGCACAAACAAGGAAAGAGAAAGAAACGTAGTCAGTCTTCATTGTTGTATTTTTTCTGATAGCATACTGTGAAATGTGGTAAGGCAACGCTACTCACCCCTCTCTCTGCGCTTCACCTTTCTCGAGCTCCTGAATAACTCCGAGCAGGACCTTGATGGTCTCCTGGCTGGAGCTGATGAGGCTCTCCATGGCCTGCAGCTGTGCTTTGATATCCTTGTCTCCAGATAAGGGCATTATCTGCTGGCTGCTGCCCATGCCTGGGGCTCTTGTGTCTACTGGAGGAAAGCCCTCCCCTCCCCCAGCTGTTTGCTGGAGTTTCGAGGAGGCTGACACGTGCCTTGTCCGACACTGCCCTTGTGACTGTACAGAACATTTGGCACTATGGGGAAGTGTCTGTGACTGCTGTTCATTCGATTGTGTGCCCTTTTTCCGTTTACAGCTGACAGAGGGGCTTCCTAAAGACTCCACCTGTGTCAAGGAGTTCCAGGCAACGGGGCCCGTACCCTTCACCTTGTCCTGTGAAAACTCGGTGTTAGCCAGTTGACGCTTTGATGAGGTGCTGGCGTTCGCGTCTTCTTTGGGTAATCCTTTGTGTTTGGTCCTGGTCCCACACACCTGGTACTCTGGCTCACTTTTGGACGGAGGACTGCCTGGATGGCACACATCCGGGAAATGTGTGGATTCTGGACATGAGGGTCCATCCACACAGTTGGCACTCGAAAGCAGATCCTCTGTATCGCTGCTGTCATCGGTGTGGTGGAGCAATGCTTTCGTCTGCCCCACAATCTTACCCTTGTACTGAGAGGAGTCCCCAGCAGGCTGCCCATCGTCTCCTCCTGCCTTTATGTCACTCAGAAACCCATTGTTCTGTCCTTTATAATCCTCCACTAAAGCAGTGTGTTTGAACGTGTGGCCTTTTTTCCTGTCAAAAGGAAAAGTCTTGTATCGCTTGGTGAGGTCTGGCGAGGTCTGTACCCCCGTACTCTTGGTTACATTTGGAATGGAGCGTCTGGCAGGCATGGTCATGTACTTTCTGTGTGTTACTTTACAGGAAATGGATCTGGGACGTCTTCCTCGATGCTCATTCTGAGCTTCACAGATGTCCTTAAAACGCACTTGTAAGGCTTTGTTTCTCTTCTTCACCTGTTGCTTGCTCGCTTCTTGTCCAGATTGTGCATCAAGGCTGCGTGATGGACCTGTCTCGGAGTCTGAGTCATCTGAATTTGAGACAACAATGCATTTGGTGTCTTCTTTACTCACCATATTTTCTGAAAAAGGTAATAGATAAAAAAAAGTCAGTATTAAAATGATACGTGTACAACGTGTTAATTTTTCTGGGGAATTAATTTAGTCAATTTTCCACTTGCTCGATCAGTGAATGGATATCTTTTGCAGAAATGCACTTGAGCAAACACTGACCTCTGATGAATTTCGACCTCCACCGCTGCTGCTCTAACTCTGACACTTGCAATTACTATGTTATATATAGTAGTGATTCCTAAGCAAGGTCACAGGTGATAATTGTGTTTCACTGCTGCTGTCACCAGTTCTCAGACTCCTCTCATTGGTTGTCTCTGCTCACACACACTCCAGCTGTAGCACACTTTTGCTTTTAAATTATGGCTATTTAGCTTTCTAAGGCTGCCATTGCTCTCCTGGTTGTGTGCTACGTCTTCTTTGGGGTGGCAGACATACAAACACAGTAATCTTTGTGACAAATTTATGTTTTTAAGGTGAAATAGCGTTTCCTATGTTTTACTATGTGAGAGTGTTATGGGCTCAGTTTCATTTGTGGCTTATTCCCACCCTGGTGATGTTTTAAGGGGCTCCTATGGGATCATCGTCTCTCCTAGAGGGATAACATTACACACCGGCTTTAGTAATCTGAGCATGACATTCTCTTGGAGTCATGGTAAACTTGCTTTTGTCTAACAAACAGACAAAAAGCACATCTGTATAATTCATATTTATATCTTAACTGCTGTTTCATAGCATATATTTTTGTGACTTGCTGCATTTAGGTTGCTTGAGACTATTTTCTCCAGGTGTTGTTAAGGAATGGCCACGGGGCAGCTGGTGCTTGGCCCACTAGAAGGTGTTTCCAGTATTATATATTCCCCTTGTGGTCTGGCAAAGGCATTGACCACACAGCAGCTGTGGCCCACACATAGTGGACTCGACATAATAGCTTGTGTTGGGCTTCTCCACTCGTATACACCTGTAAGGTCTGAGTCTAAACTCCCCTTGGGGGATATTTATTATCATCACTGAGCAGCTGTGCTGAGCAGAATGACAAGGTCAGAGCCTAGACACCGAATGTAAACCCTATACGCACAATTCTGTGACATCAGTTCATACAGTAAACCAGCTCCATAGACGGCAGCTGGCTGGGACTGAGGAACAATGTCATATTAAGAGCGGCAAACAAATGGATTGAAAGACATCTGCAATCAACCATAAATAGATCAATTTAAAGCATATGGTGCATTGGTTTACAAACAGACACTGAAATGACTGGTTTGAAGCTCAAAGGTTTAACACCATCAGTAATCTTGCCTATCTATAAATGTGTTTGTGTTATTTCATAGAATTAATGTGATTTGTTGATAAGTTGTATCTAATTTAAATACACTGTCATATTAATGATGCGCGAATCATTAACATGAAACTTTTAACAGACAGTTTATGTTTAATTCATCATTAGCAACGGCTTAAAATGCTTTTGCTGCCATTAGTACTGAGTCCTCCTTAGTTTTATATCTTTCCTATTCCATAGCTTAATTTGTTTTGATGACTGATGATATTTAATCACAAATTGCTTGAGTGATCTTTGTGTAATCATCAAACAATAGTGCAGAAATGACTCAGAATACAACAAAGTGCTGCTTTTTCATAGTCAAACCCTTTGCAGAGTTTCAAATTACGGGTCCATATGATCAAATGAGAAATCTTACATTTTCTTTCTCATCTATGATGAAACACGTTTCATTGCTGGTGCATAAAATATATCAAACGGCACAAGGAAATGAAATGATGTCTGATATTGGTGAAAGAAAACATCAGAAAGAGCTGGCTAATCATTTTCACAAGACAAGACACCACAAGATAAATAAACTCCAATGAATCATTTATTACTACACAAACGCAAGCTTCTTTATGGAGTTGCAGCCTTTCTGAAAGTAATCATGTTTTATCATTCAGACACACTGTAAATCCATCAATGTGATTGTTGTGGTAGGGAAATTTATAGGGACGTTTGCTTCAGTCAGTTCCACTGTTTCCCTGATATTTGTGAAAGGAAAAGCACACATAAATTAGAACAATGTGACTTCTAATCTGCAGTTTGATCTCCATCTGCACTGCTCTGAGAATCTCAGTGACGTAACGACTTGGTTTGCTAAAAGAAAAATACCAACTTTTTAATGATGACAAAGTGCCACTGCTTGTGCATATGGACCGTGTGAGCACACGCGCGTCTCTTTGTGCCTGTCCACCCACTTAGTGTGAGTATAAGAGTGAGAGGAAGGTAGAGAGACACAAAAAATGTGTGTGTGTTAGTGTGTGTGGGCCTGGTTGTCACCTTTTCAGCGAGACGCTGTTGCCAGCATCTTAAGGAGCATGTGCACACACACAACCACAAACACACACAGCAGACAAGGACTGATAATAAAAAGCGTGAAGCTGTATTTCTTAGGTCTGCTGCCATGTGTTTCACCTTGCAGTCCACAGTAACACAACCCTCTGTTTATGAAATAGAAAATGAAATATATTTAGGGGCAACTATGTGTCGTCTTACTTCCTATTAATGCTGAACAACACGCATGGCAACAGCTTCTAGTGTCACTTCAGCCACTGCAATGCACTCAGTGCCAGAAGAGGAAGAAAAAACACAAGCATGCAGCTCAATCTCATTATACGGCAACAATATCACATGCTGTGTCATGAATTTGCACATAGTTGTTTTGGAATTTGAAGCAGCAGAATTTTATTGGGGGTGGTATTTGTTCTGAAACATGGCTTAGTATGCACTTTGGTTTTAGCGTGAGTTGTTTGTCAGAAGCTGTTCCACGAATAAAGAGAATTTGTTCGAGGCTGATTCACGCGGGATCATGCCATTTCACACTCAGAAATACCAATCTCACACCCCTGAAAAGGTAATCAAATCTGCAGGAAGTCTCCTCTAAGCGCATACAATTTCTTACGCGGCCATGTAAGGCATGTAAAGCAGCTAAATGGTGATTCACACAAAAAGAACCAAGAAAAGCTCTTCAGTGACTTATTTTTGTTAGAAGTCGGATGCACAGAGAGCGAGAGCGAGACGAAAGAAGAGAGAGACTCGTGACATATATTCAGATAGTGTGAGTGAGAATCTCCTTTGCCTCATCATCTTTTTTTCCTCTCCTCCTCCAAGCTCTCCTCCTCCTCATCTCAAAGCAAGCTATATCTCTGCTAATGACCTGAGGTCCTTCCCTGATTTGGCCTCAGCTATCCACAGGATTATAAATAATGCATTGACTCTAAAATTGCAAAAGTAATCCTCTGAAATCTCCTTATGTACCCTGGCAGACCGTGTTGTCTGTTCCAATTGCCCTTCAGTTCTTCACAATGAAACGTTACAGCCATGAGAGGGGAAAAAACACCTCTAGCTACAGTATCATAGCATCACGATTGATTTATTATCACAAAAACATTGTAGAAAGCTGGCCGTTTGTAAAGAATGTTAATAAGGAGCTGGATTCATTTTCCAAGTCATAACAGTCTGCAACACCGCTGACTCATGATTTATGCTTCTTCCCAAGCAGAGAGAACAAGACAGCTTTGCTTAGATCACCTTTCATCCCTGTCCAGTATTAGTATAATAACCACTGGAGTGCATTTGTGGGCTATTTACAGGGAATAATCTTGTCAGTCATCCATTAATGGTTAAGTACCCTAACAGGTTCAGCGTGTGACTACAGGATGTGCCGTGCATCCCGTCAGCAAAGGGAAGTTTCACCCTATTTGCATAAATTAAAGAGTGTGACATTGCACCAACTATGCTTTCCTAAGCACAATGTAAAAGATGAGGCACCAATGTTAGTTACTGTTCCTACGTCTTTGACTAGACCTACAGTATATACTGTGTGCAAAGACGTGCATTTAGTAGTTTTGAACATACGATATAGTTTTTGCCCCCTTCACATCCTGTATTGCACCAATGTTTTTCTCTGAAAATGATGACGTTCATCCTGCAGCAATGTAAACATGTTTGATGGGGGATGTTTACACAGTTTTATATTTGAAAACAATTCCGGCTCCACAGTTGTGGACAAAACACTTGAAGACTTGCGATAACTGCATCTTTGGGCTGCAGGCTGAAAGTTTGCTTTATGATGTAGGCTTGAAAGATTTATCACTCAGTAGCACTTTGTGTTATATACAGAGAGGTCTCAAAAAGCTCACGTTCTTGTTTCTCCTGGATGACAGCGCTGGCTGTGTAATGGATCCTTGGCGAGGGGAACTTTGTAGAGGCAGTTATGCAGAAGGGCATTCTGCATGTCTCAAACGCATCACATGACATCCTGTAAGTGTGAGTCTGATAGACAGGAAGCCTTTGTACCGGCAGTATATGGTGCATCACCCTCAGCTCATTAATTAATAAAGGGCTGGACTGTGATCACATATGTGTGGAACAGATGATAAACTCGTCCGTTTTATAGAAATGGACGGAACAAGAGTGAAAGATGCCGAAACAGACAAGCCACAGTGTGTTCGGCACCTTAAAGCTGTACCTCGCCTCTGTTTCCTGTAAATTTAGGTATTCAAGGAATGACGTGTAGAAAACAGAGGGACAGAGACACAGAGAGAGAGAGGAAGAGGGAGAGACAACGACTGAAAGCAAATAGAAGTGCAGCTGTATTTGATGCAGTGGAGCATCCCAGTTCACACATGTCATCAGTCATGATGAGTCTGAATCCATTTGAGTAATTCGGCCGTGAGAACCCTCACTCATCGCATATGGATATGTCGTACAACCTACGCCACTTAATGCGATAGGTGTTCTCCAATAAATACTGATCATGCTGACAGTCTATTATAGCACAATATACAATAGTCTATTAGTTAGCGCTCATCCATTTTCTTCACTATCCAGCCCAGACAATTCACAAGTACAGCAATCTTGATAATCAGCCTCTGCCTCATCAGATAAATACTGCATGTCTGTCAAAGGCTGCAGAGACACGCATTATGGTAAGTATACAGTATTCATCAAAGTCAAATTAGATCATTAATTATCCTTCATTTCAATTACAAAGACAACATCAGACATCCCCTTCCCTCATTAGTCATTAAACCTTCTACTGCTTAGATGCAGAAATGTCCCCTCCCTAATTTATCCATATCTAATGCATGCAGGGATCATACACATGCATGCAACACTATTAACTATAAGTATTGTATCAGAACCAGTGATTCACTGAACATTTGTAAATGAATCCCCCACTCTCTCTGCAATACCTGTGAAATATGTGCAACTCCAAAAAAAGGAAGTAGAACTCTTACCTTGAGAAACAGCTCAGAGGTGCAAAGCATAAGAAGGCGCAGATCCCCTGTAAAGCCAGCGTTCATCCATGTATTCAGTAGGTGCCAGGGTATCGTCCAGCCACTGGAGCAGCTCTCACAGGCTGCAGGACCAGGGGAGAGCCAGCCGGTGCAGTGACAGCTGGAGGAGTTGTGGCACATCCGGCAAAGATTGAGGTTATCGGGATAGGAGAGGGAAAAAAGCAGACAGACATTGCCTCAGAACCTCATCAGGTCCTCTGTGATATCCTCCACCTGCCCTTTACTCTGCTCTCTCCCCCTCTTCTCCCTCATACACCTTATTCAAGCATCACTGACACTCAATCGCTCTTGTCCCTGCACTCACCGGGAATAAGCACTCACACACGCAGCGGAGATCTCCATCTCGCGGTGCCGCTGCTGTTGCTGCAATCCCTGTGCATTCGTGATTGAGTGTATATGTGTATGTGTGCGTAAGGAAGGCAGAGAGAGGGTGGGCTGGTGGGTGGATATGGCAAAGGAAAGGAGGAGGAGGAGAAGGAGGAGGAGTGAGGGGTAGTACGCAAGCTGCTGGGGAAAGTCCAGAGTCGGTGAGCTGCATCGTTGGCGAAGACCCCCTTGTCCTCCACAGGCTGGATCCGTTGACACTGAGCTGTTACATAATCTGAAGGGCTTGGAGAGACAGCGGCAGGCTGGGGGCGGGGGCTGAGAAATAATTATGCATTGTGCTTTTAATTGGATGTCTCCTGTCCCCCTGACTCTTACATACATCTGACACATTGTTTATGTGAGGCGGTGTGGACGGCTGAATCGAGCAAAAGGAAAAGAGAAGTGGCTCAGTAGGTGCACAGAGGGGGAAGAGAGGAAGCGGAGAGCCAGCAGGGCAGGAGTGTTAATGAAAATCAGACACACGAGAGAAAATGAAATGAGGAGAGAGAGTAATGGAGACGCGCAGAGAAATGAAGTTCAGAAAAACGGGGACATTGATTTTACAGACATATTAAGTTGCTTAAATTTCTTTGCATTTCTATAAAATTAAGAAAAAGATATTATTATTATTTCCATGGAGTAAACATATTCATATAAACACCTGTACTGTCTACACAAATACTGCTGTATTATAGCCTCATCTCAGTCCATGTCAGCAACTTGAAAATGTAACATACTATTGATTCTATTGATTCTAAACCAAAAACTTTAAAATAACATGTTTTGAAATAAATGTTTAAAATTATTTACTTTAAAGTTCTATAACTCAAAATAAATCATCATTTTGATTCGTGAAGAAAGACATAATATAAATATATTATGATATAAACATATATATATATATTTCTCAGGAGCTGATGAACTAAAAGACGTAAAAAACGTCATCAAGCTTATCTAAAGCGTAGTTATATATAGCTACCATATGTTCCTTGATGTATAAATACTTATTGCGTAGACACTGTTGTAAGTGTGTGTCTGTATAGTCACACTATAAACTTTACAAGCTGAAAAGATAAAACTTGAAGACGAGTTGGCTGGAAATGCAGTAAATTAATACTTTCAACTTGCTGAGACCTTTACTGTTTGGCACTCGCCTTCATTAGATTCCTCCAGAGGCTACTATCTTGCCAATGTAGCTTTTATAGTAATACGACGTCTGTGAGGAGTCGCAGTCATCCAGGTGAACTTCTTTCTTGTTAGGTCAAAATGTTTCACTAATCATCCAAGAAACTTGAAGTCTGAGAAAGTCGGCTGGTGACCGAAGATTTCTCATCCATCCCGGAGGATAAATGTAATAATCCCCAAAGGAAGGGGAGGTGTGAGTGGATGTAATAGTCACTTCGCTAACAGCCCCTCCTGCCCCCGTTAAAGCGCGTCGTTAACTGTGGCCTTCCTGCTGGATGTTTGAAGTAGACTGGATTTTTTTCTGGGGACAGATGAAAGGGCAACGTGATGAAGAGGAGAACGATGTCAAAGGCCTCCACCTCAGGCTTCCACCTCTGTGGCGAAAGGCTTGTCCCACGTAGGATGTTCTGGAGCGGAAAATGTGCACAACCTTGTTGTTTTGTCCGATCACGAACGACGCTGGGATAAACAGGACCCGGATGAATGAGAAGCTTCATCGACGTCTGCTTTAGCCAACTTTGATCACACTGAGGGAAGGTTGAAACTACAGTAGAAAAGAGTTTTAGATGACTCTACCCCAACACTAACGTTTTTCCAGTTTTTGCCAATGTAAGCAACCTGCAGCTGAATTTCTTCTTCCATAAGGGAGCGGTAGCCGGCACAGAGATCTGCTGACTGCTGCCTTATTGATTTTATCGTCTGTTCTGCTCTTAGCCCTGACTGTTCATAGACCTATGACAAGCTTCCGACTGTTCCCACTGCACGCGTGCTGCTCCAACCTGGCACAGACACCGGCTTACTCTCACTTAATGAGTAGAACACAGAGTTGACAAGTAGGGAGAATCCCCCCTCACCCGTCCGCGGTCTCAACTCAGGTTATTGACCTGCCAAAAGCTAGAGGATGGTGTCAGAATTGATGCAAAAGCCCTCTTTGCTGACTGCCTGGCTTTACTATTCATTGGAGCTGAATCCCTCAGGACACTGAGCCACAGAACATGCAGAAACGTAAAAGTGGTCACACTCCACTGAAATGGGGAAACGGGTGAAATGAAGACATGAGAAAGTGAAATTGTGCAAATGAAAGAAGAAAAAAACTGCACATGTTGCATAAAAGATTGAAAGAGAATGTGGAAGTTCAGACACAAACACTATGCTATGTCTCCACTGAGTTGTCCTGAGTCTCGAAGGTGAGGGGGGGGGGGTGCACCGTCAAATGATTCTCTCAGATCCAGAGCATCCCTAGGTGAACGAGAAATGTTTGCATTAGCATATGAAACAACCAGAGCAGTAAACATACATTTTTATCTTTTATCTAAATTATTCATTAGTAATTTCCAACTATGCAGCAAACACATCAGGATCAGGACAAGTAAAAAACAAAAGTATAAACAAAATGTGAATAAACAAAGGATTCCTCATTATGAGTCTTCTTCTAGTTGTCTTCTTCTTGTTATCTGAGAGAAGAATCTTTGGAGCCAATGGAGCCAACATTGACCACATTTCAGAATGTTGAAGGTTTATTAATTGAAATTCTCTTGCTCATATGATATTGGAATTTGCACTATTGCAGTCAGTCTCGTAGATTCGTACCAGAACTACGTAGTTAGTCAGACTATTTGTAACATAAGGTGGAGACAAAGGCTGCTGTCATGACTCGCAGTGTCCCCTGAACTCTAAATACCCGTAATAAAAATTATTTGTGAAATTAGAACACATGCTGTTATGCATACACCCCCCACACACACCTCCCACTGCTTTACCACACAATATGCACACACATACTGTAGGCACATAGGAATTGCATGCCTTAATGAACACAGATGGTGGTCACCGTCCCAACTGTCAGTAAATGATACTGTCCCGCAATAACAGGCTTCAATGCATTGACTCCTGCTCTGTTTCATCAAACTGCTCCAGTTTCATCCCAACAAATAACATTAAGAACACAGCACCATTATTCACTATTAATGTCTCTGGAAAATTGGCTTAACTATCTGTAAAACCTCCCACAGAGAAGCCAACGCTAATGCTGTTGAACTCATTTCCATTATACAACACAGGCATGTAAACGCACCAAACAAATAATCAGTGTACAGGAATATAGAATTGTTACATAATGATTTCTGGGTAACAATTTATTATAGCAGTCAGACAATACTGGTGTCCCTCTCACCCTCTCATTGCAGTGATCCTATTAACTCAGGACATAATCTAGTTCATGTTCTGGTTCGGTGCATTCATAAAAACATCTTCTCCCATTGCATCTGACTCTCAGTGAGTCTGAGATCTCTTCTCCATCCAGGTCTCTCTTTTTTGCCCCCCTCCCCCCTTTTGTTTGAAGAGATTTCAGTGTAATTGGTTGCCTGCAAATCTATTTGCATGTGCGCAGTTTGCCCTGTCCTCCGGAGACCACATTCAAACACAGCTAATCTGGCTTTGGGGATTTAGAGCAGTGTACTTGTGTGAAATCAACAAATGATAGACAGGGAATGACATTATGTTATTTTGTCCACAATATTTCTTTCATTGGGACAAAGGATAAGCTTCAGCGTCTTCTGAGATGTTTTAATGTTGGCCTTCGATTTAAAATGTAGGTGAATAATAAGTTTGAAGATTCCTTTGCTTTAAGGTTGTTTTGTTGCCAGCAATAAGCTTATTTTACAACTTCATTGGGCTGGACATTAAGAAACCACACATTTAGTTCAATTAGGTTTTCTTCACTGTGTCCTGTGTGCACCAAATTACAACAGTCATCACCTTAAGCTCATTTATCCAGCTAGCACTCTGTGAAAGTGGAGATGAAAACCTCCCTCACAACGAGGCTCCGGGTGGGCGGCCATCGGCCTGGTGGTGGAGGGGAAAGCAGAGAGAGAAGACGAGCATGAAGAACCAAACAGACAGGAAGTGCACGCTGCAGTAGGTGTATTCTGAGCAGCACGTTTCTGCAGAGCAGCAGCAGCAGCTTCGGCGCCGAGTAGGAATCTACACCGGAGGCGTTCAAGTACAGTTCAGAGCGTAGGTCATCCACAATGTGGACGTGCTAATATGTGGGCTATCTAAGACGCCTTGGTCGACTGAAGTAGGAGGCCATCGGTTTCAGTAGATGGAAGGAAAATTGTGCTGTGTTTCACAGCAAAATAGTGTGTGTAAGACTTGTCATGTATGTTAGCATACGTGGACAAACTGGACAAATAGTAAATTAAGTTTCCAACTTTGTTTCAGTAGAGGATTGTGTCCCTGAGGATCATTGAGTTTTGCCCCAAACAATCCCATAGTTCAGTTATTAAAAACCTGCTCTTCTCAAAGTGACGTGAAAAGCTTTACATGTCGTCCTTTCTTGTGCTGCCACCTCAGTATTTGACCACATGAAGGCCTTGATACTGTCAAATGGTTCCCAAGCGTCCTCAGAGCTTGGAGCGCTACCTTGTAGCCTTTTGAGGGGTGCAGAGGGAGGTACTGTACCTTCTTCTCCATCATTAAATACATAATGGCCCAGATTTTGTTTGCTCCCAGTCTGTGTCAACACCAACTGCAGGCTCTGGTTGACAGCGCACTTCACAGTGAGTAACGATCTCTGAGCCCATTAATTCTGGGTGTGCTTGGTTTGCATTACTTCACACGCTCACTACTTTAAACCGGAAGATATTTGTTTCCATGGCAGCCCAGATATATTAAGATATGCATCAGTTTGCAGTGGTCTTGAGGAAAAGTACAGAAGATATGGGACATATTATAAGGAATTACTGAAAAGACATGCACTCTCTGCTGATCTGTGAAAGATATTGGCGTCAAACAATATTTAATGATTAAATGAAAAAAATGTTAATCACACATGTACAGTTAGGACGTGATGTATCTTGGCTTATTTAAGAACACCACTTTTACGCCGCCGTCATTTGTGACTCACCAAATATGGCTTTGAAGTTTCCTCATGCGTGAAGATGTCATCTCAGCTCATCCAAATGAAATTACTGTTAATCATCAGCTTTTCCATTTGAGCTTGTGCACTATCTCTGTGTTAACCATCCCCACTGGCCATTTAGGGAACTGGACACTGTGCTGCTTGCTGCTGCAATACCAGGGGATTAATCCTTGACACAGCGTCTTTGAGTTCTGATTTATAATACTTGATTATCTAGCAATGCAATACTCATAATTCCGACACTTCATGTTCCTGTTTTTCCTCGTAGGGCACGTCTGCATGAGTGATTTCACATCTCATGCGTTTTTTGAAAATTCTAATCTACGCAATTTTTTCGAAACATATTAATTTTCAGACTCATTTTGAGTTTTTCTTTTATTACCTGTACTGTCGAGGACACTTGTACTTACTTCCACTGCCCTTTAGCTACAACTCAAAGTCAATTTGTTTTAGTGAAAAAGTTTTTTTTTTTAATGAGTTTGAATGTTTAACATTATTTTCCTACAGGCTTCTAAATTGCTGTATCATCTGTGTCTCCGTGTCTATAAAATGTGAAAAGGCCTTTGGTGAACATTTGGAATATTTTGCTTGATAAGCCCCTTAAGCTTGTTACAAATTGCCATCGCTGTTCCGCTACCTACTGACATAGAGCAGCAGTTATTTTGGAGGTAAATTACACATTCAGGGAAGTTTTCTTAGCAGCTCTATTGTCTCTTGTGTAATGGAAAATATCTGGAATCAGTGGAGTGTGCAGGGGTCAGTACTAGATTGGTTTAAGTACTGTAGCTACTGCTTAAAATAATCCTGCACAAATGAGCACAGAACTGTATCTATATGCATTTTAATATGGAGAAAAAACGTGATGTCTCCACCATTAACAGCAATATGCAGCTCACCATATGGCATTCTGCTCGACTACAAGTTAATATGATGTGTGATGACCTGTAGCCAGACAGCCATTATGACGTGCCATCACCCAAATAGATAGACATGCACCGCAGACTTTGTGTATGATTATATAATATGCACTCAGGAATTTATGTGCATACACAGCCCTGAAAACACACTTTGGCTGGAACAGAAGACTTGCTGTTAGGACTGAACAAGCAGAATAGAAATTCTAATCATGATGTATGAATATATCAGCTGCTGGAGGGTTGAAACTTCCCCTACAAGCGTTTCTTAATTTCTGTCAGTTGTATAATTCTGCATTCTTTACTTTCCACGTGCGCAGGCGTAACGCACGTTGCTGTGGCACATGTGGTGGAACATCGCTCACGCCTGGAAATGCACTTGAACAGCTGCATTAGCTGGAATAGTTTTCAGCGTTGTCTCGTTGAAAGCAGCCCCATTGAATCGCAGCAGATTGCATTGAGGACTTAATAATGACAGTTCTGAGTCAGTCCCCAAATAATCTGTCTCAATTCATACCCCCACGAGAAGAAGCTGCAGCTTGGTATTACTGGAGAGACGCTGTCACATCTGTCAGGAGCAATAGTAGAAATGCTAACTCATCACAGCGTTCACTTGGACACCTACAGATGATCTCTTTACAGTCTGGACATACTAACTGAATGTTTCAGTGCAGCATTAAACGGCGGTTGACTTGTTTTTGCCAACCTATGTCCTTTTTGCCAACTCAGAACAAAGACTAGCTGGTGTGTTTTTCAGATTGGCTTAAGTCATAAAAAAGTAATATACTTTAAATGTGCAAGCAAAAAAAACCCAACAAAACAATAAATTATCATTTATTCTCAAGTCCCAATTACTGTCTTCAAATTCAGGCAGATGTGCATATACAGTGTGTTTACATTTCTCCCCAGTTGCTGTGATATGGCAGAATGTTCAACAATTTTATTTTCTGAGAGAAGTTGGAGGCTGAGTGCTGGTAAAAAGAGATCAAAAATCAAAGGGGAATATTCCTGGTAAAAGAAATTCACACTACCAGCTGTCGGCCGAGCTGAAGATCTGTCTCTAATTGGATGGAGGTAATTATAGCTGTGTGACACAGGTCACAGGCAGATTGGTTATTCCAGCATGAAAAGCAGGAGGTTTCTAATTATGTAACCACAAAAGCACTGTTTTCCCAGCTGTTTCTGCTCTTACATGCAGGGGATGTACTTACAATTAGGCACATATACACTGAGAGCTGTTGTGTAGTAAAGGCTACAGATCAAACAAGAGAAAAATACAATAAACACTCAAAGGTTTCAAATGTCCATGAATGACGATAACCATTTTGCACAAGCACTAGCATGCAGCACAGATTGGAGGTTTGCTCAAAGGTGCCTTGGTGTAACCGGTATTAAAGTGGGAGACGTGAGCTTCTGCATGCTAATGTTACCTTCTGTTAATGTGACAGAGTGACAGTGGTACCTCGGCAGTAATGAGCTTCTTCTTTTTAATAGGAAAGTTCAATATTAAGACAGCAGCCAGTCTGAGGGCTAGAAACATTTAGCCGTAACTATTATTTTGGTTCACCCACCTCTTGTTTTGCTTCATTATTGATGTGTAATCAGTTTCACCTGAGCCTTTCTCAGCCACCGTTCAAAGGTACTGGATCGTTCGTGCTGATTAGACGCCACAGCTCAGATAATAGCCGACCATGCGTTTGTTTGTTAAACCATCCAAGGTCATTCGGGGTAACGGCACAATGCCCCGTGTTCATTTCTAGCTCACTCGTACTCTGTGTTAGTGTTTCATGTTACACCGTGACTGTTACTTTTTTTCCCAAATGGACGTCTGCTTTGCCTGGAAACACATGGTGGCACAAATAAAATCTATGATTAACAGCAAACATACAGTAAATGTCTATTGTGTTTGTACTGGACAGAGAATATTTTCTATTATCTGCCCACTTTAATAATCATTTTCTGCAGTGTAGATAATAAAAAGATGAATTGTATGGCACTGCATCATTTGTCATCAATGATGCGGCTTAATGGTAAGGAAACAATTAAAAGATAAAAGCAATTAGATGTCTGCAGTGGGATATACTGAGACAAATGCTGCATATATGCTTCATTAGTATGCCTCCTCTTATCCCGCTTCTGTGCCAATCCATTGAGTAGGTGTTAAAGAGCAGTCGAGGTGGCGAGTTCATCCTCTGGTGGTGCAACTGAAAAGGTCACAAAGTTATTGGGATGCATCCTCTGGGCGCCATGAATGTCAGAACTTTCATGACAGTTCACAGTTCACAACTTCTAAGGGTGACTTATTTAAACTTTAGGGCAACCGCGGTATCATGTACTGTATGTATTTTCTGCCTTCAGGGACGCGAGAGACAGATGATCAACAGAAAACTTTGTTGGAGGCAGCAGTGATGTAAATCTTAGTGGGAACTGGAGGGTGGGGGTGATATTTATGCAGGAGCAGGCTGTAATAGTCCAAGGTGGGAGTGGGATTAAACAAAAACAGTCCCGCTCAGGCCTCGTCTAGTTACAGTGTGACAAAAATAAATATGTGCACAGGCTCCTGATCAGTAAGCCAGTTCTTTGTAAACACAGATTGCCAGAGTGATCAGTATGCTACTCCTCTTTCCAACAATCCAGCAAACACACACACACACACACGTGAGCACCGATAAGCTGTCTATGGGCATTGTGCTTTTTGGAGAGATCTTTTCATTTATTCAGCAGATGTTGGGACGGGAGCTGCTGGAAGTCCTTCCATTAAGCTGGACTAGAACTACTGCAGCTGCTCTAATTGCCTCCTGCTGAGGCTTATTGTCTGTGGACGTTCATCTACCTGGAAGTAAATATCAGAAAATAATAATGGATTCAAAAGCAGGAAGATCTGAAGTTTGTTTTGACTACATCGACTTTATTTTGGCTTAAAATCCACTCTATTCAATATGAAGTCTATAGTGTAACAATAGTGGCAATGCAGTGGCTAATCTGACTCTTAATGTACTTCCTACTTCCAAGTTAGAAGCAGAGAGCATCTCTTTCCAGCATGGCTGTGTTGATGTAAATGAAAGGGAGGCTTTTTATTTAGTCTGTGTTGAGTAATAGCCCACTGAGCATGCCCTTCTAATTGCTCCTGTCAGGCTGGTAAATCATGGAAGTCTCCCCTGCTCTCCATCACACGCAGCCTCTTCTTGCATGATCCTATTAGGCACAATGCTACGAAATACTGTAGGAAGGAGCAATGATGCTAACAGGGCTAACAGGAAGCAACAGAATAGCAATAAACCAACATCACACAAATCAAGTTCACCTCAACTTGAAAGTGGATCATTGAAACAGCTGAGCTCCAGCGATGACCGTGTGTAAACATAACATATTTATGTGTATGACGGTGATACTATGTGTTGTGCGTCTCTGCCATTCCTTCATCTCTTTGTTGTCCTTTAATTGGTTTGGAGCCATTATAGGGTGTAACTGACTTGTAATACTAATAAATTCCTGACCCTGTCAATAAATATGAAGTCTGCACGTAATTGTCAGATCCATTTATCACAAGAACAAAGTGTCCTATCACTCCTCAAAGTCAATCCTCTCAGACAACTGAACCGTCTCTAGGTCTGAGCATCAACAGATCTGTTTTCATGTATATGAAGGACTCATGGATACATAAAGAACGGAATGTGAATTTCTTAACACTTTATCTATCCTGGCTCATATGGGCTATAATAAGGTCATGACCCTCCACTGGCTCCAGATGTTTGCTTTCTTTTGACCTACAGCAAATTAAGGTGGTTTAATGCCATTCTGATCAGCAGCCAGGAAATGAGGTTAGGCTGTAGACTGCCCCAGATAGTTTGTGACAGCTCCGTTTTTTCTCCTGTTAAGAGCTCCAAACACTTAAGCTATTAACCTTCTTTGTTTGGACAACCTGGATGGATTACCCTATCTGCCAGTCTTCTCGTTACAGCTTCGCATTTTCCAGTGTCCTTTCAAGATACAGCAAGACTGAAACTACTTTTTATTGTTATATACCAAATAGGAGACAGACTAAAAATGTCCTCAAGCCATCTGCAGGAGACAGGCATGTGCTTGGACAGCCAAAGAGAGGCAAACGACTCAATTTCCATTTGAGCCAATTGTGGGGAAAGCTATTGGTTGCCTTTGCTGATGTTGTGGGGGCTGCTGTTTTAGCTGCTGGGCTAAAAGTCATCACTACAAAGTTCCAGGAAAACAAAGAGCAACCAAAGCTGAGTCCCAGATACAGTAGATAAGACACTTTTAATGTAAACCTAAATGACGTCTATCGTCAAGCAAGATATGAATAAAAGAAAATAGTTGACACACTTTATGATTAATAACAACCTGTCTCATCCTGCAGCTATAAGTACAGTAAACCATGGTTGATGTTTAAGTAATGATTCATGATTCGAAAACCAATACTGATTAATGTTGACACTTGTTCTCCAAGCAGAACAGGGTGCTCCTGTATGTAATGGCTGGCTTTGACCTTTCAAGGTGACACTTCCCATCATTTTTTGTGTGACATTTTATAATTCAGGTCGTCAGAAGAAGGTATTAATGGTTGTTATCGCCACACAAACTCAGAGAGGGCTGTATCTCTGGATGGCTTTTATTTAACAGCCCATTTCACATTTCTGATGTTAACCATCTCAGACTTTGATTTGACAGAAAGCCAGACGCATTTTTTAAGGTAATCCCATTTGATATTTCATTATCTTACACATTTGGACATGGTTAGATCAACCTTTCATGTAATTTGAATTTTTTTATAATGTCATAAAATCATTTCTGGGTTTTTTGGTAGCAGAGCAGAGAACTAAGATCTCTGACACATGGGAGTTGTTTTTTGTGCTTCTTGGGTGTTGAGTACGGTAAGTTCTGCCATTCTACTGGCCAGTGTTTCATATGAGTCAGTTGACAGACTGAATGTTTGTCTGTGGTTCGATGCTTTTGCCATGTAAAACCCCAGATGGTCAATTCTGGTACGCAGCCACTTAAATATGTTTCTTTGCATCAAAATGCTAATGCAGAATTGATGATTGCCATATTGTTTCTGACTGCACGTGCAGGTCCCTACAAGGACAATTAATCTATAGGGACAAAAGCCTGAAAGCAGACAATGATGGATGTGTGTGCAACAGGCCTCCCTGAATATTAAGTGGTAAGTGCTGTGTGGAAAAACTGTCCTACTCCTGGACACTTTAAGGAAGCACGACAAGGCCATGCATGTATTAGTATTGCAGAGTACTTGAGTAGCCTACTGAGTGACGACCTATGGACACAAGCATCATGACACAGTGAAACAATAAAAGTTGCACGCTGACATTTTTTGTCTGTCTGTAGACTAATTAAACAGACTCCCTCGTCTGACCCTTAGCTGCACCGTAATGGACACAACCGGGTTAATTGTGTTTGTTCTATCCAAATGTTCAGAGCATTGTTGAAGCTGCTAATCTAATTCACGTCTATTCTTCTTTGATGCATTGTCGTTTCCTTTTGTTGCATTTTTGGTCTAATTCATGCACAGAGTTGAGTAGGAATGAACGTTATGACAAATGTATGTACACTGAGACACACAGCACATGGCTTGTGCTGACGTTGTCTCTGCATTGTACATTTATAACGTCGCGCAGCTAGGACGGACAAAGAAATGGATCAGAAGCGGGGCAGCAGAACCAGACACATTGTCCTGTTGTTCTTTTGGTAACAGTTCTCGTTCACAGAGGAGATTATGGCCTGACACAGCAGGAGGAGAAATACATTTCAAATGATAATAATAAAAGACAAAATGTGTTCAGCTGCTTTAGTTTCAGTGCGATGCTGAGCCACCATGCACCGCAGTCTGTCATGCTGTGATGGTTTACTGGCCCACTTGAACACAATAAAGCCGTCATTGATGTTATTAGAAACACCCAGGCTTCTTCATCCACGGAAGTCAAAACATCTGCTGGGAAAAAGGAAAATCTGGAAAATGCTGTCAGTTTTAGACCATGTCCTTGTATTCAAGTGCCCAAATCCTATCTTTATTACATGACGAACAGTTGATCACTGATGAAGTTACTATTTTCAAAACTGTAGCTAAATGTTCATAAGTACGACATAGGTATGATGGAGTCTGTCACTGATACTGTAGTTGAACAGGCACATTCTTTCTGTAATCTTTGGGTTCAGGGCAGGGTTCAACAGAGACATCCAACGCAGTCATTAGTTTAGGATTAGAACTCAAATATGTGTATGTAGCTAAACTAGAGCTAGTTTTTCATTTTGTGCCGTAAATCTGAACTTTATCCTGCGCTTTGAAGTGAATAATGACAGACTCTGAATATGTGGCCGTTTTCTGTGACTGTAATCTGCACAAAGTCAGGTTTAAATCTGTCTTTCACTGTTGGGTAGTATATTAGAAGACTTTGAGGTTGTTCAGGGATTTATTTTGTAATCTTGAGAGAGAGAAATGTGATAGTGTGGCACGGGGCTTTGGTTTAACACTGGCTGCGGGCGAAGAGTGAAGAGTGGCTCAGTCAGGCGGCAGGCACAGCTGCAGGTTATCAGGTTGATTAGCAGTCTGATAAATAGCAGCCTGATAAAGTGGGTTTCTCCAGGCGCAGAGTGCAGATGCATGAGGACAAACTGCAACAGAGCTTTGTATATCATGCAGTTTCATTTGTGCATAAATGAAGCACCTCTGCCTGTGGGTGACTCAAGCCGAGCCCAGAGAGCCATCAGCCTCGGTTACTGCGCATGTTTGCATACGCAGCATATTCAGCAACAGTAAAAAAGAAAAGCCGTTGCAAAATTGGAGAATTGAGCTACATAGTGGTTATTTAAGTAAAAGCTGCATTGGAAATTCATTTAGACACTGTGACCTTTGCCGCTGACGTTTGGTTGCTGACTGTGATTGCTCCTGCTGGGTGTTGAACATCATGGAGGAATCTGCATGACTTCATTTCTGCTGGTAAGTAGAAATGATATTTAGCACAGATAAGCTGTGGTTGTATCCCTAGAGTGCTAAATGTCACAACTACTGTATCGCTTTGTCAGCTGACACACAGATAGACTGACGGATAATATGTGTCACTGCCTGTGACACGTCTCCTGTGGCATGGACAGGTATATGTACAGTACAGTGGAAGGCTGACACATGGCTCAAAAGAGGCTGCAAGCGTTTCTCTTCAGAGGGAACCCATGCTTTACACTCTCTGCTAGCATAAGAATAGGATATCAGATTTGTCACTTCACCTTTGCTGTTCGAGGCCGACTTTTTTGTGTTGTGTGTCAAATGCAGACAGGCAGTAAATTGAACACTCCCTGTATTGTAGATCTGAAAGGGAAAGCAGGAGGAAGACAGTGTGTAGTTGAAGTATGGGCATTTTTCTGAAGTTTGCTTTAAGTGTAGCAGCATCACTGTCAGCAGTGCCGGTGTATATTTAAGAATAGGAACAAGGAAAACGCTTTGTCCTGGTAGTTGCCGTCATAATGTTTTAATATGAAATGTTTTAGTTGAGCCACGGTCATCTTTTAAATAAATATCCAACCAAATAAAAGACAAATCTGTGACCATGCAATCCAGTAATAAGATGCACACACGGCCGCAGCAGCTTTCAGTGGCGAGCTCAGACGTCTTTGACACGTTTTTAGTTTTGCAGCTGTGTGGGCCTGGGAAGGCTGAGTGGCTTTTGACACGACGCTCAGAAAGCTCTGAACGTTTTCTAATCTCCGTTTTTGAATTCATGCTGCCGAGTCGTGAACATGACCTTTGGTGAGGAAAAATAAAACTGCAGCAGACACTGGCCAAAGTTTTAAAAGACGTGTTTACTGCCGCACCGCTGTTTGGCATCTCCTAGAACTGGAGCACTTTTATCACTGAAGCGACTGCAGACGCTTTATTTTCACAGACTATATAAGAAGAGACGGCGAGTGTCTTATGAGTTTACGGTGAGGGTCTTTTTAGTTGCTGAACTGTTCCCACTACATCACTCTGCAATTTCACACTGCACAACTCTGTGCTTGTGATAATCTGTGTTTTGAAATGTTCAGCAGAACATTTGTTTCCCCTCCACCAGACTGATCGCTTGTGAACTTGCATTTGTGCAGAATATTCAGAGTTGATGCTACACAACCTGTGTTTCACTAGGCTGGATTAAAGTCGTCTTTATACGGGTTTGCAGGTTTCAGGCTTTAATTGTGTTTTAGTTTTGCGTCCAAGTATAAACTGCTCAGTTGCTGTTGTAACTTTAAATATTCACTCAAATAGATCAGTTGCACAACAGATCTCTTTCCTGAGCTAGGCACACTTCCTCTGAGCCCAACAAAGGCAGAGCTTACCAGAAAGCAACACTGCCGCTAATCTTCTTGGCTGCATTGCGCCTCGCTGTTCAGTCAGTCATGGACTGTACATGCAAGCACGTACACCGTCACATCCAGGCAGATACTGCACACTACAGTCAGGCTGGTGAGCAGGGATCCCCTGGAGATGGTTTTGACACTGGCTTTGGAAAAACAACACATTCATTATCACCAGAGGATGAATCCTAGAAAGTTGCTGTCAACAGGCTGATGCTTTTTTTTAAAACAGTAACCAGTCAACATGAGCTGTTTGAAGGATAGGTACCAAACCACAAGAATGATGTTTTTAAATCCTTCTCTATTTCTTTTTTTTTTTTTAAGCCTATGCAGTCCTGCGTGTCCTGTAGGATCCACCAGCTCATTATGAATCGACGAGCACGCTCCTTCCCAGAAGATTCCGTCTAAAACCAGTTTATCGCACAGTTTAATGATTTATGGTACAGGTCAATTCTTCTTCTGTTGACACACCGAAGGAAGAACCGGAAGCCTTCTAATTATATGTAAACGGTCCTTATTGAATCAATAGCCAAGTGTGTAATACATTAAAGCATAAACAAGCCCCAGAGATTGAAATATAGTTAATAAATCACTCACTGGGCTTCGAGGGCTTCTCCATCAAGAAAACGTCTGATGAATTATACATTGTGTTTCTGTGTAAACGTATGAAGGGTTTAGAAAGAGGCAGACAGGCGTAGCTGCAGGCACTGGTTAACGCTGAGGAAGCGTGCGGCTCCACTGTGAAGTGAAACCTCTAAACATCTCTATAACATCTATAGCTCTGAAACGTAACGTTTGAAAGGATAGCCTGCATGTTTCCGAAGCTTTTTCCTCTGAATGTTATTACAATTAAAGAAAAGATTTAATGAATGAACCAGGAATAAAATAAGAGCACTGGGGCATCTTATAAAGGATGTAAACGTTGTACTGTACACCTGAGAGTGTAATATCACTTAGATTTAAAGACTCAAGTTATATTCTAAAAGAAATAGGGCACACAAGTCATTTTCACCACCATCAAGGATTTTACTATGACACCACTAAAGAGTTTAAGTGTTAGAAAGTGTTATGAATCAGTGCTGAGCCCACAGTGGGCTGCAGGTGGTGAGCTGTACTAGTAGTAGGTATTTGGTTCAGTTTGTGCCTCTTTCCCACTTACATGAACTTGACTCCACAAAACCCTTATTTATTATTCTCTAGTATTTACTTATTGCAACTTGCTGAAAATCAGCTATTCTTGCTGAACCTGCTGTCTCAATAACTTTTCGGTTGTATTGTCTACACAACCGTTGGTTAACTGATATTGTTAAGTTCTGTCTTCAGGTTTCTCAGGTTCTCAGCTTTGTTACATGGCTTAGAAAGTCTTACAGGACACTGTAGCCCATCATTCTGCATAACTGCATTGTCTGGGTGCACTGGAGTGCTTGGCCCTGCTTAACATCATTAAGTATACAAGATATTCTGTGCGTCTATTTGAGTTGAGGCTATTCTCAGACATATATGTATTCAAATATGAGGCTGAATAACACAGACATGTTAAAAGACAGAACGTGTTTGGCTTGATGGAACACAGAACGCAGGGAGAAGTCAGTCCCTGAGCTGAGCTAAGGAAAATAAACCCCAGAATGTCCAAACAGATATTTAAGTAGGTTAAAATTAACATCTGACAAGCAAAGCCAGCAACAGCGCTTGAGGCGGGACTGCATTACCATTACCCACTCACTGCAAATGCAGCCTGCATGACTAGAATACTTTGGTAATGCTTAATCAGTGAAATCACTTACAGTATGTCTTCATCAGCACAATGTTGAATACCTTGGATTTCCTGTTTCCTGTTCTCTCAACTGACTAAAACGATCCAAGAAACGTACAATATTAGAAGATTGGTATAATTATGAAAAGCTGCAATATTAGTTTATAAATATAAGTTTGTGGTTTTCTTATGTGTAGCATCTTGGACAGAAGTTATTTTACTGTTTGCTTTCATAAACTGTCTGGTCTGGACATTATCAAACATGAATATAATTTCTGTTGTCGAGTTCCTGTGCTTATACGGTTCTCTAGTCGTATCGCAGAGCAACCGTCCCACAGGGAACAGGTTGTCACCAACGTGATTGAAGTGACATGTTATGGGGATTTTAAAACCTTAGGCTCACCTCTGTCGTAGACATACTCACACTGCCAGCACGCATTTTATTCAAGCCATCACAGATTCATGCACGGTAAACACGGTGATGTTACGGTCCGTTAACAGACTATACAGTATTTACATATTGCCCTTATGGTGTTTTAAGCCACTCCTTTGAATTCATAAAGTGTCAGGAACACATAATGCAGACGTGTCATCACATATTCTTGGCTATTTGCTGAAGTGTAAGGTTAAGAAAATGTAAATCCTCAACCTAAATGTGAGCAGCATATGAGAAGAAGACCTTGAAATCTAATTCCACTGTTCCACCTTCACTGTTAAACCCTGTCAGCTGAGCTCAGGTTGAGAGATGTTTATTTGAAGTCTCACTACCTGGCAGGACTCGCTAATAGAGAATAATCCCCTTACAATTTTCAAAAACCTCTGTAAATCAAAAGTGCGAGGGGGATTTTTTTTCCATCATCCAGCACACGTCCTATATTAATAAGTCATTCAGCCCACTTGACAATAAAAATGTCTTCAGAGTGCAGTAATGAAATGACAGGAAGCATCCTAATCTTTACCAATCTGAGCTTTGTTCTTTACTTCTCGAGCACACTTCTCTGTGCATTTCATGGGTATAGACTTCACTTCTTTCACTCAGGTAATGAAGTCATAAGCATGCAAAACCCCAGTCATCACCTATCTGGGAAACCATCTTTCTAGTAGGTGGCAAACTCACATAAATTCACCTTCCGCCTGATGTGACTTTTACGTAACATGGAGCCAATCCAGCGTGTTTGGAGAGGGACCCACACCTGGCAAGTCAAGTGCCAGCGGCGCCTCTCTGCTGTTGCATTAGTACGAGTGCCTATTAAGGGCATGGATGGCAGTGAGTGCACTGATTCAAGATGATCGGTGCAAGATGAGGAAGACTGGGCCTGAACACAGGCTGGAGTTTAGTTTGGTTTTATGGCACCAACGCGCTCTCTCGTTAAAGTCAAGACACACCGAGTGACCTGCTGGGCAATATTAACATCTGTTTAGATTCTGTACAGTCGCAGAAAACAGTTCCGGTATGTGGAAGAGCTTTCTTTCATTTACGAGAATGGGACACTGTTGAAAACGAGCCAGTTTTTGTATAATATATTCTATCACGACCGGAGCACCTCAATGGAGCAAAGCTTTCATTTTAAAAGCACTGGAACAAACACAGTAGAAGCGAAAATCTATTACTCCTCTTCCTTTTAACTCTCAGGCTGCTCCCCCTGTTCCTCCACTCGTCACGATGAAGAATGGAAACAGGCGACATGTGTAATGGTGTTCTCCACTATCACACACGATCTTTCATGAGCATGAGAGTCCATTAACTAAAGGGTTGTGGTGCATTTCACACCCTCATTTTGTCTCATTCTCTTCACTGAACTAATAACAATGAAGGGTGTTCATGTTATTTGATATTTATAATAAATCTCTCTCTTTTTCTTTCTGTGCTGTCTACTACACATACAGTGTGAACATATTTTACCCATAGCTGTTTGTACACTTTGCCCCTATGTGAGCGGCTTGGACATGTGCTTGGCCCGTCTAGCTGTACACCGTTGACATGGCCACAGGGAGAATGCATAGACTGGTCTTCCTCTGTCCCTTTCTCACTCCGGCCACGCCCCTTATCTCCATCCACACCCATTTCCTGGTTCTTTTCACTGACTATTTTCAGCTGAGCCTTCCCCTCAGCTTCAGCACATATTCAAACAGCCAGATTGTTTAGTGTTTCTCCATAGAGACAACCCTGTCATCTCCAGCCCAAGTATGTATCCTCAAGTTTCCATCGAGCCAAATGTTATTATGGTTTGTGAGTGCTTCTTTCTTTTTCTGACACACATGGGGAAATGTTCCCAGGATGCCCTGCATCAAGTGGCCATTTTGATTTCTGTTGTCTCTTTCTTTCCTGTGCCTTACCTTCGGTTCTTTGCTTTGGAGGTAAGTTGTACTTTGTTTGTTTGGAGATTATCCTCATGTATATTCATATTGTTTGTATTTTTTGGACAATTTTTAGTTTTATCTGTGACCAGTGTGTTCATTAAAGCGTTGTTTCTGTTCCCACACCTTCTGGTCTTGAGAATCATTTATTTGGGTCCAGCTCCATTGAAATTGCCAACAACCTGCCATCTTGGCAGATTGTGATTCACTGCATAGTTTGTTTGTGTATCAAAATAACTACTTTTTTATGTTACAAATAATAATCAAAGCATGTTTAATAGAACAACATCTTTACATTGATCAAAGAGTTGCAACAGGATCAGTTGATTATTTATTGTTTTGTTTGTTTTTATTAGATATTTTTAGCTTGGTTCATCTAATACACTGAACATATACTTCCAAGAAGAGGGTGTGATGCTGTGTGCTGCCGTGGATTTATTTGACTTAGTTGAGATGCATTCAGCTCATTTTAAATAAAGAATTAATTTGTTTAGCCCAGTTTAATTTTAAAATTAGTCTTTGTTTTATGTTTTATATAGTATAGAAAGATCATCGGTTTAAAAACTGCCAAAAGCTGTTGTGTAAATGTTATCACAGAAACCAAGCGTTGTTTGTACAAACAGTGGTGGGAGCAAGAGGACACTGAAACACAATGTGCTTGGAGAACAGTAGGAGACTAATAATTGACCCCTGGGGAACCCCACATGCAACACGATCAGTCCGCAGCTTCAGCCTTTACAGAAAAAAACATTCCCACTAGGTAGCTAAAAATGTCTTCCCTTCAGGTCGTATCAACTCTTTTGTGTTGGGATTTTGCAAACAGAGATGTGATCTATGCCCACGCATTAACAAAAATACAGAAGAAATAAGAATAAGAATAAATATAATTAAGAGCATCTTAGAGAACCTGTAGAAGTAAAGTATTTATCCTTATTAAAGTTGGTGTCTTTGCATCATTTTATTTATTACCGGTCAAAGTATATTTGGATTTTCTTAACTAAAGTGTAAAAAAATTCAAAATTCTGGGGACGTCTGACAAACTGGAACCTGATTGACTACACAAAATAAGCTAAAATGGTGACTGACAGAAAGCTAAACAAAGTTTTAGAACACAGGCAGAGCTTCCTGTAGTGCTGGACATATTTTCTTTTTGGTTTGCATCGTTATGCGTATCTTGTTTTCTCACCTCGTTTTTCCTCTAAGAAGCAGAGTTGACTGAAGTGCTAATGTAACATTTAGAGATTCCACATGAGTTCTGTAGTCATTCCCCTTTGATTTGGACAGTACCAGTGATGTATAGGCGCTGACTTTCAAAAGAAGTGGTTGCAGGTGGTGAGGCTGAGGAATCGATAGGAGTTACCCACTTAAGTTGTTGTTCCCAGGCTGCATAAGGAAGTGAGAGCTGTGGGAACAAAGCGTCCTGATTACCACTGTCAGTTATCGTTCAGTGTTGACCTCTGTTCCTACTGAGCTTTGTAAGAATGTATCACTGCTATGAGTTTTCTTATTCTAGTTTCATACTGTGTTTTAAGGTGCTGCCCCTCTGGATCGAGACGTGACCAAACCACGGACGACCAACTCTCTGGTACGCTGGCGTTTTCATTCCACTGCACACGCTCAAAACCATTTTGTGTTGTCTGTTTAAATCCTCCTAAACATTTGAAAGTCGGTGTTCAGATTCTTTGTGATAAAGATGTGTATTCACGGGAACGAGAAGCTACAGCATTTGGAGACTAACGTAAAAGATGCGTCATCGTGTTCTAGTCGAGTTATGTCAACACATTGTGCCCTTCATAGTGTAATAACTACTAACCTCTAACATAACACTCAGATCTGTGAAATGGAGAAAGCTTCTTGTTCTTTAAATCTGAATGCGGAGTTAGTCGTCCTTTGACGAGTACTGCGACGAGGATACAAGGTCTAGATGATTGATGGCTGCACAAAGCGTCAGGAGAGCTTGAATGTGTAACATTGTGATGTACATGTATGTTTCTGTGTCACTCTGGGTTAGGAGACAGGCCCTGGATTGGTATTTGCAAAGTGAGCCCCGCGCATCGCAACGTCCCACTGTGCAGGTAAAAGAGCCAAATGAATTCAGACGCGAAATGTTATGCGTAATGTGATTATAGCCTCAGCAGATATGGAATAGAAAGCACATCTCATGCCATTATTAGGCTGGTCTACTTAAGTCAGAGCCAGAATTGTTTGGTGCATGGCAAGTGTTTATTGTTTTCCTCTTTTTAGCATTTCCATGCTGAGGAGCTCTTGCGGGAGCAGCAGGTGCCTCTTGATCCCAGCTCTGCTACTTCTGTTCCTCTCTGTGCTGCCTGTCATGCTGACACACTGTACCTCTGCTCCTTGTTCTCTCTACTACAGTCTGTTTACCTGACACGGACTTAATAAAGCCTCTCTACTGTATCTTCCCACCTGCTCTGAAAGCCTGTGGTTGAGCCTGCTGTGCTTGAATTACTCCTCATGTTCTTTTCCCTGCTAATAGATTTACAGAGGGGCCTGGGGAGAAGTAAATCTAAATCTAATTTATACTCATGATTCAGCCCAAAAAAGTCCCTATCAAAATCTGTATAGGAATTGAAACCCATATTTTATATGTATAAAAGAAGAATAGCTCTTGTAGGCAGTTCACCATTTGCTAAATGTCTCCCCTGGAGAGCGATTCCCAGTCAGAGCTTAGCAACTGGAGGCGTGACGGGTCTGACTAGGGCGAGTAGCATCGGTGTGGAGGCCCCACATTAACGATGTAGTCATTAAGAGAATATGAGTCGGCTGGACACGTTCAGAAGTCGGCTCAAGACAAGAGAGATAACATTAAATGAACGGCTAGTTAATGAAGCCCAGCAGCAGTTTCTCCCTCGCCGTCACGTTTGAACATTGGTTCCAACGTTCCCACATTTATGCTGAATTCAAATGCCGAACATTGTTTTTGACCGTTTTTTGTCAGTTTGATGTCGTCAAAATACTGTAATATGCTATAATATTACTCCTATTGCCCTCATATTACTGAGCAGTGAAGCATTACTGGATTATTTATAGAATGTTTAATCCCAAGACATTCCTTCACCGCTGATCGGCTTTATCTAATTATTTTTGACTTCATTAAGGGACACATGCAACATTTATCAGTGAGGTTTGTTCTGCTGACTGCAGCTGACCATTTCCTCTCGAAGTCCAATCAATATTTCATTGCCTTTCTCTTTTGTCAGATGCCTTACAGTGTGTTCCCTTCAAGGACTTTTGCCTGCACTTTTATCAGCTCCCTCTTTCCTCAATGAAGACTTAAATACTCTACCATGAACTAAAACACATCCTGCAAAAGGAAGGTGCTGAAGACGCTTGTGCATTTACGTCAAAGCTGTGTTGTGTGTTGAGACTAACTACAACTAGCAATTCAAATAACAGCTTTGTGATCAATAAAGCGTATATTGTCCCTGTAGGGCAACTGGGGTAAAGCCAGAGCAGACGAACCACTTTCACTTTAATAGTTGCACATTTAAAAAAAAAAAACAAAACAACGTGTCCACTTACAAGGAAACACAGAAACAGATTTATCCCCTTTAGAGAACACTCGGGCACCATCGTGTTGTTTAGCTCGACTCCGGCGGCGCTTTCTCGCGTTGACCTTCTGACCCACCGCGTGTGTTCACTTGACCCTGCCAAGCGCAAACTCTCGAGACTGGGTTGTACGTTTATGTAGCGAAAATCTTGTTCTAAGGTAAATGGTTGAATTTCTTTCCGTTGCCTGCGAATGACTTAAAAAGATCACACTCTGCATGTTTCCTCAGGAGTGTGTCATATCGTAAATGGAAAGGTTTTTTATTTCTGTGATGTTAGAAGTGACAGGTGCATCGTGCAGTAGGAAGAGAGTTGTTTTTTTTCTCTTGGGAGACTGTAGACTTGCCTGTACTGTGGTAAAACCACCCTGGAAATCCCTGCCATGCTGATGAGGGTTTAAGACGGAACGGCTCATATAATGGGGTGATCCTGGGTGACTTATCCAAATCCCTCACTCATCTTCTGTTATTGCTGTTCACTCTGTCCCCTGTGGCTACTCCACACATGGTGGGTGAGCAACGCTGGAGAAACCCTCAGCCTGTTAATTTGATCTGCTCTGGTTAGGTCCCAGCGGAGCGGACAGCGAGTTGTCAAGCGAGTGACGACTTTGAGTGTAATGTTTCTGAGTTTAATGAATAAATCTGATGATTCAGGAAGTCTTATGAGTCATATTTTCTGATGACTAGATGGAAGTACTTCTACATCAACATATATGCTGTATGTAGCCAGTGAACAACCACCTGCTCCTAAATACTACAGTACAGTTATTATTATTATGGTTTATATTATTATTATTAAGAATATACTTTCACTCAGTCGGGTAACTAAACCTAATTACCTCTTGTAATGTCTTTCCAGCTGTGACACCTGTGATGAGTTCTCTTCTTTGACGGTCACACCAAATAATTTTTGGGATCTTTAATATAACTTTAATATTTTGCAAGTCAGATATGCAAAGATTTAAATATTCATTTCACTCCTGGTGAATAGACACACAGTTAATGTTCTGAGCCTGATGGGTATGTTTGCGTAATTAGACTCTTTGCAGGCGTTTATCAGTGTGAGATATTTCTTTGTATCTCATTATATGCAGTAATTTCATGAATTAATCATTTCTGCAACATATCTGCCTGATCCAATTACACTGTTCTTTGCATGACCAGTGTGACCAATTTTTCATTGTGTCATACCTCTTACTCAACCCTTAAATTAGGTGCGTAATCTTTAATAAGGATTTCCAACTAAGTAGAAGATAATTACACAAGATCTATTGTATTAATCCCTTTTGTCAGATTTTCAGATTGTTCAGTGAAAGGCAGGAAGAATGAAAACGTAGATAAGTTTACGTTAAACATGTTCCAGGTATAGTACGTGTCGTGTAAACAAGTACAGATGAGACGCGAGTTTGACTGGTAGCTGTGGTTGAGCTGTTTGTCTTCAGCGTTTGCCTTCTCGTATGCGGCAAAGCTTTATATGGGCCTGTAATAAGCTGAATGGTTATGTGGCGGTGGGTTTACATTTGTTAATGCCTTATTAGAGGCAGAGCGAGCTGGCTGGGACCCAGGAGCAGGTCCACCACTAAACGCAGGTTCAATTCACCAAGCTTCCATTCCTCTCTCACAATTACAGCAATCTGCTAAATGACCTAATATGAATGTGTTTTCCAGCCAGTGGTGATCGCCATTATATATATATATATATATATATACATATATACACTGTAGTGCTCTCTATATATTTATACAGTTTTGTTTTTTTTAACATAGCCAAGACTTAAACTTCCTTTTTCTTATTTTCTACTTGGGGGATTACATCAAACCAAGAGAGTGCTCGTTAATGACCGCTCTGCAACCTTGAATATATTCACCGGGGTTCAGACGAGGAACAATGTTATCTCCAGCCCTGAATAAAATGCCAGCGTTACTAAACTCCTGAGGAAGATGTCCCTTGGAGGAAAATGTAAATTTAAATGTAACCCCGAACCAGTTAGTATAATTAATTCCTCTTAACTCTGCCCCGTACAAATATCAAATGACTTTGCTCGCTTTCTGCTCCAGTGAAAGTGCTCCTGTTTGTGTGTGTGCGCGTGTCTGTCTGATGCTGTGCATATGTTTGCATATTGTTTGAGTAAGGCCTTAATTTATAAGGTGTATTTATGAGCCGGACGCTAGAATTTTTCACAGGAAAGATGAACGGTCACATAAGTGCTGAAAGAAATAAATGTTTGTGTGTAAATACATCAGTAAAGGTTAAAACCTCCTCCACTCCAAAACCACAATTAGAGCTAGTCCTGAACTTCCAGGTCTCTTGAGTGCCAGGGCGGTGCACCTCTGACCTCCGCCCCCATGTTTCCCATCACTGGAGTGTCAGAAAACCGAGCAGAGTGGATGTGAGTGGGAGGCACAATCACTGGGATGCTCTCACACTGTTTACCATTTCTCACATAGCGCAGTGGCCGACTGGGACTAATGGTGACATATGCAACAGGATTCTCTTCTGCTGCTGCAGCCTCGCTTACACGCTCTGTATGCGCCTCATGCATAGACTTATGCTACTCTACAGAGTTTAACGTGAAGTCCTGGGTTATTAGACGTGAAATCTGTTCAATATTTAAAACCCCCTGCAACACACCAGGATCTGGATGACAAATATGCCGGTGCTGAATTATTTAAAGAGAACAATTTACAAACAGTAGCCACAGCAGAGGTGATGATGCTCCTTGTTTGTGCTCCTCCGTGGAATCACTGTCACATGGAAGCGAGACCGAGGCAGAGGGTGTGCGTGATGCTGGGCACATACAGTATATAAAAATGTACGCATGAAATATGTCTCGTGCCTGTAGTAGGGGACATGACTGCGGTGAAGGCCTTCGCATAAAGCGACAGTGTTTGGATACGTTCTGATGAATGCTGGAAGTGGAGGAAGTTGTTTTAGTCAAGCGCTGGAAATTAAAGACTTTTACTTTTTTGTGTTTTCATGAAGTGGAAAGATGAGACGGCTTCTAACTGGGTAATCATTGTTTATTCATGATACAGTGATGATGCAGCAAAACATTTTTCAAGGTGAAATGCATATTACGAAATGTTGTTTATCACAGCAGGGGGAGAGGCTGCGCCAGATAGACACTGCAGACCTGTAAAATCTATATTTATCTCATTACAAGCCAAGATATCCAGCTTGTAAAAGTTTAATGCCGAATGAATCTGAATGATGGCGAGAGTCATAGGCCAAGAGATTTATAACTGGGGGAGGCAGGGGCTGAGTCAAAGAAGGGAGAGACTCTGTTATCTGTTTCTATGCCATTGATTTATTCACACATGGAAATGGGGGTAAAACAGTATTTCATCAGAGTGATTAAAACTCAATAGAAAGATTGAGCCCATGTGTCTTTGTCTTTGCATATTCATTTTGTTTCAGATTGAAAGAATAATTATGCATTGATTATCCATGGCCAGCATCGAGGACCAAGCTTTACTCTGAGAAAAGGAGGACAGTGTCTGAAGCCCCCTGTTGAGCGTAGACGCTAAGAATGAAAAAAAAAACAGGAGTAAAAATAGACCAAGTCATCTAAAAACAGTGATTAATGTGCATTAAGTGGTTTGAGTAGCCTTGGTGTGCGTTTCCCCATCTGCGAGGTGAGCTATGCTACAATGGAAACGCTACAGTGCTGATGTGAAATGCAAACTTGTGACACCGGTCACACATGAGGCATTTGCAATTAAAAAGTTGTTTATCACAGCTTCCAGTCATTGTATTGAAGAGCATAGCAATGAGCTGCACGGCTTTAATCAGACTTTGGCAGTAAATGAACTACCCTTGTGTAAGATGGTGGCCAGCGCTGTTTCTTACTCATTTCTTACTTAGGGTGACTCTTTTGGAAAGGATCAAAGTTCCCCTAACCCTAACATTTACGCAGAGACTCTGCACCGTGCCAGCCAAGCCAGCAGAGTAATAACAAAGACTCTGACTTTGTTATTACTGCATTAGACATTTCTGCTCTGCGGATTTCAAAATCTGCATTTCAGATCACGGATACTGATTGGGATTATCAGCGGCTGCATAAACAAACAGCTCATCCTTGGTTATGAATTCATATGTATTGTACGGATATATACAAACTTCTCATCCTGCTCCTTGACAAGTCGAATGCAGGTAAAAAAAGAGAAACTTCTCTGAACCATTGTGGTGGCAGTGACTAATTTCTCAGCCTTTAATACTATTTTTTCTTTCTGCCTTCTCAGTTTCTTTTTTGGTACTTATCAGTTTATTCCAGATCTGGAGGTAAGCTCTGACTTGCAGCATACTCAGTTTTTGACTCCTTTGTCAAGGGCACATATGTCATCTGATGTGTGTGTGTTGGGACGAGAGCTTTGCAGAATTCACTTGATTGTTTTCGTTCTGTTTACGTCCCCCCGTTTCAGGATCTCTATTTTTAGCCTTGTCGTTGCCACTTCACTTTGTCATGACACTCAGCAGGGTTTTCTCTCTGCCAATATTCTTCATTACTTCTCTCCTCCCCTGCTGTTTTACCCTCCAGATACCTCTTTTTCTTCTTACCTGATTTCCCCAGCATTCCTCACCCCGCTCTCTACCCACACGCACAATCTTCACAATCCTCACCTGCACTTTTCCGGGCAGCCAGATGATTGTACATGCAGCTGAAGCTCATTGAAAATCAAAAGTCAAAGCATCATCTGTCACTGCCTTGTCATTTTGTATAATGCTGGGTTGTGATTCACTGGTGTCATTTTATGCAGCATAACACAGGAGAAAAAAGAAAAATTGTTCTATTTTCCAGCTGCACGAGGAGAAAACTCTCGCAAGGCGAAGCTCTGCGCCAAGTCTCTTAAAATTTAAATAAACCTCAGTGCTAGTTGATGCTGCGACCTGTGGTTTGCAATGCATCTCAACAAATGTCTGCACATATGGTGTTCGGGACGTGTTAAGAACACAGTGGCACTGGTTGTGAAAGGCACAGTGATCTTTTAGTGGCGTCATATGACAGAATAAACATTTCTTAAGGGTTTTGAGCAGATGTGCCGCATTCGCAGCCTGCGGCAGCCTTTAATTTGACTTGCATCTGTATCGGGAAGAGCAAATGAATGCATATTGTTAGAAAAAACACGATCCAGGTTTACACAACAAAAGAAGCAAATTCAAAAAATATATTGTGCTCTGCTTCACCTCAAGCAACGTCTGTTACAGACGCATAAATATTAAGATTGTGTTGCATGTTTTATCCTTTACAGACTGTAATGCAATATAAAGGTTAGTCATGAGAGCACACGTGGACACACGCATACCAGCCTTGTTCTGCTGTAATAATTCCTGCTCACTGAATAAATCGTCCAAATCATGCTGTTGGCCCTTTTGTTTATTTATGTGTCCTTAGAAAAAAAAAAAAAAAAAAACAAGAGCCAAATCGAATGTGACACAATTACAGCTCTTTCATCTCCAAGCAGATAATACCAGATGTTGCAGGCTGCGGTTAGGCACCATATGCCCAGCTGCAAGTCTTTATCGTCTTTTTCCACACACACTGCACCTGTGATGCATTTGCTCTGCGTCCGTGACATGTAAATGTCAAAATATTGTCTGTACACTCAAAAGCTGAGAGAAGTTCAGTTTGGACAAGCTCCTTCTTACATGCTGATCGCCGAGTTACTCATCTAATAGGTTCAAGCTCTGCAGTGACAAGTCAGCTGATGGATGAGGTGATTATATGCCTCCTTTGCTTTACTTGAGGACAGTCCCAAGTTCCTAATTGGGAAGCGAGCAGACAACAAGCGAAGAGATGCCCCCCCCTCCTTGGATCCACTAGCCCTGCATCCCTCCCTTACTTCTCCACTTCCCAGTCATTTAACTAATCTTGTTTTATCCCCCTGTCGACAGGCGCAGGACTCAAGCGCGAAAGTGGAGTGCAGTAGAGATAACTTCCATGGCAGGGCCACAGTAATTTAATGGGAACAGATGTTTCCACTGCTAGAATGACAGCAGATCCTTCTCCAGCCCCCTGAAGGGAGGAGTGGACACATTACAGATGCTTATTGTGCCCATGGCCGTCATTACAAAGGCCTGGGCTTAGAGTGCAGCCCAGTCCTGTTTAATATGAACGCGGCGATGGGCAGAAGAGCCCCTGGTGAAAATGACTTGAAAGGCCTCAGAGCTGCAGCAGTAGGAGCAGACAGGCAGGTGTGTAAACAGCGTGTGTGTTTTGTGCCGTGCTTACGACCATGAACTCATTTTTCTGTGCTTGCACTGTACTGTATGTGTGGGCATTCCTACGTCTGAGCTTGAGAGGATGTGTGGGCATTTGAGACAGTCTGTACAACCTCATCACTCGAGGTGGCCTCCGCAGACAGGGAAGCAGCAGACACTGATCGACCCGGGCGCTGCACAACAAACACAGGCAACAGCAGAAAGCGTTAACCCTCCCACCGAGGGAGAGAAATGTCTGGAAGCTCGCTACCTTTTTCTCCCTTTGTCTCGAGATGAATTCCTCTCTATACTCCAACCTCCTCAAATTGAATTCCTCCCTGGTGTGACATGCAAAAATGAGAAGGAATTTCATCAAGTCTTTGCTTTTGTATCGTGCTTGTAATTCAAGTGGTCAGCTGTGCTCCACAGGTCATGGGTTCGCTCGCTGTACAGCAGCACCGCCATGCACAGCGCTTTCCCCTACGCTATGCCAATGCAAACAACAAAAGGCAAAACAAAAGCATAAAAGACGAATCTACTGTACACCAGAAAGGTTAAAGTGTGGAAATGTTACCCATCCTTGTTCGCAGTGAGCTCGGAAGTCGTCAGACACTACTGTACATAGTTCAGCATACAGTATGCAGAGGCATCGGTCCTGTAGAAGTCATTTACTAGAAGGAGGCTGTTCTCCTCACGGGCCTGTGAGATTAGAGCTGAAAGGAAGAATGCAGTGGAACCACCGTAAACTTCCAGTAACAATCGACACTTCCAGTCCGATAAGCGCTGCCACACAGATTGTACAGTATGTTCTCTCACCGAGCGCGCCAACAAGCAGAAATGCAATTTATGTGCATATTAAATGTTAGATCACTCCTGCTTTCTGGAAAGAAAAGCTGTCATATTCGTAAGAGGATGTGCCAATTGGAAAGGTCACAACTGTCTATAGAGAACAAATGAGGCCGGTAATCGTTTATCCTGCCAGTCTTCTGCAGGCACATAAAAGACCAGGTGCTTGTCTGAATCTTGATGATCCCCTCTAAGTGAAATCATTGACGCGCATCCAGCTCAATTAAGGAGCTACCACGGTGAGCAAAGAATGATCGCATTCTGTAGGAGACAGTGAAAAAAGTCACGCTGTGCAGCGGCAGCATCCTGACGAGAAGTCAAATCGCTGCTTATGATTGGCTGTAATGTAAATGATGAGTCTGCAAGGAGTTGTAGACTGGAGATCTCTTCAGAACACCCCTTTCACCTTTCTTTGCTCATAAAGCCAAAGTGCCTCCGACATTTACCATATTTACAGTCTGTGAGAACTCGGGGCCGTTCAAACACTTCAAGGTCATGCTTTCGCTGGGTGAGGACGACTGCAGGGGCTAATGGACAGTACTCAACTTTAATGAAGAGCGCTGATGAGGACGCAGATTGGTCCCCACTGAGAGATCAGCTGCTGCCGCTTGCAGACGAGCTACAGAGGGGATTTCACAACTGAATGCTAAACTTGCTTAAAAATACTTCTGCGCTGTGTGCGTTCAACAGTGTGTCACTCAGGCCGGTCCGTGTAATATAGCAAAGCACCGAGCCTGAATCATCTCACTTAGTTCCTTCATCCTGAGTCATATTCACACTCCCCCATGTCTGGAATTCAGACACACAATATTCTGTAAATGGATTTCAGGCTGTAAGTCAGACAGACTTACATACCGTACGTACGTACAAGGCTCATATGAGTAATTTCAACACTGTTCGTGATTAGAAAATAGATCCCAGCAAAGCCGTTTTTTTGTAATCTGCAGCGCAAACAGGAACATGAATTGGATTGTGGTCCACACTAGTTAATCATTTTCTTATCAGTAGCTGCTGCCAGAGCCCAGCTAAGCAATGACCCCAAAAGAAAGAGGAGAAATAAAGGACGAAGGCCATCCATGCTAGCTCGCTGCCTCAATGACACACCTGCCTACGACGCCGGTGCATTATTCCACCCAAAATCCCTCCTGATGTGCTCTCTGTGAAGGTTAATGGGGGATAAAGCATTTTGTCATAAAGCCCACAGCAGCACCTTTTTTCTTGGTCTGGCATTAGAGCCAACAGCTTCACAGAAAGAAAAATTTATATCACTGCCAGCGGTCACTAGTGAGCACCTTGTCATAGTGGCCTACTTCAGAACAATACACCCACTAGTGCCAAGCTGTGGACCTTTCAAGCACAAGGGCAGATCTTGAGATGAGTAGTGGGCGTGTGATCGATCGCAGATGTTTTAGTTCTGTTGTTAGAGTTAATGAATCAAATCAGTGTAATCAGTGGATGAATTGAATTAAAGATGCAGAAAAAACATGATCAGTGTTTCATTCAAGCCTAAACTCCACTCGAAGACTTCTCTCTTTCAGACGTGGTGAAATGAAGGTCAGGCTGTTTCTTTGCCGGATAGAAATCTCTTTGACATGCAGGTGGAAAACATTTTTCTCCTTAAAGGTCTCCTGAGCCTTGAGAAAGTGAATGTAACTACATTAAAGAGCCTCATTGTCCAACTATGAAATGCCCTTCACTCAAGGGCTTTTTGCCTGTGCGACCAGCAAGTTTTAATATTAGCCGGGAAAATGAGTATCGAGTAACACAGCGGTCTGGAGCAGTTCTGGTGAAGGAACGTCTCGTGTCAGTTTGGAAATGTTTGTGCTGGTGATTTCTAATTCAGCGTTTGTCGCTAAAATGAGGAAAAGGCTTTTGAAACATTTATTATTCTGTGTGCATTTAACAGATGTTTCTGTTTGTCAGCAGGCAGCGGCGTTTCCTTCATCATCTGGCTGGAGAACACACGAACGCTGAAGCACAACTACGCTGAGGTAAATAAGGTCAGTAACTGGGTCATACTGTGGCTGCACACACACAGAACGTTATGCATCTCAGCGCTGTGTTCACCTTTAGAGTCATGCATAGTATTTATAGAGTAACACTGCCCCCAGCTGAAACCAGGAGAAATGTCAGCTGGTGCTAGCACCTCAGTGACAGACCGTCTGTGCTGCAAGGTGCTTAAAATGCATCCGCCACGCACATGTTCTTCTGACTTACTGACATCATACAGTGAAGTACAGATTTAGTAAGAGGAAGAAACAGCTCCCTGGTTCAGTTATGTGCGTCTGCATTTGAGGAAGCAGGGTTTTCTCAATTTCCTGTCACAGTGACGAAAGTCACAATAAAATATCTGCAAGTTACTTTAATTTTGGTTGCGTTTTTACGGATTTTGTCAGAATTGGAAAACTGAGCGGATGTGATGACGCGTCATGATGAGTCATAGTGTTTAAGACTTTACAGCATGAAATCATCAGCCGCACGGGCCACCACCATCACCACCAAAATGCCTCCAGATAGTCAGGTCAGTCATTCCTAACGCTTATTACGCGTGTCCGTTGAAATTGTTTGTCCCACTTGAATGTATGTTTTTGATAGTAGCCTAAACGTCAAATCTTTCTAAACTCAGAGTAGCTTCCACAAGAGGTCAGCAAACACAGCACAGTTATAGTCGTGAAATGATCCCATGCACAGTACAAAATAAGAAGCATATGTTATAACTGAGACCTAAAACTTTTCCACGGTGCAAGAGGAAGTTTCCTCAGTTGCCTTTTCACAGCGACTGTTCCGTTGTCATCCTGAGATCATACGCTGTATTTGTAGCTCATGAGTCACACGAGGCAAGTGACACTCGCCGTGAACAAGCAGACTATTGCGCTGTAAAAACTGTAATGAGTGAAAGTGCATTTAATCTGAGCCGCAGCAGGAGAAAGGACATGTGCTGTGTGGACGCTGCTCGTAATCCATAAAACAATGATGAGTCAAATGCAAAACAGTGGAACAGAGTCGACGTTTCTGCCTGAATGTTCACACACAAGTGGCAGCAGCGTAATATAAAGCCACTAGACAGGCAAAATGTAATATTGTCTCAGTACATAAAGTTATTACTTCACACTGTTCATATGTGCGCTTTTAGTGAGAACAGTGAGGCACCAGGACCAGCAGAGGGCGCTACTTACAGGGGGACAGGTCTGTTTTGATGCAAGTAAACATTAAAAAGAATTAAATGAAATGACATCACTTCTTTAAAATTCCTCGACATGTGTAGTGTATGTTAGTGCACATATTGTATTTTGATAAAGACTAGCAAACATTCAGGTTTCTTACGTCACACAACGTGAACAAACGCCACTTACATTTGATAAGGTCACTATGAATCCCAGCCCCAGATAAACCCCCTATGAGTGGAGCTTAAAGCTTCGTAACGTATTGGACAAACGTGGTAAATGTCAGCTCAGGGAGAACAGCAGGCGGCTCGGCTTCCGGAGCGCAGGCCTGCCCTTTACCGTCCGCTGATGCAGGAATGTGAAGGATGCTCAGTCCACCTGATACTGGTTTGCACCCGGGGGGGAGGGTCTCCAGCCTCCGCTCTAGCTGCCACAACACGGCACAGCTCGGGCAGACGAGCGCATCCTCAGAGAGGACAGAGGCGTCTACTGGGAGCGCGGTCGCCACATAACTCCGTCGCTTCGTGTCGTCTGTTGCTCCCCATAAGGCAGCGGAAGGGACGCTGGCACCGGGTCCGTGCAGGAAACACGTAATCACACGGCGCGTGAGGCGAGGTCATCGCAGACTGCTACCACGGTAAGACGCTTCACAACACAACGGGGACTTTTCCATCCGCGTATTTATGCGTAAACACCGAGCGCGTTCAGACGGCGTTTGCCTCTGGTGCAACGCGGCCGCGACAAACCCAGCTCGGCGCGTCTCTGGTTCACCAGCGCCACGCGTTTTGTAAGACAACGGCTTCTGCTACGTCGAATCTCCGCAGAGGGAATGCAGGTCACCAGGGCTGGACACCGCGCATACGCATCATATTGACATAGCGTTGAAAGCATTCACACCACGGGCTACAGTAAATGTGGGTTAGTGGAGCGAATCCATGCGCGCAAGGACGCGCCGTGTGATGCTGGTCGCTTTTGACATGAAGCGTTTCACATCCAGTTGTATGGGATCTGATGAACCGCTGCTCTAAAATGTAAATTCCTTTCAGATGTGGCGAGCAAGGGGCGCACTGGGCACAGCAGCCTCGCTGGTCTAGACGGTACATACAGTAGACAGGCCTGCAGCTGAGGGCGCACAACGCACACACACAGCGTGACGTGCCGTTTCAGACTACATCACATTTTAAAATTAAATACAAATCTTCACACATCCAGACACGCGTAGCGTCTCGGCTTTGGCTCTGGATTCTGGAAACAGAGGAACAGGCTGATGCAAAGCAACACGCACATGGGAGATGAGGCTGTCATTAAAGTGATGTGCAGCAAATGTCAAGCGTCAGAACGTCTTTTATTTGCTTCGCTGTCGGTTCTAATATCCTTACCCTCACCTGTCTGTGTATAACGGCCTAATAAAACCCTGATGGTAACTGCACTCTTACTTTTGGTTCATCTCAACTCTGAACAGCGAACAATAACCCACTTCTTTCCTCACCATGGGAACATGTGAGCTATAGTTAGACACATGATCACACAGACATTAAGGCTCATGATGGTGGCGTCCTTGAGAAAGCGTGTGCACTTGTTGGTTTGTTTTACATTATTTCTGTTATAGTTTGCTCTATTATGCGTCTCTCTGCTTGAAGGCCAGTTTCGATGCTCCAGGTATGAGACTGATGAAGCTGAAAGAAAGCTGGATTTTTAGGTCAAGCAATGCTTTTAACCGGTTCATATTTCTGATTCAGTCTTAGCACATCCAGAGAGAACTCATCACATGTAGACCTGTGTTTACTCAACTATCTACCATCACATGCTGGCAGTTAACCTCAGAGCTCGTTCTAACTCGTGTTTATCATATCTGGTCAATCCACAGCCTCCGTTTCCAGTCCAGCTGCTCACCGTGCTGCTGTGGGTCAGAGTTTCACAATAGCAACATGACTTGTGGCGCAGCTTGCTCTGAAGAATGGAAGAATGAAAGGGAAATGCTCTTGGTGTCTGTGGCTGAAAGCGAGAGAACAGAGCGTGTGATCTTAGTGAGATGTAAGCACAAGGGCTTCTTGTTCTGGGAACACGTAGCCGCCGAAAGCTGCGGCAGAAGGGAATTTTAAACAGGACGATGCTAAGCAAGACGAGAGTTTGCTTGTTTTAGCATGTCTTGTTTCATACCAGCCACCCTGGATGCTGGTTTCTCAGCGGAGAAGTTGCAACTGCAGTGATTATTAACACTTGTTCCTAGTTTGACCTTTACTAGGGATCCTCAAATCCTCTAATTTTCAACAAACTCAGCATAATCTGAACCTGTGTGCTGTACAGCGTGAAATCAAGTCCTGCCTACGCTGAGCATCCAGAATGGACCTGCCCTCTGAAGGCAGAGTTTAGCCCCATTATATGTGAAAGTGCGGATTCATCGTCTCAGGAAACCAGGCGAGCCTCTGGGTTAGAAGCCATCAATATTGGATTGGTGTGTCAGGATGGTTGCCGGTGAACAGCATGGTAGCTACAGTAACGTAAACACCACTCGAGCCTCTGAGTAGCACGCGTCACGTTGGCACATTGATTCTGAAAAGTTGTGAATGAATGATGATGATTAAAAACATTTGTAATATCAGAAACTGGTGTTTTAATCCAAAACTCCCACCGTCATACTGAGCTATAGTATTCAGTGCTGCCTGTTGTGCTATGAATTAATGATTGAAACACAAAGTGCTGGATGACGACTGCTGTCCCATGAAACTTTAATGGCCGCCATGTTCCCCTCTGAATCAACGGGCAGAGCCGCACAGACAGGAAGCGCTTGTGTTTGCAGTAATCTTACGCTGCAAGCGTGTCTATGGTGCCTTTGGTCTGAATGTACAGGCCGGAAAGGAGAACAATAATCCGTGTGAGAGACAGTAGTGTCACAACTGACTTCATGCTATGTGTATGAATATGTAAGCAGTCTATCTAATATTAATATCCTTTTCACTACTGCTTGGTACAGTAATATGTGCTTTTCTAAATGTATTTGCTAGATATTTTGCAGCTGCAGTAGGAGCAATGTGGAAATGAAAATTGTGATGTGATATAAATGAAAAGCTGTGGAGCAGTATTTCATTGTTTGGAGAACATCTTCTGTCCTGTCTCTGTTCCCTCAGAAATAAGTGTAGAAAGAGTGTGTTTTCTGAGCATGTATGTCATGTAGTGAGTTCACTCGGATACTGGAAGTGTTCTTATAAGCGTAGCTTTTATATCAAGGGGGAGCTTGGTCTGCATGTGTATATTAAATGAAGTCTGAACACTTTGCAACACTTGGAAAAGTTGAGCACTGGCTCAGCCTCACTGTGTTTTCCACGCTTTGTCCGTTTATGTTGTTCTCCGTGGCCCAGAGTTCGTGGGCTCGTCCAGCTGTGTCTAGTGACTAATGCGCCTCCTCTCCTGCTTTCTGCCCGACTGCGTCACGGCGGCCAAGTGGTAACAATATGGCTTTGTGCCTCACACCTGTGGGCGGTGGGACTCTGGGAGAGTGGGTGCGAGTGGGCAGAGGGACATGTTTTCTTTCTCACGCTCAAGCAAGACATTAGAATAGCATCACAGTAAAGTCTTTGTCTAAGCGGAGAGGAATTAACTCCAACGTTCAGATTTTTAATGGTTTTATTCTGCAGCGGTTCTTATTGTAACCATGTGTGATGGAAATTAATTGGGCTGCACTGTTTTGTGAACGCAGCTCTGTTGTTTACTGTTGTTAGATTTCAAGGTGATTTTTATTAGTGTGTTAGAAGCGAGCGGTGAAGGCGTGTAAAAGTCGATGTTCCACGAACGCTCCTTGGGAAGACTAATTTAAGGAGAATTAGTTTTGCATGGTTGGACATAAATAGCTTGTTAATACTTTTGCTCTGCAACAATGGATTATGTAGCAGAGTGTTATAGGGGCGATGACTAAATAGTAAACAAACACTGGGAATGCACAGTACAAACGACTGCACATCCGCACACTCACCCACTTGATTAAATACGTTCTCTCCAACATACTGTGTGCAGATGCAGACACCCACTCACTGCTCCTCTCTTTTGTTGTGTAGTCATGCATATCAAGTTTTTTTTCTGAGTCAGCCTCAAAATCCTCCAACTGTGAGTCAAACAAGGGCCTTGTCTAGTGTTTACGTTTTATTGTTTTTGAAATGAGCTTTATTCATTATTAAACAAATCTGAATGTGTAAACAAAAACAGGATTAACCAAATGTCCTTTCCTATAAACAAAGACTTCATTGTAACTTGTGCAAGGAAATGTTTTTAAGAGTATGATGAAAGTATATGTATATAAGCTGTTCCATATTGTGCACATGCAGAAATAAATATGCATAACATGCTTTTATAAAGACACTAAGGCTGCTGCGTAAGAAGGCTCAACACGTGATATGGAGAAGAGGTTACTGTGTTTTTATTCCTTTTCCAGGGGCCTGTGATCCTCCGTGCCTTCATCTGAAGTTCTGACACTCCTCAAATAACCTCAGGCAGCGCCAGCGTACTCAGTCATCGTTTCATCCAGCACCGTTATCAAAACCTCAAGGAGGATGTGAGTAGGAGAAGGACTGAGGGTAAAACCCAGAAAAGATCCAGCCAAGAAAGGAACTGGCATCCGATGCTTGCTATGGACTGACGGGTTTGGCTGATACCAGCTCACACTGGCCTCGCTCGGAAGTGTAAGTCTTTTATTAATTCTTCTGACCGCAGACCAGGTGGACGTTGAGCTAGAGGTGTTGATTTAACCGTATGAGGATTCTGGGAGATGCAGTTGTGCAGTTGAGTGTTTTTTGGAAAGCGGCCTTGTGCTAAAGCTTCTCTCCTGATTAAACTGCAGTTGAAGACATAGTGTAGCGAGGGCGTACCAGGCAGCACAGCCTCTGTTCTGAGGATGTCTTCCATTAAGGCTCTTTGAATGGCCACATTTATCTCCTCCAGCTCCCCTCCTCTCTCCTGTCTTCTTATCTCATCCCTCTCATCTCGCCTCCCGTCTCTGCTACACCACTTTACTGACACATGTTTGTGCTCCTTTGCCTTGAAACTTCACAATGGAAACAGTGGTTGCGTCTTTGTTCTTCCTCTTTCTGGAAGCAACAGCAACACTAACGCTGACACTGAGGCTGTATTGATTTGTGAGGAAAGATGACTGGACACAGCCGTAAGTTGATACATTTGGTTTAACGTACAACAAGTACAAGCTAAACTCGCTTAGTTTTAGTGTGAAGTAAGTCACTGTCATGTGCTCTGTTACATTTACAATAAAGAAACATACTCCTGGATATTCAGTGTTGGTCTAGTATTCATGAGAGTGATGAGCATTATTCTTTATCCATGTATATCCTCTCCACAGTGACACTGAGGAAATATTCAATTATTCATGAGTTCGTAGTCATTTCAGTGTTGCAGCTTTTAGCAGGTTCAGGTCAGGTCAGACTACAGTCGTCATTTATTTCTATGTATTTCAGCATCATTTGTTGTCTGGAAGGTTGTGTTGGGATTTTGTTGAGTCCAGCTCTTCAAGTGAAACATGTAATTCAGTGCTGTCATCATGTCAATGCTTACGCTACTGTAGTATAAAAAACCTGTTTAAAAAGCCTTCTAGTTCTACTAGTGTAGTGTCCAATATACTGTCCAATATTGTGGCAATAGAACAATAAATAGATCCAACGAGGAGTCCAACCATAAAAAGGTTTAATACCAGAGATTTAAAGCTGCAGTACGTGCTTTAGGTTAAAGAACAAAACCAAACACAATTAAACTTTCACCTGGATTATGTTTTTGTCAGTAAATGGCAGATTCCTCGTTATCTGCTGCATCGTTTGGTTCGAATTAATGATAAGATGAGTGATGAGTGCATTCCCACAGTCGGCGTCTCTCTCTCTCATGTCAGCGGTTCAGTGTTCAGTGAGCCTCGTTTCTCAGGTTTTCATGTGAGAGTCGAGATGAGAGAGCTGCTGAAGTGGAGCAGAACAGACTCATTTCAGTTCAGGGATCTGAGCAATTTACAACATTACAGTTTTTTCCCATTTCTGTAGCTGTCTCACAATCAATGCACGGACAGCCTCTGGTCTTTACTGCAAAGAAAATATCAACACCAGCATTGCAAGCATTTAAATGTCAGCATGACATCATGCATGAGATGCTTTGTTTCTGCGTAAGTGATGCAACATAATTTACTGGCAACATTTATGTCAAGCAAGAGTTGGAGCTTTGAGCAAATGGTGGATCTTTAAACAGACAGATGATGCATTAGCTGGTAGAGCTCAATTATACCAAAGTATCTTTTCCGTGTTTAAATGAGTCTCTCTAGCAAATCCTCTTTAGTATGAGGGGCACGTTATGTCATATGCTAATTATGATGCATAAGTAGTTTGTGGTTAGTGGCGTGAGCTGAAAAAACGTAGCAATAGCCTGTGTGGGTAAAACGATGCTCCTATCCAAGTGACGACGCGTTTGACATCTTTTTACATTATGGTTATAATTTTCCTTGCTCTGTGCTGTAGCTGTCAGGAGATGACAGATATGCAGTGGTCCGTGCACTGACCCATATGCACAGCATGCCTTGCAGCATAGAGCTGTAGGACGGCTCCGTGTAAGTAGAAGTGACTTTCCCAGTGGGGTGGTGTTGAGAACAGGTGCCAACACTGACATCTTGTTAACAGTGGGGAGAGAGTTGGCTCCTCTAACCGAGTGCAGCACATATGCAACACATAGCCTTCGGCCGTGGGGCGTATGTGCAAGAATGCCTGCAGGTGATGTGAGGAAAGGTGCTGTGGATGAATCTGTTTGGCCATTAAACACAAAGCACAGACATCACACTGGCCTGAACATTAGATTCATTAGAATCCAGGAGCTTCCGTGTTTGGCTGTGCACTGCTGCAGCGGGAGAAGCTGTGATATGTGGACTCCAAAATTCTGATCCAGTAATACTTGACATAAGCAAGATGAGCAAATTGTTATAGCTGGTTATTATGTAGCTCCTCTTTCTGCAAAAGCAATGAAGATATAGTTATTTGAAACCTTCTCAAGTTTTTGTGTGAGAAATTCTGTCAAACATCACAAATTAGGCCCCTAGATGACCCATTTATAGAAGAGCTAAATTGACACAATGAATTATTCCATTCAGTCTTGTGGCCTCTATAACGAGAAGGGAGCTAAATTAGGACACTCAATTCTTGTTTTCTCTCATTTATTCCATCAAAGCCATTACGGCAGATTTGCCCTGTTTGCCCAATTTACTCTGTGATTTGTTACCCTTTCATTTGGACGACAGGAGAAAAGAGGAAAGGTTGGAGAAATTGGCTGCTATGGTTTGGAGATAACAAGACAATGTGTGTGATCTGCCTTAGTTCTGGTGCAGCTGGGAGGGAAGACACACTGCCCCGAATAAATCACTGATAGCTCTCAGCAATAAAGTAAAATGGAGCAGTGAGACTTTGCCTTAGAATAAAAGGATAGTAGAGGGAGGGAACGAGACTCGGCGTGATGTAAGGCGATAAAAGCAGGAGAAGGAAGGACAACAACACCATCTGCTCTTCTTGTTTATAAAGTCACCAGTCTAACCTACGTGCATACACACACACACGTTAAACATTAAGGTAACTCGTGTGTGAATGTAGTACTGTCACAAAGTCCGATGCTTTCCCAGGTTGCAGTGCACATCAAAGACAGAAGAGGTAAAATGAGATGACTGCCCCAGCTCAACGCCACTGTCAAACCCGGGATGCGGTTCTGTCGCCTGCGGTTTCAAGCCTCCCCTCCGGGTTTGATGTCTGCGTATTAGGTTATTCGATATGCTGCTGCTCTTTCATGTTGGCCTGACAGGACAAGGCTGCGACATCCCATAAGGAAGACATGCGGACATCACCCTGCAGCCACATCAAAGCCCAGCTCTCCTTTCTCCCCTTCTGTGTGCTTCGCCAGGCTTCGTGCCTTTCCTTTTAGTCTGGCGCCTCCTAGTGGACTCTGTGAAGCTTCGCAGAGATGAATCGGGTTTTCTGTTGCAGTGACAGGTTGTTTCTGTTTTCTGTCCTCCACAGTGACAATGGTGTTGTTTCTGGTTGGGATCTCTACCACCATAAATAATTCATCCCATGAGAACCACACAGCAGGTAACCATTCATTTCTTGTGTTTTCTTTATATCCAAGACACGTGTCCAAGCAAATGTCCTAATTACTGATTAAGATATGACACGTTGGGAGTTGGTTCAAATAAAATGTGGTATAAAAATAAAATTTTATCCAGAAAACCCCACCCATCAGGGAGCTCACGTGCTGCCCTCCACCCTGGTCATATCCCTGCTTCTCATCATCGTCGTCCTGCTGACAATCTACTGCCTGAGGTGAATAAATCTACACCTACACGCTGTTCGCCTGCCTTGTGAATCACTGCCTTTTCTTGCATGCGTGTGAGTCAGTGTGTGTGCGTGCGTTAGGTCGGGGTGTGGGGTGGGGATGGTTTAGAAGCAGATGGAAAGCAATGGCTTATGGGTAAACAGCTGCACCTTAAGTGAGACAGCTGGGTCAAGTCAGGCCACCGACACTCATTCGCTCGGACTTCATCCTGACGACAGCATGAGGAGGAGGAACAGCTTTTCCTCTCTCAGATGGTTGATATTAGTTGTTTGTCTGTCTTATGTGCTTGTGTTTTAGAGATCTGGCTCATGTTTGCTCCTTCGATACACAAACTTAACCTCTATCTTTATTTACCTTTACTACAGGTTTAAAAACCACAGGAAAGCTCTGGTCACCTCTGTGGATAAGAAGATTCCGAATGGCTTCTTGGAGGAACGAGGTACAGTTGCTCTGTACTCAGTATAACCACGAGTGCATGAAAAAGTAATGCAACCCTTTGCTTTTTATTTCTTCTTTTATTTTATTTGTAATTTCATCGCCTTTATGGACTAAGAAAGTTTGATGATCGGCTGTCCATATAGCTGGAAAGGCTTTGGACGGCTCTTAGCTTTCCTAGCACGTAGGGAGCCGTATAAACTTTCCCTTCAACTAGAAAATAAATAAATAAACCGAAAGGCCAGACTGTGAGTTAGGACAGTGTCGAGGCAGCGGCTGCAGCATGTTTATGGCTCAAGAAATCATTTCTGTCATGTACCCACGGACGTAGGAAATCTTAATGGTCATCAAGCTTGTTTTTGCAGGTGCTGTGAGAACTTGTAATGTCCTCTGCTGGGAAACGTTAGCAGTCTGAATGTCATATATCTGATCCACAGGAGAGCAGACAGTGGTCCTCCTCCCCAGATCTCCCTCACCATCCAAACGCTACTTCCCCATTCCTCTGGACTCGCTCGAGGACGAGTACCGGATACGCTCGGCAGACGATGGCAAGCTCTTCAGAGAAGAGTTTAATGTGGGTTTGTTTAATGGGGACTATGCAGAATAGAGCCTGACAATGATCTTTTTTCCTGAAAGCACAGAACGAGCACAGAAAATAGTAATAAAATGCGATGTTAGCAGGCTGTGCACTGGTGTTTTTATTTTTATCTCTTGAGGATTGGCTTCTCTCTTTATAGTCGCTGCCATGTTACTACCATCATGGGTCCTTTGAGGAGGCGAGCAGAGAGCAGAACAGAGAGAAAAACAGATACCCAAACATTTTACCTTGTGAGTGAGCGTCCATATTTTGCAGCAGACAATATGAAAGTAACCTTTTGGTTTGCTGTTTTATTGATCACATCTAAAGGAAAGGTGCTGTGGCCTGCAGTGAAGAATTAAAACGTATATTTATTTATCTGATCTTTTATTCTCTCTCTTTTCCACAGACGATCATTCTAGAGTGGCGTTAAGTCACGTCGACGGACACCTGTGCTCGGACTACATAAACGCATCTTACATAGATGTGAGTTTAATTACAATAACGCAGCTTAATGAAAACTTTGTCATTTAGGCAAATCATCATTAATGCTGCGTTTTTCTCCACACAGGGCTTTAAAGAGAAGAGCAAATTCATTGCAGCTCAGGGTAGGTGTATGTTTTGGCTTGGTGAACTATTTTACATTTTCACATGCAAGCAGTTGACTACCGGCCGTCGTATTTCTAATACTAGTACTGATTCTGCTTCAGGCCCAAAGTTGGAGACGGTGGCCGACTTCTGGAGGATGATTTGGGAACAGAAAACAGCCACTATAGTGATGCTGACAAATCTCAAAGAAAGGAAAGAGGTTTGTCCGCACGTGGGCGCGTTATATGGTCCTTATGTGGCTTAACTTACACGGTGCACCACTAGTGAAGACTCTCACTATTCTCATGACTCAAAGTCATTGGATAATTTGTTTGGCTTCTTTCCCAGCTGAGAATCTATACAAAGTGTCACCCAGCAGATTATGTAGCATCACAATAAATTTAGCTTCAAAGGGATCAATTGAGAGCTCAACTATAACTTTGATAGGTTAGAATAGAGCTATTGGGGATCAATGATGGAATAATTCTCCACAGGATCCTAAGAGGCTTTGTAGTAATTAGTCTGAGAATCTAGCTAATGAGTCGAAATATCACAGTGAAGATCTTATTGACTGACACAGTCCCTGTGATTCCCTGTGTGCTACACGCACACGCTCACAAGCACATTTAAACACGCACAAAAGAGACGCAATAGATGCAGCGATTTCACATGTAATAGATCATGATGATGAACAGTGACATGCCTTGGTGTAGAGTGTACAGTGTAACAGGCACCGACGGTCTCTCATCAGGACAAATGTTATCAGTACTGGCCAGAAAAAGGCTGCTGGATGTACGGGAACGTCAGAGTGGCAATGGAGGACTTCACTGTGCTGGTGGACTACACCATAAGGAAATTCTGCGTACAGTATGTAAGTAATTACATGTGTTTAACGATATAATGCAGTCAACTTGTTGTTGCTATGCGATAGCACATAATGGAATTTAGTTCAATGTTAACCGTACATAAGAAGCAGGAAACACTTTTGTAGAAAAACGGCCGTAGATGAAGATAATGGCTGCTGTTATTTAGACACAAGTTCTGAAAATAATTATCTGCTTTTTCAATATAGACCTTAATTACTATGAAAATCTATACTCATAATGTCTGGATGATTAAAAATTAAACAGGAAACAAAACTGCACTGAGTTGGTATAAAAAGTAAAGTTCCCCTTGGGACAATTGGGACATTTTAATAAACTTTAATTGAAAGCATCCAATAAATAAATGAAAACCAATGTGAGAATATTAAAGGCATTAAAGCTGCATGTAGGAGCTGCAGCATGTACTGTACGGCGAAGTGGGCTTTACGTACATATTACAAATACAGCAGCTTCTCTTTTCTCGTGCTGGTGATTGCTCAATTGGATGCCATCTCTGTGTGCTGCAAAGGCTTCCGTCTGTAAATTTCACTTTGTTCCTTCTCCGTTTGAAGCCAGGCAAGTGCAGATATCCTCCCTGACTGTGTGAACAGTGCGACTCCGCTGCCGTCGCGGTAGTAGTGCTTCATGCACTCAGCTCTCTGAACACAGATCAACCGAGTGAGAAGAGAATAAAATTACGTTCTCCTGAGAGAGCTTTCATGAGCTACAAGGCAGGAGCCAACCAATACACGCATTTAATCATCTGCACAGTGTTTGGCTGATGTGAAGCAACTTTTCTAGTGACAGTTTTTGCTTGTCTGGCTTCATTCGTCCGTCTACAGTATTTACCGCATGCACGCGTGTTGGTGCTTTACAGCAAGGTAATGATGGCCCCCGTGCTCCCCGCCTGGTCACCCAGCTCCACTTCACCAGCTGGCCAGACTTCGGGGTGCCGTTCACGCCCATCGGCATGTTGAAATTCCTCAAGAAGGTCAAGGCTGTCAACCCATCGTACGCTGGCCCCATTGTTGTTCACTGCAGGTAAAAAAATACGCACAGATGAAGGCAGAAGCCATAGAAACGTATGAGTCCATTCCAGAGGTGCTGTTTCTACTGTTACTCTTAAATAAGAGCAGAACCGTTGTGTGAATGAAATCAGCAGGTCGTACACAGCGTGACAGTGGATTGTGAGGTATGTGCACATGCTCCTAACAAAAGAAAATGTGTGGCTACTTGTAGCAACTGCTGCAACAGGTGCTCAGGGAGCAGGACTGTTGAAGAGTCCCCAGCACCCCACGAACGATCCCCAGCTCTGAGCTCCCACAGGAGCCATCTGCTGAAATGAGTCCCGCAAAGCTGTTAAGAGGCTGTTTGGGCTGCAGAGGTGAAGCGGTTTCACACCTGTCCACAGCTGATGTCTGTGTAGGACGGGGCATAGCGCGCATAACGGGACAGCAAAAGCGTTTTCACTCATTACATTATCAGAGTATGTGAGGAAAACTGGCTTTTCTTCTACTGCTGCGGAAGGTTTCTGTAAAATATCAATAGTGCGTCTGACACACGCTGTTTCATAGCTGAACCCGGCTGTTTGCTGCTGAGAAGACCTTGTGCCTTCTTGTTTGTGCTTTGTGCAGTGCCGGGGTGGGGAGGACTGGGACGTTCATTGTCATTGACAGCATGATCGACATGATGCACATGGAACAGAGGGTGGATGTGTTTGGCTTTGTGAGCAGAATACGAGAGCAGCGCTGTCAACTCATCCAGACAGATGTAAGTGCTGACCCTCCCTGACCTGTTGTACCTTGGACTGACAGCTCGACTCGCTGCTCCAGTCGCGGCGTAAACAAACAAGGACACGGAAAACAAGCTATGATGCCAGAATAGCAGGAACTACTTCTGCAAAACTAAAACAGCTACTTCTGCCTCTGTCTCTCCACGACTTTCGCTCTCTCTTCCTCCTCAGATGCAGTACTCCTTCATCTACCAAGCGCTGCTGGAGTACTATCTGTATGGAGACACGGAGCTAGATGTGTGCTCTCTGGAGGGCCATCTGCAGAGGCTTCACAACACCAGGGCTCCCCACGACAGGCTGGGCCTGGAGGAGGAGTTCAGGGTATGAGGATGGAAGCTCGCTCTTAAACATTTCAGTCAGTAATGAATCGTCCCCATCACCCTGCGCCCTGCATGGATGTATTTTCATGGAAAACTTGCCCAAGGTGCTGCTCTTGGCAGCAGTAACATAAATAACAATGCTTTAAATCAACTAAAACTTTATATGGCACCTCCATCTGCCACGTAGAATTTACTGTAGCTTGGTAAAAAATTCTCATTTTTGCTGCAAAGAGTTCCTCTCAGGTCTCTGCTCGCTGAAAGGAACGATTCCCCGTAGCCTCTTCGCCTTCTCTTCTCCTTCCCACCAATAAGAAATGTCCGTCTTTGTACTTGGAGCATTTTGTCTGGCTCAGCATCACCAGCCCTGATAGTCGCCATGTTCATATTTATTTTCGCACTCTGCTCTAATACATATAAATGTTTTCGTTGTGCTGTTAGAAGCTGACCAACGTTCGCATAATGAAGGAGAACATGAGAACCGGGAACCTTCCTGCCAACATGAAGAAGAACCGCGTGCTTCAGATCATTCCGTGTAAGGAACGGCGCTCCTCACATTCTAGTAACACGTCTGCACCCGAGTAATATCTATAGATCACGTGCACACGTACAGTATGTGGCTAATCAGGTCACGTCTGTGTGATTAATGACGTTTAAATAAAGCTCGACTTGAAGTTGGGAGTAGGGAGGGAGACAGACTCCACCGCTTGGAGCGAACAGCCTTAATGACACAGCTACTGTAAACTTTTACTCCTCTGCTTTTTGTTCAGTCCCTTCAAACTTTTATTTTATTCGAAATCACTTGTGGAAAGTTTAACGTTTCGTTTTTTCCCTTTTTGCAGATGATTTCAACCGAGTAATACTGTCAGTGAAAAGAGGACAGGAGTTCACCGACTACATCAATGCCTCCTTTATTGATGTAAGCACTCCCTCACGACCTCCTGTATAGATTTCCCATAGAAGTATATATATATAAACCTCATTGTTTCCTTTAGAAGCAATGCAAAATATTATGTTTGCTGCACTCTCCAGTGTTGTTTACTGGATGTTCTGCCCTCCAGGGCTACAGGCAGAAGGACTATTTTATCGCAACCCAGGGCCCCCTGTCTCACACAGTGGAGGACTTCTGGAGGATGGTGTGGGAGTGGAGGTGCCATTCAATCGTTATGCTCACCGAACTCAAAGAAAGGGAGCAGGTAGAGTATTGTGTTCGTGGGAACATACAGACTGAAAAGGTCGTCTGTTTTATTCCATTATTTAATTGGTTTTCATATTTATGTTATATTTCAGGTGTACGGTGAAAATCAAACAGAACATCCTGTAGATTAGCTAAATGTCACCTCGTTTTATTTCCGTCTTGTCTTTCCAACTAGGAGAAGTGCTTCCAGTATTGGCCATCAGAGGGCAGCGTAACCTTTGGAGAGTACATGGTGGAGCTGACTGGAGACACGCAGTGTGAAACGTTCACGCTCAAAGACATAGTGGTCACTCACAGACCAGTGCGTAATGCTGACTGCGGCATTCGTCATCGATATAAGTATTTATGATTTATTTATTTTTAGGCAACGTAAAAGTAACAGAGCACGCTGTCTTGTCAGGAGAAGCAGTCCCAGCACGTTCGACACTTCCACTTCCACGGATGGCCTGAGATTGGAATACCAGCTGATGGCAGAGGGATGATTGACATTATTGCCGCTGTGCAGAGGCAGCAGCAGCAGTCTGGAAACCATCCCATAATTGTGCACTGCAGGTGAGGAACTTCAGGTTGACAACTGTGCAGCCGGATGTGTATCATCATCTGGAAATTACATTACATTCATACGCTGCGCTCTTATTACATGGTCATTGGAGGGATATTGGACCTTTTTCTCTTTTACAAACGTCTGTTACAATAAATTCTACATATCTTCCTCCGTAGACCTGGTGTTCTGTGCCTAAACCACTTATGTGATCCCTTATAAAGACTTAGCTGTGAAAGCTTTGATCAGAACCTAGCTTCAGGTGAAGTGATTCTAAAGCAGCATGCCCCTGTGGGATCGATCCAATCCACTGATTCACAGTCAATTAAAACCTCTCAAAGTGAAATCTCCTCTGACTCCCACTATGATTAATCTGATAAGATGAGCTAACGACAGGAAATGGTGTCATCACTCTCTTCTATTCCTTCATCACCACTTGTCTAAGAGGGGCTTTTTAAAGCTTTTTCTCTGCCTCTTGGGAATGGGGCTAACCCGTTGCAATCCCCCAACGTCTCTCTACACTTGGTTTCCAAATCGCACTTCCTCCGTCTCTCTCTCTCTCGCCGTCCCACCATCATAGTAAACATTGACTCAGTCAAACACCGAGCTTCCGAACTGATTAGTGTTAGCGTTTGGATTAGCCTCTCTTTAAGTGAGGATGATTATTAGCACTATTACACAAAGGTCACCTTTTCTTTGCAGAACTTTACATTTAAATGGAAAAAGGATGTGTTGCTAATTACCAGCGTTCTATTGCAGCATCATTGCTGAGAAACGTAGCTGGATTTTTTCTACGTCTCCGCTGCATCTCTCGATAGGCCCCCGTTCGTCCACAGCTGCTTTCTCACCACTTTGTGTGTACAGCATCTTGTGCTCACTCTTGTTTTGTCCTGTACCTTTCAGTGCCGGCGCCGGTCGGACCGGTACCTTCATTGCCCTCAGTAACATTCTGGAGAGAGTGAAAGCTGAAGGCCTGCTGGACGTTTTTCAGACAGTCAAGAGTTTACGCATGCAGAGACCACACATGGTCCAGACTGTGGTGGGTACTGTAGCAAACAAAATAAAACATGAAGTCAAAGCTGCCGTGCTGAAGCGTTCAGCTTCACACGTGTATGCACGCTAACGCGTCTCCTTTTGCTTTTCCTTGCAGGAGCAATACGACTTCTGCTACAGAGTGGTTCAGGATTTTGTTGACATTTTTTCCGACTACGCCAATTTTAAATAATAGAGACACTGCTGTAAAATAATGTCAAATTAACTTATGCAATTTTTTCTGAATGTTGTTTTCTAATGTAAGCTCTTTTTACATTTTGCACTTGATGACAGTTCTGGAAATGTTGTAACATAGTGTAATATAATGGAAGCATCTTCGCTCCAGGCAAGTCTTCATCTTTCAGGAATGTTTGATCTTAAACTACACCAGTGGAAAACATAGCGATTATGGGGATTTATTTAATGTTCGCGGTCAAAATTTTCAGGAAATATTCAGTAATTGTATTTAAACTTTATCTGTATAAGTAATGTATATATGAGCTAGTATGTATTGTTTATTCGATGAAAGGCATCACTAATGTATTAACAGTACATTCTGTGTTATTTCTGCTTTGTCTGTTACCGACCACGATGCCTTTCTTTACATCAGCGTTTCCCTCTTGTCTGTGAATACAGTGTAACTCAACAGCTGCTGCCTGCTGCAATTTTATTCAACTTCACAACTTTCTTTTTTGCCTGTGGCAGTTTTATTCAGTAGATTGGTGCATGACACTGCAAAATGCAATTAGCCCACATTGGACCAGAAGTGATTCTATTAATTCAGACGTATCCTTTTACAAACGCATCACAGCATCAGCATCTTAGACACACTGATTAGAAAATAGTTCTAATCAGAAAAGGATTTTAACAAAGGTCATATGTTTATGTTTAATTTAAGTAGAATAGACACACTTCTTGTATGAGTCCTCTCTAATACTGTAGTTTGTACAAGCATGCATTCCAAATATTACAAGGTTATAAATTTATTGCCATAATTTTAGTTAAAAATAAGTGAAAGAAAACAAGAATGCAAACCAGGCTTGAACTGTAGATGTGCATTTAAATGAAATAACGGATAATTAACGCTGTCTATTCTAGTTTTAAGAAAATATGTACGTTACAGAATATTTAAACAAGAAATCCACAATGTTGCACTGGAATCAAAGTCATATTATGCGTTTTTGCAAGGCTCCTGCTTCCGTCTTTTAGCAGCAGTGAGCAGGGCTTTAGGCCTCTGAAATGATAAAACAGGTCTCAGAGAAACACTGATCACGTTGTTTATTTGAGGTTCCTGTACTTATACATCATCACTACTGTTGTTGACATGATAATATACGGTCATGGTGTCGGAATAAGACAAAGGAGAAATAACAGTGAGGCCTCGCAGCTGGTGTAACATAAAGGAACATGCATCTTTCTACGATGTTTCTGCCTTTTGAATCTGTATGGACTTAAGATATTTGCCTAATTCTTGATTTTTGTTGCTGATTCCAATAAATTATAGACAGAATGAAATGCCAGGTTTGATTTTAATGTTATATTTACCTCGACACAGATGCATTGGAAACACAAGATGTTTCTGATATGTATTTCATGCTGTTTGAACCTTCTAGGTGATGTCAGCAAATCTGAGCACTTAGCTGGTGCCATTAGTAGTATTGTGTGTCCCATTAGTCAGAAAATGTGTCACACCAGCAGAGAGGGGATTATAATCCTGACAGCAGCCTTGTACAAAACCTATAAAACCTCCCTCTGGCTACTGCACCACATGCTAACAAGGCAAATTCAAAGGTGAGTGAGTTCTCATTCGTTAACTTACTGCTCCTCTTCTTAATGCCTGAAATTCTGTTGACGATCGTAGAGCATCCCCTGGACTCCGAGCCGTGGAGCTGTGGGTGTGGAGGCTGTTACATTATTGTTTTCATTGCAAACTTGGCTTCATCTGCAGCTCTAATGGAAGCGAGAAGCAGAGCGATGGTGCAGGTGGTGGTGTTGGCGTTGGTGGTTCAGGTCGCCCTGTCCCAGCACTGGTCTTATGGATGGTTACCAGGTGGAAAGAGAAGCGTGGGAGAGTTGGAGGCGACCATCAGGGTGAGAGATTTTGCATGTGTTTGAGTCACCAGGGGCGTCTTTATATAATTGAAAGCAACATTTAGCCAAAATATCTTCATGAAAGCAGTTAAATTATGACAAATGCTTTAAATGCTGCTGATTGGTTTACATTTCCCGTCAACCCTTAGTTCATCTTCTGGACTCTGTTTTATTGGACTTAGATGATGGGCACAGGAGGAGTGATGCCGCTTCCTGAAGAGGCAAGTGCCCAAACCCATGAGAGACTTCGACCATTCAATGTTGTAAGTGCTTATTATACATAATTTATTACCAATATCTACTTCACTTGTACAATATTAATGTACAATACACCGGTGTGGCCGCTGAGTTTCAGAGCAGCAATGACAATATACAAGCTGCTGAATGGCTACTTTTATTTTGCCACTTTTGCCTGATTGAATATGTGCATGTGTAATCTCACCATTTGAAGTGTTGGCAAATGTTATGCTAATTTGCAATGATTTGTTTGGAATCGCATGGATATAAGCGTGGCCATTTAAATATTAGTTGCATTAAATATTCAAGCAGTTACTCAAACAGACATTTAATTTCAATCTTTTCAGATTAACGATGATTCCAGTCATTTTGACCGAAAGAAGAGGTTTTCTACGGACTGAGGAAACAACATTTGTACATCTGTGATCGATGCTGACTTCAGCTAAGCTTCACATTTGTTGCGTTGATATCAGTCAGATGTCTGTAACATTTAAATCCATGGCAAATTGTAATAAAGTTTTTGAAATCCATCTGTTTACATCTCACCTTAAAATGGCGCTTTTTGTGTGTGAAATGCAATTTTGAACACAGATTCAATTGCCTTTGTAAAGAAGCCACGACCGACAAGCATCGCAAACTCGTGACACAACAGTCTTAGCATGACAACAGCTGCTGATTAAGCCAATTTATTAGAAATCAATGACTTAATTGAATTTGGGTAATTCCATTTTCTGCCAGTCATGTGCATATGTGATGTGGAAAATTACACCAGATGATTTCTGTGCTCGTACCTGAGTGATTATTAGTCCCCGGAATGAAAGAGACGCATCTAAATATTTTGTGGTTTTCAGTTCATTTAGAGCAGACTGCATCCGTCCAAAGCTGGCAAAGTGCAGAACTTTCTTCTCTCCTCTCTGTACAGGAAACGGGTGTTCATTATAAAAATTGGAATTTCATATCAGGAAAGGAAATAATCAGCAGGGGGCATATGTTTTAAAGAGAACTCATTTTCTGGCAAAGCCCCACAGACGCAGCACCATACTAATCGCCTGGTGCATAAGGGGCCGGGATTCATGAACTGTGCTGACACCGGGGAGGCCCTGCATTGTTAGAGCGTGGTTGTAATGCACACCAATGAACCCAAACCCACTAGCACAACTGGGAAAAGGTGAACATTATAAAAGCACATAGAATTAAAGAGAAATTAAAACACATTCCACTGCACTTTCAGAACAATGCTTGTTCATTTGTGATACTTCACATGCTTGGTTTAATATTCATGGTTGCAATTTGCATAACACAATCATTCCCTTTGATGAGGAAAAGACATTTTTGAAAAGTGTTACTTTACTTTTTTTTTTATTACTTTCAGACGACAGTGTCCAGGGCATTTTCTTCTGAAAGTCACAGTGAGACTTCCTGGAACCGAGTTACTCGCGTTTACAGGTATTTCTGCAACATGCTCACAAAAGATAATCACGCTTTAATAACATTTCCTAATATATAGTTTTAATTCAATTTGGTTCACTTGCGTGAGAATAATGAATGTTTACAGACAACACATAAAATCCCATAAATTCTCTTTAAATAACCCCGACGCGTTTGTTGTGAAAGCCAACTTTCTCTCTCCCAGTGTCCTCATCAAGGACCTGCCTAATTGCACGTATATCAGGACAACAAAACCTGCTGGTATCTATGTTTCCAAATTTGATTTAACCTCACTTTCTCCTTCCCAGACCCCCTGGTGGATATTCACTTTGTTTACCTCAAATTAAACTTCATATTGTTTACAGCCTCCCGGTCCCTGAACATTTTATAGCATTTTAGAATTATTTCTTTATTTATTTTTTGTAATGATTGTAGAGTTGGGATTCATTTGAATGTTTCCCTCATCTGCATGAAAATTATATAATTAACTTTTGATTAACCAGCTCAGTTGAGTTGGTTCCCCCATGCACACTGGTGAATAGTACCCACCGCATTTTAATGACTGTTTTCCAATTGAGTGGCGACCTTTTCATCAAAGAGCCACAACTGGGGCTAAACAACGGTAGAAAATAATCACGGTGAAGACAATAGTAGAGGCCGACAGGCTAGGATGTCATCCTTAAATATAACAACAAAGATGAAAGCAGCCTTATTGCACGTTGTGGCTGTGGCGTGAAGCCAAGTGCTTATGCGGCTGGTGCCCCATTGTTAAAGCCGTGGAGGTCACATCCATTGGCATATAGAGAGGGAAAGGACAGGATGCTGAAAATTGTCCATTGTTGCATGTCCTTGCTCAGAGGGAATTCCATTATGAAGGGCAATACATTTTTGATACTTTGATTTTCGTGCAGTTCATTTGTTTGAAAAACAGAACATATTTGGATAATGGCTCCAGGAAAACGCGGTCTCAGAGCACCTCCGTCCAAGGCTACAGCCCTGCATTAACACACCTGCCAATCAAGCACATCTGAGCAGATGTGCATCCTCACACCAGTCCACCGTCAAATAAGCAGTCTATCATACGCATAATATAGTTTTCATTTCATCACGATTACGGTTTGTGCACCATGTGTGCATTTCTGATGGGTCATAGGAAACTTTTATTGAAGCGGAGTGTATAATAAAGTCATTTTCCAGGTGCTTGTTGTGGCTCTTATTATGAACAGAATGATAATTTCCCCTAGAGGAATCTGGCACTGCATATCAATTGAAGTTTAGTGTGGGTCTTACTATGTTCCCGCAGGCTATAGTAGAAGGCAAAGTCATCTTCAGAGAGAGTCTAAATGTCAGGGAGGTCTTCAAACACTTTTTTCCCAGAGCCTTACTGAAAAGGGTCTTTGGAAGTGTTACGTCTTGGAATTGATATAGTGGAGGTGAGCTAAAGAGAGAGGCTGAAGGCGTAATGTAAAGCAGTTGATGTGAAAATTAATTGGGGAAAAAAACATTTTAAAAACTCGGTGGAGAAATAAAAATATCACTGAGCTTACTGAGCCGTGTTCTGAGGGATGTGCAGGATTTGCTCTCGGCCACCTCTTTGTCATGTCCGCACGTCTCCACATGGTGACACTCTTGAGCTGTGTGTTCTGAGTGCGCTCCTGTCCCTTGGCCTCTCAGCAATTCCATCACTGAAGTTGTGGAAACTGTTCTTCCACTAAATCTGACAAAGGCTTCAATCAGACATCTGAAACTCTGCAAAATTTGTTAATTTTTCTGCTTGTTGACTGAAGAAGTCGACTCTCGGAACGAAATGTTTTTCAGCCGAGGAGGAAATGACCTTAAACCGCACCCGCTGAAAAAAAAAAAAGCTTTTCATGACTTAAGTGATTTTAGTTTGCATTTACAGAACGTTAATTCGTTTCATTCCAGTTGCCCACTTTTGTTAGGAGTGAAGGTACCGCGAGCTGTACGGTAGCATGTACAGTAGCGGGATTGGCCTTCCTTCTCCCAGCTTGGCTGGCAGGGAACCTTCCTGTTGTGATCCGACTTCTCTCCTTTGATCAAAGAACAGTGTTAAAGCACTGGGAGAAGGAGGAGGTATGAAATATGAATGAATACAGCTGTGTTTTGATGGATATGTCTCAAAGTATCCCAGTAAGAGACTGCTAAAGGCCAGGAAATCTGTTTGTGTTGTGGAAATAGGCTCTTCCTCGCTTGCTTCTTTACCAGCTTCATCTTGGGTAGCTTTTCACTTCATATTTTAGAGATCCTTTGTTAGGAAAGAGATCATCCCCTCATCCATGCATTTGTAGGAAACCGTTCTAAGAGGCCCTGGTTCATAATATATATATCATTAATGACACCATTTCCTTTGTTTGGTCTTGAAACCACCTTTTGAACACAATGAGCGCCAGCCATGAGAGGAGGATATTTATTATTTTTCTAGGGTAGACCCACAGTTCTCACAGATGGAATGAGATCTTATATGAGGTTATGGAGGCTTTGTCACTAGTTATGTCTGTGATTCCATTTCCTTTTCTAAAACCCCATCGGGGAGCTGTGACTCATTTTGAAGTTGGAAGTTGATACTGTGGTGTAAAACTAACGTTCCCAACTGAATTAAGAAACTATCAGAGCTCACACAAATCTGAGATTTTTCAGAGTTAGATGAACTCATCTCTCACATTACGCTTCTTTAATAAACAAAGATAATAAAAAGATACGCTCGTAAAAACACGGTTATTGTAAAACGAAAATTGGTGCCTATGGATGTCTCCTGCACCACATCACACATCACATCACACCTCTGCTGTCTTATTATTAATCAGCTAAAGACTCTCCTCGGCCATTTAGGACTATATTAACTAAGACCTCGGCTTTGAATCTGTTGCAGGACAATGTGTCGGGACTACCAGAGGTTCTAAACTTTCTTGCTGGCCTTTTATTAGCCTCACTAATAGCTAGGATCCCAAAATGCTGGGGTCCACCTCTGCTGGGAGTAAGGGCTCAGATCCTGTCAGAGAGGGGTCGCACTAACCAACTCTAATCTTTAGGGTACTCCACTCCCGCTGACCCACATCTAACGCTGGTTCCATCCCCCCCGCTTACCCCCAACCGCTACCCTTTCCCTCCCCAATCTGGTCTACCCATCCCACCTCAGTTATACCACCCTTGGCTCTCCCTCCCACGTCTTACCACCCTTGTGTGATAGCATGCCCCCACCCAACCTGCCCCGTGCATGTTCCAGCCTCGTCCGGCTGGCCACAGCGAGGAGCACGCCTTATCCTGCGGTAGCGGCAATTAGCAGTGTAAAGCAAGCTGTGGAGAAGACTGAATTCGTGTCCACGTTTCAACCCCAGATCACGAGTCTCCAGCACGACTTCAAGGCAAACCATGCAATTAGCTACAATAATGATAATGTGTTGTAGGGGAACAAAGAGAGGGTAAAACAGACTTCTGGTGTGAGGGAGAGTGGGGCGCTAATAGTGGGGGGGTTATTTGAATGCCCTGGTGCAGATAGGAGACCAAATCAGACTGATTATCAAACGTATGATGAATTACATTTTTCCTCTAATTATCTTTGCCTTTTATGTGTAAACCAACTGAGTGAATTTTGCATTCTAGACATCTACGGTCAGTGGTCTTCGGGCATCACACTGGGGTTACAGCTTTTATTTCCTCTAAGAAACACACAAGGAGTTACTCATGTGGCCAAGCTGATTGGAAGAGGCGAGAAGACGAACTGACAATTTTCTTAGTTGACTTAATTAGTTGCTTTTAGAAATGTTTGGCAGCGGTACAGGGACGGAAAAAGAGGGAAGTATGTGGTTTGATGTTCGACTATCGCAGATGTGTTGACACCGAGTCAAAACATGTTGGAAACAAACCACAAAACCCAGACCACAAATAACAGCATTTCAAGTCAAGGTTTTGAGTAGATACAGTCGAGAAGCAGACTCGCTGCCTCGGTTGGAACACAAAAGTGCAGCGCCTGTTCTCTCCACTGTGAGCAGAGACCATTCCTACAGTCTCACATCCAGAGGTTTATAGAGGATATTTTGCTGGGTGTTGTGCAAAACGAACCGTGTCCCCAGAGCAGCAGCAACTTCACCTTGGCGGAGTAATGCTGTGATATTCTGTTTATTCTTCACTCACTTCATTTTACTCAGAGGAAATCCTCTGGAGATGGCTTATCTTGGAGCTGGAACAGGTGCACTCTAATTTACTCCTATTGCTTGGGGAGCCCAGGGGCCCCTGTAGAGAAGAAAGTAGCGATGTTGCACACTCCACTGTAAAGCACAAACAGCCAGAGAAAGAGCATTTAATCGAAACTGAAGAAAACTGCGAGCTTTGAGTGCAGCCGTATCATTTGGATGCAGAAAATCTTTCACCTTTTTTTGGTTTCCCTAAGAAAAAAAAAAGCCCGTCATTTAATTTAACTCTCATTTGTTCAACACTGTTTACTTGGCTTGAAACTGTCATGTTACACTTGGCAAAGCACCAGATGATGTGGGGGACCTGTTGTGTTGCCGCTGCATAAGAAAGTGTTTCCTCACCAGTGATTTCTCAGCTTTCCACAGCATTTATGGATTAAAAATGGTTCATACTATCTCGAATATGTGCCACTTAAGCTAAAGGGTCCATAAATGCGTGTGCTATGGCCTATTTGTTTTAGTAATGCTGCACATTCCAGCCAGGAAAAAAAAAGTTTTTCATCTTTCATCCTCATCCCTGCGTTCAGCGCAAAAGAGCTAAGCTTTCAACTTTGAATTTACTCTCCAATTCCTTTTCTTTAGAGAACTATGGTTTTGAAGAGTGGAGCTGCTACGTTATTTGTTCTGTATATTATAAGTCTGAATTCAGTCAGTATTTTTGTTTTGTGTTGTTCATCTCCTGGGAATTATGCAATCAAAGCAGATGCCTCCAGCAGTCTAGAAAGCGCCCCTTGTGAATAAGAGAAAATCTTGTACACAGCATTTTTTGTATGTGTGTATGAGGAAGGGGGGCATGACAACAAAGCAAATATATGGCATTGTTCTCTGTATATTATACTCATATGCTGCACCTTTTTAAAAGTGAACCATTGCATCTGTATTCATTGTAAAGACAATGTCAGACCATTTGACTCCATTCAAATGGCAAATCTACGCTGACGAAGCGTATAACTAAAGCGCGCGCGCGTCTTCGGCTGAGGCAACAGAGCTTCAACTGTCAATTTGCTGGATCGCGATTTACGGAAAACGAGGCTTGAGGATCGTTTGTCTGGTGAAGTCTCTCAAACAAACAAACGGACGTTTCTCACTCGAGATGACGGAATAAAACAAGCAAACGCCAGAGAGAAAAGAGCGGAGCAACGAGAGCGACGCCAGGACGGCCGCGGCGCTATCGCGCGTAGTTTTAATGAAGGTGCCTGCCCCAAGTTTTTAATCACCTTTCCATGTGACATAATTTGCTGCTAGATTGTATATGCTTGAGGGACTTTCAGTTCTTGTCAACTCAAGAGCATTTGAACCAATCAATACCTGTCTATCCTGTGGCACACTCATAGTTGGCCATTAGGAAAGAGCTGCTTAAAGTAAGCTCAGCCAATACCATTAGCCCTAGCCTAAGGGCAGTTCCATGCCTTAGTCAGGGTAGGCACCTGCCCCCGTCACCCCCACCTCACCCCCTTAACCCCCCTCCACCCCTCCCCCCACCATTAAGAACCTCCCCTGAGACATCATTTGGACACATCGGCCAAAGAGCACTTCTTTATTCCCTCTCTTTTCTTTCCCTGGCTCCACCAAAAATCAATACATCTCCCCTTTTTCTTATTTTCACAATTTTGCCTCAGTATTATTCTCTCCTCTGCCAGAAACCAATGGACTATCTTTTTTTTTTTTTTTTGTGTTTTTATCTACAATTTCCTGTGACTAATGTCTCAGCGCCTCGTGTTTTGGTGTCAAAGAATTGGACAATAATTAAATTATCTCGTTGCGATAATATCAAACTGATGCCCGATGGTGCAGTGCAATCATGTTGAACTGTGTTGTCGAGATTTCTACGTCGTGTTGGTTTTACTTACAGAACAGCTTTGCAAACTCGGCAAATTTTGCAGTTACGCCTAGAAGCTTTTAATTTGTTTTTGACAACAACAAAGGAGACAGCGGGACTTAAATGTCTTCACCTTAATGAGTGAACTTCCTCTGTGTGTGTGTTTTTTCTGCTCCAGTCATGTCATAATACCACACCCTGGAGAACTGAGCAGCTTACCCCATAACTGACTGTTTCTAATTTTATTGCAAGGCGATGACTCCACACAGCACAAACTTCTCTGAACAAGTCACATGCGATGTCCTTAGAAGGGCCTCAGTTAGGGCCAGTTACTGCCTCCCAACCCTCCATTTCCAGTAGAAACAGCAGAAGCGGGCTACTGCCCTAACTCTTGCCTAGTGCTGTTTACAATAATAACTCTGAAGAGTGATAGCTGGTTCCGCAGCACTGGCGATTTCTGCGGCCGCCTATATCGATCGAGGGTCCTAATGAGCAGCAGCGGAGCAGTGGCTAATGGTGTTGTGTCTGGTGTTGGTGGTAAACGCCCACGTTGAGATTATCATTCCCAAGGGGGACTGAGAAAGGTTTTGCCAGCTCAAGCCCTCAGGGTGCGAGCGACACACTTCAGGGGTCAAGGTAAACTATCAAATGAACAGCCTGGCCTTCTCCTCCCTTCCTTTGAGGACTATACCATAGCGCAATATTCCAGTAAAGCTCCAACCTCCATACATACCTGAAGTGATGCAGAGATAAAAACGCCAGACTTTGCTTGTTTGTTATTTCTTTTACATGCAAAAGCGGATTATAGCGGGAGAAGCTCACCACCCTGTTGCAACCGCACTTTATTACTTGAGTTCTGAGTCTCGTCTTCCTACAGTAGTTCTAAAAAGCCATTACAGGGGCACTGATAGAGACTTCACCAAACTGCCTAACTGTTATTAAGAGACTTCAAATGAGACCTGGCTTGACAGACTGATAATGGCTTATTCGACTTCAGAGATCACCCTGGCACAAACACTCTAGCCCCCTTCACGTACCCAGGGCAGTCATTGTCCTTTGCTATGCACGGCCATTCTGGTGGTCTTGAGTGACATCCAACAAGTTCAGCAGATTCAGAGTGTAAGTGCTCACTAGACAGTACACAGTATCTTCAAAGAAGGAGCTGGAACCGTCTCATTGTAATGAAGGGAGTTGTTGCTCCCCTCATAAACCTGGCTGGAAAATAAAACCTGCTGTCAACCCATCATCTCATGTGGGAAGAGGAACTCTTTAAGCTACGTGGACAATTAAGCCTTGATAAAACCGCAGCAAAACCTGCATCTTTATGGCTGCAGCCGCCTCTCTATTTCAATTCCTCCATGGATTAGCCTGATGGTATTCAGCTCAGGGTACGCGCGGACCATTATTATGGCACATTCTAATGAAGTCAACCCAACGCGCAGCACCTCTCAGAGTCATGCCCTGTTTGGAGTCACACTTCCATGTCCTGGCAAATGCTGAGCATGTAAAACAGAACTGTCAATTATTCAACATGAACAGGAGGATGTATGGAGTGACACGGGGGGTGGACAGGGGCCGACTAAGCCTCGGGCAGATAGGGGGTACTACTTTGATGTGAGTGTGTGGGCCTGCAGAGTTGAGCAAGGTGCACTGGGTAATCTGCAAGAACAGCCACCCCCCCACCCCCCTACCCCGCCTTCAACCCGCAACTCCTTCGTTTTTCTCTCTCCTCCCTCCCAGTGCTGAGCCTCTCTGCAGCCTTTATGTCCTGCTCAGGTTTCCCCTCTGACACACACTCCCTTCCCGCTTCATCTCTGATTCACACATATAGGACCCCCCCAACACACACACACACACACACACACACACGCATAAAGTACATGCTAATGTGCATACACACAGGGTAATGCGAAAGCACGCCTCCTTTGTCCATTAACTAAACAAGAGCAGGCAGCACTTGTTACAGATAATAAAGTTGTGAATGGCTGATTTTGGAGAAATAGCGCTGTTGCAGTGTCACACGAATGGCATTACTCATTTATACAATGAATACTTAAAGTTCCTCTCTCCAGAGCCTCCTTTCGTAGTCATACAATAGCAAGCTTAATTACATTAAGTTCTGAGAAGAAGGAAGTTAATGGATGACATTTTGCTACACCATGAGTGCTCCTTCCAATAACAATAGAAACCCAAATAAGACCTAATTAATATGCATAGCAGAGCCAATGAACTTAATTGTCAAGTTGCTTTTATCAACCTGTCAAAGGATTGACAATTAAAACAGCCTCCGTTAAAACTTTAATGAGAAGCAAGTAGGAGAGAGGGATGATGAGGGAACAAAAAGACACAAGCTTCATCCGTCATGAAAGACGCTACAAGACAACTACCCATTATTATTTCCTATCAGGGTAAAACTATGCAAATCATATTATGCATTTTTAAATAATGAGTCAATGAGTAATATTTAATTTATTACCTATACTCTTAGAATTAATATTTAACGCTGTTTTTAAGTTGATGAATTCGTTAGATAATTTAACGTTGAGCTGTAATAGCAAGTTAGTTTTTTTTTTTTTTCCTTCTCTAAATGTCCTCCAGTTTGTGCGCGAGTTCGAGTTCAACAAGTTAACTTCTGGCAGTCTTTTCTCAAGGAGGCCAGAAAGCCTCATCATCTCCTTCCGCGGAGCCTGACTCGAGCTGAGCTCCACGTTGGACCTGAACTGAGCAGCGTTTAGAATTTTTATTCCGGCATTGACACCAGCATGTCTATGTTCCAGAGGGGAGTTAAAACTGCTGACTCACTCCCAGTGCGCTGGTTGTTGTTCTCCCTTACAGATGTGACCGTTAATAGGCCTGCATCCATAATCATTAGTGTGTCTCAGTGCACAGGTACCCGATGGGCCCCGTGCGTCTGCCATTTGGTCTCGGTTCACTGTGCCTGCCTGCAGATGTGAGCGAGACACACACCTGCTCGGGGGCTCTCAAACAGACCGGCGCCATCCGTCACAGCTCACGCTACACTCGCTCTGTCGGAACAAGGCCCCGGTTCCGGTCCAGTGGCCCTCAAACTGTAGGTCAGTGGCCGTCTCTCGTGATGAACCCAGCCTACCATGAATCATATCTACTCGTCCCTTTATGCCCACTCCGCTCCGTCCAAGCTCAGCCTTCATCGCCCGTGTTTACGCTTTGCTCTTCCTTCAGACGAGCACTCAAGCGCACTGAGGTAGCTCAGGTGAGCCAGGTAAAGACGACGCCTTAAAGAGAGACATAAACTAACGATCATGTTCTCCCACATCGTACGCTGCTTCCGTCCATAAGCCACAGTGCACTCAATAATAAAAGAAAAAAACTTTTGTGTGGGTCTTTCACGGGCATCAGGCCACGCTTCACACTACATTTGTTGATGTGTGCATGCATGTGCACGTCTCATGCCAGCCCGCCTCCCATCAAGTCCTAATGAGGCCAGCTGGCTCTGTGCTCGGACCAAACCAAACTGGAGAGACAGCACAGTCCTGGCTCTCTCCGCCTTGTACACCCCACCTCCCCGAAGCCTCCCACCCACCCTCCCTCTTCTCCAGATATCTTGGAGAACCATGGACGGCTGAGCACACACGGCAGATTTGGAAATGGCCAGTGTGTTTGTTAAAATCTACCATGTCTCCCAGATCCCTTGGCCAGGGCCTGAATTAGAAAGTCCACGGCTGTAGCCCCAGACCTACCTCCCTGGTTGCTTACTACTATGGTGTTTTCTGCATCTACAACTGCAGCGTTGATGTGGAGGTCTGGTGTAGAACAGCGGAAAGGAGGAGATATACCCCGAGGCGCAGTCAAGGGAATATCGTTCCTGACTATGGAAACAGAAACACAGCCGATGGTACATACATCTACAGGAACTACAATAAAAACACAGACAGATAAAACAGATCTTAGACAACGTGTCATAATGTATGTTTCTAAAAAGCCTCAAAAATCCATCAACGGCTCACATCGGTAGCCATGTTTTAACTCCAGCGTCCATTATCTCTGAGCTGCCGTATTTTTAAAGACACGTTATTATCAGCGAGATCATTTCTTACTAGGCTGCAGCAGTTCGCTTGGCTGCAGACTAATTAGAGCCATTTCACATTATTAACAAGCATTATTGTTGATAAGGGCCAACGAGGTCTGCGGAGGGACTAGTATTGTCCAGGCTGTTACTTGGCACACGCTGATGTCCATGTGGGTGAGTAAAGCCAGCTTCTGCAATGTTTCCTTGACAACTAACAATAATATACCTCCTCTTAGTAAGACGAGAAACATGCTCAACACTTGTACGTGCAGAGAACGCCAACATGTGCATGCACTTGCAGACACACACACACATGGTTTTGCTTACACATACATACAATAATGGGGCCATATGTTAGTAATACACTGGTGCTTGTGCCTAGTAAGCAAGTACCTGTAATTAATTTCCGCGTAAATGCACATAAAGAATGCACCAACGTACTTCATGTCGACCGACTCGTTCAGCTACCACATCTTGAACACTAGGCTACAGACAGCAGACTGCATTTGAGGTGTTGGGTTGTTTTTTTTTGCCCAGGAAGAGAGACTGGACCAGGGGGAGCACCTTAACGGGTAGCCCTGGGGTGCTCACCAGAGTTCGGTCAGCCAGGGGGAGAGAGTGGCTTTGGGAAGCCGTACCACCACTATCCTCTCTGTCCACTGATTATGAAGCAGGTCCCAGACGGGTGCCTTTAGGAACCCCCCAGGCTACTCACAGCCTCCCTCTCCTCTGTTACAGGATCTGTCGCTGGGGGATTTGACTGAAGTGTGAAGAGGGGTGCATGTGGGAGACATGCTGAGAATTCTAAATAGGTACATGCTGATTTCATTTATTGTCTTTCTGTTGAGTTTTGCTGTGGTTACAGATTTGATGAAACAGTGTGTGTTGTTCATTGTCTGTGTGAGGTTGATTTAAAATCATTTTGATTGTGATCATTTTGCGTGTTCCCCTGGTAACTCAGCACGTCTCTGTAGCTGAAATACTCAAACTCCAAACCAAACTGTCCTGCTTTGTGTGCGCTTCAAAAGCTGATAGAAAAAGGTCTCAACACTTTGGCTCAACTATAACCCTGTCTTGAGTTATGATGACGTCCCAAGTTTGCAAAAGCCCTCTGGCTTCAGCTGTCTCTGACAGGGTGTGTGTGAGTGTGTTTGTGTGGAAAACTCCTTGCAAAGTCCAAAAAAGAAAGAAAAAAATCATAACTAATGAGCCCATTTAGCGCCCAGCACCTGACTTTGGCCCGTGATCTCCGGGAGACATTAGAGGCAATTTGCCATCGACTTCAGGGCTCGTGTCCCAAACGTTATCAATGAGCTTGTCAGGTAGAGACCTAACCTCCCTTTGTTTCCCCCTCCGCCCCCCTCTCTGCTCTGGTTCCCCAGCCTGCTCCCTGGGCCCCTGAAGAGGAACCAGCGGCATGATGTCACACACCTGTTTGGCTGGAGGCTGCGGCCCGGCGATGCTCGCAGCCGTGGGTGTCACGTTGGCACCCCTCGCTCCCCCCTTGTCGCTGCCTGCTACGCCCTGTGGATGTGTCAAAATGGCAGATGATGGTTGGGGTGTGTGCAGCTGCTTGGGAAGAGGAGTGCCAAGGGCGCTCATTTCCTGCGGTGAGTTTTAATTTGCTGTATACCCACGTCTTCTGAAGAACCGTACCCCCGGTACACACGCACAGACACGCGTGCATTTATCTACTCCTCTAAACACAGACTGTACCTTGACGTGCACACGCTTGCAGAGAACACACACATACTGTATACAGACCTGCCAGCACCCAAGAGGGCCCAAGGCCCACATGCCCAGATAGAGGTGAGTGCAGGATGGTGCCAGACTTTAGTTTTGGAAGCACAATTTTCTTGAAACTTGACTAAAACTCCAAAGAAAAACCGTGAGCTCAAATGATCTAACTGGTTCATGTACGAATCACTTCTTAGAGGCGTTCAGCTGGGTAAAGAGACAAGTCATGTAACCTGCTGATGGAATAGGCGTCTTGCATTGCTGCGGTATGAGAGGGGTCTGTGTCTCTTGACATCTGCTATGCAGTTGTCACTGGTAACTTAAATCCCCATTGATCAGAAAGCTGGAGTGAATTTGTGTTGCTGTTTTTTTTCTAACTCCCACTTTGCGAACAAACCCATTTTCACACGGGGCGCACGCATATACCTGACAGTTACACCCAAACAAGCCTTGCTGTTTACTCGAGAACAAACACATAGACGCCAGCCAGCAAATCTATTCTCAATACACACATCACCCCAGACGTAAAGAGATTCAATTTTCGCCTACCGGGAGTGTTTCCATTTTTTTTTTGCGCAACAATTTTTTCTTTCTCTCCTGTGTCAAGACAGCTACCTTTGATGTTAGCATCTAATATACAGGGCTAAAAAACTATAGTTTGCTGTGAGCTGACAGATAAAACAGTGCAAGACGCCATTACCCTGCAAAGCGGAATAATGAGGAGACCTGAACACACAGAAGACAGGAGCCCAGTTGAATTACCGTGGTCTCTCATCCAAGGTGGGAGCTTTTTGACAGCTTTCCAGGCAGCACAACACATTACCATACTGACGCTGCTCTGTAGTGCCAAAGAAAAGCTTTGATGAAAACATAACTGGGAAACTGGGAAATCTTTATATGTGTGTGAGTGCATTTGTGTGCGCATGTATTTGCGCACGTGTGTCTTCATTGAGTGTGTCTGTGCATGTCTGCGAGTGCTTGCGTGTGTGTGACAACAAAGACGGGACAACAATGGGAAACCAAGCAGTGTCAAGCTGCAACTTTATGTTCTCTAATTACTAAGTGGCTACTGTATTCTTGAGTGTGCTCCTATTGGCTGAGATACAAGGGCTGATTTTTTGATTTATATTCATATTGATGATTCAGTCGAATTATCAAAGTATCAGACCCAACTGACAATATGTCTGAAAGAAATTCTTCAAGTGGAGAGTAACGCTGCCAAATTTATTCTGCCATTTCATTAATGTGGTTAGCTAGTTAGTTATCCATATTCTAACAGAGTAGGCTTGATGTTAGATCTTTGGCAAGGACACCCTGTACTGAGTTTTGGCACGGTACTGTGCTGCAGTATGCTGCTGACTCTGGGTCTTAACGACAGGCTAAACGAAGCGGGCGTTACGGCCCCCTGGATAGGTCATTACTCGTCCGTGGCCAAGAGCTAAACTGGAGCAGGGCTTTTTAAAGAGGGGAGCAGGTGTGTTTCACCATAGGGGCTGGAGCCGGCCCAAGACCAAACAGCCTTAACGGTCTTTATCTCCTTCATAATGAGGCCACGCTCTCCACACACCCGAACTCTGCCCACATGGGCTAATGCTGGAGGTATGGAGACCCAACCCTCCCCCTGGTTAAATGGTGACACTTTCAAAATGACCCCTGCCCCAAGCGATGGAGGAACAGTGGCACGTCATGAATGTCTATAGACACAAATTGGCAGGACGCTTTGACGTTTAATGTGCGTTTCTTAAGAATTTTAGCCAGTTAATTATCAATAGGAGGTTTGCTAAAATGGAAAAAAATACCTTTGAGTATACACAGGATGCGTTAACCTCCTCTTGTTTAAAGTTAAAATGTTTAAATAACTCTGTGAACTGGAAAAGGGTTCCTTGGTGTATGTGTGTGTGTGTGTGTGTGTGTGTGTGTGTTTGCATGTGTGAGTGGAGTGGCTGCGTACATGAGTGTGTCTGAGTGGTATTGTCCCTCTCCTCTTTCACCTGTCTGAGTAGGTTCTCTGCTACGGTCCCTGTGCTCCCCACAGTCTTCTCAGTCCTGTCAACCGAGTTGAACTTGATCAACATCAAACGGCATTGCATTCAAAAGTATTAGTGTTCTCTGTTGATGGGCCCTCTCGCTATCGCAAATCAGTCCCCGAGCTACTTCATTATTTATCTCTAATTCATCAGTGTTGTCTCCTCACACACGGGCAGTAATGCACACACGTATACTGAATGTGAACACACACACACACACACAGACACACACAGGACATTCGTTGCACACCAGCACATTAATCTCTGCTTACCTTCAGCAGAGCTTTTGTTTTTGTGACACTTCATGTCATTGTAGTTTAGCTAAAAATGAACAAAAGCTATGTTTTTTTGTTGTTTTGTTTTTTTATTGTACCGTTTCCTACTGTAGGTCAGTACAAAGGCAGAATAATCACGCGGAGTGATTAGGCCCATGCATGTACTTTCAAAATGCTGATTATTGCCTGGACCCGACAGGGCTTGTGTTTTTCTCAGAGCATTCTGGGGATGTGAGTCCGAAAAAGGCCCCATGGTGCCGTGACCCCTGACCTTGCGTGGGCGATCCCACCAGATGTGGAGTGTGTGCTGGGACAGTGGCGAGGGGCAGCTCGGTCTCACGCGGGGAGGCCCTGTCTCCCCAAACTGCCACAGAGAGCATGGCCAGAGGGGTTCTGTCAGCACCGTTATCAATCATACTCCCTCCCTGTCTCTCTCTCTCGCTCTTTTTCTCCCACGTTTCCTTTCTCTCACTCTGTCGTTCACACTGTTTCCTTTTTGCACCGTCTCTCACTTTGCCTCATTCTCTCTCATTCCGTATTCTACGCTCTGCTTTTGTTTTATCTTTTCTCACTTTCATTCCTTTTTGCTCTCTCAGACATCCTCTTTTCCACTCAGCTCTTTCGTTTTCAGGCACATACCGAACACGCCTTCAGCTTCCCTCCTCCCTCACACTAACACTCTTTAACCTTCCTGGTGTGACTTTTTTTCTTTCATTTACTCTGTAATCTGTTTCACCCCTGCCTTTCTCCAGTCTTAGCGCACGCTTTTAGTCCAAACATTATTTTTTTTTTGCTTGTTCTTTCGATTGACAAAGCAGATGCTCTGGAAGGACACAGTCCTCCAAAAGGAATACATAGACCGTGATTTATCATACCCAGGGAATCTGATTAAAGTGAAAAGGAAATGTACAAGTGGACAAAGAGCCAATAAAAGGGACAAATATATATGCAGAGGACCCGGAGGAACCAATTGCAAAGATTAAGTTTGAAAGTAACTTCTTTTTTCATGTGAATGAGGATGCAGCGTAATGGGAAATGAAAGCAGGGGTCATAGTTTGAGAAATAGATGCCAGTTGTCCCTGCCATCCGGTGTGAGGTGTTGTCTGACACATGGCACTTTGAAGGCCCGGGTCCGCCCTATCGCTGCGATCCTTTACATCTGCAATCAGGGCAAATGGGTTACAGCCAGCACAACAGACAACAACTAAATAAACAACATACCTGGGGTGGATCCCCTCCAATTCCGGACTGCCAGTCTGGCTTTGGTGCATTTTTAAAACATCACTAGGTAATTGAACTCGAATGTTCACACTGACACATTTGCATGGGGTAAAGGGGGGTTGGTGTAAGCAATGGAGCAGCTGGTACGCACCAGTACGACTCCGGCTCAACCAGTCCTTCTGACTTCATATGTAGCACTTAATTGGTTCCCAAGGCAAGAATGAAATATTTAGCTCGCACGTCCTTTAAAATGCGATTGATTTTGATCTGACAGCTGTGCCTGTCCCGCGCGAGGGAGTGAGGAAGAGAGAGAGCGAGAGGAGAGGGTGAGGGCTGTCTGGGCTCGCTGCCGGAGAATAGCGCGACAACACCCACTCAGCGGCGCACAAACACCGGTATATGGCCACTGAATGTAAAGGATTGCTCATGGATGCCATATGCTTTCAACTAAAGCCTCCCTTTAAACCCCCCTGTTTGACCTCCAAGATGCAGCCAGCTTTGAGCTTTGGACGACCATGAGTGAAAACTGCTTTTTCATCTGTAATCTGCAACTCCAAAGCACAGATGCACAGTTTATAGCGTTCCATCTGACATAAATGACTACATTTCAGGTATATTACAGCAAGTACAATTAAAACAAGAGTAATTTTAAGCACTTTTTTTTAAACCTTAGTGGACTTAATTATACTCGTGTAGTTCGTGTAGTTGCAGGTCTTCCAAACTAATACTCCAACCAAGGCGAGGCAGATATCCAATCAAACTGGATTAATGTCACTAATTATGTGACTGAATGGTGCAAGGCAACACTTTGGTCACGCCATAACATGATAGAAATGCACAGGATCCATGGCTGGGATCCTCCCCCCTGTCAAACTGACTAAGCTGCAAATTACGTACAAACGGATATATCCTTTATATAACAGCAGTGATTTTCTCCACTTTATCCTACCTGTCAAGCTCAGAACATCACAGGCTAATTCTTTATTAAGTGAAAGGGCATCGGGGACCAGATGATCCAATTTAAGTACATTGGGCAGAATAGAAGACTAATTAAAACCCATATTTTTACATTATTAATTTTGGAACTTCACTTTTAATGAATGTGAAATGACAGGCCTTCCATTTATACACACATACTCTTTGGGCTGCTCAACAAGGGAATACGAGTTACGGGTGTACTGCAGGGGCTAAGAAGAATTTTTAAGCATCCATGACAGACTTAATATCAAAGTTTAGACAAAGGTGTGTATCGCTAACTTCTGCATCATAAACACCACTGTTAATTGAGCGTATATGTTTGGAGCTTTTGGTTTATTTGGGGCTGCTGTGAGGCTTGAGACAAAAAGTAATCAGGACGTCTGTTGCCGGGGGTGCAACCTTGTCATTTAGCCCTCATTCTTCCTCTCAGTACCTGGAGAAAGAGCGAGTGAGAGAGGAAGAGAGGCACCTACATGCAGTTTAATAATGTGCCCCATTTCCAGTCACCTCTGCTTAAAACCACTTTGCTGTTTTAGCAACGTCACCCTTAACTGTCCACCGTGCCCTCTAATCAGACACTGACCCTGTTTTACTGCTAACCTTAATTATCTTAGTGACCAAGGATGAAGAAGCGGCTTCTGCTGGAGCCTTTTGCCTCGTTCTGGTTCAATGGATACTGTCCCAAACACACAGATTATTTTCAGTGCATGTTGAAAGTTGGTAAATATCTAAAATGAACAAAATGTATTTATTATTAAAAATGCATGGAAATGAGAAAGGTGTTTACCCTTCATAAAAACACTTCTCTCCATGCAGCTTTTATTCCCACAGGCTAACACTTCCTCACATCCACAAATAGGCACAAGTCAAAGGGCAGCGAGTTTGTAAAATTGAGTCAAATATACAAAACTGCGCATTTAATGGCGTTTCTTTTTTCACACCAAGTGACCCCTGCATGGAAAACGATCTTTTTTTTTCCTCCGGTTTCAGGAAACTCTTGGAAGGCAAAAGCAACATCCTGAGTTGGTGAGGAGACAGGAGAGGTGCTGACATGCCGACAGGCAGGGGATCCTGGGAAAAGCCACAGACAGGAAGAGCCTGACTGACTTTGACCCCAGAGGTCAAGGCTGGGGGCTCGACAACTGAAAGATGTTTCCAAGCCACACTCGAACTATCATAGAGTTTTACAGGAAATAGCTTAGAAACACTGTATGCTGTGAAATGTGGGAGATCTTTTTATTGCCTGCGCCTTTGTTTTGCTCTCTGTGACATAAAATGCATTTTGGCCCTGAGCTATATTTGACTTATTTGTTTAAGGGTTACGGTATGTAATTGAGTTGGGCTGAAGTCCATTGCTCATCTTTGTAATGTGAAAACAGTATTTTTTCAGTATGTGGATATGCCATGACTAATAAAATTATAGATGATGGAATGTGTGGAGATTTGTGTGGCAGAAATCAGACACAGCACAGTTTCACTCGCGTGTTCCCTTTTCTGACGTGTTTCGAACAGAGTGAAGTTTCTTGACTCTTTTTAGGCTTTGCGTGATGCGTCTCTAAAGGCCCTTTACAGCTACAGTAAACCAAATTGGGTGATTGGAGATCGTCCTTTCCCTAGTCTTGCAGAAGGAACCATAAATCAAGGCATCCATCGTTTGTCACACCTCTGTCTCCCACGTCGTAGCTTAGGCCCGCCGCGTTCCGACTCTGGGTTTTTACGGCACAAACGTATCCATCAACTCCACCGAGTGGCCGCCAGCCGCCAAGCCGCTCAGCGATCGATGGGTGCGATGTACCCTCCTTCTCAGCCTGTGTGCAGCTCTCTCTGCGTGGGAAGGGGTAAGAGGAACCTCATTTTAGCTGGTTTTAGCCTCGGGCCACTACTGTGATTTTACCCCATGCTCCTGGCCTGACGTCATTAAAGATGCATGATGATGGATACCATGAAGTCAACCTCTCCGAGGGGGTTTTGAGGTGGAAAAAAAAAACCTTGCTTGTTTTTCAGATCACACTAAGAATAAATCAAGACTGTTTAAATGTGGAGGTTGCAACTGGATGCATGTGACTAATCTTTCAATGCACATCAGAGGAGAGAATAGTCAGGTATTTAATGGTGAGGAGGCATGTTTTGGCCAGTTGGTGGTGCTCCTGTCACAGACAATTCACGGGCCTGGCTCACTGTGATTCTGATAAATTCACTCTTGGCTGTTTCCAAACTGGGCTGGAGAAACAGAGGACAATGATGCAAATTTAGAATTTATATCAAGACATGCTTGAGAAATTGTTTCTTTTCCCCCTGTTTTGCAGAACAGAAACTTTGTCTTCGCTGCTACTAATTTTAGATATTTTCGTGGACAGATAATTTTCATTATCTGATCCACGTCTACTCCACCTACATGTACGCAAATATAAAAATGACAAAGGATATTTGTGATCTTCTACCAGCACACACTGAATATCTGGGAAATATTAATCCATATTCATCTGCATGATCATCTGTTCTATACAGAGTTTCAGCAGAGCACCAAGTTTTAACCTTTGTGTCTTTACACATATGTTACATTTACCCCGGTGTGTAACCTTGAAGCTATTTGAGGTGTTAGTATCTAAGTTACAAATGTTAAAGTATGTGTGTGTGTGTGTGTGTGTGTGTGTGTGCGCGTGTGCGTGCGTGTGTGTGTGTGTGTGTGTGTGTGCACATTCATGGTCACTGAGTGTGCGTGGTGATTCGGTTTGTCTCAAAGGGAATGACAGGGGAGACATTTGACAGCTACGCTCCTCAGGTTCAAAGGTCATGTCAAGTCCTGGATGAGCCCAAGGTAAAATGCTTCACAGGGCCCGCACTGGTCGTTGGGTATCGTTTGCCTCAATAGCAAACAGGGTTGGCAGTAATGGGACCTCAGTCACATGTCAGCGCCTGGAAGAAAAGTCAAATACCATGAGGCCACATTTATAGCCTCCCAAAAGAAAAGAGAAAGTGAAAAGATTGAACTTTTAAACTCCCCAATTTATAGCTTAAAGGTGTCATATGCATGGTAAACTCTCTAGGTAGCATCCATTATCAGTCAACACCTCTCTTTTTTGCTCTCCCTCTCCTCTCAGTCTCTCTCTTTCTCCTCCACTTTCTCCGAACCCCACCCTCCCCTCTCAGTGTTTCAGCTCTAACTGCAGTTTCTAGCATCTGCCTTAACCGGCGCAGTCCGTGCCGTCCCTGCTGGGGAGTACAATCCAGCCCCTCACTGGAAGACCCTGAAATAAGGCCTTTATCAGCCAACCCCACACAGTATCAGGGGGCCCCCCGCTCCTCCAGCAGCCTCTGATGTGAAGGAGAGATGGACAGAGCTCTGTGGTCCTCTGGTCGAGCACCAGAACAGGATTCAACCCATTGTACCATTCAAATTAAGCAGGCATCAAAAGGGAAGAGGAAGCTGTTGTTGATGTATTGTCTCGTGTTATTTTAACCGGCTTAACTCAAGCCTCTTCATGGTGGAGTGTTGTGGCGCTGGATGCCGATGATGATAAGTGGTGGATTCTCTGTTAAGACTGCTAAGCTGCTGTGCTGGCTGAACGCTGGGCTCTGGCTCCACTGGCTGCTGTGGCTGATTTTGGCTGTGGCTGAACCATTTCAATAGGTTACCATGGATTTATCCACTCAAAACCGCTGACTTGGCTTGTCCATGCGCAGCCTCTTCGTGACACCGGTGGGACCCCTGTTTATTTTATAATGCTGACATTTTTTGAGGAGATTTGACGAAAAATTAAAGTTCAACACGGAGGCAGACAAAGACAAACTTTTTCGTTTGCTAGTTGCACAGTTTACCAGCGGCGCACTAAAAGCGTCGTCTTCACGTTTCAGTAACTTGGGTTTTTGTTATAAAATTAAAAACTATTTAGGCTTTAAAGTGCCTGTATCATTTACAGCGTTATAAAAACCAGCAACCTGGGCCTTCAAATTCAAAACAAACACAGGCTCCGTTTTAGTAATGACACCAATAACATGTAAATAGGTGCAATAAACATACATGTGAGAGGAAATATGTTTTCCATAGACCTAAATTGCGGCATTTTATTTACTGGCCTAGTAAATAATCACCCTGTAAAGACAGTTCAGTCAGCTCTGAGTACTTGTAAATAGCTCGCTCCATTCTCTGCTGAAAGCTGTCTATTTAATTTCTCTCTTCTGTCCTCAGAGCAGTAGCTATTAAGTGCCTTCATATGTCAAGGCGGTGACACCTCCTCCATTCTCTTCAGCTTGTTTAAGCGTGCCCCTGTATTGTTGCCCGCCGCGCTTGACGTGTTAATAGCTTAATAACGTAATCTGGCAAATAATGACACCTCATCACAAAGACCGAGGCCAAATGTTTACAAGAGAAGCTGTAATGTATGATGACAGTAATCTGAATAAAAATGAATTTACTGGCATCGTCTCATTTGCAGTAAATTCTCACTTCTTCCGCGAACAACTGATGCTCTGCGGACACCTTCCTTTGCTCTCTAGCTGTCTCATTACCCGGCCTTTCAAGTGGTGGGAGAAAGGGAGAGACGTAGAGAAAAGAGATGGAGAAGGGGTGAGGGTGTGAGAGAAAGAAAAAGGGGGGGTGGGGGGTGGAGAAAGGAGTAAAGGAAGAAAGACGGAGAGGGCAAGGAGGAGATAGGCACTGATAGAGCTTGTTATTTTCAAAGCCATTTTCCTCTCTATTGTTTGCTGTGGAGCAGGAATAAGGAAAAAAGAAGTTCACACCGATTTCAAAAAGTCTCACTTCCTTTCTGACAGATGTGGTGTCAGCTTTGCTGTTTAATTAAAAGGAAATGGAGGTGATGATTGCAACACAGACGTGATCTGATATGATAATGTATTTACAATCATCAAGATGATCGTCATTAAGGATGTGTCAAGGACGAATTCATTGTGGGATTTGGGGTCCTGAGCTGTCAAGTGTATTTTTCTGAGGCAGTTGTGAGATTGTCAGGAGGATGCTGTGACTATGACAGTCACAATTAATAATTTGCTAAAAGAATGTGATTGAGTTTTATTCACTGTTTTGTCATGGCGATTACTAAAGCCCAGAACATTTATACCAGCAGTGAGAGAGAGAGAGAGAGAGAGAGAGAAATAAGGCCCGGGAAAGGCTGAAGCAAGAGACAAAAATACCCTTGATACATACGCTATATGGGATTCTATTATTAAATGACTTTGAATTATTTTATGCACGCCAGCTTGAATTTTTCATAAGAGGTGCATATGGAAGGTTCATCAAAACAAATTGTTCGATTTTGACAATTACTACAACAATCACACCCTTCTTTTGCTGCACCTGTTTGAAAATGAATAATTTGAAGTCATTTTAATTGCTTATGTGACAGCTAATCATCAAGGCATTAATTTATTTATCGAGCTTCATTTGAACTTCCTCCTTAGTGATAACATATCCAGCCTTACTCTCTAGAGTAACAAGATACTGATTAAACTGTAGCAACCTCCTTCAGTATTATGCAGATGCCGAGGAGTGAGCCCTAGAGTGGCTGCAGTAATAAGATGCATGATCCGCGCTAAGTCGAGATGAACCGCGTGCTGGTCATAGGAATGAAATACAGGAAAACGCGTTGATGTAATCCTAGGACGTGGAACTAAAATTGCCAGTTGCAGGAGATTGGCGTCTGGCGTACTTGTGACTCTTCGCAAATATAAAGATTTCAAACATGCTTTTTTAATTGTAATCCTGTTTAGGTGAAGCGAAATCTAAAGCCAGCGAGCAGGGGAATACACCCTAAATCAAAAGACAAACTCGACAGTGTTGAGTTATGCGACAAAACACAGAAAGTGAGGAACATCTGCCCCAAACTCTCAGAGAAGCGGAGCATTAGCCTGAATGTTTCTAGCTGCTGGTGGCTCATCTGCAGTTGGTGGTGTGCCGGGATTGGTGCGATGGCTATGGGGAAATCAGCCACTGTTCTCTCTCTCTGGGTCCCAAGCATGGCCATTAACTGACTGCCAGCAGCTCTGGGAAGAGGAACAACAGATGCCAGCAACTGAAAAGCCTCCAGCTCTTCAGCTAAACCAATCCCAACTGAGTCGGGACGGGCCTCAGTAGATTTTTGGACATACAGCGAACAAATGTGGACATGAAAGGGGGAAGAGGAGGGCTGTTCTGGAGGTAAAGATTTGTTAACCCTCTTGAACTTGACAAGAGACGGAACCGAGGCGCAGATTAGACCCTCTCAAAGCTGGCTTTGCAAAAGGTTGCTGTGTGAATATGCGAATGTGGATGTGAAGTGTGCGCATATGTTTGTGTGCTTGCGCGTGAATTCGTGTTCAAACAAGTTTGCTTGTTTGCGCACTCTACATGCAGACACGTACGCTTGTAATGACAGCGGCACATTAAATGGTATGTAATTACAGTGACAAAACCGTTTAATTATGTCGTAATTACATTTTACTTCTGTGTCATTACCATATCTGTTCTACAGAAAAAGATTTCTCTTCATCTAATGATGAACTGATTGATCGTAACCATTACGCAGAGCATTGCACAGTCACTCCGCAGCTTAATGTAATAAAAGGAAAATTAGTCCAAAAAGTCCCCACACTGTGAAATGGTTCTTTACATGTCTCACGACTTGAATTACATAACGATGAACTATTGAGGTGCCGATTCGACCCCTGGGTGCAGAGGTCATGTGCTTAAACTTTACAATGTATTTAAGTAACAGACACGTGAGAGAAGGCAAATGAATTTGGCCTCATCAAGCTGTGGCGCAACAAGGAAATAGGGAAATGACGGGATGGTGAAGTAGGAAGTGGAGTGTTTGGGGGGTGGGGGGGCAAGAAAGCACAAAGCCTGGGTAAACACAGCTAGGTCTGCATCTGGAACCAACTAAAAAGATGCTTAATAATGCAGAGCCGTGCAGGCGGGCCCTGTGCAGCTGTTGTGTGCGCAGGACCATGAAAGACTCTCCATCTGACAGCTGGCTCCATCTAGCTGGCACCATCACCCTCTCCCTCTCTCTCTCCCTCGCTCGCCGTCTCTCTTATGCTTCCCTCTCTCCTCTGTGGTCCAGAGTGGCAAGGAGACAGCAGATTAGGGATTAGCCAATCCCTGCCATCCTCATCTGTCCCATCTGTCTGCCAGCCAGCCAAGCTCCTGATTCCAGGGAGAGATGGAACTTTAAGGGGGAGAAAGGGGATGTGAGACAACAGAGGAGAAAATGCAGGCATGAGTGGAGAGGGCGGGGGAGCAGGCAGAACTAGAAAGGACGGACCAGTACTAGGAGCTGGACTGAGAGGAAATATGCAAAGATATGATCTGCAGGACTTGACTGGGATGGGCAGCGGCAGAGACACAACACTGTACGAATAGGGAATAAAAGATTAGACAGATTAGAACTTCAGGCTACTTTAACAGTGTGAGTCAGTGCCACTATTCTGTAAAATCATAAAACATTCAAAGATGCTGCCACTCTGAATATTTAACCTTTCACCGTGCTCCCCTCTCAATCCGCGTCTTCCTCACTGCAGACACTGTGTATGTTCCTGTACACATATTTCACCTGAACAAAGCTGGCACCCCTTTATAGTTGCTAAAAATACACCCTTGTATTTTGTCTCAGTATCAAAGAGACCACTTGTCTTTTTAATAATCTGCCAGCTCACATTTGGCAGAGACCAGAAAACACACTCAGAGAAATAATTGCTGTTATCTGTTAGAGTCAATAAAAACTCTACAATTGCACAGTTTGAGACAAGAGTGTGATCTTCGCCATGTGTTCGCCTAAACGAAGCACTGCTAAATGATTTAGATGTACGCTCACTAAGTATCTGCTTATACATTATGAGTGTAATAAGCTGCAGGCAATTGCAGGCTATTGGAAGCATCCGTCACTGAACCACAAACAAGGAAACAAACACCTGCGTTTCGGGTTTGGTGATAGAAACACTCTCGTCACTTTAGTTTCCAAATATTTTGCACGTGTTCACGTCCTGAGCAAAATGCTCCTGTACAGTAAAGCAAATGTGTTCACTGTATATTTTCAAGTGTTAAGTGAGCGACATGAGCTGGCAGCGACATTCTGGCTTTTGTTTCATATTATAAAGATTCAAACTTAAGGGACCAACTTCTTCTCAGCAACAGGGGAATTAAGAAAAAAAAAGTTTGCTTCTTTTCCTCTAGAAAGGCACCCGGTAGCTTAACAGGCCCTCAGCTCCAGTACCTGTGTGCACACCTTTAAATCACACCCAGGGTAGTTGCCTTGTCAAAGCTCTCTCAGTGAGCCAGGCATCTGAGAAACATTAAAACACTTCCTCATGCAAGCTCAAGCCTCCCACAGGGCAGCAAGCGGGAGCAGAGCCTTTCTCTCAGGCCCAGTATCCGGGGAGGATACTGCTCAGTACCGTTTGGAAAGTCCCAGCTCGGACAGCGGTGGTTAATATTTTAATAGCCTACGGCTGAGGCAGTTATCATCCAAGTGTATTCTTGTTGGTGGATTTAAAAAAAACACTCTCTCACTCCCTCTCTGTCGCTCTCTCTCTCCTTTTCTCACAGTTAAGAACCCGATTTGAGTTTTTAATTATTCTTTTTTGAATTCCCCAACCAGCTCTCCTCTGTTCTTTTTCATTTGTGCTGTGCAGTTTTTCCAAGACTCGTGCCCAGGGAATCCCTGACAGTGTCCTACTTAACTTTTCACTTTCTTTCCTGTGATTTGTTCTTTTTTTTCCTGTTTTGAGGGACTATTACTGATCAATCCACAGCTTCTCTCAAAACACCTGCGTTTATATTGATCAGTCATCCACTTTCTCTCCTTTTTTTGAACTGAAGGGAAGACTTGTCAGAGCAAGTAAAAGTGATCAAATCCTCTTATGAAGCCACAGCTCTGTGCTGTAAAAGCCTTTACTTGGGAAAGCTGTTTGCCCGCAAGTGCTGAGCTTTGGAGTGAAATGGGCACCAAAACAATTTCCACAGCTGAACTGGTCTCTTAACACAACTTTGCAACAACTTTTGTTGTTACCACTGTTTAGCTTTAAAGGCGCTGCTTTAAAATCAAAAAAGCAGCCAGGAAACAGGAGCAGAACACATTATTTGTGTGCATGTACATTGTGTGCTTACGCTGACATGTGCACGTTGTGTGGATTTGCATATGACTGCATGTGAACATTTGTATCCATGCAAATGCAGGTCTACAGGTCTTTTTCTGTGTGTGTGTGGGGGGGGGGGATGTGTGGCTGCTCTGAGCCAGCCGTCAGCACAGCCTGCAGGGAAGGGGCCGGGGTTACGGCATCAGCTGCAAGCAGGAATGAGAATGGCTGAGAGTCAGACAGACACTGCCGTGGGTTATTATGTTTGAGTCAGACCAAGCACTCCTGGGATCACTGAAAATATTGCTGTTACAGTTGTAACATTATCACAACAGAATAAATAAGAGCAGACCTGGGACACCCAAGGAAAGATTTAAAAAGAATATATGCATGGGCCAAAACAGGACGGGAATAATTAATTAAATAAATCTCATCACAGCACTCTTCTGCACGCTTAATTGAAGTGCGCTAAACGCAGCGAGTGCTTTCAAAATTGAGAGGATGGGTCAATCCGAACCTCGGCACCTCTATAATGAAAGAGAAAAAGGAAGATAATAGCGCACATAACCTCAAGCAATTAAAGGGCTCTAGAATGTGGTGAACAAGCTTTGCCCTCTTGGACACTGTTGACCCACAGTGCCCAACAATGCCCCCTGGGAAATAAGCACTTATTAAAAATGGAGGAACAGCCACAATCCCGCCGAGGCTGTAATATGCTATAGAGTAATTTAATTCTACTTACATGTATCACTTCAGCTTCCGTGCCGAGTATGAAGCAATTCAGCATTTCATTTGACAAAATATGACCTGTCAAGAGACTGAATAATAACGCTGCTAGATCAGATGTGTGGACATGTGACACAGTATTGTGCATGGTTTCCAGAGAAGGTCCTGCCATTCATGAAGATAGCATCTGAGCATAATTGTCATTTTCCTCAGTATCTTGAAGCAAGCTGTGTTTTACAATAAAAAGCAATACATAAAAAGCCTCATCTACTTAAGGGATTATTTTGAAAGTCTCTCTTTACCCTCCAACGGACTGATGAAACACACTTCCATGCTTGATTTGATCATCCTTCATAAAGGAGGGAAAAAAATATACAGCGGAATCACAAGTCCTGGCATGGGTTTGGGAATATTGGTTGTACCCTTCTCCAGAGTCAGGAAAATCCCCTGGTATGGTTGCTCTTTCTTTGTGCTGTGTAGCTTCATCGCAAATAAACATACTGTCTGTTATTGTTTTCCCATAAGAACCTCAGAGTTAAGAAAGTATATTTTTTTCTTTTGCTCTTCAAAATGAAATACAGGTCAGTGTCCTACATAAGTTTGCTGCAGTTTCGAAAAACATTTCTGCAGCGTATTTAAAGTGCGACTTTGTGTGTGAGTTTCCGCTAAATTTCAGAATTCGCTGTGAAGTGTTTCACGTGGTGTTGTCCTCAAACAAAGCAGATTGTAAAACTTCTCTCTGCACGATGTAAATGATGACAATGGTTATAGATGAGCGTTTAAGCGTAAGGGCGGGATAAAAAAAAAAATCTCAAACGCGACTATGAATAAAACAACTGCTGTAGGGGAGCAATTTGGGACATGTGATTTTCTCTGTGGGTGTTGAGATGAAGAAAGGCCCTTCTTGAGCATGCATGTGTGGTTGTCTTTGGGAGAGCGGCCATGCCCTGTGGACAGATAAAGGAGTGATAGGACACCGGGGGATAGGGCAAGGACACGTGGCGGCCCGCCCCTGGTCATTGGTGACAAGAGCAGGGGGACGTTAAACACACACACTGGGCTGACTCCACACTTTGATTTAGCGCTTTTGCCTAATGTTACAAAGGGGGGTTACAGAGGCCCACTGGAGATGGGATCAGCAGATCTCACCGACTGTCGTCATAAAGAAGCCTGCGGAGGGCTCAAACCTCGGCTCGCATCCGATGCGCAAGCCAAGCTAGCGTGTGTGTGTGTGTGGCAAAGAGGGGTGGTCCTCAGACCACAGAGAACAATACACAAAGGGCATTTAATGATTCCATATTGATGCTCCGTAAATGGCTTAATTTGTCTGAAGGCACACAGAGAACTGTATTGACTCAAAACACATGATTTAATACATATTAATATTGGATGAATAACTCATTAATGGATGCATCAGACAAATCATAATACTGTGTCGTAAATAGATTGAGCGCTTTTAAGTATTTATGGAACGCTGGCTTATTTTCTCAGCAGCACAACGAGACGCGTGCAGCGTCTGGTTGTACAATCTTACAGGATGCAGGTAAATAAAGTCTCCTTTTTTTCCAGCTAGTTACTCTCACTGTGGGCTGGGAGCTGATCTCTGCTCCAGACACTTTCAAGTCTACTTAATGTAGCCTACACGGGCTTCACAGGCTGTTTCATGCTCTTATGGAAAACAGGCCTTTGAAATCCCTCAGCAGCCCAATCTTAATCTCATTTGTGAATATGAGCCGAGCCACGACAGGACCAGGAACATCCTCGTCTTCCTAAAGCACCGTTTCATTTGTCAGGAGATTTGGGGCGGTTGACACTAGAGGAGTGATTTAATTGATTTTAATCACACACCTGAGATAGGGAGAGCGAGGGGGCTGCCCTTAACGATTATTCAGAGGGCCCATCCCGTGCTGTATCTCTTCTCTCAGCCCTCTGTTTGTTTTGATACATCAGCATTTTGATGAATACGACTTAGATTATGAACTTACAAAGCAGTCTGGAATTTTAAGCGTGACCTTGTGCTGAACGTGCCAATAAGAATGAGTGCAACAGATCTGTGCACGGTGCAGCAGGAAATGCTTTGCCACGAAAACAGCGAGCAGCGTGAATTTTCTATTTCTAAAAGTTGCTGCCGGGCTCCTGACAATGTTGACATATTATCTGCCGTTGACGGTCTACTCAATGTTTAACGGACACACACTGTGGAGACGTTCCAGAGGCGATGCTCAACTTTGTACCGCTTAAAGATGAATTTTTCCCTTTTGCCTCTTCAGGAAGTTGCAGCCTTCTCCCTTCCCTCGGCGTACCACAGTAATTTGTTATGAAAATGTAAACCAAAAGCAGAGGGGGAAAGCAGGACCACGTTGTTGCAAGCCATTAGTTGGGAAAACTGTTTGGTGAACATTATAATGCAAACCAACCCAGAAAAAAAAGAGGAAGACAGCCTGGGGAGAGAGATTTAAATATGTAATAAACTAATATTTCATTTATTTGCCTCACATGGGAACCTGACCATTTAGCTGCAGCATTTTCAAATCAGAACTCTTCTCCTTTAATGAATGAAGCCCGCAATTATTCACATCTTGCAAAGTGGTTGAAAATACATGTGAAGTAGCCATGCGATTCATTTTATATTGCTCACTCGCTGTTAGTCGATTGTTTTGTTTATTAGTGTTCAGATGCCAGTTGTGACAACTTTAACAGAGTTCCTGATTGTGGTCAAATCCTAAAACCTAAAGGTGGACTGAAAGTGAAAGTGCTGTGTTTTCTGGTATATTCCTGCTTTCGCTTTGGCCTCATTCCTTCATTCACAGCATTTCTCTGAGCGTTGGTTTTCCTGTTACAGCTGCGCTGTGAACGCCTGTGTTTTAATATCAGATTTATTCCTGTCTTTTCGGCTCCGTGTAGAATACAATGGCATTCATTCTTGATGAGGTTGCTGTCACTTTTAATTTCTGTTAGTTCGGGTAAAATGAATGACAGTCGACCTTGTAATAAATATAACATGTGCTGCATTAATTTTTCACAGAACAAGAATGGGAGGCTCCTGTTACTAATTCCTTTTCAAATGTTTAGATTTATGGCTTTCTCAATGAGTGCATCTTTTTCTAACTTTGTGGCAGAAATATATTTCCATCTCATTAATGAGCAATTACGGGAAAGACGGGAGTACAGCCAGAATCTCCATACTAAAGGACGTGACTTTGATCAGTCTTCATGCTTGCGTGTGTGTATTCACTCATTTTTATGCGTGAAATCTTTGCAGGTTTTTCTTTAATGTAAACACATACTTTGCTTTTCCAGAAGCTGTACATATGTGGAATGTTTGCACACACGAGCCCATGTAGATGCAATATGCAGAGTGTGTGTGTGTGTGTGTTTGTGTGTAAGTGTGTGTGTGTTCCCACCTCCCCAGATAGACTCTAATTACTGTTGACTCTTATCCCTGAGTTTGCACTGTTCCCGCTGTCTGAATATCATCATTGACAGGTCCGCTCAACTAACCCGCAGACAGCAGGGGAAAGCCTCAGCATCACCTCAGCTTGTAGCCACATCAGCGAAAAATTCAGGACATAATGGTGCTTCTCAGTCAACGTTTTCAACCTAAAGTGAGAGTAATGATGGTTCCCTAATAAGCCTTTTTATCAGCCATCTTTGTACTTTGTTAGGCAGGAAATTCACTCTAGCAGTTTTATCACCCTGAATTAGTTTGTGTTGGGTCTCTACTTTATGGCAAAAATAGATTTAAAAAAATGAGAGAGATGAAAACGTTTGGATATGCTCAAAAGAAGTCCTCTCTCAAAGGCAGAACATCCTCAAAGAACTTGGGAGAATCTGGTATTCTTTTTAATGTCTGGAAAGCTGCTGAAGACATGAGCTACTGTATGTCCTTGTAGTGGCTCCACCGTGATGATACATTACACAGGTCCAGGTTAGCCACCGGGTATCCCCAAATATCAAATAAAACCGGCTTGTTCGACTAAATAAATGCTCATTACCATTGTTTAAAGGAGTAACAGATAGAAAATGGGATTAATAGCTTGTTAGCAGCTAAAGTGTGGCGTTACAAGGTGGGGTTGGTCCCAGAAAATGTGTAATTTCACATTAAAAAACAACAAGCTGGCTTCAGCTTCTACTGCGCTGCACATGGAGGTAATATAAAGTGGCTACACCCGTAATATGAAAACCATATTACAAATATATTATATGAATGATACATTCAGATTATAGCAGCTGTAACTTGAGGCGTGATGATTTCACAACAAATACACATGTTTCAAAAAGTTGCCTTCTATTTGGTCACATTAATTTAACGTATTACGGATGTAAAATGCCATTAAGCATAATTTACAGGCTGGAGAAATAATGAGAAGGACCAAATGAGTGGCAACCGCATTTCCATCCAGCCTCCACTTGGAGCAAATGTCATTCATATTTTAACCCTTATTAGGAATGTCTGCTTCCGAGCCTCTGAATTACATTTTCAGGACTTCCACTCAACTTGAAAGACTAAATCATTTGAATTCTAAAGATGGTGGAGATTGACAGAGGAGAGATAGAGTGAAAATACATATAAATCCAGAAATGCTGGGCTTCTTATAATGAGCTGAAATCCCTCCTTCGTGCCATTTCCCTGCCTTAATTGATGATTATGTTGTTACACAGTAGAAGCGCTTCCCTCTCTCCTCCCAGTCATTATGATATGGACAGGCAGCTCTTGAAGCTTCAAAGGCGGGATGGAGTGGTTTAAACTCAATTCAGCCATCCCCTGGCCCACAGGTAAAAACCCTTGTAAACACTGAATGCTAATCGCTAATTAGCCCTGTGGCTGAATCACACAATTTCTGTTTGAGCTGACCGCTGTTACGGTCCTGCTTAAGGGCATGTTGTATCTCTTTTGACGGCCCAATTAGAAATTCAGCTGCAGAACCATAAGGCAACCTCGTCATGAATATTTAAAAAGACTGCCACAGACAAGCACGAAGGGGGCACTGAACCACATGTCATGGAGGGAATATTCACCAAGTAACCACAATCGATCGTGTCTTGACGTTCTCTGCATTAACGTGATGATTTCCTTCCGCTCTTTTTATTTTTTTGCTTGGGTAATAGAGTGCGACTACAGGTCAGGGTGATGATGAGGCTAGTAGTAATAATAAGATTCACACCACTGAATGTCCAAATTAAATCTCCAGTGGACATGATCCTATCTGACTCAAAACACAGAAGACACTCAGGAATCAAACCCAGCCTCAGTGGTTCAACTCAATCTGAAGGGACTGGCAGGTCTGTGCCACTGCCAGGGAATAATTAGGCTACTGTCCTTCACAATATGTCAGGCTAACTGACTGAGGGAACGCTGTATGCTCTCACTGCACTTTCCCTCCGCCGCCGTGCGCCGAGCCCGGAATATGGAGGCAGCTCATGTGCTGACTCAGTATTGTATCAGGATATCGCGGAACATATACGGTGTCAAATGCAGACGCGCCGCAAAGGGCGACAAAGCCGCGTCTTCATCACTCCGGCACAGGCAGGGAGCGCTATACGGCGCTATACCTGCACTTTGCGCTGACAGGCGCGTGTGTTTTGCCAGCTTCCATTTTCTTCACAGAATGTTCAGTGATAATTTGTTTCTGCAGACATCAGACATTCTCCTCCCAAATACCAGAAGTATATTTGGGAATAATGGGCTCCTACTTCCTGTTTCCGCAGTCATTGTGATGCAAGTGTCAGCTAAAGGTTGGGTGTTATGTGGCTAATTGGTATTTTAATGCTCGATCTGCAACACCTAAAATTGATTCTTCATTTCCAACAACACTGTAAAACAGCACGCCATCTCGCATAATTATTTCTGTGAATACGAAAAGTGTCTATTTAAACTTTACTCGCCCTCACCTATTCTTCTGCACGCCGAGCTGTGAAATAGCTTCCAGAGGAAAACAGAGAAATTCTGGCAGCGCATCAACAAGATTGTGTTGCCTGTCACTGAATTACAGAAGGTTCAAACACCTTTCTCAAGTAACCAAGGTAAACATGTTTTTTGAGCCTAGGGCAAGTGAATGAATTACCATTCGTCATCATTTCATTATGCCGCTATACTGTATGTTAAACAGCTGTGCATGTTGAGGGGAAAATGTACAACCCAGGTTGTGTTTTGGCTCTGGTGGGTGATATTTCCAGACCACTTCAGTGAATGCGTCGTGTGTTTACCTGACCACAGATAAGAGTATTTCTCTGCTTTGATTTCCACACAGGAGCATTTGGATGAGTAGAAAACAACAAGTGTAAACCTCTCGCCCTCCACTCACTTACCCCATATCACTCCAGGCAAATTGTTTTTACTCTGGACCCCACGACAGCAACTAAAGACCCACCTGCTCATCCAATAACAGCAAATCAAATCACATAGGCTTCCCTTTCTTGGTTTCAAAGGGACATTCTCTAAGTTGATTCTTTTCATTTAATTCCTGCAAAGGGATAGAGCCCCCGCACCCCCCCACTCGCCCTTTATCTGCTCGTGAGAGAGGGGGAAGAAACAGAGGATTATCGATTTGCACTCAAACAGTGGGCCAACCTAAAAAGCCCCAATGAATTGTCACTCATTATTGAAATTATCAGGCACTAATTAAACTGGCAACCCTAAGCCCCCTGGGCTGTGCTCATCTCCAACTGAATTTCAGCTCCTCAGACAGTAATAGGGAAGCAGCATTAGCTGCTACTGGATGCTAATGAGACCTGGAAGCTGTCTCTCCCTCTTAGGGTTTCACAGAAGCAACTGCTGAATGTGAACCACAACTACAGTGCAGCACTGTTTGTGAGCGCTTGATTGGCAGAATGAGAGAGGGAGAGAGAGGTGGGGGGGGCGAGAGAGAGAGCGATTTAAGCTGGCGACTGTACCACACTAGCTGGTCCTCCGAGTACAGCGTCAACAGTTACATTCAGCAGTAATTTTAGTACATGGATTTGAAAGATTTGAGGCTTTTTGCACACAACGCCTCCCCCTCAGTTGTTGCTCTGCATATCTCCACCTCGCTCTGTATCTCTCATAGCTGTGCTGAAGTTGTTGACTTACTCCTCGCGCGCTCGCCGCTTCTCCTCTCCGCGAATCAACAGACGCGGTACCAGTGAGAGTCTGACTGACTTTATCACATGGTACACAGCTTGTTAATAACTTCCTCTGACAATTCCTCCTCATCTTTGCTGATGACCAGAGGGACAGCTGTGATTGTCATGTTTGTAGGGGAAGAAAGACTCTAAACAATGATGTCACGTCAGCCTCTCTATTAAAAGACTTCATATTTTGAGCGGCATAATTAATACTCTTGGGCACGTCGCTTCCAAGTTGGCACTCCAGGCAAAGGGCTGCCACTCACCTGATAATTATTTTTGGAAATGGAGCCCAAATTACAGTGATTGACAAATGCAACAAAGCAGAGACAGCCTCAAGCAGTCATGAAGAAAGAAATGAGAAAATAGTTAAGTGGTTAATGCACTTTCACAGTGGATTTAAAGTTTAAACCGCTTGTCCTTTCATGTCTTAAATGTAACTTTGGCTACAGTCGTGATATTCGTCCCCTGTACGCTCCTGAAGAAACACTGAAGAGCCACTGCATTAGTAATTAACACTTTTATCATTTCCTCTCCCAAGTAAATCCAGTTAAAATGTAAATGACTTTTATTACTATTTTTAATAGTAGCCTTATGCTCTGATGTATTCAGTGCAACATTAGCCAACTGCTACGGTGTCAGAGAGCTCTTCACAAATCACTGGCAGCCATTCATATGAATCCAAGTGTGTCCTCACTTCACAGCTCTCTGAAAAAAGGCAAACAGTTGTTAGCCCGTCGGGTTGCATCCATTAGATGGTGGATAGAGGAAAAGCAGCATGCCTCTATGTTTTTTACACCTCTCGCCATGCGTAAATCAGCCACTCTGTCATTCTACACAGAAGAGAGGGGGAGGAATTATGTCAAGTTATTTGTTTTGTACCAAAATGAAATATTTATCGGGAGTGAACACCTACTAGGAACAGACGATAGGCCAGGGTGCTTCATCTTCTCAGACTCATATTTGGCTTCCACCTCCGCAAAGGCCAAACCACGTCCTCAGGGTTTTCAGTGATTCAGGGAAGTCCGCTAGCTTTGAATCCACATTTCAAAGCCAGTGCTGAACTGGAGGACTGTGCTAGAACTGGAGGGAGACATGTGTACACACACTCTGACCAATTATATGGTGATCTCCTTGATTCCTTCGCGTGTTTGATGGGCACCACATGCATAACTTCATGCTTCCTTGTTTTTCCACGCTCGCACATGGACGCTATACTATAATTTACCATTTCTCTAATGAAACATATGGGAGAGCGTGGCTGATTTACGCCTCTGCGGTCGGGAAGTTTTCCACTTAAACATTAAAATGTGAGCCTACGGCCCAAGTTACAGCATGGTCACAAGGGGTTATTTTGTTTTCCCTCACAACACCCTGAACACACATCATTTGCCATAATTTAAGCTTGAAATACTGGTTTTAGGAAGGAAAACAGAAAGATTGATAGAAAGCAGTGAAGAAAAAACAAGAAGGTGGAAACCTTAAATCCTCGAAGTAAAATCAAATTTTAGGTCTATTTAACAGAAACAAACTTTGACAGGAAAACCATGACACAGGAGTGCGGTTTTCCGAATAAGCACTCAAAACAAATTCCTTCACTTCAGACCTCATTGGAGAAAAGACTTCTCAAAGTGAGAGGCATAGAAAGGGAAGTATTATTTGCTTATACTCCAAGTGGACCACTTAAACAGTTGTATTATTGATAGTGGCAATAATGTGGACCTCTGCTCTACGTCCTTTGGTACGTCATTAAATGTGTTTCAACAACGGCTTCCACTCTCCCGCTTCTCTGGGAAATTCATTACGGACGCAGAATGCTAAACGCATTAGCAGACAGAGGTCGGAAAGCAGAAAAGAATCACTGTACCTATTACAACACTGACCCCTCCGACTTCAAAGTAACAGTGATTGAGATGGTGTCATCACAGACCCAGACTTCCCTGCCAGTAGGCCTACCTGGAAAACTCCTTTCCTGAGAGGGCTCTCGTTTGATCATGCACGCGGGCGACGCATGTCAAGCCGGGTTATTCCCACAGTTAATATTCTTTCATAACCTGCCATGCGAGCTGAACTTGATTATTTTGGCACCTGGGCAAACAGCTACAGCTTTCAGGCGGTGCATACGGTATCAGAGACCCTGGTCACAAGGGTGAGCTATTCGCTGAAAAGGCAGGGTTCTGGCAAAAGACTCAGCACCTTAGAGTAATGAAGCCAGCCCTACTCTGTGAGCATGGGCAGAGCAGGTTACATTACAAATGCATGAAGGCCAATAGGTGGTTACCATAGGTCTGTTTCAACCCATTTTTATTCCATCAACTGATATCAAAGTGGGAAAATGTTTTTGGAGAGGAGGAAAAGTGGCGAGTGGAGAGGTATTGAAATGTCTGTATATCAGCAAAACATGCAAAAATGGCTGTCAAATAGCAGCGGGCATGCGAAAACGTGCACTGGTCTCCAAGTTGATGGTTACCACAGAAGGCAAGAGGCGTTTCTTTGGAAGCCTCAGCCATAGCTTGGACAATGAATCTTTCCTTTAACAACACCACAAGCACCATTTTTTTCTTTTTTACTTTGCTGTCTCATTACCAGTGTCCACTTGGCAGAAGCGGGAGCCTGTGCTGCCCAGAATGAAGGCCTGAACCTGGGCAACTTTCCTGCTGTCCACCCACCCTCTCCGCTTTTGCTTTCTCTCTCAGAGACTTGGTGCTTACTTAATCATGATTAATCGCTGCCTGGATAATCAGATACAACATCAAAAGGTTGGAGATGACAGTCCAAGGACGCTTGGGAGGAAACAAGGTATACTAGGCATTCATTAGCTTTGGCATGGCAGTCATACATTAGCCCATAACCCTTTATTGTCCTAATTAGGCTGGAGAAGGGCTACTAGCATTAACAATACCAATATTAAACATACACTTCATGTACAGCTTTACACTTTGCTTCAACTTTCAGCCACCGAGTGTAATGTTCTCATGAAGAGCCCTTTATGTCCTTTGCTTTACTGTAGTTCTATTATTGCTAGTTTATTTTATTTGCTCTTTCTGCCCAGGTAGCAGTTTGTCCATGCAGCGTATTATGTTGGCTCACATCTAGCCACTAAGCTGGGCAGTGTTTTTGATTTACAATCACTTGCTCAGGACAAACACAAGACAGGTTTCCCCTTCCTCCATTATTTTACTCATCTCACTTCACACTGTGAGGTGCAACCTATACTGTATATTTCATTTCTTTTTTCCACTCCCTCCCGTGTTTTAAGTCTCCCTGGATGGAGCCTGGCTTGCGGTGTACCATTTTCCCAGCTACAGTAGCAGTGGTGCTGGGCCCTGTTCAACCCCATTATTTCTGGGAGCCAAATTCCCATGGTCCCAGGAACAGGCGTGCCAGCTCTGCCTTCTTGGCTGTCTTCCCTGGTATTGTTTCCTTTGTTACATCCAGAGCTGCATTTCAGCCCGTTAATGTTTGCGCTGGGAGGTCCAAATTCCCAGTGTTCAGCTTTAGAAAAGGTAACTTGAAGTTCAGAAGGCAACCACTTTTTTTTTTCTTCAGCAAATTATGTTTTTTCTACTTTTATTTCTTCCATTTTTGTTCTTTTGCTGTGATATAGTATATACGGCAATAACAACACCAAACTTTGTTCGAGGGAACATTCTTGCATGCAGACAATCGTAAAAATCCTTCCCCTGAAAATGATTTAAAATCTTTTTTTATCACAGTGCATATTCCAAAACATTGCACAGTTCTTACAGTACGTTACTGTGCAAATGCATGTTTGACCTAATGAGCAGTGAAATATCTCCACCCCTAATTCTAACGACATGACACTATCTCCAGATTATACAGGGCTGATCATCAAAACCCGAATCGCTATTATTAACATTCTGAGACAGACTTACAATTCAGGCTCGATGGCATTCACCCATCTGTAATCCACTTTATCAGCCATCATTCCAGCCTTAGCACCCTAACTCCTTTTCTCTGATGTCAACTCATGTAGCCATCATGGCAGCTCACACAAGGGATTAAATGCAGGGTTTGTTGGCTCAGCGCAGCATGGAGGGAGCATTTCCGACTGATGTTGGCTGTTCCACTCCGAGCCACAGCACTTGTCTCCCAGAGCGCAGACACGACAGTGTCAGGTAATTCTCTGAGGAAGAGCCACACGCCCCTGCAGAGAGCAGTGGGGGAGCCTGTATCACATCTCAGGAGTTGTAATAGCAGCTTTGAAGACTCCAGTCCACTAATCCCACATCATGTGATCATGTGTCTAATAGACCGCTTCCTAATTCACAGCATTGTGGGGGATTTTTAGCTGTCACTTGCACCGGCAAAGGTTTACAGTGGGAGAGTGTGATGTGTTTTAAAAATAAATATAAGAGACTCCTGCGCCCGGCTACGCGTGGATGCATATACGAGCAAACACATAGTATACGCTCAGACCCAAATATAAGAAATACATTAAAAAAGCGAAGGCTGATATTTTGTTAAAATCTTAAACATTAAGGGATGATTTGACGTCTCTAAAGTCATCAGACGTGAGGTCCACAGTGAAATAAAACGATCAACAATGAACATTCTCTGTGCAGGACTAAAGCTCTTTCTTAATAAACACTTAACAGAATTTATATTAGGTTGGCCTATGATCAATAATCGTATCTCTGGTGACTCTGCAGACAGTCTGATCATACATCACAGAAAATATTCCTTGTAAGAAATTTGAATCAAATACCTTGAAGACTACTTTTATACAGTGGAAATTGTCTACTCCATAGTCATAAGCCGTCAAATCTTAGAAAAGAGAAAAATGCAACAAGACCCTCTGAGTATAGTGTGTGATCATTGCAGAAGCCCAGGTCTGCTGAGGTTTGTGTGACATTTTAAAGTCCTTTTTGAATGATTATCTCCAAGGTACTATACACATTAAATGGCTGAGTTAACCTTAACACATGTAAAACCATTACGCCTATTGACGACAGCAGTCAGTAATCCTGCTTTGCAGTTTGATATTGACACTCGTGATCAAATGCTAAGCTCTGTTAGCAGATAGGTTGTCCCTCTCTGGGGGACACGGAGACAGGCAAATGAAGCAGCACCAGATTGATGAGAAATGAGTGCTCTGTAAATTGTGTGTGCGCTGCCGGGTGCGTGTAGTGGATCTGCGTGTGTACTCTCCTCCTGTAAGGGATACTGCAAAGCCAATCAATTAATACTTAAAGTGGAACCAATTCTTGTTTCACTTGGGAACTTACTGAGGGCTTTGCCCCTTCATTTTAATACCGAGGTCTGCATTCCTAATTATGAACAGTGCAAATGGTTGTTAAGCCATGCCAAATTAAATCTTAGTTCATTAGATATAAGCTCTTTAAAGATTGAAGGAAAATATTTGAATTTTTAAAAAGTTTCAATGTGCAGTGTCCCATTTTTAATGAGGACATTGCAAAGTGAGGGAGGAAAAAAAGGGAAATGTCTTTGTGTGGATGAATAATCTAACCAATATAAAATATTAAGTCAGTGTTTTACCCAGTGTTTCTCCTCAGGCTGCAGTGTTAGGCTGGATAATAGAAGATTTTCCTTTGGTGAGGTTCGGCTTTGAATAAAATACAGAGGTGCATGAAGGGGAAGCTCAACTATCTAGAGGCAACTGGAGTTCTGAATTACATTGTAAATATATTCATTATTCCTCAAAAAAGACATTGTTGACAGACGTCAAGTTTCATCATTAGAAGTGTTATGAGTCATGCAGAAAATAAATAAACTCCTTTTATTTTCTGCAAGAAAATGCACGAAGCTCAAGGATTTCAATTTTTAACAATGTTTGCTGCCTGGATGAACCTAGTTATCACAACGTTGGCTTTATCTAAATTGAATGTGCGAGCTTACAGCGGTGCTGGCTCTGCCAAGGAGCTCTGTGTTAACACTTACCTGTAGCTCTTAATGTGTTTTTAGCTTGGCTTGTAATGGAGAGAGCAGATGTTCGGCATGGCAGCACTTACCCACTGCCGCTCTAACTCTGGGTTTTCACACCGCAGGAGGAGCCTGTAATGAACTCTATAGAAAATTTCACGCCAGTGCCATTAGGAGAACACTTTCGTCCCAGTCGCTGCCTCCTGAACAGAGGATCAAAAGAACATAATGTTACACAATGTTTGCTTTGTAGATTCCCACCAGTTACATTTCCCTCTTTTTACACTCTAATATCTTTCTGTTAATCGTGTGTCATTGACCGTCCTACACAGACAGATTTCTTTCTATAATGGGACACTGATGTTGTAAGAGGTTTACATAGTGTCCATTGTGTAACAGCTGTAAAACACAGACCAAATTATTATTAACTCCTCATGCTGTGCTGCCGCTGCCTCTGATAAAGTGGAATCCCAGAACAACCTTTGGATTTTGGCCAATAACCTTGGCGGGGGACGGTGATTGAAAGCAGTAGTATGAATCCAGGTCAGTCATTATGTCTGCGCTGCTGAGACAAAGATGCAGGATTGGGCTGAGGGTGTGGCGGTGCCATTACGTGCCTTGACGTAATACAAGGAACAGGGGATGCCGCCAAAACTGTGGAACGAGCAGCGGAATATATTAGTTGTCTAAACATTTTGATGAAAGAGTCACCTTCTATGTAGCTTGATGGATTTCTAAAAGGAAATCTCCCGCATCGAATTTCTAACCGCCTCTATAATTTCACAATCGCTTGCTTTTTTTGATTCTCACCTTACCTGTTGGGACAGACGGGAATGTCGAATTCGCTCTAGCATCTTTCAGGATGATATGACACCCAAAACCCAGGAGTGACAGTGTCTCTTTCCCCGCAGGAGAAACAAGGAAGATGATTTGTTGAGGGGCCCCGGGGAACGACAGCGCCTTGAAAACAGGTGGCGCAACATCGCACCGCAGTGTGCCTTCAGGGAATATTTGTAGATATTCAGGAAATGCACAAAAACAAAACATTATCTTCCAACAGAAGTAAGCGCCACCTACAGTACGACAAGCACAGGAGGTGATTAACTCTGCTTCTGACATGTTTCCCTCAATGCTGTTTCCTCACACGTGACAAATTCCTCTTTGAAAGTAAGTTAGAGTTTTTCACGGTGATGAATGCTTTATTATGACTCCGGCTCTCATGTATTCAACACGAGGCACTGTAACCATGAGCAATATGTCGCTTGTCTCGTCAAGTCTCACCAACTTAGTCACTCACAGCTGAGCGAGATAGGTCAGCAAGAACAATTTCTTCATTTTGACAAATCGCTCCGAAATGTATTAGCAGAGAGGCCAACTGTCAATCCAGCTGCCCAAAGGTCCTTACAGGGCCTTTTGGTAGGTCTGAAAAATGATGTAATCAGCCTGTCCTTCCTTCTTACCACAACTCCATCCATCCTCTCTAAAGGCTCAGTCCCCTTGGCCTCGCTCTGGATCAAGTCCCCATAAGGCCCCCTGACCCCGTTAGAGGCGCATGATGGGCGGCCCTGTCACTTCAAATGGCTGCCCAGGTCCGGTCTGAGAGTAACCCCTCACTGTGAGTAAACCTCCACGTTATTTCTGTTTTATAGGCTACGGGTGGATAACTGTGCGGAATGGATGTGGACAACTTAGTTATTGTCACTCAGGGCGAGGGAGTGAATGTCGTTACCGGGTTGCAAAAGGGAGTCGATTGAAAGGTATGAAAAGTTATGTGGTGTAGTTTCACAGTGGGAGAAAAGTAAGCCCCATTTCTTACGTGGCGCTCGCGATGACGTCAGAGTCTGGTGGCCGCCGAGCTGTCTCCCAGTTCCAATGTTGTACATCGCAGCTCACGCAGAATTACATATGTGGCCACAGCTTACCAAAGACAAGGTTCAAAGGAGTTATTTAAATTTCAAGGAAGACGAATGACTCATATATGATGTGTATTTTCACTTCTGGAGAGCCGCGCCTTTGATGGCGAGAGGAGAAGACGTGGGTTTGTTATTGAAGTAAAGAATAATAAGGCCACTGCGTGTTGGCCGAGTCTCCCTGTACAAAGACCTTGATATGAATCCAATGCACTATGTATGCCCCTTAGAACATGCAGGGGCACAGGAAAGCATGTGGCTTTTGATCCTGCTTTCCTTCTGTTGTCTTTCATCTGACCCATCCTCCAAAATTGTCACTAGAACTCATGCAGAAGACGGAGCGGAGAGCTGCTAATCTAACCCTCAGGGACTGCAGTGTTTTTCTCGCTCACTTCCACTTTCTGAATGCTCCTGGACATTTTTAGTCATTAACTTGCAGAGGACAGCGCCTTAAGTCTTAAAAACCTTCCACTCTGTACATTGCGGACCTAGTGGGTACGAAGCGAAGCACAAAACACAATTCGGTTTTGATTCTAACATTTTTTGTTACCTTTTAAAAAAATATCCGCTTCCATGAGTAAACTGTGTTGAATCTTTGAAGAGGTGCCAGGTTAGCTACAGTATCAGCTCCATATCCTTCCCTCAGAGGTAGAGAGAGAGGAGGCATGTTCTCCTCAGTCTCTGCATGGTGAACATGTCAGCGAATTACACACTGTGAACAACTGATTGAGGCTATGAAGAGGAGGGCATACCAAAAGATAATATGTTTGGTTTGGAGCCGATCCGCTGAACATACATTTTTCTCCCACATAAATTTCCCTGGTCCGCCCTCCTCAGCAAAGCGCCCCCCCACCCCCAACACAGTAGCAGCTGACTTTAATTCTCTGCATTCAGCATTTCGACTTTATAAATTCCATCCCTTTCACCTAAGGGTAGCATTTATAATCAGAAATGTGAGTTTATATCGAGAGTAAATGATGCATTGGAAAGTTTCCGTGTCTCTAAACCACAAGCCGCGCTGGCTCTGCTAGTTAGGGAGTATCTCCTCCACCTCCGGATAGTTACGGACAGAGATATGAGCTCAGATTCCAGGTGGTTGCACAGACATGCCTGTGAAATAAACCATGACATTGGGCTGGTTCAACAGCAGTAAAATTAAATAGCTACTGTAAAACAAAATGCAGAAATGCCTAAAAAACTTGTGTGTGAAGTTATAACTTTAAGGTTGTTCCCAGATGTTTGGTTCGTCCGTCGCAACCACAGCGCAGGACTGAATTCCCACAGATTTACCTTATACATATGAAAAGAGGGGCTTTCCTTCTCAAACGCAACAACCTCGAAAGGCTATTACGCCAGTGTTCCACATCGAACGGAACCTCGCCACTGCCTAGGTAACAACAAGGTATTCATATGATAATAATCATAATATGTCAAGTATCTCCAGCCATCAGAGATGCTAGTCTCAGTTTAATGATTCTGGGAAATTGAGGATTACCCAGGATATGAGAGCAAGCCTACAGTTTTCATATAGTGTGGGAGGTTGCAGGGCTCTGTATTAGTAATCACAGGGGAGAGCCGAGAGGTGGGAGAGAAAATCTGCTTCTTCTCTTCTCTCATTCATCATAGCAGTCCTCTGGTGAGGAAACATGGCAAATGGCCAAATGAATGCACTTCATAAAGCGCAAATGTCTCCTCTGATGTGCCTCTCACTGAGGATCTGGAGAGAGGGGGAAAGATTTCCACAGATATATTATTGTCAAACTCTGCTGCCCCCGCTTCCAAGTGTTATTATGATATTGTAGGAGATTTTACAATAAGATTTGGTGACTTCACTCATGCAGTTACCATAACATTGTTACAATGATGGCAGCAGTTTTCAATAGCTGCCTAAACTGAATGAAGCATATTGTCAGACTGGATGATGAGTTTTCTAAAGGCACCGCTCTTTTTTAATGCTTTATGGCGCTGTAATTTAACAGGTCACCCTTGAAGACGGAAAGAAAATTCTCACTAGGTAGATAAAAGTGTCTATAAGTAGAAGAGTTACAAGATAAGATATTGAGAGTGGAACCAATTCACATCCTGCACGATAAGATGGTCAGCACCACAGGGAGGTGCTATGGATCTGTATCCATCTATTACATGCAGCACATGTACTTTAATACGTGGATTACTAAATTTGTAACACTGCTACCAGCATCTGCAAGGCCAGCTCTACCCACCGCGTTTTGTTGCATTCATTAAGTAAATGTCACATACAGCACAAAGCAGGAGCTGATTCACAGGAAGCACAAAAAGAAACAGCTTAGAGTCCTTAACATCTTCAAAAATGATTGTGGAAAAGAACAAATAATTTTATTAATCAGAAAAAAAATCATTAAAAAAAAGACAAATAGTAAATTACATTGTGTAAAAGTGAACAGTCTTCATACTAAATTCCTGCTTGTACAGAAACACACACACACACGCATAGTATATAAAACAAATAAAAACAATAAATAAATAATACAGTGCTTTTCTTTGTATGTGTGTATCTCTGTGTGTAAAGTAAATATACCTTTTTTATATAGTCCCTCACATATTAATTCTAATATTGATTCAACTTAAAACCTAATGCCCCAAAAACATAAATCATATTTTGCACTTAATTGTGTGTTTGAACTAATTAGGAAGAAAGCTGAAGCTACTGTCTTTGGAAAATAAATATGTAGGAATGTTATTTATTATTTATTCCCAACGCTGTCACTGTGTAATTCTAATGTGATTAATCCATAAGCACACTCTTAAGGATACACACGCACACATAGACGTATATATATATTTTTTTTCTCATCGAGAAATCAGTTGTTATTTTATTGTTTTTGTTATCCTTTGTTTGTATTTATATGAAATGGACACAAAGTATAATGATTAGTGTCAGTGTCTTCTCCTGCAAATGATATCTTCATTTTACAATTGGCCAATTCAAACAATACTGTACAGTTGCCAGTCATGGCATACGTACAGTATTGTTGTGCAGCTTAGCTTCATTTATCTTGCCAACTTACAGTTACATTTGGACATCTAAAGAGAGACTGTAAGGAAACGAGTGGCAGGAGAGGGCAAAGGAGGCGGGAGAAAGAGATCCAAGAAGGCTTGGCTTGTATAATTACACTCTCAAGATGGCATATTTACCGTCTCTGCCAGCGAGGTCATGTCTTCTGTCGTAGTAAACGTAGTGAAGTATGAAAGAGCCAATTACAGCACACTGGGTGACCTTTTAACAACTATTACCACATCCCATCAACACATTATCATGATGGAGATTGTGATTCCGCGAGAATTACAACATTATCCTGTCACATCGAGCCCAGGACGGGCTTGTTGTGTGACGGCGATGACAGCCGAGCTTTGAAGAATCAGCACAATAAAAGAAGACAAGTGAAATGAAAAAAGGGAGAGTGAGACTGAGCGATATGGAGGAAAGATGAGAGGGGGGGTTAGAACAATAGCCCCGTACAGTACATTAGCTGTGGATGTCAAGCACCCCAGTCGTTCCCAATGAAAAGCACAACAAATAAGACGTTGGCCTGTTTGTATTCATTATCAGTCAGCACATGCCCCGGCTCCTGCATTAAACATTAGACTGCCTCTGATGTCTGCTTAACAGTTTAATTCCCTCCCCGCCGCTCAGCCTGTCATAATAAACCCAGCGAAGCACACACAAAGTCAAATAAGAGTGTGAGGGGGCTGCCTTTGTGTGTACGCGCGTGTTTGTATGCCTGTCCTCGTGTTTGTTGCTGTGTGTGCGTGTGGCTGAGTGACATACAGATCATTCGTAATAGCCCATGCCCTCTATTGCCAGGCTTGCCTTTATTGTAGTTTATCTGATCACAGATTAAGTAGATTGTGGAGTGGCAGCCGTCTGCCCAAGAGTCCGTGTGTGTGTGTGTATGAAAACAGTATTTATATCTGTGTGCGCATCAGTGTTACAGTGCGTTTCCTGGTATTTAAGTGCGTGTTTTAATGCGCGCCCAATCGGCCTCTGTGTGTATGTGTGTGTTTTCCTCTTCTCTTTTTTGATTTTTGAATTTTTCCACGTGCAGTCCCTATCTCCCTGCCGCAGCCAGAGGTTGGCACGAACACCACATGGTCATAACAGTCTCCTTGAGAAGGGGACCAGCCTCTTAGGCTGGCAGCCTGGCAGCCTGGCACAAAGACGCCAATCTCAGTCAAAAAGGAGGAGACCAACGGGCACAGAAATCCCCATTCAAAGGAGATGATTGGATTAATTAGATAAATCCACTGTATCCACTGCAACTGTGTGTTGTCCAGAAATATGTTCATGTTATTGGTAAAGGTATGGCCTCTGACACGAGCGTTCACACAGTAACACTGGCATAAGGGTGACCATCTGCTCCCTAATCTGACAGCTCCGTAAATATGAAGTCCTTCACTTCCAATGAACATTTATATTACTAGATTTATTCCACTTTGATAATTTAATCCACTTATGAATTTATTCAGTGTAGCCGGCTGTGCTAATCACTGGCTATGAAAACAGAGTAACAAAAGCTGTCTTCTAATATTAATAAATCACAAGCCGTGGAGAACTGTAAATATGTTTCAGCAACATTATCAAAGACGGGGAGGGTTTCTCTTATTTCTCCCTCTCAGGGAAAATATTGTAATTACCCCTTGGCGTTGTAAGTGAGCAAAACTGTTTCGGATTTTACTTTTTCATGACATGTGAACAAAGATATACAATTTGGAAGCAAAGAAAAAAAGAGTTGTTGTCTATTATTCACATGCTAATGTGTGCTCCCTGAAAAAGGGTGTGACATCAGCGATTCAACACGTTATTATTGTATATGGGGCACCTTCTCCTGGTGGAGACGCTTTATTTGTCTAGCAAACGACGGAAGAGTAATACAATGCAGTGTATGTCTTTTAAAAGGCATGTTTAGCTGGCAGAATGTTAACTAAGGTAAGCAGTGTTGTTTTAGCCCCTCAGTAACCACGCCAATTATCTGTAAACTTATTTTTTTCGACTTCCATGCATACTTAATGCATCCCCTGTTTCCCTCTCGCCATCTGCCCCCCCCTTCCACCTCCTCCCTCCCTCCCTCACCCGCCCTCACCCTACACCCCCCCTCCTCCTCCGCCCTCCCCTCGCTCGCCCCCTCTCCAACACTCTGGAATTTTTATGAGATAGGACAAAAATGGGCACTTCCCTTATTAACATCTCACAGTGGAAATCAAATATGCAAGGAAAGTAGTGTATCTACTAATTAGTGCTGAATTCATAATTACTGTGCTCATTGATGGAGATACATTTGAATACGTTCATTTCCTTAGGGAGAGAGGCAGGCTGTCCGGGATAGACTGGGAGAAAAAAAAATCCCCTTCAGCCCCCCCCCCTCCCTTTTCTTTTGGAAATTAGGGATCCGTGGCACATGGCGATACTACCAGACTAAGATCCGAAGTGCCCGCAATTTTCTTCAGATATAATTAATCAAGTGAAGCATGTAACCTAATGAATGTGTTTGATATCCGCTCCTATTCAAACATGGGCTTTATCGCGATGTGTGCCGGAATTGCTTAGAGCTATGCATAGACAGTGACATCGCTTGGAAATGTTCTTCAACAGTTTCTCTTTGCGTGTAAACAATATCCATGCTTGTCAAGGCATGAAAAAAACAGACAGAGAGACACATTTTAATTGCAGTAAATTAATAACAATTAAGCCGCAGGATGTTGGGTATCTTGACAGTGCTTTGTTGTTGCCCTGGAGATAATTTCACTGAGTGCCTTGCAAGTCTGACAAGCAGGTGAAAAGGTAGAAAAGAGAAAGGATTTGACATTATTGCAGATAGGAATATACCGAAATAAAAAAGCAAGACCGGTCTTTCTCCTTTTCACAGTCGATTAGAGAAATAGAGACTCAATTAACCAAAGCACTGACTTTGAAAGTTGCAGAATTATTTTGACCATGAAAGCTGACAGATCAGTTCAAAGTTGAATTGAAAAATTGTTTAGCATTAAAAAAGAAAAATGAGAAAAGAAAACACAGACAGTGCGGCGCGAGCAGACAGATAGACAAACGGACGCTGCTGAAGAAAGATCCATAAGTCCTTACTGTGACCTCAGAGTGTCAGACTGGTGCAGTCACGTGACGGACAAAGGCTCTAATTAACAGAGAGGACTCTGGAAAGCCGCTCTGTAATGAGGCACCATGCTGGACGGGCCTCCAGTGAGGCACTCGGCCCATATGCAAGGCCAGCGTTGCAGGAATTTACATACTGCAGGTCAATTGAACATATGCACGCTCAAAACTGACTAATGACTCTCTCTCGCACTCTGATTTTATTTCACAGGCTGCTCTCGGGATGAGCGCAGTATAGAACACTAAAGAGAATAACACGGGGAGACGCAGACTGCAGAAATTTAGATATGTATCGAGACATGGCTTCGCCGTGAAACCTGGTTGCTGGGGAAATGTGGGTGCACAGCATTGCAAGGGTACAACTTAAAGCTGCAGGACTGAGCATCCCATAAGAAAGAAAAGCATTGTTTCATACTGTGGCTGATCAGCAGGGAGCAAAAGCCAATGTCCAGTAAAGTGCCCATCCTTGTCTTTTTGCCGCACATTTACTCCCAGACAGCTGATGCCCAGTAACTGTAAGGCCACCCATTCACTATTAAAGTCTTCCCCCAGCACCCCACAGTTTGGACAGTTTGGGGGCTCGGCAGGGGTGTGTGTCCATCTGTGTGTGGCTGCATACGTGTGTGTGCTTGACTGCTCACATGTACGTGCGCGTGTGCAGCCCTATGTATGTGTATGGGAGACGGGGATTTTGTCGAGGGGGTGGCGGCAGGAGTTGGAAGGTGTTAAAAGTAGGAGTGCTGCTGGTGGTGGTGTGTGTGTGTTGGGGGGGTGGCTCTTATTTGGCTGGGTGTAAAAAAGTGCCCCCAGGTCTCCTGATGGAAGAGACAGGTATTAGCTCTGAGACCTCCATAGTCCCAGCTTGCCATTAGTTTCCTCTCCAGCTGCACCAGGATCCGGACTATGAATCTGCCATGGCTGGTCATTCATCAGTTTCACAGTCCGCACCAGCACACACACACATTCCAATAACTACACTGTGAAATAGTGAGTGAGTGACTAAGAGACACGGAAAAGGAGCGAGCGATGGAGGGAGAGAGAGTAAAAGTGTGAGAAAAATATCTGGTCATACAGACTCTTACTTCAGCAAGTGTGCGGCCACCGTCTACTGTACCTTGGACTCCAGTGGTGGGTTACATTACCCGTCCTGAGAGGGAGCGTGTGCGTTTGCAAACAAGCATGCATGAGCAAAAGGCCCTGAGCTCCACCGTTTGCCTCTGATTGTGTACATGTGTGGATGCAGTCTTCCACGAAAAGGTGATGAGACACGATATAAATTAACTCCGGGTCCCGCGCGCTGCCGTTTCGCACAGTTGAGCACTGGCCCTGGTCCCACAGAGTGGTGCGGAGCTTCCTGTCAAACAGGAAGCGTTTAAATGTTGGCTAGAGAGTTATGGAATTGCCTGTGGAAACATGTTGCGGGAGGTCAAACGCAGAGGTCAGCACTCCAAGACTTTCCGTGTCAAGGTCCTCTCTCGTCAGACCCTTCAGGTTTTTCAGACTCTGCCCTGTTTGTTTTAATTTTCCGATGCCGTGTGCCTGGTAATGAAGCCGTGCAAAAAATATCAGCGACACCTTTGCTGTCTGCACCTGAAATTTTGAAAATGAAATAAGGTTTCGTTGACGTGCTACGGTTTTTCTTTTTGTACCAAATCTGGGAAAGTGCTGTAAAACAAAACAAATCAATGAAAGTATGCTGTTTCATGCAGACGCCCCACCCTGGCAAAATATTTTTTTTTCCTCTTTTTTTGTTGCCCTGAGTGAGTGAAGGCCACAAGCTCTGTCATGTAGTGTATATGCTAACTCAAAAGGAAGGACAGGTCCTAGCGATTCGGTCGCTTGGGTTGATGTGACCAGGACATGGCCATGGCAGCAGTGAAAGCCCGGTTGAGCCGTAGTGACACGTCGTCTCCATCCATCTTCAGTCTGAAACATTTTACGCTAACTGACAGAGCGTGGCGCTTGCTTACCCACCTCCCAGAGGAAATAGTCCAGACTGGTGTCTTCTTGACATGCACTAAAGAGTGAGCAGTCCAGAGGTCCAGAGGGGCATTGTGTATTCAGTCCAAGACGAAAGGTTAGATCCTCTGAAAAGAAAGAGTAGTTCAGTGTATATTGTTGAAAGTGACAATGACTTTTTTTGTGTGTGTTATTCAAGCAAATAAACAATTCAGGCAGTCCTTTCAGATATTTTTTTTTCTTGTTGTTATTGTGCACAGGGTGGGCAAGTCAAATGTAGGTGTGTGTGTGTGTTTGTGTGTATTTCCTGCGTTTTGATTAAGGCATGATGTGGAAGACACACTAAGGTCAATGTGATACGGTTGATTTAAATTTAAATTATTTCAGAAATATACATGTAAAAAAATATGAATTAACATACAGAGTGTTGAAAAGCCGTAGGAGTTTATTCTGTTTAACATTTCACGTTGGTAATTCAAACGAGATATTCAAATTTGTAAAACTAAAAATATTCCGACACAGACGTAACCTGCTCAGTGACATGCTGAATTTTGTCTACACTTCTGTTCATATCCTCTATCTCGGTCAGGTACCAAAAGAAGGGGGAGGTAGAAAAGGAGAATTGAGCAGTGGCTGTAGTAATAAATCACAGGATCGCTGGTGACATTCATACAATACGGATACAGTGTTAACTCAATGAGTCGGACAGCCCTAGCCTGTTCCTCCATCCTGACCTTGCCTCCCTGTCGTAATCAATCATGTTGGCACAGCACACACGCTCCTTATTTATTATTACTCTGGACCCGCATGTACAGTAAACAATGAGTAGAATACATTGGAAAGACTGTGAGAGTGGGGTGCTATTATAAGAGAGGAGGTAAAGGTCCAGTGGAATAACCGGGGGGCATATGTGTCCGGCTGGCTGCTTAAAAGACTCCTGAACAGGACGGTGAGCAACCACCGTGACCAATGGTCGACTATAACATGCAGAAATGACCAACGCTAAGTGCTCACAGCACCAAAAAGGTCACAGCGTTGTCACTAGTTAAAATTTACAAGTGCTGCTGTTGTGAAACATCCCAGCGTTATGTTCCCGCACGAGCCTTTATACGGAGAGAGGCTCAGACGTGACGAGTCTATTTAAAGGAAGGTGGTGTTAAAGCAGTTTTCGTGCCTCTTCTTACTTCGGGATCACATTATGAAACTGTCAGACAGATGTCATTTAATTCCATGCCTTCTGACTTCTTTCCCCACAGAAATATTATAATTTTGCTTCTGTTATTCTCAGGTAGCAGGTGTATGTCCTGAGTGACAAACCGATTTCTTTGTAAAACTAATAGCTTACAAAGTCAGTGTAAATTAACAATGACCCAATGTGAAGCCTTCATAACACCACTATAACAGACGTATAAGCCAGACGTCATATAGTCCCATATGCAGCCTATGCAGGGGGCCTGTCTTGGCAACAAAACAGGGCCCCCATGTACAGCAGAGGGCCCCTGAACTCTTCATGAAGGATGGCTGGCTACAAGGAGGGCCAAGGGGGAGTCAGTTTAAAACACATACCATATGCAGTTAGGAAGAGCCTCATTTATCAGCCCCTGAAATTCCTGGGTTTTTACACCTCGGACCCCCCAGCACTTTCTCTCCTCCCCTCGGGGTTAGCCACCTCCTAACTGTACACCGCAGATGACAGGTCGCTGAGACCTGGCTTTAGCTGCAGACCACAACTCTGATTTGTCTCTCCGCTGAAATAATAAAGGATTGATTATGTAAGTACGCCGCTGGCAGGTCGTATAGTAGTAGGTGTGTCATAAACATGAGATGAATTACACTCATGTTACTGTGGTTTCTCCTAGAAATAGCCAGCACCTTTTTTTAAGATTTCAGACTTCTTATCACAACTCCATCAACCTCTCCTGTCTCGTTTGCCCTTCTCCTACCCTTCCTGTCCGAGTTCTTCTTCGCAGTTGGACATCATCTGGCCCGTGAATGGCACATTGTTATACGCGTTCCTCAGTGGCCATCTGAGCAGATGCCATGAACAGACGCAACACTGGTCCCTGCGCAAGGTTGGTAGCTCGCATTCAACGCGAGCCCGTAAATTACATCCCGCGAACACACAAACACTCCGCGCTCAACTGAGTTTGAGCTGTTCAGAGCACCGGTGAAGGAGCACAGCATATCCTGATTTTGTTTGAGCGCGGACCGGTTTCAGGCAGCGGGGGAAGCGTCCCCGTTGTGCACAACCGCGGCCTAGACGAAGGGATCACGCATGGACAGCTGGGCTTTGAACTTCTTACCTCTGCGTTCCTGGGGTCAACAGCTTGGTGGCCACAAAGGTCAACCAGCAGCAAGAGGCCGTCTTCTAGCGAACTGCCGGAGTTGTTTTGACTAGGTCCCCGTGGCATGATTACCCCATAGCGACTGGAGGTGATACTCTTCGAAGGGATCAGGTGAAACAAAGTTTACGAATAATATTTGGATTGTGTGTATGCATATGTCTCGGAAACGAAAGAAATCTACAAATAACTATGTTCACTTTAAGACTTAAACAATTATAAAAAAGGCGTGCCAACAATATGAGCCTTCATCTGAACAAAACTTCAAACTAAATCACTTAGCTAAGCTTGGTAGAAGTACAGTAAATAACACTATAGATCTAAGATGAGACACAATAAAGAATGATTTGTTATGATCTTGGGAAATACATGGCTCAAAATCCAATCAAACACATCACCAAAGTGTGTTTGAGGAAGAATCATCCTTGTTGCGATTCGCTACAGACAATATTTACACACTCAAATCCCACGTCTAGTCAACGGATGCATCGTGGCTTGCAAAGATATATGGGTTACTTTATTCATAGCACTTCAATTACAAAATCATGTATTGGGAGAAGAATAAATTAATAATAAAACCCCCCTATCTGAACTTCTAATATTTTGCTTGGCGAAGGGAAACGAATTACCCTTTTCAGAACTGATGATGTATTACTAGCGTTTGATCCTTAGAGGTTTCACCATGCTCACATTCATTACTTTCAAGTGCTGAGGTGTATCTGCAATTAGAAGCACCTTGCAGTGGATTTCTGACACTCCCGCAGACTTGAAACACCAGATCATAGAATCATCACGGCATTATACTGCAGGAGAGGGGACGGTGTCTCCTTCGCGTGGAGGCAGGGATGGGGGGGGGGGGGGGGGGCGCTTAATTTAACCATGTGCCCGTAAGTGAGGGGAGCCGGTAAGCAAATGAGGACCTTTCATTAAATCAAAGGTGATTTTTGTTCTGCTAATGGGTGCCCCAAAAATCTAGTACAGCACCGAAACATGTGATCATTCTCTGTGGAGCCTGCAATGCTGCTACCGAGCGGTCAGGGCTATTCTTATTACAGTATGCATAATGTAATGAGCATGCTTGTTTAATTTAATCATACTGAGTGGACTGTGTTAGTATTTCTTTGAAATGACAAAGGCACACGATAAAAAGAAGAGAATAAATAATACAATCACTCATCCAGCTTGTATAGTTAATGCACTGGCTATTCTGCAGATGGCAGCCATTTACATGCTATGGTGAGTTCATGGTACGTGGCAGTCACGGAGGTTTTTTCCCATCGTTGAGCTCAATATTACATTTTAAGGCTCATCTCTTGCATGTCTTTAGAATTATTGTCCTCAAGAATCGCTGTCATCCTCAAGTCCTCCGCTGATTGGTCATGACAAGGCCAAAATGGCCACTGCGGTGAAAAACCTCAGAGAGGCAGAGGAAGTTTAGCCAAAAAACACGCTGAGCCATTATGTTAAAGTAAACGACAGCACTTCCTAATGTCATTTGGCAGTGCTAGCATTCAGCAATTAGGGCCTCTCTTAATGCGACGCTGGGAGCATTTCTCCTCAAGGTTAGCGCCTCATTTCCCCACGATGGGTCTGCGGGGCCGCACCAGATGCATTGTGGGAGCTGGGGGGCGCGAGTTAGGACAGGTGTCCGCCACCTTGGATATCTCCCTTCGCAGCTGGCACCAGCTGGCACCCCCAGTGCCCCATCCGGACGGTCTGCTCTCCTTTCTCCACGGAATAGAGAGAGGAGGAGTAGAGGGGGCCATGTCAAGGGCAGACCCGGTACAAGCTCACTCACAGGGCACCCATGCCATGACATGACCTGGCCACTAGGGGACCTGCCAGCAGTGAGGGGTAGGAGTAATGTGGTGCAGCCGCGCCCGCTCTGAGACCTGCTCCAGCATCCCTAATGGACCGGCAATGATGAGGCCCAGCAGTGCCAGAGGGTCAGAGGCAGCTTCTGTGGAGGACGCTACGCTTCCCACTAGAGAGCAGAGGATGTCATGTCTGAAGGTGGTCTCTCTGGATGCACAGCAGCCATTTTGCCAAGAGATAAAAGACCTGAGAATCTTTGAATTACTGACGTGTGTATTGCATATCCTTTTAAAATTACATCTGCAAATTAAACATCAAAGATACAAATTTACTTGTGTGCAGTAATGTAATTGTTTAGATATTGTCGTTACGCAAAAGTAGTGCATTAAAGATTATGTGGAAGATGTAATGTATGATGTTTAATGAAACTGAAGATGAGAAATATTGTTGTCATGTAAATACAAAAATACAAATAATAAACAGTTAAATTATCATATTTAATAGAGATAAATATATTTCTCTTTTACTAAGGATAGCAGTTGAATAATACTGTACATTTTATCCGCTTGTTTTTGAATTACCTACTGTGGACAGAGCATAGAGGCTGTAGCAACGGTGCACGTTACAGCAAATTATTATGAATGTAAACTGGCCGACTTGACTCCAGTCAGGAGAAATCACTTCGCATTATAAGCACATTATGTTCCAGGCAATACCACACAGTGGTTTCCTACTCATGATGTGAGTTAATTCACTTAATATGTCTTTAATGGGGAGAGGCTTTCCTTTGTATAAATGGTTTCCATACTGACCATTATCTGAAATCAAGCCTAATGATGGCTCTGGTTTATGGTAATGACCATTATCACACAGACCACCATCACGTCTGCCAAATGATCAAATGATCTTGCATTTCTTACTTGCAGTCGGAATTTGTTAGTCATGTAAATTTAAGCCCTTGATGACGACCCCCCCTCCACACACACACACACACACACACACACACACACACCACCGCCACTCCTCTTCACACCACCCTGTATAATATTAGCCATCTGATGCATTTGCTGCTATTCAGCTCTTATGCTGAGCTAAGGCTGCGTTTGAAGTTCATCAAATCATCTTTGCCCTCATCAGTGCTTAATAGTCCCCCCCTCCAAAAAATCAAACATGCAGGATTCTCAGTGTCTTTAGTTAACACAGTCATCAGCTTCAGTATATATAGGTAACCGAGAGGATATAAGAATAATTTGTAATAACACACGCTGGCTCTTGGTGTCTGATGCCACAAGAATCCTTTGAAGTGCAGACTGTTGATTACTGTAAATGAGAGCTGTTTCAGGGTGGATTGTGGGTAATTATATGCAGTGCACCCCAGGGAGCAGTGCTAGGACCCAGGGGACAGCGGTTCCACAGGAGAGTGAAGCACAGACAGAGCAACACATGCTGGGCCACCGATTCCCAGCATGAAACAAGTCAACAGGCCTGTCTTTTATTTCTAATGTCTGTGATTTACATGAAAGAACTACTGTCACCCAACCGCAACAGAGTGCTGTATGCCGCCGCTTGATTGACAGGAGTTGATATTTCACGTGTCCCCGCACCCCCCACCCCCAAACAACTTGATGATGATTGCAGCATTATAGCGTACAGCATATTGCCAGTTTAGCTACAGTACTGTGAAATGCAGCTCCTCTGTATTTAGCATGTGCTGTGAATGGCTTTTTTTTCAGTTGCAGTGTATCGGATCTAAAATAGGATAGAAATTAGTAAGTGTAAATTAAAATTTGTCATGTCAGTTTTTCAGATAAGAGGAAGTCATGCTTCATTTATCAAAATGATGAAGGTACAGACAAACATTTTTTATATAATGCTTCACTTTGAGCAACCTAGTAAATAAATATTTGACAAATGGTCTGTAACACGTTCTAATGCATTTGTAACCAACCCTATTTGCATTTTTAATCTGTATTAATGTCAGATACTCTTATTTATTTCGTTCATGATGATTTGGTTTGATCCTATAATTTCCAGTGGCGTCCTTCTGTCACACACTGGTCTTATTAGGGGAGGGGGGCACATTAGGGGTCTCAGGATGTATTTAAGCGTTTTTATTTTACAAACTATAAACTCAGGTGAGCAGATGTTTAATAACCATATTAAAATGTGTTTAAAATGACTTTATGGGCTACATAGGTTTAATTGTTGCTAAACAGTGCACACTAATAAAAATGTAAAAAAGGCCTTTGTAATGTATTATATACCATTTATTAAATGTGTATGTATGGCTTACAAAGGCTAAAAAGGGGGATTAAAGCCAGCAATTTTTCTAAGTACACATTTTCTAATTGTCTTTATCTGTTACATATACATTGAAAATTGAATTCAAATTAGGATGCAGTGTGAGGCAAAGTTTCCAATCATGCTGGGATCCCCGCAATCTCTTTCTCTTCACTTGAGCTCATTTCTTCACTAATGACTTTGCCCTCTGATGCAAGCCAAGGGATCATCAAAGGTCCTTGAAACAAAAAGGGAAATATAGCAATTACCGGGACTTTCAACGGCAAGAAAGAGATTAAAAACCCAGTGGTTGTATAAGCACCCGAGAAGCAAACCGAGATCCGTTTCACTATTAAATGTATATTCAAGCACTTCTCGGAAGACGTTATTCATCATCAGCGTGTTCTTCCTTTCGCCACCTTCATTCACTTTTTTTTTTCCAGTGCACGATAATAGAATCAAATGTATTATGTATTACTAATCACATGATAAAGGCCTGTGGTGCTAGTAATGCATGTAGATTCCAAAATGCTGTGCATGTACAAGAAAAGTCATTGCCTTTTTAACAGTGGCCTGAGGGAATGGAATTGTCCCTTAGCCTCCATAACCATTGACACAAAAGGTCCCCAAACAATTTCAAATTACTGCTTTATTTCTCTCTCTTATATAATCCACCCACATTATTAAATCTACCACCTTCTGGGACTTTACTGATACAATAATATTACAGTGCTAAGATGTTTACATTCGAGACCTCCAGCTTTCCTTGTTATATACATGTATGCCCTTAGGACTTGTACAATGCGTATGCATACTACTTGGCCTAAATGAGGCACAGGTCATTTTGTTTTTAAAGAGGTCAATATTACCTCAAGCAAAGGGGCCAAGGCCAACAGCGGAACCTGACTGAGCAGAAAATGGCTCCTGATACTCACAGATGAGATCTATTATACATTAAACATGCTTGTAAATATTCACTAGTCAGACCATTCAAATGGAAAATATGGTTTAGGTCAAAGGTCTATGAAAATGTTGTCTCCGGAGGTCCCCGCAGAATAGAGGCAATGATGATAACAGGGAGAAACACCCATAGGGGACTCCGAAGAACATTAAGAGTTGTTTTACATGTTTGACTGTGGGACAGCGATGATACCAGGGAGATAAATGATGAGCACTTATCAGACTGGACTGACCCAGAGTTATGTACCAAGACTAATGGAATGTAATACTCCCATCAATTATACACAGCCAAGCTGAATTGCAACGAATTAATGGGCAATGCATTTCCTAGATAATTCTGTTCAATCATTTTATTTGCATAAACAATTAAAAACAATTAGACCACACAAATATGAGGAATAATACCAGAATAGGTTGGCTTTGTGAACACTTCACTTCTTATTGAAATCTGTGAATTGCAAGGCTCCAGGCGCATAATAACACTTGGACGTCAGTTTTATTAGTGGTTTGTCTCGGTGACAGGATCACATGGCTCGAAAATTATTTCATCATGTTCAAGTCCAACTGTGGGACTACGGTGTTATCTTCTATTTTTGTCTCTTATGGTCGTATATTTCAGAGGCCAGAAACAATGTAGTCTGACAGACATATTCTTTATGAGGGGCTCGTGGTCTCTCTAATTTGACACAGTTGTCAGAGATAAAGCTCCTTAGAGAGTGTGGCCATGCTCTGGGTAAGAATGGGGATTAAATTAACACCCCCACCTTCACATCCTCTGACCCCAATACTGCAGAATAAAACATACATGGTGGCTCTCTTCAACACCCAACATTTGGCTTTCAACTTCACCTGTTTACTTTTATTGCTTAAAAAAACAACAATGCACTAAACAGAATTTAATTGCAGAATTTTTTAACCTAAAAATAAGTCTGTAAACACAGGTTGGACACGACTTAATTTAAATAGAAACCTAATTTTGATCATTTCTATAAAATCTATTCATTATATACCAACAAGTATTTGTACTGTAAACGTGTCCAGCGAGAGAAATGACACCACGAACGGCTTACGCGGAGAAACAATACAGTCCCTCTCCTTGGTAGTTTCCTGTCAAATGACCCGAGCCCGCAAAATCAAATCAACACTGGAATGGATCATATCAAATTCTAATGAAAACATAATGTGCTCTTAAAATGTGTGTTGGCCCGGTAGCCAGTCATCCAGAGAGTCTCCCCCAGATGACGTGATGAATAGGGAACACCGATGGAATATGCATCAAAGTCGAGCTCATGATTTATGTAATAGCAGTCACTTGGACACTGATTAGCTGCTCTGTCAAGCGTGTAATACGAGAGGCACAACCCCTGGTTTATCAGTCATTTATCTGAAGTGCGTCCTGATATTATCACTAGATCCTAATGTCATCATTATGCCGCACAGCATGTGCGGGCCAGTGTGTCATGGTGCCGGCGACACTGCCTGTCAGGAGTTCAAGCCTCTTCATTTACAAAGTGCTCAGACATTCATAGCACTATGTCAACAGTAAAATAGAGAAGCACATCATATCAGAGATGGAGGGACACAGGCACACAGGCACACTAAATAAGTGGGCACGAGAGAGTACAGGCAAATTCTGTCACGTCTCTGTGGTCACGGCATTGCTTATATGATGATCAGGCTAATTCGTCTGAGAGGAGTGGAACAAGTTTCAAAGTAAAAAAGAACAAAATAACAGGTTGCTTCTTTCTCCGTGCCTGCTTCATGGTCTGATTTAGAGGAACAGACATAACATCGAGTGTACAGTGAATATGCAGAATGAGAACGCCCAGACCTCCTCGATGTGCCATGTGAGGCCCAGAGAGCCAGTTCTCCTGATTAAAATGCACACTCACACACACTTCTGTGTGAGAGGATGGTGGTTGTTCAGCCTGTCAGTACTTTCCTGCTCTCCTAGAGAATATCTGATATCATAAATGACTTCAACTCCTCCCACGCCAACATGAGAGTGAGATTGCGAACACAGGAAAAGAGAGAAACACACAGGCAGGCAGTGTGTGACTGAGCTATGACGATTGTATATTACCGGATGGACAAAACTGCTAATAAACAATTTCTGTCATTATGACAAGAAAGGTTATGGTTGTTATTCTCACAAACATCTGGTGCTGTACACTAAAAGGAAGCTGTGCGACGTATAAGTCTCTCAACACCTCACGCAAACAAAAATAGTGGGGGAAACTGAACAGGAAAAGGAGCTCTTTGAGTCTCAAACAAAAGATATCAGCCCGGCTGCCAACACAGACAGGGCACCACACCTTGGCAATGATGCCGCTCACAATCAAAGGAACAGTCGTCATCAGTGGACCCGTGTTTTTAAAGGATATCTTAAAATGATTGAAAATATGTGTCATTTTGGAAAACAATTGAGCCAGGAACCTTTAGTGTACCAGGTTGTTATATCACCCACGCAAACTTGAAGCCGTTTATTTCAACAGAGAATGGCGAACAGAAGTATTTCCTGTTTTTAAAATACATTACTTCCATCCATCAAAGTAAATATATAAAACTGTACAGACACATTTACAAATGTGCAAAACAGTCTTGCTCTGCCATAAGCAATTAAAAATGAACATGCAACAAAAATAGCATTTATGAAAGCTAAGTGTCTGTAAATAAATGTAACATTACTCATTTAAGGCAATTCTTTAGCAAATGTAATGAAACAAACAAAAACATCAGCTGTGTTTGTCACATATGATAATTGTCTGGCCACTGAAAGCAGCATTAAAATGATTTCAAACAGTATGGCTCAGAAGATCCAGCAGAGGGGGCTGCTTACTGCAATCATATGCTGATTAATTGAGCTTGATTCTCCCCATGCTGCGAACATAAGTTGTCCCACACTGTAGGCTACATGTTGGTATGTGGGTAAAGGTTACAAGGCTTTATCGAAGTCACCTTTTACCACAGGTAGCCCTTCACATCATTTCTGATGAATATTAAGAAAACAGTGATTTTCTGATTATCCCTCATCAGCCTATATCAAACTAGGTTATGTTCATTTTTATTAATTGTGCATGTTGCTCTCTAATTAGCTAATGAGAGACAAAAAGCAGGTTTAGAGCAGAAAAATGCAAATGACTCTTAGAAAATAGCACAAAAAAGTAAATGGCAAGGCTGAGAATCATCCTTCATTGAAATGTCAGAGATAAATGGCTCAAATGTCACATCAATTAAAACGGGGGACAGTTAGTAGTTCATTAAAGAGAGAGCCATATTGCACCGTCGGGTACCGTTGCCAACCCTTACTATCTGGGGCAGACTGGCAGCGGGTCCAGATGGCACGGAAATCCTCACAGATTTCAAAATGGTCTCTGCAGGGGTGGCGTTTTCTCCCCCACTCCCACCCTCACCGCTGAGATGGGGTGTGGGCCACAGGCCCACGCCGGCCGACACATTCCAATCGGAAGCATGCAGAGAGCTGAAGGCTCTGCAGAAATAAAAATAAAGCTGCAAAGGGCGACATACACTTTTAAACAATACATGACAAATAGCACACGCTTGGCCATTATGACTGAAATATATGCTTGAAGTAAATCTATTACTGCTCCGGGCGTTATATGACAACTCCCTCTTCTTCAAACTGCAGCAGGCTCTAATAAAAGAAATGTGCACTGCCTCGTGTGTTGTTCATAATATCATGCTGACTTTATTAGTTAGTAATACTGTACATAAGATGTTATTGGTTCTTGGAGTCACATAGGTGTTTTTTACCCACAAACATTATACTTGGGACCCAAAAGACCTCACTCAGAAGCTGTCACTTGAGATGTGGAATTAGATAAATGTCTCAGCTATAAGTGGAAGGAAAACAGTGTTTGGAATTAATGCCGGAAATATGCATTATCATATTTTCCTGTAAAAATATAAAGAAAATCAAATATCTAAATCACTACCATTACTAGTCTTGTGTGTGCTGGGGACCCCCTGAAGGACCCAAATCCCACTTTGAGTCCTATTAGACAAGGCTTGTGTGTCTGTCCCTGGCAGAGGGAGGGGCGGAGACGTCACGCTGGCCAATTAGAGAGCGAGCGCGGACATATTCCTCTTGTGATTGGCTGAGTCGTTCACGCTGCGTGGAGGAACAGGAAGCGGTTTACGGACGCGTTAGTTTCAGTTTGCAGGAGAAAGAGACACGGACGACGCAGAAACGCCACATGGCTACAAAACGCTTCCCTGTGAGCTTCAGGGCCAAGTGATAGTGTTGCGTGACCAAAAAGCATCCTTAGAGTTCACACTACCGAGAGCTATCTTATGCGAAAGTAAGTGTTAAGTCTTGATGCACAAACCCACAAGTTTGCCTTGTGGATTCCTAAGTGCGCCCTTTAACTGTTTTCGCCACAATTACAATTACATTTACTTGCGTCACTGTTCGCCCACGTTCGGCGTAAATGCACATAATCTGAAACTACACAACGAGGACACGTGTTGCGTTTGCACACCTGCGCGCCTTTCTGCGCCATTAATCACGCAGGTTTGACCAGGAACTAGTCTAATGAGAAACGAGTCCGATGATTGACGAGCGCGCGGACGCTGCCAGTGATTTCTTAACAACGCAAGCTGTTTATTGTTTGTTGTTTCTCACCGTGCGGAGCTAAGTAAACAACGCGAGTAGTCACTTAGACTAGTCTACTGCAGCGAAAGCGGCTCGAAACAAACGCGGGCGCATTATTTTTAATCAGTGTGGACTGTTAGCCAAAGCCATTATTGCCAAAGTCCATTGTTCTATCCGTGAGTCTATTACCAGCTCGCTAAATGGCAGGCACCGTGTGCAGCGCTTATCCAAAGTGCACTGTACCATTGTTTGGCTCAGAAATTTCTCGCCTTTATTGTCAGTTCAGGCAAACCCCTGATGAATACAGTGAGAGCTGCGAAAGTAGAAACAAGAAAGTTGAAGCAGACGCATTTGTGATCGCATACCATGACAGATGTGGTGTGTGTGTGTGTGTGTGTGTGTGTGTGTGTGTGTGTGTGTGTGTGTGTGTGTGTGTGTGTGTGCGCGTGTGAGAGAGAAAGGGGGGCAGTGAAAGCCTGAGTGAAATACTGTAAATGCTTTACTACCTAAATAAACAAAAACATTAACTTTGTTTAATCTACAAATACACTTTATATGCTCTGAAAGCAATGAACAATACTGAACAGTTGAGATTTTCTTTTTAATTCATTGTCTTCCACTTATAGAAAATATTCACACGTGTACAAACATATGCCAGTTTTTCAGAGGTAGCGGTGACAGGTATTATTAAGGAACTAGAGAATATTTAGTATTTGTCTTAAAGGAATTAAAGGTGAGCTATCAGAATTGTCTGTCACAATTTGTTGATGTGACGTTTTTGTTGATCAGTTGTTTAAGCTCTCGGTTGTTATTGCTCCCTCTGACCACATCCAATTAATATCACAGGCCTAAAACTTTGTAATATTTTGAGAATAGTTATTTGTCTACTTGATCACTGTAAGACCTTCTGTTTTTCCTTTTTAAACGTATAAAAAGCCAATGCTGCTACACTAGAACCACAGTGATTAGTCAGTTAATCGATTAATCCACAGGCAGAAAATTACTACTATTATAATAATCAATTATTCATTGGATTCTGTTGTGTGGGCAGACACTCAAGTTATTTTCAATTTGACAATTTTCTGTGTTTTACAGTGTCATATTTTAATAAATACACACACACACATTTACAAAAATCACCTTGAACTAGGTAAATAAAAGACTAAATAGTTAAATTATTAATTAATATGCTAATTTGCATCAAAATGAAAATTACAGATGTAGCACCACCTCACAAATTAGTACACTAACATATGAGTTCAAAGAACGCTTATAAAAGTAAAAAAAAACAACAATAAACAAATATGTTGTCTTTGTATCCTTCAGACACTTTTCAGATCAAAGTTCCAGGAAGGAAAGGTTTCCTTGGTTGAAACTCTTACAATCAATGTGACCTTTATTTATTATAACCCCCATCTCTCAAAAACTCACATATAACATAGTCAATCATCTCTCCTTCCCTCAAAGTAAAAATAAAAAAGGAACTGCTGTCTGGTTATTGCCAGTATCCATCTCAGTCGTCAGAAAAGCTGCACGTTTTTGCTGTTGTTAAGGGCTGGAAACCAGAATCCCATCGGAGTTGCACCCTAAGGAACAAATTTAATGCTAGAAAAACATCCCGGCCATCAACCAAAAATGACGGATTGAAAATAATGTCGAGCTATCTTGGGAATCCCCCACCAGACAAGGGAACAGACTGCATTGTTTTTCTCATTTATGTGATATATAGAACAGAAAGAGGGGAAAAAATGGGCGATTTATTGGTTAGATAGGCGTATTCCTTTCCATGCACAAAAGAAATATTGGATAGTAATGTAGGGATCAAGTCACATCATGACATTGTTTGGAGGCTAGGTGTTCAAATATGTAAGTCATCATCCTTTGGTGGCCCGCTAGATTTTCAATAGATCACTCAATGCAAATATGTGTGGGAAAGTGAAAGTTGCCACATGAATATGTCAATGAACAGAGTGTAATTTGTGCTTCCTTAGCAGGGCAGTGAGATGAAGAAGCAGAGGGAGAGCCAGTGCACTCAGAAGACCATCTCATTGCTGAGCCCCCTGGGGACGATCCAAGTCAGTGGATGTGAGAATGGTGTGCACACCATCCAGATCCTAATGGATGTCGCACCTGCTGAAAGGTACTGTACAACAGCCGGGCTGGTGACGTGATAAACAAAGGTGTGAAATTTACAGGCAGACAGAATCCACTCCTGTGATGGAGTGCCACCATTCCTCATTGGAAGCAGGGCATTTTTGTAGATCCCACAAGAAATATCCTGGAGAAAGTTGGGCAAATATGAGCAGGCTCTAGAAATATGAGGGGCACTAGAATACAGTTGGGCTTGAAATTAGATTTCTGATGGCATGTGGTTGTGATTCTTCCCGCAGTATATTTGAAATTTCAGAAAAATAACTTGTTTATTACTCACAGGGGAGTTGATTAGAGCTGATGTCTGTAGGGTCAGCAGAGGCCATGGGGAGCATGGTCTGTTCACTCCTGTTTATTTATGTTTCCTCCAAGTTGTATGCCGTAGTTTGGAGTGTCAAGCAGCGCTCAGATGTGTAATATGTGACTGCGTTCTATGCCCTGCCCATCGCTCAAAATTGTTAGAATGCTGACAGTCTTACTGAAGCGACTGAAACTGATTAAACTCAGCATTAATAAGCACTTATTCCTTATTTTTACAGGCCCATATCCTACATCTCAGATTAGTTTTGATTAGATTGAAATTAAATATCCATGTGTCACAGATTTGCATTTGATAAAGTTGAATGGTTTGGGAAATTAAACCATTTTCACATGCACCCGGATAGGAAGTTATCCTTTTGAAAATGTATGTTCAAATTGTAATTTATGGAAACCCATTAATGACCTTGTATATTATACCTCAACATGTGTTTCCTTCCTCCACTGTCTGCTATTTCCCAAAATTCATCAAGCAGTAAAACATTCCACTTGTTGTTAATGAGTTGAAGTCAGGAAATTAATAATATGGAATTTTGATCATGGAAGATGTCCTGTAACCATGCGCAGGCACCTTTCTCCGTCTCGTTGTGAACAGGGTTTAATTTGTGTGTTCGGGTTCAGTAGGAATATGCAAATGAATTTAATGATTCGCATCACTAGATCATTTCTCAGTTTAATATCATTTGCTACGTCGGTCATAAGCGAAGTTTCCACCACAGTGCTGTCTGTACGTTCTCTTAGGTGTGAGCAAAAAATCATTAAACTGCACGTTTAGATTTTATCACAACCAGTTGAAACAGTGTTATTATCACACAAGCGAACTAGAGCCATCTCAGATATATAGAGTAACGCAATGTAAACAGGCATTAAGGGAGGCGAGATAAAGTGACAAAATATAGGCTTATCTGTGCAACCGGCTTTACATGTAGATCTCACTAAAGCCTGTGTGTAGCAGTAATAGTTCAGATCAGCCATTTCCATTGATTTATTTATGACATACTAAACAAGGTTCTTTCCAGCTTTGGATGTGGTGTGGCTCAGGCTTAGGAAGTCAGTGTGATAAATGATGTCTAAGAGCATATTTTGGGTAAGGGAAATAGATAACGTCCATGCATAACATAAAGGAAGACCTACAGACGTTATTGAGCAAGTCAGAGCTTGGAAGGCTTGCAGGGCCGCGTTTGTTTTTCAGAATTCACTGTTGGTTGGTGCTGGAGCAGCCGCAGAAGCATTTGTGGCATTGATAGATAGTTATTGATAATCGTCATTATAGCTACATAAACGCCCGTGAAGTATTGCTTACACACCATGACCGTCAGCTCTTTCTAATAGAAACGTCTCAAGCCCCTTTTGCTTCCTAACTGATCTTAGGAACATTTCCTGAAATCAACCTCCTCTGCCAGTCTAACGACAGCCCTGAAGGCACCATCAGATGAACAAATTCATTACATCTCAACAACCCCTGTTGGGGCCCTACGCACCAGCCTCCCTGTTAACCAGCTTTTCCACCCTTTAGTTTTTAGCATGGCCTCAGTGTTCACAGAAAAATGATACACATTTTGTTTACAGGAGATTACTATTATCTGAAATATGATGCTTCTCGCCTCTTTCACACAGCGCACAGACACATAATACAGTGGAAATCATAGAGCACTTTTTTATTAGGGTGAAAAATGAAAAAAGGGCCGGACTCCTGCCCCGAGACATTTTGTGAGCATATTATTTTACAGTGCTTTGATCAATTTGTCTGTCAAGCTGGCTGAGATGTGGGGGAGCAGGAAAAAAGCAATTTAGCTTGTGAGGTCCTCAATAGAAATGTACTATAGGAGCCTGTGTATGACATGTTGCATTAGAACCTGAGTAGCCTTTATTGCCTGATAATGTCGCAAGGCAATGCTGATATCAATCACCTTTTAACAGCCTGTGTGATGTGTTTTTATGATAAGAAAAAAATAAATGCGTGACGCATTTCTTGGAAAATAATTGATTTAATTCTGAGCTGAGGGATTTCTACTTTTAACAATATGAAAATATTGTGTTGAAAACACAGTCACAAAATGTGCTAGAAGCTAAAAATTGTTACGAACTAGCTCTTTGCATATGCTCCTATAGAAAATTGTAATTAATTTTACACGGATAAACATTCTGTCTCATTTGCATATAGATATAAACAATATATTTGTGCATCTGAATTCCCAGCACACGTGTGTCACGTGATATGCTTAAAATCCTAAGTGGCTAAAACCAAGAATTATCATTATATTTCCCAGGCCATAAATCCGCCTTTTTTTCTCTGACACAAAGCCTTATAAATCTGCGTCTGATTTTTCACATTGCACATTGTTTTTAGTTAATGATTTTCATCTGTTTGTTGTTGCTGTGATAGCGGGGAAATGTACCATATGCTCCGGCAAAAGACAAATGATTAGCAAATGAAATTCTGGACAGCTGTCTGACTGAAAGCGTTTGGTTGATAGCATTCTGGTACCATAATTAGCTTAAGCTTTGGGTTAATTAACTTTCTACCTGGATATGCATAATAATAGCATTCTGCAGAAAGCCAAGGAGCTTCCAGTATATCAGCAGCAAAGGCTGGCTTTTTATTTTGTATTTCAGCAGCATATTTCAATTTCAAGAGGCGATTTAGCTCGGGAGCATCGTCAAATATTGTAGATTTTACTCCCCAAGCCAGATAATTCTGAAACAATAGAGGTGTATTATGTGGCAGAAATGCCATTTCTGAATGTAATTAAAGCGGATGAAAGCAATCACCAATTTTTAAACGCTTTTGTCTAGCATGAGGCCTACTTGTAAAAAATATCCATCAAGAGGAGAAAGGAGGCAAGAGAACCCCCAAGTCCTTATATAAGAGGCCTTTGAGACCAAAGTGAAGTACAACAGTAATTAGTCTTTTGTATGAATTTGCCGGCCATGGTCATGATTAGTTAAGCTTATGAGAGGACTGCAGAACTGCATTGCTCTTAAGAAGGAGGGTGTTAAAGTCTATTTATCACCAGTTATCCTCACAGCTTTCCATTATCACTGACAACACTGGATGGGGCCTGAGAACAGCCTAATTGTTCGGAGGTGGAGTGTTTTTGTGTCAAACCTGTCACCCCACTCACATTGGCATTCATAAGCAGCCAGACATGTTCCATCTATCCAGCCCTAATACCCAAGCTGTCGCAACAGCTTTTACACACTAGCAACGCTAGTGTGAAATATCTGAGGTGATGCATTTATCGTTTTTCTCACACTCTTGTAGTGTTGTGAATCAATGTCCTGGTTCACGCTGAATAGCAGTATGCTAGATGTGTTCCCTGTTTGGGGGCTGTTTACATGATGTGGTCACACACTGGGAGTCGTATCAACAACTTATTTTTTTCCACTGTAATTTGTCTCTCTCCTCCTCTTGTGTCTCCCCTCGTTCTCTTTGAGTCTGTTACATAGTCCAACGCGTATTTTTAATGAATTTAGATTATTATTGTGCTTGTTACAGAGACAGCACCATATGCTAAATGAGCTTCTATCATTTGTAGCTGAAATGCATCGTCATACAAACAGTAATCTGCTGAGATATCGAATAAAATCATCAGTAAAGCGGAGGGAGACTTTTTGACGTGGTCCCTTTAGAAATCCTATGAATTATTCATTGTAATGATATTCAGATGATTTTTGTTCTGTTTTTTACTACAGCCGTAGAATATTGTTTTGCATGTTGTGAAGTGCAGTACTCAGCTGCGTATTCATTAAGGTGCTGCTCCCTCTGGCCCTTGGACCCATCTGTGCTCTATGTTTATGCCCGTGTCTCTGGAGACTGTCCCAATCAGGCTGCATGTGCCATTTCCTGTGTAAACCAACACCTGTGTAACACACTACCTGTAAACTGCCCCACACAGACGAGACACTGACATTCACTCAGATGAGAATCTGCAAATGTTGTGGTTTCTAAAGCAGAACCTCCAGGGTGAGGACGGGAGCTGAGCGAGAGTTGCCTCCGCTGTAGAGACGCTGCTAAAAGCAGCTCTTGCAGTTGTTGTGTTTTTTTGTTTTTTTTTTTAACTCCCTTGTTGTCGACCAGGAAGTTTTCCAGCGCGCGGGTTGTGCTAGTTTGTTTTAGAACTTGATTGGATTCTATATCTGCAACATGCAGAAGTGTACAGTGTGTGACATACTAAGGCAATATGCAGAGAGATGATTCTGCTCTGACATCTTGGAGAGGAGTACGAGTCAATTATGCCCAAGTGTTGTTCTTGCTTATCTTCCTGCGGCACCAAACAAGGATTTAGTCAAGGATTTAGGGGTGAGGGGGCGGTGGTGGGGATCATGGTAAGCGGTTCACAACAAAACACTCAAAACTCCTGGGAGCGGGCACTGATTTAAAAATAAATTACAGAAGACGAAGCGCTAACACTCAAGGGCCCTCAGCAGTGCTGGCGTACACAGGTGAAGATTAGCCTCCTCGCTAATCAGAGGAACAAGGCAGTAATTTGCTCTGAACACAGACAGTAATTAGGACTTGGTGACACTGGATTCCCATAATGCCTTTGTGCTTGACGTGGTCAAGTTTTGACAGAGGCTATCCATGCAGGGTCACTGTCCCCCCAGTCTCTCGGCCCTCTTCAGTTGAGGCTCTAAAAGGTCCCTGCAGTTACAGGGGATCCCTAATGTACTTTATGCCTCCCTCACTGGCTCCTTACCATTCGGGTAATTGGAATCTCTTACTGTGGCACTTGAGAATAGAGGCTAAAAACGCTATTTGAAACTGCTCAGTAGTCTGTTGTAGATAAACATTGCTGCGTCGGGTGTGGATACACTACATAATGGAGTAAGAGTTAAGGCTGTGGTAATACATGCCTTCACTGACTCCTGTGTCTGGCCAGTTGGGAGAAGACCTAATTGTTGTGTGCTTTGTTGCCTACTCTGCAGTATTTTACCACCACCTTTATGTATTGGATTGAGTGTTGCAGCCTCTTCGGTGGACATTCGCTAATAAGAGTTGTTGGATATCGAGAGAGCAGTTTATCCGGTTCGGCTGTTTTTATTTTGAAACAGCGGAGCGCAAAACGTGCGCCCCACGATAGAATAGGAAGCGCTTCTTCCAGCTTACCACTCCAGAAGCTCTCGACTTTAGTGCCGCGGTAGCTAGATAGGCATCTGAATGATGTTCAAATGCTTGAACGAGCTGCATTGAACAAGTGGCTTACAATTGTATCACAGCCTTTGGCTCAGAGACCATCAGGATCTTGACATTCATAGAGACATGCTGTATTTTTTTCCCTTTTTAGACAGTCATTTTAGGCTTTTTTCATGCTCTCTTGAGTCTTTGACGTCTGTGAGTTAAGTATCTGCAGCTATAAGGCTGAGGGAAAATATTGGACTGCTCCTGGCCTTTTCTATTTCATCCTCTGACCCGCCATGTTACCCATGATCGGTGAAGGAGAACTCTGGCAGGCTGTGTCAAAAGTGACAGCCAATCGAGTCAGGATGAGCGGCATCACGCTTCACAGGACGGAGGCTTGAGTTCGGAGTTTTTCCCCTTTTTTGTGCAATATACCATTACACCCTTCGCCAGATTCCTTTCAATTAGATACTGTGCTTAACCTGTCCATTCTTAGGTTTGCGGCTGATAGAAAAAGTCCGACTGAAGTCCTGTACGACTAGAGGAACAAAATATGCCAAAGGAAATAGACAAGTTTAACGTCAGCTGCTCTTTTTTTTTATCATTTTTGTCTCATTTGATTGTTTCTTCCAGGTTGAATGAAATAACCCCCAACATTATATAAATGCGCAATTCATTCCTTATATTAGAGCTGGAAAATAGGTAGAACTCCAAATGACTCCCACTTTACGCAGCAATGATTTATGGTAATTGGAAATTGATTGTGACAGGAGCACAATATTAGAAATTTTCTCAGATCAAAATCTTCTATCAAGGGAAATATTCTTTGTAGTGCAGCAGGTCCTGGCTAGTTGGAAATTAGTTTCTTATTTCCTTACCTGTGATGAAATTGTAGGAAGACGTGGAAAAAAAAATATGGTTATAACGAGTCAAACGATAATAAATGACAATTGTTTATCGAGTTGTTTATTCAAACTTAAATACATGCGTTAAATGCTAGTATTGAAGCGCTGCTCACAGCTACTACCAGGTATCTTAATTTAGATTTTTCTACATAGCACTTGCCTTAAGACAATGGAAAGGTTGCTCCTCTTCCTTCATAGAGCTGCTTTGTAATTAGACTCACATTTATTTCACACCTCTAATCTCTCCTTTAAAGGGCAAAGAGTCTAATGTGCCAGCCTGGACTCTATAAAGATCATATGATGCCTCTTGATTTGGAATTCACTGAAGCGACTGGAAATGTTGTCAGCACAGGAGCTACATCTCCACTGCCCACATGCTCTTTAAAAACAATCCCCCATCGCACCTAGAGGTGACAGACTTCAGCTCCACTGATGTTGTTCCACTTTATTTATTTATTTTGGTGTTGTTTACCGGCCATAACATGTACTGCATTGCATTAACTTTTACTACTGTCAATGTTGTATCACTCAAAACACCTTTAAAGCGGGCGCATCCATAACTGGAGGGCTGCGGGGAGAGGAAAAATTAGCCATGGTGACAAGTCTGAAGTGTGAGCAGGAGGTCAAAGGTGCCAAGCCTTAAGCAAAGGTGCTCTAGCCTTTGTCCGGTAGATTGTAAGGGCCTGCGGGTCCAACAGGAACATTTCCACACACAATATCCCCGAGCTGTCAGTGTGCAGCGGCTGGAACATCCTCTCAGAGAGAAAGAGGGGGTGTGGAAGGGTAGAGGAGGTGGTGGTGGGCGGAGGCGTGTTGGGTGTGGAGGGGGCGGAGGGGTGCAGAGAGGGAACAGTGGCCTGGAGATCCTTACTGAGAGAAAGCGAGGTGGAGGGGAGGGGGGGATCACGGGTGTGCGGTGGGGAGCCAAAAGAGCGAGAGTGGGAGGATAGAGAAATAGAGAGGGGGAAATGAGGAGGGAGAGCTGGGGGAGGAAGTGGAGGGGAGGGATGGAAAGGAGAGACAATGACAAGTAGGGGCTGGCTGGGCACTCACCCATGCCGACAGAGATTGCCATGAGCCATGGCCATTGTTTGAGTGGGTCTCAGCACAGGACTTGCCGGTGGGTTTCCGACTTCTCACCACTCAACTATAAACTGCTGTGTGGTTTATTTAGAAATGAGAGTATTTACACCTTTTACTGTATTTACACCCACTGTTAAACAGCACCCAGGAGATTTTCATCACACAGGCACAAACTAGCAGGCAGAGCAGTTCTGTGAAAACCGGCCCGCTCAGTCATAACACTCCAGTAAACCTCGGCTTCACATGTCCAATATAAAGCGTTGCTCAAACTGTGACCTGCAGAAGTGTAAAAACACTTTAGGGCCGTGTTGTTGCGGCAGGCAGGAGGGAGACGGCCTGTGTGTTTAACAAAGTAAATGTCTATTATTAATACCGTACAGGATAAGCCAATTTTGAAAAAGGGGCACTTAAATGGTGAAATTATTTATTTATAAGTGCTGTACGCCAGTTAATGGAATTGGCGAGCTGCTTTAGATCCACAACACAGCTTGAGGTCCACTTTGCAGTAATGCACATGTTAAGAGAGCACCTTCCCAGTAGGGTCTTTAAGTGTCAAATATGGGTCAGACTGCTTGCATTGACCTAGGGGGTGGTCAGCAGCGAAGGGAAATTCGGCTGTTAAGTGATGCCAACTCAACCATCGGCAAATTCCTCCAAGCATCTACTCATGCTAAGATGCACGTCCAAGTGCAGCGCTTTGCCGGCCAGCGCTGCTCTGGCCAAAAAATCCATTTATTCTTGTCATGAACTATAAAGTAGACCCAAGCAAAGTTGAAACTGTTGTTAACGGTGCCCTCTTAACTTCTTTCTCGTAACAGCTGCAAGATTTAGAAAACTCTTTCTTAGGCGCCGGTTCTGCTTCCTTAAACTTCGATGTGAACCGTTAGAGCCGCTCCTCGTGACCCGACAGTGTTTTCTTTCGTACTCGCGCTGCGCTTCGTATAAAAATATATCTGCCGTAAAACACATCTGGATTACTGTCTTCATATTTTCTTGAGCTTCTTTCCGTCTCTCACAGTTCTGATATTTGTCACCGCTGACACAGGGGCAACACTGAACTGCGTGACTTTAGATTTTACCCATGTCTTGATTAACAACTTTAGCTTCAACTCAGCAAATTATGTCATCTTGCATCTGTGTCACCCGTGGCATGTTATTCCACACTTGTGACAGATTTCAGCGCTGTTCAACAAAGAATCGCGTGTTATGATTGCTCCTCTGATCCCCACCTCACCTCCCCATCCTGCCTTATATCCCTCACAGGACCGGCGAGGCCCCCCTAAGCTGTGTGGTCAACGATAGCCTGGCAGAAACGAGCCCCGAGTTGCAGCGCTGCGTTGAATGGCTCCAGGCGTACTTCAGTGAGCCACAGACCATTGGGAGTCTCCCGCTCCCTGCCTTTCACCACCCCGCCCTGCAAGGAGGTCTGTCATGGATAAATATTTGCAGAGCCATGACTGGGATCAGGCTTTCACTCTTAATTGTCAGTTACATCACTTACACTCACTGGCTCACTGTGTTATAATGAAGTATTTTATGGCTGAGAGAGAGGGAGAGAGAGGGAGAGAGAGCCAGAGCAGAGGAAACGAGAGTGAGTGGGTGAGCGAAGGAGAGAGAACAGAACACAGAGCTGTAACTTGGTTCAGTAATCTGTGGCAGCTCTTACCACGCGTGTTAGTCTTGGCAAGCTTTTCCATGATTCTTGGCACATTCTTTGAAACTGATCGAATTCCACTCTTGACATTTTCAGACAGGAAGCTTTTTTTTTTTAATGAGAACATGTGAATGGTGGTAAAGTTTGAATGAGCTTATTGTTGCCTTGACCAGTCACAGAGGGCGAGTAAAAAGAAAGCACCTCAAAAATGGACAATTAGTGTCCTTTCAACGGGTAGTTGTGACTGTCGAGTGAATAATGGAGAGCGCTGAGGAAAAAAACGAGGAATTAATTTTCCCTGGTGTGTCGTGTTTGAAGGAAACAAACAATATCACAGTCTGACAACTCATTTTCGGAATGATAAACTTTTCGCGCTTGTGCCGTTTTCAGAACAATTACATCCTGTCTCTTTGTCACGCCGCCACGCTCGTTGCATTTTAACCCAAAGACTTTCAGAAGTGCTCATTTAGACCCAGCAGCACACCTACACAGAAAAAAATAGCTCTAATATATGCATTTAACAATTGTGCCTCTCTTCCCGTGCAATCAGGCCTTAGTTGCTCTCTAATTTCATGCAGATCTGCGGTGCTTGAGTGATGGCATTTTCAATGAGCAGGTACTCCATCGAGACCCTGTATACAGCTACGAGTCCCACGCTCCCGCAAAGGCAATGCAGAAATACATCAGGACCAATTACGATATCAACTTTCAGTGTGATTCCCTTCGCCACCAAGTGCTTGTGTACCAGCCCCAGGCTCTTTCAAATCGCATCTCATCTGAAGTCTTTGGGGTTTTAATTAAATTTCAGGATAGATGGAATTCTTCATTAGTACCTGATCTGAATAGGTGATTGTGCTGTGTTCCACCTCTCTCCCTCGCCTGTTGTTTTGGGGCTCAGTAAATACAGGGTTTAGGCTTAGATTGCTCTCTGAAGTCAGAACCATAGGCCATGCCAGTATAAAAATGTTAAATGCAAGCATCAAGAGTATTTGTCTTTTGAGGGAGAAAAATAGAAGTTGTGGTTTTTTTTTTTTTCTTGCTTGTTGATTCACAAATATTAAGGAATACTTGCTGTACAAATGCCTGCTCTGTGTAGTCATGCCGCCGCCGCCTGCCTGGGAAAAAATACAAGTTTAATCAGGTCATTACAATCGGTGACAACCAACTTTTGTTTGCTCAGTTATCTTGTGGGAGAACCTGAACGCGTCAGCGCTCTCGCAGCACTTGTCATGTAATATTGAGTCGTGACCTTCACTTGAAGTGTTGCCATGTTTATTTACACATTTCTGACAAAACAAGACACTTTTCATATTAACCGTCACGACAAACGTGAGCAACAGAGGTGACATGAAAGGAGACGCGAGGTGCAGTTTTCTATAGCGTCTTGATTGTCATGCGCAGCTTCACACGTAACTTTGGTGGACGGGTGGAGGAATTGCGAGCGTGTGCGCGCGCCGTGCTCCGCGAGTGCGTGCGTTTGCGTGTGCGCACACATTGAGCCCGTCAGAAAAACACAGACACTGTTGTGGGTTCTTAAAACGATGCATATTCTTATCTCATTAATTATACATCCATATGTAACAGACGAGAGGATCTTAGTCTCGGTAAGCGGCGCGGGGAATGTGCAGGGAGGGGGCCCGGCAAAGGGGGGAAGGGCACTCTTCAAAGCCCAAATGACTGTGTTCCTGCAGGAGCCTCAGCCTCCCCCTGTGCACAGCGCAGGGTGAGATGAGACACTCACCAGGACTCACCCCTGTGATGTGGAGAGGAATTAGGGAAATGAACGTTTTCAGAATATCGAATAATCAGAGAATCATCAGCACCCCGTCAGCCTTCAAAAGTATGGATCCCTCCAGACTCAAGAGACACTTTGACTGAGAGTCAAAGTCTTCCCTCCCATTAGACACAAAGGATAATGAGGTAGCTGTATTTCTACTATTGTCTTTTTACTCCCACAACCATGTATGAGGTGACTGTCAGCTGGAAGTCATCTCTCCATGTCTGTCATTAGCAGCGCTGATGGGACTCAGGTTTATTGTTTTCTTATTTTTCTTTCAAATTGCCCTCGGATTAGTGTCACATACACAGTTATGAGCAAATCAATCATATGTCAATATGTTCATAATCGCTATATCTTTTCAATTTTACTCCGGGTCAATCTGTCTCTGCCTCTGCAGTGGCTCTGTCACCTGGCCCCGTGGTAGGTAATGGCCCGTGACATAATTATGGGATGTCTGTAAACATGTAAGTGGATCCTCTCAACTTTTATTTAAACAATTGACATCGCTGCACTCCGATCTAAAGAGGGTCCTGACCCCAGACACACCGTATTAGGCTCTTTATGAAGTATGGGGCTAGGGGACTGCTCTCCAAATCACTGCTGGTCACCTCGCGCGACCCGCATGAAGTCTCTGTCACTAACACTGATGAGGGCAAAGTTCCTTAACCTCTGCATTGGCAGATAAAAGCAGAGACGAGTCCAGAACTGTTCGGATGTAAAGGCTTCCTGGAGAAACTGGTGTAAACGGCGCCGCAGCTTGTTGCACGATCTGCTCGTAGGCGAAAGTGCCGCTGCGACACTGACTTTGGTTGTTTGTCAATAACATTTTCATCAGCGGGGATTTGTCATAGCCACAGTCTGGGCGAGTTGTCATCCTCCCACCAGTGACAAAGCGATATCAATATGTGCCGTGTACATAATGTGGCCAAATCTGAGCTTTATCAGGGAGAACAGTGCATAAAAGAAATTTCAGGGGTCTATCTTATCGCCTCATAACGTTAAGTCTGTCTGCGTAAGAGCTCGTCATCTCGCTGACAGCATGATTATTACCTGAAAAATTATTAAACAGTACCTACGGGCCTTGTTCAAGACAAAGAACTCACATGGGTGCGCATCAATCAAACGTATCCCCTTTAGGTTTTACACTTATTCCCCCCAGTTTAGGCAAATTGCCTTGTTCGTGTGGCTTTGTGTAGCGGAGAGTGACTATAAGGTAGCGAGGGAGCCTGGGGAGCAAAGGATGTTCACTCTGTAGAAGAGAGACAGGGGTGTGACATGTTTTCACACAATGCCAATTTAGAGGGATTTCTCATAGATCACTTGTCATGTGCTCTCTTAGACCATATAAATGAGAGAGAATGGGAGATCACTAATTGAATTTTCATGACTGAGTACATGTATATACTAGACGAATCTCACCCCCTCTTGATAACGAGACTATTGTTCCCCATCTTGTTCTCTGTGCTGAACAAAAAATAAAAAGGAGAGTGTTGTTCGCTTGCTACACAAGCTCAGCGCATCAGTGTCTTAAGGTTTCGAGATGCTTCAAATACTTTCCCCTTCCTCAGCTATCGGAGCTAGACAAACATGCCTCTCAGTCACTGCGTGGCAATCCAGAAAAAAGATAATGCTACTGCTAAAGTGCTAATGAAATCAAAGCCGTTAATGTGGTCGGTTAAGCTGCGGATGATTTGAAGAATTCTGCCATTTAAGTGAAGATGATATAATGAATCTACTCTGAATAGAAAGCAATTAAAAGGACAAATTGGTCTGATTAACCTCAAAGTCATCCCACTGCCACAAATGGCGTGCAACATTCAAATTATTATTATTAAAAATCTGGAGCAGATTTGCAGTCTTTTTGGCCTCTCTTAATCCTTTTAAATGAAGGAGCGAACTTTTTTAATTTTAGCTGTGACCTTTCAAAGCATAACCTAGATTTTTCTGCCATGGAAATAATTTTCTCACATCATCGTCTGTAGCATGTTAATACTAGTTCTAAGGTCAAATTGAGTGACTTCTTTGTCTTTAGTTGTTTAATGATGTTACAGAGAAAAAAGGGGAATCATGCGTAGCCCTCTGAAGAACAATTAAACTCACACGTGTGTGGACTTTGTAAAAACTATTAAGTGGATCAAAATGTTTTTGATTTATATTCAAAGCTGTAGTTTAATTCAGACGAGCGTTAAAACTGTTGTCCTGTCATCGGCTGCTCAGTCAGCTGTCTGAGTGTGATTGATTAAATGAGGGACCGTCTCGCTCTTCCCTCTGTCCTCTGCTTCGTTGTGAAGATGCTTTCAGCAGCCGCGTGTTGCAGGTACTTCTGAGGGATGTGAAGTTTGGAGAGACGGTCTCGTACAAACGTCTGGCTGAGATGGCGGGAAACCCCAGAGCGGTGCGAGCGGTGGGAGGGGCCATGAGGAGGAATCCGGTGAGTGTGAATGACATTGATTGACGGGCTTCTCTCTTACTTACTTTATTTAGCCACATAGGGAAATTTATAGTGTTTCGTAGTTCGGCAGATTGTAACTGCTAATGCTGCTGGACAAACAGGAGACAGAGGCATTTTATAATACATTAAGAAGTTGGTGAAAGATACCTCAGCTTCATGTACACGTTTAGAAACTGTACAGAACTGCATTCATTTATTTATTATAATTATTATTTTTATTTTTTCAGTTTTAATTTTTAGGTAAAAGCCATAGTGCATAGTTAGGACTCGTGGTAGGGGTTGATTTGAAGTTGTTCTCTATTTTCTGATGCTTTTTTAGATTTGAATCATGAATCGGTTAATTGAGAAATAAAGTCTCACATTAATTGATTTAGAAAATAATCCAATTTAAATTTCAAGGAAAGGGTAAATGTAAGTAATTAAACAGACACAAAAATAAATGCATGGATATATATGAAATTAAATCTGTATATTTCACTATACATGTCAGATAATACTAATACTAATATACTCAGAGACTACTTTCAAAAGAAGTTGTGTAAGCAGCTGGAGTTTTCCTGTAAAATATTTGCTAAAGTCTTCTCTGATGCAGGCTATATAATATAAACCGTTGGTGTGTTTGTGAAATAAACGCCCCCCTCTGAGAACAACTAAGAAGTAAAAGTCTACCTACAGCACAGTTTTAAGCCCACACCTTTTGTTCCTGTGCTCTCAAGTCTTTACTGTAGATGTTCGCTGCAAATCTCCGATTCTTGTAGGAGACCTGGCCCGCATCATTTTTGCCCATGAATCCACTGTGTACAAAATAGAGGCTAGAGGGCAAGTGGTGTGTCTCCTTTTGATCAAACCCTTTGATCAAAGCCCGTTTAGCTCTGCCCATGTAGTGCTGTGGGCACCACCGGTGTGCTCTGTGAGGCAGAGAACACGTCTTGTACAGAAATGCACCCAGTGAGATGTTCTGCCTCATATGTGCAGTGCAATAACTTGTGTACATCCTAATGTTAGCGCTGCTTTTCTCTTCTGCTGTTTTGTAATTTAAAAGAGGGACATTGCAAGGACAAGAATATTTATAATACAGAATAAATACACATAAACAGTAATAATGCCGTGCAGTTTTTCTCTATATGTTATATGTTACATTAGCCAATGGCATCGCTTCTGGAGGGCTGTATAATACTTCTCAGTCTCATGTTTTACAGACATTTCTTTCCTTTCGTCAGGGAGGCTGGGAGCCTGAGCCTTCAGCTCCTGATACAGATCCAGAGTCAGATTGTCAGTGTCAATTACTTGTCAGTAGCGCTGCTCCACTCGGGCTTCAGCTGTGAAAAGCTCAGTGTGCTCAATCGATCCTCGCCTCTCTGTGGCACTTCTTCTTCACCAGGATTTGAGTATTGATAAGCCTGGTGTAGTGCTCTTTTCCCCCGAAGTGAAGAGGCAGATCCGAAGGCCTTGAGGGTACCCTGCTCTCCCTCCAAACCCGGGGAACAGTATTGATCCAAATACTCAAGCAGTATTTCTCTGTCTGCAAGGTTAATCTGGGGCTCGGAAAGTTTTATTGCTGTTGATATGGGAGTGGGTTTAATGATGGATTTAAACCGAAACACACTGCGCGTCCAACTTTTATATAAAAGCCTGAATGTGCAGCCATCAAATCAGGATAACTCTGTTGAATTGGAAAAATACAGTCACAATGCAGCCGTGCTTGGGATGTTTCCGTATTCAGTGTAACAAAGAGCAACGCAATGAGGGCAGAATTGAGAACATTTGAAGGAAATAACAGCAGCGAGTCACTCCAACCATTGCCAGTCGTCTTCTGAAAGCACAATGATCGAAGTGTTTTAGCCTTGCTTGTTTAATCTTTCTCCAGCCATTTAGTTTACAAAGAACTCGGGACCCCCCTGGCAGTCGTCTGCAACAAGAGTAAACGCTCCACCGACTTCCTCTTTTTAATGATCACAGGGTTATCAGATCTTAATGTTGACACCCTCTCGATTGAATATTCATCCTGCTGGTGTTTTTGCCCATTAATTTTTGATTGCTTCTTTGCTTTACACTATTAAAGAGTAAAAACATTTATACCCAAAGACTGAGCCATCACCCTGAATGTGGATGCGTACAGGATCAAACCAGACACTACTGGTGCAATACTTTGTTTTCATGCGGTGCATCAACATAAAAAGCCCCAAAAAAGTGCAAATTCATATTTTCCGCACGTTGGATACTTTCAAGTCACACCGTTTATGTGGTAAATCAGAGATTCTTTCATACATAATGCATATTTACTATCAACACTTCTAACTGCTGCGTTGTAGTGACAATAAATATCAACCAGAATAAGAAAGCGCTAACCGGTATATGTTTAATTCAGCTGGTATGTTTGTTTTGAGGCAGCACAGTTTTTAAATTGTTATTTTAAAAGTTGAAAAGCTGTGTACTGAAAAGGTGCATGTTTAATGAATCTGTTGAATGCAGAAATAAATAAAAATAGCTGTTCTTTTTAAGAAAACGCTCAGGCAAGCCTTTTAAAACGTCTCTGTTTACATGTAAAAATGTTCTTGCATAATATTTGCAAAGGCTGCACATGTTTATTTCCTCAGAGCTGAGTTCCTCTCTCTGTCTATGCCAGGTTCCTCTGCTCATCCCCTGTCACCGAGTCATTTCTAGCAGTGGACAGAGTGGGCCGTACATGAGCGGCAAGGGCAACCATCTCAAACAATGGCTGCTCACCCATGAGAGGCAGTGAGGGGAAGACTAAAGCATGACAGAGGCCAACTGTCCTTCATTCAGTACACACACACACAGGCCAGATTTTTTTCCCTTAACAACACAAAACAGGGCCATAAAGTTTAGCGTGCTTGGCGAACGCCGTGGAACAACTGGAGCTACTCGTAAATATTCAGTTTATACTTCTTTTTTTTTTTTAAATCTAAGAATAGAGATGCTGCATAGTTAATGTGATACAGAGTTGTTGCAGAATTAGAATGTACAAAAATAACTTAAACAGAGAACAGTAGGAATTACAAACATATGCTCCCGTGGGTCTTCGTTGTGTTTGCCAGATAGTGCTGGAATGGTTTTTCTAAAGAATTATTATTCCCTTAAAAATATGTCTCTTGCATTGTTGTTGTTGTTGTTTTTTCGCCTAAGCAGAATTAGTCTTTGTACCTCTCGTTGGTTTTTTAATTTCCTGCCAAGTGAATGCTTTGTTCAACATCCAATGATAAAGGCTCTGAATTTTACTGCTACAAAGCTTTGTAGTGAAGCATTTGTTTTGTCTTCATTTAGATCTCATTGTTTGCTTTAGCCTTATAATCTACCTAGAGTGGAGACGTCTTATGCATTATATACTGCACTTTTGTTACATGTTTAAATAAATACATTCTGAAATGACAAAGTCTGCCTTTTCATCATTATAATTGTATTTAATTTAAAAATTGATTTCGTGTAGCTTTCACTCAGCTCAGCTCATAATTAATTATGCTGTATGTCTTCTTTCCTCGCTGCAGCTCTGCATGTCAGAGCTCCTTCTTTTATTTCTGAGTAGCGTTTTCCATTAGAGGGCAGTACAGAACGGGAAACTGAAGTCAACGTTTCAACCTTGAATTCATGCTGCACATTTAATTTGTAACTTAAATGTTTATATTATTTTATTTTCCATCGTAACCCAGTTTAATCTCTCTGGGATGCGTTTATTCTTTTTTATAAAGACCATATGGAGAGGGCAGCAGTGGCGTGTGTGCGTGCGTGAGTGTTCAAAGAAAATCAGTTGCTTTAATTGAATGTTTCCTACATTACCTTTCTACATTTCCTCATTATTATCTGACGCAACATCAACTCTTTAGCATTTTTACTCTAAAGCTTTGAGTCTCCTCGTGTCTAGTGCCGTTCCGGTGTGACCGTTACTTGGCCATAGTTATTCCTCCTCTGTTCAGCCCAGGTAGCCTAATAATCCACCCTCCGCAAATAACCTCGGCTCTAACCTTTCCAGAACCAATTCAAGTAGCCCACTCGCTGAATACAATTGAACTCGTGCATTTTTGAATTTCTTTTCCACTCGGCTCCTTGTGACCGTCTTGCCGTGCTCCTGGACTCACTTGCTCTGCCATTGGAGCACTATTGCAGCGTAGATGTTGAGGCAGCAGACAGGCAGATGAAGAATGAGACTCAGTCTGTGGTTTCACACAGGGCTAATGATGCCTGTGGTGACTACAGGCTACAGTCAGCCCCCTAACGAAGGGAGCTGTGACACAGCCACAAGGGGTCCCATTTAAGCCGGGCGCACTCTGAAGTGCACTGTAAGCACCCTCCTTTTTTGCTTGTGGCTAAGTAAATTCTATGGAATGCTATGAATTTAGCACTAGAGACACTGACGTCTGTAGAACTCTGCGCCTCATGTTAAAAAACAAGTCCAGTATCAAAGCTTCTGACGTGTTCCACAGTAATTAGCCACATAATGGCTTGTGCACCCAGAACAACTCTTTGAAATAATTCTTGACTTTCCTTCTCACTCCTTTAATGGTATTTTAGTAGTTCTGAATATTATTAGTCAGTCTTTATTAAGTCTATTGTTTTGTGGCTGTATTTTCACCATGTGCACGAGTTCTGTATCACGCTGGCACACAGATAAAAAAAAGTTTGAATTAAAAAGACTGATCACCCGCACTGGTAATCTCTGTGAAACCTTCAATTTTGGCCTAATATCTGCCTCCATTTTAGACGGAGAGAGTGCGCGGGTGCGTGCATGCGTGTGTGTGAGAGCATGTGGCCATGCGTGTTGTGCACATGTGTATGTCCATATGTGTGTGGGTGAAGTGGATGATATTGAGTCTGACTTCATAAATCAACCAGACACTGATAAACTCCCCATGCACCCACACACCGCTAATGGGCAACCCTTAAGGAGTGTGAGTGTCTCGTGCGGCGTTTGATTCAACATTTATTAACCCCCTCACACACACGCTCTCTCACATACGACACACGCTCATCGGAGCCCCAGAAAGAGCAAGTATGAGGTTGGTGGCATCTGCGGCGTTAGTGCGGGGTGTTGACCTGGCTGAGCTGTATTAATCATGGCGGATACTAGTACGATGCATTTTAGCTCATAAAACCAACAGCTACTGCTGCATTTCCTAACATTAGTTTCCTTCTCATAAGTTATATCCTGTCTCCAACTCCTCGCTTCCCATTTCATATCCTGGCACCCCTCCTCATTAGAGAACAATTTTCTGCCCCCACATCAAATGCAAACACGCTCGGTTGTTTCATCCCTTGCTCTTCATACATGTCGGCTCATAATTCTACTCTTATAACTACCTGCACCTCTCACTGCTTAGTGGGAACCTTGCAGGAGTTTATCCCGCTGCCACATAGGTGATTCATAAATAGCTGTTTTTATTTTCTCTAAGAAGTTTGTACGTTTAAAACAGGAGAGTGAAACTTTTGGAAACAGAGCACTGCTGTCGGGAAGCCAGAGGAGTATTCGTCATGCAGATAGGCAGTGTCCAACAGCCAGACAGACCGATAGACACAGGGATAGATAGCTGGATAGACAGACATTAGAGTGGGGCTTGGCTGCACTATCAGGTTTCCTCCCCCTCTGTCTGTCTGCCGGGACAGCCGGGCCTCGGAGGCCCTGACACCGAGGCACCACGCAGCCAGTCACGACAGCTGCCACGGCAGCATCTAATACCAGCACACTCTGCGCTATGCCACAACTACAAAGAGAAAGATGATTTCAAACATGGCATACTTTGATGCCATTGTAATGATCTTTGTGTTTTGAGAGCAGGAGGATGGAGAATTTGTGTGGTGTCTTTCTTTGTTGTTGTTTTGTTGCTTTAGAATAAAGGGACACCCCCCCCCCTCACACACACACACACACACGACAAGTTTAGGACGGTGGTGATGAGGTAGAGCCGAGTAAAAGAAACCCTGAGACATATCAGCATGCAAATGCGTGTATGAGCGTTACAGTGACACAGTGACAAGGTCGTGAGCCTTGCATCAGCGTGTCGTCGTAACCTTTTGAACTCCAGAGCTGGTCTGGGGGTCTCTAATTAGGACCGGCTGATGATCACCATGCGTTACGTGAGAACGGGAGCCTGAGAGTGAGTATCCCTGCACGTAGTAATCTGCGACCACGTAGCATGGTTGTCGGCTCGGTAAGCAGAGTGTCTCAGCCTGGACAAAGTGCAGGTCTAGCCTTGGTCATGTTGACGGAGGGGGCGGCACTTCAGAGGCTCCAGGACCCCATGGCACCAGTCTCCCCAGTCCCCCCAGACAGACTGGGAGCATCTGGGCTCTGTCAGCGCCTCTGGCCCCCGCAGACTCCGATCTATATGACGGGTAGAGGAGTGGATTGGATCAGGGAGAGGGAAAATATGAGCCAGATTCCTCAGCCTTGTGCAAAATTCATGCTCTGCCAGTTGGTATGTTACATGTGTGTATGTGTGTGGATGCTTGCATTAAGGCCTGATAACAGGTCAGAGTGATTAATTTTGTATGATGTTTGATGGAGGTTATTGATTAGTGCCTAACGCTGGAAAACTCCTCTCTATAAACTGTCCAATTAGGCATTAATTAAAAGTGTGCAGCTAAAAATATGCAAAGCCCGTTCTGAGCGAAAACATCAAGATGGACTGACAGATATCATTCCAGGGTTTCCTTCTGAAAGCAAGCAGCGATTTGATGGAGTAATATAGCTCCTAAGCTGTGCCACATGGAAGCTGATACACACACATGCCAAGACTAATTAATCCATACACTAAATTAGGAATATAAATTGTGGTCCCAATTTAACAAGGTCAGTCTTAACTTCTCTCTTTACACTTTATTTAACTATGCAGGAGAAAAAAGGAAGCCCTATCAATGTGCTTCGCTTATTATGATTGACGATTGATGATTAAGTCCTCCAGCTGACACACACCACCAAAGCCGGTGAGTTGGAATTGGATGTGACACATACACAGTTCTGCGTGTTAGGTAATTCGTTGACGAGGGGCCAAATTCATTTATGGAACAGCGGTATTGGCAGGCGTGGACACTCTCTGCAAAAACAACGATAATCACAGAGGTTTGGCGCGGCGTGACAAGGACTCTTCAGGGAAAGGCCCTTACACGCTGCTTTGTTGGCCGTTCCTCCCTAAGATGGAGGGAAACTAAGATGAGAGTCGCTCAGAGCGGGGCCAGAGAGGTGTGTGTACGGTGTCCTCCATTAGAATTTGGTGGGTCTGTCTTGATGAAAGACACCGTTGCCCATTACAGAACTGGAATCTGTCGAGTGTCGTGGATGGACACTCAGGCAACTTTTTGCCGTTTTGAGTATAAACCGGGGTTGTTGTGTGTGTTTTTTTCTTAAAGAATTGATGAAATAAAGGCTCTGATAAATCCTCTGTAATGGAACATGAGGGGGACCCTGTCTCAAGCCATTTAATCTCTTTTTGCATTCTCCATTTTTTCTGCTAATGAGCCTTATTGACAATCAAACAGAAGCTGTCATCCCCCAGGATGCAACACTCCCAGCCTCTGCGTGTTTGTCATAGTGTCCTGGCAATCAGAGCTGCCTGCAAGACCAGGCTGGCAGTTAGTGGTTCTCACAGCAGCGCTGCCTGAAAATGGCACACTTCCTGTAGAGTTGCAGCTGCCACCTCTGCTACTTCCATTACTTTCTATAGCATGCAGATGTTGTATCAACATTCCCTGCCAAGGGGACTGCAATAACTGTGAGATTCATGCCATGTTTCAGAGGCACGTCAATTTCTCAAGTGGCACAATTAAAGAGGGAAATACAGTACCAGGTTTTTCACAGGCGCTGAAATCGGAAAAGGGCTTTTTTGCTTTTTTTTCCAAACGGGGGCCGTTTCATAAGGGTTCGCAAATCCACCCGATTTTTACTGCCCTTTTCCTGAGTTGAGCTGTTCTGTGAGGCTTTGTGCGGCAGACCTGTCGTGACCCACAGCGGATATGGAAATGGGGCTAAGGTTTTATGGGCCAAACGGATTGGACACAGTCAAGCTCAGGGGGCATGAATATTGGATGTTATTTCTGCTCCCTTTTTATGTAATCCATTGCCAATACATTATTAATAGATGATATCATATCCAGAACTACTGGACAAAGCACTACAGAGGGGTGCTATGAAAGGAGCTCTATGTGCCAGACTGTGGCAGAAAATACAGTTCAAGTGATATTATTTTATCGCTAACACTCCCTGACCAGGCAATCTTTACAGAGTAATTTTTGGACTAAGTGAAGTTCACAGAAGTAAAACGTGGTGAATAGTGTGTTTCTACCAGGGGTAAATCCTGCATTTGTGGGTTTGAAATGCACTGAAACATTGATGAAGTATCAAATGACACCCAAATACAAGTTTAATGGATTTTGAAGCACTGGGATACTTTGCTCATCCTTCTTGACTGCAGTGAGTGAAGTGGAAATCTTTGCTAGGATCTAGAGTTTTCCTTGCAAAGCTGACTCCCAGTGTACAGTAGCAGGGGAGCGGTGTCTTATCTGATGTACCGATTCACAGACAGGAGCTGCGCTAATGTGGGACCATTTTTAAAAAAGGGGGCAGATTCAGATTCAAATGTGCAATTGTTCAAAAAGGTCAGACTGTTTTGATTCATTGTCATCTCAAAGTTAGGTTGTGTAGTTCTGTGTAGTCACAACAAGCGGTGTCTTACTCACGTGTGAACTTCACCAGAGTTGCGGCTGCTTTTATTTTTTTCCCCCGCACAGAACGCATCACTCAGCGGTTACACAAATCCTGTCTGTCCAAGAGCAAATCCTTAAAAAAGTACTTCTCAGCACTGGGCGCCGAGCGCAGTAGATTAACTGCATGTTCACCTTTGAGTTTTATGGCCTGTCTCGATACTGTACACGTTGGCACAAAGGCATTATCACATAAATATCCATTAAAAGTGAACCTATAAGCCCCTCAATAACAGTTACATAGGGAGTGGATGCGTAAGGTAATATTCTCTTTTAAGGTCAGTTTGAATTGTTTTTTCTCATGGGAAACGGCAGATTGATAAAGAGCAAACAAAACCTCTTTTCTGAATGCTTGTCCTCCATGGCCTCAATGAAGGTTTCATTCCTTTATATCATCCAGCCCAATTCCCAGCATGCGGCCATTGTGGCTCTTTCAACTGGAGCTCTCCATTGACTGGCTCATTGTCCGGCCGCTCTTTTGTGCGCGCTATCACCGGAGCACAATCTTTCACCTGAACAGCACAGGAGCGCAGCCTGGATATGGTCACGTAAAGCCGCCGAGTCGCCCACGTAGATGCCAGGCTGCACAATTAACCCGGCGCTAATGAAGAGAAATATTTAGATCAACTTCTTAACAATCTCCTGTGACGCTTGTTAATACCGTGGATGTTAGTCACGCTCAGGCAGCGTGCGTCAGGCCAAGCTGTTCGATATTAGCGTTCAGGCTTATATTATTGAGAGGAGTTTTCTTTTTTTTTTTTCTTTAAAATATAACAATGCACGAGCAGATGTTAGAAGCGCAGCCCTCGGCAACACAAGGCTAGTTAAGATCGATATTGCTTTCAATATTTCTTTCCTTTGACAGATAACCAGCACTGAGGAAAGTCTTGATAAGAGTGGCAACATATGGATGTGGCAAGCCTCGCTTTCTTTTGATTGCGCGACCCCTTGACCTTTGCCTGTGTTTGAGAGGGAGGCAGCCACATGGTATAGTGGGGGTCTGTCAGGCTCTGGTTATGGGGCATTATTGACCCAGGATTTATAAATATTTAATGCACACATTAAGATCATGGTTGAGGGTGGCCATTAGAGTTCTCCAATAAAGAGGCTCTCACAATGATTGAGTGGTGTGGCAGAGCTAGTGGCTGCTCGTTGGGTACAGGGAAACCTGCTGAGACAATATACTGTACCTCCAGCCTGCCAGCAAGGCTTCAGAGCTCTTTAAACCGGCAACAACTGAGCAAACTTGTCACTTTTTATTGTACTTTTACCCTCAGAATTCTTTAGTTGGCTGGTTATAGCTTCCACAGTGAGCAAGTAAGGAAAAAAAATACACAGGTTTAGTGCTGATTTTGACAAGAGTGAACAAGGCGGCAGATGCGAAACCCGTGCACGCGTATCTGAAACAGATAATGCAATGTCAGGAAGCAGTTATCAGACGCGCAAGATTATCGAGGGAATGATTTCAAGCACCCGGCGATCGGGGCTGAAAATTAAATCGCTTCTTCTGAGGGTAGCTGTCCTTTGCGCTATCAGCAACTCCTCGACTATCTCCCCCTTCGCTGCGAGATCCCTGCATGCTGGTTGACATAATAAGCTGCGATATGCTGATTGCCACTCAGGTTACCGCCGTTTAATTGTGCATTAAAGGCAGAGGTTGCCTCGGACAATGTTGCCTTGATGAGAAATTGACATTTTGTGACCTGCTCCCTGTGACCACTCAGGATGCCAGATAAGATGCTCAGTTGTTTTTAAGGAGAACCAGCATTCTTCCCTCAAACACTTCTATCCTTCTGTTTGACCCACTTGATGAGTATAGATTTCACAGTGGCCCCCCTTTCAGCGCTCAAACTATAAGAGGTTCAAAACGATACCAGCCCTTATAGACAAAGGATAACCTTGCTCTTTCAATGTATTGATTCTTTATTAACTAGGTGGCTTAATGCAATGAAATGAGGGATTTGAATGAGCCCCATTTGGGGTGCTTTGAATAAAAAGCTTGCACTGTTTATGAATGACTACAATGCACCTTTGAAGCACCACAGATGCACGATGTGCTCACACAAAGACCAGTAGGAATATGCAACAGTGTCAGAGAGCTTCGCTGAAAGAATATGCGTGAAGAGCAGTTTTCATCTTTTATGGATGTCACACTTTTCCACAGGTTTCCAACAATTATCTCTATGGCAAAAGTCTCAACGCTGCAACTTACAGAGAATCACATGTTTGTCCTCAGAAGGTTCTACTGTCTTTTCCTTGGTCCTGATTGTCAGTTTGTTCTGCCGGCCAAACTGTACTTAGCACTGAAGAAGTCCACAGCTGAGGAGCTATTGTGTTTTTACTGAAAATTTTAATAAAACATCACTTATTCATTTCTGTTTCCATTCCAAATGTTGACATTTTTAAATTTTTCTTCCCTGTAAACACATGTAAGCTATGTGGCAGAGTCATAAGTGGTGAGTAAAAATGACTTCTATACATTCTACAAAACAGAAAAATACAACCACGAATGGAGTGTTTTTATCTCCAAGGTTGTCCCTCATGCACGTTAGTCTCTATTGGATCTTAACAACTATCATATGGGTCACAAACAATTTATTTGACAATACAACCAACAAAGTTTTCTCCAAAATGGTCTGTATAGATAATTTAAAATCAATATAAAAATAAACAATGAAGTTTGACTTCCCCTTTAAAAAATGGACAGAGAGTCTTGACAGAGTAACACAAATTCTGAGGATACACGTGAAATATATGCACATTGCATTTCATCAAATACAAAAAGAAAACAAATGAAGGCAACAGTTCTTGGCTGAATTATCTGTGCTGCATCACTATATTAAGGGCATGACGATTAATACATACATAATGAAAAGCAATATACAAAATTTCAGAGATAAATACATTATTTATAATTGATATGTTACAAAATTTCCCTCAGTGAGCGCAAGTGTGTATTTGAACAGAAAGATGACAATGAACTACTGTACTCCTACATTCTCAATGGATTTTAATTTTGTTTTTTTAAATGTTTTTTGTTGATCTAAAAGAACATGGAAAAGACAGATGTATAAATATTTAGCACAAGTTTGGCAATATCACAATAGTCTACAATTTTAACCACATATAAAACACAGAAGGGAGTTGGAGCTAGAAGGGGGAGACTGCTCCTCATCAACAAGAAACAGACTTCACAGTAGCCTAGGAATGCATTAATATACAGTGCTAGCAAAAAAGTTGAAAAACATGGCAAAACACACTTGCTTAAAAGGAAGCTCTAGACATGGAAGTACATCATATTCATCAACAGAGCAGTGTTTTGTACACGTCAGTGTGCTTGTTGAATCAAAGAGGATTTTTTTTTTTACTTTTAAGGATGATTTCTAGCTACAATAAATTACAAAATTTAAGTTAAAATGCAGGAATGAAACATGATACAACCTTACCCACCCAGCCCCTCCCCATTTTACTCATAATTGTTGTACTTTTATGATCGATTTTCTACATTATATATCTCATATATTTTCCAGTTGAAATTCAAACTGTCTTGGCCCCTGTGTATTTTTCTCACACATAAAAATACAAAAAGTCACATTATAAAGACACACAACTGTTGTGAATCTATTAAAAGAGAATTGAAACAGAAAAAACAATTTCTGAGGCAAACAAGTTCATTGGCAAATGTTCTGTACATCAGTGTTTTTACTTTACAACCAGATGGTGAGTCCACAGAGTCCCTTTCAGTACTGAGCACGTGGTGGACTAATCTGAGGCCGAAGCGCAACCCGACAGGTATACAAAATAAACCCTTCATCATCCCGTGTCCTCTTCAAGGGTGAAACAATGGGAGGGGGGGGGGACAAACAAACGAAAAAAATCCCACAGAAAAAAATATTGTTCCTTGTGAAATCCTTTTCTCCGTAGGTTGTGAAAGTCATTTCAAAGAAAAAAAAACATTTGTTTCTTTTCTTCTTTTTTTCTTCATATTTAAAAACAGAACGAGCGGCTGACTATACATTACACCAGCGTTCTGCTGTGTGCTGAAGGGGTGTCCTGTGAAGTGGTGGTGTGTTTACTGGTGCTTGAGAGGATGAAAGTGCATTTACATTGGAGGGACAACCAGACCGGACATGGCTGGGGAGAGAAGAGACAGAAAAAGGGGTTAATTTATTTGTCTGGATCAGGTATGGAAATTAATATGAAAAATTATTCAATGATTGTAGCAGGTGTCTGTGCGTGTGTGTGTGTGTGTGTGTGTGTGAGTCCAGTGCGTGAATGGATGCCTTAATGTGCCTGTTTGCGTATGTGCCTGAGAGTGTTTGCCGTGTCCGCCAGCCTGCTGCTGCACGTCCTCTTAACGGGGGAGAGTTTGAAAACCTCCCTCCTGCTCTGACATTTCAGCCCCCAGCACGCCAGTCTTGCTATGTGTGATATTTCTCCTGGCATTGGGGTAATGGCAAACAGTGGCCCAGACTCCCAGGAGGCTTAGCCGCGGTGACGGCGGAGCAACAACACGGTCACTTCCCACAATGCCACAATGCTACAGTACTAGACACTCCCCAGACTCCCCTTAGATTCCTTCTATCGCTTCGTTCCCTTTTCTCCCCTCGTCTCTTCATCCTCAACTCCACAACACCGTGCGGCGCATTAGTCCTACGTTCCCCAAGTCGCGCCTCTGCGTCATTATCCAAGAGAGATTAGGCAAGATCAAAGGTAGCTTCCGTTATTTTACCAAGACCATCTGCTTAGGATATCATTAGCAACTGTACCTCACCCTGAGAGTTTATGTATTCAGTATTTTCACACGTTTTAACAATTAGGTGACTAGTGAAGTGCTGGGATGATATATTATTATATTGCTCAGAGTATATTTGTAGAGTCATGGTTGAAATGCTTTTAAGTTTGCCAGCGCAGATGATGGCAAGGCATTGCTCATTAATTTCTGCACAACATGTATTAATAAGTATGAACGTGTAGCAAGATGAACTTTAATTTCCCACTTCATTAAGCCCAATGTTATTAATCTTGGGGCACACACTACGGCTAAGCTTGTTTTCAAAGCAATCATGTTGGTCGTGACACATGCACAAAACCTAATAAACATAATTACTAAAACAATTCTGGGACGGCCTTTTCCTGCGACATCAGAGGGGATCATTTGTATGGAAGGGCAACGAGGAAGTACACTTGCACGTGCGTTGGCGCAGACGTGAGGCGACAAACCTGTGTGTGTGTGTGTGTGTGTGTGTGTGCGTGAGCGTGTGTGTGTTTAACTGAAAGGTGTAAATTGGCCTGTCAAAATGCATATATTTGTAATGATTAATCCCTCACCAAACCGGACAGAGGCCTGAGCAGCGGTATCTGACCAGTAGTCCGTGGGGAAGGGATGAGGGGGTGAGGGGGGCTCACCTTGCAGTCCGTTGCCGTTGGCGCTGGTGCAGGAGGGGGGTGGGGAGGCCTGGGGTCGGACCACAGGGGCGAAGGCGCTCTTTTGTTTAACTGCAGAGACGATAGGGAAGGAAAGGGAAGGAGGGAGGGTGAGAGTGAGAACGTGCTGTGAGTAGTGCTCAAGAGGGAGAGGGCAGTTAAGGTAAGGCTGGGATAGTATTACTGCCAGGGGGGATACACGATCAGTACTCACAGGCCCCTACCATCAACATGTTGTCCGGTTGAACAAATACATGTGCCATATAGTGAAGTACACATAAAAATGAAGATTTGGCCTCGTCTGAGCCACACGTGTGTTCTCACAAGCACCAAAACGAAACAAGCCCCCGTGAATGAATAGTAATATATTATCACCATCAATAATGTTATAACCCTGTCAGAAGTGATTCATAGAAGCGTAAACGAATGTGGGAGCTGGAATTAAATCAGCAGCAGCTTAGTGCTACTACGGCGCGATAGTGGCGAGCTACTCACTTCCATATGGGGAGTTGGCAGAGGATCCGTTGAGGAACCCAGGGGAGCTTGGTACTCCCAGGTTCATGCCGGCATTGCCGTAGCCATTCATGCTGTTGCTGACGGTGTTGTAGCTGGATTGCTGCGGGGTGCTGCTGGAGATGTAGCCCCGGGGGGACACGCTGCTGGTGTTCCGGCTGTAGCCCACTGGAGAACACGAGCAGAAGAGGGAAGTTTGTTCATTTCTTTTCCTTCTGTACAGTATTTACCGAGGAAATGTTCACCGATTAGAGCACGCGATAATGGGAATTAACTGCTGCAGTCAAACACTTTTATATGAGCACATACTGCACTTGACAGTTTAATAAGAGGAGTCTTAATTGGACCCTTTAGGTGGCTGTACAGCAAGTGAGAGGAGGGGCACTCACCCCGCGTTCAAAAACAAAATTCCAAAATCAGTTTTCTCATTTTAAGGAGTGAAGAAAGTGAAATTTAGCACTTTTTTATTTTGCTCCAAACCCCCCAGTATCCCCTAAAGGACCCCTTGAGCATCCCTTGAAAACCACTGAGTTATGGAGCCGTACCCTAAATCACATACCTTGGTCGTTCCCTTGTGACTCAGACACATTGACTGCTAGCTGGCTGCTGAAGGAGTTGACTCCCATCATGCCGTGGGAGGCTGTGTTAGCGAGAGAGGGGATCTGGTTGTGGTTGCGGGGAACGCTGTACAGGGCCTCGGCGATGTCAGCTGCCCTCTTCAGAATGATCTCCTGAAAAGCGAGGAGAAGGCAGAGGTTTTGTTATTTATGGTTTTTTTTTATAGCTGTGCTGCCGCTTTGATGCGTGGTTCATGGCTATATGGTTAACTCGCAACACGCCAAGCCTACATTGTTCCAGATATAGTGGTTGAAAATACCCTTTGGTCATACTATCAGTGAAATTTCAATAGTTTATTATTTAGTGGAAGCATCGGCTGCGTGGATACAGACCTGATTGTTGTGGGGCATTCCATACAGGGCTTCGACGAGGTCTGCCGCCCTCTTCAGTAACACCTCCTGATGAGGAAAACACCAAGAGTAAATGTTAAGGCCCAGACAGATTATGTTTGAGACCCCAGTGGTCCGTAGGGTAACAAAACAACATGCTGAGCTGTAGAGATGTTTACGTGTGCGACCGGCCTAAATAAAAGCCACCTGATTTAAGAGGCGCCGGTGCTGCGTTTCCACAGCTCCACCACTTTGCTCCTTCCAACCATGCAGAGCAGTGAATAATGTTCCCTATCTTAATTAAACTGGCATGGTCCTTTAAAAACAACACCTCACCCCTGATTCTGGGCTTCACGTTTGCTCTGGAGTTCAGCGTTGAGTCCCCTCTCTTCAGAACAATAAAGTGAATTAGCTCTGGGTTAATCTAGTTCTGTTGTAATGACATTAAGGAATTTTTCAATTAACCTCTTTGACTGGCTGTTGCAAAGGACTTCACAAATGACTTCCCATCCAGCAAGAGCTGGGTGCTTGTGCCTTAGGGACACGGATGCTCAGGATGTGGTCTTATCCATGTCTGCATGCTTGCCCCTGCTTGACAATGCGGATTAGCTGTGTTGCTTTGGCTCTTAACACTGAAAATGAGTTGGCCTCGGATGCCGTTCCCCCCACTCTGTTGGGGCTTTCGGCTAGGTGGGGTTTGGCCCGTTTGTGTGTCTTTATCTGCTCTTTGAATTCAGCACTTACAATTAAATCCCTCTCAAGCAACCGGGCTGCTCTCTTTGTTTTCTATAATACAGAAGGCAATATGCCCTATGAAAACCCCGCTCCTCCTTTTAGAGTGCATTTAATCTGACAAAGGCAAGTTGCAGACATGGCTGTTGCATGTGTTTTTAAAACGCTCGCTTGTTGTCACCTGCTGTAGAGCAGAGATTTGTCGACTGTGCTGTTAGAACCCTGGTTAAAAGCAATGCAAATCTGTCACCAGAAACATCTCAGATGGTGCTTGTTTTCTTCCCACATTCGCTGTGTTTTCTTTTGCGGGCCTCGGTAATTTGTCTGAAGTGTTCCATCACTTGGCAATAGCAGTGTGGGATTAAGACGGCAGCTGCCGTAAATGAATGTAAACACAGCCTTCGCGCCTTCAAACAGCGGCCTCCAAGACTTGGCCTGCATTTCCAAGGCGCAGCGTATGTAGTGTGTATGGAGTGTGTGTATGGGCCCTTTCATCCCGAGGAGCATATCTACCACAGTCCTTGATTTATCAAGATGAATCACTGTAGAAGCCACTTCCAGCATATGCCATGCTCTCTTATAGAAACATATCGCTTAATCCACCCCAAGTTACCGGATGGGTGGCTCTTAGAATGGGCATTTACCTCTGAAATTGGTGTGTATGCTCAACGTTGCATGCATCTAGTTTGCATACAAATAAAGAATTATGGTTGTCGTGAGGCAGGTAGACTAAATGAGAGGACCAGCTGTCTTGATGTGTTCTCATCAGGCAGAACAGATTTCTCTCTCTCTTGCTGAGTGAGATAAAGTGGTTTTCTTTCTTTTTGTCTGCAGTTAATAATTACCAATAATCTATTCTATCATATTTCAAGATCTCCTGCATGGCTCTCAATTTTAAACAACAATTAAAGCAATTAAGACTGTCGCGTTCACATGCCATGTTTCATTCTCTGTAAAACGTCCTCTCCCTCCTTGTCCATATGGTACTTTGCAGCAGTGACATAAGGACAGCTTGGAAAAGGAGGAGAGAAAACGTTATTGCCTCTCATCCTTAATCTGTCGTTTACCGCGTGGTGTCTTAACTAACCAAGCTGACTCGCAAGGCTATGCTTAAGTGGCAACCTAGTCATATCCGAGGATGATGAGAAGTGCTGCACCCAATCAAGGAAGAAGTTTGTTTTCTTCTGACGAGATGCTTTCATGCGTATCAGCTCACGCTGTGAATACGATTAACGCGGAATAGTGTTCTGAGGGCATTTCCATGTAAATCTCAATACTACTCCAGCATAAGTGTAATTGGCTTTCTTGTCATGGAGACATATCAGAAACACACCATGTTAAATTGAAACAATTAAAGGCCTCAAATGATTTCTGTTGTTGTGACAAATGCATGACAGATTCCTGCTATTGCTTTGCATAGAGGTCTCGTGTTCAACAACTGTTTAAATGGGGCTGCTCAGATGACAGATCACCCAAGATTTAGAAGCTGTTTTGCGTTATTGCCGAGAAAAGAAGGAGACGAAGCCATAACAAACGGCGTGTTATCAAAAAAACATACCCGACAACGAGGAAATGTGGTCTGAAACAGCCCAAATTGTGATTCTTCAAGCACTAGATTAACATGGATGTTGTATTTATATTATCACAGTTAATAAAAGAGGGCCTAGGTTATGTAGCTTGGAGTGCTAATGCCATTATAAAACTGTAAGGCAATTACTCTGTTAGCTCTAGCCTGAGGTAATGAATGCATTTAGAAGCATAGGGCCATTAGATGAAGGTACTTCAAAGAGCACAGGAAGAGAGATTCATTTAAATACATGGGTAATTGCTTGACATGAACACATTTGTAATATTTTCTCCTTGCGGATTACACAAGAATTGGAAAAGAATGGGCTTATGCTCATTTTGGGAGGAAAGAAAAGAATCCAAAGCAATCAGCTTAATAATAAAACAATATTGAGTTTCCACTTTTAATTTCATAATGAATCTAATTTGTTACAGAAGAGAGAAATTGAGTGTGATATAATGTGATATCCAGTCTATTTGTCCATTACTGCCAGAGGGCACAAAATGGTATTATAAATTGTCTTTTTTATATTATGAATAGAAAATTGTTTTATAACAAGATCTTAAAAAGGAGGGTGAATTCCAAAGTCTCTCTTCACTTAACGCGATGCCCGCAAACCAATCTCCTTTCTCATCACTTGACTGCTCACACTTATTACTTTCATATTCACCCTGGACTTTGCATTGAATTTTTATATCTCCACTCCTCCCACAGGGTCAGACTGTCATCTACGATGTTGTCTTAGAATTACGAGGTAAACTTCAATCAGAGGCAGCTTCCCCCCTTTTTTCTCTGTGTAGCAACAATATTAGCGTGCATCCCTTGCTATCCATGAGCACTCCCATATTGGCTTTCTGTCTCCTTACAATTACCACGTGTCTTACTGGTCCCAGGGAGAAGGCTGGTGGAAATCAATAGCGCAGTAATATTATCAACTGGAGGGTGAAGTCATGGGAGGGAGGGGGTAGAGGCGGTGAGTGGGCTTGGTGTCGATTTGCCTTTCTGCTAATGCACACCCTGCGTCCTCCAGCTTTATCTTCTTTTTATAGAGTCTCCCTGCCTCACCTGCACCCTGTAATGGCTGTTCTCTATATGCCGTTTCTGTTCTCATTCCAAATGTACACGCCGGCCTCAGCCCGCTGCAGGCTGTTTTATTGGGAATGTGCTTTTGACCCCGAGAGCTGACCCTCAGATGGCAAGCTTAACAATGACGAATCACTTGGTGGGATCATTTACATGCCCCCTGAACCCCATATTTGGGTCCATTAGAGAGCAAATCAAATATTTATGTTGTTTATTGGAAGTGCAGGGTTTCATCTCACTCTGTGATTGTTTCATGCAAAGGCCGGGAGACCGTGCTATATTAAGTAGACGCACACCCAGGAAACTAATCTCGGGTTCAGTGTCAAAATCTGTCTCGCAGCCAACAATGCCTTGTATTCAAAGAAAGAGCTGTAATAAAGCTGTGTTTAACATTGTCCCTGTCTTTGTTGAGAAGAAATGCGGATTCCTCAAAGAAGCCGTGCGGGTTGACCGGCAGTGACATCGGAGCTAGAGTGAGCCGCGTAGATATTAAAGGCAAGTGCACTTTACCTTTTGGTCTGCGTCTATAGCTGAAATTAGAGCAACATTTCATGTCTACGTGTTGTTTCTTGTCTCCACGGGGACCGGGTCTAATTGAAACACTTCATATACTGAGCGAAGGACTAGCTGTGATGTTCCACTTCTCCACATCGCCTTGGTCAAACGTCTATAGCTACCACACGGTCTGTTCTTTATTAAATTGTCCGTTGGATGTTAATGATATTGCTGTGTTGCATGCTGGGATTTAATAGATAAGGCCTTTAAAGGTTTTACAGTATTATTAAAACTCTGAGGTGGCCACTGCTTTACTACATGCCGAGGGCTTCTGAATGTACTAATCAGTCATATTATTACACCTGACACATCTGGAGCGTCAGTCACCTAAATGGTTACTGGCAGCGTAGCAATTAGCGAAAACACCGATTTTTATCAATAGGAAGTTGTAAGTGTGGAAAGAGTGCGAGAATCAAAGGGAATAAAAGACTCAAAGAGATTCTGAAAAGCGCTGGCACCTTGGTTTTCATCCTCGGGTCTTTCAGCGTGGCAGCCGATTTATGTGCCACACTAGTGCGACTACAAGTGATGCGGCTTTCAGCTCCTTCGCCCAGGTTCAAAAGAAAACAATAAGAAAGCCAAAGCATAATAACATGCAGTCTTTGTCTATTAGCTGCAGTAAGACTAGGGGGTTTACGGCACAGGGTTCTGTAAACAAAAGATTAAACCAAATCGAGCTGCAGAAAATGAAAGGAAAACATGAGTGGGGTAATGAGGGTGCAGGCGTCGTTTCTGACCAGATTACCATCTCCACAGACTACTGGAGAGGAAAACGCCTGATTGAGCTATTTTACCACACAGGGAGTTTACGCCTGTCTCCGCGCAGAAAGCCGATGCCATTACCATGCTGGTTAGTGGGTAAGCCACATGTGTGAAGGAAAGCTGTTACGGTTTGGGGTCACAGTGCTCCGCGTTCATGGTAATGCTGTTTTGCTCAGTGCTGTTCTATGTAGTGCAGACGCTGGACTGACCTTTGGTAACCTCTCAGGATCGCCGGGGTGTCTGGGGATGACCTTCTGCAGCCTCTGGAAGCCATAGTCGATGGTCGGCTCATTCAGGGCTGAAAGGAAGCGAAGGCAGACTGAAATTAGAACCATTTCAGACCTAATTTTGCCAGAAACAGGAAGAGACTAATTGAGAAATCTGTTAGAGTTTACAGTAGAGAAGTCATTTCAGAATGCCTAATTTCAAAGAAACCTCAGGGGTGAGACAATATTTTCTGAAGCATCAGCGGCTCTGGAGGGCAAGCCACGGAAAATGACACCGGTTCCTCTGACACTTGTGTCTCCAAGTGTTATTCCATTAACAGCCATGATGACCTACATCAGTCTGAGAATCCTTCAGAGGGACCCTCCCCCTTTTTATCTGCTTGAGAATATTGACTACAGCAAACTACATAGCAGGGGTCTTTTAATCTAACAGAGCTTTAATAATCTGTGAAAGGCTGTCCACACATTGATCTAGTGTAAGTTGCTGTCATTTCACCCTTCTGCACCGACTGTACTGCAACACTGGGCCTGTGAAATACGGCAGCGGGTCCCATGGAGCCATTAATCTCTCCCACCCCTCAAATAGTAATCTGGGGCATGAGGCATATTGGGCGATGAATCAGAAGCACAAAGTAAATGAATCATAAGCCAGACTTTGGTGCGAGCGGGGCATTTTATGTCTGACAGTCCTAATGGGTAATTGAAGGCTTCCTTACAGCTCCACCTGATTCTAAACAATCATGTGTAAACTCACAGGCAGGACAAGGCGAGGGAGGGCAGGGGAGAGGAGGAGGGGAGGAGAGCAGTGTAAAAGGGGGAAGGAACGACTTAATAGAGAACATCACTTCTCAATGTAGATATCATTTTCAGGAGAGTAACTCCACCGAGCAAGGCGCTTCATAAATCAATGGCTTTCTATGGAGACTAATAAGAGCTGCCTGCCTCTATTCATTGTTCAGCCTGTAATTTGGGCCATCACTCATTACTCAGCATGTAATTTCAGCATTAACACCGCACAGCTCGCTGAACCTGCTGAACACCAGAGAATGTGAAAGCAAGCAAACACACACACACACACACACACACACACAGGGAGGCGAGACCACTGGAGCACGAGCTGAGATGTCGTGGCAGAAAATGAACATTTATTATGTTTCTCCTTTTATTCGTTTGTTCTCTCCCCTCTAAACAAACATGCGAGCATGCTGGCAGACGAGTCGCGCGTACCTGGAGTAGTCATGTCCTCGCGCACGTACGTTCAATCGAACACATGCGCCGCCTGTGTTAAAACCTGAACGCAACTCGACCGTGATCAAATGGAGCAATTATGTGTTCAAGCATGGACAATGCAGGGTGCTGATCGATAGCCAAGGATCTCGCTCGCGAGTACAGTGGTATTGGCCAGGAACACCTGAATAAGCGCCACAACAACACTGCTGGAAAACTGATTTCACATGTCATCACGCGCACAACTTGCTTTGGAATGCGCGGGAACGCCATCTTCTCCCTAATAAAGGATTGATCTGCGGTATTGATCGTACATGACAGGGCTGTAGCAAGGAATTTGGCCCTTTCTTTTGTTATTTCCAGCCCCTTTCTTATCTACGCACTCTGGCTGTCCCACACGTGTACACACAGGAGCGTGGATATCTGTGTGTGTGTGTGAGCACGCGAGCGCATGTGCCCGGGCTGCGAGGATGTATGTGCACGGCGGCCCTGCCAGACCCCGCTGCTCAGTGTGATGTAAATTGTGTATGTGTAAAAAGCACTCCATAATCAGGCCATCCATCATCAGAGGCTGTCAGTGGGCTCTCTCAGGGTGATACATCACGCTCTCCTGTCCTCTGCCTCAGCTGGGGACTACACAACCCGCCAGGCATGCTGGGAACACAGAGGCGTACAGTACAGGACGAGACCTAGGTTGAGAGAGGTGTTCTGTTTGATGCGTCTTTCCAATGATAATGATGCCCTACTGTACATGCACACCTAAGAATTATGATGAATGTGGAGGGTAGGATATCCTACAGCCTTGAAGAACAGCCTAAGCCCCAGTTTATCAGCAGTGTTTACATCCACTTACATGGAGGATAAATGTCTAACAGAGCTATGCAGACTCGGCTCTGGGTCTCAAACGTCCGAGCGCCAGGCATGATCTGCACATGTCGACGTGTCGCCATCTCATCTATCATGGAGATGATCTTTGTAACAACCCCGGCGTAATGAAATTGGTGACACACACCGCCATCTGCTATTGATTTCATGCAAATGCTTTTGACAGCTGATGGAGACTTGCATTAGTGCTAAACGGTGCTGTCAGTTGATGAGTTGACAGTTTTGTAGTCATAGCATGTACCCTGGTGCAGACAGACACAGGCAATGTCAATAATCCTGTAAGAGACGCTGATGATATATACTGAGCACTTATATTCAATCTGCACAATAAACGTGCTACGCGTGTATTCATCGCGTTGCTCCGCGTACTTTTTCTTCCGAGCAAAGATTTTCTTTCATCTACTAAGCTTTTACAAGAATCATTGGGGCTGCTCCTCTTACTTTTTCTTGTGCCACACACATTGACAGCAGCCTTTCTCCCTCCTTTCACTCCCGGCTTCTCACCCCGTGTCCTTTTTTTTTAATCCTCGGCACATCATTACGTTCCAACTTCACACCCTGTCGTAAACTTTAGCCCCCTCTAAAGATACACCGGGCAAATTGAGCTCTGTGATGCCCTCGCATGACTCCGTGCGCACCAAATTTAGTTTGGCCCTCCTTGCCCTTCCAGCACAATATGGTGAAAGAGGGGAGGCAAGTGAGTGCCCCCCCGTCCCCCCCCTTTTTTTTTAATCCCCCCCACCTCTGTTATGGTTCTCAGTCACTGCAAGGAAACACGAAACCCACCACACACATCCCATAAATCCTGCACTGGGTGGGGAGTCTAGCCGTGGAGAGAGGGGACAGAAAAAGGAGGAGGGAAACTAGGGGGGGAGGTATGATAGGGCAGGCTGGGGGGGGTCGCTGGCACGTTCCAGTCACGCCCGCTTCCCGGCCCGCGGCCAATCAATACCACTTTCCTGTTTTAGAGGCGGGTAATTATGAGGTGGAGAGATTGTGTGACCTCTCACCCCTGCTGCATTACTCGCCTGATATTAAGATAAATTGCCTGATTTTGGGTAAACATATGCTGCAATTCAAACTGTCAGCACTGGTTTGCTCAGGGATAATTTGTATTGATCTCCTGGCTTCTTCCCCATTTTGCTTACTGACCTCATGGATAATTAGAGAAAAAGAGACACGGGGAGGTAAGGCAGGGCTTGCATTTGAATACTTTGTAGAAGAGATGAAGAGCACATGGGAGGGGGGGGGGTCAGAGGGAACATTATGGACTAATATAATTTTCATTTTCTCTCATCTTCTGCTCAATATTAGACAGGTTACATGTTTCGTTCAATTACATCCGTTCCATCTTTTTCCCTGCTTGTGTTCCATACACAGAGTTGGAGCTGTTCATAGACGCGACTGGACTTTAACAAAAGAAATGAGAAAAGCAAACATGCCTCCAATTCATCAGCTGATAACTTAGAGTCGAGTTAAAATGAACGTGATAAGTGACCAAACCGAAAAGCTGCAGAACAGTCTGCTTCTCGTTCCAGGAGGTTTGGGAGAAAATATTTCTGAATATTGGCGCGATTCTCTCACTCGGGAGAGCGAGTGATCATGTTTCAGAATATGAAGAAGTGGAATGCATGACTCGGTGTGCAGCTGTGACCGTATCATTTCCAATTTTGAATATCGCGCGTGCGCCCTGGCGTCCGTGGCAGGGCTTCAGTGGAATTCCTACGGCCTGGAATGTGCGCTGCCCAATCTTATTTTGATCTGACACCTTAATCTGCCTGTCCTTTCATGCCTCTAACACATTTTCTCTGAGAGCCTTTTAGCCGCCTCAGTCTAGCCACTTTACTTAAAATGCAGAGTGGATGGCGGGTACATGGCATCTGAGTGTGGTCTGCTGCTCCTTCTCCATGTTCTCTAGAAATAGGACATGAGTAACTGCTCTACAGGAACAGTGTAACATGGCCGACGTTGGCAGCTAGAAACGCTTACATGGCAATATACCACCGTGTGCCCTGGGTCTGTATGGAAGTGGATTGAACACGCGTATTGACTTACAGTATTGGGGTATAAACATTGGGAAATGTTTGAGCAGAGCAGTAAATTTAAGGAAATTGTTCCTTGTTAAGTCTACGAGCCTGAATGGAAGCTTGAACAGAGTACTAGCATTCCTGCCAGCCATTACAGCTTATTACGATAACTCTATCTTTCCAGGAGATAAAAACCTAGCCTTGTTGCCATTTGCCAGCTATTACTTTCGCTAATTATACTTAACTGCTTCGAGCTTATCTCCACTCCTCCTACACCATTGAGCAGTTATTTTTTTCTTTCCCCTTAACACAAATTAGAGGTGGAGTGGGAGTTGGAAGGGGGGAGACAGATAAACAGCACAGGCAGAAGTTCATTCAAGTGTTATTGCATTTGTGACTTGTCAAACAGTCTAACCGAAGCCTTCTAGGCACCTGCACTCTGTTAGATGGATGCACTTCAGAACAGCATCGGCAAACATAATGACCTTCGTTGCTGAGGCTCGGTAGTTTACTGGAGACACAGAGAGAGCCAACGTCTTCTCTGTGATGCTGTGAGGAGTTAAACTTGAGTACGGTGCATACAAAGAAGGTAGGATTATCAGACGTCATGCTGCCGCTCCACAGCAAAAACTCGGAGAGAGAACAGAAAACACGCATGCACATGTAGAGACCAAACCAAACCAAATTGGAATTTTCACAGCAAACCCACGCAAAGCAAACCTCATCTGTTTTAACACTGACCATATCATCTCCATCCACTGTAGCCAGATATTACTGAGTGATTCCATCTCCAGCAGTCTCAAGATGAACAGGAAATTAAAATTTCAAAGATCTGCAGTTAAGATAAATCAATGGAGACAGATCAATGTTCATTGAAATTTCATGAACTTTGAGCCAATACAGATGAAAAAAACCTAGACAGTTACAGTCTCCAGCAGATATTGCTCCTGCAACAGATAAAATGTAATTAACACGGTTAAAAGGGAGCAATGTTACAGATTGCACATCCATAATTTCAGACTCCCTTCATATCGGCTGCATTATTAGAAAGGGCCGAAGACACCTGTTCAATCCGCTTAGATGACATCTAAAGTATGTGTGCCACTTCTCTAAGGACGTCGGCGGACTTTCACACATTACCGGCCAACAGAAATCAAATGGGTTCCCTTCACAGCTGATTGCAAGCGCAAATTAATATTGTAAAATGAAGATCAATACATGGACGGGGCACAGATCGATGACGGCTAAATTACGGCTGCGTTTTCCCCCTCATTCAAGATGAGTTGTGTTTTCCTCTCAAAGTCAATACCGCGCTGCCTCCCTCATTCATTTCTCAATAAACTTGCCGATGAATTTCAATCAAAATGCAGCAGCGGAGGGGAAGGAGGGGGTGTGGAGTTCTTTTAAAGCCCGATGGGTGTGGATCATACTGAAAATGGGGCAAGAAGAGGAGGTAGAGAAAGAAGGAGGAGGGGAAGGATCCTCGTCTATCAAGAGCCCCCCTCCCTGACTCCACAGCTCCACTGTCTGTCTTTCCTGTGGCTGAGGACTGATGCTGTGACTTAGTGAGGACAATCCATTTTAAGAGCCATTACAAAACAGACCTCTAACAATTCTCTGGGACAAAAAGTGGGTCCAATTAAAATTAAATCAATGAATACCGGGAGAAAGAAAAAAAAGCGCACACCCATACTTTCATTTTTCTCTTAAAAGATACCCACAATGCATTTCACACAGAGACGTAATAGGGGGAAATACATACTCAACTGCAAGTACTTATTTCAATCAATTTCCCTGAGATGGATTTCACAGGTCACTTGCTGATAACATGCTGTGGAATAATGCCACAGTGTGCTTCTCAAAGCCTACCTGACAAGCTGCCTGACAGCGGGGGAGTGCGAGCACGTGTCACGTCAGCCCTCTAATTGGACACAAGGACCTTCCTCCGTGGAACCTTGTCGCGCTCCACACAAGCTCACAAGGCCTTCAAACCAAGCCCATCTAACTTGGCAACGAGTGTCGGCTCCACTCCTGTGGAGCTAGTGCTAAATACCAGAGTTGTAATGAGACAGGCAGGTATGGGGATATGGCTGGTGGATAACACGCTTTGACACATGCTAAAACTGTTGTGCCAACTGGTTACAACCCACTTGACTGCGGCAATGACATTTATAAATGCCTATGTCATCCTTTCCCGTTGCTGCAGCTCATATTGCAGAATGAATACATTATAAAAATCTGGAGATCAATTTATAAGGACAATGTGAGTAACTTAGCGAAGCGCTTTAAATAGACACTGCATTCAGTGAAGGACATATGCGGTGTTTAGCGCGTGCCGTCCTTTAAAGTGGATCTGTTTACATACCGCGGTGAACGCCTTTCATTACAGCGTATCTTTAATGCAGGCCACACCCCATCACTGACCAACAACCAGCGTAGCACCAAACCCAACCCTGCAGGAAAGGAAATGAAAAGGAAGCTCTCCATCTGATCAGCTTGTGAGTCTGGAACTTCAAAGTGTCAGCAGGGTGGAGAGGAGACGTAAGGAAAGGCCCGATTCACAGGCTGAACAGCGCTAGCCCCTATCTGATGTGCGCCGATAAAGACGTCTCTGTTTGTTTATTTCATTTCTTTCCTTTTGGAGAGAGAGAGGGGGTCCAGGACTACGTGGCATGTTCCTCTTTCTAAGAGTCGACCAGGAAGCGAGTTTAATTTTAGATTCGAGCACTGGATATCACTACGTCCATCTCTGATGCAGCATAAAAACGGCTGCTGGTTTAGTTTGAAAGTCCTTTCACATCCTTACAGTGAGAGATTGTGGTAACTCATAGACCTTACTTCTACACTATCAACGTCTTCCTTTTTCATCCCTTATAGGGCTGACGTTTCTTGATCTCCACCAGTATTGAGTGAAGCACACATGACCCCATTGTCCTTATGTTGATGAATGACTGCCTCATACCCATTTTGTCAGATTTTGGTGCAGTGGAGTCGATAGCGTCACCTTGACGAGGAAAGTTTGTGATCCATCAGCCCTCAAGGCTGTCTGGCCTCAACTAAGGCCTGGCAAGAGCAGCTCACTGTATGGAGGCATCTGCTCCACCCAAATCCTTCACCCAGTGTGCTGCGAACGAATTGCTCTTATTACTGCCGCTTTAAAGCGGGGGGGAAAAAAAACACTTGACTTGTACTAATAGCTGAGAAGCCATGCTGGTCACCAAAGGTCTGAAGACGAAGCACCCTGTCAGTGCCCGGCTTGGGAAATTAGCAAATAATGTTCCCTTCCCCCTGACAAATGTGTGACAGCTCGCCTTCGCCAATCATTCTCTCCTAAAGTTATGATGCATGTCCTGGATCCCCACTGGAGGATACAGGCGAAGTTTACTGACCCTCAATTTACCCATGACAAATGGGGTCCTGGTAAATGTGCGTTTTCTGGGGCGCGGAAGGGGTTCATTTTAAGCAATGCTGGTTATGTGGATGTCACTGATTAGGATAAATAGTGGCTGAGTGTGTTAGGACTGCTTGCAGAACCATATTACCAAGGGCCTGCGTGGTTGCCCCCGGAGGGGAACCCTGGTGGAAACTTGGCCAAGATACAAAACCAAACGCTCTGATGCAATTAGGCGCTTGAATTGGATAAACTGTATGGTCAAAGTTTTTATTTATGATTTTCCCTTTCACACAGTACTGTAACTGTGCGGGAAAAAAATATTAAGATGCCGCAAATGAGGCTGAAAATTGAGACTTTTACTGTAACAAATATCAAAGCAGCCTGTACTGTTTGTAGAATGTAATAAACTGCAAAGTATAATAAAGTATTGACTTGGGTGCAGCCAGGACTTTCTCCTTTTGATTTTCTACAACCTTGCTGACAGTTGGTTCTACCAGTGCTATCCTGACCAATGGATAACCAATACATGGATTAGACAGAGGACAAGCCAGCAAGCTCCAAGGGACAATACTTTGTTAGAATATAAAAGGTATAGACTGTAAAACAGCAAAAATAGCCAACGCGTCATTCCTTTAAAAATGTGCCAATTAAAGTACAAATATACGCTGCTTGAAGCAGTCAGTAAACTACGGCGCAGTAAAGTTTTATAAAGTATGTCTGTTTGTCTCATTAGCGTTTTAAACATTCAATAGCCAACGCCAACAGGATTATTTGACATACACTACAGGGTCCTCTCTCTCCGAGAATGGATTGTGGGTTTTGGAGCCGTTCCAAGGTACTAACCCAAGTGAGGACGTGTCCCTCTGCTGTTCGAATTGACTGCAGTCTCCTCTGTGTTGACTCTTGGTAATTTGTGATAATTTCTTAAATTGAGCAAGTTAAATCTCCACAATTAGGGTGGTGGTGCAAGAAGAGTCAACATGAAGAGGGGAAAAAAAAAGTCTAAAAAAAACTCACTTCTCCAAAGCCGTGCTCTCAAGTCACGCTTGAAGCCTTGCGCTTTGATAACTAGACCTTTGATATGCACATGTTCCTCTCCAGTGTGACAGTGGAACATTATGTGCCTCTCAGACAGCTCTGTAGCGTTACATGCCCTTTGCAGCCTGCGCAATTTGCTGCTGTAACTGTAGGTCATATCGAGTCTATTTGCTTGCGCCGTTTGTTCAGCTACTGTAACACAGAGAGGAGAGCGGTGCTTCCAAATGGGCTGCATCACCCTTGAACACCCCATCGGCTCTCCTGCACCCCATGCATCAGCCCGTTGCCTGAGAGAAGCCGCTTCCGTCCTTTCACCTGGCAGTTCACGTACACATGGAAGCCTAATTCTAGCATTATGCATAGTGCTCTCTTTAACCGCTTCATTCTCCCCAGCATCAACCCTTGTACAATCAGGGTGAGGCACACGGGGAATAAAAGACTCGAGGAACTGGACCTGTCTATTGGTGACTTTCTCTTTTAATTCACCGCGCTAATCAATTGTACCACCGTTGCCTCCAGGGGTAATTGTATCTTTATACTAACTGGAAGTGAGTAAGAACCCAGCGAAGACAGTGAGGAAGAATGAGGGGGAGGGAATCAACAAAGATAGAGAGAAGGGGACACGTTTCCCCAGTAAAACCTGATGGTAATCATCCCAATCCGCTTAGCCTCTGTGACTAATGGGGTCTGTTCTTAAGGGACCTGGCACTTTCACCAGGGTGCTATAGAAGCCATTAATGTCTTAACTTATACACCTTCTCAGGGCTGCGCACTAACACATGTACACACAGACACACACTGGCGCGCACACACAAATAGACACACACACACACTTACGCAGCCACACTACACTCCTGTTTCATTATCCCGGTGCCTTGTTGGCCTCTGCTCCGCTCCTGCTAGGGAGGTTAAATGCGGGAGAGCTGGGCCAGACTGCACGGTTGGAGGAGAAGGGGACGAATGGCTGGGGGTGCTAGTGGTGCTGGTGGAGGTTTGGGGAGCAAGAGAGGGGGGACTTGATGAGAAACAGCTGCCCCGGGATGGAGGGGTCTGGACGGGGGGTTTTGGAGGAGAGCGAGGGGGGGCAGCCCCCACTTTGCAATTCTGCTGTGCTCAAGGCCAGGGCAGTGTGGAGGCTTGGGGTTGCAGGGCAAAGTGAGAGTGCTCCGACTTGGCCCCATTTCATTCTACCCAGAGTTGGAACAGACAGTCTTCCAGGTCAGACAGGTTCTGACCCCTGCAACCTCTGTCTCCTCACCAATGATGACAGATAAGACCACCACTTCCTTCTGTTAGCCAAGATAATCAGATCCCTTACTTACGGCGTGACACACACCCTCTCTCTCACACACTCACGTCTCTGTCGTGTCTTTGCTCACTTTCTCTCCTGCTGAACACACATGAGAATAACTTCAGACACGCTCATGCACTTAACCCAGATATTTCCTTTCTAATCTGATTCATGGAAAATGAAACCACATTTTGCTTTACAAAATCAGCAAATTAGCAGAAAGCATTATCTGTCTCACAACAGGCTGGATGAAGAGAGTTAACCCGACAGCTCTGGTTTAGCACAGCTTGGCGTGATGGCGGTTCAGAGGGGGATCGGGTTGCTCTTGTTTTTCGCTAGCGGTCCGGATCTCACACTTTTAACATTTAGCAAGCAGAGCCCTGGTTAGTTCATTATCAGCACCTAGACTTGAGGTTAAGGCCTCCATAGAGAGGAAGGAGGTGGTGGTGGGGGGGCAGGAGAAGCCTGTATAAAGGGAAGAAGAGAGCAAGACAAGGGTTGGACTTACCAGTATAGACAAATCTCCCAGGGGCACCTTTGCAGAACTGCTTTGACTTGTAGGACAGCGTGACTTCCACAACACCGGGAATGTGCCGAGGGGGAGTCTGGACGCGGATGGCGTGGGGAGTTATCAGCTGGAATACCGTGAAAAGATAAAGACATAATGAGCTCTCTAACAAGCTGCAAAGTTTTAATGAAGACTAAAAAGGTTTAATTACATATTTTGTGTGGAAAAACATCATTTTGATTCGTACCTCACTCCATACGAGCATGGTTCCGAACACGACTTGTAGGCCGTCAAAAAAGTTGTCCCCTATGATGATGACAGTGGCTCCTCCGGTGGTCCATCCCTCGCTGGGGCTAATAGCCTTGATGCATGGGGTGGCTGCTTATCCAAGACAAAGAGAAGAGCAAATTCAGCACCAAGACTTCAACACTCATGGCCCGTGTGTCGTTCCACACGTTACAGCATCACCTCTACATTCAGCCCTCCGTGTCTGTTTCACAAAGACATATCATGGAAATTGCCTGTGGTGAAAAAAAATGATGGATTTGTCCTTTAAGGCATGAGAATCAAAATCATTTATCAGCGCGCTGGAGTGGTGTAGTTAAGCAGACCCTTCAAATGGTCCACTTCACAAAGGCTAAACGCTGGGCTCGCCAGGAAAATGATTTGATGGAGCAAATTATGTGTCAGGGCAAATGTAGCTATCAGAATTGATTAAGCATGCACCCACATGTACAGTAAGATTTCAAAGTTGAGCACATCTTAAATGAGTCAAGAATACAGGCCGTTAAAGTGGAAATGACAAGCTAAAGCTTTGCTGCTTCGTGTTATTTCATTACCTTTGTTCTGCATATGCAGTACAGTGTCGGCGCGGAGGAGAGCTTCAGGTTTCATAACGTGAAATGTACTCATGAATTATTCAGATTAAGTTTTTTTTTTCTTTCCTTTTGTGATCGATTCAATCCATTTCATATTGTTTATTACAATGCTTTTCATCTGGCATGACTTCTGCTACAGAGCTGTGCCATTCATCAACAGTCCGGGTTGTTATTATAATCTAATTTGAGTGATCTGGTGCCTCACATACACTGTCATTTGATGCATTACCTTAATATGGTGTGTGGCACAACACCGTGTTTACAACAGAAATAGCATGACAGCTCGCCATAAAGTAGCAATATCAAATTTAATCCATATCCATCAATATCTTTTAATACTCTATGAATTGCGCATGTTTTTCCCACTCCTCAAAACACGAGCAACTATTTCAGCAAGTTCCCTTCTCCTTTACAAGCTCGGTTCTAAACCTCTATTATCCTTTCCATCCAGTAAGTAAATCACAGTCGGCCATTGTTGTATGGATCACCTCAGACAAGACATCTCCCTTTGTTTGCCTTGCTGTTGGGTCTGTTCGGGTCATGTTTGCTCTTTCTCCCTGCCCATAAAGTGCACACACACACATCGGTACTACAGGGAATCTGACTTTAACAGGCGCTGTTGACTTCATGCTAATCACCTCGTACAGATTTTCATTTGTGAGGCCTGGAGGAGTGACATTTGCTTTCCTTAATTGCGAAGCGGAGCGTCTGAAAGAGGACTAACCCTCTATGGGCATGCTGGGCCCCCTCTAAGGGCCTGACCTTCATCAGTACGGACGATTACAGCAAATAATTCACCCTTCAAAATTACTGTAAACAAATTGACTTTGGGGATGAGAGAGAGGGGGGCAGGAAGGAGGGGGGAGGCAAGAAGAAGGCCTGATGGTGACGGCGACTGTTGGGGGGCAGCTGCAGCCTGAAACCTATAACAGGCGCACACGGTCATACAAACACACACACACACACACGCACACACAGACAGACGCAACACCTCGAAAATCCCAGCGCCCCCTCCCACACGCAGAAGGACCCATAGTGAGGCAGCGACTGAGGCCCTAAGCCGTCCACCCTTCTGCCTGAAAATTTGCATATGTCTCAATGCGCAGACAGAAAGGGGAGCATGTGCTGAATGGGGACCGTAGCAAAGTGGATTACACAGTCAGCGCAGGCGATCTGATGACAGACACGCACAATGCCCCCTCAGCAGATGATAGGTATCACGAGGAGTGGACGGATGAGGATGAAGAGCCTCAGTGTTGCATCACTAAGTCTTTGCAAACTTTGGACTAGAGTGGAGAAAATTCGCTCGATTTAAATTCATGTCACAGTTTGTGTGGGTTTTTGTCTTTTGGTGGCGAAGCGTTACGCTATCTTCTTGTTTGTGTGTTTAAATTTATTTCTAGAGCCACTCTGGCGCCAAATGGCCCCAGGCGGCTGATCTGTGATCTGTCCCAATGTTTCTCCTCTCCGGTTAGGGTTGTGCGTAATAGACGTCAAGACTGATCCGAGATCTGAACAGAGGAGGGTCCATCTCTACTATTGTGACACTCAAACAGGTCTGATGTGGCCCCGCGAAGCCGTCCTTTGTTCTGCCTGCTGAAATGTGTTGTAATTGTGCTGTGGGATGTCCAGATGGTCGGTTGATAGTGCAGCTGATGGGATTATACCTTTTACCTCTCCCTGGGCCATCTGTTCCCTTTGACTCTCCCTCTCTCTCGCTTTCTCTCTCACACTTTGACGCTTTCTCACTCTCAACCTCTCTCTCTCTCTCTCTCCTCTTCTCTTTTTCTTTCCTCCTCTCCTTTTCTCCCCCCCTTTCTTCCTCTTAGGCCCAGCAGTCTGGATTCACTTGTCTTTATTGCATAAACCCTAACAGCATTACAGCCACTTGGCATGCAAATGAGGCAGGCGCTGCAGGCTCTATGCTGAGTCTCCTATATTGTCTGGGGCTCTATAATGGTGAAACTGAGCTAAGGAACGTGTGTGTGAGTGAGAAAAGGAGACAGATAGAGTGTGTGTGTGTGTGTGTGTGTGTGTTGTATATGCGGTGGAGTGGGGGGGTTGATGTGTGTGAAAGGCTCGGCCATTTGTGACCGTGTTTATGCACCTATGAGCCTGAATCTATACATGTTTGAGTGACAGGCAGCCACAGAACACATTCATGTCTGAATGCATAAGATGCTTGTTTTGTGACAATCCACACAAGTGAGCAAAAATGTCACATGGTGGAATTCGAGTCTGTCATCCACAGGCTATGCTGACGCTCCGCCAATAGGGGGCAGCACCTCTTGATCAATGGCAGGCGATCGGTCGCAAGTGCAATGTGGCGCTGAGAGAAGGGATGCCTCTCCGTTTCAGCCACATATCTGAGGCTTCTCTCCCGGTGAGCTCCCAAAGAAGAATGTGTTGCTAATTTAAAGCACGCTGTCTGTCTGCTTGCTAGTTGTCAGAGCAGGAGGGCACGGCTGGAATTACATTTTACGACTGGGTCTCCTTTTCTCATGTCACGTCTCTGTTTGTTAAAGGTGACTCAAACAAAGCGAGCGATCGTTGTTGATGCATGTTAAATTTGTTTGTTATGGAGCTGAGCCTGGGAGGGGAGCGAGAGAATAAAAAAACCCAACGACACACGCCTCAACTTGTGAGAGCGCACACGCTCAGACAGAGGGAAGGTGCGTTAAAGTTATTAGACAAAGACATGTTCAACTGGGCGGTTGACAATAGCTTCTTTTCCCGCTTTACGGGGCGTCACTCTGCTGCTTTGAAGAGTGTGGTGAAGAGAGGAAGAAAAGGATGGGTTGAGGTAACCTGCAAAGAACACAAGCACACCCGCACATGCACAGACACACACAAACACACAGGGGGGTCCCACGGGAGCCGGGGAACATGGAGGCGAGGGCTCAACCTCTTTAATTGCTCTCCTCATTAAGAAACTGGTTGCTAGGCGATCCACACCTATCGTGTCATAAACGTGAAACACACAAACAGAACGTCAGCGAACATAATGACTTTGGTGCTCCGGGCAGGACTTTAATTATTTGATTTTGTTCTCCAGTAGAGGAGTCATTAATAAAGACAAAAACAAATAGATTAGCTTTTTCCCCCACTAGGACTGGAGAGCACTGAGATATATTAATTGTCTGGTCTTTTTTTTATTAGTCGTTGTTGTATTAAACATTACATTTGCTTTTGGTGATAGAACCATTAATGCCCATTAATGTGTAGAGAAGCTTGTTTTAGTCAGTGGTGTATATAAACTGTTTGCCCAGACATAATTGGCTCTTGAAATCTGAAGATAAGCAATTTGCACACCAAGCCCCTTCTCCCCTTTTTTCCGTACAATGTTTCAGCTGTGTATGCTCCCATCTGCAAGTGGAGGCCACGGGGGTCATAAGGTTACGTTCAGTGCGTTTTACTTTTTGGATTTCCCATGGATTGGTGGTCCTTCTTTTCCCTCTTTTGGCTGAGCAGGCAATCAGTCTATCATATGGAATCAGTTGGAAGAAAAACAGTAAGTTCTGCTTTTCTCATAGCCCCCATGCACGCACACACCTACACACACACAGACACACACACACACCATCAACCCACCGTTCTCTCCTCCCTCCTTTCTCCCCGTTTCAGCTCTCTCACAATCACAACCCAATGACAGGAAATTGACCTCACAGCCAAATTCTTAAGCAATTTGATCATGTTACACATAGGCTTTTAGGACAAATGTATTTGCATTAAGAGACTGGAAACAGTCTAACACTTTGAAATCATAAATTAGACTTGAGTTTTATCAGCATCATTACCAACATTAAAATGATAAATACAGTGAGTAATGCAAACGGTTTCCAGTGAAGACATAACAATGTATGAGGGAGGCAAAAAGCAACTTAATCGTAAAAATGAAAGAGATGGAAAAACAAAAGCTTCTGCAGAACTAGAAGCAGCTACAGTAGGTGTGTGATCTGTGAAATGGGAGGGTGTCTGAGAGAAACTCAAAGGAAAAGGAGCGTAGCAAATTATAAGATGTAAAAATGTGCCTACCATTCTCCAGATAAGGAGGCGTACCTTCTGAAGGGTCGAGTCTGCGAGCCCTTCGCCCATGCTTGGAATTGTTGTGTACGAACATGTTGTCAGAGACGGCCAAGACATGGCCGTCCACATTGACGGTCGTCGATACGACAACCTGCGAGAAGAGTAAAGGTTAGACATGCAATTCCTGCACGATAAGAGACGCACACGGTAGGCGCAGTGGCGTTCACTGAGGTATTCTGGGAAAAGTGCGTCCAGGTGCCGAAACATGCCTGTGAGATATCGATTACTATTGTCCAAGCTCTGGTTCTTCTCTTTGGACGTATCGCATTACAATTACCCTGCTTCTCTGCCATTTTGCTTTTTAGTGTTTTGCATTTGTGTACAGCTAATTGACTTTTCAATCTCTAAAATACCATTTCCGTTCACCCACTCTACCAACTGTCGTGATAGCTGAAGCTCAGAATTATTGATCAGCTTGTCCATCTATTTGAGGATAGCAGGCCTCCCTTTTAAAATATTACTGGAGTCATTAGCAACTCCACCGTACTCCATCCCATCACTCAACAAACATTTTACTCGGCTCAGATTCCAAGCCACACTCCATATTTCATAATGCTTATTTTTGTTGTTGTTTTTTTGGCTACCGCATCTTCCAAACAGTGAGCCGCATGTGAATAGCCAAAGTGTTTCTGAGCCGGAAACAGAGCGCCCCTGTCAGGTTTGCTTCGCCGGTAAGTGACCTCAGTGTAGCACTGGAATTTGGGGGGGGGGCGATTTTGGTTGGTTTGAGAAGGGTGGGGGTGGAGGGGAAGTGAAAGAGCTCCATTCTTGTGAGCAGGTTCAGACCTGGGCCAAGCTGAGGATGATGGATTGGGCCCTCTCTGGCCTCCAGCTGGTTTTTGGGGGTAATAAGTGGAGTGGAAGGCATGCAGAATACACAACTTTGGCCAGAGAAACACCTATGGTGGAGCATCTGGGAAATCTATTTAGGGAAAAATGGCACACTAACTACTGGACTGAAAACGAGAGGTGATCGTCAGCAAAACAGCGCGGACTCATGTTGTTTAAACTTAATGGGAACATTTAGGTTTCACAGAAAAGTGCGATGCTACAACTTAGTGCTTGCATTCTTTTTGACACATAGGAGTGAGAGGTGAAAGCCCTCGGTGGCTGTCATGCATCAGTCCAAATTCACCCTGAGGGAAGATTTGAGAAGGCAGGAAAGCCTGATGGTGGTGACATCAGGAGGGGACACCCTGTCTTGTCTGTTTCATGTCTGGGCTTCCTCCTGAAGGATGTTGGCTCGTGTGTCTATCAGAGAACGGTGCTGTCAGAGACAGACGTCCTCCTCTAGTTTGTAAAGTACAAATCACACTAAACGCTCACTATCTCACCTTGACCTAGTGGCTGTTTGAGGTGACAATGCCTGGGTGGGACGGATGAGTGGCCAGATAAATGGATCGGCAGGGGTCAATGATTTCAAGCCTCAACAACTTGACACATTAGAAGCAAGAAGGTTAAAGAAGCAGTAAACGTCCTCCGTGGTCGTTTTCTTTTAGAGGAAGTCACATTTCAGCTTTCAGGTGGTTCCCAGTGGCTCTTTGGAGAACTGCACGTGTGACTTTAAGAGTATGCATACAGTGGGTAAGCATTAGAGAGGGATACAGAGAAAGCAAATATATTCACTCCTTGCGTGTGTGTGCATGCTTCCATATGTGTGTGCGTGCTTGCGCATATGTGTGTATAAGAAGATATGTGTTTCCGCTGCCAGACAGATCCTGAGTTAACACTGTTGTTACATGTGGTTGGATCGTCCTCCCCTCTGCGCTGAGGCTCAGAAAGCTGTCAGGAACACAATTGATGGCACTCTTAAATCCTATATCCTTATTTGTGTCAGATGGTATTCCCTAATAAATATTCTGTCCAGAGCGCACAGGACACGAAATCCTTCACTCTCTTTTTCCCTGGTTTTTGCTTCCTTCACTGCCAGTAACAGTGAATGTGTGACTGAGTGTAGTGCAGTTGTGCATTTGTGCACCTGTGTGTGTACTTGTGCATGTCTGCCAAGGAAGAGACAGACAGTGAGAGACAGAGACCGAAATAAACAGAGCATATGTGTGAAAGAGATTTTAGTCACCTGGAATCTGCGCATGTCTCGAGGATTGCCTGCATTCTTCAGGCAGTTCTGATTGCACTTGAGAAAGAACTTGAGGAAGAATCTGAAAAAGAGCACAAAACAAAATCCCCCAAAATATTAATTATGCTCACGGTGACACAGTGATGACAATATATTCAAACATGATTTTCACGCACGTTTCATCCATTCATACAGTGAGAAACAAATGGGACATTCCACTTTTTTCTGTTTGGGAAGTCACAGCGTTTATTATTCACTCAAAACCAAGAGCATCAGTCTCTTTGTCATCTCATCCGCTCACCTGAGTTCATGGGTCTTTCCCAACACCCATCTGCCACTAACATACAGGAAGTCACTTGATATTCCACCCACCTCTTTAATCCCAGGACACCCCCTGTGCAATTAAAGTTCTCCTGTTCAATAGGGAAGCAAATGAGGCCCACCTGTGACCAGGTCTTGTTTGAAGAGCATCAGGGATAAAGGACCTAACAAGGTGAGAGCGCGCCACAAAACTTATAGTCCTGTCAGGCAATTAGGCGGACACTCCTGGGACCACCGCATGCCACACACACAGACGCACACGCGTAACGCATACACACACCCATGCACTTGTGGGTGGGTGAGGCAATTATGCCACAAATTACAACCTGGCTAATCGTCTCTGAACAAATGTCACGTCTGAGTGAGATCTGGGCTTGGTTAGTTTATAAGCTGCCTTTCCTCTCCTCTCTTTCCTCTCGGGTCTCGCTGAATTTATTGATAAAGCCGCGTATTGACAGTTGTATATCAGCTGTATGTTCTCACAGACGTAAAATAGTTAAGCAGAGGAAGATTAACAACGAGGCCGACAAGAAAGATTGTTGTGTAAAATCTTACACAACCACACGGACCAAACAAAGAAATCGACTTGTTTTTGCAAACTCTCCCCACAGAAACATGACTTCTTGTGCCTTTGCTTTTTCCCAATTCATTACCGTGCTGTGATATTTATTTTTCATCACATTGCGCTAACATCACTATACGCAATGCCGTGGTTTCCATTGTAATTCTAAGTTGGCTCACAGAGTCGCAGCGGCTCGTCGGATTACCATAGATTGCACCATGGTCATTTCATTCAGCTAAATACAGTGGCTTGTGTGGCTTTCGCAACACTTAAGACTTCTCGCCAGGCCATAAATCAGAGTCTGAAATGACCCTTCTAACCCTGGCCACATTAACACATGCACTGGTCATTTAGAAGTGTTCTTCAATAGACTCCTATACCTTGCGCTTTACTGAGGGCCCAGGAGGGAGAAGAGAGGTGAGAAAATATTTTCACTCCACATCCAAGGAGCTTTGGCTTCGACATCAATAAAAGACGTTTTAACCCATGCCAGAATGCTGATTGCCTGTCGGTGTGTGGCGAGGCCATAAAAAACCTGACTTGTCATTAGTGCATTTCGCTTGATTGTGTTCACTGTGTTTTCGGGTTGCATCTGTTGGCTGATCATCAAAATGACCATTATGTACTCTAATTCCCTGACCCTGTTTTTATTTCCCCAAAGAGTCATAATGTAGAGCAGCAGACATCTGCGGAAAGCAGACCTGAAATACGACTTTTATTTGTCTGTCGCCTCTCATACAGATTGGGCAAGGCCAGCGTGCGGGCGTGTGTGCGTTCGCAAGTGCATGTGCGTGCGTGCACTGCTACTTCTGTACAGTGCGTGTGTTTGCATGTATGTGTACATGCGTCACCTGTACGCAGACGATTTATGTCACAACGCAAGAGATGGAATACATTTCCCCAGCAATGCATTGACTTCATAAAAGAAACACATTGCTTTCCGAGTTAGTCTCCAGTCTTTCCTTGGATGTTTGAAATGTTTCACTCGTCGCCTCTACCACAGCAAAAGCAAAAGTTAAGAACCAATAAACACAAGAAATTGAGCCCACGCTATCATAAACTAGCTCCTTTATGTTTACTGTTATGAAGGCAATTAAGCACAATTTCTCTGCTAAAAAGATAAGCTTAATTTTCATAGTCCACAATGGTGGCAGTGCTATAGCATCCATTACATTTGAGTTGGTTAAGATTCTCCATGAGCACAGTGCAAATTGGTCCTTGGTGAAAAGGAGAGCAATTAAGACAAGGCCCCTCTTTCTCTCTTTTACTTCTTAAATATCTACAGAAGTTTGTGCTGGTGTTTTGGCACGCACAGAGACAAAAGGAGGTTGTTTAATTGTTTTTTAATGGGATATCAAGTCGTCGCTGCCATTAGATGTTGGCAATGGAGGGCAAAGGGGGATAGAGAGAAAGAATGAACTGCAATTAGGTTTGATTAAAGCTATCCTTCTCAATAATCAGCTGTTCTGACAGGACAGGGGGACCCTGGTGGCCGCTGAGATGGAGGAAGGTGTTGAGTGATATTAAGGCCAATGAAGGGGATATTAACATGGCTAATTAAAGCTCTTCCAAAGCCGGGAGAGGAGGCTCTCAGTGGACCGCACTGGATGAAATAATCGGCCAAGGCAGCTATCAGTTGGAGGAGAGAGAGAAAGGGAGTGTGGGTAGGGGTGGGGTGCAGTCCATCTGAGGGAAGGGGGGAAGAGAGGGAGGGATAGTGGGAGGCGTAAAGGAAAACTATGAAGTGTGAAGAAAGACAAAGAGGAAGACATCGACAGGCACATAGAAAAAGACTTCCAGGGCAGCTTGGAAGCTCATTTTGACATCAACCTTCTCTGTCCGCTTGCCCGGAGTCTGCCAGTATAACTAAGACCTGACATCAGCTTTTATCTCCGACAGCTAGTCATACAGGTCCACAAATCAGCGTTAAAACAATCCTGCTCATGCCCTGGTATAAGGCAATTAATACGATTCTCCTGTAGTACCTCCATGCTCGCCCACTGCCGAAGCTACTAATCATGCCATAATGATTTCTCTCCCTCTGGTCAAAGGGGAAATAGATTGTCTCTTTAGTAATGCAGCAGGCTCTGCGCCTTCCACTCCCTGGCTTCACAGACCCGGTAATTGAGGAGAAAAAGGCCGACTTTGGCACTTTGACTGATTTGAGGGCTGCTAGACCCTCTTATCTTTACTCTGATCATTTTAGGCTGACACTCAAAGGAAGAACCATCGCCCTAATTCGAGCTCACCCTCTCCCATCATCAAACAGAGGGGGGAGTAGAGAAAAAAGAAGCGATAGAGGAAAAAAAACAAACAGGGAAGGTGCGGAAGGCCTTCTCTCATTTAAATGGCCAACTTAATTGCCGGGTTGATGTCACTCATGGATAAATGTCCATCCCTTTGATTTGAATGAAGAGGGCAAATAAGGATAATGTTGTATTATTAAGGAGGCTTCATCGACCGCGCGGGCTAGCTGTCCTCTCAGTTTTATTTGCCCATTCCTTTTCAGATTTTTACAATTTTTTAATGACTTGTAAAAAATTTACAATTAAGTCCAAACTACTTGAAGTTATGATCGCTCATTGGGTTCTTAAATCATATCCTTGACGGTAGTTTTTTTTTTTTTTTTTCCGAAAGTACACCTTGTTCTTATTGTATAAAGGAGCTTCCATTTGTTTAGGCTGTTACACAATACACTGACAGATGGCCACAGTATCTGTAAGAGTCAGGTATTGACAACTCTAAGCTCCTGATTTGTGCCCCGGCACTAATGACTAGCGTGCAGTGTCCACAGCCGGCAGCCATGACAGTGAGGTCATCCGTTGCAGGGCGGTGAGTATCGATCACCGCCCAGCTCCAGCCCATCAGGCCCCAGCTGCCTTCCAGACTCAATGGGCCCCTGTTACAGGAGCCCTGTAAGAAAACGGCTCCCAACACCAGACTACAATCTGCTGACACCAGATCTCTACGCTGAGATAGTAGTACATGGGTCAATAGCATATCGGATTTCCAAAACGCCAGGGTCTTAATGTCAAGCCTCCTGCCTTCTCTGCCTACTGCTCCGGTTATTAGGCAGTCCACTGAACTGCATTCAGATCCCTGTTGTGACAAGGCGGAGCAGGTAAAATGAGAAATAGAGACACTTATAGATCTTAATCTTCCCGAACACTTATTTATGCAGCTGAGTGGGCTTGGATATATATATATAAATATATATATAGAGCTGTGAGTCCGTGGAAGGTTGAGCCAAGCTGCGCGGCCATTTCTGTCGTATTCTGGTCGGCCGCTGTCTTCCCTCGTCAAGCAGAGCTGTTTTTCTCGCCTTAGCTGAAGTAAACCACAGCACATTAACAATATTTGCTCTACCCCTGTACAAGCGCCGAGGGACCAGACCCACAGATCCTATCACTTCTTTATCAGGGAACAAGTGCCTTACTATCCAACCTTATTGGGTTTGGGAGATTAACCCCTTCCATTCACAGGCTCTGCCCGTGTCCTCCGAGAGCAGCAAGGCAGATGTCACTGTGATTATTAGTGTTCGACATCAAATATCCCAACTACATGTCTCTCAGAGAATTTATTGGGTATTTCCAAGGCCTTTTCGTTTTTATTTCTTTATTTTTGCAGCTGCTGTTGTGGGTTTATTTTGTTGTTTCATATTTCATATTTTTGTTAGTGGTGTCTGGTTTACGTATGTGTGTGTTGTGGGGGTGTCACAAATAATTTATGTGCTTCCACTGCACCCTAAGATGTAGCTGTGTCCCTCCATTCATCCCTCTTTACCCTCTCCTCCACCATCCCCCCTTCCCTCTAATGGGCAGAGTGGCATTGACATTATTTCACTTGAGGATCCCTCACTCTGTCAATCCCTCTTCATTTACTCCATGGCTACTGGACTCATTATGGTATCTCTTCCTGCTTCTCTCTCTCGCACTCTCACTCATTCTCCTCACCTCCTGTCTCGCTCACTCGCTCGCTCTCTCTCTTCGGACACTGTTAGTTTCTTACTTAAGAGAATCGCTCGTCTTCACAAATGGTTTCACGTCAAACCTACTCCTGGCCAGCCCCTACTGATTCCCTTCAGGCTTTGGCGCAGGTTTACTGTAACAGATTAGACGAAGACTCCGAGCTCCTGCTAACTATCCATCACTTGCTAACGGTAGACTAAGGCTGTGTGCTTTATGCAGCTTTTAGCTCTAGCCCGCCTCATACTGCATGTTTAGCCCCAAGCTTTCTCTCTGCCTCTCCCAGCCCCTCACATCACGATACTGCTGAGGCTGTGTACTGTTGCATGCTGTTCTTTGTTTTACTCTGAATACGGCGTTTCTCTACCAGGACTTTGAACACAATATAATAAGACACAAAACATAAATAATTCTGCGTTGTTTTGTCTTGCATGGCCCTGTTGTAAAAATGAATCAAACAGGGGTTACTGCTATAGAGCCAACATCAACTACACCCAAACTGGAATTCATAAATATTACTGACCCGTGACCAGCACAAAAAGCTAGTGATGACGATTATTGATAATGATGGTGACGGTCTCAAAAATTCACTTACGAGGTTATAATCACCTCCAACAATACTGTTAGGATTATTTATTCTGCCCACCAGAGAGGTGTCTCCTGGTTATTTTCACAGAGGAGAAGAAATATGGTGCTTTGATTACTGGTCAGCACTGGAGCTTGAAGCCTTAAGGAAATACCAGTCAGCACCTCCCAGCACTAGTGAGATGGAAGATAAGCATGTGTTGGAGTAACGGGCCTGGGTGAATAGTGGTATTTAGGGTGTTGGACGTGGGGTTCTGGAAGGCCCCAGAGCCGGGCTACAATGGGAACCATACAGCGCCGTCTCTCGCTCGTGGCACCTTGGAGTGATCAGACCCAGGCAAGACGTAGAGGAACGCAGCTGAACAAGGAAGGCCAGCAGGGGGGCCACTAACCAAGAGCCCCGCTGGATCCAGCCGATCAGTGGGGGCTTATTCGCACGCGTGTGTCTTACATTGCTGCTCATGTGTCCATGTGTCAGTGGTTTTACTGTCTGTCCATGCATGCGCAAATGTATGCCAGTGTATTTTTACATCATATTATTACTGATGTATAATAGATACATCTAAAGTGGCTGTCAGGACTGGTCAGTCATCATAAAACATGAGGCAGCCACTCTGACATCGCCGCCACATTAGCGTGTTCTGAGAAGAGAGGAAAAAAAACACCCACTGTGGACTGTCATGTAGGCAGGGGGGATAGAGACAGAAAGACAGAGAGCGGGTCGGTGCTTAAAGCTAACAGGTAACCTTTCTGTGCACCTAGGACAAAGGCAGGGGGAAAAAGAAAATGTCAAATTAAGAGAGGCCAGGCAGAGAGACGTGGCTGCCATATTTGTGTGAAAGCCCAGTGCTGTTGGCAGCAGAGATGGCTGCTTTCTGATTCATCTGGGGCCGTATGGCAAAGCTTTGTCAGTCTGTGCGAGGTATAAATAATTCAGGGTGAGAGATGGCAATTACAGGGCCCTGCACAACCAAAATGAATATTTTATAAGGACTAAAACTGCCCTGGAATGAATCACACACATGGAGTCACACATACACACACACACACTCACACACACGAGCATAAGTGAATGTGCACACACACACCTGCGTAAGCACACACGCACCCAAACACACACACGGAAAGGTAGAACCCTTAGCACTGCTGTTGTATTGTTGACAATATAACTATTATATAAACCCCTGAGTCGGGGGTTAATCATTTTTAATATGTTTGCAGAGTATTATTATCAAAAACCCTCACAATGTTTGGTTAAGAGTGAAAATTTTTGACTCTACGTCCATCTTGCTATTTTATTCCAGAAAACGTGTATTTACAGCTAAACATAAATATGCAGGTTCATGGCTCATGTAACATACATTAACAGAAAATGAAAGGAAAATGTGTTGTCAATATATAGCAACAATCTATACAAAGAGCCGTCTCCAGAGACTCAGAACCTTTACTTTTGACCCTGTAAATATGCTCTTTGTGCGTGAGCAAGAAGGTGGAGTGGAGTGAGGGAGGGTACAAAATGCTAATGGGAAAAGATTAAACCCAAAAGCCGCCTGGAGCATTTACCTCTAAAGGGGTTTGTCTGTCAGGTTTCCTGCAAAACTCTGTCTTTATAATTCTGAGACAAAAAATAACATTGTTCCCCAGTCCTGAGGAACGCTGTGACTTGGTTGAATGGCCATTGTGTGGGCCTAGCTAATGATACCTTAGCTTTTGTGAGAGGGAGGCCAGGTAGGTCTGTGACATCAGCGCCACACAAGTGCTCCTCTGTCCGGATGTTTAGGGAAAGGATTTCGCCGGTGGTGGGAAAAGGGTATAGAGAATAAACAGCTCCTGTTTTTCTGCTGGCATTTTGAAACCTTACGACTAAGACCCTGAGAAGAAAAAAAAGCATTTAAAAGTAGCCTTTTTTATTTGATCTAATTATGTGAAATGAATATAATACATCAGTTCTGGTAGAACCGCTTGAACGGAAAATGATGTAATTCCAAGAGAGTTTTTTTTTTTTTTGCCTCCTTGTTTTTTCATTTCAGCGGCAGAGTGTGGGCGTTTTATTTTGTCAGTCCAAAGGGAAGATGGCAACCCTCTAAGGGAGGAGAGACCCCAAGCATGAAGACACAGATCGCATGTGTTGGAAAAAGTGACAGCGAGGCAAATGCTAAGAGAAAGCTGCTTCCTTACACAACCGCACACTGTTAGCGATCTAGCTAGCTGTTGTGAAGGCAGCTGACAAACCCGAAGCGTGGCACGTCTCGCCCCGTTTGTGAGTTTTCAAAGAGTGTCATTTGCAAATAACATGAGTCTCTGGGCATAGACTGGGCATGTAAGTACGCTGAATAAAGCCCCCCTGCTCTGTTGGGGGAAACCCTCGCTTGTCAGCTCAGTTCTCTGTCAGGAACCTGACAGATAAATAGACAGTGTTTTGCCGCTCGCTTCTCCTGCCTTATGTACACAGAGGCGTGTGTCTGCTTCCGCGTACAGGTTGACTTGCTTTAGGGGAGGAATATGTTGAAAGACACCCCACCGCTTCGCAGGGCAACCACGGAAAATGTTTTGGGCCACTTCAACAACAAACAATGGGGGTTGATGTGTAACCAGATAAAACGCAGATCGAATAGCTGAGACTAAGCACCACTACAGGGCTTATTTTTCATGCAAATTACTACTAATGAGCTTCCTGAAATCTGACTAATTATATCAAAGTGATTTCTTTAATTAGTTTGTAATAATTCCTAGCATAAACATCATAGTAAACAGATTAAGCTATATAAAAATATCAATTTGTCACACTTTATATGAGATGCTGTGCAGCTGACGCTAATCTTGCTTCTCCAAAATGCCAGCGCAAACATTTATTAAAGAATTAAAAATGTGCTTAGAGAACATTTGGTAACATTATGGAGGCGCGTCTTGCGCACATTTGTCACGGTTTCTCCACAGTGGCCTTAAACATGTAGGGTAGCGCAGTAATGAAGCGATGGTAATGACTTACACGTATGTAAGTGGTGAGTGTCCAGTTAATAATTCAATATTGTAATATACAGTTCTATAATTACAAGTAATAAACAATGAGCTAATGTTGTGGTAGCGTCACAGTGGCTGACATCAGGCATCAGGCCGCAGAGTGACGAAGCCAAACGCCTATTTGAAAAATAACAGACAAGTTCAGAAAAGATAAGAAATTGCATTTATCTACCACTTTGCACCTCTTGTTAATCCAGTAACATTCCTCAAACCCCTAAAGAGTAAAAATATCTAATATACCTACAGTCGCAGGAGAACCCATACGACTACCGATCTCTCTGATACCCTCAATCTGCACTGAGATGGATTAAACATTCAATTTGTTACTTGCCAGACCACCACCTAGGTTCAGCGCTTACCATACAAATGGAAAACACGCTAGTAATCTATTAGCCTGCCTGGCCTGACACTGTATTATGTTGTATTTGTATTATATTTACTTCAGGGAAATTACAATTCAAGTCATATTTATCTTCATGTGGAAATGTGTGTCTAAATGGAAATCACCTATAGTGCGAGGGTGGATGCAGAGCAATACTAATGCGATCCATGAACCGTGCGATTTAGTCACCCTCTATGGATACACTATGGGCTGATTCTACATATCAAACATGCTCTCCCCCTGTTAAAGCCCGTACCCAGAGCCCCCGATGCTGTTTGATAATTATTACGCTTACATTACAACACAAGACCTTGCCTGTGGAGCTGGAAGAGCCGCCCCCTTTCCCATAAACACACACGGAAAGACGCACACGGGCGCGCACGCATGCACGCACACCCTTTGTCATATACAGTAGTAAACAGCTTCCCAGTAAGCTGTTTGCACTTCACTGCCCGCTCTAGGAAATAAAAACAAAGAGCAAATTGGGGGTTTTGCGTCTCAGTGAATAAATAAGGTTGTTTTAGTCACAGAATCCATTACCTTTTAAAACATGTGCCTAATGCGTTGAGCCTTTTCATTTTACAAACAAAGCCTAAATTAGGAATTAAATACATTCGTATTTAGATAACGGCATTAGCTTATGACATCAATGTGAAAAAGTTGGACGCCATCCATATCATTCCCATGCTTCCATTGTTACGTTAAATTGCAATATTAATCCTGCCTCAAACCAAGGTACTGTAGCTTTTATGCAGTACACTTGAATTATGCTATTGAAGTAATTGATAGTGATTCAGTCATTGAAGGTACTAATCCCATGATTCAGTTCATCTCTCTCAGTGCCATTTACCTCCAGATGTTTAGAGTTTGGGGTAATCAATAAAGAGGGAATAAAGATTGGCATTCACAATACTCCCCTTGACAAGCTCCAGCCGAATGTTTGTCAAGCAAATTAAACACACTTAGACTTTTCACCTGCTCCTACAACGACACCACATATGGCCGTGAAGTTAAAAATAAGAAACTGTGCATACATTACCATGCATAATGCAGAACTCCCTCCATTTAATATGCAAATTTTGTAAAATATTACTGAATACCTTCTGTTCGGAATGAATAAATTTGAATTGCAATTAGAATAATCTTGTATAATTAATGAAAACTGTCAATTTTGGTTCCGAAGTAATTTGATTAGCATGTTGATAGGACACTTATCAAGTTCAGTAAACTGTTAGATTAAGAAGATGAAAAAAAAAAGATTCTAAGGATATTTTTCTCAACGGCTCTGACATTTTCCCTTGGCATTGTAAACAAAGACAGTAGCTGGCAAACTTCCTGAATTGAGGGGCGAGAAAGGGAGGGCGGAGAAACAGAAAAAGAGAAATAGAGACGAGGACTGAGATAGAGAGCCTCTTGAGATAATCTGCGAATCTCAGTCCACAGATGAAAAGAAGTCTATCGTCAAGGCTCCTGAGTGAGCTACTCATCTCTGCCCTCTGCTCTCCAGCTAAGCCCAAGTTTATGGGATTTATCTCGCGAACCATTTGTAGTTTTCACATCACATGACGAGTTAAAAACAGAACACAGCTTTTTAAATGTTTCGAGGCTATAAATGTAGAATTCTCTGCGAAAGCCCGCAGACGCCCGATCCCAGTCTGCAATTCATCTGAGAGTAGCTATCTATTAGCGATCAACAAATTGATGTACGCCATTGTTGTATTGTCTGAAACAGAACCATCTGTACTGTCTACAGATGAACAGAGCTAGTGACCTCCTTTTCCCCTCTCTTTCTCTGCTCATTAGCTACCCTGAACCTCTTTCTCTCCTGCTTTCAGTTTTCAAACCCCCAAATGAGACCTAAATCGCTTGCAATACAGGTTAGCTTGAGGAGGGAGGGGGGGCAAACATCTGTCGCGCTAGGTACCCGCACGCAGCTCGGGGTATCTCCTGCGAGGAACTTTGGGGATGTTTAATTCATAAACGCTGTCATCCATGTAAACCTCCTGATTTCATAATGACTAACTCTTGGTGGTTTAATTAATTTAATAATGCCTTTCAGAAGCCATAAATGAAAGGGTCTCTGAAGTGCTGCATTAATTAGCCGGCGCCGATGCTAGCCCTGTCAGACTGGTGGCTGTCAAAAGCAGGGCAAAGCAGAGGATGGGCACAGCTGACGTCCTGAGGTCAGAGGTCATGCCAATCATGTCCCTCACCACACTTAATGAGTCATAATTTGCGTCTAGTGTACACATATCTTAGGGTCAAGCTTCGGTCATGTCCACAACGCTCCCCCCTTGCTAGACGACATGGAAATAGCTGTCGGGGTGACGAGGCGCCTACGTTGGCGGGAACAAGTCGCGCCATGGCCACATTATGGTGCCGCTTGTATTTACATGTCCGCCACCTCTGGAGGTACAATCAGACACAGCTTTGCCTTTTTCGTGAGGAAGGTCATTGTCCTTTCTTGTCTAATGTTTTGCTACATGCTTTAGTCGCTCGCAAGGTTATAACGTAGAATAAATGAAACTTCATTAAAAGTCTCTGCAACTCAACGCATGAGCACACAAAATCATCACAGCAGCAGCCAGATTATATTCCAAACTAACTCTATGCATCTCATAAGGAGGTTGTTTTCCTTTTCATATTTCATAAATATGAACCAGGGAGGTTTCTGTCTGTGCCTGTCCATTTATTACCATAAAAATCAGCTGACTGAAGTATCTCACTATCTGTGGAGGCAATTAACTGTTTTGAGAGAATGCGTAATACAGGACTTTGTAATGGTATCATTTGGAGTCAAGGCACAGATGCGCCGTGCGGAGCCATACTGTAATTAGAGAGAAACGCTGTACAGGTTTTCCACTAATTAGCAAATTATGCTGAAAATAGCATCAAGCTAATTAACAGTTATTATGGCATTTTTGAAAGTATGACTTTAATTAGCAAAGTCCTGACGCAGGCAATTTCAAACTCGTCTCAGAGAAGATGAGGAAGAAAAGGGAAGAGAAAAAAAAAACACGGGGCATGATCAAGAAGATACCCAGACTATTATGATGCCGTCAAAAACTAAAGGAAGGGGAGAAAAAGCAGGAGGGGAGAAGGAGACTGAGTGAGGGAGGGAAAGGAGGCGGAGGTCTGTAAGGGGGGGGCGGGGGGCGAAGCTTTTGTGTGTTGTGTCTGAATCTCCATCCAAATGAGGGGACATGTGTGCTGAGCCACGTTGCCAAGAGGAGCCCTGAGCCGTGTGCCCAGTGTCAGGTGGCAGCGGCTCACCCCTCAGCTACCAGGCGAAGACGAGAGTGAGCTCAGCTGGTGCCCACAGCCACTCACTTATTCTACTCCGCTGCACATTAAAGGAGCCCTCGAGTGGAGCCAAGCAACGCCAGCCAGCCAACCTGACAACAACACGCCGCCTCCTCCTCGTTTCCAGCAGTTCCTTTTAGCACATCCACGGACCCACCTTGGACCTAATGATGACCAGCGACATCACAAAAACCTGAAGAATTCGGCACCCTCCGTTGAAGAAAAGAAACAATTCTGGACGCTGGAAATGCCGCCAATTGTTTCTATTTGGAGAAATGTCAATTGTTAAGTTCGCAATTGTTGATACAAGTGAGCATTTGGGAGGTTTATCATGGGAAACGTGTTGGGTTTTTTTTTTATAGGCACCTGTGCAGAATCTTTTGAAGGGAGGAAGTGTCACCAATGGAAAGGGGGGAAAGAGTGAAAAAGGAGTGGAAGAGATGGAGGAAGAGAGGAGAGAAGGAGAGGGGTGGACTGAAGGCTCTTTGAAGGCCCAGTGTGTGAGAGAGAACAGAAGTGTGCCTAGCCCCAGGCAGCCTACGGCTCAGGCCCATTAGCTAGACTGACCTTGCCCGCGCCTTTGTCTTTGTGCTCTCCTCCCGCTGCTTCCCCTTCTCAAGCATTCCCTTTTTGTTGTCTCCGAGCGAGATTGGGAAGGGGGCCATATCTTCCAGCTTTCTAAACCTCCCAGCCCCCCATCCGCCCCCCACCCACACCCCATGAAACACGCACACAAACAGAGGCACCCCGATGCCCTGCCCGGAGCTCGTGCCCCTGAGGACTCAGCGCAGTGACACCCCTAGCCGGTGGCCACCTCTGCCCCGGCGAGAACTTGGCTGGAGCGGTCAGCGCCCCATAGACCCCCCTAGAGAAAACGCGACATATCAGGGGGCCCGAATCATGGCGCTGCAGGCCTCGAAAACGCGCACCCAGTCTGGGCAGCCTGCCTCTTTATTGCCTGCTTCTCATTTGAGAGGATGGAGCCCGGCTGCCAAGTTTTGACACCGCCACATATGGCCTCCTCCATCAATCGGACTAATCAAGCATCAAGGGGAGGCAGGACCAGCTTAATTGCCAGCCAGATATAGCTGCTCTCACTTGACGTGCAACCTGAAATAGAAACAGGTCTGAGGAGACATGACAGAAGATAAATGAATACGGCCATTGTTCTAATAATTATATCAAAATACGCTTCTCCTGAATCAACGCTCTACGACGCTCCGTTTAAACAGGGCTAATCAACACTATTGCAAATATTGCCCTAATATAGCATCATCCACTCATTAAAATGTGGATTATGTTCACATTTGTAATGTTTGGTACCTCAGGTTAGAGAAGTGTACTGTAGGTTGTTAAGGAGTTTTTTTCCCATGCAGGCTGTAGTGCTCTGCTCCTCCAGAGTCCTTGAGGCGTTCTGTCTGCCTCAGCCTTCCTCTCTCAACTTCCTGTTTCCCTACACCCCCCACTGGGGGTAGCAGCCACGGAATAACTTAGCACATGGAATGAGGAGGGGAGATCAACAGCAGTGATCCATTCATCTTGAGTTTCTCCTGTCACTCTCTCTTTCCGTTTGTAAACACTGAGGGTCTGTGGTCAGAATGGCCTTTTGTCCACTATGTTTTTCTGCATCCCTCTCTTATTCACTTCAGAGGTAACAAGTGACAGATGTCTGTCTTCTCTGCGGTCTTAAACACAGAGGCTCTGCGATAGCATCTGGGCTGAATGTCAAACTGTGACTCTTCCCCAAGAATGTACTGTGGTTATGCCAAGCTCATTGTTATTAATGTCAGGGACGCTGCCTACAGACGTATTTAAGATACTCCCTGTAGTTCCCATCAGGGTGTGTGTCACTGTGTTTCTACATATGCTAACACAATAGGAAATACATATTGGAAAAAAATAATAAAATCTAAAAAAATACAACAAAGGACAAAGCGAATGAATGAACAGCTCAATTAGATTTATAATAATATTTCCTGGTGGGTGTGCGAGACGCAGCGTGAATCAATTTAGCCACAGGAGACAATAAAAACAAAACCGTATAATATGTTAAAGCAGAAGTTCAGCTCGATTAAAGGGTTCCTGCGAGTTGCAGAACTCAGAATAAGTGGCAAAGGTGGTGGCGTTGTGAGCTTGTAATCACAGCACGGTGCTGTGTTTATTTAACTTCCTCATCCCCGTCGCTGCCTGCTTTTGGTATTTACATGTTTAATTGAGAAGTGTGCTGCCGGTTTCTTCTGCCCATCTGCCGAGTCCCTTCCTCTTATCAGGCTCATTCCTCAAACTGACAGCTCTCCCTTTCTGCATATCTCTCTTTCACTCCTTTGCCACTGCACTTCTTACTCCTCTCTCTCTCCCCTTTCCCTGCCCCTCTTCAATCTGTCAAGGCCGGATATGAGTAATGACAAAGCATTTTCCTTCAAATCAAACCAATAAGTACAAACATGCCTCGGCAGCCTCACGAGAAAATTCTGTATCAAGGGGTTCACGTCATGAAACTCTCTGTTGTGTGGTCCAGGATTTTTTTTTTTAACTCCACGTCTAAATCACCGCTTGTCAGACGCAACATGTGTGTCATTGTATCCCCATCAGCGTATTTCATTGTACACACTACCACCTCTGAAGAGCTGCCTCTTATCAGTCGAGTGTCAGAAAGCCCCCAGCACCACCGCCTCCTCCCTGCTGCCTTTCTAAATGCTTTTCTATTAAGAGCAGCGTTGTGTCCCTCTGATAGCGGCAGCTTCTCCACTTCATCATTCATAATCCCAATGGGCATCAATGGACTCTATAGCCTCGCCATCCACACCAAAGGCTTTGTCATTCAGTGCAAATGAAAACAACCTAAATGAGAGCGAGAATCTGAGGAATTCACTATAAGAGACAAGGAAATGGTCCAATAGGCCAAGCACTCCAATCATGAATGGTCCACTCCACAGCGAGACATTGGCGATACCTCACATGTTTGGAGTGGGCTTTTTGCTCGGCTTTGATTCTTTTTAGATGGCATAAAACATATGGAGGGCATTTCGCGAGTGTAAAACGATACTACTCGGGCGCTTTGTCTTTTAACTGCTGTTCTATTTTAGCTAACTGCATGGTGTGACAGAGAAAACAACAATAAATTCCCTGAGGTAGACAAGAGCTCTTCAAAATCAAGCAACGAGAGCCATTTGAGAAAACAAGCAGGGAAAATATATCCACTGCTCTCGGTTCTAGTGACGGCATAGACTAACTTTCACCAGCTCAAAAAGTCTAAAATGATGTTCCCGCCCTTCCCAGCGTGCAGAAGTCCCGCTGGGGGCCTCAATGTGATCAGCAGCATCCCCACCACGTCTCCTCATTATTGAGTAAATAGGTTTGGGCATGTCCTCAGTAAACAAAGCCAAGACTGACAGTTAAGGGAGTGAGGGGAGTGGGAGGCAGCCTCGTTCCCAATTAGAGTCGCCTCAGGCAAAACTTTAAAGAGGAGATCAATCCTACAGATCGCTAAACTGATCCTGTCACAGGCTGGGGATATTTAAACCGCGGTGCAGAGCAGAGCGGTGCAGGGCAGATCTCAGTACAGTTTGACTGTGTGTGCTAATGACTTGGGGGTAGGCTCTCTCACCAGGACACACACCCCACAGCGAGGCGGCCGTGATTGACGGGTGAAATCGGACCTCAGCTGCAGTTCTCGGCACAGTAGGGGCCAGATGGGGAAATAGTGATTTGCGTTTTTTAGTATGCAGCTCCTGCACTTACAGATATTCCCTAATTGTCTCCCTTACTTACCTGTGAGGCTGTTTCCCATCACAGATGCAGAATACATTTCAAATTAACCCACCGTCTTTTTTTTCTCACCCTACACCTTTGAAGCAGACTTATTAAAATGTGCCGGTGGGGCTCATCTAGGTACATCTAGCCGAGGTAAAAAAGTTAGTTCTCGCAAATATCCAGGCAAAATAAGGGGGCGAGGGCGAGGTGGGAGAAGCTGGTGGCGATGACACCTGACTGTAATCGCGTCGTCGATTCATGACTTCCCGCTAAAGCGTGACACGCTGTATCTTTGACTACAAGTGAGTAGCTGGCACTCCAACTCCCAGGCACACATGGATAATGTGTAATGAGCTGCCGAGCTCTGTGCAACTGCAGAGGAACTGAACATTTAAATGAGCCAATGATGCATTATGTATATCACTGAGGTTCCCGTGCAGGAATTAATCATGATCATAAAAGCCACAGACAAAACAACATGCTCAGGCCTTTTGCTGAATGGTTGTGATCGAATGCAAAACAAATTCATTTTTCATGCCATTAAAGATAAAGAAAATCTTAAAAGGTTTGGTTTTGCTTGTCTGCGTCTCTTATTGAGAGTCATTCACTTTCAACTTTATTTGCGGATTATTGCAAATCCCCGGTACAAATCATATCATGAAATCATGTAGCTGGGACATTGGATGTGTTCTGCTAATGCTCAAGGAAGATCCCCTGAGGGAACCGTTGAGTGGGGGAGAAGGGGAAGAAGGAGAGACGGAGGAGTGAGGCTGGATAGAGGGAGAGAAAGCGAGTTACAGGACGAGGAAGGGAGGAAAGGGCGGTAAAGAAAGACAGAGAGGAAGGGAGGGCGGCAGCAGTCAAGCTGCACTTTATCCTGACAGATCTCCTTTACACACTAATTTCCTTGTTAAAGAAGAGAAAATGGCCCTCAATCTGGAGAAATCCTTTTCTCCTGGAGCAGGCCTGTCAGCTGAGGGATGAGTGGATACAAGCAGAGCTTTCCTCCTCAGGCTAGCTCCCCCTGGCACACAGCAGCCTGGCTACTGCTCACAGCAGAGCTCTCTATCTATAGCCGTAATTAATACACCATCGGAATATAATGAACCATACCATGATACATGAATTTCAGTGTGTGCTGTCGACAGCAGTCATTTAACCGGTTGCTCAGAATTAACTGTGAAGCCAATGGATTTTTTTGATCGTGTCATCTCCCTCACAAATGGCAAACAAATGTTGTACAAACATTTCATGCTCAGTTGCTGTTTCTAAACATTTCCCATGGCAAAATGCGAAGCCTCCCTCCCCGCTTCTCTCACACTTACCAGCACAGACAGACAAAATCCAACACGGGGCACATCTTTCACCGCAACATATTTATCACTGCATTTGTAATTCAGCAAAGTGTATTAGCTTGGATTTGAAAGAAGGGTGAAAAGGAAAGCCTCTTTTATTTTAAGTCAGGGGTGTTAGCTGTTCACTCTGGATGTTCTCATCTCCCAAGATTACTATTCGCAGGGTGTGTGTCAAGACTACTTCTCAGAAATCTCGGTAACAATTCAGATGCGATCGATAAGGAGTGACAGTTTATTCTAAGGCTTAGCACGGGCCCAGAAAAGAACGACTGGAGCATCAAGTTCAGAGGAATGAATTTGTTTTGTATTTGATTTTTCCATTAAATTTATCACCACTTTAACTCTCCTTTTTTCCGTATCCTTCTCACTCACTCACTCTCTCTCACTCTTCCCCCTCACTCCGTCACGCACATCAACAACGAGGCTGTAAACGGCTGTCAATTTCTCGTCTGTGATTTCCATGTCTTCACTTTCATCCATTTGTGATTGCTTCACACCCTGTACCTATGGTGCTTTTAGTGCTCATCTGTGACCTTGTCAGATGATGGCGAAAATGATAAAAGAAATTTTCAGGGCCAGAGTGCCGCTGCCCTCTATAACACTTCATCATATCTGGTGTGGACGGAAAATAGTTGAGGAGCAATTTCTTACAAAACAGCCTAATGCTGGTTTGGCAGAGAATCATATGGTAAATCTATTACCACTTTGTCAAAAGAAACCACTTGAGGTTTCCCACAGTGTAGCGGCAGGCAAAGTGGGAAACCGTAACCCTGAGACTACTGTCCGATTCCTCTTATTAAAGTGTTTTCTAAATCTTCTCCCTTTTCGGATTTAAGGGTCACAGAGAAAGCCAATCAGAGGGACAGGCCAGTCAGAGAGCCAGCGGCGTGAACAGGACAGGAACCAGCTGATGAAATTCATCCATACTTCTCACTTATGATGACATGATTGATTTTCCCTCAGAGTGCTCAAATGTAGGATTGTCTTCCTACCCCCATCTCCTCCTCCATCCCGCCTCAATCTGCCCACCCACCCGCCAAGCCAACAGCTAATGGATAAAGCCTCTGTCTGTCTCAGGCATGGCGGAGAGTTGACGAGTGGAAGAACAACTGCAACGAATGAAGGGTGAAATCTGAGAGTGCAATTTTCCGTCTGTCAATCTCCCTTCAAGAGAACAAGTTGACCACCAATCAGCAGAGTCGATTCGGGGCTGGCGGTTGATGGGAGCACGCTGAGTGACAGCGTCATGTCACTACATTAACACGGCAATGAAAGACATAAAAAGGAATTTCTTTGAAGGGCCTGGCCAGTTATTCGCTTTCGGGACGTGATTTGGAGGGTAGGGACCAGTATATTTCTGCCTTAACAAATGAACAAAGTGACAGGTTAATGCATAACACATCATTCTATAATTCATGGATCTGAATTTGGAAAACTCCTATCATCCACTAGGTGCTTCAAAATACAACCAATTAAACTTTACTTAATTATTAAAGGTAGAAAGTGAGGGAGAAACATGCCTTAAAAACTCTTGCTTGCAGTCAATTACGATAAAACTTTAATGAGCCTGGATAGAGAGCCATAAAAACTGATAGCCCCTCTGTCATGAATTATATATCCATATCGATTTTGTTTCTTTGCTATAAGAATTGCAGGTAATCGTATGTTACCACATGTAAAGTGCACTTCCCTTGCGAGGATAAATATTAACTATCAAATATATATGAGGTGTGTGTGCATTTATGACCAAGCTCATGTAGAAAATGAAGAGCAAAGATGTCGAGGCAAGGGCCATTGGGAATGGATGAAGGGTGCCATATCTGACAGTAAGAGAGACCCTTAGCGGTGCTGGCTTGATATGTTACCTAGTTAGCGTCACAGAGAGAGGAATAAATAGTTCTTTATTATTTGTGGTTGCCATCATGTCTCTCCTAATAGACAGGCTATACTGAGTTTAAACCACATTATCCTCTGCGAGACCATCACAATTACTCTTGAGAGCTGGGTCTGATGTGTGGATAAGGCAGGTCGCCCATGTCTTAATGAACACAAACAATGTGAAATGGAGGAATGGAGCAGTGGGGGGAAAGATAATGGCAGGGGAGGGCTTGTTTTAATAGAGACAGCACTAAGTTGTTTGCTATGATCTATGCGAAGTCTGAGAATGCTGAAAACCCCCAATGTTAGTTTGCAGAGATCTTTTTTCATGATCCCATTACCCAATCTGTCCGCACCCTTTTCTCCGCGTTCTGCAGCCACAAATCCTGTTTAGAGGATCTCCGGTTGTGGACTTGTGTGTCTTGCTGTCATTGTCGCGCAGACTTTTCTTGTCGGACACTGGCGGGGGTTAAAGGGCACCCAACTGGATCACCGTGACACCCAGCGTGAGTGTTATCTCAGTGTTGGGTTAATTGATAAACTGCCGCTTCACTTCATTAGTCAGACAGAGCGGGCTTAACGAACGAACACGAAGCGAGTGGCGCTCTGAATATGTTAATCATGACTGGCCATTATGGGGCTCTTCCCTTTCATTTCTTGTGTCAACCTCTGATAAACTACAAAGACCGGAGATGTTGACTCACGTCGGGCTCGGCGTACACGTGTTCCAAGCGAAGCTATTTATCAGCGACAATGGGGGGGGGGGGGAAACACAAGACGGACAGACGCAAGAGTGGTCCGTGGTGTTATTGAATATAAATATATAATAACCATGTAAAAAATGCATCATTTGGCCTTTTCACAAAGGCAGTTGTAATATAGCACTAGGTGAGCACTGTACTTGACGTACACACTGGAGGTGAGGGTGTCAGGGGAGAGCTCGCTGGAGCGAGAGGAGGTTTTATTGTTGCCCAGCCCTTCCGCTTAAGTGCACATGGCTGGGAGGAAGCCGGGACCTCCAGCTCTGACCTCTGCGCATGTATATTTAATAGGCCATCAGTTGGCCGGGGCAGCGCTCTGATCAGGATTCAGAGAGGGGCTTTGAACACCCCTGTGTATTCCTGAGCGTGCAGCCTCAAGCTGCTCTCCCCAGCTGTGTCAATCCGACAGCACTGTTACAGGCACCCAGACAAGGCGCTGGGCACTCTACTGCTACCGCCTAATGACTACAGAAAAAAAAGCAAAACAAACACAAAAACAATAACATTTGGCGTATGGAGCTTTGCTACCATCTAATGAGAGGTTTTAAAAACTGAAATCTTACCCTGTAGGGTGTGTGAGTTGTGCTGGGATTACATCAGCTATACTATACAATGCTATGTTCCCGTTAATAATAACAAAAAGGCAATCTCACGGTGACTGCACTACACACGCCGGTAACGATTGTAGAAACAAGACAGCAAACAGAGAAGTGCCACTTGTGTGTCTATGCTTCTAACAAGGTATCACTACTCTTTGAATCAAATCGGCTCCGAGTGTGTGTGCGTGTGTGTGTGAGCGTATGAATGTCACAGTGCGCGCACGTGTGTGTTTGTGTGAGGGCAGCTTAACGAGGGTGGTTCATTTGACAGGCAATTAGTTTGCGGAGCTGCTATTGACAGCCCCTGTGCTTGTGTTTGTTCAACAGCTCTGGGTGAGTTCCACGCTCCCTGGGCTACGTGACAAAGCACCTCCGACAGGGAGCTCCTGATCTCCACCGAGGCTCGGAGGCTCGCGCTGTGAGGGGGGTGGATATGTGACAGCCTAGCAGAGAGAAGAGAGCAGCGAGAAGGGGGAGAGATACAAAACCCACAAGGGTCTATTAGGGGGTTGTTGCAAGTTAATGTAGCTACAACACACTTTTTGTGCCGTATTTTGAAAGGCCTGAGCAATGATGTTGTCATTTGTTGTTTGATTGCGGGGATAGCGAAGGGTAATCTTAGGAGACACGCGGGCTCTCACACTACATGCACACACATAAAAATGCAGAAAGGGAGAAGACAAGGAGGTGGGGGAAAGCTAGAGGGAGACGCAGGAGAGGAAAAATATAACAAGATCCAAACACTCTTTTATCCTCGAAAATCCCATATTCTAATGCAAGGGCCCATCCCTCTTTTAGTTGCAACCGTTTCGTTTGTAGAGCCAAGCTCCAATCAATATCATTATTTTCACAGAGGATCGAAGCGCCTTCACCAAGTTAATGGGGGATTGAGGTGGTAAACGTTTACCCTCTCTCACTGTCAGCAGAGCAGTGGTCCATAGTGGGCCTAGATGACAGCACTGGCCCTGCTGTGGACACACTATGTGGAGATGTCCTGTGGGTAGACAGGCTGCATGGACTGTCAACCGCCTGCCATGCCCTAGATGGCCTAACATATCAGCCACTTGAGTTAGAGCAGCAGCATGGGCTTTGACTTCTGCTGGAGCTAACAGAAACAAACCAGCCAGCGCTGGCAGCGGCACTACAGCACTGCCTGACATTGTTATTGTTGATACAAGAAAAACTGGAAACGTATATATATATTTCAACAAAAATAGCTCAATGCAGCTCAGAATTAATGAAGTCAAACAATAAATAGCACACTGCATTTGGATAAAACATTATTTCAGCCGTCTTTGACTGTGCATCAGCTGTGATGTCGGGTGTTTGAGAAATGAAGACTAATCTGCAGCTGGCAACAGCAAAGCAAATTCTCTCATATAGCAGCATATGCTAAATAGCTCTTCAAGTGCGCAGATGCATTGCTGTAAAATACTTCTCCTGTCTGCGTATCTGCATCTCCCAGATGGGTCCCAAGCTGTGCCAAACTGCATCTCATCAACTGCTATGAACTATGGCATCACATGACCACAGGAGATATGTGGAGTCCTATTCTGTCCTGCCTTGGCACAACATGGTCAAGTGATGCATCATCTGGAAGCCCACACTCTGTCAAAATGGAGACTAACAGCGAGAGCGAAGCGAGGAGCGGCCGCCTTCTCTGCGCCGAGTGTTAAAAGTTCTGCTCCATAACGGGGAGATAAGAACAGGACTTTTGTCTGACTTCTTCCTTTCTTTTTTTTTTTCACTTTGTAAAAAAGACTAATCAGCAGTGTTTGAGTTGATTTGGGTTTGCAGGAGGGTGTGACAGAGCAGTGAGAGATTTCATGGGACGTTGCCCCATGATTCACTGAGTTATTGGTTTCCGCCCTGTTTTAATCGCTGGCGAGCCCGAGCCAAAAATCTCTGAGGATTCCGGAGAGCCCTTTTCTCCACCATTCAGCAGAATGGAATTTGGTCTGCAAGTGCCTCACGTCATTCGAGGCGTCCTTCACAGTTTCGGGGGCCCTAATGCAAACCACATGGAGGCCAGCGTCCGGTTACGGACCTCTCAAAAATACAAAAAAAAAAAAAAAGGGACACGTTCCCATTGGCTGCTACAGGATGGGAAATAGGGTGTCTTGATGGAAAAAGACAACAAACACGTCTAAGTAGGAGTCACAACACTGCCAAAGCACACACACACACATTCACATGCATAAATATACATACACATGTACGAACACGGGGACATATACAAATATACACTCATATACACAAATACACAAACAGGCTGAGAAACATACACTTATGGGCCTGCAAAAGCTGTTTGCTTGACATGGTGGAAGAATGAGCAGCAGGCTCAGTAATATTGCTCCTATTCTTCATTGACAAGCATATATATTTTTCGCTGTTCCCAACTGACTTTGCGGCGCTGAACTCCATTTATGAATTATCTGACATATTTCCTGCTATTTTTTTGACAGGAGTACTCAGAGGAAATTTCAAGGCACCTTTCTCCTGACAAGTAGAAATATCAATATTTGAATAAATTGCAGATTTGGATCTCCTCACATGGATGCTCTCCAGCAAGTGTGTGTGGCTGTGTGTGTTTGTGTATGTTTTTGTGCGTGCGCGCGTGTGTGTGTGTGAGTGAGTGAAAGGAATGGGAAGGGGTTTGTTTCATTCTGTTACCACGGTCTTATCCCCCTGAGCCTGCAGGCAGAAATCTGTATGCAGCATTTCATTAGGAGAGAGCTCGACTGAGTGACATGTGAAGCACACCTCGCCGTCGACCTGATGAAGTTTACTTCTCTCAAACGACAAAAAGCCACTTTGTAGACTAGCCCTTTTTTCCACAGAGGAAGAGAGGGGGTGATGGCTGAGCACCAATAAAAGAATCATGAATGTTGTTTCACAGAATGACAGGCCTATCTGTACACAAATATTTCTCTTCCAGAAAAATGTAGGCTTCAGAGCTTTCTTCCTCTTCTCTTTTTAAGGCAGATTTGACTTGATAAGCTGACAGTATTCAAAATATGATCACCTAAATTCTAAACCGTGTCGAAAACAGCTGACAAGGAGCACAAAAGGGAGAATAGAAACAGACTGTTCTTATCTTCCAAAAGTGGCAAGTGTTATGTGAGGAAAATAGCACTTCACCCAGTGAACTAAATAATTCACAAACAAATACGCCGTTGTCCTACAAGCTTGATAAATACGCCAGCTCTGTATAAGAGGTCAATGTCAAGCATCCATAACACTCAGTGCTGTCTCCTTAAAGCTGCCGGTGTTACGTATGAGAGACTTCTGCCTATCTGTCTCACTCTGTTTAGCTGCAGTAGCTGCCATGCTGCCCGCATGTCTGCTGCTGCTGATAGATCACTCTCCAGCCCACCTCTCCAACCTGCCCCCCTCCGCTTCACACCCCACCATCATTTCAGGGAGCCTGAGAAATGGCTCAGCCATGTGAGGTTACTCAGGTACCAAAAAAAGGCCGTGACCCCGTGACCCCCAGAGCCGACCTCCTTGACCTGAACGTCATACTTTCTCCCTCTCCAACGGAAAACGAAAACAAATCTTATCATGCACCTCCGCGGCTCGGAGACAAAAAAGAAAGGCTTTATATCAACGTTGTGCTTTGACAATCATCCATCCACATGACCTGTGATTTCTCCGACAGGGTCTGCTTGACACTTACAACAGAGAGGTGACGCTACGCAGGTTGTCCATCTCTAGCCTCGCCTGCCCTTATCTCCTCTCCTCGCCATCTCTTCCCTCACTCCACCTTGTGTGCACAACTTAATAAGCAAGCAAGGGGTAGATTCCCATTATGGAAACCCTGGAAAATGGCCCGGACATTTCCCCCCCATATCTGGGATCTCCATCTGGAGAAGGCACTTTCGGTCTCACTGCCCCCCTTGTCCAATCTCTGTGTGTGTTCTGGTGAGCCTACGCTGCAGAGATGGCTTTCACTCTCCACTGGCTACAATGAGATTGGCCCGCCAGGTTGACTCTATTCGAATCGACAACGCATTTCAATAACGCAACAAAACAGAACAGGGTGGTGATGCTGAATAAAACATTTCAGAGAGGTCCACACGGGGAAACATGGGGCGGTTAAATTATCTAAATCTTTAAGGTTTTTGAACACTTTTGCAGAAAAACGCATTTACCTTGGAGTCACCTAAATGATCTGTTCGGTATTGATTTAATAAAAGCACGCGAGTCTGTGTCGCTGCTTTCACACCAACTGGCTGCTTCATAACTAGAGTATTTGGTTAACAGACCAATAAAGATTACACTGAGGTCACAGAGTCACTAATCCCCAGCGTTATTAGTAAAAACAAAGCCTACAGCTGTATGCCATGCACCCCAACACATCTGTCTGCCTACGCACGTGCATGAGGTCCGAACATAATATGGTGTGACTTAAACCATACAATGAGAAGAGAAAATAAATATGCTAAGAGCAGCAGGGGTGGACTGAGCCAGGCCGCTGTGGACCTATGTCATCACTCCCCCTGGTCTCTGCTGCGCTCCCCACCCCAGTGAAGGGCTCAATGATTATTGAGGCTCAGCTTCCCTCTAAGAAAGCAAACCGGAGCTGCAGTCCAAACAAGGCCGAGCCAGCAGCCAGGGAGCACTGCTACACCAGGCAGCTCGGGTTTACCGTCGCCTCCGACCTGGCTGGCCCCCGGGCTTGCATTAGTCCCCCAGCCCAGCCTCTCTAGGACAAACAAACAACCACCACTTACACAGTCAGGGACGAGCAGTGAGGCAAGGAGAGCTGGTGCCACCAGCACTGTGTGGAGGGGAACCTGACCCAATTGGATTTGCTTTATCACCCCATATAATGACTCCCAGACTGGCCTGTTACAGTGGTAGAAAATAAAGGATTACAAAAAAATCTGCCTGCCTGCCATTCTGAGTTTGGCCCAGAATGGGCAGCTCCCTCAAAACAGATGGGGAGGCATCTCAAAAATGTTCTCTGCCTCTGGGGACATGTGGTTTTCCCCATCATTATATAACTGTAAACTCCTGGATGTCAGAGATTGGGGATAATAACTTTCAGATGTCGGCAGCCCGGGCCAATGCTGGGACCTGCTGGATGGGAATGGTTATTTGGCAGAGGGGAGGAAGTCCGAGAGATTAGGACTAAGATGTGACAGAGACAAAAGTGGATCTGGACTGGAGCTGAACTGGTCGCCGTGGTCGGTTTCGGCGCGTTTTGCATTGTATTGAGTGCTAATGATGACAGTGTGGGAGGCAGAGACCCGGCAGGAGTGTGTGCGCCGGCTGGAGAGCGAATGAAAAGCAAATTAATATCAAAACCACAGGAAATCATGTCATTGTGTTAACACGCTAAAATCAAACTAAAGTGCTCAGGCTTGATCCACCACTTTTAGCATTCCACTTCAATTCTCAGATAAATTTGATATGACAGTTTTAGCGCTCCCCGTTGCAGTGCAGATGTGCCACTAATTCAGAAACAGACACACCTCCTTCAATAAACGAGTCCTTATAGATGTATCATCCCGTTAAACCGTTTTTATTGGTTTGTCTCACATGGTGGGACAGGATCATTGTTCACCGCAGACGTGGTAGCTGGTTGCCAGTGTGGTCAAGGCTTGGTCACTGAAACCCATACACGCTTAATGAGATGAAACATCTCCTCACGCTTTCACGTGTTCCAGCTGTATTACTGAAAAAAAAGCACAATCCTGTTTTTCTTCTTTTATTTTTTTTTCTCTTTAGCTTTAAAGTATCGATCTCGGTGCTGAACAAGCAGAGGAGTGTTTTTTATTGTAAATCAATACTGATCGATCGGCAGCCTGGGTGTTGAATATGGATCAATATCACACCAGGCTGCGGAGGAGATCTGATTTCAATTGGCAAGAGAAGCCCGCAGCAGGTTTCCATCAAGCGGTAATTCAAGACATGGGAACATAAGTCAGATGGATTGATATAGACTAGCCAGGACCTTTCTTGCCACTGAACCAGCACAAGGAAATTTCTGTCATATATCATTAATGCAGTTGGGGCAGGCAGTAAAAAAGAGGGGGTGCAGAGTACCTCAGTGACCCTCAATGAAGAGCATTGGTCAAACATTGAATAAATCCTCCATTATTAGCATGAATTTTATGTTTTCCAGAATAAAGTAGTCCGAGCAGCTCAAACACTAAAATAGACGCTGCTCTCCATGCACACATGCTGCACAGCGTGGTCATGTTCTGTGCAACTTCTGGTTCTCATTATGCAGAGGTCAGCCTGAGATTCATACTGTAAGCTGTTGTTAATTTACTGAACAAATGTCCTGGAGAAAACTGGTGAATGGTGAAATATTTTCTCTCACTTATGATACAGTTGATCTTTATTAAACTTGCACATTTGTTTAATGTAAGCACCCTCACAAACGCCACGATGTGATGTAGCGACACACGTGCGTCCACGCGTTAAAAAAAAACAGGTCACCTCGTTCATTCATCACTTGTTGTGATTCCTGAGCAGAGGGGCACTGTTCCAAATGACAGCATTGTAAAACAATAAAAACACAGCTATAGTTAGAAATAACTTGTCACTTTAAATAAATGACACTGGTTCAGGGCTCTTTCTCTGGGGCTTCTCCTCCGATACATCCCAGGCACCCCTGGGGCCAACAAAGCAGCCAGCAGACCAGCTCGTTTCCCCGAGGTAACTGATGACCCTATCCCTGAATTCCCCCATCTTTGTCCAGTGACCTCACACCAGCGGGAGCAGGACCATGTCCGATGGAATCTTCCGACTGCTTCCCATCCTAATCTTGCCCGTGTCACACTACAAATTGCTACATTCAGAAAATGGAAATAGATTGAGGTGGAAATAGAGGGAGGGAATGACAGAGGTGGGGAAAAATGGAGGGATGGGAGGGGAGGGGGCGCAGAGGAGTGTGCATCGACAACCAGTCCCCTAAGAAAAATACTTGAGGAAAGAAACGACTCGGGAGATCCCGACAAGGAATCACATCTCAGCGAACATATTGATCTGATTTACAAAACCTCCACTCTAATGCGAAACAAATGGCGTGGGCGTGAACTGGTACTTAACCATAAAACCCCAGCATTACTCCGTCTCCGATGAAATACCACATATATCCCTCACCAGGGCCTAATGTGCTGTTTTACGGCCAGATACGACTGAGGTTGACCCAACAGTTTGTTTGACAATTAGGGGAAACCTAATAAGGATTGAATGGGAGCGAGAACATGCCAAGAGAAAGCAAAGCCACCCTTTTTCAAAAGGGAAAAAATGGCTAAAATAACACAGGTCTGAGTGACCCAAATGTGAGTCGCACAATCAGGAGCGGTTTGACAAAGCTCCTGCGTCATTAATGCTTTAAAAAACCAAACAACATCCTCAAACAGCTACAAAGTTTAATTATAAAGAAGAGCTGCTAAATATTTGAGGCAGAGTGGCATGTTTTATTTAGTTCAGATTTAATTTCAATAATGTAAGATTTTCACCATGGTGGCTTATTGCAGCAGTGCGTCAAGGAAGCGCGAGTAAATCTTCATAGTTTTCTTTCATAATATCAAAATAAATCACTTACATTGCTCCACAGCCTGATCTAAATCACATTAACGCACTAAACCGAGTTAGTGGATGCAACTGAACTTTATACACTTGAACAACATATAAAAACATAAACAGAAAAAAATGTTTGCGAGTGTGGATGTATTTCCTTTTTTTTAACATGTGTGTATACGTGTAGCTGTGTGTGCGTACACAAGGTCTGATGTTGCTCTTGGCCCAGAATTCATCCCATCACCCCAGCTCTGGCCTTGTTTCTGTCAGCAGAGAACCACTGGAGTAAAAGAGTAGGGGGGAGAGGAGAGCAGGAGAAGGAGAGGAAGAGAAGGAAAGAGGGAAAGGGAAGGGGGAGCTGGCGGGGGGAGGGGTTGTCTCCATGGACAGATGGACTGCTCTTTCTCAACACATGTGGAACCATGTTTCGTCTTTCACTGCCGTCAAGCTGGAGCCGTATCCGTCGCTCTGTTGGCCCGCGCCACTCTTTCGTACTGCACACCTCTCTCTTTAGCACGGCGCACGCACAAACCGCGCAAACACACACACACGCACGGCGAGAGACGCACACGAAACACACGCGCGCCGCACAAACATCTCCGTCTTTCTCTGCACACATGTTAAAGTCATCACCCCTGCTCAGCGCTAGTAAAACACAACACCCCCGGCTTCTCTGCTGTTGTCAAGTCTTGCCATTAGCTGATGCCACTGGGGAATCCTACTCTAGTGAGGTGGGTCTCCCTTGGGAACATCAGGCACCACGTTACGTTCAGCCGCCACTCATGTGAACCCAAACATGTGAGCATAATTTGGAAAATATCATTTATACTGTGCGTCTTTGTACGTGTCTTGACATTTACAAACTGCGATAAAACCGACATGAGGGAGGAGGGAATAGAAAACAGGGCGAGAATAATTTGAGGTAATGTTTTGCTTAGTGAACAGTATTACCCAATCCTGGATGTTGGAGCACTGGGAAGGAGGTTCTGGCTCTGGGGCTGCAGTGAGGGTCTGGGTTTCATTTTTCGGCAAGTGCAAGCCAAAGGAGAGCTGCCAAGTACAGCTTTCGCTCTCAACACTTCCTGCTCTTCCTACTCTGGCTCGAGAGTTCAGGCTTCACTCAAACATCACGTCGACTTAGGCAGGGGTGGCCAGTTTATTCTCCTATTTTTCAATGGGTGTCAAAAACTCACATCTGTCACATGAATTACACCAAACACGGCCATAAATTAGAAAAAAAAACCCACGACGGCCACAAACGGTCCCACATGTGTGCAGGTGTTTGTATGCCTGTGTGTAAATATAGTAAGAGACTATTTCCTATACAAGTTAACAGCTTTAAATGACTCACTGTAGCGCCTCAACATCAACGCGGCGCAGGTCCCGCGGCTCCACCATAAAATGTAAGAAAACCAGAGGGAACACCTGCAGCAATCAACGCTCAATCACAACAACAGTGACCCCGTCCGCTGCATCATTTTCATTATGGATGGTGGGAGAACAATGCGAGATTAGCTCTACCTACCGAGCGCCGTCTTAATTGCCCCTCTGCAGATGCAGTGAAAACACGTCATTTAGGTACTTCATAAACAGACTTCTCTTTGCAGGTTATCAAAACAGCCGCTCAGTGAAAACACACCCTCTTTTCCAATTCTGATGTGCAATTAAAATGGTTTTAGAAATCCTCTTTGACAGTCCAGGGCTTAGCCAAAAATGTAAATGACATTAAAGGAGACAATGAATTTAATTTTGTTTAATGTCCCCTTTCGCTGATTCTCATTTACATCACATTTCCACATAAAGGGCTGACCTTATAAATACTGGCATTTGTTCAGCTTTTGGAGGTAATCACGGTTTTGCAAAAACCAGATGGGAGCGCACAAATTTTCCGATTTGTTTCTTAGAAGGCCGAGGGAACCACATGTGAGGCGTTCTAAGGCTGCGGTCTTTTGTTTGTGGTAAACAACTTGACAACAAGTCAAGTGCACTCTGGGAAATGACCTCGTAGGTGTTCCACAAATGAACGATAACGCAAAGTCATTTAGAAAATACAGGCTTACTAATGAGGGACATAACGGAAAGCTAAGCAAAATTTACATTAGGCCAAAATTTAATTGCATTAACACGCGAACAGGTGCGCTGAGGCCTTTATAAATGAGCTAAATGAATAAAAGCCTCCCACAGCACAACCATGTGTGCTGACCAAAAAAAGAGACAAGGGGAAAAAACAAGTCAATGTCATGAATTATTCAGTGGCTGGGCTGCACTCCAAAGGTCAGTGCTCTTTGACCTTTCTGACAGGAAGTGAAAGGGAGTGCCGTAGCCGCTGGAATAAATGGAGCTGACATGTTTAGATCTGGTCCAGAATCTGCTCCTGAATGGCAGCGTAAATTGACACACGATGTTAAACCGCATCAACATACAATAAATTCAATATTCATATATGGGAAGAATATACAGATTCTCGAATACGTTGCTGCAGCTTCTCAGCGTAAGGTGTGACCTTTGAGCCCTTATAGGCAAAATGGGTCATTTTCTCTCCTCTTTCAACAGCATGCGCTTGTCTCGTTCCATGTGCTCGCCCGAGCAGCATCTAATCGTTCGCACAAGAGAAGACAAAGTCAATACGCAGGAGAGTGGAGACAGACCCGAGACCAGGAGAGTCGTCGCAAATTGAGTTATGTTTGCCTATACACTACATGCACTGTAAACGAGAAAACCAGCTAATCAGATATTGGGAACCTCATCACTATAATTCTAAAGACTCAAATTACTGAGTGAATAAACCCACTCCCCCACTTACTTTAAGGCACCATTAACTTATAAATGACATGTGTAGCTACGCCGGATTTATAAAGTGGAGAGATGATTACAGCAAACTGCAATGTGATGTGGTCATAGCAACAGTGCTGCAACTAGTCACCGTTTCTCTAGATGAGCAGGAGCTTTTTATTACATTTTCTCTTTTGATGTTATGTTCGCGGTATTTAAAGACAATAGACTTTTTTATATACACCAACATAAGAGGGTAAAATGTGAGTTGCAACACATCTGAATCCGTATGAATGCAACGAAAATAGGGCCTTTCTTCATCCAAAAATGAGTATGAATAATGCAAGGGCATCAAATGTAAGTGCTGAAATATTTAAAGACCAGGCAGTGCTGAAACTTTGTGACAGCTGTTGGGCCTATATCTAACCAACTTTTTTTTTTAAAGAGAATCCTTCCTCTTCAAAAATCTGAGTGAAAATCTGTATCAAAACTCAGAGAGAAAATAGGGTAAACAGATGTCTGGCTTGACCGCAGGAAAATAGGACACATTTGGAATGATAAGTTTCCCAAACTCCGTTGGATATGCCAGATCCATGGGAACGCCAGTTAATGTCTTGCTAGATGCCAGCTAGCTGTGTGCGCTTTCCCCTCTTACCATCTGGGAAAATGTTACAGCGAATGAACGCCATCAATGATTCACTCCAAATCTGTTTCTTAAGGTTCGGCCATGCTACTGTTTCTCTAGGAAATGTGGCAGTGCGAGCTGATTTTCATACTGTAATTGTAGACAGATGAGACGTGCCTGATTCAACAATCAAACCTCTCCTCTAGGTTTATGTCACTCAACTATGTTCTACTCAATTGGAAATAATCACTTTCTGCCAGCAGCGACCGCAGCACAGGTGCCTGTAATGATGTGCATGAGAAAATGACAGATGTAACAGAAATTGCTGTAAAACATGAAAGATTTAACTCAAAGCTTAACGGGAACCGGCAGGTAATTGCGGTAAATAACCCTACGTGGCGAGTAGAGAGCGTTCTCCGGTCGTGTCCGTAACTCTTGCTAAACCCTGCACCTTTCACAGAACCCCTCTCTGCAAGCCTCCCTCAGTCACTGGGAACCTGTGTGGCTCTGTTAGGGTGAGCTGACGGGCTCATAGTTACGACATGGAGACAATGGGAGGGTCTAATGAGGAACATATGCTTTTGTGTTTCAACAGAGCCGCTCATTGTGCAAGGAAAGGGATACTCTACTCCTATTCAGGCCGTCACAATGAAAATCCGAGCCCTCTCCGAGCCAGTTGAGCTTACAATATCCATCCGCTTCTTTTTTCCCCTTCTTTTTTTCCCAGCCCTCTTCTTGACTTTAATTCTCCGCGCATTCATTTTGCTTATTGTGCTTATGTTACATGTTTTTGTCCCGCACATTCGAGTACAATGGTGTGCGAAACTCTAAACAGCAAGAGGCAGTAGAGCCAAGCCAGGCGAAAATGAAAGCGGCGGAAATTAGGCAAAGTAGACGTCTCAAGTTGTGCGCTAACGCTCGCCCCTTTGCCAGCAGGCAGTTAAATGCGACGTACAAAGTAACACCTGAACACCTCAGTATTAATGAACGCTAGCGTCCAACCAGAGCAGGGCTATAAGCAGCAGACATGTGCATGAGAATGTCTCCGTCCGTCCGTCCGTCCGTCCGTGGCCTCCTCCCAGTGCGTATCTGCGTTAATCTACGTGTGTCTGCGTGAGCTTGACTTCAGACGGCAGTAGCTCTGGTAATCCATCCAGGCTCCCAGGGCAGCCAGCTCCTACTTCCTGATGCATGAGAAGCCGCTGGAGTGGAGTGGCAGCAACAACTGCTCAGCCCTATTTGATTACTAATAAGAGAGTTGTCCCCTCTGTCAGATACCAGGCTTTCTCCGCTAAGCAAACAGTGATTCCGGCTAGTCAAACATTAGCATTGCTGCCTCTCCCTACTACGTGGTGAGAGTTACACTGAGATCGACGCTCAAACGACACCCCCTGCCTCGCTCTTATTTCCACACGCACACACTGGTCCGGCGACCTAAACATGTTCTCCCTGGCCGGGGTGTATAGTTTCACAGCATGGACAAAACGTCAATGCCTGAAAGAAGACCATTTATTCTCCCTCTTTAGAAAGTGATAGAGGTAATATAAATATATGTGGCAAGTGTACGTTGCCTGTGGGTGCAGAACAAAGCAGCAGACATAAAAATGTTTATCCTTTCTAGACTGAAACTTTAACGGCGCCTTGCTTACAGCTAACTTGAGAAGGAAACAGTGAGTGAAAACCAACTATTGACAGTGTAAGCATCGCTTTGGTAAACAAAGAGGAAATGCCAGCCAAATGAATGTGAAGTTGCCTAAGCTAATTAGGTGAATTCCCACCATGATCCTCTAGTGATTGAACCACCTGTGATTGAACAAACCCTATCCAGGTGGTGACCGCCCCTCAGTGCACGAGTACCTGGGAAAGACGCCCCTCAGCCGCTCACACAGAATCACCCACGGTTCCCACACTGTGGGCTGTAAGATGCAAGTCAGCCCAACTGGGCCGTCTGGCACACCGGGAGGGAACTCATTTGTTCACCAGCTCATCCAGTCAGTCAGCCAGACACTCACTCATTCACTTACTCCTCAACCCCCCCCCCCCTCGCCTTCACAAGCACAGAAGGAGCAGCACACAGCCTACCTGTCGATGATCACTGGGTCTGATGGAGTCTCGTTCCTGTTTCCACAGCTTTTCTTGTCACAGCATCGGCTGTAGGAGCACAAACAGTGTGTGTCAGAACAAGCAATGCTTTGCTAAATAAATAAAAATAAATTAATAATGCACAGCAAACCACATACATTTATTAAGTGCCTTAGAGTGGTTTTGATATCTGGGAAAAAAATTGCCCTGAGATTTCCTTCACTCAATCTATCCTTTCCATTGATGCTGATGGCTGATAAAATGGTGAAAACAACATGTTGTGTTGTTTGGCTTAGTGTTGGAGGGGAGGGGAGCGGGGATTGGGCCAGGAGACAGGGGAGTCACTTTTCACAGCTTCAGCTTTTGTTTACCTCTAATTGCCAAGCTGCTATTTCTGAGGGAGATGCAAGGTGCCACCCTCAACCAATATTTCTGCGGGGCATTTATCAATTATGGCCTCAAAAGCACTAATCTATCTTCCACCATGCTTCAACCATCTCCTCCCCGAGCCTATAGCTAGCTGCCTTTCACTTCTTTGATTGGGACTTGAATCAAAACTGCAAAAACAAACAAATACATCATCCCAGCTTCCACTAAAAATGAAAACATATAAACATATGTGAATAAGATTGATTTATGCCATATGGTGCAGAAAGAAAAACAAAGATTTTGTGCAAAGCTACTGTCAGTCAACTGCATGCTATTTAAATATGTCTGATTTACATTGCTTTCTAGCAGCAATAATAAAGAAGTGTTTTATAGCTAAGGCGCTGTGAGGTATTAAAGCAAAATTTGACATAAAAGTATTACATTACAAGCATCCAAATGAGGTAAGATTGAAAGATATGCCTTATTGAAACTGGTTTAATATGTATATCTACTTATCTGATAATAGGCAGCAGTTCAAGTAGCTCTGTTCAGCAGCAAAACACACTTCCTCCAGACAAAAAAAAATATTACCTCTAGAGCACGAGCATATTCAACGTGTCACAAATAAGTGATGGATGCATGTATAAATTGAGCGTGAGTGATGAGTTTATGCATGGAAAAAGACAAATCATTCTCAGCTCTCATGCTGTACTTGCTCTCAACCAGTAACTTGGAACAATGCACCGGTGCAACAAAGGAGAGGTTAACCGACAGTATCCGAATTCAATGTTCACAAAGCTCATGCTGAGCTCAACAATAACAACAAAAGACGTTTTTCCTTTTCGTATCAATGACACCGCTGAATAGCGGCGCAATATGAGAGGTTGAGATTTATGTGGTTAAATGATGCTAAAAGGCTCGCTGATCATTGTTGACAGGTGGGCTCAACCAAGAGCTGACACTGTGGTAAAAACACAGCATAACTTAATAGGAAGCACACTGTGACTAGCAGGCTGAGATGATGCCACGCAATTCTTAAGCATTAAAATGAATAAACAACACGTTCAATAAACAGAGCCGGGCTGCACTGTCACTGACAGTTTGTTATACATTCAATTTCCTTTCACTACAAAAGGCAGTTCATTTTCACTGTCATATTCATATCAAAGTTCAATCACGTCGTATCAAAGTTAGAAATGACAGCAGCTCTATGTGTGTGTGTGTGTGTGTGTGTGTGTTGAAGGACCACAGGACACTGAAATGCTGCATCACATCACCAGTGTCAAAACTTATTGAAAGGGAGGGAATTACTTTTCGCCTGCATCTGCAAAACGGAAAGAGCAAAAATAACGCTTACCTGCACATAATTTCATGCGTAAGAAGAACTCTGCACATTTCTGGATTCTTGTCTTGGCCCTCATAAACTATGGCCTTTGAGAAGAAATGAGATGGAAAGAAAGTGAAAACACAGTCATCCCTCAAACACATGTTAATCCGTGTGAATTCACAAATAAATGGACTAACATACTGTATCTGCTGTGTTCACACTTAATAAAATAAACCAGGACATGAATGCACATGGTGTCAGGACAACACAACATATTAGATTAGTGCACAGGCTGAGAGAGAAATATGGTTAAGATATAAAAAGCAAATTCCCCAGTGTGATAAATAATAACATTAATATCAAACACATACAAATACATAAAGAAACAATCATTATAATATAATTATTAGTAATACTAGAAACAACAAAAACATTTTAGAGGCAGCAATTACAAAAAAGTACACATATAATTACAAATTGAAGCTAATTGTATTGAATAAAATTGCACTTTTTATTAATCTACATAATATCCTGTGGCTGAAACAGACAGAGAAAAAGAGAGAGACAGAGGGATTTTCATAAGGAGAGATCCAATAGAAGTGTCATCAATATGCTTATAATCTGGGGATATTTGGGGGAAAGTGTTAATGGGCAATCTGTTGTTTATTTTGAGCCGCTAACAATGATCTTTCTGTGGATAAAAAGCGGTGTCTGGCGGTACGGTTGAGTAATTTTTGAGCATTGGCTGAAACAGATGGCGTGGAGCTATCAGTTCTGCCGCTTTTCTCTCCCTCCCTCGATCCCTCCCTCCTTCTTCCATTTCTAAGGATAGACACTTTACTCCCTCGTACTGAACCGGCACCAAGTGTATAAGCAAGCAAAAGCAGCCCATTATAAACAAAGCGCTTAAAAGTCAATAAATAGGAAAACCAGCAAATACGCGTCGTAATGTTTTGGGGGTTTTTTTCTTTGTGTAAATATAAATTCCTTATTTTCTGGCAGCTTCGGGCCAACGTGGAGAGTGACTTTGAAAAGTGACATATCTGAACCAGGTCGCATCACTCTCGCTTTTTAAAAACTGTCCTACTTGACCTGATGCCTTTTCTCTTTTTTCCCGGGAACCCGGCGATTATCTATATTGGTTTGATTTATGTCGCTGTTTGCAGCTGTAGAAACAGAAATCCATAAATTGCTTGTTCTGCGTCATTGACTCGGATCATTCGCACAGGAATGTTGTCTGTGACCAGTGGCCCAGGCTTCACGGCTCTATTCGGGAAGACTACACCTAAACCGTGCGTTTAACACCAAAACACGAGCTGGAGAGCAGAAACGATGATGTCTGATTTTATCTCCATAATTATAATCACGTTTACAAAGCTTTGCGTTGGCTTCAAATGTGCAGTGATACTTAAAATAAATAACATTTTACGCGCTGGGCTCTGGGTTAAAAGACACTAACAGGTCTGTGGGGGAGACGAGTGGAAAATCACCCTGGAAAGCTTTTCATATTTATATTTATAAATACAATTCTCGATGCAAATTTTTAAAATATATTTAGAGCTTCACCTCTGACTCTTTGCAGGGAAAGCCAAATCAGATCATACGGAGCAGACGTAGTGTTTAAATTTTAATGCTGGCGAACTGACCCTAGCTCTGGCAGACAAAATTGACTTTAGAGTCTCGCTATATGATATAACCAAACGTAAACAGCCAAAGCAGACGCTGTCTCTTCTGGTTACACCGGTAATTAGATTTCATCTTGTGCCACAACTGCATTTTGCATGAACTGCTCTTGCTTCTGTTTTATTTTATTTTGTGCTGTGCTTATATCTCAGGTGTGATCATTTGCACGACGTGCTGTGTGTTTTTCTTGTTTGTCTGTTTTGATATTCGGGGGATTTTTTTGCTCTTTGCACGGGTGAACCATGGATGTGAGAGCTGAGTTGCACTGTGCGCAAAAACAAGTGTAAGAGCAGCAGCTTACCTGCTTCGTCATGGAATCGATTAACCGTATGTAAAGATCCTGCTCTGTTCTGACGCCTGGGGAGACAAAAACAAGACCTCGTGTGAATTTTTGAAGATTTGTGGGCAATAAGTAAAAAGTAGTAAGCTTCTGAAAAGTTTAGCACCCAGCCATATAGACTTCAGAGTGTTGGGTTACTGCATTTTTAAAAATCACTGTTGTCACTATAATGATAATAATAATAATTACTGTTATTATTATTATATTACGATTATTAATGATATTATTATTATTATTATTGGAGCATACAGGCTAAAATTTGATATGTGTGCACGTGTTTACAAAATATTAGAGAGGTTTTTCTTACCATTGCTGTACAATAACTGTAGTTTGTAATGTATCCCATTGTTAGTTTTTTCACTGGTTGGTTCCTGCAGAAAACAACATTTTGTGAGAATCAGCATCCAAACACCTGACAGCCATCAGCACATGTGTTCATAATAATTAGCGTTTGTGTGCAAAAAGAAGAGAAAGAGCTTTAGTTGCTAAAACGACTCACTGTCATCAACAAATTGAGTTTTTTTTAAAAATCAATATTACATGTGACTTCCCCTCGGTAACCCGTAGCCTTTTCACAGAACATAATTTCGATACATGTGCTGATTATGTACGAGGGGTGCGTGTTTCTTTCTAAAATACGCCCGCTTACTTTTTCTTTCTCCACAAAGTCCACAAAAGCTGTCCTTTCGATCTCCACGGGCTGACCCTGTCTGTCATACAGCGCCAGGACGAAATGGAAAAAATTGGATTTTCTGAGGTTGGAAGGGGGCTGCTTTTCATAATGTGCCCGTGCCAAGCCGACACCGCTGCGGGGAGAAAACAAGAGACCATCTCGGTTAAGCACCGGACACCGGGGATACTAGATGATGGAGAAGCTGATGGAAACATTGGAGATGCAGAAGCACGCTTGAGGACGGGGGAGATTTCTTGATTTGTCACAATAATGGGTAATCTGATGTAATGAAAGAAGGGAAAGCCGAAGGGGGGGCATTTATTGGGAGACCGTAATTGATACAGAGTATTCTGGGGATTGAGGGGTCGATATGATGAGGAGGAAATGCGTGAGAAAAATCAGATGCTTTTTGGCATGCGTACCTTTGGGCGGCTGTGTTTGCATCCACCACCCCAGCTGTGTGCATCCAGGAGCGGACCGAGTTCAGTCCACCCAGCGGTTCCTCCTTCATCGTCGTCCCACCCCGCGGTATAGTTTCCTGAATCCCAAACATTTAGAGCAATTTGCGTGGAAAAGAGCCTCCTGCGAAATTAGGCAAAATAAACGTCCAAGCGTGTTATCCTTCAGGGTTTGTCTTCACGGGATAAGTAGCGAGAGCCGATTCAGACTTGCGAGGGAAAACCCGGTCCACAGGTCTTGCCTCCCTCTTCAGTCCGTCCGATGTGAACAATTCTCAAAGTGCTGTACTTAGTTAGAGCGGTATCCACAGACTGGAAAAGTGAATTGTTCAATAGACAGATTTTTTGTGTTGCTATTGTTCCTCTTTGTTTTTCTTTTTCTTTTTTTTTTTTTTTTGTGCTATTCACAGAAAAATCGATGGCAGTTGTTTGTGTTTGTGGGTGATGCTGCTCTCAAAGTGCCCACATCCCTGAAGCACCGCATCCAAAACCTTCAGGACTTCTTCTTGAATAAAAAACCCACTCCTGAAAAGGTGCTGCTGCTTCTCCACAAGACAAACACAGGCAAAGGCTGATCACCAGTGGAGGTGTTCCTAGTACACAGGAGAGGTGGATAAGGGGCCCTTTCGCGTCGTGCAGGATGGATGGGAACATGCAAAACTAAGCCCTCTTTCCCCGAGGACTGAAATCTTTCCCGGGAGCCAAAACTCTAAACCCACGGGAGAGGCGCTGTCAGAATATGACGCGGAGGAGGCGTGGCCTTGACCATATATGGAGCTCTGACGGTTCCTGTCGAGCGGCGGCGCTCCACTGCGCGGTACAGCCCTATAGTGCAGCAGCCTGAGAACACTCATTCGCTCCACTTTTCCTCTTGCTTAGGCCCTATATGTGGTGAGTTTGATATATTTTTTTTGATGATATGGAAAATTCAACCGCGTGTAACCACCACACATAATGAGAAAGGAGAAAAAGAAACACATAATAATTTATTTAATAATCAGTTATTATTTGTAGCTGGCCTAATGACTGCCATTTTCGTGATTAGTTTATTACACTGCATTAAAATTAATAATAATTTATATATTTATTCGATTAACTTTGTTATAATTTTTACAGACTTGATTGTTTGCTCACTGTGGAAAGCATCTAAATAGATGCATGAATACAGGCCATAATTCATCCTTAATAACACCATAGTATGTTTTTTTTCATATAAGTTCTATATTATTATTGTACACGTTCACGTTTATGCTGAGGCTTTTTCATGTAATTGATTAGAATTAATAAAACGCTGGTTTCGCTAATCAGCAGTGATTATAAATGTATTAGTTTGCATTAACTCCTGAATGAGCATTTTTAAGTGGCATTAAGAGGCTTTCGTGTGTTTTGCTGTTTATCGCACAGCAGAATATTTGATCAATTACGAGTAAAAACGTAAATATGAACAAACATAGTTTCTTTGCATCCGTATCACTGCTGTTAAAATAAATCTGTCAAATCGCTGCCATTTACAGAGGATAAATTCAGATCATCTGACCTCTTTTTATGGGGCTGCAAATCAGAGCCACGCTGTCTCCCGACATTAAACAAACTTCAGGAAATCCATGGTTCTGTGTCTCCTTTATTTCATGCTCGTCATGTGAAATCAGTAATAATCAAACGTCTTAATCATTTTTAAAGAGCCTACATGTCCGACTCTGTCCGAGAGGGGCAAGCGAGCAATTCGGTTCATTAGTGGTGAAAAGGAGGAGAGGATGGAGGGAGCGAGGGGAGGGTGGAAGAGAGATGTGTGCTATATCCTGAGCAATCTATCTAGCTGGTGCTGAGGGTTAATAGCTGCTGCCAAAGATAAGTGAATTATAAGCTGTTGCTTTCACCTCTACACAATCTATTGCCAAATTGCCCAGTCACAAAATGAGGGTGTGGATATTTATGTTAGTCTTATTTAAGAAAAATACACATTTTAATTTGTGGGGACAGTGTCAGGAACAACTCAGAAGTGTCCTCTTTGTGAAACACGGTCTGTTTTTATTTTAGATGAAACAAGCCGAGACGCGTGTTGTACCTGTTTCAGTCTGTTTTCCCGAGATTGCAAATATCTTTTTTGCACAGAAGTCCCTTTACTTTTTTGCACAGTTTCAAGTCGCTTATTAGAACTTAACCCCTGATTACACGCACCAAGGCGATTTAAATCTGATTATCAAATTAGGAGACTTTGAGACAAATCCTCTTAGATCTGATACTGTTGACTGGAGAGGGAAAATGGATCTCCACACCCGTCACGTAGGTAACGATGCTGTCCTGAAAGGGAGTTTTAAACCGTATTTGACAACAAATGCAGCTGCCCCGCTATTTCAGAAGATATTAGAGGAAAATGAATGCAAATCTGTGTGCAGGAGCCATCTGGACGTGGAGAGAGAGAGTCAGCTGCTCCACACACTGAGGCGCGGAGCCTGAATCCGTCTCAGCTCATTCTGTGGGATCATCTGCGTGGTGGGCTTACACCGTGGAAAATGCGCTCTTCATCATTAGGTGAAATGTTAGCACCAAAATAAAGGGAATGTTGATCCCCGTTTGTTTTGATGGCTGCGTGCAGGAAAACTTTGCACGGGCGTGGAATTAGAGGAGCTTAGTCACATTTTCTCATTTCTAACCTTTAAAAAACCGCCTTACGCTGGAGGTAAGTGATGGGTGACAAGTGGGGAAACAAGTGCAAACTGTTTGCTTGGTCTCAGCATCTCGGCCGCGCTGACTCTGGCTGGTTGCGCCTTTAAACGACCAGTTGATGACACGGGGGCCTGTTATCCCATTCTTCTATTCAGTGGCCACAATGACTGAACCCCCAAAGACCTGGGCCTGATCACCGATATAAAACCAAACTCCTCGGGACGCGTGGCTCCCAATAAAAATGTACACGGTGACTTCGAAGACCTCCCGTCTCGACGGAGCGAGCCTCCTCCGTATTGAGGGTGACGTCTTCTTTTTGTGTGAATTTACGGGGCGAAGCCCTCATGATCTCCTTACATTTGCATGTAAATGGCGACATCAGCCTATGCGCGTGCCAGGGGCCAGCGGGCCTCCCAGATGTCAAGGCAAAGTCAATCAGCCGGCCGCTGCCCAGCTGTCCGTCGATGGACTTTATTGGGACAACACTTTCATTATGCTCACCTGCGTTGATTCTTAATAGACTGATTGGAAAAAACAGGAAAGAGAAATCTTATTAGCACGTTCAGCAATAGGTTCGCTCACGGCTTTATCACAGAGGTTATTTTAAATGATCTTTTGTCTATTAAATATTAATCAAATACGCCTACAGTTACGCAGCATTTCAAATTCCATATGGAACAAATAGGCAGAGAGCCCACGTATTGTTCACAACAACCCAACTGTGTCTATTGTTCAGACTTTTTATATGTGTATATGTCCTTGATCCTAAAATGTATTTGTTTCCTATTCATGTATTGATATTTACGCTAAATGACATGTAACCGCGCCAGAAACCGTCTGAAACGCAGCATTTGCGTTTTAATTCTCTATACTTGTATCTGTGCTTGTCGCCTCCACTTTAAGTGTCGAGGTTTTCCACAAAAATGACAGAAATCACATATTGTGCTGAACTGCTGTTTTTCGTGTGTTTCACGTTAAAATAAAACTTGCAAACTTTCTTCCCACAAGCGACTGACGCTGCGTCTAATAACTACACGCAAATGCAAATTCGATACGACATATTCAAATGTCATATTAAAATACGGTTTACGCGTTATTTTTAATTATAGGAGTAAAACAGAAATGGCCAAGAGAGATGAGATCAATCATGTGGGCTATTCGTATAAGTAGGTATAGCTGATAGACGGACAGCGCCCCTCGTTGGTTACATTGAGATCATCGTGTCGACGTGAGGCAGCTGTGTTCTTCAGTGACAAGATCGCAAAACCTGAACATCCGTTCATCTAAACACATCCTCCCCAGACATCCGAGCGGACGAAACATTTGTTTAGGTTTGTAGGACAAATTCTCCTAAATATTAAAACAATATTCTGGCACCAGAATGTTTTTCAAACATGAGACCTGCACACGAGAAGTGAAAGATATAATAAATATTTGTAAAGCTATTCATTTAATAGAGCAGAGCGCTTTATAGTTGTTTCACAGGTTGATAAAACAACTTTGAATTCAGTCCTCACATTTATTATTATTATTATTATTATTATTATTATTATTATTATTATTATTATTATTATTATTATTATTATTATTACACGGAACAAGTGTACACCCCGTCCTTTTGATTTTCGTTTAATGTGTGACTGTCACAAATAAGCACAACCATATTATCTGACACACAGCTGATGTGACCTCACATTTCGTCACTAACTTCTGTCAGTGCTCATGTTAATTGTGTGCAGTGGTGAGTTCTGTCAAGGGCATTGCCCGTGCGCACAATTTGCATTTCCATTCTGCTGTGGAAATGATGAGAGAGTTTCTGCGCGGTTTAGAGCCTCGCGGCGCAGTCTGTGGGCGAATTACATTTAAAGAAGGCGAGAGAAATTAAATAAGAAACCGAGACCACTTCAGGGCTATTAACATCTAAAATATCCCCTGGAAAATTAGACCAAAATACACATGACCAAATACCCAGGACACCTTCGCTCTTACGCAGCCCCCGTCTTGATTGTGTCCATCACTGTTTTGTGGGCCTATCTAAAATTCCTTATTTAAAAACTTATCACACCGCCTCGCATTTCTCAGCGGTGCTGATGGAAGTGAGGTAAATTTGATTATTCAGCCCTAAATCGGAACATATTAACTTATAATATAGGCGCCCTAACGCCAAACGCACTGTGCCACTCATGGCGCCTGAAATCTGCCTTTAAAGGTCATTTACAAATCTCATCAGTAAGTATGATATGGGCACATGTTGCGCGAGCAAAGTGGCCTCCAAAACGGGAGGGATCAGCTTTAACCTTGTTTTTTTAAGAGCGCATGTGCGTGTGCATGGCCAAACAGGGAGCAGCCTCTGCCTCAGCACACAAGAGAACTTTAATTTGCCTGCTGACCTCTGATGGAGCTACTGCCAGGCTAGAGTCCGACTCCCCCACCTGCAGGAGTCCAATAATCCTCAAGACGCTCACTTAAAAATGTATATTTTCAACATGTTGCATCAGTGACTCTAATTTACTTGAGCTGCCATCATTAAGGGAATGCAGATAAGATGATGATTGGCAGAGTGTCACACATGAGTACAATTCATTCCCTTCTCTACAGATGCGTTTTGATTTTAGTCAGATATCCTTATTAATAATGAACTATGTTACTATTAACAGAAATGTTAATTATGATGTCAAGACGGAGAGAGTCAAGGTGAAAGCTGCACAGCAATGGCTAAAAATACTCCACGCCAGCCCGAGTACAGTATGATCCCGCAGAAGAGAGTTACTGGCAAGGGACCTTTTTGCTGCAACAAAGAGGTGGAAAAGAGGAAGTAAATGAATTAGAGTACAAGCCAGATTTTGTCTTTGTTTCATCCACGCTTGTCCTGTCCCTATTTTGCAACCTCTCCCTTTTCCTTGCCATTGGAAGTGCTGCAAATTGTATAAAGCTGCTCTTTGTTCTACAGAGTCAAGCCACATGAATAGCCGTCCTGAGCACACACAAAAACACACTGACAAACTGATCATCTTAAAAAAGCAACGCCCTGGTGCTCACTTGGCCTACTTTCCACGGCAGCGCTGGGACGTGGGAAGAGGAATAGAATTCAGGGGAGGATGTTCTTGCTCTCTGGGAAGCATTCAGTATAGCATGTGTGATGCACATAAACATAGTCTTTGCATTGTCAACCTTAGACCGCATTTGCCCCAGATAACTAGTCCCCATGTGCTATTCTCTTTGACTTTGCAATTGAAATCCTGAGAAGATTATGCCAAAGCTAAAAGAGGCAAACTCCAGGGTGGGATTTCAATTGTCAATTCCTGTTGGATTTTATAGCATTATGACATATAGTACACCATCTGTTACGCTTCCTGCGACTAGGTCTAAGTCTGCACAAGGAGCCTATTGATGTGACCATCATTACAACTAAGACCAGTGGTTTTGGGTGGACAGCAGTAGGCAGTCGATCCATATTATTTTTATGGTCGTTTCAACACAGACGCTCGACTCAGCGCAGGTGTCTCCAGGTTACAAAACACAAGGGCAAATTAGGAAGGTGCAGGAAAGTAACCACTCCTAACTTTAGCTAAACAGACTTCCTGAAGCGCTAGATAATCTGGGGCTTCTATGTACACCGCCTAACCAAATGTCGACATCTGTGAGGGTGTGCATAAAGAAAAGCTCCTCAGAGAAACAGGGGATAATAATCTTAGTTCCCCTCACCTTCAGCTTGCCCATAGGGCTTTAAAAGGGAGATGAAGAAATCCTATGTAAACATGCCAAGTCAAATTTTCACTTGAAATGTGACATGCAGGCAAAGGGCAACCTTGGTGCATCACTAATGTGGTTCCACACATGCGTTTTCAGTGCCCCTGGATGTAAACAACTGATGTATTCAGTCCATGGTTTGAGGACTGACTCACTATGCACACTCAGTGTGTCTGAGCACCGTTTTTATCCATGACTGTACGTTTAGTGCATAGGTGAAGAGCCCAGAGAAGTCAAGACAAAGCTTGTACACAATCACAATCTCTGTACTCAATAGCTTCCATGAAAGTGAGTTTTGCTCTCCTGAGAAACATACAAAGTTTCAGCATCTGTTCCATCATGTAGTCTTTGTTGAGAAATTAAATATTGAACTGATCTAGTGTACCATGAATGTTTCACTCACATAGTGATTAGACAGACTGGAGAGGCAAGACATCGCAGCACTTCACACTCTGCTTTAATATACTGTATTTGCTATTCTCGTCTTGTTTGCGCTTCCAATGCCAGATTATATTGTTGCTGTAGAAAATGGATTTTAATGTCGCTTCAATTAGTCTTATCATGCATGTGTAACTCTAGTACACATCCTAACCCATGTTATGTTTACGTACACATGCACAAACAGAATCCAAGGAGAATTAGTTTGTCGTCCAGCTGATGCGCATCAGTATAATTGGAAAAGGAAAATTAAAGGTTTTGTTTTCAGCTTGATATCGTCAGGTTTTTTTCCCCCACTTATGTTGTCATGCACCATATAGATAAAAAGCACAGATTTAAATTGGTTTCGGTCCCAGTGAAAAGGCTTCTCAGGATAAAGAATCCCTCGTCTTTTAGTTCGTCATCCTTACCTCCAAATCAACAATTGTCTCATTGGACAACCCACAGTGATGTTTCTGACATTAACATTTCAGACCAAGGTAACATGCAAAGCGGGAGAAGGAAACGGTATCATCACAGAGATCATAAAATGGTGTCGTGAGTAGTCTTTTGTCCGGGACCATAGGAGAGTTCTGTTGCTAAAGGGAAGGACAAAAGCAGAAGGCGCCACGGGTATAAGGTTCCCCTGAGCAACAATGCTCAAAGTTTCAACTTGCAGCACATGGGTGTAACTTTAACTGGAATACTGTGGATCAAAGAGTCACAAACAAAGTGGGTGGAAATGCTGGAGGAGTGTCTGTGCTCAAGTGAAGGACAGGTTCACTAGAGAGAAAGCAGGAGAGACCATTTATGAAGCACAGACCAGGCAATCAAGGCTAATTACTGAGACTGTGTTTAGTGAACTCAAAGGGCAGCGAGATTCAATTAACAAAATTGGTGTGTATTTTAATTTTCGCTCGTTTCGAAAAATGAAATCACGCTAACAATCACTGTAGCCAAAACAAGCCTAACATGTATAAATCAACAGCCGCACGAAATGACACTCGCACTTACATTTTGTCAGTGCTTCACGCGCAGGCGACGCACAGTAGCTTTGCTCAAACATTCATTCCACGCTCCTGCCTTTTTTCTGCCTTGTCTTAGAGAGAGTGGGAGAATTATTCAGCGGCGCTTCTTTAAATAAGAAACACAGCCTTGAAATTTGTGGGGCTTACGGCAACTCATCAGGTTAGATCAGTACAATGTGGATGAGTAACCTTTACACTGCAGTTGAACCTGCACATACAAGTGTTATGAAAGCTCCCGGTGGCACTCCGCTCTTCTGACATGGATTTGAAGACTTGCCACTTTATTAGCTGCTAAGCCCCCAATACTTGTTCTATATAGTGGAGGCCTATGTTATGAGCTGGGATCTCATTGTCTAGCGTTATTAGAGGAAGAAGCTGCAGCACTCTCCTGTCACCCTGGGAGAATATCCTGTTTGAAGGCAAGCTACAAGTGCAATTTAACCCATCTTATTTACAATATGATCTGCTACAAGGACATTATTGCTACAAGGATTCACAACTAATATATCCTCCCAATGCAATTTGTTGCTGTTTCCATTGATTCAGCAAAGCATATTTTGTTTGGTGTTCACTTAAAAAAAACAAAAACGATATCTGCATCTGTAGCTGGACCAGACTTGGAGACAAACTGAAAAGTTTAATGGCCTCTAATTCGCTAAACCCATGTATATTTCTGTTGACATGGACAGTTTGTGTTCTACTACTACAACTGCTGAAAGGTCAAAAAGCCCTGATTAATAAATGTGGGCGGATATCGAGTTCTTTATGGTGCTCTCAACATCAGCTTGGGGAAAACAAGCCATTTGTGATCATCACTTGTGTCAGCTGCACACTTATCCTCCAAAATGGAAATGATCCATTGGCATTGAATAATAAGTGCCATAGTGCCATCTAGTGCACACATTTGCAAACTGAAGAAGGGCCGTCCCTGTGTGTTACCCATACCCTGCACATATAGAGAGGAGCTTACGTAGAGCAGCAACTACTAATAAAACATAAAGAGCAGTGAGCTATTTACACTGATGACGAGTGTGATTCAGTGTGAGGCCTAACTGCGCTGGATGATCACACTGAGGATGTTCACTCTGGGGGGAAATAAACAAGGAGACAAAGGTTTGTCTTCCAAGCCTCCTTCAGGAGCCTCAGTTGTGCAAAGCCACAAGGATTTTTTCCTTTAGACAATGAGACGATGCTGACGGCTGTGCATACAAATGATACCCTGCCATCTAAATTACAAAGACATAGATGGACCCGCAGTCATCAAGCCTCATATCTCACTCATCGGGCCTCCTGGCTGTTAGGCTGCCGGTGGACGCTATAGAAACAACAGAACAGAAATAATAAGAAAAAAACACACATGAGCCAAAACAAGAGTCTTGAATAATTGATTGTGTTTGTCTTTGCTGTTTGTGTGTGTGTGTGTGTGTGTGTGTGTGTGTGTGTGTGTGTGTGTGTGTGTGCGCGTGTGAGAGAGAGTTAAGACTGAGGGTCTGGACAGAGCTTATGCCCCTGAGCAGAGCAGACACATCCACTGGCCAATGGTTTGTGTTAAAAACTGTCTGATGGACCAAGTGTGGGGGGAGGGTGGATCTGTCTGCAGGGTGCAAATGCATGTGTATGGGTATTTACACGTATGCTGCTGTGTGTAAATCCAACCTTCAACAGATGAGGATAATAGCGTTGCTTTAATATATATATATAAAAACAATTGAACACTAAAATGTAGGCTGTTTTTGTTTTAGTTACATGAGAATAAAATGAAGCAAAGATTTCCAGGACAACAAACCCTTGTTGTGAAACGGCTCAGGAATAGGTGTGCTGTAAGATGTTAAAAAGTCAATATACCTTCATTTTGTCTGTGCTGGTAATGAGCCATATTTTCTGGGGAAAATGGCTGCTTCTCCGGAGGCACCATGTCTACTGAATGTGGCCCTGATCCTGGATAAAACAGAAGGCTCACCAATCAATCTCTCCAGGTTGCCCACAGCCAGAGAAAGCAGCTGCACCACATGTTTGCCTTGCGCGATAGCGACAAGTTAACATACGGGCAGCACAGTAACCATCCACAAGCAGCCTCTAGCTGTCTTATAATGAATTCCCACAGGGATGGGGAACTATCAGAGTCAGTGGTGTTACTGGAGGCTCGGAATAAAGTCAACACCTCTCCTTATACCTGATGAAGCTACGGCACGGCAGCACACACACGCAGTCACAGCCACAACACTGGCGTTGTTCTTAATTGGGAAAGATCTAACGTACACAACAGTTAAGCGCAGCGTTAATCAGAAATTAGGTTTAACTCAGATGTTTCTTCTTACAAGAAGAATACAAACTTTAACAATAGTGCAGTAAAAGTCATGGAGCCATAGTAATCAGTTACAATTTGTACTAAACGTGTGTTTTTCAAGTACATTTCCATAAAATCTTTAAACTGAAAAGTAAGCACTATTTTCAAATTTGGTCATTAATATCTATAGGCACAGAGATTTCACACAGTTCTGCATTTTGTTGCATTTAGAAGAGGTTCAAGCTTTCAAAGCAAAACCCAGGCACATGGCTCCTATGTGTGGAAGTCATAGATGTTCTAGAGGTCCAGGTGGTTCTGGTGGTTTCTAATGCTCTGGGTTCTATTTCATTTATGCATTTATGTTACTATTTGAGTATTTATGAGCACTGTCAGCTTGTATGATGTGTATGACATCACAGCCGTATGCCACGGTCCTTTGTATGCTCAAGTACAAGTTGGTCCATCTTTATATACTGCATCTGTAGACATAGCTGTGCTGCAGTCTCTCTAACCTCCGGGCCTTTGCTCCGCTTCTTCCCACGGGAAGCTGTTTGAGTGATGAGAAGGATGTGGAGCTAGGGAGATACCGGGGAGGTGTGGGTGAGCTTTACTCCAGGTCTGAGGGCACAACCCTGTTTTTTCACTTGCCATCGTCAGGACAATCTACAGATGCAGAGAACAAATAAAGCAACCATGTGGATATGAACATCGCTGAGTGAAAGACAGATCACATCAACAATATGATTAGTTCAAAGAGTGAAATGAACCTCAAAGACAAAGAAGCATTTGTTAGCCACCATTTTAGGCAGTATTATGTTATTTAAGTAACATTGCAAACTATTTTAGTTATTAATTGTTTTTGAGTTTTTTTCAATGTGTGTGCTTAAAAGAACACAGTCTCTGGTTATTCTGTTTAATCCACTGCAATGTGGCCTATATATTAAAATTCTCCTACTTCATCAGCATTTGCCTTTTTTATATTTTTTGAATGTGACTTCTTTATTGCAGAATCAGCCCCCGTGGGCTATTATCCTCCCATATCACTCTGCAAAGTGTGAGTGTTGTTTACAGCTTAAAACTAAAAACAACGCAGCTCTAACGTCTATTTTTGCCACATTCTTTGAACAATAACTTTCCTGAAATATTGTGAACCAAACATTTGAATTGTTTTCCAGAAGCTCAGTAAAGCAATAAAAACAGACAGTTAAAGCATTTGACAGAAAGACACATATTTCTAACTTTACTTACTTTAATGTTTCTGATGTGAATATATTACACTCTAACTAAAACTCAAAACAGATTATCATCAAAAAGCTTTTAAAACAAGCTCATCTTTAAAAAGCTGCAACATAAAAGTGGCAAACGTGATTTGGCATCATTTTGCATTTTAATTGACTCCACAACACTGTGACCATTACAAGGATAAGTGGTTTGGATAATGCAATGTTTTGCCATCAATACAGCCCGAAAATATCATATTAACTGCAAAAATAGCACTTTTATTAATACACTGAGATGAGATTCTGAGCAAATTCATACTTTCTAAATTAACATTACAAATTAACTAGACTATTTGACTGGTGTAGGAGAAATGTAAATATTATAGATGTGAGTATTTTCAATGTATAACTCTTCGAAGTGTGGATATATTATGATGGGTGCAAAATACCGAGAATAAAAACTAAGTTCCGCCATCTCTCCACTAGATGTCACCCACTGACCGCACAATACAAGCCGAGGCGCTTTGAATGTATTTTTTTCTGAGTTGGGAAAAATGTCCAACACTAGTGAGAACCAGTAAAGTGTTTAAGCATAAATGAGTATCATGTGATACACAGTCAGGATTTTTATTCTTTGTAAATGGCAAACTTTGATTAAGAACATAAGGCCAGAAAAAAATGACGTTACACACAGCTACGCTTTTTTTTATTTGATTCAGTTAGTTTGAGCTTCATTCAAAGTATCTGTGGTACCTGATGTGCACTAAAGCGCCTTGTCTCTCCCGTCACAGAGCAGCTGGACTTGCTTTTATCTGCCCCAGGAAGTATAATAATAATGTGTGAAGTCCGGATCTAAAGTTAAAAGCATAAACAATCCACACAACATTCACATGTGATATGAGGATGCTCGGGAGGATGGATGGAGTCAGGATGTGGCATGTGTGCATGACGTCATTTCTCCATGTACTGTGCGCCATTTTGGAAGAAAAAAAAATCACGGATAATTTCCGTGGTCTTGACAGATCTGGACCCGAGTCTTCCCACTGATTGTGGATGCTATCTACTTTCCGGAGCAAGGCGTGCTGGTGCTGAGGCATTGGAAGTTGTGCATAGCAAGAGCTGCTAAATGAAGCAATGGCGGGTAAGCTACTTTTGAGGGGAGGAAGATGATCCACCTCACTTGGTGTGTGTGATGGCCTGAATCTGCAAGTTAGCTAGCCAACGTTAGCGCTGGCGAGCTAGGTTGCTAGTTGTCAAACTGTGTCACTGCCAGGTCATTTTGTAGCCAGGCGAAATGCGAATCCGTTTCAGGCTAACCGTGTCTTCTTTCCTACAGGGGTTGCAGGAGGAAATGATTTTCAGTGGTGTTTCTCTCAAGTGAAAGGAGCGATAGATGAAGATGTTGCGGAAGGTATGTAAGCTAGCTAACGTTAGCTTGGCGGCTAGGCTAAAACGGTGAGCAGCTAGCTAGAGGGTGGTCTGGTGATGCTCTGGGGGTTGCAGTGAGGATGCACGGTAGCATCGTACGAGTTTTAATATAAGGCAGATATTGTCATCGGTGGGTTTGTAGTTCAACTACTCAAACACAGTTTCTTGTGTAAGTAATTGCATGTCGCTAGCCAAAAGTGTGCTAGGTGGCGGCTAAGCTATTAAAGGGGAGCGACCGTGTCCGTGACGTAAATGTGCTGGCTCCATAAATTGATGAGTGACATCATACTTGTTTTCATTCATTCATATGTGAATGGATGTATGCGTTGAGCGGGTTAGTCTCTGTTTGTGTGCTCGATTCTGCCTGTGAGAACAACATAACCTGCAGCATTAGCATGATCCCAGTTATCATCAGAACCATTCATGGTGTAAACTGAGCTGGTAAATCTGGTTACGTTTGTGTCCACTTTCAGCTGACATAATCTCTACAGTTGAGTTCAACTATTCTGGAGAGTTGCTTGCTACTGGAGATAAAGGTGGCAGAGTAGTCATATTTCAGCATGAGCAGGAGGTAAGAGTCACACGGCCAAACAGGATGTTGTCTGTCATGTTGCATCAGAAGTTATGAGCTGGCTGTTGAGGTGACCACGTCTAGAACTTGTGACTTACTATGCTTTTCCTTTCCAGTCTAAGAATCGTCCACACCTGCGTGGGGAGTACAATGTCTATAGCACTTTTCAGAGTCACGAGCCAGAATTTGACTACTTGAAAAGTTTAGAAATCGAGGAAAAAATTAATAAAATAAGATGGCTACCCCAACAAAATGCTGCTCACTTTCTACTTTCAACAAATGGTAAGAGTCAGCTGTGTTTCCAACAATATAGTGTCTTTTCCACTTAAAATGTTTCCTCTAATTTCTACACTTCTGTAACTTTTTGGTCAGATAAAACTATCAAATTGTGGAAAATAAGTGAAAGAGATAAACGGGCAGAAGGTTACAACCTGAAGGACGAAGATGGGCGACTCAGAGACCCTTTTAGAATCACCTCTTTACGGGTATGTTTAATCACACATCAGACCTGAATGTTTTGGATATCAATAGAGTTCCTAACGTCTTAACTAAAGGTGTATGTTCTATTCTTCAGGTACCAGTACTGATGCCAATGGATCTCATGGTAGAAGCAAGCCCACGGAGGATCTTTGCAAATGCACACACCTATCACATTAATTCCATTTCTGTAAATAGTGATCATGAAACGTACCTCTCTGCAGATGACCTAAGAATAAATCTGTGGCACTTGGAAATCACAGACAGAAGTTTTAGTATCCTTTTTCTCCACAAGACAGCAAATATTACCCATTTCTATATCCCAGTAGTCTTTGTGCATTATAATGAAATTTAAGATTTCAAGTTCCTTAACAGCGTGTTCCCAGATATTGTAGACATCAAGCCCGCCAACATGGAGGAGTTGACAGAAGTAATCACAGCTGCTGAGTGCCATCCACACCAATGCAATGTTTTTGTGTACAGCAGTAGCAAAGGCACCATCCGCCTATGTGATATGCGAGCAGCAGCACTCTGCGATAGGCACTCAAAGTGTAAGTACATATACTGCAGGACTGCAGACTTATTTTAGTTCTGTTGTCCACGAGAAAGATATTGACAATGTGGTTTTTTTTTTAAAGTCTTTGAAGAGCCTGAGGATCCAAGCAGCCGATCCTTTTTCTCTGAGATCATCTCCTCCATCTCAGACGTGAAGTTCAGTCACAGCGGACGCTATATGATGACACGTGACTACCTCTCCGTCAAAGTTTGGGACCTCAACATGGAGAACAGGCCTGTGGAGACGTATCAGGTGCATAAACATATCTGTCTAGTGACTTCGAGTTCATAGCATGAATAATGACTTAAAGCTTATACAGACAAGAAACTAACTGTCAATGATTCTTATCACGTAATTTTACAAAAATATATATTTTTAATGCTAGTCATCAAATGTAAAGATCATTGATTACTGAGAGGTGGTATAAAAATTCAGCATCTTTGTGATTCTCGTAGTAGCCTCATATGTCTGGTGTAAGTCCATACAGTGATAAGTGATATCACACATCTTACTTGGAAGTCGTTTTTCTTTTTTTGTAAAAATATGGCATTAAAGTTAAGGAATGTGTTTTGTCGCAGGTCCATGAATACCTTCGCAGTAAACTTTGCTCCTTGTATGAAAATGACTGCATCTTTGACAAGTTTGAGTGCTGCTGGAATGGCAGCGACAGGTTAGTGTCTTTGTTCTACCGCAGAGCAGAATTTCATGTGCTCCTACTTTTGCTTTCGTTGCTTAGGCAGTTGATACATTAATTACTGGTGACACATGGTTTCGTGGTAAATCCATGCAAATAGTCCATTTAATTTTTCTTCTTCCGTCAGTGCCATCATGACCGGCTCCTACAACAACTTCTTCCGAATGTTTGATCGCAACACCAGGCGGGACATCACACTGGAGGCATCCCGGGAAAGCAGCAAACCACGGGCTACACTCAAACCGCGCAAAGTGTCGACTGGTGGCAAGAGGAAGAAAGATGAGATCAGCGTGGACAGCCTGGACTTCAACAAGAAGATCCTGCACACTGCCTGGCACCCCAAAGATAACGTGATAGCTGTGGCAGCCACCAACAACTTGTACATTTTCCAGGACAAAATCAACTAGAAGATTTGGGGCTCCAGAGGATAGGGCTTTTACGTACCTGTGTAGTTAAGCCTACTACTTGTCTATCTGTATAAGAAGAAGCAGCCTCGTTGTCCTCCTGGTGAAGAATTTGAAAGCACGTGTCTACTTTTTTTTGCCACAGGAGGTTGATCCATAGGCCTGTTTTATTTTGAGTCTGAGCTTAGGTTGTTTTTGCCTTTGGCACCAGGGCACTCAACTTGCCCCCCTGACCCAGAAAGCCCAATTTGGGTCTAATTAACGGAATGGCACTCTCTAGAGGTCAAACTCTTGAACGTTGGTGTTTGTGTTGACATTTTAAGCCTTCATTTCATGATTTAATGACAGAACTCTCGGAAGCTCTTAAATAACGTCTTGTCAAAGTTGTAACATCATTTCAAAGGTTTTGGGCCCTCTGAAGCACGGATTAATGGCCAATAAGCCTAACTGTAACATTCCCCCGCCCCCATTGGCCATGTATTCAGGCTAAACTACCGTTGGAAGAGGCCATGAATTTGGAAAGTGGACTTGTTTTTTTTTTTTATTTTTGTTTTTTTCTTCCTTGCCTCCTCTTACTTTACCCCAGTCAAAACGGTGACATAATTTCACTGACTGTATCTACTCAAAATACACCTTGTCATCCACATAATAAAAGAAACTAAAACTACAGATGTGTTTTTAAATTTAGAAGTATGTATTAAAACATGTTTATTGCTTTGCATGTTTTTATGTTGTAGAGAGGTGGAAAAACGTCCAGTCACACCACTGTCTTTTGAGCAGATCTCAAGCAAACATGTTATGGAAATACTATATGGGGCTACCAGTCTCAGAACCACTGTTAGAGACAACCAATAATGTGTTTGTGTCAAGAGAATAATTTCTGTTGTTTTCAAACCATGTTTAAGGATGCAGGCTGGAAACTACATGGCACAAGATGGGGCCCAAGACAAAGGGAATTTGCAGCCTTAATACCTACTTCTATCAGTGACAGCTACAAGTTATGTCCCCAAACGTTTTACAAACCTCATGTGCATTATTTGTAAATCCTATTTTATAGAGTTATGTCCTCATATACTGCTGCTATATGTGGCTTTCTATGAAAACACATCAAGGAGGAAGATTGCACACTATACAGTTTATGTAATAGAGTGCCTCCAGATCATGTAATAAGTAGGAGATTTAGACAGGCCTCATACATGTGCCCTTATTCATTTATTAGGGATATCACACAAATTTGAGCCGTGTATTGCAAATGTGGATCTTTATCTCCATAATTGTGAATGCAGAGATGACGGCCGACTACAAAAAACATACTGATGACATTAAAACAAACACATAATAATGCATTGTCTTTGTCCATTGATTCCTAACATGGTGGCAATGTATTCACTTGTTTATTATTTTGACCAAAGTTCAATAAAATTTTAATTGTGTTCATCTGCACATGGTCTCTCTTTGATAATATTGTCTCCGCATATTAAGGAGTTTGGAAATTCATCAGAGCCAAACATGTGTTTTCAACTTTTATTTTGTGTAGGGTGAATAAAATGGTCCAGATGTCTGCTCAGTAAGCCAGTTAGATATATAATCACATTGTACAATGGAAAAGATTAATTAGTAATGTATGCAAAAAACAAAGCTAATCATCTGTTGGACAAAAATATAAAAATTACAAGTCACAAAAATGTCCTTTATTCACAGTTGATCTGAAAATAAGCTGGCAGTATATCATGATAATCAAGAGTAATCTCTCACTGCAAAAAGAAAAAGGCAATTTTGTAAATTATTTATCAATTCCCTAATGTGCAGACTTAAGGAGAAGGAAGCAGCAAAACAGTGTTCTCCAGACATGTACAACAGCAAAAAGCATGGGATTAGTCACTGTTGTGTTGAATGTACCCCATTACACACTCATGACAGATCCTTAACTTCCTTGCTGATGGGGGCGATGTGGTGCACTCAATCAAATTGGACCTTGTCACATGACACATATTCCTTGAAATTCAAAAGGTCCCATTTTAAGGCATGCCAAGATGGTTGCAGCTGATACGGCTTTGCAGCCCATCACCATCCGACTTAGTAGGTGTTGTGGGAGGTTAGGCGCTTCCCAATATATATTCTAAAAGGAAAGAGTAAAACATTAGAAATGTACTGGTGCTGCAGTAATAAGTCAGGCTTTAAGACAAATTACCAGCAGTGAACAGAATTTCCCAATTCTTCCCATATTATAAGAGATTAAATGAGATATAATACCTAGAGGAAATGATCTATACACTTGTATATACGTGTTATAAACTACATCCTACAACTTTTATGCTTTAACCACTAAATAAGAGGAACTGAATTAGTGAAATATGATTCAATCATCAGGAACAAAAAGCATGTTTATGTTGTCTGTGTTGTCCATTTGTCTGCTTTATTGGACTGTTCCCCTGCTAACCTTTATTATACAATACAGCTCAGTAAAGCTAGCACTAAATCAGTGTGACTGATCTTTATACTGCAACTAGACAACTGTTAAATGTTGTTTGCATCAGTGATCCTTCTAAACAGCAGGATTTATGATCAATTTTGAAGTGTGATTATTTTAAAAACATTAAATATATTTCCCAATAAAGTAAAATAAAAATAAAAGTCAAGTCATAAAAATCTGTTCGCTTTTGCCACCAAAGTGTTTTTGAGATGCTGAAATGTTACCAGTTAGACATTAAATGGTGCTGCTTACCCAATGCCAACAGCAAGTATGTGAGAAATTATTAACGAGGGAATGAAAAGCTTCAGAAAATCAGCAGAGAGAACGCCGCCCTTCTTCATGACACTGGTGTTCCTAATGCTGAGCGAGGTCGAGCGCTTACGGTACCTCAGCAGGAACTCCCTAGAGAGGAGCGCATGAATTTTTCATTGTGGTGAATACATTAAAGTAAATAAGCGCCACTTTAATGTCATACAAACACATATGCTCAATCAGACATTATTCTAATTTTTGACTTACAACAATAAATTATGGCATAAAATAATAATAATTCAATAAATACAACAGGGTTTTACAATTTCCTACTCCTGTAAGTACTTCCACTTTTTACTTGGCCGTTGCTCTGAAATTGTGTAACTGCGGATTTTATTTTAAATGTTGCAATAATTATACTAAATGAGAAGACTCCATAATAACAAAATAAGTAGGCTACATACTTTGGTGGATTGTTCTCAGGCCGACTAGACCAGTCCCAGATCCAGTCAGCATTTTTCTTCATCAGGTTCTCAACTTCCTTTCTTCTTTCTTGGAAGTCTTCATCTGACTGAAACCAGATTTTGAATAATCAGATGTTGTGTGAAACATCCAGATGTTACAGATGTACATCAGTACTTTAAAACAGACCAGAGGTTAAAGCAGATACCTGTGAGCTGTTTCCCTCTGAGCCTCTCCACAAAAGAAGGGGGGTCTGTGCTCTTCGCGGGCTGTTGTGAGGAACACAAAGTTACACAAAGGAGTCGCTGTTTAAAAACGTTATTACAGCAAACAATAGAAACGTGTCGATCCAACCCTTTTAAACAAACCTGCTACACTGAGAGCTCTCTCTGGAGCTGCTTCTCCCCGACTCGTGTTGTGCGTCTAGCAGCATTTTCTCCAGGTCTCCGTCCTGGGACGACGTGGAGATGTGCTCCTGGCTGCCATGATGACTAGTGCTTTCAGAGCCAGCGCCACTGAAATGCAGCTCAACCCAGGAACCTTAAGTCAAAGACAAAACACAGATTTTACACATGGAGCCGAGTCGATCCAGCACCGATACGAGCTAGCCACATTACAACAACAAGCTAACAGGGAGCGTCGCTGGCTTGAACACACTGAGATGTTGTAACACTGCAATAACGCCTCAATAACTAAATAGGCGACCTGTCCTTTTACAAAGGACTTTTCGCGCTGTATTTCAGGCGATACGGGGAAGTTTACACGTCGACGGTGTAGCTCCAGCTGTACAGATGTTTACCATGATCACTCGTGTTTCTTCGCTATAGCACTAGCCTGGTTACTGGAAAGCTTTAGGCGGTTTTGCCGTTTCTCCTTTACCTTGCAAGCTCTCGTCAGATGAAAAGTCTTTCTGGGTCGACATTGCACTGGTGAATTCTCGCAGCTCCGCGCGTTTATACTGTGTTGGCGGCCTAAATGCAGGCGATATGGTGGCGAAATCCCTGCAAGCAGCAGTAGCCCCAGCGGCCACAATAACAATGACGCAACGTTATGTTTATCTCAAATGTGATTGGCTCAGAAAGGAGGATACGCGAAGCACGCGCGGCATGCCCACACCAGCGCGCGTGACTGTTCACGGACATGCGCCCTTAACAAAACAAAAAAACAGAAAAGTCTCTTTATATCTTTCTTAACCGTTGTATTGATATCTTCAACAGTCATAGCATATCATCATAAATTACATTTTGGCTGAAAAGGCACAAAGGTAAACAATGGATGAGGCTGAAAAAGGTTCATCCATCAGTTCAATTGCTGAAGAGAATGGCATACGGGGACAACTAAGATGTTTGTACATGCCAGAGAGACTAAAAACCAATTCTGAGAAGCGCTCAGTGCTCGGCTTGTGATCACAGCAATTACTATCATGGCATTTCCAAACGCAGTTAGCAGGATGAGGATACCCACCAGGATCATTAGAGGCACAGAGATCTGCACACAATAAGGGTGTCTGGCAGACAAAGTCTCATTTCCGCTGGTGAAGTTAAGACAACTCATTAGGATGAGCTGTGGCAGCAGTAATATTATGTGAACAACACTTTGTTAGGATGCTTGGAAGCTGTGCTTGCCAGCAATCTACTAATTGCATCCTTTCAAGATGACTGCATCAGAGACTTAAATCTTTCTACTGTGTTCACTGGGAGATATTGTTGAAGGATATTAGTAAAGAAAATGATTTTATATAGAAAGAGGCCAATGCAAAAAAAAAATAAAAAATAGACAGAACTTTAGTTTATTTATTTAGGATAATTTTCCAAAAAGGAAAATAGATTAAGAATAAATAATCCCATGGAACACTGTTTTGTTGCAGCGCAGGCAGAGTTTGTCATCTGTTGTTGCTGAAGTGGTGTTAAAATATGATCTATGCTATACAGTCTACATCTTGCCTGATAAGGAAATATGACAGGGACTTGTTAATGCTTAGGTTGAACTAAACAAAAAGCAAATATGTTTTTTGTGTGGTCTCTGACCAAAATGCAAAATAAGTTCCATTACATTCTCTGATCCTTTTATTAACAACCATCCAACACTGTGTTTAGTGTGAGTAAAATAGAGACACTGGCTTTTACATATAGATGAATATAATGTTCTCATATTAAAGTACGACATTATCCTGTTATTCTAAGAGAGATGCAAAAGAGGAATAGTATTAAGGATAAATTGTAGATATTCTACATTATATTCTATTCAATCTTGTATTTAAAGGCATTTCTGCATGTATTCACATGCAGACTTAACATGCACGCTTTCCCCGCGGAAGTGCATCAGGCGACCTGCTGTGTTATCGCGAGATAATCCTTCACTCGCTTCCGGTGGGCTACTTGTAAACGGGACGAAGGGGGACGTTTTGTTGGTCAAATAAGCAGTGGGTTTGACAAATATATATATATTCGACTTGATATTTGAATGCGTAAGATATAACGGCATACCGCATATCAAGGTAATATTAAACTTGATCTTCTTGTTTTGTTTTTTCGTGATTGGTCGTCGGCCGCTCGGAGCTAACATTAGCCGTCGTACGACGAAGGCCGATTCAACTTGCTAACGATTTTAAGCTAGCATGCATGTAATAACATCCTGAAACGATTAAGTGTTTATTACAGTTGTTGAGTAACCACCGTTACAGAGAATTATGCATCTAATAAGTAATACACCTGCAGTTTATGCGGTTAGGTACCATTTCAGGAAAGCTTTTAAATTGGAGAAGTTGAGCTTTTGGAGCATGCGTTAGCTAGCGTGTAGCTAGCGTTACCATTTGTAGAAATCGCTGTTGTTCTTTGTTGTTACACAGATGTCAGAAGATTTGATGAAACAGCTAAGCAGCTACAAAGCACAGTTGCAGCAAGTAGAAGTTGCCTTGTCTACCGACCCTGACAATGAAGACCTCCGTAAACTGCAGAAAGATTTACAGGTTCGTTTGGTTGTTTTTAGTAGAAAACTGTTGTCAGTTAACAAAACATTAATTATGAGCTTTTTATACAATAATAAAAAAACAAGAACAAAAGCGTTTTAATATATGATTTGTGTCAAAAGCTGATATCTCGATTATTGTACACCATAATAAATAATAAATATTATTTTTATTTAACAAATATAAACTTATTGCACTGCAAAGAAAGGCTTTGATAATTTTGTTGAATGTATGATTGTCATGCCAGTTATAATTATTGAGGCTTGTGACATTTCTGCATTGGGTATTTTGCTATGGTTCCACATGATCCTTTAAAGATTAGTCAAGGCTTGACCAGTGACTTTCTACCTTCTGTTTTTTATCTGTCCAGCCAAATCTTTTATGAAATAATGCTCACACACCATGAACATCTGTTTTGATTGGGTTTCTTCTACAGGAAGTCATTGATTTGACAAAAGACCTCCTGACCTCACAGCCTGCTGATAGTGCTTCCACTGTTGATGGTTCGGTCACAGTCCCTGTGAAGCATGGCTGGAAAGTGGGTGACAGTTGTATGGCTGTGTGGAATCAGGATGGACAGTGAGTGTCACCAGCCTTTTTTTCATGAAAACATGCCTCTCAGCACTAATCTGACTTGCTTGTCTTTACAGAATATGTTCTGTAAAACCATGTTACTCGTTTGTTATAAATTGGTGTGGTTGTACATCTATTTAAACAAAAGCATCTTCAAGTATATTTCTATCTACACAAATCCATCATAGTTATTTTGTCTATATAATATTTCCTTTTGTCAACAATTCATTCATATTTATTTTCAAGAGTTGAAATTCTACTGGACTTGTTTTATCAAACCAACAATTATAGTTGGTTGAGTATTATTGCATACACACAAAGTGAAGACAATTATATTTGTTAATAAATGTTAGGTAATCACTAAGTGTCAATATATGTATTTATATTATGTTTAAGTTTATTAATAAGTGAAGTCTTTGGGTCATACTCACCTGCTTACAGACGTGATTCTTTCACAGGGTGTATGAGGCTGATATTGAGGAGATAGACCATGAAAATGGCACAGCAGCCGTTACCTTCATTGGATATGGGAATGCTGAAGTGATTCCTCTGCAGAACCTTAAAGCAGTAGAAGAGGGGAAACGTTCTGAGAAGGATGGGGGCATAAAACCCAAATCAAGGTATTCAGTTATTGCTGTCATCCAGTGTACATACACCGAAAACATTTTACACCGTAATTGTACTTATCTTATTAGAGAGGTTTTATTGATTTTTTTGTTATCAGTTTTTGTTACATAGAATAAATTGTCTAAAATGCTACAAAACAAGTACTACAGACTACTATCTATTTGTTGGAATTACTAATAAATTACAGAGCATTTGAGCAATTGCATGTGCTAACAACCTAGGTTCTCTCAGTGTAGATGACATTGGTCTGCTTTTAGCAAATGTGTTGTAGAATTTAATTTAATTGAAATATGTTTTGTATTTGTAGTTAAATGGTCCACATTTGTTACATCTTTGTGCTTGTATGCGTACTTTAGAAAGCATTTAAAGGTTTCTCGTCTTTTTCTGTATTGCTCAGAAAAGAGCAGATAGCAGAGCAGAGAGAGTATAAAAAGAAGAAAGCCCAGAAGAAAGTACAGAGGATGAAGGAGTTGGAACAAGAGCGGGAGGAGCAAAAGTCAAAGTGGCAACAGTTCAACAACAAGGCCTACTCAAAGAACAAGAAAGGACAGGTATAGTACTGTTTGTTTTTTAAGTTCTAGGTCTGTTTGAGAGGGCTGAGAAATCCATGGTACACTGAGCAAAACATGAACACTGCTGTACATTATTCTTTCTTGATATTTTTTACCACTGGAGCAGTTCAGCAGTGTGTGCTTACAGTGTTTAAACTAGCCAACCAGTATCCATTAGTGTGTTAGTAAACCTTAATGAGAGTAAGCTAGTGATCAGCTTTTACTTTAGTAGACACTAATGACTTTTTATTTTGTAGGTAAAGAGGAGCATATTTGCGTCTCCAGAAAGCGTGAATGGAAAGGTGGGAGTGGGAACATGTGGTATTGCAGACAAGCCGATGACGCAGTATAACGACACATCAAAATACAATGTCAGACATCTAATGCCACAGTGACCTAATATATTCTGTACATATTAATTCACTGTATACTGGTTGTATCAGTGCTTTCCATTATGTTTATACATGATTTAAGTTTCAAGTAAAGAAAGCTTTGGAAGAAATTGCTTGCACACAATTGTTTAAAGATATTGATGTAGTTTTCGTATATATAATGTAGGTACAAACAAATAATCAAAGTAGAAGGGATTTCCCTGCATTACTACAAGGTCGCCTGTTATACCAGAACAGAAAATGGTGTTTTACTAAAGCTATAGGATTTGCAGTTTGTCTCCACTTAGACCAAATACCAGATAGGATGTGTATAAACACACACATGTAAATCTGAGGCTTGATTTTAAACACTGGCCAGTTCTTGGTTTGTCTTCACATCAGTATTGGTGTTTGTTTGAAATGGCTGAATTTACATTTTAATTTCTGTACATATAACAGTGAAATAAACATTGTTGTGTTTTCCCATTTTGTAAAAAAAAAAAAAGCTTCTATCTTGCTTCAAATTCGTTTTTCAGTTTAATTTCATTGGTGTTCTGTCAGATCCTGTGGGTGGCAGTAAAGAGTTGCGCCGCTGTTTATAGATCAACATCGTACTACAAATATGTTTAGAACCTGTTTTTCAACTCTTGTGTCACAACCACAACCACAGCTCGAGGCCGGTATTTGAACATATATGTTAGATACTCCAAACAAAGACAACACTGGTTTATGTCTGGGTGGTAGAGGTTTATTAAGATTCCAGGGTCAATCAGTAGGAACTGTAACAAAGTATTTGCAGGGGACCAGCAGCACATGTTTTGCAGTAAGTCACCTTGGATGGCTGATTGAGCACAAGAAAAACATTCTGGGGTGTGCTTCAATATACGTCCTTAACAAAAGTCTTTTTCATAGTGCATTTTAGTTTCCCAAACCGGTTGGGGGGGAAAAAGACCTGTAAAAAGGAACTTGTGCAAGAGTCATATACTTATGTTAAGACACAATTTGGTGGTGATGTACTTAGGACTTGGAGCAGAAATGCAGATACGTGGTCATATTAAAATGTCTTATTTGGTTTTATGGGTTTTAAACAGGTTAGCAGTGCAATTTTGTGTGTCAAATATACATTGATTTTTTTTTAATGGAAACTCTAAATGTCAATATTTTTCTGCTACAACACAAAAGAACACAGTATTAAGTTTAATTTACAAACCAAAGTTAGTGTGTGTTGTCCATGCTACAGCCATTTTTAAGACTTGTCAATCCAAAGCATATAACAGCATGATTAGAAAGGCTACATTCAGTACACATGCACCATATCAACTTTTTTTTTTATAAATTACAATCTTTTTTTCCTGCTTAATATGAACTCATATCAGCATTGGAGCAAGTAGAAACTAATTCGGTAATGGACGGACAATATAGTGTGCTAAATGCAGCCAGTGTTAAAAACTGTGACACTTGGCAAATTATTGCTTGAGCCTTGTGCTTGGACAAGTGGGGTTGGTCATTAGTGTATAAGTAAAATTAAATTTCTGCACAGTGTGAGAGAGATGTCATTCTTTGGACAAAATGCATGATGTGTTAAATTAGTTCCACTGCATATGCTTCAGTGGGGGTTAATTGAATGTCAGGGAAAAAAAAAATTTTTTTTTTCATTCAAGTATGACTGAGACGTTGCTACAGTACAATTAAATATACCCAAAATAAATACTATAGTCATATGCTAAATAAATTAGAATAACAAGGGTGGACTACTCCCCTTGTTTGGTTACGACTGGTTCGCTTGAAAAAAGACACAACACCACATGGATCAGTGATGGTTGCGGGTCCTAAAGCAGACGCTAAGAAGTATAATAAACATTTTTCAACGTAGACATTTTCGCCCTTGCCACTGCCTTGTGCTTTGACAAGAAGTGCCATCTGGATGTACCATCCAAAGAAAAAGGGCAATGGTTTTACAAGGCAAGTGAAGCAAACGTTCTGAATTGTAAGCTTTTAGCTGGTATTGAATTTGAGTGTTTTTGCTGGTTTCAGAGGATCAGCTTGACTAAAGGTAGAGTTTCCCTTTCAGTGTTCAACACTGGTGAGATCGAGGGTTGTTATTGATTGCAGATTTGCTTGCTTCAAGCTGGTAATGGATAAAGGGACATTCAGGAGATTGGTCAAGTCTGAAAGAATGGAAACAGTATATTGCCAGAGATGTTAGATTTGAGGCAGTTGTGTGAAATGCAGAGGAGCTCGTGGGTTTGGAAGGAGACCATTTTTAAACTTTTAGACTGAGTTGCACTTAAGGCTGGTTCTCGGGTAGAGTAGACGTTTCATTTGTCAAGGTAAAGGTGGGATTGAGGCTGGTTCTTCTTCTGAAGAAAGTTAACACAGGGTGCAAGGGAGATCGGAGCTGTAGTTTGAAAGGTGAAAGCCCTAAAGGTTGCCGCTGAAGTGAATGTATCGGCTGGTACTTTAAGCAGAGAAGGCCAGTTTTAGACTGCATGTGGAGTAGCCCTCATCGCTGGCTGAGCTCTGTCGGCTGCTGTGGTCGTCCACATCACTTGCACCACTGGTGCTTACGCTGTCCATTTCTCCATGGGAGAACTCAGTGCTTTCTACGTCTACTTCAATTTCCTCTGCTCAAAAACAAAAGAGAAATAATGAAACAATAAATTTGAATGATTTTAGATCTAAATATGTGAAAGTAGATTAACGTCAGAAGGACCAACACACCTCTATCAGACTCTGAGCGGTCAGAGTCCATCCGGGAGCCCAGGCTGTCCATACGGACCCTCTCTCTGTCTCCGTGGGTCTGCAGCAGAGCTAGTTGCCTCTGCAGGTGCCTTTGCTCCCTCTCTAAGGTCTCCAGCTGGTGCTGACTTCTCCGGTCCACTTCTTCAAGTTTCTAAGAAGAGGAAAATGAGTAAGCATTAGAAGCTCACAGATAATCATGTTGCTTAGCATGTGTGAACCCACATGGACTTTGCTTTCATGCATAATTTTGTGAGAAATATTAATTATGATTAATTGTGAAATGCAGTACATGCACAAGAGAATGGTGAATTAATTTCTAATGCAATGATGTGAATATGGAGTCAGTGCCACCGCATGATGTGACATCCTCTGGGCCTTTTAATTAATTATGCATTATACAAGGACAGCAAGTAGCTGGTGGCTGTAGATGAAAGTTGACTGGAAGAGGCTGAGTGATTGATTTGTTGGTACCAGTATACAAAAGATTATAAAGGTCATTGTTTGCAATTTATTTTGTCCGTCTTCGCTGTAATGCATTTGTTTAAACCCCCCACCTTGGCTATTATTTGAGTGTATTTTTTTTTAATAATAACAAAGCATTTGCACATGTTTTTCCAGACAAATTTCAGCTTCTATGCTTCTCCTGCACAGCAGAGGATGTTTTTCTAAGCTGCTGTGGCGGGGCTTCATGCTGGCTGCACCTGTTACACCCTTTTACTCTACTACACAGACTGCTTCTATAAATACAACACAGCAGTGTTCACCAGTCACGTTTCCTGGACTTCAAACCGATAAGTCCAAAGTCAACAGTTGACATCATAGGTACTTTGTTCATTACCCCCCACTGTGATAAACTCCCACAGACTACTGCCAAGACTACTTTCATATTGCAGCCCTCACTCTTCCATCAAGTGATTTCCACAGCTGGGGCCCGCACAGACTGGGCTTAAGAAAATCAATTTTTAAAAATGATCTGGTATACGGCTGCAGCCATCAGGGGAGCCATCCAAAGCGTTGAGTCTTGGATGCTTTGATGCTGCAGATTCATTTGAGCACATTGTTTGTGTTGTATAGTTCAGACAAACTCAGTGGTCAAGACCTACAGCCAGTGTATTTATCTTACATTATCCCATAGCTTGAAAGACAGAAAACCTAATCAAACCCTCACTAAGGATCAACACCCTGAAGAGCAAAGCCGTGGGAATAGCCCCAGGAGATGTTAGTTCAAAGGGAAAGAAAAACTGAATTCGCCAAGCAGCAGCCATGATGGCTAAATGCTGAGGTCATAGTGCCTTAAGGTGAAGTTCATTTAATGGTTCTAAGAAAACTGACTGTGCAGACATGCCTGGAAAAGATGTTTCATTTAGCCTTAGTAAAAGTATAACAGCTGGTGTCAGCTCTGTGTTTCATGTAATTTTTACTGAGCCTGAAGCTACAAAAGAAGAAGCAGAAAATCGTATCCATCCGCCAGTACCTTGAACTACTAGTACTAGCAGTACATAATATTACATGTATAATGAACTTTCTAGACTGTTGAGCTACACGGTTCGTGTCCGGTGGTAAAGGGCCACCAAGAGGACACTGGGAGCTGAAATACAATGTTGTTCTTCTTTTATTGACTGGTGAGACTCACATCTTGAAAGCATTCTGGATTCACATTGGGTCCAACAAAGAAATCAAATGTATTCCAGGACCCTCCCTTGTATTAAAGTCATGTTCAGTAGTGCTGCAGGTCTATATGCTGTCGACAGAGCATCAGTTTTCACTCTAGCGATCAGTCAGACTTCTCTCGCTCCTAGACGTCTGTGATCAGTAGGCAAACATTTCCTTTTGATGCATGAGTGTTGTCAGTACAGACAGGCGATGCTTTACGTTACCGCACCTTGATATGTGCTTTGGCCTTGTTGAGCAGACCCAGCGTGGTGTGCCGACTGCAGTCTGGTCCCAGAGGGATGAGAGACTTCAACCTCTCCAAACACAGGCGTAGATGTGCTCGTCTGTGGGATGAGACACAATCAAAAAGGTAGTTGGTCTTTAGTGATGGAATACCCAGGAGAGCATGCATTATGCATTCTAATTACATGTGACAGAAAACTGGATGATTAATCCCTACATCCCATTTGATTAGACTGAGAAATGTAAGGCAAATTATTATCTTATTGATCCTGTTTATATCTTAATCACCACAACCGCTGGATGTGTGGTCTGAATAAATGCAGACACTGGTAAAGGACATTTACTCCCCATTCAAATAATGGAGTAAAATGTAGGTCAGGTTATGATGTCATCCCTTCTCCCTGCACTGGCCACCATTTTGGAATAAAAATAAAATAGCACAGTATCAAAGACGCGTGCCTCTTTAAGATTAATCTCCTGAATTAAGAATGTCCCACACATGGCTGCACAGGTAATTTTAGGAGAACTGTGCTGACATTTGTTTTCTGCTCAAGGCAGATGATGCCTCATGCTGGAGCAACAGAAGCAAGCTGCTGTTAGAGCTGCAGTCGGGAATCTCTCAGGAAGGAGCCCTGTTGTCTGGAAACAGACGGTTCCCGTTTGCTGACTGGGGAAATGTCTGCATGTCCTCCAGGAACAGCACTGAGACGATGTCACACCTCCCTTTTATTTGCCTTGCAAATTGCACAATGTTATCATGTAGTGCAGGTAAATTCCAGGTTCTTGATAGAAAATATAGTTTTAAGTCTTGGGATAGTGGTAATTTGATTTATAGACCTGCAGTACATCTCGTTTCGAAATGTATGGTCAATGTATATTTAGCATTGAGCCAATATATGCAACCACTGCAGAACAGAGGAAGATTCTGGTGGATCAGCTTGAAGCTGCATTTGGAAACAGCTGGTTGTTAAGATAACCTCTCTGTGAAGCCCATTCTCATTGCAGCAGATTAAAGACTGTGACGACTCAGTCTGAGACACTTTATGGACATTTTGAACTGCACCTGGATGTGCAGTGTGTATGTATGATGGAAGTAAACTGCTTGAATATTCTTAGCTTGCGGCTGTACAGGCTTTTGTCACGAACATGTACACAAATAACCTCCACACTTTTGTTTTCCTTACCTGTTTTTTTCCAACTCATTGTGTGCTGACCTGTTGAAATTATAAATAAACAAAACTGTTATGACAATACACACTGTACGAAGCCACAACATAAACAGTCTGCAAGCTATGATTTAGCATTCCCCTAGAAACACTAGTCATCTTCACATATATTTTATTTGAAAAGCTTATTAAGACGTATGCATACCTATTGTGGATATTATCCAATTTCCTGTTCTTGAATTTACGCTGTTTCTGTTGATGTCCCGTCTGACCAGAAGGGTATGTTGATGCGTATCCATGCTCACATTCTTGGTAATGAAAGCAATGAAGACAGTTAAATATATTGCTTCACAAATTGTGACCTGACCTCACACATTTTAAACCACGTCTTCTTACAGAATCGGTGGCAGCACATTCTTTAAATTAAGCATAAATTGACTGCATGTCCAAAATATGTTCATGTACGTAGACATTTTACATTTAGGACGTGACGAGCGTGATTCCATCTACGATGTCCACCAAGATTTAATGGAAAATGTTGTTAGCGTGAGAGTGTTGTCAAAACACATTTCTATTCCACACTAGTTTTAACAAACACAGCCTACAGTTCCCATGATCCCTTCCTCCCAGTAACATGCGTCGTCAGACGTTAACCAGCCTCTGATTGGCTGTCTGCGCTAACTCTCGCGCTAGGAACATGCGCCTCAACCAATGAAAACTTTGGAATTTGTTCCATGTGGAAACCATGTGAACAACACATACAAGGAAGCAGCAGCTGTCCCTGAAAACGGTAGCTGGGCTTCGAATCAGATTTTTAAATAAGAGAACAAAAGTAAATGTCTCTTTCTATATAAAAAGAAAGCCCGTCAGTGAGATATTTGTGAGCGGACGGGTTATTTTTAAGTGCGTATTCGCCAACTAAACGACGATAAACCGAAAGAAAAGATTAAAGGGAACATTTAATGATTGAGAGCATATTTGAGAAGCTTACATATATTCATTTAAATGTGCACATGTGCGATCCTTATATTAAATGCACACCTACAGTCATGCTCATCTGAATTCTCATCGTCTTGGGAAGAAACTGTTTCAATGGGAGCAGATAATTTGGCTGCAGGCGGTTGTGCAATAAAATATGTCTCTGTCAATGTATTTGCTTCCGGAATTGAAAATGCAGCAATTTTGCGGCTACTTTTTATATGCCCTCGTTTTGTAAGCGTTTGCCGATGAGAGAGTAGTTTTTCAGTAGCAGGTGATATCACTGGGCCAATTCATCTGTCCGCTGCGCGTCTTTTGTCGCCTTCGCCTCTATTGTTGTCTGCTCGGCGCATTACGTGGTAATATCCCCCACAGCCTGTGTTTACTTACTTCCGTTGTTCTTCTCGATATTTTCTATGTAATTTGCTGCATCGAGCAGCACTTGCACGTTCTTCATAAAAGTGCCGATCTGGTCCATTGCGGAACATTTGGAGTACAAAACGTCGCTGAAAGAATAGTCGGACATCTCTCCGAAATCCTGCTGGTCCATGGACGCATCAGACTCCGACAGGACCTCCTCGGGTTTCAGGTCGCTTTGCTGTCGCATATACTTGACCATTTTCACTTTAGCCTTTGTTTGGGCTTTGACAAATAAACAGCGCCTGAATAGCTTTGCTTGTCCAGCCTGTGCACAGAGCGGATGACTGAAATGAACTAGGCTTGGTGGAATTGCAGTCCTTAGCCTCAGCCACTTGCCCTACTTGATGGATAATCCCTCCCACTAACGCATGCACATTGCATTCATTGTCAACTGTGCCATTATAAATCCTCATTATCAATACCGCAGGAGGGAAATAAATAACACACTTATGTCCAGTGACCTTCTGAAACAACGCCAGCTTTTATCTGTAGCAGCGTTGCTTCATTTCAGTTGCCATGAACAGAATAATTATGGAAATTAAGAGCTGCCTGTTACAGTTATGGGTGTAAATGCATGTGAGCAGACTTGACAAAGTGAAAGGCATCACAACCACATGACAATGTGAGGAATCAATATTGCAACCTGCATATCGGAGACAGCTGCCAGGGTTGGTCTTAGTTATAAATATATAATTATTGTGTGGCTAAAGGGCCCCTAGACAGCAATGCTTTAATAGCACAATAATATTACTCCTCTGCATGTATTAATAATGTTCCATTAACATCTCTACACATCCACACTGAGGCGAGTAAGGGAGGTGAGAATAATGCTAGTATATATTGTATGGTGATTACATGCAGTAGAATATGTACATATGGAGTTTTATTTGTTTACTCCCCATTGTTGGGCCTGTTATCTCATTTTTATGGCCACATTCTAAAACAATTAAAAGTCATGGAAATGAATGAACTAGTTCATCCCTTAGGGGGTGTTTGAATTCAGCAGACAACAGAATTTAAGTGACAATCATTTACTAAATCTAAAAGTTATAATCCCATTGTAAAAAATAGCCTTGAAATTGAATTGAGTCCTAGCGTGATGGTGGACTTCTGCTGTTCTCTTGATGGATTAAGAAGTCATTTTCCCCCACATTGTGACTGATAGAGGAGGACAGACGGGAAAGGGCCTGCCTTTACGAGGCCAGCCATGCGTGCGGGGTTGTGTTGTGCCTCTGAGACAATGGGTGCAGATGGCTGGCCCACTGCAGATGTGGCCAGCTCTGTAACGGACGCCTGTGAGAGAGTACACCCTCCCATGGAGTCCATTTCAGCTGCCTGGCAAAGGCCTGACTCACTCAGACGGTCCTGATATGGCCATTGCAACATTGGCTCACTATTTAGCGAGCTGCATTGATGGACAAATGCACAGGTGCCTTGTGAGATCCTCCAAAATGATCATTTGCCTGCAAGCAGTTTCCATGTAACGAAGGCCCATGTTACTGCAGCATCAAAAATCTATGAAGCCCTGCACGTGAACAGGACAGATAGACAAAGCCAGACTTGGGCAGGGAGTCCAGTGGGGGTTGGAAACTCACAGCAACTCACAGGAAAAGGCTCATCTTTGCTAAGAGACTGAACTGACTGTGCGTGGAAAGCTGACCCGCTGGAGGTTGGCGTAGAATGTGACCTCAACTGTAGTAATCTGAAAAGCCTGAGGATTACACCAGCGGCTCGGCTGTCACAGAGGAGGCACAGTCACCACAGCGGTGGCGTGTGCGTGTGTTCGTGAAGGAACAGGCCGAACATCCCGTAGTTCCACACAGCAGTGAGGGTCAGGCTTATCCAGCTGGCTTGCTTTGCTCTTCTGGTGCTGCTCGCTGTTCTCACACATGCTGGTGGTCTGTTAAGGTGACGTCTCAGACGAGGCATTGTTCATCAGCGGTTGTGAAACAATGGCTGCACTTTGCCCTGAGGTCACAGCAGCAGGCCAGACGTGCGTCACCTGCTCCTTAGCGCTGTCAGGAAGTGAAGGGCCCAGTGCTAAGCCTCGTCATCCACGCATTGTAAGGAACTGTCATGGCCCGTTAACCCCCAACCTCCCAAAACATTTTATTTTCATGATGAAAAAAATCCAATTAACATTTCATTTTATAAACGTTCACATTTGTGTACATCCCCTTTTTCTCCATGCACAACCTTTAGCCTTATGTCACCTCATGGTGAAGGTGTGTGTACAATGGGGGTGGCGCAGGTCCACTCCCCCAGCGCGAACACCTGTTGGAGACATCAAATCCCCTTTGTCTTCACAGCCCCTCTCAGTGGATTAGCATGACAATGGCCATTAACATCTTTGCTGAAGACTGATTATACAGCGTCTCACAGGGAGCATTGTTTTAAGGGGACACTGCTTTCAAGCTGCATAAGTTATGCTTCCTGCTTGAGATGTTGATCTGAAATGAATGCCTACGTAGCAGCAGCGTGAAGAACCTGCGTGATTAAAGCTGTACAGGCAGCAATGCAAAGCCCATTCAGCCCACGAGCAACAGAGCAGTAACACAGTTATGGAAATATATCCCATCTTTTATTACATGTGGTTGAAGGCGATTTAAAGGTCTCACTTTGACGCTACCGTGTAATGAAGCACCACGGAAAAACCCCATGGCCACACAAATAGCGCTACACAACAGGAAACACAAGCACTGGGCACAGACATTACAAGGTATTACAATTTGCAAACAAAAAAGCGCTGTGCATATTTAGTCAATGAGGAGCTTAATTAGCGTTTAATTAAAACATGATAAAAGTAGTGTTATTAGATTGTCACATTTCGGTGTTACATTAACATTTGGTGTAGTGTAACAAATGAGCTTCACAAACACAAACAATTTACGAAGGCAAAGAGTTCACTCCCTTTGAGTCAAAACAAACCATTCACATTATGAAGTGGGCTGTAAATATTTCATCCGCTATTATACTTTATGTCAAACTCAGTGGCTACGAAGAAAAGCGTCAACATATTGCTATTAACCGTCCAGCTCAACAATATCGATCAAAACATCCATCGTGTTCGACTTTCTGAGATTCAGCCGCCACACTTTCATTGCCAGCGTCCAAACGGGTTCTGCTTTTCTACTATGTAGGAGTCCAACTTTGCCACTGCTGAACAAAAGCCACCCTTTGGCTGATCTCTTTCTTTTAGGCACATCCTGTTCCTTGTGTCACAAATTCAATAAAGCAGCAACCATGGAAACGATACCACCGATATAAATGTAAAAACAACATGAATTATTACTGTATTATCAATCACAGCGTGTTAAGTATTAGTTAGTAGGAAACGTTCATATATAAAGACTATCAAATCATTGAATTACCTATCTAACACTAAATTGTAATACCTATAAGCAACATATATTATTACAAGATAGTATAACTATGAATATGTCCAAATACAAATCGTACTTCATATAAGGCTAAACGTTGTATAACTTTATAAGGATTCAGTCACTGAACTAACACTTCTAATGGAGATATTAAATCTTTACATTTGTGTAATAGATTTCAGTTTACATTCAACAATGAACTTGTGCAAAAAGGAGAAACCTGACACATTTAACAGGCCTAATCTGATGTCACAATGAACTTCATATCCACTTTTATCCCCATTAAAATATGGGTAATAACAACCACAGCTATGCCATTTTTCATTTCTTGCTCATTCCTTTCACTTAGCCCTCTGGAATGGTCACTCACAGATTCTCATGGGGGAAAACGTTCACATGATTTAATAGCTGTGATTGTGCAGGATGTGTTAAAACAACACCATCCTGGGAGATTGTGACTAAATGATAGTCGTTTCGATTATTCAATTTCCCTCCAACAAGCTGAAAATTAAAAAGGTACATGGATGTTTTCTTGTTTTTGCAGTGAATTCCCTCATGCGTCTGCTTTTTCCTTCTCCTCTTTCTTCTTCTTGCTCTTTTTCAAGAAGGAAGGTGTGCGGAACTTCTTTTTCTTTTTCTTGGGGGACTTGCTTTGGCTCTCGGGGGTCTGCGCCTCCCCCGTTTTCTCCTTCGTCGTTATAGAGATTTCCACCATTTCTACAGCGTTCACACTGAGCTTGGATACCTCGACGCTCAGATCCTCCTCTATCTCGGCCAAGTGGTCTTTCCCATTGGGTATTGTGTCTGCAAACAGATGAAACCAAGTTGGTGACAAGGGATGTGGATAAGACTTCCAAACAGATTAGACACATTAAATCACCCATTAATAGAAATCCTGTTTTGCACATGATTCCACAGGGAGGTTAATACATAAACAAACAGCAAATAACTGAAATTACCTTGTTTTGCTGGTGTCATTATGGGAGACAGGGAGAGGGAAATAGTAGAGCCATCAAATGTGGTCATCTCATCTGCGTCCGTGGCATCATCGTCTTCTGTAGGAAGGTTTCGTTTGTCAGTGAGGCTTTCCAGATCAATGCATGACATGCTAGCAGCTCTGGGTGGCTACGCTATATAACACTAACACTCATTTTCTGCAAACCCCATGGTGGATCTAGCGAAAACATCAGGCGATCGCCATAGACACATGGATTAATCCCCAGACTGTGCTACAGTACACAGCTCTAAATGCGTTTTGGCTTCATGACGGCAAAAATGTGAATGACGCTGAACTGTAGACCAGTTTTACTCGTGTGCTTTTTCTTGCTTGTCTACAGAGATATAAGCTTAGATGGACAAGATGTCTTTGCGGCACATTTCTCACCATTTCTGTGAGTCGACTTCACAGCTCGGAGGATGAGTGAAACTATGCGCTGACATTTGCGTCACAATGGCGTTTTTGCAGGAAGGACCTTGTTTCTGGGACTGTAGCGCCAGTGTTTTAATGAATTAACTGCCCAGAGATCATGGTCTGGCAGCAGTAAGCACAATAAATATGTGGAATATAGGCAGCTACAATGTGTAGCAGAGCTATAAATATTAGCAGGTTAACTTTAAAGCTTAGATCACGCCCAAGCGATGAGGCCTAATGACTCTTAAAGAGTTCATTAAAAAGTCACAATGTCATCTGCATAAAATGGATCTAGCACAATTATTTTGTCTCTCTCCAACCCTCTCATTGTGAAATTGGAGATTGCTGTCAGACTGTGAGAGTATTCTTTTGCGTCTGTGTTTCAATTTCTTTCATGACCTTAACCTCGAAACATCATAAAGTCATAATCTACACATGATGTTTGATATGAGCCTGTTTGAGCCCAGCTAGGATTAAATTAAGCAGGTTTCTGAGCCTCTAAAGAGCAACAGGGCACTGTAGGCTTTGCAATGTTAACGTTTGACCCTGCAAGACGATGTATGAAGAATAGCTAAGTACCTTCTTGGCCTTGCTGCTTTCTTTCTACCAAGCTCTTGTATTCCTGCAGCACCTTCTCTGTAACCTCATTGAAAGGGTTGGGTGGAAGAGAGCGAGTCTGCTCCTCGTCCTCAATGATGAAAGCCTGATACAGATGGGAACATTAAAAAAAACATTATTGTTATTATTATAATTAAAGGATGTTAATGCGTTTTTACATGAACTGAAGGGGTGTATGTTTATAGTCTTTCAGTGCCTTTGGCACAGTTGTTTAGTTAAAAATCCTGATTTCTCAAAAGCATGTGTGCAGTTCTTAAATCTGCACTTAATTATTCCACACAACCGTCTACAGGTAGCAGGATTTAGGCTGTTGTTCACAGAGGAAACCAGATTGTGTGATTTCTATCCCTGACTGACTTTGATACTGGAAACTAAATCCACTAAACACCCTCATTGATTTATATATGCAAACTCTCTGCTCTTCTTGTAACCAAAGTCACAGTAGCTCTCGTTTTTTGTACGGCGACACATTGTGACATTTCACATAAACGATTAATAGACTCACAGGTCCTGGTATGGTGTCCACAACAATGCCTGCTAGTAACTGAGACTTTGGCCCTGGAGTCATCTGGTCACCTCTGTGCTGCTCTTTTATCTGAACCAAGAAAAGAAAAATCCAACATAAATAAATAAACAAAACAGGAAACGTAGACATACATTATTGGAAAAACATGGAAACGTGCTGTGGCGTTGGGTGATAAGTATAATGTGTTTTCAACTGACCCGGTTCCTCTTATCCAGAACCTCCGTGGGATCAGTGTTGAGCGGGACAAACTGGTTAGGGTCCTCAATCTTTATCGGGGTGCCAGCACTGTTTCCTGGCTGTGAAGACTTCATCCACTGAGAGAATGACAACAAAGTTAATGTACAGGCAATGGTCCAGTCAGCCACAAGAGGGCAGGCCAACACAGAGGAAGAACACCTGCCAGGATGATGGTTTCCACCAGATACCCACAGTGAAGGTTGACTAGGCTTTCAAATGAAAATCAACACACCATGGTTTTGGTTCTGGGGCTGACATCCCCGCTGGGCGACTGTTCGGGAACGTTGACCCTCAAGTAGCTGTTGGGCGAGGTGAGCCAGCGAGTCCTTTCTCGCTGCTGCTTTTGCGCCATGAACTTGAAGGGGCTCCGCAGCCCCAGCTCACTGTCCTCTGACGGCACAGCAGACACCGTGGCAGGGATCTCCACGTCGTTCTTGGAGCGGGGTTTTTCGCGGACCACGGGGTTTCTGTACGAGTAGCCTGTTCTGTATCCCTACATGGTCAACAAAGTATAAATATCACTTTTTGCTGCATTTTTCGCTCCTTCACAAGAAGAAATGATGCATGGGCCACCCAAGAGCCACTTACACAATGGGTGTAAATATTTAAGCAACGCTGTATATACAAACAGCACTTCTGCCGGCGAGCCCAGTTTCAGAGGGAAAAGATAAACCCTGCGTATTGTTAGCGAGACATCACAGACGCGTAGAGAAAACTAGTGATGTGATGGTGCAGCGTATGCAGTCTGACGCTGGCAGCAGCACTACAATCCAAATCAAAACTGGCGTTTCATGACAAGTTTGCCACCAAAATAAATCTGTTCTGCAACAGAAGCAAGACAATCACAGAAAACTTTTACAACCGAACGGTTCCCGGACCCCCAATGCATCGCTGCTTAACGTGGTTCTGTGATACGTTTAACAGGTGCACAAACCTTCGACTATGATGTATTTGTGCCTGATTTATTTCAGGTATATAGCTTTTAAACAAATCTCCCCACAGAAAGTTGAGCCATTTTCCAGTATGATGCGAGGTGGGAAAAGATCTGAATACACCTGGGCACAGTTTTCAGAGGAGATTTATGGGTCTTTGTTTGTTTTAGGAAAGTAAAACCAGGACTTTTTTCATTTCTGTTGCTGCATAACCGTACAGAGCCGTTCCTACATTCTTCCTCCGGTGTTATTAGCTGTGACCTTTACAGCAGCTGGGGCTTTTCTTGTCTTTGTTTAGGCTTTGCTGATAATTCTGCTGCCTGGTCCTCTTCCTGGATCAAAACACCAGACCTCCTGTTGCAGTGAGCGTACTGGCATTTTCACCCCAGCGTCATGTTCAAACGTCTTCGAGAAGACATCAAATTCTGTGTCCCAGCTGAGTGCATTAAAGTCCTTGCACTAAGTGTCTGTGTGGTCTGCCCACAGCACGCCTAGCCATCTGGAAGCTATGATTGAAAGGGTGGGCGGGCTATGATCACACAGAGCTAACACAGCTGCAGCCCACTCCAGCCACGGTTGTTAGCGAGCAGCACATCAAGCAGACAGAGGACATGACAGACTGTGGTCATTAGCAGTGCGGTTAGAGTCAGAGGGTTTAAACTGACAGAAATCCTGAGCGTGAAACAAGACCAGTAGACGGCCCCTTAGCCACAGAGAACAGATAACTGCGCCTAACACCTCGGCACCTCATGCAAGTAATTGCACGAGTACATGTAAATGCAGTAAAGATGTCACACACGGAGAGCTTTCATAAAATATTCAATTAGTCAAAACATCAGATTAGGGAACTTAAAACACATGTAGATTCATTGTGTTGCAAAATTAGACGCTTCCCGAGGAAACATCTGAGACAGGAAATGCGAAGGCCCAGGCCAGAGTTCGCTCACCAGGTTGTCCAGCATCCTCATAAGGGACTCAAACTCCGCTTCGCCCACCTTCCATTTGACCTCGTGGTCTATCACCACCCCGGCAGCGGCTACGCCCTGGGTCAGGGGCTTGAGCTTGTCCCTGTCCAGGACCGTGAGGTTGTCCACACTGCCGCAACAGCTCAGAGCACTCACCTGAACAGAGTAGCACAATGACTCTACTTGAAAAATATGTTATTATAACAGTTTAATTTCAAAACACAGAGAGGATAACTATCTCTTCCAACATTATCTATGTGAACTGAGCTGTCGGTATATGTTAAAACAATAAATAGTCTCGATATGACAGGATGATGGAAAACACTCCCGGCCCCTCCTTGACACAAAGCAGCAGGAGTGTCTGAGAAACACTGCAGGGATCCACGTAGCTCTGACTGAGAGCAGGGCTCTTTAGCGCGTATCTAACGTTGCCTTGTTCGGTGAGACATGTGCTTAATATACATAAAAGTAAGGTGTAACTGTAGAAAGGACTATCAAGACCGGTTTACAAATCGAATGTCAGGCTTTCTGTACCTGGATTTCACACGCTTGCTGAGAGTGGTACACATAGTGGAAAGCTTCTTCTACTGTTTCTCCCAAAGCCAGAAGACCATGGTTTTTTAGAATCATCACCTGATAACACACAAAACACAACAATAATCACAAATTATTAATTCACGCAGAAAGTAGCAGACGTTTCCTTTTCAACTTACTTGTCTTCACACAGATTTATCATAACTTTGTCAAAGCTGTTTCTGATGTTAAAATATAACAAACTATCCCTTTAAAAGTTGTATTAATATTCTATTTCCTCCATGTGTGTCAGGAAAACATCAGTGTTGTTGGTTGTTACCTTAGCAAACAAACTATATTTTAGTATAATGCTTTTGTTTGACACTTCATTTTTGTGCACATGTGTTGAATTATGTTCATTTACTTGCCAGCAGGTGCAAATGACAGCATATATAATAGCTACAATATAATATACAGTGTAATATAATAACTGATGACTTTTTTTACGAGCAGCGTTTGCTATATCCCATGCGAAAGTGAACCTCTCACTAATAGAGTCCCTTGGTTTGACAGTACCTTGGCAGTAGGGCCGAGTGCTTTCTGAAACTCCACCTTCTCCTCTTTATTATCCAGGCTGCCATGGTAACCCAAGCAGCTCACGTCTCCCAGAAGCAAAGCCTCTTGGGAAATGGGCAGGATTCCACATTTCATCGAGGACACCTGTTAACATGGGATAAAAGCAACCTGTGACGCACCAACATTTAAATAGGGGCACAAGTTTTCACGCAGCGACGTTCATTATGTGCTGTGCATTTTACGGCCAAGCTTCAAACGAACTGGTAAAAGTCTGTTGCATGTTTAAAAAAAACAACTAGCGATGCAGGGCAGAGAAGGGGGGGCTGCTTTTTATCCAGCCAGTTTCCTCTGGTGCAAAATAAGCACTTAGCAGCAGCTTTGATTAAGATGAAGCTCATTTAATATTTGCCTGGAGCGTACTTACAGCAGCTGTAGCAGGGGTGTGTACGTGGATAATGCATCTCACATCGGGGCGCATGGAGTAAATGGCCGCGTGTGGAGCGAATCCAAAATGGTCGATACCCAAGTCAGTGGAACCCTGGTCCACCACATCACCAACTATGTTTACTTTCACCTGAAACAGCAGCAAAATAAGCGATGTGAGGAGCGACAGCGGGAAAGCTGCTGTCATTGGCAGCGGTTACAGACATGACTAAGCCGATAAAGGTAGGCAACAAAATATTATGTTGACATTCATAAATTTCTTACTGTGTGTCCTTGAGAGCTCCCAGATTTGCTGAAAGTATTTCCCTTATCAAAAACAACTGACTGAGACAAAATAGTTGTTTATATTTTGGAATCTGCAGTGTTTACTTCCAGATTTGCTAGTAGTCAGCAGCCGTTTTACAAAGTGCAGCTAGATGACAAATCTGAACCATAGCTGCAGTTGTACCTCTTTCTTAGGTTGGTGTATGATGAGGATAATAATAATATAAATATTGTGCAACTCATTCTTCATTTGTGCAACTGAATTCCTAGGTATAAAAAAAGAAATAAAATATGATCACTTGGGAAACACTGAAACTCACACCACACTGCAGAGAGTGCAAGTAGTGGCTGTAAAGTTTTGCTGTGAATATTAATGATTCTGCGACTGCTAAATGCATCTACGGTAAACACATCTTTAAACAGGCAACGCTGCTGCTGCTGCTTTTTTTTATTAGCATTTTGCATATAAACTTAGTTTAAATCTCTGGAATGCTTCCATTTAATGAAGCAGAGTAAAGACTGCAACTAAGACCTGAGCTCTGTTTGATTAATAAGTCCTTGTAATAAAAAATGCTCTCACTCTACAGACAAATGAGAATTCACAACAGAAAAAAGAGAGGCTATTATTAGTTCAATAACAGACTGCATAAGAAAGTAACTAATGGTATTACAGCATATTTAGAAGCCTAAAGCAAACAATAAGTCTGATCCATACTGGTTCTGAGTAGACACACAGGGTAATGCAGAGTCACTGCGCTTACCAAATTCGCAGCCGTCACCTCAGCGAAAGACAAACCTCGAGGACTAATAAGAATGTGGTCCTGCTCTTTATTAACACGCACCTGAGACAAAAGGAACAGATTAATAGACATTACACATTTATCTAGGTTACGATGGCATGAATAGCACAGGTAAATACCAACAATCAGAGACTTAAGAGTGTCAGTGCAGTTGAAAACCATCGATGCCACTGGAGACCAAATCTACATTCCTTCAAGATACCCATACATCAACTCAAAGCTAAAAGAAACTTCGAACCAATGTGGAAAACGTTCTTCAGGTGTGTGGGTTGATAAAACTGAGTTTTTAGGCTTTGTCTTTGGGGAGAAGTGTGAGCTTTAAATCTCGACATCTCAAGTGTTCATCACGTCGTTTCGGCTTGAACGCCTGCTATTGGGGAGCTGCTCGTGTGCGCAAAACTTTTCTACATTATAAATAAGATATGGTTTCTGAAAAGGTATTCCCCCTTTAAGCCTTCTGGGAGCGGGAGAACACAACGCTCACGCGAAGATGCACAAGCCTTGTACTGCATACATAAGCGGGCGCGCAGCGGAGCGTGATTGTGAACTCGTACTCACGGTGATGTAGGAGCTTGTAAAACGAGCCCAGCTGAAGAGGTCAACGAGCCTGTAGAGGCTGGCCAGACGGCAGCGGCTCTGTTTCTCCCCTTTTGCAAAAGACGGAGACTCGATCCCGTACAAGTCATTGACCGGAGTCACCGTGCCGAAGCCTGCCAAAGGACGAAACCGTACCGTTAAGACGAAGCTGAGCTGAAGTTTCAAAAAAAGACCAGTAATCTGAACAAGGGGCTGGAGGATATTCTGGGACCGAGGCACCATATAAGGGCATTTAGAAAATGCTTTTACAGCCATTTCCCACAGTGACTCTGTCCTAACGTTACAGCTCTGACAGCGAAACGTCAAAACATACAATTTCAGTGACCTCCACAGAAAAACAAGGCCAAAAAGCTACGCTAACATAATTAGCGCCGCAAAACTGCCGTAATTAATAAGCAGGGCCAGTCATGAGGGCAGCTTAATCAAAACTAACAATGGAGAATGTTGTCAATATGTTTCTGCATTCGCTACAATTTAAGCGTTGCTCAGAGTCACGGGAGTCTGAGAATTCAGCCTCCGACAATGAAGATATTCAACCTGTATAATGCACAGTGACAGCTTATACATGGTGCATGACAATCAGGCCCAACAGCAGATAGATGGAGACTTTCATTCTGCCACTCACTGACGGGTGACGTCAAGGGGCCGGCGCCGCCCACCGTGCTGGCCATGACCAGGTCAGCGATCTGTCTCAGCGCCAGCAGACCTGTAGGATTGTTGCCTTTGGTCATCTGGTCCTGAATCAGTCCTTCCAGCTCATCTTTAAACACCTGTAGCCAAAACAAACAAGTAAGTTGATGTACGTGTGTACGTAGCGCCGACAACTTCTACACACACAAACCAACATCGCCCGACCTCCAACATTGCCTCGGGGAGCGCAGCACGCCTCCAGACACAAATCAAGCGTCTTGGTCGGTGTGTGAACAGCAGCTTCACTGGAAACGGGGGTGTGTGGAGGGGGGGGTCACTTTTTAATGTGATTACCACTTTTCGCCTTCCACAGTAGCCTGTGAATCTTGAAACAGCACTATTTCTAGTGTGCAGCAGCTGAGCTCCAGGATTCTGCTTCATCCAACCACGGTTCCCATGGTGATGAGTTCTACTCGTTGGCCCGGTTATGCAATCGCAGATGAGTGTGGGCTCGTCTTATTTCCATACACTTCATCGGCATGTGTTCGCTGCACCTCCTTGTTCCCGGCTCTGTTTGTCATCCTTATGCTTTATGTTATACTGAGATAATATCTGCGATTATAATGACTGATACAGCGTAATACAACAGGTCGGCTACAGCACCTGCAGTCATGATGGTTCTTGTGTAGTAAATATCGTCTCACAACTCTACTGAATTTTATACTAATACACTATTGTATTAATCAGCTCGTAATTCCATTATTTTAACAGAATTATGCTGGAGTTACGCCAGCAAATATTCATATTAGTCAAACAAGAACAACATCTTTTTGGCACGTTTACTTGGCAAATGGCTTCATTAAAATCATCTTAATCCTTCATTTTAATTAATATGCGATAGCAGCAAATGTAACTGTAAGTGCAGCCACGTGTTTATGAGCAACGACGGTGACAATATTGGAGACTGTAAGCTCACGACTAGACAGTCAAGCGGATACAATGGCCTTCACATAAAGAAGAGAAACGACGTGAGGCTGCAGCTCGTCTCTGGGTTTAAAAACACGGTTTACTCATACGCTTGTGAGTGTGCGTGTGTGTGGGAGGGCACCTATATGAAGCCGCAGGCTACATACTGGGCTCTGCAGAATCTGGGTGACCCTCTTCTTCTGCTCCATCATGTTGAAATCCTGTCTCAGGTCCGGCGACAGGTTCCTGCTGCGTAGGTACTCGGGGTCGCTCTCGTCCGCCCGGTCAAGGTAGCGCTCCCTGGGGTCGCTGCTGGACAAGGACAGGGTGAGGGACCCCGCGGTGTGTCTCACATCCACCAGACTCATGTTGGTGACGCACGGTCTCGTCCCCTGGAATCTGCAAGGGATGGTAAAACGTCCCAGCTTACTTTACATTCAGGCTGTCAAGGCAACAGTTGCATGTGTGCAGTGGTGACTCATGTAATTACTGGAATGGAGACAAAAGAAAGCAGAACATTGTTATGTGATTGACGGTGCTTTGTAAGAACATCCCTGTTGATGTAGAGAGAGGATTGGTCAGAGCTATATTCTTATAAATATGCAATAACAGTTACTAACAGTACGGACAGAACACGTTTGCTTCCCACTCACTCCCATTTCCAGCAACCTTCCCCATGGCAGGGATTTACCTCCCATCAGCCTTATCCACACAGATGGGGGCCACTTGATGAGTGTCCCCTCTTCCACTGCCCCCCAACAGCAAACAAAGCGGAGTCACATGTTAATGAGCAACGACTGAAGAGCAATTAGCACGTTTGGTGTTGCAGCGTTACCTGGATGTGGGGGTGAAGGCACCAGAGACGCACACAGGGCTGCATGAACTCAGGCCTGCAAATGAACCGGTTCCAAGTTTGCTCGCTCCGTGCATGGCGTCAAATTACAACTTTAACCCCTTTGTAATGCGAAAAGTGACGCGAATCGAGCCGGAGACCGAGTTTGCGACGCGCACAAGCGCCACAAAACACAACGCGCGCAAATAAACCCACGAGGAGAACAGTTACTGTAAGTTGGACGTTACCTGAAAGTGAGCTCTTGGATTCAATCCCCCCGAAACACGGGATTTCGAATATATCCGGCGGTGGCTCCAAAAACGTGGGGGAACGACAAACCAGACTCGCGTTACTCCGGATTCGGATGCATTGTGGAGAGAGAAACCTCGCAGGGCGCAACTTGGTGCCGCACCAGGATCCAGACGGAGCAGACTGGCCGATGCGTGCAAGTTGTGAGTTGAAGAGCGGCTGCATGGAGGAGGATGTGGGTGTGTTTGTGTGGGAAAAAGGAAAAGTGGCCATGTGACTTATCCACCCACCAGGCCCCATGCAAGCAGCGGGACAAAGGAATGGCCACTCAGGATCACTCCAGCGCTGCTTTCCAGGCGCACGCTGTCGCTTTAAAGACTTTATTTCTGTAGGATGGTTGCATCTCTTGCTTTGTCCCCTGAAGGAAATTATTATGGCCGCCGCACTTCTTGGTGAAGATTTGCAGGAGCGTTTGCCATCAGTCTTCTCCAGGTCTCCTTCTCCCCCGTGTGAGGCATTAACTCCTGCCATTATTTCATAAATAAGCCAGCCCCATGTGTCCCCACCGCAGCTCAGCAGAGGCTTTTATCAAAGCTGTACGGCCCAGACACTGAGACAGCGCTTCAAAGCCAGAGCGGCTGCTTTCCTCAGAATGTGAGCACCTCCACCACAAAAAACTTTTCCAAAATAGAGGATGTTTGTTCAGAGAAGAAATGAAACACAGATGTTCTTTCCCAGAGAAAATGTTTGACTCTTCCTGATTTCTTTCACGTTCACAAACATGTGTTGTTATTGCTTCCACGTGTCAGACATGAACACCCGAATATTGTTTCATGTGCATGAGCCTGAGCTCTAGCACACACTTCCTACTGGTTTATGTAGTAAAAGTTACCATGGCTGAATGTGGCAGCTCTGCTTTATGGCACATCATGGAACCGTAATACTCTGGGATCACCTAATAATGGTGTCTCACGCTGGGTTGTTACTGAAACACTTGCGCGCCGATTTCTTTGAGTGAAACAAATTGGTTTCCTTTCTGCAAACTGGAAAAGATGATGAGTAAAGCAAACTGAAAGCCGAGCAGATTTATCTCGCTGAGAGGAGCAGGGATCCCTCCTGTCCTCTCGACGCCATTCGGCTCTTTTCTGCCTCGCGGGTCAGCTTCGCCAGACACAGCAACGTTCAGATGGATTCCATATTAAGTAAATGCTACTCTCGATTTTCTGATTTAGCTAATGACTCACAATCACGCACATGTAGAGGTTGACAGTACGAGAGGGGAGGGCTGCATCAGGGCCTGACATAACAATTCCAGGAAACAGTGGAGCCTGGGAGGTGGAGCAGATATGCAGACATATGGGTAGATGTAATGAAAAGCAGAGCTTTCTCACTCCAGAGCAGCGTGACCCCTGAAACCCTGAAACCCTACCTCCCCGTTTTTGGCAGAATTCCCACCAAAACCACATTCAAGCTTAAATGCCTGCGCACACACACACGCTTACAGGCACACAACATAATCCCATCCGCCAGCCCCCACATTCTTGTTGGCTATTTGAACTTTTCAGCGAGGGTAGTCTGTCTTGGAAGCATTGACCAAATGTCAGGTGTTATTAGTCAGCATCTCATTCATACAGATTGCTGCCGAGGGTATTGATGTACACAGATAAAAGCACAAGTTTGTCACAAGCCAGTGACTCCATTGGAAAGATTCTCCAAACACACCCACAAACATACATTTTTCCTGGATAAATCGATGAGCATTAACACTAGATGTATGAAATGGGGCCTATTATCACCACAGCATTTCAAATTCAGATACTGTCATAAAACTATTTCAATATTGATGTAACAAATGACGAATTTCCTTTAGTTTGGTTGAAGATATAATGACATAGACCTTCATCTAGCAAACAAAGCTTTGAATAATGACCCCCCTGCGGTGCGTTCACTGCCCATAAATTCTCCTGCTTTCTATAGCTATCCTGGTTCGACAACACAAAATAGATTCTCATTAGCTTTACGTTGGCTGGCAGCCACCTGCCACGTGTGGGGAACTGACAAACAGAAACCAGCGCAGGAAGCAAAACAACAGAACTGCATTTCTTTGTGAAACTTCACAAAAGTTGCAAACTGTGACAAGACGAAAAGTCACAGCTGTCATTAGAGCAGGTGAAAGCTGGGATGTGATGCCAGAGAGTGTGAAGAAATGATACAAACGTGTCTGTGATCTGCGTGAAGAGTAACAGGATGCTCAGTTATTATTATTACTAATTAAGTTATTACTTAATTGATGCCATTTGGTCGTTCATAATTTTCTAATTCTGAAGTAAATGCTGGACTAAAACAGAAAGTCCCCCATCAGCCATAACGTTATCATGTAGTCTAACGTTGTGTCGCCAAAGCCGACCTCTGACCTGCCGAGGCTCGATACATCAGCGAAGCGTCTTTAAGTTGAAGGGCTGTACGTCCAATGGAGGCATGTATTTGGTCTGCATCAGGATTATTTAGTCGAGATGTGACAAATCAACCTCCACGTGGACACCAGGAACCAAAGTTTTGTTGCAGAACATTACCCAGAGCATCACGTTGCATCTGTCCGCATGGCTCCATCGTCTCAGCAGGTACGTGATGTACCCAGCCGTCCAAATGTTGTAAAAGAAAACGTGATTCGTGGGAGCAGGTGACCTTTTTCCTTTGCTTCACGAACCATAAATTCCACCTCTTGAAAGGTGCCATTGTAACAAGATAATTAATGCTATTCATTCACGTCCTTATGGTTTTAATGTTGTGGCTGCTTAGTGTGCCTACAGCCTGTAATAGCACAGAGCACGTGTTGTTTTTGAAAAACCTTGTGCAAAAGTGAGCAGCAGTTCATTTTTATTCCTTTCTGTCTTTATAATTCTCTACTAGTATATTCAAGTCATTAAAAGCAATTTCAGGAAATTGTGAGAGATGATTTGTATTAATACCCCACTACATCGAAGCAGGTCGTTTGGGTTTGCTGGGTGTTATTATACTTAATGCCTTCTAGTCAAATTATGGATCTTATAGCTCCAAAGTTCTGGGCAATGAAAAGAACCATGTTCAAGTCTGAAATCTGAATCTCCTCTCTGCTGTTCAAGCTGTCAGGAGGGAGACAATGGTCTGAATTTAGCCTGTATTCTCAGGTACAGCCAATGTCACCACTAAGCATCAAGGCCTGCTTCTAAAGCACAAAGGTAGCACACATCTTGTTAAAAACAGAAACTGCTAACAATCAGAGCCTGCAATTTACATTTTGCAATGATTAATTTTAGAGGAGGGGGGGGCAGTTTGATGCATGTATTAGAATGGTTGCCATAGAAACCAGCCCTTATGCCATCTCTTGTCTGAGACAAAATTAGGAGAAGAGTGAATGACGCCAGATATTATCCACAATTATAAAGAAGAGGGTGTGATCCATACACGTCATGCAGAAGAACCAGAGAAGTAAAATGAGTACATAGCCCGGCTCCTCGGCCGGCTTTGACTAATTGCAATTGTTGTAATGAGAGTAAAACGCAAAGGGCCATTGGGTTTGCTCATTAGCCAAAGCTGGCCTTTCTTTGTTGATTTTCTACAAGATTGAAATGTTCCCCTTCGAATAGAGACATCTGTGAAATAATGGCCATAACCCTTTCAGAGTCGCGTCGGCCTCCTCCCAGATTTCCATTTCTGATAATTACTTTTTCACCACTGTCGGGCACCTTATTCATCAGCTCAATGACCCTTAACCCTGAGTGCAAGTCACTGTTTATAACCACGTGACAGCACCGTAGTCTGGGATGCTTAACATTTGTTCCCAGACCTAAATAGTTGAATGTTTCCTACGGTTTTCTCAAGCAATCGGCCAAATATTACAGCTTATTGTCCACCCACAAAAAATGAGCGTGGTCATGATTTTCAGAGCACAGCGTAAACGGTAGAGAGTAAAATTCTTACTGATTGAATTCTCTCTGGGGCAGTTGTCTCAGCTAAAGTGGCCTCCAGTGATTATGTGACATCCACAATTTAATTAAACTGACATGATACTGTTTATATAACCTGTAAATGGTGCTTTGTAACGTAATAGATGTCAATTTAAACAACTGATCAAAGCCTGGAATCCGCAGTCCTGACTATTCCAACACACACCAGTGAGTTGAAACTGCATTTCCCTCTACTGTAAAATGCACCTTTGCATTGAGCTAAAGCAAAGAAGGACAGACAGGAGAAAACTTCCACCCCATCTATTCATTTCTGCTACAAAACAATGCCATTGTTTGTGATGTCTTCACACAGAATATATCACTCCACAAGTTGCTAAAAATGGCCCTGCTCCCCTCCCACAGCAGGGTGGGTGGCAGCAACAGAGCACACTTTGAACCTGTAACAATTTACATTGTTACAGTTGGATCTGTGCCTTCACGGTGCTCGGGTGCAGAACCGCACACATGCCTGTAATCGTATACACACACGCGCTAACTGCAGTGGTGTGGAAAGAGACATTGTTTACCTAAGTGGAGGAGCTGGCTGTCCTCCCCGCCGTGGTTGCCTTTGGACGGCATCCATGTTGGAGATGTAGTGGTTAGACTGTGGTTCCCTTTAACCGCGGCTGAGGTAGCGGCCTGGCTAATAGACCCCTTGAACGTTGTCACGTTTAAACCAACATGATGGGGAAATGAAGTGATGATTTTAAGCTTTGCAATGTTGCAAATTCCCTACGAATCCAGCATGTGTATTCAAAAAACCCTTACATTTACAACAAAATGAAAAAAACAGTTTAATTCAGTAGATAATCTTAGGACTCCTTTAGCAAAAAGCTGATGACTCTGTAAAACTTAATCTAACGTTAAATCAGGATGGAAACAGGAACCGGAACAACCTATTGCGCGGGTGAAATGGTTTGGGTCACGACCCGCTTTTCTGGTTTTATGGTCGTCTATAACTCACATCAGCAGTCACACATATTATGAAATCGTGCGCTGCCCCAGTCCCACATCTAAAGTCAACAAATGCCTGTTCAAAGTAGTGTTTCTAGAGGCCACTGTTAATTGAAAGCAGCTGTTGGAAGCCTCTGCAGCTGGAGTTTATGGCGCAGCTGCAGACGGGCCCGATTGAGCAATAAAGATCCGCTCCAACGTTAAGTCCAGAAAAGTGGCCTTAAAGCAGATTCATTAGATTAGAACAGACTCAGAGCCTATGGACAGTGCAGTGTTTCTGTAACGTATATAAACAAGTGAACTGCTTTGGCTAAGACATGTTAGCTATGAAATGTTAATGTATTGAACAACTCTGTAGTCTCTCAAAGCTTTAAAGTCCACATATCTCAAAAGTGCATCGTGCCACATAATCCAGAGCAGATCTAAGCACCAGCCAACACCCACTTCAATGAATGAAAAAGTAAAAGGAATTCAACTTACAGCTTTGCTTTCTTTTACACTTATCTTGCAGTAGAATTCTTCGCTTTTCACGTCAAACTCCCACAGTTCCACCATTTACTAGCTATCGTAGCTGTTTACATTATCAGCTGAAGAGGGTCATCTGGTTTCCCAGCAGAGAGGCAACTGCTGCTTTGCCTCTGATCTGCTGAACTCCCTCGGCTCCTCTGTGACAGCGGCTGCCTATTCTCACAGGAAAGCAGGCAAACTTGTGTCAGAGGAGGTTCAGGAGACCGAGCGTTCAGATAGAAGTCAACTGGGCTGGAAGCAAAAATGGGAGGGACGAGTGTCTACAAGCTCACAAACTGTAAACATGTAAGTCACGCGGTGTAACGCTCTCGTTTGGAACAACAAGCCTTTTATTAAACAGCGATGCCTTTAAATCCATCTGTAAATAAAAGAAAATCCTTCCAGTCATTGGTTTCCTCCGCATTAGAGGCTGCCTCATGTTCTAAATTTTGCTGTTGAGGACATTGCATGCAGTGAATACTTGCCCGCTCTCACCTCCTCCCACATGCTCGCTATTGCAGTGAATGAGTGGGATGTGCTGCTCTCCCTCTTTTGCGCCACCTGAATTCATCAGGCATCTACAGAGTGCATCCAGTGCTGTGGAGAAGGCACGGATACGAGGTAATTGCATGCTGCAGGCAACAAATGCACAATGATGACAAATAATCAAAGCATACATGGGAACCAGCAAACAAAGGATGTGTCATGTGAACGCTGGCTTTTAGTGCTGTTGCATTATCTGAAGATATCACAGAGAAGCACCGAGAATGTACAACATGTTTCGTTGTGCCGACGCCAACTCTTAGTATGTCAATAAGGCTTTTCTGTGCTGTGAAATATCTATGATCTTTATGCTCTCAGTGAATGTAGACGTTACTAATCTAAAGAAAGTCCAGATGCTGAGGGTTTGTTTGACTTTGATGCAGCAGATGAGTTAAATTTAGGTCCTCTCTCTTCCCATCCACCACACTGATGTTATTGTTGCCTTTGCACAGGCTGATAAAACATCCATTTCCTGAGCTCTCTGCAATCACTGAACCCCTCCCATAGGACGGTCCACCCATGAAGGTCAAAGGTCATCGCGTGATGATGGCAATTATTAAAATAAACCAAACGGTGAGGCTAAAAAAAAACGTCTCCAGCTCACAGCAGTTTTTACATTTCTGCTACACACACACACATACACACACACACACACACACACACACATGGAAACTGAAAAAGTTTGTAAAATAATGATGCCATGTCTGATGAAACTTGTCAAACTATATCCCTACACTACACTGCCATCTAGTGAGGACTCTGCAAACACAATGACAGTAAAAGATGTCACCTCTCCTCCTGTGTGTCCTCCTGTCACAAACGCTCTTGTGCTCCCGCTCTCATTTGTGCTTTGGACAGGCTGACCCAGCTATCTGGAAAATCAAGAAAATAGGAAGCTTGGGGCAGTGGGAGCAGGGAGCATCACTCTGTGGCTGGCTGCTTTGGGCTGTGAGGTTTCGTGCTTCAGAGCTGGGCACAACATAATTCAGTTTGTTTCACTGAGGAGTGACAGTCAGGCGCTGGGGAAAGCAGAATGACAGCTGCAGAGTGTTTTGAGTAATTTCAATGTGTACATTTAATGTGATTAAGAATCTGTCTGTCTATATACTTGATAACATTTTGAAGATCAGATTTCACAGCTACTTTCTATGGCATTTGATCCCCAGTAAGCTTCACCGTAAGCATAAAAATGGCTCCACTGTACGAAGGCTCTTTAGGTCACATTGAAAAGCAGGGACATGATCACAAAAATTGGCTCCAGAAGGGTATCACTCAGCACATGAGGCACCCTGTTAGGTGTGTTGACATAGCAGTGATGTCCAAAGCAACTACACTCAGCTTTATAGGAAACAGACCGTATGTTGGGATGGAAATCTAAAAAGAGAAATGCGATACATATTTTGGGAGCATTTAGGTTTTAAGCTTGGCTCTGGATCCCACAATAAAACAGAAGAAATTTGAATGTTGTCTCAGCGAGGATTCATCACAACAGGTAATATAATAGGTTATAACAGGCTGTGAAACGAAACAGTCAAAGCAGCGATGCTACTTAAAAAGGAAATCATTTGTACTAGTGGCTGCCTTGTCAGAAGCGCTGGCGTCAAAACTAAGCATTTCTTCAAAACGTGCAAACAATCGCGCGCGCACACCTTTGAAAGGTTGATATGTGTACAGCGGTTCCTTAATCTACAGTGGGAGGAGGATCGTCTGATGGCGGTGGCAGAGATAGTCTGGGACAAACGAGCTGGCTCTTGTCAGAAAGAGATGCTGGAGATGTGAGTTCTGGTTCTTTCTTGAGCTGCTTTCATTTTGGCAACAACACGTGCCTGCACCACCAGTGTTTGACTCTGCCGCTGCTGTTACTTATCACAGAGCCCAACAGTTTGTAAATAAATCAAAGCGTCTCCCATGGGGCTGCGGGGCTACGGTCTTTGTATTCTGGAGCCTTTGCAGCGTGCCATTGTTGTGCTTGTCACTCAAGCGCTCGCTAGGACGTTGCTTTCGTCATTTACACCATCAGCTCCATGGACGGATCTACGCGTACAGAATGAAAATGTTAATCAGGTTTCCCTCGCTGACCGGCCGGACACTCTTGGCTTCGTTCGCCCCTCAGTTCAGCCCAGCGCTTTCCCGGCTCGCCTCAGAGGGAAAGAAAGGCTCTGATCTTAGAGGCAAAGCCCCAACTGGGGTTTCACTTAATGTTGGAGGAGGAACAGGGCGCTGTCAGACCCAATTCCAAAGTACTTGAAGAGTCTGTCACAGGCACAAAGCAATTAACTGTGGTTTGGTTGCATTAGACCCAACTGGGATACACTACTTCCTTGATTATATATTAAATAGATTTTGTTCTTTATTGATATTTTCGGAAGTAATTGCATAATGTTCGGTTCGTTGTCTTGTGTGCTTATGCATGTTTTCCCTACTCACCTGTCTGTTCCAGGTATAAGCTTGACAGCACGCAGCATTACAGCATTAGGTTTAGGTGCCCCTGAAAAGACCCAAGGAAAACCAACGCTTGTTGCAGATTTTGTGTAATTTCCTTCTGCACCACTATAATCAGGACAAAAATAGACCCTTTCTTTAAACAATTATGTCTCAGTCATTGCAGACAATAGCGATGAGCTCAGACAGGTTCACTTATGAGGACACGAGACGCTTCCTCTAAGTCTATCTCTCTGGCTTAGTGTGTTGTTGAACTCAGTAGAAAGCTCTCCATTTCATCACCCACTCCACATCAGACGCTGCCCTCCAAATCACCTCGTTTAATAGGAGGTCTTACCTTCACAGTATGCGTGCACGCACAAACACAGTCTCATACGTATATTACCACACACTGTGCCACAGATTGCCAAAGCCAGCGAGTTTAAGGAGCCATAATACCTCCCGAGGTGACTCCAAACCATAATTACCTCAGGAACAGAGGCATAGATGGATATCTAAGACAGCATCTCTCTGAGTGCTGCGCTGCCTAAGAATCCCTGTAAGGTAATTAGTACTTCTGCAAGGAACCGGGAGGTAGGGGTAAAGAAAGGAAAGCAAACTTCATTAAAATGAAAAGCACTGGAAGCGTATCCCCTCCTGTGATCATCATTTTCTTGTCCTGCAGTTCTGCAAACCTGGCCAAAGCCCAGACTTATAGAGAAATCAGGCTTAGATGTATCAAACTGAGAGAGACTGGAAGGCTGCAAAGCTCAGCCAAAACCTACCACCAACAATTACACCCAGAGGCATTATTCCTGTCACGTCATTCCTTTCACGTCAAATGCTTCCTCGACCCGTGTTTGGAGCCTCTGTCTACTTAAATTCATAACTATGGATTAAAAACAATAACGGTCCAATGGTAAAAATCCAATATCTGGAGCAGGTTCAGAATGTAATCAATTGTTCTTTGGCTTAAGGCCGACCTGTCTACTTAATATCATTTGAATCAATTCATACATTTTGAGATATGTTGTGGAAAACGCAATAACTAGGACAAAAAAACACAACCTTGTCGATAACAAGAGCTGATTTGAGATAAATATTTAACACATACTAAGAAACCTTTTTAGATTTTCTAGGTCAGTACTATACAGCGTCTCAACATTGGCTTTTTAAAACATAATCATTCTCTAGTTATTCCTAGTAGAATAACAAGGGGACATGCCATTAAAAGTTACTTTTACTGACTTTTAATGACTGAGATGATGTGGATCATCACTCCTCCGAGAGCTGTAACACTTTGATTTGCCATACAAGTTGGATATAAGAGTGATACAATAGTTAATGTTAGGAAGTGTAACGCAGGTAATTTGTAACCTTTTTATTATCCTCAGATCACTTGATTATTTGTTTGATCGTCCTGGGATTTTTCAAAGGAACAAAACGTGTTTGATGTGGAATAGCATGCTGGGGTATTCTCTCACCCAGTCTGGTCATTCAGATTCATATCTCAGAGATCAAAAACCGTTTTCCATAAGGTTTCCATTGATAGGAAAAAACACTTTCGATCTGTTTGCTGCATAGTTTCGTAAAATCTCCCAAGATTTGAATAAACATGTCTCGTTCTTAGATTAGATGTTCCCGCAGAAGAAATGACTAACGCTGAGTGCTTCTGTCTTTTTGTTATTTTCTCTCTAAGAATCCCGGGGAGAGTGTTCAGACTATTTAGCTATATGCCCGCATCAGCAGCACATCCAACTTGCACCTGAACCTAATCCCACAGTGCCCCTTGTGATTATCTTTGAATTCTTCAGGCTTTTCACTAGACAGAAAGGAGAACAGTAACATGTGGCGCAGGCTGCGTCTCGTGACGGGGACACACACAAAAAGGCTCCAATAACCTTATTTTCTCTCCTGTTATGTCAAGCTTGCTGCTTGAACATTTTTCATTGCCGGTTGTCAGGCGTGGACAACGAAGCATTGTTTAACATGAAGTCTGTTGGAGATTGTTTCTGCTACATATTCCAGCTTCTTGTTTGTGGTTTAATAAGCCTGCAGCTCCATGTCACACAAAACACTAACATTAGCTTTTCTTGATATGTGAGATAAGTAAAATCAATGTAAAACCATGGGATTCAACTATTTTAAAACCAATGATTTGAGTGTCAGTAGTTTAATCTGAGGTAACTGAGCTAAGCTTGTTTGCTTTATCCTCTAACTATAGAAGTAAAGCTGCAGTCACACACATTTTAGGATAGAGAATAAAACCATCAATAAAGACGGCAGCGAACATTCTCCTGAGTTCAAACGTCGCTTACGTTTGGCAGCGGCTGACAATTTAGATTCTTCGATACATTTAATTTCTGTCCGCACAGTGTTGCAGTCGCTCTAGAGGAAATGAAAGAATAGGCTTAATGATTTTATTTTACATTGGGAGAACTGTTAAAGTGAGTGTGAAACCATTCAGTCTCAGTGTTCCTGAGCTGTTCATTATTCACAAATAGTTGATGTAGATGAATTATCCTTGCTGTGTGTGAGGTTATTATGGCTGCAGCAGAATGTATTATGAGGTATTTTCTCCCCAAACACAAAGAGTGAGTTACAGTAAAATGCATTGTGGGTAGAATTATCAGCAGCATTATCAGACAATGCTCAGTCATCTTTCAGTAAGTCGGTCCTGCCGCTGGGACTAGCATATTTGTGTACATTAGTGTTTAGGATATTGTATTTCAGCACAACAACAGCAAAATAAGGTTTTGATACGCTCTCATTTTTCTGCATTTCAGCATAATGAAGTCCTGTCACTGCTGTGTGCACTGCTGACACAGTCGGTTGCGTGTGCATGACTGTCATGGATATCTGTTATCTGTATTTTGACAGATCAGACAATCTGTTCTGTATTTAACTTAGAAATGAACAAGTTCAGACTGTGTGATACGCCAGCATGGAGGGAAAAGCTCTGACTGTGGCCTCGTGTATGGGTTCACAGGTCTCTTTAGAAATTCCTTTAGGTTTTTAGGTGCAGGTTACTTACGAGAGCGAGACCTCACAGAGCGTTGCAGCAAACGCCTCAGTTGGAGGTTTTTTTGCACAGGCTTTTATGTTTTCAAATAACCAACATTAAAATACAACTTTCTTTTAAGCACTGATTAGTTTGTTGCCAAAAATCTGTTGCTACATTATCAAGCATCCAGGCCTCTTAGATTGTCTTGGGCAGGTTTGCTTCGTGTCCCCAGAGTCTAAACTAAACGCAGAGAGGCAGCTTTTAGTTTCTTTGAGCTACAAATCTGAAACAAACTCTCAGAAAACACAAGGGTTCGGTCCAACTCTCAGTTCTTTCATTTCAAGGCTTAAAACTTTTTGTCTTGCATTAAATTACAAGTGGGGCTGTTAGTTTATTGTGATTTTAACACACACTTGAATGGTGCTGTCAGTCCACCACTTCGATATATATCAAAACCCAGTTGATGGATTTCCATTAAGTTGCTGCAGCCTTTAAAGAGCTGCAGAGCTTTAATGCTTGGCACTGATATTAAAGTTGCCCAGAAAATGTTTTACTACTTTGGTAATGTTCAGATTTTTTCATCCTCTAGTGCTACCACGAGGAGAAATATTTAAACTAGACAGTTATACCCCTGTGGGTGTGGTAGCATGGTAGGGTTAGCGTGGGGTAGCACCGGCTTGGACCTTTGTATTTCTCCAGTTGAATCTCTTATTCATCCTTTGTGTTTGAAACATCTAATTTAAAGCACCTTGATTGGTCTGTGAGTTGCTGAAAATCAGGTATCAGGTATTTATTTTGAAGCCTGAGGGTTGCAGTGCAGGAATCTTATCGCCCGTCCCTTTGTTCTTCTTCTTGCTGATGTTTAAATACACATAGATTTTTTTGTTGACTATGGCTTGTTGACATTTCTGGTATCTAAGGCCTGGGTGCGAAACTTCCATTAGATGATTCATAACAAGAAAATTCATGGCCCGAGGTGGACTTTTCTATTGATTTTAAGTTATTCAGAGGTGTGAATTATTTTCCACACACCTTGCACTGACATTAGGCGCTGCCTTGTGTGTCTGTCGTTCTTTTCATTGATTCATAAAGCTATCTCGAGGACAGTGGATTAAATTTTATATTTACTCCACCTTTTATACAAGGTGTCCTATTGCACTCTTCTTTCTACTTACTGAGAAAAGGACAGATTTTAAAAAATGATTTTACACAAACCCGAGAGGAACTTAACCTATAATTCACCACACTGAATGCAATAGAGGGAAATTAAAGCCCTTTTGGTGCGTGAAATACGGCCCAGGGTCAGATGCTGTACCTGGTGATCTTGGTTGTCATTGTCGTTATCAGAGAAGAACATGGTAAATGAAAGAATTAAGGTCGTGGCTCCAGTATGTTGGCTCTGATTCATGTTAGCCTGCTGTCCTGGGATTTGAACTGTCGCTCTTTGAAGACCAACTTCAATCATTTTAATGAGTTCATCGTATCCCTGCTGACTGAGATGCTCCTGATGTCACTGCAGGAGCTTCACTAAATATATTCCATTGTTGTAACTATTGATTTTTTTCCCTGTGATACATTCATTTTTAATGAGCTGGGTATCCTCCCCACTCCTCAGAGGTAATCAAAAGATGACACATGCAGTAGGAACCTCAGAACCTTAACGGTGGTTAAAGGCGGCAGAGAAACCCCTAAAATACACCAAACGGAAAACTGAGCACTTTTCACTATGTACTCTGGCATCACAAAGCGCCGTATCCTAGAAGTGGTGCTTTACAGTGAAGGAAACGCTGCACAGCTAACTGGGGGCTGGCTGTGTAAAGGGGAGCATTTTGACACCGGAGATGAGGGCTTCGCATGTGGTTGCGTTTAGACGCCACAACCACGTTGTTCAGAGAGAGCTAGAGAAAAACGTTAGAATCGTTGTCAGTGGATTGTTGGCTTTGGCAAGCAAATAACACAGCAGCTAAAGTATAGCTGGGAAGGTGCTGGGACTGCTTCCAAAGTTATTTGGTCATCCACCAAGAACATCTGATGGGTTCACAATCTATCTCCTCTGTGTGAAACGTCAGGCCCGTATGAAGTAGCGGCATAACTTCTCACAACAACTAATCTAACTGGAACAATTTCATCAAACAGACAGATAATGTAATGTATGACGCAATGTGAATAATTGTGCCCAAGCACAAGTCGTTGCCTTGCTTTGTATTGCTCTTAGCAGTGAATTAGCATCGTGTTAGATTGTTTTTTGTCTGGCATGACTCGCAGTGTGTGACAGCTGCTGATACCGTTATGCGAAGAATTAATAACTTACCGGTATTTTATCAAAACCACCATGGGCCCGGGATCTAATACAGAACTGAATCAATTTTCACAGCATCACAGACCAATTAAACCGTCATTAGGCCTCTAATTTACAAAAATAATGAGTTCAGAACCTTAAGAAACTTCGCTTTGATTGAGGTCTTTACATCAGGGCAGTATGTGCGTAGATTCAAATTGCTTCAAAGTTGCAATGACTTTGTTTTTGTTTGGAGTTTTTTTGTACAAAAGACCTATTTGAAGTCGTTGTAGAACAAGCCAGACAGAATTTCTTTTTGTTGCTTAAGCACACCCATGTGAAAGTCATGTTTTATTAATGAAGTCTGAAAAGTGTGCCACAGAGAAGGCTCTGGTTCCTGCATCAGGCTTCAAAAAACTGGATGGTGCTCATAAAACTTTCAGCTCCTTTCAGAATGGAGAGTTCAGAGATGTCTTTAATTATTTCATTTCACATTAAAACTTTGAAAACACTCGCTCCATAACAATAAATGGGAATTTATCTCGGCGTATTCTAAGGGTATCCCCTTCTGGACCTACCGCCACCATTCATAAAACATCTGAGAAAGATTAGCGAGTCTCCGATGCTCTTATCTGACCGACTTTTCTTTGAGATTTGAATCTTGTTTGTATCAGATTTTAGCCAACTTTATGCGTACTAACTTTCGGAACCCCTCACACGGCGCACATTTCCTGCAAACGGAAAAATATACTAGTGTTTTCACCGCAGGGGCAAATGACTTCTTCAAAGTCAGGTTCTGCCTCAGTTAGTGCAATCTTCTCCAAAACTTGGTGCTAACAGGTCTCTGAAGAGTCTTGTCTGGATTTCAGATGAGATTAGTGTTCTTTGAATTAAGGGCCGTACGGTTATGGAGTCATCTTTGTGCCTGCATTCTTTCGAGTTGCATTTTCTTTCGGTCAGGTGGACCACTATATAGTTGCATAAAGGTAAAATCCGTTAGACTCCTCACAAATGTGTAGCTTTGATACCAGCAAAATCTCCATCGCTGTCACATTAAAAATGTTCTGAGCCGCCACTGAACTCTGATGGTCTCCCATGTGAGATGCTTGTACCTCATTTGTGACATGCTTCTTATTACAGTCTTTCATAGCAAAGTCAAAGAAGCTGGATAATGATGAGGTCATGCAGTTAAATAAAGTATCAGTTACCTCACCCCGGCGCTGAATACCGATGCTTCCATAAATAGAGCCTCACAAAGTTCAGCCCCGCACAGATTAATTTGAACGTATGTAAGGTTTGTGAATACATTTCTGATGGCCTTGACAACTCTCTCGTCTCTCGCACCTCCAGAAAAACTTGAGTGAGGAGTCTGCATTGCCTTTGTGTGTGCTTTTCACAGAGGCAAATCTCAGAGGAGCAGCAGCACGTTGTGCTGTGACAGTCGTGCCTGGGACGCTGAAGTCTCACACTTTTCTTCTTTTCTTTATCTTTCTTTTTATTTCCTTCCCCGGCTACTGAGAATAGGTTGAGCTGAGTCTTCCCAATTAGCAGTTTTCTGAAGAGGTGTTGTGACAGCCAAGGAATACAATTTACAGTTGTTAAAGCGCATCTGAAGTTGCTGTCAGTGTGTAACAAAGATAATATCGAGCTTGATATTAATCCAGAAGTATATGAAGTGGAGTGTTATGATGATTGATTGGGCATGTTTGGATCAAAGGTGGTCTAATCCTTACAGCACATCTGTCCAAGCTGCTTAAACACCCCTCCTGAAATTGCCGTCTGCTGCCAGATAATGTAGACCAGCCACAAATCACACCTGCCTGTTGTCAGCTGGTGGGAGACCTGCAGAGCTTAGCCAGAAGCAGGAAGACGGTTTGTAGTGGGAGACAAAGAAAAGAAACTGGAGATTGGTGCCATTGTTTCCTAAATTTCTTTTATTGTTATGACAGGAAACAGTGAGCAGCATGTGGAAAACGAGAGAATGAAAATAGGTGATTTTACAGATCCACTGACTCGATTTTACTCACTTACAAACAGCTGCTGATCCTGAAAAATGTGGTTGTTTTTATGCCACGAATTCGAGGAAAACACTGATAAACGTCTTGTGTCTTTATATAATCAGAGCCGGAGCATTGTGAGGCGGAAAAGGCAAACAAAAGCAAAAGGGTTGTTGCGAATTACTATTACTTAATCATCTCTAAGATGTCATCTGAACCACATCCTGTGAAAACTCCTCAGCCTCGTCAATCAATGACGAGCAACACAAAGATGTGGCCTTGCACAGCGGTAACAAACAAAATCAGTGATATGTGGCTTTAAGGTTCTCTTTGTCTGCTTTCACACTGACACGCTGAGGTTCTGCTCCAGCCATCCATTATCCATAGCACTTATTCTGTTAAGGGTTGCTGGAGCCAATCCCAGCTTTCACTGGGCCAGAGGCAGGGAACAACCTGAACTGGCTGTCAGCCTGTCACAAGCCTTGCACATTAAAGACAAACTACTTCACCTATGGCCATTTGAAAATCACCAATTAAGCTAAACTCCATGTTTTTTTTAGATATGCAAACTCCATCCAGTTGGTGGGTTTGTTACTCAGAACCTCGCTCCTCTACTTCCTTTAATAAAACCTGACTATATGTCTGTGGGAGTGCTGAGGCTGAGTGCTGAGTTTTTTTTAGAGCTTCATACTCCACTGCTGGTAGAAACAGACTCAACATCTTGTTTAAGGCGTGACAGACAGAGTTCCCACATCATTTACTTCCCACAAAATCTCAAGGAAGTAAATGGAATATGCGTCATAATCAGAAATTGTGTCTGTGATTCACGGCCGGTGTTATGAGTCTGGCAATAATGTGGATAATACTAATATTTTTTACAGCAATGCTATTTTTCTACCACCTACACAACATTTGAATTATGAAGATGACCTCATCGTACCTCCGGGCTTGCACTGAGGCAGCTGCTATCTCTCCTTGCCAGTGGCATTAGAGGCAGAAAGACTCAAACGTATTGATTTCTAATAGTAGTTTTAATCTTAAACGACAACTCTCGGTGACTGCCATCATGTGAAAGCTTCTCCAGTCAGCTCTATTGATTCATTTAGTTCTTTGAAATGGCAGCTGTGCATTCACTTTCTGTAAGTATATTGCTTTTCTACAGAGTCAATATGTGGACTTCTGTACTATTGTTCTCCGTTTTCTCAGTCAACTTTTTCCACACAACCCGGTGGGTCTGAGAAATGATGTAACCAGATAAAGCAGGTCTGTCTATGTGTCTGCTGACATGTTCTCAATAGAGCCTCGTCCTCTCCCGAGCTGTAGAATAGTCTCATTTTTATTTTCTGCATTCATGTGCCATTCACAGCGGACGCATGTTTGCCGCTGACGTCCTAATACAGAGTCTCAATGCCAAAGCATTGTACACAGAGTTTGATAAAGCGGTGCTGCAGTGCGGACCGGCTCACCATATCATTGACAACTGGGAATAGCTGTGAAAAGACTGACCTATATGAAGGGAGCGTTTTCAAGCACCTTCAAGCCGCAGAATTAAAACCTTCATAAGCGGAGATTGACAGCAGAGTTGCCTTGTGTGCTGGGGGACAATTGGGGAAGTGCTGGCACATGCTGTTCATGCGTCCCTGAGCTGCAGTGCAGGGTCAGCACTGGAGGTGGCCACCTTGGCTGGGTGTAAAATGGCCAGTAAATCACCGGCGATACGGGAAAAAACTTCTTGGGAGGTGTGCTTGTGTGTGTGGGGGCGGCAGGAAACGTATACAGTCTTACATTTCAGTGCTGCTCGTCGTCACGCAGATGCATCCAGATATCGCTTTGTGCCTCGGTGAATGTTTATATTTGCCTCATGCCAACATCTGCACACGTGCATGTCTTTGTGCGAGCGCGCGGGTCACCCGGAAGCTTCCAGACCAGATGTGCAGGAGTCTGGCTCGCGCGGAGTGATGAGTGCCTGCCTCGCTGACACTGCAGACTTGGAACAATGCACACAGGTCTCTCCAGCTAATGAGCTCTCTATATAGAGAGCTCACACAGAGCTTCCACTCTGCCTATAGTTTCAATCAGGGCCTCCATATCTGGGGAGCAGGGCTTTTTATACTCGAGCTGGCGTTGTACCAAGGAACCTGATACAAAATGCAAATCAGCATCGAGCACCTGAGGTGGTTCCAGTTTGTTTGTGTCACAAAGTGGAGAGTGACAGGTTCTTTGGATCAGGATGGAATAGGCTTAGGAATGCAGAGGCAGCGAGGCTATTTTTACTTTCGACTTTCTATCAGATGCAAATTCATAGCTTTACTTCTGCGTTCTGTTAAAATGCTCTTTCTATATTTGCCACTGCAACCATAAACATATAAAAATACATTTTCAGTGACTTCAGAGGTGCGTGTGCGGATACTGTACCACATTTACGCGTCACGGCACAAGGACAAAGATGAATAATCAGCTTCTTTGCAAGCTCGCCGTATTGGAAAGCCCGGCTCCCAGATGGGCTGTTAAAAACGGACTCAAACAAATATAGGTTACAGGGGCTTAGTGAGTGACGCAGCCCCCCTCGAGGCAACTGTCCAGACGACTTACTGAGCAATGACTCTACATTATTCATTTCACCTCTGATGTCTTCGCTTTACAATGGTGCAGAAGAGGACAGGACCGCTGCCTAAACTCTGACATGCTGGGGAAACTAGCTGGAAATATACAATAACTACGATACTTCTGCCTCATCGTTATTAGAAGCACCCACAAGGAAGAGATTTTTTCATCATCACTAGTAGCAGCAGAATGAATCAGGGCATATGCTGAAATCTGAAGTCATCCTAGTGCTAAATGTGGCTCTAATGAATCAGGGAATTGTGGGCTCTTAACTGAGGGTAAATATTTTTACCTGCCTTGTCGTTCTTAACCTCGGGGGATACAATAAAAGCACCACATGTTTTTGGACGGCCAAGTATATTAAAACCTGTCTGGGGTTGGTAATGAATTTTTTTTTTGCTCAACCGGCAGTTTGGAATGCAAATCTACTCTTATCCCACCAATCATAGCCTGGTAGCAATATCATAAAATATTCATTTTCACAGGAACCCTATTCTGTGGTGGTGCAAAATCCTGTGCCTCTGATGGAGAAGTACAAAGATAGACTCACATACCCTACAGTGTTCCTCTGCCATATCGCGTACCTGTCAGGGAAATTACAAAGACTCGTGAGCTCGCGTCAGATTTCAAACTCTTAACCTTTCTGTCTTAGGTTTGTGTTTCTCTGGCAGCGCTAAATATATGAGATGCCCTCTAGTATCTTACAAGCTGGCTGTTTTGATCTATGAGGTTGTGATATAAGCTTTGGTTAATAATTGATGGCTGGAAGGATGTGTCTCTCCAGCTCCTTTATACCACTCAAAAATGACATTCCTGAAAATAAGAGGGGTCTTCTGCGGGATAAAATATTTCACTTTGTGAATTCCTGATGCGCTGTGTGGGAGTTCCCGCCCCTCCTGGCTGCCTCGTTATTGTGCTAAGTTCAGTGTTTTTAAGTTCGCCACGGCCTTTAGACTTGAAAGGCTGCGCTGACCTCATTAGTGCTTCCTGGCTATCACACGGAGCTAGCGACCTGTGAAGTTTCTATTGGCATGCTAAACAATGAGAAATAACCTTCACCATGGCTAATTAAGGCAGGTTACATATGAGTTACCGTAAGACTCATTTACAGTAAAAAACGTGAGAGCGGCTCCCTGGTGCTGAATCGAAGCAGCCAGCAGTGAACGTGTGAACCCAGTTTAGAATCGTTTTACATTTTTACACAAAGGAAGGATGAGAAAATGCTTAACAATTTAACATATGGTTAAATTTGAATTGATCGTCACTAGCTTGGAATAAAGAGTGAAAATGTGTCCAGGCTGGTGTACGTCATTGTAACAGACACATGTATCATAACATCAGACACTTTGGTACATGTTAGATTGTCAAAACAACATTCTGTGATCATAACAAAGTATTTTTAACATGATCTAACCATAACAATTGAACCAACCAAAGTTATTTTTACACCTAACCACCACAACAACAACATAACAAGCACAACTGGCACAATATGTAAATGAGGACGCATACAGCAGCATTAGAATAGAGTCAGCAGCATCTATACGGGGTGGGATGCACTGCATACTGAGCTGTAGACCAGCCTGAAGAGGAGACAGGGAAATGCAGATGTGCCACACCTGTCTGTGACATGAGTTCCTCTCTCTGTGGGATTCATCCCTAAGTGGAAGAATATGTCCTGCTCGTTTTTACAATAATACTGGAACTGATTATTATTCTGCAATCGATAGTGCCACAGAGCAGTGGCTTTCATGGCGCTTGTCATTTGCAAATTAATGAAACTGAATGGGGCCATTTATAATTGATAATTACAAGTCTGCGTTTCATGGCTGTGCTTGTGCAGCACGAGGCTTGTGATCAGTAGTTACAAACAGCAGCTCCCACTGCTGAAGCTGAAACAGGGTTGTCTTGCGTATCTCATAAAGCTTTTCTAAATGTTCTAACCTCACAGTACTTATTTATGCAACTGTAACTTAAGGCTTCAGACGTTTCTGTAGCAAACAGCTTTAATAATCATGAAAGAGAACAGGTCAGAAAGAAAAACAACACTTTAATGAGGAAATATTCAGTGGGGTGCTTAGACTTCTGTCGCTAGCACAGGCTCTAAGTGTACGTGAAGGACTTCTACAAGTTTTAATTACCAGCTTCTTCAGGAGAACTTCAGGCCCACTGTGCCTACATTTTAATATTTCTCAGATATTAATGTTTACAGCAGGATGCTCTGTACTGGTTCCACTTTTTCTCTGACCATCTGACGGCATCTCTCAGGAACCAAATTTGTTAATCTAATAAAGGATGAATCACCTCCCCCTCATTTCCCAAGGCGTCCATTTTTACAAAGAACAATAAGACATTATCTCTAACCTGTCTAAGGTTAGAGATTGAGTCTTTACCTTCAACTGAACTTTTCCCCACTTTGCATACTTTGTCCCGGCTTTATCTGGAACCCAATAAACAAATACGTAGACTCACATGGAGTCAATCATCATCTCATCTAACACGGATTTCCATGAGAAAACTCTAGAACATGTCTCTCTAATAAAACATGAACGAGTTTGGCTTGAAACGGGATATTAGCCATGGGACAAAATACAAGAACAGGTCAGTCCTACTGTGCCAGATCAGTGGGGCATTAATTAAAGAGAATGCTTGTTGTACTTCAGAGGAGGCTGCAGCTCTGTGACGGTTTTATTGGAACCTGGTGGCCAAAGCAGGAAGCGATGGCTATATCCAAGCACAGTAACATCATCAGCGCGTGATGAATTCTCACCAGTGGAAACTCTGTCCCTGACACCGATTCACACAGGCTTAGGCTCATTTGTCAGTTTATTAGGTACACTCACAGATAATACCAAATGTGCATCAGTTCAACAGTAAGGTCTAGCTTAAACAAAAGTATATATTTATATATACCTAGATTTTCAGTTGTTGAAACTGGTGATGTGATCACTTTGGAAGCAGCGGTTTGTGCTGCTGTTGAATTATCTTGACATTTCGATTACCGTGTCCACTGCATTTAATCCACCAAGGCCAGGTTAAATAACAATCGCGGCCTCTCTGCATAATGCTGTGGAACAGCATTACACCTCTGTGACAGAAGATGATACATTTAAATTAACACCGCTATAAAGCCATTAAACTAAAAACTGATCATCATCACCTTCATGCAGGTGGAATTTATAGCAGGACTTGCATCACATCAACAGTTTAATCTATTGTTGGTCCATGTAATAAACTAACAAATGAGTATATGTGCTTAGAAAGTGTGACTGACTTCTGTACCTGAACGGTTTATCCTGCTCCCCCTGTTCTGCGTTAACTCACAGAACTCCAAAACAACAACTCGGTTCTCCATCGGTGTTTGCTTTTTTACCTCGAAACTACATTTGACTATAAAACAAGATCGCTTCAAGCTAGAAGAAGCTCCCTGTAGTAGAGAGCACCTAATCTAGCTCATCTTAACAAGCTTTTAATTGTGTTCGCTACGTCCTGCACTGCCTCGCACAAAATATTTTTCATCCAGACACACATGAAGGAATAATCTATTACGTTGCTTCGTATGATCGAGGCACGACTGTGGCTTCGTTCCCCACTGAGCCGTGTTCATCTAATATCATTTTGGCGGCCAAACACTAAAACAACAACCACAACAAATACAGTAGTGTTACTCTACGGCTGTGTGCACAGTACAGTTTGGATAAAACATTCCCAGTAGTGCTAAGAACCAGGATGAGCTGACGTGAGTATCATCACACTGTGGGACAAGCTGGATTTCTATCTGATTATATAAACCTCATTAAGTTTTGTGTATATAATAAATATCAATAGGTATAAGCAGAAAACCTGATGGAAAACAATTGTCTATAATATATAATATATTGCTTATAATGTAACTACCCCAAAAATGTATCTGTTGTGTTAAAGTACCTTTAAATATATTACTTAAGAAGATTTTCCAAAATACAAAAGGTTATATCTCGGTGCCCCCGGCTGGAGTTTAATTCTTTCACATCTTATGAGCAACTTAGGCCACTAATGGGTTCAGACCTTTTACTAATTTGTAGTAGAGCTAAGGTCATGCATGTTGGCTTTGTGGCAGGACTGAAATGAGGAAGAATGTATGCCCCGCAGCTCAAAATATTAATTTCTTAATATTTCTTCAAACCGTGTGAAATTGCTCCCTTAAACGTGGACTAATGCGACCTTGTGATCGCATTAAGCCTCGGTTGTTGTCTTCAGCTGCACTGAGGTAAATTCTGAGCATCTGAAGGTTGAGCAAGAAATTAGGGAAAATGAAGATTAGTGTAATGGTGAGGAGATGTGTGCTTTAATGGAGGAGTCTTCCTTGCAGACTACTGACTCTGAACTGAATAAATTATGGTTTTGAATCAAACATCATATACTAGAGCTGAAGGTCACTGGATTAAAGATACCTGTGCTGAATAATATAATAACAGCAGGGGAGGACTGTGTTTCTAGTAATGAGATTTTCATATGCATCTGAACTGTGCTTATATCATTTTATGCCTTCCTTTGAGGGGTGCTGAGGAGCCTCATCGCTTCATTGACTACACTGAACACTGTAACCCTCAATATTTAAAGAACAACTACAGGATTTGTGGTATCAAACGCAAACAGCCTGAGGCATTTCGCTGGGGTCGGAGCACTTAACCTGCCGCCTATATTGCATTTCGTGTTATCTCTCAATAAAGTAATTGAAATCATTATTTGAAAAGGCTATTTTTCTCTACTAATGCCCCACAGGTGTGTTCAGCATTAACCGCAACTGATCTCTCAGGTGTCCGTCATTAAACGGACACAATCTGACTAAGTGCGGATGCTTCTGTAGCACAAGTTACAAAACCTCCACGGACGCTCGGCACACTTTGCCATTTCGTTTCTGAAAGAGGACTACGTGTATGTCATTATTGTGCACTGATGACAAAGATCACTTTTCTATGGCAACCGTGTGGCTTTTGTCATACCCACATATTGCTGCTCGTGCTGAGTGGTGAGCTGCACTGAAGGCAGATGTTGGCTTTTCAGCTGGAGCAGAAGGACAAGACAATGTACTGTGCATGACTAATGTCCTGGAAGTCTTTGTTCTTTTTTTTTCCGGTGATATGATGACTACAGTCAATCAGGGAGGTTGAGATACTGAACCAGACGTCAGTGGGAAAAAGGTCTAATTTTGAAAATGAGCTATACACTGCTCTTTTCTTCCTCCACTCAATTCAATTTAATTAAAAAAAATCCCCCAACATGGATCTCCGTTGTCTCGTTCCGTTGTGCGCCTTCCTCACTGTGTGCTCGCAGGTTCCCATCATAGAAGTATGAGCTCAGGGAGCATATCGCAGTTTGTATTCAGTCAGTGTGACAGGCGGCAAAGCAGCAATCTTGTCTGTCGAAAGACAATGATTCCACTCAGCTGCCATGTTGCGCACACAAATGTGTTAGACGACATCAGTGCTGAAATCTGTCCCCTTGCAAAGTGAAATTTAACGTCTGTGAACCAGTCAAAAGATAATCCTTCGATGAATGAATAATTCTCCTTTGATTTTTATTGCATGCTTCACACCTCTCATTTGCCTGTGGGTTTTTACCTAAGTTGATCATTTCTGAGTATTAACTTTGGCATTTTGAAAACGTGAAAAATAAATTGCACATGATGAGATATTCACAGCTTTATCCTCCAAGGAGGAAGCAGAAAAAGATGCACTTCCATCCACAGTTTAAAGAAAAACTCAATTAGTCAGATGTGATATTTTGTGCTCTTCTGTGATTCATATCACAGTTAATTTATTGTGAATGAGTTTTGCAGGCAAATATTTTGAAAATGCGTCTTTTTTGGAAACTTAGGCTTTAATACTATTTACTATTTAAGCACGAATTGAAATTGAAAACAAGTAGATAAGTAGGTAATCAAAAATAATTACTATCAATCTGATGTGGACATCCAGACAAAGCAGGTCCAACACAAACTCAGCAGCATGTGCACAACCATCCATGCCTAAACTGAGCAGACAGGTCTGGCAAACCTCCATTATGATCACTCCACAATGTCACTGCAGATGTATCTTTGACAAAGTCACAGCGAGTAAAAAATGCATGTGAAAACCTGCATTGGTGCCGTGCGCCGTCAATGGTTTCTGTTGGAGCCTTGCATTGTTAATAGCTGGACGGTGCTTCAGGTTTGCATTACAGTCAGGACTTGAGCTTTTTAGCCAATGTTCTCCATGATTGAAATTCTCAGTCAGCCATCAATCTGCATTATAGACTGGTTTCCCCTTGTCTGGTGGGGGCTAACTGAAACAGATTGAGACAGCTCTTGCTCGCTGCATCACTAATGGCTGCCAATGAAAGAAGTCTCTGTGCCGTTGACCCGTATGTGGAACAGGATCACGTCGCAGTTTAGAGCAATGGGGAGAACACAGCTCAATATAGGGAGTCTCTTCGGCATCAGTCACCAGTCAACAACATCCTCATCCTATTGACTAAATGTTGCCCAGAAATAGAATCTAATCACAGGGGTTGGACAAGCTCTGGTTCTCCTAATGGTTTACCATTAGCTCACTGGAACAAAGCCCAAAGTATAGAGAAACATAACAATATATTCCTGCTTGTCCGCATAGCATGGCAATAATGGATTCTTATTATTGCCATGGCACCTACTCCTCTGTGCCTACAACAGCAGAAACTCTGAGGCTGATACAAAAAACGATCACTCGCTCATCTCTGATTTGAATCCTCATTATTTTCTGTCAGACAACCCTCCATTAACCTGAGACAAGGGCACAAAAACACAAGCTGTATTTTGGGAAATATGCATTTTGCTCCATTCAGGTTGGTTAAATAGATAATGCGGACCGCAGGGTAAGTGAATTTCCAGCCATTTTGCAGGCGGGTCACAACACAGTCATTACCTGTGTGGCATAATTGACAGTGAACACAAGCAATCCTGTTAATTGATTACCAAGGCCTGCGTTAATGGAAAATGCAAAGTCTCATTGTACTCAAAGCCCCTGTCAGGAATATTGCCACACAAAGCCGAGCAGACGCAGACGCCGTTCCAGACCTTTCCTCATTACCAGGGATGTTTTCAGACAGTTTCAGTCCAAAGCCTAACAACGTGGTGAAAGCATTTCACATTTCATCCAATAAATGTTATGAAACAGACCCTTTGGGGGGGACGTGCCTCGTCAGAAACACAAGTTCATGAAGAGTAAGCCCAGTTGCTGTTTTTTCGCCCAGGTTGAGCTGAGGATGCGGGGTATGGGCCCCTCTCCCCTCTCGTGCAGGATTCAGCCTCCAGCTCCTCCTCTGATGCATCGTTTGCATCAGTACTTGGGAGCACTTGTCCGCGCACTGCTGCACCTCCCCACAGTGCATTCGCGGACTCCGCTTTACCAGGTGATGTCAGGCAAACGCTCAAGAGGCAAGATGACATGTTTCTAGCACGCCAGAGGTCGGAATTAACGTAGAATGGAGACCCGCTGCCTTTTTGTCCTTTTCTCTGAGTGGATTTGGATCTTCACCCTAACTTCCATCCTGGGCGGATCACAAGCGGATGTAAGGTGCATTCCCTCGTGCCAGCTGCCGCTAATCACAGCATTTCCTCGGGAACTCTCGGAGCTGGATTTGACTCATTTCGGCGAGTCAGCAGCTGGGCTGTCGGAGGGGTCACCGGGCGCCAAAGCCACTGGCGACGGGGACGAAAAACACAACACTGCGCAATTAACTGCGAGCGCAGAAAGTTCGTCTAAAGTAGAGCCACGGTTCGAGGGGCTCGACCCAAGTTGTCCCCGGCAGGACGCGTTGAACGATCGCGAAAAACTTTCCGAGTCCAAAGAGTCTCCTGGCGCGCGTGCCCCCTCTCTCACAAACGTAACCCCGAACAGCGGCGGCGGCGAAAGTAACAGCTTTTACGGAGAAAACGAGGTTGACGTGGCGGCGAGCGAGGACACGGGTTTGGCCGCTTGGACGCGAGCTAGAAGGAGCGCGGAGACCTGGTCCGGATTCAGACCCGAGGGCGCGGAGGATGCCTCGTTCGCGGACCTGGAGGAGGTACAGCTCACAAGTTCGACATTCGCGCTCGCCGGGGACACGGCTCATAACCAGGCGATGGTGCACTGGTCCGGACAGAACAGCAGCGTAAGTAGTGGATGTGCGCCAGGTTTACGCATGAACCTCTTTTGACGCAGTGTGATCAGGGTTGACTCACATGTTTCGTGCGCTGATGTGACTAATGTGATGCTTTGATTTCGACAACGGAGACGCAGCAGAGATTAAACACGAGCCCGTTGAGGTTGAGGGGTTCGATTCTCTGTTGGGTGTGTGCCTTCACACCACCTTGTGTTTTTGTGAGTTCGTGTCTGTGCCATTAAGGCTTTTGATTATTGATTAGCTCAGTTTGCAGGGAGGCACAAATTAAAAGTAACAAGTCTTTAAGCTATAATAAAATTTGTTTAGTTTTCTTTTCTCTCCTTAAAGTCCTTGTTATTCTCCTTTTTATTCCCTCACAAACAGACACACTGCTGTAAATTTTGTTGAATGACTGGCAATATAGGCATTGATCCTTTGCATACAGGAAAGCAATAAACCTCATATATCTTCTTGCTCTGGGCTTGCTCCATAACAGAAATATAATAAAAAAGAAAGGGTATAGACCTCACTGTGTGATATTGTGCTGTCAGTCATTTTGGTTAAACGGGGTTTAAGCTGCTGAGTGTCTGAGAACGCAACTGAGGAGATGATCACACTTGGGTAGTATACCTCACAAAAATAACGTCATTTGAAATGATTTACACAAAGAACTGCAAGGAGCCAAACTGAGTACAAAGCAGAAGCATATAATTTAATACAATACTCAATAGAGAGACAGACGTTGCAGGTTAGTTGAACAGACGTTTACCTCACAGTAAAACGCTTGCTGATGTCTGCGTAATCAACACAAAGCTGACTTTCCACAGACTGGGATCATCTACTTTTATATTCAGAACTTCTGACAAACCACATTGATGTGAATGTGTGTGGATGCGAATGAATGTCAAGGCTCTTAAAATAACTGTGAGTGCAATGGACAGTAAGCTCCTCCTAAGCCACTTTGAGTCAGAGAAATAAATTAAAATCAATTTCCACACACATACATCTAAAGTCCGACTAAAAACAAAGTTGTTTGCCATCTTTTTCGCTTAGTTTGGCCAGAAGTCAAGTAACAAAATTTGTTATTTGTATTCCCAAGACATTTTACTAGGGCCAATGAAATGTGTGGTCGTGTGTCCTGTTGAGATTCTTGGACAGCGTATCTGTTTTGGCCTTGGGTCTTTGTTCTGCTCATTTGGCTCCACTGACACGTAGAACAGTGTGTCATCAGCATAGCTGGAGATGGCAATGGCAGCATGCAGAGCACAGGGTCAGTACAACTTCCTTTACGAGAGGAAATGCTTATCTTATATCTTCATAATCATATGATATATCACAGTATTACAGATTCAGGTTATGCTGTATGTCTTTAAACGTAAACATTTTTAACATGATTCAACTTCTTTAATGTTCGATTACATATATCACACGTGGGGGTTTGTAAATGAACTCCATGTAGTGAAGATGGTTGTAATTCAGAATGTCCCTACAATGACAATACTGTTAAAGGGTGGTAGCGAATTGTAAGGATCAGTCAGTCAAACTCAGAAATGATATCTTTGTAAGTTGCACGTGATGCTAAACTACCTGTCTTTAAAATCAAAGTCACCAGAAAGATAATCTTCTGGTCTTTCTCTAAGAAATTTGCCCCCAGATGCCACAGAGGTTCATCACACGTATTCATAATTTGTGTGTCCTGTCTTTGTACCTTGTGACTAGGTGGTCACGAAGGAACCTGGCATATTTTACAGCTTTACAGTGTATTTTTTTTAAGGTCTATTTAAAGTAGTAATGTATTTCAAAATTGCCCACCTTCCCCCTTATTCCTACACAAACCTTTCTGTTCACGCTTACATTTCAGCCACAATGACTGTAATCAGCATCCCTGAGGAAAGTTTGAAAGCAGCTTTAAGGCAGGAGCAGTCATGCATCGTTACAAAAAGATAACTTTGTCTTACAGGCTGAATTATGAGAGGGAGGAACTGAATAATATTTAATGCAGGTGCGCTAGACAACAAATCTAAAGATGCTGTGTTTTGAGTATAAATAAAACCTCCTGAAGCTCTAAATGTGGCTCAGAGTTGTAAAGTGCTTCTTTCACATCATGTTTTAACACTTGAGGCAACTGTCACATGCTCATTTTTGTCATACTGTGCATGAAAACACGTTTCAAGCTAGTCACACTGCAGACGTTCCTTTTTTAGCTATAACATGTCATCTACTTGGATTTTTGCAGCTAATTGTGAAATCTGATAATTGGTTTAGTATCGAACCCACAGGCCAACAGCCAATTTGTGCATACAGTCTGTGAATCATATGGTCTGAGGTTGGTATTGACTTGTTCTGGTATTTAGCTTCCCTGTTCTATTAATGCCATGCGTTTCCACTTGAAGCCTAGTTAGAGAATCTTCGCAGTTATTTTATCATTTGTCCAATTATCACAGTTTGCACACTACACTGAAACAGCATTTCAGGTTTGAATGCTCAGGAAAATGCACAACCGGCTCAGTCTGTGTGCTTCTACCAAACAGATCTGTTGTTTGCGTCAGTGACGTGTTAGATCTTTCAGCAAGTCTCCCTGGATTTGAATCCTTGTAGAGTCATTGTAGTACAGTCAAAGAAACTGCATTCAATAAATACAGCATAGTTTTGATCAGCGACACATTTGAATGTTTTATTCCGTCCATTCATGCTGCTGTAACCTTGAATAGTTTACCTATAGGAGCCACTTAGGTAGATAAATAACTTAATTGTATTTATGTGGCAGAGGCAGAGAGAGAGCTGAACAGCAGAGAACGTTAAAGCTTAAGAGTCTTAAGGTTATTAGCTTTGCAGCGAAGCATATTTTAGTTTTGTTGGATTTTGATTGGGTTTGTCGCTTTGTGTTTCAAACATGGATTACAGCTGGATCAGACTGGGAACAAACTGTAAATATTGGATGTGTGATTTGTACAAATACAAAAATTCCCAGCGTATTTGTGCAACAGGCTGTGCCTTGTATTTCAGCGGTGGGGGTTTGTAAAGTCTCCTGTTGTCTGCCCTGTTGCCCTATCAGAGCACAAGGCTTTTGTTGTGTTTACTTGCACAGAATGGTGAAAACTAGCAATCTGTGCTGAGCGAATAATTACGGCACCAAACTGTGGAAACCTTTTGGTTCAACTGAATATGGAACAACTGGCAAAAGTTTCGCTGTTTGGTTTTTCTTTGCCGCAGACGCATGTAATCGTACTCGCTAACCAAGCTGAAATGCTTCATTTGTCCCTATTATTTTAGTGTGACCCACAGAAGTGTTGAACCAGTCGCCCCTGTTGCAGCAGGTGTCTGTTGTAAATGTGCGCCTCTGGTGCCAGGTAACAAAATCACAGCTGCCATCCCATTCACTGCCACTACAACTGTGGAGGGAGCAACACAACTTTCCCAACCGTGGAAAATGCTGAATTACATGGTTTGGATGGGTGAAGACACAAACATGTGCAAGTTAGATTAGTTAACCTGTTTTTGTGTGTGTTTTAATAATCTTGGTATGGATTAACTCTCAACTGTAAAATATTCATTACATGTGAATTTAAAATAACAATTTCTTACATGTTTGGCACAGATGCTGCTGGATTGTCAGTTTTTTTTCCTTTTTACTACAGTCGCTACAGATCCCCCAACGTCAACGCGTTTCTTTTATTTTGACCATATTTTGCAAGTGGACAGTCTTGGTTCTTTATGGGAAAAGTGTGCTTTATGTAATATATACAGTCTAACAAGGTTTGGCTGTTGGGCCAAACTTGTTTTGTCACCCAGTGCTATTTCAGGAGCTTGCAGCTTCTTGCACAATGTTGACAAGAAGACAAAGGTCATGTTACATTGTACAGTTCCACCTAGAATGGAACAGAATACCAAATCAAAACATGGAACAACAGGGATGTGTTGGAAGCCGTAGCTTTATTTAAACTACAGCACAGTCTCTGTTAAAAGGAGTCATCGCAGTAAAATACTGCTTAGCTTTTACATGGATGAGGACTCTGAAGCCTTGAACGCTTGAACCATCTTCATTTCTAATAATTTATAATAATAATTTCATTTTCATGACAGTGACAGTGGACTTTGTTGACAGCGCCGGCCTCACCAGACATTTGCTGTTTTTATGCTACAGGCTAATTAAAGAGCGTAAGAGCACGAGTCAGTGAGGTAGACGTAGCGGATTGACCAATAATTAAGACACTAATTAGTGTTCATAACAATCAGCAAGACACTCCCGACCTTGACGTTAGCCTGCCCTGTCTTTTGTGCCAAGCGCAGCACCCATGGTGCCCAGGTGGGAGGAGCAGGCAGGTGCTATATTAATTCAGGTTCACCCACAGAACGATTCTCAGTAGGTTAGAGGTTTTTGGAATCAGCAGTAAAATGATTAATGTGATTAATACGGGGCTCTGTAACCAAACACAGTTAAATACTGGCAGCATTCTACTGTATGCATTGTATAGGACAGATACCGGAGCTGTGCTGCGTTTCTAACTCCATGTATCACCGAATGAAACAAAATATTTTTATGGAGCAAAACTCACTCACAAAGAGACAATGAAACAACTGGCCAAGGTAGAGAAATGTTTAAAGAAATGAAAGACACATATATGATGTGCCGTGCAAACTCAAATCAGGTTTATTAGCTGAGCGGGGACGTGGATTCTTCCTTTAGAGCAGCCTGTGTCTTTTCATGGACGCCACCTTTATTCCCTTTTCAGGGTTAGTCACAAAGCAGCACCTAAAATAAGGACTCAGAATCTAACTAAATTACTGATGGTTGTAAAAGAGGTGGATTTTGAATTACTTTGCAGATGAAACTCCAAATCAGTTGAATCTACAGGCTTTTGTAGCATGTATCCTCTTTTGTTGAAACCTGAGCGACCGTTAGAAATAAAAGATCAGGCTGATGTTTTTCCACATTTTTGGCATTGTCAGTATATCCTGTAGCAAAACTAAAACCAGCAGTGAATGTCATTTGCCACACGGTTGCACCGACTCCCGTTCTGTTACGAGCCCTGTAGTTCATCAGTGCAAAACAAATTCCCGCATATCTCAAAGCAGACGTAAATCTTTCCTCCGTATAATGAGGGAAATAAATTTAATGTTTACAGTCTAAAACAGAGGCAGGAAGCACTTTTTTATCCCATACCCAAAAGACTCTTCCCACTCAACTAAACACAAGCAGTTACACCTTGGCGTTATCAGACTCATGTTAGTGCCTTAATTTTAATGTCCCAGTGTGAGGTTGCTGAGCTGTTTGTTGGATTCAGTAAATAAAGATGATGATCATATGTCAGCCAGTTGTCATTCTCCCTGCAATAAACATATTTCCATGGGTTTGTAGTTCTATCCACCTTGAACTTACTTCCAGCTTTATTAACATTTTATTTATTTTATGCTGAGTTTAATTTTTGCCTTCTGGCCATTTCTGATCTACTGGCAGGACCTCGAGCACGTAACATCTGAATGTGCCTCATTCTGCCACATGGCTGAGTAGAATTTCAAACGCGCTGGGGTTCTTTTTCTTTACGTATGTAACTGAGCATTTAGCAGCAGCCACTGGTGTTGGGATTGGTATGCAGGCTTTAAATGTCACTTAATCTGTAAAGTGTCTTCTTAACGTTGACATTAGCTTATCTCCGCGGTGAGACAGAGAAGGCGTCACACACGAACAGAGCAGTAATAATTCACTACTCGGATCCAATGCCATCTGTGAGGAACGTGTTATTTAGTTAGAATGAATTCCATATTAGGTTTAATTCATTAAAATGCCGCCTTTTCAAAGTGAGATAACCTTGGTGATGCTATTCTGGTTCTCTGCGTCTCGCAGTCTGAAAACAGGCAGGTGAATGAAAAAGACTGAATTGCCGGTAGCTGTGAATGTGTTTGTCATTCTGTGTTAGGCCTGTGAGCCCAGCGCATGCGGGTACAGCCTGTCGCCCCCTGTGACCTTGAACACATCTGTCCGGCTTTGTTCCCACTCTGTCCAGCTGTTTTAAATGCAATGGGTATAATGTTAATCACTTAAAATTCTCCACAGAAGAAAAAGTTGCCGTGTGCATTATTATTCAAGAGATATCACCGCAATAGATCTGCATTACTGTAAAAGAACATTCCTGTCTCCTAATTGTAATCAGAGGCATGAAGCACTCAGAGCTTAAAGTGGACGCCCTCTATAAGCTTGAGTTTGCTCATGTCTCAGCTCATTTCTTTATGGTTCTTCGTGTCTCGGCTCAAGATGCCTCTCTTCAGTTCGCGGTTCCTCAAAACCTTCTGTGTCTGGAGAATTTGTCGAATTCTGAGTAAAAATCCTTCAACCCTTTGGAAAAAGACCCTTTTCTCTGCCTTGAGCAACCTGGAGGAGCAGCTGCTCGTCTTACAGTCAGTGAATGTTTATGCCCCGCTCGTGGCTACTCAAGTCCGCGCTCGTAGTATTTCCAGCTACTCGCCTCTTTCTAGTAGAGGGCTTTCTCCTCCTCACAGATGTTGCGCTTGATCTGCTCCATTGAGCTTTTGGTAGGTTGTCTCATCTGCCTTTGCCAACTGGAGACGGGCCAGGTACGCAGTCATTCGAAATGGATGGTGGGTAAAAGACTGTATTTGGCGACATTCTTTAGCTCTACTTTAGGTCCGACTCAGTGTCCTTGAAAAAAAATCCCATTTGATCCTTGCATCTCTTCATTCTGTTGAGCTGGCTCTTTCTGGCTATTAGGCGTCTCCTGTAGCTACTGTACTGTAGGATGAGCAAGCTGTCAGTGCATCTCCAGTCCTCGATACAACCAGCTATTCTATTCCCCCAAAATAATTCAGATGCATTCAATTATTAATCAGCAGTGTCTTGTGGCAAGCGAGAGGCTGCTATACCTCAACTACAAACACTTTAGATAAAGTCCATGAAAGATTGGTTCCACTAAGATAAAGGCGGTGATGTTATTGCTGTAATTATCTAGAGACTTGTCTCATTTGTCTGAGGCAAAGAGCAGTAAATAATCACCGAAACGTCAACCAGAATGAAGGGTTATTTCAGGACAGAGGGAAGCAGAAATGTAGTCGGTAACAGGGATTAATGTCGACTGTCAATGACACGCAACAACTGAAAAGTGAAATTACTCTATGTACAGAATGTTCTTCCATTACTGTGCTGCAGGGCCTAATGGGTGCGTGACACTGAAAGCAGTCAATTAAAAGTTATCTCGAGCTGTACAGCCTGACCCCTAACCTGAATATCAAGACAAGTGCATGTACTGTGACTTTAATGAAAACAGTGATTGTTACATTAATGTCAATAAAAAAAGTAGAATGTAACAGCATATGGAAAACTATGGTGTAACATCAATACCAAAGTATGCGACGACTAACTCTACACGAAGGAAGAACAAAGTTACTGTATGATACACTTTAATGCTACGTTAAATACAAGATGACATTGAATATATTATGGAGGAAATGGGTTAAAATAAAAATACAGTATACTGTGCAAAGCCTGGGGTTACTTGCTTACTAGCACGGATGGGGAAAACAAAAGAAGGCAAAGATGAAAGAGAGACTTGAAAGTGCAGAATATTCTCATCTACCTCCCTGTGAAAGCAAATGCTCGTGTTTCCCAAAAATGTCAGGCTGCTTCTTTAATATGATGCCCCTGTCAAACCTCATACAAACAGCATCTCCTGTTCCATGACATGTGAAATTCCTCATTAGTGCTTGTTTGTTCAGCTAAGTTAGTCGTCACGATTTATAGCCTCCGACCCAACCTGCGCGATGAAAACCCAGAACTGACACGCTTTGATATTAATCCGGTTGGATTTACAGTTTTCAATAAAAATATAAAAATAATGTTCCTGCGTTGAGAAGTCTCTTTGTCTGTGTGCTGGAGCTGGGAGGCATTCAGTTGTTTGACCATATTAAGACTTAGCCTGATCGATATTTCAGCTCTGTTGACCTTTTCTCGGTTTCTTTCTTGCATACCTCCTCCACCTTTATGCTGCCTTCTCAGCATGTCATCTCAGCCACGGCTGTTTGTGTGAATATGATGCGTGTACGGGACTTGACGTGTTCAGACCACCCTGTGGCTGGTGCCGTCCGCCTCGACCCCCATCCCCTTGCAGATGGATGGACGGGGAGGCTGCTGCTGTTCAGGACTGAACTAAAGAAACAAATAAATCAATGAACTGCTTTAACGTAAGAATGTGAGGACCATGACTCAACCTGAGACAACTGGCACACAGAATTTATTTTTTATAACAATATTCCTGAAGCGGCCGTGCCTACATGTGATGGATAAACACTGGGGGCTGGTTCTTAAGGCTCAGCACTGCGCAGAAACTACTGAGCTCAGACCTGCCAAGCCACCAAGCCTTCCTGTGGTGAGGTTCTCTAGCGCCTTGAAAACCCTGCAGAGTGTGTTTTTTGTCTGCATGCTGCGTTTCCCTCCCGGGTTTCCTTTCTTCTCCTCTGTGTGCTGTCTAATAGAGCAGAAATCCCATAGAAATCAGGCAGCGATTTTATTTTACAGGATAAAATTAATTTGGCTGGAATAAAGTATAATCAGATCTTCTTCTTTCTCTTTGTCTGAGCGGTTTCATGGTGTCTGATCGTCTTTGTGTTCGCTGTGCAGGTTATATGTTCATTATGTGCTCTGCCTGTTTTCACTGTGTCTCACTGCCAGCTGCTAAAGCTTCAGATTGTTCCGGTTCACGTGTTTCGACAGTGCCTCGATATATTTTAATCCGTTTCTGTGGTTAAACCAAACACTCATGTCATCATTTCTTTTTTGACCACTGGTCAGTGTTTGATTTTACCGGGGCCTCTTGTGTTTCTCATTCACATGAGTCACACCATCGGGCTCCTGCAAAGAAGAGCCTCTCATTTCAAACCGCAACGCGCTGACCTTAATGAAAGTTTGCTTTTGGGATTTATGGCAAAAAATAGGTTTCACACGATGAGAGGGATATTCTTCCCCAGCATATTTTACTTTGTTTATGTCAGAGGACGTCCACTTCATTACAGAGTGCACTGAGCTTTTAGGTTTGTCATGCAACCAGTCTTTTACTATCTCAGCATTTTAATCGCTACACGAAAAGGAGTAAAAATAAAAATAACATCTTCAGCCAGTGAGCCCAACGTTTTGCTTGGTTTGAAAAGATCCCACCCGCTTGCAGTCTACAGCTCTGGAGCTCAGCACGTGGCCGTCGCCTGGCTGCTCAGCTAGCCTGGGCTTTCATTTATGGTGTGATGTGAGAGCCTGAGGAAGAGGGTTTTAGATGACTTACCAACCGTGCTGCTACTTCCACGCCGGCTCGTCGTCTCAACGCGAGGAGTCCAATAAAGTCAGACGCTCGCTGTTCTGCTTGAAAGCTGCAGCTGCAACATGAAACGTCTGCTTCCCGTCCATTTGAAATGCAGTTATTTTAGTGGTGTTACCGTTTGCCAAGGTGACAGTGTTTCTATTTTAGCTGAACTCTTCCCTTATAATTACACATTTAGATACATGCTATCGCTGCAAAGGCCTTTGGTGCTTATAACAGCCTTAAACTGTGTTGTTCACACCTCCTATGTACAGTATATCAGGCTTTATGGGAGCCAGTAGCTTTATTTTGTGCACAGGAATGTTGTGAACGCATTCATAATTTACGACTGCAGTGACCTGCTATCTATGGAAAAGTCAACAGCTCTGACTTCAAACAACCGAGCTTCAGCACAACATCTGGCCTATGAGGAAATGTTGCCTTTGTTAATGAAGTGATATAAATTGATGTGGCAGACAAAAGCCCCTGAACATTGTGCGTCTCACTGAGGTGGCACTGAAGAGGATGGGCTTTCACGCAGGCCTCCTTTGCTGCAGTATGAGTTGCAGATATATAAACAATCCGTCCTTATGAAAAGTGTTAAATGACGCTGTTTAAGGAGATGGTTTCATCAAGTCAAGTCTTATATTTGTGCTACGCCAGCGAATTGGCTTTCTACGCCGTATTTTTTATCCCTTAAATAGCGTTCGCTGCCACATTGTTAACACTTCAGTGGTGTTAATACATCGTATGCAGCTGTTCTCACCCGTCTCCTCCCAATTAGTTTGTCTTGGTTGTGACATTGTTAACAGATACTGCATCTTTAATTTGAATATCAGCAGTTTGTAAAATCTCGGTGTCCTGTACAAATGAGAAATTTAAATGTGTATAATTAAAGCTGATTTAATCTTTTTTCTATCGCCAGTGGATCACATGACTAATGTAATTGGATGTGAAAGGTGCCGCCAGTATTAATGAAAACAGAGAGAACTATCAACTCCTTCTGGTCTGTTAGCTCGTTGTTTGGATTTTGCAGCCTACAGCTGTAGTGTTTTGATTAAAAGGTCAGAGGTCACCGCTAAACGGGCATGGATGGGCTGAAGGAGACTACATCCCATCCTCTGCTCTGCACAGCATCAAGTTTTGTCAGTGTGGGAAACGAAAAGGTAATTAAACGACCAGCTTTTAAAATGTTCACCCTGACAAAATAAAAAACATCGGAAACTGTGTCCGCCATTACTTCGGATGCTGATAGTGAGGTTTAATTTAAAAATGGCCTTGCATTATCTAGAGTAGGCAGGTCACTGCTTCGGCAAACACACATTGCTGTTTTACAGTAATTTTCAATGCTACAATATGTGACCAACAAATTATATTCAGTCCATTTGAGTGCAGGCAGAAATGTTTGGGAACGGAGGCAAAGCCAACACATCTTGTCTGCATAACTAAACACTGCATTAGATAAGCGACTTATTTTAGTTTGTGTATTTTTAGGTTTTAGGTTGAGCCTTCAAATAAACAGAGCAGGTAAGGGTTCTAATTTTTATTAATCTCTACTGGAGTGAACATTTACTGTGAAAGAGGCAGGAAAACACCTCACATTAACTTTTCTTTTATTGTCATATTTGTCTTTATTATTAATATTCCAGTCAGTAACGCCTGCAACAATTGCTTTTATGGAATCATCCATCTGTTTAATTACTGTGACTAAATGTTTTGACAGTTTTATTGATGAGGCAACTTAATTCCAACAGCTGATAAGGCCTGGATCAACGGGTTGCAGAGTGGGAATGAATTGCTATGTGTGCTCTGTCGCTCGATTCATTTGTCTCAGGTGTTTATCCTCCAGTAGCAGAATGCCCCCTTCTTCTCTTCATACAACACCATTTCACACGCGTAATCTCTTCACCCAAAGCTTTTTAAGTCGCCATTAAAGCCCCATTCATTCTTACATAATGATCAAACTTATCCTGGTACATTTACCCCCAAGGTTTAAGATTTACAAAGGATTAGAGGTGGAAAAATCAATTTTCCTGCACTTGAATGTCAAGTAATCCAGTTTGGAGATGTGTTTCTTCCACTGCAGTCTAATGGTCTGTGCACTACGTGGTCGCTGACATTAAATGTGAAATTCAAATAAGGAGATATGCTAATGCCGGCTGTATGGCCTTATTATTTAAATTTAGAGGGTAAGTTTACACTGGGTGTAATCGTTAAAAGACGATCTGTGGCTTCAGAAAGCGATTTAATGGCATGTGACACACTGAACTTCAAACACCTGTTTTATGCCGTAATGTCTACAAACTGAATATTGTATCACTGCATTGATGCAGTAACTGCGGCTGCGGAGCTTCACCTTACACTTTCAACATCCTTTCAGAACATGAGAAACGTTTCCAGGCGGCAATAAGGTGGATGCAAATTACATCTGACCTAATCCTGGATCCTTCCCAAGCAGATGCATAAAGTTAATTGGCACCAAGAAGAGGGAATATAATTTGTCCTAATTTTCAGGCTGCTATGGATTGTTGTATTGTGCACAACAGTGTCCATGAGGATATGATATTTTATTGGAGGATCATAAATGACAACTGTACCATAGTTCCAACAAGCTATAGTATGTAGATTATTTTTACCAAGTTTTAATCTGAGATTTGGTTGGTTAATTGACCGCAAGAGCAAATAAAAGCATAAACTATGATCTTGAAATGAATCCCACAAACAGCAGGTGGTGTTTATGTGATGCGGTGCGTAAACACACAGAACATATGAGAGCATAATGATAAATACACAACAAATACGATGTTTCTCACATTGAGTGTATTGTTGACTCTATAGCCAAATCGCAAATGAATAGTTGACTGGCACACTCACTGGAAAAAAATCAGCCGCGATTGTAATAATCATGGTTTGAGGTTTTCTAGCTTAAACTTGAAATAACAGATACAATAATAACAGTCTCCTGGTTAATATATGCTATTGGGCATCATAAAGTCTAGAAAGCTTATATATTAAGAAGGGTTGCAGCATAAGCCACCCTACAATAATAGTTTTATAATATATTGACAGCCAGTTGGTACTGACCCTTAATGACTGTGTGTAAATGACCTAGATGTGTCTCAGTGTGCGTAGTTTGTGTCTGTTTCACTCTGTGGCCAGCATTTTTAAACTTATTCTTGTTTGCATAACAAAGTTTTACTTGTTTTAGGGAATGTAACAGCTGGTAATTAGAAAATGCCTATGAGAAGCTGGATAGGATGCACAGAGAGACGTCCCGGGGGAGCTGTATGATCTGCAGAGTTTATGATTGCTCAGCGCACAACGGGCTCTGCCGGGGTGATTAAATGTAAAGAGTGAGGGGCACAATGTGAACGACAGGTTTTGTGTGAAAAAATGCTGAGATATTTTAAAAGAAGGCACGAAGCTGCGGGATAATTGGGCAAATGAGCATGTCACTACCTTATGCATCAGAATCTAAACCTACTGTACATACAAATTAAAATTGCTTCTCTTAATATTAAATAGAGGGAATAAAAGTGTCCACAGCGAGTCATTCATTAATATCCATCCTATTTGCAAGACATCTTGATTTATTTCTGCACATGCATTAAGTAAAACCATATGTGTTATTGTAAACCACATATGCCTGTGACATATTTTATGATCCTTCTTCAAACAAGATGTGGGTGATATTTACGAGGTCTGTCTTTCTGTGCCTGGAATGAATTATAGTGTTGACTTATTTATTCATTTAGTCATAGAGTTCACCACTGGTAGCCATTGCTCTTAGCCTCCTGGGTCTTAAAACCATTATACCCTACGTACGTGATCAGCTTATCATGGGGAAATATGCAGAAGGTTTAGCTCTACAGCAAGCACAGCAGTGGGTAGAGATGCCTTCACAGTTTTGCTTGGTTTTTAATAAAGCTGTGTCTGTCAGGGAGTTTCAAAGATGTGCTCGGATGCCTCGGCTCCTTTTTTTTCCCACTATGTGACACTTTATAGTTGCTGTTTTTCAACCTGATGATACACTCCTTCGGAGCTAGTAATCTGTCTGATCTGTTTTGTAGGTGATCCTCATGTTGACAAAGTATTACGACTTCAACTCTGGCAGAGTAACAGAGAGTTCTTTGTGGAGGTAAGATCTCCTGTCTGCTATTAGCTTCTATATTCACTCAGTCGACGGTTTATTAAGAACATACGGATAAAAACGAGTCACTCATGCAACAAATCATCTCTTAATGAAGGTGATAATGTTCAATTAGCTGCACTTCATTGATATAAATAGGGCAGATAAAACAAGGGATACTCTGCAAAGCCACTACCGTTAAATAATAAACAATACACATTTCTCATAGTGGCCACGAACCCACAGGCAGGTTGCACATCACACAGTTTAAAACACTGAGTGACTACTTGTTTCTTAATGTCGCCCAGCAACTGAGATTTGTGTCTATTTTAGTGACAATGCGTAATTACTCATACTAACATTTGTTTTTGAAGGACAATCAATATTTTTAAGCGTATCTCTAGTTTTAATGTCGTACTCCCAATAATAATAATAATAATAATAATAACAATGATAATTAAACTCATTTGTAACTTTGCATGCCACACTAGATTTTCTTATTTATTTTTTATAATTAAAAAAAATCTCCATCCATGTAGCAAATTGCTTCATGACTTCTGCTGTTGCAATTTTCTGCTTGCCTGATATGCTTAATGATACCATCAGCATCCTAACTAGTAGGTGTTGCTCCATTCTCTTTCACTCGCTGCCACAACTTATTTAATTGATCCTGTAATTGAATTTTAGGTCAACTGATTATGGGACCACATATGAGAAACTTAATGAGAAAGTGGGGCCTAAAACCATATTGAGCTACTTGTACGTGAGTCCAAACAATAAAAGGAAGGTAAGTTTACACTTGCATGCATGTTGTAAAGTTGTGCATTTGTTCCCTGAATCTGTTCGTAAGCAGAGTTATTAGCATTTTCTGTACGTAGCAGCCCTGCAGGATCCTGCAGCGCGTGATTGTTCTGAGCAGCACATTGCACCAGTACACTTAAGCCCTGCGGAATGGATGCTGTCAAGGTGGGCCATTGATTCTCTTGTCTCCTCTCTTGTCTCTCCTCAGATCATGTTACTGACCGACTCCGAGGTGGAGAGCAGCCTGCTCATTAGCCTTGACGAAGGGGCGTCCTATCAGAAGCACAGCTTAGCCTTTGATATCCTCAGCTTGCTTTTCCACCCAGAGCAGGAGGACTGGATCCTGGCTTACAGCCACGACCAAAAGGTAGCGCGTCGCTGTCAGGTGGCATGAAAAGCCTGGAGTGAAAACTGAAAATGTGAACGAGGGCTGCTTTGTGCGGTTCGCTTTCTGTGGGTGCTTCGCTGGGAAGCGGCTTCATTAAATATCACGAACCTGTTGGGTCAAACTAAAGTTACATCCTAATGAAATGATACAAAACATAGGCTGCGAGCATTTATTCTGAGAATATCAGTCGGCTTTCAGGGCGTGGTCTTCATGAGCGAACACATCTGCTGCTTAAACCAAGGCTGCAATTTCCAAAAGTGAAGCATCTGAACACCTGAACTCTTAAAGTCATAAGGTCGGACTTTAAATGGATGTGTCCTAGACAGCAGAGGGGAAAGTTAACAAGGGAGACACACCCAACAATCCTCACACACACGCACGCACAACACCAACACATAAACACACACCCTTCATTACTCTGTGTGAGAGCCCTGCTGTCTGCCTTACTCAACAGCACACACATCAAACTTGGCCTCCCCAGCCTGCTTTTGGAAGACTTGATTTTCAGAGAGAAAAACAGTCAAGGTCTGAGAAGTGAGATAAATGGTGCAGGGAGGAAGATGAAAGCGTAGTTGAGACGGGTCAAAATAAAGACGCTCCAGAGAGGTTTGCCTTCAGGTCATTCTATATCTTTGTAAAGATAAATTTCATCTGTTTTTTCCCCCCCTTTTATCCAGTTAGAATGAAATTAATCATAGCTTGGTTTCATCTCACAGTTATTGATCGTCTATCATGTCTTTTAAAAGTTGTAAGCTCCTAGATAAGTCAAAATGATGTTGCTTATCCCTGTAAAGCTCAGAGCTTAAGATCCTCGCAGCTCGATCATTACAGCAGGATGACAGGCCTTCGGAAAGCTCGGACAAAAGTTAATCTTTTGTGTAAAACACAAGTATGATGGATTTTTTGTAGAAGAAGAAAACTGACAATAAAATTATTTTAAGATGCCAGGTGTGAAAATTATGGAGACACCTTGGTTTGATATAGAGATTCATACATGTGCTGCTTTTTTTTTTCCAAAGAAAAGAGCTGAAATGTTCTTTTTCTAAAGCCCAACATCAAAGTTGCACATCATTTTTGCATGAGCTGATACTTTACTCATCAGTGTTGCATTTACTGAAAGAACGTCTGCATATTTCCCATCGAAAAATCTACAAATTTGACAGCTGCTCGATAATACGGTCAGACATAAATCTGGTTCTCTAAATATTCTGCCTTTGAAAAGGATTCTGGATACTGGAACTGCTTTAATTTATGCATTCCTCTCATTTTTCAGCTCTACGTCTCTGTTGAGTTTGGGAGGAGGTGGCAGCTCGTGCATGATAACGTCGTCCCCAACAGATTCTACTGGTGAGATCAACAATCAGAGCGGCCACGTATTTTGTTTTGCTCTAAACCATGATGCATTTCAGCTTCGTTGTACACGTTTGCGCCCTTTTGCAAACCAGGACGGATAACTTTTAGTTTCCTCACAGTCTGTATGCTCGGTTAACCGAACACTGACACATGCGGAATGAATATTACATGTTGCATGATCATTTTTAGAGCACGGGCAACAAGTTGGGGGCGAACATGCAACATTAACACGCACGCACTCTGGAATATCAAGTATAAAAAGAGCTCGGCCCAGTCAGTGGTGGAGGAAATGAGCTGATGTAGTGAAGTTATATTTAAGGGAAATGTACAGCTGGGCCTCTTCACCTTATAAATGATCATATACTAAACAAATACCTTGACATGAATGTGCGTACGTGGTAAACAGTTGACTTATTCTCTATATGCTATAGTTTATTTTGAAGGTTCTGTGACATTAGGAGATAATTAATTACTGAAGTAAAATTCTGTACGAATATATATTTAATTAAAAACAACAACAAGAGGTCAGAGTGGGAGCTTGTTAGAACTTCATAATAATTTTAATCACATTTATATGAGTAATTAGTCCTTTTAGAAGTAAAGTTATAAAGCATCAGTATGAAAACTACTAATGTGTTAGATGTGTATAGAACATATATGCACTTAATTAATTCTATCACTAATTACAGCAAAGGTAAAACTAAACAAATCAAATACTGTCACACATTTTAATCCTATTTTTACTGGCTGCCAAACCAAGGTAGCATTTTTTTCCGAGGCAGATCTTGCAGCTATAAATAATGCATGTAGGATGTTTTATTTTATTTTATTTTTTACATAATATGCCATGGCTCTAGTTTACACATACAGATTAATATTTGTTCCCTTGGCTATAGTCTGCTCATGAAATATTGTTGGGAGAGTGTTGGGATGCCACTGTGTATTCCAAATCAAATCATCTCCAAACATTATCCATCAGTTTTTCATTTATTTTGTATGATACATGATGCATATTGAAAAGAATCGGGGCTGGCAGCGAGCTTCTGGGGTCTCTTTTAGCGCTTTAGTGTTATTAGCTGCTTGGTGTTGGTACAAGGATTAAGGCTCAGGATAAATGTTTAATTTATAAAGGTTTTTATTGTTGTTGGCCTAAAAATTCTTTTTAGAGGGTTGTCCAGAGAATTAAAAAACATATCCATCCTGCCACAGAGGCCGATGTGACCGGATTGTTTGCATTGTTCTGGGAACTAAAATGAAGCAAGATGACAATGATTTTATTAATGTAAATAAAAATAACTTTAGGAAAGACTAGATTAGGTAGATATTAGACGAGCCACAGCACAAAGACTCTTAGCTCTTGTTTAATGAGGCTTTGTATCCCCAAAGGAGCTGGATGTATGACACTCATTTTGTGCGGAGACTGAGAAGTAATTAGGCTCCATTGATTTATTTTTCTCATTTGTCCCCTTTTTTCTCTTCTTTTTACGTTCCACATAGCTTGCAGCATCTTTCTGTGAAACCCGTGCGATTTGCTTTATTTGTTGTGTCTAGAGCGCTCAGCCACATGTCAGCCACACAGAAACTAACTTCGTACAGTAGATGCAACATCGGACTGCAAACAAAGAACACGTCCCAAGCTGCACATTTCAAATTTAAAACTTTATCCTGTACTTGTAATTTAGGTCATAATTTTAGGTTTGGAACGATTTGCAGTGAACATCATGAATATGACACTGTAGTCATATCAAATAACATTTTGAACGATAACTAACATGTATGGTATCATTTTTAAGTCAGTCTGCTAAGTAAGGAAGTCCTTGGGTCCTGGAAGTCTCTGAAAGGGCCTCATTCGGGTTTTGAGGAAATCCACCTTCCACCCCACAGCATCACCTGTTCACAATAAAAGGACCACTTTCAACACGATGCAGCTCACGACAAACATGATTTACAAAAACATGTTACCAGGCAACCTCGCTAGGCAGACGCAGTGGTGTTACTTATGGGGGGGCACAGTGTAACATTGCAGGGGCTTATTTAAGACCAAGGGCTGCTGTTCGCTGATAGAATTGGATGAAGTATTTGACAGAAAGTCCATTAAAAGAGATGAAGCTGTGAGGCAATTACAGAGTGCTGAGGGAAGCAGGATGAGGGCTTTCTATATTCTAGTTCGGACACAGTATGGAAAATGAGAAGAAACCTTTTTCTGTCACAACAGCTGCTATTAATACAACAAGTGGCCACTCCTGTCGCTCCGCACTTAACCGCTTTCATGAAGAATCTTTATTGAAGTGAATGAAATGGCTAAGTACACCTTCACCATCATGAGCGGTGCAGGTCAAATGTCCGGCAGGCCAGTGTCTCTAGATAAGCTCGTTGTATTACTGCTCCTGAGAGAGCAGTGAAGATCACAGCCGCGTGTCTCATCTCCCCCGACTCCGAGAGATTTCTAACGACGGTCGAATTGTGACGTAAACCTCATGTATTGCAAACAAATGAATACGAAAGTGAGGGGAAGTCAAATAAGCCGACGTGCTGCCAGTAACCGAGTAGTTACACCGGTTGTCCTGTTAGAAAATGATCCATATATCTAATAATAACGGTTGTTCGTGGTGCACCTTGTTTTTATTTTGTGCTCTGTAAATCTTTCACCTCAACAGTCAACGCTGCTGTAGGTGAAGCCTGGTCTCTGCCAAGTCAAGAGTTGGTGTAACAATCTCCTCCAGGGCCTTAAACATTTTAAGGCTCTTCTTTAAAAAGTCCACATTCTAATAAAACTATGTGAGAAGGGAAAATATTGTCTCCACAACCTGAGCTGCGATGGTGATGTTGCTTCATTTTGAGATCCATCCAACTCAATATTCATGCAACACGTCATTTTCATTATTTACAGATATTTATACATTTTTTATGGTGATGTTACAGGTCCAGACTTGGTTTAGATAAAGAGCAAGGAATGATCCACCTGGAGATCAGCGTGTCTGACGGACGTGAGTAACAACATGACAATTACCTCAAAAACATTTGACCGTCTATGGGTTTGGAATTTGTAATAGAACTAATAACATGTTAAATAAATCAAAATAGGCATCTTCTCCCAGCTGAAACGTACGACCGAGAAATAAATGTTTCAAGGGTTGGAGTGTGACTTGGCTCTTTCCGCGGCTACAGCACAGAGAGGGGACACTTCCATAAGGCCGTGTGTGTTAATGCTTTGTCCCTGGGGAGTCCGCCTCATTTGATGCTAACACACTGAGACAGCACTCTCTACTTTATCTATTAGTGAAAATAATGATTGGCCTCCAAATTTTTGCCTCTATGGTTGACTTACTGTAATACCATCAGCATAAGCAGTGCTAAGCCTTGATGGTGGACTACAGACGGCTGTTTGTTGTGTCCTTAGTGCCCGTTTCTTGCTTACCCACAGGGTCGCAGTACATAACTTGTAAACTTCAGAACTGCTCTGACGGAAACAAGGGCAGGCCCTTCCCCGGGTTTATCATCCCTAATTCCCTGGTGGTTCAGGATGAATACGTTTTCATCCAGGTGGGTTTTTTTATTGCAAGCTCTGGCTTCATTAAAAGACAATTTGAAGCTTTAAAATCACTGCATTCAATTGCATCTTAATGTACAGTCATGTTTTTCATTAACTAAAAGGGGCCATTATCCTGGGAAAGCGTGGCATGAAATTGAAAAACTGTGTTGTGTTATGTTTATACTACAGCTCCTCTCCACCAAAATGCACTAACATCTTAATTACTAACAAGCTCATACTGTTGCTGGCGGTTTAAATGGTTTGATACATGCTGTTAGCAATAAGTGTAGACTATGAGGTTTATAAATATTCACCTGTAATGTAAATGCTTTCCTAGGTGCCAACAGGTGGTCAGTCTGTCCATTACGTGTCCTATAGAAGAAACACTTTCTACCCGATGAAGCTGCCTAAGTACACTCTTCCAAAGGTGAGGCTGCTGAAAGGACACAGGGCAGCAAGTGAGTTAGGTACAGTTTGTTCCTCCAGGCTCCTCTGTGGTGTCATGATGGTTGACGCTTGATTTTCCAAATGATTTTAAATGCGGCTGTTACTAATTACTCTGAATGTTTTCTGACACAACTCAGTAAATAGTTTTCATTGTTATTCTCCTGGAAATTGATTTCAGTATTTGTAACCCGCGCTTAGCTTTTAATCACTAACCCTCCCGTCTGTGTCAACAGACATTTGCTTAGCGAAACGAATCTGGAGTTTCACATTCAGTGATCTTTTAAGGAGCAGAAACGTCCATGAGCGTTTGCACACAACAGCGTTCTGCACTGATTTCCTTTCACTGAAAGCACAGCAGGGTGGATGCATAACAACAGGAGCGATGCGGCGCACACAGCGCTGTTTCGATCAGGCTGCCCATCCAGCCTTGTCTCAGAATTTCCTTGAAAGGGGAGACACGTTCCTTATCTCTCCTCGCCCTGGGTGCAGGACTCAATGTAATGACACTAACGTGCCGCATGAAACACTTGCGGTCTAATCGCTGCTGATTCTGACTAAACGATATTTAATTCTATTGTTATTTGATTCACCTTAGATTAACTGTTCCACCTTTTTAGTTCTGGTGACTGTTTCACTCAGAGACTCCTATATTTAGGATTTGCAGATCATCAGCACAGATGATAACCAGGTGGTGGCAGCGATCCAGGACTGGCACCAGAACGACTCCTACAACCTGTACATGTCTGACTCCAGAGGCCTGTTCTTCACCATGATGCTGGAGAACGTTGTGAGCAGCGGAGGCCCGGAGGGCAATATCATGATAGACCTCTACGAGGTGGGCAGCGCAGTCATCAGTTGACGTGTTTTTAGGCTATTCGAGCACGTCGGGCTGAACCAACTCCAAATCTCTGACCTGGTTTGTGACTCCTCTAGTCCTCCTGCAGCAGCAACAAGTCACAGTATCTGTAGAAAACGCAAACTCCTATTTTGTGCAGTCGTGCTGCAAATACACTACATGGAGCGGTTTAAATGTATTGTACATTTGATTAACGTCTCAAGCAAGTCAGTGAATAATTAATTAATCAAATGACTGGAACTGAGCAAGCAGCATTTTTACTTGCACGAACGTTTAAATCATTCATCAAGCAAACATTCCAAACTTTTCAGTTTCTCAACTTGAAGAATTGTCTTATTTTTCAATAGATTATCCTTCATTTCTGTTCACCAACAGAAAGAGATGCTTTGACACGTTTATCAATAATGAGAACAGCGTTTGCAGCCGTAATTAGTTTCTGTAAAAAGTTTCTTCTTCTTAAATCATTAACACATCTATCTGTTGCATATCTGGGGAGAACTAACAGTATATTCTCTGTATATGTAAGAGCACTAGACAAATTTAAATTCCTAGTTTAGAAGCTTTCGCTAACAAGTAAAGTACTGAGAGCTAAAACTTTTCCAACTTCCCTAAGTGTACCCTGCACTCAGATGTCACGGATGTCCCTGCCATAATGAAACAGATGTTGGCGCATCGCATTTTAATCTGCATCGTCTTAACGTTGCTCTCATGTGCCCTTTCTGGCTGTTTTTATTGTCCATCCGTGTGACACAAACGCACAAAAATAGTCTTCAGGTACTGTCGGCACCGTCCATACACAAGTTGAGGGAACACCGGTGTCACTGGCAGCCCGTAGTCACAATACAGGCGAAATAGCAGGTTTTACTTGTGCCCTGAACACATTATATCTGTGTTGACAGATGTACTATGAGTTTGCAGTGACTGCACATGTATGCATCACTTTGGATTATCCTCATCTGGAGCCGGCAGTAAAAGCATAACACTGTTACAAACACACACCTAAGATAGCCATCAGCACTCGTTATGCTCACAGCTCAGTGACTTCACACACATTTTATGCTGCAGAAATATGCAGCTGCCCCGCCTTTGTCAGGGACAAGACGCGAACCGGTCATTCTTCCTCTGACAAAGATAAGCATGAACTCGAGTGATGGCTGCACATGACAGCGAGCACATAAATAAAAGGAGAGGAAATATCTCAGGGCTGTGCCATATGTTGTTTGGAGTCTGCGGAGTCCTACAGATGGTCCAAAATAGTGCTCCCTGTCAGAAAAACTATCACTTTCAGACGTCTCTTCCTCCCTGAACTAGGCCTTCAACTTTACTTGAGTTTAAATAATTTATTTTTTTCCCCTCTTTTTTTTATTTTTTGTTATTTTTCCTCCTACCGCTCTGTGTCTCTCATGTTCGCAGGTTGCCGGAATAAAAGGGTTGTTCCTGTCAAATAAAGTTGTTGAGAACCAAGTGAAAACTTATATCACATACAACAAGGGGAGAGACTGGCATCTTCTACAGGCTCCGGCAACCGATCTCCAGGGAAACAAGGTCTATTGTGAGCAAGTAAGTGGGCCAGTGACAAGAGATAGATTGGATTATTTGGATTTTCATTATCTGCTCGGAAAGTGCTGCACTGAATCGTGTCATTCCGCGATCAAAGACTGCAAATAAGTGTGTGTCGCATCGACTCTGAACTTGTCAATAAGCAGACACATCAGGATATTTATGCAGAATTATTATCGCTTTGTGGTTTATTATTAGCTATAATATATGTAACGTTCGTATTAAGGACACTTTTCCAAAGAGTTGGCCTGTTTGACTGACTGTCGTATATATTTGGCTTACTGCACATGGCCACGTTCTGACTCTGGCAACCACGTCTCCTTTGTGTTTCTCAGCCCTACTGTTCGCTCCATCTGCACCTGCATGTGACGGAGAATCCTTACACCTCCAGAAATATTGTCAGCAAAGACTCAGCCCCAGGAATCATAATAGCGTCAGGTGAGGAGATTATTTGATTTGCACTCCGAGCCGCACATCCATACTGTTGTTTACCCTCATCCTTCACTCCGGCCTGTGATCGTATCCCTCAGCCCTCCCAGACAAATCCGTTCTTTTAGTTCTGTTCCCAGCACTTTCTCAGCGAGCAACAGTTTACTTTAAGTGAAATGAAATCAATCTTTCCTGCACATCTGTGGTTTTTTCTTTAGTGGATATAACTTCTCATAATACCTCCTCATATTTCAGGAAGCAGCCTTCCTCTATGACATTTGTACGGTAACCGATACACTGCTATGCTTGAAAATGAAAATGTATATATCATTCTTACCTTTTTAAATATAGGTGTGGTTGGACCTGAGCTGACCAGTACTAACGTCAGCATTTTCATCACATCAGATGCTGGAAACACCTGGAGAGAGGTACGGCTACGAGTCTTCAGACCAGCTATGAGGGCATATTTACAGAAATGTTGATCATTTGCATTGTCGTTGAAAATACACGAATATTTCCTATTATACGTTGCATATCCATTATGTGCACATCAACAGTAGAACAAAACTTACTAACTCATGCAATACCAGCTTTCAGTTCTTGTGTTTTACTTCATGGTGCGACAGTCGCAAAAAAAAAAAAAAAAGTGAGATTTGACGCTCAGCCTTGTGCATCTTTTATTTGTAAAATAAATAAAGATGAGTTTTCACCATCGGCTTAAGATTCCAGAAATCCACAAAGAGAACAACACTAGCTTGACGGTTATGTTTTATTCACACAAGCGAGACTTTAGAGTAAGGTTTAAGGCTTCCACTTGCTGAGCGTGTAGGTTTAAGTATGCATGCTCTTTAAGTTGCATATGGAGACCTGAGTTTTGGCCTGGTGTGATGAAGTAAAGCTGCTTTTGTTTGCAGGTTTTTCAGGAAGAGTACAGCGTGTTTTTCTTGAATCAGGGAGGATCTCTGGTGGCCATCAGACACACACCTCTGCCAATTAGACACATTTGGTAAGGCTCTCCAAGGATGCACCTCATCTTTTTAGAGCCCATACTCAATCTTCAAAACAAGGAGTGAGGCGGCTCTCCTGCTGAGGCTTTTCTTACAGAACTCAACTCTATTTGTGGCTGGTCTGTCTGTGATCCAACCATTGTTCTCTCCCTCAGGCTGAGTTTTGATGAGGGCAGAAACTGGGACAAATATAGCTTCACCTCCTCTCCGCTCTACGTTGATGGGGTGCTAGGGGAGCCTGGAGAGGACACCCTCATAATGACGTAAGATATGAAGGAACGTGCAAGAGCTGATGTGTTTCTAGTTGCTTAATTACTGCACTAGCTAATTATATGTTAGCCTGATCAAGACTTAGAAGAGTACATAAATAATCTAGCATCAATTTAACGTCGTTTTGAAATGGTTTCATAAGCTCGAGATGCAGAGAAGGTTTTCAACCTACAAAGGAAAGAGAATTAAAGTCAGTGCTTTAAAATTGCCCAAAGTGAACTTTTGTACACAACCAAAGGTTTCTTGACTTTATTTCTCGACTCGATTGTGCAGGATTTTCGGTCACTTCAGTCATCGTTCTGAGTGGCAGCTTGTCAAAATTGACTTCCGGTCCATTTTCCAACATCAGTGCACGTCTGAAGATTATCTGACCTGGCAGTTACAGAGTGAGGTAAGAAGGCGTTGGTGCTACTCGACTGATTACACTCAACTTAATCTCTTTGATTCAGTCACACAATAAAAGCAAGATGAAAAAAAGCAAAAAAGAACCTCTGAAATGTTTATGATGCATTATTCATCACAGGGCAAAGTATGCATCATGGGAATGAAGCGAATCTTCCAAAAACTAAAAGCAAACGTTCGATGTGTCAAGGCCAGAGATCAGTATATTTCCCAGATGTCAGACTCCTGCCCATGTACAGAGGCAGATTTTGAGTGGTGAGTTCCATGCTCTGCAGCTACTCTTTTCACTTCATTAAATCCAGTGCACAACACTTTATCAGTCTCCAGAGGCAGAGTCTGTGAAGCAAACCTAGGGCACAACAAGGAAAGCGTTTGAAGACTTACATTTTCGTAATGCACGACTTGTTATTTTTGTGTCTGTTATATTTTTGTTAAATGAAGACATAACAATCAAGAGCATATTAGACCGTAGTCAGCTGTTGCCACTACCTCTGTACGTCCTACAATCTGGCAAATGTGTATGAAATTACACATAAAAGCGTTAAAAGGTGTCATTAGAGCGATTTCTATAACAGTAACACTCCCAACAGATTATCTAACAGATAACATGAAGCTCAGAAGTCACAATTGTTGCATGTTCTTCTTTCAATGCACTTGAATAGATTTCCATAATGAATAGCTCTAATACTTCACTCTAGAGCCTATTATAAAATGCTTCCTTATGTCTAACAAGTATCACTTCAAGTCAGAACTCGATGTCTCATGCTTTCTTTTATCTTTCTGAACAGCACGAACTAGTATATTACAAGCTTAACGCCACTTTACCACTAAAAGTCTTATTAAACTTTTCAACTCCGGCTTCAGAGAACGCTCTTCCCTCAGCGTGATGAAAGATGTATGACAGATCCCTCTGACTTTTCCAAGGTATAATTATAGTCTGTGTAAACACGAACAATGCTTTTTTTTTTGCTTCAGAGATTTGATACATAAAACATCAAATCTCAAAGACTCTGAGATGCTGCGCTGTGAAACTTCTCTCGCCTAGAACACCTCTGCTCGCAGAAAGACATGTACTTTATTGTGCATGATTCTGTTTGAGCTGAGTAATTATATTTGATATTCTAAATAAATGATAAGCAGACTGGATAACACCCCTGTGTATCTTCTTCTGTACTTGTTGCTCCAACCGAACCACAGCGACTACGGGTTCGAGAGGCAGTCTGATGGGAGGTGCACGCCGGCTTTCTGGTTCGTCCCTTCAGCGACGTCTCGAGACTGCATCACGGGGGACAGCTTCCTCAACACCACAGGGTAGGCACCCGACACCCACAAACGGAGCAGTGATTGGCATAGACTGAATGAGCCCAGAACGCTGAAACCGCTTCTCAGTAATAAGCTAAATGAAAAAGGCCAATGTTGTTATATGATCCATGAAAAGCAAAAAAACAAAAATCCCATTTTTCAGTATACACCCTGTGCATCTTGCTGTGTTGCTGCTCTTCTACTCATCTGTGCCAATGACTTCCAGATATCGCAGGCCTTTGTCAAACAACTGCAGCGAAGGAACTCTGTTAAAATACAGCCCCAAGCAACAAAAGTGTCCCAGTCATGCCCCCAGAGGCCTCCAGCTCTTCACCAGCGAGGGAACGCTGGTTGCAACGGTGGAGAGGAATGTCACCTTCTTGGTGGTTCTGGAAGAGGTGCTGACTTCCCTTAAGAAAGCGGCAATAGTGTGTAACTCAGGCTGCAGCCTTTCATTTAGGGTTTAGTGTATTATCTGTGTGTCTAGATGCTGTCAGATGTACCACGGCTGCCTGAGCACCAGCATATCAAATAAATATGCAGTGACATGATTTACTACATGACCTCATTCTTGTGAATATTATGGAAAATGCACTGCGTTACGTTTCAGCAAGGACACTGACAAACAAGCGAGGCTACTGTGTGACTGACAGAATATTGCTTTCGTTTTGAAGGGTCTTGGCTCCATGACAAGCATCACGGTGGACTTCGGTGACGGGACCGCCATATCTTATGTTAACATAAGCTCCATCGATGACGGGGTCAAGCATATCTACACGAGAGTTGGCATCTACCAAGTTTCTGCTACAGCCAGCAACACTCTGGGCTTTGACAGGGTGGTCCTCTACCTCCACGTCTCCTGTGAGTCCAACGGTGCAACACTTGGACAAATCTTCTCCAACTGTCCTGTAAAGTCTTATTGGCTTGTTGCATTGAGACTCCGTTCGCAGTCTCCATCCGAAGTTGTGTGTGTCACTCACCCCTGTGTTTGCTGTTTCCTCACTGACAGAGAGGAGCAGCAACGGTCAGCTGGACTCCAGCTCATTATAATGGATTCCAATGGTGACATTTTCATGGCAGCAGAAATCATCACAACATCCACAGACACGTGTCAGACAATTCCTGCCGTGCGATCGATATCTTCACTGATTGCCATTTGGTCACCGTTCTGCAAAACTAAGCCTGCAGTAGACGTGTGGACGTGTTAGGGAAACTGTGCGTTTAGCCACATATTCCACGTTTTTAACGCAGGGTGTTTTGTGTTGTCTCTCTAAAGGTCAACTCGAACAAGTCCAGCTCTTGGCTCCTTCGGTGGTTGTCAGGAACAAAGCGGTAAACCTCACAACAGTGTTGCAGCCCAGCAATGTGGGAACAGTCACCTATTACTGGTGGTTTGATAACAAAACAGAGGTGAGCCTCCGTTTGTCATTCTAGACCAGGCTGCCTCTCTGCTGAATTCGGGTCACAGTCTGTCTCTCTCTCTCGCTCTGCCTTAAAGCCTGTCGTGACCCTGGACGCTGCGATTTCCTACACTTTCTCCAAAGCGGGAACTCACGGCGTCACAGTTCAGGCTGCAGTTGGGAACACCGTCCATCAGGACCAGATGACGGTGGCAGTTTATGGTGAACTATAGATATTTTATGTATATTGACAAAAACAAGCTCACAGTGGAGATGGTTAGTTAGTTAGTTCCATCATTGATCATGTGACTCCAGGTGAGACTGTAATTCTGGGCCCACAGTCAGGAATGAACCTTTGTTTTTAAAGTAATCTGTTTTATGATATGACACAACTAACAACTTATCTTATATCTACTGTACATGTCTGCATGAAATGATATGAAAGGATATTTCTTAAATGTATGTACGCTTTTTTCTTGGTAAAAGTATTTACGTAGCTCTCACTTCTGGCAGATTCAAACTGTATTTGTTAGGTTATTTGTTAAGTCAGATGTGTTAATGTGAAGAGGGATTTGTGTCTCTGCTAAATTTGATTTCTGACTATTTCAGATTATTTCCGGTCGCATGTTTTGGCCTTTTCCTCTCATTTGGACGAGCTGAACCCCGGGGTGTCTGAGTGGAGAGAGGACATCGGCAGAGTGGTGAAGGGCTGCATGGTTCAGGTCAGTTCTTCGGTTGCTAGCTGGTATTATAATGACCCTCACATAATCAGGAGTGAACTCCTGAAGACCTCATTCACATTCTGGCAATTAGCAGCTTTGCACCATCTAGGAGAGAAAAACTCGAGTCTCTGCGTAGTGAGCCAATAACATTTCCGCTCTTGCTTATGCTGCGTTTGTAATGTATGCATGTGGTCTTGTGTTAAATGTTGCACTCCGCTGCTCGCTGTGGCTTTGACCTCGCTGGCTGTGTAATTAGTTGTTATCCTCTACGCGCTGACATGGCCCATCACCCCAAATCATTACTACCCGCACTAGTGTTCAACTGAACTTGTCAAAACACTAAAGGGCAGTTAAAACACGGCTGTGACAGTTGCCATTTGGTCTCTAAAAAGCTGAATGCCACTGCTCGGAGAGAACACCGAAACTTAAAGTAAGGAGAGGCTAACTGTGATTAAGTGTGTCTGTTTTTTCCTCACAGACACTGTGAGCATGTCAAAAAAGCAGCAGGTTATGTAAAAGACCTGGAAACTGAGCTCTATATATATCCTACGGTAGCCCTCAGTATGAAACATTCACTTTGACCTTCTGTCTTGTCAGATATTACCATGGTTTACACCAGGAAACTGACAGCAGACCTCTGGTAACGGCATAAATGCACTAAAAGCCCTGGCCTTTACCAAAGCCTGTCAGACCCAACTTGTGTGTTTTAGTTGATCCATACATTATATCTTGACAGTGGTACTTAGGCAAATAATGCATGAAGGGGAAAGCCGAGAGTATTTGCTCATTAGTACGGATGACCCCCCAGGGATCAAAGAGGAGGACGGCTCCGCGCCCAGCGTCAATTAAAAACCTTTTTAATGAGGTTTGTTGTTATTGTTAAAGGTCACAGGAATCAGTGAGGATCAGCTCCTGGTCTCAGTGCTGCCCGGTTTACCGACCACCGCAGAGATTTTCATCGTGCCTGAGAAGAGGCCAAGGAGCGGACCCATGGACGAGAAGTGGGCACACCTGGATCAGGTAGCGTCACGTCGAAGCATTCGAACGCCCGCTGGCAGACGCTGGGTACGATGTGGTTTTCTGTCATAATTAAAGCTGCAGAAAAGTACGCTGAGGACGGTCTCTGGAGAGAGCGTCCCTGGAGGATCCGAGCTTTGCTTTACGGTGTCATCCAGCTCTGTTGAATTACCGGTGCAAGCTCTGTGCTTGTGTTGAAATGAAAACATATGTAATGATGTTTGGACATTTTTCACCAGGGGGTTTGTGGCTTAATTTTTTAAGCAGGATTTCACCCTGGTGTAGTTTCACAAAGAAAGGCTGAAATATGTAGATATCATATCTTTCGCAGCGTTTTGCCGAAGTGAAATTCCTTCTGCCTCCAGCGTTTGTTTTGAGCCTGAGAAAGTGTCAACCTCATTTTTGTATCAGATTATTCCTCCCATACACCGTTGGCATGGACAGTCGAGTCTTTCTGGAGCTGATATTACAAATCCGTAACACTGCTTTATATTTGAGGGATTTTTGCATTTCATCTACGCAGTGCAAACTACTTAAAGCTGTGGCTAAAGTGCTTCACACTGCTTTTGTCATTGTGTTCTCTGAGCCACTCAGATACAGAAACTGTGTAAAGACTTTCATATAAACAAAAGTTTATGGTTTGTGCTTTGCATTGGTGCTGATTATTTCCTGGTCTGTCGGCTTCCTGGTAGCGATCTGCTTCCATTCAGTCTGCTGTGACGGAAACTTGTGGGTCTGGGTGTAAACGTGGGGTCTGGGTGAGGCAATACATCACAATGAGCATCATGTCTGCATTTATTTTAGTCAAAGTTACATTATCATTGCATGGTAACATAGTTTTAAGTGCAGCTTTATTTGGAAAGTCTGCACTCCATCGCCATGCAACAATACAGCTAAAGTTTGACTAAAATAAATGCAGACACGATGCTCATTGTGATGGATTACCAAAGTCAGCCACGTTTAAAGTCTCTGCAGATATATTTTCATAGCTGCAGAAAATGAATGTACGCCACTAGCTGCATAGCAGGTAGAGAAAATGTTATTTCTTGGAAAAGGTCAGCATTAATGAAGACTGGACATTTTTGTAGTAATTGGGCTAAAAGATGCAGAAACTCAGATGCGTCTCATTAAGTGAAAATACTGACAAGAGGAATACGTTTCAGATTGTTAGCATACAAGTAGGTTAGATGCGTTTGATCCCTGAACCTCCTGATTTAGTTTCCAGATTGTAAACTATTCCCACTGATTCCCTGCAGAGTCTTTCATCATAGAGGCTTCTCTGCTTTACTGTATTGCTAATATTGTGTTCAGTCCTGAAAAAAAAAATGAAATTGTTAATTTGGGTTTGTTTCTTTGCCGTCAAGCGCAAAAACATTTGTTTTTCTGCTGATTGCACTTATTGTTTAACAAAGGCTCTTAAGCCTTTAAATGAGATTCTGTGTCTTTATTGCTTAAGTGCTAAATGCTTTTATGCGCTGGGTTTTATGGGCAGTAATGTCGACTCTCACCACTAGAGGGCAATGTCTGCCCATCTATAAGCAGTAATGCAGCATCCACAGGATTATAAAACAAAACATCTTAGACAAGTTTAGAGGCTTTAGATAATGATAAGAAACCCCAAATAATTTCAGGCTGCAATGCTGCAATTAGTTTTTTATTACAGTAAAATGATTTTTATTGCCCAGATGTAATCCTTAAATTTAATTTCCATGCAATTCAATATCTAAACAGGACAAAAATGCAGAGATGTTTTAAAGCACTAGCCAGACAAGCTCATTTGTTCATCATAACGGATGGGACCTCGATGTATTACAAGTAAACAAAATTTTGCTGGCTCACAGTCTGTCTTGAACTGAGCTAATAGGTATTTAATTACATTGATACATCATATAATTGGCAACAGTGAGAAAAGAGACAAACTGGGGCAGGCGGCCTGGATTGGGAATTAAAGAGATGTATTTATCTAAAGCCTGTCTGATTACCTGGCAGAATCTCATGGACAATAGGGTAATAAATCTTCAGTTCACCGTCCTCATCTCCAGTGAATGACTTGCAACGCCGAAGCGCCGCGTGAGCCAGTGTGTGCCCACGCATGCGCACGTGCACGAGGCGATTGTATGTGCGGTGCAGCTTATTAAAATGTGTAATAGATTTACTGACCCTGATATGCCACTAGAACAAAAAGTAATTATTCATACTGTGTAGAGGAGTCTAATTTTAACCAGTAGAAAGATTTTAGAAAGAGCAAGATGGAATTAGTGAGGCATGGCTAAGGACTCAAATGGGCTCTGGGAAGGCATTTTTGGTCTCTTGTTAAATGACTGCTTCATCTAGGTGTGAAAAACAGGAACTTGAGGCACTTAGGGAAGAAAAATTATAACTGCAAATTTATGATATTAGAACATACTTTGATTTCCAATAGCTCTGCCTCGCTGAACTTTGAAGTCGGTGAATCACGTTTTCTTGAGAATAGATTCCCCAAATAAATTATCTGTTGCGATAGAAATAGCCGGCGACTCTTCTTCTTTTATTTCATGCCACACCACGAGCCGACCGCCCTTTTCCCTGGCAGGGTTTCCGTCGCCGCTAAAAGCCGGCCCAGTTTCGGTGCAGCAGGTTTTCCGTGTGTCAAATCAACATTTGCTCCTCTTTAGAAGGAAGAAGTTCTGATTCATAATTCAGGCTGTTGGATGAAATGACTGGGGTTTAAATATTGATGGCTGTGGAATATTGCCGTGCAGCCGCCGCTAACAGAGCCCTCTCTGCCCTGTCACCCGCCCCCACCCCCATCCTTATAGCTTTCTCAGGTTCTGCTAAGTGCTCTGAACCAAGACCTCATCCAGTTCACACTCAAACCGGGGGTGCAGGTGAACGTCTACGCCACGCGCCTGTCTCCGGGTGAGTCTGCCGCTTCTGCCACGCGCTTACCTGAACAAACGGTTTGGGAATAGGACTCATCTCAGGTGGTGACTCTGTGGAGATCTTCCAGCGTGGAAATGAGGATGATCAGTCGACATAGCAACAGACTAGTCTGAATGTAGCCAGGTATTAGTCATAGTGGGTGATATTAGTGAACAATAAAGTAAAAGATAAAGCTCCGTCTGGATGCAAATTGAATTTAAACAACGAAGCGATGATTGATTTTTATTCATGTAAGAATAAAAATATCTGCTTATGGCTTTTGTATGTGCACTCATTTCCTCCTTCCTCTTTCAAAGCCCCGCTCGTGCACAGCAGTGACGGTGGCCACAGCAGCACTGCAGTCATCATGCTCGTGTCAGTTGTACTGATGGGCCTGGCCGTCTTTGTAATATATAAATTTAAAAGGTACAGTACACTGCACACACTGTTGATCACAGTCTGTCAGGGAGATAAGTGTGAAAATCAATCCTCAGAAATTTAGTCTCATATCACTGTTGTGTTGTTTTTGTGTGTTTTTGCATAACGGCCTCGTTTAGAGTCGTCCCTATTATCTGCAAGCGAGCACCTCACTGGTGAACTGCTGAAAACTTTCTGGAAGTATTCAGACTCCATATATCACAGAGTTATGGACATCCGCGTCACAATAATAGCTGGAGGAATAAGACAATTCCCCTCTGTCTCAATCTGCAGAATATTACAGGGAATGACAGTCTAATCAATTCTCTCAGGGTGGTGAATGGATGTCAGAGTCCCACAGTTATCAATATTCATCTATCTGACAATGTGAGGGTTGACCTTTCGGAAATGCTAAACACAGCCATTCAAGGTGAGGCATACTCTGTAGAATGGCAGGAAAGGTTGAGGAGATGAGTCCTGAGACAACATATATTATACAGTGAGGGACATACAGTAAATAGCATCCTCTGCTGCAGGTGATCCCAGTGCCAATCACAGGGGAAAGTTGACTTCCTCTGGGGTTTGTAGATTTGCCCTCATTATAAAGGAAAACATGACTTAACTTTCGGGATCGTAATCACTACGTTAAGGAATTAACTTTTGGTTTCTAAAACGACCTCAAATGCCTCTGAGCCAACTGCGGCGCGAACTCACGGGGGATGTGAAATTAGAAATGCAAGATGTTAGTTTTAAGCAGAATTGTGGGTGCATCTGAGGGGGGGATGAAAAATTGATTGAAAAGTGAGGTGAACAATATGAAAGTGAGAGAGCAATGCCCAGTGGAATGCAAAATGCCCTAGTTTCCAGCTTTCAAGCAATCCTCTACCATCCTTAACAGTTAAAAATAGTGTGTGACACATTATGCCTGGTGAAAGCATTAGTGGAACAGACTTGATGGCAGCTCTCCATTAAGTTGAATCTTTTTTCAGAATCTTCTTCCTCTGCACAACCTTCAGGAAAATTCCGGGCATCAACACATACACAGCGGAGCAGCCCGATAAAGAACAAGAGGTCATCCCGACAGTGACCTCCATAGCCGTCCCAAACCCTGAGGGGGACAAGCTGACCTCGCTGGAACATGTGGACGTACAGCTGGACTCAAAAAGCAGAGGTGTGTGGTTAACGTGTTCTTTTTTCCTAAAGCTGCAGTAATTCCTTAAGAAGGCACAGTTTCAGACAAAGTTTTGCTCTCAGCAGACTTGTAGTCGGACTTACTGAATTGCAGTGGGCATAACTTAAAGCACAGGGGAGAGATATGATGTTTACTTATCTTTTTCTCCCCCCGTATTACCTTTAGAGTTGCAGGAGCCTTATTATTACAGCATATGCTGTTTGTGTATTAGTATTCACAGGTAAGTGAAGCACAAACTGATGCAAATGTCAAGGTGAATTATTTGACCCAATAAAATAATTAGTGCATCAGGAAAGTATCAGAGTGCTGAAAGCATTTTCATCAAGAAATATCTAAGGTTCCAGTTGATTTAGCCCTAACAACAGCTAAGGTATCGACCCGTCTGAGATAAATGTGTTTGCCTGCGAAAACACACCCGTATGCAAATGGTGACATAAAATTCCTTCTGTGTCTTTCTGCTTTCTTCTCCCTCGCCAGGCTACCTGCCATCTCACACAGACATCAAGATCTCTGATGAAGCGCCCCGTGTGTTTTAATGTTGAGAGTCTATGACCGACTCGAAAGCAATACATCTTCTTTGGCAGTTACTTCCAGCAAGCTATGAAACCACGGTCACAATGAATGGTCTCGAGTGTTTTGCTACCCATGCATGGACGGACCAGTTCACACTGTGCTGCCTAATCCCTCTGAGGAGACTGTACAGATTTATACTCGCTTCTTGAAAAGGGACACTTTTTGACTGAAAATACTTGTATTTTTGCAAGGACATTGATCTTTTTATGTAAATAATGTACATCCATAATGGAAGAAGCAAAAGTTATTTGTCTCAGCTGGTTACAGCTGAAAACGTCAAACAGCAGAACAAAAGTGATGTATAATAATATCCCAACACGTGCTCCTTTTTCTGTTCCTCAGGCTTGTGTTTGTGAAGTTTACTTTGTTCAACTATGTGGAAATAGCTTATCTGAGTAAGACAGTGAGGAGAGCAGATTCATTAAGCTGTGTACAATCAGTAAATCTCATCACCAGATTGTCATCAAATGAAAGCTTGCAATATCGAGGAGATGAAGGAGGGCTTCTGGTCCCAGATCTGTGTGCATCACGCCTGTCTCTTTGCCACTCAACATGCTATATTGCATATGTCACAACAAATATCAAAATAGAAGATTAAAGTAGATAGGTGTGTGCGGTTGAATCTGAGCTATCCCTCTTGTGTCGGAGGCTTAAATCATTTTTGTGTAACTGGAATTATTACTAACGTCATAAACATGAAACCTACTTTCACACTAATGCATAAGGATTATTGCTGCAGCAGCGATTTTACATTGCAGTGTTTTAAAGTCAAGTTTACTTTGAAAAAATGCAGCAACTTCATATTTATGGTTGCCAGGAGTATGTCTTGTACATTTTGGATTCTAAGCAGGGGCCAAAATGTAAAATTTCAAATTTCTCTCCTCACAAAATGCCCTAAAACAGCAGTAAACACGAATGCGTTTAGCTGAACATTCAGTACACTTACATATTACTACTTACAGTACACGTATAAAGCCGAAGAGTCCTTGACGCAGTTGTTTTGAACTGATCTCACTGTGAAGGTTGTGGTGGCTTCCTGAAGGAAGCACGACAACGCTGAATGGAAACATGGTTCTCTTTGCATTCTTTTATTTATTCTGGACTGTTTACATGATGATACCAGTGTCCTCGCTTGGCATTTCCCCAGTTTACAGTAGAGCGCAGGAGCCCGCAGTCTGTTCTGGGTTTGCCCCCAAGGACTCGACAGACAAAAGGCTGCAGATTTGTTCATCTCCTTTGCTGCGAGGGACACAGACATAGAGAAGACGTATCTCCTGTCAACAAGGCTCAGCCTACGCACAGAGCTTTGGTCAGCTCCTGTCTCTTTGGGATAAGTACTGAAGTTCTTCTTCATCAAACTTTTCTTTTTAAGTGTTGTCAGCATCATATCTCAGTAAGACAAATTGACTAGAGGCTTCTCCATACTTCTTCCCTGCAATCCTCCGATTGAGCCTGAAGCATAAATAAACTCGTACTCATCAGACAAACGCCGTTTCTCCACATCGATCACCGGATGGGTTTTCTTTTGTGCTTGATATTTAACTAAATTTTTGTTGTGCTAATAATCAGCCTGTGAATACGATTGTAAACATATTTGCATGATGTTCTTTTCTCCTCTTAACATACGTCTTTATTAGGGAAAAAAAAACAGAATTGTTAGGAATGTGAACTGCAGTATTTTCCGTTTCTCGAGAGGATAGACAGCTCATCCATTACTAGTGACGTGATTATTTCGTGGGTTGTTATTGTGTTTTTCATTTGATCTTGAAGAGTAACCATGACTGCAGAATAAAGCAGGAACACAGCATTACTGCAGTGTGACTGGTTGTTAACACTCATTCCTCAAACCACGAAGCGCATTTTGGATTTTGGTTTCATTGCATTTGGGGCGTTCAACTGCATTCAACAGACTTCAGTGGCGAAACCACGACTCCAGCTCGGCTAACTGCAAGTCTGCCACAAATTGGTGCTTCTGAACGACCTGGACTCTCAATTTGTTGAATTTGTTGCTTCTTTTTGCTTCGTCTCTAACAAGTGTTGCTTAGCATGCACAGAGCTTCCGTGCAGCCATTTGCATGATGCAGCGGGGCTGAGCAGAAGGACAATGAAAAGCACCAAGTAGCCTGGAGAGACTCTAATAGGCTAGTTCCTTGAGTCTCCCACTGTGCAACAAATTAATTATCCCCTCTCTGAGAAATCGACACACACACACACACACACACAATCAAGAAAGATTTTCCCAGACTGGGTAGCACCTTGAATGAAAAATGTCCCACAACAATAACCCACAGCAATATTGTGTTAGCCACAGTGTGAAATTGATGTGCATGTTTCCTTTCATTGAGTGCTACATTACAGTGTCTGGCTGCAGCGAATCATCCATTAGTGATTGTCACCGTTCAATTTGATTGTGCACCGCTGAACATCCCAGGGCAGCTGGAGAGAGGCCTTGGTGTTAATTCAGACTGAGAGCAGGGCCGGGGATACGACTCTCAGGGCACTGATGGCTGTTCCGTGTGATGAAGATTTGTGTGAAGATATGAAGCCGTTGAAGTGGCCAACGAAATGCATAAAAGAAAAACAAGGGGTTTGCGGCTGCAGCTCGGCTCTTTGAAAGCTACTTCAGCCACGTTTTAGCTTTGCTGTTTTAATACAGATGTTTTCTACATCCGCGGACAGAACGATGCTAATGCCAGTCGTCTTTTTACATAATCTGTTTCTCATCACTCGACTACAGCCTCAGTAATTGTTCCCATTAAGTAAAGGCCATCTGTAACTGGCAACCTGAGTGATGGAGTAAAATGAAGCTCAGGGTGTCGGATGGGAATCTTCACATGGGTGTTATCACACTTCTGCCCATTAAAGCCGACTTCAGCGCCTTTGTGGGATCATTAGTGCTATGCTGAAACCCATACGCTGGCTGCTACACGGTACCTGTCTTTAGAGATAAGACTGTGGCAGTGTTGTAAAAACAAAGCGGCACAAGCCCATTTGTTTTCAGTTTCGTGTCAGGAATGTTTCCTCACCCGCTGACAGCCAAAGTGCATCTTCGGTTCTTTGCGTTGGGGTAAAAAAAATCACGTTAGGACGTTAGAGTTTTCATCGCACTTGTACTGCAGGTACATGCTACGTAACAGGAAACATACTTCCATATAAAAATACATTTATTTTGAACAGTTTCAAAATGGCAATTTGTTCACAGTAAGAAATATGACTTAAAACAAGAACAGCATCATCGATCATGCACAACTCTGGGTAAATGCACAACTACTGGGTGTTTAATCATTTGTTTAATGTGTCAAGTAAACTTTAAAATCACCATGACATATATATGTATATATATATATATATATACTGTATATACACACAGTACTTGCTCACCCTAATATAGTCTTAAATCTTTTATCACAGGTAATTAGGGCATGCTACTGTAAAAACAATAAAAAAAGAACAAACAGTTTGTCGTGAGTGAGGGTCGTGGGACATACTACTGCCTGTTCGGTGGTTGACTTTACATCATGTCGCTTCTGTGTAGACTTACATTCCATTCTACTGTATGTACATGGTCTCTGCTTCCACTTCGCATCCGCGCTGCATAACGTGGTTTCGTTGCGCACCATCATCTTCGAGAGCAAAACAAACGCCCGCACGTACGGTACGGCATTTGCATCTGAGCAATCACAACTTTACGATTTAGACATTTTTCTGTTTACAACTTAAGGACCTGTAGTTGCTGGGCAGCGCAGAGTTAAAGGCGTCACGTCAGAATGAGAAGGAAGCCTGTTAATTAGCGTTGTTTCAGTTTGAGGCATGGCAGCGTGTTCTGCCTTGACTGTCGGCTCTTTGATGTTTTGGTTGTATTTATTCATTTTGGGTAAATCAAAAACAGGTTACACTTGACAAAACTTTATGGCCTGTTAGTTCAATTTGTGTGATACGGGGAAACATCATCAACACGTAGTATACGATTTTTATGACTGTACATCACATTAGTTCATCATTTTTAGCCCTGCATAATATGATTGCAATATTCCTAAATATCCTCGGAATGAGTCGTGATAATTCTGTTGTTCTGGCTGAAATTTAAAGTGACTTCATCAAACGTCGTCAAACTAAACTTTTACATTCTTTCTCTCTGGCTTCGTGCTTCCCTCAGTCATAGAATATCAATATATATACTCTGATCTTTACATTGACTAATAAAGAACTTCAGTGATGATGATGATTGACGTCTCGTGGATGATTGATGTGTCACATCAGCTGAATATTCATAATGTCCCCATATTAGCGATGTCACATCGCCAGCAGGGATAAAGATCAAAGGATTGGTGATGCTATTGGACTACTGGTCGTCTGCTGGGTGCTCAGGCTCTCAGCCAATTTCACAAATTCGCCGCCCTCAAACTAGAGGCCCAAGAGTCTGACTCTGAGTACGGGTCCTCGTCGAGCATGAGAAACTAGATACTTACTCTATCCACGAGTGAAAAGCATGACGTTGAGTGACAGCGGGTTTCAGTGCGAAATAAATAAATCCATAAATAAAACCAATGCCAACAAACAATTTTAGCACAACTGTAACACAACAATCTGTACTTACTCTGAAACAGAGTGCATGTCTTACACATTAGTACAGTTTGGAAATTCCCTTGTAACAATTCTCTCCATACTTCTTCCAATTGCACCTGGAGACAGAGAGAAACAACAAACAGGCTAAATACAGGGACAGTCGCCTGCTTTAACAGACACTGGTTTTAACAAATGAATCACTCATGCACTTCAGTTAAAAAGTCCTCTGTTGTCTCCCCAAAGGACTGCGGCCTATCTGAGCGGGGCTGAGCAGGTGATGGAGGCCCGATAAGATGTGATCACTGCGACAAGTGGGGTCGTTCAGATTGTGTAGACGTCGTCTTTTTCGAGGGTGGCGCGTTTATCATTCGAACGCTGCATGTCAGTGGTTTAAAGTCAGTGCTTCGTGGCAGCGTGGAGCTAATTTCATCTTCGCCCATGTAACTAATAACCTGGCACTGAATTCATCAAAGTAGGAATCTGACTGTCAGTTCGGCTTTGCCAGAGGAAAGAGGATTTATGGGGTTTAAATTGCTTGTACAGGGAACATATTTAGAGTGAATCTGTTGCAAAAGAAAATCAAGAAACAATTGAAAATCAACAATCAAGCCTTTGCCTTAAATACATCACTACTTGGTTGAGGACAGCTCTTCGCTGACTGCGGTACAGAAACGGAGGCGAGAAAACCCCCTGGTGCGAAGGAACAGTCAGACTCTCTTCTCATGTCTTGTGTGGCTTGTTTGCCTTTCTTGTACCAGCAGCTGGATATGTTTCCTGTTCCCGTTTACTGCTCTTTTTCAGTCAGTGTCATTCTATTTCCTGTTATTTCGCCATAATGTAAAACTTTAAAACTATACACGGTAGTATTTTCATCTATTTAACATTTAAATGACCCTGAATTTCATAAATCTGCATTGACTTGTGTTGATGGCATTGTGTTCTTTGTTAATATGGTAAACTTGCTTACTTGATTGTTGAAGTTGCTCATTAGCAAACCCTGCAATTACTGCAATCACTTACTTACTTTATTAGTTCAGAGCTGCTGCTTGACACTAAAAAGGCCTGGTGTGGTTTTCATAGTAAACTAAAACAAAGTGGCAAAGTTGTGAATTGAACTCACTGTCTGTTCCTCATTAATAGTAAACCCTTTACATTTTTACATTTACACGCATAGCAGGTAAAAGAATACATCCAGTGGCAGACAAATAGAGGGTAAACCCTGATCTGTGATTGGTGGTAATGCATGTGATTCATCATGTGATCACTTGAGAGTTTCTCTTAAAGGTTATATTCCTGCACTGAGCCGTAAGTAAGTCGCTTGATAAATGTGCTTTATTCTTCGACCTCAGCGAAGACATCTGCTTCTTTCCGTGTTGGCTCATGGAGCACAGTAACAGAACGCATGTACAGGTAGGCCGCGGCAAAATCACAGTCTAAAGAGGATCAAATGCTGCCGGATGTTTCAAATGAATTTATATTACAATGAGCACAGGCCTTGGATCAAATGTTCTGGACTAACTATACACATCCTTTTCTGCTCGCCCCTATGGCAGCTTCAGAAATTATAACCCTATAAAAACCTGACAGCAAAGTTGTTGTACTGGATTTAATTAACCGTTACAGGTGTACCTAATAAAGTGGCCAGTGAGTGAAATGGTTACGACAGCAGCGTCATTGTCAGTCAGTTCCAGTGGACAGTGAATTCTCACAGGTTTGGGCATTTTCTTGATGCATCGGAGTCTTAAGCATTGTGTGGTCTACGAAACCAGTAGGATGCTGTTGTGGAACAAGTCCGACATTTTCTTTTGCATCGCTCATCTCTCAGCGCTGACCCGACCGCTTGGTGGACCCGTTAGGACGACCTCCCTGCTCGTGCTGCACATCACACACAAAAGCCCTTCAATGCCTTTTACAGCTTAATTAATTCCTCTTTTAACTCAACTGCAAATGTCTACTTATTGAGACCCACCATGTGAGCCGTCAGTGCAGCCAGTCAGGACCAGTTGGTATTAACATAAATCAAAGTGAGATCCTTAACTAAACTCACATTCAAATTTTCATTTTAATCCATCAGACGATCATCATTTCAACCCTTAATGAATTCAGCCTGTGATTTTACTTTCCTCTTTCATCTTGTTAGAGCTTGTAAAGCTGTTTGGACTAAAATGACAACACATGAAAATCAGTGAACCCAGACATTAATTAAATTAAACTGGTTAATGTTTTCTTTCTCTGATAGGTTCTGTACTGGCTGGAGCGAGACCTATTGTTCTGCACCTTAAAGGCAAAGTCAGTACTAGAAAAATATATATTGATAAGACAGCTGTTTTAAATACAGTATAATTTACAGCATTTTCAATGCACTGTTGAGAAAAACATTCACATCTGATTGTACCACTTGCGTTGAATCTTTATTAAATGCAAATGAATTGAGGATAAAATCTGACTCCAGGAGAATCAAGTCAAGTTTCAAAGTATTAATGACAATTTTAAACAGCAGGTTGTAAATTAATTTAATCTATCGAGCCCCAAATCAAAAGGTCCCACGCTGCTCTGCCCTTTTGTAAATAAACGCTTTTCCAAGGCAGCGCAAAACGAGGTAATTTGTTTCAGCTCAGCGAGGACTCGGACGCTAGAAACAGCTGAGAAATGAAGAATAGCCAAAGTGCTGAGTGACCAGAAAAAAGGCCTGCAGCCCACATGTCTGTGTCAGAAGCACTGCAACGCTACTTTTGTCAAGCGATCCACACTCTCTGCAGGGACTTAATAGTTCTCATCTAAAAGACGTCACAGTGGATGTCGGGCCTAGCAATCAAACTTGTCATCTGCAAATCCGGTAACTGTGCGGATGCTGCAGTTATGCCAGCGGTGTGCAATTATGCAAAAAACATGAGACGGAGCATCGATAAAGACGTTCCCACACCTGATATCAACGCTAGATTTACACAAACCTTAACTAAAACAGCGTCACTGGATTTGGTCTCTACATCAAATGATCATTTTTCCTCAGTGATGTGATTTTAGGGTAATAAAATGTTAATCAGTATCAGTCTCCTTCAGTGACAGTTATTATCCATTAAACACTGTATTAATGTGTCTGGGAACTCCATAAATAGTCACGCTTTTAATTTAGTCTTTGTATAAAAATAAATCACATGACAACAAAAGCTGTATCTCTACGCAAAAATACTAAGTTTTATTGTTACTTCTATAAAACTATTTGGTATTTTTAAAGAGAAAAAGGGGACGTTTAACTTTACTTCACGTATGTGGCATCTGCATCAACTCAGTTGTTTAAGAATGAAGATTATAGACCTGACACTGCTTCAATAAAATACAGAATATCAAACAACTGTATAGCGAAACGTCACTGCTTTAGGTTTTCGCTGCTGTAATATTACCTCTGCTCCTGGCTTCCAGCTCTTTCTCCATGAGTTCTTTTGGAGAGGGGAACTCGCTCAGCTTGACCTTGGACATGCTGTCGTTCTGACCGACGGTACTGATCACTTCGGGGTCTTTCTCGTGATTGTCCTCAGTCTGAACATGGATCCAAGGAATTTTCCTAATGACAGGAAGATCAAAGAGAAGCCTTGTGAGACCGCTGCATTTAGAACAGCTGAGTTCAAAGGATCTGCTTTGTTTTCTGTCTGAAGTCACCTTTTGAACTTGTAGATGAAGAACGCAGCTACACCAACGAAAACCACAGTGAGCAGCATCAGCATGGCCGACCCACTGTGGATGGAGTTTGAATCCACAAGAGGTGCTGAAAGACAAACACAAGGAACATCTTTACCACAGCTAATCTATTATTTCAGCGAGATTACTTTCATCATCACGTCACGTAACAACTGCAGGTAGAGCTGCTCTCTGCACGTCATCTCCGTAGGGGCGTTAGAAAGAACCTTCAGGAGGTCCATGGCGTCTCCCTGGGGTCCACCATGCAGGTCACTTATGCATAGTCATGGCTTTTAATCGCTGAGATGCAATATTCAAAGTATTTTTGCATCCCTGCCCATCTTTCTCTCCTTTACAGAGACGCCTATGAAGTCTATGACCTTTCTGGATCCTTTTAAAGGCAACCCAGACCTTTGTATGCAGACACAAATGAAGACAGATCCGTTGGTGGATGAAAAGGGTAAAGCCATGCGAGCTTGATCGACACGCTTTTGCGATATGCTAATGACCTGGTGACCCTGCTGATTTTCTCAGCGCATACCAAACGCCTACTTTGTCAATCATGCAATTGATTGGCTGAGATCTACTGTCTCACAGTCTCAGGTGCAGAACTGATGCAGTGTGAAGGATATTCAAACACTGTGATAAACAATTTCATATAAATCTCACGCAATAACATTGTCTTTGTTTTGGCTTTTTCAGTGTTTGGCTAGAACTCAATGTCAGATCTTCCCAAAAACAGTACACATGGCTTATCTGGTGCACATCAGTGAGCAAAACAAACACAGTGTGGATGTGCAGACATACTTATATGGAATAAATTAAGCCTCAGGCCTTTGTGGTTGCTTTGTTTTTATGTATATGCAAAATGTTTTTAAGTGTAACAGGTGCATCGGTCTACGTGCGCAGGAAGCTTAACTTACCCAAAGTTTGCTGAGTCATGTACACGATAATCCGAATATCAGTTTTCAGCTCAAACTGGACCAGGCCTTGGTTCAGGGCAGTGATAAATATATCTGAAATCTGTTTGAGGTAGAACAAAAAGACACAATGAAAACATCTGACGTGCTGCAATAAATACAATTCCAACTTTGTGTTGGACGCCAAAAAGTAAATAAGGAAATCACCACAAGCTTATACAGTCACATCAAAGCTGGCGGAAAGGTGATAATAATTACTGAGGTCACAGTAGCTGCTGAAGAGCATTGGAAGGTGTTTGATGTGTTGCCCCCTCACTTATTTTAAATATGTGCCCACAATAGTACAGGTGTGCTATTAATGACTTAATACTTAATAATTACTGAGCCAATATTTGCTCACCGTCTCCAGAGCCTCCTCGCCACTTCTCTTGTGCTCCCCTGATGTTTGCTCGTCAGGCAGGATGAAGAGCTCTGCGGTCGTCGGGACACCTGGGTACAGCGACACCAGCAGCTGATCTTCAGGAACCCCAGACACCTGCAGCGACAGGGCACGGCACACCGGGATAAAGTTTGGACCGTAGAGTCAAATAGTCAAAGCCTCTGTGTCCTGTAGCAACATTCTGACATCGGCTTCAATTCACATTCTCTCCAGATAACTGCGTCTGGTTACTGTCGTCATAGGTGCACTATAAAAAGAACAAATTTCTCACCTGGACAATAAAACATCAGGACTGTTGTATCAATACTGCACACAGGTATAAAATAATAATGACCCTGAAAGCCACTGATGTCTGATGCTGGCTCCAGGAATGATCTTAGAGCAATGGGGACTTGATGTACCTGTGACAGAGCTGTCCGCACCACGCGGCCTATGTCCTCCCTCCACTCGGGGATGTCAGGATTGTGCTCGTCAAGCGCTGGCGAGAACGACAACAGCAGCGACCTGAAGAACTCTGGGAAAAAAAGACGTAGCGATGTCTGTAAGAATATAAATGCTTTTACTACCGGTTTCCTTTTTGATTAATCTGATGTGCAGTTTTGTCTTTTTCCATTTGCCAACATGCGGATTGAAGTTAATTGCTTCTCGAGATTTTGTGTTCGCTTACCGTGACATTTTATTCATTAGATAAGTCCATGTTGACATCAACATGGTGCGGCTTCGCTGCGTGGACCGCGAGGAATCACACTTTCCCTGAGACAGTGCGCTGCATATTCATGTAACATGTATCTTACCAATTAAAGTGCTGTGAAGACTGTCTCTCCCACTTACCTTTCACAGTTATAACTTTTGAATCCTGCAGTACGGTTCCCCCAGAAGCGACCTGGACTGTGACCTTGTTCTTTCCCTCTCTGTGAAACGTGTATGAGACGCTTCCCTCCAAGGTGATAACGGGCTGCGTTTAAAAAGGAAAGCAGAAAAGCCCAGTGGGTCCAATATAGATTTTACAGTATTTACATAATGCAGATTTGCTCCGGTGTGGTAATTAATACCAACGTTCTATTTAGATCCTGCAGAAAGACGCACGTCATTCATGTGGACGCACATTTTCAGCGATTTGTGTAAAAGCGATTTTCTCTTTGTAGACAACAACAAGGACATCAAGAGAAGAGCGGGATAATGGAAAAGACTGCAGTACACAGGAAAACGAAGCGTGTGCACAGAAGCGGTGGAGGAGGAGGAGGACCTTCTCACCTCAGAGCTGTTGTCAAACCACCAGAAGAAGGTCAGCGTGGTGGTGTGACTCGGCCGAACCACAGCGGTCAGATTCGCCTCCTTCCCCCTGATTGCTACGATAGGAGCGGAGAGATAAACCCGCTCCAGTGGACCTGTGGCAACAACACAAACACGCACACTGAGCAATGCTGTGATCCGCGTTTATGTATATTTAGCCCCAGGTGTGGGCTTTTGCATTTTCCAAAGCTACATTTCATAAAAGCAAACGACATCCAGCGGCGGGAACGTGACTATCCATGAGAGAACAGAGGTTCGTGCTGTAAGCACCGGCACAGGAATGAGCACCGGCTCCTTATTCACATACTAGTAATGTGTAAAAACAGTGTGCTGCTGTCAGATCCCTGGTTGTTTTCAGCAGTCGCTGTCACTCTGTAAATCCCAGTTGTTCGGTAGATGTGCTTGATGCCATCATCTGTCCTGCTCAGGTTAGAGTATGTGATCTTGATGCCGTCCCCGAAGTCTAGCTGGATGCTGGTCCTCTGCGAGTCTCCCTGTGGACAGACAGTAAGACATGACATCTGTCACCACGGCTTAGGTTAGGATACCTCGATTAGACCACATACAAGCACGGCCCGCTGCTCGGGCTGAGATGTCCTGTAAGCTGTGTCACAAACACTCTGCGGGTGAATATGAACGGAAGGAGAAGGAAATTCAGCTGAGAAAAGAAGAGCAAAGTAAAGCGAGTTAGAAAGTCAAAGAAGGTCATGAAAGTCAGGAGCCGATCAGCCACAGAAATCAAGCCTCATTAAAAGGATTTTCACAATAAGGTGTAAAGTGTGAAGAACTAACATCGTCGTCAACAACTCTTATTTTGAACTGACGTTTTCTGACGGTTCTCGTTATTTCAGAGGTGACTTACACTCTCAAGGTAGATCATGAAGGTGACGTTGCTTCCAACAGTGGCACTGAGCTCTCCTTGGCCGGTGGACAGCCGGAGGCCTTGGGGCGGTCTGGGCCGACACGGCTGCCTCCTGGGCGAGTACACGTTCCTCCCTCCCTCCTTACAGTTATTGGACAAAACCTTCCGATAGCTTTGAAGTTTAAAAAAAATGGAGCGGCACCACTTACAAGCACATTACATCAAATATTAAGTGTAAAAGAGGATGAGTGCAGTTTACGGGGTATGTTAAAGCTTAACGTTGTTACTTCAAGGCGTCTTTCAGTGTTTGGAGACTAAATGAGACCTAAACATCCTGAATACAGCTGTAAACAAAAGTTATGTGAAGTTATTTTTTGCTTTCTGTTGTGCTGTTATTCGTAAGTCAACAGGGTCCATCAACATCACCCCGAGTTCTGTACACGGATCAGCCTCGACGCTAACACTACCTGTGGTTTCATTGTTGTGGTGGACGGGGTCAGCGTTCGCTCTGAGGCAACATGCAGGAAGCAGCGATGTTATAAAACCGCTCGATTTCAGCACAACTTTAAGCCTTGCCAGGTGGTGTTGGTGCAGGATATTTAGATCTGACTGTTTCTAGTGCTCAGCACATGCTTAGCATTATTACCTATTATGGAATTATGGAGCAGACAACACTTTTTTTGGCTGTAGTGTGAAGTGAAGTATTATATTGTGTTTGTGTTCCAGACAAAATGACAAACAGGCTGGAATGAGATAATATTGTTTTGTGATGCATTGAACATTGGGGGCCACTTACCCTGTGCTGTTAAGGAAGGTTTGGCTGGTGCTGCAGCTTTTAGCTGCACTATTTGGATTAAACCAAAAAGCAGGGGAGCACTTTCCATCCGCCTGGCGCTCCCACCCATAATCACTGCCAGAGAAACACGACACTTCATAAAATGATAAACACTGGTACTTCAACAATCCAGCCTCCACAAGCTTTTGTAGTGGAGCAAATGCCCTGCCATTGGAGCTTTGTGGGGTATTTTAAGATCATAACTAGAGACACGATTGTCAGACAAGTAGGATCAAACAGAATTTTAGACAGATGAATAAAAGATATTTAAAATTCATTTAGCAATTCATTATTAATTGAATTCTAATAAGTCACTCAGCTTTATGCAAATTACAGTAGCACAATGAAAAGTTAGTAACAATTTCAAAACTATAATTAGGGTCGATGAATACAGCCTTATTGGATATCCAGTAAATATTCAAGAATAGAGTCCAGCTAAGTGGTACTTCATCACAGCGCTTTTGACCACAGGTCTACTGGTAGCTGTTAATTAAGGACAAGTGAATAGGACGTGAAAGCCGAATGGCTGTTAAATACACACACAATGACATAGATGAAGTATAAACGTCTGAGCTACAGTTCAGGGCCAGCTGGGAAATTTGAGAGGCGTCATTACCATTCAAAATCGTAGGACGTACAGAGGCAGGGCTCTGAGGAGTAGATCCTGGAATAGTCCTGAGCCAACATGCAGCGGTTGCCCGGCCTGCGCTTCATGTAGGTCTGCTTCTCACCCATGACACAGGCCTCTCCCTACGAACAGACAACTGATCAGAATGCGAACGTGGCAAAGGACAGAAATGTTCTAAATAACAAGCAGATGTCCTCTGTTTACAGTGATAATGGACGTGGCTGCATCTCTTCAAGTTGACAGTAAGTCGATAATGTTTAATACTCCTGCTACCTTGTTGTGAAGGTACCATGTCTGATAATCTCCATCCATGCATCTCCTGCTAAAGAGGCCCTTGTAGTCGATCTTGATCAGCTGCCACTCTGACCGATGGCTGAAGTGTCCAAAGAAACTGGAGGACAATTCAACAACACGCAAGTTGCTGATGTGATATTGTAACAACACTACCTACAAATCTTAGTTCTGCCTTTCAAAAATCTAATTTCCTTTGGTTAAAAGTTTTAGTTTGGAATAAACGAAGTGGATTTTCTTTGTTTACATCAATAAAGGAGCCATCTCTTCAAACCCACTTTCTATTTTTTTCCGCTGGACTGTACTTGTGCGTGTGTGCGTCTGCTTACGTGACGATGTGATTGTCTGATTCAGGCTCCATTAAAACTCCATCCACATACAGAGGCGCCAGGGAGAAACTGTGACGATCCCATTTCTTCCCCTCATCTAGACTGATCCTGAAAATGATATTAAAAACACGTCAAATGCCACCGTTTGAACATGTGTCTGTCTGTGTGTAGTGGATAAATACATTGTGTTCTCCCTGCGTATAACTTTAAACAGTACAGAAGTTTAGCCGTGAAAAACAAGGCGCAAAGAAATATGATAAAAGATTTCAGGTCGTTTAGCTTTTGCCACGGTTGAAAAATGAAGCACCTTGGATTCTCCTGAATGTGAAAAATTACCTCAACATCAGGCTGAACAATAGAACAAATGCTTTCTCCCAGGTAAATTTGTAAAGATGACAAAACAAGGGAAAAGAAAGATATGACTCAGGTTGTAACATTAGAAATACATTTGGGGGGGGTGTTCAAATCACATTTCTCAGAGCTTAATCACTTTTGACAGGGCTGCAGTGTGCAGGGACATCAAAGTAGATAGTGTTACAAAGCTCCCACAATATGAGGGACATATGAAGGCATTCTCAGTCTCATATTTCCACCCTGCTCTACTTCTCATTTACATAAAAGCACTCAAACCATCATATCCCACCAAGAGTACAAAGCTGTAACAGACTCTTCTGTTGGAAATGATTCTGACAGTTCTAAAGCTGCGGTGCCAGTACAATAATCATGCAAACTTGGCCCATCACAATTTCAAAACATCAAATGCAATCATGTGCTGCATCGAGCCCCCCCACCCAGAGAAATGAAAAAATATATCCACGTAATTTCCCTTAACAACTCCAACACCTACGGTTTCAAGCTACGACAATAATGATGTCGTCTGTTGTTGAGGAGTAACTACACGCACCACAAATGGCGAATCGGCGTCGCGGCGTGCAGCACGGCCAGCAAAGCCCCTCCGTTGTCAAGAAACCAAATGTTGTGCTCGTCATCAAATATCTGCAATAAAAAAACCAGCATAGCATAAATAATGGCGCAGTGTCAGTAAAAAGTCATTACATGTTCAAGGCAAACGTGCAGGGTATAGACACAGATACTGTGGGTCTCACCTGTCTCCAGCTATTTCCTGCATCAGATGTCATAAACATGCCAAGGTTAGTGGAGGACAGCTCTGTTCCGATATTCCCTGAGTGCGAAAACATGAATAATTTCACTCTACGTGTATTTACATAACAAAGATTCCATAATACAACTTTATGCACAATCACCTGATAAATTTGTCAGGGTTATTTTGCGAATCTGTGCGCGTCCTCATTCTCCACCAGAGGACACATTTATAACGGACTGCAACCTAATCATCTCATCCAAAATATGAGCTGAAGTTTCAGTATCTGATTGCACTGAGAGAGAAGGTAACGTCTGAAACTACTGTGGGCCACGTCTACTGTAATCAAATAAGTGCCCCGTCTTTAGGTATCTCTGCAGTACCTGTAGCCACAATGATTCCCGGTACAGACTTCTTGGTGGTGATGGGCCCGGATGTGTAGGGATTCTCCGACATCTCCAGATGAAGATGCAGCGAACAAAATGGCTGTCAACAAAAGGAATCCCAATACAGCGCATGTTGAAACAAAAGGTATCCGTCAGATCGTAACTGAGACAATATAATAATTAGCCTTGCCTTCAAACTATTCTTCCCATTGAGAGAAAAGTGCTAACACTTTCAGAAACTGATTATAAAACAAAGATACTTTGTTCTTCTTATGTTCGCCGCCAAAAAGAAAGAAAACGCCTCAGAGGACACTGGGGTTATTTGAATTGTTTCATTCTAAAGCAAACAAGGCATGTAATTAAAATTCCCCAAGATGCACAGATAAAACTGGCAAAATTGATTCAAATCATTTCACTCATCTCTCAGACTAAAGCACAACGCAAAACATCAATAAGGCTTTTCAAACAGCTGAGGTTAGAAAGCAGACGCGAACATAATGGTCATCGGTAAGACCCAGCGAAGACCGTCGCTTGCTACGCAGCGAGCAATTTACATACTCGCTCAATCAGGTTAATATCAAACCTGCTGAAGAACAACACGGCCACATACTGTCATTAGTCCAGTGTGACTACAAGTGGCAAATTGAAATCACAAAGGTTAATGGAAAGTCTGGTCCCTTAAAACTAAATGAGATGATACACTGATACAGACGGCGAGATAATGGGAATATTCCTGCCAAGCATCTTCTTTGCCATTTAGGCTAAAAAGGTAAGCTGATGCCGAGGCTGGCGCCCGGCAAACGTGGCTCCGAATCAAAGCACATCCAAAGCACAGCTGATGAGGTTGAAACATTTGATGAATGATATATGTCATAAGCTTCATCTCGCATGAATAACAGCGTTCATTCATTCCTGCCCAAAGGCTCAGACTCACCAGAATGCAGTGAAGGTTATTTCCAGCAACATCAGTGGCAGGAGCTGGCAGCAGGGCCCACGTTTGTCCCTTGTTGTAAGTGATAAAAGTCTTGATGTGATTATCCACCAGTTTGTTGGCGAGATACATGCCATTTATTCCCTCAACCTAGAACGGAAAACAGAAAGACTAAAACTTCATACGTTCTAAAGTGTTACCACAAAACACCACAATGCGTATTACTGCAGCTGTTCACTTTAAAATTCATTCATTATATTGGAAACATCACTAACACAACCTGTCAATTAAACAAATTGTTTTCACTTGAGTGGCAGAAGTATTGACAATGAAGTTATATTTCAATTTCTACTGACTTTCAGCAAAAATGTGAAATTAATGAATTAATTATTTTAACATGAATAAATGTTTCTGAAATTAAAAAAATAACAATAATATCTGTTTTAGACCCTGAGTCGCACAAAAAGTAATTTGGAAATGTCAGATTAACATTTACTAGACAACAAGAATTAAACAGTAGTAAAAACTGCTTCCACAATAAGTAAGTCGCGGTTGGATCAGCCCGTGAAGTAGCTACACACCTTATAGAAATCGACCAGTAGGTTACCGGCAGGTCCTCTGCTGGTTCTCAGATTCTCTAATGAAAGGGTAAAGTAGACCCCGGGGGAGTCGGAGATATACAGGCTGTAAGTGTTATTCTGATTCCATTCCTGGACTGCAGCAAATACCTGCTTCTCATCTGTACTGATGATATGCATGTCCTGTAGGAGGGTGTGGGTGAAAACAGAGAAGAGGTGAGGATGACAGCACGCAAGCCGAGGCTTAACAGAGGAGCGTTTTGAGTGTCACATTTCTTCATGCAAACACAAAGCAGTAAAACAAAAGCAATATTCACGCGTCCGTGTGATCAAACACCTTTTATTAAGTGACGCTCGCAGCACGTGGTTGTTGCTTACCTTCGGTAGACAATATTTAGGTAATTTCATCCGCTTGAAGGACTCTCTCATGTAGGAGACGAAGTAGCTGGCTCGTCCTGACTTGGTTACCTTTGCAACGAAGCAAAGAAACTTCAACGCCTTATTTTTCTTTAGCTGAGGTCAGTGATTTGTACATCTCCAGGAGTTTGAGTTTGCTCTATACTATGCACACAGACAAATGGAAAAGCAAAATGAGATGGGATGTTTTTACAATATATTCTGTGTGAAAGATTTCTTCCTAACGTCTCCAATGGTGACTTGTTTGTGAAGGACATGAAGCTACAGCGTTTTTTCCCAAAGGACTCATTTCCATTCACAACGCACGACTGACTTAGTAAAATGCTTGCAATTTCACTTTACTGTGTCCAAAGCCGACTACAATTACCAGCACAACAGAAATTATTATCATTATATCAATTAGTTTAAAGCTAAATAGCACTAAAAATTGTGTTGGCTTTATCTACAGTGTGTCTTGAAGATCTTAATGTACTACCACTTTCCTATCCACTTACAGGCAGGGCAACACTACTTGATTGCTTATTTTCTAATCAACTAGAAGGATGGTGTTTGTCCCCCAACACACTACATTAGGGCTCTAATGGAATAATCTATCGAAAATCAATGAGCTGCATTTTCCCAGACCACATTTTTGAGGATGTTGCACTTGGCCGTTCCTTCTCTCCCAAGAGACTTTGGAGGTGTTGAAGACTGCTTATTTCGTTGTAACCCAATCGATAACCTCATTACTCTTTGTCAAGTTAAATCCAACTGCCCCCAAGCAACAAAAGTCACAAGAAAGTCATCTATGCCACCACTGCTCGGCACAGACACTCTCTCCGTGTGTGTCCAGTTATTTTTCACCGGCATCTTCCTCATGTCTGCCTCTGCCAGTCAATCTCGTCGCAGCTAAATGCAATTTAGGCGTTTTTTATTGAATCACCATTTCTGAATCGTGCCACGATAAATATTTTTCATGCATTTTCACTCTTACTTTGCAGCCGTTCCAATCAAGTCTGTGGATTAAGTGCTGAAAGTGAAACTGGGGCGCCACTAAAGTATTGCTGCTGCAACATGATGTCATATCAAAAGATTAAATCTGTGGATAAATAAGTTCAAAATGAACAGCAAACGTTTAGGGGTATTTATTTAAAATGAAAGAATCCTGGAAAACCCCCGTCATTGGGTTTTTCTCTCAGAAACTCAGCTGGAGTCCACCAAGGATGACCAAACGCATTAAAGCTGACCAACAGAGAGAAAATGACTTAGCTGTGGGTGGAAATCAATGACAGTGGAGGGCAGCTGAAAATTAAATTTCTAATAATGACTCTGACTGCTTGTGTCTAATTGGAGTCAAAGTCAGAATGAATGGTAATAAGGACACCAACCTGTCTATTCACAGTTCCTTTGCCGTGTGCTCTCAGCAACAAAACACATTTTTCAGGGATGGTGTATGTCTGTGCGGAAACTCAAACACTGAGCGTGCCTTGACATGAACGAGACAAAACATAATCAAAACACATATTGGGCCAGTGGGGAACAGGTGTGTGTGGGGGGGAAAGCCATTACGTGGGGTTTGATGGAAAAGCATGAACTGGAGACACAAGAGACCCAAATAAAAAATAAATAAAAAAAACATAGAGCAGCTCGGGGGTGAAAAGATAAAGTCAACTGGTTTAGTTTAATCAAGTAATGGATCGTTACGCAAACCTGTGTGAAAACATATTCGTCCTGCACAACCAGAGAGTTGGTGTCAACATCACCAGGAAAGAGGTGCTGTGTGCTGCCTTCACTGCATCGCTGGGCTCGGCACTTTACATACTGAGCACCTGGGAGGAGTAGAGAGTAGCACGTGTCAATGGTTTACATCGAAGCAGTAGTCAAGTAAATGTATATATAAAAGAACTTTGAGCTCAGCTACTGTAACTGTAGAGAAAACGCTGGATCATCCAATTTAGCTGAGACTCAAACGAATACAGCAGAAGTCTGTGCCGTTGTCATAACACAAAAAAGTTTAGCATGTAATGTGTGAGACGCGGAGAGATTGTATGCTAATTCAGATCGAGACTCTCTCACCACAGCAGGACTACGAGTATCTTTTCCAATGCAGGAAAAGCCTGTAATTGGTGTGACAGAATATACCGGGCTGTTTAGAAGAGAGGTGTAGAGGTTTGTCTAAGAGACGCGGGGGATAGATTACAGAGCTGAAGCATCCATCAACCCACTAAAACTCTCCGTTTTTGTCAGGAGGCACCTATTGTGCTTTACTTGACTTCGGGGACCAATCTGAACAGCTGAACGGGTCTCATCTTCCCCGTGACCTCGCTCTAAATGAGAGGCAAGGGGTCCTGTGGGTCTTGCTACTGCGGTGCAACACTCACGGCCTTTCGCGATGCGCGTCTCGATGTGGACCGTGTCTGATTCTCTGTCCAGCCCCATTACCGCCCTTTAAGGAAGAGAGAGGGGGCGAGAAAAAAGGAGGAGGATGAGAACGACAAGGGAGATGGAGGCAGGATCCCAACATGTAGATGGACATGGGTTTACTTTAAGGCATAACAATGTGTTTATCCTGTAAATGAGTCAGTGTGGAATCTGCACTGGCGGCAATTAATCTCAATTCACTAAAGCATCGGCAGAGGAAACAACAAGGGGGAGGAGGGAACAAAACATCAGCAATTACCATAAATATCTACCGTAGAAAATGAGTTGTTGTGAAATTGTTGGATATTCCAACAACTATTTTGAAAAGTAGCCATTTTATATAAAGAGCATAGAGAATAGTGTTCAAGAGCACAAATAATACATTGTTTCGGCCGCTGAAATGTCCACTGTGCTCTTCGTATTCGTCAAATATCTGACTGCTCATGCATGTGGAGAGGACGTCCTCCAACCGCTGTCCTTTATTTCCCGGGTAAAAAACACGCTCGCTTCTGACACATACCATGACAAACAGGGATAAACGGGCGTGCATCAATATTCGCCGCCTTGTGTCTGAGCAGTCGAGATTACTAAACGGCAGCAACAACAAAAACAGCATGTCATATTTGTGCTATGGAGAAAGCAGCGCAGTATTCCTTCAGGTCTACGTGACGTGGGTGTAATGAGTTGTGGGCTCGACCGCCGTACGGAGAGATTGGTTTTTGAGAGGTCACCGGATCCCTCTCATAGCGTGGGGTCATTACGCAAATTACAATCAGTCACAACATAATCATACCAGTAGAAGCGGCCGGGCATCACGTTGTCGTGAACAAGCTGCCATTTCCTGCCGAAGTCCATTGAACTGTACAGCTGGAAGATACAATCAGGCCGGTGTTCGTCACACGGGAAAGGTATTGTTAATAAGCAGGACCAGTGCTATCATGAAAACATGCCTTTATCAAATGCTAATGCATTCAACCTCGTATATTATCCTAATACCACTTAATGGTTCGTTGTGGATTCACTCAGAAGCTACCTTGCTATCATGACTGTAAGCCAGGATCCAGTTTTCCTGTGCAGGGTGGAAGAGCAGGCTCAGGATGTTGAAGTTAATGGGATACTTCTCAAAGCTTGCCCCTTCATCCGAGCTGATGAGAACAGCGCTCTCTACCTCCGGGTCGCTAAGCATCATTATCTAAAGTACGGAGGGCCGGACGAGAAGCACGGCATTAGAAGAGGCAGGCAGACGGAGATAACGTCATTTGGCAGCAATTTTAAAGAAACTATAATGTGATGTCAGGACTGAGCTGGTAAGAGATGAGACAGAGAGATAAAAGCAACAGGAAAAATGCTGACCTTCTGTTTGTTGGTGGGACAGACGTACAAGTAACTTAAAACCGTCCTTGAACCCACTTTGTGGTTGAGTTTGTTGTATGTGCTTCCGTAATCAGTAGATCTGGACACAAGCAAAAAAAAGTCCATTAGAGGCAGACTGCAAAGCCATAACAGCGACTTGATAAGTTCTTGCCCTTCAACTGCAAATCAGTTACTATTTATGTGGCTGCATATCCAAACATAAGTGTTTTGATCGATTTTACCATCCGGGCACTCTTCCGCTTTGAGGGATGAAAATAAACATGCACTCGTTTCATGCTAATGTGTGACTGTACCTATTTGCGTTGCCGCTGTGAAACACAAGAAATGTACAGAAAAATACCAAATGAAGTACAGTCACCACTTCACCAGTGACATAAACATGTTTCAGCATAAGTAGGAGGAACAAAAACTAAAAACTAGATGCCAAGCAGTTGCAGAAGTGCAGAAGTACGCAAACCCAATACTTGAGTCAAAGGACAAGTACTTGCCTGAAAGGTCCCAATACTGCTCTGCATGTTTGTGCTTTATTAGCAGGAGTTTAATTAAAAAACGGGCCTGCTCAGAAATAGTTAGATTACATGAAACTGTAACGTCAGTATGCAAGTGTGTGTTTGCCTTAAAAGTAGAAGCATAAAGTGAGTGAGGTGTTCTACATATGGTGGAACTTAAATATCATAAGTAGAAATTAAAAAAAGGCAGAGAAATACAGAGAATAACTCAAACCCCACATGGGTACAGTATATGATGCCACTCCATTCAATAATGCATAACGCATGCACTTGATCAAGCGTTTGTGAGTCCGCAGGGTGTCTTTGGTAACATTTTCCTCAGTTGTCACTATGTTGTTATGCATTAGCACATACGGGTGTAATTTAAAAAGTGATTCCTCCAGCTCTAATGACAAACTATAAGACTAATGCACACATCAAGAGAGGCGCCATGCAAGTGGGTTGCACTGCACAGGTTGACACACTGATTAAGCGGCTCCTACTTCAGTCAGTGACACACACATCACGCAGACTAAACATTCACTCTACACATGTGAAGCGCGTCTCTTCGAGCTGATTTCTAGGCAGCGCTGACATGTAATTAAAGCAGCTGCTGCCTGTGAGGTAGGAAGTCAATTTCTAATCTTCAGGTGCGCAAGACATTATCACCAGGAACGCAAACACATTACACCCAATTTGCATTGAAATATTTAGCACAGGGATCAATGTAAAAACACAGAGTGACGTTTTCAACTTTTAAAAGGTATTAGTAGAATTACTGATTCAAAACCTTTAAGGTCATCATTTAGTGGTAGTGAAGTTATTCCTTCTGAAATTATTGCACAAAATATCAGGTGTTGTTTGCTTTTAACTGATTTAGATATTTACACACCCTGAGTTCAGCTTTTATTTCCACCAGATAAAGGTTACGGTAAGTGAGCTTGTTTGCTGCAAGTGCAACAAATCAAAAGACAGAGGTGAAAATGACACAGCGTTTTATAAAAAGGAGATAAAACGAGAAAAATAAATGGGAAAGTACTCGGAGCATCCTTTTTATTTGACGTCTGTGGTAGCATGTAAAAGTACCAGCTCATCACAGAACAGCCTGTTCTTTACAAGTCCATGACTAGGGTGGATGTGTTTGTCATCCCCATCTTCATATTCCTGCTCACCACAAACAAGTCCACACTCTTAGTTCTACCTGAGTGGCTCCAAATGTAATTTCACTGTATAATTGGATAGACACCCAGCATCTGCTATCATTGCGCATTAATCTGAATCGTCCCATTTGCTGTTGACATTGTTTTCAAAGACTAACCCCTGTATTTGAGCTAAGTAGTACTTTCAGGTGGTACATCTGTGTCCGACTGAGAGGGGGAACAAAGCGTCTTAAATGATATCATTATATAGTGAAGTTTCATAAATAGAGAAGGCGGTCATCTCCAAACACAAAGTGAATTGATGTGTGTTTAGATAGCCTCTCCAAATCACCCACTGATCCGCACAATGCATTTTGCCACCAACAGTGGCCTGGAGCTGTAGCCATAAATCATTTATTGTGTTATAACAGAAATCATTTACTCCCGCTTCTTTTCATAACATTCAAATTTCTGCTTTTCTAATACCCATACTAAAAGCCTGGGCGCACCCCTGAGGTACACTCTAATTTACTCATGGTGCCATTGTTAAGCAGACACCTTGATGATGGAAGACCTCCTGTACACAATATGGGATTTCAAAACGTGTCAAGTCGGGTGTAAATCTTAGCGGCGCCTCTGGTGAAACAGATATTAATTTGAAACTCGATGCTCGGCAGACTGATGGTCTCTTTTTCAGGTGTATTTCAGAATGAAATGAGTTCTCTGCAGGCTACGGGAGAGGTGAGAAAAAAGGCATATCAGAGACTGGATTGAGCTCTATGGTATAATCCTTAATGAATTCCATTTTTATTTATGACCTGACAGGGCACAGTAATTCACCTCTCAATACATACTGAATGGAATTACTACGGCTATACAGTAGCAATTGCATGTCAATTGCTTCTGAAACAAAAGGTTACAGATGACAATCAATCAAAATGTCCAGCGGGGAGTTTCTAGGTCAAAGGAAAAGAGCCACAGATCCAAGCAAAGGATCCGTCAGATAGGTTTTCCGGTTTTCCAGCCTTTCAAGGAGCCTCTGTGCTGACGGACAGGGACAGGTTGGGCCTTTTCTAAGCGTGTTGCAGTCTTAGCTGTTTTATTGATGGATGTTGGGGAAGAGGAGGATGCTTCATTCAGAACTACTTCAGACTGTTTTATTAAAACATACTTCATACTGGCTTCCAGTGGAAGTTGATTGTTCATATCTTAGCGAGGCAGAACCCTATAAATCATACTTACAGTATACCACGCTCTCTATGAATATATTACTCTTATTGTTTTTAGGGCAGAGCGTTTGCATTTTTATAAACCTTTCTATATAAATGGAAAACGAGAAACTATCAAGGATTAAAACCCATCTTACCTCCACAGTGAGCTCTCGGTAACAGCACCCAGGTTGAAGTCGTACAGCTTTGTCAGGATGAGGATCACCTACAACAGAACAGCAACAGACACATTTAATCACACGCCAACGTCTGCGCTAAAAAGCCTTTGCATAAGTGCCTCACCAGCATAAAGTACATTACCCGGGCACTGAAAGCAACATGCCTGCTAAACCGCCTCGCTAATAAATATCTGCATCATGCACCATGTTATCCCAATGACAAGTGATCCTCATGTTGTCAGGACACGTCATTCTGTCGGTGGCTGGATCTGAAAAAATCCATGCGAGCTGTCAGGAGTTGTGTCTGTATCTCATGTGGAATGATACCTACATGACAGCAAAATCCGAACATAATTGTTCAGTGAACAATAAAAGGAAATTCAGTCAGATGTTTCACTGCGAGGCAGGTTTTATTTCTTCTCTCCTTTTTTGTCTTACTTATACTGGTTCTGCTTGGAAATAAGCATGTAGTTGAGCACCAACACATTTTAAAGGAGGATGTCATTTCTTTCACTTACTGGAAGAAGTCCAGCTCCAGTTTGGGCTAAATGCTTTTGCATGTTCACGGAAGACAGTTGGACAATGTGTTTCTGGGAAAACAAAAATGTGCCCCATAAAAGCTTGCGAAGGCGCAGAGGGCAGAGTGAAATGGTGTGCAAACGCATTATTGTCACTCGAATGGCATTATAAATGACTTCCCATGGGGATGCTCATAACTCAGCACAGAAAGGGGGAGGAAGGGGAGACGGTTTGGGGCAGGGTGTGAGGAGAGGGAGAAGGAATGGTAGATAATAACAATCACAGAGCAGAAACGTGACATAATATGACGAATTCTTTAAAAAGCCTGAAAGGCTTAGGTCGAAAGCTCAATTACAGTGAGTTTAAACACATTAACCTCAAGGGACCCACGGAACGAGTCATTAAACTGAGAAAAACCACACAAGACTCGGAGGGACAAAGACGGGCTTCTGAGTCTGCTTTGAAAATGTTAAAAACCTAATTGACCCACAATTTAGCCATCAAACGACCACTGTGCATGGCTGGGACTATCTGCATTACAGGTTAATTAACCAATCACACAGAGAGATAAGCATTTGCATAACTAAATGCACCATGTCTGCGAGGTCCAATGCTGGAGTCTGAATCAATTTGGAGTACAGACTTAGTTAAATGGCTGTGATGTTGGGCCTAATTGCCTGCTTTGAAAAATAGATACGAGAGAAAAAACTCTGCCAAACTGTTGATCGTTTGTCTCAGTTCTTTTTCTCGCTAATAACAATGACTCGGTGTCACCGGCCATTATAAATACCACGAGGTAAATTGAATCTGGAATTGATTTCATCAACGTCAAACTAGGAGCAGTTCATTCTTAGCCCAAGCGATTTGAATATCTAGCACGGCAAATTTAATTGAGTGAACCAAGAGCAGATTTTTATGGGTTTGTTTGATTTGCGCCGTTTTGCACATGCATCCAATTTAATCACCTGCTCACGACTTCAGATAAGGATCTAAAACTAAAAATACCACCAACTGGAGAAAGAAACGTAATATTAAAAAGCCTATGAGCGGCCGAGCTGTAATTGTTGTTAGGATCTCTGTCTCGACTGTTGTCAACATGTTTGTGTGGTCGGCTCATTAACAAAAGCTGACCCACTGAATTGGGTCAGTGGAGATCCACCTCAGGGACGAACAGACTAGTGAGGCAGATGACTATTTGGATGATTTGTCCCTAAGTGGATACATCAAGAGTACATCATTTGAGACGGTGTGGTCCCACATCTTCAGCCGCATCGACAGGCTGTGAGCCTGTAGCGCGGGTCAATAAGGAGCTTTTACGATGCTGACACCAGTAGGACGAGCGCACGGCGGACGTGCGCGGCAGATGTGAGAACTGGACAAATGAAACTGCATTACACACAAAGCTCTCAAGACTTTAGGGTGCAGCCTTGCATTTAAGAAAACACTGGGAACAAACAAACACAAAATGGCTTCCAGAATTATTTTCAGCCTTCTAGGTAAATACAATTCTCCATGCATATCATTGCTTAGTTGCACAGGCCTACATGAAATTAAGTAAGGACCCTGGAAGGCTGAAAGCAGTGCATTTATTCATGTTTATGTTTTATTGATGTGAGCAAAGAGAGCTTTGCCCCAGGAAAGTCAACCAATCATTTTTCAGATTGGCTCCCACCCTTGGAGGAGTGTGGTTTAGTCATCCTTTTATCCGAACATTTGCTTTCTTTTACTTCGTTGCTTCCCCTTTTCCTGTTTTTTCCCCCTTTCTTTTAAAACTGCCTGTGCAGGTAACCCATGCACAGGCAATTAAAAAATAAATAAATTAGAGCGTTTGTTTGGCCGCGTAAAGGTGTCGGCTCTTAGACGACTCAATAGGCAGCTTCTATGGCAACCAAGGAGTCCCAGCCATAATGCCATCGTGATATATTGTGTCAGCTCCACGTAAATGTCTCATCCACACGCTCAGACTTCACACGCTCCGCTTGCACACGCGCTGAAGCGTGTCGCGTACGCATGTACTGCACATTCACAGGCACGTGTGGTTTGACCAAATCAAATCTTCAACAATTTCACATCAATTCATTTTTTTAAAGGGGAGAAATGTTCAGATTTCAGAAGTGCTTCAGTGGGACGTGAGAGGCATCTCAACACTGTGTTGGTGGGCAGACGATTTTCGACACCACTCGCAATTTAGCTGTGAATCATCTGTGTACTGTACTGTAACGCAATATGGCTTTTAATACAATGAAATCGACTGTTGCCACACTCGTGGCGCTTTCCAACACCGTGATTCAAATAAAACCTGTTGCTTATTCAGCCTCCAGTAAAGCATCATTAAGACGGCACCCCTCAAATATCATTCCCATCTAATTGGCTAGTCAAGGGAAGAAAGGGACCCTTACTCTGAACATCGCACCTCCAGATTGTTGTTTCTCCTCTGCTTAGGAGCAACAGCGCAGGAAGGAGGAACCATCTTTAGAAAAGTGAGAAATGCAGCCACTTTCAAGTAGATCAGCCTCTGTTTCTGAACCTTACCAGAGGGGACAACTGCGCGATTTAAATTAATTTCCAAGGGACCCCCAAAGTTGATAACAGTGAATGATGTAAGGCTCTTTGTAATACCACCGCTAACGGTTCACACTCAGAGAAGCGTTGACACATCTACTTTATTCACCTTTACCATCCCCTGAAAAGTTCAGGCTGAAATGATGCACATTTGCATTCTCATGAATATACTTTTATATATGTATATATGTAAATATGTAAATATGCACTGAAGGGTAAACACATCGACACAGAGTAAGACGTCTCCTGGGAACAGCTCTTGTCTAGTTATCTCCTCTAACCACAACATCAAACTGCCTGACAATTTGCTAAGTTGTGGAAACACTAATTAAATTATTAGTTAAATATAATAATCTTATTTGTCTGTTTTTGTGAGCATATCAGATTTGTTTAACCGAGTAAATCAGGTGAATTTAATCTAAATAGACTTTGACTCCAGGTGTTTTATTTAACTGGAATGTACCAATCTCATGAAAAGCACAAACAGTTTTTTATGTAGTTATTTTTCCAACTAGAGAATCATGTGTTTTGCACATAAACATATGGAAATAATAGTTATTCATTGCATCTGTACAGTCCAATTTAATCCAATTCAGCAACTTGAAACCTAAATAAAACGGCAGTTGACCCTGTAATTTAGCAAGTGTTTTCCATCATCCACAGTAAAGTATCTACAAATATTTTTATAAAAACAAGACAGGAGTTGCTTGGACCAACAAAAAGTTTTTAGCTGTCCAGTATAATAATTATTATAAAAGTAGATTTGCAATTAACAAAGGTTCAGATCAAATAGGAAAATGTGAAACGGAATAAAAACTTTGGGGCATAACTGGGGATCGAAAGACGATTATCAAAAGACTGATGAACATAATGTATGTTGAAATACTTCAATAACAAAATGTGAACTTTAAACCATAAATTATTTATTTTCAGTACAAATTGGGCTTTGAGCTTTTTGGAAAAGTGTCCAGGTTAAAAACGCGGCTAAAAGATCCACATCTACCAAATAATGTAGACGCACGGGGCCTCAGAACACATCCAGGCCATTATCAAACTCCAAAAGCTGGCATAACAATGCCTGAGCCGGGACCATTGTTCACTTCACTTCAGTGAATTTCAGTACGCAGATGCATCCCAAGGACACAGAAATAACCTGTTTTATTTGTCGTTGCATCATTGTCATTGCATTCTCAGCTTCATTAAAAGAAGGAGGATGGAAAGCAAAAGCAGGAAGAGCCGGTTGAGCAATATAACAAAACACAAATTTCTTTAAATCAACCAATTAATGTCACGCTTCCAGCTGGTTTTTATTTCTTGTGCAATGAAGGAAAACGATCAGTAGCCAAGAACACGACACCTGTTTTCTGCCCTTTTTTGACTTAAACAGGAATCACAAACGCAAAACGAAACTTCCAGCGCGAACGTTGAGAGTAAAATGAGCTCCAGACTCGAGTGCCACCACACGACACTGCCATCCAGCACCACAGACAAACTGTAACTCCCTTTTTTGTGATTAAACATTAATATATGCATGCATCCATTAGAAATTATCTGATGCAAACACCTGCAGAGACAAGAAATAAAGTATTGTTGGTAAATTTGCATACATTTCTTAAAGGCTTGACAGCAGCGAGGGCAAAATCAAGATGCACTGCAAGTGGGTGGAGGGATAAAAACACAACATGGCTGATTGTGGCTCTTTGAGGACGTCTCCAAAGCGAAGCACTTAGCAAGAAAGACAAACGTCTTTTAAGAGAAATGGCGCGGTCGAAGCGAGGTCTTACCCTGTCCTCGTCTTATCTGTGGACAAAATTGATTGATTGTACTTTGGTGGGTGAAAACGTACGCTGGGGGACGCTGCTTTCATCAAGTGAACCCAAGCAAAATGTCCTTTGTGCATTAGTCTGCTGCGCGTATGTTTGCTTGTCCTCTTGACTCCAGAGGTTTGCTCACATGGTGGTCCTGATGCTTTGAGCTTGAGAGGTTTCTGCAATCAATTTAGTCCATTATGGGGGGAAATTAATGAAATGGGCAGTATATAAAAGGGTTTCACATTAAATACAGCTCTATTGTGCAAAGACTTGTGGCCACGTTATGTTTCCCTGCTGCTTACAACAATACACAATAAACTGTGCTGTTGGCCATTAGTGGGAGAATAACACTGTGATGGGTCTGCTTGAGTTCCTTTAAAAAAGCTCGGGGTAAAAAGTTGGTGAAATATGTTTAATGGACCAGGTAGGGAAATATAAACCGCTCCTTGTCCATATTTTTCTTCTGTTTTGATGTCGACTCCGGTGGTTAATGCACCGTGGTTCGAACAAAAAGGTGGAAATCAAGGAATACGGCATTCAAGGACATATTTGATGGCAATTGTAGAAGTCATTTAAATGTTGTGATCCATTTGACAAACTTTTAGCCACATCCCGTGCAATTTCAAATTAATTGGATGCATTGTAAGTGGTGTGGAGAGCCAAAAATACGACATTAGCATTTCATTTTTACAGCTTTTTTGTTCGGTGCCACTCTTTTAATCGTATTTATTGTGTGGAGGCTGGAGGTACAGTAGCATGACGACATTTGTTCTTTTTGTGTGTGTAAAATCCTGTTTTTCATGAAGCCATAGACTAAAACAGTGACTGCAAACTTACCAGCATGAAATATGATATTGTAAAATGCGTCTGAACACTAGTTTGCGTTTTAAAGGTTTGAGCAGGGTAACACCATTCAGACATTTCTTCCCGTCTCTGTTCCTTCACAGCTTTGGCTCCTAATGGCTTCAGCTTCTGCTTTGGGGGAGGTCTGAGCTGGAGCCAAAGGCGGTGGGTCCAAATAGAGATTTTGGAAGAGAGAAACCCTCCACCTAAAATGACCCAATTCACTGCCAAAAGTGCTGTGAGCCTCAGATCATGAGCTAAATGTGTCCCACATAGCCATGTTCTGTGTTTTCCCTGTTCCCTCCTTGCATTTTTCATAATGTGTGGATACACAGACTGGCTGCTTGTCAAGGTTTAGTTAACATTCAGATTAGAAAATTATGTTTTTAACACTACTTATTTGTTTTGCCAATTTTGCATAGAGGGAAACACAAATGGTGCCAGGATCATTTTCACTTGAAGCGTCTTCTCCGGGAAACTAACAATTTGGTTCTTGTACCAATACGAAGTCACGGGAAGGTTTTGAAGTTGAAGGCTGCCAGGATCTCCAGGTTGGGCAGTTTTCCAGAGCAGCAGTCAAGTAAAATGTATTTTGGACTACCTGCGATAATTAAAGATGCAGATACAGTTGATTGCCCGCTCTTCTCTCCAGGTATTATGACTGACAAGGCAGAGTTTAATGGGCTCAACACGCACTGAGTGATAAATCCAATATCGTTCCACTTCATTAAGTGATGATTTTCTACATGTGATGTTTTTCTGATGTTACATGTTACTTTATTCTGCAATATACTGATAACTTGTATACGTAAATATTTAACATAACAGCATTAAAAATGTGCTTCGGTCTAGATCAATGTTATACGACCACGTTCATACATACGTGTTCAGTGACAAACACGATGACCTTTAAGCTGAGCAGCTTAATGCGACATTTGCAGTTATTTGTTCATTTTAAGTGTTTGTTTGTGAAAACATTTGAATTTAATGGTTTTTAATCTTGACATTAAATGTGAACTACCGCTGTGTTAATTCCACATATTGACTGATTTGCATTTGATTGCTGGTGTGTACCATCCACCAACGGCTGCAGTAAACCATCCAAACTTTCCAAAATGGCTGCAGTGCATCCCCACATTAGAACGAGAAGAAATGCCACCAAACATAACCCGGTACATCCACTTAGGTGCTCTGTTAAATACCTGTGCAGAGCATTTCAATGAAACAGCAAACATAAGCAGCAAATATGCATGAATGGCTTCTAAAAAGCAAAGATGGCTATTTAAATTGTGCTGTTCACAAAGTCGAGCATGAAATGAGAAATTAAAATCTGCTGGATTCAGCTTCGGAGGGTGGGCAGAACGGTGGCAGTAATAAAGCCAGAAAACAATTAAATGTTATTTCAAATTCAATTTGTAGTTGCTTAAATAATTCCCCGTCTCGCGATGTTCTCACTGACGGCAGATCACACCCACTCCAATACAACGATTAACTCGTGTAAATGATGTAGCGTCTCTCAGACCTGACCCCTGCATAGATTCCGTCATCATTTCTGCCACTGTGGGATCTATATCTATTTGCTCTCTTCAGATTTTTACTCCAGCAAATTCTTTTTTTTTTTTTCAATTCAAAGCAAAAGCATCCAGTCATTCTGAAGGATTAGCTCCCGGATACACACTGAGTGACTATTCTGTTTGTGTGGACGTTTTCCATCATCTCCATTGATTGCATAGGCTGTTTATGGCGCTTTAGGTGGGGCTCTTGTATTTTCCTGGATAGGAAACTCATTCCCCTCCCTGTGACTAATACACGCCTGTCAATGTAAACTGTCAAATCAAACCATTGTTTAAATTGGCCACCTGAACAAACGAACCGGTCGTCTTTAGACTTAATACTAACCGCTTGGTTGTTTCCGGGCCCAGTGAGTCTCAGCACATACAGTGTAATGTAACCACATGTGACATTAATAGTGACTAGCTATTAATGAACTAAGTAATGATCAGTTGTGACCTTTGTAAAACTTCTTACCGTTTGTGATGATTAGTCAAAACCAATCAAAAAATGCATAAATTTGTTTTCATAACCTAATCACAGATATAGTGTATAATGTGTCTATCACACTGCGGCGGTTATTAAAATAATTAATCACATGCAAACCTGTCAAATATGATTCTGCACTTGCTTTATCACTTTGATTAAAACTGAATCAAAATGAGCCTGTTAAAAGAGAGAGAGAGCGGCGAAATCAGACGGTGACAGCGTTCGCCAACATACAACTGATAGGTGGATTTTATTTGCTGCTTAAAATGCACTTTGTGCGGCAAAAACTACGGTGTGAGTGCTGAGAGGCTAAGCCGATGTGATGCATTATGGTCCCGGAGCCCAAATGTTTCATGGAAAAAAAGGGCACACATGCATGTCATCTGAGGAAAACTGGGATTTTACTGAATTATTACCACGGAGAGGGTAAAGCTTGTATCCCATAATACCCCATAATAATATGGGGGGGGGCTTCTTTTATCCTCAGCAAACCCCTAAAAACTGCACATCCCAGCTCCTGAGTAATTGTTTTTCTATACTAAGCAGCAGTCGCAGGATGGCTCCAGATTCTATCAGCGTCTTACAATCACTGTGGTGAACAATGTGGACAATGAACCTGCAGGTGGATTAATGAACACATGAGCTACAGACAAGCAGCGAGTGAGCAACAACTGCTGGTAAGAAACACACAACGACAACTGACCGAAGACTTAAATTAGCACCTGTTTCATCGCATAGCGTTTTAATACTTCGTTCCAAAAAAGTCTAGAATTTTCACTAATTGAGATGCTACAAAATGTTCTTACATAAAACACAGGGGGGAAAGAATTTGTTCTCAAATGGTAAAACATAAAATATTTAAACATAGTATGGATCAAAATCCCCCCTCACCAGCAGCTGGAGGGGCACAGATGAAAAATGCCGGAATAAAAGGTTTTACAAGGTCACACATCAGCCTCTTTGACTAAGCATCATGTGAACTTTGTCAAATTTCATCTCAAAAGTGTTAAAAAGCTGCAGAATATAAAGGAGAGACGTGGTAAATGAACAAACCTATAGCCCAGCTTTTCTTTTCTTTTTTTTTGTATGTGAATATAACAGTGACAACTTTTTAATGCACTTTTCATCATCCTGTAACATCCCCCAAACCCTGGCCAAACACCTCTGTGAATTGGGATTTCATTCCATTTGATTTCATGGATCAAGGAGTTTTTATGCAACCAGCTCCGGCATGCTAAATGGAATGGCTGTCTGTCTAATGAACCGGTTTTAAACACAGGTGCCCCCCAGGGCTGTGCCATTTCCTTTTTTTATTGTCTATTTATACCAATGAGATTATGTGCAACAATAACTGCCTCGTTCTGATTAAGCATGCGGACAACACGGCCCAGGAGGCTTGTCTGATTCCCAGTCAGTCACAGCGAGAAGAGAAAATGTTACAGAGCTGACAGATTGGTTTGACTCTTGCCACCTCAGATGAAACACGGAGAAAACAAAGAGATTTACTCCACAGCAAGAGGGAATAGCTGGCCTCAGCCATGTCCAGCTCTTCAAATCGCTAAAGACAGGCCAGAGAGGATGGCCAAAGCCTTATCCTCATGGTATGTGTAGCATTTACACCGCTGCACATTATCATTCCTGCAGCCGAAGCTCAGGGGATATGATGTCAATAAAGACGCTCATTAACTGTCCTCAGCTTCTGCACGGACCTGGTTTGGTCAGCTGTCTGTGAAGCGCTGAAACTGGTCAATCAGGAGCCTAAAATCATTTGCCTGCCAATAGCTCCCTGATCACCAGCTGGCTCACACACTAAGACTTTTGCCTTCTAGGGGGGTAAGGAGGGAGGCGGGGAGAGAGGGGGGGTGTCTCTGCATCCCTTGAGTGCAGGATGTGCTGCAATAGCTGTTTAAAAGATTACCAACATAGTCATATCACAGCTTGAACCCCCACGAGAGGCAAAAGACTGAAATATTGATTTGCCACACAGGATATCCCCAGCCAAGCGTATTTACTTGTATTTTTAATTAGTTTATTTTCTATTTTTGTCTATATTTGTGGCACAAACAATCAGGGATGTTCATATCCATGTTCAGGACAGATTTAAGGAGCGAGAAACACAGTCAATCGATACAACGTGTAGTTAAATTGAATTTGAAAGGGAATTTGCGCAGTATATGTTTTATTCCCATGGTCGAGTCCAATCAATGTTATCTCTCTTAAAGTCAGAGACCAGAGAGCTATGACTCCGGGCTTTGATCTTTTAGACAATCACAGAAATCGAATAATAGTAGGAAGACTGATTTTTGGACAGATTTGAGGTTTTATATGATGAAATTCTTTATCAAATCTGAACTCTGAAGATCCCCTGCTAGCACTTTCACCATCACCTTCTTCATCTTTCTCATTTCGCCCCTATGGGATTTTACATCTTGGCCAGATCACAGGCAAAGTCTTGAAGTGAATATTTGATAGAACTACCCTAGACCACAGGAATGAAGTAATTTTCCTTCAAATGTCCCTTTTAGATTGGATTTATTATCAGTCATTTACATCTAATATAGCCTGAGCTCTACCATCTAGTCATAAAATGCCATCAATTTAAACTCTGCAGTTTCAGTTGTACTTCGGGGACCACAGACAGGGGCTCAGACTTTATAAATCTCAAATGTTGACTGGCTGCAGTGACGAGCCCATCAGTGACGATCCAGTGAACAGTGTCCTGCAGTACAAAAGGCCATCGTCGCCGAAGACGGTTCAAACCAACCACATGTTTCAAGACACAGCTCACAAAGCAGATTTTCTTCGGTGCATTTCCTGTTTATTTGTAGTCTGTCCACAACGATTGCATCAGCAGAGGCTAACATCTGTGACTCTCACATTATAACTTACAGTTCACCACCAAACAGTGCGAGTAAGAAACAATAGGAGCTTAGATTGTTCTGTCCGATGTAAAATATGCCTTTCAGGGCAACGTGTGTGAAGCCAGTGTTTCTGGGACACAAACATCATCAGACGTGGTCCCAGATTAATCTCACTGCTACACGCCTTCTTCCCCAGAAAACGGAGGTGATCCGAATTACCTGATGTAATAAGGCAGGGTTGCACCTTCCCTTCGTACACAGCTGTTTGTAAGATCTTGTGCTCTGCAAGCACTACAGCGCTGGATACGTAAAGGAAGAGATAACATCTTCACGGTTTAGTCTTAGTGGCGGTAAAACAGCCGCAAAGTGTGCGTGCAGCTGTGGCATGTGCGTCCGGGCTCGAGGGTGGGAGGAGATGTGGATGGTCTCTGCAATCTATTGTCATGGACCCGTTTAAATTGGACATATTGCCATTTGCCTGTTTTGAAGTGCCAGCTTGGCACCATTTAAGCAACAAACATGCAATAGTTCATTCATCCAGGCAATTAAATGACTATCAACTATGCTCAGGTCAAATGTCAATGACAGTGGCATGGTTCATTTGCAGAAAGGTCAGACTGTGTCTCATCAGCATCACATTAAGGGCCAGGTTGGACACAACCCTTTTAATTGTAGCTACTGCACCTTCCGGAGAGACATTAGTTGATTATTTCATAAATTATTTATGTGTTGTGATTGCTGCCAAAATGTCTGCACCTTCCCACAGAACTGAGACACATAAATTTACCAGCGTGTTGAACTATTTTTTTTACTGGAGATGATACTTCATTAAAGGAATTTTTCTATTCTAGTTTGAAACAGAAAGGAGGGATTGTGTAAGTACATCCATCAGTCTTCCACACTAACAGGCGCGTAGCGCGCATTCGGTGTTAACCTTCAAGAACGCAAAGCAGAAAGATATTTTTAACTGCGAAGATAAGAAAAACGTTTTCCTTTTGTGTAGTTTTTTTAAATTAATGACTAGTAAACACCAGAACTGAATTAGTAGGGACCAGGTCCTCCCGCGCCCGCTAACGGCTGTGCGTAAAGATGAGATAGATTCATGTAAATATGTTAAAAGATGTTCAATATTTGCATTTCATACATAGACGTGTTACGCCTTCGAGGGGCATTTCTGTGGTGTCCAAACATCTGTGATACGAGGAAGGGTGTTTGTGCCAAACTGAAACTCACGCTACTGTTGTGTCCGGACCAGTGCACCATCGCCTGGTTGTGTGCAGAGTCTCCGGACAAAGCAAAAGTAGAAGTGTCCAGGTGAGGTTCACTTTGCCTCGGGTTAGAGCCTCTGCCGTCCTCCGTGGCGCGTCGGTACTCGGCTCTGGAGTTGGAACCGCCTTGGACAGTCTCCACAAACCTCTCCCTTGACTGCGTTTCTCCGCTCCTATCCACATTTTCGCTGTATGCTGTTGCCACACTCCTTTTCACCTCCTTTTTGGCAATATGAAATGAGTTCTCAGACATTATATTCGAAGTAGGGCGTCTTCTGGTATCCTCGGATGTGTTTCTATACTTTTTAACAGGTGTTTTTGAAAGGTTTTGGTAGTTTGGTGCTGCTTTGACGCTGTGCGCATCGTCTCCAAGTCCGTTCTCTGTTCCATCACCCAATTTCTTGCCATTGTCCGGTTTCGACGCACCAACTGGTTCCGTTCCAAACGCATAAAAAACTTTGGCGTTGTCGATGTTCAGTGCGAATTTCACCTGCGTTAACTGTCGCGTTGCACGTGATTGCAATGGCGTTAAATCCAGCCGATAAAATCTGTCGTTTGTTCTCGGAGAACTTATTTCCGCTTGAGCCAGAAACTTAGGGGGAAAGGGAACAAGCAGCACGAACGCCAGAGGAGAAAAACTCCAAAATGTCCACAGCCCCATTGTATTCTTCCAATCTGATAGTCTCCTAGTGATAAAACGATTCGGCAGAGCTAACCAACTCCTGAAATATTAAGGTATCATCATAGCGAACAGGGAAACGTTCAGCAGACCCGCTCGCGTCCAGGAATTTGTTAAAGTGAGGGAGCAGTTCGGTTGGGGAGGCGCTGCGCGTCAGGAAAACGCGCCGACGGAGAGGTTCTGCAGGGATGGTTGGAGCTCATTGTTTATGATGATGTTGAACAACTAAGCAGGTGTAACGTGCAGGAATCACCCGCAATCGCTTTAAAATTTATTGCACGATTTTTTTTTTTCGTGCGTCACCGTGGAGTCTATTTGTGTGCGCAGATAAAACTTAACCGGAACAGACCTCGACAGACTTGGATCAGTTGACAGCAAAAGTAATTTGTGCTTTGCAGAACAGCGTTGTGTATCTTTTTCGCCTTCGAAACGACAGGAGGGGGAAACAGCCTTTACCTGCATCAGTCACCATCACATCTACCTGTCAACTGTGTGCACGCGCGTGCGCATGCGTGCCAGTTTGGGGAGAATCAGTTGGACTTCTCGATAAAGCTTCAGCCCAGATGCTAATATCGTTTGTGATGCGCCGATCTGCAGGGTGATGGGTTTTCTGCCAGTCTGCAAGACGGAGGCTAATTGGGCCAATACTGTGCGCCTCAGGCCTTCTGCTGCACAGAGGCCCAGGAAACCAGCAACTTTGAAGTCATGCAACAACACGATTCCTGTCATCTTCATGACTTGTGGAGCCACACAGGTGACAAGTCCACAACAACTCCGATTTCATCTTATTCGTAAATTTTCACACTGTCCATTTGAACATTGGAGTTTTCCCCAAGATATGCTGTTCGAAAAGTCTTAGATTCAATTAGTAGAGCCAACGAATTCAGAAAATTCCGCTGACAGCTATTATATAAATGTATGTCAGTCTTGGTTTTGAGAAAACCTCTGTGTTTGGAAAACGTAACGTGATGTGTGGCGATGAGGAGCTAAAGTCCACATTTGTGTCAGCTGACAGACGGCGGCCCAAGGCGGAATCGCGAAGAGGGCGATTTGCATCTTCTTCAAGGACAACGAGCACGTATGCGCATCACAAGAACAGGACAAAGAAAGCAAGCACATACATCCTGGTATAGTGGAGAGAGATTCAGGGATAAAGTGAAGCCAGCGACTCCTGCCTGGGCAGGTTAAGCCAATCAAAGACCCAAAGAGACTCTGCACTAGCGTCCAAACTTGCAATGAACATGTCAAATAATTCTGACTGTTATTTACGACCCAAGCTGAACAAGTGTAGAGGGAGCCATTACTGCGCAGCTGTCCTGTCTTACTCTCCATTTGACAGTGAACACGCTATCTGAGAACAGGTGAACCATATCACATACATTTTCAAAATTCATATTTAGGGCTTGTTACTGTGCTGTGGATGAACTCTCGGCTGTGAAATCGTGCATCTACTGAGCTGTAAAACACAGCGTGGCAGGGGAATAGGAGAATTCATCGCCCTTGAAAACTGCACAGCAAGGACCGAGCCCAAAACAATGCTCTGCAAGGACTGACATTGACATGAGTTCATTGCTGAGAACAGCACCTTCTGATCTCGCGTACGTTCGCAGACAGCGCGGCGAAAACAGCAATCAGAAGCTTAGCCGGTAGTGCCGTCCTCCTCGCAGGGGCCTCCCTTCCCGGTCGCCTGGGTTTCTGGCACGGCTGTACAAACAAATCGAGATTCATACAAGTGAGGGCTCCGGGCAGCAGGTGCTATTGTTGCAACTCCGCTGCACGCCAGACAGCTCACTCTCTCTACAGGCCATTCCCGCCAGAACGCCTCTGCAATGAGGGGGTAATTGGACTGATCACACTCTGTTTACCCATTATGCTGCTAAAATGAAGTGGGTTGTTCCCAAACACAATGTGACAGGGTGAGGAGGAAGGAAGAGCCTCTTCCATCAATGACACATCTTTTAATCTGTTCTAACCTTGGGTTGGGTGGATTATGGCGTGTTTGTGTCTATTTGTGAGTGCATGTGTGTTACAGAGAGCGAGGGGGGGTGTATTTACATGTGGGGAAATATCTAGGGGGAGAGTTTCGATGCGAGTGCGAGTCTCTGCCCCACATTCTGTGTGTGCTTAAACTATGACAAGGAATTTTGCATATATTCCTGTGTGAAGATCTCAGATTCTGTATGAATCTGAGCCAGTGAAAGAGAACAAGAACAAAAAACAGGAGCGATGAGGGGACGAGACTGAAAACTGAGTACATCTGTGTAGCTCATTCAGTTTTACTGTATGTGCTCGCCTCCCCAGTGTAGATCATTAGTAAGATTATCAGATGTAATCATCTCATTCTGGTGGCGCACAACTCAGACCGTCCCTGCAAACAACACCATCCTTCCTCCTGCTTCTGCTGAAGACAGGGAGCACACTCTAAAGCTTTCAGGACAAAATCCCATTTGTGCATCTGCTGTCTGCATCCCAAGCTTGTTAGTTCCAACACTTCACTGATCCCGGTGGAGCGGACGCACAGGCAGTAGCAGGAACCGTAATGGCCATCACCCAGACAGCTCGCAATCGCGAGAAGGAGATGAACAGCAAGGTGCATTCCCCACTCTGCTATACCCATGCCATTAAAAAGAGAAACTTTCTTTTATTGCAGATGGCAAAACACTTATTTTGTACCTCCTTCATCTAGACGATGAAGGAGAGGCATTTTAAAATCACAGTGGGAGGAGCAGTTTAGGACAGTTTGCCACAGCAGTAAACTGGTCCTGTCACAACTCTTCACATTGGTGAATCACTGTATTACTGTTATTTCTTTGATGTCTTTATTCTCAGTCCTGCACATGATGAACACAGCGATGAGCTTGTCAAAACATCAATACAGTTTTTAATGTCTCACAGTTACAGCTCATCTTTCACACAACTGTAATCAGTTGGCAGAGACGCCTCATCTGGGCTGTGTCAGTATCTAGTTATCTGTATTTGCTAAGGACGGTTTTATGGACTCTTTGACTTGTTTTGATGAAGAATTTAAACATTTAAACGTATCTGTAACATGTTATTCACCAAAACATGTTTAGATTAACTCTATTTGTGAACAATTGCTGTGGCCAGTAAGATAGATACTGCTTCCAAGTAACCAAACTGCATTGAAGTGTACAAAGCAACAGCGTTTCTAAGGCTTAGGGACTCACAGATTCACAGTAAGAGACACTATTTACCGAGGTAGAAGCCTTGAACCTTGCAAAATGACTACAAGAGCACAGTGACAACTCAGCAGGAAATAAAAAAAGATCTGTTGGGCTGCAGTTACCTCCATCAAAAGACCGGTGTCATGACTTCACTATCTGACTGACTAGGTGGAATTAGCATCTGTTTGGAAAGTGAACTAACCCGAGAAGAAGGTTGAGGTTTATCTAAACTCACCAAAATGATCCTTCAGCCTTTTGGGAACAACACAGAAAGCCACAAAAGCAGCGCCATACATTGAGTCACGCGTGGAGGCAGCTGTGCAACGTCCTGGGAAGACTACAGCTTCACGTCCAGGTGACATGGGAGAACGCTGCTTCTCACCAGAGAATCCCGAAGGAGAAGCTCAAGGACAACTGTAACACTAGCTGTAGCTACACATAATGGTTATGGAGGCTACGCAACATTAGCACTGAGTACGAACGGGTTTATTCTCTCATACCTGATTCATGTTTGTGTAAAAAATTGGAATAACCTGAAAAGTAAACATAGAGTGAATATAAAGAACCCTTACAACAATAAGAGTCCACCCCAAAGCTTCTTATGCTCCACAATGCCAGCTTTTTAAAACAATTCATCTAAAACGCACTAAAAAGCAATGAAGTGCTCATTTGTTTCTTCACAAAACACAATGAATCTGCTAGTAGCAACTAAGCGTGATAAATGCTTTTGTGTTTCTGACTTGGCATTCGGTTTAAAGGTAGGTAAAGATGATTTGTATTCTTGGTAAATATCAATAAAGGCAAATGTCAGGGGGTGTTTGCAGAGCATGGAGTCACCTCACTTACCATAGCTCCTTGGAAAAAAGGGTGACACAGGGCAAATCTGCAGTCCAGTGGCTCTCAAAAGGTCAAATCTGGGGCCAAGGTAACGTATGAAAGAGTCAAGAAGGCAGTTTATGGAAAAACACTCATTGTCTGTCCTTTGCACTGTTTGACAGTGAAATCCATGTAAGGTTCAATGAAATAGTTCAGCGTTGCCAAACCATTCCCACGAGCAGATCACGAAAGAACGGGTGCCCGGAATATCAAAGGCCCTCAGCCCGTTCAATATAAGAACTGTCTCCAGACTAAAAGACACACGCAGCCATTAAAAATGAGAGACCCCTGGCCCCTGAGGTCTATGAGCCTTCCCTGGCAGGACCGTTCAGTGATTCAAACCTTCCTGAACCTCATCAGTCTTCTGGTTGCCACAGTGGGCATGTTGCCTCCGTCTTGGGTGACACCCACACTGGGAACTGATGTACAATGTGTGAGACCGTCGCTGTCAACCGCGTGACGGACTGACCACCTTCACGGACCGGTTTCCTATCTCGTGAGAAACACATGCTGGTGAGGCGACAAACCCCGAGTAAGATTAAGATGCGAGAGGAAATAAATAAATGAATTATATTTTCTATTCAACTACTTCTGAGAGAATGTATGTGTGAGCATCTGTGGCTCCAAATAATATTTCGAAATCCCTTTTTTTGCTTGAATATGTCACCGCACTCATGCACAGCAATTATGATCAACTGATATTATAACACAAATTTTAAAGCCGGTCTGTTCATTTTGAAGGAACGTGTTTGTTTATTGCCGCTGGAGAGCGAACACCATCTGTTAGCAAACAGAAATTCCTTGACCCACTTTGAAAATACCAGATCTGTGTCTTTAAAGGGAAATGCCAACGATGTTATGCAGAAGAGCAGTTCGACGCGTTCCTTTCAGTGTTTGAACTCCTCCGAACGGTTTGTCCAGTCTTTCAAGGACAGTGAAGCCATACAGGTACCTAGTGCCAACCTGCATTACAGCGTGTGGTAACTATGCTCAACCAGCGCCAGTAGGAGGATTCTTCACTTTTAGAATAATTGGCTCGGCTCATTTAATTCTTATATATAGCACATTTTCATGTTAAGGGTCAGCCAAATATTCCCCAAATGCTCAAAGTGACCTGTGCTTCCACTGGAACAAGCTTGGCTCCCTGGCTTCTAGCTGCAGGACGTCCGTAAGTTCAGATAGGGCCGAAGATGTCAGAGCCGAAGATGTCAGAGCACACTGTGGGAGTAATAGATGCACGCATAGATTTAAAAAGCCAGCCGTATTCTTGTTTAAGTTAGCTCCAGCAGAATCGGAGGGCAGACAACAACAGGAAGAGATTAGATGAGAAAAGCGATAAAAACGATCATGACACAGAGTTCATCCAAATCCCTTCTCTCCTTGTTAGCATAAGTATGATGTTGGGCAGATTTATAGCAAATTAAAAAGGAACCGTTACGTGTTTGGAATAAGAACTGACTCGCGAGAAAAAAAAGAAAAGGCCATTTTTCTCGTCTTTGCTGCTCCCACATCATAAACAAGTAATGGCTGTATCATTTTACTGTCGTGTTATATTTTATGCTGACGAGAGCAACGCCAGAGGAAAGAATCGTCTTCTCCATTATGGCCTTGGCCCCACATTTACGCATCTGGTGTGTGGGATAGCTCGGACCTCGCGTTTCTCCAGGCTTTCCTCACAGACGGAAAGTAAAGTCGATACAGTTTAAAACCCTCTGCAACTTCTTAGATTTTTTAAATGAGCACTTTAGAACTCAGCCAAAGGTGATGTGTTCTTCGCTCCCTTACTGTTGTGGGTCTATTGGCAGGCAATCGCTTACCACCAACAGGCCTTTTTCCTCCCACCACACACACAGCCAGACACACACATTTCTCCTCTTTGTCTCCTTCTCTTTCTCGGTCTCTGCGTCTCTCTTTCAAGTGCGTTCCCAGCCCTCTACCCCACCCCATCCTGTCTCTGTCTATGCGTCTTCACTCGCGTTTCCTCGCTTCTTTCCCATCTCACCCCCTTTTGAAGTCTGAGACAGCTCGAAATCCAACGCGGTTCTTTTTTGGACAGCCGAGGGGAAATGGCTCAGAAAGAGAGGCTCAAGTTCGATTACAGCTGTTAATCAAAAAACTACACTGCCCAGCACAGCGTGATGTGAGAAATGATTTTGGTTTCAATCTGTCAGAGTCACTATATGTTACATGCGCAGACCCATATGAAGATATATTGTACATCTCCACACACTTACACTCGCAGCAGAATTAGAAAAATGAAAACTCACTAGGACTCCACAAAACACACACCCGTGAAGATATGTGTGAGATGACAACAACACTGAAAACGGAACAAATCCACGTTCAAGCAGCTGTACTGTATCTTCGATAGCGACACCAAAGTAATACGATTCTGGAAACTCTGGATTATGCTCTGTATTGGCTTTATTAAACCTGCACATACAACGCTTTTTAAACGCCTGTGGCATTCAGGCTCAACTGCTGTCTGCCACCTTTGTTTTTGTTTTTTAATTGTGTTTGCTTGTGTTTTTGTCATATAGGGACATTTTCAGATTCTTCACATAGAAGTTTGACAGATTACTTTTGGTTCTGTCATCCCAGTTTTGTATCTCATTTCAATCAGCTCTGATTGAGCCATTCAGGCAACACTGAAAACAACAAACAAGAGTAGAAGTAAAATGTATCTGTTAAAGGGAATCACTGTTTCTATATTTGAGAGGAATGACCTTTATCTTCTGCAGTTGCTGAAATTGATTTCTGCAGGAAAGCTTTGAAGATCATTCTCTGAGGTGTCCACACTTGTCCCAAGGTTGCCAGAGCAAAAATCCCCTCCACATTCCTAAATTGGGTTTTTCAAGACTTGCTTATCACCATCATCATCATTTTGTAAGTAATCACACACTAATACTATTTCTTGCTCCCATCCATGACTTTTGTGAGCGCAGTGGAAGCACTCCACGACTAAACACTGTGATCATGTTAAACAACGATACCGTACACTCTGACTTTTGCTGTTGAAGGCCAGTGCTCAGCAACTCCTCCACCTCCACCTCCACCTCCACCACGCTCAGCTGCTGTGTATAGCCTCTAAGAAGCTGCTTGCCCACTCATCAGCCTGTTCATGTTTGCACTGTGCTCTATGCGATGGCTAAGACAACACATTCAAGCACCAGTCTCACAGATAATTACGATATCAAACAAACAATAAAACAATGAATAAAACTCTCACAAATGCACTGATAATAAACAAAAACGAGATGTAGCAACTAGATATTTTGGGATTTTTGTTTCTCACTGCGACTGACTATCATGAGAATGAAAGTAATAATTGAGGAGGTCAGTATTCACCCAGCCACCACGTTCAGTTGCTGCATCTGCTTCATTATCCCATCGGGCACGGTTCCCCCGTCTTTCATAGTCGTGCGGGAAATAGACGGACGGCGCTGAACTGCTCGCCACGAGGCTCACTTAACAGTCACGGCTGCAGTGTTTTTTCAACTTCTCATTTGGAATACCAAGCTGTCATTTACAGGCTCCACTGTAAAGCTCGTAATAAAACCGTGCAGATAAAATGGGTGAGAAGGATTTATTAAACGTACTCCGTTCTCACAGAGTTTCCCACAGTTAAAGTGTCTACTGTACCTAGAAGACCGGACCAGAGGAGACAGCTAATTATAAAGCCTGGGTCACACAGTGCAAAATGTGGAGACAAACTGAGAGGAAGAAGGATAAGAGACACACATGGACGCAATAAGTCTTACTGCTAAAACAAATCTTAATTCAAAGTATTTAATTGCATCAACAGGTTCAGGCTAATGAATAATTGTCTCCATGGTGCCGACAGACAACAACGTTAGTACATGCAACGTTTTGGGGAGAGTACAACAACAGTACGTTCACTCCAGTGATGTCCAACGTCTGTGAGATGAATTGTATGGTCAACAGGGAGCCAACACAAATACCTAATATAATGTGAAAAAGCCTGAATCGTATTGTTAATATCTGTTCAACTGAAGGATGAACTGCTACGTTCACACGGCAGGATTAGTTTCGGAAATTCCTTGTAATTTTTAAAAATCACTGCTAAGAAGTAAGTCTTTCATTTAATGTTCAAGGGCAACGTCCAACTGCAGTGTTACATTTTACAACTGGACGAGGACCGCCTGAATGCACCATTAGCTTTGTCTGTGCCTGGTTGGGCTTCGTTTGGGGAGAGGTCGCAGGGTCAGAGTAGCCTTCAGGTCCTTTGAAGGACACAGCTTTGTGGCGACCTCTTTTAACGGATACAAGCCTGCAAACTGCGGAGATGGTCAATTTGTCCTCCAGGTAATGTAGAATGAAAATGACGTAACTACAGCCTAAACGAGGCTTTAACGACAGATAAAAAATGTTTAAAAAGCTAGTAATAAAACCACAGGTTAACCCGGGAGGTGACAGACCGTCCTGCTCTGTAGTCCAGCGCACTGCGGATCATTTTCAGCGTAATGACTGGGATAATCTATCGAGTTTCTATTGTCTTTATTTGCTTGTGTGTTGAACCCTCAGAGGCGTCTCATTATAAACACACTGTACAAAACCTGCCAGCACCAAACAGTATATGAACAACGTCAGCAACAAGCTGCTGAACGAACACTGTAGAGCATTTATCAACTAAACAATCAGATATTTCCCTCAGGAAAGGGAAATATCTGGCAGCGAGCTGAACAGAGCTGAAAGGAGAGTGAATATTGAACTTATATTTCCTGGTGGACACAAACAGGACTCTCATCAAGTTAATGTTAGTCTGTATCTGCCCGACATGCGAACGGGCAGCGATTGTTAACGTTTGCCAAACTTCGTGTGCTGCCCTCAAGTGGCCAGGAAATCAATTAATGCAGGTTTGAGCTCCAGACCTCTAATAAAAGCTCAATCAAAAAGTTCAGCAACACAGAAAACACCATGTTGAATTCTAGGATTAACCATCATACTGAAAATCGGTTGAATCCTTCTTCATTATTGCTGTTTTGATCAAGCTTTTAAATGAATAACATTTTACATCGTCATCATAAACTCACATATGTAAAACACTGTTCGTCTGAGGAAACCAGGGCGACTTCATTATACAGTAGAGCTTTATGGATTCCTGCCTTTAATGTGGAAAACCTAATCTAAACACTGTGATGAAAAACAAATCAAATAAAGGATCACATTTCATTTTAGTTGTTTTTTTTTTCAACTGCAAACATTGTCGCTGTGCTACTGGAGCAAAAACAGGATTGTTAGTGCAGTTTTACCAGGCTGAGGATAAAACATGGTGCCAGAGTCTGGTGGGCATTCATAATTTCCAAACTTTAAACTGCCTCCTGTAGGGCCAGAGGCTGAGTCTTATCAGGGATGACACGACTTTTACTCTCTGGATCCCCCGAATGCTCTGTTGTTCACAGCGATGCTTTACATTTTTTCACTCCACGTTGAGAGGAAAATGTCCCTGTTATGCTGCACAATGGTTGCAGAGTAAGGTTACTGGCAACGAGGCTTGTGTTCATACCCTTTTGCATAATCACGCCTCGTCGCAGCGGATCTGGTGGAGGTGCTGTGATGGAAGTGAACGATGTAAGAGGGCAACGTACGGCGGCAGGGCTCCACGCTGTGCTCTCCCTCCCTGGTAGGACGGAGGCTTAAATCTTTCCTCTGAGACTAAATTAAAGGATCTTCCCCCTGCGCCCAGGCTCCTCCGCGCTCCTACTCCCTCTCTGTTGGGTGGCTTTCACCACAATGAGATGGAAATGCGACACAGTTAGGTGGGACTCCTGCCTGGGCCTGTACATAGGAGTGGAGGTGTGTGTGACATATTTCCAGCGACTCCTAGCTGCTCCCAGAACAGCTGCTGAGGACTGTTATGACAGCTTTCCACTGAGAGCACAGGAATCCATCTTCTTTCCACGACACTTCTATTCCAGTTCAGTCACTCTCATTTTTCCTTTTTCCACAGTTTTTGCTATGCTGTCATTCAAGCATGACTAGATTGGGTTTGGGGGGGTTGAAAAAGTGGTGTAAAAACATTACTTTTTTGTATAACACTTGGCAGGTGTAATTACCCAGTTCTGTGAAATCATCCCACAATACAACACTACAGTTATTAGAAAGACACACTTTGATCTCGCATCATCTCTAACCATCCTTTCATGTGACTTTTGACAGCTTTATCAAGTCAGAGGTAAAGTCTTTAGACGAGTCTGAGATCAGATGCAGGCGAGAAAGGCAAAACAAAGCTCTCGTGTTTCCCTGTTCCGTTTTCACTTCACACCGTTGTACAGTATTTAATCTCATATGCACTTGTTTTGTACTTTCTATGAACTCTGCAAAAGGAAGAGGAGCGTTCGGTTCAGTTCCAACGTTTCACTTACACTGAATAATCTCAAAACGGGCACCTGTTTATCCTGGCTTTGCTGCTCTATACCAGCAGGAGACCTGGAAAAGACATGTTTCCTGAGCAGAGGCTTATGCACAAAGCTCTGCTGCAAGACACAAAAACCAAAAGTTAAAATTAAAATCCTGTGCCCAGAAAAAAACAACAACAATAAAATCAAATTTTGTCTGTCTGCTGTGAGTCACACAAAGGGTGCAAGGCAACATTTTATTTATTTTAATAATCTCTATGAAACAGATGACATGGATGTTGCTCCATCATCCAGCTGTGGGTTAAAGGATGAAATATTAATTGGATGTTGCATACGTTCGAGCGCCGCTGCGAGAACGTTTAAGGGAAAGCTTGAAATGGTCAAGCTCAGGCCAGGACATCTGGCAGACTCTCCGCTAGTGGAAAGACGGAAAAGCTGACTGCTGAGGTGACAACTGACAGCACAGACAACAACGATGACGAGCAGTGTGAGACCTGGCAGTGAGGGGCAGACTGCAACTGCATGTATGTTTTAAAATCTAATCTTTAATACTGTACATTGCATGTCTTGGTATTGATCATGCTAGTAAACGTTGCAGATGCCTGCTTCTCCACATACTGTAAACACCAGGGCTCGGATTTTTGCTCCACACCGCTGGTCACATTTATCGATTGCAGTCTATAAATCACTGTTAAATACACACAGGATTCTCTAAGCCCTGATTGTTGCAGCTTGTTCTCCCTGACGCATGTTTTCATCTGCAACATTGTACCTAAACGATTCCAGGGTGGAAATATTTTATGCCACGAGCTGAATTTTGCAGCGGCGAGAGCACTCTGTGGCTGCTGGATAAAGAAAGATAAAGGCCGCGCTGGAGAGCAATCCGTGCTTTCTAGAGAACTGAATTAAAATGTGGCTGCAGGTGACCTTGCAGTCAGGTGAGCACAAGGCAAAACTTAGGCTCTAAATACTACTGGAGAAAGGGCAGATCAAACTCTGCCTAAAGCCTTTCTAAGCCTCGAACTCTCAAATCACCAGTCCTCACCCAGCCGACCACAGTGCGTGGCCTCTCCGGCTCTCCTCGGCTTATGTGTATGTATTTCTGCCACTTTGTTCTGAGCCTTTATTTCGAACCATTAGCAAGCCACCTCTCTCTCTCTCTCTCTCTCTGTTTCCTGCACACGCCAGCAGGATTTAGATACCCTATGTATTATGGATGGGAAAAATAAACAGAATGCGCCAGCCATTTATATGACACACTTGTGAGATCACAGGACAGGAGCGATTAGAGTGGTCAAATAAAGCTTCAGTGAGAGGCGGAGAAAAAAAGGAAAACAACGACGGAGCGCGCTCATAAATCTGCTTCATTTTTCGTGACGCTTTCCTCCGCGTGTCGTCTTATAACCAATTACATTAAGCCACCACTCCCACTCTTGCTGAGAGTCTATTAAAGTGGGCCTTAATCTAATAGAGGAATTATGTATGTGTTGTTGTGATAATTATTCTTCACATTGAGGGTGATAGCACCTTCATCAAGCACAGTCGGGCTCCGTAGGACCTCCCATTGCACAGTAAATTAAAATAGTTGCATATGCGACACTGTCATGCACTGCAGCTTATGAGAACTACCAAGGTTAGGAGGGTTTTCTATTAAATGGTCCCTAACTTTATAGCTCAGGTGATCTTTGATGTTTAAAAATCCATTTAGCCTAATGGTCATATGTGCTAGCGTCCCTACTTCAAACAGTACATAATAATACACTGAAACATCATGAAGGTCACTGGCAGATGACAAGTCACGACTGTTTGGCATAGAACTCACGCTGTGGCTCTGAATTTGTACTGTAATGTGTACAACTACTTTGGCTTGTTGGCTCACTTTGATTTTTATACGTCATTTAGGTTAGACGTTAAAGCTGTAAACATAACAACACACTCATATTATTCACAGTTGGAACAAAAAGATCATCGTCTGCTTTTTTCTAATGCATACATGGAATCTTAGCAGTTTATAAGGAAGCGAGCATCTCTGCAGTAAAAAGCTCCTACTGCAACAGAAACTGACTCTTTCCAACTCAAAACTAGTGGAAAATCCACAAATTACATGGCACACCTGTACAAAAAGAACCAAACTGCCTTTCATATCATGCTCCAAAGTTCATAATATCAAAGGGCACTGTGTGATGATAAGATATCCAGGAAATTCGAAAGCCTGCAGAGAAAATTACACATATCCCAACAGCAATAACATGGTCAGAATGAAAAGTGATAAGTGTGTAACCTAAGTGGAAATAAAGCTATGAATATATCAGTGTGTGTTAGGGTGCAATATTTCTGATTGTCCAAGGGAATATACTGTGTAGCAAAGCTCGTGATCTTGACATTATTGATGTGAAAAGACATGTATGACTGTTATTTACCAAAAATGATTGCAGTGGGATGGAGAAGAACGTCGCTGCTTCCTGCTTCTCTGTGGATGTCTGCTGCTGCTCTGTACGTCAGGAGACGCTTCATTTGGTATCACAGGCTGTGCCATCGCTTTACAGTTTGGAAGAAAAGGATATTCAACTGCTGCCGCAGTTAGAGCATCAGATGTGAGACACAAAATGCAATGTTGTGTTTTCTCCAGTTCGCCTTTCACACAGTAAACCCGACAAACCACTGCAGTTAGAGTACATGTAACATTTTTCTTTTCACAGCAGTGGTTCTGGTTTCCAAGACCAGCTCACATCAACTAAAGGGAAGGTGATAAAAGAAGCAGAAGAGGAAAAAAAATGTTTATTTCCTTCCTTTGCCATCAAAGCTGATGAGGACAAGGATCATGGGCCACAGTGCTGTGCCAGACTGTTCTGCTTAGCACAGACACTGAGCCCAAGTACCAACTGCAGTGTTTCCTGTCAGCTGCATGACAAATAACACTCAGGGGTCCACAAACGCACCAACTTCCCAAAGTTGGATAAAGATGAATTCAAGTTCTCATTTATGCATAATTCATTATCATTATTCTTTCTATCCTGTCAGTCGGCAATGTGTTTGAGTTCAAGGGCAAAGATGAAATGATAGTACAAAGGGGTTGGATAACTCACAATGGTAAAATGGCATTATATCTCTTCCTTAATGTTTAATCAACGCTGTCACTGAGCCCACACAAGGCTCAGTCAGACTACTCAATTTCAATGACTCAACGCGTGTGTGTGTGTGTGTTTGCGTGCCGGTGCGCATGGTTGTGTATGTGGCCGGCTTAGAAGCTGACGTTCGCTCTCAAATGTCCTAGAAACTTCCTCTGCCGTCAGTGTATGTTCGCTTCAGAATGAGAGCTGAAAATCACCAATTAAAATGTCTACGCTAAAACCAGCAGTCAGGACAATGACAGACTTCCACTGGTGCAATGTGTTCCACACACATATTTCATAATTGCTTTACCAGTTAAATTAATGAATTCTGTCTTTTCATCCACAGTAACTGTGACCAAACCTGGTCATCGCATTCACATGATTGATTTGGAGAAAAAAAATCTTGACTTTTTAATTATTAAAACTAGCTAAAAATACTCGACTCTTTTTATGAACTGTTAGCCACTGTCAGTGACTTTTAATTATGTGCAGTCACAGTACGTCAGCACAAACCTTTAAGAAATGTTGTTTACGATCATTTATCATTGTCAATAGAGCAAAGTCGTCGGCAGCTTTGCTCAGACGGGCCCGGTCTCACGAGAGAAGGCTTCAGGCCTTACAAACCATTACTGATCTGCTTTGCAAAAAATCTGAGCTCACAATATAAAAGTCAAGCAAGGAAGTATTAATCAATAGGCAATGTGTGCTCTGTGTCTGGTTCTCTGTCTTTATCCTACACAGTCTCCTCCTTTTTGTCACTGATGTAGCAATGAAGTCATTAATAAAATATGAAGCTCACTGACTTTGCGACTTATAGTAACTTCATGACCTTTTGGTAGAAAATAAAATAAAACTAGAAAAGGTAATTTCTGAGGAAATTACATGGTAGAGCTGTCGACCGCCACCTATAAGCTGCTGACCCACAAAAATGCAGGCGAATTTAGGCTCTAAATGTCCAATGTCCAAAACAAGACAAGAACGACGTCTGACCTCGGTTTTATCTCACAATTCTTTATTATTATTTCTAATTTCAATTTATTACACAGTTTAAATGTAGTATTTAGTGCGTAATGAGAGTCGAAACATCATTTTGGCCTGAGTGCATGGTTGTCGCAGCTCATTACGCTCTTGTTATTACACAGTTATAAATATATAAGGACTGGAAACACCAGCTAGAATAATCGAATGGAACAGAGACACCATGCAAAACTCAGGGACAGCAAGTAAAAACTGCTCAAAAGGATGCAGATGAGGAAGTGAGGCCTGAAGCCAGCAGGCGGACGAAGGTTTCTACGAGGAGGCAGACAACACCAGGCGATCGACACAAATAGGGACAGGCAACAAAAATAAAAAGAAAGAACGACAACTAGTGCTGGAAGGCAGCAGCTGAGCAGATGAACAGTGGAAACGGGCTGTTTAATAACTCAGGTGTGTGAACAGGGTAAGTTTCCTGGTCCAGGGCGCAGAACGGTGTCGGGATCTGAAAGGAGAGTTGGAGCCAGTCGCTGAGTTCTGTCCTTCAGCTTTCTTTAGTCACATTAGAGAAACGTGTTTACAACTTGTTTGTTGAGACCAACACAGAGTCAACACTGTTAACCTTCTGTTGATTCAAGCAGTCTTAAGAAAAACAAGTGAACCGTTCTGTGAAATGAAATGAAAACCAAGAGCACTGAGGAAAATCAACAGCCTATTTATCTGCTTGATGTCTGACTTTCAGGAAGATGAGGGAATAAAATATCAAGTTGCTGACATGCTGCCTAACTTTGTCCAAAATAAAGATTGTTATGGTAAAATGATGAAATGTCAGTAATGTCAGCATGAAAGACAGAACTTCACAGTCACAACAAAGGCTCTACACAATACACAGACTATATCCTCGCTCTGTGGGTACCCTGGACCCGTATGACTCAAAAAAGAACACAGAGCCTTTGTAACTTAACCACAGCACCGTGCGCAAACTATACGACATCCTGAACATTGATGTTAAAACACTGAAATTCCTCTAGGCCAGCGCAGTTTCAGGTAATAATTTGCCACAGTAACATAACCATAATTTCAGCTGAAATAAATATTGAAAATGAGAATTTCTTTAAAATATCCAGATGTAGACACACATGCTGCATGATCATTACATCCGTCAGTAATAACTAATCTACATCACTGTGCCCTAAAAATGTCACTGTGACTCCAAGTTGAAAAATTTTGGTTTTGAGTCAAATTCTACAGATTTGATAAACTAAAAGAGCTGATCAACATGTTCTTAACACACACTTTGATAAATCCACTGTGCGAACCTGCCCAGCGGCGGAATCACTAGCACATCAAATTTGTAGCTTGTAGGCACAGTTGAGCTTTTAGCAGGTAAAGAGCCAGACATTTCCTTCGGGACTTACTGAACAGCGAGAACCAAACGAAGACGTAGCTAATAGGTTCCGAAACATGACTGTAATAGAGAGCTGACGTCTCTGTGTTTGCTGGACGTGTTGCTAGGCAACCGTTTGATGCAGTTTGTCTGGTGGTGGTATTGTTGTATCAACAACTTGTAAAGCTTGTTTGGTCTGCAATTAAATGACACTAATTAATTGTAGTTGTCGAATTTGTAAGTCTTTAGTGCAATGATTATTGTGAATTGAGCTGTTGTAGATACTGTTTGTGTTTTAGGATGTTCCTTATGTTGGATTCTGAGGTTGATCTATTCCTCACATTACGCCGTAATCATAACCACTTTAGTACGTGCATGTCTCCGGTGAATAAAGCCTGTCCAGTGCCGGAGCTTATCTGGATGCACAATGTCCCTCTGCTGCAGACTCTTAAGAAATTTCAAATGGGAAGTCATTACGTTTGACGAGAAAATATCACCGTCATTTCCCTTTCAAAGCTGTCCCTTAAACACAAAACAAACAAGCCGAAGCATCACAATATACACGGTCTCATGGGAAGAGAAGATTATGTTCTCTTGACAAGTCTTATTTAGATGTGTGCCGTAGAACACATCAGGCTCTTTATTTACTCTCTCTCTGCAGACATTAGAAACCCTCTGTGGCCCAGAGAGCCCACGTCTACCGGATGCTGATGCTGGAAGCATGTGACCACTAATTCCATATTATATCGTCCTTAAATAAAGCTCGCTGATTATAAGATGTTAGATTTATGAGATTAATCGTGCGTGAAACTCTCCCACGCTCCTCTAAAAGCAGGGAGGAGGGCTACAAGGGATCGGTTTGTACCAGATGCATCTCCCATTGCTTCTGTTTAATGTCATGTAAAGTACATCCATCTGAGTGGAGGCAAATAATCTACTTCTGCAAGGAGAGCCTGTGGCAGCGGACCACTCTCCTGGTAGCAGATAGGGGCGTTCAATCAGCAGTCAGGAGTCTAAGGAGAGTGAAACGCTTCCCCGTGGTGTCTAATAGCTTAAGTCCTCCCGTCACCTACATGGGAGGGAGTTGGGGGCAAAGGTGACTCTGCCTCCCATGTTATCAGCACCACGGCGACAGATCTTCAGCACATGTGTGCGCTGAATACAAAAACAGTCTGGATTTAATCAGGGTGGCAAAAAATGTGTCCCCCTCAGTGTCTATGAACAGTGAAAGTTATCTGACTGGGGATGAGGTGCTCTATCCCTCCCCCACAGTCAATGTGTGCCTTTGGTCGACGCCTTTACAGATCAGGCTGTTTGATCCAGCTCCATTGGCCGTGCCATCTGCCTCTGTGCTTTGCCGCCGACGCCGTGAGCAGCTCTGGCCTATTGACCGAGGCAGATGTGTCGGCCCAACCCGCCAATGTCGCACAATTTCCATTCAGTTCATCTCAGAGTTGGAAAAAAACGCCTCAGCTCTGGAAATAAGAACATGTCAACAGTGATTCATGTCAAAAAAATAAAAAAAACAATTCCGTGCCTCTGTGTGTGTGTGTGTGTGTGTGTGTGTGTGTGTCTTGGACCTTTATTAAATTGTCTGATGTGATATTTAACCGCTGGTTTTAAATAACAATAGCCAAGACTTTCACTGTCTTATCAATGATTACAGCTGCTTTGAACCTTATGCTAACTAATAACCTTCAGAGCTACAAAAATGATTCTCGTCTGTTTGTGCCAGGTCGTTTTTTGTTACATTTCAGTTCACTGTCGTCGCCCTCTCCTGCGATAAGGCTCCCGCTCATCCCTCCCCTGCTTTTCCAACGCTGAGAAACATCTTCATGTACCACAGCAGCGAGCCAAGAAAGTGGCAAAAGCCTATTTGGGGAGCGATTACAGTGTGTTTGGATCGATACAAATGACACTGTTCAAACATTCAGCCAAATAAAGTTAAATATTGAGACGAGAAATATGAGATGAGGAAGATGACTTTTTCTGTTTAAATGAGAAAAGATGCTTTAAGGGCCACCGTAAGTAGTTCAACCAAAACCTTCAGTGCAGCTCAAATTAGACACAGACGCACGAAGATGACGAAACACACGTAAAAAACCTGATGCTATCATTACGGTTGTTGCCATTGTGGTGTAATTATAGCAATTACATGTCATCTGCCTTGCATTATTTCAGTTTAGCACTACAGTGGAACAGCATTGCTTTTCAGCTGCTAATTGCTTTTGCAACAATGTGGCGTAGGGTGGAACACGCTCGCTGTCAAGACGACAAGTGGCGATAACTCCAAGTAATTGTCTTTCAAACACACAAATAGCATTTTCCCACCGCAAGGACAATGTGAAATGAGCTTTAGAAGTGAAACTATTGATGCTCAATAAAGAGAGTCAGAAAAGTGTGAAGAGGAGGCAGAAAGGCAGCGAAGACCGGAGAGACGGTTTGTGTTTATATGTATTTTTGTGTTTGTGGGATGCATCACAGGAGACCTTGGCTTACATTGGACACAACGCAAATGCCAGATGATCAAAAGGCTGAATGCTAGACTGAATGTTATTGTTATTTAATACACTGTTTGAATGTTCATGGAGTTTTAATAAATTAACACCTTTTATTTCTTTATTTATTGGTTTGTTTTTGTGTTGGGTCTGTGCTTTGAATCAGCCGACTGTGACCCAAAAAGTTACAAAAATATCAGAAGCAGGTACAGTACAAGCAAGTATGTAAAAGTTTTTTATGACATTTTGGAACACGTCAAGACAGAAAACAGGTCTGGACACAAAAGCCTGTTTTTGGAAACATGTTCCATGGTAACAAAAAAGCAATGCGTCCTTCTCTATCCAGACTGAATGATTACTTTGATTGGAGGGGTCTGTGCATGGCACTAACCAAGTCCCCTTTGTGCTCAAGTATAACCGCACCTCGGGTAAAAAGGGACTTGTTGATATTAAATGTCGCTTCACCATATTAGAGAACAAACGACCAACATTTCCTGAAGGAAGCCTGATAGTCACATCAGCCAGCGTCTGCTGTTGCACTGCAGCAGTTAAGGAGATAAAAATGCAAAATACATGTTTATACAGGTCTTCTCTCCGGACCTTGGTCACAGCTCCCACCAAATTCAATGGATCCTTTCTAAACACATCTGTTTTAAGTGTTCATATCAAAAAATTAAATGAATGATACAACATATACTTATTACTCTAAAATCTAATATAATATGAGGGCCATAGACTTGATTTGTGTCCAACAGCGACCATTTATAGTTTTCATGCATCTTTGAGTTTTATGACAAATCTCTATAACAGTGTGCAATTAACCGAGTTTTATGTGTGGTGCAATTACTTGGGGCAAATTACAGAAAAGACTTAGTCAGAAGTAAAACTCAAACTGTTCACAGTGATGTTTGTGAACCAACACATTCACCCTGAATTAACAACATACAAGTCGGAGCAGCCCCCGATGAAAACAATGTGCAATAAGTCTGCAGTGTAAATATAATAAATTGTGTAATATAGACAATAAAAACGCAATATACAGTATCTAGAGAGTTTTTTTGGGTCAACATAATGGAAGGAAGCGGACGTGGATCAGGACGTAGAGCAGATGGTCTACCAGACACTGGGTCGGTTGTTTGATCCCCAGCTCTTGGTCAGATCAGAGTCACCAGTCAAATGGACAAATCACTCAAGTGTCACTTTTGGTGCAGTGTAGTTTCAGTGGAGGTGCAATGGAGCAAGAATATGAAACAAGAGAGTTAGGACATGACAGAAGGACAGAACAGGAGGAGCTCAAAAATATCCTTTTAGGTTTCTGTTAAAAAGACGCCTGTCTTCAGACCAGACTCAATTCACAGTAGTTATGTCGCAGTTCAACATTTAAAAACATAATTCTAAAATTTCTGTCGCGCCATGTGATGATACACCCGTTAGAAATGAGCCGGAGCTCTGCAGGCTGTAGAAATGAATGACGCATGTCTGTTGGGATGAGTGTCTCAGATCAGTAAATAAAAACACCACCAGTAAAGGTGATGTGAAAATGATTGTGTAATTTAGATGAATCATTAATATTAATCAACTGGGGTAATGAGGCCTTCAAGGAATTTTGAGCCATCGTTCGTGAAATCTGTGTCACCAAAGTGGCTTTTCTCAAGTTTTTTGGTAAATTATTGTATGAATGGTTCGCCAGCGTCAGAGCAGCAGAAAGAGACCTACAGTAGCCTACAGCAGGGGCAGATACGAGCAGAATGAGAGAGTATAAGAAATAGCTGCAACACTCATCTACTCAGAGATTGCAGGGCAGACTGACATTTTGATTTCTTTCCTGCAAGTTTGATGTTAATGATTTGGCTTTGGATGGGGGACCTTCATAGAGTCTGAGCCATATGAGTGCAATTTCCGTCCTGGGGATGAAAGCACATCGATTGGCCTCTGATGGTTTTTATGGGGGGCTGCTTTCATCCAGACTGAGACATTATTGAACTGCGTTCACCATTAATGCAAGGCTGATTCTGCGTAACTGTATCAACAGGAGTCCGGCAAACATTCAATATGCTACACTTGCATGATGTAGCTACTGTTCTGCTGCATGGGAAACCCATTGTTCTGAGGATGTATGCAGACATTAAATATGAAAATAGTAAAGTGGGATAATTTCATTTCGCTGTAATAAAGTAAAACCCTCATACGATCCAGTGAATAAAGACTACAGGAAGTCAGCGTGCCAGCCACCCATGGCAGGCATAAAAATGAGCTTTTTATTCTCCGTAATTGATTAATATAGCAATTAGACTTTGCAACCGGCAAGCCCTTCTGCATTCACATTAGGGAGTTTTATCCCTGCTGGTGTGCAGTAGGGAGGGTGTTGTTGGAAGCCTTTCTGCCTTTATGAATCCTTCTTTCAGTGTCTGCTTGGATTAAGGAATCATCCACAGCTGCCTCCGCTGCGCTGATGGGGTTTATGCTTGGGTTAAACGCTGAAATATGCTCAAGCGATCCCCTTATAGGCGAACCTCACTGAACTGACCCACAAGGACACGGAGGAACGCTGCACGTGAAGACGCTAAACGCGGCCAGTGGAGCTGTCTGTTAGCTGTTTGAATGCTCACAGCTCCCAAACAATAGGCTCATTACACTAAGCAATGTTCTGCAGTAACTCATGCATTTTTGATGAATACTATAATAAGATCTGACATCCTACAGTTCAAGGCGACTCAATGAACGGACTTATATGTTGAACATACAATAAAACAAGGGGCTTATACACTGCCGTTATTGAGCGCTGTGTTCTTTTATGAGATCATTATCAATCTCATCATTCATGATGTCAGGGCAAAGATGGAAAAATGTTTTGCTGCTTAACTTTCACTGGAGGAGAAGCCATTTTCCAAGCGTGACCAAATTTGCATTTCTGCCTCCGAAAGCGCGAACAAACATTTAGTTTATTTAATCAAACGGCTGAGTAATCACAGATCAATTTTGTAACCTTTCATTTGTGTCTTTAGGCTGAAAAGCCCAGTTTGCTACAGGCCAAACCAGTAACAGGGACACCTGGTGATATTTAGCACCCACAAGAACGCAGAGTCTGCACATTTTCCTAGAGGGAAAATTTGACCTCTGCTCTTTTTATCTAATTTACAGTCAAATACATACATATGGAACACGGACGACTCACCTTTGCACTCTGAATATTTGTGGCATGAGGTGAGCTAAAGGCCAGGGGTTACTTTGGATGTCACATATGTTTGCATTACTCGGCATGAACACACCTGTACGCATGCAAGCGGCCCAATTAAAAAAAGTAGGGCTTTCTTCTGAATTATGACCGCGAATCAAAAGTCAAGCCTGTGAACAAACAATGCAGCCCATTATTCCCAGTGCTCGTCTCCCTTGTTGATCTGAGACCTGCTTATCCCCTCTCTCTTACACCTAATGGTCTGGATTTAAGGGTGCACAACTGATTGTTGGTTCAACCTGAATAACATGTTACACAGGAGCCAACACACCCACAGGATAGTTGCATCTCATCCAATCCAATTTGCAGTTTTTTTGCTTTTAGTCCGCTCACTCCTCTCTTTTTGTTTCTCTTTTTCTCTCTCAACTAAGACCCACAATCCCTTCAGATCTCAAGAGGCTTAATCAGTGTCTGTGTCAGACTACTTCACGGCAGCCTTTGGCCACAGCGGATATTATCCATCTTTTCCTTCTAACAAATCTGTCAATCCACTCAACGGGAAATGAAACTTCTCCTTTTTGCAGGCAAGCAAACTGTTTGTCTGCAGCAACATGCTGGCAAAAAAAAAGAGAGAGAAAGCAGAGCAGCATGAATTCAACATTAAATGCACAATAAGAAGAGCTCGGAGTTGATTCAAAACTGGCACACGCGTTCGAAAAAAGTAATATCAGGAATAAAATATTGGTCTCAAATTCACAATGTATGCAAAGGGGTAACCAACCAAGGGAAAGCTTGCTTTGATTTGACTCAATTTGCATAAACCCTCCCAACTATGCTTTTAATAAGTGATCTTCACCCAGGGAGTTGCCGGTGCATAGCAGATTAGCATATCCCAGACAACATACCACTGGTTGGTTTAGAAAAAAGAGACAGAAGGAAAACTGGGGGAAAAAGTGGCACGAGGGTGAATCGGAGGAATAGCAGGGGAGAACGAGGGTATAATGTACCAAACAGACCTGTTTGTTTTGAATTTCATTTTCAGCAACACAGCAATAAACAGTGACTGCTGTAGGAATAACCAGCCTTTATGAGCCCCCTGCTAATTTTTCTAATGGCTGGATTGTTTCATAGTGCCCCCTAGTGGTTCCACCGAGTCGGTTTGAGTGGCGCTTGAGAATTTGGTTTATCAGAGGAGCAAATGCCTGCAACAGCAGAGTAAGAGCGGCACAGACTAATAGCTGCTGGGGGCAGAAACTGACTGAGGAGGAGGAGATGAGGAAAACATATAGTGCCAAGATGCAACCTAGCTTTAAAATGACTTCCATTCCTTTTAAGGGGAATTCTTTAGAACATATTACAAATGCTGCAATATTTGAATAATACACTGAAACACGGTGTTGCATGTATGATGCATGAGGGCTGTGTGTAGAAAGAACCTCTGAGGCAGGAGAATCTTATATGATCATTGCTTTACACACTAGAGGGGGCTAGATCATTGGGAGCACGTTACATTAAAAAGCAGCTGATTATGATTACAGGCACTCTGCTGTGCGCTTCCACACTCTTTCACATCTCTACTAATGCTCCCTCTTGCTTTCGCTCTCTAACCCGCAGAGACCACCTTGTAATTTCTCTTGGTCACACATAACAGATAAACAGCTACATCAGTGTCAGCCGAATCAGATATTACAAGTTGGGTCACGTTAATCCGCTTCCCATCATATTACCCTTGAGACTGAACTGACTTTGACTGGAGGATGAAATAATGACAAAATAAAAGATATAGCGCAGTGGGTCCACACTTCAGTGGCCGGGATAAGCTGGAGAGCCAGTTAATTTGCTGCAACTTTAATTTGCATGTATTTGAAAAGACAGAAACTAATTGGTATTAGATAGTTGTGTGTTGATAGAGAAGAACTGTCAGAATATTGGCAGACACAGGGACACAGGGTCCATTGTTTAATTGCCTTCCACAGGGAGTAAAATCTCATTAATTGACAGAGCAAAAATTCATTGCATGTTAAAATCCACCTATTTCCACGTTTTCAAGCTGTATTTCACAAATGACTCAATTGCAGCATGAGAAACTCTAATCATGAAGACTGCGATGTGTTTACTCAGCTCACATTACTATGTGTCGCAGGTTCCTTCACAGTGAGTCTGCTGCGTCTGTGGACACGCACCATTCATGAATTATTCTATACACACACTCTGAGCAATATCTTATCCCTAAAGTGACTTTTTAATAAGAGCAATATCACAGCTGCAGCCGTTTTCAGTCGCATAAAGAATATTTCCCACCGATTTTAAACACAGTGCTTCTTAAATCAAACTGATTATTAGTGAAGCTTGTACTGCTTAATATGCATGTTCAGGTGTTGCTTGATTGCCCAGAATGTCAGAGTCATAACTCAAATGACACAGACTTTATAAACCTATAAATCAAACTGTATGCAGCAAGAAATACACCTAAAGAGTATTATTAAGTAGCCACAGGAATATAGTCACTAATGTATTTCAAATCATCCAGGAATCTACAAGATATTCATTGAACTTTGATGTTTTGATTTTATTTCACAAGACATCCACAAGAACAAACAGCTGCATAATATGTTCATTGTTGCCAAAGTAACCTTCAACCTTCTATTGTAGATTGAAACTGTCACATATACATTAGCAAATACAAATGTTGTTGAATCCTGACCCCCTTAAAAGCTACATGTATTATGATGTGTAAATATGTACAAGGTAAATGTATGCTGCTATTTTTGCTAAAGGATCTTGCCATGGACAAACACAGTAAATGGAGGATGCGCGTGCTTATTAAAACTAATAGTGAGGTTTAAGCACAGTGTTACCATTTATGTCAAACTGTTTTTGTTTTTATCTGTAGCTTTGAAGACAAACATATTTTAGCATATTTAATATAAACGAGAATAAATTCAAACAAGGTTTCTGTGTTTTGTCTTTGTCGAGTGCTTTTGGTCGGTAGTTTGCCGTGCGCTTTCAAGGCCACCAGGCCAGCTCAGCCCCGTTGCCTTGACAACAGAGTGCAACATCTCAGCAATTTCTTTCCGGTAACCTTGGTGATTAAACCTAATTCTTATTACTGTGATCTATGTGGAACAAGATGAAAAATAAATATGGCTAGAAAATGGGTCACATTTTCTTGAACAGTGAACGACAGAGACGAGAAGCTTCCTTCCTTCCTCACTGACCTTTCTTGTGCCTGCTTTGAGGCTGCGTGCTGTCAGTTGTTTGTGAAAGATGCCTGTTGTTGATTCTGATTTACGTACCCGTCCTCCATCCACTTGTTCTAGAAGTCTCTAAAGGGCCTGTGTTGGGGGTGTGCTTGGGTTTGCATTTGTAGAGATGATGTCAGCTTAATAAAGTGAGTGGAGACAGATGTGCTGAAGACAAACTGTGTCATGAGCACAGACACAGAAGAAGAAGAAGACTGTGCTGTACTGCACAAAAGACTCCTTAGTTTGCATATGTGCACTTTGAGAGGCCCCTTAGACTCACACTGTGGAGGGTTCATTTTATGATTCTTACCCTTCTTCACAATTTAGTAAAGAAATTATTATTAAACATTTTAGAAATGAAACACAATCGCTCTGAACAAAGAAGTAAATATTAAGCAACAAATAAAATCATATGTTAGACACATCCAGTAGACATGACACAAACCTTTCTAGATTCATCGTGACCTGCGTTATATTTATTCTGTACATACACAAACACAAACACTTTAAAACAAATTCTGCAGGTCCAATGATTTTAATGAATACATATTCAAAAACGAGTTTCAAGTTGGAGCCGACAGCAACATCAATTCTGTCGTAGTCCCTAGAGGCGCTTTGTAAATAAATGGTCAGTGTTGTCTGACAGCAGCGAAGCCACAGCGTCAGACTTGGGTTAACGTGGGTCTAGTTCTGGTGGGACGGGAGAGATGGAGCCGGGCTGTGACCTTCTCCAGGAGAGCAGCTAATTCTTTTCATGTTTGCGTGATTCATCTGGGCACACATCATGTTATTATGAGTTACCAGATGACACTCAATGCAGAAGAGCAAGATTAGTGAAAGCCAAACAACACACACAGACATTCATATTTCATCCAGCTCTTGGCTCGTCTTGCAGATGGGCATTGATCTGCAAATCCCTGCCTAACACCTAGTGTAGATCCTAATGACTGGCTGACGTACAGCGATGTGACATCACTCGATACGGGGAAATGTTGAAAAATGAAACCAAGGTCGCAGCAGGCTTCGTTAAATGTTCATGCGTCGCATTGCTGTCATTTGTGGATAAAGACCAGATGTGAGCGAACATACACATATTACTGGTCCTCTGGCGGCCTGAATTCGCAAGGCATTTCCAAATAAAGAGTTGCAGCGAGACTTGAAGAAGGAGCCCACCTGGCATATGTTCATGAGCAAGCAGGCACACACACGCACACACAAAGACATCGCACCCTCATCTAAGCGATCATGCTGAATGACAGCTTATACGCTGAGCGTGTTTGAATGGGATCCATGAAGTGACAGCGTGTAACTCCCACTGTGCAGCAAAGTATAAAGAGATTTGATGGAGCATCTGTTTGGAGAGCGCAGGAACAACAGGCGGAACAAGAGTGGAAATCTGGACCAGACAGTCTGCACCTTGTCAAGCAGCTTCAAATTACAATCCTAGAAAGACACGACATAAGAAGATTCTACGCACAGAATTAAAACGAACATTAAGATACAGGCAGACAGATTCTGGGTACAACAGGACGTAAGAGGAAGGTAAACAACTGTGAACTAATTTGTATTTAGATGCGTGGAGCTGTCATTCAGTTACAGCCTGGCCTAACCTTGTTGTCAACTTAATATGATTGTACGTCACTGACAATGACAGAACGTCGGTTTGTGACACAGAGGAATCAATAATCTGGACTGAAGCGTTGTTCATCTTGTTACACGGTGACTTTGAAGATGAATCACCTACAACATGGGGAAAAGGGTAATAACACAGCAGAGCATTAATAAATGTCGGTTCTCTCTCCAATTACGGACATTTACATAATTTGCACATGATTGACTTTTTTGCATACTGGTAGATAAGTGAAGCTTCCAGAAGACTCGGCTCAGCTCATACAGTCAGTCATTACACACAACACACCATTTGCACAGGTGAGTTGAAAGCGCAGTCTGTTAGGAGCAAAGGTTTATGGTCTTGGGTTTGTTCTGGTTCCACAAAGGCCATTTGAAGGTATTTGCAGGGAATTTAATCATTAGTTCAAATACTTTTTTGATCATCAGTTTATTATACTGTAGTTGGTGGAAAGCCATCTCCTCCTGCTCCACGGACCCACGGTGAGTTTCCTAATGTTGACATATTACTGTACATGTCCATTTCCAGCGTATATCCTCAGTGACAACCATAAATGCCCTCAGCTCATAAAGTTAGTTTCCAGTTTGTTTGTCCAGGTGTGTTTGCCAGCAACTTCCAGCGCGCGTGTGTAAAGATGTTTAAGGTTTGTATTAGACGTCTTGTAAACCTGTTTGACAGACGACGTGGTTGTGCTCCTGGCTCCATTAGCCTCTCTTTCATAGCTCACCCTCTACGTTCTGTCTCGCAGTGATTTATGCACAAGCGGAAAGATTGCAGTGTTGCAGTTTGTGTCCTCTGCATTTGTCACCCGGTGCTCCAAGTATTTAAGCTGCTGCTGAAATAAGACACTAACGTCACACGACAAAAAAGCTCAGATCCGTGTGATAGTTTTGCGAGTGTTTAGTTACGAGATGAATCATTTAGTGCAGCATGATTTCTGATACGCAGTACAGCAAACGTATATGTAATGCAAAAACACAACCTAAAACAAATATATAAAGGTGAAAAGAGATTAAGGTCAAGAATTCAAAAGCCGCAGATGGTTTTAAATCAAAAACCTCAAGAGAAAATTATTAATCAGTATCAGCTTCATAGTTTCTACACAGACAACAGGAACAACAGTAACTGAGTCTGTACTGTTTGTGTGGTTAACTGTGTTTTGGAATCTTTCTCTATTACATTCATAAAGAAAACATTTCTCCCATTGATTTTTTCCTGTAGAAATAAAATACGCTGCAAAGAATAAGAGGGACTCATGAAATAAAAGAACCATTCTCCTAAGTTCCACTTTCTGTAAGAGTTAAAGGAAGTCTTGAAGTGATCACAAAATTATAGCACATTTCATTTTATGACTAATTAATAATTTATGGAACTCTTCATTATGTTTATGATTTATTGTTTTGTTTATGCAGATTAGTTGTATAACATATAGAATTATAAATAGCTTAGATTTTTTAAAGTTTCGACTGAAAGAACCGGAAATAAAGGTTTAGCTTGATTATAACATTTGCTCTTCAGCCCAACACACACAAGCTCATACAAGACAGCGTTACTGACTCCAGTGATAGTAATAATCCTATATTCTACTGACTATGACTAACATCCCACACTGTCATCAGGCCATGCTGCTACATTTTGTTTAGTGTGTGTGTGTGTGTCTAAAAAAGTGGCCTTATTTTACATTGTTCGTCGTTGTGAACAGACAGAAGCTCGGCTTTATAGTCATTAATCACCAGAAACTCCACTAAAATGAATGTGGGCTGTCTTTTAGCACTACAGGCCCAGACCAGCAGTACAAGATGGATATGCTTCACCTCATCAGCAGATAGTCAGGTGTTTGTGTTGTGTCCTCTGTTGTCATTACATCATAATGAATTCATGTAGGCGCTTAATTATACATTAGGCCGAAGCTGCAGGGACTCCCTTAAATATTTATTGATTATAAATGTCATATTTCATTATAAACCTGCTTTATTTATGCCGTGTTTACTCTTTGCTTAAGTTCACATTCCAACATGTTTGTGGCTCCACAGGCTTTATATTAGTCAAAGTTTAAACAGTTTATAAGTTACAGTGCTAACAATGGGAGAAGGAGTGTAAACAGCCACACTGGGCCACAGCGAACCATTCTTCTTCATGCATGTAGTAAAAGGACGGTTGAATGCTCTGGATTACGGGTTTCAAGGGGATTTTTTTGTGCTCAAGTCTGTCTTTCTGTCTCACTTTGGCCTTATGACAGCTCACCATTATTACATAAAATAGACACTGGCCTTGCTTTATTAGCACCCAGCACCTCATCTAAACAGATGCCAACGCTGTTCAAGGAGAAATAAAACGTGGCAACATTGCTGAATGAATCCAAACTGAGCAGATGGGAGCATCTGTAGAATACATGGCCCACGGTAACGGCAGTGATCCCAGGATGTGAATTCACGACGTCGCGCAAAGAAAAAAAGCTAATTAGTTAAGTCTCCATTCGTCAACCTTCTCACTGTTGCTGCAGCGTTCGTTCGTTATTTTAATACGCACGGACTTCTAGGTCAGCATTCGTTACGTTCCACGGGAAGAAAGAGAAAATACTGCTCTTGAATGCTTTCATCAGCATATGGGAAACCGCACTGCATAATGGATGTGTGGCCAAAAATCACACACTGTAGGCATTTGAAGCATGAACAGTGATTCTGGTGCCGTAATTATGAGCTTGGATCTCAAAGGAAAACTGTGATGGAAGGCCTGCTTTCACACAAGCAACAAGAAATGCATCATGAAAATCCTACATGAGCTGTGGCATCACATTTAATAATAACTCCATATTGTTATAAACTTGTTGTCATGTGTCTCATTTAAATTGTCATTCAAACACACTGTACAATATATTATCTCTTGTTTATTTTTTATTAAATGGTCCGTACTTCATCAAGGTTGTCTTTGTTCTGTTAAAAGCACAAATGGACACAGGATACGGTCATTTACGAATTTACTGTCTATTTATACACAGATTTAAAAACTGTAATGTTCCGAGTCAACAACAGGAAAATCACATTTTCTCTCAGTCAGAACTGCAGTGACATTTGGATTGATTCTGCGTGAGTCATCTCCCAATCTGCTCGTACTAAATGTCTGCCTTTTGAGAAAAAAATAAATAAAAAATGTCCGTCAAATTTCCCTGAATACATCATTATTTTCCTCACTCACAGCGCTCTGCTGCTGAGGCCTGGTGTGCCTGCTGGTTACAACAAAGGATTCCCACTAAGGAAAATGCAATAATGATGGAACCTGTTGCGTAATTGTTCGACTTCAAACGCCTGATTACGGAGCATGAGCTCGAATGTGATTTAGTGCTGTTTTGTACCTGGAAATGCAGTAGATGTCTGCTCCGACCTCAGCAGCGATGTGGGAGATAAGTCTGTGTGAGTCAGTTATGCAAATGTCATGAGATTAACACGATTGTGAGTAAAAAAAATGATACACTCCTTTTTACAGTTATGCAAATGACAAACTTAGAAAGATAGGACACAATAGGATGCGTACATCGTTCTGACGCATGGTGTAGAAATGAGCTTAGGCTCTTTCTGGTTGTGTGACTGCAGGTTAGCTGTAATATAATTCAGACGGACAGGTTGGCAGAATGTCCCAAACTCCATTCACGCCGAACCGAAAGAGTGACAGACGACAAACACACACATACAGAAAGTGCATTTTACCAGGGAAAAATCCCTCAGGTGTTAAACACATTTTTTTAGGTGTCAATTCGAGACAAGTGTGGGAGTCCAGCGTTAAATAAGTTAGTCTTCCAGCTGTCAAGCTCAGCTGACGCCTCCGGTCTTCATGTTTGTGTGTCCGAGGTACAGTATGGAGGTTTGGCGTGAAGTAGCAGGAGGTAAGACATTACACACGCAGTCATCACAGAGGCTCTGGATCCCAGCGCACCGTGAACAACAGGCTACAAAATTCAAAAGGCTAAATGAAATCTTCACTGAATCCCAGTTTGGGTGGAACTCAGTAAATCTGGAGAAGGAAAAAAGCAAACCAGAAACGTCTTGTGTACGTCTTTGCTGGATTTCTGCTTGTTTATCTGCACATTCTGGTTCTGCATGCACTTACACTGACAGCCCCTAACGACGTCTTTCTGTGAGCGGACTCTACTCAGAGTCTGTGATTTTGCAGTAGATGAACTCTCACCTGGTGATAATCTCATAATCAGTGCATTCATTTCATGGCATCTTTCTTTCGTCGCTGTCGCTTTTTAAGGCTACGCAGCAACTTCATTTCACCTCTAAGACAAGCCTGCTGGGTGGGGTTCCTGTTCTGCTGGCGACCCCCCTGTTGAAGATCATATGATGTTCTTGTGTTGCTTTGTAATGTTTTGCATATGGCTCCGGGGCGCGGTTCCAAACTCCGAGTTGAATGGTGTTTTTGTTCAACACGGTTCATCCCCAAAGAGAGAACGCGAGCACACGGCTGCCTCAAACAAGCCTGTCAAGATGTCCGCGGTGGCCCCGCTCCAGCACACCCCACCAGGCAGCTGCTGCCTGCCAGCCGCCCATCTACAAATAATCTACTGTGGGAGGAGGTGTCAGTCTGTTCTGTCAGGGTATACAGTGTCTGTCCAATCCTGAGTGAGAGGTCCAAAGAAATTACATAAAGAACTGGAACTAGAAAAAGAATATGGAAAGTAAGAAAGTGGGCTGCTGTGTGATTATTTAAGCCCATTTTTAAAACTTTAGCTCTATTCTGTGTCTACCGTGGATGGATGGATGGATTGCTGCACAGAACACGCACATGGGCCCAAGATGTCAGGGACCCAGAACCAGAGCAGAAAGTAAACTGACCACAAAGAATACGAAGGCATCATCCAAAGTCACTGCATATAAGTCAGACAGCCCAGCGTTAAACTATTAGAGCAGCGGTGAAGCTGCTCAGTGACCAGCTGCCACTGTAGCCTGCGCTTGTACTGAGCAGCGTCCAGGTGTGACAGGGTCTTATGTGTGTCAGGTGTGGGGATGCGAACGGGTAAGATGTAATTCTTGCATTTCACACAAAAGGTGCTTGTTTTACTGTCCTTTTGGGAGGGACAGACTTGGCATCTCTTCCGTTTCTTTACACCTGTATCCACTGGATCCATTGCAGGTTGGTTAGATGGCACAAACTTGACTTTTTCAATGACAGCTGCAGCTGCTGGGGACCGAGCTGGCCTGGCTCGCCTTTGGATCTTAAGGGTGACAAGGCCTTTGCCTAGTTCTTCCAGGAAAAGCCGACGTCGATACAATTTGCCAGCATTCCATTGCGGCGACAGACTCCTCTTCCGAATCCTCCTCATCGTAGGAAAATTGGCAGTCAGGATCATCAATAACATTGTTCTCCGTCTCTGAAAGATCCTCTGTCTCTGATATCTCTTCTTCTTCATCACTATCCCAGTTAAAAATCTCTGATAAAACCTCTTCAGCTGAAAACCTTCGGGAGCTCATTTTTGGTGTGTTTCTCGAAGAAATGACATGAGAACAGTGACAAGGACAAAGGTGGGAACGTTTGTCCCGTACACACACCTGGGTCTTTGGGTCTGAATGTGAATGTCAGAGGCAGTCAAAATATAATTAACTAGGCAATCAAAACAAAGTACATCAAAGAGACATGTTTAATTTGGATCTGAACAGCTTCTTACCCACATTAAAGCGTCTGGGTCAAAATGACCTGCAACATCATCTTTGGGTACAAACTCTGCACAGACATTCCAGGACATATTTTACACAGCAGTTCATGACCCCAGGTGAGGAAAAGTCACAAACGTTCATAAAGAAAAACAAAGGATAACCAGTACTTTGATCAACAAAAAAACATAGATGGGTCAAATTGACCCTTAACATAATATAAAGGTTAAAAAAAAAGCCCACAAACTGATCAAAAGACGCAACACAAGCAAAAAGATGACAAAGAGATGCAAAAGAACCACGAAGAGCAGCAGCAAAAGAAAAAGAACATTAAAAGGATGTGAACAACTGAGAAATACAAACGTGCCTCAGACTGCAAAAGCTACAGAGAGACACAAAGCTAGAAACAAGCGCTGTGTCTACGCTACCTGTGTAGCATGGTCCTCTCACGTGAGCAGCACTGGGGCGATGCACAAGCCATCAGATACACGAGACTGTAACAGCTTCTCTTTACTATTGGTTATTGGCTCTTGCTGCTCTTATCAGTTCACACTGAGCCACACTTCACCCTGGATTTCAGATCCGCCAGTCAGATTTTGACACGCTGGTGATCAGGTGGCTTGTCAGACTCCATTACGGGTCGTTGTCAAGGCTTCAGGCTTCATGCCCCATTTTTAAGCGTTCGGTTCACACGTTCGGGTTCCGTATTTTCAGCGTCATCTCAATGTCCTCAGTTTGGCCACTTCTAGTTGAATATGGCTACGTCAAACGCTGCATGAACCCCCTCAGTCGTGTGGCTTCGCCCTCACAGCAAATTGCTAACAGACAGTGAAGCAAACCGCAATCAGTTCGCATAAACACCACAAGGATATAGCTCATGCTACAAAGCCAGTGCAGTGTATCTCAGGCCTGGCGGTCGACACAAGTTATATAAACGCTAGGGCGACAAGGCCCGGAGAGGTGCACTGAGAGCCAGGCCGCCGCGCCGCCGAACCTCTGAAGTCAGACAGATCAGACGCTGCAGCGAGTTAGTCCTTGACTTTCAAGGGAGAGGAGACAAACACCAAAGTTTCTTGGAGAAACATGCTTTAAACTTTGTTCTTGATGTGAGATTAGACCAACAGACTTCATTTCGTCAGCAGCATTGATCTGAATGTAAATACTTCAGATGGACTCTACCTCATAAATAATTGGAAACGTGCTACTTAGTGCTTAAGACTGAATAATCCTGCATTAATCCACTATATCAAATTCTTAATTCTCAGTTTTTTGGCTCCAATACCACACCAACCCTGACCCAGTTACTGTAGGTGTCATGCAAAGACAATACTTGGATTGAAACACAAACACGTAAAGACTTTTAACTCTCAGTTAATGGCCCTGTAGTTTGTGGAGGACACGTAAACCCCCCAAAATAAACCAATCTGGAGGCGTTCAAGAGGAGGAGGAACAGGCCCAGGTAGTCTCCTCCGCTTGATGTCATGGAGGGACAGGGAAGCGTAGTTGGCTTATTTCTGGTCAGGCAGAGGCAGGTTCAGCGGCTACTGTTTTATCCACCCAGTCCCCAGATAACAACAGGAAGCAAAATCAATCAAGTGGCTGTTTTAATGGTCAGTGCTTGGTCTTGGAATAACTCTTCAACTATCTGCCGGCATTTTTACTTTCCCCATTTGTCTCCATTTGTCTGATGTGTGTTTCATCCTCGTGTTGAGAAACAGGCTGCGAACAGAGAAAAGTCCAGCAGTGAGGTAGAAACAGCCTGGTTTGCGTCCTGTCCTCGGTAGCTACAGCGTTAATATTCCTGGGAAGCTCCACCTCCGTCGCCACCTTTTATGTTAATTTCAGCGTGATCTGTGCGGGGCTGGTGGGAGTCGTGTCGACCGCTGCTTCTGCTGCTTCCAGCCGATGAAGCTTTACGCACAGAAAACCTGTCACTGAATCAGTGTCGGGGCTTGGTTTTTTTTTTTTTTTTTTTTTTCTCTCCCTTGTGCGTGAACCGCGTCGTGTCTCTGTTATGTCGCCGCCGCCGAGGACGCGCCGCTGAAAGTGAATCCAGTGGATCCAACCCGGTAGCGAGAGAAGCGGCGAGCGCACCTTGCATCCAGCCATGGGAGGTCAGATCACCAGAAGCGCCATCTACGGTAAGGACGCGCGGCATCGCTGGTCATGAGGCGGCAGAAGGCAGATGATGGCTGTACGCGTCCTGGTAGCTCAGAATGCACGAGAGAAAGTTTGACCACCTTCAGTAAGTCACGACTGACGCGGAACAACTAGGTATGATCAGGAAATGCTGCTTGGCATGTTATTATGAAACAATAATCATAAGAGTAGCACCATATTATAAAAGCACAACCAGAAATACACGTTTGGTTTGTTCTGCTTCTGCTCACTCGAAAAAGTGAGCAAACAGGATCAGGCTGGTGGCTCCCAAACTTCCCCACCTGGCTTCTCAGTTGTTGAGTCTCTGTAGCCTATAAACCATATATACACACAGATACACACCCAGACTTTTATAATTCTGTATCAGGTGGCAGGTGCATTACCTTTCAATTTATTTTAGAAGCTATGTTCCGATAGTAAATGGTTTATTATATTTAATTATTAGTGTCAGTTATTGCAAGAACAGACACATTTCACATGTTTTATCTGCCTGCTGACATTGATATGAGTGATGACAAAGTTTCCTCAACGAAAAGCCAATATGAACAGCATCCATGCTCTGACGTTATATAGACAAAACGCAAATCAATTAATCACCAGAGCAACTGAAGATGTCAATAATCATCCGGTTCGACGCCGACTGACGGCCTTTCAGGTCTGTGGGATGTACGGCTCAGTTCTGAATGTTGCATTGGATGATGTTGTCCTCCAGTGACTTTACGTTGGAAAAGATGAAGCGTTGGCTGATGACTAGATGTCCTAAAAGTACATGAGCTTCAATCATAGTGTTTGGCTATGGAGCAGACACATGTCCTGTATAATCAACTTTTGGGTTTCAGTTGTTCTAACAATGTTAGGCAACAGTAAACATTTGTCATTTCTCAGAGAGACAGCAGGACAGCAGCCAACCCACACGGCTCATTTTTCCACTTTCATTGTGAGGGTCCACTGCTGTGACAATATAGGTGAGGGCAGGGGCGCTGCTAGAAATTCTTGGCCCAGTGACAGGAGCTCAGTCAGGGCCCTGAAAATGTAAATATCCATAATCCTTGTCATGTTACAGGGACTCTGTCCTGCTCAGGAGCTCATGAATCACTCAGCTCTCTCCTCTCCACATTTGGCAAACTTGCATGATATATCTAAAGTTTAGGTATGTCAAAGTAAACAGTTTATCAAGGAAGGCAATTAGCTTTATGTGACGACAGCTAAAACAGAGCTCATGAATCTCTCATTGTTGAGATTACAAGTCAAGGGACATGTAACTAAAGCTTGTGTTGTGTTTAACTTGTGTTATCCCTTTGTTTGGACAATTAACAAGCAGCTAAAGCGAGCAACACTGATATTATTACTAATATTAATATTGATTTAATTAGTACAACCAAACCAAGTATTGTCTGGTTCCAGATCTGTTACCATAAGTAGGTAAAGTTTATTAACTGGTCAAATAATCAACACGTATAGTAACATAATTGCTAAAGTGACCATGACGTCATATTGACGTAATGTTAACACTTCTAACACACTGCACATTCTTAGAGGCCCCAAACTTGATCAATTTTTCCTTCAAACGGAGTCAATACGGAAACAATCACCCATCAGCTGAAAAAGCTCAAAGCGTGTCTTCTGACATTTTAGGCTCCAGCCTGTTGGCACATACTTACTGGCCTCACTCCACACTAGGGAGCCTGCTGAAGCTTCTCAGTGAGACCAAGCCTGGGGATGAAACACAGCAGCACAGGAGGCCAGGTGACACTGGCCAGGGCCGCTGCCTTTTCAATTCATGCCAGCACAGCCAGTCACATTGTGTGCGGCGGTGCATTAAGCAACATTACCCTTGGTTAAGCTGCTCATCTGATGTTCGTCATGGCGAGACTCTGGTCACTGTTCAGCCAGACGTCTCCGTCAGGTTGCATGACTTCCTTCTTGTATCATCAGCACTTTCGCTTCTAACCATTTCCAAATGAGGCGTTGAAGTGTGTCCGTTGCTGCTTATGTGGTTTATATTTTCTCCTGTGTGCTCTGAATTCTGCACAGCCATTCCGCGATGTCTGAGATGCGAAAATAAAGCTGCTCCTGAAAAAAAAAAAGGTCAGACAATTCAATTTCACAGCAGCAGAAATGATATTCATTTATCAAGAATGAAAGGAGATATTGGATTCTCTGGTTAGATGGTCTGCAGAGGCCTGTGAGGTGTTGCGTCCGTTTTCAGTCCTCACAGGAAATGCTCTATCCAGTCTCAGGCCTGGTCGTCGACGGAGCACAATGCAGTTCTTTTTTGTTTTCCTGAAGACGTCACATCTGACATGACATCATGGATGCAATACGGTTGAAGGATTTGTTATGACTTCATTTAAGACCATTGTTGTGCACGGAGCACAATCCAGCATTGTTCTGCAGCGACGAGAGCATGCGAAGAGCTTAACAAATACACTGTACTGAGCCCAGAACACTTGGCAGAACCTCTGTGATTGTGATTTGAAGGGGGAGACGCTGCAGGAGGATGCGACACCGATGCTTATTGAGAGTTAGTGGCTTTTTGAGGATTTCTAGTTTTTTGTAGATCGAGTGAGGCTCATGTCTTAATGTGCAGTCTCTGCTTTGACGTCACACAACCATTCTTAACTGATTTGTGTACAGGGTACATTGTAAAGCTCCTGACAAGGTCACTGAATAGACATTGGAAATAACTGCTTTTCTTTTTCACACATGCAACCAGCTTCTTCACAGTCTTCCAAACTTAGGTGTGAAAATACAGTACAAGCAGTGAGTGTTAATTAAAGCTACAGTATTAATTCAGCTTCGTGGCAGATGGGATGCATGTAATGCTACTATTAACGCTGTAAATGTCATGGTAGAGGATTTAAGCAGTTTTCATAGTCTTCTCTCTTTCAAATCAGTCACAAATGAAGACATATGTGTAGTGTAAAGGTCTAAATACTGTGCTACGTGCTGTTAGTCAAGCAGTCTCACTGTGCTTGTCATGTTTTTCTTTCCTGAGATTTAAATTTTTCATTCTGATAAGAAGAAGGATGCTTTGTGCTGAGATTAGTAGGGCTTCTCTTAAACATGAATAAGAGGCGGTTATTGCACACAACGCTTTATCAGCCACCTCAACACTTTAACATCCTACTTTTCTATCCGTTGTCCTAATTTAGTTGCTAGTACTTGATATTCATTTAGTTTAGTGCGTTTTACTTATTATTGTCCAGCGCTTGAAAGTCACACCAGTTTAACATCTGGCAAAAGTGTATACCTTTGCTTGTGATTTGCTCTGACCACTGTCCGTGCCCACTGCAGGTGGGTGGCTGCACTGTGCTATTTTGAGAAGCAGGAACAGAACAAAGGTATTAGATTATTTCAGTGGGGTTTTTTTATCTGATGTCACAGGAGCAAGTAAGATATGTGAAAGGAAATGCCACGTGACATGTGAGTATATTATTAGACGCGTTGACTGTCTCTGTAATATTCTAATTGTAGTTTGTGTCCTGTTACATTAATTCATTTTCTGTCGTATGGTCCAAAGTAAGCAGCCACTTTCTCTGTGTAGATTCCCTGAACGGACCGTTTCCCGCGACATCTCACCGATGCCACCACAAGCCCAAACGCTGCCTGCCCGTTCAGCAGTGCGGGAATCTGTCCTCCTTCCCTCTGCTCTTCCACCCCAGCACCAAGGGCTCACAGATCGTCATGGACACGTCACAGAGGACAGTGAAGAGACAGGCCAGCTTCTGTAACGCCATCACCTTCAGCAACAGACCCATCGCTGTGTATGAGCAGGTTCGACTGAAGGTCAGCATGTCATTTTCAGTTTGTAATCATAAGCATCCTGAAGCATCGAAACTACTTCTGATAAAAATATGTATATATTTTTCATAGTGACTATGATAGAACGTCAGCTTAAAATTAAATTTGACTTTTTATTTATTTGGGAAACTGTTTCACCAAATGTTTAACATACAAGCCAATTTCCAACATGAGATCATTTCCTCTTGCTTATTTTGACATGTTTTACCAATCCAAACAAATTGTATTGTCTTTGGCGCATGAGTCATGTATTGTATCTGCAATAAGCAACGCAAATTTGTAAAATTATTATGTTACCGCTGGGTTTGCAGCAGAACAAGTGTTAGTCATCTTGTTGACTTCCATCATGTCCCAAAAAGCAGAGCACTAGCAGAGCAATACCTAAACACCATCCAAACACCACAGTACCACGTTAGCAACCACTGCACATCATAAAGGGAGAATCTAGTGACACTGCAGTGTGTTGAAATATCCAGAGTCTCTCTCTCTCTCTCATCCGATTTCGTTCATTGTTGTTCTTCTCGCTTCATCCTCCTCTTTATTTTCACCCTGTTCTGATTTTCTCCCTTTTCACCCTCTGCTCCTGTGTGGGCCAAAGCACCAGCAGCAGCTCAGAACAAGTTTCCATTCACCTATCAGCCCATCTATGTCTCGAAAGTGAGAGAGCAGGGCAAGCGTTGCCATGTGAGGAATACTGTTATCTTAAGTAAACAGAGGTAGAAATAAAACAAAAATCGTTTGCAGGCGATAAACATACCAAGGCCTATGTCAGGTATGCATGTAGCAGCACCCTGTAACGTCGGTGAACCTTCAAGGTTTTCCCCAAATAGAAAAGTAAGTGTTTTTGTTTTCCAGGTTACTAAAAAGCAGTGCTGCTGGAGCGGTGCCCTGCGCCTCGGTTTTACATCCAAAGACCCGTCAAGGATCAATCCAGACACCTTACCCAAGTACGCCTGCCCCGACCTGGTGTCCCAAAGCGGATTCTGGGCTAAAGCCCTGCCGGAGGAGCTGTCCAACGAGGGAAACGTCATCTCTTTCTGGGTGGACAAGAAGGGCCGCGTGTTTTACCGAATTAATGACTCAAGCTCCATGCTGTTTTTCAGCGGGGTGCATGTGTCTGAACCCCTGTGGGCGCTCATAGACGTCTACGGCCTCACCAGGGGGGTCCAGCTGCTCGGTGAGTAGCGGTTTCTCAACCAAGCCCTTACTGAAACCTTTCTGAATTGAAAACAGCACCATTATCTGGGTTGTCCTGTGTGAACTGATTAGAAGTGATTATATATATATATATATATATATATATATATATATATATATATATATATATATATATATATATATATACACACACACACACACACACACACACACACACACACACACAAACTACTTTTCCCACATCCACCAAATAGCTCAGTGGAAAAAGATGGTGGGGGATTAGCTAGATTGAATAGTTACTGAGGTTGTTAGTATCAGAGAAATGTCCCTAAAGGGAGGATTTTAAAAGCCCGATATCCACTCAAACAGAGAAACGCAAAGAGGGCTGTCTCAGTCTTTAAAGGCAGTTTTACCTGCATTAAAACTACAGGTATCCAAAGAATGTCTGGACTGTAGATGGAGATATATTTATGACACACATAGGTCATTGAAAACAGCTCTAATTTTTGAAAACAATACAAAACTATGCAGATAAATATGAACCATCCTTCTGGGCGTGCTTATTTATAACCATTTCCAAGAATTACACTGCCTCTCTCCAAAGAATCAAGGCTGTCATCACTGTTAATAAAAATAGAAGAGCCCCCTACATTGTCTGGATAGTGCCATTTAACCTCATTTAATGCGGCGTGGTTGACAGCGAGGAGTGCGCTATCTCGTGACGGGCTATTTAGAATCCAGCGCCCAGGCGCGACTATCTGGGGGTCGCTGGCCTCACGGTGCCGACCAGCACACAGCTCTTGTTAAAGAACAAGGAGTGTGATGGTCATCCCGAGAGGACAGACAAAGGGATGATGTCAGGAAATTGCATGTCTGGGTTTGTGTGTTTCCTCCAGACTATCAAAATACAGTAGTGAAATATGTCACTTGAGATGTGTCAGGTCTGATTTGACCTTGTATGTGACATAATTTAATATTTTAATGATATATAGATAAATAATTATAAAGGAAAATGTCTCTTTTACAAATAAAACCAACATTTTCTAATGATGTGTAGCTTATGTAACTGTTTCTTGTAAAGCTTCTCCAAATCCCAAAGTTTCTCCTCAGGTTTTCACACATCTTTCACCTTTATCCCCACATCGATGGCTCACACCAAATAGACTTGGCTCCCAGTCAGCTGACAGATCACTTGGCTATCAGCTTTCCACTATAGCCCGAGAGCGTCACCACTCAAGAGCATGGTATATCTCAAAGGCTTGGCATTGTCTCAGCAGCTGGCTGCCGTTCAGCAACACTTAAGTTTCTGAAATATGGGCGGACACATCAAAGCGTGGTGTTGCGAACTGGCACATGTGTGAATTTTCCTTTAACAGAAGGCAGCGTTTTGATTCCTAATGATGCTTAAACTGGAGTTAGAAATTAATGATACACCAGCTGACAAATTCAGTCCAATTTCACCTGTTGTGAGCTTTTTAAATCGCACAAATGGGACTTTTTTTTTTCAGCAGACATATGTAGCATTTAGCTGTGAATAAGCTTAAGGGCTTGGTTACCTTGGTGACCTTGATTTGACTGAACAAAAGAGACACTAACTTCTGATGAACCTGTTGACTTCGGTAGTGTGACCGCTGAGGCAGAGGTATCGTTTAACAGATGTATCGTATGTTCATTAAAGGGGAACTCCACTAGAATGAAAGTTCACTCCCCAGGATCTCCAAACAGACTCTGATGTGAAGTCGTAAAACAAACAAATATTAGTCGTGGCAGCAGATTTCCACATTATATCAGTGTAACTAAGGACGGTGTTAAAGGCAAAATGTGTCATTTCTTCTCTGGTCGGGTCTTTTGGTTGTTTGATTGTTTTGCTTGTTCTAACGTTTTCTATGATCCTCTTGGTGTGAACATTTCTGTGAACCTCAGGCCGTTTAAATTCATGGCGCACTCGATTATTTGAAGGTTTTTTTTTCAGTGACCTACTATGAAATTGATTCATTTCAGCAGGGCTACAGTTTAAAATGAGTTCCTTACAGGCCAAAGATGATACGCATCAAACACATGCTCTGCAGGGTTGTATCTGTTTGATCTTCTACAACCTTACAGAATAAATTAAAGAATTTTTCACAGTCACTCTCCAATGCTGCCTTTCACTTGTGCTGTCTCTCAATGCAACCTGGTGCCAAATGTTTTTTCTGCTCTCAGGTCTTATTCTGACATTTAAGGATCTTTTCAAGAGCTGTGTTGTTTCCTCTCTAGGCTGTTATCAGGGGAGTGCAGTTCAGTAGCTAGCCACCCATGCAGGGAGTCGAAGGTGATCCTGAGATCAGTGAGGCTGCTCGAAAGCTGAGATGCTGTTGCGTAAGAGAGAGGAAGCTAAATTAATCTGCTGAAGTCAAACTGAGCCTCAGGGTTTGTCCAGATCAACAATGCAGCCCATGCAATTTAAGAAAGATCTGTTACATCACTGCACGCAGCTATCAATAAAGGCTAAAGTGCCTCCTTGTACAGAAAGGACTGTGCCGTGGTGCAGACATTTTAACCCCTGGAGGAACTGAGGTTTCCTCAAGTGTAAAATATTTCTCAAACAACATAAATGCTTCCTAAGATGCATTTGTCAGCTATATTTTCCCTGAGCATCATTAAAGACAACACGACTTTACTTTATCGATATGATTTTCCTGATGTAGTAGTTTTAACTTCTCTGGTTTTGACTCTGATCAAGTCCTATGAGGTCACAAATAATAAGTGTCCTCGGTTTCATTTCCCCAGCATAAGACCCATGTGGGAACACTGTACCGTTGCGAAGTCAAAAAGTATCTGCTGTTTTGTTCAGGCATGATGGATTCCTTCCAAGTTAGATAAGCAAAATGAGTCAAGGCATCTTTTGATGGATGCAAGATGCTCCACTGGGGGTTTGTTTACTAGAGGTAGATGAGTCGCTTAATCACTGACAGAACGGTAGTGGTCCATGAGACTGGCGTCAGCTAACATCATCTGCAACCTGTCTCCCTAGTCATTAGAGAAGAATCCAAAATGGCTGCCAGACTGTCAAGAGGCTGCGTAACTCTCAGGTGATTAAGAGGAAGGTGTTGACATCAATCATCTCTGTGCATTCGGCCTGTACAGCATCACAGTGGAGAAATCTCCAGCTCTGTGCTTTTCTTGCTCACTAACGCTAATAGTGAGAGGCATCGCTGACATTTCCACCTCAAAGGACAGAGGAGGAACAGCTTTAGAAAAAGCTGCAGGATCTGGTGTTTAGATAAATGTGGACTTGCTGTGTCATTCTGCACCATGGCTCCGTGCGTGGCTGTATTTTCAGGGTGAACAAGCTTTGCTTCTTGTCTCTTCTGTCCAGATTCAACTCTTCATAGCTTATATCCTGCACAAAGCCACCGCCAGCTTTTAGCTCTGTGTGTGAAATGACGCTGTGTCTTCGGTCTCTTTTCTGAGGGAGCTGGTTGTGTAAACATGTGAAATTCACTTTACTTAACTGTCTCAGTCACCTTGTCTGTTTGACTTGTACAATATTGTCCACAGATGAAGCGATAACATGGAAACGCTGAAAAGCTCCGAGCTGCACAAACATGTTTTTTCTTGTCTGAACCTGATTGTGCAGCATTTTCCTTTCTTTGTGTCTATTTCTGTCTGCGTTTGCTCAGGGTGGACTAACGCTGACGCTCGTTAGCTGCAGATCTCACTTATTGTTTCGTTTGTCGACATAGATTATGCAGATGTTGAAAGTGTCAGGTTTATGGTTAAATTGATGTTAAATATAGAGATTACACCAGTGGCCAGATTTTAAAAGCAGGGCCAGCAAGAGTAAAAATGGCTCAGTACGACAGGATGGAGGACGTGCAGCACTGTACACAAAATATAAGAAAATGTTCAGTTTTGTACTTTGAATTATGCGTATTGTAGCATTTACCTGTTTCCACGAGGCTTCATGAAGGAACAAAACTAAACACTATTGTTAATTTTGATTGATGAAGACGTGAGATGGGTCCGATGCCCCTCAAGTATCACAAATGGATGCTGTACTGTCTGATATCTGGTCTGCGGCTCACGGTCCACATCCTCCAAAAACAATCAACTGTAAACTCAGCGAGGTAATAACAGTACGCAAAGTCATCTGTCAAAAGTCAGTTTCCAGCCAAAGGCGAGGGAGACAGGCAAGGAGAGAAGCGAAGTGTCTCCAAAACATTTAGCAGTTTCCTTCAACTAAATTCTTTTGGCAGAATTAAACTAAAATCATGAATCATACTAAAGACTTACGAAAGCTCCTTTTCCCTCTTTCCTTTAATGTTCCTCTTCTGTGTGTTGATCACACTAATAAATCATATAAATAGCCGTCTCTTTTCAAGGGAATGAATATTTAAACGTGATTATACTCGCATTAAGACCGTGCAAGAGTCCACATCCTGCCCTAAATTCACCTATTTAGGAAATTACTGAAGCCTGCAGCTTATGTCCAGGTCAGGGGAACCAGTTAGAACCATGTTGATACCCTTTTTTGGGTAAGAATCCAAAGGCTAAGGGTGACTGTGGTCTAATGCCATTGGGGCTTTGGCCACGTTAGACACACATTGCCTCTCATAGCCTCATGCTTGAGTCTTTCTAATGCCCTGTTTGCTGCTGAAGCGGTAAATGTGCTGCTCTGCAACCAGCCAGTCAAGTGCAAAATTACAATGCTAGCTTTATCTTCTTTCTGTATGAATGCGCCTGTAATTCAGCCACATACTATGAAGTACAAATGCATTCGTTTAGAAATATGACTAAATGTCCTTAGATAAAAGATTTTGAAGGATGTCATTGTCTTTATTCTTTCACATTTATTGAGATACAGCTGGACAAGAGCCACCATTCGCATTCGCAGCTGTCAAAACCATAGACAATGAAGCTAAATACTCTCATCTCCATGATAGCATGAGACCAGCCTCATATTCGTTACTAATTTAATCTTTTCCCCACTTGTGAAAGTCTGCATGAACAAATATTTTGAAGGTATAAATGTTAAGAAATTGTGGAGGTGGAAATTCAGTTTAGGCTTATGTCATAGCCAACGAAAAGTGAAAACATTCATGATTACTGCTGATAAGCGTTTGTAATTTGCAGTACGTTGGCTGTAATCAACAACAGAGAAGCACTGAATAAAGGGAACCATGGTAACGGTGCCTCTGAGGTGTGACTCAGAAGCAAAACAAGACGCCAAGAAATGTTTTGAAAAAACATCAACAGGAGAATCACAGACATATGGAATATGTGAAATATTGTGAGAAGAGCTGTTCTCACCGCAGCATTGGATTAGAGTCTGAAGTTTATCTGACGTTACATCCTATGTGTCATTTTAAATCTAGCAATGCTAAAGAAAGCTCAGCTCTGTCAGACTGTTGCTTACAGTAAAATGAGAGGCCTGGTACAGAATAAAATGTTCGAGGACAGTCCTGCTCTTCGGCCTAACATCTGCCAGCATGTACACACTAGGGATTAGCCTCTATGTATTTATGAGAGCCCTGTTTCAAGTGATCTCAATACTTGGAATTAATTTGATTTGTTGAATCAAAATAAATGCCGTTGGACAGCGTATTGTGCCTCAGCTGGGATTTAATCGGTCCAGATGGAATCAAACAGATTTGCAGGGAAATCAAAATAGAAATTGTAATGGAGCCTGTCAGGTTTGGATCCCGGGAGCTGGGCTGTTCAGGGGGAAGCCTTCGGAGAGAGCGAGGCTAATGACTTTCAGATGACCAGAGTCTGGTCTGAGTGAAGCTCTGTGTATTCTCTGTGTGTTCGTGTGCACGTGTCCATCTGTAGTTTTCAAACACGTCCTCCTTAAGCCGCTTTGACCAAAACAACCACATCAGTAATGAGAAATGAGATCACCTTGATACACAGCAGACACCTCACAAAGTATAAGGCCTTCATTTAACATGAAAGCACAAAAATTAAAGTGGCTCCAGACCATATGTGTCACGTTTTACTAATATATTAATACATATGGCATCGCATTGTCACAGACCACTTACTGTACTGTACTGGTTTAGTATTTAACAGGACATTGTGTTTATAATGTTTTCATACATCTCATGTATTCTGTAAGTGCAGTACTTGAGTAAATTACCGTACGCTTTATAGATGCCTACGTATTTATTTTAAAAAGGCCGTTGTCTTTCAGGCAGGGCCGTGTTAAAGTGCATGTCGTGAGATGTATGCAGAGACACTTGAAGTTAAGTTCGAGAAGTGGCCATAAAACCGGCAGTGGAAACACTGTCCTTGTGACCAGCCTGAGGTTGCGGGCATCGCTTTCACTGCTGCCATTTGTCACCTCACTATGTCCCATTTTCCTTCTGTGATCATGGTCCAGAACTCAGAAACATCTGGCAGTGAACCAGAGACTTGATCTTTCAAATACTCCACATATGTGGCTCCTGTGGCATCTCAGAAACAGGAACCGGGCTCCTAGTCCGTACTGTGTGTCTACTGTAGCCTTTTAGCTCCGCCTACATCACACTCATATACTTGTGCTAGTTTGTCCTGTTGCATCTCTTATTTTTCCACAGCCCCCGCTCTCCTTTCTCATGACAGATGACTTCACTCATTCTCGACAGGCCCCTCTAGAGCAGCATACTTAGGGCAAATCTCAAAGCACACACATGCACACACGCACAGTTGGCACAGCTGACCTTGTATAGAGGTTGTAGCTTTACTAAAACCACCAAAACCCTCCTAATCCTGTTCCACCAGGCCAAGGAATCAACTGAACCCTCCCTTGTCTATTCAGTATCATGGCCGTATCTGACTGAGAGCTTCTCAAGACCAAAGAAAGGCAAAAAACTCATTTCAGCTGAAAGATTTACTATTGTAATATGTGTAAGCTACTCTAAGATGCATTTCAGGACATGGTGGAGCCAAACATTTTGTTCTGGCAGTGCTGCTTTTTAACCACAATGCGTTGTCAACAGTGAAGCAGGCTTTCAGTTACGTCCTGGACGTCCTCCTCTGCCATGTTTAGTTTGCAGGAACCGGTTTTTCTGCACCGCGTTATTAGTCTCTGCCTCTAGTTTGCATCTTGTTTGAATACGTGAACCTCTCAGCGTCACACTTTTATTTGCAGCTGTGCATTTTGGCCTATGTGCGCAAAGCACAAAGCCAAGAAATACCTCCTTAATGTTCAACCAGAGTTGAGCCAGTCTGATGTCCTAATAGAAAGGCTGAAGCTGAAAGGGTCACCCTGAGCGGAGCAGTGTCAGTCTGGCATGTGTTGCTCTGTTAAAATAGGGTTTTCCCCCAGAGTATAAGTAGCTGGAACTGTTCAAAGGCCGCTTAATTTTACTGGGGCAGTTTCAAACATGCACTTAATCACGTCTGTATTGTTTTTGTGTCTGGAGAAAAAGGAAGAGAGAGAGATTCAGGCTTTGCTTTGCCTTGAACTTTTTACATTTCAAAGTAGAATATAATCAGCGTTATCTCTCTATTGTAAAACCGCTGGAGCGTCGCCAAACGTTAAAGAGCGTTGAAACACTATTCTACAGTCAATTTGTAACATTCTTAACTCTCAAGTCCACGTAGTATTCACGTGGGTTCGGCTCGGTGGTGTGTTAGCTGACTTTTAATGTGTTTGTGCAGACGTATCCCCAAAGTACCTGCGCAGACAAGTCGAACATGACTATGGTCCGTGTCGCTGCCCCTGGTGAGAACAGCTGTTTACACCTGCGCATGCGACTGTGCCATAAATGTTGCAAGCACCTTTTGAAGGTTGCACACATCTTGTGAATGGTCCAGTGCACAAATAAACACACGTTCATTATGGGATGCAGAAAATAAACACAGCTCTGTCTGATCAAGGCCTGTAACCTCACCGGCTCCATATTTTTCATATTTGTCATGTGTTTTAGTGTGAAATTCCACAGTCTCCTTGGAGACCAAGCCCAGAAAGAGGTCAGGCATATTCATTTGGCTGACTACTAGTTTGGTTTTGTCTTCCTTTTAGTCTTCTTGTCTTCCTTCTCGCATCTTGTTTTCTTACATATGTATAGTGCAGGGCGCTGTAATAGCTGAATTAGAAATCTGAAGTAGCTGAAAGTTGGCTAACTTAGCCTTGGAGACGATAAGGCAGCTAATAATAAGAGCCTCCTACTTGGTTGTGGACACTCTTGACTGAGGAAGTAATTAAGTTCAAGCAGTTTATCAGTGCCTGGCCGGAGATGTGCTGTCTGTGTGTGATAAAGAGGAGCTGGTGAGGTATGCCCTTTCTCTCAAGTGTCCACGCTACCCTATTTTTCATCCTCTTCTCCTCTGTCACATTCTCCCCTCTCTATCCACTTCGAGTAGGGGAAGCCCAAAGCAGATTGAGGCTAAGAGCCACACAGCTCAGCCATCATGTCACTCATCCCTCAGTCTGTCCCTCTCTGCTCTCCTCAAATGTCTAATCAGGCCAATTTTAGTGCATGTTAGAGGGCTGTGTTAAATTTGGCAGCGTGTCCGTAAGCGTGCCGTGATGCCGATCAGTTTGTACTGGCTATCTGCATGGAGAGACACGTTCTCTTTCGGGTTTCCTTTTTTGCAGTGGTGGTCCCGTGTTTTTATTTTACAGTGACCGGAATCGGCACAGGGAGAGTTATTTGTCAGGAGGGCTGGGCAGCACAAACAAGCACCCAGAGGCAGAACTGAGGATGAATATAGCACATGAAGCCACCGCTGTGGAGACGGTTTGTTATGTAAACACCTACGACTCGTGGCAGGTCATTAGAGCTGTTTGACACCCACTGTATGCTGTGTACACACTTTTTTCGCCCAAGGAAAGACTGAACAGCGTTTTGTTGATCCTGCCCCTGTTTTAGCCTGTGTCTGCATTTTCACACATCAGGCTGCACATGAAAAGTGAAAATATGAAGGAGGTGGGAATGTGGGCCATGTCACCGGACTCTGAAGACACGGTGGGAACTCAACCTCAGCTCAGCTTTGTTGTTTCAGTGCGTCTCCTTTCTCCTCAGCGTTGCATGAGGCTCTTCTGTCTCTTTTACTGTGAAGCCTGAAGGCCTGGAGCTACAACGTGCCCCCACTTGAAGCCCTTGTGTCTCGAAACATGTAAACACTGGTGCATTTGTTCATGTTGCTGAACTACAAGCCTTAGTGCAGAGAGTGCATCAGAATGAAAACTTTATAAAGCAGGGAAGGCAGAAGCCGCCATTTGTTTACAGTGACAGGCGTGATCAATGATCAGCGTACAGACAGTGAATATTAAGCAAACCGCTGTTGTACATGGGAGTATGCAGAATACCAAGTGGGCACATAAATTAAAACTGTGCTCTGAGCATTTCAAACAGAAAAAGACTGATGACTTATTTAAATTGTATTTTAAACTGTATTAGTCTTAATCTGAAAAAAAGTTGTACAAAATCAGTGATAAACAAGGGATCTTGTGTTTATTCGTCTGAATTTCATAAGTGATTTCGTAATATTCCTGTGTGTGTATCTTTCCACAGACAGTGAGGTGGTGCCTCTGGACTGCCTGCGTCCTCGTTCTTTTGCCGCCACCCACCGGGCCGACATTCAGCGAAACGGCGATGATCCTCGCCTTTCCATCAGCTTGTGTGACCTGAGTCTGCAGTCACAGGAGGAAGATGATGAGGAAGAGGAGCATCTGCAGCCTTTAAGCTCCACCTCCTGCCACGTGCCACAAAACTCTCAGAACTCGCAGCAGTGTTCATTGCTGCCCACCCATTTGGACACTGACTTGCACTTTCACTCTGTGCACGGCGTCCACGTTACTGCCCTGGATAAGCACACAGTGGCGCGGCTGGATCACCACGGTGATGAGAGGACCCTGGTGTTCACCAGCCGCCCGATGCGTTGCTCAGAAACTGTGTTCGTGAAACTGAAGGCGGGCGTCACCCGGCTCGGGTGTCTTTCTTACGGTGTGACATCGTGTGACCCTGCCACCCTGAGGCCCAGTGATCTCCCATCCAACCCAGAGTCTCTGGTTGACCGCAAGGAATTCTGGGCTGTGTGTCGGGTGGCGGTGCCTCTCCACAGCGGCGATATCTTGGGATTGATGGTGAATGCAGATGGGGATGTCATGATGAGCCATAACGGCATCAGTGCAGGGATGCAGCTATGTGTCGATAACTCCAGGCCACTCTGGATGTTCTTCGGGCTGCACAGCACCATCACACAACTCAGGATTCTAGGTAAATTCATTAGATTTAAATTTACAATTAATTACACCTTGTAGTACTTAATCTGTTTTAAGATGCAAAGGAAGGGAGTTAAACTTCTGAAAAAGGCAAACCTGTCAAAATAAGATACAAACTTCTTTTCATGTTCGGGTGTTGTGGTCTTCATTTGGGCCTCCAGTGTCCACAAGAGACTCCAGTACTTAAGCACTAATTAATTACTGGAGTGCTTCCTAATTACAGCGTTTGGCCAAGTAATGGAGGCATCTGTTTAAAATAAGGGAAGACCAAGCGAGAAGACGTGTGCTATCACTGGTCTGCGGTTGCTTATTAGCATTACTTTCCGTACTTGGATATTTTATTAAACGGGGTTGAAGGGTACGAACGTGTTCTACACATCTTTACAGGATGTCATTTGTAAGTTTCCATTCAGAAGTTAATGCAGTCTGTGATCCTTGAGCGACCTTTGAAGGCTGGGTTCCCACTTAGGAGAGTCATGAAATAGTTTCCCCCTCCGTTGCTGTCTGGGCTGCTCTCTGACTTTTATCAGCTCATATATCTCCTGGGAATTTACATTCTGCTCCCACAGTTTGCATATGAATGTTACCTCTGTACCTCCAGTTGAACCGAACCAGCAGATCTTGCTCAGTGATACTTGAACTGAAGGTACCCTGATGTTTCTCATGGGTTTCTGGCTGTGTGAATGCACAGTTCAGGACTCAACACAAGTAGGATAATAGCTCACGAGTTCAGGAGCTAGTAGTTCCTTTAGCAGCGAGCCCCAATTATCTTTACTCTCTTGGAAAAATGATGGTTCAGTGACAGGCAGTGGTATAATTGTAGCATCTTGTGCAAGAACAATTAAACAGCTAATTTCAGGTTTTTTTTTTTGTCTAGCTGCCACATTTTCTAAAGACACCATTAAAGTGGTGGTCAGAACCACTGAGGTTCGTAAGCTTTGCTGCATTCGGTTCAAATCCAGCTTCTTATGCTTAGGGCTCGTGGAGCTGGTGCATTTCTTGGATTTGCTGAATGGTTTATCACGAGGTGACTATGAAAAGCCGCAGGATGCCTTGGTCTGAGATAATTTGTTGATTCTGTGTAATTCATTTCGCCCGTCTTCTCCTTCACATACAGTGCAGTCAGGGGCTGAGGAGGTTATTTCGGTCTTGCGTGGGCTCCCAGCAGCCAGCATGAGGAAGCCCGTGATGGCTCTTTATAATGCTCTCTATATGCATTATTAAAATGTAATTGCATGGAGGTTTGTGATGTGATGTGGAGGTTTTCCACCCACAGCCCGTTCCCATAGCGCTGGTCCTCCCATCCTCGCTGTACTTCCTTTTTTCCTCCTGGATTCTGCACCCGCCCCCCCTCGTTCTCTCCTGATTCTATGGGGTATGAGCGTAGTTCGAGTCATTACCCACTCCAGCTGTGGGGAGTACATTTGTGACGTCTCTGCTCACCCACTCGCTGCAGCCGCACGCCATGAGTTGCCATGGAAATATCTAGCCACTGAGGCAAGTGACAGTTTGTCATGGCTGGGTGTTGTCAGGCCTGTGAAGTGGAACAGATGGAAGTCTGTTGCTCTCACATGGTCATTTGTTGTCTTATCTTAGAAAATGTGATGCAACAGTAGTTGCTTATTTCCTCATCACAGGTGTTTGTTTCTGTGCGGACTGTAATCTTAAACCTGCTACAATCTGTGTTTTAAGGTCAGTTCTTGTCAGTTCTGTGCTTGTGCAGATTCTCCCTTTTTTAGCAGCAAACTGATTGTTGCATGACTAGAAAGCGACTATGGTTTGTTTATGTGTGTTGAAACTGAGACCGTAGTGGTTGAAGTGGTCTAAGGAAGAGGCAACAGAGTTCAGAGCAATGAATCAAAGCACGTTGCTGGAGTTATACAACACACCACATAAATGTGTATTCCTTTTTTTAAGTGTGTAGTATTTAATCTTTGCTGCAATTGTTCACCACCTGTGGTTCCTTCACTCCGCACTCGCACAATGTCATTGCAGGGAGAGGATGTAAACTACCAGTATGAGATAATTTGACACATGGAAGGATGGCGGTGCCAAGTAAATGGCTTGCCTGACAGTGTAGAGATATTTTTGCCATGGTCAGTTGAAGGACAATGTGTAAACAACAGCGGCGTGTGTCTGCCAGGCAGACTAGATCAGAATACGTCTGTGGAGTGGGGGTCAGTATTTTCATCTATCAGCAGGGATGAGCTGCCAATATGAGAACTGATGCCAGAGCCGGTGGTTATGGGGTGCGGATGGGGACAGATCATACAGGAGAGACAACAGATGAGTCTGTGGAAGCGTTTTGTACCCTACCCAGAAGGATCATGGGCTCATGCAGGAGGAAGGATGCGGGGTACATGGCGTCTCTGACGAGACTACACCAACTCATGCGCTCTTGACTCACTCACAGACACCCACACGCAGATGCTGCAGACTCGTCATCTGCCTGGTGATAGAACAGGTTTATAATGTATGCGTGTTTGTGTGATATGTAAGCGAGAGAATGGCGAACCGTTAATTATCGGCTTCTCTGAGCTGCATAGCATAAATAATAGAAATATTTTACTCCCACTTACAAAACTCCCTCATTTTGACTCAGATGTCTCTTGTGTACCTTCAGGCTCATCTTCATACCCGGAACTTCGAGGCCCATCAGTGCCCAGCTCGCCATCTTGTACTCCCAGCACTCCCACAATGCTTTGCAGCGGCAACTCTGAGCCTGATCTCAACACGTCGCTGAGCATCAACCTCAATTCAAGCATCAACTCCAGCTACCACACTGCCTTCTCTTCTTCCACAGGTCTGTCAGAGTAATCCAGTTTAATTTTCTCTTCTATTCTATAGGCTGTTATTTAAACTGTTTTCTTCCATCTCAGGTACAACCCCGAGCTCTCCGTTCTCCAGCCACCTGGAGTCCCCTACTTTACCATCCTGCTCCGGCTCGTGGAGTGACGAATGCACCATTTGTTATGAGAACATGGTGGACACGGTCCTTTACGCCTGTGGACACATGTGTCTCTGTTACACATGTGGCCTGAAGCTCAAGAAGATGTCCAACGCGTGCTGCCCCATTTGCAGGAGGACAATCAAAGACATCATAAAGACCTACCGGAGCACGTAGGCTTGTGTTGCGTCACCTTAAAACATTGTCAAAGCCATGTAACAGTTGCAGAAGAAGGACACAGCACAAGTAAAAGCCCCCTTTCTGTGTGTTCACTCTGGCTCAGGTACGGCAGGACGTCTGAAGTACTGTAATCCTGGAACGCGTTCCCTACCGGTCAAGACTCACAGAAACTACGTTTGCGGTCAACAGAAAACAGCAGATTGGACCTCGACCTTCTTTGGTGCAGTGACTGTGCTGCATAGAGAGTCATGTGAAGAGGCGTCTGTCCTACCAGCTAGTTTGAGGAGAAGTAACATTGTCCAGAACTATGTAACAAACACGAAGGATACGCCTGCGCTCCTCAGGAAGCATCTGTCGTTTCAGAAAAATCTATTGCGTAAAACTCTGAGGGAAGACTTATTTAATGCTACTGGAGTTTTCTGCTAAATGTTGCAGCATTTCTGAATGACGAATAAGTAGAAGATGATCCCACTGCAAGAACATGCAGGAGTAAGGATAATCCTTAAAGGAGCTCAGTTTTGTAATAAATGGAGGGTTTATCAGATATCGCTCTACCTGATGTGCTTGTGTGAACTTCAAGCACGGCGAGATTGTGCAAAGGGTAAAAACAAAAGTGTGAATATTGTCACCATAGAAGGTCACGTGGATGTAAATCAGTGCGGACGGTGGAGTGATAGAGCGCGCTTTGAGTTTGTGATGGAGACAGGAGGAGGAAGAGGCACCGCTGTTGCGTGCCTGCAAGACGTTTCAGTGCAAAGTAAGTGTTTGCTTGCTCAGTGTTTGTAAGAAAGCCTTTAAAATGTGGGACATGCATGGATAGCATGTCCTGCTTCTTGGCAGCCGCCCCCACCGTCTCTGGCTGCTCAGTAAGCCTGATGGATGCTGCAATTGGACAAAGTCATCCAAATAAACACTGGTGGGCAGAGGAGTATTTTTAAAATGCTGAGAGAGCACATAAACACGACAAATCAGCCTCTTCGTCATTACAGATGGCTCGGCTTACTTCAGGTTACAAACTCCTTTCATTCGCGCTTTCGGTTATATCATGAATATATGCTTTCAGTGATGATGCGTTTCAGTACGCCGTGTAAAAAATTCACACGTGTGCAGTCAGTCATAAGGACGCAGCTCGCTATTGTGAGGATTTCATTTGCATATCAATGCTGCTCTCCATCTGTAAAAGTGAACTCCAAGGACATTTTCACTTGACTAATCTCATGCATTATGTACTGCTTTGAATTGTTAAGCAATACAAGCTATTTTCAGGTGTTAGTTTGGCTGCACTGAAACATTTACTCAGTCATTTCTAAAGTAATAAGTGCTGATTGTTTTGAGGCGTTATCATCTGTGGAGGGACATTTAGCAGTGTGTCGTGCAACATTTGAGTCACAGTTAAGTTTTCTTGTGTGCCTTTATGAAACAGTCTGGACAATCGTAGGCTCGTTGTGACGAAACAAGGGACACCAAGGTTCATATTCGTCTTCGAGTGGTCGTGACGCCGCTGACGTGCGCAGGTGTAACCACACAACCGACCAATACGAAGCTGCAGTGTTTGACTTTAAAGCAAACATTTCAGTGTGCTTAATAAGAGTCTGAGATTATTCCCTGCTAAAGATGAAATGTTTCAGTATCGCCTTGTTCCTTCTCTCACTGCATTGCATAATACTGGAAACTTGTTGTGCAGCCACTACGATTCTACCTTTTTGTTTTTATTCTTCCTGACCAAATATGACTTGGCAAACCTAAAATATTGTGAAGCGTTTTGATAGAAAATGGTGAAATATTTACTGTACATTATGAAGTTTATTTATTTTCCCATTACTACTATAAAGAATCATTGTCTGTTTTCTATGTATATCTATATTTTCCAAACAGTAAAACAGTGTTTCTGGTACTGTTGGCAGAGTCCAAGACAGAAAAGAAGGTGTCAGCTGATTTTCACATGAGGACATAGTCTGATGTTTTAAGACAGATATTTTTGATCTTACGGTGAAGAACTAGATGAGAAGATAAGTACCCCTCTGTGGTGGAATGTAATAAAGTAAATTTTACTTCATTGCAACTTTGGCTTACTTTTATCTAAACATTTTTAAAATTGACCCCTTTTACACGTTTTTCTGATGGTATTACTTACATTTATTCAGCACAATAAAACCTCTAGTGGTTCTCTCCCATCACATCCACTACAGGACTTTTAGCGGTTGCAACCCAACAGACCTTAGTGGAGCATTTAGCAGCTAGAACCACATCTGTGCCTCAGAAGTTGGTTGAGACCAAAAACGGGGCTAAAACAGAACAAACTATGTCACCTTTCCACTTGGACACAGCCATAACTCCAAATAAGAGTTTCCTCATAACTGCAACAAGTGTACTTTTGTGAATGAGTGTAGTTTAGGTGACGCCACTTGCCAGACATGTATGAGAGTGGTAGTATTTTAGCTAACTGCCAGGAAACTAAACGGTAGATCCCAAACTACCAAGCATTTTATTTAATCCTATGACCTAAATCATTGCATTAAAGGGGAATGATGTGCAAGGATGGGATTGGTTACACGCAGTATTAATTGGCGTTTGTACTTGCTTTACCTTTCCATATTTGGATTTTAAATTTGTTGCAGAAAGGCAGGCAGGGGCAGCTCAGATGGCCAAAGTTCTGACTGCCTCAAAAGTCTAAACAATAAAAGCCAGCGAGTACAGTGGGTGAATGTTGGCATTGTGCACTTTGTATAAGGAAATCAGCTGGTTCAAAGTGGTTCCTCAATCTATGTTCATTTTGTTAAATAAACTTTGAGCCTGAATCACTGTCTTTGTGGTGTATAAATGCTTACAATGGGTTTGAATTGATGCAGCTCTTCTGTGGGGACTAGAGAAAGCTTATCTCCTGCTTCAGGCAATTGGACTCAGATTGCAATAAAAAGTTAAAAGTGACCATTTCACAGCTACAGTCCATATTATGTTTTATGCATAGCAGGAAAATGAAGTCAATCTGGCAGAAGTTGGCGAATGAGAGAGCATCACCTTCTCCCAAAATGTACATTAAACAAATGTCTGATGATGGATCAGCCTCTTATGCACAAGAAATTCAAATTGGACAACAGTTAGGGAAGAGAAAGGCAGACGCGCAGCTCAATCACTCTCCACAGTAGTATATTTGACTAACATCCCAACCTATACTATATGAATAACAAACGCGAGGGCTTTTAGTAAACAGCTATAACTCACAGAGAAAGTGTTTAGAGCCGTGGTATGTAGACCTGGCCAGCGTGAACATCATCTGTTATTTACTACCCTACGGGCCTGGCTCTAATGCAGCACTGTTTTATGCAGCTCTCCGAGAGGCTCGAATACAACGCATGACGTCCGGACATGAAACAGGCAGCAGCGGCCGCTGTTCATGTCCAAGTGTTCTCAGAGGTGAGGGAGAAGTACACAGCTGGGGTATGTGAAAGTGACATGAATACAGTATATGTGTGCGGTGTCTGTGCACGCGCAGACTTTCCAGTCAGACCTCTCAGTGAACCTGGCTGCTGGCCTTCTGAAGGCTTAAGGGCTTGGCAGACTTGTTTGAGCTGTGTTGTGGTATCTCTTCTAGACAGCTGCTTGGGCAAACACACACTGTCTATTAAGGTATCAAATTTGTATTCCAAAAAAGCACGACACTATTGATTTTGAATTTTAACTAGACATCAGACAGTTAGAATCTGAGTTTCTTCCTCTGTTGAGACTTTAAGCTTTTGGTGTTTGGCATGATGTAAAATCTTTTTTTCAGTCAGATTTGAGGCGTCAAGAGACGGACTCTGAGTGCAATCACGTTAAAAAGTACAACTTTGTTCAGACATATCTACCGAGTGATTTCACCTTGGCACTAATTACTGTGCTGATGAAGACAGAGGTGAAGGTTACTGTAACGCTGTGCGATCTGCAGCAACATGCTGAGTGCTGCTGCCCTCCAGAGGCTGGAAACGGCAACGGCACCAAAAGCGCTTTATCTCGCATGCTCACCTTGAATCTCCTTTACATTTATAATTTATTATTTGTGTCATCTACCTCTACCCAATTAAAACAAGAAAGCAAAGCCAACGATGCCAGATTGTGACGATTTGAACACAGGAAACATTCGGTGGGATGGAAATGGTCCAGATTCCTTTGGGTTTTTATTTTTATTATACACTAGGCATCAAATGTATCAGCAATATGCAGAGTCTGAGATTGCTCAACTCCATCATATTTTTGGTTTGGTTTTTCTCTGATTATATTATAAGTGAAGCAGACTAAAGCTCCACACCACAAACTTTTGCTTTGTCAATTGACATTAAGCAGCCAAGCATCTAAAGGCATCTAACCCAAATTTAAATGTGCAGGTTTGGCTGATGCTGAAGCTGCCAGAGGAAGCTGCTTGCAGTGAATTGCACCTCTGTCTGGCTCAGCACCATAGTTAGGAAATGAAAGGGACGTCAGGCAACCAAGTGTGATCTACGTTATTTACATAAGCGCATCCAGCTGTTTAAACACATCAGCTGGGTTGCTTATGCGCAGATGTGGGTTTATACGCGGTATAAACATATTCAATATTTGGATATCATACTTATTACAAGGAAGAAAGGCTTTAATGCGACACTCCTGAAAAGCTCAACATGTTGTTTGATAAGTTTGAATAATGTTTACTTAATGCATAATTAATTCAGTTTACTGAATTACTTCCTTTTCACTCGACATTCACTATAGTACTGGTGCATGTGGAGCTGGGAAAACACTTGTACTCTAGAAATTAGACAAGAAATTAGGTTTACTGCTGTAAAAATAACATGTACTATAACATGTTCAAGTCCAATCCTCTTGTTCCTGCTTAGACCCCTCTGCAATACTTTCACTGATGTACTAAGGGCTTTTGCTGGATGCATCACCAGCTCATAAGGTGTCTGGAACATAAATTAATCTTAGATAGCTATAGCTAAGTAACTAAATAAATAAAATGTGCATGTACTATATACTTCTAATGTCACATGCAATGTGTTACTGATTTGTTCTGTGTTGTATAGGCATCAATCATCAAGAAAATAGTATTTCATATACTATGACACGCACATCAACTTATTCACTAGACACACGTTCCACTATGTGTTTACAGTACATGTAATATTTTTTGGGGGGGAGCAATGAAAATGTAAAGAAAAAAGCACTAACATTAGATGAAAAGTGCATTTATTTAATTTCTCCTTTTGGCACTTCAGTTATCATAACTGGTCACACAGTTAACATGAAACAAATGTGAGCGTTCCACTACTACTGCAGCTTAGAAGTTATGTCAAATTTACTGCCCAGCAGAAATTCAAAATGTATAACAGAGCAGTTCTTAGAAGAGTTTAAGCGGTTGTAAATTTTCAACAGTACAAAATAATAAAATAAGTAATATTATGATTTTTTAAAAGTAACGAATAAATATAATTTCAGGGATGTTTCATTTTAATTAGCCTCTAAAATAATAGCAACAAAAACAATTAAGACTGTAATTGGGAAAATTAAGAATTGTTCTTACATTTAAGGGTAAGGAAATAGTTAGAGATGCTCACAAATTGTTTCATTAGCACAACCTTACACATTTAAATGGATAAAATATTTCACATAAAAGTGACATACAGTATAAAAGGATATTTCAAAACCATGCAAAAAGACAGCACCATGAAACTAACATAAAGCAGCTTTTGCAACAACTGTGACTGTTTGAAAGCAAAGGAGGAGAATAAGGTTTCATTTCAACAGCTCATGGCGTCGTCAGTATAATGAATGGAACATGCAGGCTTTAAATGCTAAAAAGGTTTAAAAAAATGAGATTATAAAAAAGTTCATGGAGTGGACACCATAGGATTTCAAGTTAGAAGTTGGCACTGAAGGTTGTGGTTAATTGTCCGTCTGCATTCTGGCATTTCCTTCACTAAGTGCCACTATACTGCTCTTAATGCAACGTCTCAGGGACTGTCACACACAGACTCATTTTACCTGATGTCTTTGATTTAAAGTCACAATTTGATTTGGCTGCTCTTTAATTTAGTTAGGGTAGCGGGTGATCTGAGGGTGAGCCTTTTTCACAAAATAAATGCATCTGTTTGAGGAGTCTTTCAATGCATGTTCAGAGTTCGGCCAGCTCCACATGAGTGCTAGTGCTTTTTCTCGAGGTAATTTGAAGGAACCCATCCTTTCCTTGGTCCACCATTGTCCAGAACCTTGCAATACCACCATCCATTGGGGTTTCGCTCTAGGACTTCCAGGCTTGTCCCCTCAGGAAATCCCATGGTCTCCTCGTCACCATGGTAATCTGCTATGGACACATACACCTCTCTGAGGTTGTTATGAATGATGTGAGGCTTGGGTTTCACTGTGGATACAGGGAGGACATTCTTCTGAGAACTGAGACCGAGGGATTCGGAGCTACCTGTACCAGACTTGTTCCTGCTGGGAAATGCTATATTGTTTGGCGCCAAATTACGTGGCACAGTTCCGAAGGAGGCATTGCGTCTCACTGTGGGGCTGGCACGAGGGTGATCTGTGGAGTTGAGGGACTCGTTTCTCCTGAGAGAGCTAACAGGGCTACAACCTTCTCTGATCGGGGCTGATATAAACACAGACTGAGGCCTAACAACTTGCTGCTGTTTGGTGCTATTCTGCTTGTGAGAACTGAACAAGCCAGTAGGTTTGGAGAGGCCACCTGGAGGCTTGGATGGGATAGGTGGGGTGACTTTCTTTAGTTTTTGGTTGATGTTGTTCAGTGCCTGTACCCTCTGTTCATTCTTCTCCAGACTGTTGGACTTGCTGAGGCTGCCAGGCTTAGTCGGGGTGCCATCAGACTCAAACCCTGCCATGTTATCATGTTGCTTGACGGGCTCCAAGTAGTACGTTGGAGCCCAACCCTCTGACTCTCCCCAGCGGATATACCACCAGCCACTCTCCTGCTTCTCCAGCACTTCTACCTCCACTCCAGCTGGAAAACTAAGCTCGGTTTCCTGGACCTTCTTATATGGATCTGTGGTGCGGTACAGGCTGCATCCTTCCAGGTCAGAATCTCCTCGGCTGCCCTTAGAATAAATGGACGATAGATCTGATGTGCTCTGAGAAGAAAAAGAGTCCTCAGAGGAGACCACTGAAGCTGTTTCAGAGTCCTCACCTTTAGTTTTGGTGCCATTTTTCAGCTGCCCTGTTGGCCGCAGCTGTCTCCTCAAAGTACTTATGTCCATCTTCTCAGCACTGGAGGCTTTAGCTAGTTGGGGTTTAGGCCTCACTACCGGCTTCAATTTACAGGAAGACTTGCTGGATGAGGACACCTTACTTTCCTCTTGGTCCTTTTTAGGTCTGGACAGGTCCAGAGTGGATTCAGTGGCTGATTTAGGACTAGATGCCTCCTCAACTCTGGTTGAAAAAGAATTCGAATTCAAGTCTATTTTGAGCTTGTTCCCTGCTGGTCTCCATCCACCTGATGTTGGGTTTACAGTCTTGCCAGTTTCTGACAAGACATTTGTCTTGGAGGAATTTGAGTCCCTGTTGTACTGTCTCTCTGGGGCCTCTCTGAAGGGTCGAAAGCCATCATTCTCATAGATGCACTCTTCCTCTCCATCTGCATACCTTTCTGCCTCGTGGCCATCTTCAAATGATTCACCCATCTTGAAGGAGGCACTGTGGAGCGATGAAGCAGGAGATGGCTTGGAGGACAAATGGGATCCTTTCTCAGAAGACGTATCCTCGTTTTTTCCATCCACCAATGAACCATCTCCCCTTAGAAACTCAAACTCCGACTCCAAGTCCAGATCACCAATGGCAGGAACATCGTACTCTGGCTCTTCATAAACAGGTCTGCCAGGAGACACAGGTGACTCTGGAGCTTCAGATCCGGGGCTACTGGGAGGTGCAGTCTCCACTGAGTCTTGTTTTTTGACTGGAGGGGCTGGAGGTGGAACTTTAGGGCGGCACAAAGTGCTTGTTCTGCGATTCAGGTTGGGCTTTTTACGTTTATCAATGTAGGAGCAGGGAGCCCAGCCCTCCTTCTCCCCTATCTGGACATACCACCAGCCACCAGAATTCTTCTCTATGACCTAAAATACACGTTCAACAAAGAATTCAAGTTTTTATATAGCTTACATCTTTAAGAGACCAAAACACACGTACATCAAGACGTATATTGTTGACACTAACTTATTACTAAGGTTCACATTTAAATAGATGTCTTACCTCTGCTTTCTGTCCTCCATTGAAACTGATGCCATCAGATATGCAAGACTGGAAATCTGCAATGGTGTAATACTCGGCTTCAACTGTAGGGGGCTCTGGTGGGGAAGGTAACTGGAATCCCTAAGCAAAAATAAGATTGATCATTAGCAACAGAAACTAAGAAAAAACTAATTTAAACACCTACCACCATCTTGTCATTAGGGAGGTTTTGTTTTGTAATTTCACAAAAGCAAAGACTAGAAAGAGTTTATCCCAAGATTACGCATTTCATATAAATATTATAAGTATTGTACACATTATAGTGTTTTCCATTATGTACGTGTTGCTTCTTTCTTGAGATTAAAAGCAAACACTGGCATCTGTCATTTATTAATTGTTCAGGCATGCTTTTATTGGAGCAGTACGCAGATCCATCAAGCTATGTGGATCATTAACAACGTGTCAAATAAATAAATTACGACATGACTAGAGTGATAATTAGATGCTTAAAATAGAAAGCACTCTTACCAAGGTTGCATCTCTTCGAGGAGGAGGTTTTTGCCTGAGGACTGGGGAGCCTGTGACACAATCAAAAACATGTTGGTTAGAAATGGAACAACTGGAAGTAAAGGCATTAAGGTCTGAAGTGATAAGACTGACCGATTTCAACCCGCTGAGGTGCAATGCGTGCAACAGCTGGTGAGGCAGGCTCTGCTTTGCTTTTTGCATCTTGTGGAGAATTAGCAGGGCTGGAGTCAGCACAGGGGATTGGCAAGCTGATCTCCTTCCTGGCCACCTGGGGGCTCTCTGGGCCAAGCTCAGCCTGTACATCTTTCTCACTCAGGGCTTTTTTGTTAAGCAGGTTACTGATCTCCATGATGTTTCCAATGATCTCCACTGGGCCCGTCTTTTTAGGAGGAGAAAAGTCATCCTTCACCTTCTTTAGGTAAGAGGCCGGAGCCCAGCCCTCCTTATCCTGATACCTGTCAGAAAAATTGAGAAAACAAGATAGTTTTTTTTTTAAGGAAAAAAGTACAAGAAGTATCTAAGGCACGAGAGCAGAACCTTACCTGATAAACCACCAGCCTTCCAGGTTCTTCTGAATCACCTCCACAATGGCTCCTTTTTCAAAAGCAATTTCATCCTTGCCCTGGCTGGAGTAAGACTGCACTGTCACGTACTTCTCTTCTGTCAAACCCCGAGCACAGGATGAGAACATTAGGATTCAGAGGGCAGCAAAATCTCTAAACACTGCAGGAAAGAGCATTTTCTAGTCATTAAGTCTATGAACTATTTATATTATACAGACCTTCACTATGGAAATAGTAGAGAAGGGTTAACAAATAATTACACTTAGTCATTTGACAGCTGCTTTTATCCAAACTGACTTGCAAGCGACAGGCTGCACGAAGCCAGTAAAAAAGCTAAGTCAAGCAAAATTACCATCACATTAGGCAGCAATCTACACGTATAGCAACTGGCACCAATTCCGTAAAACTGGAACAAAGCTTTATCTTTAATGCACAATGAAATTGCTCTGCTTTCTGGCATTTCATTCACCGCCAGATGTGAGCGTGATGTGCTGTGTGTGTTAAAATGCTCCTTGGCACAAATCAGATTTGCTTATAAATGTTTTATGGAACTAAGAAAACGTTATAATCTTGTGAATAAGTGCGAGACATAATTGATTCCTTCAATAGGAAAACGTATTTGACCAATGTATCAATATTTGATTGTGGATGTGAAGTCACACAGTGTGATCTTTACTGCATAAAGGGTATCTCTTGTGATATTACATGACATTGAGCTCTCTGTTCCTCTACCACAGCTCATCTGAGAAACCCCAAGGGAGACTCACAACCTGCCCCCGACTGCTCTGAAGGCTTTAACAGAAATGCATTTTTGCATGAAAGTTAACAATGTAGGGTTTGTTCTCTCCCACATAGGCTGAGAACATATTTTTCACAGATTTCTATGCGCCGACTAGAACCAGGAACTAGTTTTTGTGTAGGATAGATGTAAACCTGTGAGCATTGTTTTCAGGAAGACAAACCTGCAGACTAGCGTCTCCACATACAGCCTGAAGCTAACGTGTGCTAGAGCTGTTTATTTATTGATACATGGCAGCACAGGAACACATCAACTGGGTCATCGTGCCCAAACTCTAAATTGGCTTCGTGGTCTTCCTGCCTTAAGGACAAAATCATAAAAGGCAACATCCCCAGTCTGCGTCGTTCCCTCTCTCTTGCCTCATTTCCTGTCATCTCTCCGCTATCGCAATTAGGACATTTTTATGTCTATAAAAATTAAAGGAGCATATTGTGTATACCTTGAATATCATCAAATTAACTACACCAAATGTATGAACTACTCTGGCGTTGCTTAATTACACAGAGGCTACAGTATTTATTAGAGGCATATGGAGCAAGCCAGAGTCCTAACAGTGCCCTTGGCCTTGTGACAACAAGTGCCTCCTAACTCGCATAATGGAGAGCAGAGGCTCCATGCTGATTTATGCATTCCCATGAGGCCAAGGGGCAGAGCAAAGGCATCATTTCCTGTCATTATGGCAATTCCTGTCTAAACACAGACAGCACAGGAAGAAGAGATGTGTTCACAAAGAACGAGAGCACGCAGCTATCCCTAACCCCTCTGTGCGCTGTTCAAGATGGTACAGGCTGAACATTTTGGTGAGCGGTGACGTATTATAACATTTTCCTCTTCCCCACCCACTTCCAAGGATGTGCAGGAGCTGAACGGGTGTGGCGTAGAAATGACCTTAGCTTGCAAAACCTCCATGGGTAACGGATATTACTGTACACTATTTTCCTTTAGCCTGATTCTTCCGGCCTCTTTGTAACAGGGCTGGTAAAGCGTTTTCCTCTCACCAACCTCCTCTTTCCTCCCCTTTCAAACAATATCCAACGGCGCAACGAAGGGAAACTCTGAATCAGATGTTATGTTAACCACAACATGCATCGCCTGCATAAGTGTTATAAATTATTCTTGTGGAGTCAGCAAACTATCCTTTTATTTTATTTTTTTTAAACACAAAGCAGAATTTCAGTCCTCTGGTGGAAACAACTCTCTCTCCACTCCAGAGAGCAGCATCCACTGCCAAATGCAAAGTTTGGGCTGAACTCAACAGCTTATCCTCACTCCTCTGACAGCTGTCCAAATGCATCTCCTGTGAAAAAAAGCTATCTTGGCCTTGTAAGAGCAAAATGGACGGTCTGTCACTGGGATTTTTTATTTTTTTTGCTAAGCAAGTGAGAGATTAATAAGGTTCTGTCTATACTGGTTACTATCTGCTATTGACAGTACAGTTTCTACCACACTTGGTAAGAACCCACGCTCGGCTACATACATGCGTCGTTTGCTCATAAAAAGACAAACTATGGCTCTAAAATGCAGCATAAGGCATTCCAAACTCTAATACGCAACTGTTCTTCGATGAGTGGGTTTTTTCTGCTTTTCTGAGAAGATTGTTTTTGGCACACAGTGTTTAATTATAATGAATGTGCTCACATGGAGCCATTTTGTAACATAATTTGAGCTTAGTATCAGTAATTGGTGCATATAAAGTTGCAGATTTCACCTTTGCTTTCCAGGCTCGTTTCATATTAACATCAGTTAGTGGTTAGTCATGGGGGATTGTGGCTTATGATAAATGAAATTCATCGTGGGATGCGAGGCTGAACAACTTTGTGCTGAGCCATGTGACAAAGGACAATAAATACGAGGAGTGAGAAGAGCAATAACAAAGAGAGAGAGGGAGGTGATGCAGCATCTGTCTCTGTTCACCTCGGCTCTGCTGCCTGCTGATGACACCCCCCAGCGTCCATCTCCGGTCCAGCCTCTTCAGATGAGCCTTATGTCGCTTAGTAACTGACAGACACACATGGTGACCAGACAATGACAAATAAACAAACAAACAAACGTGAGACATGAGGATCAAGCACAACTGTTACACAAACGCACAGGACACAAATGACATGGGTCCACCCCAGCCCCATTATTAGCTACATACATGGAAGACAAAAAACAAGACCACAAAGCACAACATGGTGGACAGTTAGGGTTGATGGATAGAGGTTACAGAGGAAATGTTAAACCCAGACATCTTGTCTGTGGCTTGTAATTAGGATGTTGTTAGCGTGGTTTTCCAATCCTGTTTTGTTAAAAGCATCTGGGACACACATTATTGCTGCAGGAATGCCATCCAATTAATAGAGCAGCTGGGGGTGCTGCTGGTTGGAGATGTGTGCCACAGAAGGTCTGCATTTCCCTGCGCCTTTCAGGAGTGAAAGATGGAAATGGCCTTTACCAGGGAAGCTGTCTCGTGTGAAGTCATAAAGCTCCTGTGGATTATTTTACGTACTGTAGGACAAAAAAAACACTTCAAATGATGAAGTGTCAAATGATGGTGACGTCACGCCAAATGTAAGAGATGGGTTTAGAATGAAACCAGCAGGCAGTAAACTTAGCTTAGCACAAACACTACATCACTAATTAACACAACAATATCACATATGTTCCTCTGAAGAAGCTTTAGAGGAGCTGGTAGACAGAGCTACCTGTAGTTGTGCATCTCCTCTGTTCCTTCCTCTATGTTCGGCTGTAGAGCCGCATGTTTCCAACCTGCAGTGACTGGCACGAATAACCTGCCCAGTGTTTTGTCTGCTGCTTGTTCTTGCTCTTCCTTTCTCTCTCCATTTTCCCCTCGCTCCAATTGGTCAACATGGCCACCCACCCTTGGACTTCTGCGGAAGGTTTCTTCCATGAACAGTTTTCCCTCGTCAATGCCGCCTAGTGCTTACTCAAGGGGGCTTAGTTGGGTTTTCTGCAGCGCTCTGTAAAACCTTAACCTCACTATGTTAAGTACCTTTGTTGTGATTTGGTGCAATATAAGTAAACAGCAATCAATGTTCTCATCTACTGTAACTCTTCACCTACTAGGTGTGCCAGGATGACCAAATGTTTATTGAAGCAGAGTTTGTTTGTATAAATTGTTCCTGTGCTTTTCCCTTAGTGGGTAAAATCCTATCTGATCTTTCATCGTGTGTCTTTTGGTTCTTGTTTCAAAAAGTAAACTGCTATCACGAACTCCCAATCCAGCTTTCCAGAAATACGTGTTTCGCTTCTGTGACAGTGCGGTGACCACAGGACTGATATGCTTTATGAGTTTCATGCCATTCCCATGACTGACTAGACACATAAACACAAATTACACTGACAGATTGTGTTTCCCAAAGCCCCCAACTCCAGTTATCTCTGCCGGGGTAGACAGGGGTTGGGTTTGGGGCGTACATGTGTGCATTTAGGTATGTGTGTGTTACTGTGTCTGTGTGTGGTCATACATTTGTGGTAAAGCTGTGTTGAAAGCATCTGTTCATAAATCCATGTTCAGTAGGTCCAAACCGAGAGAAAAAAAGCCTTTTAACCTATTACACATAATGTGGAGCAGTAACACTGTTTAGTCTCAAGTGCTCTCTCGCTCACTATATCCTGCAGTCACTGATAAACACCAAGGGAGCTCACGGTCATATTGTCAGAGAACAATAAATGATTGAAAAACAAATGTGTTGACCACAGAGCTGCAAATTCTTTTTAGAAGTGTAATATGCCGCTTAATGGGCTCTATTGCCCTGCTAATACTGAATAATGAGACGTCATGTGTCACTCTTAATTGCCTTGATACAATAAGTGCTTGAATTATTAATCATTATTACAATGCAGTAGTCTAACGCATTATTATTTACTGCTGATGGAAACACATACCTCATTATGCCGAGGTCATATCACTTAACATTGTGCTGTGCTTCTGCTGTACAGTGCTTTACTTCAGCGCTTGTGGTCTGGACTCTCCTGCAGCTCCTCCTTGCTGTTTACCCAGGTCTGAATCACACTCTGTTCAAGTGTGCTTATGATGGCAGGCAGACAAAGAGACGCGTTCACACCAGCCCGGCGTCAGCCGTCATCGTGGGCTGACAGCGGGGACGTGGCAGCCATTTTGCTCCATTTTGTGAAAGATCAAAGACTGAGGGATTGAGGACAGGGGTGGCATCTGTGTGTGGGACTGTGCTTGTGTGTGTGTGTGTGTGGGCAGAGGCGGGAGACTCAGTACGGACTTACCTTCCCCAGCCTTGGAGGCACCCAGCTCTAAGTCATCCCGTGTGCCACTGTGGGAGTTGAGATAAGTAGCAGGGACCCAACCCTGCTCCTCTGCTGTGCTGACAAACCACCAACCTGTGGAAACATAGAAAGGCTGAAAATCAGCAGGACTGTGAAGGGAGCAGTGTGTTCAGGATGTTTAACAAACATGTCCCAGGATGCATTACAGAGCAAGACACAGCGCTACAGGCAGGGACTGAAGTAAAAGGTCGGCTCAGGTCTAGAAGATTTGCTGAAATTTTCCAGATCATTTTGGGACTGTGATAAAATTCCCACGTCAACAATTCTTAAATGTAGTCTGGCTTATATCATCTGTTAAATCCTTTTGTTTGAGTCACAGAGACCCAATTTATTAATGTCTCAAATCACAGGGATGAGCAACAAATGATCTACAAACACGAAGAGTAACGTGTTCCCAACAGAATCTATAACTACAGTCGAGGCCAACTATATCAGAGGGACCACCGCCTGGCTGCTGCTCGACTCGTGACACATTTCATGATTTCAGAGAGTAAAACTTTGCTGATCCTAGCCAAAATATCCATTTGTAGCATTGCAACAACTGCTGTATGATAAAAGCTGCAGCCTTAGATAAGAACAAAAATCTGATTCTAATAAAGTGGGTGAGAAAGGCGGACGCGGATGCTTTGCGACGGACAAGGTTCACTGCGCGTCTTGAGGCAAATGTAAATAACATATGGGCACCAATCACAGTACAATGTCAACCCACATTTGTGAGACTCTCAGCTCTCTGCAGGAGTCGAAAGTGACAAAGCCGGCAATATATTAAGCGCATTGTGGTACAAATGTCCTATATGCGGTATGCCACATGTACTCTATTTGTTGTGGTAACCGGAACACAATATGGCGAACAGCTGTCTGGACAGCCCATAAAAAGGATAGGAGTTTTCCATCACGCTTTCACAGCTGGCCCAAAGCTGCAGTGTGTATTTACTTTCCTACAGAAACTGTGAGTTAGAAGTTTAAGTGCAGACAGTTAAATTAAGAAAGTGACGTGTATGACAGACAGTCAAATGCCCAGAACATTACAGGTGTACAGGCAGAACAGCACAAAGACTCGTAGATGAGGCTGGCATCAGAATGTACAGTTTGGTCCATTCATCACTAGACCGCACCATTAAAGACCTTTACATAACATCATAACATTATTAATGGTGTTTATATGCACAGCACAGTATATACACACAGAAATGTGCATGGTTTTCTCTTTTCAGACCTTTTTTCAACTTGTGTTTCTGTTGTATGTCAGAGAGAATTTGAAAAATGACTATGCCAAAATGCCCCACCTGCTGGATCACAGCATGTTATCTTCAATCAAAATAAACCAGAGATATGGTGCAACCCTGGAGAAACACAGGCACCATGACTTTCACAACGGTTTCACGATTCAAGGATGCTGCGGGTTGGATTTAATATTGAGTGCACTTCTCAGGCACTTTCATACGGTGGTTATGTTTAAAAAAACTACGTTGGCAGTTCTGGATTCTGATGCCTTACATAAATAACTCACATGGTTTCCTGGCCACGCACCTATCTGTCTGCCTAAGTTAACAAAAACCTTGGTGAAGTGGAGATTTCCTGCTGACGGTTTAAATGCATGAGTGAGAAAATCTTTTCCTGGCCCGTTCACTCATACATCTCTGTGATTCATGTAAAAGATAATTTAATTGATGAACTTTCTAAACTACAGTATGTAGCAAATCATTTCACCCGTATGATGGAACTAGTTTGCATGATGTTAGGATGAGTCCAAAAAGGAGGATGCTGTTAGTGTCTGGCTCCGAGTGCCGTGTTGGATCAGACTCCGAAATGAAACAAGCCATGTAATGGGTCCATCTTTGCACCAAAGCTGTGACTCCAACAAAACCTCGTGATGACAAATCAGACACAGCAGCAAGATACAAAAACAAAATGGTGTCTTCAGCACTTAGAGATGTTTTTCTTTCACAGAAGAACTGAAAAGATTAAAGGATCGTTAACTTAAAACTGATGTTAATTATACTGACACTGTAATTTTAAATAAATTAGATGGAACTAACAATTTAGAAATGTTTCATTAAGTAGCTGTAAATATTTAAACAAATCTCATCTGAAGGTTTAACAGCAAGCAAACAGCATAAAGTACATCAACACTGTAGAGAAAGGTCAGCATGACAGGAGTCACAACATCTGCATCAACTTGCTAAGGAGAAAATCCTTACATGTGCAAACTGTCATGCAGTGGGGTGGCGTCACTTTCATGTCAGCTACTTACACAAGCGCTGAAATGGAAACAAATATTACAATAAGGTGCAGGTGTTGCACTAATTGAAAACATTTGGCTGCAAGTCTGAATCCACATTTGCCGCAAAGACACACTGTCACTTTAAAGGCCTGAGTAAATACATGCTGTTATTGATGGCTCGCCTATGTTTTTCAACCAGCCTCCCGTAATGCAGGTGCTTAGGTTGAGTTCGAACCTCAGAAGAAAGGCACTTTTAAAACACGCATACAGTACATTATGCAAGTGCTGATTTTCTGGCCAGTGCAGGTTTATAATCAAACTGCTGAAAAAGTTCAGTTTTGAGCCAAACAGCTTCATCGTCAGACACAGACACAAAGGGAAATGTTGCAGACTAAGTAAATCTATACGAGTTGTTTGGGGCTTCATTGTTAAATGAACATCATTATTTCCACTGATGTCATTTTTTACTTTAGTTGTGTTGGGGATTTCTCAGGGACGTGGATAATGTCAGAATCATTGCTTATCAATTGTACATTCCTTCTGATGACAAGCTTTAACTGAAGTTATTGCAGAAGAAACAGCTGTTTTCTCGGTGTCCTGCTGCCAAGAGTGCAGCTTGCAGAATTACATAATGGCGTACATTTCCATAAAATCATTTTCCTACAGAAAGTATTCAAGGGGTTTTTTGGCTTTATCTTCAGTATGATCTATAAGCCTAAATGTCTATAGTCACACACAATAGTCAAAAAGTTAACAGGTCTGTGCATTGATTTTCTCAATAACTGGAATCATACATACATCTACATATTATACTGTATGTGCGTTAGTGTGATCAGCCTCAACCTGTTTATCTCCACGTCTCCCTGCTCCTCTATTCAAAGTAGGAAAAGTTCAAACTTGGGAAACTGCTGCAGTTTCAACAACAAAGGAAAAAGAAGCCTAGCCAAATGCTGACTGGCAATACACTCTGCTAAACACTTTTAATATCACTACTATAGCTACGTAGTCAACATTCTGAGTAAATAAAAAAAAAATACGTTTAACGTGTTGGAGCCGACTTTCGTTTTGCAACCCCCATCGGTTTGGTGTCAGCGGTTACGTAAGAGAAAGGTTAAACCCAAAAGCTATGGTGGAAAACCCATATAACATCATCACACCATAGAACCACAACCACAGACATCAACCTCAAATGTCAAAGCCTCAGAAAGTAAGGACCAAACAACATTACCCATCTGTACCTCGAAAGCCGGCTGCAAGGTGCAAAGCTCAAGTTTACAAGGTAAGTGCCAGCTGATTCCAGTTCATTCCATTACAATGTCTAATGTCAGGCGTGTAGCACATGCTCACTCCAGCCTTACAAAAAGCTGTGCTTATAGTCTCGTTCAACCTAGTTCTACCCCTGCATACGCAGATACAGTCGATGATAGTACGACGAGAGTGAGCAGCATTTCTGCGAGCCATTTGTCTCTTTTACTGTATCGGCCATCTGGAAACTCTATCAGCTGTATAACTTGTGCTCCATTCTTACTGTAATCAGCAACAGACTCTCAGCTGCAACAAGGCAAGATTTATGCCATTTCTGGTTTTTCCTAAAGTCACTGGATAAGCTATAAAACAAAACTAGACTCTGCATATGAAATTAATCATAAAAACTTAAGCAGTTACATGTATTACGTGTGACAGTGAAATGCTCATTAGCTTCATTTACATTATATATACATGAAGATTCCATTTTCAGATTGAAACTGTTCTAAACGCCGGCATAGTCATTGTGGTTGTGATTTTTGCACACGGAGCATGAAAATGGGAACCAAAGAGTCAGCAGTGAGAGGAGGCCTTTTTTCAGAAGGTAAAATGATGAGGAATGCAGTAGGTCAGCAGTACTGCAGATATCTGACACCACTGTTGAGTACAGCAGAAGAAAACCCCATTCATTTCCAGCTTCTGTATTTATTAACAGTGGTTCCAGTTTCAAAGCACGAGGAGGAAGGTATATATCCCAACATATACACTACCAGTTTTTATAAAACACTTGATCTCAATTACCTGGGGTGGCTCTGCCAAGAAGGGGGGTGGGGGGTGCCATGAACGACAGAAAACGACTTTCAAGAGCGAATGTTGACCTAAGGAACCTCCACTGAAAGGATCCCCTCATGGTCTGAACGGAGCCACAGCCCACAGCCTGTTTGCCAGGCTCCACTGATTTGGAGACAGAGCAGTTCTTCACTGTCTGAAAGCCCACCTCTAAACAAGCTCCTTTAACTCAAGGGTCAATTCTTGAGCGAGAGAGAGGCACCGTTTTTGGCTCAAGAGTGTTTTTGTTGTTGTTGTTGTTATATTATATTATAGTATAGTATATTATAGCCCTGGCATGCTTAAACCTCCCATTTAGCTTTTATATCCAGAAACGTGCAGAATACGGTCAATGTCTGGACATGGCTATTAGTGCTTCCTATGGTAAGCTAAAAGAATTTGGGGGATGGGAAAAGAGTAGATAATGTGTTTTCCATCTGTTCTAAGACATTTAATGCTTGGCAAGTTTTCTGTATCATCTCTTCACTTGTTCATTAACAAGAAATATACAGTAGGATTATCTTTAATACTCGGAAACATGTTGATGGTGATGAAACTGTTATGTACCAAGTTGGGAACTGCACTCGTACCTGCAGCTCTGCACGGTAATTAAACTCAACTGGCTACTGTGGCCAAACATCATTTTGTGCCATTATGCTGTAACAGAAGAAACTCATGATGTTATGAAGTTAATAATTTCCGCAATGTATATGTCAAGTGCGTTCCAATTATCACTTATAAGGCACCAAATATGTTTTTGTCTGAGCATGACACTACTGTAATAGTATTTAGCAACAGTAAATAATAAAAAATAACTCTTTAAAGACCAACATTAAGCCCGTGTCTGTGTGAAATCCTTCCCGGACAGGGCCAGGAAATAGTAGGAAGTCTCTGCCACAGCAATGAACTCCTGGAGTGCTGAGCCCTGGGATCATCTCGCTTCCAGCACTATTACGTTGGTACACTTTTCCTTGTAAAGGTAAAGCAGACTTCATGTTCATCCTGAGGGCCAGACCAGTTTAATCCACCAGTATTTGACTCCAGCAGTTTGAAGGGCTTTCAGCCAGGAGGAGAGAGTCACCTAAGTACATAGCTAGGTTGCCTTTCAGCTTCTAAACGGCTCATATTTGTCAAGGCGAAATCATTAATGCTGGCAGGGAAATGTCCCATACAGAAAAGATTACTGTCTTGGCTAATTAACCTTGACTTACAGAAATTTTACTCAAGGAATCTAGGTGGAGACGTAGAGCTGCACATACTGAATGTGGGTGGTGGTTTCAGGGGAGCCGGAGCGAATGTGGGGCTATAATATGTGAGCTGGCATCTCCAGGCACTCCTGGAGTTAATTTGACAAAGTGTAATTCATACAAGACTAGACTTGGAATGAGGACACGTCCAACCCAGAGCAGTCCGCAGAGAGAGAGGTTTTCTACACGGCACCGGGCGCAACATACCCAACGCTGCCCTTGAGCTGTAGGCATCAATAATAGCATCTTTCCAGAAGTGGTTGCAAATTATTTTTTCCTTTCCTACACACTCCACCATTAAAGGGAGCAGTTTAAACCGCTGAATGTAAAGCATTTAACTGACCAACAAAGATGCTAACTTAGCTTTGGTTAACATCTCTCTGGTACAGTGCAAACTGAGGAGGCATCCTGGAGGATCCATTAAGCCATTATAATAAACCAACCTCTCTGAACCACTAACTTTGGCAGGAAATGGCTTTTTCCATTTTCTCCCCGAGTTTCTCCCTGCGCTCCTGAGCCAGCATCTCCCCTGGCAAACTTCATAAAAAAAGTAATATCGCTTCAGAGAGAGTGAGGACAGCATTAACAATTTGAAACCATACCAGCGCAATATATTGCTCTTCTCAATTAGACCTAGCTTATTTTTGGTGATGGCAAATATTGACTGCTGAGTTTAGAGAGTAATACTGCAAACATCAAGCAGTCAGTGTCTCTGTTGATTTACCCCAAACTAAACCTACTTCAACCCAACAAATCAGCAATTATTATAAAGTACAGTTGAAACAAAGGCCATGACAAAACCGATATCAATCCAGTGCAACGGAAAATACTTGGCTCAGAGCAATAGGTTAGAAAAGCGTTGAAAGCTGAGCTTACTTATACGTCTGACCTAGATTCACTGCCCTGTCAAAAGCATATATTATCTAATCCAAGTTAACGAGACACTGATAAGTGTCCTGGGCTGCAATGGCAACAAGAGTCTACGTGACAGTAGCTTGAACAGTGTGACTTCCATTAAAAGACCAGGGTGAATGGCAAAAATAATAAATAACTGCAGTTTTCAATTTATAGATCTGTCACCATTTCACTTCAACATTTGGATGTTTTGGCAAAAAATCAGACACAAGGCATTTACAAAATTAAACAGCAATATGATAGCATGCAGATGTTTTTCCCCTCCAAAGCAGGCGACTGTATACTTGTTTTAATGTGCATAACATTACAGAGAATTTGAGACCATAGCTTGAAGCTCAATAAAATTCTATTCAACCGCTTCATCATAACAAATATAATAGACGTCCTTTGGCGACTATAACATATTTAGCATTTAGCACCAGTACACGCATCAGTGAGTCAGAATACATGAAAGCGTTTTTACTTAGTGCTGAAATCTTCTTAGCACACACCTGGTTTTGTTAGTGTTGGCAAAGTACAGGAGGTGATGTCACCTCAAAGCCAAACGGAGCAGCTTTAGCTGACCTCCAAGGTGCTGAGATTGGAGTTAAATGTAGGTGGGATTATAGGTAGATCTCTGTAGCAGTGTTCATCAGGGTATAATAAAACTGTCAAATAGTCTTAGGATGTGTTTTAAGCAGCCTGGACTCAACCGTTTTGCTGTCTAGAAACCAATGACAAATTCAGTGAATAAATATAGAAAGGCAGCAAAATATAGCCAAAGCAATCCAAGAATAAAACAGAAACTATGTGACAATAACAACAGAAGTCTGGAAATCATAAATCACATTCTTCATAGATCATTAACGCACAGATTAACTACCAGGGATTTGCACAGTGGTCAGCTAAAACACAAGCGCAAAGGGGCCTCTACTTAAAAGCACAAGAGCATGCAGTTCAAGTTCATGGGGGAAAGCTCTGATTCGAGGCCCCCGCTAAAAGGACTTCAAGGTGTTGGAATATCCGCCTCCCTGTGGCTCCCCATTGGGCTGAAACCCTACAGGAGCATGGAGTGAAAACAAATACATGAACCTGAAAGCAGGACATGTGACACTTCAAAGCAACCCCACTCCGCCGAACCTCTTCCTCTAGGCCAGTGTGGCATGCCATTTCACTCACACCCTAATGAAGCCAAGTCCAGTTGCCCTCCTAGTCACAGTTTCCTCCTCCGTCTCGCTTTCCCTGTCTTCCACCCTAAGAACACATGAGTCCCATTACTGTTTTACTGTCTCAGCAAGCCATTAAAGCCGAACGTCAGACCCTGTTACTGGGCCTATAGCTCTTCAGGCACTGCAGCGATTCACAGGACAAACTCCTTTTGCATAGAAATTGATTCAGGCTCACAATTAAAAATATGTGTCATTAACAGCTGATGGCTTTAGAATAGTTCACCAATGATTTGGCATTTGTGGTGTTATTGACAAACACAGCCTACATTTTATTCATTCTCTATGGCACTTCATGTTTTATGCTGTGTGCATGTGCTGAAAAAATAAGCACGGCCATCTATTTCTAACGCCTTCTGTGTATAGCAGAGAGGTTCAGTAAGCATTACAACATATTCCCAGTATACCACAAATTTGTGCCGTATGTCAGCATGCTACTGACTAATACCACATTCAGTCCTGTCAAACTGCATCACATATACTATAAAACACCATCTTGGTCCTCCCTATGAGCTCTTTCGAGAGGTTAAACAGCTGACTAAGATTCTCTGCAGCTGGTATTGGAAATCCAGCATGTCTTGCTTTCCAATAAAATAAGGTGGAATAATTAATAAGAGTCAGGAAAACATTCTTCTCGCTAGAGGTAACATTCTGGACTTGAGCCTAAACCAACATTAGGGGAAAACAGAGCTGACTGCAGGCCAAAGAGAGCCTGCATATGAGGCTATGTAGCAGCTAGAAAGCTGAGGACAAAGGGGGTGAGATGGTGGGTTAAGGACAAAGCCAGTGTCTGAGGAACTAATGACTAAATTACAAAATGTTTGCTACATGCACGCTGCCTGTGCCTGCATAACATGTTGTGCATTTGTTTTGTGTACTCACCACTCTCGCTTTTTTCAATGACGTCGACCACCTCGCCTGCTTGTAGGCTGATTTCTGCAGGCTCTTGTTTCTCGTAATTGGCCACCACCACATACTGTTCCAGAAGCATGGGATCCGAGGCATCCAGACCTGGGGTTGACGGGAAAAAGCATGCTGTCAGCCAGCTGCCAGCCATAGGCCCACGTGAACGACTGCTCGGCACCCGTTGTGCCATAGGCCGCTTTGTCTGCTGAGCTGAGCCAATCACAATATTCAAAGAGTTCAGTGCATCTCCTTGAGAGTCTAGCCATAGATCTGCATCTCTCTCCAGCCCAACATCAGGGGCACCGGAGATGCTGAAAGTCTAAGAACCTCCCGACCGAAGGTGAAGGATCAAGCAGTTCACTGCAGAAAACCCAAATCCATTCTGCCTCACTGAATGGGCCTCATCCTTAATGTCCAACAAAGCTGAGACCAGGTCAGCAAATACACGCAGACACATTAACACAGTGGAAAGAGCAGCAACAGTGAGAAAGCAGAGTGTGTGCTAAAGCCAGCTCAGGACAGGGCAGCGGAGTGGGAGAAAGAACTGGTTTCCCTTGGAAAATAAACCATCTGCTAAAAAGCCTTCTTCTCTTCAGCTGGGGTTGGAGAGTAGGGGGCTGTGTACGCCAATCATAAGAGCCGGCACTAGAGGCCTTAAATAGAACCAGATGAAGGGGCTGGGCATGTGCGCAGAGGGATGGCCTTCTGCCTCCATGAAACTCTAGAGCAGCGCAGCCAATGGAAGTCCTCCTTCCTCTACTCTGTACAGTACAAGCTGCAGCCACGAATTAGTTTGTACCTTATCGTTTGTGCTTTAATAACGTAATTACGTCCACTAATTAACCCGCGTGCAGCAGCACGTCTGAAGACAGTGCGCGTGTTAGAAGTTAGACTTCAAAAGCATACTGTACGGACTAATTACAGTTATTACAAATACCCACAACGTTTTCCCCACCACACGACCAAGGGTACAGTCCATTAAAAAAGCAGAGCGGAACCAAAGTAAGTCAATCAGGCATCAACAGCGGTACAGACACAACCAACATCCAGTTTACCCATTAACAAGAGCTTCTGCTGATCAGAAGGAAACCACTGTCTGCACACTAGACCATATCTAGTCACCCTGTCAAGGAGATAAACTCTGTACTTTTATAGTGCGTTTGTTTTATCTGCAGTAGTTTCGACAATCTTCTTTTTCTTTTAGTTAAAAAAGAAGACAAATAAATATGTTAGATAAATATGTGATCTCTCGACTCAGTTAATCAACAAAATCTTTCCACAATGTCACCAGAAAAAGAGAAAAGCCAAAGTCCAAATAAAACCTTTTCCATCAATGTGAGGTGACCTCATGAAAAAACTCTGAATAAGAACAATTGAGACTTAGATAAGGTTTGAGAAGTGATAACGACAACTAGGATTAAAATGCAATTTCTCCAGACAGACGACGTGAGGACAGTCCTCCACACGAAAGCAAACATTTCTCTAAATCTGGACAATATTTTGCAGCCCATTCAGGAAACGTGAATTTAAATGTCAATGAGCTACTAACTTATAAAAATGAAGTCAGCATTAATAGCATCTGAAATGCTAAACCTGCCAAAGCGCCTGACACTGCCTTACTGTGGTCGGGCTGTGGTTTTACGAAGCTTCACGTTTTTTGTGGAAGCTGATTTGTCAAACCACAGAGCTGGGTGCAGAAACACTGAGAAGAAGAATTGAACATTTGAAATCTGGGTATTATACCTTCTCATTGTGTAGCCTTTTTACTTCACAATTACTTCACTCACACCAAACATTTTCATTGCTTTATGTAAAGTTTATATTAATATTTATAATGGCATCAAGAAGGACAATCATTTTTATTTTTGGTTGCATAGATCATGTTCACACGGTCACAGTCTTTGCTTAAAGCTAAAGATTCATCAGTATTCACTACTTTTACTAACTACATTTTAAATGATTTACTGCTCGTCAGTAATTTTCCCTATACGCAATTAACCATCTGTTAAAGAACCACAACAAAATGCAAGCCTGGAACCCTGCGGCTTTCTTTAACTCTGTCTTTGTCAGTGTAGGAAACAAAACAAAAAAATATGAGAAAGAAATATACTAAATGAACGATGATATAAAACTCAGCAGGTCGTGACCCACAAAATCATCATCTATGTCAAGTGGTATAAATCAAATGGGGGGTTTCTAAAACACACAATTAACTGTGTCTAGGCTGGAACAGTAAATCTGAGACCTGAGGTGAGTGAGTAAAGGCTTTGTCAGCAAAGTCAACAGGCCTGAAAAACAAAAGCTAATATTTCAGCCTTATTCAGGAAATGAAATGTTTTGCAACAGCAGGAAGAGAGCGCCAGAACATGTGTGAGAAAAATGAGGTGAAACACTCTTGGAAGGGATGGGTCTAATTTCAGATGCTGAGTGCAAGGCGATAAATGCATGTTATGTGTGTGCATCATGGCTGTAATGTAAAAAAAAATCTGAATCGGCGGAATTAATTGATGAAGAGTTTTAAACTGACATACTAAAGGCATAACTAGTTAGAAGGTCTGTGTTGGGGGCTGTTTTTTTAATGTCTGCTGTTCATTAACCGGCAGCAGGTGGTGTGTATACAGGGGTATCTGAGTTCATGTTACACAGCCATGAAAAAGGTTTGATAAAAATGTTTGTAAGCTGTGTTGTAAGATACTGTGTGTTTATATATTTATTATGTATATATATTCACTGTATGTGCATGTGCAACATATTTATGAGGAGACGTGTTGTAAGAAAATGTACTTTCCTCCTGGCTTCCACTAGATTACCCTATTAGCCACTCTGTGTGTTTATATCTCTCCTCACTCAGATTTAGACATGTGCTTCCTGCTCCCACCCTTGCACTCCCAGATGGCCTAACTCCATCCAACCCCCACCCCCACTCACCCCTCATCAGCCCCATCCAAAGATGATGACAGTTAGGAACTTTGCAATAATTCATACCAAGAGGAGTAAACCAGGGAGTGCAGTCTACCCTTATATTCGAGGTATTTTTCTTCGTGAGAGACTTTTCAGGACTGAGCTCTTTGGTTGAAAGTAAAGTTGGCATTGGCGTCTACGTCTTAGTGTAATATTTTGAACCCTGGGGTATCTATGCTAACAGAACTGGGCTGAAAGGACTACATTTTGGCAATGTGCAATGCCTTTGTTTGGCTCATCAGCAGCAGATGTGCAGTTGGATTAAAAGGGGACACAAGACTGCTGTTCAATGTAGTACAGATGTACTCATGTCATTGAATCAGTATGTGGCCCTGAGGGAGACGGGGCAGACCACAAACAAATAGTGCAAAAACCTCCCCCCAAATCATCTTACAGTAAGAAAGCCTTCATAAGACTGCTCAATATCTTCATTATATCTTTATCCCCAACTCATTTCAAAGACTCAGGCCCAGATCAAATGTCAGTAGGTAAAAAGACTAAGATCAAAGTTGCATTAGATCGATTTTCAAACATTTAAAGGCACTCTATGGAGTTTCAGTGTGTTAAGATTTAGTTTCTCAACAACATACAATATGTGCTTTTTGAAAGCTGTGGCTTTGAAGAATCTGATTTCTGATCAGATTTTTTGTTGCCACAACAACACTCGATCAATAAATACACAAAGATATTCACAGTGGTTACATGTAACCTGCGTCCAAGAAAATATGGAGCCAAACTTGGACCAAACCAATTAGTACAAACTTTGCCTCAGCATTAAGCCTTCTCAGGTTCCCTTTAACTGAAGTAGCACTACACTAGATGTTGCTGATGTCGTGCTTTTCCAACATCTGAGCAAACTCTTCATTTAATGAGTGTGAAATCAAACCAATTCTCCATTTCATCAAGTTTTCCATAAGTAGCTTTGATCCCTTTAACACATAACACACACACATCACAATGACGGACTGAATGCAAATATGTTTGTATTTATTGGCTGATGATTGATGAAAACGATGCTGAAACAGTGCAGGCTTGAGAATGATTTCCTTAAAGTCGCATCAATCTGCAAATGCAAACAAATGCACAGACCTCTTGACCCACCCACCATCTAACACATGAACATATGAACCATATTCTTTCCTTCAAGCACACATACACATACGCTGCAATGCAAACACCCCCATAGACACAATGCCAACAACACATGCACACCCTAGAGACCTGCAGCTCAAATAAAGACAGCAAGCCTGCACATATAAACACACTCCCTCAGTTCGTGTGCAACACTGAAATGGTTTCCACTTGCCACGTAAACCTCCTCAACTCTCCAGCTGCTTTTCACATGCACTACACCCCCGAGCTCCGTTTCTATTCCTCCCCTACTTAATTTCTCTCCTCTGCTCAAATCACTTTTTAACACTGATTATCAATGATGTTTTAAGAATGTCCTGAAGTCAAGACTGTAAAATCCTTTAAATCCCCAAATCAGAATTAACACTAAGCCTTGACCTATATAACGTTTCACTTTGCGCTTGTTTACTGTGTATAGATGAAGTATTTCATCATCACAGTATTTGGTTATGACAACATGAGTCAATGTTATCTCAGTGATTTATGCAGAGAAGCGATCCAGGCCAATATTGTATATGTTAGACAGCGGATCAGACATTTGGACCTAGATAGTTCACTGCCTGTGATGCTGACACTGTCAAGCAGACTTTGACCTTAAAAGAATCAAAGCTGAAATGAGATACAGGCTAGAATCATATGAAAATCATATGAGACACGAAAGCCACATGTAAACAGCACAATCTTCTTTTACAACATCATTTAGCTTTAGGCCCACTGAAAAAAGAAAGCAATGAGTTAAAAGGAGACCAAGAGGAAAAACAAACATGATGACGTTACTGACAAATGATCATCAAACCACCTCCAAATCTGTAAACTTGGGATGCACATTTTCCAGGTAAACACGGTTCTCATTCAAGCTTCTAAATGCTTGCAGTTTTGTGGTGAGGGGCTACATTCTCCTGTTTAGGGCAGGGGCTGAGTAAACTCTTATGGGGGACCTGCACCATGTAATTATGGAAACCATAAGCTGCAGCTACAGCACAAATTCACCACAAACTCTCTGCGCTTTATCTCCTGTCTCACTTTAAAAGAAAAAAGATCAATCTTTCAGCTGCGTGAACCACTAACGGTCAACATGAGGACACTGCTGAAGGTTTAGACATCACATATGGATGCCTGGTACAGTGTGGGCTCCATGACTGTCTAAGTGTGCTATGAATCTTTTCATTATTAGACCTGATCATTGATTGTATAAAACCAGGAACGGCTACGCAGACTTAGCTTCTGCATTCACAAGGCAAACACTGCAAGCAGCTGGTGTGAAGACAACTGCAGACAATGCAGAATACAGCACAGACCAAATGTCAACCTACTGGACACACACACAGCTCAAATAAGACAATTTTTCCAATTCGCTAAGTAGCTGGAATCCCCTGTTACGTAAAGCCTCGATACCACGGCACATAATGAAATTACGTTTGGGTCTTATTTCGTTCGGTGACATTCACCAGTACGGTTTTTCCTCAGAGTGGATGGCCCCTTGAAAAATTAACTTACAGGTCAATTACTTAGACTCTCGTCGTCCAGCTATGTCATCCGTAACTGTGGCAGATTGCAGGATGTAGCTCTGAGTCTGATTGCAGAACTACAGTGTAATTGAGTAATGCGTGCGTATACTAATACACTTGCACAGCTGTTCACTAAACCCGTCTCGTACTTTTCCTGCTGCCTCCTACGCCCGTGTCCTCATGCTCAGCTGAGTCACTCGGGCTCAGTGTCGTCAAGGCACAAAATGGTCTCATTCACCTGACATTGTTTTCTTGACAGTCAAGCTAATTATGTATAAAAACCTCTAATAAACAAGTTTTGATAATCTGCTAATTACTTTCCCATTGACAAAAAAAAGGATTCTTACCTGATTTTCTTTTACCAGAGCCCCCACAGTCTCTGAAAAGGAAACAGCAGCAGAGAAGCATGGTCAGTTTGAGCTGAGAGCAGTAATATGACTTCATCAGTCAAGTCACTGGTTACAGCTGAATCTCTGCCTGGGACCATCCAAATACAGTTGGCACACAAGGACCAGCCAAACCCTTGCTGAGAATGCATGCAGAACATGACCCACTACCAGAGGGAGGGAGGCAGGGTGGGATGCATACTGTGCATGTGTGGATAAGTGTGTCAGCAACAGCTACTAAACAAACCATCAGATCTTACAGTCAGTAAAGTGCCATAGTAGACATGGTGTGTGCTGAGTGATGCAGCTGCCTCTGTTTAACAGAAATGCTTTATAAACTGCACAACACTATCATATCTTCTTGGTAAGTGCCATTCATGCTCAGATCTGAAAGCGTCTTTCTCTTCCAGAGCCTGGACTGTACAAACCACTGAATGGTTGCGCGTTGGTGTCAATGAACCCGCTCTGTTCTTCCCTCACGGGGTCACAGAGAGGCAGTTTGCCACGGACTGTGCATGTTTACCGGGCAGATTTGACCTCCTACGCCTGCTGTTAAAAATTTTTAAGTTGGGTTTACAGCATTCCTTATCCACATTAATACAACCTGACAAATATTAGTCAATTAGACCAAACAAAGCAAATGATGGTACTATGAACACAGGGAACGTTTCATTGATTAAAGTGTTGCCAACTCAGTTTGACTGCTCTTATTTACTATAATGCAGCTACGTAAATGATGATACATCACACAGTTTGGTGTTTTACAGAACAATGTACAAATATTTCCCAAAGACTTAAGCTATTGTATGCTTTTATAACTTGGACTATTAAGAAAGCGACTGCGTATCTTTGCTTCGTTAAATGAGCTGCAGAGTTTGCTCAAGTTAAAGTTTGATTCAAATGCGAACAGACAACTGGTCCTGTGGAGAGGCCAGCAGCAGCACCGGAGCCACTTAACGGTATAAATTCATTTTAGATTACTATTCGCCAGGTTACAGCTTCTTCATCAAATCTCTGTGTTTCATTGTTTCCAGTTTACAAGACACACACCAGCGTGCAAAAAAGCTGTTTCTGATCAAGGTTGTTGTTTTGGAGAAAACTAGCAGCAATGTAAAATGTCATTGAAATTATAAAACCAGGGTATAGCACATTAGAGACTGGCAAACATCATAAAAAGATTACTCTAGTTCAAGCTAGGCAACACTTCTTGCTTCATCAAAACATTTTTTTGCAATAACTGTATCCTCTGGTACTGAAGATAAAGTCATTTCTGGCACAAACGTCTCTGTTTCCAGATGCATAAACAAATATAAGACAGATCAGATATGAGACATTCATGTAATAGCTTACAGCTCCGTTTTGCTTCATTAAAAACAATAATTATATTCATATTTCATTTTGAAATAAGCCACTAAATCCAACTAAACTGTGACACTGTATAAACAACGTTGTCTCTAAAAAAGCTTGCTGAAATATGAATTTCATAACTTTCTATATGAAAAGATGCCAGAAAAAAATGTTAAACATTTATGCTGAACCAACACAAATAAGAATAATAGTATAAATAATAAGAACAAGCAGATGCACAGTGATCTAAAAACAACGTTAGTCTGAATTTTATGAGCTTTTCAGGGCGCATGTTGAGTAATGTAGCATAAAGTTGGGGATACGTTAAAGTATGACTGTACTGATGACTTAAATTAAAACAAGGTGTGAGATGAATTAATTGTAACAGATGTTAAACATTTTTTAAGTGCTGCATATTGCATTCTGTGGTTATTTTGCCAAAATCTGGTAGGATGGAGAGGAAACTAAGAGAAGCTCTAAAGAGAGTTCGGGAGAAATGACGGGAACAGAGGAGATGCTTGACCTGCCCCCGCTTGCTTGTGACCCGTAGCACAGAGCTGGAACAATATTCTTCCCGGGGGAGGACTGAATACACAGCTCTGGCTCTCTGCACGTTCCTATCACCAGTAAAATACAATCAAAGAGACGAAGGTAAGAGCAGTGGAAACGTGTCTGCTTTCAGGGGTACGTTTTGCAGATCATACAGACTTTCTTTCCTTCATACTGTACATGCACACACATGGGAATAGACTACATGGGACAGTGACACATCACTAAAAACCTGGACCCATGAGATACCATCCAACCCCATGAAGCATGAGTTGAGTATAACCATCTGTTTGCACATAACTGCAGCTCATCTTTGTTGGTGGGCCTATTAGAAATGGAATTTGTGAGATATTATTTCTTTGCTCATATTTCTCAGCCAGGTCGGAGGACAGACGCTTCTGCCTGACCTTTGAGTTCAACACACTGAACAGGAAATGATAGAGGAGATGTCTGGTTTGCACTAAGACCTTGTACGGTGCGTTTTATGCGTATAACCTTAAGACTGGTAATGACACTGCTTATCCTCCAAAAAACTTAAAGGCTTACAAAAGCCAAAACACAAGCACAGCTAATTAGTACATGCTGGCTCAAACCTCCAGCAAATGTTGGTCATGATTTCAGAGTGATGTCATTGGAAAACAATGTTAGTTTGACCAAATATCAACACTAATAAGCTCCCTTGTGGCAAACTGTTGATATATATTTAAACTATGAAGCAACGTCTTTAAAACAACTTTATTGGCTGTCATACGCAATAATGTAAAACATATAACTGTGTAATCACACTAATCATGCTCCTCCACATTTGGGGACATTTTTTCTTTGAAGTAAAAAGTCAAAATCCTCTGTGCATCTGTGTGTGTGTGTGTGTGTGTGGTTTGGCTACAGGTTTCGTACCAGCCATTGTCATAGGTTGCCATTGTTATTATCTTATAACAGACAGCCTCACATGTCTTCCAGCTTTTGAAGTCTTAATGAATGGACTGATGTCAGTTTTCAGGACGATGAATGTTAGGTAGTCTGCCAACAGCCTTCTTTTTTACTCAGTTTTTCGTGCTTGGCTTGCAGAGTTCGCTGACGTGGAACTCAGAACAGAATGAAGTCACACAGCTGACTCCAGTTTATTTGAAGTTTTCTTCAGCTAGGTCGATAGTTTGTGATGAATATGACTTGGTATCTTCTTAACATCAAGTCTCACAGAACATAAGGTTTAGAATGAGACTTTTTTCTGGTAGGACCTATGTCTAGACACGACGCATACTGTATGTTAGAATATAGGTCAAATGAGTCACAGTATCACAAGTTCTGTGCAGTGTATCTAACGTACAGTATCTAAGAGGCGAGAGTCCTATATATAGTGTATATATACATAATTTGAGCTACAATTTAAAGTGGTATTTCATATGGTGCTGAAGAAAATACACACACGCGTCCTGAAATTGTGGATACACTACACTGCCCTTGACCCTGCGTCTCCAGGCAACGTGCTGTGGTTGCACACAACTAAACAGTCAGGACTGATCAATTGGAGAGGACAAATTTCCCCCTGAGGATTAATGAGGTGTAACACACTTATTACTACTCTAAAAATATCGTTGAAAGCAAAGTCACATTGAGCAGCAAAAATCTGAATTCGTCACTTTGTCACTAGTGGCACGTACTGTACTGCAATTCTCAGAAAAACACCTTAAAGCCAGCTGATGTCAAACATAAACAACATCGCCTTACCTTGCAAACAACAACATAAAATCTGCATAATTGTCAACACTAATGCAAGAGTGTTTAAAAATAAGGACTAAAACTGATTTTCAATTCCTATCTGGCCAGTGGCATTCATTATCATGCAGGAAATCTGTGCTATAATTGCATTCTCTGCATGTAGCTGTATAAACAGTAGTTTGAGGTGCTGATCAGTATCCCACGACATGAGATCTTTTGTACAGATATGAAAAACATGTTTCTATTATACAAATGCGTTTGGATAAGCAAAAGCTTTAGGCCATAAAGATTTTTTTATTTTGGTTGTCATATAATTTAAAATGCATATTATTTGCATAGTTTCCTTATCACACTTTCACAGGCCACTGTTATAAATACAATAAAAATACACATGTGGCTGGATTATCTTAAGCCAAAAGGTATAAAATTACTCCCTCATCTTTAAAAGCTGTAAATGTGATATATATTTGCACAAATTCAGCGGTTGTCGAGGCATCTTTCCTTCATTCATCCATCCTTCATCCTACCTACTTTCACTCGTAAGGGTCGTTGGGGCTCTGGAGCCAATTCCAGCTGTGTTCAGGCAAGAGGCAGGGTCCAACACAAACCATATTACATGTGTCAAGCTGAGTGGGCGAGTGAGCATATGGCTCCCTCTTGTGATGGATCCACAACATATCCCTTGTATTTAAATGTGTGCAGTGACATCTGTTAACCATCAGATGGCAGTAATGCTGCTGGACAGATTCTCCCTCTCCTGCTCTGAAACATTAAGCAGGAATTTAGAGGAATCAATACGCTTTTAACGTGTTATATATTGAATTATTGAAGTTCAGAGATTCATTCTTTCCCCACTTGAAGACACTTTGAATATAAACAAAAAAGCAACCTCAGATGTTGTCTACATATAGTACATCTGCATTGGGGAAAAAATATATATAATCAACTAGGAGAAAAAGGCAAAATACGTAGAGACTATTTTAGCACAACGTTCACGTTCAGCTAAATTAATTGACTATTAAACTAACTACAGCTTTGGTTTCTATGCAGAACAAATGGTTCGTGTGATCTGATCTTCTGACGTGTACAGGGCCTTATTATCAACTATTCTAGTACATACGGGTTAGATTGATTTATAACATACTTGAAGTACTTTAGTTAAAGTGAGCGAATGTGACCCATCTCTCCAATTCAGTGGAAGCATCCATAATAGTTTCAGTGGAAAGAAAACAGTCAACATCTCTGGCTTGAGTAAACTAAGATGTACTGGACTGTCTCCAAGACTGACGGAGGATTAGCGTGTACAGGTTGCAGGGGAAGTCACTCAGGAGTGTTTTAGTAGTTTGGTACGTTTACAGTACAAGCAACATTTATATTCATAACTTTGTGGTGAAAATACAGTCACTGACATACTTCAATAGAGGAGAATTTAGACAAAAAGTTGTCTTGCAGACAGTCTCTAATTACTCCCTGTGACTTTGAACTGAGTATGACAAACGACCAGCCAGAGATCTTAATCCACTCAAGACGTGCTCTCATGACAATACTGGTCCTTATGGATTTGTTCTGGCATCAGGTGTCAGCTCCCAGAAGTCATTATTAATAAAACATAGTGCCTCTCTCAGCTGCCATGAGTAAAGCCTCTGGATCAAGATGGGTCAGCACGGGTGAAAGGCATCTGCTTTAGTGGCTGAACCACACTAGAGGACCAACACTGTCCAACAGTTCGTCTGCATTGCTCAATGTTTGCATACAGCCTTTAAAGCGTACACGGAGGGTTACTCACTCTGTGGGGGGGTTGAGGTCCTCTGACCTGGTTTCAAAGAACTTAAGGACTTCCTCACTTTGAGAAAGGTGGGAGGGAAGCTTCATCAAAGCCTGTGGGAGAGAAGCCGGGCTCAAAGTTACTGGTAGCAGCAAAAACACCAGTGTTTTAAAAGTTCAGTGCAGGCTGTTGTATTTGTAAATCAATGAGTAACAGGTTAACACAACACTTAGTCACTTTACAGTCATTGTACATATGAGAAGACTCATCTCCATCGTGTGGAGGGTGGGAAGCAGAAGGAGGAAAGCTGTGAAGGTTAAACCAAAGAAAACAGAAAAATTGATTTCACCTGCATAGAGCTTAACAGGTTTCCACCCACATAAAAACATCCCCATTGAGACAGTATTAAGAAGAAATCTAGTTGAGTTGGCTACGAGCCCCTTGCCCTCACAGCACGGTTTAGTTCCTCCAAATGAAAACACTTGCCGTACTTGGCAGCTCACCTGGCCCACATTCCCCTCTCTGACCTGCCGAGTGTAGGAGGGTCAGGTCGGCCTGTGTACTCGCTGCTGTGCTGTAAGTCTGCTGAATCATTTCTATTCTTTTGATTGTGTTTTACCCCTGTGTGGCCCCATTTCCACCTTTTCCTTTAAAGGCTGCCTATTTACATTGGTGACAGGAAGTGACCAGCGCAGATAGGGCAGTTGCTTTCCTGTCAAGGCTGGTGGGGGAGATAAATGCTGAAGCCTTGAAAATATTGTGGAAAATACACAGGGAGCAGGGCAGTGACATAGACAAAGTGCTCGTCTAACACATGCATGACGCACAAATGACTGGTCAGCGTTTACCGTCCTAAAAGCCGTGATGCTTTAATGTAACTGTGCTGATTTCAGACGTATAACTAAGAATAAAACTGTTCTGAGGACAGTGAGACCAAGTGTAATACTTACTTTGCAATAATTGTCCAGGTGTTTCAGTCTTTTCACAGCTACATCTCTGATGTGACTTCGGCGAAACAAAACTTTACCTGAGGAAAAACAAGGACAGTTGTAGACACAGTTTTGGATCTTTTTCAAATTCAAATATTTCAATTAAGGTGACTGCTACTTGTTTTTGCTGGAACATCCCTTCTGAGTTGTGTGAGTAGCGATAGTTAGATGTATATGAATGTTTAGAGACACGCATCCAGTTACTTTTTGACTTATTGGTCAAGTCTCATAAGATCAAGATGCTCCCACAACAGTTGTGTAACGAGCTGAGGACTGATTCGTGTGACTGCTCTACAATAGACACAAAACTGGGCTCATCTAAGTGGGGGCCACACGTGGTCGCATGGTTGCTAATGGTCTGACAACATTCCTTTGTCTACATAATCTTTACTAAAAACTCTTTACTCCTGTCAAAGCAGCCCCTGGCCATCATGTTGACTCTAATGTATTTGCTGTCTGGCTTTGCTCCAGGGCTTCCCACTTCCACTACAGCCCTGCTATACTGTACAATACCCGTCATCTTTCATAACACAAATGGGCTGATGATTTTCAGGAAAAAAGGCTCTTTGCTCTCTTAATAATAATACATTTTACTTATAGGCACCTTTCTGACACTGAAGGTCACTGAACAGCAGAAGAAAGCAGAAGAATAGCTAAATGGATTTCTAATCATGAGGTAGAACAAGGGTTTTGCTAACAGTGAGTTTCTGTTTTTAAATAAATATTTCCAGTATCTATGCTGCACTGATTGGTGATTATTTACATTTATAACAAGTAAATGTCTCGATGACTCCTTGCAGAGAGATCTGCGACCACTGACTTGACTAGTACTAGTCCTCTAACAAAAGATCTCTTCAGATTAGACAAATCCCTCTCTGCCAGCCACCTACTGACATGGCAAACCACAAATTGATTTGTCCAGAATGGAGAAAAACAATGTGATGTCGTGGTGTGTGTAGGGGTTTTAACAGACATCGCTTGTGCGTAAAAATGCCCAAAGGCATTTCTTGTTGACTTCTGGATGAATCTTAAGCTGACAGTAAAAGGAGGTTTTTCACCTGGCAAAAAAGGAATAATCCTCTTTTTGGGATCCTTCTGTCCTCCTTCAATTGGGAATTTGTCAAGGATTCGCATCTGAGAAAAGAAGAGAGAAAACTGACTCAAATCTTGCAAAACTTAAAATGATTTAGTTTAATAGAAGATTTTACTGTATGCGTTAATCTAACTGTAAAGAAATGATGTTCATTTTGATTGTCTGCTAAACTGCATGACCTGTCTGTTTATCAGTCAAGTTGAAAGTGGAGGAAACTGAGATAAGAATAGGAACAAAAAAGTGCTTGCAGCCTCTTCAGGAACAGTCAACCTACTTGTTATGGTGCATGAGTTCAGCACAGGGTGTAATTACATGTCATCTGAAAAGCTTTTGTGTCGTGACACTACTAACAGTTTGACTTTGATCTGTGGAGCAGCACATCCTCCACACTCAACTGAAGAAAGGAAAATCAAAGCAAATTCCTCATAATGAGCTTAAAAACAAATCAATAGAGTAGATAATTAACACTTTGATGTTAGCACATGATCTACAGAGAGATACAGCATAAGAATATATAAGAAAATAATATGCTGCGTTACATCTGTATGGTGAAAGCCAACAACTATTATGTGTAGCAATCTGTAAATGTCTCAGTATTTGTGCATGTGTGCAGCTGCCCTGTGTGTGAGATGGCTGAAAAACTCATGCGATGCATATATTGAGTGTACGTCGGCCTCACAGACAGGAGTTTTTAGTTTCCTCTTTGAATAAATCACGGCAAGACCACAAATGCGCATGAGAGCATCCTACAGTAACAGCAAGCTCAGATCCAGATGTTGCCCCTCCTTTGTTCGTTCTGCCTTGCCTTGTTCCAGATGTGCTCTGCTAAACAGCAAAGGCTGTGAGCATCGAGCAAAAGCACACTCGACTCGGAGTAGGCCAGGATACTAGACTCAGTGTGGCCTGAGCCAAAAAGGACCAGGTGGACAAACAGGATCAGCTTTGTTTAAAGTTGGATCCTTTCAGTCGGAGCCTGCAGGAGTTGTACTTTACGTACAGCTTCTCCAGTTAGAGCCTGGTTTGGGTTCTTTTCTTGTGGTTCTGTCTTCTCTGTGCTCAGCAGATGCCTTTGTTAAATCTCTAAATTTCTCTCAGGCCATTGCATTTCCAACCTCCTCTGAAATATAGAAAGCTACCGAGATTGTTTTTTATTTGATGAGGTCAGCTATTCTTATTATGTTTAAAGGGCAAAGCAAAAGGGCTGAGGGTATAAAACAGCACTGGTTAACCACACCTGGACACAAAAATACCATTGTTACTATGTTTCATGCAGCTAAATACTGTGGAAATAATACAGTGTTGTAGTAAATGCTGACATTTTCCAGTAGATACAAACAACTGGGTTGTCTGACAGGCTAAGCTGCACACTCATCAAGTTCTCAGCCTCCCAGCTGGATGTGGCTGCATACTCCCACCAACATGGGATAGTTCACTCAACACCCTCAGGAACAGCCTAAGCTGACAGACAGGCTTCCCATCGAGCAGCAATGACATCACCCGTTTCTCACATTTCCTACCTTTAACTCATAAGGGATTGGAGACTGTATTTGCTTCACACTGCTCCCCTAAACTCTGCACAGAATACGTCAGTGTGTTAAGATGCAGTGTCAGTCAAGAGTTCACACTGTAGCAACAGGTGCTATGATGTCATCGCAGTTCTCGGTTTCTTTCTGGTCTTAATAATCAATGTTGGGAACAAATGCCTGAGGAAGACAGAGCAGTAAACCCTGCAGCATATGTCTATTTGAGCACCATGATACAGTGGACAACAACTATGGTGACAGGAGAAACCCAAAGAGCTTCTGTGTACATCAATGGTTTGAGGCATTTAAACTTTATTGCACTTGCAGGAGTGCGCAGGGAGGAACGGAGAGAGACACTGCACTGTGCAGAAGACAAAGAAACTGTTCTGAGAGGAATCTCTGATGGGGGGAGTTCAGAGGAATGTTTGAGTGGGAAAACAATCTGATTCCATCTCTGGGTTGTGTTTTGACATCTACTTGACAGTTGTTTACTGCAGAAAGCTTATGGGGCAACATCCCTCTTAGCTTCACTTGGAGAGAAAAACATTTTATTATGCACATGGTCACGAATATGTCACAGTCAATATTACCAGGAAAGCTACTTTAAACACCTTCTGTTTCCACTAAATTGAAATTATTATAAAAATCAATTGGAAAATAACGTATAAGAGGACTTCAGCGTCTTCAGTCATTGCTGATGACACCAAGCTGCTGTTGTGGGGGCATGGAGTCAAGAGAGGAGTCATCTTACCACACCTCTGAGAGCTGCTTCTTATTTAAGCAGCAATTAATCACGAGGGCTGGATACTAGACTAACACGGCACTCTTAACATTATTGAGATATGGTGCGTATGAAAAGAATTACTGGACTTTGGGTTGGAATTTCTGGAGCCTACTAATGATACTAAGACTGTAATAATAAAGGCAGGGACCACCAGGCAAACTGACCTCACATCTACATGTTCCAGTGGTTCCCCCAAGCATACGTAGCACAGCTGAGTGACAATACATTACACAGTTGTTCTGTACAGTACAAGCAAACTTCCCCAACTTCTGCTTGGATTGGGGACCAGCTGGCCTGAGGCTGTCTGTCGCTGTGTGTTGGCCCTGTGACCTGTCTAGGTCGAAACCCCGTCTCTCTCCCAGTGACAGCGGCTCCACCCTTAGGACGACAACCATTCAGCATAACTATCTCACAACTGTAGATTCTGTACTTAAATATACTTAATGCAGCTCACAGTTTAATTTCTACATCATGAGCGTGAAATTATCAACCTGCAAGGTCACAATGCAAAGTAAATTATTTAGCTTATTTTCATTTCTCCCCTTATGCCCAAGAATTAAAGTGTAACAACAGGTTTTCAATATGATTAACATTAAACCATCCTACTGTATATGAGAAATGTAGGCCATACAGTTATAATGCAGACTGAGCAGAGCTGAGCCTGGGCCAATGCCCCAATCCAAAAATAAATGACGACTAAGGGATTTTTGGTGAGGTTTGTGTCCAAAAAGAAAAACAGGCCAGTTTGCACACGCCACAATCCCCTTGTGGAATTCTGAGAACCGTGTGCTGTGTCCACAGAGGTTGATGGGTGTAGAGGAGGGAGACTCACTCTCTTCAGTAAACTCTGCCTGACACACTGCTCATGTCAAACATGTGTGGCTCAAAAACATTTCCCTTTGGCTCAAAACCGTGTTTGGCGGAATACGGACTCAGTGCTCAGCATGAAAACAAGTGGATCAGGAAGAAAAACCCTGCACATGCATATAAAAAGCACACTTAGCTTAGGTCAGCAGAGAAGACAAAGAGAGAAGAAATCACATAAAGAGAAGAGAAGTCCTGAAAATTTGTTTACAACCCTTGACAGGTTTCAAGTGCTAGTGATGAGGGCACTTTTCGATATGCATTTGGCAACGAAAATGGAAACTTCATCATTAAAAGAAACAGCGAGGCTGGCTGTTGCTGATAAGGGGATTTGTATGAGCAGCCATAAAGTGATTTACGTTAAGATATTTTCTTCTGTGACCCTAAACGGCTTCTTATTTTGAATGAATGGTGGTCAGATGAGGTCTTGGTCATATTGGTGTGTCAGACCGTTTCTTTTCTACCAGGACTAGTCAACATCAAACATGAAGCTCTGCTACAAAGACAGAGTAAAATAGCTGTCTTGTCTTCCACTCTAAAGAGATTCCTTTCGTCTTTAGATCCAGGACTGCAAAGTGGTTCATTAACCCAACCCCCAATCCTTTCCTGACCACAACTTCCTCCTCATTACATCCACTGTGCTGTGGGAATGGTCCATGCATAACCTAAACACACCCTTTTTCTATTGGATGCTTAACACAAATCTCAGCGGTTTCCACAAAAGGTTTGTAATTAATTATTCAGGATTTTTCAGAAGACACTTGTTTTGCTCAATTCAATACAAACAAATGTCTTTATAGTTGCTTGACTTTATCCTTGACCTATAATCGGAAGTAAAAGCGCACATTTCACCCCATTCTGTGTAGACAGCTGCAAGGTTTTCACAGGTTAACGTGACTGGACAAATGCACCCTGTCAGGGATCTATGGACGAGACTAATGTTTACAAAGACAGGAGAGGAGCTCTGTTTCCATCAAACAGATCAGGACAGAAATTCCCTGGCTATTAGCAGGAGACCGGAGAACAAAGGGTTTCCTCTGCTGCCTTCACACTGTCCAGCCCACCAGCTCGACAGCAGTGCTGGCTGAGAGGGTTATCAGAAAACAGCCAGAGACAAGTGGTCTTAAAAGTGTGGAAGCTTTGTACCAGCTGTAGTGTTACTTGGACATTTGTATTTATTACCGTTTTTATAAACGGTAGTTGTGGCTATGTGTGGCTCAAACTAACTTTCACTGAAGGTAACGGATTCAAACGTATGTCTTAACCCCACACTCTGTTCTGCACTGACTGAGCTCATGTTTTCTTCCTGCATGTGCAGCCTGGATTTCCCCCATTTCCCTATTTTCATGCAGGCTCCAGGAGTCTTAAATGAGACCTTTCACTGAGCTGCTTCCCAGAAACTGAATAGACAGACAAGACCAAAAGGTCAAACTGACCTCAGAGCTTAATGTGGCAACATGAGCAAAACATGCAATTTAAAGTGAGACTGCTTCTGAACAATATTAAACGCTGTAGCCGTATATCAAAACGTGTAGTATTTTGTTGTTTGCCATACCTGCAGGTCAAAGAATTTGCTGTATCTCCTGTAGATGAGATGAGAAGTGGAATCTGAGTAAGTGACGTTGATAAGATACACCTAGTGAGAGAAGAACAAACAAAAGAGGCCCATTACAACCAGTCACTTAGTCAAGGACACCCCGGCACCGCTTCAGCTGGAGTTACTCTAATGACACAAAGTGCATTCCTTCCTGACTTTGCTTCAAGAGGTCACCAAAGGTCAAATAAACTCATTATGTCTGCCTGTTTCAGACAGACTGATGGAAAGCCATCAGGGTCCAATGAGAGGCTGAAAGTTTCTTTTATTTTTATTAAAGCAATTCAGTTCATGCTTCCATAATGACAGGCTAAAATTGTTCACCCACACAGAAGCTGAAACTGTAATATAATTTCACCAGTTATTTACAAAATGGAACATAGTTGCTGGAATTTCTTTTTCAAATCTATATTTGCCTCAACAATAAGGATTTCACAGACAGTTCTGCATGCCACAAGTTTTGGAACCTGATTCCTGAACCAGATGCAATTACATCTCAGCAAATGGCACAAAAGCAGTATTTACACATGTGGTGGCAATCTGCAAGAACGTGCATTACTACAGCATGTCGTTTGAAACGCAATCTTCATTCTGCACACAGTTCATTACAGAAAAACAGGACAGCGAGGCACAAGTTCTCCAGCAGCTCACTAATTAGATACAGACAGTATGAGCAAACAGTCTGAATTTAGGCAACAACACGGTTCTGAGTGTGCGTGAGGTCAAAACACATCCGCAAAAACACAAGCCATGTTCTTGTTGGAACCCTTTGTAGAGGAAAACCATTTGAAATTATTATGGATTAATTATTTTTAAGTGATGGTCATGGTGATTGATTTTGATGGTTGCAGCCTGCATCACTGATCCCTCTGCAACTGTATGCAATGATTCTACTCTTTACAGTGGATTTTTAACAAGTAAACACCTGAAATGAAAGCACATTAATGACTTATGTGGGTGCATCTGCATAAAATTACAGAGGGTGGTGGTCAAATATTGCTGACAGATACATATTTTAAGTCAGTAAGCTGTAAAGACTGAACTGGGTTCCAGCTCGTTTGAAATGATCCCCTCTGGCAATGTATGTAAACAAGGATTAGTTGCCATGCGTTCACTGGCTAAAGTCGCTGAGTTGCTGGAAGGAAGTCACACTCAAGCATGGGGACAAAAGACAAAGGGTTGCTTCTTTCCTTAAACCGGATAAGCATTTTCAATTGCTTAGCTCATAGATAATGGCATTTTTTCTCCCTCCTCTTTTTCCCTCATGGGGACTTCCCACTCCACCCTCACCTCCGGCTTCGATCCCAGGGGAAAATCTGTGCCCTGTTTCTAGTGGCCTCTGGGAGACTCTCTCAGCAGGAGATGGATGATGCATTGATCCCAACTCCCAGATTAATTTAGTCAATTGTACCTGACGGACTAATTGATTTTCTCATTCCAGCTGAGACATGACTTGTTTCAACTGTTTCGTGCAGATTACTAAAGTCACCAAGGGAACACCTAATACTGCAAACACTACAATGCTAGCGGTTCTACTGAGCTGTGCTTTGATATAGCGTTGCTAAATAGATTTTCATGGTCCACAGAGGATGAATCCTCAACTGACAGGACATTGACCAGTCAAATCAAAATCCTCCACCATGTCAAAAACTCCCTTTGTTCCTATAAGTGCACGGGATGTATGAGCATTAGCTACTTGTCTGTAGCTAAGTAATGATTCACTCTTATATAATCACCTATTTTATACCCCGTATGCATCCTGTTCTGCACCAAGTGGTATGATTTTCTTATAGATTTTCTTATATAAGTTCTTTTCACACACACCCAAAGCAACAACTGCTACCAAGGGTTTTATTAAGCACAAAACTCTGTGTTTCCATCACAATGTCAGAAAAGATTATACGTGGAGGAGTTGCAGACACCTCCCCTCTGCTCGTGATTAAAAGCTCCTCTGTGAACTATGATAACCATTTTTTGTTGGCAGAAAGGGAGCGTGAACAAAACTGCAACTAACCTACAAATGCCACAAATGGCATGCCTGACCTCTGATCTTCCAAGAGGAAGATCAGAGGTCAGGGCATTTCGACAAAGATGTCAACATTGCTCAGGGGACAGAGGAGTATCCCTAAAGCCTTGATGACAATAAAAGCGCCGTTTGTCGCCATCTGAACTCATACTGTTTACTCCAGGTGTATGGGTGTGATTCAGAGCTACCATAGTGTGGTGATGGAATCTTCCTCATGATGAGGACGTGAACAGGTTCATATTTCTGTTTCCTGCAGTTTCTTATTAGGTCTTAGCAAAGTCTTGATATGAGTGAGATAAAGTCAGACAGACACATCCTAGCACAGAAAATGGGAGTGAACCAACCTGCTTAACAGTTTTCATATGTGTAGCTATGTTCATTTAATTAATATATATATTATTTTTATTTTACTACTAACCCAAAATGCATACAAAAACATTGCACACATTAAACTGTTACCTGTTGATGGTGTTAAACAACGGGCCAGTAAGATTCACCTTCAGGACACCGTGATATCAGAAATGAATCACTACAAATCGGTCCGATCGAGCCGAACACAGATCTGCTGGAATGAAAAGTGAAGTAAAGTGTATCTGTACAGCTAGAGAACAAAGACGCGACTTACATAGTGTTTGGATGGATTCCGCCTCTTCTGCACATCCACAACGTTAACGTCAAGCACCGTGCGTAGCTGCATCTTCACGGACAAAACGAGATTTGCACCAAAACTATGAACAGTGCGAACGAGGTTTACCCATGAACGCGTTACACAACATCAAACACCAAGTGGAAAGTCCTGAGGAGACGCTGAGAAGAGAGTTAAAAAGAAGTCGGGACGGGAAGAAGCCACTGTCGCGCCTTCGGTGCATCCATGAAAGGCTGTTGTCCGTCGGTCGGGGAGCTTCTGAACCTCTTGTGAAACATGACAACGCAATAAAGCTGGCGTTTAATCAGTGTACTCCTCCCTCCACGGAGGGGCTGGGCGGCCGCAGCGAGGCAGGGGCAGGAGGACGGTGCGCGCCGGGGCGGCCCCGCCTCAGCTGGACGCTGCGCACGGGACGCGCGTCGAGCTCGGCTGCTCTTTTCCAGCGAGCAACAAACCCTCAAACCGCTTCACAGGCTGGAGACCGTTTGGGACCAGCTTTATTATTTGTACATAGATGGAATATTCTGCATAATACTAGAAAACTCCACATAAGCCATTCAGTGCGGAAAAAACACTTTCCCATTAAAGAGTAACGCCACAGTACATTTAACGCTGATTCCAGTACTGCAGTAGAAGTTCCCTAAAAACTAAGACTCGTATGGTAAACGCTCCCACCTGGTGGAGGACAGATGGAAACTTTGTTTAAACAGTAAAGGGTCAAAGGGGGCAGATAAAATTTGTACTTTCAGCATCGTTTTGCATTTGTAGAGAGGATATATGCTGGTAAAACGTGTCTGCAAATACGATTTGTACTTTGCATTTATGAACGGGGCCTGGGTCAACGCTCATATGGACACATGTAATGTAGAATTCTTCACATGAACAGATTAAGCACCGACTTATGCAGATAAGGACTATTTCCATGACTGCAGATGTAGCTGCTAGACCTTTGAATTACATTTCAGACACTGATTTCAAATGTTACTTGTTTATGCCAAGCTGACACATGCAGATTGTAAAATGACCCATCAACACAAATACTGTTCCAAAACCATCTTTATTTACAGCATTTGCTGCAAACTAGTCAGAATTTGTTTGTCATCACTGCACAAACAATATACAGATAAGGATAAAGACGAGAGTCTCACTCACCAACCCTGTGCCGGCTGTACACACAGGTGAATAAAGACACTTGTTTATAACCATTAGACAAATGAGGCAGAGCAGGACATCTTGTCAGCTGTACCAATGCAATGAGTCTGACATGTGAATTGAATGTTCATCGTTTGATAGTTGACAATTCTCAGTACTCCAGGTGAAGCTGTCTGGAAGTCAACTCCTGGCATATGACGTCCTGTATAGGTTGACTTTGGATTGTATCTTGACTCCGATTTAAAAAGGTGGTCACTTGGATAGGTGGTGAAGGAATGTCGATCCAGTTGAGTTTCCCGATGTTCTGGGGAGAAAAAGTCAGAAGTGGTTCATGTGCACTGTAATGGTGCAAACTGACAAAACATCTGGTCTTATTTGTGTCCGACCATTTGACCTCATTTCTGTAGCTAGTATCACATTCAAATTTGTCAAGTTTGCAAGACAGTCACTTAAGCAAAAGTCATCTGCTACAGTTTAAATTTCACCTCAAATGTAGCTCATCCACTCTACTGCCTTCACTATTGGACTAAATTAATTAAAAGCAACTTTCTTACCACAGGGGACAGTTGTACGCTGGGTCCAGGTTCATTGTGCAACTTCTCAGACTTGTAGCATGTAGCAATTGCTCCAGAAGGACATCTTGATGTCCAGGATTACGTCAGGAATGTCCCTGTCCCAGCCCTGTTTGAATGAAAAACACTGATGAGTCTCAAGTAGAAATGAGGCCTAAGTTAAATGGTTGATCTTTAAAATGAACAAATCTAAGCTGGAAAGATTGAGGTATGGGGCTGGTGTGGGACAGATCAGTCCTTTCGCTATTGACAGATGTTTTACAGCTTCAACACTGATCTAGGATTTTGTTCATCTTCCTGCTAATCCTACTGCACTTTAACGTGTGGCTTGAGATTTCTGAAATTCAAAAGCAGACTAAAGAATTTCATTCAGTTTTTAAAAATTACCCAACAAGCATGAGCGAGTGTCCTTTGAATACATGTTCCTACGTCTGTTTTTGCTTGTTCAAGATTGGTTAGGGAAGCAAGACTGAACTTAGACTAATTATCTGCCACAGTGCATGTTTGGATCATTTTGTTCACATCATTTTAAAAATAACTACAGAGGACAGCTGTAAAGGCAAAGCTAGTATTTTGTTCACTATAACCATTTTTTCCCCTTCCAACATGCACAGTGACTTACAAGGTCCACGGTCAGTTAACAGCAGTCCATAAAACCCTTGTCAATGTAAAATAAAGCCTTGTTCAAGTTTTTCCACAGATTAGAATCAAACCCATCACATTCTGTAGGTTACAGTTTTGAAACAAAAAAAATAAAAGGTTTTACAGACATAAGCCAATTAAGCAACAAGTGTTTAAAAAAAAAAAAAAAAAAAAAAAAAAACACATGACATGCATAAATTTTAGTGAAACCGAGAGGTAGCCTGAACACGCTACAAAGTAGTACTTCACAAAAGTCAATCAACTCCTGTGATTTGATACTGGGTTAAGCCTTTTCCCCAGAAACACAGATGTGTGATGCCAAGGGCCATTTGTTGTGATGCATTCTGAGTTGGAGAATCTTCTGAAGTCCAAACATTAGCTGTGCCTCTTGAAAGCAAATGAAAGGCAACATGCAAATGAAGCAAAACCAAAATTGTACAACTCCAACAAAATACATTTCCCCCAGAAATCCCTGTTTGAGACCATTTGAGATGTACAAGAATGGTAAACCCATCGTAACGTTCAACCACGGAAGTTGCTGGCATGTGAATGAATAAACTACAACCATTGTTCAAGCATAGTGAATATCATGTCTGAAATGTCGGACACCAAGCTGCAGCATGATCCATATGCTGAATACTAGAATAGTGTGCAAATATTACGTGATCATTTGACCTGGTTAAGTAAGTAGAAACAAGTAGACAACAGTTCAAATGTAAATTAATCACTGAACAGCAACAGAATGTTTTTCGGGTTCTGCTGAAAGTCTTACCACAGTAAGTGTTCGTCAGTAGCCCATACCACAATATTAAACTGCAAAAGAGTTTAAGGCTGTTTGTATAGATCAACAATTCTCTCAAACACATTCACACCACAAAAGCTTCAGAAGTTAAAATTCTAAGCGGCATTAGCTCAAAGGAAGAGCTGTTAGCCACCAATCGGATCGGTGGTTCAATTCCTAGCTTCCCCAGCCATGTGCCCAAGTGTCCTTGGGTAAGACACTGAACCCAAAGCCGCCTCTGGTGTGTCAGCCTAAGCTGCATAGCAGCGCTGCCACTGGTGTGCAAGTGTGTGCGAATGAGACGCAGTGTCAAAGCGCTTTGACTACCAATAGGTACACAGACCATTTACAGTTTTAGATGGACCATGTAGAAACCATGACATTTGTTTGCTGAAGCATATCAGCTGTGTGCAACTGAAAGAATGAAAAACCTTCAACACTGGGCCATTGTGGTCCCACCTGGGGAAATGAAAACTTGAACCTTGTAACATTTCAGACAACAAAAGTACCTTTTGTAGGTTCTGTTACAGATTTTAAAGTATTTAAACAATTTCAGCAACAACAACAAAAATGCCTGATTTGGCATGTAGACATATTTAAAACCGCAACCACCACATTAACAGCTGTAGAAGTTAGTGCTGCCAATGAACCACTTCTCTGTTACGGCATATCACCAACAACTTACACCTGGGAGAGTCAATCGTGGGGCTTGGTGAGCAGCAGGAAAGACAGCAGTTGGAAGAATGAGGTCCACAGGATCCAGCAGCAGCAGTAGCAGCACAAGCCAACCCAGGAGAAACTGAGAGTGGAAGCACTTGTGCACGATTGAGCAACTGTGCCGTCAACCAGAGGTAACTGAGCAAAATGCGACAATACCTTGCACATTGAGAGACAAAGCTGTGAGTTATACTACTGACAGTGTTGTATGCATGTGTGCAGTGGCCTGTGGTCAAGAACAGATTCACATCTACGCCGCTGGTACATTGACCAGGGAGTGACCCCCACCCTCGTACCACGTTACCCGATTAAGACGTACTCAACTCATCCCTGGAAGACATTGGTACACCAAACAATTTTCAAACCTGCTTCACAAGTTAGCACAGCAGGTTTACAGTGTTAAAAAAACAAAACAAAAAAAAAAAAAACATTAGGCTGCTGAGGCTCAGCTGCAGCTAGTTCACCTGTTGAATTGTGTGATTGACAAAACACAAAACTGGGCCATTATAGGGCCACATACAGGACAGGAAAACTTAGACCTTGAGCCCTTTCTGAACAAAGTACCTTTTGTGGTTTCTGCATTTGAGAAGTTCAAAACTGGCCCTTTCAGAAAACAAAAGTAAATTTTTTTGTTTCTGCGTTATTGATGAGTTCAAAACTGATCAGTGGTTAAGAGGCAACTGAAACAAAAAGGCAGAGCCCGTTTCCACTGGTTAGGCTCAAAGAAATGCAAGTTTAATACCACTGAATCAGAGCAAACATTACCCAACACACTTTAGAAAGCAGACTCACAAGTTAGTGCAGTAGATGAACCATGTAATAAAATTCCAATTAGTCAACATTGCAAGTCAACAGCTAGTTTACCTGTGGAATGTAAACGGTTATTGAATGATGCAAAAAATAAATAGTTCAAAACTGGTCATTAACTGAAATGAAGGCTAGGTAGAGCCCATTCCCCCTGGTTGGACATGCACAAATTCAAATTGAGATTGTATACCATTGAATCAGACCAGACACCCACCACACACTTTAGAAAGCAGCTTCACATGTTAGTGCTGCACCATGACCATGTTGAATCAACCCCATTTGTCTGAAGCATATCAGCACCTCGTTTACCCATTAAACTCAAACGTGCGATTGAAATGAAAAACCTTCAATACATGGGCCACACTGAAAATGACAAGAAAACCTAGACCATGTGCCCTTTCAGACAACAAAAGCCCCTGTAAAGTGACAACTGAAGTTTAAAAATTTTTTTTTAAAGAAAGTCAGTTTCCTATGGTCAGAAATGCATTAGTCATAGTTAAAACAGCATATGAACATGACTGTTGAGTCGCCCCCAAAGTTGTTGTCCCCCCACATGAATACATGTGAACACATTTCAAAGAGAAAACAAAAAAGGATGGGGGCAGATCTCAACATGCAAATATTTCAGAAAACAGACAGTATAACACACTTTAGAAAGCAGCTTCACAAGTTAGTGAAGTACATGAACCATGTAGTAAAAACAAAAAAAAACAATATATCTGCAGCTAGTTTCCCTGTGGAATTTAAATTGAATCATAAAAAACCCACACAGGACCATTATAGGGCCACATATTGGACAAGAAAACCTGGACCATGTGCTCTTTCAGAAAACAAATACCTTTAGTTTCTGCGTTATTAATGAGTTCAAAACTGACCAGTGGTTAAGAGGCAACTGAAACAAAAAGGCAGAGCCCGTTTTCACTGGTTAGGCTCAAAGAAACCCAAGTTTTTAATACCATTTAATCAGAGAGCAAACATTACACACCCACTTTAGAAAGCAGATTCACAAGTTAGTGCAGTAGAAGAACCATGTAATAAAATTCCAATTAGTCAACTTTGCAAGTCAACAGCTAGTTTACCTGTGGAATGTAAACGGTTATTGAATGATGCAAAAAATAAATAGTTCAAAACTGGTCATTAACTGAAATGAAGGCTAGGTAGAGCCCATTCCCCCTGGTTGGACATGCAAATTCAAATTGAGATTGTTTGTATACCATTGAATCAGACCAGACACCCACCACACACTTTAGAAAGCAGCTTCACATGTTAGTGCTGCACCATGACCATGTTGAATCAACCCCATTTGTCTGAAGCATATCAGCACCTTGTTTACCCATTAAACTCAAACGTGCGATTGAAATGAAAAACCTTCAATACATGGGCCACACTGAAAATGACAAGAAAACCTAGACCATGTGCCCTTTCAGACAACAAAAGCCCCTGTAAAGTGACAACTGAAGTTTAAAAAAAAAACACAAATAAAAAACAGTTTATGGTCAGATACGCAGAAATTCATTAGTCATAGTTAAAACAACATATGAACATGACTTGATTCACCCCAATGTTTGTTCCCCCCACATGAACACAATTTTTTTTTTTTTTTTTTTAAAAAGGGGAGGCAGATTTCAACATGCATATTTCAGAAAACTGCAATTTAACATTAGAACAGTTTCGCCACACAATTCAGGTAGTTTTACATTGTTAAGCTCCCAACACTTCTGGAAGTCATGGAATGACACGTTGCAATTTCAAATGTTTGAAAGTGCATAAATACAATAAATCATGTGTCAATAAAAATGACACAAGAAAACAAACCAGACTGTCAGTCACTGCTGTCATCATAATCCCAAGACTGCAAAAATCAGCATGTTAGCCTAAACTGGGAATCCATTAGTTTATATCTCAGCATTCTTTGTCAACCTCGCTCCATCCCAAGATCAAAAGTACATACAGTATGAAAATTGAAGCTGCAGTTCTGAGAGTTGCTGCTGTATCGAGTGATGAACACAGCAGGGATGGGATTAATTCCCCTGCAGGGAGGCCTCCCAGGATACCACAGGGAAAATAACCTTAAAACACGATTGGCAAAAAGGTAAACATGCTGTTAATTTGAGAGTTTGGTGGTAATGATTTTGACAGCAGTGTCTCACAACGTTAAAACTCAGTTCAAAACAATCAGACGTAAAAAATAAAATTACAGTTTAAAGGCACATGCTAAAGACCAGACTCCAACCAATCTTGAACAACTGGTGAATCAAAAAGGTTCCTGCTAAAGCATGTGGACCGCTGACTAAAAGTCTACTAGGAAATGGAGTATTACACAAACTAAAGAATCCACAACATTGAAAGACACTCACAGATGAGATTGATGAGAGAGGGTGAAACAACAAAAACACACTCACCGTTTGCAGATCTACCTGAAATCTTTCCAACCTGTTGAAGAAAAATGCAAAACTAGAAAGATTAAAAAAAATAAAATAAAAAAAAAAAACTTAAACCCAGGAGGAGAAAAAAACGAATCTGTGCAAGAAGCAAAACGCAGGAAACTTGTGGGTGGTGCCTGATCTACTTTGAGAGCAGATTACAAAAACAGCCTGGTAGGTGGAAATAGAGCAGAGAACCAGATTACCTCAGAAAAGTGTTAAAGCTTAAAACTGAAAAACACCTCAAAAGTAGGCGAAGCTGTCTAAAGATATTTCAGCATAAAACTAAAAGTGTGGCCGAGCAGAACACAGCAAAGTAGTGCAAGCAAAGTCCTTTACACCATGCAAGCAACCCAGTAATCAAGTAGTTAATGTCATACCAAGTACTTTAATGTGCTGGACAGGGATGAAATTTAAAAAACAAAAAAAATCCACATTAAACCAGCTAAAAATCAAAGACACTAAACATTGAGAATGTATAATTTAGCTGGCTTAGTGTGGACAACAGAATCAGGTGAAACTGATTTAAAGCAAGGCTTCAAGTCAGTTTAATCTCCATCAGCTCTCATCCATCCCAGAACACGTACATGTCTGAAATCTTCATTAAAAAAAAAAAAGTGAGGAAAAGGTCTCACTAGAGTTGTAAACCTGTGGAAACACAATTCATCTCTAACAGACATGTGGAGGTAAGAGGTTGACCTGCTGACCCAGCAGTAACTGGGCAACCAGTTCACCCTCCCCAATAAGGATACGCTATGATCTTCAGTGGTAGTAGTCTCTTGTAGTTTGCTTACAGATCTGTTTGGACTGCTAGGAGGAGAATGAGTCGAGTAAACCTTTAATTTCAATATTTGGTATGTGTTAAGTGCAAAATGTTTGTCCGTCACCAAGTCCAAATCTATTTGTGTACCCATAAACAATTCCACCAAGTTACGCGCCTGCATAACCTCAGCCACAGATAGTGTAAACCATTAAATATAAATCTTGACACCATTACCGGCATGAGGAAGCGTTCTTACCATAAGTGTTGAGCATGCAACCAACGTGACTGTACTGAAGTGTTTGAAGTGAGCCAGAAACTAAATTTCAAACCACAATTTTCCAACTTTGTGAATGCTGTCCAAGAAATAAACTATGTTCACCCAGTGTGCACTGCACCATTGTTTTAGCAGAGCCATTACAAAACATTCATTGACATTGGTATATTACAGTTACTGAAAAGTGTCCCCTCTTACAGCATTTGATTTTGTTTTAGTGTTTTGCCCAAGTGAAGTCAACCTAAGGTGGAGCTGGCTGATCCTGCCGTAGGTCAAAAGCCAGCTCTTCCACATATGGTCTAATGCAGCAGGTTTCATTATAGATGCTCGTAAAAGCAGCACTAAAGCTCAATGAGGGGATTTTCACATTTTAGCATTGTAACTTTTATACAGTATGCGCATAACTGCACACTTTAAAGGTGTAAATACCTGCCTGATGTAGCAAACGTACAGTCACAGCTGTAACAAAGCCTCAGAAGTAGACAAGTCTTCTATAACATTTTGAATGACAACACTTGGGCAGTGTCTCCAGATTGAATGTTTAAACAAGACAGACAGTGATAAAAGGCAGCTAGAGATGATAGGAAACAGACCTCAATGGACAAACCAACAGAAGAGTGAGACTAGGACAACGACAGAGCTCAAAGTGAGAACGATGAACTGAGACAGGTGAAGACAAAAAAAAAAAAAAAAAAAAAGTAGAGATTCCACATTAAAGTAGTAAAATAAAAAAACGAAACATTGCTTTAGCTTAAATGAAGCAAAGAAATGTCACGTCTAATTTAGCTGGTTTAGTGTGGACTTGATGAGAATCATGTCAAAACTGACTGAAAGCAGGGATTCCAGTCAGTTTAATCTGCTCTCAGCTGTAGGAGTTCAGTATTTCTTAGCTAAATAGTTTTAAGTTAAAATAGTTTCTTTTAATTAACCATCCATTGCTATGGGAAAAAACAAATTGTCATAATTGAGATATACACATTAACTATCAGGAAAGGGCCTCTCCACAGCTTTGGAATCCAGTGAGAAGTGGTCGAGCTGCTGACTGAGGGGTCACTGGGCGACCAGTTCATCCCTCCCAATAAGGACACTGCAATATTAGATTTTGAATTTGATCAAAGATGCCAATATGAATTTTTCATCATGTGGACATGAGACTGTGTGGGGGGAGGTTATACTTCTAAGTTAACCCTGGTTACATTTTAAAAGCCAAAATTCATTTTCCTGCCGACCCATTGTGCAGTTGGCTTTGCAAAGCACAGCTTTGTGTGGACTGTGGAGGAAGAGAACGGGGTCAACCCACCGACCCTACGGCTGGTGGATGACCGGCTCTACCTTCAAACCACAGTCTCTACTAAAGTTGAATATTTTAAAATTTTGGAATCGGTCAAGGGCAAAGCATTTGCCCATCATCAATTCCAAATCTACTATTTAAAGTGCATCAGCAACCACTGATACTACTCAAACTGTGAACTACACTGTTTAACCCTCTACCCGTATTTAACCCAACACTTGTGGTAACAGTAAGTCAAACTGAGCGTTTGAGGTCATGACCACTATAAGCCATCTAAATTTAAAATTGCATTCATGAATTCAGTTGGCTTAGTGTGGACATGAGCAGCAAACCTATTAAAAGTCCTTTAAAATCTGGTTATTTTAGTGTAATGCTTGGATTATTATTATTCTCACTACAGTAAGTTTTCCCATTTAGGTTAATATTTTAATGTATGCCTCTAGTAGGTTTCTACCTTTGTATTCAAGTGCATTTCTTTTAACTCAAAAAAAAAAAAAAAAAAAAAAAAAAATTAAGAGTTACTATTGCATTAGGTGATGGGAAACAACACTTAGTGTAATAGTAATTCAAACCCAGGCACTGCTGTCGTAGGGGAGTGTGACCTCAATAAGCCATCTGAATTTTAAAATGCAAAAAGATTTATAAATTCAGCTGGCTTAGTGTGGACATGGCCAGAAAGTGCATTAATACTTTTAAAATCTGTTCAGTTTTATTTTACTGCAGGGTTACAGCAAGCCTTTCCTGACTGTTAGCTTAGCTTAGCTGCACGGTTACAGCAAGCGTTTCCTGACTGGTTAGTTCCTACTATGACCATACAGTAAAAACAAATTTTTTTCCCCCCCAATATCAAGTTGTGCCTCTGTGTATTTAAGTGGAATTTCTTAACAGCTAGGTGTACAAATTAGACCGCTTGTATTCACCGATACATTATGACTGAACTTGTTACTATTGCATTAGGTGATGAACACAACACTTACTGCAATAGTAACTAAACCAAGACTAATCATTTGATGTTACCTCAATAAGCCAGCTGAATTTTAAAATTCAAAAAGATGCATTTATGAATTCAGTCGGCTTAGTGTAGACACATGGACTAATATAGAAAACCTTTAAAGTGCATTGTTTATTGTATGTTTTACTGTAGTGGTTGGATTATTATAATTCAATCACTACAGTAAGTTTTTCCTATTTAAGTTAATATTTTAATGTATGCCTCTAGTAGGTTTCTACCTTTGTATTTAAGTGCATTTCTTTAAAATCTAGGTTAAAAAAAAAAAAAAGAGTTACTATTGCATTAGGTGATGGGAAACAACACTTAGTGTAATAGTAATTCAAACCCAAGCACTGCTGTCGTAGGGGAGTGTGACCTCAATAAGCCATCTGAATTTTAAAATGCAAAAAGATTTATAAATACAGCTGGCTTAGTGTGGACATGGCCAGAAAGTGCATTATACCTTTAAAATCTGTTCAGTTTTATTTTACTGTACAGTTACAGTAAGTCCTTCCCGGATTTCAAGTTTTAATACCTGAAGTTATGCCTCTACCCGTATTTAAGTGCAATTCCTTAACAGCTAGGTGTAAAAATTAGACCGCTTGAAATCACAGATACATTATGACTGAACTTGATACTATTGCATTAGGTGATGAACACAACACTTACTGCAATAGTAACTAAACCAAGACTAATCATTTGATGTTACCTCAATAAGCCAGCTGAATTTTAAAATTCATAAAGATGCATTTATGAATTCAGTTGGCTTAGTGTGGACACATGGACTAATAAAAAAAAACCTTTAAAGTGCATTGTTTATGGTATGTTTTACTTTAGTGGTCGGATTATTGTTATAGTCAAATCACTAGAGTAAGACATTAGGCTAAGCCTCATTTAAGACTTAGGAAAGTAATTCAAGTACAGAGTTTGTTTTGTGGGGGGCGCCCATAGGTTTTAGGATTTTATTTTTTGTAGAAGCCCTTTAAATTAAAACTGCCAGTTTTAGTATTCTTATTGCCATTTGCTACGTTAGTGTACACAGTGATGTATGTATGGTGTTGTGCAATGTAGTTACGCAATTATGGAGCGTTAAGTGTGCAAATAAAGCTCTACACTGTGTAGTTTACGAAACTCCCTGACAATACTCCAAAGCCAGACAAGTGCAAACTCCAGTGCCGGACTACAACAAACCCACCTGTCCACCACTGAGACAGACCAGTCAAAGTACAGACTACAACCTAAAAACACAAGACCTCAGATATCAGCTGCCACCAATGGCTACATTCAGCATTGCCGACAAACAAGAAAACTAAGTCATGTTCCACACTAGAGATGCGGCACAATCCTGACCATACCACAGCTAAAATGCCAACACAAAAATTGACCATTCATATTTCAGATAGTAAAAGAATAGCGTAAAGATTTTAAAAGCAGGGATTGAAACCAAAGCAGACATAGCAGCTGAAACGCCAGTCCAGGCACGGCGGCCGAGCATATAAATCTCAATTTGTCAAAAAGGGTCGATTACAAACAACAGTAGTATGGCAGCCATGAGACAGAATGGTGAAGAGAAAGGTCATGGCACGGCGGCCAAGCATAAAACAAACGTTGCCCTTAGAAGGGTTCTTGATTAAATGGACGACGGATGCAGCGGAGATGAATGCGCGCAAACTGAAAATGCTGTGGCGCGGCGGCCACCTAAATCAACCACCACCAAACTTACTGTGATGTAGTACCATCCTGGTACTACATGGACATACGATAAGTCGCGCAAAGTCCCCAGAGAACGCGCTGGCTGCCATATTGAACGCGCAAACGGACGAAGGGGTAGTTACTATTTTAAACTGACTAACTTAAAAATCAGGCAGCAATGTTTAAAGACTGACGGCTGAAGAAATTCTGGTCTTCAAAACGCCCTTGAGGGGGGGAAAAGGAAATACAGTTATATTCACAACCCCCTTATCAATATTCCAGGTTTCAAGTTCGAAAGATGGGGGACGTGGCTATATTTGATGTATAGGAGGGCTAATTTAACGCGAGTCATTTGAGAAGGGGAAACGTGAACGAGCAGGAAATTGGCACAACATCCGACAAATCGGCAACATGTCAATAGGACACACATTTGTTTGTTTTTATTAAGGAGACAGCTATGAAGATTGAAAAAGACACAGGGATAGCCAATTAAATTGACACTCACCCTTTGTTGATTTACCTGAGGAATAAAGTGTTATTGCGAATAATGACAGGTGGCACAGCGACCGTGACTGAAAAACAGAGTGAAAGCGTGAAGATAATCCAATAAATTAAATCTATTGGAACACAGCAGCATCAATACGCAACAGACCAGACATGGCCTTCAAGCTCCTAAATCTGCCAAATAGCTTAAAATTTAACAAGACAAGCGCTGCAACATCACTGCAGTACAAACAAAAGCTATGACAAGTCACCCAGCAGAAGCCAAGCACAACTAGCTACCAAACAACTAAAAAGACCTGTAACAAGGCACTTAGCATACAAACAAAGTATGAAACTAGATGCAAAAGAACCAAGATATGGCATCTTAAATGTAAAACAATTAAAACAGATGGGAGGGCAGACGGACGAGGGGCCATTTTGGATCGGACTAGTGGGCATATTGGAATTGGGCAGGGAGGCTAACGGATGCAAGTGTGGCACAGCAGCCAAATGAAAGGGCATAGCAGCCAAGAAAGAAAATAAGAGTCCAACTACCTGACAAAACCACCAATTCAAGCCAACTAGAGAGAAAAGAAGAGTCATGGCAGCCATACTGGGGGAGAGAAAGAAGATGCAAAGAAGCATAGGCCACATGCACAGCAGCCAAGACAAAGCAAGGACACGGGCAAGAATAAAACACACTGCAGACAGAGGCACGGCAGCCCCGAATGTAAAAAAGTATTTGAGACTTACAGTTTGTAGATCTACCTGCAAAAGGAAAGGGGAAAAAAGTTGATTAAAATCTGTGCTAACAAATCCATGTAAACTGGCAGTAAGACGTACGTCATTTGTGCTCACCTGCAAATAAAAGTTTTTCAGCCAACCTGAGAAAAACCCAAGTTTCGAAGAAAAGTTGCCAAGTCCTTTAACAGCTCATCCTGGAGACAGATCAGAAATCCTCATTACCGATAGATTCACACCTCCATAAGAATATAATTTAAAATATTTCCCTGCACAGCCTGAACACAGATTACCAAAGTCTCCTTTTCTAATAGTTTGATCAGCTGTGACGTGAGCCAGACCTTTTACTTAACATTTTTGTTGATTTTAAAGCACAAAATAAGTTAAGCATATTTAAAAAACATAAAATAAAAACGTTTAAACTCACCTGTGTGCGTTTGTATAACGAGCCAACCTGAGGAAAACCTCAGGTTTCGAAGAAAACAGTTTGTCCTGCGTTTCCTTAGGTCCTGAATGAAGATCACAAATTCATGTTACACTTCACGGAGGACAGTTTTAAGCCACACTGGCTCCATTTTTCACTCATTGCGGTAGAATCACGCATGAACAGGTGCGATTGAAGGCCGAAGCCCACACACGCACACCTGTTGGCTGGTTCTGGTCGCTTGAGCAAAAACAGGCCCAAAATCTAAAGCGTTCTTTGTCTTTCATCTAAACTGAGAACGTGTTTACATTCGCTGCTCAGATAAGAATAAAACGTGAACATTTAAACCTGCAGACTGGCAGGAAGCGGTCACCGGACTACGTTACAGACAGAACAAGACTTCAGAACCAGTCTCGATAATGACAATTCGTCACTCACCTGCTCGGAAAAGTTCTGGAACGGGCCGAACCGGACGTTTCCTAATCTTTAACTTTAGCGGTAAAAAGTTGTCACCTGTTTTGAAATCGGCGCCATCGCTCAAGCCAACACGAGACCAAAGCTGATTACGGCGTCTGACGTCACAAGCATTTATTGTCGCCGTGGTGCATTAACTGCACACAGAGAGTGGGAAAAACCAGAACGCGTGAATGATGCGGCAACTGTGGTTGTAAATGCGTGGGGAACTGAGCCGACAAGAGGCTGCCAGCAGTTGGCAGCACAAGAACGATGACGGAGACTGAGATGAATACATTATAATGTGATGTAGTGCTTTTTAAAAATCACTTCTATTGGCACATTCATTGATTCATTGTTTAAGAAAACTGCATAATATTCTTCAAATACACAAACGCTGTAATAGCTTAATTTGATATTGTCTCAAATCTCTCAGGGTTTTTTTTGCTCAGTGGGGACCACAAGGCTCATCGCTGCACCTTCTGTCTCTTTATGCTGAACTTGATGGGGTCAAAAATGAAAAACAGACGGTTACACCAAGCTAAATGTTGAAGAGAAGCAGGTGGTCGGATTAACCACACCACAGTTTCAGAATGTTTCAGACCGTCCTGCTTCACAGCTTCATGTCCTAACAGCAAGGGGTCAAAGAGGGGCCTGCAAATATGATTCTAACTTGGAATTAAAATAATCTATAAAGGAAAGTGTGTCTATAAAAACGTAAAACTGTCTTCACACACAAGGACACAACACTCAATTAAAGTTCATTAACATACTGTATATGATGTAAAAAATACTGTACTTATCTATTACACCTAAACGACACATTCATGTTGTTTTATTCAACAAAGAACCTAAAGCTCAAAATTACTTGAAAATAATTCAACTGCAAGACAGCAAAGATAATAAACATGTAGACTAGAACAGCATTAAATGCGACTTTTTTTCTTCTTCTTTGTGACGACAAGTAACATGCGCGGTAGAAACGATGGCCTGAGCCGCAGAAGCACGTCCTGCCGAGGAGATCCAGGAAACTGACACCGCCGTCAAGTTCCTGGCGATAGACAAGCAAAGAGCGGAAATAATGAAAACCAGCCTCCGGTGTAAAGGACGCAAGCGCCTGCTTCGCGTTGACGCCAACCTCGCAACCGATGGACATCCGCTGCTTGTTAGCTGCACGCGATGCAGCGCGTGTCCTCAGCTAAGCTGGACGCAAACAGGGCGATGAACACACCGTTAGCTTCCGTCAGAGTTCTATCGCAGGAATAGTAGAAATAAATGACCAAATCTCCCCTAAATGCCCACAACAACAGCAGATTGAAGTTAATATTCCTACACGTGCTTGTTTTGTGAAATGCCTCGTATCTTTAATAATTGGTGACTTGGTTTGTACGTGTTTATTAGTAGCGGTTGGGTAGCGGTTTTATTTTGAACGTGCTTAACGGAAATACGAGTAGATGACGTTAACCAGCTTGATGCTGGTCCACTAACTTCTGTGTGGCCAGCCAACCGAAGCATGAGGTCTTCTCTCTGTTCATTTCATCTCGGCCTCGTTGACTAAAGGATGAAAACGCCTTGTTATAAGCGATGATACGGTCTGTATTAGACTTCTTGGGTCGAATCAGCCATTTAAAGCGGAAACGCGCGCCTGTGCGGAGCAGCGAACTCTTCTCCGTATCCCTCACCCCACGACCAGCGTCCTGTGAGCTCTGCTAACTAGCTATGATGTGATTGTGCCTAACAGCCGTCGAGGGATGTTGTAATTGCCCTTATCACAGCTGCATGGCTACAACACCCGACAGTCTGCCTCGACTGAGCGCCTGAATGCCGTTACTTCGATAGCCATTTGGGGCTCTGCGTCGGGAGGAACCGCTGTAATTTTGTGGCGGAAATAACCGAAGACACGGCAGCCACCGCGCTGTAGTTCTCCCCTGAAAAGATGTCTTTCTTCAATTTTCGGAAGATTTTCAAGTTGGGCCCGGACAAAAAGAAGAAGCAGTACGAACATGTGCACAGGGACGTTAACCCGGAGGAGATCTGGGAGATCATCGGGGAGCTGGGAGATGGGGCGTTTGGGAAAGTGTTCAAGGTAACTAGCGTCTCACATCCGCCTTACGGTGTCCTAACCTAGTTGTTAACGTCCGCGTCCATCGTGTGTCATGCTGCTGCGTACACGCTGTGATGCCGATCGGCGGCTCTGACAGCCGGTCCCCGTGCAGGCCACACTGCGTAGGCCACTGGACCCTAGGAAATTAAACACAACCCTCGTAGCCAATGCTTTGACAGTCCATCCTAACTGTGACCTGCCGCCTGCTAACAAAAGTCCCCCCCTGCAGAAAGCATCACGACCTGGACTGATTAGTGTTTGTATGGCATTAAGTAGGTATGACCGGCTATAAACAAGTGTTCGTGACGTTGAGCTGCCTCTGGCTTTAGGCAACCAGCTGAAAGGTGTGGTTCACTTCTTCAGAATAAGCATGGCCTCAGACAGCACAAACTGGTCTGTCACAGCGCACAGACCAGCTCTGTCACTCAGCTATGTACAGTAGAACAGATGATTTCTAAGACTTTGAAATAGTTTGTTCACGCCACACACTGTAACAGGTGAACGGATGTTTAAGCTGTGTTTAGTGGTTAGAAACCACTAAATTTAATGCATTATATTGCAATAAAACCAGAGGTTATGTCCAAAGCTTCAGTTTGTCTACGTTAAATATCTAGATATTCATAGTGCTACCTGTAATCTCAGCCTAAGTGATGTAACTCTCAGTTTATCTTATGTATCTGCTTTGAGCTGAGGTGTTTTAGATACAGTTTTAGAGAAATGTTGCTATTATAGTAGCTTCATGAAATTCTCTTGTCTGTTAATCTGTCTGACTGCCTCTGTGTGGTTGCTTACTGGAACTCTTGTGATCATATAATGCAGTTAATGGCCAGGAAATTATAATTTCCAATTTTAATTTCCATTTCTAAGTCTTATTATCTGATTACGTCGTCTGCAGTAAAAGCCAAAGAACATTCAGTTGTAGACAGACATAGAGCCCTTACTGGAGGAGTTGCATCCAGGTCCTTCTGTTTATGAGCCTGTAATTAATTCAATTTAATCAGCAGGCATGAAGCCACCTATGAAGTTTTCTCAGCTTGCTGATCTGGAGCATTAAAGCATGTTTTAACACAGTGAGAAGAGGGGAAGACATGAGCAGTGATGTTAAATAAGCTGTTGTTGCTGCACACTAACCTAGAAATGGTTATAAGCCCATTTCCTAGGAACTGAGAGTCAGACATTTTACAGTGAAAAGGATTATTAACAGGTAGAAAGAATTCAAGACGGGGCAGGCTGATGTCCCACCCAACGTTGGACTACAGACAAACAACCCATAGTCAGTTTAGCACAACGGTAGAGATGTGTTTATATTAACTTGTCTTGCAAACACAGGACCTGGGCACAACTGTCACTGAGACGACCATGAACCACAGTGTGCTGGTGGAAATGGAAGACCAAATGGAAACAAGTCTCACGAGTCAGAACTTTAATATGTTTATACACAAAACCAATTACTAACTATTAACTCATACTGCTTGACCGATAAGGACTGGGAGGCGTCACATTACTACATCAACTCAGAAACAGATCAACAGTTATTTCACAGGCTTTTGATGGTTGCATCATCTGGGAAGGGTGACGCAGATTTTCTCCAGTGTGTGAAAAGGGAAGGGTGAAAAAGAGAAGGTCCACACCTTTATTTAATTATTTACAGTGTATATATAGCCCGCGTAACATGTTATGTACTCATAACAGGCAAAACTTCAACAAATCAGACACATGCTGGTGAAGTCCCATCATGACATTAACAACCAGATCACCAAGCGCATGACTGAGTGCTAGAAAGGCGTGAGCCAGCACAAAGGGAAAAAAGCAGGGAGTGTGTCAGGTCAGGACTGTGTAAATATAGGGTCTGACACACTCGGCTGCAGTTGCTCCTAACACTCCCTCCCATTTCTTTTTCCTTAACTCCCACAGATTGTGTCTGTATCCATAAACACTGAGTCGAATGCTGGCCTTACAATGAGTTATTTTGTCCAATGTGAAGTAATTATTTTTGATGAGCCTAATCAGAGTTTTAGGTTGCCTACATTTATTTGGTATCAGACTTAAATTACTGGGACCTAGTGTCTTAAACAGGTGTACCAATTTGAAAGCGAAGACAGTAGACAGATAGGGTTAGAAAAGGAAGAGGCGGAAGTAAGCAGTTTCGCAAGATTAGCTCTGCTAGAGTAGGTTTGAAGAAAATGTGCTGAACTGTACAGTTTTGGACTTCAGTTAAGTGTAGTTTTTGCAGCCCTCTTCCTTTTTGGTATGTACAGTAGCAATGTCAGAAATTCTCTGTGATATCTGTTTATAGAATTCATTAAGGTCACTACTCTAGTCACACTGTTCTTCAGGTACCAACAACCAGCTGCGTACCAAAGGCTCAGTAAACATTTTACCACAACAACGTTCCCTGTAGATATAATCAACATTTTGTGTTGGCAGAATATGCAGCACTTCACGGTTTCTGTTTTTGCTTTGCTTACAGGCTCAGAACAAGCAGAATGGGACCCTTGCTGCTGCCAAGGTTATTGACACAAAAACCGAAGATGAGTTGGAGGACTACATGGTAGAGATTGACATCCTGGCCTCCTGCAACCACCATCACATTGTCAAACTGCTGGACGCCTTCTATTTTGAAGGCAAACTCTGGGTAAGTAAGAAAGTGCCTGACTGAGAGAAGTCTTTTTTTTTTTCTCATGCGATGCTGAGACACAGAGGCTGCAAACCACTAACGCATGGAGACACACCAATTCATCACAAGCTACTGTTTGTTATCCTAGTTCTCAAAGGACTCTTACATCATTCTGTTGAAGGATAATAGTCATGCATTTGTTCTCTGTGCCTGCATTTCACGAGTTAAAAACCAGCCATGTGATGCAGTTAGAGGTTATGACTGTATGCTCTACGGCAGGAATGCCTGCCGTCTGAAAAATCAGAGCTCATAATCTACAAAATAATACATTACAGGCCACACTGGCCTAACTCGTGCCCTCCTGCTTATGTAGTGAGTTAATATGGTGACGTACTGTAGGCATAAAATCCTTAAACCGGTTTTTAGAAATGCTTTACTTAACTGTGAGCAGAGAGTTTCACAACGTGGTCAGTAGCTCTCATTCTGTGTGCACTAAGAGGCCCCGCAGCAATTAGTTCCTGGCAGGTGGTGTCATGTGACCATCCCTTGTGGACGAGCCACATCTATGGGAAGATAATGGAGTGGTTTTGGTGGCTGGAGAAAGTGCCTGTGAATTATTCAGAGCTGCATGCAGGTTGTCCCGGCCCCTGTCTTTAAACAGCACAGTGGCTGTGTAACTGCTTCTGCATGTGTTAGGTGTTAATGTATGATTGTTATTCATCAAGGAAAATATGTTCCTTGTAAACTAGAGAATGTATGTGCATGCAAGATAACAACTGCAAATGTGAATTTGTGCCTGTCAGAATCACCAGAATATAAAAAAAACAACAGTTACAGTTTCATGTGCAGAACAAGAGCAGCCGCTTTCCTGCATGTCTGAGCTTCTGAATGGCAGGTGGTGCTCGGTTGTTGTTTTGATCGATTTTTGTCTATCATCTGATACCATGAACTGTTAAGTAATGTGCTGGCAAAGCCAATATAGATAGAGCTGTGGTCAGTTACATTACATCAGCCTTTACAACTGAGGTCAGGACGTGGTCAGATTAACATCTCAGTAGCTGCATTAAACAGTGATGCTGTGTCCATCTGATGTAGTTAACACACATGTGCTTTGTGAACTGTTGAATCTGTAGTTGTAATGTCAGACGCAGTATACTTGGCTGAAGTAGGGTATGCCAGCAGATTGCTGGAGTAAAAGCATCTGCGCTGGTTATTATAGTATCGGTTCAAGTTGAAGCTTTAGGGCATATCGTCTAGACGCAATTAACTAAGGAATGAAGCGATAATGGCCTTACTTCCTCAGAATATGCCCCCTCACATGTTCCCCGAAAACAAATATCAGTGTCAGTGATGTTGAGGTTTTATGAAATTTAATTGGACAAAATGTCTTTGCACCGTAAGTTACAATATCAGTTCTCCACCCGACATTTTGATTTGAAGGTTTGTGCTGTAATGCTTAACAAAATGAGGAAATTATTTTTCGGCAGAATCTGTGATGAAATATCCTGGATGTGAGTCAGTGACTCTTTGCACTCTGAAGAATAGGAGTTGGCCAATCATCACTATCATCTTTCTGTGTTTCTTAAAAAAAGATTCCAGTTCAGTTTTTGCTAGAATCTCTATTGATGTTTCTATTCAACAGGTGGTTAAACATAATAATTGTTTTAAAATCTAGAAAGGCAGACATACCTTTAGGGGGCGCAGCATGGCTTTATTAGCTTCCTGCTATGTGTTCAGAGCATTAGCATTGTTTTATTTTCTCTCACCATTACAGATTCTTATCGAGTTCTGTGCGGGTGGGGCAGTGGATGCCATCATGTTGGGTAAGTCCCTAATTCATTGAAGGAAACTGAACTTCTGGAGCCTTTCTTTGCTCCATCCTCAAGTGCCAACTCTTCTTATTCCATCTAAAAGCCTCCTTGTGGGATGAGTTTTCCATCTCCCTGGTAAAAGAGGCTTTTCCAGCTGCGCAATTATTGAAGATTGCATTTCAATGCCTGGACTTTTGCTTTCATATTTTGAAGCATAGAGAAACACCTATTTTCTTTAACATTCTTTGTTAATTGCCGTGAAAACACAATAGCAGTTTTTCATTCCACTGTTGATGCATTTGCCTGTGTGGTCTGACTCACCTAAATAAATTTCTTCCCCCATATTTGTCCAGTCATACTTGCCAGCTGGTGTAAGGGTGGAGTTTTATTCTTCAGTTGCTATTGGAAACCATCAGACCATCACATTTGATGTTAATACATCCAAACGGCCCCGTTATTTTTGTCGAAGCGCATTAGAAAAACTCCAGCAGCACCATATTATCTGGCTTACTGTAAGAACTGTGTGTATGAATGTTTATCCACAGAACTGGAGAGGCCTCTGACAGAGCCTCAGATCCGTGCGGTGTGTAAGCAGACCTTGGAGGCCTTGTCTTACCTCCATGAGAACAAGATAATCCACAGGGACTTGAAAGCTGGAAACATTCTCCTCTCCTTGGATGGAGATGTGAAACTGGGTAAAAGCTTCTCATCATCTTCTGCTGCTGCTGCTCATCGTAGTGTTTCACTGAGCATAAAGGGTTATTCAACAAGCAAATGATCTTGCTCTTGCTCCATTAAACACGCAATAAGAGACTTGGTTTATCTAAGCAGAACAATTTGTGACTCGTGGTAGATTTTTCTTTTAAATGTGTCCTTGGTGACCACCCTAAACATTTTTAATAGGCTTAAAAAGCTAATTAGGTGAATCATGGATCCCTCTGCCATCACTGCTCTGGTAACCAGCTGAGCTATGTGACTTTGGGGACAGTGGTGGCAAGTGCACAGCACAGTAAAAGAGAATTAAACAATTCAGATGTAATCAAGTTCAGAAATGTTAACGTTTACCAAAAACATGTTTTGTCCTTTAACCTCAAAAGCGAGAGCTGTATTTTTTATACAGGTATTGAAAGAGTTGGTGAGACATTGAATTGGTTACACAATATAGAAGTGAAAGGATTCATGCCGCTGCTGTAGCATCCATAGCTCTGGTGATTCATGTTCTGTAGGCAGAGGGTCATGACAGAGTCTAGCAAACAATAATCACTGAGCAGTCACCAGGGACTTAATGATAGATTCTTCTCTTTGCCTCTAATGATGCATGAAAAAAGCAGTCTGAAATAGTCACATAGGTAACAACAGTGACTGTAAAGGGGATATAAGTGGAGCTGATACTTTTCTTTATATTTATGAGATAAACTCTTGAAAGATTAAAGCATATTAGCCAAATTCTGCAGTCTTTAGTCTTTTTACTGCTGTAATATCAATAACAAACAATTTTATATACAAATATACAGTATACATGTACATCTTGTGTCTCCGTTGCTTAAAACAGAAAATGTCATCATGCAATTTAGTTTGATCATAATTAATTTCTACTTTCAGCTGATTTTGGGGTGTCTGCTAAAAATACCAAGACTTTACAGAGAAGAGATTCTTTCATCGGGACTCCATATTGGTGAGTCATGCAGCTGGGATATGAGAGGGCAGTCACCGCTCTTCATGTGATAATAGTCTTAGTTGCCGTGTGTGAATTCTATTTTCAATGCAATGTCACAGAAAAATGTTGAACGGATGAGGCCATTTAGCAGATGATTTGTTAGTAATATTAATAGGTGCTGAATTTGACTATTTCATAGAGAGTTAGGCTTTAGAGACCAGAATGGTATCAAGCAACGCAGCTGGGTGCAAAGTCCTGAAATGTGATTAATGCTGGCATCTTATTTCGCAGGATGGCCCCTGAGGTAGTGATGTGTGAAACTTCTAAGGACCGCCCCTACGACTACAAAGCCGACATCTGGTCCCTTGGAGTCACCCTGATAGAGCTGGCGCAGATTGAGCCCCCCAACCACGAGATGAATCCCATGAGAGTGCTGCTGAAAATAGCCAAGTCCGAGCCCCCCACACTCATGCATCCCTCTCGCTGGTGAGATGGTGAACTGGTGATAACTAGAGAGGTGGCAGTGGAGTGTTTCCAGATTGGGGATAAGGATATGTTGACTGTTTAATGTGGGAAAGTGTGTTGAATAGCTTAGTGACCACAGGGGAGCTAATGATGCAGATTTATTCAACAACGGACACTTTGTAATTCCTTTTTATTCATTCTTCAAAGGTCATCGGAATTCAGTGACTTTTTACGGAAAACACTCGATAAGAATGTGGACAATAGGTGGGGCACAGCTCAGCTTTTACAGGTAAGCTGCCCTATTCCACCTGCTTCCTACTGTTATCTCACTGTGCAGGTTACAGTATAACCACATGAATGTATGCTCAGTCAAATCCTCTAAATTCCTCACATTTTGTCATTTCCTGTTTTGTTTCTTGTTACCTGTTGGTTTGTTCCTATATTTTTGATATGTCCTGACAATTTGTGACAAATATTGTCAAATTTTTGGAGTTCTCATGTCCTTCTCTATCTGCACAGCATCCTTTTGTCACAAGTGCCACTGATAGCAAACCTCTTAGAGAGCTTATAGCTGAGGCGAAGGCTGAGGTCACAGAGGAGCTTGAGGATAGCAAAGAGGAGGAAGAGGAGGATGAGCCTGATACGCCTGTGGTATGCAGTTTTGTTTCTATGTGTAGGATCTTACAGTAGGAGTTACATACATTGTGCAGTAACCTTTTCTATTCCCTGCTATTGGCATTAAATTATTATCTAACTGCTGATTCAGGCTGTTCCTGGTCACAAGCGAGCGCCATCAGATGCCAGTGTGGCCAGCTCAGAGGACGACAAAGTCCCACCAACTCCATCCACGTTGGAATCTGTTACAGAAAAGACTGAAGCTGAACCTGTTGAGGACCGGACTAGTGATAAGCTCTCAGATGAAGGACTTGGAACAAGTGAAGTAGACAGGACTGAGGACGAGAAACTCAATGAGATTTCTGATGCAAGTAATGAGGATCTGGCCTCTGGGCCTCTAGAGCCTGCCAAGGACATTGCCTCACAAGATCACGCAGAACCCAAAGAAGAAGACACCAGAGCTGAAGAGATTCCTGCAGAACCAGTAATACTCCAGTCAGAAGATGCTACAGATACAGCAGGTGTTCAAGGACTTGTCACAGATGGAGAAACAGAAGAGAAGCTAAAGGAGACGCAAGAAGGAGAAACAGAGGACGAACACACTGAAGTAGTAGAAGTTGAAAAGGAATCCAAGGAGGTAAAGGAAGAAGAAGATGAAAAAGTAGCAGATACAGAAGAATTGCAACCTGAAGATAAACTAGATAAAAATGAATCTACAACAGGAGAAGTGACGCAGGTAACAGAGGAAAACACTGAAATTAAAGGGGAGACCCCTGAGCACAAAGAAACAGTAGACCAAATAGAAGATACCGCTAATGGCACCGATATAAATACAGAGACAGACAATATAGAATCAAATTTAATAGACCACAAGTCACATGTGGATGAGTCCTCCAGTGACGTTTTAGTAGAGAAGGAGGACATAGAAATTGAAGCACACGGGAAGCCTGAGGCTGACGCTTGTGATGAGGCAGAGCAGCCTGAACAAGATGGTGAGAACAGAAAGGAGAATGAAATGGAGGAACAGGTTCCGACTGAGTCCACAAATGGAGTCATCGATGAAACCAGTGACATTGCTGAGGTTTCAGAACAAGTGGTCCCATCAGAAGATGTCCCTGTAAAGGACATTCAGGAGAAAGCTTCTAATGCAGAGGAGAGCACTTCCCAAGATGCTGTGTCAGTCCCAGAGAGTGAAATTGATTCAGAAACCAAGACTGAGCAAGGGAGTCCTGCTGTGGTGAAGCCTGATGTGGAGTCTGACTCTGGAAGCAGCTCTGCTGCTGATACAAATAGCGTTGACCTCAATCTGTCCATCTCAAGCTTCTTGTCCAAGAGCAAAGAAGGGGGATCCTTGTCCATGCAGGTAATATATCTGAGCCTCACATTCAAATGTAGTTGTTAAATTATCAAGTCCATTTTAATGAATTGTGCTCCCAAACCATCCCCATTGGCAGGAGTCAAAACGGCAGAAGAAAACTCTGAAGAAGACTCGGAAGTTCATGGTGGATGGTGTGGAGGTCAGTGTGACAACATCAAAGATTGTCACAGATAACGACACCAAGAGTGATGAGATGAGGTTCCTGAGGTACGTCTGAATCACGTGCCTTGCTTGGTCGCTCTATATATGGGACGCGACCCGTTTAACATGACTGTCCTAAATAGTTCTTGCTCATTTCACAACTCCCACAGCTTTTTACAAATGCCAGATGGGTTATCTCCTGTGATGAATGTGGCCATCATGTTACCTTTTAAAGACATGAGACAGACTGTTTATAAAAGTGTTCTCTTATTGTTTGCAATGTCAGTAAAGCACAGTTACCAGGTATCAATTTGACAACTACTGAAATGTTAAGTCCTCTAAACACTTTTGTGAACAGTACGAGTCTAGTAAATACAGTGACACCGTCATTTCTCTGGTGTGGTTTCTTCAGGCGGCAGGAGTTGAGAGAGCTGCGCCTCCTGCAAAAAGAGGAACAAAGGGCTCAGCAGCAGCTCAGCAACAAGCTGCAGCAACAAAGAGAGCAGATCTACAGACGCTTCGAACAGGAAACTACTGTGAGTCTGCTTTCTTTTTTTATGCCACAGTAGTGTGGTGAGTTTTATTAGGTCAGCTCCTAGGAAACATGCTGCTTCATTTCAAATCAGATTTAAAACTAGACATGGGACCAAATACCGGTTCATTATTCATCATGTAGTTTTTCTCCTGTGAAGCACACAGTCTTGTTAAGTAGCGATAATCATCACATTACAAACTTTTATTGTATATGTTAAAATGATAGAATCTACGCGTCTGTTACTTTTTTCTTATTTCTAACCAATAACTGGTTGTTCTGTGTTAATCCTGTAATACGGATCTTGTCATGATGATTTTATCCATGCAGTCTAAGAAGCGCCAGTACGACCAAGAAGTGGAGAATCTCGAGAAGAAGCAGAAGCAGACCATTGAGCGACTGGAGCAGGATCACACCAGTCGGCTCAGAGACGAAGCCAAACGCATCAAAGGGGAGCAGGACAAGGAGCTCTCCAAGTTCCAAAACATGCTGAAGAACCGGAAGAAGGAGGTACGCTCCTGCACGGCCGCTACTGCATGGAACCACCTTTAGCCATATCGCGAGCCCTGTACTCAGGGAGCTTGTACGCGCCTGCATGCGGTGGACACACGCTGTTAATGGTGCATGTTTGTCTCAGCTTAGCTGGGGGCATATTTCGCTGTGTCATACGAATCCTCTGCTGAATCTGCTTACTACCGTGTGTGTGCATACAGCTGCGACAGACAGGCTTTCTGCTAGAAGCTACCGGCGCCATGTTTTGTTTTCGTTGATCTACCTAGAGGCTTCTGGTCGTCTCACAGGCATTGCTGTGCTTCTGGGTGTGTTTCTTATTTTTAGAGGACTGTTTAATAAAAGTTAAAGGTGACACTAAGTATGAAACCTAATTATGAATGTCTGCAGGTTTGTTCTCCATCTCTGTTGTGTTTCTGCTTCTTGGCCTTAAATGCTGCGTTTCATGTTCATAGTTGGTGTGATTTGCTCTATGCAGCTTTTTTTCTGCTGATTGTCACTTTAATTCTTTGGTGGTGGTTGTGCTGCTCACAATCTGCTGTGGACAACTGAAATACATGATTCTACTGTTGGTTGGCTTAATGTCATTGCTTTCACGCTTTAGCTTTGCAGTTTGTTAGCAGCATCAATACTAAGATTCAAAGATATCACCTATTTAGAAATGTGTAGCTTTCTGTTTTTGCAGCATTGTGTTCTTTCCTTGAAATGTATTGTTACTGTGGTTTTTAACTAACATGTCTCTTGTATGAGTGTGTGAGGGTCACTGGTCATGAGGTGACCAACATCTGAACTTTTCCATTAGTGGTGTTAGGCTAATCTGGGCAACAATTACAAGAATATATACCAGAGTAACTGATATGGAATTTTTTATTATGCTGCAACTAATAAATGCCACTTGTAGTTGTTTAAGTAGGGAGTTTATGTGTGGGTTAAGTTTCCTCTGCGGTGAATTTAAGTCTGAGAACTGAGACTGCAGCACTTTCAATGTTGTTATTGTTAATTATTCCAAATCAGTTACTTTGTTTTTCTGATTTAAAGTGTGCCTTGATGGCTGTGGGACTTAAGTGATTGCTGACTAATACAGAGGGAGCTGTTCTTGAAACTAACATGTTCTGCCATGTAGCTGTTAAATCAAAAGCCTTGATTCTAACTCCCACGGTTAAAAACTACTAATTAATACAACGAGTAGTTTGGAGGATGAAGGATGTAGGAGCTGAGCATGCTGACTTTAAAATCAGGTGGTGGCTTGTTAACGTCTCTCTCAAAGTGGGCCATGCATGTCTTCAAGTGTTGGGCGGCTTCATTAGACTTTCCAGATTACGAAGCATCAACCCGTTTGTGCACCTATGCTGTGCTGTAGATCAAACAGGAAGTTGGACAGTCACCCAAGCATATGAGAAAAGAGCTCATGAAACGCTTAACGGAGGACCTAACGCTCGTTAAGACTGCAGAGGTAAACCATCACCTGGCGCTTACTCTGAAAGAGTAAGAGATTCCTTCATCTCTCTCTCGCTCTCGCTCTCCTTCTCTCTATCCTTGATACATCCTTGTTAGGCCTCTGTACACAGACAGAAATGGTTGCTGTGTCTGTGATGACTCTGCGTTCCCACCTACCGCACAAAGTCCTGAATGAAGTCCTGACAATTCCTGAAATTAATTGGTCACCCATCAAAGATTTTACCTTTGTGCTGAGTTGGCTACTGACCAAAAGTTAGTGTTCAACTAGCGGCCTAGCCACAGTTTTTTGTTTTTGTTGTAATAAGAATATCATTTATCACTGTGAATTATGAGCAGCAAAGTGCAGACAGTTTTCTTTCCCGATATAGCATAGTGGTTTCACAGTATGTCTTTTAGGAAGTAGACACACTAAGTCATGTGAACAATGAACAAAGGCCTTGGTTTCTTTGAAAGGTAACTGGTAGAACATTAACACTCTAGCATGAAAAGTATTAAAACCGCCCTTTTTGCAAGCAGGATGTAACTCAAGTGCTGCAATTATAAACTGCATTCAAGCATGAGAAGAAGAGAAAAGCAATAATAACCAATTAACGTACTTGCTTCTAACCAGGATTAAGTTCCTAATAGGCTCCGTCTCGTACTTAACGCAGGGAGAATCGCTGTGTGTCTGTGTGCTGGTGTTTGTGTGTGAGATCCTCAGCCTGCTGTGTGTTGGCTGTTCCTGATCAGGACGAGTGCGCTGTGTGCTCTCCTCCGCAGGCAGTGGCCCAGGTTATGATACAGTCTTTTCAGTTGTCCTCATGCGCTCTCTTCAACGCTCAGATGCAGGATGTAAGTCTCCACCCCCGTTTCTCTCTGTCTCTGCCCCATACTTAGATGTGTTGAGTTAACATGGGTTGTGCTCAGTTCAGTTTGCTGTACGAACGACACATCTAAGCATGGGCAGCCTGTTGTTGTTGGTCTTTACTGAATGTCGTCATCACTGTGTTTGTGCAGTGATACTCTTCCTTTCTCTCTCCTACTTAGTATTTTTCCTCCACCAGTCCACAATTGTTTTACATTTAGTCTGTGGATTTTATCTGGCGTTTATATTTGTATCAGACTGAACAGAATCTGGCAGTAAACATGCACAACGGTCTGTCCTGGAGGTGGTGTATCTGTTGATCCCCTACTGTCTGGATCCATGTGTGTCTCTGTCAACCAGTGTCCAAATATAGAATAACTGCCTTACAGCATGGACGTAACAGTGACTTGTACTGTGCATAATCAGGTTAGGGAACTCATTTTTTGATCGAGCAGCATAATAACTATATGATCTTATTATAAGTTGTCTTTTGATAAAGTGGATTCTATGTAATTACAAGGTTAATTAAGTCTAATCATAGGTGAGTAATAGCACCATGTAATCTACCGTTTTCTACGCGCTACATATTAGAAGTAGAGTAATAAATGTGTGATCCCTGGGTTTAATATGTACAGTGTATAAGAAAGAAATGTTAATTGATATATATACTGTATATAGTTTGGCTTATGCAATAAGCCAGTCATAATGTAGCTGGACTGGATGAGATGAGGTCTTCAGTGTAGATATTATCGTTCATATAACTGATTCTTTACTGAGCTGCTAACTGTCTTCACCTCCATTGTGGATCGTTGTCATCCATGATCTCTGAGTGTCTTCTCTTCTGACTCGACGTAGCATCTTCCCTTGTGTTGTGCAGAGCTTGCAGTGGATAACGTGACCAGATTGTCTCATTTCAGGCAGACTTGGTTTTACTGTGCTTTCTCTCCTCACTCCTGGCTGTCCCTCTGTGTGAGCCCCACGGTTTCCTCTGGCTGTTTTTCACCGATCTTCTTTCTGGCCTCCCAGGAGCAGGAGTTTCTACAGAAGCAGCAGCAAGACCTGGATGGAGCTCTGAAGAAAATTATCCAGCAGCATAAAGTGGAGATCGCCACTATTGAGAGGGATTGCCTCAACCACAAGCAGCAGCTGATGAGAGGTAGGAGACTGGAAAAAAAATAAAAGAGGGCATGTTACAGCTTGTGGAAGTTTTGTTGACATCATTGTTTTCGTCACCAGCTACCCTGCACATTCACGTGTGCTGACTTGCACACGTGGCCTTACATAATGTTTTATTTGTGTTTTTCAGCTCGAGAAGCAGCCATGTGGGAGTTGGAGGAGCGGCAACTGCAGGAGAAGCACCAGCAGCTGAAGCAGCAGCTTAAAGACCAGTACTTCCTGCAAAGGCACCAGCTGCTGAAGAGGCATGAAAAAGTAAGAACAGAGAGAAAGGTTTTCATTGATAATGAGTCTGTTTCATGAACATAAACCTACTGAGCTCAAAAATGTGTGTATGTACATTTTTACAGGAAATGGAGCAGATGCAGCGCTACAACCAGCGGCTGATAGAGGAGATGAAGAACAAACAGACTCAGGAGAGGGTGCGTCTACCCAAGATTCAGCGCAGCGAGGCCAAGACGCGCATGGCCATGTACAAGAAGAGCCTCCGCATCACTGCCACCGCAGCTGTTACACCAGAGCAGGAGAGAGAACGGATAAAACAGGTACAGGCCAACTGCTGCCTTCAGTTTCTGCTGGTCACAATTAAACCAGTGACTAAGCATTCTTCATAGGATACCGTCACCTAGTTCTGCCAACTTAAACACAGTACTCTATTATGTCAGCCTGTCTGACCTCAGAGCAGTAACTTTACAGTCTTCATCATACAGTATGAAACAGCGGTTACAGTGTTGCCTGTACTGTAAATGTTCTTACAGGACAGGCACTAAGAACTGTGATTTGGTCTTTGAAATGAGAGTATTACATGTTTTCAACCAGTCTATGGCCAGGTGCCATTTGTAGCTAACAAAAAATATCACGGTTTTCTGCGTTTGGGAGGACGTGTGATTACAGCTGTTTGTTGTATTTTGCCTGTGGGACCAGTTTGCTTCCCAGGAGGAAAAGAGACAGAAGAACGAGAGGCTCCACCAACACCAGAAACACGAGAACCAGATGAGGGATCTGCAGTTGCAGTGTGACTCAAACATCAGGGAGTTGCAGCAGCTACAGGTGGAGACAGCACACAAACGCACACACTCTATTCACCGTTCAGCCAACCGCATTTCCCAGCGTTGTTCCACGTGTGTAAAAGAAAATGTGGAATGTAGACGGAGTCAACAATACAATGGCTAATTATCTGCTACGGTAAATCGTTGTTTACTTGTTTTTGCTTTGTTTTCCAGAATGAGAAATGCCACCTTCTGATTGAACACGAGACCCAAAAGCTGAAGGAGCTGGACGAGGAGCACAGCCAAGAGATGAAGGAGTGGAGAGAGAAGCTGAGACCCAGGAAGAAGGTATTAGCAAAACCCATTTCTTCTTTGACTCATCTGTTGATGGCTTAATTAAATCGCACTGGGTAGACTGAGCTGTGTGTATCTGCTGACCCCTGCAGGCGCTGGAGGAGGAGTTCACACGGAAGCTGCAGGAGCAGGAAGTCTTCTTTAAGATGAGCGGTGAATCTGAATGCCTTAACCCCACCACCCAGAGTCGAGTATCCAAGTTTTACCCCATCCCAAACCTGAACAGCTCCGGTTTATAGCCTCTGTATCTGTCAGACTTGGCTGCGCTCACAGACTTTTCCCGGGGAGCGACATGATCATTTTTTAAACCGTTAAACTGGTTATCAGAATATCTTCATTGCTTTGATTCCACTCTTAGTGAGCATGACGTGCCTAAACGCTGTTCCCTCACTTAATTCATTTTCTCCGCGTGTTGGAAATGCCCAGTGGTTAATATGCACTTTTCTGCGCATGTTAAATTTGTAAAACGTTAATGGCTTTAGGCCGATCCTGCTAATCAGATTATTGGAAGCACAGCCTGGTTTTTAGTGCCTCGCTGGTTCTTTTTGCGGCATTTAGGCCTTTCGCTGGTTTAATCATAGCATGGAGTAAATGCAGTTCCCCTAAATGTTTTGCAAAATCTGGTTATCATAGTCACCCATCGTCACAAGATCAGAACTGATCCAAACTGCGATGTTCTGATGAGTCTGCAGACTTTGTTATGACTGTGTCGTCTGCGTTGTCCAAAACCAAGTCGTGTTGGGGGCCCGAGCTGAAATGAAAAGGAATGTGTTGTGCTGTAACTGAGTGAAATGTTATGCGTGTACCTACATCCTGTGCTTGCCATGACAATATTTCAGTCTTGAGAGATGAATGAACAAAAATATTTGTATTACTTTAGCACTTCATTTTATTCGAGTGCAGTAGTCCCAAACACATTCTCCCTGTTTACTAAGCACAGAGGTGACCTGCTGCAAAAATAACAATTCTATAGAAATATATGTATGAATAATAAACCTCTTTATCTTCTGGGTGTTACTTTGAGAAGCAGTAAGTAGTAAAGGAATGTAAAGCTGTTGATTTGCACTGTTTTCCCATGAGCTAAAGAACAAATATGCAGTAGTAAATCTGAGCCACCTTTGGTCTCAGCCAAGCCTGATCAAACTCTGAACTGATAGGTTAGAATATCTGTCTGCTTTTTAAGCTTGGGATTCATCTTGTTTTTTTAAATATGACCATTTTATTTTATGATCACATCAACGTTTCTAAGTGTTTATAACTAATGTGATGCTGAAATCGCTCCCTCACATTTGTTCTTCTTGGGACCAGTGTTGAATGAAGGCTAGGATGCGGTAGGAGTTCCAGTGTTTGGTTTAGTGTATTATATAAAGGTCTATAAGTATAGACCTTTATCAAGGTCAAGTCATCTGATTAATCTATTTTTGCCACTGCACATCATGAGTGGATATTATACATTTCTGTCAGCTGACATTATTTTCATATTTTCATTCTTTTTTGTTGGGGTTTGCGGGAGGTGATCTTGTGAATCACACCGTACACCCCATATATTTCAGTTAGGTTATTTTTATGTTACATCATTTTAAAGTGTTGATACATTTAATTTACCACAGTTGATATTCTTAGGATATGCATTATGATGTTGCATCAAATGTATTTAAAGTGTCTTTTTAAATTGACTTTTTTGTTGTAAATAAAGCACCTTTTATTTGGAATCGCAGCTGTCTGCCAACACCTTTCATATTAATGTAGCCACGCAAATATCAAGACCCGCAAGTCCAAAAATAGATTTATTTGTGTGTCTTTCAAATAAATTGATCAAATGTCAATAAGTTCAATCAACGTAAAACATAATCTGGGAACATTTTATAGTTTAATCTTTTCAACACCTGAAGGTATAAAGAAAATATCAATTTCAGTGCTTGCGTATACAAAAATAAACAATGCAATCATTCATTTCTAAATAATTATGAATCAGCTGTCAGCAACATTTGACCTCATCTCAACTCACCTCCCACAAATGGCCTAGAAACTCACTGGGACCGTGTCAGGTTTACATACCGACACTTTCCTTTATGTACTTTAGGCTAATTGTGTGAACATTTGTTTGGTGTAACATGATTGAATCAGCATATATGAAGAACAATATATCTAGTCTTATGTCAAATTGAAGGGTTAATAAAATCTAACACTTATAGTCCTCAGTACAATATAATCCTCAAAAGACAACAATTGAAAAAGACACTCAAGCCACATAAGCATTGTAAAAAATGCAAAGTGCAATTAAAATACCAGCGATTCCTAGTTATTGCTTAAACAATAATGTTCTAATAAACAGAGCCACCTCTGAAAAAGCTTTATATGCAAACTTCTAACAAAGCAAAGTAAACATTTTACACCCAGTCTGTCAGGAGAAACATCTGTCAAGTTGCTAAAGCCTTTCTACTGAGGACTGAGAAACTGATCCATGTTTTGGCTGCTTTTATTTTTGTAGAGTTTCTACAGTTGACAGCAATAAGAAGCAGTTCGACTATTTGCATAGCAACGAGTTGAACATCTAATAAAAAAAAGAGTAAAATTAAAATGAAATCTGACTTATCCAGTAGTATTTTAGCCACTGTTGGCATGACGACGATGCTTCTGACGGCGATCACCCGGTTCATCGCCTGCAGTGGACAGAAAAACACAGTGTAGCAATGAGTTCAGTCACACGGGACATTTTTGTTTGCTTTAACAGCCTTTTGAATATCTTACCTGCATCCCTCTTCTGTACTCTTTGTGGAATTTGGATGCTGTATGTCCCTGGTAGTCCTGGTAAACCGGGCCGTCCAGCATCACCTGGAAACACAAGCTTGTCTCAGCTTAAACATTTCTCCCCAGTGTGTTTCATCAGCTCTATCTGAACATACCCTTGTCTCCTTTGGGTCCTGGGTACCCTCTATCTCCCTTTGGCCCAGGACTTCCTGGTGGGCCAGGGATGGTGCCATGGGCTGCGCGAGAGCGAATGCACAGATTCAGACATGATGAAGCAACATTTTCCAGTGTCACTTACTTAAGTCTGGAGAGTTTCCATCAATGTGTGGAAAGTTGTAACTCTGTATTCTCACTTCTAAAGAAGTCCATGAGGTCAGCTGTGACGTTGCCGTAAGACCCAATAACGCGGCTGTAACCTGGTGGTCCAGGGGGGCCAGGAGGACCGGGCGGTCCTTGAATGGCTCTTACGTGTGCCCTCCAAGGACCCTCGGCCAGGTATTCCTGGAGCAGGCCTTGATCTACAGGTTAGATGACAGCGCTGTGGTGATACTCAGTATATAACAAGACAAGAGTTTGACTCAAACTTAATGAATCCCTCCCAAATCCATACATGTAAAGTAAATCAAATACAAATAATGAAACTGAGAAATTCGAACATGTTTTTTCGTTGGATTGGCTGTTTTGACTCACTCTTGATGTAGTCTGTAACTTTCAGGGCGACGTTGGAGTAGTCCATTGTCTCTGCGGGTTTGCTGACGTCTCCTTCTCTGTGCACTGAACTGAGACGCGAGTCACTCTGAGAGTAGCTGTTGCTGTGGATATAGCCGGGTTCTCCACGTTCTCCTTTCTGACCCCTAGGCCCTGGAGGTCCAGTGATGATGCGACGAACACTGTCGCCTGAAAGACACATCACGGATGTGAAATGGGTTCAGTGACGTTTGACTACGAGGACTGATGGTGTCTGTGTGGGGAGCGTACTGGAGAGATACTCCTGAACTTCAGCGCGGATGCTGTCACGAGGGAAGTTTCCACTGTAGGAAACTGATCCAGTGTAACTGCCTGGTGGACCCTGTGGACCCTGTGGACCTGGAGGACCAGGAAGACCAGGAAGTCCTCTGAACCCAGAACCTGAGACAGAATCAATCATTATTGCATCATTTCAACACCATAACATCATATGCTCTCTGTCAGTTGGTCCATATAATTATATAATAATAATACCTTTGTTACCTTATGTTCATCGTCTCTTTCAGACTCACCCTGCAAGTAACGTTGAATCTCCTCTAAGCTGTAGCCACGGCCTCCTGCCCCAAACACAGTGGCAGTGGAGACTCCTGGTGGCCCCTGAGGACCAGGAGGACCAGGCAACCCTGGAACACCTGGAGGACCAGGTGGACCCTGCTGCACCGCGGAGGTAATCCAAGTGCGGAAGTCTGAGTCTGGGTGAGGAAACAGAGAAGGTGAGTATATATAAATATATATTTAGCATAGCAGTGAATAATATTTAGTGTCTGTCAACAATCAAAGAGAATCACAAAATCTCACTTCTTATGAGTGCAGAATAATCAATCGTAGCAGTGGTGAACCCAGAGCCTCCTGCACTGGGAGGCCCAGGAGGACCTTGAGGCCCGGGTGGCCCGGGTGGCCCGGGTGGACCTCTAGCAATCCCTCTCTCTGAAATTAAAAGTGCCAATAGGTTTAATGAAGGCCAGACACCAGAGCCAGGCTTAGCTTTCCATTAGTGCGGCTGTATTTACGGTTCATGATGTTGAAGACGTATGTGGCGATCTCCTGTACACTGTAACTGCCTGTAAAACCACCCGATGCACCTGCTCCCTGAGATCCCTCTGAGACCCATAGTCCTGCCAGGGCCCTCCTCACTTCATCTCCTGGACAGATCACAGCAGAGAGGGAACGTTTAGTGTATTGCTCACATTTTTGCCTATCAAATGAGACAGTGATGGCGCTTTGGGTTTGTACTTACTCTGAAGCATGGTGATGAGCTCACTGACGGTCAGGGACCTAGAGACAGCTCCAGAAGAGCCCTGAGCACTGATGAGGTAACCCGAACCTGAAATTGCAGAGTGTTGTTAAAGGTGGCCCCATTCAGCTACTCAGTAAAATGAACAGTAGGGAAAACCACAGGCTTACGCTGCAGGTATGCAATGACATAGGCAGAGATATCCTCCATAGACCCAGAGAAGCTCCCAGGGCTTCCTGGAGGCCCGGGTGGACCTGGTGGTCCAGGGGTAGCGGTCTGTCTACTTCTGCCTGCGTGGTAATGAAAATATGTTCATACTCTATTCTGTCAGCGTGTGACATTGTCATTTTGGTCCAGAAACACTCTTACTCAGATAATCAGAGATGTACTGGCGCATCTCACTAGAAGTAGCGAAGGAACCTGGTGGACCTGGAGGACCTGGGGGACCAGGAGGGCCTGAAGTGACTGAGATAGAACCTGAGGAAGAACGTGATAGCAGTGTCAGGCTCCTGGAGTGTGAACTGCACTCTCTGTTTTTACAAGATACAATTACACTTGACTGTGCATCATCGTAAAGAGAAACTTTTTTTCCGAGTTCCTCTACCTCTGGATGCGCCAGGAATGCCAGGAGCTCCAGTGTCCCCTTCAAAATAATAAACAACAAAAGCATTGAGTGATGCACACATCCGCGACTGTACAGTATTTACTCTCAAATAAACACACATCCAACACTGATACTATTCACAGTTTACAATGAGAGGTGAAGTTCACCTTTAGCTCCTGGTGATCCTGGACGTCCAGGAGGCCCTGGTGGACCTGGTGGTCCAGTGATCATGTGTCCTTCAGCATAAGTGGCCACTGTACCAAGAATAAATACATTAGATTAGTACTTTTGCAGTATATCTTAATATCGAGGTACTAAACATCATTAAACGTGATTATTTGTGAAAGTGTGTAACCTCTCTCAGAGCTTCCTGGTCGTCCTGGCAGACCTGGTTGTCCTGTTTCACCTGAGTCACACATGAAAATCAGTTATGCATAATGATTCAGCAGATCATCTGGATACAATGGCAAAAATGAAAGATAGTTACCTTGGTATCCTCTTGGTCCTTGAGCCCCTAAACAATAAAGGAAATTACACAATGCAGTAAAATGTCACAATAACGAAAAGCATAAAGGCAACATGTGATCACCTGTTGATCCTTTAGGTCCAGGAGGCCCAGGTGGTCCTGGTGGTCCAGAGTAAAATGTTCCTGTACGAGTATCAGTGTTGAAATCAGTGCTGTCACTATGTTCTGTAGCTTTGGTACTGTAGCCACATATTAACGCAGAGCACAAGTTTACTGCGGATCCTACCAGAGCTGGATGAGAAACCTGAATCTCCCTTGTCTCCTTTCTGTCCTGGTCTTCCATAACCTGAACATCAGAAACGACGATTTAAGTGCCGAGTAAAGGTATTTGAGAGAGTGAAGATATTCAAACCAAGTACACTATACATTCAAACTAATATAGGTAATACTTGCCTGTTGGACCTGGAGGCCCAGGTGGTCCTGGAGGTCCCTGTCTGGCATCTCCTAATAAAACATTTTAAATCAAGAGCAAAAAGACAAGCAGGAGCAGAAATTGTCATTCTGAGATATCAACACAATCCTACAATCGTATTAAAGACGTTATTCATAATACAGCGAAAGTGGAGAGTGAGGCCTTATATACTGCACCTGGGCGTCCGGGTGGCCCGGGGGGACCAGGTGGGCCAGGTAGTCCAGAGGATCCACTAGCACCAAACTGACCTGAAGCAGAAATTGAGAGACGTACGTTTTAAAAGGTGATAAATACCAGCCTGTTTAAATCTTAGCGGACCTAATCTGATCTAATGCACATAGATTTAAATATAAACTCACGCTCAGCTCTCGTGGAGCTTATGGTTTCAGACGTCCTCACTGATATTCCTGGTTCTCCTTGGTCTCCCTTGAATCCCCTGTCACCTTTAGGACCTGTAAGGACAAAGAGCAACGCAGCTTTCATGAGACTCTGACAGCGGCGCCACAGTAGCTTCCTTTGGGACCGACTGCAGGAACATGGAACATACCAGGTTGGCCAGGCAGACCAGCAGGACCGATGGGACCTGAGGAGCAGGATCAGAACGTACAGACTAAATATTCTTACTGTTATGGTACAGGCTAATATGCAGGACATGCAAAATGACAATTATGTTGTCCGGCTACTTTCTAAGTTGTCATGGGTCAGACCTGATAATCCTGGGGGTCCGGCAGGCCCGGGAGGACCAGCAGGCCCAGGTGGTCCGGGGATGCCAATAGAAGTGGAGCCAGCTGCAAAATAAAGCCAACGGTCAGATATATGAGCAGCAATTATACTTCAACTATGGAGAATGTGTTTCAGGTTACCTGCATTGATGATTCTTCCTGCTTGACCTGTTTCACCTACAGACAGACACACACGTTCAGAGTCGACACAACAAAACCACAGCATTTCAAAGAGCTGAGGGTAACCGTTGGCTTGTGATACCTTTGGGCCCTGGTGCTCCTGGGTTTCCCGGTATCCCTAAAGCAAGACATGAGAACATTTTCAGGAGCCACAGCAGTAAACGTGGAAACACAGTCATAAGTTAACGAATAACTATAATAATAACGAATAAGAATTTTTATTTTATATTACAGTCCTACCTGGTGGTCCTTGAAGTCCTGGAGCTCCTACAGTGCGGAATAGATTATGATTAGATGACCATAAGACCATCTAATAATTATTTGAATGTAGCTAAAGGCTTTTAAACTGGACATCAGTTCACTGTACCTGGAAATCCAGCATCTCCCGGAGGCCCGGCAGGACCTCTGAGTCCAGGCGGTCCAGCAGGTCCTTGGTCACCTGACGTCCACAGGTTAAAAGTTAGTTGAAAAGGAGTTGTGCATCTGCAAAGTTACATCTTTGTGGATCTTATGTCTGTTGTGATGATCTGTATGTTATGAAACTTTACCCCTTGAGCCTTTAGCGCCATCGTGTCCAGACAGCCCTGGTGACAAAAAAGAAAAAGATACTAAATATAAAATCCCCTAACACTTGTGATATGGGTGCTTAGAGTGTAAGACTCACTACTGAGGCCCCCTAGTGGACATTATTATGAAATGCTGGCTATGTTGAAGAGAGTGCTGTGCTATTGATCCTCTGTTCCACTAGAAAGCGTACACAGTAAGTGGTTAGGTAACATAATACGAAGCTCTAAGGACTAATTAAAAGGTCATATCAGATATTACACACATATTATGTCATATTATTACTATTACTTGTTATTATTACATATTACATATTGTATGTGTAAGTGTTGTACCATTATTGTTCTAGATGGGAGAATGATGTAGTTTTTACTTATTTAAATTCAGTTAACTCACTTTTCCTCACAGGCTCAAAACAGTATAAATGTAAATGAAAGTAGTGGGAGCAATACACGTACAAGAATGTAACTCAGGACAGTAGTTGAGGAACTGCTCCCCCTTCTCACACTGTTTTACAGATGCATATGAATGACTGATGACTCACCCATTGACCCTGTAGATCCTTTCTCTCCAGCGGGTCCAGATGGACCTGGTACACCGGGATCACCTGAGGAGCGAGACAGCTGCATGAGCACGATGTTTAAACACTGTGAGTGAAAGTTTGATTGACAGGGCTGTACTGACCAGGCAGACCTCTGAGACCTCTCTCACCGACGTCACCTAAGATGAACGACGACAGCAACTGATGTTTGAAATGTTCACGGATGACACGTGATGACACTGATGAAGTTACAACAAACCTTTAACTCCTTGAAATCCAGGAATTCCTCTGTCACCTACAGAGTGAAGAGAGGAGGACTGTCAGTAAACAAATGAATGAATTCGAACTAAATCCCTGTTGTATATTTACAGTGATTATATTCAACGAGTCAACACTACCTTTAGGCCCAGGTGGTCCGGCCTCGCCACGGAAAGCAGTACCTGGTAGACCTGTAAAAAACAGCCTCATTACACATCAAGACACAGCAAATGTTAACGTTAATCTCCGTTGTGACCCTAATGGCCAATAACAACAGGAATGTAGTTACAGTACCTGGTGGTCCAGAAGGTCCAGGTGGGCCTAGAGCAAAGATGATTATTAGAACAAAGACTACACTTAAACAAGTCTTTATCAGAACAGCAGCCAAGTATAACAGATGAAAGGTTATTCACAAATCATAGATAGTGGTTAGATAGAAGTTTAGCAGCCATTTTGACTTTTGAGGTAATAATTTTGTTCAGAGGCTTCTGTGAAAGTAAAACAGGAAGGAACATGTACCTTTTGGTCCCATGGGTCCAGAAACACCAGGATCTCCAGGGATACCTGCGCGAGTCGAACGCGTTAGCTAGTCTATCACCATCACTAAGAAAACACAGAAGCTCTGCCACGGCTGTGAAGCGGAGTCGTACCTCTGTCACCTTTCTCTCCATAGCCTGGAGGTCCTGGCTCACCTCTGGGGCCAGCTTGGCCATCACGTCCCCTCAGACCCGGTAGCCCCTCCAGTCCCTGATCACCTAATCACAAAAATCACAATGTTCCCACCACGACAGCTAAACAGTGATTATGTATTATGTGGTATAATTTGAAATCCTCTCAGTACCTTGGCTTCCCTTCTGTCCTTTAGGACCCTCAGGTCCTTTGTGTCCAATTGCACCCGGTGCACCTGAAGTCAGAGGTCACAGTAAATATTATTATGATCCCAGACAATACACGTGATGAAAGAAATATGTCTGTGAGCGTTCCCTACCTGGAATTCCAGGGAAACCAGCGTCTCCTGGAACAAGGAAGAGCAAAGACAAGTGTGAGCAAGACGACAATACTCAAAAACGTAACTGAATTATAACTGATACACTTCAGTAATTTCTTTTAGATCCAGTGTCCCATAAAAGCAGTGAAAAATAAAGACAAGGGAACACAAGGAAAGAAAAAGGCACCTTTAGGCCCAGGCAGTCCTCTCTCTCCCTGCACGGAGGACGCTAAGAAAGCTGAGACACAACACAGCAGTCAGCATGAGTATTGTCTTACTGTGTGTATTGTGTAGTCGGTGTACAGTGTGTACATGTGCTGTACCTCTGAATGTCTGTGACTGCATTTCAGATCTCATCATGCTCTGGATGGCTGACTGTAGAGAAGCAACCTCTACGTATCCTCCGCTCACGCCGGTGCCGAATCCAGTCCCACCACTAAAGCCGGTTTCACCACCAGTGCTGGCACCGGTGCCAACAGCCGTGCTACCTACAACACCAGTTCTGCCAGAGCCGCTTCCTGCGCTGGTTCCACTTCCTGCGCTGGCTCCAGTTCCTGCGCTGGCTCCAGTTCCTGCGCTGGCTCCAGTTCCGATGCTGGTTCCACTTCCGGCGCTGGCTCCACTTCCTGCCGTGGACCCACCCGCCCCAGCACCTCCACCAGTACTGATGATGTCAATGCCATTGCCACCAGAGGAGCCGCCAGCACCGGCAGCAATCCCGATTTGTGTTTTGGAGCCTGAGCCTCCACCTCGACCGCCAACGACGAGTGTGTTGTCAGTGTGACCGGCACCGCCACCGTCCACATAGGTGATGTGGTTATCACCCGTCAGACGACTGATGCGGACCGCGTTGGCAGTGGACTCCGCCTCCAGCACACCCACTCGATTCTTGAGCTTTCTCACGTCCTCAGCTGAGACAGGGGAACAAACAGAACAATAACCTGTAGCCGATGAAGTATATTACAATAGTTCAGACATCTATGATTGACTGGTTCACAGCCATCCAGCGACTGAAGCTCAATCTGAAGCTGTCCAGTACAAACACAGCGTCTGGCCCACAGATAACGAGGGAAGGAGAGATGCTGGCGCTGTGTCGCTGTCAGACCAGCTCCTCTCATTAAGCCTCCCTGTGAACTGGAGTCATGTAGCAGCCTGCTCTGCTCATCAGTGCAGTAGCTGCTAAACCTTTCCCATGACACGTTGTCAGACTCTGCTTAGCTAGAGTCAAACATTCAAAGCCACAAAACCTTTGTTATGTAAAAATGGGAAAATGATTAGACCAGTGGTGAGAACAGGGGTTTTACGAGTCTGACAACCAACAACAACTGCGTCAAAGAAGTGTAAGTTAGACGTCAGTGAGTTTCTGTAGCTCTGGACTCTTTAGTCCACATTATTTACTTATCATTATTATTTTACCTACTGGCAATGGCCAGCTTTGAATTTTTGCAGGAATTAGCCACTAGCAGCCCTTGTATCAAACACTGATGTAATGACGATCACTATTCATATTTAGCCAAACCTCAAATAGGTTGTATTGAGCTGAGCTTATGTGCAAGTGTGCGAGGATGAAAATTTTATTTGAGGTTCTTTTGTGTCACATTTCTGTGAGGATAAATGCACATCAACACCTCTTCTAGCTGGAAATCAAACTGCAGCCTCTGATGTCATTCAGCAGAGATTTCTGGAGCTGCTCCACCGACAATAAATGCCAGACTTAGTTTAAGGGAGTGGGACATCACCCAGAGATCACATTTCCAGGGAGAGGACTACGTTTACTGCCTCACAGGTCTTAGCAGCTCCCTGAAATCACGCTCACCAGCCTGTTAAAGCTGAAACATGCATTTTATTGGTGTCGCTCCCAGGCACTTAAATCCTAAGGGTTTATCTTTGGGGGTGTTTGCTTTTGTTTTTGTTTGTAAATCTCACTGTGTCATACAAGCGAACATTACCCAGAGCTATGAGGCCAAACAGGAGGCCCAGCAGGAGCAGGGACAGGAGGAGCAGACCCAGCAGCCATTTCCACCACGAGCAGCAGGAGTCGGAGCAGCAGCAAAAGCCTCCACCTCCGAAGATGCTGCTGTCTCTGTGAATCTCTGGAGAGAAATGGGCTCATTCACACACAAAAACCTTCATCCTGACGGAAGGAGCAGCACTTAGGTAAACATACCTGCATATGTGGCTTTGTCTTTCATCACAACCCCAGATGATCCGTCTGATGAACAGCAAATAATTAATTTTTCACCTCTTTACTCAACTGATTTCTTGCTGCAGCTGTTTTAAAGAGCACTCACAGTAAGAGTTTCCTGTTTCTGTCTTCAGTTGCGCCGCCTCACTGTAGCTTGAAATAAGCTTCTCTTTCTTTATTGAATCTCCTGATAAAGACCCTGAAAAAAAATAGGAAACAGTGCAAATAATTAGATGCTAAACAATTTTTATCTAAAAGACAAAAAAACTTTATTGACCATAGAGAGAAATAACATTACGTCCTTTCAAAAACAAAACTCAAATGATGGTTTTGTAATAGATTGGGTTCATAGGCTGCTCAGATCCAAAAAAGGTGAAATAACATAGTTTATATTAGATCAAATTGACTGTGACAATAGGCCCATGAGGTCAAGAGGTCAGAACCAGGCCTTTTACACTTCACCGTTTGTCCACCAGGGGGCGTCAGCGTCCGACTCACCTCCAGAACCTCCAACGTGCACAGTGCTGCTGGTGAACTGCTTCCCGCTGTCTTTAGCCAGAATGAGCATCTCTGTGTCCTTTTTGGCCGTAACGTTCTCCTTATCCGAGATCAAGAACTTGTAGTCTTTCTTATACGCTTCATCAGTTTGGGATCTAGTGGCTGAAAACAGAATGAATCAATACAACAATTATTTGTTTTAGTACTTTATCTGCAGGAGGATTTCTGTGGACCTACTTGTAGAGACTCCAGTGCTGATGACTCCGACACCATTCGACACGTTCTTTTGAACCCCATAGCCTGGAAATATAAACAGCCGTCTAAGAAAATTGACCTTTTGTATTTCTACATGATTGAGCATATTCGATTTTTGTAAAAACCCTTAAATAAATTGCTGTACCTCCAACATTAGCATTAACGTTGGCTCCACTGGTGGTAAGTATGCTGCCAGAGGTCGGCGCCAGATTGTTCTGAAAGCCATAAACTGTACACACAAATGCATCTTACAAAGATATACAGGCTGATTAGGATATAGAATATATACACAGTCACACTGACAGGGCCACAAGTCACCTTCAGGTAACTGGGAACATGTACCTGACAGGGAGGAGGGGGAGGCAGGGCTGAGCGGCGAGCAGCCCCCCGCCATGTTGTTTGTGCCCATTTGGTACGAGTAGCTGCTGGCGTTGCCGGTGACAGCCGTGGTGGAGGGCAGCGTGGAGGTGGACCAAGAGAAAGACGGAAGTATAGCATCCAGGGTGTCGTACTGGCCCGATCTCACACTGGTGTCGTGTTGGCCCCATCTCACACTGGTATCGAACTGCCCCGATCTCACACTGGTGTCGTGTTGGCCCGATCTCACACTGGTGTCGTATTGACCCGATCTCACACTGGTATCGAACTGCCCCGATCTCAGACCGGTGTCGTATTGGCCCGATCTCAGACCGGTGTCGTATTGGCCCGATCTCAGACCGGTGTCGTATTGGCCCGATCTCAGACTAACATCATACTGGCTTGATTTGACACCTGTATCATACTGTCCAGATTTCAGGGAAACATCATATTGGCCTGATTTGACACCGGTATCAAATTGCCCTGATTTCAGACTGGTATCATACTGCACTGATTTCACCCCTGTGCCATACTGGCCTGATACGACCGTAATATCATACGGGCCTGATTTAACACTCGTATCAAACGGCCCAGTTGTCAAACTGCTGTCATACAGGCCCGATGTGTCAATAGTGTTGAATCCACCTGATCTGGCACCTGAGCCAAATGAAGTTGAAACTGCAGGAGAGGAAAGACACAGAGAGATAAAAATGAAGATCTGATCCTTAGTTGACATTGTATCATTGCATTTCACTCATACAGTCAATCAGCTGAGGTGACCTCATGTAAAGAGAGACTTTCACTTGTGTATAACTTTCAGAAGGAGACAAGTGTCTCTGGTGAGGGTATATATACCAGACTGAGTGGCCACAGAGACCGTCTTGGCTTCCACGCCAGCCTTTTTAGGGACAGGCAGGGTGGAGGAGCGAGTGGGGCTGACGCTGCTGGAGCGTCCCTTCAGCAGCTTCTTCACATCGTCCAGCTCTGTCCCTGCACAACCACACAGAGCAGGCTCATAATACAGGCCACTTCAAAACACCTGCTACTGCTGAACATCAGTGAGAGACTAAAGACACCAGCTGTTTTCTGTGAGTAGCTGTGATTAAGTTATGCCTCCATTAAATGTTACACTTTTTCAGTATTACATACATGCAGAACTTTTTAAATCTGTATCTGATTAACATTTCTACTAAAATACTAAACACGTCAGCTTCACCAGTGAAAGTACAGAAACTGCAGCCCAGCAATCTGAGGCGAGTCTTTAAATGTGGATTCAAAGGCACAGAATGACTAACGGGCGAAACATGTGGATTAAATAACGGCGGCTACAGCCTCTGTTCAGCGGGGGGAGCGGCTGAAATCCAGTCTCTCGCCACTGTTGTGCTTCTTTTGCTGCACACAGTGAGTCGTGAACCATGGGTGCAGGCGCAAACTGCTCCTTAACTTCTCCCTCACTTGTAAACAAACACAGCACAAATCTGTTCCTCCCCGTCTGCGTCTCAGCCTGTTTTTTTTAACCGATGTGCACATGTGTTACTAATTGAAATTTCATGGACGTACATGTGGGAAATGGAGGAGGAGGAATCTCCTAAGTCAGAGGGATTTACTGAATATTGAGCAACTATCCAACAGTAACATGAGCCAAAAAAATTTTGCTCTAACGTGACCCTGCTATAAAAAGCCATAAATATCCAAGTGGTTCTTTGAAATAAAGATGCTTTGTGCTTTATGAGGAGTTGCATAACAGAAAGCAAATGGATCCAAGTGGCCTTACATCTGCAGGGAGTGGGGGAGGCACTTTGTAATCTGGCTCTGATCTCGCTCTCTGGAAAAAGAGACGCAACACACAATGGACAAAGGAATCCTGCATTAATAACTATGACAATTAAGAGTTGGATGGTGCAGAAATCCTGACACGGGGAGGGAAAAACTGTTTTTAATACCTCGGCTTTCGCTTCTCCCTCTTGTGGTGGCAGAGCCTGAGACGAAAAGCAAAAAGGAAAAAACATTAATACGCACAGACACAATTCTGCACAGCAGTACAGTAAAACACCTTGTGCAGCAGTAATTCACACTCACAATAGTTTCCATAATCCTTGCGAGTAAATTCGGGTGAAGAATTTGCGCTGGAGCTTCCTATCATAAAAACACAATGGTTGAGCAGAACTCAAACAGAACCCTCAACCCTGACACTTTTCAGGCGACCTGATGCCAAGTGCGCTTTATGGACAGGATCTCACCGTCATAACCGGCCGAGCGGCTGGACGTGATCTTCCTCTCCCGGAAAGCTGGCGACAGGCCTCCTGCTGAGCCAGCGGTCTGCGCCCTCCTGGCACCGCCCGACGAGCTGGACCGAACCTTTGACACCGAGCTCACGAGGTAAGCGCTTCCGCCTCCACTTCCGTACCCTTCTCCATCAATGTAGCTCCCCCCTCCGTCGCCTCCCCCCGAGGAGTCTCCAAGGTAAACCCCTGAGGAGGAGCTGTAGCTGCTGGTGTTCACACCTACAGAGGCTGGAGGAGCGATGCAAACAAGTTAGTATTGGATTTCCTGCAACAAGGAACACACTGCAGGGAAGAATGCATTTAAGTTCCTTTACTCAGATACTTTAAGGTAATTGTACTTGAATATTTGACAGCCCATGGTGGAAGATATTCACATCAAATACTACTCTGTTACATCCACTAGTGAAAATGTACGTGAAGTACAATAAACCGTACATCTGCAATTACACATTTTACGTTTATGATCAACAGTGTATTTTATTAGCTGGTACTTTCTATCCTTGTAATTTTTATTTGTACAACCCAAATTGCAAATGTACTGTAACTGGAAACTGTTAGACTGTTATATTCCAGGATCAAAGTAACTTGATGAAATAGATGGAAATGGAAATACTGCTCTGAAACTGTACGTTATGTTTTAAGCTTTCTTAAAAAAAATCTACCAAAAGCATCAGAAGTACAGTAATAGAATTGAAAAGAATAGTAAATGGCATATTAAAAATATACTAATTATATAACATTATTTAATTTGACTATTGTTCTTTGTGCTTCATATGAAAGCAACATACAATGATTTATTTTATTGCAGCTACTTGTGGATTTATGTACTATATCATATACAGTATAAGGTCATTAAAGTAAGAAGAAGTAACTGGACACAGCAGAGTACAAAGCACTGAAGCCTGTCTCTGACAGAAGTTAAGATGTTGGGAGATATTTACTTAAAGTCACATCGTAGTTACTGTTGTGCACCATACATAAATGTGTTTCGTTACATTGCTCCGCTGCCTATAACACCTCTAACATATAGTTTCAGTAAAGCTTGACCAGCTGCAGTATAACTTCTAACAGTTTACTAAAAGTATTTTCGGCTACTTTCACTTCAGCACAGAACTTTCTTGCGTGTTGCCTGGGAGCTCTCGAACTGAAAAGCGAGAGGAAACTCTCTGCTGTGAATTACAAATAGAACATGCTGGATTTCATAACTTTGTCCAGAGACAGAGCCACAGCTTCCCCGTTTTGGCCCACGAGTGGAAAATTGCTCTCACATGAAGAAAAATAGGTTCCACTGCTGTTCTGGGTTAAGACATTCTTCTCCAAGCCCAGCCCTCCAGCACTGCTGGACATATTCCTGTGATTTGAGCCGCTGGTTCCCTCTAGCAACAAGAAGACACATAACAAAACACAGCGAAGCTTTACTCATCAGGTACTTCCTTAAGAAACCCTGAGCTATAATTATACTATTATGTTTCAGTTTACTGAGTGATTAAAGAAAGGGCCACTCACTCGGTGGTAGAGAAGTCAGTCTGGCTGTGGACGTTATGGTTTCTGTCACAACTGATGGAAAGAAGAAGAAACTGTCACAGTGTGTCCTCCGAGCTCTTGACGTTAACACCTGTGTGTTATTGAAGCCACATACATGTCAAACACAGTTAACACATGCAGACGTGCTGAGTGACAGACATAGTGACAAGTTTCACACGTTTGGATGAATATGTCTGTGAGAATTTTAAATTTCTTAGCTAATTTTCTCAAGTTAAAGATATTATTTTAAAATGCTACAGTGTCTATACTAGTTACAAATTAACAAGGTTACTGTTTAGTAACAGTTATTATTATTATGGATCATTTGCCTGTTCTCATGGAGACGTTTAGTCGTTTTATTGCTACTGCAAACAAAACATCTGTGATTGTTGTGAATCATGTCCAGTAAGTGGAGTTTTGTGCTGTTTGTTTATATAAGCACCATTTTCATGATTGCTGAGCTGTGAGTTATGTTTTTATAGAGAGAACAGGAAATATTATTTTTTTGACAAGGTTAAAGCGTTTTTTTTCTGCAGATCTGTGATTAACAAATAAGAATTTAATGTACTAAAGAGTCTGTGTAAATCTTCTGTCCTGCCTCTACTTCTCCAGCTGGTGTCCGTTAACGTTTTCTGGATTCAGTTATAGACCAGGTACATTCCACTTCAATTTCATGGTTCCCTACTTTTCTTCCTCTTCGAGGGTCTTTTTGTCTGTTTTGGGGTCAAAGCTAAACTCTAAAGGTGCTCGTGACCTCACTCCTCAACTATGCAGCAACTCAAAGAAGCCAGATCAGTGTAAAAGCCCCTTTAGACTTTGCTCACTATAAAACAAGAAGAGGAATAAGGCAGAACGACTGATTATATGTTTCTCTCAGTTGGCATCAAACATATAATCAGACTTTACACGACCTCTTCGTTCTCCCTCACATCAAGTCGGAGGCAAAGATGAGCTGTCTTTTATTTTGAGTTATGACTACTGAAGGAAAACCCAGAGGCTGACTTACACCCTGAGAAATGGAAGCGGACACCAGTGAAGACATGCTGTAATGTTAATGACAGGAAGACCCCAGAAAAATGAAGCATCAACCAAGAAAAGCAGCCCATGGAGGCCTTTACGCGCAGAATTCGCAAGAGATGAACCAATGTTACATTTCGTAATGATTCTGATGAGCTTTTAATATTTGCCGTTTATAATATACTTAAGTCTACAAATGAAAGTAACCACACTGCTGCTGTGTTTTAATAACCATCAATGTTTCTGTGCGTGGGCAGATGTTTTGGTGCGATTTGGGTAAAACGACCCTTTAACTCGTGCGTTTATGGTGGGTTTCAACTGATAATTAATAAATGAATTCAGAAATCTCACCCCTTTCTCCAGAGAAGTCCATCTCCCTTGTTATTTCCTCCATCCCATCTTATCTGGTGAGACGATGACACAGTGGTGACCACAGTCATACAGATTGTGCCAAATGCAGTTAAAAGTCTTTAAAGGTTGTAACCATGGTTAAATAGATTTAAGCATTTTAACATTTTCTGAGAAAAAAGGACACAATGTTCAGTTGTGTCAGGAATCATTTGGGCTATAGACCAAGACGGCATCAATTTAACATTTCATGCCACTGGAGACTGAGAATTTTCACTTCGGTCCCGTGATCATACTTTAAATACCACAGTCTTAACAGATTGTGATGAGCAACCAGCTTTTACTGGGCAGGAATCCGGCAGAAGGCCCAAGATACTGAGGATCCACATTCACCTTTGGCATAGATAACAACCAGACACATAAATCTAATGTGGCGTCTACGCCACTAAAAGGGCCACAGGGGCAATAAAGCATCATCTATATTTTTTCAATAGACTTTGTATTTACTTTTAAGTCCTTGGGGATCAATTAACAAAGGAACAAAAGAGATGAGTGGATCCCAGCTCAGCTCTGAAAGACCATCCTCTCACCACACCCATGCCAACCAGGGACAACCAGCTCCATGTGCTTTATCTACAGCAAAAAACAAACAGGAATCCTCCCAGTGGTGGCATGTCCCCTCTTCCCTTCCAGCACATAAGCTTAAATCACCTTTTCTTTCCATAGATCTCATTACTGCTCCACGTATTTTCATAAACGTTTATACAAAGCTTCCTATTATAGCTTGTAAGAGATCTGAACAACAAAAATAAAAGTCTGATGCTCCTCGGCCAGGTCTTCTAATATATTTAGAGGGATGTAAATAGCGCAGCAGAAATACCCGTCAAACTATCCTGGGATCACTATAACAGGCTACAGAAACCACCGGAAGGAAAATAATCCCAAAAGCTCTTACTGAGTTTTACTGACATGTTTAGCACTGGTAATAATTTACACATGTAGTCCAGCCTATAGTTGACTTAACGTAATTCCAGCACATGAAGCGAATAAGTGCGCAAAAATAGAACCCATCACCACTTGTTAGTGCAGAGATGCAACAGCCAGGTGGGAAGAAGCGCCCGCAACATCCAGTTTACCATAAACAACCAAGTGTCCACGTCAGTCCAGGCTTCAGCTGAAAGCCTACCTTCAGCCAACTCCAACCAACTCCAACTACCAGCCCAAGCCCGACTCCTCACGGCACAGTCCGACTGGTCGCGTCCACCGGAGGGATAAGATGATTATGCGATGCGTTATGGAGTTGACGCGTCGTGGTGGGATGTTCTTAAAGTCCTCGGTCCCTTTGTGCCTTTTCGCTCAACTTTCCCAGGCAAGTCAAAACAGAGAGTTGGGCACAGGTCCCAGCCGCGCCCATCGGCGCTGGAGCTTGGCAGGCAGGTGTAGCAGACGGCACGGAAAGCTGAATACGGAATAAAACTGCGCCTGGGGGCCCAATTAAGTCGAGAGACAGAAAATCTACTGTGAAAAAGTAAAGTGATGGACTCCTCCTGCTGCCTCGGTCTCCATTTTAGACACTGGCAAAGTTTTTGGAAGGAGGTGGAAATGGATTGTTTGGGAGGTGCGTCTCTTTCACTTTTTCCCTTTTTTGGGGGGCGGGGGTGTAAAACTGAAACCGTATCGGGGTCTGCTGATCCATTGTGTGCAGTAAATCCACCCTGGACACATCTGGTGCGCACATTGGAAGAAGAAGCAGAACCTTTCTACTACACGCAGGTCTGGCTGAGTCTGACCTGTGCAATCTGTGCACAAAAGGCTGCTCTGCGTGTTTGTACAGCTGTTAATGGAGCAGCAGCTGCAGGAAATATGATTATCCTTCAAAGATGCAGCATCAAACTGTCCTCACCGCAGGAGAACTCAGATGGGAGCTTCGGGAACTGTTTATTATCCGAATGATTATAATAAAAGTTTCCTATCCATTCATTTGCATTTATGCAGTTTTGAGCCAAATTAGACGTCTTATTCCTCCGCTGGCAGCCGCAAGCGCCACTAGGATCCCTCACCCACCACACCCAGTGTAGACATCCACCCACCCTGCATGACTCACAGCGAGCATGACTCCAATCTGCTCAAATGATGGAAAACAAATGGCCCCAAGGACAGTGAACCAGAGGAGGAGCTGCTGCGCTCACATCTATGTGCAAGTTTAAATGACCGCGAATCTAACGGAAAGAGGCTGGTTTCAAGCTACTGATTCCAGCAGGGTGGACGAATGAAGGGGATTTTAAAGGCTTGTGCAGCTTTTCACTGTTGGTAGCAGTTGCAAAAGTGCCCAAAATTGGAAGCAGCCTGTGCAACACAAAAGGAAATGTAATATTCATAGTTTATAAAGGTCATGTGATTTAGTGTTTCAGTGTGAGTGTGACTAGTAGAAACAGTAACAGAAGGGTGCCATAAAGAAAACACATTTTTCCTGAGTTAACCAGAAAACATCTCTCACCATGGTGGAAGAGACTGAAATAGATTAGGGTCTATCATTTCCCTCATAACTCCCACACACAGCGAGCGGCTTTACTTGCATCTGGTGACTTCTCCTGCAGGCTCTCTCTTCTTTCCAAGGCAACATTTGTTTATTGGTAACAATAAAATGCCATTTAAACTATGAAATGTTGCCTTTTTTAATTAATTAAAGCTGAAATTCATCATCATTTCGCACATGGTACATTTTGTTCCAATTCAAGCTGCTCAGCTCAGAAAGAAAAGAGCACGACTCAACTAACTATGTGTTTGTGTCCATGTGTATGTGTTTGTGTGTTTATTTCCTGGTTTGGACAAAATGTGCTTTCCGAGGACACAATCATTTTCCACACGAGGTTGCAGAGATTAGGTTAGAGTTAGATTTAGTTTAAGGCTGGTACACAGGTTAGGTTTAGTTCTGTTTATTGCGAAAGAAAAGACATCTCTGATTCAAGAGGCAACAGAAATTATCGTCATCGCTATTACCGCTGCTGTTTATGTTATTAGTAACACTGGTACTTTCCTACTGTGAGAACCAAAAGCTTCTGCTGAGTTTAAATCAGTTAATTGTTGGGTCATTGTTTTGTCTGACCTGTAGATAGTCGCCATATAAAACTCTGTGTTACACATTCTAAGCAATGTTGTGTAAACCCGGAAGATGAGGACACTACATAAAGAAGAAATGTCCTGCACATAGATCATATCAAAAGGAAATCAGTGTTTTTTAACCCAAATAAAATGCATGAACACTAGTGCAGACAGTAACAGTCCTGCTCCAGTAGAGACACAACAAGAAACTAAATCGGTTTGTGTCTCTCTTATTCACATACATTAACCGAATTTGTTAATGTGTTGATTCATATATGAAACTTACAAGGATGTAAAAGTCAAACAAGCATAATATAAGACCACATTTATGAGCATACACACCTGCTTTGCATGAAACACTGGCACAGAGTCTCCAGATTCTATCACACAAACCACTGCAGGTATTTCAGCAAACACAGCATTTCAAGTGAAAACTGTGAAAACGTCTCCTGACTCATACATAGTAATTATGTTCAACATTCAGCCCCGAAAGATTCAGCTGTATAAAATGTTAAAAATCCCCAAATCCCCTGGGTGTGTAACATCAGACTGCCAGGTACTGAAGTTCAAGTCCAGACAGGATCACGTTTAATTCACACCTTTCTCCTCACGGCTACAAAAACTGTGGATTAAAAAAATGCATTATCCAGTACCAGTGAATATAAAATAGCCTGTAGGAGGTTAAAATAAGCCATTTAAAGAGATGAATCAACTGATGAGAAGAGCTGAATCACAGTATGACTCGACCCGAGTGTAACCAAGTGAAACTTGTTAGTTTATCACAACTCATTGACATGGAAACAGTTCAATTCAATCCACAATAGAAAACATTATTATTATTATTGTTGTTGTTGTTGATGTTTGTAGGCCAAACATGAACCCTGAAAGGTGTTCTGTTCGCCGCTCAACGTAATTACAACATAACTACTACAGTTCCCATGAAGCGTTTCGGCCAATACGTCATCAAATCCTGTCCAATCGCACACTTTGGAGGTTTTCTTGAGACGAGAAACTGCGGAAAGCTCTGACATCGCTGTAAAAGTTCTGTTTTCGTTATGTGAGAAATGTGTCGTCCTTGCGAAGTCAATGCGGGTTTTGAAACAGTTAAGATCTTGCGCGCGTGGTGAGGAGAAAACTCTCCAACTAGCTAAGCTAACTAAACGTTAGCCCTGTCGTAAACGTAAACGTAGTGTATCCACTCGTTAACAGCAGTAGTTTCTATGTGTCAGTGACTTTGACCGATGGATGTCACTCCTAAAGCAGCCAAATCACACCCACCTGAGTCGGGTAATTCAGTGGAGTCCACCCCCCGCGAAAACAGGGAATTAAAGGTATGTTTGCATCTAGTTTGCTTAGATGTTACGAGCTGCAGTTTGTCCCTGACAGATGCATTTATGTCCTTAAAAGTGAATCAAACGTCGATCTTTGAGAAACTATCAAGACAGCTTGGAAACATCTACCACTACTGCTGTGGCTGGATCAGCCCGGCGACGAACGATTAAAAGCAGTTTAGCTTATTTCCCAAGCTGCGATTCTGTTTCTGAATCAAAACAAACATGGCGACCGGCCACATATGTGCTGCGTTTTGGACAAAATGCTACCAGTTTGTTGTGGTTGTGTTGTTATTGCCCAACTATTCTCTGTACGTTCTGTGGTTCATTTTCACGTCATCCCTGCAGCATCGTCAAACACTGAGCTCCTCACTGAAGGAGAGGCTGAAGAGATCAAGGCGTTCCTTCACCTCGCCTTTCTCTGTGGCCAAACGGCTTTGTGTTGAGGATTTGGAAACCGATGGGCAACACGTTTCAGCAGATCCCCAGGAGACAGTTAATAACCTTCCAGTCATCATGCACAGTGTTGATGTAAACAGACATGAAGGGAGATCAGGGAGTGAAAGGTTATGTGGATCCATTCCTGAACCAACACATCCTCCAAGAGATGTTATACAACTACGGGATCGACTCAGGAGGGAGGTGAAGGATAAGACGGAGACCGTGCGCAGACTCAAGATGGTCAAAATGTACAGAAGCAAGGTATCAGCTACAATGTTTGGGATGTTTCTAATATAAACATACAGTAATGGAGTTAACTGAAAATGACATTTTCTCCTTCTCTCTAGAACGATTTAACACATCTTCAAAACTTAATTGACAAATGGCGGCGTTGTGCTCAGGCTGCACTGTATGAGCTGCAGTCAGACGTTCCCGTCGAGGGCAGAAAGGCCAGCCTGTCTGAGGTCATTGACCTGTTTGGTCTGGATGACGGCATTCTGCACTTTAACCGCACAGAGGAGGACTTTACTATTTAATATAGAATGAAAATGAAACCCATCATTTGTGTCGTCAGTATAGAAAAATACTACAGGGGAACAAATTCAGATATTCTCAATTGATTGTTTAATTTTTTGCTGCTTCATTTTTTTTTGCTCACACTTGTTCAGTTAAGTTGTAAATTTCATGTGCAGCCTAATTTTAGTTTAAATAAAATAGTGTAATCGGTTGAGTGCTCTGCTCAGTTGTGTTGCAGCTTATCAAGTGAAGGGAAGTTCTTCATTCTCAGACGTTCGAGTTCTGCACAGAAGAATGCCAGCTCTTCTGCCTGAGCTCTGGCTAAGTTTTCTAGGTTCTCCTTCTGAATGATTTCCTGGTAGTGCGCCTCTGTTTTAGCACCCTCATTTTCTTCTGATGCTAAACACAAAACAAACCATCGTATCAGTTAGAGCTGCTTCTTTTTACACTGTTTAATTAAAGCTCATGTTACAGCTGTATTACCCATTTCTTCATAGATGTGCTTCCTCTCTGCCACCGTCACCTGCATTTCAGGTAGCTGCTGATCTAAAATTGTGTTTTTGGAAGCTACTACTGCTGCCTGCCTGTTAAGCTGTGCAATCTTTTTCATGTGATTCTGCACGTTCTGTAGATGAGCCTGAAAACAGATTCAAATGTAGATGTTACCCTAGAAGCTACAAAATACAGGACTGATAGCACAGTTTTTTAAGCTGATTGGTTGTGTCTGTTACCTTTTCTTGGAAATCAATGGTTTTCTCCAGAATGGAAACTTGCTTGGACACACGACTGCCTTGATCGGTCTTTTGGAGATACTGTAAATAAAATGTAATAACTGTCTTAAATGCAGAATAGTGTTTTGCAATAAAAGACCACACAGAATACAAGAACTTGTTTATATTCAGTGGTTTTTCTATCTCAAGGTTTCAGGAGTCAGAACAATGAGAGGAAGCTGCATGCCTTACCAGAGCAGAGCTACCTGAAACCCATGCCAGGAAACTGGCATTCAGGGCTGTTGAAAATAAGACGAATGACTCATCTGATTTTTCACTGCTCAACCAACGCCTTTCTGAAAATGTTTTTGCACTAACTAGTTATAAAGTGCGTTTTAGGAGGTCAGTGCTTTGCAGTACATATGCAGTAACGTATCTTTGTGCTCACTTTTGTGGTCTGCATATGGCTGCTTAGACATTTTAGCCAAATGGAGCAGTTTTGTTAGAATTAAAAATGTATATACGTTAACTAACTAAAGTGTGTATATACGTAAACTAAACTCACTAAACTGAAAAACATTTTTCAAAGCTGTAAGGCAAGAACAAAAAATGAGGGTGGGGAGCTTGCACGGATAGGGTGTGTCTGTGATAACAAAAGATTCTCCATCTGTACTTGCGTATGGTAATCATTTTCTGCTCAGATGCTGCCAAAACCAAAATACCTGCCTTGATATCGCTGGCGGAGGTTTGGCTCGAAATTTTGAAAGGTTCATGATTCACAACAAATGCAGAGGTTTTATACTGCAGTGTATACAGAGTCATTTGTGTTTACTTTTTTGTAGCATTATTGCCCAAGTTTTATGCAAGTTTTTGCTAGTTAGGCCAATCGGTGGATGCTGTGGCAGTACTAGGATGTTTCAGGATCCTAATTATACTTACATGCTGTTGCTCCTCAGTGAGCTGTAACATCTGGATGTCCCGTGTCTTGTTATTCAAGTCTTCTATTTGCATCCTCCTCCTCTTACTGTCCCACTCGGATCGGATGATGCCTTTTCGCAAGTCTTTGCACTCCACCATGGAGGCTATCTTCTGTTCTGCGAGTAGCTGATGACAAGATTCATAGTCATCTAACTAACAAGAATTCATTCATACTCATTCAACCACCACAGGAATTTGGCTTTATCAAACAGACAAAATGCTTGTCAGTGAGGAATTTACTAGGACACGTCCTTAGATCCTTGTCTTTATGGATCTGTGCCTGTGTCATATAAAAGCTAACCCTTATTGTTCTGTTGAGGTCCTCCACCACACTCCTGTGTAGAAGTACAGAGTCAGTATAGTTGGCAGTCAGGCCTGTGGTTGACACCTCTCCCTGACCCTGTTTGAGTAGGATCTGAACCATTAGGTCTGTCTGGAAACGAGTCTTCTCCTTATGTAGACTAGAAGCAAACAGGAAAAAAGTCAGCAGAGCATCATTGTACCATACAACACAACCATGTAAAAACTAAAGCTTCTTACATTTTATACCAGTTTATGTTTAACAGTTAAACAATTAAACAGGTGCATATTGTATACTGGTTATGTGGAGTTAAATCAGTCATACCTTTCAAGTTTGTCAGAGAGATTTTTGATTTCCTGTTGAGCAGCCTTTTCCTCATCTCTCTTTTTCTGTAGGAATGCCTTCATCTCAGCAAGAGTTAAAGCTTTTACTTTTACCTGGAAAAGACAAGTTAGTGGGCTACTACTACAGACGAGGCAATGTCTCCTACATATTACAGTAATTGTATAGTAATATGTTTTTGAAGTAACAGTGTTCCTCTGTATTTGCAGTCTTTAATTTTACAATGTCCTCATAGTACCTTTTGCTCACTCTCCACTTTTGTTCTGCGGACAAAACAAAACCTCTCCCAAATCGATGGGTTCAAGCCTTCTGGTATATTCTCTGGAGCATCCAGTTCCTCCATGGCCTTCAGCATTTTGCCAAGTGCATCAGGAGCCAGGGAACCACGTAGACGCTGCTCTGTGTTTTTTTCAGTCTGGGTCCTCACCTTTTGAACCCTAAAGCACAAATGTGATGACTTTGATGACAGTGCAGCTCAGTAATTTACATCTCAAGTGCATAGCAAATTATATACATTTCTACATGTAAAGCTGAGTCAGCACAATTGCATCATCTTTGTAGTTAGACTGTAAGAACTGTATTACCTGGGTCTACGCTTGAACAGCTTATATAGGTGATCAACCATATGAGTTGGGACGTCAAAGAACTCCTTCCTAAATTCTTTGTCAAGGACCTTTGGGGACATGGATGATGAATTATCTGATGTGTGCAGTCATTCATAAGTACAAGTTGTCCAGTATTTTAACAGCAGGCTTACTTTGTCCTCAGCTACAATGCTGTCATAGGTTTCTTGAAACAGTTCTAGTTCTTCTTCATGTCTATTCAGCTCCCCTGCAATTTTATCCTGTCAGAGAAACATGAGTAAGTAGTGACTGGCAGTGTTTAAAGCTAACAAATGAGTGCAGGTTAGCTCTTGCATAAAACACGCCTGAGCGATGGGAAGATGTTACACTAAAACTTGGACGAACATTGCTAAGCTTCAGTCAGGTGTCCCCTAAATAACAGAATCTGGAACTGTCATAAATTCCTTCAGCTTTACAGTGAGAGATTTTTCTGACCTTGTATGCCAACATTTTGTCAAGTTTCAGCTTGAGCTCCAGCTCTTGATTTCTCATTTCCTCTTCTGTGAGGATGGAGCAAACAAGATAGACAATCTTGAGCTCTTCCTGTAAAGCACATGAAAAGCAACATTAAAGAGGAATTTTTGCTGATGTCGCATACACAAGATACTGTATATCGTATCGCACACACTTATGCAATTATGTCGAGGAGGGAAAGCACATTTTTGCCCATCACCCTGTGAAAATGTGTCTGTGTTGTGAGCCTGTCCATGTGTCAGATGTGTGTGTGTTCACCTGATATACAGCAGTTTCGCATCTCACTTTTTTCTCAAACAGTTTTCTCAGTGTTTCATCAAACCCTTCAGTTCCATCCCAGGTGGCTGTCTGCAGTTTTTTGATTTCAGCTTCCAGTAACTGTAAGTACAAAGTTCACAGAGTATAAATCATTTGTCAAAGGTTCTTCTAGTCATTTCAAAACAAAGTAGTGCATGTATTTTATTACCTTTTTGTACTTTTCTTTTTCCTCATTCAGTTCTTTGGATTTTTGTTCAAACTCTTTAAAGACTTTTTTCTCTTCCTCACTCCAGTGAATGTCAGATTTGGTCAAAACAAACTCAGGTGGTGGTATTTCCTGTGGAGTAAATTCAAAAGAAACTATGTACCCTTCACGCTGATTTGTCTAATTCAACCGACAACACACAATTGCCCCAGAGAGAAAGAAGCAACACTTTGTGAGTACTGAGTAATTATTGTTAGTGCAGTGAAATGAACCATGCTGAATTAAGGTTCTCCCCCCGTTTGTTTTTCTGGGTACAAACTGTGATCTTTGATCTGACAACACAGTAAATTACCATCTAGTAAGAACATCTAAGCACATTATCAAAATCCAACAACTGAAATGATGGTAGGGTTTCAACCAACAGCTATTTTCATGATCAGTCATTGATTTTCCTCTATTTCACAGGACATGAGAAATTAATATGTTAATAGGAATAATATGTTTACAGTTTAACACTTTAGGAAAAATTATATATGTCGACCCACCATTTTTAAAATGTCCACTGTCTTAACTTCGAGCACGCCATCCATCATGTCCCTGAGAGCCCGTTCTCTGCTATTATCACCCTGCAACAGACAGACAAAACTAGCTGTGGCATATAAGATACCACCATGACCCAAGGTGTGAATAACATTTCAGTAATTACACATTTGGAGAATTTAAATTTAAATTTTATTGATTATTGATATGATTAATTTTAATCATTCTTAATATTATCTAACATTTTGAAAGACAAGGGTACAGTTATTATGGCAGCACACCTTGGCAGCCAAACGCTTGTGCTCTTCCAGCTTTCTCCTCTCCTCCTCCCTTTTCTGTTCTGCAGTGAGGTGCTTTTCTGCTTTTATCTAGAGACAGAGGTACAAAAAAACACTTCTCATATGAATATAACCACATATAATTTCACATTCCAGTAAAACAAAACAAAACAACCACAAAGCAGTTCAACATGTACATTTGTGTGCTGAACTTTACGTGAACTCTGAATTTTTCATGAGGAAGAAAGTGACCTCAGAGTCATCCACAGTGAGCATCCTCTCTGGCCACTCGCTGTTGCTCAAGCTGGGCTCCCACAACTTCTCGCTCACGTCCAACACCAGCATACTCTTTCTGATTTGTCTGTTCCTTTCCCTCACTCGGTTCAGTTCCTGCACCTTCTGCCTGTGCACGGCCTCAAACTCAGCGTTGAAAGCAGATTTGATGCGGTAAATCACATCCTGCATTTGAAAGTGTGAGAAATTCAGCAAATAAAACAATGATTATGTTTGTATTTGTCTTTTCTTTGCATCAGTGTACAGTATGCAGCTTCCCACCTGCAGTAGAATTATTTGGCTGATCCTCTGCTCTGTGGTTTTGAGGCTGAACTGATCATAGATGTAGGGATTTAAATATCCTAGCTGAGCAGAGAAACTACCAGTTAAAGCAGCACTCTCCTCTTTGTCGTCTTCCACACTTCCCACTTCCTCCGTCGCACTGGTTGCATCGGAACTTTCCTTTAGGTCGCTCTGCTGCATTTAAAAATGGAGACATTCTGAATAGTTGAGATGCACATTGAGTTTTAAATCTGTGGTCTTAAGATTGTAAACCTTATCCTAGAATCTTGTAATGAAGAGCTCGATCATAACAACTTGCTTTCGGCCGCATGGCCATAAATCTAGGAAAGTTTCAACACTAGTGGACTGGCACATATTCAAGCATTTTAAAAGGTTACGACAGTGAAAGTTCAGACGCAGAACTGTGATTAAAAGCTTAAAATATTTTCTCGCAGCAACATGTATTTCCAGAGAGTAAACACATAAACAAAAACAAGCATAACATAATTAAGGCTGGATTCCTACAGTTTTGATATGTTGTTCGGTGTGACCCACTGTGTTTCTATTTCACATTTAAACACACAGTCATCTAACCAATTCTAATTTCTGCTCGCTGCTTTTTCAATCAGAATTTAAACCTCAAATTGTTCAGACATGTTGGTTCATTTTGCTTACAGTGGAAGCAGCCTTTTCAATCTTCCTCATATTCTGAACCATGCGAAGGTTCTCTATGTCTTTTTCTGTTCGCTCTTTCAGAGGGTAGTTCTTCACCTTGAGTTCAGAATGAAAGGCCTGTAGTAGACAGGAAAACACAACAGAAGATAATAAATAAAATATATGCTCTGCTAATTTCAGTGATAATGTTATAATTGTTCGACATATCAGTGTTTGCTCTTAAGCTCACCTCAACAGACCTGCCCTTGATCAATCTTGAATCCCAGCATTCTCTTTTTAGGACATCATGTAGGTAACTTTTCCTCAGAATCTCCCACTCGATTTCATTTCTTACCTATAATGTGTTCAATAATATGATGATCTCTGAGTTAAAGATTTGTTCCTCAGAATTTTGCGTATGCATTACCTTAGAAACTTCTTCATCCACTATGGCCTCCAATCTCTTCTGCTCCTCAGTGTCTAAATTGAACTCGTGTTGTTCTAAATGTTCAATATCTGGGAGGTTCTCATTTTCAAGCATCATCTGTTGAATCTGAAAATACAGAAAACATTATGTATTTATGTTATTATTTTTTTTATTAGACAAACCTTTACGAAACACTGACTTTTTTTTTTAGATCTTTTGTAATTGTACACCCACATTTGAAACGACTGCCTTTGCCAAACAGTAAAACCATAAATGTAATTTATATGTTAAATACATGAATACAACACAATATATTTAAATTCATTTTGTGTGTGTGTGTGTGTGTGTGTTACCAAAACTTAAAATTAAAGAGTTAAAATAAAAATATGATAAGAAAGTATGATGACTACTACATAGTAGCTGCAGCTCTGAACACTGTAGGCCTGCGATAAATATCTTTATCCTAATTTATTGTGCGTTTATGAGTTGCCGCGGGTTTCTAATGTGTGGCATATAATTATGGGAACACAGTAAGTCATACTAAATCAAAAAGTACTTACTAAACGTGTTTAACAATATAGTATTTGTTCTTACTTGCAGTGGGCGGTGTTGTTAAGTCAGTACAAACTAAAACGCATCTTCAAAAGTATGCACAAATACAATGAAATATAACTCACAGTGTCAAATAGCTCTCTGATGGTTTTCCTCAGGTTTGTCTTTGTTTCAGACAGTTGCTTGTTGTCTTTTTCTATCACCTGTTCAAGATATAAATACAATGAAAATGAATAAGATACTAAATCAGTCAGTTCAGTCACTGACAGTTTGACATCTCCACAAGAATTTTAGTACAGTAAATAAACCTGAAGGTGGTGATTAGTTCATTGATCAATGTTACTTGCACATAATAAATTATATGCAACAGTTCATCACTTGACACGATACAGCCTGATCTAAACATGAAAGCATGGTTGCAAAGTGCTTTATGGTTTTGCAAGAGTAGATTTCAACAAGGTGTAAAATCTGTCACGCCCTCAGTATCAGTTTATGTTATCAAGCCTGCCAACCACTGAACCTTTGCCTTTACAAAAGTTTCTTTGTTCGACAGCTCTTTAACATGTGTAACATATTTTTGCACATTGCAAGTAATTAAAAATTAAAAGTAATTAAAATCAAGCTGTTGTACAGAGAAATTGTATGCCAAAAGCAACGCAGACACTTTTTGCAACAACACTGCATGCAGGTAAGGGGAGGGGGGTGCAATTCTTCACCTGCAACACTGTAGACACACAAGATAAAACGAAACACGGTAACATTACCCACATGCCACCGCAAATATTACAGCATGTTAGTGACTAACCGCTCGGTGCCTGCTTTCCAGCCAGGTGGGGTGTGAAGGTGGGGCAGACAGCCGAATGTCATGGCTTTCGCTGTCACGCTGCACTGTCACATCCATACCGTCCGTTTCCCCTCTGACCTACGGTGTTAACAACACAGACTGTATTTTGGTAAAAGTGAAAGTCTGTTTTACAGTTATGCTGCTTAAAAATTATAATGTAACACTTATTATGGAAGACATTTTTCAGTGATCTGTAATTGACTGCAGTGCTGTTGTATGAAAATGTTCCCAATAAAGTGTGCTGTTAGGTGTATGAGTGTTTCTGTGGAGACAAAGTATCACAGTTATACGTGTATATTACTGGTAACGATACCGTTAAAGAACAGAATGTACCTTACTGTCCTCGGGTTTTTCAGGAGACTCCCAGTCAGGCAACTGAGTCAGAATGAGGTTCTCTTTATGGAACACGTTCCTTAAGTACTGAGCCATAGACAGGCTATATAAGGCAGCTTCTTTCACCTTATCAGCATCAACACTTTTAGTTCTGTTTAGAGACATAGAACACGTGTCAAATATCCACAATAGAATAGGAGATCTATGAAGACGTTTAATAATGTGTCCATAGTTTGCCCATAAATGACAATAAACATTTAAAAACATGCCATGCTGTATAAGAGTAACAGTGCAATACCCTTAAATAGTAAGACCTGCTATATTCTACATGTTTGTTGTTGTCAGCACAAAGCCATAAAAAGTCCAAAAGCAAAACCCAATTCTAATTTCTGACAAAAGAAAGGATACGTTGCTACCTAAAACCCATAATTTACTTTCTTCAAAGATCACCCACACAGGCATAAATAGAGCATTTGTTGGGAACAACAGCAGGATGGTCCATATGAGCTGGAGTCGTTTGTTGTTCATAATGACGGAAAATGACTCAGTGGTGTGTTTAATAGCTTTGAACAACAATGCATCATCAAAACACAGAATAATACCACCTATAAGCCTATATCAGCTGTTGCTACAAAGAATAATTGTTTGCACACCGTTTTAGAATTAGAGTTAACACAGGAAAAAATAAGAATTTGTACGTATGTACTTTAATTAGCTGTAAGTATAACTTTACATACAGCATATCTCATGTCTAAGTAAACTTGTGCTTTACATATAACTGGATGTTCGTTATCCTGCAGATTATGGTCATGATCCTTCTGTCACAACCTTATTACTTGTATTTATTTACTATCGTGCCTCCGTACCAGTGAGAGGAAAAGAACACGGCAACTTTTAAATGTACTTGTGCACCTCAAAGAGAAGAGTGTGAGAGTGGCACCACTGCTGAGAGCAACAGTTCCCTCTGCTGTTCACAGCTGTGCATTATTTCAGATGGCAGGTTACCTGAGATCAGTGCACACAAGTGGGCCATCTTTGAAGCCTACAGTAAGGAGTGTCTGGCCATCTGCAGAGAAAGACACACTCCGAACACCCCCAAGACGATGGGAATGGCAGTACAACTCAACGTACCGCTCCTGTAGATGCAGTAACGCAGTTGTAAGAGGCAACACCACAAACAGCAAAAGTATTATTCAACTATTCAAAGACATATGATCCTACCATGGACGCAGTTTCCCTAATTCGTAGAAGGCCATCCCGGCCTATAGAAGCCAGCCATAGCTGATGAGGAGACAGAACAAGAGAGGCAGGGCCCAGAGGATGGCCCCCCACCTCCTGCTCTGGTTGCAGCTGTACTACCTGTTGACTGGAATAATCATCTGTGTCCTGAAACAGAACAGTTCGTATTTGTTGATTAGAAACACCTTGTCTTGGTCACAGTCTCTATAAGATTGAATTTATTAATTATTATTGAATGTGTGTAGTAAGTAATTTGACAGCAGCACACCTGGGGAAGCTGAAATTGTTGGAGTGTTTTCCTCTTGTGGCAGTAAGCAAAGACCGCATGGTCTCCAAGAACACAGGAAATGACTGGATGAGGCAGTTCATATCTGGACACTTTGAGGATATTGGTAGACAGACAACCATATCGGTCCACACCGTCTGGAGCTGCAGGTCAGCAGACGCATGATAACGTGCAGAATTGGAGAAGTGTAATTTTCTCGGTGGCTGAACATTACCTTTGATAATTCTAATAATTAAGTCCATGTAGACCCAGTAGCACCCTAAAGCCCATGAGTCATGATTTGTAGTTGCATAACCTTTGTGCAGCACACACTGAAAGGGCTGCCACACCTTTGATTTCATGTTTGAACTTTCCTCTTACTTATTCTTATTATTTTCTAGACTGCTGTATATACAAAGGGTGTGTATTTTTAAGCTGGGCATCAATAGTGTATTCTTTTTAACAGTGTTCACAACAACATGTGCAAACTGTCTTCTTGTGTACTGAGTTATATGCCTTTTTGGAAACTCAGCTAAATAATAGTTAGATCATCTACACAACAGAAAGTAAATGGATGTCCAATGACCAACCACTAACATATACTGGGACCACAGACTGATGAATAGAATGTTATGTTATGTTATATAGGAGACTCTGCCAAACTTTTATTTTAAAAAAATAATGATGAATAAGTAGCAGATGAATGTAGTTTATCAGTTCTGTACCTGCATAGCTCCGTTTAGGCAGAGTGAGCAAGCTGAGAATGCTGCCATCATGAGTTTTACCCTTCTGCCCAGAGCACAGTGCAAGGATGTTCACCTGCTCACAGCCCCTGGTACAGTGAAGGGAAAGTGACAAAATTGCCCCAGGTACAACTGAAAAAAGACAAGAAGAAGCAGCAGTTGCTGCTCTATAATTCCTTATCGGTTTGTTGAATTACAAAAATGTTCTGCATGCATTGTACAGTGGGGTGGCAAGTAGAAACATTTGAGAGATAGTCCAGTATTTACCTGTGTATCCTATGACTGAAAACATGTTTGATGGTTTTGCATCTAGCAAAAAGATACGTGAATCTGAAGCTCCGCTGAGAAGGAAGCGCCCCTCAGGATCAAAACTGTACAAACATACACACAGATATAATTTTGTACCTTTGTGACCTTAAATCCCTTATCCCATACCATAACAAGAATACTGAAAATCTGTCTATAATCTTACACTGAAACTTTTTTGCAAATACTGTGTCTAACTGAAACTGTGTAGTATCACCAGGAGGCATGACACTTGCATTAGGTGGTCCACAGGACAGCGGTAGAGTTGAACCTGGTGCACTAAGCGAGGCTGCTGCTCTCCGTTCAGGTCAATAAAGAGGACCTTCCCTGTGGTTGTTCCTACGGCTGCATATTGTGCAATAGCGCAACAGGCCAAACTTGTTCCCTAAATACACACAGATTACAACCGTCAATATTGGTTCTTTTCTAATAATTTATATTAAATCGAAAGTCAGTGTGGCTGTACTGATATGTTCTATTTGTTCATATGTGATTATTCTGACCTGAGCCTGGAGAGACAGGGAACTGAGGAAAATGCCATCTGCAGAACACAGCTGCAGCTCTCCAGAATCTGTTAACAACTGAAACCAGCAGTAAAAACAAACAGCTTCCCTCACTGAAGAGACATTAAGCTAAATTAAATGTGCCATCATAAGAAATTTCACTCCCAAGCAACAAATGTTACCACGCAAATGTTGTTTTGGTGTAAAAAAGCTGCTGCCACAAAGCAGCCCTTGAGAACATCAGCAGTCTTCACAATGTTGTCTGACTGGGCAGGGTTCAACATATAGATCTGCCCCTGAAGAACAAAAACCCAGATACATTTTAGTGCTGTAACATAATAATGTGATAATGTGAACTGGGTGGCATATTGTGTCATGTTAAGTATAATAAGCCGCAGGGGCACAACTACTTACTGTATTAGAATATAAAAGTAATGACTCAAAATCAGGAGAACATGTTACAGCTGTGACAGTTCCTTCTACATGCCATGTTTTTGTGATGCTGATTTGTGCCTCTTTAATTTGCAGACAATGCACCAAACTCTCCTGCAAAATAAAAGCATTTTATTTATTTATTTTAAGTAACTAAGAATTACAGGTTCTTAGATTTGTATATCTGGGCATAATGTTGTTACGGGGTGTTACAGTAATAAATTAATGCGCTCGTACAGTACCTTTCCTACAACAATCAAACCATTGTTGCAAATGGTTAAACCTTGAAAGTTGCACTGTCTGAGTTCAGGAATGGCATCAGCAGCTGAACAAAATGAAATACAGGTCAGTTAAATGTCTTTGCTATTGTTGAATAGAATTTGTCAATGACCTCTGACACATCCCTCTGCCCTAGATTGTGTTTTTTCACCTTGGGGATTGAAGAGGACTGAAACAGAGATGCTCTCTGGGTCAACTAGGAGAAGAAAGCCTTCTGCACAGCCTACATAAAGCTGTGATGTGGCTGTCCAGCAGATAGCAGTAGGGGTAAGTCTGGCTTTGGTGAGGAGTTTACTCTGTGTAAACATGTGGAATAGGCAACAGTTTACATTCCATCTTATTTGTAAACCTGGCAACAAAACTGTTTATCCAACAAACAGAATCATAGGGCTAAAAGATCACCAAAACAAATGTATTAAATGGTGGAAGTACATTTATTTTGGGAGTTTATTTCGAATTTAAGTGACAGTGGGACAGTACCACAACGCTCTCTGCCATGGCTCCTTTGAGGCCTGAGATGGCTGTTACAGGCATTTCTGGACCAGAGTATGGAAAAATGTTACGGACAGTATGAGACAAGTAAACCTGTTTCTCAACAAATGTCCCATCAGTCGTTGGAAGTTCGATCACACTGCAATTCAAAAAAATATTACATAAAATAAATATAAAAACGTAGTATGTCGTGTGTAATTTGAGTCGTATAAATCATGTGCAATGATCAAAAAACAAGACTTGTGTCCATACAAATTAATTTATATAATCGTACCAACATGCTATTCACACCTACGTTACCTTGGTTTCAGGGCATGGTAGCTCGCACTCTTCTCAATATTCCAAACAGTCAGGGATGTGGTACCCAAAGCACAAAGCTGGAGCCAGTTGTGTGGGTTGAAAACCAAAGAAACAACATCTGGTCCAGCTTGCAGCTGTGTACAAATCGGCTCAGCAGTTTCCCAGTTCCTACATCACACAGTTATGATAACAGTGATGTGTTCTGTCTATGTCGCACACAAAATACAGTAGCGTGACATTTTCAGTGGCTTACCATACAGTTATTGTGTTGTCTGGAATAGAGGAACAACAGCCCAAATATGGACCATCGCTGCTTAATGTCAGAGACGTGTAGTCAAATTGTACTTCACCTAGAAAAATTATTTAATGTTAATTCGTTTCTTTTGGGGGAAACTAATTTAAAGTGGGTACAAAACCTGACATGCACTGCTCCATTTTCAATTTCCTGTCTGTTTTAGTGTTTTTTTTCCTATATTGCAAAATGTCATATGCATTAACAGCAGAAAAATGTTTGTCAAGTCATTATGAATATGAACATAGGTCATGCGTACTCTATTTAGTTAATAGATAAGATTACAGCTTACCCAGTCAACATATTAAGTTAATTATTAATGTAAATATTATTTACATTAGGAATGGAAATCGTATTCTTTAAGTAAACATACATAGTGACCAACAAACACGTAGAATAGAAAGCATTGTAATAGAATTGCAATAACTATTGGAACAATTTGGCAAACACTTGTGTTGGAGTATTCACATAATAAAAATTTACCTTTAAGTTCATTTCTCAGCTGAAGTTCAGGGAAGGTGTAGACAAATATTGATGGGAACAGCTTTTGCTCCGAGAAAGCACAGATGCAGCAGTTGCCATCGGCCGTTAAGGCACCAACGCCTCTACCAGGACTCTGCAGCACACTTTGCACTTTTGTTTCCAGATTCAGGAAACAAATGTGATTTCCGCGTGTGTAACATATTGTTTTGTTGTCCACAAACACAACATTCTTGTTTGAAACACCTTGAATCCACCTGAAGGGAATAAAGTAATTAGACAAACATCAGCTAGCCGGGAAGCTAGTTAAGAAACGTAAGATAAGACAACTGAATTAGAAAATGATACTCTCACGATGACTCGGCAGCATATTAAAAAAAAACGTTTATTGGCGACATACCTGACTTCTAAACTTGCAATGTCATCCATTTTAAAATAAAGCCTTGTTCAAATATATCACCCACACAACCTGCAAACCAACAGGCTGGTTGTTGCGTAACCTTGGTAACCAGACATTGACCTTATTGGCTCATACTTTATCTGACACGCCCACACCGGAAAAGAGGGGTACGTATTAAAATTGGATCGCTTGTTGCTTATCTTTCAGTCGGACGATCACCGTTTGAGAACAGCTTTCACCACGTAAAGCAACCATGTCTACTCAGAAGACTTTAGCTAAAGGTAAGATGTACAGCGATTGCCGAGCTTTCTCAGAAATTCAAAGGCGTTAACGCGTGTTTTTGTTGCGCTTGAAGTCACTGGGTAAGGAAAAAGTTACAGGAAATATAAGTTAGTGTCGATCCGTTGCCACTAAATGCGGTGTTTAACATTAAAATAGGAGTAAACGCGTTAACCCGTTTGACACGTGGATTAACCAAGTTTTGCTTGTTACCAGCGTCATCAAATTACTACAAAAACGGCGGCAGTATTTCTGCAAGGTCATGATTAGGAGTTATGTAAGCTAACAATACATGTGGATAACAGCCGTATAGGGTGTAGAAAAAAAAAACTGCCGCCTCATTGTTCAATTCTTATATGTGTCTGAGATCCTTTTATCCGTGTGCAGGCAAAAGGAATATTACATACTTAAAAGTAAACGTCATATGCCATTTAAATTGTAATGTCTGGAAATATTAGAAATTAGTAGCAACCGTCCTAAATTAACATGCTTTCCTACATAAAATGACATTTTCTTTCAGGAAGTGCTGCACCTGGCCCGGTCGCCAAAGGCTCCATCAGGATTTACAGCATGAGGTTCTGCCCTTTCGCCCAAAGAACCAGATTGGTGCTGAATGCCAAAGGGATCAAGTAAGCACACACCTTTTCAGACTATAGCAACAGTTATAACAACATATTACATTTGCAGTTATCTTTGCTGATCTATTTGTGAAACCGGTCGTTATCATTCAGGCATGACACAGTGAATATTCATCTGAACAACAAACCTGACTGGTTCCTTAAGAAGAATCCTCTTGGGCTCGTCCCAACACTGGAGACATCTGCTGGCGAGGTGATATACGAGTCTCTCATCACCTGTGAATACCTGGATGAAGTCTACCCTGAGAAGAAGCTGCTTCCTTCCTCTCCATTTGCTAAAGCTCAACAGAAAATGTTTCTGGAGCACTTTTCCAAGGTACCTTAGATGAAAGGTTGCTTCTAAATCTAACAAGTTGTGCTTTGTGGACCTCTCTACTGTTACCTTCATATTAACATCACGGTTTTCTACAGGTAATTCCATACTTCTACAAGATCCCCACAGCAAAACATAAACAAGAGGATGTCTCAGGCCTGGAAGCGGAACTGGCAGAGAAGTTTTTCAAATTCAATGAGGTTGGTTGCAAAGTCGCATGACTGTCACTACATACCACTCTAAACTGCTTTTACAATAGTGATTAATATAATGTTTATATTTCAGGAATTGGTTAATAAGAAAACCAAGTTTTTTGGTGGGGACTGCATCACAATGGTTGACTACATGATCTGGCCATTTTTCGAAAGACTGGCCGTCTTTGACATGAAGCAGTAAGTAATACCTTTTACCTTTCTAAATAAATACAATTTATTTATGCAGCATTTGCAGACAGATAGGGTTACTTCAAAAGTACTACAAACATTCTTACAGTTTAAAAGTAAGCAACAAAAAGCATGGAATCTTCAGGAACAGAGCATACAGGCTTATTCGTCATCTTTCTCCGATGACATCCGACATGTTTATGGCGGTTACTGTAATGTTTTGTCATTTGGTCTCTGGTAATTGATCTGGATCTCCGTCTTTTCAGCTGCCTTGACAAGACTCCTGAGCTAAAGAAATGGACAGAGTACATGTCACAGGACCCAGCTGTGAAAGCCTCCGGTCACAGCGTGGAAACCTATAAGGCCTTCTACAAGTCCTATTTTGAAGGCAGTGCAGACTATGACTGTGGTCTGTAAAATAATAATACTGATGATGGGCAAGAAAACCTCAAACCGTCCATTTACTTTGTACGTTTTGGGGCTGGTATAATCTGGTTTTTCAAACGTTCATGTAACAAGATATTTTGTCAAATTTCTGATTAAGCAATGGGAAATTACAAAATAAATGGCACTTTTGTAATTAGATATCAAGAACCTGTTTTGTTTTAAAGGAAAAAGTGTAGTTACTACAATGACAATGTTGTTTCAATAGTCCATCCAAATGTGGCACTTTCCAATAAACCAACTATAATTACTCTGATCTTTTTGTTTAATTTTTTCTGTATTCTCATATAGAAGATTACTTTGCTTTCCTGCCAGGCATTTCAGGGTGGTCCTACTTAACTTGAACTGTACCAACAATTTAACACCCATACAGTAGAACAGATGTAACAGGCAACATGAGCTATGCTCTCTAATTTAAAAACTAATAATACAAAACGTAATGGCTGCCATCGATTCTGCAGCAGCATGAATGATAAAAAAACGCTAACACTATTTTGTAAAGCTCACTTTACACAAATTGCATAGTTTGAGCATTGTTACTAGTAAACAGTTTCTGAATACACTTACTCCTAAAAGACAACGACAGTTTGTGAATTACTCATCTTTCCACCTGGTTAAACGAAATAGAAGCAAACTGACTGAGATGCAGAATTCTTCTAGATTGAATAAAACCCAGCTGCACTATCTGATAAAGACAAAGATTTACATTACAATGCTTACCATTCTAAATAATTATTCTTTACATATTTCACTTGTTGCTGCTTATTTTATAGTGAGGGGTCTGCTGAATGGAAACTTATCTTGTACTGTATGAGCAAACCAATTTGAATTTGCTAAGAGTCAAGAAACAGACTGACCACTGTTACTGCTCACAGACTTTGATCTAGGCTGTGGTTTAAACCTCCATTTGATAAATGAGGTGCGTACTCTTGTAGGAGCACAGGTGCATTTCTCAGCATCTCTTGGTAATGTCTTAATGTAGCTGCATAAAGATTGGTTTCCAAAACCAGAGATCTGAACAGATTGATGGGCTCAGCTCCACGAATGATCTCGGGAAGCTGAATTTCTTCTGGGACTTTGCGGTTTCCGATCAATACATGATGGAGTCTCTTCTCCTGCAGGCTCCTCTGCAGGAAGTCGAGAACATCCCGAAGCCTGTGCTCCATACTCTCAACACCCCAGACTGAGGGCTTTTTACTCAGCAATAGGTGCAACAAAACGGTCTTTAAATGGTAGTTGGTGATGGCGCATTTCCCTGTGAGTCCAGTTTGCTTTCTATTCAGGAAAGTAACCATTTGAAGGCAGTGCAAATGGCAGGAACCCTGTGGTAGGCGTTTAGCAAAGTGTTTCAACAAATTCCTCTCGTAGACAGCAAACGAGAGAGGCCAGTAAGGGTCTGGAGGGCTGTCACAATCTGAAGGAAAGTGTGACACAAAGTAAGCATCTGTGTCCTCCAGCTGAACCACCGGTATAATGTTCATTACAATCACCTTCCCTGAGGGAAATCGGATCTTCAAAGCACCTGCTGCATCCAGGTTACGAAAAGTGAGCTCAAAGTCATATTTGTGAGAGATGCGTCCCCACGCTTTGGTTACAGATATCTGGAACCATTTCATGACTTGATGTTTGGCTAAGAGAGGCGTGTTTCTGGAGCACAGCAGCTCGTCAAGGCTGCGGTCGACTTTCTGCCCATCGTTTCTGCTGTGCAAGAGACAAAGCATGTCCTCTCCCAGGTTAGCAGAGCCGCAGAGGCAGCCGTGCTCATTATCCCCAAACGTGGACACGGTTATCTTGCCACAGCCCTGCATGTCGGGAGGCGTGTCACTAGTGGGGCTGCACCACAGGTGGAACTGGAAGGAGTACGGCTCTGGAGGCGAGAAAGGCACAAGGAGGTCACACATCAGAGGCCGGCACACCTTCCAGGACTCGAACATGCTTCCGATCCCCACAAAGTCCCCAACTTCCATGTCTGCCTCCCTGTCACTTATACTCCTGAGCGATTCCAGCAAGTCATCAGCCAAACCCTCAACAAATTCCCTCACCCTCCAGTTTTCATGGGCTGAAGCGTAGGTGGACTTGTCGTGGAAGTTGCTCAGGATGTCCTTATCTAGTGCCATTGTGCTGGGGGTGACAGAGCCATACTCTAAAAATGTATCTGCATCTTCAGCTGCCTGGATTTCAGCGTCGGTGAGATCCAGCCAGCACAGTTCAATAGTAAAAAATATGACAAAAGACACAGTGCTCCAGAAGTACCAGCTGTAGCCTCCTGTGCTGGTTTCTTCCTGCTTTGAGTGTGACTGTGAAAATTCTAGTTCCAACTTGGCCTTCTCCGTTTCCAGCCTCTCCTCGCGCTCGCGCATTCGAGCAATGAGCTCCTCATCGTGGTCCGGGAGGGTGGTGTTCTCTTGAGGAAAGAGCACGGGATGGTTCAAAATGGCAGCCGCCACCACCATACACACCCGCGCAATGGCTCCCTGCATCTTCAGCTAGTTTCTTGCAGACACATTTAGCCACATCGCAGACATGGAGGCAGCTCAGATCCTGAAAGAAAAACCGGTAGAAGACACATGAACAACCATTCCTGTGCTCAGAAGAGAGCATGAAAACCAGATGACAAGTGTCTAGTTATTGCCATACAGCAGTCCACCCAACAGGGGGAGCACAGAGTGGTTCTCTAAATATAGAGGCAGAGGGCTGAGTGACACACTGGTCTGGGGTCAGACTGTGGGAGGAAGGAAGTTGGAGTCTTTTTGACAAGCATCACCCTGTCCGATATAGCTTTAACTTTTACATCCTGTTAACATTTCACCAAAAATGAAACCTCCCCACACCCAACACACGCACCTCTGCTGAACTTCAAAAGGAAGTACAAATACGTCATGATGTCAGTGTAATATCGGCAGACTCCAGCTTTAAAAAGGCATAAATAAGGGTACAGTACAGCCCGGGAAGCCATAGGCAGAGAGCTCCCAGGACTTGCTCGCTTGGATCCTGTCCAACACTCACAAGGCTCGGTCCAGCCACACAAACAACAATTACCAGACAGTGGGTTCAGCTGCTACAGCTTGACGTCTGGTATGACCAGCAGCTTACAGCAGCTAAACAACAGTAAGACTTTAAGTCCCCATGTTTGGTTTTTAGAAGCTGCTAATGGGCATATAATATAACAACATAAGATTATGATGACATGAGTTCATCCAGCTACAGTAGCCTATTTGTCAACAGTAATCTCCTATAATACATTATCTACTTCCATTTTTAACTGTTCACGTACACATTATAAACTTACACATTTACATTTTATTCCTCATACATGCACATCATCAACTACCCTGAATAATTTACTCATTTAGGTCATGTGCATTTATTACAAGCTGTGCATTAAACTATGAATCTGTTCATCGTTAGTTTCTGTGTTTGTGGTGTATTCTGTGAAAGTCACACAGTCACAGTTTAAGTTCTGCTGTTAGACAGCGGTGTTAAAGGTACAGTAAACATTGCAGCAGCTCGTTTTAAAAACTCACCAGCACATGAGTAAGACGTTTTTCCAAACCCAAAAACTTCAGGGCGTTTGGAAAATCAGAGTAGATGACCACAGACTGTTACTATGACACGAGTGATGTCGTTCGCGCGCTCTGTGCCAGGTCGCCGCCTCTGTTGTCTTGGCAACAAAATAACCCATCGAATACGGCTTAGAACGCGCATCACTTTACGGCCTCGTCAAACAAAGTGCGATCTGTAGCAATTAACGACCAACAAGTGTCTCTGAAGCAATAAGACACATCACCGCCGACAAACTGTTGCACAACCCGGACAACTTCACTGAACGAGCCGCTGACTTTCTGATTGTCGACACAGACGCACGCGGTGTAACGTGCGGACGGACCTACCTTCCCAGAGGCCGGTGCTTCAATTCATAACGACAACCGTCACGTGGCGGCCTCCCTGGTGAAAGCAGCCTCATCCTCAGCCTCATCACCGCCATCAACACGACGCGAGCAGCGAGGAAACAGTTCCCAGCTTGTTTTAAGCCCATTTCCTGCTTTGCGCGCTCCACCCATGGGGCCTGAGCCCGCCCTGCTTCCTGTGCGTAATCCGTTTAGAGCAGAGTTAAAACACCCACCACACCCACCACACAACGTGTAGAACGTCATTTTATAAGACTAGACACAGTAAACCAAAACATGTCTGAGAAACAACAGATTTCTAACGTAATGTCCTTAATCTTTAAGCAATAATGTGCTTAATTGGTGATTTCCCGTCTGTCCAACGACACACAGGAAAAAGAAGCGCTTGATATTCACTTCGGTACAGTTTCTTTGCAATTTAGAAACAGGACTTACGTCCACAATATGATTCACCGAATGAACGGCAGCTTCCTGTTTATTCCTATTTTTTAACATATGCATGAAGAAGAGAAAAATGCTTCAAGACCAGGAGCATTTTACATCCACTGGGTGGCGACTGCAGGACGAACAAGAGACACAGACTGAATACAAGAGAATCTATATTTAGGATCTATATATTTAGGCCATATTCACAATGTTGGCTAGAGCTAGAGGAAACAATTACATAAAATACATGAAAGTATTTTTATTTATTACAGCTGTACTACATCTTGACTGTAACCTTGAAAGCGTCACAGATTTTATGAACCGTTGCCAATACCACTGTTACTGTTATGCTGACAGTACCGTTGGAAATTAATTTCCCATGGGTATATGAATTATCTATGAAAACAGAAATGTTAAAACGTTATTTGGCAGCATCACACGCGTAAAACACGCCACAGGAAATGCATTGTAAGGATGTTGTGCAATGTCATGGCACTGTATCCCTCAGTGTCAGTGCAGTGTTCTGCAAGCGTGATAAGGATGACAGACACGGAGAGCAGAGAGAAGCACTTCCTGCAGGTTCTTTGGGACGCCATGAAAGAACACCAGAGTCTTCTCCAGTCTCCATTTTTTCCAGTTGGCTTCTCTCTGACTGTTTACCTGAGCTGCTGTTTGCCTTATGCGTGTCTGGATTTGCTCTGCCCAAGAGCCCCCCTAATACGTCGCTTCAAGATCCAGCCTCCAAGCAAAGTGACACACGCAGGGGTTTTCAAGAGCTTCTGCAAAGTAGTCCGCAACCACGTCTGCTTCATTTTCCCCGTGTCTGTCGTTCACTGGTACTGGGACCCGGTTGTGTCTCCTTCGCTGGCTCCTGAGGCGCAGTCGGTGGTTAAGGACGTGCTGGCCTGCCTTCTCCTGTTCGACACGCAGTACTTCTTTTGGCACTTGCTCCATCACAAGGTGCCCTGGCTCTACCGTTCCTTCCACAGGGAGCACCACCTCCACACAGCCACCTTTTCCCTGATGACAGAAGACACAGGTGTGTGGGAATTGCTGACCCTCAGCTTCTTCTCTACACTGAACACTGCGCTTCTGGGCTGCCATCCTCTCACCAAGATGCTCTTCTTTGTCACTAACATCTACCTGTCTGTGGAGGCTCACTCGGGCTATGAATTCCCGTGGTCTCCACACAGACTGGTGCCCTTCGGCCTCTATGGAGGAGCCCGCCAGCATAACCTTCATCACATCAAAGTCAAAGTGAACTACGCACCGTACTTCACCCACTGGGACAGTCTTTTGGGCACACTGTGGAAAGAAGACTCACAGAAGACATCAATAAACAGAGACGCTTTGAAGAGGATGTGATTGACAGAATGTCTGCAGCATGTTTATTTTTATTTACTCTCGATCAGATCAGAAATTCTTTCTAGATTCTTTATAATTTCTCTCCATTTTAAAATGTCTCGACATGTACATTACCCTGTACATTATGAGCAGTATCTCCTGTCTTAGTTTTCCCTTTTATATATCCTTCTGTGTACAAACACCTTGTATTAGAACTGAGTAGAATTTCTTTGACATTAAAAATGAAGAGATGTTTCTGTAGAAATATTAACAATGACATGTCTGATCACCTGTTGATCTTTCAACAAAGTTACAAGCTGTGTCTGATGCCATTACACAAACATGATTAAAGCAGCACTTCGGTGAACACTGGCACCAATGTTGCAATGATGAGAAATGAAAGCAGACATGGTAATGAGCACAACTCTAAGTCTGTTTCCTTCCTCACACACTTACAGAACAGGCTCACGAATGTTTTGTTCTGGTTGTTTTAGATCTTTAGGTTCAGTTCATGGTGATTTTACACAGAGTAACTTTCACAAAATGTTTTTTAGACTTTCAAACGTGTGAATCTGTTTAGGCGATACCTCTGTAACTATTACTATGTAACTACATTGCTATATACAGTAACTACAATTACAACTGTGGTAATACAGTACTACATGCTTAATAAGAATTTACTAAAGTTATTATTTGACACCTGGGAAAGGACTCAAAATCAACCATACTTTATTTAATTTCACTTTAATTTGGTTTCAGTTTTCACATTATTTTCAAGTGACACAACATAATTTCATCAATGTAATGTAGAGAAAAAAAGAGTCACGGTAATCCATCTTAAATTTAGCATCCACACCATATAGCAATGAAACAAAGACATAAACATTGATACATATTTACTGCTACTCTGCTCTTCCTTTGCGTTGTATATAGCTGCAGCTGGATATGGTTCCCAAGCTTGTGTATAAAAGGTTTCAAATTGTACCTGTCATGTTGGGGCAACAAGAAAACTGTGATAATATTACAGCACACTTCCAAATTTCTAGAGGCAGGTTGTTGACTGTACAATTACAATAATCACAATATCACATCATCCCAAGTGGTTAAAAATTATAATTCATTCTCCATGCACATATTTAAAAACGATAAGATGTATTTACACAGAGGAGTTTGATGTTGCAGCACTTTCTTTACTCAATATTTTTTTAATGTCCTCTGCTTTGACTCTCTGGTCGTTGTCATTTAGCATTTGGATCAGCATCCTAGAGGCAACCTTTCCTTGTTTTTCTACCCAGATCTTTAGTAGATCTTGTGTCTGTGTCTGTCTATCATTAGGGTGATTGGATTTACAAGACTCTATAACGGCTGGTCTTATGTCACTGCGGATGGCTAAACGCTCCATTTCCTTCCATCCAATTATATCTGCTATTTCAGGTAGGTGACGATAAACATCTGAAATTATACAGAATACAAGAACATTTAGGAAATGTGAATCAGTGCCACAAAGCTAAACACGCATAACTTTATGGATCATGCACAGGCAAAGAGTTTTCTCATTAACCAGTCGGGTAATTTATAATGTAAATAACAAAAAACAATAACACTACATCAATTAAACCAGGTTCTGGAGTGTTCCTCACCTTTAAGAAGCAGGGGCTCCTGAAAAGCAGGTGAAATCAGTGTTAATAGAAAAATGTCAAATGTAATGAGAAACTGCAAGCACACGCTTAACAAACACATCATGTCACAAAAACACAAATGCAAAAGAAGCACACTACGGTAACAGAAGATGGCTAAGAAACTGACCTTTACTTCCTACAAAAAGGGTCAGCTATGCCAGCATTAGAGGAGGACAGAGGACAGACAGACACATGTATGTGACTGTGTGTGGCAAGGTTAGGTACAGCTATGAAAAACCGGACCAACGACTCTCTAGCAAGTTAGAATGAGTTGGAGAATTTACAGAATCAGGGAGATCATGCTGGACAATAACTCACCTCAGGTGGATGTTCTGTAACTGTTGCACTCTGATTGTTCTCTAATGGGATAAATGGCACAGAAACAAATAATATAAAAAAGAGAGAAACACAACAATAAAATCTCAACCTTACTTGAAGTAAGCATAGTTGTTACTGTAGTTGACAAATGTCCACACACGAGTTTCTTGTGCCCTCTGCAGGTCACGTTATATGTAGAAGAAATACTCACGTCTCTTTCTCCAGAACAGAAAACCTCCCCCTGCAACAATTCCTAAAAGTAAGAGTCCCACAACACTGCCGGCTATTTTTCCTGTGTGACTTCCTGAAATAGAAGACAGTTTGTGTTTATTAATGAAACAGTGCTACATAAATTCATTCCTCATGATACGGTAATGCTGCTGCTAAGTCATACCACTCTTACTGTTGCAGACAGTGTTTTGTGTGGCTGTGCAGGGGCTTTTAATGCCTTCACTATCACATCTAGAAGAAACAAAACAAGTAAGAGTGACAGACTGAGTCACAACAGCAAACTAATTAACATCTTTTTGACCCTATTTGTGATGGAGCAGAACTTACTCTTGACAAGGATGGCAGATTATGCAGGTTTCTGATTCACAGTAGTGATCCTTTTTACATCTGCATTTCGCGTTCCTCGCAGGGGTGCAGGCTTCCTCCACCTCTAGATTCGCTGGAAGGACAGACATTAAGAGCCAAAGGTACAAACTGTTAATTATTAGTTTGTAGGTATTCGTAACACCTGTGAGTTTACTAATGTAAATGCACACGTGACTAAATGTGTGCCATAACAGATTTTACCAAAAGTTTTGTTTTTCAGTTCATTGGGTAAAAAAAAACATACCATCTGGTTGGTCACAGGACGTACAGGGCTCGCAAGATTTTTTGGAGTTAGGTTCACTGTTGTATGTCCCTTGAGCACAGTGATCGCAAATTCTATCACTTTCTACTTTGGCACAATCTTTCACCAGGAACTGACCTGTAGGAAAAGAAATGAGGGAAGTTGGGAGAGCCTGTGATGCCATCATGTACATAAACAGTATACACATAAACACTGTTGCATCTTTTGCGACCATAATCTTTAGTTGACTGTGGCAACAAATATAAATACACCATGTATCAAAATAATGAATTACTGATAATCACAACATGGTGATTATTATCATCTGTGATCATGATTTACTAGAGTGTAGAACAAAAGTACCTCAGAACTATACTCCCCCATCAAATGACGTTACGCTGCACATTAGGTTGTACTTAAGCCGATCTGACCCAGCATAGATCCACCTGATCACACGGAGCCTCACCTGCGGCACATTTACAGCAGGTCCTCTCGTTGAAGCTGTAGGTCCCATCCGCGCACGCGTCCCTTTTATTCCGGAATAACTCTTCCAGCGCGTTCCCGTGAAACCGGGAAGAGGCTGAGGAACACGCCCTTCTGCGGGAAAACGAAAGTGAAAGTGGGAAAGACGGCTAAACTCACTTTGTCGTCTAAAGCAAATAACTATTCACTTCTCGTTATATAAAATAAATACGCGTTAAGTCAACGTGAGCTTAGTGGCCCTGCTAACTCAGCTAACTCACCATGTACCTAAGTCGCGGCTGTGGCGAATTCTGCAACAAACACGATGTCGGCCGCTGGTTCCTGCCACAGTAAAGCTTCGCCCTTAGTTTCGTATCGCACATAAACGTAAACTCGGTCTAAACACTCTATAAATGTCTGCCGGTCTGGGGTAACTATAAACCCAGCGTGAACTCACACAAACATCGAGGCAAGTGTTACTCATGCAGTTAAAGGCGTCACCTGGCTAATATAGCATTTAGCTTAGCCGCAAATGTTATCCACGATAACACGGTCAGAAATACTTACGGGGGCGCGAAGGAGGCGAATGAAGCCAAGAACAGGACCCTGGCAGCAAAGATGACGGAGCTGCTCGCCATCGTGAAATAACATGGAAGAGAAGGCGCGTCCGGCTGGAGGAGAGGCGGGGACTTTTCACAGGGAACTTCCGAACTGCACTGGTTAGTTGTGAAAACCCCAAGTTACTGCAAGTTACTGCAAGTTACCGCAGGTTGTGCTGTTATTGTGTCTGTTTCCAATTGTAGTAGTAGTAGGATCTATCTGTGTGTGTGTGTGTGTGTGTGTGTGTGTGTGTCTATATTTCTATCTATCTGTCTATCTATCTATCTATCTATCTATCTATCTATCTATCTATCTATCTATCTGTCTGTCTGTCTGTCTGTCTGTCTGTCTGTCTATCTATCTATCTATCTATCTATCTATCTATCTATCTATCTATCTATCTATCTATCTATCTATCTATCTATATATCTATCTGTTTGTACTAAAACTCTACTTTGCACGTGCAGAACTAATTCTATCCACTAGGTGGCGTCATTACTCCTTTTTTTTTGGCTTCTTTCGAGCTGATGGGGATCCGTTAAAAAAATAAAATGTTTTCTGATGCCAATGATCAACCAATTATATAAATGATTTGATACAAATAGCAGCACTTTTACATTTAAATAACAAAAGATCATAAACAAAGACAATGTATCTGAGAATTCATCAACTTGATTGAGTGTGTGCTGTGTGCTACCTGCAAGCCAGTGCAGCATTTTAAACCACAACTGTAGCCTTTTCTTCCCATAATAGTGTTACTAGTTACTGACTCATTACGTCTTTTCCTGTTCCTGAACAGGAAACCAACCTATACAGATACAGAATAGGTGATGCAGGTAAGCTGCAGAACTGCTGCACAGCCGTATCGTTGCATCCTTATCCCCACGCGTGCCCCGTGCAAAAACGCAACGCGTAGTTACCAGCAAAGTTACAATGGAACAAAAGTTAAGAATAAACTATTGTGCTAGGGAATCAAATGATGCTGTTTTTGCATGTATGTTAAGTTTCAGGGCCTTTCGTCCAAGAGTCAGACTTGCACCAGCCTGCTGCCTGCTTATCTGGCAGCAAATGACATTGCCTCCCTTTCATAAACTGGAGGCTTATTCCAGCTATAAACCCAACCACTACTTGTGTTATTCTGTCTTACCTCAACTTTACCCTAAACACAAACCTTCAACCGCACTCTAAACAGAAATCTTACACTAACGCCGTGGTTAATGGGAAGAATTTATATTACTGTATATTATAACTTCCTTTTTGTCCACAAAAGCACATCAATGCTCCACGTTGCCACTGTACAACAGAATCAGCTTTACTGGCCAAGTACGTTTGCTCAACTCAAGACAAGTCAATGCAAGCTAATGTATGAGCTCGCTGGTGATGCAGAAGAATAGAAGGATACGCGTGTGGTTGGGTCCATGATAAATGAGCGATCCACTTAATAAGTAACGTGATACATATACAGTAGGATTTTTTGTGGCGGTGGATGTATACATTTGTCTCGTTCTTTCAGCTTGGCTGCATTTTGACTGTCTGACAATTTACAATAGGTACATTTTACTGCACAGTATCAATTTAATACTGTAACCATACAATATAATCAGTAGGCACAGGATTTATTTTAATGTGTGTGGAGTGTGTGGAAAGAAGCGGCAACATTTGAATAGATCACAATGTAATTCTATGCAGATATTTTCTGTCCTCAGAGGATGAAGTATTGTTATTATGGTGATTTCTTGACTTTTCTTTTAGCGAGGAGAGATTTGTGTTTTTTGATTCAGTGTTTCCAAAAATGTCTGAAGGATTTCCACTGAATTTGGCACAAACACTCGCGCCGCCTCCAGGATGAATAGTAATCTCTCTGTGTCCTCTAACTTGCTAGAACCATCATGTTGTATATACAGTACATCGATTTTAGGCTTATAAATAAACACTTCTGTCTTAATTTTGCAGTAATAAGTAAGTATTAGTATTTTATCCTGCTAAACATCTTAAATATTAAACAGCTCCCGCAACAATCAGTATATCATAATTCTGATGCGGAAAGCAAACCTGACTGGGATGTAGTTCTGTCTCTGCTGCTAACTTTGAGGATAAACTAGTAGATGTGTTCTCTTTTTGACATGGCCTTGTTGGCACAGCCAAACATACGTTTTGGTGCCTCATGCTTTTTGTGTGGGCTAATGCGTAACGTTATAATAGCAGATAAAACTGTTACCAATGCACTCAGTGAGAGCCCTACTGCTACAAAACCAAACAGCTGCAACGCCTCTACCAGAGAAGCGCAGCTCATAGACTTTAGGCCTGTGGAAAGACATTATCATCCACGGCCAGCGTGTTCTGCTTCTCATCGCCTCCGGGTCATATACAGAATACGGCGGAGTAATAGCTCCACTGAGAAAGAGGGGAGGAAAAATAAAATAGACAAAGACAATGTTTTTGTTGTTAGGAGGAAGCTGCTGGAAGGGACCATGCTGCAAAGCCTCCCCCAGGGACGCTGAAGACGAGGGAGGAGATGAGTCGAGGGAAAAAGCAGGTAACAGCTCTTCTCTTTGGGTAAAAGAAGCACCAGAAAGAAAGAGACGAGGCTTCAGTAGTTGTCTGTGCTGAAGTTCGTTAATGCTATTTTACTGTAGGTAACTATATTCACAATGGACCACAGCCTTTTTTGGAAACTGGGTCACAAGAGCATTAACTCACAAGTCAGAATAACAAGCCCACTTCTGACATCTAGAAGTGTTATTGTCTGCAGGTCTGCTCCCCAGTTTCCATCAGCACGAGTCTCCCCCTTAAGTAGACTTTTGTGTGTGCATTTGTTAATTTAAAACTTCATGCATGTTTGTGGGGCTTTCCATCCACATTTGATTCCTTCAGGTCGGGCGTCTTATTCAACATGAGCCGTTGCACGTCTCTGATAGAGCCAAAGCTTTCAGGCCTACAGGTAGTAATCATAATCCATGAATGCACTCAGTCTGAATGTGAAAACTATATTTCCAAAAGGGATTGGCTTTGCACTTTCAATTGAGAGTAGCTACACTCCTTGAACTTTGACATTTCAACATAGCAACCGTGACAGATTTCACTTCTTCCATCTAGAAGTGTATATTGGAAACGTTCAACTTAAAAAGAACCAGACCAACAATATTCAAAGGTTTGGTTTTCAGCTTCAAATCACTGTGGAGAAAATAAAACATATATTACTAAGTTACTGTCTGGGAAAGGGGGCAAACCTGATGCTTCTTTGCACACAGAACAGGAAAAGAGTCATGCTGCTCTTAAAATACAGGAAGTAACCTCTGTGCTGATGACACAGATCTCAGGGGAAAGCTCAGTAAATTGTGTAGCTCTTGTGCAGGTTGTGCAACATGCTGCGGACACACACTCTCACGGCCACAAGTTTGCTTAACAGCTGCTTTGTGCCGTAAATTAAAACTAAAGATGTGTGAACATGCTCATCACTAAATCACTGGGAGCAACTACAACATCTCCTTGTTGTTCTCTCCCTTTGCACCAGTTTACACATATGCAAACAAGCTGAAAAGGCAAACTGTAAATCTGTAATGCTGCCACAAGGCGATGTGTCTGTGCAGAGACATCCCTCCACCACATGTCCAGCAACCTGCCTAATGAGAGCCGAGTGGGAATCTGTGGGTGAGGGAGCCGTCTTCTGCGCATGGAAGGGGGATTTGGCCCGGAGCGTTCATTCATCGCTATCTAGTGGGGAGCACAATGGAGAGAAGCTCCGTTTGGATGTCTTGATCCAAACGGTGCCTGTGCCTTCCTCCAGCGCAGAGGCAAAACAAGAATAACTCCGGCTGAATATCCCACAGAGATGGATTTATTGGGAGTATTGGTATTGTAAAAATCCGGTTAGGGACTGAATGAAAACAGAGCAGCAGCGTAGAAAGACTGAGCCGAGCCTGTGGCCAGAACAAACCCAGCTCTGCATGTCCTGTCCTTTACCTGTCCTCTCCCTGCTCAGACTGGGTCCACTCCTTTGTGCTTTGACTAAACCATTACATCAAACCACTTTGTCCTCAAGGACAGCCTCTCTCTCATTTCTGAGTCCAGCCTCATCCAGAATATTCCAGCTACTAATGCATAGAGCTAGAGGTCCTTCTGAATCTGTTAATAACTATATATCATCTGAACCACTTATCCTAGCTGTCAGTCCATCACCCTGCTACATATAGACAAAGAAACATTCACACTCACACCTAACTGTCTCAAACGAAATATTTCCAGCTATAAAGTATTAACAGCAAGACAGTATCCAGTTCAGAAATCGGGTCAAATGAAGACATTTCGACCCTGATAGTTGCTTCACCTGAGTTCATCTGCAGCAGGCTGTGGGGGGCAGACGAGCCTGGGAAACACTGATCTGTGTAACTTGGCTCTGAGTGAGCACAGTCTTGTCAAGGCTGCACAATCCTTTCACTTTGTTTGAAAGACGCTTCAAAATATTTTGAATGTGGATAGAAATCAAAACACGCTGCTAAACAACCCCAATGACTTCCACCAGATTTCTCTTTTTGAAGTGAAATAAATATATGTGACATAATAATTATCTCACATAATGATCAGATATACTTTCGTAAATGATCGGATCAGATGGTTTTCATTAGAAGCCCATCACTGACTGTTTCCCACAGTGTAAATACCCACAGTATTTCTCCTTGTCTGACAAAACACTGCATCTTTCCTTCAGTGAAATGGATCCACCTTTGTGAGAACATGGCAACATTTTACATGAAACTTTTCTCATTCACCCACACAGAAAAAAACGCACATAAATGTGTGATCATACGCGCACACATACACACACACACACACACTACTCACACTGCATTAACACACAAAGCTATCACCTCCCACACACCAGCCTGGAAAATATTAACCTTTTCATCTCACATCAGCTTTTTGATCTAACTTCATGCATCATGCTCACATGCCTGCAGACACATGTCACGCTGCACACATGCACTGGGTTTTAGGTGTGTGTAGATTGATACAGATGGACATACTTCTGCACACATCTCAGAGGAACTTCAGAGAATTCAGGGAGTGGAAAGTCGTTTGCTTAAAGTGGACCAAACGGCAGGAAATGAGAATCATTGACCCTCCCCTGTGACTGAATTTGCAATCTGTGCCTAAAATCATCTGGGGGAAGAAAGAAAACAGAGAAAGTTAGATAGAGAAGAAAATGTTTGAGCGACTATAAATAGAATCTCCGTGTTTGAAATAATTCTGAAAGGCATGTGCTCATTTATTATTCAGCTCATATTGCTCCATGTTTATCACATAAAATGGGTTTTACCAAAACCAGATTTAGAACCAGAAACAGACAAAACTTTGTATTTATGAAAGCACAATACGTCTTTTAGGCTTAGAAACCTGTGTGTGACAGGTTTTAGAGCAGCATACATTTCTGAAACAACACAGACTAACTAACAATGTGCTGCATCAGCGTGCAACCAAACACATAAAACTGTAGTCGCTCCAAAAGCTGATATATCCCTGTGAAGCATAAATCAGTTTGGTTCCTCAGATGCAATACAAAGCAATCTAATTGTCTCAGATCAGCAGCTACTGTATAAGCCACCTGCTTTGGGCGCAGCTTGACTACCCTCAGACAAAGAGGCTTTAAAGAACATCCTCTGTAAACCTTCATCTGAGAAATGTGTGTGAGACATTAACGAACACAAACAGTACGTACCACTGTGGGACGTGAGGGGAAGAAGCCTTTTGCATTGAAAAGGTGTATGAGACCTCATTCATAATTCAGAGGCGTCGCAGCGATGTGAGAGGGGAGGATGCATCTGTCTGCATTACGCCAGCGTTGCCTCTGCGTTGCATCACCCTCTTGGGTGGTTCATTTTCAAGAGTTTAATATGCTCCCTATCAGTTGCACTCTGGCTGTGGTCTAATTTCAGCCTCAGATAAGAGCCTTTATTTGTCACCCCGCTCCTTTAGCCTGTCACACAGCCTGAAAGTGTGTTCTCAGTCTGAGGTCTTTGAAGGACTCAGCCGATGTCTCTCTATATGTTCCCTCTGACTCTCCAGCTTGCAACATCCCAAGAAAGGATATTATGAGCCCTCTGCGCTAACTGGATCCCATCCCCCACGCACATACACATGTATAGTTGTCTCCCCACACACAAAGAGAGGCGCATGTGCCTTATTACACACACACACACACACACAGCTGGCTGCTGGTCTGTCTGACCTACTTTATTTCAGTAGGCTGCACTAACGGAGGGAGCCAGTGTGGTGTATTATCTGACTGCATCTGATTTGCATTTCTGCCCTGTCACTGGCAGATGGCACCAGAGGTCGAGAGCAGAGCTGTTTGGGGGCCTTGTCTCACGCAATCACATAAATACTATAAAAGCTACACTCAAATAAAAAGTTATACTTAACTCTCCACTACAGACTAACTGCATTCTCGAGTTTAATTATGTAAAATTAAACGTGATTTGTATTTAGGGATGTGCGGGTGTGTACACGAGCCGCACCTGTAGGACAGCACGCAGATGCAAGCACGCGGATGCAAGCACGCGGATGCAAGCACGCGGATGCAAGCACGCGGATGCAAGCGTGCGGAGCGGCCGAATGGTACAGTTCGGTGTAAACCGAACTGTACCATTCGGTTTACACCCTGTGCTCTTGCACTATTCATGCTTAATAGGAAGGAAGTGATGAATCACACTCATTTATTTGTGGTAGTGGTGAGTGTTCAAGCACAGATAGAGCTTTTCTTTCTCACTTTGTCTCGATCGGACTCTCACACACACTCGCTCTCTCTAGAAATCACAGAGGAAGTGAACTGACATGAAACCTCAGCACTTTGTCATCTTGTATCTGATGGAAGTCTCTGTCATGGTTGAAATCATTCAGAAAGAACACGATGTCGGGTTTGTTGCGACAGAGAAACAGTGTGTTTACATCCCTGCCACTGCAGAGGGAAATGTGTGAGGCGTCGCCGAAGTGCGAGCCCACATGTGTGCGTCATGTGTGTGTTACATTTGAACAAATCTGGCTTTGTGTGTTGCACAATAATTACACTGCAGTTTTGTGTGTCCCCTTGTCCCGGTTTATTTGGAGCCTGCTCTGAATCATTTGCAGGTGATGTGTATGAGTACGTGTCCTACGTGTAGAGGAATGCTCCGACATTTACTTAAATATGCCACCGTTTCTTTACTCAACTACAGGAACTGATGCGTGCTTTCATTTCATGTGTGAGCCATATAAAACATGTCAAAAACGTCAACCTGCTTGTACTGAGCAGGGTTGCGCACAAGAGAATATGGGGATCCTCACACACACACATACTGTAATCGTGCACACATGCATGTGCAAGCCATCGGTCTTTATTTGGAGACAGGAAACATCAGGGTGTGCTCGATCGCTCTCTCTGTCTCTCTCTCTTTCACACGCACACATACACACATGTAACCGTTATTCAAGGGTGTGGGGACATTTTCCATGCGGTTTGAGTGGTTAGGCTTTGCAATTGTAAAGTGTGAAAGAACAATCTGCCAACTCTGCTGTACGTAGAGACACAAGTGGCTAAAGTGGAGAAGGGGGAAGACCAATTAGTTTGTGGCTCACTGTAATGTCCAAAAAAAGAACACAGAGAATAACCGCTCCACGAGGCTGACTTGAAAAATTGTGACACGGGTTTAATTTCATTGTCAAGGTTCAAAAACGAGGCCCAAGTTGAAACTCATGGTACTCATGCTCAAAAATCCTCCTTTCCTTCCTTGTCTGTCTTTGGCTTGCGCAATCTTCTTTGACATGGCCATCTCCTCTCTGACTCATCCTTCGTGTCTCAAGTGTATTGTGGCGAACCGCTGTCAAATTCACTCCCCATTTATACCCTTTTCTCTCCTGTATCTCGCTTTCTACGCTTTCTCATTTCATTTTGGGCTGCGTCTGTTAGTCTTCAACGAAGGTTACGTACAGTTTGATGTGGTTGGTTTTAAAAATTCATATTTCCAATTAAACATGAATGAGCTAGTTTAAAAAAAAGAAGAAAATATTGTAAATTATACAGAGTATGCCAGTGTTGTGAGCTGAAATAGCTTTAATGAAATATTTGAGGGGATAAGTCAGACCTTCTCTGATACAAAAGGCTAGTTGTTAACTCAGACAGCGAGCTTCAGCTTTAACAAAGACAGAAAAATCTGTGTTAGCTCCTTTAATAAACTTAATACACATTGAAGGTCAGAAGCAGGCGAGTGAAGCAGCAGTGGAATAGCATCGCTTTGGAGAACTTTATTTTTCCTCTAACAGAATCACAGCAGTGTCATCCTCACATTAGCTCTGGTGGCATTGACTGCTGTCTTTTCACACCTGCAACTGTGTCATTTTTACCCCAAAACCTTTTAGCTACGCAACAGTTTGGGCTTTTCATGTCTACCTTAATAGCTTGAAATGGATGCAAGTGGAACTGACATAAGCCTCAGTGTTTATCCCTCATTGTCTGTGACTGTGTGTGTGCGCTGCAGTGCATGTGTATGACCGTGGATCACGTGCATGTAAGTGTCAGTGCTTGCTGTGTGTTCTCATTTGACTGCCGCTTGCTATCGGTGTTTGTTTGGGGTTAAAAGCCCCTGTGTCTCTGCGGGTGTTAGTGGGGGTCATCTAAACCGGATCTGCAGCAGAATCGCTTGAGAGGCAGAAGCATAATCTGTAGCTGGCTTTGTGCTCCCAGATTAAAGTGATGATGTTTTAAAACCTTTCTCGCAGCCACAATATGCCTTTGCTTTCCCTCACTGCGACTCAGTATGTGTGTGACAGCAGATCGACACGGCCGGGTTCAACAAGAGGACACCTTCCTCGCTATTTATGAAACGGAGAGCTTTAGCACATTATCTGAGACGACATTATCTATTAATTTGCCATCAGCGTGGTGTAGCTATAGCGTATCTTCTCCAGTGTTTGAGGGGAAACAGCTGCTAATCCTAATCCCCCCGTCTCCCCCTCACGGGATTCTGTCAAATCACAGGCCCTTTAAAAAGCTCTGGCTGGCTGGTTCCAGGGCTGGTTGAGTGGCTGGTTGACTGGCAGGCTTTAAATGAGAGGACAGACTACACTTACCCTCTCCGGTGACTGACACTATACTAGGCCTTTGGTGTGTCACTTAGTTTGTACCGCTATGTAAATGCACACAGCAGAAGTATCTACTGCACACGGCTTCTGTAGAGGTCGCATCCAGCCTGGTGAAAATAGATCCCCCCACAAACATTTTCAGACAAATAGCTTATGTCAGATGGTTTATAGAAGCGCTAAACACTGAATTAGAGCATTTCAGTCTCCACATTTAACCTGAAATATTAAAAACAAGCTTTGATATTCTCACTGAAAGGCTTGTGTCTTGTCTTATTTCCAGTCTTCATCCTAAGATAAGGTAACTGTAGCATCAACTACTCACGCCTGCACTCACTTGACAGGTAACAAATTTAAGCGTCCCTTTTATAACTACAGGAACTTGAGCATGTTGGGAGTTTGGATTGTTTCATCCTCTGCAAGCTCTCGAGGTGCATGGTACACGCTCTGTAGATGCATCTCATCAGCTGTAAAACCCTGAAGCAATTTCTGTCCCCTGAAACTCTGCAGTGAAATTACAAAACGTTCACACCCCAGCACAAACACTAATATCAGCCTTGTCCATCGGTCGTTCTCACATCAGTCATTTCAGATAACGACTCTCAGCTGAGAGAGACAGAGAGCAGAGGCGCAGCGAGCAAAGAGTGTCAGCCAACACGCTCGCTTCTCCCTCCCTTGTTCTTGCTCTACGAGGATGAGGAGTGTGCGGGTAACTATCAGTTATCAGCGCGAGGATTACGGACTGTCATCAGGAACTATATGCCTCATATTACCCTCCTGATGACACTAGACCGAGAGAAGGAAGAGAGCGAGGAGGAGGAGGAGGAGTAGGCTCGGGGGAAGGATTACGTTTGCTCTAAGATTTCAGGGTAAAAGTCAGGTAGAGAACAGAGCCTGTCAAAGTAAACCAGATAAATGCATCGTCTCTGGTGTGTGAACTCTCATCTGCACACAAATTCAAACAGATGTATGAAGCGCCTGCAGCAGGGGCACTTTTCACTGCTGGGTTCCTATCACTGAAAGCCAAGCTAAACACAATGCAAGTTCCTCTTGTAGAAATGTGTGTTTGTGTGTCTGTATGTAGAGAAGTGTCATAAAACCGATACGTTTCTTTCCGCATTCCCAGCATCTGGTTGGACATGTTGACAATTTTTCAGTACAACGGAGACACATGTGCTCCTTCTGATCACATAGAGGCAAAGAGGATTTTTTGTAGTGTTTGTAGTGTGTGTGTGTGTGTGTGTGTGTGTGTGTGTGTGTGCTGAGGAAGGAAAGGGGAGGTGGTGACAGCAATACAGTAAGTGTTTCCATGTGCTTCTCTTATTCATGAAGACACACACACACGAACCCACACACACACACACACACACACACACACACACACACACACACACACAGACTGACACGCATGCTGGCATATCCATGTCAACAAAAACTCACACACAGCTCATGTGACTCATTAGGTGACTTGGGTCTTGACAGTAAAAAATAACATCTGAAAACATTTACCACATATTCATTGACACTTGGTCCAAGTCGTGACGAGAAGCGCTTTAATGGATTTCAGTCAAATGCACCTTGCCAGCTAAACTCACACACTGTGTGTGTGCAGCTACGTGTTTCCAAACATCTCCTTCTTCTTCCTAATTCCACTTCCTCGTTCACCATAGTTCCTGTGTGCTCATGCTGAGCTATTTCGGTGCTTTCACACACACACAAACAGAGAAACCATGCAGAGAATTTGCTGAAAGTGGGACCAAGTTCGCAGCAGAGAAAATACATCTTATTTGATAGCATGATACTTTTATGAGCTATGATCTCAACCACAAATTAAGGATTGATAATATATATAAGAATATACAACATCTGATGCGGTTTTATTCAGTTTCTACTTACATGTATGTTGTTTGATACTTTCAGACACCCAGAATAAGTCTCATGAGGTATTCTGAAGTTTGACCTAAAAATATTTTGATTAAAATGACTAAATGAGTTCAATAACATGTTAACAAAAGCTACAATTGTTTTAATATTGGTCTTAATCCTCTTCAAAGAAAGGCCGGATGGGATTTCAGCTTTAATGTAGTGGATTAATTCATTAATTCAAGTGTTCTATATCTCTGGACGTCGATGGTTTCCATGTCCCGGCGCTTTTGAAGCAGCTTGTATGATAATCAGAGTGAATGCATAAGTAATCAGAGCAACTTGTGCAGACTTTATCTTATTTGCCGTCGTTTGTGTTGTGAATATAATGTTTGCGTGACATCTCATAGCCAGAATACGTCCGTATTAGCATCATTACAGAGGCATGCTCCAAGACCGATTGAGCATGTTTGCTAGTTTTCCTCATCACCCGCCTCAGCAGACCACCGTGAAGAGGAGCGGAGAGCAGAGAGGCACTTAGCATGTAAAAAGACCATATGTGTGAGCACGAGTGTGGGCACAGAGAAGTGATATGCCTGTGGTCCTGCCTGGGCTTATGTGAGGCTGTGGGAGGCAGAGTATGACTTTGCTCACACTGGAGTATATTTGTGTGCTAGTATGATGGTCTGCACGTGTGGGTGTGTGCACTTTTTCCACAGGCTGACACTCGAGCCGCTGCTGCGTCTTTGCTAACTTACGGCGCTGTGTCTGTGTGTGTGTGTGAGAGAGAGTGTGTGTGCGTGCGCGTGTGTTTAAGCTTTTGTTTAATTTTTACTTCCTGTTTTATTCTTGGCCTAATCCAAACGCAACGCAGCTGTGCAGTCAGCCAGAGAAAGAGGGCTTGGGGGATGGGTTGCCAGGTCCTGGTGAGTGCGGCCATGCTCTACAACTGCTACCAACAGATGGAAGGGAAATGGGGTTACCAGCTTGGGCTTATCTGCTCTTTGTAGGCCAGACTGACCCCCACCATCCACACATAGATGCGTTCCCCACCCCCTTATTTGGCTGTAATACTGTCCTTAAATCTCTTTATTTTGGTGTTAGTTGTTGGACACATGGGCTTTAAAAAACACAGACAAATTATGTTTGATACAAATTCATAAAATACAATACGTCTGACTAGTTCTGTGCATAATGTTTATAATCATCTATGGTATTGTTGTTGTTGTTAAACTGAATATTTACACAAACAACCAGTATATTACATTGCTTAGTCTACAGAGATACACTGACATCTACATTGAAAGCCCAGGGAACACACATTGATGTTTTGATTATTCTTATTCAAGGGGTCTGATACAACTACCAGCAGCCAGAGAAAATGTCACCGTCGGGTTAACTTGAAATGATTCACCGCAGCCTTTGAGCACATACGTAGCAGTTTAATGCCTGTGGCTAAACAGAAAGACGATGCACAGACTCCCTGCTGTTATATACACTGGATAAATAATAACAGACCCTGCGTGTTTGCTCCAAGAAAGTAAATAGGTTGTTGTAACGTGCTGCAGCAAAAAATTTATATGTGCAGTCTAAGCTCACATAAGGGTCTAAATATTTACAAGAGGAAGTTCTTTAGTGTGTCTGATATGGAAAGAGTTCACTAGACGACCAGAAGTAATTTCCTTTTTTGCATTGATAAGTCAATTTTTGTCACTGCTCTGATTTATTTGAACATTACGTGGATCCTCTCTCAAATAATTACCTTAAATTTACTCTCATAAGTTTGACATTGTAAAACTTTGTAGCAAATACGTTTGATTTAATACTTCACGTTTTGCTTCTGACTTTAAATAGTGCTAATGTGCAGAAATCCAGAAGTTTGTGAATTCAGAAAGTTCCACATATGTGGTTTGCAGTCTTGTTAAATGTATCACAGGTTTGGACACATGCTTTCTTTCAGCTGTTTTTTCAATACAGAGAAACAGTATCCTAGAGAACGTTTTATTCTTAGACTATGTTTTAGGTTGACTAAAGTGCATCAGATTCACGTGGTCAGCCAAGACTTCATTTGTGACAGCTCCTGCCTTGTTAATGTGTGTTAGACTATTACATGTGGAGAGTGGTTACAGAGTCAACTGTACAAATCCATAATGGCAAGAAATCCAAAAAGTGTAGCTTGGTCTGATTTTTTTGTTTCAAAGTGCTCTGTCTATGTTAGTTGTACAGGGTGGTTTCCACTGCTCGTGGAGGAGGAGGTGTGATGGTGTGGGGATGCTTTTCTAGTGGTACCTTACCAGCATGGCTAGCACATCTGGTTTACACTTAGTGGGACTGTGATTGTTTTACATTGACAATGACAAACACACCTCATTCCAGGTAACTACCTCACAAGGCTGAAAGAGAAAATGCCAAGACCAAAGCAAAAGATGGCTTCCATAAAACTACGTAAAACATATTCTGCGTTGTTTCTCTTTACTGCATAATTGCACATAATAACCATTAAAAAAGTCCAATTGAAATTGTCTACTATTTCCTGACAATGTTTACGATAAGTAAAATCCTAGATATATACATGCAACATGAATATAGTCTCATATTACACTGCTTTAAAAGACATTATGCCATAATTTCCTGATGGATCTGTAGAGTACGACCCATATAATGGAGAAGAAATACAATCAAAATGTACAAAGCCAACGTTCCTCCATAGTGACCAATTCTACATCTTCAAATAAGTCTGGCAAGCCAACATCTAATAGATGAGGATCCAGTTCTGAAAACATACAAATGAGGCTGTATATTGATTAGATTAATATTTCAGTGGCTGCTTCTGTGTCTGCAATGAAGAGGGCAATCAAAAGCAAAGACGTGAACTCAAAGTGGAGCTCTACTGAAGTTGGAGCCTCTTCCTTTCTACTGTCTCGCTTGTCTGTGGAGAGCTGAGGCATCTCTGGTCTTTCTCAACCAGCGCAGCACATTCATTATTAATGTAACAGTCTCTCCCTCCTTTTCGGCTCAGCCAATTACAGTTGGGCCCCTGCGACTGCTGCTTGTCTCATTTGACACTGCACTGTTTAGCTTTGATGTCTCTATCAACATGAAATAGCTGGGGACCGGGCCTTAATAGAGCAGAAGGGGATTATGTGACTGCCTGCCTCTGGGGGAGGAAGGTTTTTTTATTATATATGTTTAATTCATACTTAATTTTATCATTGGGAGACTTTGGGGCAGGCTTTAGCCAGGGTCTCCCCACTCGGCTCTCCTATCACAGTGACACGGTTGTTAATCCTGTTACTCTTTCATTTGCAGAGTCACACGCGCCTGTAGGCAGAGCAGGCTCGCCTGCCCCGGAGCCTCGCGCTCCTCCCTCCTGGACCGGTTGCCTTTCCTTCCTAGTCTGCTTATTTCATGTGGCAAAGGCTTTGATTAATCAGCAGAAAGCTGGTCTACATGCAACACTGATAACTTAGTACTAGGTCAGGTTCGTCTTTTAAAATCTGTGTTCAGAAGTTGGCTGGCTTGGAAATCAGTTCAGGAAATGTACTGCTACCTGCAAGACATACCAGAGCAAATTCCAGTCTACAGACGAAACTCACATTACCAGTTAGGTTTCAGTAAAATTAAATTGTTGCTCTGCAGAAACGAAAGACACGCGACACTGCTTCTCTGATCATTGCTAATGCAGACGCTTATCTCACTGGGTCAATGTTGCTTCTTTAAAAAGGGAACTGTTTGCCCTCAGCTGAACTTTTAATAAGAATCCTTCCATCACTTCCCTACTTCAGGTCCCACCCGCTATTTGCAGCGCTGACCTTTAAAGCAGGAAGTTGCAGTTAACACAGGCCCAGCACCTGCAATGACAACCTGCTTTACAACATTTTTCCTCCTCGAGCACATTGCTCATGTACATTTTTCCTTTGTCCTCTCTGCACGTACAAGCTACAGTTTAAGTTATAAGAATTGGGTGCCGCACCTACAGCTGACTTCAGTTGCAACGTACAGCACTGTGCTGTCTAGCTCTGTCTGATGACAACTGCTCATTACAAAATTAATCCTTCTGCATATTTTTCACCAACTTTATCTTTATGTAAAGCTGTGATGTAGTTTTCTGACGCAACACTGGAAACTCCACGCAGAAGAGACTTCGCAAAGCTGGTTTCTTTAAGAAAAGACAATATTGCATACATTTATTAGGAATGGACGCCAAAACCAATACATGCAAATCACCATTGTCCTTTAAATGTAGTGCTGACATTATTGCAAACACTTGTCTCCCTGCTGTTTTGTGTATTATATTTTTATTATCTTAGGATAAAAAAACATTAACAATTACATGGGATGCCTTGTTCTGCATAATTTAACGTATACACAGTGGGAACAGGAATGGCAATGCTTTAGACATCATCACAGCCTCTTCATAACCCCCAGCCCACCGCCCGCATGCAGTTTGCACTGCACAAAGACCAAAAGTCACGTGAGACAGCCTGCAAAGAGCACGAGAAGCATTCACAGTAAAGGAGGAGAGGATGGAGGGAAAGAGTAAAAGATGACAGAGGAGAAGAAAGAAAGTGAAACAAAGTGACTGCAGCACTGGCCTTGGTTTAGACAGGAGAAGGAGCAGCTTAGTCCTAGTATATCATTCTAACTTCTCCCACACTTCAACTCCCGTCTCCTGATTGTGGTACTCTTTCCATTGTCAATGACACAAAAAAAGTTTGTTTATATATGCATGTATATACATATACGTATGTATACATATATATATATAAATACATTAGCTACAGCACCTTTTCCCATGGGGCAACAGTGTCAATAACTCGCACATGGTATATGGCCGTGCCAAAGAAAAAAGAAAAACAAAGAACAAAACAAGAACAATATATTGGTCAGGATATTCATCTTTTTTTCCCTAAAGTTGGCATTTGACATGATGATATTCTATTGCCGTCTGGGGAAGGGAAGGGACAAAGGTTCTTCTTTTGAGTTTAATTTCAAGTTTTCTCCTTTTTTTCTGGTGTATAACTTCTTTTCCTGTTTAAAAAGAGTTCACACTTTTGTGATTTGCGTGTGGTGCTCATCATCGAAAGGTTCATTTTCCGGATCAGAGTCAGTGGTGTCAGAGTATCGGTAATGGTCTGGCTCATTGTCGCTAACATCCGGGGTGACTGATGTTGAAGTGCTTGCCTCTGAATTTGAAGGCTCCTCCACAGTTTTCGTAAAATACAACTTCACCTAGAATTGCAGATTGAGACAGGTCACATCAGCCTGAGCGGTGGAAACAATCATAAACACATACGAGTTATAATGATTGTATATCTGAACCTTGAATCTTACCTTGAAGTTTGGCGAGAAGTAGCGGTTTGCTTTGTCTTTGTTGGCCTTGTCCAAGTCGTTCTTGGTGAGTGTCAGGATGAGGTAGTCCCCAGCGCCATCCATGATGTCCCTGTTGCTGTGCCCGACCTCTGCGGTCTGTGGCTGACTCTGGCCGGGTCCCGATCCTCCTGGCTGCCCCTGGCCCGGTCCGCCAGGCTGGCTCTCTGCATTGTTTACTGCCCCGTTCTCGATTTTGTCCCCGATCTCCTCTGGTCCAGGGATGAAGAAGGTATTCACCCAGAAGTGAAACATTTTGTCCTGTAGGGCAAAGGTAATGAGAGATGTTTACACTTTCTGAATTAACTGGGTTGTCTGTCAGTCTGACGTCTATTGGAGCAGTTTATACATCCCACAATAAAAGTTCAGTTATTTCTTAAAATGCTCAGGAAATGCTTCAACTTTCAGCCACTGCAGCTTTTAGCAAATTTACTCAAACTACAGTAAATGCTGCATTGCTAAGCTCTATTGACTGCATCAGTAATTACATATACATATAGGACAGTGAATGTGGGATGTACTCAACACAAAAGGACCATATGTAATGCAACTGTGTGGTCACTGATGTGGCTTTGATTTGCTTTCAGAACACGAAAACCTTTGTAAATAAGATTTTTCATGCTTCTGTTTTGCTCTTTAACTTGTTTGACAACCAGGACCTGAAATAAACACGTAATAACAGAAGTTTCTTTTCACACAAGTGTCAAGCAAACTCAGCTACATGAAAAGCCCCTGATGAGAGAGTGACAACCAACCTTCTTCATCATTTTATTCTGTTTATGGAAGAACTCCACTTTGATGTCCCCACAAACGGGCAGCGGCTGGGGGAATTCAAAAACCATGTTCTTGTCCTCGCGCCGCGTGTGAGCAGGGTTCGATGTGTGAATCTTCACTTTCAGTTGGTACACCACAAACTGAGGATCTGCAAAAAGTTGTTGTTGCATCGAGGAGGTGGAGGTGAAATTTTTGAGGAGAAGAGACAGAAAACAGAAGGAGACAAGTGAGTGACACAGGAGCAGAGGGTGAATCACCAGAGAGAGAGAGAGAGAGAGAGAGAGGGGAAGGATACCCGTGCTATTACAAGAGTCTGACAAAAGAAGACAGCACACCACCACCTCCCTCCAATGAATCAGCCACAAAGTATTATATTAAAATTAAGCAGGAGAAAGAGAAAGTTACAGAGCACAAAATGTACCACTCAAAGAGACCCAGAACCAGAGACACAGGACCCTATTCTGATGTCATAAACCAGCGCAACACGTTGCACATCGAAGAATTTTAACCTTTCCTTCTTCCTGCCAGGCTGGGGTGGTGCTGGAGATGACTTCATATTGCTCTAAGCTAGCCCTGTCCTACTAGGCAACATGTGTACCTCAGACTGCTCCTGCTGGATGGATCTCTGGGGCCACATAAAAGCAAATGAGTGAAATGATAATAATGGATGAAAGGCTCATTTACCCCAATGCCAATTCCCTTTCTTGAAGCCCTGAGGGGTCGGCTCGCTCCTGTTTTTAACGGTACTGTCCCCTTAGAGAGAAAGAAGGAGATCATCACAAACAGGGCCTGGCTGGCCTGTCAGGGGCCTGACGGCTCAGCAGGCAAACACACAAGAGCTCCACACAACTATTTACAGATATTTGCAACTACAAAGCTTTAGGTTTTCAAGTGAATTTTCGTTGGCGATTTCAGAAAAAAACAAATGGAAAAAGTGTGATTTGTAGTACATTTGTCAAATTCCTTGTCTGTATTATTGCTGCAGCTAGAAAAGGTGTGACGTGTGTATTTATACAAGTCAGAATAGGGTCTTTTTTTAGGAAAGAGTTAGAAGAAAAAAAGGAGGGAGAGAGAAATCAATACAGCCAGGTGTTAGAGTGAATAAGCCACAGGAGCAAAGGAAGAGAGTTTTTTCTGACCCACAGTTAGAAATGTAAAAATTCAGATACAGACAACGTTGTTTTAGAAAAAAAACCCGACTGTTTGACTTAAGTCTAAGACCTAAGTCTAAAGCAGAGCAGAACTGAGACTACAGTTTATGCACGTACACACAACGGTAACACGTTAAACTAAATTCCCAGATACTTTTTAAGTCACAAAAATTAAGCTAATTAATGACGTGAAAAGCTAAATGGGGAGAATTCGGAGACTCCTGTGCATTTGTGTTACTCTGACAGTGAAACCAGCAAACAAGTGACACAATTTGACAACCACTGAGGCTCCAAGTAAATGTGAAGCGACATAAATACGTGTTGCTGCAACAATAACCATATTAAGCAGAGTCTTACTGCATCAACCTAAATAAAGCACATATAACTAATGCCTGTGTAGCTTGTGTATGACCTAGAGTGTGAGTGCACAGGTTCTTCCCTCAGAGTCCGAGTGCTCTGTTGTGTTTAAACAACGTACGCTGGAATGCATCTGAACACGGCACAGAAAAACACTCAAACTGAAATTGAAAGACTGAAGAAACTCAAAAGTCTACTGAGCTGTTTGTGCAACAGTTTGGTAGGAGCTAATATAAAATGTATTTTCCTTCAGTTAAAGATCCAAATATATATTTAAAAAAAAAATGAACCAAATGGTCCGGATTCAAATGCTTGTGTAGCTTTTCCTACAAGTTGGTTTGTTGTACCAACAGTAAGATGACTTAATCAATAGGAAGTGCCCCTTTTTCATAAACGGTCCAAAAATAGTGCAGCATGTTCACACACACTCTCCGTTTTAAAACCCAGCAGAGGACGACTCAACTCTACCACAGATGACCTGCTCTGTTCTGTGGTGCTAAACTGTAGCGTGGGTGAGCCCTAGAGTGTGCAACACATCCAAGCCCCGCGCTCTGTTTGAACAGCGGCAGATGGGAGTTAAAGTTGAACAAGAGCGTGACTCACTGCAGGTGCCCCCGCTGAACATGGGGAGAGTCTCAAACACCATTTTGTGGAAGAGGAGCGCCACCGGCTTGTACTCCAGCTGGTTCTTCAGTAGGTGGCTGTAGTAATAGACATAGCGGCGCTGGCTCGGGATCGTTACTCCCTGCAACAAAAGAAAGGAAGGATATTCTGAGCAAATGTCGTGCAATGTGACTCCTACCTTCTTTTGAGCATTGGACAATATGTTGCACTTTTTCCTGGTGACAAGTGAAGCATCTCACCTTCTTGTCCCTTGTCCTGACTTCACCATAAAAGTCAAGCGCTTCTTGGGGCTCCTGGAATTTGCCACGATGAAGGAGATATGCGCAGATCATTACCCCAGTGCGACCCTTCCCGGCCTTACAGTGGATGGCCGCCACATGATTGTCATTCTCACTGAGCCACTGGTCCAGGTCTTCACAGAACGGTTTAATTAGCTCCAGCTGAGGAGGGTTGTGGTCTTCAAAGGGGTACTGTGCAACTGATGCATGATGGGATGCAGGCCCACGCAAAGTTGAAACATGAGATGAAAAAAAATAATAAGTGGAAGGTACAGGGAGGCGTCAGGTCACACGAGACAAGATGGTGAAGAGTCAGAGGACATTTAGTCAGATTTAAAGACCTTAAGTGTCAGACCATTCTTAAAGAGAAGCCTCTATGCAACATGTAAATCCACCTACCTCTGCAGTTAAATTTGGCAGCATCGTAGTTTCTTTCTGCACAACTGGAATAGGAAGAACAAAATCCGGTTAGCGATCACTCACACAATGTTAGTAAGCAAACAAAGAGCAGTGCAGGAGCAGTATGTGGAAAACTTACAGGTTGTAGATTTTGTAATGGTTTTTATGTTTTGAATCCAAAAACCTGTTCATAGGAGAGATCACATCAAGAGTTTAAAAAACTGCCAGATTATTAAACAAGATCTTCTGCTTCTCTATGTAGCAGAAATTACACAACTCACCGTACTACATCATCTATATTGTTTCTGTACACGCCTTCAAGTCTCTCTGCTGGAAAGCCCATAGCAATTATGTTTGGGTAGATATCTGTTCAGGAAGCAGTCAAGGAAATGTACATTGTGCATGTCTATGTAAATCAAGCCTCTTCAGAAGCAAAAAAAAAAAAAAGAGACACACAACGCATTATTAGAGGCAGCCAGCAGCATTTCTTGAACCCGCAGATGAAGTAGGTCTACGTGTATGTCTAACAGTGACATAACCAGACATTAAATGCTCAACAGAAACTTGCCATTAGAGCACAATTACAAGAATGCAGAAATAACTGGCAGAACGCGAGTCTCACTGCAGTAGTGGAGTGATTCGACAGGCATAGAGGGAGCGTATACGTGTGTGCTGTGACAGGTAGCCTTGACAGTGACGGGCAGGCAAAGTAACAGCACTCCTGCTCAAGCCAGGCCCACATGTGGGTGCATGAGGAAAGTCTCGGCTCCCTGACCTGGACGTATTTTTAGAACGCCAAGTTATATTGGGACAATTGCAAATGTTGGACCTATCTCTTTTGAGCGCCGCTAAACCAATTTGAATATCTGAGATTGAATGCGGGCAACACCAAGACATCGGTGTTGGGAAAAAAAAAAAAACGTTGTCAAACAAGAACGCTTTGTGTCAAGTTGCATGTGCAGCTGAAGCCAGTTCTTGCATTTCTGTAACAGTCAGCAATGCACAAGGCATCTGGTTGAACCACCTTCCTCGTGTTGCACCTTTACACATCTTACATCACAGAATGTGGCGCCAAATTACAGAGCAGGATGCCGACGGACAATGCTGCAGCCAAATAAATATAAAATACAAAGAATTTTAACGGAACACATCAGTGTCAACTTGCAGCAAAAAAAGAATAATTGAGTTGGCATGCATGTCTTGAGGCCCTCTGCTGCAACGCCTACATGTAACTGAAGTCTGCTTGTTGCCATAAGCTGTGGGATTTCACACTTCAACCACTTACTAAAGGGCAACCTTTCTTGCACTTCCTGTGCCACGGTGTCAAAAATAGAAAAGCTGAATATTTCTAATTGAATGCGTCTGTTTCACAGAGTCAAATCACTTTTGATACTCACAAACTCACAAGACAAGTATGGTGTGAAAAAGCATTGCAGCCCTTAACTGTGCAAATGTGCACATCCAAGGAATTGCATATGCACACAAGGACAAGGTACCTGCATGGTACCTGCCAAAATAAAAGACAAGTACAAGAGACCAGCTGTACAAAGGACACAGTGAGAGATTGGTGAATAAGTAAACATAAAGATCCTCTAGACAACCATGTAAGAGAAATTCAATATGTCTACTTCATGCAACCAAGATATGTTCAACACCACAAGGCCACAGTAAATGAATTTGACAAGCTTAATACATGATTTATAGCTTTATCAAACACAGTCCTGTTAATACCTAAGCACATAAGACACATGACCCTTAATGTGAAGCATGTGTCATAACGTCCTGCTTTAGTGCCTCAAAGGCCAAATAATGAGCCAAATTCAGGTTTTCTATGCTGTTTAATGGGCTCCTCCAACCCTTGGACCTATTTGCAATGTGATCCCAGTCAGGCTATTCTAAGTGTTTTTAAAAAGCTACAGAACTCCTGGGAGAGACTCAGCCCAGGGCATAGGGGGCTAGGTCTCTGCAGCTGGGGGGGAGACGCACATACAGGACCCCCGACGGAAGCTCCAAGTAGGAGGGGGGGAATTAAAAGTAAATAAATAAAAAGAAATAATGGGATAATAGTCCATTTAAGGCACGCCCTCTCTTTAAAGCCCAGCCTTAGCTCCATGCATACGTCAAATCCACAACTGAGAGCAAGAGTGAGGGGGGAAAAGGAAGAGTGGGAACCGGCAATCACAGAGCGAGGAGGGGGTGGGGAGGACAGGAAAGGAGGAGAGCAGAGGAAAGGGGGGCAAACAGAGGGAGGGGGAATTAGAGTGAGACTAGTAAAGAAAAAGAGCGAAGGAGAGGTGGTGGGTTGAGAGGGTAGCAGCATGAGAGCACACTCAGACGGCAACGATGATACAGGATCACTGGCAACGCTATTTTAAGGGCAATTCCCAGAACTGTGATGCTGCATTACATAACTAGTGAGAGTCCATATTGTTTTTAGACACCAAGCCAAAATGATAAAAGAGGTGGTTCGAAAGGACCCACATCTGAGCAGGAGACTTCAAGCAAAAGAAAGCTGTCACTTTTGAGTAGTGGGCCCCCTTCACACCTGCAGAGTGCTTTAGAGGCGCACCGCAGAGTCCTGCTACTTACAGATGTGACACAGCTTTACCACATTTTCAAACAACGTGAGGAAGAGCTGATCATATGTTGTGATGCGTATGCTTCTGCAGTCACACGTAAATCAAAGCTGACCTAAATACAGTATGTTTCCATCTATTGTCCATCTACGGGGAAAAACCACTGGGTAACACTGCCAAGCGACTGCCAAGCGACGACAATAAATTAAGACTGGTAATACACACTATACTGTACAGAAACGCTTTAGGCTGTGGCTTACAATCACCATCATTGTCAATCTGCATATCAATAACATTCACAATTTGCATCAAAAAATAAATAGGACGGGGCAGCGTTGAAGCAACTGACAAACACTTACGTCAGCAGAAAAACTCAGCCTCTGTACTGAAGAGAGGTTTGCCATCATTTTTAGACAGGTACAGGCACATCCAAGACCACGAGCTGCACATGTTAGTTAGTTGATGGTCAGCCACCAAGTTGTTAATCTAGTTTATCACTCGCCAAATAAGCACCAACTTTAGTAGCACCAGGGAATCAGGTCAGCTATTATCAGCAGCAACAGATGAGGAAGGAGACTCTGCAGGAGAGTTAAAAAGTCATCCCCATGTTCAGAATTTATTAAAACCCTAAACAGGGCAACGCTTATTTTTTCAGCATTGTTGCACTGCAACAATGAATGTGTGTGTTCTCCCACAGCAAACACTGATGATGTGAAGCAAGTTTGGACATTTGAACTTTTTTTTTTTACATCCTAACCCTGAAAGCTAACATTTCATATAAGTGAACATAACCCTGGCTTGAAAGGTTCGAACGGATTCTGTGATGAACGCATCCCGTAGCTTCGACACACAGCGTCAGTGACAACTTCACAAGCCCAGCCAGGTCCGCCGCTGGGTGACTGCTACGCGACTTGGATCGCTTTAAAACACGCACATTCCCGTCAGAACACACCGGGGCTCAGACTATAACGTGACGGTGACATTTCTGCTGCTGCTTTGACAGATCCACCATCTTTCAAACACGCTGGGTGACAGCAAGGCTGCGCTCTCGGAGCATCTAGCCAGCTAGTCAGGTCCCGGGGACGCTAGCTCCCCTCACGTTACTCCACTGACATTTCTGGTTCCTCTTGTACTAATCACTGCAACTATTTCACGGTAATAACGTCAACCAGTGTCCCGGCTGCTGTGAAAGCACACAAGAAAGGATACATGTTAAGTCCAAGTCGAAGCCATCCTCTTGATATCTCCTTTTGTTCCGGCTGACTATTTCTTTTATAATTGCAGCCATTATAGCAGGTGGCAGGAGTCTATATGGAGTAAACGATGCAAACAGGTTTTTCTAGTATTGCCTGGCTGGTCGTGTATGTCGCAGTCACTGGGTCTGCTCTCTGAATTTTGCAGTTCCTCGGCGAGACGTGCTAGCCAGCAGGACTAGCAGTGGCTGTCAGTAGGATTAGAAAGGCTTCCTCTGGATCATAAAGACGGGCCTTGCGCTGCTCCTCCGTGCAGGCCCGACTCGTCCAATCCCGCAATTCGTCTTGCAAACACCCCGGAACCAAATACATGCAGTTGTCCTCACATAAACCTTTAGATGTCAGTCACGGTCCACGCCGACGACTCAATCGCACCCGCCGCGATTGACAGCGAGAGGACAAAACTCACCGGTTCCCGAAACCCGTATCTCTAAGACGAAGCTAGCTTGTTAGCTAGCTAGCAGCTAGCTAGCAACAATAGCTAACGCTGCCTCCTCTTTCGATCCAAAATCCTCCTAACGATTCAACATTGTCATCGACTGATTGCCAAAAACACACCTACAAAAAGTGACAGGCTCCACCCTAAATGTATATAGACTATACAAAACTCAGAAATCTACACAGGTTGGTTTGACAGGTCCGTCCCGGGGAATCATCTTTTCTCGCTCCTCTCTCTCCAGCTGAACTCTCAGGCTCCCATCATGGCCTCCACCGAAGGAAAAAAAGAAGCTAGTGCGGGCTGGGATTTTAGCACAATATCCCGGCGCGTTCGCAGCATAGTCCCCCTTTTCACAAAAAACGACAGTCGCAATAACAATGTGTGTCGTTTCAACAATTAATAGTAAATTCTGTTTATTAACTACGCAAGCGCGGACGCGTATTTGACTATAAAAAGCGTAACAGTCGAGTTATTCTGCGCTTTCAGCGGAAGGATAAAATAAGACCGCATGCGACGCGCCCTTCTGTCAAAGTGATCACGTGTGCTTGTAATTAGGGAAGTTTCTAACATTGTCTCTTCTCGCGCTTTAAACGGACATTTTTGCCTCCTGCAGATATATAATTTCATTATTATCCGCATAAATAAAAACTAATATACTTTGCATAATTTTCATTGCGCCCTGCATATAATTTATAATTAGCAATCCTAAATCCTAAATTGCAGTAGCCATAGATGTCAGTGTTAAACTTTACATTGTTTCCAATGATCGACAGTATCAAGTAAATAAATGTTTCTGTTTATTAATTTTTACAATATATGTTATGTTATTTATTAGCAGTAGTTGTACTCATACCTCAGGCTTAACTTTTTACTAGGCAAACATACTTTTATTCCACTACATTTTACACTTTGGTTGTTAGTTACAGATACAGATTTTAGACATTAAAAATATCATAACATCTTCACTGTGGAAAAGAAATTCACAAACAAGGCAGCAACATATAAACTATCAAATTATGAACTACAGAACGGTAAATTCCTCAGTATATATAATAACTGCAATGATATCAACTATCCATCTACCATCCTAACTTTTCCTCATAAGGAGTGTAGTTGTGCTGGAGAGGGTCACACCCTCGACATTTCAACAGTCCATCAGGACCAACAAAAAGAGACAGACGACCCTTCACGTGCATCCAGTGCGATCTAGACTTCTACTGATATCCACCAACAGTAAGAGAGGTTTCACGTTTTGATTTTAAATTCAGATAAATTCACTTTGAACAATAATAATGATGATAACGGGCCTATGTTGCCATGGTGATGATAGGCATGCAGGTATTCATCCAGCTGTGGATGAGAGGATTATTATTTTTCACCAGAGTCAAAATGTGACTTGATAAAAAAGAACTGTAAGACACAAAGATTTACACCAGCAGCCACCCTGGTCATTTCTCAGTGACACATGTTGAATGTACAGTACGTTTTATATCTGAGGCTGCACTTCAGCAGATTTAAAGGGTTATCTGGGACATTGCAGATTAAATGATCTGATCCCATGAAAGGCTAATTATAAATCTTCTTCTTACAGGAGAGACTGGTTCACCTCACAGAACAATACTCATGCTAAAGCAATGTAAGCCCTTGAAGCTAAAATTAATCAGTTCTTCAACTTCAGCCAAACATCTCTTAAGTGTAATTTGAAAGCGTCTCAAAATCTCCATAATCTTTTATAAAAGGTCAAACTGTTACAGCTAATCCAGAACCAAACACATTCTCTTTCAATGCAAATAAATGCACCTCAAATTATAAGACTTTAAGAACCACACCATTGTTGACAGCTGCTCAGTTTCACTTTTCATTGCTGGGCATTTGTTCAGATCTACTTATTTTTGGCAACAAGGACAACAATGGTTCTTTGCATGAGTGGTGATATCAAGCCTTTACCTGGTGTGGGATGAACCTGGTTTAATTTACAACGATTCTCTTTCTGTTGTCTGTGTGCCAGCAGATGGCAGCATCACACCTCTGCAGCCCCAGGCTGGCACTACCCAGGCTGCTTTAAACTTTAACCTTAAATGATGAGATTGCAACTGGTACAAACATGTTACGCAGGTAAGTTGCATAACCACAGGCACATGGGGCATAAGCGTCACTGAAAAAAATCCATTAACATCTGGTTTAACTATCAACATCCCGTACTCTAACATCAGACAGTCACTAGCGTTTCGTAAATACATGTACATTTCTTATTACTGAATGCTATGATTTTGCCTTTCTAAAACGTTAGGTCTTTATTACAATTTTATAAGAAGATACAAATCTCAGACACATTTTAGTCACATACAAGTAAAACATTTGTACAATTTCTGTATTAAAATGTTTAAATGTAAGATTTAGGCACTTTCACACAATTATAAAATCTATTGTATTTCACAATAATATAAAAAATACATAATTGATTAATTAACATCATAAAAAGGCACTGTAGGTAGAGATTAAACTGCAAGTTAAAACAAATTACTCGACAGATCGCCATAAAATGTTATACTTTACTAAATTCTTTTGTCATATTAAATGTTAATATGAAATATTTTCCCTTTCTTGGGATATGCTCCTACACTTAAAAATCTCAAGTTACCATTAATTGAATAGGATAATAAGTTAATAGTATCATAGATATTAAGTTAATCTGCAGACGCACATAAAAATGTTTATAAATCACACAGTATAGGAATATAAAAATGTAAAGACAAATCATTTTGATATACTGAAGTAAAAATGCTTCAATGCCGGAACGACTCCTAAATTCATATAGAAGTAATCTCAACCATCACCAAATGAGCCTTTTTTTGTACACAAGACTACTGGAAGGATGTAGTGCATATTAAATCCCCTTTGACAACTGATGTACGCTATTTGTAGGTGATCCCAGCGCTGTGTTGATTACTTCTCCTTTGTAAGAGAGGAGTAGTACTGGACAAGGACCTTCCAGGCCTTGGGAGCCATGAAACCTTCTGGAGGGTTCTCTCCACTTCGAGCCAAGTTCCTCATCTTAGTTCCAGAGATAAACTCATACTCAGCATGTCTACAAGAGTGAGAGCGTGAGGTTGAGCAGTAAAGGGAGAGAGAGTGGGTGATAATCATTCTCCTAATCATTACAATATTTTCAAGTATACAGTACGGCTGCCTGCTTAACTGCCTTGTTCTCAGGTTACCAACATATTAGCTGCAGCTTCTTAGTTACTCACCGCTCTGCGTTGTAAAAATCCATAGCCTTCTTAGTCTTGTTGTAGGCAGCTACTCTGAAGGGAATGATCTCCACAGAGGTCAGTCCTGGGGCCATGGTGAGGACCTTGCTACCGTGAGTGGGGTCATACAGGTCCTGTTTAGTCTCTGGGTGAGGCAGACCTGCTGGGTCCCTACCAACGATGTAAAAGTTTGCCCCAGCGATCATTCTGGCTCTACAGTGCCACTGCACCTGACAAAACATCAACATACTGGTTTAATATTCAATCACATGAATATTTCAAGTAAATGGTTAACCCGACCATTCAAAACCTCAGATTCAACAATGAACCAACACTGCTTCTCACCTCTGTAGGCCCAGCGTACATCATAGGTGAAGGGAAGATGGCAACAATGGTGTCAGCTGGGTTCAAAACACCTTCCTCCAAGACAGCAGCATGCTGCTTCATCCGCCATTCCAGAGGCACGTCGTCATCTTTGGTCCAACCGCCGAGAGGGTGCAGTAGGAGGACGGGCTTGTTGTAGCCCCGCTGCAGCAGACGGGACTTGGTGTCCTGCATCAGCAGGGCATGGCCATTGTGAACCGGGTTGCGCAGCTGGAATGCAAATACTGCATCTGTGGAGAACCATGGGAGGGCACAAAATGAAGTCCACACAAGAACAGTTTGTAGAAAGAGCATCAGTAAGACTGATCTCAGCTGCTCCAAAACACGTGAAGGACATCGAGTGGTTTTATAGCACTCACAGCCAACATGCTTGTCATGCTTTCCACACAACTCAAAGACACTTTATTATTTAATTGCTTGTAGGTTGTGTAAAATGATGTTTGTTGATGTTTAATATTTCTCCTATAGTCAACAAATCCCATAAAACATCAACTGGTTGATCCCAACAAACGTTCATACAGCTTAGACCTCCAAATAATAACAAAAACACATCAGTGAGAATGTGTTTGTCAGGATTCTTTAGATGCTGATATATGCTATAAAAGCTCATTCCATTCAAACTAATGCTTGCTTAAAAAAACTTCAGTGCCCTGATATTTGAAATGAAACAATGAAACTACTGTATCTATTTTTGATCAGTTTCAAATAATGAACACATCTGGGTCAGAGACAGAGACTAACACAAAATTAGTTTCAGTCTCTTTGTGGGGTTTGTTGTATTTTCATCACAACCTGCTGAGTGCACATCAAAGCATGCCACCACTACCCAAACTCAGGACGCAAAGCCTGAGGACAAATAATTCACACCAAACACGTGTAGATGAATAACTAACGCAGTGCTGCATTCATGTCAAAGTAAAAACAGCCAAGTTCATTGGGCGTTTCTTTACAGGAGGGTTCTTCAAGTCTCCACTTACAACTTGACCAAAGACCACAAGCATTGCCATGCAGGTTTAATTTACCATTTTTATTTTCCACCTGGTCCTTTGTCAAGTTTTTCTGAAAGACAAATGGTGCACTGCTAAATACATTTCTTTGATTAATGTTAATTTTCCCCTCGATGCAGTGGATATTTTATTTAGTGAGCGGTATTACTGTTTATTACACTGTCCACGTGTCCCATCAGTACGTACGTAACAGCAACAAAACAGGTGGCAGAGCACAGAACCAATTTGTGCTGCCAGCTGTTACAGTAGTTTATAATCAGTTCAGATTTTCTAACCTGCTTCCATTTCTTTGAACCTCTGCTTCAGCTGCCGTGGAGTGAGACGATACTGGTCAAGTCCATCATTCCATTTGATTCTCTCCAGCACCTCCAGGTCACCACCCACCAGCCAGTCTCCTCCCTCCATAACCTTCTGCACACGACAAATCGGAGGGAAAGGAGATATTTTTTGCTTTTCCAAATATTTACCTGGACCTAAAATCTTCATTGTTGTTTGCTTATGTAATATTTTTCCAGGGCTTGGTTTGTGTTCTTTAGTATATTAGTTAGGACTGAGTATTTTGAAGGCATTTAATAAACGTCTTACTACCTTGATGTAAGGGTGTTGTGGACAAGTGGTGCCCCACTGTCGTGCACAGCGCTCCTCCTTGCGGTGCTCGTAGAACTCTGGGTTCCTGAGAATAGCTACTCGTGAACCCTGGTACTCCAGAGCTACAGCCGCACAGCCATCCAGCTTCTGCTTGGTCTCAGTGGTCACAGCCAAGACAATGGGAACAGACAAGTTGATAGCCCCACCTGAGACCAACAACAAAAGCAGAAAACTAAATAACATCTACGAATATAGGACTTGAAAAATATAGGAGCATTATTAACATAATTAATATTTCAAGATTAGCGATTGATGATTAATGAACAATATCTGGTTCAAAGTCAGTCAAAGTTTCATGTCAAACTAATTAGAACTAGACTGGTGGGTTGGAAAGATTGACGTCAAAGTTGACATGTAAACCACAGAGTTTAGTTGCATGTATAATGTCACAATATCTGGATGAATGTCATTTGTATGGTTGTTTTCTGTTTTGTTTATGTACATTACCTAACTAAAGTTAGTATGAAATGTCTTTTAATATGATTTCGTCTTCCATTCATTCATATATAAACAAGCAGCTGTATGCCAGTGTGTGTGAATAGATAGTTCTGGCAGGTTGTAAAAACAGTAAATACCATCTAACAGGCTGCCAAAGTGCAAAACCTGGAGGAACTCCCGCTCTCTCATGAAGCCTTTCAGAGGACTCGCCCAGCCTTCTGCCAAAACCTGCACCCACTGTAGGTCCAACTGTGGACAAAGCATCATTATTAAACGCACACTTCCACTGCAGCAAAGCCATAACATGAGGCTTTACATTAGTAAAACATAGAGAACAAACAACGCTGCGCTTACTCATTGTGGTCATTTCCAATCATTTGCACAGTGTTTAGAGACGACAACATCTATAAAGCTTATTCAGTGGTCATTGTATTTAGATGCTTTGCCTTTATGTGATTGCCTTCTGCTAATTTGCATTACTATAATACTGTCACCTCTTGGTGAACAAGCACCTCATCCCTCCCTGATAGAGATTTATGTCTTTATTAGTACCCAGGAATGACATGGACCATACGGCAGTGAATGTTTATGAGTTTATCATCAACAGCTTCCTGTCCAGTACTGACCCCCTTATCCACTTGGCGTGTGATTAAAACAAGAAGCCTGTAGACCAATGGGTTACCTTGGTGATGCTGATGATAGGAAGCGTGTTTGCATCAGCCACAGCAAGATGCTGCTTGTTCTCTGGAACAAAGAGTTCAATGACCTCTTCCATGATCCCGCCTGGAATAATATTCTGTCCGCAAGACAAAAAAGAGACACTTGTTAATTCAGTTAGATAAAAAAACAATATTTTTTATTGTTTATCGTATAAAATGTAAAAAATGAACAAAGCCTGTCCAGATGGTTCAGAGACAAAGACGACATCTTTATATTCACTTTAGATTTGGAGAGAAAGAGCAAAGGCAGAAAACACCAGTAATGGAGAGTTCCCCTTTTTATTAGAGAAGTATGTTTTTACTTTGTCATGTAGTGTAACTAGTGTAATCTACAGCATCACTTTGTGAAATAACAGTTTTGCAACCACGTTCTGTTCTGAAGTACTGTGAACTATAGGGTTGCAGTTGTTTATCAAGTTTGACTACTATGATTTAGACAACACAATGGTATTGCTGTAGTGGTGTGTAAACACGGGCAATGGGAACTTGATATCTGCTATTCCTGTGCATGCTGTAATGGAAATGTTCCTTTGGTTCAAATATGCACTTTTAGACTTGATTACTTAGCGTTCAATGTTTTTTCTGAACTATTTATTTTTCCCACTCTGATTAATAAATGTCCAATGCAGGGAAAAACAAATGCCATGTAGTCACTATAACGGTGTCTTTGACCAGCCTGGAGCCTTTGTCTATTTCTGTCACTTTGCTCATGTTTCATGCGAAGGAACTGGAAAAACCAGTGGTGACAAAGCATTTCACGATCTGATAATCTTTTAGATGAAATGTAAACCGATGCAGATAACAGCCTGTGTGTGAGCGAGCATGCATATGCTGACTCACTGTTAAACCTGTATAAAGTTGAGGGCTTTGTTTGATGATCTTCAGCACAGAAGACACCAACCTGATCCCTCAGCAACTCCAGCACCTGGTGGAGGCATTCGTTTACAGAGAGCTCTCCAGTTTTCAGTACGAGCTCTGGTGCCTCAGGGCGCTCATAATCGGAATCAATCCCAGTGAAACCTGGCGACAAATGTGAAAGCATAAAAACAAGCTTCACTCTAACCCCACCTGAATTTCCATTGTACTTTTATAATGCAGTATAAACTTAACAAGAAGTGAACTGCCTGGTAATAACATAAAGGTATTGGTGCTACTTGTACATTTGATGGGGTGGTTGCACACAACAAAATGAAGTGATGATTGTGAGACAGACCTTTGATCTCTCCAGCGCGAGCCTTCTTGTAGAGTCCTTTTACATCTCTGCTCTCACACACCTCCAGAGGAGCATGGATGAACACCTCAAAAAAAGGCAGCCCCGCACCCGCATGGATTTTTCTTGCCTCATCACGATCCTGAGCATGGAAGCATCATTTAATTACAAATGTGCAGTGCACTTCCCATTTGCATATATTTGACTTGTATGTTTAATATTAACGCTCTCCTTTCTTTCAGCCAGTTTTTTGACAGACATGCACCAACACATGCGCGGTAATGACCTTGGTGAAAGGAGAAATGAAACTGGTGATGCAAACCAGCCCGGCGTCAGCAAACAGTTTGGCCACTTCTGCAACGCGACGGATGTTCTCCTCACGATCTTCGGGAGTGAAGCTCAGATTCTTGTTCAGGCCATGGCGTATGTTGTCTCCGTCCAGTGAATAGCAAGGGATGCCATGGGACACCAAGTATTCCTCCAGGGCAAAACTGATGGTAGTTTTACCAGCACCAGACAAGCCTAATGGGAAAATGTGATCAGACAATCAAGCATGGCAGTGTTTAAAGTGGCCCTTATCAAAGTGAACCTTGCCCAATGTACAGTACGGTCCACTTGTGATAAAGCAATGAGCCTGCTAATAAATAAGTTCTGCTCTAAGACTGTGGAGATTTACCAGTCAGCCAAATGGTACAGCCTCTGAAGCCCCCCCTGGTGCCCACCACCTGCCCTCTTTTGCTCCGGCTCACATGGTGGGCCTGGTAAACCACGTTAGTTGACCTGTTGAGATCCTGAAAGAGAAGAACACAGGGTCAAGAATTTGATGCAGGCAGCACAATAGACAAATAAAAATGTGGGCGGTTACAACAAGCCAGTACAAATATTAGTTATTCTACCTTATCTGCTCTGTTCTGAACATGTAGAGAATTAAGTTGCCCTGACTTTAATCATTTATGTCAAGTCATGCGACTAACGCATCATGTAATTTCCCATAGCAACCAGGTTAAGCAAAGGCCAACGTTCATGTCCTGTTCAAAGATACTGTGTGGACCAGCGCTGCAAATAAATAGGGCTGCACTGGGTACAGAGGAGGGGGTGTAGAGGGGGAGCCACTGAAGGAATGGAAGGAGGGAGAAGACTGACTAAACAATGTGCCCTGTGTGCTGCCTGCAGCCGAGCGATGATGTGGCACTGCTCGTGAACACACGTTTGCCCTCTGTGCTCACTTTCTTCCCTGCATCCCACCCATACCTGTACGTTTTGCATAATCACCCCTTCAAACACTATCCCCTTTGCCTATAACCTGTGTTCCACACCCCCATGCAGTGTTACAGCATCTTAACACGCTAGTCTCTGTTTGCAGGGTTTCCATCTTCATTCAGAGACCTCCAATGTACAGAGTGATGGTTGATGGCTGAAACCAACAGCCTTGACACGTCTCAGAAACAACGTGTTTCGATCATGAAGTGGCTGGATCACCGCATGTTTATATCCGTCTTTAGTGTGCAAGTCTTTCAGACATACTGTAGGAGACCACTGCTGCCCTTTCACCGTGAGCTCCCACCGGCAACACACTGCTCCCCTCTTCCTGCCTTTCGTAGGTCTTGGGAACATGATGTGTGTCTTGGCACAACACTTTGTGGGTTTAAGCAGGCAGACGTAGACACGCCTTTACTTAAAACAGTTACCTCACTTTACGGTTTGATCTCTACCTTGATTTCACTTACTTTACATTGAAATGCGCTTTTGAAAAACACAATCACCAACATTCCAGCGTTAGAAATGTTCTATAAACAACGGTAATTCTTCTGGAAGACCTTATGTAACGTGTTTCTTTTGCCCCCAGCTCACACTACAGCCTCAGTAGATAAAACTACCATAATGCAATAAGATGAAACCTACCAAGCAAAGGCATTTTGCAATAGCAGTATGTGTTTCTCTCATGTGCTCATCTACAGCTGTATTAACTTCTACCGCCAGCATTGGACGCTGCTCTGTAATATTTTCTGTAAGAGGTTTTGTCTGCAAAACGTACATAGTCATATTGTTCACTCTGGCAATTTACAGTCAAAAACTAAAGGTTTTGAAATTTTCTTTCTAAGAATCAACACAACAGCTTCTACTAATAAATGGTCCTCGCTGATTCCTCTCAAAGTTCCCTGGGCAGCAGGGACCTGACTTCACAGCGGCTCCTTTCTCCGCTTGGTTTGAATGGGCCAGACGAGCATGACTACGCTACCGAACCAGTCCGTCTCTTCTGCAACCATCACATCTGGTAACACGCTGGAGACGACGAGTGACCGTGACGCTGCAGAAGAGATCTGGCAAAGATCCGGCGTTTGTTCCCATCGGGTGTGCGATCACGCCAGCGGTTCTGGTGAGAACACGGCTAACGAAGCCAACATGCAGCGAACTGTTCGTGTTATAGCTGGGTACGAATCAGACACATACTTAAAGTTTGGACACACTCTGCTGCGCTTGAGGCAAACTATGCTAATCTGACAGCTCCAATCTCAGCGGTCTCTCCCACCCAGTTGTCTCCCCACCTCCTTACCGTGCGAAGCTTTTTCAATCCGGACATTTCGTGCAAGTGTTTCACTGCCGAAGTACTGCTGAACACCCGGTTTCACACCCGCATACACAGGCTCGGACGCTGCCGGTCGCTTGATTTGTGAACTCCTGAGTTGAGGACGGGAATCGAGGCGAGTGGGTGTTTAAAAGGGACTTCCAAGACACGTAGCGCTCCGCTGACCCAGCCTCCAGCCCTCCCCCGGCGTCCAGAGAGCGGAATAAGTGCCGGATCCTGGCCAATACCCGAGGCTGACGACACGACGGGGCGAGCACCTCGAACGGGGCCAAGCCCGAGGTCGGTTCTGTTGGCGAGATGAGAACCAATAACGACATTGAAGCCTTTATCGCTCAGACACAGATTAATGCGCGTTTCATTTCTCTCTGACTGCTGTAACGCTCGGCGAGTTAAGTGACAGATTAAGCCGTGTTACAAAACTTAAGATAGAAGGTTAAACTTTAGATTTTACTTTTAATTAAACTTCAATTAACAGAGTAACGTTTAAGCTAATTGGCAACCGTCAGTGCTAAATAGCTAGCGAGCTGCAGTGTTTACACAGCGGTTCACACCCGCTGACATGTATCACTAACATGCGTGTCAGTATGTGAATCTATTACGCAACAGGAAACGTGGGCAATTGTCAATTAAACATCTAAAACTGTCCGTTTTGCTGTAAATGAACTAAATGCACTGTAAAGCATTAACGCGTTAATTGGGGGCTTCCGTTAACTCATTAGCAGCAGGATTAGCGTTAACACCATTCGTATTTATTCATTACTTTAATTTACGCCAGTAGAAACTCAACACTCAACCTTCACACAGTAAATATGTTCACGTCCTTATGCAGGAGACGTACAGGAAACTTTATTCACAGCCGGCGGTTCGACCCAATAAACTAAGAGTTAATCCAACACAAAGGGTAGTTTTGGACTAATGAGCGCACGTAAAATCCATCTGACCAACCTCTGTCTTATAAGATCGTTCATTTTTCCGCTGAATGGATCGCGGCTATCAATGGCACCACTCATTCGTGCTACGCGCGGGTTGTGAAACAAACGCACCCTTCATACTTCAGCTAACGTGGAAACCCCAAGTTCTTCAAGAGATGCATTCATGGGCGCAGGGAATCTGACGCTCGTGGAAAGACACGACATCGTCATATAAAATATGTTAAATGAATGAACGGAAAGCAAGGTTTACTCAAAACTGCTCAAAGGAGGCAAACTGAAAATTGACTTAAAATCTAGCCTAAGCCAAATGTTGTGGGTATTGTCCACCGCGTAACACTTTCACAGAAGTTACATATTCATCTAACATAAGCCTTCATATAATAGAATTTCCTTGCACTGTATATGGTGAAAGGCAGAGCTAATAAGATTAATAAACCCCATCCAGACTTACTGTCATGAAACAAATGTCAAAGATCCTCTAATTATTATCACTTTCTATTTTTTCTTACCCTTCACAGGCTTTAAGTATTTGTGATTTCGGGGCAAGCTGTGACTTTGTCTGCCTTATAATTGACCTTCCAGATCTAGTAAATGGTTAAACATTAATGAATCCATTAGTCGCAACATGTAGCCCTGTATAAAGGTGACTGATAAAAAAAAAGCAACTGTCAAAAGATTATAAGGCTCTATATATTAAATTGCAATAATTATTTTATGGCCAGCTATGCAGCAGGTGGATCTCTTACACCAAGAAGGTGAGACAGGAAACTCAGTACTCACGTATCGAAATACACACAGATCATGTAAAATGCGTACTCTGCAAAAATAAATGTTTTAATGTCAAAGAAATGTGCAGCAATACTCAAATGGTACTTGTGAACCAGAAGTTTAATTTCTTTGGATTATAAATAAATGTCCTCTCAGAACTTTTCCCTCAATTTTGTATGTGTTGTACAAATAAAGCTACTGTAATCCCTGCTTTTACAGAATATACCGTCTTCTTAAAGATCAGCAGAGTGGTTGAACAGCTGACACTCATTCTCAAAGTCACAGCCTTGGAGCAGTTCCCTGTAGAGACGTCTGACGTCTTGGTAAAGCGGCATCGAGGCCTTCTGGTCCGTCAAACCAGGGAAGGTCACAGGATTCTCATTAAGCAGCGGCTGCAGTCTCAGGTCTCCTCCTCCGCAGTCGTACAACACAAAGAGCAGGTTAGCTGCATAGGGCAACATGCGGCTGGTGCGGAAGGAGCGACCGGACTGTGTGGCGTAGTTGGAGGATGTCAGGGGTTCGCTGTCCTTGAATAAGCCAAGCAGGGTGAGCAGTGGCAGCAGGGTCTCTGCATGGCCTACCTGCACTGTGACGGCTTCACTCACCTCCTGGCCAGATCTGACACACAGCACATACGCCATCATTCACAGGACTAGCACAGAATTAAAGAACATGGAGGTGTATCTGCAAAAGCAGCATGTTGACTTGTTTTAGAATAATAAGGATATTTAGGCTTTACTCACTTGACCTCACTGACAACTTTGTCCAGTCGACTGAACACATCATGGAAGAGAATGCAGCTCGATTTACTGTTAATGTCGTAACCATAGCCTCTTTTCCAGAACTGCTTCAGGTCATTTGCATACTCCAAAACCTGTTAAAGCACATAATGCTTATTATTGCTGCTCGGGGTGTGGAGTCTGCTTCCTGTGAAGAATAAGGTCAGTCTTTCGTTGTGTGAGGTAACATTTCGGACTATCCGAGTATTAGGTCAGCATGTAAGAGAAGACACAACACGGTCTTTGTGACATGGACAAAGCCAAACTGTTTCTCAATGAATGGACACTGTAGATAAGACTTTTATGTGGCTTAGCCTTCCAAATATTTCTTTTATTCTACAATCATACCTGTAGAAATAGACAATATGCTTATACTAGTGTGTCTCTTAACATGCAGCCACTGCTCACGCTGGAGTTACATTCAAACGACAAATGGGTACAATACTCAAGGTTTTACGTCAATGGATTAATAAAATTCTGCGCATTCTGTGTGTCTGTGTGCAGATCAACATGTGCCCACACTAATGATTAACAGTGACTTGAAATAAAAGCGTGAGTGACGTAGTGAGTGACGTTAGCTTGTGAAATCAAATACCTGAGCATCGACCTCATCCAAGAGCTGACACCATGGCGAGTTCACGGTCTTAATGGCAAACTCATACGCACACAGGTGGAATGCTGCTTCAGCCATATCTGTGGGGAGAGGTTGCAATATTTTATATATGGTATTATTTTAAGGAGCAGTGAAACCATACAGTTATTAAATCAAACACTGAAATTAAACAGCGTATCCTCTATTGATACAGTGACCATCCATGCATCCAAACAATCTAACCACCTTTCCTGCTTAGTGTCGGAGGTTTGCTGGAGCCAGTCCCAGCTGTCATTGGGCAAGAGGCAAGGTGAACCCTGAACAGGTCACCAGTCCATCACAGGGTCAACGTTGACTAAAGCTCATAAATCACTAACTGACTTTAATGTTTTTTTCACATTACAAAACAGCTCCACCTACTGTGCTGATGTGTTCTACATTACTCCCAACATAAGTTAGAGTCCGTTTAAACACACTTACTTTTAAAAAGATGTTTTTTAAGAATGTGGTCCTAAATGAACTTCTTCCCTGTTTAGTTTATACCATTCCGTCATGTAATTCTGTGTCACAGTCTCTGCTCTATTTCAAACACTAGTGAAGGGTTTCTGTGACAAACATAATGAAGCTGTCATCTATGATATCTTTGTTTACTGGATTTGATTGGTGCATTGAGGCAACAGAAGACCTAAACAAGTGAGAGACTACAGTGGATTCTGAATATACTGAGTGTTGTATTAAAGGTTGTGAGTACACCACCGACCGTCGGTGATGTCTTTGTACGGGATGTTGAGACGGTCTGCTATCTTCTCCTGGACCCTCCTCATCTCTGGTCCCTGCTTGAAATTGTCCACTTCTCTCGCAGCAGACGGGTTGTTATCAACTTCCTGCAAAAACTTGGTGCACTTGTCAAAAAACCTCATCAGAGCATCATTCACGTCATAGTCTAGCTCCATATCTGGCGGGATGAAAAAACAACAACAACAACAACAACAACAGAAGCGATAATAATGTTACTTCACGTGCACGTAGGTTTATAGTAATGCGCGCTCTCCACGGTCGCACCTTTAATCGCCCACAGCTCCGTCAGTCCTGCCTGAAAGGACAGGGTGCTGTTGACACACCTGTGCTTCGAGCTGGTTATGAATTTGACGGATCCACCTCGAAGCTTCTCCTCCGAGACCAGTGAGGGGAACAGCTTTGAGAGCCGGACGGCCAGATGCTTGTGGTCGCTCACTCCTTTCTGGACGAGTCGGCCGTCCATGTCCTCGGTGTACCACATCCTCCACTGGGTCTGGATTTCACGCAGCCAGCTGTATTTGCCCGAGGCGCTGCTCACGACCAGCTCATAGAGCTTCTGCATCTTCTTGGTGTTTTTGCCCGTCGGGTATCTCGTGCCGTGTCTTATTATGGCGGTCAGATGCATTTCGCGACATTGTGCGGACGGTGGCTGCAGGATGGATCTGTTTACAGCGAGTATGTCCTCTCTGAGATACGGGTTCACTTCCTCATACCTCCCCTTCGTGCTGAAATATTTGGCGATCGCTGGTATGTCGGGGTTGTTCTCGCGAGTCCCCAACAAAGTGAAGGAAAAGCCAATTAGAGCCGTCAACTGAACAACGACTCTGCTTAAATTGTTCGGCATGATGTAGCCCGTGTGTAGGTTCCGCGTTTCCGTGTGCGCCCGACCTCCCAGTTCCAAACCCGAGTGACGTCGTGTGGGTTCGGCCAAGCGGAGCCGGCGTGTCACAACTCCACCATAATTAATAACACACGGTTATTACACGACAGCGTTCATCTAAAGTAGCTATGCAGTCTTTACAGCTGCCTATAGGATGGATATAGGTACTGAAATAGTCAGATTAGATTATCAACAACTGCAAGAATAACTGGAACAGTAGCCTACATGAGGTTTATGTCATTTGCCCATTCAAAGCATCAACCGAGACATGAACAGCACAACAAAAAGTCCGACCTTTCTGTTTTTGTTGGAAACTATATATAGTATAACTTATACTATAGCAAAAACGGAAAAATAATACATGTATTAAATTTACTTTTCTAAACCAAACGTTTGTTGTACTCCACAACCTGTTGGTGCAAATCTGCACATGTCCTCTCGATCAGACGGACCGGTTTTCAAGCCGCCCAAGGTCTGTTTCTAACCCAGTGCACAATTTGAGCTTTAGTTTCATGACTAAAGTGAAAGAGTTTCACGTAGGATGATAGTCAGGAGGGATTTGTTTTTAGTTAACAGTCCTTCTGAAACAAGGCTCTGGATTTAATATTCTATCTTCCTTTCCTAGAGATTTGAAATAGGTTATGTGGAGGATTTGCTGAAAGTTGGAAGGTCTGTGTTCCAGTGACCTTCTTCTTTTTTCTGCTTGTGCATTCAGTAGTTGGTCACGTTCCGGACATCTTTGTGCACTTGGTTTACCCTGCCTGACCCCTGTTTGAGGAACTTCTTTTTTCTCTGTGTAATAGTCCTAATACATATTGCTTTAAGCAACATTTGCTAAGATACCCTGAAGGGTGAGTCATGGCAACTGGACTTCTTCTATTTCGTATACGTTTTACCACCTATAACCCACACCATAGTATATGCAAATTAATGCGGTGAAGAGTGCTCAGAACTGTACATTGGTGAAAGCAAACAGCCATTACACAAGAGGATGGCCCGGCACAGGAGCAACAACACATCAGGACCAGTATCTGCAGTGTATCTCCACTTAAAAGACAAAGGCCACTCATTTGAAGACAACAACATTCACATTCTGGACAGAGAAGACAGGTGGTTTGAACGAGGCGTTAGAGAGGCTTTACACGTACAGGTAAACAGCCCCTCTCTCAACAGAGGTGGAGGCCTCAGACACAACTTGTCTCCCATCTACCATGCTGCCCTTACAACTATGCCCAGGAAGATCAAGACCACTTCAACATCTAACATTTCAGTTTCACTACTTCTTTTACAGCGTGTACTAAGATAAAGATGGTAAAACAGTATTGTGTGACAACACAGTGAAAATAATTAAACTTGACCCAACTAAAAACATATTGGTTCCATCATGAATACAATTACATCAACCTCTTCAAAGAGCTGACACCAGGGGGAGTTCACTGTCTTAAAGCCAGAATCACAAGCACACAAGGGAAATGCAGCTTCAGCTATGTCTGCAAGAGAAAGGTTAATTTATGTTTATTGTCGATATGGGGACATGGATCACAAAGACATCCTGGTAAAGTAGCAACACACTTAGATGAATTATGGTAAATTAGAACACACCCTGACTACTGGCACGTCATTAAAAGTGGCGAAACCTTTTCAATTGCAGGGCCAATTTAGAAAACACAGTCTGCAGTTACACAGTCTGTAACCTTATCCTGGACCCCACCCGTCCCTTCCTAGGCTGATGGGTTGTTATCAACTTCCTGCACAATGAATTTGTTGAATTCATCTGCAAGACTCAGTGAGGGAAACAGTTTTGACTGCCTGTCGGCCAGATGCTTGGGATAATTCACTCCTTCCTGGTCGAGCCAACCATCCATGTGTACTACATCCTCCACTAGGTCTGGATTTAATATGGAACTATGAATTGGGCATCATTGCGCAGATTGAGGCTATAGGGTACATCTGGTTACAACAAGGGGTTCAATTCCTCATACCCCTCTTTTCTGCTGAAGTATTTAGCTATAGTTGGTATATTTAGGTTGTTGTCTGCATACACATTTTAGGGGTACTTAACAGAGAAAGCACAGACAGTCAACATGTGTCTCAAAAGCAGCTGTCTACTCAGCTTTTCCAAACACAATGTGTCATAAAAACAGCGCTGGGCATAGTCCAGTTTCCTCACAACACACATTGAGCTTACACGATAGCCTTCTATTGATATGCTCAAAAGCAAACATGAAAAAAATTAAGTAATGTCAGATATTTAAATAACCACGAATGGCTGATTTTCACTCACCACTGTTGTGGCAATATTGCTTCATTCTTCCCATGATTTGTTAAAATCATTTGTACAACAACTGTGTAGTCAGTGATGTTTTAATGATGTACAGTGAATTTGTATTTAATGGAGATGGTACTGGTTAGAAAAAACATTTGCTTGGTCTACTCACACTCAGCTTCATAGCTTAACAAGGATTGTCTAAGTATAAAAATACTTATTACAACAACCCAACAGTTTTCCTTTACTTTTACGTCACGGAAAGATGATAAAACATTCACCACAGAACTAGAAGAACCAGTATAAGAAAATGGTGTTTGATACACATTGGTATAGTTGCAGTATGTTCAAAATGAAAGAAACACATTCAAAATGAACCACACAAACATAAATACAACAGGATTCATTTAGAACTGTCTATTTTGTGGATGGTTATAATCATTTCACATTTCGCTATTTATATAATTATTTATACTTCTCTCTCCTAAACTTTGGTAAAGCCTTCACAAAATGTATAGTGAACTTTGATCTGGTTTTTGCTAATCATTGTAGCACATTAGACCCATGATTAGTTTATTATTCTATATAACTATATATGTTTTTGCCAAAACAATTTGAAGTTACCAATCATTTAATAAGAAGGGTTAAAACTTTGACCCCAAATAAATAAATGGGAAACTCGTGAGGCTCGTGCGGCCTTGGTTTCGATGCTCCAGCGTAGCATGATCTGCGTCGACGTCAGTGTTGTTGCATTCAAAGTTCCTCTCGGGCTCGATTTTTAGAGCTGTGAGTCTAAATATGTCTTTTTTTGTTTAGTTTACTTATCGTAAGATAAAAACTAACCAAATGCTGCGATGTGATGCGTTTATCGTGGCATTTTTCGTGTTTGTGTGTGTGGAGCGTGTTATGAACGTGAACATGACCGCACTCTGTTCAGTCTTGTCACGATCGGGGCAGTGAAGAGGGAGAGGCGCTATTTCTGTTGGCACCTGAAGGCAACGCAGGTGACGGAACTAGGGGACCTCCCCGCTTGTCCAACGACAAACCGCCCACTGGTGAAAACCAGCGGTCAGATCCCTGCCACACTGCGGTGATAACCACGGCGACTACAAGAGGCTCCGACGCATTCCAACAGGTAATTACCCTCACAACGTTGCTGCTCTGTGGTCCACAGCAGACCTGGCGTCCCGTTGCTTGTGCCCCGGCCCGTTCGGGAGGATGGTTCGTTTGCGCCGTGGCTCCAGGTCTTGACTGGGTAACGTTCACTGGAAGAGGAGGAGGAGGAGGACACACTGAGATAAACACCGCCGCGCTGTGACTTTTGCTAACCCACCGTGTGACAGACCGGTTTGTACCGTTAGATAACTGGTGCTGCTTCCCTTGAAACATGTTACCTCCCGGCTGCCAACACGTCCCGTCGCCGTTAATGCTGATCCAACGGCATGAGAGGGAGAGAAGAGGTAGTTCCTCCCCTCGGTGCGTTGATTTGGATTTGAGCGTATGGAGATGTAGCATTTGCATCACTTTAACCCACAGTCCTGCAGCTAACGGTCTGACCAGGGTGGGCTGTGTTTGCCTGAGCTAGCAGCTTAGCCGCTGTAGCTAAACCCTGAAGACGCCAGCCTGCTTATCTATTTTTAGGCGGTGGGACTATAAGCTTTTAAGCCACTGTACAGCGGCTGTCGAGGCCCGGCTGTGAGTGGAAGCACTATCTTAACATTTCACTGCTATTCTCGCGACTGTGTCTACCAGTCCGCTGGTTTCTCTGTAAATATTAACCCAGGCTGTTACCGCTAGTCAAACATTTTCTGCTCTGTGCCTGTGTCGCTCTGTCTGTGGTCTGGGCGGAGAGGTTGACCTGGTTCAACACTGTTTTCCATGAAGTCTTTTCCGTTTGGGAAAACTGGATCCCATGTGTTTGTCATTCCGTCCTGTTTTTAAGATGCTGTGTGTAGACGGGCAGATAAGGCGGCAGACAGGGTCTGGAATGATCAGAGAACTGTTAACATGAACAGTGTGACTGCAGTGAGTGTCAGTCAAAGGGTTGTATTGTTGTCACTGCACCCTGCCCAGTTGCAGAGGAAGCCTTCATGCCAAAGCAAAGCCTGTCAGACTACCAGCAAGCAAATGGATACATTAGTCCAGCAAGGCACAGCAGGCTTTTCTGTCTTTTGGTGGAAACAATGCGTTTTCTGTAGGCCGAGCCAGAACCATGCTGTATGATTCAGCCTGGGGAAACTAAAGCTACTGACCATCAGCAAGCAGTCGGATCATCTGCTTCCTCTGGCCTGGGAAAAAAAGCACTGAACTCTACTTTGGTTGCACTACTCATATGGTTTCTGTTTAACAGCATGCTATAAGAATAACAAGTTTCTGCTTTTAAATGGAGGCTGCTTCAGATGCATAATCTTTAGAGTTATGATGATCAATCCTGCCTCGTATAAAGGCAATGATGGTATAGCAATATTGGTAAACTCTGTGGTCATAGTTGAGCCGTCACATTTTGAAATCAGTTTTTTTAACCACGTTTTTGCAAATTGAGGAAGACACACAAGAGCTACAGGGAGACAACAGTGAAACATGTCCACACTACACACGTGAGTTAATCACAGCCTGTCTAACAGAGCATTACCAATGCACGTATATTATACAGGTAAATAAAAGCTGGAGTTTTTTAGCTGCAGGGCTAATACCCACAAGCCCCACTAAATACCTGATTAATCACTTCTGCGCTGCCTGAGCAGAACAGACTTGAGCAATACATTCCAGGATGGGTTTCCTAACGGTGACTCTCGATAACTTAGTCATCATCTTTAGTCATCATCACTAGCACAATAAAAGTAGACTGTTGTTTCCTTATATGTACTCAATAAAATGGACACTATCTTCACAGCAGATCCTGTATTGCATGAGTAAATTATGTGTTTTGTCCAGTTACTCCACTGTTTAACTAAATTGCAATGTTTACATATGCTGAGGCTACTGATTTTTGGCAGATTACCACAATATTTTGTATTTTATTTCACATAACGTTTGACATTTCGTTGGTTGCCTCAAATACATATTAGGAAAACACAAATGTCTTATTACAGTCTAAAATTAATATATATTTGACAGACAATATGCACATTGGAGCTTCTTGAAAACGACATCGTGTTTGCACATGATCTGTGTCTCTCCCATGTATTTCATCCTCTAGCTTTTATATAGTGATATTTATTGTCCTACGTTTAGTTTTACTGCCACTCAAAACATGTCCCAGTTTTCTGTGGCCTACAACTACTTTTGGAAATCTAGATTGGTTGCACTTTGATGTAGCCTATTTTGATTAACTCAGAAATTAAATAAGCCTCGTGAAGTTAAACTTTAGTAATAACTTGGTCACACAGTGTTTCTAATGAGTCTATGTCACCTTCTCTGGCTTGTTAGATTTAAAAAGGTGTCTCAAAATGAATTCTGAATAGAAATAACATGGTTTTACTTTAGACTGAATCACAGGAACAAAAGCAATGAAGTCACTAGTAATTCATGAGGAGATGAAGTATTTCAGAGGAGTTTAAAGTGCAATCTGTACCTGTTCTTAGTTGTGTGATATTTACCAGCTTCAACCTGAGCTGGGTGTCCCCCTGTCTGGACTTGTTTCAGTGACTCTCACTGCCTTGCATTCTTTCTCATGGTTGTCAGGTTGTCAGCTTTCTATGTAAGGTAGACAGATACAGTTTTACGCAGTATACCAGACACTCAAATGGCCTGGTTGCTGTAGACCCCCTCCTGTCCTCATTTTTGACATCGTTTGACCCATTTTTCGCTAATGATGTATTGATGGTAAATGGTTTGACTAGCATAACATTATTTTGTGTTACCCCAATATACCTCTAAAAATAAATGATGTCCAAAAGAACGTTGAAGAAAGACCTGTGACAGGTGACGTCTCTTTTGTGTTTAGGTGATTGTCTTATATGCATGTGAGGAGACATGTCCTATTAATTGGGAATCATGCATTTTACAGCTCTATTACTGTACATGTCTGCATAGAGTAGGTAATACTGTATAGACATCCAGTATTTTATTATTTACGGTTTATTATTTTCCTAGATGTTGACCTGACTGACCACTTTGGTTACAGTGTGGTTACTCAAATAGACTGACAAACTGCAAACACTGCTGGCCCATGGTTACATGTGCAATGCTACATACTGCATTCTGTCATATGTGTGACTATCGCATTTGTAGCAGTCTGTTTCTTTTTTTCAAGAGGATTAATATGATAATGCACGAAACAAACACTTTAACCACCACAGACATTGTTAGGATTGAGTGTTTGGTTTGACTGTGAAAGGCATCGTCCTTATTAGGCTGTGCAACTGTTTATACAAAAACTACTGCGCCCATACTTTTCAGATTAAATAAACACGTCTAAAAGAAAAAAAAAAAGACAGTGGAAATATTCTTGTCAACAAGTTAAAGAACTTGAGGGTGTGAGCGCTCAGAACTTCCAGCGTTCTGAACAAAAACAATGCAGAGCATTTGTTCCCAAATGTGGCAGCTTGTTACATTGTCAGTCCTGTTGACACATCTGTGGAACAGTACACCTCATAGATGAAACATGCTCTAAATACTGTGCTGCTTACTACTGCTGCGCTATTCTACACATACTTCTGTCTCTGCACTGAATACAATTGAACAGCGACTCGACAGGTTGTCTGTTGATCCTGTGGGGCTCTGACATCTTACCATGAATTATGCTACAGGTGGTTTTCCCAGTACAAGTGTTGTGCTATTCAGTTTGGATCCTCTGAGACTTTTGCGAGAGTAATAATCTTTTATAGGGTGTCTCATACTTTTACCCTTGGTTACACTAGTGAACAGACTTGGTTGTTCATAATTTTGTTCTATGATGCTGAGGTGTGTATTATGAGGCACATTTTCAACCAGGATCAAGCTGCTTTGCACTTTTAATCACACTAGTTTTTTGACTGTATTGACAGGTCCGCATAAGTTTGACACATTGTCATAGAAAACTCACACAAAACTCAATCTGCCTCTAGAGCCGTAGTTGGTGTCCAAACAAACTGCGGGTGTAATATTCCTGGGCAGCAATACTGGAAGCTTCTGATGTGCTGTTAAGGCAAACAGAACACAAAAATAGCAAACCTTGGTGCCTATCATTTTACTTCACATCAACTTATTTATCTTATAAATAAAATGTTCCTGAATAATGTCAGCGACAGTGACTTGTCTTATGGCACATCCACTCCCCTGACCTTCCTAGAAAACAGAATCATTGTGTCTCCTACAGGTTAATGTGATCACTATCATGAGACTCTCATTGTAGGAACAGTTTTATAGCTGCTGTGTGCATGTTTATTAACATCCAGGATATGCTGCTCAGTCACGAGTTACCTGCATGGTAACAAATGATGTTGTTAAACATTACTTCTTTACAACAGAGAAACCTCAGTTTAAAACTGACTAATTGGGATTTTTCCTAAAGGCCATGCGTTACTGTAAGAATAGCCTGCAGTGATTGGAGCATGGCTCCAATGCTTCCTTAACTTATAAGTTGCATTGACTTTGGTAGTTCTTTAGACAGGACATTCCTATTAACATTTATAGGAACCACAGCACTTAGACAGCAATTGAAGCTTTTTGTAGATGAGGGGGTGGATGAATCCCAAAATATTTAAATACAATTTCGGATTAAATACATCTAGAAAATGAGAAAGAATTGAAAGAAATTTTAAAGGAAATTGGGAGATGTGTCATTTAAACTCAATCCTTTGTTCTTATCTCTGTAAGTCGATGTAGTAAATAATTAAATATTGTCTTAAACTACTGTGTAATACACCTCACTGTTAATTTTTAACCCTCCAGACTGGCCCAGTTGGGTAAATATTGTCTAGCTGTGTGGGCGTAGACTTTCTATAAAGAAGTACAGGTGAGAATTAACTATTGTTAGTTCTTCTAAGAAGATAAAGGACAATCTGTAAAGGGATGCTATGTCATCAAAAAACCGTGTACAAAGAAAAACGCAAGTCAGGAGAAAAAAAAAAATTAGCGGAAATCTTAACTTGCTTGGTTCTTGTGTGACTAATTGTTTATTGGTTGTGCAATACAACGGCTGCTCTGACCGGCCTAAGTTTTGGCCAGTTTGCGGATCATATAACAGAAACCTGAGCTAAATCTAACACGAGCAGTAAAACACGAGTATCAGTGAAACCATGTAAAGACCTGGTCTGTCAGCTCTTTCAAATGGGTTTCTGTAGTTTCACTATACATTATTTTGCCTCGACTATTGCTAGGTCTTAATAGTCCAAATAGTCTGCCCTGTGGTACAGAGTATTTTTTACTTAAAAAGTGTGTATTTAAACAAACTGTTCTGTCTACTGGCTATAGCTGCATGTCTATAGGAAATGTGAAACAGATGCAGTTAGCTGGGTTTCAGGTGCTGTGGATGGCGGGTTTATGTTTGTGTTATTGTGACATACTGTTGCTGTGGGGTGGGAGCTTTTTCCAGTTGATGTCATGTGTATTGCATAGTGCTGAACCATTCAAGCGACTCTCCGCCTCCCTTTACTCTGAGTACATTTACATTCACCGTACTTAGAAACATTCCTTTACATTTTCTAGCTGCCGCTTTTTTTAGTAAGTACTTTGTCACACATACAGTACTTCAGTAATGCTATGCCTTTTACATTGGTGGTTGCAAGTGTGAACAACCAAAATGGAAGAGAAAAGAAGAGGAAGTGGTGAACCGAAAAAGCGATCTGGGGCTGTTCACGTCTGCAAGGTTTAAACTGCAGTGAGGCTTTAAGTCAGTTTGATCTGCTGCTTTCTTAATAACAAGCCTGTGCATTTATACCATAGCTGCCTACTAGAGATTAGTCATTGCAGGATAGAAGAAGCATCCTGAAGGTACAGTAAGTAACTATTTAGTATCTGTAAGTAATTACATTACCAATTCACCTACAGCTCAGACTAAGCGTTTGCTACACTGCTATGACAGTGTGCATAACGCCAATGAAAATAATGAATTTGGAAAATAACCTAAATTACTGAAGACATTTTATAGCCAAGTGTGGCTGACACTACAAAGCGACATTTAAACAGCAAGGTTTCATCACGCAGTGTTGAGAGCTGTCATCATTTTATCAGAGCAGCACAGGGCAAGTGACCAGAAACCATGGGACGTCCTCTAAAGTCAGATGTGCAGATACAACAGATATACTGTATCGCTGTACTTGGTGCCCTGCTGTGTTGTTGGCTTGTAACTGACCCGAGGACCTTCATGCCTGACTTGTCAGTGTGCTGAATTATGAGCAACGTGACTGCTCAAGGTTCAGTTGGGCATGTCACTGTAAAAACCTGATCATTGTGTGTGTGTGGCTGTAATTAGAATCTAGCCTACAATAGGTAAACAGATGACAATAGAAACTCCCGTAGACACACCGCAGTATGTCCTCTTGTGTTTTCCTCTGATGTTATACTTGTTCTGAAAGGAAACTAAGGATTTGAAGCCATGTTTATATTCAGTGTTCTTTCTTCTATACAAACATCATAAGGCTGAAGCAGTTCTAGACTCCACTCTGTTCCTGTTGTTCTTAGGTTTTAAACAACATTGCCCTGAGGTCATGTTTACTCAGATCTGGATCTGTTTTACTTTTGCCAGAACCATGTTGTCGAGGCCTGCTATTTGGTCATCAGGTGTAGGGTGGATCAGTCTCTCAGTCTTAGGGTCCACAGAATGTTTCCCAACAGGTTCTTTGTATAATTGGGTCATCCAGCGAAAGATCTATATATTCACACTATTTTTACTGGTGCCCTCATTGGATTTCAAGGAATATGTTCAGATACATATACAAGTTTGTTTTTCAGTTTCTGTATTGGTTTTTTTTCATTGGTGAGCTCAGTGAGCTTACAGTATTACCTTAGCGATCACACTGTAAGCTGATTCACAGACCAAAGGTCCTCGGCACACAGCTGACTCATTGACAGTTAATCTCTGATGTGCCTCAGTTGTGCTCTGCTAACGGACTGAAGGTAGGAACTCTTTGTTTCTCAGGTTACTTTATCTCCATAAATGCTCTGCAGAGTTCACACTGTATTAAAGGCAGCTAAGTTCTTCTGATAAGTGGTGTGCTGTGCATTTTGTATGCTCTACTGTACATGTTAGTGTTTGTTTGTTTGTGTACGTTACACCAGAATCATGGGGTTATAAGGTCAAACTGTTTTCCCAACCCCAGCTGGACTAAATTTCATGCCAGTTGTTGTCTGAGTTTATTTGGCCCCACTCTGAGGTGAGATGAGCCGAGGACTGATGTGCAAGTTGTTGCCAACCACCAGCCTGCCAGCATATTTAGCTGCTATTGGCCTGAGTTGAGCTGGTTGTGCTAAGGCCTGACCGTTGGCTGCCTGCCCTCTTTGTAAGGGTGGGGTCTCACTGCCACAGCACTGACCTTCCCCTCGATTTTTGCGTTTCTGTTTACACTCAGTTTCCCTGTCATCCTCCCCTTCGCGCAATCCATGCTGTAGATCAGAACTTCCTTCCAGCTGTACCTCCCCCAAACACTTGCAGGGCCACCCTGTGCTCACCACAGACACTGCTCTGTAAACAAACACATGATCTGTAGCAGATGTGGGAGTTCATCTCCTTGGTAATGCTGGGCTAAGAAACGCACACGTTGGAAAAGTTAAATGCAGAAACAATTGGAAAGTTTCTGTTTCACAAAAGACTGATCATTGAAATTTCACTAATTACCACTTTGTCTTGACTTTAAATACTTTTAGTGTGATCACACCAATAATGTCCAATACTATAATCTGAATCCCATTCACCCAAACATTTTTATTTACACAGTGATGTGCTGCTGAATATTGTGTATATGGGACGAGGGGTGTCCTAAATACTGTACATGGGCTACTCCACTGAAGATGTCTGTACTTTAGTACTTCTCAGCTTTACTACAGAAAAACCTTCTAGAAGTATAAAAGCTTTTACACTAAAGATCAAAGCAGGTGGTACTACTGTGCTTTTAATGTAAAAGCTCTGGAGCAATATGAATTATTCAGTTAATGTTTTGTTCTGTGCAATGGAGCTTAAGTGGTTTAATTTGTAATTTTAGATTAGAGTTGGCCAAACCACCTCCTGGGTCTTGATGTTCTCTTTTTCACTGACTTGCATGTCTGGCCATGCGTCTATGACAGGACCACACCTATGGATGTAAATGTAATAGTGATTAACGTTGTGACTCATCTGTTCCTTAGCAGATGTATGACAGGTTAATTGATATTTTGTCATCATCGCTTTTTTCTTTTCATTTCACAGGATTGCAGTGTGAATTGAGAGGGGGGTTAACCAGGTCCGCCTGCCCAACGGCCCTTTATCCTGTGTGAGCTAACTGCTGTGTTCTCTACATTGCTTCAAGAGGAGGCTGGGCTCCCTCTGGGTGCAAGAATCACCATGTGCCAAAACAGAAGAGGACTCGTCAGTGCTCGTTGATCCTTTTTATGAACCTTCCCCCTCTAGTCTGAGGACACTCCTAGACTAGACTAACTCTGTGTTGCCCACTGGCAAAGATGAAGAAGGTGGCAACATGGTCTGCAAAGGATGTCTCAGACTGGCTGAGCAAAGAGGGGATGCCGGAATACCTAGATGCCCTCTGTCACACAGATGGCCCTTCCCTGCTCATGCTCACCAAGGCAGATTTCCAGAAACCTCTTCTTTCGCTGGTTTCGTCTGATGGCGGAGTGCAGCTGTTGGAGCGAGTGGAGACGCTGCGGATCGAGAACCATATGGAGGCTCACAAAAATGGACATGCGAACGGGCATGCTGGGGGGATACCTAATGGGACTGTCAAGCCCCACAGGAACGGCACACTGGGAAACAAGAAGGAGATGGTCCACATCCCCATCCCCACAGGGGACACAAAGTGCTGCTCTTTTCCTACAGAGTGGGGGAAGACAGGCATAGCATTCCTCTATGCCCTGGTGTGCTTTGTTACCACCACTGTCGTCATTTCAGTGGTCCATGAGAGAGTACCGTCAAAAGAGCACACCCCACCACTGCCTGATAAGTTCTTCGACCTGTTTGACAGGGTAGAGTGGGCCTTCTCCATCTGTGAGATTAACGGCATGTTGCTGGTGGGACTCTGGCTGATCCAATGGATTCTGCTCAAGCACAGGTATAGTCTGGTGTCTTCACTGGAGACATTTTGTAGCTGCTGAAATGGCCACATCTTCTGTGTTCTTTGTCTCAGGTCAATTATAGGCAGGCGCTTCTTCTTCATTGTGGGCACACTCTATCTGTACCGGTGTATTACGATGTACATCACCACCCTGCCTGTTCCTGGGATGCACTTCAAATGTTCTCCAAAGGTATATAGACTCTTGTGGTTAAGAGGGCTTCTGCTTTTTGTAACATGTGGTGAATGGACAGATTCCACAAAAAAAGGACTGGTATCCACTCACTGTTTGTAATTCATGTACATGTAAATCTGAAACTGAGTGTTTTTTGTAGTTCCTGTTATATACTTAGAAAATGGTGCAATTGGTTTACTACAAGAGCAGTTTCACATCCTTGTCCTAAAGTGTGCAATCTTTTGCAGTCAGCTGTAGTTCATAGAGACATTTGGCAATCGATTGATATGAATCCACAGATTTAAAAATCCCTTTATTGTGGGGTAAGGAAAATGTGTTTTCAAGTTTGAACTGTTCAAGTGAAGGTTAAAACGAAGTTGCAGTTAAACCAAATCATGCATCTCAAAGTATTGACGTGTTATCTACTAGGGCCAGGCCGGTATTTTTACTGATGTTTAAGGATGCTGCTGCACTGGTTCTTTTTGTGTCAGGTTGTTTAAAAAAAAATCACTAATAGCTTTTTTTAAGAGAGCAGCATAGAGAGCATAGAAACACTATATAATATTGTAATACTTGTTAAGTATTTGCACCTTTAATTTAGCAACAATGGTGCAAGAAATGACAACTGCTACATTTAGCAGTAGTCACAGACAGATGTTACTTTCCTTTCTCCACTACATCCTACCTTTACACCAGATCATATGTGTTTGTGTTTTCAGCTTCTTGGGAACTGGGAAGCACAGGCAAGGAGAATAATGAAGATGATTGCTGGTGGGGGCCTATCCATCACAGGTTCCCACACCATGTGTGGAGATTACCTGTATAGTGGCCACACAGTCATGTTAACACTAACATACCTCTTCATCAAGGAGTGTAAGTGTCACGGTTTTCCCCTGACTGTATTTTCTCTAAGAATGCACAGTAGGCTTCAATCACGTTTTAATTTCCAAAGCTCAGCTGCACATTTACCAATGTTCAGACCATTTCAAAAACATCTGTCATGATTGAACCGGAAGTGTTCTCAGGAAGTGTAGCCACAGAGGAAATGCAGCACCATCCACTTATACATGTGTTTTAATGTCTTATGGCACTGCGGTTGTGTAACCACATCTGGTTCCTGGGCAGGCAGCTTTTTCAATTTCTTTTGTTTTGTTGACATCGCAACACCAGCTCACTATATTGGAGACTATTTGTTGTAGACATCATGTTTTCATGCGCTGAGTAAAGTCTTGCTTTGAGAAGTGCTATGACAGTGACATCTAGTGGTAAATATTAACACAGTTCAGTTAATAGAGTACATACTCTACATACAGTGCTTTATCACCAACGAGATGACATTCACTGGCCCTTAACTTAGCACTTAAACAGAATTAAATATCTGCTCTGGAGAATCTCATCAATGGATTTTAATCTGGATTTATGTTTGATTGGCAGATTCCCCTAAGCGGTTCTGGTGGTACCAGTGGCTATGCTTGGCTTTGAGTACTGTAGGGATTTTCTGCATCCTCCTAGCCCATGATCACTACACTGTGGATGTGGTGGTCGCTTACTTTATCACTACACGCCTCTTCTGGTGGTACCACACTATGGCTAACCAGCAGGTGAGTGTCATAATAGTAAACGAGTACAGATAGTTGTCATCAGTAGTATTAAAGACTTTAGCAACAGGATGAACAAATGACTCTTTGCTTAATGCCAGTTGTACGTGGAGAACGTTGACAGTAAATATTTAATGGCTGTACCGTGATTGTGTTTTGTTTCAGTCACTGAAAGAGACGTCACAGAGTAACCCGTTCTCACGGGTGTGGTGGTACAGACTCTTCCAGTATTTTGAAGAGAATGTCAACGGGACAGTTCCTCGCAACTACCAGCTGCCTTTTTCATGGCGAGCTTTACAGTGGAGCCGCGGCGTGAAATACAGCAGACTGAACATCCAGTGACTGCTCTTTATGGAGCAGGCGAGGACTGTGACTTCCACAAGTGCTGTTTTTTTACCCATGGAAGATGGCACGGCTTAATGTAGCGCTTTCCTCTCACCTCCAGTAACAGATACAGCCCTGTCCAGATGGGTAGCACTGTACCCACCTACTATTTTGTTTTGCATAATTATGTATGTATGTTTCTCTCATGGTAGTATTTCTCAACATAGAGCACAAATATATATATTTGTCTCTTTTCCTCCTTATGGGCCACACAACAGTTTCTGCTTTTGTAGCAGATCTACTCTAAGGACTCCAAAAATCTTCTAAACTGGTAAAGCTAAGACATTTATGGCCATATGGACGTTTTCCCTCAGCACAAAACCACATTTAAAGTATTCTGTTTTAACCATTTCAGTGCAAAGAGTGTCAATCAAATAACCAAAATGCCATAAGCATTTTTCTTTTTTGTAAACTGTCCTTGCTAAAATAAGTCAAAGGTGCAAAAATTAATTTTTGTAAGTACTTCAAACTCTATTTTTCAAAAACAAATGATGTCCAGCGAAAGATTTTTAGATTTTTATCTTTTCCAAGATAGAAACTGAGAGCATAAGAATCTAATGTGGTATAGCATTATTCCAGTGCCTTTCTTACCTTGATTGTAAAACCGTTCAAGTACATGTGTCTTGTGTGCTTCGTACCACGGCAGGACTGCAGCTGTGGTACGAGGTGGTACTTATGTAACATTCTTGTTCCCATGAATGTAAAAACTACTCCAGCCTTACTAGAAGATTGGTCTTCCCAAAATTAAGTGCAGTGAATGAAATGTCCCGATGCTTTGTGGTGTCAGTTTGTGTTTAGTTGGTTAATGCTGTTCTAACAGGAAAATGACTGTTATTTGTAATACTTTTGTCTGTAACTTTTCATTTTTACCAGTCAGTCTTTAACCAACACCAGCCACCTTCAAAGCCCAATCAGTAACAAGTTTTTCTTCACAACTCATCAATGCTATTTGCTAAACTTCACTGCCTGATTAAAGACTTGGAAGCAGAATGTTAAGTGGACCTGAACATAGCTTTTGCATCTGTGCTGCATCTCTTGCCCAATAAGATGATGTGCATAGTCTTGTAAGGATGTAGAGGAGGATATTTTATGTCAGTTAAGTCAAAGCAACAGTAGCTACACACAGTGTCTCAGACTGTTGGTAATAAATCTGTAGGTGCTTTGTGTGGTTTGTCTAAATGTACCAAATCAAGCTGCTACTGTTCAGTTTAGAGTCAGAGGCTCTTCTGCAATACCTCCTTAAGATGGTCTTTCTAGACAAAACGACTGCATAACTAGAAACTTGTAATTGGGGAACAAACTGAAGCCTGATGCAAACAGCTGGTGTTAAATACAGTATTTGACAACAAGTGTGGACCTGTTGGTTTGGTATTGATAATCCTAATCATGTACATCTTTTTTTTTTATTTGTACAACTATGACTGAAAGTTATTTATCAAGCTCCTATAGAGAAGATTTCAATTAGGTTTGATGAAGGAAAAACTGCACTAAGCTTTATATTACATATGTTTTCAATAACTTGTTTGTCAGGTGACAAACATTTTTAAAGCCTGAGACAATTTGCCCTCCTTTCTGCAGCTGTCTCATCATCTCACTTTGACAGCTTTTAAGAGCACAGTGGGTTCCTCACAGGCTAAAGGTCCAGGCATGGCTGTATAATTATATTCATGGCCTCAAAGGCTGGAATTGATGTTTATTTTTCTGGTTTGCCAATCAAGTTGGATTACATTTAATGTCTAAGAAGTAAAGGTTTGCCATCCTGTATCTTTCTCCATAAACGTCTCATCCTTTTTGTCCCTTTTCCGTGTATACCAGATGTTTGTAAGATGTGAAGGCTTGTCCTTGGGACACTTTTGAATAAAAATTTTACTATAAGGTATTTGATTTCCTGTGCGTGTCTCTTTATCACAACCTACAGAGTAACGTCAGTATGCTCGCTCTACGTTAAACAGATGACGTCATGGCAGATCCAACCATTTCCAGCAGGTGGACCCATTGAGCTGCATAAATTCATTCATTCTTCCAGTGTGCAAGTAGGTGCAACGTATTTCCTGCATGACTTTTGCTCTTCATAACCCTGTTTCAACCAGCAAACCACCTACACACAGTTACATTTAGGTTTTTAAGACATTTGTACATACAATTGCTCCAGACACATTACTTTTATTAAGGGACTATAACTGATGATGTATGAAAAGATTTCTGGCCTTATCAAGATGGATCCGTTTTATGCAAGGAGCTCACTCTATTATTTGAATATGAGAGCTACTATTAGACTGTTATTTATTATTGTTGTCCACAGACGTGGTTCTTAATGGGTGATAATGTTACAAGCAGCCGTAAAAGATGAAGAACCACCAAGTGGTCAAAAACAGTTAGTGCAGGTTTGAAGAGGAAAAGATTTATGTATGAGATAATTCAGGAAGATCAAAAATTAAAGTTATGCTTCTTCAAACATTTTACAAATCAGACAAGCCTTTTCACAATGTAAACATGAAGCAATGTTGTAATTTTGCTTTGTTATAACTGCAGTACAGGAAAAATACATACACCTTACACAAATCATGAAATATTCTTGAACAAATGACAGATTTCTATGTTTATTAATCATAGATTTCTAAATACAAGCCACAAATTAATATGTACTAACGCTAATAATGACTATATCCATACAGGGATATGGAATATTTGAAGTATAAAATAAATAAACTTGAGATCTTTCTACTACAGACCCATTATTCTGTTACCTTTAACCTGCTGGTGTTTCTATATAGTATCAGTGCCTAAAACCAGATCAACATTATATTTATGATGGAATCTTATTTATTATTTTATTAATTAATTAATCAACTGGATAACTGCTACTGTATGAATTTACATGGACATGCAGCATTACTGGACATAAAGATATTTTATCATTTTATCCCATACACATTTTCCATGTTTATAAATGAACATAGTACCAGTGCTGTTTTTCCTCCTGGCTCATTTTTAAACTTTTTAAATAGTTAACTTTTTTCAGCAATCAGTTAATCATGCAATATAAAATATTATTTCTTCTGTCACTACAACCAAATTTACCCACCCAGATAAGCCCGAGAGGAGACGCCTACATTCAGCTGGGTTTGTGGTAAAGGGTCCTGGAAACACAAGCAAACAAGCCCCGACATTTTCCATTTGTCCAGGCGACTGTAAACAGTGATACAACATTAAAATACTATTATAACCCTTATGTGAAACAAGGAAAACGGTTTAACCTTTGCCAGAAGAGTGAGTGTTCATGTAAGGCCCTGACACTTAGCAAGGAGCTGATATATTAACAGGCTTTTGGGGTTATTATGAGAAAAATGCTAGTTATCAGCCTGAGAACGTTCTCTTTAATATCTAAAACATTAATAACTACAATGCCACAATTGGTCTGGGACTAGAGACACAGACTCAAATAGCACCAGGATTCAACTACTGCTACTGTGTTTGAGTGACCTCTGGAGTTTTTTGCATTTGCCCACAAAAAGAGCAAGAGGTCCTCATAATTCCCTGGCGGGAAATGGACATTTATTTATTTCGAGCTGGCTCCTCGGCCCACTGGAGAATTTGCTGGCATCCTGGAGAGACAGAGTTGGCCAACTAACTCCCACGCACTACTACCGAACAGAGTCAGATGACGGGCAGAGAGAGAGAGAGAGAGTACGGGCTCTAAACATCTTCTAGTTTCAGATGACTTTATTAAATAGGCCACACTGATGCTCTCAAGACAGCTCACAGCATAATGTGTCTGAAAAAGGTTTAATAATGCAGATGTACAGTCTGTCCTGTGGACAAAGCATGACAGGTTGTTCCTAATTGCAGTCACTTGTGTGTGTGAGAGAGAATTTGGTCAAACGTTTTGAATCATATAGTAGTTGCTAATATAATTCCTCTTCTAGAAATTAAACTCAAAAACCAGTTAGTTCTCACGTCGTCAAGCACAGCTTGTTTTCCAGTACAGCCATTCTCTGCTCTCTGTTGGCCATCAATCAGTTCTCTGAGGAGCTTTTCTACTGACTGCGCCTCAGCGTAATACCAGACCGGACGTTTTTACGGCATACTGCCTACTTCTATAGAGTAACCTGACCTCCTTCGAGGCCGTGAAACCAAGAGAATTGACGCTATGATTCATGGGTTCACAAGCAAATCCTTTTCTGTTCTGAGCGGTGCTGTGGTCTTTCACTATAATACCATACTTAGTCTGCGAGGATGATGTTGGATAGCAAATGGGTTTTTGTCTATTAATGGATAGCTTTGAAAGTGGGTGCTACGAGAAAGAAGGATTTAAGTAATAAAACTGCCAGTACACACAATATACACTGTTCCAGAAAGTAGTACTCATTCCCTCATGTACTTCCTAATCATTAATGGATGGAAAGGCCCACATGCACATATCCATGCAGCTCATTTACTGTAGGTGTAACGTTTGAGGATGAAGTTCTCCACAAATCCATCTGAAATATATCAGCGGAAGGACAACCTACCATTTTACAAATTGAAAAATGTGAAAAATATCTGCTGCTTTAAAGGAGGAAGCTAAACTAGTTTTTAATGTAGGTTTTGTAATCTCCGCCTCTGAGATGCAGTGAAGGCAGGAGAGCAACTGCACTACATGGTTTAAAGGCCATTTTCATTTCAGGTTCCTTCTCAAGAGACCGGATTTCACAGAAGCACTTGAGGTCCAGAATTAGTGTGGCTGCAACCACTGTAATGATGGTAAGAATTTTCATCACACAAACCACTATCAGAACTGGCTGTAGTGCTACCTGCTCCCAAATCAAGACTCATAAGATGCCATGAAATGACCTCCCTTCCCTGCTCTCCACTGAGTCTGTCCATGTCACCGCGCTCCGTCAGATGGGCCAAGACTCCCTATAGCCTCTGACAATGTGCAACTGAATTACAATTTCAGTCCATCTGCCACTAGACTGGTCACCCAGCACTGGGTTATACCAGCCAATATCACAAGTGGATGATTTTTAGTAGTGAAGGTTACCCCCCAGGGTCATGAGGTCTAAGGAGGTTTAAAGCTGCAGCTCAGACTGGGCTGTTAACATGGGACATGCTATGTGTCTTTGCCTTCTCTGCCTTCTACAATCTTGAGCCCATGTTTGAAGCTGGAATCGTCTCAGAAAATGACATAATGCGTGATGTAACAGGTCATAAGTCAACTCACGCCAACTGAGGGGCACACTCATGACTGATGGAAACAGGTTCTGTGCCATCTGCCGACAGCGTTCCCCGCCAGCGCTGGCAGAGTGAACTGAACAAACACGGACATCCTCAGTAATGCCATCGCTCTACCTGGAACGCGGAGTTTGATGCCTCATCTCTAAACAGACATTTCCGATCTTTAACTAGTTTTCGTTTTTTCTTGCAGGATTTTGGAGACTTGCCACACTGGCGACGCTTTTGGATGAGCAGATGGCAACCGATTCCTCTCAGAGCCTGCTTGTCAGTGTCACTTAAGTAAACTGTGGTGCTTGGCATCTCTTCAAAACTACAATGTGGGTTAACTTGGTTGTTGACTAGCTAAATGTCAGCACTTCCTTAAACCAATGACTGCTGCATCAACTGGCCGACGGCTACCCTCCACCACCCTGCCAGATATCTTTTATCACTCTTCACCCACTAGTCACTCACCTAATTTGGTTCTTTTTGTTGGGGAGACAAATACCAAGGGTTTCTAACACTTTTATAAAACAGTTGTCGCCATAAACAGTGGGTGGTACGAGTGACAACAGGAATGTGAAAGGAATTAAAACCAAAACAAAGCTGAACGATACCAAACTGCTCCATTTAAGTGAGAGTTAACTGGACAAGTAGCGATGATCATCTCAGGGATAATTATGATGAACTCTTTTACAACTCACATAATCTTCTGAATCATTAATGAAGGATTTTGCAGAAAGACCTGATAACATGCTGACAGTGTGTGTTTGCGTGTATGTGCGTTACTCATGGCAACCACAGCAGCAATGTGCCCAGGTCAAGCTCAGTCCCTGACCTGACACCTGAAATCATAATGTGATGGGTTACCTTTTCATTGTGTGACACAGTTCTCAACCAGACTACTTCCTGTAAAAGCACATCTATAGGTTAATGTGTCTAAATCCAGAAAATACAGCTTTCCTCTCGCTCATAATCCTGACCTGAAAAGGCTTTGAAAGTCCCATCAGCAGGAAATCAATACGGAATAATTTTGATATATGGCAGCAACACTGACTAAAAGCGTCCCCCCTCCTTCTTTCTGCTCCTCTAATGATTCTCGGTAGGTTGGTAAGCAGTGCTGATGATGATTCTCAGCAATACGGATGCTTTGTATTCAGACCTGCTTTCTGACCAACTATTACACCAAAAGCCTCAAAAAGCCACAGAAGCAGAGCTGCCTTTGATCCAAGGCGACATTGTGACTTTTTAGCTTTCAGATGACATTTGGACATCATGAAAGAAGTACAAAGTGTCCGGTCAGCAGTCGGGAAAACAGGGAAATGTCAGCTGCAGCCTGATGTAACACCTGTAATGTGACCTGTTAGTTTACCAGGATACAGTGTTACCAATATATGGACCATATACTAAGACTGCTGCACTGAGATCGTATCCACCTTGAATGAAGCATCCTTAACTAAAACACTACTGTTTCACAGCACCAGAGCACAAAACAACCTTTAAATTAAAATGATCTTCTGTGAACTTTCAACTCAGGCTTAGAAGAAAAACTGGTAAAACCAGGTTCAGTCTCTTGTGTCTTGACATGATGAGTGAATCCACTGACTGAGTGACACCATTTGAGCTGATGAGCACATACAAGCTCAAAGAGTTGACATAATTGTGCTGCACGGCTGATTTACTGCAGTGCACACAAACGGAGAGTGATCGACCTGGAACATGAAGACTTTGAGTGTTTACTGACAGACATGTGACACTTTGAACCCAAAAGCTTCTTCAGCCTGACTCATCAAGCATAAACTGTGTAATGTCCAAAGAGTCAGCCCATTTTTACTACTTTTGCAAAGTCAGAAGGGTCACTCCTGACTAAATGCAGGGTAAACATCCACTGTTACGTAATACGGTCACAGATTCACTCAGGCTTTTGTGAATAATGCCTCTCAGTTTCTGTTAATAGCTCTCATGCCAACACTCGGCTGTGATATGCCTAAAAAAGAGGGCCACTCAACTTCTACATATTACATTAGTGAGCCTTTGCCTCTGGAGACCTGTCCAGTTATTCTGGGTGAAATCCTCTGGCGCCATGTGATGACAACTGAAAGTGAAGCAGGCATTATTGGCTACCAGGCAGCTGCCACGTCGCACAAACCAAGAGCAACCTGAGTGGAGCTGCAGAGAAGATCTCAATCTCTGCTAATATCTATCAGCTGGGTCTTTGTTATGCAAATATGAAAATTACATTTGTTCTTAATGAGTAAACAGCGAGCCAGCTCCTTGGAGCCGAAGGGTGGTTTCTTGAACCAGACATCAAAGCAGATTGGTGCTCTCAGCTGCCAAGGAAAATTAATGGTGCCTTTTTTATCGTCCACTCCATTTGTTTTTAACAGGAAGACTTAGGAAAACACTCAAACTCTTAATGAGCACACAATGACTCACACTGGTCTGAATGACAACAACAGGAACGAGACAAAGTGATGGGAGAAAACAAAAGACACGCTGGTGTGGTTCTCTTAAGGTGGTGGAGCGGGATATTGCATGTGAGTATGACAGAGAGGCAGAGTGTGGGCATTTTTCTCACGTTATCCCACCACAGGCTGACAAGTGACAGCTGAGACAAGCCACTCTCCTTCCCCCGCCGTTTGCACACACAGCTATGAGCAAACGTCCGTCAGAGACATCAGCCTTTTGTTTCAAGCTAAAACTGTATCATCTGTATTTGCAACATCACACAATCTTTTTGCAAGCATCTTGTTTTGCTTCATTTGTTGTGATTAAACATTCTGTTTCTTCTCTCTTTGTCTATTTTTATAATTATTACTGAACAGAATTCCCTTTCACGTCCCGTAAGTGCTTACAGACACTATTTTAATAGCACCCTCCAGTTAGGGTGACGGTAAATAGTTTCACAGCGGAGGGGAGGGATTGTTAACTGTGTACTGTGTTGACATGCTGCAGGCTGTGGCCTGTTGAATGTCCAGCTGAGCCAGGAATGTGGAGGCCCTCTAGGTGCAAAGCAACAAGGATCAACCCTAGTGGCAGCAGCGTGTTCACCTCAACAGCTCATGCCAGAACAATCAGTGTATTAAAGTTATGACCAAGGTTTAACATTGTTCAGGTCGTTAAAATGCAATCATCAACCTCGGAGTGTGCAACACACCAGAAAACATTAAACACCCAGGTCTTAAGGTCACAGTGGCTGTCATGTGAGGGCTTTGGTGGTTCAGTGACAGGCTGTGGATCAGCATCACGGCAGCATGCTAGGCGGCACCATCTGAGGATGCTTTCTCGTCGGGCCCTGGACATCTCCTGCTGATTTACTGCTGTCCCTCTGAGCGCCTGTGTCTATGTTTAGATGCACTCACTTTTATGAGCTTGTTGAAGTGAAGGCGTGTTGTGGCAGCGGCTCCAGACGCACGGACTGGCCTCTGCCATGACTTTGCTCAGTTTGCAGGGAACCCTGCAGGGACAGGCATGTGCCGGGGAATTGAGGGGTTCAGTGGTTTTTTTTCTAGGCTACTACCAGTCACAGCTGCTGTGGTGCTACTGTTTTACTGTACCTGTCCACAAGTATATCGCCTTACGATATATATTGTACAACCTTTAAACAACACATTTATTTTTCTAACTTTTTGTACTTACATATTGTATTAAATATGATATTACATTCTTTAAAACCTATACTGACTGAAAACATTAAATAGAAAAATATTCTAACTTAGAAATTACTGATTTATGATTCTAGATTTTTTTATTATGATTCCTGCAATACATTTCGGGGAACCAGAAAAGTTGAGTGAAGCCAACACCTGACAGAATCCAGTCACCAGCTTTTTCAGGGAGGGCTTTGCTTATTTTAGCAATATCCTTCAGCTGCAGCAGATAATAACCCTGGTTAAGAGCTAAGAGCTACAGCCTAAAAAAGAAAATCATGCTTAATGTGCAACAGTGCAGCTCAAAGTTTTCTGATAATGAAGATTGCATTTAACAATTTTCAATTAATTAAATTGAATTTGTAAGAACTGCAGGAGTTTAACAATGCAGTGAGTATTAACTTTACTTAAAGGATGTGGATATTTCCACCATAATTTTACAATCTTCAAGCACTAATCAAAACCTCATAACACTTTATTAATATTGATTCAGTGCTCTTGTAACAAGAGTTCAGGCCAGGTCTGGGCTGGATGAATAAATATTCAGAGAATACTCTGTGGCTGCTCAGTGAGCTTTGAAGTGAATGAGGGTGATTTTCAGAGCATCATGAAGCTATAGGCGCCGGCTAAACCTTTTATCTCACAGAGGAGGCAAGTTGCTCTCTTTCAGATACTGAAGTCATCCCTGCATGACGTCGGCTCATTGACAATTTAAACAAGACAATTTAACAGACTAGTGTGAATTACCATAAGTATTTAAAAATGAAAATCAATTCAATGGCTCTATAATTGTCTAGTCTGAGACTTTGACCAATTATTATTATTTGTAATCATTTTGGTCATCCTTAAATTAAGTCAAATCTAATTCTAAGCTTTGATAGAAAGTTTGAATCTTTCATTGCCATGGTACTACACCTGTTTTTATTTTCCCAGCTGGAAAACATTCATGACCACATTTTTGCAACAGTTTTCTCTTCTGTGTCAAAATAGATATCTAAGCAACTCAAAATGCCCTTTGCCTAAGAATGATTCAGATGAAGCAGGAGGAACATTTCACCTGTTTTGAAGACAAGCTTTTCACCTTTGCCCTAAGATCCTTTTTAACCTTGTAGACATTACAGCTTTTTGTTAAAATACAACTATTTATAATTAAAGTTTGTAATTAATGTAAAACAACTTAACTGAGAACATGTTGTTAATGTAAATCCCTCTAAAATGAATTAATTAAAAATACATTCAGACTTTCACTGTTGCCTAATGCTTAATAAATGACAATCATACTCAGTATAAAATCTCTTATATGTGAAAGCTTTGCACACACACTCTCAGATCTACGTATACTTGCAGGAAAAGAAATGTTTTGGCCTGACGTACAGCCTCCATATGGTACGGGTTACAATGGGGGAGGAACGTGCTCGCACCAACTAGCCTCCATTAAATGCATTCCTTACAAACTGCACGCTCGTAGGTCCCAGCTCTCCAGTGATGTGACTCATCACTCAGGTGTGTCTGAAGCCTATTGTGCAAGAAAAAAGCAGCGTCTCTGGAGACAGACTACTCTGCTTTTAAACACGTGCTTCAAGCTAGAAAAAGTCATATTAGTCAGCTAAGGTGACAACCTTTTCAAACACGTACTTCCATTTACACCAACACGAGGAGAGAGATGGAGAGAGGTTTGAGGTAAGGTGTAGCCGTCAACGACTCTGTTCGCTTTACACAGAACCATCAATTACATCCCACCTGTACTGTTAAATTACATCTGAGGCAAGACAGCTATTCGTTCTCTAGCAACCTGACAGATTAGAGTGATTCACAACATCTTATTTCACTCGTCTTGTTTCAATCGATACTGACAGGGCTTTGTCTGCTTCAGATGGATGTCAATAACGCGATCAGTGCACAACAGCTATCTGTACAGTGGAAAATAAAGCATGATCACAGCACTAATTCATGTATATACAACACCGACTCCTCACATGGACACAACCCGTGCCTCTGCTTTCTAGACCATCGCATTCCTCAGTGCAGTTCAAACAAACACTCTCAGGGTACAAAAACAGTCAGTTTTCCTGTAAAGACGACATCCCAAGCGTTTTATCACTGCTCCTTGATGGCGTGAAAAGAGACACCTCTGTTACACCAGAGAATCACTGGAGGTGCAGAAAATAATCGCGTTAAGACAGAATGAGCACAGAGTTGCACAGACTCTATTTTCCCCAGAAAAATGAGCCGATACCAGAGCAATCTGGAGCGGATTTGGGGGAATGACAGGCCGGGCCTGTTTGCATGCCTTCTCCTGTTACCATGTGTCCACTCTGTTTATCCTTGAAGCAAACACTTTAGACCAAATTCCTTATCATCAATAGAACCTCAGCAGACTAATGCCACCTCATTAGGCATCAGAAATCTACAATTGATACACACACATGCTGTAAGATACATATTGCATGTGAGAAATTGCCATTTCATTTTCCCAAACTATTCATTTCTGAGAGCATTTTACTGACTGGGGGCTCATGGGTGTACGATGACCCTCCAAGTCCAAACATACAAAATGCACATAAAATAAAACACAACTATGCACCATACTGAAACACACAGTCAATGCAGTAACAAAAATACGAAGAAACTATCTGCAAGGTTCAAAGAAAAGCCAGAGAGGATCCAGGCTAGCTCGCAGGTGGATGTCTGAACAGGACTACTGGCCTTCTGTTTGAAGTATCCTACAAACACACAAAATAACCAAAGACATGCAAAACAACCAAAAAGAGCCTCAAAATAAAACACATTCAAAAGACTAATTAAATAAAAACTACAAACTAACACATGACCAAAAAAATACAAAAGCCAACTACAAAGAGCCACAATCAGCCTCAGCTCCAGAAATACACTCCTTTATGTTTACGTATGTGTAGCCTGGGGGCCTTTTGTGAACGTGAGGTGTATCTAAATAAGCACACCTGGAAGAAGATGGGACGGCAGCATTCCAACCATTAACCCCTGACCTCACGTTCACCTCGCAAACACATTTCTTCAGTTTGCCACACCAGACCCGACACGTATTCACACACTCGCTGTCATGTCATCTTCACATCGTGCTGGTTTATCACTGGCATCTACAGCTGAATAAAATATTAAAATGCACAATGACATAATGTAATTTATGTTTTAATGTTTCTGTAAATTGTTTTGTTTATGTACTTTAACTAAAATGTAAAGCATGTTCGGGGAAACAGTGACAAGCATTTTCTACAATATGAGAATTTTTTTAAATGGACTAATGAATAAATATGAGGAGAAAAAGCTATAGAAAGCTACTGTAACACTGGCATAGTTCACTGAAAGCTGACATGGTGAACGTGTTGCCTAGTTACACATCCTATTCATTCAGAATATTAGTATTCATTAGTAGTTGTATTTCTGTCCCCCTGATTGTTACAAATCCAAAGTAAACTATATATTGGATCTATTTTTGCTAATTTCTAAGAGAAAAGTTTTTAATCATCCAGTGAACTATGATAATTGTTACATGCGTCAACACACATTGAAGCACCGAGAGTGAAGCCGAAATGTAAACGTAGCTGTAAAAAAACCAAACAGTTATGAGTAAAAGACAATGCGCCTTAGAGCCGAGAACTGCAATGTCAGCGATAAATGGCTATGAGCATCCCCTTCGCATACAAGTAGTCACATGCTCCACTGTCAATATAAAGATATCGATTACAGACACATTAAAGATGAGTCTCTTCTTAAATAATATATCACAAATATATTATTTACAGATTCACTTAGATTATTCAGTAACAAAATAACAGTTTGTTGCAGTACTAGCATTGTTGCAAAAATAGTGAAGCACACCTTATCCTTACCTATCTGATTTTGACCATACTAATTCAGGAAGGCTGGAAGGAAGTATCATTATTGTGTTTGCTAAGTCAATTTCCTGAGCTCGGGTTCTATCCATCTCCAGTGTGAGCTGAGTGATCAATCTGCAGCTCGGTTGCGATATCATGTTACAATATGAGAATACATCGATGCCATGCCATGTGACGTCGGCATGGGATATTGCTGCCGGATTTTTACAGGATGGCAGACGGTCAGAAATAGATTGTGCTAGACAACAGCTCTTCTGCGCTCGCCCCACGATGCCTCTTTCCAGCTTTCACCTTCTCACCGCACTCGTCCCACCTCTCCTGGGACGGCAGACAGCCAGCCGGTGGTGTCTCACTGGGCTGGTAGCGGCGGCACAGAGAGCACAGTTAGATGCTGTATCATCAACAGTGGGGGGCTCAAGGGGGAAGTTTCTCCAGAGACACAGCAACACACCAAGCCTCCCACTGAACTTACAGTAATCTCCTCTAAGGTTTCCACACAGGCCGCTCGCAGGATCATATCTGTGCATCTGTGGGGACTTTAGCTATGTGAATGGTTACATAAATCTTTGTATGCAAGCGTGTGCGTGGGTGATAATGGTGTGCAAGCATATGTCTGGGTATACCCAGATATACCCAAGATATTGCTTTCTGTGTCTTCTGAGTCCGTGCATGTGCGTGTGTGAGCGTATTACAGGAAAACAGTGACTAATGTCTGCACAGTTCTCTTCCGTAAGCTGATCTCTCCCTGGGGCGAACAATAGGGCACCAGCTTTTCTCTGCTTGGAGAGGTTCACAAAGACTGCAAAGACAAGCACATGAAGCCTCGCAGAGCAATGGTGAAGTCAGCGGCACCCATGAACAGCCACCGTGCCATAAGAGCATCTACCTCTGGGCGTTCAAAGGTTAACTTGGCATCCATTACCTAAGCCACAACATCCAAGGGAGATGGCCCATGTAGTGCAGCATTACTCATTCTGTGGACGTGGAAATAGTCAAATGCGGCGGCGACACAGGTACATGTTTTAAGAGCAGTGATGCCAATATAGTCATGGTGACAATGTATTGGTTGTGTATATGGTAATAAGTCAAGATCAAAGACTGGATTTTTAAATGTTTTTTGTCCAAATGCTCAAGTGCCTTTTTATTGAATAAGATGTCAGTGGTGCTTTTCTATGCAACAATATTCTCCAAGGATATGGACAGGGTCACTGAAGGTGATACTTAATTTACCACTGTCATAATGAGCACAGTGTCTGCTGCATACATAATTAATCGATCACTGTTTTCCACTTCGATAACAGCACGATCCCCGTCCTCACCTCGTCTTTGAATGCTGGTAGCATTCACTTTGTCGCCCATGATTACTATGTAACATGTACTATAACTCACTCACCCAGTGGAAGCAGGAAAGAAGCATTGAGCGTGCTGCATGATGGTGAAATCTGCAATCTACAGTAGCCATCGGTGCAGTTATGAAGTCAGGCAAGAGTTAAGCAGGTTATTACAAGTCTTGCATGGGAGATGATGATCATGATGATATTCTCCAAGATGCATTTAGAGAGCTGCAGGATTAAGGGAGAAAGGAAATGTCAACTAATGTATGATAACACCTATACAGCCTCGCTTTCCAGCAACGCACGTTCACCTCGAGCCCAGTAAGAGGTGCTTGGAATAATAAGAAGTCAAGCAGTACACACGGGTGCGAAATGTCGAACTACAGCAGCAAAGCAAAGATTCGTTCGCTCTATTTTTAACCTAGAATCTTAATGAAACATCCCCCTAGCGCCCTTGAGCTCCAGTTTTTTTTTCTCAATGAATTCATTGAGTTGAAACAGATTTAGGCAGTAGAATGAAAAATGGTGCATAGAAAGTGAGTGGCTGGGTTTGGAGATTCATATTACAGAGAGAAAGGTGATGATCTATTGCAGACGTCTCTTTAGTGCGCTCAGCACATTGAGGATGAAAGTGATGAACACAGTGAGAGTCCTCCAATCAGGGAGATAATAAACTCTGGATCTGTTCCACAATGAATTTGTATTTATGACTGGTACACACAGTAGCCATCTTTTAACCTTCTGCATTTATGAATGATCCAGTTTGCAGTTTTCTCCATATTTGATTTTATAAACTACTTTATTGAAACTTTCATTCAGACTTTCTAGTCTTTGTGCTTGAATAACATTAGACCAGTCATACATACAAACGGGGCAATGATCTTAAAAAAAAAAAACATACAAAACAACAAAAGATGATACTGGAAATCACAAGTAGATAAGCTTGGGGCCAGCACTGGGGCTATTTGCCTTTTAGGGACATTACTTGTACTTCTCTGTTATAAAACGTGTCCAAACAGTCCAGTGCTCTGTCCTTCCAAGCCAGTACTTGTGCGGGATAATTGATTTTTTTGCAAGTGGGTTAGGCTGGGGAGCTAATGCGGGTGTTTAACATTGTGCTTTTGTCGCTCAAAGGAGGCTCAGGGCTGAGCAGACAGATGGTAAACAAATATTTGACAGCAGCAGCGCTGGCCTTCCTCTGTGGCGAGAGGCGGTGAACTACAGGAGTTGTCTCGGCTCTTTAGAGCCCAGTTCCACGACCTGCCTGCGTCCTCGGAGAAGAAGAGCTTCTGTAATTGGTTTCTCAATGAAGGATCATCAGCAGCTCCCCGGAGGGTTGGTGGACTAGCGTAACGCTGCTCCATCAATCGCGCGTTTCCCGTCTTTAAAACCCGTTTTGCTGTTTTCTCCTTGAAATAAACAAGTGGGCAGTGAAGAGGATTCTCGGAGCATCATCATCCTGCGCGCGTTTAAAGGGGGATTCGCGTCCGCTCCCGTAGCCCCGTGAGAGGAACTGGGAGTTTATTTTTGCGTCCATATCGCGGAGAATCGCGGCAAAGTTTAACGCGGATTTCAACATGAGTGACCTGGACGACGACTTTGCCAAGATCCTGCTGCTAAAGGAGGAGAGGATACGAGACTTGGAGAGGCGGCTGGCGGACAGGGAGGACGAGATTCAAGAGCTGAAGAGAAAATTGCACAAATGTCAGTCCGTCCTGCCCAGCGCTCAACTTATTGGACCGAGGACCCGCAGGGCGCAGGGCATCTCCGCGGAGCCGCAGACGCACCAGGACCTGTCAAGGCAGGCGTTTCGCAAATATGCCAAGTCCGACTGGTAAGGTTGCTTCAGTGGGGGTTGGTACTTAATTGCGCCATGTGTCAGCTTTGTGCCCCGTCGTAAAATGTCTTTTTCGGTGTCGTTCTCTCAAGTGCGAGACTCAAAATGTTTGCCGAGAAACGTATGAATCATTACTGTTATTCGGAAGCACCAGGCATATTTGCCGTGTATGTGTCCATCTACTTTGACACACGCGCCTTGTGGCCCTAACGTGACCTGTCTCCACGCGGCTTTTTCTACTTTTGGTCCACGTTTTTTTTTCTAAATGAGAGATTGACACGACTGCCATGAATGGACGACCACTTTCATTCTTGAGGCCGATGACGCAGCGCCAAGGCGAGCTTCAGAAAGAGCTCCTAATTGATCAGATCCATCACGGCGGTCCCACCGGACACAGACAGGAGGAAGTGCGATGCATTATTGGCTTTTAGTAGCTGGACGCTGAGGACCTGAAGTGCATGTCTGAGGATATTTAATACTCCATTAGAAAACGCTTTGTTTGACCATATGCTTCCTTCATCACCTTTAGGTGCTCGTTTTAGCTTCACAGCTTGAATGTGCTGATTTGGAGAGTTTCATGTTTGGCCTGTGCCTGAATGTTAGGTTATTACTTTCACTTTTAGCTCATCTCAGTCACACGCAAAAAGTTTGGTTGTCTTCTGCATTTATTAGTTTAGCAACTGCAGAAATGATCCATTCCAGCATTGACATCACACACACACACACAAAGACAGGAATCACTCTGTTGACTCGATTAATGCAGCAGACAAAGGGGTTAAGCTTATTGAATGGCGGGACAATTTCCAATCTTCATTTGCGTTAATAAATTGCAAACAGGACTGGTCCTTATTTGCAGTCAGTGCATGGTGTCGCTTCAGACGCTTGAGAATAAGGTATGGTCGTCAAGAATGATCTTGGGCCATACAGTCACACTCAAGCCAATAATGGACTGAGTGACTAAAAAAGTACTATTGTCATCTTTTCTAAAGGTCCAGGGCGATTCTGAAAATTGTCAACGTTTGCACAGCAGCAGCATATCGACCTTCAGTAGCCAAACATGCTGACGTGTGTTCAGTGACACAGGAAGTAAATGTGTCTGTCAAAAAGCACTGGCTGTGCCACGTAAAGACCCCAGTGGCACCAGTGTGTGGAGGGCGTTGACCTGCACCGCCAGCGCCCGCTGGCCCCAGCGGGGTCGGAGATGCTGTGACCCCCCATTAGTGCCAGGACGTGGCACCAGCCAGCGGCCCGCCCAGCTCATCGGATTACCGCAGCATGAAGCAGGGGATACTGTTTCTATTGATCTGCATAGGAAAGGGGCTGAGCTGGATGTTAGAGAGGTGAAATTTAAAGCGCAGAGGTACTTTGAAGGACAGTGGGAGGGCCTTCTGATCACTGGAAGACGTTTAGGATACTGGCCTGGAGACAGCCTAAACATCGGGCTCCTAGAGTTTCCTGATGAGATAAGCTTTGTGACTTGCACTTCATTAAAAAAAGGCAACTTCATTTAATCATCCCATTTAAACCCCCAAAGCTGCTGTTACAGTTTTTGTATGACTGTAGTGAAGCTGGTTGGAGCTGCTGATTTGCTTTACTGACATCTCCTCACGGTTCCCTCGTTGCATCACTTATTGTACATAGGACTGCTGTGAATCTCAGTATTTGCCATTTCATTACACACCCTGCAAACCCACCGGTTTCCTCCACACACTGATCAGATATAGACTTCATGCTTTAGCGCACCACAAGAGGGCAGCTGTGTTCTTTTAGGAGGCCACCTGTCACAAATCCAGCATTGTTTACATGCTTCTTTTGCCAGGAAAAAGACGCTTTCTAGCACCACAAAAACACAATGGCTGAAGTTCATCCTGCTCGTTGTCCTCGCTGTTAGTGTGTGACTCCCAGCATAGTAATGACTGTTTTAGCCTCAATTACTTCTCACCCTTTCAAATTGTCCTTGGCTGTATGTCCTGGTTTTGTCCCGCAGAGCATGAGGCCAAATGTTGCTCAGTGAGCTTCAGATGACTCACTGGGATAATGCAGACAGACACCAGCGGTGCTCAGAGTCCAGACAACACAAGATTAGATGAGGAATGCTGCTGCTGTGGAGAGTCATGAGCCTCAGTAGCTTTGGTATTTTTATGTCTGCTGTCTGTTATTTGGCATGTCTGTAAATGTGTAAAATGACCACTGTTTGCCTTTACCACTTACTTGCCCCATTATGGAGTCTGTCAGAAAAGAAATGATGAGGATTTGGGGGGAAAGTGGATTTATCATACCGACATCATTTAAGTTCAAATGATAGAGGACATAAAATAAAGTTTATTAAAATATATATAATGAATGCAGTATAGAATAGTATAGTTTATCTACAACTGGTGCACGGGTTCCCTTCACTAGTCAGTAAACACACATTCTTTATTTCGTTCAGGTTCATTAAGTTTCCATCGCGTTCAACGTCCATTAAGGCTCGGGTCCCCGTCTATTTGTAACTCAGCTGCCTCAAGGCGAGTTAGTAAAGTATGAGGACATGCTTCTCCGAACAGTGGCTTTCTCACCAAGTCCATTATTCATGTGAGACGAGCGCACTCCGTGGAGTGGCAGACTGCACTGTGCCACAGATTCCTGTAGGCGCCCTACTCACAGTGCGCTCTCTCTGGGTCGCAGCCTGACGCACTCGGGGGAGGACGGTCCTCTGCTGTCACACTGCCGAGGGAGGGCGGGGGAGGGAAAGAGAGAGAGAGGGAGGAAGAGTGAGAGAGAGAGGGGGAGGGAGAAAGAGAGGGGGGCAAACTTTGTGATCGTGCCGGAGACGTTTTATGGGCTCACCTAAGCCATCGTGACAACCCCCGAACATACCATCGCTTAAATTCCCAACATCCGCTTGTGACGAACAACGGCGAGGAATTTGCATCCCCCGAAGCTGTTCATGCCGGATAAAGTTTATGAGCAGCGTGGTAGAGGAGCGAGGATAAATACTGGACTGAATACCTATCGATAAACTTACTGGAAGTCTCTCGTTGCCTCCAGCTGAAATGGGCACCTTGCGCGACCTACAATACGCGCTGCAGGAAAAGATCGAGGAGCTGCGCCAGCGGGACGCGCTCATCGATGAGCTGGAATTGGAGCTCGACCAAAAAGACGAGCTTATACAGAGACTGCAGAACGAGCTGGACAAATACCGCTCCGTTATCAAACCGGCAACCCAGCAGGTCCACAAGCAGAATGAGCTGCATGAGCAGCAGCGAACGAAGAGGCAGGCAATATCGGCCGAACCCACCGCCTTCGACATCCAGGATCTTAGCCATGTCACGCTACCTTTCTACCCCAAAAGCCCACAGTAGGTGTCCAGATTACAACATCATAACATAACCCACGATTTAAAAAAGGCATTATTTCACATGATCTGTTGTGCTCAAGTACGAGTTCGTGTACCGTTTATCATCTTTCTAAAAGCTGTGCGTAATGTTACGTGCGGAACAGCAGGTATGGCACCTGTAGCACGCAGGGATAAGATGGTGCTCTCTCTCCCTCTCTGACACACACACGTGACAAAATACCTTCAGATATGAAGGTGAGGAAAATTCTGAAAATGTCATTAGTGACAGTTATCAATAAGATTATGATTGGTCCAGTGATAAAAGGCTGAATGTCAATAAGTGCTCACAGGCAAACGTGAGGGAGAAAATGAAATGTCATCCAGTGACAGGGAATCACAGGTTCAGAGAGATGGTTTTGGCAGTTCTGCGTAATGTACCAACGTCTATTTTATACAAGCTGTGGTTCTGTGACAGGCAGTCTTAACAGGAGCTCTGCACATGTTTACATTTGTCTAGAACGACTTTCTCCGCCTCTCTCTTTTCTCTTTCTGTCACACGCACACCTCTTCTGCTCAGCTTGGTCGGCTACATCAGGTCTGGCTCTCAAACCGAAACTGGCAGTAAGATCGCTCTCAGCTGTGAAATAATTCAGCTGTCTGCTGGGTATGAACATAAAGGTTATGTTATTGTTGTGGAGCAGAAGGTTTACCCCCTTGTGGCCGTAAGAATCTCTACTCTCCATTCAACGTGCATATAAGCTGAATGTAATGGATTGAACTTTTCACACGTACTGAGACGGTAAAGACACTTAATTTAAGCATATTAGTGTTCCAATTTAAATTATTGATATTTTATTTACACTCTCATCCATTAAGCTATTGAACGCCTCCATCCTTACACTAGTGTTTAATGCCTAAGGGGAAAACACCCCAGATGGATCAAACGTGTCGGATATGAATGTGACTATTCTGTTGACACGCGAACAGAAAAGCACTAAGGATTTCATGGTATACTATAAAAAACAGCAAAACATGATTATTAATCTGAGTAGAAGGCCATTAGTCTTTCTTATCCCTGTCAGTTATTTGGAAAACACGGAAAGCAAACAGTTTCCTGTGAAAGAAGCGTTTCCTGTGTTTTTTCCTTTTTGCTGTCTCGCCGCCATAAATCAGGGGGAGCGTGGACTCTGGCCTGCAACGGCCGATGAGCACAACACAACAGAGTGACCATTCCATTATGATAATCATCCTTAAGCCATTTAAGTTTGTGCCTGTATCCATTTAGAGATTTAACAAAGAGGCTTTTGGTGAGATCAAGAGAGCAGCAAGACTCTGTAACGTTTGTGTTAGGTTCTGCGTTCTGTTCTTATCTGTGAAGAGATTGACATCTTGACCAGTGAAGTTTCGGTGCATGTAAATCAACTTTTATCAAAGTATTCTTTGAACTTCCCTAAAGGCTCAGCAACTTTACGTTCCAACTGAGCATTGGAACACTCTCCATCTAGCAGAGAATATTTTGTTCTGTCTCTATTTTAATGAGCTTATAAAAATAACAGACAGTCCTCTGTTGAATGCAGATGACTAAAGCGTGTTCAGGCAGTGTTCTCTTATTAGTTTTGCATTATTATTATTAGTTTCTACATCTTTACTAGATGCACAGTAATTTATTTGAACTTAAATTGTTTTGTTTTTGTTCGCTTCTTTGTACAACACAGAAATACCCTCATGGGATAAAAACAGCTCCATTAGATTCATATAGTTTGGGTTATTGCGATGTGCTGATAATGTGTGTTGGATTTGGCTTAATGTTTCTATTTTTCTTTCATTCTCACCCGCTTTATCTTCTTTACAAGAATTCTTTACACATACGCGATCCATCCTTCTCCCCCGTCTGCCTCGTATTTCTGTTCGCCTCTCCTGCTATTTTGCCACCCCTCATCTTTTCCTTGTAAAAGAGCATATTTTCTCCTTTTAAGGAAGACCGAACTACTCAGCCCCAAACTTCACCAGTGGATGAGGGCAAATATATCATGCTCACAAAGGGTAGGAAGGCAGATGTTTTTACAAGGGTCTGGTTCGAAGACGTTGCCATCAGAGGCTGGAGTCGAGGGGGTCCGTTGAGGGTTGAAAAGGCTTGAAATCTCAAGAGTGTAAACGTAACAGAAACCGGGTCAATGAGGCACATTTCCGGCGGACTGGAGGTCAAGTTTGGAAAAACAATGGCTTAGTTTACTTAATAACACATAATGTCTGCAAACTCTGCATACAAATCACGCTTATTTTGACATATCACAGGCTCAGCAAACACAATCACCATCTAAAACCCAGCACTTCACACCTCTATTAAGGCTTATTACCCAAAGTGTAACAGGTGATGTCACAATGAAATGCAAATCATCTACTGCTGAAAACGAGAGCAGGGTGTGGGAGGAACGATGGAGATGATGTAGAAATGGGAATTTTAAAATAGGTGCAACATCTCAGTCTCTTTTCAATTCAAACAGTAGCTTGTTCTGACTCTCAAGGGCAGAATAAAAATATCTACGGAGGAACATCTGGATGATCCTGGTTGTTCTGTTGAGAGTCAACAGCTGTGCTTTCCTCGGTTTATCAAACCACCCAGAGACTCTGCCTGATTGTCAACACACTAACACGTTGTCGCTGCCATTTTTCACATTTGTATCTCTATTTGTAAAACTGTCCAACAAAAGGAGCTGTCACTGAGATTAGTGCCCCAGTCCAGATGTAGAAACAGCCCAGCAGTAAAGACATCACTTTGTTGCTCTTGCTGGTTTAAATAACTAAGTAAGAATAGAGTAATAGTGGCATTTTTAGTGTCACTGTTGTAAAAGTTTGGGATCAGAAGGCAAACAAACATTATGAAAACCATATCATAGGTATTTTAATCACACTATTTGCATACAATAATAAAAAGAATAATTTTTTACACCATAATTTAGTTGGTGGCGTAAAAAATTGTGAACTAAAAGTATATACTGTAGTTGCCGGCTTATATTTGTGACAGAAAGCTGCTTTTCAGTGTGAGACGGGCATCTTTCACAGTCTTGGCCGTTTTTAACCTGAAGGAGCTACACTGTTCTTAACCGTCTCAAGATTTACTGGATATGTATTTTATATACATATGTGACCTTAAAAGATCAAAGCAAGTGAGGTAAAGCCCACGTCATTAAACATCATCCCACACACGAGCAGGAGTTCACGGAGCATGTTTTAAAAACACACTGCTCAGTACAGTATATACAGCACAGGGAAAACAGAAGCAAGAGCACGCCTGACATTATATCATGACAGATGTTGAAGTTGTAATGTTTGTGTATGTGTGTGGCTTGTGATGGACTCTGCTGCAGGCTGCCAAGAGGGCAGAGAAGCCTGTGTGAGTGGGAGCAGTGCTTCATAAAATGCCTTCCAGGTTATTTGCCCTTTCAGCTATAAGATCCTCAGGTGATCAGTGTCAGCAATGCAGCTAGAAATCGGTTTCTGAAAAGGGCATCAAGCACAAAAAGGCAAGAGACTGTTCCCTGGGACCTCGGTATCCTACTGGCAAGGGATGGAGGGGACTTTCTGTTGCTTTTATGAATTAAGGGAGAAATGTTTCCCCTCTCGGTGGGAGTAGACTCCTAGTTGGATTAACCCTGATACATGTTATTAGCCTCATTCATCAGCTGACACGCTGTCAAATCCAGCCACGCAACTCAGGCTCTGGTGATGACATGCTTCAATGAATGAGTGATCTTGACTCACTGTTCGGGGTTTGCTCCGCCTCAGATTCCTCCTCCGCCTCCTTTGTGTCAGAGAGGATCAGACTGATGTTCGCTTTGACGCCTTCAAAGCTCCCTGCGTCTGGTCTGCGTCCACCTGTTGTCAACACATGGAGAGCGTTTATATACAAATGTTTCTCCTCTGCCAGTGGTGCATAAACATAATCTAATATGTATCGATATAAATGATACTTTGACATAATGTCCCCCTTCAAAACATTGTCTAATTCCATTTAGCCTTGTTCTCCTTTTAGCCTGCCTGACAGGCCTCTTCTACCTGCACCAGATGCTGCACCTTGACATGTGCACATTAGCTTTAGAAATTATTATATTAACGTCCTTGATTGCAGAAATCCTCAACAGCAGAATGTCTAAAGGTCTCTGCAGTCTGAATGCCTATTTGGCTTTCAGTAGACACCCCTACATGGAAACAATATGCCTCCATTAGGCACAGGATTCACTATTTATTGACTCGTTTCAGCGTGTGATGGTAATAAAAGATTTCACCTTGATCTTTGAAAATTGGGATATATTTTCTGAAAAGCTACTGTGCAGCACAAGTAACACTGTAACTGCCTTAGAAATACACTTCGTGCCTGCCTTCTGAACTGGTCAACATGTTTCATTTTTAGTTGTTTGTCTGATACATTTAGATTCTTGCACTAATTTCTCAGTTTTATTATCCCCCATTGTACATTTTTACAACTAAGAATCACCAGTGCAATGCAGAGTTTTTGTTTTTTGTATTTGTCTAATTCATTATTTTTACCGTGTCTTCAGGTCCAAGGATCTGATCAAGGAGGCCATCCTGGACAATGACTTCATGAAGAACCTGGAGTTATCACAGATCCAAGAGATCGTGGACTGCATGTACCCTGTGGAGTATGGAAAGGACAGCTGTATCATTAAGGAGGGCGACGTCGGCTCACTGGTCTACGTCATGGAAGGTAGAATCACACATGTACACGTAAAATGTCTGATCCTTAAAAATCTATTCAAATGAAAACCATGGAGGAGTGGGAGGAATAAGCCTGAGTTGTAGGATAAACAGAACAATTCACTGTATCCACAGGCCTTAAAAGAACATCCCGACAAAGATGAAAAACGTATAAAAGGGCATTATTTATGAATTTCTGCAGGATGATGGCGTATGTAATGATTCACTGGTATTGCATTGATTTTGTAAGGCGTTCTGTACCAGCTGTATCCTTTTTGTTCATTGTTCATTCTTAGCAGTACTGTTTCAACAAGTGGTTGAATTTTCAATTTTTAATGGATGTTGGTGAAACAGACTGAGAGCCCTGACGATGGCAACAGCAGCACAACATCCACTCTGGCACTCATGGGACAAGTGATATGGCAATAAAATGCCGTAAGAGCCATTGTTCTGGACAATACGACCTTAGAGAGCAAGAAATGGCTGGAGTCAATGCCTACAACTTACAGAGCAGAATATTCACAGACTACATGGCTCAAGTCTTTCTTTTAAAATTTAAACTGACAATGTAAGTCGAGCAAGATTTGAAATGTTTCCAGGCCTGAATCCAACACCAATAGAATAAAGAAACTCGATAAGCTTGATCTTTGCAGGTTGGCATATGGACAGTGACATTTAAAGGTTAATACTTTACTATTAAAAATGTTTACATTGATTGTTGCCTGTATTGTTTCTTGTCAGCCACGTACTTTGACATTTCCTGGAAACAACAATTTAACTAACCTCGAGAAACTATGTTAGTTTAACTCTACCACAAATATATAAATTGATAAAAACTAACTCTGTGCTTGTGCCTGTATGGGCAGAGGTAGGCGGCATCTGAAAGGACTCTAGAGACAGGCAGGACTCTGTTCGGATGCCAGCAGTAATTCTTTGTGTGGTTTCTGTTTCATCTGGTCTTTACTGAGTCATTGGGTCTGAATTCAAACAGCATCTCTGGTGCCTCCCTGGACTGTGACTATTGGGCTTCAGTATTAGGAACATGACTCATTTTATGATGATCAGCAGCATTGACTAAAGTTAATACTGCCATCTCACAGAAAGGGAGAAGTAAATTTCGGCAAAGTGTAAACAAACAAATCAATGCATTAATGATATCGAGGTTGAGCCAAGTCGACTACGTGGCTCACCACTTACATATCTGGACTGATATGCCTGCTGTTGCCAGTTTCATCAACTTCAGCTCTAACAAGACGACGTTAAATCTAGACCACTGCATACAGTAGCAGGGTGGGAGCACGTAGGAGACGTAAGTTAACATGCTGACCTTAGCATTTCAAACCTGCTGGCACAGACTCTTGACTGTGTGTCCCATTATGCGTTCAAGAAGCACAGCAGCAAAATTCAAAACTTATTTTACATTCCCAAGATATTAAATAAAGTTAGTTGAGAACAACTTTTACTCGATTTTATTCAGCCCCTTGTGGCATTGATATTTTACATCCCAGAGAAGGCTGTCGCTTGTTGCCCTTATCTGTGGCCCGCAGAGAGATGTCATATTTTTAAAGAGACTGCCATGCAACTGGGATAATGCAAATTAAATGCAAACCAGAACTGTGGACTGTGGCACAGTGACCCGAGGAAGTATTAGGGGCAGACAAGGCAGGGATTATATTGTAATGAGTGACAGCTAACGAAAACAGTAGAAATTGCATCCTCAGTTACTGCATTAACATGTGCTTTGGTCGGAAAAAAGTGGATGAAAGGAGGAAATAAAGAAATGTTCCATTGTCACAGGAAGCTGCAGCATGATCGTCCAGATGCTGAGCTAGATGCTCTAACAAAGTGTTTTGTACTTAACACTGGCCACCCATTCTTTAGGTGGTGAGTACATGTTTATCTGTCTGGGTGAAGGCTGACAGAAGATTGTATCACAAGTGACTCGTTGTGCTAAGTCACAAATAAGCATGTGTCACACTGATATGATGAATAGGTTCCTCTTGAGTGCAACAAAAAGAGCGAAAACAAAAGATAGAAATCTGGTAGAGAAATAATTGTTGAGGGGCTTGGTTTTCCTCTATGAAAATTCCTCTATTGAAATTGGAATTGGAGCGCAATTGGAAATTTTTCAATTAATATAAAAGGTTTGGTTAATTAATTCTTTGCCACTTGCAAATCCTCAGAGTAGACCTAACACTTTTATTGTTAATAAAAACCTTCTAATTTTTTCTCATTTGCTTTCCCGGTGCGCCCCTTGCCTGCAGATGTCATCCTCAGTGTCCCTGACCTTAACTTCCAAAAAAAGCAAAAATACTAATGTTGCAAACTCCAGCCCAAAGGGTGGCGACTTTGTCCATCACAGCCTGTGACTTTTTAATCCATGCTGACAGGATGTCTGACTGTGCCATGCCATGTTGAACACACAGCTGCGTCAGCTCAACATTGTTCATCATCCTCCCAGCAAATTAAGTGGAGTGTCATTTCTTATTCAGACTCGGCAGGCCCATCATATAATATTGCCTCTGGGCTGATACAGTTTGTCATGCATCATACACCCATACAACACACAAGTCAACTACACTACTACTGATCATAATAAGGGCTGTTAAGACACTGATGTCACTTTAAACATTCTGCAAGCATGCACATAACTTATGTCCCTATGAACAGGGAGGCTGAGATACTAAAATATCAGTCTGGTCTGTGACAAACAACCTCAGAGTAGTTACTGTACAGTAGGATCTGCTGCTGATGCTGCTGATAGTTACAAACAGAACGGCTCCTGACGCTGGCTTGCTGTTATGATGAGGCCGCCTGCTTGGCCAAAGCAGCTGTGATGAAGCTTGTGTTTTGGTTCCCGTTTCTGACATTGCTTTATTTAAAAAACTGATTGCAATTGAGACAATAGCTCCATGTTTCCATGGAGATGAGATAGGCTTTTGATTGGCTGTGTCATCCACAAAGACCTGTACAGGTGGCTAATGATGATAATAACTAGTTTAATCACATCCAATTACTATCAAGTATTTCCCTGACAGTGAAACCCCTGTGATTTTCTTTCACAGTAATCATTCAACTTAATCTAATGAAACTGTGTATGCTAATATGCAGATAGGTTCTTTAGAAACATGCTGCAGCACGAGACAAGAGCTTGGGCACTGTTAAATGTAAGCTTATTAAAGTTGTCATTAACCAGAGCAAATTATTACTCGAGCTTTCAATTGCACAGGAGTTATGAGACGCGACTGACCTTTGCCACATTTTTCTGTTTGTTATAGATTAAGGAAGTGTAGTTGCCTGGCTTCACTGTAAATTTTATTAGCTTTACTAAGTGTAGGGCAGAGGGCAGGCAGAAAATGTGGAGAGAGTAGTAATGCTACAGTGTGAGTCAGCGCCAAACCCCAAGTGCTTCCAGAACATTGACAGTTTCTCTGACAGGCTACCATATTATTCAATGCAACCATTGATGCACTGTAGACCATTTTATTCAGGTGGAGGTGTTTAGGGATTTGAAAACATACCCAGGATCTGGCATTTTCTCAAGACAAATTGGATGAGTCCCAATTATTTTATTTGTGCTGTTGTTACAAAAGGAAAATATAATATTCTGACAGCTTTCGCTAAGACTGGAAGCTTAAGTGAGACTTGAAGGGTATCTTTTAAAGTCTGAATATGACAGAAAAGAACAATGTGCTGTTTGGAGGTTTACACACAGCCACTCTTGACAGTCATATTGCTTTTCCTGCTGCTTTTACTGAGATATACCTATGAATAACAATGAATAGCAATGTTTACCCACAGTAGCTCAACACTGAATCCTTATACCAAGAAACTAAACTAATGACGTTGACTCCTTCTGATGTGACATTCAAGACACCATCAGACAAATGGTGATACTGTATGATCTGTTTGTATGTATTTCTAAATACATACTGTATAGAGAACCTTTATAAACAACATGCACACAACAACAACAGTGTCACCTTTCTGTTAGCTGGTAGTCTAGAGGCTAGGTTATTTAAACCCGTTACGAAAGCTGAGCTTAAAAATTTGAAGGCATCCTCAGCTGTAGTATGACGTCTTCAGCACACAATCTTTTCAACTTAAAGTAACCGTAAAAGCAGTCTACCAGCTGATTAAGTACCCAGCTGAATGATTTTCTACACAATCTCCAACCGTCAAAAAGAATAAATGTTTCGGTCGGAGTCTGTGACAGCGGTTTTGGTTTACAGAGCTTGTTCTGGCTCTGTGCTGTATGCTGGTGCCTTCAGCGAGATGCTCCCTGTGCTCCCCGACCAAAAAGGCAGAGTAAAGGCACATAGGCTCCGCTCTCATCTTGAGCAGGACTTAAAGGTGTAATCAACAGGGGCATCTGAGTGTGACTCTGTGTCATAGGTGTGGAAAGCCACCATATGAAAAACAAATGAGAAGCACTACCCAGTTACTACAATCATATTACTACTACTCCTACCGCCACTCATCACGATTTGTACTGCTGCTGCTGCTGGTAATAAATGGCTTGTCTTTGCAATTATTGTGATACATTTGCATATTAATAAGGTTATATTAAAGTAAAGAAAGCATTTGGGCTACGGAAACGTGAGTGCACAAAGCCATCGCACAGCATGGTTGCCTGGCAACTTGCCTAACGCAGACCTGAAATTGTTGCTGCTGTTTCTGTCAAAGTAGCATCTTGAGGGAGAAAGCTTTGCAAAATAAAATGTGGAGGCTCGCAGATTATAGAATACAGCGTGTAGCCCAAATTCAACAAGTACAGCTTATTGTGTCTTGACAGCACTGTATAGCAGCCAATCGCAGGTCAATAATGAACCTTACCCCACTGCTCAGGCTTAGAGGCACCTCGCCTGCTGAAGAGGCTTCTCCGGGAACTCAATTTCAACTATGTTAGATCGCCTCAGGGTGAGTTTGTGTGAGTGTGTGTGTACTCATGTAAAAAGGCATGCAATACCATTATTACTACAAGATTGACTGGTCTATAGCTGTCCCTATCGGCTATCGGCTCTCATGATAAATCTAATGAGGCTCTTGGAGGTTTATTAAGGCATTATTCCGGGGTCGGTAATTGGAATGACATTTAGACACTCACCCTCGTCATCTCTCACACGCATACACATCAAAATGAACTGTCAGTACCGGTGATGGTGTTTTACTGTCAGGCTACATGTGGTTGCCACTGAAACCCTCCACATAAAGCACAGAAGCAAGTGAAACTGAGATGGTCTGCATCTTTAAATATAACTTTTACTGTCAATGCTGAAATGTCACAAAAACTAATTCATTTACTTGCAGCTTCTGATATGAAAACACAGTTTATCTTTTTATTGTCTTGACTGACGCTATTGTCGATTTACCATTCAGACACACAAAATAGATTACTGCAAAAGAAAAGATTTTTTACTTTCCTAATTTAAAGCAGAGATTGTAAGAGCGATTGGCCACATCCAAAGCCTCAGAAATTGTTTTGTTTCATTTAGTGACGAGGACAAGGAAGCAGGAGCTGGAAGTCAAGCTTCCTCTACACAAACCACAGGCAGACTATTCATACAAACGCGGGCAACTGCTCATCTGCATATTCTGACATACATTCTCCTAACGATCAGAAGTAGTTCTATCAAGAAGACTGTAACTAAGCTAATGTAATCTTACAGTGAGCCGTGCACCATCTGCCCTGAACGACGAGGGAAAATACTCCCTCTCTGGCAAATGTCTTTTCTCATTTGCCCTCGAAGCCTCTGAACCGTTCCCTTTGTCACTGCCTCTCTCTTTTACTCTCTCGCACACACACAGGTTATCAATTCAACATACGTGACCACAGACTGCCCCTTTCCCTCCGTCACTCCTCACATTTTACTGCATTTGACCCCAATCTGTCCTCTTGCCACCATCTATCCTCACACGATCATCACCTCTACTTTCGGTCTAATTCATCTTGGTCACCTTTGGTCCATCTTATCACATTTTCATTCAGATTTGTTCTTTACTTCCTTTCTCTCGTCTTTTCATTTGCTGTGATTCATATCAGATAGCCTTTGTTTTTTCCAACTGAACCCTAGAATAAAAAAACCAATCACCATTTTAACTCCACAGAGGCTGATGAATGCACTGGAGCAAGAATTAATGAGTAATTTGTGAATGATCCCTGAGCCTTTATCCCTTTTGTGGCTAAGTCCCCTTTTGAGAGCTCGTCATCTGGAAAGACGATGAAGGCAGACTATGTGACATAAGGAGAGTAGAAGAAGAGGAATGAAAAGCAGAGACAGACAAAAAGAGGTCATGAGAATCACAGGAACCAAATATTATGCACATGTTTGATATATTCTTTGCTCTGACCTATTTAGGAATAAACTGTACTGCACCGTTTTGTTTATGATGTGTGTGGGTGGGTAGAGGTGATCACATTGTACTGTAATGCTGACAGTCTGCTTCACACTGGTGGATATAAGGTAGAACTTCATTAATCTGTTCTGCTACAGTGACAGATAAATCCTTTATACACAGACAGAAAAACATCATATAATTTTTATATATTTTAAAGTCTGAACACAATGGATGTGGAAATTTCATCAATTGATGTCACCGAAGTCAAGATTAACAGCAGTTTGAAATAAAAGAATCCCCTTGAGTTATAAATTATCTCTTTGATCTCTTCTGGAACATTGATTGTGTCTGGCAAATGCTCAAACTCAATAGTCAATCCCATCTTGGCAATTCTCATGTTCTTTTTTGTGTAAGGTGCAAATCACTCCTCAAATCTGATTGTGTATGCATAGTTTTTTGACATGCATAACAAACATTTTAGACATAGAACTTTTTAATTGTCTAAGGATTTAGAAAAGCCTTGATGACAAAAGTACAGTAAACAAATGACCGTCGAGATCTAAGACAACAGAACACTTTCAGGGCATAGAGCTTCCCATCCTGTATGTGGTAATGTCAGATTATCTCCCTCTAAGGTCCAGACTGAAATATTATTTAATTTAATTTATGGTGTAAATCTTCATATATACTGAATTTTCATAGTTCCTAAATGATGTGTTGTTAATTTTATATTCTATATCTTGTGTCTCGTGACTACTTGTTATTTGCTCTATTATCACACACAGCGACATGACATGACATTGCTTTGACTCAGTCCTACAAGATGTTTGCTAACACACTAAACAGATTACCTGCTCCACATCAGCATGTAAGCATTTAGTTAAACAGTGTGTCTGAGCACAGCCCCCACAGAGCTGCTGACGTGACCACACACTCATAGTCTCTGTAAATACTGTATTTGTATTTGTCTATTTCAACGCTCTGATGTGACTGACAGAGAATCCAAATTTCCCTGTGAAGGCTTTCCCAAGTCTGTGGTGAGATAGCAGGCCACTGAAATGAGAGCAGGCTGCAGAAGTGAGACGGGTCCATTATTGTAGTAGCTTCCATGCCAGATTAATCTGTATTCTGATGTTGAAGCTAATCTAGTCTAATTAAGTCTGGTCTGCGTGAAGGCAAAGCTACAGTATGTGCACATGGCAAGGATGCTAACGGCTAATTACGAGACTGATTTGTCTGCGAATACAAAATGATCATTTTCGCTGCCCCCTGCTCAGGCTATCAATCATCACGTCAACAGAGGAACTGTAATCAGACTTCGATGACTAGGAGCGGATCAGTCCTATTATACTGTTTTAATGAAAACGGAGATAGGAGAGGGGAGCTAGACGGAGGGAATTTAACTGTCGTGTCTCATCTCACATGTTCCTCTACTTCACTAAATGAATGTCGCCTTTAGAGTGAGGCTGAAAGCCAGAGAGCAGACATGTGGCACTACAGTAGAGTCCTGCTGAATCTATGTCTCCAAGGTAAGATGATGTAAAAAGGATGAAACCAGCTGTCCTCCTTATCCCGTATCCTTATCCTGACAACACGCTGTTAGTATCTTTACGTCTCACACACTTGTGCACAACTGCTGGGTTATTTTCCATCATGCAGATGGCGAGGAGCCCTGTGCGAGTGTCTCTCAGGTGAACAGAGAGAGATGTGAAGTGCTCTCATCTCCAATGTTATAATGCGCAGCAGTGCTCACCTAACGCATCAGGTGTCCTCCCTCGTCTTCTTCCATTTTATTCCCCATTGTCCCTCTCTGTGTCTGTCCTCTTTCTCAGCCCTCTTCTCCTGTCATAACCATATCTTCATCCTTTTGATGTTTCTGTAATAAAAATAGGTACTTTTATGATCACTCTTTGACGTTCGCTTGTTTTCAGGACTCACGTACAACTCGGAGTAGTACTTCTACACACAACTGTCTGCTTTTGTTAGTTTTAAAGAAACACGCGGCAGCAGCGTTTTCTTGATATGGAAGTTTTGTTTCACCAACCAGCTCGAAATTTAACTCAACAATATTTTTAATCAACTCCACTGCACGTACAGTATTAAGATGTCAGGGAGGTTTTGAGGCTAAACAAATAACAGCAATCTCCATGTGCAATGTATCAGCTGTGAACACACATATGCATGAACTTTGAAATAATGTCAAACAACATCAGCAGAAAACTACAATCTCTGTCCTCCAGCATCGTCTGGTTAAACTCCCGAAGGCACAGGAGGCCACACAGGCTGCTTCACAAGTCTGTTGACAGGAAGCTAATAACAAGCAACAAGCATTTTGTTTAGAGATCATGCACGTGTCACAGTGTTGGAAGATTTAAGGGCAAACATCGAACTGTTTTGTACTCCCACTGCTTTGTATGCTTGCCCTGGCACATTTGCCTCGAACAGGAGACTCTGGGTAAGTGCTATAACTACAGCTACTTTCACACAGCAAACACACAGGCTACTGCCTCCAATGTTCCAGCAACAGGAAGAAAAAGGGAAGCTGCTGCTTTTGTGAGTGGGTATTTTACATCCTGCCCTCTCAGTTGATAATGCTTGAACTCTCCACAGCTCAGAACCACACCTTGAATAACAATCCAGAGGCCAACTTTAGTGATGTACTGTATTGTAGAGCAGGTGGATTACGGTCACCTATAGCATGTGGTAAACGTAGTATAATCAGATAAAGCCGCTGCATCCTGTTGATGCCTTTTCAAAATACAGAAAGCCGACGGTTCTGGTTGGCAGGCGCAGAGGTATCCACTCACTGTCAATGTGTTTTGTTGTTTTCCACAAGTCAAAGACAGTGGATTGTTGTCAGCCCTCTTTGTCTCTGCTTTGTCAGTCACCAGTCATGCATTATTCTGATGCATCTACAAACAGGGATTTCCCCAAACAACTCCCAGTGTCATTTCTGGTGCCAGCCTGCTTTAAGTTTATTACCAGTCTTCCTCATCTATGAGTCAGGCCTGATTGCGAGCATGAGGCCCTGCCCAGCCCCTTCTCTCTGCATTTGTTCATGTATTTTCTTAACCTTCAACAAAAACAATGGTGGGCTTGTGCTTGAATTTAGCCGCAGAACTGAACAAAGTCACAGTTCTGTGAGCAGAAGAAATTAACCTTTTTTGAAAAACATAAATAACTGAATGAGGTCTGCCATTATTTAGCCTGAAACTCCAACACAAATGTTTTGACTTTCAGTCCTTTGAATATTGTTCACTTAATTTAGAAGTAGAAGTAGAACACTGCATTTCTTCTTGACAACTATTTATTTTATTTTTTAACCATCTGCTCAATGCATTGATTCATGTCTCATTTTTCACAGCAGCTATAATTATTTTTTTGCCAATGTTTTGTGAATGTTTTTAAAAGGTCACATTACGGTCTTAGAGCAACAAAGTGAAAACATAAATTGCTCAGTAGTGAGGTATTATCAAAGGATAACATTCAGGATTATTTTCTGTCAACATTATGAATTAACTGCACTTCATGAGATTCTTTTAACATATTTTATTTTCAGATAACAATAAAAACCACACAGTGTTTTTTAAAGGACAGGATTTTCTTAACCCATTTTAGTTCCTGTTGAATAGATCCCACGCTCGCCCAAAAGAGCTTTCAGCTTCTCTGTATGTTCCTCCAGTGTCAAAGACATTTTCTCACAGATGTCAACTTGAACATTCTTCCATCTATAGTAAAGCCCCCATTTGCCCCCCATTTAATGGCCACTGGCCATAAAACTATATTGTATGAAGTGTCATTGTTTTGCCACTGACTTAATGGATGGAGGAGAGCACTGGTTACACTGATTCCTCAGCAGTGGTAGAAGGACAAGGCCCATCAGGGTGGGATGGTGGCTCTATGTTTTCCTCTATGGGATTTGAACTCTCCCACATCCTGTTTCTTGCTGTACACTTAGAGTATGTAAACTATCAATGGAATCAGAGGAAAAACTAGACACTATCCGGCAGCTTATCCCTGATGCTTAATAGCCTCAGTGTCAAAGGCTCCACATGAAGGTTAAAACACATAATTTTCATTACATTGACTTTGGATGGAACCCAAATAAGTTGACTTATTCCCAAAATAACTTCAACTGCTCTAACATTGTCATGGTTATAATGTTTTGAGAGAGATGTCTAACCAAAAAAAAGTTAATTTGGTCAGACATCTGCACTGTAGATCAAGGAAGACATTTAAATCTCTCTGGATAGCAGGATAGCTGGCACATTTACACTGCTATTTCTCTCTGGAGTCTAACCCAACAGGATGAGATAAAGTCGAACCAAAAGACACCAGCTTTTTGATTTGGGAGGCAGACAGAACCACATCTAATGCTGAGCCAGAGGGAAATGTGCTCCGAGGTCTGTCCTGATGCCCTGCTTTGTAGAGCACACTACTGTGTGCATTCAAATGAACAGGCATTAATACAGCTACAAGCCCTCAGGGGAAGAAGACAAGCTGTTAAACATCAACAGTGAAACCCTAAAGCAGTTAACACTGCATATGCCATGTTTTAGGCAAGCTTTAGTTCTGCCCATTATCACTTCATTGCGTTTAAACAACACAGTATAATAGTACACATGTGTTGAATGACACAATGTGATGTAAATGTACTGTACTTATCTGAACGGCTTCCCGGTGAGAGCGTGAGGCCTTGTTTGAATATGATTTGGTTTCATATGTGAGGCAAATATATGCAATAAAGCAGTGTGATAAGGCATATTTTATTAAATGCACAAAGGGGAAGTGAGCTGGACCAGGTGTTCGTGTGTTGATGGATTCATGTGAACATCGAAATAACAGTTTCACCATTTGTAGAGTTTCAACAGTGGAATAATTGGATTACTTCATTTTCCTCACAGCTTGCAGTCAGTGGAGCTTTTGCTACCTGATGAGAGGCTGTATGTCCTGAACTCGTTTACAGGATACTGCTGTTATTAAATCATAGACCACCCCTCATTGCACTTAATAAAGGTCTGTGTATTGTGTCCTTTTGAATAAGGCAGGAATGATGTGTATAGATCCAGATATATATTGCTTCTATTTCAGACCTTTTGAACAACAACCAACCATTGCTTTTCTTGCTGTGATAGGGCAAAACCCATCAGACACTTCAAACAGCCTGTAAAACTTCCTTCTAACATGAAGCTTTACCACAACAGATCAGACGACAACAAACAGGGTTGTTTTTGGTCGTTCCTGCAGTTTTTAAAGGGCGGCTCTTGTGTAACCATTGGCAATTTTCCTTTCAACTATTCACCATCCTTTCTCTATGTGTGACACCCTGGTTTAATAGATTGTAATAAGGGCTTGAGATTTTTGAGTCACATTATCACAACACCACTGACGGTTCACCGATTAGTCTGGCACATTTTTGCGGGGCTCAATCGATGCGCAATGGCTGCTCTCCAGACTTAAATCTTGAATTTAGTTCAGTAATTATAGTTTTTACATGTTTGTGAGGCTGGGTTGACATGACATAACAGATTATATTAACTATACTCAACTGATGGAGTGTTTACAGTTGCTCTTATAACCAAACACGTAACCAAACAAGTTCCCTGTTTCCTGAGAGTAAGCCATTGTACTTATGGAAGTGACAAAAATGAAAACAGAGGATGAATTCTCTAAGAACCAAACTTCTAAATTAAACATGTGCTGTCACAATCAAGATTTAATTTAGGGCATTGTTACTTTAAACATTTTTCCTTTCAAAAGAATCTTAATAACATAGTTTTATATTATTTTAATTGTTTATTTGATCTGACTTCAGACATTTTCCAAGATGAGCAGTCCTCTGATTAGCTTTTATCATTACTGGAGAGATTTCAGAACATTTCTTTAGTGCATCTTTTACAGACAAGTTAAAAATCCTCTAATGTCTAAAGAGAAGAATCTAAATGCACATCTTAATGGCAGCACATCTCAATTAGTTGGTTCCATCCAGCAGAAAAACAGGCTCTGGCTCAAAATAAAGTCTGTTGAAGAGGAGCAGTAAAAACAGCAGGGAAGTGGACCATAAAATGGGTGCACACTTTAAGTGCTGAAAATGTTCTCTCCATGAACAGTTTCATGCTGGGTGCTAATGGATAATGTATTGTTTACCCCTGTAGAAAAAGGTGCACCATAGTTCCTAATGTGGAAAAAATGACCAAGTAAAGAAAAGAATTAGTTCTGTAACATGGTGAGATTTGTAGAGGCTTTTTGTCAAAGGGGTTCAAGGCCTTCTCTAACAAGATAACGTGTCAAACTGTTTTCTCTGTGGATGACTCGCCTGCGCTTATCATCTCGCTGTATTTCATCAGTTGCCTAGAGCCGACCGTTACTGTTTTGGTTTCTGCTCTTAGGCTGTGAGTTATATTTCTGCTGGAATGCTGAGTTTCCAGGAAAATATACATCCTAGATGAGGCTTGTCTAAACACAGTGACAGCAGGCAACCCCCCTCAAACACAGAGTCAAAGAGTCTCTTACAGTACACTGTTGCAAATATATATATATATATATATATATATATATATATATATATATATATATATATATATATATATATATATATATATATATATATATATATATATATATATATATATATATATATATATATATATATATATATACATACACACACACACACACACACACACACACACACACACAATAGACCTTCTGTCTAGTCATTTACTACATTAGTACTGTAATATAGTAGTAAATAATATTATATTACCACAAGAGTTAAATGGATCATTTTATTATATTAACTCATGTGTTTACATGTTTTTAGCAGCTTAGTTCTGGCTGTACTGCTCTACTAGTCCTGTGGTTTTTTTGGCAAACCTGATGCTTTTCAGTGCAAAAGTATGTTTCCTTTGGAAACAGATCTGAATGGAAACTCTGAATATACATATCCTGTCATAATAATAATGTATATTGTTCTTTTATTAACCTATTAACATTCACATATTTTCACATGCATTGCAGCATAATGATTTACTGTGAAGGATGTTGCCTTAAGGCTGACTGACGCGTGTCTGTGAGTTATGGAGTATTACGCTTTACATTTCTCATCCCTGTTCTCCCGCATGTCTGTTTAACAGGACCATGCACAGGTCTTGGTAGGAGGCCAGCAGCCCTGGGAAATTATTTGAATAATTATTTTCTAGTCTAGTCATTCAAGAGCACTCTGGCTGAGCCCCCCCCCCAAAGTAAAATGAAGCAGAAGCACTCAGATAGTCATCAACTGCTCCATTTCATCACAGAAAACTTTGTTTGCTGCACATACTAAATGTGCCAGAGAATTTGCACACTTCAGTAACCACCCAGGAAAACAAACACTCTGTCTAACATTGTACCCATTTTTCTGTTTCAGATGGAAAGGTGGAGGTGACAAAGGAAAGTTTAAAACTCTGCACAATGGGGCCAGGAAAGGTGTTTGGAGAGCTGGCAATTCTCTACAACTGCACCAGGACTGCAACTGTCAAAAGTGAGTTCTCACAGGCACCTGTAAAAACATCCAAAGTTCTTGCGTCGTCATGACAGATACAGTCACCTGTTCTCTCAGACAGTGGACAATCTTGCCAGGGTAAAGAGGATTAGGGGTCTTTCTGCCTCTCGCACTATCAGTCGCGTGTTGACAGAGAGAGAGTGGGTCATGCTGTTCCTGTATAAATGGGTGCATGGAACACAGCGATAGCATTGTTCTCCTGTGAAGATGAAACACCCCCACCCCCCTTTCACAAGACTGCTTCTTCACCACACTCCAGTTAAGTGTGTTGTGAGACCCCCAGTGAGCGGAATGTCAAGGTTTACTGACTCTGCTCTCTTGTGTGTCAAAGACTATGAGGAATGCACAGTGAGCGAGTAGGTGGTCCATCAGTCTGGCAATCTGAATAGCCTAATGGAATACAAAAAGAAGCTAGAAAGGGGACAGAACAGATGGGATGCACGTTTGAGGCCTAGTGTGTAATGGGAGAGGGAGTCAAAGTAAAAAAAAAAGAAGGCAAGCTGGAAATGCATATTAACCAGTAATAACCAGCAGGTAAAGCTCACAGTCATTTAATAAATAAATGCAACCAGGTGCTCCAGCTGGTCATAAAGACATTACTGTATTATAAGCCCGCATAACCACCACTGACCTGGTAACTTATTCCACACACTGTGAGCTTCATGATTTTCCTACGACCCATGTATGAATGAATGAATGTGTAAAGGACAGGGGTTCCTTAGGCTTGTAGCTGAGGGTCAGGAGGCGTGAACTCAAGTGTGGAGGGAACAGTCTCAACTACCCTGGCAATGAGGTTAGATGCTCCTTGCTGACCCCTCTCATGTCCCATGATCCCTCACCACTGACCAGCCAACCTGACAGAACTCCCAGTGCCCGTTGCTATGGTAACAAGTGCCCACAGGGACACGGTCCAGCTCTTATGGGATAATTTCCCCCTTGCCACCGGCGACATAGTGTCTGTCTTTCTCTTTTGTTGTCTCCTACCAGCCACTGGCCTGTATGTCCCATTACCATCTTTACAAGTGTACACCAGCACTTTGCTGGTGAGGTAGCTGCTTAATAATAACAATTCTCCGTGGAAAGAAGGATGTCATTGTCCACATGGGTAAAAGGAGTTTACACTAACAGTGTACATTAAGAGTGTTGCAGACTGTTTTAATGTAGGTCTCTACATAAGAATTTATCAGGTAATTTATCTGCCACATTGGCTAATAGAGGTGATACCCCCTCCTTCCAGTCAGTGAATTTAATTTATTCTGTGTGTGCAATCCTGTAGGAGGATATAGCCTCAGTGCAATTTCAATTTACATAGCATGGTCTCCAAAGTCATATGCATGAGTATTTACATCCTGGTGGAATTTTGATGAACCTGCTGAACCTGATGTGGTCTTAGTAGAGCTCCTCTAGAGCTTATGTAGGATTAACAAACAGCGATACACAAACATAGCAAAGATACAAACAGTTGTAGCCCATTTACATCAAACTGCTTTACAATAAATTACTGCCAGTCGAGATTTAGACTTTTCACTGTGACCTTTGTTTCTTCCGGCATTTGGTTTGTATTCATTTGTGAACATCATGAAAACCACAGTCTTGATTTGAGCAATTCATCACAGTAAGCATCATGTCTGCTTTTCTGAATAAAGCTGCACTTGCTGTCTTTCAACAAAGGAATAAGATGACTCTGATGACAATACACAGAGACATACTGTTCTCTTTGACAGATTATCTATAACACAGTTTTTTTGTGAATTGTATTCTTTGCAAGGTGTTTGTCAACAGAAGATAAATTGAACGAGATCAATGAACAAAAAAAAATTGGGGGAAAAAGCTTTCTGATTTATAGCAAAGTCTAAAATGACTGCTGTTAGTGCTTAAATTAGCACAATGTACAGATGGAAAACCCAGTAAGGCGAATTAATAATGTGAAGCATTTGCATGATAGCAAATTCTAAGCAGGACGGAAAAGAATAATTTTTGTACAGTTGTTTCTCTATTTATGAAGGAATCCATGTTTTTGCACTTTCCTGCACTCACTAACTCAACAGAAATTGATCCTGTAAAGTAGGTCCTTCCCTGACTACAGCATTTCAAGTAGTACTTACTGCCAGGCTGTGTAGTGCCCCCAACAAGCTCCACAAATCAATATGTTATGTTTAGTTTTTAGATACAGACACTTAAGTGTAGAGTTATGGCCACTATTGGGATTTTGCTCTGTCCGTCTTAGCAAATGAGCTGGATTTGTACAGGCAGTCTGAGGGAAAATCGTTTAGACTGAATATACGAAAAGTCCCCTTGCCCTTAAATCCATGACACATCATTTTCACGTGACAACAATTTGGGAAGATGCTGGCTGCAGAAAAGAAGAAAAGACTTGGAGTGAGAGACAAAGGGGACAGGTGATAAAGTGACAGCAAAATGAGCGAGCCACCCCAAGGGATGTGAGACAAATTTGGTATTTCTTTGTGTGGAGACAGACAAGCGAGAGGGACGCTGGCCTTCTGCAAAAATATTCTTTCATAGAAAGTGTCACTGTTTTATGAAGATGTGAAAGCACCAGGATGCAATTCAGAATAGTGCAGCACAGCACTGTGCCATGACTTTCACAGTCAATCACCTCATTGAAATACAGAGGGTTTTATTAGCAAATTAAGAAAAGTTATAGCGCTAACAAACGTGACGCACACACACTCACACGTACAGTAGTTCAATCATAGCGGTTCTAAACAAGTGTCAAGAACGCTGACATAGTTTTTCAACCAGTGGTCTCTTAGAACGAGGTCACAGCCAGTCACTACTAACGTAATCACTGAGACAGACTATCTGTGTTCTCCATCTATTGTAGTAATGATAGCGGTGGAAAAAAACTCTGACGTCACTGCACAAACTCAGCTGTATGCCAAGTTAGGGTCATATTGAATCCTTTGGAGTTGATAGTGTGGAATATTTTTGAAATTACAATGTCCCGATTTGGTTTTAAAAAGGTACAGAGACACCCGAACTCCACTTTCAAAATAATGGCTGCAACATTAGTTAGGTCTATGTTTATCACATCCCCTCTTAGCAAGTCTGTACATACAGTAGTACTGAGTTTTAGGACATGAATGTTGTCCTTCTCTTGCCGGATTGTCAGTTCAGCACCCAAAACCTTCTACTACGAAGCCATGCTGCATGGTTTAGTATGGTACTGTCAAAAGGTGCCTGGTCAGGAGCCCATGCTCTAAAACTTGGATGTATTGCCAAGAACAAGTTGGAAGATCCCCCTAAAGAAGGGAACCCTGGAGAGATAGAGGCTGAAACTGAAATGAAATCCTTTTGATGAATAGCTCGAGTCCACGCACTTGTTTTAACACGAGCACAACTTGTCTTTCATGGCCGCATGCACATTTGTTTCTTTAAAAGCGACATGGTCTACAGGCTTTGGGAAAACAAGCATAGCTGAACAAATGTGTTAAATTGACTGCAAGGTAAATTTAAATACTGAGAGTTTTCATGACAGCTGCAACAAGTAGCTTAATTTATGGCCTCTAGTATTATCCTTGTAACCTGGAGGTCACAAAAAATTCAAGGAATAAATATGTCATTTGACTTAATCTAGACTCAATTTGGGCCATTCTTATAACATATTATAAATAGGTTTATAAATTGATGATGCATTAAAAAATAAATAGTTTATATATGATTATAGTTGTTGCTTACATATTTAACACCTGCCATGTTTAAGTAGTCAAAACCTTTACATAATTAAATGCAGTTAAACATACTATTTGTACTATTCGCCACAAACTGACAGTTCCCTTTTCTTCAGAAGCCCCATTATTAGACATCTGTACTTTATCTTTCTTAGCTAACGTGAATCTGAGATAAGAATGAAAACACAAGTCAGTATTAATATCACTAAGGATTTTCATTTCCCATCCATGGCAGTCATCCAAGCCATGCCTGAATCATTTCTCGAGGATGCATGCTGGGTGGTGGAACTGTGCACCACACACCACCCACCTCTCCTCAAGGCTGTTGTTTTTTCATGGGACAAAGTTATCACTTCTGAGAAGGCTCAGCATCACACCGACAGCACACGCATAATTATGTCATTGTAGACATACGGATTCTGGTCTACATTTTGACAGGAGCTGTTTTCGAGGCGCTGTCTTTCACCCCAGCAAGGTCCACAGGTGAAACATGACAGATCGCAGACGTCTAATGTTTATCAATGCTTGAGCAATTCAAACGCACATTTCACTAAAACCAGCACTTCACATAGTGTCACAGAAAGAAAACTAGCAGCAGTCCAGCAATAGCATTGTTCCAGAGACTTCTGGGAAAGGTTACTGAAACACAGTGATAGCTCAGCTGGATGAAAACCCTTCCTTCCGCTGGGAGTGTGCAAACAATCTTCTGCTTAATCAGTCTGAGAGAGGAAAACGTGCATGTCAGTGTGTGTAAATGTACGAGGAGCGTGTGTAGTACACTAGGTCTGCTCAGTCTCAGGAATCACCCAGTTCACAGTGACTGAATATTGTTTTGGCAGTAAGAGATAAGTTACAGATGTGACTCTTTGGAGAATCAGGCACCAAGTTAAACATTATGAAAGGTTCACAAAGCAGAGATTGGCTGCTTTGTGCCGGGGACCGTGTTGTGTTTAAATAATAAAACATGTTGCTTGTAAGACTGTCAGTGTGCCCTCTAAGTCTCTTATTCCCTTACACTTGGCCTCTCTTGGTGCAAGTATATCTCCACCTCTTTTGTCCTGATTGCTTGTCCTTATAGTAGTATGTTTATGACTTACAGTGTACAAAGAGGTGTAGACTGCTATAAAATACACCCGTCTTGTTATATTTCAACATTTTTTACATTTGAGCTGCTTATAAAAAGTAAGACCACCTCCAGCTTTGACCTACAAATGTGATTCCACAACATCAGCACCAGTCTTTCCCTTCTCCCTCTCTTGAGTATTTCTTTCAGGTTAGGTCTGCTGCAAGATCTTAGGCAACATTGGCTCCACAGGAAGAGAAACAAACAACATTTTAATAATTTCATTATGATTAAAATGTAATTAATGTACGATGTAAAAGCGCCCTCCTAACAAAGGTCCTTATGTCTGGGCCTTTTGAAAGCCAGAGTGAGTACTTTTAATTTGCACTTCAGACATAACAATTTAATATAAATTCAGCTGAATGTTTAAACGGTAAAACAGTTATTGGGCCTGTGCACTATCCACTTTATAAGCCAAATGAGGGACATACAAGCTTTGCATAAATGCAGCCATCTGTGAAAATGGCCACCACGTTTTCTGCTGCCTCGGGGACAACATCATTCCAGCAAACGGCATCTGCAACTAACCAGCTAGGTTATTCAGCTCTGTCAGCTTAGAGATAAAGCTGAAGTTCAGATAACAGTCCAGGCAGAAAACAACAGTGTGCTGCAATCTAACATACTTCCATCGATACATTTCACAGCTATAAACATGTCTTGTCTCAAAGTATTTCTATTCGTGTAAATTATGTTGTGTATGAATAAGAAGTGTAATAAATTGTGTATAAAAATATTTTATCGTCAGTGTTCAAACCTAGGAGTAAGCCATTCCACACGTAGCTTTGCACTCATTTGGATTTGATACAGTAAGTGAAAGAGAGGCACATTTTCTGAAGAGGGTTCACACTTTGAATGAGTAAAAGAACAAATGACCTCAGACTTGTAGATGAATGTTACAAAGTATTAGGATTATATAATGAGTACAGCAGAGACTTAAAACCACTGCAGCTATTAAAAGAAACAACAAATTAGATTCATTGAACCCAGGGTGGCTGGGTGTGAGCCTGAGTACCATCATTAGACAGGGCCCAGCTGCGAACGAAGGAAGATCAGGGCTATTAGAGTCAGGAGTCAGTGCACTGTTAATACGTAAAACACAGATACACTATCTAACATTCTCTGATGAGTTTATGATTTTTGTTTTACAATCTTAGTCACAATTAAGAGATGAAGCCAGTAAAATGAAAAACAAAGTATATGAAGGCATTCAAACATAACTATGCAAAAATAAACAGAACAGCAAATAGACTTCATATAGTAAAGCCGCATTAGATACAGACGAGAACTTAGACAAGTGAAGACATGAACTAAAACAGCGCTACAGCAAAAAAGCTGAAATACTATGGATAATTAAGAAACAAACCCTATGAATGTCCATCACATTCGGTGTATTGGCAAGTCTTGTCTACATTTGGTAGGACTTCCCTTTCATGATATGCATGACTTCATGTTTTTTCCTGTGTGTGTGTGTGTGTGTGTGTGCCCCTGCTGTTGTTTTTGTCCTAATTCTCAGTTGGAGCGCAGGTGTGAGCCCGGAGCTAGAACCTCTTCTGGGGCTCTAGATGGCATGAAAGGTTAAAACATCCTAAGAAATGGAACCTGAGGCTACAGCAATATAAAAGCATGAAATATACATGTACAATATCTAAGTTTGTGTACATTTTTGTAACTAAACTTCCTTTTCTTTTTGGTTGGTTTTGTCGGTCATAAAACTCTAACAAAGTAGGGCTGAGCTGATTTACATGTTACTTGAGGAATGATAAACAATGCAATTTATGATAAAAAAACATGTCCGTCCCAACTGGATGTTATCTGGACACTGAAATGATAAGCGTAAACAAAGGTGTCATGCTAAGAAGAAGATGAACACGACTGGAGCTTGTACCATGTGAATGACCATTAAATATTTTACGCAGCTACTGATTTGAACAATTTATCACACAAAACAATTTTGCCTTAAGTTTAAGTGGATCAGTGAGAATTTACAGCGGCTAAAAAGTAAAGGTGGGACAGATAAGCGATCCAAGAATGACTGATTGTAGTCTATTACGTGGTGGGAAAAAACATTCTATACAAAACATGCTGCATAGCTGGAAATGGTGGGATTCAAAGCAAATGTACTTTTTATATACAGCCAACTAGCTAGGTTTGCTTAAGCAGTTTATTATTGTTCTTCACACAACAACTATTTAAGCTGTTATTCAAAGTTTTCATGTGGATTTTATTTTGCTCATCACAGATTGAAGGAGTGAAAACGACCCGATGGCTGGTATCATAGCAACACAATTAAAGCCACTGACTGAAAAGCAACTTTGATTTGCTGACTTCCATTGTCCAAAACGAAACATAATTTCATGCTCTGAAACAAGGGAGTAATAGTGAAGAAACTGTGACCCGATTGTATTTATTCATTAGGTGTCGGTCCTATTTTGTGTTGAGTGTAGGTGCTCAACTATTCAGCTATTCAAGCCATGAAGTAACAAATAAACTGGATTCATATTCATCAGGACCAACGCTATTTCTTAGTAAATCCAAATACATGGACACTAATTTGATTAGTCAAATATTCCAGGAAGAATGGCTGGATTATACTGCAAATACGAGTTTTGAACTAAGCAGAAGTGTCCTATTTGCTGTTAGTGAAGATAACATAAATACCCTTTTGCTATGAGAAGATAATTAGTCAATTTCTGTGATTGTGTAAATATATGCTGTGTATTGTGCCTTCAGTAAAACTATAAATGACAATACATGATAATGATGGGCAAGAATCTAAATTCATCACTTGAAAAAAATATTTAGTCTCGGTTATGAGAGTCTATCGGAGTAGTGATTGGGGGGATGAAGAGGTGATTTCAGACACAGTCAGTGCCTGTTAAACTGCTGGGACTGTGCATGTATTGGTTGCTAGTAGCAACAGCATGTTAAAATGAAACTAACTGCAGGTGGCAGAATAATAAGACTGCAGATGAGTTGACCAGTAGGCTGGTAGTAGCAAAAACTGGCGATTAAGACAAATATTTAATGACAGCTACATTGTTGCTACATTTTCAAGTTATGATATACAGGTTAGATTTTATAATATCCAAAACCTGGCAGAACAACTTTTACATTTATACATTTTACATTTATTTATATACAACATTTATATTCCCTGGGATTTGGTTTGGTTAATGTTTCTGTGAATATAGATCACTGCTTCCCATAATGAGCAGTTTCTCTACAGATTTCACAGAAACCGAGCAATGTAGCTCCCCCATAGAGTTAAAAGGTCTTGTGTCAGAATAATTGCCGATTCTTCTACCAAAATCAACACAAGGGGCTTACTCACATATATAACGACACATGGCATGCTGTTACTCATTTACACACTGACACAGAAACATGTATTCATCACATTTCGGCAAAGCCATGGAGGGAATTAACACTCTGGCTTTGCTGGGTATGTCTGGGTTCAGATATGTAATATTTTGCCTCAGTGGGTTGCACAACATCAGCTTTGACTGACAGAAGGCCTCACGTGATTCAACAATGACAAATCCATCTGTTAAAACTGACAAAAGAAAAAAAGTTTATATTTCTAGTAATTTTAGTGTAGACACAGTTAACTTGTTCAGTGGTATACTATCTTTAGCTATTACTACAAACAGGCCGACAACGGTTTTGCATTGCGTTCAGCTTTTCTAGCAAATCAATAATTTGACAGGTTTTGTTATGGGGTTTGAGTTAGTCCACATATAGACTAATGTGTTACCCGATACAACGTGGTCCAGGGCCTAAAAATAACCCACTTGCTGATGAATAGCAAACACACTTCATTTCCTCCATTTGATTTTCTACCGTCGCGCAGACTGAAATTTATCAGGTTATTTAAACGGATTTCCTCTGTGGCAAATACTTTCTGGATGATTGTCCACAGTGCTGAGGGTGCCAACAATTAAAATGGTTCTCATAACCCAATAAGAAACATAAGCTCCAAAAAGGAAATTATTTTGTTTATCTACGTCAATCAGCTGTCTATAGCTGTCATCAAATTTAGTAAGAAACACATATGTAGTAAGAAGTGTCGATTTACTAATGAAAACTTAGTGAACAAAAGAGGAACCTGGTCAAACTGATTGTGATTATCTTATTTATTATCTAATTTATTATCTTAGCCTTCTGACCATTTCAGCTTATCATTACAGATGCTATATCATAAGTTTCCAATGTTAAAACGGCTGCAGCAGCAACCTGAACTCTTGACTTTTGGAAACCAGATGAAGAATTCAAGACACATGACGTATTAATAACATAATCAGATCAGTAATTACAGTCCAAAATATGAAGTGGCCACTCTGCTGTTGGGATAATGGAACAGACTGACCTAACGTAAGCCTTTTAAATATGTGCATGTTTATGATAAATGTCCAAACAAGATCTGTTATAATTGGCGGGAGTGAGGTGTGTTAATGTTACGGAGGAGTGGTAAATTGTGTTTTGATCTTGGCACTCTTTAAGACAGAGAAAGCTAAAAGTTTTTTTTAGGACGATTCCATTTCCATCTGTCTCTGACATGAAGCTTCCGACCAAATTCTAGTAAGACCCTTTTTGCCCATGGTTGTATATATTTAAATATTATGACATTCACATTTGGTGTTTTTTCAATTTAACTCTATGTCACTAATGCTGACATATAAACAATAAAACTAATATAACAGCAATTAATTAAAGTCTTTAGAGCTAAATACAAAGTATTTTAGCCTCTGTGCTCAGCATAGCGTAGGTGAGCATAGGGATTCACATCACGTGGGATGATGCTTAGCTCAATATTTCTGAAGCAGCTGCTGCTCTAACACCATGGACTCCTGTCTCCCAGATGGGGGGCAGCTATAGATTGTATCTGATTAAACCAGCTAGTTTTTAGTGTTGAGAGTAAGTGAACTGTGAAAGCTATTATAACAGCACATGCTACCATGCTACCACCCTAACTACAGGTATTCAATGCTTCAGTGGACAATAAACTATGTTAACCAAATATTTGTAGGCAATTTTTTCTATTAAGTCTCTAGATTAGATTCTCTAATAAAATTATTAGAAAATCTAATTATGAAAATAATTTTTTTCTTTAGGCTCTATAACACTGCTATAAATGTTCAGTCCTGCTTTTGCACGCTCTAAAGAACTTATCCAGATGTAATCACACTTGTCTGATGTTATTAATGACTTGGGGGGAAAGGAGACTACACTATTCCATCCCACAGGCCTGACAGCATCACACTTTCAACACTTTCTGAAACAAGACATGCAAGATGCCACAAAGGAGTTTAGCTCACGTGACTGTCTTTCAGTCTGTAAATGACTGTGTGTGTCAGGTTCAGGTTGAAATACACATTTGACAGTTGGAAAAAGTATTTGAACCACAGTAAAAGTATAATTCAAATGCCCTTAAAGCCAAATGTTATAACAATATTCGAGTGAAGATTCTTATGGTGTCTGATTTCACTAATTAGTTTGGAGACACTGTGTCTTCTCTCTGAGGTTTCTAACCCCGGGTTAATAATCTGTAGGTGCTAAAATATTTATTCACAGTTGAGCACATCCTAATAACCAACAGATTACCAAAGACACGTTAATTAATAATAATAATAATAATAATAATAATAGGTTTCCTGCCTTATTTTCCTTGCTGTGTGACAATGATTTGATTACATGGAAGGCAACATTGTAAAGGTGAAAAATACATACAATACAATGTGTAATGACGCTGTATTTTATTTCTAGAGGTTTAACCAATGGGTATGGCGAACGTCCTTCTGTGACACAATGTGGAGAGCTTATTGTACAATGTATTATACAGGCACGTACATGTTCTGGTGTATGACACTTAACTATATTTGTTACCAACAACTATATTTTTGGACATCAGAGTGTACACATTTACTTGCACAACGACTTCTTGAGATTTTGGTCAACTATTACAGTTTAAGTAGCAATTTCACGCAGCCCTGTGGTATTATTGAAAAGGATGTGGATTTTCAGCACTACTACAACTAAGGCTGAATCATCATGGACCAGATTTATTCTATTCTGAGCCACTTTAAACCTCGATAAATCTTTGGTACTCACAACATAAAATCACGACTGCATTCACAGCAATGGTTTCAATGTTTCTAAACCCCACGCTCTTGAAATGCTGTCATGTCTGTAAGCTGCCATGAGCAGAGCACAGAAAAGAATTGTAGATGACCTCATCTTATATTTATGTAATTTGCAGAGCAAAAATTAGATTACAAGAGCAAACATTCATGGGGTATTTGCATAATGCCCTAAGCTGGAATCGAGTTACAGTAAATAATGATGGAGCCAAACGAAATGAGTAACTCCACCCACTGCATGCGTACTGTTTGCTGACGCAGCTCTCTACCGGGACTTGCGAAGAAAACGACCTTTCCCGTCTGGACAGTATTTACACTGAATACTACACAGTTACTACTGATCGAATGAAACCGAAAGGTACGCGCTTGGCTGTGGGCAGAGAGCTTATGAGTGTGAGTAGATACATACATTTTAAACTTTCGATAGAACGTCAGCAACGGCAACCAGCTTTCCTCCATTTACACTTCACCCGTCATACCTGTTAACATCCCACTAATCTTCCCACTGGACCAACACACAGCCCAACTCCCTAATAGCTTTTACCAATAACATCCTTGCGTCTCCCCAGCACTGAGGCGTTATGTGTATCCAGACAGCTGTGAAGCTAAAGCTCAGCAGCGCATGAGCATTAACACATTCATCTGCTCCCCTACTACAGGATAACTAGCTCCCCAAGTCTCACTGCAATTTAGTAAAGCCTCTAAATAACACGTTTACCTACTGTGGTGTGCTGTAGGCTGCCTACATATCTTATTTCCCAGTGCCCCATACTCCCACTTTCTGCCAAAACACACCATTGCACAGTCCATAGTGGGCAAGGATGTCTAACCTCCCACTCTTATTGCTCAGGGGTCAAGCTATACGGCTACTTTAATAGTTTCTCCATAACTCCATACACAGTACACTGTGATGTAATTTTCCCAACATTTGGCCATATCACCCCTCCAGAAATAATATTTTTGATTAGATATAGCATAACTTGTCACGTTGTGAAGACCACTTCTAAGAAGGTGTAAAAATAGAGTGAACCAAGTGTGTTTGGTCTGGTAGTAGTTTTGCAGTAAGTTGTACCAATACTATTTCACAGTTTACACAGTTTATGCACATAGCTCTGAGGAAGCTTATACAGAATTTGTGTGCCTCTGAATATCTAGACATCTGTGTCTGTATACATTTTTATCTCAGTGCATTCTGGGGGTTTCTGCTCCAAGAAAGTGTCTCTAAGTAAAACAGTGTCAGGCTGTGTAATGAGGACATTTCTCCTGTGGTTTGGCCCCATTTTAAAGTGCTGCCAAACCCTTGGTCTGCAGAGAGGAAGATGTTTGATGTCTGAGAGAAAGCATCACTCACTCAGTACAGTGCATACTTCAAACACACAAGTATTTCTTTCCATGTTGGTGTACATCTGTGTACATACAGCATATTCACATTACTAGTCTTATCAACTTAGCAAGATTTAACATTCAACAGTATCCCCTGCTTAACTTGTGCTATCAGCACTAAACTGTATGGAATATGAATCAGCTGGAGAAATGCTTTTAATGCCCAAGTATACACTTGGACTTCAAAGTTGGAGATATATATTTTCAATAATCAATACAAACAGACCGTTATTATCAAAACTGGTACTTTTTTATCTTTGTACCTCTGTGAAGAAATGTCACACTGAGATAATGAAAAGCTCTACCACCAGACACATACTCACGTAAAATACCAAACAGACTCTTATCTGATGTTTGGCCAATATTAATGGATGCCCCTGTGGCCACAGAGCTCCACTGGGGTCTCCAGATTTGTTTAGGGTCAGACTGGAGGTTTCTTCCATCTTCTCGCTTATTATTCCTCCTAGTCAGCTGCACCACGGTAAAACTGAAGACCTGAAGTCAAAATATGAGCCTCTCTTGCAGAAGATGATGACACTGACTATTGTGAGAATCACCACAGGCTTCAATATAATTATCATAAAGTGCTATTAACAAAGTGAGACACTGAATTTTAACTCGCCGAACAGTGTAGCTCATCTAGATGAAATATGGGGTTCTGATGGGATGTCACACAATTTATGCCCCAACAACCCCATTCTTCTATGAAATGGGTTTTCATGGAGAAACAAAATCACATTCAGTTGTGGGTTAAAGGTCTATTGCTCTGATGAAAACCTGCATAACCTGGTTTCCAACAGAGTCTGCTCTTTACAACACAGATCTGTCAAGTGGAAACATATTGTAATCAAAACTGACTACAGAGGACCTCAAAGAAGGCAATGCTGAGGCTCGAGAGCCTGAAAATGGCAAGAAAAGGAATTTCGAAACATCCGAGCCTCCAGCAGTCGACAGCTAAGAATAAAAATGTAAAAAAAAACTTGTAAAAAAAGATTTTCTGCCTATTGCTTAAAGGATTCTGTATTTGACAAAATTTTCAACAAGACATTATTGAAGGCAGTGTTGTAGAAATGTAGCATAACAATGATGAATACTGAGCATCTCTTGCCCAGACTAAATTCTGTGTCATCTGCCTGATGAAAATTTGCCAAACACGAGTTTGTCCATGGAAAAATACAGAAGAAAGCACGATTCTCTGAAGTCAAAGCATTTGTTAGACCACTTGATCTCACTGTGTGTACAGAGAGAACACTTTACCTTAATGTATTCCATGTGTGTATATGTTGGAGTTGATCCCTCACTGCCAGCATAGATTGCAATCACTTTGGGGACAATTAACGCAAAATTGTCCCAGAGAATAGTACAGTAGAATATAAAGATAGCAGCATGTGATTTGAAACATAACACAGTGTTGTCACGTTGTCTGATAATTGCCCCTAACACAAAGAGCAATCAGTAACTCAAGGGCTTCAGCTAATAAAAAACTTTGGCATCATCAACACAGACTCCTGACCCCAAACCAATTAAAATGCTGTAGCATGACTTGAAGCGAGCCATCCATGCAAGGTATTCCAGAAATACCAATTAACTTTAACTACAGAGTAAAGACTAATTGTCCAAAATGCCTCCTCCCTCTGAGGCCTGCTCAGCAGCTATGGAGAACATTTGGATTATGGTTACAGCTACTAAGAGTAACAAAACCTAATATTTCACATACTGTATTCTACTCCATATTCTCTGAGCAGCAATATTAGTAGGTTTTATATTAAACTCACACATAAACACATGCCAGGACCTTTTCACATTTTAAATTCACTGTTTAATACTCTGAAGTGTATATAATATTCACTATATTCACATTGTCCATGCAGAAAACATAGGTGTTCCAGGGCATACTATGTGAAATTATTATTCTGACTGTCCAAGGGTAAAAATAATCTTTCATGATATTGCTTTCTTTTTTCCCAGCTCTTACAAATGTGAAGCTGTGGGCCATCGACCGACAATGTTTTCAGACGATCATGATGAGGACAGGCCTCATCAAGCACACAGAATATATGGAGTTTCTGAAAAGGTGAGGAACCTGGGTAAACGTTCCCATGACAGATGCATGGCCTGAGTAGGGTTTTGATCTGAAATGCAATGAATGAATTAACTAAATTAATTCAGGGGTGCGCTGAGCTTTTCTCAGATGATTTCGTACATTTTTCCGCAATAAATTACATGACTCAGTTTTCCTGTGTAATGTGCATCACTGAACTTGTCATTCAATATACTGGAAATATACTTTTATCATTACTTTATTGAGATCTTTACACCCTACCCACTTCTCTATAGCTAAACCTATTATCACTTAAAAGGGCTGCAGACTCTTTTGTGGGGGGCCTGCATGCAGCATAAGATAAAAGAAAGACTCATCAAAAGACAGATAGAACAGAAAGCAACGTGCAATGATTGACATGCATGAGATGCAATTACAGTGTAAATGTCTTTCACCCTATTACTGTTCAGCCTTCCTGTCTTTCTGCCATCCCCTTTAGTCTTCATCAAGCCAATTACGAAAATTATATCACATCTTTCCTATATTACATTTGCCTCAGTATTTTCACATAGCTGTATTTAGGCTACATTATAAAAACTGTCTATACAATGTGCCACACATACCATTATTTGGATTTGGATGTAAAGAAAATGAAAGCAAACCAAAAATACATTTTAAGTAGGTGAACCTAACATTTCCAGCCTGTCTAGTATACAGCAGTTTGTCAGGTCAGTCATGGTGCCATAAGCCACTTCAATTCTTACAGTAGAGTTCTCTTTTAACACACTTCAAGGCTCACAATACCAAAAATACATTTCAGACAGATAGGAAACACATACTATTAATGACTTTCCTGTCCAAGACTGAAGCTATTTTTGTGATGGCTTTGTCTAAAAAAAGACACAAGACACTCTCTCTTTCCTGAGTGAGTGAGCATATGCTGCGTGCCAGCTCTTGTATGTAAGAAGCTGTTGCACAACAGTCCAATGGTAAAAATGTATTAGATGCATGCATTGTTTAGTGTGATGTAAATGTATAACTTAGGTTTATTAATAAAATAAACCAAAAGAAATTTGATGTTACAGTTCCTGGAAGCAAATCTACTGTAGCCTAGGGTGAAACATACTGGCCCCTATTCAATTTCTACCCAACTGTTTCAGAATCACATATTTGCTCTCACAAGTTGTTGATGATGAAAAACTGAGAGAAATCCCACACTGTATTACAGGATGTAAGGTTGCTTGTATTTTAAATTACTTTTGCATGCTGCTCCAGGAAGAGTAACTTCAAGGGTAATGTCTAATGAACCATCTACAAATATGTACTTCTGTAGCTTAATATTTGTATGGTTGGTGGGGTATTGTGCTGTGCTCCCTACCACTTTAGATAAAAGCCTACCTATGAGGCACAGAATAAAAGACAGTCACCTGCTGAGCTATTAAGGACAGCTTTAAACTAACTCTAAGACGTTTTCTCTTTCACAGATTTTTCAGCACTTTTTCTAGATGTTTGCGAAATCACCCTAGAAACGGTTAAATTGTCTTACGCCTTTTTCACAATTTCACAGTACCGTAAGTGCAATTACGTTGAATGAATAATTAAAATAATCAAAAAGAGCACATTTGTAAAATTGACACTCAGACGCAAATATAATTAATTTGCCATAACGCAATTAAGTTCTGGGATTGGAAATTTACTACAACAGAGGCTTTCTGTTTGTGCTTCGCATTGCTTAGAGATTAAAAACTCCCTGTGTGTTCTGCTTCTATCCATTGATGCGCTAGCTAGTTGGGTAATGTCTCTGTCAAGAACAGAACACAGGGATCTGCTCAGAGGCTACAGCCTGGATTGAGGGCTGAGTCGAGATGGTTCAGATTACTGTAATAAAGCATGGAAAATGAGGGGGGGGGGTGAAAGGAGAGGATGAAAGAGAAAAAAAGAGCGAGAGATGCTTCAGAGAGATAAGCCCTTTGTTCACCAACAGGGTTTATTTTCTCTCCTTTTTGATAAACACTGGGCCAGTTTTATTTAGCAGGCTTGATAAGAGGCAGATAGTGTTCAATGAGACAGCCAGGAAGCAAACAGAACAAACAGTATAGCCTCATTCGGATGCATTCAACCTGGGAAGTACTGCTGTGTAATTAAACATACCATGAAATACATGCACAATATTGGTATGTGCATAGTGTATATACACAGAATACACAACTCTTGAAGCAGAATATGACGGACTTCATCTGTTCTTGGTGTCTAGCTGATCTTGCTCACTACAGATCACTGGCCTAGAATCTCTTCACGTTTTCGTGCCAAAAGTGGCTGCAAGCTACGCAGCTTTCCACATCCTTTTTATCTAACAACTCAAAAGCATGAATCAGTAATGTATTTATGAACTTATATAAGAGCTCTTTCTGTTCTTTGTCCTGCAGCGTCCCAACATTCCACGACTTGCAGGAAGATATTCTAAGCAAGCTTGCCGATGTTCTTGAGGAGGTAAGTGTCAAGGCCAAGACCAAACCATGGCTACTGCACGTTTCTTTACAGATTTCCATACATTCAGTTGCTTTTACTGCAGCGCGAGAGCCAGTCAGAAGGGAACTCAAGGCAGCTGGAGATTTTAATGTGTTGGCAGTTGGCATTTCAAAGGTACTGCTGATCTTAGAGTACGCTCAAAGTGGTCATGTTGAACTAAATTGCTCCGCCTACTGCAGAACGATTTCATGAATTTTGTTCATGGATTCAGGTTATTGATGCCAGGAGCCATTTCAGCTTTTAAAGGAGTCAAACAATCTAGCATGCTAGAAAACACTCTAATCCACTTAATTTGATGTCAAGCATATTACAGCTTCAGCAATTTAGAATATAAATCCTTTTTTTTCTCTCTTTTCGGTCTCCATAGCTTGCAATTATTTTCAAAGATACAACAATTAGTTGTGATTGGTCCTAAATTGACTAAGAATTGCAAAATTACTGGCTCTTCAATTTGCAGTTTCCCACTAGACTATTTTTTCATGGTGGTCACTATACATTTTAAGATGTGTTCCAAAATCACAGTTTCTACCCGCGTGCGCACCAGTCCGTTTGATGTTTGCCCCAGCGCGATTTAATTACGCCAACACATTCATATTTACATTTTCATGTTTGCCGCAGCAGCTGAGGCTTTCAACATATCCAGCTGCATTTAAAATGGGGTTCGCCTTTTTGGGGTTGTTCCCAGTCACTGTGTGTATAATCAAATACAGCGTGTAACTCAGACCAGTTTGCTTCCAATAAAAGGACAAAGGCCATTAGATAAACCTTGTTTCAGTTTTCATCACACTTCACAGTTGAACTTGAACTAAATGGTTCTGGATTTACAGATTATGTGTTTCGTTCGGAATATACTGTACAAACATAAACAAACTAAGGTGTCGCCTTGGTGCCTTGTGTTCTCTAACTGGCCAAACATGTTCATGGCATCCCGCTGTTTTAAAACCTCTATTGATTAATAGCGGAAACACCAATATTCTCTATAATACGACAAGCTGGGTTTCATTACTTACCACTGGCGTCCAAGTCCAACACTGGGGGACGTTGACACTGAGCTAACAGCCGTGCAGACCCCTTTGGTTGAGGCAAACGTGGAACATCACCTAAAAACAAGTTACACTTAGGCTCACGTTGCTCTACATTCAACATACTAACCTAGCTACCGGCTAATGATGCTTACTAGTGCTATTATGTGGGTTAGCCTAGCGTAGCAAGAATTATTGCTTCCTCTATACATATATACATAAAAGTTTACTAACAACTGTTTCCAAAATATGTTCGTGTGGTCACGCTAACACGTTCTCACCTGCTGGGAGGATTAATACCAAACTAACTGCCCTTGTAAGTTACCGCTAAATCAAATGACACTTAATTCACAGCGGCCGTAGACGTTACGTAAACGACGTGTTGAACGTCCGTCGTTACGGTGATTGCGTAGCAACCACCTGATAAGTAACCAGCTCATAATCGCTCGTACTCGTATTTCTTTTTGTAACATTAAAACTACAAACGATCCAAATCACTCTGTACATTTTGTAACACATAAACGCTACCAGCTACATTATTTACTGGTAGTGTTCTACATAATGTTCAAGGATAAAAGGTGATAATACAGCAATTATGGGTCAGCAGCAACTGTAACTTTGTACAAAAAAGAAATCTTTGCAGGAGACCTCAGCTAAAATGGGAGGAATGGAGTTTTAACACTTCAAAATAGCAACTCTGTGCAGTGAAAGTAATCAGACGCTGATATTAGTAGCTTTGGCATTTTGAAAGGAATTACTTTAGTATCTCTTAACCTATTTGTTATAATTGGTTAGGGTGCTTGTGCGCTGCCTGTAAAAGAACCCTTGCATCATTGTGATCAAATCCTCTTTAACCAGAGCCCTTTGAAAACTGCAAACTATTTTGCCAGCAATTATTTTAATGTGAGATAATCATTTAGTGGGCGGAGGCACACCACAGAAGGGCCACTGATAATAATAGTAAAATGGTACCTTTGTGAAAATTTGATGGTTTGCAAGAAATACTGAACATGCCTATGACGGTGCCCTGACTAATGTATTTACATTAATGGCTGAGGAACCTATTAGCATTGGGGAGTTTCACAGATTTATATTCATCACACTCACAGATAAGACAAAATGATTTAAACTTCTTAACAGTTGCTTTATATAAAACAGCGAGATCACTGAAGGTATTTTACAGTTATAAAAATATGTTTCAAATCAGGATGTGCATAGAGCCTTTGTAGAGCGGTGCTCCAGGGTGATGTAATTATTTCATACATCACGTTATACTGGGAGCTGTCTTCTACAATTTTCCATAACTTTGATTTGTGATGGACTTTGATTGACTTGATCTAGATATCTTAGAAGACATGCTTGAGAAGTGGACGATAACATACGGTTCCTACTCTGGATGAAACGGTCTGACATGTCAGTCACAAAGTGAAATCTGCATCTCATGGAAAACACTGAGCTCTGTCCATCCTCTAGACTTGTATATTTTGTATATGCTGGGAAAATGAAAATCTGGCAGATGCTTTCTATCCAGTAGTCAAAAGGGTTTGATTTACTTTGCATTATTTCATGCAAAGTGTCCTTGGTCAACACACCGACTGCAAGCTGCCGTGTCAGTGTGAAGGAGTGAATGAGAAGCAAAATGTAAAGAGCTTTGTTAAAGCAGAAAAACTTCATATAAATGCAGTCAATTTGCCATCACACAGGGTTATTTTAAACACAAATGTCAAAGTGATTTTCTTTCTTTGTGTTACCGTCACCAGTGCAGAGCATGACTCGCTATTCAATGCTGGAATAGGCTCCAGCACCCACAGAGCAGGATGAGGAGATGTAGAAAATGCTCTGATATCCTGCACTAATTTTACTTTATAAAATGAGCTGCGTTTGCTTTTAGACTGAAAACAGCTCCATCCATTTATTCATTCATTCTCTTTGCCTATTTATACTCAAGGTCACAACAAGCAGTGGGTGTAAGGTAGAGAATCACCTTCTCAGTCTGTGGAGCAGGGGAAAGCATCTAATTGTGATTTATCTCACTGTACCCAATTCAGCCATATGTCCTATGAACAGTAACTTTTTGTGTTTGGTGGGAATGTCCCAGAGTGAGACCCATGGAAAAAAATGGAAGGGATCATAGCATGGGTGAATAACGCTTCTCTTCTCTTCTGACAGACACATTATGAAGATGGAGAGTACATCATCAGACAAGGGGCCAGAGGAGACACCTTCTTCATCATCAGTAAAGGAAAGGTGAGAACAGTGCCTCTAGCCCACCGATAAAATAGTCAACACTGACATCACAACACAGACTACCTGTAAAGACACCTATGTTTGAAGCTAAATGCAGTATTTTTGGGTGGAAGTTTGCTGTCATCAATCATGTCGAAGTAGAAGAGCGAAGCGCCACATCTCTCATGTCCTCTTATAGCAGCAAAGTGAGCATCTAGAAAGGAGCACGGAGGCACACTCATTTCACCTTCCTGTCATCAGCTCTGGCTTTCCTGCTGAGCACGGATGACACACTGTCCTATGCAGCATCAGCTCTGTTGGAAGGCTTTCATGTGCTCGTGCCGTTAACACAACGTTGATGCCTAAATGGTCACTACTCTTCCTCGCTCTTTTCGCCATCCTCATCGTCCTCATCCTCTACCCACACCTCCTACACTTGCTCTTGTTTCTTGTCCTCTTCGTTATCATTAATATGAACATAAACTCTTTCACACACATCACAAATCTGTCTCTTACATACTCAAAAGATATACACAGTGGACACTGGTAGATTTATATTACTGTAGTTATAAAGCAGGTCATATGACCAGGAACAAAGTAAAAGCCAATGCGAAGGATGATACATTTTTGTTTTTATACTCCTTTGACCTTAAACCACTTCACATTGTCAGCACAGCTGTATCATAAACTACCGTAACATATTGAGAGACATGGATGCAGAGATCAACACGTGCCCTGCAGGCACACATACACTCCTGACCTTCCTGTCTGGCTATTTCCACATCTCTCAGTTTGTCTCTATCTGAAGTGCAGATGGAGAACTGTGTCCTCTCACAACATACGCACATGCTGCTTTTTTGCCTACACAGTTTACTTTCTCTAAGCGTCCCTGCTTCCTCTCTTTGCTTTTTTTTCCTTGCTCCCACTTGAACATATTTGATTGTGAATAATCACACTTTCACTCCAGATGGAGACGGCATTACAGGGTTCTGGCGCTAAATACACTGCTACACCTGTGCAGAACTGACAGTAAAAAAGTACAAACATAACTGTCTCCAACCACTTCTTCTAAAATGTACACCAGTGCCATCGCTTTGATTCATAAAATCAAAATCAGCACAACACATTTCTGCCTCTCACACGTCATCTGGCTAATGAACTGGTCAGCAGCGCCTCTTAGATCCTGTTGCTGTCACTGTCAGTGCTTCTTATCTCCCTTATTTACACAATTTTTACATCAATTTCTGTCTGAATGCTGTGCAAATGAAATGGAAAACTCTCAGGAGTAACACTCTGAACTTGTCAAACATCTTTATACTGTTTTGTCACGTCTTCCTTGCTGTCACGCTGCTGTTGTTTTTAATTCTCTTTTTGTTGTTTTGCTAGGTTAATGTGACGAGGGAAGACTTGCCCAACGGAGAGCCCGTCTACCTGCGCAGTCTAGGAAAAGGCGACTGGTTCGGAGAAAAAGCCCTGCAAGGGTAAGATTGCCCCTAATAACACTGCCTCTTCCAATTTAAATCTTCCTTTCTCCCATTTCTGGCTGCTTCACTGTCACCAGCTTGCTTTCTAATTTTCTCTCTCAACCTGTCTTTAATATCTTTCCACTTACGCTTAACATGAATCTTTTCTTTCTAATTTGCTATCAATCAGCCTCCAGCACTTATCTGTTCTTATTTTTTCCACTAGTCACTGTTCCTGACAGGCGTGATAACGGGCTAAATGTCTGAAAACGCTTTAAATCCGGCACATGTTACACAGCTTCAGGCCTGATTTACTGTAGCTGTTCCAGGCTCATTTTGTGACCCAAAAATCTGCTCTAAACCAAAGATAACACGATAAGTTTGAGCTGTTCAGAGAGGACGAGTAGAATCTGTCATAGAATCCAAATGTTTTTAACTCACAAAATGACAAACCTCGTTCTCTGTAGACTGAATCCATCTGAACCTGCAGAGAGTTTACCTCTAACCCTCTTACAAAACCACATGCAATTACTGTGACACGCTCTTCTTTCCAATGCTCTGACTCACCCAAATCAAAAACAAAAGTGTGTGGTTCAACTTCCAGTGACGGCGGAGATCCCTCAAAGCCACAAGTGACAATTCATCTGAGCTGATGTGCACACAGCTATGCTGCACAGACAACATCCCACAGACATAGAGAGTCATTTATTGTGAGTGGTGTTTTGTGTTTGACAGTCGTATGGTGTGTTCCCTGACGACTCATTTTGTTTAGATGCTATTGTTATGTTATCTGTATTATACGAGTCTTAAATTCTTAAACCCTTTAGTCTTTTCTTCTCTTTTCTTGTCTTGGTTCTTCTGGATATCAAGGACATCTTCATGCTGTCCTTGGTCATAATAATAAATTCTCGCCTTATTTGTTTGTCTTTTGTGAACGTCTGTGGAGAAATATGAGAGCATAGTTGGTTTTTCTAAAGCCGTGGCTCAAAGCAGCGGTGGACTTTTACAAGTCAAACATAAAGCGAGCATGCACAGTAACATCAATGCAAAACATTTGCCAGCGTGTATCCTGGCTGTAATGATGGTATGAGGCAAGTTTGAAGCAACCAGGCTTCATGTATTAAAAGAGTGAGGCAATTCATGGCTACAGCTAACATTCAGCGCCATGTAAGAGATCAAATGCTTTCACTGGACGAACACTTCAGTGTAATAATGATATTTCATGTGGCATCAAAGGCTAGTGCCTCGATGTGATATTCTTATCCTCTAGTTTGTCATAACTGCGCCTCCAGACAAACCATTATTACAAGAGTGGGAGGGCAGACATAAAAAATAATCTGAAGATGGGTATGTCTGTGAGGGATCAGGTAGAAATGGAGAACAAATGCTCTCACGTGCATCCAGTTGAGTTTGTTCAAAGCTGAAGGTATGGACAAAAAAGAGGAGAGGTTGCCATCTTGTGGTTACTAAATGTGAAAACCACCTAAGATCAGCTTTATCTTGTCACAACTAAACACTGACACATTAAACCACAAAGAAATCAAAGTTGACCTGACTAGTGTCCTGTGTAAACCAACTGGCCACCTATGTGTTGACGCTGTAACTCATTAGCTTGCTGTTCAAAGGAGTCTCCAGGATGTGACAGGATGTGTGATGTTCAGATCAGCAGCTGGAAACGCACAGATGGCTGGGCTTTCCCCCACATGCTGCAGATAATGACGGCAGAATATAAGAGAGGAGCATTAGAATGCACGGGACAGAAATCGTGATCTCATGGGAGTGGGAGGAGCCGGTTGTTCCAGTTTACACTGAGACATAAAAATGAGCTGTTTGATGAGGCAGAGCATGACACGAAGTTTTAATAATAATGGATTCAGCAGACGTGCTGCTGTTATGTGGGACCGTTCAGAGAATTCACTGAAATTCTGTTCAACTGGGGGAAGGCCCCACAAAAATGGTGTAAATAGAAGATGCATTATTAAAAGCATATGACGACTGTAGTGTTTCCCAGAACACCATGTGCAGCTTTGAAAGTCTTTCGCCTTAAAGAACATCTCATGCTTCAGAAATATCCATATCTCAGTTACAGCCATTCAGCTTCTGCTCACCTTCTGCTGCACATTGTTAGCATCTTTTGTCATGAAGGTCTTTTGTCTTGGAGGGTCTTGAGCGTGCGAAGCCTATTTAGCTATACCTTTGATGGTTCCTTCTTGTGAATGATGGAGATGTTGGCCATTTTCGAGCCAGGCTTTTGATCAGAGGGCTCTTCTACAGCGGCCATCTTTTAATTAGAAGTTAACCGAGTGTGTGTCCTTGTGCAGGAAACTCAATAGCCTTTACTCAAAGACGGCTCCGTCACCTTTGATGTCTGAGAACAATGTATTTACACATTTTAAGTCTTCTGCCAGCTACAGCGATGTGTTAGTGCTTATGTGTGATGTGTGTACAATAAAGCAGAACTATCAGTTTACGCGTTCCCTGTGATTGCTTAGTGTATGAAGTACTATAGACACAGAATGATAAATGTTGAAAATGTAGTTTTGACAAAGCCAACTATGTGTCTGATGTCACATTCCCGTCACTGTGGTGAAGAGTGAGTTTTCATTTGAGGCGTGGAACCTTCAGAACCACCGACAATAAATGCCCTGACCTCCTCTGCTCACGTGTGCATATGTGTCGCTGGCTCTTCCAGTAGAGCGTGATGTCAGTGATAGAAATGTGATGGGTGTCAGTGTCAGGCCACCTTTAGATCAACAACAGCCGCCTGAGATCACAGAGAGAGGCTGCGTTAGTGTGGGCGCACGGCAACAAGCACCAGTTGGACAATGAACAGGAGTCTAGTTGTAAGATTTGACAGACATCAACTCTACTGTTCAGCATATCAACTTAATATCCTGTTCTCAGCAGCTTTAAGGCGTCAGTGGCATCTGTCAGTTCTTCAGTTCATTCAGATTGTAATACATTTGTATTGAAGTGCAACCAAATTTAGGTCACAGATTCTGAGAGAATTAATTGTAATTCACTGTGGCAGTCTCTTAGCTTTCTTTCTAGCTAAATACTTTCTTTGTGATCATGTCCCTGAGAGACTTGAGAGCATCCTGCTAAAGCAAATACTAACTGTTACAGTTTGGACAAAAAAAACATAAAGGAGGCATCGAGGAAGTGATTTTGAAGCAGTATTCGTTTTTAAGGATCTGAAGCTAGTGGTTGCCTGAACAAATCAGCGGCCATGTTTCTAAAACATCCCCTTCTTCTCCCAGTCCTGACTCCAACCTTGCTTCCCTCGCTCCCTCCCGTAGCTGCTGCCAAACACTCAGCCTTCAAGCCTGCCCGTTATTTTCGTAACCTGCTCCTGGGGACACCAGATCACTGCCTAATTACCAGTTTCATCTCAGTCGTCCATTGGAAATCAACACCGCCGCTTTCCTCCTGTTCACGTCCAGAGGATATTTCAGTCACGACACGCAGCTGCGTTAGTACGTGCACTTGTGTACAAGCGATGCGTTTGTCGTTGCACAGCAATTAACATGTGTAGAGGCTTAGGGAAAGACTTTGGCTCAGCAGTGTGCAAATGAATCATTCTGACAGATATTGTTTAGCGATTGTGTTTCACGTAGAAGATCACTGGCATCAACGCTGTGACACACTAAGTTGTTTTTCCCCGCATGGGACAGGTGTAACAAGCTGCTCTAATACGAAACCCTTGGGCTCTCTTAAGGGTTCTTACATGAGCTGTATTCCAGTGTTGTGCTGCTCTGTTGTATCGCCATGGTTAGTAAATGACACATCAGCACGCATTTCTTTTTATGAGACCAATTAACTCATGTAACAGATTGTGGGTGCCGCTTTAATTGGAGCTCATTAGCATTGAGGAGAAAACGACCCTTCAGAGATTTGACCTGAGGTACAGGAGTTAACACGGCTTGGCCACCGCTACGAATCTGATTAGATCTGGTTTCTAATCTGCAAGAAGTGTAAACGTTTACAAATGTCTGCTTGATCTTTTATAAAAATAACGTTTTATCACAGTTTTCACGCGGCCTGACACTTTTTCATCCTACCGATCCATCAGTATAAAAGCTTCTTAAAGCTGGAATTACAGAACCATGTTTGTCTTGTCGGATTGGGTTTAAAATAGAAGAACATGACTTGTGCCTCTTGTGCATAGAGGGACGCGGAGGCAGGAGGATGACTACGGCTGGCAGATTGTCACAAGCAAATTCACAGCTGGCACATTCCCAGCATTTGTGTATCAACAGTTCTTAACAAGTTGACTCGGTGTGCTTTGGCTTTGTTCGCTTCTGTGCTGAAGACGTTTGTTCACCAAGCCAATCGACCAACATGCTGCTGTCCGCATCTGCAGTGGGACATTTCTTGTTCTTTTAACCACTAGCCTAGTTATTAATATGTTAAGGTTTCTTATGTAAAGGCCGTCGTTTGCTGCTGTTGTCAAACAGAAGAACAGCTGGTGTAAGGTTTGCCAGAGTATGGTGTTAATAGCATGGGATGCAGGTCACGGAAGCTTATCAGAAGTGAATGAAATACTGTACGTGCTCTGCTAGCTGGGGGCCACAGTTCCCCTCCGTTAATATATCCTCTCCCCTGACAAACGCTGCCTTCCTCCACGCTGCTCTCCTCTCATCTGTAATCCTCACCTTTCAAAATTTGTTGTCCCCCTACCAGCTGCAACCTTTATCCAAGGGGGTCAGCAGAGGGAGTTGACATCGCATGAGGAGGGAATTGTCACCTCAGCTCATTGAAATAGATTGAGCTCAGATCAGACACAGGGAGTGATTGTCCATTGCTGTTTGCGCCTCCATCGAGTTGAATTTTTCTTTCTGAATCCAGAGCGGAGACTGGTCGGACGTTTGCTTGCGCTCCACTGAGGATTTTAAATTCACCTACCATATGAGTTTGTTTTCTTTTTTGAACAGACAGGGCCTGAAATAATCAGCTTATGGGACATCCCCGGCTTAGTTTCCTGTCTTTCTGTAACGTTTTGGTCTCTGTGTTAGAGTGGAAGTGGATAACTCTATAATTGGATTGAGGATTTATACACTAAGTACTAGGGGCGAGCGTTTTGTGGAGCGCTGCCCTGGGCCGTGTGCTGGTTCAGGCTGTCACACCATCGCTGTGGAGCCCTGAGTGCGCTTTGTGCAACGAGGAATGAATTCGTGGGAGACAGACTCAGAGGATTCATGCAACTGGGATGACTCCTCTGAAGATCCGTCATCGTCAGAGGAAGATGAACTTGATGTCAAATACGATAAAGAGTAATGCCAGTTAAACAGTGATGTGTGTTGCCTGTTGCTTTCATCGTGTGCCAGCGTCATGGAGCGAATGGATTTGAATAGGATATTATGTGCAAGTGTGTAGCCTTGACTGAGTCCATTTTCACAACGCTTAAAAACATACGCTATTTTAAAAAGCGGATGATTGTCACACTGTCTGTTTATCTAGTGTCCGTGTGTTGCCTTTGTGCCTGATCGTGTTGTGTGATCTTTTTCTCCAGGGAGGACATCAGGACGGCCAACGTTATTGCAGCAGAGGCTGTCACCTGTCTAGTGATTGACAGAGAGTGAGTATCAATATCATGAATCCTACCAGGACAGAATGGCTGCTCTGCGTCGCCAGCCCTTTAAAACTAATCTATTATATGAGACATTCAATCGTTTGTCTACTGGGTTTACAGGATAATGCTTAAAGTTATTAGTAAAATGTGTAGTTTTAATCAAGTAACACAACACATAATAATGTATATAAGCAAGAATATATGAATAAATGTATGTATTGCAGAACTTGATGATACTTCATGTACAAATGTTTTCTAGATGTTTGCTAGAGAGCTTAAGAGCATGAGCCTATATTTTAAACTAATTCAGCTCCATCACTTGTTCTTTTTTATTCCTGCATGTTGTTACAGCATTTGCCATGTTTTTATGTTTAGATCATATATATATATATAAATATCTAGATTTACATCCAGAGAAGTACAATAGGTCACAGTCTAAATGGTTAGTCCGTCAGCTTCTCTGTCATGTCGTGTAGTGAGAACAGGCGGACTGGGTGTGGGGAGGAGATGGTATCAGCTTACCCGGGGCCTTCCCCTGGCCTCAGGGAACACAGCTAGCACAAATGGACCATCCTAGGAGCTAGCGGAGGTTATAGAGAGTGAGTCATCCAGCGCAGGTGATTACTGTCGATTTTCACGCTGCCTGTCAAAGCAGCAAGCGGCCAGCTAGTGTTGTCACGGCACACAGAAGTGTCTCCCAGACGGTCCAGATTTGGTACGGCTGCATGGATGTTAGTATTTAATTCATTGTTTGTCTGTGTGCATTTTTGACACATTTCGGCTGGAGATAGTGAAAGCAGAGCTGGAGCTGAGACAGTCAGAAGCAGACAGGGATTGAAATTAAGCAGCAGGGAGTCACCGATTGAGTGCAACATAAACATTTAAGGCAAAGCTCAGCTAGGAAACAGTCCCAGCTCACAGGCATTATGCTTGAGAAAACAGCAGATGCATTGTATCTTCTGGCTGACAGCTTGATGGTCCTTGCATAAAAGCCTGAGGCCAGTTAGTTTTCCTTCCAGGATGTTTGTGCTTTGCATAGAATAGACATCCATACTTCAGAGACAAATGAGAAAATATTTTTTCCAGATCGTGCAATGAGTTGAAGGATTTTAAAATGTTATTATAATCTTACTTTAGGTGTTATGTTCTAGTCATAATCATGAAATATATTGAAGTAATTATGCTTCATTTTTGTGATGTTCACAAAAGCCAATATGAGAATATTGTTTCTTAGTTCATTTCAGTTCTATGTCTTTTTATTGCCTATGTCTAACGCTACCTCCAGAGACAGTATGTTTTCTAGTCTATAATTCATTCATTAAAACATTTATGCACTGCCTCTGCTTTTGTCTTTAACGGTCCCACTCGTCTGCCATCACACTGCTTTACACCTCTTCAAGCCAGCTCCGTCTTCTCATCTATTCGCAGTGATTTTTAGAGGCTTGTCTCTAAAAGCAGACTGATGAAAATTTAATAGTAGCTGGCAGTGGATTTTATGACAGCCTGGTCATCTATTGCAGCAGCTTTTTGGTCAGAGTATACAAACTGCTTTATTCCCTCTAACCATAAGCTGGTGATACGTTAAATAGAAGTGGAAGATTTGTGTTGTATTTGCAGAAAAGGACTAAATACATCCTTTTCACATTTACTGCCTGTGTTACAGTTCATTCAAGCACCTGATTGGAGGTTTGGAAGATGTGTCCAGTAAAGGCCATGAGGATGCCGACGCCAAAGCCAAGTAAGAAGAGTTTATTGTTTTTATATGAATTAATTAGACTTGTATGCAGCCGTCTTGCTTTAGCTTGGATCTCGACTTTTGCTTTGTTCGGCTGATGTAATCATTTAATTGCACAATGCTGAGACTCCCCAGCAGCTGAGAGATTTCATAAAGAAAAATGCTTGAGGAAGCTGTTAATGCATTTTTGCCTTTAGGACTGTTACATAACGAGGCCAAAAACCAGAGGCTACGACCTCCGCCTCCATTTTCTGTTGAAATTAATATGTCCCTATTTATCATCGCTATGGAAACAGGAGAATAGCACTGTAGAAGGCACAGGACACCTTGGCAATGAGGTGGGCATCTTGGGGTTCAGACAACCATGAACAGGCATAATCTGATCCCTCAATGGCTCAGTGCTATGCAGTGATTCAAGGTGAGGAGACTCAAGAAACTGATAGCGGCAGATTACAGAGCGTGAGAGAACAGGAGAGAGAGAGAGAGAGAGAGATGCAAATAGATGGGCGGCATGAAGCTGGAGTGACAGGGAGGGTGACAAAGCACACTACACTTCCATGCAGCTTTGAGATTGTTGTCTGCTGAAAGTGTCAGTCATCTGTTCAACCCAGTGGCATTTAGTCAGCAAAGAGCAGAATATGACATCAGGTACTGTGCTGGTCAGAGGACGGACATAATGAGGAGGTGCATCAAGCTTTGGCATCCAGCCCTGGCCAGGCTCACCGCCAGTGACGAGTGCTCCGCTAGAAGCGTGCGGCTAAATGTGCATTAATCCATTCTTCCAATCCCTAGGTTTTCAAGGAAGTCACCTCTAGATTTATCTCATGCAAACAAGCAACAGATGTTACAGTGCACTCGCTGTCCTTTTTGAGCTTAATATCGACCCTGTCCTCTACAGCACATCACCACAAACGCAGAGACACTGAGTCTCTCCTGAAACTGTCACATCAAAGCTGTTTTCACCCTTATTAGTGTAGCTTTTCCTGCTGTGCTCTGTGTGTGTGTGTGTGTGTGTGTACACGCCATCCCTTGCTGCCACTCCCTGCCCAGCAGACGACATTTGTTCCTTGGTGAGGAAATCCTGAGTCAGGATCCGACGGTGATGGAAACTATCGCTAATTGGTCACAGTGGATAAGCACCATGAAGAATTTCTAACTATACAGCGAACTACAGCTGCTCCCTGTGAGGTTGATGGTTCTTCAGAGATCAACCTCCTGGCTGCTATGTGCTATATGTGTGCACTGTTTTAGAGCCACTGTTTGCTGAATTCCTTAGTGCCCACTTACGTTCTCAGTCAAAGGTTTGCTTCATAATGAAAGTCCTACGACAAAAAATGTGCTTAAAATGTTATTGAAACTCCTGGTTACTTGTGCCTTCTTGTAAGTCTACTTTTCATTTTTGCTTATCATTTTGTTTTACATTTAAATCATCAACAAGAAGTATCTAATCTAAATTTATAAATTTTTCAGATCCCACATAGAAAGTAGAAATAATTAAACTCTGGCAAATATTCTGCAATAAATCTGTTAACAACAGAATATTGATGAGTATGACTCAGTATTTCCTCTGTCTGTAGGAATTTAGTAAGCAAGAATTACTGGTAAATAAAAACGGCATTTAAGCTGGGACAACTTTAAGGTCAGAGATGCTTCTCTGTCCCCTGAGCGTGGCTAGACAAAGAAGAGACGAATGTAGATAATAGCACACACACATATACACTCACACACTTAGACACATGGGAATTGCATCATGTGTTATGATCTCATCCGTTCACTGATACAGATTATCACCCACTGGGGTGCCTGAGAGGGACACTTTGCATTGCAGGGCTGGTAATGGATTTGCTACATAACTGTAATAAGTAACACGCTATTTCACCCTTAAAACCTCAAAATAAACGGACCGTGTTTCAAACCCAGGTTACATTGCAGTGTTGAGTGCAGCTGTGCTCACTTACTTTTCATTCAAGGTCGTGCTTTAGGCATCTATTTCAGGTGGATGTATGGTTCCAGTCCGCTGGGTCCGCTCAGCAGGATCATATTCCTGTTATCAACATGTAGGGCTCCAGCTTTGGACGTAGACAAGTGCTTCTCTCTGCCTGTTTGGAAAAATAACAGAATCAGTAAAGGTATTTATGTTGCTGCTGCAGCAAGCATGTCTGGTATTCATTGGCTGTTGGAGAGCTTCCTATGCCCAGTGTGTCCGTGTTTAAGACACAGAAGTTAGTTTTGGTTGATTAAATATGATTTATAATAGTGGATTAATAGGTTGGCCCGATGGTTTTGAACGTGTCTTTTATTTATTTTACTCACTCATACTCTTACTGCCTAAGATTTAGCGCAGAATAATATGTGTTAATTGTTAAAATGACTTCCTGCCGTCGTTCAGTTTTGAATGGCTTAGACTTTCTCCATTGGCCTGCTTTACCTTGACACTTCAAATGGAGCAATGCTTCCACCTACTGGCCTTAAGGCAGCATTGTTCACCCTTAACACAGACCTTTATAGGAAATGGAAAACTATGCCCTTGTTCCTGATCCCTTAATATCTCGACAGAATTTACAAGCCCTTCACCATCACGATTCAACACGTCCACACCTCATAGATTTGATGTAGTTTTCCTTGCGTGCACCCCTAAGTCCATGCACGTGTCAGTCACCCTGACCTTAAGAGTAATCCTGTCCCACATACAATAATGCACATGTTTATTCTTAGTTCCCTCTCTTTATCCCATTCTTAAACAGAAAGCATTTGGGGATTTGGGGCGTTTTCTGGGCTGGATTCCAGATGATGGGAGGAGAAAAAAAGATGAAAGGATCACCAGGGAATCTCACATGATAACAGCAGCGCCTATATGAACACAAATAGACCTGACTCTCCTGGTAACCGGATGTGTTTCTGAGAAACGCTGTGGCCGGTAACCTGCCAACATGTGCCACCACATCGGCTACTGGCTGCAGCTCAGGGAAAATGCTTTATTGCTCTGGCTGCCAGTTAAGCTGATGTATCTGGTGGATCTAATGGAGCGAAAATTCTTTTACCCAGCTCACATTACCATATAACCTTAATTTAAAAAGGCGTCACCACATTCAACATTACTAGTAAAATGAGTTATCATGAAGGAAATTTAAATAAATACATAGTCCTGAATAAAATGAATCTCTAGTGTTGTGTATATATTTTTGCTAACTGTCTGAAGCTATGTCTGTCGGAGAAAAGGCTGATGTTGAGGAAGTGGTGTGTTCCAGGTGACCCAGAAAGCCCTATGCAGGCTCAGATCTGTCCTAAGCCCAGTGATCCAGAGATGGAGCTGATGAAACTCTTTCTGGATCAAACAATAAGTAGAAAAGACGTGGAGTATCTGGGGATAAGAGGCGGACATGTGGAAACAGTCCTGGCTGCCAGCGTGTGCAGGTCAGCAACGCCATGTTGGGATGTAATGGTGGCGGGGCCAAGGCATGTCTTCAGAGCCACCTGAGTAGCTGTAGCCTTATCGTGTGACGGATGTCCTGCCTTTGTTCTTTCCTATAGAGAGCAGGGACAGGCTGGGGACAGAGTGGTTTACCAGAAGGCTGAAGTCAAACACATCCTGCTCTTGTGTTCATATTTATCCACTCCACATCCTTAATAACATCCTTGATAGATTACTTTAACTTAAATCCTCTAAGATTTGCAAACAAATGAGCTCAAAGAGAGACGGATATTTTGTCTCAGGTTGTTGAAAGTGGATTAGCTCTTCTTTCATCCATCATCTCATCTCTAATCCTTTTCCCATTCGTTCTTCTTTTCCCTCTTTTCCTGACACTACAGGTATGAAGCAGAGAATGCGTTTTTCTTTAACCTCAACCTTGCTGACTTCAATATCATCGACACTCTTGGAGTTGGTGGCTTTGGACGTGTTGAGCTGGTAGGGCACGATTCCTTTTTTTTATTTTGCACACCTTGAGATTTGTCTAACAAGCTGTGCAGGTTGATACGAACACCGCCGTCGGTGTGTGAATTCCTCTCTGCGCTTCTCACTGCAGGTTCAGCTAAAGAGTGACGAGAACAAAACTTTTGCGATGAAGATCCTGAAGAAGCGGCACATCGTCGACACGAGACAGCAGGAGCACATCCGTTCAGAGAAGCTCATCATGCAGGAGGCCCACTCGGACTTCATTGTTAGGTGCCTGTCATCACTGAAAAACAGTGTACTGTAGCAAAACGTCATAGGGATCAGTTCTTTATTAGCTCAGAGCCAAATGGACCTGGTCTTAATTACCTGGGTTTTCTCAGTGGAGCTTGCAGGCTCTCTCGTATTAATAAAACATGCAAGTCAAGCATATTGGTACAATTTGCATTGCACCATAAGTGCAAATTGAAAGTGAGCAGAAGTGTTTGTATATGTACCTGTGATGGTCTGTGTGTGCGTGAACGTGAGGAGAGCGATCACATGCTTACGCTTCCCACGAGGCTTGTATTTGTGTTAGTCAAGTGCAAAGGCTGCATGTGGAACCTAGGTTGAGCTCCAGTTTGTGTTTTCAGACTCTATAGAACTTTCAAGGACAGCAAGTACCTCTACATGTTGATGGAAGCTTGTTTAGGAGGCGAGCTGTGGACTATTCTTCGGGACCGGTAGGTTGCATGTCACTGAATTGTGTCATATTGCATGTAGTTACAGTTAATGTGCTAAAAGCTCTAATGTGTGAAGCCTGCTTATTTTACAAAGACCTTAATGGAAATTCCACATCTTTATATATAAAATTGTAAATTTACCTCCAGGCAAACTCTTGGAAATGCATAACTTTGCCTTTCTAGTCGTATTAATGGCTAGTGTGCTTGAAACGAGGTGGTTTTTCGACTTTGGGTGCTTTCATAATATATTCTTATTAGATGTTGTTGTGCTCTGAGTAGAACAAACCATCTGGCAGAAAGGACGTTCCTGTTCGTGTTGGATTAGCTCAGTCATCTAACGGAATGCCGCCAATGCTCGTCTGCATCTTTAGTAACATGATTCACCTCTGCTGCTCTGCTGCGTTTCCAGGGGTTCATTTGAGGACTCGACCACCAGGTTTTACACAGCTTGTGTGGTTGAGGCCTTCGCCTACCTGCATTCCAAAGGCATCATCTACAGAGACCTCAAACCAGAGAACCTTATATTGGACCACAGGGGCTATGCCAAACTCGTAAGCAATCAATATGAAACCACTCAGAATAAACACTCTACTGTTCTCAACAAGTCCAGAATGGCTTTTATGATGCTGGAAGGGAGAAATGAAAACGCGTCTCATGTTGCGTGAGGTCACGAATAAAAGTATAATGATAGTATAACTGAAAGTATAATTGAGGTTAATTTGGGCTCTGTACTTCTTGGAGAGTTACCATTCTCTTCTCCCCTCATGGAGAACCCAGCTTGTAGTTTTTGGCAGAGGGGCAACCGGCAGCTGAAATTTCTCTGTCACTCATGACAAAGCAACAGAAAGACTCCACCTCTGGGAAACAAAAGCGTTTTCAGTTCCACCATTATACATAAGAATGAATAGCATTTTGGTATCATTTAATCACTTGACAGACGAGTAATTAAGAAAGTAGAATCATGGAAGGAAAACATTGACTTTTTCTCTACAGACACCTCCAACCAGAGAACCTCATTAGACTACAGCTATGCCAAACTCATCAACAATCCATATGATTCATTTTTTTACTTTTTTTAAGGTGGACTTTGGATTTGCCAAAAAGATTGGGTTTGGGAAAAAGACGTGGACCTTCTGTGGTACGCCGGAGTATGTAGCACCAGAGATCATTCTGAACAAAGGCCACGATATCTCAGCCGACTACTGGTCTCTAGGAATCCTCATGTTTGAGCTCCTAACTGGCAGGTAGACACAAGTCTGAGCAAAAAGAACTGATTTGTTAAATAATCCATGCAATGGCGACTAATGTTTTTCCTGTATGACGTAGCCCCCCATTCTCTGGCCCCGATCCCATGAAAACCTACAACATCATCCTGAGAGGCATCGACATGATCGAATTTCCAAAGAAAATCACCAAAAATGCTGCCAACCTAATCAAAAAGCTATGCAGGTGAGCGCTGGTCTCTAGTGGTTTGTCTCAGGCTACACGGGCATCAGTGCTTCGTTTGCTAAACCGTGTGTTTTTACTACAGGGATAATCCTTGTGAAAGACTGGGAAACTTGAAAAACGGTGTCAAAGACATTCAAAAGCACAAGTAGGCATATTTCAAATTGTTCTTTTTTTCTTTGATAGTTAAACATACGTGAGGTGTTAACGCTGTTTGTGCCTTCAGATGGTTTGAGGGCTTTAACTGGGAAGGCTTGAAGAAGGGGACACTGACGCCTCCTATCATCCCTACTGTAAGTTCACACTGCCAGTGAATATCACAGAGTGTTATTCTTAATTCCTTTCTGTAGTGCATCTTGTCCTTCAAGTGAATGATGAGAGAGTGTCTGTCTTCCAACAGGTTACATCAGCCATTGACACAAGTAACTTTGACAGCTTCCCTGAGGACAACGAGGACCCGCCTCCTGACGACAACTCTGGCTGGGATGTAGATTTTTGAAGCCCTGTCCCCTTAAAACCAAAAGAAACTCTCCTTTCGTTGGTTTGGAGGCCAGCTTGACTTGAGGATGTGGCTGTGTCATAAAAATACTGCATTAAAAATGAAAGAGGATATGGAAAAGAAGATAATGGCAAACCCTCTGGGTCACCGATATGCCTTCATTTCACTGTGGCTCTGGATCAAGCATTTATAATGGGACTGCTGTAGCACTTCTTCAGTGTTGTCTTACACTAAGTTCTAAAGGAAAGAAAGTGCAGGGAAGCACACACATACACACAAAACAGCTGAGGCTGATAATGGAGCCTGGGTTTCTTACGTAACAAGGAAAGATGGTTGGTGCGTGACTGAAAGTTCAATAGCCTGTAAGTTTTGTTTTTAGGATAAAAAAAGTGCAACGACGGGCTGCTCAGAAACAGAGTAGGCTAATAATTGATTGTTTTCTGTGTTTGTTTCTCCTCGTTATTTGGTCTTCAGGAGGATATAAGATGTTACTGCAGCTGCTCTGTGGTTTTTTGACACGCAGCTGCTTGCTGCAAGCGCCGATACTTTCCAGAGATCTACACACTACAGTTTGCAAGTAAAACTGGTTCAAGTGCTTAAGACTAACCTGAATGTCACCAGTTTCCTTCTTGTTTAGCATCCATATGGCGTAGAGTATGTACGGTTAAGAGTAAGTGAACCTCACACATGAACACAACCAGGCTGACAGCAGATACTTAGTAAACTTTCTATAAGAATAATCTACCTTGAAAAGCACAAATGCTGTGCATTCAGTGGAAAGAGACGTGACTCTTCAAGTGCCCTGCTTCAAATGTAATGAATCACACACCGACACACGTGAAATGTCAGCTAGTGTTTCCAAGAAGTAACATGTCATTATGCACTTAAGACCATTAACTGAGAAAATCAGCAGTTATAGCTAATTTTAAGCTTCGGCAGATGAAGTCACGTTTTTGTTCTTTAATAGGCTTTTAATCACACATATGAACATTTCTCTACCTACATACGTCTTCATTTCGTTTTGAAATCACCCAAATGCCTCGTATCATTTAACCAAACCAGGTTTCTGTTCATGCCTGTACAGTTCTGACATAACTGTGGACATGGCTTTGATGTCTTTGGTGCTGTTATTGATAAATTATAATACGTTACTGAGATGACAGTACTAGTTATTTTTTTGTATAGTAACTTTATGTGCTTGATTTTTTATTTTCTTTTGTAATTTAACTGGTGTCAGTTTGTTTACTTGATATCACTTGACACCCGCTACATTGTGCCCAGTGATATTCTCTAAACAGGTTTAAGCATCTTAAGTTCATCCATAAAAGTTAACTCTCACCTTCTCTGAGGCACTCTTCACTTTACCAACACTATCTTAAGCCTTCCTGGACGTCACTTCATCCTAAGACAAACTTGTCCTACAGGCCCATATTAAAAGGAGATTTTATTTTGTGAAACTCACAACTTAACCATCGCTCATGCCCAAAAGTAATGTAAGTGCCTTAAATCAATGGCATACAAATTTAACACCACGAGACATTTTCAATGCTGCATAAACACATATACACCTCAAAAAAGAATGCGTCCTCTTAGACGGCTGCTTTTCACCTTTAGTTTTAGCTAATAAACACCTTAGTCACAACGGAGGGAGAAGGTCTAGTCATCTGATGACAGAACAATTTGGATACAAAGCAGATTTCTGATTAATTAATTTGATTCATCTCACAGTACCATTTATAAACAGTACTATGATTAAAAATGAATCACGCCTGACACGGCTGCGTAGACGTGCTTTTCTCTTCACGCTGTACCTAATTCAGTCAAGTCAACCACAACTGGGTGGACACAAAGTTAACGGTAAATCACAGCTCTGTGTGACACTGTGTCTATTTCACTCAGACGTTAGAGGCTATAGAAATCTCAACATTTCACAAATACAGAATAACTTGTTTACCACCGTTGATTTTTTAGACAGTATGATCATGTTGATCATAACATATCCGCATTCTAATTCTCATTTTATTGTTTGCTTTCAATAAAGTCAAATGGCTCTACTTATATTTGATTCCAGGAAGCCAAGCACACAGATACACTTACATTTAAATTGCATAAATCAATGAATAATGTCACCGTAAGGCTAAAAATGAGAAGAAGTCCTAGCTGTGTAGGCGTACCATAAGTATTTTCATGTATTAAGGGCAGGTTATGTTTATCACAAAGCCTTATGGATGTTATTATTTAAAAAACACTGGTTTTTAGTCTTATATTGACCGCCTTCTGCAATGTTACCTGATATTTGCCTTGTGATATGTTGTTACTTCTGCTGTAAATTGATTTTGCAGTGCAGTGTGGAAGATTTTTAAAATTATAGAGTAAAAACAATACTTTTGAGTGTTGTCTCACTCAGTTATTTCACACATGCCACAATCATTGATTGAAAGCTCCTGCAGTGGACAGTTTCACGATTTGCTGCTGCTGCCACAAGAGGGAGCTGCAGATGACACGTCTCCCTTAAAACACCAGCCTGATCTCAACAGATTATAGTAGCCTGGAATTTAATAATCAGTCCTACGGTTAATGTCATCCACTTAGTGGTAAGTGCACATGATTCAGCGTCTCTAGTCTCGGTGTTGTTCGCACAACAGATCTGTTTGGGGGGACAGGGAAATGGCTACAGCCATAACAACAGGGTGACACTTCAGCGAGATCAAAGAGGATCAAAGTGCATCAAAGGAGCTCACCTTACCAGCACTGACATTTAGTAAAGTGGAGATAAAAGCGCTACTTCAAAAGATATACAGCAATTCAAACGCGTAAAGTGATACAATGTGTTTGTCAGGTGTCTACGGCACATCTCACCCACGATCAGACTCCCAGCCAGGCACACACTCACGAAAACGCAACACGCGGCCTCGCAGTCGAGCTGGACTGACCAGCAGATGACGTCCAAGTGCCAAGATGTTATCAAGCGCGCACAGAAACATCACACCTGTGAGCTTATTTATGACACGCTGCCAAAGCACAAACGGGGCAAGAGATCGACTTGTTGGCAACATATATCAAACGTGTGGTTTGCTTTTATACAATTCCAAAAAGCTCTTAATTGTCCAGATGACAGTGTCGCTTGCGCATTTTTGACGAGATGCGCGTAATTCCTGCACCATTGTGCGGAAGAAAAACGCTGACGAGATGTGTTTACAGGTATAGTTCAACTTTACCTTAAGGTTTAACGCAAACATTTCAATACGCGTCTCGCTCCTTGTATTATTGACATTTCTTCCTGTGGAGGAGCCCAAGGAGGTCAGAGAGCAGGACAGATCAGAGCCGCCTTTAATCTCCAAAGTGCCAGTCAACCCTGAAAGGCTTCGCCACGGAAGCCCATTAATTCGGTAAACTTTTCACACCCCGTAATGGTCTGCATATCCTACACATTGATGTCCGACACTGGTGTAATCAAGCACACTTTGGAGGATAACTGGTCCCTGCGCAATCAGAAAGATCAAATGAAGTAGTTAATGGAGGCAAGTAACTTCAGTCACTGTCTTTCGACTTGAATGTCGAAGAAGAACGTAACCAAAGAACTTTTATAGAGAAAGATGATAAAGTAACAAACACACGCTGTGATGAACACTGAGGTTTTACTACAGCCTCGATGTTCAGTCATTGCATAATAAAACGTGCTGCAATATGATGGGGAATTGTTTCTTTACTATTACTATATATAGTAAATAGTCATCTTAAATGTGTAAGCCTGAAATCGACTATTTACAATCTGTAAATCAACTTTTGTTTGAAACCACGTCTTTAATAATTGCATTTACTTTATAGCGTTATATATCTTGCATTCCTTGTTCTGTGCCTTTTGCTTTGATTTATTATTAAGTGTTTTTTAATTAACATTGTGATTTGATGAGGTTTCTGCTGGTAAATACGTTGTATGCGTCTCTAAATGAGACACATTCAGAGTTTTCGCGTCATTAGCATTACACAAACACTGTGAGACGCAGTCCTGTGCAGGGGGAATGATGGCCATTTCCGTACAGTGGGGCTCTCTTTGAAATTCCACCCCTCCGGCTTTGTTGTGCACAGCAAGGGGCGGGAAGACAAACAGGTCCACATGTATAAAGAGATCATCCCAGAGCTGTGAGACAGGAGACGTCGGAGCATCGTCCCGAAACTCTCTGGAGACTTTGCGATTCAGGATTTAAGGCCGCTTTGGACTTTGTCATTCGGGATTTTTTCGTGTGTCTGCAAAACACCAGAAAAGAAATCTGAGGAGAATCATGCAGGTACCCCCAGCGCATCGCTTCTTGGCTGTGTATCTGACGCTGTTTGGATACCTTGGAGACGTTTACGCGGGAACGATCCCGATAAACCCCAATGCTATCAAAAACTTACCTGGTGCTTCGGGAGCCAAGGGCGCGGACACTGTGAGTCCGAGTCCGAGGACCTCCCCCTCCGGTAGCGCGGACCACAAACCACCCGTAGACACCTTGCAGGTAAGCAACTCGCCCGTGCGTAAAAGTCGAGTCTGTGCGCAGCGTTACAAGTTTGGCTATTGTGGGCTTTGCATTCAGTTCCACAAACCCTTAAAGAGACCTTACCTTCGTTTCTTACCTTATCACAACAGTGGGGCGTCTGCGCGGATGATGAAGACTGCGGAGGTGACGAATTCTGCAACGACGCCCGAAGCGCCTGCCAGTCGTGCCGTAAAAACCGGAAGCGTTGCACAAGGGACTCCATGTGTTGTGTGGGGAACCGCTGCAGTAATGGTGAGCAGAGACAGCCTTTACTAGACTGTTTTTACTTTCACAGCTGATTTCAAGCTGTTTGCTTGTCCCACTGTCTTCCATGTGTTGTGTTATATCCATCAATTATAACCACTATGTTGTTGACTCAAAGCGCTTCTTTACCTTTCTAGGTGTTTGCCAGGCAAGTGACATAGATGGTACAGATGCATCCATCATAACTGCCTTGCAAAAACACAACACCACGGTGGAGCATCATTCCAAGAGGCTTCCCACTGGCCAGAGCCACCAGCCTCATGCTGTAAAAGGTAAATCCTCTTAACAATCATCCATCATGACCTGAGTGCTGATACATGTTTTTAGTGAAATCTGTTTTGCTGACGGACATATGTTCTCTGTAGGTCAGGAAGGGGATACTTGTCTGAGATCTGCAGACTGCTCAGAGGGCCTATGTTGTGCCAGACACTTCTGGTCTCGCATCTGTAAGCCTGTGCTGACGGAGGGCCAGGTGTGCACCCGTCACCGCAGGAAAGGCACCCACGGGTTGGAGCTGTTCCAGCGCTGCGACTGTGGCGATGGCCTGACCTGCCGACCAGACAAAGGAGAGCGAGAGCACGGTGTCAGCAGGACTGCAGCCCGGAACCTACACACCTGTCAGAGACGCTGATACAAATGCCAGGACACACATGCACACACAGAAACACACACTCAGCAAACCCCCAAATCAGTCACAGACACTGATAAACACTTTTAAGCCTTGCATACACCAAAGATGCTGACACTCACACACCCATAAGACACCCAACACCTAAGACATTCTTTCCTGCCAAAGTTGCTGACACAAACACAGCACCCGGAAGGATAGACACGATTCTTGGAAAAGTGATACACCCAGAGGGATGCAACAGTGCAAGATGGACTGATCCAATTTCTCAACAAACGAGGAGTCAGAACCTAGAAAGTAACATTTCAGAAGTCTTGGGAAGATTGATTTATGTCATTGGTAATGGCAGATCTGTTTTGTTTCTCTTTTTATGGAACTTCAAGCCTCAGTTATTGCAGTAAATTACTGTATTGTAAATATTATCCTGGAGGTGGCACTTCAATGGCTATTCAACTCTGTCAACACCAGTATTATAACAACATGGTGCTGCATGCATTGTAAATGTGTTATATATTGTTTTATAAGAAAAAATGTTATATATAGAAATTTGAATATATTTGTTTTATTAAACATTGTGTGATAACCTTACACTTTCTTTCTGGCCGTATTTTGTTACAAACTAGTCACTGGCACATTGGTCACCGAAGAAACGCCTTTAACACATATAAATTCTCCTACAGCAGTTAGGGTCTAATTTATTTGATGCGAAAATGGTTGGAACAGTGGGAAACATTTGGAAAGCAACAATCACTCTGTGGTGTTTAACTTGCAGCCCAGTCTCACAAATCAGTGGCTGAGACTGAGTGGATGGTTTAAATGTTTGGCTTCTCAAACCATTTACACACAATTGCTAAAATATGTGCAGGGACACACACACGAAACATACCTCGAGCGAAACACGCAACTTTACGGGGTTTTCACTGGAGCCACTGCGACGGGAGCAGCTTGACCCATGTGAGCTGTGTCATCAGACAAGCGTTAAAAGCACGACAGGATGCTGATGTATCAAATGATAACTGCAAGGAGGTAATAACAAAGTATGTGTGCCCTGGCGAGTGTTTGCCAGCTAACCCTTTGGTGTTGCTGGCTAGTTTCTAATTATAGCTTGTTGCCTTCATGTGCAGCAGAGCAGATAGCTAGTTACTCAAGCTAAAGCCTCTAATTACTTACTTACAACTTACTCAATCTACACAAGGATTCTTGAAATGAGGTGGACGACAGAGCACTCAGTTTTGGTGATAATATAAAAAGAGTCAACTCTCCAACTCTCCAGTTGCACAGCACGCAGTTCTTGTTGTGCAACGGACATGCTCTAATATGTAGGCTATGAATCCACCCAGATACACCTTGATGCCTGTAATTAGACCTGTTTAGATTAGAAGATGGCAAAGAAATAAATGACTGTACTTTCTGCTTGATTTTCGTGTCAGATCAAAAGGAGCAGAGGACACTCGTGATATCTGACAGAGCCAGATCAGCTCTTCATCTGTTTACGTGCATAAGTCATTCATTTGAAGTCTGACGACAGAAAACAAGGTGCCTGTTGGAAACGAGATCATTTGCTCAGTGGCTGTGCTTCATATTGAGGCACCCGAGCATATGTATAGCAGAAACAACGAAACTACGTGCGATGTGGAAAGGCAGCGCGGTCCAGCCGGTCTGCCTGTGTGACGACTGTACTCACACTGAACTCACATTCCAGGTATTTGCACATTGTGGTAGTGATGCTCAAATAAAGAATGTGCTCGGTTTTTCTATTATTGCTGAGTGAAGATGCATTTAAAAGAGGCAGGTATACATCCAGAGAGACACGCTCCACTCAAAGGGCTGAGCGTCCATTCTTTTGTGTAATTAGGATAAATGCGAGCATTGTCAGCAGTACGACATACTGCGCAGCCTCGTGTTTGTGGAGGTCCTGGAATCTGCGTATGTGTGTGAGCCTGTCATCATTACACCGGCCACAGACTAACACAGGCCACAGGCATGTGCCCTAGCTGAGGGCAGGCCAACGCGTGTGTGTGAGCAGTGGCCTTCAGAGAAACAAAACAAGAGCATCCAGGACAACAGACGCGTACAGTCAGTGCCTACACGCCACCTAACAACTACTGAACATACAAACAGTTACACACCCATATATGGGAATCTTGGGGCGTTAGGTTTGAGTAGTAACAGCACGCGTGCCCATGCAACGATACCCTGACGCCTGGTGTTGTCATACCACGAGAATGAATCAGCTTTCCCACCAGCACACGTTTTCATGCTACTGTGCACCTTCAGTAACTGGAAACTCACAAGTGCAGCAGGATTTCCCCTTAGCGACACGCACGCATGCTAACAGTAAATGAAAGAATTGATTAATGTCTTCCTTTCATCACGGTAATATTTTGCACGTTTTATTTGCTTAACACATACTTAAAACTAACTAAATTACAATATTTCTAGACTGATAATCATTAAGTCAGCTGCATTACGAAAACAGTCAATGGGGCATAAAACAGAGAACTTCCAAGTTTATATCAGTGTCTTAATTTCCCCGATCTCCCATCAAGATCCAAGTGTAACAATAAAGCTTTTCTCTGCCTGATGCCTGGTGTATTTGCTATTGTTATTCTAACGTTGCTGCCAAACACCCTTGACAGACATCTCTCAGTTAACAAACCCATGAGTGAACCGTCAGAGATGAAAGGCTACAGAAACGTAGCTGTGTACACAGAGGCAATGCATGCTTTGTCAGATGAAAGAGGCGGCATACCTCTGGAATGAGTGTTCAGATTAAAAACCCAGCTCCTATGTAAACACAATTTCACAGCGAGGTGTCAAACCTTTGGCTGCTGGCACTGATCACTTAATAGAAGAGAAGCACAATGCTCGCTATTCACCTTTGTGGGACGGCAGACTGCTCGATTGAGCAACGAGGGTAAATCTCTCCGTACTTGAGAAATAATAATTAAACAAAGAACAACTCTTTGAACACAATGCACTGAGTGTGTGAATGCAGGAGGAGAACAGGTTTGGCCCATTGATTTAGCTTACGGCTGATGTCAACACAACAGGGGAAACAGGGATTTTCACATAGTGAGGCGGTGACATATTTTATTTTGATTGGATCTCGTGTTACGTTGCAGATTAAGTCACCGGTGACAATTGTTCTCACTCACCTCCTCTGTTTTCGCATATCACATTTCACAGGTCCTTGCCACTCTCACGTTGCTTACACTGGGAAGACACAAACCCTAGACAGGTCTTAACATGGCTCGGACACAGACAGTCGCACTTACTCCTACAAACAAACAAGGTCACCTATTAACCTGGAAGTGCAAGGAAGTGGACTCAGTTTAAAAACCCACGGAAGCGTGAGGACAACATGAACCCATCACCTGTCGTAGATGGCAAGCACCCGTCGGCGTCTTGCTGCTAACCAAGGACTCACCCCTGACACTGAATTAACCAAAGACAGAAAGCTCATGGATGACTGGTTCCAAGCCCAAGGTTGGAAAGTGTGTTGGGCTAGAGCAGAAACAAGTGGTTGTTTTATGTTGTTTTAGCTGCCTGTTACACTAACACTGCATGGAAGCCCAAGTAAATTGATACTGGACCGCAGTGCTTTGTTTTGCTGTGCACTGCTGACTTCTCTTTTCCCTACTGGCTGTTTAAGTAGCAGCAGGACTCGAGGGCTACGTGAGCCCTTTGGCTCATCCTCCACCACCTGCATCCTTCAGGTGTGTTCTGCCACTCTGTCCAGTAGCCCCACAGCTTACACAGCTGCAACAAACAATATACCCATTGTTTACACTAATATTACCCCAATATGCAACGTCTGCCCACGCTGCCAGACGAGGGGAGGGGGTGAACAGATGCACTGGCGAGTCGCAGCTGGGATAAAAACGCCTACTTTTCATTATGGTTGGTCCAGAAGCTGGAGGCCTGAGGCTGGGGCTAGGACATGGTCCAGAGCTGGCTCAGCTTCTGGCTGCTGTGTAAAGTCTGCCTCAGCCACAACCACATTGCGCAAAACAGCTTCACATATAATTTACTCATTATTCACAAAGTTTTAGAAAAAGTCAAAAAAATATTGCAGAGTGAGGGAGCTGGTGGAAAACTAGCCTGGACTGAGTCGCTATTCAGTACAAACTAAAGCTATATTCAGTTATATAACAGTGAAAGATTGAGAGCAGACTGATGGAGTCACAGTTAATTAACACAGCCAGTTGAGTAGAGGTGACCACAAAACCTTACACTACCCTATAAGATTGGAACAGAGACCGTGTAACCAGCGATTGGCAAATTCCTGTATGCGCATGACATCAGTAGGCTTTACTGGTGACCATAGCTAATCCAGTATGCAGTACGGCAGACTACAGTTTATGAGGAACGGGAAATATGCGTCTCTGAGCCCCCGGTTCATTCCATAAAACATCCTGAAAAGGAGACAGGGTTGTCTGTGAAAGAAATGAGTATTACAGTGTTTAAACAAGGACATCAAACGCCTGAATCAACGGAGACACAGCCCGACAGACCAAGACTTCAAACATTGTGCTATTAACAGTCATTAGGTCTTAATCAGAGTTTTGTGGTGACTTGTCACCTCCCACGCCAGCCTGACCCCCCCAGTGTCCCACCCATAGTCTTTAATGTCCCTGCTTGTTTCCCCTCCTTTCAAAAACACTCCACCAAAGAAGATAGCCGATGCACAATCTCATTTGTATAAGGACTTTGCAAAGGTGGAGTCCATGCTAATAGAATGAAGAGGAGGGGGTCAGGGCTTTGATCTCCCCGGGGGGCAAATGGATTGGATTGTCTTGCCCCTGCTGGTGGGGCTAAGCTGGGGACAGTGTGAGACACAGGGGGTCATATCAAAGGTAGGTATCTTCAGAGGGCCTTCTCAGCGGCACATTAGTACGCTATCTAAATGTTGATTTGTTCACACCAACATCTGAGGAACCTTAAATGAACAGAGAAAAGGCAGCAGCCAGTGAATGCAAATGAGCAAAGTAGTCAAGTTCACTTCTTCAGCTGAACAAAAGCAATCAAACGGTTTCATTCACAAATGACGGCCTGACTCAAAGCTTCCCCACCGTCTGGTTTTTCAAACGCTGATAGCGCAGCGAACTCATTGTCTATGTTGTGGCTAAGGAAATGAAATAGCTGCAGCTAACAGCCATGTTGAGGTTGCTAAGCGTGTGTGTGTGTGTGTGTGTGTGTGTGTGTGTTCCTCCATGTGGGTGGGAAACATCATATTACTGTCACTCTCACAGCAGACATTAAAAAAGGAAGATACAAATCGCACGTACACGCATCCGGCACCAACTGTCAGTCAATGCCAGACAGAGACTCAAGTCCGTTGTGCATAATGTCTTTTTTCTACATTGATTAAATGCGGACGTCAGAGGAATCTGCTCCCAAAACCTCCTGATGCAAACCACAGCTTACACATCACTGCTGCAGCTTTATTTTTAGGTACATCGAGGGTTAATCTTAAAGTAAATGCCAACAGCAAAGCTCAAACTTTGGCATCACAAAAATGTTGAAGTCTAAGGTTATGATCCCATATTTCCATATATTTTATTTTAAATGCTGCCAAGTTTGTTAGAGCAAGATCTCAGCCATATCCTTAAAAGAGGGAAAATTCGACTCCTTGCCTAGTGTCGCAGTTTGCCGTTCTCTGTGCGCGTGGCCCAAATGTGGGATCGCAAATAAGCATCTCTATTTTAAGGGACTTTAAGACCAAGAGCACTCGTCTGGGTCACTCCATATCATTAGAAACATCTCTAGAGATGAACAAATTCTTCTGGCACTCAAGCGTAATTCTGGCCTTTAAGCCTATAGCAACCATACAATAAAAGCCAAGCCTAAAACCTCCTTCCATCACGGTGTTATTTTTGAATCTCTAGTGAGATTTGGGTTGACACTGATTATTTGGGTTATCTTGTGCATCGAACTTCTACCTCAGCACATTCCTGAGGGGCTGGAATCGCGCTCAGAAGCCTCAGTCTAACCCCATCATTTAAATGTGCGTGTTAACGCGTCTCTTTATTGAGTCATTAACCGTACTTGCTTGTGTTTTAGGCCCTTTCTCCTCGGCTGTTGGTAAATATTTGCTAATCTAAGACTGGATTCTGAAATGGTTCACCAACGTCTCCTTTGCATAACAGTTGTTGTGAAAGTATCTATTGTCTCGTTTCAAACTGACCACAGTGTATTTCAGTGATGTTGGCAAGGGTTGGCTCCTCTGCAGCTCTAATTAGCATTCCTTCCAGATAAAACAATGATCACTTGAATACGACTGAGCCAGGCTTGCAGGAAGTGATCTGAAGAGCTGATAGGAACCCATGATTGCCAAGCAGCTAACTCCAGTCCTCCCTGCATAATGTTTTAATTCAGCATCACCCCCACAACCCCATTTTGTCCCATCGCTAATCTTAAGTTATCTTTAAACTACCGCTTTGTCCTGCGGCTACAGGCCTTATCATTTATTGATTATGTCTCTTAGATTAAAGGAGCAGCTTTCATTTCCACAAGAATGTGGCCAGCACTTTGAGTCCATATGGAAGCATTTGCTGGACAGATGGGCTATTTTCTCTCCTTGACAAGGTCCCACTGGTCAAAAAGGGAACGGCAGGGACTTGGTAAGTAATGGTGCTGTAGATATCCAACTGTTGCTGTCTTTGAAGTCTGACTACCAGGTGATATGTATTTGACCATAAATTAGAGACAGAGAAAGAGATAGTACTAGGAAACATTCAAACAAAATCAATACGAAGAACCATACAGTGTAGCTGAAAATCTCCACATTAATCACACAAGCCAGTGTTACAACAAGTCGTCTTAATTCCTCCAGACAATTCAGGCTGTCAAAAGGATGCATAATACAACCCCAGACCTCCTCAAGTCTCCCAGACTTAATTCCATGTGCCAAAAAGCTGAATTGCCTGAATGTGGGTTACGCACAAATGATGGACATTTTGTCTTGGAGTAATTACTAATATGCCACTGTTGTTGCCCAGGCTGCCTGTATCTGGGTTTTGGTTTAAATGTTGGGTTTATTCTCCTTGGGCTGTGTGGTTTGCAGCAGCTTAATCACAAAGCCACAAGCATCTCAACCATTTTGATAGGAGCCAAACTGGGAAGGTTTCGTATGTAACACTGTTTTTGCAAGCCCTACATATAGCAGCCTTTTCTGCAGAGTCAGCGAGGCAACAAAATAGAAATAGTTCGTGTTGACAAATTGAAAATAAGCAAATAAAATGAAAATAAAAAACAAGGTAGTTATAGGCTGTGAAATGTTGCAGACTGTAAATGTGCTGATAGCAGGGATGGAGATTAGTCATTTTAACTTACAATAACAAAACATATTATTTCAGTGCCTAAGACTTTGTTAGAATATATGTTACGCGATTCACATTTGGGTCGGTTTGCTCTTGTTTTCTTGTTTAGACTGATGGAGCATCTGGAGACAGTTTTCAGATCAGTTTCAGATTTAGCATAGAAGATGAGTAAGAAGCCCGAGCACAGCTTAAAGATTAAAGAGAGTAGGTGATAAAAGATCTTCAAATGCAGAACGAGACGTACAAGCTTCTGGGAGATAACACAGATCACATGTTGGCAGCTTTACATTTATGAGCCTGAGAGAAAAAGTCGCCAATGTCCAAGCGTCCGGCTCGTGTATATATTTCCCAGCACACAGGTGTTTACAATCCTTTCCGAACAACCTTGTTTACAAAAACAACAACATTCGAGAAAAGGATAGCACAAAAAGTTACAGGCAGTAAGGCAATTAACGCCTATGTACCATGCCCAAGGCCTCAGCTCACTACTAATGGCTTGGGGCTCTGTACTAAGCCTGCTTTTTATTGGGCATTCAACTTGCAAGACGTCCAAATGTTGCCACAAGGGACTTTTAGAAACATTTGCTCACCGGAGACATAGAAGTAAAACTTTTTTTGTATGTAATTTCCAATTAAACTGATGAACTTAAAAACACTGCTCCTGTCAGGTTTGGCAGTCGCAGCTGCATTTTTTTCCACAGGGGAGTGTAGATGAAAATATAATAGCAATAATAAAAAGAGTTTATTTATGTTAAAACAAAAGTAAACTTGTCTGCTTTAAGGTTAAATGATAGACACTAAAACGTTCAGAATTGTTATTGTAAATCTGACACAACTCTTAGATTTTGTGTCCCGATCTCCTCTTCTCTCATTTTACCACATGCATCTGTTAATTGAGCCTCTTTTCCAAAATGCTGTGTATCGCTGTTCCTCTCATCTCTGTTCCTCTGATCTGTCACACGCATTGCGAGGACGCTCACCCCTGATCCTCGGAGATCTGTGAGTACATCGGGAGGAATGTGTGTCCTTCCTCTTTATCAACTAACAAGAGGAGTAGGAGGGAAGAGTGGAGGATGTTGAGATGTTAGGAACGTTTTGGGAGCGGGGCGGGAAGAGAGAGCTCTTTGTGATCACTTATCTGACAGGATATGAAGCAAGTCAATGGTTTTGGAATTTGGCAAAATAGCTTCCTTCAATGGGCATTGAGACATCCCCTGACATGAGGCCACATATGTCCGAGCAGTTGAGAGAGACAGAGAAAGAAGGAAAGGTTTTCAGGAAGAGAAGAAGACAGCCAGAGGGTATTTTAGAAGTTCCGTATTTTGTTAATTGCCCGTGATAAGATGCAGCAATTTGCCGGTAGTTGCGATGATTATCAACGGCAGCAATTTAACAGATGTGGCTGCACTGTTACAGCTTTTACACACATCTCTCTCTTTCCAGCGTTGACTGAAGGACCAGTCGGACAATTTTAGGGATTTTTTTTAAGAGCTCACAAAACAAATGCTAACTAATTATTAACATCGTTCATGTGAAGAACATACACGCGCACAAACCGGACACACGGGTTTGGAGTATTATTTTTGTTAATGGGATCTAAGGGGACATCGCGTTCCTGATGTGGTGTAATTGAAGCTGCTGTATTAAAGGGCTGTGTTCCTCTCCTGCTGGTGAGACACAAAGTAATGCAAACTCCATCCCAGTTATTAACTCAGGAAGTCCCCACGGTGCGCTGCACTCTAATGAGAGAGGCCGATACGTATTTAATTTTTTTTCCATTCAGATTTTGCCCCTATGACCTCAATGAAGCTTATCCAGCGTTCAGTGATTTCCCTCTGGGGAAGCTCAGTGTGACCAAATGTTCTCAAATGCACATTTCTCATCTTTTCTGACTCATTTCACTGATTTAATTAATAGAAACAGGAAAGTTTCCTTGGTCTAATTTCCATCTGTCAGATTATTTCCAGTTCTGCGACCAGAAACGTTTGAAATTGAAACTGTGCTACTTGTTTTGAACGTCTCTTAAGCCTTGTGAGAATGACACACAACAGAATTGCTGCTTTTCGGAACAGTTGTCATCTCAATCTAACACATTTATACCGTCTGAGCACGGTTTGAACACAGAACACACATTTGTTATTAACTGCTCTTGTGGTTTTTCTTTTTAGTCACCTGCAAACAAATATTTTTCCATTCATTAGGAAGAGACGTTCTCCTTTGCCAACCACAGATAAATCTAATCGGCAGTGTCCACACCCCACCCTCAGCACAATAGGCCTTCTTCTCAACACAACGGCTCCTTGTCTTTAAACAAATTAACACTAATGCATCTTAATGGGGTTGAAATTACAACCCCGTGTAGCTCCGGGACAAATTCTGACAGGGGCGCGTTCGTGTTTTTCTCGATCTTACCAAACATGTGTAATTTCCCATAATGCACTGTTTATCGGTCCTGCTTCAGTTTTTCACTCGATGGGCTGTGTGTGTTACACTGTAACCTCCAGAGAAGTGTTGTGTATCCAAAGAAGAGATTAGCTCTACAGCACTCAAAACACTCCCGATTTTCTCACACAGGGGGAAAACCAGCCACAGTTGTATTGTCTCCTCCGCTTTGATGTAGGATTCTGAGCCCTGACGGACGTATAATGTCATTAACAGTCAAAAATCAGGGTGGTCCTTCCCGGTGTTAACAGCTCACCCTGCTTTTGGTCCCACTGATTCCTCCAGACCAGATTTTTCTCAGGCTGTTGAACGTTCACTCAATGGTTTAATTGCAAGCAGACTCACGGAGATGGATATTTGAATCACGCTGAGTAAAATATGGCTCCATCTGGATTTGATAAGCTCATAGATGAACACCATGTGATGCTGATTTTATACTTTACACTTCAAACAATTACATTAATTCCAGGGCACCTATGAGACTTTGACTGTGGGGTAAGGAGGGAGTAATCGCAGCGCGTGGTTTGGAAATGCACGGCCAGCTTTAGTTCGATCCACCTCAAAAAAACTAAACAAAACAAAACAAAACTGGCCTCTTATACGTGACATGCATTCGGCCTCATCACAGCGATGGCTAGCATCGCTCTTAAAGAAAAGAAAGAGCGTTTCTACTTTTTAGTACCAAAACAGTTTTTACGCAGTGTTTGGAAACAGCAAACGCATTTGCCAAAAGATCTACTGAAATCCCTGACTCAATAGCAGTTACACACCAATAGCTGTGATCAGAAGGGCTCTCCAAATATGTGTCAAAACAGGTAGCAGAGGAAGCATGAATCTATAATTATATAGATGGTATAATTACGAATCAAGCACATATACAATTCATGGTATAATTACGAACCTCTGCAGCTATAAGCCACTAATGGGAACTGGGAGCGAGGAGTTATTCAACACGCAGACAGCTAATTACTGTGTAGGCTTCGTTAATTGGCTATGCCCCCTGTTTAGAATGGGAGTGTGATCAGGTTGGCAGATTTATGGAGCAGTAGCACAGTTACAAAACAATAATGTTCAGGAGAGGTATGTTCAGTGGTGTCTCAGCGGCCAGGAAAGGTGACACTGGGATGGGCCGCGTAGCGAAGAGAAGAAGAAGAGACGCTTGCTCACACTTACTGTAAGACGCTGCATCTAAATCTCGGCTTTTCGCAACACGCGATGAAGATCCTATCTGCCACCGTGCGATTCTGAAACGCTCGCGCATGATAAGATAAAAAAAGAAAAGTGGTTGTGCAGAACCAGCCAAACGATTAGCTTTGCGGTAGTTGAAAGGAAAAAAGCACTGGGATCACAAAAGCTGCTTGGTTTTGTATGGAAACAACTGTGGCTGCATGTTTGGTTCTCATGGAAGCCACATGACAGGGAGGTCATGAGAGAGACAGCAGGCCCGGCGCTGTGTGCGATCTCACCACACTCGTTCCCCAGCACACTTTTGATGTTTCGCTCCTCGGCTTTTATCATTGCTCCTTGAGAGACCCTTACTCTCACTGTCAGGAAAGCAGACGCACACACACAGACGAACACACACATCCGCATTCTGCTCCCTCTCCATCTGAGGAGAAACTTGGCTCCTGCCAACCATTTCCAGCTAACGGACCTATTTTAACAAGCAGAGAAATCATTTAGCGGACACTTTCCTGGATCATAAAACACCAAATGAAGGCTTTGGGATCCTGCACTTTTATTGATCTGCGCTCACCGATCAAATGTATACTTCCTGCGCCAGGCTTGGTCAGCTTGGAAGAGAGGAAATAGGGGGCGGGGTGGAGGATGAGGATGAGGGGAGATGAAGTAGGGGGTTGCTCATGTGAGACTGAAATGTGATCCGGAGCCTGTGTCGCATTAGCCTTAACGGGCTGTGTGGCAGACGCACTGGCACCACTGGTGGAGGAGGTGGACTAGGAGGAAGACAGGGGAGGCTGATTGGCGGACACCCTGATGCAGGAAAAACATTTGGAGCTAGAGCAGCAGGAAGGAATGTCATCATCAAGTCAACCGAGAGGGCGAATGACGCTTATCCCGCAATCTAAGTCACCTTTGCACCTACAGCACACTCATCATCACACATGCCCTGTTATCCTGTCATCTCACGGGGTCACGGTCAAGCTGGCGCTCCCTCTTTCTCTGTGTCATGTTGTCTCTCTCCTGCTCTGTAATTTCCTTTTTTTCCTCTCCTCTTTCCCGGAAAGAATGAGTCTCCTGACGCTCCACTAGTGAATTTCAGGGGGCTAAACAGCCCATTTCAGCGTCTGACTCAGTTATGGAGCTTGAAGGATTCCAAGAATTCCAGCTTTTACACCCACAACTGTGACGCCACCTGAGGGAATGCCATAGAGATCATACCAGACACTTCCTGTACACACATGGGATTCATCTTCAAGCAGCAACATGAATCCGTGCTTCATGTGCAGATGACAAAACGTACGATCGGCGTGCAAAACACGAAAGTATGTCTCATAGTGGAGAAATGTACACAGTACTCTCGCCGTGCACATGGACGACTGTGGATGCCTGACAGGGTGATGATGACAGAGCGTGAAGGAGCGAGAGCGGGTGAGAGAGCAACAGAGGAAAAGAGCGAAAGAGCCAGAGTGAGAAGAGTGGAGGGGTAATGACTAGGTCTGCTCAGGACAGAGGAGGCGACAGAGGGGGAAGCGTCTCAGATCGTCTCCTCGTGGCTCCTCTTTGGCGTCTGTGATCCTTGGACCCTTCACGCAATCTCCCTTATTACAAGGCTTCCCCTCTCCACAAGGGCACCACTACAAAATGGAGCAATTACATTTAATTAGGCTGCAGAGGGTAGCGAGCCTGCCTCATCCCAAAACCTCAGAGAAGCGCAGACTTCAGGTAACACAACGGTCGGGGAGGACTTCAAAGACATTCAAAATTACAGCGCCATTAGTGGAGCCACCACAGAACTGCTGTGAAGCCAGGGAATCATTTGACCCGGAGAGGTAGACAGAAAGGAGTTAAAACTGAAGAGCAGAGCAGCAGAGACAAAAACATCTCAACAGACAAAAATTAAGGGGCAGCCTGAGGACTTCTCTAAACATTGTTTGTGTTGTATGGGAGACTTAAAAAATGATGGCGTCCTTGCAATGACTATTAGTTACGCCTCAACCCTGAAGCCTCTCTGGAAGGAGGCAGCTTCGGTCCGTGTCCAACGTCTCACGGTTTTGAAGTAAAATACACATTTTTGTTACGTAACAAACAGAACAAGATTCAGTCTGTCCTGAAGAAGACAATACGCGAGACAATCCCACTTCATCTGCCTGATGTCTGCAGCTTTGAATTCTGGCTCACTGAGGGCTCGGTGGCTCGAAACATTTTATTGATGCTGACTCACTAGGCCTCCATGCACAGTGGAAAATTCTGAATTAAATGCTATTAGATCTGCGTCTGAGACAGTTCGACTCCTGCTTAAACAGACGCGATCTGTGCATTTCTCACATTTTTCCTGTGTAAGACGGTTAAAGAGACTGAGTCAGGTAATGAGTCAGGGATTCTGCTGTGACACACACACACACACACACACACACACACACACACACGCTGCGTACGTGAGATGTGTTTGTTCCTGAGGCGTGATGAGGAAAAGGAGCAGGCCACTGAGCCCTTAAGAAAGTGTTGCAGGTAATATCAGCAGTTTCATCTAACATCAAATCAAGGACCAGCATCACAGCGGAGCGAAACCCTGCTAATACTAAATCTCCCGTTTAAACACTGCACCAGCGTATGCATCGTTTCCACAGCTCAAAATCCTGGATTTCTGTTTTTGTGGCCATTGCTGTGCTGTGATTCTGTGCCACTGAGACATTCTTCTGTACGTGTTAACGCGTCTTTTGCAGTTAACTATGACTCCATAAAGAAAGAACCAGGTCTCCTGTTTTCCACCACAAATTAGTCTCATGCTGCGTCATGATTTACTGGCTCCGTTATAGTAATCACAACCAGATCCGCGCTCACCGTCGACTACAACTGACTGCTGGAAACTTTGACAGACAGCCAGTCGTGCTGCTGTCGCCTGTATTCCCAGGGCTCTGCGCCTGAAGGAAACACTAGCTATATATTAGGGAGTGGGCTGGTGGTTTCCACGCTTTTCAAATGGATCTACCTACTGGATTTCATATTTTGGCTTCTCTCCTCTGCATGTGTATTTAGAGTAATTATGATCCTGTAAAATATAGTACATAGTATATTCCTAAAGTAAGTACATGGATATGCCAGCAGAACAAGATTAGTGGAAGTACTATGTACAAGAAGCACACTGGGACATTCAAACTAATGAGGCCAACAGCTTCTACGTCCGACAAGATATTCAGATACAAAAGTAACGCTGCCTCCTTCTGCTTCCATTTAAATCTCTCTCATACAAGCATGGTACAAAACCTCGAAGTTCAACGCGACTGGGCACTCTGGGCTCGGCCTGCGGCGGCTGGATCGTGACAGCATCACGATAAGACCAAAAGCATTCCAGCGTTCGGCGGCTCCTATCTGGACGAGGACGGCGTCCACGTCAGACAACATGGATCGCTTTAAAGAGAACGCAAATGCCGTGTCTGATGACGCTCTGAGCTCGGACATAGAGTGAGTGATATTAATCTTTGGATAAGAGAAATGGACACAAATAGATGAGAATCAAAACAAAGACAGGAACAGTATCTTGTCTGTGAAGGGTCCATGAAATGCATTGAGGATATGAGGCATGTGGTGCCCAGCTGTGTTCAGCCCGAAGCAGCCTCAGTTCTGGTAAAATATTGTAGTTGCAATAAAGGTGATCCTGAGGATCGCTTCTGTGAATCACATATGTGACTGAGCCAAACGTAAAGAGAAACGTAGCAGTATACAGTACGTCATCATCAGAATAGTATGGTGGGCTAATATATAAAGAGGAAATGTCAGGTAATCACAGGTAAATTAAAGCAAAGCGTTAAAATGAAAAGCAAAACTTGGACGGGATACAAAGATATTTATTTTTAGATGCTATTTTTTCCCATCGAGTACTGCTTCATGCCAAAAGCCACATCCAAACATCCAAACAACGTCTGGCATGCTTTTGAATGTATGCAGACATCTAACCGCCTCTACAGCTGTGGGAGAGGACCGGCGCTCGCCCATATATGCAAGCATGTCTCTGGTCACATGTGCACGGCATTAACAAAGACACAAACAAGACCGGGGTGTACCGCAACCTTATGATTAGGCTGATTTATGAAGATATCAGAATGCAGTCTGCAAAAAAAGGAAAAGATTCTCTTTCCCTAAAAAGCTAAATGGATGAGCATTTAATCCAGCGCCGGTTCTTGGTGACATGAAATTGCTTTGAATTATGGAGGCCTCAGCGTGTTTTAACATGATGGTAGCGTTTGAAGGAAAGAAAGAGGCATATTTAAAAATACGTTTCACTAAACAAATCACAGATGCCACCGTGGTCATTAAACTGCGTGACACTGATCATCCTTGTAGTGGCCAAACCCTGCCCTGACAAAGACGTCCTGCATATACAGTACATACAGTATATATATATATATACTTAGACAGAAACATAAAACACTAGGGGCCACCGGGCCCTGCTCTATCGTAAATCATCAGGCCACAGTGGCACCAGGCCCCACACCAGGCGGACGTGAATATAGGCTACTCCAAGCATGATCACTTGCACTTCAGCGCCCGCTTGGGAACGTCGCGAGTGAAATAGCTCTAAATGTATTTGTGGAGTTTCAGATGCTGCTGTTGTGCATCTCTTTCACTGATTCACTGATTCTGCAAAGCGTGTGTTACAGCTGTCTAATGGTCTGATGAGCCGCTTTTACTCCCAAAACACTGCCCTCGTGTTCACCTGAGCTGTGCACTTTGGCTTCTTTATCATCAATATGTGTCATTGTGAGATCAATCTTCCCTCTCAGCAAATTACTACCCAAGCACTTTAAAACGTACAAACTCCAGCACTGATTGGCTAAACTTAGCAGCAATGCTCCACGGTTTCCCTGGACCGTGCAGGTTGCATAACTCTCTCTCTCTCTGAAGAGGTCTCTCTCTATTGCCTTTTCTCTCTTGTCCTCCTTTCAGTAAACACCTCTACTTTGACAGGAGTGGCAATTTTCATCTCACTGATTGAAGAGTAAAGCTGCTGCTGGTCCGCCACAGAGACTCCTGCCCTGCCCTGCCGTGCTCCCTCTCTCACTTTGTACTATCAGTCATTGAGATGAACCTCCCCGTGATCCAAATCCTGCAGGTCTCAAGGCCCCTTAAGAACAGAGCCTGCGAACTCAGTCTGCATTGGCCTGTTTTCATTGGGCCTTGAAATACTAAGCAGTGAAAGTAGCGCAATTATAAATCTATGAAAGTGCATTCACGTTTTTCCATGAGCGTGACTTCGTGCACAAATCCCCCATGCAAACAAGGAGTATATTTAGATTCATGGACAACAGACTAAACTTCACTAACTCAGCAGTTAATGAGGTAAATGCTTGCAACAACATTTTCTCCTTTCTTAATCTGCCAGTTGCCTGTCCCTTTAATAGCGCTGCTTAATTGTAATGACTGTGTCTGTTTGCATTGGGATGAATGAGGCTCTTGGATACAAGCGAGGCAGCAAGCCCAGACCACAGCAGAAAGGCCTGGCAGTGGTGACGACTAACAGCTCATCAGTATTGGAGACGGAGGACACCTCATCAAAGGGCAAATCAACAAAACTGTGCCCCCGCAGATTAGAGCCACAAGTGGCCAAAGGCTTGAAGCGGTGACTTAGGATAATCTTAACCTCACCAAAGCCCCAACTAATACGCAGAGAAAACAGAAAGCTGACCACAGATCGAGTCTAGACGGGGCCTTAATCTACTTTGATGACTTATTTATAACGTATAGATGGTAACAACGCTAAAGTGAAGTAAAACAATTATACATAAATGTGACAATTCTTATAAACGTTAAAAATATTCAAAAGTCAGGTTATTTAATACACTTTTAGCAAAAAAGACAGTGTCCTTTGTTTTTAGTCCAGCTTTGTAGTGGTTATTAAATATATGCCTGAGGATCTGCTCTTCGATATAGATTGGTTTTAAAGCTAACCATACAAACGGCAAAAAACTACTTGAAATCAATCCTGAATTGACTTGACCCTGAGGTGACTCGATTTAAAAGTCAACCGGTTTCAAATTGCAGCAATAATCCACTAGCGAGGTCGTTAAGTGTCCAGAACTGGCTGCATTGTGGGTGGCGAGGCGGCGCAGCGCTCATCACCACACCCTCGCAGCAAGACGCTTTAAACCTGCCTCTGTGTGTGGAGCCCAGGTCCTCTGGGACGGAGCGTCTCATCAGGTGGAGTCTGGCTTCCTGTGACATGCACGATTCCTCACTCAGTTACACTGAAGGTGGGTGTGAATTTCTACCAGTGCTGTTATTATTATTATCTGGAGCCCAATTCCTTCTCCACCTCTTGTCCAGTGTCAGATGGGATCAACTTTAAAAACAATTCATGCAGCATACGCCAGTGGCTGGAAGGAATAAATACCGTGTTTGTTTAGATGGACAGGAGGGCAACTACAAAATAATAATTAGCCCTAAGGATGACTCCAGACTGCAGCATTCATTATGGCATGTGATGATAACACTACGTGTGATGAGAGGAGCAAAACAACATACCTCCTTTGCATTACCCCCACTGCTTCAGTTGATGTTCCTGCATGATGAAAGCATCCCATAATCCCACTGGAATGACAGTGGACAAAACATGGATAAGAGCAGGGAGGAAATTGCAGTACAAACAGCCTGATGAGTGCCAGAGACACGGCCCAATGACTATGGTCTGATCTGTGTTTGCACAGGACCGAAGCATGCAGATTGAAGCTCAAAGCCTTTTGTGTGTGTGTGTGCGCGTGTGGGTGTGTGTTCTGCATTAAGCAACAAGTTGAGGTTAGGGAAACAAGAGCGAGCGAGACCAACAGGTGATACAGGAGAGGATTCCACTGCAGAGTCAGATTCCCATGGGATTTGTGGTAACCTTTTTCCCTTTGCCTGTTTCCTCTCACAGATCCCAGAGGTGTGATCAGAATGACTTTAACTAAGATCTGCTGTGGATTATTGACAGACAGACTCTTGCTAACAATAAACATGTCGTTTTTCACACGAATCGAGCAAGGCACTAGGTTTTGGATGATAATCTTTTCTTCCTCCCAGAAAGCGTCTAATTGCGTTGGCTGGCAAGCCCACACAGAATGGTAAGCAGTTATGAATGGTGTGTTTACGCAGATCGCTTTTATGTGATGTGTGTTTGCTCTTACAGTATATTGCATATAATTTGCCCAATAAAACTCACATCTGCTTAACTCACCACAGAGCAAAACTACAGACAATTAACTATTTGTGTTCTAGTCTGGACATTGAGCAGCAGCAACAACAACAACAACAACAGAATGAACTGCAATTTTTCTCCTCTAGAAATTGAATTGTAGGTTTTAGACTGGTTTCGAAGCTCCTGTGGAGAGCAGACGTCCCAAACATCACATTAAACTGTGGTTTTTTTTACTACACATATATGCAGTCATCCAGACACAGATATTAAAAAGACATTCACATCCCAGATCATTGTTAGAGTAGCTGCAGTAGGTGGATAGTGTCTATTCCCATGCTCGCATTGTCCCTCCATGCACAGCCATGGCTAAATCAGTGGCGCCACAGCCGCAGAAGCAGGTAGTAATAAGGCCCTGGATGGTGGCCCATAGATGTGTTAGCTGATGTGTTACTCAGAGGGCCCCTATGAAAAGACCCCAGGCGCCTATCCCAGGGCCTGTCTCCACAGCACTAAGTGACTATGAGGCTGGATTTAAAGGGCAAGACATTTAGGCTGCTGTCATCTTGTGTCAGTCCACCACAGGGACCGCGCCGTGGTTAAACAGGCTCGTAAATAAACACCACACGCATGCAGGCAGGGAGCTGGGCTGTGGTGGTGCTGCTGCTGGTGGTGGGGGAGTCGACCGCAGGTTTGGACCAAAGCTCCTTTCTACGCCTCTCTCTCTTGCTCTCTCTCCACCCCCGCCAGCAGCTCCAGGATTGCCAGACCCAACCTTCAGCTTCATAAGTCATCGACTAGACTGACGGCTCCCCACACAGTCCCTTTGTCCCTGTCTTGCTTTCGCTCCTCCATATTTCTTTCTCCTCCCCAAACCCCCCAGCACACACACACACACACACACACACACACACACACACACACACACACACACACACACACACACACACGCGCACACACACACACACACTGCATCTGCCTCACACTGTCCCCTGGCTCTGCTCAGAGGCAACACCACCATCGTGGTGGTGGCGACAGCAGTGATGGAAAAACTGAGGGCTTTCTTTTTCAGCAGCCCTGGGGTCTCACCACCCCTCCCCTCTCCTGTTCTTCACACTCGGTCTCTCCTCTGTCTGTCTTCTTCTAGAGTAGGGACCACACAGATGTTCCAAACCACATCCAAGCAGTCTGGCTGTGATGAGCACATTTGCACACATAGTGCAAGCTAACAATCTGCCAACAGCCAAAACGCGTCTGACTAGGGCCTAGCACTAATCTTTGTCTAAGACAACGGCCACTGGAACTAAAACTGAAGGTGCTTACGCAACGCTGGTAGATTTACAGAGAGGCACACATATAATAGCAAATTATCACATGGGACATGGGATGAGCTGTTGCTTTGGAAACAGGGTGAACTATTTAATAGCTGGACTCAACTGTAGGCAGTAATGTTTTGATCATCAAGAATAAGTAGAACGGTGTTTGCAGAAAGGCTTGTGCCCGAAATCACTCCAGAACTGAGTGTATTGAGCAAGAAAGCCGTGGATTAGGAGCGAATTACAGTCAGGAACAGCCTCAGTGGTGTGATTCAGTCGAACTTCAATGAATAAAGAGGAATATAACGAGGGTTACTGAATGCCACGTCCTCTTCGAGTAATCAGCCATCTTTAGCAGCCTCGCAGACATCAATGCAAGTATGTCTCAGCCCCTGTCATTTAAAACAGCTACTGTTTTAATGCACCAAAACTAGTCAAACCCCTCAATTATTCCTCATGCGAATACTGCGTCTGTGTGTGTGTGTGGTGCACATACTCATCTGAAGTCTGTGGTTTGGTATGGTTTGGCGGTGTGGGAAAGTGTGGTTAGAGCTACACTCACACAAATAGCGGTTTTCAGTGTGAGCAGACAGTGAAATTCTCCTTTTAAGACAACAACACTGTGTACCTCGAGCCTCGCCAGTGGCCAAACCACACAATGTTTAAATCATTTTGGCTTAATTGCTTTTTAACAAGGCTCCCTACTGCGTTGACATTATACATTAACACTGTGGGTGCTGAAAGCTCGCAGTGTGACAAGTCTGGCCACGTACAGCTGCGTCTGACTCAGAATAACACAAGAGAGGCTTTTTGCCATTTATATAATAAACAACGAGAGCAGAAAATTCTATTTCTACGCCTGTCTGACCCGTCTAAAACTCCCTCAAAGGATAATATGGTGACTGAGGCTGGTAGGATGAGATACGGGCTGACCTTGGATCCAGTGATAGAGCAATTCATGATACACGGTACAAACACAGCACTACCAGTCATAAACCCCTTCATTAGGAGAGCCAGACAGTGTGGAGCATGTATTTTACTACACACCCAAAATTTCGGACAGAATATAACCTTTAAGGGCGGGATGCTGTAGGCCTGGGCTGGCTGAGCTGAAGCTGTGTGTGTGTGTGTGTGTGTGTGTGCGACCTGTCTGTCAGTTAAACCTTACTTTGGGTTTTGAGTACATTTCCAAAATAACAATGTGCAGCACAGAAATTATAAAGCACTCAACATGTACAATATATAGTTATGGAACCCTACAAACATCTGAGATGACTTCTGAGACGACACTAAACCCGGTGGCACACGCTTCGCACACACAAGGGTCACCAAAGGTATAGAAATGTCAAAACAAAAACATTCGGAGACATCCTAATATGCTCAAATTAGTTTGAAAGCTGGTCCCCAGACAGCTTCAAAACTGCGGTCATCGGGCGCCTATTTTGGAGAGGCACAGTCCTAAATAGCAGCAGGAAATGAGGAGATGATGATGGACTTGAATCTACCCTCTTCTTGAGCGCTGCTCTCTTAAAATAGGAGTAATCTGTTGTCCTCTACATGCCAGAAAGGAATAAAACATAATCCGATTGAAAGAAATGTAAACACAGAGCAGCATCAAAAGGTTTTTGGTATAAATAGTATTATTACTATTTAGGAAGCACAAATGGGCTGAAGAGATGAAGACCAGAAGCAAAAACTCTCAAAATGTGACTTAGAAATAGTCACAATATCTCATTCTTTACAGCACGTCCTGACTGAGCAGAGGACTAAACTCACACAGGCTGCTGCGGGGCCTATATGTCTAAAGAAAGTAAAACTCAATTTATTATCTTTCATGTCCACGCCGTCACTACCTCCTCTTCATAAGCTGTTTTCATCACTTCATTTGCTTTCTGCTCTCACAGACAAGCCGTCACTGTGGCTTTCAGGCGCCATCTTGTGGCCACATATGCACAACCTCTGTTTACGTGGGAATACAAAAGCATCATTAAACGCTTTCAGAGCAGACACAAGATAATGTTTTGTTTAGTTTCCTGGGATTCAATTTGTTCTTGTTTTAGTCTAATACTGAATAAAAATGTTTGAAACATATGCAAATATCCAAACGGCTTAACATCCTCAAATGCACCACAGTTAAAGCCTGTAAAATGACAGCCAAGCGAATGGCCCCGTGTTTCTATGTCATCACATATTCATTCATATTGTCATATTCATTATGGCCTCTTTCCTGTCCTCTTTTTTATGATGTGAATATCAAATGTTATGCAAATATAATCTGCATGAGTGGCGGCAGGAATACAAAACGGGATTATGTACACCTCAAAATGACGAGATTTAATAACATAACTTCAAGAAGAGCAAAGTAAATGAAAAAAAATTGTGTATATATATATTGGCTACTGGTAAAAACTGACAATATATAAAGCAAAGTCTGCATTGAAATGATCCAATATATGTTATTACTGCAAATACTTTGCTCCATTAAAATACAGTTCAGGATGTTCTTTCTGGTGCTGCTCTCTGTGGGATTAACCGTTTTGGATGCTTCCACAGGGTCATGTCGGGATTCTCAAAGTTCTGCTCAGTTGGCTTCTCTTGCTATCTCTCCCATCAGAGTTTAGACTCCACTGCACTCCAGAGGAATCTAATTAGCAAGCAGTGATGTGCTGCAATGGGAAGAAGCTGGGTTAAGCATAATCTTAACAGGTGGCTGACCTGCAGAGCAAAATGAAAAAGATGTGGAAATTAGTGGCCTCTGGGCGAACTGAAGAGAATCTCTAGAATGTTTATGAATTGGACTTAAGTGCAGATAATCCAGTTATGACCCACGGGGAAGTTTTGATGACTTTAGCATTGATCAGTAAAGGGCAAACCTACCGCAATAACATCACTTGTCAGGATCGATGAAGTATCGAGAGCTGCTACAAAACTGGATCTCATTGAGCTTTTAAGCTGTGTCAGCACTAAAGTTAGGGCCCAAAAACATTCAGCTACACTAACTTAGCTAATGTGCATCTGCAACGTTTTTACATTCAAGATAGAATGATCCAGGATCAGGATCATGCTGCTCTAGTTCAGTCAGTAAAAAGTCAGAGTGAACAGCAGAACAACATCAGAATGATCACCCAGTGGATACACGACACAAGCTGCAGTCTCAAAAACTAACAAACTCGTTACGTTTGTAATCCAGGCTCCGAGTAATCAAACGGAGGGTTTTTCTTTCACCGTTGGTTTCAAAAATGACTCCGCCTCATCAAGTGATTTAGCAAAGTTAAACAATTATGTAACCTCTAATTTTAAAACTAAAGTAGTGAAATGGATTATTTTCCTGTGGTGTTTTGGTTTGTGCGGAAATGAAGAGCGCTGCCCTCCAGGTCTGAGCATGCAATAAGCAATGGTGACGGATAGGTATTATGAGGAGTTTCCTCCTGCCTCCGTTGGGGATTTGTGATAATCTGCTTTAGAATGAGTCATGGGTAGATTACCATACTGGCTGCTGTAGGCCAGGATATCCTATATAGGCTATGCTAATAGGTGAAACTCAGGAGGTGTGCCGGTGGAATGAGAACAGTGCTTAGCCTTACCTGGGAAGCAAATTCCTCAGTGGTAATGGTGCACACGGAAAAGCTCATTTGTAAGCGTATGTCATAGTTGTCTAGCTGCTCTAGCTATCAAACATCTCTTTCCACATTCATGTGATACTAGTGTGTCTGCTCTATTGGCTATTGCACACACGCAAATAAAGGTGGAAAAAAACCATGAGGATACATAGTGAATGCTAATTTTAGTGCTGTATGCAATGTGGGCATTATAATGAAAAACTCTGGATTCTTTATGAAGACCCATTTTTCATTTTAGACAATTATGAGTGCAGTGTTATTTATATAGAGCATTTGCTGAGTTTCTACAGTTTTTTGAATCAGCAGTGTCTGAGAGTTGCGGCCTCACGATAATTGATGTGACCATTTTGTTTTTTCAGCAGTTTTTTTCCCCATTGTAGCGCAGAAAGTGATTTATAACTTGAATCGCATCTTTCTATGTGGATCAAGTTTTTGAACGTGAATAAAAGTCAGCTGCCTACATAACACAAATATATTCTCTGACCTCATATACAGCAAACAGTCCAAAACATAATGTGCGTGATATCAGATGTCGTCTTACTATTCAAGCAACGGATCATTACTTCACAAGGTTATTATGTGCAATAAAGTCTCTGTCTATTCTTATTGAACTTATATTCTCATTTTCTTTCCTTATGAATATTTGATTATAATGAAATGTAATATTAATGCGTTTTGTGACGTTTGTCCCACCTCTTGTTTCCTTAAAGCTGAACGTTAACACAGACACAGACACTCATGTATCTGAATGCATGCGTGAGCTTGTTGCACTGATTAAATGCGTCCAGTTAGAGTAACTGTCCAGCGTCATGTCAGCGTACAGAGGGAGCACGGCTACGTAGTTGGAGCTTTGTACAATTACCATCATAAAACCTTTACAGATGTAGGAATCTGGGTGACGCACGGCTGCATTTCTGCGTCATCTTTTACATTTACAGCTCTATTATCAAGGATGTCCAGATCTACTGTATAAATTACACATGACTTCACACAGCCCACACATACCGTAGCTCTGCTTGTGATCAAAATGGAATTTTTACATGTCGGACAGCCTTTGAAGCCAAGATCACAATGAGTATAATAAATTATAGACAATATCCAAGGTAGTGGATATTTGCACTTCGAAAGTACTAGTGATATTAAATCATGCATGCCCACAGCTCTGTGAGGCTAATTAAATATTGTTTTAAAATAACGTCTCACGAGCTTTTGCAGTAACATAACGCAACCACATAGTAGCAGTTCAGGTCTGAAGGCAACGGCCTTTACATGTCAAACAACATCTAGTCTCATATTGAGGCAGAATTATATATCAGCTGCAGATTGTAATTCTACATTTTTTCAGTAAGGTTTAGGAATCAGTCTAGGAATCCTTTTGTTTTGCCTGTTGCTCATTCAGGATTGCGCCAGCAGAAGATTCTAGAAGCTTTAATATGAACTGAATTTAATGATGCCATTCAAGATTCTGTGATGATTGCTTTCCCGTAGATTGCAGCAAATGTAGTATTTGTACTCTTGCAAAGGATCACACGTTTTGCATTGTTTACAAGCATAGGAGAGTAGCTCCCATCAGAGGATTGTGGCATGAAGCCTACGAAACAAAGAGCAAAAACCTCCGGCACGTTTTCATATTTTTCAGCCTCGCTTTAAAATAATAAAGAATGTAATAATAAAAAAATGATAAATTCAACATAGGTTTTATAAGAACAGACAAGCTCGGTACTGAGTCCCATCTGCATTCAGACATTCCTGTCAGAACCGAGTGCAGCAGGTGGCTCTTGACAGACAGCGAATACTAGAAAGACCTTTGTCTTGCTTTTGCAAATCCACACATCAATCCACAAATTGAACAGCGTAAAAGTGCTGCTGGTAATTAAAACCGGCGGCTCTCTGCACATTTGGCTTCTGCTTTGCCCGTTTCCTTCTCCATCAGCATGGTGCAGACATTTATTTTGATCCTTTAGGATACCAATCTTGTTATGGTGGGAACAAGGTTCCCTTCTGACCTATTTTATGAGAAGCGTTTCAAGCTACCTCACTCTGGCATTCAGCTTCTGCTCCTTTGTCAACTTCCCCCAACAAAGAAGCCTGTGAACTTGATTGGCATTCTCACAGCTTGATTGACTGCAGGACACTTTTTGTAAATGTCATTCAGGGCGTCTCAGATGTGTCAATCTACGATAAACAAGAAACAAATGAAGAAAATGTACTTGTGATTGCCATTGCCTTCTGTCGTGTTTAATTACTAGTATTTTTTTGCCGTACGTGTGACAGGTGAGGTGAAGCGGGTTCAAGAGCACTGTCAGTTTTTTCTTCCCAGCTTACTTGCCTGTGCTTTTCATCCATATTCTCCGTGTTTGGTGACCCGTCATTGCCTCTTTCAAGTCAAAGCCCACTGCACAGAGAAGGCCTCATTCTGACACACTTCACTCTGCAGACACTGTATTTTTATGAGCTTACCGCTGCATTCGGCTGCTGGGTGCTTCCTTACATTCAGCTTTCATCCACATTATGCAACTCAAAAGACTCTACCTTTATAATCCCAAACACTCTCCCCATTTCGGTAAAGGCACACAAAGGTGGACTTTATGTTTTTAAAACCTTGAGTTACCCATTCAGTTGAAGCACCGTACCGACCAGGGTGAAGATGCAGAAATACTCGAAGCCTCCAATCATTCTTTACAATACAATATATATTTGAGCTTTATTGTGAAAAGTAATACATTTTTGGTAGTCTATTCCTCCAGTGCGGCTCCTGATGTGTCACTCAATAAATCATCTGTAACACAGTGAATCTGCATCATGTAAAGAGATCGAAAACATTCTGTAATAGTAAATGTCAATAGAAAACACATATGATCACGCTGTCATTCTACACTGTTGAAATACAGCAATGACAGTCATGTGCACATTATGTCTTTAATGTCATGTTAGATTCTCCATCTCTGTTAGATACAAAATAGACAAAAATAATTTTATATATTTTTCTGAATTTCTTTTTAAACATTGCCAAGAGATCACAACAAAAAATAATCAATGACAATCTTAATTTGAAAGTAAAATACTATTAGCAAAATAAGTTTGTTTTACTTCGTCGTAGACTAGTCCCGATTCCTTCACGTGTTCATCATCTGAAAATATTTCAACGGCACAGTAAAATGAGTCACAATCACTTTGTTATGTTTTTCAGCATTTAAAGAAAAACCTAGAAAAGTAAAACCAAACATGTAACCACACAATGAGAGAAGTTTGTCTTCTGTGTTAAATAAAGAGTTAAAATTACAGTCAAACGTGGTTCACATAAATCTGATATTTCTTTTAGGCACTCGTTGCCTAGCAGCTCTGGGTTCCCATCTGTAATAGCCCTGTTGGTGATAAAATCTGAAGATATAAAGTGAAATTTGACTATAAGTGCAAAAACGTGATACGGACGGTGATCAGCACTTCTCCAGTTGAGGCACACAATCATTTGTTTGGGATTATTTTCTAAACAAAAACAACACGATAAAGATAATAAAATAAATGAAAGGAAATTAATTTTCTGCATGGCCAGTCAGAGTTTTGTCATTGGTATGTGGAGGCTGTTCCAGGGCCCCATCCATAGCTCCTCCTCATCTGATATTGTGTTGTCGCTGTGAGACTCCAGCGTCTCCCTGCTGTTCTTGTGGTTGTCAGCAGAAGTCTCTTGGTCCTCATTGACACACTGACTGCTGCTGTTTTTGTCAATCAAGGTCTTGGCAATACTTGTTTTAGACCCAAAATTTTTAAGCTCTGTGATGGCGGACCCCAGAGAGCCACAGGAGGACCGAGTGTTGAGGTTGACGTCCACGTGGCAGGGAACACATGTATCTGTCCCATTTTCCGTTTCAGTTCCCGACCCATCGACGCTAATAACGGGAGGCGGCTCTTCGTGAGTCACACCCAACTTGTCTAGTTTTTTAAACTGCTTACCCAGCCGGCACGGAGAGCCCACCTTCAGGTTATTCGGGAGGGGTGGCCGCCTGGTCCGGACAATAGTGCCATTCTGCGCGAGGTAGATGTTCCCGTTGATGTTGCAGTGGCTGTTGGGGACTCGGCTCCTGTGAGTCTCTGTGGTTCTCTCCTCTCCTGTGGAGCTGGTCTCATTCTCCCGATTGACCACGAGCTTAATGCGTTTTTTCCTTCCGGCCTGTGGTGGAAAGAAAGGGTCAATTAAACATGTAGTATCTTTCAGAAGGTACACGATTTGGGTCAAACCATCACTGAAAGTGTATAGTACAGCAACATACATGTAACATGTAATGATATGCAACAGGTGAAAGCACCGCACTCAGAAGCATCAAAGAGAACAATAAGAACCAATCAACGCCAAACGCTTCTATTTCAAAGTTTCTTCGCTCAAGGGGAAATGAAGAAAGGTTGGAAGTTCAGAACAAGCAGCACTTCGTCACTCCCATGCAAAGGTAACTGGATGCTCTCTTACTTCACAGTGGACAAATGATCTTTCTAGAGCGCGGTTGACTTCCCTTCAGATTCTGATTCAGCATCTGACGTCGTTCCTTTCCTTCTCGAGCCCCTTGATGCACTGCTGGTCCCTGATCCAATGGCTGAAGAATTGTCAGAGGAGATGGCATCCTCGTCCACCTCAGTGATGGGGGACAGTCCTCCGTACGTCTCTTCAGACATGTCACTGATGCTTCTGATGTCGGAGCTGTATGGGGGCCTGGTGTATGGGGCGGAGGGTCCGGGGTCTCCTGATGCTACACTGGACCTTCTGGATGACGCTTCGTTACTGAGCTCACTAACCGAATCCATGCTCTCATCAGCAGTCTCCTCCTCACTCTCCTCTGTGATTGTGTCCTCAGATCCACGGCTTGTTATGGACTTTTGGGAACGCCGGCTACTACTGGAGCGAGATCCAGCAGAACTCTCCTTGCCACTTGGGGAGCTTTGACCCGTCTTCTGACTGCCAGAGGAAGACCTTCCACTGGACTGTGACCCAGACATTTTTCTCTGGCTGGATCCACGAGACAAAGAGCCTTCGCTTTCCGATACTGATGCCGAGTCTGCCTCGCTGGCCGTCCCTGTCCCTGACTCAGCCTCACTAACTTCTTCGCTGGACTTCTGTGAGGTTACTGCACTTCTTGATGACCCGCTTCTCTGAGAGGACCTAACACTTGACCCAGATGCAGCACTGCTACCACCACTCCCACTCTCACTTCTTTTGCTCCCACTGCCACTCACATCTGAAGCGCTGCTCCCCTTGCTGGCCTCAGTAGCTGATGATCTCATGGAAGACCGGGCAGAAGAACCACTCCCTCTAGTGCTCCCTGATGCCTCTTCCTCCTCTGACTCTTCATCTGAGTCCCCCTCAGTTTCTGAACTCTTTTCTGTGCTTGTATCCTTCTCTGTCGCCGTACCTGTAGCTGATTCCGTTTCTTTGTCAGAGTCAGACTCCTCCTCAGACTCGGACTCTTTCTCTGTTTCGGACTCTTTCTCTGTTTCAGACTCTTTCTCTGTTTCAGACTCTTTTTCTGTAGATGAGGACTTCTCTGACAGTGACTCTTTCTCTGACTCTGATTCTTTCTCACTCACAGATTCTTTCTCTGTCTCTTCTTCAGATTTGGACTTGCTTTCCTCGTCAGAATCCTCTGGCTCTTCCTCCGGCTCTTCCTCCGAGTCCACGGTGCTTTCATTGGCATCATCCCGGTCTAAATCTACTTTAAGATAATCTTTGTCAATTCTGCTTTTCTCTGAGGATTCCTCATCAGAGTCTTTCCTCTTACTGCTTCCACTTGTACCTGCTTCTGGCTCACTTTCTGTCACACTAATAGACACTTTAGACTTCCTTTCATCCTCACTGGCTACTTGCGATGCCTCCTCGTCTCGCTCGCTGCCAGTTCCTGATGCCAAACTTACGGAACTCTGTGACTTTCTCCGGACCTTTAACTTGTTAGCCAAGTTAATTTTCTTCAAAACTTTGCCAAGTCGGCTGCGGGTATCAGACTTGCTGTCTATTGGTCCCATAAGCGCCGGTCCGTCAGTCAAACTCTCTTGGCTGTCAATACGGCGAGCTGACATCAGTTTGGCATAATCCTTGTCTTTCTTTCCAACGCCAAACATCTTGAGCATCTTGGCTTTCTTCCATGGAGAGAGGCCAGAGGGACCAGCATCAGATGGTTGTTTGCCTCTCTTGCTGGCTGCCAGGAGTTTGCTGAGTTTCATGACAGACTTGAGTTTCTTGGCCGCCGTTGAAGGCTCACCCTCTGGTGCTGGCTCAGCTTGTTCAATTTCTTCCTCTGGTGGCAGGTCACTAAATGCAACCCTCCTGGGAGCACCTCTGCCTCTGCCACCACGGCCCCTGCCGCGACCCCGACCCTAAGGCAGTCATATTCATTGTAGCAAGTTATGTGACGATAAAGCCACAGTAATGGAATTGATCACACACTGGACACAGAACCAATGAAAGCAATAGCTGACAGTTAACATTATGGCTTTAAGAACATGAAATACCTCAGGTCCATGTGGACTATAGTAATAACCATCATCCTCCATAATCACCTCTCCATATTCATCATACATGGGAGATATCAGCCTCCTCCGACTGCCATACCTAAGAAACACAATCACGCAAAACAAATAATTAGAACTGCCCCAACTTATTTCCAATAAGATTAAAGTTGATGATGGCAGCAACAAGTTAGTTAATCACAAGTTTAAACAAACAAAAACCCTCAAGCTACTTTATTCCTGTAAATCAACATCACATCCTCTTTATCATGTTAGCCACCTGTCATTGTGACACAGGATGGAGCAATGAAATGTACAAGTCGAACAAGGATGATAAGAAAGTCAAAATGCTGCTGGGTCGTCGCACAAATCGTGAAGCTACACCGTAGTTTGGGTAAAACACATCTGCTGTGTGGATTTGCTGTGTACACTACAATGCGACTTGTCCAGCAGGTCTGGGCTTTAATCTCACCGTAGGACAAACCAATATCTGGAGTTTTTCTGAGAAGCGTGACCCAATTCATTGCTAGTCTCTGTGCTGTTTGTTGTAGATCTGGCAAAATATTTATTTAGATGATGTTGATTTGCTGAAGTTCCTAGAAATCACCTTTGTTCGATTCAGAAGGATATTATGCAGAAAATAAACAAGCGGAAGACAAAATTGCTTTTCCAGAATATTTTTCAGAGTCAATAAATATAATGGAAGACATATTTACCCATCTATGTCAAAGGGGGTCTAATAATCACCACAATACAAGCACATGCTGAGATGCCTGTAAGCTATGATTCCTTTATTCCTGAGCAGGTCTGCGTACATCGGTGGCATAATGCCGTTTAATTTTCATCAGCTGCCACAGAGTCTGAGTCGATTAGCTTACATCATTGACAGTGAACGTGTGAATCATTCTTCTTACTGTGTAATTCTAAATTAGAGAGGAGCCTAAAGGAAAGAGGTCGATGGCAATTCGTGTCGCTGCCACTTTCCGAACATGCGAGGGAGGCTCTGAGGACCACGCGGTCTAGTGATTGCTGGATTAAAAGCTTAACCGCTTTTAAAGTGTGCCCCTTGGTAGAACCAGATCAAAGGCATCAGATCATAGTGATGGAACGCTCATTGGCAATAGCAGTGAACTTTTGACATTTCGTTAAAATATGATTAAAGCTTGTTGCAAATGAAGTCCATTGTGATTTAGACACTGTAATTAGAGTTAGTAGAGATTAAATGTAAGGGAGATGGCGAGTGAATGCGAGAGCGTTTGCTCAACACTCCCAGTCAGTTGTTTTTAACTTGCCTGCTTTTCTTTTTGCAATCTAAGCATGCAAGTTGTAAAGACCTCGCTCCGCCCTCCCCGAAAGACAAAGCAAAACAAAACTTGCAGCCCCAACTCCCAGGAGTGGTGAAAATCTACCTGCCACAGAGCAGCAGTGCTTAATGAATAGCAATTTCTCAGCAGCTGTTCCATCTTCGAGTTGCGTGTTTTTAGTCTTTACACCATATGGTCGATGTAACGGAGTAGCCATAACACCTTGTATCCATTAAACCATGGAAACACATTTTCAGACACGCGGGTGTTCAACTTCAGAAAGCATAATTGATCTTATTGGATGAAAGGGGAGAGGATAAGAGCTCAGATGCCATGTAATGCTGAGGGCGTGTTCGTTATGCTAATCATTTATTTGAGTGGCTTTGTTATGCTCTCTAACCTGCAGGAAGGAAACCAAGGTCAATAAATAAGACCTAAGATGCAATGTTTTGAAGTGGCAGACATCAGTTCCACGGATTACAGTAGGACAGATGCTGCGTGCTCACCCTTGGTCATAATTATAGTAGTCCTGTGCATAGTACTCTTGGCCTGGGTCGATGCCTGACTCCATGGAGAGTTCCTGCATTCGGAGAACAGAAAGAGAAATTACTCAGCACAACTTGGAGAAAGACGGCATCAGAAGAGCAGCAGAAGCAGCATACGGGGACAACATACAGCAGAATGACTAGAATCCCTGTAAAGTAGGAAAAGCAGGAGTGTTTCTACCTCAGGTCTCAGAAGAGATGGCCTCAGCAGTTGCTGTTGCTGCCAAAGATTAGTAGAGAAGAAGTGTAAGGGAATGAAAAAGGAGGCATGGTCAGGAGACAAACATAAGGAATAATTCTCTGGGAAGGTTTCAGATATAAAGCCATGCAGGCGGCTCTTATGTTTACTGCAGAGTCTAACTAAGGTCTGCACCACGAAGAAGGAAGTTAAAATATTGATGGGAACAAAGCAAGGAAAAGAGGTGAGGGGTTAACCAAGCAATGGAGTAAAAAGTGCAACAACAGACAAAAAACATCCTGCTGACACCTCACACATTACTTGAAGGTGACAAAATAAAAGTGTTGAATGTCAAACAGTCACTTTGTGTTTCCCTGATTATTATCATTATTTTCTTTCAATAGAGAGAAAAACAACATCCTAGTGCTTATCTGCCATTTGACAGGAACACCGGAGAACACAAAGGACTTTCAAATCATCCGTAATGTCTGCGTCAGACGTCCCATCGCTGGGATCTCATCTCAATCGCATCAGGCGATTCAAGTGGAGATTAGAATAATAAAGATATAAGCTGCCTCGAGAGCGACAACATTTCTGTGCTGAACAATAAGATAAGAAAATGCACGACGGCAAGAATGCTTACCTGCCTGCCGTAGCCTCGCCTCCTGTGCCGCAGAAAGGAGAAGGCAAGACAAACAATGAATATTGATTGGCATCAAGATTTCAAGTGCTTTTTGATGAATAAAATGTTAAGTCTACAGGACTAGCGCGTCTACATTCTGCTGACCAGTGAAGAATGTGCAGCGTTACTTACTGTATATTTACATTAAAGAGTTGCAGATACTGTTCAGTTTTACAAAGGCTGCCATCAGGGCAGAATGTTATCACTCTGGGGGGGTTGTTATTTCCCCCTCGTTATCTCATCCACACAGGGAGGAAAAAATAAAATACAAAAAAAGCAAATATTAAAGAGACGATGGAAACTGGCGAAAAGTCCGTGTTAATACAAACGTATCTGGAGCATCTCCTGCCAGATATGAAAAGGACAATGCAATTCAGGGAGGAAGTACCGACGCAAAGAAAGTTAATAAATTGCCTGTGGTTATCGCATCATAATCACGTCACATCACAGTCATTCAACAGATTGCTGTGTTTTTCCTTATTAAAGTAAGTAAATCTTAGGAATCTGACTCCATCAAAAACATGAAAAACAACTCGGAGCTGTTCCCGAGGACGGCAGCAGTACATCTGCAGTGCATTCACTACACAGCAATGAGAAACGACAAGTAATGGAGCAGCCCGTCTGAAGCCTCCAGGTTCACAAGCAGACAACTGTAACCCCTCTAGGCACATAAATGATGACAACTTTCTCGCTCAGATATATAGCTAAGCAATGATGTGAGCTTCCTCTGGAGAGCTGTAATCTGTTATTATGGGCAGGGACCACGGGACGCAGGGCAGAGCCATATGGTCACACCTCCCAGGCAGAGTGGGTGACGGCTGTGGGACCTGATGGATGACCTGTTGACTTGGCTGCCGGCTACCGTAGCTTCATGAAACATCCCGACACAGTGGCTCAGTGGAAAGTAGCCATAATACGTTTGCACAAGATGAGACCCGGGGTAAGTAATTCACTAGTGGTCCGCGGCCTGTAAACAACTAACTTAACATCTTAACAGAAATCTGTTAAGCGTTTAGAATCACTGAGGCGTCGTTCTCCTGTCAAACGTGACAGCATCGCTTCCCCTCATGTTTATTGGATCGCTAAGAAGCTGCAGTCAGATTAGCTGCATAAAGACTGGAAACAGGAAAACAAGTAGCTTGGTCCAAAGGAAACAAACCCAGCTACCTACTGACATCCCACAAGCTCACTACAGCTTGTTTGTTTGATCCATACAAACACTGGACTTTAAATATGACATGTTGTGGTGGCATGGGGCTTTGTGTGCCGGCTGATTTCTTGGTCAAGCATAACACCACAGAAAATAACATCCTTTTCTTTGGCCTTATCCAGGTTTAGTAGATTCTTAGTGTGCTAAGATAAGCAGCTGCTCGTTTCAGATCCATATTTATGACATGATTTTCATCTTCTCTAACTATTTAAATGAAGGATTATGTACATTACGTAGAGCAGGTGACTATTTTGTAATGTGACGAATGAAATGATTTTTCTGACGAGCTTGAGTTTCAATGGGTAAATCTAGTTCTTTACTCAAACACGCAAATTTTTGAGATGTTAATAAAACATTTAGCAACTTCTAATTAAAAAAAACTCTAGTATTGAAGCCTAAATCTAATTGTGTGCATTATGTCTTAATTCTGCTTTGGTTGTAGGTAATGTAGCTTTAAAGTTCTTGTTTGCGCCGTTATTTGTCCCTCTGGACCCAAAATGGTCTGACATAACCAATTTTAAATAAAACACAAAGAATAGCATCCATTAAAGCTTCCTGTTCCTTGTGTTCAAAGAAACAGCATGCGAGCTGCTGGCCTCTTCACAAAAGAGATTACCCCATGTAGCGAACATGGAATACAGAATTAGCGGGGATTCGATCTGCCCAACAGGGGAATGTGTAATGAATCAAACACTGCATTGCTGTGAAAGGGTGGTATGCTTAGACCATTTGCCTGAGGGCACGGCGAGCGAAACAAACACATGAAGGGTATGTGGGAGAAAGACCGAAGAGAAAAGATGTAAAAAAGCATGAGCACAGAGGACAGAAGGAAGAAGAGACAGGCCATATTGCAGTAAGTGTTAAGTGGTAACAGTATCTCCCGAGACGCACAAAGACAGATTAACATGAAAAGGCCGCGGATTGGGAAGTATGTGGACTAACTACAGGGGCAGAGCGAGTGAGATTGAGCAAGAAACACAGACAAATGGGACAGACAAGAAGGTCAGCGGGACAGAAAAAAAGGAGAGGATAAGAGTGTCTGACAGTCCCACAGGCAGCGGCCCTAGTTAACGATTGATTGGTTCTCTAATTAGCCTTTTCCAGTGTGCAGCCGCAGAACACAGTGACTACTTTATCATGCTGGGAGGATCTCTGCAGACATGTGAGCAGACAGGTCCCCCAGAGGTTCACTGGAGAACCACAGCGGAGCCTTTCAACGTAACATGATGCAGTTAGTGTGTTATTCAATCATTTTATTTATTGTAATATTTTTTCAGCATACGTGTAAAGTTTAGACCTTGTCCTTGTTAATTTCACATAAAAATAATGTCATGTTTTAAAGTAATATTTAATGATTCCAAACTTGCTGAATGCGTTTGTGATCATCCTAAAATCTTATTTCACAGAATTTACATAGCTTTGGGACATTCTCAAAAGTTATGGTAATTTTCCCGCATTTGAAAAAGTATCAAGTATTATAATTTCTCATTCCTAATTTGTATTCTGTGCAGAACCAGAGCTTTAAATTTCCATGGTCTTATCTCTGAGGAAAAGTAAAATAACAAATTCGATATTAGCAATATGCAGCTGGCAAATAGTTTGGAAAACAGACCCCAGGGTTGCAGGATTTACACTTTTGGTGTTTAGTATATTTAAATTACAGTTAGTGTTGGTTATGAAGTTAATTTAAGGATTATAAACTGAATTAACGCTGTCGTTAACATGATGAAATTACTAATTATTACACTCTGGGGTATATTTTACACTCAAGTCCAAAGCATTAAAACGTAGAAATAAAATGTGCAGAAGTGCTACTATTTACTGCATGAAACAGCACAAGGAGTCTCTTATTATCTAATGCAAGTCCAAACGCATGTTGTACAGGCCCTGTGGCAAAGCTGAATACATTTCTTGGCAGGTGGCACTAAAAATTCATTTTCCAAACAAAGCATTGAGTAAAAACAGCATTTTGTGTCTGAGAAACCCACACAGTGGCTAAAGCTATTAAAATACGACCAACTGCGCAACATAATAAAAAGGTATTTAGAAACAGCTGAAGAAAACAGGCATGAAGATGTATAAACGGAAATAACGAGAGGACGGAGACAAAGAGACAAGTCAGAACATGGTGGACTGAAATTGTTCACCGAGCTCAGCAGTGTCTGAGCTGCTCGAGTTCAACCGGCTTGTCTGCTGAACCTCTGCTGCCATGTTCTGTTCGCTAGTTCCATTCTCAGTACAGTTTGTACTTGTTGAGTTGATTTGGGCTGCAGAGCTGGAGTCGGTTCTTTTTGGCACGCTCCGCTCATCACATGGCTCAGAGCTTTGCAGACTTTTAGCACCCTCTGATTCCTCAGTCACTTGTGGTTTCTTGCTAAACTTGGGCACCTTGCAGGTTTTGTCTACTTGGCTGTACAGGTTGGCAACAGACTTCTCTATGTCCGCTAGATTCTGGATGTTTTTCAGGATCCCTTTAAGCTCCTTCTTCTTCCCCACTTCGGTTTGCGATGGGGAAGGAGGAGGGGGGTGTTTTCGCTCTGAAACGGGGCGAAGTGAGGTAACGGGCGGCAAAGAGGTTGGAACAAACTGGACAGCTTGTCGAGACTGAACGACGTCTGGTGAGGGAGGGGGAGGAAGAAGCGGCGGAGGAGGAGGTGGAGGGGGAGGAGGAGGCAGCGGAGGAGGCGGAGGAAGAGGCGGCGGCGGCGGAGGGGGGGCACGTTGTTTATTGACAGAGGGAGGAGAGCACTGAGAAGTATATTGAGGTTTATGAAGGCTGGTGGGAGAAGGTGGGCTACAGGGGGGAGACGAGGGAGGCGACGGCGGAGGCGGCTGCCGAGGTGGAGGCGGTGGTGGATTTTCTGGTGGGTCTGGTATGATCTCCACCGTGATCTGACACGGCTGCACCGTCATGTAGCTGGAGATGCTGGAGCTGAACTTTCTGAGGACAGGTGGAGTTGGTCTCTGGCTTGTCAGGGGCCATGACTCATCTCCCTGAGTAATGATAATGCTTGGGGGGACATCTCTTCCCACAGATGTAGGGCTGTAGGGGTAATCCATGATAGAGGTCAGCTCCAGTATGTCATCACCGTCTCTATCTCTGACAAGAATGGAAGAGAAGGATCCGAGAGAGTCCCTCTTGTGCTTTGGGGTGTGTTCCTGCAGGGCCTGTTGCTCAAACTGCTTGGCCTGCTCACGGACTGACAACTTGGGCTCTATGCTGCCGCTCAGGGGAATTGCGTCTGAACTCTCTGGCCCTCGTCTGCCTCTCATGGCTGACTGGAGTATCTGCAGCTCCCAATCGGCCGGGTCCATGAGAGCCTGTCTCCTCGGCGCCTCGTAAGTGTGCAGCCCTCCGTGAATGCGAGCAGGCATTGACCTGGCGCAGCCCGACCCTGCTGAGTGGGAAGGTGAAAAGGAGAACTGCTTTTCATTAGGGCTTTTTCCCTGCACGCAGGCCTCAGGACTGCTGAGGGGGCTGTTGTCATCGTACACGGGGTTGTGTGTGGTGAGTGGGTTGCGGTCAGAGAGGAAGGTCACGTTGCTCTCTGACTTGGGTAAGTTGACATGCAGCGCTCCGTTGCCACGGGCTGCAATGGCGCGACAGGCGAAGGTGCCAAGACTCCTCTGATGGTTGGCCTCCTCCATGACAGACTTTTTAGCCCTGCCCCAGTAAAAGATGGAGGTGAAGAGGGAAAAAAGACTTGAAACAGGTGAAAACAGATGGATTAAGAGACAGAAAAGTGAAGGAAGATGCAAAAAGAACAGCTCGTGATTATGACTCTTAGTATTGTGACTTACCGATCTTTACTACTAACTTTATCAAAGCATTGAATTAAAGAGTTGACAGGACTCAAGGTTTGCTGATCTTACAAATTTACTATGTGATACTATCATATACTGAAGCAGTAGTAAGAGTATTGTCTGTGGCCATGCATCAACTAATATTGAGCGCAAACAGTCACAACACTATGAGGTGTGGATATAACAATGACAGGACACAACAGAAGACGAGTCTGTGAGGCAGGAGGCTGTAGGGATAACCCTGTCTACGTGCAAGTTTGAAAAAAACCTCACCAAGACTATTAGGCAATGTAAAAAAAGCGAGTAATCATAAAAGTAAGCTTGGGTACACACCAAAATCATATCTACGGTCAGAAGGAGTGAGTAAAACCTAGAAGCCACAGGGAAACCAGGGCACTGCTTGGGTGCTTTATTTATAAAGGATGTTTATCACAATCAAAGACTTTATTTGTTCTGGGATTACTTACTGCAGTCTGAATCCACAGAGACAGGGGAGTGAAATGGTGGAGGAGACAGGAACACAGACAGATGGTAAGAAGAATGAAAAAGTAATGTTGGAAGAGTTCACCAAAAACGACAGACATGGATGAAGTGGAGCCGCATTTAACAGCCGTTTCGGACGGGAACACATTGTGTGCAGACCCCCTCAAAAAAACACGCTTCAGCTTTCTGCAGAGCAAATGTTGTCCTATACATGTAGAGATTAAAGGCGTTTTAATAGGATTGTTTATAGGAGCCATTTTTCTGGATCCTGGCGCAGCCTGAGAAACAACCTCCAAACAAACACAATCCCCACGAGAGCCTTTCTCCTGCTACTGAATCAAAAGCTTCTGTTTGTTGCTGAGTGTTGGTCAACATCTGGTGTAAACATTGCAAAAGCCCTTTACAGCTCGTCATGAAATTTCCATTTTCGCCTTTTCTCTTTGAAAAAAGTAACTGTGATGTCAGTAGCTGTGTTGCTTTAGCCGTAGATGCTGTAAATCAAAACGACAAAACCCAGCGGGGCAGCATTTTCCATTCAACCTCATTTACGCCGCAAGCGTTAGGAATTCATAACACGTCTGGGAAATTTGACGTGAAATGTGAAATCTGATTATGCTGATGGCAAAACACAAAGACAGTAGGCAAGTGCAGGACACATTCAGTGTGGCACGCAATCAAAGAAAGGTTAAAGTCATTTAAGATGAAATTACTTCAGAAGAACAGGCCTGATTGTGTATCTGGGGATTTTTACGGAAAAAGGTGACATTTCATGAATTAAAACACAATCTTACCTTCAAAGAGGGTCTTGCCAAAATGTAAATGAGACACAAACTGTACCATATCGTGGGGTTTGCAGATTTTTAAATGGGTCAAGATGCTAAAGAGCAGAGAGACCCACTGATGCAGCTACAAATATCTATAAAGCAGCAGGTAGATTTCTAAGGCCAACATGCAGTGCTGCCAGTAGTCATTACAGAAGACAGGAGAGATGCTTCAAATCCTCGACAATTGTTAAAAAAAGCGGGGATACGTGAGGCAGCAGTACCTTTGTGGGTCTGCAATGCAAAAAAAGGAACCTGCCAAGTTTATGGCGGGGAAGAAGAAGTGAAACTTGGGTTGACTCACATGCTGCTATCGCCCAGCTCTTCGTAGAGGTTAGCGGTGGGAGCTCCAGCTGGAGGCGCCTTCCCTCCCGGTGGTAGAGCCATCTGAATGCGGGCCGTTTTGGCGCACTCTGCCTGTCGCCTGTGTAAAGAGTGAACGTGTACCGTTACAAAGATGCGCCTCTGTAAACGTGAATGAAATGAAATACACCACCGCAGAAAGGGATGCAACTGGTGGCAAAACTACAGATGTAGAGATCTTTGTGCATTGAGCCCATTTTAAATAACTGAAGAATAATGAAGGGGCGAGAAATTAGAGAGGAGCACATCTCATGTTCACTTCAAGCGATAAAAGAGCAATCATTCTCACAACATGAGGAAAAATTACTTACTCTTTGAACCTGGTGATGGCGAGGAGGGGAGAGTCGGAGCGAGAGAGAGAGAGAAGAGGGAGAATAAGTGCGCATAACATTACAGGATGCGTCAGCCAACAGAAGATGTCTATAAGATACTGTTTACCTGTTTTAATTAAAACCAGCAGAAATAGTATAAAACATTCTGTGTGTTTTCTCCATTATCCATGGAAAGTAGAAAGCACTGAAGCCTCCAGCAGAGTCTGCAGGGCTACACGCTGAATTAGCCGATTGATTTTTTTCATAAGTGACTCCTCAGTGCTTTATATCCCAATTATTTATGTACAACAAAACTCAATTATACCACATAAATACACATTTTTAATACAAATTAAAACCACAAATTTAAGCAGTGGTGAATTATGTAACCAGACTGAAATGAGATGAGAATTCCTAAATCATTACATTTTACCAGAGTTGTCTCGCCACCAACAAAGTACCATCTGCTTTGACAGTTTGTGTTACATCTAATGTCACCATCAACAGCTTTTCTCTATGTGTTTGCGCTGCGCATTTGCATAAGGACAAACACTCCATCCATCTGTCCTGAATAAACACGTCCCCAACATCAGCGCTCACGGCAGCCTCGCATATCAACAGTTCACTCACCCCCACCGCCCTGAATGATGCTTAAACAAAAAGCATCGCACGCTTTGCTAAGTGCAGAGTGTGTGCGAGCGGCTGAGAGAGACGGAGAGAATTGTTTACTGCATTGCATCGGGCAAGAGATGAGTAAGTGGCATGAAGACGCACTGTGACGGTCACAAGTGGCTGTAGATATCTGTCACAAATGAATGTTAATTAATCTGCTTTCACAGAGCATGAGCAGGAAGATTAGCCCAGCAGAGTGCGCAGTCAGCATGAGAGAGAGAGAGGGAGAGAGAGAGAGGGGGAGAGAGAGAGAGAGAGAGGCAGACAGAGAGAGAGAGGCAGACAGAGAGAGGGAGAGAGCCAGCCAAGCAAACAGCCTTGTTTTATCTTAAATATTCGGCAAATACACTTTTCACCAATGCTCCTTGTGTTTTCGCTGACTCTATTCTAAAAGGTCACAAAGTGCAGGATGTAAACAAGAGTAAACATTCATAAAAAAAAATTGTCTTTGTCAGTGATAAGCAAACCCTTTAGGAAAAAAAACCAAGTGGAACACGAGAGCTCCCAAGATAATGGTCTGCTTAATTGAAATATATTTCCTGCTTAATTCTATGACAACCATTTAAAGATGATTAATCGATCACAGAAGCCAGCGATTATCACTGAGGCGAGAGTACTCACTGTTTGTAAGTCACCATGACAATGAGGATGGCAGGGATGCAGCAGAGGATGATGATGATGGCCAGTGCCAGGAGAGCTCCTTCTGTGTAGCCCACAGCCTGAGACGCCTTCTTCACACCGGCCACAACGTCTGGAGAGCGAATCTCAAGTATGCGGCCGCCCTCGCCCAGGTATGGCTGGAATTCCTTATTGATTTGCAGCACGTTCCCATCTAGGAATCTGAGATTTTGTTTTGCACAATGAGAACAGGATAATAAATGTTGGTGAACAGAGCCACATAAGAAAGAAAAGCTCTAACTCAGCTTTGAGGTCTTATAGCATCTTTTAGCTCATTGTTTAGCTGTCCAGCCTCTAGCTCACTCTAACTCTTCACGCGGAAAGCCCAAAATATGCTGAGTCAGATTTAACGTTTCAAATACCATCCTGCGGGGAAACGCGAACAAGCATTTTAGTCAAGCACAGGCGTACGGATCCGCACTCTGCTGTCCCACAGCGATTTTGCTACAAATCAGCTTTCTAAGTTTGTGCATCACAAGCGGGCGAGCGAGGAATCACATCCAATTACAGTCAATTCTGTTTTTGTGTAGGGGAATAAACGAGTGTGGATGAAAGTTAGTAGCCGGCCTCTCTGCCGTTCTGTCCTCTAGAGAGCTGGGACGGTGGAGAGTGCTGCATTCAAGGTGGCATAAGGACACTCTAAAATGCAGGAATCCACTCACTGTTGTTTACTATGTTGTCGTTCTCCTTATCTGACAGCATGTACCATGCAATTACCCCACAACATTCAGCCATGAACTGCATGCATAACAAGCCTCTCCTCCAGTTTTCTTACAGTATCCGAGGAAGAAGATTCTTATTAATGCAGTAATGTAGCCACACTCTTTTCAAATGAACTCAGCTTACTCATAAGAAGGCACTTGAGAAAAAGGTGGCGATTCCTAGTTGTATTAAATAAAACCGTTTCCATCACACCAGCCTTGTGGTTATAACCTTAATCACACACTCAAAGGTTGCAGCAGTCCTGTCATGGTCAAGGACAATGTTTTTAGAGTAATACCACACACATGCAAATGTTATTCAAGTGGAGGATTTCCAATTGAAACACAGTTGTAAATCTCATTCCAAAGAAATGGGGCCACACACAAATGAGATGCCAGACTTGGCCGTTTACCAGCGATGCGGATTAATAAAGACAGACGACGGCGGCGGCTCAGGGTAAGGTAAGCAGGAAGCAGATTGGTAGAGAGGGAGAGAGATGACTGTTTCATATTGATCTGCAACTCATGTTCTGATGGAGTCTGCTTTTTAAGGACTGATGCCTGAGTGGTTTGACAGAAGGGTTGAGAAACATGAAAAAGGAGGTGGCTAAGTCTAAAGTCGTGTTTTCTTCTGGTCAGATGAAAGGGTGCATTGTACACACTTTTCCCAGGGCATTAATACCCTGAAAACATCATCAAACAGTTTTTTAGTGCCCGGTCTCAGATGTACCCTGGGCACACAGAAGTATCTCTCTCTGTCTGTCAACAAAAGGATTAAACTGTATTGCTGGCATGTCTTGCGGTTCTTGAAATGGTCCTTGAGGCACTGCCATGATGGGCTGATGGACCGAATAAAACTCTCCCTATCTCTCACTCAGTCTGTCTCTAACCTCAACACATCCCTGTTCTCTCCCTTAAATCTGCTCCCTTCCCATGGCAAACGACAGAGCTGGTGAAGCTGCAGGCATTTTAAAGAAAGTAAGAACTGGTGGAAAAAGTGGAAAGACTATGGAGGCCGAATCTGCGAAAGAGATATTTGCTGACTCACTACAACACGGACAGTGGTTGGATCGACTGTGGGGAAAACATGCAGCGCAGCGGGGACATTTTAAATCAAACAGTGGACTGGACGTCACATACTCACTTAAAGAGCTCCTTGGTCGCAATAGCCCTGTTGGTGAGTGGGTCAATGGCGTACACCATCAGGTCTGACTTACTGTAGTCCTCCAGCTCATAGCCGTCACCATAGCGACGTGGTCCAATGGACTCTATAATCACCTTGGCACCTGGAATCTGGTCCTGAATGTGACTCTCCAGAATACTGCAGTTACCAAAAAGGAAAACAAAATGGGTGTCAATGCTAAAAGAGTGGCCAAAATCTTCCCGGCGCCTCTAATGTAATGTGAGCCACCAGTCTTAAGTGGCTCTTTGGCAAAGCGGTGATGGCCCCGTCGGGCAGCAGTCTGGTCCTCGACACTGGGCTCTTGGCAAAGCGAGGCTCGGATGATGCTTTCCAGACAGCCAGAATTCCACAACTTAAATTACTGCCAATCAAGCGACACGTCACTGCCTGCCTCTGCCAAGGTGAGCGCTCAGGTAAAGAGACTCTGGACCATCTCCAGCGCCTTGCAAAATTACAGACCTCTCCAATGACATGACTGTGAAGAGCTGAGCATGATTAATGTGTGTGTTTTTAGCCTGAAGAGCACAGGCGCTAGTGTGGGCAGAGACACTGTAAGCGTCTGAAAAACAACTATTAGCAACCATTTGCCTTGCAGATTTACTAATTAGGCTAAACACTGTGCCCTGAGAGCTGCGAAGACATTTCATGACTCTTTGTCATTAATTAAGTTGAACTATAAAAACAGACGCTAGAGAAAAGACTCAATTATATCATCGGTTAATACAGGATAATAGCTGATTGATCAGGATCATGAAAAACAAAAGCCTTTACAAATGTACACACATTTTTCAAGCCCCAAATGATGTCTTACCTGATGAGCTGCTCCTTGTTCTCCTCCACTAAACTGGGTGGGACGGTGGAAACAACAACTTGCATGTCCAGAGCGTTGACAACAGAAACCTGAGTGAGAGTCGACGAGAAAAATGTCCATGGCATAAAAACAGCCAGTCATTAGGCTGGTTATTCACGAGTCCTACCGTGAGCTCGGTTGATGCATTCAAATAGATAGATAGATAGATCTTTATTTATGCTTTGGATGGACCAGATGAGACGCTCTAATTGCCTGCTTGTATTGGTGCCATGCAGCAAACTTAACACAGCCTAATTCTCATGCCACAGTTAAGTGCATAGGTAACAGCCTCTGCGCTCTGAAGCCAGATCTCCCATGCGGCTTCTGTGAAATTAGGTTTCCCCTTGAAAATTAACGAGCACCACGGTTAAGCACTCGCTGCTCTTTCATATCCAGGCAATGTCCCAGACCTTCCTTCTGTCTCGTTAGGGGCTTGTTAGCCAGCCATATTTTACTGAAACAAAAAAAACAAGCCTTCCCCACATACAAGCACTGAACTGGGGGGTAACAGCGAGGCCAAACACAGCAGGAAATTATTACGACAGAAGGAAGTGCACACCCAGAAAAACACATTCAGACAAACATCCAGCAACACGCAGACATACATCATGTATACAGAGCCGATAGGCATCACTTAAAGAAAAGCCTAATTGGACCATCAGCAAGCGGCCGAGGCCACATGTTGACTGTCCTGTACCTGCTGCGAAAAATTTAATAGATCGGAACCAAAATATTTTGTACAGAGAAAACAGAAAACACCATCTTGGCTGATGATAAACGGTTCCACAAGGTTACAGTGACTTTGACTTCCAGTCCTTGTCCCGTCTTTATTATGTTCATACAAAAGCTCACTGTTAACTTTACCGCTTGGAACCTGTCAAATCGTAAAACAGTCTTTAAAACAAATGAAGCTGTATGACAGTGAACAACAGAAGCAGGACTTAAGAAATGAAATGGAGCAATGGCCCAGATCGGTGCAGCAGAGTCGAGGACATTACAGCACACACTCCCTCATACGGGTGCAGCTCCAGAACACTGAAGACAGGACTTACCACCACCTCAGCGCTGTTGGTGAGTCCTTTTCCGTAGTCGTCCGTGGCAATAACTTGAAACTGGAAGTAGGACCTGCGCATGTTTCGAAACATGATGGCCGACTTGATGATGCCCGTGTAGGTCTCGATAACAAAGCTGTCCTGACCCTCTGCCGTCGGTGGGATGATCAGACGATACGCCATGGCACTGTAATTCCCAGTGTCCTTGTCAGTGGCCTACAAGACAACACAAACAATATCTGGAGCAAACGCGGCAAATCCATACATAAGATCCATACATTTTACTGACAGACGACAGCTGCTGAAACATAATAAATGAAGTGAATTGCATTTCATTAGATTTTGTTCTCATGACCATCAGTGCTACCTAAAAAAAAAAAAAGTATTTGGCACATTTTAATTAACTACTGATCATGGCAAACTGCAAGAAGAGCTGAATTTTGTGCTTATAATCGTATTCCAACAGTAAACCCAACAGTTCCCCCATCGACCTCTGAGGCCCGACTTCTGACTGGCCACTGGCATCAATTCTCTGAGCGCCTGTCTGTAGCGAGTGACACTGATAAATAGTAACAATCTATGTTTTTTCTCCAGCTATTGGCAGAGGAGGGTAAGAGGAAGCAAGGTCCCAGTGACAGGGCTGTATAAATCAAAGTGAATGAGATCTCCTCATTGGGTTACGACAATTTCCCCAAATTCATGCACCCACACCATTCATGTAGTGTAAATCTTTTAAAAGTTGTTAAGGACACTGGAGGATAAAGCATCACTGCACAAGGTTTATTTACGAACTCCCACCAGACAGCGAGGAAGAAAATATATGGAGCCATTTGGTTAACATTAAAAATCCATCAGAAGCCTTAGAAGAAAAAATGGTGTCGGAAAATTCTATGTCTCCCCTTGTTGCTGTAAAAGACTAATGTGTAAATTTGTGTAGACGTCTCGGATCATCACACAAGTTGGATTTTGGTGCTTTAAACGTAACCATTAAACTTTAAACGTCATTCAAAATCTGACTGGAAGCCAGAGAAGAAAGACTTAAAGCAGGAGCGATCTTTGAATTAAATGTCGGGCAGCAGCTGCAGGTGTCAGGTTGTGTCTGTGGCTCAGCCCTGAATACAAAAACCCCCAATAGTCCAGACGTGACAATACAAGAGCATGTGTCCTTTTATTAATGTCAGTACGAGAAGAAAAAAAAAAAAAGAGAGATTTTTCAAAACTGTAGCCATCGTTCTCGAAGACTACACCAAAGCTTCTGATAGCTGCTTTGATATTTGCCTACACCCTGATAGAGAATAGACTAAAGGGTCAAACACATAATGAGTCAGTTTTCATTTCATTTGTTTAAAATCAGAGCTCAAACAATCAAGGAGTGTCCCGTGAGAATGTGACATCAGCCATTTTGCCTACAATCCTCTGATTAAAAAACAGGGTCAAGCATCTGCACCACGCTGCAGCCTGCAATCATCTAATCAGACTTGTCTAAACAGCTCACTTCTACTTGTTAATGAAATATTTTCCACTTAACTTTTCCAGACCACTGAAAATTACACTCTAGAAGCAAATGAAGCGAGGCTGCACGCACTTGCATAAAAATGTCAGCCAGTTATGACTTGTGACTGTACGTGGCTACGATCCGTGGCTTTAAGAGGGAACCAGCAGAAGGTCAGAAGTGTCTGAATAAGCCAAATGTTGATATGTCTAATGATTACGTCCAGCAGAAGCGGGAACTCAGATTCATAACTCATTAAGTCAAGTGCAAACACTTCAAACCAGTGGTTCTCCAGAGGAGTCTTGGCCTATTCAGACTGAAAGAATAGACAGGGAGCAGTGAGCAAACGTGACACGGGTTTATTATATATTCAGAGGAGCTGGGCGAGTGTTAATCAGCCTGTACTTTTCATCATACAGTACATGATTTGAACAAAGGTGAGTAAGCGCTGACATTTCAGTATTTGACTAAAACTTTGTCAATGTTTTCGCTTATGGGAACTGTTTTATTTTACAGTGATGAGGTTGTTGAGAACACGAGACAAGCAAACACTCAAATCCGTATTAAATCCAAATGCATGAGGAAACGCATTTTAACAAGCCGCTGCATTTACGCTTGTTCACTTGTTCTCCCCCGTGGAGTCAGATGTTGCCTTACTCTGAGACTCTGAGGTATTTGTGCATGGTGACCCTCAAGCCTAAAAAAAGCCCCCACATCACACGACACATCAACTGGGTTAAGTCTAAATATCAAACTTGACATTTTCGGCAGCTATTAATCTGTTTGATTGATATGACTGCTTTGATTTGTATGTGCCATGTCTGCATTTCCACATCTACAACCATCTAAACATCTAAATACACGTTAAACTGATTGTCAGTAAAGAATGACTCACACGTTTCGGTCCTGGGGGAATGTTTATGTCCTAAAAGAGATAGAACTTATTACAACCAGATTAAAGATAAGCTCATTCCCCGTAGTAACAGCAACCCTGGGTTTCATTTGAAGCCATCAATATTATTTTTTTCTTGACTGCCCCTGGTGCTCCTGTCTTTTTACTTTTACACATCAACACATTTGTGGCCTATGAGCTCTCTTTTCTGTATCATTTAATGACTCTGGCTGATTTTTCACCATCTGCCTGAAGGCTTAAGGTACTTTGTATGAAACTTCTTTTATGACCTTTGCACTTTTACTTGGCTGCCAGATATTAAACCTTCGTTTTTAATATTCCCCAGACACCGCTGGTCTGTGTCCTATTCTTTATACTCTCTATAGCTCCTGAGTTTCTGACTAGGTCTCAGTTTAATTTAAAGAGAAAGTTTCTCTCAATGAAGTTTCCTTCCTCCTGTAAAATATCAGGAAATGTGTTTCTAAAAATCCATAAAACACTGTGCTGTGAAAGATGGAACTCACAAAAAGCAGTTCAAGATATGGCCTTGCTGTCCTACAAGGCCGATTATCTCCCATTAAGGATTAGATATCCATCAATTTCCTTCAGCTGAATTGCAACAAAATCCTGTTTATTAGCACTGATAGCATCAGATCAACAACACAGAACACCCCCAACACACACACACACACACACACACACACACACACACACACACACACACACACACACACGAGTCATGTTCCTAAAAACACCTCATTCCACTGTCACATTATTGATTTTTCAGTCAGTCAGTCAAACTTAACCTCACTGTCGCTGAAAGCAGAGATATGTGATCACAGTAGAAAGCTTGTCATCCACCTTTTCTTAAACCATAGTCAGGTAACATCAGAGTAACCGTTAACGAGGAAGGTGTGGGCTCTGCTGCCACTTAGTTTCAATGAACAACACCAAGACAACACGAGACACAGAATCTTCTGGACATTTTTCTCTGTAAAGTAGTAAACACATGCTCTCATTTTTCTACATACTGCTGTCACAACAACCACAACAACAACAACAACAACAACAACAACAACAACAACAACAACAACAACAACAACAACAACAGGGTGTCCAGTGCGTTTAAACAGGAGAACAAATCCTAATCAGACAGGGTGTCCAGCCACGCTCCTGTGAACATACTGGGATTACACCTCCCAGCTCGTTTTCATGCAACCTGGACAAGGCAGACAACTGGGGGAGAGGGAAATAGAGGAAGAGATGTAGCCAACAATAGGGTAAGAGATGAAGCTCATTGTGAGGATCAGATAATGTCTCCCACAGTGGCTGCTGGGGTTGATTCCATGTTCAACTCATGCAAAGTTGTCTTACCACTATCTTGAGCACGGAGCTGAAGATCTTGGTGTCTTCCGTCACGCCGCCTATGTACTGCTTCCTGGAGAAGACAGGACGATGGTCATTCTCATCCTGGACGTCAATGAAGACCTTAGCTGTGTTCGCTGCAAATAGCACATAGCATTAAATTCTCATTCAATTTAGCCATAAACAGTGAGTGTAATCAGCACAACATGTGACCCAATCCAAGAACGTTATGTTAAAAATTATGTTAGCAGCTAGTTGTTAAATTGGCAGTGAATAAACATCACTTGTTAACTGACGTCATCTCTGAACTGGCCCTGGTCATACGAAGTATAATTTAGACTCAAAACTGACATCACTATCATTTTTCACGGCCGTCTGCTGGTGCACAACTTCAAAAGAGAGCTCGAGACCATTTCCCGGAATAATTTCAAAATTAAGTGATCGAAATATGACAGTATTCCAACAAAGCTTTAAATAAGATTCTATTTGGCTGAACGCTACCAATTTAAAACATTCTATATAAATAATAAATGTAATACCCGTGTCGTGAGAGGTTGGGGACAATTTAGGGAAAATCTATAAATAAATAAACATATTTTTGAAATTGAGGGGTCAGATTCACCCAGCTTTTAAAATCTGACTGAAAGTAGTTCATTCATTTGAAGAAGAAGCTCCATTTGCTCGAATACATCTCGACCCAAACAGGACGAACAGAGTTTTGGAAAAGTCCTCTTCATTTATCAGTGATCTCTAATATATTTAAAGTATGTTGCTAATTGCATTAGTCTTCACTCCGCTAATTCAAATGAAATCATTTAAGCATCTATGTTGTAATTATGAGGAGGTTAATTGTCCCTTAATACATGACGGCATTACAGCCACGTTTCGTTCTTCTTACCAATCAATTAGTCACAATATTCACGTAAGGCCTGTTTTTCCCTTTTGTTCCCAGACAATATTTTAACAATGGACCTTTGCGTGTCATTTATTAATCAAGGTCGGCTTCGCCATAATCCGCTGCATGACAATACTGTCATTGAAAGGGTCTTAAGTCAACACATTATTGGAAATATTAATTAGGATAATAAAGCAGTAAGAATTTCCCCAAACACAAAATGTGTGAAAAATGGGAGGAAATGAGATAAGATGAGTAAGATACTAAATGTGCTCATTAACTCTGTTTTGTGAAGGTTTTAAAATTTATTTTGTCTCTTTTTCTAAAAGAAAAAAAAACACTTCTACTGAGCACCGACATTCATCCCCCTAATTTGTCACAGTTACACCTATGCAACGAACAGCATAAATAAATACAGCACAAAACCATCCCAACTCTGCAATTGGGGTAAAAAAAAAGTAGTGTCAAGGACCATTTTTCTTCTGGCGGCATACAAAAATCGAAAGTCATGTGGCATCGGAGCTAAGAATGCGCCGGGGGAATTGTGCAAACAAAAACACAGCACATCAAATTACCGGCACAAAAGCTGTAGCGTGAGGCACAGAGGGACGACTCGAGGGGATGCAGAAGAGGTTTGCACGGTTAGTCATACTTCCCTCTCGTTGTAGCAAGTGGCCACTGTCTGTCCTCACAGTATCAGGACATGAAAACACAAAACAACATCTCTCACACAATCCTAAAGAAGTGTGAAAGGAGCAGGTCCATTAAAAAGCAACGATTCCTGCTAAGGCAGCGCTGGTTCGAGTTCGAGGTTCGTGTCTAGAAGTGCAGAATCATTTAAAAACCATGTTCGCTTGAATCTAGTCTTATTATACGTGTGCCTGGGAGTCTGTGTATGCAAATGTGTGTGCACACTATGTGCATGCACGTACACCAGGGCTGAGACAATCTATCTGACAAATCGGTCCAGTAATGCTCTGATAATTTAAACTCTGTAAAGGCTTGTTAATGAGCAGAGAGATGTTCGCTGTCATGGAGCTCCGATCTGCATTACAATAACACAAGTGAGCCAAGTGAGAAGAGAAATGGTTCCCCGACACTTTGCCAAAGGAGGATGTCAGCTTGAAGATGCCAGGGAAGCTCCTGCCTCTGCTTTACATCCCTCAGATAATGGATGCGAGTGTGCGAGTGGTGTGTACTTGTGGCTGCTGTCATTAGTATGTGAGAAACGGAGGGACAGAGGTAGAGATGTAGCCATCGATTTTTCATCTGTAGCTGTAACGGATTGAGGGCGAGGTACGAGACCTATTTGTTGTTGGCCCTGCATCCGTCATAACACAAAACATCTGTCAGTAAACTGTCCATAAAGGAGCTTGATGCTATTCCAGCAGAAGCAGCTATCAACGAGCGCAGGCTGGAGGTCTAAGTATGTTTCACGGACGGTCAAACGGCTTCTCCAGGCTGCTTCCTCGCAGTGACGATTCACGTAACTTCCAGAAAGACAAACTCACAATCATTCCTACTTAGGCAGCAATGGCCAGCATGATTAAAACAAGTGTGACCCTCTCTTTCGATCACTTTCTTTCCAGCACTTTGGGTTCTGCAGTAAGAATGCGACTCATCACGGCCAGACGTTGAAATGTTGGACACCGATCAGGGAGGCTGTGGGACGCAGACAGGCGGAGGTCGTGACAAAAGGTTGATAGCTCTGCTGCCATTGGCCAACGTGTTGTCTGCAACTAACTCAAGGAGCTGCCTAGAGAATTTCCTGTGATTAATGTTTTGTCCCCCACCCACGTTTTGGAGGCTGGTCTGCCCAAATTAAAACAAATGGGCAATTTCTGATCATTAGACCGTTGCAACATTTACAGAGATTCATAGTGACTCACAGAAAAATGATGAAAGTGACTGAAGTACGTGACACCAGTACATCTCTAACCAGAGGCTCCAGGTGAGACAATGACGGTAAGACAAGACCTAAGATGTATGTATGCGACCACATTATAAAACATACCTGACTAATCGTCGCCAATATTTTTCTCATTTCCTTGACACACAACAACAGTAAATATTTGTAAATTAAAAGTACAGGTAAAAGATGTTTATTCATTACTGGAGCATTTTTAACCTTTTGTTTCTTATTGGCTTATTTACATATTGTAAGTTCGGGGTGATCCACACATTTAGCCAGTGGCTTCTTGACCTCTACGGCCAACTCGGATCTATTCCTTGTTTTTCATCTCCCATGTTATGAGCACGAGTGAACTAAAGTCTAAACTCAAACTAAATCTGTCGATACCCACAACTTTCCAGAACAAGCAGTGAAAGATCTGATCAGAGCAGTTTCCCCGCAGGTGAACATGGGTGAGTCAAATATTAGCCACATTTTAAAAGCGCTAACTCATTCCAGACGTCATAGCATGAGGCAACCACACGGCTTCTATAAAAATGTTTTGCAAAGCGAGATAATGAGCTGGACATAAACACAGGCAGCGTCTCCACTGTCAATTTAAAAAGCTTTGTGCTGAATGGAGTATGTGCACTGTACTGATAGAAATCATAGAGCTCTGGTGCTAGACTGCAGTTGATTATGCACAACAATAAAGTAAATAAAAAACTGCTTTACATACAGTAACTGCAGGTAATGTTCAAGCAAATCTAAATGCAAAAACGTTCTGATATAATTTAAGTGTATGAACTGTATTTAATAATCTTACTTATACATTTATTGGTGGCTTTCTCTTACTTTTCGAAGGCACGCGGAGGTTGGACATGACGACCAACATGGAATCTGCCTGGACTCTCAGGATATAGGTGGTCACGTTTTCATAATCCAGGTTTTTAGCTGTGGAAATGACACCAGTCGCACTGTTCACAGCAAAATGACCTAAAACGAACAATAAACAGCACATGAGGAACTACTGTGACCTAGAAAACTCATGTACTGTAAGTGAAAACACAAAAGAACCGCGCACAGCTAGAGGTAGATAGAAGTCCTACGGTTGTTTAGATGAGGAGGAAGCTGCTGACTGACAGCTTCCTTTCACCAGCTCTCAGAAACGCCTCCTCCTTAGCTGACCTCACACCTGTCTGGTATTCTCTGCTTCCAAAGGTGTAATTATGCACTTCACACTGCGAACAGGAGTCCATAGGGGCAAGTACATACTAAAACTCCCTCCTCTAATTCCGGACAGAGACGAGACAAACAGCACCTATGGCTGTAACACTGCTCCCACAGCCGGAGACAGATTTTAATGTCTGGTCGGATAAAAATACGTCAGTCTAATGGGTTTGTTTGGCGTTTTTACTGAAAATAAAGCAATGCTTATGCTCCTCTCCAGCTGTCGACACAAGGCTTTGTAGAAATACTCACGCTGGCGAACAAAAGTGTCTGTATGTCAAAAAATAAATTAAAAGAGGGACGAGAGCTCTTTGTACACAAAGTCTATGCCATAATTTGGGCGAGTCTGTTTGTCAGCATATCAGCGCATTGCAAGGTAACACACGTTCGCCCAGTGAGTCCATACCCAGTTCATTTCCTCCCACGATCGAGTAGAAGATTGTTTGATTGATTGCGGCAGCGAAAATGTTCCCCACTGGTGTGCCAATTGGAGCCAGCTCACTAACGGGAGAAAACCTGGAAAGACACAGAACACAAATCATAAGACAAACGGTATTAAAGCCTGAGGGATCAACACAGAGGCAGACATTCCTGTACTGCAGGTACAGTGTGAAGGGGTTAAGATGAAAACAAAGGTTATCACAAACGGCAGAGCTACAGTGTATGTATTTCCTATTAAACCCTGCTGTATGTGTGGCATCATTCCAAAAGGAACATACTGGAATTTATTTAAATCTGTGAATTCTCACACAGTGCATGAAAAACTATCAATTTAATTATATTTTATATATTATATATTTGGGATTCTTTCAAATTTTTCTCTCTTTCAGTTTCAATGAGACAGTTTTTTTTTACACATCTGTTTGAGGGAAAAAAAGAACTTTGAAAAACATAAAAAAAATGATCACACACAATAATTTTCTACAGTTCAGTAGTTAATTATAGTAGTTATAACAATGTGCATAATTTCAACTAGCTGGCTAACATATATATATATATAATATATATTATGCATGTGGTGCATAAGGTAAAGCAAGTAAACATTTTTTGCTTTGACTTGAAACAACTAGAGAGCCAAACCTGGAAATGAAAAGCCTTGAAGACCTCAGTGCAGAACGTCTAAATGAAAGGAATCTGCTGAAAGACTGCTGTGTTTGGTCTCCTGATCAAGACAAGGAGCTTTACAGTGGAGTGGACAATTTACTCTCTCATTAATTAATTTCAGATAATGTAAACGTCAGACCCCCCAAAAAATGACATCCCAACAATACATCCAATAGTAAACGAAAAACAAATTGTTCTGCGAACAGATCTGAGTGTTTTTTCCCCCTGGAGTGAGACGTGCAGCTAATGACTGTGCTCGACTATCAGACGTACAAGTGTGTAATCATATCCAGCAGATATGATTGTCACCACTCTTCACAGAAATTGCAGCTGCAATAAATAGCAGGGAGCCCTGTCGTGGCGGTGTATGGGCGAGGGCTGATTTAATGTGATAACGTCATCTCGCTGTGACACCCTCTTGTGATGCTGCGGCTGCTTTATCGCTTATTCTCTCGTCTGCCTCTGAGGTGTACGTATGACTGTGTGTGTGTGGTGCCAAGGCTTCAGTTGTAAACGTAAAAACGGAAGTAAAACATGTTGACACCGCTGCTGAAACAATATTTAAATCATAATAAGATTATTATTAATCCATGCAACCATTGCAGCGTATTTGTGGTACCTCAACATGTTTTATTAATACTTTGATTCGTTTTTTTACAAGAAGAATAAAATTAACCACAAAACAAAAAACTCAGCATGCCAGGTTTCCCTTAAAGGCTGATAGCTTTTATGGAGCGACTCCTCATTGTGAGAAAGCAGTGTTGAGAGCCTCCACACGCCAGAACGAACCACTTTCTCACAGTGAAGATAAGGAGTAGAGCGAACGAAAGACGAGTATATTCACTGAAGGACGTTGAGACAATAAATGACGTCGTCTCTGCTGCACACTGCAGCAAAACAACACATACTGTAAGTTTTTGGTCAGCTGGTGGCTGCAGTATAAGAGTCACTGTAGATTATGTGTCGGCTCTCTTAAATTGTGAGTCAAACAAAGCAGCAGACCTTTCTATCCATCCTAGAGGCTACAGTTATGGGCCTGCAGACAAACAATCCCCAGAGGGCGTTTCTGGTATAATTCTGGGAAATATGAGCCATTCTGCTGCACCGACGATGATTTAGCCTGTCCTCCAGAGAGAGGACATTGTTGATTGCATGCAGCAACCAAATGGCTGCACAGGGGTCCACTCACAAAACCCTTCATGAAAAGCACAGCTTGTTATTGACACGTGCATAATGTGTTATGTTATGTGGCTAATGCTAAATGCCTTCAGTTGCATTTGCCTCTAGCTGCACTGTTGGGCTGTCGCTGAATAATTGCCATCTCAGGAGCAATCAGGAGCATGAAGCTGCACCATGCTCTACAGCGATGGGAACCAATTTATTAATGTGGCCTTCACATAAGTAGATTACCCGTTTGGCTCAGGAACAGGCTGACAAAAAACACAAAGGCGAGCCCTTGAACAATGCAAGCACGCTGAGGTGCAGCACAGCTTGACACGACTCTATTAGTCACTGAAACCTAGGGTGACACAATGCTTGGCACTAAATGTATGTGCCCTCACTTTTAATACACTTTTCAGCAACCTAATGTCTGTCGTGGATATCAACAGCCCAGAAGAGGGAACGTCAGGGGCCGGATGAGATTGATTTTAACACACACTAAGCAGCTGTTGAGAGTAAAACTGATTTCTATACTTAAACAGAACCTAAAGCAAAGGATTTCTCAACATAGGAAGTGGCCTGACCCAAAGCAGAAGAACAGTGGCTGTGCAATGACAAGCAGGATGATACTGGATAACCGTGATGCACGGTTCATGTGACATGACAGGCCTGAATGTAAATTCTGACCTTTAGGAGCGCATTTATTTGCACAAGTGCTTTCTGCGTGAAGCCCTGTGACTGAAGAAGATTTCAGGGGTTTGCATAAAGATTTCAAAACACGCCACGTTCCCCTGAGTCCGTCCTGTGCCAAGAACTCCGTTCAGCTTTACTGGCAGCATTGGAAACCGGTGCCGACCCATTCATGAGTTTCGCCTATGTTGTTATCTTGAGTGTAACTGGAGTAAGGAGAGGCTGAGCGGGGCCCGCATCCGGCTGCACGGCCTGATTGCCAGAAAGAGGCAGAGCTGACATGTTATCACTTCTCTGCTGGAGGGTTGAAAGGTGCAAAGAAATACCAAGGCAGAGTGTGAAGTCAAGGTGTATGAAGAGAGCAGATTAGTAGAAAGGTGTTTACACAGGTAAACAGAAAAGGACAAATTTGAGATCTAGTAGATATATTTAGTAGAACAGGAATGTGAGAAAACATGGCTTACATTAAAAATAGCCAGAAGTAGATATAAACAGAAGGAAGATAAGTTTTGTATAGTTAATAAATACCATGTGTTGAGCTGGGCTAAAGCCACGTTTGCCTTCATATTCACAGAAAGATCCCATTCAGAGAGAAACACAGAGAAGAAGGGATAGAAAGATTGGAAAGACACAGACACGTCTACAGGCAGTCACAAGAAGTCCTGATGTCAACATGAGAGAGGGTGAATGACACGCCACTGAGAAATGTGGGCTGCACACAGGTGTCAGCAAGCGCTCTGCCCCAAGGCCAACGGCAGAGCGGCGCTTACGAGACAAAGCAGAGGCGTATAAACCTTGTCACGCGCCACAGGGGCTGCCGTTGCCGAGTCGCTTTCCGTCTCGCACTCCCTCACCGCTGCGTGCGTTGCATCACCGAGCGAACAAGCAGCGATAGACGCAACGGGAGCTACAGGGAGTGACCTCACCGAGTGCACGTCTCTGCTAACGTCTGTGTCCTTCTGCTCGCTATGCAGATGCAGCGCTGCGCCAAGGCCTCCACAAGCACAGAAGCAGCCAGGAGTCATTTAACAGCGACGCGCTCACTCGCAAACATCATCACACGCAAATGTGTGGTAGCACACTTCAGCCTGACTGATGACAATCATGTTACACTGCACATTTTGTCCAGTCCATTAATGTCAGTGTTCCATATTTTATAATTCTCATATTTAACATTTAAAACTGCTAATATTTTCGAGCTTCATACGGTAAATTATGCTGAGGGTTAGAATTAGCTGTCTCTACTCTAGCAGGTGAACAAGAATCGAGCAGGTGAACCAATCGCATACTTCTCACTTGAATCCATAAAAAATATTCATGAATATCATTCTCGATCTTCTTGCCTTCCTCACCAGTTCAGTTCACTTAATCGAAGTTCATGGTGAGGTAAAGAGTGCGTCGCCACTCATTGAATGTCATCTTATTGTAGAGTTTGTCTGTAGTGTGTTATTGAGGTATGAACTTTAAATATTACAGGTTATGTTTGGCAAGACTGACAAGGGATAGAGAAGAGCTGGGGGGAGAACGAGAAGGAGACATATAAACAGCTACTACAAGATCCCAAAACCACTCGAGATACTCAAAGGGTTTCGAAAAATAGTGCATGGTCTGAAAGCCAAGGTGTTACAAAGCTATTTCATTTGCCAGAAGTCAATTCTCAACCTGGAATATGCAATATTCTTTTGCCACAGTGAAAGAAAAAACACACAGTGAACGTCCACCTCAGCCACGGTGGCATGGAAGGTTAATCAATGTCAGAAAGTGAGGATTACATCGCAGAAACACATCACGAACTACACCCAGTATAAATCCATAGTTTCCATCTTCAGTAGCGCAAGGGTGATAAAGATAAAAATAAAGGTGGTCCATCACTAAAGGTCTTGTTGCATTATAGTATGACACATGGAAGGCTTTTAATAGAACATACACTTACGTGTGAGAATGAAGAAATTTCAAAACCCAACGAATGATTATTTTGAAAAGAACATTTGAAAGATATTAAAAGGTTTGTCTTCACATTTAAAAAAACTCACTGATAACTTATCTGCCCTCTAAGAAAAACTAAAGTTAGATATCTCACATCGAAATCGCTGCACCCATGCTATCTGGATTTATGAATAAGTATGTTCACAAGTCTTTAAAACACATATTGAGCTGTACTTCATAATGCACCACTCTCCAGCTTTAAATTAGGTGGATCAAATCTGTAATGCGAGCATATCGAAGCCACATCTCATAAGCTTTAAACCGTTTTACCTCAACTACCTTTCGTATTCTTCCAACTTAGCGTTGACTGTGGTGACCTTTTCCAAAGTCTGGCCTGAGCTATTAGAATAAAACACTCAATTAAGGCAACATGGAGCAATTACTGCTCGCTATAGAAGTTGGTCTATCAATAAAGAGCATAACCACTCTGTCATCTCATGCCAGTGTAATTAGAGGTATTAAAACAGTCATTAAAAACAATATAGTAAATTATTTAGGGGACATAAAAACCCAGCCCAGTGTTGCCCCAACTACAATATACTGAACGAGAAGCTCTGTAGCTTCAAACATTATTCCGAGCTACTCTGCTCAAAAGCTCCTTTAAATTCCTACATTTGCGAACCACTGAACGTTTCATTGCATCCTTCAGCGCACACTCTGTTGGCTGTCAACCAGATTCAACACTGGCAGATATTAGCGCGTAATATTTATGATTTGCTGACCTACACTTGTTAAGAGGATTTGGAAGAATACACGCACTTGAGAAAAAATCCTACACCTCTGACGTGATGTAATGCTGAAGCGAGCCCTACTGATAAAGTATCATGTTCTAACAAAGGTGGGAAAAAAATGTTTACAGCCCTTCGTGTGATCATGTTTCTCCCTGAGCTATTCCTCTGATCGCTTATCTTGCCACACCAGACCCAGAATTTCTTTTGTATTCAGAGGGAGATTTTTTTTTTTTCCCAGAAGCAAGAAAGGGCCTCAATCAAAAATGCTTTCTGGAGGGCAAGATGGAAAACATAAGCATAGCTAAAACCCACAAAACCCACATTTATTGTGTAGCCAGTATAGTGTGCCAGCATAGACATGTCAGCCCACAGGACATCACTTCACATTTCATCCACTGGGTCATTTAGCACACAAGAGGGATTCCAGCCACAGAATGTTTTGGACACTGGTGGATAAGTGTTTGTCCAAACCGGCCGCTGAGGCCTGCAGTGTGAAACCACGCAGAGCCACGTCGGCACCGAACCATTCTGCATGCGAGCGGTGCCAAAACGATGCATTTTATCTCATACACACATGGAACCAAAGCATAAGGACAACAGCGTAACTTCATACTGAGCCTAACGCCATGATCAGATAATACAGAATGGATAAAGAAGATGTTTCGTTAAGAGGATGTTTGTATTATTACAGCGATTGTTATGTGAACATGAAACGCATGTGTTCGCTTGGGTTTAGGGTATTTTCAACTATCCTAGAATGTTATTACTGTAATTCCCACCTTCGTTTGGTGGTTAGGACGGTTATAGCAGTAATTTACATTTACAACCATGAAACAGTTTCACACATCGTAGAACATTATTAACATTTAATCCAATACGTTTAAATTGTTTGGACCTCATCTCTTTATTAGTTATCTCAGTGTGTACATTATTCGTGTCTGCCGAACAATTTATGGTTTATATCTAGCGGCATTATTTTTCCATGCTAACTCTATATATTTATGCTAGAATGAAGTGATGTGCCTTTTAAAGACATCGGCAGCTAGATAAATAATAATAATATAAAACCTAAACTCAGCATTTCTTCAACTATTAAATGGGATAAAACCATCAGCTTTGGTTTGGATCATTTTTAAATACATATCTAATGGTTATTAATACTTATCAGGAAAGTTAGTGTGATCCTTTAATGACAGGTCATACGGCTTTTCCTCCCTTGCTTTCAGCGTCGACCTTTAACTGATATTTGGGATGTGTGCAATGACTCTGCGTTTGTTAGACAGCCAAGTGATGCCTGCCTACTTAGCCGAGACAAGTGAAAGGTCAGTGCGCTCCTGGTGCTTAGAGGTTCAAGGCTCAGGGCAGCAGATTCAAACCTGCAGCTAAAAATCAATCATGCCCTTCAGAGGTATGAAAGAGCTTCGCACCTTACAGCTGTGATTCTGAGGAGGAAGGAAGAGAAAAAAAAAGTAGTAGGGTAGAACCATAGATAGATGGATAGATAGAAATAGAGAGGATTGAGGTAGCTTTTTTAAAATGTAAGTCTGCAGTGAGGCGGGATAACAGTGTGTGGGAGAGCTTGCGGGTTCGTGCAGTTAACCCTTTATATGCCTGACAGTGAACGCACCGCATGTGTAGCCTGTGAGCACCCCTGCACTGGAAATGTAACGTGAATGGGTTTGTTTTCTCTGAAATTAATGAGCGCCACTTTCCTCCAGACGTCAGCAGCCGCTGATGGAGGTCGTCGAGTTCTGTTCATGTTCCTTTTAATTCCTCTAAAATTAGAGCAGCAAGGGTTTGGTTGTTTCTGTAATTTGCTGAATGCTCATGTGGCAAGTTCAAGCCAGTGTGACTGACAATTCATTAGCTTTAGATATTAAACATATTACCACATACACGTAGTACTGAGAACATTAAATTGAAAACGAAAAAAAAAAAAAAAGTCAATGGTTGCCAGAGTCAGACAGTGAGCAGGCAGCAATGTCTAGTCTAGATTCTTTTATATAAAATGCACCATATTGCTTTGATATGAGCCAGAACCAAAGACTTTTCATTTGGTTAAAGGTTTTTGCTGTATATTTCTGTGTATGTATATACACATACAGTATATGTACGTATGTTTTTTGTTACTAATGGGATAATTATTGCGTTGACAAGCATTAGGGGTAAAAACATGTTGCTGGTGGTTGTAATATTTAATGTGAGAGTTACTATGCTAATGCAACACAGCAACTAAGAGCATTGCTCCATCATCCACTGCTCTTCTCAGAATTGCCAGACTGCATATTAATGCGACAGGTATGGCACAACATCTGCTGCCTGCAACTACAGTCAATTGCTGTGCACGGAGTAAATAATGTCGTGACATTTCACTCCCTAATGATCTTCTGTTCAATCAGTGGAAGGGCCAATAATTAAAATGTGGATATACGAGGAGTATGAAGTTTATTAGCATGGATAAACATGCAAACACCTACAGTACGTTAGACAGTACAGAGATGGGTTTCATTAATTTAAAAAATGGACCAGAAAAGAACAACTAGCGACTATAATTGGATCACAGTGAACAAAATACTACACATGCTAGAAATCTGATTTATGTATTTTTCTTATGTGGACCCGGAAATCACACAAAGCCATAGAGAAAGAATTTCACCCTTGAAGTGAAAATTAAGGGCTAGGGACTAAACAGTGAGAAGCGGGGGAAGACACAGGGAGAACGAAACTGACACAGACCCAGAAGCAGAGAGGAACATCGCAGGGGAGCTTGGGAGGTCGAGAGGAGGAGGACAAGGAGAGCAAAATGACATAGTCGCAGGTGGGGAGGCAGGAGTCTGACACAGTTTAAAGTAGATGAGGAAGTGCTGTGGGGTAACACTGCTCAGACCACGGGCTGCAGCTGTCAGGCAGGGGAAACGGCTTCATTACGACAAGAGGGAGCGTATTAGACACACGCACACAGAAATGTGTATTCATATATATAATTTAATATTCAGTCCATTCCTTTACCACAGCGCCATTCAAAACAGGTATAGAGTAAGTAAATATTCACACTGCATTAATGACTGAGCTTCAACAATCGGACCAAATCTTTGCTCGTGTGAAGTAGCTCTAATTAATTAATGTGACAAAAGTCAAATGAAGAGACATTTTTTCCGATCATTTCTGACAACTAGCTTACGAGTGAGTTGCATCAGGGATCATTAGGTCATACATGAAGAATCCTGTTTCGGTGTCTGCTGAATTAAATCAAGAATTTCACCCTGCAAATACTGTGGAAAATCCCCCCCTATAAGGTATAAGTGCAGGAGATCACTCATCACATGGCTGAAGGTGTAGCTCACATTAGCGGACTTGATTGGTACGGATCATTTTCAGCCGGTGGAGTAGTTATAGCTCTGGTGATAGGAAGACATGAGCTCAGTTATCGTACTGTAGCTACCAGAAAAAAAAATTCTTAACTTAAAAAAAAGTCTAAACTTTTCAAATTTAGACTCATAATTTTGATATTAAACATTTAATGCAAGGCAGACTTTGAATTAATTTGTGACTAACCCAAACAAGTGTGAACTATGTAAATAATTTATGTCCAATTTTCTGAGAAACAAGTGGCAACATGCTGCTACAGTAGCAACTACGGTATAAGCCATTTATTTCAGCCAACAATGACTGGGAGCCCCTAATTTCCCTCAGACAGATGGAGGGGACAAACCATAAAGCAGGAACAGAAATCATTAAGTCAGCCAAAGCCCTGCAGAGTGGTTTTAATTGTGTGCTCTGGAACTGTAGGCATAGCTTACCTGATTGCTGCTATAACTAACCGCCTTCACGGAGACAGACGAGATCTTATGTGGACGTTTAGAGAGTGATTTGTGTTCATAAGGTTCCTCGGGGAGAGAACGATGGGAGGCGATAGAGGAGCGAAGAATAAGGAGACAGTTCATCACAGGACGAGCAGATTGGACGCCCTCAGCTAGGGAGGACCTCGTCCAGCAGGAGAGACTCGAGCACCTGGCTAATGCTTCCACGGCTCATAATTTACAGCGAACCTGCCTCTGTGTGTGGTTAGCATTGTCAGCGCGAGACCCTACTGAGGCCTGTGCCCACGGTCCCGACCCTCCGTGCGCGCGTCAGACAGAACGCTCATTCAAAGCGGTAATCAATGGCCTTTCTATGACCACGCTGCTGTGCCTGCGTATCGCTGTGTGGCTGAATAAAGCTGAGCAATGACAGGACGTGAGCAGACGCACAAAGTGGCAGATTAAAAACCATAAGAGGAGGACGTGGTCGGCGCGTATAAGGAAAAGCTCACAGCCTGGTACGCGTTCGGAAAAGGCAGTGACGTGGCCAGAGAGGCGCACCTGAAACAAAAACAACAAACCCCAGCTGATTTGGCTGATTCCTAGTCTTCTGTATAGAGGCATATCAAACTGTAAAACAAAAGACAGGCTGCCAGGACTCCCTACCTTGACTGACATACAATCCACTTAAAACAAGCTTTAAGCTCCCACCGACTGCATTGTGCCAGGTAACTTCAGGCAATGGGCGTCACCGTTTGGTGAGAATTAAACCTGCTACTAGTAGATTTGAAAGCAGCCTCGACTGCACCGTACACAATCAGGGTTCATTTTTAAATGTAAATCATCTCTTGGACCCTTTCTTGAGCTACAGAATCATCGGTTTGGACAAACGTCACCCAGCCCCGGCCCAGCGCTGCCGTATATCACATGCGAAGCTTAGAGCGGTAAAGATTATAATACAGTAGATTAGGTTCCCAAATCCTGCCTTTATCGCCTCTGTTTAAACAGTGTGAATGCTTAATCTCGTCAAAAGTCTCGTCTCTTTTATGAACTCAGAGAGAAGCTGTGATTTCCCCTCAGAGAGACACAAATGTGCTGTACAACAGTGGTGATCTGCAGAATCTACCCTCGAGCAAATGTACAGTCTCAGCTCATTAATCAGTCATGCACAGAAACGAAAATACGACAAAGGTGCAGAAAGAGCGAATATTGACAGCACCGATAACTATAAAATTAAATAAGAAAATAACACAGTAAATAATAAACGCACATTGAATGATGACATACACAGCTCAGTGGAAACTGCTTTGCTGTGTGTTTTTCTTTTCACATCTTCTCCCTGCCTGCAGCTCTCCGGTGTGTGAATTTACAGGCCGTGGCAGCTGGAGACTGACCTGTACTCTTCCTCGGTGAAGATCGGGATGCGCGAAGGCTGAAGGACAGTGATCTCCACCAGGGTACTGTTAGTCTTCACCGGCTCCCCGTCATCATAAGCGATCACATACAGCTGCAGCGGGCAAGCGAGAAAACAAACATAAACACATGCACAGAGAAATCACATCTTTTCATCATCCTGCCAGTCACTACACAAAATTTCCTATTTTTTGGGTGCCGTGCATTTTTTATAGACTTGTGCAACAACCTAATTAAGACAGACTGGGGGAAAAAAAAGGCTGCAGAGCTTCCACAGAGCGAGTATGAATGTATTGATCTACATTCATAGACTGTGAAGAATGACGCTTGGGAGGAAGGAGGGAGAGGAAGCGTTAGGACACACAGGAATAAACACAGATGAAACAAACACAAAATGAAACGGGAAACAGGCAACGTGTGTCCGTTAGCGACACAGACTCATTAGGAGCCAATATCCCGCAGCACCTGCTCCAGCGTTCACAGCTCTAAATACGGCTCTGCAAGGTCACCTTATGTCGCCAAAATAGCTTCATGTGAGAGGGTTTTGTTTAATCTATTGCATAAGATAAACCCTATATTCCAAAAAAAGACGTGGCAAGTTGACTGAGATGAAACAACAAACAGCGTTTAATCTGTTAGGAGTCAGTGGTCGCATGTCTGAGCTGAAAAACTTCACTGCAATAAACACGACAGAGCAGTAAACATCAAAAAGGGAGGATGAGCTGCAGAAACTGTAGAAGTGTCTCGTGTAATAATTATAATAGGACCATCCACTTTATGTACATTAGCTATATCACTGCTCCATCCTTAGCGTTATTAACCATAGTCAGTCACTCGCCTTGAAGGTGACACTGGGCTCCTCATTAAGGTTGACTTTAGTGACAACTCTTCCCGTCTCCGATTCCACGTCAAAGATGCTGCCGCTGTACGGCGACCGGGTCTGGTCCACTCGGTAGCGCACGTAACTGGCCGGAGTTCCCTGGTGCAAGGGGAGAGTCAAACAGGAACCACCAGCAACCAGTTTAGTGTTTAAGCCTGTAAAATGCGTTAAGATCATATAGACAGATTGAGAGTGCAGCTGTACCACTGCTACTAATCATTTCAGCATGCAGTCCACAGGTTAGTACACTCCTCTCGCTGTATAGTCTGAAAAACTCCTTTAATGTCTCACTTCAGACTCTCAGATGTGTTTGAACAACTCTCAGCTTGTCGTCAGCCCTATTAGTCTGCTGCTCATCAGCCAGAACCAGTACAAACCCACCGATATCCCTTGATTCAGACCTCGTCCCTTTCATGTGAAATTAAAAGAAAGAGCATTTTTATTAAACTAACCACTGCAGTCCCTCAGAGTAACACACTTAAATTCATTAGCACGAGCCTGGACTCTAAAATGACCCTTTCATTAAGATTAATCAAGCCTCCTGATTATTAATCATCTCTACAGTTCCTCTTTTCCAGTTTCACCCATCTGGGCATAAAAAAATCCAGCCTGATTTGTTTTAATACGTTTTTTGAAGCTCTGTTCTGTCGCCTGCAATGATTTTGCTCCCCAGGGATAGAGGTGAGGTCTGGTTCTAGAGAGAGCCAAATCCTGTAGCAGTGGGTCCCATGGGAGCCTTACTCAAACAAATGTGTCTCTAAGAGGTCATAAAACTATCTCTAAAACTAAAGGGACTCTCAGCAAAAGGGTTTCATCACTAAAAGCTCTTCAAATTCGTTTCTAACATAATGGAAAAATGTCCACTAAGAAAAAAAAAGACCATCAAAAAATACACCGACCACAGAAGAAGCTACTACAGTGGCGTTGGCAGCAGAGTTTTGTCCAAGGCTGAACATACAGTATGTTTCATTAGTTTGCCCTTTAGAGCCATGTGTCTCATGCATAAACATAACACATTGCTTCACATATTACACAGCACCTTTCAATCAAAACCACAGGTTGTAGTCTGTATTTTTAGAAATGGCATTTTCAGCTTTACAACATTCTTCTGTCCGTCACCCCATGATCACATAATGAATGTTTTACGTCCTCGATGCTGCCGTGAACTCACTGTGTCATTAACAATGCACATTAGCACAGTAGAAAATATACACATGGTAATTTGCACTTCAGCGTCAAAATAATTGTGTCTTACTGCAAGAAAACAACCTGAGAGATTCATTACAAATGCGTTTTTTAGTTTTCATGTAACAAGCTCAGAAACACTGAATGGATGTGACAACAGTGAGGCTTAGGCTGCCGGTGTAGGACAGCGAAACTACCGTACGTCAGGAATAATATTGTTTGTGGAGTGTACAGTAGTTTGTGATTTTACACCTCAGAAGATAGCGGCTTCTTATTTTTAGCCACAAATACATGTCCCAACATTGTGCCCCTTACAGAAACCCTTTGTTTCCGTGGGTGGAAGGGTCCACAACGGAGCAGAAATGATGACGACGATGTCTTCTTGCTTTCTGGTGTTTTGTTTTTAGAAGCCTGTGTAATAAAGGAAGCGATCGGCTGTGCACACACCTTTGAGTGTGTGTTTAGCGAGCACTAAACTAAACTCCTGTTTCACCAAAAGGTGTCTGTGATGGGCATTCCATCAATAAAAGGCTTCCAGCTCCCAAATCTAAGTCAATAACAAACTGGGTTAGTGGGCTGCTGTTGGGAAACCTAATCCATCTGTCTGTCAATCCACTGTGCGGAGTCAGTCCCATGTCTCACTCGTTTCCACGCAAACATACAGTCAGATGATTTCCTACCTACTGCAAGAAATCAAGTGAAACAGGCACAAGTTCAGCGGCTTTAGATCTATAGCGACAGACAGGTGGACAGGAAAAAGCCAGAGAGGGGTCAGACTACCACTGAGATGGGAGCACAGACGGACAGCTGTCGTTGTGGCTCTGCGGACATGCTCCACCACCCACAGCTGACAAGCATCCGTAACGTAAATGCTGCTGAAAATACATAAACTAACCCAGGTCCCAGGTGAGATCCCACCAGTACTGACCCAACTCATTCAGGGCTGCTCTGAAAGCCATGTTCAGGGGTGGAAGCTAGTAGGGAAGGACTCGGGGGTCACTGCGTCATCCTGGTCCCTGTTTTTAGTTTAAAAAAATGTCTCTATCACACTATCCTAAAAAAAAGCCTGCTGAGTCACACAGTATAATGTAATAAAATACTGAGGTATTCACACTGCTGATAAAGGATTCAAGGCTGAATAAATGACATTTTCAGAATTTGCATTTGATCATATACAAGCTAAACTAAAGTGCTACCCCTCCAAACCCTCCTGTCATTACTCCTGCTCATATCTATTTTTTAGTCTCAGAACATTTCCTCTTCTGCATGGTGTAATTCTGCTCCACACTTTCCAGATCCTCCCAACAAAACGCGAAGCAGAGACAATCTGCCATAGCAGCAGTCAGTCCCGGGAGAGCAGGCTCTGATAGTGAGGTAAAAGTCACGACATCTGACAACTGGAAGATGACTCATACAAGTGAAGATCCCAAACAAGACCCCAGACCAATCAGAGTCGCAACTAATTTATGACAATACACACTGCACTGTTCTGCAGCTCTAATGAGATTGTAAGCTTCCAAAGAAAGGTTCATCTGGGTGATGCTCCGAGAGCAACAGTGAGAAGATAAAAAACATTTAAGCGTTTCACATCTGCTGTAATAAAAACACACACAAGTTTGACGCGTTTGATGTGTTATACTCACTGGTGGGTCTTGGTCCTGAGCTAAGACCGTTGTGATTACTGTTCCTTTCTCTGCATTGGGAGCCACCATGCCCTTATACAGGTCTTGAGTAAAGACTGGGGAGAAGTCGTTCATGTCCTAAATACAAAAAAAGGAGAAATTAATGTAGAGATATCATTTATGCATCATTATTTTATGTAAGCAAGGCTACATCCCTGTAGGTTTCGGACTGTGTGAACTAAGATGTAACAGCACTGAACGTCATAGGGCAACATGTTCTGATGCTGTCTGCAGGCTGTAGCGCTAATATTGCAGCAGTGCAGACTGTGCAGCTGCTGCTTGGTTTGTGGATTGTGGATTAGGCCTATTTTCTCTACAGTTAACTAGCATGTTCCTACTTTCTCCTTTAAGAACCACGGATCTGAGCTGGTGCACATTTATGAACGTCATCACCCATAAGCGTGTGCATACACCGCAGATCGCGCCTGTTTTCCCAGGACTGTTATTCACCACAAGCTGTTTTAATCAATGATATTTCTGGTAAGAAGTTACTGAGCTGCAGTCTCAGTGGGAGAGAGACTCCACTTGGATGAAAAGGAAAACAAATGGTGCGTCCCAGCATTTAAGGACTATCGTGGCGTCAGTATGTCAGATAATGGGCTTTAAAGAGGTCTTCTGACTTCACTAATGGTCAGTAACACCAGTGTTACTGTAACTATATGTCTTGCTTCTTGACCCAAACAATAATCACACTGAAACGACAACATGCTAAGTTGAGGAAACCTGAGACACTGAGCTGGAAATGAGCGAGCTGAAAGATCAACATAAAATTAATGAGAAACAAACAACAACAACAACAAAAAGACAGATGGGAGACGCAGTGACTCCAGGCTTCATTTCTTAACTTTACAAATGAAAGTGTTTTGATGGGGTTCACTGATCGTCGCCTCTCCAGAACTTAATTTCACGCCTTCTTTTAATCACCGGCTCCCTGAAAACAATGCACAGCAGAGTCCCACTTAGAAAGAAGAAAGAAGTGGAATCTTGTTAGCTGTGCAACCCTTGCTTTGCTGCGTGCCAACGACAACTCAGTGAGCCATTTACCTATCTCTCAGAAACAGCTTAGCTCCGTCGCATACCTGCTGAAGCCCGATCCTTCTTTCTCTCGACTCTTCCCTTTACTTTCCACTGTTTCGACTGAGCCATAGGCAACGGTATGTGTTCTATAAACTCAGCGGTGGAGGGGCTGCCTCCCTTTGATCTATACACAGGTTTTGTGTTTCCCCACTGAAAATCTATGATCCAGCTCCTGCTTGGAACAACAAAGATCGATCCTTGTGTTGCAAGTGTCTCACAAAGCTGTGCACATGATGCACGCGTGCAAAATGTCTGCAACATACAGCAGCATTCACTCACACACACAAACACAGAGAGTGTCCGTCTATACATAGAACAGAAGAAAGGTTTGGAAGTCTCATTTGCAACTGCAAGATGCGGAGGACACTCAATCCATCACTGCAATGCATCCGACGACAGAGACGACAACAAAACAGTACGAGGGGGAATCAAACACGAGTGACTTCAAATAACCCTTTGGAGGCGCAGCATGACGAAGTGGTGGAATCAACTCCACATCAAGCCCCGGAGAAGCCCGCATGAATCCATTAGGCTCATTCGAATTCACGCCTGCCATTCCAAATAGCAGACATTGGTTTGATATCAGTGGCCGCGCAACGCCTTATCCTATCAAACAGGTGACAGCACCAACACTGCAGCGAAGCTCGTCCTTACTGGAGGACAAACCCAGCTACCTGTTGGCAGTCCATGCGGCGAGCCTGCTTGAATAAGCTTAAACACTTCAGTGTAATATAGAAAACTTAATTCTACACACTTGTCACTACGGGTTGGACTGAATTTATATACAGAGATAAAAGCTTGCACAGAAACACAGAATTACTCACGGAGCGAACGCACACTCGTATTACACACCCTCATACACGCGAATAGTATCACAGCGCGAGCGTCTAATCCTTTCACTGGAATTTAGCTGTTAATCTCGTGAAAGGTTGGAAAGGGAACACAAGCTCCTGAAAAACCTGACTTAATTGCTGTCACAAAGCTAATGAGTCATTCCGCTGTGGAAAGCACTGAGGCAATGCAGAAACACCTATCCATCATTCCTCTTTGTCCTGGTGATGCTGCCAGGACCGGCGGGCAGGAGGCTAAAACACGTTTAACAACAGAGATCCTTCAGCGTCACTCTGAACGACACAACGCTGACGCGAGCTAATGCAGCAGTAAGACCCCGCTATTGACTCACTGCATATCTCTTGCTAGTTTTTGCACATCCTGAGGGACTCTGCATAAACAGAGTGAGAATAACCCACTCGGAGCTTCCAGTGGCCTCTTACCGTGATGCGGACCGTGACGGTAGCCTGCCCTGGAGGCATGACCCCTCCTTGGTCGACAGCTTCCACCAGGAAAGTGTATGAAGGCCCCATGCCCATAGCTGCCAGGCCCTCGAAGTCCAGGATTTGCAGCACAGCTAATTCCCCTGTGACGGCGTTCAGAGAGAACAGCTGTCTGGCCGATTCAGTCTTGATCCGATACGTGACATTGGAGTAGAGGTCTGGGTCCGTTGCCTGTGAGAAGGTGGAGGTGAAGAAAACAGTCATCTGTAGTACATTGAAAGCGTACTATACGAAACGAAAGAACTACGACCTCATGCAGGCCTCCAGTAGCTCGTATGTGAAGAATACGTTTCCATTTGAATTTTACAATTTAGTGCTGCAGGGGTTACATATAGCAAACATTAATAGGTTCCTATGAAATTAAACTGAGCATAAGGTTCCTACTGAGTGCAATAAAAAGTCATGTAAAATAGAAATTATATTTACTCAAGTATTACATGCATCTTCCACCACACTGGCGATAATTAGATTCAGTATATGCAGTACTGTATGTTTGCATTAACTGAGTGCACATCTAAAACGCACATGCTAAAGCAAAAGTCAGAGGAACGCTGAAGTCAAAGATCCTCTTCCCGGCTATGAAATGACGTGCTGAACGTCTCTGAGAGCTAAAGACAAGCAGTAGGCTTCAATGCATTGATCTCAGCCACATCTCTTACATTTTATATTATGTCACCTTTGCCATTCATTTAGAGACGTGGCGTTATTGCTTATGAGCTACTGTCAATCACACCCCCTCACTATCAGCACAGACCTTTAACCCTCTCACGCACAGTGAGCCAGGAATTACTCGCCCCCTTGACATGTGAAAGTTTCACCAAAGAAAATTAAAAAAAAAGACTTACAGTAATGTTTCTCATGTGAGACGTAGAGCAAGCCTCTACTAAAGCCTATTTATGACTTGAAAAATCCAGCTTTGCGTCTTATTCTGTTTGAGTCTAAAAATGCCCAGAGAGCTGTCACGATGGGAGAAAAAAGTCTCTTTGCCGTGTATACAAGGCTGTACTTGTATCCGACTGTGTAAAGGTTTCCATCTTGAAGCGTAAGCTAAAGGATGCTAAATGTTGTTTCAATACCTGTCACGCATGTACTGCGTTTGCAAAACAACATAAAAGACATGGGGGTGGAGAAAGGAAAAAAAAAAACAGACAAGTACTTACTCTTAGCTTCAGAATCACAAGTCCCACTGGGCTGTTCTCGGGTACGTTCACATCATACGTCTGCTGAGAGAACACCGGGCTGTTGTCATCGATATCCGTGACCTGGATTGAGAGGGTCAAGGTGGTCCGACGTGGGTCCACGGCACCATCCGAGGCCTCCACCACGACGTCGTACTGGCTCCTGAGCTCCCGATCGAGAGGCACTTGTGTGTAGATGCTGCCATTTGCAGTGATTAGAAACAAGTTGGGATGATTCACGATCCGGTAGCGCACCTGGCCGTTAGCGCCTGCATCTGGGTCTGTGGCCTGGAGACACAGAATTGATCGTAGGGCTTTGTTTTCATTGGGCAACATGTTTTCCCTGCAATATTAATGTAGGTAGTGAAGTTAAAATAATTAATTGTTTTTTTGTGGTTTTTGCTTCATGTTACAGAACAATGGCCAATATCTTACAGGAGACTGAGGGGCTTGTTGAAAAAATGTAAAATGAAACGTCAATAAAAAGTTATATATAAGCCCAGTTCCCCCCAGTAATGCTGAATAACTGACAACCTCTGAAAGACCTGAATCCATTTGCATATATCAATATCAACGCAGGGAGATAAATATTATACAGAGAGTATGAATTAAAAACTAAATGCAGAGGTATTGCACTTTAGGCAAACAGCAGCTGTTGTGAATTCGACATGATCCATTACATGATCCATTAGAGCCTGGCTTCATCCTAACGCCCGTCATATTTACACAAGCTCTGGTTACAAAGCCATGTAAGACCAAGCTGAAACAACTCCTACACGCATGGGATGAGAGTGTTTGTCACACATGTCACACTGTACGTTCAAAAAGCTGAATTAGTCTTTAATGTTGAATTTAACGCTGAAAAATACGAACCAATACGCAAACAGTGAGATAAAAAGGGACGTGGTGCTGTCCTGTGACAATCAGATTTTTTCTAAATTTATTTCCCCTGTGAATATGTCAGGTCATTATTAAGCTTGTGTATATTCTTACTGTCTCCAGTGTGGTGCTATTTCTTTGTTCTAATTTAGAGAGAGAAATACAAAGAGCCCAGAGAGGTGCGGACAAACAAGAAGGGGATCAAGCCACATTTCATCTGTCTGTTTGGTAATAATGTGTCAACCTCAGTGCAAGTGAGGACAAGGCGGCGAAATGGTGGGAGAGAGTGTATGAAGAACAGTGGGAGAGGATGGAGGACGCTGCGCTCAGAAAGACTGGTGAATATTCAAAGATCGCACCTCAGCTTTAAGCTTTTGCAACCAGACCCTTCTGTTTTGACATCATGTCAATATGTGCATATGGATCATTTGGTTTCTGCAGCGATTACATAAGAAAAAAAAGCTCAGAAGGTATTTAATTAATTCACAGGGAAAGTCAAATATCTAATTTGCATATGTCTGGACTCCCCAGAGTACAAGTCGTATAGATCTGCGTACAGATCTATTACAATGCATCAACCGCAGGTCCTGCAAGACCTGCAGCAGATGTTGTCAGACATGAATGTAGAGAGAGGTATAAAGCGAGAGCTCTTCAGCCTTTGGGTTTTGGTTTGTGTCTCACCCAAAGGACCGGCTGCTTGTACCCATCTCAAAATTACAGTCTTCGTGTCGAAGGACTACTACTGGGAATCTTTGACATGGTTTTTCAATCACTATCCTCAACATGAGTTTACTTGGAACAGACCACTTACTGTGACATACAGTGGCAACCAAGCTTGGTATATCCACTGTGGGAGCGCTGGAGCGTCCTCCAGGTGCAAGAAGAGGCTTGAGCAGGTGGGTGCAGTCTTGAAAATACAGGTCCAGGAGACCTCTAATATAAAGAACTTGACACAGTACGTTCAGTGTGTATTTTTTAGTGTTGCTGACTTTTTACTGTATATATGATTAAAATAAATCTAAAATAATTTAAAATAAATCACATTCTGTTCTGCAGCCTCATTAGGCACAGTTCTGCGTGATGCCTACATGATGTGTCTGACGTGGATGCTAATCACGTTCCGCTCTGGTCATCTGCATCCCCGGATTACAGCTCCCGGCTATTCTCAAACATAATGAACGCGTGTTCTGTAGGATTTGTCAGTCACAGAACAGATGACTATTAGCACAGCAGGCAATGTTGTCAATTGTGATAACCTCGCAAATCGTTTCCAGCCTATGTGAGTGTGTTTATTAAGAACAGGTGTGAACCACTTCCAATTATGGTAATGCCAACTGCTTCAGGGCTGGCGCTAAGCTACTTTACTGCATCATACTGTACACTTGCAGTTCAGTCCTCTTCCCCGTTGTCAGCTGCCTGAAGCTTTGTTGTTTGCTGTGTTATTATGTCCTACTAGCAAATTTAAAGCATTACAGGAGCAACACATTGATTTCAGCGTGAATTAATTAAGAAGGCACAAATTTAGAGCCTCGTTTACTATAAGCAGTTTGCATCTCATAGCTTCTCTAGCGTAGTTTGCCAGTGACTCTCCCTCAGCGTGCGTGTGACAGTCAGCTGTAGGCTGCTGTCTGACAGGAACAACATTTCTTCGGTCAGAAAAACTTGTATTAGGCATGTACTTGCACACCAAGCTCTTAAAACCCTTCCGCATCAGAAGATGTTATTTAGGCCCACGGATAGAGAGCGAGCTGTTACAGAGCATTTGTCAGCCGATCAGGACGGGTGATGAAACATAGCGAAATTCTTAAGTGGTCTATGCTGAGTGATGATGCTTTGGCTTCAGAGCCTTTCCTGTATATTTTTCCTGTGTATTTTGGAAAATCGTCAGGTGTCCTCTGCAGCGTACAGCCTGAGCAGCACCATCTCTTTCCCTGCAAGCTTCTTTTATTTCCACTTTAAACGGACTTACTGGTTAAACCACTAAACACGTTGTCTCTCATCCTCAGCAACCTCAGACTGTAGCATCTGTTCGTGTTTATATTTGAAACTGACAGAATTTGTGAAGAAATATCAGAAAGTGACATTTTCATATATACTACATACACTATGACAGCTTGAATTTAAATGCCACATGATTAAATTGCTGAAATAGGCCAGAGCTAGAGCCCAGTGCTAGAGCAGACTCTCTCTCACACATGGCCTGGAACCAAAAATAAAATAGGTCTGAAAGACAATAACACTTCAGAACCCATTACAGCAATACTTCAAACAACTGCAAACTACTTTTACCCTGTAAATGCTACAACGTCTTGAAACAGCGTGCACCTGGCATTAACTCTTCAAAAGCACTTTAACACAGAGCAAAATGTAGTTTTTAACTTAAAAAGTAAAACTGGCTAAAATATGTCAAGCCTACTTTTACTTGCTGGCGAGGGACATTTCTGGAAATACATTCTTCATTTTCATTTCATTTTGGTCCAAATACATGATTATTTTAAAACATGCTGACAGCAGATATTACGGTAACATCTTGTTCATCCTTCTGGTGAATTAACTAGGCAACAGGTCATTTAAGGTCAGTGTCACTGCAGAATGAGGTAAATAATGAATAACAATAGATCAACCATCAGCAAACACACTCAATGTATATAATATAATATATATCTACTGCATGAATATTTGTGCAAGGCAGTCAGTGTGTAAAATATGAAGCTTGTTCCTTGAGATTTAATAAAACATTGCCCCAGTGTAAAAAAAGAAAAATGTCCAGCCCTCCTTGATCAGCTACTGTACAACAGGCTAAGCTGTGCCTCTCTGTGTGCATGTGCATGGAGAGTAGAATTATGTTGAGCTAAGTACTTTAATGTACTTTTCTTTTCAGTCAGAAAGGCCCGGCTTCAGATCAAGTTGGCAAGAGGCCAACTAAGAAAACCCGCTGAGGCAGGAAAGAGAATGAGAGGAAGCGGGAGACAGAGAGAGAGGGATGGTGAGGTGGGCCAGCGCTGGCTGCATTTCTAAGGAAACGCTTGGGAGGGAGACTGAAGGTGGCTTTAAGTCATGCAAACACCAAAGTTCCTTCATACGTCCTTTTGTCTAATTTCACAGTTCAGGAACTCACAACATTTAATGGCAGTTCATTATTGAGATGCTTGTGAATATGGGATTTTAAAAGTATATATCATGAGAGCTGACGAATAGTGTACCATCACTATGCTGACTTACTTCAACACAAAAGATATAACCACTTACAGTACATGTAGTTTTTCAGGAGTGCAAGGTGTGTTCTCAAATCTATTGCAAGTGTTTTATCAATACTTCTAATTTATTATTTATCTCACACCTTAATTATACTTTTTATGATGTAGCGAATCTGCATCACACAGCACTGCTGAGAGAACTTCACGAATCAGACCCAAGTCTTTCCATACATTGAAGATGCAACGTCTGATGTTGTAATAGAGCCCCAAACCCACGCATATCCTCTCAAATATCCTCCTTTTGAATCCCGAGTCTCTAACTTAACCGTGAACCCCACTGTGACTGTCAAAGTTATGTTTCAAAACACTTGGCAGTAAATTTGGGGATTTAAATCAGGGAGTGAAACTTTATCGGAAATACAGGCAGTGAAAACAGAATTTTACTGCATCGCATGTTTTGTTCCTATGTTCTGTATGTGCGTAATGACGGAGGATGTCTCCTGTCATAATTACATGATTAATACACCAACACACATCAGGCCAATTAATCTGCAAAGGAAATAAAAAACCCAGCTGCTCCGTTGAGCTGAACCACCAGACAACAGGAATAAAGCTTCAGGTAAAATCCGTCCAACAAGATAAAACATGCAGGAAAATGTCAGGTAATTATTTAATGCACAATAACTATGAAAAACAGAGCTACAGGCTTGACTGTGGGTCATACATAACATATGGAAACAAACGGCTGCAATGTTACTTAAGGAAAAATAATCGAATATTTATCATCGTATAAAGCTTATGAACTAATTCCACTTACCATGACTTGGCCAACGAACAAACTGGCCTGTTCCTCTCTCACAGTGAAATTAGTGGGCATGCTGAGGTTGAACACTGGGTCGTTATCGTTGACATCGGTGACGACTACATTCACGGTAGTAGTGGATGTCTGAAAAACAAAATCTGTTCATTTATATGCATATAAACGTTTATAAATATGTGAAGGTCAGGCTGTGATTAGCTGACTTTAACACATATAATAGCCTTCTCTAGAAAATGTGTTGGTTTAAGGGGTACATTGGATTTTATTTAGGCCAGGCTGTACTTTAGCTATATTATGCCACAGAAAAATGTACCAGTAGTTTTCAGTTTAAGGAAACCGACAAAATCCATTTGGGCGCTAAAAGCTGCATCCTTTGGAAAAGCAGCTCTGTCCTAAATGCTAAATAGCGTTTTCAAATGTCAAGTTGTCTTTCAATCTACACTTATTACAGACAGAAGACGAAAACGCTCCCATGTTACTTCTTTAATCGGTTTCTCCTTTAATACTGCGCGGGTGGATGTACAGCTAGTTATGCTGACTCAGCGTTTTCCTCCTGCTAACATGTGGATAGCAAACGATTACTGACATGAACAAAGATCAACACAACCCTGCAAAAGTGAAGCATGAATGCAGTGTATGTAATACTTGCGTACTGATAGAAGGCATCGATAATTTACAAATGGCATCACGTTTGCACGTTTGGTATTATATATATATATGTATCATATATATATTTTGATATTCTGTTGATATCAAAGTGAGCAGGTCAAAGTCTCTCCAGCATCCATTCATTAGCATAGACACTGTGCATCACTGCACTGTTGTTAACCTCCAAACAATGACACAGTCCACCGATAGTCCCAATATAAATCAACATAGAAAAATGGCTGAATGTCTCAGTGCACTGGGATGAGGCGCTATGCAAATAATGGAGTAAGTGGTCTCCTCTGGGGGGAGGAGGATGGATGAGTGGTGTGTGGGTGGAGTTGGCCAATGCAGGAAAGAAAAAAAAAAGAACTTCCCAGAAGACAGCTGTTTGAAGTTGCTCGGGCAGATGAGACATTCAGCAGCACGACGCGAAAGGAAACGACCTAGTTAATGTCACCTTCATCTCTCTGTCCACTGGGAATCTCTTCACCATTGTTGATGCCTTTAGTCAAGATTCTGAGATGTACATAATCAGTCCTTTCATGTGCGAGTTGACACGGCAATCCATGCTGAAAATCATCACACTCCCTGCGTTTCCTGTTGCAGATTCACCACTGAAACAGCCGTGTGCTGCATGAAGCCGCAGATCACTGTCAGTGTGGAGATGGGATGTAGTGATTTGTCATTTCATAGAAGACCTGAAGCCTAATTATCATCCCCATCCTAGTGTGGGAGTTCTTATCAAAGCCAAAACTCCTACCTCTATGGCTACGAGTGTGATTAATGAATGTGCAACTATTATTTATTTATCACAGAAAGAGACGGAGCTCTGTGGCGTTTCCTTTAAAGTGGCATTCTAACAGAAAGTTGAGACCGATGTGATCAGGTTGTTAGGACTCGTGTAGCAGCTTCTCTGCGAGCGGCATCCAGCATCCCAAGCTGGGTGTTAGGGATCTGATCGCGATTACTGCTCGTACTGTTGAGAATACAAATTTCGAAATTCAACAAGTATTATGAAGATGAGTGTCTATGTTTGTGAGTGTGTGCACATGTGACTGTTCTTATGAATAAGCAGCAAGTTGTAGTTGCTGACGTCATGTTCCCATGGTTACCAAAGTCCTGCGCTAATTACACATCCAAATCCCCGGTGACTCCGTCCTTTTCTCTGCCACGTTCCCCTACTCATGTGCCTATTTTGATTCCTTCCCCTTTTCCAGCCCTCGTCACAGAGGTCTGTCTCACAGAGAGAGACTTTACTTCCAGCCGCACTCCCTCATTCACCTTCCTTCCTGTTGTGACAGCATTTCATTCTAGCTGTGGCATTTAGCCCACACAAGTCAGCCACTAATTTACTTCGTGGACAAGTCGTTTGGTTCGAGCAGACACGCACCCTATGCAGGTAAAGAGCGACGGTTTGCACAAACCGTCCTTCGGTATTGGCACAGACAGCACATGTTGCCTCACTGTGTGGGTGAAACCACAGCTGACATTTCTTCACTCTTCCCCCTCTGAGCCTGGCCCTGTTCAACCTCTCTACACTTCTGCCGGTTTGGGGCAATTACAAACACGGCGAGCATATGTGTTCTCATGCGGCTCCACTTGACCAGCGCTCCTGGTCTGGTGAAAAGGAGCCGTGGACGCGAAGCAGGTGAGAGGGGGGCGATCAACATTATTCTTTTGACAGCTCATCAGCTAATGTTCGCTACCTATCACGCACAGCATCTTAAAAAGGAAAACACGCTTCACCTCTGCCTGGAACAGAGACAGCTGCAGAAACGCAGCCAACGGAGGTGACGTCTAATTAAATTAAGACTGTTTATATGATTATCAGCTCGAGGTGCGAGATGGAGCAGCCAGCTCTCTCTTCCAGTTATCGAGTCTGCTCTGCTCTATCTCTAGGCTACGTTACAAAGACAGTTGTGTGATAGCACACACTGAAGAATATCCTGCTCAGATACCTGTGGCAGTGAATGAACACCACCTTGACGCTGGACTTTTTTATTACTACATCGTATACTGTACACACTACAGCTGTTTAACGTCTTCTGTCACTGTGGATGAGGTAAAGTTTGACCTCAAGTAGAAACTACTGATGAAAATACTGATGTCCAGTTCCTCAACTGAGGATACATTTATTATAGAAAAGAAGAGTAAGAGCTCATACAAGGAACTGAACAATTTACCAAAATGGCCAAAAATTAAATTCTGGTGTCATCTCACTTTGAAACTAAGCATTAGTTTCGACTCTTAGTGCCACCACGAATTTAACAAATCTGCCAAAGTGTTGCTCTCTGAGCACTATTACATTTTCACTTCACGTTATTGAGCCACATTTCTCAACTAATAAACTTGCATGTAATGATTTTCTTCAGCAACCATCTGAAATGAAGCCAGTAGTTTGATATATGAAGGTTGTGGCTCACCCCTCCAGGATGCCCATCAGAGGCAGTGACAATCAGGCGATACTGATCGGTGGTCTCTCTGTCCAGAGGCTTGCCCAGAAGCAGAAGGCCAATCCTGCAGAGAGTCGGTGAGAGAGAAGACACCTTTTACAAAAGAAGAGCAAGGCACCAAAAGCTTGTCAATGTAAAGGTAGAAGTAACAGTTGGAAAGATTGGATCAATACTTTTTTACTTCCCAGTTTAGAGTGGTACATTTTACAGTACACACTAAAAGACTCATATTTCCCCGTAGCAGCCCTCCTGCTTGTTCACAGGGTAGAATTTGGCACTGTGGCATCCCAAACACAAAGTGGATGCAGAATTATCTTTGTTTGCACACACAGACGAGCCAGACACGCGAGTCAAAGTGCAGGCACACAGCAACACCAGCTCTCTCTCTCTCTCTCTCTCACACACAGCATGCACAAGATAATTTCACTGCCTAGCTCAGGAGGGGCTCTGCCACAAGTGCAAAGTGAAGGAAAAGACGAATGCATCTGTACGCACTGCTAGATTAATGCCCATCGCAATTCCCTGCTGTCCCCTTGCTCCTTCACATTTCTAATTTAAAGCTCCCGTGGCCAAACAGTCCAAGCAGAACTGGACTGCTACTTCCTTCCTGCAGCTGCTGCCCATAACTGTCAAACGACAGAGCTTCATCCTAAAACCTGTCGAGCAAATTAACGCAATTTCAATTACTATTGTTTATTTTTTCCCTGCAAACGCTTTGCCCCCCGGTGAACACATGGCTCCAAATCCAATGCACCTGACGATTGGTGGTTCAAGAGGGCAAAGACTATTTCAAAACAGCATAAAAATGCAGCACACCATCCTTCACCGGCTGCTGGCTGGGCTCGTGTTTATTTATGCATACGCACAGGAGTAGAAAACAGCCCTCTCTGATCTGTGCGCAGTCAAGGAGAAAGTGGAGGAAGGTTTGATGCGTATTTGATAATGAAGATGTACAGTGATAATTGTCATAATTACGCTTATAATGATGATGATCTTAATGTTGATGATGACAAAGATTAGAATGATTAATGTCACTCCGCTAGCCTGGGGAGTTTATTCCTTCCTCGCGACTGGAGTGCTGAACTCCACTTGAGCGACTGGGTCTGAGCGGTTCACTGATCATGTGCGATAACGTCCTGCCTCCTCTCCCCAGCCACTACAAATGAAAAGATGTTGTCAGACAGACGGGATACTGTTAACAGCACCGTCTAGGGTGGCAGTGGTGCTGAGGCTTCGAGCCTTATCCAGCTGATACTCCCTTATGCTCAGATTACGTCTGCACATGGTTGATGGAACGGACATCCCATCCCGCTGGTACGAAGGTTTTACCTGAGGTCAAGTTTAGGTAGATAAGATGCAGGCTTGAGTATCTGTACAAACGCATCCAGAGATGCAAATAGATTTTATGTTACACCTTTTGTAATAGTGCGTTTCTTCTATGCTCATGTGTATTCATTTAAACGTTACTCTGGCTCAGACTTTCAGGGTTAGAGGTAAAAACATGTCTCCTCTCCTGAACTAGTTTTCCAATTTCCGCTTCATTTTCTCTTTGAAGCAGGACTTTTGGTTGAGAGCTGGAATACAGGTACACACGGAGAAAAAGCTCAAGAGTCAAAGTTGCCATAGCCTCTAGGTGAGATGTTGCAATAAATAAGCTTTGGCTTCAAAAGCGATGGCGTTATCAAGCAAAAAGGCAGAAGTGGACTGAAAATTTGGCAGTGGTGCAGCCATCAGCATTCATACAGGAATAAAAAGCCTGTTAAAATGTTCAAATTGCACCTGATATGTATTAGCGATATGAATATGTTTTAAATCTTCTGATTGAGTCAGTGTATTAGTTGCACTGAAGTCACTTTTAAATTACTCATCAGCCAGCATGAATATGTGCCAATACTTTCATTTCATCACATGCAGTATTCAGAGGATCATCAGGTGCATCCAGAATATTTCTAGTACATAAGTACATTCGTGTCTAGCACCTGGTGGCTGACAGGCTCTCAGCGACTGATTTCTGTGGTGCGTCCTGCTCACTACGATAATGGTGAATGAATGTGAAGCCTTTCAACCCCCCTCAGGGGAACCTGTCCCATTTATAAGGAGTTACAGACTGGAGAGCACATTACTCATTATAGCTGGATTGAACGAGCCCCATACGTAGATCCAGTCAGAACAAGATGCAGAAATCTCTCTCCTGAATCGCACTGGAGTCCTGAAGGATTGATAAATGAGAGGGAAGCATGGTCCTGTATTGCATGCTCGCCAGGCACACCAGCTCATTCCCATGTGCTCTATCGGCACCTGCTTTAAGTTAGTCTTGCTATGTTTGTGAGAGTTCATGACATGATTTCAATATTTCTCCCACACAAAAAACAAGCATGCGATTTTCGTCACGTCAGGTTTCAGAGCATAACAGTCTCCTGTTATTTTGATCGTGAGAGTAAACCGAAGCCAGAGATGCGTAGTGCTGCAAAACAGCTTGTCCTTGCCCAGCTGAAAGACTGAGGATGCAGACAAAAGAGGCTTTAATCAATTAGAGAGAAACGTGCCTGGCAGGGTCCTGCATTTCCAGTCTCCCCACGTCTTGTCTCTCATTTTTTGCTCCCTTGTTTAAGGGGATAGTAAAAAGCCCTGACCGCTTTAATATTTTATTTCCGTGCTTAAGATTAGTGCTTGAGTGAGGTAGGATTTTAAATGCTGATGCTGCTCGTTAGAGGCAAGGTAAGGCATTTGTGTGCCTTCTACTCCCCAGAAATATTTGGCACGTCTTGGTCTGGGTCCTCTCACACAGCAGGGACTGAATCAAATTCCCAGTCATCACAATAGAAAAATCACACTGCAATCAAAGTCTGTTATGGAAAAAAAACATCTTCAGCAGAATTATTTCCTAGTTAAAAGTGAACACTGCACATGTAAGATTGCTCTAAATATTTGCCATCATTTGCACCAGTCTGTAAATACAAAGGAGTATATTTTAAACTGCCTTGTCAAAAGATAATTTCCTCCTTTATGTGGAGAAGAAGATTGGATGGAGTCAATAGCTCTATTAGTGCTGCTACAACCACTGTACAAATCCATATTGTGGCAAGAAGCACAAAAGACAGTCTATCATTACTGCAGGATCTCAGAAGGTCAGTCGATCTGAAAACTGTCCACACGCGAGTCTTAGAGTCCAAATGCTCTGTCTTTGTTCGCCATAGAGGAAGTGAACAGATGCACTTCGAGCTGCTTTACCCTTAGTGGGACCATCATTTGTTTTGTGAGGACCATGACCTCAAACACACCTCCAGGTTATGTAAGAAACATTTGTCCAAGAAGAAGATTGATAGAGTGCTGCATCAACTGACCTGGCCTCCACAATCGCTGGATCTAAATCCAGTTACGATGGTTCGAGATGAGCTGGACCGGATATTGAGGGAAAAGCAGCAACGAGTACTCATCACTCCTGGGACCTCCCTTCAAGACTGATGGAAAACCGTTCCAGGTGACTACCTCACGAAGCTAACGGAGAATGCCAACAGCGTGCAAAGCCATTTAAGCAAACAGTGCTACGCTGAAGAACTAGAAACATCCCTTTATTTACTTGTTTACTTTACTTTGTTTACCAACAAAACTATTGCTGCACATCTATCCTCCGGCCACGTCTTACGTCTTTCTGCCATCACTTCCTCTGACAGATACACTGCATCACCACAGATAAGCTAACAAGGATCGCCACACGCTGCCATGTTTCTCTGGCAAATTAAAGGCAAATATTGAAATACTTCTGTATTGTTACTGTGAGTCATCACAAGCTTTCAAAGTTGAGTTGTAAGTGTGATAAAGCCTTCAATGAATCAAACCACTAAACACAAAAAAATCTGATCTCAGTATTTAAACAATGCCTCGGCATAATACTCGCAGGGCTTCGTTACGTTAGCAGCCACTTTTAGCCACCTTATGTTAGAGGTGGGACACAACCTGGACGTGCAGGCACAAGCCTAAGCCTAATACTCGACTTCCGTTTAAGTTTTGAAACAATGCAAGGAATCTGAGGGGAATGGTGTTGATCAATAATTTACAAGGCCTACTATCACCCATCCTATATATGCATGCAACGAGCCTTCCATCCTAAGTAGGCTGCGGCAGCAAAGCCTTGGGGCGTCCTAAGTTTGAAAGATTTCTGAACGTACGTTTCAGAGAGGTTGAAGACCTTCTGGGAATCCCCACTCACAAGACGATATGTGATCGGGTCATTTTCTCTGTCTGTGGCCTGGGGAAAGAAAAAAACAACAACACAGGAGCTTGAAGGTCACATTGTATCACTGAAGTGAAAGGTTAAAAGATGCAGCAGCTGAACAGTCAATGAACAGACAGCGAGCTGGAGAGGGAGAAAAAGGTTTTGTTGCGCTGCCTCAAACTACGGCAAAGTGCAATGATGCACTAAACACTTCATGTGTTTGACAGTTGTGGTGTTATACTGAACTTAAATTCATCTTTGTCGTATATACCTGTGAGACTAACCTGCAGATTGAGCAGAATCGCTCCTATCCTCATGGCCTCGCTGACTTCCAGGCTGTAGGTGAGGAGAGGGAAGCGCGGGGGGCTCTGGTTGTTGGGCGGCAAAACTTCAATGTACACTGTAGTGATAGAACTCCTGGCAGAAAGCAAAGCACACATCAGCCTCACGGTCACAGACGCTTCCCATTCTTAAGCGACACACGAGCATCGTATTCATGATTTGTTGATGAGTTCGTAAAACCAGCCTACTTGTTCTCAGCTGTCACAGCAGAACACACGAGCCTGTATCTGACTGTATCGATTATTTATTCATTCAGCTGGTGTCACACAGTCGCGAAGCTTCTATAACACGAACGTGACCCGACATGAAGTTAAGTTTTCATTATACTATGGGCATTTGGAACCTTTCTTACACAACATCTCATAACTGTGGAGTGGTTGGAATATGAGCTGGCAAGGTGCCATCCTACTGTACCTCCTCTGCATCTCGGGCGCGTTGTCAGAGGCCCTGACCGTCAGCGCGTAAGACTGTCCCACCCTTAATGTCACACCGGGTGCCACTGTGATGCGTCCAGTGCGGTTATTAATGACGAAATCTCCATGGTCCCCAGCCAATATCTCATAGGTCACAAGACCATTCAGTCCTTCGTCCGCATCTGCTGCTGTTAACTGGGAAACAGAGGTAGAAGACAAATAACGTGTTTGTACATTTATTGGATATTCGTACATATAATACAAAAAGATCCAACAAATGTTCTTGCTTGCACCAGCTACACTTTCCTTCAAGTCAATAATTTAGGGCATCTTGCTTCCAGTAATTATGAAAGCCTGATGGTATATTTGGCTTCATATCCTTCAGGCCTTGAAACTTTAATCCAAGCTACCCGGACCTCGTTTTAATGCTCCTGATACTGGAGCAAACGTTAAAGCGGCAGCATCCTCAGGGGGCCTACGCCTCTCGTAAACGGGTTATAAAAATCGGTTAAGCGGTCATACCAGACACTGCGTGACCCCTGGCCTCATTTGAGGCAGGGTGAATCGCCTGGTTTTTAAGAAAGATTAAACTTGACCTTTTCAGTGTCTGACATTTTTTTTTCAGAATGCGCTGCAAGGATAGATCAACTGAAAGACGAAAAGATCACGCGCTGAATGCCAAATGAGAAACAATGAAATAATAGAACTACCCACATAAATGGATGAAGCAAAATGGGATTAGGGGCTTTACATTTTGAAGAAGGAATCTAAATGTTATGCGCTTGTTTGTGTGCTCACGCTCCTTCTGTGTTTGTGCACTAAGGCTTCTTTTGTTGTGATAGTATATAAGTGCACGACCGAAACCAAAGGAGGAGGAAGATGACCCGTATACTGGAATAGCAGAGGGGCGATAATAAAATCAACCGTTCCAAATTCACAATAATAACCAGCGTAATAATGTAATAACCAAGAAATCCTGTTTGAAAACACACAAATCTGTTTATGTCAGGCTGACTAATGGTCATCAGTGATGTGTACCACAGTGAATTCAATGTCATCACGATAGCAGCTGATCTGCTGGATAAAAGCTTTCCTCAGCCTGTCCACTGAAGTCAGAGATAAAACCATTTGCACCGACTGTCACTACTACAGATGAGGCGAAGGGAACCGTTCCAGGGCCTGTCAACACGACGCACTAGGTCGCTGTGGTCATTTGCTTTGAGCATAAAAGAAGGCGTGTAAGAGATATTCTGTGTGATGTGGACAAAGACGGAGGCATAGAGCAAAGTGCCGAAGGACAGTACAAGGAAGGAAAAAGGCAAGAGAATGACGGCTGGATTGATTACCTGCAGTACTGTCTGCCCAGGCTGCATGTCTGTAAAGACTTCCACGCTGTAGGAGACCTCAGCAAACGTGGGTGTATTGTCATTGGCGTCAATGACCAAGATGTTGACAGTTACTGGGCTGCTCTGCTGGACGCCGTCCGATGCCTCCATCTGTAAACACAGGACAGGTGTACTTAAGCTTCAGATCTATCCATCTGTTAGAGTGAATCACAGAGAGGTGATTTTGTTTTGCTCGCTGTCAGACATGAACATGATTCGACCACAATTGTACGTTGTTCAAAAAGATGAGAAGACAGAACTTGTACAAAGCTTGGAGGTAGGACAGTTTGCAAACTGAGGAAGTGTCTGTTTAGCTGTCCCTGGCAGCTCTGATCTCCAGGACATGGCAAATGAGGAAGTAGAACAAGTGTATGGAAGACGGATCCAAACATCCGCTGTGGCAGAGGCAAGAAATACACGTTCCTGGAGGAAATTGCCTTCCCATGAATTTCAACTTGGTGCCGATACAGAAATGACATGTTGCTGGTTATACTGTATGTCAGCAGGGAGCCTTTACTACCAGCTAAACATTCAGGGGGATGGTGTTGCACAGAAAAACAAGATAACATGTATAACACGAGCTATTTTCTCTCCTATCAAACAGTTCCTGTTCCTCAGCCAGGAGAAAGACGCCAATGTTATTTTTCCTGGAGCCAACAGAGCACGTTCGGATTCACTGAGTCATCGAAACCGTACGTCCTGTTCCAACACTCCATCCTTATATGCATTTGCAAGTTTTGATGCACAGACACACAAAGTAGATGTAAACGAAGGCGCCTGGCTCCTCATCCGTCTCCTTCTTCCACACACACCCACCCACACACACACCCACACACACACTAAAAACAAAAAAACAAAATAATCTTAGAAGCCTGATATGTATCTAAATATCTAAATTGGATCTTTGTGCTTTCTCTCCTTTCAGTTCAGGATATGCAGAGTAATTAAACAATCAATTTGTTGCTGGTGTTCAGGACGTGATTTCTCTGAATAATAATCTGTAAAATAACATCTTTACAAGGCCAAAACACAACCTTCAAAGCTTCTGTGTTGTTATCTAGTAAATATGTTGTTAACAAGCTTTAGCAACAAGTCATAGTAGTCGCATGTAACATCTGATAATACAGGCAATTCACATTATTCTTCCACAAGCTTGTGCTTGGTTTTGCAGATGCTTTTGAACTGTTTAACTTTACAGCTGCAGCAAAGCATTTTCCTCTTGTGCTGAACTATAAGATCTGGACATGACGCTACAGATACATACAGCAAATGTCAGCGCAGGTTTGACTGACATAAAAATGATGTGTCATGACTATCAATGAACTGATGGATTGATTCCACTCACCATGTCAACACGAGCTCAACATCAGCAGGTTGAGCTGAACTGAGGCTAAACGCATCCTGTGTGGAGAGCGCGTTAATAGTTTGGGTGTGAGCCTACAGTACAGTAAGATGAATCAAACTACTGTGTAATCCAAGTAGATTATCATGCATGATGAAAATATCTATGCCTACAAGCAAACAGGTGATATTTTACTGAATGTAAAGATAAATGGAGGTTTGGCAAGTGTACGTGAAGACACTTGGGTCATTAAAAATACATCTAACTGAGAAGCTGCCTTTAAAGCATTTAATTCACAGCCGGGCTCTGGGAAACAGATTCAGCAACAAGCACTAAAATATTCAGCAGGCATTAAGCATTATCTTTTTTATTCTGGATGGAAACTAATGTGACTAAAGGTTTAGTGATTTAGACAACGATGCTGCGGATAGCGGAGGAACGGAAATAATCCTTTACGTCTTATTTTGGATGCAGTGACGATTGTTCGGCAGCTAAAGGCACCGTGAAATCCAAAAATGCTGTTTTCACACTGTTGGTTTTCTCTGTAATGTGCTGTCAGAATGGATCCCGAGTTTCTTTACAATCTTCTTTACCACTTGAATAGTAGATGCAAAAACACTATCTGAGCTCCTCAGAAGCCCAAACACTAGAGCAGGCAAAAAGCACTACTGCATAAACAAACCTGGTCCCTCATCAGACACAAAGGTTAAATGTGCACCCTAGTAATAAACGCATCATCCCTTCTCGAAATGCTGATTCCCCAAACACCACTAGCAGCCCGACCACTCGTAGCACTGTACACCAGAAGCACACTGAATCCAATCATCTCTGTTCAGAAAGCCCTGTGCTCTTCAGGGAACCACTCCCACAGAGCTCTCTGCGCCGTAAGCTCACTGTCGGGTAAATCCAAAGGAATCTCCCTGGATAGAAGGAGCTGCTCTAATTCCAAAGGCGCCGCCATGCATGTGGGCAAGTGGTACCACATCTCAGAATTCATATACAACAAGAAAGTGGCTGTTGATTCTGTTGATGAGGCTGCTGTTTGACCAACGATGAAGGTCACGATGCTCTTAAAGTGTCAGGTCAGCTTTGTGTCACGGTGAGTTTGGTATGGAGCTAACCTGCCTTCTATAAATATATACAAGCTATGGGAGATGTAGGTCACAGGTCTGCAAAAAGCTACGCTTAGCATGGGACCTACCGTGAACGTGTAGAATGTCTTCTGCTCCCGGTCAACAGGTTTGAGGAGGCTCAGGTAGCGGATTATCCCAGTCGGGGTCGCGCTGAATATCGTTGTGTGGTCGTTCAAGGTGATCCTCAGCATGGGGTCTTTCGTCTTCCAACAGAAAGACGTACAAAAAGAAACGCGTTACCATGGCAATACGGGTGTTTCATCATTTCCCTTCCGAGGCGCAGCTGCGGGGCTGAGAAAACCCATCAAACAGTACATTTTGAGCTGAAGAGTTGAGAAAGTCGTCTGCTGCCAGGACTCTCTCCTGCCGGCGGAAATCAGTGGAAAAAGAGCTGTAGTTAGAACCGGAAACCAAAAGGTTGGCAACAACTGCTGCTGAAACACCAGACCCAATGCCGGCCTTAAATCTTGCTAGGAAAGTATATTTAGCACATTATGCAGCCACTTAAAACCATTGGTTTCACAGTGGGACCTAAAAAGAGTGGTTGTGGTTAGATTGTGTTAGCGAGTACACCTGGAGTCCACTGAGCTCTGTTACTGTGAGATGCCTTCGATTTACGTCCATCACAGTGTGTCCTTAAGACAGTGCGGTAAACATCAGGATTGGGAGCCTTATTGATTTTGCTATCGCTGTTTCGACTCCATTTTGATTAGTTAAGCTTTTCCAAAGACCGAGTAAAAAGAAACGTCGAAAGATGAACCTAGAGGAGATTTTGTTTCCCTGCGTGTGATGACATCCAGTGAAAAACAGTGAACAGTCCAGTGCTGAGTTTGTGGCACGGGGTCTTGGACGAGACCAACATAAACCCCAACAACCCACACCACGAGAAAATCAACACCCAAAACACTCCAAACCCACACTGCCATTATGATAGAAAGCTGCATTTTCTAGATTAATCTACAATCACCCATCATTGCCAGAGACCCATATTCATTTAGTATTTATTTCACATTTTGAAGTGCCAGAAAAACACGTTAGGGTGTTGGCAACACACAAGTTGTTTTTCTTTCGAATACTTTCAAAATTGATAATTACATAGTGAGATTGTCTCCAGCCGTGATGAGTGCTCTCAGTTTGCTTATGCTTTTAACAATATGCATGCTTTAACAGTAGGGGTGTCCCGAGTCAATTTGCAGAATACAAATCAAGCTGGTCGAGGCTTTTTTAATGGATCACAATTTGCCATAAATAGCATAACCACTTCGGATCCTTTGTTTAATAGAAGTCATTGCACGGTAGGTGCAGCAGCTATCAAAGGTATTTGACTCAGAAAAGGGCAGTTGCATGTTTCATAAAGACGTCCAGCCTCTCTGAACCAAATACTGTAGGAACCAGCTAAAGCTCTGATAAATGTTTAATGCAGAGCTGTTAGGGCATAAAATTCCTAAATTGGCTTTAATGATAGAAATGTCGACCTGCTGTGGTACAGTAAGTGTGCACAGCACAACTGTGTAAGGCTGCAAAACAAATATACTACTTGATATTTTAAAATGAAATATATCAGACAAAAGCAAAACGTTGCTCGGGACATCGCTACAGTACAGTCTGTGTGCCACTGCATGTGAACGCACCACCTTTACTGTACCTACAGGTTTAGCACCAGGAGCCAGCTACAACAAAGATTTAAAAAAATTCAGGATCAGCCATGAAACGGTGGGTATGCAGCACAAATAAACAAGCATGGGTGGACATGTGAAAAGTGTAGGGTTGCTCTCTCTCTACCTCCTCGATGTCGTTGTCCAGGGCGATGATTTCCAGCGGGGTTGTGAGGTTGGCACTGGCGGAGATAGTCGTACCCACAGGGGAGGCCTCGCTCACGTAGCCCTGATAGGTGGCAAACTGGAAATACGGCGCCTGGTTGTTCTCATCCAGGATTTCGATAATAAGGTTAGCAAAGGCTGGAAGGGGGTGACCGTTGTCCTGTTCAGCCTGAAGATGAAAACAAACGCAGTCACGCTCAGTCTCTACTACACAACCCTGCAACCCCGTCTGCCGGGGATTTCTTAATACGAGGTCATAATGACAACATGGATGACGTGACACAGGAGATATGTGCCCCTACTCCTACTCTGCAGACTCAGGCCTGACTGAAAGGGATAATTTCTCATTTGTCATTTCAATTACAAAAAAGCTACACTGGCTAAATTTAATCAGCGGTCCACTTAGAATTAGGTCTTAGTAATTACCAGGGCACTTAACACAAATACCACCATTTGCAGGAGAGAGACAGCAATTAGTGTCTCTTGCTACTCCATCAAATGAGCGACCAATGATGGAAAGAGGCTTGACGGACATCACCGACTGAGTCGATGTGACCAATGCCACAAATATTACTAAACATACATGTTAAAGTGTAGCACACACACAAATCTACAGAGCGGCTTCCCTAAAAAACACATTAGTCAAGTGTTTATGCACCTGCATCTAGAATCTTTCTAAAATGTGTGTCATGCACTGGAACCTCTGGAACTGTACGACACAATCACCACAATGTAAACAATCCTTCCCCTTCAATTTTCTGGCCCAGTTGCTGGGCAACGCAGCGCGTTGACACAAATTGCGTTGTCTCAGCTATTCAAGCTGATAAAACCGACTATTCAAAAATATACCTTAACATGTTTACATCCGACTACCGCAGCCCGGTGAGGCCTAACGTAACGAATGGGGTCTGGTCAGGCTGCCACTGCAATGTTTCCCCTCCTCAGCACATATGACAACTATTGCCTCCCACACTGGGACGCTTAAGGCTTTGAAAATACAGATGGAGAGGGGGAGTGAGGCAATATCAGTTTGAGCCATGACCTGGAACAAATTCTGCACGTTGGCTCAATTTCAATGGGCTTGTGTATGTGTCGAGTGTGGCAAGAATATGCAGATATGCAGACTAATAGGAAAATAGTTCTGCTGCTAAGCTATGAATAAAGGGAGCAGGAAAGATTCTAGACTCTCGTTACTGCACAGCACGTACACATTTGCAGTTTTAGAACAGCCGGCTGCGTTTCCCTTCAGTTGTAGTACTGTACACACCTGCTTTCATTGTGATCACAATCTCACAACAGTCTTTTGACTTTCTCTCCGTACCTCAGTTAAACCAACCGACAACACTGCCTTGACCCAGTGGACCCAGAGATCATCTGATCACTCAACACCTGAAGCAAAGCGGCTCTCGCTGAGAGACAACGTGTGGGTTTCTGGCTGCTCTGCCTCTTTCTGCATTTACACACACATTTTTTTTGTGTGTGACAAAGAGCAGCATGGGATTACAGTGTTCCCTGGAGATTTAGCTCTTTAGTGCTGTCCCTGTTTCTGGGAGGTGGTGTTAGACAACCTGCCAACACACAACGCAAGCCTGCATGAGATTCAGTGCTACGAGGCGTCGCTGTCGCTCTGTCTTGATTATCCTGTACTGACTCCATCATCCTCAGCGAGCCATAGTGCATCTCTTTGTTTTCTCTCTTCCTATATATCCAGACTTTCTCTTTCATCTCCATCTGTCTTTATCATTCGTCTTCATTTCATTCCAGTCATCGTGGTGGATACGGCTCCATCAGGATCAGTGATGACTTTTGAAGAACAACAGATGTGCTTTCTAAAATATGCTGGAGATGCTGCGGCTTATCCCACCGTTTGCTTATTTTTATTTCCTCAAGCATTAGCTATGTACACCACAGACTGTGCAGCTTCAGAGCACAATTCTCACTCACCTACCCCTGAGTCCTGAAGCGACAGTTTCTCTATGACTCATGTAGATAAGTCTCCTACCACACTTTAAACACACACCTGTATCCAGCTTGGGCTTTTCCTGTTCCCCCTTTGAACCGCCTCCCATCCTGTAGCAACGCACATCTCTCCCAAACGCATGCAAAATGCACCGGGTATGATCAGTCTCACCTTCCTCTTGCGGAAAACAGCTCACCCTCTCATCTCGTAGCTTCTTAGCTATCGCAGTAAACAGCAGGTTACGTGGCGCTCAGAGGTGTCAGGAGGTTCGTGATGGGTGGATGGAAAGTTCATCTGCGCTGCTGCTCTGTGCCGGCACCACTGAGACAATACCTTGCTCTACTCTAAATTAGGATTCATGAGAGTGTAGCAGCCCATCCTCCTGCTAGGTCCATAAATCATAACGTCTTTTTCATCCCCATCTCTAACACAGCTGAAGGTAAGGTTAATGGTCTTCAGGACTGAGGTTATCTACAATAGGAGGAGCAACTAATAAAGTATCAAGAGAGCAGGGACAATTTTAAATTGTTCTTTGTTTAATATGATGTAGAAAGGGAAACCTTGGTCGAACCACAATAATTAGGGATCCATCTGATTCCTATTATAGTTATTTATGCATATTCAGATTAGTTTGTCCCTGCAAGACTCTGCCATCTGTGAGTTAATGGCACCGATATATTATTGTCTTGTTATGACAACAGTGATGTAAAAAACATGACAGTTAATATTAGAGCACAGAGTGTGATAATTCAACACTCAGGGCAATAAGTCAAACTCAATTTTACCTTAATGATGAGCGTGAACCTTTGATAAAAGTCCCTGCTGATAGGCTTGAGAACGCGTATCTCTGCAGTGGTGGTGTTCAAGGAGAAGAACTCTGAATATGTAATAGGTTGACCTAAGGAGAGAAGGAAACAATTACAGGTGTGGATTTAGTACATATGACACTATTCAGAATTCAAAGAGAGTGAAATGCATCAAATCAATGGATGTACGTGACAAACGTACCAACCAGGATGTAGTAAAGGATGCCAGGCCTGTCGGATGGCGGCTGGATATTTCTGTCCATGTCCACAGCTCGAATGGGAGGCGTCACATTCAGTGGGTTCAGTTTGTTCTGCAACGCAGAGTTAAGGAGTCAGTCAACAACAGAGCAAGACAATCAAATGCAAATCTATTTAGTTCCAGTTGACTGTGTAGTTGTGGCCAAGAGTTGCATGGAAACGCTCCAAAAAATACTGTGACCCAGTGGCTCATTATGCAGAAACAACAATTCCAGTGTCATCAGAAGATATGATCTGTTCTGAAATAAATGAATAGATTCAGAGCTCTATAATTTACTCATCCAGATGAACGCAGCCTTCTGCCGAGAGGGCGCTGTGTGTCAGACCCAACGGTTTCCTGAAAGAGCCGCTGTGCCGTGGACACTGAAATGTCCTACCGCTGCCAGGCCTCAGTCTCTTCTCCACATTGCTCAGTGTCCTGTTTGTGCGCATTGCAAAAAGACCAGAGCGCTGTCTGCCTCACAGCACAAGCCTGGTAATACCATCGCTGTGTTTAGAGACGCGTACGTCATAGTAGAATTATTAGGGTACTTCGTCAACAAGCCTGTGCCAGACCATTTCATTAGCATGCTTCTTAATGCACATATACCGTTGCACATCCAGGATAATCTGTCTGTGGGGCTGTAGGCTACTCTTCCTGCTCATGCATACTCAGACATCAGCACTAATTACCCAGCTCTACCTCCACACTCCTGCACCAGCATATGGCTAAGTGGGAATATGTCGAGCACGTCACATTTAAGACAACGTCTCCTAATGCCTCCATATGGTTGATATCATTTGCCGAGTACGCCAAGAGGCCGGTACCAAACTTTCACAGCACAGACAGGCCCATGGCTAACAGCTCTCTGGCAGAAGAAGCCCTCCACCAGGAGGTATATTTATATCCCTCAGCTCTGGAGTAATCCTTACAGCCCTCCCCGACTAGCCCTCTCACTTTTACAATGTCTGGAGGTGCGCTAAATCAAATCCCTCTAGCTCTGCACAATGATGATTAGCTATAATACCCTCCTCCAGCAGTCATTATCCCGGGACTCCAGAGCCCACATTATATCCCCCCAGGGTAAAAAAAAATAAATACTGATCAACTTAATAATGCCTGTCTAGCCATTGTGATTAATTACAATACACTCATCAATTACAAGAAGACAAATCTCCCTATGGACAGATATGTTAGCATAATGGTTGCACTGCAGAATGGAGAAAATAAAACATCAGAGAGCTGCAAAGAGACCGAAAAGTGCACAGTTAATATAGGAGAGGTTTAAAATGATGTCCCCTGTTAAAGTGAAGGGAGGAGACGTCATACATTGACAATGTCTTGGAAGAATTCTGATATTGTGAGTAATGTTTAATCGTGTACTGATACATGCAGCAGAGGGTAATTGTGCTCAGACCATCGTGGTGTGAAGCTTTGTGAGGTTGAAATCCTGCGGTGCTCAGAGGGAGGAAAGCAGCAAGACGAGCTTCTCGCACTGATGAAAAAGGTTTGGGTTTGTGTAGCTGCTGCTCCCAGGACCTGCATAACGTTGTAGCCTGAAACCTTTTATCATAAATTATACATCACGTGGGCAAACTTCGAGAGGAACCGTCTGGACAAACAACGGTGAGTGATTCCAGCAGCTGTCCCTCATCTCCAGCCACACATTTACATGCACCTGTACTGCTCTGCTCTTACACTGTACATCTCAGTCTGTTTTGCTCAACCTCTCTAGTCTGGTACAAGCCTGTATTTACTGTAGCTCCCATTTTCGCTCAGAGCCATATTGTAATAACAGAGAAAAGAGAAAGGAGCTTTACTGAGGTGCAAGTCAAAATCTTCCTGCTCAGACCACATGAGAATGCTTATATTAAACTAGGCAAACAGTCAGTAAATCCAATCAAACTTGATCCAGTGTGGTCCAATCCCATTCAACGCCGTTCAATCCAATCCCCTAAAGGCTAGTCTACACCACGGGTCATGACCATGTTATTAGGTTGAAAGCAGGATGAAAGCTTAACAAGCTCAACGTTTTACATGAATGAGTTAAAAGTTGCAAAGGTGTCCAGAGGGATGTTTGTCTGGAGAGCGGCAAATGGACCACCGAGGAGTAATTGTTAGTTTGGCCTAAATAATCTCAAAGACCTGAATTCATTTAAGTTACAATTTAATTTATTTGAATAAGAAGCGGTAGAAGATGAACGGATGAATGAATGAATAATACATCCCTACACAGAACCTCACAGTGAACATAGTTTCTGTGAAGAAAAGATCAACTGTAAGGACACCGGAACTGTTACTGGTGCTATGCTTGTTCTTTACATCTCAGTCTCAACCATAGCACCGCCTCCCTCTCTAATTCTCTTCCTTCTATGAATTCCGCTGGTGTGTAGCTGTCATCCCAGGTCAACTCAGCCTTCGTCTCTAATTGCTAGTCCAGCAGACCAGAAAATGCCTCAAGAATTGCCACGCCGAGAAACAACAACGCTTATTCTGCTTCCGGGGAAATAAAACAGGGTATAAGTAACAAAAGGAGATTTTAAAGGTGTGGCTTAGTTGAACATTTTAGCTACAATGTACACTTGTAGCACGCGTCTCCACCTGGTTCTTACCGGATTAGTTAATTCAGGCATAGCTGCTCGATAGGTGACAGGGGTGCAGTCACGGGTGTTGTTCACCAAAACACAGGGCAGGAACATGGGGCCCAGGTCGTCTCCATCCAGAACATCCAGAGTCAGTGTTGTGGTAGCCGTCCGTCTGTTGGCGGCAAATGGAGCACGGTCCTGGAGGATAAAAAAAAGAAAGAAAAAAGCTGGTTTCAATTTCCGAAATCAAACTCAGAGATTTTGTCGCATTGTAACCTAGGGCCACATGGCACTCACATAAATGAATACGTTACAACTATAACAGGCCTTAGCTGGCTACTAAGTGTTTAATATACAGCGTGAGTGGTTCTGGAAGCTCACTGCCATGTATTAATGTTTTTATAATTCGCTTGTTTGGCTCCCGGGAAAAGCTTCTGGAACAAAACTACTTTTATGCTTAAAGCATCATTTTACTGAAACACCGTGTGGCATTTCTTTCAACACAGTACATTAACACAATGCCAGCAAAGGGTTCACTGTCACACGTACAAATTCGTGGCAGACTTTTTAAACTACGGTAGAAGTGGAGTTCAAAAGATCCCACTTGGAAGAAATGTACTGACGCAAAAAAGTGCGACCAACATCACACAAATTCAAACTCGACAAAGCAGCTCTAGTCCTACTGTACATTTTACTAAAGATTCTTTCTTAAGGGCATAGTTCTTGGCGAACACATCCTGACAGCAGACATCCTTGAAGCCCCCCTTGTGGTGCTGCTGGTTCCCTAAGTGCTGTCCTGAGAAGCAGCCCGACACTTAAAAGATTTGCGTTGTCAGTGTGGCCGAACTCTCGACACAAACAACACACAGTTTTAGTAAATACCATGTCAGTGCTCTGACGTCCTCCTGCGAGAGAGAATGAAATCTCCCTGGAGGACCTCTTGCCAGGCTAAAGGAGTGAGTCTTTTGCTCCCTCATGCAGGAAATGGAGACAACAGGAGGTGGTTCGACTGGAATGATTATCTGTCATGCAACACTTCACATCTTCCAATTTATGTAACCGAGTGAAACGATAACTGCTTATTTGGGTAAATGATTATCTGATCATTGACAGGGTAGCCTTTGCAAATTCATGAAATCTGATAAATTATAAACAGAGAGGTCTGTATTTTAGGACTTTCAGTCCTCGCCATATAAAACACTGAGACAACAAACTAGTCCAAGCAGCACCACTGGGATTACCGTCATTCAGTACGGATATCATGCTACTACTAAACATAAAAGAAAATGTGTAAATAAAGCATCCAAGTCAACGGGGGTAGTATTAATTCAATCCAAGGTCAAATCCACCACAGCCTGGACTGAAACTGAAGGAAACAGCAAACTACTGGCTGTGATAAACATTTAATACACTCGTGGACAAAATTATAATGAGTAGGGAAAGAATAATGGAACAAGGTAAAAGACAATGCGTAAATACAGCTGTTTTACCGAATACAAAGCACATCCTGAGATATTCACATCCACAGACATGCAATGGAAACAGATTCCCTACTTACATTGGCCTGGACCAAAACCAGGTAGCGAGTTCTTTCCTCGTAGTTTAGCCTCTCTGCCAGCATAATGTGTCCTGAAAGGGTGTTTGCAACACTCACTGTTCTGTTCGACATCTGAAAAGCAGAGTGAGTCGATATGATAAGACAGAAAGGAAGGTGCATTTGAGCAGAAAGTCACGACTCTCGAAATTTACAGTGGTACAGAGGGCGTTTATCAGGGAAGGAGTGTCCACATACCGGGTCATTGGGGTTGTAAATGATGCTGTATTCTATGTGTCCGTTGGGCCCATCATCAATGTCTGTAGCTCCATTATTTCCTGAGAAGCCAGTGAAAATAGTTGTTCCAACCGGTGTGAGCTACAGAAAAATATGAGAGAAAAAGAAAAGTCACCAGACCCATCAGAGAGCCTGTGCATTTAGCCACTACGATTAACACCCCAACCCATTAACATAGCAAAATTTATATCAAAAACAGGAAATGCTGCAGTCAGCAGCAGCTTGAAGTCTCATACACACTGCTAGCAGAATAACACAAAGTGGGTGTGAGAACCGCTGCTGTTCCCCAGAGCCCTCAGCAAAGTCCACAGGCTCAGGCAGTGGGCGGGAGAGCTTGTTCAGGAGAGGAGTTGACAGCAGTGTACAATGACTCACTATACTGTTGGGCAGCTGCATATGGCTACGATAACACGGTGTGACAGGAATTTTTAACAATGAGACAGACAAAGTGTGAGTCAACAGTCATGGCTGCCGAGATCTCAGGAGGGAATCACCTCCTCTATTAGTTCTAGCCTTCACATGCACAGCATATATTCAAGATATAAACATGAGGATAAAGTTATTTAGTGCTACTGTACATCCTACAGAGAGAAAGGCCTTGGTGCGTTATTTCATTTCTATTTGTACCACTGGGCTCAGATGCAATCTCTGTGTGGAAGAGCAAAATTTCTAACTTTAGCACCTAATAAAAAGAAACGCTGCAACAGCGGCGTCCCTTGTGGCTCCAGCCAACACTTAGACTGAGCCAATTCTCACCAAGATAAAACCTAATGAAAACTCGGGTAATGGGAAAACTCTGTCAAATGTTCTCCCCACATTAAAAATCGGATTTACTGCAGATGTTCTGACATGTGCGGTGTCACCACAGTAGGACTTCGCTCCCTTACCTCGTTCACCGCCACATAGTAACGTGGCTGCTGAAAGCGCGGCGTGTTGTCGTTGACGTCCCTCACAACGATCCGCACCTCGTGTAAAATCACCGTGCCAACGATCTCATTCGTGCACTGGACCTGAACCACAATGCCGGTGACGGAGTTGGGAGGCTGACAAGGGGAAAAGAGGCACAAGTATCACAAGAGGAGTTTGTTAGTGCATGCGTAGCATATTTTAACAGCTGACTAGGGTCACAACAAGTTATGAGTCATGCAGAATTTAATAAACATGATTAAATTAGAGCCCTAATGGCCTTCACCGCTTTGCAAAACTCTTACTGCCAAACATAACATGTAAAAATGATGCTTGGAGCAAAAGGAGGATGAAAGGTCTTGGCAAAACTGTACTTTTAGAGAATCCACTATATTTCATACCAAGACCGATTCACTTGGTAAACAACAATTTAACATTTGGTTCATCTGAATGTACTGAATAATGAGCAAGCAGCAGGACTCTTGTTCAGTTGCAACCCCATCTGAGTGATTAAGCTGCTTGTGTAGCTATGGTGTAAACAAATCATTGCTATTGTTGTATTTGAAGTTGCCCCATGCAGCCTAATTTTAGCTTTTGTAAATATTACAGCACATGTAGTAGTCACTGGTGTTGGACCAACCAAAGAGCCATGATCTCTGTGCCGTGTTCTGCAGCAGTAGCTTGTCAGACACCATCTGAATTTAAAAACGAGGCTGATCTCGGTCTATAGCGTCGCCACAGCTTAGTGAGCTTCTCGCTGTCCTCCTCTCTGTGTTTGACTCCTACATGATCCTCTGCTGATGTCCTTCCTCTTGTTAATTGGCCATATTTCTGACAGATCCCCATTAGGAAACCCACATCCAGCTCTCTTCCCTTAAGTTCACATAATCCAACTACACACTTAATGCTCCTTTCTCCCGACAGTCAGAGCATTTAACACCCCATGCTGACCCCGACTGCACCCCACACATCATATTCTATACCGTACCCTCTAGACTCATGTGTTGGCACAGCAGGATCACTGGACTGTACACATAACACACATTTATGTATTCACATGCTATATTTAGTGCTCGTGCTATGACACAGTTTGAAAGCAACTGCATCACATCTGGCATCTCTTCCCTCTAATACTGTAGCTAAACAACAGTGAGAAACATCATGTCATCAAATTGCATTTTTAAACCTAGGACCTTATTATATACTATTTTACTATACAGTATGTCGTGTGTTAGCTTTTTTAAAATCTGGCATACACATACACGTAACTAATAAAGCCACAGAGGGAATAAAATACAAATAATAAATAATAATAACAAACCTGCAATTATTACAGTTTACCCACAAAGTATGATGAAGATTATAATATAATAACAGAACCATATTCTGAGATAAACTGTGCCAAATACTTAATAAAAGAAGAGGTGACATAAACCACAATATTATATTTACTGCAATATAACACAAACATATTTTAAAGTGCATGAACCTAAATTGATGTTTTTTAGACTTAGTTTTTCTTCATGAATGTTTTCCCTAATTCATTGAGTGGCCTCCCACTGACCCTAAAAATGACTATAATGAGCAATTTAAAGGAAGTTCAAAATCAAAAAAAGACCCAATTAAAACAAGTGCTTTATAATTAACACATAAACAGATGCTGGGTAATATACAACACTTACTCCTGTGATCTCGCAATCACAATTAACCATTCATGCACAAATGATGGAAAATAAATCTACTTTAAACTTCCACAATACCAGTGTGACCTTAATCTTACATCTCTGTCCAGAACACGCCCGGTGCTATTGAGGTAGAGCCTCTGTCGCGCTGGTTCCAGTATCACCCAGTAGTCGTAGTTGTCCAACAAGGTCAGCGAGATGGTTCTGCCTGGGTCTTGGGCTCGGCCGTTTATCTGCATGTTTTCCACCAAAACGGTACCTATAAAAGCAGAGACGTCTTGATTTAACGCACAACCGTGATTTTGTTATTTCACTGCCTATGTTTAATTACTGTCGTACATGATCAAGAGTCGGAGTCATGTGGGAAAGGAAAATAACTATTTAATTATTATTTCAGCTTGACAAAACAAAAACACTAAAAGCAAAGGCTTTGGATGGCGAAGGTCATATCACTTTATTCAGCCAAAATGAAAAGGAACTGAAAACAAAGGAGCACAATAATTAATATAATGGCCCTTGGGTGCAATATTTAAACAAGTTAATGAGAAGGTAACGTTTGACTTTTTGTTGTTTTTTAAATACATTTTGACCCGTAAACAACAACCGTAGAATTCAGAACTACTGCCTCAGGTCTCTGTACGCTGACTTTTAACGTAGGAAAGGCTCTAAAAACTGATCATTATCATTCTTGAGGCCACTAGCACTTCCTGGTTTATATTCCACAGCTTTATTCAGCGAGTGTTTAAACCACAGAAACCCTCTGAGAAAACCCCCCTGAAGCTTGTTAAATCTAAAGATTGCTCGACTCCTGTTACCAAATTAATGGTGGTTGACTAAAATAAGGGAAAACAGAGGAAGACGCAGGGATGAGGTGTTTTGATTTGGATCGAAAATGATTTTGTGCACAGAACAGATTTTAATTTAGATGTTAATTGTAATTCTGGCAAACAGCATTAAAATTAATATTACAAATGAGGAAACGCACACACAGTAAAAGCAAAAGCAAACAGGGATGAGCAGTAAACACCAGGCAAGTGAGCTAGTGATAGTAGCTAATGCTGCCTGTGTCTAATCCCAACGCCACCTGGTTCCTAAAGTCAGGTTTCATTTTATTTGGAGCCACATATACACAGAAACATTATTTCAGGTTCACTCTTATCAGCACATTAAGTGAAGCTGATGCCACGAGGCATTTGCCATTTCAACACAATAAATTTATGAAAGCTTGGTTTTAACTTATTAGACGTGACCATATGTAGATAATGAAATACTGCAGAGACAGTAAAGGGTTCTTGACATGCTTCGTAAATCTACCAGTTGTAAAGCCTGAGAGGGTGATGGTACTTTAATGGGATTTTTAATTAGTGCCCTTAACATCTTGTACTTTATTCTTTGATAAAGCAGGTTTATCCATTTTGCAGAGGCACTCAGAGCCTCAGATACTCAGGGAGGAGCCCAGATGGAGGTGTGATGAAAGCGTTTGCATTATAATTATCATACCCACTCCAGGATTTTATGCTACTATTAATAACCGCGCTCCCTGTTTGCAGCAGTCAGGGTTTGATGCATTTGTGTGCTGTGATCACAAGGACCTATAATTATCTGTCTCACTTGGGCTAAACTCCATCTGAAAAATGAATCTCCAAAGAATTTAATTTAAAAGTCAAAAGACCCCCCTGTTGCTGGCTCATTAATCTAAAACACTGATTTTCATAAATATATCTGCCTCGCCAACATGAGTGGTGAGCTACATCTTTTTGAAACTCTCGAGCCGTAAATTACAATGCGGATATTATTACAAGGGAGGACACAGCGAGCCTCCTTTCTTTCTCAAGTTAATTGAACTTTAGCTTTTCTGCTGTGACAGCCAATAAACCCACCGTTCTGGGCACTTTCTCCATCTCGGTAACACAGCAAAGTTGTTTCCCCTCATCAGTCAGGCATCTGTCAGACATACACAGAAATGGTACCCAAAGTTCCCCCCACGCTGTACAGTATATGCGCTCCATTTCTAAACAGAATCACCTTCTCTCTAGTAGGTTGCGACTCACTGAGAGGCATCTCTGGTCAGAGACGGCTCTGATCTGGGCTTCACAGTAAACCAACTCCACAGAGAAAACACAGAGGGCTCACTTTTATAATGTTGGCATCCAAAGACGATGGCACCAGATAAATGTGGAAGCCTGTTTCTCATTGGACTCCAGTTGAAAACACACCAAAAACTTGAGTTGGATTAAGATTTACTGGTCATCAACTAATTCCCAATAGGTTCAAGGTACAACAGTGCGGAGTAAAACAAATAAGACAATACACACTTGTCTGACTGTGGTAACAGCCAGACACAGTCTGGCCAGATTGTTCTTTCATTGATTCAGTAGAATAGCATTTTATTTTCAAATCACAGTAGACGTATGAATGGTGGCATGTTGTCGAAGGAAGGCTATAATGTATTGTGTGGCAAATAGCTGTGATGAGACACAGACAGCTCATTTTATCTGCTTGCATCACTTGAGCTATGACCAAGCACAATGTATTGGGGACAACTGTCTCTAGAACATTTATTACTGCTGCTCAATACCAATAAACGAAACAAAACAACCTAAAAAAGATCCCCACAACGAACTTTCCCAGATTTACTGATTTAAGTATGAACAAATTGCTTCATTCAACTAAACTTACATCATCCAAGTAAAGATTACAGAGGGAAGAGTTGCTTCTCTGCAGCATCGACAGGATTACTTCAAATTCCTTCCTTCTGCAAATGTTAAAAAAGGCCTTAAACACAAGTATAATTTTACAGCATCACTTGAAGGTTATTTATCACTGTGAATGCTTAAAGCATTCACAGTATTGTTTTCTGAATCTTTATCACTGTGAATGCTTTAAAGCATTCACAGTATTGTTTTCCTAATCTTTATTATTATTATTATATTTATTATTCCATCCGTTTTTTGGCATCTAACTCTACTTGCACTATTTGAGCTATAGGAACCATTCAAATATCAAAATGTGCAGCTATTCTAGGAATCGACTGCTTCTATACAACTTTTTGATATATATTATACTTTTTGAAATATTAAGCTATTTTCACATTTTTTGCCCCATTGAAAATGAATGGGAATCTGTATAGGGCAACTGGACTCACCCGCAGGAGACCCCTGTTCAAATCCCGCTCAAGGCATCTATGTTCTGCTTGTTGTAACAATGCTTTGAAAGCTTCGTGTACTTACAGCGCCGTTTTCTGGTTGTTCCTAAGAATTGCATTATAGGTGTTTTAAAATTCAACCCTGTTAAGCTGTTTGGCGTTGATCCCGTAAACAGTGTATGTTGACAGTTACAGCGGTTTGAATTCGCTGACGATTCAACAATTGTGAGTTTTCCGACATAAAACTCACTCAGGTTGTAGAATGAAGTACATATAAACCGCGATTTCTCTATAAACTTTCACTTGTAAATTGTCGCCACGGCCGCAATTTTCGCTCTTTTTAAAAGATTCTGTCACTCTAATGTAGAGACACTTGTGTACTTGCTAACTGGGCACATGGCAAAACCGAACGACCGACAAATTTCGCCGTATTTGTCTCGTAGCGGCCGCCTCTGCGTCGTCTGCCCGCCTGATTAGCAGGCAGATTGATCGTTTTGAACTCGCTGTAAATTCAACAATTGTCAATCTTTCGACATGAAAGATTGTAGATTAAAGTCTCGGCTTTCATTTGATGTGGTGGTCTTTGTGATTACTGTTACTGTTTCGCCGCTACGAACCCGTTTAGCGGGCTTCGTTTCTATCGTTCCATAGCCACAGCTGCTGCATCCTCTTATAGACCTTCGCGTACAAAAATTTCAAGTAGCCCTGTGGCTGAGTGGATAGTGTGGTGAGCTCCGGACCCAGAGGCCACGGGTTCAATCCCCGGTCGAGTCAACTAATTTTACACTGATGTTTAGTACCAAGCTGAGGGTCTAATACACCTTCGGACGCGGCCGATTTCAGTTTCTTAAATGGCCGAGCGGTTAATCTGCTGCACTGCGAAGCGGGAGATCCGGGTTCGAACCCCAGTCCAGGCAACTGTCTTCAGACTGATGTTTGTTACCAGCACATTGAATCTGGATGTTCTGCTTGTTGTAACAAAGCTTTTTAAGCTTCAGCAATATCAGGAAAATCTTGCAAAATTCAATCAACATATCTTAGGGGTTATCTATACTTTTACTGTGTAGATCAACTCACCTGTGTTTTATTAAATTATTGAATTATTAATACTTACTTAATATTTTTTCATTATGCTTTATTTTGAAATTTAAGACTTTTAACTTCTTCTGGACCTGTACAAGCCTATTCTATCCACTTCTATTTTTCTTAAACTACTTTTAAGAACGTTTTAAACTCTCGAGCTACAGTCAGCAGTTATTGGGAATACATTCAGCATAAAGCATTCACAGTGCATTTTCTTATGGAAATGCTTTTTCTAGTTATTATTATATTTATTATTCCATCCGTTTTTTGGCATCTAACTCTACTTGCACTATTTGAGCTATAGGAACCATTCAAATATCAAAATGTGCAGCTATTCTAGGAATCGACTGCTTCTATACAACTTTTTGATATATATTATACTTTTTGAAATATTAAGCTATTTTCACATTTTTTGCCCCATTGAAAATGAATGGGAATCTGTATAGGGCAACTGGACTCACCCGCGGGAGACCCCAGTTCAAATCCCGCTCAAGGCATCTATGTTCTGCTTGGTGTAACAATGCTTTGAAAGCTTCTTGTACTTACAGCGCCGTCCTCTGGTTGTTCCTAAGAATTGCATTATAGGTGTTTTAAAATTCAACCCTGTTAAGCTGTTTGAGCTTTGATGCTTTGAACAGTGTATGTTGACAGTTACAGCGGTTTGAATTCGCTGACGATTCAACAATTGTGAGTTTTCAGACATGAAACTCACTCAGGTTGTAGAATGAAGTACATTTAAACCGCGGTTTCTCTATAAACGTTCACTTGTAAATTGTCGCCACGGCCGCAATTTTCGCTCTTTTTAAAAGATTTTTTCACTCAGATGTAGACACACTTGTCTACTTGCCAACTGGGCACATGGCAAAACCGAACGACCGACAAATTTCGCCGTATTTGTCTCGTAGCGGCCGCTTTTGCGTCATTAATTTGCCTGATTCGCGAGCAGATCTGATCGTTTTGAACTCGATATAAATTCAACAATTGTCAGTCTTTCGACACGAAACTCACACAGGTTATAGATTAAAGTCTTGGCTTTCATTTGATGTGGTGGTCTTTGTGATTACTGTTACGGTTTCGCCGCTACGAACCCGTTTAGCGGGCTTCGTTTCTATCGTTTCATAGCCACAGCTGCTGCTGCTGCCTCTTATAGACCTTCGCGAACTGGTATTCAAGCAGAGCAGTGGCCTAGTGGTTAGTGCGGTGAGCTCCAGAGTCAGAGGCTATGAGTTCAATCCCCGGTCGAGACAAGTGTTTTTAGACTGATGTTTGTTACCAAGCTGAGGGTCTAATACACCTTCGGGCGCGGCCGATTTCAGCTATTTAAATGGCCAAGCGGTTAATCTGCTGCACTGCAAAGCGGGAGATCCCGGTTCAAACCCCGGTCCAGGCAACTGTCTTCATACTGATGTTTGTTACCAGCACATTAAATCTGGATGTTCTGCTTGTTGTAACAAAGCTTTTTAAGCTTCAGCAATGTCAGGAAAATCTTGCAAAATTCAATCAACATATCTTAGGGGTTATCTATACTTTTACTGTGTAGATCAACTCACCTGTGTTTTATTAAATTATTGAATTATAAATACTTACTTAATATTTTTTCATTATGCTTTATTTTGAAATTTAAGACTTTTAACTTGTTCTGGACCTGTACAAGCCTATTCTATCCACTTCTATTTTTCTTAAACTACTTTTAAGAACGTTTTAGACTCTCGAGCTACAGTCAGCAGTTATTGGGAATACATTCAGCATAAAGCATTCACAGTGCATTTTCTTATGGAAATGCTTTTTCTAGTTTAAGAAGAGATTGACGTTTTTACTTAAATCACTACCAGAACGCTGAGATTATGTTGAGGCACCTGTATTGAATGTTGCAAAGCCTACAGGCAAAGTGTAATCAGACACGATTGTGGTTGATCTTCCTAATAATGAGCCTTTTTGTGGGAGCTGTCCATGGTCCTGAAAGTCACACTTGCTTTTGCTTCCTTTGTATCCAAACTTTTGAAAACTGACCTTAGAGAAATAGAGCCAAAAGAAAAATGCCTTTGTTGCTTGATGAGAAAAAACAGAATGTACATGTATTTAGAAATCATGAATCCTGCATCTACTACACTAAAGAGGAGAGGAGCCATGTTTATAAAGTGCTTTTAAAACTTAATCAATCTTCCTAAACACAGTGTTGTTAAAGAAAAAAAGAAGGAACAGTATAAACTATGGGGTTGCCCAGATCTGTAATAATAGATGTAACTGTATATGGAATGCATTTTTGGTTTGGATGTCTTCACTATATTTGTTGCGAATGTGCAGTAACTAACCATTCAACTCCATCCACAGCCAAAAGATATAGAACGCGCAATCTTTGAGAACTAAATTAAAGCACATAATAGTAGTGAAACAGATCCCGGTAGCTTAACCTTTCCCCGTCAACGTCCTGAGCAGTTAAGACGGTGGAGCCCCTGCAGCTGTCAGTCGTCAGAGCAACGGTGCCTGACATGCCTAAAACAAAAACTCCTTGAGTTTTCACAGTGAGTGGCAGCGAGAGCACGGTGGAGATGCATCTCAAATTTAAAGTCTGGTCAGCCTGTCTCATAAACCTCAGGAGTTTCTCTTAAACTTTATGTCACACTAAAACACAACATATTCACTCAGGTATTAAGTTCAGGCGACCTGTCCAGGCTGCGCACTGCCTCTCACCCGTTGACAGCTGGGACTGGCTCCAGCACCTCCCAGACCCTTTCAGAAAACGTGGTTAAGATAATACATTGACAGATGGAAGGACGGATGGATTATTTAAGTTTACTTTCCACCCATCATGTATAATTGCTGAGCCGACACACAGACCCCTCATGTCACTCAAGTGCAGACTCTCTAAACACACACAGTGCAAACATGTGCACCAGCTGTCAAGAGATCCACTGCACAACCTCATCTAAAATACAGTACGTCTATTACAGCCATTACCGAATGAGGAAGGATGTAATATCAATGCCTGCTCAGCACTCCAAATGCTTAATAACCTCTAATTACTTTTCATACAACTTGACAGGAAAAAACATCTGTCTGTTTCTGCCAAAGTAAACAAGATCTAAAGAGACAAAACAGAAAAGCAGCAGCTGTTTCATTCAGTAGACGGAGATCCCGAGAAGCGTTCTCAGAAGCAGTGTCACTGCAATCTCTTGTTAAGTGTTTTTTACTTCCTCTTCACACTGTGTGAGGTGTTAGTCATAAGTGTTTGCATGCTGCGCTTATATGGGGAGCTGAACATCATTCTGTGAATGCAGGCACCCTCCAGATTTTGGTTAAACTTGACTTTTTTCTACCCTCTGTTTGGCAGGAAGGCAGCTAATTTTCCCAAAAATAACTCAAATACAAACATAATTTCCTGACTAAAATGATGGATAATAGTCACTATCATGCAATTACGTAGTCATGTAAAATAAAATCAAAAGTGACTACAACTCACTCTTTTCACGCTACAGATTTGAATCATACATTATTTCAGAGGAAGTGTTAAGAGATCACATATGAAAGATTAAAGACTAGAAGGATATGAAATGACAAGCTAACATTTATATGACAATCTCAAATGTGTGTGTGTGTATATAAAACACTTAATAAAAATATATAAAATGCATATCGTCTAAGAATGACGTTAAAGCTGAATTTTTCAGGCTGGTAGCTTCACGAGCCACGGCCCAGCGCCGACACATACTGAGGGAACAGTGTGTCCTGATGGTTTCCTACTGAACTTCAGTTCTTCCGCTCTGCTACCAACAAAAATGCAGTTTGGTCTGAGCATAACCAGATGAACTGCATCAGCTGAGTGCAGCTCAGTTCCAGATCCAGCTGAATTACATGACTCCATTATAACTTCCAGGTCTGCTTTAATAGTGACAAGGCCAAGAAAATATTTCCTGCAATAAATCAAAACACGCTTTTGAATTAGATTCTCTTGAAACAAATGATTTAGTCAAAACAATTCAAACTTGCTTTGAGGGAAGAGAGGCCTCACATTTATTAAATAAACTAATATGCTAGCAAATAACGCATGATTAGCTAAATTACATTCTCACCCACATGTGCTGCATTGACAGGATCATTTAATCTCACTCGCTGTAATTATAGTATTGCTTTTGATTGTAAATTAAAGAAGCAAATTGGCAAAGCAAACGAGTAATAGCACATCTTGCATAAAAACGAAATATTGCTGTAGACAGATGTCCAGGGAACGTAACTTAATGAAAGGACCACATCACACGTGTCTCAAACCATCTTAGAAGACCAGCTGTTAAAAATAAATTTATATTACATACGTTAAAAGCAACAGTCACGTGGGACTTAAGCGATGGCCAGTAGAGAATCATGGCTGCATTTTAACAAAAACAATAATGTAAACGTAACTATATGGCACAAATGAGCATAAAAGTGCAGTCAAGTCTACATTATCTAACAACAAAACCCCTATGATCAATAATGACAGTCGTGGTCTCACTGGGCTGCTGTTGGATTGCATGGAGCAGATTATTAAAAGCATTACATCACCTGAACAATCGTTCCAACAAACCCCAGCCGGCGTGTGGAACAATTAGAACAATCCATAAACTGCGATGCACCACCGTCTTAGTAGAACGATGGCTGGCCAACAAACCAGAACTGTCCAGAACTGTCAGCCCGTAACGGTTACGGCAGCCTTCTGGTTTACATTAGCCTCACGTCAGCGTACGTCCTTGCTCCCTCGCTTTCCATCCATCTTTGCTATACTGGTGATCAGTTAGTTAGTTAGATCAGTCAGTTCTTTACACACAACTTTATAAATTAAGTTTAAGATAGAATTGGTGTAAAACAACCTGATAGTTTTCTAAAGGTTCAAATTTTCATTTTCTTACAATTCAAATCTGTTATTTCATATACAAACAAAGGGAAGAAGGAGACACAGTCCCAAAGTCACTAAACCTGATATGAAATGGGACCATTTATTCTTCTCAAAAATGTGTCCTCCCAGTAACGAGCCAGTATTAGATGATGCGTGTTTCTGAAATGACTGCGGCTGCTAGAATTCGATCAAGTCAAGAAAGTGGAATCTTTCTGTGTCATTGTTCACTGCCAATTCCTGTATTCACAAAACGGTGAATGCACTGATCAGTTCAAAGCTCCAGCACGGCGTCGTTTGGACGCGTCGTTGGAACTCCTGAGGACGTTGTGCTGTACTGTACACCCACATGCTCCTGTCACGCAGTATTACTGATACACTTCGAGTTTTCCAGCCTCCATTCTAAAATACGGTACAGGCAGAAATCTCATTACTGACCAAACAGTTTAATACTAACCAGGTTACTGCGGAGCATGTAAAGTCCAATTTACTGCCTTAACATGATTTCTCCAAACAAACAGGCTTCGTGCGTGGATGTAAACACGGTCATTTGGAAAGAAAATGCCCACCTACAGACAGAAAGAGTCTCCACAGCTGCCTTCAATCTCGCTCCCTCTAATTCTTGACAGCTATTTCCAGCCTGTGTGCCTCATGTCTGACTTGGGGATTTACTGTCTATGTTCAACTACCATCAGAGAACATAAGAGGCGCAGTAATGACACTTCACAGTACACTAATATGAACACACTCTGTCCTATAGACTGAGTGGTTGTGTACTACTGTTTCACTCAAAACAGCAAAGTCCAGTCGTATGATGTCGATGAAGCAAGAGTCGCTGAATGAGTAAAGCTTCTGGGATGCATGTTTGTAACAGAGTAATCAAAGGGCAAAGCTTAAAAAGCACAGTACCACAATTTTAGTTCAAAATAAAAGTAACAGAGCGGCCGTTAAATTGTGAGATCTAAACATAAATTATGAGTGACCAATCTGGTTAATGCCTGCTGTGTTCAGATTAATGTGAGGATTAAAGTAATCCAGTCTCATTACAGTGTGCTGAAAATTAATGAACGCCCCGTGTCTTATTACCAGTCAACATCACAGCTTTCGGGTGTTAGTCTTAGATAAAAATGTAATCATTTAGCAGAATGTTTTTTTTATTTTTTATTTTAAATAACTGACCTTGGTCGTAGTAGAATACACAGTTCTGCATCTGAAGCACATACATGTGCAGTAATGCATGGGTCCCACTACAATGAAGAATTCAGTTACCATGAAATTCATCAGCAAATCCCCCTAAACAAAGCCCACAAGGCCTTTACAGAGCACACTTAAACATGAATACACTAGAGATAACATACAGATGATGTATCACAACAAGGGGCCTTCACCTCCGATGGCTTGATAGTGAGCCATGTGTGACTCCAAAGACTTAATGAGGTTTTGAATAAGCTTTATTTCACTGAAGTGATAACAGTTGTGAGATGAGCCAGAAAATGGCACCATCATTTAAACTACCCCAACAATTGTTATGGTGCCCACAAACCGGCGTCGTTGCTTCAGAGAAGCTGCTCTGGGAGCTCGCTACACGCGATGCCATCATTACAGCGCTGGCTCGGCAGCCTTACACGAGGAATGCTGAAAGTGACACTGGAGGAGAGTGAAATTACTCTCCTCACAGAGTCCGTTTGAGGGGTTTTTTGTTGTGTTGTCTATGCAGAAGCTAAGGAGCAACTGTTTTAAATCTTTTGCAGTGATGTCCCATTTGTCTGAGCCACTGTATAGTAGTATGGCAAACTAACAACCACCATTCTGCTCTGTAGTCTCTTCACGTACTGTAGACAGGGAGAGATACTGCAGTGAAAGAAATCTGGGATTCCCTTAGAGATATGTGAATAAAAAAAAAAACACATCCTATGATGACACTATTAATCTAAGCTGACAATTCCACCATAGTGTGGAAAAGCAGCTGAATAATGCAGGGAGGGTTGCACGCTCTCACCAGGACCAACACTCATAAAAAAGCAATTTGTTTCTATCACCTTTAAAAATAGTGAGAGGAAACTAAATTCTTTGGGTGGACTTAACACACGCTGCTTTCCAATTTTCTTTGATCAAGCTGAAGTAAACAATAGGTTGGAGAAAGCAATCTGACTGATTATTTATCTTGGAGTTTGAGGAAATGATTAGGTATATTTTATCAATTCAGGGTAATTACACTGCTGCACAATATACTGTAATTACTGCATTTATTCCACTTTATTTCATTTTTATTTAACACTAAAATGTGTTCTTCACGTCCAACAAAAAAAAACAACAGCAGTAACATGAGAAGCAGTTTAATTAGAGGGAAGTAGACCTTCTGCATCAGAGTTTATCACAATGCTGCAAAATGCAGCAGCACAGTTTTGTACGGAGGGAGGCACAACAATCAGTAGCTAGTGTAGCGCTGAGCCTCATGCCCTCCTGTTTTGTTCTCTAATCCACAAGGAGCAGGTGTTGTGCACTAATCCCGCCTTTCAGCTACACTCCAATTATATATTGATGACCGAGCAATCATCACAACTGGATGTCATTATGCAGCTCAAGAGAGACTAGCGACTGTGTGCGTGAGCGAGGTCGTGAAAGAAAGAAACAACACCACATAAAACTGAGCAAAAGTCGAAGCCCAAATGCAGACGCTTCGCTCGCATGAGGGCCCCTTGGAAACGGCAGTAACTGCTTCACGGCGCCACAAAAACATCCACTTGGCCACTTGGGAAACAGTTGTTTCCTCGCATGCAATTATTAAGCAATCAGGTGTGTTTTTTAAAATGAAGTTTTCTTTATAATTTTCAAAATGAAGGCGCTGGCTTAGATGTGTGACCGTACTAATATTTTTATTTATCTGAAGGTCAGGACCAGCTCACTGCCGTTTATTATAGCGTCACGGCTCAAGGATTTTACAGGCTCGCACCATTTTCATATTCTAGCAAAAATATGACAAAAGAACAGACTGAAAATGGTTGTTTAAAGAAATCTGAGCATTCAAGTTTGTGTTGGCTGAACCCTCGCTAGCTCGCCTGTAGTTACGAGGGAGATGTCAACAAAGACAGCAGGAAGAAAATTAATTAGTGAGCAGACTTTTAGTTTCTGCTACTGGTTCACGCTCCATTTGAAATGTGTGGTACTGGCCAATCAATAAAGTGCAGGAAAGAGTTGTAGCTACATCTTCAAGGCAGCAGGTTTAGCTGGTGAGAGAAGTTAGATTTTATTTCACGGAATCACCTATTTGCTCCAGTTCCTGTCTGTCTTTACACACATACAGTTACACTTCATGGGCATCGGCTCAGCGGCGCATACAACAGGTGACCACCCGTGTGTTTTTATGGCCATTGTTCTTCTAACCAATGTACAGTATCATGCTTCTCTTTTTCCATCCCTCACACAATCTGGGGCACAAAGGTTTACAAAGTGACCAGTATGATTCTGAGAATCCCATTCATCAATTTGCTCCCCTGCTGACAACTGCTATTGTTTTTAAGTCAGTGGAATTCAGGACCGTATGAATTTGACGATTCCTCACAGCTACACGCAGGCTGCATCCTTGGACGGTGCCTGGAGTGTTAGTTACCGCTGGGATAAGCTTAGAGTAACTGTGTTCCTCTTCTAGGCGAAACTAATAGATTAAAATGATTGCATGAAAGGATAACGTCTCTGGAGACGCGCCTAAAGGTTTCCGTGAGACCGATAATTAATAGGTTGTGTCTGGAACTACAGAGAGAAAGGCATAAAGAGAAACGTGGAAAGGCTCTAACAGACTATACAGTAGAGCATAATGCCATTAAGAAATAAAGCAATGAAGAGTTAAGGTAATGACAAGCTTGGTGGACAGCAATGGTGTGAGGGATAAAATAACTTGAAGGAGAGAAGCTAAAATCGCTCACAGAGGCTGGATCATCTCTTTAATTGTTTAAACCTGCTAACACACTTTGAATTTTGTAAAAAAAAAACAAGAACAGTGGACACAGGACCTGCTATCTTGGTTGCACAGATTAGAACTGTATGAGAAGCTGACCTAGATGACAGAGACTGATACGGTATGTAGGAGCAGACGTAAGGCCGTAAAATCCAGGAGTCGCTGGACTTGACACTGCAGAGCTGCTTTTACTGTTGACGAACACTGTGGGACAAGTTCAGAGAAAGTGGGGGGAAAAGCAAAGGCGCGACAAGGGCGTTGTTTCCTTCCACATGAGCGTACCTGCTCCACATGAAAGGCTGGTCTGGGTTAAAACCAAAAGGCATGAAGTGATAAAAGGCTAAGGAGTGCTCCGAGTCATCTACCGAAAATACAAAGCCTGAGCAAACTGTAATACGAATGGCCTGGAATTACAATCAAATAACCAAAATCTACTGCAGGGAAAAACACGCGCCACATACTGGGCTTCATTTTCATAAAAGGTCATAATATCATCAGCTCATGGCGCCAGGATGAAGATGTTTCAATGCGGAGCGTTGAGCCCGGTTACGACTGTGGGAGAGGCTCATAATGAGCTAATCAAAGAGACACAGGTTGAGATTGAAGCCACCCAGGACAGCACCACTGGGTTAGAACATCGTCTTCATCGTTAAGGTCAAGCATGCGATTCAGTCAGGGATTCAGTCAGTGCACCTACCTGGCAGTCACACAACATAAAGCAAACCGACTCAGTGACATGCACTGTATTTCTGAATTCCTACAAGATTTTGCTAAATAAAAGAAAGTCACAAGCTTCAGGCAACAGTTACAAATCCTGAATTTACAGAGACAAGATAAAAAGAGTAGATTGCATCCTTATTTACAGATTCCCCGGCCGCCCACTGCTTCTGTAGCGAGTCTTCTGTCAATGAGGAAAATATGCCTCTTTACTCTACCCTCATTTCCAGCTGCCCCGTCCTATGAGATAGAAATCTCCTCAATCTGATTAACTGCTTTTGGATTTAGCTCACAGCCTGAATAAGCAGAGGAGCCTATAGAAAACAAGCTGTGTCTTCCCAGTAGAGACCTACGCTCAAAGCGAGCAAGACTCTGTGTAGTGTCTGGCACCTGTCAGTGGGTCTGCAGAAGCAGCAGCTCGGATAAATTAAACACGATACGCTTCATTTGAACAACTGGGCTGCTATCCCCTTGTGACTATTGTTTGTAAACCTATGAGAATAAAACATAGCAAGTTTAAAAAATGAATCAAGAAAATTGGCTTATTTCACCATTGCCCCCTCCCAAATAAAGACCTGACCCAAACATAATTCCCTCTCAGAGCAATCAATAAATTAACAACTGTGAAGCCTTTGCTGCCTTGATTAAATGTGTTGCATGTTGCGTTTCTGAGCACCTGCTCCACCTCTCCATGGCTTTTTTGCCCTATATCTGTTCTTTTCACATCGAAAATATGAGAATAAATCACTTAAAGTCTCTTTTATGACCTCAACCAAACAAAGACAGACAGGTGAGTTCGTTGTTTGCTTTCCCATCCACTGACAAGAATGAATATAAAGGCAAATGCTCAGAAGAGATGGAAACTTATTATGTGCCATTTGTATGGTTTCGGTGTGACAGAAGAGAAGAGATGAAACACATTAAGAAGGATAATTGCTTTGGTCAATAACGGCAGGTCGCCTGTTTTACATTCCATTATGGTGACGATGGGCTCGGCGCCGTTTCATCACAGAGCGATAAATAAAAGGACGGTGCAGCCAGAAGAGACCCACATCCCAGGTAAATGAGCGCTTTATGAGGAAGATTAGTGAAAATCCCTCACACAGAGCTTCGCCACATGTGGGGGTGAGAGCAGGCTTTGGGGATGCAGGCTTGGCTACCTTCATCTCACACATTCCCCCGGCAATCGATCAAAGCCGCAAATCACAGCTGCGCACACAGAGAGGAAGGAGTAGGTGACACAGTGTGACAAGCTGAATTGGTAGCTATTGCACTGATGAATGGCATCCTCGTATGACACAGCCACGCAATCAGACCCTTGAGATTTAGCCATGCGCACAAGGTTAGTGCGTACTGTGTGCAAAGACATGCAACCACCTACAAAGCAGTGCCCAGAGCACATATAGAAGGGACGAGGCGCATCCGTGAAGTAGCTCTGTGTTTATGAACAAGCTCCGGATCCTATCTGCAGGGACAGCTACTCATTAAAGCCTGTTAACCTGCAGTGCTAATATCTGCAGGGAGAACACAGCGAGACCAACACACACCTGCTCCATTTAGGGAAACGCATTCCTCATCCCCTCAATGAACATATAGCTCCTCCCAGGCGCGTAAACACATACAGCACGCGTGCACCTACACACTGGCATAGCACACAGACGGAGATGGAAAAAGGTGCAAACTAGCTGCAGAGCGAAGGAGAAGGAGAGAAGGACGCGAAACTGAGCCAAGAGGCCAGAAGTGGAGAAAGGAGAGAAAGAGGAACACGACTCGGTCACCTCACAGGAATCACAGATGCATCAGGCACCTCTGCAGCACAGGTACACCACAGCAATGACAACTTGTGCAGGGAGGAGACGACTCATTAATGGAGCCCCATGTCATATCTGTATGCCAAACACCATCTGCATTCCCTCATTCAAACACACAAACACTCCACTTTACCCCTGGAGAGTTGAACAAATATGCAGAGCAAGAACAACTAGAGTTTATTTATGTTTAATAGGAACGACAACCGAAACGACAATCCACTAAATCTGACAAAACGTCTCCAACAACCAGCCTGTCCCATGTGAATCAGCTGAGAGTCTGTACTCGACTTCGCCGCGATGCCGCTCGGTCCCATAGGGCACGTATTAATATGTATGGCAAACAACAGCGCTTGTAGTACAGTGTAATCCATGCTACTTGAGTGCACAAACGTTTACATTGGTGGAATACAGAATGAAGGTGGAACAGCGATAAGAAAGCAGCTGTTCGGGTACGCACCGTTGGGGCTTTCCTCGTCGATGGTCACTATAGTAGCAGGGGGTCCAGGCCGGGACAGCTTGCAATCTGCACAAACGGAAGGAAACATATTAAACATTCAAATAACTGATTTATAGGCCCAGCAGAAGGTACTTATATACTTCATGGCAGCTTATGAAAGTTATCTTTGGTTTTGCTTCTAAAATATGAGAATTGCTAACAGATTGTTAACAGGTCTCAAATAAAAATGTGTTGATATACATGGTGATAAACGGTGGGAAGTGATTTTACTCAAATGGTAAGCAGCAGTACGGCACAGATGTGTCCCCTCACCCCAACGGGCCGAGGCAGTCACCAAGACATTTCCAGATTTAAAAACAAAAACAATATGAAATTAAAAAATAGCCACAACAGTTTCGGCTTGTGACTAAAAAGCAGGTGGACTCAACCCGTGGTTGTGAAGCTTGCAGTAAGCAGGGTTCTCCTATTGGTTCTCCTATTTCCTATCACATAAATCCCCTCCTGATCCCAGAGATATCTTGTGACCCACTAGAGGCAAATCCCTTCACGTCAATGCAACAAGCTCAACCTCGACAAGGTTTAATATTAAAATAGTAATTACAGTGTGTAATATCTAATGAAAAAACCCTGGGGTACATTTTACCACTAACGGCGCCATCCTTTACTACTAAAAGCACTTATTAGATTATCATACTATAGCAGCAACACAGAAAAACCTCAAAGATGTGTCATAAGCTGTCATGAAACTGACGTGTATTGGAGGAAGCATCAATGACTGCTATCACATAAGCATCAACCATGAGAGACAGTGCGATATTGACATCAGACAAACAGGTCGGTCAAAGCATGTGGCAACATCATAAGCGGAGCTCTGACAAGACTGGCTTCACAGATGGAGGTCACAGCAGCTAGATGCTATGAGCACATGGGACACAAGTAATGGCAGCTTGACAGACAGCACCAGATGGAGCAGCAGGAAAGGTGGAAAGGAGGAGACGGGGGTGAGGGAGGCGTAGTGTAAGAGGAGCAACAAGGCAACAAGCTCCACAGATGACGTGAGGAAAGTTAAGTACCAGGAAACTGTGGAGCGAAACGGTGAAAGACACAGGAAGACAACGAATGTTTGCCCTCTTACCCTCATACTGCCAGTCTGAAGGGGTCAGGGGTTAGTGGAGCCAGAGGGAAGCAGAGCACAGAAGCATGGAAGAAAAGAAGTGTGAAACAGTTGGTTGAAGAGCAAGTCTGATGTTAGAGGAGAGAAAGATCATTATAAAAAAGCAGCCATTAGTCAAAAGAAGCAGTTTCAGTCAGCATATAGTTCTTAGAAGTCTCTGCTGGAGAAATGGTGGATGTTAGTGAACCACACACAAATATAAACATGGCCAACTAATCTCTTCTTGACGTCAGGAGGTAAGGGGTGCATTAAAAATATTAATCGATCGAAGAAGTGAATCTGTTTCTCCTTAAGTGGTACTATGTGTTCTGGGGAAAGCAAACAGCATCGACCAGCGCTGAAGCCCATATTAAGGTTATTTAACACACAATTATTTCCTCCCAGGGCTTTTAATTTAAATGTAACTATTTGTTAAGCTAGTGAATCTCACGCATGTTGCTGTCAGGTGGTGCACTATAAGATTACGAGTAATCGGAGATGGCGAAGAAAAAAAACCAGTCAGTGACACCACGTCGGTAGTGCACACGGTTTCGCACCCGCCTTCTGTCGCCTGGCTTCTCCTCCGCTACTATCCACCTGTTGCCAGGTGCAGCAGTGGATAGTATTCTTATTAAATATGCATGCCCATGAGCCTCTGCTAATATGGTGTTTAAAACCTGCATATTAATCAGAGGTTTAAAAAAATGGATACGATGTTGCTGCATTTTTTAATTATCGCTGACAGTCTTTGCAATACTGAGCAGTCAAATGGCAATGAAAACCTGGGGCTACGTGTGAAGCGTTAGCGTTTCCATCGTCTCTTTTAGAATTCCACTCATTTTTGTTTCCGTCCATGCTGGCGTCGTTTCATGCACCATGAAGTAGCTTAAAACAGTTAAAAAACAATATCTCATGGTGTCATTTCTAAACGTTTAGCTGTATATATATTTATAAATATAGACCTCGAATGTATAGTTATTGAATCGGATCCAACAGCTACAGTATTTCTGCTCCCCAGTGTTTATTATCGGAGATCTGTGATTTTTATAGCAATTACAAAACCTGCATCTGCTGGAGAAACAGCAGGATGAGGGCTGCCTTTAATAGCGACAAAATGAACAGAGCAAGTGGGTCACACCTCACTATTGAAGTCATAAACAAGCAACATCAAAATAAATATGCAAATTTGCTCTGACAGAATACTCTGTGTGAAGTAGAAAGAGTGTGCACGTGGGTGCATGTGGAATAAAAGTTCCCTGCTCTCATTTTGAGAAGACTTTTAATGGATCACAGACAGTCTGTTGTTAGTTTTGCATGTGTGTATTCAGGCTCCAATGTGTGCGTTTGTGCAAGTGCTCACGTGTAGCTTTAGGTCGTAGTGGAGGGATGTGAAGCGCGTACCTTGAAGACAAGAGGCAGGAACAAGCTGAGAAAGCGGGCGGTGCTACATAGCTCCTGTTGCACAGAGAAGCCAAGACGCACGCATACACCTCACACCTTGTGAATAATGCAAAACTCGGCCTGTCATTTACCACAAAATTTAAATCATCGCATAGCTCTCACTGTATTTACATCTTTCAGTGGGAGCTATTTTCTAATGCCGCTCTACACAGAGCTTTCCTCAAAAACCTTCAAAATAATGGGAGAATAGAAAAAAAATGTTTTATTGCCAATTTACTTCCCAAGGGTTTTCTGCAATAATGGGAGAAACACACACACACACACTCCTCTCGAACAGTGTCTAGTCCTGAACACAGTGGAGCTTTTAAAATAATGATGCCGCATGTCTAACCTGCAAATGCCAACACCCCAAATAAAACCATGCATGATTGAAAAACTATCCTCCAATCTGACAGGCAGTAAGTGGCACAACCAGAAAGTATTGTGGATTGTGTAGAACAGACATTTTTTAGTATGGAGACTGTGCACAGCAGCTCTGGTTTTAGAAACTCTGCTGACCAATATACGCGGGCAAAAAAGTGTAAAAATAAAACTAACACATCTGAGCAACTAAATCATCTCAAATGTCAAAAGTGACCTTTTGTAGGTGTTAAGGCATTTTCCAAAATAATTCCTATTCAAATAAATGTTTTCAGTTTGGATTTGTTGCTTTTTCTTCCCATAGTTTTCAGTGTTAATTAGAACTAAAAATGTTCCTAAACTATACTAAAAAACGCTTTAAAAGTTTTATTTCTGTGAGGTAAAACCACAAAAGCCTCAGTGGTAGAGTTGTCTGATAAATAGCGAACTGCTAAAGTTGGCAAATCAGAAGAGAAGACTGCAGTGGGTCAACGCGGAACAAAGGGCTGTGGGCTAATGCATTTGAAGAACAGTAGAGTGTATGGAAAGATGACGGATGCTTGCCCAACACCATCAGTGAAGCCAGACATGGAAAATGATCCACGGATGCATGAACACCCTCTAAAAAAAAGTCACATGCTATTCCCTGCAGGCGGTGACTGATATGGGATTGCCTTTGCAGCAAGACGATGAGCACAACCATTGTTCCCGTTCCTTAAAGAATTATTTGGAAAATAAAGCATCTGCTGGAATCCTCTTTGAGATTACTTGGCCAGCTCAAGCACCAGATGTGAAAACCTTAGAGATGGGTACGGAGAAGCTGAATAGAAGAGTTTGGGAACACTGCCCAACCAGCGAACCGTTGGGATGTGCCGCAGAACGTCTGGGAGGATACAACACTTAAATAACTGTAAATCTAATCGGATTAGTCCAACAGGCACATTTGATGCGCTACCGCCACCTGACCTGTCGATTCAATCACACCAACAAAGTAAAAGGGTAAACCAAACATTTACAGAAAAATAATAGCCCACAAGTGACTATTGTGTCTCTCCAGTACCGAAAATTAATGGAGCTGCGTAAAAGTGCTCTTAACCAGGCGAGGACGTCATAGAGCAGAGAGCTCATCACGTAGCTCAGGGACAGAGAAGGGAGCACGGAACTGCGTTACTGGGATTCGTACACTTGCAGCTACAGAAGCTCGTACTTGAACTCGTGTGCGTTTTTCTAACAGTAATAAGATTTAGGAAAAGGAAATATGTGCCTCATATTAACTTCATTTCTAAGAGCCACAGGCCTCGGACTTGAAACAGATTAGAGAGAAAAAGCTAATGTCATGTGGCAGCCAATAAAAGAAATGTCCCATATTTGTTCCACTCAAATGTAGAATAGACACAAACTACTTGATGGGAAGGATTTGGCCTGAGCGAGGACAAAATGTATCCAAAGCTACTGAACGACGGACAAGATGAAAAGTAGAAGGCATCTGGTATAAAATAAGATAATGAGATTCTGCTGCCAAATGGCCAGTGACACATTGTTGGAGTTGGCTTCATGTTCCTACTGTAGGTCTGGTTGATATCATGCAACATAGATCAACAACCTGTGCACATGTTCATGTCAGCAGTGTATTAATGTGCAGTTTTGCTTTATTAGCAAATGGAAATTAAATGCAAAAAATACAGTTACTATAGGGCTGTATAGTTGTGACTGACATTTATAAACGTACATGTCTATAAGTAAACATGAGAATGATTGTGGAATCTGAAGGAAATATAAACCCCAAACAAGTGTAGCATCCTGCGTTGCCAAGGGAACACGACCACTTCATTAAACTCCCTTTTACAAAAGAGCTTGTTTTCAAACTGGATAGATTAAAATGAGTGGCCTCGATTGGAAATGTGGTATTATTTCACTAGTTTTTATGAGTATTTGCTGCGGGTACAGTAGAGTCTGGGAAATAAAAGGGAACTCATAGCAAATGCAACAAGCAATATTAAATCACTAATAAGTAATTAAGGCTGTGTACACTTCAGAGGCCTAATCTAAAGTCAATCAAAATCTTCTCGTTTTGACCTTGGGGTAATTTGCTCTCACTCGTAGCGATTTTCTCACTAATCAACCTAACAATTTTGTCATGAAGCCGTAAAACTTCAATTACAGAATGATTACGGCTCGTCTGATGCAGGGATCCGCGAGACAAAACGGAGGGAAGTAAGCTTAATGTAATTTATGGAACATTAGACTAAAGCATAGAGAGCTCAACAGGTTGCTGCAAATAAAAGGACAGAAAGTGCAACATGCTGCATGTCCACTGTCTTTATCTACAAGCTGTTCTCTCATCCTACTTTCAGAAGGTGGTGGTTTGAGACAGACACAACCTTCCAGCCAAGCCTCTTCAAGGGAGCTCGCTGACGGCTACATTACAGGAGCAACAAGGCAGTGGCAAGATAAATTCTGCTCACTGACATTTAGTTTCAAAAGGCATTTTTACCTGCCACTCGACTCAATAGTCTGCTCTTTCTAGTGGCTTCATCTGCAAAAGCACCTTTTTAGCGACCAATAAATCAAACCGCTGCTTCCTCAGAGTGATGTTTAAAAAAAAAAGGGACTCTAAAGGACGAATGACCTTACGAGCAAAGTGGTGCAGGAGGCAGACTTTTGATCAATGTAACTCACGTTTAACACACAGATCTGGGGCTTCAGTGATTTTACTTAGATAAAAATGAAAACCATAGAACAACATGTTTTCCTTCTGTCAAACATAAGGTTGGAAGAAAAAGACAAAAGGGGAAAGTAGAGACTAGAGTAGTTTCCTCTGTATCATAAAACGTCTCATGCTGTATGTCCGCTATCTTAAATGCTTCCTCCCTTATTTGTCTATGTGACGATGACAACACGTCGTTTTAAAGGCAAGAGCAGAACAATCATTTCTTTTCCAGCCACAGTTCCAGAGGTTCACCTGACAGAGGAATGTTCGCTGGCCTCTGGTTTCACAGTCGTGCATCTGAAAAAGCTTGCAGCTTTTGACAAAACCTCAGGGTGGCAGACAGCCCAGCCCAAGACCGAGCCGGGTGGAGACAGAGTAAACATGGACACCGTTTCCCAGTTGGATTGGTTATTTTTCACTGATCCATGTCCAGTGAGGCAGAGGGACATTCTGGCAGTGATCCAGAGGGGCCTGGCAAAGGACGAGGAGACAAACAAAGGGCAGCTGTCCAGCGACACACGTTGCCAGATAACACACTATATTGCCAAAAGTATTCGCTCAGCCATCCAAATAATGGCAATCGGTGCACAAAGCAAGGTGCATCAGTGTGCGACTTCTGGAAGAATGGTGAAAAACGCCCGTGAACACATTCCTAAACCCAGTGGACAACCTTCCCAGAAGAGCTGAAGCGACGTCATATTGAACGAGATGTCACTAAGTCCATATGCGAGTCAGGGCAGGTGAGCAAATACTTTTGGCAATATAGTGTAGCTGCTCATGGGCAGACAGGAGCTCAACACTGCACAGGTCTGTGTTATGAGGCGCATGGGAGCAGTCATCCACAGGAGTCAGTGACGCATATTACTGTTCACGCTACGCAGTAAGAACTGTTGCAATAAAGTCCATTCATAGCCTCACGGCAGGAATCAAAGCATTTACATTTCCAAACAAATGATTGATGCTGTTTATGTTTTAGCGTATTTGCATTAATTTACTAATTTCCTCGTATGCTGCATATGTAAGTGTTTACATAGTGCAGGGAAATACTGAACATGCCCTTATATACTGTGCATACCTTAATTTCTGCTAGTCATCCTCACTCGTAAATCAATAGAGACAAACAGGGTTTTGTTTGTTTGTTTTTTTACAGTATGCCTAAGTTTGGCACAAGGAATGCAATCATCTCCGTCTCCTTCCGTTCCCAATCTCTCCCTCTGCTTCATTCATTAGCCGAGTGGGTCTCTCAAAGAGGCTTCTTGCTGCAATTGTGTTCATGTATTTATTTATAAAGGGCCACAAATGGAGAAGAATACATCACAATGGGGAAAACAAACAGGAGACAGGCAATGAAGAAAGAAAGAGATGAAGTGGGGATGAATTTCTGCAGCATCATGTAAATCATTGGCTGATAACGGGGGATGGGGTTACTTGACTGATGGGTGATCACTTGCAGAAGCTCCCTCATTGCAGCCTATCTTTGTCCCTCTGTGAGGTTAACTGCACTGTGCAATCCCACTCCCAATGAACAGCACGCACAAGCGCACCGAGCTCCAGGGTGGGCCTGCTGGTACCGACGATGAGCAGCACGGGGCAAAGTCTTAGGAAAAAGTGCCCCCTTCTCTCTTATGCACAGTGAGCGTGATTACAGCCTGCTGGTGGGCAGATTAAAACCCCTCCCTGCTGTCACACCACTGCTCCCCCATCACACACACACACTCGCTGCTGCAGCCAGACACAGTCTGCACATCTGGCCCCTAATCAGTCAATCCCAAAAATAGACAAACAATTGTGGGTCAGACTTCATGTGCAGATGGGAAGGGGAAAAGTAAGAAGCAGGGATAGTGTGAGAGAGAAAGGCAGAGTGATGTCACACAGGCATTCGATAAATCTACACCTCACCCCCCACATACGCACACAGACATCAACACTGTGTGAGTGTGAGTGGTTGCATAGATGCATTTGTCTGACATCTGGATTAAGTGACGGAGGGATTTGGAAGTATGGATGCCTCAGAGTGCATCTGGTGCTGCTGCTGGATGTTTGACCCCTCGTTACCATTTGTTACACCGCTGGGTGAGCCAGTCTCCAGCAACACAATGGACATGCACTAGGTGCACGACAGCATTTGCAGACTCACGCGCAGTCCAAAATTATTTTCTGTTCAGCCCATTAGGTTAACAGTGCAGTGGAGTCAGAGCGGGATGATACAAGCGAGGGAAACGCATGGATGGATGGCACAGAGAAGAGAGGACTGCAAATAAAACTGGAAAACAGTGAAAGATAAATGAGTTAAACGCTTAAAACAAAAACAATGTGGGAGGAGAAAAACAGAAGGCAAACAATTAATGAATTTTCTAAATGACTGCCTGGTTAGAGAAACTGTTTTTTTTTTAATGGCAAATTAAAAATTAATTGTTCAGTTGACAAAAATGAAAATATATAATGGGGCATCACTTTCACAAATTAATTACAGCAGAAGATGGATATTTATGATGTTTGCTAATTAAGTGAAGACTTGTAAGACACTGTGACGTTCGCTGCCTCTACAGCTCAGTCTAAAAATGTCTGCTTGCTATTTTCATTTGATGAACAACAAACAAGTTGACAGAGCCAAAAGCCAGGGGGCCTTGATGTGGGCAGAGCAGGGAGATTTGTGAGTGAGCAGATGAGGGATGCTGTGTTGATGGAGGTGAAAAAAATAAATAAATCCCTGCTTAAACCAATATCATGTCTGGTTGACACTGAACGGAGACGAGAGGCGAGAACACCGCCCCCCTCACACTTCACACCACAGCAACTTTGATTTACTCCGTCTCACGGTCTGCATCCTCATTACTGCTGTGACAACGTGGGTCACTCGCTGGCAGACGCTGATCCAATCAGAGCTCATTTGTGGGGCAGGGCAGCCATCGCTAATTTCTACCTGCCCTCGTTATTATTTCTGCCTTCAACCAGTCAAATTACAGGGTGCAGCCATGTCTATAATCAGCATAAAACAGCCGGTTTGACTCGAAGGATGATGTCATTTAGCATAAATGGAAGGGCAGCAGTAGTAGCAGGAGCGTGAACAACCTTTATGAAACTTGACGTGTTTCGTTTTCGCATAAGCACGCACAAATCTCCAGTGTGCCAGTCGCCAGTCCTGCCCTTTGCACCACACGCATCTCCTCCATTTGTCCAGTGAGCAGAACGTGAATGCAGAGCTCGCTACACAACCCAGTGCAGCTCTCACACCGCCACACTATCATGTCCGTTCAAAAAGGTAAGCAATGTCAGCACAATGTTGCTCAGCTTTGTTGAAGCAGAGATTCATTTGATCTCATGATCACTGACTCTAATAATTTAAGTAAATTTGTCCGGTATATCTAACGAAACCATATGAAGCATCCACAAATTAAAATTAATCTCTTCAGCCATCACAGAAATTACCCACAAACCCTTACTCCACGGGGCTGCTCTCTCGTTCCACAGCGTGTTTTGGGTCAGCGGCTTCCTCACGCTTATCTATTAATGTTGTCAGAGAGCGAGGCTTCATCCAGAGGCGAAACCACAAGACACTCGTTCACCTTTCAAGGCTCGGTCAGTCATAAAGAAAGTAATTTCTGTAGTAAAATAAAATCATAACACAGCGAGCAGAGTTTATATCCTTATCTAAAAATGCTTTAAAATGGTGAGCGTGTCAAGGAAGCCGGGGATGAAAAGAGAGAAGGAAACAGAGTCAGGATGAAGGGAATATTGTGAGAAGTGCAACATTGTAAAATTGCCCTGGATCATTTGCTATACTGGAACATTGTGCACGTGCAGCCTCCCCTCAGCACCGTCTCTAAAGACCCGACGGTCTTATGCCGCTGGAATTCACCTTTAACCGACAGCTGCTACAAAGTCAGCAACCTGAGCGTAAATGCCGAGATCCCCTCTGTAACTTGGGAAACTACAAGGAGAATCCTCTTAACACAATCGGTGAACGGCGCAGGAAAAAAGGCGGATTTACATACACTCTTTAAATAATGACATTTGAATAAATATGTAAATTTGATGAGGGAGGCTTGTGAGAATACTGTGAAAGCAGAGTTATTTACACAGAAGAATTATGCATGACGTTGAGAGCTCACCTGAGAGTCTACGGTTCTCCACAGCATCAGTGAATTCAACTCCCTGCGCTGTACTGCATACTTGCCTAAATAACAATTTATATCTACTTTCTTAGCAAATAATCAAACATTTGCAGACATCTGACTTGACAGACACCATTCACAAAGTGCATGAATGGGGTGAATACAAAATCCATTATGCAAGTAAAGGCATTTGCACTAGAAAATAACGCTCTCAATGAATGTGTCGTTACAGTTAAGCCATAAGAACCCAGACCCGTTTCTACTTAAAGGGAAAATTTGAGGCATATGAACCATGTGCAACACACCTCTGAACAAATTTGCTGTCTTTGGTGACACCTGTGTCACCGTGGGTTCTTATGGGTTAACTGGAGAAGGGGAGACCTGAGGGGGCGTTTGCATCTCCTACCTCCTGTGTCCTGGCCCCAGCTGTGGGTTAGCAGGGAGAGGATTGCCAGTCCTGTCCCCAGCCATCTGATGAGCCACCACCCCCGCCGCATCTTCTGTCAAGCCTTACTGTCTGCCCACCTGGACAAAAAGAGAGGAAATAAACAGGAGGTTTTTCATTCACGCCTCACTAAGCCCTCTAACCCCCCGGATACACAACTGTGACCGACACGCACAAAAATACACACCTTACATTATTACGAAGTCAGTATCTCTCAAAACTCTCATTTTGATTAAACTGGTTGCAGTAATGAACATAATCCTCTGAATTATTATTATGATCAATACATCTGAACGTATTCCATAAAATAGAAACTTGTGGTTCTCCTTGGAGGATTAGGAAGATGCAGAGCTAAGGGCCAAAATGTTTTCACGTTTCTCTCCCAATTATCATTATTGATGTTCATTAATGTTGAATAATAATGCAATTAACCCAAAATGCCATCAGCGTTCATTCAATCTTTATCTCAGACATTGTAGCACCAGCTGAGTTCTTTTTTTCCTGAAAAACAACACGTGCTGCGACCCATGACATTTTTCATGTGCATGACAACAGTAACTGACTCTGAAGCTACAATTACACTTAGTCCTGTGGCAGTTTTCTAATCAAGTTAAAGAGCGAAGCCGTTTCCCTCATCAGCAGTGTTTGGTTCAGCACTGACGCCGGCTTTTGAGACGGTTCAACAACCAGCAGGTACGAGGGCTGGGCTGAATACCAATTTAAGGCTCTGGAGCTTTGGTTGTGGCCCTTAATGCTTCTCGTTACCCACAGCAGCAGTGGACGAGTAAAACTCTGTTCGCAGGGCTCCACTCGCTCAATCCAAACAACAAACAGTATTCACATTTCCAGATACAGTAGATTTGGGTCCAGCATTAATGCTTTTGTTTGCACACTGACATTCGTTAATGACAAAATCATCAGTTTAATGCAGTATTTTAAATTCCCCTTCCACTATGTGGCAGACACACCTGCTGCAACCAGTGGGTGTGTGGCCTTGTCTCTCTTCACAATTTGTTCATCTTAAAAGAACGACTATTTTATACATAAGTGTTTTTTCTTCCAGGAACATAATGGCACAACACATGAATAAAACATACTTACCACAAGCTCTAACCTTGTATCACCAGGACCATCAGGGCTACATATTCAGAGCAAACTGCAACTCAGACATTGTGTTCTTGGCTTTAAGTAAACCCACAGATTCACAGCAAATAAACTTGTTCAGTCTCTAGAGGAAATTACACACACAAATCCATGGAAGTCAGGCTCCGCTCAGAGCCAGAGGAAGACAAGTGTCACTACGAGGAATAGACGGTTTTTAAGCTCCTGTCTGTCTGAGCGAGTCAACGTCACACCTTCCTCACAAGGTTTATTCTCAGAGCAGGCGATAAGCTGTGAAATCAGCTTTGATAGCATATGCTGTGGGAAGGGAGAGGCCTCGCCTGCATCAACACTATCATATCAAAGCGTGTTTTACATAATCACGCTCCATCTCCAACTTATACCATCAGCACTTCTTCATTTCGGAGCCTGATTTCTTCACTAACTTCCTCTTTAGCACGTTGTATAGTTTGTATTTATTCCAACACTTTTTACCCCAACACAGAGAAGGCGCGGACCCAAACGGAGACGAAGCCGACGCACCCAAACAGACGTCTTGCATGAACACTCTGCGGACAGCAGGAGACAGCTGTGTTCTCCTCTGTTACAGTGCAACAAGAGCGATTTCACACCGGTTTCCTATTCACTCGCTGCCGTCTCATCTCTCCGGCTCCTACTGGTGTTCCCTTTTGAAGCGGATTTGATTTCCCACATTCATACATCTATCTTCCTTAAGAGGGCTGAGTATGATTGCTTTGATCCCTTTCACAGGAGAAAACTCAGACCTGCACAACTAGCCACCCCAAAGAGAGAAGTCATTTCTTGCCACAGCTTCCTCCAAATCTCCTCTTGGTTGACATGGGAACGCTGCATCTCATTTACATAGGCTAACAACGATGTTCCTTCAAACTTAATGAACAGGGAAAGTGGGGAAATTGCTGACCCAGTGCTGAAAAAAAACCCGGCTCCAGACTGTTTTCTGATCTGTCGCATCACGTAAAGATACACGTTAAAGTACTGCACAAATTAAATATTTGCCAACGTTTCTACATTAGCTCTGCCACCATTCATTTCAGTGATTAAACTTAGATGCGGGGATAGATTAGAAGGAGCAGATGTGTTTAACTCAAGGTGGAGAAGCAATCACGGTTATGGATTTTAAAGCGTCTGAGGATGTGGATCTTTATTCCGTAAGTGCAGCAGCTTCTCCGTGTCGTGTTCCTTCACCTCTCATCCAGCAGTTTGTGTGCTTTGGCGTCGACTCGCTATCACATCAGAAATCAACTTTTTATCGTAAGTTTAAGGCCAAATACACCATGAATACAAGAAACACGGGTTTTGTGCAGAATGTCTTGCTCATACAAAGTAATCTGAAAGGAACAAATTAACCTCTGCGTTTTTTTATTTGCTATGGAACTGATAACACTGTCACAAGACCAGGCTATGAATCACCATGAATGGATAGAAAAGGTGAGACATACCGTTTATGTTTACACTTCAAATCTCATATTTTCAGGTGGATATTTTATATTTTTCACCGTGTTAAAACTAAACATTCTGCAATAATTACATAATAAACTTTTGCAAGAAAATGACTAACTGAAAAGTGATGGCCTTGCTGTAAACATTATAATGTAGTTAAAGTCATCTGACCTTCCATTTTATTTGTCAAATGTAGCCAGAGGAGTAAAGCATTTTTTTTTTATTACACAATATTTAGCAAGAAAAATTTAAACTAACACTTGCACAATGACGAGCATCGCTTTTGAGAAATCTTAGTTAGTTAGTTTAAGAGGTGTTTAATGATGCCACCACTGGTTCTGCTGGACATCAGCAGTATTGAAGTCCTGCAATGAGCTTAGAGGCTGTGTCAAGCAGCTCGTAATTAGCACACAAACAGCACATTTAGCAACACACATGCAAACTCGCTTGAGCCTCCGTGAGATGTCCTCATCAGCCTCATACTGTATCCAACCTCTTCCCTGCAGTGCGTGTAATGAAAATCATAAACTCTGTAATAGAAGCAGCAGATTACATCCTCAGTGGCCGCGCCACACCAAGCCTTGTCATCCAATTGATTAAGAGAGCGAATTAAAAATACAGCACTAAAAGTTATGCAAAAATCGAGGTGCCATGGAGATGCCAAGAACACTTTTGTTCATAAATTAGATATCAGCCAACACTAGATTTTTTTTTAACCAATTTCAATAAATATTACATTAACATTATAATCCTAGCAGACTCTCCTGTCATATTAAAATTTAAAACACCTACAGACAACAATGTTTAGTCCTTCTACAGGTAAACAAACTGGACTGGAAATGCATTGCCAGCACTGATTAATTAAAACAGTTGGATAGACTCACACCAAAACAACAGACATGAGTGTAGCAGCTTGGAGTAAACAGAGAGAAGCCAAGGAAATAAACAAAACAATAACATCATTTATCCATCTGCATCTACTATCTCTATCAGTCATTCTGAAGGGAATTCTGCCACTTCATCACAGGTAATATTCACAGAACAATTAAAGTCACTTAGGGAACATTTCTGTAAACATGCTCCCGCATGTCTAAAATCAAAGCTGTTCAGTTTCTTACATGTCAGAAGAAAGTTGACTGAAACGCAAAAAGGGTAATTTACAGTACTCTTATTTTGATGGGGTTTGTTTAAAAGCTTTGGACATTTTAATGCACCTGGGGCAATTTCAGAAAATGCTTTAATTTCAACACATTAACTCCTAGAAGAGACCTAATTAAATTAATCAACTGTTCATGCTCCATTTCTGAAGGTACACATTTAAACATGATTATGACAAACAGAGCAAAGAGTTTCTAGATCACAGCAACATCCTGATGTTTTTGTGCAGTTTACTAATGTGTAATTATATATTTTCTGGCCAGAGGAGGCAACACTTGATTAAAGACTAATAGCACAGCTCTACTCCAACATATACTCAACCGGCCATGTCCTTACTAATTATGTTTCAGTTTTCCTCATCAATTATGGATAACCTGAATGCACCCGAGGTTCCCAGAGTCCAGTGCGACTGCTTTTCCCAATGTACACGCCTTATTGTTTCAGCTTTAAAATGTTCATACCTGTACAGTCATAAATATATTAAATTGAATAGTGCAGCATTATTTAGCTATGAGTCAGGCTTTAATTCTGAAATTGGTAAACGGGTGGTTCATTTGCCCAAACACTGTGTTCTGGGGCTTTTACATGCAAGGAGTGCAAGAAATAAAGTAAGTGTTCCAGTAGGTTTTAGTATGTAACAGGTACGGAGCATCTTACCTGGGACTGACTTAGCAACGGCCTCAAATAACATGCAACAGTAACACAACACCCACCCACTGAAGTGACTCTAGTAACTTAAAACAATGACATGTAAGCAAACCTGATACTAGCGTGACTCAAGGACCACGAACGCGCTCAGTGTGAGCAAATAGCAAACTGACATTTTGGTAGGTGCACAGAACTAAACAATACTCAACGGGGGATGTAATCAGTGGTAGCAAGGGAGCCTAAGTGTTCTAATGACGGGAATAATTAGAGGCAGACAACAGGCTGGACTGCACATAGCCTGCACCCAGGGAGAGATAGCGTTCAAATACCAAACACAGAAAGACCAGGGCGACCATCCAGGCAAGCAGGGCCCTTATCTCTCCTGCTGTTTATCTAAGGCAGCACCATCACCAGTTCATACAGCAGCCTCCAAAACATTTCATTAGCTGATCAGGGTAAAGTAATTAGGGTAAAAAGCAAGCACAACGCCGGCTCACGCTCTGCACAACAAGCTACAGTAAGTTGAATATAAAACCTGAGCATTTAAATTGAACCTGACATGAGTAAACTGCACACATAACGCTTAAGTTCCCCTCGAACGGAGCGCACGCTTGTTCTTAAAGCCACAGAGAAATGAAAAATGGCCTGTACGCCTCATTAGTTTTTCATTTTCCATGACGTGATATACGACTATTTAACAGTAAACGCCAAATAAATAACATTTTTTAGACATCTCCCAGCAAAACAGTCCATATTTGATGCTTTATCTTATGACATAAATCAATAATCTATTTCAAAAAATAAACTTCGTTTCCCTAACAGATATCAAACTGATTAAAGCTTTTGAATGATTGCTTCCCACATTACAGTCTGCTCAGATTATTCCATTGCAATATGACAAATTAGATGTTGCCAAAATGTTGTTTAGCGACTATTTAAGTTTTGAGCATACTGCTAATGTCTGATGACGATGACGATGTCATTGCCAACTGTCCATCCATCGTTGACAACAAACACAGTTTAATGTCGTACAAAGTTAACTTTAAGTAATTACAGAGTGAACTTGAAGGTGCGATGCCAGAATCTCACGCGCTGCAGGAGGATGCACCTGCTATCGCATGATGTAACTGCTGTTATGAGTGATTCCTAGCAGGCTGCTCATTGTGCTGTGCGCGTGTGGCTGTGGATGAGGAGACTTGGCTACGAGGGCTGATCTCACCGAGCACTTGACACAAAAATGAAAAGCTATTATGCAGATGATGTTCCTTTCGGTTTCCCCGATTACGCAACCGTTTTTTTCATCCCACCTGTGTCGGAGGTGCCGAGCGGACCGGTGCAGATGGTAAATACAGACATAAAAGCTGGGATGTTTCACCCGAGTATTTCAGATGGGGAGACTGACCCCATTGGGAAAATGTATAAACACCATTATATGGTTTTGCAGAGCTGCTGCCAGCAAATGAAAGATTTAATGTGGGCCTTGAGTGCTCTCATGATTATTGTGATGGTCTGGGATGATAAACCCCATGCACTTGTTTATGCAATACACTTGCATAAACAAAAAAAAATCCAGGTTCTAAGGAGAATAAGCTGGAGGCGCCAGTGTTTGCCTTGACCGTTGTATCTTAAACAGAAAATTATTATTCAATAAGTAAAGTTATGGTGATAATAAAAAATATCTGTATGCCCTGTGTAGTCCCACTTACACATTTAATCATCAAGCGGACCGAATTACAACAGGTTTGTCTACATACGCAGAGTGAAAATAATCTCCACACCACAGAGATTCATTCCAGAGACCTCTACTTATTTCAACTTCTCCTCATAACAACCACAAAAGAAACGATCCCCGTCTAGCAGCACCCTCCCCAACCCAGACTGTAATACACAGGGCAATTATCCACCGTTGTCTGGTTTTAGGGGAACATGTATTTATTTATGTACAGTATGTAACAGCAGGCTGAGAGTAAAACTACTAAGTCGTAGTATAGTAGATAATGCATCCAGTCAGCATCTAGTGTCAACAGAGCCTGGTGGTCCTCTCGAAACCTCCGAGCAAGGGAGGCGCAGATCTCAGACGTTCTAATCCCTCTGCCTTAGTCATCTCATGACCAAATCCCAAATCTATAAAGCCTCGCTGAGCTCCGTCCGTGTGGGTGCCCTGGCCTCTGTGCTGCTCAGCATCAACCATGGCCGATCCATGTCACGAGGCGCAGCACTCTGCACAATAACAACCATTTAGCCAAAAGGTCTCCAACAAATGCAGCTGATTCCAGATGAAAGAATGCTTGACTTTTTTTGAAAATCCTTCACCTCAGCAGACGACTTTTCCCCCTGCTAATTACAGCACGGCTGTGATAATCACACGGTTTGTCTCGCAGCTTTAACTCGTAATGGAACGACTAATCCCTCCAAAGAAAATGCAAAAGAAGAACAAAGAATGTGATTATTACAGTGGCCAGAGTCCTCATAATAAAGAGACAGATAGAAGCACACACTCGCATGCGTTGCATTGTTGGGAACAAATTCCATTGAAAAAAAAGACAATATCCATGACACACGCTGAGAGAATGTAATTAGTTGGTGATTAGTTCTTCGTCTGCAACGTGCAGTAGATCTTTAAAAACTGATAAATTCTCACATTTAGTCTTATAAATCTAAAATATACCAACACTTTTGCCTCACACACACACACACACACACACACACACACTGTAGCCCTTACCCAGACATGATAAATAAAGCCTACACACACCTCCCTTAAAAGCCTGCTCCAGGGGTTTGTTGGCCACCACACAATGCAATCCACTCACCTCTAAGTTCCAGCGCCTGCTTCAAAGGGATGCTGTAATAACCAACATAAAAGACAAAGTGCACTCATTTGTATTGAAATTGATCTGTGTGCGAGCCAACGCAACCATGTGGGGTAACCTTAATGCAAACACATGTCACAGCGACTCTTCAGAGACGCCCTGTGCGGTAAAGTGCTTAAAGCCGGCACCGAAGGGCGTCTCTGACATCAGCTGTGTCATTAAAACATCCAAACAGTGTGTATATCAACTTGCTGTCTAGCACAGCAGTGTCTGATTGAACCGATTTATTTAGTTTATTTGGTTTATTTAGCCTAAAGCCTGAATCTGCATATCTACGAATTTGGAGGCATTTGGTTGGAGAACTTTACTTTCATTCACAATCTGCGTTGGTACGAACATCTCTCACACCGACCCCCAATATTAAAAACACACTAAGCATATGCATGTTTGTGTATTCGCTGTTCTGTTATTGATGGATATAAACATACTTAATGTTACAGCTTCAATTTAAGTGTCGTCTACTAAACTTTAATGGTGATAAACCGTGAGCGTAACTTGGAATTTTGGCCTACATCCGCTACGCTCGCAAGAGTATCGCAAGGTTTAAAGCATGGCTCACGGGAGTCTCTGCAGCGGTGACAGACACCACAGATGTTATGCCAGCCACCCTCTAGTCAACAGCTGGAACACACCCAGTCTGACTAAAGTCACAATAAACAAATAAATAATGCAACTGCCCTAAATTCAATCAAACTCTTCTCTTCCTCTTTCAGTTAACTTTTCAATACAAACTCAATAACTACTCAAGGCCAAGATGCGTCTTTTTCTCCCTCAAGCCAGACTGAGCTCAGCGTGCAGCCGTTTCCACTAAATGAAGAAGAGAACGAAAACTCTTACCAGGCGTTGGCTACAGTACGTGATGTGTTGTCTATGTTTAATTAAAGAAAAATACAAATAAGTGGCTTCACAGGCCTCACTGCACGACTTCTGTCCACGCCTCACTCACCTCCATGCTAATTAATTTAAGCGACTTGCTTTTCCTAACACGCCTGCTGGTGCTTTAATTGTGTGGTACATCAAATGTTAGGTGTTACTCGAGATTTTTTATCTTGTAAATGCAAGGGTGAGAACAAATACGCAGCGTACTTTGTACTCAGTAGCATTCATCCAACTGGTGCATCAATTGCAGAGCTTTTCAGATGGTCAAAGATCAAGTTCAGCTGTACTTTTCTCTGCTTGCAAGCAGATTTTTGACCCAGAGGCAGCAACCTGTTGCTGAGCACAGGAGGCACAGTAAGAGACGAGATGGAATCTATGTGCAAATGAAACGACCGCAGCAGCAGCCCGAGAGAGGACACAGCTCTTTGTTTCTGCTGATGCAGCTCCCCTGGCAGACCTGGACCCTACCGATATCCAGTCCCATCAGAACCTGTTGGGGACACAGCTATGCAAATACCTGATGAAAGGAAGCGACTGAAATGCTCCTATAGGCCAAAAAGCAGACCATGAACAGGCTGAACTGCCACAACTGGTACCACCGTACGAGTCAGTGCTGCTGACTTGCATTGATCATCTGTCCATCCTTTTGCACCACGCAAGTGTATTTGATTTACTCCATCGCTAAGTGCCATCTGTTACACCTGCCGGTAGTAACAGTCCGTTTTATTTCACTACAGGAGGTGGAGATGTATTTCAGAGTTTACTCTCTCTCCAATTTCAGACACTGAGGTGCTGATCTTATAATGGTGTACTTGCTGTGCAGTACCTCCCCACATAGAAAGACACAGGCAGAAGGTAGTGAATCATCGCACTCGCCTGCAACCCACCAGCATCTCCTCCGAATCTACATCACTGGAAATTGAAACACCAGGAGAAAGGTGAAATGGAAGAAAAAGAATTTCACAAATGCTCATGTTTCCCATTCCTCTCCTCTCACTATGCACTTGGGCTCAAATCATTTCAGGCATCACTACCCTGGAGTCTCTTATCAAATATTATTGAAATGGTTACCCTAAGGTGTCCATTGTGCATATGAATGAAGTCATATTTGCTGAATGATGAGGAAGTTATGATAGCAATGCACTGTGGGGGAGATTTCCTTTATTCTATGATGAAATACATTCTAACATACCCCATTTCTTCACTCAGTGGAGCGCTGTAAAACCTTGTACTGTATTCCGACATACAAAATCCAACTGTGTGCTGAGCTGCAACTATTCATCTAATTACTTCCATGAGCTTAAAGCCTGCTTTTTTGTAAAACGCGGCTGTGCTGTTGTGTTTTAACAGGTTAGGAATATATCAAGCTAAGATTATATAACGTCTAGGAATGTGAAGGAGAAACGCACAGATTGTCACCATCACCCAACCTTCCAGGTCTCTTCAGCTCCACACAGATTTAGGATCTTTAGGCTAATGTTGTGGAAGCTGGCTACTTCGCAGCTTCCGTCCAACCTTTGCTCTCCTCAGTGTTGTTTGGATGCACAGCATGCAGCTAATGTTGCTTTGTTTCAGCTCGAGGTACAACTCGGCAGCTGTTTGCCAACACATTCACGAGTGTATAGTGGAGTGAAACTGAATAGGCCATAGTATCTCCTCTAATTACAGCTTGTTACACGGCCCACAAGCAAAATAAGCATCTATTCTGTAGTACAATCAATTTACACCATGTGAATGGGTCATACTATTTCTAATAAGCACCAGGTGTAATGACAAAGCAGACACAGTAAACACGTTAGTGCCTTTCCTTAGAAAAGACTTTCACTGTAAAATTATTGGCCTATTTGTTACAGCATGAAGGTGATTTTTTGTGCCAAACGCTGATGAAACAGCTAAAATTAGCTCATTAGTTGGTCATACTGTAGGAGTGTTGCAGCCCTTATTAATTACCGTTTAATCAAAACACATACGCACATCTGTCTGGTGTGACTTGATATAATAAGGAGATGAGGACTAAATGAATGCAAACTGCTCGCCAGCAAGCAACCAGCACATGAGGTGCCTTGAGCTGTGGGAGCCTCAGATGCAGAGCATGTATTTCAATGCTGAAGTAATAATAATAATAAAAACATCCTCTATGTGAAATACACGGCTTAATCCAGCTGAGGCAACCACCCAGTGAGGTGGTTAGTCCCATTTCCACTTCCACCTGAGCGGCCCACACCCTGCAGGCCTTCCGGTACGTCCACAGTACTTCTACAAATAATTCACCATCGCCTAATTTATCCCCTCTGGTTCACTTCAGTTACTAGAGCATTTTATATACTTTTTAGTTCACCCCATTAATAGTTAAAACTGCCTTCAGCTGCCTGTCTTGCATCATGACAATAAAAATGGTATATACGCCTTTTACCAGTCCTGGAGCTCGTTCCAGTGGTAAAGGCTTCACATCAATCAAGCGACAACCACCAGAGCTGCAGTGCTGAATTCCCTTAATATACAGTGAGAATAATGGACAGTAAACAGCTGCTCCAGGAGACCTTAAAAGAAAGTTCACCATCTTGTGCTCGTCTTGGCAGCCATGTTGAAAATGTGCGTAAATCCACTTCCATGTTTTCAAACCTCTGACAAACATATTACAGATGCCAGGCACCAAGCAAAGGAACCAACATTACACATACATACAAATACAACTAATAAATGTCCTTTACTTGAGCCGCACAAGTCTCTGCAGATTGGACATTATTACTTACAAAGGATAGAAAGATTTTATCAGTTGGAAAATGTCAAATAGAAAAACAAACAATTAATTTGTAAACCAAACCTCTGGTAAGTGGCAATATTATAAATTTAGGCTGAGCAACCTGCTGCACAGAGAGGAGCTGTACAACAAGCATGTACACGCAGGAACTAACAGTGAAGAAACATTTCACATTGTCAGTCATTCGACAAGAGGATGTGCATTACTACACGAGCACACGTGCATCCATTCATTTTCTGCATCATTGTACATGATTTTTAATAACAGTGTGTAACTGAAGCTTTCTCTACAATGTTTATTTGTACATAAAGAAAGAACCACTTGAAACACTGCACTGCTACTGAAGTGTTTTTTAAATAAATCCAGCTGAAAGTCTACGTACAAGCTCGCTAGCAGTGTCCTCTCTGCAAACCTCTGACTCAGCCTAGAGAGCGCGGCGCAGGTGATAAAGACCACTGATGAGGTGCATTTACGGTACACGTGTGAAAGAAAGACAAGGCTGGCACCACTACACATGGCCGTTATTAACGGCTGTGTTGAAATGCAGGGCGTCTGCGCACAACAGCCCCGTTCTGGTGTTGAGCAGGGAGAAGATCACAGCGACAGAACGATGAAAACTTTAAAAACAAAGTGTCCAAATTCAACATTTGAACCAATCGGGCCAAACTGCAAGTATCAACACCAACAGTCTGATGGTTAGAGCTTCTAGAAGTTTCATTTTGCCCCCTGGACTGCAACGGTTAACCAGCTGCTTTATGTTGGAGCTACTCTTCAAGGTTCCATTACTGTTAGTGGCATGTTAAAAATTCATTAGGCGAGTGTGTGCCAGACACACAAACACGCATGAAGCAAATCATGTCATGCTTCAGCTCCACCTGTGGCTCCCCAACAGAGAAGCCTTTAGTGTCCCCTCCGGTGCTGCTCGGGTTAGTTCTGGTGGTCTGCAGCAGTCACCAGGAGAAACACACACACTGGCAAACTGTGCCAAACAAGCTCCCCACCGGTAGTTTAACGCGAAGCTGTGACTGAGCGGATGAAGTTTTCAGGCATGCGCTGCGTCCTGTATCATCACACGCTGGAGATGTTACTGCGTCCCAAGACTTGGTTTCCTTCACGTGCATGAGACGAGGCTCTCAAGACAACAGGAATATATCAGACTCCTACCCCGCGAAGTGGAACACGCACACAACACAAACACACAACATGACTAACTCAGTTCTCACTGAAGGTGCAGCCGGAGTCATCGCTCCGTCGCGGCAGCGTTTCTCAGTCAAGCACGGCCGTTCGCGGAACTTCATCCCCGGATAATCCAAAGTGAACGGCGCTGCGCTCAGGCACTGTTTGAAAACTTCACCCTGCGTGAGATTAGCGCAGATCCGCACTGAGTTGAGGTGAGCGGCTGCGTCTTGCCAGTGGATTACTCACGTCGCGGCGGGTAACCGACATGATACGGTGAAAATATTGGCACTGCAACGCATCCGAGCAGGCTTCTATCCCGTTTCGCGTTTTAAAGACTGGGCCGCGTACGCGTAACACGACGCCCAAGCGGTGGCCGCGCGTAAACCAATAAGCCAGTAAACGTGCAATAACGTCTTACCATGATTTGGCTCCCGAAGTAGTCAGCAAATAAAATCCCTTCCGTCCGGGCACAGGAGACGCAGATACCGGCCGGCAGGACACCTCCAGCCTGCTCACATGGGCACATCAGCGCTCTGCTGTCCCGGCGTCTTCACTCCGACACAGCACTTCACTGGAGGACTGTATCCTGGGGCGAATGCGAGCAGACTGCATGCAGCAGCAGCAGCAGCAGCCCCGCTCAAGTATCTCTCTCTCTCCCTCTCACTGTGGTCATGACGTGTGAAGTAGGTAATCTCATTACACCGGTCAGTAAAGGTGAGCCGGCTGAAGCGCCCTAGCGCCTCCTCCTTCTGCCACATCCCCCAACTCAACGGACTGTACGCACATCCCAAGAGAAAGCATATTCAGTACACACCATGCCTCGACTTTACAGTAAGATAACCAGGAAGAAGAAAGTCACTGGAGCTACCTGAAGGTCAGTCTAATCCATAACTTATTACTGTGCGATAACTGCAGTGCCACTCTGGCCACAGTGGGCCTATCATTTCCAAATGAAGGTCAACAAAAGCCACTCACTGGCAGTTGTCAATTATTTCAGAGTTAAATCCATTAGTCTTGTCTGTCTGCTGAGATAAAGCGCGACTAGAGGCGGTTGGCTATGATTCACTGCAACAATCACTGGCCTTTTCTTCCTTCCAGCTCAACCAACAACAAGACGCCTCCCATCAATATTCTGTAATTAGCTGCCACGGTGCATAAGTCCCAGTAAAGGTTGTAGGACATATTCAGTAAACAACTGTACACAGGAGACACAGCTGGAGGTCTTGGTTAACACTGGTGCATTCTTTAAATAATTCCTCTGACAACGCACAAATTCCCTACCCCCCATGCAGAGATGCAATTTGACGTGATATTTAAAACTTGTTGGTGACGGGTAATTGTTTTAACAACTGCAAACTGCATGGAGTCAATCTCCAATTACATAGAAAAGCATAAATAGTGTAGCGTCAGGGGTTGGCTTTTACGTGTTTTTAGCCCCAGGGGGCATCGTCTCATAGTGTGTCTGCAATCACGATTACAATACCACTATAGATGGCGACGTTCCAAAACTGAACGCATCAACGCCTCTGAAGAACCTCTGGACACAGTGCAGCGTCACCTCCTCGTTTAACAACAGCGAGAGGACATCTGAACTCAGGAGAAGAGCTGCCGGGGTTTTGGGGGAGGAATGTAGGATTCTGAGTGCTCAGGTTCAGGCTGTCTTTATATATTTATAACATTATAAATTATTATTATATTTTATTATATGATCTGCATGCGGGCCAGCTCAGCACAATGGCATCCGGGTCTCAGATGGGGTATGCAGTTCAGGTTTGTCCTGCTGAAATATGCAAGGTCTTGTCTGAAAAACACGACATCTGGATGCCAGCGCTCTAAGCAGGTTTCCAGATGTTCAAGCTGCCTATTCCACAGGCCCCAACAAGCCCCCTCAGCATTAGAGATGCAGGCTTTCAAACAGAGCCCTCACAGGCCAGAAGGTTCCTCTCTCCGCTTTAGATCGAGGGATTCAGCGCCCATGCAGTGCGATGTCACTGACACCCAATATGGACCGTCTGTTGCCCACAGGTATATTTTGGAGATTTCCCAAATCTTTGCTGTTTTATATACAGTAGGTTTGAGTATTGTTGACTAGATCAGCTTTTCACAGGTTGGTGAACCTCTGCCCATCTTTCCTTCCGTCACTGATGTTCTTTTCATACACAATCATGTTGCCAGTTAACCACATTACTGTGTATATTGTCCTTGTTAATACAAATTACTCCTTCAGCCTTTTGTTCCCTTATTTCCAGTGGTTGAGACACGTTGCTGTTTACAATCTTTACTCAGTTTAAACATCTCATGTCTTTGTTGTGAATAAAGTATCGGCTTCTGAGATTGGAAGGACTTTACACAGTGTCACAGGTTTTTGAGGTTGCACTACTGGCAGGTACTACGTCTGGTATGGACTGGTGCTCGGATGTGACCTTTAGGAACAGAAACTAGGCATCTGGAGCTTTATGAGGCGTCTCACAGTCTTCATTAGATGGGTGTGTTTGGAGTCTTTTCACCATGTATGATTCAGGACCAGAGCCTCATTAGGGAGTGTGTCATGTCAGTTTGTCTTTGAAACAGGCAGCCGTAGCGACTACCTTTTAAAAAGAGTGTAGGTGGGTTTTTTCCCCCCCTTTCACTGTAGTTGGGTGAGTTTTAAAGACACAAGGCACATTTTTATAATCATACGTGATAACCATTATGAAAACGAGACAAGATAATTACACATTTAGTCTATTATTCACATAAATGTCAAAATAAGATGAATGAAAATAACTACCCTGAAACCTCTTGAGGAGCCAACTACGTCACTACATCCACGTTAACTAGCTTGTTCTTGGTGTGAGAAAGGCTTTGAGTAACTTCTACTAATCAGCCCCCGTCTGTGCTCTGTTGTTCGGTACAATCTAGAACTAAATGAGAAGTGTAATAATAACTGCAGACACGTGTCTCACAAGGCTTCATAATTAGCAATTAACAGGATTTCCAACCTTCATTGTATGAATTGGATCACTCTTCAGCAACACGTGCTCATCCTTGCAATGTTCACATATAAATTAGTATAGAACATGTTTAATTAATAATTTGTACTAAATAGTATTGGCTTGATTCAAACAAGCACCTTAACTAAAACATCCAAAGCCTTTTCTCTTTAAACTTAATCATGCAGACACATTTTTTTTATCAGAATGTTTAAATTGGCTTTGAGGTGTCATGTGTTCTTGTATGGAGAGTGGTATTAATGTGTGTTTCCTTTTTTCTGAGCAACCAGGGATAGCCTGAGGGTCCCGTTATAAATGATGTACACTGCTTATTTGTATTCAGTTGAGGGTTAAATCATCAAGTCTTCTACAGGGGAAAAAATTCCTATTAGTGATGTTGCATTAACAGATCAACTTCAGGCATTTCTTTAAACCTCAAGTGAGAAAAAATATATTATTATTATCTTCTTTTTTTATTGTATCTAGTGAAATCGGCTTCCATAGCGCGTCAACTTAATTGTGCTTCTTAAATCAAATCTGAACTGACTCATCAGAAAGTGACTGGATGGTTTCAAACTTTGATATCTGTTCTTTGGCAATTAGTTGCAACTCATCTGCAGCATTATCATGAATTTTGTTGCACCAATGTAAAATTCAAAACAAAAAAGTCTACATGGAGGAAGGAAGTGTGAGAGAACTGATGCATCACTCTTAAGAAAGTGGTGCGTGCTGCTTTTTGCAACCTTTAAATCAATGGTGCAATAAATCATTCAGAGGTGCTTCCAGGAAAGCGTGGTCAAGCGTGAATGATCTGAATTCCTTGGGTGCCGTCTTTCTAAAAATCTCTTTGATATTTCTTCACCTCTTTAAAGTGAACTCTTAAAACATATTAAGAAACTCATCAAAGCAACACCAGCGACACATCAAGCTTAGTGAGAAGAAAAAAAACAAAGGGCAAGCAAATAACAGCACCACAAAAATGCATGCTTCATCTTTAATACTGCTTTTCACTCAGGACAAACTGAACAATTCTTCTTGCTGAAGCATTATTCCCCTGGACTGTGTATACAATCAGCTGTTCATTCCTGAAATTTCTGCCTGTGAGCCCCCTGTAGGCAAACCCACGGGAGTGTGTACATGGGTATACTGTAGTAGCGAGCGCGCACCTACATAGGCAATAGAACAGAAACACAGAGAGCTCACGCTGCAAAACAACCGTGAGACGTAAATCTCAGCATTGCTATTTATAAGCCATTTATAATTTGTAACTACAATCGTATTGTTTTTACACAGTTTATAGTTTTTTAATACAAACCCGAAGAACAAAAAAGGGGAAGTGCAATAATTAGTCATGGCAGATCCTCTAATATGTTTTCTGACGGTATAAAACTGGACTTTAGCATCACCTCTGCAACTACACAGAAAGCACCTGTGTGACTTCAGAACTCTGGCCTCAGTTCTGTGGATTTTGCAGAAAAGAAATACGAGCACTCTGTCCACCATTTCCACAAAAATAAAATACTTCTGCATACTTCAAAGGTGAGCTTGTGTTTGTGAGACTGTTAGCCATCCATGGTTACGCTGATTTGGAAAGCTTGCATCCTCCCACACAGAATGAAGTGTGTGGTGCTGTCCATGGTTCTGAATAAGCCTGCTCTGCGTTGCATTTGTGGTACAATCAGCTTTCAGAATCTACTACTGTAAACCTCTGCATGTAGAAGCTGAAGATGTTAATGTATGTAGACAAGAACACAGTAAATGTAATTCATTTAAGTCAATACATGTAGTAGGAAACAAAGAAAGACGCACAAACATAAAAATGGCAACAACAAAACAAAGAACCAAATCACACACACACACACACAGTACTGCTTTGTTCAACTTTGGCTTATTCTGACTGCAGGCTTTGCACTAGCCCCCATCCAACCCACTATAAAAATTGAAGATAGATCTGCGCAAATGGAAATGCTGAAGGGAGTCTGAGTCGAGTAAGTGTCAAGGGACGTAGTTTGGCACTGAAGGCTTGTGTGAAATCGAGAGGTCAGACAAGACTTTACGTGTGTGTGTGTGTGTATGTGTCTGTCGTGTGTGTTTGTCGTGTGTGTGCACAAACAGAAAGAAAAAGAGATAAAGAAAACAAGAGAAAGAGACGAGAGAAGCCGCGTCAGAGGGTACGATATAAACAGCCATGACTACTGTCCCCCTGACCTGCTGAGGTCATATTTATATCCAAGAGCTAATCAGACACTGTCCCATTCTACTGAATTGAAAGTATGTAAATATGGGAAATGAACCACTGTGTAGATAATAATGGTATAGACCTGAGTCAATCATTACAATCAAACAACGACAACATGAGCACAACTGCTGTCACAGGCAGCAGCTTGCTTTGTCTGGCAAACCAACTACATGTACTTACAGTTTGACTCTGCATGAACCGTTGGGCTGGAGGAAAAAAAAGAAAAACTAAAGCAAAACTCAGCAGTGATGTGTTAAATCTCTCCTTTTAGCTCAGATTTAGCTCCGCTTCCCCTTCAACTACCTCCTGAGTAAAGTATCTGTTCCGCTGTGTTAACCAGGTTTTCACTAAGTGGACAGGTAGCACACAGCAGGTGTTTCAAAGCTTCAGGGTTGATAACAGCTTCCTGCTATGGCTGAAAAGTGACAAGAAACCCGGCAAGGTAAAACCAAAAATAGAAAATTAAGACAATGAGCTGAAAGACGTTGAAACGCTCCATAACGCTGGAATAGTTGGTTCATAATCCTCTGACATCTACAGAGGATTATCTAACGACATCTAACGTCTGCATACATGTAATTATTAATCTAAAGATACACACCTCTACTAACCTCTAGTAGCGATGGGTAGAGTGGTTGCACCCGAGACTAAAACAACTGCATCATTAGACCTGCAAACCTTTTCATAATAGTTTATTTGAGTTGCTGTACAGCTGCGTGACAGCAGATGCTCATGAGAAATAATGTCTCTGGGCTGCTCACACGGGCATCAACAGCTAAAGGGGGTTGATAATTGGAACTCATGGGGACCAGAGCACTAACGCCAGATCTGTTACTAGAAATCCCAAAGGCTATAGAAACCAACACTGAGGGCTGTAATGAAAATTTGCCCCCTCCCCCCTCATGTCTTTTCTTCCCCTCTTCGGATCACACCACAGGAACCTTGGGGAGAGAGCTCTTTGACAGATACCACAGGTTATTACTTTTACAACCAGGGGCTACCCAGACCTCTAGAGAGTCCATTAGCACCTTGAAGAGCAGTTGACTCGTTCAACTGGCCAGCAGAGACTTTCAACTTTTAAACTGGGTGGGAAACGATTCAAGTGCGTATTATCCCTCACAGCTTGACAGTTTGTGCAAACTAGGATCAATTAAGAGCCAAAGTCAGTGCTTTTGGAGGACACTGATTGGTGTCGGGCTTTGTGCTGGGAGCCAGGATGGTATATTTTATCACTCAGTGCAAATCGATACAAACTCAAGACAAGACAATGGAGATGCGTCGCTGTTTGTCCAAAATAACACTGAAGCAAAAAGGCCAAGACACAACTCTTCAGAGAAAACTTTGTGTGCCTTAAAATCCACATACACCAAAACGGAAATATTATTATTAAAATGAAAAGTTTACTAAATACATGCTGCGTGCTGCAAAAGAGGCAACTGACTGAATTTTGCATATGAGTAAAGGGGTTAAAGCACAAAACTAGTGTTTGCATATCTCCTCCACTTTCACATCGTCTCTCTCCCGCTTGCGTGTTTTGCGTCTGACACTTCAGATAACAACCCGAGATGTTATCGGGAGAGAGGACTGAGATGAGGCTAAGATAGAAAAGCACCAGCAGTTATCCAGAGGACGGGAGAATGAAAGCAAAAGTAAAAAGAATGTTACTGAAAAATACACTTGACCTGTTGCGGAATATGAAGAAAATCTGCCTCACCGTTATCGTTCATGAGGTAGAAAGACGGTTTAGTCAAACACAGATCAAGGCAAAACTCTGCGTTAACTGAATTCAGTCAAATGTGCTTAGGCTGCGCTGTTCCCCATCTACACTCGATTCGGTCCATTTTATTTCCACCAGCATAATAGCTGTGCCTCTCTGAAGTACACACCTCATCCATAAAAATCAGTCTGTCATTTCCACCTGCAAACACCCCGAGTGGCAGCTGCGAGTTCATTTCCGCTCCTAGTCGCGTGCGTTTGTGTGTGTGCGTGGGTGCGTGCACTCGCGTTTCTGCAACGGCTGTGTAATTTTCGACATTTATAAAGTCCTTTCAAAGAGGCAATCAGACTGAGGTGATGTGACAGAGATTGGAAGTGAAGGTGGAGCGAGTATAATACACTGGTGGCAGATCAGGACTGAGACAGACAGCTGTCAGGAGAACAACAACTCAAATACAGAGGAATCTCACCCTAATCATAGCTTTGGACTTGACAGCAAGGACTTCAATGTACAGCTCATCAGATACTGGGTTTCCTGAATAAACTATGAACTAGACACAATGCACACAGGTTACGTACTTGTGTATATATACTTAAAACATGTTAACCTAATACTGCACACCTACATTATTGACATCAAATAAAACTCCGTGACAGTGGGAAGGCAACAAGCCCTCGGTGTGGTTCATCCAAATGACCGTGTGCTCACCGTTTTATTTACAGAGCTGCTGATGCTCTTCCTGTATATTGAGTCTGACTGCTTCCATTGTTACGTCTGACCTCGGTCATCATTAATTCAAAGATGATATGAACTTGGCGTCCTGACAAAAGATGACTAACAAGCCATTTCCTTGCCTTGAAACCTGCAATGCAGTTCAGCTGACACAGATTCAACGAGTTAATGACCTGAGTTAATGAGCTTGAGTCAGACTGTGAAAAGAAGCAAAAGTAGTTGGAGCAAATATAGCTTTTTGAACAATGTCAACTGGACACGTTGAGTATGGAGCTCAAGGTAACAGCTATTCAATAGGTTCAACACACACGCACACGCACAGTTGACGCAGAAAGTCTTATTGGTCTCTTGCCGTTTTTATTTCACTTCGACAGGCTGCCACAAATTCAGAATGAGTCAAACACAAGATCGAGGGCGTCTTCACAGTGACAGGATGCTAATACACTTACTAAATGTACTGTACAGGTATGAACAGGTGACCGTAGCAAACACAAAGACATTATTCTGGGTAATTTCATCTTGCAGATTTTAGGCTTCCAGATGATCTGTAGGTCATTGCAGTAATGATGGCAGACAGCCAGTACACACACAGACAGAAAAAGCACTACAGCCTCCCAGAACTGTTCTGGAAACAGTCCTAAACATGCCGCAGTTTTTAACATCCCATTACGAGACGCGAGGCAGAGCAAATGGCGCAGTGATTACCGTTTTGTCAAAGAGACGCATTTGTGACTTGAGCGTTCTGACAGAAATCACATGAAGAGACAAACTGCTTTCAGAGATGGCAATGATGAACAGGATAAAGATGGCGTCGCAGGTGCAGTCAAGTAAATACAGCAGTACTGTCCGCGTTAAGTAACAAAGTGAAATCTCACTATGTCAGTCTAGACTCCAGCCACTCACCCGTACTGTACATCTACTGCACATGCTCACGCTTCTCTTTTCCCTCCTCCTCGTTCTTTAGCTCACACACGGACTCAGAAGCTGTCACTCAGTATTTGGATTGCAAATCTGCGTACACACTCTCTCTCTGCTGGGCCCGTTAGCTTCAGAAGTGCTGGACCAAAAAGCTAAACTCAAAAGCAGACTCTTACATTTACACAACAAAGAAACAGTTCAAACTGAAGAAGTGGCAGCAGAGAGAGAGAGAGAAATTTAAACACACCGTCTAATTTTTGAGTAGCTGCATCTTACACAGATTTCAGATTTATTTGAACGTTTACTAATACCATCTAACCTGGAGTTTTCGTTTGCATTCATAATTAGATCACTCACCATCCGTGTGGATGGTGATCAGGCACAGATTTGTGCTAAATCAACCTTTTCATGCGTTTCTCTCCTGTTTCTCTGAGGCCTGGGCAACATTTTTCTGTCACGCGCATCAACACACAAATGCTTCAAATGAGACAGCACCCCCTTTTAATTAATTTATTCACTAAACACAACGTTTCCTCGTGAGTTCCGTGCAGGCACCAGCTCCTGCTGAATCAACTGCTTTGTCCTCTAAATGCCTCTCTCACCCAAATCAGCGCACAGATATCGACTAAACATGTGCTGCTGGTTTTGCCTTTATAGCAAAATAAGCAAGACGCCAAATCTGAATAGTCATAGTTCAGACGTTCTGTGGAGACAATAATGAACATGAATCAGTCGCGGGTCAGGGGGTTGTTGAAAGCGTCTTGTAACGCAGCACATTGTGAATCTTCGAGCAGGCGTCATTTACCAGCGTGTGTGACTGAATAAAACCATTCTGTTCAGTATGAAATGGTTGCTAGCGATGTGAAACCCAATAAGAATCAAATCCATTAAGCGTGTATTCTGTTTTGGTGCCGCGCCAGTGCATTTGTTTTGGATCCGACCTTCTGACCGAGCGTTAAGGGAAAGCTGGGACGTTGGTAATCCCTAATGGCAGAATGAAATGCTCAGTTTCAGTAGCGCACACCCTGAGACTTGGACACTGATCGAAGCAGTGGTCAACACTAATGGCGGGGACCTCTTAAATATTTACCGGCTGGACCAGCAATTTCAAGATGGCAAGAGATTTGCTTGAGACACAGAGCGTCAGCAAATGCCAGGATGAATCATCTTAGTGACATCAATAAAACATAGCAAAGCAATGCTTTTAAAACCTCCACGGTCCATCCTGTCGGATTCAGTACAGTTTGTCTCTGACGTGTCCCACTCTAGTCCGCTAAAGGAAAAATCACAGTATAATTGACCTGCTGAGTAGAACATAAAAGCAAAGGCTGAATATGGCAGAAGCTGCAAACCACAATATTTTAATCTAGCAAGAGCACAAAAACACAAACACACAAACACAACAACCTCATGTAGAAATACAACTAGAGAAACCGACAAAAATAAAAAAAAATCTAGGGTGAATAGACATGATGATTTGGGTGTATTAACAGAAAATAAATTAGATCCAAGGGGAAGAAGAAGTCAGAGTAAGGTCGCACAAACAAGCCCAGAGCTGTTGTACAGTACATCCACATCTGTCCAGGCCTGTAACAGGAAGGACCTGATTAATGTGTTAACACTTTTCTCAATTTGTGGAGTCACTGCTGCAGAGAGTTACAGGAATACTAGGTTCACCGGAGCCGTGTGTGTTTGTCAGCCAGGCTACCGTGTTGGAAAGAAAGCAGGGTTGTTTTTATTCTTCTCCACTGATGAGGAGAACCTAACAGGGACTTCACTAGGTGGGTCTGAGCTGAACGGAGACTCCATTACGCGCTTCAGTGAGAGATACAACAACTGCCCTGCAAATACTCATGCTTTGTTTCTGATTCCATTAGGCGGGGCCAGTAAACTGACACAGATCTAGATGGTTGGATGATGATCTAGATGAGCTATCAGATTATATTTTTTGTGATTAATGCAGAATATTAGAGCAAAGCCCAGAGCCAGCTGGTTGTTCTGCTGAGACTCCTACAACATCTGCAGCACCATAGCACCTCAGAGGTTTCTGGAGTCTTTGGGGGACTTCCTCCGACAAACGGGAGGGCTGGTCCTGTTCTGGGTCTGGAGAGAAGAATGCTTTATAATCTCCTCTTAATGATGCACAATCCCCACTAGCTGCACAATGGGCTGGCTAGACAGGGGCGAACACCCTGCCAGAGACTGATCAATGTCTCCGAGCGCTAGAGAAGAGTCTTTTTCCACTATGGCCATTAAACTGAACCACCGCCCTCCTTTGTAAAGGGGAGGGGGGTGACAACCATAATCCTTACTCACGTCATCACTGCTCGTTGCACTACATTCCACTCCAGACCTGTTATCCACCGATTTCACCGATGTTTTTTAATTCTGTATGCAAGGCCTCGTAAACACTCGTTTAGTTGCATGGCTACTCTGAAAGTGTGATGACGTCATCAGACCTTTTGCGTCTCCGTTATGTGGAGGCTGCCAAAAGTACTGCAACAAACTCATTCTTGGACCCGACCACCTCAGACTGATTAAACTTGAACAGGCTTGAAAGCGCACAGTTCTGCTACGAAGCGGGCAGAGAAAAGGCAAATGTGATCCATATGCTCATTCTATACACATGGTAGCTCAATAGAATTCTTCACTCATGTGGATAAACACAAGGTGTCAAGTGGCCATTACTGTATATATCCCTATGTGGCACCAGACATTTCTCTATGAAAAGGAGAGACGCATTAGCTTGCATTAGGCCTTGTTAAAGAAGAGTGAATTATAGGGCTTATTCTAGGACAGATTGACTATATAAAAGAACACGATGCAGTGTTGGCATTAGGGTGTATGAATAGAGAGAGAGAGCGAGGACGAGGGGAGAGAGGCCGTATCAGATGTCTGCGTGGTGCATACAGAGTAATGTGAGTAACTAAGCTATAGCTACAGCTACAAGGAAACGTGGGGGCGGATAAACACGTGTTTGAGATTCTTCAGAAGATGCTTTTGCATTTTGAAAATTTTCATTGCGTCTTTAAACAATGAATGGCGTTAATCGCTGCGTACGTCTGTAGCTTAATGTAAGGAAAAAAGCAAGAGGGCAAGGAGTGAAAGGACATTCGGGACCAATGCTTTTAATCAAAGCACTGCCAATTAAGTCTTGCAGTGAATTTATGGCGGCCGGCTGAGCTGCATCTTGCCGTCTTGACATAGTGACAAAACAAAAATGGTGGTTGAACAATCTGAGCGTGAAGGGCAGATAGCCATGTTGTCTAGAAATGAATGATCAAGCACACAGCAGCAGTGTGAAGACAGCTTGGAGGATCAAGGCTCTGTGCAGCCATTGTCCCCACATGCCGACTATACTTCTGATGCTGCTTCATCCCCTTCCCGTCTCCCTGTAGTCCCCAGGACAAGCTTGCGCTGCACTGCACTGTGCAGTTTCAGCCTGGATTTCCCTACAAGCTTAACATAGAGCAAAGGCCTCTCATTGTTTAGCACTTCAAAGGGAACACAAGAAAAAGAGAGGGCAGCGAAAGAGAGTGGAAGAGAAAAATCTGACATCGTGTGTGAGAAAGGAAACAGGGAGAGGAGAAAGGCAGAGGAAGCACAGTACGAGACATGCAGAGGCCAGAGACCAGATAAGAAATACAGTACGCGTGTCTGCTTATGCAGAACTACCGCTTGTGGTTTATTTCCAGCGTACAGGTGAAACGCTGTATTAAGCATCAGCCGGTTCCTCACATTCTCTGCTTCTATCTTACATGTGCTGCGTGTGGAAATCCCATGCGGTGCTTTAGGTCATCTCGCAGACAAACTAATGCGTAAAGAGCACAGCATTTCTGTTTGAGTCGTTTGGTGTTTTCTCCGCTTCAAAATGGCTTCTCCCTGTGGCGGTGGCATATTCATCACCACAGCCGCCTTTGACATTTCACAACCACGTCTCAGAGCCAACAGATCATCGTTGCACTATGAAAACTGGGTTGTGTAGAAAATAAAACGCACAACCAAACCAAACAGAAATACACTGTTTCCTTGCACTTACGTAACTCGGTTACTTTCTGCTTTCTTGAGAAAGCTGAGTTTTTTTTTTTACTTTCATGTAAACAGAAAACCTGGTTTCTGTAATCTAGGAAGGGAATTGGAGAAACCAGATTTCCCCAGATAGATTCCTCTGCCACCCCTAAACAGGCTTTCAATACAAGTGCATGTGCACCACAAGGCCGCTGCTGCCTGCATGCAGACTCTTGCCTCTCTACTACTTTAAACAGAGAGATGTGGCTGGAGGACAAGAGCAGATAACTGCAAGAAGTGATGCTGGCTCATTTTTAAATCAGCTCTGCCCGATAGAAACTACAAACACAGTCCTACGTAGATGTCTAAATAAGTTCCTCGTGTCGAGTTCATGCAGCAAAAAAAAAAAAGCGAAAGATAAAAACTGGAGATGATGAGATGATGACAGATGTCAGCAAGAAATCCTGGGTCTCTGCCAAGGTGAGTGATGCTGAACTGGCCTCTTCTAAACACGTGTTCGGTCGATGTTTCAGAGGAGACCGTTGTGAGAGCTCTACATCGCGATGGGCTTCGAGGTCATCAGCCATGAAACCTTTATTTCTCAGGCAGCATCACATCAAACCCAGACTGAAGTTTATGTGCAGAGATTTGACACGTGAGGTTGTGGTTTAGAAATCTCTTCTTTGGTCTGATGATGCTGCCAGTCTGACTTTCAGAAAGCTCGACCCGAAGTACGCAGCCAAGCACAGCACATCTCTGTGGGACTGGGAGGTACTGGAGCTTGGGCTTAATCCATCCATCCACATGGAACAATTAGCTAAGAGAGAAGCAGCTACACTGTCTGGAGAGACACGTAGTAATCTAACCATAAAGGGTTTGGTTTTCCAGGTGTGTGTGGAGGGGTCTGATGATTATAGGCCAGACGCGAGATGGTGGTTGTGTTTAACTGTACAGCAGACGCTTTTCTCCATCCTTCTGTATGTTTCCACATCGTTTGGTATCCTAACCAAAAATACATTATTCAACCCTTTATAAACGTTTCTTCATTTTCATAGAATCTGTTTAGAATGGAAAAGATCACCAGACAATAACCATTTGTCTGAGCAGAAATAAAATGCTTTTCAATCATATTTAATGGATTGCGGTGAACTATTTAAAGGACAGAGTCGTCCATGTGTATATTCATATAAGGACATGAGGAATGATTACGTGGCTCATGTTTCTGGCCGTGTTTTCACTGAATTACCGCCGCAAACAGCTTGATGATATAATGGCAGTATTCATATAAATCAGCCTATTAATCCACAGCTGTCTTCAGTTAAAGACCTTGTCCATGAGCAGACATGAAGCACAAACGGATGAAAAACAATGGACCTAAAGAGCAAAGATTCAGTGTCAGGCGGTGAATGTTTACATCGTCAGACGCAGCACTTTTTTATGCCGTTTAGTGTAATTACTGTAAGTATGCCCGGTCCTGCAGTCATTTAATATCAAGATTCAATATTAATTCACTCAGTCTAATTATGCACGTCACTTAAAATCCTGCCAAAGCCAGTTCCTCAGAGAACAGAACTGAACGGCTTAGAGGACTTTTCAATTCATGAGTTGAATCAGTACAGCACAGTCTCACCTCTAACTGCCAATGTGTGTCAAACACCTACGACTCAAATCTAGCCTCAAATCTGTGGATATTGTCGGAAAGCTTACCGACATGGAGGTCGGGGGTGAAAGAGGATCTGTTACATGTAGGGCGTCACTATTAGGCTGTAACTGCATTTCTGCTGGTAAGTCAGACCGTTCTGCATGACAAAGATTTATTAAGTCTGGGTTAATACAGTGTTTTAGAAGGTCAGGCTGGCCGTGCATAGCAAAACAGTGGCGTGCAAGAGTTTCCACAAAACCAGCTGCACCAAGCTACGCACCAGGACCGAACGGCATCTACGCAGCGTTGACCTCACTGCCGTGAAGAAAAGAAAAACTACACATTCAGTTATCAGCAGCAGCGTCTCGGCTCGTTCCGTTCCACACTGCAGTACAAGTTACTTCATCATGCATTTTATGCACAGTGCTCAAAGGGTTTTGTGATGGTACAATAGATTAAAAGGAAAAATCCTACGACAGTCGATTCCGTCTGCAGTGGTGTCGGGGATCACAACCAAACATTTCTTAAAATAATCTCACACCTCGCTCCCACGGCTGCACGCAAAATGCAGCCTCTGTGCGTTTAATGCGCCACCTGACTTCATGGGATCATTCATCAGCTGCATCACCACGGGGTGCTAAAAGCAGCTCCCCTTTATGAATTCATTCTGCCATCGAGAGTCTGACACCTCTAGACCTGTGCTGATAACCATTAAGCGGAGTCATTCCTTATTATTAACACATGTAATGGCTGATGCGCTTTAATGGATAGTAAAAGCCACTGAGACACTCTCCAGCATGAAAACAGCCGCACTCAAACCAGAGGAATTGTGGACAGACTCGGAACATGAGAGACAGCGAGATGCAGAGATAGAGGACGCGATAGAGGGAGAGAGGGAGAGTTTTCCTTCCAGCGGTGGAGATTACAACACGTCGTTAAGCTGCATAGACAACGTTGAAAACTGACGCAACTTACCAAGTTTTATCGGATCTCAGCGCAGCAGTGATGGATGGATGTTTTCCACAGTCCCAAACACATTTTACTACGTCGGGAGGTTTTAAGAACTCGCTGCCTTCAGGAGTGCATTAAGTCATTTACATTCAGTGTCTACTGGGCCAAAAATGCAACTGTATTACCATCTAAATTTACTACCACTAATAACTTTAAACTACTGTTCAGTCCCAAGATGTCTCTCTTGTTGCTACACTTTCTAGTCATTTATAAGAATTGTGAGGTGAATAACCACTTACTTACATTGTGTATATGTTTCTCTATCAGATTCATCACTGACGGATGAGACGGTACCTCAGGTGGCTTCATCACACCCCCCCCCCCCCCCCAGTATATGAAGGACCTCTGTGAAAAATGAGGAAGCTGTAAGCTGAGAGTGACAAACCAAACAGTACAGGCTTCCTCCATGGGTCCTTTGTGGTGTTTGTTTAAACTTTTCTGCCCTTTCCCCCCAGGTGCACCTCATCCGTCTCTATTGAAGATCTCAGGAACATTAGGAGCACTCTGAGGTCTCCATCCCTGCCCCCGCAGCACGCTCTCCTTACTGTGATGCTTTTTTCTTCTGTTCCATTAGTTTTGTCTTATCTTTAAGTACAGTCCAATAAAAGATGAGCCTGGGACCTCGCTGGTTTTAAGCTACAGTAATGACCATTCTCTAGGGATGGTAGTGTTGACTGGCCCACTGCTTGGGGTCAGATTGAAATATTTATTACATGTACTACTATAATGTACAGTATGGACCTGAAATGCAGGTTCCTTATCAGATTACTGTTACTATTACTCATGGGTCACCTGAGACGCACCATGATAGCCTCAGCAGTCATTGTATTGCTTCGCATAGGGAATAATTTAATTACTGGACTGGAATGAATGTCCCTTTCGTGAACAGATGAATGGTCATTTGAATTACACGCCCGCCCATTCGAATGGCATAAAAAGGAATTTTCCATAACTAGAGGATCAAGATGATAATTTACTGGACAGTGATCATGCCAGTAGTAATTACTACTGGTCTTACTTCATAGGAAACGATATGCCAAAAATATTAATGCACCATGACTAAACTGAGGAGGAGGAGTATGGTGGTGTTCCCATTCTCTGACTAGCGTGACCTCGGTTTGACCCACTGCTAAATAAAACAGACAAGGCTGCTGTTCCCTGCTGTGGCGAACACTAAAACAACACATGCTGCATTGTTTAACATTTAACAGATTTATGTTAAAAAGTGGCTGAACCTTTTCCACAAAACAGCTTCCAGTAAGAGAGAGCTGGCCATTGATTTCGCTGAGGCCACCAGTGGCCTTTCCAAAGGTGGCCCAGATTTTTTTCTCTCTCTGTCCTGCAAATGAAAATCAATTCCAGAAAAACCAAAAACATAAACAGGCCACTGGTATGTCTGGCTTCTACCATCTAAACTCAAGGTGACAAAGTCAAACATGGACAGTATAAACTAGGATGACGTGACCGATTTACCTGGATCACTCATCTTACTGAACAATAAAGAAGAAGCGACTACGATAAAAAGCTACTAAATGGAAACACAGAAGATTAACTGTGTGTCGATACTAATAATTTATACTGATTATATGTAATGGAGCAGACAGGCAATATATTAAATGAAATCCAGCCAACAGCAACACTGAAAAATGGCTGACAAGAGCAGACAAAGTTAATGATCACAGTGTCCTTTTTAATAAAATGACTTGTGTGATCTATGCTTTCGGTTTCTTGTTGTTGAGAAAATATTTTAATTAGGCACAAATAAAAAAAATGTGGACCTTTCGGTAGAAAAACCACGAAAGCCAGGACTTCAATTAAGATTCGATATCAGCACACAGCTCGATCACAGCTAATTTGCTTGGATCACAAGGCGCATATGTCTACTGCAAAATCCTGCTGAGGCCAATAAAGAGTCCTGTATTATTTATGTTAGAGACAAGCGCTGTGATCATGTATGTTGCTTTGATAAAGGCTACACACAGCGCAATATAAAGCCGAGCCCTCGGAGCAGGTGGTACATCACAGGCTTTTATCTCCACTGAGATGCCGTAAGTGAGGACAAGCTGGCGTTGACGGCTCAGTAGAATTAGAAGAAAAAAAAAACATTTTCTGAATATTACTGGAATAAAAGTTGCTGAATTTGTCCTGTTTAACAATACAAATTGTGGGATTAATTAATAAAGACTTCAGACTAAATCACTCTGGCATGAAGCTGCACATGGTCTTCTGCAGTGTGAGCAGTTTCTACCAGCATTTGATTATTAATGATTCCATCTGCAGTACGTACAGTACTGGATGTACACTATTAGTGGGCTTGTGTGACTGTGTTAAAGTCTCTATGCAATCATTTGAGGTTTCAGCTGAGCGCTGGCAGGTTGACAGTCTGTAAGAATGACGACTGTGCCTGCTTCTTTTTCCCACCACGGGCTGCTCATCCATCAGCGCGAGGAGTCGTTCCAGACTCACGCGGCAAGACCGACAGTCGTATCAAAAAGCCTTTTTAAAGTAGTTTAGACAGTTTAATCAGCATTTGGCATGAACGGAAATGCAGAAATAAGGCAGCAAAATTTCCTTCCAACAATAAAATTCTTAACTTCATCCATGCCAATATGGTGAATGATGGGACGCAAGGGTACTCAGCCATTTCCTCCGCAGGAATAACGCACCGTCAAACTTGAGGGAATATTTGTACGAGGCCCCTGTAGTGGAGGTTATGAGAATGGTAATTGTGCTCCCCAACTGGCTTTTGGATGCAAATGAGCATTTCGGTGTATAAATAGCCCTCCAGCGTATGGTGCCATCCGAGCTGTCAGGAGTATTCATAAGGGAGGTACATGGAGGGGAGGATTAGACAAGAGCCGAGCACATTCTGGCAGAAGGTTTGATTTGACATCGTCTCTAATGGATGCCCTCCTCAGAACAGAAAGGACCAGAATGACAACGCCATGAACATGGAACCAGCCGTGATAACATCAGAACATTAGTTTTAGATCGGTGGTAAGACGCAAAGGACATTCACTCAGCGTAGCACTTTACTCAAAAGTAGCATAACTACTCCAGGAGAAGCCAGTTAATTTAAAGTTAACTACAATGCAAAGGGAAAACATTCAGACGTCCTTTGATAAGCGACGACATTTAGTCTTTCCTCATGCTCAGCGCTGCTCAGTCTGTACATTCTACTAATCACTGTAGTCAAGTGCCAGGAGGTTATTAATGTTAGAATGAGTCACTGAAGTATACAGAACCTAATTCAGGTGTCACTGCCCTTGCTTGCAATAAACATGGTTTGTCGCGTTGCTGCTGATACTGTAGAACAAAACCCAACTGGAGACGCACAGGCTTTAGAAAGTGGAGGACCGTGACCCAAATACCTACTGACTTTGTAGTAAAACAAATCTCTCTAGAAATAAGTGACGTGCTGCAACTTATAACAAATGTGTGTCATTTTTTTCTCTAGAGAATAAATAGAAAGAAAAACTCAGATTACAGGTTACAGAACAATCACTGCATTATATCTGTGCAGCTGTCGTTAGTGGAAGATCTCTTTTTTTTTTTACCTGTCCTGACAATAAACATTTCATGTCATATGCAATATTAAAGGAAAGACAGTGATTTTAATCAAATCAGTTCTTGTTGTAATGTGCATTAAATTTAGTGCCAAGGCTTGAGCGATCCAAAAATGTGTCAAGCTATTCTGCTGAACTGGCGAGTGGGAGCAAATATTGTCATTTTGAAACACGTTATGCCGCATATAATCTACAATGTCAGCTCTCAGCAGAATAATATGCAGCCCGATAAATGTGCGTATCATGTGCTGTAAAGTTTATCATGGCCCCACCCTGCGTGTTTTTACCTATTGTGAATCAAGCCTAATAGATAGTTCAGGAAAGACAGATTTCCAAACCCTGTGGCAAGAAAAGTGTTTATCCTCAAATACAGAGAAAAAAAAAAATCACTTATTTCACTGAACCTAAAAGTAATTTTCTCTATTGAATGTACTACCACTCACTGGTGAGGTAATGGGCCTTGACTATGTGCATTTATACGCTGCTGTCAGCCAAGAGTGTCATAAGCCACATGCAGCAAAACCACCAAATTCCTCATCTTGTGGAGTGTGAAACAAGATGCAGAAGTGCTGACATTTGAGGTGCGTGGCGAGGATCTTTAAGCAAAAGGTTAAGGATTTCTGCTACGCAGAGCAAAGTGCAGAAAAAATAAGATTTTTTTTCTATTTAATTGACTCTCTCACATTAACTTCAAAGCGACAGAAAAGTAATTCCCACTCTTTGCTGGTGTTCATTTTCCCCAGCTAAAACCTTGTCCTCTTCATTAAAAGCCCATCCTTCCTCATCCCCTTGAGCCTGTCATGTTCAAACAGTTTTCCTCGCTCCTTGCTGGGCTGGATTAGTGAAATATTTGATATTAAATGTCAAAATAGGGAAAACGGAGCTTGGACCAGGGAGCAGTGATTATCTAAAGCGGACAGGAAAAGAGAATAAAAAGGTACAGCAATGTTTTTCCTTAACTAGATCGTATGCTCTACGGTGGTGCTTAAAAGATGATCCAAGTGGAAACTTTGCTCATCTCAGGATGACATGCACTTAAAAGAAAACTAATCTCGACCTCAGGACTGCGGCGTCCTCGTGTTCCCGGCTTCAATCTTTATCACTGCGGGTGTAAGGATATGAAGACAAACCACGTCTCTTGGGTCACGTCATGGCCGTGATTGAATGGTATGGGATCAAATTAGGGTCAAATAAAATTTGTACCTGTAAAATGATTTGTGCGTGTGTAACCCAGATGCGTGCATGTATTTGTACCTGTAAAATGATTTGTGCGTGTGTAAACCAGATTTGTACTTGTAATACACTTTGTGTGTCTGTAAAAAAATTTGAACTTGTAGATTTAACAAGAGTTTTACCAATATTCACACACACAAATCAAGCCTCTAAGTTACGCACAAAATGTGACCCTAAATTTACAAGTACAAAACGGTGACTCTGATTTGATGCTTGAATTTGATTGGCTAATGAAACCCAATCACCAAGCAGGCTGTCGTAGAGTCCGTGTGTTGCACATGCAGGGAAGTCGCTGCTGGTTGGTAACGTTTTAGCGCATTACCCGTTTTTATATGCACAGAGCTCAGGGGCGACGTCTCCTTACGGAGCCGAGCTTTTAGTAGCGATCAGCTGATCTGGTGTTGGCCCGGGCTGTGGCAGCTGATGTCCAGGTATCACGCATGGTTTTATAGAATTCCTGGTCGCTCTCCACCTGTTTAACCATGTTTTATGTAACTTTTGCAGCGAGTGGAGGGAGGATCCTCTGCTGAAGACACTGCAGCAGGTCCCTTAGCTGCAAAGCTCTGCTGCTCTGGCTCCACCACTGTGGGGCTGCACTCTGGCCTGGGAAGAGCGGCCACGAATCGGCTTTTCCCTCACCGCTGCTGTTCTGACGACCGCTGTTCTGGTTCTGCCTCAGACTCTGATTCGGATTTAAGGCACATCTGACGACTTGGGGCCGCGAGACGGTCCCTGCTTCGTTGTCCTGATGTGGACCGGATCCTGTTAGTTTATCGCGTTTAGTAGATCTTTTAACTGAATTGACATTGGTATTGGTTTGGTTTATTTTTCCTGTTTATTTGCTTTGAATTAACCCAAGCATGGTGTGTTCTGTTTTATTTTGTTTGCATTGGTTTACTCATGAACATTGTTGCATGTTTTAAAACAGGAAATCGCCTTTTTTTAATTTGAAAGTGTCATTAAAATAAATGTTATAAGCCACAAACTCTGCTCTCTGGTGCTTTTTGCGTTGGGAGACCTGCTTGGGTTACGTAAAGGGAAATAACTTGCTGACTCTGTCACATTAGCAATGGTGGTTTTATTGGATGTTAAAGTAGCATGTTAGCAGTAAGGCTGTTAGCATGTTATCTGTGTAGTGTGAAGGCGGTTAGCACGTTGTCATTCACCGCCGAGACTCAACGTAATAGTTTTTCATCAGGCCGCATAAGTTTACCAACGTGAATAAAAGCCTTGCAGGTAATACAGTCACTGTCAAGTCTGTCTCGTCATTAAATATAATTACTCTGTGGGGTTATTGGCGCTCGCCGCTTATCGCTGTGTCTTCACCTTTCAGGACCAGTAGTGCTTCGCCAAAGGACTGCGACAGCCTGCTTGGTGATTGGGTTTCATTAGCCAATCAAATTCAAGCGTCAAATCAGAGTCACCGTTTTGTACTTGTAAATTTAGGGTCACATTTTGTGCGTAACTTAGAGGCTTGATTTGTGTGTGTGAATATTGGTAAAACTCTTGTTAAATCTACAAGTTCAAATCTTTTTACAGACACACAAAGTGTATTACAAGTACAAATCTGGTTTACACACGCACAAATCATTTTACAGGTACAAATACATGCACGCATCTGGGTTACACACGCACAAATCATTTTACGGGTACAAATTTTATTTGACCCTAATTTGATCCCATAGAATGGGTTCCTGCAATCCCCCCCCCCAAAAAAAAAACCTGCCACTTGTTCGAAAACCTGAAGTCTCAAAACGAAAACCCACCGCAGCTGACCACCACCTGTCAGAAAACTGCAACCCATCGATGCGAAGTCGGCCACAGCAGAACGTGTTCCAAGGTATTTTTTGACAATTTGTCAACTCAAGACTCTCACAAATCCACAGCATTACTGCAGACCCTCTCCTGGATTGAGTATCTAATTATATGTTCTCCTTTTGGCAGCTGCATGCACATACAACAGTACCAAGCTCAGCCTGTGGTGCAAGGTCTTATTTCAGTGCAACCGCAGGTTTGATCATATTCAACACTACGGGCTTCAAAACGCATTCACTGTTACCGAGCGGAGTTAATTAGGTGAAGGTCTCTCTAATTGACTTGCTGGACCACTCATCACTCCCTCACTTCCTAAATGACACTCCAAAAGTGGGTTCACAGACAGAGCGACAGGCGCTCGAGAGTTGTTGAAGTAATAAAACAGAACAAGTGTTATTCCTTTACATTAGACGGCTTTTAAACGTCCTAGAACCTCTACAGTATTTGCACCCTCACTGCTGCATAGTGCGTTATTTCACAAGCAATTCATTTTATCACGAATGAGGCTCTGCATTGGTTTTGATCAAGTCAAGCTCTACTTCATCTGACCTGATTATGAACAGACGTCAAAATTATGATGTATGGGTTGATTTTTTTTTAGGCCACATCCATCACAAGTACGCCTCCATTCATATTCAGTCCAACACACTGTCGGAAAACCTTGTTGAAAATAATAACGCCACAGAATGAAAGTTTCGAAAAGGAAACGCTGTGGTCCTAGGGTGGAAGTGAATGGGAGTCCAAATAGACACGGTCACTGGAGGAATGATGATGCTTTTATTCCCACCTAGAAAAAGATGGAAATTATTCAAGCTTTATGATCTCCTCTGTTTATGCATTGAATCTTCTGTAAATGTAGTTTCCCCCCTTTTGTTAGCAGGAAGGTAGTGATAAATTCTGCAGGTATCAAATTTACAGTATGCATTAGCATTCAAAATGTTCGGGAGGACTCAGGCGGTCGAAGGGACCCATTTTTCAAAGCTTAATGTTAAATGTATAAATCCTTTAAATAGTTTCCCTGCTTCAAACAATAGCTGCAGAATATTGAGAGCAAAACCAAAAAAAAAAAAACTCTTATATTTTAATGAAAGTGCCCAAAATCATTATTTACCAGGAAGCTAAAACTTGCTCAGCCGACATCATTTTCTGGTGTCGTTTTCCTTTGGCCTCTGCTTTGCAACCCCTCTGTTATATGGCACCCTGTCTTCTCTCTCCAAAATAATTCAAGAGGAAAAACTTGCAGTGGCACCAAGGTTAAATAAATGCATACCAATGTACACACCAAGTCTCAAAGAACAATAAATATTTTTATTGTTTTGTTTTTTTTAACTATTACTAAAGGCAAGTGCTTTTTCTCAGCACACCAACTACTGCTCATGTGGAGACAAAAAAAAAAAAAACACAATACATTAATCATGAAAAATAGCCAGGGTGGAACCAAAATAATTACTCGTTTTGGTTTTAATCACACTAATTAATGAAGCTTGATTATCCTACCATAAAATACATGAACACATTTATCCTGAGAAAATTCCAGCAGCCTTTTGCAGGTATGTTGAACTTTATATGTGATTCCCCACAGCACAACTTGGATAAAACTATGTGGTGGGTCTTTGTTGGCATTTACATTTATGCCACCAACACCAGCTGGTGGTTTTAATGTTTCCAAATCATTGCGACAGACATTTGTCAAAACACACTGCATTACAGCTGGCATCGCACGAGGCTGTGTAGCTGCTGACTGGCCAGGGTGCCCGTGCTGACGAGTGTCCAACATTACAGCCACCAGTTGGTTGATTGCTACATTTGGCCACAACATTTGCTGACATTCACAATACGTACATACTATCCAGGTTCCTGAAGAGCTGCCACCTCAATCTTTTTCCGCATAACATGAGCCAGTAACATTTAACACAGTTAGATTGTCACCAACTAATTCTGGCTCTAATTCGCCATCCTCTGATCGCACAGATCCTATAAACCCTTAAACTCAGAACTGTTGGATGGAAACATCTTAAACGTGGTGTCTTTGTAGAAGGAAAAATCTGTTACTATATATATATATATATATATATATATATATATAAGTAAAAAGTGGGCAAAGTGGCGGAGGCACTTCCAGTGACAGTCCCCCAGAGATCATCACCCTGTGCTGTTCCCGTCAGCTCTGCGGGGCTTTAGGGTGCGTTTTGACTCTGGCTTTTACAGCCAGCAAGATGTTTTCATTGCGTTTCATCAGCTTTGTTTTGGCCACTGTAGAAAGTTGTGATAACCCACTGTGAAGAACCTGCCCAACACATATCACAAAGGATAAGTTAACAACTAGCCAGGAGAGCATGGTGGTGCATCACGCAGCTAAAGAGCCAAAGAGTTTCCTCAGCTGGTGGAGAAAATGCACATAGGATTCAAGTGTCAGAGGATCTTCGCAATTAACTCGCAGTAAAGCTACCCAGCATCTCCCATAGCGGCAAAGATAAATCTTCTTACTCAAGTGTGAAATTAAATCATGACCAGTTTTATCTGTTCACACCTACAAATGGTGCAGCCAATATTTAGTCAAGCTATCATCATACAATGGTAATTTATATCCTTACTCTCCATTTGCCTTTTGTACAGCAGTGTTTATTTGAAGCTGGGCAAATATTAATTTATGCTAATGGCAACATAATCAGCAAACACATGGTCACTTGCAAATCTTCCCACAAATGATTTTATTTAACATTTGCTTTGCATACCTCACGCCGTTTCTGGTTCTTTTAGCAAAAATGATCTTGAATATGCAACTGGTAGATTGAGATGGTGATTAATATTAACTTACTGATGCATAGACTGGATGCTGCAAATTAGACTCACTTTAAATGATGGACAAGTGTACAGCACATGTTTCAGTTCATGGAATCATCGATTTAAAGTGCAAACAATGTAAAAAGAAATGCAACCAGTGAAATCTAAAGTAGCTTTACCTGAGAAGTACATACTGTAGGAGTATCTGTAGTCTTGTAGTGCTTCCAAAAGAGAAAAATATTCTTAAGATAAATCTTTATCATGTTTTATTATTTACAGTATAAATGTTTATTTAAAATACAGTACACAACTGATTGACATCATGTGGTTATGTAAACAACAGTACTACTAACATGTGCTCATTCAACTGTATATTCCTTTAAACTGTAAATTAACAGCAACGTTTGCTTCTGCTGCCACCACATCACCTTAACTCGTTCCAGTCACAGAAGAATTTCTGCTCTGCTCATTTCCCTTCAGTGTAAATAAATAAAAAACAAACTACCGCCTTGATCACCTTCACCTGACGCAGACCACAGGCCGCCATTAGTACTCACTACTTTTTTGTGCACTACTCCTCTCTGTTACTTCTTTATTTTCACAAAGCAAGGGACTATCAGTCTCTCTCACCGGCCCTGGACAGGATAGCGCAGAGCATTGCAATTTCACACACACTCATGACAGATAAATCTTTCTGCTTAGCTGGCCATGAATCTTCCAGAGGCAGAGTGGCCACACAGTGTGGCACTATGGCACCTGGTGTTAGAGAAGCTGCACCATTTGAATGTGTAGATGCACCTGCACTGCTTGGAACCCAGTTACAGGGTCCAATTAAAAAAAGTGAGAAAGACGAGAACGACCAAGTCGTGCATACGTTGACCACGCATCTCATCGCAGATCTGTGAATCTAGGTGTAGGAGCAAGTGGCAAACAAATAAATAAAGCCTCATGTAATATTCACAAACATACACCCTGTCAGCCATTACTGTCAAAGCACATCTTTAATCTTTAATAGATGAAGCTATAGTTTCTCTGCAAGCCGGCTTTCAACTCCTCCATGCTCCTCAATCATCAGATGCTATCCCACTGAGTGAGCCATGACAATGGGCTGCCTATGGAGTACGACACAGGCAGAATATCAATGGAGTCAAGCTGGCCTGAGGCACTAGTCTTTATCGTTCATTTCCAAGACGTGAGCCTCTGGAAAGAAATGGCCCACGTCTAGACTTATGAATACATCCTGCAGCAAGGCTTTTTATGAGGACTCCTCCAGCACTTCAGGTAGTCCTGAGTGCTTCAGCGCTAGACTGTGCTCTCACTGGATGATCCAAATCAGGCAACGGTTAGCAAGTTCACAGAAAAAGTAAGACGACGTCGAGTAAATCTGACGATGGGACGCCTGGTCATTTGAATTAGAATACGCAGGGCGACGATAGGACTCTGTACATTCGATTGACTGCAGTGAGCCATGAGTCGCACTGGTTAACATCAGATGGCGAACTCCTAATGACCATGTTTTTCACGCTGTATCACGTTTCGATTCGCAGGGTCTGTGCAATCATAACTACTCGTGGGTGGGACATCTGCCCAACGCGCATCCAGCACGGAGATGCAATCACAGGCTTATGTGTTTTCATTTTGGTCTTGACTAAACTCTCATTATTACAGTCGTGGTGTGGCTGCATATTTTGGAAACCATTACCTGCATGGTTCAAACCGGTCGCCGTCGGTTCATGCAGGAGAAGAGAATGTTCCAGCCTTCAGTGACAGGGTATCAGGCCCACGTGGCCTTGACGCACATTATGAGCAGTACCATGTACATAGCAAGTGACGAAATATCAATATTTCATCTCATAAATTGTATCCTGCTGGGTAAATAGCTATTAGGCTGCAGCACTGGACAAACACTCCCAGTAGAATTAGCCTGTGCGTGATGTTCATGTCCATGTCCAGAGCATGGAAGAGGCTCAACTTAAACCTGCTGCTGGTCCAGTGACCTACAAGTGGGACCGTTTATTAATTTCAACCTGGTGCAACGTTTAGTACCATTTTAAACGTGATGCAGACTTGTTCATTCTGATGGGAGACGTCTGTTCTGGCTCAATGTGACGGCTCTGTCCTAGACCACACAAATCACATGTGCTCCCTAAATAGTCCCACTCAGCGAGCGGTGCGTGAGCGGAGCGGGGCGAGGCGTTTAACAGCAGCTCTGACCTTGTTAGTGTATCAAACAGCAGCAATAGAGACCAGGACAGAGTCTTTTAGTATTGATCTCCCTATCGGTGCCCGTTCTGCAAATGACATCAGCCCTCGTGCTCGTGGAGCTGGCGCTTCGGAGCGCGTGAGTGAGCTGTCGTGCTCCGCGCGTCAAATACCGTTTTCATTAAGCGGCGCGAGAAATCACCCTCCGCGGAAATGACACCTGCCAAACATGTCGTTTTCGAGATCGTTCTGGGGGCAAAGCGACGACACCTGCGCGTAACAGGCGACAGCTGAAAATGTCGTTTTCCAACCAAAACAACTGTTGTGTGTTCGGAGTGGATTTGGCAACTTCGCATTTAAAATTCAAGCCACACGCCTTAAGAAACGTTAGCACAAAGCAAACTGTTCTTACCTCACGGGCGCATCCGCTGTATTCCAAGTGCACCAAAGGTCATTGCGCAAATATTCAGAGGACAATATGTGGGAGTAGTGAGAAGTAGGTTAAACTGCACAATGCCTAATCCTGTTCTTAGTGTCCTTCAGACGTCGCCAACCCCTTAATCTTCAAAGCGAGAGGGGTCGAAGCCTCTCAGAAGCTCAGGGACCTCGTCTATAATCTGCCAGTTTCTGCGTGTGGCTCACTTTTCTCTTGCGCAAGCCGCTCAGCCAAAGTTGTCTCCGTCCATTTCACCCGAGGCTCCGCGCATGAAACTACTTTCCAGCGATACGTGCGACAGGCTGGCGCAGTCTTCGGTGATGTCTGGTTACTATTCCTGACAGGTGACTAGTCCAACCGCCCGCCGAGGAGATTCACACATCACCTACTGTATAGCTGCATGTGGAGACGCCGAAGCCATACAGCGACTCTCCAGGCAGATTAACCCATGAGTTGCATTCGTTTTTCACCCTCTCCCCCTTTTTATGCGCTCTGGCGCCACCCAAAGTTGTCCTGGTGCGTTTTCCTAACACGCAGGGATTCCCACAGTATCGCTTCAGCCCCTGGAATAGTTTACGCCACGTAGTGTAATTCGACAGTGTTCTTTAAACAGCGTTTCCAAAGGTATCAACTGGTGCGTTACTTGAAGAAGAAAGAGCGAATGTGATCTTTCTGGTGCCCCAGTAAACCCTCGGCGGGCGGTTGCAGCTGTAGGTCGGGCTTTGAACAAGTAATGTTGCCGGTCACCGCGTCTTGAAGTCGTTTTAGAACCAACGCACCTTTGGCGGATCCTCAGTTTAGTCGCCACGTGGTTGTCACGCGCACCTGTTGGTGATGTAGGTTCCAGTTGCCGCAGCTGTTTGTCTTCCATTCAAGTGGTCTGTTCCGAATGACGTAAACATTTAAATGCGCTTTGCATTTGTATAGTAGTTCTTGCTGTTACAGTGGGGTCAAGTGGTGGAAGTCTTTGTTAAATTGTAGCCAATGAGACTCAAATTCTGTTTACACAGTAACTACAGCAAAAAAAGCTTTAATGCTCCCTATAGGAACAATGTGAAAGAGCAGCCGAGCGCATGCCTACATTGGAAGGGTTTACATTTCTAAAGGGACATGTTTTCATTTGTTGGCAGTCTGATCATTTCTCAAATAAATGCCCTAAACACTCTCTGGTGGCAAAAAATTATATGTAAGCGCTAAATCTGCACATAAGAATGAACTGTACAACGCAAAGCGCCTGCTGGTAAATTCTTTCCAGATCTTATCCCACACTGATCCTATATAAGCTCTATTCTGCAAGTTACAAACTTTCAACTCGATGTATGCAAACACAGCAGCATCTTTAACAGTGTCCTCTCCCAACCGCGCCGTCTCTCACAGAGAGAGAGAGATCAGGCCGTAAAGTCAATCAGATTTCAAATTAGATCACCCACCCACAGAGGTAAAAAGGCTTTTGTATCAGAGTAAAACACTGATACCTTGAAATTAAAAGAGAATAATTTATACCAAATGCCAGTTCAAGGTCATAAAAAGCCCTTCATATGCAATATTGGTTTGGTGCTAGCCTGATATGAGCGATCTAATCATTATAAGTCCATTAGAAATGTTCATGCCAACACTGATGTCAACCACATACAGTACAACTGACTGATAATTGCTTTAAGTGACAGCAACAATATCCCAGGTTTGGGGAAGGGCAGCTCACTCAGCCTCTCCACAACTGGACACTGTCATTGGGCTAAAAGTGCAAAACGCTGCTTCCTGGAACAATAACAAGCTAAACATTTAGCCTGTTATGTGAAAGGTGACGAGGAGCCTGAAACCTATTCACTGGAGCCAACTTCCATTTCGTCTTTATCACGTTTTTATTGTTCATTGTCTTTCATCGCCTTGTGAACCATAATGCAGAGTTATTTGTCTTTATTCAAGTTCAGGAAATAAAAGAGTAAGTAGAAAACACCTTCATTAATTAGATTTTTAACTGAGCCGTTTAATTAGTTTAATCAAATACCTCATATGTGAAAAATGCTCCAATATAAAACCTTGTAACATTGTAAAAGACTCCACTTAATTGATTGATGTCCTGCACATCACATGTAAAACTGAAAACTAATAATTTACAACAATTAAAACACCAAAGGTTCGAAAATCGACAGATAACCTATAGCAAACGGTTAAGAAAGCAACGTGAGAACATCAAGGACATCAAGGAAAAGCTGCAGGGAAATAAAAGGTCCAGGCTGGAGCATCTGTCTGAAATACTAAATACTATTATAATTTATTAAAAACTCAGGCGTAAGAAAGCTGCTGCCTTTCATGGTCATACAATCCTAAGCTTTGAGAAGGTCAAATCTGTTAATGTGTCCAGTTGAGTAGGAACTGAACGTGAGTGTGTGAAGAGGGATTATTTGTGCAAACACATACATGCTGTGGAATTGACACATTTTGTACTTTCTGATACACAACCTGTGAGAAACATCAGAATAAAGCTGATCGTGCAGAATATTTCTAAAGTAAACTACAGGAAGCAGGGCAAAGGTTTGATGAAGCAGAGTAAATCATTTCAAAACTTTTTGTCGGCACAAATATTCTGTGCGAGACGTTTCCCATCTGTGAAGTCTGAGGTGCCAGGACGAAGGAAGCTAAAGATCCTGTCAGCAGTGGTCACTGTGACAGTGTGAAATGTGCGGACAAAGATTAATGGTGCACTCGATTGTAAAAATAAAAAAAGGGGAATTTCAGGTGGGATTAAAACACCCATGTGAAAGTGAGACAGACACTGCAGGACCTTATGCTTCTCTACTCAAAGTAAATGACTAAGCTCTACGCCATCGCTGGATGTAATTAATCACCAGTAAACGATGGGCAAACCTTATTATGCAACACAGGTCAGTTCTCATAAAAAGGCTCCTTTGGTCGTCCTATTGATTTCCAGGTAGGTTGGAATCATTCATCCATAAACACTGAGCTTTATCACAATAGCTCAATCCATCTGCTTCAATCAGGAGTTTCCTCACCAACTGTAATCTCATTATGATCCATTTGCGGTTGTCTGACAGATCTATTAGCCAACAGATTAGCCAAGGATATAAAACTGTTGTTAAAGCGCCAAACAATAACAGATATTTCAAGGCAAATTTACACTAAATGGCTCAACACAGCACTTGGCCAAGCCACAAATCTCACAGTAAGCCCTTGATGAATAAAACATGTGGGTTATATCAAAGAAACACTGCGTTTTTGTCTGTATGCAGTCGCTGTCCTTCGTTGTTATGCAGATAAAGACATCAGATCTGGGTCTTTTTTTCACTATGCAGAAGCATTTCTTGACATCCTGAATGATTCATAACGTTCTGTCAGTGCTGTACATCCATCTACATTAGCTCTCATTTTTTCTAGCAATGCAAATTCTCCTTATCCCACATGCTGCAACCTTATCTTTTGTTGTGTGCGCTCTTCCAGCAGCGTAGACATCTGTACACACCATTTGAAGTCAACAGCACTCACAGTTACAGAGCTAATTAATATTCAGGGGCAGGCACAAAGTTACAGTGAACAAAAAAAAAATGCATTTATTCAAATTCAATTTAAGATGTAAAACTGCTGTGTATTAGACGTGGAAACTTTCCTGTGCAGATGTCAATGTAACAATAGTGTCCAAGAATATTGCTGGGAAGTGACAATACTGCACAGGCGACGTTGCACAGGTCATATCGAGATACATAGATGTAAATATATTTATGACCAGGTGGTGCATGTGCTGCACGGGTCGGCTGCTGCGTGGCTGAGGACTGTGGAGGCCATAACTACTACAGCTGTTTAACAGTGTTTCCGTTTGTGAGCTCCAGTCCCTTCATCTCTCCAACTGGGGACACGTCGTTGTTAATTGCTTGTAGTATTTCATAATTCATCCCGTAGTGGACACTGTAATATTGCATCAAAGAACAAAATGTGACACATTTATTCAGTTTGTCCAACGTAAGGACTCGTCGTGCTATGCCTGTGATCAAAGACATCAATAACAAAATGTCCAAAACTGTTAAATGTCCCATAAGTTTTATTATTACCGGTGATTTGGCATCAGTCCATGCAGCCCTCACGGTGATGTGCACTGGGACACACGTGTCATGGAGGGTTTCTGAACGAGGCTCAAATCAAGCAGCGGTTGCCAATCACTGTGTTTCATTGGTAGCAGCTACTCCGTCATGATTTTGCCAACTGATTTGATTCTGGTGTCTTGTAAACAGGCTTTTCGGTGGAGCACATGCTTGATTTGTGACCGATGAAGATTAATGCAGCCACACAGAAGAGATTAAAGCGTGTACTGTATGTTAGGAATGACACGCTGAATCAAGCATTTGAGATGTTTTTTATATATTTCAAAGTTGGGAGATCAAGACATTTTTATCTGTGAAATCTCTACGCAGCCAGACGTACAACAGGCTGTGATTCATGGATGAAGGGAAGAAAAGGCGTTAGAGCAGTTGTTGCTGGTACAGAGCTGTCACCGTCTTCATATGGTACGGCAACACTATTAGCTTTTGTTGGCTGCTAGCTTTCTGATTTAAGCAGCGGAAGAAGTCCGTGACCCGAGCTGCTCCGAGAGGTTGACGACCACTACACTTCGTCCAGCGTACCCTGACATGTAAACTGCTCTCTGAGAGGATGGAAAAGCTGCCATAACGCTGAGTGAGAGGACCAATCTTTATAACGTATAGTTGAAGAAGTCGGCGCCGATCGATACGTGTTTTACAAAGAACCACCACACGCCGCTCTTGAAGCACTGCTGGACGTCAACCTCAGAGCAGCGTTTGACCTCCATCCTTCACCTGTCGCCGGAGTTTTCATTCTGAAAGTGCTGATCAGTGGACGGTTTTCTCTTTTTTCTGCAGCAGAATCAAGAAGACTCAAAGATTTCTCTGTTGTAGTGGATCATCTTTAAGTCTGAGCCACCCTCTTATCTTGGAATCAGCCCTGGTTCCCACTAAGTTCTAAAGTCATTAACCTGGTCGCTGGGATACTGACACTTCAGCAAAACAAGAAAACACAGTGTGTATGTACGTGTGCCATGAGCTCTTTGTCTCCAGAGAAATTTGATTTATATCCTGCCGCAGTCTGTTGTTTGGCATCTCTTCACTCCCTGCTACCCTCTGTCCCCCAGAGCAGGAGAGAGCCAGCTCTTCCCATCAAAAAACATTATTTCCATGCCACCGCTCTTGTGCAGCCACATATAGCTACTTTTAATTCAAACCAAAACAACTGACAACAATAGAGATCTAAAGCATTTTGATACATATTGATTTTTGACGGTGCAGGAAAAAAAGTGAGTAGTCACAGCAATCTATTTTAAGATGGCAGTTTTACTATACAATGTGCCACGGAAGAAAGGAAGTACTACTACAACACAGAGGCCTGTGTGATCTGTTTTTATGTCTCAAAGGAAGCGCGATCCAAGCCTGAGGCCATGGCGCACACAGCTGGAACAATCATTCATCCCTGTTTTAGGCAAAAATAAAGACAATTGAACATTTGTACGAGAATGACGTGAACACAATGGTCCAGCCTGGAGCCACAAGCTTGAATGTAAGCAACTGTGTAAAGAAGCTGACGGCTGCAACGTGGTGGTGTTTGCAAAAGTACTGCAGCTCAGATCAACATCATGCAAAAGTGAGAAAGAGAAAACGATTTGAACAGGCAGCCGCATGCGTAGCTCTCGTCAGCTCCTCAGTCTGATCTTGAGAAGAAATCACCTAAGTGGCCTTGGGCTGCTACTAAAATCAATACCTTTTAAAAGGTTTAGACAATGCACGTGGAGCTACTCAAGGCTTTTCACTCTCTTTGGTGACGCTACAGCGTGACTGCTTCACTTTTATTGTGAAGATGTTTGTAGCTCGCCAACGTTTTGTCCAGGGCGACATGGCACCACGGCAGAAATAGCCAGAGGTGAAGTAGGTGTGAGCTGGCGGATAAGACTTATCTGCAAAGGAGCAAATACGCTATTAAAAAAAATCACATCAGCATAGCGTTGCTCTAGAATTAAACTATTGAGCATAGGCAGCAACGACATGGAGAGATGAAGGAAAACACGATTAGAATACACAAGTTTGCCTGTTCCTTGAGGCTTTTAGTAACGCGACGGTGACGGTGGCTATGGCACCAGTGCCGCGTAGTTTCCCGCAGGGCTCACAGAACCATCACTCCTTCCTGACCCCAACGAAACAGTTTATCCATTAATTTCCTCTTCATTTAATTGGCAGATGGAAGAGCCTCCCTCTAGCCTACAGGTTATAGTCCCAGCACAGTGGGTCGTCCTCTCCAGCAGTTCATTCGTTTCACTTAGTTGTCAATTCAGGGTGTGCACTTGGTGTCTTTGGCCCTTCTTCTCTCTCGCTCTCATTTTATTTTACACTCTGATGATTAGATCAAGAGGTAATTACATTAAAGATTCACAGCAATGAAGATTTATTTCACTTCTGTACATCAGAGAGACGCGGAGACAAAAAAGACGCTTGAATTAAACTGTGCGACGTGGCAGCATGGTGCCAATATAAATGCTTGATGTTACTTTTAACAGTAAATTAGATTTACTGTATGTTGAATTTCTTTTGCGTGTTTGTTGAAGCAAATTCAGGGTTTTTTCAAAGTACTAGATCCTGCTGGAAAAGATGTTGTCGCATGTGTATTGTGCGCTGTTACACATGCAAAAACAAACAATTATTGATTATTTAGATGGAAAAACACACCTACACTACACGTAGTAGTGTTCGGGAAGGTCAGCTCTTTCTAATGAGAGAAATATTTATCTTCCCTTCGTGTGTCTGATTCATTTGGCGTCATGAGATCTGATGTGTGGGTAAAGGACGGGTTCAGTGGGATGAGTTGAAACAGACTTATGCTGCCAAGCCCCGAGGGTGTCAGTGCCATCTATTAGCACCAGGCTCCGTCGAAAGAGTTGATTTACATTTCTGTGTGATTCATGAATGTATGAGTCAGAAGCTTATTTTAGGAAATAAAAAGAAAGTTTGTGCTGAACTTGGCAGCCATATTGATAGCACAGTTCATAAGTAGCATAAAATAGCATACGAGTGAACGTTAATAGTAATGATGACTGTTTGGGACTCTTCATTATATTGAACAGACAAATAAAATCTGTCTTGAGAACCAATTTCAGCTGCTGACGTTTTACGTCAGGGCTGAAAGATGTACGCGTGTGGTCCAATGGTCCAAACTGTACAACGTGATGAACAGCATTGCAGCAGGTCGTGTTCAGGACGTGTGGGAGCACAGCAGGAATGGAAGGAAGTAAACAGATTGGCTGTGCCATGGAAAAGCCATCAACTGCCCCCACTTTCAATTTTCAGCTCAGTGGTCTCTTTAGCAGAATTATTGATGGAGCTTGTGACGTCCAGAGGACTGGGATGAAGACGTCTCAAGCCCTGGGCTGCAGAACAAGAGCTATGGTGAAGGAGAGGGGGGTCAGCTGCAGAAACAACACATGCAGTATTTATCGCTGCGTTCGATACGAGGGGAGAGAGGAATGGAACATGAAACTCATCTCACACGGGTTTACTGTGTCAGCAGCAGCTACTGTGGCTCCTGCATCAACACACGTGAGCTACAACCACTCAGTCCCTGCGTGTGGTCCATCACCTGTTAGAGTTAAAGAGTCGAAGCCTCACTTGGTCTTAATGTTGGGCTCATCGACGCAGCTCATCACCATCAACTATCAGCCCTCCCTCTGTACAGCGTCTACGAGGAGAGTGATGTCTGATGACACTGTCCCAGCCACATGTGCAAAACACTCACGCAGTCGGCTCCGGTTGCAAGGTGACACAGATAATCAATTCCGTGCTTATCTCCTGTCCACACATGCACCTGCTGTCGGTCAGCGGTGTTCTCGATTATGAAATGATAAGGAGACGCGAGGGAAAATTCGCTGGCAGAAGAAACTTTGTCATTTGCATTTCACCTCCTGCCTGCCAACGTTTAGCATTTTCATTTGGATTCATGCACATTACTATTCACTGAAAACCCTCTGTAAAAACACAAGTGTGATGCGTATCATGTTAAGCCTGTTAGATAATGTATATCTATATACCTACAGGGTCCTGGTGAGCTTCAGTCTAACATTTACTGTCCTGAGTGCTGCTCATCAGCAGCACATGTAATGCATTTTAATCGTAGCTGTACAGCATCATATCGTAGGTTGAGCTAAAGAGCTGCTACTTTCTGAAAATGCTAAATTAATTGTGACTGGTCTTCAACTCGGATCTGAGCACAAGTTTCACTTTTTCCTTCAAAGCGCTGACACTGCTCCACAGAAGGACGGAAGAAAAGCATTTTCATTTTTTTGTGCGTTAGAAAGAAACGTACAGTGACTGAAAATACTTCTCTCAGGTGTCTGACGAATCCTGTTCATAGGTCACTTCAGGTGTGGAAACGATTTGTACAACTGAAAGAGAGCAGGTTTCTGGAGGAAGTGTTGCTTCAGTTTCATCACGCTTACAGTATCACACTCGTCTCCTCTTCAAGCTTAGTGCAGTCGATCATTTCCTCCCTGTGTTTGACTGTACATTAATGCAATACTGTTTCATCCACTGTGAAAAGTTGACAAAAACATGAAGAAGAGATGCAGAGACAACTGGATTTACTTTTTTCTTGTGCCTTCATGTCTCACACAAGACTGAATATGAGTATATGAATATTTTTTTAATTAAAACAACATATTACTGTACATCATGTGATGTGAATGACCTATACACATATGTAGTCCATGTTATAGTTGGTTCTTCTATTCGGGTTTTCTCGATTTACAATTCTTTTTTTTTTCGATCCCTATGCAGAGAGAGAATGATAAATAACGATGTGTCAATAAAGTCATAAACGTCAGCCCCTTGATGTTTATTCATGGCGTGGTCAAGTGGAAAAGCATCATTCAGCTCAGACACAAACAGTAAAGCCAGCGTCCCTTTTGATAAATGCCACGTTCATCCAGAACGTCCTTGTGATTCCTTGCATTTTATTGCAATGAGCTCATTGTCAGAAGGTGACTTTTTATAGTGGTTTTCATTTTAATTCAGCATCTAAATGCAGCACAACATGCTTTCCTGAGGTCACGACATTTATCATATGTGTTTACGCCGCCCTCTAGAGGAAAGTGAGCAGCATCGCAAAGAACAACAACCATAAAACCAGGTTCTCAGATTTAATGCATGTACTGTATGTACCGTCCGTGTCCATGACACTCTGAGGTCAGGGCGTTTAAGTAATTAAGTAAAATCAGCAACAGAGCAAACAGATTCAAGATACCTGAAGGTTTTATTGTTAGGTCATAGGTCATTTATGTTTGTGTTCCAGGAATTACTTTTAAATCTATTATAACAAGCAATGAGTTATATTAATGTCATTATTCAGCCACGGTCTAAAATAACACAGGCCAACACCCCCTGCCCCTGTACAAACCTGTGACTCCTCGCATATAACGACTTCCTCCTAAGCTGTGACTATGGTGTATGTAGGCGCATGCTGCACATTCTGACAAGCAGCGAGTTGAGTGACAGTCTGTGTGTTTTTTCTGGATAATTAACGCAGCACAAAAGCCATTAGTGAAAACTTAAACATAAATGTATTATATATATGTATATAATTAAAAATTTGTAACAGAAAATTTAAAGTAGATTATTTTTAGCCAAGCTATGTCTCGGTTAGGCAATAAGTCAGGCACAAAAAGAGGAACCTTCATTTTTCCAGAAAGACACTAAACTAGTGATAAGTCACTCATTTACTCTTGAAACACTCTAAATATATATTTATTTAGTCATCATCATACTCAAATAGAACAGAAGTTATAAAAATAGGAAATATGCACTGCGTCACTAAATTGCAATACTAGTAAAAGAAGTACTTCGCAATCTTGTGTTTTTCAAGCTGCATTAGTCATCCTAAAGAGAAAGAACATCATAAGAATAATATAAATATATATTATAATAATATGAAAACTTACAGCAAAAATATTAAAGCAAAACCACAGAAACATTAAATTGCTTCCAAAACAGACCTGAGAAAAGAACAGTCTGATTATGTGGATAAACTCAAACGGAGGTTTGTTACGGCAGCTTTCAAATGTGGGATCGATTGTAAGATCCTTAACTAAAACGTAATATGTGTTAACACAACATTTATTTCTAGATAATGAGTCTAAAGAGAAATGCTTTAATGAACGCACAGCACAAAAAAGCTTATTATAAAGTGTAAAGTGGCCAAAACACATCAGGGTGTGTGAGGCAAACGTGCTGACCTGTGGCTGGTACAACTTCAACCATGTTGTCACAGCTTTGACTATAACCAACGTCAAATTTCCACTTTCATGTAAGTGTAAACATATTAGCCCAGCAGCAGCTGTAGTTAATGCTACCATAAAGAAGAGGAAGCTGGGTGACCAGCCATTATTCTCACATACCCAGCAACACGACTTCCTGCTCGTCTGTGTGTGCGCGTTTTCGCCTAGTGTGTGTGGTTTCAACACAGAAACTAAGAGAGGGTGGATCTGATATAAAACGCCTCTGACAGTCACTAAAAGCAGCAAACGGCAACAGCAGGAAGCAGAGTCATGGAGCCACAACAGATCAGAGAAGGATACTTGGTGAAAAAGGTAAGTTCAGCTATAATAATAAGAAGAACACAACCTGCTACCTGGCTTTGTAGAGCTTGAGCATGGGCAGATTTAAAAACGCCCGACAGATGGTTTCAGTTTTAAACTGACAAATTCTAGCTGAGCAGATGTTTAGAATATTGCATAATGATATCTAAACACTTCTGTTCTACAACTGCAGTTAAAAGTCAAGTTCCTGCTTCTGTACTGGACTCACAGTCAAACGTGGAACATGTTTTGCCGGTTGCGTGTCAGCCTTTATTCTGCATAAAAACGGACTCACAACATCACTGGCCATGAAATGAAACGTCTGAAATGCCATGGACCTTGGCTTTTGGGAAATCCCTCAACTCAGAAACAGACGTATTCCAAACGTGATCCGCAGGTTCTAGACACGTCAACTCTGCGTGTGCACAGAAATGATACGTAAACTAAACACATAGAAATATGCCATATACACGATACATATATATATATACATATACATATAGCAAAACAATAGAGGTAATTGTAAGATTAATTTCTAATATGAACCTTGTTTCGTTGGTTAGTGTTGAAACACTCGTGACCACACTAGGCTCTGCACAGTTAGATCTGATGCACCGTGCACTAAGACTTGTCGAGCGTGGCCACAGCTGCATGTTTCTCATACTATCAGCTGGGTCATCAACGAAATGTGGCTTTAAGAGAACAAAAGCTTTTCTTCAGCGTAGAACTTCCCTCTACGTCTCTTTGTCTACTGTATATATGTTATGATATGATTTTATGGCGATGGTGTAATCGCTGTGTGTAATGGTCATGCACAGAGGTTACAGTTAGACTGAATGTATGATGCAGTTTATTTGTGGTGAGTCAATGTCTATTCATGGCCGCTTATGGTAATATCAGGCATAAAGGATATTTTGGTCATCGCAGTGTCTGACAGGAAAAACACAGTCAAGCAACTTTGTTTATGTCATAAGTCTGCATCAATACATAAGCCTGAAATTAGGCTGAATGCTTTCTGCTTTCTCTTATGGGTAGACTTTGTTACAGACAGACTAATAATGTCATTTAAATGTTGCTTTCCTGTTGGAAAAAATGTGGTTAAACAAAGTTTAAGTTTCTGTTCCTACAGCTAGTGAGGAGCCTTCACAGCATGTGGTTAAAACCAAAATGTAAATTATTTGAGCTATACATAATAATTGTAGAGCTTATTGGAAGTGTTTCAGCTGGAGTCCTTTTTCTCATACATGTTACCAGAAGTTTAAATAGTTGTTTCATTTCTGCATTCACACGTGACCTTAGTTTTCCACTTTCCACATTACTATACCAGTGTGTGGGTCTTTGACACTTTGTCACAAACCACAGAATGTGAAACAAAGCATGAAGCGCATATGTGTCTAATTTGAATTAAAATACACAAACACCTACCTACCTTCAGCCATATCAACCACAAAATAGATCAGTCAAATCTATATAAAAGGACTTCAGAGTTACCTGATGCCATTGGGTGTTGACCCTCAGGGCACACTGCTAAACTCCTGGAAGGTAGTGTGGGTGGTGCTGTCGGAGGACGGGCTGGAGTTCTATAAGAAGAAAACAGACAGCTCCCCCAAAGGCATGATTCCCCTGAAGGGAGTCGCGCTCACCAGCCCCTGTCAGGACTTTGGCAAGAGGACGGTAAGCAAAAGTCAACAAATGACACAACTTTTAAATCAGCCACAGAACAATCACATTCTGACTAACGATGCTCCTCTTAGCTTGTATTCAAGATCACCACAGAGAAGAAGCAGGATCATTTCTTCCAGGCCTCTCATGTGGAGGAGAGAGAGGCTTGGGTGAAGGACATCAGGAGAGTCATTACCTGCCTACAGGGGGGGAAAAGGTTTGCCAGGAAGTCCACAAGACGCTCCATCCGCCTGCCGGACAAAGTCAACCTCACGTAGGTTCTTTAAAATGTTCTTGGTGGAAACACAAAGTAGTTTCACCCAGAAATCCAGGTAGAGGTCTTTGTGAAAATTGAGCCTTAACTACTAATAAACATGAGGCTGTGGGAACATTACATCAGTGGGATTCTACACGCTGATGGCGTTTTGCACTGTGTTTCTCAGTGAGCTGTACGCGCTGATGAAAGACCAGGACGATGGAGTCAGAGAGTTAAAACTGGAGCAGGACAGTCGAATCTTCAACCACTGCTTCACCGGTACAGCTGTCCTGCTTTTTATGATGGCAAACGTGTGTCTTATTTTTGGAGTTTTAACAGTTGCAGCACGTTCTTCTTCCCCATTTGTGCACAGGTGCCACAGTGGTGGAGTGGCTGGTGTCTAAGGAGAAAGTGAGAAACAGGCCTGAGGCTCTCATGCTGGCAACGGGGCTCCTGAATGAAGGGTTTCTGCAGCCGGCTGGGGACCTGGCGAAGGAGGGAGCCGAGAGTGGAGAGCAAACTGCTTTCTTAGATGATACAAACGCACTTTACTATTTTGTAAGTTGAGTGGAACTGACAGATTAATAAGTTTGGCCATGATTACAAGATAATACAGGACTCAGGCATGTGTGGTTGTGCTTTGTGACAGGCCGACAGCGGGTTCTTTTGTGAAGGCTACTCCAGCGATGAGGATGTGCTCATGAAGGAAGAATTCAGAGGAAATATTCTTAAACAGGGCTGTTTACTTAAACAGGTGCGTGAGCACGTTCGCGAGCTGTGAAAAAACAATTTCCTGGTGTGAAGAAAACAACGCATTCGTAGCCACGTTAAAAAAAATGTTCTTTGCCATCGTCATTATAGGTGCTAGATGATTTTTCACCGTCACTGATGTAGGAAGTCTGCTTCACATTTGCATGACACAGTTTTTCAGAATTGCACGTTATTCTTTTATCACAGGGACACAGGAGAAAAAACTGGAAGGTGCGAAAGTTCATATTAAGAGACGACCCTGCTTATATGCATTATTATGATCCTACAAAGGTAAATATAATAAGCTGAAGGAACTAAAACGAACTGTCTGTCAGTGCGGTTCGTTGAATCTTCTTGTGTCTCATTGCATCAGGGTGATGATCCCCTGGGCTCCATTCACCTCCGTGGGTCTGTGGTTACAGCTGTGGAGTACGTCCCTGATGGTGAGACGACCCGTAGCCATATAAGTGTGTTTCCTGCCAGGGCTCTCTCTTCCAGTTATGCAGTTGAACTCATTCCCATCTCTGTCGCATTTCAGCCAAAAAGTATGACGTCGACGGCAACCTGTTCGAGATCATAACCTCAGACGAGACTCATTACTTCCTCCAAGCTGCCACGGGTGAAGAAAGAAAGGAGTGGATCAAAGCAATACAGGCAGTGTCCAAAAGTGGGAAATAACACACAGAGCAGAGCCATAGAATCACTACCCGTCACAGAGGAAAGTGAAACACAGGGTGGTTACTAATATGGTAAATACACAACTAATAAACGTTTCATATTTTGCTAATAGTCAGTTTCAGCAGTGCTTGGGTTTATTTTCTATAGCAAAGTGATGTTATAACAACAGTATCACTGAACTTTAAACCCTGTCTGAGAGTGATAGCTACTAAAGGCAACACTAAACAGATGCTGTACTGATGCTCTGCCTTAATATTACCTTAAGCCTTTTTACTCAGTAGTAACCTAGTCCTTGCATTTTATTAACGTTAGTAAGTATTTAAAGCACGTTACATATTTCTAAACAATGGAACCAACAACCAGCGAGGTAGTATTACATGCACCAGGTATTAAGGAAGCTGTTTCCTAAGAGAACAAATGTCATTTCCAAATTTACGCCAAACACAGATACACAGTAACGCGGGTTGTGTAAGTAAGTGTCTCAAAGTGCACACTCGGCTCAGATGTCTGAATGTAAGGATGCAATAACACAACACAAGTGATGGATGGCAACAGCAACAGACGCTGCGTATTTTTGGTCTGAGGCTTATTACTCTGACCAGTGTGGTTTCTTCTTCCTGCTTGTTTCCTGGTCTGTCAGTAGTTTGAACTATCTCACAAACACACCGGCTTCCTCCACTTCACGTCCCTCTGTGGCTTTCAGGGCGGCTGCAACTAAAGCCAAAGAACTTTATCAGAAACAGCCGCTTTCCAAAACGTCTGCTCATTAGCGATTTACAGAGATGACCACCAAACAGCCTTCAGCAGCTCTGGCAACACGAAGTGACACGAATGTTAAAAGGCTGGTTTAGATGAACGCTGTCATTCTGTCTTTACTGTGCTTGTCTGTGTGTGTCTGTGTGCAGTTTTAACACATGAGGGCACTATATATCAAACTAAAAGTGATGCCAGTCGCATGTCGCACAACTTGAAGTTCACTGGTAGAATAATGTAGATCAGAGTCAACACACTGATGCACATTTTATGTAAACCGACTGACCACTTTATTAGGTACGCCTGTACAGCACGTGTGTACCTAATAAGGAACAATAAACATCTTTCATGCTTACAACATGTGATGATTTATTAAAGGCGAAGTGAAGCAACATCACACACCTGACAGTGTGTCTAGTGGTTATCACACAAAGCTGCCTGTGCTGTGTAACTGATCTGTGGTTAAAAGCCCTTATTAGCACCGGTGAAAGCACATGTGTAAAAAGCTGTTAACACTCTTATTCACCGTCCACTTGTAGCTTCTTGCAACATGTTCCCAGCATGTGTGTCAGTCAAGAGCTGTGAAAAGCCTGGAAGAAATGTCACCGCTGGTCAAAGAGATCCAAAAAGGGGTGTGCAGCCCACAAACCCGGCCCCGGCTCTCCGTCTGTCTGTCGAACGAGTAAGCACTGGTGGTGACAAATTCGTTGCAGGACCAACACACAGCAGGTCTGTCCACCACCGTGTAAGGCAGTGATTCTGGAGGAGGAGTGAAAACATCCCAGATACCCCACAGTGCTCTGCCAGCACAACCTGTCATCACAGAAACCATTCAAAACAACTAAATGAGAACCTGTTGATTTCACTTACAGCTTGACTAATCGAATCCAGTCACATCTCGCCTGGTAATGACATTCCTTCTAAAGTGGATTAAAACTATATTAAGTGGAAGCATGGATGTGGTAAATAGAGGCAGAGATATACCAAGCGTTCACAAATTAATTTCATAGATGTTTAAAGGCTCCCTCTCCGATAAGAAAGTGCTACGAAGTGAGAACAGAGCAGAAGGAAGCAGAATCTATAAAACATCCCCCCGCTGAAAAATGGAAAAATCAATAAGCAGGATAACACACAGGAGGACATTCTTTTCTCAACGTAGATGCATCTGAAAATTTGTTTTTCCATCCGCTTCACAACTGGTGGTTGTTCCGTACAGTGTCACCCGCAACAAAGACAGTAAGCGACAGCTGCACTGTACAGAGATATGATGTCACACAGTCAAACGCTGCAGGATGGAGGTTTACCCTGCTGAGACCGAGCACAGTTCACCGATTAGTCCATCCACCACAAGTCCAAGCAGAAAAACTGCTTTTCAGCTGCTGAAGACAATGTGATCTGTTCTTGTATAAAAGACATTTACAGGCTCGTCTGCGTTCGTGTGGAGAAACTCAGCAGCTTCTGACTCAATGACATTTTAAGAGCCTTCTTTCATAAGCACGGACAAAGTTTACCTCGCTATCGAATGGCGGCTCCTCTGAGATTTTTATTATATGCGTCTGCTCCAAAATAACATGGGTCTTTGTATTGGATGTGCACCCTGCTGTTTACTCGCTGGAGTAAACTGGCTTATCATGCTTCCTCCCAACCCATGTCAACCACACAGTGTGTCAGCAACACGTGACAGGTTAGCAGTGAAGAAGACACGTATACTACCCATCATAGCAATCACTTTGAAAAATAAACGACATCTGTGTTTCAGTTAACGTGGAACTCAAGCCCTTCCTGTGCGTCCGCTTATCAAAGCACAGGACGGACAGTAAAACACGAGAAATGAAAGAATGAATGACCAGAGCAACACGAGGAGAATCAACGCCGCTGATATTAGTAAACAGCACATTCCAATTATAATCATTATGTCTTAGTTTATGCATCTTAAATCAATCTTTTTTTCCATCACGTTGAACTGACTGATGTTCGTAGTTCACTGCTGCAGCACAGTGTAACAAAGGACAGTGGACAAATGGACAGTTTATGGCTGTTTAAGCTGGTAAAGGGCCCGTATCGATTGAATTGTTCTCTAGTGAGCCCAAACTGAGCCTGAAACCAGAATCATTATTCATGACCGGCCAACGATTTGCTGTCAGTGTGTCTCCTGCCTGCAAAGCTTGGGGCCATGTGGCATATACATTGAATTAACGTTGGCCTTAACAGCCCTGCTTTGATTTATAATTGTCATTTGTTCCTTGAACATTCAAGTAAAACACAAATGTTGCATATTTCCCACGTATGTTTTTTTTTATCCAGCTTTGATTTTTTATGCACTTTTAAGTCTTTTATTAATGTTCATGAAGTGACAAACACTTAAACAAAGTATCCGAGTTGAGGATGCAATGTTTTTCTCATGCGAGATACACAGACTTTCTTCTTCCCCAGATATTTACGATTAAAGGAATAAGCTGACATTTTAAAGGAGTCACTAATTTTCTCTCCTGTCAAAGCACAGATGAGAAGATCAGAAGCACTGTCTTGTGGCTTGGGTAGAGCAGGAAACCACACAACTTCCAAACTTTACTTGTCTTTTTCGGGGGGGAATCGTGGTCGTTTGAAACACACTGAAAATGCACATCAAAGGCAACAATATGGAAAAGCAGAAAGAGAAGACAGCGTGGACACTTTAACATGCGTTGACAGGGTTCAGTGCCGCGGGTCCGCTTCGCATCCAAGGTGTCATCCTGAATGAATGAGCGCGTCACACACACTCCATCCACCATCAAAGCTCACAGGCAGTGGCTTTTCTAAACAGCATTGGTTTGGGTTTCTAATAATAATGTTGTCAGATAAATGGTTTCACTGGCATATTCACCGACATAAGTTGAATCATGTTGACAGGCAAGTTTTGAAAAATTGCCATTGAACACCAGATGTTATATTATATGACACGTTTACCTTTTTTCATTGTCAGGTTATTCATTAATAAACAGATAATGATTCACCACAGAAACAGCACAGGTCCATGTTCATCCACACTGGATTCCCATTATACTGGAAAGGGGACACTAACATTATAGATGTGGGTAAAACTATTGTAACTGAGTATTTGTCCTGACCATGTACACACCGTGTGCAGACATTATCTCATATGCACCAAGAAATGTCTTGTTTGGACCAGAAACTAGTCTTAGTTCCCGTCTCTTTTTTGCCTTTTTTGAAGAAGCACTGCTCTCTGTCCAGTGTTCCTGGAAGAGATGACGCACACATCAGCTGGGTTCTCGATGGCAACAATGTCTTCTTCACATTAATGATGTACTCACCGTTGCTTTTTCTCTTGTTTTGCCTATTGCTGTGTAATATGGATTCTGACTGGAGAATGAATGATTCATTTTATAGTGAACCATAAACATCACTTAATTTTCCTCTATTTGTTGTTTTTCTTCAAAACTACAGTACATTCACACATTACAACAACAACAAAATAAACCTTTTCTGTATTGATTAGGAGCTTAGCAATTTAGATTAGCAAGAAAATATTTGAAGTTTATTCCAGTTTCTTCTCAATAGAAAATAACAGAAAGAAGTCAGGAAACTCAGGCTTTCAGAAGCAAACAGCATCAGATTCTGCTGATGAGTCACCACCCGGGCTTAGAGGCTCATTAAAGATCATAAAGTTTCTGTTTGTGTGGACACTTCTTTAACCAAAACACATGACAGCTGTGAGTTTAAGCATGTGCCAAAAACATTCTTGCTGCTTACACCAGTGAAAGGAAAAAACACCTTTTCATTCAGTGATTTAAAAGTCTAACTTAACAAAATAGTACGAGGTATGTTTTCAGGGAAGATTGAATCGCTTCATAAAAGTCGAGGCCTGACTGCCACATCGCTTCAAGACATCTTCGCCAGTCAGGTGTGTCCATTCATGACCAGAGTGCATCAGCCTGCAAATTGAATTTCTCCAGCAGCAAATAGTATGAGATTAATTCCAGCAATATGAAACAGAATAAAAATTAATGGCATAAATATCTCCCACAACCATTCCACCAGGATCTTAATGATTTATTCTGACAACTGATCAGTGAACAAATGACACAGTTACACCTTTTTGCATGATAAATGTACAATTTACAATTGTATATTTATTTAGAAACATATTGTTGTTTACATCACAGATGAACATGTCAGACTTTTTATTTCTTATATTTATAATTCAAACATTCAAGACTGAATATACTTTATTCCAGATTTATGTTAACAGGAGCCCAGGGCCTATCACATAAAAGCCTCTTTTTGCACAAAATAATAACAGGGTATGTGAAATTGTTCAGTGTCTGTGCAGGAAAATATGTTGAAACTAGGCAAATGGGAAATACAATCAAAAGGAGAAATGGTTATGAGTAAACACTTGCGCTTTGCCGAGAAACAGCCCATTGGAACCAAACAGTGAGAAGCTGAGCTGCTTATTGGCAGCAAAAATGATGTGTTTGAAAATATTTATTTGTCCTCCATAATAGCAGGTTCTCTGGGAAAGAAAGGTTCATGCGGGAAAAAAGCCCTTGCACTTACTGACACTTCACCCACCGGGCCCAGAACATAGAGACTAATGAGTGCAATAAGCCAGGACCCTGATAACGGCAAAGTAAACGTTTCCCAGCGTAATTTGCATAAAAGGCAACAATCTTCCCAAGATGTCAACATTTTAAACAAGAACCTAACGACCTAATCGAGGGAAGCATGACTAAGCTCATCGTAGGACAATGAGTGCGACACACGCGGCACAATGATGCGGATAGTGTAAAAAAACAACAGCAGCATTTTGCAATTTAAGGAAAATGTTCGAAAATGTGACTGTGTTCTCATTACTACAGTTTCTGCTACGCAGGCTAATGGTTTAGAGCTTGTTAAACTGTATGTGAATCAGAATGCGAATGGCCTTTTTAACCCACCGCTGTGGGTTTATAGTAAAAAACTATTCTGAGCAGTGAGATGCTCAGCGTGCCTTTCATAATGGAAGTCTAATGGCACCCAATGATTTTACCAGCAAAGCAAAAGGAAGTGGGAAATAAGTAAACATCATTTTTCCAAACGATGCTTTATTTCCACAGGTGAGTGATGTCATCGCGTCATATTTTACTCCAAAATATTACCAAGAGGATACAGAATGTTGAGAAAGTTAAGCAAAAAGCATCATATTAATTCTACCGATGTACTGATTAAACATGATACGTAAATAAAAAAAAACAAACAATTACGTATCTTTGCAACCTGTTGCAAACATGCAAATATTTTTTAGGATTTGATAAATTATTGGAACACAAACAATAACTCATTTACGTAAGTTCTCATAAGCATCCAAAAGAAACAGCCATGACTTGCTTAAGGACACAGAGGAAAATGTGGCATGTGAACATGAAACAAAGGGAAACACTTGACATCTTTGCCAATGGGACTTAAAGTGACAACACATCTTGAAACTTGCTGTTGATCCTTTTTATTCTGCCACTATGCTGAAAACCATTCAACCCTCCCATGTGAATAGCACTGTGTGCTTTCAGGAAACACACAGATACTTGCGCACATTATTCATGAGGACTCACAAAAACCCAGGTAGCTGAGGTTTGTGCTTCTCCCTAGTCTTAAAATGCAGGAACGACACTTATGCTTTTGATCTGTGTGAGAATTTCTTCAATACGAGCGACTGAGAGGACAAAAAGGAAAGTTGCAGCCAGGTGCTGCTATTTATCATCCCACGATTAACTGATCATCAGCAGGTGTGTAGACTTGTGTAAAAGCAGAACTTTGGTTTCTACAGCTAAAGATTATTCACCAGTAGAAATAATTCACAAAGTTGCACATTCACCCTAAGGTCACATTGAGAAATGCTTAGAGAAACACAAAAAACCCAGAGAGCTCCACATCAGACACTTCAGGCCTCACTGGGCATGTTAAAGGTTAAAGCCAAGGACAGCACAATTAGAAGAAGTACTGTTTGAAAGGGTTACCAGGATAAAACTTCTGCATGTGTCCAACAACTAAGACTTCATAAAAAGTGGGTGATGCAACAAGTCAATCATCCAAAGCACAAAAGTTAATTTACACCAGAGTGAAAAAGGCTGATGAAGTTACACAGGAAACGATTAGTTCTAGTTACAGCTGCTAAAGGTGGGTCTACGAGCTGATAAATTAGAGCATAGCTACAACATCTTTTTGTAATGTGCTTTTACAAAACTAAATGAGGAATTACAAGAAGGGGTAGTGATTTATACAGCACAGGGAGAAACGACGACTCCATGAAGAACAGCTACTTTCCAGTAGCTAATTTATTACCATTTACTGTACACACATTCAATGCATTCCTCTACAAAGAAAGCAAAATAAGGAAGAATGACATTCAAAGGACACGGCAATGGCTTTGTTGTCCTTTCAAAGGAACCTTCTCAATCCACAAAATGTCATTAAATGTGAAGAATTAATAAAGACAAAAACAAATGAATACTGTAGAATAAAGACAATAGAAGATGTGCAAAACTTCATAGGCAATGATCAAAAGGATTTCTAATAAGTTATTTCACCTCCCTGACAGAAAATGTAAACAAAACACATGTGGCCAATACGAAAGTCAACACCCTTGATCCAATAGGGCAGTAACAGCTTCATAAACATATGCACACAGACAATATTCTATGGCACAGAGTGCGCAACAATATGTGCAATCACAGGTTTTGAACGCTACCTCACACAGAAAGACACATAGTGCTGAGCATTGTTGTTCATTGTTTAAGGTTTACTCTGTGCTTCAGAGACTCTTTGCGAAATTGGATTTAAACGTAAGACAAACGTTCGATGTCAACATCTCTACTGTACCCAGCAGCTGCTGCGTTCGACACTTCTAATCTCAGTGACTGCTACATTACAGGGTTCCCGTAGGCATTTACTCCTATCGCAGTAATTTGAGCACTTCATTTATTATTATTATTTTGACTTCTTATGACTTGAATGATGCACTGATTGGAGAGCACTCAAAATTTCATTGCACATGACAATGACAATAACAAGACCTATTCTATTCTATCGTATTATATTCTTTCATGTCTTCATCTAAGATGAATGCACTCAATCTCCTCTGTTACAGGCAAGGAGGACGTCCTCATATCCATCTCATCCACAGTCTTACCAGGTGTGTACGTTGACTTCCACCGCAGCAACACAATCTTCTTTAAGTACTTGACTGTGTTGTTCTTCACACTGACAAAACAGAATGTATTGATCATGCTGTTGCTCATGGCGATGCACTCAATGATGTAGAAGGCCACCAGTGAGTTCTTCTGGCGGGAGATGAGCGTTGGGTGGAAGTCCCGCAGGATGGTGAAGCCATAGTACGGCGCCCAGCACAGGATGTACGTCGTGAGGATCGCGATCAAGACCATCACCGTTTTGCGGCGACAGCGCAGCCTCTTTCTTATCTGCTCTGTCTGGAAACCTGGCACGTTCTTGAACCAAAGCTCGCGGGAAATTTGGGCGTAACACATCGCCATGACAACCACAGGCCCGACGAACTCCACAGCAAAAACAAACAGGAAGTAAGTCCGGTAATAGACCTGCTGGTCCACGGGCCAGATCTGAGCACAGAAGACTTTGTGAGTGGTTGGGGTGCCACCATGAGGGTACATGGTCTCCGAGGCAAAGTAGGCGGAGGGAATGGATATTAAAATGGGAACAATCCAGACTCCTGTGATGAGGCAGTAGGCGGTCTGGTACTTCATGCGAGGTCTCAGAGGATGGACTATAGCCATGTACCTAGAACACACACGCACACATTGTTGCACTGAGGTGGGAGGAAATCACAAATCAAACGTCCTGCTTAGCAGTCAGAGCTCAACTCTGACGGCAAACAGCTCAGCCACTCATGGAAGATTAAAGCTCAATACATAGTGCTTCATTATTCAGGCAACTGAATTTTTCATACTGTGGGAATTTTTATGGAGTCACAAAGTATAAAGGCTTTTTGCCTCTTAGGGCACAATCATATAATCCATATGAAAAGAGTGTCACTAAAATGATTTCAGTGAATTGACTGACAGGACAGGGAGCAGGGAAATACATCAACCTGTATATGGTGGATGAGGCTTCAGCAACTTCAATGAATGAGGTTGAATATAAGGAAAATTGATTGATCAACCCTTACATTTAGTGTAGAATAATGACGTTCTGTAGTTTCAATCGATGTATAGTTAAAATGACTGTAAAGTATTTATGTAGCCTACATAATAATTTTTTACTCATTTTGTCTGTGTATTGATTGTGATTCTTCACCAATTCTCCTTCACAGTAATAAAACTTTCACTGGTTCTACATGATTATCATTATTACACCAAATACTTTTAATATGATTTCTCACTTAATACCAACTGAAAATCACTTCCCACGAATACAATTCATTAGAATGAAATGTAATTATTTGAGCATTATCTGCTCTTGCCTATAATACTTCACAGTTTTATATGCACAGTACCACCCACGAGGAAGCTCATGATTAGCCATTAGTGCAGCAGCAGGGCAGTGGACTCTCGATATGCTGCCGTCAGCGGGCTGTTGTTGTTAACACTACACGTTCCACGCAATGTCAGGGTAATTATTGATTCAACGGTAATGGTCTACTCAATGTTTAGTTCAGGCAAAAGATAAATCAAAATACTGTAGGTTTTTTCTAAAACTGAAAAATAACAGACACCAGAAAAAAGTAAGTACTCTGAGGCATTTATGTAGCACAGACAGGAGAAAAGATTAATTTTAGAAAAATTAATATTTTAGACAAAGCTTGAAGTAAGTGAGGCTCTACTGTAGTGCATGTACGCGCTCAAAGACTCCAAAAGAAGCAAATGTTGAGGGCACAGGTGCATGCAGTGCGCCGGTCACGTCAATCAGCCCGAGAGAAGACACGTTGCCATGTCGCACTAATTATCCGAGGCCCATTCAAAGCACAAAGCAGTCTTTAGCGCAATTTATTAGCCTTCAATCAACGGCGTAACCAAAACAGTGTGACTGTGAGCAACGTGATCACTATAAAGAGCCTACAAACAGAGCAGGCGAACACGATCCACACACAGCGGGTTTGCTGTGGCGAAAACCAGGTTGGACCCGTGGCCTTTGGAACCGTCTTCATGCTCTGTGGATTTAACGGATGCTGGAGACGTTCCCTGTGGGGTCGTTATCCTCTGTCTGAGATGACTTCAGCTTAGCCTTGTATGTTTATGACTTTCCCTCCCCTCTAATTAAGATGCTCAGTGGTTGCACCTGTGCTGCGCGCACACAAAGGTTGTCACGACTCTGATCCACCCGAACCAGAAAGAAGCAATGTTTTAACTGTATACACATTGTACAGGGTGACCTTTACTCATTGGAGCAACTTTCCTTTTAATTACCAGTCAGCTGTGCGTTTTATTGCTCTCTCATCTGTTAATTAGTTTGAATCACGTTTCAACCAAAACACATGTAGCTGGTTCAAATGTGAGGACGTGTGAGCTTTCAGACCAATTAAGCCTTAAAAGCTACATCAGAGTATGTCTCTACGGTCTCTGGAATACTCATCGCAAATATTTCAACAGTGATGGGTTATGCATTGAGACAAATCTCATCTCCTACTGCAATTCTCAGTTGCCATATGTTGCCAGGAAGAATTACACTATTGATGAAGGCCCTGCACATCACATCAATTCATCTGTGTAGAACTGAGGTGATTAAGCTTGTGGTAAGGGACGGTTTGCAGTAACATGTTGATACATCACATACATTCGAATTAGCTTAATTTTTATTTCAGTTTGACTGCGACCCATTGGTCTTTGAGGACCCTTTTACATACTATAACATTATTTTCTTGTAAAGACTCTGAGTAATAATTATACTGCAGATGGATAAAAAAATAACTTCACTAAGATTGTGAAATGTTGGATTGTTAAAACTCAACCAAAGACCTAATGCAGAAGTAAAATATTTGTTGATTGCTGTGGAATAATTCTGAAGATTTGTTTCTTTCACATCTCTTCAGTCGATGTTGAAGGTTTCTTGCCAGAAGCTGTCGTTTCTTGAATTGACTACAATGAATGTTTGCAAGGACGCTCTCGCGGTACCACCGACTTATGGCAAGAAAAACACACTCACCTGTCAATTGCAATGGCAAGCAGCGCATTTGTGGACACATAGAGCGACACAGTCCGGAGGTAGTTGACAGAAGCGCACAGCACTAGTCCATGATCCCAGGACAGCTGCTTCACCACGTAGTAGTCGACCAGGAACGGGCAGCAAACCACTGCCACGATGAAGTCTGAGATGGCCAGGTTGGCAATGAGCAGGTTAGTGAGATTGCGGAGCTTTTTGTATCGTGTCAGGGTGGCGATGAATATGAAGTTTCCCAACCCACACACCAGCATGATGCAAACAAGGACCACACCGATAACAATGGTGGCCACAAAGAAGGCCTGGCCCTGTGTGGTGTCTGGGATCTCAACTATGCCGTAGTCCGTATCATAGTCAGTGTAGTGCTCCAGAGGAGCCGTCTCTGTGTATGCTGCTACCGTGTGGCTGACATTAGAGTCCCCCATGTCTCTTACCTCGGCCTAGAAAGTCTTGAGTTTGAGAACAATTTAATCTGACAAAGAGGCGATGGTGAAAAATGGTGACGCTTTTCTGGACATGGCGTTCGGTTGTTTCAGTGAAGATGAAAACGGTGAATCTTCTTAAAAAAAACAGAAATGTCTCTTCACCTGGAACAAAAAGTTCCCATGTTAGCGTAACACATGCAGGGTCACACATCGAGATGTACTGTGATCAAAACCATTTACACGAGCTCCGCGGTTCAGGCGGAATCACACTTGGTTGTTTCAGTGAAGATGAAAACGGTGAATCTTCTTAAAAAAAACAGAAATGTCTCTTCACCTGGAACAAAAAGTTCCCATGTTAGCGTAACACATGCAGGGTCACACATCGAGATGTACTGTGATCAAAACCATTTACACGAGCTCCGCGGTTCAGGCGGAATCACACTGGCATGTCTGACATTTCTGGGATATTTTCTAAGGTGAACAAAAGCCTCTATGGACAGTACAGTAATATATTAGAAGCCTGTCACTTCTCAGCCTATGCCACAGAAAGGCTCAGCATGATAGCGCAAAGTGATCACTTTAATCCACCTGATCTATTCTGGATAAGCAAAAAACAAATATTAAATACAAAGAGACACATTAAAAGGGATTTGTATTCATATTACACATGGCAATAAACCTTCCTGCTAAATAAACACAGACTCATTATGATGTTAAACACTAGTTTTCTAAGGCGTTTGATTAGCAGTAGTGTAATTTTAAACAAGGTACAAAGAGACGAGACAGGCTAAAAAAGATCAGAAACTGTCTGGTGCCAAAGCAGTTTCACAAATAAAACCTTCAGGTCTAGAGCAAATAAACAAGTAAACAAAATGCACTTTGATTCATGACTGTGAGGTTGTTTATAACAACCAGACTTGTCTATATTGAGCCGCAGGGAGTCTCAGCTGGAGAAATAGGCTCTTATAAGACCTCTCCAGCCTAGAGACGCATCTCACTCACAAGGTATAAATCAGAGGTAGGAGCTTTGTTTTGTGTGTTAAAAATAAAAGGGACCTTAACAGATACTCACCAGCAGATGCATCAGATTCTTTCCGACTTTCTCTAATGAAAAGGGAAACGGGGGCAAAGCTCCGCCTTAGTTCCGATTAAAAGTCTTTAATTGCTGGACCAGGCTCCCAGTAGACACAAGCTCGACTCCAGCAGCCTCGTCGTACATCGTTCGCACCTCGTATCTGGAAGGAAATAAAAGTTGCGTCTGTTTCTCTCCCGCCTCCAGCGACGCACGCGACGATGACGTACGGTGGAAAAAGCTCTGAACGCGTCTGAAGAAGGCGCGAGAGGAGAGAGGAGCGCGCGTACACGCGTGCACGCGAGCCTGGTCCTGAGCGTTGAAAGTTTCCTGATGTCGTTCGTTTGCCGGGATTAGTGTAAATTCACCAGCTGTCATCAGGCTGGAGGCTGATCACCGCCTACACGCTTCTGTTCTCACCAAGGCACAAATTCTTGACTTAATCCCACTGAAAACGTGATAATCCTCTTAAGGCATCTGATGGAAGTTGCACCGGACCTTATTACTGAACATTAGCCACTTAAAGTGAAGCCTCATCAGATCTACAGATAAAAACATTTAAACTGATGTGTGAGTTCAAGCTGAGCTAGAAGATGTAAGTCGAACATTCCCTCTGCAGCGTTGCAGCCCTGCTGTTGTTCTCTTCTACCTTCTGGCACTTAAGAAACTAAATGTTTTATAGTGTTCACCTGAGCAAGTAGTGGGCCTTAGATTTGATGGGGAATTTCTTTTCCTATAAGAACAGAGGCCTGACAGGAATTCCTCAAGCTCTAAAACACTACACTTCGTGATCCTCGGGGGACTCCAGTAAAACCAAAACCTCAAGCACTGCACAAGGGCCCAGGTTGTAAAATGAAGCTTATGGTATCATTCTCATCTAGTTTCTTTGCAGTGTAACAGTATAGCAAGAGATGCTCTTCTGATTCACCCTGAAATCACCTGAACAAGAACAACACTGTTTATGCGCTTGTGCTCTGTGAGAGTCGGGTTTTCACTCTCAGACTGTCCTGTAAGCGCCTCCATCATTTGTGCTCCCTTTCTTTGTTTTATCCATGACAGACACTGCCTGCGCAGAGAGAGCAGTAATTTGCTGAGATGATCCGAAGCCTTTAAACTTAAACACAGCTTGGTTTTGGATGAGGGGCTTCTTGACAAACTGCAATATTCCTGTGGCAACCGAAGGATGCGTAAGACTAATTAGCAAAGCTGTGAACTTGCTCCGATGCCTTTCCTCCTTTCAGAGGTGTGGAAAGCTGCCAGTAGTGTATCTCTGTGGTCAGCCATCCTGAACAGCAGATAAATAGACGCAGGCGGCAGCAATGATGACTCAGGATCAGGATCAAGGATCAATTGCCCTCATGTTTTTGTATAGCCTCTGACAATTGTCCATCACTAGCTGCAAGATTGTTTATGTCCTGTAACTCGCATGTGACATTATGTAAAATGTTGAATATTAATTTTGATTGTGCAAAGTAAAGGTAAGACAGATTTACAACTTTCACCACAAAAGAGAGAAGGAGCTCCTGTTACATGCTTCTATTAGTTTTTATTGCCCACTAAACAAAAGCGGCTACATGGCCAGCTGTGCTAGTGTTGCCCCTGTAGCCTCGGATAAACATTAGGCTTTCATTTCCAAGCCTGGACGGCTCTCTAATCTCACCATAGCTTCAAATTTACTGCCACTGGTAACCAATGAATACAGATGAAGCCAGGTGGCAGAGAGATCCTGACGTAGTCTCCTCAGCCATGGAGAAAATGCAGAAGACCTGTAATCTACAGTGTCTGTGAACCGTTGGACAGAGAGCGAGGCAGCTTATTGATGGCAGCGTTATTAGAAATAAGCAGCAGTGAAACTGAATCCATACAAATACAAATGTGTTTAAATCTGAGTACAGGCCGTGCACTGGCAGTAATCAGCAACACTCGTGAATTTTTCCCGGTTTTTCTTTATCATCTATTAATTAATTTAATCTCTGGCAGCAGGTTGCAGGATATTCACGTCAAAAGCTTTTGCTAACTGCCTGCAGGTGGAAGTGCCCTTCAAGGTCTGTCAGAAACACTTTTCAACCTATTGCAGATACCCGTGGGCGTAATTAAACATTAGATGTATAGATGTATATTAATACATAAAATATATATTTAATTTATATGCACAAGTCAGTTTAAACAGAGGTTGTTACTTTAGGTTACGTATTTAACTGAAGTAGGTTTGAATAGAAAAACACAACCTCATACAGTATATTGCCTGCATCAGCTTCACTGTGTCCCTTAAAGTTTATGTTTCATGGTGTAATTTTTGCCACAGCTGAACTGTTTATGGTCTGCCTATAAGCCTCGCGTTTCCCTGAGACCGAAATATGCTAAAACGCTGATGTGAAGCTATTTGACATGTGTCCCATTCAGCCATTTTACAGACAGCTTGCTGGATTTGTCCAGAGGGTCGTTTTGCTTGATGCTGATGTCCTACAGCCTGCGGAGATCATGTAAAGCAGAAGCACCTCAGTCTCTTCCTCATTTTTCTAACACTGTCTCACTGTATGTTCTCGTTTTTTAATTGAAGCAGAAAACATTAATTAGGCATATTTTGTTGCTTTTAGCACTTTGTTGAAAGCCAGTAGAGGGTTTCTGTCCTGTTGTTGAATATCTTCCTAGAAAAGACTCAATTAGTTCAGTTAATTATATAACTATGTTTTTGAGTAACAAGTATGAACATTTTCTGTAATTAATAGAGTTCTGAGGAATGTATGTGGGAATATAGGAATATTTATTTTTCACAGTGTACAAACACAGATGTTTTTAGAAGAATCTATTCTGTCGACACAAACTGCTCTGCACGAAATTTCCCGTCTGTCCAGTGATGGGCAGTCGCCCAACACCATATCAAACGGGGATCTAGAAAGCAGCTGACTAAGACCCAGTGCTTTCACAGTTGTTTGTTTTTTTGGGGTTCTGCTTGGTCATCAACAGGGCTTTTCTAATCGCTTCCACAAAGGCAACAATGCAATCTAGAAGGCCCCAGGCTGGAAGGCACAGGCAGGCACAGGCGGCCACAGCAGGGGGGAGGCTTTGGGGGCTATTTCGCTACCAGTCAGTGCTGCTCGGTGTTTAGTCTAGCATGAGACAGCCGAGGGTGAGCACCCGAGTTTTCACACAATAAAGGTTCTGAAGGGGACCGAGCACTCCAGGGGATACCATCAGCCCAGAGGAGAGAAGCACGTCACCATGTTCAAGACCAGCTACCGGCACGAGGTGCGCAAGGAAAAGTATGAACGCTCCGATGTCTTCGAAGAGGAACCTGAAGACTCTGACACCTCTGCAGGCATCTCAGCCATCCAGGGCTGGGAGAGCCTTCAGGAGCTCAACAGCCGCTTTGCCAGGTACATCAACAGAGCCCGAGTCCTGGAGCAGCGCAACGCCGTGTTCCGCAAGCAGCTGGAGACACTGCAGCGCATGGAAGAGGACAGAGGCCTGGAGGAGGCCTTCACAGAGCAGATCGAAGTCAACAGGCAGCGTATCAGGGAGCTGTCCTCCGACCACGCCAAGCTGGAGCGCGAGCTGAAGGAAGCCTGCCGCATGCTGGACGAGTTCACCAGCAAGTAAGAGAGTGGCCAGTGGGTGTGATGCGGGTGTGAAAGGTCGAAACGATTAAAGAAATGAGACATTACGAAGTTAAGTTGAAAATGGTCCAAAAAGATGACACAGAACAAACAAGATGAGTTTAGGCAACAGCATAATCAAAGGTGAATGAAAATGTAGGATTGTTTATACAAACTGTTATGTACAGTAAAGGTATGATTACTTTGGATTATCTTATCTTTTCATGGGGACTATTTTTCCAGTGAAAATTCCTTCCCATCTAATCATTTTTCAACGCTGTAAGAACGTTCTATTCATCTTCATTTCTTTAATGTGGTGGGATGAATCACAGCGGTCAGCGCCTCAATAACGGCTCATCAGTGTGTAAGGATACATACCATGAGAACGAGAGGACGGGAAAACAAGGAAACCAACTATTTAATAACAACTATTCACCACCATGATGTAATCCTCTCCCTACAAGCTACAAAAGCCTTGTTGGTGAGCAGGGTACTGACAGATAGTGGTTGAATCAGCTGTTGTTGTTTCATTCATGACAAACCCAGAGGTGCTGAGCTTCTAGAAAGAGGCTGAGATCTTACTAGGCGCAAACCACACGAACCTCAGTCGAGTATTACTGCAGCTTAAAAACAGGAAATGGTACGACACCATTTCCTGCCTTATGTCAAGAATATTCTTTTGTTTCTAGGTATAGAAATGAATGTGACTATCAAGAACACCTGCGGGGAACGCTGGAGCAGTTAAACAAGGTACTGCATGGATGAAATTAAGGCTACGTACACAATCCTGCTAACAGAACAAGTACTTTACTATATATTTATTATACAAGAAACACGACACCTTTAACTGAATGGACGGTGTTTAAAGTGTCACTGTAAAATGATTAATAGACAATGGACGAAAATATTGGACTAATTTTTTTTTGTTTTTGGCTTTTGCTGCACTTTAATGTTTTCTTGCCAGCGTCACATTTTCTCTGTGCTCTCTCCTCCTGCAGGAGGCTGATAGCGCGCTACTGAGAAACCTGGAGTACCAGATCCAGTCACAGTTCCTGCAGGACGACATCAACTCCACCAGAGAGAGACACAAGAAGGTCAGTGACGCTACTGATAAATGATCGGGACTCAGACGAAAAGGTACCTGCTCCTCATGCAATTCCGTGCTCTCAAATATGAGGATGTGAAGATATGCTGATGATATACTCACAGGTAAACAAAATGGATAGAAATGCAGTGAGACAAGACATAGAAGTAGCAGAGAGCAATTGCACTGGTTATCACGATGGAGTAAATCTTTGCAAACTCTGTGCAACAACTCTGTGGTTTTTTTTCTTTGTGCCACTTTTGAAAAAAAAGATACAAGACACAAACCCTCGATGCAGACGTGCGCTACGCACCTGGGGCTTTAACAAATTTTTATCTTGTGTGACACGGGTGAGGAAAGAAAAGCAGAGAAAATGCAGCATGCTCCTCACAGCCGCTGGCATATTGTAGGAAGGCAAAACCTGGGACATCACTAGCTTGAAGGTGCAATGCAGAGGCTGCAAAACTGCTGAGATTAAAAAAAGACTCTTACATAATACATCACACATTCTTTCCACATACTTACTTGCCTGAGCAATTTCTCTTTTTTTCAAGTTTCACCCAGTCCTTTTGATGATGGATTAATCGGTGACTCTGCACTATTGAGATAACGAAAAGGGCGCAGCTTTTACCATATTATGTGGGAAAGAATAGGAAGACACCTCACATGAATATTAGACTTGAGGTCCGGTGCTTTAAAGTATCCCTTCGAAGAAATGGAGATGTATGCTCCCTTTGTGAGGCAGTGTGAGCTCACACACGTGCAAATGTGTTTAAAATGAATATTGAATATTTAAGCATAATTAAAGCCTTTTAATAAATATCTTTACAGCATCACTTAATAAAAAAATTGTAGATTTTATTTCATTTCTCCTTTTCTCCACACAGAACCTTGCTGAGATTCAGACTTACGTGAACATTTTGCAGCAGATCAACCAGACTCTTCCTCTTGTTCCCACTGTGTCAGTGGGCATCTCAGAGGTGAGATCACTAATGCTGTTGGTGTGTGTGTGTGTGTGCGTGTGCTGTAGTCCCTGGGGGAGGTGGTGTTTGCGTGTGTGTCAGGCCTGGTTGTGTGTCTGGGGATGATGAGGTCAGTGGCTTTTTTGACCAATTCATTACGTATGTCTGCATTTGTCTGTGTTTTTGTGTGCATGTGCAAAAAGCTCAAACAGTGAAATATTTCTTAGACAAGTCCTCAGTCTGAGCACAGCATGACACACAGCATAGTATAATAAGTAAATACTGGAAATGAGCAGTGCCACCATTTCCTATACAGCAGTAAAATTATGATGCATTTTAATTACACAGGCACATACAGTACAAGAGAAATATTAATTACTGGAGTTTCAAAGCATGCAAATGGCAAATTTTTCCAAATGTCCATCATCACTAAAAAAAGTTAGAAAGATTTCATGGATGCCTTTGTGCTTAATATAGATTTGTTTGTTCACATCCTTTAAAGGTCTAAGGTGTGAAATCGTGCTGTTGTTGGTGACTCACTAGGCAGCTGTATGCGTTTCCTGCAGGCCAGTATAAATAACCATTAATTAGGCCAGCAAACTGGATACAGCGAGCTCATTAAGACTCACGCTGTGATGACAAATGTATTCTATTTAAATTAGTATGAAAATCTAGTGTTATCATTTATTCCAGAAGATCTGCTGTCAAAAAAACTAAATGAGAGACTAAAACAACAACATAGATCAGGTTTATCCCAAAGAGTAGATGAACAAGAAATAACACACCAGTCAGCAGCACAATGTCCTTAGATTGAAGGATCACTGAAGCTTTGCATTTGATGAGACTTGACTGCTGGCTGTGTGAGTGTGTGGTGAGACTGTACGGCTGTAAACACGCACCGCGTTTCTCTGCATGTTTTCATTGATTTGTTTGAAATGTGTGCAGGAGCAGGAGAAGCTGTTGGCCCAGAGAAAAGTGCCCGTGCTGCAGAGTCAGCTGGAAGAATATAAGAGCGCCCTCTGCCAGCTGCAGGCCCAGAAACAGCGGCTACAGACAGAGGTGGGTCCCGCGGTCACCATGACAACAGGAGGTTGGACGAACACGCTGCGTTTCTGTTTGGTCGAATTCATCAAGACAATATTTAAGGACATGAAAAATAGCAAAAGCAGTAGCAGCGGTACAGTAGTCTGATCATCTCTCCTAATATTTTTATTATCTATTTTTATATTTGTCATGAATGTCTGAACCCACATTGACATCTTGCAAACAGACTATTAGCCTAAAATCTGTTTATTTGCTCAGAAGTCAATCTCTTGATTAAAAAGCACAATACATACAATAAATAATCAATGAATAAATATGTAAATGAGGTATAAATCTCATATATTGTCAAGAAGGATTTCAGTTACTGCACACATCAGCAGTGATGATGCTGCAGGCTAACCAGTAGATGTCACCCGTGACTACTCTATGGCAGCAGGGTTAGAGACGGAACTGTTTCGTCACAGTCACAGGGTATTAGAGAACTGGACCACCCAGATTTCACTTCTTTAGTTTAATCAGCAGTAACTGTACTAACTGTGCGAATCACCAAAGCTCTTGGCTGCTCTGTCCTTCCAGGTTTTGAATAAGGACATAACCCTGCTATGTGCACGAGTGATGTTATTTATTTTGCTCATATTACGCACTATATATATCTGTCAAGTCTCTGGATGTTTTATAAGCTTATAGATATTGTTGCTATTCATAATTTCTATTCACTTTATTTACATCACAAACGGACTAGTTTGTTACTTTGTTAATGTGTATCGCACTTTTCTTTCAGACGGCCATGTTGGAGCAAGCAATCAAAAACACACAGGAGACCTACGACGACGAGATCCAAATGCACAACGAGCAGATCGAATCTCTGCGCAAGGAGATCGAAGAAGCCGAAAGGTCGCTGGAGAAGTTCACCAGTGAATGTCGCCACCTGGCCATGTACCAGACCTCTCTGCAGAATGAGCTAGAGAGATACAAGAGGATTATCGAGAATGAAGATAACAGGTAACTCACCTCCACCTTCTATGACACATGCAGAAATGCACCTTCACAGAAGTACAAGGTCTGGGTGGGTCTGAGGCAAACAAGGGACTTATTTAGTGATTTATTTTGATTTTAGATCTGTTGAATCAACCAGCAGACAGGAGTGTGTTGTCACAATTTTTCCCTACTGCACCTGCACAACAAATTACATTTATCGTGTCTGTTTTACGCTCCTTAAGAATCTATTTCTGTATATATATATCCTGACGTGGCTGTTGCTTAGATGACATTTTACTGCTCTCTTTCCTACAGGTTGAATTCAGCGATAATTGGCAGTCCGATCACTCTGCTTAACACTAACTACCGCTACACCCACACAACCACCGCATCGAGCAGGGGAAGAGGTAAAGACAGCATTGAGCAATCAGCTGCCTTGCTTAAGACAACTGTAGTCAAGCTTGTTCTCATTCGATTTGAGTGTTTGTCTTAGTTTAGCAGTCCGAATAAGTTGACCCATGATGTTATTCTTGTCTAGACATCACCCAGGCTATCCAAGATATTACCAGCATCAAGCCCCGTCAGAAGATCCTGGCCAAGAAAGTTCTGAAAAAGAAAGAGCTGACCCCAATAGACGTGACAGGCAATGGCAAGGAGGAAAGAAATGAGAGAGCTGCGGGAGAGGCTGCTGATGAACACACCAAGGGGATCCAATCTGAGGAAGTGCAAGGCGAGAACGTGGGGAGAACAGAGCAGAGGCCGGTTCTTACCGGAGTGTCACCACAGGACGTCCCAGATGGAGCTCAGATCAGCAAAGCCTTCGACACACTGTGTAACATCGTTCGAGACAGAATGAGGAAGTACAAGAAGCCCGAGCCAATCGCTGACTTCTACACCAAGGGTCGCTACGTTCTCGTCACAGGGGACAGCAGCTACCCAGATCCCTGCTTCTACACCTCCACGCCGTCAGCTGGCCACATCTATGTCACAATCAGAGATGGAAGGATGCCTCCCTATGAGCCTTACGGACCCATCACACCCTCTCCTTCACCTCCTCAGCCCATTGTGGACCCTAGGCCTCTCAGTCCCACTCTGCCCCCGAAGGCAGGGGGAGGAAAGGATGATAATAAAGGTGGAGCTGGCAAGGACAGTGAAGGTAAAGCTAAGCGTAAGAACGGAGAGCCTCAGCCTCATTCTAAAGACCCAGTGCCTCCGCCTTCCGGTCCAGGCTCTGGTCCAAAAGGTCCCAGCCCAGCTGCTGAACACTCTAAGAAGCACAGAGATGACAATGGTCCCAGTGGGCCTGCTCCAAAGCCTGCGCCCCGTGGTGCCAGCACCACCTCCACCTCTAGTTCCAGCTCCAGCTCTGGCAGCTTCACCCCAGATACCATGAGCTACGAGAAGTTAGAGGTGATGGAATCTATGGAGAAGTTTTCAGACGGCCGCAAACTTAAAGGCTACGAGGAGACTTCAATGGTGGTGGAGACCATGATCGAGAAGTCCAGCAAGAAGAAACACTGAAACCAAGTCTGCATGTCAGCTCCACCAGAATCCGTTGGTGGTCTAGGTCCACCCACAAGTAGATGTTACTGACGTTGGCATAAGACTATTCTTCCAAGCACAGAATTACTACCAAGGAGTTTGTCTCTGAGGACCAATGCTTAAAGACCAACCGCACATTCCTGCTCTGGTACTCACTGCTCCTCCATTTGCTTGCAGTCTCTGGTTTTGTGTCCAGAATATGTTTTGCTGGTTCCATAAGTGCTGGTGTTGTTGTTCGACTTGACACCCATGCTCATGCTACGAGGCCTTTACTGTCTGAAAACTTGGGAAAAACCAAATCTCCACAACACCAATAAAAAAAGCCAAAGGAAATAAATGATGAACTGAGAAGTTGTGCCACCCTAACTCTGTCTGAGAAATAACTTTGCCCTTTGAGCTCATTAGTTTAATCGGATGCCACTGCCTGCCCCCAGCAGAATCTTGCTGTGTATTAATTTGCTTTGATATATTGAGTAATAAAAAGATTCAAACATCAAATGAGACCTGATCTGTTTGCTTCATCAGACTCATTGTTTGTCTCTTCATATAATATGATGACATGTTGCTTTTCCCCAGTTTGCTTGGTCATGTGTTGCAAATCACTCCAGTGCTTTAATAAACAGCTGAATAGATTTATTTAGTATACATCAAAGATTATGAAATATGAACAGAGGACCACAGGCTGCAAAATGAATCACACATTCCTTCCGTTGTTTATATAAACAGTGCATGTCACAAAAATATAAACAGAAAGAAGTATCACTGCTCTGCTTGCAAGATATTTAAGTAAAGTGACACAGAAAATCATTTACAGTCACAAACTGTACAACAGTTGGCAGAAGAGAGGTGCATGGCAGTCAAAGCAAGAGCATGAAGAACTCGGCTATTTGGTTGATCTACAATTCTGTGTAAAAATTCAGACATAGTTCACTTTTCCTATGTAGACCAGATTATTGAAGATTACACTGTCATCATGATCGGATTACGAGAAACATTCATTGAAGGCGAGGGGGCTAATTGAAACACTTAACGAAAAGCAGAATGAAGTGGGGAAGAGAGGTAGACAGAGAGGAGGATGACGCCAGAGAGTAGAAGTGACGAGACGCCGTATTGATAGATTGAGAGGCTGGAGCGAGAGGAGAGCAGAGAGGAGGCGGGAAAACTGGGAAACATGCAGATGGAGATTTAGTTGTTTTTACTCATCAAGCTCTTCAGACTTCTGTCTATAGCCTCATCTAGCTCCTCCTCCAGCTCCTCCTTTTTGGACATGGCGAGTTTAGACTGATAATCACGCACTATCTGGTCTATATAAGGGGCACTTTGTGTTCCATGCAGCATGAGAGTCCACTCCTTCAGGACCCCCCGTTGTGACTCTTCACCTTGAAAGCCCACCTCCAGGACCCAGGTCCCGCGCGGGTCCTCGCCCCAGGTGTGAGTGGTCATGAAGGGCCACTTGTCAAATCCCACCTTGGAGTCGTCGTCGCGGGGCCTTCGGCTCAACAGGATAGACTTCGTGCCCATGGGCGAGGTCATGTTGATGTTGAGGTCGCCGCGGCGGCTGGCGTTGACAGTGACTACCGCTTGAACGTGCTCCAGGTAGCGGACAAAGTTGTCCTTCCCTTGGCACGCTTCAGTGGTGATGGCCAAGATGAGCTTGTTGCCTGACTGAATTTTACTGGAGAGAGAGAAACAGATTGAGAAAACGTTGTACATATAACATATATATATATATATATATATATATATATATATATATATATATATATATATATATATATATATATATATATATATTTATCATCTAACACAGAAACACAGACAAAACCACACACATATATATATATATGTGTGGTTTAGTTTTTCAATCTACCTGTGCTCTGTCTTACTCCTTTGTCCCTGTAAATACTGTAGTTGACCTACTTCTTCAAACATAGACACACAGACAAAACAGCAAGTCTCTTTGTGAACCTGCTCCATGATTGCACTCTACAAGAGACGTGTGTCATGTCTGCTGCTTTACAATGGGAATTAAAGCCTGTCTTGTCTTGAATACACCTCTCTCAACACTCCAGCTTTCACTCCAGCCCCCCACCCTCCATCCCAACTCCTTGCTGGATTAGCTGCCATTAAACCTGGACATCTCGTTGTCATGTGCCCATCAAGACACATGTCAGACTGCTCATGCTATGTTTAGTATTTTTGTCATGCCACGATCATTGAATCATGTTTTTTGCTCAAGAATTTGTTTGATTTGTTTGCTCCCATGATGCCTTGTGGTGACCTCCTTATTTTTGCTCTGCCTTTTCTGAGATCTGGTGTTGTAGGTATTTTCTAGTTTTTGGTTATTTAAGACATTTATGAAGCTGTTCTCCTACTCTCTGGCCACCAACCAGGGATAAATACTGTACATAACAATTTCAGATAAAGATGTAGGAAGCCTGAAACAACATACAGTATACATGACACTGTATTAAATACAGTAAACATTGTCTTTGTGGATCTGAGGGCTTTTAAACTTCATCTATACTGAACCAACTTTTTGCTCTCTTTCTTTTTTGCCGTAGCAGATTTGTTCAGTACACGGTGTGAAATCAGACTGGCCTTTGTGTTGTTGTTGCTTTGTGGCTGGGAGGACATACTGCTGTTCTCACCTCTTTGGGTGATGGAAGGAAAGCGTGAGAACACAGCAGGGCAGGTGTGGTGACCAAAGGCTATGAGGAGACTTACAGTAATAACATTATTAGAGGCTGAGGCCGCATCCCAGGCGGCGCGAGAAAAGGCGATGCTGTGCGGAGAGAAGGCAACGGGGGGAGGCACAGAGACGGAGCGAGGGTGATGTGTGGAACAGCACTTTGAAAAATGATTAACAGAAAGCTATGCAGAGCAGAGAGGTGGGTGCAGCGGCGAGCGCCTTAGGGCTGATGAAGCAAATTACTATTCCCAGAAAAACAATTCACGGTGGGTCTTTCAGCTGCACCCAATGTGCATGTTGGGATGTTTTATCCGTTAACAATGTGAAAAAACGACACAATCATTATACTTTGCAATTAACTTTGATATTTTTTTCCTAATTCACTGAAATGAAAATTGCACTTGACTATTATAATTAGTTCATTTGCCGTTATGATGATGAATGTAACTAGATAATTTTGGCAGGTGCAACATTCCCATCAGTTAACGTGGGAGAGTAACTACAGCAGGCGGTCATAGAACAGGCAGAGGGATGCCTTCGAAGGGCAGGAGTCGAGATTAAAAACACCCCGCTGCACGGTGGGGCCCTGCGTGGCAGCGCCGCCGATAATGAGCTAAGCAAGCTGCAGCCTGGCAGAGCAGCTATCAGATCTGTGCTGTGTGTTTGTGAGCATGGCTATGTAGGTGTTTACTGCTTTTCTCTGGTGAAACACTATCATCAGAGGTGGGCTTGATGTAATTATATTCGTGCAACAATAGAGGCAGCAGACGCCTCGTGCTGCTGATGCAAAATATCACGTAGCGACACAGCTTTAAAAATAGAGACGGCATTTCTTCTTGAGCAGCAATTGATGTTTCTCCACACTTCATGCAATGAAGCCCTACACAGTCGGTGAAAGTTTTAAGGTCACACACAGGAACACTTTCACATCCTTCTGTCGTGACTGCGTCGTCTGAGCGCTGATTGGAGGAGAATAACATCAGGCTTGGGAGGGGCTGATGTAGGAAAGCAAACATACAGATGCAACTTATTAAGTCTCACTTTCTGTTGCGTCTACACCCACATACTGACACTCTGGCAATGCATGGGAAAGCTCTCGCTTTGGTGACAAGCATCGGCAACGGAATCCCTTCAGTCAGTCCGTGTTTCCATGGCACGACAAGTTGGGCCATTTATGATGCTCTAATTATAGTGAATAACAGGGCTAGCTACAGGAAACCACCAGGCGTCACACACAGGAGCTGAAAGCCTCAGGATATGATAGATGGGTGGATAACAGGGCCTTCGTCACACGCACACAAACACACACCCAGAGGGCGAAAGAGAGAAGAAAGGAAAGGGTGACAGAGGCACGGTTGTAGATAGAGGCGACGTGAGGAGGAAGGTGGCGTGATGCAAGGGGAGATGCTACTTACCGTGGGAGGACAGCGAGGATAAGATGACAAGAAAGATGAGGGCAGACCGAGGAGAAGAGACTGAAGAGCAGAGGCCAGATGGCTGCTAACTACCAGAGCCGTGGCAGAGCTACTGCTGCAGCATGTGAGCAATACAGCAGCTCCATGTATGAATGAAACCTGATAAATCTACAGGACCAGCAGAGCAACTAATCTAAATATGACAAGGTCATGAAGTGGACACTCCCATGGCAGAGATTTGATTACATTAGGTCTCATTAGGATCACCAGTAATCACATGAGTGTCTCTTGTTCACAGCAGCGTTTTCCTGTGAGCATCTTTCAAGGAGCAGTTTAATGTGATAGAATAAGTTGAGTGAATATTTAATATTATCTTAAAAATGAAACTCACTGGGTCTCCTGAATGGACCCGGCTACACAGTGGAAACGTTCGGGCACCGTTTTCCATTCCTTGGCCATTTTCACCATGCTGCCCGCATCCAGAACGCCGTAGCCAAACAGGTGGTTGAACTCGAGGCCCACGCCGTTCCTCCTCCACTGGTGGACCTCGTCGTGGAGCTGGTTCCTCTTTGAGGTCAGGACGGACAAGTGCTGCATGTCTCTCCAGGTCAGGTTGGGGCTGGGATGGAACATAGAAGGACGGCGTATGGAGAGTGTAGGAACAACTACAGTAGGAAAAGCAACTCATGGCTGTGCATTAATGACATGTTTTCTATTATCTGCATATCACTGTGCCTCTGCTTTGAGGCAGATGGTTGTCTTTGTCCGTGTCTCCCTCCATTATCCAGGCTGTGTAGTGACAGCTTTGTTCTGGCTGACTCACTGACTCCACATGGTTCAAGTGTGTTTGGGCAGTAAAAAGGCCGTGCACTTGTCCTAACAGCCTCGTGGGTTATTTGCCGCCGGACAGGGTGAGTATCCGCTCCTCCCAACAGCAACATCATTATTGTGTGTGCAAAGCAAACAGTGTTTCTTTACTCAGCTCCACTAGCTGGTGTTAGGTAATGGTTGCCGAGTCCTGTCAGGCTTTCACGTGAAAAATCAAGCGCGTGAGAGCGCAGCAAGCTTCTCATCTGGGTTTGTAAGAAGTAGTTCACATTAGTCTAATTATGCACGGGCAGGTTTACTTAAGCTAGATTTATTCTCAATCGCTTTCTGATTTACAGGTTGGTCTGTGTCTTTGTTAAAACTAAGGCAAAGACGATCAATGTGATTCAAAAGCTCAAGGCTGTACTTAGAAAAAAATACTGACTGTGACAGGATCTTACTGTGATATTCCACCAGAGCTTTCTTCAGCTGAGAGGAGGATGAGGGAGCAAATTGTTTTCTGGAGGCAGCCCATCTACACTAAATCAATATTCACAGCTGTTACAGGTAAGTAGAAGGGGAAGTGGAGCACATACTTTGCCTCAAGGGCCAAAGCGAAAACACCAGCTGCCTCTGGAGCTGCTGCTGATGTTCCAGAGTGACGCAGCGTGCAGTTTCCATACAGGTCCGTGGTGGCCTGAAATAACACAGACAAGGAGAGAAAACATGCGTTATGATGAGGCACTACAGCTAATTATTAGAACCAGTCCAAACTAATGATGGACGACGAGTATCCACAGAACAGCAAAGTATCACATTACTACAAAGCAACTTCAATGTAAATTTAAGGAAATGTGAATCTGCTTACGCTTAAAATCAAGTCTGGAGCACGAACTGGTTACGTAAACATGTCAGCAGTCAAGTCATGTTTGTTTATTTACTGGGCTTTATTTATATAATTCGGCGCTTAATTAGAAATTATAACAGATTGACTGCAATTAGACGGGAAATCCTCCGGAAGATCTCTGTCAACAGACAAAGGTGATTTGCATAATCATAAGAAACAAACACCGCTGCTTTTGTACATAGGAAATGAGGATATTGCAACATTCATCATCCCAACCTTAACTCTCAAGGTCAAGCATTTGTCCTCTGTTAAAGGAAGTAAACCGCGTCTGTCGTGTTCCAGTTGGCCTTTATTCAATGACTCATCCGCTCAGTTTTTCGGGGCTCACTAAAAAGTCCTCCAGTAAAACAATGAGTCACTCAAGAGTTTTCCTATTTCTCTACACGTCTGCTATGACCTAAATGACGACCACGTTGGCCAGGAAGGTAGTTGGGGGGGGGGGTATCATCTCCAGTGGAACCATGTTTCACACCCAACCAGCAATTACAGGGTAACAGTGTCTCAGGTTTCATCCAATCTCCTGAAAGGTCCAAGAAACTGACTGACTGCTGGGTTAAGTCAATAAAGCCATTTACAGTTCGTTTTCTGAAGGAGGGGATGCATTAAAAGTCATCGTCACACATCTTGGAAAGGTTTTAGAAACTGTGACAAACAAACGACACACTCACTACGCCAGCCTCTGGGTTCCTCTTGCGTCCGTTGCTGAACGTGGATGCCAGGGTAGAGGAGCAGCTCTCGTCGTACAGCGCAGTGCGGCCATCGTTGATTGCTGAGTTGATGGAGATCGTCCACATGCTCGAGGCATAACCGTCGCAGTTGCAGTCGTCATAGCTACCACCATCTCCTGATGCCCACACGTAGATGCTGCCTTTTCCTGCACGACCCTAAAACAACGTGGTCATCGGCGTGAATGAGAGGACTGGCATGACGAGTTCCTCTCTTGACATGAGTGTGTGTTTGTGTGCATTTCAGGGTTTGTTGACTTGTTGTCAAGGAAGGTTTGCCACTGACAAACAGCTGAACGCGCACATTTTAAAACATAATCCTTTTCTGAATTCAAACCTGCAGTAAAAGCCCATCTTTGTTCCTGAAACATGAAACAACTGAGTGTGGCTCCACACAGATAGACTCCTCTCCACCAAACCCTGCACCTGTTTCTACAAAGGACACATCATTTACCCACAGAACAAAGGTTCAAGTGGGGGAGGAGAGGGATGCCCTTCCCTTCATGATGCCAATTTATGTTTCTCTAAGCTCACATATTGCATATGAGCTCCAGGTCTCCTGCCTGGCAAACCACACAGATGCAACTTTTAAGTCACCCTCTCTAACTGTTTTGACATTTTCACGTGTTTTTTTTGTTGCGCACGTCATGTTCAGCCTACGCACCATTTATACAAGCCGGCATTAGAATCTGAGACGCAGATTGTAGAGTGGCCGCTTGATTAGTTGTTTTTGCACCATCAGAGATTACAGCCGGCTACCTCGCCTGAGACAGGGTCATTTCAGCCCAACCCACACCTGCCAGCACATGGAGCATGATGATTAATCAGGCAAGTAATTGGCAGTGGCACCGTTAGCATGGCAACCACTAGTTAGCGTGTGTGTGTGTGTGTGTGTGTAGCAGGACTATCCTTTAACCAGAAGGGCCACATTTAAGCCCAGGCCTTAGAGAGGTTTTGCTTTTTTGAAGTGTCCTTGAGCAGGGCATCGAACAGAACGTAAAATCAGCTCCAGACGTCCTGAAACTCTGCTGATCTGTTTGAGTCTCTAGTTCTTTAACTCTAGGCAAACATCATTCAAACAGCAGGAAACAGCAAAATATTTTTTACTCAAAGCACGTTCCCCCCGCGACCTTCAGGACAGCAGGTGTCACCACTTTACCTTGTTGACGCCATCAGCCATAGCTTGCAGCGTGAGCTCTCGAGGCCCATCCACGGTCTTGCCGTCATCCGTCGGGCCCCAGCTGGCACTATAGATGTCAATAACCTGGGGCATGTGGCTAATGGATGATGCCTCGATTATGTCAGTCATGAAGGGCTGATCGAGCATCCTAATACCTGAGAAACAATGAATGTGATGTCATCTCAGTAGCAGCACAAAAAACAAGCAGTCACTGCTCATTTTCTTACTTTTACTGTGCTACTCAGAGGGCAAACTTCGCAGAAAATCAATATGTAATAGAAGCAGGGAGCTGCCTGGATTAATGTTGTTGTCCCCTAGCTATGCAGAGTGAACCGCAGTAAGTGGGTACTAAAGGTACACTGTTCAAATGTGCTCCTGCTTCCATAATTACCTGTATTTTCTAAGTTAATATTCACTGTTTTTCCTCTCACAGCCCGAACTGCAGTTTTAATACAACACACACCTGCCACTTTAGAGTTGTAGGCGACTCCCACGCCGCAGATGTTGTTGTTGGCTGCTGCAGACACCTCTCCAGCACATCGTGTGCCGTGACTGATGACACCAAAAAGCAGAGGGTATACTTTTATATTTCTGTGATTAGATGCAACTCTTGCTTTGTATGTGTCACAATACAAATAAATAAAATAACAGATAATAAATTATTTAGCTTTTTCTGTTGCCACAAACCCGTCATTTGAATTTGAATACTCATTAATCATGTGACCTGAAGAACAGTAGCACATGCAAAGGCAACCGAACGACGCATCCACTCATCTGTCCTTCATCGGAGTCCAGCTGAATATGTTTGCACATATCATTGTTTTGTGTGCACCATGTGATGCGTGTCTATTTCTCCGCTCCCTACAGGGACGCTGCAGAGAGTCAACCCCTCTTCCCAGCATGCTTTGCTACAGACAGCCAGCTATTTATAACAACCAGCTGATTAGCCAGCGAGTTGTGCCTGACAGTCAGCAACTGCTGCACTTACAAACCCAAATATTCCCTTCTCACTCCCACACAGTCACATGAAGCAATAGTTATATAGTAGTGTACTAATGCTACGCCTCCTTTAGTGAGCCAGTACATATAGGCAGCAGTTTTCTTTGTTGTGTTGGACAACAGCACTGTTTATACTGCGTCATTATGTCTTAATGGAACTATGTGGAGAAAAAAAATCAATAGACGAGAGCTTCCCGACTCCAGGGAGAGCACACCAACGCACACTCGTGTGTGTGTGTGTGTATAAACATGGATTGGCTGGGTGAGCTTTACCTGTTGAACCAGTCGTCTGTGTAGCGTGGAAATGGGAACGGGTCATTGCTGCTGAAGTCATAACTGGCATCGGCATTCTGGAAAGGACCAAATGGATGCATTAACCAAAACAAAAGCAACGCTGAGGCAGAAAACAAAAGGATAGCCGGCAGCGGGTCGCGTCAGAGTGACCTGCTGACCTGCTCTGTCATCTGGATGCACCAGCTGGGAGGGACTTTGGCCTAATGCATGGCTACAGTAGAGTAGTCAGGGTCATGATTAGAATTTATGGCATAGATCTACCACAGATTAAACATTTTAATAGTCACGAGTTGCTCTTATCCCTGTACTGCATTGTAAACATGTGTCTGGTTAGCTTAGCATAAAGACAAGTCTGGCTGTGTCAGAGAAAACAAGAGATCCTATGTTGTCCTATTTACTTATTTAAACCATACGCCGACCTTTTCCTATGACTTCAAGTAAGTAAGACCGTGAATAAACGCATTTCCAAAAACCTTCAGGTCACATTAACAGCCCAGTATGTACCAGGAAGAATGTACTGTATGCTCAGTAAGATTTAGCAGCCACTGAAATCTGCTGTGAGCTCACATTTACTTTCTCATGTTACTAACAGTGCTATTTATGTGGCTTTGTGTAGCCAGCAACAGGTGATTTGTGTGGTTGTAAGTATGGAGCAGCCACCGCCGTGTTTATTAGTCATGGACCTGAACACACCAGATCAATCTTGGGGGTTGTTTCCACGCACTGGCCTGACAGCTCCGCTAGCTGGCATTTAGATGAGATGATTCAGAGATGACAAAGAGAAAGCAAAACAGAAAATGCTCACTGACCCAACGGAGAATCACCGAACTAGATTTAATGCTGAAGTGGCTGTGAAGAGGAACCTGTGCTATTGTGCTTTAATATCATTGAGATGTGTCAGTAAAAAAAATGCTGCTGCCATTTAGTCACTACAGTTGAGATTACTCCTGTGGCTCCCCTCTCCCTCAGACAGACGCATTAGACAAACAACAGTTTCTAACAAGTGGCACAACACCAGCAGCGAATTAGTTAATAATGCAGAACTGGCTTTAAAAATCGTTTTCACATTTATGAAAGGAACACGCGCTGTTCCAAAGGCTTTTTTTTCCTTTTACGTCAGGAACAGAAGTGCGTGTGTGTCTCTGTGTGTGCTTTTCCGTTTCTCTTTTTCATTAAATGGAGTGAAAACCTCCCAGGTAATAAATGACCCAGGGACATGTTCATGAATCACTCTTCTCAAACTGATATTTCTGCTATCAATCACACACTGGTCTTCTTCTGGTGTCCTGTGAGCAGCCAGGGTCTGCGTAATGGATTGTGCCCAGCCACGGCCACCTCACCTTTCCCTGGCAACCCCCGCCTGTCCGTCGTCCCTCTGAGCTAATGGTACTTGAAAGAGCAATAACTCAAAACTGTTGCTGTAAAAGCCAGCGTGCGCTGTTTTATTTGGCTCAGATATACTGTAGCATCAATTAGAGGGTAATGCAATTTAAGGCCAGTAGCATCTGATTGACAACAAGTGATGGAGTATTGTACTTGCTTCAGGTGTTTTTTGCTGCTATAATTACACTCCACTAAAATTATCTGAATGGTGAAGTTATTCAGAACAAATATATAGATACTTAAAATATATTCTTTATTAACAATCAGAGGACCTTCTTCACCTTTTAGCAAGTGTTTGGAATCCAGCGTAAACTCTGTCATTGCTCTTAACGCTTTGCATGTGGCTTATTATTATGATAAAGCACAGACAAAAGATCTTGATGTATCCTTCTCAGTGCTATTCATCATATTAGCACGGGTGATTTCAATAGCCCATTGAGTGCTGATAGCCTAATCCATAATCCAGCAGAGCCAGTGCAGAATTTCTATATTATGACCTTGCTTCAAAGTCCTTTACAAGATGCTTTAAAGCACCATGAAAAAACTACACCATCCATCCAAAGCAACTTTAAAGCTATTAAAACAAGGACAAATTCTGCCTTCCCACGCCCTGTCACAGCATGTGATGAGCACCAACAATAGACATCTACTCTCCAAAGTCTTTTCATTTCACCACCTCTCCACATCTCCCCTACTAGTGTCTGTAACAAAGCAACATATGAGATGACTTTCATGGTAATGTGACATCATAACAAGTTGTCATGGTAACGATTCAGGGCGTGCAGCACAGTAACGCTCAGAGGGGACATAAAACCCAATAACACACCTCCACAATTCTCTTTGAGGCAGAAAAGATAAAGGTCATTCACTGATCAATGCTGCCGTTAACTACAAATCCTTCTAGTACTCAGGGTAGTCAAACACAATAGCAGTATTGAAGGACTGGCAAGCACGCAGACAAAACGACGAGCTGCATTCACACACTTACGCTAAGTCTAAAACCGAGTCATCTCTCTCAAATTCAGTGCGTTCTTCATGGGGCATGTAATTTAACGGCATAATAATAAGCTCTCACTTAGGCGAACATTTGGATCGCCACGGCAAATACGCACATTCATTCAAATCCATCATGATCATAAAATCGCATTTTAAATAAATTGTTTGTGTGTTTTTTTCAAGCACAAAAACGCACATGCACTCAGACAGCGTGATCCATCAGTCCGGCGGAACATGCTCCTGCATCACTCCAGCTGAGGCTGACTGTTATTTTTGGGCCAAGGCTCATCTCTGTTCACAGGCAAGAAGAGAGCCTGGCGAGGAAAGACTCATACACGTGCACACGAAGACACGCCGTGGGCATAACGTGCGCTGTTCTGGGATGATTGCGACGAGTGAGATACATGCACAAACTAGAGCAATTTCTAAAGGGATTTCTTGTTAACAAAGCATTGATACAACCATACAAATTTGCCAAGAAAGCATCATGACTCAGTTTTTAGCAGCACCTGAGTTTTTCTGAAAGGAGGTTTACAATGTACATTCCTGGAATCAGCAAGAGAAGACAGCATTGCAAACTTCATGATCACATCAAACTAAACCTTCTGCGTTTCCTTGTCCCTCTTGTCCTTTAAGGTTTTATCAGCATTCTGGAGTCAGAGCATCGCATTATGCAGTGCCAACTGCCCTAGCATTATCTCTGCTTGAGACAGATCGGCCTGCCATTGTGCCTGCCACAGTGCAGTGTGCATTAACATTAAGCAGCTTGGCTGGCCGTCTGCCCGTCTCCGCGTCCTCCAGGAATACAAGGAGACCGAGCAGCCATGGAGGCAGAGCCGAAAGCACCTGTCACTGCCAACGGCACAGCGTGAAATCCACCACCTGAACCCCGGCTTCACTTATTAACAACACTTCAGTAAGACAAGAGGGAAAGTATGAAATGAAACAGCACTGAGGTACTCACGTAATTGGACGACAGATCTGGATGCAGATAGTCGATCCCTGAAATGTGATTTTGACAGCAATCAGTGTTCGAGCGTGACAGGAAGGTTCTTCCAGAAAACAGCATGAGCTTGAGTGTCTTAATGTAACAATGGCATTGTTTCAGTTGATTGTGTAGAACTGTTTAAGTCAAATAATTTTCAAGTTTTATCCTCTATTTGTATTCCATAATAATTTTACTTATATAAATAATATAATTAAATATTGTCAGTGTGTTTTACTACATGGTTATGATACAGTAGCATCAAGTTCCTGTTCATTGAAGTATAATTTGTAATATACACATTAGTGATAACAATTACTGATTATATAAGAATATTATTATATACTTGTGAGTTTTTATTTGTACATCTTATTCCGATTATTCTAATTCACTGCTTGGATACAGAACAATGTGTGAAACAAACTTTGTGCTCACCATCGTCCATAATTGCGATGGTAACTCCTCTGCCCGTGTAGCCCAGCTGCCACGCCTCAGCCACGTTAAGATCCAGCCCAGGGGTACCATCTGCCTGGCCCGTGTTTATCTGATCACTCAGACAATATGGAAAATATCTGTGACTCATGGCAGCCAGGTGAGCCACCAGTAATAAGTCAGTCACAACAATACCACATCACAACATGGAAGACGTGCGTACATGCAAAAGCGAGGCGATTGGACAAGGACGGCCTGGGTGTGAAAGAGGAGGAGGAAGTAAATGTCAGTGACACGACACATTCATCAGACATTAATCAGATGAATGACTTGGCATACAAGTCACGCTTGCCGGTTAGGGTAAACAAGCGAGGGAAGCAGAAAGCAGTAGTGAGGTGGCATGAACAGAGCCGGCCAGGCTAATTGAAAGATGAATAACTATGTTGATTCAGAAGGTAGTGGGGAATATGCCTGGCCTCTAATTAACGTGGAAGAATGTGGGTCGGTGCTAAAGGTCAGGCATCATGCAGCTTGGCTGATTACTCACCAGATACCACTGTTTGGTGAATAGCGGGTCACTCATGTTGACTTCAATATCATTGATATTTCTGTAGCCTCGCTTCTGACGACTAAAACCCTCTTGCTCAAAGACATTCTTCACCTGAGGAAGAAAAATCAAAAGGTCACGTCACGATCTGCCACAAGCCAACAATACTCTCACGAAAACATATTTAAAAAATCATAAATAAAACAGGTTAAGAAACCAAACCCAGGAGCAAAACCGAAGCAATATTTATGGATGTATGGCAGATGAAACATGAGCATGTGCTACTGCTGCTGCTGTGCTCAGCAAATCAGTGACAACCCAGCCGTGCTGTCCTGTAACATGAAAGCAGAGCATCATGAAAATCAGACGAGCTTCTCTTTTTCTGCTAATCAGAGGCTCTGCAGCTGCAGTACTCACCTGCCACACAACACATCAACCCTTCCCTTTCAGTACATTTTCAACAAAACCCAACTGTGATTACGCTCGAAAAGACGCATTTGATTTTTTGAATAATCTGAGACGATAAAATGGATGAACAGCTGTGTCCTACTGTATGTTGCAAATGATTACAGCGACGACAAGACCGCTGCCACGCACTGGAAGAAGCTTGGCGGCATAATGAATGGGGATAAATGTCTTCGGTGGAATTTAGGTGCAGGATCAGAGCAGGGCTGTCATCAAAATCATAATTTGAGAATCACACTCATATTTCATAGCCGTCATCTCTGTCAGCAGTTGTGATGACAACAGTAATCAGCCGTCGGGAGTTCAGCCGTTTGAAAATGAAGCCAATTTCCTGTGAGGTTTGAGTGAATGTCATCGAATAACCACCTTCAGACATGGAGGAAAGGGGTTAAAGGAGGTGAAGGAAAGAGTCATTTCATCTGCTCATCAGCTAAATCAATCAGATTAAATGTATTGTGGAATAATAAATAGAAACTGGTTTTCCCTTACATGTTGATATCAACAACAAATGAATAAATCCACACCTTATGCCTTATTGATAAAATCGCTTTAATTTTACGCTTGTACCTGAAAATGCTGAAGATAAGAAAACTGAATTGTCTTTTCACAGCTTCAGAGCCACATTTTGAAAATTGATTCCTGTGGCTAAATGTTCCTCTTGTGCTTAACCAGGCATTGTCTGGTGTGTTTACCACCACAGATAAGAGGACAGACCAGCACTTAAGACGGCCTATCCATCCTCCACTTTCTTTTATGGCATCGCCCAAGCAATCAAGGCGCAAACACATGCTGGAAATCAACACATCAGCAAGTCCCTTAAACAGCCAGTCCTCAAAACAATCCCATCTGCATATTTACCTTCTGTCTGGAGATTTCAACGTGATTTTAAATGTAATCCACATTCAGAGAGAAATTGCCGGCACTTTCTACATTATCCCTGTATTTCCCCCTGCTCTACATCCATCATCAATTTATTCCATCACTTAGTAGGAGAGCTGGTATTTCCCTCGAGACAGCATGTCATACTGCCCACTCACAACATCAAACAGTGCCCGTTCACTACCATCACTGCCTGCTCACAGCTCACAACGCTCCAGTTCACTTCGAATCAAAGAGCTGTGCTGCCTCTCTGCCGTCTCTTCATCCTCACTTCTTCTTCTGGCCTCCCCCAGCCAGTGTGTTCTCGGGTCAGAAGATGCTGACTTCATAGAAGACTTTGTATTTTCACCTTTCTTCATGTGTGTAGATAGATGTTTACTGTTAATGGTATATAATACACATGGGAGGAGGAGCTGTCACTATATAATAGGTGGATGAACAGTGTGAAGGTGCACGCGTCTTTGAATGAATAGACATTTTATTTGAAATCCATGTAAAAACGACAAGGACCAAGACAAGCGAGCACAGAGAATTATGCACGAAAAAGATGGCGGGTGAGTCAAAAGTGGGTCAATATGTTCCACTAGTGAGAACTGGGGCTCCTGGGAAACCAAGGAATCCATTCAGTGCTGCTACTCTCTTAGGATCATTTTAAGTATCTTGAAAGATTAAGTTTTAAAGTTTTAAATAAAAAAAATATTTTCACAGCCCCTAGAAATGATGTTCTGGGGATTGTATTCATTTTTATTATGAAATGTAAATTTTACAAAACGGTTTATCAATTATCTATTATTATTATTATTATTATTATATAAGATCTATAATATCTATTGTTATTATATTATTTATAAACAATTATCTTTCTGACAGCTTCATCTTGAAAATAGAGAAATCATAACCTTTGTTATGATTTGTAATATGTTCATGTGTAGCTAATACAACGGCCTGTGAGTGTATTGTAGAAATACATTTAGCATAACTAAACTTACACAAAATAATATATATATATATAAGCAAACATAACAGTGAGCAGTGCCATCCATTTCTAAAATCACCCCTGATACCGTACTTCATTGACTGAATGGAAGAAAAACACGTCAACGTAACATTAAATAAGACCTGCTGACCTCATCCTTTTATAAGATACATACAATAATCCATAGCTGGAGTGTGGTGATGACCACGTCATGCATCTGGAACGTGGACCTCCCTGTGTCTGTGCGGTGTCACTCACATTAGCTCGCTAGAGTGGCCCCGTATTTATTTTCATTAGCACCTCTCACAACAGCAATTAGAGAGGTTAGTTGATTGTGTGCTGCAGGACCTCCGCTTCCACTACCTCCGGCTGTGGGCACAGCTATAAACACTGCTCCCCAACACTGTGAAAGTTTGAATTGCTCAGACTAAGCATGATTTGAATAATCCATTGTTCAAACCTGTGTGGACTGCTCCCTCCTGTCTTGCACTAACATGAAATGAATATCTGAGTCTGAACTCCTCGCCAGAAAGAAAACAGCCGAGAGCAGAGCTGAGAATGTTGTCATTAGCTCCTAGAAACTGGCCTTGTCCAAACATTACCAAAAATTATTAGAATGTTTAAAAATGAAAATTAGACTTGCATCCCTATTATGAAGACTAATAGAACACTAGCATATGCGATCATAATTTATAATTCAATTGAATTTATGTAATTGGTCATGCACCTAAAGTTACAGCTGTTAGATATTATATATTAACTCATATTGAATTAGAGATCCAACCATGCGATGAAGTGTTTAAGTGGTCCTCTGTGTTCTACTTCAGGTTTCGGGGATTTCAATTGCTCAGGAGGCACAGAAACAGAGAAGATGGGATTGTTGGTCCAACCCAGCACATTACTGTCAGTAAGCACCTGCCATCAGACTGTGACCCAAGAACACAATAGCGTAAATGGCCAAACTGGAATGTTATTAAGTGGATCGGCCTTGGACGTCGATGTCAGCCTGATAAAGCACTGCAACGCCACAAATGAATGAAGAACACAATGTACCAGTTTCTTTAAAAGATTCCCTGCAACACATTTTACTTAGGTATAAGTCTGGACTTTCCACTGCATTTATACATGTACATTAGCCTCTGATGGAGTCACCCTGCTAAGACAGCGTGCTCTCCCAGAGCGGCTCTCGCTGGGCGCGTGCCTACCCTGTGGTCTTTTTGGAGCCGTTGTCTGCTGTGGACGCTACGTTTGCTCCGCCTCTTGGAAGTGTCCTGAGGATAGAAGTGAAAGAGCCCCTCTCCGAACGAAAGCTAAAAGAAAAGACAAAAGGCAAAAGACAACGCTTGGTCAGGAGGAGAACACAGATACAAGCAGGAGGGCAGCTATCAGATGTGGATGAATGGAAAAAGAAAACACAATAGATCATAAATGGAGGGGAAGGACAGCAGGTCCGTCTCCAGGTAGGAACAAAAGCTCTTTTTCCCCGGGTTCCACTAAAGATCTATTTTAAGATTGGTCGCTTGCTGGAATCATCTACAGTAAATCACAAGGGCATGAAAATGAGATGCATCATCCAGAGCTTTCCCTCTGGCACTGTGCAGAGATTAAAGACCCCCTTATGCCTTCGTAACCGCCAGGGTACAGGTCAATCCTCAAAATAAGTGCTTTCAAATGTGCCTGTCACATCTAATGTGGAAATGAAATTCTTACGGCAGGATGGGGATTATTCAGATCTTCCTCTGCTCTTAAAATCTCCTGTTTATTCCAAAAAGCAGATGGAAGCTTGTGTCTGTGACAGTGCTTCACTTTCACTGGCTCTGTTAGCCATCCAGGCTATTTTTTGGATCTTGACTGACTGGAGGTCTTTCCCTCGTTCTGTCACTTCGTGCTCACATTTGTATGTGTGTCCAGGCTCATTAATTAAACAACAATAGAGATAATTCAGACACAGACATCGTTTAATGATGAATATCCCATCAAGACAAATATAGCTGCCGATTACATAACCTGGGAGGCGATAGAGGGGGGGATGATGTAGTGCCTAAGAGAAAAGGAGCTGGCAATCACAGAGGCGGTGATGCTGAACGACCACCGCGCAGGCCTCACATTACAGTTACGGACTCAACCTGGGTTGTTTTTTTAAAGAACAAAAGAAAATCCTCATTCATAGCAGTGCAGACCCCCTTCTGTTCATTGCTACGCCTCACTGCCGAAAGGCCCCAGCCAATTTCACCGCACGTTTATTTCTGACATGTGACAAGCTCAACGCACGTCAGGGAATTATTACCACTGCTCTGCCATGAACGCCTGCTTCATCCTTTGACATGCTGTGGTGTGTGTGTGCTGCCTTTGTTGGCATCTGTGGGGAGAACTGTGCATGTTACAATATGCAGAAATTAACACACATAATGTGTGTGTGAGACGTAAAGACGCGTGTTGTAAGATTTCATATAAAATATGTTACCACGTGAAATATTCTATTAATGTAAAACCCACAAATGTAGCCCATCACTCTTCCAGAATGACATCATGCCACAACTGTGAGAGAACCCCCCGATGATGTAATAGGTTGTAGTTTTAAAGCAGCATCATTTCACTGAAGGCTCTGTTTCTTAGGTTTTGCTGGACACTCAAATGAGATATTTGACCCTGGCAGAGTTGACTCCCACAGCAACTGCCAACCTAGTAGGCACATATTTAAGTGGGAGTGACGTCATCGAATTAGGAAAAAGTGTAATGAAGTCAAAACCTCGAGAAGCCACTCGGTAGCCCCTGCGCTGTTTGATTGCTAAGTATGTCTGAATACGAGCTGGAAGAAGTGTCCGGGGAGAGGGAAGTCTGGGGCTCTCTGCTGAGCGGATGCACATGTATGGATATATTGTCTGAACATAGATGTTTATACCTTTTACTACTATGTCCTAATTCTGAGTTCGCAGGTAAATGGTAAAGCTGTTATTAATGTTGGGGTTTGTCGAAATAGGCACAAAATGTTCCAGCACAAGCAAATCCTAACGATTTTACCGAGCATCCTACCTTTCGGGCACTCTGGAACCCATGTTGTGTTGCAAGTTGGTGCGCTTCATCCTGTGCGTCCGCGTGCAACTGAACCAGAAGATGGTCCGTTAAGACTCCTTCTGCAGCCCGCGTCGCCAACACCAGCGCGTTCAGCACCACTATAAATCCCGCGGCTGTCCCACCGCGCATCGTGCCTGGCTTGTGTCAATCCTCCCGTTTGCCTGCCCGTCGGAGTGAGATCAGTGTGCGGGATGCTCCTCGCTAGTGATGGGAGGAAGAGGAGGAGGAAGAGGAGGAAGAGGAGGAGGATGCAAAAGAGGTCGAATCAAAGCCTTTGCGGACGCATCTCTTCGTTGGCAGGTGATGAGACCACTGGAAGTTCGCCTGTGTGCCACCGCGGTGCAGCTTCTCCTAATGTGAGGCTCGACCGGAGAGCTTGAGTACCGTGGCCCAAACCTGCATCCTCAGCTTTCCGTGTCTCCTCCTCTCATCTGTAATTCATTTACCTTCCTCGCTCGGGTGCTTTCTGCGCGTGACGTTGTACCAATGGGCTCGGGCGGGTGTGTCCCGTTGCTTCCTCCCTCGGATGAGCCCGGGGGCACTTTTCAGCACCTTGGAGAATTCCTCCCGTCGTCCTCAGAGCTAATAGGGATTTTATTGATTAGTATCTGGTGCTGGCTTCTGGCGAATTTAAACCACGTTTGCATAGTGTCCCATGGATCAGGAGCAACAACGGAATAGCTCTTGTAACATACAAGCACAGCAACACTGTTCATATGCCATTTAAAGTAGTGAAAGAACCACGCTGACCCTCTTTGTACAGTGGAATGTAAGAACAGACTCACTGCACTGGAAGTGGTCACTTGGATGTGAATGGCAGGTTGTTAGAAGGAACCCTGCGAAGGTACAGCTCTTACTAAGACTGCTCATTAAGGAACTCCTGCTTCTTCGCTGCTGTACAGTACATGAATGAAATACAAGGCTCCTGGGGACAGGTCTGCGATGTGGACGTGTGAGTTCCCATGAGTGCGATACTACTAATTTACTTTATATAGACACATGCTCACAGCTGTGCGGCTGGTGGTCATTACTGCTGCCGTTTCAGTTCGTCCATGAGGATGTGAAAGTTAATGTGACAGGTTATGACCCGGGCTTAACTAAGGATCAAGACGCCTCCTGTGTCCTCTTCATTCTTCACCATTTAGGAAATCAGCAGTTTTTTCAGTTAACGGCCGCTAGAGTGTGTGTTTGTGTGCATGCAGATGTGGACTGATCATTCATCATAATCCAACATGCCAATACTGTCTTTATAATAGTCACCTAATATGCATATGTGTATTTGCACGAGTGGTGATGCGTCACCATACTGTGGCAGCACGGAGTTAACTCACGCACAGAGCGGTTAGGTTATCACAGAAATCTCCAACAATTATAAACTGGATTTTCTATAAGTGGATCCGTTTTACTAATCACTGTTCCCAGACCTCCTCCCACAACCCGGTCATTCTGCAGCCCAGGGATTATTTATTTAGCCTGGGCAAGACAGCATCAGTCCCTTCTCCATTACATGCACTACACCAGTCTTCGCCGCTGGACCTTCGTGACTTAGCCGCACTCCTGTTTTGACTGCTGATTCACATTCGCTGCATCATCTTTCATATCTACACATTATGTCTGAAAAGGATTTAACAAAAATCATCCTCTGCTTTTCGACACTGAGGGGGTTTTCTGGCATCTCTCTAACAATTTATGTTGTGAGGAGAGTGGGTGTTTGCATGCAACTCACTGTGTGTGAAGGAACACTTCCAGACTCAGGCAGGTATGAAATTTATGGAAAGAAATGGACCCAGTATGACACCGCTGAAATACAATCAAGTTGTTTATAACATATAGTTATTATGTTACATGGCCCTTTTATAGCGATGAGATAAGATAAATATTGTCATTACACAGTCACACACACAATACAACGAGATTGCAAACTGTCCCACATTGGTGCAAAGAGAAAGAAGATTCCAAAAATATTGCAAATTAACAATTATCCTGTATGTTAAATAAAAGATACAATATATTTATACCTACATATATACATATACACACAGAATATATACACAAATATATTCCAGTCGTATTCCAGTTGTGTGTTCATGAGGGTTATTGCCCTGGTGTAAAAACTGACCTCAGCACCCCGAGGCTTTTGCTGAAGCACAGCCTGTGTTTAGTCTCAGGGCTGTGGAAAGATGGGGACCCACTCTGACTCTCTGTGCTCTGTCAGAGAGAAAGTCTCTGATCCAACAGCAAGTAGTGGGGCGAAATCCAATGTCCATCAATTTGGCTGTCACTCTGTTCGGTAGTGTTGTGTGGAACGCAGAGCTAAAGTCGACACAGAGCAGCCTAGCATGACGCCCTTGTGTTTCTAGGTGGGAAACGTTGGTGTGGAGCTGTGACGATGGCGTCCTCTGTAGATCTGTTCGCTCTGTATGCAAACTGCAGTGGGTCAAGTGTGGGTGGGAGGTAGGACATAATGTGACCCCGGAACAGTTTCTCAAAGCACTTCATTATGACAGGTGTCAGAGCTACTGGTCGATAGTCATTGAGGCTGATAGTCTTTTTAGGCAGCGGGACAAATGTGGGTGAAGCCCCCAGCCAGCTGGTCTGCACACTCCCTGTGGACCTTCCTGGACACTCCGTCCGGTCCAGCAGCCTTCCTGGGGTTCACTGCCCTTAGCATACACCTCACCTCGAGCTGCTGCAGTCCGATGTTCGAACTTCAGCTGCTCTTGCATTTTAGGTTTGGGTTGGTTTAGTTTATCGCAGGCTTTTGCTGCTTCAGAAATTAGATATAAATATTGCAGGGCCACCCTCTAAAACTGTACAAAGTTGTCGGCAGCCTTGCAGGAGGAGGAGGTGAAAAACATAGTTGTTTAATATTTCATACTCGCCCAAGGCTGAGGTGGATTCAGGGTTCCTGTCAGTATGTTTCTGCGATGAGTTTCAGCGAGAGCAGCAGGAGAGATTAGCCTGGCAGCTACAAGCTGATACTCAGATAATCAAGCATGCACACACTCAGAAACCAAAACAAACTGATCGTAAAACCACGACAAAGCTTCTGCAGCCTCTGCTACCAAGCTTTTAACCCGACTCTGTTGTTTGCTACCTCCCGGAGTCAGGACTACTGATCGTTTTCAGCACATCATCAGCATCTGAATATCTGCAATGAATTACCTTACTGTAAACCTAACCTAAATACCAGCAAATGCACAGCTTCTTGGCAAAGTAGACTTTCCTCTGCAGTGCGGAGAAAAACAAATATGAAAGGACTTTATTATGCTTCCCTGTAGTCAAGCTGTCGTTTCAGCTCCTTCGGTTCCAGCCAGAAATGTGGGACAGGATGTCTCTGAGTGAGTGATTGCAGTGCGGAAGGCTGCACCTCTGATGGTTTCATTCACCCTCTCACTCTGTCTCTTTCTCTGTTGCTGTATCATGTGAAGTTAGTGTCTCCCTCAGCCTGTTTTGTGAGATAAGATGCTGGCCTTCACAGGTAGACATATCAGAACCCACAGACAACAACGGTTTTCATTACAGCAGGCGGCTGGCAGGTGATGACACATCGTCACCCCGCTGTCGATTGCTTTAGATCATTCACCTTGACTTTAACTGTGGCCTTCGAGATATAAGCGCCGGCAGGAAAATGAACACAGGTTAATGAAACCAGCACTGGCTGCTGTATGTAAAGTGAAACGCGCTTTGTGTGCCAAGCCCTGAAGTCTATGGCTTCTGCTAAGTGTGATCTATCCACAAACATCTAGGACAAGATGCAGGAAGTACGGTTTAATTGCAGCTGCTCTACAAGCAGGCTGGGCTGTGACACTGTGTCCTGCTCTATCACCACTTTCAGACCAGCTGGAAAGGCAGATAGCAAAGGGACAATATAAGGTCACGCTGGGCCTGACGTGCTGTGAAGCGTGGCAGACGCCGAGACCAGCGCAGGAAGGCGGCTTGATTTTCCGTGACGCGTGCGACTCTGCATGGAAGAAGATTCAACTCATCACACTCCTTCTCCATCAGTCTTGTCCCTTGTTGCATCTGAGCCTGTCCTTTTTCCTCTCTACATTATTTCACATCTCATCTCCTGAATTTGAAATGCTTCAGGTTTGTTTACCCTGCAGGTCTGAAGAGCACTCTGTAAAGACAAATCTTTACAAATCTTAAGCCGCTACATGCCCGCAACCTCATCCTAATGACCCCTGGCTCCTATTTTTTGCTAAAGACAATTTAGTTTCCTTTAGTTTCACTGACTGGAAAAATACACTAAGCCCGAGATATGGAATCTCCACACTTAGCTTCTTCTATAAATCATTCTACAAATGAACCACAAACTCAATGGGTTCAAGCCCAGGCTCAGGCTCAATGTGGCGAAAGACACACTATATATTATTAATGGTTTCTGAAGCAACAGTCCGCCATTGCAGCCTGTAGCCGTTATGAGGCAGCGAGAGCCATGCTAGCACCTGTTTTGCTATTCTGAGCATATTCTGAATATAAATCTACTTTAATTGGAAAAGAAAAACAACAGTACAGGCAAAGATTATGAATAATGCCAATAATTATTTCCCTCTGTGTATTACTTATTTGAGGTGAGTATTCTGTGCCACAAATGAATGCACCACCTAGGAGGGAATAAAGAACATGCAAATTAACATCAGAGATGAATCACATTTGCAGAGAGAGAGAAAGAGAGAAAGAGAAAGAGAAAGAGAAAGAGAAAGAGAAAGAGAGAGAGAGAAGAGACAACGTTCAGCCTCATTCGATTATTTGATTAATTATAAAACTCATCTGACTTTTACGGCGCTCACGTCTTTCATCATTTCCCAAAAGTCCTGCCTCTAATTTAACACCTGGATCTAAAGAGATATTTCACGACGGCTGTGATCATTTTATTTGATTTTACTAATGACAGAACACCTCTCTCTAAGTGCACACACTGTCCAGTTTCTTCTTTCCAAGAGAATTGGAACAGACAGCGTCAGTATTTTGCTACAGCTCTGTCCCATGACGGTATAAATGATCCAAGCAGACATTTACTGCAGGTATGTGAGTGTTTCCTGCCTCTAAAGCATTCGTGCCCAGCGTGCATCTAGAAATATTCCTGTCTTCAGCGGGTTAACGGTCATTATAGGCGTATCATGCTGAGCCCCCACCCCCACATGCCAGAATCAAACACCTCAAACAAATTGGCTGCTGATAGTTTTGATTGGACACTGTGAAAAAGATTACCTCAAAGATCATTTTTGGGCCCAGGCCTCAGCTATTCACAGCACTGCCAACTTTCCCATTTTCTTTTTTGTACGCTCATTAAGTCATCAGTGAAGTCAGCCACCTCCAATCTGATGCCGGTGCAATTATCAGCTTCACTCAGCTCCGGCCTCATGATGCTGTGTTTAAAACTGCATGATTTTTGCAGAGTGTGATGACGCAGGCTGACATTTAAGACACAACGGAAAAAAACATCACACAAATTATGTCACTGTCACAAACCCTGTTTCAACATTCTGGAAATGTGTGTATCCTCAAAGCAGACATGTACTTCATCAAACACGTATTAATTGTTGAAGACTGCATCACAAATAGCAAAAAATAGAAAAAAATGAAAAAAATTGTGCCGCTAAGAGGCTAATTTCTAATGTGTCTGCGACTGTAGGGAGCGAACAGGCCAAGTGACCTTGACACGATACGATAACAATAGAGCTGCATCTCGCAAGCAGACTAAACAGCATACGCAGCAGTCTCCGAGTGGGCTCTGGTGCTCTTTCCATTTTAAAAGAACATTAGGACTAATGGTAATGCTATCACAGAGGTTTCCAAGCCTCCTTCCAGTGCTGCCCTATATGTGAGCAGTCGATGAACATAGTCCATTAAGAAAGCAAACAATGAGTATTTTTCATCGGCCACACAAGGCGCAGGGTAAACATGGCTGTGCCACAGGCGACTAGCAACATATCATGTGCTTTGCCTATTTGTCAATACTTGAAGCACCTACATGACTCATTCATGACAGTCACAAATGAAATGAGAAAAAGAGCAGGAAGAACGCAAGCATTTAACATTTATACATCAGTCACTTGGAAAATATGTATTAGTTAATGTGGATGTGTATGACGGCTCTGAATCAGCGTGTTTTCCATGTGTCACCTGGTAAAGGCTGACGTCCTTTGTCTGTGAACACATACTAAGCTGCAGCAGCGGCTCTGGAGGACACGCATTCATCAGACTCTTAACACAGATGTGAGAACCTGCACCGTTTGATCCAACCTGGGATTAGCGATGGCCACAGTCTCTCTACGGTTCAGTAGCTGCACCGAGTTGACAGCAGCTAAGCGATAAGCCTGCCAGTCTGACTGTGAAGTCGGCGGCTAATTAGCAGTTCCTTCCTGCTCTGATTAATTTATTCAGTGTAGTCCAATTTATTCAAGAGAGTAAAGGTAATTCATTTGAATCCAGTTTAATTGTTTTCAATTCACAACTTCTCTAACCATAACCAAGTCAGATATTATGAAAGGCTTTCACTTCTATTAACCAGTCAACCGTGCAGTGGATGATGTGCAATACTTCTTTTAACACCTCTTACACAGATCCATCAAGCTGTTGTAAAAACAGCCTTTGAGCAAATTGTGTAAATAAACTGTGCTCTGACTGCTCCGGGAGGGTCAATAAAACTACAAGCTGAAATGCATTTAGAGATCCTCAATGAGAATCTCATTGTTCATTCTACCCTTGCGATTTGCGAGGATACCCCAGACAATCAATACAAGGACCATTAGGCTTAACAAACCTGGTGCATCTATAAACTGCCCACAGGCTCTGCAAACCAACATGTAGTCACTGACTGTCTACCTGCGATAGCTCCGAGGCAGGTGCTTTGTTCAAAGCAGGATGTTGTTTTATTCCCATGTATCATTTAATACCAGGAACACTGAATGTCCCACCTACAAGCGCTAATACCCTTAATGCATGTGCCTGCTCTGCTCTGTTTATATGCTGTGGTTTGACATTCAGCGAATGGAAAATTGTACAACAGTTTCTCCATAATGAGAAGTTCCGTTACAGCTGGTTGTTTTCGTATCGCTGTCATTCTTGTCACTCTCTGGAAACAAGCTTTGGGCGGCTGCAAGCCCAAGATATGGAACTTCAAAGACGCAAGACCACCGTCAACATTCATAAGAACAACTGCTGAAAAAAGAACCATAAATAATAATTTATTGAGCACAACTGACAGCAGACAGCATTTAATTTTCAGTTATTCTACTAAAACTGGTAAACAAGCATTCTTTAATATTAGGTCAGTTGTCAAACTTGTTATACATAACAACAACAAACAAAACAAAAACCGTGCTGTGTTGCCACCACTATAGATTAAAGGCATGAATTTAAAATATCAGGAAAATTTAGTACAACACAACACAAACTCTACACAAGAACATTGTGGTGTGTTTGTGCACATATGTATTTGTAGAAGCAGGATTCCTGCAAAACACAATGTAGTTCCACCGTTTAATCGCCTTACTTCGCCTCACTGCCTTTGTAATGCGTAATTGGTTGTCATGACAAACACTCAGTGTATTCATAGCTCATAGGTTTGTAGGAAAACCTCTGCTAAACACAGCAGACTACACATTCTGGTGGAAGTTCCACTAACAGACAGGAACACATGAAATAATAGCAAACACCGTGTCAGGGAGACCATTCATGACAAAATGGCCTCCGCCACGTTATTATGTTAAAATTCCTAACAGCATAGTTTCCTCTAAACAGTGAGGTAAAACGTGTCTTTATGAGATGAGCTAATGACTTTTTCTGGGGTTTATGTGCTGAACAAATATTAAAACCAAGGTTATGTAATTTAGTAATAAATATAGGTCACGCAAATATAATGCAAACACAGTAAAAATCAAGCTTCCAGTGGGATTTGTGTTTCTCTTTGTGATGTGAAGATGTTCTCATGACATGATCCAACACAGTGTACATCATTATCTTAGCCTTCCAGCCACGTTGCATTATTTATGTAATGAGACAAGACTGTGTCACAGTAAAAAAAAAAAACAGGGAAGAAGACAGCTTTTGTTTCATTAAGCTTCTTCCTAAAAGCATTTTTGTACCAGCTACAGTACGATAATACAATCAACTAGTCTTTCAAATGCTTGAGGCATTCAGTCATTTATGTTCAGGTTTACAGCTTCCACTCGTATCTCTTAAATTCAATCTAGACGATTTATTGTACACAATCATAACTTTTGTCATGGATACCCTTTGGCAAACAGCATGATGACCAGTAAAATGTTTGTTTCAAGCTAACATACAGCAAACAAATCCCAAAGCAAATTAATACTGAAATAAGTCTCACTGATAAGATAAACAGTCATTCATGAAGTTTTGATGATTTATTTCCACTTAGTCTCCACACTTTTATGGATATTGACATTTTATTATTAGAGTTAGGCTGGACCTTTAATTATGTGTGTATTATCTAAGACGTGTGTCAGGCTACTCTCAGAACCAGGTCTCTTGGTTTAGCATTTATTAAAAGTTACAGTCTAATGACTGCATCGAATTTCCTGCTGTTATTATTCATTTCCTTTGTTTTTCTTTCAGCTTTCTGACCCTTGAACTATAGCGTCTTCATTACCGCTTTACAGATCGCACTTTTTAGATGATGATTCAGTGTCCTCCCATCCAAACAGCCACACACATACGTAAGGAACCTTTCCCTGATCTTTCTGGTAACTACGGTAACCAGAGGAAAAAATGAATGGAGAGAAGTTCTCTCTCTCTTGGATGGGGAATGGTACCAGAGGGGCGAACTGCAGAAAGGGTTTATTTAGGTGTTCCAGAAATCTAGGCAGCAGCTGGAATGCAGAAGAAATAACTCAAAACATCAATTAGACTCTAATTTAACGTTCAGTTGTCCCTTGGACCATCAATTTTGTCCAGACCAGTGCCAGACCACTCAAATAATAGTTACACTGAACTTTTGAGTTGTTCCAACACACAAGGAAACAAATCAATGGTTTCTTTGTGTGGCTGTGTGACAGAGAAAATGGTTGGAATTACACAAGCACATGCAATTACATGAATCACACACTGGACGTAAAACACACAGGAAGAACGGCAGAGTTAGACAGATAATTGAAATGTCCCTTTTTTCTCAGTTAGTGACCTACAGAATGTTGTTACTTGGCCCCAGTGCACACCAGCGTGTGTGCTTGTGGATTCTTGACACAAAACTACTCTGACAAATGCATTTTTAAAAGAGAAGGGTATTAATCAAGTGAGAAGGAGCCTGCTGATCCTCAGGCTTCGTCTGTGATTGATTCACGCTGACTGATTGATTAAGTTCAAAGCAAGAGTGAGCTGACATTTTCAGAAACACTTGAAGGAAAGCTTTGCTGAAAGCTCCTGCCATTCAAGCTTTTTTGGCCTTTCAGTTACTATAGACACACACACATGTTTTGCCTCTAGTCATACATGCATACATGAAGTCTATCTGTTTGTCATTATCTTGGGTAAATACTTTCTCTCACAGGGACAAAGCCCCTTGTTTGTCCATCAAAAACATTCCCCCTAAGTCATCCCATTTCCTGGAACCATTATGTTTGTTCAAATTTTCCTATAACCTCAATATTTTTTCATTCCCACCTCAATTTGATTCTACTATAAAATACATCTAAGGCTCTATACAATAATTTTCCGGACAAGACACAGTTATTGTTGCAGAGCTATTAGACCAAATTTATTTCACAGTATCACAACAAGTCATGTTTACCCCTAAAATGTCAAGCTCATGCTAATTTGATTTCTGATCTGCCATGTACCAAGCAGCCATGTGTGACACCAGGTGGAAAATATACAGCCATAGAAGAAAACACATATACACACACAAACATGCACACACATCAGCCTCTCCTGTCATACAACACCGTGCTTTAATAGTATAGTAACACCCCAAAGCTACAGCTGTCTAATGGACATTTCAAAGGTTCAGTCCCACAATTTAGATGGAGGCAGATGAGGACAAAAGCAAACCTTGAAGATCAAGGAAGTTGTTGTAAATGAGAAAGCTGGTTAAGTTATTCCTGGAGCTCAGGGGAAGCACCAGGCCTGTTCCTCCAGTTGGTCATTTAGTTAACTCACTACTGGGAAATAAAGGCTTGATTGATCACATGATGAAGAACCCAGAGTTCCAGGTGTAACACGCAGCTAGAGGGATGGGTCAGAAAACACTGGTATTTTAAACCCACAATCATTTTGTTTTTCTGTGTCAATGACAAGACGTAGTGTGACGATAAACCATGACATGGTAATCTACATATGCCTCACAGCAAATTGCTTTTGTTATGATGGATTTGTGCTTCTCATTAAAGGCTTGGAAGGGTTTGGATTCATGGGCAAATGTCAGTTTTCTGTATTTAAATTTAAATGTTGAATAGAGTTTGTTGGGGCCTGAATACTTCCTGAAACCACTGTACATTCTGATTCCAGCTGAAAAGGTGAAGTGTTTCATCACTTTGTTAAAAATTACCACAGCATTCAGCATCCAGTTCCTCCTACACATACTGTGTAAAGAAAGCAATTTCATGTCTATTATAGACTCATATGAGATGGTTTTTTATTTATCTGAAGAGAAAGGATTCAGGAATATTCCTCTCATCTCTTGCTTTCTCTTTTCTCCTCGCTTGTTTTACCAGACCCCTCAGTCATGCCCCAGGTATGTTTCTGTAGAGTGGCATTTTGTGGTAAATGTCTACGTCTCAAATAGGTTTGGATCGATCTGGGCTGAGAGATTGACTGTAATATGTCACAGGCCTATTTCCTAAACACGTAAACCTGACTTTCTCAGAATGCCACAGGTCAGGCACAAATAAACTAATAAAAGCTGGATGCGTGTAGTGGTTGTACAAACACATGCAGCTGAAACTAATTCTGAGGAATATTTCAGTCAGTGAGTCTTCCTTGAAACATATTTGGGTTTGTTAATCCACCGCTGTAAATAAAGAACATTTAATTGAGGTATTATATTCACCTCTCCATCTTGTGGTTGTGTTCTGACGCATGATAGAGACTTAATGACCAAATTGAATCTAGTCAAATAGAAATTTCCAGTGAAAGGAAATGAAAAGAAACTATGCTTTTAAACGAATTTTGATAATGCATCAGGCTAAATTTACTTGTGATGGTTCATTGGAAGGTGCATTTGGAAATAAAGTGGGGGAGATTTAGGTATAGTGTGCAAAAGCGATGTAGAGTACACGCCTGCATGGTCAAATGACCCTAGTAGGGCTTGTGAGCGTTTAGGAAGGTTGAATCTGTAGTTTCAAATAATCAGCGCTTTGGATTCACATGAGAAGATTTATTAAGCAAAGTCTCAAAGCAACAGATTCAAAGGTTGTCAGACTATGGACTACACACGAGCTTCTCTTTCTTGCAAAGGCCTGAGTGACTAAGAAGCAAGAGCTGAGAAGTAGGAGATTACAGTCTGCCATGCCTTAGTCACAGAAGAAGTCCATTCCCTGAAAGAAAACCAAACACGCCAACTGTTAACTCGGCCTGTTCTAAGCAACTAATGAAAAATGTCCTACAAATGTCCTACAAGTAGACTCACTGCTGTGGGAATTGTCACTGTGTCTTCTGTGAACTTGTGCGTCTCCTTCACCACAGATGCAGGAAAGTATCCGATGATGCCCATCTGGTCCACATACCGATCACTGTAAACCTGCCAACGAAAATAACATGGCCTCTCTAACAAAGTCACAAACTCCGCTGTATGGGCTGTATGCTTTATGCATTTGACCTTCCCTTCTGAACTGTAATTAAAATTCTGGCTTAATCCAGATACAAAAAGTTGTATATGTAACCAAATGTCTAATGTGACATTGTGTTCTTGTCAGCAGGGCCAGACAGCTGCTGCACATCCTCTGCGCCTAACTGGTTGCAGGTGCACACTGCTACACTGCTCAGTGACACTTCACACAAATACTGTCTGCACGTACACTTCCAGACCAGAAGACTCCGCCGCCCTCCTCTGGTATGAGTTTAGAATACACATAAACCATCTGGCCCTTCCTGATGTTGATGAATCTGCAGTCAGGAGCAATAAAGTCATCCAAGGCTGTGGCCACGGAGAGAACATCTAAAAACACACAGAGATTAAATGGACGCAAAGGCGAACTTATCAAACACATGCGTGTTGCTGCTCTGTTTTTGTTGTTATGAAAAACTCTGCACGGTGCCATGCTTCTCCTCCGCTCTTTGACTTACATGAGCATTCTGCGTCGCCACACATCTTGTTGTCTGCTAGTTTATCCATATGGACACCCGCTGACGTTCGGTGCAGTAGTCCAACAAGGAGCAGAAAGCCCACTGGAAGCTTCATGCTCACAAAATGAGCAGAAGCAAGCGAGTCCGGATGTGAATGGGGACGTTTGAAAGAACTTAATGCTACAAAAATCCCAAAACACTTCAGTCAGCCAGGAGTGACTGGGCTGAGCCCCTACATCAGAGGTGGCCTGGCCAATCAGTGTTGAGTTTCAGAAATGCCAAACTCTACAACTATTCATTTCCCGCAGGGGAGCTGGCTGACTGTATTTACTCAAATCCCAGTGTGTGCTGAAACATGCATTCTCTGTTCCTGTGAGCTGCGTATGTGGAGCTCTGCAGACTATTTGCAATGCATCACAAACAAAATGTTTTTGAAAAGGTCAGTTATGAAATCACGTGTGACACAGGGAAATGCAGTTGCTACCTCAGCTTGTATAGTCTAAGAGTATGTTTATAGCAAGGGTGGAGGAAGATGATGTCAGATGTAATGTTTGCTGGCAACACTTGAACAGTTAAACATTATCTGAGCATAAGTTCACTGAGTCTGTGCACATATTGCAATTTTTATATTGAATGTATCAAACTATTACAACCTTTAAATTCAGATATGTTTCAGAATGTTTCCATGTGTGTGGATTACTTTTATTAACAATAAATCAGTCTTAGCTCTCACCCAATGGCAGCTGGGTTTGGCTACTGTACCTCCATGTCCCTGTAACCCTACAACCATGTAGCCCAAGGAAAGGAGTTCGGAAAATACATGAATTACATCTAGAAATCTATGGAATTTGGAGAAACAGCCTTTAGGGGACAGAATTTTAACACCACCTGATTGCATTGTTGCCTCTGACCTTTGCACCAGTTATGACTATCCGTTACATCAGGCGAAAGCACAACTACCATTCTGTTGATTTTTGTAGCATTTTAACTAAATAATATTCTACTCTAATGGCGTCACATTTAGTAATTAGTGATTGATTTGTGCAAGGCCTGCGAGGGTCTGATAGAAAGTTAAAAAGTGTCACTGTGTGAAACTTAGAAAAACAAAACTAAATAGTAAACATTCATTATGTCCTTATCCTTCTATAGTTTATATAGTTTTCTATTTCTAGTTTTCATATTTATATATTTTGTGACTTACAGTTTTTCTGGATAAATCATTTTATATTATAAATATCCACCTTACAGCCTATAGATGACCTCCTTTAGGTCAAACAGTACTGTGTAGTGTTAAGTTTTAGCAACTGAACTTTATGACGCGTTGTTCGAGCTTGTTGCGTCAGCTTTTGTAAAGGAGCTTTTCATTCTTAGCAGCCCGGACGCAAAGATGCGCAGTTTTGTCTGATGCAAAGCGCTGCAAAGCCATGTACGTGTGTTAGCTGTAAAACCTGGGCTAGCTACACGGGCGGGGTTTTAAAAAAAAAAGAAACACGTAATACTCGTGCTAGCCTAAGGTCAGTGCGCACCGCCTAGTTGGGCTCCCCGGGTAACAAAAACAGGCACACCCTCGACATTTCAGCGTAAAGTGACGTAATCAGACTAAACTCAAAACTACAGCGGCGTCCGGCGCTGTTGTTGTTCGGTCTGAAGAGTTTGGGGGGTGGCCGCTTTGTTTTTTATGTTGGGGGCGGTAGGCTGCCACTAGCAGGATAGTTTCACTCAAACAGAAACACCTGCACGCCTGTACAGAGCGATAGTAGTGGGAAGTGGGAAGATAACAAGTTAGGAGTTGATGGATACGCGCGTATCGGAGTTGTTTGGCTCAGGGAATGGACGCGGCTCCGCATCTCAAGGTGTTGCGTCCTGCGCCAAGCCGGGAAGTGGCCACGGGGTAGCCCCGAAAAAAGCTGGTACAAAGAACAACAAGAAGTCCAAGACTCGCTTCTCTCGCAACTTCAAGCCAAGCAACAACACCCCGTATCTACCTCCAGAGGTGAGGCTACGGCGAAAATATAACGCGAAAACTGCCAGAGTCCAACTAGAACCATTACTGAGACTAACTTAAATCTAAGCGGCGTTTTGTGTGCAGGATAAACGTGTAGCTCTTATACACGGAGCGGTTTCCTAGCATTTCCTGGTAACTAGCTAGCTATGCTGCCCAGATTGTGAACATGCAATGACACGTCGGCAGCCGATCGGGAAATGAATGAGAAGGTCCTGCTCCTGGGTCAGTTTTCATTCTCGCGACTTTTACAGCAACAACTTAAATGTGTGTTGAATTTGTCCTCAGACCTCCGGGACTTCGGCGCTAGCTGCTTGTTTCGCTAGCTAGGAAAAGTGGAACAGCTGTGTTTGTAAATATCTCACAAGGGGGCGGGCGCACGGTCGGTACCCTTACGTCTAGCTTAGCTTTAGCTGCTGTTACTATTACAGTCTGTGGCCGACGACTGTGTTATTACACAGTTACGCATTACTGCTTAGATCATGTGTTCTACTCGTCAGCTAGCTGTCTAACGCAACACAGGGTGACTATTATATCCACGGGAATGTTAATGTTGACCCAAAGCCGCCTAACACTCCGTTTAGCTCAGCTTCTCGCCAGATAAACGTCCAGGCTGGTTCCTCACGCCAGCGCTGACAGATTCCCACTGTAATGACACCTTTAACAGGACATGTCTCAACATATCCTTTGGATTCAGCCTCGGCTGACTTTCCGCACTGACCATAACTGATACTGCACATCTGGGTTAATTGTCTCATACGAAAATCTTGTGTAATTAACTCAAAGTGAACGTTTTGATTTTGAATGGTTACACCTGCCCTTGTGAATCATGGCTAGCTAAGCTAAGGCTGTAGCTGCCTATTCTTTGGCTGCTCATTCACTCAGACTGCTTTCCTTTGTGGCTTTCAACAAATCAATAGCCTGTTGTCTCACTTCTTTATAGTCTGAAAGCTGCTGTTTGAGTTCACTCTCATATTGGTATGTCTGTGTTTCTCTCCGTCTCTTAGGCTGAAGAGGGAAATATAGAGTACAAGGTAAGCAAACGAGCTGCTTTCTGGTATTTGGGTAAAATAGCGAGCTAGTTGCTGCAGGTCCAGTGAGTTTGGCTGTAGCACCTTTGCAATAACAAAACAAAAGATTAGTGAGAATCTTACTTCATAGAACGAAAACTCAATGAACAGGTCATGTTGAAGTGACCTTCTCCATGTCAACAGTGTGGACGTTATGGGTGTATGTCACAACATATAAGGGGAATCTCAGATGGTTTACTGTTGAAAACCAACACCAGTGTTTTTAGTATCTGGACAGCTGCTTCCCCTGTAACGTCAGCAAAGATTTTATCGCCTCACGCCACGCTGAACCTATGTATTTCTGTTAATTGCTTTAAAATAATGTAAGGACTGACCGGACCCTTTAGCATTGTACAAGGTTGTAAGTTATCTTCCCTTTGTTTAGCTGAAACTGGTGAATCCCACGCAATACCGCTTTGAGCACCTGGCAACACAAATGAAATGGCGACTCCAGGAGGGTCGGGGTGAAGCTGTCTATCAAATAGGTGTTGAAGACAATGGTATGCTGGTGGGATTATCAGAGGACGATATGAGGGCATCACTGAAGACACTCCATAGGCTGGCAGAGAAGTAAGTCCACAAAATGTTTTATTTAGAGAAGCCATTGCCTATATTGTTCCTGTCTGGCAGTTCTTTTAAAATTCTTCTTTTCTTTCATTAAAGTAACTGTCTTGCTGCAGGCTACCAGTCCCCAAATGCATGTTTAATAAGTTCTTAAGCAATTCATAGACTTTATTGTTGTGCTTTTGTGTCTTCAGAGTTGGAGCTGACATAACTGTTCTCCGAGAGCGAGAGGTGGATTATGATGCTGATGTGCCTCGTAAGATCGCTGAAGTCCTTATTCGTAAGGTGCCAGATGACCAGCAGGTCAGTTAGTCTTTCTTGTTTTCTGATGCTCGTCTTTTCATTTTTTCAACACTTTAATGGTTTAATGGTATTTGTTTTTTGTTTGGTGTGTTTCCTGCAGTTCTTAGATCTACGAGTAGCAGTGCTGGGAAATGTGGATTCTGGGAAGTCCACTTTGTTGGGTGTCTTGACACAGGGAGAGCTGGACAATGGACGAGGAAGAGCGAGGCTCAACCTCTTCAGGCATCTCCATGAGATCCAGACTGGACGCACTTCGAGCATTAGCTTTGAAATCCTTGGCTTTAACAGTAAAGGAGAGGTGAGAAATGATCCAGCACCAGTGAAAATGTGTAACTTTATTCACGTCTGTATAATATCAGTAACTAATATCTAACCTGAGATAGACTTTAAAATGACTAACTGCTTCTTTCTTAGGTTGTGAATTACAGCGAGTCTCGTACAGCAGAGGAGATTTGTGAGAGTGCCTCTAAAATGATCACGTTCATCGATCTGGCGGGTCACCACAAGTACCTAAAGACCACCATCTTTGGTCTCACCAGCTACTGTCCAGATTTCGCTATGCTGGTCGTCAGCGCAAATACTGGCATTGGTTAGTATTTAAACCCCTTTGTTAAGAACCTGTGCATCCTAAATTAAAATGTACTTGTGTCTCTGTGTTCACTTGACTAATGAGATAAACCAGGTTTGAAGTGGATTTATTACAAGCACACAATCTAGTAACGAAGATTTCCAGATATCAGTTTATATACAGTCCACCTCCACACTGTAGTACATGCCCAGCACTTGGCAAACATTTGATATCTGTGCTTATGTAACTGACAACCTTTCCCACCACAGCACCCCAACCCCCCCCCCCCCAATCCCTGCCTGCCACTACTAGTTCTAAAATATCTTAGATACCATCCATTCATGTCAGTCCTCTGATGCACCCAAAGCAGCTCTGTGCTTTATCACATGTGGATCTGGAAAACTTGGGTTAGTGGGCGACAGTGTATGTCAGGGTTATTGTCATTGCAGAAACAACACTTGGCATCATGCCCCAAATACTTACAGTTGTTTGTGTTTGCATAAAAAGGCTAATTTGATTCTCTGATTACTCTTAAAGACAAATCTGCTTTAAATTTATTTTTAAAACAACTCTCTAGTAGTGAGTGTTACCTGTTTTATTGATATATTCAGTAATAGTGTGATGTGTGAGCTTGTATCATAGTAAGGTCCAAGACAAGTGCATGTGTGTTGTATGTTGGAACAGCAGTGTATTTGAGGGAAAAAGTTATTGTCAGAAGTGGGATTCGAACCCACGCCTCCAGGGGAGACTGCGACCTGAACGCAGCGCCTTAGACCGCTCGGCCATCCTGACTTACTGCTGTGCCTGTCAACACAGGCAGATGACTGGGAGGAGCAGGGGGGTTGACAGGCACAGCAAAGAGTCCAGATAAGAACCTACTGTTAAAGCAGCTTGTGACTTGTTGTAAAAGATTACACGTTTGTTAAAAGCAGTAGATACCATTACACGTTTTTAAGCAACCTATTGTTTCACTTTCATTTTGTAGCAGCTGAAGGCGTTAAGGTCTGTGAAATAAGCGCATCCTGCAGTACTACCGTTTTCTAAAACCCACGCTTTAATATTCAGTATATTTATGCTTAGACACTTTTATTGTAGGTGTTTCTATGCTTGTGTGCATAAGACATGCTAAAGAGAGAAGTGGGGTCAAGGAACAACTGAAAAAGGACAGTGTCTGCAACCCAAGAGCCACAGCCTTAATTATGAAACGTAATGGATCTGCGTAAGGCATACGTCTCCTTACGTTGTATCTGTGACCAGCCAAGAAGGAAACTATCTGGCAGTCACTTGCTGTCCTCCTGTAACGCCCTCTGAACTGTGGGACTTGATGTCCACCGTTACGTTACATATTCTGAAAATAGCACACAAACAGAAACACAACCCACCGACCAGCTGATGAGGGCAGAAGGTATTTTCAGTGTCTACCAGCTTGTAAATGTTTGTTATGGGTCAGCGCTGTTGAACTTCTTAGTGGTACAGACCAAATGGGGCCCATGTCTGTCACAACGGAGGCCTCAAAGGAACTGCTGCCTCTCTGAGAAATCGCTCAGTAGTCAGGTCTTGTTTGGTAATAAGGTGAAACCTAATAGTGAAATATAATATCATACCGTATACAGCTGAATATTCCTGCATTTGTGTTCTACATACTTTCTCTGATTATATAATAATTAAACGTAACGGTAAATTTTACACAGGTTTATTACCTTGTACAAGCTGATAAGTCTCCAGGCCCTTTATAGATAAGCAATGTAATCTAAGTCACAGTACATTGGAACATTTGAATTATTAAGATCTGTTTCTTCCCTTGACTCAGGTGTATCACACTAAGCACTGTCTGAATTTAATAAATGAGTTAGATTCTTTTGAACTGGACTGGATAAAAGTCTAATATATAATACAGCCATTAAACATTGTGTTCTTGCATGTAAAGGTTTTTGTGGTGATGTGAAGTTTGGTAAAGATGGACGACCCGCATGACGCATCTCCTGCTTCCTCTCCTCTCTACTGTTTTCCAGCTGGTACAACACGGGAGCACCTTGGTCTTGCCATGGCCCTGAAGGTGCCAATCTTCATTGTCATCAGCAAAGTGGACCTGTGCACGCGAGCCACTGTGGAGCGCACAGTGCGGCAGCTGGAGCGTGTGCTGAAACAGCCCGGCTGCAACAAGGTGCCAATGGTCGTAGGCAGTACCGACGACGCTGTCACAGCAGCACAACAGTTTGCCCAGTCGCCCAAGTAAGAAACACACATGCAGTAATAAATGTGTGTATTTTTACCAAAGAGGGAAGCAGCTGTGTTCTCATTATGTGCTTGTGCATGTCCTGGCAGCATCACACCCATCTTCACTGTGTCCAGCGTGTCTGGTGAAAGTCTAGACTTACTCAAGGTTTTCTTCAACATCATCCCTCCTCTCAGCAACAGCAAGGAGCAGGAGGAGCTTATGCAACAGCTAACGGAGTTTCAGGTAGGACTGACATTCATTTTATCTAAATAGTTTAGTGAAATCTTATTCAGTCCAATGAAATTAATGTTTGGTTCGTTTTCCTTCTTGGTGCGATTTGTTGACTTGAACTGATGTGGTCTTCTTGTCTCAGTACTTACCCAAACTATCTGGTTTGTTTCTGTTGATAACATAGACTGACCTTGATCCAGCGCAGTGCATTTAGCATTCAGAGTTGTGCTTGGTAAAGTGGCAAGATAATGATGCTAAACGTCCAGTCCCATGTAGCATAGCAACTTTTCTATTTTAGAAATAATTACTGGTATAGAGTGACATCCTCCTTCTGTGTTTACTTTGTGTTCCTGCCTCACGTTCATATACCCAATCAGTGGAGAAGACTGTTCTTTATTTGTTTTTTGTTTGGTGTGTTTCCTGCAGTTCTTAGATCTACGAGTAGCAGTAGCATCACTACTAGCTTGTAGTGATGCATTTTTGTTTGCTTTATTGTGTGTGAAAGGTAATTGGACACAGGCAGAAACAGGTCTATTGATACAATCACAACAAATGAACGGTGGCATTAAAATCCCTGTATATATGATGAGAGTTGAGTGACAGCAGTATTTATCATTACAGGTGGATGAGATCTACACAGTGCCAGAGGTGGGGACTGTGGTGGGAGGTACTCTGTACAGGTGAGGACGTAGAAATGCTCTCTTAATCTTCTTTTGCTTAACTCGCCCTTTTTTTGACGCACTATTTTCTTTTATTGTCCAGTGGTATTTGCCGTGAGGGAGATCAGCTCGTGGTGGGGCCCACAGATCTGGGACACTTCTACGAGCTGACCGTTGGGAGCATTCAGAGGAATCGCTCAGGATGCCGAGTACTCAGGGCTGGACAGGCTGCCACACTCGCCTTGGGTAACTTTGACCGGTCTCTACTACGAAAGGTCAGTAACTGCACTTTGTCAAGCACGTAGAAGGAGGATGTCATATTTTTGTCGTCATGCAAATACAGATTTGATTTGATACAGTAGTATGAGATTTTTTAGTCAACGTTGTCTGTGCGTTTGATAGTAAGTTATGTAATGTTACTCTGAATTTTTGTATAATATCAACGCTGTTGTGATTGCAGGGCATGGTCATGGTGAGTCCAGAGATGGATCCAACTATTTGCTGGATGTTTGAAGCTGAGATAGTGCTGCTCTTCCATGCAAAGACTTTCCATAAAGGCTTCCAAGTTACTGTGCACATTGGCAACGTGAGGCAGACTGCCACCGTGGAAGCGGTCTACGGCAAGGTCAGTTTATCCACTGACATAAATGTGGTGCTGTATGCCAACGTGCTACCTACTGCTCACGATGTCGTAGGGTTTTTACATTTGGTTTATTCTTAATACCGTCTCCCTTGTGTCCCTTTTGCTGTGCTTCACCACTTTACCGCAGGAGGAGCTGAGGACGGGGGAGAAAGCAGGCGTTCTCTTCAAGTTCATCAAGCACCCAGAGTACCTGAAGGTGGGTGCTAAGATACTCTTTAGAGAGGGTGTGACCAAAGGAATTGGCCATGTCACCAAGTTGCAGCCCATTGCCCAGTACCTGCCACCCCAAGGTGAAGATGAGGAATCTTAAATGTTTGCAGCTGCAGCAGAAAACACCGTCCCTCTGCCAAAAGGTGCTTTATAAATCACCTCCTGCTTTCTCCAAAGGCTCCTTACACAGTAAATCCCTTTAGGAAAATGTTGTTTTATCGCACATTTCCACACTAAAGCCTTGTTTTCACCGTCTTCCTCATTTGCCCTCTTCAGCCTTTTAAGTACTTGCTGATGACTGAATCTGTTTTCTGTGTTTTGCTTTTCATGGCACTGAAAGGAACAAGCCCACACGTCACCTCAATAACACATTTGCAGTCATAGTAACCAAAGCGACCATTGAGTGTCAACAAACAAATGTTGCTCCACAGAGATCAATAAGTAACAATTAGAAAAAAAAAAGTCTTCTCACACATACAATGAGGTGCTGCTTACAGTTTGCACCCAGTCACACTCCTAACACACACTTCAACAAAGAACACACTTGATCTAAATGAGAGTGTTGATGTCTTTAGCACATTTACAAACTAAACTATTGTACGTACAAGATGTTGGGACACTGAGGTGTAACCTGATTGACCAGTGTCATAGTTACCAGCATATTGCCTGACTGAGGAGACAAGCCTCAGATCTCACTATTCAGATTGTCTTACATCACATTGTTTTCTCAGCACATACCAGTGAATTATGAGACAATAGTACGAGCAATGAGATGCCTTTGTGGTTCACAGCCTGTCTACTGTCTAAAAGTTTAATCATCTTGCTTCAGGCTGTTAATGACAAGGGCACTTTATGAAGGTAAATGCGAGGTCTGCAATGTGTCCATCTTGTGGCTGTCATGTTTGTTTGTGGGATTTCTGCATTTATTCACAGATAATGCCTCACAACTGTGCAATAACACAGAAATGAACTTGCTGCCTATGTTTCAAGTGCTTTAGTCACTCAGGTCAGAGTAGATGTAATCTTAGTCAGCATTCCAGTCTCAGAGAAGTCCTCCAGTGGAGGTTTCAGTCTGTTGCAGAAGAAAAACAGGAGTGTTTCTCCCAAAGAGATGTGTTTAAGTATGCAACATACAGTGAAGCCGTCTACTGACGCGGGTTTGTTCATAAGCAACCGTGTCTGAGGTACTTGATGTCGTCGTCTCACACAAGTTACTGATGTCACTAACTCCTGGGGTGTTTAAAGTGCCTAATGGAATTAGTGTTGAATCCATCACACCCCAAAGTTTTACATCTTGGTAAAAGGTTGGTGCTACTACTAGGAACAATTTAAATAGAAGGCAACTTTGAAATGAATGTTAATACTCTGTTCAAGGCTGCTGTTGGCCTTATTCTGTATGGTTATTGCATGTTTGATGTGATTTCTATATAGATTGTCAGTCTATGACACAAAGGACACCTCAGATTTGTGCCCAGTTTTGTTGCACCCACGTTGTTTGTGTGCTCGAGCACAGGAAAGCTTATGCCTTTCAACCAAAATATTTTTAGACTTATATCAGGCATTTTATAGTTTTCTAGTAGTTTCAGATTTTAAAGTTTATTCACTTTCTCACTGAAATACATTTTCTTAAAGAAACATCTTAAATGTTTTGCAGTAACATTTAGACCCGTTTTCCTTTTAATTTAAACTTTTTTGATCATTTGGGTGAAATGCAATATTTATGTACAGATCCAAGTATGTGTTCCATTATGTACATGAATAAACTTTTATTGTCTCTTTAACAGGTGTTTTGCTAGTATTTTGTTCTTGTTGCTTTCACCTCCACCAGGTTTTGTCTACTGGCTCACGTCACAGCCTTGAGTTATAAAAGGCTTTAGCGTGTCTCTGCCTTATCTGTTAAAGACTCATTTAGCCTTTCCACTGTAACACTAATAACGCTACACCTTTACCATTTGAACTTAATGATATTACAATATACTGTATCAGGTATTGCAAAGAAAATGTTCAACTATTTTCAACTCAGTAGTGGCATCTGTTGGCAAATTGGGTTATTACAACTACCATTTTATTACTAATTGTAAAATTATCTTTAATATGCTCTCAAGAAAATAATCAGATAACACTACATCTTTATTATAAAGTGATCTTATTTTAATTCGTAAACTAAACATTGCTATAAAGTTTAGTAACATTGATCATTTAAAAGCAGTTGTAGGATATTCTGTTTTCATGAAACAATCACATTTGTTTTTCATGATTGTAATATATTATGAATAGAAATTTATATTTTATTACTTCAAAAAACTGTCTTCACGCAATGATGTCATGAAAAGTCGACAAAATAGTGGAAGCCTGGCCTGTGAATTTAAGACTAATACACATAGAAGCTATTTGGGCTCGTCAAACTGGTCTGGTCTTGGTCTGTGGTAAAAATGTATTTGTTCTTCACGTCAGCAGTCTCCTGCCAAACACCTGCCATCATGGAAACTTTGATAAGAATCCATTAATGATCGCCAGTTTTGTAATTAAAGCATAAATTATGTGTCACTGACATAAACACTGCTTTTGAAGGCACCACTGTAAAACAGACGTTCGGTGGTGTTAAAAAAACAACAGATGTCAGGCAACAGATACAGTTGTTCATCACCTTAGATACAATCAAAACCGATAATACAAATACATTTTCTATCATGGTAAAAACAGCTGTAGTATAGAGACCCAGGGAATAATTTGCTTGTTTTTTAAGGTATGTCATGTTTTCTCATGGACAGGAACCTTCTGTATTTAAAGGCAAAAGAGAGACTTTCCCATGCTACTATAAGTATTTAAAAGTAACTGGGAATTATCTGCAGTCAAAGCCATTGTGAAACCATAATAAGGTATGTTCCTTATAAGGAGGTGGAGCAGGAGGATAGGGATAAAAATGTAGATGTAGAAGTAGGGTTCATCTGTCATCTGCAATAGTTACATTTAGTTTGAGCTGTTCCTCTCAAATTTCTTCTTAGCCTGACTGCAAACACAGGTCAGTCACAGTCAATTCAATCTAAATGTACTAAATATTATGATAGAACTATTTCAAGTGGACGTGCAGTTTGAAAGAAGAAATTTTTAGTGATATGTGTGTAAAAAGTTTGTGTTTTTGTGTTTCTGAGAGATTTGCAGCATCACTACAGTCCGTGAGGTAGACTTCTAAGCACGTTCTTTGTTTCAAGAAAAATGATTGACAAGTATAACAGACAATTTTAACTATCTTACATTTAGAGCAGAAGAAGAGGCAGCAGCAGCTTCCATCGCGTTATAATGTTTTACAATATTTGTTCTAGATGTTCCAACGTTTACTGTAAAAAAAAATTGTCCCAAAGGACAAAAAGCATTCTGCTCTGATATTGTTTACTACTCTTTATTTTGAAGAGCTCCACAGGATGCTCTCTCACCACCCCGTTAGCTTTGTCTAATTACCGTCACCTGCGTGTCATGACTAACCGCCTTCATTAACCCTGCTCACACACTCACTCCTGCCGGATCGTCAACGTCAGCAGACCTACAACCACTGGGAGTGTCGTGTTACCTGTGAGTTTTTTTAAGCACTGCTTTGTTTCTTGATCTCATTTACCTGAACTCGTTCTGATGGACGTTCCTAGTCCTTCTCGCTCCCTACAAACTACCCGAGCGAGAGGGATTTGTTTGTTGCCCCTGGCAGTTGCTTTGAAGACTTTTCAGACTATTGGTGTGACTGTGTGAATCTTCACACCTCCTTTTGTTACCCTTCTATTTTTGGACAAGTGGGTTACCTTAACTCACTTTCTCACTTGACCTATTTGTTTGTTCATTTCTAATTCTTTTACTGTTCTTCTTATTTTCAGATTAAGGCAAATGAAGACATATGAAAGATTTGTTAGTGCTGCACAGTAGAAAATAAGTGGTTTTTTTTATGTTCAAAACTGAAAAACAAAATTAAATGGACATTTGTAAACAGAGGCTTTTAAAGCACAAGTGATGCTACAGCCAGTTCCTCTCTGAACTGCACTGTAGAATATAACGTCAGAATCTAATCCAACCTAATTAAAAGTGTTTAAATAATTCCAAATAAATCAAATTGATCTTATTCAGTCCTGACACTGACCTATTACTCGTGTCAACCGTTTCATGAGACTGTGGACGGTCTTTGCAGCCGTTCTTCATGCAACATACCAAAAGCTAAAAGGCAGTAAAACCACATGACTGAGAACTTTGACACTTACATTCCTCTAGTCATCATGATGCATCTCATTGTTGCCCAGTGTGCATATGTAATATATGACATTTAGTTGCAACCTATGTTCAGTCAATTTGTAACATACCTTTATTGTTGGATGTTGTGAGTTTAATTAATCATGTATGATCTTTCCATCTGAAGTTTCAAGTAGCGCTGTACTGCCACCTTGAGTGTTCACCAACCACTAGTGAATTTCAAGGGGATTTTTACCTTATTTGCATAATTCTTTCATCTCACACACGCCTTCTTGTGCTTCCTGGAGCTGCACATAAATCTATGAAACATGAATTTTTGACAAAGAAGATCCATTTGGCTGTTGACCTGATGCACTGGTCAACCAATGTAACGCAACTACCTTATTTAAGAGGAAGAACAGACCCACTCGTACATTAAGAATATTAGGAAGTAGGAACAAAACTTAGTTCTGACTGTTCTCTCAGCAGCATGGCTCGTTATTTCAGCTTTCTCCTCATCGTTTTTGGACTTACAGGTAAGTCAGGATATTTTTCAACCTTCTTCTCACATGATCATATTTCTGCTCTTCATTCCCATTTTTTCTCCGTATCATATATAGTAGTAGTGAGTTCAGTTATGGTAAATTTGTCAGATAACCTGCCAGTGTTTTGCTTCATCAATTGCACAGAGTGTATTTTACTATGTGCAACAGTTCGTATGAATGTCTACTATATATTAAACCTCAGAACTGGATTATTTACTAAAATAAAGCATTTGTGTATGTTGCAGGTATTTACAGCATATCTACAATCAGCAAAGTATCTATGAAAGCAGGACGTTCCCTCGCTGTCCCATGTTATTATGAAGATCGATATAGAGACAATGTGAAATACTTGTGTAAAGGAAGTTGGTTTAGCTGTTCATATGCAGTAAAAACAAACCAGCCAGATAAGTCAGGAAAGTTTTCAATCTCTGATGACAAAATCAAGAGAATCTTCACTGTGACAATAAATCATCTGGGCTATCATGACTCTGAGTTATACTGGTGCGCTGTGGAGATCAATGATAGAGAAGATGACCGCAAGTACTTTTACCTGTCAAACACATGGGGTAAGGTCTCTTAAAATAATGTCAAATAAGTGCAACATTATTAAGGTTTTCTACAACCTTATATTGTATGTATCCCCCCTCCCTCCAAGGTGAACCAACTCTCTCTGTAGATCATCAGGAGCTCACAGGGTTTATTGGAGACAGTGTGACAATACAATGTCATAGCACAAGCCCGGGAGAAATAAAATGGTGCAGACTGGGAGGGTCTTGTGCAACAGTTTCATTAAAATCAATTGATGGAACACAACTGGACATTCGTACGAGTTCCAGTGGTTTTACGGTGACTATGAGCAGATTGACGACAGCGAGCGGTGGCTGGTATTACTGTGTTAAAGGGGATTTACAGATGCCAGTTCACCTAACTGTTACTGAGAAACCCACCACCAGTAAGTACATTATACCAGTATGAACTACATTAGGACTAAGTGATGTCTTCTTGTTTTTCTGAATACTGTGCTTTTATAAATCATAGCCACGTTATCACCGACTACTCATCACACCACTGCTAGAGGAGAGCAGACATTCACCACATTTACACCTGAACAGCAGAGGTCAGACAACAAAGTACTCATTCAGTGGTTAAAAACATTTTGAGACGTAAGATAATTCACATTTGTAACTAACTAAATCACAGACTACTGTATCTTGCAGAAATGATACAGTTGACCTAAAGAGCCTCATCATTCCGCTGAGTTTGTTGATCTTTATTGTTATGACGACCTTGATCATTTGGTTGATATTGAAGAAGCTCAGTAAGTCTTTACTCGTCTCCAGGAGTTGATTCACTGAACAGCAACAGTGTGTAACATGAGCTTTTATTGTTTAATTTGCAGAGCAGCGAAAAATGAAATCATCAGCTACAGTTATGGTAAGATAAGCACACACATGCACAGCTGGAAAATAAAACTGAAAGGAGCTAATTATGAGGTGGACATTAATGTTAATTTAGTGGTTAGTGGTCTAGTCCCATTTTAGTCTGAAGAACTGAAGTGCAAATCACTAGTTTGTCTTATTGTCTGTGCCTTAACTCCACTTCACTGCCAGCTCTTCTTAGAGTTTAATAGATTACTGACAGGTTAGGTGGCCATGGTACGAGTTCAGATATGTTTAGTCTTTACAATTAATCTGCCTAAAAACATCAGACAGATTTTTAAAAATCTTTTGTGGTATTTGGTTTTCTCTGTCACCAAAGTGTGTAGCATGTACTTCTGCTGACATGTATGTGAAGAACGTTTCTGAACAGTTGTTTGCTCCTTTAATACAGGCTGAAGAGGAAGTAACATACAGTGATGTTAAGCACAAGAGCAAAACTTCAGTCGAGGTGATAATTATAGAAATAGTCAAGTTTTCCATTTCCACCAACTATGCTAATCATATGAAAAATTGCTCTTTGTACTATGTTTATGTACGAAGTGAATACAGTAAACACACATTAACTAAGCATGTTTGGTGATCTCATTCTGGTATCATTGCTGTAATTGTGTGCTTCACGATGTGCTTGTCTTCAAAGGGAATTTGCCACTTCTAATATTTTGTAATTCACATTTACTTTGTTCCTTTCACACAGCCGGGGAGTGATGTAATATACTCTAACGTTTTTTATGTGAGAGAAACATCAGACCAGGTAACACAAAAAAGGATTAAATGTATTAAGCAATACAAGTAAAAGATACAGCTGAACAAACCAGCTTGGATGTAATACAAAATATTCATTTTATGTATAAATCAAATCTCTCGCTGTCTTTGCTGATCCAGATGTCACACACAGATGTGGATGTGACATATAGTTCTGTGGTTATTAAAACGCAGCAGTCTGCAAAACAGGGTAAGGATTAAAGGCACAATATCAGAGTTTGAAGAGTTTAGATCTTTAACTGAGGCACTTTTCATTTATTTATTTCACTTTTGTTTTTCCATCCTAAACGTTTCTTTGTGTTTACTAGACTGAAGCACAAGGCCAGGACGCTGCAGTACAAACAGACTGATGAGTCAACAACCGCAAAGTCAAAGAATGTTTGAGTCCGGAGATTGTGGGCTGTTGGTGCTGTCTGTTACTCTGTATGTTGCAGTGTGGTTTGCGATTGAAATGCATGTGCATAATAACTAGGTGTAGGTGCATTCAACTTAGGATCATCTCTCCTCTGGTTCCTTAAACAGATATTGCATTTAAATTTGAGCTCACACAGCAGTTATTCAGAAATCAGTATGTCACAGCAACACGTCAAGCCTATAAAGTATCCACATGTAACATTCAAAACAAGAAATATATAGTAAGAGGTTCAGAAATTAAATATTTGACTTTACTTTTGCATTTTAAGAACATATTTCAAAAATAATGGTACAAAATATTTACTGATATTAATGACTTTGGGTTTGAATAAGGCCTCATTCATCTGTTATGTGCTGGTACAGCAGCTCTTTTCCTCCTGCTGCTCTCAGACTTTACAATCAGAGCATCAGCCATTTAATAAGCACATATGTTTACATGCACTTTATTGTTCTGACCGTCACATCCAAAAAGCGTTCTTCCTAAACTTGGCAATAAATTATCATCGTAACTTGGATTAATAAAAACTTACAGAATGTACTGTGACATTTTTCTCTTTAGCGCTATATTCATAACCCTAAAACTTGTGGGGTTCAGTATGAAAAACTGCATAAAAACTCTAATATAAATAATTTCAAATAAAAAAAAATAATAGCCAAAAAAAGTTTATATATTACTATACCTATAGCAGCTGTCACTGAGTGAGGGTCCTGGGCAGCCTCACCCTGCACCAACAAGCACAACACATAAGGCCACCTTGTTAAGCGCAAACAAAGCAGTGCCAGACACCAGCCCTGGCTTCTTCTATGCTCATGGAACCATCGCTCACAGCTGCCGCATTGCATCTGTTTGAAAGCACAAATGTGTTTATTGTTATGTTAATATTTTAAAAAATCACAAAATTTATGAAACCAATTGACAAATACAAACTAAAGAATTCATATTTTGTTTATGATAATATTTTTTATTCCACTATTGCATTTTGCCAATGCAATAGGTGACTTAGTTCACCTATTGCCATGTCTCTTATACTACTATTCTGCATTTTGGCTGTTTATGTAATATTGACTATTTAGCATAATGGGAATAATTAATAAATACAAAGAAAAAACTATATAACTATAGTAATATATAAACTGTAGTGGATGACTCAAGAAGTACACAGTAAAATAAGTTGATACTTTCTGTGGTAGTACTCTATGAAGTACTAAGTAGTACTATGAAGGAACGGTGATCTACTAATTAGAGGAACAGTTTTTTTTTTGTGGGAGGGGTTAATCTGGAAAAGAGGTCATTTGCGTTTTCTTAATCCATTTCATTAGTGAATATTTCTAAACGTACACAGTCAATTGTATCCTATTATAATTTGCATTATTAGTAACATGATCACATTCATCATCAGCTCTAACATCTGTTACATTGTAGTTTCAGTCTCTTCCACGCGGTCGCAACACTGTTACCGTAATTGTCGCACGAATCTCGCACTTAAAATCCAGTGACGGCTGATTTGACCACGGAAATGCGAACAGCGGCTCACTTGACCGCAGTGACTCTGAGAAGGGGGAGTAGGATGTAAAAAACTAATGAGTGGAGGAAAGTTGTGTGAAAATTGTGAGTACGATCACTTATGCATGATGTTTTTACACAGGTGATATAAACGATCCCTGTTTGCAGATGAAGGAGCAATGTGAAAGAAAAAAAATTAATTGAACAGATAAAAGCATTTAAGTTTTTGGGAGTATGGTTTGATTCAAAACTGAATTGGACTGAGCATATCAGCAATGTGCTTAAGAAATATAAAAAGGTGGTAAATATTAGGAGGTGTTTATCTGGGTCAGAATGGGGAGCAAGCAGAGGAGCCATGAAAAATATCTATGTAGCACTGATCAGATCGCTCCTGGATTATGGGAGTTTTGCATACGGGTCAGCAGCTAAAACATCACTGATGAATTATTGGGCAGGTTTAAAAGGACAAACAGAGGCTAGAAATCCAGTAGTTTCAGTATTGGCTCCCAGCTGGCAGTGTTACAAATCGCAATCTCTAGAGTACCAGGGATAGGAAAGCCTGAGTCCCTGGTACTTCCCTTAGTCACCACTGGGCGACGCCAAAGCTAACTCAAGGGGAGAGCTCAACCTAGAGCCTATCCCCTGATCACAAGACACGAGATTCAAAAGGGGCTGCTCGTCCTAGAGCCTGTGCCCACACTAACAAAACTAACAAGGGAGGACCCAACTGCACGACCCATAGACAGAACAGGTGAACGATTAATATTTTAATTTAAGGAACAGACAACACACATGGACAGACACAAACACGCGCGACTACAAACAACGAGAACCAGGACTAAAACGTAAACCCAAACAGACACAAAACTGAACATGACGCTACGAAACTTTAACAATGACCAAACATGAACTTGAAGCTATAAAACTTTAACACTAAACTGAACTTGAACATGACAAGATATGAAATCCAAATACCAAGTAACAAGAAACACTAACTCCAAAATAACATAGAACAATACTGGTAACCAATACAAACCAACAGACACAACCAGAACTCACACAGTAACACTAATACACAAGTGATAACACCGATCATCAGACAGCAACTAAAATAGGTCCAAAGGTGAACTTACAGTACAGACTCACAGGAAATCAACAACAAGTGAAAACAATGATGAACCGAGACAGGAAGTGGACGAAACAAAAAACCCACAAAGAAGAGAGGGGAACAAGCGCGCCCTGCAGTGGTTGGAGGGCCGAATCGTCACAGGGAGAGTGAGAGGGGCAGGAATAAATGTTGTATATCGAGAGAGGGATTTACACCAAAGAACAACCTCTCCGGTGGTGTCTGACAGTAACGCCTCCATGGTTATTGCCGCAGGTGTCGTGTGTTGATTTATACCTTCTAAACAACAATCACCATCTGAAAGAGTCAGGATATTCACCAGGGTGGGTGGAGGAAAGGCTTCGATCAGTGTACAAGGGTTATATTGAGGTTAACGCAGATGGATCCAAGGATCCAAACACAGGAACAACAGGTTATGCATTCACCGTTCCAGCTTTTCAAGTTTCTGTTAACTAAAGAACATCAGACAAAGTCATTCTGTGCTCAGACTCTAGCTCAGCTTTAGTATCTATAAAAACCTTTTCATCCCAAAGTAGACAGGATATAGTGAATGAAATCTATGAAACTCTATTCAGGATACAAAAGGAATTCTCACACAGGAATTGAAGGGAATGAGAAGCCGACTCACTGGCAAAGGAAACAAGCAAGAAGGACGTCATCATTTACATTTCTCTTAACAAGGCAGAAGCAAAAACCATACTTAAAAGTAGAATCATCAGCAAATGGCAACACAACTGGGACACAGGGAAAACAGGCAGACATCTCTATAACATCCAGAAGGAAGTGAGGAAGATGAGGCAACAGGAGGAAACACAAAGGAGGACAATGTAATATCACGGTTAAGATTAGGTCACACAAAACTGAATAAGTCACTGCATCGAATAAGGAAACACCAGACGGGTGTGTGTAGGTTCTGTAAAGCAGAGGAGACAGTAGAGCACGTGTTATGTCTCTGTCAAGCATATACGTCAGGGAGGGAGACATTGAGGCGGTCACTTGAAGCACAGGGGACACGGGGATTAGATCTGAAACACAGACTCAGTCAGTCACGGAGTTACAGAGCATTACTGACATTTCTGAACTACACAGGACTAATAAGTTTTTTCCCCTCGCTATCCTGATCCACACTTCAGCATAGTAGGTGGCGGTAAAGCACCTCATCACTGGATGCCACCCGCCATAAAACTAAAAGAAGAAGAAGTTTAGTCCCTTCAGCTCGTCCTCCAAGTTACTCCTGCCTCGGCCGTGCAGCGTCAGGAACAGCTCCAATAAAGTAACTTTAGCTTAGTGCGAGCCAAATCTCCCACTAGTAAGAGACTCTCATATCCAGCCTGATGCTCATTTGCCCTCTTCAGCCTTTTAAGTACTTGCTGATGACTGAATCTGTTTTCTGTGTTTTGCTTTTCATGGCACTGAAAGGAAAAAGCCCACACGTCACCTCGATAACACATTTGCAGTCATAGTAACCAAAGCGACCATTGAGTGTCAACAAATGCACAAAAAAAACTGTTGCTCCACAGAGATAAATAAGTGACAATTAGAAAAAAAAAGTCTTCTCACACATACAATGAGGTGCTGCTTACAGTTTGCACCCAGTCACACTCCTAACACACACTTCAACAAAGAACACACTTGATCTAAATGAGAGTGTTGATGTCTTTAGCACATTTACAAACTAAACTATTGTACGTACAAGATGTTGGGACACTGAGGTGTAACCTGATTGACCAGTGTCATAGTTACCAGCATATTGTCTGACTGAGGAGACAAGCCTCAGATCTCACTATTCAGATTGTCTTACATCATATTGTTTTCTTAGCACATACCAGTGAATTATGAGACAGTAGTACGAGCAATGAGATGCCTTTGTGGTTCACAGCTTGTCTACTGTCTAAAAGTTTAATCATCTTGCTTCAGGCTGTTAATGACAAGGGCACTTTATGAAGGTAAATGCGAGGTCTGCGATGTGTCCATCTTGTGGCTGTCATGTTTGTTTGTGGGATTTCTGCATTTATTCACAGATAATGCCTCACAACTGTGCAATAACACAGAAATGAACTTGCTGCCTATGTTTCAAGTGCTTTAGTCACTCAGGTCAGAGTAGATGTAATCTTAGTCAGCATTCCAGTCTCAGAGAAGTCCTCCAGTGGAGGTTTCAGTCTGTTGCAGAAGAAAAACAGGAGTGTTTCTCCCAAAGAGATGTGTTTAAGTATGCAACATATAGTATGTGAAGCCGTCTACTGACGCGGGTTTGTTCATAAGCAACCGTGTCTGAGGTACTTGATGTCGTCGTTACTGATGTCACTAACTCCTGGGGTGTTTAAAGTGCCTAATGGAATTAGTGTTGAATCCATCACACCCCAAAGTTTTACATCTTGGTAAAAGGTTGGTGCTACTACTAGGAACAATTTAAATAGAAGGCAACTTTGAAATGAATGTTAATACTCTGTTCAAGGCTGCTGTTGGCCTTATTCTGTATGGTTATTGCATGTTTGATGTGATTTCTATATAGATTGTCGGTCTATGACACAAAGGACACCTCAGATTTGTGCCCAGTTTTGTTGCACCCACGTTGTTTGTGTGCTCGAGCACAGGAAAGCTTATGCCTTTCAACCAAAAATATTTTTAGACTTATATCAGGCATTTTATAGTTTTCTAGTACTTTCAGATTTCAAAGTTTATTCACTTTCTCACTAAAATACATTTTCTTAAAGAAACATCTTAAATGTTTTGCAGTAACATTTAGACCTTTTTAATTTAAACTTTTTTGATCGTTTGGGTGAAATGCAATATTTATGTACAGATCCAAGTATGTGTTCCATTATGTACATGAATAAACTTTCATTGTCTCTTTACCAGATGTTTTGCTAGTATTTTGTTCTTGTTGCTTTCACCTCCACCAGGTTTTGTCTACTGGCTCACGTCACAGCCTTGACTCACTACCATAAATTGAGTTATTAAGGCTTTGGCGTGTCTCTGCCTTATCTGTTAAAGACTCATTTAGCCTTTCCACTGCAGATCCACAGTAGCACCACACAACATAGCCGTCACAGCTCCTAACTATGGACAACCCATAACTCCACATAATGTGTCATAACGTCAACAATGTGAGTGACATGTTTCATGCAAAAATGTTTCATCAAATCATACTAATTGCCCATTTAAGTGAAAGCTTAAGGCCTTATCACGAGTAGTGATCTGTGGCTGATTAACTGTGTAGAGGGACGACCATAAACAAACACTTAATACGTCTCTAATTGTGGTGGAATAACACTAATAACGCTACACATTTACCATTTGAACTTATATATTACAATATACTGTATCAGGGATCGCAAATTTTCAACTATTTTTAACTCAGTAGTGGCATCTGTTGGCACATCAGATAACTACAACTACCACTCTATTACTAATTGTAAAATTATTTTTAATATGCTCTCAAGGAAATAGTCACAAAGCAGTTGTAGGATGTTCTATTTTCATAAAACAATCACATTTGTTTTTCATGATTGTAATATATTATGAATAGAAATGTATTTTATTACTTCAAAAAACTAAAAATTCCGTTTTCTGCACATGTTCAGTGTCTCTTAAAGAAAGAATCCAGGGTGCCTGTACTTGCACCTTGAGAGCGTTGTCTTTTTGGCTGAGGGCCTGAATGGCTTTTGTTTTTTGTCTTGCCTGTGCCTGCTGCTTCGTCTCTGACAGGACATGCAGAAGAAGGAGAGGAGGTGGTAGAGGAAGAGGTGGCTGCTGAACCGGATGAAAAACCTGCAGATGAACCAAGTGAATTCTGGAGATCCAGAGCAAAGTGATAGTCTGTATGCTCAGGCATTTCCCACACCAACACCTCCTGGCCACAGCGTTCACAGTTTAACAGGTCTTCTATGGCCACATGAGGAGAACGGGGATTAACCTCAGCCTTCACATCCAGGTTACTGGTAAACTGATGAGATGTAAATGTTGAGCTGGGCTTCACGTGCTGGTTTGTTACAACAGTAGTTTCTTGAGAGTCATCGTTACTGACAGACTCAGATCCATGTGCTAATTCAGGCTTGGTCTGTGTTGAGCCTGAGACCTGTAAGCTTCTTTCAGAAGTCTTCTTGCGAAAGAAAGATGAAATGGCAGCATGAGGTCTAGCTGAACCATTTTTAAACTGGGAAGGAAGTGTAACTGAAGAAGCAGGGTGGCTGGAACCTGTCTCCAGCCTAAAATCGGGTCTAGAAGTTATGGTAGAAAAGGACGATGTGGAGTTTCCATCTTCATCTTCCTCTTCTCCTTTTGTTGCTTTCTGTTTTTGTTTCTCAACTGCCTTTTGGAAGAAAGACTGAATGGTGCCAGACTGTTTGCATGTTGAGTCATTTTTTACTTCAGATAGAGTCTGAGTGGAGGACTGATTGGAGGAGAAAACACTCTGGGTGGAAGTGACATCACTGGAAAGGAAGCCAGCTATCCCCCCTGCTGATGGAGCATCACTGAACTTGCTAGCTGAGAGATGTAGGAGGGTGAGGGGCGGAGTCCTGGGGTTAAAAAAAGACGCTAAGTCACACAACATTCCTTCTTTATGCAACGATTATTTTAATGATTACTGTAATTACCACGTTGTCTGGTGGTTTCCCGCAGTGTTGAGACTCTTGATAATAGCAAAGCTATCGCTGGATATTTTGGTTGCTTCGTAACGTGCTAGAGCACAACAGCGAGAGAAGCTGCTTGGCCTTTTATCCCCCAACTGACGCACACCAACCGTCAACAACTTAGCCACTCGACCATTCTGGTCGATGGTGGGAAATAACATGCATTACACAGGGGAAAGCCATAATTAGTGTATGTAACACGACAAAACGGAACAGAGAAGGAGAAATGGTTAAAATTAGTCTTGGGAAAGAATTGCAGAGCCACACAAAACTTTTTCTCACCACTTCTCTGTCTTTGGTCAATCTCTCCTCCAGCTCCAGGGCCAGTTGATAAAGCCAATGCTGGACCTAAGCATTAATAATTCATATGAAAACAGTAAGAGACCTGTCAATGTTCCTTCACATAATCTCATATGAATGAATATGAAATCTCATATGAACTCCAGACAATGTAAGAATCTGGCATCTTTACTTTGTTTTGGTTCAAAGAAGGCCAACCTGAACTTAATAAGGGTCATTAGCACAGTGGAAGCAACAATCGTTGGCACCTGCTCTTTTGTAGCCAGAGACGTCTTTCCAGGAAAGTTTTTACTGCAGCCGATAGACTTTGGTAGCTGCCTGGGTTTCACTGCTTCAAACTCAATCCCCCGACACAAGTCGTACAGCCACTGGCTGCAAAGTAAGGAGATTTGATAGTAAAATCCTTTTTACATAAATAAAAATGGCTTCATTTTATTTTTCTTGTACATAGTCTTGTAATGATGTTTGACTTGTAATGAAATGTCTGGCTTTACCCTGTTTTCTCTCCAAAGTGCTGTGCTAGTTGGGCTTGAGAAAAGCGAGTCAGATCTCCCATCGTTTCTATGCCCAGAGTTTCTGCTATGGAGGTACCCAGCTTGCCCCCAAGGTTACGTCTGTATGGAGCAAGCAACACCAAGCAGATCAAGATGACAGTGTTTAGTTCGTCAGCTTCTATTTTTGCTTTTCTTTGTCTTTTGTTAGGAAAGAGCAATACTTTAAAACTCACATCTTGCTGATGGGTAGAGAGGTAAAAAGCTCTGTTGCCGAGTCTAAAGGCAGAATAGTTTGTCGGTTAGGTTTGTTCAGACCACAGGCTAGTTTGGCCAATACCTGGAAACAGAAGACAATGTAACTACACAGCAAAGGTAATTACTGACTTACAATTATTGTAATAAAACTGAGCTTATCCTACCTTATTGTGCGATATACCTGCTGAACAGCGGAAACCTGTGTCTTTCTCAATGGCTGCCCTCATTTCCTCAACAATGACTGCCCCCACAGTTAGCTGTAGTCCTGCAGAGCCCTGCTTCCCCGACAGGGAGACCGATGAAGACGCCAACCACTGCTGGAGACCTCTGGACCTCTGCTCCTCTGGGAACAAACATCCCACACGTTAGAGATGTTGCAGTTCTCACATGAGTTTCCAGTGTGCAGTGACGAAACGTGACCAAAGAATCGGAGCTTGCTTTGCAGTCTACCTTTATCCAAGACTGCGTCCTCTGCAGCCGTTTCTTCTTCGGGCGGACTTTGTGGGTAGCCCTGGATGTAGGTTGTCCTCAGTAGTCCAGGGTCTATTTGTTTGTCAGTTATGCTTTTCAGTCGCTGCTGGACTGCAGCAGTCAGATCCATGTAGGCTTCATCAATGCTGGCTCTCTCAATCACAGCGAAGCGGGACATCACCTCAATCACCTCCACACTCGCCTCTCTGTAACTACACAGGTGAGTGAACTGTTAGGTGGTGAGAGGAGAGAGGAAGCTAACATAGCAGCTGTATTAACCGAGGTTTGGGCATCACTTACTATGTCAGGTCTGCTTTGCCATGAGACTCTCGCACTCGTGCCACCTGGAGATCTGGGCAGAGTTTCTTTGCGTCGGCCACCCACATATTCCTGGTGACGCCACGGGCTCTGGCCTCGTAGCTCACAGCTATGATGCTACCAGACGGAGAGAACCATGTTTTCACCGGCGTAACAGCTGAAAGCAAAGCAGCGACCGTGTGTGAAACTCACCCGCCGCCTTTCCACGTCTTGTACTGGGCCACTACACACGGCGTGTGTCTCAGAGCTGGGTTCAGCCTCTGCTCCACCTGCACGTAGAAACAGTCCATGTCGACTAAGGCCACCACTCTCTCCTGTCCGTACTCCATCACTGAAGCGGCGAGTCGGTCAGCAAGACTCGAACGAACCCGGCGGCGCTTTTCATTTACTGTCGTTGCCTGTTAGAAGTAAAAGTTTACCGACTTAAGTTCGCTCGGGATGAACGTTTCTGTTTAGCTGTTATCGCTTTGTATTCCCGCCGCCCGTGTGTCTTTATGCAATGACGTCATCAGAAGTCGACAAAATAGTGGAAGCCCTGGCCTGTGAATTTAAGACTAATACACATAGAAGCTATTTGGGCTCGTCAACCTGGTCTGGTCTTGGTCTGTGGTAAAAATGTATTTGCTCTACACGACGTTCGGGCATCGGTGGTGTTATTTAGAGATCAAAACAACAGATGTCAGGCAACAGATACAGTTGTTCATCACAATCAAAACCGATAATACTTTCTATCATGGTAAAAACAGCTGTAGTAAAGAGTCCCAGGGAATAATTGGCTTGTTTTTTAAGGTATGTCGTGTTTTCTCGTAGACAGGAACCTTCTGTATTTAAAGGCAAAAGAGAGACTATACCATGCTATAAATATTTAAAAGTAACTGGGAATTATCTGCAGTCAAAGCCATTGTAAAACCATAATAAGGTATGTTCCTTATAAGGAGGTGGAGCAGGAGGATAGGGATAAAAATGTAGATGTAGAAGTAGGGTTCATCTGTCATCTGCAATAGTTACATTCAGTTTCTCTGCCTCTGCTCACTGGCGGAGCTGTTCCTCTCAAATTTCTTCTAAGCCTGACTGCAAACACAGGTCAGTGACAGTCAATTCAATCTAAATGTACTAAATATTATGATAGAACTATTTCAAGTGGACGTGCAGTTTGAAAGAAGAAATTTTTAGTGATATGTGTGTAAAAATGTTGTGTTTCTGAGAGATTTGCAGCATCACTACAGCCCGTGAGTACAAAAAGTACATGAAAAACCCATCCTGATGTAATATGTTGTTCAACCCTCTGCAACTGCTGCAAAGCAGTGGCAATATTTCAAATGTGAAACGTTTTCACTTCTCTATTTCACATCTGTTTCTCCCTTCTTACCCAGAGAACAAGTGAATGGGTTGTGGACAAAATCTATTTTTCTGTGGTTATGAATCGTACAAAGGGTAAATATTAGAATGGCAGTGGTGGCAAAATATTGTCCTTGTGCACTTTCTCACTTGACTTATTTGTATGTTCAAGTTTTTTAGTAATGTTCAAAACTGAAAAAAAGAGTAAACAGACATTTATAAGCAGAGGTTTTTAAAGCACAAGTGATGCTACAGTCAGTTACTCTCTGAACTGCACTGTAGAATATAACGTCAGAATCTAATCCAAACTAAGTTAAACGTGTTTAAATAATTTCAAATTGATCTTATTCAGTCCTGACACTGACCTATTACTCATGTCAACCGTTTCATGAGACTGTGGACGGTCTTTGCAGCCGTTCTTCATGCAACATACCACAAGCTAAAAGGCAGTAAAACCACATGACTGAGAACTTTGACACTTACATTCCTCCAGTCATCATGATGCATCTCATTGTTGCCCAGTGTGCATATGTAATATATGATATTTAATTGCAATGTATATTCAGTCAGTTTGTAACATACCTTTATTTTTGGATGTTGTGAGTTTAAATAATCATGTATGATCTTTCCATCTGAAGTTTCAAGTAGCGCTACACTGCCACCTTGAGTGTTCACCAACCACTAGTGAATTTCAAGGGGATTTTTACCTTATTTGCATAATTATTTAATCTCAGACGCACCTTTTTGTGCTTCCTGGAACTGCACATAAATCTATGAAAAAGGAATTTTTGACAAAGAAGATCAATTTGGCTGTTGACCTGATGCAATATTTAGGAGACTGGTCAACCAATGTAACGCAACTACCTTATTTAGGAGGAAGAACAGACCCACTCGTACATTAAGAATATTAGGAAGTAGGAAAAAAACTTAGTTCTGCCTGTTCTCTCAGCAGCATGGCTCGTTATTTCAGCTTTCTCCTCATCGTTTTTGGACTTACAGGTAAGTCAGGATATTTTTCTACCTTCTTCTCACATGATCATATTTCTGCTCTTCATTTCCATTTTTTCTCTGTATCATATATAGTAGTAGTGAGTTGAGTTATGGTAAATTTGTCAGATAACCTGCCAGTGTTTTGCTTCATCAATTGCACAGAGTGTATTTTACTATGTGCAACAGTTCGTATGAATATCTACTATATATTAAACCTCAGAACTGAATTATTTACACTAAAATAATTTGTGTATGTTGCAGGTATTTACAGCATATCTACAATCAGCAAAGTATCTATGAAAGCAGGACGTTCCCTCACTGTCCCATGTTATTATGAAGATCGATATAGAGACAATGTGAAGTACTTGTGTAAAGGAAGTTGGTTAACCTGTTCATATGCAGTAAAAACAAACCAGCCAGATAAGTCAGGAAAGTTTTCAATCTCTGATGACAAAATCAAGAGAATCTTCACTGTGACAATAAATCGTCTGGACTATCATGACTCTGATAAATACTGGTGCGCTGTGGAGATCAATAATGGAGCAGATGACGGCAAGGACTTTTACCTGTCAAACAACAGAGGTAAGGTCTCTTAAAATAATGTCGAATAAGTGCGACGTTATTAAGGTTTTCTGCAACCTTATATTGTATGTATCCCCCCTCCCTCCAAGGTGAACCAACTCTCTCTGTAGATCATCAGGAGCTCACAGGGTTTATTGGAGACAGTGTGACAATACAATGTCATAGCAGAAGCCCGGGAGAAATAAAATGGTGCAGACTGGGAGGGTCTTGTGCAACAGTTTCATTAAAATCAATTGATGGAACACAACTGGACATTCGTACGAGTTCCAGTGGTTTTACGGTGACTATGAGCGGATTGACGACAGCGAGCGGTGGCTGGTATTACTGTGTTAAAGGGGATTTACAGATGCCAGTTCACCTAACTGTTACTGAGAAACCCACCACCAGTAAGTACATTATACCAGTATGAACTACATTAGGACTAAGTGATGTCTTCTTGTTTTTCTGAATACTGTGCTTTTATAAATCATAGCCACGTTATCACCGACTACTCATCACACCACTGCTAGAGGAGAGCAGACATTCACCACATTTACACCTGAACAGCAGAGGTCAGACAACAAAGTACTCATTCAGTGGTTAAAAACATTTTGAGACGTAAGATAATTCACATTTGTAACTAACTAAATCACAGACTACTGTATCTTGCAGAAATGATACAGTTGACCTAAAGAGCCTCATCATTCCGCTGAGTTTGTTGATCTTTATTGTTATGATGACCTTGATCATTTGGTTGATATTGAAGAAGCACAGTAAGTCTTTACTCGTCTCCAGGAGTTGATTCACTGAACAGCAACAGTGTGTAACATGAGCTTTTATTGTTTAATTTGCAGAGCAGCGAAAAATGAAGTCACCAGCTACCGTTATGGTAAGATAAGCACACACATGCACTGCTGGAAAATAAAACTGAAAGGAGCTAATTATGAGGTGGACATTAATGTTAATTTAGTGGTTAGGGGTCTAGTCCCATTTTAGTCTGAAGAACTGAAGTGCAAATCACTAGTTTGCCTTATTGTCTGTGCCTTAACTCCACTTCACTGCCAGCTCTTCCTAAAGTTTAATAGATTACTGACAGGTTAGGTGGCCATGGTTCGAGTTCAGATATGTTTAGTCTTTACAATGAATCTGCCTAAAAACATCAGACAGATTTTTAAAAATCTTTTGTGGTATTTGGTTTTCTCTGTCACCAAAGTGTGTAGCATGTACTTCTGCTGACATGTATGTGAAGAACGTTTCTGAACAGTTGTTTGCTCCTTTTAATACAGGCTGAAGAGGAAGTAACATACAGTGATGTTAAGCACAAGAGCAAAACTTCGGTCGAGGTGATAATTATAGAAATAGTCAAGTTTTCCATTTCCACCAACTATGATCATATGAAAAATTGCTCTTTGTACTATGTTTATGTACGAAGTGAATACAGTAAACACATTAACTAAGCATGTTTGGTGATCTCATTCTGGTATCATTGCTGTAATTGTGTGCTTCACAATGTACTTGTCTTCAAAGGGAATTTGGGACTTCTAATATTTTGTAATTCACATTTACTTTGTTCCTTTCACACAGCCGGGGAGTGATGTAATATACTCTAACACTGTTCATGGGAGAGGAACATCAGACCAGGTAACACAAAAAAGGATTAAATGTATTAAGCAATACAAGTAAAAGATACAGCTGAACAAACCAGCTTGGATGTAATACAAAATATTCATTTTATGTATAAATCAAATCTCTCGCTGTCTTTGCTGATCCAGATGTCACACACAGATGTGGATGTGACGTATAGTTCTGTGGTTATTAAAACGCAGCAGTCTGCAAAACAGGGTAAGGATTAAAGGCACAATATCAGAGTTTGAAGAGTTTGGATCTTTAACTGAGGCACTTTTCATTTATTTATTTCACCTTTGTGTTTACTAGATTGACTCGCAAGACCAGGATGCTGCAGTACAAACAGACTGATGAGTCAACAACCGCAAATTTTAATGTTTGATGAGTCCGGAGATTGTGGGCTGTTGGTGCTGTCTGTTACTCTGTATGTTGCAGTGTGGTTTGCGATTGAAATGCATGTGCATAATAACTAGGTGTAGGTGCATTCAACTTAGGATCATCTCTCCTCTGGTTCCTTAAACAGATATTGCATTTTAATTTGAGATCACACAGCAGTTATTCAGAAATCAGTCCCCTTATGTCACAACAACACGTCAAGCCTATACAGTATCCACATGTAACATCCAAAACAAGCAATATATTGTAAGAGGTTCAGAAATTAAATATTTGATTTTGCTTTTGTAAACATATTTCAAAATAATGATACAAAATATTTACTGATATTAATGCTATGTTTATTGTAAATGAACATATTTTTGTAATGCAACCACTCAACTTTTATTTCATCTTCACTAGATTAGTCAGAAAATGTAGGTGTTGTCTTCACCATATATAATGCATAACCACGGTTCATACAATATGTAATGTATTATGCTTGTAATTTATTTTATTTGCACATTAAGAAATATTATATGTATCCAAATAAACTGCAGTGTAAAGCTGATGCGTAATAACTGTGTAATATATATTTCACACACTTTGTAAAGCAGCTAACATTTAAATTTCCTTATTAATCCCAGCTCTGCATCTATAGACGATCGAAAAACAACATTACCATTAATTTGAAAATGTCATGCATTAGGTTTAATTTTTAGATTAAGCCCGGTTGACTTTTAGCATGAAGCTCAAATAACTGTGTTGAGTTAAACAAGTGCTTTTAGTTAATATAAGATGAATGCGCATATGTTATGCATTGAGTTATGCATATCTATTATTATTTGTTATTCTGACGCAACTTCGCTTCACTGTAAAATATTCCTAGTGATGATTCTGCTCAGGCATCGGCGCGGCCGCCCCGGGGTCCTGAGCCGGGCTGTGATAGGGCTGCGTTCATTGCAGTTCAGTCTCCTTCAGCTCGCCCTCCAACCGGTGACTCCTGCCTCGGCCGTGCGGCGTCAGGAACAGCTCCAATAAAGTAACTTTAGCTTACTGCGAGCCAAATCTCCCACTGGTAAGAGACTCTCATATCCAGCCTGACGCTGTAAATCGTCGTTATAAGTAACAGGAAGCAGTTCCGGCGCACGCCAGCAGCTTCTCTGCAGACTAGCAAAGTTAGCTAAGCTAGCTAGTGTTGCTATCGAGCGTGTGACACATGTCAAGTATAAACTGGGCAGCTCTCCTTTGATTTCATGGTTCGTATGCTGCTGGAGGTGCCGCGAGTTGTTCAGAGAATCTCAACGATGTCAGTTGTTACTGTTACCGATAGTTTAGTTAACCTGATTAGCTGTAGTAAGGTGATGCTAACGGTAGTGAACTTTAATTACCACGCCCCATTAATTATCCCTGGCATGTTCTCTGACCACGCCCGTCGTTCCGCGGGTTTACAAGCAGTAGGATCCAGGCCTGAACTGGTCGCACCAGTGCCGCAAAATGGCCTCTGTCTCAGCTAGTTAGTAACCTTGTCTATCGGGCTTATACCTTCACTTTGATCCAGGCATGGAAGCAAACTCAGTCTTCGACACGTGCATTAAGCAGTAAGCTTTTGACAGTCTGCGTCTTGAACTTCAACTGTGACTCAGATTTGCTACATAAGTAAAATTCATTTCAACTCTTCTAGATACAATGGCTGTGCCTCCTTCGTACGCTGACTTGGGCAAGTCTGCCAAAGACATCTTCAGCAAAGGCTATGGTATTGTCTCAGTTTGACAGATTGCTGTACTGTACAAAAATCTTAATAATATTGTGTGTGTGTAATATGTAATTTTTATATATAATTCATTCAGGAATTATTTTCATAGTGAACTGTTTCTCCCTTGCATTAGGTCATGGCATGGTGAAGCTTGATGTCAAGACAAAGTCAGCCAGTGGAGTGGTAAGTTCACTACTTTGTGGAAAAGGAAAACCTACTTTACATTTTGTAAGGTGGTGAAACTCCACAGTAAAGTAAAGTAGTACATAATATAGATTTACATAATGAGAGTTCAGTTTGCCCCAACTTATGCTCAAGACAAAAAAAGTTTCTGGTAGTAAGCTTCTACACAAAACACAATCCAACCACTTGACATGTCGTGAAACTGACCATGTATACTTCAGAGGCTTCAAGTAATGATGATTAGTTTTACAATAACGATAAACATAACAGTTGAAAAGGTCCACTGTTTGCTTTTTACCACAACAAATCTGCTCCACAAATGATAGACCTCCAAGAACATAAGCTTGTAACTATCTGTTTAGTATAATTCAAAGTTTGGATGTGGTGAATCCAGAAGACGAGAAATGAGTAACATGGCATTGTCATTATATTAACTGTGTGTGAGTGTTTTACAAGATAAAAATAATAAACAATATGGAGTGAAAATTGTTCATTTGTTTTTGGCTTATATTACATCTTACTTACTTTAAAATCCTCCCTTGCAGGAATTCAAAACATCTGGTTCCTCCAACATTGATACCGGCAAAGTTGCAGGTACGCTGGAAACTAAATACAAGAGGTCCGAATATGGTCTGACCTTCACTGAGAAGTGGAACACAGACAACACCCTAGGAACGGAAATCACCATTGAAGACCAGGTCAGGAAAATGTTTGATTTATTTATTTTTATTATTATTATTTTTTTTTATATTTCATATGAAAGGCACACAAGTATGACAGAACAACTTGAACTTCTTATCACAGATTGCCAAGGGACTGAAGTTGACTTTTGACACAACCTTCTCACCAAACACTGGGTAAGATCTTTAATGATGGTTACAATGATCTAAAAATGTTGCTCTTGACACATGTTGCCTTCTCTCGTGTGCTGCTTCTTTGCTTTGAGTAATTTTGGCAACATGATCTGTACATGCTTCTGTGGCTGCCGGACATGTGGCCTCGATCCCAATATGGAAGGAGTCTCCTGTAACAGTGTGACTAACTGTTGTATCTCCCATAACAGCAAGAAGAGTGGCAAAGTTAAGACTGCATACAAGCGCGAGTACGTCAACTTGGGCTGTGACGTGGACTTTGATTTTGCTGGTCCCACTATCCATGGAGCTGCAGTCGTGGGCTACGAAGGCTGGCTTGCTGGTTATCAGATGAGCTTTGACACTGCCAAATCAAAGATGACTCAGAACAACTTTGCCATTGGTTACAAGACCGGAGACTTCCAGCTGCACACAAACGTGTATGTAGAGAATTACTGCATGTATTTTATTTTAGTCCAAATCAAGCAAGTGAACGGTTGTTACTAAGCTACATAACCAAGTTTCTATTGTTACACAGCTGTAAAAGTTGTTGGGATAGAACATGGTAGAACCATCAACTAGCTGCAAGAAAATGTATTTGTTTTAAAACGTTTTCTTTTTATTTTAAAGCAATGATGGAGCTGAATTTGCCGGCTCCATCTACCAGAAGGTGAACGACAAACTGGAGACGGCCGTCAGCTTGTCCTGGACCGCTGGCAACAACAGCACACGCTTCGGTATTGCCGCCAAGTACCAGCTGGATAAAGATGCTTCCATCAGTGTAAGTATATTAACAGCCAATATACCAGTGAAAGGGGTTTTCCTTTGACTCAGCCTAACTTTCTCATGTCTTCCTCCTCATAGGCTAAAGTGAACAACAATAGCCTTGTTGGTGTTGGGTACACCCAGACTCTTAGACCAGGTAAGTTGGGTTCTTCCAGTTTCTGAGTAGCTGAAGGATTTTTATACACAGCGAATCTTAATTTATCTTTGCAGTATGTGATTGTCTTAGCGCATTAGCTAATTGTACCTCATCTTGCTCATGCAGGTGTAAAACTCACCCTCTCTGGCCTGGTCGATGGGAAGAGCATCAATGCAGGAGGCCACAAGCTGGGTCTGGGTTTGGAGCTGGAAGCTTAAAGTTTCTTCATGTTGCAAGGGACTAGGGAATATCAGACTAATCTGGCCTTAAATGTAGATCCGACTCAAAACCAGCAAGGGGAAATCTTCGGGAGATTGGTTCAAAGGCTACGACGACAAACTCTTCAGTACCAAATCAACTTGGTGCTTTTTGTCATTTTACCTTTGTTACTTTTTATTCTGGTGTCGTGTTATTTATGAGTCATGTCATTGTTCTGGTCCAGCACTGCCATAATAATGAAATCCAATACAAACCCTTTGCCTGTCAGCTTTGTGTGGCTTTATTGTGCTTATCCCAGACGCTCCGTTTTTGTGCGAACATGTTTCACACTTGTGTGGTGTTGTATGTGCACACCTTTCTGATTTTCCCAACATGGCCATCTGATATTCCTTTGTCAACAGTTTATTTTCAAATATCTTAAATACGCTAGACTTTATCCTTGCTATTATTTAAGTACCACCACACTTATCGATGCACACAATGGGGGGGGAGCTCTGTAATTTTTCTGCCATTTGTTAAAGCTGCACGTGAGATTCTCAAACTGGGCAGTGGGGGAGTTGCATTAAGTTGGATCTGTAAGTTTGAGAAAAACCACTCAGCCGTTAATGCACATTCAGTTTGTGTACTGAAATAATAGGAGGGCCATGTAGCGTTCAAATGCCAAACTATCAGTGTCCAGACAGGGTGAAACTTGGAAGGATGCTTTCCTGTATTAACCAGGTTGGAGCCCACAGGACTTATTTCAGGTCCTTATGTGTAACTATACATTTTCAATAAAGTCTTTGAACTCCACCGATGTATGTGTAATATCGCATTGGCTCTAGCAGTGTGGTTTAAAGCATAAAATAGGTGGAGAGCTTGTTTTGTAAAGTTCTGACAGGTTCCGTACGCAGCATTAAACTTTGCATCAGCAAGAACCACTTGCTTGTATTTGTCTGACCTGTTTGGCTACTTTCATTATTCATAGATGTGCTTTAAAAGGGGGCATTTAGATAATATGCTAATAGCTATTCTTTGTTTTAGCAATGTTTGTTTAGAGCTGGCTGTTTGGTAGATACAGTTGCATGTACTTTAAGATCCATCATAAATGCCTCAGGTGTTCAGTCTAAACAAAACCAATGAAAAGCTTCATTTTCCTACAGTATAGAACAACCATTAAAGTTTTACACAGCAGAATCAACAGTGACGGTCTTCAAACTAAGTGTTTCAGATCAGAATAACAATTGAAATGATTTTTTTTATTGCATTTATTTGTCAGCACATAACAAAGCATCATTACATTCATTTATTTGGTGAGTCAAACTATTCCGGCATTTCTTATATTTCAGTTGAATCACATCTTGACTTCAGGTTCAGAGGCAAAGCTGGTGCAAACAGAAGAATCAAAGTCATGCTCTCTCCTGTTAACTCAGGCACTGAAGAGATGTTGCAGCGCTGAGCTTTCCTCTCTTTACTGGCCACAGCCTATGCTGATCTGGAAGCTGCAGATGTGCTGTCCTCTTCTACTTTAGGGTGGTCATGCCCCTTATGCTCGGATCCTCGCATATTCTCTTTGCTTCTTAGTACAACGGCCGCTTATTTCTCTAAGTTAGTAATATCTACCTTCAAAGACTTGTCCTGGGCATCTTTTGTTTTCTTTGAGCCCTCAGTCATGTCAGATTTGTGTTCCTGCGCCGCCTGCAGTACCTGGTTGACCTCTTCGCTGTCTTTTGTCTTTTCCTCTGGCAGCACAGTTTGAGCTGTTTCCGTGCCATCCCTGGTGTTTGGCAGCTGATTCTTCACTTCAGGAAGACTTTTCTCATTAGATGTAAGAGACGGTTCCTCATCCTGACTTTTAGTACCTTCCTGTTTAATATCTTGAACTTTTATTGATTTATCTTCATCTTTTGCAGTTTCAGATTTACTTTTTTCTTTTTGTTCTGTATGTTTGTTTTGCTCACTCTTGCTTGCTACAGCTAATATTACTTGAGCCTCAAGTGCAGCGGAAGTATTATTTGTCTCCACTCTGAAATCTGTGGGTTTCTCTGCATTTTCTAAAGCGTGAACTTTATCTTGTATCTGCAAATGATTGCTTAGCTCTGCAGTTTTGTCTGATTCCTGTGGCTCATGAACAGGCTCCTTAGCTTGAACAGGGATAACACTATGTTCCCCAGCATCTCCGTTTTTATCAGTCATGGATATTTTTTTGTGATGCTCTTTTTCCACAGGGACTGGAGTTAAATCGTGGGGTTTTAAGATGAGATCTTCATCAACTCCTGCTTCTGTCTCTGCGGCTTTTTTCTCCTCTTCTCTATTTCCAGGTAATTTTTGATCTTGTTCCTTTTCTTCCTCAGCCATTAAGCACTCGCTGTGTATATTTTTGTCCCCGGTCTCGTTATTCTTAACTGCTTCAGTCTTCTCGGGCTCCTTTGGGCTTTTTTGCTCTTCATCACCATCATCCACGTCACCAGGAGCGCCTTCATCTTTATCAGCAACTTTAGCTTCTGCATTTCTCACTGAATCTACTTGATTCTGCTGACTATCAAACATCTGCTCACCTTCGTCCTCTCCACTGTCTTTATTATCCTCCTCCTCATTGCTCCCTCTATCACTTTTGGCACAATCCTGCTCAGCTTTTCCTTCTTCTGTCTCCTCTGATCCTGTCTCTTCAAATTCTGACATCTCAATTTCCCTGGTGGTCTCCGTTATGATCTCCTCTACGAACTTGTAGTGCGGTTCTACTCGTCTGTGTGGTCCACCGGGGCGGGTGAGGCAGGGTAGGGTGTAAATAGGGGACTGGTGATAGATGTAAGGCAAGGACATGTGGGGGTCAGACACTGAAGAAAGCCGAGCTTCCTCGCCGCAGAGAAGTTTCCTGAAAAAATAGCGAACACAGATTTCTTCTACATCAACAGACAGTACTGACCACTGACGATTTTACTCCTGCACCTTGTTGTTACTGTTCTTATCTCTTTATGTTGTTTTTACGCTGCTACTGTTTTTACTTCTTTACGCTGTTTTTAACTTATTAGACCAGTACTCCAACCCAAAAATTCATTATGTGTATGCGAAATGACAATAAACTCTTCTGATTCTGATGAGAAAAAGTTGAAAGTGGTAGAAAGATACCTGAAGTGTTTATCAGTCAGACACTGACATGTTTAACCTCCAAATCTCTACATACCTGTAGGACAATATCTCTACATCCAAAGCCATCTTGACATTTAACAGGTCCTGGTACTCCCGCAGGTAACCAGACATGTCGAATTTGCAATTTATGAGCTCATTTTCAAGTTCTTTGATTGCGTTCTGCAGAAGAGGAGAATTGAGTAGTTGTTATTAGACACAACTTGTGTATATATGTATGTATGCATACGACGAACAACAAGAAAAGGCTTACCTGATAATGAATAACTTCTTCCTTGTGGCGATCCTCCATGTCATGAAGTTGTTTCTCCAGCGCTTCCCCGGTGCCTTTTGCGCAGTCTAGTTCAGTGTTCTTGGCCTGCAGGCGTCTCCTGTACTCTTGAATCTCCTGCTGGGTCGCTTTTATCGCCTCTCTCTTGCTTTCAGCTGCCTCCGTTAATCTTGCAAACTGAGATCGGAAACTTTCTCCTACCTGCGTGACATCGGTGGCAGCATGACCCTCCAGTTGTGCCCGAATATCCCGGAGTGCCGCAGTGATGCCAGGGTTGCCAAACTCATGCGCCTTGACAGTCACCTGCGCATTCTGGATTTGGTCAAACATTTGTGACACCTCGGCTTCGTGGTTTCTCTTTAGGAAGTGGATCTCGTCAACAAGAGCCTGCGCTTTCTTTTCCAGCTGTACTTTAGCCTGATACGCGTCGCTGATGTCCTTCTTGAAGACCACGATATTGCTGTCGACATCTGCTCTGCTTCGAGCCTCCTGTTCATACCGCTTCCTCAAGTTTGACAGGTCATCCTCTAAATTCTGATGCTCTATCTCAATCTGATGCTTTTGGTGAGTAATGTCTTGAACCAGCTGTCTCAGTTTCCGGAGCCCCGGACTGTACTCCTCCTCAAAACACGATGCGGGTTTGGCTTTCCCTCTGATCTCCTCGATTTCTCTCTCCAGCAGCTTGTTCTGATACTCCAGCTGATGCACTTTCTCTATGAATCCTGCAAGACGATCGTTCAGGCCATGCATCACTTCTTTCTCGTTACAATTTCCGGGTAATGTGCTGGTCACACTCATCCCCGCGAACGTCCCACTGAGCACACTCGCGTCTGCTCCAGATCGCCTTGGCTTGTGTTGTGAATGCTGGTCCGCACTGCTTCTGTGCGGGAAGGCGAACCTCCGATCCATGCTGTGACGGCTGTTGTGGTGGCGACGCTCCGACGCAGACGCTCCGCGCGCGTCTTTATAGGCGTCGCCATCTGCTCGGTTTGCAAAACGGAGCTGTCCGCGGTGCTGAAAAGGTGTAGCATCAGCTGACGGCTTAGTGAGAGCTCACTCGACGTTTTGTCGCAGACGTCAGTGACCCATCGTAGTCTCCAAACAATCGTAACGTGCATTGTTATTAAATATGTTTGCGGCTAATTTGGGGTAAAATAACTCACAATTAACTGCATTACGTACAGTATCAATGCCCCAAGCAGGTGACGTCATTTAAAGGCCACGGACTACGCGCATTTCATACAGGCTTTTCATACTGACTCCAGCTCACACCAGGGGTAACATTAAGCTGAAATCATATCCGCATTTTGATCCAGAAGAAAAAGCAGGGAATCAAGGATTTGGATCACATCCAATGGTGCAGGGGTCGCTGCAAAATCCGTGGGACATGTTCACCTCTTTGTTGTCTCGCAGTTGTTGCAGTTATTTGTGGTATTTTACTCAACATCTATAAAGAACATTTTTACGACATATGCTGAAAGATCCACACACAGACTAACTTAAATAGCACAGTAACAGCATCACGAGGCTTCATTGTTTGAATTGAGACGTGCACAGGGAGAGAGAAGTGAATGTTAAGGGAGGTGTTAACAGGAATTGATTGTATTGCTTTGCTTTGCATGGAGAAGTGACACCATTTCCTGACCAGACACCTTTTTAGTCTGGTGTCTGCAGCATTTTGTGAAGACACGCTGACGGAAGATAGATGTGGACACTGCACTGTTTGCTGCACAGTTTCACTCTGACACTCAAACACTGTCAAAACTGCTAAATGCTCAAATTAAACTCTACGCAATTTCCTGCATATTGAACATTATGCACTGATGTAGAATTAAAGAGTTCATTCAAGTTAAATTTTCTTTGGTAAACTCCATTTTTATAATAGACACAATACAAATACAAAAACAATACAAGCAACTCAGTAACTTATAGAGAAATGTAACCTATACAGAAAACTTAATGGTGTCATTTAAATGACTTTGCAGCCCTGAATCATTGATCTAGATTAAAATGTTTTAGACATTTCTAGCAGGTAGAGAATGGGTTGCATTAAAATTAAGTTCTTCACATGCAGTGTGTCACTTCTGAAAAAAATATTACGTGTTATATGTATATAACAAGTTTCAAATTTAGACCCTAAAATTCAAGATGAAATATTCAACCAAGGCTTCTGGCATGCCTGAGTGGAATCCATCAGATTTATTTGCTTTCAAGTTATCACATGTTAAATATATTCAGAAAGCTCCTGTGAGGGCAGTGGGATCTGAATTTTAAAACTTTGTAGTTAATTTCACCCATTCAAAGGGTCACCGCTGTAATTTCACCAGTTTTTAGTTGCAACTGGGCTTGTTCACTGGCAGCCAACGTCACATCAAACTTTGCAATGCTCTGATACGACAAAGCTAAATCATCATTCATCTTGTAGCGTGAGCAATGCAACAAACAACACATTTCTCAGAGTTGTTAGCGTCTTTATTGTGCACACACTGCTGTGTTCTCCAAGACTGTGCTTCCCTCTAGTGGTTAATAATATGAATACATGCATCATCACTTTTTTTTGTCCTTGTATACAAAACATAATGTAACATAAAAATCAGCACTGTACTAAACACAAACTATTCTCATCATGTACTGCTCAAAAGTGTCCAGGACCCAAAACGAGATACAAAGTTTGAAGCACAGCTTCAAAGGTGCAGTCTTTAGTTTTTAGCCTGAAGCACCCGATGATCATCCGCCCTCGTCTGAACATAACCTGCTCGTAGCCTCGGCATGTAGATTCACGTTGGAGGGTGTCTGTCCATGCTAAGCTAAGTGTGACCCAAAGAAGGGGCAAAGTCAAAGTTATCCATCTAGAGCCCGAGCAGCACATCACTGAAATTGTAACAAAACAAAGCTGGGACCTCACAGGTGAATGAGGTTTCCCTGGTTCTCCAGATTTTTACCTGTTTTACGACCTGTTTACCGCCCTGTTCTCCTCTGTGGCTCTTCCCAATAAAGGCAGACTTAACATGCCCAGCAACAAACAAACCCACAGCCACCGATACCACCACTGGATGAAACCTCTGTCACCTACCAGGCCGCACATGCTCACTCAGTCATCTCTGACCCGTGTTTTAGCGCCTGTAGCCATTATGTTCTGATCTCTGCACCTGCTTTAAGGAGTTAAAATAGCGCAAATGTTAGCAGATGCATCACAAGACAAACTTTACATTGAGATACACATGGCACAAATGTAGAATGTCAGCCATGTTCAGAAAAGTTTAAAAGAAGTAACCAAGATACGCCCAGGTTTAGTATTCAGTTATTACATTATCGATACTTACATCTTTACGTTCGTGTCAAGTTCATCCACACCAGACTCCGTCATCCACGTCTCTATGGATCTTGCTTTGTGCACTGATTCACATTATTTGGATGGGTGAGAGAATACTTATAGTGTATCTATTAAATATTTTGAGAAAATGTTATCAGCTAACCTGAAATATCAAAGTTATACTGCTTTTAAATGTTCTATTTAGTTTAGTAACTTACACAACAAAAGCAGTCTGACCCCTAGTGGTCAAATAATGAAAAAGCATTTTGTTTGCTTGTTTTCTGGTACAGTTTATTTTATTTCAGGCTTGATCATTTTCATCCTGATGATTTGTAGTTGTCAAAGTGCTGATTCTTGCATGTGTATGTTACTGGCACATCACTGACAACAAGACTGCATCACTGCTTCCTACTTTACTTTACAACCCATAGAAGTCCACCTGGAAGAACTCCCAGAGTCATCAATCAGCAGAACTGGGCCAAATTTACCACAAAATATCAAAGCAGCCACTAGACACGTTTACAACAATTTATCAAGACCAGAAGATTGTATTTTATGAACTGGTTCCTTACTTTAAGTGTTTTAGTCCCACATGAACACTTTTACTTTTACAAGTAAAAGAGTTCTCTACGTTCTCTACTGATGTATTATAGTTTGAAAGAGCTTGTTTCCCAGCCAGTAATAAAAGAGAAATAATTAGGGACCAGTAACTTGTGGTTGAGTAACTAAAATATATGTACAGTTGCTTTCAAAATGTTATATATATTTTCAGTATCTAAAATTCCTTTTCCAAAAGTGCGTCAAATGATTTTATAACTTTCTCTTTACAGCAGGTACAGTTTAATGGGCAAACCACACTGAGGATTTCAACTTCCAACTTCAAAACAGGAACAAGGAAGGCAGTAGCCAGGAATTTAAAAAAGGAATTTTGGGGATGTGAGTGGGATGCGAGGTCTCTCTGAGGACACAGAGCTTCCTCTGTCTATTCCCTAATTAAGAATGCGCAGATACAAACAAAAACATGCCACTGACAAGAGCGCATCAATTAAATGAGCCGTGACACAGACTGTCTCTGAAAAAAAAACTTTGATTTGTGACGAGGAGAGGAAGCGAACGTCTCAGAGTGTGCGCGCAGCTCTGCTAAGGTCCTCTCTGTGAGAATGAGATACCGTGTTTCTTCCACCATCCTCTCCCTCTCTCTCCCACTGCTCCGGGCCTCTGCTTATGTGACGCTAATTGTTTCTGCTACTTGTGCCAAGTACCTACTCTTCCCCAGCACATTCTACAGACAGGCCCTGGTCCCTCAGCTGCTTTTTGTGTCTGTTTAAGGCATGAAAAAATGTGCGCTGCCATCTGCAGCGAGCACACCACTGTTCCTCCTCCCGGCCGTGACTGTCAGAGTGCCACAATGATCCACATTCACACACTCTCTCAGAGGTAGAAAGAACTGTGTGGTGGAGAAACAAGGAAACAAAACTGACACATACAACTGCTAATATGAAACAAAATAATTCAAGAGGTTCCTGTTTTGATGCATTTAGCGTGTGGGAGGGAAGACACTGCATATGTGAAAACGGCTTTTTAATGTTGCATGTAGAGAAGAAAAGTAGGCATGTAGTAGATTTAAAATGAAACCAAACTCAATCTGAAAGGATTTTTTTAACATTAAGTAGAAAAACAAAACTCCTCACATATATCTCCAAAAGGCATTTTAGATGACTTTTCCCTTCATTTTTTTCTTTAGTACCTCATTTTGACCAGTGAGTGGCAGCGTTGTTCAGCTTATCAACACTCGTCTCTATGCAAACATAAGGTCCCGGCACAAAGAGAGCCAGGCCTTCAGTAATATCACTTCCCTCTTGTTGAATTGACCTTTGACACCATCACAGAGTACACGGGACGACACATATTGACGTGCTTGTAAGGCCGCATGGCTGTTACATCATCCGGTGTTTTTCACAGGAAGCCTGTGTGTTGCACTCTAATAACAGCAGTCAGCTTGGCACCATCTCAGCAGTCAGATAAGCGTGCATGAATATTAAGTGATGCTAATCACAATGGAGAGAGCAGCGTCAAGACGACTGACAGACATTTCTTGGCATTCAATTGACATCCTCAGATTCGTCCTCCGTTTGACAGCAGCGTCTCCCCGACATGACAAGTCTGTTTAAAGCTGCTGCAAGAGGCTCGCACACGTGCGCGGGCACCAGCTCACATTATTAGAGAAGCATTGACACTGATTTTACTCAAACTGGGCCACTGTGTTTGCTGTGCAAGACCAAACAGTGTTTCTCAGCATGCGCACACGCTCACAAAGAGCAAACCGGTTTATGTAGGCCACTCGCAGGGTTTCAGAATGTAGATGAGGATATAACGAAATATTCACCAAAAGTGCTTTTCAATCGTGGAAATCTGGATTTATTGCAGCCGTCTTAAGCTACAGTGTATTTTGGTGCATGAATGTTGAGGATAAGCCATTCATTTCATTATCATCCCCTCTTTGTGTACTCTAACGATACGGAACAAAACACTAAATCTGCTTCTGTGAAAAATAACTGAAATGAATGGCAGGTGCGGTTGTTTGACTTTCAAATCACCTCGGCATCTATTTTATTAACCCGCCGTGTAAATAAATACAGAATTCAATTTCCATAGAGTCGCGAGACGTTGACAGTCCTCAGAGAGATCAAACAGGCTGCTCCAGGGCACGTGAGCCATCGCGAAAAAACCTTAGCTGTGAAAGGTGTTGACACCTTGAGCAAGCCACAAAAAGAGACAAATGTCATTTCCCCACAAACAATTACTGGCTGAACCGCCGGTTTTCCAGCTAGTAGGTCTTCAAGCTATATTATTCTGCACAGAGTGAAGATGCTCCCACAAAACCTCACATTGGCTGTTGACCAGCATCAGAGAATGGAGGCTCTTATTTTGAAACTGCACCGAATCATCATACTTCAGGAATCCACAAAGAAAAACTCAACCTTTGCCTCAGTTTCAGTCCAGAGTCACACACTCCCTTCTCATTAGTCCTACTCTCAGCTGACGCTCGTGTCCCATTGTGACCGCACTTGAGGCGCTAATGGTAATGTTAGAACCCAGACCAATTAGCAATGGCAATCAGACTCATTTAATTGAGTTGATTATAAGCTCCCCGTTTGAGATGACCCCTCTGGACTCAGAAAAAGGAAACAGCCAGAGACGGAGGCTGTGGATGCAGGGTTTCTTCAGGCATTCCATCACTATGCAGGACTCACATGAGATATGACTGTTTGGAGGCATGAGCAGAGGCATATGTGTGAGCGTGTCTGTGGCACTTCTGCATGTGTGGGGTGTTGGAAGATGGCGTGTAGAAGGAGAGCAGGCCTTCAGGGAGGTGTAAAGGAGGAGAGGGGTGGGACAGTGGCTAGAGGAAGAGAGAGGGGGCGGGGGGCTGGAAGAGCTCAGGCCCGGGGTTCAAAATCACAACACAGCCGCAGTAATAGAGCCAGACACACACCACATCTGAAGTTAATCCAATCAGGGAGAAGCACGGCGCTCCCATCCGCTCAAGACACAAAAACATAAGGTCAAGAGCAGCTTGTATTAGCACGATGATGTCAGGGAGAAGTGGTGTTGATAATTGACTTTCAGCATGTTTTAAAAGGCTAAGAGAGATGAGGAAATGGAAGAAAGCAGAGGGTTTGCAGCAGGTCCAGCCAGGCAGATGTTAAATGAAGGCCAAATGAGTCAATGCTTTAGAGCAGGCTAAAATCAGAGTTATAGCCTAATCTCCAGTGTTTCGCTAGTCGTCCATTACAGTCATATCTCAGAGGTATGAGTACATAACCTCACTTTACTAGTACGTATTAAACCATTTGTCTCGTTTTCACACAGTTCCTTAATTAAATCAGAAAGTGTCAGGTTTGCAATATTTCTTTCAGCTTTTTACGCAGACAACTTCAAGTAGCATATTTTGTTTAGAGATAAAACAAATCCAAAGGCAACGGAGCAAGTATAATATAACCATTCCAGTGGTGAAATGCTTTTTTTAAATTTTAACCTTGGTGCTATCATTTAACCGCGTTGCACCCTGTGCTGCTCTCCGCTCAGCGCTGCTACACATTAGAATGTGTAAATGCAACAGTGCAGGACAAGCGTGGCCGGGTTGTTTTCTTTACAGTACAGCAGGACACACTAATAAGGGACACAGAGCACGGTGCCAGGATATCATCTGGGGATGGAAAGCAAATGTGCTTTTGGGAGCCAAATATACTGGTGCCTTTCATAGGCGACTTGGTTCCATCTATGATCAAATGCAACATTCTAAAAGGACTATTTACTCTTTTCATTTCCTCTTGTGTATCACAGACGGAGGAGCGTGCGACTTGCTGTATGAAAACAGGGCCTGGCCTAATGTTGCATGAAGACCATGGTGAATTCATATTGATGGGAAAGCAGCCTCTGAACCCAGCAGCCATGATTTTTTCATAAGCCACCGGGAACAAGAAGTCAGTCAGCTGACAGGTGCTAACGCCGCCAATTGTGCCGTGGATAAGAGATGTGACATGGAGAAAAGAGGGAAAGAGAGAGAAAGCAAAAGCAACAACTGGTTCCCCTTCTCTAAGCTCGTCTGTGTGCAGGATGTGTATGTGCTGCGTTGCGCGAGCTCCCCGCGCCCTGTTCCCTTCTATAGCTGGAGAGGATTTTACGGAGGAGACTGTGTAAACACCAGAATGCATGTCAAATATGATGAGTCTTGATAGCTGTAAAACATACCCAAGGACTGCTCCTCACTTATTATCTACAACCAGAGCCCTGGAGCTATGTCTGCATCCTTCTGCCTTCCCTCCACGCATGTCGCGCCACAAGTCCCTCTCTGGAAAGCATTGATTATTTTGGCATGAGCCAGGGAGAAAGAAAGGTGTGATTTCTTTTGTGTTTCCTCAAGAAAAAAAATCAGCAAAAATAAATATTTTTGTGAGCACGTTGCAGCCACAAGAAAAATACGAGCACATCGGGGAAGAAATAAAGATGATGGATTTGCTAGCTGACGTGTGCGTATGCTCGTGTGCCTTGTGTACTATGAGAGATTGTGCATGTGTGTTCGGGCTCTGCAGAATTTTTGCCTGCTACAATTGGTGCATAGTTGGTTTTTTTTTCTTTTGCTCACGTGCATGTCATTTTCTGAACTGTACAACTAGAACAGCATTATATGTTTGTAATTGTACTCCTCGGTTTGTCGCGTCTGCGAGTGTGTAGTGTGCATGAGAATGAAGCGGTGCTAGAGAGAGCAAGTGAAGCTGGAGGCACCGCGAGGCTCCAGGGAACCACTTGAGATTGTAGGAAGAGGGACTGATAAGCCAGCCAGCCATTCATCAGGCCAAATGAAGGCAGTAAAGTTGACTGGAGGAACCCGGGCATCGCCCCCAGGACTGCAGTCGGCCCCTCAGTGGAGACCTGTGACTAACACACGTGAGCAGGCATGCATGCATGTGCATATACACACAAATAGTCAACGAACTGAGAAAAAACCTAGAGTGAATGGGACTGGAAGGAGGTGGAGGATTTAGGACTTGGGCTCAGGAGAGTAGTGGGCTAGAACTTTAATGGACCTCCAGGGGCAGAGGCCTCATCTCCTCAGAGCTACACCCAGCGACTGAGGCTCCCGTCTGAGCTGCACGTGGTCTGCAACACTCTGAAAACATCCATCAGACAGATATTACTGTAATCCAAAGGTGATACATTAGCTTGGGTTCCAAGGGGACAGTGTACGCCGGTGATGGATACCTCCAGAGCTGCCTGTCGTTGTCGCAGGGGCCTCGCGAAGAGAGATCCGCTATCACCGCTGCTGCTGCTGCTCGGCTCTTTCCTGCTCCATGTCACCATTTGAATTTATTCCGCTGTAATGCTCTTTGTATTTTATTCTTAATCACACCACCCAGAGGATAAAGACATATTTCCACCAAAGAAAGTGCTGCGAAGTTGCACACTTATGAAAGCAATACATTACTTAAGCACTTAGGCCAGCCGAAGAGGAGAGATGAAGCTACTTAAGGGTGTTGCTGGTGTGTTTATAAGACTATATTAGTGTCTCACTGGTGCTTTGATAGAGCTTGTACCATCAATTTCCACAAAGACTCTATCTTTGCTTACATAAATCCCACCTCGGGGTTATTATGAATCTGATTTATTTGCTCCGCTTATGTTTATTATTGTGTTTTATGGTTTATATTCTGTGTTAAATGCCTTCAAAAGGACTGCAGAGCATGTGTGTCTCATCCTGCAAGGGGATGAAAATGCTTTATGGAGCTGTGAGTGCCAATAAACAGGCAGCCTTGGTCTTTTGGATGTACATCTTTAATGTTTTATGCATGATGAACTCAATACTTTAGCACCGGTTCAAGGCCAAATGGTAAGCGCTGACAGGACTTCCCAGAGGCTGCTGTGCACCACGAGCCCAGAACGGAGATTGAGCCGTGCGTTCGAGCAGGGATCCTGTCATATTTTTGATGATCCGTCTGCGTTTGTACCTGCCAAATGAACAAACCCACGAGCCAAGTGTTTGGTAGGAAAGGCCGACGTGCGTCCAGCTGCGATCTGGTCGTCTGCACACCGTCATCCGGACGTTGTTTTGGACCTGTAAAGAGGTGTGGTGTGGGAACTGCAGGCCATTACGGTGCTCTGTCTCCGGCAAGATGAAAAGCAGACAGTCCACCAAGGACATCAAAACAGATTGATGTTATCACCAAAGCAGTGACACACACTCTACGAAATGCTCTGCAGCAGGCAACGACACCCGACAGTCAACGTACGGCTTGAAGATGTTAGGATGCGTGACTGAAGGTCAACTGTGCCTAAACGCAACCAACCGATTTATTTGTTACGGTCCAGCATTTTTGAAACAATGAAAAAGTGAAATGAGATGAGATGAAACTAAAAGCTGCAAATAGACTGAAAACCTTGATGCACTTTGCAACCTGGCATTGTTGGTTTCTGGAAATCACCTTAAAAACCTTTAACAAGTGTTATTAGAAAGTGTCATCTTGTAACCAAAGGCACGAGAAATAACTAAATGCAATTTGGAGCAGAAATGTTTCTTTTTTCCTAAACATTTACCAGTGCTCATACACAAAGCACAGTGGCAGCCTCCCCATCACTTCAACATGTTTATTACTTCAGAGCCAGGTGACAATCACTGCTATCTCCTAATTCACAGACCCAGATTTCAGAAAGTTTATATGCCAGGTGTAAATGAGGGAATGTGTGGATTTACTCGTGTTTCCACCCTAGCACCTGTCTCTGCTGCGAGTGAGTCTTTGATAGCTGTTACACTGTGAGATAGACAGGCCTGTGCCAAGACGATGGCATCAAAAAGCTGACGATTGACAGCTACTGACAACCATCTTCCTCCTAAACACACTTCAGGTCCCCTGCGCTCCCTCGCTCTTTCTCTCGCTCTCTCTGTCTTTTCTCTCTCTGTCGGGGGAAATTGAGGAGACTCAGAGATAAAGAGAGGGATCTCGTAAACTGGCACCTGTCATCGTGTTTTGTTTTGGTCAGGGCGCAGGAACATTCTATGTAAAGTTTTAAAAGACATTTTGAAGGTTTTAGTACTTTCACCGCTGCATTTCGAATCTCAGGTGATATTCACAGTCCTTCACACTGGATCGTATTATTTCTGGATGAGGTGATGTTTTCATAGGTGTGTGAGCTCCCCATGCAACAACAATAAATGTGTTTTTACATTAATTTATCCAACTACGCTACTTATTTACTTGAGATACAGTTTTGTTTTCCAAGATGCGCCACCTGACGCGAAATGCTGTCACCGACATCGAGGCGCCTGCCAAGATACACAAAAAAGTGAGATCTTTGGCAGGTAGATGTACATTCAATCACACACACAACGAGAAAAACAAGCATTAACTCTGCACAAGCACGTACACAAACACATTAAATCAATGCTCGCACCTGCGCGAGCCACAGATAAACACCTGGATTTCTCAGGTTGTGGCTGTGTTTCATCAGCTTCGCTCCAGAACCACGTCGCTTCACCATGTTCAACCTGTTGGAGCCATTATCTCCTGACACACTTATCCTCCTCTAAATGATTTCTCTTCATCTACTGCGAGTCCCCTAATCAAAGTTGAAAGCTTAATGCCATTTAGAAATCCCACTGCTTTCAGCTGCATTTAGTGTCATTATGAAAATGAATGGTGGCAGCTGAGAACTCAGATGTTCTTTCACGTCACAACAGAGCGTCTCCTAATGTGTCTTATGATCTTCACCGTTGCTGCCTCACACTGAAGGTTTTGGTTGTGGATTTAACTAATCGCATTACACATCTTACACGTTTTTGCTCAGTATCTCTTCCGTGTCAGCTCTTCTCATCTGCTCTCCATCTCACCGGCATGTGTGTTGGTCATCAAGAGCATCAGCGTTGAGCCAGAAGAGAAGGAGACGAGAGAAAGCCAGAAGAGTTTTGCCCAACTTGAAGCTGGTGGTCTCTTCTTGTAGTGACATCCGAGGGGTTTAATAAGACGGGAATTGTCGAGCTTCCCGTTTGATAGAGGAGGGACAGAAATCGGGATAAGTGTCTTTGTGCTGTGCAACCTGACACCAAACAGCAGCAAAACAGTCGCAGAGTAGCTGACTTATTTCAAGTTATTTACCAGGATTATCTTCAAGGTCTGTCCTTGTTTTCAAGAGTGTTCCATAAATAAGATGACATTATACTCAAGCAAGCAAAATGATCCCAATATGAGCTCAGTGTGACACATAATTAGTTTGCGAGGTCGTCATGTTTGTGTTGTGTGGAGGTGTTGACGTTCCTCAGCAGAGCTCTGTGAGTTCGTCTTTGGCTTGTCACTGCCGTAGAATCTGCTGCACAGCGGAAATTTATTTAGAGATTTTTTTACTGAAAGAATCTATCAACAGCGGTATTTTTCGGAGTTATCTTCCAGATGTGCCACTGTGAGGACAGAATGACATCTTCATCTCACCCCTAATCCGCAGCCGTCTGCCGGACAGGTTTGCTTAGGTTTTATATGGGTTTACACAGAATGTAATTACCTTTTTTTCAGACATGCAGCTGTTAGACGATTTTATAGATCATGGCCAAAAACTGTAAGCTCCCCAGACTAAATTTGTCAATTATTAAATCATAATTGGACTTTCTTAGTTAGGAGGGGTTTAACAATCATTTTGTATTAGGCCGCTAACTTTTTCTTTTCATAATGAAAATATAACAATTTAAATCTCAATAATGTGTCTGGATTCTTTCCCCCAATTTAGCTAACAAAGAGCAGAAATGATTCATGGCAGACGAAGGCATACTTCATAATTAGATTACGGCTTGATGGACTAGAATTTATTAATGATGAAGACACGTGCACACAGCCTTTAAGCACATATTTCTCCACACTCCATCTTTTGCCTCCGACTTCATTGGCATATTGCTCACTCGTCTGTACTCATCTGCTAGGTCTCGTTACCAAGTAGCGGTAACGCGCTGTTACAGCAAATTATGCCTGAGCACGAACAGGCCAGCCTCTAAGTGATGGCCACAATATGCATTTGCCTTTAAAACTTAAAAGAGTAGTTTAATTTATCGAGGGTGTCACATGGCAGGAGTGAGTAATTACTCTCCACGCCCCTGTGGAGAACAGTGGTTAATGTATTCCAGGGCCCTAGGGGGAGCTGTCAGGAGGAGGACACCCTCACTGCTGCTCTGCTCACTGACCATGTTGGATGGTTCAGGACAAGATTCCCAACACACAACCACAAATCACTCCATGGGGGATTGTAATTGTGTTCCTTCGCTATAATCCACTTTCCTGTTTTCTGGATTACTTAAAATAGATTTTACATTGAATGCGCTTACACGCACTTCCTCGTGCTTAAGGGCCACGATTTCTAAAGGAACAAATGTAGAAAGTTTAGCAGCTTTGTTTTCTTCCATGTTTTGTCAGAAAGGGAAGCCGTTACGCGTTTGCTCCTGGTCCTGGTTTTGAAGTCGTAGCCACCAAACATTTGTGTTCATCGCTTGAGAAAACCATTGTTTTGTTGACTTCCTGTCTGCTGGTGAGTGTGGGGATCTGGCAGCTGGTCATTTGTCGTCTGAGCAGCTGTTGACAATAACTTATCACATGAATACAAACGCTGCCTTTGATCGCTGTTCAGTAACTGGGTCAGGCTATGTTTACAAATGGCCGAGCTTCTTGTGCCAAATGGGTGAGGTTGAACTTTGTGTAGAGGTTCTGCAGAAAGTATTTATTGTCTACCATGTTTGTTTGGCCTCAGCTTGCATATAATTATTAACAGTCAAACCAATGTGTACTTTTACAACCAGTAAACACAAATGACTGCAAATGATTATGATTGTGCTACATGTCAGGCTTTAAGCCCTAATTGTTTGGCTCTTTGTTGTGGCTTTATTGCTTATATCTGCTTATTGGATCATACAACTCTCAATTCAATAATTGTTATGAGATAAAGTTTATTTTAATTCAGGCACTGAGAAGGTTTTGTTCACTATGATACTTACGAACTCGTGTCACTTGTCATGAGTTGACACCATGTAGAACACAGTGTCGGGGCATTTGTCTTTAAACACTGTGAAATGCCTTTCACAGGGTTCAAACAAAGTGTAGCTTTTATTTCTCGGCTTCGCTCTACCCATGAGTGTAGCTGCAAGACAAATAAGAGGCCTTGCTCTTTTAAACATCAATGATAATAACCGTGCCTTTTGCATCCATGAGAAATCTTCCATTATCTATTGATTCGCTCTCACCCTGTGTCTCGGTGACTTACGCCTCCCTCTAATTCCCATTACCGGGAACACTGTACCCTTATCAAGGGAAACAATAAGCCACTTGTCAGAGCAGCAACAAAATATGAGGAAGCATCTGTCCGGTCCGGAGGAACTCATGACTCTGCGGTGAAACAAGTGCCCCGCCTCACTCCTCCTGTCTGCCCTGCCCGGCTTCAGCCGTCCCCTGTTGTCAGTCCTCTCTGTGACCTCTGGGAAGGCGTGGTGGCAAGTTGGCAGCGCTAGTGTGCAAAGTTACTCCAACCGAACAGGTCATCAGGGGTCGCAAACGGAATTATGCTCCGTCTGCGAGGGCAGGGTTTTTATGTGGCGCAGTCTCCGAATACGGACGATGCACAGGTGAGCGTGAAGGGAGGGCTCATTCTGCCTTCTTTGCTTCCACACTCAAATAGAAGCCCGGCACACGAGTCGTAAACCTGTCACAGAGATATGGCTCTGTCAGTGATGGCATCCAACTTTTTTTCCCCCCAACCGCTGGTGCGCTGGGCTGTTATCTCCTTCCTCCCTGCTATGTCTCCCTGCTCTTTAAGACAAAGGGTAATAAAGCTATAAATTGTGTGGACTGCGGAAGGTATGGACATTCTGTCTGGGAGACGCTGTAAGAACTGCCATAAAGCACCCTCAAAGTCATGGCTAAAGATTTACAGTTATTTAACATCCTCCTCTTCCCCTAAATTAGAGTGATAAGAGAATTAAGTGATGGCTATAGGTTCTTTGTCCTTAGTCTATTGATTTTCTTCGCCCCTCAGAAGGATCCTGAACATTATAATTATTGAGCCCTGCAGTTTGATGCAGGTTTACAGAGTAGAAGAGGTGCCTTCAGTTCGATTCTAACACAGTTAAAACAAAAAGCACCCGTTTTTCAATTTGGTAATGTGCTTCCAATTATGCTTCATTTGCCTTGTTTGGCCAGAAGATGGTTTGTCTAAGGCCTCCGTGCTATAAACAGCTTCTTTTGTGCGCTGACAAAACCACAGCAACATCTATTTATCCTTCAGCAATTATTCAGCCGCGTGGAGGTTTTTCAGTTTTTATTATCTAGACTGAATCTAGAGGAGGCTTGGTTTAATATATTACACAACACTTGCAGCGTGATTACATTTCAGATCACGTGTGAGTCTATTCAAAGGTTTTGTACATATATGTTTATGCAGATGTATATTTGACACCTGCTGCATTTTAATGGTGGTATTTTAGGACCTTGCATCTGTCCACTATTAACATTTACGCAATTTTAGACAAAAAATATGTCAAACCAAGCCTGAACCTTCTGTCTTCCAGGATAACTATCAGGTTCTAACCACGCATAAAGAGGGCAGATGCATGTTTTCTGAATGTGCGCATGGTTCCATCTGTGAAACCTGGAGGAGGAGGTGTGATGTTGAGGGGCTGCTCTGCTGCTGACACTGGTGTTGAGCATGGCCACCACAGCTTTTCGACGCCATCACATCCCACCTAGTCTGCACTCACAGTAGGGCCATCATGTTAAAATGACCCCAAACACACCTCTAGGTTGTGCCGGATGAAGAGTGATGCAGTGATGTGTCGGATGGCCTCCACAAGCGGTGACCTTAACGTTGCTCACGTAAGGGCCGCTACGGTTATGATGTGCTGGTAAAAGACAACATGTGCAGATGGTGCCGTGGGAGCCTTTGTACACTCAGACTTCACCCAGGACGTGTCCTGCTTCAGCAACGTCATGCTGCTGCTTCAGCCTTGTGGTTCTGACAGAGAGCAGTCATGACTACAGAGGCCGTCTCTTCAGAAACTGGTCCTTCAGGTTGGTGGAAGCGATGAATTTCTGTAGTGTGTGCTTCAAAGCTTAGACATGTAGACTTTTCATTTTTTTCATAATGTCTCTCTGTTTTATGTAAAGGAATGCGCAACGAGACAAAGACTCGCATGCTCACCCACACATACGCCTCAGGCGCCTTAGAAGACCACGGCCCCACTTACCACCGCCTGACAGTTGGCTCTTTAACAAAGATGCTGGAATATAATTAAATCATCTACCTTTGATACGCTGCCATCTTTGCAATTAATTTATTCACCCTGGGTGTGCTGGAATTGCATTCACCCACAGACGATAGAGGGCTAAAAAAGAATTCTCCTGCATGCTTTCCGGACAAAATCCCAACAACCTTCCCAGCTTTTTGTGTCTCACTTCCTGGCTCTGCCTCAGAGATGGGGAGTAAAGAAGTTAAGTGCTTCTCTGGTTGAAATAATGACCCTGCGCTGATGTTTAGGCCTCATCAGCCAGCGAGCCTGAAGCCAGATCAGGCTGTGGCAGGAGGACAGGCGTTGCTTACACATCCCTCTCATTTGGTCTGACCTTTGCAGAGGCTGTGATGTGGGAAGGCGATTGCTGTCAACATCATCAGTGTCACTCGGCACCAGAAATAGCCTCTGCCGACATCGGCGGTACCTTCGGAAGAGCAGGGCATAATAAACACTTACACTCATAGAGTTGTGATATAAAATCCAGGCGTCCTGTTGAATGGTACAAAGCTTCGCTGAAAGCCTGTCTGTTAAGTCTGCATTTAGTCTGCGTGTCTTGTTCACAGGAAGATTACAAAAAAAGTCTTTGTGTTATGAATAAGTAGTTTTCATCTAGTGTACTTTGTGCTTTGCTACTTGTTTGCCCTGGGTTTGTGTTTTCTGAAATGATTATCACATTTCTACATTCAATCTGAGTCAGATCTTCTCTGGAAGACAGTCAGAAGGCAGCCTGGAGCGAATTTCTCAGTGCCATCCTTCTGCCTTTCCAAGAACATCAAGCATTTGAACCTATGAGCCTTCATGAGCTCTCTAATTCTTTTACTCCCCTATACTGCTTAGCTACCGAACTGCCACCTCAGGAGAACAAACCACACTACTGTAGTTTTCTTTTCTTGTTTTTAGTTTTCTTACCCAGTTATGTCTCTGACTTTGTAAATTACTGCTTTGAGAAAGTTACGCGTCTGAAAAACACTTCTGTAAATGATTGTCGATATATTGTAATGAATCATATGGACGTGAGACATTTGATTTATAATTTAGGTCTGACTGCATGAGGATATATTGCTCTGAGAGATGCTTGGAGGATTTGGTGGGCTCTCACAGACACATTCATCACTTTATACCGAAGCCGTTTTTTTACCACTATAACAGCTTGCACTGTTCTAAGTATAATACAAACCTCCCGACTGTCTCCTGTAGGGTTTAGGTTGTTGAAAGTCTCTCACTGCTGAAATCTCTGTCTGGGGCCACTTTGCTTCCTTTTGGGTTCATATGAATGACCTTTTAAGCAGCATGTCAATAAAAGATTAATATTATAGTTGATTGAAATGTAAATATATTTAGTTCAGTGATCTCTCTCAGGTGCATTGCGAGATAAATCTGAAATAATTAAATGATGTAAAAACAGACTTCTGGATCACACCTCTCTTCTCTAATCTTCTTTCTCGTGAAATCGTGCATTATTTCAACTCCCGGGGTGTGAAACAAAAGAGAAATGTCTCACTGGTGAAACAGCAAACAGCTCATAGATTTATGTAAGGTGACAATTTACTTTTACTGAGAAGCCAAGAAAGTTAGGATGCACTTAATTCATGACAACGAGTTCTAACATTATATTCATATAAGAGCATCAAACTCTTTAATTTGAAAGTTGAAAGTCTAAATAATTGTGTATTTTATTATGAATGTATGACGTACCTCAGAATTGCACTTGGTTCAATAATTTTGTTGTACCTGTACTTTGTTCCAGAGATGTCTGCACGCGCTGACCTCCGGTACTATGCAGCACATCAGTGCCCACTGATAAACCTCATTTGGACGTTCAACAGCTCATGCTAGCGTCAAAAACACAAGGTCACATTTAGAAAATCACCTACTTCATTTTCTTTGTTGGGCCGGAGTCAAACTGAACGGTAGCTGCAAGCATTTGTCTCTTAGACCAGTGCACACGCAGCCCAGCCTTCAGGTTAAGATCTTGTATGCAAATGGTTAAGAATGAGGCCTTTCATGCCCTGTGGCCACTAGCAGACCAAGCATAGTCATGCGGTTACAGTATTTACAACCCCTGTGTGATCTAAAGATCATTTACCCAAACCATATGCTGGCTTCATAATGGTTAGTGGTATTTGTGTGAATGCACCCAACAATTAACGAAGGAGAAATTAGGCTGGCGTTAACCTCTGGGTATTCCTTGGATGTTGACACCCTTCTCTCTGAAGCTCCCCTCTCTCTCTGCTCCCCACATCTAACCGTCTCCATCCTCTCATCCCCCACCTCCATCCCTCCACTTCCCTGTGATTGGGGTCCAGTGGAAGTGATTTATCTTAGCGTGAAAAGACTTGTGATGACGCTGAAGCAAGAGGCCCTGGGCCCTTGGCATTGAATGCTTCAATGGCGTTTGCATGAAGTTCACGGCCCCGGAGCCACGATAAATGTCAGCTGCAACAAACGTCTTGTAAATAAGACAGAGCGCTGCCAAAGCCGCAGTCTGCTTATTGACTGCCCGAGCAGAAGGCGGCGTCTCCTGCATGTGTGTGGCAATGAATAAACCCAACCTTATCCCGTCTCAGAATAAAAAGCAACAAATCTTGGATTTCATAGACGCAGGCTATACTCTCAGAGCGGTTATGAGCTTCCCTCTGCTGGGGTTTTATTCGACAGCTATGTAAAAGTGAGGAAATGTTGAAGGTGAAGACCACTGTAAATGTGTCACTGAAGAACTGCATGTTCTGCACATTGTTCAAAACATACAGGCTGGAACACACATATATGTGTACAATATTTATGCTGTACAGAAAACAGCTTTTCCTTGTCAAGAACAGTTTGCATTAATATTTTATAGAACTATCACCAAATTGTGTTCCTGCTCAGTGTTGCCACCTAGTGGAACCTGGATTAAACAGTATTTAAGATTTTTTTTTTTATTTCATTTTTATCTGTGCATATTTAGTTTTAAAGGTTTTAAAAATTAGAAGTAAATGATAATAAAATGAAGAGAGAGGGGCCAATGTTATGTTCTAGGTTCAGTATTTGACCCTTTCTCTCTGAATTAACCATTTAGTCAAACTTCATTCAGTCTCTGTCTGAGAATCCAGTAAAATCTACCAGTGCAAGTTCAATTTGTGTTAGGGCATCCAGTACCTGAACGCTTCTGGTAAGCAAAGCTGATTTTGGCAGTGATTTCTGTAATTTTAATCTACTGATTTCCTGCTTCCAAGAAGGAGAAACAGAAAAACAATCCCACATGCACAAGTGCACTTGCCTCTTTTCTCACCTTTCGGGTAACCGGTGTGTATAGTAATATTTAGTGTGCGTTTCTTGGATCTTACCATAAGACATGAAGTACAATCATCATAATATCTTGTAGGGATAGAACTCTGAGAACAAATTAATGTTTCCAAAAGTCAGTAAATAGTAGGAGCTAAATCAGCCCCTGATAGAAGACAGTCTTCAATACTGTCCTCCTGTTCGAAGCAACAGACAGAAGACAGAGAACAGGCACCAGTGCAGCTTTTACTGAGCTAAAGCCACATAACGTGGGCCACACGTACTGTACTTACCCTGTATGTGTGTGTCTATGTATGCAAAAAAAACAAAAAAAACCATTAAAAATTGCTCTTCAAAAGAAGACGCCTATCTGAGATCGAGGCTGCGTCCCCACCTTCCTTACTCAGATGACAGTGAGCCTTTATTTAATTCTGGGATGTCATTTGAGGACTTGGCGAAGTCATCGTGGGACTCAAGCGCATACTTCAAAGTATCGTTTTATTTGATCAGCCTCTCTTACTTCAGGAATTTCCCTGTTGGTTAAAAAAGCAGGAGCAGAGCTGAAACAGGGCTTCACGCTATTAGAGTTATCTGGGGAAGTACAGTCCTGCATATATCACCTCTGCCTGTGTCATCCCCAGTTGATAAACTGCATTTCCTGTCAGTGGAGGACAATGAAGGTTACAACTGAGATTAAAAAGAACAAAACCACCTCCCAAATGCAGCTGTGACACGTTGTGCCTTCTGGAGAGCTCCGCTTCGTTTTGACATTTCAGATGAGCCAGAGAATCCATGGATGTAATGATATCTTTGAACATATCTGTGGCTTTCCCCATGAGAGAGAGCATCCATGCACACGCATTTACATCTGACATAAAACATGCGACAATATGCTAACCTTTGCCTACATGTGCACTCAGCTGATTACACGCACACACGAGTTGTTGTTCTTGTCGTTTTATAAATTAAGACGCTGGCTTGTTCCTCAGTCTATTGAATTGACTCACAAACATCACCAGAAGCCCCGGTTTGTGCAAGGAGCCCGGCCTGCGGCGAATCCAGTCCTGTGCAGTGACCAAAGGATGCGTCTGATCACCGGCTCAGACAAACCGAGGCAATTTATGGGTGTCTGGCTGCCGGCTGATTAGAACAGTGCCTGTAAAACATATTTTGGCATGTATGCAGGGTTTTACTAGAGCTCCCCCCCGCACACATAAGCCATACATCAGCACAGAGAGAGAGAGAGAAAGCGAGATGGTGTCATTGTCGATGGAGGGCATTGTTTAATCCCCGAGCCTCCATGTTGGAAATGGTTTCCTGCAGCCTGTCAGCACCTCATATTTTTCGGGTGTTCATTTGAGACGAAGTTGGATAAGTACAGCAACTACAACCTTCACTGTCCTTCACCTTTGGTCTTGATTTTAGCGCAGTATTAATTGTTCATGTTTTCGTGTAAATCATTTTTAAAACATTCCTGATAATCTTATTTCCCCCCACAATTTAAATCGCATGTCTTTCTCTTTCTCATTAAACACTCAACTATTGATTTTCACCCACATGGGCACAATAGCCGTCCCTGGCTTCAATCCAAAGCGCGTCTTGAGTTTCTCAGGAAGTGTCTGTGAGGTCTGTTACCTGTAAAGCAACTTTCACAATGATTTGTGGCAGCACTGCGTGACCAGAACAATTGGATTATCAAGCGCCAGAAGGCCCTGCCTGTCAGGCTGCGCTGATACAATGTGAGATCTTTATTAAATTACAATTATGAGACGACAACCCCTCTCATTGTTCCACCTTGTGCGCCGCGCTTGGACATGTGTCACTGTCGTGGGAACGCAGGGCGAGTCGCTCCTCGGAAGCAAGTCTTCATGGTCCGTACAGCAACAAGCCCGCTGGGAGAGAAGCAAAGTGGGTACATGCTCCATCCGGGCTATTAGATTCGTAAGGGACTCAAATTCATTTCGCACAATCAAAACCTAATTTGCTGTGATGACCATTGCTTGTACAGTAAGCTGCTTACTGTAATCAGCGGTAGCTTTATTTCAGCCAAGCTACATTTAGCTCCAGAAGCTCTGATCCCAATTAAAATAGCCTCAAGCTACCTACATACTGTAATTAGCTTATTTATGCTCATTATCTAATTCCAAAAATAATAAAATATGCAAAGGTTAATGTCTAATTATACATTCATGCTTTACTTCTAGCTTATTAAATTAGACTGGAGCGTGTCAAGACGTGGTCACATGACACCGTCATGACCGGCAGATTGGATGATTCGCTATCTGTTCTGACATCCTGCCCTCATCGAGTGCAGTAGACTTCGCTTAGACTTACTGTTGGCGTTCACTGTGAGACGCGAAGAGGATGTTAGTGACCAATAAAACCTGCCTCTACATCGGATGAAGAGCCATCAAACTGGCCTGATCACCACATTACGCTAATCTAATCTGAGAGGAAAACGTGGCGCCCAGTCTATGAAAGCGTCCCAGTGGGGCGTTGTCTGAAAACCATTCCAGAATTTAACTTTAAAATTGTTACGATTGTTACGATGAGATGAAGTCTGCAGCTAGAACCTGAATTGCTCATTAGCAACACTGTCAAGTGTGAGGAAACAAATAAACAACTACTCTGACCAAACCAGCTTAGTGCATTAATGTTATTTATGAGCCTCCTATAATTATAAATTGAGGTGAATAGGAAATGAAGGCCTCTCCAGGGTGTCTTTCAACTCAGCTGGCAAGCAGTAATTCTCACAAGACAATAAAGTTTGCATATGATAATACTTCTGGTGGTAAAATATGCCTGATACTTGTCGTGTGTGTGGGTGTGTGTGTGTGGGGGGGGGGGGGGGCTGAGGCAATCACGTATGCAGAAAAGCAGCAAGCACTTTGAAAGGATCAATAAAGTGCACAGGATTTGGGATTTATGATGACGATCGATCAATTAGCAGCTGACGGTTCGAGGCAGCCAGAGACGCCAGCGGCTGTTGTGGCTAAATCAGACGTTAGACAGAAGTACTGTATAACACAAGATCCACTACAGCATTTTACTCTAACAACTAATGTTCCACCGTTTCACAAGCTGATAAGTGTGGATAAAGATAAAGTTAGACTGATTTCGTACTTTCTTGTGATGGAAGAAGTCGCTTTGTTATATCCCACAAGTCAAAAACAATGTTTCTATGTATGTTATAAAATATGATGTGTTATAAAACACAGCTTGTACGCTTCTCTTCACCATTTCATGTAGATCATGCTTTCTGTATGTTCCATAATTTCAATATCTCGATTTAAGACCTGTTCTGCTAAGAGTGTAGATTTGTAGTTGCTGCACTTTCGCTCATCTTAAAGAACATTACTAGAAACGTCTGCGAGGGCCAGAGTGAGATAGACATAGATAAAAACCCTCCTCCTGTGACTTCTCAGGGGGAATGGAGTCATTTAGGAGATTTTTCTCCGCGCGCCTATCACTCAACCTGAGCTGCTTTCACCACACAGCTGATAATCATACATATTCTAAGCGCCGGAGCACAATAAATCTCTGTCTCTGTTTCATCCCTCTGTCGTTCATCAATCACGCAGGGAGCAGGATGAAACACCGCCTGCTTGAAAATATATCACATTAGTACCTGGGATGTTTACCAAGATAATGTGAGACAACAGCACAAGGTGAAATATAGCACCACTGCATTCCTTAAATTAAAACCACCCCTCCTCCCCTTCAGACCACCCTCTGCTGTGGGAGTCGGAGGCTCGCGTCTACAAGGAGTCCTGAAAGTCCGTCCTCGCTCTCCTCTAACCTTGAGCAAATAACTTGTAAGATGTGTCTAAGTAATACACAATAAGCAAAAGGGACTATTTTGGTTCCAAGACCGTTATAGTTGGAGTAGTTTCAACGTTTTCGTAGGTGTAAAACAGCGGTTTTCACATCTTCACTATCATATCTCACATCGTTTACTTCTCTCACAACGTATGCTATTGAATTTCCATTGGCCACTGTCTGCAAGTATCATTCTGAAAATCATTAGTGGCAGTTACCTCAGGCCAACATCTCCAGTGTATTATTCACCATTGTGAAGAAAGATGGAGCATTGTTTCATCAGTGCTGTGCATCTCCACCACTAGTTTAAAACTGGCTGTGCATCGAGCGTTTACGTAGTAGATTATGTATTGTAAACTGATTGGCCAGTATTATTGGTTGATTGGCATCCTGAGGACGATTGATTCTTGAATTGGTGGGGGGGCGTTTCAGGTTTGCCTGCACTGCAGCTAACCTACGCTGTGTAAGATGCTCCGCTCCCATCGAAGGCCTTTTCCCTCTCTTCTATATCCCCTTTTAGATTAGAAATGTAATTTGGGGAGATGAATGCATTCTATTCCAGTTTGCTGTGATCAGGAGTACTGCTGTGCAGAAAACAGCATTGCTTCCCGATTATTGAATTTTTATGGCCAGGTAATTAATTGCAGATTCCCTGTTTTGTTCTATTTCTTCCTCTCTGACATTTTAATTTCGACAAAAAGCCACGGTCTCCACACAGCCCTTCTCTGGAGATCCTAATGGCCTATAAAACATGATGACTTATAGATATGGCAGAGACTTCACTTTGCCAATGATTGTTTGAAACCTTGCTGATCACACAGAATTTAGTCCCCCTCTCTCTTCCTCCCTCCCGCCCTCTCATCCCTGCCGTTCGTTCCCAACCTTCTGAATTCATTTCTTGTCAATTAAACTGCAGCTACAGTGTCCCATCCGAAGAATAGGAATCTATCAATGTGTCATCGTCCGGGAATTCATTATTGGATGTGGCCTGGTAACTTTTCAAAAGCAGCGTTCAGGCCATTATTCCTTAAAGACGATTGTCATTACTTGACCAGGCAGGCAAGTGTCCTTGGCTTGCATTGCAAGCTCTGCATTTAAGGGCGAGGTGGAATCAATCGTAGCGGAGGGTGACAGATGCCATATCTCAAGGCAGACAGGTTTGAATGCTTATATCAAATCAGAATCCTTTGCTGGCAAAGGGAACATTAGTTACCCTGGTGTCATAAGCGCATGTAGGCCACATCCAGCCGTCGTGGAAGAAAGTGGGGGAAGGCGGTTTGTTATTTTATGCAGGTCTGCTAAAATGTCCTGTGATATTGATGAACCACTGTAAAACATCATTCTTCTCTCGCATGTAAAGCACGTTTACGGTGTTGGCTTTTGCTATTTGTGCTTTATTTTATTCTAAAACAAATATGTTTCATTCTTCAGCATTTCTTTTTTCTATCTGGCAGCTATGTCACGGTTTCAAACTGTAAAAAGATCCCTACATGATGGTTTAAAAAAAAGCTTTAATGCAAATTCAGCAGGATTAAAGTGGTTCATTACATTAGGCACTGAACAGAATATCTGAGCATTTAACAATAGTTTCCCTCTTGCAGGTAGAAGAGGATTTGAATCGGTGCAGTCTGTGGCCCAAACACTAATCTTTCTTGTGTTCCCAGTTAATATATGTCCACGGGACATCTATTTATTTATTATCCCTGCTTCCCTGCTTAGTTCTTTTTGCTGTCCCCTCATCATGGTGCTCTTTTCTGCTGTGTAAGCACAACATATAACATATCACTGGTGAAGTGTACCCCCTCCTAACCTTCAACAGTTCTCCCTGCACAGTCTCCACAGCTCTGTAATGGCTGATGCAGTTACCATATTTCAGCCCTAATTGGGTCGAAGCTACAGAGCCAATTTGGGAGGGCAGTTTGGAGTTCCTCTGCGACGTTGTTAGACACCGGGATGTCTGCCGCGTTGCCAGGTGTGGATTGTAATTGCCACTGAATGAAAAGAGCACCTCAGCAATGAAGGCCTGGTGTGGTTTGTTTGGGGTATGAGGGTACTTTATCCACAACAATGTTTTCCTCCGCTGCTGCTCAATAAGTCAATACAGACAAGATGAGATTGGATGACTTGTCTTGTTTACATCTTTTAGGTTTGTTTTCGGGGAGTTCTGTTGCCCTGAGAACACAGTTGTTCTATGCAACCAAGGTGCGCACTCATCAAAATGACATATTACTTACCAAGCATCCTCTGTAGTCTATTTTCTTCCTTCATCCCATTTTCTTGTGTGAGTTGCATGAAGCATTGCTCAGAGAGGAAGATGCGTCTCACTGTCTGACCTTACATGCAGCTCCTCAGAGCCAGAATCTATGGCAGCCATTTTCTCTCTAGCCAGTCACGAAGAAGCAAGAGATGTAAATGTCAGTCTGTGTCTCCTTAACACTCAATAAAGGGCTGGGATTGGGCCCACCGCTCCGCCAGTCGATTGGCCATCTAATGAGGAGAGGCCTTACCATAACTCTACAAGATTCACTACTGTTTGTGTTTCACCAGAGGCCCTAGCACAGTAATATTTCTAAGTGGATAAATGTTTTCCCGATAACAAGCTGAAATAACCTGTCGGGCTGAAGTTGATGTAGACAAGAAGAATCACACAATTAGCGATCAACGGGGATTTATCCCGGAAGCAGGAGACAGAAGGCAGAAAGGAACGTAGCCCTCTTCCCTGTCTGGCAAATTTCAAGGCTACCTTGCACCAATATGCTCTTTCTCCTGTTTTTCCTCAACCTGTGTGTCATCAGTCACAGGGTTTAGCTTGGTAGCAGCCCTCGGTTTTTCTACCTTTAAATGCCTCAAACTAGCATTTAGCTCGTTAATGTAATTGAAGTCACTCCGAGGGAAGGTGTTATGGATGATGCTCTTGCAGGGAGACAATGCTCTCTAATCTCAGTTTATCTAGAGGCTGCTTCCCACCTTGAGAGAGAGACGAAGCCCAGAAATCCATTTAGATTTGTTTAAAAGATAAAAAAGGTGTTTAAATTGATGGCATCCGTTATTTTAGATTATGTTAATGGTTCAGTGTGAAACCACATTTTCACTGCATTGATTATGCAAAAGCAGTTTTTCTAATTGGTAGTTTCTCTGCAATAATTTTCTAATAAAGGGCTTATTTAAGTATCCTAAAAAGTCAGAGATTACATTGTGTCAGGCCATTATGTCTCTCTGCACCTTATAATGTTACAAGGCACTCTAAAGTTGATTAATAACAACCAATTTCATCATAAAGACTTAAGACTACTGTAGCTATTGTAATTAACCTTTAAGTGTGATGGACTTTGCCGTATATTGCCCATTTCTATTACTGACCTACATATATCACACTGGAATATCACATCCTTGCATCCCGGGACTCTCAGGAGCCTCGGCATACACTCTGTCCGATGACATCATATCCCCACAGGAATGTGAATTATCTTGTTTTCGCCAGAGCTCTCATATGTATTTTCTCTGCTGCTCTTGCACAAATGCATCATTTAAACCATTAGCAGCACCTAGCTCCTTCATTAGAACGAGCTATATCATCCCCTCCCCAGAGGCACCCGCAAGCCACCGGACTGTGAGAATACATTTCACTGAGAAGGAATATTGAAGGCGGCAACATGCCTAGGTAAAGTATTACTTAATTTATACTGCTAATGTATAACATTGATTCTCTGTGGGGAAAATAAAGGACAACATATTTTCAGAGCTCACATCATTAAGGTTTAATAATTTAGGCCCAGTTAGCGTGATAATAAATATACTAGGTGAACGTAAGTGAGCCTTTTGGTGATGAATGCAATTAGAAAACGTTGCACTTACATAAAAGAGTAATATGAATGGAGTGTAGAAATTAATTGGAGTTGGAGAAATAGTGTGGCCTGCGGTGTTTCACAGGGGAGATCAAGAACAGCCTATTTTTCCAAGAGCCCAATCCTGAATACTAACTATTCCCTGCATGCTAAGTTACCTTATCAATATCTACATAACTAACAAATGACTGGGCTAAAACATGGACTTGTGCTTTTCTTTTTTCCCAGATGCAGGTTTGTGCGCTAACAGACGGTGGCAATGTGTATTTGTGATTCATTTCCTTTTGTTCTTGTTGGGGAACATGACTCTGTACATGACTCCATCCTGTGTCAGTTACGTATATAGTGCTGTATCATAATGCGCTAAAATCATCATCTTGGCTGATACAAAAAGTTTCTAGAACATTAACTGTAAGAAATCCTAAACATTCATTGCCAAAATGTATCTAATATCATAGTCCAAGCACAACTGGGATCAAATTTGTGGTAGGTGTTATCAATGATTAATGCTAAAGTTTATACACTGAAAGATTTAGTGTTGTATCAAACTACTGATGGTGTTAAACTAATAATCGGGGCTTCATACATCAGTAGCAAGGCCTGTAACCAGTTGGGTTATCAGCTGGTGATTACATTTTGACTGGACTATATTAATAAAAAGCCTTCGCTGTTCCACTACGTCTGACTAAGCGTCACAGCCACATCCTCGAATAAGGTAAAACTTTCATCCAGCGTCGGTTTGTTGTTTTCCAGCCAGCGTGTACACAGAGGCTGAATGCAGATATGTACCATCTGGATCCATCACAGTGAAGCAGGCGCCTTGAAATCCAAGAAAATGTAACTTTTACTTGGTATAAGGATGTAACATTCAGCCTTGTTTCATCAGCTACGTAAAGCTGCACTCCTGCCCCCAACATGACTTGTTTGCTTACTCAATAGTTCACACGAACCTTTCCAAGGAGACGAAGGTACGAGGAGTAGTATGTATTTTGTAACACTTATAATGTTCCATTCAAAGACCTTGCTCTTCTGAAGAAAAGGTGGAGACCTTGCAGGTTTTTGAAGAGCTTTCACAGAGCTAGTTTTTATACCCCACCAGAAGATTAATAGTAAGCCGCCCTTGAAAAATGAAAATCAAAGGTATCAAAAGGCTCCTAGGGATTAGAGCTGGGGAGTCTGATATCAAGCCCAGTTTACTCTTTATGATGTCATTTTCTTTTTATGGAGGAAGCAGGGGGTGAAAGCTCAAGGCAGATATGGGATCCAGGTTTGGGGTAATCTCCCATATACCACAGTGCATAAATCTGCTCCACTGATCTCTGGAATCATGCTTCTATTGACAAGAGCGAGTCTCTCTTTTTGAAAAGTGATAACGGTGCAGGGCAGTCCCGCTAAACATTTATAGATGTCATTGCTGCCTTGGTCTGGGCCCTCGCTCTGTAATAGCTTTTAGCGTCATGTAACACTTCTACGTGTGAGTGAATGCACAAATGTGTCTGAGACCCTGCTGAGTAAGTTTACGCTAGCCGTTAATCATTGTCCGGGCCAGCTGGCTGTAGCCACTGGGCAGGTGGACCTGTCAGGTTGGCAGCTTCAATCATGCAGCACTGAAACCGGACCCCTCAGGGACCGCGTCTCTGATGTCTCTCAAGTCCTGGTGCTTACCAAGTGCTATTTCCACTGATACTTTAGATAACAGTTGGGTGTGTTAAACTTGCCCAAGAGTGGTAATCAAATCCCAATAAAGTGACACATAAAATTGAAAAAGAAGACAAGATGTTTTCATTTTGTCTCCGGTTTTGCAGCAGTGTAACATTAGTTGGTTTCATTCTCTGTAGTTTTCCCCCTGTGGTCTTGAGTTTGATGGGGACTTCTGTGAAATGTGGGGGCAGATAATCGTCATGCAACCGCTTTGCAGATTTGCAGGGAGTAGTTCAGATTAACTCATTCGCAGGCGCTACTAACTGTTGTTAGTTGTTCAGTGAAGGCTAAGTTGTTGAACCAAACGCAGCCAATGCAGACTTTCTCATTTGGAGGCCGTGTTCTCAAACCTTCTTGGTATCTAACCAGCTCGCTAATGGACAGGGGTGCAACCTTTTCTTCAACCTGTTCGTCCATCCATCGCCCTGAAGTGGCTCTGACAGCCGAGCATCTGTGGCCCCCGGAGCTGACAAGTGTCCTGTGAACTGCAGAGGAATGCTGGGACCCCAGATTAGCACTGCAGGCCACAGTGAGCATGTTCTTTGAGGACATGAGGTTGAGGTTTGTTTGTGGGTTAAAAACTTTGCTTTGCTAAACTACTGCTATCGATGCATTAACCTAGTTAATGTTCTTACATAGATGCCCTGTCCCCTAAAAGCTGCATTTCACCAGCAAGTAGCATCCTCTAATCCACGGGGCGCGTGTTACTCTACGCGGCTTTGCATGCAGATATACTGTATAGAGCACATGCAGTAAATACAGTAATTTGCTAGCAGCCCAAGATGAGTGATTAAAGTCAGCAATGAATTAGCAGCTCCAGTGTGGAGGACGCTGTACAGTTTATAAATGACTTGAAAACAAACCAGCTTGGCCTTTCTTGAGTTTCACACGGCCATCAAACTGTCAATTCCAGGAGCAGGCATCTACCCTTTAGTGTCTCCTCGTCCCTTGCTGTGCCAATAAATTCTCCAAAGAGCAAAGACTTTTTACTGCAGTCTTTCAGTGTTACATTAACAGGAACGACAGCGCTCCTTTATCTCCTAACTCGCATGTGTGTAATAGCAGCATGTGTAAATCTTTAAGGGACGTGCTGGAAGAGGCCTCAGAGAAATTCATGGTTGGACACATATTCCTCTATGCAGATCCAATTAGCAGTGATAGCTGACCCTAGACTTGCTGTTGCTGTCTGGATGGATCACACACACATGCAGGCGTCTCTGTGTTCAGTCTCCTGTATGCATGCGGGCATGATATAAAATCGTGAGTGACAACACGTCCGACTTGGCCTTTCAGACCTACATAAGCGATGCTGCGCTGAGGCCAGCTGGGCAGTAACGGTTGGCACGGGGAACATTAATTATCGCTCTCTTACAAAAATGTCATTCGATCCCTACCTCCACTTGGCAAATTTGTCCTCTTGAACTGCTGTGGAAATCAAACCACATGTTCCACTCAAGAAAATATTCCAGTTCCATAGACTCCGAATTAATTTATCCAACAGACGCCTTGCCTTCAATTTTATTGAAAGAGTAATTGATTTTGTGGGCCTGTGTCCGCCACACTGTCCTCTAATCTGTAGCTCGTGTCCACTTTCTTCAGCTATTAAATGAAGCCACATGTTTGTCTCTCAGCCATTCATTAGGGGCCTGGTGACAAACCTGTCACAACGCCAGTGTTAATGAGAGATACCAGGGCCTATTTTGAGCTACAATGACCCGAGGGCCAGTTGAAGATGAGGGCATGACGTGTGAAGGAAAGGCCTGGTCCTTGTTGCAATCAAAAGGAAGGCTGCACTTTCAAAATCTGATCAGTCAGATTTAAGGAACTCAACAAGGTTAATATTTGGATCCTTGAGTTTCTGTTCCCTCCAAAGAGCGTGACTCAGTCCATGGAAAATGAAGGGTTGTTTTAGATGCACTAAGCGCTGATGGCACTCTTGGGAATTGTTTAACTAAATATGATTTAGTGATAAATTAACGCAAATGTGTTGTCGGTCTCCGCTCCGTGTGTAAATCCTCTGAAGCGGTCACAAGCACAGGAACGGATTCCCTCACTGGCCTGCGAACATCTGCTGCGCTATTTAACCAGCTAATAGATCAGCCCAGAAAGAGAGCGAGGAGGAGAGGAGGGGTGCAGGTGTTCCTGGTCAGAGCCAGAAGACATCAAACCAAAAGCCCAGGCCAAATCCACCAGAGCACAAAGTGAATGACTCACAGCCTCTCACAGATAATAAAACAAGCCTAAAGTTTGCTTAAGGTACAGGTGGGGGTATTTTGCACCGTACTCAAGAGAGACTAGGCACCAGGCCGGTACACGGAGAAAGGTAATTGGATGCATATGGGGGGAGGTAAATGAAAGAATTTTCAGAATATCTCTGTGGAATACCTAATGGGGACAGGACAGAAAAGGAAATTAAAAATTATTCGAAGCAGATGGACTGTTCTTTGAGTTTTTCAGGGAAATTTATTAGTGCTCTGAAAGAAATGTGTCTGTTTATTTTGTGCTGCCATGAAACGAACGGCCTGCTGAATTGTGCTTGTGTTAGTTTATGGCTGCCTGGCCATTACTCATAATTTAGAATGCATTTGTTATCGATTCGTGATTTAGCATGATTTATTGGTGCTTGTCAGGTTTCATTCAAAACTCCACCAGTTTCATTTCAACAGCAGGCCCAGAGTTTATGAAAAATATAAACAAAGTTGGGTGATATGCGGATACAGTTTCATTTGTGCCTTATTACATAACAGTCTTGGCTGGAATCAAATGGTGCTTCAGTGTAATTCATTTGTTCCTGTTATTTCTTTTTAGCCAACAACAATAAAATGAAATGTTGTAGAATACAATATCAGTCAAGAAACACGTTGTAATGGAAATGTTGATAGGGAAACGCCAGAATCCCTCCAAGTTCAAACACTGTTTAAAGTTCAGTGTGGTCAGGTACGAACACAATATTAACAATGGATCAGCACCAGCAGTTTTGTATTATAAACCCATCCCAAGAGGATTTCATAGGAAGCTGCTTTATTCCTACAGCAAGCATCATTAAATCTACTGGCACTGAATGTCTGGGAACATTAAGGTTAGCACTGATATTAACCCAACATATGGTTTTGCTTTGGAAGAAATATCTCAAGATTAAAAGTCTCACAATAAAACAGGGTCAGCTCAGTCTACTGCAATTGCACACATTCTGTTGTAAATTACGCTCTACCCATAAATTCACCTTTAATTGCCCCAACATTGCAGTTAGAAATGGATTTTCATTCCTCGTGATTCATGAGAACAAACACCGATCACAGATGCAAAGCAGCTCATGTTAATGTCGTCAAAACTGTAAGCGTGCAGAACTATGCCACCTACAGGTAAGAACAACAATACGTAAGTCCAAATTCCCAGGTTGGTGCCAACTGCAGGCAAAACATGTTAAAACAGAAGTGAAACAACCAGCGTTAAAATTAATAAATTATATAATACAATAAACACCAACACATCAAGGAAGCAGTAATGGAGGAAATGATACAGTTTCTGTAGGTGTTTCCATCTGTAGCAGTTCCTCCTCCGTCGTGTGCCCCCTCAGGGCTGCAGGCCAAGAAGGGAGATATGTTGTGAGAATTGTGAGAACAAAAACAATTCTCACCTTGAGATAAACAAGAGGCATCAACGAAGCCTGCTCCCTTCCTGCTCTGCTCAGTTCCATCCAGGACAGCCAGGAATTCAACCAACAGTGGAGTTCACCCACTGTCAGTATAAATAAAAAAAACAGATGCAATGAGTTCAGACAAAGCCCTGTGTAATGGGATTTGATGTCTGTTGGTGTAGATGAGGAGACCAAGTTGGAATCAATTGAACAAAAAATAAAAAATGAAAAGGGAGGCAGCAACCAAAGTGGTTTGCATAACTGAATATGAATGGATGTCTTTGCTCTTTAAAGCATAGTAAGATTAGTGTTTAATTGTTTTTATTATGATTTTTTATTTTTTTGGTTTACTCTTTTAGAAGCAATTAGCATTGAACCACCTTAATGTTGGTGAACATAAGAGCGGGCGCAGCCTGCTGGTTTGCCTCGTGCGATTGCCTCTCCAGCAGCAAGCGGACCGTCGCTTCACATCACTGGACCGTTCCTGTTTCATCAGGATCTAAACCGAGCTGTACCTTTCAAGTCTCAGCTGACGGAAACAAACAAAACCTCCCCTGACAACTCAAAAGCTTTTCTGTGTCTGTCAGAGGTTAGTGATGCTCCGTGAGCTGACATGTGCTACAGCAAAGAATTGCTTCATTAGTAAGAGGTGAAATAGTTTAAAAAAAGAAAAGCTCTATCGCTGTGTAGAAAGGCAATAGGCTGCAGACTAGTAAGCAAATGACATTTAAGATCATCAGGATTATCGGCATTGCTGACAAAAAAGGGTGTTGACTCTTTATGTTTATGTATAAATATGATCATTGGTTTAATTGAGGCACATGAGGAGGTGTTGATTCAAAAAATATAAAAAGGGATTCAGTCAAACTTGTTGTTTAATTGTGGAGGTATTACTCAGAGGTTGGAGAAACGAAAGGTCAGTCAAATCCCTTCGGCTTTGTTGTCATTGTATATGTTGGAAGAAAAAATAAAGGATTCAGCAGACAACAATCTTTCTCGCTAACTGGTGGAGAACAAAACAGAGATATTAGTTAATAAATCTGTTGTGCTGTCTCCCAGCGCAGGGTTAAGGAAAGCAACTTTTTTGCAATTATAACAATAATCTTCACATTGTCTCAGTAGTGTCAGTAGAGTCATTTATTAATAACACAAACGAAGGTTTGCGTTTAAAAGTTGCAATTAAAACAATAACAATACTACAAGGATTCAGCTGAAGAAGTAAAGTTTCACTGAAAAGGTTCCGATGCGCCTATGCTACCATTACTACCAACCCTCCCACTATGCATGTGAGACTTGCCTGAGATGAAGCGGCTTGTCAGCAGGGGAGCAGGGCTTTGTCATTGTAATGGATGCCAACATACTTAACCCCACCATTTTAGACATTAGTTTCCACCGATGCAGCTCCTGGGAGAGCTGCTTCTGGAAGCACTTTTCATACCCGGCCTGCTCATTGCCTCTCCCTCTCCCACCTCGAACACTTGGCAGAGAGGAAGACCTTATGATTACACCAGGTTTTTGTTTTATTCTCATCATGTTTGGATGTGTTTGAAAGTCCAAGATGTGGCAGACAGACAAGGAGAGAAAGGATTTGTTAGGGTGAGATGAGAAAAAAAGCTGACTGGAGCGCAAGACTGTTTGAACTAAGACTGTAATGTAGTCAGGATGGAATGTGTCACTCAGCTTACTGCATGTTGATGACTCAGGGTAGTTTCAGCTGTAAGCAGGCCCTGATTTATGGACAGACTGTGAACTCCTGCGGGCAGTGTGTAGGAAGAAGAGGGAGATCACAGCCCCACAATTGCAACAGGACCTGTTTTTCCAACAGAGCAGAAAGAGAGAGAGAGAAGCACTGAGAGAGAGAGGCAGGGGCTGCATTTTTCCCCACCATGGCAGACTGCTTTGCGCGGCAATTAGCTGTGTCCTCATTTAGTTTGCCCCGTCCCAAAGGGTAATGAAAGTCATACATCATCTTCAGGCCCTGCTAATTATCCAGCTCAGTTGCAGGTAAGCTTTGTAACCGTGAGAAGGCCCTGTCATCCAGATATTTATTGCTCTTCCAATAAGCGGGTAAAAAATACTCTCCTGAAAGGTTGCCTGTACCAGACACCTCACATCCTTGACATACCTTTTCACAAATGTGCTAGTCAAAGGGGAAACGTCTTCATTCCACATAAATCATCTCGTCTGGTGCAGTAACAAAATGTTCAACCAGAGCAGTGCACAAGTGCTGGAAACCAGAGAATGTAAACATTTTGGGTCAGCTTGTCTGTGCTGATTTACACGTGGATGGCTAATGGAGGAAACGCTGAAATACTGTACTCAAACCTGTGCTCCTACTGTTTCAGTACCTGTTATTGAGAGACATGCAGATGTTGGTCCTGTTCCTGAAATGCCTGTGTACACATGGAGAGTGGAATGCGTCAGTATTGTAACGCGGAATCTCACAGCTTGAACTCAGCTGACTACACGTTACAACCCAAGTGTTCATAAGCATATAAGCCATGGAGATATACCATGGGCAGAGGTTAAAAGGGTGAACCATCCAAGCTTTGCTCCTACCTACGGCGCATCAATATGGGAGGCGAAGAGCCATCAAAAGGTGAAGCCAAACACTGAAAGAACAACACCAGAGGAAGACACATAAAATCGGTGCCCTGTGGCTGCAGGATCTAAGAGTCGAGCACTGGAATCTCTGATGGTGCATAGGCGGACGTTCACAGGAAAACATTCTTTTAGGCTCTCCTGCCCCCACATTGACAATATGCTGATGATGCTGTTGTTTTCTATCCATAATATATCGCTAGCATAACATCTGCAGTGAGGACATGGGTATGTTAAGTGTTGTTGAATGGCAGTAGAAATGGGAAAGGTGGTAAAGAACTACCAGGGGCCACATGGTACATCTAAGCAATCAACAACGGTTCACTATTAATCACCCTGAATCACCAAGATGGCTGTATAGTGATCCCAGGGACAAGCTGCTGAGAGGATGTTAAAGACTGCAGTAGACAGGGATCATAGACCCTGCATGGAATGTACCATCAACAAATAGCTAAGGTGGCACAGTGTGAGAGCCAGGAGAAAAACCGTGGCCTAAAGGCAGCATTGAGAGAATGTTGAATGTGAAGGCCAAGAGGTCACAGCAGTGGTAGGAACACTCAAGGCGGTGAATCCTAAGCCAGGAAGCTTGACTCCGACCGATCCCAGGGACAACTTTAGAAAGCAGAGAGCTGTGTAGAGCTAAGATTCTGCACAGAACCTTCAAAATCCCAGACCTCTGTTAGAAGACCAGAGGCTGAAGATGCATTCCACCCAGACCAGGTCACACTCATATACACGCTGTTTAACAACAACGTGCTAAAAAGCTACATATCCCATATCATGTCACTGTGTTGTATATTCTCTACAATCTCGAGACTTTGTGTACACTTCTACATCTTCTCAAATCCAACATGATGCTGGAAATGCGGAAATTAGAATTGATAGGCAGAACTGTGTGAGTGAAAAACCAGCAGAAGGCAGAGCTTTCACTGCTCCTCTGGATAAGATGACACTGTAAATCCGCTGTGATGCCCTGACATGTCTGGATGTTTGGGCCCACATTCGCTGTCACCTCCATATACAAGATAGGGAATCTGTCTTGGTCCACTGATTGTGGCCCTCATTTCTTTCTGCCTTCCTGCTGTCATCTTCATACTGCTATCCTATGCGCCTCAAGCCTGCCAGCTAGTGCAGTCTGGGTATTGGAGTCTGGAGAGCGCAGGGTGAGAGCTAGAGGCAGAGAGGAGACTAATTGTCAAGGTTATGCCTCTGAAGATGATTGATGCCAGGCTGGGCTTTCCTGTCAGCCTGTCAGGAGGCAGGAATGTTTAATGTTCTCATTATTGGTTACGCTGTTGTGTATATTTCTCTGTCAGCGCCGCCGAGCCATCTGAACTGCCAAAGCACTTCAAAGGCCTGCAGGTCATTTATCTTCCCCTGACGCTCCCAATGCTCAGCCTCAGCTGAGTGCCAGTGATTTGTTATGACTTGAGAGCTGGCTGACAGACAGGTCCTCTGTAAGGAGGGCGAAAAAAGGAATCCTTTTTGTCACACTGTGAAAACATCAATGTTCCCGTAATGGGCTACAACTGTCAGTGGAGCCCAGCACCTGACAGTTGTGTGGCCTCACTAATTTGCAGTCCCAGTGACTTGCACTCTTCCCAGTTTAGATTTGGTTGTGGTGTCACATACAAACAGGCCGCCATCTGTTGTTCACTATCACAGGGAGGGCAAAGGAGAAGAGGGAAGGGTACACTAATTGACGATACCTTGTCATTTTGTATTAATCATCAAGCCTACATGTCTTTCATTTGAATTCAGTGCAGAGTGAGAGGCAAATAACTATGGCTTCCTACACACAGGGAGGAGGATATGGCTGAGGAACACTGTCCAGAACGTGGGGAGAGAAGGAAGGTCTTACTGAGGAAGCTAGAGGGGAAGAGAAGGAAGAGGTGAGGAAAAGGGAGGGGCATGGTTGAAGAGAGAGAGGGGGGACGAGAGGAAAATCAGATCTTTGTTTCCTTTCCCAGGCCGTGACATGATTAATCGTTTTCTTCTGATCTAATTTTGGAACATGAAAAACAGCACATTTGTCTTGAAGAAAAATGATGTGCTGCACAGTGCAGATGGAAATTTCAAGCCCTGAAAAAGATTAAAGTGAAATTCCACTCCTTAGGCCTAATCATGAGTTGTAGATTATACTGTCGTCCTAACCAGATGGTGGGTTTGATTTCCCAGACCCTACCTCATATTAATGAATGCTAGACTGTTATATTTGACTTTGGTAAGTGAAATGTCTATCAGGCCTAATGGACTGCCAGCCAAACTAACACACCACGCACCTCTTTTTGCTCTTTGTGCATTTTTCATGCCTTCGACTGGTGCTCCATGTAGAACATTGTGCGTCTCCTGCCATTTCTCACTGTGTCGTCGCCGGTGTTGCCTGCTAAATATTTGCACACAGATGGTGGAGAACACGAACAAACTTGTGTCCACAGCTAATTTCCTCCCATAGGTTAGGGCCATAACTCTGGACCTGCGCGCGTCACCTGAGGCGAGCGGGGACGGGCGCTCGATGGTAATGTGATTAAGCTTCCAGCCAATATGACTGCATACACGGCAGTATGTTAACCAACCCAATTATGAGAAGGGTGATAAAAGGAGAGGAGTGGGTGGCCAGGCGTTTCATCTCAGCACACATACAATTGCCCTGTAGCCCTGTCCTTACCCGATCAGAGACGCGTACACAATTATGCACGCAAACGGCGCCGTGTTCTTTCCAGAATGGCCCGTTTCTCCCTCCGCAGCAACGCACTTATAGCGGCTGGAGCAAACTACCCACTGCAGAACTAACTCTTGGTCCTAATGTTCGTTTTCTGGGTGAGTAAGGAATACATCTGCTGTGCAACAAGTTGTAAAGACATTGTCTTCCCATTAAAGTAGGATGATGACACAGCACCGCATTTATTAAGTAACACTGATACTAATTTCAGTATTTGTAGAACTCGCCAAGTTCAACTGCAAAACAGCTGACATCAGCTTTATTTAATGTTACCATCCATTATTCTTTTGCTCCATCTGTTTACCTTAGGGGAATAGTCCCACCTCATGAAAATACAGAGACAAGGCTTTGGACAGCTGTGTGGGTCTTCTGGCTGCTGCTGGAGTACTTAGAGACTTTTTCATGCCTAAGCTAACTTTGCTTACATTTTGTCCCATAAGGTAAATCTAGTCTAACGCTGTCTGCTTCTTGGCCCCGTTTGAGCTCTCCTGTCTGTTTCTGGAAAGCCAGAGCTGTAAAATCTGCTGGTTGACGAACTGGTGGCAGGCTGCCACTCTCCTTGTTCGCTGAAATAGAAAATGCAAATGTTTGGAGGAGAATCTATGAACAGGGAAAAGACCGGGGGGGTGGAGCAGCACAAAACTTTATTCATGAATATGCCAGGCACAGACTCAAAACTGCAGCCCTCTGAAACTTGGATGGCGGCGCAAACCGCGGACATGAACGCAGGGAGACGGGGAGAGCACAATGCCAATATGTCACACGCTAAATAGTTTTAAATTAGAGCCTGTATGTGCCTGTTGGAGACTACATTCATCATACTCAGCGTTGGTCTGTTTCTTGCAACCCTGGCAGTAAGAGCTTCCACATGCCAGTATCGGCGCTGCGGAGAAACAGAATCGGGTTATCAGCAGAAGTTTACTTGTCTTTAATCAGCCTGTAGCTAATTACCAGGCTTCCACACAGCGTGGCCATAAGTCATTAATCATACAGGGCGTCTGGGAGCTCTCAGCTTTGTCCCGGACCACTGCAGCAGACAGGAGCTCCCTTTTCCATGATGGAGCTCTTTCCCTCTCTCTGTCTCCTTCTCTCCTTGTCTCCCTCTAGCAGCAATGGTGTCACCCATTAAGGTGTAAATTACAGGTCTCATTGCGGATACTCGACCAAAGGCTGCTGTACTTCCTGTTTTTTTTTCTCACATCCATTGTTACAAAACGTCACCTTATTATTTATTATTTAAACTCGTGCCCCTCCATAACTGTTTATCTGCTGCGTCCTCACTGGCTAGTTAGGCTGAGCAGACATTATGCTCAGACAGTATCACAGAGAAAGGTGAGCTGATGAAAGTAGAGACGAGAGAGAAAATTGTCATTTAGCCAGAGCAGGTAGTACATCATTCTGTCTGCGCTGCTACACCCTCGCTTAGCAACGACTAAATGGGCGAGCGCTGTTTTCAAATTACAATACAGTGGTGCTAAGGTTCACGCAAAGACCCGTCCATGGTGTTCTGAGAACAGCAGTTTTTAATTTACCCTCCACGCAGCTAACATGTTTATCAGAGACGGATGATTCCTTTGACATGCTTCTAGTGGTTACATCCAAGAGGAGAACAGAAATTAGAAAGAGCAAGAGATGGTGCCCAGAGACAGGCAGAGAGACAGAAAGCAGAGAGCACGTCTTCTTCCTTCATCCTGATCCAGTCGCTGTCCTCCATCATTTTTTAAAATGCGTTTGCTGTGACTCAACTCTGTGTCTGTTCTGTTCAAATTCCAAGTTCAATGCACACATGCAACATCATTTAAAAAACAAAGAGCTGGCAACTGGAAAATGAAGCTGTTCAGGTTGAACCGAACATTTGTCCGTGCACCTCAGTGGTCAAACTGTTTCCCATCACAAATATCACGTGGCTACAACACACAAGCTACGTGATGTGGAGATTTGTGTGTGTGTGTGTGTGTGTGTTGGATGTACAGATTCTTGTCAGGTGGGAAACGTTAGCGTTTTTTTCCTTGCTCTTCAACTGCTTGAGCATAAGGTTGCGAAGACAGACGGTGCGTCATGTAAAAGTGAAAGACTGGCATTAAATGAAAGATTGTTTAAAGTCAGAACTGCCAAAGCTTTATACCCATCATTTATCTTGTTACCAATAGATCAAATTCACTTCATGGCAGAGTCATAAAAATGGATGAGAATGTAAATGGCTGAGTGACCCATTCATCTTGTTTAAAGTGGCAAATGTAACATGCTTCTCATCCTGGGTGATAAACTCATACTTCACTCATTTATGAAGGATTCATTGTTGATGGTGAAACGTCCTGAATTTCATTACGGCAGCAGGTAGAGAGTCTGTGCCAAAGTACTCGTGCTGCAGTACAGCGCGTGTAAATCACTCAAGCTGCCTTATGCTCAGAAAAGACAGGATGCAGGGTTTTTTTTTCTTTTTCTTTTGCAGCAAGCTTTTTCTCCTGCAATTTTGTTAAAGCTCAAAGTGTTTTATCCAAAAGTCAAACTGAATTCTTGCTATTTTTTAAAGCCAGTTCACCCTTTTAAAAAAAGATAGTAAGTGACATTTTTACTTCGTACGTTCTCTTTTGATGATGTTTCCTGAAAAATAGTATCAATCATTCTGATTTCCTTTCGGGAAGAAAAAGTACATATGAGTGACTCCCATTTGCCTTCCCCCGGCCTGAAGAGTTGTATTTCTAAAACCTCTGAGGACAAAAAAATGCAATCATGCCAGTAAAACTCAATATTTCTGCTGGACACAGTGAGTGGTGAGTGAATCAAAGGGCACGATTTTCCCTCCACCGCCAACCCACACACATTTTAAGCTTATATGCACAAATACACACATGCTCCTAGACAGAAGCATACACACATTAGTCGACAGGGCAGTACACTGAGGTGGTTTATGCTTCTTGTCAGGTGGAGGGCGTGATGAAGTAATGATTAATATGGGGAAAGTGTGGAAATGTAAATCTGTGCTGCAGCACAAATCAACCAGGGGGGTTTCTTGGGATGATTAAATGGACATTTCACAGTTGATTGAGCATGCAAAAAGTCATCCATTTCCCCCTAACTCTGTAAACAGCAACGGCTGCCCCCTTTCCTGCGAAGTATATGATGGTCGCTGCGGTTTTATATGCACACATAGGCCATTGAAGACGAATGAGCGGCTCAATTTATATAACCACTGGGATCTCCTGATTAGGTAATTCATACAGAGGACAGGTTTATAACTGCTAACTCACCGTCATGTCCCGCAACAATTATTCCTAAAATCCAACTTTAAGGGCAGACTGTAAAATCTGCATTTTTCTTCTGCTGTCATCAGGGCTCATAACCGGCAATCTGATTTTCAATAAATCTTTTTCCTTTATGAAATGGAGGGCAATTACATCAAGAGGGAGAGACTTTTGAAATTGATCCAAGTAATGGAGGGTGGCGTGTACAGTGTCTATCCACGATCGCCCTCAGTGGCCTTGGTGAATCTAAAAGGCTTCCAATTTATGGTATGTGCCCCAGATATTAGACAGAAATGGAGTATTATCTAATAATGGGTCAGGAACTACACTGCTAGGTAGGAAAACATGTTCACACCATCTACCAGTGTGTATGGAATAAAATGAATCTGATCAATACCGAGTTTAAACATGACAAAAGAACTGAAACAGTAGAACGGAGGAAAATTAGCACCGAGCTGCCGTCAAGCGTCATGTAAACTGCTGCTACCACAGTCTGAATATTTCAATAAACATACAGTGTAGCTGAGTTCCAACGCTTTAATCACAAAGCCAAACGTAATCACCAAATGTATACACGACTGTCAGCTAGTTTATTTTACTGTGACCCTAAGAGTGTGTTGCTGTGTTACTGTACGGCCAATGGTTCAGAATAACAGCTTAGTGTACTATAAAATGTACAATATCGTATTTAACAAGCAAGAGAGACAATAAACTGTGGAAATATGATTAAGACGCAAATGTCAGTGCTGTTAAAAATAAATATGGTGATTTGTGAAACAAAAATACGATTTTTCACTTGTAGGGAAATAGTGAAGTAAGCTCCCTGGGACCAGTGTTTTAGGACACACTGCGTACGTTAGAATGAAACACAAAGTGAAATTTCCTGGGCTTCAACTTTTATGGCTCAGACACGAACTAGTCTGGTTGGTCAGCAGACTATATGCAAAAATCAGCATCTTTTTGTACGATTAATTAACTGTTAGACTGCAATGGACAACCTAAAATGTAACTAAAAGACAAATTAAGCTTTAAAAAGACAAAAAAACTAACTTTTATACATATTCACTAAATATTGGTGTCTAACATCTGTCTGACACACTTCTTTAAAACAAGTAATGAGAGAGTAATAAGAAGCATGAAGTAATTATGAGTTAGTGACACTATACAGTGCGTTTTAGCTACTTTGTAGTCGACTGTGTGACGGTGCCAGATGAGAAAAGTAAGAGAAAACATGCAAGTTGCATTAAAATTCCTTCAAAGTTTAACACCGGTCCAACGTTGATAGAAAATTGCTTGTGACATCTCTCTCAGTACATGTTGGTTTGTTCTGGACAGCATCTGGTGGGAAGTGGATGTGTGCTATTAACAAGTCCTCTGGTTGGAGTCCCACCCCAGCATGGATGCTTGTAAATGGCAGTCTCTTATGGAGACAAATCACCCACTGGTTAGGGTTTCAATGAAAGGGGATACAGTTAGAGTACATAAATATAGCCGTAGGAAGCACCACTAACCATGTGATACTCAAACGATAGACTTTTTGTGGCTGAGAGCCAGATTTCACTCCAAATAGACTCGGCTTCCACACCAGCTAAAAGCCCACAGTGTTCAGCGTGTATGGAAATTAAAATGGCTGCAGAGCACTGGCTCAAACGCTGGCTTTCAACAAGCAGATTTAGCTGAAAAGACGAGATGGATGGGCCATTAAATAGCACAACTGTATGCTGGTTCGGGCAGCGCGTTGGGGAAAAAAACACAGCTTTCTCCCCGATTGTATGTGTATCTCTGCTAAACAGAGTCGACAAGGTTTCTGTGGCGGAAGGGTATCAGGAAACAAAGGACAAGAAATCTGGCAAGAGAGAGAATGAAAGAAATTGTGCAAGTCTGTGAAAGTGTGTTGAAAAATACTTGATATCTGGACAAAGAAACACCAAGACATTGAAAAACAACATACAAAAACCTTTACATACACAGTAACTGAATGTTGGCATTACTGCTGTGTGGAGAGGTAACAATGTTGTTTCCCATTTGTGACTGTACTTATGCTGAAGTGACCAGTATAAGTTTAATGGATTGTAAATATTAATTATTGTTCAAGTTAGTGACATTTAAAGCAGAAAAAAACATTCTGCATCTCACATGGTTAACTTCCCCATCATCCTCATATTTGTTCACAGCTGTCACATTGATTCTCTTTCTTTGCAACAAGGGGAACAAGGGGATAATGTTCCTTTGTATCATTTTAGAGTGAAAGCATGCAGGCACTCAACCTGTCGAAGCCACGCTGGGCTGTGTTGAGCTCTGAACTGGAAAATACTGCCTGTCTCCCTGCAGTTTTGGACTGTCCAAAGCAGCGGTTCTCAAACATTTTCATGTCACAGAAGTGCAGACAGTCGCACATTAGGCCAGCGGCTCTGCAACCTGTAATAATTCAACCACTTTGACTCCTAGAAGGTTCAACCTGCCGCTGGTTTGGTACGGAATTCATTGTTGAACCTTACAACCGTTTGTCTGACTGCAACATTCATCATTCATATGTGGGAACTCTATTTTTTCAGAGTCCTGCGCCTTCAGACGAATTTCCTGGTGATTTTATATAAAAATTGTCATCAGGTGTGACGCCTTGGGATATTTCCAATTTGATGTGAACCATCATAGAAATTAATTAAAAGTTATCATCACATTTAAAAAAAAAATAAAACTTTAAACTAAAATTTTTTAACCAATAGAATCTAAAGTGCAAATTTTAACACACATATTAAATTATCAAGATTATTTTATTTGTTGTAGAAACAGTTTACCCTTCATGCTACAAAATCCTACTGACTTAGTCTCATATACGTCCAGAGATTTCCTTCTTTCTGCTGACTCGTATCGTAAAAGTATGAAACTTAAAACAACTTAATTACTGTCCATCATGATTTGGCCAAATTGCAAAGACAGGAAATATCCCAGGTACCCACTCATTTCTATTATGTTACTTTATGGAACTGTTCAGGACACGAGAGGCAAATTCCCAGAGTTGCAAAATAAAGGGATCATTTAAAGTACTAAAATAGCTGTTTGTATATAAAACATACTATTAAATTTTGTCATTTGTCAAAGGAAAAGGTGGCTCAGTCCTTATCAGAGAGCACAATCAACAGGTGCTGCAAAGTAAACACTTGATGCTTAATTGTTTGTAGATCTCGTTTCCTTTTCTAAAAGAATATGAGCGAACAAATGAATGAAAGCCCAGCAGCATTAACCACTAACAGGGAATAATGCTTGAAAGAACAATGTCTTTTTGATTGGCGGCAATGACGCGACGACGACAGCGTGATGAACAATAGTCTTCGGCTTTGTTTGCAGACCAATAGATTGGCTGCTCCACAAAGAACCGGCAAACACAAACATTTGCCAGAAAACCAACCCGTTCATGTTTCATAATGAGACTCCCATGTGAGCGACGAGTGTAAGTCACACATCAAAATGTAGAAGTCATGTTGTTTTCACACACACACACACACTACATCAGATTACTCGCGTTACCTGTGGAGTCCTGGACTGAGGCCTATTCATAAACTGACACAAAGCACACAACATATTCATATTCACCTTGACTGCTCCTGATTATGCAGCGTTTCATGACGGTCTTGTTCGCTGTGAAGTACCAAGCGTCTTATTAATCAGTCCTGAGAGGCCTCCCATCCATCCAGGCATATGGCTGCCTGCCTGTGGAGCATTTTAAAGGCAAGCGGGTCTATACAACAACCATTAAAACCACAGAGAGCGATATGCCTGTAAATTATTTAGCTGGGAGAAGGCCGTAAATCAGCGCGAGTGTCATGCACAGAACATGGCACATGCCGTAGTGAAAAATGTGCACAGAGCCACTATTCACGCTCGGTGCTGAGCGTGGCATTTAAAACCCTGCGTCGTCCACCGTGTCTGCACAGACCTGTCAGCTTCACTCACAACTCATTCATTTGAGTTTATTATAAATGATGCATTCAGGGGAATTTGTACAATTGCTGACTGCTGTGCTTATGTAGCCTGTAAACGATGGCTTATGTTATGCTTAAAATCGACGCGGTTCCATGATGTAGTTTTTGAGAGTGAAGCCAATAGATTGTTTGCAAAACTCTCACGTTTTATGAGGTCGAATTCAGTCCACTGTTGCAACTCTGCCATTAATTGAACTTTTACAAGGTTATCACTTCTCAGATTTTTGTTGAAGCTGTCAAACAGGTGTGTATTAGTGGCCAGTAAGTGTATGTTCAGACTAACACGCGTGATATTCAGGCCCTGACAGGTTTAGTATTTTCAGCAGCACAAGAACATCCTCAACAGCCTGAACTTAACATTTGCTAGTTTAGACCTAATCAGTGTTTCTTTACGCACCTATTCAAATATTCCATTTGTGATTTTTGGAGGCATAAGTTATTCCTGAACGTCAGTGCTTGAGATCTGGCTTGTCGACAGACTTCACTGTGACTGACACACTCATCAAAATGAGAATCCTTCTTGCCTGGGGGAACTGTGATACCTGTCAAATAGTGGATATCTTTTAATGTTCCTGTCTCAAATGCATGTCAGAGCAAATGCCAAGTCATAACATCAGTTATTACGTGGATGTTCGACGCCTGATTCCTCTTATTTACCTAAGGCTTCAAACGATCCCTTCAGTTGTCTTTCCTGCCTTCTTTGGTGAAAATCATCGTCGTGACAGCTTTTCTATCGTCACATTTTCTCTTGATTTCATCTGTTTATTTATTTATTTTTTGATTGACTCCTTGTGTGTGCAGCGCGTGTGAATGCGTGTATGTTGCGAGCGCTTTGCTCTCCTGTAATATTTGAAGCCCAGAATGTTAATGGCTTGCATTTGCCAGCTTCCATTGCTACAGCAAATTAACTATTGTAAACCTGCATGTCAGAAACACTCTGCGGGCTCCGCTGGGTTGTGTGACTTCCAGTTTACTCACGTACTGTTTGTCTGTTGGGGGAGCAGTTCAGCAGATGACTGTCACAACACTTTTGGCTTTCAAAAAGCTCTGTAACCTCGAGTCACACAGTGGAGAGAATTTCTTGTCACATAAAATAGCAGCAATCCAAAAGCTGAGGTTTGTCAAGCAACGCATACAAATTGATGCTGTTTAAATACTGTGCATCATACAGCAGGTGTGACTTGTTATTGCTGGTAAGTGCCTCTTCGAAGTAACTGCAAATAATGTGGAGGAGTCGAGGCGAAGTGCAACTCACAGGCTGCTTCGTTAGCTACATCCGCACAGTTGTGTGCCATCTGTCTAACTTTGACATCTTTACAAGGTTACAATGTCCATAAAACCATAAGAAAGTTGATAATTCCATCTATTTATCTAAGTCATGGTGGACGTTATGATGGAGTTCAATATGTAAACAGGTGTTTCTAATATTTTGGCAGTTTCATTCACATATTACCTGTCCACAGGAAACAAACTGTAGGTGGTTCTCAGGTATGTGCACATAGCTACAGTAAAAGTTTAGTTTATTTTAATAAAACACAAGGAGCAACTCAAACTTACAGTGAAAAGAATGAATTCTAAGTATTTCTATTGTTTGCTTCTCTGTAAACGTAATTACCTTAAAATCTAGCTTTTTACTGGGAAAAATGTAATATTTCACCACAATAAAGGGACTTTTTATATCACATTTTATTAGAAATAAGCATCTTGAAAGGGAAACGCCGAAACCTGCTTGTTCAGCACTTGGCCACCTTGTTTTCACCACACCTGCAAAGCTGCAGACAACAGAAAAAAGTGGAAAAAACAAATGGATTGTAGATAATTTGAGGTTCAATTTTGCAGTTAACACTAAAATACATTAAAGCAATAAAAGTGACACAGGCCCCCATAATTCCTGGGGCTGTGTTGCTCTATGTCTTGCCCAATTTGTCTCCCAGTCAGGCCCATTAGTCTACCGCACTCTCTTCTTAATACGCTCGGCTCCCCCAAATGCCTCAGATCAATGTGTGATACATCGCAGCATCATCACTTACTGCATGTGGATGAGTTGAGAAATGTCCCACCCGTCTCTTATTTCCTCAGAGAAGTCTCTATTGAAAGAAAGTCATACCGGTACGGGGGGGGGGGTGGTTTGGTGTGGAGCTGCTGCTGCTGCAGAGGAGAGGGAATTGTTTGGTCCACTGACATGAATGAATTGCTGGAGTAATGTGTATGCCGGTAATACTTGAATAGTTTATATCAACATGATAAATATAGCTCTCATAAATCAAATAAGAGTTATGTATTGCTGTTTTACACTTGGCTCTGAAAAACTCTGGAGAATAGCAGAGTGTAATGTACACCTCCTCTTCCTGTATATGGACTGTGCAGAAAGTTCTGGGTTTTCAGAGGTTCCTTAAATTGGATAACAGTCCTACAGAGGACCACCAATACACGCAGAATTATTAATGTCCCCATATGGTTCTTTACAGGGTCTGAAAAATAGCTGTTCAATGGCGGTAGACTGCAGGATGTTCACATGTGTGTAAGCAATGTAAGGAATGATTATCGTAAATGATGAACTTATTTAAATGATCGCTTTACGTCGAGTAGCTTCATGATTTCTGTCGCTGCATCAACGTTGCTCTGTCAGACGCTCCCTAAACAAAGACAGACAAAGAATGATTTCAATTCCCACATCGCTGACAATCAATCCTCTCATCAACCAAACCCAACGGGTACCGGAGGCAAACGGGTCTTTTCATTTAACTTTTGGTTGTATCCACTTTCCCTACAGTCAACATGACTCAGTCTACGCCCACTTGGGTTGAGAGGACGCGTCTGAGCTTGCTGCTTCCAGTCTTTAGTTGAATCGAGCAGTGAAACGGCGAAACCTACGGAGCAAGAGTTTCAGCTAAATAAAACGTTAAACAGCCAGAGAGGCACACCCTTCCCCAAAGCCAGCACCAGCTGAGGGTGGACTGCACAGCCGTTCGTTAGTGGAGGACCCAGAACGAGTCCTGCAACACCAGCAGTGGCGTAGAGTCTCTGAGAGTCTAGGACCTATCACAGTTAGGTTGTATTCTAGTCGATGCGTTTACTGAAATTTATATGAAATGGTTACATTGAGCTATGTTTACATAAACTCTACGACGTCATACTTCCACATTCAGTTGGCAGTAGACATTTGGATTCCACAGCGTTGACAGTATCTTTTGCAGCCGTGCTTGACTTGATGTAAATGCAATTACTTTACTGTTTATTTGTTCAACTGGTAGCAATGAACTTAAACTATTATAATGTCATATAAAAAGTATTATGATAAACAACTGGTTATAAGATATGAAGGCTGGATATTTGTTTGCAGATATTTCATGTGGAAGCTTTTGGTTCAGTTATTTTATCTAATACAACAAAGACCTCTGTAGTCAGCATGTGAGTCATGGTAATTGGTGGCCCGCACCCACGGAAGTGACATCACACACGAGGCCGGTGACACACCATCAGGACCGAACCCCAGAAGATAGCAATTATGCGGTTGACCGAAGCCTCAACCTGTCAAAGAAGCTACTTGGAAAGCAAACCCACGCTGGGTCATTGTGCCTTTGATCGTCCACCGGGTGGCTACACACAGAGAGACGTGTTCCAGAAGAGGTTTACTGTATTCAAACAGCTTCAAACAATTAAAAGAACCATGCGGATGTGCTCCGTGATAACCCCCAGAAGGAGCAGCGGTTTTGCCTTGCTGCCGACGTGTCCTTTGGAGCCAGGCCTACCCCCGACATTTCCTTTGCTTTTTTCCGCTTTTTTTCCATTTATCAGTGACACAACAGCCTCATCAGCGCTACTCCAACATGTTCCATTAACGTGCCTGGAATAAGGGTGCATTTCCATAAAATATTCTTTGTCAGAATCCGAAAATGGGCAAATTATCTGAACACTAAAACACCCCAGCGCTCTGTAGATCCCACAGCCGACAGAAATGACCTCAATTAGGCTGTCTAAGCGCAAGAAAGTGTCTCACTGGTTAGAGATCTGAGTGGCACAGATAGATCAACACTGCCACTTCTCTCACATCACCTGGATCAGCACTTTACATTTGTAAATCAATGAGGAGGGTAACCACATGTAGAAGAGCTGGGAGGGATTCCTGTCTGCTTTGGCACCGATTTTGAGAACCAAATTACCTCTATTACAGCTCTCGGTTGGGGACTGCATTCTAGGATCAATCTGTCACAAAAGAGTGCTTTAGCATTGATGGCTACGACACGTGACCGGCGACAATGTTGATTTTTTTTAATCTCCCGGATAATGTGCAGATTTAGTACAAATTTGCCTGAGACGGTGGATCTGTTTACGACCACTGAGCCCCTGCTTTGTTTCACGCTGCTCGCTTTACGGCTTCATTACTACAGTCACAAATCTGTGGACACCTCAACAGGCCGTATCATCATAAATCACACAGTGAGATAATGACAGCCGGGCGTTCCAGCTAAGATGACACCTTTTAGTACGATTGGAGTACAGTCGCAGTGCACACAAAGGCTTGGATGGTAACAAAGACCCTTTTCTGCCGCATGTGAGAAGTACACGTACAACATGATCAAGCCGTGTTCGGAACTTAGCGATCTACACTTGTAAAACATAATTGCGTATGAGAAATATTAAGTGGCCGTAAAGTAAACGGAACCAGAAGCCGTCATTGATAGGTCTCCTATTCCCCGTCACTGAAAGCTTTTCTATTGCAACCGCAGCCTGATAAAACAAGCGTATATACATAAAGGATAATAATCACTCTCTGACTTGTCTGGCATGAGCTTCCACGTTATAGCAGCTTCCCCTTATTGACACAGCTGTTACACAAACTATAGACTTGCCACTGCAGACTAAGGCATGTCTTTATATTGTGCTACACACACACTAATGACAGCTTTAGTGGTGGTAATTCAGCGAGGTTGAATGTGGGGTTATGTGTGTGAGTCATGTCCAGCCCCTCACCCCACCTCACCCCGCCTCACCCCACCCTCCGCTGCCAGATGTCCTGCCAGGTTTCCTGCAGTGTCTCTATCCCCGAGGAGGCAGGCATGTCCCAAGAATCTAAAATGGCTGCTTTGGGTCTTGACCAGAATTTCAAAGCAGCACAGTGTATTTTAAATTAATTGTTTTTTTTATGTTGTTTACATGTGTTAATAGTTTAATGGCTGTGATTTGTGTGATGGCAGCTCAGTCTAAACTTTAGTTTTTTTTCTTTTTAAATAGATTTTTGAGATGATTCGATGATCCACAGTGAGCGGCTGTTTTCACTGAGGAGTGGAAAACCGACCTTTAGGGCTTTAAAATCTCTCAGCCTATTTAAAGTGTCTTTAAAGTGCCATCTTTCTAAACCCCTGACGTTAAATAGTAAAGTTTGTACGTCAGATATAAACAGGCTAATAATTTAAATAACCAAACGGATTTTTGACTTCATAGAATCGTATGAAGACGTTTTGTAACAAACCACATTTACCCAGTCTCTGCTGTATTATATGTTTCAATTAGATTCATAATTTTATTGTACCCAGGTTGGGTGTAGATCCTCCGGGGCCTTGATGGACAAAGAGAATATTCACTTTAATGCTGTTGCATACTCTAATCCCCCATGTTCGCTCTCCTCTGTGTCAAATCTCCTCAGCAGAGGGAGGGCTGGGTAGGTGGGAGTCTTGGTAATTCATGCACACATGTGCCTGCCTGTTCCTCCGGTGACAGGCCAGGAGGAGGGGCACATGATAAATTGCCTTCCACCGGGGACCTCCGAGTACAGCCACCATGATGTGGGTAAAAATGGAAATTGCTCCCTTTCACCGTCATTACATCAGTTTAGGACGCGTGTGGGTCCTATATGAGAGTTTGTTTCGTCTGAATAACCGCTGTGCGACAGACAAGGGGCAGCGTAGCTGAGGAGGTATTCGAAATAAATAACACGCAGCTGGGTCAACACTGTCCAGAAGAGCTGGAGTTCATGTTGTGGGCCGCAGACTATGCACCAGGCGTTTGTAGAGGACATATACGTCATTTTATTGCTATGTTGATAAACTGTGGATAATTCATTGTGAGTGTGTAAATGAAGTTATGCGCCGGGTCTCAGTTATACAGTTTGCTATGAAGTAACACGATGGAGGACAAACATGGAGTCATGCACAAAACCGTCCCCATGTGTTGTTATGTTATCTGTGCAACACAATAGGAAGGAGCTGAATATTAAGCGAGAGGTTCGGTTTGGATGTTAGTTGTGTGCTGACAGTGAATGTGCGCCTCGCTTTCACAGATCCAAGCGGTGACCTGCGAGCGTTCGTGCCTGCGTAAAAATCCCGCAACCTCGCACAAGTTAGCTGGATGTTTTTAATAACAAATGAAGTTCTGTACATTAGATTTACAGTATGGGTGAGATTATCAAATGCAAATGAATAGCATCCGGGTATTGACCATCCAAGCAGAAATAGCCCAGAGTAAATGTATATATATAACCACGCCGAAGTTTGTCCCTGTTGGAGCTGCAGAGTTTCGCTCGCAGCCAGAAACACAAAAGACACAGATCGCAGATGCTTTTGAAATGTCCTAGTGCATTAACCACGAAAGTCTGCAAAGGTCTGTCCTTCCCTTCAGGTTGTAAAATACATGTATGACCGTTTAATTCATTTGATCAAAATGCAGCTGTGCTCATTGTTTTAAATTTTTGATAATCGATAAGGTTTTTTTCGACGTGTTTCACACATTTTACTTTTTAACGCAGTTAAAGTGAGTCCACAAAAACGGACCCTTAAACGTATTATGGTAAAGACTCAGCGAGATAATTCACTCGTACACATTTGCTTGTTGGTGTTGTCCACCTCACACACACACACCCACACACACACACACACACCCACACACACCACATTCAAGTTGAATTAACTTTATAACACGAGGGCTCTGATTAAAATAAAGGTTTAAAGCTTAATAAAGAAAGAAAGAAAGAAAGAAAGAAACCAATTGCAAAATGTGTCCTCGTAACAAAAAATAACTTTTAAAATCAGTCTGGGATGTTTAAATCGTTATGTTGATCAAATTAATAAAATTGGTTTCATACTTGACCAATATTTAAAAATGAATATTGTTCAGAAAATGAGGCACACGGATATATGGAACAGAATTGTTTCTTATTGTTTCCATAATACATACAAAAAAATACCAATTCTCTTTCCAAGGTGAACACCTGAAAAATAACGGCAATTTAAAATGTGGACAATTTTTTTTGGGAAATTTAAGAAACAAACATGCATGTAAATTATTTTCTTCTCAATGAGACATTAAATAAGAACAAATACAATCATAGCAATTTCAAATTAACATCAAAATGAAGAACCCTACTTTAATTAGTACTCTAACATGTGTGTTTTCACTTTACTTATAAAGTTCAGCTTCATCATAATGCACTTTTTGAGTTGCTCAAATATTTTTCCATTTGCAGCTATTGTCGTCTGCTTTAAGCCGACATATAAATAAATACAATTGTCCACGGATCCCGCCCATAAGTTTAGCGATGTTAATATAAAAGTCTTTATATTTGCATTCTTAGAATTAAACTTTTCAGAGTCATTCTAGCTCACTGGTATCCAAGCGCTGATGCTGTGGTGAGTCTCTGACCGTACAGTGCATAAGGGGAGTAGTAAGGGCCGGTGGCTGCGGGGACGGGAACTGGGGCACCGGGGGTTGGCAGGGGGCTTTTGGAGTAGGGGTGGTAGCGGCTGCTGAGTCCTAACGCGTGATGCGGGCTCCTTAGAGCCAAAGTTCCAGGGCTCCCGGGGGCTCCTGACGGTGGCATGTGCATATGGCAGGCCATGGCCGCTGCTGCGGCGCTGGCCAGTGAAGAAGACCCGGGATACCCGGAAATCAATTTCTCGGCTCCAGTAAAAGCAGTATGTGTCCTCAGGTGATTCAGGAGCTCTTCTGAGGTGGAGAAACGCTTGTCACACGGTCCATTTGCCGACACCCAATTACAAACATGTGGGAGAGGGTCGTTGGGGAGCATGAAACCATATGGATACAGGGGGTGTCCGCTAAACGATGGCGCCGATGAATGAACGCCATGTATGGGGTGTGTCGGGTACATTAGTGGGTAGCTGTTCTTGAGGGCGTTCGCTGCAGCGGCAGCTGCAGAGTCGTGCGTGCAGGAAGCGCTGGCTGTGCCCGCTAAGTGACTGGCACAGTGGTAACTGAGGCAGTAAGGGTCTCTGCACAGGCTGGCTGACATGATGGACGGCGGAGAAGCGCCAGCCAAAGGGCTGGATCCAGCCTTACTGCACCCCAGTGAACTAGCCAGCTGTGCGTTTACCAAGCTCCCTCCGTGGGGCAGGAAGTGTTGAGGGTAGCCAGCATAGGCCCCAGCCAAGCTACCTGGGTAGGTCATACCAGCAGGAGGCAAAGGGAAAACTGTCTGTCCCGGTTTGTAGGGGGAAACCGGCGCCACAAGTCCTGACCCGAGAACGGATGCGGAGGAGACAGATGTTACAGACGAAGACTCCGAGGAGGAGGTGGCTTTAGTGCCAGGTGTCGTCTCCTGGTGTTGGTTGACCTCCACATTAATTCCACCACAACTAACGCTTATCCTGCTGTGGCTAGTGGTGCCAGACCCGTCCGTTGTGCCATTTTTATTACAATCAGACTCTTTCTTTTCATCCCTTTCCCCACATTTCCCCTCTGATGGCATAGGGGAGGCTGAAGTGCTGGAGTTGGGGCTGCCCGTCCGCGGCGTAAACGGCTGGCAGGTGGCGCTCGGCACTCGGAAACCAGACTTCTCTCCGCTTGAGACGCCCGAAGACGAGTCCTTCTTATCTGAAGGCTTAGAATACGGTTTGAAGCTAGACTTGTCATCCACGCCGATGTCACTCAATTTCAAAGGACCAGATTTAGATTCCTTTTCACTAGATCCATTCGGTGTTACGGAGGATAATTTGGAGGAGGGTGGTGGGTCCGGTTTGCCGATCTGAGAGCAGGTCTGCGCCAGCAGAGCCAACGGACTTTTCTTGGCATCTAGCTGCAATAAAAGATTAAATAGATGTTGAATAAACTTATCAACACGCACGTCTCTTTGGCTATTAAATCACAACATTTCAACACCCTAAGAGAGGCGTTTATTACGTTCTGTGACAATTATGTGCGTAAATAGAATTATATGTATAATTACGCACGGGTCTTGCAGTGACAAAACTGCAGCCGTGCTGATTTTAGGAAACAATCTGCGGTGTTTTATAATGTACAGTCACTGCGGGATCACATTTAGTCAGGCTAGAATACGGGGAAGCGACGACACGCTCCCGAAACGTTGTCACAAGCCAGCAACTAAAAGGCGTAACACCGCAAATACGCGTACAAGTGTTTAAAATCCTCTCCTTACCTCTATAGGACTAACCGGGGTAGACGGTAGAGGTTGCAGGTACTCCGGGTGCAAAATGTGTCCCGACCGTGCAGTAAGCATTTTCAAAACCTTAATGGGCAGTCGGTTTGCTTGCCGTAGTGGATCAGCCGGAGGTGCGGAGTGAAGAAAAGGCTTGTTGATGCTCACTGAGCTGCTATTCCGAGAACTGCTGCTTTCCCACAGTACGCAAATATCACTATTTTTCAGGGCAGACGCCGAGGGCGACGTGATCATGTCCCAATAGTCAGGAAATGAAACGGCGATGCTCTCGTCAGATTCATTAAGAAAATCAAAAAAAGCTTCGCGCCTGTGTCTCGGTGAAAAAAAACAAGAAAGGGACGTTAAAACGGTTCGATAATCAGTAATCCTGATAGTAAAGGAGCGAGGCGCGGCAGCTGGAAGGAGACGGCGCGCGGTTATCGCAGATCCGTGGCTGCGTCTTGCACCATGAGCGCTGCGCCTTGTGTGCGCCTGTGAGCAGGTCCTCGCTCTGTACTCCCGAAGTACGAACTGGTAGAAATTTTCACTTCAAAAGCAACTGAATTAGTCCGAGATTAAAGCCTTTGCCGCCTTCCAATCAAATGGGACCCTGAGGTGATTGGAGGGTCAAGGGGATGTGACGTTCTCCTCTTTGTAAGCGCCTCTATTTTGACAGCTCGGGGGAGGAGATAGTCTTAAATATTGTGGTTTCTGTGAACGCTTACGCCATTTTGGATGTGGACGTACGGGCTACAGTAACGCCAGGGGTGTGTTATAATTCAATAGATGAGCCGTACACCCCAACACGTATACGGTTACAACACAATTTGCTCAATTTACCAGAAATAGTGTCCTGTTTAAATTAAAATATTGACTTTTGTTTTGTTTAACTATAACTTGTTCTTTTTATTCAATCCAATGTAATTCTCTTGTCTGGTTGTGTTTGATTATATTCATTGAGTCTAAAGTTTTGATGGCACTGCTTCCTCATTGTTAAAATATTGGCAACATTCAAGTAACTTCCATAAAGTTCATAAGTGAAATCTTAACAAGCGTCGTTTCTCTTTTCTCTGTAACCGGAGAAACGCAGTTAGCGTCTTTACGCACGGCCACGACGGGGTGATTTTTGCACTGGCAAACATAAAACCAACCACTTCAGCATGAATTCCCTAAACAGACAAGCGTTGACAGGAATAGACCAATGCAGTGATGGAGGGATGTGAATGTCACATGTTTTCAGTATAATATACACCGCCCTTCTATTTCTATCTCCACCCCTCCGTCAAGTGTCAATTCTGCTCCACCGCAATCAATCAGTTATTTGTCAGACGCTGTCAATCCAGCGCTTGATTTATGTCAGCTATTGTGGCTGATTACATGCCAGTGTGACTGCGGGAAAAAGAACAAATGGAGAAGAGAGGCATTCTGCGAGAGACATCAAGTTTTCTTTCTGAGGAAATAAATCGATTCTCGATTTAAGATTTAATTTTTTAGATGTATCGACAGCAGCTGGCATCTCCAGTTCAGACAATGTGGAGGAAGCAAAAGCTCAAAGAATCCACTACGCAGCCGATCCGTCTCTTGGTTATTAAACAAAGTCTGTAACTTTTGAGTTGAGTTCTTCATCAAACACCTCAGAGGTGGCACATGATGAAAGTTTAATCACCCGGAGGCAGCCAGTCCTGCGTAATAGCTGTAAGTGCTTTGAGGTGCTGAAGTGCTTTTGCTTTTTGCTGCAATCGGCCGATTATGGTGTTAACAGCGAGCTTTAGGAAAAACAACGGTGCCATGCAGGTACACAGAAAGTCCGTAACAAATTCTAAATAAGCTCAAATAAAATAAAAACAAAAACTTCCACATGATTCAAACTAGAACGTTAAATAATTTTACACAGAAAATTCGACTGTCTGCTGTATTTAATGTAGCCTGTTATTTTGAAATTAGGTGGTTTAAACAATCTGCAAAAGTAAACATCAGTAACAAAATGACCGTGAACGTCACACTCCCCTAAAACAGAGCTCTGTCCATTTAGACTAAACGCATCTGCTACTGTGTTGTTAAAACGTGTCATCTGCCTCAGGCTCACTGTCATCTGCAACAAGAATAACAAAACAAGAAAAGAAATCCAGACATTTTATATTCGTGTCAGCTCGATTTTATTTACATACAATGAAAATGATTTATTTTCTGTTGGAGGTAGAAAACGCGGACTGGGCAGAAAGAAAGGAAGAAAAGAAGAGAAATGGTCTGTCAGGCCGCTGAGAAAAGAAGTTTAAAATGCCTTGAACTATTCACCGCTTAGATGGCTAATCAGTATTGAGGCTCCGGGGCGATCGGGCAGCTTTTCAATGCGGTTTTCCTTTCATCTCAATCGGGATGGAGGCGCTCAATTAAAAGCCTATCAGTTTGTAAGTAAATCAACGCCTATCAAAGTTGTCACTTCAAACAAAACGATTATTATTGCAACCCGCCTCTGCCATTAATCTCTTTCTGTGGTAATCTGCATGACAGGTCAACTTGGAGAGCAAGAAAACCTGGAGTGGACAGTCACAGGGGGCAAAATATGTTTCCTGAAAAATACATTTAAAAAACTGTTTGTAGAAAATCTGTCGCAAGTGCAAATTAGAAAAATATATTACATCTACGTGTATAATTAAAAACTCACAAATAAGCAGAATCAAAAATGTAGTTGCCAACTAGGCAAGAAAAGAAAAGAAACAAATAAAGATTTATAGGCCTACACAGTCTGCATGACTGCGTATGAATAAATAGCAACAGCAACAATTAAAAATGAATGCAAGTCTTCATTTTAGAATGATGTGTCATGTAAATACCGGCAGCTCCAGAACAGTCCAACACTTCTTTTCAATTTGATGTGAGTTTGTCACACGGGGTGGAAAAAAAAATCCCAAATGAACGCAGCTCTATTCCTTCAAACGTTTTTCTCTGCCAAGAAAGAGGAGGTGGTGGCGAGGGTGGAGGTGGGGTCGTTTCACAATATGCAAAGATGTGTGATTGATAACAGGCTTGCTGTTTTCTGCAAGGGCTGTCAGTCCGTGACACAATATGTGAGTTATTAGGGCAAAGAAGGGCAACCATAAATTTTCACTGTCAGGCGAAAACCCTCTTTATTGTCCGTATGACGAATGGGCTACTGCAGCAGACACCAAAATACTCGGCATTCCCCTTAAATGGGAACACATTTCTGCGACTATAATTCATGATATTTAAATAGAAAGTTTTAATATCGCCCTCCATATATTTCACATCACTGACATGTTTATGAATCACTCTACACATGCAAATGCAACTATTTACATCCCGTGAGGAGATGTGTTCGATTTGCAGGATTACTTAGAGCTATGTGCTGGGGCAACTTTTAAAGAGGGGAGCGCGAATTTCTAATCTTGTGGTTGCTTCGTGGGGTAAACAACATCAAATAGAAAATATACAATTAAATAACTTTAAGACGGCACGTCGTTTATTTTTAACAAATGCAGATTTATTATTTGAAAGCTCGGATACACCCATGCTGTTTTAGATATTCTCCAGAAACCCATAAAGTTATTAGTTTTATTATATTTTATTTCATCCCATTATCTATCCTGCTTTAAGGAAACAGTCCAGCAAGTCGAGAGAAACGTGACCATTCTCCAAAAGGCAGACGCTATAAAACAGATGAGAGAGACGCCACCTTTAATTATTCAAGTAATAAAATGCATGCGTGAAGTATAAAAGCATTTTCTAGAAGTCCAAGAAGGAAGGACAGGGTTTACAGGAAAATCCGCGACGCGACATTACCTGGATCATTGACTACTAAGCTCCGAAGTAAAACGTCAGAGAGATTAACTGATAAAAAAATAGCATAGCAGCAACATTAAAGTATAATCCTTCAGTGTATAAGTAATTTATTACGTTACTCAAACACTCATTGCGCTCTGTCAAACGGGAAGCGGCGCGTGCTGCTACAGCCGACACTGAAGCCGCGCAGACTCTCTCTCTCTCTCTCTCTCCGGCCGAGGAGAAAGCGAGCTTTTCCGCGTATGGGAGGTCCCACGTGACGTCACATGAGATGCAGCGTGGCAGAGGAGCGCTTCAATGCCCCTAAACTCTTCCCAGCAAACGAGGGCCACTGTGGCCCCCACGCGGGGTTGATCTGTGCGTCTGTAGCTGCCTTTTTTGTGCTAAGTAGCAGCGTTGCTTCATAAACTGTGTTCCAGCCTCTGGATGCCGCGTTTGTCTCCATGTGCTCAGTGGCACCAAGCAACATCTTCTTATTTCCTTATATCCTTGCGACTTTTTTAAAGCAATGTGTTGCGCAACAGGCCCTGGTTTCTATGGCTCTCGTCAGGCGTCTGCACCTTCCAACAGGTAGCTTGTTTCTCTCGTCTCGAGCGAACTGCTGCAGCTGCCTCTGGTTTGAGGGTTGGCCTCTTTGAAGGCGCTGTTCTATCTGCTTTCCAGATGTTCGATAGGATTTAGATCGGAGCTGTTAAATGCCGAGTCCAGACGAGGCCGGTTCTTTCCAACACCTGCGTCAGAGCCACAACGCTGGGACAGATTTCCTCCAGAATTACTCGGTAGTCGTAAGATTGTACACAGACTCAAGTCACCTGCTGCCAGAAGCAGAGAAGCAGCTTCCATACGTAACCAGCCTCATTCCTCATATTGCGCCTTTAAAACAGGTCCTATCAGCTCCTCTAATCTTAGAACGTCTCCAAACTTTCTCCTTGTGATTATGACTGACATAAGCTAAAATACAGAGCAACACCAATATCTGTCACCAGTAAAACCGACGGCATTGTTTTTATGGCTGTGGTGTATTTCTAACACAAGGGTTGATGGCTTTCCACAGGTGGACGCTGTGATCTGGTCTGTTTCATCGTGTTATGTCTGGTCTCGTCTTGGCCACGTGCCCTTCCAAACCCAACAGCGCAGCGGTTTCCGTGGCGACACACCCACCGCGTGCTTCCGCACAACAGCCGGTCAGCTGACTGTGACGACAAGCGGAAACTGGAACGTGAAAGTGGGGCGAACACGGCCAACAGACCTGCCGAAGTTAACGACCCACGTCCACAAACGCTTCCCACTTAATGCTGATCACCGCTGCGCCCTTCGGACGCAGACTAGGACGGTTCACCTGGAAGCGGCTGTCACCCCCGCGGACGCTATGGCAGACAACGAGCCGCTGGTGGCTTTGAATGGCACCCAAGTAAGTTAGTTTTTGGAAACTTTCTGACGCACGTTAACCCCGGAAACGGTCAAGCTGTCTGTACCAGTGCGCTGCTTGTTTGGGGTTTGTTAGTTCTTAGAGAGACACTGGTGTCACGTGACTGTGTTGCTAACGCGGTAGTTACTCAGTTCGGTTCCCCTCCCACAGCGGAGAGTAATGGCTCCAGGTAGTGTGCAGTAAAGATTAATGGTGGCCACTAGCCCATGTCTGATGGCCTGAGTGTTATGCATGCATTATACATAGCAGTCTGTATCATTCAGAATTTATACAGCAGTGCTGGTATTATTGTTTAAAGGTGTGTTACCCTGTACTCATGTCAGGAAGGTGTATTCTATTATTGTCACCTCTCTCTGTGTTTTTGTCCGTAAAGATTTCATACATTGGACACGACTGTACGGAAATTCCCGACTTCCTCGGAGACACGTACGGTCAGTTTGCAAAAAGGCTGGATCTGAGCTTCAACCAGCTCAGGTAGGTGATAAACACGCGCTCACCTGGATGCGGAGGCTTCTGCTGCTGTTATCGATTCTGTTTATTTTGCATTCCTTTGCCATTTACCATGTGTGACAACATGTGATGTCTATGAACTTGTATCGTGTCATCATTTGCACCTCAGTGAGCATAGAATCATTTTCTACAACGACCCTTTACTTTCTGTTCCTAAAAATGTTTTCAGACATTTTCATGTGTGGGTCCTGTCCAGGTTCTCCGGTTTCATCCCACAGTGCAAAGTCATTCAGGTTAACTGGAGACTCTTAAAGTGTGAATGGTTGTGTACCTGTGATGCACTGGTGGCCTGTCCAGGGTGCACCTGCCCGTTGCCTGCTAATGGCTGACATGGGCTCCAGCCACCCCACGATTAAAAGGACAAGCAGTTAGCACAGTGGGTGAATTTCCATGTCTTCTTAAATTAAGCGTCTGTAAACATGTACATTATTAAACTATGCAGTATAATAACAGCAATTGATTTGATATATCAACAAAACAAAGGTCAGAGAGAGAGAGACATCAACCATCATCTGCCTCTACCAGTTGGACAACAAGCAAGAAAAGAGCAACAACAAGCAAATTACAGAGACTTGTCAGAGTCATTTGATCAGATTTTGAGACCAGAGCTAAGGAAATGTTTTAAAAATGTCCCTCAGGCCTTTGAGTGTAACCAACACATGTTGTTCATTTACATTTAAGCATTTTACTATCCACACAGACATTAAGTGTGAGATCAAAGCAAATATGAGTGACACGGCCACACACAGAAGATCTACATGCTGAAATGGCCACGTGGGCTTGGAAACCAAACCTGATCTTCATCAAGAAGAGTATGTAGCAGAGGAAATGATATAAACTGTTTAATCGCTGGACATGATGGAAAACAAATCAGCTAGTCCTCCAAGGGGATTTAACACCAAGAGAAACATTAGGTATTTGTATGAACACTGTGGGGCCCAGAAGCTTAAATGATTCATTCATTTTCGTGATTAAAATACACATTTCTCTGTCAGCTGTGAACGCACAATCGTCCCTCCTGTCTGGAGGTAGAGCTAAAATATGTTTGCCCTACTGGACGCAGCCTTGGTTTATGTTTTCATATCGCTGCAACCTTGTGGAGGAGAAGGAGGAGGCCATTCACGATAAATGCATCGCTTCCAGATTTGTGGTCATGTACAGCAATATTAATACAGCCTGTTACAAGGACTGCCTCTCCTTGTAACAGGCTGGTTGGTCAGTTCAGCTTTAAATGTTCTCATGTTCTGCTACAGGGAGCATCTGAAACTGTGTGCATGGTGCTGCATACTTGGGCAGTTGAATAGTAGCTGTCTTGGCATTACTTGAGAGGAGGCGGCCTGTTATGTCTTGCAAACCACTTTATGAAATCTGACTGAAGCAGTTCTTATGTGTGTTGGTTTGGGAAGATCAAGGCTGGCATTATGTTTTCCCCTTCAACCACATTAAGGGCTTTATGTTTAGAATCAAATATTTATAAATCTGATATCACTAATTCATTAGTAATTTTCAGTTTGGCTAATCTTGGATGTCAGATGTGATTACTGAAGTTCAAAGGATGAAATGGGCGGAGAAGCCGTAGCAAGAACGAAGTGGTGCATGAACCGTTTGGGGCACAGATCAGTGAACTATTGATTGATGGTTTTCTAGTGGTCAGAGTGATCTGTTGTATTGTGCTTGGTGTGTTGTGAAGTAGGTGCCTTTACATTTTATAAAGAGTTACCATCAAATGTGTCTGTCCACCAGCTGGACCTCATTAATCAGTACAGACAGTATAGTTATAACCGTTCTGACAGTTTCAACAAATAGCAGAAAATACAACCTTGTAAAAGTTACAACAGTGCTGCTGTTTTGGATCAAATTATTCCTAATAAAGTGGCAAATACCTGTGTATTCCTGATTCTCCTTTCTACCCCCTCTTCCTGCGACAGATGGCTTCTGTAGGTGCTCACATGACTAGATGTAGAGGTCATGAGCGGGTGGAACTGTGAAATTCAATAAGCAGCTCAGCATGTGATAATGTTCAAGCTAACTAAGCATAAGCAAACCCTCTGTAGTTTTGATCCCCGTAAGAATGTACTGAATACTCAGAGACCGCAGCCTCACAGTTTCCTCAAAAGCCTTGTCTTCTAAATAAAGTACTAATATGGCTGCTCTTGAAAGTCACTGTGCTGCTGTGTTGTGTCATTTTTTTATTAAGAGGATGGACTGGATTTGTTATAAAACAATTTTCAGGAAGATACACGCACTTATACAGTTTGAGAAAAACTCTATGGTGTAAAGGACAAGATCATCCACATATCGAAGAGTGTGATGATCCAGTTTACTGACATTAGGCAGCAGTTAAAATGTTAAATGTTTCATTTCCCCCTGTTGAACTAGAATGGAGCATTTATCATAAGGAAAATTAAGCAGTAGTTGTATTTATAGTCCATCATAATATTATATCATTCATCTTCCAGCTCAGGTGGTTTTGTTAGGCATCATTTTACATTACATGTCAGGTTGTAGAGACATGTCTGTATTGACACTATGACCTTGTTTCAGTGTCGGCTCCGGCAGCCCAGGTGTAAACAGATGCGCGTTAGTGATGCTCAGAGGACTGCCTTTAGCATCATGCACTGCTTCATGGTGCCCAACTCAAATTGAGAAGGAGACATTGCCAGAGATAGTTGTAGCTAATATGCTTATTTCTGTCAGCTCACTTGACAACACTCATGCAGCAGCCTGACAATGAGTCGCAATGAGAAGCGAGGCACTGGCATCACATTTAACTGAGTCCTGTTCGTTTTCTGCATGGGATGCACACGCGTGTATGTTTCCGTGTTCGCCTGTGCATGTTTGCTTGCATGCAGTGTTTGTGCATCTGTCTCCGTGAGCCGTGACTGGCTGGCCAGGTAATGGCAGGATGGAATTATGGTAGCGGCCTGTCACACCCACACTTCCCCTCTGCGTGCTGCAGTGTCAGGTTGTCTCATCAATTTGTTGAGAAGTGTGGCTCGTAGTGGGATTTTTTTTGTCTCTCGATGGGCTTGGAGAGTGTTGTGTAGTCCACTTTTTTTGCAGGTCAGGTGCCTACACGATGCAGTAAGTAGGCATGTGCTGCGATGACATGTTTCCCTCTGTGACTGAGGCACACTTTGGGTGTCTGCATCTGTTACATGCTATGCTATCACTTTGGACACGCAAGGTTTGAGTTTGACACGTTTGTGAGTCCCAGGAAGATTTTTAACATTGTTAGGACGGTGAATCCTTTCCTCTAAAATATGATATGGTATATTGCTAAACCGATTACATTCGTGCACTGGCTGCGGTTGTGAAACCATAAACGTAACATGAAAGTTGTCCATGCACTGAAGCGACCTCCAGCAGAACCAGGCTCAGGGTGGTGTGATGAGAGACAAGAAGAGCAAGCAATGACAAGCAACAACAACACAATCAGGAGGAATTGCTCTAAATATGTAAACCTTTACTGTCCACCCCAAACGAATTAAAAACACTGTTACATACACATAAACATACAAACATTTTTTAATACTCTGGCGACACAGTGGAGAACTTGGGACAGGAGAAAAGCTCACGGGTTGTTGTCCCGTAGCGATTTTGCTGGAATGTCATTGTTGTTGTCTTTCCTGGAGTTCACTCCAGCTCCTCATTGCCAGGCACCTTCATCTCAATTTTGACTTAATGTGAGATCTGTTATTCTATGTTATTATACTTCACACTGACTCTGAAGCACAGAGCCTGTAGAACAAAAACGTTTCATAAACTTAAAGTGTGGGGCCATATTCCGTGTGATTTACTCGATATATGATCTGAAGCTCAGTGAACCACTGACGTTGCTCTTTGATAAAACAATTATGTATAACAAATGAACTCATGACACCATACTTTTAAATTGAAATGTAGCCTGCCATTAACAGGGCTCCATATTGGACTCTTGCATTCCAGATCAAACTCAGCTACCTGTGCATGTGTGTACGTATGTGTGTGCATTTGTCTGAGGGGGTATGTGCTTACCCAGGCTATGTTGGTGATGGCAGGCGTTTTGCATTTTAATGACAAATCAAGTATGCTAACCCGCGTTTTTAAAACGAAAGTGCTCTAAATGTCGCCCAGCTGTCAGAATGAGATGTAAGTAGTCTGATGAAAAGAGAACAAAGGAGACAAAGTAGGGAGGCTTGGTACACTGAGAAATGAAATAAAACCTTGTATGGCCTGTCAGCTGTTTCGTTTTATATTCATATCTAAAGAACATTATAGCGTTACTCCGCCGCTCATGCCTCACTCATCTGTCTCTCCTAATTCATCACAGGCGCTGCTCTGTCTTTCAAGTTGCTGTATGTCAACACAGGAAGAGGCCTGCTAATTGACAAATGCGTGTCACAGACATCAAGTGTTCCTTTTTCTGTCCCCAGCTAGGTAGGCTGTGGGTGTTTGATGGTGAGAGGAGGCGGAGGAAGGGGCCTGTTATTGGCAGAAGCCCAGTAAGAGGCTTTAGACCGGCCCTAGAATGAGAAGTGACAACGGGAAGAGAGCCTGTCATTGTCTTGCTTAAGTGTTCAATCTGCAGAGATGCCAGTATGCAGATAAAGTGTCAGTTAGGAGGAGAGGATGTGAAACATTGGCAGTATGAAGTCCTCAAATCACTTAACTGGTAGCGTGGATTGTGTGCGTGCCTGGTAATGGTGGTGCCGCGCTCCGCTCTGCAAGGAAATACATTCCATATCCGATCTATCAGACCTGTTTAAGCCGATATTCTTAGATAACCTGATCTGTGGCTTATAAATTAGGGAAGATGCAGAGCTCTCCCTGCCCCGAGAGGTTTGAACCGAAGAGATGAGAGGGACAAGGCCTGGCAGGAAATAACTTATTCATATTTTGAATGATTGTGTAGTATTGAAAACCAACTATTTTAATTTTCAGCGGGATGTTTTTGTAAATTGGGTACTACTCCTGGGAAGGCGATGGAATGACATAGTGCTAAGGATGTTATGCTTAATGGAGGCCTCGTCTTGTTCCTCCAAGTCTCCAATTTGAGTTTATATCAGAATTTTTACTCACGTGATTGCTGCAACCACTTGACTCGCTGAGGACTGTCAACGCGGTGCCAGCGGGGAGAGTCACCGAGCCCTGTGGTGAAGCAGTAAAGGACCATGTTCGCCTTATTGAAATCGTACGTGTGCTACGAAATGGCTCAGGTCATGTGGATGTTTGTTTTTTGACGCTGTTTTGTGTCCATCAGTGTATTTTTAGTTAAATATATTTTGCTAGATTTAGTTTTCATACGACTTGTGGTTGAGGAAAACACATTTTGAACAAATTCTAACGAACCACATTAGATGCATAAGTTAGCTGGAATAAAATGGTGTAACCACGTCTGCCTTCTTGGCGTGACATGACCTACAGCCATGTGCAACTCATTTGGATGTAATCTCAAGAACGACGTGCAAGGCCACAAATTCAGTCACTTGTTTAGAAAACTACAAACAAGTATTGTCAGACATGATGTTTTTAGGTCTTGGCCCTCTTGTTTACAGTTGAATCAGTTCATGCTTGATCTCTCTCGCCCCTACGACAGAGATTAGTACGCGACACCACGACGTCTTCCACCCGCTGCTTTTGCTGCTGTGAGGGTATTTCGTCACTACTTTTGTCAGCCGTGTTTAAGGAAGTGTGGGTTACCATGGTAACTAACTAGCCAGTGACACAATTCAACGGTCTCTAATGTTGTCCACTGCACAAGAATACGTGTGTGCAACAGTTGGTTAGAAATCAGTTTTTTTCAAGAGACCTGTTCAAAGTGTGAAGCAAGCGTAAAAAAACTAAATTGTTGATTCCCGCCTGTGTTGACGTTTACTCAACTGGATTAACATGATGTGAAGTCTTGTGGTACTCGATGGCCTGCACATGCTACACCTTCTCATCTGGGTTCAGCTGCACAGTTTCTTTATACTCTGCAAAACAAACAAGACATAAATCTTAATCTCTCTGTTAAAACACAACAAAACCCAGTGAACCATGTGTTAATCACTGTCAGACGCTGCCATCAACCTTCCAGAGCGTCTCTCAGCCTCCTCTTCTTCAGTCGAAGGCCGTCCTGCGCTATAGGATTTCGAATGGAATGGAACATCTTTATGTTCCTTTTGTTCACATTATATATACCGGCCAGTGATGCCATTCCTTTTATGACTGCGTCACATTTTTTATTGTATATCCCAAGACGGATGGCGTGCCGCTGACACGGAGATTTACAGGCTTTCAGCTTGCAGTGGCAGAGCTTTAGAAGAGCCCGCTGACATCTAGCCAACACTTTGGAGGAGGAGAATAAAAGCGGACACTTTATTGGCTCTGAGAGAAAGAGACGAAGAGCTAAAACAGAGAGAGTAGAACAGAGTAGACCTGAGGGAAGGAGACGAAGGGGAGAAAAAATAGTTTCTTACTATCCACCAGCTATCATGAGAACGTTATTGGGTGTTATTTAGAAAGTTGTCAGTGGTAATGACTACAGCTATAATTTCAATTATCACCCACTAAATATAGCTAAACTCACCGCCCTGCTGGTCATAATGAGCCAGCCTGACATCATTTTTCAAAAATTCGATACTATGCGATTTTAATATTTTATGTTGACCGCGATTTAATTTTCCTCCACGGTGCTTGGCATGTGGCAAGGTCCCACTCCCTCAAGCGCAGTTTGATAGTCAGACCTATTGAGTTCAAAGCCGTCTCAGGGATATATTTTGTTCCATTGACAGAAATCCAATTAGGTTTAGTACAAACTCTGGTTGAATAGAAAAAAATCTCTTAAATTCTGCAATATGTTTCCTCAGTGTTTTAGCAGAGTGCAAATTCGGTGATGGATCTTTACAGTTTGACCTGATGGGGCCCAAGTGGACACACTCCCTGTTCTATTTTGGCAAGTGAAAAACAAACTGTCCATATGTCTTAGTTGTTTTGATAGGCGTGGCGGAGGCTTTTGATATGGTGCAAACATGTGCTTGCACACAGATCTTGACTCTCGTACATATTTAAACACTTATTAAATACTTTACAACTACTGCACAAATTTTGTCGAAACACCGTGTAAATATTAGAGAGGGGGGAAAAAGTCAGATGTATAATTAATTAGTGACATGTTTAGTAAGTAGACGATTTGGGCAGAGTTAATGTGTACTCAGGTTTTGACGCGAGGGTGTGCATTTTTAAGTGGGCATTAAAAGGAAGATGATTAATCCTGGCACTCAACTGTCAATAACACGGTTTCTACTTGAAGTTGACGATGTGAGTGAATTTCAGAATTATAAAGCTTTTTTCCCCCCAATCCCTCCGCTGCAGTGATGTTAAAGTACGTAACCCGTGCAAAGTCATTTAGGATCCCCACTGGCGATAAGGACCTCTCTGAATAAGCGCTTTCTTTAAAAAGAAAAAAGAAATGTTTGAGACACAATCTGTGTCTCTTTTGGCCCATAACTCAAGCAATGTTTATATTCACCCCATCACTCTTAACCATCTCCCAGATTGATGATGTAAGCAACTGGAAGGCATGGAACATATTAGAAGAGAGCATGAAGAGGGGGCAACCGTGCTTCTACTTCCCTTGGCTGTATCCCAAACGGAAAAAATAGGAATAAAAAAAAAAAGGTTGGGAGCTCGTTTTGGACGAGGAACAAAGGAGCTTCTTTTGGTACGGTCTAGGCAGTTTTGGTCGCTTCGTGGCTTTTAATCTCCCACAGTCTATCCTACAGGGCCAAGGGGTGAAAAGTGAAGACAGATACATGTGTGTATCTACGCCAACACATAAGAGCACGACTGCAGTTTTTTCCCGTGTTTTGAGTTTTAGGGGATGATTTTTATGATAAACGCTGTCAGGACATGAATAAATCCTATGACCATAAAATGAAGTTGGAAACTGTTATTACAGATAACATCTCTTGGGATCCTTGCACTAAAAGTTTCTGTTACATCTTAGAGGAGACTAATATGATAATCTTTTAACCTCCTATGCTTAGAATCAGATTTAATCATGGTTTGCCAGTCTCCAAGTGATGAACTAACGTCCACGAAGGCCATCTCACATGCTAGCTCTGCAATTTCAGGCCCCTAATGGTCTTCATGGGTGAGTCGTCTTTTTTTTTTAGCACTCTGGTAGAATGCTTAAACCACTGCTGGCGCTGGACAGCTGTGCCACATTCCCAGCACAGCTGTAACTCATTTCCTGTTTCCATTTCAGATAAACTTACTCGCTTCTTTCACAGCTTTCACTTGTATTAAAAAAAAACCACTGACTGTCCTTCCAAGCCGCCATCACATGAACTCGACATTAGTCAGACAGGAAGATTTGTGGGAGATAACAGCCCCTGTGCCCCCACCCTTTTGCGGACTTCTTCTTTTTTTTCTCTTCTCTTTCTTCTATCATTTCAACTTGTTTATAGTTTGTATTTACTTGGTCTATTTGTGAGGCCTGAAGAATAAGTTTAGAAAACTCTAGTGCTCAGAAATCAAGGGCAAGCTAAGTTTTCTTTACGGCTACATCTGACATCCATCAGCATGGAAATATGTTTTAATGGTCAGGCAGGCTGCAAGACATCAGTAAGCTGTTGCCTCACTTTTCCACCCAGGGACATATTGAGATAAGAAACAGTGACGGCATGTTTCATGTCCAGGCTGCTGACATGTCTTTGCTGGAAAACTACAAGGAACAATTCTTCCATTTTGGGGTTAGCAGCTTGTGTTGTACAGCTTTCTCATTCTGCTCTCCCTTTTAAAACAGTGCCCATCCATTAGGATAAACGCGCTGACTCCATCACAGTTGTTCCGCAGTGAGCCGCTGACTGCACCATTAGCTGACAGCATGATTATATGAACAACAGAGCAAACCGTCTTCTGATCGTCTCTGCCTGTCCAGACGTTTGGTGATGTTTAAGAGTTTCTCCCCAGTGGTAATGGTGAGATAGCTTTTGTACCGGGGGCACTGTGGAGTTTCTTTATATTCTCCCACTGTCTGGATCTCAGGGCCCCTGGGTCCTCCAAGGCTCAGAACATGTCTGTACTCAGATGTTTCCAAACACCAAACAGCAGAGGAGGAGGAGGAGGAGGAAAAAGAAGGGATAAAGGAGAGACAAAGGGAAGTGGGAGGAGGGAAAGGAATCCTCATAGGGACAAAGTGTACATGTACACGCAGACCAGGCAGAGAGGCCCAACTGTGTCTGAAGACTTGTGATCTGAGGGCCGTTTGTGTGTCAGTCAGATCAAAGTCCTGTGAATAGACGGCAAAAACCCTTTACCTTCCCTGACTATGGCAACCCTCGCTGGCTGATAGGTGAAGGAGGGGGAGGGCTGCGTTAAAATACTTCAGCTTCTGATGATTTTCATTGTTTTGGTACACACATCTGCCCTAAAGCATGTTTAGAGTGTACTGATATTAAATGCAGATATATGCCACATTATATTTAATAAATCTGAACAAAGATGCTGTGTAGTCACTGCAAGAGCCAGTGGTGTGGTTCATACTGTACCAAACTACCGAGCTGCCTCTGGGGACAAAGAGATAAACATTAGAAGCATCTTATAATGTGATGCGCTCCAGTGCGACTCCACCTCCTACTGTGACCTCAGTAATTCACTTCTAGCCTGTCTGACAGCTGCCACTTAGAAACAGAGAAACTATAACCTTGTAAAAGTAGCATAAGTAAGTTACTACTGGTTTAAATTGGACTGTACAGGTGTTCTCAATAAAGTGGCCAGTAAGGCAAATATATCATACAAGAGGCTAATTATAAAGTGTTTTATCACTTTTCACACTTAAAATGTAGCTGTGATTCCTCATGCGAAAGGTCAGTCACAGTTTAGAGTAAACACGTGATCCCACCTCTGAAAACATAGGCAAGACTAGAAACGAGCAAGTCGAGCACTTTTTACAAGAATAATTTTTGATGAAATGCTTACCTCATTAGTGAATAGTATCTCTCTCTCTCTCTCTCTCTCTCTCTCTATATATATATATATATATATATATATATATATATATATATATATGTATATATATGTATGTATATATATAGACACATACACACATATAGATACTGTCTTCTGAACTGTTCTTTTCATAGAGTGCCGTCACTCATGCTGTGAGTGTGTATTGAGTGTATCCTTCTATGGGCCTGGCTGTTTAAATTAATTATTAGTTTTATAGCGAACCCTGAGGCCTTGCAGAGGCAGCTAATCCCTGCAGAGGGCTAATCCGACCCCACGTTACACAAAATCAATGCCGGTCTTTGGTGTTGGCATGCCATCAGGGCACGGGGACACATGTCAGACAGGCCTCCTGATTTTTTCATGAGGTGTGTTTTTGAAGTGGTGGAGCCAGTGGAGGATGCTCGAGGTACCCAGAATTGAAAAGAACATCCGCAAGCGAGAAAAGGCTGGTATGACCGAATTTCTCATGGGCTGATGGTGATGCAAGTGTGTGTGGTTTGTGTGTTAGATAAAATAAAAACACAGCTGAGATGTCTTGTAGGACACACAAATGTGAGTTGTATACATTTGTGGTAAATGAAGAAATCTATAATAATAGTAAGTGTGATTAAAGCAGTATCATGACTAGTGAGCCACTGATCTCTGGCAACTCAGTCAATAAAGAAGTAAACGGCTTTTGTTTACAGTGACTGACTGCAGATCAGGCCTCAGAGCTGTGCCTGCTCTGATCTACCGGCTGAGGATCAGTGCCAAACGCTGTAAACATCACGCTGTGCAGTTTGGCCGATAATTTGATGAAAGGATGGGATTGGGACAGTTATTTTGAAGGTGTCAATTTGTGTCTTTTTAGTAATAAATCTTCTTTTAATGAGCCAAGATGATAAGATCCTATTTCGTCTTGGCAATGATACAAGACAGTCAGTGTTTTGAGACCAGCTTAATCTTGTCAGATTTGATCCATTGTCGAAATTAAATCCACCATCCATTTTCTTCTACTTTGTCAGGTTTTAATACCATTCAGAGAAAATATGAATATTTCTCATTCCTCAGTCTCATTTCATATTTCCAGCTGTCTGTCAGTAATTGTGAGAGGGAGAAAGAGATGATCTGACCCAGTCCCCTACTTTTTTTCACCTCTCATTCTGCCTATTAATTTTGGATTACCAGCTTTCTCTCTCTCTCTCTCTCGTGGTGACTGGCAGCTGAAGATAATAGCTTTCATAATGTGGTGAGTTTCATTCCCAGCTCTTCTGTGTTTCTCTTTATGAGAGAACAAAAAAATGTCGGGCCCAGTCGCTCTATTCATTTCCTCTACTGGGAGATTAATGAGAGAAACAGTGCTATCTCAAGCCTTTTCTGACAGCCTTCAAAGTCGCTGTACCGGAGGACCCGCGTCTGCTCGTCTGAGGAGTTCACTCAGGCTGGTGTGACACTGTAGCAGATGATTGCGAAGGCCAGCGCATGATCAAAACTATACGCTGCGATTGGCTTAACATTCCTGCCTATCTTGTTTAACGCTGATGAAGTGATCAGATTAAAAGTCGTTCAGTGAATGGTTTAGAACATGTCTGCGGAGCCAAATGCTAAATGTTGGTTGACGTGAGCTGGGCTTTGTGAAGTGAAACTGGAGTGGATGGACTGTGGCTGTGGGGGTGGGGGACGGCGGTGCCACTTACGAGGAAATGACGTAGGCAGACAAATCTTGTGTTTAGTCATGAGACCTGCGGGTTCCGCTGTTAGTTTTTCTTATCTGGGATACAAAGAGACATTTATGGCCAATGGAACTCAATAGTCTGACTCCTGTGTCCTCAACGCAGAGTCATTTTAAACCTTCCACACATTAAGCCGTGTTAGATGCTCACTGGTTACATGTATCTGTAAACCTCTCCTATATACTGTAAAGATCAACCTAAGGGCTTTTACTGTAGATTGCGCTCTGTATGAGGGGATGCGTATTATGATAAGGTGAATAATCTTACCTCAGCAGGACTTATTATTTATACAGTGCGTAGAATGAAGCGCTTGGCTATAAATTTAAGGGCACATAAAATCTTTAAATTGTGTGGAATCAGGAGTTCTGCAGCTGTTCCTCTGGTGATACAACCCAGTGCACTCTATTAAAATCTAGTAAAACCTCCCTTGTGACAGTAAGTCCAGCATCTAATCACATGACTGACACCGCAGACTAAATTACCCAGTCATCCTGTCAAAGACTTGCTCGAAACTTCCCTAAACTGCGAGGTTGACTGTGTTCTGTGCCCGTCGTCTTGCCTCGTAAGTGAAAGTGTTTCCCCCCAATACTCTGGAGGCGAGTGTTTAGTATTTATATCTAAGATAAGGTGGCTAAAATTGCAGGACGTTAGGGTGAGGAATAAAAATTTAGTTAACACAGCCGAAGCCTGAAGCCTGACTTTTGCTTCGGCGTTGAACCTTTGCAGAGCCTGTGCTGTAGGCGGTGCAAATCGCCTACGCCTTTCACGATGTTCTTTCTGTGTCTTCAGCCTTTTCGCCCTTGTTGACATCTTTCAGTGTGCTTCAAAAAATGGCAACTAAAAACTTTATTTTTTTAATGTTTTCACTTTCTTGGAGTGGTTGCGTTTACTCACTGGTCTGCGTTGTCACCACACACATTTATTTCTCTGGGAAGGTGTATGTGAGGCTATGACGTGGTGATGCAGGAGCATAAATCAAGGTTAGCACTTCACAGCTGAAGTTGAGCTTTGCTGACTGCATTTCTCAAGCCCATTACTGTGTTAAAGGAAACCTTGTTTCTGTTTGAAAATTGACAATGAACTGGTTGCTGAAGTGGAATCATTGTGCTTTCGTACTAAATGTAGTGTTCAGGCTGGGGGAGATATGGTTTCTGTATAAACTGGTTTCTGTCCACATGCACTTATAATGCTGGAGAAGCTGATTTCTTAACTGTCATGTAAATAGAAAACCCAGTTTGTTGAATTGTGGATTTGACAAATCTTTCTTTTTCCCATGGGAAAATAAATCTTGAACAATATTGATTTTCGACTACTTTTTTAAGTTTGGAAAGACTCTGTGGTCTCTCTCTGCTTGCTTCTCTGAAATGCATCCGTCTGCTTGGATTCACCTCATGAGGGCTTGATTACGTGCGTGAGATACTGCATCCGATACCTGAACCATCTTAAGGTTTGTTGAGTGTCATGTTTGTGGCCAGGTCAACAGAATTGTCAAAAACGTTAAGAGAACAGATGGTTTCCCCTTAGAAGGAAGCTGAAGGATACGGAAACAAACATATCAAGGCCTGCAAACAGATTCCTGAGGAGGGAGGTGCAGAAATACCTTTGAATGACTGCAAAGACCTGCAGCCAGATTTGATAGCAACACACGCATGCTGTACGTTTCATATTACACAAAATCAGCAGACTAACGGACGTGGATCCCTGTGCCAGGACCCAAAGACATTATATGTAGTGTGTTATACACAATATACTCTATATTGTCTGGAGAGTGTGGTTTTGCAGGCATTGATGAAATATTGAAACATTTCAAACTTACATCCAGATGTGAAAGTAACTGTTTTGTTATATATATATATTATAATTAATTTTTTACTGCTTAGGCTACTGAACTTGTAATAGTTAATAACCTTTACTAAATAGATGTTGGTGCCGTTGGTACCATTTACATTCTGGTATCGTATGGCCCGTGTACCCCTCCTTTATGCCTACAGCCTTTATTAGGATGAGAGGTTTCAATTTATTGTTGATTTTTATAATCTGGTGATCCTATAAAATCAGTACAAGGCTCCAAAAGCATGTTGCTTTTTCCGGACATATCGTCATGTGGTTTCAGAATCTCACTCAACTTTCTTGGCTTTTGCTTATCATTCAGAAGAAAAACTATATCTTTAGAATCCCTTTATGTGGGGACAAAAAAACTTCTCTTGTTTCGTGACGACACAAAGTTAGGAAAAAGTAAGAAAAATGTGTGAAGGGGAATAAAAACCTTGCTGTACACAGGCGGCAAAGTGGTATTTTTGCTTTACATGGCTTTGATTAAAGGTTTGCACAGAAAGGAGACATTTCTTTTGCTTTATGGGTTTCTTTGCCAGCTTGGCAGCAGAACTAGCGTTTAAATGCCCATTAACAACCTTTTAACTGTCAAGATCTTTTGAAATATGGATATTTGCCTTCCTTGCTGCTTCAGAGACACCAAAATTACTTTTAATAGCACAAGTGCCGGTATTAATATGAGCAAGTTAGGCTAGCTGCGTGCCATTCTAGTGCAAAGGAGTTTGCCAATGATGCCTGATTAAGAGTGCCGGGGGAGATTAATAGATGTTTCTTCTCCTCATTTGTTATCACTCTTTTAGTGCATTGACTGACTACAGCGTGTGATAAATAGAAGGAAGCCTCTGCATTTCCTGAGCGTGACACTATCTCTCCGCTCTCGCTGTTGATGCCACGTCGTCTGTGACAGCACATCCAAAGTCGACTGCCTAGTCCTGTGCAATTTCTGCAGCAGAGGGGAAGGTGTTTGCGATCTGCATTTTAATCCCGGCCTGTTTAATGTTTGCCCCCTGACAATCTGGGCCAGACATCATTTTAATGGTATGTACAGTGATAAAGCCAATAAAATGTCAGGATGATTGATAATCTGAACATTATAGCAATATGACTTTCCAGTTCTCCTCTGCGCTCCAATGATGGCTCCCAAATTGAATTCTTTCTATGTGCGTGTATGTATGCATGCACGTTCACATGGCGTACACATGTGCATCTCTGCTAAACCTTAGGTGAGACACAGGGATTCTTATTAGATTCTTAGTGAATCCGTTTTAGTGTTTATGCGATACTTTATTTCCAAAATAACAAACCATTTCAGCTGAATAGATTACCTCCAAATAATTTTGGCCCGCTTACTGTATTTGTCTGGAAAATATGGATTGGAGTGGGAGCAATTATTAGGAAGATTACCATATTTCTTCGGTTAAATAAATGCTATGAAATCTTGCTTTCCGCTAAGTGTCAGAAGCTGTGAATGTATGAAGCAGGCCAGCTGGCTTATTTTGGTCTAGTGGGGATGGATGAGAGGTGGTGTGCGAGAGAATGTCATTCATATCTCTTGACTTCTGAACTTGTCCAAACACAGGTGGACGTTGACATGCCACAGATGCCGCTGAAGCAATAAAATGTTACAGTTGCATTTTGTCGTTTAGCTTCAGATGCGATTCTTATACACATCTGACATTGTGTCATTGTGGAATTTGTTATGTTGTCATGTTATAAGTGTAATTTTCCCATTGGTGCTATTTTTACTCATGAAAACATTAACCTGTCAGTTTATTTGGAGCTGTTCTTTAAAGCTGCACATTCTCCCCGACCCTCGTGGACGAGATCAAATAGGTCTGGTTTCTGATTTATTGCTCACTATTTACAAACTGATAGCAGTTGGCTTGAGATTGACAACATGTGTAGACCTTCAGTGCAGACAGTATCTCCACACACCTACGAAACAGCTCCTTTTATCTTTAGTGGAGTCGGAGCAGTGCTGCCCGTGACTGGCAGTCAGAAAGCTCTTTGTTTTATGTAAATGGTGATTGATGACATGTCTGGCACAGCCTGCAGTTTTTGACAAAAAGTATTGATGGCTGCTCTCAGTAAAGTGTTAGTCCAGGTGACAGTGCAATCCATTTTAAGATGGATGCGAGGGAGACAGAGGCAGAGAGCGAGGGACTCGAACAGGAAAGTCATCAGCGCTTTCAGGAGCGTATTCCTAACTCTAGTTTCACCATCACAGGGATCAGTGGAACATACAGACACTGCAGCTGTGGGTTCACGTGGTTCATCAGATAATTTTAGCACCGCTCCTGAGTGCTACGGTGCCGTATGCTAACCCAAAGGGTTGGCTGTTGCATCTTGTAGTTGGCCGGTTTTTGCTGCCGAAAAGAAGCTGGTGTGTGTTATCATTTTCTAGTGCCTGAACCCCTCAATCATCCCCCGCAGTCTCAGCGTTTTTTTGCTTTCTAATAGTCGGGAACTGTAGGGCACAGTGTATTTATCACAACAAAAGCTGTAGCTGTGCTACTCCTACCATACAGAGATATAGTAGCAGGGATGTGCGGCACAGAAAAGAATAGTTTGATCCCACAATAAAAAAGACAACATTGGCTCTGCTGACGTTTAAACACAGTAAAAACGTGACAGACAGGAGATGATTGGTGCAGATTCTTGCTTCATGGAAGCGAGGTGTTATTGAGTAAGGCTTTTACTGGTGTGCACTGAAGAACAAAAGAATTAATATGGTCATACAGCAAAAGTGTTTAATCTGTAAAACTGGGTACTTGGATGTTTGTGTCCAAGCCACGTGGTCTTAAGCCTGAACTAGCTGTAGCAGATAGATTATAGTGCAGACTTTCTGGCTTCGTCCGTGTTCTAGTTAGCCGATGCATCGTGTGGTAACTGTAGATGATACTGACAACTGGTGCCGATGTTTTTTTTTTTAATTTTCAGTTCTCTTCAAGCTGTAAAAAAAAAAAGCGACTTTAGACTTTCTTGTCTGCCAGTGAAGGCTCACTACTTACTGCCAGTGGCTCCAGGAGCATTCACGGCCATGGGATTTGTTTGAGCTGAATAATACAGTACATCCATCCTGTGTCGACCATGTCTTCTGACTCCAGGATGATGAATGAGAATTTATGTTTGGGCAGTATGGTTTTGCACTAATGGAGCCGCTATCAATGAGAAGTTTACTTTTGGATCTAGGTTTGCATTTGGGGAGTGTCCAAAGCCAGGCCAGGCAGAAACTGTGGGTAGCAGACGCGTTTGGTAAAAACAATAAGTCTGCACATGTGAAGAAACGACTCCAGAATGGACCTGGTGCTGATGTGTGTCTGACAGAACCAGATTTAACAGATGCTTCAAGGGGACCTTAACCCATGAAACCACGCTGTCCTGCATCCAGAGCTCCACCCTCTAACTGCTGTATAAATAGATTCTCGTGACAGGGTAATTCATCTCTGGCCATGAAAACATCAGCTTTAAAAGACAGCTCGCTGAGACCCTACGCTTGTTAGGGGCCAGATCAGCAGCCCAGATGCCTGGGATGTAAACTCATGAAGAGAAGATTAATTTATCTGTCATCCCTGACTTTGACAGTTGTTGTAAATTTCAGTCTGGCCTCTGCACACGGAAGGGAGGCGATGGGAGGGGGGAGAAAAGAGAGACGAGTAAAGATATGGAGAGGAGTGCGAAGAGGGAGGACGGCATTAACAAGGGAGGGGTGAGGTAGGGGTGAGCGTGTCAGAGATTTCAAACATATAATATTGACAAGAGAACTCACTCACTCACTGCTGGTGTGCACCTGGACTACTTCTCCAGATGATGCGTTTGGAAACCTATTGTTAGGAGAATGTTTTGCAGCGGGTTTTAGCCAACCTCTCTCCCTGCCCGTTTGCTTCTCAAAGCACCTTTGCTCTTCACCATTTTTCCCCCCGCGGCTCTTTTTTCAAGATGGTGACCACATAAGGCATGCTGGAAAATGAGTAGTGGTGGTGTCAAGGAAGCCATTTGGGGTCTGATTGATGGTAGCAGGCGAACCACAGCGGCCATGTTCTCTGATCTCCCTATGTGCAAGCCATGCCTGGCGCTCTCCGAGAAACAGGAGAAGTTCTTTTTTTTAAGTTGATGCTGCTGCCAGACACATTGCATTATATTTCTCATCATATCTGTGTCAGTGTTTCAGAAAATAGATGATGAATTGAGATGCGTGAAATGGTTATCATTTGAGAAAGAGATGAGCTGGCTCTGGAAGAAAAATGGAGAAATAAAATGTTGATGCCATCATCAAAATCCTGGATACTGCGGCACCCATAATGTGCTATTCGGTATTTATTTTTGACTCGAAATATTAATTCCAATCATAATCCGTTTGGCAAAATGGATCGGTTTTATTTTCACTTCAAGGTTTGTATATATGTTTAAGTTGACTGATTTACAGGATATGGCCCAAATCACATAATTACATGTTTTGCACATCATGCAGTTCTATTGAATCTCAACTGATGCTCGTTAAAGTTTTGCGTCCAACCGCTCTTTTTTTTTTTTCCACGGCGCTTGATGCCAGTAAAGCTGGCCTGGTTTTAGGATTTATAGATCTACAGATGTGGATGTAGTTAAGGCTTTCAGCGTTGATACTAGTGCTGTCAATAAAGATCCCCCTGGAGCATTTGGTCTGCATAAGAATTATGTCTCTTCCTGACTTCATTTGACCCTCCTCTCTTTCCATAGGTCCTTCCATAAATGTCAGTGTATATACTGCAACGGCTACTAATTTATTTTCTCAGGGAATTCAAGGAGCTTTCGATTTGAAATAGTCCTCTTTATTGGATTTATTGTGTGACTGATCGCAGGTTTATACACTGGCTGAAGCATTCATACAGATGTGTTAATTTTAGTTGTAAGTTATCAACACCTCCTTATATGTCTGATTGGACCCAAGGGAAGTGACAAATATAGCCCAGAAAATCTTGAGCTTTTATTGTGGATTAGCATGCTAATAGGGTTTGGACTTGATTTGACAGCGCTTGCTTCCCCCTGGAGAGGGACGGCCTCGAGCCAGAGAGGGGGGTGTCATGTGGGGGTAAGCAGGGCAAAGAAGGGAAAGCAGGTTTAAAAAAAAAAAGGGGGCGTAGAAGGGGGATATCAACGGGGTGATGGAGAAGCATAGTAGACATTGCCAATTAGCATGTGGAAGGAAAAAAGGTTCTGACAGGAGAGGTAACCCAATCATGACAAATATGGGGACTTAACAGTCTCTTCTCCTGTCCCTTTGTGTATCAGACCCCCGCGGACTTAAGAACTCCTTTCACCAAAAAGGAAGTCAAAAGATAATCCTAAATTTGATGTTCGGAGAAACTTTTGAGTCGGAAGGGGAAAAGGGGTCACCGGTGTATAGGGCAAAGGGTTTAAGCTGTAAACCCTTCACAAAAGGTTCTGACAGAGCGAGTTCCTCCCGATCTCTGAACGTATTTGGAAAGTTCTGAGCACCTTCTCCGTGCATGATTAAACTTACTGAAGAATAGAGAGATAAGGCGGCTTAGCAGCTTAGAAGTGAGTTTAATTTCTTAAAAAAAACAAATAACTGTAATCAATCAAAGAGGCGGAAATTAATCCTCTCACCTGCTTCGTGAATGTGAATACGTCTCTGGGGTTTGACTGACAGTCCTCTCACATAGTTTTGTCAGCATCGATTGTTGGGGTTTTTGGCATCAAATCCTAAGACGACGATGAAATTGACTTAAGAGTTAAGTGAATATTCTAGAGAAAGTCTTAATTGAGCTTATTTTACTTCTAGGGTTGCTCTTGAGTGTTAGGTAAGACACATGCTGTTAGTAAGGGATGCATCACTTTGCTGTGCTGTACGTTTCTATTGTCTCCCACTGATAAAGATAAGGACACAATGGAGCTAATCAGCCATTTAAACCCTCAAGCGTCGATTATTTTCCATTTGTATTGTCACTGTCATAAAGGCTGGTCACATTGGAACATTTTGCCAGCACATTGGAATTAAACTATCACTGTCTTTAGTTTTACTTGGGTCTGCATAACATTTATATGGCAGGACTATTGTAAGATGCACATGTTAAAGTCATCAGTCTAGTTTCACCTCAGCAAAGCAAATAACAAATGTCCTGACCATCTCTTGACCGCCTTTCATTCCAAGGACAAAGCTGCAGTAGATTAGCTGCAGCTTTCTGTTTGAGGACGTAGTACCAGTTGCAGTTGACCTTGAAGAGCTTGGATGACAATACCCTTTCCGTCAACCCTTGACCCCCAGTCCTCCCCGTTAGGTAGACGTCCACACAGATGCTTAAACACACACAGGCGCACACACACTGTGTCCGTGCCATTTTTTATTTGCTGAAACCCACACAGTGAATGACCTTTCTTCCTTTCCATGACAGTTTGATCCAACCGCCGACTGCAGTATTGCTTTAGAGAACATTTGCTTACCATAAGAATGTAATTTTCAGCGATAAGGTCCTGGAACTTGGCAGGGCCTGTGTTAGGGTGCGGTGGTGGTGGCGGTGGGTGTCGGCCGTTTGATGCCAAAGCTCTCGTCCTGGATGATCCAGGGGCTTGCCCTGGGGGACAGCTCAGGGCTGAGTGGGCCAAAGTAATGTCATGCTGTGGAAAAATGATTAATCTATCCCTGTCTGTTATTCCACAAGGAAAGAATAATGCACAGCCTGATAAGTGGCTCATTGGTGCATATGTAAATTTCATTTATTTCACATTAGGTTTTGGCTAAATTGCCTCATCATTATGATTTAGGTGTAATTGAAAATTGGGACATGGGAAATAACCATGTTGTACATGTTTAATTTACTCCACTAATTTAAAGGAAACACATTCCAATCTTTAATAAAAAAGTTTTTGTACACAATTTGGTTGGAGCACCGGTTCAGCTGCGTGCGAATGATCTGCGCACCCTTTGAGGAGCTGTGCACAGCGCTCATAAAGTATATCAGAGCTGCGAGCCTCACCATAAATACCCAGGTCAGCGCTGTCAGCCAGAACCTTTTCTCTTCGTGGTCTGCCTTCTCTTTTTAATTTTAATCCACTCATCATGGGGTGAGTGAGACGGAACCACAGATCCAGGCAGATGCAGCGTGGCATAGTGCAGTAACAGACAGGAACGAGCAAGGAGAGCAGGAGAAAAACTCACTCTGAAGTGTGTGTGAATCCATAATCGCACCACTTAATGACACAAACTATCTTCCCTTGCTATCGGAGAAAGGCTAGTCTTCCTCCAAGCCTCAGAGGACCCTATGTTACAAAACAGAAGACAGTAGGGCTTTGACAGCTCCAAGTGTCTAGGGCCAGGGAAATAATTGATAGCAGGCTGCCTGCATCCAAGGTCCTTTAGCAGTAATTGCAAGCAGAATCTGACTCTCTGATCTCACCAGTGGTACTAGCTATGCCAGAACAGCCTGGCTTTGACAGATTGCCTTCCTGCAGTAATAACTTAGGCATGTTCCCTGTTTTCTCACACAAGGCCATACAGCACTGTCTCCACCACAGAACTAGCCCAGAATCATCAGCGATTATTTTAGATCTGTATTTTTTTCTTTTAGCTCTTGGCAGATTTTTCTGACAGGACGCTCTTCGAGTAAATGGTTTTTCTTGCAGCCAGCTGCCCCGTACATTGTTTTCCACTGCAAATGTCTTTTTAAGCAGAGCGAAATTACTGGCGATAAAAAGATTATCGCTCGCTGGACGGAAAGCGTTCAGTGGAAGCTTGTGAAAAACAAATACGTCTAACAGAGGTCTTTTATTTATAATTGCCTTGTGAAATCAGACATTTATTAGCCTTAAAAGGAAATAACTGTGAAATAACTGTGACCAATCAACTGTGTTCCAAAAATCCTTTAGGTAAAGGGGGAAAAAGGAATTTCCAAACACTTTCCGTTGCCATGGTTTTTGCCCTGAATGACAACCTGAAGGCTTTATGGCCTTTTGAGGGATAGTCCTCCTTCCCCTTCCCTCCCGCCATCCCCTTGTCTGCTCTCCCTCCTCCCCTCTCGTTCTCTGTGGCACTCTTCCACGCTCTCTGTCTGCACTGTAAAGCACTCAGGGATTTATTGTCAGCTGGAGTTTCCTTGATGGGGTGTAATAATACTGTGTCTTTCTCACCCGCTAAGGTGGTAGAATCCCCTCCCTCTGCCGATGAGAGGACCCCTGCGGGCTGCCCTGTGTGCGCCTGTGTTCTGTTGCAGACTTATAAGCCTGGCAACTCCACCCCATGGCTGTCCAAACAAGGTTTCTCAACAGGCACCCACATCAAAAAGAGCAGTGTATGGGGGCTGCAGGAAAGTGAAACTGCAGGATGTTGCCTTTAGTTATTTATTTATCCCTCTTTTCACAAACAGAGGAAGAGAGTTAAAAGCATGTGAACCCTTTTTGGCACGGTGAGGTTTTTTTTTGTTTTGTGTTTTGGCAATAGAAGAGTGAATTGTTGCTACTGCTAATTTCAACTGAGTAGTTTTGTGTTCGGAGTCACAAGAAAGCATCATAGGCATGACTGATGAGAGTAAACACAAAACTGGTAACTGAATGAAAATCATTAAAGCAATTGAAGTGTAAATAGACACGGTCCCCATGACACCTCGCAGTAGGCAATGTGATAGTGCACTTAGTACTTCACTGCCAAACTCTGCCAGTTAATCTAATTTAATCTTTAAATAAAGGCTTAAATCACTGCAAATAATCATTAGTAAATGAGTCTGGGAATAGCATGTGGGAAGATATCAAACACAATATGAGGAAAGTTAAAAGTCTCTAAATGCCTCAAAGCGTGCTCGCAGCTCAGCGGGCGACCTGCAAACGCAGCTGCCGGATAATATAAATAGAAACTCCATTCTCAAAGCAGCAATTAATAAAAGATTCTTTGAGCGATCCGCTAACGAGAGAAGATACGAGGACGCGATAGAGTCAGAGCGGGATTAACCGATCCGAGCTCCCTGGCCGCTTTGAAATGTCTAAACATAGACGTTTTAAAGGTGGATGCAATGTGAAAATGTAAATAAACTTTATAGGGGCTTGGGGTCAGACAGAGGTTGGACTTATGGTTTGGCATTCACCCCTAGGCCCATCCATCATCCCTTCTGCCCTCCCAAGCCCCATTGGTCCCAACTCCTCCTGCTTCGGCCAAGTCCCACCCCCCTCTCCACCCCACAGCCCAGATCACAAGACCCTCAGCTGAACTACAGCCGACCTGTTGGATCCAAGGCCAGCTGGGCTTCAGATGCCATAATAAGGACCATTCTATGCTTTAATGACTGTGGCTATTCCATCTCCCATTGTTCCCATTTTTATGGTTATTTTGCAACTATCTCTATATATTTTGCCCGTAACTTTTTTTATTGCTCTTTCTTTCTCCCTAACATGAAGTAATACTGCACCAATCACATTTGGTAGATGTTGTTGAATGTAGCATGTCTGCTCTCTGGAGTGGTGTCACACCAGAGCCTGTGTTCACTTATTTACGGCACCGATGCTTGTCATGCCAGTGTTCCCAAATTATCAAGACATAACAGGGCTCTTGTCATCAGCTCTGATCTCACAGTAAAAGCATCTGACTATTGCTCCGTTGCTGTTTTGTTTTGGGTAAATAAGAGTTGTTAGAAACAATGTTTCCATTTTGTAATGATGTAGATTACACACATTGGTTGTTGCTTGTTTAACATCACATTCAGAGTGAATTAAAATCATGAACATCAGGCTTCTCTTGGGATTATGCGAAATCATTTAAAAGCAATGCTGATATTTATATATTTTGTGTGAATTAAAGTTTTCATTTAACCATCTAAATTGTTTAAATTTCATATTGTTTCATTTTACAGACTTGTGAAAAGTGACAACACAGCTGCTGAGGAAATATGGGAATAAAAACCTTGTTGTTTTACTCTTTGCTTGTCATTCGCCACGATTTACTGCAAACACATCCTCAAGCCACGAACGCCAGCGACTCCACTTGTGGCAGGCGAACAACCCTGCACCGCCGCTTGTGTGTGTGCACTTGTCCCTGCGTTAGAATGTGAGCGCACACCTGTCTTAAATGACTGAGGGTCAGCTGGGAACCGCTTTGATCTGCGTGACAGTTTGACTGCCTCGATGGGAGTGCCACTGATAATCCCTTTGCTTAACTCGTGCTTTTTGGCCCAGCTGGGGTCCTGTCCTGGGATAAAGCAGTGGGCTAAGTCTTAATCAAACAGCAGGGTCAGTGGCTGCATGAAGGGAAGGGTCTTTCAGGGTGAGAGTGCGGAAGGGCACATTTAGGAGGGATGAATTCACACAAATGGAGGAATTAAAGTGTTTTGCCTACTTGCAAATAGAAGAGGTTTAGCAGGGAGTTGCAGAGTATTTAGACAGAAAGTCCGTGCGTTTGGGGAAGCGGGGAGCTCTTCTCCTTCCCACAGACCTGGGTTCATGCGGCTACTTTGAGAAGCGTTCACGATCCTCGCTGCCAGCGAACATCTACCCGCCGCTGACTTTCGGATAATTGTGGCAGTCAGTGTTAGATTAATGACTCATGGCTGTCTGCAAAACACATATTACCAACTGTCAGGCCGCATCCAAACAGTGCAGTTTCACAGAAAACAGTCTGCTCTGCACATTCAGTCTGCCCCCACCCCGCCGCTGCCTATAGCAATCTGACACCCATCACCACCAGCGGTAAACAAGCACACGAAGTGTCATCGGTCAGTTATGTAAGTCCTGTTTAACAGCGGGAGCTCGCTGATCCCAGCATGGGCGAGTTGTAACGGGGGAGACCGGCTGAGCCCTTCTCTCTTATCACATGATCTGCTCCTCACTGCTCCTCAAAGCGAAGTCAAACGCAGCTACAATGAGAGTGTTTGTCTCGAGTGTTAGATCACTCTTATCTTAATGAACTGTTTACAGTAATCACGGGGGCAATGGCAAGACGTCAGCAGCGCTTTTGAATTTGAGGAAAGGGTTAACGACATGTCAAGACAAATAGCTTTAAAGTACGGGTGGTACAGTAAATTATGCTTCCTGTGCTTTCCAGACAAGCCATCATGATCTTCATCCCTGTAAAGATGAGAAAGACAACTCGGTTAGAATTATAAACCCCTTTTCTCTGTTTGTCACTTCTATTGATTTCCTCCTGCCCTCTGTCTCTCATAGTTTATATCCAGCTATAACTTATATTCCGGAAAAGGATTTATTACGGCCACAGTCCTCACCCGCAAGGTCTGCCGTTGTCAACAGATGAAAGCGCTGGGGGCTGGGCCACGACCGTAAGGGAGTATTGTGTATAGTTTAAATAGCGTAAAAGCAGCCTGCTCATTTAGCCCAGAGCCTTGAGAAGCAGACTGATGTGATAATCCTGGCAGTAGCAGGTGGCGCTGCTTCGAGGTTGGCGTAACAGAAATGTGCACTTTCCCATTTTCTGCTCTCTTTTTAATCTCTAAATGAGATGATTGATTCCTTGATGCCAAGGAAATCATTTAACCAGTTGTTATTCAAAGTGGACTTGATGATGCTACAGTATACAGGGAGGGAGGAGAAAAGGGGGAGCCAGATTTTTTTTTTGGCTTCCTCTATCACCTATCTTTTCCTCACTCCCTCCCAGACTGGGCTGTCAGGAGTGAGGAAGAGGAGGAGGAAGCAGGCCTTTTTTCTTCTTTCCCCACCACTTCCGAATTACCTGCTGGGTCCGAGCTCTTTTATGCTCTTGTTGTGACAGGTAGATTTATAAGGCTTGAAATTTGTACAAATCAGTTGTCATTCAGCGGCAGCTGTCAATGTGTCAAGCTGTCAGGGCCTGCTGTGAGGGAGATGCCTTAGGGGGCTGAGCGAGGGGGCAACCGCCCAGAAAAGAAAATGAGTTCAAACAGACCTGAGAAGCTCCTCTATTCCACAGGCCTCCCTACCCCTATGGAGACGCCGTCGATTTCTCTTGATGTTGAGCAACAGCGCGCCCAAAAATGACACGCCACGCCGTGCTCAACCCAGTCAGGCTGTGACACGCCAGCACGTGCTGCGCCAATCCCTTCAGTCTGCAGACGCTTTTCAGTTTCTACTAAATGGCTGGAAACGTGTAATCTCTCTGAGGTGGGAGAACACCAGAGTTGTGTTTAGCGATTGTTTGTGCCACGGCTGGCGCGTTTATTCACTTATTTTCTTCCTCACGTGCTGTTTAAGTAGCTGAACTGAAAATCTCTCAGAGGAGAATGACAAGCGTGTTTAAAGATTGTTGTCGATTGTTGTCTTGTTTGCTTGTTTTCCTTGGCCCTGTCTCAGCGTGGGCCTGGTGGTGTGTGTGTGTGATTGGCGGGCCTGCTGGGGCAGTGATGGGCATGACAGCCTCGCTCAGTCAGGAGACCCCAGGTGACACACACCTTCTCCATCCTCTCTCCTTCTACACAGCCTTCACACAGGAACGGCAGAGACAGGTGCTGCGACCAGTGTGAGGTGTGTGAAAACAAAAGACAACAGCTGACAGAGAAGCTGTGCCACGCAGCAGCAGGCGCGACGAGGTGTGGGATGACACAAATATGCTCATTTCTCTCATACACATGTCTTTGCGATATTATTGGTGGTGTTGTCACATTCAGTCTGTGGGAGCACATGGAGGTGAGCAGGTTATTATTGATAACACATTATTACCACAGTGTCTCGCGTCTGTGAAGCTTATAATTATCTTGTATTTTAAGTAGCTTTATATAAATATAATAACACATTAGAAAGGTTTAATCCCTGTCTAGTGTTTGGGTATTCTGTTATATATATGGCCCTTTTGTGTGCGTATCTTTAGGAAGCCGTCTCATTTTTAAAATATACATATTTGTTTCTTGCTCACTAAACTCTGTGTCTCGACTTAACGATGCTGCCACTTGGCTGTCAGCATTTTGCAGCACGATGGTGATATTCAACATTTTTGTCACCTTGCCCCTTCAGGTTTAATGACAACAACTGCGGAAAATAATGTTCTCAGTGGAACAGATCTGTTTACATCCAGGTGTGTCAGCCAAGTTTGTTTTCACACCCTTCATCCTGCGTGTCTTTGTTACGTGTGAAAGCCAAACTCGTGTCCCCTGAGAGGGACCGGTGGCTCGCTGGCTCTGGCTCTGACCGAAGCTTCTGGCTTGGAGACGCACGGAGCCTGAAAAATGTAACGAAGGGATTGATTTGAATTCTGCTTGAGATCTGTCTTAATTTGAAAACTGAGGACTCAATTTCTTCACATAGGCTCCAGCTCTGCTAACCTGGCTTCAGTCCAAGCCTCCACCTTAACATGTGTGCACACAGGCGCAGATGTAGACACGCATCAGAGCCGCACGGCTACGCTGTAATTAGCCTGACGAGGTTTTGAGGGGATCCTCCAAACAGATTTATCATCTCCACCTGGCAAAGCACGGCCCTTGAAAGAAAAAGGCTTCCATGGGACAGTGTTTGGAAGGTGACACTTGCTCAACAGCCTTGCAACAAGGGGTGAAATATTAATCAAAGTTTTCCATGCAGCTATTAACAGCTGCTGGCCATGGCCTTTGTGTGGCTGTGTGTGTTTGTTGTGTGGCAATGAGCAGCAAGTTAGTCCACAGAGAGACGAGCGTGACATGTCTGGGTTTGTCTTGTAAAAATGCAGCTGTCCAGGACATGACAGCTACAGCGTTAGAGGGGCCATTACGGGGTGTAGAACATTTCCTGGGAAATGGCTTGAAAAATGACAATGTAGCCTGCGCAATATTAATTGCTACACAATCACCATAAATAAGTCAAAAAGCTTTAAGAAAAGAACAAAGAACACTGCCGCTTATCCATTGATCATGAAACAAGAGAACAACATAAAATCTTACGCACCGATTATTTTCATTATGTTCTTTTCTTAGTAATTAGAGTTAAGCTACAGTTTTACGTTAGTGCCATGCCATTATATTTCACTCGTGCTACTGCGGGTTATTGTTTTACTTTGAAAAGTGCTGCCCGTCTAAGAACTGCAGTCACATATTGACACTGATTCTTTGAATCGGCCCTTTTGTCCTCTGTGACCTTTGTGACTCTCACTTGTTAAATGCAGAATATTTGTACTTCAAAGGAACCGGCTTTGGTTTGCAAATGAAATCTTAACTGTGCTCCGTGTTCCCATTTAGTTGCAAATTAACAGCTCTTTGTTAGGAAGCTGTTGGCACATGTTTGGCAAAGCGTTTCCATGTAATGAATAGCTTACACATGTCATCGGTTTATAAAGCACGTACACTGAAGGTTTTTTACCGTATGCGTTTGTGAAGTAATATCTTTAAATGATATTTGGCGACATTATCCACATTATAAAGGAGGCTTTTATTTATGCAGCTATGTTGACTGTGTTGATCTGTTCTATGGTTGGCAGCTTGGCGGTAGCATGAGCTTGAGCTAGCATCAGCCAGCCAGAACACAGCTGCTGTTATATTTATTTCACATCATAAACACGCTGATTTTCATCTCACTAAAGGGGGCACTGCCCAATGACACAACCACCAACTGGTTGTTAGGTATTAAACAAACTATACATGACTTTATCAGTTGTTTGACTAATGAATATCACAGCAGAATCATGTTTTGTTGTCTTTCTTTTTACTTCATGCCTAAAGTCCAAAGCAGAGCTGAGGCGTGAGCACTGCGGCAGAGCAGTTTGTTCTATAGTTATTGTTTTCACGTCTCGTCCCTCAGCGAGCTTTCGTCTGATTTAGTGCAGCGCATATGTTGTTTAATAGGAAATTAATTCTCACCCCCGCAGCCTACCCCTCCAGTAAATCAGGCATGTTAACCAAAAACCTGAACACAGTGACTAATTAGAATCAAAAGGGCTGGAATCCATAATGGGCCTCCTTCACTCAAAACACTACTCTATAATTGGCCATAAATAAACCCTTGCTGTTTTTGTGTGAGCTGTAAACAGCTGAATGCTTCAATTAAGCAGAAATACACCCGCGCCATGTTAAATGCAGGGTGCTGTGGAGCTGCTGACATATGGATATGATCTGTGTTTTCGCCCCTGCTCCATTCAGGCCTTTTTTTTGCCAGAGTGCGTGAGAAGCAGAGATAATTTCTTCTGCCGGTGTAATATTATAGTGACTCATAAATAGATGTTACCCTTTTGGTACTAAAACTTTTCATTAAAGATGCCTGAGTTTTGTTATTGACACCATGGGTTGCCTATGCAGGGAAACACGGTAAAAATTATCAGTGGTCTTTTCCTCACCTAATAAATCATCTAAACAGGGCCGACCATATGGCAGATAAGACCTTGGAAATGTAGCTTTGGCATGCGAAGAGTCAAGTTGCTTGAAATCAAGAATGATCAGACTGCTTTCTCGCTGCCCCCCCTCTCTCTTCCTCTCTCACAGAATATCTCCCAGTTACTTTACACGCCATTTTGTTGTTCACCTTATCGCTTCTTTGTCGCGTTTTTTCTTTTTTTGCCTTCTCTAAAGAACTAGAGAAGCTATTCCTCCGTGTAAAGACTGGGAGTAGATAACTCTCTCTCATTCTCTTCTCTTTCTCCCTCTCCTAGTTTCACTTCCACCCTCCCTCCCCCTCACCCCCGCTGCTGAGAGGGTCCTGGGAGGTGCGCAGACTGATGGGAGAGGATGATATATGTAGCGTCTGTGTCCCAGCTCTCCTCTGGCCCTTTGTCATTAATCATAGCCATTAGCTTTTCTCACTGCAGCCTTGTCTGTGCTCTGCTATGGAAAAAAAACAGCCTATTCTCTCATATCCCACACCGAGAGAGCCTGCTAATCCTTCTGCCTCACTGTCACACGACTGAATTTTCAGTACATGGCGGAAAACTAGAAAATTGATATTATATCTAAAATCTGTGATCCTCCACCGAGCTGGACTGGGTAATTTGGGATGTACTATTGAATCGCTGTAAGGTGGAATCGATCATCAATATTGATTTTTGCCATTTTACTTTCTCTCTTTCTTTATTTTCTGACATCCTGACTCTTAGTGTTACTTGACTAAACAACAGCAAAAAAAAAAGAAGGCACACCTCAAATGTGACGACATCTGTTTTGAGCTGGTTTAAACTGGACCACAGTGGGACCCGGCTATGTGCACGGCTGTGAAGAGTCGGTCTGGATGGCCAGCGTGCGAGCTAATGAGAATAAACAGCCGGCCACTGCGGTGACCATCCAGCGTAATAGAGATGTATAGCCACTGCCTGCTGCACGCCTACTCCTCCAATCCCCAAACTGTGCCTGACAGATATACTAAAGCCTCATCACTCTAGTCCCAGTCACAGCAAACACACACATTTACCACACACACACTCACACGTGCTAGTGCGTCATGCAAGGGCATAAACATGCGCGCTGAGCTGAACTAACAGGCGATGCAGTGCAGACCTGCTGCAATTACAGGCCACATGTCGGATTGAGCACGCACACAAACACATGCATAGAGCCAGCACTCTCCACATTAGAGACTCAAGCCTCTTTCTCTCATTTCCCTAACTGTATCATCCATACTGTACCTAATGAAATGATTGCAAGTAGTTATTGCTGACTTATTATCTAGACACACAGCTTTATCAAAGCGCTGCATTGATTTAGTGGACTGTGTCGCAGAGAAAACTCCAGGGATATTTCATTTGCCTGGTTTCGCCATAATAATGGAAGCCATCCCGGTATGCATTATGCATAGATAGACCATAGATAATTCAAGCAGGAGGGAAAACATGCATTACCTCGACGGCGTCACCTCCCAGCCCCGTACTGTCTATTATATTAGGTTTCGGTGTTGTTTGTTTGGCGCCGCTCTGGGATCCCATTACACTGAGATGATAAGAACCTACAGTGCAGCCAGCTACATGAACAAATTTGTGTCATAGTTTTCAGCTTTGATAAATCCCAAACACCTTATTCAGCAGGTATCTGAGCTTCCTCTCATTTGACGCTGCTTTGTCCTCACAAAGAGAGAGAGCTAGCTCCAGGTGGCTCTGTGCCTCCCCCCAGGGTTTGTGGAGTGAGATAAGCGTTTGTCTTTCTCATTCTAAAGTGGCTCCTGTTAAGCTCCGTACCTGGAAGATGACTGATTTTGACAATGCAATTTACATCTCTGTATAAAACAATCTCACACTGCGCCTGCCGATTTACACCGGATTAAACTGTTTGTGTGGTTACCCTGTGACGGAGACAATGTATCAGGGCCTCTGTGTCTTTTCCAATACCACACTCCCTCTCTAGTCCCTCGAGAGGATCAAATTGATCCACAATACAGAGCGGGCCTCCCTTTTTAAAATGACTACAACAGCTTTGTAGGACCTACAATTATTGAAACATGCACATGTATATGTAATTTCAATAAAAATGCACGTGCGTATATAAATAGTAATGAAAACATCTGACTGAAGGGGAGACGGCTACAGGATTTATGGCAGCATTAGAAGAAAGGCTGAGACGACAGTTTTGTAGGATTGCTCAGCACTCCCTTGTTTCATACGCATTAAAGCCTCCGATCAATTAGCGTCAGACGCAGTTTGCTTCGCCACAGACGGTGCTTTTTACGTTGGCATGAAAAATGCATGGGTTCCTAGGAGAGACTTTGGAGCCATTAGCTGTCCTCGTCCTCACATGTTTTCATGTAAGTGTGCATTTGCAGTGATGTATGACTGTTCAGTAGCCAAAAAGCCGGAGATCTATCTTTGTAATCACAGATGAACCATTACAGTGATTTTTTCCTTTTTGTGTTTTTATTTTGTCTGTTCCCTCTAGAGTGTTACTCACTAATACAAACCACCTACCAGGCAGAAATCTATACTATGTCAAAGCTTACAGATCAGATACCTCTGTCCATCCATTACTGTTCTCCTATGATCTCATGGTGTCTGAGTGCTGCCTCTTAATTCCTCTCAGGTGAGTCATTGCAGGGCCTGTCACCCTCTCTGCTCCCTACGCCATATGTCTAATTCTAATTAAATGAACATTAACCCCCCCATTTTTTTCTCCTTCCATCCCTTTTTTCTTTCTCACCCTCCCTGATGCTATCAGGTCCTCAGAGCTCCGATGTTAAAGTAATGAAGGTGCTAGCACTAGACAGAAGCTAGAGGAGGAGGAGAGCAGTCTGAGGAGTGACTGAGCAGTGCAGCCACGCTTCCTCCTATGACAGTGATAGGGCTCGGTCGCAGTCGATTTGCATAACCTGCTAAAAAGCTATCAAAGGGCCTGCAATTGATTGAATTTCACCTCACAGAAGTGCTAATTAATAATGCTATGGGTCTGACAGGCCTTTATTATGTGCGTAGGACAGGAGATGATGTCTGTATTAGCAGGGTCTCTGGAAGCTGTGGAGGAGAATATAGAATGATGAATTAATGGAACTATGTCCTGGCTCTATCATCATATCATTAGGAGACCATTGATGGTTTCACACTACAGGTAGAAATCTATAACAGTGTAATGGTGCAGTAATATTTATGCAGCTATCTGCACTATATCATAAGTGGGAGCTTTTTTGGGATTGTCGACTGAGTGGAGAATCACTGAATATTTTCCTCGTACGCACACAAGGCTACAGACAGTGGACCTTGGTTTTGAATATGCACAATCCTCGTGTTTGTGTATCTGCGTATCCAAAGCCCCATTCAGACTGGCCATTCGACATGGCTTTCGCCCACTATGCTGTATGTTTCCCGATATCGCTTCTGAGTCGATCCAGCCCATTGGATCATGCAGCAATCACTGTTTGATGTAAAAGATCAAGTTTTTAAGTTAACTTACTGTTAGTTTACTGACTTAATTTCTATTCACTCAGCTTGTTTTGCTGCCAAATTGTCCAGCAATAATTGCCACTTATCCTTATCTGTTTATGGTGATGGTCTCGCTAAGTAGCGCATGGCTATAGGGGACTCAGCAACACATTAGGAGCCAACTGATAACCCACATTCTCTGTAATAAAAGCTGCATGTATGCTGGACAAAGGTCAGAGGAAACAATGTGGATAAGCAAACATGACAAGGATGCGTCAAACCAAATATAAAATATTCATTTCTGTGTTAATGGCATTTTAGAAAGTGTGGTAATATTTGGTACACTCACTACAGCCCGCCTTTCTCATATCTCATCTGTATAGTGCTCTTTGGGGCGCCATCCAAGCCTTAAGTTGGAAAATACCACAACATCCTTGATTATGCCGTTGCTATGTCGACCCTTTTTCCACAGTCCATGCATTCGAGTCTCCATTCATAAAACTGTAATAACGCACAGACAGTTGGCTGCGTCCGACTTGGCAGAAGAGGAGTGACCTATAATTAAAAACATTTGTTTTTCTGAGCCTCGTTCTGGTTTATGCTCCGTTTCACCCAGTGAGGTCTTCATGGAAAACAGCTCTGATTGGAATCTGCCAGGGGATCTGCTCATTTTGACCATAATACTCCCTCTTGCCTGGACGATAACGCAGCAAAATCGCCCTTAGACGCCATCGTAAACTGCCCGAGCGGTACGCTGCGCTGTTGCCAGCAGCAATTACCCCGGTAGAAGCAGCTTAACTATGTGTAAATGACCATTGTTGCTCAGCGAATATCATATTTCCCGAATAACTTATTAGATTAAGAGGCTGTGTTGTGAAGAGATTGAAAATGACAGGTAAAGAAATCAAGGCCAGATTGCTCCGTACGCTGTACAGTGTGTCACCAGAAAGTTGTTTCGTAACCTCACTTGACTAATAAGATGGATTCCTTCTGTTTATACCCGTGAACTCTATTGCAATAAAAACGGGTCATTATTGTCAAGCCTAAGAGTGGTTTTCTGTTATGAATTGCAGTTCAGTGGTGAAGCAGATACAATAATGTAAACAACTCTCTTTTTATGTCTTTTATTAAGGCACTCCATAAGCACACATATATTAGATACAGCGGTGTTGTGTGAAAGAAAGATTAGAGTATACTTCAGATAAAGAAGCCCATTGTGTTGCTTTACTACTTACTCAAGGTCACGCTGTATACTAGGAGCGCAGTGATGCTTTCACTGAGTTCAATGCTTATTGCTCTAAATTAGCTCTCCTAAATCACAGCGGCCTTTCTGATAGGACGCCTGAGAGTCCTGCATGTGTTAATGTTGCATACCCCACTATTCTACTTGAAGCTGAAATGCTCTTCGTCATTCTGCGAACCAGAGAAAAGCCCATGGGTAATGAGACCGACCGCCATTGAGAATAACTTATGGAGCTAATATTCTATATCTGCACGTAACCAGGTCTCTACAGGACGTCATAAACACACACTTGGGTGTGTTTTCCCATACGTCGTTCTGCCGTGCACATAATATCTGCCTGTCTCTCACTGTGGTGCTGTAATTGTTGGGCGACTTGATGAATTGAATTTGATACGTCGGGGCATATTCTCCGAGGGTATCCTTCATTCAGGGCCCGTGGAAGCCATGTTTTACGATTTGTCTGTAAGCTGCGTCCATTAATGCAAAGCCTCTGATCTGGATCCAAGTTCTTAAGCTATCGTATGAACAGAGAGGTGAAGACAGCAGCACCGGGGAGCGTGTTGTCTCCCTGTAAGAGTCTGGTATCATATTGGGTTTAAATCCATGCTCGGGACCTCCCAGAGAGTCATTTGTCCAAATGAGCCTGAGTCATTATTCCTTAAGCTCTTATTGGAGCTCATGGATCTCACCACAAATAGGTGGCCTGTGACAGAAATAAGGTGCAAGCATTCAATACCCGCCCTCCGCTCCAGTCTAGTCTCCACTCCTTCTCTCTTTGCTCGCTGCCTTTTATCTTAGTGTAACACAAAGACATGCATAATGTGGAATGCAATCTGATAAGTGTTCCTGCATGGTAGCTCTGCCCTGCTCTATACATCGCAACGGTTAGAGAGAGGGAGTGTGTGTGTAAGAGACAGAACATCAGAGCAGGGGGAGCTGTGGTTGGGATTGAACTGGGCTGTCTGAAGTTGATTAATCGGCCTGTGAGGGTGAGAGACTCCCGGGCCAGGCAGCAGGGTCCATCCCCATGGCATGTGATGCTGATTGGCTTTGTCCTGTGCGTCTGCGCTGGAGGAGCGGACATTAAGATTAAGTGATGCTGTCGTGTCGGGGAGCACTGCACTGCATCATTCTGGGAAGAGACAGCTGTGCTGCTTAATCCTTCATCACCAGGGGAGAGCTGCCAGAGCCCAGATATACAGCCAGAGATAACCCTCCATAACTTCTGCTAAAGATCAGGAAACTTTGAATTCGCATCCATCTGCTTGGCTCTGTTCAGGCAACCCGCCCCCCCCCCCCCTTCTAAACGCTAGAAATGAGCAGTCACTAAGAGCGCTAAATAAAAGGGAGGACGAGGTGAGAGTGAAGGATCGCTAAGGGGAGTAATCCAATACCAGCAGCATGCATGAGCTGTGTATGGATAACCTCTGTCCTGTCTTTTGGCTTGGTGACTGATATTTTCATAATGCAGGTGAAGGGTGGTTATGGGAGTTTTATCAATCATTCATGGGAAAATTGGTGGGATTAAACAGCACCTTGAAAAGTAGATTCTTCAACCCTGCTCCCAGCATGAACCACTAGTCATGTTTAAAATGTATTGATTCATGCCTGTCTGCCTAATCCACAAAGGGATTTCTGTCAACAATCCCACTGAAAGCCAGGATCAGGATTGTTCTGCTTACAAATAAGAGCTGCAGCTCCATGTTGTGACACTGGTGTCAGTGCCTGCCACCGGCTGAATATGCAAAGGCGCTGCCTCTAAAGTCCAGTCTAGAGGCACAGCTTGACCCATCAGTCACTGCATAAATATGTCTCATGTGCAAAACCCGCGTAGTATTAATAATAACAATAATAATAGTGTGCATTAAAAAGAGAAGTAAGCATGCAACTACTCCAACCGTTGCGAGGTGCTCTTGTTAAAATGGATTATGTTTACTCTGGGTTTGCCGGAGAGGAAAGCAAGCTGGTGTGTTGTGAGCACAGATAAATCCTGGACGGAGGCCGAGTGGCTGACTGATTCCTCCTGTATGCAGCGATGGGTGGTGTCAGCAGGTTTCACACTGCTGGCCTTTGCATGTTTGCAGCTGGCTTGATGCAGCTGTCAGGCTGTGATTGATGAGTATCATCATTTAAAGTGTAAAAGAAAACGTCTCAGTGAAGGGAGACATGATGAACTGCCGCCTGCTGGCGTTCTCAGAGACACGCTTGGCGCTTCCTCCTCCCTCTCCCCCCTGTTTTCCTCCCTCGCTCCCTCTCCTTTTCCTCCTTTCTACTCCACTGCTCCGGTGTCCATCCCTCTAGCTTTCTTGCCTTTTATGCTTATTTTTTTACTTTCTCTTTTTCTGAGTCCTTGAGCACCTCCCTTGCTTTCTTGTCTTCTTCTCTGGTCGCACCCCCCTTTCTCCTCTTCCTGTCCCTCTACTGCCCCCATGATTTCAACTTGAAGAGTCAAAACAGCCTCATGAGCAGCAACGATCCAGCTCTGTTGAGTCCATTCTGTGTGTAATACTCCTCGGACCGTGTGAAACGCCAAAATTGATACGGATCCTGGAATGCAATATATTTAGTCCCTGCCTGCATACCTTCACAACAGCCATGACAGTGACATATTAGTTATGCTGTCTTTTGCAATGTGATATCCTTAAATTTGCCACCTTGTTAAGTTTTGATTAATGCGATTCCATTTCAGCAAAGTAATTGGCTTGGCCCTGTTGTGAGCGATACACAGGCGCCGCGCCGGAACAAACGCTGCAACATGGTAATGAGGCAATGAGTTTGTTCTATGGATGTTGGCAAGTGACAGTTATTAATGATTGTTATGATAAACAGACGAGTGCAGATCGCGGGGATGAGTCGGGCCAGACTGACAGTTTAAAAATAGCGCGCACTGAAAAGTACTAACGAAGTAATACAGTGTTAGGAAAACAATCATGCAGGTTGTCAGAGGAAGCGGTGTAATTACAGAGCTGCGCTGGCCGGTCGGGGCGGAGCTGGCTTCTAATAGAGCCAGAGGAATATGCACTGACAGAGGAGAGCACAATGATATACAACTTTAATTGGATCATCTTTTTACCCCCCTTTCCTTTCTCAGAATACAAAGGAGGTCTGTGCTCACAGCTGTGTTATGATAGGTCCGGTCTCCTGTGAAGACTGGTGACCCTGTGTAAATGACTGTACAGTACAGGGAACCGCTGTGTTTGTGAGATCCCAACATGGACTGTGTTACCGTTGCCGTTCCTGTGCCTGCTCAGCATCAAAGAAAATGGAAAATCTGTATATGTTATGTTGAAATGGTGTGAAGTGATGTAAACCTTTTTATTTCCATAGTTAACGTTAAGCAGAAATATAAAAAAAAGCAGAACTACCTTCCCCTTAGTTTTGCAAATTGTCCTCTGTTTGTGTATTTAACAGTTTCTGTAAAAATGTGAAAAACACGCCAGATGTTTTCGCAGCTTTAAATCCACAACATTCACTGTGACTACACTTCTTCTTTGTTTTGAGCTGGGGACTTTCGGTTTGAGGCTGTCATGAAATGCTTGACTTTTGGAATGTGACGATCAGATGACTTTGCTGACCTTTGCGTGAACCTTGTCTGGTGTTGATTTAGCGAAGCGCAGAGATCAAAGCGATACCTCAGTGGGCTCTTGGTGTATAGACCCTTCGACGGCACCGGAGAGCTTCCAGCCTGGTATCTGAGCAGAGGGTTTTACACCAAGTAGTTTCATTCAGTATTATGCAACACGACGAAGTTTCTTCCGAGCAGAACCCATCCCTACTCCTACTCGGCTTTCACTGTTATGTTAAATTGACAAAATTTCTTTCCTTAATTACCTCACTGACGTCCAAAGACAGAATTCATCTGAACTCTACTGTTTCCCTTTATAGGTTGATTAGTTATGGAAATGCTTAAAATGGCCTCATGCATCATATCATTAATTTAATGTCAGTGTATCCCTAAATGTAGTTTGTCCGTGTGTTGAATGGAGTTTTTATGGTATTGTCAACAACAGAGGGAGATAAAACCTCCAACCAATTATGTCAATATTTCATTTTCACCTTTTTATTCATATCTGAATCCAACTGTCCAATCGATTGTGGTAAACCGCTCAGGGAGGCCGGTGATACAGTGCAGTTTTCAAATAAACCAAAAGAGACTGTCATCCTCTGATGGTTTTCATTGGCAGTGAGTTGCCTGGTTGGAATTTCAGAGCCCCACACTATGCATTATCCAAGTTTTCCAACACACTGTCACTGTTGACAGGTAGATTATCATTTTTCTATAGCAGAACAATTGAAATGACAGCGGTTTAACAAACTTGGATGGGACAAAAGACACAGGGGTTCCAACAGGAAATATGCTGCCACCATTTGTGTGCACTTTGTGTTAGGAAGCGAAAAGTTCTGCTTTCTGTCTTGCTCGGGAATAAGAGTTTTCCAGCTCGTCCAACTATGCACTGAACAGCACTTCTCGTGATAAATGAGTGGGCTCACAACATATGGACCTAAAAAGTACATGAACCTAAACTAAAACCTGAAGTCCACTCTCAGGGTTCGCCCTAGATTTGAAACTCTTCGCGCTTCCCTGCACTCTTTATATTATAAACAGCTTTAGCACAATTTGTGTTGTCTTGGCCGGGAGCCCATTTTCATGCTGCTTGCTTCTTGGCGCTGTCTTGCAGAGTCTCTTCATGGTTCCATTCTTTTTCCTTTTGAAGGCTGTGATTCCTGGCCATATGGAGCCCTTCCCTTTGTCTTCTGTTGTGATATCACATCGCAGGGCCTCTGGTAGAGGCTGGGTTAGCGTGCGGAGCTGCTCGGTGACTGTCAGCCCCGGTAGTCTTCTGTTTGTTGACATGTAAAGCCGGGCAGCATACTGTAGGCCTGATGTTGGAACTCACTTACAATTAGGTTGAGCAGACGCTGACACAGAGCCTTCTGTCTCGACAAGTACCGGAGGAGACAGCTGTGTGGTGTCCCACTGAGCATAAATCACTTATTACTGAGGCTATTTAAGAAGACATTATATTGTTTCTGACCTAACTTTGCAAGAATGCATGAACTTTGAAATGTTTTTGTATGTGTTAGGAGAATACAGATGAGCAGCAGGAAGTGAGGCGCAGAGGCTTTTAGGAGCTGCGTTCTATCTGGATGGAGGCGTATCAGCAGTCGCCTCCGTGTGGCTCTGCTTCTCATCAGCCTGCCCACTTCTATACACTTCGCTCTAACTTCTCAACAACTACATCCCCCAAGCTCCCTCGCCTTCATAATGAGTTTAGTCAGTGATTATAGCTGGACCATTCTACTGCCAGTGTTTATTAGACACGAGTTAAAGCTGAAGACCTTTGTCAGCTATTATTTTAATGGTGCTATTAATACGAGTCCTTGGTGACCATCACCTTCATCAGTCATCTTAGGCCTAACTGTTACCATTGCTGTGCATCTTTGCTGTAACAACATCGTTGAGACGGTGGACACTGTAATTGTCGGTTACACACACCAAGTGACATTTTGTCTGGTTTGGTGCACCAAAAGCTTCTCTGGTTTCTCTTGGTAAGCTAAACCCAAGATCACATGTAATCATATCATTGTCTGTCTGACAAAGCGTAAAACCTCTGCAGTAAGTCAGGGGTCCTGCTGCACGGGCACGTGGAGATCAGATGTAGAGTAACGAGACAGCGGAATGAAGACAAGTTAGCTTTGCTTAGTGGGCTGAAGTGACACCTGTCTCCCATGAGCAGCATGGAGTTAATCCTGTAGAGTTTGTCACATGATGGAGAAGACCTCAGGGTGAGAGATGCGATTGTGTTTTTCTACAGTTATTTATGTAAGTTCAAAGCAACTGTTTACTTTGTCCTTGAGCTAATATTAAAGATAAATAAATACTTGTTTACTACGTGTATTATGTCTGTGGTTGGTGTTGTCGTCCATCATGGCCCATGGTATAGTAATTATCACTACTTTGCTGTTGCATAAGTGCAACCTGATGTGTTGCCCATGAATATGTGCGATATGATATATGAAGGCTGGTGTAATGTGAGCACAATTCTGCTCGCAGGATGCGCTGATGCGTTGCGTCTTCTTGCCAACTGTGGCGACAACATATTGATGGTGATTGATTTTCTGTGGCAATGGGTCAACTTAGGTTGACTCATCTTCATTTCCAAGTAGTGCTCTGAACTCACGTTGCCTTATAATTCAGGCTAGAGCCACCAGCTGCGTCAATCAAGTACAAAGGTGTTTAAATGCATGGAGAATAGCTGAATATGCAAATAGCTTGAACATGCTGTCATTTTAATACAGGTTATTATTTTCTTCTTTTCATGTCCACCTGCTTTTGCTGAATCTCGTGGAATAATGACTGGGCCAATCTATTCAAAATAGGTAAGCTGTTAATTATTTACCTGAGCTACGTTTTACACTCATTGCTGTATTTTGTCTCGCTCACAGAAGTAGCATTTTAGGACCTTAGCTCAACCATCTGGTTGCCTTATTTACCATGCACAACACCAGTGTGTGCATATTAATCATGCTTACACAAGTGTCTTAATTACACCCAATGTAGCTGCTCCCTGTAGAACCTGGGAGATGACCTTTTATCCCTGCTCCTTTATGCCATTAATCATCCATAATCAACAGTGTCAGAGTCAAGGAGAAGGCCAGTCAGAGCTGCCCAACACTGCCCACAGACCTCTGCGTAGATCTTTATTAATGGCAGACGCATGGACTGGACACATACATAATTACACACATAAACAGCTAACTTTAAGCCTGTCATTGAAATAGTTATGTCTAATTTGCCTAAAGGAAACGTGGCATGGTAATAATATACCGGATGATGTATTGTTCTTCATGAAGGTCACTTTTCCGTTGATATTCAGGAGTCAATTGTCTGTCATTTTGACGTTCTCTCATGTCCTGCATGAAACCAGAGGAGCATGCCCACAGGCCTAACAAATGGTATTTCACTTATAAATGCGATACTCTGACATTCGTGGCAGACACTGATTCATAGCCGTCACATGGCTGATGTGTCTTAGTGCTCGGGACGCACAAGGAAGTGAAAAACTACGGTGTGGAGGGCTTTTAACATTTCAGATCTTGTTTAGCCCTGCCAATGGCAGATTGACAAGTGGAGCTTTTTTGTGTAGCAGGTAACTGACATGCCTGGCTTCTCCCCTCCACTGACTGAAAGCTTAATATATCATTTGTCAGTCAAGGATGGGCTTTCATTCAATCATGGCTTGGCATCTACCCAAATGCCAGCTGGGGCTTCGATTTCATGCAGAAGAGCAGTTGAATCCACTCCCAGCAGCCATGTACTGGCTGCAGCAATGTGTTGATTTCCCAAACACTTGTGTTCATTACGATTAATTAAAATTGCCCGTCTGTAAACTTCCCAACTTTAATACACATTGTTAGTGCAACGAATCAGCGATGGTCTTTTGCAAATGGGAAGAGTTAATGATATTTCTGTAACACTGGATCATCTTGCATCACTTACATGCAAAAGGACAAAATGCCACTTCAAAGTTCTATAATAGTTTTATGACTGCCCACAAATTGCTGTCATAAATTTTTCATTCTTTTTAATTTACTGTCATAAATCAAGGCGGCTGTGGGCTCTGTGTCTCAAATGGGATTGCGCCATAGTTTTGGCATGCAGCAATCTGGCTTTGGATCTCTGAAAAACAGACAGCACACGGAAGGTAGTGCATTAATTTAGGTCCATAAATTATGCACTTACTTTTATAATGTCAAACCATAAATAATGTTGATGCATTGGGAACTGCAACACATCACCCATAGAAATTATGCATTTGAGATGAATGGGGATGCTGTGATGGATAATGACTCTCAACTGATGTGATCTATTTAAGTTTGTTCCCCAGAGGATACGATGGTGCAGAATTAAGGATATGAGTTCTAGAGCAGCTGTCTGGTATTCATGTAATGCTTTGCCCACATTAGGTCACAATCTTTTATTTCTGGTAACGTTGTGCGACGTGTCAAACCAAATCCTGATTTCTGCTTCTTCGAATTTCATTTTTTTTATGTCACAAGATGCTAAAAACACAGCGCATCAAAACTTAAACGTGTTTCTCAAAGTGTAATCACAGAAAGTGCATCAGATGGGGATGATATTATCCGTTCTCTCTGTAATGACTTAGCAGAAGCATCACTGAATGTCCTGGTGGGCTCTGGTTCGTTGGAGCCATGCGTGAAGGGAAAAGCATCGACTATCTGGTTCTGCTATGACACCATAGCGTTCCTCTTGAAACGGGGCATCACAGGAGCGTTAGCTGCAGCGTAGCGAATGCACAGAACCCATGTCTGTGCTGTTATGGTCTGGATGTATGAAAGTGTATGTGTTATTGTAATTCTGTTAATTATTTGTGTTTAATTTCATTTCGAATACACTGTAGCGGTGTATGAACACATTCCACTAAGCCTCATTCCGTTAACTGTACCGTATCTCCTGCGTACCAGCGCTTGGATTAATATTTATCCCTCTACTGTACTTGGGGAAGTTACAACTGGTGATCAAATCCAAACAAGCCTCCATAGATGTTTTAGTAGTTTGCTATTAAAGTGTGATCCTTCGTTTGGTTATCTGGAGGCAGCGCGGCTATATAAGTGGCAGAATGTCTCTGGTCAGATTAAACTGCTGCCTAAACCATGAAACGATTATATTCTAATAAATGTCCTGTCACTGACTTTGAAGCCAGAAAGTGTCATGTGCATCAGACAGTCTGTACTTCTGCACAGTGAGTATAAATCATCTTGATGTTCACATGGTCTTGTGTACACTTTAAATAGAGGGGGGTGCCACATCAGCTGCACAGTGAAAGTTATGGACCATAGCGAAGTAATTAAACAGTGCACCGTGGGCGAAATGCTGCGGTAAAACAATCAGAACATTAGACATTCCCACTGAATCGCTCATTTATTCCAGCCTTGTTGATGTTCGATGCCTCAACACTGACCTCACTGTTCGAATTCTCAGTGACAGAAGAAAAGGCCGTTTTTTTTTTTCCTTTTTAAGACAAGAGACAACGCCCAGTTTTCAGCAAGTATTTCCAGTTAACCCCATTTCCCCCCTGGAATAATAAGCCTTGACAGTGGCACTAAATATGCTCTCTGTTTGCCATCATAAATTCTTGCAAAGCAGAAAACACAGGTGAAGTACTGTACATCCACGTGTGTGACTGGGCCTGGTTGTCTCTGCTGGCTTCTCTGTGTGGTGTCAGCGAGCGTCTGCCGTCTTTGCACTCAGTTATATTTGCCTAATCTTACAGTTAGGACCTTTCTTGCGCGTGGACCAAAAGCTCCTGCAGTGCGTAATCTGCGCCCTTTTTAAGTTGCGAAGTGTTGAAAAAGGATGTTAGAATAGTTTATCATCTGGACTTTATGGCTGCTTGAGATGGCGCTTTATTGTAGTGTGCACTTTAAAAGCACAGTATATCCATATCTCCAACTCTCTGCTGCCCTTGCCACAAAGTCAACAGACTGCAGGACTGTAGTCAGCGTCCCTGCCCCTTTGATTTAAGACTGCACTTACCGGAACCTGGCGAGGCTGTTGGTCCTCTCTTTCTCTGAGAGCTGTCACTCTTGTATGTAATTTGCACTGGCGAAGGAAAAAAAAAAAAGAAAAAGAAAAAGCAGCCCAACTCAAGCCGTGAATAATGAGTGGTTGTTAGATTTTGAGACAGAACAAGCAAAGTGAAACACAAAACACTCCAGCGAAAGAACTGTAATTACCCACAAGCCTGTGAGTGCACTCTTAGAGGGATTGTTATTGTGTGTGAATGACCTTTCATGTCTTTGGCCTGGTGCTTTCTGGCTCTGAGTCAGGCTTTTGCAGTTCCATGTAACCTGGCTTTGTGTAGCAACAGCAAATAAATATCCAATCCAGAGCTGTTTTGACAGTAGACGGCTTTCAGAACTAACTTTGGCCACTTCTGCATACTGTTCTGTAGAAGGACTCGTTTTAATATCATATGTTTTACCTTATGTCAAAGCACAACATCAACATTGATTTAATGCCTCTTCTGACTTCAATAAAGACCAAAGAAAACCGCTGCATCATTTGCATGTCAGCGCTTCAGTCTGCTGATCCCGAGTTTAACATTAGCTTCGTTTTATAACGTGCACGCTCAGGGACCACCCGTAGGAAGATGGATTGCTGCAAGATGTCTGTGTCACAAACAGCCCGCCCGCCCTCAGCCTCTGCACATCTTCAAAAATCCCGCTCAGACAACAACAAATGGACAGATTACACAGTGACTACGGCGTGACGGATAACGCAGAGCAAGCACAACTGCAGTGCGGGAACCTCCTGTTCCAAGCCTCTCTGCCACAGGCTGACTTTTTTTTAAAAAAGATTTATTCCATCAGTCAAGTAATTAACATGATTTATGGTGCTGGGGTGACTGTTAGTGAGACAACAAAGGGGTCGGGCAGTTCCTCCCCCAAGGAGATGCTATCAGGTGTTTTCTGCTGTGCTTGCAATGCAGTCAGCATGCAGCTGTAAATCCAGCCATTCTGCATTGTAGAGATCTGACCCCCCTCCTCTCTTTCTTCTTTTCTTCCCTTTAGTTCTCTTCCCCCTTCCCACTCTCTCCAGGAGGTCACAAGTTCACAGCTCGGCCTTAACTGTTGAAACCTGGGGGCTGAACTTCTGACCTCACCTAGTGTAAAACAGAGCACAGTGGATAGTGTTTATAAGGGCCAGCGTTCTGTCAGACCAGAGGGGTTTATTTAAAGGGGTGATGCAGGTCCACGCCTTGGCCGGCGTCGCTCAGACACGGAGGCCCTTCAATAAATAGTGAATTCAGCAAAGACTGCCCCTTAAGGCCAAGGCAGGGTACGGCAGAGAGATTGACTGATGCCTCTATCAGCTCGTAGCACAGATCAAGCCGTCTGCAAGGCAGGGTCACTCACTGAGAGTAGTGCTTGTGGCGTGTTGCAGTGTCCCAATGAGGCTTAAATCCAAGGGTTCTAGTATGTGGTAAAGCGTTGAGCCTAATTTTCAAGGTTTCCACTGAGACTTCTTTCTTGATGACAGTGTAGATATTGCCTTGAAGCATTAGCATAGTAACTGTCTGGAAACAAACATTCATTTGCAATCTTCCCTTATTCATCTGTCAAGTAAAATCTGGAGAACACTCATGCCTGCTTTCACAAGAGTGGCAGTTCCCGGCGTTGCTGTCGCTCGCGGGCAAAAGAACAAATCCATAAGAAGTGCTTGGCTTAGCCCTGTTTACACACACGCTTCTTTTCCTGTAACCTCTATAAAAACAAAACACGGTTTCTCTAGGCTGCCTGTTTCCCTGTTAAAACAAGAGGGGGGAAAATTAAATGCCTACAAGCACATTTTATGATCTGATAAAAGATGGCATTTACTGTTGAGTGATTTACTACCTGCCAAAGTTTGAGTGTCTTGTGATACCGCGTCAGCTTCACAACACAAAAGCAGACTTGTTGAGAGGGGTTTTCCTCGCTGCTTCCTGTTCGTTGTTGTTGTTGTTTGTGGCTCTCTTTTGTCAGCTTGCTTCCAATCTCACTGTAGAAGACGCGCGTTTAATAATGATTCGATTTGCAGAGCATACGCAATCGCAGCACAAACTCAACTCAACTGCACTTCGTGTCCATTTTCAACAAGTCAACGTAATAAACCCGGGAAAACTAGGCCCGGCACAGGTGGAGAAGCATAACTGTGTTTATTACCACTGAGTTACTAGCAGGTGATAAAACAAAGCTTGACTGATTGATTCTGGTTGTACAAATATTAGTGGAGCTCAGCCAGGATCACCGGGCTTTTAATCAGAGCAGGCGATCTCCCCTGTAAGCGACGGCTCCGGTGTCTCATGGCATTGTTTCCGTTCACCTCCAGCCTTTTAACGTGCACGCGTTTTAACTAAACAAACCTGGCTGGCTGGTGAGGAATCTGCTCCTCGGCTGCAACCGCAGCACTCTGCGCTGGGATTGTTTGCTAGTGATGGATTTATGGCTTCTTCGAGCTTTGTTAATTGCTCATTGTGCTTCTGCTCTGTTGATGCATTTCTTTTAATAATACGCCGTGTAAATATTTCCTGTGCCGTGTCCTGTTCCAGGGGATATACTTGGCTCGCTCGCTCTTTTTAATTAAAGACTCGAGCGTCGGTTGAGAACTGGAACCTAAATCTGTGCAAATGTCCTGCAGGACGGCATCTGTTCTGCTGCCCTTCGGCAGAGCAGAGTGAGCGACGCTGTTTTCTCAGAGCAGACCATCTTGTTGAAATTGCGTTTTTGTTGGTCGTTGGGAATATGTACTGCAGCTTCTGCGGGTTGTCATGCATTCTTCATTTTCTTGATCCTATTTTTGTCAATGTCTTTTTACATAAAATCCATTGTGTTTAATTTCGGACTCTGTGTTTGAGGTTCACTTTGGTCGATTTCATTTGACAAGCGTTGAAAGGATGTTATGAATATGTTGGATCTCTGGAGAAAACATGTTGTTTTAAGCTGTAGGGGAGCTGCCCAGGCTCTCGAGTTTCTGTCCGCATATAGTTAGCAATGGGCAGAAATGTCTCAACAACAGGATTCCTGTCTGTGTAGATCAAAGAGCGTGTGTGGCAGGGGGGCAGAAACTTCCACCTTTTTCTTTTTAATCTTCTCCTCACCTCCTCCCATCCCAGCACACCTAATTGGAGAAAAACTAAGATGAAGGAAGTCGTCCATGTCAGTTTAGCATTCTTAGTTGTTCCTCCTTTGTGGCTGTTCCACTCCTCCTCCCCGTGGCCTTTGCTGGCCCCGTGAACTCTGTGTGCACTCTAACCCTTCAGTGACTGCTTCTCAGGCCTCTATATAGACTTTGTCCCTCACCTCTAGGCCTACCATGAGGCAGTTGTTTGACCCTTTGAGTCCTCCTCCCCTCCCAGGTCATGGAGTTTTTCAGAGGAAAGAGCAAACTGGAGGAACGGTCATCCAAAGTTCTTGTAGCCAGGAAGTCCTGACCACAGCCGAGTGCGCTGGTGTGAAGACTTCCCTAGCCCTCGCTAAAGGTGGTGAATAAACATTAGCTGACAAAGTCCCCTTTAAATAATTCTTTTAAATTACTGTGAAGGAGGCTTTTGTATGTTGCGCTGCACAAAACAATGTGAGGTATAACAGATACCTCAGTTTATTCTAGTCAAGAAAGAATCCATTAAACAGTGCAGCATATACCCAAAAATCTATGTCTAATATGTGGTGAACAAGAAGAGCGTCCAAGAACTCTGGCAGTCATGAGTAATGGCCTGTTTAGAGACTATTAACTAGATGTGAACAGACTTAATGTCATTGAAAGTCATTAGCGTATATTTATATTTTGCTTGCTAAGGCAACGTATAAACCAATGATGTATTTCTGTGGAATACTGGAATATCTTTATTCAGCGCTCTCTGCGTGGTGAGTATAATTTCCCATAATCACACCCCATTACGTTTTGTTCCTCTGCTTGCGTGTTTCCGTCTGTGGAGTGCACTCACTGGTGCATGTGTTTCGGGCCACCCGTGCACACGCGTACACGCATGCTCTGATTTCCAAGCAGTGAGGGTTTGTTTTGAACGAGGTCTGTTGTGTGCGTCCCTCTCTGTTATTCCCCAGAACCGTCAGCGCCTAAATGACACAGTTTGATCAGCGTTGCCCCGCTCTGCCCTTGGTTTGGCCACTTTTTGCTCATCATTACTAACGTGGGCTGAAATATCTGGGTAACAGAAATTGATATAATGACGCAGTGTGCCTTATTATCCCCTAGCTACATCAGATTGGCAAACTTCTGAGGGAAAGCAGAATGTCTGGGAAATATTGCGAGTCATTGATCAAGTCCCTCTCATTAGCATATTGCCTACAGAAGCACTAGCAGGAAATCTGAATAAAAGTGGCGGATTGGGAGTTGGTCCTATTTTTCTCTTGGCTTAAAAAGACTCACACGGAAGCTTTTTGTGACCTTGACTGCAGTGTGACTTCCTACTACTGACAGTGCCAGAGCTACGACTCATAGGGTGATAAGAAAAACAATATTATGAAACCGCTGCTGAGGACAAAGCAATAGAAACATCTCTCGGTACAGCACAATGCAGTACAACACTTATTAAAACTGCGCATATAGATCTGCCAGCGTCCTTGCACAGCTGACTCATTACTTCAGCGCTGGCGTGTGATTGGTTGAGTGCGTTTATGATCAGCTGTGAATGTCCTTAGTGGTACGACAATAATGGCAGTCCTATATTAATTAGGAGGTGACTGCATAGTCTATTTTTCCTTGTCACGTTGAGCTTGGTCCCAGGTGTGACGGAGGGAGAGCTCGTGAGCCCAGATGAGGCGCACCCAGCAAACTGAAATAATGAGTTTCCTTCCCCCCCTTTAGCCACTGTATGCACCATGATATACAACTCGCAATTAAGCATGGCTTGGTGATCCAGTGATTAATGTCTCTGGTGGCAGTTGTGAAGGGACGGGGACTGGGGGACTGGCTGAGACTCCCTGTTTATATTCCTATCATGGTTGCACCTCTCTCTCTCCCTCTCGCTCGCTCTCTCGCACACACACTTGTTCGCTCTCTCCCTCTTAACCATTCTCCATTACAGGGAAGATGGAGAGCACCATTTGCAATTCAGTAACCTTTATGACAGTGCACTCTTTAATCAGAGGCCCCGATTTCCTTTGTAGAGGAACATACTCACACACGCACACTGCGAACTACGCCACACACATCAAGGGCGGTGTACAGGCCCATGAAATACCCAGCCTCAGCCTGGATGAGCTGGTGAAAGTGACGCGGCTGATTTACAGCCCCCCGCCGCCGTTTCATTTGTTGTTGTTGAAGGCTTTTAATTTTTATGGAGGGACAGCACTAAGTAAATTGTGTCTTGCTTAAGAGTGACTGCTTGTTTTTAAAGGGGTGTAAAGGGAGATATTGAACAGTTACTATTCTGTCGTGACTATTCTGGGAGTCAAATATTTTGGAACATGACAAAGACGGGAGGTCAAATTCTTACATAATGACACAGTGAAGCAGCTCTAAGCCGATTATATAAGTACTTTACTTACTCAGGTGTTCATAATAGCTTCTGTGTTGAGCTCTTGTTGTTCCTTATTGTTTTCCTCATTGTCAACACGTGCTTTTTAATTAAACTCCCATCAGAAGTGTAAGTTACTGTCGAGTCGCAGCGCTGATGAGGATTTGAGTTCCAGCTGCTGACGACTGTAATGGTATGGTAAGTCGTTCCGGGCTTAAGCGGCAAACGCTATTTGTGGCCACTTCGCTGGTCCTGTTTAGTGATGAAGGCCTTTGATTTGCTTTATCCTCCAGAGCCCTATTCAGTTGAATGAGCGACAGTCATCCTGCAGAGCACAAGGGCAATTCCCGTCCCCTCTCTCCATTCCCTCCCCCTTCTACCACTTTCTCTCCCCCTCTTTACTGGATCATTTCCCTTCACACTCAGAAAGGCTTTGTAGTGGCAGCATCATCCTCCAAGCCGGCTTTCTCTCTCTCTCTCTTTCTCTCTCTCTTCATTTTTGTCTCCCCTTCTCTCTCTCTCTCTCTCTGTTTCACCACAACTTTCATAAGCTCAGTAAAGCATGGCCTTCAATTCCCTTGTTCTAGTGTTTTCACTTAAGATCAGGAGTGATGAGCAAAAGGTTTCTGGCTCAATCCTTGAGCAAAGGCCTGGCGTGACAGGGATTATTATTTATTTGTCATCTTGGATGTAATAAGCTGTAGGTACAGACTGGAGAGCTGGTGATTTATTGCTCTGTCGAGCGCCAGTAGCAGTCCGGCTGCTGGGGCGTGCAGGATGAATACCGGCCTGTCACTCCCGTCCATCCGTCTCCTCGCGCCTCACAACACCACCTCATTTCATGCCAGAATACATAAACAATCTTTCATTACCCTTAAGCCTTTTTTTCATATTTGCTCTTCACAGGACACAAAGTTAGAATTTATTTATGGATTTCTTTTTCCCTCTCTCTTCATCTCCCTCCCTCCATTCCCACATTAGGTGTTGTCTTTGTTTTCCGCATCCAGGGATTTTCTGAATGTGCAGCTTTTAGCCGTTAAGAAATCCCACACCCGTTCAGCCCCCCCCCCCCCCACTTCGCCTCTAGTTTCATTGTCATTTCCGATCCTTCTCGCAGTGACTTCATTTTTCTTCTGGAAACCGCTTATGAGTAGAACAGCTGAACGCACCCACTTCCACTTCAACTTTTCAGGATGGATTATTCTCTGTCCGGAAGATTCTTGAGCCAGGGCTGATTGGACATGAATATGTGGGCGTGCTGTCAGCACCACGTCCTTCTAGTGCATTAGTGTCCGTCTCCATGCTGCACTAAAGCATGAAATGAGTGATGAAATATCAAATCCTCCATTTTCACCCCTAACCCCCCTGTTACTCTGTCCTCCAGAGCAGAAGACATAATATCGACCCCTAGTCCATTTAGACAGGAATTTAATATTTTTCAGCTAAACCCAATCAAGCGTGGTTAGCGTTTGGTGTAATCCAATCACCTCTTGTAAGGCTCTTCACAGACCTGATAAACTGGTCAAAATCAAGACGTTGGGAAACACAGCCTTTAATTGATTGCCTTGTCCCGCGCCGTTCTGTCGGTGCTCATTTTTATTTCTCCAGGACTAGCCGCTCTGCGTGGGCACAGGCTGGCTAAGGCGGAGGTGACTTTGTAAATAGGGCTCACATTTATTAGGGCCTTTATCTGCGTCAGACTGGGAAGAGGTCTCAGACGACGCTCGGCTGCCATCACCCTGACGCAGGACGGAGGAGGATAATTATGAGCTGATTGATGGCGGAAGCCGTTTTCAGTGCCTGTAGGTCGGATGGTTTTGCTTTTCGACTCTGGACACCGTATTCACAATGAAGCTCCATTTAGACGCGGCGTATTACAGCCACGGTGCATGTGTGCGCATAAGAGCACGGCCAACTCTGTTAACAACACGGTGAGTGGTGGACATTTGTTAGAGGACATACAGTAGGTGGTGATGTCTCAGGCAGTGAACTGAGAATAGTCATTTGGTTCCTGAATAAAGTCTTGACAGCCACCATTTATATCTGGCTCGTTGTGCGCTGTCCAGCCGATTAATAACAGTTTATTGCTGTCTAATTAGTGTTGGCTGATTGGAAACTGAAGTGAGAGAGGGAGCGAGGGAGACCTGCTTGCTTCCTTTCAATGTGCGCAGTATTGGGAGGCAAATCTAGAAAAACTAAAATGAGAACAATTGGTAGTCAGTGAAAGTGAAAGCGTGTGGGTTTTTCACATGAGCATCAGTTGTGGTTCCACGTGACCTTGCTGTTCCCTTCATGCTCTCTCCCTTTTCGTTAATGCAGTCAGTGTCATGGCTGTGCTCAACCTATGACCTTATTTGTATGCTACCAGGGGTTTTGCCATAAACACGTGTCGCGATTCTCTCTTGATCAGACGTTACAGCGTCATCAGCGTTGGCAGATTCCTGCCTTTGAAGACGCTTGCGCTCAGGGTCCATCCTCGCTCACAGCGCTCGGCCAGCGATGAGGCTGTTTTCATTAGCAGTAACAACCTGTTCGCCAAAATTAGGCCTCGGCGCTTGTATCAATTACAAGCACGCACACTGAGATTCTGCAATTTGTATTCAAACTACCGTATCTTCAGTGATGCTTTGGTTCTGTTCGAAGGTTCCCCTTCCATTGGATCCAGCTGAGGACATCTGCATGTTTTTAATACTACAGGATTTGGATCATGATCAGCTATATTTGCATTTCACCATATAAGTCGCTGCTTGTGCTCAGGGCTAATGAACTTCCCTGCGTGTGCTGGTGGTGGTGGAGTGCAAGCAGCCTCTTCACATTTGTGTCTCAGCTAGACTGAGTGGTTGGGTCAGCGAGGCTCCACAACCCTGTTCAGCCCCCAAACCACCACTGACACGCAGCGGATCAGGCCTTAATTAAGGAGACATTTTCTCCTTGTGATTTCTATCGATGCGCCGTGGAGAAAAAAAACAAAAACAAAGTTAGGCGCTTTCTTACTGGACTGCAGGGGAAATGAGTGCACAACTTTCTCTATCTGCCATTAGCTGCCTTTTGCACTGCATTTATTTATAAGGCTGTTCTGAGATTCAGTTAATGTTTTTCTTATATTTCCCTCTTTTCACATCACAGGCACCTCTGTCTTCCTGTTGCTGAGAAGGATCTCTTCTGTCCACCTCCAGTTCCTTCTTTCTTCTTCCTCCTGCTGCCTGTCCCCACCTCTGTCACCCGTTCAACCCAGCATCCTTTGAGCTTCTCTCTGCCAGCTGCCTGTCTTGGCTGTCTGAGCTGAGGTGAGTGGTTTAGGTAGGGTGCGGTGCAGCATTAGTGTTTCTGCTTGCCAGTGCAATAGAAGGCGACGTGCGTCAGGGCCTCTGTCAGCAGATCTGCGCCGATGCAGATGGGAGGTGAAAAGCTCCCCAGTGACGAGACTCTGAGGCTGAGCCGCCCTCTCCCCTCTTTTCCTCCTCTGAACCTGTCTCCTTCTTTAATGCATACACCTTTCTTCTTTCACGGGCCTTCTCTCCTTTTGTTATTGCAGGAGTAAGGATGGAGTGGGTTCTGACAAAGTGCTGGGATTGATAGATGGACAGAGCTGTAGACTGGATAAGAGGATGGATGAGGGTAGAGGAGGGAGTTTAACTCAGGCAAACACAGAGAGACAGAGAGGAACGACCTGCTTGGCTATGCAGCTACTCACAGCCCCACAGCAATTTAGCTCTCCACTAACCCAGCGCCGGTGGACTCTCAGCCTCGGTACCTGTTTAGGTAGGGTGCATATGAATGGCTGTGACAGCAAGCAGGGTCTAAAGAAATCTGGAGCCCACGAAGGAGAAGAAATGCAATCATGCAAGCATCCGAAGCACAAAATCAACTGCTTGCAAACAGAACACGTTATTAGAACTTTTGCTATCAAACATGATGGAAAGTTGAAATAAATGTATCTCATGACCAAACCTTTGTGCTATGATTGATCTATTTGCTATTTGCACTTGGTTTTATTAATAACGGAGTAATTTAAATGTGTTTTTTCATTAGCTTATGCCCAGAGACTCTCCCAAATCCGCCTGCAGTGCTGTGCACTGGCGCTGTGCAGGAGGTTTCAGCCATTTTTCACAGCCCCTGCATACCTAACCAGCCCTGGAGGGGAAAGATGGGGGAGAGCTTCTAGTAACTGTGTTCTTATTACGAAAGCCTTCCTGTGCATCTTGGGTGGTGTAACCTGTGTACGTGCATGTGCGTGTGTGTGCGCGTCTTCTCATTACGCCCCTACCTACCTGCTCTGCATTACTTGTCAGTGGTGTTGGAGCGCCCTGCTCAGATTAAGACTAATGCCAATGGCCCCAGGAACTGCGATTAGAATCACGCTCATTACTCAGGGCCCAGTGACGGAAGCAATTTAAAGCCCTCGTCTTCTCAGTACAAGAGGCAGGGCAAGCCCCACTGTCAGAAGAGGGGAGACACTACCCTCCACACACACATCAATGCATAGTAATGTAATGGCACTTTTCCCTCTTCCTGCCTCCAAGGACACCTGAAGGCCAGGCCCTCACTGGCTTAATTGACTGTCTCACCTTTTAATTTATTTAACCTGTGTTGGAAAAAAAGCGAATGAGGCAGATGCATTAGTTTACATGTTGCTTATTTGCGGGTCTGTCTTGCAGGTGTAGATGTAGGTGATAAGATGAGGACGAGGAGTGTGTGTGAGACGCTTTTCGTCCTACTGCACAGTGTCCACCTCAAGCTCCGTCCATCTCGTGGCAGATTGCATGTCCACGCCTGCACGCGCGTCTTTGTCCCCCGTGCGTGTCAAAGCTTCTGTAAATGTGTCATTAGGTGTTTGTGACTTCGAAGTGAGGTTGCAGCTGCTTTGTGTGTGATAGCTGTTGAATGACTGCCATTCAGAGCCTGCTCTAAGGTGGCGCTTACTCAGCAATGAATGATAGACCCATCAATTAGCACCCGTCACCGTGGCAACTCTATCACAGCAGTGCATGCTGGCTATTTAAAATTATTAGTTATTATTATGGTACTTATTAGTAATATTCATTATCGGTACGTTATAGTGTTCACTGCTAGTTCTATATAGGTTGATTCTGTGAACGTCACAGTAGAAGCCAAACTAAAACCTCTTTCTTTTTTAGTTTATTTCCATTTCTTATTCCAATAATTAGTTCCAATCTCAGCGGAGCAGTTCAGAGCTCTGTCTCAACTACTTAAGTAAAGCAATCATTTCAAATGTTGAGTTTGACTCTGAAATCCATGCCACTATTTAATTTGTGGATCCAGTAACGGGGGGAGCTTGTGCAAATTACATAGTCAAGTTGAATGTTGCCTGACTAAGCTTGCTTTATAATTTAGTCTGCATTGTGTAGACATTTTGTGTAACTGTTGTCATACTGCTTTGACTAACCGACTAAGAATGACTCTACTGAATACAAATGTCACATACTCTATGCTCTCCCCCTACCTGAATAGAGGATGGCATTGATTGATTGATATTGTAATTCTTGCTGTGAAGTAATGTTTTACAGCATGCGTAAAGACAGATCTGTATGGCCCTCCCCGCCGAGCACCTTTCTTCTGTATGGATCTGCAGAGTGCTGAGGACTGGTTAAATGCTGTCAATCATTGATTTTTTCCCTCTGACAGTAGAGTGATGGCTGTGGTGATTGAAGGAGTCAGGGTTTTGTCTTTTTCCCCTGTGCTGCAAGGATTCAAGTGAGAAATCCTCGCACCTCCTAAGCCAGCCCATCACTCCCCTCCTCTTGTATTGCCTACCCCCCCTTCTCTCTCTTGCTCTCTTTTAACAAATGGGCATCAACAGGCCATGAAATAATCAATGCTGATGATCCATCTTGGATCCTGTCGATATGTTAATGAGCACGCCTCATCGTTATTGCTGCCGGGTCATAAATCACTGCCTCTTACCAGAATGCACAGCAGCTGGTGCAGCAAACCCCAGGCCAGGAATAAAACACTGTCTTTTAACGATTAATGTCCAAACATTCTGCTGCCCTGTGCCTTGATTGTTTTCAGATGCCAAAAAAGTAGGACGGATTGTAAATCAATAAAACAATAAGACAAAGTGTTTTAATAAAGGGAGAGGTTGCGAGTAAATCATTGCAGTGCTCCATTTAGTACTGTTTCCTGGGTAAGGAATAATTGGATACCTGGTACCCAGAAGTCATTTTTAAGGTTATAAATGTTTGTGTCGGCTAGTAGTGAGAAGCAGGCTAGCTCGCAGCCGCACATTTTTCAAATCAGCTTTTTTTAAGGGACCTAAGCAAAGCAAAGCAGACTTTAGCGACTATTTGTTTCACTATGAGAAATGAAAAGATAACATGTTTGCATCGAGTAGACTGTAAATCCTTATGATGAGATGGCAGAAAGGGAGGCTTTATTATTCCTTATTTCATCCTGAAATTCACTACTTTACGCCACCGTGTTGAATATACAGCACGCTTAGTGTTGTTTATACTGTTTATCTCTATGCGGCATGTACATTGTTCTGAAACCTAAAAACACGTGTTGTGGATATTTATTAAACTCCTAATCTAAATAGGACGTGGTGCCCCTCAAGGATGGTTCTGGGTACCTTGGCCAAAATAAATTAATTACTGAAAAAGCCATTATTGCTGCACTGCTGCAAACGTACATTAGAATCATTCACTCGCCCGGTGAACTGCTTTATCCTTGAAAATGTTCCAGTGTTAGATTTCCTCAGTGAGTTATTCTTTTAGAACATGCATGTGCTCTAGTAATGTTAAGATCCCAGCTGTGTTTGGTTTTAATGCTGTTGCTAACTGCAGTATCAGGCCCTTCCTTTGTGACCTTGTGCTCAATGGCTCAGCCGAGCTTGCAGCTTGTGGTGTAACCTCATTGCATGTGTCTACCGGACCCCTCGGAGCTGAACACTTTTATGTTCAAGCCCTTGGACTCTCTGCGAATGATGAACCATAAAACAAAGCATTTATAGCAATGATAGTGACTGAAATACCATCTACATTAGTGCTCTGACATACATTTGTCCTCACAATGTCAATGTTGGTAGTTAACCATTGGTTTTGCTTAGCGACAACGTAGTGGTCAATACTCAAATACGTCTCTGTGGTTGAAACAAAGGCTGGTTCCAGGAGGACTGAATGTGTCTGGATAATGACGCGTATTTTAGTTTTTCCTGCCTTTAGACTCTTGATGTTTTTTCTTTATTGTGGTGTGGCCACTGTTTGCTCACAGTTCGGTCTGTCTCAGTCTCACTAATGCACCAGAACACAACAGTAGTCCAGAGCCCCCCCTTCGTTTAGAGAAGCAGAGATCGTGTGCAGGCACCGGACACCACAATTTATTTACAGGAGCTGAATTTACAGACTCTGACATCGTGAATTCCTATGGCCTCTGCAGGGTCTAAATCACGCTTGTGATTTAGTGCAGCTCTGCATTTCTTCTCTCTCTGTGCTAAGTATTATAATGATGAATCTGCTACTCTGTTTTATGCCAGCTCTAGGCGGACATAACAGCAGTTGTTTAAGTTTTCCAAAATAAACAGAGGATATTTCAATGGAGACAGATAGCAGAGAGGAGCCTGGGAAATGACATAGTTTGACTTGTGGAAGTTGCCTTTCTAAACTGTTTTTGTTACCAAGATAAGGAACATTAACTCCAGATGTCAAAGAAAGTAAATCATATATCAGTCGGCTGCAGTTAAATGCCATGTGGTGAATAACCAAATGGAGGGTTTTTTATTTCCTGTGACTGTCATCTATCAATATCTGCATTCCTCCACCAGCCTCCGTTTCCCACATCCACATATGTAACCAACCATCCATATCAAATATGATCTGTATCCCCCCTTGGGTTTCAGATCAAACCTGTGTGTCTTCCATTACACAACAGATGGGCCCTGTGCATTACGTTATTAGTGGGAATTTATTGCCTTACAACCTACAGTGTCATTAGACAGTCGAATGTAACACCCTGGGTATTCATAGCAACCATACTGTAAATACTGGGTTTGTGGAGACGAGTGTGTGATTATGTTTTGTGAGAGGAACATGTGCACGTGCGTAAGACGTTTTATTGTGAACCTAATCTGCAGAAATAAAAACAATGAAGGTAGTGAAATAATCCCGTCTGAAGGAGGTAAACATTTCCTTAGTTGCTCATGAGGAAACTTCAGCTGCATATTTTAAAGACCCCAAAGGAAGCTCTGAAAACAAAACTAATAAGAGGATGTAGAGGTTTTTTTTTTTTTATTTGGTTAAACTAATAGTTTAGAGGCTCATAAAAAATGGGTTATTTCTCTTTTCTAAACACATTGCAAATGCAAATGATAACTGCCAGCGATGAGTAAAAGGTGAAGGAGCAATAAATAACACGGCTCCTCCTGGTGTGGAATTACCTGTACATGTAACAAAGTTGTGAGCTATGAAATTTAGAGAGAGGGAAGGAATATCAACACCCCCACTATGACGTTAAATTAATCAACTATATTGTTTTTCTTTCCAAGTACCTAAATTCGTGTGGGGCTTTGGCTACAGACAGATAAAACCGGATTAAATGGACAAGATTACTGACACTGAAAGGTTTTAATACACTATAAAACAGTACTAATGCGATAATAATCCTTGTAAATAAAGACTTTGTAACTTCAGCCATCTAGGTCACAGACACGTTTAGATTTTATTGTGACTAATGTAGAAAATTGGCAAATGTCTTTTTGTCCAAGCAAAAATATTGTTAATCTTATCAGTTGCAATGAAACCAGAGAGCCACGTTCCCTAAGAATCCCACCTCAGCGTGCAGGTGTTCAACGCGTCCCCATCAGGACCCACCGCTCTGCTCTTCCCACGCAGGAAACCACCTCCACACGGCATCCCTGAGGTCAGCGCCCTAATTTGCTAAAGCGCGTTCTGAGATTTCAGATGTTTTAGGTTTTATGATATTAATGAGAATATGTGCTTATTAGGGATCCTGGGAATAGCTGTTGATAGGAACAATCTGGAAGGAGTGAAAAATGATTTAACACGCGCAGCGGGAGTGCAGGATTGGCTCATTGCAGTGTGCTGCCATTAGTTCTTGTTGTACAGCAAAGCAGCTTGATGGCGTAGCATTGAGGCAGTTTATTGCAGGATTAGTGTGATCTTGTGGCATTTGTTGTGGTGTTATACTAAATGCTAATTAGTCTCTACAACCATAATTAGAACCTTTTGCAAGACAGACCAATTTAACTAGTACCACAGTAAGAGCATCGAGAAGATTAACACACACACGTGATATCACACATGCGTACGCAAACATCTCACCTTATAATTACACTCTCGCTAACTATCAGCCAAGACGAATGTGAGGGCTGTAGAGGCTCTTTTCCCCTAATACGTTAATCATTCCTTTGTTCTTGTGAGCTTTTAGGGAGTGTGTGTGGTCTAAGTGGATATTTTATTGAGTGCGCTTTTCGACAGATAAATGCAGGTCGGAGTTGCTAAGACGTCTGTATATGAAATGTAGTTGTCTTTGTTCATCAACTCTTCTGATTCTCTGGCATGGAGGGACAGAGACATGCGCTGAGCCCTGACTCAGTGTTTACGTGAAGCTATGACATGTAGCCCTAGCGTGAGGCTTAAAATCACTTCATATTGTCATAAGTCATCTGCTGTGCCCTCCACAGCCCTTCAGTCTCTTCTTGTACCTTTGAGTATAGTACTTGAGTAAATATACCACCACCTGTAGCTTGATTAAGCCCATGCATGCATTCATATGGTGTTTGTTTATATATATATATATATATATATATATGTGTCCTTGAAGTGTTGGTTCATTTGTTGGTGCTTGGTGTTGCCTCACCAGCGCAGATGCAAGACACAGACATACAAGACGCGCAGCAAACATGGTTGGCTGGCTGAAATAAATTGTGCATGCAAAAAGCCAATATTCATCACTGCACTAACAATAACGCTGATGCTGTTGCCTGATGATGATTGATGTATTTATGTACATCTGGTGACACGTCACTCAATGGACTGTAAGCCAAAAAATAAATAAAGAGGCAGAGGTGGAGCTTGACGTAGGAAGCACAAATATATGTCTAAATGCATCCGTTGTTTACATTAGCATCCGCTTGCTCCCTAAAACAAAACACGTTGAGTCTGCAGTCTTGGGGTCTTCAGTCACACACTTTTTCATGTTTTTTGGTCCTCATGAATAATTAAAAACTTAAATTACTTGCCATGTACAAAATTCATATAGTGTGAGTTTGGGTGGGGGAGAAAGATACATGGGAATTAATTTTCTTTTCTCTAAGAGTGTGACGGCAAATCAATTAATCTTGATGTATTATTCCATGCAGGGCAGGGCAGCAGCAGCCGAGAGAGTGGCTACAGCTGTTCTCATTGGAGAGGCCATATATTACACTTGGTGGCTTTGACAGCCTCTGAAGGAAAAGGCTGAAGCATATTAGGCAGGTGAAGCAACTGTTAAAAACACATAGAAATAGAAATACAATCGGTTTCTAGGGTCTGTTATAAATCGCACAGAATTATTAAGTTTGTATTTCTTGGTTTCATCCCCCAAAACCGCTGTCACTCCCAGCTGACGTTATTAACGATGTTCGTTTTCAAACCATCATGTTATTTTGATTAACTAGTCATGTGTTATTGTCCCACTGTCTGCAGTTTATTTCCCCGCGTCTCATCTTGCCTTTTTAGGGCTGCGTGGGGAGCGGTGGTGGTGGGGGATTGAGATTTACCACCCGTCAGATAAATGTGTCCAGGTAATGTAACACTGGGGATAGAGTGACAGAGCTATTTACTGTCTGCTTTAAAGTTTTATAACTTGTCACAGTTTGCAACTTGTTGTCTGTGCCTCCCCAATTTCTCGGCACAGCTTCTGCAAATAGAAAATCGCACACAGAAATGATTACTCTTTTAAGACGAGAAGCAGAGAAATCAGAAAGCAGTTGTGGGAAAACACAGTTGATGGAGGAACAATGCACCACTTGAAAAAAAACAAGCTGTTCAGGACTCCTTATGTGTTGTAAATAATAAAATGTAATACCCGTAAAGTCATTTTGAAAATGTTGAACATTATTGGCTGACTGACATTTAATCATATTTTATAGGATTTTTTTTCTCCTAAGTGATGTGCCAACTGTTAGTAGTCAGTCATGTCACCTACTTACTAAAAGATGGATCACCCGCCTGCCAGATGTGACGCTGATGAGTGACAAGTGAAATGTGTCATGTTGCTTTCTGGTGATATATTTCTGTCAGAATGGTGTTTGTGGCCAAACAGAAATTTCTTTCTAGCTGTACTAATAATTACTAAAGTTAGTAGAACTTTCTGTTGGCTGCAATCAGTACATTTTTTTATAAATCAAGTGAAACATGGAAAAAGACGTTCTGCCTCTCAGCTTTTTCCGTTCGTGCCATGTTTCTCTAGCTGTCTCTCGCACCTCAGCCGTGGCTGAGACGTGACAGGCACCAGAGTAGGAACAAACCGGACACTGGACACTGGACCTACGGCCAACGAGGCAGACGCCTGACAGCAAATAGTAACTTTGCATTTGGTTTGATGGGCTGAGCCTCTTTTCTAGAAAATAACTGTCTGACAAATAGAAATGATCCTTATTGTCTCTGGCAAAACATACCCTGATGAAGACCATGTGCTGAAAGCTGATGGTGTAATAAAGACGATTCAATCTGTGTTGCTAGCGTTTTGCTAGTGTTTATTCTCACCACTTGAGCACCTTGTTCACTCATTCAAGTAAATTGAAACGGCTTCATGTAGAAGAAGCTTTGAGACAGATTCAGGTGTTAGAAGAGAGCAGAGTCTTCCACTGTCTTTCCGTTACAAAGCTGCTGGTGTTTCTCCATTTTCTTTAAGATATTTGCTTATTCTGCTCTGCAATAAATTTAATTCCATTTATGAACAGATTTCAATGGTCAACAAGACTGGTATCAACAATCAGTAAACATCTGTTACCATCTATTAATAACCTGACATTACAGATTTACAGCCAGCGTGGTGCCTGGTGAAAATGTATTTCTGCTGGTGGCGAGGGGCAGCTTGGAACAGGAGACCGACACCATTTATAAATGTGAGACAAATTAGAGAGCGGGAGACAACTAAATTAAAAAGCCAAATGACCGGGTCCAGATGGAGCTCAATATAACAAATGGAACAAGTTGTGGAGGTGCCAGTTGTACAGACGCTGAGGGACACTGAGGGGAAATTGATTCAGGAGAGCCATTGGACGAGCAGATGAAAAGCTTATATTAACACTTACAGAGGCAGAAAGTGGGCCTCTGTGCCCTCCAGCTTTATGTCGCAGTCATTCACACATATGGACGCTGCTTCCCACATCATCTTTTAAATGGTGCTGTGTGAATGTCAGTGTGAGGAACAAACACGGTCGGTGCCATATTGTCGTCACGTGGCCAGAACCCGGCTGTCAGCCGACGCCCCTTCATTCAAGTGTTGTCCGACCTTGTCTTGAGCTTTCCTCGATTGTGCGTCCGCGGCGTTAGGCAGCATGCGAATGTCAAACCTCCGTCTCTGCTGATGAACCTTGCGCTTGTCTGCAGGTCTGCGCTCTGACTTGAGACGCAAGCAGATTTGCGTCTTGTGTGATTAGTATTCAAGGCCAGGGTGAGGAGCACATTTGTTTGTTAATGAAATAGATCATGAGCATTGCTATTATGATAATGGATTACAGTACTTTCCTTGTGGGGTAATATTTTATTTATGACCTTTTCAGATTACTTAGATGAAAAGAGAAAAAAATAAATAAAACGTACGCAGTGTTGTGCTCTACGGCCTATTCCAAACGCACAACAAGCCGTATTTACCGAGCACATTTTTTCCCCGTGGCATGTGAACATCGGGCTGTTTGAGTGGGAGATTAGCTTTGGGTTAATGAAGTCTGGAGTTGGGAGAGAAATGGTTATTACTCTAATGTAGAGTCTTTTAATTTCCACTGTGGCAGTCAGGCCTAATGTGTTATTTTACATTCTGTTTTAGATTGCACAAAGTGGTCACTGCTATTTGTCTTACTCATTTAAATTGCCATTATTCAGATGTATTAGGAGATGATATATTAGGCTGCACTCAGTGCCGCTTGCCTTCCTGGTTACAGAATAATAAAGTGTTCCTCGCCAGGGACAGTAACACTGCGGTAATATTCTCCTGAAAGCCGATTGCAGTCTTTTTTCCTCCGTGACATACATAAGCTGTTAACACATAATATGCCACCATTTGTTTCTTTAATCTCTGCCTTTTATCCCTTTTTTCTGCTCTTGAGGCATCATTATGGGAATCTCTGTTCTCATCACTCACGTGAAATCCCATTTTTGTTTTGCCGTTGCAGACTTCTTCCTGTGCAGTTACTTCACAGTGGGCCTCTCTTACCTCTTGCTTCTGATAAAGGAAGCAGGAACCGACAGGGGCTATTTGTTATGGCGACGAGACAGGGGTGACACTTACTAGATTATACAATGCAGAGACGTGCAGAGGTCAGATAAACAATTTGCCACCAAACTTGGCTACCCATGATGCTCTCTGCTCCCTGTCTGCTCAATATCAGAAAGGGGAGAAGAGGGAAGGAAGGTGGGATGATGTGAGGAAAGGAGGGAGGGCAGAGAAGCACAAAGGAGCAGTGAGGGAGAGCCCCCATGGCTGATGCCAGTCAGGTTTGCATTTTTTTCCTCCGCTCCCTCTTTGGGTTAATTCACGGGATGAAAAGCTGCTCTGTGTGATGTGTCATATATCAAAGACAGGGCATCAGTAATCTTTGCTCAAGGGCACAGATAACAGACAGATAGACATGTGAATGAGATGAAAAAAAAGCAACTCATCCTTTTCTGCTACCACCACGGAGGAGATAAAACAAGATTTATGACTCATCTCAGACCACATACCGGCAGCGCACACCATTTTTCACATGCTCCAAAAATTGGTACTGGAAAGCAATCTGCTTGTCAGTGTGTCCATCAGGTGCTTCAGGAGGAAATTGGGTCCTTCGGGCTTTTTGCTCTGCAGTCAGCTATTTTCTTTATAGCAGTTTTGTTTTTAATGGTATCCATAAATATATGTAGGGTTATAAGTACCTTTATCACCCAAGGAGCTTTTCCACATGATGTGGCTGCTATGCTCTGGTGGATGTGTCGGATCCGGGGCTTCCTCTGTGTGGACGCTGAACCCCAGAGCTGCAGAGCTGCCGCCTCGCTGACGGACACATGAGATGAACTTCATTTTGGAGGTGGAGTGTAATTGACAGGAATATGCTTTGATAGATAGCTAGATCACCTTTGTCCACCTAATTATAGAGATTGGATTCTGTACTCTTAACCTGAGCTACCATAGGATGCCACACAGACGATTAGACACGACGAGAATGTTCACCACTGCACCACCTTGCTCCGCATCTTTCAGGGGGTGCTGTTATCCACATTTATTAGTTTCACTGTTCTCACCAACTAGAGTCCAACAAGTGGAAGTAAATTGTCCCTGCTCCAGATGTGGAGCTTTTCCTATGCGTGCTCCTTGACTGCTGGGCTGCAGCAGGGTGTGAGAGTGGCCCTGCTGTGCACGGGGTGTTGATAGCGCAGGAAGCTGCAGAACTGGATCAGGTTGCACTTGGGGAAACATTGAAGGCTCCTCTGGGTTTACACAGAGCAGCGGTTTTCCAGGGGACAGAGGGATCAGCTTAAAGCAACAGGGTTGTTGACTTAGATATCCGATCTGATAGCAGCACTTCCACTACGTTCCACCCTTGACATCAGAATATCCTCATTTGCACTTGCAAGGGGATTTTCACCCACCGCAGGGGTTTGGGGTTTGTGTGTGGTAAATGAACGAGGGTTTCCGTCATTTGGCTGGTGTTCCGCTCGCGCCAGACCAGCCGGCGACAATGAGAAACAGGCCAAGGAGAGGGGAGGACACAAATACTTGCCCAGCACAGCGGGCAGATGTTCTATGAGGGTCATTGTGAGTTGCAGCGGGGGAAAGAGGACAGCCTGATGTAAAACATGCACTTGTTTTGCACGTTGTCACGTTCGCCTCTTGTCTCCCGGTGCCCCTTGAGATCTGTCCTACCTGCTGTTCCTGTCTAGACTACTTGCCAACTGTGACATCTGTTCCAAGATGAAAGCATAGGCAAAATCTGAATGTCAATATCCTCGCCGTGGACAGACAAAATGAACAAACGGAGGAGTGGCTGTCACTGTGCAGCAATCATCCTTCAAATGAAAGGTTACCACACGACACCGTGTGCTGGAGAAATGACCATTTTTAATCAGGCGGCAGGGGACACATCTGTCAGAAGCTCAGTAAAGCTGCAGTTGGGAGCAGAGACTGATCAGTACAAATCATTTCCTTCTTTCCCCCTGCTGACAAAACAGGCCTAAATGTGAAAAGGCCACCAGGAAATTAAATATGACTTTTCTAAGGTTATGCTTGGAATGCTAAGACGATGGAGAGAGGAGGTTTACTCAAGGCTGATGGATTGCATTAGGCACGCGTCGATGTTATTAGACAGGTTGTTGGCTTCCTTGCGTTGAATGAGGCATATTTGGCTGCAGAGAACTGTCAGGTAAAGTGGCTGGATTTAAAGATCTCACATGAGCAAGTATAATCTTTTTTTTTCCATTTGGCCTTTGTAGCACCGTGACACCGTTAACAGCATAAAAATTACAACTTATCACCACAAACTTGAACTACGCTAAAATTACAGCAAGGTCCAACACGTTCCTACATTCTGCATGTTTTGTCTGATCAGAGCCTCAAGTGTAAGCTCAGACCTTGGAGCTTGCCCTATCCGGGGGCCTTAACCTTAAGATTACATCTACGGAGAGGTTGAAAACGTTCAGAGCTGGAAAAGTAATTGCGAAGCTAAGGTTAGTAATTTTGTGGTATTAAATTGCCTGTCAGAGCTAAATGAAGTAGGGCTTCTGCACTGCCAAAAGCCATATGCGCCTATGCCGAGCGCTGTAGCTTTTCCCAAAGAAGGTAGTATTTTCCTCCACCGCATCATTTTATCATTCAGCTGAGTTCATGGTGTTGTTTTAAGAGATTTAGGTCTCATTACCCCAACCTAGGCCCTTTGTGATTTATGCCATTATTACAGCACTCCCTCACACAATAGAAATGAAGCATGAATCACATTTGTACTGTAAGACAAATGTTTCTCCGAGGGAAAGAGGGACATTGTAGCTAGTTAAAGGGACCCTCATTAAGCTCTCGTTATTGGATAAGTGGCTCTCATTTTCTCTGTGAGATTCCAGGCCTGACTAACTGCTCTTTATACCTCTCTGAAGATTACAGTGTTGCATTGCTGCAGTGTTAATTTGCTCTTTGTGATGTGACCAGTAGCTACACATTTATTTCCAGTGTCCAAATCCGTGTCGTTGACCTTCAGTTCCTGCTGAGTCCAACACCTGCTGACCTCAGCCCTAAATTTGTCAGGGATGGAGATAAATTAGGATCCTCTGAGCGGCCTCTGCACAGCGTCGGGATCTGGGCTGTTTTACATCTTGTTTTATGATGTGTGCTTGTAACACCAGCAGTTTCCCGTTAGCTTTATAACAGCGGCAGACGAAATTACGGACATTAACAGAACAACAAACTGGGGCTGCAGCCGAGAATCGTTGTGAATGGATTGACAGTTATTTCTTTTGTTTCCGAGAGTTGAGGGATTTTAAATGCTCTGTTCTAGTCAGCGAATACTGTCTGAAAAAGGAATAATTCTCAACTTACTACAATAAAAACACTACACTTCAATATTAAATAAAACACTTTATACTGTATGCATTTAGGGTTATTTAGGGTTATGGTTTTTAGTAGTTTCTTATTTGAAGTCATGGAGCTACTAACAGACTTTAACCTGGAAACTTTTAACCATGTGATACTTCATCAAGACGTTAAATAAGTAAAGTTATAAACCAGCATTCAAAGAGATAAAAACACGAGACGATTTCCTTTCCTTGTCTAAAACGTTCTCTCCTGCTGCTTATTCCAGCGCTATCATTTTCTTGAATTCATAGCTGTCATGCCATTGATTTGCTGGATGATAGATGCTAAGAGCTTTTTTTTTTTTACTCTAGCCTTTGACAGTTTCAGTAAAGTCTGCATCTTATTATCATTCGCGGCCAAACGATACACCTTTGTATTCTGTGAGAGGATGTCGATGGCACGCGGTGCATTGTTATTGAGCCGGGTGTCACTGCAGTGTGATTTAGGACATAACAGAACATTTCTTTTTGGCATAATTAAGCCTGGTATGGACTGACCCCTCACTGCTAAAGACATCACTAAGGAAGAGATGTGTGTCGTTGATGGCCTTTGTGTTGGGTGATTTTTCACTCCTCCTTTAACTAATTCACCCTTTTTTTCTCCTCTCCACCGTTTCTTTATCCTGTTTCCTTGCTTGAAAAGAGGTTTTTGAAAAAAAACCCTCAGCCCAAGTCAGTAGCTTGTATTGACTTCTTGTGCAAGTGATTTATAATGTCAGTAAATCTCTGCTCCCACTATGAAGGAGACTCTGGTAAAGAATATATTAGTGCACTAATTATGACAGCCTATCATAAATTCTGAATATTCATTTTGGCTTTATACTTATACCTAGGGAATGTTCAAATAATCTGTTATATTGAACTTCACTTAACACTGATTTGCTTTTATGCCACTGTGTCGCCTGAGACGTTCACGTCGAGCGCAGCGCCCCCTGTGGCCGAAAGGCTAACACCGCTCACCCCTTTTGACCACTGACTCACGGACAAGCTCTTTGCTGGAATGACATCCAAACCTGCCAGTGCTTCCAGCAGGTGCCAGAACCTGACACCTCCTGGAGGCAGTGGGAGCAAAGCGGTGGGTGGTGATGCTGATGGTGGGGGCTTATGGGCTTTATGTTGGAGGAATAGTAACATGATGCTGAAGTCCGCTGCCTTTTCCCACAGTGGCCCTGAACCACCACTCTGTGGCTCCACCGGCCAACTCGCAGCTCACTTGACTGTGGTTACAGGAAGCCCTTTGTTGGGAAGGACAAAATTCAGGGGGGAAGTGGTGTAATCCTGGCTCTGTCCTGGATCAGTCAGTTTGGATTTCACACAGTCCCCACGATCAGACCCAGTGCAGCCAAGGGCCCCTGCACACCATGTTCCCCAGGAAACAGGCAAACACCTCTGTCCTCAAAGAGGGATCATAAACTCTAAGACCATACAGCACAGAGCTATAGTGTGATACTCATTTTTTAAGATGGTAGCGGTGGTGATTAGCTGCAGCTTTCACGTACTCCAAAGAGCGCAGCATCTCTGAGCTCGGGCCCGCGCTGTTTTTTTGGTACAGTTGTCGGCTGGTGAGAGCAACAAAGTCAAGTCCAATGTAAGCTGCCTTGTCTTTCATTCAATTAGACAAACTGGAGCCCACGCAAATGACATTGAAATAAATTGATGTAATGACAACAATTCATGCCTCGCAACAGTGAGAGGTGAAAATCCACCCCTGCAATGTCAGGCTTTGCACTTGGCAGGGCGTGTAATGTAATCTCAGCTGAGCGCGAGCTAAACAAATGCTTTTTTTCCCTCTGTTTTACATACAAGTTAAAAGCATTTGCAGTTATTTCAGGAGACTGAGCAAGAGCTCCAGGGGTTGCTGGTTCACTTTCCACCTATGCTATGAAGAGCAGATAATTGCTCCATGGCTAGAAGGCTTTGATTGGTTGGCTAGCTTATGATCAGAGCGTGAGATGCCCGGCTCTCTGTAGACACGGGGATCTTTGTAACATATGGCAGAGAGAAGTGGGCGGAAGGTTTTTGTAAGTCGCTCCAATTCTCATTTTCTTCCTGACCTTTCACGCGGGTTACGGTGTCATGTAATGCCACGCAGTTTTCAGTCAGTGCTGGGTGTTTTCTTGGGCTTGTGAGGTTTGAAAATACAAGTATAGATTTGACCACAAGCATGCATCGTGTCCAGAACTGTTTCAAGTAGATTCAAGTGCTAAAAAAAACGTAACAGTGTGAAATCACTTCAAAACCAACGCTTTGTGCGCTTCAAGGTATTATCTTTGCTTTGTGTGAAACACTTCTGCGTGTTGTTTGAGAAGTCAGTGACTTTAAGGCTTTACATAAATCACTTTCCAGTGCTTCCTGCTCTCATACTGTACATGAGCACATCGACTGACCACACAGTAAACGTAAAGTGAATTAGAAATAGGTTCATGCCGTTCAGCTGTGTCTGAATGAGAGAGCGTTTTGAAGACAGACGCACGGCGCCTAAAGTGAGGTGAGTTCCCAGGATGCACTGCATTTATTATTAATTCTATTTGATTGGAGCATTATCAGGGTCAAATGCTGAGGTGTTCACTAATGTTTTATGTCTCCATGCAGAGTCTGTTATGAGATAGAAAGGAAACCCAGCCAAAACCCCCAGGGGGTCCTGGTTAGTGAACTTGAAGCTGCACACACCCCTCATTACACACACACACACACACACACACACACACACACACGTTAAAACAGTGTCATGTTGTTGTGGACCCCCTTTTGTCCCCTCGCTTTGCCTGTCTGTGAAGAAATTTGGGTGAATGTTTGTGATGGCAGAGATCCCCCTCAATAAACAATGTTGGGCTGAAAAGAGGATTCTCCCTCTTTTCATCACGGAGCCTTCTGGTCCGCTGCAAGTTTACATGACCCTTAAACTCCTCTCTACACAAGCTATTGAGTTTTGTTCAACAGCTTCTGTTCGGGCATAGAAGGAGGCATTGTTGCCTGGGTCACAGCAGTGGGATGCTAGGTTCAGGAGTTTACGTAAAAAAGGCCTTTAACTGGCTCAGCGTCAGTCTCTTGACAGAGCACATGAAAGACGCCAGGCCCCAACAACACCTCATGTGGCAGCACGCAGTCGTATATTTTTGCCTGCCACTCGTAAAACATCAAAATGTTCTTGATGTTTGAGCAACTGTACGCTGGCTTGTCAAAAATAATAAAAACTTTTTTATTTTTTCAGAACTTGTTTTAGACTGCTTGCTGGTAATTTATATCCTCTAAATTGTCTGCACACCCTGTCCTGTCTGTCAAGTTTCTGCAAGAGTGATGTTGAATTGTTTACTCAAGCACATCAACTCACTTTTCACTCTCACTTAAACTGAATGAGCTTTTTGCATCCACAATATTTCACTGAGCTTGTTTGGCAATGTTGGATGTGTCCATCACTGCATTTCTTGTTCATAAAAGACAAGACAATGGATTTATTAGGGAGACAGATGAACTTCTTTTCAAATCCCATCATTCTTTTCAGTGTCTAAAACCTAGACAGCTGACGTGCATATGACAGCTGTCACATTCATCACAGTCAAGTCACAAACAAGCGGGAACACGTTGGCTGTTTTGTCTGAAAATTCATAGTGCGGCATAGCTTTCAGTAAAGTGTAGCCTGTCTGTGTAGGATCATAAAACGCTTGACATTTTGACTTGTGCCTTGTGATTTATCGTGCCGTTAGACATAATTTGGTCTGAGCCCACAGCGAAATATATACTTGGATAAATGCTATGGCTTCCAGTTGAAATAAACAAATCCCTAATGTCCTATCAATGTCCTTCCTGTTGGAAACAGAATAACTCCTTTTACTTACCAAAAGGAATATATATCATCAGATAAATGCCTCCTAGAAATAGGAAACCAGGGACGGGCTTAATCACTTCTAAGCCCTGCTTCGCCCTCGACTTGTGTGTATGATAAAGACTAATGAATGAAAAGTAGATTTTATCAGTGGAACGGTTGGTTTGACGGATGCTTCTTTTGACACGTGCCCCTCTGTTGCTCTGGACACCGTGGGATTTTGCGGCCATACAGTAAGAGGGACAGTTACGTGGTTGTCTTGCTCTGAATGAAGTCACAGGCTTTTTCATCAGCGTTGGCCCTGTGTGTACGGCAGGCTCTGGTTGTAACGAGGTCGGCTTACAGCTGTTTGTGTTCCATATTTGGCGCGTTTATACCACAACGCCGCCTCTGTCTGCTTGATTTTCTCTCGGTCTCCTCAGCTGTCTTGTTCTTTTCATGCAGCTGAGGTCTTCGTGCTCCTGATGAGACCTGGCATGGAGTTGATTCAAATAAGGCTGCTCAGTGGGCATGGACGCTGCCACTGTCTGGATGGGATCAGGACTGAACGTGGCGGCTCACGCCTCTCTGCAGTGATCTCCTGAAAACATTCGGTTGCTCAGAGTAGCAGAAGTCTGATATCAGCTCTCAGGGAATTAAGCAACTCTCATCTGTTTTAATCTGAGCTTCAAATGAGGAAAACAATAATAAAAGGTTACTGCTGATCAATCGTCTACACAAACACACCGTCTCTGAAAGATGAATAGATTGTGGTTTCAATCAGAAAGGAGGCTTTTTGGTGATTCATTTTGCTCCTGCTTATTATCACCTCATGTTGTTCCTAAAGCAGGACTGTTTTTTCCATCAAGCCCTAATTGACTGGAGGATTCTGCTGAAGTGTGTTATCAGTCTTTATCCGTTTTGTGTAGAAGGACATTGATCAATGGCAATAGCCTTTCTTTGTTGACTGAATTGGACAATGTTGCCGGCCACCGCTCAGGCCACGTAATGGAGCCAAGCCACCGGATCAATAGGCATCGAAATACGAAGATGAAACTCCCCTTTTCTCCAGCATCACTGGTTCAGTGGCTGAATTTGTTAAAATTCAAAAACTTTTTTTTTTCTTTTGGTGCAGAAGTAGTTCACTTCCCAAAAAAAAAACAAAAAAAACGACCAACAACCATTTCAAAGATTTTGCCCTCCCTTCTCGGCCTCAAGCCCATTAAAATTCCTCTGAAGTTTTTACATATCACTACATCAAATGCACATAAATTATGAATGTCTAATATAGCAGTCTTGCAGCTGTAGCCCCCGGGTTCCCTTGAAACTGATTTGGTGTCTATGAACTTTGTTGTTACAAGGGCCAGAGAAAATTGGAGTAATATGCTCTCTCTCTGTGATTGATCATTCACAGCCCATAATGCGGAACATGCCATAATAAACATCTCCACCTTCATGTGTTACTCTGAGCTTGTGTTTGTATCAACATTAATTAATTTGCTGTCATAAAGTCAGTTTTAATATTTAAGCACGAGAATTACTGTCATAAAGTGGCTGCATGGTTACAAACCCAGCGGGGATGATGTATGCTGCTTTCAGACATCACAGGCAGTCTGGGGTTTTCTCTAAGACGCCTGGAGGAGGTCAGCTGAGTCTACACGGCCGGCGACGTTATTATTTTAAACAGAGCAGTACTTCTGATTGATCCTGGTGTGTTGAGGGAATCACAGCAATCATTGTCTGCCATTATTGTTGTCAGAGGGACTTATTATAACCTTATTAAAAATTATATACTGCAAGTTACTGTAGGCTTTTAGGGGAAAAGTAAGGGATTTCAACTATGTGTAGATCATATAACAGAAAACAAAATCACTTTGATAATAACTTTTAATATCACCTACGTGTTTCTGATAGGACACAAAACGAAACGGAGCAAAACCTTTCAGAATTCCCAGGATTCAGAGCCAAATTCATCACATCACCACTGGTCCTGCCTCGTTATCCTTAACATAACATGCAATTCCAATGATACAAATTCAAATAAATGTTGTTTGTACAGGTGATGGAATTAAACTGTGAACTTTGGTCCTGCTTCAGATACAGTAGTTGTTTGTAAATGGCCACAATCACACTTAGCAAACAAGTGACATGAGTTGACTTTGTCCAGCTATAATAATGCAGCATGGACGTCCAGGAGTAATGGGTGCTAACAGCTGACAGTTACTAGCTCGTCTGCATTTACTGTACATTTGTCAGGCAGTTTAGCCTTGGGCTTAGCATCAAGCTGTGTCTGTTTTGGCTCCCTGGAAATGATTTATCCCCATCAGTCCTGCAGATTCTCCAGCTGTTTGTGTGACGGATACATTTATACTGGCTCATGCTGAATATGCTTCGCTTTTTGAGGGAATCCATCTACTGTCCACAGCTGCGGGTCCGTTGGGTTTATCCAGATCTTCAGAACGTTCAGGCTCACATGCAGCCTGTGTTTATAGGGACAAGCTCGCCAACACACCAACGGGAGGCTGAGGTGCAGCGTGTGGTGATAGATCAGTCGTTTTCTCCATGGATGCAAATGCTAAAACCTCATACTGCAAATATCCGTTGTCATGACTTGAGTTGCTCAGACATTGTGATCTCACACTGATGACAACTGGATCCAAGAATATCAGAGAGTCTGTCTTCACTCATGACCTTATTTATAACTTATTTACTACTCTCACATGTCTCTAGAGGTTGACTAAACTTAGATTCCCATGCTTTGAGAACGCAGGCCGTGTGTCCTGGTGCCTGACTCACGTTTGTTCTAACCACCCTGCTTCTAAACTTAACCAGCTGCACATCAAAGAGAATATGATTTATTAGGGGTGCAACTCCCCAGGAATTGAATGACCATCGACTTGTTTATCCAGCTATTCTTGCCCATATTCATATATTTTTCGGTTTGCTCTTTCTTGTGGTTGTGCAGTGAGACGTCCGCTGGCTGCTGGGGTTGTAGTCCACCTACAGTAAAAGTGTTTTGGCTGCTAGTGTCACCCGTCCATCCATCCTTTATCTTAGCTTTTCCTGTAATGGGTCGAGGGCGTGCTGGAGCCAACCCCACTGTCACTGGGCAGGTCGAGTATATTACAGGGCTGACCTACAGAAAGAGACACTTCACGTGTGTGGGTTACTCAGAACCAAGGACTGCGTGAGGAAGGCGGAACACCTGGTGAGACGTGACGCAAACTCCGAGAGAACTCTTCACAAAAAGCATCTGGTTGACCTGTGGACTCAAACCCTCCTATTTGTTTTCACCAGAACAGTGACGCGGTTTCTTAAAGGCCTTACATAACTGATGTATTTTCATGGTGCTGCGGTTGGTTGATGGCATTCACGCGTTTCGTCTGTTGAAAACAGGCATCACTGAGTCTTTTCCCATTGAAGCTGCCCATCTTTTAGCCCTTTTCTCCGCCTCTCTTCATACGTGTTAAATGGAAAACATGTGGCAAGAGTTGTCATTTTTTAAAGTGTGGTAGAAAGAGTGAAACAGGCCAGGGGATGGCTCATCAGGAACACTCATTCAGGATGATGAATGTAGCCAAATACACATTTGTCCGTAAAACTTGTCGAGTGGATCAGCATCATTAGGCATGAGGAATAGGTGGAGCCCGCTGAGAAGTGAATGCAGCAAACAGATGTTGCAGATTTTCAGGAGCATCTTTCATCCAGAGTACCATCATTAATAAAGTTGAAGGTGATTCTTGTGTTTTCATCTAATAAGACCAAATAAAGTATGGTGGGACTCTCAGGAAATTGCTGAATCAACTGAATATTGCTATGGCTTCTTAAGCAAGGACCCACCGTGCTCTATCTGGTTTTTAAATAAGCCTTGGCTGCATGAGAGTGGATCCTAAGTAAAAAGCGTGTATGTCAGCACATGTTTATGAAGTCCTCAAAGGAGTAAGAAAAAGCTGAGGGTTTAATATGACAAACCGAAAAGGAGAAGTCGTACGTTTTGTTTGCGATGGGGGGGGTTGGAAATTTGCATGTACATGTAAAGCCTCACTGTTCAGCTCGAGACACTGACAATTACGACGCGCTGTCAGTCGGGTGTTTTCGAGGCGATGGTGAATGGTTGCAGCTAATGCCATGGGTATGTCAGGTGACTGAGCCCCCATGTTCAAGCAGCTTGGCCCTGTTGTAGAGGGCCTCCATCTTAGTCAGCCTTGTCTCATCTTATAAACAGACCCAGACAGAGAAGCTTTACCATGAATAATGCCTCAGGTCCGCAGAATCCCAACACCTATAAATCTTAATACAGGTTCCCGGATTCCAATGGGCAGCCGCATCTCTTTCCCACCCTGCCCGGCTCTGTTCCACCTCCCATGCAGACCCTCCAATTTTCTCCTCCCAAAACAATCCCACAGTGATTTGAATTTGCCCACGCCGCGATTTACCTGCAGGATTACATGCATATAGCTCATGCAAATCAATAAAAACATGTCAAGTATGCTTAGCCTCCTGCGGTTTGCTAAATGCAATTTATCACTAAGGGAATCTGGGTAAGCGAACGGGCTAACAAATGGAGTCGGATCATTTGTGTTGGACCTGTTGTCAAATACCCGATGAGTGAATTTTTCATTTTCAGTGCAGTACAGTCATTTGCGTCAGGTTGTGCGTGTTTGTTTCAAAGGGACTAGTGGAGTGTCTGCTTATTTCATTTGATACGGGCACCTGCCTTTATGAACCGCTGTAAGTGCGTATTACAGTTCCCCAGGAATTCGGTTTATTGTGCTGAACTGTGTGTAGTGAAACCCATCATACGCTGTGCTCACGAGTGTGCTTGTGATCGTAGCGTGTTATTTTGTGCTAATATGTCCCTCTCTAAGTCAAAACTAAACCTTGTAAAGTATTCCCGGCGTGTACTTGTCTGGCCCTCGAGCTCGCGCTGCGTCAGTTGCCCTGATATGAATTACATGTTGCATTTTTCACGCTTGCCCACTGAATTATATTAACTGGCTCTGAAGTGAAGGAAAATATACTTGTGAATCAACTTGTCTCATGTGTAGAAAGTTTCTCTCTGCAGACAGTCATCACGAATGCTGTGCATCACGCCAGTCCAAAATTGGGCGTGTGCCGGCGTGATGAGCACAGATATCGACAGAGACATCTTGCTTTGATATGTCCATCTCTGCCTGGTTGCTGAGGCTGGTCAGCGCGATGCCCAGTGATTCCCCGGATTGGGCCTGCTCTGGATTTATCTTTCATGAATTGGGAATATGTCACCTTTGAAGTGCAATTACAAGGCGAGCTGCGAAGGCGGGTTTTGCGAATCCACAATTTCACTACTCCACCCCAATTTTCTGTTGAGTGTGTCCACAAGTCAAGTTTAATAGGTAACGAACAGATTTGACCTGCTGTTTAACAGAGGCGGGCTCAGTGGGCACGGTTCTGTCAGCAGCCATTCACAAACCCAGATGAAACAAGATGAATTCTGCTTAAACTTGACCCCAGTCGTCTTTTTGATCTTTGAATATCAGAACCACTGATTGGCACATGTACCGTGTGACTGACGTCCCACTCTCCGGCTTTGTTCCTTTCAGTCAACAGCTCTGTACTACGTCCTCATACCGTTGTGAACACATTAGTTCACAGTGCGGCGATCACTTACAGGACTGCATTGTGCTCCCAAAACCGTTCCCCCTGGCTGGTCCAGAGATAAATTAGCAGCTTCTAAATAATGCAGTGAACCCTAATTCTGTTTGATTAGTAGCAAGTCAGATGATAGCGACCCATTGAAATTGGTCATCAGCATAAATAATGACCGAATGAACTGATAAAATGCAAAGTCGCCGGCCATCATAAATCACACGAAAAGCACTTGGTGTGGAAGTCATTGGAATTAGAAGTCCATGCTCCTATTAATTATGTTGCCTTGCCAAAGCGACAGTGTTATAAATCAGTTGTGAAAGGTACTCCAGCCGGCTGGCCTCCCCAGCAAGGCCTGCTGCCTGCAAATGGCTCTGTATACCCCCCTAATTGTTTCTTAAACAAGCCACCTCTGGAGGCTGAGGCTGATGGACAGAGTTAAACAAGACAACTGAAGAAGTGGGTGAAGGTTGCACTTTACCAGAGTATGTAGTTTGCACAGTTACATAGAGTCCAGAAGTCATATGCATGTATAAATTATAGGAGAGCGATGTCCTGTTGATTTATAGACTTCATTGTGTAACGTGACTCCAGCTCAACGTCTTCGTAAACGTGTTTTAAGGTGACTGTACTGATTAACGAGTTTTATAGCTGTCTTTGCCCAGTTTGAGTTAAAGCACATGCACAGATAATGTCTTACCGGTTATTGTGCATTTGAACCCCGGTGTCTCGCTGCATGTATAACAAAAAACTCGAATTCAAAGACAGCGTCAGCGTCGGTTGTTATGACGCATGACGTCAGCTGCTTCCTGTCGACATTTCTGGACTGACTTTTACTTTATTGAGTCAATTCATTCCTTGACGTCTTTGCCAGTGTTACCTTTGACTCAGTCAGTTCTTGGAGTTGTCAGAACAAAGAACTAATCTTTCCCAGTGGAAGCAGAGGTGTGTGTGTGTGTGTGTGTGCACGCTCTCCCCCCTGCAAGGACTTCCGTGAACCCACCATCAATCACACGCTCCTTATTAGGTTGTCCATAACTGACTGGACGTATTTTGCAGGCTATGCTATTAGAATAATTGCATTCTTATGCAGTTGGCTGTTCTGCTAGATTTATTTGTTTTAACCACGCTGAGGCTGAACAACAACTTGTGACGCTGCCTCCTCTGCAGGAGGAGCAGAGCCACAGTGATTGCACACGTTGTCCTGATGTTACCGTGCAGTGCCCTCCTGAATAACCGGCCTCGTGTTCTCAATCATCTCCTTTTACTCTGGACTTTCCCTTTCTTTACATCGCGAATGAATTAGTTCCTTCACTGCTGACGAACTCTGGACTCCCCACCTATTACACGGCCAGGACAAAATGGCTGCTCTGTCAATCCATTACCCATCTCTGTCTCTCTGTCCCTCTATCTTTCCCAGCTCTCCACTCTGTGTATGTGTAGCTGTGTGTGCACATGTGTAGGAAAGTCCCCAAGAAACCATTTAGGCAGTAGAAATGGAGCGGACCCAGGCCTCAGGTGTCCGTGTCACGGTGATGAATCACATAGAACACATATTAAACCTTCCTCATGTGAGAGGGGCTTGTGTTGAGCTGCAACCTCTCCCTGGCTGCCCTCTCTCCAAAAAATGAGAACCATTGACGGCTAAAAAAAAAAGGAAAAAGAATTATAAATATGACTGTGTATTCTGCCATAAAGGCCGGGCTGTCCCTGAGAAATTGATTTATTGGATTCCCTGACATTTTAGTTGTGGTCGTTATGTTATATTTATGGGGGAATTGCTGGAGCCTCTCATTATGCGCTCCTAATTTATTTTACATACTTTTATGGCCGCTTGTGTTCAGCAGGCCTTTACGCCAGCTGTTATTGAAAAAGAGAAAAAGGTATATATCGATCAAGATTTACATGTTTATCGCCAACGTTGTGATTTATTTTACTGCGTTTTCTTGTTTGGGTTGAGCTGCTTTTCGGTTGTCAACAACGTCGAGAAGCCTGATCCAAATATTTTCCTAGCTCTTATAATTCACCGTGTGCGTAAGGTTACGGAGTCTGTCCTGTGCGTTAATGGCTTGTGATCAGACAGCGACGGGGACATGTGCAGTCTTCTAAAGGAATAATCCGCATACAGCACATGCAACAACATCGATGGGCTCAGTCTACAACATGACCACTAAGTTTAAAACGCTTTTTTTCTCATACTTGAACCTGAAGGACAAAAGTGATTTACTGGCTGTACGTCTTTTCTCCTTTCACGCTGACACTCTGAGATGCCTTGTTCAGGTTGTTCTCCGTCAAGTTATGTGGCCTTGGACATGATTAAGTAATAAAAACAATTAAATTAAATTACTTAAACTTTTGATGCATTGAATAATGTCCCAAGATCATTCCTCAGCATAAAGGATGTGTAATTAACAGCTGAGATGAAGCGGTTATGAGCTGCTACTTATTAAATTAAAGTCTAAAAAAAAGGGTCTCCCAGCGAAGCCCGGGTGCTTGATATACGCTTATGCGGCTCTGAGCATCACCTACCATGAAATTTAGTGTTTCCAGGATATTTAACATTAAGACGTAGTTAAAATTAATTCTACGTGCAATTTCTCAAAAAGAAAGCTGACAACCAATGTCAATAAATCGTGCTCGGTCTGAGACGGGGGGATCGTAAATCTGTTGCTCAGTGCCGCCCCTCAATGTGGTAGTCAGGGGTCGAATGGGGGTGTGAAGCGGGGTACAGGAATGAGGAAGATGGATTTGTCGGTGAAGGAAGGAGAAAGGGCAATTTGAGATCCTGAGCACTGATTGGTGGAGATGAGGCCTGGTTGTCCTTGTGCTGACATTCAGCCCCTGATATTTGTTTGCCTTTGAATAATACTCTGGACAGGGCCTGAGAGTGATGGCCACCGGGTCGGCTGACATTGCAGCCTGTGCCAAGGTGAGCGACTTTGGGACACTTCCTCTCTCTCGCTCTCTCTTTCTCCCCTTTCACCTCATGTCTCTCTCTTTCTGTCTCTGGCCTGTCAATACACATCCACTTGTCTGATGGGTCCTTCTGAGGAGCTTACAGCTGACATGCTGGTGTCTTTATTTCCACCAGCAATCCTTTTAGAGCCAGCCTCAGTGATCAGTCATGCCACTGACAAGCGGCCCAGGCCACAGCACCTCAGCAACTCTCCATCCACACCTTCTCATGACTCTGTGACATTGCAGAGGAGGAGGAGCCTCAAGACGCTCTGGTCCATACCAAGGATTTAGCTTGACTCGTATTTCCAGATGCATATTTTTTATGCTAATGGTAGCTTTGTATCAACATGGAGGAAAACCCAGTTGCAGAAACAAGAAGAGCAAAGAGCTTGTTAGGTTTGGTTGAGCTCGGTTCTGAAAAGGCCACGTGAAATTAGTTATAGGCCTTTAACTGTACTCAAAGTTTGGCTTTGTTTCTTTAAGCCCATACAGATTCATTCACTTTCCTGTGATTAGTAGAAGCACAGTTATTAACAGAGGCCATATTGGAGGAAACACATCTCTAAGTATAGAGCTCTGGCTTCTAAATGAGCGCATTATTACAGAGACACACACTGAGTGGCTGTATCCTTAGTCACAGGACACAGTGTTGTGTTACAGGGTGGAGTAAGTGCGAGTAGTTTTCCAGCTCATAGCAGATGTAGCAGATGATGTGCTGTTGATTACGATGGACCGCAGTAATGATGGGCGAGGGCCGGTTCTGGCTTATGGCCTCTGTGATTAGTGGCTCACTGAAATGACTTATTTACAGTGTTGTTGATACCTCTGTAGAGAAATGACTAACTCCGCACACAAACGGGCCCTTTTACAGCTACGATCCCCTTTAATTAGGACTATGGTGACACTCAAACTTACAGTGTACTCGTGTGGAATTTGCATTTAGACACTGAAGCCAGCGCAGATGATGGATCTGTTCACAACATACAATGTGGTTTTTGAGTGCGCAGGCCTTGTGGAGGCTGTTTTACCTTAAATGCGGCTCTTTATACCTCTAGCTCAACGGATTTTAAAGCTGCAGGGACGATCTTGGTAAAGAGTAGCTTTTGTGGAAACCATGTCGACAGCTTAGTGCAGGCCTCAGGTGATGTGTTATCACTTACAAACACAAATGGAAATAGTCTTTAGCGAAGCGTAATGTGTAAACAACAAATGTGTAAACTCATTCCTCTACCACGCAAGAAGCAGGAATTCTGTCTTCGTGAATTTCATCTGGTACTGACTGACCTCATCCGGTGGTATCGTGGCAGCCTTTGTCTCCAGTTTGTCCTGTTTCCCTCCTCGTTTGGAATAACAGCCGCATTGGTGCTTCCGCTTGTACTGGTTTATACGGAGCTGCCGATCTTAGCACAGCCGACTTAGCTCAACTCAACCTCTTCTTCACCCTCCTTCTTATATTCTATTCTTCTCTTGTCCTCTCTGAGGCGTATCTGTTCTCTGATAGCCACAAGTTTACAGCTTTAATTTCCTACTGTAGCATGCGTCGCCTGCGTGCTTGTACAGCCAGCAGTGGTGCCGGGATCTGCTGAGGCTGAGGTCAGAGGTCACTCTGGCTAACAGCAGTCCTCTCACCGGAATGACAAACTTCCCTTGTGCTATCGCCAAGAAGTATGACGCTGCTTTTGTTCCCCCCTGAGGCAGCTGTGACAGGCTGGGCCAATCAGAGAAGTGCAGGTTTAAATCTGCCAAATGTTTAGACAAAACAACAGGCTCTTCAGTCTACAAACAGACAGTCCCTCAGCTTGACTGGCTGCCTGCTGCCGACGGAGATTACACTGAAGTGCTTAGTGCATATAATTACAAGTAATTGGCAAATACCAGGCTCTGACCAAACAGAAATGGTTTCATTATGTCTAATTAACACCTACTTGATTATGGTTAATTACTAGTGTTTGATAATGGAGGAGCAAAGTTGTCAGTCTGGAGACAAGTAGGAGCCATCTGGATCATTGATAACCATATGCCGGTGCCTTGCTTTGCTGGGACCGGAGCTGTCAGGGCCACCGACAGTGGCAGGTGTGTGCTATGCATAGACTCAGCATCTGCACGAGGTGTAAACACAACACAGCTCCAGTAAACATGTCAGTGCTCACACGCAGTCGAACAAACATGGATGCACAATCGAACGCACACCTACGCTCATGCAGTCGGGTAATTAATTGTTTTTTGACTGGCTTAACGTTACTTGTAATTATTAGGGTAAACTGACAGAAATGATTTTGTGGGTCTAAAACTGCATAGAGGGTTTAAGCAGACGCTGTTAGGAGTAAAAACCCAGTTCTTAACGGCCTCGGAAATTATTCGAAACAGAAGGTTCCCCGCTGTAAACAAAAGAAATTACCCTGCACCAAATTTGTGTCTGTCCCTGTTAATTAGCAGTACATGCAATGTGAAATTAGCTATGACGCACAAGGAAAGGAGAAAGATAAATAGTTCCTTTTTGAGAAAGAATAAAGTCAAGACTTGCCATATGTAGCATTTGTCATGTTTAATTGTAGGATCAATTAAAGTTTGGGGGATAATGATGATTTATAAGTGTTTGTGTATAATTTGATATTCATTAAGTCAGCCAGACACATGCTGATATCAGCTTGTTAATTGTGTTTCCTTTTGTTGAAGGGTGGCTTTTGAATGCAATTGACTTAAAGTTTAGAAGCTCGCTTGGCCGAGCGATTGTGTTCTGTGGCAGCCAAGCTTCATTGTGCTGCTGTAGCAATTTTGTCACTTCTTATTTGCTTGTCTTAAGTATTATTTATGAACCGCTGCTGAAATCGAGTAGTCTTTTGGCCCAGGCCCATTTGACTTTAGTTTGGTGTAGTTTAACTTCCTCACATACTGTGGACTTTATGACAGCTTTTTAAAACGCGTGTGCTAATGAGCTTCACAAGCTAATAGGTTGCTAAATTAACTGTATTGCTATTCAATTCAGTTTATTTATATGGCACCGATTCACAACAAGTCATCCTGACAATGCGAGGTTTGGGACCTTACACAATACGAAGTACGGTTGGGGGGCTGTCTGCCTCGACCGGCTGGGCTGTTCAGCTACATTCATCATTAGGAAGCCAATTTAGAATAATAACAGTAGCTGATACTTGACTTTCTGAATCCACTCAAGCTGCAGTAGCGAGAGCTGTTCTCAGTGTCTACTCACTGTGACATACTGTTCAAACGGCAGCACTGGTCAGATGAAGAGAACAGTCATTTGAGCTGTGCATAATGCAGCCAATTCATCATGCACATGTAATGTGTGCTGTTTGAGCGCACCAGACATCAGTGATGAGGGAGCACTTTGTTGTCATGCCCCCTTTTCCTTCCACTGCCAGGCTAAGATGTAGGCCAAGTGGAAGAGCGCCAAATGATTGAACACAGGACAAGATTCCCATTCGAACGGCGCACGGCTCTTCCTCCTTATTCATTTTCTTAGATTACCATCAAATTTGTGTCACCAGCCAGGCAGGGTTATTGACTCACAGCGATGCACTCCCTTTGCTTTCGTTGTTATTAGTTGACATGCTGACATTTTCATATGTGTCTTTGCTAATGCCTGCAAATTGCTCTGACCGAAGAACGCGAGAAGCGAACAGATAATTTTAATAAGATTGAACTGCAGATGGTGCGATGCGCCTGCCTTACATGTATAGAATACCAATTGTAACCTGTTTTCAGAGGCGACTAAGGGAGCAAACTCTAATGGGTTTTGACAACATTGTATTAGGCACAACAACGACGCATAATGTACCGAAAAATTGGACGTGAAATTGGAAACATAGCTGAGAACAAAGTAAATTTACATGGTTTGGTAGGTTTGGTGATGTCTGATATCATACTCTCTCATGCAAGCTCTATCTGGAGGGAGAAGGCAGGATATCAGTAGAGAGTGCTTTTAAAGTTAAGGCTGATGGATGGCTTGTCAAAAAAATAATTGCAGTGGTATGGAAGTGGGCTCGCACGAGCTTGCTGAGGAGGGGTTGGAAGGGTATGGGGGGTGTCAGAGCGGCGGAGGAGGAAGGCGCGATCAGCAGAGAGCATGATGGGAAGTGACAGTGGTCTGTCAAGAGGCAGTGGCTGCCCAGAGAAGTGTGAAGTCAGAGCTATGAGGTGGCAGGAGAGAGCAGGCTGTCAGAGCAAGAAAGTGGCTTTAATATGGCGAAAAGCAAAGGAATCCGCCTGTCAGGCCTGCTCAGCCAAGCCAAGGCGAGGCAGGAACAGGAGAAAGGAGAGGAGATGGGGAACAGTTATGGGTGAAAACAAAGGTAGAGTGAGGGATAGCCTGAAGCCTGAAGGAAGAGGAGGTGGAGAGCCGGGGTACGAGTACTGAGAGCTGTGTGGCAGCAGGAGAGGCATGATGGGAAATTGTGTGGGACACAGGAACAGGCCCAGACGTCAATTAGAAGTTCCTGAAGGAGGCTTTGGCGAAGTGATAAAACTCATCAGCTCTCCTACTCATTCTCCAGGCAGCGCTGGGGTAGCCCCAGGCTTCCTTTAACTGTCTGCACAGCTGCTTCTGTACGCAACCATAGTCAGCATGATTCTGTACCATCTTCCACTTCCTGTACTCGTCGCTACTTTTTCGTCAACCATTTACACCTTTCTACATCCTCAGCTCAACTAATGGGACTGAAAGACCAAGGCGAGGCGGATAATTATCGCAGTGCCATTCGCACGAGGTGCTGCAGTACATTAAATAAGGCTCGTCGGCCCTGTCTTGACCTTGTGCGAAAGGCACTTCAGTTCTGTGACCCACGAGTAGATGTTGAGAGGCTCGTGTGTTGATTACTGACGCGGTGGAATGCTCGATGGCTTTTCACGCCACAGTAATGGCTTTTGTTTTGTTGGTCTGTGATGGGGCTTCAAGCGCTGTCTGACAGACTGATGCCGCATGACAACGTCAGAGGGTCTTTGTGTTCCATTCTAGTTTTGCACTTCATTTCAGCCATTTCTTTGTGGTAGTGTCGTGATTTAAACGTCTGTACTAATACACTGGTTAGTATATACAGTACATACTAGGGAGCAATGAAGGGTACTTTTAATCTACTGTAGAAACCACGTAGTAAAGTCAGCTCTTCATTTTGCTGTGGCTGCAGTGTGTGTGGTGCAGCAGGAGCCGCGATGTGTGTCTTCACATTTATAAGCAATTAGTGTTGCCATAATTTATTCCTCATTAGGGGCACATGATTAAAGTTCTCGGTAGCTTCTTTGAACATTAAATTACACTCTCATTTTCCACAAATATAAACCGTGATATTTAAAGGGCCACTAACCACTGACTTGCATAATCAAAAAAAAAAACTTATTCTGAAAACTTGTCATTACAGATCATGATATAATGATACGTTCACTTGTGAACTTTCTACGCCGAGGCCCAGGCAGCATACAGAAGCAGCAGCTGATTGAGAGACAGTGTATGGATTTTAATGAGGACATTAGAGGCTCATCATGTTTATACTGGTTAAAAAATCAGCCAAAAGTATAAAAGTATTACCAGGGGGATGTGACATTCATGTGATCTTTATTTAATATCTTCAGATTAGGCCCAGACTCCTGGCTTAGAATAATATCTCATTAGATCAGTCGTCCAGACAGCTGCTCCAATTTCTCACAGTTTTCTTAAGAAATTAAACAAGAACGAGAACAAATTTGTTCACCTGTTATATCACAAATAAATGAACAGTTTCCAGTGTTTTGCTTGAGAGTTCTAACATATTGCTTAGGTGCCTAAAAACATCCCAGTCATGTAATAACTAGGTTTTTCTATTTCATTCAATAAAGTGAAACAGAAAAGAAAGTTTCTAGGTATCACACTAAGCTGACAGAGTTTGAGCAATATGAATCTTCTCATCGTCATCTTTAAAAAAATGCAAAACAACTACTGCAACAGTCTGTTTTGCTATAAAGATCTGTAACGTTTCTTTTTTGGTAATTAGTAGTAGCACGCTCACCTTTACAGTTGTGTTCACTTGCTGTATTTTTACCTTACGATAAGTACTACGTGTTAAGAGGACCAGAACTGGCTGCGACTGCAAAGCTTGGTATTTTCAACACCTGAACGGAGGCTTCTGTGTCAGCACTGATTGGAGGGAAAAAAGATATATAGACTGCCAAATTGATGAACTGACTCAGGAGGGAGAGAGCGAAGGCAGGGAGAAAGGAGGCTGTATGGACAGAATGGATGGATGGATAGAGGAAAAGCCTCATTTAGCAAAGAAAAGATTGTTTGGCCTGGCCATACAACAGGGGGGTGAGTCCAAAGCCATTGATCTCTTGCAGCCAATGACAAGGCAGAACTCAGCAATAATCATGACAAATGAGCAGAGCCTCCGCCAGATGAGAAACTGCCGATAATCACACAGATCCCCAAAAAGAAACCAGCAAGGTCGCAGCACGGGGCAGCGCAACTCCAAATACCTCTCAATAGTCTGGAGGGAGACATTGTAAGAAGAGAGACAAATACAGCTGAGAGGGGACAATGACAAATACAGTTGTGCGGTCCACTGCCTTTAATGAACTTCTTGCACTATAAGGACTAGATTAACACAGTTTCACTGGTTTCATTTTAAATATTACAAATTTAGCGTTGTTTTGATTTTTTCACTAGATAATGGAACAATGTGGAGCGATATTTTATGCCAAAAACTAAAAGCTAATATCAATTTCTGTATCCTTAAAACAGCAGCGACATTAGAAAATAAATTAGCTTGACGGCATGTTGCTTTAAAGACGTCCATGCCTGCGGAGTTTCTCTTTGCAGATTAGAGCTAAACAATAATGATTAAATTGCTGTAGCCAGTCAATCTGGGTTTTGATAAAGTATGATTGGTCGCCCATTATGTCTTCTGGTTTCCCTACGGAGGTCTGCTAGTCCCCCCACGGCGGCCGTGACTGGCCCACTTCCCTGCCACCCTGGGTAAAACATTTTCTAATCAGCTTTATCTCTCACATCTGAATTTATCTTATTCATGGAAAATGCCAATGTATTAACTGGCGTGTATGATACACAAGGTGACCCTGCTGACTTAATGACATAATACATTACGCTTAATGAAGTCAATATCTCGTCTTTTAGCTGTCTGTCTATTGGGCCGATTAATTGTGGTGTCATTAAAGTTAGCTCTCTTTTCATTTGAGCTTGGCAAGTGGCATAAAACTAATGTTCTTAGTTATCAACCGCTGAAATGGGATGGAGGGCGGAGGAAGTCACACGAAGGACGAGGGGGGTTTCCTACAGCCCACGGCAGCGTTTTCCTCAGTGACGCCACACACAGATGCACGTAACAGAAAAGCAGATGGAGTATTACCATAGGCATGAGCTGTTCCGTGAGTTCTGTGATAACGAACTGAATATTTTACGATTTTGTAGTATTCAGTAAGTATTAGCAAGCTGCTGTAAAGCAAACATGTCAGACGACTTTGAAAGTATCAGAAAACACGGATTAAGAGATTTCTTTTTGTTGTGTTCTTTAGTAAAATGTGGCCGATAAATCATTCAATAATGTCGTGTATTGTGAAAGAGTATGATGCAGCAGTTTTCCATGTGCACCGCTGTGATTGACAGGCTGTTAAGTGCTTTTGGTAGGAACGTGGCCCCTGTGGCTGCCTCTGTGTTTGTTTAAGGGGGTATTGGGGCCAGTGGCATGATATTCCCCAAACTCATACAGTTGTGACAGAAGTAGCCAGAGGAGGTTTAGTGACTTGCAAATATCTGCCAGAGGCCTCGGGGCTCGAAATGACACCTGCTCAACAAAACAACAGTTTCCTAATGGTTTGCAGTTACTATAAAACATTACTGCTGCCGTTTCTTGTAATGAGCGACTGCCACTCAAACGTGCTAGTATTCAAGCTACACATTATGGAAGTGAACAGTCTGAAGTGCAGGTTAATGTTTTTGTCATCCATAACCAAACAATTCAGCTCATGCAGAAACTTTTGACAAGGACAATACAATTTCACAGCGATGCATCTTTGCTGGGGCAGCCATCGACACCTGAGCCCCCTCTTGTTGCCACTGCCCCCCGCCCTGTTTTCCCTCGTCCTCCCGCTTCTCTCCCCCAGCGCTGAAACGAGCAGACAGGATGTGGGTAATTTACAACATGTTATCTTTGTCTGTAGCTGCGAAATGATATGAAGTAAATCAAGGTAGGAGTAATGAAAGGCTGAGAATTCATTCCTGTGAGCGCATTTTAACTGTGGTATCCGTTATGGTGGCAGCGCCTGAAGAGGCTGGAATGAGACGGGCTCCGGGGCCATAAAGCAGCGGCGGGGCCCATGTTAATGCTGTCTGTCTGGGGTTAGTAATTGGGTTGCACTGATGAGTTGCTTCAGAGACAAAGTGTAAATCCCCAACGCCTGCTGTAAATCTTACATTGTTGGAACAAGGTGCAATCCCAACAAATATTGATCCTGCCTAGGGGCACGCTGTGTGTAAGTGTGTGTGTGTAGACCTCCAATTACTACAGTCAAACCAGCGTGCCCTGGTAGGCTTGTTCTACACTACAATTGCATCCTTGTCGTTACCTTAGATTTGGCCCCTGTTGTTCCACCGCTGAGCGTGTTTTGGAGCGAGATTGTCACTGTGTCACCAGCTGTGTTTTTGTGCTCCGACTCAGTAGTTGGTAGGTTTGGGCTTGGAGTGTTCCGGTTGAAATGTAACTGCAGGTAACTCAATGATCTTTGATGGATTGTATCGCTGCATTATTCATGGTTATTGCTGCAGCAGCTGGATGGGATATTCTTCCCCTGCATTTCAACCCCTGATTTATTTTCACAACCCAATGTCCACGTTGATGTTCAGATCAGACATTTCCCTGCGTAATGTATGGATGAAGCAGCGATGTCCAGTGTTTTACACTTTTTTCTGGGAATTTAAATGAAACATGGTGGCGTGTTGTAGCTGTAGAAACTAGACGCGGGACAAAGGGCTAAGGTGTGAATTAACAATGAGTACTGAACAGATTTTTTATATTGTGATCAGTATACAAACACCAGATATCAGGATACAGGTGCTCCACTTCTTCCATGGTTCGAAAATGCCATTACACTCTCTTTAATCTGGCTGCTGGACTAGTCTGTGCGTCTGCGTGTGATCCAGGCAGACAGCTTATCGTTAAACATATCCTATCTGGCTTGACAGGTCACTGTCAGGTACAGCCCCCCTCCCCTCTCACCCCTGCACTGCTGATACACGGTGTCACACACACAAATCTAGCTGCACCGCTATGCTAATGTGATCTGATAGGAAGAGCTGTTAAAGCTGTGAACCATTTGCAGTAATGCAAGAAAATGTGCAGCTACTGGATCACGGTATATGATTCTGCCTCGGACCTGGCACCAGGATCATACGGGCGGAAGTGCTAAAGACATGGAATAGGTGGGTTAAATGAATGGCAGCGATATGTCCAGCTGCTGTGACTTTCATGGTGAATATGTTTGACTCACAAAAAGGTCAAGTCATTTAGAATTTATTTAGCAATGGGCTTGCTGCCCTAACCCCACCTGTCAGTCTGCTGCATGAATTGTGAATGCCTCACCTACTGTGGGATCGCCCGCCTTTTGCTCAGGCCGATTAATGCCACTTTATTCATTTGTGCGCTTAGTGGCCGGTGCAGTTGTGGCAGAGTATGTTTAATTGAACACCGATGGTCTTGGGAGACGCTCAACCTACTTTGTTGATTCCTCTGCTTGAAAGTACAGTCGGTGCTCGAAAGTTTCCCACGTGGCAGAAATATTGTGTTTGTAGTTGCAGCCTCTCAGTTGTTTTGTGGTAGCTGTGTGGATAACTCATAGCCCTGGCTCACTGTGTCCATCTGTTAAAGGGGCAAACCTGGACCTGGTGTGATACAAGATAAACCAGCGCTAAGGAAAGCGCCATTAATAATTCTCTTATTTGGGAATGGGGCCCTGTGCTTACAGAATACAGGGCAGTCCATCTCCTACAGTGAGAAGTAGGGTGTGTGTGTGTATAAAGAAGTATAAGGTCAGCAGGGAGAGACTCCTCTCTCTTCCATCTGCCCCTCCTTTCCTCCACCCCTCCCCTTTTTAGAGTGATGGGCCTAGGTTTTCCAAGGTAGTGCATTTGTCTGTCAGGAGTCTTGGCTGGCTCGCGTGATTTAGCTGCTGTCAGGTGATGCTGGTGTCCAGAGGATGATAGCGGCTGGCTGGATGGGGGAAATTTGTTACTTTTAGCTCTGACAGGGAGATAATTGCTGATGGTTAACAGAACAGTATGGAATCCAACGGGTTGGAAGCAGAGAGAAAGTAATGGGATACACACTAAATGGGTTCAGCACATTTCTGCCTACATGTAGCTAATCTAACACCTATAATGTCTCTCTTTACCCTTATTAAATATATTACTATACCCCTTTAGCTTTGCCTCCAAATTAAACTCGATAATTGGAATAATCAGTATTTTAAATAATTAAATAATTGTTATGCGTGGGTGGATTAGCTATTTTTAGGTGTGATTTGAATTCAGTGCATGTGTGCTTTCACAACTGAACGTGATCCAGACTGTTTGTGGACATTTTTTGTTCTACAGCCATCCCCTCACTCTGAACATCACAGCGGCGCCACGCCTGTGTTGCTTTGCATGTCTAATTAGGACGGGGCAGCAAATTTCTGGCTCTCTCTCACTATCCTTTAGGCCACTCACACGTCTGCTGCAATCTCCCTGCCTCATGTCCAAGATGTCCACAGAGGCGCCTCCCAGTGCCAGCATCAGGGCTACTGTCAGTCAAGCCATCCAAACTGCCAACAGCATATCAGGGATGGAGTTAAGTAGGAGGCGGACCTAGGAGTGCAAGCGTGATGGGTTGACAGGGCATGAGTGACAGATTAAACCCCTGGTTAATTGTCCTCTCCTCCTTACACTGATGTGGAATCTGCTGGGTTGTAATGCTGTGGGTGGAGTTAAGCAGCTTTGTTGTGATGGGGTTGTTGTATTGCATTTAACCCCATTAGGCTTTTTGCTGGACAGCTTTGTGGAGCCCGGAACAGCAAGACACAGTCACTAGCAAGATGAAAAATATGAATTCCAGAACATCCAGAATTCATTATTTTCATCACCAGATATGCGAAATACTGTCAATATTGACGTGATCGTTTCTTAAGAAAAACCTGGAATAGGCATCGCTGAATATGCATGTGGTCTATTGTGGTGGGCTCGCAGCATTAATAAGTAGCAGCTGATGCAGCCATAATGCCATGTCAGTCTAGGTTGACCTCAACATCATATTTTTATTTTCTCTTTGACAATGAGAGTAATAGGAAATATTGATTGGCAGTGCAGTTAAGTTGTCAGCATAGTCATTTAATGTGTCAGGAGAACCAGTTAAATTGTCAAAAAAATCACTTGAGGACTGTGCTCGTCCTTAATGGCTTTCCATAAAAGCATCTCCCTCATGACAGGATGTGCTCCCATCCTCACTGAATTACAGTGTTTTTTATTGACTTCTTGTTCTGTGTTTGGTTGAACATGCTGCATATAGATTCAGATATGAAGCTAATGGTTCTTTGTTGCTTGATTCCAGGCATACTGATAACTCAGACTATAATAACGTAGAGAAGAAGATGAATATTCCATTAAACCATTGCAGCAGCTACTAGAATGAAGTTAACAGCAAAAGATTAGCACATGAAAAATAGTTTTAAAGAGCCCACACTAGATAGTTTTGCCTTTTGATACATACTCGCATGTGCAAAAATACTGATTCCTTTAAAAAATACACAATGGCATACATTTTGATATGTTTGTGATTTATGGGAGCTTTAAAGAAAATCCCTTCCTGAGATGATATCTGTACTGATGTAAGGTTTGTAAACATTTTCCATCAGTTTGATCTGCCCTGTTGGTGTTTCCTGGGCAGCCTTGCCTGTCAATTAGCTGTCTCTTTAATCTGCAACCATCGTCAGTGGAGGATGTGTGATGCAATAAGTAATCTGATGGGAAAATGATCACTGAGTGAAAGTTGATAGCAATTTGGGAGGTGCTGGAGATTAGGTTTTCATTAGGATTATATTAGACACCGAGGCTGATTATAAAGGGAGCAGGCATCTACTGACGGGTAAAATATTTAGCAAATTTTAGAATTTAAAATGCAACTCAAAGGCTTTTTCCATAGCAACTACTGCGAGACTTTGGAAACACGACTCTGAAAGTGCCAACGATTGCTGCGTTCCTGGTTAAAGACCAGGACCGTCACCTGGACAGCTGACCTGATTTCAACTTCTCCACAGAGCTGAAGCGCTGTTATTTGAAGATGTTTAGTATGGAGCCTGATTGAATTTGTCCCTTGGTGCAGAGACAGGCTCCATTAGGCAGCGAGCAGCAGGGTCTGGGGAAAGACCAGTTAGAGAGATAAGATGGGGGGGGCTGCCAGCGAAGTCTGGCCTCGGACCCAGAGCGAGGGTTTAGGGAATAAAGCTCTGTAATAGCTGGTCTGGGGTCAGGAAGACGGCCTCTTTCTGTCGGACCCCTTGTGGTTAAGTAACAGCTGAATGTGAACAGAGGAAGAACAAGAGCTAATATTGAGAATGAAGCAATATCTGTTGGAGTATCAGACTAGTGCAGTGATTCTATCTCAGGCAAACTCTTCCTAACGGCCTCTGTGAGTTTGGCATATCTGATTCAGCTGCTATCAGCCATCGACTTGGAAATTGTTTGTGACAGTAACAAGCTGCCTAATCACTTGATTGATGGATGGGAGGAAGGCTGTGCGATGGTTAGATGGACATTTCCTTGACAGTGTGACTGGGCTAAATTGCAGGGCAGCTCCACCCTAGCTCTCTGTTATGCTTATATGTTTTTCTCAGTGACAAAGTTCCGTGCAGATCTCATTGCTGTAGCGAGTGGGTGATTGTGACAGTTGGCTGTCTCCGTGTTTTATGTACCTTAAGACTGTGTGTATCTGACTACCACGGCCCTTCCCTCCAGGCCCTTGGCCCCTGGCCTCTATCTCCTGCTCTCCCTCACAGTAATGAAGCCTGCCTTTAAGGAACGGGGTGCAGGCAGCGAGGCATCACAGATTAGGTCAGTGGAACGGCTAGCGGGCTGAGCATGATGGATGAGGGCCAGAATGAGTTTCTGCCGCGGCTGTATTGTGAAATCTTTTCATTGTCACCGACGGGCCTATGAGGGCCTGATGAATGAGGGAGCAAGTGTCAGGAACGCCCTTCCACTGCTCCCCCTTCTACTCCTTCATTATCTCCCTAAGCTGCCTGGCTGCGTGCCTTTCTATCCTGCCCTTTCGGACCATCCAAAAGCCTGGTCGCAACAGTACTGATAAAAATAGGCTGCGCTCACAGAAAGACAGAAAAGGACTAATGAGAGGAAAACGGTAAAGCGTTTGCAGTCATTAATAGGCCGTCGGGCTAAGGTTGCGTGAGCTCCCATTGAAGTTCATAAGTAAGCAAAACAAGCTCCTTTCTCCTCCTCGCTCTCTCCTCTCTCCAACCTCCCATGCGGACGGACCTCCTGCTTCCAGCGAGCGGCAGTGAGGGTGGTGGTGCAGGGGAGGGTGTTTTTATGGGAAACGTTTGTGACCAGTGTGACAGCTCTGTTTGATGGATGGGCCGCCTCCATCTGGTTGCAGTGCATGTAATAAATATCCATGCTCGTGTTTGACCTCTCTCACTTACCAGACACATCTTTCACTTTTGGGACATCCAAGGGGGACTCACAATTATGCTCTGCACTCTCCACTATAGCCGGGGTGAGGTAGCAGCTCTGTTTATGGGCCGCAGCCCAAGGGCAAAGAGTCGAAAAAATAGATAGCTGTAAACAATGCTTCCGCCGCCAGGTGAATTCTCCAGCATTCAATAACCTTTAACACCTCCTAAGTCCTCATCTCCCTGAGCTGACTGCCTGTGCACCACAATGCACTGCAGCTCTGCACAAGCGGCCTCCATCTTTTGACCGGTGCTTTAGCTTGGTGTCTACACATAGGTCAAGCGATCAAATGCCGGCGTTGATGTAAAACCTGCTAAAAAAGCATCGTGAGCTGCAAAAGGGAACTAATGTGACCAGATGAAACATTTCCCCTTTTTTTTTTGCTGCTCTGGTGATTTAATAGTGTATCTTAGTTATGTGTCCGTGCTTGCTGAGGTCACACCAGCCTATATCCTCCCTCCAGTGGCTGTTAATACACAGGAGCAACACACTTTCCGTAAGCGCTGCTGTTCCTCTTCGACTGCTCATAAACTGCAGTTGGTGTGTTTGCCCTTAGCGGTGACCCAGCGCATTAAGTTGGTCAGCTCATCAGTAACACAAGCAGATAGGCAGCCATTGGATTTTAATAAACCTGGATAATAATGAGGCTGAAAAGCGGAGTGAATTGTAAAGCAGAAGGCTAATGAAGTGCCTATGTGGGCAGTATGTGAGAAATAACCTATAACCTATTAAGAAACGGCCCAACTCCCTCTGCCCAAGTCCTACCCCTGATTGAATTAGTGCACTCTTTAATTACTGAGCATCCAAGATGGGAGCTCTGAATCTAATTGAACTTTTTCATGCTTGCTGCACCCCAGCCAAACAATTTGTTCTGTAAAAAAATTGAATTAACAGTCTCCCTTTGTCTCCTCTTTTGCATTGATTTCTGAAACATTAAGACCGTCTTAGGAGTTTTCAGGCCGTAAAGAATCAGGTCGTGCGGCATTATTCACAATAACGCATATGTTATAATCGCAGGGAGAACTTACTTAAAATTCAATCCACTTTGGCATCATTATCATGTATCAACATAATAAATGAGCCCTTCAGAGCATGGTAATTATAATTTGATAAATCATCAGCAGAAAATTAACTGGATGTCAAAACATTCATTGGAAAGGGTGATGAATGGAGGATGATTGTGGTGATGAATTGTGTTAATCTGCGCAGTATGAAGCCAGCGAAATGGCTAAGCAGCCCAAGATGGATGGGCCATAGAAGCTGCAAGGTCAGGACACACAACTGCAGAATAGAGGAAAGAAAAAATAGGAGGGAATGAAACAGGGAGGAAAAAAAAGAAGGACTTTCTGTCTTCCTCCCTCGCTTTCTCTCCGCACCGAGCGTTATCTGTCTTCTCACCGCGGCAGTTCTTTAAGTTTGGCTTCAGCCGTTTGGGCTTTGACAGTGAAGCTGACCCCATACGCTATTTTTAAGACACTTAGAGGATTTTAATAACAATTGTTGTGGTCACGGTGATGACGGATTAGCACACAGAAGGACGCCAACCACTGATGTTTCTAAATAGATCACGTTTCAAATGATTCAGGAGCCGTTTGTATCATCGTAGCACTGCATCATACACAAACCTTGTTATTTACTTTGTTATAACTGCTTCTTTATTTAACCAATTACCTAATTATTTCAGCTATTATAGTTTCTTCACTATACATTATAGAAAATGCATGTTCTCCATGGCCTGCTTTAGAAGTGAACTAGTCTTAGTTCTGCTGTAGTTGGAAACAAAAAAAATGTTATGTCATTGTGTGTGTGTGTATTTTTTACAGAAATAGTTAAATACAGTATACAATAAATTAATCTAACTAAATACTAATTATTAGTTAATTATTGAGCAGTAACTAAAGTAACTGAATGCTGCTTAACCTGTGACTAAGGCCTCGGCACAGTCTTCACTTTTGCTTGCTTCAGTTTCACGACATAGATGATTTAATTGCTCTTTGTTCTGTAGTTTGGAGTGGAAATCAAAATGCATAGCAACAGAAAGCGGCAGGGTGACTGCTTGAGCAGTTATACCATGCAGCGATGTTACGCGTCACCAGCTGTACATACTGTACGGTTGGAAAATTGAAATTGAAATTGAAACTTCACTTCCACCAGTCCACCATATCGTGGCGTGTTTCCATCAATAAGTCTTCCTGCTCGTGATAATGAAGGCTATTTCTGCAAATATTAGTAATTATATGTCAGTGTTTTGAAATGTGACAAAGCAGACAATGTTGCTTTTATTGAATTCATTACGTTTGCAGCCACTTCATCCTTTCGTTTATCTGCTTCTCGTCACGGCCTAAGTGAACGTGCGCAAACTGACAACTACGCCTAATGTCGCCGTACTCATTTGTGGTTTTGGGAACAGTGTTTGCGCTGATGCCTGGTCATGTTCATGCCTGACCTCAGTAGGAAGTACGCACCTGCAGCGGTTAATCTCACTGTTGTTAAAGTGGCTTCACCACACAGAGATCAAAAGTCTCCCTTCACATACTGTGTCATTCCTAGCTGGGAAGTATTAATCTCATACAGGGCTTCAGACACCTCTTATCTGGCTGGCAGGTTGACGGGTAAGGGAATATTCCGTCTCGATTCCACCAATGAATGCAGCACGCGGGCTATCACTTGGCGCACGCTGCATATGGAAGAGGAGAAATCACACCTTTCTTTCTGTGACTGCCATTTTCATTTGTGCTCTCTCCAGTCACTCTTTTCTGTCTCCGCTTTTCTCTCTCTCCTGGAAATTATCACCAGCCCTGTCAGGAGCTCTGTCGGATGGAAAGGTGGGGGGGAAATGTGTCACACCGCCTCTTAAGTTTCTGATTGTCTAAATGACACAGAATCTCATCATACAGCTGTCTCCCTTTCTGACACTACAATTACCCATAATTCCCTCTGTCATTCACTGTCTCAAGGTTAGTATTTTATAACTTGAACACAGGGCGAGCACATTTACATTTGGACGCTAGAATAAAAACGGACTGGAGAACCACAGTTCTGTTTGTGTCTGCGACGTTTAAGTGGAACGTGGCTCATTTCAAGGTTTTTAAAATGTGGCTTTGTTGAAAACTGCTACGTGCAAAGTGCAACTTAAAATATGTATTTTAAATCAGCTTTCCCCATTATCTTAATGACTTTGTTAATGGCCAAGTCTCTCGTTTCAGCCGATGCCATTAATCAGCTTCGGTCACAAAAATAATATTCCTGGATACAACCCGTCAAAAAGTGGGTGTAGTGCGTCTGTGTGACAAAGTGTGTTCAGCGAAAATGGTCCATTATCACGGCACCTTTTACTCCATCATCTCTGATATTCTTACACGGTCTCCGGGTTAAACAGCACGTCTTCCCATCCTTTTTACCCCATCCCTTGAATAAAGTGTTCTTCAAAGGTATATATTTCACTGCAGGCTGACAGCCTCAACACCGTAATTGACCTGAGAGCTTCCATCTTGCTCTTTTGAAATTCTTCGTTGTAATGTGTGTCAACTAGATAAAATGAGTCCCGTCTCCACCTTTTCTCCGGATTTCCATTGGCAAAGACGGCTGGCTGACTGACTGACTGAGCGACTGACTGGCGCAGGCTCCATTATCATTCTGTTTGAATGTCTGTGATCGGAGGGGAAAGATGCCAATCCATCCGTTGTTTGAAACAGGTGCTCACACTTCAGTCCTGTGCGTTAGTCAGCCATGTCGAGCATTTAGACGATTTGATAGTTTGTGATAAGAATTTGTGCTTTGTGAAATATTCTTTGCTCTTTCTGACAGACAGACTGGGCTGTCTGTCAAAGTGTCATGGTTTCATGGATGGAAAATTGGTTTTAGCCTTTCATTAATTTGCTAATGACCCCCTGAACGCTCATATTATTAAAATGGAAGCGAGAGCATATAAAGTGCATTGTAACCTTTGCATAACGTTTCAGTTTTCCAGTGACATCATTTCAATTTGGATGAAAAATAACTCTGGCACCCTTAATAATAACTAAAATGATTACTGTTAATTAATATTGATTAACATTAGATTTTTTTATGTTTGCGTGGAAGCCAGGAACAAATGTTCAAAGGTTCTTGCACAGGTCTAAGAACCGTATTCGTATTGATGCTACAGCACTAGTAACACCTTTAAAAAAAAGACTTCGCTATAATCTTCATTTATTGAATAGTTAATGAAGTAGCAATCAGGTCTGGTTTTTATAGTAAAACTTGTGTACTGTAAGTAATAGATTTATAACAAGGCTTAGTTATGTATGTAAATGGAGTCTAAAGGACTGATTGTGAGCCCATTTTTATTGGTCCCACATTCATCTTAACACAAGATCCCCTCCTTGCATCTGTGTCTATAAAGGTTTTTATTACGACAGTTTGCTTGTCATATTTATCACGTTACGTCCACAGTCAAATTGAAAGAGCTCGTTTTATTCCCCGCGTCAGTACAAAGACAAGCACCTTTCTCTTCTTTTAGCTTTGCTTGATTTTCACATGTGGCTATAAAAAGACATGCCCTGTTTTTTGTATGCCATGTCATATTATTAAGTTTCACGCTTGCTCCATGAACCCGAGACGTATTTTCTGCTTTCCCCCTGGCTAATTGGGATATTGTTAGGACTGTCTCCATCCGGAGCCTGATGCCCCTGAACGTGTCAATGCGCTGCTATGCTGCGGCTGCTAGACTGCTTGTCAGTTTTGGGGCATGTTTTTCAGACCAGTTTGCTCTTAGATTAATTAACACTATTGACAAACTGTGATAGGATCGCGTGATCCTTTCTCACCTTTGGAGACACCTCAATCAAAGTAATAATGGAAAAAAAGGCTCCTCGCGATTGTAAAGTAAGAGATAACAGTCGGTTTGGTATCTCTTCTCTTGAATGGCTCTCTGAGGAACTTTTCATCAGTGCAGTGCAATGTGTGCTGAACAAATGTCACCCATGTGTTTATTTTACCTTTGTCCGAGCTTACAAAGTAGAAGGAGGTTTTATGTGCCTGAGTAAAAAGGCTGGAGGGGAAGCGGCACTTTTTGGGGTAAAGCTGGGAGGCTAGAACAAGCTTTAGAGGCTCCAGTCCCGCTCAGGTTCTCTGGTAAGCCTGTTGGACATCCAGCTTTGTTCCTCTTATGGGCACCTTATAAGTGGCCTGATGCGGTTGTCCCCTCACATGTTCCTCTTGTACCTCAGCTGGGCCAATTCAGTGGCCTAAGTGCTCAAATTGAGCCATTTTGTCTCACTTTGAAACAAACTAGGACCCATTATGCGCATGTTTTTTTCTTTTATTCATACCCTCCTTGTCTCCCTTCCACGTTGGCCTGGGTCCGTGTAGTTTGTCAGTCCCCCTGCCTTTCTGTGCTCTTAAGTTCGAAGCGCTCGCCTTGTGAGGGGTCAGTGTTTTCACTCCAGCAGTGTCAACTTCAATCTGGGGCGATTTGGTGTGAAATGTGTGCCATGGTGTGGGGGCTTGCAGGTCAAAGCCCTGGTAATTGATGTTGCTTATTCATCTGCTTTTCCTTGTCTACTCCCACCGCAGCACAGCGGCCGTTTTTGTTTGTCTAAATTGTTTGAAGATTTACTGTAGGTCTTAGGGCCCTGAGAAGCATCCCCCTGCTGCACTTTGTCTGTGTTCCTACCTAGCAGGGGGTTCAGCACTGGGGACGCACAATGGTGCCAGCACAAAAGAGGCTTTCCCCAACACAAGGCCTGGAGGACATCTCATAGCATGATGCTTAGCACTGAGGGGGCACACAATGGCGGCGGCACAAAGGAGGCTTCTCTTAAGACAGGGCATCTAGCATGACAAGCAGGGCAGCTCTCACTGTAATTTGCCATGGAGCCAGCTTGACCAATGGCCTAATGACATGAGTGAAGCATCAGTAAACATTATGAAACAACACAAAGGGAGGGAAAAGGTGACTGGCAAAATATTGATCCTCTTGTGTTGCAGCTTAAAAAGGACGCGCTATTAATATTAGACATGGATTCATCGTCAGAGAGCCCATGTTGGAAACTGCCTGGGTCTGCTTGTACACCTGCTATCACACACACACACACACGTATGTAACGTTTAATCTGGCCTCCTAGCATGTCAGCCAGCTATATGGGTGGTATGTCCTCCGGGGCCTTTGAAGAGGGCCGACTTAGAGAAGAGCTTTGGATCATTACACAATAAAGAACACTTCATAAGTACTGAAGTGAGTTGGAGAAATGACGGTTAATGATGTTGACAGCAATTCACCTCTGCTGAATTACAGAAAGATTTGACTCAACTTGCCTTCTTTAATGAGCCTCACTCTGTAAAGGTAATGGGCCAGCGGTAAGACACAGAGAGAGGAGGGGGCGGTGGGGAGAAGGAGATCGTGGAAGGGTTTTATTCTTCATTTTTTTTTTATTCCTGGCACAACTGCAGCCTGTGATTTACGCCAAGAAGATGTATGATACACTTCTCACAGTTATCACAACGATGCTGGGCTGTGCCTGTGTTGCCACGGCGCTCACATCAGCCCTGGTCACCAGCTGGCGAAAGCTGGCGCACTTTCAGAAGGAGTAAGGCACAGAAAACCCAGCTGTGACCTCATAGAGTCACAGTCAGGAAGTGGACCTGAAGGCAGCTGAAGGCAGAAACAAGACCCGAGGGTGAAAGTCTAAATGGTTCAGTAAAGGGTCCGGGTTTGTTTTAGTTTCTCCGGCTGTGTGTTAAACATGTATTTTCCAAACTGTTTGCATGTAGAATATTCAATTTTATCCCTCTTCATAGACTACAGTATATTTACCTGTTGCTTCCGTATGTAACACGATAAAAGACTGTAAATGATTGACACAAAAGTTTGTCACAATCTAAAGTTGTGTCTCACACTCGGATGAAATGAGCCTTTTTCCACGTGTCTGGAGCCAGGACGCTGATTCCAGGCTACAGCTCCTTTGCTATTTCTAATCACGCATGTTTATGTGCAACTTTGTGACACAAAGCTCCGCTGACAGCGCAGCAGCTGATTTGCGGCTCCATTTTTTCTGCCCCCCCTCCCACATGCGACTGTCATCCCATCAAAGTAGCATATCTGTCGGTGTCTTTGAGGGTTTCACACTGAATGATAAATATGTACATCCAAACTGGAATTCAGCGCCAATTATGCATTGACAGAGATGTCACAGAGAACGTAACATTCGAATTAAAATGATGGCATTCAATTTCAAGCTGCCTTGTGCGGTGACATGTTCTATTATCTCCTTTCGTGGTGTAAGACAAGGCAAAAACAACAACAGTGAAAGCAGGAACTATCCCAAAGGTCAAGTCAATAACTTTGTTGTCTCTCTGCTTTTGCTTGTTGGCGCATCGACATGTCAATCATTAAGTCTATTAATAGGCTCGTTAGAGTCAGAACGTACTCGTGGCTTTTGTTGCCATTGTAGAAAAACTCAACATAGTCATTACCGCGGCAGCTTTAGAAGGACCTGGAAACCTCCCAGCTGTAGTAGGCTGCAGTGGAAGCCTGCAGGGTAGGTCCGCGCTGATTTAATGCTGCCACAGCTAAATCGATGCATCGCATAGGAGGATTTCACATGGACAGTGTGGAGTACTGTGGCGTGCGTGGAAGTAACGAAAGCTGCATCGCATGGAGGAAAAAACTACGAGGCTTGATGCTTTAATTGGCAGGAATCCTTGTCTAATTATCACTTTTCTGCTTGCTCTCCATGCTGAGATTATGTAATTATCTTTTTGAAACATTGTGGAGCGATACAGCTTTTTTTCCGTGCGTGTCTTTTCCGAGACGGCTCTGTACCTGACACTCAGCAAACCACTTAATAATATGCTAGAAAGGCGGCTAATTATATCATAATAATGGCTTGATGAAAGCAATAAGGCGGGCTGGTGAATGAATGATAGCGCAGTTAGACTCGAGTTGTATCTTTATCTGGCATCACTGGAATCACACTAAACAGGAAGTTCTGTAATTACTAATGTGTTTATTCATTATGCCACAAGAATTTGGAGACTTTGCATTTGTTATCATTATGCAAATCAAGGCCCACACTAAATAATATGTTTCACTGCAGTGATATTTTCTGCAAATAGAATCCCTTATCAAGTTAATTACTCCATGTTTACAAGCCCCCCCAAAGCTTGGATGCCCCAATTAAAGACTACACCTGTTCTAATTGTGGGATTTGTTTTTCTTACATGTGTCATTACATGTACTCCTGCCGAGCACAGGTTTGTCAGGGGGAAGAACCAACAGTTAGACCCCTCGCTGGGTTCTACCAACCTTCTAGGCTGACTGGTGTCGTCTTTATCCGAAAAAGAAGCAGCAGCACAACTGACGCGCACATCCGCAGGACCTGAGGAGGGAAAGGTGGGCGGGGAGGGGGGTGTAATCTGACGGAGGGCGCACCCAAGCACCAGCAGCGGCGGCGTCAACAGCTGCCATGGACTGCTTTCGAAACTTTTTAATTAGCACTAATTACCTTTGCAGGAAAATGTTGAGGCTTGAAAGGATTTGTGTCAGCAAGTGGGAGATCAAAGATTGCGGTGCTGTGCATTTTAATCTCAACACTGTGGGGTAATAGGGAGCTGTTTGTGTGTTAGGAGGAGAGCGAGAGAGGGAGGGAGAGAGAGGGCGGGTTGAGGGGTACGAAACATCCCAGGTGGTGCTGGAGTACTCTACCTCTAGTAATGCTGTCTACCAGTCACACCACAGGTCCTGTCACATTATAAAATCTTCCACTAATATAAAGAAATTAACTTTTTTTACTGTTGAATTGAATCATAGCCTTTCGCTCTCTGTGTTCATTTTCCCCTTTATCTGCTTGCGTGTGTGCATTCCTCAGCCACTGTGTGCACACGCGTGTGTGATTTCCTTTGTGTGTGTGTGTGAGCGCCGCTTCATCAGGCTGACAGGCATTTCATAGAGGTGGTTTTTAATGCATGCCTGGACATCACTGTGGCAGGGTCATCCATCAGACTTCAAGACAACATCGATCATTTGCCATGAAGAGAACGCGGGGTAGTGATTATTTGCTATTAGGTGGATGCTGAGGCATACAAATGGCTGGCAGTTGACAGTTGAACTCACTCAAACGTAAGCGGGATGGCTCACCCTCTCAGAAACGTTGACAAGCACGGAGCCTGAACACTGTAATGACAGAGCAAACAGGCAGACGAGGCACTGAGGCGTTCTTCCTCACAGATTGGAGCGTCTAGGCCCATCATTAATTGGTTTTACTGCAAGCATACATGAGTTTATTGCCATTTACGTTCTGGACGTATTTATATATATGTGACGTGTTTCCTTTATCATAAAAAATGCCTTGATTCACCTCATCACTGTGATTATATGCACATTATGATTTGCTCTTTAAGACGTCTAAGCCTACGTAGCGTTGGTGATGCGCGTGTGCTTGTTTGTGCCGCTGTGATGTCCTCACCGACTGAGATGCCATCAGTGAATTGATTTTTCCAGCTTCTGCGCTCAGAGAGAGGCGGCTGTTTGTCATGTGGATAGACAACTAATCTTTCAATACAAACATTCACAAGACGCATGGCTGTACTGTGAGTACAGTCCAGTCACTGGGTAGGCTCTGAAGGAGCTAAGCGTCAACAGGATGCTGCGCGCCCCCCTTGTCTCTTGATGTATTTCACAGCTCTCATTCTGTCTGGCCATGTAACAACCTTCGCTCGCTGAAACTGTAGAGACGTCCACCTTTCTGCCGTGATCTCTCCATTTCTTTTCTCCACTGGGAACAAGGCATCTCTCTCTCTCTCTCTCTCTCTCTCCACCTCTCAATTGGGTCATTGTTGGAGCTTAGACTTCATTCCAGGCCAAACCGGGGTCAAGCAAAGCTTATGAGGTTGGACCTGACAGGAATGTCTGTCAAGCCCTTATCCCCTTGCCAGGGTTGATCCAGGATCATTAATCAGGCAAGGATTGGAGGTGCAAGGGGAAGCATGAGGCCAGGTGCTGCTGACCTCAGTACAGTGACTTTGATTTTTGTCTGGCCTTGGCTCTTTGTGAGCGTGTGAGGAGGGTGGGGGGGTGGAGGGAGGCGTGAAGTGAATTGACAGGATCAGTCCCTGTCTGATTCAGTGCTCTCAGCCCCACTGCCAGCGCTAATGACATTTAGAGCGAATATTAACCTCACACACTCAGCAGGAACATCCACAGGGGTAGTCTATAACTCAGACACCGCAGGATCCACGGTGATGTTATGATTCAGACACACTGGAGGCAGCGTTAAGCAGACATTTTTAACAATCTAATCTATGCTTCCCACATAATAACCTCACAGAGCATCAGGTAATGAGCAGTGATATTTAACTTCTTCATCAACAAAGAACTTTGCTAATTATGTTTCACAGATTTCTTCTTGCTTGAATTTGTTTATGTTCTCTAAAAGCATATTTTTGTTTTGCATGATGTAACCCTGGGTAAAGTTCAATCTGACACGCCACCTCCAATTGACAGCTTTGTAGCAAGTGATGCTTTTACACACAGGCTTTCGGGAGCAAGCCTAGCGCAATATTCAAAACAGATTAAGAGTGAACCTGCATAAAGAGGAGATTTGCTGGCGGCGCCAAACGTACTCTAATGATTTGCATCGCCATTAATAGTCATTTACAGCTGCCTGGGAGGAGACGTGTAATCCCCTTCCCATGTGTGAATTGACATGCATTCAGGGAGGGTTGTGTGTGTTCTGGACGTGTGATCTTTAAATGACTTCCACCTGAGGCCTGGCAGTAGAGAGAGGAGTGCCACACTGAGCAGGGCCTGACTACATCTAAGGAAACATAAGGGGTGAGAAATGGAGAGCTGTGGGGGAGATCGAGACAGATAATGACTGTCTAATTCACCATTGCCATCAGAGATGCATGTATGGAGACGGGTATAGAGCGTAAACTGTAGCTGGAGGGAAGACTGCTGGAACAGACCTGATCAGCACTGAGTGGAGGTGGATGGATGCAAGGAGGGAGCTTCTAGGCTGGAGGGGTTGGCCATTAATTTGCTTCGCAAATGATGTCATCTTATTTACCATGAGCTAAGCCTGGTGGTTTTTAAAGCTGTATTTTGGTATTTGTTTGATGTTTATTTGTGGTTTTGTTGTGGCGTAGAGTAGATAAATGCAGCTGTGTGGAACTAATGGCTGGTTTATGAACCGATTATATTTTATCTTACTTTTAGTTTATTGTAACAAAACTGAATAACTGTTATTGGACTGTATCAAAGTAGTTGCTATTTAAAAAAACAACTAAACATACTGTAAGTGTATGGTGCATATTTGTTTCAACGAGAGACTCAAGTGTTTATATACCGTACGTCTGCAGGCTCCAGCTGCTCCACGGTCTGTGGTCACTGCCGTGTCGTTCTCCTATTCATGACTCGCCTTGTCATTAGATACTTTTGCTGGGTGATATAATGTCTCAGAAATAATATTGACATTTTAAGATGTCTGAAGAAGAATAATGAGCCACTGAAAAGCTTGAAAATCCTACGTGACCTGTGCTCTGTACAGCCTCCACTCCACTGCTGCTCTCACTGTTACTGAAGTCTGCACATAGCAAGTAACAAGCATCACTCTCATGCAAACAAACACAATGTGCAGAAGCCGTGCCAGCACCAGGTGAACCATGCAAGTCTTGTACTTGACACAGAAGTAGATTCATTTCATTTAGCAACAGTCTCAGCCACAGAAAGTTTACATTTAAATACTGAATAACTGCTGAGGATGGAGACTTAAAGTGTCCGGGAACCGTCAGAATATTTGGAATAGTTCAGGTTGACATCCTTCCTCTGTCTCTGTCCAAACCTCCTCCGCTCACCTTCCTTATTAAGTTTATTAAAGCCACTCCATATACCAGGCTTCCGAGGTCCAGTCCCTTTTCCCATTCATTACAGTAGCTTATCCAGGCAGGCAATCGGATGTGTGCTCTGAATAGTCCATTATGCACATATGAAGACCATCATGGCTCCAATATTGGTCAATTCATCAACCATTTATGTGTTGCCCTCTGAACGGGGAGTCAGTATTCCTGTCACCGTGCAACTCTGCTCCTGCATTTAGAATAACACCACCTTGCCTTTGTGCACCGTGGGCTGCGGCTGCAACAGCTCCCCAGCGTTTCCAAGTGTTTGTGTGGCTTTTTAACATCAAGCAGATAAAATGTTATGTTTTGTACTGGTAGCTGGAGGGATGATTCCTCTGACCTCTACGCCGTCATAACTCTAAAATGTGCCACTTAGACAAGTCTAATCTTAAGCTTCTTAACATTCCTTAAACTGACCTACCAACTATAATTCATTAACAATTACAAAGCAGAAAGAAGAGAAAGGAGAGTGTGTAACGTGTAAAAAGCCAAGACTGCTGATTTCCATTTTTCATGTGTTGCCTGAGGATATCTGACATGACACCCGCACGCACCATTGGCAGGAGTGACTGACATATCAGCCAATAATGGTCGAGAGTTTTCTTCCCTCTGTTGTCAGCAGTGGTTTATCAATCACTACGTCTGCATTAGTATTAGTGTATTGATCTGGCAGGGCTGTTCGCTCGCTCAGTGTCTCCCCTCCAGTGCCCTTGACTTCACATCCCCGGCTTCCTGCGGGTTTACTCCCACTGTTCAGTCTTCACAGATAAAAGTGCTCTTTAAACTCGTACGTACACATTTATATAAGCTCGCATGCTTTGCGCGCAGGCAGCGCCGTGTGATGTACAGTGGTGAGCTTAGCACAGGCTAAGTGCGTATCAAAGCGCGAAGACGAGCCACTTGAAGTATTAGATCTGACAGTGAGGATGATCATAATTATCTTAACAAGGCCTCTATAGTAACAAGTTAAGGATTGTCATGTTGTTTTGCAATTTTTGGAAAAAATATAAACAAATATTTGATGCAACACAGTAAAAAAAGGGAAATTTCTATGGAAATGTCAGTGATACTAGTGGTAATATTAAATCTGTAACAGAACAACCATCGTGAAGGATGTGAATTACACAAAATCATGTTCACATTTGAAAAGAGTTTCTTTGCATAATATTTACTGCCTGTGCTGTCTGTGTTTGCTGTTTACCATATTTCTGTAGCACTGGGATTCGAGTCAATTACGCTCATTATTTTTGTTAAAAGCTCTTTTTTTTAGAAGTGAAGTACTTTTACTGCAGTGCTTAAACTTTGTTAGTTTTCCAAGCTGCACATTAAAACAAGAAAGCTTATAAAAAGTAATGAAAGCTGCTATGGAAATCTGCAGAGGGAGAACAGAAAGCTGGAGAGTATTAGAAGTTCAATCCCCGCACTGTAGTTAATGCTGGATGGGACTCTGGCTCTCCCCTGGCTGTGAATTTAACTGATTAAATCAGCCAGTGCACGCAGCAGTGGTGACATGAAAACAACAATTAATAAGGCTCCCTCCAGTGCCATGCGGCTCCCTTTAACCGAGCAGCTAATAACGTAACCCACAGGACACACACACACACACACACACACACAGGTGGCAGTAGTTAGTTACCAAACCTCTGTTTCAACAAATGAAATAATGTTTAAATCGTGTCGTGCTGTATGTACTGTAGTTGTTCCAAACTACGCTAACAGAGATTATATGATTATACACCACCTTAATTGTGTATTGTGCCAAGTTTTTGCTGTTTTTTATCCAAGACTATAATTGCAGTGTAGTAGTAATGTTGCAGTGGCACAATGAGCACAAATACAGACCAGGCTTTTTATGTATTATGGTAGGTTGGTAAAAACAAGCATAGCATTCACAAAACTAGAGCATCTCTCCATTTGTTTTGTTTTCATCTTGTCAGTGTGTTAATCAGACCCCATAAGAAGTTGTCAGGCCTTGGGCTTTGCCAGCACGTTAGCTACTGTAGGCGCTGTCAGGTTTTGTGGTGCAGATCAGGTGAGTGTTTGCAGAATGCTGATGAAATGAGGCAGCTTGGTCTGCCTGACTTGCGAGTCAACAGTGAATTGATGATTGGTCATTTTGCACCAGAGGAGACAGCAGAAACCCTTTGCTTGCTGCCGGTGTGTCTGCTGCGTGCATCTGGCTGTGTTTTTGTACCGAGCGCGTCTCGGTGGAGTTTCAGGCGCCGTAAAAAGTGCACATTAGTTTATTTTCTGTAATAAATGCTGCTTTCCCTGGAAATAGTTGAGCAGCGTATGTTATTGCTGCTTTCATCACGCAGGCCTGGAGCTCGTAGGTTACGGTGAAGCGGTTCAGATCTCGCTGTAGCTGGGGTCGATCATGTAACAGTGTGGCAGTGTTGTCTGGAGTTGATATTTACTTCACTTAATGCAGAGGTTCTCTATGTAGCAGCATGCGCAGTTATGAAAACAAACTTGCAGAGGCACACGCAGATTTAAATGTCAATGAAGTTATGTAGGACGCAGAGTGGCATGCTGACAGCGTGAAGAACACAACAGGAGCATTGTCTTTGTGCGAGTTATATGACCTGAACTTTGCAGGGCCAAACATTAGTCCTAACACCACCTTCCATCATGTTTATGCCTGTGTGAATGTGTCTGTGTGTGAGAGCGAAGGGGTTGACATGACCCCTCACCCTCTGCAATGTGTCATAAAAGGCACCGGAAAGGCAGAAGAAGAGAGACAGAAAGGAAAACGCCTCCTTTGATGTTTGAAATCCCAACACTAACCCCTATTGTGGCACAGTAGCAAAGAAAAAAAAAAAGTTTCCGTTCCATCTGTGATTGTGAGTGTATTCCGGTTCCTCTGTGAAAATGATGGATGACAAGTTAAATTTGTGTCTGGGGAGTGAAGGTGAACTGTGACAGAGTGATTTGTCTTGGGAATGGAGGGTTAGGGTCAGGCGAAACTGGGCGCCTCAAGGCACAAGACATTGACAAATTCATCCTGCCCGCTGCATTTCTGAAGCCTTTTGTTTTGAATCCTGGCTACTCACAAGTGACCCCCATCCCTCATCCTGCCAGCCGCTGAAGGATGCCTCACCATGCCAGGGGAGCTCAGCACCACTAATTCTTGTCATTCACTTCCCTGACAGGCTCAGACCCATACTCTCCTGGCGCATGAAAGAGAGTGGCTGAAATATTTATTTCTGCACAATAACCGCCGACCAGATTTAGAGCCATAACCGTTTTCCTGTTGCCTTATCGTTGCAGGTCACTGGCAGGTCTCAAAATGTTCACTGAGCTGGAAGAGCTGGTCGTCGACAACAATCTGCTTGGAAATGACCTACGGTTGCCTAAGTTACCCAAGCTCCACACCCTCACACTCAATAAGAATCAAATATCCTTTCAAACAAATCGCCCAATCCCTCTCGGTTTGATTGGTGGTCTGCTTAGGTTTTATTTCTTGCATTCAACCTGACTTTGTCTCAGAGAACTAGTTTTTAATGCCAAGGCTTTGCAGGGGGACACTGTGTGTTGCAAACAGAGCAGAACTTAGCTGTCACAGACCTCCATGCAGAAGTAGTTTTTGAACCACAGGGACCTCTAGTGGAGTCAAATTTAAGAGCCAGCACAACAGATGTGCTCTTATTTTCTCAGAGGATAATTTGTGTTGGATTAAAATGAAAGAATGATGGAAAAAACGTAGTTTAACGTGATTGCTGTTGGTTTATAGAAATTAATTTGTATTTTTCACCTTTGCCTCAGACTCACCGAAATGAAATCAATCAGTAATTTAATTAACTCCACTGAACACACCAGAATATGTTTGCATTCCTGCCCATCGATTCTAATGGCCCTGTGTGCCACCCAACGTAAACATGTTAAAAGCAGCGCGCGGCTCAGCCACCCGAAATTCAAAACATGCACACATTGCAGGGCTGTTTATGATCAGTCAGAAATGTGTGAACTTCCCCTCTGAGCTTCAGAACAGGTTTTGCAATGTGTCCTGTTTTCCTCTGGTTGTGCAGATCCAACTGGGTAACGGTGCTCGTGCTCTCTTGCACATTCACACACACAAACCCACACTTCCAGAGTCAACATTAAAACTGGGGCTCCTTGAAGTGCGCGTCTGGGACTGTGTGCAGAGTTTGGTTATGAAGTGGTCGGCACATGCTAATAGGCCAATTATGTACATCCTGTCGTGGCGCGGTGCCATTTTAAAGCTCGAGCGCTGCATTAGTGCAGTTGTATTTTGACACTTCGGGGCTCAATTTTCCAAGCGAATGTATTAGTGATGAATGTGCCTGCTTAGGGGCTGTTTGTTTTTTTCACGTTTCGCAAAAGTTTTCCACAGCACGGTTCTGGGAAGCACGGACTGTTTGAACCACAGGGCATCCATCATTTTGTCACTGTTCTGCACTCGGCCACCTAGGAAATGAAAGCGATCGAGAGAAGGAGAGAGAGCAGCAGCCAAATTGTGTCGCTACTTTATGCCAAGCCTGCACCTTAAATTGCCCCTCTGTCTGCCCAGTCTCACAAAGCCTGTGACTAACCCCTTTGAGCACCTCTGTAAATTTGACAGTGACGTGTTTTAGTGCACGGCAGCCTGGGAGGGGCTGCACGGGCAGTAAATGCTAATGTAATTAACGGCGCTGGGTCCTTGACATCCGCCCTTTGACACCTGACTGACATCGAGGCCCTGCTGGAACACTTGGCTGATGTGACCCCGTCGCTGAAGTACCTAAGCCTGCTGGGAAATGAGGCTTGCCCCAACCAGCTGGTCAGCCCGGATAAGGATGAGGACGACTACCAGAGATACAGGTCAGTGGCTGGGAGGGGTTAAGCGGTGATGATGTCACACATAAATAAGGAAGCGGCCTGTGTGTGCTCAGCCAGACACTTTTGACACTAAACTATTCAGAATGACAGCTTTTTGTAAGTAATGGCTTTGGAGATGTTCATGTTTCTGCATTCAGCCCTTTGTATTTCACAAGCAGACTGTGGATTCAACCACATCGCCCTAAAAGCTTTGTCAACTAGCCCCTCTACACTCCAGTTTGCAAAATGGATTTCATGTGTGACTAGTCACCACCGCAAATGAGTGTTTACTACCCTGCCGTACCAGAGCAGATGATGCATTAAACATCAAGCTAGGCCTCAAGCCATGCAATATGACCACCATTTGTCAGGGTCCTTTACATGAAATGCGATAAAAGGAAAAAAGCATTCTCTCTTTTGTCTGTTTTAGCCCTAAGTGCTTGTTTCTGACTCTGTGTTGCCTATTAATCATTTACCACCCATGCCTTTCTTGAATAATCCTTCTTCTCTCTTTTTGCCCCCCTCTCTCACACTTCCCCCCTCCTTCTTCTTCCTTTCTCCTTCTCTTTGCCCCTCTCCTCGCATGCTTATCTTACTGGTGAGGGGAGCTTTTCTGTTTTGACTGACAACATCTACGGTCCTGTAATGTAATATTCATAATGTGTCACATAGTAAAGCATCAATTTGAGCGTGATGCAGATTTCATGTCTGACAAGCTTAGGCTGTATGCAGGTCGTGACAGCACTGGCCTTGGGCAATAACTACCCAGCCCGATGCCTCAGGAGCTCTTGGTCTCGCAAGTGAAATTCCCTGGTGCGTTGCATCGGTGCCCCAATTAGTGCAATGACACAGAAACATAGCGTTCATTCACACAGCGTTGTGCAGTCTGCAAGGAGGTTAAGTGTCCCTACTTACCCCAACCAAGCGGACGCTCAGTGGCCAGCTGTGGTACTGCAATGACTCGTGTTCAACGTCGTGGTGTTTGATATGCAACGTTTAAGACGTGCATTGAGTTTAAAGGTAACCTTGTGGGGTTTTTTCTCCGTGCTTCTGTGATGTATAAAGATTAATGGATCTCTTTGTGGCATTTTAACCTCTTATCATGATGGAAGTTATCAGTTTGTCCAATCTCTCTGTGTCAGATCAAAGAGCTGGTGCCTGAGGTGCCGTAGTCACCACCTGGACTCTGTGGTCACTAAAGGCTTTAAATGCAGTTGAATATTAATTACTCTGGGTATCTATGAACCTTGCTTGTAAAGGTTGTTTTTTTTTCCAAACCGCATTTACTCTTTGGTTTTTATGTTCTTGTAAATAATCTGTGACTGTAATGTCTACGATTCCTGGAAACACTATTACATTTAGTACAATGAATGAGTTGTTGGGTTATTGTAAATGATGCCAGTTAACTATTAGTGTCACCTTCTTTTAACGAAACACATTCAACATCTCCAAGAGCAACAGCGTCTGTACTGTTGTCAACACATGATGTGCTGTTCCTAAATAAAGTCTATGTGCTCTTTCCCCCCTAGTCATGCCCCCCAGCCCCTCCCTCCCCTTTTTGTGTTCTCTTACGCTCCCTCTGTGGCTGGGTTGCATCATTAATATCCCTACTGGCTGACAGAGCCTTGTCATCTGCTCTGACCCTATGATGGTAGGTTACCTATGGAGAATAACCTCCCTGCATTTTTCCCAAGGGCATCCTCACGTTTCATCATGGAAATGCCCTGAACAAAGTCGTTTTAGAGGAAGGGAAGCACGGGGTAGGAATGGGGCCTCTTGGATTTGAGTGCTGGTGCTCTTACTGGTGTTAGGGGTTAGAGGCAGGTCGTATATTTTTCTATTTATATCATATTTTTTTCTTCCGTGCACAGAGATGCTTTCTGTTCCGCGTCAGTCCAAACATGATCCCTGCATCCCCTGCTTATAATCCTCAGGTGTTGAAACCTTGACACGGGCTTTGCCGTCTCCCCTCATCGCCATCGCCGTCATCAATTTGTCACGACTCTGGTCTGTGCCCATATGCCCCTGTCCTTTCTCACCCTCCACTTAGATGCCACATGCATGTCCTTTTCGGCGAATGGCTCAACCCTGACATAGCGGTTCCTCCACCCCTGCCTCCTCCTGAAAGGTTCTGTTGTCATCCATGTATTCCAACCATTATCTTTTGACGTCCCCCCCCCCAGTGAAAGACGGAGAGTGTCTGAAAGCTTAGAGAGATAGCTGTGATGCCGCAAGAATGACAGCTCTGGCAGACGGCTCGTATCTCCTTTCGTGCTATTTATATGTTGTACTTATTCTTATCGGCTTTGAAGGTTATTACTTACAAGAAAATATCACCATTAAATCTGCATCACTATTAAACCTCGGTAAACACAGCCTCCTTTCAGGTTTCACTGATGGGTGAATTTACATATTTGAATTCTTGTCAGTTTGATTAGTGTATGATGGTTTACAGGCTTCTCTGTTTGTCTCTTTGTGATAAACTGGCCTGTGACGAGACCTAAGGCAGCAGACATGATTTAGTACAAGCTGAATTGTTTATTTTTTTATTTTTTCATGCTGTAGGTACTTTGTTCTGCACAAGTTGCCCCATCTGATGTTTCTGGACACCAGGAAAGTAAGCAAAAAAGAAGCGACGGAGGCACAGGCGAGAGGAGCGTTCATGAAAGTGGTCAAGCCCAAGTCAGAAGCCGTGAGTTAACTTTGTTGTGTTTGGTCGTCTTCGTCTTTATGCCAGTGTGCTTGAGCCTTTCTTCCTTCCTGTGCTTGCTTGACTGTCTCCGCTCACAGAGGTGCTGCTAGCCGTGCCCTCTGAAGGCAGTCCCTCTGTACACTCATTGAGTGTGTGTGTGTGTGTGTAAATGTGTGTGACCAAGGCCTGACCTGATTTTGTATGCATGAGCCCAGATCAAAGACGACGGGCGGCTGTCCGGTCGCGGTTGTGTTGCCAAGTGTGACATGGCTGCCGATTGCAGTGACAGCTCACGTACATGCCGCTCACAATCACTTAATTATCCCAAGCCCATGCACTTATCCCTCCTCTTGTTTTGGGCCACACAGACTAATTAGAGTTTGGAGGTTCATAGATATACCCACTTCACCTCTCCTGTCTCCCGCCCCCCTCCTCTTTCTTTTATGCCTTTGATAAAGCAATATAAATGAACGGCTTTTGCCTAGATTTGATTCCATGTAATTGTAGATTCATGAAATATTCACCATTTGGATCTGCTAAGCTTTGTTAGTTCAAGCTCTCTGGGACTCTGACAGCAGGCCTGCGAGGTAAAAGTGGATTAAGATTAGCAATCGCAACAACAAAATATTTATCATTCCAGACAATCACCTAAGATGGTCTGCTCTTTTAGCATCACGTCATGCCGTCCTTTGTTCTTGATTGTTCATGCAAGTGGCAAGCGAGGAAGCAAAACACTGAAATAATTTAACCTCAGTCTGGCATGTTTGGTAGATGGAGAAAAGTGGAATGAAAACACTGTTCATCCACTTTATATGAAAAGAAACTAAGGACCTCTACAATGGTTTTTGGCAGCGTAAACTCACTTTATAAGATTTTATTTACATAGCTTGTCAGTGAAAAAGAAATGTTTGCCTTTGTCGCCACAGTCGTAGATGAAAGGAGAGATAATCAGTGATTCCAGCTGACGTGCTGTGTGTTTTCGTGTCTTAGTGTCTTTGAACCTGCTGTATATGATTATTTATTCCCTATGCAAAGTAAAAGGTTACAGCTTTGATGAAAACGTGTCTACTGAACCTCCCAGTGCACCTGAACATACAGTACTTTCGCTTATCTTTTACTTTTCTTATCCACCCTTGCAGAGTTCTAGTTGAACGCGATCCGCACGATGAAGGGGATTTTTCTCGGACATATCCCGTGTCTGGGCCCCAGGATGTCAAAGCTGCATTTCATTAACATTTGTTTTGATATAGATGAGGCGTGATGTGTCAGCTATCACAGATCTGATGAGCCGTGAGCACCTCCCGGCTCTAATTGTCTACATCATCGGAGTGATCGTGAGCTGACCAGTAGTGCAGGCCACCAATTAGCGAGATGTCTGCTACAGAACGGGAAAGCAGCGGAAGATGATGCCGTAATTAGATATTTGTGTCTGCTGCGGTAGGGTGAAACAGTGGCTCGTGGTACAGCGTTCGCCGTTTGCTTCGTCACAAAGGAAGGTAATTAGCTGTCTCAGTGTCGGCCGTGCTGCCGTTTGAGTCTCAATTAGCACATGTACTGAGGAGGAAATACAGGACCGCCGACATGAATTAAAAGGTTTATTTATGGCATTTCTATGACTCTTGGCGTATCTTTGCTCTGTGTATAGTTACATTTCTTTCATGGGTGACAAACCTCCTCCCTAGTATTTACAGATAGAAAAACTGACGCTGGCTCATGACAGCATGAATCACAAGAAGTCCCTTAGTTTATAGTTATATAGTTATAGGTAATGAATGCACACTGAAAGACAGAGACCGTGCTGAACTTTTGAGACCTCATTGGAGTCACATCTGAGAGGCCTGCGACCACGGTCTCAGCTCCTTTTCAATCATGCCATTATGCCGTGGCACAGAGCGAGGCCACATGGTTCCGATGAAGCGGTTCTGGTCCTTAGCGCAATTCAAGCACCATAACTTTTTGTTTGGTTCCCAGAGTTTTCACAGCTAGTCACTGATCGGTTGTTTGCAGGGAAACATTCACAAACACACAGCTGAGGTTTGCAAGAGCAGAATTACTAAAAGCCAAATACGTGCCCGCGTCACATTAAGCATCACCAAAAAGACAAATGTGCTGACAAAAAGAAAAGAGTTGTGCTTGAGAAAATAAGCCGTCTCTAGAACCATAACATTGTTTTCACATTGTTTTAGTGGTTGATTCAATGAAGGGACAATTTCCTCTTCTGAGTTTTTATTATATTAAATTTCTGAGTGAAAGGGACAAATACAGAGACAGCGAATCTATAGAAAACTACCTGAAGTAAACACGAAAACAAAGCAGAGACTGAAGTGTCTTCCTAAAACCACAACACTAAGCAGAGTCAGACGGGAAAAGCCTTGAGCTGTATTTTGGGAAATTGGGCGTGTTGGAATGCTATAATGTGATAATTCTCTTTGAGGACTCGGAGGTCATGGAATGAAACAGCGTCAAACCACGCAGAGCCAGTTGGACTGCGTTGGGCTGCTTTCGGAAAATACATGTGGTACGTTTTGGCTCGGTTTCTTCACCTCCCTCCTCTCTGCCACGGAGCCCGCATTATGCTGTCAGACCCTTGGGTTAAACTGGCCATGTCTGTCAAAACACTGACAGTACGTTCCCTTTCAGATCCCAAGCGCTGCTTAAAAGAAAAAAGTGTGTCGTGGATTTAACTACAGAATAACATTTACTCCTAGCCACATGTTTGCGACTGTTTCACAGTGAATGAAGTAATGAAGTAGCTACGTCAGCGGGTATAAATGTTCCTCGGATGTCACTTAGATTTTGCCTGGATGAAGTATTTGACTTGAGTTTTTTTTTCTCCACGTCCTTGCTCGTATAATATAAAGCAGATTGCATTGCACTGGGTGGCTTGAGCCAACTCCAGGGTCCCATGAGCCTCTGCACACAGGGTAACGGTTCTTTAGGGGAATTGACAGTGACAGAGCCAGGAAAGTCCTCAAGTGGATCTTTTCACTTCTGTTTTTTCTTCCCAAGACACTAACCTGTTTTACACGGCAGCAGACAGCGGTTCATTTCAAGTTTGCACTGAAGGGAGCCGTCCCAAGCTTAAGATCGACTGCATGAATTTAGGCCCAATATTGTTCATTATGTGATGCATGATTGTGGCTCCAGAAAAAAAGGGCAACATAACTCTGGAAAAAGAGGGAGTGCTGTGCTATAGTTTGGGTCTCAGATGTGCCCCGTAAAGTGTGTTGCCACGTTCATCTCCCTACATGAGAGTTATGAGTTCCCCGAAGCTCTCAAACATAACAAACAGCATGCAATATAGCTCTTTGTGAATGTGCCTTCAGTGGGTTTGCTGAATCATTTTACTGAACAAATGTGTCCCCAGAGCAAACTCTAAGAATATGGTTCTCAACAGGGGAAGGAAATATAACCCAACAGATCGCTGTGGAAGCGAGTTTATTATGCTCGCTGTTCGATTCTGTATATGTTCCAGCTATTATACACACAGAAGCCTGATTTGTCATCCGACACATTCCTGAATGGGTATGTTTACAGGAGGTCAAGGAAGGATGGCGCTGCCGGTTGAGTAGGAGTCGTGGGCAAAATGTTACTGTACCACACAGTAAGTCACTGACGGACTGTGATCTGCTGGATTTAGAAACGGCTGTTTATTATTGTTTGGGAGCGTTTATTTTAGAGGAAATACTCAGATATAAGTGTGTTTGTCATTTTCTGTGAGTGATTTATGATTCCAGTGTTTGAACCAGGCCAGTGGGCCCCGTCCTGTGCATCCTGGCAGCTTAAGCTGAGAGGTCACTCAGGGGTCATCAGCTGGGAAAACAACAGCATTTTGTCATAAATACACAGTAAAACTTTAAAGCGTAATTAATTATAAGTAAGAGAACCAAGATTGATTCATTGCCTCTTTCAAAGCCTGGAGACACAGGGTGCATGACCTGACTGTCATGTCTGTCTCGCAAGAGAAAATCATAGATGTATGATTCATGTTTCTGGCTAAAAGCGGAGCATAAAAGCAAACATGTGTCTTAGTGAAGCCATTTATAAGATGCAGAAGTGGCCACATTGCATTAACTGATTTTCCCCTCCCTCTGCTGGCATCCAGAACAGAGAAGAAACGCCTCTGCGGTGAAGCATCTGTTGTCTCGACATCTCTTCTCTTAAGGGCTGGAGTTTGAGTCCTGTCAGGCCAAGACGGGCCAGCAATAATGAGATGTCTCCCACACCGATCGCAATATGAAGTTTTCATAAACTTTGACAAATCATACGTTTGTTCATGTAGCTTTTCTTTTTTTCTAATCTAAAGTCTTCTGCTGGGCTTTATTAGTTTAAAAGTTAATATTGGATGTCTGGGACTGGCAGCCTACAAAGCCTCTGCTTTGTTCAGGCTGGATCCTTTAAATGTCTTTGGGGAGAGACGCGTTTTAATAGTAACTTTGCTGTTTTGAAAGTTCCCGTCAGGCACCGAAAACTGCAAGAATAAAACACGCTTCCTCTTTCCAGTCCCACCGAGCACTTATAATTTTTTGGACGCACAGTCCGGTATGTAAAGTGAATTCATCACGCTTGTCTGTTAAACTGCGCCGTCTTTCATTCCATGCCAAGGGGCTGTAAAACTCAACAATCCCTCTAAGGCTTCTCTATAGCCCCAAATCTTATCGAACCGTGCTTTTCGCTATTACATACTGTAGCTCAGCGTCTCAGAGTGTGTTTGCCTATCAGTCTAATCGGAGCTAATCCGCCCCGTTGGTCTCTTCGGCGACAGGAGAGACAGATGGCTTAGTGTTGTATGTGCTCTAAAAAAGTCCGTTCCCCAACCCCTACCCTACTGGGTGTTTCCACACAATTGTGCCAAACCGTAAATCTCTCAAAAAGATCAGTTATTTCTGTGCCTGTCTCCTTCAGTTGATGTTGGCAATACGCGCTAATCACTACTTCAGTTTACAGCTTACTTTGAAGACGTTAGTCACGTGTCCCCTCTGGATGGCTTTTCTTTAATTCAGATTTTAATCAGATGATTCAAGGAAAGTTGATGTTGTTTATGTCATGCAGATGATTTGCTGATGTGCGATGAGATAACGTTTGGAATATTAGTCTGCATGCTAGTTAGGTTTTCTGTTGGTTTTCTTCACTATGCATGAACTTACTGGCGTGTGGCGTCGCCTTCGCTCACCGTGTTGTACTGTTGGAGTTTTAATCCATTATACCGCTTGCGTCTGTTCTTGAGCGCAGTGCTAATGGAGATGGACTCTTCTTTTGGCGGCGACGACTTTGGTGAGCGCCCAACAGAGAATAGAGCCCGCGTTGAAAGTTTGTGCTTACACAGGCCTTCTTTGTGGTTTTTAGAGCTTGTCAGACATGTCAAACTCAGGCTAGAAAAAGTATATTGTTTCCAGCCACTTGGATTCCTTTCTCCCTGACATCTGCCACTCTGCCGAGATGATAAATTCTTGCCTCATTAAGCGTGGGTGTGGGATTACAGGCTGACAACACATTAATCACTGGGCTGGGTGGCAGCAGCCCTGCATCAGCTACAGGCATTGTTAACCAAACTTTTCTAATGTGTCACTCTCCACTCTGACAGCCCATAATCAATCATCCTGATTGGCAGGGCTGATAGATTACACTATTTATACCTTCTGTAATGAAAGCTAGCGTTTCCACCTACTGTCATTGTTGAGGCGATGATAGGCCACACCGTCCGGCTGAATGGGGAGCGCGTACGAAAAAGGAGCGGTGTGGACAGAAAGGGTGGGCAGACCTTGGCACTGCATTGTGAACTCAAAGTGCACACTTTTGAGCACTTCGCTTGGTGTGGGAGTGTTGTGCGAGCCTGTATTGTTCCCTCTGCGCGGTATGGTTTAACAGCAGTCACCACTGAGCTGTTGTCGTCTCCCTTGCTATCAGTGTGTAAAAACGTACGGTGGGATCTGGTTCCCGCCGTGACCCTGCCGCCAAGGTGAGGTCTCGGAGTCAAAGCGTCTTTTCTGACAGACAGAGAATGATTTACACATGTGTGACAACGAGATGACAGGACACCATGTACGATGCTGTGTGTGCGGACTTGTCGAGTTGCAGAGGTGGCGCAGGATAATGGATTTCACCGCTTCCTCGCTAAGAGCTTCAGAACGTTACATCACTTCACAACCCCCCCCCCACAAGCTGGGAAATGTTTGCATGGGAACTTGTGGATGAAATGACACACTGCTGGTAGCCTTCAAAACATAATAAGGTTATGTTTCTTTTTTGTTCACTTTCAGCCATAAGTCTTTGTCTGGAATTAGAGTTGTCCGCCACAGTGAAGAAATTGAATATGAGCTCTTAGCTGAGAGGCTGCCAAGCATTTTGGAGATGGGGGGGGTGGGGGAAATTGTCCATCATGTTTCTGACAGGCAGCAAATGTGAGACTTTTAGTATGAGGTAGCATGCTGTCAGGAAATTAGTTAACTAGAGCATATTATGGAAAGCCAGGTAATTTACCCTCAGAGATGCAATCGCAAATAACTAGCAGGAGGCCGCATCCCTGACCTGACATTGCTTTGTGTATAATGCAAAATTTAGTGACATGCTCAATGGGTTCTGTCAGCTGCAGGATTGAATTCTCTGCCTACTGTGTCTCAGTTCTGAGCACGCTGGTCAATTATTTCTGAGGCTGTCACTGCGTAGGGAGACACAGTTATTTAGTATGTGTTAACTTGGCATCATTAAGACACTCGTCTGACAGAGCATCGCACACCTGAATGTTATTTATTTTGATTCTTCCGACAGGGCTAACCTTCAAACACGGTGACCTCTCCCTATTTTGTGTTTTGCGCCATCCCACTCGGACCATTAGAAAGAGGAGCTGTCGAAACAGCGGGGAATCAAATGACCGGGAGTCGTCTAATCTAACGCGGGACATGTGCGAGGGACGCTTCTGTTTGTCGGTACAGATCGCTCTGATCGCATGGTGGCAGTTTCAGCGTGTATCTACGCTGCCAGCGCCGCTGTCCACGCGCTCGCTTTAAATCAGTTCTTATACATGCCTGCAGAAACGGATGCCGTGGCTTTGAAGCAGCGGCTCAGCAACACATCGTCTCCGCCTGATCGTTGCTTGAGCACATCATGTATTTACACTGACGTGAACTAATGCATTCTTCAGATTTTAAATAACGGGCCTAGTCTACGCTGGACTGTCAGAAACATGGGGTGTGGACAGAAAAATCCGAACGAGAGAGTTACGTATTCGACATTACCCTGCGACGCATCCATCGCCAAATACTTTGCGTGATGAATGGGAAACCTGATCAAGTGTAGCCTCAGCATCACCTCTATACACCAGGATGACATGATTAGTAGGTGACAGCTTCTGTAACAACAGCTCCGCATTTATCTTCTATCTGCTCTCTATGCGTGTGTGTGTCTTTCTTTCTCTTTAGCTCTTTCACTTGTGCTCCCTCCATCCGTCGTCTGTCTGTCTGTCTCTCTGTCTCTCTCCTCTCCAGTCAGACTACTCTATAATTAATGTCCCTGAGGGCTATCCGCAGGTCAGGCGAGGAGGGTGCTGTTGAGACAGGTAGTCTTGACACCTGCGGCTTTGTAGCGCACGCGCGCAGTTCGGGTAGACGGCTCGAAGGAAGGGGTGAGAAGAGCCCGGGATGAGGGCTTGAGCATGTCTAGGTTGGAGGCTAAGTAAGCAGGAGTACTACCGGTTGAAGGAAGCCGGGGCCTGGCTGTGTGACCTTTCCACCTGAGACAGAACAAATGGTTTTTCACAAGATTAACCAGTCAAATCTGGTGCATTAAGGGCTTAGCCTGCCAGGAGCCTCACAACTGGGCGACAGAGAGGGAACATACAGTGTCAATATATCAGTGCTGCCTGCATTTAGTAAAAAACATACGTTCTTCTTTCCAGGGCCGCTTTTCGTGTTGCGTTGCCTCTCACCTTGCTTTTCCTCTCTGACAGACTTAAAAAAGCCTGTTGTGTTCATGTACGTTCGTAAGAGGAGCCCTTACTCCGTGCACCTCCACCATTTATCCGGAATGGGCACGCTCTCTCCCACTCTGCGTGTCGCAAACAGCGCTTTCTCCCCAGCAAGCGCAGCTGAATGGCCACTCGTCCCGGTGTTTTCCGCTCATGGAGTGGCTTTCTCTCTCCTTTTCTTCTCAAGTTTTGAATAGAGGGAGGGGAAACAAAAAGGATTAGAGAAGCGGAGTGATGAACCGAGCAATGGGGGGAACTGGACAGCAGTACAGAGGAAACTAGGTAGCAGAGGAGGAGAGGGAGACATTGTTTAGCAGTGGAGGTATGTGAAGGAGTGAGAGCTGCCGTGGGTGCTCCAGAGGTCACTCTGGGGGCAGAGGGGTCAAGTGACACTCAAACTGCATTTTTCCCTCCTTTATGGGAGTCTAGGAGAGAAATGCAAAGGTCGTTGGGATCTAACATGTTGCTTTTTATGTATTGTAAGTATGAGAGCGTGGCAGTGGAACAAGCTCTCGGATTAAAATATAATAATTACATATTAAGCTAAGCATTTCTAGCAGACTAGCAAGTCTTAAACATATTTATTGTCAAATTATTTACATGTTTTAATCGTCACGAAAGACGTTTCAACCTCTGACAGTTTCACTTCACTCATTTTCCATTAGCAGTTGGATGCCAACAGGCTCGCGATGTCTCTTCCCAGAGCAGGTTAGATGTCTATGCACTGTACCAAACGTTAGACCCTGAATCAGAGCCAATGATCTGTAAAGGTCTGTGATAAGATATCCTGTGAGAGGCACTGTAAGTCCTGATTAGTAACACATATTTTGTTTCCAGGATAACGTCTCCAGGCAATGTAGAACAAAGGTTTGTCATTTCATCAAGTCTGATTAAGTGAGTACAGGATGTATTGTGCTGTAGAAGTGGGTGGCGAAGCCCTTCTGACAGACAAAGGCTCTCTGTATCGCTTTATTACTATTTGTACTTCATGGTGATGAAGAGAGATGCCCGCAGTCGCAGTGACAGCTTTGACCTTGTAGCACTAACCTACAGTACCTCATCCCGCTCTGTAAGATTTATGTTTTATCTCGCCAGGACCTACAACTGCAACCTACTGCCCAGACCTTTAATATGATATGATAATAACGATCCCCTGGGATCACCTGATACGCTGTTTCCACGTAGCAGGCAGATGGGTAGGGCACAATGGGCATCACTTACCGGCGCTTTGCTTGCCAACTGGCAGCGAACGCCAGCAGACGTGTTCGGAGTAACCTGAGAAGTGGGCCGAGCTCCGGCGGCTCCGACTTTCATCGCACCTGTGCTAAAAGCGGGTTGAGGAGCAGCCTGTCTGCGCTATCTTCCCCTCCTGTAAGGGAATATTGAGACGGCAGCGGGTCAGATGGGCTCACATCCTGTCAGACTCATCAGATTTCAGGACGACTGAGCGCTTTTGTCAGCTTAATTCCAGACATCTTCTTTCTTTCTCTCTACAAGGGTTTTCAAAGATAATGTGACTCGGGGCTCGACCCCCCTCGAAACAATAGAATCACTGATACCTTGATGGCTCTAACTAATGCTAATGGGCTATGGTACATAATTCATGAGATATCAGGGTGACGGAAATATGAAGTCTTAGGTGAGAATAGAAATCAAACCAGCAGGCCAGAAGCAGGAAGACGAGCAGTCTGATTCTCCTTTCATGAAAACTCCCCCATCCTCAGCTCTTCCTCTTCATCTCCTCCAGCTTGTCTCTGAGTGCCCCTCTGTCACACATGTCATTCTTTCCTGACACCTGTCTGGCCTTTCCTCTTGTCTCACTGTCCTATCTCCTTCTCTGTGGGGTGGAACTGTTTGTTTTTTGGAGGTTTGTTTATGGGGGGAAGGAATACCCCGCTGCTCCAGGCCGCCTCTAGTCTTTCAGCTCATCACACAGAACATGACAGCCCTCCTTCTCTTTGGAGCCGAGATGAGCAGTTTCTCCCGTCCCCATGGGGAGTCATAGTCTTCTGCTTCGTTCTCTCCTTCTTGAACTTCACTTCAAGACAGCGGATCGATACTGTGTGCGTGAGCTGCTTTAGGCCGTGTACACAAACATTGTGTAATTTTGCAGTGATGTGGACTGAGGTTACAGTACGTATCAGTTCGATCCAAGAGGAACATGTGTTGTTTACTCAACCCACATTTTCCTGAATAGTGACGAATGTTGGAGGCAAATCCCAAAAAATACAAAATCGGCCGCACAAAAGAAAACTCAATGATTTGTTGCACTTTACCTTGTGTGTAGTACTGATATAATCTGTGATGTTTGGACATTACAGGCTGTAATTATTGCAATAAAATTAGGTCCTAATTCTGGTAAACATCAAATGACTGTGATTGGCCCATAAATGGAAACGATATGAAATCAGACACTGACAACTTGTAGCTTGTAATTACGGCGTTTTGCTGATGCACAGTGTAATTATGTTGCTTACTTTAGCAGTAATGTGTTAAACACTTAACTGTTCCCATTTATCATGTGTGAATTAAATAGAAATTCCCTTCACTGAAAAATAAGAGCGTTTGTTTGTAGTTCGTGGAAAACGGTTAATACTAATGGTCACGCTGGGTGGTCTACCACTGGCCCGGACTCCACCCAGCAAGCCAGCTCTGGGTTTAACTCTTTTTTTGTAGCCTATTTCAGTCTTTCTAGCATTTCGGGGTTTTTTGGGGGGGAGTTCCATCACAGCTCGTCGGATAACCCAGAGGAGTAACAGTAAAACCTTCACAAACATATAGTTTTTGTCGTGCTGCCGTGTGCAGCTCGTGCGTGTGTGTTGTTCCTTTTTTCCTTTCTTATCTCTTACTGGAGTTTAGACTGAATCAGCTGTTCACACAGTCTTTACACACACACACACACACACACACACACACCTAAAGAGGGGGCTGTGCCTCCGGGGGCCACGTCAGTTACCTGCTGACACACAGGCTAGTGATTGATGAGACGCCGGGGGCGCTGGAGTAGACTTTGTCAGCTGCTCATAATTTATACATCTTATCTCCATCAGAAGAAAAGACAGAGTGCCGCGTTGTGTATATGGAGATGAAAACGCTGGGCTTGTTTAGGCAGCGGTGACAGGGTAGCTGCTAGCTGTTAGCCGTGGCGCGGAGTGAAAACTCAGATTGCTATCTGTTAGCTTTCTTGCCAGGTCCCTCTGTGGCCAGAACCTTCACTCCTTGCCTGTGACGAATCTTCTGTCTGTCTGTCAGTCATTCTCACTTTCATTGCCTCTCTCTCATGTTCCCCTCGCTCTTTGTGTCTCCTCTTCTCTCCGTCTCACTCTTGTGTGTCTATCTCGCTCTGTCTGTCTGTCTCCTGTCACATTCTGAGGCCAGACAGACTCGAGCCTCTGCTGAAAGCTGCTGGCTCTTCCTCTGTCCACCTACGGGTCAAAGGTCAGACCAGACGCGAGGCTTGAGTTGCAGTACAATTAGCTCCTTCAGCTTCATGTTGAAATCAGTGGGTGTGTCAACATTGCACAGGATAAATGTTTTAGAAATAATTTGTACTAAAATTAAAAAATAAAAATCATATGTTCTGTGATTGGGGCGTAATTAGGACACAAGCAGACTTGCATTACACTTGTCATGTTATATTGCCTCACGGTGGGTTTAGTCCATACTAAAATAGTCTGCAGCTTGATGGATGATTAGAGGGTCAGCGATTCAGAAGAAGAGCACACTCTGTCTGATTTAAAACAAAAAACAAATGGAACGTCTTGTTAATTTATAATCTGTTATTGTAACTATTTTGATTTTTAATGTGTTGCAGTTCAAGCCAAGAAACAAAGAAACGCATCAGTGATGCTGCGCAGAGCTTGTCAGTGGTAAATGAATCTGACTCCTGCTGCCCTGTACACTCAGTGTTTGATATCGCCTTCCTGAACGTGAAAAGAAAGTTTATCAACCCGCAGAACTTCACCTTACGCGTCTCCAATTGTGTTTTAGCGCTGCTTTGTTCTCTCAAATTGTGTTCAGATGTTTTTAAGAGTGTCAGTTAACTACTGCACCAGCAAAACAACTTTGATTCCATAACCCCTTCCCACTATTGATCTTACCTCGTAGATAAAAGAGTGCTCTCTCTGAAATCATGCATTTTTCATAGTGGTATCAATGGCAGCCTTTGCATTTGGCATCCCACTTAGCTTAAAGCTATACTCACACATGCTGTCTGTTTTGCTCTATTGATTCAGAGGGTTTGCATCTTGTATATTTGAGATATCAGTCCCTTGGTATCATTTTACTCTGTCTTTGATCAGCCTGATTGCTGTAAACAGCCACAAAGAATCAAGCAAATTTGTCTAATTAACGTGTTTTTGTGGAGATTAGCTTTGTGCGCTGTATTAAATATTCAAGTTGCAGGGGTTGTCATAATTAAGTAAGTGTGTGTGTGGTAATTCAAATTCCTCTGACAGCTCAGGTTGCTGCTTTGTCTCTGCGGGCAATTATTTGTACATAAAATGTCTTCTTTCCATAATATCTCTGTACTGTTGTTTGAAAATGCCCAGACCATCTTGCACCTTGAAGGAAAATTTTAGCATAGAAAGTCTTATATTACCTTTCTCGCCAAGTAGTAGTTGACATTGTGGTGCTGATGCTTGTCATGTGTTAAACAACACTCTGGACCAAGGACAGACAAATGACAGAGTCCTTCTCTCTAACAGAATCTAAAAAGATGAAAAATATAGTGCAGGAGGCAGGAAGGACTAGTCAAAGAGGTGACCATCGCCATCTCAGCGGCGTGGCTTGGCAGCCTCCAGCCTGCCATGGTGTAATTGGAGAGAAAACATATATGGGAGCAAATAACCCCCTGTCAGGGGCATTAAAAGGAGATGTTGTGACGACTGAGAGCCCTGCCAGCTGAGCACAGCAAAGTGAAGAGGAAGAATAAGGCCCATCAATTGGAAAAACCTGCTCCGAGCAGCCGAACATCCAAATATTCAAGATAATTGTTGACCGGTAGCAGAAGGGAGCATCCATGTTTGTTTGTGGAGCTGATATTTGTCACTGTTGCTACTGTTGTTGTCCATTCTGTGTCCCTCGCTGATTGGTTTGACACGTCTGCCGTGATGAGTGTAATTTGAGAACAGTGAAGGGTAACATTAACAGCAGAAGTGCTCGGCCCATATTACTGTAAAGTGGCACAAAGGCAGGGGATGGAAGCGGCGAGGAAATTATGAATGACTGTCAAAATGTACAGAGCATTCATAATAGAAACAGACAAAGGGTTGAGTAGCGTCGTTATCAACATCTAACCTGTTTTACCTACAATAATCTGGCAGGGTTTGGGTCTTTATGGGAAGCTATAGACAAAATAATAAATGCCTTTTCAGGTTTCTGTGTGGATCTGAAGACTAGAAAGGCCCAGTTGAGCCCTTGAAAGCTTTGTTCAGCAACTTCATATTTCTTCTAAACAAATAAGCTTTTGGCATGACCCGCAAATCACAGCTCCTCAAATTATTAAATTACCCAAGTCGCTTTCTTCTGCTCGCTTTCCACTTCTCTCCCATGTCGACTTCACAATGGCCACAAAAGAATGCGAATGTCCCTCACGAACCCTCCCCTGCCTCTGGAACCTGCGTGACCCCGACATTCAGCTGAGCGTGTCAAAATGTTAATGAGGATCTCCCCAAAAGCGCCGAAAGGTTAAATAAAGTCTTCATAAGCTGTCGGTTGAAATTCAATAATTTATTTACTTGGCATGTTTCCACTTTCCCTGCCACTCTGTCTCAATTCCTGCTTCTATCCGGGGACAGGGCTTGTCTTGTTGTGTTTTGTTTAATTTTTTTTGTGTGCCGGCAGCCTTTGTCTGCGTGCGAGATTGCTGCTTTAGCTCGCTGGCCCCTCTCATTAATCATCCGGTCAGACTATTTATAATGCGGCAGCCGAGCCGCCACCTCGGCTGCCATTGGCTTTTGTCACCGTAGCGCTGTGTTTTGTGGCAGGAGGAAGCCTAATTATTAACTGTTAAGATGACAGCCAGCGCTGTTCCGTCAACACGGCGGGCTGACAGTCACACTGAAGTGATAGCCCGCTGAGCAGTCATGGAGCAGCGCACACTGTACAGCTCCATCTAATTTTCTTGATCTTAAAAGTATATTTTGACAATTTCAATTAAAATTGGTGACATGTCATCAGTTTGGCCTTTGAAAAATTAAACTAATCTCATTACAGTACCAGAAAAACACAGACAGACGACAGCGATAAATCTAATATTTTTATAATTTCATAAGGTTGCTATGGTTGCTCATTATCTGGGAGAATTTCCTCAATGACTTCGACCATTATTTGTAATCATTTCAGATTTTGCCCGAGCTGATTCTGATGTGGCCTAAATCGTGTTCATGCTGGATACAAATACTGTATCAAACTAGCATGAATAATTAAGCCGCTCCCTGCTACTCGATTCCGCATCCTGCAGATGCAGCAAAGATTGAGATGGTGCTGGACTTGAAGTGTCAAAAAGGTATAATGTGTATCTTGTGGTAGGAGGGAAAAAAGAATTAGTGAAAGCCTCCTGGAGAATGACAGTCTTTGTTATTTGTCTTCTGGCTCCTTAGCAGACAGCTATCAGGAAGAAAGAGAACTCACCGTGCACCACCAAGAGAAAGGAAATATGTGAGTCAGACTTTCCCCTCCCCTTTCCTTTCCCCAAAGCTTGAGATCCCCCTTCCAAAAATGAAAAGGATCAAGTTGCTGTCACTGTCACCGAACAAACATAAACTTTTCTGGCACCTAATAAATAGGCAGCGTGGCATTGTTCTCAAAGCCAGACAGGTGTGTCTGCCTCAGTGATGATGGATTCCATTATTCTGTATGGAAAGCCTGTTGGCTTTCTTGTCATATGTCGTCACACATCTCTCTCCTGAGAGAGAAAAGTTTGAAAGATGGCCAGAAGTAATTACACAGACGCTTCCCTGATGCTGTTGCCATGTGTTTTCTCCTGCTCATCACCACCGAAGGCAGAAAAAAAATCTGTTATCCGCAGCAATATTTCACAAGCAGACGAGAAGTGCAGACATGTAGGTGCTCTACTGCTCCTCTTGTTGTGTTGATTGCTAGATCATTAACCCATCAGCCTTATTTTTTCTAGACGTGATTGTCAGCTTTGGGAAAGAGCTCCGGGCAGTTTTACTCACCACTAAGGTGGAGCAGGCCCTGATCCGGGCGGGTGGTGATGACATTATTTGCACCTGAATGGCATGTACATCAACATCTCCTTGTAAACATATCGAGAGGGAGACAGTGGCACCTTTGTTCTTTTCACGGCTCACTTGGGTTGCTGACAGCCCGCTGATTGATATTATCATTCTTAATGTCAGTAAATAGCGCCAACCCAGATAAAGAATCCGTTTCCTCTTCGTGCTGGAGAGCTCATTTATCTTTCTGCAGCTTGCCCTGGCATATGCTGAAACTGGAGCCGGAAGTAGTCAGATCAGGGATGTGTGGGGTTGCTTTTTTTCACCACTCCCCATCTCCTAATCTTTCCTCTCTATGTCGCTTTGTTTCCTTGTCTCCGTCTCGCTGGTTATTTTCATTGTGAGTGAGTGAGACTCAACTAGAAGGAAAGATAGAGCCTAAGTCAGTTGTAATATGTTGGGACAACTCTTGATTAGATTATGTCAGAGGAAGGTCTCACGATGTCTCTTCTGCTCCCGTCGCCCATATCCTAGAACGCTGGCTGATACCCGGCTGCTCAAGAGGCCTTCCATGAATTTGTTAGCAAAATAAAAGCCTTGTCAGAGCGTTGCTTCCTCAAAGATTGAACCACGAAGTCGTCTAATTGTGTCTCGTGTGCCGTATATTTTCGTGCTTCAGAGGGTCATGTATTTAATGAGTTCTTTCAGAGGAACCGGCGTGTATAACCTGCTCACAATAAGCCTTTCTATAACTGTACAGCGGCCACCAAAGGTCTTAGAGACATCATATTGAAAAGGTTAAACACTGACAGTGAACAAGCCTAACATGGAGGGTACACAACCTCCTCTGAACAGCAACAAATGATGGCATTTCAAAAAAGTAAGAAAAGGCGCAGGAGAAAAGTCAACGTGTGTGTGTGTTTTTTTTTGTGTGTGTGTTGTTTTTTTTTTTTTTTCATTTTAATTTTAGACATGAATCAGGAGAGAGTGGGTGAAAACAAGCCAGTCTTGACAAGGCTGGGGCATCATGGTCACGTTGCTCGGAAAGTAAACTACACACACACCCATTGAGCATCTCACGATAAGTGTGCAGTTCAAAGCACCTATCTCCATATTTAGTTTCCTTTCACCCCTCCCTTCTCCAGTCCTGTTACCCCCCACCCTGTTCTATTATGTTGACAGACAACGCTGATATCCTCTGAGCTGACGAGAGACGCGTCATATCACGGGGAGAAACCGGTTTGTCCTCAGCAGGTGAATATGCGGCTCCCTCGTCCTCCGAGTTAGACAGATGCACATGACACTTTTCGACACTCTCTCCCTGATAGCGCGGTGGCACGCAGGCGGAATCAAAGGGGGCATCTTTCACATGCAATTAGAGCTGAAAATAAAGACGACGAAGTGCAGCGCACAAAGGAAAGCTGGAGATCAGAAGGCTGTAATGAAAGGTGATTAGATGTAGAGGCCCCAGCCAATGAGCTGCAGAGAGCTGGGGAAGCAAACTCATCGCAGTAGGCTTCTCTATTGAAGACGCCATTAGACATTATCAAAGGTAATAATGACAGACATGACTCACAAGTACGCTAGATCATTAGAAATAGACGTGTGTGTGTGGGGGGGGGCTGTGCCTTTGTATTAACTTTAACCATCATCATTAATGTACAAAACATAATGTTTTTGATGGCAGAAGGAAGTGTTTATTTCAGGGGCAGTTAACTTTTATTATAGGATTATTAAGCGTAAGTTTTTTTTTTTATATTTCAGCCCCGACTTTAAATAGGGGATACGCTCAACCCGACACTCAAAATATATCAGACTCCTTCCGCTTGGATTTTTCAGGATGCTCTAAACAGGCACTTTTTAACGGCAAACGACATCTGTCGGCTGCTCAGTGACATTAAATGCAGGAAAGGAAACAGTGAGAAGCAAAAGTCACCACTTTACCAGTCAGTAGCATCAGAAACACATTTTGAATATATGGTGACTCACCTGGACGACTGAGAATCAGACATATGGGGACTAAACACAACATGAAACTGTAAAATAGTTGTTTATCTGTAAAGGTAACTGCTACATTTTAGGTGTATCGTTGCCCCAATGAAATGCAGAAGCAAAAGTCAGAAAGCTAAAGTAAATAAGGGCTAAAACTATTACGATTACTTACTGTATTTTAATAAAAATCACGTTGTTTTCTCGAACTTTAACTGTCTGTAGCATTTCATCTGTCAGCACATGCACTGCAATATTTATGCTGTTGAGTAGAAACTCTAAGTCTGTAATAAACTACTGTCTAAAGTAGGGGAGATACATCTTCTACATCTTCCTGCTCTGAATTTACGCATCCTTTTCCTAATACATGTGATAATGTTACAGATACTTCTGTAACATAAGAGGAGAAACTACAGTACAAGCTTCAAAACACCTCATTTGAGACCTGACTGAGTGGTGCTTTTCCTGCCTCTCCGTCCCTACTTGTCCATCCTCGGGAAACCGTCAGCCATCCTGCTGGGCTCTGACTCAGTGAGGGAGTGAGTGAGTGATAGACATTTGATCCACTTCTCTCTGGCTAAACTGAAGGAAGAGGAGACCCATTCCTCTGCCTGCCATTGCCAGCTGTGAGTGGTTGTCAGGGTTGGGGCTGGTCCAGGGCCCGCTAATGGTGCTGTCTGTCTCAGTCAAGTCCTTGAGATGTCAAGTCCCTCAAGAGACACCCCAAGCTCCAAAGTTTGACTGGAATTAAGCACCTGGTGAATGAAGGCAACTCTGCTGTCACGGATGAAGTCGTGGTGATATTACAAACACAGCTTACAGTTTATTTTGCAGCGCTGTGCATTTACGAGAAGAATATGTACAATAGACAACACTGAGGAGGATTGTGCAGGCTTCTACAGACAAACATTAATTCAATGCTTCACTGAATTGAACTTCAATCAGCGCGTCAAATAACATCCTTGTCCAGCCTCTGGTAAATGGTTTATTTGGCACTTTAACAACAAGTTGCAGTTAAGGCCCATTTAGATTGTCAGCAGACACTACAGGCACGATGTCTGGGAATGAGGGGCTTAGCAAAAAAAAATAAAAAATGCGGGGGGGGAGCTGCAGGGAGGCTCTGGGGCGACTGGAGAGTTTAAGAGCAGCACTGTAGCTATTACAGGATGTCAGAAAATGTGCTTAATTGAAAATGATTAGGGCTCTCGTAAAAGCCGATCAAGTCAGTTCGGGGAGAAAGCGCAATTGTCCCACATAATCCTGCCTGCTGCTGTTCTTTCATCTGGATGAAGAGATCAAAAAAGATGGGATTTGTAAAGGCCAGACCTCCCTGTGCAGCCACTGAGCTCAGCTCCTCTCTCTACCCGGCGCTCACTCTCCTTTTCAAACGCACTTCCTCTCTCTCGCTCTTTCTCCAGTTCCTGTTTTAATTTGTTCTGGTGTTTTCATTGCTTATAATATATTTGGAGGTCAGCATGGAGGCTGTTTTGCTCAATGCTCGTGCTTCACAGTAATACCTGCATGTTTAGCGTTTAGCCAATAACACGTCATTTTCTTTTATTGTCAGACAATAAAATGACACACAAACACCCACACAAAAACACCCACACACAAGCTTCAGGTTCCACGTCTTCCTTTATTTATTTTTCCAGAAAAGGAAGAAATAAAACGGGAGTAAGAATCCATCTGAAATGAAAGCTAGAGGGGCCTAGAGATAGTCAGCGAGAGACACGCTAAACATTCACACACACACAGAGGAATCAGCTGTGCGCTGAATGGATCTGAGTCGGGAGGGAGTAGACTGCCCTCATGGCCTCGCTTTGAAGTCAGGCACAGGCTGTATGTACAGGCCCCAGAGAGGGGCGCGTCTACAGCCCCCCATAGGCTGGCTGAAGGCAGCGGTCCGAGCCGGGCACACTACACAGAGAACAGAACGAGGCTTCCTGACTGAGCTGCCCTGTCTTCACACGCGGTCTTTACCCGCTCCACAGTGGGTTGTTTGTCTTTTCTTTTTTTTTTTGGGGGGGGCAAAGAGAAACTCACTTTACTTGACTAAATGTGTGCAACAAGCTCCAGTTGTTGTTTTGAGTGACTTCTGCAGTTGTGTAACAGCTCTGCGGCCTTGATGAAGTTGTTTTAAAGATTTTCTTGCGGCCTATGAACGCCGTTATCAGTCACTTTGAAAGTGATCACATTCAAGTCGCCCTCAGAAAGGTCTGTAATGGCCTTTTCTATTTATCTTAAGATTGATGTAAAATAAATTCCAGCAAACAGCAACCTGAGCGATGGGTGTTTAGGGCTGGTCTCAACAGTTATGTTTAAGTCAGTGGATGAAGAGGGATCATGTCCATTTGTGTTGAGTGCGACACCATTAACCTCCAGCCCGATTAGCAGGGCGGCAGAAAAACTCGGAGCAGATGATTTCCGTCACCGTAATGTCACACTGTTGTTCTCAGCTGTCGAGGCTGCACTCATGGAGCACTTCTTGTAAACACACACACACACACACACACATGCACGCTTTGATGGACTGTTCCCAGCTTGTGCGATGTCGGGTTGGGTGGGATGCAGTGAAAACGGTGTGAGGTCTTGTCTGGTCTGGTCTGGGCCACTCACGCTCCGCTCTGGCCTCGGGGAATGTTTGGTGTGAGATAAGGCCGTGTTTGAAGAGGAGCTCCAGATGCTCGTATATTACAGGTTGTCTCGTCATGCTGCAGATAAAACCTCAGAGAAGCTCCTGTCACCGGGCCATGCCACACACAGGCACACACTCACGAGGAAGATAAATGTTTACAGGAGGCATTCCCCTTTCGACAGCGTCGTGCTGTGGACAACAGAGCTGTCAGGGCTCGACCATTTTCAGGCTGCGACTCATGTCTGAAGCATCTAGATTTTCTCCGCATGTTATATAATTCATATCTCCTCATAAACATATAGTTTTTCTTCCACAAGCTTTGCAGTGTTTGTGCAGTCTTATAAAAGATACTCAACAAACCTTGACAGCTAACTAGTGCCGCTCTGGTCGGGGAGATTAGATTTTACAGTAGCGGGCTCTGTTTTTTTCTGTGTGTGTGTCGTCTTTTTATGTCTTTTCGCACTCGCTAAAACAAACGTGTGGCTGTAATTGCACTTCCTAAAGGTGAGATAGTGATAAAGATATAAGGTTCCACAGTGGTGTCCTTTACCTGAGAGTCACACCTAGAAATAGACTCGCACTGCAGGTCAGCTCTTTTCCCAGTAAAGCTGTTATTTCACCTCACTTCTTTACTTACCTCACTTTCAGAGATTATTCAACTGATTATGGCATCTTATTAATAAATTTGCCTTAAATTCTATATGGTTTGCTTATTGTCACATCTTCTTAAGGCAGAGGCTACGTCCCTGCTTTCCATCCATCCTTGACTGAGGTTATTCCTCGTAATAAGACAAGTGATTGGGTGGGTTTTTATAATGCAGAGACAGGTTTCCCCCCGTCATTAAGTCATGTGTTTGCTAAAGTGGAATGGTATATTGCTCGGCATAAACGCGGCGTGTCTTCATTTGTCAGGCTCGTAGGGCTGCGAGACAAACGATGTTCATAGTGTATGTCTGAGGGCCCTCTGAGACCACAGTTGAGTGGCTGCTCACTGGTGCGTTTCTCATGCTAATGTCATGGTCTCCCAGTCTATCTGTCACCCCATTACGCTAACATCATTATGCACAGGGGCCTGTCTCTGTCGGTGAAAAGAACAGAATCATTCCTGTCTCGTTTTGAAGCAAATTGTTTGGGGAACATTTCTTTCTTCTTTTTATTTTTTTTTCACCAGTGGTAATGGTGGGCCAGTCATCTTGCACGGCTGCAGGTATGCAGATGAATGAATAGCTATTTGAGCTGTTTGGTGAAAGGGGTTTTGTATTATTCATGAGAGGGATGGTGAATCTGAAAGAACAAAATTTGCGTGTGTGTCGAGTATAAGTAAGAGAAAGGGCCGATGTGTCTCCATCAAACGCGGTGTTCATGCATGCTCTCATCGGTCTTTACACAGAGCCATGCTCAAGATATCAGGCTATGAAAACCACTGGAACAGTACTTTATGTTTTTAATATATGTTAAATGGCTTTGGCTAATTTATTATAGTTCAGATTGTAGATGAATTTAGATTGATCAACCCTGACTAACCTCAAAGCTGGGCGTTATTTCAGACTCTGAGTGAGATCCTTCCTTCATGACTCCGCTTCTCCCTCTTTTCATCTGGGACCTTTTCATTTCACCCGGTGCAGGTTCAAATCCAGGTTAAGACCTCTGTCTCAATCTAAATCTCCCGTTCGCGGCGGACGGCGCAAACCTCGATCTGTCAGCTCAGCAGATTTCCTGGCGGCGGTGTGCGAGCTTCCCGCACGTCTGCCATCTCTCTGCGCAGGCGGCTCACTACCCATGCTCCCACCTGCTAATTGAAAAGCCTCAATCAGCTCAGCTAACTGAGCCCAACAACCCTGGGTTCCTGTAATTGCCTCGGTGACAGTGCTTCCGCAAGAAAAAAGCCTGTGTCTCTCTGTCATCATTTACACAACGTTATGAATAGGTTAATAAAATAAAATACTTTAATTATAGCTTAGTTGCCATATTGTTAATGGTGCCAGTGTGGCTCAATTGAATAATACAGTTTCTACTATTAATTATCTGAAAGTGAACTTGTTTAAATGATATTTTACAGCCCCTTGATAAAATTACCGCTAGAGGCAATGTAATGATAGACAGACAAAGGCCATGCACAAATTATCATAAACTATTAGCTTGTTTCCAAAGGGTTTTATGTTAATCTTTTAGCGCTTAAGTACCCTGCAATTAACATATCAGGAGGAGCTGCCTTCCAGCTAGGCTTGCAAATTGAAGTGCTCAGATAAAAAACCTATTGAGATGAAACCCTGAAAGAGAAGAGGAGCTATCGCACTGAAGTGTGCTGGAATTTGTACTCATGCTCTGTTTGTGTGTGTGTGTGTGTGCGAGAGAGAGAGAGAGAGTGATAGAGAGACTTTAAGAGCACTGAGACAAAGGAGGAGTGAAAAAGAGAGCAAGATGCCGTGAGAGTGTCTGTGATCAAGGATGTAGAACAATTCCATTATCTCTCTCAGTGATGACATGAGATGTCTCTTTCAGGCCTCCTTACCTTTGTCTACTGCTACACGGTGTGCGGGCTATAGACGGAGCGCGATGGCTCTCATTGGCTGCAACGGTGCCGTCTGATGGAATGTGTTTACGTATCAGGCTAGTGGCTTGATATGTAAATGCAGTGCGTTGAAAAGGCTGCAGGGAGATATGTTTCATTGTTAGGTCTTCACACTCTGCGTTCCCTTTTATGCTAAGCACAATTGTATCCACTGAGCGAGCATCTTGTAAACCACCCGTTGCTTTTGCTAGGTTAAACCCACAAAGGAGACCCATGCTTTGGAAGATATGCATGTTTTATAGGGTAATTGGCAGCTTTGCTTTGGTCTGCTTTCTTGTTGTCGGCACAGTGCAGCTGACACCGTTTACATTTACTACAATTATATGAAAATACCTGTAAGACGCGCTTTATGGGTTCAGAGTTTGGCTCTTGCTTACACACAGTAGGAAACGAAAAAGGAAAAGTAATTCCTAGGAGTGTTATCCTTATTTGTGCTTAAGATGTTTTTCTTTTTTTAGTAAAAATTCCTGCCTGTTTGTTGAGAATAGTTTCCACAATAACATAACTCAAAGTGCATGTGAATAATGAACGATTCGACCATTACACATGACATTCTGTACATTCTTGTACACATCACTCCTGACTCAGTGAGACCACGTTGTCCATAGAGTGCCTTGATATTTTTCTCCGTCGCCCAAGGATAGATGACTCCGCTGAGGCCTTAATCTCATGTTAAAGATTTGTTGGCCTCTAGAAGTCAGGCCTAGCATTGAGATGCCTCGTCTGATTTATATTCACTGGCATGGAAAGGGAGCCAAGTGCACTATCTGCAAAGCAGATGCTGCAGCATTGCCCTTGTATCGGGCCTTATATTTCACCTGAAATAGAACCTCTGAACAAGGTCGTGTCCTCCAACTCCCTATTTCTTTTTTTCCCATCATCTTTCCACCTCTTTTCTTTAGACATTTTTCATTTTTAACAAGCATTGTCAATATTTTATGTAAATAACCCGACAAAAATAATATGTCTGCATTTTAATTGGGGGAAAACAGCATAGGAAATAACACAGAGCCCTAAACCTTTCACTGAAGGGTTTAATTTACTTTCTGGATATGAAAGCAGAAAGCCGAGGGAGAAATAGGCTCCGTAGGCAGCCAAAATCTTGATGAACACCGCCTTTAAAACCAAATTCTGGCCTGTCAACCCCTATAATTTATAGGGCGGAGATTACAAAGCTACCAATACAATAAATTAAACTGAAGGACAGAATTATGCCGAGTGCTTCCTGCTCTCCCCAATGACGCACACTAACTTAGCGCTGCCTGACAATGAGTGTGATTTACCACTCGGGCAGGAGTCGAAAAGGGAAAACATTCACAGGCAGAGGCACCCAAAGCTCACTTTGGCCCGCAGCCTAGTGAATAAAACTCTGCTTTAATTCACCCACAAACGTGTCGCCATTAAAAGACTAAGAATAGGGATTGCACATCATAAATACTCTCTGATTTATTAGCTAACAATGAAGATCATAAGCCCAGCCAAGGAGAGGGAGATTGTTTGACAGAACGTTGTCAAGGAGAGAAAAAGAGAGGAAAAACATTCATTCTCTCATTCTCACTCACAGGCGCTCTTAACTAAATCGGACCAGAGATGTAGCCCAGCCCTATCTCCTGCAGCAGCAACAGCATAGGAGCAGATGTGTCTGCTCTCTTCTCAATGTGTGACAGACAGAAAAGATAAACAGAGAAAAGCAAGAGGGAGCGAGAGGAAGAAACAGAGGGAGGGAGGTAAAGAGAGCAGGAGCTGGCACGGCGCTGGCTAATTTATCTCGCTGAGAGACAGATTAAAGAGAGAGGAGAGTGAAACAAAGTTCCACTGGCTTAATCAGTGGACAGCCTGCGAGCAGAAGACATGATAAATCAGAGCGCGCTCAGTCCAGGAGAGAGCCTTTGCTCCGGGAGGGAGCGGGAGCCATCGTCAGCCAAACAGCAGTATCTTTTACATGGGCTGGTGTGAATAGTAGCCGGTGGACTGGCTGTGTGTACACTTGCAATCGATACTCATTGCTGTTGTTTGGCCAAACATTGTTATACAGTAGCCTACTGGTGTCAGCGGTGCTCCGACACTATTATTTTTAGCAGTGAGTGAACAATGCAGCTCGTTGGTGTTGTCTAAACAGGACAAAAGGACATGAAGTTCCCCCCGGTGCGTCTTTCTTTAGCGTCATGTCTGACAGGGATCTGGCCTAAGGGCCTAACCCAGGAACAGGAAAAGGAGCTTAGATATGCCTGTGTCATTAGTTCACTGCGGGGTCACAGCCGGGCCACGCGGAGCACGATTACAGCCCTTGATTTATCTGCTTAGGAGCCCAAACACAGATAAATCTCCGAGCTCATCCTTGCAGTGGGATCCTCACCGCCTGATAAACGGCCCAAGCTGAATAAACAACCACCAGCCCCCACCGGCACCCAGCCCCGCGTACATCATGAATAATTCATTACGATCGCGAGCTCTGTTAAATGTGTATATTTTGTATCTTAAATGGCAAAGGTGCTTCTATGATCTCCATCCAATCGTCTGCGCATGTCTTTGATGAAATACTAGAGAGGCAGAGGTTGGCAGACATTTTGTTTTGTAGTTGTAAACTTTATTTCCTCGCTCGCCTGTCGTCCTCCAGCATTTCCACATAAATATACTTTATGCAAATATGCAGCGGTTCACGCGGCTCCTGTGTAGATATTGGCCTGTCTGCGACTTTATGACAAAGTTTAAAATCATTCATTACACTGACCCCTGTTGTAAATTCACTTAGTGTAAGATTGCCCCGAGTCTCCTGTTCGGTGCGTAGATGCGATCACGAGAGCATTTTTAACTTAATTAATTGGCCGTTTCTGTTGACAAGAAATTTATGCAGTAATAATTTGCTGGGAATAGATGCAGAGTGCAGGAAATGACATATCCATCAGGGCGCTTGTGTTCCACCAGCTGCACCGCGGCTAATATGAAAGTATTTCAGGCTGCTCAGACCCTGCTGTTTGCACAGTCAAGATTATATATACCCACGATCCATTGCCTGCCTCAGAGGCGCTCATGGAGGTCTATGATAACAAAGACTATGTGATTTATGGCCTGCTGTGAAAGCAGAACTTGATGAGATTAAACAATTTCATAGCACGAGTGTTTCTCAGAGGGCCTCCTGATTTGTGGCAGCAACACCGACAGTAAATCAGGTTTATATATCTGAAAGCATGCTCAGCAAAGGAGTGCAATTACTGTTTAAGACAGCTACTTTTTATTTAATTTTTATCCCTGGTTTGTCTCTTTTATTTCTGGCCTGTCAGACAGCCACTCACCTTCATAAGTCCTTCTGAGGGAAGGCTTGAAGAAGAGAGGAGGCAGGGGAGTCGAGGCGAGGAGGAGAGGAAGGCAAAGTGGCGTGGGCCCCCTGCTATCTCTCCTCCGCAGCTTTTAGAGAAACAACATCAACAGAGGGACAAGGATGGCGACCGGCGGAACAACACGGGCGTCTGTAGAGCAGGGGGAAGCACTCCATTTTTAATGCATTGTTTGCCTGCCTCTCCATCCCTGTCTAGGTAAATGGAGTAGGCAGAGTGTAATTAGAGAGCTGGGCTTTGCTCCGTGCCATAAAGATGACATGGTGTAATGATACAGCTTACAGGCCCGCAGAGGGTTCTGTCTCGCAACGGAGGATCTGGGTCGTTTGCTGTTGACTTATGATAGGTGTGAAACATGACAGTGTTATCATTGCAACGTAGACGGGGAATGTTTTTTTTTTTAGTTAAAGCTTGTCAAGCATTGGAGCAGAGTTGGATAGGGAGAATATTAATCACCTGTGTTTACCGCTTGTGCCATGTAATATTTTTAAATGGAAATCAAATTTTCTATAGCTTAATAATCTGTATATATATATTAAGTATGTCTCACCTGTCACCAGTTTAAAACTTATATATTAACTCACCTGAGCTTGTGTTCCAGAAAAATTGTTGTTTAGTTTAACATTTAAAAAAATCAACCAAATTAATTAATCTTTTAAACCTCTGATCATTTTTGCACTGAGTTGAGATCATAGTTGAGGCATCGCTGCATTTACATCATACAAATCCTCATCAGTTTGTTTGTGCTTCAATATAAGAGAGCTTGTTTATACGTGCGCATTAGCGTTTCATGCATCCAAATAATACGGGAAGACGCGCACCCATTTTGTGTCTGTGTGGTGAAACGTTCCTCGGGTGTGCATGTGTCTTTGGGTGAAGATGTGAGTTGTGCGTCTGTCTGCATCATCCCATATCTTCCCAGAAAACATCAAGAGATCTCATTATTTCGACACATCTCCGTTTTTTTTTTTTTTCCTCTCGTATGCCTTGAGTCAAAATTAGTTTTCATTCCGTCTGTGATCTTACTGACTGAAGCCGGCTCAAAGTAAAGAAATCGCAGTCTTGGTAGCAGGGCTGAGTCAAACGCACACTTCACACAGCCGCAGTCTGAGTTAAGCATTGCTAAGTAACCTTCACATTTCACTCGTGTGAAGAGCTAATTTCCTTTAAGTTCACATGTCAGTTTTTGTGGCTCTTTTTGTGGGTCCTCTTCAAATGTCTCTCAGCGTCTAATTGCATAGGAAACATTCTAGACAAGCCGGTGTGACAGGCCCGCTCCCAGAGTCTTCAATTATTAAACATCCTACACTCTAGAAAACAGCCCTGACGTTAGCTACAGCCCCTAATCGGAACAGAAAGCCTCATGATATGTCACACTCCTGAGCTGCTGTGGTTTATGTGTGCGTGTGTGTACTTTGGGTTAAACAAGGAACGATGAAAATATTTCTTTTTCATGCCAGTTAACTAAGGCAAAACTCTGACGAAAATGTATTTTTGTCAGTTTTTCCTTTTCTGCTGTTTTACATAGAAAGTAAATTGTGTGTATTTAGAAAAATATATGAAACAATCATTTGCGCTCTGCATAAACATATAATCTCTGTTCCGGCCGACATCTACAACATTTAGTGGTTTTACCTCTTATCTTCTTTGCCTTTGTAACTTTTGGGCTTTGGAACCAGTGCTCATGGAAAGGTCACGCTCGATCAAAATAAGAAATGGCCTCAAGCTAATTGTACTGCGTACCTGTAATGCAGGCTTACATTTCCGCTTTAAATCACCTACACTGATCCTGCAAGACACTCAAAGAAAAGGTCGAATGGCTTTTTAAATGCAACCCCTAACAACAAACACGGCCTTATTACCATCTATGAGTCATTGCAGTGGATGATTAACGTCCAGCGGCTCTCAACCTTTGCCCGTCCGACGCTTAGCCATACACAAGACGGCGGTGTTCGCTGTTGCCGGTTTGCTCGCTGCGTGCGCCTCGTGCCCCAAGCGAAACATCAGAACAGTTGCCCTTGTGATCACTGATCATATGATACATTTACTCAGAGCAAGTTCATTGGAGTAGAACTGGTAAATCATTAAACATACGCTCAGCGAGTTCCTGCTGAGCAGAAGACTTTAGGCTGTACTACCCAGAAGTGCAGGCATCATTACTGTACATCAAATGTTCTTCCTCCTGCCATTACCTAAGTAACTGAATTAATGCTTCTCATGTACACAACACGGCATTTAAAACACATTAATGTCCTTTCTCCCTTAAATCATCAACATAAAAACAAAAAAAAAACCTTTTGACACGCTTGCTTTGTGTGTTTAAACGATTTTGCTTCAGCTAGTAGTTTTTATGATGATATAATGAAATTAAAAAAAATTATTTTGAGTATTATCCATCACAGTCTTTGAATGTGCTCTCAATTATGCACGAAAGTCTCATTTGTGTGCAGGTTTTAATCACTGCTAGTGCCGTTCTCATGTCTTCGTTGGCTTTACATGGTGTAAGATCGTGATAGTTATTTTCCCTTTTTGTTCTAAAAGTGTTGTATTGTTTGCAACCCTTAACTTCAGAGGTACGAGACATGAATCATAAAAAATTCTATCTAGTGAAGAAGTAAACGTGTCATGCCAGCATTAAATGTTGACTCCAATAAGTTCACAAGTTGTGTCTCCTCTGATCTCCCGCATGATCAGAAAGCAGCACCAGTTTACAGAGACAAGATGTGAAAAAAGTTCCATGCACAGACACAAAAGAAATATTTTGATATAGACCCAAAGAGAAAACATATCAAAAGACATTTTTATACATGTCTTTTGCAAGCACAAAAAGCAGAAATGGTGTCAAGAGAAAACAAAACAGAAGGCTTGTTTCTTCCAACAATTGCTTTAAGCTACAAAAATCTCCTTGAGTCCCTAGCCTCCCCTCAATGTCAGCCGCCCCTCCCCTCCCCTCGCCCTCCTTGCTTCTTTCTCCTCTTCGTTTCTCTCTTTTTCCCCTTTCCTCTCTGAGGCAGGACAGGGCCCTCTTTGCACCCTGATAGGTTGCGGGCTGATGCTTAGCAACAACATTCCTGTGCCCTAAGTAGCAGTAAGCCTCTGGCTGAACTCTTTGATGTGGCTGTCAGGCCACATTTATTTCCTTTTAGCACTTTGTCTACTTGTCCAGATGTATAAGGAGATAAAAAGGGCTGGTGTTTACACTGGTCTCCCTCTGTAGCGCGGCTGTAATTAGATTGTATTGCTGGTCAGTCTTAAGGAGGGAGATGAGGTGAGGCGAGGCAGGAACCAGCTGTGTCAAGATGAGCTGGTCAGGATGAGGCTTCAGAGCAAGGATGCGAGAGAGAGAGAGGAAAGCTGTGACTGAAGCTTTGCGCCAAATGGCCACTTTGTTTTCTAGGTCTGATGATGCCAGTGTAACGCGTCTGTAATTTAACATCCACCAAGATTTCGTATTGACAGTCAGACTTTGCAAACTTTGGCGCAGATGCTACCAATGCACCAGCCTTTGTCAGCTCACTTTTCCGTATCTCATTTTTTCAGGAACCCCACTGTGGTGGTGGTTACGTGCTCTCCGTGTTCTCTCCGTGTTCTCTCCGTGTTCTCTCCGTGTGTTCTCTCTCTTCCTGTCCCCTTTCTCTTGGTGATATGTTGGAAGTAATAATCACTGTTGCCTCTGGGTTTATCAGCATTTATTCGCATAACAACACAGAAACAGCAGAAGACAGACAGCACTGGTGTGATGCATTATCCAGTACAGGAATCATCTTTCATTATGACATCCAACAGGGCTTCCTCTCTCTGCCACCACCCATTTCTCTCTCTCACACACACGCTTTCCTCATTTCTCTCTCGCTCGTTGCTCTGCTCTCTGTCCGCCCTTTATTATCACAGAATCCATGGTGCTCCCCAGCCTGTAAATTTGTGCCGCATTATCATAAGCTGTGGCGATAACTCACATAGCACAGAGACAATAATGATGTGAACACTCAGCATATGCCCCAGGCCCGGCAAATTAAAACAATGCTCAGCTTGATGAGCAGACTAATCTGGACAGCAGATAAAGCGAGGGGGAGCGAGGAAAAGGGGCCGTGGGAGCATCTTAAATAGATGACACAGCAGCACCTCCCTCTGTTCAGTGTAGGTACAACTTAAAAAACAACAACAAATGGATAGAAATATGGATAAAAGCTGTGTCTTTACAGTACATGACTCGCTTGTGCAGAAAAGTAGAAAAATGATTGGCTTTGTTGCTGAAGACCCTCTAAAGCTCTCACCAGTGATCATTTAATTTATTTTCTTTTAAGAAATCACCAACAACATGTAATTTAATTCTCTAGGCTTCACAGTTGACAAACTAAATGTCAACAGCGTCTACGGGGTCTGTTAGGCAAGCATTAGCGTCTGCTGGGTTTTCAGCCTAAATGCCATTCTGATGAAATACCCGTGATCTAAGCACAGATCCCAGTTCTGCTTCACTCCCCTGTTCTCCTCCATTTGTTGCATATACTTCATCATCATAAGCATTGCTGCTTTCTCTTCTTGTGGACAGGTCATTGACCACAGTGAAAGAGTGCTGATGTGGAAGCGCAGGGAGGATGGTCCTGGAGGGGGAAGGAGTGCGGATTAGGGAAGGGCGAAGCCAGCTGATTGATGTTGTGTGGGTGGGGAAAAATGGGACGTGACAACCAGGGACCTATTGGTCGGCCGTTTGATCAGCAGGCATGATACTGACGAGCTGAAGTGGTGGTGTCATGCATAGCACTGGGTGCAGGTGGGTGGCGGCACTGAAAGCAAGGTAGCCTGACATCCCATAGGACCCAAAGCAGTGTGTGGAGGCAGCTCCAGGCTACGCAGCACATCCTCCCTCTGCTTCTTTTTCTCCCTAACGTAGTCTGTGGGTGGTGCTGTTAATAATGTGGCAACTAGGAAGATTAATTGTGAGCAAGCAGCAGGATTAGGAGGGGCTCTTTGGGCCCAAGCAAGCCTGAAAAGAGCCCGAGCTTGTGATCTTTCAAGCGGGCCAGGAAATGAGGCAAGCAGGGGTGCAGCTCCGGCTTAGGAGAGCGTGGAGGTAGATCAAATAGAGAGGGCTCGCAATTGCCACGTTAATGCTCCAGTTGCTCTGTCAGCTCACCACAATTACCGTCGACAGTCTCTTTGTGTGTTCATTATGACAGCCAATATCAATTACAAGCTCCGAACCAAATGGCGAAATGCAAATTTGCGGCACAAGAAGGGCTTTTCTGTTCAGGCAGGGGCTGCATGCGAAAACAAACCGGTACCAGTATCAGTGAGGGTCTCTTCTACAACGCTTAGTGACAGCTCTTCTCTTTTCGCTTGCTAAACACATTCTGTACAAGTATAACATACACTATAAGCAGTGAGTCATCTGGGATTTTTATAAGCAGGTTTCAACCTCTCCACTCCAGAGGCTGAGAGCAGTGGATCTACTGTCTAAACAGTATTTCTATTCCAAGCTGCTTCTTTCAGAACAACACTCTACCAGCGTACATGTAGTTAATCGGCTTATTTTGCCATTTTTCCCTTTGGTGTAATATGAGAAAAATGCTGGCCAGGCCTTAATGCCTTTCAGAGATTCTATCTGAGAGCACATTATGCGATCGTATTCAATTCACAACGCTCTCTTTGCCCATGAAGAATATGGTTCCATTTAACAGTGCAAGCCGTTCCATTTCTCAAGGTTATGCATGGTCATGTGGAGGAACAACAATAAAAGTGGGGAAAAATGCAGCTTCAAACCATCACTAATATGTATTTGTCAGTTGAGTCTCCTGCTATGATTAAAGGTCCAGTGAATTCCTTCCTGCAGGAAAGGAAAGTTTTTCTGCAAAGGCATCAGATATCGCTGTGTCATGATAAAGTGCCTACTCTGCTGGCTAAAAGGCTAAGGAGAGGAAGGGGACGTTTTGGACCTTGAGAGTGCACCAAAGAACAGCAGCACAAACTCCTGACCTGTTTGGGAGCTTGTTGTAATTTTCGAGCCTGTGTTTTCTCTTTCTCTCGAAGCAACATTCGTCTCACTGGTTCAGCACGTCACACATTTACCTCCCATTTCACTTAAATGCGCTTGGAGAGGAGATCATCATTTGTAAACTGCTGTTTTCCTTTTCCACACCCATAATCAGCATTTATTTTATAAACCTTCCATCTCTGTGTCTCCTTTCTTCTAGCCAAGTAACGAGCCTGGATCTGAGGGCGACCCGCTGCCTTACACTCCTCTACCTCGAGGATCCAGAGACGCCAGGAACCACAAAGGTAGCCAATAATCCATAAATATTCCTGAATCAAGCAAATAAGCAGCACAATAACTGATCAAAACATAGGCCCATGGATTATGTAAATATAAGTCTTGACCCTAAAAGCTGCACAGAGTCGGAACCTAATAACTCGAGACAGAGCTGAAGTTATGTTATCTATTCTTATTGATCTCGTCTCATCTGCGTGATGTGTTTATAGTGGGAATAAGCCTGAGTCGTCTAGGTTAACTCTGATCTGAATGTGTGCGTGGGAGCACAGAGTACATATACAAGATGAAGCATCCTTGATGTGTTGATACGAAACATTGATTAGGCCCGATATTGACCCAGTGTAGCCAGTTGATGTAGTTGTGTAGCAAGTTCTTAACATCAAACACTGCACTCAAGGAAGAATGCATCAAACTCATTAAAAAAGATGCTGTGTTTAATCATTTTGAAGGCACCTTACAACATTTATAGATTCTCAGCTGGGATTTTAGTAAACAGGCATCAATTTTATTTGTTGACAAAGACCTGTTTTTATCAACTTGACATAATTTGCTACATACAGTAGGTGATTGATCTAGAAAGTAACTTGTAACCTGAAGTGATGTATTTTAGTTAATGCTTTTACTAAAATAGGAAACTTTAGAAGTAATAGTCGCATTTCAGACACGAAACATTGACATAATAATCACAAGTAGGTATTTACTACTAACTACTTTGTGCCGTTTCATTTCATTTTAAGTCTTGTTTATTTCTTTATTTCTTATTTTCTTTCGTCTGGTTTCCTGAAATACATACTGGAGCAGACTGCATTTCTTATGCTTGAGACACTGATGGTGCAATTCAAACATCAGCGATGTGGGTTGACCACCACTCTAGTGATACAGCGGGTCAACAGTGAGCATATCTGCTCGATATACATCAGCGTAGACCCGCGGAGGACAGATCTGTGTCATGAAAGCGCGCACGGTGGTAGCTCCCACCGGATGTGAGGGCGTGAAGAGCCCCATGCTTTGTCAAAATCAGACCTGGCTAAGAACAGTCCATTTAAAGGTGAGGGATCTGACACATGGAACATTTTCCCCTCCGTCTAAGATCTGAGCAGCAGTGACAGTCTCCATTTGTTATTTTTATGAAGCGGGGCTGCAGCCTTAGATAACACAGCCCTCATCTTCGCCCTTCACCTCCTCTCTTTGTCCTACTCAGAGTGAACAAAGCTGCGTCCATGCAGTGGTGCAACAAACTCAGTTTTTCCGACAGTAATTCCAAACAGCTGAGCGTTTGCAGAGTTAAATTCAGGATATAAACAATAGGATGAAACAATGTGCTGGATGATTTTGTGTAATTCAGCATTTAAAGTTTCCTACGCGTTCTGTTCAGCTGTGTTAAACGTTTTTCTCCAGTGGTTGTTTTTGATGTGCATCTGTTATACGTTGTTTTTCTAGCGCTGCTGAGAAACCACTCACAGAAAAGCACTTCATACTTACTTAAATATGTCACAGTGGCCATAGGATGAGTTGTTAGTGATATAGTCCTATTATATACAGTAGCTTTACTCCTGCAGTAGCAGCTCTGACTTGGTCCTGTCAGCTGCACAGAAAGATCCTCCCCTTCCTCCTCTCAGCCCCATGCACCCACCCTCATCCACCATGTCACCTGTGTAGGTGCCCCAGAGCCTGGATGCCAGAGGTAATTACTGCAACTAGGAGCTCTCAGAGGAGGGCAACACTGGCAGGTCACTGCCCAGGGAGAGATGGGTGGGAACCAAGGACAGAACTCCAGGATAAACTCCTGTCGTGGTTGGTGGAGCATTCAGCCCGGAGGAGACGAAGCAAAACAAGACAGCGAGGAGTAAAGCAGGGGAGACAAAAGTGGGCAGATGTGCTGTGGTGTTAGTAAAATGTAAATCAAGATTTCACGGAGCACATGAGAAAGATGGGAAGATAACGGAGGGAGGAAAAGACAGTAAGACTGCGAACAATGTGAAAAAGATTAGACTAAAACGAGTCAACAGACAGAGCAACTGAGGGTAGTTGTTGTGGGTTGTTCCAGTGTGTCTTGGTAAAGACGTGACACAGAGTGGAGTCGAGTATGTAGTATGGCAGAGAGGCCTGAGGATCCTCCGCTACTGTCACCTTGGCTCTAAGTCTCAGTGCTGGTCCAACTGTCAACTCAGCTCTAAATCGAACACAAAATGGAGTCTCAACCTAAAGTACTGTGGCGTCATGAACGCAGGCCTGTGCTACGCCACGAATGATTGTGCCTTATTATTTCAGCATATGCATAATATAAGTTATTTGTTACCAGGTTGTCGTGCTCTTCCCACAGGATCCCACATCTAGAAGAGACTTTCTTTCCCAGATCTAATTATAACTTTAGTTCAGAGGTGTTTTAAAAAAAGATGCTTCAGACGTGATGGATATATCCATGTGCATGGAGGAGATTTTAATGAAATTCCCTTTCATTTCCTTTGTATGTTTCAATAAATATGCCAGGCACTTGTAACTGCTTGTTTTACAGGTATCAGATTAAATTTGAGTAGGCCATCCCTCAACGGTGACAGCAGCAAATGAAAGAGATATCTTTACACAAGCAGAGTAAACATGCAAAGAAAAACGCCTGAAATCTGCCTTACAGTACGAGCGCTGGGCCCTTTTAATCTTGTTGTTCTGGGCCTGCTTCCAGCTACTTTGTATGTATGTATCTTAAATGGTGCACAACTGTTATTAAAGTCCCAGGAGGAAGGCAGCCTTCAAAGCAAAAGGGAAAAAAAGAAACACCTCTTTCCTGACGACGCCCATGGGGCGCCTCACATTTGTTTGGCGGTTCACTTCCATTACGTTTGGAGGTGATCTGCACCATAAGTCCTGCTACGCTCCCCCTGGCTCCCTCAGCCCCCGTCAAAAAATGGAACAATGGGAACACGTCCAAACTTAGAGTAAACTGTTTTACAGTTGATGCACAACAAATAAACAAACATCTGGAAGCATTCAGAGCAGCCCATTAGAAGGCCTCTAGGCTTTGCCAAAAAGGGGTAAATGATGAGGAATGGGCTGTCGAGAGGCTGGTGGAGACAGGGGAGAGGCCAGATGACAGAGCTGTGGGTGCTAAGCACTGCCTTTTAGAGCTCAGCTGGGCTCAGAGAGATCTACACCTGCTGCTATCTCCTCCTCCCCTTCCTCTCCTCCACCCGACATCTGGATGGGATATATGACTAATGGATGACTAAACTGCTAGTGTTGAAACTTAGCTGTTGTCGTAATGAAGGGAAAGGTTGTTGGTCTGACTGATGACTTAATGTAAAACTAAAAGTGAGTTTGGCAGCTTTGAAAAAAGGATATTCAGTTCCCCCGAAGCCTGTTTGATGGTGCTTGTATAACAACTACTGTGGGACTGATTGTATTATTTAGCAGTACATGGTTCAAATACAAATATTAATTTTTTAGTGAAGTCCCGCTATTTGGAATGAAAACGTGTGCTACTGGTTCTGAGATTCTTTGGTAAATGAATTAATACCGTTCACTACCTCACATCTGTTTCTTCACCTCTGAGTCATTTTCCACGCTTATCTTCAGCCGTGGCTCAGTTCTGTTTGATGTCACCCTGTAGTTGGAAGGAAAACTCTCATCTTTCTGCTGATAATCTTCCCGTTCTGGTTTGGACTGCCTTGGCATGTTCCGTGAGCATGGAAATGTCCTCTCTGGAGCGCCGTGAGAGAAGACAGAGCACCTTTGACGTTTCCCATTAGACACGAACGTGCTCTGCGAGACATTTCACTCAGGCTCGTAATGATTATACCAGCAGGATTTGTCCCCTGATAAACATCAGTCTTCAACACAAAGACTTGCGTTGGCCCGCGCACAACTAAAATGAGGCATATGGAAAGAGCAAAGCCTGAGCTTTTTCCTCCTTCTGGTCCAGGGGACCATTTGCAGAGCTGCTTTCTGTAAACTTTTGCAATAAACGGAACTAAAGACATTCTGAAATGACAGATGATTGAATATTGTCATAGAAAATGATATATACATAACTGCCTGCCAGCTGTATGACATAAGCTTGGGTTGAGTGGATCTCTGCACCAAACTCTACTAAGTGAATTGACAAAGGAAAGACATGGCCTCCTTCCCAGGCACTGGGTTCATAAAAATGTTCCCGAACACTCATCACTGGATGAAGGTTTTACTTCTTTGTATTTTCTGCCAGTCCGCGAGCTGATGAGGTGTGTAAGATTCGTTTCTAATGACTGGGTGTCTTCCTGCAATTTTCAATATTGTCTTTGTGGCTGTAAATCGCAGTACAGGCACAAGGCCAGTTTGTTTGTATGAGCACACAAACTTCACCTCAAACACAACTTTATCCTCGTATATAAAGTTGTGAAGGGATGTTTTCCCTGCCTACTGTATAGATACCAATAACCTACCTTTAAAGATGGTCGACTTACGTGGTGTCATCTTCATAGAAAGGAGTTTAGGTTTTACATGGATATTTGAGATACACTGGTTGCAAGACCAATTAAATCAGTATTCTGTCAAACGCTTTACAAAGTAAAGGTTAAGACTGAACACAAAAGCACAAATCCCAAGTGAGCAAGCACAAGAGTGGAAAAGGGTAAGTTTGTTAAAAGAAGAAACCTTCAGCAGAACTAAACTAGAGGATAGAGAAGAGCTAAAAGAACAACAGGCAAAAAAACAAAGAAAAGCCACAGCAGGTAACGCCAGCGGCTCCAAGGCCGACAATACCTGCAGAAGGGTATAATGTAGTGAGAGGGAGAAAAGACAGAGAAACTAATTGTTAGACTTGTTTCATTGTTTTCCTATCTAACCCGGGTTTGCTTTGACAGTACGTGAACCTTAAAATCCCCTCACAGTTACATCAATCTGTTCTTTGGCACGATAGCTCCTGCTGCACGTCACAGCACATTGCAGTAGTATATTCTCCCTGTGTATGAGGACAGGCTATTTCCTTTATCTGAGTCAGATGATGTGATAATATTCCTCCCAGGAGTGGATTGGCTCAGCAACATGAATATCCATTAAAGCTGGCCTATGGAGATGGATGAGGGAAGAGAGGTCCAGGAAAATTGGGCCCGCAGTCCTCTACTGCAGCTTCACATAATGCTGCACTGAGCACATCCCAAGTGATGAGAGCTCATTTTCGAAGGCAAGGCCTGTCCTTGTTATTACTAGAGCTGGAACCCACCCCTGCATTTTCCCCTACAGTTGCAGGTTAGATTAAAATGCCAGGATAACCTCCTCAACTCGGCTGACAGGTTTAACTGCCGAACTCTGACGCGCCGGCTCCGAAACTGCTTTGAGAAAGCTGCCTTCCACCAAGTGTCATTATCTCTGCGTTATCGGATGGCGTTCCTCTCACAGTGTGTGAATAATTCTGTTTGTGCTGGGTGTGGAGATATGTCAGTGACACTATTGTTTTTACCGTGCCGTTTGATGTACCTCAGAGAGTCTCCTCAGTGTCTTGAGTTTTTAAACTGATGTTGGACGTATACAGCAAAGACTTCAAGTAGAGAGAAAACATCCTTAAATTTCTTAGCTATAGATTTTTTTACTTCCTCTGACTGTTGCTATAAATGTAACTGATTCCTCAGCAATGTTCTGCCTTAATATGGGACATTTGTATTGAAGTTAATTGAAGCTGTAATTACTGTGACTGAAGTCATTCTAGTAATTTCATTACGATGCCACGATCAGTTCAGTTCTATGAGTCTAACTGTACTGTGCAGTATTTATAGCACACTCAAATAACTTGACTATCAACATTAAACCGTTTGAGCGCCAAGACTGAAAACCAAAGATCCTACAGTACTTGCATCTGTCACCACTAAAACGTGACGAGCACAGATTTTGAGCCATATTTTCTGCAGCAGGAAAACATGTAACCTCCTAAATCGTACCGTCTGGGACCACTGCAGACAAACCTTTGTTATTTATGATGATACAAACCCAACCGGACTTGCCCATTAAAACTTGCCTCAGAGCGAACAGAGCGGTTTGAAGCAATATGTTGGCTTCTCCAAACGTGTCAGACAAGGACATGAGCTTCTGCCAAGCAGCCCCAACCCCTTCGGAAAAACGCATTGTTGTTTCTCTGAACCTTGGTTGCACTGGTCATTCTCAGGAAAGTAGCACAACGTCAATCACCCAATGTAAACAGGTCTTGCTGCGAGATTCAGCTGTGATGATGTGGTAATAGCTGTGTGGTTGCGTTATTCATCGCTTTCCACCATTATTCAAAGTTGTTTTACAAGACAAATAAGATGCAATCAGTGCTTCCTAGTCATAGGTTTTTTCTAACTTCCTGGCCTTCCTAAGGTGGAGTGTGTTTTAGACGCGTCCTGTCAGGTGATCTGGATCATTTTACAGCAGCATGCCTGTTTTCTTCAGTGCCCCTTGAAACAAATGGCTCAGAGAGTGAGTCTCGCTACCCTTCACTCTGATAAATAGCTACTAACTTAATGGCAGATGCTGGACAACTTGTCGTGCTAAAGGGCACAAAATCAGACCACAATAAGTCATTGTAGAATTTTACAGCTCATTATTATTATTATTATTGTCTCACAAGCTGCTTGCACAAAAATAAAGAACGTCTCATATTTTAGATGGTACGATGCTACAGTTGAACGTAATTAAGCATTTGTTAAACGCATTTGTCTTGTTGGCTTATGTACAAACATGGATCTTAATCAGGGTATTTTGACAAAATGATGTTTTGAGTAGACTGTAGATCATAATTCTAGGGTAACTGATCTCACACAGTCATCATTCAAGATGAAAACATGCCGTAATGTTAGTCTGGGTAATGGCTCTAACAAATTAGATCCCGATTCACTCTGTGGCCAGTTTATCATGTTGGGTGACACCACATTTACTTGGTTTAACAGCTGTGCTACATCACCATACAGTACCTTCCTGCTAAGCATGAGCGTAACTGAACTACACATGGACTCGCTACAGTGCAGTGGTGATTTGCATAACATACGATGGACTATGGGTCTTTTACAGTACAGGTCACTGTGGTAAACAGTATAGTGCAGTATTTGAGCATAGATCATATTTGTATAGTTCTCCTTACATATACATTACTATTAAGCTTGTTATATATATAACTATATATATATATATATTGTACAATATCCCCCAAATCCAGAGTAAGCACTTTAGATTCACTATCCCACTGAATGAACAGCGTTTGAGCAGAGCCAGGCACAGACGCAATGCTGAAAATTTCGAAGGTCAGCTTGTCCTGCCCCGCTTTAAAGATCGCGAGGTCAAATGCGGATGAGTGCCAGGATTTTTTTGTTGAACTGACGTGCATTTTATCTCTCTAAAAATATAAAGGGGAGCCTCGGTTATAGGAAGTTATGGGTTTGTACTGGCATCAAAACTCCAGCTCAACCAGAGTGAAAAGAGCGAGGTCACTGAAATGCTACCAAGTCCACAACAACCTTTTAATCTGTCACTTTGATTCGCTGATTAAGTCATTTAAACAGTTGGAACAGGTTTCTCTGTCACGATAATGCGAGTGGACAAGTTATTTCACTATCATAATTTGATTCATAGATAGTTTCTGGCATGTTATGTCACTGCAGCGCAAAATCATTGGATTGACTGCGTCATTTTGGTCAAATACATCCCACATTGTTGTGATTCAAAAGGCTGTTCCCCTCCTTCCTGTCCTTCAGGATAAACGTGCATTTAAAACTGAACCTTCAGATTTGGTAGCTATCAAACTACATCACATCTGCTTATGAGGAGTCTTTGATTATGCATTTTTAAACATCATGCTGTTATTGTTGAGCAATGTAACAGCTGCTTCGTAACGAATACGGTTCTGTGTTTTATCAGGCGTCTATGGACTAAAATCTGTTTAGTTTTATTTTAATTTTTTCAAGCGCCGAGTGCCTGTAGACACACAAACAAAAGCTAAACCGAGTCCATCCATTCGACACCATTAGCAAGTGTTAACATATGACCTTTGGCAGAGCCAGACAACCGCTCTGCTTCACTTCATTCATCCTCTGCAGCTGCACTTCTGAGCTAAGGATTTGGACACTTGGACAAAGATGAGCAATAGGACTAGATACTGGAAACATAAAAAAAAAAGTGAACATGTCTGGCGGTGGGATTGGTTGTTTGACCCTGACATGCACAGTCTCAAGGCTACCCAGATGTTCGCTTTGTGCCCTTTGATCCTGCGTGATTCTGGTTACAATAACAAGCGTGATTATTATTTTTCCCCTCTGCGTTATAAGTCAATGGTACAAAAAAAAACTACACTGTAGTACAAAGACACAGCTACTTTAGGATGTGTTGCGCCATTGCCTGTGCTGTTGTTTTGTTTTATGCAGTGGGCAGTAGATTGTAATAGCAGCGCTGAAAGGATGATATTAAGATAACCTTGGGAGAGATGCAATAACACAGCCATGGGCATCTGTCCTTCCTTCCATCTCTAACCTGCTGTGACATTTCGCCTGAGTAACAGCTCAAGCTACAGGACTAACAGCTCATTTGCACTTTTTATTCAATACTGGAAGGCAAGTAACAGCTTTTTTGTTATTGTACAGTTTTAGAAATTGCCTCTTTGGTCAACTTGTATTGTGATATGCTGGTAGCCATTAGACTACAGCGAACTACTCCTGACAAATGCAATGAACAAATCACGGATATTAGATCTGTGATGTGCAGTCGATAATATTTGGCTTCATTAATTCCCATGCCCTGAGATGACATCCAGCCCCTATTAGGTTTGAAATCTCATCCCCTTCTCCTCTATACCTCAGCTGTGGCTCAACCAAGCAGCCAAGCAGATAATACGCTGTGAGCTCTGAAACATGTACCATTATAATTAGCTTTGTCAGGTCCTAGCCCCTACAACCCTCATGCAGATAATATGATAATATGTCTTCATAACCGGCTGACCTTACATGCTCAATATTTCTCCCCTTATGAAGATTACATGTCAATAAAGTAATTGAGTCCTGGGGTGTGTGGCAAGTGAAGATTTAGGTTATTGGACTTTTCGGGGCAGTGATATACGAGCGTTATTATTCTACCTGTCAGGAGATGTGCAGGGGGCTGAGGACAGTCCGAGAGTGTCAGAGGGAAAGGAAAGGATGAGGAGAAGAGAGAAGAGGGGCAAGGGGGGGAGAAAGAGAGGCAGACAGAGATACGGGAAAAGGAGGAGGTGCTGAGAAGAAATGAAGTGAGCCAAAGTGAGACACAGGCAAGGGAGAGTGAGGGAGAAGGAAATGAGAAGAGGAGGAGGAGGGAGGAGGACAGGGCACAGGACAAGAGGCAAGATCATTTCTCACAAGCAGGGACAGATCCGCAGTTAATCATTCCCTCACGCCTTCATCTCTCCGTCCCCTCCCTCACTCTCTGCATGTGAACAGGTGATATGTCATATTAATTAAGAGAAGTAGAGTTACAGTGGAGCCATTCGTCTGAACGGGGCACAGGGACGGAGGGCATGAAATATTCTGCACAAGCCAAACCCATCATCACCTGTGCCTCACACCTGATTGGCTACAGGGCCCGGCATGTATTTCAAATTATGGGAGAATATGCTTGCCTGCATATAATTTGACAAAAGGATCATTTTGACAAGCGGGAGACGTCATTAGAAATACATATCCCTTCAACTGTTAATTTACAAAGACTCTGGGTTTGACTGGATCATCACCTGTGAAGGCAATCAAAAATCGCATCCTTGACATGAGAACGACATAAAAGTCTTGTGCGGTTGTAACAGATCTTTATTTCACCACGCGAAATGTACACATATGCTTAGTTTTGCTTAGTACTCTGTTTCAAAACATCAAGGTTGAATCCTTTGCTTGACAATGCTCGTACAGTGCGAAGCCACTTTCAGTGACAAATTGCACTAAATGCCGTATGTCAAGGTAGCGTTTTGTCCGTCATAATTTGACTGTCAGCGCTAGAGACAGAGGAAATGGGATGTGAAAATGAGTGCGGTCGATTGAGGTCCGACAATGAAGGTTATACAAATCTTCAGCTGTGTGAGAGAATCAGTAGCAGGGGACACAAAGGCAGGGTGGAAGAGCAATGTTAAAGGATATTTTACCATGTCCGTTTGGATTAGGCCTGGAGATTGATATCTTCCAGTCAGATGAAGCTCTGATGTGAGTGATCCAGCCCCTCCATCATTGTGACATCCAGCTCTTGGCTAACGCTCATCCGTGTTGATGGGCACACCCTACGCCACAAGGGCCCTGACTAACATACCCACCTTCCTCTCTCCCCGTCTCTGTCCGCCTCGCTCTGCCATCTCTGTTCTTTTATTTCTATTGCCCTTCTCCCCTGTTTTCTGTCACCATGTCATGTCCAATCACTGTTTGGCTGGCCAGGCACTCAGTCGGCCAGGCAAGGAGCAGGAGCCCCAGGTAGAGAACTGCCTAACAGGCGTCAGGATGGGCACAGAAATGACTCTAATAATGGGGTCCCCGTGTGGCCCAGACAGGCCAGTCAGTTAGCAGGGCCAGGATGGGGAGTAATAAGTGTTTGATGTCTGCAGGGGAAGGAAGTGTGAAGTAGTACAGCCAACCCTGGGCATTCTGGTCAGGCAGGTGCAGCCAGCCGGGCTCTGAGGGCGGACGAGTGTGGAACAAGACGTCGGATTAGTATTGATATGTGTCACGCAGGAGGTTGCCAGGCTGTTTGTTTAAGGATCGGTAGCAGCCATGCAGTAATTGATGCCTGGCTCGGAAAGAGAAGCGAGAAAACAGCCCGATGTGCTCAGTGAGAGACAAACGCCTCTTCTTTAAAACCCGCCGCTGCCAGTTTCGTGTCGTGATGAGGGAAGTAGAAACCCAGCATGGCTATGTTATGTGTGCACATTTAAATGCACGTGTAAAAGTCCAGGAGCGATTCCTCTCGTGGCAAAGATTTTGCCGGCCGTCTCCGATTTGATGGAAATTGCCACTGACAGGTAGCGAGGTGCCATTTTGTCCACTGATGCGTGAAGTCAATCATTGTCTGTGTAGTTGAGCTTAGTTAACATGGCACTTAGCGACTGGCTCTGCTTTAGCACCAGAAAAACGGCCGTTGTCGTGTCATTTATCTTCTGCTAACCAACTTTGGTTTTGTTTCTCAGCTTCTGGCTTTCTGCAGAGCATAAACTCCTCACGTTCAGCAGGAATAGGTTACCCAGCACCTTCCGCTGATAAAGCCACTGCTGTCCTTTCTGGCACGGCTATCTAGTCACCAGCTACTTCCCTCTGAACAGTTTTATGTGGTTGTAATTGACCTGACAATGGGGTTCATTATGCAGTCCCTTTCATGCTGTTTTGCCTGATAATTATTATTTAATGTGTTCAGATGGAGAGCATCATTAATTCATCCCTTCCTCCAATGTCAAAGAGATGAACAGTGAAGTTATCACTCTCTGGTGATTAATATTATGCTCTTTTGTTATTGAATCCTGTCCCAGTGATTAAACCTTCACTGAGTGAGTCACCATCCGCTCTTATTAATGGCACCATTACCGAACACAGCCAAAGCCTCTAATTGCGATTTTCACTTTTTCTTTCTATTTCAGTCTGAGGTTCGAACCACTTATCTGTGCTTTTCTTTTAATTAGAAATCCTGGGTGTAATGAAGAACACGATCGATCAGTGCCAGGCCTTGTGGTGTGCACGCGTGGTGATTTGTGATCCACATGTTGACGGAGAAAATGAGCGTTTATGATTACTGGCGTCATTAGTGGTTTCATGTGCCCTTAAGGGTATAGAAAGACTTTCAATAACTCCTGCTGTAAATAATGCACTTGTCATTATTGGGCCTACAGGGGAGTGTTTTTGTATTTATTTTTTATACAAGGTGTGTATTGTCAGTGAGCTTGATGATAGCGGAGAAAGACGCTCGAAGGCGACTTGGTGCTAAACTGATGGAGTCCCCTGCATCAAACCACCCTCCTCTTATCTCCAGAGTGCAGAGCTACTGTAAGCAGAGTTGTCCCCCAGCTCTATGTGGAATAAATGTCACTGAAATTAATTTCACCTTTTTTTTTCATTAGACCTCTTCCTTCCACAACTGTGATCTTTTTCTTCAGTCAAAATTTATGTGCCCCAGAATTCAATTTCCTTCTCATCCTCATAAGTTGAGAGTACAAAGACTGATGGGCATTTATCTGGTCATAACTGTAATTCACCTATCAATGAATAATGCTGCGCCCAATTTAAAGCGTCTGATTAGAGCCATTTAGTCAGCTGAACGTGATGGGCGTCGTTTGTCACGCGTGATCCCATAAGCTGCCAATGAAGTCCAAAGATAACCGATACGTTAAATTCACGCCTGTTTTATCCTAAATGTATGTTTTTATTTTGCAAGTAATGACCCGGCCAACGTCTCCTATGACACTTCAACCCTCAGAAGAATGGAAAGGCTTACAAAATGCGTTATTGTTGCACTTGAAGAAGAATCATGTGGCAAAATCAGCCTGGTATTGATCAGGGCTGGTTGAGCCATGACCCAGCAGCCCTCGCCTGACAGCCTATCAGACTGTGGCCACAGCAAATCCCTCAACCTCCCCCCACAAACACACACACACACATTGTGCCTATTTTATATTAATTTGTGGCTCGTTTTTTGTGTTGGTTTATATCTGAGTCACGCACACAGATCCCAAAGCCTTTCCAGACGCTAAATGAAAGTTTGCAATGGCTGCAAAAGCACGTCGCAACAAATTAGTACTTGAGAATCAGTTTGCATGTGAGTGTGTGTGTGCGTGCTGTAAATACACTGCGGTGGAGAAACAGGATGTTTGAATAGGTGGCAGACCAACCGCTGAGCGACAGGAACGCTACAACGTGTCAGGCATCATCCAGTGTCAACGCAGAAATCAACTGTTGTTCTGTTTTCCTCCACTGTGACGAACAGACACCTCATTACATTCATGGTTTACCTTATATTATTATCGCACAGCAGTTGATTCTCTGGCTGTTATTGGCCAGGATGGGGACGTATACGTGTAAAGCCTTTGTTTTACCCTCCCGCTTGCCTTGCTCTACGCTCTTGGCTCGTTAGACTAGTACTTGTAATGTAAGCAGTATTATTCCCTCCTTCCTGTCTGTCCTGCCCTCCTTCCATCCCTCCCTTCTCTGCCTCCTCCTCAGCCTCAGCCTCAGCCTGGCTGAAAAATGGGACGCATTTCCCTGATAGCCTGTGTGGATGTGGAGACTATAAATGGCTAATGAATTACAGATGAACATTGACGCAAATTAATCTTCCTGATGTCCCAGGGTTATATGGCAGCTATTTAAAAGTTTAATCAATACGCTGAAGTTGAGAACATGCAGGCGCTGCAGTTGTTTGGCTGCAGTAAACGACCAGGAGGGGAACAGGGAAGGCCTGCGCCCAGGGCATGCATCATAATGACAGCTATTTATGTTTAATGGACTAAATATTTTTTTATTGGTAGAGGACAAATGTCAGTTTAATTCTCAAAGTTATGTGCAAGAGTTATTTGAGACCCAAGAGAGATGGGTGTCACCTCAGCTATTAAAACTGGCATAAGAGTCTATTAGTAGAATAAAGCTGGTGTAGGGATGGATTTCAGTGCAGCATGTACGGCCTCACTCCTTCATGGCAAATACACATCATTAAAATGATGATCAGGTGGACTTTACTGAACTCATTTTGCCTTTTCTCTGTTGTTCTTGCCTTGCGCTTTGCTCCCACACAAACATAATTGCTTTACCTACTGGTGAACAGAATATTGACCAGTTTCTTTATTAGCATTTACGTGTGTTTAGTGTGTTGTACTGTTGAAGAGCAGCTGGGTTGCATGACGTCTGGAGCCACTGTTTCCCAAACGAATACAGCCTCACAGCCTTCCTGCTGGCAGCCTTTACCAAATGGTAGCTAACGTTACTTGCATAATGGATTTCACTGGGTATGCTGCTGACTTGTGTCATCTGTTTATCTAGGATTTGGAAACATTTACCGCGTACTAAACTCTCACACTCGGACAAACGCCTTCCACAAACGACTACGACTGTAAGTGCAGTTTCTCTCCATGGCGTCGTGCTGTGGGGAGCCGCCGCCTCTCACTAGGCTGATTCTCAGACCACAGCTTCATGGGACACGGGGGGATTATCTGTCTGCACGTCCCCGTAGAGAAGAGGTGGCAACTCCATCTCATGACGTTGGACTGAACTGATGAAAGGACAGCCAGAGATGGATTGTGTCCACAATAATAGCCCTGGATCACAGAAGCCTACGCCCCAAGCTCATAAGTCACTCTTACACCACCTCCTACCTATCTGCCCCCCAGCACCGACTGACCCCATCCCCCCATTTGCCGGGCTCTGTTATTTCAGCTCTCGTAGATAATACAGAAAGTGTAATTGCCTTGTTAATTGGCTGCTTCTTATTGCTTTCTTTACCCTGATGGATGGCAGCTCTGGTGGAGTTGTTGGCTAAGTGGCCAAACTAGAGGGTGGGACAGAAAAGGAGAGGATCCAAAGGAAATAAAAAAATGAATCTTATGTGATGAATAAAAGAGTAAAAACGGGAGGAAATAAAGAGTGTAGGGAAACTGTGGGAGGGAAGGACACAGAATGAAAAGCTAAGAGCGGAGGGAGTGGATTCATGTCGAGAATAGATAACCTTGATGTTAAAAGCTACATCCGTCGGATGTGTCTTTCCGTGACATATTGATAGCCCTTGAAAAGAGTCAAGCTGATTGTATGCAGAGAACAATCATTAAACCCACTCCATCTCTCTCCTCCCTGCCTCGCTCTGTCTTTCTCTCCATTTTAAGTGTGTGTACGCACAATTGTGTGTGCGTGTGTTGATTAAATGAGTTGTGCAGCCGGCCGTTAATATGGCCAGTAATCTCTACGCTCACATAAAATCTCTAACAGCAGTGTTTTAGATTGGTTTTAAAAAATAATCCGTATAGTATCGCGATGAGGACAAAAAGTTCTAAACTGATAATGGGTTTGGGTTATTTTTTTAAATGTACGTCTGTCGGTCATGTGTCTTGTGTATGATGCAAATGGAAACGTACTGTAATTCATTTTGCAGGTTGGGTGATATAACCAAAAAACTTTATAAGTTTATATATTCAGAAGAAAGAAATGTTGCTCTGTGCATTTCTTGGTGTTTGAGCAGTGCACTTGTAAAGCTACTAGAGTTTACCCACGCTGAGGCAGAATGGCTCATCAAGCCCCCACAGAGAGGACACATGCTTTGGGCTCTCATCTGAAGAGACCAGACTGTCTGACGAGCCTCCTCTGCAGCCTTCACCACCGGGAAGGTACCGACTGTACTCTCTTAATAAAGACAAGAGGGCGAGCAGCTCGCCTTAAAAACAACAAGGTGCTGTGTGACATATGCAGAGCGAAGGCAGGACTGTTCCTCCACCAGGACATGATGGAAACATTAGCCTCCCTATCACTTTGTTCATCTGTCACTTTAATGGCTGCTCCCACTGTTCTCGCTGCGTGCCGTGTTTGTGTGCTCGAGGTGAACTTGTGTACGGGTTTGTGATAATATGTGTACCGTTGATAGTAGAGCTGTTGATTCAAGTGTCCTCGCCTTACGTGGACTCTGTAGACTGCTGTGTTTGGCTCTGTACCACTTGTTATGAAGCAGCAGTTCATCAGGCGGAGCCCCTGCAGGCGCCGGCGTGCCCTCGGAAGGCGTTATGTAAGAATGTGTTCGGCTCAGCTATTCCCTTCTGTCTGCAGCCGACACATTGTTCTTGTAGTTTCTCTCATAATAAGCGCAAGCTCTCGCTGTGATGGGATTGCAGCGAACTGGAATGTGTTTATGCACACGATGCGCTCCTTAATGCAACGCTGGAGTGTGGCTGGAAAATTGAGACACATTCAGGCAGTCTTTCACCCACTGGGAATCGCAACTCGTGCCTGTTCTTTGTTCGAGCCTTCCTCCCTTAGTGTACTCCTGTCCTTTGATCACAAATATAGCACTGCTGGAGAGTTGCAGGTCACACATCGTCCAGAGCTCGCTGATTGGTGCTGGAGAATCCCAGACGGTGCTCCTTCCCATCCTGCTCGGTCCCCACGGGCTAGTGATGAGCGCAGCAGAGTGTGAAGGCTTGAGGGGCCTTTAGCTTTAGTTCCTTCACCTGTGAAGGTTATCTCTGAAAGGCTTTGGTTGCAACCTACAAATATATCCCCCCTAGGTAATGTCTTATAGGAGCCTTGGTTCTGGTACCTCAGTGGATAATCTCTTTAAAGGCCCTACTCCTGGAGAGAGTGAGTTTCTCACTGGGTAAGCTGTGAATATGTGAAAGGGCCCCAGCACCCATGTGATCTGAGCGCCGTGAGACTCCCCGAGTCCTGTGGTGTCAAGCCAAGTCTCCAGCCGTGGCACCTATATCCCCAGGCAACTAACGGCAGCTGGAATTCATCCCCCCACCATCACCACCACCACCACCACCACCCCAACCTCCTCACTGTCAGAGAAGCGCACACACAATGCATGTAACCCTCACACACCGGAGGAGCAGGCAGCCGTGGAGCTGGTCCCGGATTTTATCGGAGGTGACAGCTCCTCACACTTCAGTGTTTGGATCACCTCAAGTAGCTGGGCTATGAGGGGAAATGAGCACTGCTCCACTACAAAGTCCAGATTTAGATTGACTGAGCTTGTCCTCGGGCCTGTGGGCTGCTGCTGCTGCTGCTTGTGCTGCTGCCGCCGCTGCTGCTGCTGCTGCTGCTGCTGCTGCTGTACTGCTCCTCCGCCTGACAGAACACCCACTACTGCTGCGAGGGACTGGTGTGTGTTTGTGTGTACGTCTGCATACTGTATATGCGAACCTGTGTGTGTGTGCGTGATGTGTGTGTGATTTGGGAGCGCGTACTTTGAAGAGTCAGAGCGAGTGAGGGAAAGAGAGCGATGTGTCAGGTTTGGTTAGAATTGAGGGTGGCATCAGAATATGCTTGGCACTAATATGGCACCAGTATCTCTGTCCCCGTCTCTGCTTTCTGTCACTTAGTTGCCATTCTCTTCCCGCCCTTGACAATGTCTCTTTGGATTATGTGATTGGACTTAGCGCTCGGAGCATCCCTCATCCCTGCGCGCCGCCGCTGCCTCTCCCATACGTCTCTCCTCTCCTGTCTGCCCCCCCACCCTCCTCCTGTAACGCTCTTGATGTCTATTTAAAAAGCCCGGCGAAAGCTGTATCTGTTCTGCTGTCAGAGGATCATTGACAGCCCTAATGCCACTTGTCCTTGCCTCATTTGGTGAGAGGTGACACCTAGACGCTGCCCGTCACATTCACCGAGTGGCAGTGCAGAGCGCGGTGACATCAGAGCTGGGCAGCGCTCCTCGTGGATTGCCAGTACTCATTACACGAAAGTATTGTCGGACATCTTGGATTCATCCTCTGAGGTGCATGGCTGTCATGTGGTTTCTTTTTTGGGTTTTTGGTTGGATCATTTCTCTAAACATAATGTAAAAAACGTGTTTGTTGTCCACTAATAAGCATAAACTAATTTGTTTTTGTGAGTTTGGATTAAATCAGAATCTCCACATCTGGCCATCATGACTCAATTGTGTTTTGGAAGCCTATTACATGCATGTACATGAAGGTGCCAGGCCGCTGCCTGCCTCTCGATGGTTGAATAATTGAATTGTGATGGCTCGGTTTGGGGGTCTGTGTGCATGTACGCACATGTCTATGAGCTTGTTACTGTCAGGAGTTTGCCCTGAGGCCTCGCTGGTCTTCCTCTGGAACAAGACGCTCATACTTCCCAGCATCACCTCTCATCCCCTGCTAGGATCAGACCCAGACCCTGCCATTTGAAGCTGCCCTGTGGAGTTTGGCCTCAGTAGTAAACAAACACAGATCTGTTTGCACTCAGCATTTCTCAGTAAACCTTGAATCATCCTGTCTCACCTCGTTTGTATTTTAGATCATTAGATTTGTCCTTCTGTGCTTCTTTATTAGTGTCCTGTATATATGTATACCGTAGCCAGTTCAGCAGTTTCTAATAATAGAAGTTGTGCTTATACACCTCTACTCTTTTGCTCTGTTTTTAGGGGTGTTCGCCAAGTGTCGCTACATCTACTATGGCAAACACTCGGAAGGCAACAGATTCATTCGAAACGACCAACTTTGATGATCAGCGGCCGACGCGTAAATGTGGAATTCAACCGCAACAGAAAGGAAAGATGGCGAAACCAGTGTCTTATTAATTAAAGTGCGGCACATATAGCAAAGAACATACACTGTAGAAAGGTGTTGCTGTGCGTAAGTAAGGATGTTTTTCATTAAAGATCCGATTCCAGCCTCACAGGTTTACTGTAGCTTCCTCTGCTGAGCTCAGTCTGCTTCTGCCTCCCTGCCTCCCTGCTCAGAGTCAGTCACAGATGACACTCCCACTGACATGATTGCCTCTAAGCATCAGCAGCCACACAACTCCAGACACACACATGCGAGAACGCTCTCTTTCTGGTAGTCACACAGGCCCAGCCAATTGCATCCCTTTCGCTGACAGCCATGATGGATCACCTGTCCACTACTGCCACTAATCAAGGGTGAACGGGGTGACGGTCATGCACCTGGGGCCTGACACGGACTCATCTCTCTTTCTCCTGCAAACACACTCTCACCCTGCATAACTGCTGTTTAAAATATTAAGACGCTGCAAAGAATTGGAGAATCAAGGTTTATAAAGCTCCAAACATTTCTCCGTCCTCTATCTTGTTTAGTTTGCAGCAGAGTGCAGAAGACTTTACTTTTGCTCTTTTTGTTTAGACATACTTCATGTTGTATATGTGTGTCTGCAGGGATCTGTACTGGGCATAAGTGAGCATGGTCATTAGCATCAGGCTGAGATGACCCCATGCAGCTTTAAAAGTGAAAAACATTCCAGTTTTGTGACAGCTACGTACAACAAGGTATATTGTTGTGAAATATGATTCTATTCCTCAATGTCATTTTTTTTTCTTTTGAACCACTCAAGCTAAATGCTTCTATTATTATTTGCATGACAAAATCTAAACCAAAATGTAATGAATTTTATCCAACTAACAATAATTTTATAGTTATAACGCATGTTAATAATACCTTCTTTGTTTGTTTAGATTTTTTTGAATACTTTTATACTCTTTGCTATTTTCATTCGCTTGTGATTTTTGGGCAACCTTCAAACATGACATTTTTAAGATGAATAACCGAAACAAGGAAGTGAATCCAATGTCAGTTAGTGTTGGAGGAGGTCTGGTGATTAAAAAGGTTTAACTAACACGAGTCTCATGTGAATTTCATTCCAAGCTTAATGATTACATGTCTATCAAATGTATGTTTCACTGACTGTGGGTGCAGAGTTTATTTCCCACCCAGTTGGTGTGTGTGTGGGGGGGTGTGTGTGTGTGTGTGCGCACGCTCCCTTGTATGTTGCTTTGAATGTATAGTATTGCAGAGATGGTCATGGTCGTGGTTATGAGATAAACAGGAGATGTCTGCTGTTTGCAGTTGGAATCATGTTGAGCTTCAGTCCTGTGTGTCAATCATCCACAGACAAATGAAGGAAAGGTCAGAAGTAGCCTCACGCGATGTTTGCTCACTACGTCTGTTGCTGTTTATTTCTTTCTTTTGCTGTAAACATTTGTGTTATTTCATACGGTTGTGTGCGTGTGACAGTATGCATGCACGCTTGCTTGTATGCGCTCATACGACACTTCCTACAGGACTCTGTGACCATATTCCAGCTGACATGCTGTTCAGGAGCCTGGTCACTAGTGCAGGCGTTTCAAAATGACAAGGTTTATTTGTCTGGGTTTTGATATGCTCAGAGGAAACTGGGGCTGACAGCCGGAGGAGGCAGGAAGAGGAGAGCCACAACAAGCCCCCCTCTCTCCACCCCACCCCACACGACACAAAATGTCATCCTTCCCCTGGCTGCGGCGCACGCCCAGCCATCCTGCTGAAAAGAGCAGACATTTAAAACTTTGTGACATGTGTCACAGGCACTGCCATTGAGCCAGTGCCACTGACGGAGCTGGAATTGACAGGCCCCGAGCCACCGGAGCTGGCTGGGGGACACACCGAGTTTGGTGCGTGTCACTTCCCATCCTCGTCAGGGACGCATCCTGAGCTGCCACACCAACACGAAGTGCATTATGGAATGGGTGGGGACTGGCATATGGTTGACATGCACCTTTGTGTATGTGAGGGGGTGACGAGGACGCGTGGCCTCACAGACAGTCGCTTAATTAAGTGACGAACCACTGATCTACCTGTGGATGACGCCCACTTTGACCCTCGGCTCCTTCGCTGACGGTGGTCCTGCGGAGGTTTCTGGCTGAACAAATGGCATCATCAGAGCAGCTCGGTGACATTCTGCCGCAGTAGCCCTGCAGGCTCCTCTGCCCGTCGCCGTCGGTGTCCATGTGCACTCAAACAAGAGGGGATGACTCTGTACCTACATCATTTTTGATGTCTGCAGTATCTGTTATGCATAAGCCGCAGCTTGATGTCAGTGCACAATATCTGCACAATAATGCTTTTTATGTTTCATACATTTGTGAAGTGTAATGTTATTTCTAATTTAATATGGCATTACATTTAATTATGTTCAGCTTTTGAGTATCTTATGACAGTAGAAGAATATTCTTATGGGCGTGAAAAAGCTCTTGTATGTAAAATATGGGTTTTATATTTTACCTCTGAGCTCTATAATGCTATTTATATTAAGTCACCTCCCCATAGGGCCCAGTAGCATGTGACTCGCTGTCAGGAGAACCAATCAACCCGCCACTACCCATCGGCCCACAGCTCGAAGACTGATTGGCATGAACTAATGCAAATTCACAAGAAGACAGACGGAGAGAAAAGGACGTGTTGTTATGAGTGACTGCTTTCACTGGTAGCAGAGCAGCGAGCAGGATGGGGCTGAGACTTACACTTAACTGCCCCCTTGGCTCTAGAAAGCACGTCCTTACCCCACTTCTGACAAACAAACTCTTTCTCTCCTGCACCTGAAGACATTTGGCAGTACACCACTGTCTCACTTGATCCAGAGACGCTGGGGAGGTGGGGAAGTGGCCCTTATTTCCGGACCTGGTCTTAGATGAGTAACATTTGTCATTCAGGGTTGTGCTGTAGTAATTAGCTTGTCAGCAGGCACCAGGCTGAGCTGGCTTTTTCTGCTGAGAGCGATGGACAGACTGACACAGGAGCTGACAGCCAGTCGATAATGTGGCAATTAATGTCATAAATAATTTCACTGCCAATTATATCAAAATGGACTTGGTTCTTTCACAGGCCTGGTACTCCCTTATCATTTGCTCCGATAAGGGAACAACCGTCTTCATCCCCTCTGTAATTATGGGGCTTTTTATATGGAAATGCAACATGGATTCAAGTAGGAAGAGGGACGCGCACAATAAACGTAACAAGCTAATGAATCTGTTTGGTGCCCTTTACTGTAGATCTTCCTGTAGGTCATATATTAAGACTGTGAGGCCTTTCAAATGTCATTGGCACGTACGAAAGAGGGGGAACTTTATTTGAAAATGCAGACAATTATGTGAGAGAGATCGATCAGTTGATATTCTAAAGGTTGCGAGAGCTTAACCAACACTGAGAATATTGATCCTAATGCCCCATCAGTTGGTGGGAAAAATCATATCCATGGTCTGTTTTCAAGATGCGGGATCAATCGCAGCAGGTGAATACGTGATGAGCAGGAATCAACAAGGGTTCGCTGAATAGTAAATGCGCTGTGTGATGGAGGTAAATAAAACAGGGAATGTGGGAATTTGCTTTGAAATGCTTATTACCCGCCGCCCCGACCCGTTTTCAACGGGCTCATTTGTCTCGACAAGTGACTCAGTCAGTGTGAATGGTCCCCATCAGCCTGACACTAAACTCTTCTTGTGAAATCTATGAGCAAATAAAGTGAGCTCAGCACATGTAAAGCCCTCCTAATGCATTGTAAAACAGCCTTAAACACATCAGATGTATCTTCGGGATGGGAAGGTCGCTCTGATGGTAATATATGGTCTGTGCTGAGAAGTCTCAAGGTCGTGTCAGATTCGCCTACATAATGCATGATTTCCCGTTACTCTTACGGACTCCAATCACGCCCTGCAAACCTTGAGATGAAAATTTCACTAAGTAAATCAGCCACCTTGCTGGCATTTCTATTACCCCTCTGTGTGCACTGACAGAGAAGATGAATAACACAAAATAATAATACATGGTAGCAAATCATATTTACTACTCGCCGCTTCCTGTTCTTTCATCTCGCCTGTATGGATTTTTCTCCAGTTCTGTTTGTTGTGCGGGTGTGTGCGCGTGTGTGAATGTGTTCTTTGTACTTTATGGAGATGAGTGTGTCACTCCTCCACTTGTCACTGTCCTCTTGTTAGATTGTGTGCGTAATTATTGTGTCATTTATTGCACGAGAATTGCTTGCTTTGAATAAAGCAGTTAAATGACCCTGTTAGCATAATTAATTTAAGCATCCTGAGGGGCTGCAAAGTCTCAGACTCATGAATATTAATTATTGTCAGTGTCATTGCTAAATATTGTATGACAACAATGCAACATGTTTTTATTTTTTGTTTGTTTTTTGTTTTTTTTTCAAGCTACGTTTGATGCAGGTTTTTTGAGTGATTATTTGGCTCTTTGTTCATAATTTGCAGTCACTTTGTCTAAAATTTTATTTTAACAATAACACATTCACATGAAAGAAATGTATTAAATACAATATTTCCCGATGGCTGCGTTTTATCAGATGAATGTTTAAAACATACATCATTAAGTCAGCAACCGCGTTCACTTGGCAGAGAGCATACAGTAATTACACAGAATGGTATGGCAGAGGGCATGTAATGTTTGCATTTTAATGTTCGCACCCCGAGGCCCTACAGCTATACTTAACCTGACACAAAGCATCAACCATTGATTTTACACACTTCACTTTCACAATCTAACATTTCAAAGGAAATATTGGCATTTACTTCTTTTCTCTGCCGTGTTCCGAGGGTGGAGGGCGTTTGCCGTGCGTGTGTGTTTGTGTTTGTCTGACAAATGGCCATGAAGAAGAACCAGGAGAAGCCCTTAGGAGAGACAAATGATTTTCTCACATGGGCAGCTCTGAAGACTCCACTGAGGCAAAAGAGAATATTTGTACAGTGAACCAAGTGATGTGCATCTACAGTACTAATGATATCACATTCATCTGTCCAACTGGCCACGGTGGGTCATCATGGAAATGTTCTCAAACACAAAACGTACAAGAGAAATTCCCATAAGCATGTATTTGAATGCGTTTCATCATAGCCCTGCAGCCGCGTAACCTGAGCGAAGTGTGTGTCTGTCTCTGATCCGATCTCTGAGGTCCTCTGGAGAGCAGCCCCTCAAATGGTTCGACTTGGCCCTGCCCGACGACAATGACATACAGTAGCAGTCAATTTCTGACACACAGCTGTGACTAATGGTGAGGAAAAGGTGAGGGAGAGCTGTTCTGAGGCCGTTGTTAAAAGCAGGGAGATTCAGCCCATTTCCCTGGGTTATGGCTTATCACATGGGAAATCCTTGAATCGCTCATATAGTGCTGAAGGTGAGCAGCTATTTACTGCAGCCAGGGTTTCTTTTATGGAAGTAATATTCATGGCACATGCTGTCATTACTAGAGAAAAAGTACAGTAAGTTGAATTTAATGTTGAGCTTGTAGATTAGTGGTGATTAATCCTGGTCTTTGACAGTCACAGTCCTGGTTGTTTTCTATCCCTGCCCCACTGCTGATTATGGATCAGATGTTCAGTCAAAATCAGAAGTTTGTTTCCTTTTTGTTTCCCCTTCTTCCTCACAGTCAACGTCACATTGGTTGATTCTCTATTGAAGTCATGTTTAGGGTGAACAAGGCTCTGGATTCAGGTCTGGTTGTGCTAATCAGGTTTGGTTGATTTGTGCGTTTAATTTAAAAAAGGCACTAAATCTTTTACGCTGATAAAAGTCTAAACACTTTAGTTTGAGATACATAGAGATGTTGAAGATATTAAGCAGGGCAAGTAGAGCAGTGGACCAGCTGGGGCAAAAAAAGTTCTAGTCTGTAAACAACAATTTCTGTTTGGGAAGTTAAGTATTTCTTTGTTCAAACAAGAGTTCTCACAAGAAACTATATAAATCATTTACTATTTCAAATATGCATATGGTGATTTAATGCCAATAGCACAAACTATTGATCTACTCACCAGAGTTAGTTTGAATGTCCCTGAGCTAAAGCTGTATTGGTTCTTATTCTTCTTGTCTTCTATTTGTGGGTAAAGTTCAGCCATGAACCTTTGCGGTTGGGTATTAGCAGCGTTTTTTCCTTTCTCAGACAGGCTGATCGGCCTAACCTTGTCTGTCTCTCCAAACATATTGATTAGCCTGTGAGAGGAGAAAGGCTATGAGACCGAGCGTGGAGGCTAAACTTGTAATTCACTTCCTACTAATAGCATCCCATTACTTCACAAGGAAGAGAAACAAGTTTCACACTGTACATTTTAAAATTGCAGAGCATGTATTTTAATATCTACCAACAAAATATCTAAATGTTTATCTCTGTATTACGAGTATGTTCCTGACTTGCAAACATCATCATAGTTGAGTTCATGTTTATGCCAGCCTTCCCGGCATTGAGTAAACTGTAATGTGTCACTGCTTGGGGAGGGAGATTCAGCAACTTTTTTCCAGAAGAGGACATTCAACACAAATTACAAATGGCAGTGGCATGCGGAAAAAAGAGAAAAGCCAACCTCTGTGTCTTTGTTGTTCTCTTTTAATTCTGTTAATCGCCCCCAGGTAAAGATTAGCTGCTCTTGCCAATTTAATTCAGCCTCAAATGATGCTGCTACAAGGTCACTTTTTCTTTTCCTCCTTCTCCTCCTCTGTCTCCTTATTCACCCGCCCTTGCGTGCCCCCCTTCCCTCCCTTCCCCACCTCACCTCCTTCTCTTCCTCATTTCTCTTTCCCTGAGCAGGATTGAGTTGTCATGTAGTTCTAATAGGCAGCACAGGGAATCATTAGTCCACCTCGGCTCCCTGACTGATGGGTATTTCACTCCAATCATCTGAGTACTGTGCGTGTGTTTGCGTAGGTGTGTGTGCGTGCGAGTGCGGAATGAGAGAAAGAGCGTAGAGGTACACAACCCTCCATCACACACGCACAGAGCCCCTCTCTGCCACAGACACCACCCTCCCCCCACCCGCCACGGCGTCGCGCGCCTGCTGCTATTGACGGCGTGTCAGAGCTGAGGGGAGATGTCTTAATCAACTTGGACACAATGGGCATTGATTTGACAAGCTGCTGTAATGACCTTCTTGTTTTCGTAAAGGATCACTGTTTATTTGGGCCACAACTGATGCGCTGAGTATGCCTCATCGTCATGGAAACTATTATCACAGCCGAATTAGGATGGGGCACGGACTCTGAATCTCCCTTTTTCTCTGTCTCTGTCACACACAAACACGAGCGCTCGCAGACAGCTACGTGCATTGACATTGATCTGTCTGAGGTGATGCCGTAGAGCCAGGTGTGCGTGTGTAATGCGTACGTGCGTGCGTGTGCGCAGGAGTCGGAGGAAAATGCTGTAATTGGTGTCAACATCTTTCGCATCAGTGTTATGGAAATCACTACAGGCTGGATGGATTAACTAGGAAGTCTCAGCGGTCCCATGACAGCGATTTGATTTATCTGCCTTCCAGCTCTTTGGGAAAATTATTTTAAACGCCGAAGCTCATTGATTCGCTAAATGACCCTTAATGACATTTAAAACAATAATAAAATTAGGAAGCCATAAAAATGTATATGGAAAATCTTTTCTTTTCTTTTTTTCAGTTTCATTTTTTGAAGCAACTCCTCTCCTTGATGTGACGTTGCAGAGTTTGAGGTATTTTGGATTTTGGATAATTGTGGCCCTCTACCACATGCAGAGGTGCAGAGATCTCTGCTGCCAGAGCTTGTGTTCAGGCACAACACATAAACAGAGTAGTGCTCCATCACCTGGTTCACGGCTTCACGTACAACCTGCCGCCTCAAGAAGAAGACGACGACGGTCCGCTGAGTCGATTTGCAGGGATCTCAGGTCCAGAGCGCTGTCAGCTTGTGTCAGGGCAATCAGCAACACTCGCCTCCCCTGAATAGCCCGCACAGCAGACGGTAAATATTATTGGCATTCTGACACCCTCTTGCTGCGACCAAGTGTGTAAAATTGTTAATAAGGAACATGATGGGGCCATTGCACGTCGTCGGGAGAATGGAAAAGCGTGCTCCTGTTGGCAATTATCCAAATAACAGGATGAGGCGCCTGAGGACAGGTGATTTAAGTCATCAGCGGCGTGGTGGAGAGGTTTGTTTTGGCAGTGAGGTAAAGTCACAGGGGTCACATGGTAAACATTGTCCTTATGTTTTATCCATCTGTACAGCACCTTATAAAATGTACATGGAGACCCTTGTATGCACTGTTTGGAAAAATTGCCAAAGATGCTGTTCATGGACGAGGCACTTCTAACACTTGAGGGGTGTTTTACATTATGTATGATAGCCATCCAAACAGTACTAAACAAAGTGAAGGTTGCTGGTGTGTCAGCTTTGAGTACGGCGGCGAACGAGATGCTTGTTTACCGAAATCCACTATTATTAGTTATTTCTATGCCTCCCTTAAAGTCTCAGTGTGACACTTTGATAAGGCAAACACTATTCTTCCCCTCGCACAGAGCAGGGATGCCATTACTTTTAAAGGCACAGTATCTCCAAGTCACAGAAGGACACGTTGATAGCAGAATAAAGTACACAATCGTAAACATTTATGCCTGTATTTCTCACTGTATGATTACATTTTTATGGTTATATTCTGATATGGCTTGTTTTGGCTGCCACGGCCAGAGTAATGAGACAGGCCCAGAGGTGGACGTCTCCTTTGCGTTACGGGGGGAGGGGAGGGCCTGGAGGAGAGTCCTGCTCGGGTTCGTTCAGTAAACACACTGCCAAGCTAAATGGCTGATCAATCAATTTCAGTGGGATCGATCTGCATCAGTTCTGCCTGCATGCACACACCCTGAGCCACTTTATTGTAAATCAATCATTTTGAAAACATCTCACAGAGGGGCCCGTCCTCACTAACAAGCCATCAATTCCAGCTGCCTGTGTAGCGCCCTTATCAGGCCACAAATCAACAGCCGCACAAACATCTGCTCAATTTCCATGGCTTTCCCCCTTCTGCCTCGGCGTGTCTCCTACCCCCGCTCTGTCGCCGCCGCTTCTTGTCGTGTTGTGATGGCGCGCCTGGCGAGGACGGGCGGAGAGTCTTCACCATACCACTTAAGATAACCCAAGGGTAATAGTGTTTGCACGTTTGAGAGAGAAATGAGGACAAATGCCAGGGTGGGTCATACATTCTCCGTCTGACCGGCTGTTTGACGCTGGAGTGTGAAATTGCACACTTCAGCTGAGGAGCAGGGAGGAGGAGCGGGCGCGGCCCAGAGACTTACGAGTTGTCCGCTGATTTCTAGCTATGAGAAAAAAAGTGGGTGGTTGTCTGAGAAGTCATCCTGCCTCATCACAACACCTCAGAATGTGATGTGTGAAGGATTCTCAGAAGATATCTCAGTACCCTTGACACAGGCGGGGCAGTGTTTCGCGCAGTCTATCTAGACGTTGATTATTTTAGTTAGAAAATTGCTGCGTTACATACAGGTTCAAATCCTTTAACTTTAATGACGTGCTTATCTCTGCCCAGGCTTAGACATGTTGAAGCTCCAGCAGGTGGAAGAGGATTAGCTTATATATCATCATTTCATTCCTGGAATAACTGTATCTATAAACCCAATCCACATTAAGATGCTGCACATCCCGGTGTGATGCACCAACCTTCACAGAGCTGACATGACAGGACAGCGCGATACCTGGTCTGATGTCCTTTGCTCATCCGCTGTCTCCGTCTCCGTAGAGATATATGGGCCAATATGGACAGACTGCGATTCCAATGCTATTCCCACCCATCACCGTGAATCCTTGTTGATTGACAGTATGACAGGTAAAAGTGATGGAGCAGCTAATAGCATGTCAGTAAGCGTAAATCAAGACTAATACCAGGCTCAATGGATAAGCGGCTTGGCAGTGCTGCACAGACCTCAGGTCACCGACCCCTTGGCAGGAGGAGGACTGATAAAATGCTCTATACATCCATTTAGGCTTCTCCTGGTCATAGTCAAGGTCAGGCATCTGGTCTGTGGCATTTTATCTGTCTATAGTGTGAAATACACGCAAATGAATTCGTTTTCTTCGTATTGCGTGTGTTTTAAAAGCACGGTGACATTTCATTACAGCATTACTTACCACATATTGGCGGTTGTCAGCACGCCTCTCAGCTCGTCACTCGTAGAGCTTTGTGTGTTAATTGATGTTTTGTATGTGGTCATTTCACTGCCACCCAGGATTACGAGTTGCTACTCAATCTTTTCCCTGTGATAGTGAAAAATGATTACTTTTATTTTCACCCAATGATTCTACAGCTGTAGAACTGGCTACTGGCTAATCGTGTAGGTATGAATCACCACATTTGTCGGACTGGTTAGAAAAGGTGAACCTCACTCAAAAGGTTGTAGAAGTAGTGTGACAGCACCTCCACAGATGTGTTCTGTACAAAAACACATCCATTTATTTTATCACTAAAGTCAACTACTAAGAAATATGTAAAGTGGCCTTTTTAAATAATGTATTTCTGCTATTCGTTATAGACACTAAGTAAGGTGATAATTTAATTTATACATGTGCAACATACGACAAGATCAAATATTTTGCATGAACTATCATAATGTGCAAAGTAACTAGAGGCTGTGGCTGTAAATGACTGGTGTTCATTAGCAGTCACACCATCTTTCATTGTAGCCTAACAAGCTACTGTGTTAAAGTCAGTTCACTCACCTCTGCCCATTTCTTTTCAATCGTACAGAAACCTCCCGTTGTAGTGAATACATTCAATATACAATAAAGGAATAAAACAGGAATAGAGTAAGGAACAACTTTTCAGGTTTAGAACACAAATACATCCATTTTAATTTGAGAAAATACAAAAAGAAACCATGTACAATCTATGTACAAACCTTTTGTACAAGACAGTATATTTATCAGCAGATTATATTTGACAGAGTCAGGTAGATCAACTCAGCACCATCAAATAATCCTTTTAGCCACCACACCTAGAACACATCCAAACTAATTAGACTGCTATGTCAAACTTTTCTTTGATGCAATGACGATGTGCCAACGAATCTATGATACGCAAGAGCAATGAATTCTTCCTGAACAGATAGGCAGCCAAAAAAAAAAAATCAACAAATTGCAGTGCTGAATGCAATTTAAAAGTATTATTAAGACTTGTGACCCACCTCCCCTTCCCATAAATATTTTATATCATATTATATTATCTGTTACAGTTCCCAGCAAATAAATTATTATATCCATACTCTACAGCAAAAAATAGATTAACAAAAATAATGCAGCATACTATAACAGTAACGTACAGTATGATGCATTGTAGTCTTTGATTTGATCAGTGGACAAACAACACATCTGATGTTACAGGCATGAGCCTCTATGTGCATCTTTCAGTCATCCATATCTGGCTATATTACACGACACAGACCGCTAACCTGTAACTGAGCACACAGCAGAGGCGGGTGGCCCCCTGCAGCCTACCCAGGCCTCCCGGATGCCACTTGTCGCCTTAGTGGGACTTAGCATGGGCCCTCCTCTTGACCTTCCTGCACTGCCTGGCACTATACTGGCATGGAGGCATTGATGGCTTGGATGTTCTCCATGTCAGTACAAGACACCGTTCTCACAGTGGAAAACAACTGGACTCGTGTCCCTGAATGACTGAAGGATGCTTGCTCAACTAAATTCTTCATGGCACTTCAAAAACACTCTAAAACTTTAGAGGTATACAATGCAAAGACCTAAAACATCTAGAGAGACATATGACAAGGTGTAGAAAGGACAGACACCTCAGTCCAGTATTGTAAATAATGCCAACCTGAATGAGCTGCACAATGAGGGTTCAGGTAGAAAAAGCACAGTAATCAAGTGTAATGAAAACAAATGGTGCATTGCTTTGTGAGTTGATGCTAATGCTAGTCTGCAGCATGTACAGTTTCATTTGTGATGTTTAATTAACTAAAAAAGAAACTCTGTAAACAAATAAGCAGTTGTGACAGACTGTGACAGATAATGACAAGCTGACAAATGGAATGTAAACCCCGTAAAACCATAAAGTCATAAAAACAGGACAGTAAAGGATGTTGTTTCTTTTCATAACCTTTGCTGAATTGGTGCTACCAGTTATAGATCATATTATCATATCATATAGCTCTGACTTCCATACAGTATGTGAACAGTCTCCGGCAAGAATCCAGGCTCTTTCATTTTTTAAGAAACATATTTGTCTTTTTTTTTCTCTACGTAACAATCAGCTTGTCGATTCTATATATAATGAGTAATTGCCATTATCAAATATTCATGTTTCCTTATTGATCAGGCTAGCGAATATGCCGTTAACGACCCAATTATTACATACATTTTACTCACATATTCTCTGAAAAGAAATCTATTTGCTACAAAGTGTGACAACGATGTAATCACATTTCAAAAGTTCACTTCAGGACAATGTGTATGAGGCTTCAGTATAGTTGTACCACACCCAATAGACGGACATTGAAGCTCAGATCATTTTGTTTGAGAAAGAAATGTGGTTTATATAATGGGTTGAATCTACACAAACATATTTAGCACAATATTATGTTGTTTTCCATATTAGTTCTTTTTTTTTTTTTTTAGAGTTTTTTACCTTAACCAACTATAGAGGAGCACCACCGCTAGAGACAGACAGCGCCTCCCCGGCGTATTTAAAATCCCATTTTGTCTCCTTCTAGCGACCTAATTTAGGTCAAACACATCTAACGAAGGTCGTTGAGTTCTGGCCTACACGCAGCGTCTCGTCATTATTACCACTCTGATCTGCTCCCCACCTAAATCCAGCATTAATCCCCCAATAAATAATTCCTTCTAGTTATCTTCACACTTGTCCTTCTGCCTGCGTGATTTTTATTAGACACCGATGAACAGATGAACTTTAATTTATTTCTACAAGCACTTAACAGAGCCGAGCTGCCAGGCTGAAGATGGTGGTTTCACAATGCAAGCTAGTCTAAGCTTTAATAGCTCCAGAGCAATGCAGTCATTACAGAGGGGGCAGAATGATACAAATATGCCATATGATGTGAAATAACATAGCCCAACGCAAAAGTCTTTGATATGTGGTTGTAATTAAATATATTCATGGAGTTTTTGTCGTTGACTACAGTATAATACTTTTTTCCTTGTCTAGAAAAATAAGTACAAATTGATTATGTTCATGAATACAAAATAATTATGTTCAAATGTATAAATCTGACTACATATTTGTATGACGTCTATGTATTAGAAGTGCAAGGTTACCACCTCAATCTCTATTGTGATCACAGCTAGATTTGGATCCACCACTTGCCTAAACATGTGCGACACACTCCCATGCTGCACACAGGCTCGCATAAAGACCACAGTCTCCTCCCCAGTGTTCTTATCAGCAGTCTGTGGCGTCGTTGCATGTCCACCCAACTCTGTTTGAGCATCTCCCCACGTCAGGGGACCGAACGCAGCAGCTTAACTCCTGAGAGTTTTGAGGCATGTGACATCTGGATTGGCAGCAGAGAACATCCAAGCTCTTTCTGCCTCTGTGCCAACCGTGTGCCAGGCAGCTGCTCCGATCAGAGGAGGGCCCATCGATGCCCACTTTTACGCGATATGTGGCATTTCTTTCCTCAGACTTTTTTTTTTTACAGACAAAACATTCAAAAAAATACACCACTCTTCTGTCTGACGTTAGCGACGCCGCTGCTGTTCGCTCAGCTCAAACGCAGTTGGGTTTTTTTTATGCAACTAGACATTTTTGTTAGTAGATCCAAACCGTTTCCTTTTACCATTACCTTCTTTATTGACGTCAAGGTCCCACATGCTGTTCATTCAGATGCACACCATTACTAACAAGCCAACAGGGTGATTGCACTGATCAGCGCAACATCAAAATAATGGCTGGAGTGGCTGCAATGCGCACACACAGAAGCTTCTGAACACATGAAGGACGGGGCAGCTTGTTTTTCATCCTCCTGGTGTATTCAGGTTGACTCTCCATGAAGGGGGCTCAGGCACGTATCATGCGGTAGGAGCTTGAGACAAAGTCACAGACTTTCTGATGGGACGTATTAGCAAAAGACAAATAGGGACGAGATTCTCTTTCAACCAGCAAACAGCCAACACTGCACCACTCTGAGTTTTTAGACTACTGTTTTGCAAGATGACAAATCAGCGAAGTAGCAACGCTTAAGCAGTGATATGACGTGCAACAACCTAAGAACAAAATTAGAGACGTAGCATTGGGGGAAATCTGACGGTTCTAGTTCTGTCAAAAGAAAGTTATTCAGTTTTAGTGCAAATAGAACAGAAGCAGACAGGAGACGTGACGTTGATGAACCCAGCTGGTTTTGACGCGACTCATCTGGGCAGATCTTTGGGAGATGATATGATCGGTTTATCGCTGCAACCCTCATCCTCCCCTAACCAGTCTCAGCCACAGAGCCTGGTCACGCGAAGAGGTGAACTATTGCGAAGAATTATAGGAAGTACTCTTTTGTCAACTCTTAAAATAATTCCAAAAAGTGCTAGGGGGAGGGGCTGTACAATCCTTATTTGATTGTCATTATGTACATCTCTATGGATACATTAATAAATAAAACAGTGTCCAAGAGCGTGGACGTAACATTAAAGGTATACACATAGGAGGTCCCTTCCAGTTTGGGTTTCCTGTCCAACCCTTATTAGAAGAATGAGTGAAGAGAAATGTCCGTCTTCAACACCCCTGTTATCATCGTCTTCATTGCTCCTCCAAAGCTGATCTCTTTCCAACTCTTTTGAAAGAGAGCACAGGTGTCTGATGAGTCAGCAAGAAACCCGCGTTCAGCATTCGTCCTCAACTTCTCTGATCGGTGGAATCAGACTACTAGTAGATTTGTATTGGTTGACTTGGTTGGCCATGTGGGTGCTCATGGGCTTGATCTGAATGTTCCGTGGGTAGGCATTGTCTGGTTCATCTGTAAACCATTTCTTTTCTGAAGAGGACAAGGCAGGAGAGGAAGGGGGGAAAACGGAGAGTTAGTTTGAAACGTTGGCAAAGTGAGATTATTTCCAACCATGCTGCCTCAGTTTAAGTGACAGAATTGCACAGCACTGAACCAATGGGACTGAATTTCAACTTGTGGCGTTTTCTCTTGAGGGTCCGGGTTGACCACTGCTGTACTACAGTGTTAGGGGGTAGCTCACCCAAATTACTTACATTTCAATCACAAGATTAGAACTAAGACATGTCTGTTTTACAATATACCGCCACACAATGCAGAAAAGGATCTAGTTCGTGGGGTGCACAGCATCCAGGAATGGAAGAAATAGTTCCTATACAGTACAAGCACTGGATCACCCAGTTATTAGACACATAAAGAGTCGATGCAAAGATGCAACTATACACAGATCTGCATTTGTGAATACACACAACTACTCAGTGTGTAAGTCCGATGTCTGCACTGTAAAGACATGGGTCATAAACACATCCATATAGATATGTGCTGCTGGTTAATGCTAATTTGGGCGAGCTCTCCCTTCAGGCTAATAAGTAGCACATTATACTAAGTAAGTAAGCTTTACAGTCATGCTGAAAGGTTGGATTTGGAGGTCTGCATACTGTATATGCGGGTAGCTTCCCGACTAAGTGCGCTGTGAGAGGAACGTTTCGGAGGAAAGGTGGCTGCCACCTGTCAGAAGTTTGTAAACTCTCTTCCAGCACTTCACAGGCATCTGCAATGCCATTCAAGATGTCACTTCCTTTTTGGCGCAGTTATTATATCAAATTTTAACTTTGCTATGTGGAGCATGCATGTGTGTGTGAGTGCGTGTTCATGTACGTCAGCCTTGTATGCGTGGAGATTCGTGTGTGTGTGTGTGTGCGTGTGTGTGTCAGCAAGCTTAAGGCTGCGGGGCCATGTGTTACAGCACAGGCATTTGATGTGCAGAATTGTGCCTGAAGTGAAGCAAGATGTCTGCCATCTCTCTCCAGAGTCTGCTGCTGATATGGTGAACTTTGTGATGTCGCCTCAAACCACTATATCAGGTGCACAGGGTTACAAGGAGGAGACTTACAGACTCATATCCCCTTTAATTTAGACTTGAAATTGGTCACACCTCCCACTTTCTTGGTGTGACCGATGGCATAGGGCTGGACACACTTTCTCAAAGTTCTGTGAAGAAGTATGCAATTTGGCTGCATCAGGGGGATTTCAATGAGCCTGACCTACATGTGAGCTGTGGTGGAGTTTGGTACAGTTAGGCATCACCTTGTTAATCCAGTAAAATGATAACCTACTTGTAAACACACAGACCTCTCACACAATGCAAACTGTCTCAAGTTTAAATAAATCATCAAAATGCATGACAGAAAGCAACGATATGAAAAAGGATTCATCTGGAGGAAAAACTCAATGAGCAGGTAACTGAAGTAACAGAAAAGAGAAGGGGCTGTCGTCTCAATCTCATGCAAAGTGGAGATGGTCCTAATCAGAGCATGGTGGAGGCAGGAGCAGCAGCAGCAGACATTTTGCTTTCCAGGTGAAAGCAAAACTTAAACTGAGGCATGATTTACTTAAGATCTGAAGAACAGAATACAAAAAAAAGAAACAAACTCCCCTCGTCATAACAATATCCACAGAGGACAGAGTTATGATAAGAACCCCAAGTAAAGGTTGCTAAGTCATGCAGAATCGTTAACTTGCGTACCTTGGCCCATTCTATTCATCCTTGTTGCACTTCAGAAAAAAAAGTAAGTAATCTACCGTAAGTTAGTCGTATTTACAGTCAATACACAACTGACAAATGGCTACCAGTCCAAATAAGGCTGACATATAGCTACTGCAGTATTAATCTACCTGTACGTCATACATCTTGGCTTTAAGATGTATTGAGGGCTTATCTACCAATTAACAAATTCTGAAACTAATCTGCATGCTTTTACAATAAATTCAGTTGTTTTATTCTCCCACACAATTAAATCAGACTGACATTGTGGGAGTGTTAGCAAATACGTTAACAAAATTGAGATAATTTTAGAATTGTAATAATAAACAAAACAGGAAATAAGAGCCTCGTAATAGCTACCAACATGGGCATGCGATAAAGCAGTACAGGGCACCATGAAAAACTAAATATCAACATTGCTAATGAGGGATGAACTCATGACTATCAACTCATCTAAAATCGGAACTACACAACATCAGCTACGGTAAATGAAACACATGTCCATGATCCAGAAGTAGTGATCATGTGCACTAATGTGTACAAATACACATAAACAAACAATTATTTACTGCACTATACAAATACTGTGTTGAGCGTCAGACACGAAACAACTACATATCAGGACAGATACGACAGGTAGAGTGAACCACGTAGTGAATGCGTCTGTTGTGTCGTTTCATTAGGTTGTAGTTGAGGTCATTCACTGTGAGTTGTTTCCGACCACATCGACTGTGGTTTGACTGTTTACAGTCATTTGTAGGAAAAGAGTCTGTTTCAGTGTAATAAATGAGCCCAGCTTTCCACAAAGTGATTTCACCAATTTGTTAACGTCATGTAATGTTTGCTGTGATGTGACGGTGAAGACCGCATGCGGATGATTATGAGGAAAACGCACAAGCACCGTGCGCAGGCGCAGAGCACAAAGCAAACCACAAACGCACACACACACACGTACAGCACACAGAATTAATCAGTGCTTGTGTCACACACAAACACATACAACTACACAAAATGGGTCTGGTAATACACATTAAACATGCTGCTTAAACCCGACAGGAAGTGAAAGTGTACGTACTTTTGTTTGTCGCGGGCCTCCCGGGTCTTACTGCTGCGATTGTGCCGGCTGGTGGGTGGGATGGAGTGCACGGAGGAGCTCTTTTTGCTAGAGGAATGGGAGGAATGGGAGGAGTGGGACAAGCTTGTCCGGGACTGGCCTGCGTTGTGGTCAAACTGCATGAGGCAGAAGATCAGGTCTGTGGGCACCAGCTCAAACTCATACGGCGGGTTTGTGATCACATATCTGTCCAAGAAATAAATGGTGATGACATTGTTGTTCCGAGAATATTTTGTTAATTGGTTTTAAGGAGTTTATTTTGATTCTCTGTTTAGGTATTGTACCGTTTTGTACACTGGCTCGGTGAACTAAGATGAGCATCTCGTAATCTGTAGATCCCAAAACACAGCATGTTGTATGTCTTCAGCGCTTTACAGAATAAGTCCCCGTAGCAGCCGCCATCCTGAAGAACAACAGAACAAAGACACCAGCAGAGTTGTTTGCATCGACTTCGTGATCCGGTTCAGAGGCAGTAAATGTGCCTTCATGCTAAGCTGAGGATTCTGCAAAGCTGAGGGTGAAGAGCAACTGTTGGCACAACCAGCAACGTTTTTAGATCACGACGCAATTTCACACATAAAAATTTTACAATTCGTCCAAGAGAAAGCGATTTTACTTTAGTATTGGAAGTTCTGCATCACACAAACAAAAACGCAATTCAACAACGTTGGAACCAATTAAAGCTAGAATTGCTTTGATGCCGTTCATTGTTCTCTCCAGAGCCCTGTTCCCTCTCCGCCCACTGAGGACGGCTTTGCGTGATGTTGCTGTTCTTCACATCAGATTAAGGACCGCAAGGAGCGGAGGTGAACAGATGAATGCTGCTGGGTAGTGCCAAAACGTGTCATCTCCACTTAAACATCCGCTTACCCCCAAGTCTGCGAAGGGCCCATCGTAGAGGGCTAGCTGGGCAACGCGACACCTGTCTCTGTTGGCTAGTGTCTGTGGAGTGCTGTAGCCTCCTCTGAGAGCGTTCTCCTCAGCCAGCAGACCCTCCAGCTCTGGCGTGGCTCCCCCTGTAACCAGCGTCCGAATCAGCGTGAGGATATTATCGTTGAAGTATGTCTGGAGAGATAAGAGAGGGCGTCTCTGTAAGCGGATGCCGTTACAGTCACGAGTAGTGAGGTGGCAGAAAGCACAGCTGCACAGCTGTGAACCCACATGAGGAAATGAGGAGCCAGACCATGGACTGAGCCGCAACACTCATCTCATTTCAACAGACTCAAAGGCTCGGTATGTCAACCTGCTGATGACATTAAACGAAATACGATATTTTATTCATAAGAGAATTTTGCCACCTGTTTTTAATTATGCGTAAAAACTATTTCACTAATATTTATGCTTAATTTTCTATTCTGGATCAAAGATTACAATTACAAATGACATCTTTTGTTTTCCTAAACCTTAATATTTTTTAATAGCTGAACATATCGATGGTGCAGATGCTTTATATATTAATCAGCTCGGTTAGTTATTAACATTGTCGAGTTGAGGCATTTTGGAAAGCTTAGTACTACAGTATCCTACTACACATGTAGCCTAATCCTACAGAAAAAATAGTGCTTCATTCTGGTAAAACTGCTGTATGATGTCCACTTTCCCCTCTGAAACGATCTGAGTGTGCTCTGCGGGTGTCAGCTTCTCTTGTCCTTCAAGCCGATCAGAACCTGCTTTTGCTCCGTGTGAAGACAGACGATGTCACTTGGCAGCCAAGCCGGAGTGGCAGCTCCTCTCTCTGGGCCCCTGACAGGCCTACAGAGCCTCATGATGGATGAGCACTGTCCATTAGCTGGCTTCACCTCTGACCAGTACCAGACTACAGCTGACGCCCACGCTACTCCCTGCTCAGCTCAGATCTGTGCTCCCCTCTAACCCCTCACTCACCAAGAGGGCTGCTGGAATTAAGCCATCACAGCACCAAAGGGGGAAAACACAGTTGGTGATGAGGACGCAGAGAAGAAATGTCAAATATCACAGAATCTTTTTTTTTCCTCTAACTCCTCGCTGATTTTATCTCCAGTGCAGTGACGACATTGTCAGAAGATGAAAGAATGATTCCTTGGCTCGTTACAGCAGAGCTCATGTCACTGCCGTGATGCTGCGTGATGCTAACCCTCAGCACTTACTTCGTTAACAGATCTAATGAGGCTGTTGAAAGATGAATTTCTAATACTTAAGATGAGAAGTGATACCAGCGATTTTCCCTTTGTTGTCAGTGGCACTGGCAGCCATGTACCGTTCATTTGTCAACTTCTAGTTGAAATGCCAAAGCTGTGCGTCAGCTGAAACTTACTAATCTAAACTACTAACGCATTTTGTCAGGGAAGCCTAAGATGTTATATAGCATTATATATTTAAATGTGTATCACTTTATTGTTGTCAAGGTCACCACTAAAGATAAACAAATCACATTTTACGGGTAAATTTGACTCACTCTCCATTTCCCTCATTGTGAGACATGCAATTGTTACCCAACATGTGTATACTGAAATGAATATACACTGACAAAAAAAGTCTGTATTAAACGTATTAAGACGTAGAATTTTATCAAGTGATGTTGAGATAAAAAGAAAAAAACAACTCGGGTGCACTGTGTGTGTTTGAGAACTCACTGCACTCATGAGGGAGTCGAGTACACTGACAGCGAAGGCAGTGCCGCAGGCAAAGGGCTGAGTGAGGTACAGCTCTGTGTCGGGGTCGTCATCATCATCTTGGTCCAGGAACTGAACATTTGAGTCGTTCACTGAGAGAAGGAAACACAGCTGAGTTAGAGCGAAGCAGTAGAAGCCGAACACACGTACAAACACCAACACACCTGAGAGCTACTGTAAGATATGTTTACTTTTTAAAAGCCTTTCAATTTTATCTATAAAAATGTTGTGTACATAAATAAGTCTCAGGCATATAGGTACAGATCCAGGGTCTGAGCTTGCCATATAATGTAACATTAGATGCACATTATATTTAGCTTCTACTGTACAGTTTGTACAGCAGCTCTTCATTTGAATCACACAATTCAACAAGAACTTCAAAACCCAGAATGACTACAATCACAAAATTGAAAACTTTTAAATTGTATTTACTTTGCTTATTTTACTGTTTAATTGCTTAGAAGGTAACATGTTTCTGATTTAAAAATGTTCCAGTATTTTAAATAATAAATCTATAGTACGTCACATGCAGGGTGTGTTTTATATACTTAGACAAAGCACAAGTTCAGGAAAAAGTATTTATACACACTGATAACCATTGTAGAAGTCTGCAGTCGTGAATCAATTACTCTGCGTTAGCACCTTAACAGCCACTGTGTCCAATCTCAGTCAGAGACAGACATTATTTGATGGACTAAGAAAAAGACCATGTACGTGTTTCTTGATGCATCTGGTAAATATGGTAAAACGTGACTTCAACAATGGCTACTGCGTCATATAAGAAAACCATGCATTTGTAAAATCATGCCATGTTTTTCTAAGTTTTCCTTGATTAATGTGTTTGTCACATCATCACCTTTAGAGAGATACGATATAAATATTTACCTGTACCCTGCAAGATAAATTAAAGCGAGGTAACACACATTTTACAGTAAAATTGGAATAGAAATGAATTTCCACCACTGGAAAAGCCTTCACTGCGTATGTTTTTCCTCATGTGGTATCTATTAGTGAACGCTGAAGGGCCTATAAACAAGCACTACTTAAAAGAAATCTGAATCAAACCATCACATAGGTTTTTGTTTGACTCCTTCAATATCTGAGGTTTAGAGATATGGTCTGGAGGAGAAAAAAAAAGAAACTGTAAAATACGGTTTAAAAATAAATAAACAGCTTAAAAGATGTTTTGATCTTCAGTTTTTTGTTTTTGAAATCTGATTTCTTCCCAGGCTTCCTGCGCGCTGTGGAACAGAAATGTCAGTCAAAGAGACAAGAGGCTGATGCAAAAGGGTCTCGGCCAAAAGACTGAGTTGGGGGGTGATTGGCTGGATGGTGTGTGTGTGGTTGTAGGAGGAGGGGAGTGATGGTGAGGGGCAGGGGGGGTGTTGCTATGAAAACAGCCACAAGGACAGACTGAGCATGATCAAAGGCCTAGCGATGCTCTCAAATGCAACGGGAGGAAAAAAAAATACCCCAAAAAGAAAAAATCATTAAAAAGGGGCCAAAACAAGACAGTCAATTTTAACCAGGACGAGGAATAAAAATGTGTTCAAAGTGAAGCCATGGGAGCAGTGAGGGCCTTGACTGCAGCCAGATAAATCAAGACAAGCTGATGAAGAGCAGGGCGGCGGAGTGAGGGTACGAACGGCAGCAGAGGACAAAGGCTCAGCTTACCCAGCTCTGTTATCATTTGTATGTTGGTTCCACTTTTTTTTTCCTGACTGAGTGAAACCAATGGCAGTAGTTTGCCAGGTTTAGCTAATGGCGATGAGAGGAGGAGAAATGGTGTTGTTATTGAAACACTTTCAACGACTGCAATGAAGGCATTTCGCTGTCTCAGACTACTGCTGACAACTGTGGAATTAATCTGAGGCGTCCATGCCTGTCCGGTATCTAAAAGTAAATCGCCCTGGATTAGAGTGCACAGTGGAAACAAAAGCAGAGCTGTCGTGGCGCCATTCGTGCTCACCTCCGGGTGCTCTCCGTGTTCTCACCAACAGCGTCGGTGTAGCTGTGAAATTCGTTAGCTGGCCGCGCACAGAGGCGCAGCGCCGGAGCGTCTAACCTTTCAGACCACGGCGGAAACCTATGGCTCCAGCATCTAGTTCCGGCGATTACATATGCGGTCAGCAGTCTAATAGCGGAGCCTCTCTGCAGGTAATGGCTGGCCTGGTTACAAGTAACATTAGGTGGCTCCTTTCTCTTTTTGGCCTTTTCTTAGCTAGCCTCATGCTCCATTGCTCCCTAATTGGGTCAGGGGAGACAGAGTAGCCAGTCTCTGGTGCTTTAGAAGGCCCCTCAGAGATCTGAAACTTTCATGAGTCCCCACCACCAGTGGGAATACAGCCACTGCCATTGTTATTAATAAATGGACCCATTTTGCAACCAAGGCAGTTTTTCCTCTATCTTTTCACTCTCTTTGCTTTTCTCTCTCTCTCACCCTCTACAGTACATCAGGCTGAATTTCTCTTGTGCATCAGAGGACAAATTGCAAGATATGTAGCTTTATCCATAAAAATGCTCGTCTGACATCTTCGGCTTTCAGTACAGTGGCCCGCATTGTCCTCAGAGTCGAGCTACCTTCCAGTATCTGTACTAAGGTACTGCACTTGACAAAACAAGCCAAAGCCAATAATTCACATGTGAATGTGAATCTGAGACGGGAAAAGCTACCAACACCATGAAAGCAAGCAGAAATTTCACATCACACAGTCCAAAGTCTGTTTGACCTTGAATGTGCTGGAACTTTTAGTAGGAGCATGATGTTTAAGTCTGGGAGTATCTATGTCTGCAAATGAATAATGAGTTGATCTGAGATCACTGGGTATGACAAACATGATGCAGGCAGAAAAAGCTTTACCTAGTTCTGTGATTATGGGGATGTTGGATCCAGTGGTGACAGAAGCCTGACGCACAAAGCTATGTACTGGACTGCTGTCTGGAGATGACCTGTCCATTCCAGGAGGCGTGAAACCTGAATACAAACATAGAAAAAAAACAACGCAAGAAAGGTAGAGAAATAAATAAGACACTTGTGCTTTCTTTCTATGACATTTTAGCATCATTAATTTACCCAAAAGTCACTGGAGAAGACACATAATACCTAAAATACTATTACACCTTTGCTTTTGATATCGTTTTGCCTCTGGCCAAGCTTGTGCAGAAAAAAAAAAATGTATGTACTGACAAAATATTCCTCTGGCTTTCTGTCAAATTCTTCTTCATAGCTTGTTTAGGATAATAAAGTCCCTGTGTTGCTACCTGTGCATGTACTTATTGCAATTTTTATTACAATACATAAATACATGTGCTTTTATTTTGGTAAATTATTCACACAGTAAAATGTGGGAATATGTGAGGTCTGTGTAAAGCAACTGTTGGCCTCAGCAGGGTATTAGCTGGGTTCTGCACAACCAACCAGCAGCATCTTACACCAGTTTGTCAATAATAAAAACGGTTTTCAACATGACAGCTCTGAAAATTTACTGCAGTAATGCTGCCTCATCATTTTAGCCAATATGGCTCAGTTCACGGTTTGTTGTAGATGTATTGTGTACCTGTGCATTACCTTATTTCCATTTTTACATGTTTTTCAGAAATCATTGTATCTTACCATTTAAGTTTCATACATACATTTTTCTAAAACACTTTAGAAAACTTTGCACATTTCAGTCCTAAATAGTATCATCTTAAATACAGCAGTAAAGACAGTTCTTCAAGTTTTAAAATATGACAAGAGTAGTTTGCTGTCTAGGTTTAGCATTGTGTGCTATATACACAGCTGCATTGTGTATTGCTTTTGTATCAGAGTAAGAGACAATGCAATCAAAGCAAAACCCTCCATGTGACTTGCCAAGTGTGTTTTACAACAGCATAACCAGCACGAGCACACGTCCTGGAAACTGGTTTCAACCCCATTATACATAGTGCACGTCAGCTCACTCAGCACAGCTCACTCAAGCTGTTGATGTTCACTTTGTGTCACTCAAATGTGCGGATTGACAGAGAAGAAGGAAAGGGTGGAATACACTAAGTGAACGAGGCGCCTGCCTGAAAGTCACAATGTGGATACAGTTCCCTGCTTTTAGGGGTCAGCTAAGACATATTTAGCATTCGCATCCTTCCATCAACAGGCAGACATAAATTTTATATGTTGTTCATTTTGTTACGATAAAATAGGTGAAGTGGATCCTGAAACCTTTTATGGGAAATGGCGTGGCTGAGAACCATGAAATACAAGTGCAAGTGACAGGAGTATGAATTCACATGACTTCACATTTTTGCATTTCCTCAAAGTGACAAGTAAACACCTTAAATCTGTAATGCTATATGCATAATGCATTAACTGTGTTTTGACATCCATCATTTAGTGCTGACTACAGCAAAATGCCACCACCAAGGAAACATAATGCAGGGAATATATTCAGGTCACAAAGTTTTAAAAGGATTGCAGATCCTCTATGTGTGTGTGTGTGTGTGTGTGTGTGTCTACGCTTTTCCTGTCAGGAAACTCAATGAGCTGCTTACATTACAAAAGAGATCTTCCAGCCTTTTGTAACAGCAAAGACACCAAATAGTTTAGTAGACGGCAGGAGGCACACGCTGAACTGAAGCATGGATAATCATGACTCTTGTTATACCAATTATTGAACTTGGAAAAAGCAGCGGCTTGACACTTTGAGTCAAGCGGGGAGCACAAGCTCAGACGGAGCGAACATCATTTTGTCGATGTCCGTAAAGGGTGATGTTTACTCCGCTGGAGAGTGACAGAGAGGTGTTTGGAGGCGGCCTCTGAAACGCTGCTCTTACTGTATCATAGCGAACATGAAGACTGCATGGCACCACAGCGCAACATCTTCCATTGCGCGCGGTGTGTGTACAGCAGAACGAGGCAATAGGCCGCTGCCGAGCTGCTTTCAGGAGGCTGGTGAGCTCCGAACAGAGATGAGACATGAGTACTGCTGAACCGAAAGAGCTCCCTGATCCTGCTGAGATGCTTATTTCAACATGTACACACTGACAAATAAACTACTACTTAAATGGTGGGTTTTTGTGAAATTAACTAACTTGAATCAGTTAATTTAGTTATTTTTTTTAAAGTCATAAAGCCGCTGATCGCACACACATCCCGTCTCATCGCTGCTGTTGCTCTAAGGCTGCGTAACCTTGTCTGTGTCTGAGCTACAGCGAACAATAAGCGGGATCTGGGTTACACACCCCCTTATCCCCGCAGCCCCCCCGGGCACAGCCATGCTCTGTGGTTAACTACACGCTGCAGCAGACGTGAGAAGCTCTCCCCCAGGAAAGCACCTGTTTATTTATTCATTTGCAGCTTCTTGTTTTAAATTCCACAGAAGAGCATCTGAACGGGAGCATCACTAGGAGGAAAGAATCCCCAAAGCAATACCTATGATCCAATAGTTGCGTCTGGGCTTCCTCGTGCATGCATGATTGCGTGTCACTGTGGTGCGCATGTGTGTTTTCTAAAGTGAAGTATTTATCACTGAAATGGGTGCTTGATGTAAGACCCAATTATTGATGACAATAGGCTCCGTGCATCGACCCGGGGAGAGGATCTAGGCCGGTGGGTTTTCATATTGTGGCGGCTTTCTGTGAATACTGCTCCCCAGAGCAGCTGCTCTCAGATTTTACCCCCTTCTTGCTGTTCCTCAGTGGCACCGCTATTGACAGCACATCACTCACTCACGGCTGGAGAAATAACAGCATTGGCATTCTCCTAAAACATGTGGAAGTGCTCTGCACTAAAAAATAATGGCCTCCTGGACCTTCAACTTTGATTTGTATTTACAACAATCACTGTGGTGCCACTACAATAAATAGCAGTGAGCTCCAGGCATCTCATGTCTTTCAGACTAATCATGAACGGAGGATTACCTGTTCGTGGATGTACAGTACACGAGTAGGTTGCATTAGCATGAATGTCTGCGTGTGTGTGCGTGCTATTGTGTGCGCTTATTCCAATGTGAAGGTGCATGTGCCGCTGTTTTGTTGTGACTAATGAGGAGCAGCTGAATTGGCCTGCCTGGTGATTTGTACTCGCTGCTTAATGATGATGAGGCCTGATGGGATGCCAGGTTCATGTGTTTGTCTGCAAACATCAACAATCTGTTCCAGACAATCTGCCAGACACCAGATCAGGGGGAACAACAATCAAATGACACAGTCATGTTGATTACATCATTAAAAAGTATTATCAAGGAGGTTTAGCAGCATGTAATTACCAGGAACAGGACTGAAATCATCAGAAAATTATGTGGAGTAAACACTCTTCAAAGGCTTGATGGAGCAATCAACACAGTGTTTTTTGTGCACGAGCTTCAGGAGTTACAGTCAAGTCTGTTTATAGAAGCCAATTATGACGAACTTCAACAGAGTATTTCAATTAAGAGAACGAAAAAAAAAACAGTGTGCTCACATCCCGCCAGTGCCCCGGGTTTTCTACCCTTGACTGCAGTCTTCCCTCCCTGCCACAACCTGTCCCCTTTGGGCAGCATTGTACATGGAGTCTAGTAGGACGCTCCTTACCTTGGGAATTAGCCTGCAAGACCCCGATGCTGTCATCAAACTGCATAGATTTGATGTTGAGCGATGCCAAGATGCATTCCTTATCCTGCAGTGAGGCATCTTCAATATTGTTCTGATTGGCTGACAGTATGACGCACATGTCGCAGAGGTTGATGTTGACAGCCCTTAAATCTGCCCGACTTAATGGTGTACCCTTCAGGGTGAGGAGAACAGAGAGAAAGAGCAAGATGGAGAGAGAAAGCAAAACGTGGAGAGAAGACAGACATAGGGGAGAGAAAAACAAATTTAAGAAGTGAGCAGAGTGGAGCTTTGGGAAATTAGTTAACAAGAATTGTTGTTTTGAGGCGATGACATTCTACTGATCTAACTGAGTATTGGAGGATCGTGGACTAATCTAAAGTGTTTGGGATTCTCCCTGGATCATCAGTCGAGCCGGGCCTAACAAGCTCGAAGGCAGCAAGCCGTGCCATCTGTGATGGGCACCGCAGCTGCAACACACAAACTCCACTTTATACAGGATGTGTCACTGCTCTGGATGAGGGAGTCGTCTGAGCTCTCATGGAGTGATCACTCTATTGAGCTACTGTACACAGTATGTCCAATCAAATCAGAGTGACAGACCCTCTCAGGATTTCTATGCGCATGTAACTCAAAATCTCAAAAGCAGCTTGTTAGTTCAACCCAGGCTTGTGATTTACATGTGTCTTTTCTGGCAGCGAGCTGGAACACTCACAGGTAAGATGGAGACCTTGGGGAAGTTGTGCAAAGTTTCCCACTCTCTTCGCAGGTAATCCAGAGAGCCCACAAAAACGATAGGCTTTAGCTCATGGTAATGGAAGTTGCTGGCTCTTAAAGGCATCACCAGGTTTCGCAGCCCCACTAAAGCGGACGTGCCATCCCCAAATATACAGACCACTACATGGCCACTCAGCACAGTCATGGAGGCTTCGCTCCGGGTCTGCAGGTGACAGAGAGGGAACGGGGAGGGAAAGCAGAGAGAGCGGCATTAAGGACGGGGACAAGTAGGATTAAAAAAGAGAAGAGAGGAGGAGGGACACGGATTTACAGAAGAGAAACGAGGGAAAGAATTCACTTTAGTCATAAAAACCCACAACAAATAGTTGAATCAATATAAATCCTATATATACAACATATAGAACATTAACAGCTGTTTTGTTAGATAATCAGAAATAGAAAACTGACAGAAACTGAAACCAATAATATTATATTTAGTGTTTTTTCAAAGGCAGCTGATTCGATCAGGCTGAAAATGCAGTTTGTAAGATTTTAGGATCCTAAAATGCGACGAGGACTTTGTCATCAACCAGACACGTATATGTTAAAAATGCTGATCTGTCGCCCTCCGCACCACTTTGATTATGTTCAACACTGAGTTGTGTCTTTATATGTTGATACTGTACATACAGCAAAAGTATAAGAGCGTCAAGGGATCATCCTGTAAATTATCTATCACAACTATACAGATGAATGTGCTTTTTATTTTTCATTTATTTGACAGGTATGACTCTACCCAAACAACTAAATAACCTAAATGCTTACAAACTGCCTTGTTGGAACGTCTGAGCCAACGCATGCTTAGTGTTGAAATGCTCTTCACAGATCCTTTGTGGATATACAAAGAAAGCAGCGAACTCACCTTGGTACAACAGAGAGGCAGTGAGAGAAATTTCAGTACACATTAGTATGTGGTGGTGTTACTACACAGTCGAGGGGAAACCTTTGCTTCCATACGTTCTGTTGTTTCACGCTTATTGTTAACACACAGCTCTTGCCCAACTCACCAGGATGACTTTTTCAATCTCCTTTGATGGGCACCAGTGAAACATCCCTGTCGAGTCATACCTCTTGACGTTCATGTCCATGTTCTCGATTTGTTCATTTCCAGGAATTAGAAGGGGGTCATGTCGACTGAGGAAACAGAGCGATATCAATATGTTAGATGAAACAAGCTGCGTATTATGTTCTGTATATGACTTTGTTCTGACGGCCGTGGATTCATTATGAGCTCTGCCTCAAGCCCTTCCTGTCCTGAACGTTAGGGCAGATGAAAACTCAAAGACCCTGGTGCTTGTCATCGTGCAGGGGGAGACACACACAACTTGAGTGCTACTGACTGAGTGGCATGACAACACACGGCCAATTACCAGCTTTTACCCTCTCTTCCAGGTCCTGATGCCATGCAGCGCAAATAATAAAAGCTCCAACCGGCTCGCACTTTAAATATTTCAGGAATTTGCCCAATCACATTTTGCTTTTCCCAACTGATGGCCATTAATGTTTCAACAACGTGTCACAACCAAACAGGCTAATCCACAGCAGTGAGCTGCTGAGTTTCATCCCATGTAACATCGACCGTGAAAGGGCTCCCGTCGCTCGCGTTATGCCACCTCTCTTATTGTTGCACTTATCCTACAAGGCGTGTTCGCACCGTCTCACTAGAGGCAATCATTTTGTGCTGTTCCTCAATAAGGAAATGCAAATCATTTACAGCTAATAAAATCTTAGGTTAAAGCAACACTGTACTAACTCTGGAAACTGGGAACTGCGAAGAGACAGACATTTCAGTAATATGGGAGAAAACATCTCATGAATTTGACATACATCTCTCTCAGTATCACTCTCTCTATCCTCCATCAACACTGTCATTCGCTGACAAGCCTCTGATGTGTTCTCTTCCTTCAGCCTGCATTTGGGTTGCATGCCATCGCCGGAAAAGAAGTAAGAGAAGTAAAAAAAAAAAAGCTGTCAATTAGCCACCTCCTCGCTCCAGCCCTCTTTCCCCCCTTTCTCCCTCCATCAGTTAGTGCAGGTGATAATAACACTGACAGCATTTAGTGTTTTTACACTCAGCCTGAATCTTTCATCCAGAGCAGTGTGTTGCGCCAATCAACTCCACGGAGCCCCCCCGTCACTTCAATCTGCTCTGCTCAGCTCAGCTCGGCTCGCCTCCACACAGGGGCTGACTGGCGCATGCAAGCGGGCTGCCGCTCCACCTCTCTCTGCCAAGACAGCTATCTTTCACAGAGTTGTCAGTGGTGTGACTGGCAGCCTGTCACAGGGCCTACACACCTCCTCCCTCTGCCTTCTCTCTGCCTCGGGTTGATCCTAGCACGGGGCTCAGGGAGAGCAGACATGACGCCTGTGCCACAGTGCCACGCCCAAGGGATATCAGCTGAGGATGATACTGACATCTTCAGCGACTGAATGCGTGTCGTCAGTCATGACCCGTCAAAGAGGTTTGTGGAAATGGTGTTAATGCCACGGTGGCGGTGCTCCTCGTTAGTACAGTCACGCGTCGGAGTGGTGAAAATCTTACGCAGCCAAACTATAGATAGGTCAGCTTTGATGCAGACTTCGACTAAACGTCAACACGTTTATTTGCATTGATTATTGTAAAACTACATCGTTTATTGGAAATTACAGAAACTAAAGTAGGGTTTTGTAAATTGAATAAAAGTATACTAATTACACAGCATATTGTATTTTACCAGACGCACTCTTATATAGGACAAATATTTCCCATTACGCTTGCCTCATCCTAGTGTCTCACTCACTATCCTTCTTCCTCCCTCCCTCAGTATATATTTCAAACAGAGTTGAGTTATTCCACAGTATCACTCTGCAGTCACAGGCTGGGGATGGGTGTGCTCCCCCAATCCCTCTCTGCCAGACTACGAAGGCAGCCTCTTGCTTTGAAAATTTCCCCCATCATGCAAACTGACAAAGGCATGCTTTTCAAAAGCCCACAGCCAATCTGTTGATCATTATTTATTTACAAAGGCCTTCAGGCTGCAAGTCCTGTAAAAACCATACTTGATACGTATGCTTGCTCTCTTGCTGGCTCTCTACTGTGTTTTCCCCCACCTTGCTTGTACAATAAAGCATCCCTAAGGCTACCTCAAACAATCACTTTTCATTGTGCATAAAATACTCCTTGTAAAGCTCTACTGTTTAATATATACGGTATGGTGTTATATGTTGAGGGGGGGCAGCGGTGAAGGGGGGCTATGGACTGCGATGGGTAATTTGATGTTTTGCTGAGGGCTAACACTTGGAAAAAAATCTACACCTATAACAGAGGACCTGTCATCCCGGTACCCAAGAGCCAACAGAATACAGAAGCACCCCTAAAGCAGAGAAAACTTTGACACTGCTTTGAAGCGTTTTCAAAAACTGAGTAAATAACTCGCAAGAATTATTATCACTGCGAGATCAAAGCGTAGATGCATATATTACATGGCAAACGGGGACCATCTTCTAAGCAGAAAAGGAAGAGAAGAAAAGGTTTTGTGCTTTAAGTTAGGCAAACTAAACAGGCTTTTAAACAAGCACTTAGCTGGAAATATGCCAATATCTCGTTGTTTTTGTAGCAGTTTCTTTTTCCCCTCTGAGCAAGGGCATCGAAAATGATGCTCCGCTGCAAACTCGACTGAAGGGTACGACTCTGCGTTGGGCTAATGGTTTGGCAAGTGTGAAGGCTTATTAAGTGCTTGTTTTGTGGAGAACTGAGGGGGAGGCCGACAAGTACGCTGGACAAAAATCACATCGACATACCAGTGCAGTAGGAGGAACGCTGCCTTAGGGGAGATAGCAGGTCCAACATACAAAGAACTGCACAAAAACTTCAGGAAAATAACCCAGTGCAGTAATGGCTACCGCAAACAACAACATGTACTCTGCGAGCACCGAAACGATTAAAGTGCATTTGTGAATCATTGTGTTTGCAGATGTTCTGTGCAAACATTTGTTCTTGCTTCCTTTTAGACGATAACATTTGCGACGCACACTGCGATGCAGACTTCACTGCATAAAAAATGCACAGCTTTCTCTTCACATTTTGCTATTGTACAGTTTTAAAGACGCCGACCGCAGCGCTCGCTCCCGTTAAGAGCCAGGCAGCGTAGCTATGAGTGTTCCTGTCCCGTTACATCTTCACCACCTCCATCCCGCAGTCCCCATGCACACGACTCGGCCTCCCGGTATTTTCCAACGCTGCCGTCTCGCTAACCCCACAGAAGCACACAAACTTTCCCCTTTTATCTTTCAAAATCAATTAACAACAGTTTCATTCCACGGGACAGGATAAAAGGAAGGTAATATCTGAATTCATATTTGATTGTGATGATCCATCTCATACATGGCCTTAAGTACCAGAAACTGTACTCACAGGAGTTCCTACAATAGAGGAGTAGCCTGAGGGCAGAGTCACCATGCAGGTCCCTCTGATTGGTTGCTGGTGTCATTAGTGCCAGCATTGTTTAAGGAGTACATGTGGACCAGACCGGAGGAGGTGACAGCTGGGACTTTAAAGCCAGAGGAGTTTTCACAAGACTTCTCACAGCTGCTTTTCATGACAGAAATATTATTTCAGCTCTGTCATTAACAGCTGACAGCATGCCATCCTAAACAGCCGCAGCCTAACGGGGCACTTCTCGTCTCTCTTTCTCTCACAGCGTTTCTTACCTCCTTCTCCTGCCACCCCTAATTTGCCCCCTCCCATCCATCCAAACTCCCACCGCCTCACCATCAGCACCATCCGTCTCTGAAGTATCGCTCACACGCACCCCCCCCCCCACCACCACCACCACCACCACCTCTCCGCATCTGACTTCCTCTCACTCCCCGTTTGAAGGCTCGAAGGAGAATAAAATCAGCGTCTCTTACCTCATCATTTTGGGCGAGCAGTTGGGCGAGTTTCGCATCCCTCCGTTGCGCTGCTTTTTTTTGGGCGAAAGAGTTGATGGATGCTCGTCTTCAACTGCAAACATATGCACAGGGTGTCAGAATAGAGACAGATGGTTGTGAAGCGTGCTGGATCTGATATGAAAAATAAAAAAAAAAAAGAAATTAGCCAAGAATCAATCAACCGTTGCAAACGTAAAACTGAACAGAAGAAAAGTAAAATTAGAAAAATTGAGTGTGTAATTGAGAAAATATAGAAAAAGCATTAGTAACGGACGGTAGTAAATCTGAGAGAGGCAGGAGAAAACCACAGAGAAAAACCAATGTATGACCTGAAAATGTCACGAAAGGCTCACGTCCCCAGCCCCCGTACTTTGACTCTCTTTGTGCAGCAGGGGCGTTAGCTAACACTAATGCGTCTGTTCAGTACACAGTCTAAGTTGTGCAGGTGGCTGGACCTCTAGCAGTTTGCATCAGAGTGACCATGCTTGCCTACACTATGAACTGCCACGTAACGCTACAGACTGTCATTGTCAGTGGTGCGGACGAGGGAAGCAATGACAATGAGGTCAATTAAGGTCATGAACATGGAGCGCGTAGATTATTTTATAATACATCCCACCCCGTCATTCCAGTTCTTACGACACGCACAGTGGCTCTTCTACAGGTCTACCTCCATGCCAAGAGATCATTTAGCACTCAGCACACTCAGGGCTCAGCCACTGGATAGGGATTAGTTGACTGTGAATATCAAAAGTTAGTAAATCCACGTTACCTTCCAGCAGAAGAAGGTCGAGACAAGACTTAAAAGTTGAAAATAAACTTAAATAAATGATTTCGCTAAGATTACGTTTTTTTTTTCGGGTGTCGGTGTTAAGCATCTGCAGGGCACTGAGCCATCGCTAGAGCGTGTTGATCAGATTGAGTTTGGTCTCTTGTCAGCTACGCTTTGCTATGTCGAGAAATGGGAAAATTAAAAACGCTGTTTTCCTCCTTTTCCTTGAGTCCTAGTTAGACAGAGAGGATGAGAAAGAGTGAGGCCAGGCCGAGTCGTTTGAAGATTTCATCAAGCAACAGTACTCTGATCTTCACTACTGTCTGTGAGTTTCAAGAGCTTCCAGACAGGCAGCCAGATACTCTTATCCACGCTGCTCTCCCAGCGCAAATGCCAAGTGCACCGTCACTTCAAACCCATATTAGTCCTTTGGTTAGAAATCAATAACACAGCATGATATTAGTGCGAATCAATATGCACGCTGCAGGCCGTGACTATTCCAAGCAAGTGGAATTTCATTATTGTCTGAGCACCCACTGTAGACTGTCACCTAATTCTGCTAATAAAAGATAAGAAATATGACTTTGTCTTCTAATAAAATGTCATTCTCTGACATTTCCTTTATGCATGTGGGCATTCAGAGTAGCTGATATCAGAAGCGCTTTCTACTTTACAAATAATTCCCTCTGTAATGTACTTTGAAAATACCACATCAGAAAACATGCATCCCTTCCATACTGTCAGAGAGACTCCTGCAATTTGTTAACAGTGAAAAACACGCACAACAATAAAATGAACTGCTTACCAGATACCTGGTAATAAAAAGCTCTCACAGTGCATGATTAAAACCTTGAATTCCTTCTCCATCTCCCTAACATCAGTATCAGAGCACAGGGCTCCGAGTGAACGTACTGGCGAGTGTTGTCTTATATGTCTATAAATAGGCAGATGTTAGCGTCACTCAGGATCAGCCACTGCACTCGCAGGCGGATCTGTGCAAAGCAGCAGGTGTAACAACGGCAGCGGTTTCAGCAGAGTGAACCTTCATGCAGCAAACGAGACAAAATGAAGGGACAGTACAGGCAGGGTTACTGGCTGATGCATCCCGCTAAGGGGGCAACCTGCAGTACAGTGCCTACTTTGACTGAGCAGCATGGCATTACTGGGGTGGTAGCGGTATTTCACCGGCAGACTGCAGGCCCGGTTCAGCCGACTCTCTGCCAGGGGTCTGGCCACCACGTCTCCTGGGCCTGAGATACTGAAGCGCACTTGCGAGGGCTCGGCCCGGGGCCTCGGACCCATGGGCAGCAGGCTTCCTTTACGGTTATTTACAAGGGGGATGTTGACTGTGCCAGGGTTTACCGGAGGGTCTTGGTTTGGATGCAGGGTGTTGGGAAGGTATGCGTTTGAGGTGGTGGAGGTGGAGATGCAGCCGGTGGCTCTAATTGATCGGTTTTGAAAAGCTGGTTTAACTTCATCCATTACTGTCAAACAATGGAGAATAAAACTTATAAGAAAGCCTGCGTTAATGCGGAAATTAGTCACTATCAAACTTTAGGATTCTCATGTTGTGGCTACATTTATTAAATTTATTTACAATATTTAGAAAAAAAAGATTTTGGAATTGCCAATTTGGAATAGATTTTGAATGGAATTTTAAAACATAACTAAGAAATAATTAATAATTTAAATAACAAATGTATGTTTTTAAGTTTTGATAAAAACAATCACATAAATGTCATAATACAGATAATCTTGTGTTAATCTAACTCAGCACTAACTAAAATGTTTTTATACATTTTATACATTATACATATTTATACATGAATTTAACAGAATCCTTTCAGTGTCACTGCACAATCCTGCACGAGTCCTGTCAGTTCAAGCATTCAGTTTCTAAATAACCTACTCAAAATAATAAATCATCTTTTGTAATATTACCAATTTACAGAGACTGAACTTATTTTTGATGTTTTTAAAAGCTACATTTGTCGATCATTTGCAGTTCAGTGTTTTGGAATTCAGAGGCAACCCACCGAACACACACATACATACAAATGCAAGAAAGACAACAGGGGTGAGGAGTAAAAATATGTGGTTGCAAAGTTGACTGGGAGAGGCGGAGCCCATCTCTCCCCTTTGGTAGAAGGGTGGTGGGTTGGTTGGTTGGTTGTGTGGAGAAGGGAGCATGCTTGGGTGGCCGCGGGCGATAAACAGACGTTTATCCCAGCCGTCAGCTGCCTCCTTGATTTACGGGGCGCCACCGATAGCTCCTGGATTCATCTGGCCCTTGTCAAACACGTGCAGCGTTAGAGAGCACTCACCCGCCCTGGCAGGTCCACTGTGCATCCTGAACAACCCAGACGGCAACTGTCCCTTCCTGAAAGGCTAATCACATGTCCTGCATGCAAGCCTTATCAGATCACAGCGACCCAACGCAAACTGGATGAGGAGGCAGAGGACGAACAGCTAAAAATGTTTACTTTTGTACGTGAGCTAAGCTGGCTGTGCGTTTACAGGGTTTGCTGCATGAGCAAGCTTTGTTCTTCATCTGCATTGCAACTGCATGAAATGGCTTTTTAGGCCATGCACCGGCGTTTTATGATTACTGCAGTTCATTTTAGGTTTGCTAAAAAGGCAGCCACTGTTTCAAAGAGGAAACAAAAATGCCTTTATCAAAGTCTTATTAAGAGCAAATACATTGCATAAAAATATACACACAATATGTTTCAGGTGACAAATAACAGTATTTAAGTCTAACATATTTATCAGCATACTGAAAAGTAATTCATTTAACAGTTATTTGCCAAGGATTTACCTAAATTGCAATCAGCTTTGAATCGCACCCCAGTCTCTTTTTGACTTCCACTGTTCCCTGGTGTTGTAGCGCCATCTGCTGCTACATGCAGCACAATACAAAAAGAATATTTCATGGAACCAGATGGTATTAACAAACACAAAATAATATCTATTCAGGTTTTATTTAGAACAGGAGTTAATTACTTTACTTTCCTGTCACTGTATGTACAAACTATTTAATTATAGGCAGCTTGGAATAAATAGGCTGACTTAAACATTTAACATTGATTAAACTGTGGGTTCAAGTTGTCTCAGTGTAAGACACAAGACAGTACAAGTCTAAAGGAATAAGGGACAACAAAAACAAACACTAAAGCAAAGCATCAGGACTAATTGTGTTACATGACACAGTGAGGAGTCTACAGTCTAAACAGAGCTGGAGCAGAATGGAGAAGGACAGAGAAACACACTTACGTGATCTGACATATCCATTATACTTATATTTGGCTGAGGAGAATGCAAAGACAAGTGGCAGGTCACACACAGGGAGAAAGGATGTAATGAAACAGACACATTAGGAAACAGAGACATCAACATAAGAGCCATCGATGGAAATTAAATCAGATGTAACTATAATGACGCACTACCGGTGAAATGCACGAGAGCATTAACCAAAAATACAAGCACAAATAATTAGAATCATAAAAAAACCCTAGTAATGAAAGTAGGATGGCACTAAAAACACAGACAGGTGAATGAAATGAGCTGTCCACTGTCAGTGCAAACCATGCTTTTAAGAAAGTGTACAAAACACGGAGAAATGACAAGTACAGTAGTGACAGTCTGATGAGTAACTTCATCAAATATTTAAAATGAGCGATTTAGCAGATTCAACAATGCAACGTTTCTCATTCAGGAACTCATTAAATGCTTTTCACAGGGTCATTTAAATGTGATGAATAATTGTGAGGTCTGTAGACAGAGCAAATAAAGCCACTACAGGCATCCAGACAACAACTACACACGACTGCATACTAATGTCCACAACACAGACAGCAGACACACAGAGACTGTAGATGTGTACATGCAGTCCAGATCTCTAGCACAAACGGAAGAGAAACAGAATATTTCAAGCTTCTCCTTTCTTCTAAATCTCCAGGGTTGTTCTTAAAAAAAACGTGAGCAGAGCCTCCACATACGCCAACACATAACTGCCTGGGAATCCCAGTTTATGACCTGGACTGAGGACTGAAGAGGTACCGATTGCTGCTACCACTGTACTGTAAGTACTGGTGCAGTGGGTACTTGAACTGGGCTCTGAGCCGCTGACACTCCACTCAGAGTCTCTTCCATCAGTAAAGGTCAGCGTGAGGGCCCAGGGCTGGCCTATGACACAGATACTCAAACAGGGACCTACAGTGGCCCTGGCATCTGTCTCTAGCAATATGCCTGCACTGCCGAGGCGGCAGACTAACTGGCTAGCATCTGGGGCGTAGCGAGGCAGCACAGGACAGAGGGTTGGGGGGGTGGACCAAGCCTGCCTGGTGGACAAGAGCTGTCAGGGCAAGTTTGGTGACGGACCAGCAGGGCTGGGAAAATGAAAATGCAAACATAATTTCTGTGTCAGGATAGATAAGGTCCACAGCAATGAGATGCAGATGCACACACATGCACAGACACAGAGATACAAGTGCATGTTGCCACACACACACACACACACACACACAACACACGGAGCCCAGAAGGTCGTGAATTAGCCTAAAGCATCTTCGGAGCTCCAGGTCTCCAACTCTTGTCCATAGCTCAGCTTTAAAGCCTGTCACGTCAATAGCTACAGCAGCTGTGGCTGTAATGATGGTCAGCTCACGAAGGAGGCAAGAAATCCTCTACTGATGCTTTTGATTGACTCATAACAGTAAGTTTTAATGTAACTATCTTAATTTTAAAATAACATCACAATAAATCATTCCTTGCACTGTACGCATGCCTTATTTAGCTCGTTCGACCAGTTTGCTGTTTGTCCTCGCTACCTACACGGGGATGAATTAATAAGTACTCACTATTAAAAAGCAACATAAAGGTTTGTGTTTGTGTTGCCGCTGAAGGGACGTCCCAAATGCTTTCTGTCACACCTGTGTATTTGTGCTGTGTGGCCTAAATGTGATTGGCCTAGCCAAGAACGCCATCCAAAATATTCAACTGGGTTAGAAAAATCTGGTTCAGATGTACAAGAGCATGATGTCATCATGGATAAAGACGTCTTATCCTCTCACTCTGGTGGAAAAATTACAGGAAATGGGTAAAGGAAATCCAACAATCCCTGACTGACAAAGCCCAATGCTCTCCTTCACTAAACTCACTTTGTTCAGACAAAGTCAGAGTTAAAAAGGAAAAGAAATCTAAGACAGAGAAGGCTTTCCTGAAATCCTATAGAGGGTTGTGGGTAAAGTGAGATCAGTAACCATGTAATGGCCAGTAATTGGTACCGAGGGATATCAGCGCAGGCTGGACTACAAGAGGCCCAGCCAAACTCATCACGGCGTACGTGACACTAATCTAGGCTGAGTCAGCAGACGGTGGGAGAATGTTGAGAAGGAAATCAGATCTGTACGTCTGAACCCCAGGCTTTGATAGCTAGGCCTACTGCTGCCATGTCTAATTGACATTTACCCAAGCCAAGAGCAAAATGGAAACAAGGTGGATCCTCATCTTAGTTACCTTTCCCATATCAAGCCAACATCACTTGACTTCTTCTTTTCCCTTATTTCTTTTCTGTCCTATATTTCTCCCTGTTGTCCTTTTTTACTCTCCTGTCTAAAGTAAAAACATATGTATCTGTAGTCTGTTGAAGGAGGCAGGAGACATTACACTGAAGCTTAGAATTTTAAACAAGCAATAAGATGCTAATCAGGCCACTGAGCAAACTTGTTACTGTAGATGTACGTGTTTGTTATTAATTTCCTAAAGCGTGATATTTCAGTTTCTAGAGATATTTATAGTCACTGAACCAGTGTCACCCATAAAAATATTTTAGTTCACCACCTCTTAGTTAAGGTTAAACGAGACAATACAAAATCTTCAAAACACAATTTCCGATGTGATTTTTTCTCATCTTCAGCAATAAAGCCAAGCTTAAAACTCTGCACAGCTGCTAGCACGGAGGTTAAGTAATAAATTTAAAAGGAAAAGTGAAACAAAGACAAAGCCGTTTTAACTCAAAAGTGTAACAACTGAAAACATGGTTAATCAGTAGAAAAAATACAACACCATTTAACAAACAGCATAAAATCTTAAGAAGATAATAAGCCATCGTTTTGGAAACATAGACACCTTACCTCCAACATTTATATACACATTAACAGCAACGCTCCAATAGTAAAATTAGCAGAGAACTGCATGACTGGTGCAGCATGCGGTAGCCACGTGTCTAACACCTACAGTACCGTACAAATCCACACCACCAAAAAATGATAAATGACAACAATAGATAGATAGATAGATAGATAGATAGATAGATAGATAGATAGATAGATAGATAGATAGATAGATAGATAGATAGATAGATAGATAGATAGATAGATAGATAAAGTAAAGTTCATAAATAAATCCACGTAAGCCACTGCTACACAAACCATGGACACACAGTTAACAGATCACACCACGTGGACAAGATTACGAACACACACGTACATGTACAGTACCTCTGCGTGGTACGACACACACAGGTCACAGACACGTAACAGCATGTGTTGGGCGGTGTAACTTACAGGCACGTAAAGTGGTTGCGCAATCATGAACAGAGACAGAGGAAAGTGGGTAGGCCCTCTGAAGGGTGTCCATGTTACTATGTACACTGCCTGACATGCAAGAGCAGTCTCGCTCTGAGCGGCCGCAATCAAAACAACATGCCAGTTTCATTCGTTTGTAGACGGACATCTTGGCTACAGTCATGTTTTGGGATGAGAGGAGAGGAAAAGCAGCAGGTTAATGGCAAAAGGAGAAATATTCATACAGGGGAAGTTGGAAGGTACCTTCATCAGAAAATGCAAGCCTTAGACTCCTGCTGTCACAGACTTGAGCCCCACGTTAAATGAACAAGTGCATTTGATTTCAATTATCATCAAATTAATAAACTGTTCTTATCATTTACTGGGTCAAGAAAGTGCCCCTAAAATATGCAAGATTCAGATTATTTGTCACTGACATGGTCTGCAGAGGTCAAGCTGTGTGCTAAGGCTGTAACAAGTCAAAATGCAAAACTATGCCAGTGGGGAAGGAAGGTGAGGAGAAAGGGCAGAGGGTGGGAGGCATTCAGGGAACAGAGGCATGAGCAATGTCTTCAGCAGCAAACCTCATACAGTGTTTCATACATTTGTACATCCTGTATCTGGCTAAAGGCGTGGATCACGTACCTGTATCCCATCATGCAGCTGCGGAAGGTCTGTCCGAGGCATCGCACTACTTTTACTTGCTAGATTTACCGTTTCATGCTATATTCAAACCTTCAGGTTCACTGCTCCACCCCCCAAGGGAAGCTCCATGCGCATGTAGCATGTCTTCGGCAACACGAGATCTATATACTGCACTGTACACTGTACATACACAGAGCAGGATAATGGCTGATACTAATATACTGCTTTTGTCAGTTTTTTTTTTTCACAATTTAGTAAAACCAAATATTAGAAACAGGGAATTCTGTTAATACTAACTTTATGTTGCAAATCTGACAAATGTTCTGTTTGGTTGAGAAACACAAACACACAAGTGGAAATGTCTTGCTTTAAAAATCTAGGCTCACTAAAAACAGATCAAACAATGCAGAAACCAGGCGCCGTCCTTGTTTAGGCGAATTTGAATGTGAGACAGTCTCCTGTAGCTCCTTCACTACTAGCCAAAAGACAGTAAAACCTTCTGTTTCTGTGTGCGTGTGAAGCCCTGAACCCCGAGGGAAGTGGGAGTGAAAGACCCCAGAGTCGAATCTCTAGATTGCTGTGATTCTGGGCCAGTCCCTGTTCCCCATTCTCTCATTGCCAAGGTGCAAACAGACAACAGGCTAATGCTGTCTGGCACCTTAGTAGAGATACTTTCAGCATCTTTGACTCAGAGTCACGTTAGAAAATAACATCCTGTATGAAGTGATGTGTTTCATGTGGCCAAAGGAAGAATGGGAAACACAGATCCTTTCTCACGGGACGGAGGCATCAGGGACTGGTATATCCTGTGGCATGCACGTCTGCCTTACGAGCATGCAGTAAGCATACGGAAGATGTGGCTCTGGTGTCAGCAACAAGGGAAGGCACAGGGATAACTGGTCACACTAATGAACCAGTTCTGGGGGGGTGGCAGACATGTGCGGCGAGGCTATCAACTCATGCTGAGCTTTCTCAACGTCATTGTTTTTGCTAAGGCATTTGGACACATAGTATATGTACGTTACAATGTCGATTACTGACATATGGAAAGGGAACAACGAACAACATACACAAAGACACACACACACACACACACACAGACAATGTGTTGGACGTCTGACTTCACAAATATTTCAGATTAAAAGGTGTTCATGTCCGGGCATTCCTACGTGGAGATTCAACATGACGGCTGCCCTGATGAACTGTCTGAAGGTATAATCCACCGAGGCACAACATCCTCAAACAGAAGCTATCAGGGGGCTATGTTGAATGCAAAGGATGTCCCAAAGCACCTTTCTGTATATCCCCATGAAGCATCCTTATTCAGCAGGAGTGCAAGGAAAATGACACTGTTGGCTCAAGAGCGGACATTTTGGGGCAATAACAAGGACACAAGTGTGCACAGCAGCCTACTGCAGTGGAGGAAAAGAAGAGCACACAAACACACACGATGGCAAGCTCCAATGACACCACAAGACGTACACACGAAACGTTTAGGACTCACCGATCACGAAACAAACTGAGGATGGTCAATTTGTCAGACTGTACAATCGGTTTGTCATTGAATTTATTATCCCAGTGCACAGAAACACACATTTAGTCCTTGCATTTGTGCTGAACAAGCTTCAGGGGATTTGAGTTTCCTCTACAGACATCACCATTTAAATATTGCATTTCTGGCCATGACTCTGGCACAGTACCACCTTCTAGTGGCAACTTATCATTATGACACCTAAGCCTGTGATTTGCTGGTGGACGCTTAACCCAGTGCAGTGCTTTTTTTTTTTGGTTGTTGGTTTGTTTGTTTATTGGTTAAAGGCCCAATGACTGTCCAGGTTGGGAAGGCAAACAACTAGTGCAGTGACATTTTGTTCTGAGGGGAACTGATGCTCTTTGAAACCTCTGCCCGAGCTGAGCAAAGACCCAGAGTTTAAGAGAGGGCTGAGATCACAGGGTGGGGGCAACAGGGAGACCAGATTGTTTTGATTGTGCTTTGGCAACACAACTGGTTCGGATCTGAAGAATTTCCCACAAGGCACATTTACTGCTCTCTGAAATTACAGCCACACACAAAACTTCCTTTGACAGAAAGCAGCACAATTTAAATCTTAGCGGTTCTCTTCAAAATACATGATTGCTGTATGGCATCTCAGAACAGCACATTATCGAGGGAGTAATCATGGGTAACGGTAGAAGAAGCAGGTCAGCTTCGAAATGCCAAATATGAGTTTGGTTTGATGATCGTAAAACTGCTAAGCTCATCAGCCGTATCATTACCAACGAGTCAGAGCATCAGCTGACTGGGCCGGTGGGTGGGGGGCCTGATGCAGGTGTGCTTTGGTTTTCATCTGGTCTAAGCACGGTGTAGAAATGAGAGGCAAGGAGAGGGATGCAGAAGCTACACTGGGACATGCAACATAGATACTGTACAATATATACTACTCGCTGGAGAGGGGGGAAAAAAACACTTGCACTGCACTCTGGGTAATAGAACACCCATTTTCATTTTACTCACAATAAATCACTACCAGTGAGTGGTTAAAATAAAGTGGCGTTTTCCAATGGCAGCAGGGAAGGAAATACATTAAAAGTGTGTCACTGGTCATAAAGAAACAAGGGAAAAACAACAGAAGAGAACAGAACATGATAGAACAGACACACTGGAGGACACACTTCCATTGCAGTAATGGAACTGTCATTTTTCTAAATGCAACTCTCTTGTTGGAAACAACTGTAATAAGATAAAACATAATGTGGCGTCCATCACTGGAGTCTGAGGCATGAGGTTATTAAGAAAGCAAACAGAAGTAAACAGTTTATCTAAATGAAACCAGAGTGTGAACGGCCTGTTGATTCTATTGAGCTGGCAGAGCAAGAAATCGTCTGAATAATTGAGATGACACAGACAAAAGAAAGCAACGGTGGGTATCTATTTTAAAACCAGTCGTCGTCTCGACCAGACTGTTGACCGTAATTGTCTGTGACCTTTTGTGGAAATATAGGATACTCACCTGAATTATTTATCCAGTGACTAACATGTCCTGACAAGTGACTACTGTACATAGGTCAGGTTATATTCATGTGCTGCTCCTGCTGTAATGCATTAAAAAAGAGCAAAACTATCTGGCTGACGAGGATTTTTCATTGTTTTATAGTGAACTGAATTTAATAAGTAACACATATAGGAATGTTAAGTTCTGGACTGTTAATAATATCTGAAAATGTGACCTTATTAAAACTGATACAACTCTATGTGCAGAACTTTCTCTTATGCGGATGATACTGGATATATATGTTTATTATTATTTTTAATTAATATTTTTCCTTTATAAGTGGCCTCATCTATGGGAATTCATCAGAAATAAACACTATTCATTCACAGTTCACGCATAGCGTTTGGATAATGGTTAAAACAAAATAAAAACACCTATAAATCTTATAGGGAATGAAAATCAGACAGTGACTGATGATCATACTATAATGAATGTTATGGAATTCTGAATGGGACCCATATTAAACAAGGGTTTAATAGTTTTAAAACTACAGTAACAGTGCATTACCTTTCAATACACAGTGCCAGAATATGACACAACGAAAGGTGTGATCGTACAGATCTCACAAAACTAAATACCAGGACATGGACGCATTGACTGACAGGTATGGGAGCGAGTGGAAGCGGAGACGGTGTCAGGGGGGAAATGAAAGCACCGCTACTCACGTCGTTTGCAGCCACATTTCTTGATCCTCTTAGGGTCAGTGATGTCGTCATGACAAGCTTTGCAGTAGAAAAACGCTCTAAAAAATGACCCAGCGAAAATGTTTAGCAGTCAAAGTCATTTCACATAGCGAGTGAGCAGCTGTTCATAGCGACGGCAGCGTTACCTCTTCACCTCTTTGGCATCACTGGCGATAAAGAATCCCAGTGTTCCCTCCTGCATCTTGACATGGTTTCCCGGGTTGATGAGGATGCTGGGTAATCAGAGGAACAGACACGTCGTGCTCATTCAGTTCTGGACAACATTCAACTCGTGTAGACAACGCGCTAATCAAGAGGAATGGTACACACACTTGTTGAAGCCTTCAATCAGACCTGCATTGTGCTTTTCTGGACTATGATCCCAGTTTAAGTTTTCAGAGCTTGGTTTGCTCTGATCTCTTGTTATAAAACCACAGATTTTGGGCTGTTTTCTGATGTGATACTCAAATGGATACACAGAATGTGTGAAAGTACATTGAATTTTAATTCTTTTCTAAGGAAGGGGAACAGAGAGGTGCGGGTTGAAGGACGACGGCAGAAAGAATTAAAATCATGGCCATGGGGTGGCTTTAGCAGCAATCAAATACAGTCACCCAGTAAAAACGAACGCTGTGATGGCCACTGAGACATGGCTGAAGTACAGAGAATGTACATCTCAGTTAGTATCTGACAGTGAGATGCAAGGGAATGAACAGCACGTTTCTCATCAGCTGATTTTACTCAGTGCCTCTAATATACAGTGTATATAGACTGTAAGGTGGAAACTCCAGGAGCAGTAGAACTACGGTATCGCTTGTCCACTGAGGTAGTTTGGACGACAAATTTGACAGGATATTCTTTGTATTTATACTTCAATGGAGCACTGTAATAGAATGTATCACAGCACGCTGACCAACAGCTCTGCTAAAGATAAATACGGCGTAAATTAGTCAAAGCGTTTTATCTCGAGGGAGTCGATTTATTACCCTAAGCACTTGAAGCAACTGGCTGTATCATTCCCCATTAATTAGACTGAGACAAGGTGTAGAGATAAACACACATATAGGATCTTTCTCTCTCTCTCGCTCTCTCTTTCCCACACACGCACACACACACCCTGGTCATTAATGGTTACCTGTGGGCAACAGTCATCAATGATGTGAGTGTGGACTACGAAATCAAAACACAGAAACCCACAAACCTTTAAGGGTCAAACTCCTTCAAAATAAAAGCCCAGATGAAAGATGATGATCTTTGGTCATCTGTGATAATGATATGCATATGACTCCTAAAATGTCAGTGTGACTGAAATGCTGACATTTGAAGTAAGTGAAGTGATTTGGATAGAAGATGCCGCCTATGTAAAATAGAATCAGGCCACATTAAAGAAAGAATCTGTTTCATCATATCTTTCCTCTGGGCTCTGAAAAAGTTACACTGGAGAAAGTAAAGAAAATATTAAGGGAGCTATTGAATCCATGTACATATTAGGGAGTGATCAAATTGCACCAGTCATGCAGATCAGATTTTTCTTCCCACACAACAAAAAAGTCAAAGAGAGTCTAACATTTACTAAGATTGAATGGCCCCCAGACAAGTAAACAGGCCTTGAGCCTGGCATGCTCTTCAGTCAAAACAAATGAAAGACAGTTTCACAAACATTGCTGCCCAAATTGGAGATTTTACATGTGAATCTATTCGTGACATTTATCCTCAGTTGGGTGCAAACCAGTGAATAGAAGCTTTAAAAGCATCAAAACCTCATATTGTGAGCAACAAGGCAAGCATCAAACACCTCGTGTGATAGTGCCATAGCATGCAGTTACCAAACAGCATGAAGAGGACAATAATCAAACAGAAAGGCATAACCACTGCAGTACAGGTATAAGGACAGGTACGTAGATGCAGACGGTTGCAGTAACTTCTGTGCAGTTGGATTGTTTCTCAAACACCAAACTGACAGGAAGTGACCTTACTTAGGAACATCTACTCGAGAGACGCACGAGCATGACTGTACATGGTGGCTGAGATGCACAAGTAACGCACACACGCAATCACAAACCCACCCTCCTCTCTTCAGTCTCACACACACATGCACAGATGGACACACGTTCAGCAGTGGGAACACGACAGCGTGAATGGAATGAAAAAGTGAAATGTGGGGTACCTGTGAACACTGTAGGCTACGGTTATCAAAAGTGTGTTTGGATAAACTTAACACTATCCAGAATCAACAGCTCCATGCCTAGTGTGTCTAATCGTGGAAGGAAACAAAGACTGGTGAGGTGCTGCATAAAAGAGACGTGCTTTCATATCAGCCACTGTCTACAGCGATGGGCGGTCTTCAATTAGTTTCCACTTTAATAGTTAAACCACAGATTAACGCAGCTGAACTTTAAGTTTTACAGTGCAGGTTTAAACAATGTCCTCCTAAGTTGATAAATCATGAAGTATTGATCTGGAAATGTTTAAAAAAAACACCATGAGTGGAATATTTGGTTTGGCAAAGATAACACACAGTAGAGGAACGACTGAGCAACACTGGAAAACAAAAAGAACTGAAAGTGAGAGAAATAAACTAAGCAAAGGGCTGGTAAAGGACAAGAACTGAAACCTTAAAAAAAGAGGTAGATATGGAGAGGGTGAGCGTTTGGCCTTGGTACACTGACAACAGCAAAGACAAAGAAACAGCACTTCTACAAACACGTCCAATTATCTATGCTCTCTCTGCCTGCAAAGAAGTTAGTGCATTAAGCACAAGGAACACCATAAAAAAGAGTTCGAAAAAGAGGCCTGTGCGATAGTGTTTGGAAAAATATCCTGGGGGAAAGTCCCAAAGTCAGAAGCTTTAAAGTGGTGGAGATTGGGTGGAACTTGGGAAGTAAGATAAGGTAGAGGGCATACCGCTTTCGGCTTCTGCAAACAACAAGAAAAAATCTCAAATCAAACAGTTATCATGAACATAAAAGAAGAGGAGAATATGACCTTTACTAGTGTGTCTGCCTACACCCAGCAGTGCTGCCGGTACGCCTTGCATGGCACAAATTGCTTATGGCTTCTCGTGTTCGTCCGATGTTGAGGTCCTTTCACCTAAAAATGGTCCTTTTACTAAAAAAAGGCTGAGAGCATGACCGAATCAGATGACGACACAATTGTGGCTTTAAAGTTTTTAGAGAAGTTAAAGCAGCTGCTTTAGGAAGAACTATACCCGCTTCAACATAATAATAGTCTCCAAAAAGGATATTTACTGTATGAACTAGCTTGAAATGATTGAGACCACAAAAATCATTGCACAGATATAAATTTAGATGTAAATATGTACATAAATAACTGATTGTGACTGGAATTGAAACGAGCATCATTTGCCATGCCAGCTTTCCAGCACACAGAAACGACTGACACAGGCGAATGGGGAAGGGAGGTGGGATTTGGCAGTGGAAAAATAGCACTTCATGTTATTAGTGATACGACTGACACTGAGTCAGAGTCAGCAGTCATCATACAGAGGGAACAGCGACACAGTAGAATCAAGTTGGGGAAACACGTGACATGAAATTCAAACATGTGGCAAAATTAGCTTAGGTGTGACAGCATCTCTGAACTGTGACAGCAAATAATGAGAAGACACAAACAGGGTAGTAGTTACAGTGCACTCACATCATACTAAATGAAGTCTCGTTTGAATTTTAGTCAGATGTATTCCTGCATATAGTACGTGTATGTGCACACAGTCACGTTTTATAGGTGCCAAACAGCAGAAGTTGTTCCGTCAGACTTTACTAATGCTAATAAATATATCTTGTCTGATTGTTGCTGTGCACTGCTATTATTCAAGTGTCCTCCACCCACTTAGTGTCATCAAATGTAACATGAATATCAACAATGATAAAAGCTGCAGGAGGAGGATTTGAAGGGAAATATACAGTATTTCATCAGAAGAGCCACAAGCCAGTGCCACAGTAGTTTACTGTAAACCCAGCTGAAAGGAAAGATCCAATATACAAACCTGCTCTCTCTCTGCTCAGACTTGTATTCGATGGCAATGAGCAACAGCTTCAGCTTCACGTAACACAGCCTGTAAAACACGTGCATTCATTAGGGGAGAGCGACACTGTACACAGGCGGACGACACCGTTCCACCAGCCACGCTTCATTCAGGATCGTTAGCTACCTACCGGTGACCGTGGTCCTGCTGAGTGGGGCACGAGTGATACTTACTCACAGACAGTGGGGAAGGTGAGGCCCACAAAGGCACTGGACAAATACTCTGTGTACATCTCATTAGCCACTCCTTCAAGGTAATACTTCTGCCACGTGTCTTCTTCAATCTGACAAAAAAAATAAGCAGAAAAATGTTACATGTGACGATAATGAAAAAATAAGGAGGGGAAAAAATTTGAGTCCAAATGTGGTCTGCAGATGTTTCCCCACACAACATCAGCCTGGTCATTATAAACGGATCCATCATGTTTATGACATGAGAACAGCTCTTTGATAGAGACAAGCTCCTCTTCAATTTTGAGCCACAGAAACACTGAACAGATTCCATATGACATGTCACGGTAAAATATGATGTGCCAGCATGAGTGAAAACATTCGAATGGACGTCTTTCCCTGGACAGAGACGTCAAAATGTCCCAGGGAATGTGCTGTTTTTGATAGATTTAGGACGTGTGTCAGCAGAGAACCTGCTTTATCCACTTGTGAACCTTGCCTCCGATCTTAGGATAAAGCATCTCATTTCCAAAAATCCGATGCGATAATTCATTGGTCCATGCTACTGCAGTGTGTTCAGAGGGAGCGACTGAAACAAGGCCAGTTGATCCTGTCCTCTGCGTTACCTCAATGAAGGACCTCATGGAGAAGAGGTTGGCTAACATTGTGGACAGGCCCTGGGCCAGACAGCTCTGGGCAATGAAGCCTGCCTTCAGCTCCGCCAGACAGATAGCATCGTCACCCTCCTTCCAGTTCCAGCTTGGAATGTTCAGCAGATGGGCCTTTAGAGCACGGGACAGACAGAAGGTCACAGAAGGAAAACTGCACAGATGAGTCATCTTTCAGAAAGGAACAGACTGACATTTTGGGAAATATGCTTATTTGGTTTTAGTGTAACGTTAGCTATAAAAATAAAAGAGAGTTATCATAGATGACAACAGCGCTCGCATGTCTGTATGGAAACTATAACGTTAGTATCAGTAGTTCTGAAATAAATAAAATGTCTCTGTTGACCAGTTGTTGTAGTTTTGTTTATTTTTCTTTATTATGTTTATTTGTCGCCTAATGGGCAGCTGGCAAAAAAGAAAATGTGAAAAGGTTCACATTTGTTTATTGTTATAAGAAAAGCTCAAATCTTGCAGATCGTCCCATAAGTGGCACAGAGGATGAACAGGGAAGCACTGTCTCTACATCACAGGTCTCTCATTTCTTCTCTCTAGATCCTGAGGTCAGGCTCTTTATCCTTTACAGGTCAATGAAGTGTGAACTGTTTCCAACAGTCATTTGCAGGACGTGTTGCTGTGAACTGCTCAGTGACACAATATGTAAATCACACTGTACCTTATTGTGATACTGTAGCATCTGTGTGATTATTCTGATCTTGGGATGGTAGTTCTTGATTGAAATGACCCTGCAAGATGAAAAACAATGCGACATAATGAACAACAACAACAAACGGTAGCACTTGACCTGAATTTTGTTGAGAAGACACAACACCTCATGATGTTGGAGGCATCTTCAGCGTCAGGATCTGCACAGTATTTATTAGCAAGGATCAGACAAGCATCTGCCGACTCGATCTACATGTGAAGGACCAAAGATCTACATTAACATTACACGACACGTATCTGTGTGCTTCAGACAAAGTGTGTTGTTCCTAAATAAATTAAACAGCTGTAACACTGGAGTTTAAAGGTCTGTCGTTTAATGTTTCCAAACGTTCTGCACCAACTGTACCTTCACTCGAGCCAAATCATGAGGGTTGAGAACAGATCCTTGGTAGAACTCTACTTGGGTGAAATGACGTTTGAACAAGGCTTCCAGCTCAAGATTAGGGGAAATACTAGCACACAGGAAAGAGGGTGGGAGTTAGGGATAAGTCATGTATACACACACCAACTGTGCCAAGTGATAACCTGCACGAGACAAGGAAGAGAACATTGACTTACTTATGGAGAAAAACAATTTCTACATTGACATCATCCCTGTCCTTGTGTAGGAAGTCTTTGAGGAAGTTGGAGACACTTTCGAGGGTAATATGACCACAGACCACAATGTGCCTGAAAGGGGGGAAGAAATCATCTTGAGTGGGCAACATAAATCACTGCAGACGTTCGTTGGCATTCCTCCCAGAGATAATCAGTCAAACCAAAGCACTCGAACATCTAACTCAAATAGAGACAAAAAAAAATCGCACACGTCAAGAAATGTCTCATTTCAAAGCAAACAAGTAACTGAATTATATCTTCTTTGCCATAAAAGTGAATATTTTCCTCCATGTAATGAAAAGTGGTTAAATTCTGCACGACAAGTGCAATCAAACACTCAACTCGCAACCACTTCTAAAATCTGAGACATAATCAAACAGCCCACAGCGGTTGGTTTGTCATCCGTTCTCAATATAAAAATGTCCCTTTAGCCAAAACCGCCTCTTTGTGAGCTGAATGGATGTTGACAAAGACATGTACATCAATATGCTCCCGCTTTTATACAGAACATTAGTGAAAACGTTCAAAGTGATTTGGAGGCCTGTGGTTGACACAAATGCTAAACAGGGCCTCCAAGTATTTGACAGAGCCTGGTGAGATTCGGTAGTGCATCACGAGGAGGCGTCTGTCAGAGGGTGCACGGGCTGATTATAGCAGGAACGAGTGCAAAGTTAAAAGTCGTGGCCTTGGTTTTCTCCTAGGACCAACTACGGGACGATCGCTAGAATCTTATGCGGCTCGCCAATAAAAGGTGTAGTGCTTCTATTAATGTCAGATTTCAGTGAGAGAAATCACTTACTCTTACTTTTCTCATGGAATAACAGAACTGTCTTCCTTAATGAAATTGCAGTAGACTGTCTGGAGAGCACACTAACAGCAATGTAAGCCTCAGTATTCTACTACGATGCAGTTATGATCTACAGTGTAATCACACTAATCTAGGTTTTAAGACACGATGTGCTTCATTTGTGCGGCGGTGAGCTGAGCTAGCCTTGCGGAGTTTGAGTTAGTGCTGCCAAAACCCTGGATGAGAAATCCAAACATGCCCCCTGGAATCCAGCTCTTACATTGACATGGATTAGTGTGGACACGAGCAGACACCCTAATTACCCTACGGAGACCTGTAGCGCAATCTGTGTAATGACAATAGTCCTGCTTAGCAAGATGCGCCAGGAGAAGGCACTTTAGTTTTGAGAGTCTGGCCACTGGACAACTTTGCACAATATATGCATATTAAGCTGCATTTTCCAATAATTATAAAAACACTATAGTATATTTGTTACATGTTCACATCCTCATGATCAAACTAGATTTGTTATCTTCAATATATACAGTACAGTAAAAGCAGACAGCTCTGGCCAACACATTAACCTCTGACAGTTACCGTCTAAGATTGTATTGAGCGTTACTGAAATGTGCCTCAGCCCGGCACGTTTAAAGGAAACTGATATTAGATGAGAACCATAAGACGCGTAGCTGAATGTTCTCCCATGCTCTACCAGACGGACCAGGCAGGGGCTGAACAGAGGAGGACGTGGGGAAGTAGTGTGACAGGCACATTGAGGGAACGGCCGCGTGTGGACGTTGCAGAGCGTAATGGTCCTAACAGATGTCGCCTCTGCGCTTAAAGAGAATCTACCGAGCCGCCGCGATCGCATGGCTGGCGAGCAAAGGGCTGCGTGGCCTCACAAGCAGATGAGCTGAAATGTTGTGGGCAGCCAGCAGTAATTTGGATAAAGATGTTTCTCATTGCACGAGAAGAAAAATACCAGTTTTCCAAAGATGCCCTTCTCTGAAGGTAGGGCAATAAATCATATACACCATTTTATGCATTTGCGTTGTGTGGGGTCCAAAGCATGAAACTGAGGGTGTGCACGCTGGTACACACACCCCCAGAAAACGTGTGGCGCTGTCGTTCATTGAGTTTATTAGAAGAACTTTCTGCCTCATGTTTGAAAACGTGTTTCTGCCTCTGATTAAGCTGCTAAGCTGAGTCTTTTTATTTAAGACAGAATAATGTTGATTTTATGCTTCACTTAACAGGCGTCACTAAAACTGGCCTGCATCTATGGCCTTATTCCCTTTTCTATGCTGGCGGTGGTATCAATTCAAATACTGAGATCATTGCCTGGTTTAACAGGATACAGGGGAAGGATCATAGATAATTCAACCATTTATAATTGTCTCATGAACAAGATACAAGTACCTCCCCTCTGGTCAACCTGGCTTAACTGTGCATGTGGAACAAATTCCTACAGGGATTAATGAAGTTTACCGATGCACGAAAAAAAAATTATTGGTACATAAGTAGAAATAAAAAAACACAGCACTACAATCGCACATTTGTTATTTTACAGGAAAAGCAGACAACTACCCATCATCTAGGAAGTGTGGAAGTTAAATGCAAATGGAAAAACAAGCGTGCACAGCGACATGCAGGCAGGGAACATCTCAGGATGTTTCTGGGGATGCACTGAAAACAAAATGAACACACACAGAGCTCAAACATCAGCAACAGAGGTCATCCGCTTGGTACTACTGCTCTAATCCTTAGGTCACGGAGCATCGCAAATGTATTTATATTATGATGTGATCAAGCCTCATAGTGATGGTGCCTCTTGGTCTGCACACCTCAGCTTGCTGGTCCTTACAGAGAACTTTCAAAGGTGTAGGCTAAGAGTTCAGCCAGGGTTGAAGCTAATGTCTGTGCCAACCCCTCTGCTGAAGTCTGGGCTAATGGAAACCATAGAGCCATAATGGAAACCACAGAGCGCCGAGTGCCGCACGGGCGCCAACTGAATGCAGCACTTGTCATTATTATATCAGCGTGCAGAGGCTGAGAGCTGTCACTGCGCTTACACTGCGCAGACGACTACGAGCAGCGCCGGCGCGGAACAGAAACGCAGAATGGATCCAAAGTGAGGCCCTCTCACTTCTACTGTGCATAGTTACCCTCAAAGGCTGTTTCAAATGACAGCAGCCAGGCAGCAGGATGAAACAAGGGTGGCTTTTAAAATAGTAACCAATGTATCATGACCTCATTGTTTGGGAGCTTTTAATCAGTCAGATACTTCTAATCTTCTAATCTCATTACCGTGACAGATTTATTTTTGTGCTGACAGCTGCCTAATGATAATGTGCTCATTCCTCCCGTGGCAATCTTTAACCCACATGACAGACCAGTTTTGTCTATACAGTAGTGTTAGGTCCTACACATGTAAACACCGAACAAATACATATCTGAATGATTGCAGTAGGAGCCTAGCGCCACTCTAAGCCCATGTGCTTGGTGGGTATGTCGTGATCGTTACCATATGTCTGAAGCGTATGTCTAACCAGAAGGAGACACGGAAGGCAGTGCGGATGGACGGGATAAAGCGAGTTGGAGGAACTAGCTTCCCGTTTGACAAGGGCTTCTCTCAACACCCATCTGTGAGTCTGGGCCGAGGTCACCGGCCAAACATAACATTTCATCGATCTTATCTCAACGACAGGCAAATATTACCGAAACAAAACTCCTTGGAATCTGCCCCGTAGAACAGAGTGAACCAAAAAAACACACACACACACACACACACACACACATTGTCAGGAAGAGAAGAAAGCAAAGCAGCAGAAGAAGGGAGCTAACGAAGAGAAGGAGAGAAGACGAGAGCAAGGAAATAGAAAGAGTCGGCCCTCCCTGAACTGGACACACAACATTTGGCTTGGAATAAACCTGTGTGCTGAGATCAGTAAGGTTTGAGCCATGAGGGAACGTCAGCGTACGCACAAAACAAGACCCTCCACCACCACACAAACATGAGAATCAGGCGAGCACCAGGAAGCAGGCAGGCAGAGCATCAAGCAAAAACCACTGAGAGCCTCCAGTGGGAGCGAGGCATCCAGCATTCAGGGTGTGGGAGCTGACTGAAGATCAGGGCCAGAGTCATGTCAAGCATTAATAATGCGATGGGCGAGCGGTGACAGACAACCACAGGATGGCTTTTTCATAGATTGTGCAGGCAATGAAAAAGTCACAAAGTGCAGGTCACAGAGAACATGCCAGAAACAAAGCAGCTGAAGAAAAGTAACTCCACAGGCGTGCAAGACGAAATGAAGCAAGAAAAGAAACAGAATCCTGCAATGGTCATTGAGATTGATGATGCTTGGTACCACCAATAATAATGCACTTGCAGATGTTTAATCCTTCTAAAAATGTTATCCCTCCTGGTAAAACTGCAGTAATGAGTCTGGATCATGATAAAAGTAAGTGGGACGACACATTCAGGCACAGACATACACTGCACAGAAGCACCACAGGTTAGTGTCCTGCAACTCTAAAGTGGAGAAGGCATGAAAGCTCTACTTTCCGAATGAAAACAACACAGGTGGAACGAAGAAAGAAACAGAATGGCACACAAATGAAAGCGCTGAGAGAGAGACAGCTAGAGGTAGACAGAGAAAGGAGACAACAAGGACAGGCAGAGTGGAAGAGAGAGCACAGGGGCGTGGACATGTGCGTCCTAATGGCCAAGGTCTCCAGTCACGCAGTGTGACTTTACTGCTCTAAGACATCATGCTAATCTAACCCCCAGTGTGTAAACTTCGGGGGACGGGGTGCATTTAAGTCACACAACCACACCTTGTCTGGATTTCAACTTACTTTCTGCCTCGTGTTGAGTTATAACTCCCTCCGTATTTCTTCCGATTAAGGATGAGAGCAGCAATTTCTGGCACGTAGCGAGCAAACATGGCCTACATGCATGGAACAGAAAAAAGAAAAAAGCATGCAGAGAGGGTTCTACCGCACACAGAAAAAACAGCAGAACCATCTGGAATACTTACTTTCTCCCATTAACCGCACTATAGGAACCACCATATTTCTTGCGGTTTCCTATTAACTCTATGATTTCAGGGACGTAGCTGGCAAACATGGCCTAAGGAGAAGATAGAAGCAGAAGAAGAGACTAAAAAAGAGACTAATATGCCGCAGAGTGGGTAGTGGGGAAACTGGTGCATTATTCCAGATTTCTGACTTTGCTGTGGAAATAGTGCAAACTTGAAAATCACAGACATAATCATATGCCCTACAAAAATGTTTTTCAGGGTTGAGGAAAAATAGCCCCAGTTTGCAAAAGGCGAAGTTTGAGGTGAGTGGGTAAAAATTTCGTCACAGCCGATGAAAAGTGATTCGGTTTTTAAGGTGAGGGATTATTAAAACCTATGTGCCATGTTTTGTCCAACAAACACAGATCACCCGGCAGGTTGATTTGAATAGGCCCACCTGATGGTCCACAGCTGCAAAACACATTACGACTCATTTGCTGGGCTTGAAAATGAGCTGGATGCATTTTGCAAAGTTTCACAGCCTGTTGTGTTTAATTTGACCAACTAACTCACTGACACGGCTGAGTTTACATCTGATGAGTGCTGTAGGATGCTGTTGCCTAGTTAGGCGTCATGCTGACCAATACATTGCTAGTAATAATGTGAAATGACGTAAGTTTGATAAGGTTCGTGGCTTTAAATACTTTCAGCCTAGAGTCATTATTTAGCCAGGGCTGCTGATAGGTAGCAGCTTGGGGGAGTAGCTTAAAGACTTCCAGAGCTCTTAGCACTGAGAAAAGACACAACCTATCACCATGACCACAACGCGATACACATCCACACAGCTGCAGGTCTTCAGCGCATAAGAATACAAAACACAGTAACTGTGATCTGGCCTGATCCTATCACTATGTGGTAGGAGAAGATGGAAGACGCTGCATTTCATTGTGTGTGCGTGTGTGTGAATGAGGTGGCAGGTGTCTGCACCTATGCATGCTCATGTGTAGGTGTCTGCGCTAGTGGCAGCCCAACAGGACGCTAGATCAGAGGAAGGTTGAAAGGGAGGCTGCTGTTGCTATGGTAACAGTCAGGCTGGCCTAAGCCTCATCTCCCTGCCCCTGTGTTTGTTGGAATAGTGGAAGGAGACACGGGGAGGAAGGGTGTCCTGACACCGCAACTGATTTTAAGAGAACAGCAACAACATTATCAGACAAAGTATATGCTGTAGTCAAACAAATAGAGGAATAATACATGAGGCAAGGGGACAAAGGAGCACGTGGTACTACAGTACTATACAAGGGACAGTAGGCTAAACAACTAACAACTGGCAAACAAGATAGCGCTAACATTTTAGCATTTTGACAAAATATCATAAAATATACATCATAACAAAAATGTAAATGTATTTGGTTACTAATTTATCATTTATTCTATTATTTCCAACAATTCTCTACACAGTCTATTGAGGGGAACAGGCAGGATTTAGGATGCGGAAAAAGGGAGAAGGGAGAAGGCAAAGCCGGATTTTACCAAACCACCGAGGATGAAGAAGACCATGAACAGGCGCCCCAGCGTGGTTTTTGCATAGACATCCCCGTAGCCCACTGTGGACATAGTCACCATCAGCAAGTAGACACATTCCCAATAGGAAAGTGACTGGGAATTTTGGAAGTTTTCCCAAGGATCCCCTGAGTTTTCCACCTAGAATGGAGACGAGAGAAAGACTGTAGACTTTGTAAAGGCAGCTTTGAAGTCAAAGTATAAAAAAAACCCCAACAACTTATTAAGTTTGTTTAAATAAAGCTACAAGTGCTCCCGCATCCACCTTTTGTGTTTCTCAGAGCTTAGGCTGCCATCTAGTGGTTAAACAGTTTAATGCGTAATGAATTGTAGATGCGCCATATTCTGTATATTATACAGAGAAATTATAATATTGTCTGTCATAATTATTTGGCTTGTATAGTTTTAAATAAATAAAGCTGCAGTGACATCTGTACAGTTTACAATTGCTGTGATGATTTGGTGCCTTCAAACTAAAAGGCTTCCTTCTGGAGATTAAAATGTGAATTATATCCCATCTAGTGCTTCAACACAAATACACTAACAGCATGGTTCCCATGAGTCCCACTGCTGCTGATTGACACAGTACCGTACGCCACTAGTGGAATATTTTGGCCCAGCCCAAACTGGGAGAGAAGTGCCTTCTTTTCATAGGTTATGTTGAATTAAAAGCAGTGGGTGTCACGGTTGTTTTGCACCAGTATGCTTTACTGGCTCATACGCAGATGAAAGGACCACTGGCCTTCACATCTGTCTACTTACCAGATGTATAAATCCAGCAGCCGTGAGCCATGTGCTTATGAAGATGGAACACAGGTTCACCAGCTTGATGGAATTGCTGGGTAGACCAAAATGAATCAGCATAAAACTGTCACCAACCTAAGATCACACTAACAAACTAGTTTCTCATTATTCTAGCTACTGTATTTTTATAACCTGGACATTTATTGTTAATAATAAGTAATGCATTGAAGGGAATACCTTGTTTTCAGGATGTTCAAAAACTGTAAGATTTCTGAGAACTGTATCAGTCTTAGTGCTCTCAGGAATCTTAAACCTGCGCGAGGAGACAAACAAAGAGAGATAAAGAAAAAGGGATTAGTGTTGTACAAGCTGAACAACTGATGGATCTCTCACATCACATTTAAATTCATGCGTTTATCCGTTAGTTTATCCATAGAGATGTTTCAGTGGCAGATGCATGGAGTTTTCTGTCACACCTGAGCATAAGCACAGCACCATACAGAGCAAAGTAGAGTTTATTAAGTGTGTGAGACGACAGAGGATGATTAAAAAAAGGCTTTTATTCTAGGTGATGCGCTGGAATTATTTATGCGCTCAAACATGTCACTAGAAACATTATGTGGCCTACTTTACATGAGCTCCAATCTGAATCAAAGAGCAGCTCGCTCTGGGATTACAGAACAATATAACACCTGCCTCATTGTCTTTTTACGTAACGCGGCTGATCCCGTGGAATGTGTGTTTGCTCGTGTCTCTGCCTACAGAGACCGTATGTGTCATTTTCTGTGGTAAAAAAGTCACATTTCCTATTGAGTACAGTCAGTTGGCTGTTTGCAAATAAAAGACAGGGCCTGTGACACTAAGCTTGTTTCAAAGAGCATCAAACTGTAAGCGAAACAATAACGAGGTCATCCCTCTTAGTAAAAAACGTCATAATGTCAGTGTAGATCTGATGTTAGCTTATAGAAATGACCTTACTCCAGTTAGTGAGGACGTGCAAGCAGGACCAGACTGAGTGGAAAAATCCCCTTTGCCCTTGTTTCTCCTGCTGACTGCGATGGATCTGCCTCACCCTGTACCCGTTCTGAAAAAGCTCGCCACAGGACTTCTTTCGCCTCCGCGTCTCTTGGGGAGTCTCCGGAACAATGTCACGGGGCGTACGCCGGTACACGAGAAGCTTAGTGGGGATCATCGTTTTAAACAAAATCAAAATATATAATTGAAAATAAAAGGTAGCCGGAAAGTTCCGAATTTCAAAAGCTCCTCTAGAAAAGGGTCAAGAAATAATTCCAAGAAAAACGAAACCAAGCTGTCCTGTGCGATGAAAAGCGACTCTTCCACCTTAACATTACAAGTAGAAGCAAACGCCTCCAAACACTGACAAGCTGAAGCAGACAGACATGTATTGTCTAATCACGGCAGTCGTGCCAGCGATTGTGTCTCTGTGAGCAAAGTGTCAGCTCTAATAGACGTGTTTTCCCCCCATTGCTGTTACACTGCCTTTAATCCTCTACAACCCAAACAGATTTACCTTTCTCGTGGCCTTTTAGTGCTTTACTATTAACCGTTCTAAAGCTGTGGCCCCATCAACGCACAGCTGTGTATAATCTGTTTTTCTAAAAAAAAAAAAAAACAATGTAAACCTTTCCAGGGATTAACAGAGATGAAAATAATGCAAAACAAAAACAATAATCCTGATTTTAAAACGACTGACCCGCTGGGAGACTTTGGATCGGTTTGCCACTCTCAACACAAAAATTCAAAGGTCACTCACTTCCAAATGTTTAGACCACAGCTACCCCTGATGTCACCTCCTTCGTCCTTGCATCCCTTGTACATACAAAATTCATATCACAAAGGTACTGAGCATCAAATAAGAGTAGAATATAAAAGCATCAACACCCCTCGAGTTCTTCAAATAATCAAACCACTTTCTCTGATAGTTCCCCTCACACCTTTATGGCTTCAGACCCAAGGAAGATAAATAATTACACACATACATAACCCTACTCAGATCATAAGTAGTAAGGATATTTAAATTACAATTTATCGCCTCCCACATTGAGACAGAAATCTGATCTCCTGCACCTGTTTTCCTCTAGGAAGCGAATCTGCTGTCAGTCAACACCCTTGAACGTCTGGCAGCACGAGTTTGTGTGACTGGACATACATGTGCAAAACTCTCAATGAAACACATGTTCTTCTCTGAAAAATCCCTTTCCCACACAAGCCAAATCCTCCTGCCACGCGTGTCAGCAGCTGGTCAGATGTTCATTCAAAAAGTCTTTTTTTTTGTTTTCATTGAGGCTTTGCAAACCAGAGCGAGGTCTTGGTGTCACGTGTTCTGGCAGCGAAGCCTTGTGGGACCTTTTATCAATCAGCAGCCTGGGATGCTTCATCTGGGATAATACTGACAGTCAACCCAGCCAGGATTAGATTATGCAACGCTACACTTCCTCTCTCTCTCTCAGACACACACACACACTGATTCCCTCTGGACATTCAGCCTGAGGGATGACACACCCAGATTACTGAATATACACTATGTGAAGTGTTTTTATTTGTTATATTGCTAACCAGACCTCATCTTACTTCCTTTTTTAAAAAAAATTATGACCATGCATACAAACAAGCATGAAATAAAATGTGCTTCAGCTGAATGTGCTGTATCTGCAGACTATCTATGCTCGTGACTGAAGGGTCATAGAAGGAGCAGGCACTCACACCAGTTTCAGGTAGTTTAAGCCTCTTTCAGGAAACGAGGGATCAACCACAGTGTCTGGTATCAACAAACAATACACTAACCTGCCACAAGGAGGCAGTAGCAGGTTGGATTCAAAGCCATGTCTGTAGGCTACAACTGTACTGTTCATCCTCAAAGGCTGTGCAACGTAACATCAGCAATATTTACTAAACCACACACATCAACCAAAGTGCATGATGTTATCTCAAATAAAACAGCAGCTACACTAGAGTTTTTCAAAGAGCCATATGCTTATTCCTACACTTCTATGAGTCTCACTGGAGCTTTTCTAGTTAAAGTGGTTAAAGGAGATTAATTCCTTTTCCAAGGAAGAACTCTGCACGGCCTCCTCTATTAGCCGCACGTTGCTCTCCTCCTCTTAATCAGTGTCTCATTTGCAAAGGCAGGGAACACAACTTGAAATGCACACAGCGGAGACTGCTCAGGTGCCGAGTGGGCGATCACGTTACCGCACAGGGCAGAACCCCTATTAGTGGTATTTTTATTATCTGAGCGCACCTCCGCTGGATCACCAATGGTCTTCTCATGCAGGACCGCAGCAGAAGTAGTGAAATGAGAGGTACTGTAATTATGATGGATTAGAGCGGTAGTGGTGTGGGTTACCTATGCTGAATGGAAAGAGCCAACCTGGCCTCCTCTAAGACATCTAGCCAAATGTCTGCATGGAACTGAATGGAAACAGAACAAGCTGAGGATTGGTCTCTATGCATGAGGGCTTGCTGTATAGATAACGGCTTAATGAGCTTTACATGTCATTAATACTGTATATAGTGAATTGATTGGCAGGATTAGTGTATTTCATCATTTGGTTACCTTCCTGTAGCTCTACATCCTCATCTCCATAATAATACAGTCTATAAGCAGCTTGACATGTTTCCTGTCCCAAGTCCACTGAGCCTGAATATTAAACGACACGTTCAGGGTCCCATTAGTATTCTGGACGCTCTCAGCAGCCCGTTAGGGGACAGCATCATATCTTACAGCAAATCTACACGCTGTTAATTTTATGACTGAGGCTTTGTAACACTATACATCCTGTACTGGAGCCCTGAACACATGGACGGGCGTAAAATGAGTAAACAGACACTTGAATGGTGGCAGATGGTTCTGTTACTATACTACACTGACGTTATTTATATCAAACCGTGAAATACAAAGATAAATCAGACCTCAAGCTTTTCTTTCAAATCAACGGAATATCCCAAACAAAACGAAAACAAATTCTGTGCAGCGCCTCGTCCTGTGGCTGTATTAGCCGTTCAAAGCGCTCTGGCTTCCACATCAACCCTAGAAGCAGGATATTTAATAATCACAGGTAATTATTCAGTGCAGAATGTCAAGCAGCAGCCAGACCATCATTTCACAGCCTTTCATCATCCTCATCAGGGCCTTCACACCAGTGGCTTTCTCAGGATGAGATGAGGACACCTTGCATCATGAGCAGCAGTATTACTTCAAGATATCTAATTTAGTTTATTCTATCACTAGAAGCTCTTTAAAAACATTTTCACCCCAGGGATCAGACTTTCACTGCTTTTATTCTAGTTCATTTTGTTGGTATATGACTGAAACGCTGACATGTGGTTTGGACATTATTTCTATGAGTAAGATCTGACAACTGAAATTAATAATCATACTGATTATTACAATAATAATAAACAGCACAACAAGAGTCTTAAATTGCCAACAGCAATAAACAAATAAAAGATTTAATATAAAAGCTCAAATAATCAAAGCTAAAATGCTGGAGAAAATAAAGCAAAACTGAATACAGATACTAAGAAACTTGTTTCACTGCAGTGTAACACGCTGAGAAGTAGGTCGTTATATAATGCAGGTTAGGTTTTCCAGTCTGCTCATGCATGCGTGTGTGTATGCGTGTGTGTCTGTGTGTGTGTCTGTGTGTGTGTGGGGGGGGTAACGCATTCTTTTTTTTACTTCTTCGTGAATCTGTGAATGAGACCCATTTGACGGCAGTTATGGGCGGCTGTGAGGTGATCCAGGTGCAGTGCCTCAATACAGCAATTACCAATGGGTCTGATGCACAAGCACGCACACACGCACACACACACACACACACACACACACACACACGCACACACACACACACAGCCTGATTCTGAGTCACTCTCGCTCCCATTAGCCCATCCACTCTTCTGTGTCTGTGCTCCCTGAAACATCAGAGGAACCCAGCCCTGTCACTTTCAATGAAGGGGAAAAGTTGACTGCAGCCCCGAGCGGGAGGGTCTCAGAGACACACTCCCAGTAATGGTGAGACACAGGGGCGACTGGGAGGCAGAGGGAGAGATAGGGAGTGATAAAAGGAGGATGACATGGAAAGATAGAGGGCACAAAGAGATGGGAGAAGAGGAGGTGGATGAGGGAATTAAATAAATAAAGATGGAAAGAAATGTGTCAGAGAGCGGGAAGAGCCCTGAACTAAGAATGGGTTCATGAAACATAGAGACAACAGAAAGACAGACTTACCAAGCCAGCTTCTGTTTAAGTAGACAGAGACAAATACGGGAGGCACAGTGAAGAAGTCGACCACTGAGTTGACCTCCAGCCAGAACCACAGTTTATCATTGGCTGCAATAAACTGTCAAAAGAAACAGATGTTGCATTGTTATGACTGCATGGATGGATGGCGAACGCCACCACCCCTCCATCAAAGCCGCGCTTCGTGTCTTTGCCACCCTCCACATACTGTATAGACATATGACAAAAGCTTCAGCGCTTGCTGAGTCACAGGAACGGTTGGTGGTGTAAGCAGCTTATGAGTTTATTTATTCATTCATTCAGGACGTTAGGCTTGAATCTGCACCACTGGAAGCTATTCTAGCGACTGTATTACAGCAGTGTCAGGTTAATACAGGATAGTACAGTAAAGTGTTGTGGTGTCTGTAGAAATCTGTAAAATAAGTTCTGTTGTTTCCAAACCAATTACACATTGTTCGTGATATGATGCGCAGCTTACCCGCAGGCCGAAGTAGAGAAGGAAGAAGACGTTGAAGGCCATATCGATTTGTAACGTGAAATCTTTGTAGAAGTTCTGGCAGGATTCTATAGGACTGGAGAAGAGAGCGAAAGAAAAAAAACACCAACATGAGGTTAAATTCTCAGTATTTCTTTCCCATCAGAAACACACCAGGGCCTTCACACTGCTCACAGGCCTGAACTGTTGTGTGGTAACAACAGTCAGACCCTTCTTCCTCGAACGTAAATGATAGGAGTAATACCTTGGTCTACTGCGTTTCAGTGACACCCTCAGCCTCTGAGCCCTAGGGCGACACAGACCTCGACGTAGCGTCAGTCACAAATTCAATAAAAAAACAAACAAAACAAGGCCGGTAGTAAAAAAAAACAGTCGCTTTGATGTGACAGCACATTCACGGTGCATAAATTATTCACCGTCTGTCAAAAACAAATATTCCCTCATATGGCACAGACTCTACTCAGGCAGAGGAGGAGGCGGCAGCGCTTTCCATTAAAGGTGGAACAGCTACAGTAACTGGGTGTTGCTTGAAGATAAATGAGCTGCGATGTGTCGGGGCTGTCACGTAATCCATCTTCACATTTGCCTTGTGATCATTACGCATTAGCCGGTGGGTATTCTGCACACAAGCGAGAACAGGCCACGTGCCCACCTCATCGTTCACACGCTCATGGGACTACGGGCTTTTGCTCTGGCGTAATGAGGAAATCCCAACGTGGGTAAACATGAACATACATTTATGTTCAACTGGCTATAGGCGACTGTCACGAATGTATAGACTGGCAAGGGAATGTGCACAGGGCCATTATAAAAGCACATAGCCCCATGCATTCACTAGGCGCCCAGCGGCAAACCCACAATCAGCTTTAGTGCAGAGATTGAGAGGAGAGAAGTCGTATCATATCATCCAGTTAACATCAAATATTTAATCACATGCTGACCCATTACATTGGATGACTGAGTGCCGACATGCCAGAGAAGATGCACTGCTCCGAGAGGGTGACACAACAGCTAATGCACGTCTCGCACATATCCTAAGGGCCAATGTGATCTTTAAGATGATGTAAAACTTTGGCCCACGTCCAAGACAATTAGACAAATGCTACATTTTTTACTCACCACAAGCATCTTTATGAAATTCTGGAGGCGTCAGACTAAATAGTTTGCTATGAAACAAAACTGTGGTGAATCATACATACAGCCAATGCATACATAACTTTCCTTGGGTGACTAGATCAAATTCTTTCCTCAATATAGCCTCCATGTTAACTTGGACCTTCCACCCGTGCAGCATAAACTGGAGCCTGTGTGCCTGGACGTTAGCTAACCCCTCCCAGTCCTTTGTGCCACAGAATGCACGGACATTCACGCAAATACGTGTACAACACACCCTCACACACACAGATGGGGCACACTCAAGACACCATTTGGAGTGGTCACTACGGCATTTCCCTTTGGGCCCAGCTCTGGCCTAATTCTGAATAACCGCTCATCTACAGCCATGTGACCCAAAGCATTCTCAATAATAAAGGGAGCGTGGCAGCGCACGGCAGGGCTGAGCCAGAGCCTTGACTGTGCTTTACTGAGGCAACAACACGGCATTGTTTAATAATAAAGATGATTATTAACTAACGGAGTGGGAAGACATCAGGCAGAGGCACAATAGGAAATTATAATCAAGGAGGTTCATGTACAGTCTGTAAATGTAGAGCTGGATTTGCAGTGTGTTCCTCTACAGGTTCCATCTCAGTATCAAGCGTCTTTCATGTGTTTCATGTGCACAAAGGAAGGTCTATTGCGTTTAATTTTCCGGGGATTCAGCCCTGGTTTCGACTCCTACTTTCACTGTCACATCCCAAAAACAAGGGAATCCTTCAGAACATGAATGTCAGAACAGGTCTTATTACTGCTGGAGTCAGGGGTGACACCAGCTTCCAGAAGAAGGGAAGACAGAGAAAGAGAAGAAAGACAGCAGGAAGACGCAGCGCGAGAAAAGAGGGAGTGACAGTAAAAGGGAGAGGAAGAAGTGAAAGTGACAGAGTGAAAGGGAAAGGGAGAACGCTCCCACAAGTACTGGAGACAATTTGTCTCTCTCTCTCTAAATATAGCACACAATGCTAGTTTCAGGCCACATGGAAATTGCCTGAAGATTCCTGGTCTTCTGTGATAAACTCTAGTCTTCTTATGTTTGATATGGTGAACATTAACATCATGCTGCTTATTAGCACACGTGCACGCGCTTATAGAAGAGCTCTGATTTCCTGAGGGAAGGCTGCAGAGCATAGGAGTCTATTTCAGGACATTAAACGTTTCCTCACATTAACCTCCTCTGACCAGGAGCTGTGCCTTTGAAAAACGCAACCAGAGAGCTGAAACTCATTTGTTCACAAGGGCACAGATGATGGCAATGATGACGTTCTAAAAATAGTCCCGAACACCTTCAGTCAGTCGGCGAGAGCTCGCCCTTCAGTAGACTGCACACGACCTTGGCTTCCCTGAGAAAACAATAACTGACCGATGCGCGCAGCCACAGGGCAACACACCAAATCAGACGCGCTCAGAAACACCCCACGGGTTCCTGTAAGCTCATAAGCATCCTGGAACGAACGTAGTTAGTCTAACTGAGAAACGTAAATGCATTCACAATCAGATCTGAGGACAATAACGGAGCATCTGTCGCAGGCGCTTCGTTTTCTCCTGAGGAGCGAGCAGGGATGTGTGAGAGCAGCAGGGAGGGGTGTGCTGAGCTGAAAGGTCAGTCCAGTGCTTAAATGACTGATTTAGGTTAAGGCACCATTACTAAAAGTAGAAATGCTTTAGCACATACTAAGACACTTGATAAATAAAACATCCCCACGGAGTCTACAAATAGAAAACATCAAGGGTGAGAGGACTATAAGTGAAAAAAAGCTCATCGTTCTAAAAATATAAACAATAAACAATAAGGATCACTAAGGCAAAATTCCTGTTTTTAATAAAACCTGTGGTCATGTGTTATGTAAAGAGACAAAGTCTGAGTCAGGTCACAGATGCTGTGACACAAAGCAATTTGCTCTATACTATATACTACACTACACTTACTCTATACAAATGTGACTATGTTGGGGGGGTTAAAATAGCATCTTTGAATCCACTCAATCTGTTTATTTAAACATTGGGTTCTTCTTCAGTCTCAAATAATATAAGAAGTGGTTCCTGATTTGGCTCATTTTCAATTAAATATTAAACAAGTGAGTTAACGTGACGTGAACGAAGGCCCTCAGATGATTTAAATTTCATCTGGGGTTCCTTAGGGTGACTGAATGTTTTAAGCGTGGCTCCTGCTGCGTTCGTGCTGTGGTCTAAAAATAGCCCTTCCGCTCAGCATTGTGGGAAACCAGACAACTTCTACAGCGAATGGCTTTTGCATTACCATGGCGAGTTGGATAAACAAAGAAACTAGACCACTCACTGCATGTGCTGATACAACAAAAGAAACTCCAGAGCAAACTGGCCAATCATCTCCGCACAAATGTCTATAATTAGACTGTAGGGCTTCATGCCACGAATCTACATTAACAGAGCACTCTCATTAAAATAACACTTCAGGGCTAACATGTTCTAGTATCACACTAATGCACATCGTCACCACATGTGGACTAAGTGCTGTGGAAACACACACACACACACACAGACATCAGAAGCAATTAAAAAGGTTAATTTTTGCAGCATCTGATGTTCCATGATATGTCAAAGAGCAAATTTTCCAAAAGTGTGATGCTGCCATTTTTGAATCTATTTAGTATTTGTTAATAATGACTCTCTGTGGGTCTGTCTTTTCTCCATAAACCCCATTTAAGCTCAAGGGGATTTCGTTTGCTGAAGGTTTGATTTGCTCCCACAGTTTGTGGTTGCATGTGAAGCCACCATGGAGCAAATCCAGCCTCCTAATAGATTTGCAGACGGTTCCTCAGGTTCTGTCAAGCACCTATAGGCTGCCCTTCTTCGCCGCACTCTGCCAAGCTCACCTCACTGCTCAGACATATTTCTCACCTTACCACATGAATTAGTCATTAGGCACTGTTTCTTTTTTCAGTGCTGACATTGATCACACACTAATGATAGAGTTACGAGAACAGGCTGTTGCTCAAAAGGCCTCTGACACATGCAAAATCCAGTGTGTGTGTGTGTGTGTCTTTGTGTGCGCTTCTGCAAGTTAACGTGACAAAGCAAGTGTGTCCGTGTGGTAGCCCGCGTGTGTGGCGGGAAGGGGTTGAGAGAGCGGAGAGAAATAGAAACAGAAGTGGAGCAGGAACAAGGGCATCCCTTTAAGAGGAGCCTGTAGAGACTTTGTCCTACATTTATTTGTTTCATGGGAGCACAGAGGAGGAAAATGAAGGGATGAAAGATGAGGGCTGAGCCAAGGTATTAAAGCTAATTTAAACACGGGCAAGTGAGGATACAGCAGCCTCCCATTGAAAAATCACCAAAATAGAAGTGAGGAAGGTTTGTGTTTCATCATGCAATGCTGGAAAAATCCCACTTCCATATAGCCAGAAACAAAACAATCCTGTAGCAGAAACAATTTCACAACATCACTTCATCCGAGCTCATCTGGTCAAAATAGCAGTTTGGAAAAGAAGGAGGGCAAGAGAGTCGCACTAGTTTGTGTGTCTGTACTATAGGAGCCTGAGTAATTATTTCCATTAAAAGGCCGACAATTAGTAAAACTGAACTCATCAAATTCTGTAGTGAAGAACACACTAAATGGAGAGAAAGTCATCTGTAGAAGGTTTGGGATTCATTCACATGGTGCATTAACCTCCTGCATGCATGTGCAAACCCACACGAGCGCATCATAAAAGTATGCATGTTCTGTCTATATCTGTGCCCTCGTCCAGAATCCTCCAGGGTCAGCTGCACGTCTCAGATGTAAAAACTGACTGTGACTGTTTTTTCTTAGCAGCTACCTAACGGTGAATGCTGAGACTGAATTGTACTGAAGTCTAGACGTTACATGGGCAAACCCACCAGAGTCGGCTGAACCTGGGCAAGTTGACCGGACGCCCTCCCCACAGTGAATGTGCACTAAAGTGACAGTAATCATGATGATGATGGCAGAGGAAGAAGAGAGAGATCAGGGCAGGGCCTCAGGGAAGCCAAGTCACATACGTACTGCACCAAACCTCAACTGGTCTGTCTCTGTCACTGCAGGTTTGTTACGTGTGTTATTAGTGAACATTAACACAGCCACGGAACGAATGAGGAAATTGCTCTGCAACCCCAGTCATGATGTGAATGTTCCAAGAGACAGTAAACAGTACTTTAATAATAAATGAATTTCTCACCCTCCCTTTTCGTTTTTTGTTAAAAATACGCCAGAGGCAGAGAGCAAAACAAAGAGGGAGTGAAGAGGGATGTATAAAGAGAGACAGAGATGTGGAGGAGGACGTAAAGGTTTTTATCCTGAGGTACAAATGGTTGAGTGGATTCATGCCAGGAATCATTTCCAACTGCAGCTAAGATAAGACTGTACAAGTTGGACTGCATTTACTTTTTTTGAGACTTTAACACGTCTCTCCCCATTTTAAGCTCAGAGTTGCCTCAGAGGCATAATTTCACAGTTCAAAGATGCTGTATTAAAGTCAAAACAAACTGCAGGAAGCCAGCTATGGCTTAGATAACAGAGAGAGAAACACACACTGTATGATGAAAATAAACAGTAGTATCGTGGTCAACAGGTCACAGATATTTACTGCTGCAAATATAAATATAAATATAAATAAATCTATAATCAATAAAACAACAAAGCAGTCAAAGGTGCAGAATTAATTTGCAGGTCATGGCAACACGTTCAGATTTTTCATTACTAGAGGCACTTTCAACACTTTTAATATAATTGGAACAATAAACCGCCTCCTTCAGTTTCATTTTAAATTAGTGCTCTGTGACTCACGACACAAATAAAGACAGTCGTCCCCTAATGAAGATCTTGTTTGTTTACTGTTTGAAGCTATTTTGACTCTGAGTAAACTAGAAGAGCCCCAATAAGTTTGTTTGAGAGGATCCCAGTTGTGCCTTTTTGCCATCACAGTCTGATCTGGTACTAATTTAGCTTCAGTAAAGTTAATGAGACAATATCTCAACCGTAGAGAAACTCTGGATGGTGTAAAAGTATCTGCAGTGGTTATCAAAACTACGCCAGGCCTGCAATCTGTCTGTGGGTGACTGCCAAACTGGGATACACGTAAACTCACACAGAACAAGCTCCCTGATGCATACAGTATCGGCCTGTCTCTGTTTCCATGGAAACTGACATGCCTCCCATTGACAAATCCTCAGATGTGAGGGTGTGCGTGTGTGCGCGCTGTGTGCATCACTGCTCGTGAGTGCTTGTGGGGGTGTAAAAATGTGCATTTGCATTTCAGAGATTGCAGCGTGTGGAGATGAGTAAGGACACGTGCAGCTATCATTCTGATATAGTATGAAGGCCAAGGCAACAAACAGCAATTCACAACGCACCTGATCTATTTTCTAGTTTCACTGCCGGAGCCTGGGCAATATTTCAGTCAGAATAGAACTCATAAAACTCATACTTACTCAGAAGAGTCTATAAAGTATATTCCAAGGGCCCCGATGCTGAGTGCAAAGACTAGCACCACCTGAAGAGAGGAAGAGAAAGAGAGAAATCCTTTTATACATCAAGCAACGGTGTCTTCTTTAATTATTAAAAAACAATCAAGCAAGTGCAATTAATACATTTCTAAATTGATTTCCTGTAAATCTTGCTTTGCCGTCAGTAGACTAGACAAGACTTTGTTCCTACTGGTGTTTTCTATCCCAATAAAAAATCAACTATGGGAAAATCTGGGAAAAATTCCAGTGTAATGTAAAGGTATTTTAATGAAAACATATATCACAATACAATATATCTGGTGGCAAAGCAACATAACATAAACACTGAATGAAGTGCTGATGCAGAAAAACCTGTGACCTGTTTGGATATTAATCAAAACTAAAGGCCAGCTTCTCTTGTTCCACACCCAGGGATAAGCGGCAGCATGTGCCACAATAATCCTCCTCTGCAAAGTACATCTACAAACATAGTTTACATCACCATCACCATCACGGTCATTTTCATAACAGCCAGCCAGAGTGGGGCTGCACAATAGTCCCCCCTGCCGTCCTTATACCCATTCAGCCTTTTCACAAAAGCGGCCCACTATCCCCGCTGATACAGTACCATTCATTATTGACGACAGTGGTTTGATCACTTTTACGTGATGGTCCTTTGGACTTGTCTAGTGCATTGTGGCTGAGGCATTAAGTAAACATCCCCCATTCCTTTGCATTTTTAATGGTTTCCCACTTGAATGGAGGATAAAGTTGATCTAGAGCCAATGATGCTCCATTTAAAGGGAACCAGGAGGAGGCTGAGCCAATCGCACTGCTCTGATTATTATCAGCAGGTGAGTTTTTACGATGGTTGGGTCGTTATGATGAAGAAGTGATTGACTTCCAGCACCCACTCCAACACCGTAGGTCTGAAAACACGGTGGATGGCCAGCAAACGGTGAACATGTTAGTACACGGGTTAGTGGATTAGATAAACCCAATTCAACAGGCAGACTTTCCAGAGCTTCTCTGCCATGTATGCAGAACCAGTTTTCTAATCTGATTCCTACAAGAGCAGGTCCCTGTGTTGGACAAAGGCTGTAGACTCTCCACACGAAGAGGAGCAGCTGGATTAAAGGAAAGATCATAACAAGCAGCAATGCTGTCGCCAAACATCCAACAACAACTGAAACCGACCAAATAAGTCACTTTTCACAGTTGGCTCTGAGAAGAAGCTCTTTATCTGCACATCGTCCTCAATGTGTGGCCAAATGTGCAAAACCAAAAAAAAATGTCATTATATTTGGTTTTGCTGCATCTGTTTACACATGTTTTGCAATTCTTGTTTTAAAAGGCTCAACACACATTTAATTTAATTTGATTTAAAATGGACTTTCACCTTTTACTCTGTAATGGTTTGTGTCACAGAAAGAGCTGCTGCGTAGCGGGTTGCTAACTGAAAAGCTACGAAGAGAACATGTACATCCAGCAATGAGCTGAGGAAAGACGAAACGCCGTCATCTTCAACTGACCCAGTTATTCAGCTGTGAAAGCTTGTCCCTCCCTCCACCCATATGGCTGCTCACTGTCTACATTGGTCGGTTAACAACCTCCAACCAGCATCTATCAGGGACAATCAGCAGAGGAACCCCCCACTGCAAAGTAGCACCAATGTAATAATGCTCAGAGGAAACCTGCGATAGGATAATGGCGGCGGCAGAGGGGTCTTCCCTCCGCGTACAAAAGGAATAAGAATAAAGTGAGTAACAGCAGAAACGTGTAATGGTTGGGAATCACTGTGAATATGGACATTTCACGGCGTGATGAGGAGGCATCAAGCGAGTCACATTTGTTTGCATCACGTCAGAGGAGCAGCATTCGGACGTGATGTTTATGTTTTCTCCTCGGTGAATCCCTTTCTATATTTAAAGTGCTAAGCTAAATCTGCCGAATGCTTTCCGAGGTGCACTTAAGCAGGCACACGCCGAAACGCTGGCAGCCTACAGAGGACAGAGACACATTGTGTGGGTGCAGTTGTGTGTGTGCACTTCACTGTTTCCAATGTAAAGGTTGTAAAGGTAAATGCAAAGGTTGCGTATGTACATTGTACCGTATAAAACAAACATGCAAGTCGTCCTGGCTTGTCCCAAAACGGAGCCAAACTTTCACACACGACTTCTTCCTCTGACAGGGATCCTGTCTAATGCTTCCACTGTCCCTTAAGTGCACCCTGTACCAGGGAGAGCAGAGTCTCACAGACAGGTGATGCGGGCTGACAGCGTACAGTACTGAATATCGCTTCGCATTAAGGCCAGGTACCCGGGTCAAGTGAGCGGTGATTCAGCTCCGCTCACTTGCCTGCGTTTCAGTTTAAAGTAATCAAGAAGGACTTATTTTTGTACTGTACGTTCACTTAGAGGTACCTCAGTAACTGTGGCAGCGAACCACAGAGATGAACTAAAATCTTCTAAATCTTAATTTGCACAATAAATAAAAACATTAATTTTTCTATATTGCGTTTGTGTAATGAAAAGGAAGCAGCAGTGAGGAGTCCAGAGAACGTGTGTACGGTGGCATCAGGACAGGCTTGCTCATTAATCCAGCCTGGCCCTCTGAGTTAGCCAAAATGTCCGATTGATGCCTCAGCCAAAAAGGATTTCAGAGGTTCACAGCCAAAGGAAAGCTTAAGCCAAACCAGTGCACTGTTTCAATTTTCTTTAAATCTGCCGAATGAGAAGAACTGCAGTCAGTAAATACTAATTTATATGCAGTGCAGATTTTCTCACAATTATTCACGTCAGTTAACAGAAGACAGATATTATTCCTCGCTCATCCTGTTTCACATAGTTCATCCATACCAAGCGTTTACTTACATAACAAATACTATACCGGTCGAGAATCGGTCCGGATTTAGACACAAAGGGAAACTCAGTCACTTCATTGCACGAGGTGAGTGCCCGAGTGCTCGGCGCTGGAATGTCAACAAAGGAAATCTCCATTAAACTTTAACGGTACCACCCCGTGCATCAACACACACACGTCATCTCCCCGTTCCTTCAGCCTCCATATGCAGGTGTGTTTACGATCCGATCTGTCACAGATTTTTACTGTGACTGAGCAGCACATACTACAGATACACCAGTTCAAGCTACCAGCTTCTTAACAAATAGCAAATGTGCACTTTATACATGTTTATACATTTCTGTTTTTATATATCTCTCTATAGGCATTGATAGAACCAATAAGTCCAGGCCTGGGGATCCGTGTGTTCATACAGCAGCTCTTCCTCTGACATCCTAATTGCCACCTTCATTCCAGTGACATACTCTCATTTAATTGTGATGTTCCGTACGTTCATACTTAAATAAACGAGCAGAGCAGAACAACAGAGCGCGTGTGACTGGCAGAGCCGGGCCAATTACACCCAGACGTCAAATACACACTTCTTCCATTATATGAGGAGCAAAGGATGAAAAACAGACCGGATAAAATACTGCAGTCTATAAAAACAGCGCACTGGTGTGTGTTTGAGTTCTTTTCATTGTTCACATTCGCTGAAGAGTCCCAGACACTTTCAGTAGAGCTGACGTCGAGGTGTGTCAGATAAAAAAAAAAAGATCGAAGGAGAAACCGGTACTGTACAAACTAGTCTTCATCACTAGAGTGGCAGTAACTTGGGGCTTTAACTCAAGCCAAGATCCTCTGGTTGACACATCTGTTTTCACAATTTAACCAATAAAGTGAAAAAATGTATACTATTATTGCCTCCTTATATAAGAAAATAAAACATTCCTCAGCCTTAAAGTAAAATCTTTTTCACAGTGGAATCGACACTATCGCCAGTATCTATTAAAAAAACTGTGATATTCACTAATCATGAATATCTCAGATTGGAGGAGCCCCTGATGAAACAATATAACTTTAAAATAACCTACGCAACGCATTAAGCCATCTCACATAACCTTAAGCGCTGGTTGTAGTTAAACTGACTGTATCTCAGATGCAAAATACATTCATACATCAAAACGTGAACAGTGATGCTGTATCCTTAGAAATTGGCTCCATTTAACCCTAGAGGCCTTTATGGGATAGTTGCAAACATATTGTCACACCTAGGCAACAGAAACGGTGATTGATGGAGCAGAGGATGGGGAGGGTGCCAATATGAAGGAAGGCCTCTCAGGTCTGACAGGATGACAGCTCCTAAAATGAGCATCTGTCAGCGGGAGATGAGACGAGGCAGCCTGTGGGGTTCTGTCCCAGACAGAACAACCTGTCTGAAAAATCTCCTCTAAAAGTTTCTCTGTGGCATCATTAATTCATGAAAAGCAGATTTTCCTTGTATTCGATGAGACACATGTCCCTGCTGAGTTAAACATCCTAAGTCAAATGTTTAGTATGCTACCCATATTAGCAGGCAGGTCACCCTTCGCTCCTCTACTGCCTCCCGCGTTTAATGGCAGCACAGACCCCCCCCCACCCCAGAACAATGTGACCACGACCTTGACCGTTCACAGAGAATACTAAATAGAGAGGAGATAAGGAGAGAAGAAGGAGAGAGAGCCTGAAAGAACGGAGGTGACAATGACAGGAGATGGAGGGATGAAAGAATATTGTCTCGTGGGACAAGAAAAGTTTTAAGAGGTGGCAGAAAATGGCTTGAGTCCGAGACAGAATGAGTACAAAAGAGAGAGAACAGCTGAAGAGCAAGAACGGAGAATATTAGAGCATGTCCTGGAAAGAACACAGCAGGAGTCGAAATGCCACGGCGTGTATGCGTCCACGAAGTGTGTGAAGCTCACGAGTGCATGTCTTTAACCTCCTCGTGTGTTCCAGCTATGTGTGTGTGCGTTCATCCAGGGCACGGTAAGAGGCTGCATGTGACCAGCCCGCTGACGTTAGAGGGGAAAATTCTTCAATTCCAAACATCAGTTCTCGAGCCAACTGCTACATCCACTTATAAATGGTTCCTTTAGAAAACTGCAAGACATCTGCAGAATCCTGAAAGGATTCGATCAAAAGCTGCTGACACTGCACAGAGTTATCATAATGTCCATTATGCATATGTAGCATAGCTGGAGGCTAACATTATTTTTAGAGAGATGTGCCTTAACAGCTCTTAGAGCGATGCTAACTCAGCGGTAAGTTAGGCTTGTATTAAGGATTTAAACATTACAGTTCAGTGATGTCACGTCACAGACCGACCAACTGGGGAAAGTCTTACTTTTTGCTGCTGGATATCGCATCCTCCAACTTCTCACCAAACCTCAAGGCATCTACACTGTGTCAGCATGCTTGCGACAGCCTCAAGCATGAATGTGGAAGATGCTACGAACAGCATTCGACACCCAGGCCAGGTTTGGGATTTAGTACTGAGGAAAAAGCCAACGTATGTTGAGAAAAAACTACAATGGGTACTCTGAGAACATAATTCATATGTTGACTGTCCCAAACATAATATTTATCAACTCATACGGTATAACTCATTAAGTGGTGAACCAGATGTCAGGCAATAAAATATTATGGTCACAAATAACAGGAAGGAGGAAAGTGATAAATATTATTTATTATATATTTATTTATTATTGCCCCAGTTTACTCAGTTTAATTCAAGCGTAGACTCGTATCGTTGTCAATTAAACAAAAACAGCAAAGAAATGAATTAGATGAGAAATGATCTATTAATCCAGCGAGAGAGGTTGAGGCCTGGTGAGAGGTTGTTAGTTTAACTTTATCTGCCTTTCTCATAAATTGTCCCAATCATTATTAATCATTAACACAAATGCGTGATCATTTTCTGGCTGAGTGCACTGTTTCCAAGGAGCATTATGTAGGTTTTCCTTTTCGTTTATTAACTCTTGTCCCTGCTCTGATTAGCAGCAGTGTTTGTTTGATGTATGGCTACTTGCTATATTCAAAGTCAGACACCAATCACAAATCCACTGATTACAGCTCCTTGGTGAATTATGCACCACTCATATTGAATCCGGTCAAAATGGGCTTTATTAAACTCTCTGTAGCCCATTGAGCTTCCGCAGAAAGAAAACGCATCTCTCACAAGACTTCTCCCATTCAGGGGATCTTTCTGCATGAGAACATGACACAGTGGGGCTGTTCCTCTCTGGTGTTTGTTCACAAACTAACCCATGAATGAAACACAAATCTAGAGGGAAATTCCCCATTTACATCCCCCCGGTCCCATTTACATCAGTGAGGCAGGGATGAATAACAGAGATGCCTGTTTGTATAACACAGCCCAGTTAAGTGTCCCGTTCATCACGTATTCAGGTCACTACACAGTTGTCCAGGCACACAAAGCTTTAATCACAGCATAAACCATCCTCACCATAGTTAATGATATCAAAACACATACGAAATCACACCAATGCCATTTCTATTAAAGTGCATGGAGAGCAATTACTTTGTCTGATGTATATTGCACAGTTCAGCATAACCTTTCATCCATCCGTCATAATGCATTTGGCTGCAGCCGTAGCAGCCAGGCTGCCAAATAAGGCATTAAAAACTCCAGCTTCCTTCCAAACAAAGCGAATGGATCAAACGTGATGTGGATCATAAAGCAGTATGCTGCAGCCGTGCCACATCTTGTTTTCCAATTCCTTTCTGGTACAACCATCAGATCCCCCCACAGGCGCATAGGATCCATCTCGCAGGAGACGCGGCAGTGACATCATGATCTTTATCTAATTAAATCAAGGTTTCAGTTAATTTCCTGAAGGTTAATGAGAAGTTTATCATCCGCGTCAAAGCACACTTTCGCTTGCTAACAATGTGGTGGGTCCTGATAAGGCGAAACGCTCGCTTGCAGCAAGGTGAGAGATGAGACTGGGATCCAATCCGCAGCGAGGGAAAGTCTGTATCAGTATTCCACGTTGTTCTTGGCAGGTTATGTGGAAAGTGGAAAGCTGCAGCATCTTAGTGTATCTCATCTGTGTCTGCGCTCTGTCACGTCAGATCAAGAACTACACCCAGCGGTCAATAAAGGGGCTGGACGCCTGGAACCGGCCGTGCGTGACCTTTACACGTCTCCGTTACCTTCACACATCTCATCTCCCGTTTAGAAGGAGATATGAAAGTGTCATAGTAGTGACTGAGGAGAGTAAAGCTCACATATTGTGTATTCAATGCCAGCCGTCCTTCCTGAGCGCTCCTTCGAGTTTGGCGATATCACAGGGCAGAGGAACAGAAGGGTAATTTCCTAATGGTTTCTGTTCTTTCCCACTTAGGGGTATGCGTTATTAATTCTACTTCACTATTCATTCAGTAGACAATAATCTTCTCAACGTATCGATAGCTAATCCAACCCCATAAGAAACAGTAAGTGAAGGATTTGACTCCGTTGCCAAAGGCCATTTTAAATGTAGCTTTATATCTGTGTTCCAAGGAGCTTTGTGTTTTATTGGAACACTCAGCCAAACAGAACGTGTCCATCTCTTCTACCTCTCAATTTCCTCCGATGATCGATCGTCTTTTGGCCGGATCGATCGCTTACTATTACAGTATTAATAGTCAATATGCAGCACAAGCGTCAGTGAAAAGTGTAGCTACCTGGAAGGCTGCTGGCAGGTCCCCTGAGATGGAGGATTTTATAGATTTAATAACAGAGGCAGGCCTTTTACAATCCACCTCCATTGTGTCCCAAGGCTCCTGCCCCTTACAAGGAAAAGACTGTAGCATGATTGAAAGTGCTGCTGTACATAAAGCTACACATTTACTGCCTCTCACAAGAAATTCACAGAGTTTGAGGTAGAGGTGTTTTACATGTCCATCAATCCAAACTACTGCCAGGACTCTACTTTTGACTTTATAAATAAGGTTTTGTCTTAATTATTCTAGATAAACTCTAGGTAAACCTACATACAGAGTGATTCCACTTCCCTTTGGTGAGTTTTGTTTTCTATGTGCTTACATTAATGAGACGGCTTTCAGCGTAATAGTAACTGTGGTTTGGTTTAGGCATAAAATGAAAATGTCAAAGTTAGAGAAAAACTCTGGACAGTTTCAAATTGAATTAATTGCATTTAAAAATATATATATTTTCAGTTAGTCTTATCTTTCAGTTTGTGAAGTATCTGCCATCTCCCAAAATGAGTCAAACCCAATTTAACTCATAATTTGACTCCAATGATAATGTGGATATGAAGCACATGAGGGAACGACAATGAAACAGAAGCAGACTGAGGGCACAAACCTCATTTCTGTGAACAGAAGACGTGACGTTGCCAAGTGATAGACCACCTATGGGAATAACTGTGAATGTTCCAGAGAGACAGAGTAGTAATGAAAAGGAGTAAAAAACCAAGGCGTCGTACGGCTGGGAAAGCCTGTCAAAGGGAGATGCTTTCATTAGTTTCTCTAAGTAGCCCCATGACAGAACTCTATCACTGGTTCAATGATGAGTCACTATACAGTTATATGTAAATAGTGACTATGTAAAAATAAACGGAACAAGCAAAATGTTATTTTGAATAAAAACAGGTATTTAACTTTGTGGAAATTACAGATTTCCTGCAGATTACAGCGGGTAACAGCTGTCAGACACTACTTTCATTGGCTGCTGTGTTGTATGTGATAAACATAACTGTGTACACACACAGGTAATAATAAAGGACATAAAGGTGTGAAAATACACTTGGTGAGTGAGAGGAAGCAAAGTCCTACAGTTTCTGGTCTTTCTTTGATGCACTGTAGCTTTGAAGTCAATGCTGATGCAATTTCGAGGCAGAGACAGACCCACGATCCATTTAATTAGCACCTTGCTGTGGCTCCTAATATGAGACAGCGTCAGTAACAAAGCCAAAAATTATGCCTGATTTACTCACAAGCAAGACCAGACTTTGTTAAAATGTTTACCTGGCAAAGCCTGAAAGGAAACGAAAAACATTCAGCAGCCAGAGAAAAAACAGTTGCAAGTCTCCCTTTTTTCCCTGCATGATGAAATATTAATACCAACACAAATGTTTCTATTGTTTTCGTTCCTCCCATTTCCTTCGCCTCTTTATCTCACTCTCACCTGCTCTGTCACACAGTAGACCCCCCCTCCTTCCTTCTCGCGCCTCTTACATCACCTGTGACCGTCCCCTAATGATCTCATGGAAACTGAGCAGCAGGCCAGTGGAGGTGATATGTTTTATAGGGACACTTGTGTGGCCAGCCCATCCCTGGAAACAGAATCCCAGTGGGGGTAAAGGGATCTGAAACCCGGCTTAGCAGATGGTCCCCGCTGTGCCGAGTCCTCTGATAAGCAATTAGAAGTGCAAATATGACACGAATGACAACAGCATATTCATAACAAACCTGAGACCGAGTCTGATGCTGTCACGAGAGTCATGCAACGGTCAAAGGAGACATGAGTAACGCTGGCAAATGCTCGTGACGGCTGCCTTTGGTTTTGGTTTGCCACCCACTCAGACCCTCTGCAGCTAAGGCCTGCTTGTTCTGTTCAACATTCATTCGTGAAGCAAACATCACAAGATCAGCCAGTGATTTATGATTGCAAATTGACCTGGAGCTTTCCTGGAAGAAAGGAGAAAGAAAGTAAATCCCTCGCAGCTCCATAGGTGTTGCTCTCCGTGTTCCCCGGAGTGGGCTGAGCAGTAGGAGAATTTTCCTATGGGGACTGATGAAGTATTACATTATTAACATTTAACATTCTCTTTGTGTTTGGTTTCAATGCTGCGTGTCAGCAGCTCGGTGAAGCAGGAACTGCCTCCTCCTCTCAGTCTGTCCCACCATCTATACATCAGCAGGTCTGAGTCACACACAGAGTGATAGTGTGGGAGTGAAAGGATCAGTGGAGATGTGGCTGACTGCATAGCTACCTCTGCTTTATAAGGAGGACAGGTTATTATTGCAGCAACATCAGAGGTGGACGTTAGATGTTATGGTTGTGCTCGTCCAGTGCTGACCTAACAGGCAACTAAAAGCAAGTGTCACAAGTGTCAGCTTTCCACGTGTAGGCACTGCTGTACTATATGACTTATTCCAATGTGGTCTGAACACCCCAGGACTTTGTGAAGGAAGCAGATCAGGCTTCTATATGCGAATAATGTCACTCAAGTCATGTTCGGTTCTGGTAAGATGCTTTCTGAAAGCAAAACCAGCAAAGAGCACTGACACGAAAGCTACACTGGAACAGTACCTGAAGGTTGGAGCTGTTACTTTTCACTCAGCTGCAAAATAAACTAGAAAGCGGAGGCTATGGAGGAGTAATGCAATTCTGCAGCAGTAGTAAATAAAAAGTCGAATAAAAACAAGGCGATTTTCTTTCTTTGCTAATCTTGGTAAAGTCCTGTTTTTAGAAGGAGCCAGGTACTGTAGTGGCAGCAGCGTTAGCTCTGAGAGGTTGTCATAGATGTTACAAGTCCTGACCCATTAGGGATGCGTCATCCTGGAGGCACTGAGTCACGCGGCGCTGCTCCCTGAGACCATCCTAGGCAGCCATGACAAAGATGCGACAGGGAGCGTTCTGTCTCTGAGGTGACGCGAGCCTCCGAACGACAAACGTGAGGATGTCTGCATCCTCCCTGACTGCCTGCGTGCAGTGTCCCGCCCGTCCATTTGCCCATTTGCCCATTTGTCGCCCGTTTGCTCTGCGACTCTGCCTGTCTGTCACTCTGCCTGTCTGTCACTCTGCCTGTCTGTCTGTTCCTACCCTGCAGTGTAATGTGCTTTTGACTCTAAATGTAATCTCGTCTCTAACCAGCCTGTCACTCTATAGCCGCAGGTTTCAGCGGCGCATAAATAATCACACTGTAAAAAGTAAGCAGAATATCATTACATTACAGTACTGAGGCTGACGGAAGGTCATATTTTATTTACACTGTATACTTGTTTAAAGGTTTAGTGGGTTTGCTGTGATTAGTTAAGTGATTTTAGTGATTTAGGAATAGGAAATGCAATACTTGATACGGTTTAATTATTGGAGTCTAATTTGATTTGTGAATATTTTAGAATGAATGTGCTGAGGCCCACAATAAAGGAAACAAATGAAAGTGCACCGTCGCCACAGTGTCTCAAACACATTGCCCTGTAAGTCACAGGTGACTTTGATCTAATAAGGAGGAGGCTGGTGGCCAGCTAAGTGAAACATCACTCCTGTGTCTGCTCTCTCGACCTTTTTATCAGCAGAACAATTGGAGGGAGGGCGGGAGAGACAAAGGGCACAGGGGCTCCAGCAAGAGAAGATGGGCATAGGCTGTTAATAGAGGCCCAGGTGGCAAATGGATGGGTGAACAGGTGTAATAAACGGTGGGGAGAACGAGCAACGATGAGTCACTGCACAAATGGCTCCGAGTTATGGTGGGAACTACAAATCTAATGCAAAATAAAACATAGTCGTCGTCTGCTCTGGATCCTCCTGCAGTTACAAGCGTCTAAATGTGACTAGTAGTTTCACACACTCTGCACTCGTCTTACAGTATCCTATTACTTCACGGTATTTGAAATGGAATGTTTGTTGTTATTATAAACCTGTGTGTCTATGTGCGTACTCAGATGTGCAGCACTACGCCAGACGACTAAGTGAGAAAGCGGTGTGAGAAGCTGCGTGTTGCGGCAGGGCTCCCTCCTCCCGTGTCCACCATGACACAGCGTGTTCCCTCTCACTGCTCGACTTTCGTTACTCGTGTGGCGGCAGCCAAGAAAGTCCAGGTTGGCGGGACTCAGTAACAACAACACAATATGTCCGATTTTTCAGAGAAGCTAACCATTTGTACGTTTTCCATTCATGCGTGTCATTATCAATGCTTGTCCATGGACTGGCTCCTCACCCACCTCCCTCTTTCTGCACCCTCCATCTCACTCTGCTGCAGTGCTTGTCCCCTGTGGTCCCTCCAGCATAAACAGCCATTTGTCGCTGTTCAGAGGATTAAAGTCAATGACAATTGGATTGCCATTGACGGAACTGAAATTACGGCAAATGACAAATGAATAAGCTGTGAAGGTAGCAAAAATAAGACGCTGGAGAAACGAGGGGCGTGAAGGTTTCACAGGCCTCCTAATTTACGCCAGGGAGCCGACTGGAGTTTCTTTGTCGAAAAAACACATTGCAGTAGTAAAACGCTGCGGTATCAAATCACAGCGACGTCAAAAAGTGCCATTTGTCTGTGTCCACTGTTGTTAATTTACAGCGAAAATAGGATGCAATGCAACTGCAATGATTCCCAGAGAGAGAGAGGGTTTCTGTGGCCATTGTTTATTTCTCACATCAGCATGGCAGATGCTTTTGACAGATGCTCTGGGAACTGAGACAGCGCACAGGCATGAACGTGCATATTTCCCTTCATGGGTTGATTGAAATAAATAAATAAATAATGAAACCTCCAAAAAAAGAAATAAATATCATAACCAATATTGTAATAATAATATCAGACTTATTGCTCTGCCCTAGTTCAGGGACTACTAGCATATGTGCTTGTACTGTATGTGGGTGGATGTGTTTGTTGTAAAGGCTTTTCATTAAGCCCCTCTTGCCCCCTGTGGTTGGATAAAACATCATGTTATAACATCATTCCGCTCACATACACGCTGGAGACATTTTCCCTCTCAATGCTTATGAACAGACGTACGCCGCCAGAATTATGCAAGGCGAGGTTCTCGTCACGAACGACGCAGACGCAGGAGATGGTGCTGTGCTGACAGCTGTATCCGCGCTGAGGAGTTTACTGACAGAAACAAATTAGCTCCGCACACAATGGGAAAGCATAATTAGCCAGCCCAAACAGACACACACAGGCACGGAGTTACACATCCACACACACACACACACGGCACGGAGAAGCATACTGTAACCGAACTGGCAAACATGCGTCACATGCGCACGCATACATTGATGGGTAAACTGAGCAGCTGCTGTAAAAAAACAGAGAAACACAAATATGCGTATGCAAGCCCAGAGGACTGTCGGTACGGAGATGTACTCTCACACAGAGGTAAACACACACTGCCCCAACATAAACAATGCCAGTCGGAAAAGTAGAACGTGAACGACAGCTGTTCTCCACGCGGGAAGGAAGCGCATCATGGAGGGGGCCAGAGAGGACTTTCACACTTATTTTCGCCACAACAGGATGTTTGAAGACAAATGTAACACAATGGAAGATACCCACAGTGTCATTACACACTTTGCAGCCTCACCTTAATTTCTGCCAAAATGCACAGACAGACAAACACACGAAGCAACTGTTATTGCACACCGTGTGCTGTGAGGTAAAGAGTAGGGGAAACAGGATAGAGGAGTGGATTTCACTGGCGAAGGCACAACGCGGAGGAACATGGGGGAGAAAGTAAAGGTGCATTCTGTCAGACACAGATGCAGGGAGGAAAGAAACAATACGTGCGTTGGATTTGTTGCGGTTGCAGTTGTCACACGCTGCAGCAGAAAGAGGCAGATGTGTCGCGTTTGCAGATGATAGGGGTCAATATGTAGCGAGCCAGGCAGTGTGTGGCTAGATGAGGAGGCAGAGGGATGACCAAAGGGTTTAGGGAGCGAGCCATGAGAACAGATGGCTCCTGGTTGCCACCCAAGATCCCATTAAGAAAGATGGCAGGGCTGACCTATTTCTGGACCCACCATGTCGTGCAAATCCACTGCACAGAGAGACGGGCTGAATATCTACGTTCAGAAGTTATAATCCTTGCTGTTTCTTCTTGAACATTATGGGATTACATACATTGTTCCTACAGCACTAATGCAACAATCACTTGGACGAGATGACACACAGAATTCACACAGACGAATTCAGCTGACTGGTATTTCCAGATGTCCGACCCGTCGTTTCCTCGGACTTCGTGCCCCGAGTGCTTAATGAGGTCCAACTGCAGAGCAACTGGGTGATGCGGATGTCAAGAGACCAATGAGCCCTCAACTGCCAGACCAGGGGTGATCTGCCTTTCACCTATGTTGCATATGCTGTGCCTTTGTGTGGACAGCTGTCTCGCAGGGCTCAGAGAGACACTTCCTCCGTAAGCTCCAGCTGGCACTTAGTCGCTTAGCTGCTTCCTGCCTTGTAGAAATCGCTATGAACAGGCCTTTACACATCCATCAGCAGTTCCATGAACACAACTCAAAACAGTTCGCTCTGATTATTGGTTTTTATTCCTCCGTAATGGCGACTCCATTATCAGTAGCATCAGCGTATCAATTACGTCTGAGGTCATTACCCTGTGTGTTTTGCCCTTTGACCCTGAGCTTAGTGTCAACTGAAAACTACACTGGACACAGGTCATGTGTGAATGAGGTGATAAATATTTGATAGGCTCATATTGTAGAGGTGACAGGAGATACAAAAAGCCCACACAAGGATCATCACAATGAAGCACTGCTGGCCTGTGTATCAGCATCACTCATTTCCCTGGTGTTTTGTAATACACAGGGGACACAGAGCCTAATGGAAATTGGATATACGACCCTGCAGGTGTTATGGAGGTTGGCTCGAGTTTGTAGGTTACAGAGGCTATGATCAAACAAAGACAGAGCACTTGTCTGGTAGTAACATTTACACTGAGCACTGTGGAAATCAGCAATAAGAGCCTTGTTCTTCACACACCGGTAATTCAGCTCAGCATGAAGAAACATGGGATTCTCCTGTGCCAAGATGCTGCCATGGGTGGATTTAGATATGTCTGGTAATTCAATCAAGCCTGGGGTTGCACAGTACTAAACTTTCTCTAGCAGTGGAGTCATCAAGGGAAACAAATGAATAGTGATGGAGGGCTGTGCCGCTCTGCCTACTTGAGACTATCTGTCTCAATCTGCTTTGGATTTGGCTCTTTCACCTGGACTGAGGCCTGCATCCAGCTTCTCCCACCTGTGCGTGATTTCTGCTCCGCTCTGCCCAGGCAGACACCCCCTAATGTCAGATGACTGAGCACCACTACACAGCAGTTGCCATGGTTACCGGCCAGGTTCTAGGTGCATGGAACATCTCAGTTTCAATCTGCAGCGGCGCACAGATGGGAGAGTCCCGCAAATTCACCCACACACAAGCAAAAGATATGATGAATGTACTAAATATGTGGGAAAACTCCACAAATGTACATGCAACTGACTATAAGCTAACACAAGCGTCTGAGTTATCAGCCTCACAAAAAGTAGCACAAATCACAGTAGGTGTTAGGCTGGGATAGCTCTATCACTAGAAACCTGTATATATACATATACAGTGCGCGCACACACACACACGTACATGCAGGCCAGCTTGACTGAGCACAATCAGAGCAGAAGATGAAAGCAAGAGGGAGCAGTGTCCGTGCCAGCAGAGCCGTGAGTGGGAAAGTGATGAAAGAGAGGCTCATTTAGTAAATTGAGAGTTCCCTTCAGGATTCTTCATCTTCTTAACCATGAAAGGTCTGAATCCTTCTCAACTCCCAGCTATTCTCACCAGGCGGCGAAGAAACTGTCACTTTCCAGCGAACATTAACAATGAAAGAGTTTTACTTTTGGATCCATCTCGCTTCTGACTCCCACTGCTGCTCCATTCAGATCACAGATGAACAGTGGATGTCTGTGCAAGAGAGACATAGTGGCAATAATCCTCCAAGGCATCTTGCAGTTCAAAGGCAAGGCTGGAAAAGACTGGAATGTAAAAAAAACTAGCATAATCCATAAATTAATATTACGTACAACCCGTGAATCTTCTTGCACAAACCACGCCCTAAAAACTGCAGCATTTACAGGATGGTTTCAAAACTGAAAGCCGCTTTCAAAGAGCAGCTGATGACTCAAACAGAAGCAGAGGTCAAAGTCTTCTTGAAGCTTCGTGGATGAGAGGTGAAACATCTTCAAGAACAGCAGCTTTGACTGAGGTATTCAGACCCACTCACACGTTGTTGGATATTAGTCACTGTAATTACAATGTGCTGAAATGTGAAACAGTAAGCAGTGTGCAAACACACGACCATCAGCACGGCATCATAGAGGAAATATGACTCACACGGCTGCAGATACATCAGGATTTGGCAAAGAGTTAGGATCGGGTGAAGGACGGAGCTCAGCAGGGAAGAGGGACCGTAATTCATGCCGAGATAGAAGCCACAGTGACAGCATCTCACCTACTGAACAAACACCACATATGCTCGCTCGTGTACTTGGCAAATAAATCTCCTCTTCACACACTCCCCCCCCCACACACACACACACACACCCTTATCGGTTCAGCTGGCAGATGCACAGCAGAGTGAGTTACAGCAGGCCACACAAAGGCCACTGCAGCACAGCAAAGCTGGACGGTGCCAGTCAAATAGCCGACTGAGCGAGGACTGAACATCCACCGGCTTCTACAGGTGATCAAATTAATTGAAAGGGTCCAGTGGGACCAGTTTAAAACAGGGGAGTAAATGCGTACATGACAGGACTAATCTGAAAGTCAACCTAGGTGTGGAAACCACTTATCTAAATGTAGGTTGGGGAAATTATAAGTGTCAGAACGTGCTAATGGAATTGAGTCTGGATTTGGTGTTTGGGTTATTTATAGTCTGTGCAAAAGGAAAAACCTACCAGAACTCTGCCAGTGAGTGTCTGAGCGGAGATCATGACACCAGCCCAGTCTTTGACTGAAGTCATCCATCCCACCTCACTGGCTGGCGCCTCCTCCTTCTCATCAGGGCCCTTCAGTGCCCTGTCTGCTGTTTGGCTGTTGGCAGGGTTGTTGACCTTCTGAGCTTCCTAGAAGAGAAAAATAATCATTTGTTGGTGAAGTAAGCTGTACAAGGGCTAATTAAAATACACAGATGGGAAGTCAGAGAAAGATGATCATGTAAAGACCTCAACAGAAACTCCCTACGGTAAAAATCCCTTCTGAGTTCATGCACAAGCTGCAGGCCCTGACAGGGAAAAGGACGACCGACACACGAAGACGCCCATCTGCTCAAAACGTGGGTTTGAATAAGTCGAGTGTTAGATAACAACTAAATGTATGTGTAGTCAGTCTTGCTTTTTATTTTCCCCCCGTACGGCTTTAATTTAAATGTCCCTCGGGGGAGACTCACTGTCGGCCTCCTGCAGCCCTTTCAGCTTTGCTTTTCGTGTCCAAGTGAGTGAGCAGAGTTGCATGGTAGTTCATTGACATGCTAAGCTTGGCACAGTCCCTGAGTGCAGCTGTTACACTCCAACCATTCACTCACCCCTGATTTTACACAAGCACTCAGCATTCCTGTCCTTCGGGCAGAAAGGGAAGGGCTGGATTTCCCCCGAGTTTTACAAGCAACATAATGCACAGAAATGCTAAGAAAGGTGCGTGTGTGTCACTGGTTAGGCCCGAACAATGGCGTCCCCAGACAAATGTGGAACTGCAACGACGTTCAACCATCTGATGACGGGCCGTTGGTCCATTACGAGGAGACAGACTCGTGTTGCCACAGGGCACACAGGCAGCATTCAGAACGCATTTTACAACATCCCTCCTCACTGTCACATCCAACAAGTAGCCATCAAAGCAGATTATGAGCAATGTCAGCAGTGTCGAATGTGTCTCCCTGTACCGGACGCGTCACATTGCCACAGTTTGATGACGTACGGTAAATGAAAATCATTGCGTTCACATTTTACTTGTTTTGATTTTTTATACCCTCCGCATAAAAGAGACACAACCGTGGGGTGACCGGCATGTGCCCACAGGCAACACAAAAGCAAACCGGGCTGCAACTTGAGGATCTCTGAAGGGCTAGAGGGGAGCGCAGGTGAGCGCTCTGTCCATTTCAAGAGGATTGTCTGGTCAGATTGGATTATATTTCCTAATGATGTGGCATCGACACAGCTGCCATTTTCCTAATTCGATTCCGAACCTTGTAACAACGCCAATAAACTGGCCCTTAAAAAGCCTGACTTAGTCACAAGACTATTATTTGCTCCTGCCTTTAGGCTTATCATTACCACAGAGGATAATGCAGTTAGTTAGGTTTTATATACTTAAATAGCTCAGTTAGAAGCTCACAAACTTTTAAAGACAACATTAACAGTGTGTTATAGTTTTGTGTAAAGTCTCTGTACCCTTGAAAAACACATCTACATATCTAGTGCATCATCTAGACTCTAAAGTTCAAGCTCATGGCACAGTATGGGTGAGTTAAATATGCAACGAATGACTAAGATTCTGTCTCCTCCTACACTCCCAACCATCCACCATTCCTCAGCCATTCTTCGTCAGTCCTTTAATGTCTCATCTGTCACATGTTGCAAATACTAAGCGACGTGTGCATGCATGCAGGTCCCCGTGCAAAGCGATGTCTAAGGTTTCACTCCGACTGGCTGTGTGCCTAATCGCTGGCATTTCAGGCATGTCGTGCTGGAGTCCCGCAAGTACTAGTATGTGCCCAGCCGACGCTTCTTAGCCTTTACACGCACACATCAGAGCACCACTGTATCCCATGTACTGTAGCTACGTCTTGCTCTTCTTACATTTGCTTCCACCACTTTTGTTTTTGCTCACTTTACTGCTGCCACTGTAACTGACAGTTAGCGTCTATTTATTCTTTGATCATAACAAAAATGTCAATTTACAGTGGAAGGTCAGTCTTTTCTGCACTAGTCTCCAGGTAATGGTTGTCCACAGACATAGTGTCATAATAGTGATTGTAATGGGTACACAGCTAAACGTGAAGGCCACAAGAGCACATGCAGTATCAGGTTTACTGTTTCACTGTGCGGCGAATGTGAGCATGTGTGTGGTGGAGGGGAACACATGAATAATGGATGCAGGCACAAACTGATGGATGGGCAGATCAGAAGAGACAATGTAAACACAGAATTGCTTCTAGTTCATTTGAGTGGCCGGCGGTAGGCCTAAGCCGAGAGAGAGAGAGAGAGAGAGAGAGGGCAGCGAGGGACTGAAGCAGCCGGCCATGGGAGAATCCATCTGCCAGCTATATATACACACCTGTGATGTCAAGCTGAGAAGGAGACAGACAAGAGAGGGGGAGCGAGGGGGCAGCAGCAGGAGCAGCAATGTGTTTAGAGCAAAATGACAACGGGGTGGAAATGTAGGAAGAAATTAAAACTTAAAACATAACCTCCAAACTGATTTTACCACAGTTGCTGTGAGCGACGTTAGAATAAAACTGATAACAGTGATTAGGACCTGCAAAATAAGATCTTCACTTTATTTATTTTATTACAAGATTCAAATAAAAGCATGTGACTGAAACCTTTTTACCATTCACCTTTATCTAATAAAAAACTAACACCCATATGACACATAAACACCCACTTTACAACAAAAGTAGTGGCACAATTTCAAAAATGAACATAGTCCATTTTCACAGAGTTTTATTAAAAAAACAGGCTTGCGCCAATTAACTGAGTACACATGGGAGGCCCTGATACTAATGAGCAAGAGAGAGACAGATAAAACATGACACAGAAAGGGAGACTAAGAAAGGGACTGACAAGGAGAAATATACAGGACAAGGACAAAAAGACAGAGGCTGTGGGAGATGATGAAGGACAAGCAGTCAGAGGGAAGTACGAGGAAAGAATGACAGGACAACAGTGCAGAGGGGACAGAGATAATGACAGTAAGGTACAAATTATGAGACACCGCAAGAGACAGGGCACTGGGCAAACACAGGTCAGGCAGACAGAGAGAGGGAACACGGTGACAGAAAAGCATAGATGCCCCAAGACAGGGAGATAAACAAGTGGGTGAAAGACAGATTAGGAACGGGAGGTGAGAGAGAGGGACCAAAGACAGACAGAACGAAAAGACGGGAGACAGAGACACGCTCATGTGACTCCGCTGATCTAACAGGACTTGGCTTTAGCACAGCTGTTCCTCTGGCGTTGGTCCTCCTCACTGGGGAAAACTCAATCCCAGTGTGAGCAGCTATTAATAGCTTTACCCAGGGAGTCGTGAAACTAGTGAATCTCATAACACGCTCCGTTCCCCTTGTTTGCTATTTTAATGTCGGTACAGTTGCCCAGTGTCCCTGGGTTACGGCCATACACTGGGTCACAATAAAAAAAAAAAAAAAAACACGGGGAACCTCTTCACATGCTGATGCACATTAACACAGGTGCAACTCTGAGTTTGTAAACACCATGTGGAGGAAAGCTGTGATTTTGTGTGTAGGCCGTGAAAAAACGGAGGCAATTAGAAGTAAGCGCCGCGATCACGCCACAGGAAGTCACACCCGACTTTTGGTTCGGAGCATCTCTACAATAACGAACAACGGCAACACTGCAAAACCTGTTTTAACTATTGCAAAAGTGACACATATAGAAGGTGAAGTGGAGGAACAGCCTGTCTGACCACGTGTCCTGAATAAACTTTAAAGCATCCCTGGCTTGAAACCTGTCTCCAAGCTGCCTCTGAGCTGATGAGTCCCTCAGAGAACCCTGGTTAGCATTAGAAGGTTCTCTACTGTATCCAGATCATCTCTCCACTCCATTACAGTACACATTCTGTCTTTGATAAACGCCTTGAAGCCAGAGGCTGCATTGTCCCTCCTGCTCAGCATGACGGCCAGTCCTTGCTGGATGCATCTGGAGGTACAGCAGGATGTGGGACCATGTGACACACGCAGCCCAACTTTACTCATTACTCTGTGATCATGTTCCACCAATAACACCGGAGCTATCAGTGCCTCTGAAAAGGCCCCTGCCCCTCCCTGCTCAGCCTATTTTGAGAGCTACAGTCCAGAGTAGGATTAGATGATTTGTGGACACTGCACTAAACAGATGATATCCACAATGTCTGTAAACAGGAAGACAAGCCACACGGTTCTCTGCTGGACAGCACAACAATCCACACAACACGACTGGAACTCATTCCTCAAAATGGCTGCAGTCCAAGTACAATTTTTTTCTGTGCCAGTTGTGACGTCTACTCAGCCAGGGGAGAGAAACAATATGATGATTTTAAGAAGCGTAATGTACGCCAGTGCTGTTCAGGATGGACAGTCTTTCATGTCAAAAGAGGACGGAATAAAGGCAGGACTGCATTAATGCTATTTCCTCCAGACTGGAGAGAGAATGAAAGAAAAACAACCTTCAGAGCTCCCTCCTTCACTCATATTGCTGAACTGAACGTCTTCCATTGATACATTTCAAGCTCGAGCGGTCTAGGATAAAAATAGATGATGCAGTAAATTGTCAGGGGACTAGAAGTTCAGAGCCTGTCATGCGTCACATCTTTGGGATTTAATGTGATCAGATAATTGTATGGAGGCTTAAGCGAGGGCAGAGATAGATTAAAATGACTTTCTTCAGTAAAAATCATAAAAACCTTAGTTAGTCCATCTCTGGCTGATTAGTTCATTTCTGTTTCCTCTAGATTCAGTTGCTGGTCATCTTGTAGTTGTAGTAGCTTCAATATCCAGGACAACAACCCAAAACGCACAAACTATTGTGTGGCTGAGCAATAAATAGCACTGCGTCACTTTCACGTCTCAGAAATCAATATCATTATTTCCTTTTCACTCCCCATTACTCTCTGAAACCCCTGAAAGCTGACACCACATCACTTGAATTTGCCCCGTACAACAGCTCCTGCTCCCGCCTGCTCAGCCTAATAATTCACAGTGAACAAGGTAAGCAGCTGTTAATCAGGCCGTGCACCTCTGGCAAAAAGCTTGTCACCCCTTCTGCCGATCTTTGCTTTTACTGTGTCTGACTGACACATTAGAAGGACGTATGGCCTCATTATTTACTTTAATGCAGAGGGAGATGTGATCATGTAACTAAGAGCTAAAAGGAGTTTAGCAGTTTTACTGTGTTGATGCCCTGTTACATCATGTTGTACATCTACAACCCAGAAATTGTTTTGAATGTATTCTAAAGCAGTGATCATCACATTAAAGGTGGAAATCCCACTTTATATATATTATAGTATCTGCAGAAAGAAGTGGTGAATGGCCAAGATGTGTTCTGACCCAGAATAAATTCTACATTTTTCCAGAGGGGGGTTACAAACTGTACCTGTTTCATCCAATCAGAAAGTAGGTGGAATGAAGCAAAGTAACATGCTTGAATGACATCAGCGTCTCTAGCTCTATAACTATTAGCGGCACAGTTACCTGAGGCTAATCTCCACCATTTTGTTACTGGATGAATGTATATTCGAGATGTGTACAGTTTAAAGTGGCCTGGAATCAAATAGTTAACATTTACATGTATGTATTTGAGTCCAGTGTATCCAATTTTTTAAAAATCCTGTAAATAGAAAAGTGTGGCATTCCTCAGAAGGACACTGGTGTCCTTCTCATATTCTTGCAGCTTGGAAGCACCAACCTCTGTCGATGCAGCTATACCCTGAAGGTTGACTCCATTTTCCTTTTACAGCTCGTACAAGTAGGACTTTCATTCTGTCAAGGGCGCTGGACAATTTGTTTAGGGACAGTGATTGATTTCCATTTTATCATGTGCTCGGGTTGTGTCGGCATCACTTACCACACCTATGAATCAGGAGGCTCGTAGCCCGTCTGGGATAACCACTGGAGTCTGTGGCCGAAATCACATCGCTACTAACACAGCTCCGTCGGCAACAGGCCGAAGACTTTTACCCGCAGTTTAATAAAATGTTCATTTACACCTACGATTTACAAATCTAGCTTCCAACCTTTCAGAAAAACCTCATCACACACTGCACCCAATGTTTTGTTGAGCTAAATATGTCAAAGAATAAAAAAGGAAAATGATAAAGCGTTAATGAGCTTTATCATATTATATTGATACACATGTGCAGTATTTCCTTCTTTTACGTTTACTAAAACCAGCCTTGCTTCTTGCGTCTCGCTTCTTCCACATCTCTTATTCCATTTTCACAGCGACTACAGCATCAGCTCCAGCAACAGTCTTATCAGGCGGTCACCAGTCTTAGCCCTGATCCCCCGTTGGTCGCCAGACACATTAATGAGCTTTCTACCAAAATTCCGGCAGTGAGTAAATAACTCAGCATACACAGCACAAAAGAACTTGCATGTGTGTGTTTGTGGGGTGGGGCATTACCTTCTGAAGAAAAGGCCATTAAGGTGTTTTCCATGAGCGGAAAACAGCCAAGATGGAAGCTTTTGCCCTAATTGGCTCCCTGCTGTCTAACCTGCACCGATCAATGGCCCTGCTCTATAAGAGCACGACACCCAGACGTGGCCAGCAGATTAATTTTTCAGCGGCTAGCTGCCAGGCGGTTCTCACAGACTGAGAATACTGTTTTAACTACTATGTTAGAGTAGTAAATATGTGCAGTAAAAGAGCAAACGGGAAATGAAGAAGCAAATAGGATTCATGCATTTTTAATGTGAAACAGCAAGTGAATGTGTGATGCTTTACTGCAACAAATAACAAGTAATGGGCTTCTTCTTCCAGTCCAACCATTTTATAAACATTCACAGTTGGCTGACGATGAATCCACCCTGTGGTGAAGTTCAAGGTAAATTGGTACGACCACATATCTCTGTGTTCCCATTCTCACTCTTCTACCTCCAGTGTTACCTCTGCTATTTTATCCTACACGTTTCACTTCCTCTTGCAGTTTCTCTCCATCGCTTTCCCTCTGTTCTCTTTTCCACTCCACCGGCTTAAGAGAAGCCTAAAGAGACCAAGGAGATTAGGCTCTCTCTACCTGAGAGACAGGTCTCATTACCTTTATCTTCTCCTGTGCAATAAATATTCCAAAAGCTCTCAGTGTTGCCAGCCAGCGCACATAATGGTATGAATTTATTTAGACAAGCCTAAGCCCCGGTTTTGATGTGAAACATCTGCAAATGATGTATGAATATGAATTTTACTCAGCAGTTCCCCTGGTTAATTGTTTGATAATTGCAAAAAGACCAATTTGTCTAATGGGCAGCATCAGCTAAATTGCTGGATTTTAACTCCTCTATTTTCCGGGAACGTGTTGATTCCACAATACAGAGGTCAACAATGTTATTTGGGGAATGTTCTTGTTGAAGGCAGTGAAAAAGGCAGTCATCTGAGCCTAATGACTCAGAGACTTGCCCTTGATTTGAGAACAGCTCACAGGCTAACAAATGGAAGTGCAAATGATTTCCTAACTCTAGGCTCGTTTAATCATTTTAAATTTAGATCTCACGCCTCCCACTGGGGAAAACAAATCAGCTTCCTTCATACAGAATTTGCATGTTTTAACCCAGGAGTTAGGAGGAGGAAACGGTGAGAGGACACACCGGGGTTTGGTACGGCTTGTGTTTTCCTTTCAGCCCACACCAGAACCCCCCAACGGGTCCCACAGGGAAGCTTCGGTTTCTTCTCGGTGACCCCAGACAGAGAGGGCTTTGACCCCAGCTAACGAGATCTATTAGGAGGAGTTGAAATCTGGACGAAACACAGAAGCGGCGTAGTTATGCAAGATGGCAGCACAGCAAACCAAACTACATGTATGTGCATGTGAAGGTCATTGCTCTCTGAAGAACGCTGGACCGTGCTGCACAGTCAGTAGTAAAGTGGGCTGCAGGGAAGGACCGAGGCAGCGTTTGCCTATCGCTGGGTGGTGCTCAGCTTTACTCAGCAGTGTTTAATGGTACATTCACATACGAGGCAGAATTATGTTTGTCTGGGTTCACCATCGACTCTGGTTTCCGCTGTGATCTGCCCCTTCCTGTTAGCGGTCATGTTGTTGGGTTTGAAAAAAAGGTTTGGGATGCGAGCTGACAGAAAGGGGGATTGCCTTTCGCCTGGGGTCGACACAGGCATTCCCACTAATGGCGCTGCAATGTCGGGTGCGGTGCAGAAAAACCACCTCCCCCGAGTCAGCAATTTTGACCCTGGCAGGCTTGGTGAAGGCTGCACTGTCAAAGCTCAGACAAACAACACTAAAAATGCAGCACAAAAACAAAAAGTGTTGTCAGGGTGCATTAGAGAGAGAGTTGGCAACAGCCTTCACATGGGATGATATAAAGACTGAATCAGCTCCCCTCTACTGTCCACACAGCGTGCACTTGATCACTGCAGCACCGTATGAACCCAAGGACAAGTCACTGGGGGTGACACACAGAATGTGTTATGGCTGCATTTGCGTGATGGAGGGTGCACTTTATGAAATTATACCGGAGCAACAATGCAGGCAACAAGGGAGGAGTGTGCGTGACAAAGTGTGATTCATCACGGAGCAGCTCGAACTCTTCAAAGCTCTTTACTCAAACATGATCTCTCGCTGTCCTTGCAGATGACAAATGCAGTGATGTACTAGTAGGTTCTGTTATGATGCGTGTGGACATGAAAGGACGATCGTGACGAGCCTTAAACAAAGCCAGCGACATACGCAGTGGAAGACATAGTGTCTGCTACATCAGTATTTATCACTTTATTTGGCTTCAGTAATCCGCTCATCTAGATACATCATGCCTGTTGCACTGAAGTCACCCTTCAGCGCACGAAGGTCTAAAATGCTGTCGTAAGGAAATCCACGTCACTAATCCCCAGCCTTAGTGCATTTATTCAACAGGCTCTACGCGGCCAGTGAAGGTTTACTGTAACGTCTCCCTTTCCTCTTCGCCGGCTAAGAGCTGCTCTTAATCGATACTGTTTTAAGTGCTTTTTACGGCTCAGCGCTGGGCTCGTTTGTCAAAATAAAAGCCGTAAGATCTTCAGGGACTAATCAAAAGGGATGAAGCAACAAGGAAATTTGCAGCTTGGTAACACGAGAAGGAGTCGAGGAGGGACTGGGAGGGGCTCACCAGCAGTTCAAGCATGTTCAGCGGTGGCATCGGGTTACAGCAGGTGGTGGAAATGTGAATATCACTGCAGCAATGTTTTTGAGCCCAGTGATCAGACACCTTCCATGCACAAAATGTTTTATTTTACAACTGAATGTCCAGATAGTAAAATCAAATTCTACTCTACAAATTACCTGCAAAACTTTGCCCTGGCAAAGTGAATCATTTATTTATCAAATAAAGTTGTTTTATTAATGGGTTCAGTGCCTCGACACTGCAGAGATACGCATAAAGTGTCATCCATAGAAAACCAAAACAACAGTAGCTATTGTTCATACGGCACCGGCAAGGATGAGACCATGATGGACAAACGTCACTCTCATAAGAGCAGTCCATCGCTCATTGCTTGTCGCTTAGCAACAGGGACCTGGCGGGCAGACAGTAGGTGTGTGAGACAGAATGTGTGGGAGGGAAGGATCGGGGGGGGGGGGGACACACAGAGGGAGAGAGAGAGAGACGAAGACGTGATGTGGGAGGGATGTGGCTAATGTCAGACCGTGCGCAGTAATCAGCAAAGTGATCATTTAACTGTTTAGAAAGTGTCCTGAATGCAATGGAAAATGCCAAATTAAGACGCGTGTTTAATTCTAATTATCTCATTAAATATCACTAAATGTGTCTAATTGAGAACCACGGTTTACGTGGTTAGTACTTTGTGTATAGAAATAAAATTATTTAAAATAACAAATAAATCTTTTCCCATCACTGGTTCTGGCTGTTCATAGACATTCAGGTCACACAGGGATTTTTTTTTTTTATCAGGGCAGCGTCAAATGAAAGAGAAACACACAACACCTCAACGGTGTGGCTGCAAAGACCGTAAAGTAACGTTTCATATGCCTATTGAAAAGATTACGCCCGCTTCCATTTCAACCTCGAAGTAATCTGGTTAAGGATTGGACATTACAGCTGCCCTCCCTCCGTTATAATTATAGTGTACATGTAAAAGCACATTGCGTTGGTCAACATGTCAACAGTCCTTCACCACCTCCCATAATCCAATCTGCATCTCTATGACCCTGAATTGTGATGTAAGCCAGTATGGAAAATGAATGAGGACTCACAGTGTAAAAGGCCACTTGACAATGTGAAATGCTTATGACATTTAAAGACTCCTCTGCATGAGCCAGTGCAGCGCTAACAGCTGATCCATTCTCACTCTCCACAGTATATTACCTTTAGATGACAACAGGTCTTTGAACCACTATAGTTTATGATCATCTGAACCATGAATCACACACGGTGTTTCTGCTAATCACACACTTATTCCATGATGATAATTTCCACATTAAAAGGTGCAGCGCTAGGCAGAGGAAGGACATTCTAATAATGCAGGTGGCGAAATACCAAAATACCATCACGTTATTTTTAGCTCAGTAAAGGGTGAAAAAAAGGCCCAAGTGCAGGCTTGGTGCACACTCAATCCTCCCGTCCTGAGCTGTACAGGACATAGCGTAGTCTCCCGCACTGGTCTCATGTCACCGACAGAAGCCAAGTCTCAAGGAAATGTCAATGACGAGCGGGAAGCCTGCTACGCCTTAACGGTGCCACAGTAGCTGGCGAACGAGCGCTGCGCCTGTCGTGCCAGTGCAGATCCACCGCATGCTTCTCCCGTTGTGTCATTCATTCTGGAGGTCTTTGAGTTGCTGAGCTCCTAAACTGGCTGTCAGTCAAAACTCAGGCTGGAGCTTCTCACACAGCTTGGAAATTCTCTCGCGGGGCGCAAACGCACAGTATGAGCGCGATTCACTACGGATACACAGCAGTGTGGTCAACATTACTGTCTGCGTTTAATCACACACGAGTGTGAGGACTAGATTAAAGCTGCCAATCCACCAGCACAGCAGCTAAATACTCTAAGAGAAGTCTTGCAACATGAGTCACTCTCTTGACCAACATGCTCATGGAAAATATCCAAGGGACCTCTATGATGGAGCCAACTGACAGCACGCTAACTCAATCATGTGTGCTGCAGCTTCCAAATACCCTTCAACTCCGTTCAACAATGACAGACTGAAAAAAAACATTACGCAAAAGGACAGAAACCAAACACCGAAGTCTCTGTGTCTAGCATGTGTCTGTGTGCAGCGGTGGTGGGGGGGCGACCGCGGCATGTGGTTATGATTGCTGTGTACATCGCAGGCGCTCAGGAAGTGTAATGGGGAAAACAGTTTTGCTTCAGTTTGACCGGGGTGTGTGGCACGCTGGCAGGAAATAACGCCGAGGTCTTTTCCTTCTTAATCTGAGCGTACTGGTGCCCTACAGCTGTTGTTTACTATTAAAGATGGATTAGAGCCAAGTTTTAGGAGACAGCGCTGATCACACGGCCGTTCCCAGAATGCCCGGGTCTTTGAAATGGTACCCTGCGGAGTGTGGGGCTGGTGGGGAGAGAGGCCCCCTCCTCTGCTCTCTAGCCACGAGGCTAGAAAGACAGCGGCACAGGTACACGTCGCGCCAGCCGTTACAGGCTGGACTATTTCTCTCTCATATCTGTTCTCCTAATTACCCGACCGGTGTGGAAAACAGCTTGCAGGACTTTTCCTATTGATTTATGAATATCAGGGTAAAGAACGCCACCTCCCAGCTAAGGTCCATCAATAATGCAGCTACAGTATCTGTGTCCACACAAGACATGAACAACACACTGGCTCCTGCATTATTAATAAGGGATCCCACCTGTCGCACCTCAGCTATATTATCCCGTATGTGTCCCATGGGACGAGCTTCACCAGCACTGTGAAATCCATTCAAAGTGTTATTTGTGGTGGTTTAGCACTGACATTAACCAACCCATTCACTGGTTTAAACAGAGGAAAAGTCACAGGGAGCTTCCCACTGTTGTTTTGTTCTGTCTTCCCAGGACGGAGGCGAGGACAGAAAGCCTCTCTCAAAAACGCATTGACAGAGACAACATCTGAACACCAGACGATGTGGCTGGAATTTTAGATATATACTGTGAGTTTGTGTGTCTGTGTGGTGAATACAAACCGCTGGCCTTGAGTAGATCACATTATCATACACTGTAATCTCTATATGCAGTATCACGCCCACTGGCTGCTGATCTCATTCTCTCAGTTTGCACCATTGTGAAACTAAATCTCAAAGCATTGCGGGACAACACTGAGGAATTCAGAATATTTGGGTTAATGCAATGTTTTTTATGCACAATGTCCGCATGTAAAGTAGCTGCACTGTAGCTGTCTTTCTTAGTGATACTGGACCGGAGCGTGGAGATGGACTAGAATGACTAGACTCTGGGATCCTTAACAAGGCTGAGCGAGATCCTCTTTATCTATTTATACCAAGGAGACGTATTTCTTGACTTGTGTGTCCTTGTTCTTATCACCTAACATGCATTTTTAAGAATCACAGACCCTGCATTTCTAACACCCACATGCACCCCTCGCCAAGGAAGGGCTGCTTTGATGGACAGGGAGCGTGGCAGTGACAGTCACAGGCCGCGTGGCAGAGTAATTACAGAGCAGCCATGTTTGCAGGTCGCCGCTGGCACCACAGGAAGAGGAAACAGCGACACAGCGAAGCTTCTCCTCAGTAGACAACCTGTCTATGTCTATGTTCTGCTCTGTCATGTGAGAAGAGGCAGACGGCTAATTTCTCCTTTGACCCTCATCACCTTTGACCCTAACCCCTTTCCGAGACAGGTGAGAGGCTCCTTCTCCAGTGACGCCGTAGTCGCAGTTTTCCATTTCTGATCCCCCTGAGCAAGGGTCAAGTCCCTAAAGATGAAGGGCAAATCAGCATGAAATAACAAGAAGGCAATTAATTTTCCCGTGAGTTGTCAATACCAGACGGCCAAGGATCCCGTCTGTTTACTCGTCTCCTGCCGTCCATCTTTCTCCCCTTCAATGCTTTCTGTCACACTCTAATTCTGAGTGACTGGTGAAGGCAAGTCTTTTCCAGCGTTTTAACAACGCTACGTTTCCACATGTCATCTGGGATCTGTCCCATTGTGTTTACATCCCTGAGGTTAGAAAGCCAAATGAACAATAAGGGCTTCCCAGCAGAGACAAGTCTTGCCTTGTTCCTCCTGTGGGGGTACATGAGGGAGACCTGAAGGACATTGACAGATGAAGATGCTCTGCGACGACAGAAAGGGCAAGAGAAAGAGATGGAAGCAGATGCAGATGGAAACCAACACAGTACGGATAAAGAATCTGTAACGTCAACGAAGTCTCGTATTCCTGCCCATTCAGAGATTACACGTGTGATTCTGCAGAATTACAGAATTCTGTCAGTCTCGAATCAATGACAACACTTCAATTGCTGACAGTGGTGGCAAAGTCAGAGATCCAGAGACTGTCCTGAAGTGTCACTATATTGTGATCTTCACATGCATTAAGGAACAACAGTTAAATATTACACCAGTAACAGTGAAAGAAGGAGGAGGCACAGTGAGAGGTTATAAGGAGATATGCAGGTGACAAGCTCCACATCTGTAACTCGTGGGAACAGCTTATGACATGATGACACTAAAAGGAGTAAAAGGAAAGCTCAGTTCTGAAGCAACCGCAAAACCATTACCAACCTTACCCTTATATTACAAGTCTGAAATCGGATTTTCTGTGTAAACATTAAACTTGAAGATGTTTGGTCCTTAACCTTCTTCCTGCCGTTTGCGTTAATCCCCAAGAGCAAGAGTCACCACAGCTGTTACTGGCTTTCACAGCAGCAGTTTCAAAAGGGTTTATGAACATCTACAGGTGTCTTCTCACTTTTGTCATAACAGACATAACAAACAACTGCATTCAAGGGTCTGTTTCTGAGTCTTAATGCTACTTTAAAGCCTCAGTTAAAAGCTTGTGTGGGATGGTTCTCTCAACCCCACACCCACCCACTCGCTCAAGATTTCAGACCATCACTGCTTGTTCCTGCAGCTGTGCCAATACCTCATGCTGCCAGCTCCAGTTCCTGACCACTCCTGTCTGCAAGACTGTGTCTTTAGAAAAAACCTAAAGACACTAATTAGACCTTGTGGTTTTTTAATGCAACGTTTTTAGAATTCTCAAAAGTCTCCCTTCAGCGGAACATAAACCGAGTCTGTGTGTTTGAGCTGCTTTCTACACACCAGACATTCTTGTTAACACATTCATTCACATTTAGCAAGTGCATTTATGTTTCCCAAAGAATGAACCCTGTCAATTCTAAACACTCGCGAGCTTCCACCCGGTGGCATCCCTGAGGCCAAAATGTCAAGTTTGCGCATAACGTAATACATAATATGGATAATCTAATAAGCAGATTGCCATGAAATTGCTGAGCAAATGTTCCCAGAGGGTAAACCCTTAGCCCACACGTTAGCCCACGCTTGTGACGAACTTCACATTTTTAGCCCCACTGCTGGCAAGCATCTAAAAATAACACCGTTGTGAGTATGTATGTTGTATTTAAAAGAAGTGGAGGATTGTTGTACTACACAACAGTGTTGCTTTTCATCGTCAATCAGTTTTCCACTGGGAGATCCATTCCAGCTTATTACTATCTGTGTATCATCCTGCAGTCACTCCTGCTGCTACAGTATATTAACAACCTGTTAACACACCTTTCAAAAGCAGTTTTTAAAACAGAAAATAAACAACACGATATTCATTTCCAGTCTATTGCTCTTAAACGTAATTATATAACTTTATGGGTACATAAACATTTTATTGTGAGCGCGTTTTAAAAGGCTAAATGTAGCCTAAGTTACTTAACTTAAAATTTTTTATATAAATATTTGAAATATCTACGAACCACATTTTAAGTTCCACACTGGGCCAACGCTGCCACATGTGCATGAGAAGTCTTGCTCGGGTTCCCTTCCTGAGCTCTCCATGGTGCTGAATAGCTCATCTTGTGCAGAATAGCTGAGGCCTTCGACTGTCCTGTTTAACACATCCTGCCAAACGGAGATGGACCACAACTGCTACACGGCTCCATGGCCAATGGATTCCAGGTCTCAGATGAGCACTGTAGACAGCGTTATGTTCTGTGAATATTAGAACTAATCCCTGGTCAACATTGTAATGGACCCAAACGTTTCAGCACCGACTATAAACTTTGCAGAACACGCAAATCATAATTGTTTGCTCTGAGTGTGCATTCATTGTGTGATTCTACGTGATTAACATAGATTAACAGTGATTCGATATGACCACGCTGTTTCCACTGTTACAGTTGAGTAAGACATCACACAAATGTGATGTCTTACTCTTTGTGTTCATTTACGTAGCACCAATTCACAAGGGTCGCCTGGAGACATCTTAAACCTTATAGGTTAAGATCACACAATGCAAAATACACCTATACAGATCTACATACTGTAGAAAAGCCAACAAACCCCAGTGAAACAAGTAGTCGGCCTAGAAAGAAAGCTCCAGCAGAAGCAGGCTCAGGCTTGGTTGCCATATGCCTCGACCAGTTAGGGTCTATTATAAAGGAGAAGATCATAAGTTGCATTTATCTCCATATAGATCTATCCATGTTGTTCCCAGGAGGGCACATGGGACAATTAATAGTCTTACAAGCACTGAACACTAAAAGTATCGCTGTAGCACTGCAGCGCTACGTTATCATTCATCTTTAATGAATCCAACTTCTCTGTACATCATCTGTGCATGATGTCTCCACACGCTGTCATTTAGGGCTCGACAATGGGCGCATCACCTTACAGAGCGTATGTCACCTCACTTGGTTCATGTCTAGAAAATATTTGGTAGCTCATGTCAAATGATGGAGCAGTAGACAGGAACCTGAGTGAGACAAGATCTTCTGGGATTTCGATTTTGCAAGCATCATCAAACAAGACTGTAATTGACAGCCTGGCTATTTATTCTACACAGCCGCTCTGGAAAATGTCAGAGGAAGTCAAGAGGTACAATCACTGTGTAGCAGGTAGAAGTCTTTAGTGTTTAGGAATGCGCAGTGCGTGCATCCAGAGAGAAACCTGAGGCTGCTCCTAGTCTGCTAGGAGAATGACAATTAGTCCATTAGCCAAGCCTCCTTGGAGGCTAAGTGAAACAGGCGATGGTGGTGATGGTGACGTGTTATCCTAACACCTTCTCAACCCACAGTGTCGTCTCGAACGCTGTCTGTATGTTTGCTGAGAGAGAGAGCGAGAGAGAGAGCAGATGTCTGAAAACAGAGCAGAAACGCTGCCTGCCGAGATCTTTGAAGGTCACTGTCATGTCCTCTACACACTCCCCCCTCTCCGTCACCATCTGTGTGTGTGTCTGCACCAGTGCATGCAGCTCAAAGTGCCAATTATACTGTTAACTGCACTTTCATGACTACATGTAGGGGCTCAGCTACGCCCCTGATTTATGCGTGGGGTGGTAGGCGAAAGGGGAGTGGAGCGAAGATGAGGCAAGAGAGTCGAAGCTGGCAGCATTAAAAAAACAGCAGCAGAAACTGAGTACATGCACTACAGTATCTGATATTATTATTATTATATTATATACATTGAATAGTTATTGAATATTTTGGTTTTCCTCAGCCTCTCTGACTGGGCGAGAGGCTGTCCCCCCCCCTAATGGAGCCAGGTGTATCCTTCCCCTGTAACCTTTAACCTCTGAACGCTTCCTGGGGTTTGGACGTCCTTTTAATAGTACTATACAGTGACTGGCCAAAGAAGACGTAACAGCATGACAGTCTGGGTACAGAGGGGTGTGGACCTCTGTGTCTGCTTCATGATATACATAGTCTGGTGTGATATATGGCCTCTGCTTGTCTGTGGATTAACATACATCAGCGTGGCCCACTACAGTTCCCCCTAGAAGGCCATCAAAGCCGGCCCAAAATATTAGGGATTAGAGTCTAGAAATGGATCTCTGCTGAGGAATAACGGATGAGTCACATGTGGAATTTTAGAGTGTGAGACATACGGCACGTTACGCATTGAAGAAATTATGTTCTCACGAACAAGCTTCTAACAAAAAGTCAACCAACACATGGCAAAACGTGAGCAGCTCATCCACAGGAACACAGTTGACTGTACATGCACTTTCCTGACACGATATAAAAAACCAAGCGCCCGCTGTACATACAGACATGCTTCGGGTTTACTCTGAACTGGTGTGGGATACAGTGGACCAAGTTGCGGCGCATTAGGCCCGAGGTTAGTGAGAGCGACAGCTGATGGCAGGGTGTGGGCTCTATGCTGCTCTGGCAAAATGCAGCTGGTCCGTTGCCAGGCACAGGGAAATACACAGGATCACAACAGTTCTTCTCCGCAGGCACCTACGCAATCTATTCCCCTGAAAGGTGAGCAGGACGAAGCGTGTCCTGCCATACTTCACTCACTCTCACTGAGATTTGTTTCTGTATTGTCACATGGGCGGACACGCGTGTAGAGAAAGGCACATAAACAGTGGGAGGGCCGTCAGACTCTTTTTTTTTTTGTTTTAACTAATTGCTCTGTAGCCAACGCCACGCCTTGGAGCATAGGAATCGATAACAAGCTCCAATAATGCAAAAGCATCGGAATGATTTCAAATCCACCAAGGATGCTCAGTTTCACTAGATGGATTTCTCCTTGTGGTTTACAGAAATGTGAAATGAAAATAGATTAAGTTTCCTAAGTGGCAACACATTTGTTTTATCATGAAACCACTAACTGCAGACTGAGGGTTGGAGACAAAACAGCTTATAGGCACCAGATGTGTCCTTGTCCCAGATCTTTATTAGTCGCATCACAGGAGCAGAGCCTGGCCTTTAGTGACTAGAAACGCAAATCAAATTAGAAGATCCAGAGCCTATGAGAGCATCAGGTCCTGTGACAAACCATACGCAACAGTGTGACTAAGCACCAAAACACAAAAGCAATGTGGAAAAAGTTTAAAATGTGTAGGTTTGCATAAAGGCCATGTAAGAGAAACAAATGTATCACAAATAGAAAATACCTTGATGGTCACATGCAGAAAATAGGAAGCAAGTCAATAAATGTCATCTAGACTACACTGAGCATAAACAGTTAAATGAGCTAAGCAGCTGCTCTGCTCTATCATCTCGTGCTTTGCTGTTTGGACAGATTCTGCCTGTTGGCTCCAAAGTGCACATAAAACACTCCATGCTGCACCTTAGGGGGATGAGGGGGAGGCTGGAGGTGCTCAGTACAGTAGTTACATCAGCTGTGTACTGAGGTGAGGTGGGAGGTGTATTTTTTGTCCTCATTTTGTATAAATATCACCAAAAAAACTGAGATGCAATGTATACCTCAGTGCTGGGCTTGAAATGCTCGAACCATCTTTTCTCTTTGCTTTGTGGCTTGTTATAATGTGGCTGCATTATAAAGAAGACAAACATAATAAAGAGATGTTGAAGGGAGACAGGGGATTCACAGGGTCCGGTAGTGGCTCCATTCCTGACTGCATCCAAACTAACAGAGGCCTCATATAGAAGGACTCTGGAGGTGACGTGATACAGAGCAGACAATCATTAGACAACCACACAGCAGTGAAACAGCACAGCAAAAAGTCCAGTAGACAAGAGGGAAGAGGAAAACGGAGCATGGATATATGCTAAGAAGCGCAGCGTGGAAGGGATTCCCTACTCGTCAGCATCACTGGGTGGTTGTGCTGGTTACGCTTAAGCCTCGTCTGGAGTCTTTTCTCTAAGTAATAAAGCCCTGGTGTAGAATGTGGACCGTCTCAAACTGCTCCGTGAAAACAAACAGCCTGAGAACCGGTGCTTGTTGAGACCCAGAGCAGATCCAGCAACAAATGTGGCTGATTTGTGGTTTGAAAATAGTTTGAATCCGGAGAAGGACCCGGCGGGAGTATGAGGCCGTAAGTATTGATTACGACCACAGTGTTCAGAGAAAAATTCAATCAGTAGGTTTTATTGTTTTGTTTTTTTACACCCGCCCTGTGGAAAGCGCTACGGCAGTAAGAAACTGTTCTTGTTCACAATACCACAGAGTTTTGTTTAGAAACGCACAACTGCAAAGAGGATTATTGCTGGTTCATGTAACTCCTGCCTCGTTCCTTGGACGACATGCACTTACAAGCAGCACACAATACAGATCAGGCCCTGATTCCCTGTCAGCATGTCCTGCTTCAACAGCGTCGGCATGAAAGGCCACCACCCCAACGAGTGCCAGCGCCACGTGTACTTGCGAAAAACCAACACTTTTAATGTATTTTATATCTACTGAAAGTACTGATAACACAAAACAGCACACGTTGCACCAGCTTTTGTTATTCTAAACATTTCATTCCAATTATCTTTTTCTATTTTCACTGTCACTGAACAGAGTAAATTCTTCAAACACTTATCGCCTTCCTTCTTCCAGTATGATTTCAATAACCTTTAACCTCTCCTGTGTAATCCTGACAAAGAAGAGGGCCGTTTGGAAGAATTAGGACACAGCTGTGTTTCATTTCAATGGCACAGCGCAGCAGGACACCATGCAATGCAACACCCCTCTCAAACCCTTCGTCACCCTCACACCCCCATTTCCACTTCCTGCTGAGCACCTCTCGCACAGTCTCCACCGGTGCTGTCAGAGAAAGCCCAGCACCGTCCATGCCAACTATGCATCCTGTTTCTGACACATGCCAACCTAGCTGGCTGCACCAGTCAGCTGAACACAGATCCAGTTTCCCCTTCTTAATACTCCTAACAAGCCTTTTCCCTCTGCAGCCAAGTGTCAAGCCAACCAAAGTCATCCAACGGGATGGTTGTGCCTCGCGTGTGGCTGTGTGTAGCCACACAAGAACCCCGAGAAGGACATGCTTTCAGTTTGAACATCTCTCCCCATCTAAGAGATAAGACGCAGCCAGATCCCACCAGCAGTCACAAGATGGTTACCTCATCTCATTTGCATGGCTTATATTTCATCACTGCTTTTAAAGCATAGGCAACTTTATTTACACATAATATTTTCAACACAGATCCAAAGTGCTTTAGAAGTCGAGGGACTTGAACAGACCAGCAGTGTAATTAAACTTAAATTCCAGATCACTAAACATGTCTTCACCAGCTTATTTGGTTTATTTCATTTATGAAAACATGTTGCAATATGTTCATGCTATTTACTATTAAATATAATTGCATGTGTACACATAACAATGATAATGTTGTTTACTGTGTTTGTTGTTGAGTTAAGCCTTTTGTCCGAGTACTACAAACTGAAATGGGCAGAAAAGGGCCAATAAAAGGACAACACATCAGCAAGTGTGGGACACAGACCATCCGTCTGAACAGGACACAACCTAAACAAGAATAAAGCACCTACACTACCTGCCCATCATTCTCTTCTGAACTGACGCATAATCACAAAGGCAGACTGGCAGCGTCAACCCTCACCGTTAACTTTTTTGCTCTTTCCAAGCAGTTGTTATGAAATTAAACACATCTCTGAGCAACACTGCCTTTGAGCTGACCCTCTTTACAGCCAGGCACCACTTGCACTGCACACAAGTGAGTCACGCATGAAGCAGCCTGTAACACACATGTGAATCAGTCATGATTCATCTTTAATGCTGGTCACTGCAAGGAAAGTCATGGAAATTCACCCTTTCCATCCAATTTCTAGATTAGTCCTGCAGACAGATTACATGCATCACTCCACAAAGTGATTTAACTGTCCACCTCCACCAAGGGTAAACATCAAAGGCCATACAATATCAGAAAGCTTCAGCACTGTGGGGCAGTACACTGTCCACTATGAAAGGAGACCCATGATGCACGGATGTCAGTGGTGTCCAATATCCAACTGTTGGAACGTGCAGGATCATACGTGTGGGTACATATATAATGCCAGAAATGTTTACTTTCACCCAACAGGCTCAGCGTGAACGTGGCGTGGGGACACTTTAAGCGGCGCTGAAGCAAATTAAATAAAGAAACGGTTCTGCTCTCATCCCACCCAGATCTGTCATGCAACGCCACCCCTTCATTCAAGAGTGGGAGTTGGTAAACACAGCCCGCGGATAACAGAGACGGGAAATGCATTCATTAAAATAAAGGTGCTGCAATGGACAGTTCGGATCCCTTTGCTGATGCACGTTATGCGGGAACCATAGTTTTATTATTGACGATGAAGGCCACACAATAAAGTCAGGCCAGAATATCTACATTAATAATCAGATTGAAAGAGGAATCCACTGCTGGGGGAGTGGCGCCCATACCTTGTGTTTGATGTTGCAATGGCAGCAAACAGTCCACAAATATTTGAGGGTCCTCCATATGAGGATGATGAAGAGACCCCCAAAAAACGTCACCATGGAGGAGGCGAGGAATGCCCACCACATGCGCTGCCCAATGCTGTCGCAGGGCACATCAGACGACAACTGGATGACGAGGTCTACCATCTTGGATATTAAGATTGAAGAGTCCGGATTTATATTACTGTCGATATTGCTTGTCCTCATAGAGCTGTCGCTTCCATGGGGAACCGTGCCATCTGCCTCAGCTAGCATTTAGGAGCCTTGGAGAGCCTGTGCCAGCGTCCCCAGCCCCACTCACCAGCCATATTGCTCGGAAGAAAAAAAAAATCCCCCTTCTTCGCTGTAGATTATGTTCACCCACCCGATGGAGTCGCTTTCTGTATTTTAGCAGCCTATGAATTGTTTATTAGTGACAGCGTGGGACTCCGCACACGCGAACCTGACCGAAATAGCGGGTCGGTGGCCCTTGGAGAGAGGCATTTAAATCCGCAGAGATGGCGAATTCTGGCCGCTTCTCATTCTGAGGGCTTTTCTGGCTCTTTCACGCCAAAAGCCATGGTGAAGACGGCGTCGTCTGCAGCCGCCGCGGCTGCCAGTGGTCTGTTGGTTTGTGGTGAACACAGCGACAGGGAAAAACGCTACAGCCTGTTCTCGGCGAGGCGACCCCCGCTAGCCGTCTTCCATTCGCGGATCCTGTCGATTAGCAGGCGGAGAATCGATCGATTTCACTTTCTTTAAGCGTCAATCGTCTGTGAAGGGCTCGCAACAAAATGGAAAATACGGCCGGACGCGTAATTCTCTCCTCCGTGTGCTCAGCGGTCAGCGCACGGCTGTACACTACATGCTCTTGCGGGCGTTTTCGCTCGTTACTTCTGCGTAAAAGCGACTGGCGCTCGGGTGGACGTCGCCGTCTCCATTCAGTCTCCTGCAGCCCTGGCGCGGTGCGGCCAGCTGAGAGCGCCTGTCAGATCCGCTCCAGAGGAGAGCGGGGAGATTTACAGGTAGGAGGGCGGAGCGACGCGCTAATAATATAGATGGGCACGGAGCTGCAATAACGCTACGGTACTTGTTCCGAGTGCCCGCAGGTCTCTGGCGCTTGGGTGTAAGAGGGAGGCAGGCTACGAACGCGCCTTTGCGTCTTTAATGCACGCCAATGACGCACGTCGCAAAACGAAGAGGCTTTGTAAAGCAACAGCATCGATGAGTGTTGGGGAAATATGTAAGCGTCACAGCTTCGTATTCAAAGATCAGTGGGGACGAGAATTCCCGTAGGAATGTTATTTTATTGTCATTCGCCGCTGAACGCGCCGCCGTGGGTCCCTGCGGGGGATGGCGCGTTGGAAGGTCATTAGGGAAAGTGCTCTCTCTCCTTTCACGTCACGGAGACGGAGGCTTTTAACGCGCGCAGGATGGGCGTCCCTGTTTTCATTTGGAGAGTTTGCGCGCGAGAGGCCTGGCGCGCACGAACACAAAGGGAATGAATGTTCTCTCTTGTGCAACCGCTGCAACGTGCTTACGCGTCCAAGCACATATTAGGTGAAAACAGGTGGGGATTGGTGGTGACGGTGAGGCATGACTAGCAGTAGTTTATGGCTGCAAGCAGTCTGGCCCTCATAGCCGCTCAAACCTAAAGGATATGGGGATAACAGTTGGCTTCGGGCCCTGAATAACCACTGACCCCTGTGCACCAGAAAGGGCAGGTGCTTACAGGGCTCCAGACTTCTTGGAGTGTTTTTTTTAATAATAAACTCTCACCAGCCCGTCTCTCACAGCTCTGTGTGTTTTCATTAAAGGTCACCGTTAGCGCTCTGTCCTCGCTGTATTATGCAGGGCTTGAAAGCACAGTGATTAAGACGGGTTAATCATGTTGGCATGAAATCTAGCTCATAAGTTACTTAATAAATGTCCCACGAAATGTGGAATTATGACACTGGATCTCAGGCACATATCATGTGAAAAGTAAACATGCCTAAGTAGGGTGTGAGGAGGAGATATATGTTCTGTGATGGTAATTTATTGTCAGGGAAATGGCCACAGAAATAGCTGCTGTAACAGAATCTTTCGAGCAGGGAAGGGGTGAGCTGTAAAACACTGAAGACAAGCCAGTCAGTAAATGATGCCGTGAACCTCTGTGCAAGCGTTTTGACTTCACACGCTGTAAAACAGACACAGCGCAGGCAAACTGAATAGGTGAACATTTTACTTCATGCCATTTTCTTTGCAATGACGCTGTAGCAAAATGCCCAAATGTGAAAGGCAAGTCTAAAGTTTCTGCCATAATTACAGCCAGTTTTGTGAACAACATCTAATCAGCGACTAGGCAGCATCATACGCTTCCGTCCTCGCGGTGCTTAAATGGTGGAGTCTCACAATAAAAGCAGCACAGAGCAACTTTACTCTTCTCTTCTGCAGGGGTTTCAAATATTACTCATGAACTTTTTAATGAGGTTTAACAGCAGTGATGCTCAGTGAACCTTCACACTGTAAAATGAAGGATGACGATCACAAAGTGGTCTCCCAAGCTGTCCTGTAAGCCAGCAGAACATTTCGGACGCTAAAATTAACACTGTAGGAACAGTAGAAGGCCAAACAGGAGGAATTAGCCCCGTGAATCAGGGAGACAGCAAAGAGAGAAAAATGCTTCCTTGCCTTAACGCACGGTCTGGCGTGAGCTGGGAAAGGCCACGGCTTGCCAATGTCAACTACAAAGATCCTCTGCTGTCGGACTTGAGACTTCTCAAGTTCAGTTGAGCTGTCAGCAGCTGTCTTGAAAGGCACCCCAGAAGGAGAGCTGGAGACCCTACCCCTTTCTAAAAACAGGCAGGAGGGGACCTGGAGGACATAAGGAGTTGAGGCATGTCACAGCAGAGCAGCACCTACAGTCGGCCATAGTAAATCAGATTAGTATTGGTCAATGATTTCCTCGTGTGAATGTCTGTTTATATGCGTGACCCTGTGATGGGCTGGCTACCTGTCCAGCTCACCCCACCTCTCACACACTGGAGCTGGAATGAGCTCCACTTTGTTTTTGTTTTCTTCTGGAGAACTTTGCAGGAAGACTAAATAAAAGTCAGACTGGGTCCATGTTGTGATACAGAAAATGAGTTTTATTCTCATGTGAATGTCTCAACATACAAATCACATTCTTTTTAATAAAAGAAAAGTTCAATCAGTACCTGGCATCTAGAGTCTTTCTAAAAATACAACTACTTCATGTTGTATCCCGCACTTGCTACCATATGCTATCTACTCAGAAAAATAGTAAGGTTACAGTTTGCGTCTGGTTATTCTTCTATCCAAATACTCAAACTTCTGGATAAATTTTCATTTGAAAAACTGTGCAAGAATAGATCCCTTTTTCATAATTCAAATAAGAAGTGATCCTTTTTTCCTAATTCAGAATAAAAGGCCATTATTGAAATGTAAGGAACTGATGTGATGCATGAAAACGTGAATTAATTACAGTAAAAATCTGAGTACCTATTAATCGTCTATTGGAAACCTAGGAACAGTTATATGTTGAAGGTTCACAGATAAACAAGTGCAAAACAGAAATAAAAGGATAACGTTGCCTTAGTAGAGTTTGGCACAATAAGATACAGGATATGGTTTCAAGGAAGGGCAGAATATTTTTGTTGAGATTTTTTGCTTCCTTGATAAAAAAAACCAACAATTAAATAACAATGAAAACACTAACATTTAAACAGATCAGAGGAAAATCCTTTAAGATATTACCCTGCAAAATTTCTTCATAGTGTCTCTTTTAAGGAGTACATGTAAGTGACTGACAACCACCCACAAAAACCCCCAAATTAACTCTTAAAAAAAATAACCTAAACATGCAAATACCTGCTAAGACATGACTTCACCGCCAGACGTGCCTAGGCATATGACCTTGTAAAAATACATGTAATATATATTTATATATATGTTTTTAGATGTATCTGCATACTGTAATATGTTATACTCTATATTATTGTTAAATATACATTAAAGAGATAGAATGATCGTTACACAGTGGTCTGTCTAGCCCTGGAGTGCATTCTGAGGAGTGAACCCGTTGGCCGCTGCTTCGGCCTACCCTCAAAACCTCACCATTGTCATGCGCTCTGCACTGTACCGGTCTCAAACCAGCCTCTGAATCATCTAGTCAATGACGGGTGAAACGAAATACGCTGGGTTTTATTAGGAACCTTATCTCAAGGTCTCAACTAAGTGACCAGGGGCTGGTTTCAGATCAGGCTTCGTCTCCAAAGGCACTTCCGAACGGCCCACAAACTGTCCACACGCCCAGCTACTATAGAAACACAATGCATAGAGCAAACATCAATGCGTTTTGAGGTTTCATGGGCGTCACTTCTGGCAGTCAGGTTCGGTAAGACCACAGCTACATACTTCAAGAGGTCGGACGCTTTCGCGCCTCTGGGATGGAACACCACGAGGAGGGGGCATGTGTGATCCTGGCATCCTATTTCTAGAGCGTCTTAGTCACACTAACACACTGAAATCGTCAATACAATTGTGAACACCAGTCTCACCAATGTTTTCGCACACACAAAACAAACACACAATTAGTTGTCAGTCATTGTCAAATGGGTGCATAATTGTAAGGGAAACCACAAATGTCATTTGGTACACAAGAGAATCAAAGGAATGAACTTCATTAGTGTTGAGGCTTGTGTACATGGGGGAGAAACACGCATTCTAGCATATATCGAAACACCAATATTCAGACTCATCTTTTGACAGTAAACGGACGCTTACAATGCAGCATTACAAGTACACCACCAGAAACCCTTAGGGAAGACTGAATGAACTTTGACGTCAAGATCCAGTGCTACTAACCTGCTCCGGAGTACATCAGAAGTAAAGGAGGGTCTGGTTATAAATCGTAACAAAGACAAAATAAAAAGGTCAATAATTTACACAACTAGCTCACTACTGTGTACCTATTGGTGTAGTTTGAAAGGGTTAAGTAGTGTTTGGGGAGTAGAGAAGAGAGGCGCAGCTTGCTGTAGTGGCAGCCAGTCTCCTCTAGGGGCAGCCGAGTGGAGTCCACAGGACTTTACTTTGTTCTTGATCAACTATAGTCATGATCTGAGTGCAAATGTACGGAAGGGTGCCGCCTTGAACAATACCTGCAAAAAGGACAGAGAGGACACTGCAGAGACGGCCGAGACTTTAACGTGTGTCCTAATTGTAAACGCATATTGGTCATTTCATCGGTCGTCTGTGTTCCTATGTTTGCGTGCCCACAAACCTGTGAAGAATTTGCTGTATTCCTGCTCGATCTTCTGTGCACTTTCAAATTGCTCCTTGGAATGTTTCTGAGATACTTTGTCCCGAAGATAAATTGGATCTTTCTGCTCCCTTTGAAACACAAAAAGGAAAGGTTGGCCATTTAGATGAAAGCCTTTGAGTTGTTAATTTCACATCAGTGACGACCACTTTCTAACCATGTAAAGCATATAATGCTGACGTTGGCTAAACAAAAACATCATTTAAATTTAGGTTTCACTTTGTGGGATTGTCAGTATTGTCAACACTGAGTCGTATGATTGTAAAAAAGAAAACAGCTGTTTGAGAGTGTGTGTAATGACAGATGCACCAAAGCCGCATCCTGCTCTGACCATGCATCTGTACATCATCCACACACAACCTGGGTGAGAATGCTCTGTAGCAGGACATCCCAGCCTCATTTTTCTCACCTTGGCACAGCTCTCTAGCCTTCACCAGCCAAGCATTCTGCACAGCGGGCAGCTTGTGTGTGTGTGTGTGTGTGTGTGTGTGTGTGTGTGTGTGTGTGTGTGGTTCCAGCACACAGACAATGTAGGAAGGCTTGTCCTAAATAGTGTTATGAAACAGGATGCCCCTTACTTGATCTGCTTGGCGTTTTTGTAGCGGACGAACACAACAATTGGATAAATGTGAACACTGTGGAGCCTTTCGATGGCGTGAGGAGCAATGTCGAGCAAACAGTGGCAGCCCTGCGTCCAAAAACAGAAAACGGAACGTCGTTTCAAAAGCCTCAACAGGGATTAACATTCAGTCTATCAGCTTTTCATTCATCAGTTTTGGAGATAAAAGCACTTCAGTGGTGATATCTTATCTTGAACAAACGCTAAAATTAAAGACAAAGAGAAGCCACTTCATCGTCAATGATAAAATCTGGGGAGAAGAAAAAGCACCAACCTTATCAGTTATTTCCTTGATAGAGGCAACAGTCGTCACATCAAAATGACCGCTCCTGCGCTTGTAATCGATGAAGAGGCAGTCTTTGACGCCCCGTTCGATGGCTTGCTGGGATGCCTTCATTACCTCTGCAGGCATGACAGAAGAGAGTCAGAGTTAAAATGAGAAGTGTTTAGTTGCGTCTCTGCTATCCAAACCACTCCTCCGATTTCCTGATGTGTCAGATTGGCAGACATCTGGATGAGGTGAACTCACCCAGGACACATCGGCAGAACTTCCCAGGAGACTCTTTGACCAGCATCTCCTTGACAGGGTCAGTGAGCGGCCCGAGGATGAGTACCGGTCGAGGAGCGGTGCACTCCACCTTCTGCACCCGCTGGTAGGCCAGGCTCACACAGTCTGACACAAAGATCATACAGGTCAATCACTCAAACATCTTCTTCAGCCAGGGTTTTCATTTTTCTGCTAAAAGCATCGAAACCAGCCTTTTTACCATCAAGGAATGGGATGGAGTCTGTGCTGATGGTGTCGAGAGCCACCATCTCTTTGCTGTCTTTGGAGCTGCTGCGTTTATGTTTCTGTTTCCTCCTAAAGAAGGATCTGCGGGCTGCTGCAGACAGTGTCTTACTCGAGTCTTCCTTCATTTCGGTCACACTGTGTCTGCGGTAAAACTCTTGGTCCATCCTGCACATAAGAAAAGATTGTAAAGAATATCCACATATGAATTGCATTAGCTTTTACTTGTCAGACTTTTCTAACATAGAGACATTTTGACATAAAACATATGGAAACATAGTGACACTGAATGTGCTCCCTACTTTGCAGCAGTGTGCTACAGATGGGTGTCCCAGCTGTTACAAACCATCCTCTAACCCAAAAGCTGTACGTGTGTGTGCATTGAATTCTCCACCCACATGTATTTGCTGGGGATCTGTCCCCTCTGGATCTGTTGTGCGTTCTCGTCTAGCTGCCAGGCCATCCACGTCCCAAAGTTGCCCTTTGGTAAAGACTCGTCCACATACAGGATGTCATCCTTCTTAAAACTGAGGTCCCCCTCAGCCTCACCCACGCGATCATAAAGTGCTCTGGCGGGAGGGAGAGAAAAAGATGAATGGGAAGTGTTTAAGTGTAAGACGGAGCGGGAGTGCGGAGACGCATAAAGTTAAGGTGAGGTGTCAGACGATAGGCGAGGAGAGAACAATCTAAAGAGTCGGTTGTAGAATGAGAGTAGTGAGAGATGTGCAGAGACTTTATCATCTTGTTTGCCTGTGGAGGCCTCGTAAGTCTTTCTCAAGCAGCCTATCTGCTACAGTTAGGCAGGCTGAGTATATTTACTGCAGATGACATCACAAGCCCACTTGCCTATATGACAAGTGACTGCGGCAGCTGCTCCGACGTGCTCCGACAGATTGCCAACAATAAAATGACTATTTTAGTGCTTCACTTTCCATTCATATACAATGTATTCCTAACACCGAGCACGAAAATGGATGTGGCGTTGGAGATTAGACAACCTAAATGTGTGGTGTGATTAGCATCGTTGCAGTCACACAGTGGATCTGGGACATAATTGAGAGAGATTCCAGCTCATCCGTGGAGCGTTGCAATGGTGGGTCTATATTTAGCTGCATGGACAGAGATGAAGCTGCCTGGGGAAATTAGTAGGGGTCCTTTTGTGGAGCAGAACACATAAATGCACCAGTGGCCAGTGTGTAATACGTGTCTATGTGCGCATACCTAATATAAAAGCCATCTCCTGGAACGTCTTTCAGCAAGTTGAAGTCATCGGGCCGGTGGTGCACCTTGAGCGTGACGCTTTCTGCAGGCTTCAGCATCTCGACATACACCTCTTCTGCAGTCTTATTCTTCATATTCACCAAGTTGTACTGAAAGACAAAAGCACGTATGTTTGCTTCAAGCCTTCATCTGTATGAAGGTGTTGCACCATGTCCAGGGGAAGAAAACTAACAGGATGAGACACTATAGAACCGACTGACGTGGTGATTGAGATGGCAGGTTCTTGAAGTGGGATCATGCCAGGAATTGACTTTTATGAGTTTGCTTTATTGATACGGTCAGTGGGAGAAAAGAAAACAGTGAGAAGATCAATAAAGAATAAGCACAGGTGGGGAAAACAAGACATGCCAGTGACTTCTAGTGCTGAATTAACAATGACGCGCACAGCTTTAGGAGCCTTGGAAACAAAGATCTTACAGAATGTACAGGACAGTTTGACATCACTACTATATCTGTTATTTAAAAAATATACAGCAAGATGTGAAACTGTTGTTTTAACGGGTTGTGCATCACGTGACAGACATACAGTAATGTACTGCATGTTTCCAGTCCCTAGACAACAGCTTGTATGCGTCATACATGTGAATCCATACCTCTACGATGAGGTCCCCAGGGAGCAGCCCATCAGGGCCCCTGGCGGGACTGTCCTCATCCAGGCTCTCTATGTAAACACCCCGTAGGTTCCCTCCGCAAAGCGTGACTCCCACCTCCACCCCAGGCCGATGCACTGTCACAAGCCGTGGCTCACCCACCTTCTTGCTGCCCTCACATGGAACTCTGCAAGACAACAGGTAGTGGGTTAGACGCACAGACTGCAAAGGTTCTTCTTACACACGGCTTACACTTAGAGGATCATTTTTCCTCCATCTTCATTAAGGTTTGTTGTTTATTTACCTGATGTAACTGCGGGGGCTGGTAGTGGGTGTTGTCTGCTTGGAGGAGGGGGTGAGTGTGCCCTCATCCTGTTCGCTGAGCGTATCGATGTTGGAGTGATTGTCAGGGGTGGCGGCTCCACTGCCCTGGGGAGTCGGCTGAGTACTGACCGGCTCAAGGCGGGAGCTGCATCAGTTTAAAAAAGAGCATCAATAGTCCTTTGTAGAGAAGGTTGGAAAACAAAGTCTGTGCATGACATAGGAGATGGTGTTCGTTTTATTCAGACATCAATAAATAGACACGACCACGTATAGTAACAATATTTTAAGATGACCAGCTAAGTTGTACGTTTAAAGCCGTTTTCTTTTTGTTAACATAGAGGAATGCAAAGATGCATCATCTGGCCTTGTTGCTTAAAACCTACAGATGACCCATATATGCACTGAAACAACATATGGCCATGGACTCTATGAATGTACCCTGTTCCATTTACTGGAACCAACTCAGGAATCTCTTGGGTTTCAAAACCAACCTGCACACTCAAGTCCTACACGCACGCACACCGATTGTTCCAGAAGCATGATCTTACCTGGAGCGAGAGTGGTTGCCCAGCTGGTACATGTGTGGGTTGTACTGGGCCATAATGGTGATGGTGTCACACTGCTGTCCAATGATGAGACGAGCTTGCTGCTCTGTAGCGTTTCGCAAGTTGATGCCATTAAACTGATAAAGGAAGAGAAGGGTGATTGGGGTCATTTTCCTGACCCAAAAAAAAGAAAGTCCCCCAAAAAGTGTGTGCTGACCAAACTCTGCACTTCTATTTGCTGTTCTGAAGCAATGCATGCCTAATTGTGATTATGTAAAGTCTCAAATGCATATTTATGATTTGTTTTACAGTTACATAATACATGCACTCACTATATTGAACAGAGCTACACATCAAGCACGTAACACTTTGGCTAAAAGGGGAGGGGAAATGAGACAGGGTTAGTCTTTCAATGCTGTCTTCCTTGATATTTTTAGGAAGTAATTTCATGCATTGCAATGTTTTGGTGGTATAAATTATCAACGCTTATAGGTACAGTCTTCCAGGAAGTCAATTCATACACATAAAATATATGGTAACCACACAAAACAATGCCAGACAATGTTAGTAACATTGGTATTTTCCTGCACTGCTGTGCTCCCCCGGGAATCCAACCAAGCATTGTTATGTATTCTGCTTGAAGCTTTAACCTTTGACATAGAGAAGCTTGTTCTTACCTCCAGTAATTGGTCTCCATACTCCAGCCCTGCTTGGTGGGCGATGCTACCTCCAGTAACTTTAGAGACAAAGATTCCTCCGTTCTCCCCGCTGACGATGGAGATTCCCAGAGGCTCCGCTCCTTTGTGAACAATGACATTGCGGGGTTCCTCCAAGTATGGCCTGGTGCAAAAGACAAATATACACAAATGAATAACAGAAAAACAGAAAACTGATTGAAGAGGATATACAGACAAAGGTTGAGAGGGTAAATGGCGAGGGATTGTTTTCTAAGGTGGGCTGACCAATTTGTTTACAGCTCTGGAGAGTTACTTCGTATTCACTGCGTTGAGGCTTTGGAGACGTCTTGGCTGGGTGCCCACTCTAGGTGAGTAATAGCCTGATGAAATACCTAAATTCTTACAGAATTCATTTCAACTATTTCCATTTATGCGAACCAGTTTTTGTATAACGTGAGCAGGTGTTTAATGTAAAACTGTTTTAGGGTATATTTGCAATTCAAAGTAGCTGTAATATCAGTTCATTGATTGGAATCACAGGCAATCACATTTTTCTCCCAACATACAATGTTTAAAAAAAAAAACAACAAGTAGAAGTACTGCAAAGAGTCATGTATAGTTTGTGTTTAACCCTAATTAAGAAGAAGACCTACACCTTTAAGAAAATTGTATACATTTATTACCACCGTAAAGCAGAAATCATTCCTTATATATATATATATATATATATATATATATAGGTAATTGGTATCTAGCAGAGTTTGGAAAATGTTGGAACTGGAGTTTAAATTTCTCCCCAGGCCTGTAAACTGATCTTCTGTTCAGAGTGCCACCGTTTGCCTGGCTCGCAGAAGAAAGTGGGCAGGTTTATAGTACAGAGGCAACACACAACATGATGACAGCACAGCCAAGTGAAATCCCTTTAAATGAAAGGGGATTTATATGAACTTGTGTCCTAATAACAAGTTGGCCTCAGACATGACATACAATTCCATGAAGGCTGGTAAGAGGAATGGGTTAGCATCCAGAGACAGGGGTAAACAGCGGTGGGGTGTACAAACAAGACCCTGACCCAGAAAGTTGAGCCTGACTACCATTGCACAATGTACAGTTCCTCCAGAAAAGATTCAGACCTTCACCTCAGTGAGGCTCCCGCCTCTGCAGAGAACTGCTAAAGCGTCACGAGAGCGACCTTCTTGCCCATTTGCTCAGATAGTTCAACAGCCAAGAGGTCTTGGTGTTTCAAACCACAGTTAATATTCAAAGGCACTATAGTGAAAACTGTAAGTGCATAAAATGGTTTTTGTTTCGATCTGGGCTTTGCATCAGGTAGACTCAATCAGATTTGGAATTAGATTTGATGAAAGTGGTAATTTTACTCATTGAACGTAATATTGTACAAAAAGTGAAGGGTGAATCTTTTGAGGTGTACATACAGCAAAAGAAAGGGTGACCTGGCTTAGGGCCAAAATACACACATGCATACTGACCATGTCGTCATCACAGGGCTTAGACACCGCATGCAAGATCTAAGATCGCAGTGAATTAGTGAATATCCGAACATGTTTAAAGCCAGATGAACACATAAACACACGTCTTCGAAGTGTAGAGAATTAGGGCTGTGTTGCTGCCTAAGGCATTAACTATATACTCAAGCATGCACATCACACTGGGTGAATCATCGCAAAATCTCCTTCTGCATTCTACATAGTGCATGTAAACCTCTACCCTGCTCCTCCGTCTCATCTACTCAACTGCACCAAAGCATACGGACTTGGGGGAAGGAAGGGGACATTCCCTTGTTTGTAGCACTGAGGAAAACGAACCTGAGGCTCCTGAGAGAGGAGAACCTCGGCCTTGCAGCCAGAGGAATCCTTAGAAAAGATCGGTTACGATATAGAGATCTGGAAGTGGAAGGTCACAGACAGGCAGGAGGAAGATAAAGAGGAGAATGGAGGACAGGTATCACGCAGAGACAGTAACAGTTTAAAGGACCGAGAGGTGTTAGAAATAAAAAAAAGTTGGTTGGAAGGAACAAAGAAAATTCCAACACACACCAGTGCAGCATTTCATTTTAGGACATAGGTGAGGCTTCCATAAAATTATTAAAACGACTTTAAATAGGATTTCAAGTGAATTTCAATGAGGGAATGCATGGTTCTGACCACGATAGACCTGTTGCTTGGCAACACCCTGAATGAAGACAGGGCCATATTGTACCTGCTTCCAAAGTAAGTCCTATCATATATTATATCCGAGTCTCCACTAGACACCAAAAGCAGTCACCTAATAAAAATTCCAAGAGGTATTCAGTCCAATGTAAACTAAACTACAACATTGCTGAAGAATACATTAACAGGCTGTATTGCAGTTATCTGATTGAGGTACATTTCTGCCGTCTGCTTTGTAAAATGCGTCTCAGGGCACACTCGTACCTGTCTTTCCTGCGCTCGCCTACTGGCACAGGGCTGACTGAGATCCGTGGTAAAGTGGAAATGGAGCCTTGTGATTGACTGCTGGCAAACGAAGAAGTCTCCAGATTGAGAGGTGACTGTGGAGGCGTGATGAGGCTGGGACTGCTACACTCGGAGTGTGAGAGGGAGCCTGGATTGAAGGAAACGGAGGAAAACAATGAGGGTGCGCAACATATAGCTCACATACAAAACACTTCAAAGCCACGATAAAACGTGTTCTTGATATATGTTTTATACAAGGAGCAGTAAACATCTTCTCTTTAATAGTTTACTTCTGGATCATCCTAATTCTAATAGGATATTGGACTCTTCAAGGATCTTTCATGTCTACATTCAAACCACTGACCCTGGGGTTCATGGACACAGTTCTACCACCTGAGCCTCCACTGCAATGTGAACCCAGTGTGTCCTGCAAACAGTTTACTGAGTTCAGTTAGCTTAGATTGCCACGGTGCAGATGACTACAGTACCTAATCGGTTACTTCGTTTTGGTTTGGATCTCCTAAAGCCGCTTTAATTCAAGAATGTTAATATGCTGAAACACCTGAGGAGATGATTTGAATAATTCCATCTCGAACTGCCTGGAGACTATTTACAGCTGGGAAAATTATTTTCCTGCATGAACGCCATGATCTGACCCACTTCAGTAGTTTCAGTGTGTTTGTTGAAGTACACTGACGGTGTTTTAACGGTGTACTGTACCTCTGTCTGAACCCAGCATGGAGCGGGGGTAGCGGGGAGTGGAAGGGATTTTGATCCTCTCTGTGCGGTATTGGACATTGTTGACAGAACCTGGCAGAAGGGGGAGATGATACAGGGGTGAACACCCTGACATAATATTAAAAAGGGGAAAGGGACTCCTGTGACCTTTATGCGTGAGTGCGTGCATGGGTGTCAGACTGACCGAGTCGTGCACTGGAGGGCAGTGAATTTGTACCATGAGAAGCTCTGCTGCTGCGTGACGATGAAGATTCAGAGTAGTCACTCGTGCGCTTCTGCTGGCTCAGGTCGAGGCTCAGACGACCCTGGTGCTGTGGGCTACAGAGACAAATTATACAACATTTATATAATTATACTATGCTTACGTAATTATTTAAATGTGTCAAACATTTCACACTTCAGAGTTAATTAAACTGATGCAGTCAAATCATAACTCCTATATTAAAGCAAAGTAAGAATACATTTGCCATTTTAAAAAAATATAATTATGTGATTTTGCCTCTGGGAAATTAATTTAAATATATTAGTCACAAAGACAGGCCCAATCAAAAACCTTGCAACAAACAACAAACCCTTGACGTAAACACATTTTCAAACAAGCATCCAGAAAGCGGCGAGTGTAAAAATGAGCTAACCTGGTGTGGGTGTGCTGGTGACAAATCTGGGAGGCGAGAGACGGACAGTTGCTGGTGTGAACACGGTGACTACGCACAGTGTACACTGGATTCCTCATCACGGCAGTCACGGCAGGGCACGGAGCCAGTCCCCGGTGGGTTGAGCCTGACAGCAGACACAAAACAGAGTCAGAAAGGGGGGATCTGTGACTATGGTGGGTGGGTGTGTTGCTGTGGGCAGCGGAGAAACTCACTAGGAGGTAGGATGCCGTTGTAGACTGTGGGCACGAAGCCGACACTGTGCCTATGGGAGCGGCTTGGGGAGGAAGGCAGCAGGTCTCTGGGTTCTGGTGAATGCTCATCATTAGAGTAGCTCTGTGAGTGACAGATAAAACTAAATTACAACCTGCCTCCTGGGATAACAAAACACCTTTGTCTTGGGAGAAATCTTCCACCTCTAGATGGGGTTAAAAAAAAAAACAGCAACTTCAACATTCCACAATAATAAAATGAACAATTATTCCCAGAGTGTTCTTCTACTGTACATGCTTCAGGGCTGAAAAGGTAGCTTGGCCTGGCTGTTGGAGCCTCAGGCATCGGCTCATGAGTCGGGGGCTGTTCCAGTGCAGAAACATCAATCACTCTGCCACCGGAGTGGCAAGTCCCAGAAGCATAACTCTGATGGGGCTCTAAATTCTATTACAGAATGGCTGCTTTGGCACGGGGGGTGACTGGAAATGTAAGTGGCATTTAGATTTTTTGGAATGCTTCTCTGTATTACTCATTAGGCTTTTACTTCTTATTGGAGGACATCTTTAGAAGATTTAAAAAGCCAACGCATCAAATATAGACACTATATCCGTGTATGAAGTTTTAATTACACTCACTTGGAAGGCGGGAAGTGTGATGGTCTGAGGCGTCATCCTACGACGCAGGGCTGGGGCAGATTTAGGGCGTGGTCTCTTCACCTCTGGCTCCTCCCCTCTGGTCCGGCCAATGTCTTCATCACATGACTTTCTGGAGGTCAGAACCTTGCCATCAAGGAAGTAGTGGTTTCCATTTCTATCTCGCTCTCTCTCTGTCCTCTCTCTGCTCTGTTCTGCTGCCATGGAGATGACAGCCTCCCCTTTGCCGTCTGAGGTGATTGTGCAGTCAGACGCAGAGCTGCTTTGATGTTTGTGTTTGAACTTAAAGGAGTCACTGCGAGTGGGTGGGGTTGGGGGAGTAGGGGTAGATGAGGAGGAGAGGGACTCTGCTTTAGATGGCTGTGGGGAATGAGAAGCTGCTGCAGCAGCTACTGCAGCGATCTGATTCGCTGCCATGTACTCCAACTTAGAAGAGGGTGTTTCGGGGCGTTTGAAAGTGTCTGGGTCAAAGATGGATTTCCTCTGCTTTGGTGATTTATAGATTGAGAGCTGGGCTGCAGCTGTGAGTGGACTGGTGTTATCTGGTGCAACAGATATAGCTCCTACCATCATTTTGGGCCACGTGCCCCCACTGTGCTTCTTCTCCAGGGTTGTCTCCATTCGGACACAATCTGAAGTGGACACAGGTTCAAAAGGCAAGGACGAAGGTGCCTTAGTATACGGACAACACTCCTGGAAAGCACTGGGGCCATAGCGGCCAGTGCCTAAGTCAGAGGCCGGGCGAAGGCTAGTTGCATGGAGGGAACCTGTGGGGAATGGCTTACTGATATCACCATACCCATCATCAGATTCACCTCTGACCTTCCTTCTCTCCCCAGAGATGCTACCTGTGCTAGTGTTTCCCACGTCTGGGCAGAAAATGTCAGTCTGTGTCGAGCTGTTGTGTTTGAGGTTGCGGCTGTTCCGGGAGTGAATCTCTGACAGATGAATGCGCCCATTGGATTTCTCTGATGACTCCCGCAGACTCTCAAAGATGTTCTGACCTGATGCGCTGTGAGGGAAGAACTGTAAGAAGGACAAATGAAAGTATTTGCCACACCAAATAAACATTTGACAACAACAACAAAGGAGAACACTCAGTACCCACAAAGCTCACTAGTAAAGGAATACAAAAGAAAAAGGAAAGTTCATGAAGACCTCCAGAGAAATGAAGATGCAGAAAAGGAGCTCAGACAATATGATCAGTGTGCTCACCTTCATGAGAGACAGACTAAGAGAATCCCTGCAGCTCCTCAACAGAGCCTCACATTCTGTCACAGATTTGTTATCCAGGGCGATGCCATTTATCTAGGGAACACAGAGACACTGACAATAACAGCAGGTCCTTCACAACGGAGGCAGTGGACATCAGTCTTTTTGATATTTCTTTCAGGCGTCTGTGAGCATCTCCTGAGTAGTAGCATTACCAAAACCGAGGCGCACACATAAAATCCACTTAGATTTATCTCAAAATAAGAAAAAACTAAAGCAGCTTTAACCTAATTTTGATATATTTTATTAAGATGAGATACACATAAATCATCCTGCACCAACTACTTCCATCTAGTCGCATCCCATTTATATTTCAATACAGATTCTACAGTCTGGACTGTTTTTGAATCTATAACCTGATACACTAATGTGCTTAACATTTACAAGGACGTGATAAAATACGATACTCTTGCGTGATTAACATCTCCTAAATGCATCTGTACTTACCATGACTAATCGTAGTTGCAGCTGAGCTATCGTCTGGCATATCAGTTCACTGGCTACTAGAAGGAGACTGCGATGCTGCTACATGGTGAGCGGAGATATCCCACAGCTCTGAGATTTGAAGTCTCATCTTTACATTTAAACTAACAGGGGAGTTGAAATTTTTACTGCTCCTCAGAGATTAGCATAGGACACGGGTTACTCTCAAAGACAGATGGATATGCAAAGCTCCATTTCTGACACTTCTGTCCCTTACGTGTGGCTATACTGCAGCTGGGTGTACGAAGACAACACCACCTAGACCTCTACTCTAAGTTTTTGAGGATTTGGACAAAAAGGAAGACGTCTCCCCTCTGCATCACACACTCAACCAAATCCCACCTTATCTGGGTTTGGAGTGTAGATAGTGGAATGGATCAAGGCCTGGATTAGAAAGCCAAAGGAACCTGTGTGAGCTTTACTGAAGAAGATGTGGAGGAAAGGTGCATTTCTAGGAAAAAGTAAAGAGGATTTCAGAGTAGCTGACAAAGACTCACAGCGATCAGTCTGTCTCCAACTGTGAGAGAACCCTCTCTGGCTGCTGGACTGCCCTGGGCGATGGCAGTGACAAACACCCCGCTCTCCAGACCGATGCCACAGTCTGAGACACAGAAGAATGAACGGTTATCAGACATGACAATAAATTTAAGCAAGCTTAATAGCTTTGCCGACTAATTTACCTTTGTGACCGACAAGGTTGATATGAACAGGAGTGACAAGCCTTCCTCCAAGCGACTTTCTTCTTCGTACCACCATGTTGATCAAGCCTCCGCCATTAAGAACAGCCTTCACGACCTGCTTCCGGTCCTTATTGGTCAGGTCGATGTCATTAATCTTCAGCAACCAGTCATTCACTCTAGGAACACAAATGATTGATGTGAAGGTGTTTAATAAACAGTTAGTCAAGAAAGGGATACATGACAGTGTCAGAAGCCAGGTCATACCTTAACCTTCCATCTGCGATGCTTCCTTTATCCACCCTTGTGACAAATATTCCACTGTCTCCTGGTAAATATGGATCGTTTACCCCCTCAGCAATATCAAACCCAAGTGCTTTCAAATCCATGTCATCCTGTAACAGCAAAAATCCAGGAATCATTCATTCTGACAAGACTTTGAGAGTTTTTGGAGTCTCTCAGGAGGTATATCACCAAATCACTCCCAGTAACAGAAGCTGAGCACTGCTTTTACCCTGTCTTTCTCAAACTCCACCACCTCGGTCTCCCACTCCAGGGAATCCGTGTCGATGGCAGAGTCGTGAGAGCTGTGGGCCATTAGCTGACAGAACCGGGCCTCCTTCTCCAGCTGGCTTTCCATCTTCTCCCTTAACAAAGAAAGGCACACAGAGTCAAAGGCCAGTCACTTGAGGATGGATGGGCGAAGACAGCAGAAAGAAAGAGTCACACAGTCAGTGTTGGTTTGCATCTACGGGAAAGAAACAATACTATAACTACTCATTTTTGTGCAGCCGGTGACATGGACCATTTTGAACAGTTCCTTTCAGTCTTTCTATATATACATATAAAGTAGAATGCACACAGTGTCCTACTGAGGTGTGCCTTGAGGGAAGCTGTGATATTAAAAACCCCAAACACTTTCGAGGCTACAGGAAGAAACTTTCAAAGTCATTGCAGACTCAGTGCGGTCATGTAAAAGCCGTTGTTGTGCACAGTTTAGCCAGCAGAGGGCACTTTCACACGCAACATAAACATTTGTGATCCGGGAGGAAGAAACACTGTGGGTGAAAGCTGTGTATGTGTGTCCAAAACACTGATGGGTTTTGGGATTACACTTTTAATCTGGTAATGTGAAAATGGAGCCAGACGAACTACTGAGCTCACTGAAGTCTCCAAAGGCAGAATATCACAGCTTACACTCTGCCACACACTGAGTGCAAAAGCCTAAAAAGACAAAGACAGTATGGCTCCCAAAGTTGGCCGAGTAGAGCCAACACTGCTCTCTAGTCCCTGAAATGCAGAAGGATTTTCTCTGTACTGCTTCTGAGCTTTTCCTCTAATTCTCATCAAGACTCACTTGAGTTCTTTGAGCTCTCTTAAGGAATCGTTCTTCTGTTTCCTCATATCGTCCAGGTTTCGCAGGGCATCTGCCAGATCGCTCACCGCCCTGTCTCTTTCCCGTCGTAGGTTATCGCACAGAGTCCTGTGGAAGGTGCGGACAGACAGATGGGGTTTATTGAGGGCGGCAGATACTGGCAAGTGCTCCTCTCAGACCAACACACATACTAACCTTATGCTCTCCCTCTCTGCCACTATTTTGTCCCTCTCTTGGAACGCCCAGTCCCGTCGACATTTGGCTACCTCTGCCTCCTGTGTGGCCTCCTTCAGTTCCTGAGACATGGCCTCATACTGTTTTCTAAGAATCTCAATCTCCTTATTGGTTCGTTCCATGTCCAGGGTGGCCGAGTCTTGTTTCTAAGAACATTGACCACATATAAAACATATTCATTACAGAACATATGCGTTACTTTGTCAAGTGTCTAACGGTTATATCAAATCTAAAGTGTAGTGTGTTTAATACCTGTCTGGCTTGGTAGTACTCTCGGAGCAGCTGATCCCTTTGAATGATCGCCTCCGTCCTCTCTTTGCGGGCCACATCCCTCTCCTCGCGGACCATCTCGATGTCCTTGCAGGCCTGGCTCAGCTCCTTCTGGGCCTCGGCTTTGTCCTTCACCTCATGGCAGTACTTCTCCAGGAGTTCGTTCCTCTCGCAGATGGCCCTGTCGCGGTCCACCAGTGATGAGTTCAGCTCCTATTGTGGAACAAAATGGAATAAGGACATCTCAATACTGACTCATTAATGCAAAGTGAAAGGATTACTTGAGGGCCATTGCATAGTGATCCAGTGCTAGTTATGAATCTCTTTCGTCTGTCAACCAGAATGTTCAAAAATATTTCTCAAAAATGAGGCAGTGGAGCTAAACCATTTTTTGTGCAATGCCGCGGGTGAAAATAATCTTTAATCCACCGGCTGAGAAGCAGATGCTTGATCAGAGCCGTGAATGCACTCACTAAAACCAGACAGGTTGATTAGTACTTTTTGGCAATTCCATGAAAGTGCAGCAGCTGTAACTGATCTATAAAATAATATTGCATACATCAGATGTATTTTTAAATCTGATACCTGTCTAAGGGCTTCCAACTCTTCACTGGCCACCACTCTCTCTGACGAGGTGTTTTTCAATCGGGCCTCAGCAGCCTCCAGCTCTGTCTGCAACTTGTCCAGCTCCTTGATCACCTGGTCCCTCTCACTCATGATGAGGCGATACTCGTTGAACACAGAGTCCCTCTCCTCCTTGTACTTCTCGCAGTCCTTGGCTGACTTTAGCTGCAAGTTCTTGTAGCGCGTCACCTCCGACTGCAAACGCTCCATCTCTCTCTGCAATTCCTTGTTTTGAGCCGAGGACTTGTTTAGCTCCTGCTGAACCGAGTCAAACCTGGGAGAGCAGAGGAAGACCATGAATGCTACACTTCACAAGGTTAGCTGTACTGGCAGTAGCCCATATATTATATATACGGTACATTATATATATTAAAAAATCATGGACGTGAAAAGGGATCTAAGGCATCCGTTTGTTATATATCAATTTAGTTTTTCCAGTTTCCTGTCTGTGTGTGAACGTGAAGATGCCTTCACCTCCTCATCGAGGTGGAATACTGCTGCTGGTACTGGATGGCAGAGTCGCGCTGTACGAGCAGTGCATCCATCTGTTTCTGCAGCCGCCGGTTCTCCTCTTCAGCCTGCTCCAAGCGGCTGAGGTCCGTGTTGTGGTTCGCCACCTTCTCGCTGTAGCGCTTGCTCAGGGCGTCGTATTCCTTCTTTACACCTTCTAGCTTGTCCATAGCGGTGTCATACAGTTTGTTTAACACCTCTGATGAGCCTTTCTCTCTCATTACCTAGTGAGGACAGTAAAAGTCATAGAACAGCACCATTACACATCTAGTGATGGTGTTCAAACTGTTGTTGGTATCAGATGAAACTGAGCTACGCCTGTATTTGCTGTGCCCCACTTAAGCAGCAGATGGCATCAATGTGTAGGAAGGATTCTATTTTTACAGTGCTAGCAAATCCAGTGCCAGCTTAAACAATGGCTTTGTGTATTTCTGGAATGACACTACGACACATAAGAAAGACACAGTATTTTATATATATATACACACACACACACACACACAGCACGTCCTTCAGACTAGAACACTCATTCTCTCTGAGACCGAAGGCCTCATTACTGCAGGTTTTGCTGATGTAGTCGTCCTGACTCCTGTGAAAGCTGACGTAACCCGAGGGCGTATTGACCTCATCTACACAACATACATACATTGCATAGACTTAAATCATTTAGCTACATGGGGCAGAGTGCCCTTTGCCCAAGCCAAAGCCCTTCTCTTATGTGCTTGCCCTTTTGGGAAACGCTCTGTGTGCATTTCCCTCTGCTTGGCTGCCCTGTGATCTCAACTAGTGCATTGTTCCCATGGGTGCTGTGTGAGACAGAACTGCACAGTAGTCCAATACAGGTCAGAACAACCTTCTGGCATTTAGGACAAAGGATCAAATGGAGAAGATGCCAGGTAATATGCTATGCTGGCACAAAATGTATGATTATAAAATAGGAAATGGTGAAAATCCTTCAGGAGTATTATACTGTGTGACACTGTAGCGAAGAATTAATATTTATATTGTCTGGCATCATTTCAGTAAATCTCTGAAATCTATTCCTGCCCTTGTAACATCTGGGCAGCTAGGGCAGACACCCACGGATTGTACCTGCTGTTGCTGCAGCCGGAGGTCTGCCAGTTCTTTCTGGTCCTGACCGTGCAGCCGCTTAAGCTCCTCGCAGTTCTGTTTGAGGTGGTTGTGCTCTCGGACGAGTTGGGCGTTCTCCCTCCTGATGGACTCCAACTCCTCCTTCAGCTGAGTCTGTTCGCTCAGGACGCGGCTGTGCAGCATGCTAGAGAAAGGAAACACACAGAAAGGAGTAGTAAGCACGTGTATGTGCAGCAACACCGACTGTGGTTGTGTAATTAGACGCACCGTATGTGTGAAATAGAAAAGCGCTATCAGTGTCTCGCATCTGAGGCATCCATGTTATTTATACACACAGCACAATCTTCTGCTTCCATTCTGTTAGAAAATAGCCTAGATAGCTCCACGTTTGTCATCTACTAGACTTTACACATTGTGCCTTAACTTATTATGCTGAATTTTTTGCCTTTTTTTTTTTTTACGGCCAAGTCACTTTCACCTATGAAAGCCAGCTGTAGCTTTCAGTTAGATTAATTGCAACACCATGCCAGTGTTTGTTACGATTCCAGTAAAACAGCGCAATAAAACGCTGAAAAGCAGCAGGTGGGAGGTAAAAGCATGGTGCGCTCACAACATCCCAGTAATGAGGTGTGTGTACATTCATTCGCCACATCTAAAGACATACAAGCACCAGAATTTAGGCTACATAATACACAAAAACAAGTAATCAACATGTACAATGGATATTTATGAGACGTAACAGGAAAACTACTCACTGGTAGAAATCAGCTTCTTTCACAGCCTCCTCACATCTCTTTAGTGTTTTGGTGTGCTGGTTCTGGAGGGACTGCAGATCCGCCATGGCCCTCGTGCACTGACTTTTCAGACGCTCATAGTCATGACTAGCTTTGGAATTTGGCCTTAAGGAAAAAAGCAGCATGGAATGAGCATTGAATATAACCTTGTGCCATGATGTGGGCTAATGCAACTCAGATAAGACCGGATAAAAGCTGACTTTCAACATATGGCAGAATTAAAAAAATGAAACTTAGACTACAAGTCAACGTATGTAAGTAAAGCAGCCTTTCATATCCTGCACAAAACCATCTGCTAAGAAAAGCATTTTAAACTTATCTCTGCAAGGTACAGCCAGTATTATTACAGACAGTAGTAGATGAAAACATGGCAGCCAGAACTGAGAACACTTTGACTTTAACAAGCTCGAGAGAGTAAATACTAAGAGTAATAAACTCTGCTGCAAAAACGCAGGTCTGAAGAAAAGGTCTGATGTATTACATTTAGGTGAAAGAAGCTTCTATAACCACAGCAGAACATTTCATAGACAACAGAAAAATACCAAAACCAAAACAAAAATGCAGCAACTTGGCAGTCTGGGATTTGCACCTGCAGTCATCGAAGGTGGTCCCAGGCGACGCCAAGGCCAGGCGCTTACGGAGCTCATCCCTCTCCCTGGTCACCTGGCGAAGCTGGAACAAGATGGTGTCCAGGTTGTCACCGGATGGGCGGTTGTCGTTAATAGCTGGGGGTGGGGAGGCTGCTTCACCGTTAACAGGCGAACCTGCAACATTGGTCAGATCATTTTTCAGTTTCAATTAAACTCCAGTTTTACCAGTTTTAAGCTTTTCTAACATGACTGTTTATCACAAAGCTGTAACGTGTGTAATCTCTGACATAAAATACAAAAGGCCAGGAAGGGGGCTGTTTTTTGATGCAATGCGTCTCTGCTGCTTTCTGTGTGGTTTAAGGCCTCCTGCATATCTTTTGCTTCAATAGACCGGGTTTAGCCTTAAGACTAAGATAAGAACTTCACACAAAAATGCTCCGTTTATAATGGTTTGACTAAAACAATACTTTCTTTGAACTGACTTTATCCATTCATTATAGGGTTGAGTGGTTAAATTCTTGCCGTCACAACTGACGTTAAAATCCACATTTAGGTCATTTAATTCACAAGGCCCTTTCACTGTGTGACCATACTTTCCCAAATAAACTAATTTTGGACAAAAAAAAAATACACGTCCATAAGTCATCTTCAGGGTTGTTAGCCTCATAGAAAGGAACGACTGTGGCAGGAAATCTGGGGATTATGTTCATCTTTGGCTCCGTATTTTGAGGTTTATGTAACACCGCTGAGTCATTTGGACCTTTGTCAAACTAAAGAAAGGCAAGCACTGCAAACTCCTTAAGGAAAGAGGAAGACACTAGGAGAGTGTATGGCCACGGGATTTTAAAGCAAATGAAAAATTAAAACCCTGACTTCCTGAATTCAATACAGAATAAAGTTTATATCATTAATATCGGAAAATCATTAACACTTCACATGGTGTTTGTCATGAATACGCACAACATAACAGGTCCCTTTTGTAATTATACATACCAACACTACTGAGAGAGCTGCTGCTTTCAGAGTCTGAGGGCATGGTGGACAAAACACTGTATGTGGAACCTACAGAGAAAAGAGATACAACCAGATTAAAGCATAGATTAATTAACCACTTATATGAAAGCCTGACTTAATTGCTTGAACAATGTGGAAAGTAATCAATATTATACAATCTGCTTCATATTCCCTGCACAGTTGTGTGATGAATTTGGTGCAGGGTGTGTACTTGGAATAATAATTTTAACACTTCTCCTTATAGCAGCTCTGTATCATCACTCCAGACTGTCGTCGTCATTAAACCTCCTCTTTCCCTCACTGTGCACTCCGCCTTGCTTTGATGTATAGTCCCTGTATGTTTCTGCTACACAGGCAGAATGTCACGGCTGAAATGGGATTTTCTCTTTTTATGTCAAGTACATAGAGAGAGTGAGAGAGAGAGTGAGAGAGAAAATGATTGTCTGTGTGAATGGCTGTACACACCGTTAAGCTGGTGGATATTTCACAGACTATAACAATCCATAGGAGAGACTATGCAGATCTCCACTATACACACACACACACACACACACACACACGCTCTGTGGTGCTACAAATGTAAAATATGAGCAGTTTTTTTTGTAAAAAAACAGCGCAGTGAGTACAGCTAACAGTAATCTAATGTGATCAATGCATACCAACCACACGCTTTAAGAGAGCAGGGGAATGGTAGCTGGCTTTGTCAGCAGCAGGCAATAGATTGATGCCAAATGTTCTAGATCTCCATCTCTGTTCTTGCCTCCCCACTGGGCTTAACTACAGCTCTGGCTCCAGCCCTCAATGTGTGACAAGGCCAAGCCTAATTAACTACGAGCTCTCAGCGACTGAGCCACTCCATCTTAGGCCTCACTGTGAGAGGAGGGGCTAGAAGGGGGTGAAAAGAGGAAAGCATGGAGCAGAAGAGTACAGATGAAAAGAGATAGCCTAACTAAGCTGCAAAGGAAATAAGGAGGGAGGGTGTATGAGAGACAAAGAGGGAGAGAAGTAAGAGGAGAGACTAAAAAAAAAAAAAGAAAGAAAGAGAGAAGCAGAGCGGAAAGGCTCATAATCTGTTCTGACATTCCCTGATGCTCAACACTTTCACTCTGCAAAGTGCTCAGAGCACACAGCTTTGATTTCATATTGTTCCATCAGACATGATGAGAACCACTCTGGGGCATTAGTTCTCCGCAATCAACACGCTATGCAAAGGGCTCCTGCTCATTTCCATGGCTGCACTGAAAAGCAATAGCCGACTTCCCAAAGTCAGCATCCAACTGACAAAGTCTCATAGCAAACGACGTGAGCCACTGAGCGGTATTACAGCAGCTCGGCTGAAGGATAAACCTTTTTGAAATACCGTACACGCAGTAAAGCTCTTTGCCAAAAGAAAAAAAAGCCTGTATATAGCTTCTTCAGTGTTCTATTTTGTGATTTGGAAATCAAAACACTCAGATAAATTAAAATCCCAGTAATCTCCGCCGCTGAGGACACTCGCCATTTACCAGACAGCGGCAACTCGCACCAATGGAACAGTTCAGAGACAATCCTCTGAATCTGATTTAAACACAAGGACAAATATGTGCACACATTTTCTTTCAGATCAGTGTAATGGGCTGATTAGTTGAAATCCCAACCACATCAATGAATGCATATAGATTCCATGTCAGATACAAGCCAGCTAGCCGGTGGTCGATAGTTCAGCAGCATTAGGCTTTTGCAAGAAGCTTTAATTATCGATAGCAATTAGCACTGGGCACAGTCACTGAGGCTGATCATTTGTAAACACGTTCACCGCATCAATAAAACAGGCATGTATTAGCGCCGCATAGATCTGATGATATATACTGGGAGAAATCACCTGCGTGTGCATAAGCAGGCAGAACAGTCAGAAATCCTTCCCAACAATCACATTAAGTTCCGACATACAAATGCACGATGGGCCATTAGATATAGCAATAAGGAGTGAGCACTCCTACCGACTGCCATCAGGAGATGAGAGGTGAAAAATATTCCAGTGGAGAACTCGGGGCAACATTAACAAAGGACTGTCACCGTGATCTAAATAGGGCAGTGGAGTACTCACCCTACCTAAGGGGTTCCACTTCCCCCACACCTCTTTGCTCCGCTCTGCCTTCTCCCTCTATCAAGCGATGTGCTCAACCACCAACAGTTGCTCCAACCAGATTATGTTCACTAGTCATAAAGCAAGATGACACTGGTTGCCATGGTGATGCTGGATCAGAGGAATCATATATTCTGCATAAAAGGACCTAAAAGTTAAGAGGCTGATGGAGGAGAGCCTTATCAAAGCCAGATGCAAAGCCTGGCTTCCACCGTAGAGTGAGACTAAATTATTTATCAGCTCTAGAAATTCTTTTATGTGTAGCCCATAACATAAAACATCCGTGATTATCATTGTGATTGGACCCCAGTGCTTCTTCAAGATTTCTTTATAACAACACGTTAACAGGCCTTGAAATTACATATTCGAAGCCGCCGACACGCCTGTTATGTTCCCAGGAACGCCACAAAGTTTTCAGGGCCACTTGCTAAAAGAGCTGCATTAGCATTACAAAAATAATACAGTGTGCTTTGTTTATTAGCCAGGTCGGCTCAATGTCAGTAAGCAGCAGTGGTCAAAAAAGTCACATTAAACAGCAAGAATTGTTTTTATGCACAAATAAAACTACTGCCCTTATTTTATAGTTTACTCAATGAGGCCAAATTCAGCAGAAAGCATCTCTAAAGACGCCACACCCCAAACACTGGCTATGATTCCAGCCACTATATGGACAGTACCAATCCACTACCATTTATTTTGTGTTACTGATATTTATCTTGTAGTACAGGACACAAAGGGTATCGTTCACGGGCCATATTGGGCTTTTGGTGAGGAGCTGCCATGGTGCAGTGTGTTAAGGTGCCACCGTTTGGTCTGGACATAGATGATATTAATGTTGACCTTTTGCTTTATCAGGTCATTATCTGTGGTTTTACAGTTGTGGTTACTTCATTCAAATCTATGGAGAACTATGACATGAAGTCCTACATCCAAATCCCCTCTTTTACTTTGGGACTCTCAGTAAGCCGTGTAGTGGGCCCTCACTTCTGCTGAGGCAATGTCACGATAGGCCAAGATTCTGGGCAGTGAGCCAGTGAAGCCTGGCTGCTGGGGTAAAGGATTGATCATCTGACTTGAGACTACACTAAGCATAAACATGAAGACATCTAACATGATGACTCCACTAGCAAGGATTATTCAACCGCACGCACACTGCCTGACTCACACCTCCAGCCTATGGTCAAACCCACCCACCTTGTCCACAGTTGCCTGTGTCTGAATAGCAAACCCACTTTCTTCAGATGAGACCGTAATTTGGATCCATGTAAACAATCCAAAACTATAATGCATTTAAGAAGACATTAGACACCATCTGAATCCAAATGTGTGTCCTGTAAACTGGAGGACAAATGAGTGCAGGTGAAGGTTAGAACGCCATGAGAGAAGAACAGTGATAGAGACAGCAACAGAACAAAACAAAGGAAAATGCAACAGTTTCCTTAAGACGTGCAGTCATTAAAACATTTATTTCCATGACTTCATATCGCTGGTAGACATTTAGATGCTGGTATTTCCTCTAGCTCGTGGGGTAATTAGGAAGTGGAGAAACATGTGTAAAATAGTAATGAATGTCTGTTTCACAGTACAGCCTCCTGGCTGTGGTTCTCACCTTCAAAATGGGATACACCTGTTACCAAGTACCAAGAAAGTAAAAAAAAAAAAAAGACACAGTGGAAAGGCCCACAACACATTAGTCTGTGTGCCATACCTTACTGAAATAACAATGTAATTAAATAGATATAGCATTAGAAGCTAATTATTTCCAATAATTCAATTAATCAAACAGTCAATGAGAAATAAGGTGCAGACCTCACACAGAGAGAGAACTGTTGGTATAGAGCAGCTGAGTAGTCATCAGGACGCCTCCTGAACACCAGGCACAATCAACTGGTAGGAAGCCTACAATAGACCCAAAACACTCTGGCCTGATTAAAGATCTCATCAGGCCTGAAAATGCCTCAGGATCCTGCCAGAAAAGCTGGAAAGAAGACGAAGTTGAAGACGAGAAATGTCTGGAGTTTCTGCTGCAACCACACGTCAACACTGGGTAAGCAGAAGACAATGGGTGGATGGAAAATATATGGCTTTATAAAGATTACAGCTGAATTTGAATATCAAACTTATTACAAGATATACACACACACACACACACACAGCAAAGACGCAAGTTGGCCTATTTACCATAAGCATACGAAGATGCTGCAGTTGGATAAAACCAAATGTCATCAATCATACCTGAGCACAGAAATGAGCTAGAAGCAGATGACTTGGTGGCTTTAACAAAGTGTTGCAGTAGGGAACAGTGAGGAGAGGCAGAGGAACAGAAAAGGGAAAAGTGAGAGCATGTGCAGCTCATGGGAGATATTTAAGTGCAACGGTTGTGACAAGAGTGTTGGGGGCGTAATTCATTCTGTCATCCACCGTGGTTTACAGTGTGAGACAGAAACCAGTTGACACAGAGGAGAACATCCCCTTCAACAACACACAGACTGGCCTATGTCCTAGGCAGGCAAGCTGCTGAATGGACACTTTAGGCCTGCTGAACATTTCAACAAAAGGCCTGTTGTCTTGCTCTCTCTCTATCATCCTCTTCTGTGTCTGTGGTGCGTCCCTTTATTTATGTCTGTGGGAAATTAAACTGCGCACTAGAGAAAGATATAAAACGAGACAGTGAAACAAGAAAGAAAGTTTAAAAAACGAGATAGGTTACAAAAAGAAAAACGTAGTCAAGCGCAGGAAGGACAAATGGAAATGCAGAACGGAAAAATGAAGGAAAACAGTAGCAGAAGATTGTGGATGTTGCATCCTGTCAGAAAGGATCGTGTAGCCCTGCTCTCCGAATGTTTTTAAATCACTGTCACAAACTCTTAAGTCTGACGTGAGCGGGGGGATGTGCAGGTACGTCTACCGCTCTTTTCCTTCAGGTAGAACATTGTCTGTGTAGCAGGGGAGGATGAGCACAGAATCGGAGGCATGAAATCAGCTTGATTGCAGCGCCCTGGATTTAAGAACTGAGCTCTCGTTGTGCAAGATAACAGGGCCAAAACTTCAGTCATACAGTGAGTCTTCCACTCTGTAGTGTAATCAGAGTTAGAGGATTTGTTAAAAAGACTGAGCCACAGTCTCTTGGAATAACAGAACACAAAGCAGGTTAAATAATAAATGATTTGTTTATGTGTTCTCTGCAGCAAATGTGTTGGAGTTTACAGGCCTTAAACAAGTGCACATTGAGAGTGCATCTGTATGGTTTCCCCTGGGATACACAATGTTTCTTTGGAGTTTGGATGATTTCATATATGTGCGTGTCTACAGGCTCAGCTGGCAAAGGAGGGACATCTGAGAACAAGAGCAGGCAGGCAGCACGAGAGGAGGATGAGCTGGGAGCAGGTTGCTATCAGCAAGACTCATCACACACACGTATAACCATATACCCTCTGTTCACACATAGACACACTGGAGCTGCGGAGATTCCATCCCTATGTGCCGTTTCTACCAGCCTCTTTGCCTGCAGGTACTCTGAGCGGCTTGTTTTGGGCTGCTCGCAAGTGTGGCTAAAACGTGGTAATCGCATCAGCTGAATCACTACGCCAGAGATAATAAAAAGCACATTCGAAAAAAAAAAAAAGCCACAACACTTCAGCTGAAACAGAAGGAGCCAAGAGCATGGCAGCTAATACAGAGAAGTGTAAAGGCATGATAAAGCGTGTCTCACAGAGAGAGTTTACACCAGACAGAAGAGAGCAAGGCCTAATCCTCTGTTGAATAACCACAGGCTGACTGGCCAGACCCAGTACTCGTACTCACTCTCTCCTAGCACAGGCCAGATCAACTCTGAACCCCATTGCGGTGCAGAATACAAAAGTTGAAGTGTACAGTCCCGCACAGCCACAGGCCAAAGACTAAAACTGCAACTGATTATGCAGCTACTCACAGGTAAACAACTGTCAATGTGTTTCTCAGTATTCCAGGATAAGCGTTATTCTACTGCAGCAACACTCAATACAAGGAAGCAATAGAGCTTAAGGATACATTGGCGATCCAGTCGGCAGAGCAGCAAGACACTGATTCGACATTACCTGCTAAGGTCTGATTGCTGCTAATAGGCAGAGACATGCCACAACTTAGCAGCTGTAAAGTGCGGATCAGACTGTTAAAAAGACACAGCTGTATGAAATAACAAGTCAGCTATACCAAAATCATGCCTGCATTTTGCTCTACCTGGTTGATTTCCATAAGAAATATACCAAACAGAAGCATAACGTCCCATCCCCCCCGCTGCATTTGGCTCTCAGGGCCATCCTGTAAACGAAGCCCTGAGGGCACAACGCTGGTTGTGCGTGTGCCGCTGGCTTCAGTCATTCAGCCAAAGCAAAACAGGCAAAACTAGACAAGTCTTTTACACTTGGTTGCACCTTGTCTCTGTGCAACAACCAAAACCACTGAAGTGGACGCGGTTGCTGTGAGGACATATTGCAAACCAAATGACTTAAATGAATAAACTATTATAAATGTAGCATTAATGCATGAACGGGGAGAAATCTCATCATTTGCTAATGTGGAAATGCTCTTACATTGAGGATGGCCTCACCTGCATTGTGCTGCAGGCATACAACCACACACAGGTCAATGTGGACCAACACGTCAATGGTACAACCATTGTCATGGGAACAAGTAGTTAGACCACATAATGTAACATAACCTTAAAATGCAACAAATCACAAAGAAGAGTGTGTGTTGCACGTTACAACATCCGTGACTCCATAGAAGTTTGTGTTTAATAACACAGGCTACACATCTAGTAGAAATCACTGCACATACCTGGATAAACCCAGATTCCAACATGAACCTATTTTTGCTGTGTATAGTTAGGACGGATTAAAAAAAAAATGGCACAACAGTCGTTTAGTCAGTCAATCAAAGCAGTGCATGAGATCTGCAGGCATGGATGTGTTTTAGCCTGAAGCATCATGTCTTGGCGTTGCATCTACAAATGTGTAACCATATTCTAAGGGTCACTGCTTCGTGCCTCTGCAGCCTTCTCCGTCATTAAATGCCGTTTTCGGCCAGCGTTAATAATAAACAAAGCTCCACGTCGTGCTGCTGTGCGTGTCTCCACACATGCTCTGCCTGCGCCAGACCACCCAGGCTGTTCTTCTTACGGCAAGGTCTTTGCAGCGGCTTGCCTGCTAATTTCGGCATTCGCGTGGTTTTTCTGTGCGGCTCGCGTCCGGGCTCTTACCGGTGGAGTGGTCCACAGGTCCCCCGCCGTTGTGGCCGAACAGGGCGGAATACAGGTCAGGGTATGCCTTCTCCAGGGCCACACACAGGTCGAGGAAATGGTCGCTCTCCTTGCTCATCAGCATCTTCAAAAGGTGGTCGACTTTCTCTGCGCTGGACGAACAGTTCTGGTCCAGTTCGAACCTGTCGAGTTGACTCAGGGTACCAGAAACGATCAGCAGCTCGATCAGTCGGTCCGCATCTGTTATGGACTCCAATAAGTTCTGGTGGCACTGGTCTAGCAACTCTTTGTGCTTTGGCTCCATTGCTACCCGCTGTAGTTCCGTAGCTTCCCAGCTAACCCAGTCGGCCGAGTGGACGCGATATCCTCACTGATCAAAAGTACCGAGCGATTATTGAACTCAACTTACCGCGGCTCGCCGAAGTTCGCCGGAGCCACCACGGCATTAGGCTGCACGGGAGAGCAGTTTTTACAGCATTTTGAAAAAGGCACAAGAAGCCATATTTGTTGCCCAAGGCTGTTGACTGCACTAAACAGCGATACATGTTTCCATCTTACTCGTCTCTGGTAGTTCGGGCTGTTTCTTGCTTTGCCTCGCAGTTCGCTTGAAGCCAGCGCATTTTCCTCCTGCTGTGTATCATTTAACGCGCCCTTTGACGACCCAACTCACGTAACTCCGCTGCTGATTCCCACTTACACCGTATCCTCCGCCATGTCTGAGCAACTCAGCAGCTGCTACCCGCTGTCAATCAACGACCCGTTCAATGACCATAAAAGGCGGCTTGGGGCGGGGCGTTTGCAAAACCACGCCCGTTTCCTCAATGGGCGTACACATCAGTCCGTAGTACGTTGAAAATCCCAGGCGGAAAATGTGAGAATGGACAGAATTTGTGTGAAAATTAGGAGATATATTTAAAATATCGACGTGAAGGTAAAGTAGGAAAAACGAAGACCACATCTTAGCGTAAAGCAACGATTTTCCTCACAAAATGCAAGTTTCTGTGTTCTGCAGTGGGGGGGATGATGATGAAGGACGGTACTCAAGTACTTGTAGATTTCCATTATGCAACCTTCTACTTTATACTTGACCACAGTCCTGTTTTACTAATTTCTTCCTTGTAGTTTACTGAATACAGTAATAATAAAAATCAATTTTGCAAAACACGGAATGAGCCTATACAATGATTAGACGCTCCTCACTGTGGATAAATATAATAATATTTATCAGTATGTGATCATCATCACTAAACTAAAATTACAGATCAGTATAAAATGAATGATTAGATTATCATTTATGTGCAATAGTTTACCCTCTAAAAGCGTTTCTCTTTTATTTATGTTTACTTTGAATTGTTGTTATTTTCTGGTCTTTTGCTGATTGCACTGGTGTAATGCAAGTCAGTATATTTTTGCTATTAATAAGATGATGAGAAGATTTATGTAACACCAGCCTTATAGCTCTACTAGTTCATAAATTGTTTGTATGTATTAGTGATTGTTTATTATTATTTTTAATTCAACACAGAAAAATCAAACTGGAAGGAATCTAATCCTTGGTTATCCTTACTGACTACATTAAGTATTTTATTCTGGAGAAATGCTCAGGCAGTGATAAAGATTTAAGGATTTTGTTCAGTCCTTGCATAATTCTGCTGCTTTAGCCACAGGCTTATGCACCATGTTTCTATATCTAGCTGCAACCAATTTCAGTGTACAGTATCTCTCTGTTGGATAAGATGGGGAAAAAAGCAGATAGACATATGTTTATAAACCATATTTGAGGCTGACAAATGAAATAGGTGTCTTAAAGCAGTCAAACATAATGTGATGATGATGATGATGGATGCACTCTGCTTCCAGTCTGCAGCTGAATAAAGATTGTTGGCACAGAGGCAGGCATCTGCAGGCATACCTCTCAAACCGTGACCTTATTCATGCATGCACTGAATCGCATTGTGACATCTGCAGCCCTCTCCCGTTCTGTCTCTCTGCCATGCTGGCTCCATGGCTTGTGCAACCATGTGCTATCCCTTTAGATGAAAAATGAATTACAATTCACTCATATCAAAGGGAAGCAGATCCCTATTGCTGACAGAGATGTCTGCAGCCCACTTCTGAGAATATACATTTGAATAGAGAAGACTGCATTTTATCTTTATGGGGTTTAAACAAGTTTATTTAGACAATATGGGTGAAGGTTCTAACTGTCTGATCATTTACTAAGATTTTAATTGTTTTCGTTTTTCAGGCAGAGCAGATCACAGACATTTTTATAGATATATTTTTCCAGTCTGATTCTGATGGAATCTAGCTAACAGGAAGGCTGTCAGTACTAAGGGGGCCAAGCCAAATATTATTGACACACTTTTATTTGTTGCATCTACATAATTCAGTTCCATCAATGATTTATCTATTTCACAGTAATACACAGTAAGTCCCAGTGTATAAAGTATGTGACAATATTTCAGAATGAAATACTGTCCAATATAATAATACAAAGTAGGACATTTTAAGGTAAAGCCACACCTTGGGATACCATGAGAGGATTGATTCTTAATCACATGAACAGACTTGAAATTAGCCCATTCATGGGTTTTAATTAACAGTAAATTACACAGCCTTCAGCTAGATGAAGTTTCTGATTTAATGATACCAGAACTACAATGCAGTCACAGACATGCTGCAGCATTACCTCAGAAATAATGTAATGACATCTCAATTATGTTCTCATAACTGATGTAATCACATTTTATCTTTATTAAATTTCTAGTTATTCTAATCTAAACATCTATCTAACGTCCTCAAGCTTTCTCTGCCATATCTGCTCCATTTGAATATGATGTGATCAAAAACGATTCTTGCAGCGTCGCCGTTACCAAACAGTCCCACAGGCCCTCGACGGCGCTGACAGACATGCTAGACTTGTTTAATGTGTCCAAAGCAGCTTTATGGATGCCATCAATTCCCCCTCCTCCCTTGTGAGTTATTGATTGTAGTGCAGTTAACTCACACACAGCACATTGCAGCCAAGTGCAGTCACATCTTTACCGTCCAGTGTAGAACAGCATTGAAAATGATGAACAGTACTTAATAAGGCATGAAACCCTCCATGTGCAGCCACATGCTAGCGCTGCCCGTTTTAAGGAAAGACGTACTGTGCCTGTATTGATAGACAACCGCTGCATCCGAGTCACCAAATGTTTGATTGAGAGGCTTTGAATATATTCAGTGTTGAAGAATCAAGGCACTTGTTCATGTGTTCTGTCTGAATTTAAAGTGTAACGATCAACAGGAAATATTCATGCTGAAACGCTCGATACTTACTTCCATACTTCACTGCCCTCTACTGACAAACTGAGTCTAGGACCAAATGCCAGCTATCAGAGCAATGACTCCAGCAATTGGTGATATGCCGTTGGATGAGGAACATTTATATAACACTCATGGACTCACGGTGTCTGAATAGTCTATAGACAAATCCCAAATAACATACGTGTGCCTTTTTAGTTTTTATTTTCCAGAACTAATTCACCAGCAATTCATGCTATGATTGTGCTTGGCATAGTTACAAAAGTATGACGCACAAATTTAAATATCTGCTGCGAATAGAGCACAAGTAGAACATATTCAAAACAGGTAGACAAGATATAGAAAAGATTATGCAAATGCAAACATTAACTTTGGTAATTAGCTGCTGTGTGTTTAATGCCTTGTATTGAATGGACATTTTTCTAAATGGCTGATAGGTTTGGCAGAAGCAAAACACATCTTAAAAAATAAAACATATAACCTTTAACATTCAAATGTAATCTTTTACAAATCTATTATATGGCCATGCGTTTTCAACGTTGAACAAAAATATCACAAATGAAAAGAGAGAGAAAAAAAAAAGACAACCTCTGCCCATATAGAAAGATAGTATGTAGCGATATGTATGAGGTTCATACAACTAGTAAATCTTTGCATTGACAGCATTGGCACGGCATGCAGGTGTGCAGTTAGCGTAAAGCATATACAGATAAGGCAGAAGACACGACATTTTGTGGTAGACGTAGCTTTTTCAATCACTGCCCCCACAGAGCTTGAAGAGGAGCTTCTTGTAGTCTCCTGATGTGTCTCCCTATGAATGAAACAAACGCATCAGCAGTTAATCCACTTGTGCCAACACATGCTTATGTTCTCAGGAAAGAAACGTGTGCTTTTGTCAGGTTTTATATTTGCTTTAAATAGAGCAGATGATAAAGATACTTACAGAGATGTCCGCGTAAAGTGACTTGCCACTTTTTTTAATGTACTCCTGACGAATATCCAGCATGTCAACCTCAGAGCGCGAGACCATAATACGGATCAGGGTTCTGTCCTTTGTCCCAGCTCCCTGAACACCCACACATAAAAAGGGTGAAATTACAATTACATTGTACCCTGTACATTTTAAATAATTTATAGATAATTACTATGCAAACAAGACATTAAGTCTCACCTTCATTGCCTTGTAAAGCCTCTCAGCAAAGTAGGCAGGTGTGTTCTTAATACACTTCACTGTAGTAGAGAAAATAAAATCAGAAATTCATACTACCTGTTTTTTAAGCATAAGTAAAATGACTATATTCATTCAATATGCAGTAACAACACAAACATGAAAATGCTGAATATCCTCTGGCAACTGATCTATGTAAAAATAAAGCATTACTGAACATACACCAAAATTATATTACACATAATGTCAACAGAGAATTTGCTGCAGAAATCAACATTTTCATAATAAACCATGTCACTATGTGAAGAATAAAATATTTTAGAGAATGGTTTTCAGCAAATTATCCAGCAGGACATTTATCCTCTGGTTGAATTTACCAACAATATCCAATTTGATCATGCTGCTATGCAGCAGCTATAGGAGAGACCTTCTAGTGGAAGATGTTGATTATTGCATAATCACCAGTTTTATTTATTTATTTTTTTTTTAAAAAAGGGAATTGTGAAATCAAAGAGTGATATAAAACAAAGTGTCAAAAATTCATCACTGCAATGCAGACCACATCACAATTCAAACACATAGGCTAAAAGAAACACGTTACTGTACCACGTCCCTGAGAAATGTTGGCCAAAAAATAAGAAAGAAGAAGACTGTGTACATTTTACAGGTACTCTACATCAGCATTACATCACATTAACTCTGCACATGATTCCTGACATCTGTTTATTCAGCTGTAATATAGACTCTAATAAAGTGAGCATGGAAAACGGTAACACCAAACATTTACTGCATACAAGCCCCTACACTTATCATTAACAAATTACGTGGAGCAAAGTCTGTGTGTGTGTTCTTACCCACTGCCAACATGCCACTCTCAAGGTCTCCTGACATCTCTCTGATAATGCTCTGCTCGATATCTCTGCCACACATCTGCTGGTACTCATGAAACACTACACAAAGAAACACATACCAGTATCAGTATAGATTACAAAGCACCAACTTTGCATTGATGGCGAGTTCATCTGCTGCTGAATAATATTAAGAAGATGTTATAAAGAATACCTGCTCTGAGGTGGGGCTTACTCCTGGCACACAAAATGGCATTGAATTTGGATTCATCTGTTCCCAGCTTGTTCTCTCCAGCAGCATACAGGGCCTATAAGGAGACAAGCAGTGTGTGAATGCCAATATGACAAATAATTAACTGCATATAGAAACAACCCCCAAGTCCCCAAAGACTGCTTAAAATTAATAAAGACAATTAAGAGAAATTTGAGTCACCTGAGCATCTTGTTTAGCCAGAGAGATGTCAACAGTTTCACGTTCATCACGATTACCCTGAAGTACAGAGAAAAAACATTGTTTAAAATAGTGAACAGACATGAGGAAGCTAATTCACATGATATTTGTACCTGGGCAAGAGAGATCAGGAGCCGACGGAAGTGGCCTGAGGTATCTCCACTAATGGAATCCTCCAGTGACTTCTTATATTCTGCAGAGTGTCAGAAATTCTTTATTGAAACCCATAATGTAGATAGTGACCACAAGACAAAGTTAACCAGGATATTGTAAAATTGCTTTGTAAGCATACAGTAAATGATAAAATAGCAAAGAGTAAAATCAAATTCAATCAGATAATACAATTGTTTTTATGCATTTGCAGTAATTATTTAAATTTCTTTTTATTTTCTAAAGAGGATAATCTTAAGTAAGTTTGTGTACAGTAGAGCTTATCTCTAACGTAAAAAAACACTTTTTACACAGTATTGTGATACATTAAGATAAAGGACAATTGTGCCAGGGAAGAAAACTGTGTCTAAATCGCTGACGCATCACACCTTGTTTGTAAATGCGGTTTATCTCTCGAATTTCTTCGTTCGACCGAGATGACAAGATCTCTATCAGGCAGGCTTCATCAGTTCCGGCTCCCTGTTTGAAGATAAAACACTGATAATCTGACAACAAAACCTTTGACTTGGCTTGAATCCTTACTATGACAAATGCAATGCATTTCTTTACCACTTCAGTGTTGTATAGTTTTAATTAACATACGTTTCATTTGAGCATGTACCTTTATGGCACTGTTGAGTTCAGAAGCATCAAACTCAGCTGGGGCCTTCAACATGGCCATGACCAACTTCCTAAAGTCTCCAGACAGTTCAGAATGCAGGTCCTTAATTAAATCCTGAAAATAGAAACAGGGTTGGAATAACAGAAAACAATCATTCATCACTACAGAGAAGAATTGCAAGACGCTTGGTGGTACAGCTATAATTAGCTCTGAGGACATCCAATCCCCTCTTCACTTTACTGGCAGCAGGAGCACCTGTCTGCTTGGCATCATAATGGACCTAATAATGTTCAGTGCCATGACAAATGGTGTTTGTTTTGTAAACACAAACCACTCCAGAAAAAAAATGCCATTAGTCATCACACTAACCATGAAGTTAGCAATAAGCATGGACAATTACCTTCCCATAAGAGGTTTTGTAGGCCCGAAGCAAAGGCACACGCTGCCTGTTGGAGCGACTCCCCAGTAATTCAATAATGGCCTGCTCATCAGTTCCTGCATAGGTAAGTCAAACCAAACACACAAAAATTGTTTCAAAATAATTCTTAAAAATATATGATTTCGATACACCAGTATAACCTAATCAACGCTACAAATGTACAAATACCAAACCAAATTAACACGTGTACACACAGTACTCACCAAAGCCCTTCATGGCCTTCCTTAGGACCTCCACGTCCTTGAGCGGATCAGCTCCAGGAAAGTCCTTGATTGATCCCCTGTATCCTCTCTGCCACAACAATACAGCTATGTATCAAGTTGTGACATGTGACGGTGCTGTTCAAACAAAGGTAACTCACAAAACATGTGTAAAACAATTAAGGTTTTAAGCATTAGAGTCAATCAATTCATGAGCTCTTACATTGATAGGTGGAGCTATTGGCATTGCTCCTCCTCCTCCGTAGGCTGGCATGGATGGATTTGGCGATGGAGCATTTGGGTACCCTGGCATAGGTGCTGGTGCACTTCCAAAACCAGGCATGGGTTGGTTTGGTGATGGTGCCCCAGGATACTGTCCAGGCATGCCAGGCTGAGCAGGCTGACCAGGATAACCAGACTGTGCAGGCATACCAGGCTGACCAGGATAACCTGACTGTGCAGGCATACCAGGCTGACCAGGATAACCAGACTGTGCAGGCATACCAGGCTGACCAGGCTGACCAGGATAACCAGGCTGACCAGGATACCCCATCCCTGGGCCTTGGGGTTGAGGCACAGGCCCTCCTGGCTGTGGGTACAGGCCAAATGACTGTTGCTTAATGAAGGGGCGTCATACCCACCAAGCTGCAGGTGAGCACAGATCACACTTCGTATTTGTTACCACTAGTGTGTAAGCTTACCATGCCAGGGTTGTATCCAGAGTTGGATACGCTATCAAGACCAATGGCGGGATAACCACCAGCAGGGCCACCACCCCAACTGCCTGCAGAGGACAACAAAGACATACTATGATGTGCTACTATTGAAATGTGTTTATTATCACTTTCTAGCTAGGTAAAGAATATGAGTTTGAATGTGAGAAAATCCATTCATCCCTCTTGCATATATGACATGATGCGCTTACCAAACAGCTAGAGTGAAACTTTTCTTGCAAAAACATTTGCAAGCTGCAAACAGATGCAGCTACTGGTGATATGTTGAGGACAATCCTACCCGTTGGTGGTGCCTGTGGGTAGCCTCCAGGTTGCTGTGGAAAACCTCCCGGCTGTTGAGGATAGCCGCCTGGTTGAGGGTAGGCACCTGGCTGCGGGGGGTAGCCTCCTGCTTGTGGGGGATAAGCTCCAGGCTGAGGTGGGAAGGCCCCCGGCTGTGGAGGGTAGCCACCAGGCTGGGGTGGATATCCGCCCGACATCGGTGGGTACCCTGGGTAGCTCATGACCTTCGACCGAAGAAACAGTCAATCCAAGAGCTGCCAAACGTGACCTGTGACTCAATGGCACTTCTAAGAAAAGGCTGCGTTGAGTTTTGACGTAGCAGGGCAGCAGAAAACACGCCTAGCCGTAACCTGCTCTGCCTCATTTTTCCCCAATGGGAAGAATACTGCATAGACCACACGCTATGAGATGAGTAGCTTAGCTGAATTTTTTATTTAGTTTAATAGGAACTTGCTTTAGTCTAATCGGAGAACTTGTTCCATGGTAAAACTTTAACGGAACGGGCTCCTCTGCTTTGCATTTTATAGATAGAGGGAAAGGGAACAGCGTTGTGTTGGAATAGACACATAAACCGCAGGTCACACTGTATAACACCAAACATTTACGCGTTTCGTTCTAACTTACATACACTTCACTCCTATACACCGCTGTGACCCCACGTCAACACACAAACACTGCGCATAAGAAATGTTTTTGTGGTTTTTTTTAAGACAACATTCATGAAGGAACGTACTGTAAAAAGGATTACTGTATGTAAGTAGATTAGCGGGGCTACCGTCACGAATACCTTTAGCTAATGACTTACTTTAACTCTTAGCCTAGTCCAACGTTAATTACAGCGTCGTGTGTGTGTGTGTGTGTGTGTTAACCTAAGGTGTGTCGGTTTTCTTTCTGACCAGCCCGGAAAATGTACAAACTAAGTTCTTCAACTTTAACAACTGTGCTATGTATATTATGCTAAGTGGCGTCAACGGAGAATTAGCTAGAGTGGTCAAACATTTAACGTCTAACGCAAAGTATCTTATCGAAATATGTTTCGGGCCTGTGCGAGTTAGCTGAAGACGGGGCTACGTGAAGTAACTCGACTTACATAACGCGACCAGACGTAAACCTGGAGTAACTAAGCGGGCTCTACACAACTACACGCTAGTTAGCTAACACAAACAAACGCAATAGACTTCAACTCCAGCAAGAAAATGAGCACGTTTGGTAGTTTTAAAGCTTAACTGGGCTAAACGAACTGGTAAGTAACTGTGTAATAGAGCTGACACGTTAATGACAACATTAACAGCAGCGATCAAGTTGAAAAAACACACAAAAACAACAACGATCCAAATACAGCATAAATGCTAAATGCCGCAGCTAATAGCATTTGTTAAGCTAGCGCGTCATGTGTGAGTAGTTTTGTGGCGTTTAACTTACTTTAGCCTGCTGCTGGTCTCTTCCTGGTTGACAGCCTGCACTGCTCGGACTAGTCGCCGTATATAATCTAACTAGTGTGGGCGGGAGGCCCACGCATAGTTTCCATGGGGGATCCTCCCATTCCCATTAATCTGCTGCTCACAGAGCAGTGAAGGCGGCCTCTGCAGCGCCATGTGTCAGCGACCATCAACAAACATGACACATATAGATCCATCACCCTTCACCGGCCGAATGGAAAATGTGAACAGCCAGTGTCACGCCACAGCTAATGTTTAGCAACAGCTTTAGGCAAACAGACGCCTGTACAGGTGTGTTAAGCTTCAAACGAATTAGTCTGAGTTTACTAATACGCAGGCGAATATACTGTTTTCTTAAATGTGTGTCTTTAGATGAACATGACACAATACAACAATAAAGAGGTGCGCTTTTAAAATAGTGATTGATACTGATCACCAATACAATACATACGTTTTTATTCTACCTTCACGTCACTGATTGCACTACTACTACTACTGGCTCCACAGACTTGTAGAATAAATGCCAACTTGACTGACTTTCTTAATTGTTGTTTTGGCCTTAACATACTGGTCCAAAATGTGACTTGGTGTTCATTCAGGTTCAGATATGGACAAAAGCAATATGATGACAGGTGACATCATTTTTACGCGCATAAAAGCATTTATTGGCCCCTCGTGTTCTACAGACGTCATCCCGGAAAAGGCCATAATTATGTTTTATCAAGGGGGATAACGGTGATAAGAAGGATAGTTGTGATGATTCAAAGTGACACTAACTGAGCCAAGCAATGCGGTTTAACGGATCCGCGGTAAAGTTCAAGCATTAGGGGTTTTTCTTTACATTCGTCTATAGTTTAAACACATTTAAGTGGGACTATCACAACCGCGCTGTGTTCATGCGTAATATTGGCCACAAGAGGGAGACGTTTTTACAGCGTCCTGCATTTCACATAGCACTGACACCTTTTTGGCCTAGAGAGTGAGACATGCTCCATTTAGTGGCCCTAACAGAAGCCAGAGGCTGGTGTTGACATGCAGCTTGTATTATTAGATCAACGTATTTGACTGATTGAACTTTTAGAATTGTGTTATTTTTCCTAATGTAATCCTGCAGTTTTCTCAGGGGATGTAAAACATTTTAGGAGGTGTCACACTGGTCACGTCATGATCAAAAGGGCATTTACTACATTACCATAAGGCAGCCCTGACAGGGACCCGTCTGTCTGTGAATAAATAAAACGCCTGTCTTTAGCGCCCCTCGTCTCTCACACACTTTCTGTTTTTGATGGCCCTATCTTTAACCTAAACCTAACCCTACCCTCAGCCCTAAAACTGGGCCTGAACCCTTATTCAGCACTTGAAACTGTGAGTGTCAGCCAGGGTTTCTAAAGCCACAAAAAGTCATTCAGTGCACACAACACCTGTAGACAAAGTATGTTCAAGTATGAAATGAATACAGGCCAACCGATGGCTCATTTGCAGACGGTTCAATTGGTTTGATGCTGTGACTATGCATATTGTAGGATATTAAGTAACCTTGAGCTGAAGCTGAGCAGCTGAGTTGAACCATTTGTCGCATCCTGGCCCTCAGTGACTATGATTGGTCTGCGTCTCCGTGACGCAGCGCTGTCCTCATTACATATCCAAGCAGCCTCAGCCTGCCCGCTGTAATAAAGGCAGACAACCGACCATGGGGGACAGGGGAAAAGTTTTCATACTGGCTTGTTAGCGCGATGACTTCTGAGTAACACTAAACTGGGCCGAGGCTCCCGGCGTGAGGAGGACAGAGCCCTACACAGGAATTTAAAAAGGAGCTCTTGCCATCTGCCGGGGAACGGGGACGAAACGCAAGACGGCAAAAAGAGTTGAGACCAGTCCAAGACTCAGCGCTGGAGAATCCAGTCTAGCCATCTGAATTGAAAGATGAGCTTATTGTCTGCCATAGACACGAGTGCCTCCGTGTACCAGCCTGCGCAACTTCTCAACTGGGTCTATCTCTCCTTACAAGACCCCCACCAGACCAGCGCTTTTGACGCATTCAGACCCGAAGCAAACTCTTCCCACCCGGATCTGAGCTTCAGCAAGACTCCCGCAGGGGCGGACTTGAGCTCTTCCCTCAACTCCAACTATCTCAACAACTTCTTTCAGCTGCAGCGAAATGAGGTGAACGATGGCATGTCTGTGATTTTACAGCCTAGTAGTGGAGCTGCTTACCTGTTGTAGCCTGAACAGCATGGGTGGGATGTGTAGACCTGCCATGACATGATATGTGACATTAACCTTAAATAACTTTATTGAGAGATTGTTATTTTATAGCTTGTTGAAAAACAGCAGTTCATTATATCAGAGCACTCAACGGAGCAGTTATTGTTATACTTTATACACCTACAGTATATAACAACAAAAGAAAAGTAAATATCACAAGCTAAATAAAATACACATTTTCCAGGATGCAGTCAGCACACAATCAGGATGTGGCACAGTATAAACTCACTAATGGCTATGTCAGCTATACTTAAACCGCAGGAGTATTATAGGCCTCATTTTATAAAATTTAATTACTGTAAGTCTAAGAAAACAACATGGACTCTCATTTATATTCATTATACTCTATGTGTAGATAATTCAGTTTCCTGTTCTTATGTCATTAAGTATTCTGGCATAAATACATGTGTTCTCAGCATAGCCGTGGGTTGTGGCTCAAATTAAAGCTCACACATGCCTTTGACTAGACAGGTAAAGCGGCACAGATGGAAATAGATTCCTCTGCACGCCTCTGTCTGGAGAGATCAGGCCACTGCAGCCTCTATGACTTCTTCAAATAGACCAGGTTGTGCAAACAAAATCCAAGCTTGTTTACATATTGTCTATTTTTGTAACTCTGCGTAATTATGGGCACAAACATGCTGATGATATATACAGGGTGCAAACACAATACTGCAGACTATACTGTGCAGGAGTGATCGGCACACAGAAAAATAATCACACACCGAAGGCTTCTCAGTGCGCTGATTACACCTCCGTTGAGCTTCTTAGATCTAGGTTACTATGACGTTATGTGCTGGAAACACTAGTAGTGGAAGCATGCTTCAGTCACCATCTAGAGCCAGGGTCCATTATTATGCTGGTAACCATAGAGGCCTTTTGAAGCCGTTTAACTTGAAACAGCCCACTGAAAACAGGGTGTGCACCTTATACGTTACACGCAACAGTGTGTTGCCGTTCAGTCCACAGGAGTATGAAGTGTTTCAAACTGGAATAATTAGTCTGGAAACAGTTGGGGGTGCATTTAGCAACTTACTGATCGAGCCAAGTAAAATAAACCTCTGCAGGGATTTGATGAAGAGATGACTAATGCTGCAGTAAACGCGCCTGTTGTGCAGTGATGGGCCACACGACACGCTACTTAAAGTCAACCAGCGCTAACTAATGACTGTGTTGCCATTCGTCCGTTTAAGCGTTTGTTAGCGCCGAGCTTCCAGCAAACAGCACGGCCTTGGCTGAAACGCATCAGCGATTGCTCACTGCAGCATGACACCTCGCCGTCACAGATCTGCTGCAGCTATCCTCCCCGCCTGGCCACACGCGACTGGTAGTGATAGCAGTTTAATGGTACTCCTGTTGCATTCACCAGCACACACATGAATGCAAATCTCCTGCTGAGTCACCCGCTCGCTGAAGCTCAAACACAAACACAGCAAATCAACAAACAGCCTCGCCCCCGCCATTAGCAGATGTGTGTGAAATCTGTTTCCTTTGGGCTGACAGCAGAAGGTTCGAAGCCAAGATGGGAGAAATGTGAGCAGCAGCAACTGAGCAAAGTTTCCTGTTTTTTATTTGTTAAAATAATTAAGCAGACTTTAGTTCAGCAAACATGTACATTTCCACAAGGAGTGATAACACTGGAACACATGGCAGATGGAAAACTTGAGAAAGTGCAGGGCTGTAACGCATGATTTACGGTGACTACATGTAATAAATGATCACGAGCCCTAAAGCCGGAGCTGGTTAGCAAGACAATGTCACAGCGTGCAGATAAAGACTTGGCTTGAAGCACAGGCCCGATTGCCAAGTCTAAGGTTTCTGTGCTGTGCAACATCCACAGCAACATCTTTTCCCAAACGCAAAACCTGTGTCCTTATAAAAGACTCTGCTGTCAGGGTGATGAGGGAGAGTTTATCTGTGTTTCATCACACCTATGCATCCACCAGTGTTTTCACTTAGGAGTGGTGTGTTGAACATTTGTTATTAGTGCAGTTAAATGACAAGGCAGATGAGTAGTTCGCTTGTCAACACGGCTTAATTCAGATAAGTAGCCTTAATTAAAACGAGCAGCGTTTCACCAAGAGGTAAATTCCAGTCTGTCTTTGTAAGATTGCATTTTCGTATGAGCAGAGGAAGGGGAATAACGAACCGCAGTCAGTGCTTTGGCTGTTATTAATATTCAGTGGGCATCTTCTATGAATTCACTGGGCCCTGTGGCATGCAGCGCTGCGCTCTGTGGCTCCGAGCAGACTGCAAACACCGACCGTGGCCAGTTCACCGCCCCAGAGTGCAGGATGACATCGCTGATGTTCCACAGGCTGGCGAGGGAACACGCCTCCCATCTTGTTTACAATCAGTTATCCTCTGTGAAGTCCTGTCTTTCTCTGTGGGCATGCTCAGTATTTTTCCAGCTCATGAGCACAGCTGGGCCTCTCGCCAGATGTTCTGAATTTAATGAGAGTAACGATCGTGGAGGTTTTTTTTTTCTACAGTTTTTGCACAACAGAAAATAGGACAGAGAGCACGTAGAGGAAATTGGTGATTAATCTCAGCTTTTTAAGAGCTTCAGGAGATGCAATATGTTATGTGATAGCATTGTCTATGTGTGGTATCCAGCGCATCGTACATTAACAAGTCACACTTAATAAAACTGGGAATGATGTTCAGTTTATATAAACCCATACATAAGGCTGATGTTATTTTATGTTCAGTATATCATATAATGTAAACTGATGTTATCTTCGATTACAGGCCTTAAACAACAACCTGTATAAGAATGTGTCACCCTATGGCTCCCTGAACAACATTGTGGATGGACTCAACTCCCTGACGGACCATTTTTCGGACCTGTCCTTGTCTTCGGAGCCAAGAAAACCCAACAAAAGGCCTCCACCCAACTATTTGTGCCACCTGTGCTTCAACAAGGGCCATTACATCAAAGACTGCCCTCAGGTGAGACTTGTAATAGGTTTAGCATAATATTCATCTAGTGTTCACATCACACAAATAGTTTATAGTTCTCCTGGCGACTCTACCTGCCTTGCAGATGTTTACTTACTAATCTTGTGTTGTTCACGTTATTCACTGTGTGACTTTAGGGCTTTAACTTCGGTGGCTCATAAAAGCTACGGTGGCACTGGAAGTTGTGTCTGCTCTAGTCGATGCCTGTCTTCCTCTTTCTTTGGCTCTGGTCTGACCTACTTGTTAAACAGACTGGCCTCTGTCTTCTGTAGTCATGTGTGTGAGTGAGCAGTGTGTGCGTGCGTGTGCATCTTAACTGTCACATTACATTACACTAAATGAGACCATTCTAACCATGTTATACTGGTGGGCAAGTTCAAGAGTCAGCTGTGAATCTGCCTCAGCACTGGATCGTCAGATTAGCAGTGGTAGCATGTAGAAGATCTACTAAAACTATTGTAGCAAAATAAATGTGACTTTGTCAGACAAGTATGTTAATCCACTGCCAGAGATTTGTATTGATCTCATCCAGTGTAACAAACCTATGTGAAGTAATGCTTCAGGGAGTTTGCAGGAGCTGTTGACAGTGGGCTGGACTCTGATGACTGTGGTGTTACACTATAATAGGGCTGGAAGTGATGTGATTTTAAATAGGATCACAATGGCATTTTCCCTGAAAATTGCGTTTCTTTTCCAACAAAGAAGTTTCTTGACTCCTGGTGTCTAATAATCTCCCTCACGTCTCTGTCTCCCTGACTCTCCCCATATTTCTTCACTCCAGTTCTCTGGGTGAGGTGCACCCTGGCCCTGAGTTTCTTGTGCATGGAATGGTAATGAGGAGCAGATGTGAGATTAAAATGCTTTGACCCGCTTTATGACACACGATGACAGGTTTCAGGAGGTCTGTGAACGACCTGTGTGCTGATGAAATACCTCCTGGACAGCTCCAAACCTCAATGTGTGGGGATTAGATCATTTATTGACAACTCCAGAGGGAATTTGGGTTATAGTATATCAAGCAACATGTAACTAATTGCCTTAATGTTTCCTACATGTAATGCTGTAGTTCCTAGAGGAAACACTCATTAAATGATAATACTCAGCTTTAGTACGTTAGGTCAGTAGCAGGCTGTGCATTGCCCACCTAGGCTTTCAGTGATGTCCCACTTAGTTCGACTTCTACCCTCATAGTTCCACCGTTAATGACACCACGGCTCCAGAGATCATATACAGAAGCACACTGACGCACTGCCATTAGCAACTATCACTTAAAGAAATAAAGGGCAATTTAAAGATATGTGTCCACAAACTCCACCAAAAATAAAAAGTCATAGTTTCATATAAGACATATATTCATTCAAGGCAATCAAGCGGCTGTGAACCAGGGGAACCGCTCCTCTCAGCGAGTATCCAATCACAGGACGCGTTTTCACGTCCGGCGCGAGGCCTTTTAGCCGTTTACTTTCAGAAGAAGCCAGCCATGTTCATTCTGAAGGCGTGGGGCAGATTTCATACAGCCTGGCAACACAAGTTAGCTGAATTCTGATTGGATAAAAAACTCTAGCCTGAAACTACAACGCTGGAGGCACGATAACGCACAAAATATGACACCAAGAGAAAAGAATACAGAGAATAACTGTATATACATATTTACAAGAAATAACTGAATCATTCTGATCACGATTTCTGGTTATGTTAGGCCAACAGAGAAGATGCATTAGGTGGACATTAAACCACAAATACAGTACATTCACATTAGTACTTTAAAATAAGAAAAGTTTACAGTAGAAGCTGCGAAATCCATCTTGCTGTAAATGTAATCATGAGGGGCGGACCTCAAAATCACACTCAGACAACTTCTGGTTTGTATTTCAGCTGTTCGTAAAACTGCCAACAGTAAGTCAAAAAGCAGCAAAGTCTCCAAACGGCTTCCACACCTACAGAGTTCAACACCGCATCAGTTATTCAGATCACTCCTGGGTTTTGTTTCCTCCATAGATGCACCTTCCATTTGTGCTACACTATCACCCAGTCAGTCTCCTGTCATAGCGAGCCTCGCCAAGGATAGTTCAGTCTTACTTAATCAGCGGAAGATGCAAAAAACAGATGGGACACACATCTGGCGATAGACACGAACGTGACTATTGAGTATTTTTCCCCCGTTAAATGTCCCACACCTTCGAACCACCTCACCTTTAATCTTGTTCTTTCACCTAAAGCTATATAGCTGTTGGTCTGCCATCTAGCTGTATTCTTTCCATTACTTGCTTCTGTGGGAATTAGAGGAAGGCAATTGAATACTTGAGGTTACCAAAGTGTTTATGCATTATTTAAAATTTAAGACTTTTTGTTATGATATGTTAATGTTGGAAAGGCTCAGAGCAAGCTTGTGGTTATGCAGGGAGAATAATTTTTTTGAGGGACCTCTGAGTGGCTGAGTGAAAGCCACAGGCCTGCCAGCAGCTGCCCAGTTCTCCTTGTCATGGGGACAGAGGTGTTATGTAAACTGGCTTTTATTCGGAAAATGAGGTCGCTCCCCCAGTTATGAGCAGAATGTCCCCTCTCTGCTACCCCTTGGCCTCCTTCCAAGATGTCCTCCACTTGCCCTCATGATTTGGTTCTGTTTGGTGGATTAATCCTCTTCAACAGTTGACTTCGCTACAGATTTGAGTGATCAGAGTGATGCACTGAATGACATCTTCTCGCTACTTCTCCCTTTAGAAAGATTAACTCATGGAAAATGTCTTTGTTGGTATGCAGGTTTGTGGGTATGTGGGGGTGGCTGCTGCAGCCCTGTGTGTATTTTATGTCTCTCTGAGCTACAGTAGACTCCCAAGTTACTGTGTCCCAGTTCTTGGCCATAATGCGTTCCCCTGGTTCCATCTTTCAAAATGATAGTTTGCTGGACATGTTTTTATTCTTCGGAGAAATCTTGACGCTGGTAGAACACTGAAGCCAAAAAACACCACATATATATCATAACATTTGCTCTAAATTTGGAGCATTTAAGTTTTTGATGAAGTCATCATAACAAATATTTATGGATGGTGAAAGCAACGTGCACACAGCTAAGATGTGCTATCACTCCCTCTTTGATGCCGCTCAACCCTAGTTCAGCTGTGGTTAATACGAGCACACCCACATTAAATTACCCAGGACTCCAATGTGTTTTGTTTTGGCAGAGGCTGGCCCCTTTCTAGTAATTAGATAACAACACAACTCTGTTATGAGCAGAACGCCCATGTTTACATACCACCACCGTTCAGGTTTGACACAGATCTGCAACAACTGGCTTCGCCTTATCAGAGAGCAGGACTTGTGCAAGTATGAACAAAGCGATTACTGTGGCAGACAGAGAAGATCGCTCATGGTCTGCTGTAGGACGTATGTCCCAGGCTGAGGAAAGAACTGTGGGAAGATGACGTCTACACTGACCAGGTTATCAGGTCAGGGCTGATTTGTGTCAGAAGGTGCAGAAGTTTCATCAGTGACTCTGACATTGTTCTTTACCAATGAAAAGCAATCTCTCATATTAAATCACCCGAACTGTCCACATTTGCAGCAGCTTCGCCAGTTCTTCTTGTCGTGAGTGTGACTGAGAAGATTGATATCTTTCATCTTTCCATGAGCCCTTGGGCAGTGGGTTAGCTGACAAAAGCACAGAAGCGGAAACAACCATCCACTGTGCCCAGAAGGATGCATCTTACCAGCGTCAATCCATGAAAAGATTACCTAACGAGCAGCAACATGCTAATTGTGTGCTTAAAAATCTGGAAAAACAATTCCAGCCTAATTATTTCATCCTTGCATTTAGTCTCTGTGCTTGACAAACCAAAACTACTTTCTGCCTGTAGCCTCACATGTATAAACATAGGACTAGTAATAACTTTCATCACCAAATCTTGGCAGGCAGGTTATGTGAGATATTTCCTACGATCCTGAAGTGCTGCTTTAATGGTTGCTGTAGCGATGAAAAACTGCATATTTGCGTTGTCACAGACTGAAAAGCGGGTGTTGACGTACAGATTGCTTCCTTTTTTGGCTGGTTGTCACACAAACTACATTTATATACATGAATTCAGTGACCCCATGTGAAGATGGAATGTTCTCTATGTATCATTTGTAAAAAGGAAACAGAACTGGGAGGGCAACTAGAAAAGAAGAGCAGCCTCAAGAGCATCACAGCTATTGTGCTGATCAGAACCACATGGAGCTCATTGATCCACATACAGAGCCTTCATTATCACACCAGCATAATGTGCCCTTTGTTCACATAGTGATAGTGTCTGAGGAACATATACAGTATATGTATATATATATATAATCTTAATTTTCTCAGTATTTCGTAAAATTGAAAGACAGAAACCACAAATTCTCCTATAAAACCTATAATATAACCATTAAGTTGTAGAATTTATGTGACTATACTCCACAGATTCATTTCAACAGGGTGTCTGGTTTCACAGCTGCACCTGTGACCATATGCCAATTACTGTGGTGGACCTGACGCCTCGCGAGGTGCTGATTTCTGCAGCACGCTGGCCTTTGTGCCAAATGGTCAACATCATCTTCTATAACAACAAAGAATTCCTGGTTGAGCTGTGAAGCGCGGACCTCTTCACGCTACTGGCAAATAGTGCTTTGAGTGTGACTTGGCAAAATGTGTGGCTTTCCTTTGGTTGCGGTGATAAACCTATTGACTTGTCAATGGCTGCTATAAAACATCAGTGCTTGTTGTTTTGACCGAGCTTATTTAGTTTTCCAGTGTTTGCCTTTGACAGAGCAATGACTCGGTTCAGAATTGGTTGGCAGTCGTGCGGGAAACAATTGTGCAACCACTTAGTTTTAATTTTTGAGTTTGTTGTTGCACTAGGGGAGAGTGAGGCGGAGGGGATAATGTGTCAGATACACATAGCGAGTTTATAATTTACCAGCGTTACATCACTGTCTATGTGCTAGACTTCTGAAAAAAAAACAAAAAAACATGTTTGCTCTGGTGGGCCCCCGTTTCCTGCTGTGTGAAGTCCTAATCGAAACACATTTTCACCATGCACAACTGATATTCTTTATTTTCTGTTTGTATTTTAACTATGGGAATCTTTTCCTTTGCACAGAATTTGATTCATAATCTGACCTCTGTGTAAAATTCAAATTCTCTATGTAACAAAAAACATATTCAAGCTGGATCTAAAATCCAGCTTCAAGCCGCTGGCAGGACATTTGTCAACTGTTGCATTGGAACCATGCTTTTAAAAAGCTGAAAATAGACCGCAAGTCTTTTTTGATAATTAGTTCAGTGTTGATTATTCAACAGTTCGACGTTTCATGTGGGCTTAACATAGCTGGAGATGGTGCTTGTCCCCCAGAGGCTAATGTTCCTGGGAGGGGAAAAGACTTAGATGCTGGATGTGTTCTGTACTTTCTAATCTCCATTTAACTGATTCCTGACTTCGCTGAAATGAACACATGTAAAATCTTGTCTTTACATGTTCCTCCCCCTCCACCAGCTGTGTCCTGTCTCTTGTCCTTGTGTCATACACTCCCCGCTCGCATCTTGCAGTTTGTTAACCCTGTCGATAAACAATATTTCAGCACCTCGGTCACACTTTAGCATTTGTCATGAGAGAAAGAAGTGAGGTAGGCAGGCCTTGGATGGCGTGGAGCACTATTTAGTTTGTCTGTGTCACAAACAGAGGGGGTTTCGTTTCAAAGCCTGGGAAGGGCACAAGAGCTGAGAGACAGTGAGGCAGTGAAAGGGGAGTGAAGGCACTTCCCCTGAAAGGAAATCAAAGTTAAAAGAGTGATAAAAGCGCAGCTTCCTTCCAGCTGGGCAGAAATTCCATTCTTCCTCTTACTTTTTGCTGAGGCAACAATCAGACCACTTCCTGTTTTGGTAACCATGGCGCCTATAACCCCATCTCTGGGAGATAGTGCCGTGTCACATTTATCACAAGCAGGTAAATACACAGTCGCTCTCAGATAATGAGAACAACTGCACCAAGGCAGCTTAAAGACAAAACGTGCCATCTTCTGTCTTAATGTCTACCCAACCTCCCAAAGCGTTGTGACTAATTTATCTCAGGTGGAGTCCATTTGTCTAATTTGTGAGGTTTCCTATATAATTCTTTGTTTTGTTTTGTTCCTGCCATACCAGTGAGTCAGCACAGTAAAACGCAAGCTGGACTCAGTAAAGGAAAGTGAACAATAATGTTTCTGGGGGCAGTTGCTTGTTAAATGGCCTTATGTAAGCTTGTCTTTGCAGCATGAGAGAAACCAGGTCACCGTTCACTTGAAATCCACTCTTCTCAGGCTCCACGTCTTTTCACCACGTTTTATAGTACGGCCTGCTGTAATCAATTGTAATTAATCACACATTAACGCAGAAAGTGGAGGTTCTGAGGGTCAAAGGTCTGTTTTTCACTACAGCACGATGTCCTGTTAGCACACCGTGCCCAAAGGGCGTTGTTTGTTAATATTACATGCTTGCGTTCTCTTATGCATTTTGATCATGGCTTTTATAAAACCTACAGACTATGGCACCAGTAGTTTAATTTCAAACTAAGTCATGAAGGTACGTACAAAACCCCACCAGATCAGCTGCTAACCTTTGTGCTCATCTCTGCTGGGTGATCGCTGTGGTGTGGCTGAACTAATTGCTCCTTGTGGCAGCAGCGATTCTTCACACATGTGAAAAACGGATTCTTCAGTGATATGACACAGCCTGACAGAGAGGATGGACAGAGACACTGTGAAGCTGCATGTGCTGGGACACAGGATTTGGTGTCAAGAGATCATGGACTGACACTGGTAGCTTTGTGCTCAGACTGAATGGGCACCTTAGGGAGAGACTGTGGTTCTGAATGGCCACTATTGGGAAAAGCCTAGTGCTGGGAATAGAGGCTGGTAATTAAGGCAGTCATTGTATGGCTGTAGGACTTGCTAGACAGAGAGGTCAGGAAGGCAGGCCTGTATTGTTTCCCCAGCAGGGCCCTCACTGCATCACAGTGGTGTATCAGACTCAAGTATGTTTGGATAGACCCTCGGATCTTACCAAGAAAAAAATTATAGGAGCAAACCGCATAGAAAACCTTTTATAGTCTCTCTACAGTATGTGTCACCATATACACTACGAGGGCCTCAGCCGTGGTTTATGTTGTGTAACAGCTTATTTTTCTTTGTCATGTAATTATCTTGATGTCCTTCTCTGGCAGCCGACCCAGAAGCCTCAGCGCCTCTCTGAAAAACGTGTTACCTTCAGTACCAGTCAACATGTAAACTCACAGCTGGCTGTGGGCAGTAGAAAACCATAAATTCACTATAACCCATAAGTAGTTTGACTTATTGAACATGTTCTATTATCTACACCTCTTACGTACGTTAGAGAAGTCTAACATTACATGATGTAACATTAGATACGTGGTCTATACGTACAATAATGTGTATGAACATGTCAGATTTATAAAAAAGATTAGAGTTCGGTGGTTTCTAGTCATCGTCACAGCGTTTTCTCCCACTCTCACTGTTTGTTTCTTCCTCTCATCCGGGGCTTTTGTTACGTTTTCTGTCTCTCCTCTTTATCTGTATGCAGTCCCCTGTAGTATGTCGGGAAGTTTCTGGCAGGGATGAGGGCTGGGGGAGGTGCACCATGGGAATGTTTTTACAGGGTGACCCCTGATCTTCCTTCCAGGCGCAGCAAAGGCTCCAAAGGCCCTGCATCTGTCTGTACTCCAACACTCACTCAGTCAGGTTACCAGAGAGTGAGAGTGGGTAGAGGCTGCTCTGTAAACAGATAAGGCTTATCAGGGATGCTGGAGACACGCTGTGTGAGACAGCGTGCCTCTCTCGCAGCGTCATAGCCGACAGACAGCCATCGGCGGCTTTAAGAAACAGCTGTGGACATTACCTGTCAACATATTTTATTTTTGAGGAGTTAAACAGAGAAAGAGCCTTTATAGCAAGAGCTCAGAGAAACCATATAGGGAGGCAAGTCCGATATAGCATTGACGCCAAGTGACACTGAGATTAGCAGCACACGTGTGCAACATATTCAGCACAGTGACTTACAGAAATATACAGACACACACACTTAGGGGCACTTCCACACAGCTACGGTACAGGCATTACAAGCAAACGCGGGCAGCAGTATTATGAACTTCCTGAGCAAGACGATCAGATGTTCTGTGCACCTCTGTACGTCCTAGTCTTCCACCCAACCTGCTCTTGTCATTCACTGGCCTGGTAACCCAACGCTGCGGTGCAGCTGCACAGCTCACTGGGCTTAGTGGGACCAGTTCGAGGTTTGAAGAGGGCAGGGGCGACATTCACACCCACGGCTCCACTGAGCATTAGCTCTTAACGCCCAGTAAATATGCTAAGTGTAGAGTATGTTAAACTTACGCCATGTCTGCAACAAGAGGCAACTTCTGGATTCAACCACGATAGATTTCAGGCCTTTATGAACGAAACATAAAGACAGAGAAAGCATTCAGCCAAAAACATACATGACGTTTTTGGCTTGAACATTATCTGTAGGAAGAAAAACACCCACACACTTATGCTACAGATATCCCTAGGACGGATACTCTGGAGGGTCGTCATTCAAGGACATGACACTGAGATCCGTGGCTGATTAAGGAAGCTGGGCAGGGGAAATCGAGGAATCTGGGAATCTGGTTTTGGCAAATGATGTTGGCATGGTCATATGTGTCTGCAGCTGTCTTGGACACAAAGGGCATGGGGTCTGTTACTGAGGAGGAAAACGGGAATGTACACAAACGTTTACATACACACATCTGTATTTCTGCCATTCATTTTACAATTAAAACTAAACTTTGTTTTAAATTCACAGTTGTCTTTGGGGCTACCAGTGACATGGAGGCTGTGGCTACATTATTTGGTTGTTCCACATCAACCATAAGTGTTTTAATCATTAAAACAACATAATAACAAAGGTCAGCTGCTTACGACAACACAGAATACAGAAAGACGTCCACCTCCAGTTTATCAAAACAACCAATAACTGCAGGTCACTGAATTTCATGTGTAAGCAATAACATCATTAAAGTTGACTTAGTTCAGATTGAATTTAATCTAAATCAACATGTCAGCATATTGTGATCATTTCTTCACCAAGCTGCTTTGGCATTCTGTGCACTTCATACAATGCAATGTGTTATGAACTAAAGCACATAACTGTCAGTCAGTAGTAGAGAAAAAAAAAATCGCATTCAACTGATGAATTTTCTGGGATACGTGTTTGTTTCTGTTACTGCGGAGCTGCAGCGGTTCTGCCAGCGTTTATTTGGATTTTGTTGAATTTAAAATGGGCAAATAGAAACATAACTAAACCATAACAATTTTATGATCGTTTGCATGCAGGCCTTGTAAAGATGATTGAACTACGTCTTGGAGATCAGTGATGTCATGTAAAAGCACAAACACCTGTTCTTGATACTTTCTGGCACTGCCTCTGGACCGATCGACATCATTCTACAGCTGTCTTGATTTACCCTTTTCCCTGTGTGATGTCTCAGCTTGTCAAACCTGATCCTCTGCTGATACCTGGTATGGCTACAGGGCTAAACTGTGTCAGTATCAGTCTCTTCAGTAAAAAATGCACATATGCTGTACATGAACATGGACAACCACACATCTGGACAGCTGCAGTAACTACCCAGGCAGGCAAAGATCACTGCCCATGTTCCTGGTCAGGCGTCTGCTACAGACACACGACAGACTACAGACACACCTGGAACAGGTGTCGCTGTCCCCTCTTCAAATAAGGCTTGAACAGCAAAACATCAAAAATGAGCAAATCTATGTAGATGAAGACAACAAACCAACACAAATACATAAAAGTTCTTACACTATAAAAGCAATTTCAAAGCAGTTTGAAAATGTGACATGTGTCTTCACTAGTTAGTAAATCTTGCAATACAGGAAAGCGATTCTAGCTGATGAAAACTGGCCTACAGAGGGTGAGCACACGCACTCACGCACATGCTGCTGCCAAGCAGAGTCCATTTCCTAAAATGAAATGTTTTGGCGTCTCTATGGGGCTGGAATTGGACTTGTGGTTATTCTTGAAAACAGTTGCAGAGCTGTCCTCTCAGAATCCTGCTCTCTATGTAACGGTGACATAACAAACACGTTTATAAAGGCTTGAGACCTCAGCGGTCGAACCAGTGAAGCCACAAGGGAAAAACATGTTACCCTGAGAGTTGCTGCTCACTTGCATAAAATGAAAATGAAATGCAGTGCTGCTGGCTGTATTTCGTGCGGTGGCATTGCTGCACTTTTTCAGGTCATGTTTGTTTTTGATACTTTTAGAAAACGTTCTCCTAACCAAGCGCAGGTATAGAACAGGGCTGTCATGATTTCCTCCACTCAAGCCTTTCTCTATCCCTGTCCGCTGCTATTTCTGCTGCCTCGCCTTCACACACATTACACCTGAGGCAGGATAAATGCAGCAAAGGACTTAACGACAATTTCTCTTTGGCATTTTTAGACTTGGAAACAACTGGTGTGTGCTATTGTGAGTAAACCGCTTTTTATAGGGTAATGAAATGCCAAGCTCATATGAAGAGCTAAAACGAAGAGCTTCCAGAATATGAAACCTTTTTTAAGAATAGCACTCTGACCCACAAGGGCGCAGGCCAGGTTCATAAGAGTACATTTAGTGAGCTCTCATTGCTTGTAGCTATTCGAAACAAGTGTCAATGAGTCTGTTTTATCACTAAGAATGGTTACTTTTTCATTTCCATGTAGTATTATGATCTATGGTCAAAGCTTGTCCCTTGTTTCCCCCATGAAAGCAACACTGTTATAACAATCAGTTAAGTGACCGAGTGATGCATTTACATCAAAATCTTTTTGTTACCAATAAAGCGTTTAACACTGATGACATATTATATGAATACAACCAATACTAGAATAGTACAAAGACATAAAAGAGCATATATTATAAAAGTCATTTTTCAAAATTATTAATTTTTAACAATTCAACAATGACTTTACTTTACTGAGTAAAGTAGTAGGTAAGCGAAGTGAATATTTCACTCTTTAATTTCAGCCTAGTAACTTGTGTACCACCACTGGTGTGCAATACGTGATTATGTAATGCTGCGGTTTATATTTAGGGACATCTGCACAAGATAAGAATGCTTATCTCAGCAGTTATGAATATGGAGCCGTGGAGCAACAGAAGGAATATGAGTTATAATAGTCTCCACTGTTACGGGCGACAGAGACAAGCCTGGTTATTAAAATTAATGGAAATATGCACAGGCAGGGAAAAGGGCCAAAGCCTTCTGCTCTCTGTGGTGTTTATAAGCGTGGTGGAGTGTGAGGTTCAGCCACATGTTGTAGGATTCAGATGTACCGAAAAAGCCCAAACCCATGACTGATAGCGAGACGGTTACTGAAACACTAGTATGAAAAATTCAGGAACTATGTTCATGTCGTGTACCAGAGCAGAATCAGGCCTGATTGATCCTTTGATCTTTTCTGATGTTTCACAGATGAGGACCAGTTCTCTTTAAACCACATCCAGGCCGTGTTCCTTCTTTAGGGCTAGCACGCTAACCCGAACCACATTAAAGCAATTAGAAGTCTTATCAGAAATGCTACGCTTAATGAACAAACCAAACACTGATTCCAGAAGACTCTAAGCTAACGTCGTGGACTACATCCCATCCTCTCTATCTGTAAATCTAGCTTTTTCTGAACTGAAGCCAAACCAAATGTAGATTCTGAGATGAGAACCCAAATACACGCACAGACACACACACACACACACGTGGAAATGCAATACACGCAGGTTTTCAGGCTGGTCGGTGCTTGTGTTGCTTTCTGAGTGATGTCCTGGGGGATGCGGAAAAGCCGAGCGGGGCCTGAGCTCCTCCACTGCTCCTTTGTTTATACTGATGGTTTCCAGATGCTAGCCAGTGATCGGACTGCTACGGAGCGGTGGGGAGCAGCCCAGTTTGGGCCAGCGCGCCGGGCTTAAGGCAGCTCTATTTGGGATACTTGAAAAACATGTAATAACTCCAATTGTTTCCAAAGACAGAGAGAGTTTGAAAGCATGTGATTATAAACGATCTCTGCCCTTTTTGAAATTTATTTAGGTGCAAAATGACGTCTGAAGTCATTAATGGGAATTATAAGCCAGTAGACGTGGATTAATTGCATCTGACTTTAATTCACATATTTGTTTCACTCAGTAATTTGTCTGTGTTTCTTTAAAGAAGACCCAGCCAGGTCTTTATTCTGATGCTGATTACATAGAGATTTTGCAGCCTATAATTTCCCTCAGCTCGTTTTTGCCACGGCAGGCGGAGTATTGTCAGTCTCTTCTGCACAACCCCTTTGGGGGTAGATTGTTTTTATAAACAGAGGTGCATTGTGCTTGAGTGAGGGCAGATTTATCACTAACACCGCACACCTGTTCCTCCCGTCACTTTCAGCCTCAGCCACTTTTCTTTACAGGCAATAGAAAGAGACAGCTGCACCAGCAAAGGAGCTGTCCAGAGAGAGAGAGAGAGAGAGAGAGAGAGAGGTGAGAAAGATGGCAGGGTAGAAGAGAGAGACGCACAGAAAACAGGGGCTGTATTTAGAGCTACTAGTGCATGGTGGGATTGATAAATAGTCCCCATAATGCACCTGGCTGAGGTTCTGGCATGAAGTCGGGGCTGTTTAGCCCAGCAGCGGAAACAGCTAATAAAAAATCCTTGTTCTTTGTGCAGTGGGACACAGCTGAGGTGGTGACAGTGTCATTGCTGTGAGAGACTTGAAGCAGTGACCATCTGCACGCTCTCGCTTGGCCCTCAGTTCTGACCGACAGGCTGGCGACTGCGTCCTCACGTCTTTATTGCGTTGTTCCTGTGATGTCAGACAACGCGGGTAGTGATGGTCAAGTGGACAGAGGATTTAACTAAGAGACGCCGAGTGGGCGGCCCATCTAGAAGGAGCGGGGTCAAGGAGTGTGCTGTCTTCTTCCAGCACCGCATGAGAAAATTCAGCATGTGTGTCAGTACTGTATGTGACCTTTCCTGCACATTATTCATGTTTCACATCCAAACTGTACTGATGTGGTCAACCCAAACCAAACTGTGCTCTAAAAATTGTTTTGCAAGTATTATTCGCTCCAAATGGCGCGGCAAGCATTTCTGACAAACAACCTCAAGGTATTTGCTGAATGAAACGCTTATATTGTGACTCACTAGCCTGTCTGGGCCATTTCACTTCACGATGTGGTGTACCATCAAGCCAGAGTATCTCACATTATGATAAAGAAGATGCGTGTGAAGAGTATATGACTGTAAACCATCAACCAACCTCTCTGTAGGTTTATCTGAAAAACCTCAGATTCAGGATTATTCATCGCTAGCTGGGCCACATATGCCCAAAAAGAGCATTCAACTGGTTCCTTGCAATTACAAACTATTTTCCAAAGCCTCAGCGTTGCTTTGCTCACCGAATCGCTTGTTTTCTCACAGAAGCCGACACCGAACGGCATGTAAGATTGGCACGAGAACCCGAGTTTCATTGTCAGGGCTGTCTCCTGCTATTTGTCTGTGCACCGGCAGTGGGAAATATGCGGAGCCTAAATCAACTGTAGGTAGATGTCTCCTGTAGTATGCTGAGAACCCCCCCCCCCGTCCCAGCGGGCTGCACATTGATTCCTCTCAGGTTGGCCGTGGAGCGTCTAATATTAAAGGAGGCTAACTATCCTGCTCGAGACGCAGGATTAAGGGAGTGTCTGTCCACTGGCCATTACTCTTAGCCTGGAATCTAACATCAACACTCGTGAAAGATCACCTTTAGGATTCAGACAGTGGTCTGGAACACATTTTCCAGTGGTCACTAATAGACTTGTTTTCATGATTTACACTGGAGCTGAATTTCAACATGGTTTTCTCACAAAATAACATCCAAACTGCAATTTCAGAGTCTGGCCTTCATACCTTTTAATCAATCTCATGGTATTACCTGAATTACCCTGAAATTCAAAGACCCTGCTCTGGGTGTCGTCTAGACCGATATGACTCACTAAAACAATCTACCTGCACACTTCAAACTGCTAGTGTGTCTCTAAAACCAACCCCCCCGATGAGAACCATCTCTGCGTTCCTGCACGTGATAATGGGTCCGATCCACTGAAGCTGCAGCCAGAACTACAGTGGTTAGTTAACACCGTTTCATCCCCCACTTTTCTCCCTCTCCTCCTCAAATGTACGGCCTAATTGAAAGCAGAGCAGCGATTTTACGATGGTCTCTCTGTGTTTCTCAGTGTTCTGCCCCTATGGAGGCCATCTGCTTTGGATTTAGATTTCCTCCTCCCTCGCTCTCTTTCTCCGTCTCTCCGCCCTCATGACAGGGTCTGAGTGGAGGGTCTCTCCACAGTTGGCTTGGGCAACCGTGGGGCTTGTGGTATTTGTCCACTTTTCGTTTTCTCCGTTTCTCCAGCAGCAGGTTTTTAGACCCCCCCCCCTTCAATCCTCAAGGACCAGAGGCTGATTCACGTCCAACTCTCACATTAATTCGTTCTCAGCCTTAAGCTTTCTTCAGTTCACCTTGTTCTTGTGTCTCATTTCAGTCTGTTTTTGCTTCGCAATCACTTGCGCAACTCTGTTTATTCTACTTAATGCTGTTTGTGAGCTTATTATTCTTGCACTAATCGCCAGTGAGTGATCTGTGTGCTCGCAGTACTGTGAGTGGGAGTAGTGCAGGAAATGCACTGACACTTTCCAGTTGTCTCCAGAGTGTATGAAAACCCGTGGATGAGGAATTTGTTGAGTGTGTGTCTGGGTGTTAAAGGGGACAAGAGGAGAGAGACGCATTGTGTCAGTGTTTGCTTCAGCCTGTGTGTGGCCGTGTTTTGCGTAGATGTTGAATCAGTGAACGTGTCTATCACATATGTGCGTATGCTTGACTTACGAACAGTTCACTGACCTGCACAGTGTGCGCATGTGTCTGATATGATGACGCGCTGCTGTGATCTAGACCAAAGGAGGATGTGGTGAAGCTGTGGTTATGGAGCTACGCTGTCTTCTCTACACACACTGACCCTTATCTCCACAGCCTCAGGGACATAAACAAATGAGGACTGCAGCCGACACTGTCCAAGTGATATGACAAACTGTGCCCTCCATCAAAGGTTTACTTCCACTTGACTGACACCTAAAGGATGGCTCAGATATGTCCATTTAGCTTTTGGCACAGGCTTGAACCGCTTTATTTGCAGAGTGCAAAAGAAAATACAACACATCCTCCTGTACAGGTTCATCTGCAGAGTGTTCCACGAAGTCTGTCTATTGTGTAGCGCCTGTAAATGTTTCTTTAAAGGCTGCATTGTGTGGTTATTTTTCTGGAAATCAAGCCTAACTAAAACATTTACTCAGTCATTCTAGTGTTTACAGCCGTGGGTTTTGATTTGTAATCTGCTGCACCAGTGTAAATAGAAAGACATGTACGTTGGGAAACCCAGAGCTCCCCTCATTAGCAGCTTCCCTGAATCTAGCGCCATATTTCTAAGCTCTTCTCTGTTGGCAGCGGTGGCACAACAGTCCAGATGTTATTGGGACATTGGTTCCCACGTGCTGGGAAGTCCAGTGGAATGTGCAATACCAACTGAAAAGTTTATGACTTCAAGGCCTAAAGTCACTCTCCATCTAAGACCTCCATGAGAGGAAACATGTTGCAATGGCTTGAAAATAACGGACCACAAAGTAGTATAATCACACTGACTCATATTTGTAACTTTAAATGTCCAAATAAATTCTGCATTACTTTGCAGCTGTGCAAATAAAATGTTCCCTATGTATAAACACTGTACAGAAATTGTAATATTCTACGTAAGAATTCATTCTGTTTTCCACATATCTGTCCATATAAGTAACGCGTCAGGTCCATTAGTGAGGTTTTTAACCTAACAAGCGTATTTTCTGTATGGATTCACACAAAAAAAACATCTCATTTTTCATGTCGGTTGGTTAGCTAACATATTTGCGGCGTGCTCGTTGGGAGCATCTTCAAATTCATTGCAAAAGCATTTGTAATCTGAAAGCACTCAGCTGCAGACAGAGCATGACATGCAGCCAAAGGCCAAGGCCAGGCCTTGGAAACAGCATGGAGCTGGAATGGAATGGTCATGGGGAGGAGGAGGATGAGTACTGTTCTGTCCCGCTGAGTCCTGGCTGCAGACTCTGGGAGAGTTTTTTTTTTTTTTATTCGAACAAATAGCTGTAACAGGAAATTATCTCTGTGTTGAAATTCCCAAATGAATGAGGAGCATTAAGGTTGGGCCTCCTGGGTTGTACACCTGGTAGTCTGATCATAATTTAGTTATTGTTTAGTTCTTATTTTGTAGACACATTAGCCGTTAGCTGTACTGCAGAAATGCAGACGTTGCTGTACTTTGTCAGCTGTTTGGCAGCAGCCTGTTTGTACTTAGAGCGCATCCTGACAAGATCATTCGTAGGACAGCACGCAAACAAAACGTTTTGGATGCGGCCCCTTGATTGCGTTAAGACGTTAAGACGTCGCTGTCGGTGCGTACGGTGCGAGGAGCTGTAGGCCAGCAGACGTCAGAGTTTCCAGCCTGCGTGCTGTCACAATGGGTGAAGCGAAGCCGACTGGAAGGTTGAGGTCATGCTGTTGAGGGGCTGGACTGAAGCGCAGCCACCCTTACTTAGCGTTGGCTCGTTGGTTCTGATGCAAAGCGCTGACGTCTGTTAGGACAGCACCAGATGCTACTGATTAAAGTTCCTGAGGCGGGCTGGGACAAAATAAAATAATACTGAGGATACGGTCGATGCCCCTCATCTCACTGTCCCTCCACCATTACCCTGAAGCCAAAACAACAATGGTGAAGTGATTATGAAAACAATCTACAGTCTTGCGGTGAAATTAGAGTGAACACAAAAGTTGAGGGAAGCTCCCATTAGTTACGTGCTGTGCATTGACTGTACTTCTTTCTGTCACGTCAGATATGAATCTGTGCATGAAGGCATTTCTAAAATCCTTCTGGCTCCATTCACAGCAGTTTATCTGCCAAAGGGAAGGATTTTGTTTGCTAAAATAACCACTCCCAGGCTGATAATTCCTGTCAAGTAGAAGCAAGTTTCTCTTTTTCCCTGTGATGCAGCTTCAAATCGATAATGAAATGTTCGGACAAACGTACTAATAAGTGTACTTTTGGATTTCTTTTGGCAGGATGGACAGACTATGGTTTAAGCATTCTGATGACATCAGCAGTATGTTTGTGACATGCTTTCAGGAGAAACCAAGGCTTTTCCTCTAATGCTGTTATAGTGGCCTAAATAAAGTTGCCAGCATGAAGTCATTGGAGTGACTCCTCCCAACAATATTGCCCTCAGGCTAGTGCTTTTTTATGGCTGACTGACTGTTTATAATCATCTCCCTCATGAGGATCAGATGAGTAATTTAATACAGCTGGAATGGAAGTAAAAGTCAATTACACAACCACATATTGTGCCAGAATTATGTGTAGGGGTGTGTTGTATGATGAACTTGGTTATATTATATCCAGGAAGGATGGACACACTCTGTCATAGCTCACCTCCTATTATTGTTCAGCTGAAAACACTCTGCTCTCATTTCTCTTAACAGGCCAGACCCAAAGGTGAAGGGCTGACACCCTACCAAGGAAAGAAGAGGTGCTTTGGAGAATACAAATGTCCAAAGTGCAAGAGGAAGTGGATGAGTGGGAATTCCTGGGCCAACATGGGACAAGAATGTATCAAATGCCACATCAACGTCTATCCACACAAGCAGGTACTGTAAATACATAATGACACTCATGTGGAGTTGATGATAAAATGTGCTGATTCAACAGACTTCACTTTGTCCTGTCGTGTTCTGCCTTGATTTTCCACATGGCTTCATTAAAATAATAATATAATATATAAAACTAACAACTGCTTTGGCTTCTTTGGTAATAAACCAGCACTGAATAAACAAATTACATTTCCTGACTGATAAACCTTTGGGATTATTTAAAAGATGACATTTCTTTACTACTGCCACACCTATTCAGAATAACCCTGAGGTAAATGATACTTACACACGCTCAGACCCTCTCACATCTGATAACATGAAACTGCTGTGAAACTGTATTCACCAAGATCCTGGGGAGTGTTAGTGTGAACTGCAAACACTCAGAGGGAATTAATGCCGGTGAGCTGTCGATTTGCCTCAAACTTGGAACAGGTAGTTAACTAAAGAGACGAATAGCTTGAAAAAGAATCTACTCTCCTCAGCAAGAGATATTTTTATCCCCAGCACTTCATCTTTTAATATTTATGCTTTTCGACATTCTTCCAATTCCAGTTCCTGAAATAAAGTTGCGATTGCTGCTGCTTGTTCTCTGAACACCATGGCGCCCTTAACGCTTCACACCATGAAATGAAGCAGGAAAGGCTGCTCAACGCATTTACATCGAACGTTTGGCAGAGACTCTTTTTCCCACACAATGGAAAGTTAACTTAAAATTAGTTGATTAGTCCTGCATCAAGGTCCGGTCCCTGTGCAACTGTAGCAGGAGCTTGGTTCGCATTGCCTGCATTAAGTCAGACCTGTTGGCTTCCTCCGAACTGGACCTTCAGCTTGCGCTGGGGCGGTTTGCAGCAGTGTGAAACTGCTGGGATGAGAATCAGCACCTCCATGTCCGAGGCCATGGTTCTCGACCAGAAAAGGGTGACTTGCTCTCTCTGGGTTGGAGGAGTTACAGAGCGTGAGATCGACCGATGGATCGGTGCAGCGTCAATGTGGTCTGTCGTGGTGAAGAAGGAGCTGAGCCAAAAGGCGAAGCTCTCTATTTACTGGTTGATCTACGTTCCTACTCTCACCTATGGTCATGAACTTCGGGTTAGCGAGCAGCTGAAATGAACGTCCTTCGCAGGGCGGCAGGGCGCACCCTTAGAGGTAGGGTGAGGAGCTCGAAGTAGAGCCGCTGCTCCTCCACATCGAGAGGAGTCAGTTGAGGTGGCCTGGACATCTATTTAGGATGCCTCCTGGACGCCTCCCTGGAAAGGTATTCCAGGCATGTCCGACCAGGAGGAGGCCCCGGGGAAGACACAGGACACGCTGGAGAGACTACGTCTCTCGGCTGGCCTGGGAACACCTTGGGGTCCCCTCGGAAGAGTTGGAGGAAGTGTCCGGGGGGAGGAAAGTATGGGGCTTTCTGCTTAGTCTGCTGCCCCGCGACCCGGCCCTGGATAAGCGGGAAATGATGATGACGATGATAAAGATGCAGTCATCCATGCTAACCCGCTTTCCTTTGGTTACCCTTTGGATTAAACAGTGGTTCAGTGATAGCTTCTAGAATAAGAATAAGAAACCATGGATGGGAAACACAATTTTCCAAACTGATTGTTAAACTGACCTCCAGCGTGCTGGCTCAGGTTGACTCCCTTTGTCCCAGATAGTCGATCCAAGTCACTGCTGTAGAGGTTGGCTGATATTTCCATGCACGTCATCGTGATCAAACACAAACTGGATCTTTTTTAAAACAGAGCAAGTTTCCATAGCAGATGGTGAGCTGCCTGATCTCTCTGTAGATAATTGTGCTTGGAATAAGTCGAGGAGGGCAAAGTAGCCTGTAATTGGACTGTATAGCTCAGCTGAAGCCGCTGCCAAATAAACTACTAGGTTGATGCTGTGGGTGCTGCTGCCTCTGTGTCTGATATAACTCACTGCTCTGTTTCTGTTTGTGTCCTCAGCGGCCTTTAGAGAAGCCTGACGGCCTCGACGTTTCTGATCAGAGTAAGGAGCACCCACAACACCTATGCGAGAAGTGTAAAGTCCTCGGCTACTACTGCCGCCGCGTGCAATAATCATCGTTCAGCGTTGGAGAGCGAATCCATCATTCGCCCTGAACCCCATCTACTGCCCTCACACCTTCCCCTGACTTTCAGAAGCCTCACATATATTGACTCTAAACCTCCTTTCATTTCGATGTTTTTCTCCATTACGCCTCCGATCCCTCCACTCAAGCCACTCATGGACGACCAATCTTAGTCATTACGCTTCTTCTTTCATTGTATGTACAGTATGGAAGCATACTTCAAAGACAAACATCTTAATTTCGGTTTCCATCTCATGAAGCGCTTCATCAAAAGCTAAAACCTGCCAAATTCACCAGCTCATTAATGCCTTGCCTGTCAGAAACCGCCTGACCCAACTGATCCAACAACAGCAGCGGCTAATCGTCGTACTGATGAATAGCATCGGACGAGCATTTCATTCATGTCACTGACAGTATTGGCCTCAATAGATTACCTCACCTTCGGGTTTATTGGCTTCCTGCCCTCCACCTGCCAAGTGAAGCGCGTGGCAATGTGACGACCGTTTAACCCAGGCCTTTCGTAACGATGTCATGTATACAAGGTATTTTTTCCATAATAGAGTAAACAGCACATCTTATTAACTGTGAATTAACTGAGGGATAACGTGCCATACATCCCTAGCTTACATTGGGCCTATTTATTCTCTTGTTGTCTAGTGTGCAATTATAACTTTAACTGGGATATAAAAATGTTTTTTGTATGTTTGTTTATCACATTATTGTGTAACTGCTTCCATGTGTCTTTAGAAACTACTGTAGGTTCAGTTGCATATAGTAGCTCATCTAGAATTAGATTTTATTTTTATTCCCTTCCCTGAATCCTCATTATTAGTACTAGATAGTGTGTCAGCGAGATGTTTTACATGTATATTATCAAAGCAAGATTCTGTTGAATGAACTGCTTGCCACGCGCGTTACTATTATGAAGCAGGATTTTAGATGCTGAGCTGTTCGCATGTAAAACCTGATTTGATTTTAACCACAAATTAGTACAAAGGAAACGTTTGTATAATAGAAACTCAGTTTCTAATGTTTCTGATCACATTTTGTGCTAATTGATGATGATCCTTTGTGGAGGTGGTGAAGCAAAATGGATTAGTATTTATTGCAATGTCCAGTAGCTGATTGTAATGTAAAGGGACTCTGAAGCTTTGGAGCACTGCAGAGAGAAAGAATAAGAATTATTATGGAAGGGCGATGCTGAAGATTCAAAGGTATACTGAACGTGGTGACGAATTAAGTTTACACTTAAATCCATTTTTATGGGGCCTACTGTTAGAAACCATTGTCTGTATAGTAAGAGAAGTACACATCCTTTTTACATTATCACCGAAAAATTCGTGTAGGTTGGGCCTATAGAAATGTGCCTTTCAAGGAACCTGGTCATAGGAATTGTGAATTATTTAAATGTACTGTATTTGTAGACCTACAAGAGGTCGACTATTTTGTATTGCAACATACTGTGTGTGCCTTAACAGAGCATCCTGCAGTATTAAAACTAGGAGGCCATTTGAAATTAGGAAAAGACGTGCGGAGATTAGAGTAAACATGTATGTGGTAACTGTGACGAGCTGTATAGTAAGTTTAACGCAGGTTGACAAAGGACGAGGAAAGTTTATGGGTCTGAACCGACATGGTGGGTGTTCGCTTTGAACTGAGGCGTAGGCTGAACGTGCATTTGTAGCTGACAATAACAATCCTCCTGTGGTCTGTTGTCACGGAATATCAACAAAGATGTTCTTTCTCAGTCAATCATCACAACGGAACAGGGTTGCAAATGAAACCGTGGACTTCACTCTTTTTTCTCTATTGTAGTTTTTTTTTTTTTAATGGTTTTGTTCAAAAATATACACGGTCACAGGTTTCATCCAAGTTAGACAGGCACTGCCCAGTAAGAGGAACCTGGGTAAAGTTGGTTTAGCGCCCCTTTAAAAAACAACTGGAGGTTTGTGTGTATATGCTAAACCCAGTGAATGAGAAACTCTCCACTTAGCCCACCGCCGTTGGGAACAGTCAGTTTATCTGATATCATCTTTCCTTTGCTCTAAGCGATGACGTTACCCTGACAGGCCTTTACATATGAACCTTACTGTCACGTGGCTGTAGTGAAAGCAAAAGATACCAATGATGTCTTATGAACTAGCCTCATAAACAAGTAACAATGTCACGTGATTCAAAGATTTCTGGCAGAATACGCGATGAGAAATCCTGAGTTTGATTCCGCCCAGAGACACGTTATGAGGAGACCATCGCACACAGCAAATCAAGAGCTGACGGAAGCAGCTGAAACAATGCATTTGAAAAAAGAAAACACAAAGAAATCACTGCTTTCAGACTTTTCTTGAATTTCATATACTTGACTTTTCTAATACATTTTCAATTCAAATTTATTTTCTATGAACAAGATGTGCATTTTAGAAACAATTAGATGTTTGATGATTTTAAAGCAATCTGCAAAAACTCTAGTTATTTCCCTGACAGAGAGACTGTTTATGTATATATTCGATGGCCATCGTTTCCAGGACCATAGCTCTTTTGAAGTATTATGCAATATCGAAGCTTTTTTGTGTGCGTGTGAGAAGAAGGGCCTATTGCTGAGAATTAAACAAAGCTGGGAGTTTTTTCTTTATGTTTTACAACAATCTGAGGGGTTATCCTGCAGAAATATTTATGGAGATTTTTTACAACTTTTTTGTATAGAATATGCAACAAAGTTACACTAAGAAGGAAATATTGATGTCTACATAAAATATTATAAAAAGCTGGTACATAATTAATACCCTTTCTCAATTATAAGCCATTGTATATTTGTGTTTTTGTTCTATGATGTTATCAATGTTAACCCACGACCGGTTGCTATTTGTTACTAATTACGAGCTGCCATTTACATACATACAGTTGCATGTATTCATTTTGTAAACAGTAACAGCAATATTTTAAAGATACGTTGTGTTAACATGCAGAAGTTTTAATTAGTGATGGATACTCACCACTGTATAAGCACATTAAACTGTGAGATGTAGTTTGCTTAAAGCAGCAAAGACAAGGAACTATTATAAAATGTTACAGTGTTATTAGTAGCTTAGAGGGTGTGTGACAAAGAACTGTTTTAGAGTTTGCATGTGCATGTGTTTGGTTTCGGATGAAATATTACTTTGTGCAATGCAGACCTATTTAAGTACTATAGAGTAGTTGGCTACAGTACATATTGTTTTTATCATTATCCGCAATTTCTGACTGCTATTAGTTTTGAAGTATTTCATTTACCGCTAGCGTAGCCTCTGCGAGTAGTACATATTTACTGAATGTACTGTGTTAACACGTACGTGGTCAATTTGGAAAGTTCTGTTTGTATGTTTTTTTCTGTCTGTATCACTTGAGATGTTTGTAATGCAACATTGCAATAATGTAATATCTGAATTGGACAGAACGCAGGCGTGAGGTTGGGAAGACGACGATTTTGGGAAACACAGCCATGGTTTCGAAAGGAGACCACAAGTCTGTTTTTCATGTCCATGAAATGGCATTCCAAAATGTGCCTTATTTGTTAGTTGGGAAAGCGTTTGTGCTTTTAGACTTTCGAGAGTTTGATGAATAAAAGTCATATTGAATTAGGCCTCCTTGGATTGTGTGGTTTCATTTGTTTTGGTCCTGATGAAATGTTGTTACCAAGAACAGGGAAGTATTCAGCCAACAGCAACACTTTCTGGTTGCTCCCTTCCATTTAATACCCATAGCAAAGAAGTTTCAGCATGTTTTCATCATCACTGTGTCTCTGACTGCAAGATGAATTCTTACATATGTGTATAGAATATGATAAAGAGGTTTTTAATGGATTATTTTTGGTGGTTGTGCAGAGACGCTTTTTTTTTTTTTCCACTTTCTGTGCAAGTGCTGAAAAAAAACCCAGAGACGACGAGGTGAAAAGAATTGATTTCAACACATCTGAGGCAAACAGTGGACAGGAAACCCAGAGCACGAAAAAGGACGCTTGCTGACACGGGTGATACGTGTAGACATTTACAGCAAAAGAACCAGTTCGTACCAGTTGTAAAGATGTCATTGTTCTGCATGTGTATTAAACATTGGCCACAGCACTGGCGTCTTTCGAGCCAAGTTTCCATGCGCAATATTGGACGTGCATTCCAAATAACTAAAACTACACCAGAGGGTGGGGATCCAAATTATATCAAGTTTGTTACAACATCTCCAGCTCAAACAGAGCGAGAGCTGAAAAGTCTCTATAGCAACAATGTAATTTGAGAATTCAAACAAACGGTGGACGGTCCGCGCGCATATGGTTTCATTTAGGGGCAAGAGCTGCTTTTTCACGCTGCTTCATTATTTACTTTCATAAAGTATTAGCTCGATAAGCGGCACCACCCAGTCACTGGCTTTCTTTTCTGTCTGTCGTCAAACACTCTGCAGTGAAGGAAGAGCAGCCCACATACGAGCTTTCGGGTTTCTTCGGTGGTTTCAGCAGATGAAATCATCTGTGTTCACTGTGTCCAGCGAGGCTGATGCTTATACTCGTCTGTCAACGGCACTCATGTGATATTACAGCTCCACTGTAGGTGGATATCACTTGATGTAACATCCTGCTCTGGATGGACAGGAAGTCGGTCCCGCTGAAGAGCCGGAGGCTAAAAAAAGCTGCTGGATCATTTCCAGGAAGCTTTAAAACCAGCAGGGCTGGTGGCACACAAGAGCAAATGTCCTGTCCCAAGACCAGAGTTAGTAAAACCTGAACCCGTCGTTTATTTGGCAGAAAACGGAGAGTAATAGCACATCAAGATCATTTTACATAGCGGATGGTTTGATACACAAAGCAGATGGGTCAAGGTTAGAAAAACATCTGTAAGTACTTGGACATATAGTATCATGGTTAAAAGTCTCTAAACCTTTTTAACTTTGTGACTTTTGCTCGTCCTTGAATGCAGGAAGAAAGCTAAAGTAAATACCAAATGGTTGCATAGTGAGTCACCCAGAAGTCCACAATTATCCTTACGTGCTATTTGACCTCGCCACAGTCAGTGATGACAATTTTCTTGATCACGCCGCCATCGTGTAAACCAAAGGATTCCATTTTGGTAACCACATCCATACCTTCCTTCACCTGCCCAAACACCACGTGTTTACCATCTAGCCTGGTAAAAACAACACAGGCAGGAAGTCAAGTCAGTAGATGCTTGGTGATTGGATTTGATTTATTTTGAAGCATTAATATTAATAAATATTTACCATTCAGTTTTAGTTGTGCAGATGAAGAACTGGGAGCCATTGCTGTTTGGTCCTGAATTTGCCATTGAAAGTATCCCTGCAGAGACATGTACATTCATTTACTGCCATGCAGTCAACACAGTCAACGTCCTAAAGACAATCAGAACATGAGTCAGCAGAACACGAACAGGATCATCTGCATTTGGCATCGGAAGCACGCTGTGCTACACAGACGTCAATATGAAGAACCAATGAATTTTTCGTGTGGGTTGAGTTCATTGGAGAAAGTAGTTGATGTGATCTGTGCTTTGGCTTAGAAGTAGGTCATTCACCTGAGCCAGTAGCGTTAATGCTGCTTGAGAACAGGCGGTGCCATCTAGTGGAGAGGCCCCTACATTCACTTTAGACTAAAGGTCTCTCGGTAACGAACCCAGAGAACAGAGGACGGGTGGACAGAAACTGCTCCGTACCTGGACCCGTGTGTTTCAGCTTGAAATTTTCATCTTTAAAGGTTTTCCCGTATATCGACTTCCCTCCTGTCCCGTTGTGTTCGGTGAAATCTCCCCCCTGCAACAGAGACGCTGCGTCACTACAGGACTCGGCAAACGTGTCGCCTCGCTCTGCGGGTCTCACCTGACACATGAACTCAGGTACGATCCTGTGAAACACACTGCGCTTGTACCCGAAGCCGTGATCCCCAGCGCACAGCGCCCTGAAGTTCTCTGGACAGACGCCCGCTTTGGTTAGACGAGGGCTCGGTTCATCGTAATGTTGCGTTTACGGCGGCGGGTTAACGTGGTTTACCTGCAGTCTTTGGCACAACGTCCGCATTCAGCTGCAACACAAAAACCACATCAACTCATGCGCAAAGCTGCCGCCCAGGGTCGAAACGCGCTGCAGGACGCGGAGCTAGCGTCGTTTAGCCGCTTCAGCTACCTCGATGACGATCCTCCCGAGAGGCTCGCTGTCGGCTTCGATGTCCAGGAACACCACCGGGTTCCTGGCGGGGCCGGAGGAGAACAGCCTCGCAGCGGCGATGCCCAGCGAGCTGTACCTCAGGCGGCTTTTGATGGGCAGCATCGCTCGGCTCGGCTCGGCTCGGCTGCGGAGGACCTGCAGGCCACGGGTGTCCGGTGTTTACATGTGACGTCACCCGACAGCGACCCCACGTGGCAGGTTTGGGGAACTGAGCCGGTAGGTGACCCGGAGAACTTGACACTCACAGGAACAGTCGCACATTTGACTAAACAAAATAAAAATGAGTAAAACCTCCAACAGGACCAGGATCAGGGTTGGCGACCATCTGCCTCGACTGGCTGGGGTGACTGGAAAGTGACGAGAGAAAAGATGAATCTTATGCATGTCGAATCACAAGGAGTCCATCAATTGTTTCATCTGAATACATATTTATTAGATAAATATTAGGCTGTCACATCATCTAACTACATACAGATTTGCAAGACTAAAAATCACAATGTTTCTCTGACCAGTTTAGAATATGAAATGATTGTACACGGGATGTACAAAACCAAAGAGACAACTGCCATCTGTTGTGCCAATCACTTCAGATTGTACCTTAATAGCATATTATGCCAAATTGCATAAAAATTATAAATTTGACAAAATGTTTTTTTTTTTACAAACTGTAAATGTGGAAACAACCCTTAAGAGCCACTCGAAGCTCGATGTCTCCAAGTCCCAATTATACCTCAGCAGGTGTAAATAATTTTGTAGCACCTTTATAAAGTAGACAGGTAATAGAGAAATACACAGAGGTTTAATATTACACAAAGGAAAGTGTCTTTTTTTCTTGGAACCCCCGCGTGGAGGGGTACATAAAGTATCTTACATAAATGAACAGGCGTGGTTAGAGAGGTCTGCACAGACGCAATCAAACACATTTTCCCAAGTCAATGTCTGACGGGAGGATGCAAGCTTTACAAATTCTAAATACACTATGCACACTCCCACTGGAGAAAATGAATACATTTCTGTTATCGTGTCTCTATCTGTCATTTACATTATATACATGTTTCCCCTACACCCACACCCCCACCCCCCGACCCTCTGTCACAATCTGCACTCATAATGCAAAGAGAATCACCCCCCCCCCCCCCCCCCTCAAATTTCATTTTACAACATTAATTGCATTGTCTTTCAAATCTGTCAGCTGAATTTCCAAGGTCTGCGATCAGACAGTACAATTTGTGTCATTCGAATTACTAGACATGATTTTGTGAAAGGTTACAGTTACACACTGTGTAGGGAAATACAACATCCCAATGCGGCAGTGCATTGTCTTTAACGAAGAAACAAACAAACAAACAAAAACAAACACAAACAACATCTGATCCTTCAACTTTGTTATATGCAGGTAATTTGATTAAGACCCGTGAAGCCAAAATTGGTTCTTCAGTCAGATTGCAAGTCTCAAATGGGGGAATTTTATGTGACAACATACAATATAGTTTAAGTTAATAGAATGTACTGCATAAAACTGTGTAAACCAAATCATACCAGTCATAAAAACAATGTTCAGAAACATTAACTTAAAAATGGAAACCGTACAAGATGAGATGAAAATACACAAATCATGTTTACACATTTTTCTCAATATGGTTATAAAAAAAACTCAAAAAATAAAACCAAGGAGATTTTGCACATACTTTAAATAACAAGGACAAGGTTATTTGTTCCAATAATAATAATAAACAAATAACTCTTAGACTCTTAGAGCTGCTTAAACATCAGCGGACGGTGACAATAAGTCGTATTTCCTGCTGCATAATTCAAATGTTCCTTTTCGTTGAAGCATTGTCACAGGGCAATGGAAAACTGTACGCAACACACATGTACTCGACACAAGGCCAGTGAGAGTGCATTGAAATCTCTTACAATTTTGGACTGGTTATAAGGGATTTGTGTGTGTTTGAGTGTATGTGTATTCTTTGACATACAGTACCATGTAGTTGCCAGTAATAGATAGATAGGTACAGTACTGTACAGTCACTAAGTATTCACAAAGGGTATTTACAACAGCTCTGGAAACACTGTTGGATCATGCAGGATGTTTTTACCCCAGAAAGTTGAAGTTGGACAGTAACAAAAGGAAAAAAGTACACAGTCACACAGATGGTTCAAATACAGACATTTAGGAACTTGCGTAGGAGGTTGAAATCCTGCTCTTCCGCTAACATTATATGTGGGGAAAGGACTTTGGTGACGTGTTTCTGGTTACCTTTCAATGCAGGACAAAGATAAAACACTAAAACTGACAAGGATGGAAAAACTATGAGTGTGAAGTAGAAACCAGGAGGGAACTGAAATAAAGCACACGAAGGCTGGACAAAGACAAAAGGAGCCTTTGGCACACATGCACTCAAAGAAAGAGAAGACGGAGCAAAACACGACCATAAATACAGACGAACAACTGCAGACTAGTTGGAGGAGGAGAACTGAGACAGCTCTCAAAGTGGATTGTTCATCCTTCATCTGCCTCGAGAACACTTCTACACACATTCTACATACTTCTACACTTGTACATACTTGTGTATGTACACCAACACCCACACACACTGTATTGCACAACATGCACTTGTTTCCTTTGTTGACATAGAGGACATTTTAATTTGCCCTTGCAGTGCTTTGATTCTCATGACTTCCAGTTAAACTGTCGCGCACACACACAAACACACACACAATGGAAAGTTCCGTGTGGGGGGGGTGTCAAAGAGCATGTGCCAAAGTTTTGGAAGAACACATTACAAATAGGATAAAAACAATTACAACACAATGTTTTTTCCCCTCTTATTCTTTTCGTTTTTCACAAAATGACAATTTAAAAAAGAACAAAAAGAAAGTTACAACACTTTTCATAGAGCTCATATAGGCTCCTGTCTCCTCCGTGTTGATACACATGATGATTAGCTGCACAGTTTTCAATATATTTTACTTTAGTGCCCGCCAACATGGCTGTAAATGTGTAAATGGCGTGTTTAAGTCGGAGGCGGTAACAACTGGTGCGTGGAATCTTTACGAGAGGCAAAAAGGCAAAACGGGGGTGTTGGGAAATGAGTGGTGTTCCTGCTTTCTCCCTCGAAGTTCCCAAACGGGAAGCCTCGTTTCTTATGTCGCACGCTATCTGCGGAGAGATGCGTGTGCACGCGTGAACACAGAGCACTAGCTCAGGTGTCAATAGTAGGTCTGTGACGTGTCTGTGGATGGACAGTCAAACGCATCAGAGCTCGCACGGAGGACGTGAAGGGCTAGTTGTTCTCGAAGAGGGAGAGGAGGTCGTCGTTGCTGTTGGCGGGGAGGTCGGGAGGGTCCAGGTAGGACAGCAACTCGTCTGGGTTGGCCAGTTCTGGAAGCAGCTGTAGACAAAAGCCAGAAAGAGACAAATGAGTGGCAAGGCTAGGTACCCTGAGACATACAGGACTTGTGTTTGTGATGGTGAACGACGCTAATTCAAGTGCCCGTTGAAGCTAGTGTTTACGTAAACGCTGACACCACTGCAATTTGAGAGTCCAATGCAAAGAGAGCACACAGCAAAGAGATGAGAGCAGTCGCAGCAGACAACGTTAGCTGTTACAGGTCGCTTATGATGCACAAAGCAGACACACTTACATCCAGGGAGGGTTCAGGCATATCCTGGGCTCCCTGACCCATCTGCCCATCTGAGGAGGGGTTAAAGTTCAGATCGCTGTGGGGGTGACTGATCTGCCCAGGCTGCTGAGGTTGCGACGGGCGAGGAGCCTGCGATGACTGGCCACTGTGATGCAAGGGCTGCCCTGACTGGCCACTGTGATGTAAGGGTGGCCCTGTTTGGCCGCCAGGGTGGGGAGACGCATGCAAGCTCTGCTGCATGGAGTTATGGGACTGATCGGGATGTGACATCTGCAGGTGCAGGAGGGAGACAGGAAGCGGGAGAGAGACGCAGAGTGAAAAATAAGGTAGGAGAGACAGAGAATGAAGGAGGGAGTGTTAAGAAGGCGAGGGGGAGGGGATGCGTGGGAGAAAGACAGAGAGAAGCTAAATGAGTTCCAGCGTGAATAATATGGAACAGGCCTTGTAAATGGAAGCTGTGATCAGCAGACATGTACAGCTGCAACATTATACGGTGACGTGAGCATGTGAGCACAACTGAGCACACATGCTGGCTGGAGGCTCAGGCTGCACCTTGGTCAGATAACAAGCCTGAGAATAGGACAACACGGCCTGGATGGACCAAATTAAGCTACACGGCAAAATAACTTCGCAGTGACACAAAGCTGAGGTCATTACATTTCTATACCGTTCCATTAAACATACTTGTTGCGATCCCACTTACTGCATCATTCATGCCGTGATTAAGGGGCTTTTCCTGCGAGAGGAGTCCACCAGGTGCATCTGGGGGATGAGAGAGCTGGGGGCCATGGATGAAGTCATTCATAGGGGGACCACCCCCTCCTCCAACTCCACCACCAGAGGGGTTTCCGTGCGGAAAGTCAAAGTTCCCTTGGCTGTGGTAAGTGTTGCCTGGAAGAACAAAAGAGGAAAAACGTTTGGTCTTCCCGACTTTGACGAATCTAGACTGTTGCAAAAAAAGTTTCTTTTCAAAATGATGACATCACCGGAGGTACACGGAACACTTTTTACCGTTGATCAGAGCAATAAACACAGGTTCTGCATAGAAAACTCCTTTGCTTTGTTTAATGCACTAGAGACACGTCAGTGGTAGCAAAACAGCCTGACTTGTGACAAATGAGACTATCCAGCTGTACATCTACACAGAACACAGGTTGCTGTTTATTACCTGCCCCTGGGTAATCTCCCCCATTGCCACTAGAATGCTGACCAGGGTGCGAGGGGTATGGAATTGGACCCGGTGCGGGGCCAGGGCCCGCTCCTGGTCCAGGGCCGGGCCCTAGTTGGGCGATCATTTCCATCACATTGGGCATGGTCATTTGACTGGGGCTCATGCTCTTGAAGCGCTTGGATAACGGTGCGTCGGGGTCCTCTTTGATATGTAGCTCAGACTTTATAGGAACAGGTCGCCAGCTACATGTAGGGTCTATAGTGACTTCCTCAAACTCTGAACTGTTGGAGGAAACCGTAGATGGTTTATCTTTGCTTTTAAGTTTACTGCTGAAAGTGTTTGAGAGCTGAAAGAGAAGAAACTTACTTTTGGATGGCATTGAGAATTCCCCACATGTACTGGTCCACCTCCAGGCCTTCTAATAATGCTGTTTTACTGCAAGACGGAGGAACGGAGCATATAGTTCACCAGAGACAATCTTTAACAATAAAAAAAGAAGCAGTAAACAAACTCTTTACTCACTTGCACACAGGACACCTCCATGTCCCCCTCTCACAGTTAAGCTGCAAGTAGGACTCCAGATCAAAGCACTGTGAAGAATAACGTCAAACATGTTGCAGAACATCTCCCGACTAGAAATAATAAAGAACCGTTAAACCTTAACACACCTGCACGTGTTTGCAGTCGTGCCCCCGCGCTGGTAGCTGGATGCGTCGGAAGGTGATGGGACACTTCAGCGACACTTTAATGGCCGTCTGCTCCACACCGTCTTCTCCGTTAAGAGTGGTGCTGCCCGCTGAGGCTGCCACGCTGCTGAAATTCCTCTTAACTAACAAAAACAGCAAAACACAAGTTTGTAATTAAGAGAAATTAAGTCGCATATTACTTTCACCAGGGGACAAAATGAGCCTTACTCTTGGTGATGCAGTGTTCTGCGGGAAGGAGCCTCTTCTTCAGGAGCCCCTGGAGGACGGATCGCACAGATGGCCTGTGGACCAGCTGCAGCACAAACAGGTGGGACTGCAAAGCAAAACAGCAGAACATGAACAGAGTTAGCACAGACAGCTGACGCTCCAAGTTAATCAGCTCAGCGCATATCCTGAAAGCCACCAGCAACCACAGTGCATATGTGAAAATCATCCCACTTGACGCCGCTGATGAAATAATTACACCGCTGTTCTGACAGTAGGACGCGTAGTGTTCACTCACACAGCAACAGGCGGTGACTGTAATCTGGATGGTGTTTCTCCCTGGTTGGCATACGTGCTTCAGGTGCAACGGTTTATGGGAGGTTTTGTTGTCTCCCCTCTCGATGGTGAGCGGCGTAGCGTTGACGCTGACTTGGACAGAGGCAGGCCAGTTGGTGTTCATCTGCCTGTCTTCATGGTGGTAGCACTTGAACTGTAGCTCAAGGTCTGACCTGGGAGCGCAACCAGTCGACAGTATATTTAATAGTTTTAAGAAACCACCCTTAAACAGGGAGCAGATGGAGACGTGCAGAACTGCAGGCTAGTTTTACCTCCACATGAGGGTCTGGTGGACGGAGGGTCGAAGGTGGAAGACGTGGTTGCTGACAGCCAGGTTATGCTCTAAGCGGAAGGGCTCCAGCACCACTCCGTCTCTGACTGGGAACGTCAGCCTCAGCTCCTCATTGGGGTTATCTGAGAACAACAGACAGACACACGAGCTTACTGTAACACCGGTAAAGCCGTACAATGCATCAGATCAACGAGAATAAAGGCCGTGTGAATCATTTGCGTCGCGGCTGCTGGGGTACTCACTCGGAGGAGGTGGAAGAGCTGTCATATTTGGTTTCATGTCGGGTGGGAAAGGGGGCTTCACATCCTGGTTTGGCGACAGGTAGGGGGGAATACTACTTCCTGGGGTCATAGGGGGTGTGGGGTTTCCAGGGACTGGGGAGTGGGGGTAGTTACCAGGCCTGTGGGACTGTAAAAGGCAGGAAAGTGTAATAATGAAAACAGCTGCAAAACCCATTTCACATACATGACTGCATCAGATTTCGCAGACAGGTTGTGGCTGTGGATAGTTAACAGGGGGGAACTTTTTCCTTCCTAGATACTGCAGACATACCCCATTGCCTTGCCCATAGGAGTAACCACCTCCAGAGAAGTTGGTGCTCTGGCCATTGAAAGGCTCTTGCTGAAAAAGAAGTAAAAAACAACAGTCATGTTGGTACAGTCCCCTATAGCCCTGGGTGCACAGAACAGAGGTTGGAAATGTGCCTAGTGATCTGAACAACAGACCTTATAATACTGGCCCATGGGCATGCCAGGTGGGTACTGGCCTTGGCCCTGCTGCCCCGGCATCCTCTGGCCGGGGTAGTTAGGAGACGGCAGCGGCCTGGAGGCGTTCGTAGGGTACTGCCCTTGCTGTGGTGGGAACTGACTGTTCGGTCCATACTGCTGGCCACCATAACTTGACTGGAAGAAGAAAGAGGCGATACACAGACGTTAGGAGAAATATGACATTATTTGCATTTTGGCGATCAGATCTCTCCACTCACCTCCCCAGGGTATGGCCTCTTGATCCCTTGCATGGGCATGCCCTGTCGAGGTCCACTGGGATAGCCCTGCTGGGGCATCCTTTGGCCGTGAGCTCCAAACGGCCCCATACCTGGAGTTCGAGCCTGGTTCATCCCTATGGGAGGCCCACTCATATTAGGGTTGCTCATGGCTGATCCCATGCTGGCTGGATTCATACCTCCAGGGGGCCCTCTTGGGCCTGGCTGGTTCATAAACTGGTTATTGTAGGCCTGAGTGGGGCCCATTTGGAACGATGAACACATCTGGAGGCGAAACAGAAGGTTTCACTCTAAAATCATTTTAGTAGGTCGCCAGCAAGCGGTTGGATAATAGGTTCCCACGCACTGTGTTTGTATTTTATAGTGTTTCGAGTGGTTGCAGCTGCAAACATGTTAGCAGGTGTGTACTGTACCTGTCCATACTGGTTCATATCTTTATTCTGGGTCTCTTGCAGAGCTGCCACTGTCGCCGTTGCTGTGGCTGTTGCCGTAGCAGCAGCCGCAGCGACAGCAGCAGCAGCGGCGGCGGCGGCTGGCTGAGTGAAGTCACCAGGAGGACGCGTGTGGGACGTCATGCCCATACCGCCTGGAGGGGCGTTGGGAGCTCCAGAATAACTAGGGCAAACACGGAGTGAACGATTTAGTCGTAACGGTAACATTCTTTACTCTTTAAAAAGAGACACGTGTGCAGGCTCCTACCTCCCGCTGTATCCTCCAGGACCGCCGGGGTAGCCAGGCCTGCCGTACATGCCCTGCTGCATGTATGGCTGTGTGGAGCCCCCTTTGCTCGGGAACTGTTGCTGTTGAGTACTGAACTGAGGCGAGTTGAGCCCCGCTGTGCTGGCTGACATACTCGATGCCATGGAGTTACCCCCAGGGTTCATGTGGTTATTGCTGTTTGCCATTGGGTTACCCAGCACCTACAGGAAATATTCATTAGGTCAAGAGAAACAGAGGGATGGATTCATTCTACGTTTCATCTAGTGCTGACGTACCTGACTCTGTGACGTGTTGGTTACGCCCCACACTGTTGTAACCACAGACAATGACCCAGGGGGCTGGTTGGTGTTTTGTTGCCAGGGGACAGAGTCATAAGGAAAAGATCCATCACTGAAAAGTAGTTCAAAAACACAAACATGAGCATGAAGTCACTTCACGTTTCACCAAGCCAAGAAAAGATTGAAAAGAAAGCCTGTGGATTCAAATGTCCGTCCAAAAATGAGAATAATCTGGGAATTCTTTTTGCCAAAGTCTTAGGCAACTGGGAATGTTGGGCACTGGGTTTCAAAACATGTTTTCCGCCAGGATGTCTGGCATTGGCTGCAGCACATGCTACAAATGAGCTGATAAGGAGATGAACATAAAATATGATTCAATTATTATTATATAAGTTGTTGAAAAGTCTCTGGATTTAGACAGGCAGTGCAAAGCAATTGGGCAGTTAAATATAAAACAAGCTAAATCTCCGTGGCAAGAGGCTAGTGGCCAATCTAGTGGGAAAAAAACTGCTGTTTTTGGACAGCAGCTTGTTTTTGCTGTGAGGTTAGCTTTTTGGAAAGGACGACTTGTTCAATATTTCCTCATTAAGGCACAGCATCATTCCAAGGTCCTCAGAGGAGAGAAACAGGGCTCTTGGCTAACTCCAGGTTTTCTTCTTCTTCTTCTTCGAGAGAGATTGTGAGCGGTTTGAGCACACAGTCTTCTTCATTGCTTCACAGCTCTCTTCCCTGTTGGTTTGTCCCCTCAACCCCAAATCGCCTCAGCTTAAAGTACCTCTGGCTCTTCTCCAAAATTCTCTGGTTTACGTGACATGTGAACTCGAGATAACAACATGATATTCATTATGTAAGTTATTGATACTATTTCAATACACTTTCCTCCGTTTCACTCCTTACATTAAGATTCCGAGGAACAAAACATTCATGACACTGGTGAGGTGGTAAAAACAGCAACATGACATTGGGAGACAAGCTGAGGAAATGTCTCAGGCTCCCCACTGACCTATGTGTGAGGCCGGGTTTCATGCCGCTCATACTGGGTTGCATGGGGACTTTTCCCTGCGGTTCGTTCTGCCTGTTCTTCTGGTGACGCAGCAGGAGGAGGCGACCGAGCTCCTCGCACCACGACGACAGCAGGGCTGCAAGGAAAGCACACAAACCGCGCATATGTTAAAGGTTCTGTGTGTGTATGAATGTGAGTGAATTAATAGAAATAAAACAGCTGGATGCTGGATTGTGCTGTTTTTTACTTCACTTCTCAAGCACGCTTAAATGTCAAACTCTGATGAACAGATTTGCGCTGTCAGGTGTCTCAGCAGTGGACTAGACTGAACTATGTCCAGAGCTATTAAAGCCTGAAGTTATTTCTAAGGCCTCCAGGGGGCAGCGTAACTCAATAAACCTGCATCGATTGTTTCCCTGTGTGGATTTCACAACAGTTATATCACACCACCTCTACCTGCAGTGCAAGATGTAAACTGAAATCTATCTTGAACACAAAAGGGCCTCCCAGCTTTTTCTGCCACAAAGAAGGAAAGGCTGTAACGAAGCGACGAGCCAGACACAGACCGAGCGACGAGGCTGCAGATAGGATCTATGTAGGAAGTAAGAAACCGTGATATCTTCACTTTCATTGACTTCCTCTACTCATCAGCAGCGCTTGATTTGTCTGGACAAGCCCTGTGTGCGAGCAAAATCAAACAGAGCACTTGTTTCACTGGCTTCGTGAAGACAATGACAGTGGGATATTGTTTTTCTTGGGCCAATATTATTAGATTTTGTTTTCCACAATGCCAATCAACGTGGCTTTCTTGAATCAGTGACAGTTGTGTGGCTTCTTCTTTTAACACACTGTCTTCTAGTCGCGTTGAGTTGAAAAAAAGAAAGGTTATAGTGTTCAGTAATTCGTTTAATAATTGACGCCAACACTATTTTTAGACTTGTAGACCCAGATACATCAGCTCTTAGAAAGTGCTGTTACCAGGTTTGGGGTTTCAACAAGAAGAATTCTTGAAATTTGCCCTGAAGAAATGCAATCTACACAAATATAAATATCAAACGTGTGTCAAAATGTCAAGCAGATTAGATAACAAGGACAAATATCAAAACAAAAAAGACGCCTCAACCTCCGACTTTGAATTCGTCTGTAAATTCAGCTGAAACGTCTTGTGCTGAATGTGTGAATGAATAATGTCAGATCTGATGACATACTATTCTCAAGTAAAGCCTGATAGAGGTAAGGAAGGAAAAGAGGGGAAAGGAATGGAGAAGAAAACAGAGGAGTGGTAGCACTCTCTCCTGGAGGGTGGAGAGAGCCAAGCCTCCTAGTTAGAGAAGAATTATTCCACCCTGCCATTACAGGGAGCTTATCTCCCCACTAAATCACCACCTCCACACGAGGGACTGTCTCTTCAACTGGCAACCCACCATTTAGACGTAAAGATCAGCTCCAAGCACAAGAGATGGAGTCACTCAGAGAGTCAGAGGAGGGAGAGGGATGACTTATCATATCAGTGTGGCTACGAGCCACTGCATCTAACAAGATGCCGTGGCCAGAAGTCGTTCGTAACAGAGCGAGGGGCCGCTCCGGGCATCGCGCACATTTAGCAAGTTTACTACAGGGTACATGACCCTTGCCAACACCATCGCACAGCCGCCAACTGTGCTACCATAAGCCTGTCAGTGTGTGTCAATGCCCTTCTCCCATACACAGCCACATTCCTCTTACTGTTTTTCTTACATTTTTCTCCTGACAACATTAAAAGAGTATCGATCAGTGAGTGTAAACTATAATTAATTGAGGTGTGAGCCGATGCCAAGAGCCCAGACAACCCAGCCAACAAAACAAGTTCTCAGCCTGGTCACATGTCTCATTTTCTATTTGTTCCATACGCTACCATCATTATATCATCATTACAACATAACAACCACAGGCCTTGTGGCAAATTCTGACTCTGGCGGTTTTGTTGAAATGCTATTTGAGTGGCGGATGTTTTCCTCGTGTTTCTGTTCATGCTGACTGAATCTTAAATGTTGTCTGTAGCCTGGCCTGAGCTCGTGCGCTGGACGTGTACAGGATCAAGTGGCAGCTCTGCGGAGCGTCAGTGCTATTTGACAACGTGTTGACATGACAGTTTGCAGTTAGGTAAGAAAGTACAGGAGTGTAGCTGCAGCGTGAAAACACGAGGCTTATCGGGAGCTTGCGGCACTGTGGTGCTTCTCCATCTCTAATGTTACCAGCACAAGCAAAATCCTAATGGTTCTGCCTGTAGGGGCCTGTAAAAGGGAGCTACTTGGCATATTTCAATTACTTCTGTGACATATGTGTCTTTTTAAATATGGAAATGACTTAAACAAGCATGCCATCTGTCTTTGGAGACATTTAAAGGCGTATTTACCACATTTCAAAGGAGCCACAAGATCCCACAGAAATCCAGGAGACTAATCTCACCATTACCTTTAAAGTGAAAGTAGCAGCATCCACCCAGAATTAAACAATGAATGCCTGCTCGCATTTATTCACCTAAATGACTAGAGTCTAGACTGCAGTAAACCTCAAGCCTCACTGGATTCTGTGGATGAGGCCTTTGTACAGAGACCAGCCAAGTGACTAGTTAAGTCTTCTAGTATCAGTGAGAGGAAAAACATAAACTGATCTTTCAGAAAACTCTCCTCCACCCTTTTAGAACATTTCTCAGAAGGGGGGGCTTTTAATCGAGTAATGCCCGGGGACATATGGGCCGTCCACACTCAGGCTGTATTTAATGCTGTATGGCTGACTGATAGCAGAAGCCCCGGCTCATTCGCACCTCACCTCGGCTCCTCTGGGAGCAGCAGGGAGGGAGTGTACGGCCTAGTAAAAGGCTGCAAGGCCCATTAACTAATGACAGAGTGTGTGTACGAGTCCTCTTTTACAAGGAAACCCCAATTCTAATTACTATGAACTCTGACAGTGCCACGTGTGCACAAGCGTCTGTGTGGTGAAAGCCTTCTGCTACAGAGCGCATCATTTGCCAGTTAAATCATGGCAGACTGCAACATATCAGATTGTACGACACTTACAATTCATGCACCGCGACATAATTCAGTTAAGACCTGAGATGCAGTAAATGTGCAGCCCAAGACCGACCACACGTGCAAGACTGTAGCAATGAACTGAGGTGATTTTGTGCGACAGAGACATGTTGAATTTGAACCTAAACAGTGAAACACATTGGGATAAAGCTAGTAGAGTAGAACATGGCACGATTCTGTGCCAGAGCATTTCAAAATGCCAGTGATAAAGCAAACTTGCACCCACTCAAACAATTACAGTGGGATTTCATCTTGATATGATATCCTCTGTGGCAAAAGGGCAGCAGACATCAACAACCACACAGCAGAATGCAATTTTTGCAATCAAGAGCAAATGTGTGCCAGTGCTGGCGTTCTAGTCTGTACTCATAGCTTTGCCTGGCACCAGACCTCCAATACGGCATAAACACATTCTTCTAACACTAAGTGTGACATGAAAACTTCAATATGTTATATATACAGTAAGTGTAAATGCAGTTACAAGTCTTGTTTATTTCTGCAGCCATAAATACAGTAAATATAACAAATAATCTGAGTCTACATCCAGACTGTAAAAAGATTCAGGGGGCATCTCGGTGCCTAAAGCGAGCCGAGGGCAGAAGCTACTGTTAAATGAGCTAAAGCTTGGAGCTCTCTGGTGGCATTAAATGAGAAACCAGCAGCTACATTGATACATACATCCAAATGGGCTCTGGGGCACTTTGAAAGGCTACTGTCCATTAAAATAACCAAACATCAGTTTTGACGTCTCTGATATCACAACTTGATCACAGAAAGGAGCAAGTGTCCCCAGGTGTTTTAGTTTTTATTGCCTTTTGCAGAATGGAAAGAGTTGTTTTTATTTTTGCTGGAGCAGGATGTAGAGGAATCCATAAAGGAGGCAGCAGATGCGCCAGGTAAGGTAACGTCCTACTATAATAAAAGAATAATAAACACTTAACCGCTGATGATTTTTGGCCTCTAGTTTTGTTTTTTTCAGTTTAACTGAACTTCTTCGGAGGAAACAAACCCATTTTTGAGAACAAACGCAATTTTTGACACAATGCACTCCACTGAAATTGAGTGCAGGAGATGTGCACCTGTTTCCTCTTAAGAATGCAATTACAGCCCAAAATCTGCACTACTCTATGATGACTGTTAATGATACGTTACTGACGTGGCATCATTGGCAAGACTTCATTTAAATGCTTGCTTTTGATAATAAAGACGGTTGTAAAAGTAATGTGACTGTTGAAGCCTCAAAGGTTTAGAATAATATCAAGTAAGGACCTGGGGTCACTGGAAATGTGTAGGACAGACCTCCAGCCTTGTCCTACACTTAAATATTAAGTATTGGCACGTACGTTTTATATATTTTAACATACTTGATACATTATTGGTTCACATCCCTGTTCTTGAATCACGTAATCCTGGAATTACCAAAAACACCGGTCACATGCATGCAGCGCTACTGAAGTTTTGTTGACAACACAGTCAAGAGAAAATACCACATTAAAAATTATACTTTCTGAACATGAACACTGCAGCACTAGACATAAAGCCTTCTGAGACAATGTGTGGGATGATAAAAAGAAGCAATTTATAATAGATATCATTGGCAGCGCTCTGTAAAACATTGGCAGGTAGCTCTATGCTGTGTGGGTATAAAATATTATGCAAAAGACGAATATGGAGGGATATAAAATCCTGTGAAAAAAAAAGTCATGCTTTTTGCAGGAGTGTAATGGAAGCAATTTAAGCAGTCGATGATATCCCCCATCCTGCCCCCTCTCTGTTCAGCCAACTTCTTCTAAGAGAAGAGCATATCAAATGGGCTTTAGTCTTAACAGCTTGGAGGCAACAACCCAAACATGCCCTGCAGAGAGACAGCTCTGTGTCAGAAATCACACTCAGCCAAAGCCAGACCTTTAATGTAAGTGCTTGCACGTCAGAATAATCCAAATCTGAAATGGCACCTAACTTTGAATGTGCTTTTTCGTCTCCTTACTCATTAAATTAGTGTTTGAGTTTCCATAATTGTTTTGTTTGTTGTCTTTGGTAAAACGAACACGTTTTACGATCTGGCTGGTTTAACAGAATTTCGTCCGTGACCTCTGGCAGTGCACCAGACATGAGGACGGAGCGGGGAGAGGATGGATGGGAAGGATGCTAGACAGAGAACAGGTGGAGATGGAGGGAGTGGGCAGATCCCCTCCTCCCCAGGACACGTGTGTGTGTGTGGGTCACAAGCCAAAGAGATGCTGCAGCCCAGAAGGGAGGGTAGCTCTACCTGAGTCACTCTGACATCTCCTGCAGGTGCTGGTTTCTGTGGGGTTCAAATTACACATTTTTAAATGGGGCAAAATTATGAGAATCAGCAAGAACACCAAACATAATGCAGTATGACGGCTACATCGGACTAAAGCTGCGAAATGTCAGAGCTTGGGTGGGAAAAGGTGGGATCTCCGTGTTGCATTTAGCCGCAAAAGAACAAACAAACAAATAAACAGTTGATGCATTTTCTATATCTAATCAAACTTGATCTTGAGTGCAACATGTGTAATATTATTCATAAAGGCTTTAATTTCAAACTGCGTTAAACTTTATGTCTTAAAATATTTCCATAGTGAACGTAAATAACGCATGGACTGGTCTAAACAGTTTACAGGTATGAATCAGGTTGAAACTAAATATTTACATTATTATTTATTAATCAGAGAATGGTTTATTAGTTTAATAAGCTTAAAAAATGTCTAACTTCAAGTGGACTTTTTGCATCTTGTGACGCCAGTGCATCAAGTTGCATAAGCAGCTACGCAGCGCTACAGGTTTGCTCTGGGTACATCTGTTGTGACAGAGGCTGAGGCATTGACCTGTGGGTTTGACCTACATCCTGCCTGGGATATGAAATTCAGGTGGCCGGCGTATCTGCGTCAGATGCTCTTTGAGTCAGTACCTCCTGCTAAGAGTCCTAAGCCTGGGGGCCACGACCATCTGTACCAGAAAACTCTCACAACAGTCACATATGCTCGCACGCCCATTCACGTGTGACTCACACGTAGACGCGCTCCGTCACACTCAGGCATGCCAAGGCAAACAGGGAAACAGGGACCGCACATCAGCACGCAGGTATACGGAAACAGAAACGAAAGCGTGGCTACGGAGGCGCCAGTCGGTGCCTGAGCTGCGTGAAGATGTGCTCGTACAGTGAAACTCCTCGCATGGCTCGCAGCACCAGCTGGGAATGAGTCGCTCTTATCAGCCGCGCGCAGCTCTCCACCGCTGGAGGGGAACTAGTAAATATCACATGTCTAATTATAACCAACTTCCACAACGCACCTCGCGCTGTCGCTGCTTCAACGGAACCATTAGGATGAAGGCACCAGCAAGAATCCTGAAATTTTCTGGAGGCGCTGTGATTAAAATGTGATGAACTTCACACTGTGACCCTTTCACAGGTGATTTTGTGAAGGAAGAATTAGCTATAAGAAGGTGTGAAAATAGATGTGGAAGTGGTTCAGAAGACTGAGGTGCAGTAAATCCTGAAACACATCCGGAAAGAACGCAGCATCGCTTGGGGCTCTGAGAACTCCACCCCTTATTCTTATCGGTTTGACATCAGCTTGTCCTACCAGAAATTCCTTTCTAACTTTTCAAGCAACACTTTTACTTGACTCAGTCACTTGCTGTCAGTGGGAGGAGGGAGTGACTGAAAGCACAGCAATGATTCACAGAAAAAGCAGAAACAAACTGCAAAAACAAACGTAGGCCGCACAAGTAGAGTCTAAAGTCAAATGCCATGAATGAGTCACCAAACGGCCTGATGGGAAGTTGCCGGAGTGCAGTCACGGGAGTTCACCAGAGTGCGTAGAGCAGGCGATACAAACAAAGCTTTAGAGCCAGAGGGGAAAAAACGGTGCAAGGCTAGAGAGACAGAGCGGCTTCATGTGGCTGCGAGGTTGAGGATGCAGACGGTTTCAGCGGTTTACACCGTAACAGGAAGTTAGCAACGACGACACAAGCCTGCTAGTTGTCTCGTGATGTAGTGTTTTCTACACAGGTCAATGGAGATTGTGTTGTTATTGTTTGCGAGCTTCATTTGTTGATCGAGCTAAATAAGCTGGAGTATCACTTTGCTTTTACTGCCTGGCTGCCCTTTACACAGGGAGTGGTGTTTCCCTTTATGAAGCACATTTGTCAATCAGAAAGTACATGAAATGCCTTTCTGGGCTATGCACTTCTACATCTCCCTCACCTCCCCCTCGCTCTCTCGTAATGAGCGGACAGGCAGACGGACTCTGGCTCTGAGCACAGGTCAACAACTTAAAAAAAGAATCCACACTGGAAAAGTGGGTCAACTTCTGCTGACAAAGAAACACTCACACATACACACACACACACACACACACACTCTGAAGACCAGTGTGGAGACAAACTGGAAAAAGAATGTGTACATGAGGCAATAGTGTCACAGACGTCTCTGTTTCCTCTTCAGCACGTTTCAGACCGTTTTTAACCAGTGTACCACTGACTTTAAGTCTAAACATAGTTGAAAAACCGCTGCCTAGTAATTCATCGTAAAGCTAAAGTCCACCGATGTCCAGGCTAAAAGCATAAACACAAAGACATCCTCTACTATCACTGACTCACAAAGCACATAAATAAGTTAACAACTATTCTAGAAGCTGTACAATCAATGCGCTCTGCACACAGACAGACCCATTCAGAGCACCCCTATGGCAGAACAGCATGTAGGTCAAGCTGTAGTCAGCTGATCTGTGCTGATCCTGTCTTGTGTGAGTGGACAGCGCTGTGGACTGCCCGCGCTCTGGGACGCCGGACAAGCTCAAACCGCCCGCGTAACGGCTAACAGCAGTGACAGCGATGTCACAGCACAGTCAACACCAGAGTTCCCGACTTAGACTGAGAAACCGAGCAGGTTCGCTTACTGCGCCCAATCAGCAGTTCGCTGTAAATCACATGTCCTCTCGTAACCCCTGGTCCCGTCTCACACGAGCAGTCACAGTCAAATTACAGCACGTACAGTAGCTACACACACGGACAGCAGACACACACACACACACACACACACTTACCAAGTCCCTGCACATCTCATCTCATTGCCTTCATAGTGCAGAGAAAAGACTCGAGTGTCACAAATGCTCCCGTTCCCTCAGAGGCCAGTGGCAACTCTCAAAGCTTTTGCTGCTTCCAAGCCTCCTGCCTGCGTCTTATCACTCTCCCCCTCTGCACGTATCCCTTACTGTGCTCACTCTTTCTTTATTACTTCCCCCCTTCTCTCCTGCCTTCCTTGCCCCTTTTTTTCTGCTCTCTCCCTTCCTTCTCCTTTCCTCTCTGATGTGTCTTTCTCCCTTGTCCAGCGTCTGCACAATGCATATCAATTATTCAAAGGCAGTCTCCCGGTTTCTCCGGCTTATCCAATCAGAGCGGGTCTCTGCGCTAATGGGCTCCTGCTGTACCTGCTACCGGCTCCAACACACTCTCGAGACAGCGGGGGAGAGGGAGGGAGAGAAACACACAGAGGGAGCAAAGGAGACAGCCCAGGAGGAGGGAGGATGAGAAGAAGCGATGGAGCAAGAGAGCGGCAGGAGGAGAGACAGAGAAGTGAAGATATCCCAGAGCTGCTCACCTCTGTAGTCTGTCTAGCGTTCTGGTTCCTGGTTACAGTGCACACGGAAACACACATGCACACGTGCATAATCCAATTGTCGTAAGCGCAAACAAACAGAGTAGAAAAAAACCCCCCTTGAAAGCTCACGCTGCAAACTTGCATAACTGGGAGGAGCTTAAAATGCTATACAGAGAGGCTTGAAGTCAACACGTGAGAGAGGAAGAGGGAGAAAAGAAACATGAGATGTAAAGATCAACCAAATCAAAGGGAGACACAGTAAGTTATCAGCCTTATTAAAGCGAGGATCCCTGCCTGCAGGACAATCCAACCTGACAACGCGCCCTGTCTTCTTCACAAGCCACTTTGTAAATCCGACTAACAAGACACATCAGAGACAAGCAGAACATCTGAGTGCAGCAGAATCAAAGAAGAGGCAGGTTGAGGGTGAATCTGAGTTCAGCTTCTCTTCGCTTGCCCCAAACATAACCCGACATGGAAAACCAAACCAAACAAAACAACAATCTGGATGAACATCTGAAAGAATGAGCAGGAAAGGCCGTTCATTAGGCTGTCAGCGTTCTCTCTCCTCACCTAAACGTTGAGCTGGAGACGGGGAAAGCCCACTCGCCTCGTGACAGCAGAGGGAAGTTGCCTTTTGTGTAACAGACACTCAATCATCAACAGTTTCACACACATCCCAAGCAGAATTGAAACACACACACAGAATGAAGGCATTGTTGGACAGAAGTATAACTTGAAGAGGGGTGTGTCAAAAGCCTCGAGGTGTGTGTGTGTGTGGGGGAGATTATGGGCGGGGGAGGGGTGGTAATGGTAGCGACGGAGTCCTGATGTGTGAGTGCCAGATCAGCCCTGAACAAAAGGAGGCTTACAGTCATTTGCTCATCCAGTTTTGAGGAAGAAAGCAGCCTCCTGTTCTTGGAGGGTAACTGCACTGCAGGATCAGGTGGGATATTGCCAAAATGAAATCACCTGCAACTGTGTGAGCCCATTCAATTAAGCAGCGAGCGATAGAGAAGCCAATCAGACAGATGACGCCTAATAAGTATTTCCCCACAAGCTTTTTATCTACAAACTTAACAGTGAAGTTCTGAAGGTAGTTTGGTTGGTTGCAGAGGGGTTTCATCATCTGAGGCTAACCACTGGAGAGGCCTGCCCGCTAAAAATAAATCCTGTTTCCTGTTAATAATTCAGCGCGCTGCTCTTACTCAGCAGTAATTAAATATAAAAGTCTGTAAGGTTGATTGGGTCAGTAACAAAGGATGCCTACACCTTCCTCTCGTTCTACACAGGCAGCTCAACGACGGGTGAGACAATCAATCACGCGAAGGTAAAGCGAGACAGCGGCGTGGAAGGCATGTCGGGTTGTTGTAGGCCAAAGGAAGCGAGAGGGGCCGTGCGTGTGGAGGCAGGGAGTCTACGCGCATTGTTCACTGTCTTGTGTATCTTGCTGAATTAACGCGTCGTGACCTCTGCGTGCGGACGTGTGTTGTTCGCAGGCCACCGGGTGAGTCGCAGCCACACCCTGGAAGTTTTCTGTCAGTGTTGACACAGCAGAGTGGCTGTTTTTCCCTCATGTGTAACACAAGACCAACTGCTTGCATGCGTGTGTGTGTGTTGACTGACTGAGTGCTGGGACAATTTGCTTTTTAATGTCAGATGTGAGTGGGTGGTGGAAATTTATCCAGCTACCCAGAACAAAGTGCATCACGTTTTTTCACACACTCATTCTTGATCAGCATTAAAGGGTAAAGTACATCAAACACAATTATCACTTGTGTCGGTACATACTGTAGAAGGGATCTTTCAGAATCGCCTCCACAGAAGCCTCTGAATTTTACATTGCGAATAATTCAATGATCATTTCTGGGGACAAAGCAAAACTAACAACAAGCAGCAGCATGTGTCTAACTTAAAATCAGTGTCTTAAAAAAAAAAAAGACTGTGATCATTCCAAGGAGCAGCTATGTTTAATCCAGAACGTGTCACGTCACGTTAAAAACAGAACAGACTTTCAATCCGTCTGACTCACAGTTTAGATCTAATTAAATGTAGCAGGAGGGAATATTACTACAAGACAACAAGCTGTTATCAGCTTGGTGACAGAGCAGCAAATTCATAGAGGAAGGAAACAGTAAAACCGTTGAAAGATTATGTGGCTAATCTGATTTATTGTCTGCCGAACTTCGCAGTCGTCCAACAGCTTGGTCTTTTAGGTTTGTATGCTTCTGGGGCAGTAGTACACCTGTCATTCCAGACATGAAATTAATTAAATATGGTTCCAGAAAAAGCCGAAACCCGGTGGTTAATGCTACCAGCCTTAAAGCTGCGTATCCTCATTTTCTCCGAGAGTTAACAATGCTAATGCTAGGCCGCCTAACAGCACGTAAGTCTCTTCACTGGCTGATTCCAGATTAGAGCAACACACTAATCCTCCAGGCCTAACTGCAGGGTCACAATCTCCAGACAGCTCGCCAGCAGCAGCCTGCTATTGCTGAAAATCTGACCCCACTTTGCTCGACAGTCGTCGCAGGGCAGCAGTTCACGCACTGGGGCAGGCATCTGTGATTCACCTAGAAACGTGACAGGAACATTTCTGTGACCTTTAAATGGACTCTGGTACACATCAGGCCGATTTTGCGATGACTCAAGTTGCCAAACTGCTGAAAAACAAGGAGAATAGCAGTAATTGCTTCATCAATTCCCTGCGCGATGCTCTAAAGGAAAGCGTGATTGCCGTCTTTAAAGTCTGCCTCTTCCCCTGAGGAGCCCACAGAGAGCATTCCAGACTCCTTTGTCCTCGTCTGGGCTCTCAGGTGTCAGATTTGCGGCCCTCTGTCGCCATGCAGGCGGCCGGAAGATTGTGCTGGGGTTGCACAGTCAGTCAGACACACACACACACACACGCAGCAAAAAAATAAGGAAATATCGTCTGCTTCTTTATTCAGATGTCCTTGTAGAGGAGGTAAGACTCAGTGAGTAAGACTTGCCCTGAGTCACATGTGCCTCCTACCCTGACACCCCGCCTGCCTCGTTTGACGACCGGCCGCATCATCTTCCACCCCCACCGCTCACAATTACACTACAGTTCCCATTTGTCCATGGTGCTTAAACAGCTCTTCCTGAAACACAGTGCTGTCTTCTATTAGATCCCAGAACCATCAGCGGGCCTGACGATGATTCTGACTGTCAGCCGGGCACAGACGGCCAGCCGGTCCGAGCCAGGCCTGGACAACAATCACATTATCCCAACACAGGAACACAGACAGAGGGAGAAATACAGCAATCAATATCGCACGCTGACGTCTGTCTGCCCACTTAAGTTCCTCCCAACAAGACACTTCCCACCACAACTGAAAGAGGATATTCAACTTCAGCGAATGCTCATATGGACTAAAACCATACAAAAAAAAAAAAAAACCCAACACAAAACCCCCAAAGTAGTAACTGTCTCTGCACGCTGCATATTCAGTTGCAACACGCTGCAGCTCTTACGAGGACGTATGGATTTAAGTTTCAGCGTCTAAGCATCAGTTCTGTCATTGCACTTCCTGTTTTTAAATAGTGGCCTCGTGAGCTTGTGAGGAAAACACTGAAATCAGACACTTTCATCGAAATATTAGACTCTCACTTCTCCCTCGATGCAACTGCCAAACAGAATCCGTTACCGGTCGCTGGCTATGGCTTCGTCAGGTCAGAGCGAGGGGTCCAGCACACATCAGCGACACCTCTCCAGCCATCCATCTCTTGCTCTCTCCTCCCTCTCCCACCTCTGCACGTTTCACTTTGACAAATGTACAAGAGCAAGGCCGCTCCTGCAGGACTGTGGGAGGCGGCGAGGGGAGGTATGGATCGTGGGGGAAATTGGATTTGATAGATAAATGTCTGCGCAGAGCATTACAGCTCTCTCTCTCTCTCTCTCACTCACTTGGAGGCTGAGAGACTGTTGAGTCGACTGGTTTTTTGAGAGGATACCACCCGGACATCTCATCTCTATAGCACATTAATGTTTAATGGGAACTAAAAATATCTGACATTATAACGCTCTATGGGCTTTCTGCGTGACGTCTGTGGTCACAGTTGTTTGTAGAAATCACATATTGACGATCTGCACGTTCACAGTAACGTCAACAGACGCCTTTGTTTGTCGTCAGCTGTCAAAAGAAACAAACTGAGTTGCAAATAAAAGGTTTGTAGTATATGAATGACATTCTCTGTGTCTTGAAAAGTGCACAATCCTGACTGGATAATGACCTGATCCATTTTTATTTAATAGAAAGGTAAATAGTTGCAGCATGAAGATGATATAATATGAATTATGTTCACCCAGACATAACGACAATATCATCCAGTCAACAGCAGTAAATGAGATGATGTCTGGACATGCTTTAGTAGGTAGTTTGGTGCAGCCGTGGTTATTACCTGCAGACTTTGGGGTAAATTTGTCCCTGTTGGCAGCACACACAGCCAGCAACCTGTAGCCCAGGTCCAAGTCAAAGCCCTGCTGAGCAGCAACCCGACTCACCACCTGGAGAAAGAACAGCGGATAAGAGTGGAGCGTTCACATTATAATAGATAGACATGGATACATATATACACCATAAAATATTGATCTCACGTTTATTATACATGCTAAATAAAGATCATATATAAGCCACAGTTCAGACGTCTCAATGTTTAAGCTCTTGTACATTGAGCCACTGACATTTCTGTACTTCCTCTGTCTTCAGACACACACGCATGCCGTGAACAATTACGCACTAGACAAACACACCCAAGTGAAATGAGAGTGAAATGAATGTGGAGTCTGTAGTCTGGATCGCTCCACTGAGCCACAGTCAGGACAATCCAGGTGACAGAGCCAAACCACAGCAGCTTGATCAGCCGAACAGATCAGGGAAGTGTGGCCGCAACAGGCATTTGGATGTCTCTCATAACTAGTAGTCAAAGCTTCTGTCCAGCCAAACTGATTTCACACCATCTGTGTAAAGATCGAGTTGAAAACAATCCTAATTTACCCAGCTGGCGAGAAATCGGACGCTTATGGGACGTGAAGCAGGAGCCTCACAGACTCTAATATAGCTTTAAGGGAGGGGGGTGAGTGAGGCCAAACATGACTTGTGAGACAGAGGTACATCATTATTAGAAGGGAAACCCCTTGGCTTTTATCTGATAACGGGTGACAGCTCCTCTGGCAGCTCGCACTGACCTCAAAGCAGCCATTACCATTAACAAGGTCAGATGGGGTCCCTTCTCAAGCACCAGCAGAACAGCGGCAGTGATCATAAAGTGCTTCTGTCACAGGTAATAACGGTGCAGCTACGTCAGCAGTGAGTGAAAAGCCATGGTAATAAAGCCTCGTGGAAATATAAATCATATTTCTTAAGGACTAGGGGCATTAGAAGACACATGCACGTCACTCTAGCAATGAAAACATATTTACAAATACTGACAACTTGCATAAGTCATGTTGTTATCAATCATCTGACTTCCTGCGTGGCTGCTTCTGCCCTATGTCTTGCTATAGGCAGGCAGCCAGCTGCAGAGGCTAGCATAGATTCAACACGGATTTAACAGTGTTTCACCTCATAAGCCTTTTCCTGCTTAATCTCCCTCTGAGGATGTACATCCGAACCCACACTCCTGTCAGTACACAAACAGAGCTGTAAGAGCTGCTGGAGGGTTACTGGGTCAGCCGCTTCCCCGTGTACGCGTTTGCTGGAGACCTAAAGCGTCTGTGTTGTAGTTTATTTTCGCTTGTTTTTGTTGAAATGGCTGTATATGAAAGACGGCTCTGATGGTGAACTACGTGGGTGATGTCTGCATGTACTGGCATTAGCCGCACTGTTGATACAGTCACGCACAAATACAGACAAATAGCTGAATTTGTCAAGCAGACAGTTTGCAGCGCTGCACTGACAGATCTGTTCTAAGTTGTATTGGCTCTGGAGTCAATACTGCTCTAGTGATGGACATGCCAGAGGGATCTGGAGACTCCACATGAGGCACACATTCAGTTCAGCAGGCTCTGGATGAAACAGATGTGCAGCCGTCTTTAAATTTCAGCTCAGCGCTCTGCAACAAATCCACCGAGGTAAAATTGTGAGGACGACATCCTTGAAAGAATGCGCAGACTTGTTGCCTGCTGTAAGTCTCCAGATGAGAAGCACTTTGCTTGTGTGAGTAAAGCAATTGAACTGATGGAAACAGCCCCACGCTGGGAGGCATCTCAGTGGTGGCTCCACTGCAGGGCTCCCTATGAGCCTTTAAGAGGCTTTTATTGTGATTTACACATTAATGAGCGTTTATCTGTTTGCTCACGCTACCGCTTCAGCTCGGGACAAAGTTCCTTTGGTGTCTCACAGGCTGGTCTCAGCGCATGACGCGTCCTTGTCTCAGCTCTGTATTTGCTACGCGTTTGAGTTTGGTGCGTACCTGGTGCAGATCGATGAGTGGTACAGTGTGTGTGTGTGTGTGTGTGTGTGTGTGTGTGAAGTCTGAAGTGAAAAGAAGCAGTTGTCACAGACTTTAACCTGACCCTGCAAGTGTCTGCCACGGATAAATCCTCTATACAAGAATGGTGCGATTACAGCTTGTTACTAACACACTGTAGCGTGTAGAAAAAAAAGGTTTGAATCAAATGCTAATTATCAACCAGCATCACTCGCTCCGGACTACGAAGTAGCATTTTAAAAGTAGGCTTAAAGCTTGAGAAGTGGACACGTGCACCCAGACCCATAGCCAAAAACTAATTATTGTTTTTCTCACATCGCCTCAAATGTACCTAAAAAAAGATTCAATAAAGACCACAATGAGTGTTTAGCATACCGTCAGACATCCCATGAGACTTTGCTCGAAAGGTCGCTGGAAGGCCCGGGGATCTCCACACCAGTCGAGCAGCTCTGTGGCTGCTGAGTGGAAGTTGGCCGGGTTCTGTAAGTGCTGTGCAAACACAGGGAAAGCAGACAGCCATTACAAACAATGGGAAATAATGAGTGTTATTTTTTTCACGTTTGGTACAAATTGGAAAAACACTGAAACCAAATAGTTCTGTAGCCTTGTGCTCTGCCTCTGGACCAGCTTGAGTTAATGTCTTGTGTTTCTTCACAACCCTGTGAGGACCTTGACTCTTTCCAGCGTACGCCCACTCACTGCTCTGTTGCATTGTGGGAAGAAGATCACACCCATATCAACAATGATGCCAGAGTTTCTTCTTAATCTCTCTTGGCAACACCCGGCCCTCACCCCCGTGACCCACACAGCATCCGAAATATTTGCATCCAGTCGTCCGTCTCTCTCTCGCCCTCATTCACCGCCTGTGTTCAGATTGTAACAGAGCCTCGGCACCAGACGTCCAATGACTGGCTTGGCCGTGCACAAAGAAAACAACCCTGGTCCTGGCAGCTATGTGTGCAGACTCAATGCGCGCCGTTGGTGTGTTGTCTAATCTCTTTCGCTCTCTTTCTGTCTCTCTTGCTTGTTCACTGAGGCCTGAAACAGTTGAGTCTTTTCTTCCCAGTGTCTGAAGGCTACTCAGGCTGGCAGGACACAATAAGCGGTTTTAAAATTGGGCTCCCTTTCTTCACGGCTCAGGAGGTTAATAGCTCTGAAACGGCACAGAGCCGCAGCTTGTTCAGTCGGCGAGATTGAGCCCACTTGAAAGCATTTATTATTCTCATCTGGAGCTGAAGCATTTTGTTTTGTGTGTTCTTGCAGAGAAGGTAGAACTATTGTCTTTGGGGGGCAGCAGAGGTGAGCACTTTTGAAAGGGGCAGATTTTTGGCGGTATGTCACAAAAGGGCTCTTCTCTGCGAACGAGGCCTTTACGTGTCAGGCCTGGTACCCGCCCACTGAGAAGATCCATGAGAGCTCCCAGTGATATTATGAGCTTCAAGAGAGGCCTTGAGTGACTCATCTTTTGTGATGTGAAGATTAGCCATTATGGAGTTAGCCATGGACTCTCATAGGGGCTTTGACTGATGAAGAGAAGCAGGGGAGAATGAGAGAAAGTGAGAGAGGAGCCTGCTCTAGATGAGTGATATAATCTGGCGTTATTGCCGCTTGATGGGAGGCATGTCAGCCTGCAGCACGAGAGGAATCAGAACTCGCACAGCAGGAGCTGTCTGTCTAGATCTGGACTCACAACTCCTCCTGCCTCACGACCTCCACTCTAGTATGAGGGGGAGGAAGGTTGAGTTGAAACTGGCTTTGCTGTGGTTTGGGAGGAGGAGGAGGACGGGGGCCTGCGCTGCTCTAGTCATTGCTGGTGTTGAGGACTGGATGAGGCCGGAATGTGGGGGACAGCAACACATGGTAAAGCACAATCAAAGCAGACACTTAGATGGTGACACGTATTCATGCCAGTCAAGCATCAGGGTGTTTATTGCTATCCTAGCATCATGAAAAGCAGCTGAAGACCTGGTTGTGTGCTCAGGGCTTCCCCCAAACAAAAGCCAGCACCCAGCTGGAGGCCTGCCACGAGCTGAAAACCTGCCGCCCCACTCTGCACCTTTGAAGTCTGCTTTATTACGAGCCGTGTTACAGCCATGGAGCACATAAACACAACTACAATTAGTGCCTCTGTTACGCTAGATGTGTTAACTCAGGCTACTTAGGGCTTATGCCTGACGCCCAAGAAAGTAATTGAGGAGTCAGAAGAGTAGACCTCTGCGCACGGTGCTATATGCAATCAGAGGAAATGAAGGCTGCTCATGTAGTTTATTACAGTGGCTGCTATAGTTTAGGTTGGAGTGAGGTGTGGGGTTTAACAGCAGGAGAAAAGAGATAAATCACCTCATAATTGCCAGCTCAAAGCCTTATCACTCACCAATTCACTGTAAGGCATGGTGTCATATGGATATTGGGAGATATAAAGGATCACACCCACATAGGATAAACAAATAAGCCCACAGCCAGCCAGCCAGCGAGTTCTTCCACACTATTAAATAGAGGCAGAGGCGTTAGCCTTGGGTTAAGACTGTCTGTCTGACTGTGTATCAGTCTGCGTTCGTCTACTAGGAGTATGTAAGCAAAGCCAAAGAGTCGGGAACGTGTTGTCTGGGATCACGGAACCAGTAGAAAACAAACAAGCAAACAAAAAAGAATCTGTTATGGTCCCAGCTGCTTTAAAGTCTCTCCTTATGTTCACGGCTAGATTTGTCTGCCCCTCCTCTCTCTGCAGGACCCTACGCAACATGATCTGTGCAACTAGAGCCAATGGCCAGAAAAACTGATGCCCATATAAGGTGCTGACAGGAGTGTAAAAAAGAGGAAACACAGAGAAAATTCAGATTCTCCTGCCTAACTGAGTCCGTATCTGCTCAGCGGTAGAAGCAGTGAAACGCTGCCAGACAGTCTTTACCCCACACACCTGTTTGATGCACTGCAGCCTGTCGTTGGTCTGCTGGATGTGCCGGTCCATGGATGGTAATGTGTTCATCTTGTCGTCTCTATTGGGACGCCATTAAAAGTTCTTCACTCTGCGAAGTAAGGTAAAAGCGTAGAGTTACAGTAAATCTGTCGGAGCAGGTTTGTGTCACGCTACACGCGCAGAGGTTGTAGCCTGTGAAGTTCAAAGAGCATTTTAACAGCTTGAGAAAAGAAAGAACAGACACTTGGTTTATTCACTGACTCATCGAAGGCATTATCTGCCTGAAGCGCTTACATTTTGGCAAATGTGTGAAACTGAAATGTTGCACAGAGGCACAGTCAAAATGATGAAAGTGAGCAAAACAAAAACACAAGCGAACACCCTGCAACCGAGGAAGAACACCAACCAGTTTATCAATGAACCACATGCAACGAATGGATGTAAATCTAATACTAGAGGAACTAGTTCAGTTTTTACTGCACCTCTTTATGCCCGTGTCCAGCAACAACAAATTTCAGTGCAGCTGAAGACTGAAAACATCTCCATCAGTGTTGGTTCCCCTGACATTCCTCCACACAAAAGGCAAACAGAGAAACCACAGGTTGGGCAGATTTCTAGAAAGCTGCTCAACACCGATAAAGAGTCCGACCCCCAAGGTCCCCTGGGGTGACACAGTGAACGACTAGGAAGGAGGCACCATGCTCAGCCAGGGAGTTTTCACATGTAAGCCTCAGTATGCTGGGAAACAGTATTGGAAATATATCACACTGTCTCATTCTGTCACACACACACAAACACACACACACACGAATACATTTAAGAGCATGTAAGCACAAAAGCTTGAATTCGTCACTTTGATTAAGCGAAAAGATAAGACTTCAAAGGACCACTTTGAGAATAGGAGTGTGTTACTAATCCTCAGAGCTTAAGCATTAGCAGTGTAGAATTACCTGGAGTGCACTCGCAAAGTCTTAAACATCAGCCGATACACTGCTCGGGAAATTCTGGCGCACATGTGGTCAAACGGTGGGCAGCCAAACGTCTCTAGTCAGATTACATGGCCACAGCGGCTCAGTGGCTGCTGAGTGTCTGTGAAAAGTCCCTACCAAACAGCTAACTTTACATCCTGCAGGGCACAAAGTCACTCTGACCGCACATAATGTGACCGGGATTTTGGGTGGCCTAGTTCTGCTCTGCTGTTGTGTGCTGCCTCCCAGTGTCCAGAAGATGTCTCCCTCTCCTGCTGCTAACCGGCATGTCAGTTTCACACGCTCCACCCGGAGCAAGTGGTCCGGAGGGGGCTCCTTTAAGCCCCCGACAAGTGCTACAAATCCCCTTCAGCAGCCAGGCAGCTCCACGGACCACTAACAGGGCACGCTCCGGCCCAGCGCTGGCCGTCTGACCTTGTGGCTATTGATTAACTGTTTCTCCTCCAGCTCCCCTTTCCTGCTGTCCCAAACACAGTGGCAGCCAAGACGGAGGCGGAAGGAGGAGGGCCGAGGTGGGAGGGATGGAGACAGCTGCCTCCTTCACCGAGGAATGTCATCTCTTTTCCCTCTGCGGACACTTTATTAATCAATGAAAAGATGTGGCCTCAGGTTCTGACGCGAGCAAGGAGGAAATTTGTTGATGTTGCAACCGAGATAAGAAGCCGGTGCAGCTAAATGACCCACGCACTGTCTGGGATGACAGATGCTGCAGCCCCACACCCTCAGTCCGTGACAAACGTGTTGCATAACGGACAGTGCCCCAGCGGAAACATGACAGCAACCCTCCACTCGCCTTAAACCTCCCCCCTTCCTTGCGCGCTTTCAAAATAAAACACACAATGAAGTTGAATTTTGAACCAATAACAGTAAATGTTCGGTTTTTCATTACGTTTTGAGATTTCCACTTGCTATTTTAGAATTTCTGGGCTGTGCCATTGTTGTTAAGCTAAAGAAGGGTCCACTTAATCTTTATTGTCTTCTAAACATCTTAATCAGCTCCACTCAGCACAGCTTATCAGAGGTGCAAAGCAAAAAGGATTACGCATTCAATTTTGCTGTGCGTCTTACAAACCTGCCTTTAAACAGCAGTGGGTGGATGCTCCTAGGAATCGCACAAGAGTAACAAACCACAAATACCAGCACCTGAGGAAGCTTCTTGTCTTTTTCTCTCAGCGTCTCAAAGATAAACACATACACACGCTCTCTCTCGTATTTTTCACTTTCGTGAGCAAAAACAAGCTGAGGCTGGGGAGGAGGGAGTGGGACAAGAGAGAAGAAGTGCTCAGAAACAAAAGCACAGTAATATAAAAAGCACTGGAGTATGTCAGGAAGGGGGCAAGAAGGGCCGGGCCCGGCGGAGGAAAGCGACGGAGAGAGAGAGAGAGAGATAGTGTTGAAATTATCTTTTCATTATCAGCGGCGGCCCACACCCACTCACTTAGACATGCACGCATCCACACGCGGCATATGATCGCTCGTAGCATGAGTGATTTCTCATTTCAGATAGAGGACTGCCACCTTTGTGGAGTGCCGCTTGCTTTGTCACGCTGGAGTTCGCTAAAAAGAGACCCCAGTGATTTTAATGAGCGATTCCAGGCATATATGTCACCAGGACAGACAAAAACCTTCGATCATCAGAAGGAACACATTTAGAATTGTTGCCTTCAGTGGTGATATGAGGCAAATTACAAATCTAAAAAATGCAAATATCCAATACCCTATAATCTGTAAAAATCTACCCAGAGATGAGGATTCAGCAACAGTCTGAGAGCGACAGAACATAACTATAACTCCTGCCACCGAAACTCAGCGGGGGACCTTCTCTCCTCGTCTTCAGCTTTTCTCTTTCTCTCGCTGCCACGTGCTTTTTGCTCCCTTGTTCTGCAGCCCTCAGACACCATTAGAGCCGCCCAGCATGTGACTCCCTTCCACCACCTTCCATTTTCTGTTCTATCATTTTCTTCTCCGCGTACCTCATATCTCAACCCTCCTGCCACTCCAGCCCCCGCCTCCTTCCTGGGGCCCCGTGCGGGAGCTGCCATAACGGAGGGTGGAATGGATTCATTTGCTCTAATGTGGTTTGGGCTGCAGCGTGGCACGGCGCAGCGCGACACTTTCTCCGAGTGCACAGACCTTCTCTCTCTTTCTGTCTGCAGTTCATGTGTTTTCAAACAGGCCAATCAACACCACTCAGCTGTGCTGGCCTTTCTCTCCCTCTCGCCGACCCACAATCTCTCAGTGTGTCTGAAAAAGCCACCAGTCCTCTCTCACACACTATTATCTCCAGTGGCAAACTCCCATATCCAGCCAGTGCCTTTTTGCTCTCATTGCCTTTATTTTCTGTGGTCCACTCAACTCCATACTCAGATACTTCCTCACTTTTTTACAAACCTGCTTCCATCATCATATTTCTCTCTCTTCTTCACATCATTTTGTAGACTCCCTGCTAATCCTCTCCTCCACTAATCTCTCTCCATTTCCCTCTCAGCAAAGCCAACTATTAGTTGTATTGCTCCCTCCGGCCTTTATAAAACTCGACCCTACACGCAGCATCATAACCACCAGCCTCCATGTGAAGGCAACTTTCTCCCAGGGGTGGAAAAAACAAGCTCTAAATGTTGCCGTTTGTTTATCTTCTGTTTTAATGTGACAACCACAGGAGCACTGGGGCAGCGATGTGACACCCAACACTGCAATGCAAACAGCTGTGATGTGGAGATACGTGAGCTGCTCAGTTGCTGTCTATAAATATGAGGTTTCAGTTGTGGAGTATTGCAGGTATGTGCCACCAGATACCCCCGGGAGCAGGAGATTATTTCACCACTCAGTGCGTGATCAGAGAGCAGCAGCTACCGAGTGAGCAAACATTGTACGTAGGCGCCTGCCTGTCAATCAGTTCCTTTAACTGTGATTATGGGAATTATGGCATGGGCATCATTTAAGAACAGGGGCCTCCATATGTGTATAATAAGGTCACTGTTGTTGCTTTTGCTAAATACTTACAGATAAAATACAGACTGCTACTAAAACTTATTTCTTTCCTGTTGGTTTATTCGTTTTTTTTTTTAGATGTTTACTATAAAGAATAATCCTTTTAAAACTGTATATTTCTGTATTAAAGGTGGGTCACATGACTCTTGGCATAGACAGGTAGTATGTGAATGCAAATACGTCTAAACCAGTGGAATAAAGATGCTCAGGATTAGCTGCCGTCCGTCTGCAGTTGAGCTGTGTCAGCACATATCAGCATAAAGTTGAGACTGTCTCAACGTTTCCTTGGAGTCTCACTGGGCTGCTTTTAGATCTGCCACACGCCGCAGGTGGGCACACGGCTGCAAAGCTGAGTGGCAGGTGTCACAGCAGTCACGGCTCCAGTCATTTAAATGCGTCTGTGTGAGCGTTTCATTACGTTCAATAGGTGGTCAGAGACCTTTAAAATGTTGGTGTTTACTGTTGCCTGACGTGCATTAACAGGGCATCTACATTATGGAACTATGAAATACAAAATGCGATGATCCGGGAGGGAGCGGAGCAGAGCTAGAGCGTCACACGATGAATAGCGTGAACTCCTTAGTCTACATAATGTTGTAGACTATAAATACCAGCTGGGAAGGATCGCATGACCTGGCTGCCTCATATGATTTTCCACTGTCACAAAAGACACAATTCTACGAGAAGAGAAGCAAAGAAGTAAGAGAGAGACAGAGTGTGTCTGTGTTAACAGGCTGAGCCCTTTCAGTAAAAGTGTGCATAAAACCTAAGCTTTAAAGCATTATTAAGTGGAATAACAGCAGCCTCGTACATTTTAAAAAGAATCCGTAAGAAGAGATGACAGTGTGTCAGAAGAAAAAAAGAGAAGAGGAGAGTGATTGACAGCACAGTCTGACAGGCTGGAGTAAACCTAACCTTATGGGCCTGACTCCAGCAGAGCTGTTAGCTCACACACTGCCCACTGTGACTGCTGAACGGGTAAACTGACAAATTCCATGTCCTTTGGTTTCAGCACCAGCAAACTGCTGACCCAAATGCAATTAAACAGCTTCCACCGGGGTGAGTGTAACACATCGACGTACAGTGCGGCAGCCTACGAACGCGCGTGTGAGGAGAGTGTGATGAAGCAGGAAAGAGAGACAGAGGCAGAGAGTGAGACTTGCAAAGAGTGAGGGTGATTCAATCTGCTCAGTAAGCCATGAAATGGTATTGGTGTCATTAGGGAGAGCAAAATATATCTGTGCCAGTCTGTCCTTGTCTTTGACACACCGAAAACACAATCCATACAAAAAAAGGACCAACTGAGGCTCTCTGCACAAAACGTCCTGCAGCACTAAATCTCCTACAGAGCAACCTTTACTGCTCTGTCTGATCTATTATGGGACGAATCTAATTAACCAATAAAAACTATTCTTTATTTAGGCATATCTGTTTAGAAATCATGCAGTGTCAGTGTGAGATAAGGAAGGGCCACCGGTACAGTACAGAACATGCCCAATGAAACATTTACAGCCGTGAAAGGCTGGCTTTTGAAAACTAAATGAGAAAAACTGATCAACTTATCAAAAATCTAAACAAGTCAGAGCATGTAATTAAATAAACTCATTTGGTCCAGAATGAGCGACTTGTTCAAGGACACTGGAACTAGTCTAACGTTTGCATCCTGCACCAGGTCCTCAGACAAGAACAATCTACGCAGCCGGCGATGCAACAAATGCAAACAAATCACCTTTTCAACTTTTCTTTGCACGCGCTGACACGGTGGCGTTTTCCCTGCCACAGCGGAGTGACTCCAGAAGCAGCGGGGCCGTGCGCTCATCTCGTGTGTGCACGTCTACGGCGTTGTGCCAGAGTGAGGGTATGAGCAGAGAACACAAAACATCTGCCTGCTGCGAAAATGAAGCAGCCTAATGGCGTACACAGTGCAGCCGTCTCATTCACTGAAGGGGGACAATCCACACAGGTACCGTTTGGCGCAGTGAGCACAAAACCCAGCGTTGAAAGGCTAATGTGCTTCACTGCAGCTTCCACAAAACACTCTTACAGCGCTGCAAACTACTCCATTAGTGTGTGTTCATTTGCGATCTCCAGTATTGTTACACAAAGTCCACCCTTTGCGCTTATCTTCACGAACGCATCATGAAATGATGTCTGACATAGCGAACAGACAGAAACGCACTTCCCCAAGCCTCAGGAGGCTTTAGTGTGTGTGTCGCGTTCTCTCTCAACTGTTCTCTTCTAATGTGCCTCTGCTTGTGAAATCTGAGGTACGCTACGATATAAAAGATCGCAGTATGACAAGACTGACAAATGAGGAGAGGAGAGGCGGACGGAAAAACACCCGCACAACACGTCACATGTAGCGGAAGACTGGGACAGATGTGCAGGGAGAGATAGGGGGAAACACTTGCCAAACACGGGAGAGAGAGAAATGGCAAGAGGTCATCCCTGGGTAATTTGTTTTGGTCCTCTCAGAGCGCAGACACACAGGGAGCAGGTAAACCAATTACAGTGTGACATGAATCACTAAGACCTACAGGCAGCGACACAGCTGGCAGGGGCCAGAGCAGCCAAACAGCAGCGCACGCTGTCGCTTTCCCTAAGTGCTGGTCAATCACAAGCTGCAGCCCCTCGCTCCTCCCTGGACCATGACTCCACATCTGGAGGCAGCTGATGAGAGAGAAAAAAATCCCAGTTCTCCCACAGCTTCAGCGTTGAGGGATCTTGCAAAGTATTTACAAAAAAAAAAAGGGTCTCACTCCTCGTGTGATAAATCAATTTAATCCGACAGTGTGCGTTTCTCAAATCAAACAATAAGGATAGTGATGCGGCTTGTTTAGCGACACCGGCTGGGTGTCAGGTCCCAGTGGATGTCGAAGCCTAGCCAAATACTCCAGGGGGAGTTTCTAAGTATTTACACGACAAAGACTTAAGCAATTACTGAAATTTCCTTAATCACCTGATGGCTGTCAGAACGATGTCGTGTCATGGCTCTGTCACATCAGCGCCACCGGCTAGATAACAGAAAACAAGAGGCAGGAAACAACTCGTAAATAAACAATCTGGGTCTCTGTCTCTCTCTCTTGCTGCAGCAATAGCCCTAATCCTCTGACAGGAGCGTTATGAAAATCCGACCAGCTTCAGAGAGAGAAGAGAATGAAGTTGACAAGGAGAGGGATTGGACTGGATTAGAAACTGCCTTGGCACTTGGTCTTATTTGATGTGGCCTTGGTGTGCGTTGTAGATTCAGGACGGGTAAATATTTGATGAAGGGTGTTATGGTGTTGGGCTTGTTGCTGCCAGGGGCCGTTTTAAGGGAGCAACTAATAAAGACAACAGCAGGCGGGTTGTCCATCACCGCTGGGCGCTGGCTGAGAGCTGAGCCTGTCGCCCTGTCGAGTGTTTACCGGCGCACCTGGTGTCGGCACAGGTGGCTCCTCCCTCGACCGCATTCGCATACATCGACTCGTACAGAGGAGGAGACACAGTAAGGAGATTTCCTGAGATGGTAAATCCTTGAAATTAATAAGGGCCTGTGAACTGCTCTGACAGCCACTAACTGGCCATTTGCACTGCCTGGCTCCACTGGAAAAGACACTCCCTGCTTCCTCTCACGAAACCTTCGCTTTCCATTCCTTCTACCCCCCCCCTCTCTCCATCACACCCGTCTCTGTCTCTTTAACCCCACAATTTCCTTGTTTTCTTCCCTCCATCTCTATTGTCCTCCATCTCCACCCTCTTAATCTCAGTCTCCTCTCTTTTCTTTCCACCAACACCCCCCCCTCCATCCCACCCTGACTCCTTGCTCCCTCCCTCCTTCTCGTCTTTTCTCTCTCTCCCTCTCTTCACCATTCCTCTGGCCCTAAAACCAGCCCCTCGGCCGCCCGCTTACGCTCACTCAGATGGCTGTTACCATGACAACCCTGTTCTTTCAGCTCTCACAAAATAATGAAGACAATGTGTTTTCCATTTAGATGAGTTTTCTGGCGCAGCAGGGAGATATGGAGTGTCCATCTTGCCTCCTCTTTCACTGCAGAGGAAATGTAATAAAAAAGGGTTTCTAACCTCTCTCTCTCTCTGTCTCTCTGACACTCTTCCGCTTTACCTCTCTGCCTCTCTACGCACCTGCACACACACGCGCACACGCGCACACACACACACACACACACACACACACACACACAGATCAGTGTGCTATGTAAGCCAGCTGGGTGGTAAAGCCAGGTCTGTGATTTGCCAACGTGGACGGCATAGCAGTAAAAGGTAACGTCTGGCTGCAAATGCGAAGAAATGCCACTATTTACAGCAAATGTTTGCATCTGCAGTGTGATCTCGACACATAAATATCGATTGACAGGTAGTTATGAGAGTGTGCTGATTAAAAAAACAACTGCAATGAAATCTCAGTGACTTGTCTATGATAGATTAGAGAGTCCTGCTCCCTGCTGTCAAAAGCGAGCGCTGACAATGATAAACTGTGAACATTTCATGTCTTATTTGGGGTTTTCAGGACTTAGCGATGATATTTTCACACTATAATGCTCCAGCGTGGGAATAAATGCCATGACAACTGAAATTGATGGAAGGAGCTTTCCTTCTTTTTCTCGCTGGCGTAGATTTATTAAGTTGCACAGCACACGAGGGGAGCTGCAATCCAAGCACTTGTTAAGGACTAAAAAGTAAAATTTACTCTGCTCTGAGAGGCAGTTCGGCTGCTTCGTACTTTTACACAGGGGTTGAAGGAAAACAAGCAAATCCCAACTTATTTATTGCTTCATTTGTAATGACAGCAGCGGTGCGATACAAAAAACAAAAGAAAAGCAGACTTTTCACCGTTAGGACATTGCAAGCCCTTAAAAACACATGCACACATGAATGTAAAGGTACCTTTCAGAAAAACATGTGGTCTTCTGCATATGAGAGAAACAGAGACAGGGAGGTATAATATGTGTATGTCTGTGTGTTTACAGTGGAAATAGTGACTGTGGGACCCTTTCTTTGGGTCTCTTTTCCAGTGTTTATGGAGAGTAGTGAGGAACAACACTTCCTGAGAGGAAAGCCAGCTTTCCGAACCTAAACCCTCTTCCAAGCCCTGCAGACGGGGGAACGCTCTGTCTCCAATTTATGTTTTCCACCCAGTGCCGTGTAAACACGAGTGTAGAAAAACTAGTGTGCATGCACACGTGTAAGGGCCTGTTTCAGATAAGACACACAAGCACACACAGAAAACAATTGAGGGAGGCAGACTAATGACGGACAAACGAGCCAAAACATCTCCGAACGCCGTAGTACTCGCACCAGCTGTACCAGAGCGCGCTCATAAAGAGCCTGCTGCAAAAGGACGACATAAAGAGTGTCAGACTTGATCAAAACTCCACTTCACTGACCTCCTCCTACTCCCTGGCCTGTCAGCACCAGTGAGTGAGGGATGTTCAAAGAAAGCTAAAGGGAGACTCACTCTCCTTCTTCCTTTCTCTGTCCCTGCCGGCCGCCCTCTGTTCGTTCTTAATTACGTCCAGATCAGACTATTAATGAAGTCAGTCTAGTTTTAACAACACCTACAGGGACTATTGGAGGGCTTTCCTCAGCCAGGGAACATGTCAAATCAAACCGAGCTCCTGGCCCTGGCAGGTTTTGTGGCTAATTGAAATGACACCGTGAAGCAAAGTAAGGCTAATGATTGTATTCCTCTGTCAACTGTACGTCCAGCTGTGCTGTGCAAACAGCTGCTAACGTGGCCTGGTCTTCATTAATGCCACACATCCTAACTCAAGTAGCGTCTCATTCTAGTTCTCATGGATGTTGCTATTTTTTCCATTATAAACTAACTATTTGTCATCATAATCAAGTTTTCACCAACCATTTCAGGTCTACAAACACTTTCAACAGGCTGCAGAACCAGCTGGGCGGGTTCCTCAGCTGTTTCCAGGAAGGTGTTGAAGCAGGATGCACCATCCATCAGCTCCCTGCCGTTTGAAGTGCAGGGAGGTGGTGACAAGTTGCCGTTTGTGCCGATGTATATGTTTAAACAAACCTAATCATCAGCTACACAAACACTTTTCTTGCGCCGTTTACTTGCCTGCTGCGATCCTCAAAGGGCACACGTGTACAAACACAAGCTGGAGGCCGGACATTACTGTATACGGCTCCATACCTATAAAGTGATGGCTGCCTTGTGACGAGCAGGTTACCCGCATGGGGGCTTTAAAGTCCTTTAGTGGTGCAGCCGCTTCCCACACGCATCCATTTTTGATGTAAAGCATGTGATGGCAAAACCAGCCTCCGTGCTGCAGGCATTTCAAAACAAGTATGATGACACGACAGGAAGCGTAACAGCCTCATCTATATGTTTACACAATGTCAGCTCGTGTGCGAGTGCCACGAGGTGTGTGTGTCTGTAAGAGCATTGTCCAGTGCCACCTGCAGAGCACAGCAGCATTAGGAATCCCCCCCAGCCACCCCCGCCGCACGCACAAATCCCAAAAGATCAAAACACCGCACTCCATCAAATCCACTGAAAAGCCTGTTTACTGATGATCTGGTGTGACGACAACAGCCGGCTGGAGTGAGACATGAAGCGAGAGGAAGAGAAAGAGAAGAGGTGACGGGTGAGAGCGGGTGAGAGAGGCTGAGGCAGCGAAGCAGTCGGGGAGTGGCCGACTGCAGGGGCTTTCATTATCTACTATTGTAAAGGAGCTAGGTGGGATAATTGGTCTCTTATGTTCAATACACAGCCTGCATTTTTAATGAGCCCACACTGCCGTCGATTTAACATATAGGGGCTGCAGCTGAGGAAGAAACGCTGAAATGCTGATGCTTCTGGAGAACAGTCGGCGAAGAGAGGCAGAAATTATATAATAATAATATTAATAAATTATGTTAATGTTTGATGCTGGTTTGTTATTTCTTTAGTTTTAGTTTCTTTAGCATGTAAACCAGTAGTTGGTTCAGCCACTAAATGACAAATAAAGGCCTGGGATCTAAACCCTCCTCGGCCTGACTAGCGAGTGACGCACACAGCAGCTCCAGCCAGTGCTTCTGACCTGTCAGACAACCCATGATGTACGTACTCACCTCAAAGCATCGAAAAGAACAACCCTTCACATTACACCAGCCTCAGGAGGCTTCAGAAGGCCGGTGCTGACCAGGAAGGTAAAAGGCCAGTGGCAGGGAGCAGAAACAACCGATTTTAAGTGAATTAAGGAAACTAAGTCGTGTCCAGCCCCGGCATGAGTCCATCCCTCCTTGTTGGAAGGCGTAGCGCCTGGGCTGCCACCTCGTAATAGCATTAAACTCTTGTCTGGGAGTGAGTAACCTGCAACCCGAAGGATGTGAAAGGACTGCTTACTATAGAGGACTGGACTTGGACTTGAAACAAAGCACGGTGAGGGAAAAGGAGGGGGTTAAAGAGGGCTAGCAGGCGGCACAGAGGACAGGAGGACAGGAGGACAGGAGGAGAGGAGGAGAGGAGCGGTGGCAGGTGGAGGGAGCTTGATTAATGACAGGCTCCCCCTCTCTCTCCCTGCCGTCCTACAGCGCTTCCTTCGGGGGCTACACGGATCTCCTCCAGCATCCTGCTCCACAGCCCTCCATGAGCGCTGCAGCTTGGGTGCATCCATCAGCCTCACTCCCCTCCTGAAGCATCTAGTGACAACAGAGGACCTCAGTCCCACTGTAGCAGCACTAACTCAGCCTGTTAACACAGCTCCAGCCTGCTGTCACTCTTCTCTCTACAAGTCCCGCAATTAACACCTGACTTGTGTCACAACATTGTTGACAAAATTCTACGATAGTTATTCTCTTATTTCTTTTTTGATTTTTCATCAACCAACCATTATTTTATTATAATTTTACAAACATATACATGATACATTGAATGGTGCTAGAGGTGTCCAGGCTCTATGTGAGCCGTACATATGTCGGTACATATTTCTGTTTATGCTGTGCTCTGTCAGGGCGGTTAAACAGGGTACTTAGTCATCCGGCCATGGCTGTTTCCTTTGATGCGAGTACAAAAGCTGCCTAGCGGATGTAAGCCAGCCCCCACCTCCACCACGCACCCCCACCCCCCAGTCCAGCGGCCAATCCTCTGCTCTGACTGCTCTGACACACACACACACACACAGATACTCAGAGCTGAGCATAAGCATCTGGATCACACAAATGAATTCTATTTTCTGACGGTACACAGACGGACCGCCGGACGGCCGCTGCTAATCTGCCACCTCCCTTCCTCCTCCCACCACCACCTATAATCCCAGGGAGACAGACAGCGAGACAGAAAGGGTTTAGGACAGCGAGAGAAAAGCAGACAGAGAGACGGACAGTTGCGTAAAAATGCGAAAACAGGCTTGATTTGATCCCTGTGCCTGGAAGGAAATGAACTACCCACTGGCTACGCAACACCACGGACGACGGGTGATGTTTCATTCACACTTGTTGGCTGCCTGGTTTGATTTGCTGGCAGGGCAGACTGTATATGGTAGAAGGAATAATAAACTTTACACAGCAATAAAAACTGTGCTAGTGTTGATCTCACTTGTTAGGTGACAAATGAGAAAACGCCCTAAGCGCCAGATTTCTCCTGTTTAGGTTTATTTAGCCCAATCTGCTGCGTTTGGACGTGACCCCGTCACGCGTGAGTGCGCGCCTCGTGTGTTACAATATGCGCTTTGTATTGGTTGCAGATAACAAGAGGCCGCTGGAGGAGAGAAAACAGCAGCCATCGATTTTGTATGCTGGGCAGGCATTTCTCCATTCCAGCGTCTGGTCGATACGCACACAGGGGGAGCGAGGGAGTACCTGAGGGCTGGGGGGGTTACACCGCTCTGGACACTGCAGCCACTGGACACAGGCCCTGTCAGGTAATCCCAGCCTGTCTTACTGCACGCACACTCACGAATGACGGTTGGAAAATACCAGCACCCTGCAAACATGGGCCTGAGAGAAATCGAAAGTGAACAAATGGACTCAAGGAGGCTGTTTCTTTACTGCGACTACAAGAGGAGAGAGCGGGGGCGTGTTTTATCTTATAATCCTTTATCAGGTAGCCAGCAAATCAAACATTTATTTCCATCAGCCACTGAGTCGCGTCCCTCATCAACTGCAGCACTGGCCACATCACCGAACAGCCACAACAAGTACGCAAACACGCCGACAACCGACAGCAGCCACCGCATGAACTTTAAGTTGAATAGCATCATAGTAAAAATTTCTGTCGGTCGGTCGGATTCGGAGCCAGAAGGGAGCATCGGTCGGCTTTGATCAAACACGCACTGCCTCAGGTGGACAAGTGGCCATTAGAGGGACACACACAGTTCAACTCAAGCTTACATTTAATGAGACAAAATAGCACAGCTCATCCAAAATAATACATCCAAAAACACAGCAGTCTTGGCAATCAAATGCTTAGTCATGTGCCAATTGTTATTATTGATATGTATATTCACAAAACGTCACCCTGAAATAACACTGCAGCCAAACAGCCTGGCTCTCCACATCGCTCTGTCTGTCGCAGACCACGCTCCCATGAAATGAAACCGCTCTGACATGTTCGGCTGTTAGCTGAGAGCGGTCCGACACAGAGGATGACAAACGGGCACACGGAGGAGCAAGCATACGTAAAAGATACAAGCAGAGCGAAGCAAAACCGAAAAACGGGCTCGGGAAACTGGTCGGTTCCTACATAAAGGTAGAGGAGGAAAGACAAGGAGGAGGAGCCGAGTGGAAGAAAACACTAGTGAGACAAAGACAGACGCAACTGTGGGGTCGGTGTTTTCCTGTTTACAAGCACCAACATGACACAAAGTCAGGTTCCCACTCACTCGGCGGTAATATCACAGCTGATCGGTTTACGTGAGTCTGTGTGTGTACAGCATGCGTTAGTCTGGCCAGACCCGTCGTTTCCTCATCATAAACTTTAACCTCTCAGGGCCGCGGGGCAGGTCAGCTGACCCCTGCTGAAATCTGATTCAACGTGTAACCAGACAGACACCCGACCCTGGGGCGAGCCCACGTGCACGCTCACACACAAAAACATCTGTTCAGTTCACACAGACGCACACTGGAGTTGCACACGGAGCACAAACCACATGTAGGAGCAAAGACTACCATGACTCAGCTCCTTGTATCGGCTGCATTTAGCGAGACTGCCTGGAGAAATGAAAACAGCGATTTTACTTTTCACGTCTCTCAATATTGTCTCTAATCAAATTGTAATATGGATGCATATTTAATGGTTCAAGACATTTTTCCGAAACTGCTGGGCAGGGTGGTTTTCAACAAGCATAACCCAAACAGAGCAAACAAAGCTTTTGTTGGGGATTACGAACGAAGTAAGTGAAGAATGTGCGTGTACTGGCAGCATGAATGGAATGAGGTTGATAGATGAAACCTATCTGCAGTATGAAAGGCATGTCTCTGTGTACACATGATGCAAGCGTGTATTACACTCTGCCAGTTCGCTAAGAGGAGCCATGATGATTGGAGAGTGGATTCACTAGTCCTTGACTGACCCACGCCAACACCTTCCACACCATCCCTTGCTTTGTCTCGGTGCCTCCTCGTCCCTCACCATTCCCAGCCCGCCGCCTCCCCAAGGCGCTGCTTGAAATCCATCCCATCTCCTTTCTGTCCCCGGAACAAAACAGAACGGGCTCAGGGCGTAATAAGACAGAGCGGCAGGGGTGGGCTGGCCTTAGTGGGGTTATTAAGTCTAACACACACACGCACAGTTCACCACAGGACCACCGAGGTGAGGCCCCAGGGGGTCGGGGGCCATTTCTGCTGGAGCATGTGCGTGTGAAGGCACTAGTATCCACTACTACATCGTTTAGGGTTAAGTGGGCTAATTTAATGCGCCTTGTTCTGTTCACTATTATTACATGGGATCTTATTCATCCTCAACATTTTCTAAAGTTGTATTCTTAGACAGAAAAGGCCTGTTGTTGTCATGCCATAGCACTGAAATCTAAACTAACTAATCTCATTTAAGTGGGTTAACAGCTCCTTAAGGCAGAGTGAGACATGTCTCATTGAAGTTACACAGACTGCCAGCCCCTGCAGCTGGCTGAAGAAAATCTGCCATATCAAGCTTTAAACGTCCGTCTGTTTCCTTACACAAAATGAAGACAATTGCTGATGGAGTCCCATCAAAAGGCAACGTCAGACTGATGTGAGCTACCTGCGGTCAGGGAGGGGAGAGGCCTAGTTGTAAGTAGCTCTATCTTAACAGCAATAAGGATAAAGGCTCTTTAAACAGGATTGGCCTGACCCACCACTCTATAGCTGGGAGCTGACACATAAGTGCGCTGCCAGTGATGGATCATTTTTCATCTCCAAATGTGCTTTGGCATGGTCAGGGGTGCCAGTGTGTGTAAGCTTGCACTGGGGGTGGGGGAGGGTGCGTTTCACTGTGCGTCCGCGATGCACCGTGGTCCATCTCTGGTGCTTTTCATCGGTGCCACTCCGGCAACACGAGGCCGTGTCTTCCGTTACTGCTCAGCTGAGCAATCAGGTCACCTCATCTTGACAGACACACAGCCGCGCGCAGACGTAAACACACACAGACGTACACACGCGCATTTCGACAACAGTACACGCAGCCTGCAGCTGTTGCCAATGATGTCGGCCCCGATTTGGCCAAACTAGTCTTTTGTTTCGTGAACACAGAGCAGAGGAGGAGGCTTCATTTGGCAGCTCAGTGTGAGTTTCTCTATCTCTAAGACAGATAAGATAAGAATTAGCTACTGTACTGGTGGTTACTGACATGAATTGTCACAATTAGACATTTGACAACTTTCGTCATCAGTTCATTATTTATAAAATTATAAATAAAACACTCTCTCGCGCCATCTTTATACATAATTTGCTTTGTTGTTCTTTAATAATATAGTTGTTTTTTATGTTATACCATGTTTCTACATGAACATTTTTTGGTGGAGCAGATGCAGAAGCCTCTCATTACTTGTTGTGCAGTTCAAATATTTGTAGCTGTTCAGTACCCTGAACCACATTTATTATTTGATTAAACTGAACAGAAGGATCAAACACACAACTGAATTTTGCACAAACATCTCTGGATTAAATAGGAAAAAAACCCAAACATATAACGCTACAAACTCTTGATAATTGCCAGCCTCCACAGCAGGTTACTGACACCTCGCTGTAATGAGTTTGTTTTTTAAAAAGTCTCCGAAAGTACAAAACTGCTTCACAGAACAACAGAAAGTTACAGACCACTGTTCGAGTCAAACACTCCCCTGACATGAACACACAACACACACACTGTGACACACACACTCCACCCCTTCAAACTCCTGATGTTTGTTGGCAGAACTGTCTAAAGAGCTTAATTGGTACTTTCTCATTTTTCCTTCTTTCTCACCCTCCCTGTGCGTCTCTCTAACTTTGTCTCTCTCTCATTCAGCTGTTTGTGTATATATATGTCTCGCAGTGTGTTTTCATGGCAAGAGGACAAGAGCGTGGGTGCCACCAAATGAAACAGGGGCCGAAGCAACTGCACACTGTGGCAGCGCGACAGGGCGAGCCAACTCGGTTAACCGAATCTTGGAAAGAGCCTCAGCTGAATTAGGCGCATGCCACAAAAACACACACACATGCGCACGCACCCAGGCGTGCACGCACACAGATGCACGCACAAAGCTGTCCCAGTGCCTAGGCAGCTTTCCCGCAGCTGATAATGCGGAGGTTTTGGGGATGTGCATTTGTTTGTGCAGACCTAAAACACACACTTTAAAGGCTAAACTCTTTTGGTGCACACGCACTGCCAATCACACACCAGCTTCACTCCACAGAATCATGCTAACAGTAGCCTTTATTACAGCTCACTCAGAAGCATGTACAGTCACACATCACACCTGCCGACATGAGACACAAACATAGGAACAGACACTCTACTGAGCTATTATGCTGTCAGTGACATTTTGGAAAATAATTCCACTTCTCCTGACATTTCAGGCGGGGTACCGCACACTGATGTACAAGCGGCCTGCCTCCTGATCTGAGATGTGTTTCGCGGAAGCCCGGCAGCCAGGGCTGCTTGTTGGAGCAATGATTTGATTAGGTTTGCGCTGATTACAGTCTCGTTGGTTACAATATATGGCCCTATCAGAGAGACAGGGAGAGAGGCAGGGAGGGCGGGAGAGGGAGTGATTGAGAGCGGGATTGTCGGTTTGTCAAGCTGTCAAGAGCAATTTTGCGTTGTACTTTTGCGTTTAGCCGAGCTGAGCGCGAGCAGCCGAGTGGAGATTTTCAAAATGAATCAGCTGGTATCAAACAGTACCAGTGAGGATATTAATACAAATCTGTTAGCAGTTATCAGCACTCAGGAGGGCGATATGGTGCCTTGCCTGAACTGGCCCCTTTGAATCAGATCACAGCAGAGGAAGAGATGGAAAAGAGGAGCAGTGCAGTCAAACAGCTCCCATTTCACAAACAGCTCTGTCGCCAGACAAACACTCTCAACTGCAAGTGCCTTGTCTTCACATTGTGGCTGAGAGCTGTGGAGTCTGTGTGCAGCTGGTGCTGCAGCAGCTCAGCCGTAGTGTGTAACACTGGCTGGGAACAAGTAATCTGAAAAGCCTCAAATGCCCCGTGCCTTTGTAGGCTTTACAAAATATTAACCAAATTAATCTACAGAGAACATACTGTGCCGCCACTGATTCCCTCTAAAGCAACAATCATTCCTACGATTCATTCTGAGAAATGCAGCCCCGTTTTTGATTTGTGACGGCCAGGGACAAGGTGTAATTACTCCCTTCGATATATCATGTTTTCCATTAATTAGGTCTGTGCCCGTGAACATTGCTCGGCTTGTTTAAGCCACAGCCGCAGACTTACGGGCATCTCTCCACAAAGATTTATTCCGAACAGCAAGCAGGCGTGCTGGGTGAAACGCGTGATTATTACAGCGAGCGGCACAGCATATGATCAGAGGTCACATTCATGTTGTACCCCATGAAGATATTTTTAAAGACAGATATGATGCTCGGTTTAGTGAAGCAATTGCTACAGGCCTTAAGGCAGAACAAAAGGGCAGAGGTCACTGGGAGCAGGAAGAGCTTCACTCATAACATGTGACCGGAGAATGAGAATTGCAGAGTGAAATATAATAAAAAAAAACATTTGAAGAGATTTTATAGATTGCAGATTTAATGTTTGTCTGATGGAAAAAGAGAGAGAGATCAGAATTAATCCTCTTAGCTGTTTGTTTGGTAATCTGATTTAGTCTGATTTTTTAGGTTGCTATCGCTGCTTGTGGTTAGTGATGCTGCCTCTGGATTGACCGCAGCCATTTCCATCTCCAACACCTCCCTTCTTTCCCTGTGAAATATTCGGGTTTGGTCTGGACGTATAAACAAAGCACGGGCATTAGTAAATCCCCAGCGCAGTTCACCAAATCCTGCAATACGCCTGCTTATGAAACGATTCCCTGCTCTGACATGGCTCCAGAGAGTCACACTACAGTATGACTGTCCCCGCTCCAAATAAATGACCTACTTTGCACATTAACACACATTTACATGCAGGCAAGATCCAGGGCAGCTTTGTAGTTTCTGTTCCCAGCTCAGACACTTCTCGCTTTAAGTGCACCGTGGCTCCAATGCAATTCTTAGAAAACCCAGCTTCTCCTCCAATTCTCTCACCACATTCGAAGGGATCGCTCAAGCGGCGAGGTTGAAGGCAGACAGGTTAGACCCAATTTCCTTTTAACTGAACTAGAAAATAGATGCATAATATGCGGCTGGTTCTCTAGCAGAGCTGCAGTTTCGCCACGCGAGCGTGTTCAAGGAAGGTGAGGCTGGCGCAGAGGCCCACCTAAGGTGCTCCCAGCTCAGGCACAGCTATTTCCAGACCACCAGCTCCTCCTGTCGCCTCCACCTCTGGTGGGGAAAACCACACGACTGCACAGGCCCCAGCCACAGACATGACTCAAGAAAGGATCCATTATTCACACGGGCTGTTAGGGGACCGGCACACAAGGGTAGGACGTTAGTAGTGGGACACGAAAAATCACTTTTACTTCACTTTACTCGTAACTGCTCGAAGAGACAAGAGAGATAATGAGAGTTAAGCAGTTTTACCAACAGAAAACAGCAGCTCAGCATCCTAAGAATAGTTACACAATGTCTCATAAATATCCACAGTGTGATTTGAGTCATGCAAAGCAAACATGTTAGAAACTGAAACAGCTGCTATCAGAACCGATTTGCCACTGTGTGTGTGTCTGTGTGTGCGTGTTCAATGACATGTGAGTTATCCTTAGCTGTGTGACTGTAGGCACCCACAACACAAAGCAGCGAAACACAATAGCACAGGGAAAGTTAACACAGCTTTAGATGTCATATCAAGTTCAGAGAATGCTTGACAGCACAACACAGCTCCACAAAACCTGACATGGATGAATGTGTAAGTGCTTCTCTCCTTTTCTCACACACACACAGGCCAGATTGTATACGAGCTTGCTCACGGACCATGATAAGAAAACGCGGTAAATGCGTAATCTGATATGCATGACTTGAGGTTTCTGCCTTTCTTTTCCTCTTGGAAATCGCAGGTTGCATCCATAATTTACACCAGCCTCCGTCTGTTTCTCTCTTTTCCACTCTGCTCCCTCCCTCCATCTCTCTCTCTCTCCTGGCAATCTGGCTTTTGCAGCTTTGCTCATTAGCATATTGCAGAATGTGCAGATGCCACCAAAAATTATTCACCTTCCAGCACTTTGATGCCGTTTCACATGTACACAAACTACACGGTCGACATTTTGCACAACCTTTCAAACAAAAGCGAGGTACGAGGTATCATTTACTTCACCGACATCCTTTACTCTGCTGTTTCCTCAAATCCTCATTCACCTCGATCACATTAGTCATGACTGCAATGATGACTGATGGGTTTTTCTCAGCTAAGGTTTAAATGAACATGAAATATTTATGCGGTCCAAGGGATCATGCATGTTCTCAAAAGACTTCTTTTCTTGCAGGTTATTAAAAAAATCTAATCATTAACAGACTGGAATATAGACTTGAAAATTGATATTAGCATTGATAGGAGCAGAAGCAGCTCAATAGCCATCACTTGGTCAATGCTAAGACTTCAGTTCAGACTTCAAACCCTGGGGACAGATTAAAAAGAGCCAAGTGTTTGTGGCCCAGTATTGTCCTCGTACAAGTTACAGAGTAGTGTCCGTTTCAGCATCACAGAGAATATAAGGACTTGGCGACTTTCTGCAAAGATCGGAGTTTTTGGCGTATTCTTTTGCTCCTTTGAATCATGCATCTACTTGCTATTCACGCTGCCTTGGCTGCTACACTGTGTAATCTGGTCACCGGTGCATTCTGTCATAGGGCAAAACTCTAGCTTCCACCACACAATAAAAAAAAAAAACACCGCCCAAAATGCAGCGCTCTTATCTTGTTTGCAAAACCACGCTGAAGCATAGCTGTATCACCACAGGAGCTGATGCTTAACTGTTGACACAGGCGATGAATCAGGATGCTTACCAGTGCGGATGAGGACGTTCCTTCCTGTATTCCCTATTAGGCAAAAATCTTTCCTTAATCCTCATCAATCACAGATGCAAGTCTGAAATGAAACAAAACAGAATGCAATGCACATCAGGGAGTGTGACAAAACACAATCTGCTTTTTAGTGATAGGAAAACAAGAGTTCATTTATTGAGATGTAATAAAGCACCCTGTCGTGCGTCTGACAGTTTGGAAGCACATAACAAGGAGTGACAGAGCTGGAGATAATGTGCATCTCTAATCCCTGCCAAATATGAAACATGAAATACTTAAATGACAAATGCAAGTTGATTTCTCTTCTTATTTGTGTGTGTGTGTGTGTGTGTGTGTGTTTTGCCCATCTAGTTCCACAAGCAGTCTTTGAACTCTCCAGGCTCTAATGACGGAGGCACGTTTCCTCTCTGCTCCCGGCTCTTCTCTAACTACAGTGTGCAGATTTCCTAACGCGGCAACCGCTCGCTGTCTATTCCTGCACATGTACAGGAAGCCATCTTTAATTTACTTATTTCTGCATTTGAAACTCCCACCTCATCCCATTAATATTCTGCTAGTCTGCTTCCCAAAACCATCTGGATTACGTTTCTTCCACGTGTACAGTAGGCGGCAAGGAAAAAAAAAAAGACTAGAGCTATCTTCACAGGCTACAGATTGCCCCACATTTAATTACTGTTAACACCAGCGCTAGCAAGCTAAATACGCCTCCATGATTTATTCATTTTTCCCCATATCTGAGTCAAATTAAATTAGTCATATGGGTTTAATTAACTAAATGTGATCTGATATTGTAATTTCACACTTGGATATGGGATACAGAAAAGGGTACTTGAGCACAAAGAAACCATGGTAAACCAGCGCTCATTAGAGGCTCATGTTGGCATTACCAACAGCAGCATTAGCTGAATGACTGCTCCTAATCGGGGTTTACACACTGGGAGGTTTACCTTTCTTTCTAGCGAACCAGGATCGCTCTGCTCACACCATTACTCACTGCTCCTATTAACCACCCAACTGCAGCCAATCCAAGCTCTCACCTGTGTGCCTGCAGTACATCATTATGAAGACCTCACAGCTGCAATTAGGAGAATTAATTTACAGGTAACGCCAGCTTTTATTATAGGTGAGAAAAACGGTCGTAAACACAGCATAGTGTTTTATATTCAAAGCTTTGTGAGCGCTGGTGTCAGCGAAGGTCATCGTTTCGCAGCGAATCGTCGGCGCTCGCACACACTGACACACACTCGCCGCAGGACTTGTGTGTTTTGCTATTCAACAGCACCTGGTAATTTCTATGCCCGAGTGTGTTTAGTTGAGTGAGCAGCTCGAAAGTACAATATCTAATGCTGGTGTTATTTCCCGCTCATACAAAGGCTCCATCATAGCACTAAATGAGCAGGAGCGAGAGAGATTCAAAAAAGCATGCAGTAATTTACTGATGGCCAGTAATGAAACATGAGGCCAGGGTAGCATGTTTTCTCACTCTCACTGAGAGGAAATATGGCTGCTTAGAGCTACACGAAACACTGTCGCGCCACCTCGCAAACACAGGCAGAATTATCAGAGAAAAAAAACACACAAAAAAACAAATGGAGGCATTGATTCACTAGTTGTTTATTTACAGCCCTCTCCGGAGAAGAAATAAATTCCCCTGTTGAGCCTTTGTTTCCCCATCACACGATGCAACGGGACGCATGAGAAGAGGGGTGAGTGGGCCACACACACACACACACACGGAAACAAAATGAACACGCGCACGCACGCACACAAACGTCTTGCATCTGGATTAATCTCCGATGGGCGTCATCACAGATGCCATTAAATGTAGCAGAAGGCGAGAATCGTGCGGGAAAGAGGCTGCCATCTGAATAATTTATTCGGAGGCTCATCTTGTCTCACACCAGGGGGATTTCTGCTTTCAATTTGCACTGTTTTCCTCCCCGTATTCAAATCAGGCAGCAGATTTGTTGTGATTGGCACACGGAAGGTCAGCGTTAGCGAGCTCGCGTCAATGCTGCCCTCAGCGGGCTGGTGTGCTGGTCTATTAGCACACTAGGAGAGCTGTGTGTACGTGTGTGGTAGTCTTTGTTTACCTCGGTGTGCGCCGGGTGACACTGGAGAATAGGAGTGTGGCGCGCAGAGACGGCAGTGTGTGTCTGAGCTTATTAGGCTGCTTTCCAAGGACGCAGGAGGCTCTAGACATTACACTGGCTGGGGGAAAAACACTATTGCTAATCACAGCAGGAAGATGTTAGGACGGGATCGGGGGAGAGAGAGCGCAAGGACAAAAGGCAGGGAACGGTGTGAGGGACGAGAGAGGACGAGAAAGTGCAGGAGTCAAGGAGTCGCGGCTCTCGTGCGTGTCCTCGCTCTGGGTGTCACACTGGGACTGCGAGGAGGACGGACAACGGTTCACTAAGGCGCAGGACGAGCCGGCGGAGCACCCGGCGAGCACGGAACAAACTCTTCTGGAGTGACAAAGTGTGTTCTCAAGTCGTCCTTTTTCAAATCCCGGGTAAACATGGCAGCACAAAGAGTCTTTTTTTGTGCTGTTGTTGTATAACTCTCCAGGGAACAGATCAGTCTACTTCACTTAGAGTTGACGTAGATGGCATACATGCAACAGAGAGAGGAACACATTCCAGACTCTATGAAAAACCGGATCACGAGCGTTCATGGGGGGGAGGCTGTGCTCACCCAGCGAAATGCCCTAGTATTTCCAGTAGTAAATTGCTACGTGCTAGCCGCCGCTGATGACAGGACTTGGCTGTTTCTGCCGTCACAGGCATGAATGGCCCTGTAGTAGCCAGGCACAGTGCAGCAGTTCAACAAGGCCTCTTTAAGCGGCTGAATGACGGGCGAGCAGACGGGCGGCCGGCCAACCACAGACATTCAGCTCAGGCTGCTGTAGCGATGCCAACTGAGCCGGACCAGAAGGCCCACGTGATGAGGGAGGACCACGAGTGGGAGAGGAGACCCGCGAGCACATCCACAGTCCTCCGTCCCGTGGGGCTCCCGCTCCTCACCGCCCGCAGACCCCCTTGTTTACTCTTTCAACAGTTGTCTTGTTGTTACTGTGCGCCATTCGTGAACGTGTGGCTTGTCGCCTTGTTAAACTTTTAAGCAGTGTCTACAGCCTCGAGCACCGTGTCAGCAGCCCTTTGCTCGACGCACGTTGTGGAAATATCCTTGCAAACGGAGGGAAACTCGGCACCAGTATGACGCAGCATAGAGGAATGCACCAGCGGATGTGGCTCTCTCTCTCCTTCTCAGTCAAACCCCGGTCTCCTCCTCCCCCTCCTCCTCTCCCCTCCCGCTGCAGGAAGGTCCATATGCACCCAGTAATTATCAAGGTTATTTTCTCCAGAGGGCCAAATCCCTGTTTATGGGCATGAGCGTGTGTCACAGGGCCCTGGCTGTCAACCCACAGGACGCTGAAGTAGACAACCCCAGAGAAAAATCTCAGCTTCAGCGACACTGTGGTTTCCAGACCCTGATGTTTCTCTGCTTTTGCTCCCTATTAAAAGGAAGAGGGGAAAAAAACGGTAGCAATTTTTTTTCAGTAGCCGTGTCATGACCTCAAGTGAGACAGCAATAATGATTTTTCGTGTGAGCTTCAACCTCAGCCCTTGCCAAATAACCCAGGAGTTATTTCTGGAAACCACCGACCGAACGGAGGGTCTCCAGCTGAACAGAACAAGATTAACACTCAGACACAGAACCCAAAAAGTAGCAGAGCTGGACATGGATGTATTTGTAATGTTTTATCTATAAATGAGTCTATGGGGTGTGTTAGTTCTGCTGAAGTGGTTAAAAAGGCACCGTTTTCTACCATTACTGGTTCTATTCTGTCTTTTTCGGGTCCAGGCACCCTGTAGACCTGAGCTACACCTGCACAATTCCCTTACGGCGGTGGCTACAGAGGAAGTGAAGGCTGTGAAAGCCCTGTAAAAACACTACAATGGAACAAGCCAGGTATTATACCAGTTAATTAGAGGTGAACAGGAGGTGACTTTGTTTTCTGAAAGTGACAGAGAGAAGGTTTGCTGTAGTGCAACACAGCACTCGCCAGCAAACACGAGCCTGGAGCGACCTGAAATGCAAGCTCAAAGGCAAATTTGCATGTAAGCAAACTGTTAGCCGGGGTCATCAGTGCGTACGCGCCGCAATCGGCTGCTCCCTTCACAAAAGCCGCTTCCTCTTGGTTTCATCGCGTGGCGCGGGCTTTGTTAGCGTGCGGAAATGCCTCCAGAGGGAATGAAAATACTGGCAAGTCCCTGCAGCTCTTTCAGGACGGAGAAGAACGGGTCCTGCAGCTGCAAGAACACACGCGCGCACACACGCAACTACACCCATGCATGCCAAGCGCCGTGTGGGCTGACGGCTCCGGTTGCGCACAGAGATAACCGTGTTAACCTACAGAACATAAACACTGGTGTGTGCTTACAGAGCTGACACTGATGGCACAGGATCCAAAAGTTGGACTAATGTTGTCACGGCTGCCACAAAATTATAGGCACCATTGTAAAAGCTGGTATCAGGGGAGTCCGGGGATTTCCAGCATGGCAGTTACATATGGAGAATTGAATTACATTGCGTCCTAGATTCATTAAATCTTGCACGTATTGCTGTGTTAGAAATATCCCACAAACCAGGCCAACAAAGGTCAAGAGAAGTTAAACATAAGCGAAGTCTAGTCTGTTTCAACTCCTTAAAAAAAGGGTTGGATGCATTTAGACCCTGCGTGTAAACCAGAGGACGCAAGCGGACGAACGCACACGCTGGCCTGTGGCTGCTAACCCTCGAGCTTTATGATAACCACTCAGCCACTGTGCAGCCCAGCACTTCACCAAAGCTCTTAAATTCCGTTAATATTCCATTACCTCACTCCACGGCCTTCTTGGTTGGCAAAAAACACATGTTTGTAATCATACAACAGCCCTCCATCAGCAGATGATTGCAATCACAAAGTCAATGGCCTGCACTTAAGGCGAAGACGCAGCATATTAGTAAGAGGCAGAAACCCAGGATCCAGAGGGATCCGTGTTGTTTTCATGGCATCGGTTTGTTGTTGACACTGAAAGCATCCATGTCCTTAATACTTTGTTTACTGCATCATCTCTTGCTAATATGATCCAAAACTTATTAGTAAGTATATCAGGTGAGCAACCACTGCGTTCCCTGTTTTCCAGCTCTACCGTCTCTATGTGCCACCCACATTCAGTTGACCCAGGAAATTTAAAACTCTATGCTATTTTTATTTAATATTTCATGTAAATTGTGCCTCCTACACAAAACCAACAGACTCCGCCGCCTACCACCACGTCTTTTCATTTTATTACAGCTGTTACAAGCTTTCTGTGATAATACCAGTCGTCCAATTTAAGTCAATAATGCGTTAGATACTAAAAGTGCTTGAAAAGCTGGGTCTTCTTGTCGTAGGTGAGAGAGATGCACGCGCGGAAAACTGGTTTATTTAAACTGGTTCCGTAACAGAAACCTTTTAGTGTTAATGAAACAAAAACTATTTTTGCCTGTTCCTTAGCTTTAGTTGTTATTAATCAGTCACTGCAGGTAAGACAGCAAGTCCTGGTCCCACGTTACATGTAATTCATACAAAGACCATGAATGGTATCGTGTGCATTGCGCTCACATAAGGCACAACTTCATAATTAATGAAGACGCTCTGTCCTCCTGCCTCTACACCAGCAGTTTGCTTTCACACACGAGCTGAACAGACATACATATTAACTATAACATGCGTGTGCTGTTTAATATTTGACAGAGGATAGTTGCAGCCTTTAACCGTAGAATGTTTCCAGGCAGGCGACAGCACACAGCGCTGTCTTTAGGAGGAAAGCAGATTCAAGGTGTACTGACAGAGCGGACGAGCTTTCAGGACAGCTGCTTGACTTTCTCTCCCTGTCAGTCTCGATCACATGCCGTGCAGACACACCACACTCCGCTCCCTCGCTCCTTTTTAGCCAGTGACAGCAGGCACCCAGTGATGACATGAGGAGTGTCTCTGGCAGCCAGTAAGGCAGCTCTAAACAGACAGAAATATCTGCTCTGACAGACGGACAGGCCATCACCCACCGCGACATGCACGCAGCTGTCACTGAGCTCGCAGCTCCTTCTCCCAGCTCTCTGCTTTGGATGTAGCTGTATTCATTTCTCTCTCCAATCCAAACATCATTTCCCTCACTGCTCCTTTCTCGCAGCGATCATATGCTATATTTAAAAGCTACACCTACATTTAGGCTCATGGTCGGACGGGAGAAGGCGGAGAGAAAGGAGGGGAAGGAAGGAGGCTGTCACGGGGCCAACAGTTGAGCGCACAGCCATCCGCCACTTGATCAGTGTCGACATGCACAGGTCGAGCTCTTTGTTCCTTTCATCTCCCTGTTCTGTTGTTGTTTCTTTTACTTTCACGCAGGAATCTGTTCTCCCTCCTTCTGTCTCGCTCTCTCTCCATCTGTTTAGCTCTCTCATTCCCAACCACAGCCGTTCTCAATTAGGCAGGTCAGGGAGAGGAGTGGAGAATAACTCACGCTCTGGTATCTGGAGCTGGAAGGACCCAAAGATCAGCAGCAACAAGAAACCGCCGCCGGTTGCGTGTGTGTTTGCACGGGTGTGTGCTAATATTGCATAAATTTGCTCTGTGTCAACAGGTTGTCAGCGATCTCTGACCTCTATATTTAAACAAACACAGGTATGACAGACCTGCACAGAGGTCGTCTTCCCTGCAATCAACAGTGGGACAATCAACAGACTGCACAGGCAGACACACCCACGCGCCAGAGCTTTACCCTGTGCGTTAGAGAGCTACATTAACTGCTTTGTTTCAGCCGTCCCCTCTGAATGGCAGAGAAAGCTGGAGACGGCAGTTTACAAGACACATCTGCAGGTGTTGCATTTCAAACTGAGAAACTCAAGCTGCGAGAAAGAAACACACACACACTAACAGGCACACAGATAGAATATACAGACAGATTGTCTCCTCCTCTCTCACACTTACACACACAAACACGCGGCAGGTGCAGCGCAGTTCAGCGCTTTGCTTCGTGGCACCGAGCCTGAAAAACGCTGGCACATCGGAGTGAGAAGAAACCAAACAGCGCCTAACATCTGTATTCCTGTCTGTGAAAATCCTGACTTTAATGTGAGAAAATGCTAAATGTGCTCACGGCGTTGAGAACAATTTTTCCCGTTTTACCTCTAAACCCTCCAGTGCGGTGTCTGTATGAGAATCAAACCTGTTTGTTACGCGTAAGAGTCGATTAGTTTGGAGGATGCCGTGTGGCAAGTCGGCTAATTCGCCCAAAGAAAGCGCAATCAGCTGAACTGCGAGCATCTCTATTGTGATGTTCCCACACGCTGGTTCGCAGCATTGCATTCTGGTAATCTATGCAAATAGGCCACAGATGGACAAGTGTGGATCTAATTGAGAAACATATGTGTCACACTTAAAATAATAATTCTTAGACGTCCCTGTTTGTTTTTTTTCTGTCATCCTCTTTCTGTCATCCTTCGTTTGTTCTCTGGGACTTACGTGCGACTGCGATGCTGGCATCTAGTCACACCATTTGTGAAATTATTCAAATGAGGACACCGTGTTTCTTTTGTTTACTGCCTCGAATGGTGACAAAAACAAGGTTGGAGTGTTCACGAATGCCATTTCTCACTCTTGCTCTCACACTACAACCACCTCCCCCTTTCTCTCGCTCCCTTCCTCCCTCTCTCTCCCTCTGTGAATCCTGTCCTGGCATTGGAGGAACGTCCCGGGCATTATGAGAAGCCATTAATGAGTGTGTGGTGTGGCGTGTTGTGATGCGCGGCATATTACAGCCATTCATCAGAGCCGGCAGACACTTGACAGGCGGACAGCCAACAGGTTGTGTAATCATATAACACAACCATGTCAGGCCTGCCACAGCCCCGTGTCCCATTCAGGCCTCTAATGTTGTTTTCCTCTGGATAATTGACAACGCCAGACAGAGAGACCTGGTGACGGATAACATCATGGACCGACTGGCGCACGAAGATGGCGGAACAAGTGGGGGATGTCATTATAGATTACGTGAACATTTAAGAGCTTTAAAGAAAAACTTGACTTGGGTCACGGGAACACGGAGCAGGAAACGGCCTGAAGATGAACTGCGAGTTACGTCTGTAAACTGTAAATTGATTTGTTTTTGCCTGGTGTCTGTCTGGTCTGAGGCTTTGTTTACAGCCTGCATGCTAATCACAACACTCGGGTTTGTGCCCGAGCTGACTTCCTTAGCAACGCAGCTCAGCGGAGCAATGACCTAAAACTAGTATAGAAAAGAAACTAAAAAAACTGAACAGCGATGTTCATTTATAAATTGAGGTTGTATACTAAACCCATAGAGATATATTACTAATTAATCATAATTGTGAACATGGAGAATGTAAATGTCACCAAAATGTGTGAGAGAAATCCATTCTGAGCTGTAATCTGAGTTACTGCATTAATTATGTGTGTCACAATGTGACTAAGTAAAAGTGTTACTCTGGTAATTATACTGTGCTGAGGAATGTGTTGCTGATATTGCAGCTCCTCCGCACAACACAGCTCTCAGGTGTATCAGAGAAGTAGAGGTGGCCCTGAGGCAGCGTTGGACGTTGTTAAGGATAGCAAGTATCCTCACACAAACTGTTCTGCTCTGTCCCTAAGCTGGAAACGAGAAGACAATGTTCTCTCTCATCCTCCCACTCTCACCACTTTATACCTCTGCTTGTTTGTGAGATGTGTCTTGCAGCACACAATCCAAAAAGGGCCAGATTGTGTAAGTGGAAAATGGACCGTAAGACAATAAGCACAATGAATATCACCAGCAGGACACAAATACGCAGTCTTGTCTTTTAAATGTCATCACACTCTGCAGCACACGGGGGTGAAACTCCTGAATAAAAACCAGAGTCTGGATGAGACTAATGTTCCCTCTGATTCTATGTTATCGTCTATCTGTGTCTCTCATTTCAGCCTGGAAAACGACACACAAACGTAGGACAAGGAACACTGACGTTTCCCACACGAGGTTGCTGAACAAACTCACCTACGCTACTCTGGACGAGAAGGAACAAACATGAAAGATGTGGCAAAAAAGTGCTTAAAAAGGTCTGACGGACACCAACATGTTTACTTCACTTATAAAATGTATTTGAGGTCTTTAACCTCAGAATTCAAGTCAGAATACTGCAGAAAAAGTGAACATTCTGGGGAAAATGTTTTTTTTATGGTGGCCCTGATCTGGTTTGGTTATTCCATATTCAAACAGAGGTTCTGTGCTGCTGCGCATGAATCTATTTCATGGACACCAGAACAAATACAGGCCAACAACATTACCCATATCACATGATTGTAAAATCTGTAGAACAGGCAAAAAATTATTTGTCTGTGTTCCCTTTTCACACCAGCTACACTGCAGCAGCAGAGGGTGGAACACACTCAAGGAATCCAACCGACCACTGCACACTCACAAACACACTCGTCCTGTTTCCTCGGCATCACTCTCGACGCCACACAATGGCCACAGTGTTCAGGGTAAACACTGACCGACGCTATGTGGCACTAGCGTTAAAAATGCATCCAATCAAAGCTGCAGGGGAAAATACTCGCGCGTAAACAGCAAGAGTCTGTAACATGTTTGCAGTGATGATAGGCTTTCTAAACAAATTAAGGCAGTGCAGCTCTACATTAGTCATCCTGGCTGGCTGTCTGGCCAAATTGTGCCTCAGTTGCACAGTTGTTTGATCAACCGTTTGTGCGCCGTGTGTGTGTTAAAATGAGGGATGGAAACACTACAGATGCCACCAGGTGGGATGAACGCAGAACGGCAGGACAGAGTCGGCTTCCTGCACCTTCACGCGTCTGGAGTCGCGCGCCGTCACGTGTTGCAGCATCTCTCGTTCCTTTGTGCATTACTTGTGTGTGACGTGTCGCTGGTCCACGCGTGTGCGTGTTAAACCTGCCGCTTTCTGCACACCGCCTGTGAGTTACCGCTGTGGCCGGTTAGGGCTCTGGCTGATCCTTGCTAGTCGGGTGTTCACACGCACTAAAGAAAGATTAAATACCACTGTTTTTTAAATGTATTTAAACTGCTGCTTCTAAATCCCAGATAGACGACAGGAAGCAAAGCCACAGAGGGTGTAAAGGTGTAAACATGGACTAGGTGGCAGCGTGTGACACCAGCCTGGAACTACTGTAAAAACGACAGCTTCCTGGTTCGTGTTCTGTGCTGCTAGTTTTTTAAATACCAAATGACCATACTTTTGTAATTAAGGAAGATTTGGACAGTAATAATGTTTTTTTGTGTGGTTAACTACAGAAAAAACAAAGGAGGAATCTCAATTTGTGAAACTAAACCTTACTATATATTCACCGGTTCACACTAAGCTCAAACACATCTCAGAACTTTGGCTCAAGCCTAGAAACTTGCCAAACTTGCTTTTGGTTGGGACTAGAAATCAGCTCTTGTTCCCTCTGTGCCCGTCCTGCATCTGCCCACTGCAGGAGATGTTTATGGTAACACACGCCTTCAGAATCGTGGCATAATGGTATTGTACTGTTCTCCCAGTATTGACACTGGCCCCAGGCTTGCCGGCAGAGACTGGCTGGTTTTTTTTTTTAACACAGAGCCAAACAGGATCCTGCACAGCTCCTCATAAACAGCAGCTGCAGACTGCTCGGTTCCCAGCTCCTCCCCGGCCGCCAGCCCAAGAGGGTCCAATCAAAACCAGCCACATTACTCCCTCACAATGCCGCCGCATGCCAAGTCCGCTCCATGGCAGAGGGAAAGAGAAGCCAGGACGGGACCGAGGAGTGAGCACAGTCGCAGCGTCGGGGCTTAAAGGAAGACTCTAGTTACCTGTGAGAACTTTGACCTTGGTGGTGCTGTCGCTGGTGGTCGCCTCCCCCTCCCCCAGCCCAGCCTTCATCTATTCCTCACGCAAGGTCTCTCGCTGACCCGTCCTTAAGCAGCAAACTGAGGGAAGACAGGAGAAGAGGCTGTTAAACTTCTTTTAATGGAATGGCAGCGAGTCGCCGGTTCAGGCAGAGGACAAATGCATCACAGAGAAACACACCTCAGTGCTGAAAAATGCATGCAGGAAACCATGAGGGACTTCGCTATACTGCCCCTCTTACTCTGCCTCCTAACCCTGCCGGCGAGCCAATGAACCGATGAACAACTGCACCACCCATCACACTGACATGTCTGTATACTGCAGCAGCGGCGTACACCCCCCCACAGCCCTAGCGCGACCCCACACCCACTGCTCGGGAACAATGTCCTTCCCAAAGGTTATCAGCAGCCAGGCGCTTGGTCAGCCCTCATCCTGAGTCCATTACACACGGAGCAGCGAGATTCACTGCTTTAATACACCTCTCTTAGTTTCTCCTCACCGCTTCGCCGCACACTTTACAGGCTGATGCTAATCCGGAGAAGACCCTCAACACACACGCAGGCTTTGGAATTGCACTCTAGGGATTAGAGCTTCTAGTTGTCTACAATGTGTGCTGTAAAGTTTAGTTTTGCTATTTTGATTAAGATCATATCTGTGATTAGTGTCATCTCCTGCCACTATGTGTTACCTGCCCTGCACAAACAACGAGCCAACACAATTACCTAACCAATGTCCAGAAATAGACCTGAGACAGGAGTGAGTATTACTACTACTCTCTACTACTTTTTTTGGCTGCTGGTCATCTTCTAACTTCACACATGAAAGTCACTTTGTGGACTATTCTGTCACGTTGCAATAAAGAAAGCTGGAGCTGCGTTTCATTCCTGATGACTTTGTTTTCCACTTCTGCTGTTAACAAGCTCTCGCAGACAGGCCCGTAAACTGACAAGTGCAAGGCTGTTAACATTAAGGCTACAAACAAACCCTAATGCGGTATTCTTCTAAATCAACAGCTTTCTATAGGCCTCTAGTCTTTCTCTTAAAGATTTATGACAGTCGCCCAGAAAGACGCACTGCTCTCCAGCCTCCTCTAACCAGAGAGGAAGACGTCGTGGCCAACGGGAGGAAGCCAACTTTCCTTACACAAAAGTGTGGGAAACTGGAAGAGGTTTGAACTAAAGGAACACAATATGTGTGAACGCACCTTCGACCGCTGTCTCAGGACTTCATATAAAGTATCTCCTCGTAATATTTAGACAACAAAGCCTGAATGGTTTTAACAGGAGCCGGCTCCTGAATGCCGAGCGGGGGCCCCCGTATGTCCTAACACCTGCTCGTTCATTCACTGAATCCATGCGAAGGGAGGATGCAGGAGAGCAAACGGTGGGAAGACGCGGGTTGGTTTTGGACTCGGGCCAAGAAAGAAGAGGACAGGGTAGAGGAGAAACCCATAAATTTGCAGGGAGGCAAGCAGGTGTTGCAGGCAAATGTGATTTACAGGGTCTACATCCCATACAGTGCTGACAGGTAAGCCTATTAGGGTGATATTACCCAGCTATAACACGCACCAATAGACCCTCTTGAAATGTGTGTGCAGAAAGTGTGTAAAGGTGATGGGTTTAAGAGACATATTATATGACACTGTTGAGTTGGGTTCTAAATATTCAATAATTATGTCTTCTTTTTTTATGAGACTAGCGGTTAGACTGGATTTCAGTTGAACTGGGCAAACGTTTCTCCTCACACTCTGAAATGGTATCAGGCTTCAAAGCCATTGAGTGTGGAGGAGAACTAAACACTAAGAAGGCAGTGAATTTCAGCGTATTGGAAACTGCCGGGGAGCAATCACCAAAGCATGCAAACGTTTATGAGAAGCTAAATGCACTAGAACATCGAGCGCAGATCAGCAATCGAGTTTCACTCGTAATACAGCACGAGAGACACGAGACCGCGGGAAAACTGCTACCACTTGAGCGGCGCACTACAGATGGTGTTGAGAGCAACACAGCACAAAGCAATGTGTTCCTTAATAATGTGGTGAATATTGCAGTGAAAAGCTGAGTGCTTCGTACCAGCTTCTGCAGACGCCAGCTTTTTATTTTTCCTCCCTCTCTCTCTCTCTCTCTCTGTCAGAAGTGTGAACTCTTTCATCCCAGATAAGAGGCTGCGGTAAAATCCTCAAAGAAAGTAATCGTGTTAAATGAGGTTTGTGTCTGTATCCATGACTTCTCGGTGCGTGTGTGTGTGTGTGTGTGTGGTCTGCGGGAGGGGCGGGGGGTTGTGTGAATAAAGAATAAAAATCCTTGTCACCTTTGAATCTAAACTCGGTCTCAACTCGTCTCCCGTTTCACGATCGAGCTCGGTTTTACTTTCCTGAGGTGGGGTAATCGTATCTGACAACGCGGCTGCTCATTGACGGAGATAAACCAATTTTCTGTGCGAACTCTTTAAAGTAATTCAAATAGTGAAGGCGACAAAGCCCAAGTTTGCCTGTTAAAAGCCTTTAACACTGCAGCGTTTACTTAAGACTCCCTGGACGCACGCACGTGCACAATCTCACATATAAATGCAAAAAGTATAGACACACCTTATCATCCAAGGCTGAGGAGGCAGGAGGGCTATAAAAGCCAACCTCATCTCCTTAAAACAGGCAGGGCTGTCCCTGGGCGTCTTAACACAACTCATCAACTGTTAAACCAGAGAGAGAGGCAGAGCAGTAAAAATCAATGCCCCCCAACACAGCAAACAGCAGTCATTGATGTTAGGTGGAAGAAGAAAGCACGAGAATTTGCAGCGGCGTCTGGAGAGGTAAGGAAGAGGAGGGAGGGAAGGAAGGAGAAGGTCCTCACTGAGCTAAAAGCAGCTGGCTAATATAGGTAATTGATTACCTCTATGCAAATAGAACTCTAAAAACCAGAGAATGCAATTTAAAGCAGCAGAGTCTCTGTAATCGATCGGCGCTGGGAGCGAGAGAAGCCATTTCCCTCTAGTCAAGATAAAACACTTTACTATGAGCTGTCAGATACTTATCAGGAGGAAATTAGCAGAGGAATACCATTTTCCCAAAACAAACAGGTCAACTGTTTCTCCCCCTCGAGTGGCCTTTGCCTCTCCCTTTACTCCTGCTCTGATATCATCTGTTATTTCCTTCCATTTAAATGCCAACAGTGAGGAGGTCGGGCTGCGTTTCATTGACACAGATCATTTGTAATAAAAAACCCACGCAGGCGGGAGCAAGCTGGGGGGTTTTCAAACAGAAAGGAGGTTTCTGGTTTTGCCTCGGATCCTGGGAGCAACCCCGGAGCCTGCCAGCACCTACACACACACTGACGCACATCCGCCCTGAATCTCGGAGCCAGATCTCGCCAAAACAATATTTGCTTTTTTGGCTTACAGTTAGTGTTCCTGACGGAAAAGAGAGAGAGTGGGGTGGGGGGGTAAAGAAAACACATAGAACAGAGCACAAAGAGACGTCGGAGCAGGCGGCAGCCCACACAACACAGCCTCGTCGGAGAGAAGAGGGCAGCTCAGCATCAACATCAACATCGGTTCCGCAGTCATCGCTCAGCAGGTAATTATGACAACAACATGTTCCCTAGGCAGCATCTCTCTGATTTGGTTTCTGAGCACTTACCCTTCCTAAAATCTCCTCCCGATAACATCTGATATGATTACAAAGTCAAGATCCTTTTCAAGGAGCGCCCACTTACGTGCCTCTAATTTGGTGTATAGTAACTCTGCCTCCTGCGACTACACCGTGACGCTCATCTCATTGTGCTTTGTTCAGATCTTGCACCATTCGGGTTTTCATAACATTTCTGAAAATGCCACGACAAAGTGAACCTCACCTACCAACGCCATCTGTTATTGAGCGCGCCACTACCTGCTATTACCTTCAATTGTAAACACAGCCTCGCCACACGGGGAAATACATCATTTCATTGTGTCTGTTATCATCCAGTCTGAACAGTGGGAGTTTGGCCCTGAATGGAGTCAGCGGCGTTGACCCTGTGATTACCTCTGCGGTGCGGCATTTTCCTTGGCTGTCATCACAGCCGACCCCTCAAACAGCCAGCGCTGCTCTGCAACAGGCCCCGGCTGTTGACATGCTGAAGACATTTAAGATAATCTCGAAGATGTCTCTCTGTTTTCCAAGATTACATCTTCAAAGGGGAAATGCGGCCGGCAGCCTCTACTTGAAAGGGAGGGAGACGCAGAGGGCTCTTGTTCTGAAGGAGGGGGTGGAATAGCTCAAGAATGCAATCATGGCTTTAGAGTGGAGGGAGGCCTGTCTTGGCTAGCTAAACGGGCAGGAGGGTAAGAGGATGGGAGGGATGGGTGGTGCAGAGGAATCAGACCTGAAAGAGAAAACCCACCTGTTGGGTGGCATGAAATGGAAGGAGGCAAAGACAGACTCTCACCTGTGTGACCTGCCAAAGACTGTAACTCACACAGCCTGGCCTGGTCCTGCCTCTGGTATCTGCTGGTACGTTATGCCAAGGTGCTGGATGAAACCTTTAAACGTTTCTACCTTTGCTGCTTCATACGCATCGTACGAATCACTGCTAACCGTTCAACACATTCTTAAGGTTGGGAGTATGACCAATGAAACCCGTGTCCTCTGTGGTTCTGGATGGAGCTTTGTAACACAGAAAAGAGGCCTGATGGTGTCATCTGGGTTTTCACTAAATTACTAATGCATCAGATTTTCAAAGGGCAAAGTCTATGACATGGAGTAAGCAATGGCATAGTGAAAAGTCCAGTAGTCTATCTAATCTATGTTGAATGTTAGTAGGTGCTGGCGTGACGAGAGGCTTTTTATGCCACTTAAAGGTATTTTTCAGATGAAAGTGAGGTGTTTGCCAAGTAAAGTGGAGGTAGTAAACTTTATAAACCCCTAAGGGGAGATCTGTCCTCTGCATGTGACCCATCCTGACTGTTCAGAAACGTCCTGCTCCTGGGGCCACTGTGCGCGGTAGCTCAACTGATCATGACTTAACTCCCGCCCACAGCGCGCGTTTACACACAGCATCACCACAAAGCATTTTTAGACGCTTCGGCGTCAGATCTGTGAGGAGCTTTGAGCTGCTGGCCGGCTGCTCTACATCTCCCACCAGAGACACGAAACGAAACGTGTCGCGCTGAAATTGCTTGGGAAGTATTAAATAAACGCAAGAAAATTATGACTCATTTCTTCAACAAATGTCAGCAGTGACGTCCTCTGTGGATGTGAGCACCTCTTAATGACTCACGGATGTGGTTGCTAACGTGGCTCTGACGGACACAGAAATTACGCAGCAGTATCTCTAACCCCCAGATAGAATTGCTCCTAATCATAGTATCGAAGTAGCTTAATACATTCTTGAGGGGGAAATACATATATGTGTGTGCAATCATAAGTAATGTTTGTAAAAAAGCAAGTAGCAGGAAAAAGCTGCTATTTCTTATTCCTTTCCTGCCCAGTGACATCATCAGTGAGTCAGCCAAGATCAAAAAGCAGAGCGAGGCCTGTCTGTTATCAGCGGCACATACTGTACGCCATGAGAAGGCACAAACACCCAGACAAAGAGGCACAAGTCACACAACCACCAAAAGCTATTTCTGAGCCACAGAAGAGGAAGAAGACGGAGGAAAACAAATCTGTCATCGGCAGGAGGCAGGGGCCGAGCAGACGAGTCAGCTGAATCATAACCGAGTCTCACAGAAGGGAACTTATTTCAGAATGAGCGGCGATAAACAGCACTGGAAGTCTAGACAGACAAAAGCAGGAGCAGCATCCGGTACAGTACGGTTCCTCTGAACGAGCTCTGCGGTGGGCCCCTCCTCCGTCCCTCCAGCCTCACTGGCCACGGTTGAAAAATTAATGCAGCAAACTGACAACACTTAGGGCCTCGCTCTCTCTCTCTCTCCCCCTCGCGCTCACCCCTCCCCATGTACCAAACAGGATCAATTACCAAAGCAGGGCTCCACTCAGGAGCGCTAAAGAAACAAGAGGCGCTCTCCACCACAGCTGTGTGCGCACGTGCAAGTGTGTGTAAGGTTCAGGCGAGCTTATGATGAGCAGAAAGCGAAGGAGGAGGTGGTAATAGTGTGTCTGCTTCTCTCTAATGACAGCAGCAGAGTGGATTAGCGAGCCTCCTAACCCATCAGCATCACTCCTCCCAGTAAGTGATAGAGCATGTAAATAACCAGTTATGGCCACTAGAAGGAGGAGAGAGAAGAAACGAGACGAGGACGCTAATAAACTGAGAAAGTCCTGCGATCCGCCGGCGTTTCATCTGTGCACCTTCATTTGTATGCAGCAGGAGATTTCAAGGAGTTCAATTTCTACAACATCAGCCAAGTAATTCAAATGCAGCACATCTGACTGGAGAGGATAACATAAAGAAAGGCATCAGCAGAAATGGCAGCAGGCAGTAATCCCCCAGTCAGGCCACTTGTGTTTGCTGCGCAGGCAGGCAGCGCTGTCAGTGGCAGCGCCCATACAGGCCTTATCAGTGGCAGCCATGGGGCTCTTCTAATAACCCTGCTGACGCGCCGCGGTGCAAGGACAGGCCGGGAGACGGACATACGGACAGAGAGGCGGACGAGTTTCACTTCCCAGTTAAAGAAAGAACCTTTCACCAGGTGTCAGCCTGTCACTCTGCTCGTGCACACAGGCTCCGTGCTTTTGCGCATTTTGTCCCAGCAGCTGTCACGTTCAACTAAATGCGCACCAGTGCTCCACCTATTAACCCCACATACCCATACACGCGCATTTAGCAGGACAACAGCGTCTAGGAGTGTATCTGACTCTAGCATCATTATCGCTATTCAGAAGGTCAAGCACAGTGCTTCCAGCCTCTTTGTGATTTATTCCTTTGTGCTATTACCTCTGTTCACATTAATCTCCATCTGTAAATCTAATCACGCTCCCTCACCGCCGCGGCTCCTGGTTCGCTCGGGACAGAAGCCTGGGCCGACAGGAAACAGCTTATGTAAATACGCCGCTGTTGACACAAGACGGCCAGCACACAGCGTCTCCCTGCTATGATGAGACCCACCGATCAAGGCACAGAGAAGAACAGGTATCACTTTGGCGTTTCCTTTCAATTACTCTCACCATTCATCACTATCGATGCAGGCTTCCTTCCTCCTTGATATACGTTTCAATATCTCCAGGAGCGTTTTGTAGCTCGTCAGCTCACACTCAGGTCGTTGTTACTGCAAAGCCGCACAGCGACGCACGCAAGGCGCCGCTTGGCTCCATCTGTGGTCAATGAATAACCTGAATATTGACACCAGTAAATCAAGGTGACGCAAAAACAGAGCATCAAACAGAAGCACTTCCAAGTGTTGTCAGCATGTGTGCGAGCCAGTAATCATTACCTTCGGAAAGACTCCACCACTGCTTTAACTGCCCTAAAAACCATCTACTCTCGTGTGCCTTGAAGCAGCCGTGCTGGTCTTTGAGCCGAGCGGCCGGACGCTCGGCTCTGCGGCTGTCACATGCAAGTGTAAAGACTTAAGCAGGTCTCCCGTGGAAGTACAGAGAATTCCCTCTGCAAGGACTGATGGGAAAACCTGGGCAATGACACAAAGAAGCCCGCGGGCCTGTCAGCAACGTCTCCGCTCAGCTCGAATCGGCACCGCAGAACTTCTCCCGCCGCCCTGACACACACTCATATGCTGGCTGACACAAATTTCCAGCATCACTTCAGGCGTCCACTCCATTTCTTGACATCACGCCGGACATGTGGCGTGTGAGGTTCTTACCGTGTACACAAACACACAGTCATTTCAGTTAGATTTGATGTTTTTGTGGCCCGTAACCATCCTAAGATACAGATTGTTACAATAGTCCCCAGCAAAATGTTGATTTAATGTAATATCCACACGAGGGAGGTTTTAAACATGTTTATTCAATTACTAAAAAATACAACCTGTGATAATATTACAAGTGATGTCTCTTCCTTTGATGAGAGCAGATAAGAGTAACACACCAGCGCTAATTGTTGCAATCGGCTGCAAAATGCACAGCAGACAGGTTGATTTTTAGGAAATCAATACAAAGCAGTAATTCCTTTGACAGATATTATCAACTCAAGATTTCAACATGGTGACTGATATTTTATGTGCCACCAAAATGCAAGGAGAGAGCTTTTAATTATTAATTGTGCGCGAGCTGGGAGATTTTTAACCGCTCTCCTCCTGTTATCAATCATTAATGGAGTTTCCATCAAAAACACTTCAACCCCTCAAGTATCAAATCTCTCTTGAAGGTGGAGGACCCACATTCAAACATCCCACTTAATCAAAGGGCACATAATATGCTTGCTCCTTCTCTCGTTTTTTTGCTCGCGCAAATTAGGATAATAACAGCACAAATTGCAAAATTGTTCACAGCCGAAGTGTAAAAGTAGGCATTTGAGCTGAGGTCTTCTTGCGAGTGATGAGGGTTAATGGGAAAATTCGAAATGTTTAAATTGCAGGGAGGACAGAGCCTGCCAGCCAGGATTTTCACCGTGCTTCTCTCTTTGCCATACGTGTGCAGAGCTGTTTAACGCGGGCAGTATCTACATATCCAGCGCGCTCTGCTTTGTGATGCTGCGAGGCCTGCCTGCTCAAAGTCACGCAGGACACAATGTGCATCAGCGTTTTAGAGGGTAGAGAAGAACGCTGCTTCCAGCCTCTGAAACAACCAGAAGGTGACACACAGCCTGAAAGCACATACACAAAGTACACAAACGCACAACAGAATGAGTTAAAGTTTAAGGGATCAGCCAAGATCCTTTAATCTCAAAGTCCACCTTTAAATGACCTTTTACTACTGCACCGTTTCATCAAACACCACATGAACATCCCATAACTTTCCGACTGCAAACACAATCGCATTCCTAATTACCCATCAAGTTGGTTTTGACAATGTTGTGTGCCAGCGATCGGCGCCAGCAGCTGAGTGGCAGGTTGTGCACCATCACAGCTGCAAAGGCACCGTGTTTCACTTTTCCTTCTTTACCGCTCTCCTCCTCCAGGCTGCTGCATAACGGGCGCACTGAGAGGACACTGAGAGGTTTCGGTAAAAACAGAAGCTTCCAGCTTGAAGTGAGCAGGAAGCATCAGGATTCAGGGCACAACGCTGCTATTAGTTGAGCGTGGACGGACTTAGGCTAACGTGCAGTACTGCCTGCACAGTTTACCATGTTAGTGCTGCATGTGTACATAAGGGCAGATGTCACCCTGGTTCAGCTGGTTTCTTCCACCGTTGCCTAGTGTTTGCTCAGCGTAGGACCAACTTTCTTAAACTCCAGACAGTCTGCTGCTAAGAAAACGCTGACTGGGGAATTGCATTATGCTGCTGATAGTTACTAATAGAAAGGATGAGAAGTACAGCAGAGAACAGCAATGTGACACTGTACAGTGACCAAATGTAAATGTTTTCAACCCTACCGTTATCTGCACTGGAGCCTTGGGCTTCAGCCAATAAAGTGTCACGGGTCAATTATCTGTGAAAAGATAACCACCACATCGGCCATTTATCTAATCCCCGTCTGATTTTCATCTAAGACATTCATATGAAGTAAACACGATGTGGAGATATTCCTTTTGAAAGGGACAGGCGTCACATGCCAGCCTTTTACTTTGCAACCGTGCTGACTCACATGAGACGAGCTGAATCAAAGCGGCTTCGGGTCCAGTGACTCAGGAGCTTTGGAAAGCTGAGTGTTGCTGTGGCGTAGAGTTCATCAAACGGGTCTACTGTTTGGAGTCCCCTGAGTCACTGCCCGCATCTTACGTCTTTTCAGTGAGTGAAACGTGTTGTGCTCAGTGACCCCCTCACACAGAGCACATCAGACCTTCACGATTTATCTTTGTCGACTCCCAGTGTCAGGGACTTGAAAACAAAGGCAGGCTCACTCTGATAGACTCTGAGATGTTCTCGCCACAACTACACTGAAACACTCTGGTTTCCATTTACACGTGACACCTAAATGCTCTGGCCACTGTGATGGATAAGCCGCGTGAGTTGCGTTTCATAATTAGTGAAATGAACTGAGACAAATGGCAGCGTGGGAGGTAGGAAATCAATCGGGAAATGTAAAACATAAATGTATGTACATGTAAAATACTGTGTAAGTGATTTGTCATTAATGGCTTCCAACACAGCATTGACCAGCCTCATACCTGGTATGAATTCACCTACGCGGAGGTAAAGGTCCCTGCAGCGCCAACACACGTCATATCGGTATGTGAAGTATTAAGGTTGGCAGACGCTGAGCCTGTCAATCCACAGCTACGCTACCTAACATAACTGAACAGCAACAATTAACACCCATTTGTTTATTTTGTCATTGATTTTGGCGTTAATGGTTTTGCCCCAGGCACACAGATCCAGTTTAACTGTTAAAACCCTCCTCCGTTTCAGATCAAGCGCACGTCGCTGCGGCTGAAAACCGCCTGATTAAACTGACATTTTCCCACTGCTCTCTGCACCTGTGTGTCTAAGAAGGTGGCTGCTCAGGAAGACACGGTGCACTGCCAACTCGGTTTGACTTTTATACAGTCCAAACGGCAGATGCTCCGTGTAGAGACAACAAACAGCTTAATACCCCGGTGTGTGTTCGGCTGTAAGCAATGTGAATTTTAATGAGCGAGACAGAGAAACAGAGACAGAAGAAGACCAAAAACACAGAGACGCAGCTCTTAGATTGTTTCCCGTGGCGCTTGGACTAGCGGCTGCTACTCTTCATGACCCCAAAGCTTCAAGACACAGATCAAATCAGGGACACTGTGCGACAGATGTCTACCCCAGCGCTCTGTTCCTGGCACGAGTGTTGCTGGCAGACGCACCAAAGAAGAGAGGGTGAAACGAACGCAGGGGAGCGGACGGGGTGAGCGCAGCGTCGAAGGCGGATGCAGCCAGAGAAATGAAATCGAGAGTGGACGGACAGACGGATGATCGCAAATCAGACGTCCAGACGTACTGTGTCGTGTTTCTGTCAGACAGCAACCAGCTTGGTCAGAAAGTGACGCTGCGAGTTTAAACATACCTGGAGGTGTGACTCGCACCACGCGTGGCCTGGGGGAGGAACAGGGGACCTAAATCACCAAATGAGTCTAAATTTAGTCTGGATCTGCAGCACGAGCCGAGTCTAAACTAAAAAGCGTGTTCACAAGCCTTTTATGGCACCACACAGAACTTCATGTATGACCTCTGCACAAAGACTCTCCCGCTCTACTTCCGCAACACAGGAAAAAATAAAAAAAAAGCAGATGAGTAGAGAGAAGAAGGGAGCTAATTATAGCCTCATAGCAGGATGGCCAGAAAACAAAGTTGATTATCATCATCGTCAAGAAGGCACAAAGGAAACCTGCTGCCTCCCCCCTTCCGCCGCAATCCAATAGAGAGGCTTTTAGCCTTCGTAATGATTTAGAAAGTGACAAGTCAAACAGATTTACTGTGACAGCCTGAAAGGGACCAGCACGAACACCATTACTGCTCACGTGACCAGATCCCTCCACCCAACCCCTCCCGCCTGCAACAGGGGACAGCGAAGAATGAAGCTGGCTCAATAGGAGCAGGCAACGAGCCTATTCAATTCCCCCTTTGCTCCACACGAGCCCCCTTCAAAGGGAGGGAGGGAAAAGGCTGTGCTTTGTGGAAGTTACTTAAAGCGACAGCCAGCCAGATAAGGATCGGTTCACGGAAAACTTGTGGCACAGAATAAATGGAGATAGCTTTGTACAATTTTAGCACCATCACCCAAGGTTTATCAGATTTAATGAGCCATGAGCGCAAGGTGAAGATTTGAGTTTACGAGAGCCGCTGAAAAACATTCAACAGCCTTGGCCATTCCAGTGGCCATGAAACCCCATTATACACTCTTTAATCTGCAGTCATTTAAAATGGAAACGCTGCACCAGGCTTTTCATTAATATTAGCTTTTGAATGAAGGTAGTGCTTTTCTGTTGGTGTTTTCCATCTGTATTCATTGAAAGGTATCTTCTGTGCCCGGAGTTCCAGGATCTGCATTTGACTTTAATTTCCGTGGCCTTGAAATGTGGAGTAAATTTATGTTTGAGTAGCATGAGTCCCTCCTGGGCTGCGGCTTTCTGCCTGGTGTAGTCATCTTTTTTTCTGGAAGGTGAAAAACTCCTTGGCTGTTTCAAGCTTTGAAAACAGAGCCACCCCTAAAACCATCAGAGATGGCGGCAGAGGGATGTGTGTGGAGAATTCTCAAGGAGCACAGACCCTCGGGCTACGCAGATTCTGTTTCCCCCTTTCTGGCTTCCAAAAACAAAGGAATTCCAGAGAAAACCAGGGCAGGACCTCACCCCAAGCCACCACAGCGACTGCTGCTGCTGCTGCTACCCCCACTTCCCTCTCACTCATACACACATTTCACGGCGACGTGCACCCACAAAAACACACGGCACGGCAAAAAAAGTGATTTCATGCAACCATCAATGAGACACACCTCTGTTGTTATACAATTATGTTGACTTGATCTCCAGGGAGACGTGGCTAAAGCGACACGACTCGGAGGACGGGATGGGGAATGCGCGTAAATGCGTGGCGGTAACATGCTGCTTGGCCCTAATTCATATTTCCGAGCCGCGTCTGTCTGCCGCTGCTGTTGTCTGTCGGTCAGCACAGCCTCAGACTTCAGCTTGCTCTATTCAGACTGCAGCCGAACACATTAGCGGGTCATTCAGCAGCAGCCTGAAGACGTTGTGGGTCGGGCTGTGGGATGGCAAACCCCCTGTCCCTCGCCTCCTCCTTGTCCCCTTCACTCCTCTGAACACGGAAAACGTGAAACGTGTGTCCTCACGTGCATCTTGAACAATGTCGCCACACGCCACTCAGCTCGCATCAGTCCCATCAGCCAAGTAGAGGTTACGGGACGGCCGTGAAGCAATTTGGTTGAGATGGGCAGTAACCGAATTTGATGCCGCTAACGTATGTAATCTGGAATAATGAGGAGCTGTTGACGTGCGAACAGAAAAAGTGGAACTTGGAAATTATGATTTGATCCATATCATTCTCATGTGTCTCTCATAATAATGTTGTTTCTGTATAATGTATCTTGTATTATTAATATGTATAATAGTATATATGTGTGTGTACAAAAACTCAGCTCTTTTGAAAGATTTTCTATAGCAGACCTATTTCTGATTTGATGCTGTGCCCTTTAAAATAATAAAACACAGGGACCCTTGGTGTTTTGTCAATAATGTTTGCCAGATAATTAAAGAGCCCTGGGAGACAATGATAAACACTGTTTAGAGGCTGATCCCTGGCAAGAGCCAAGCGGTGTGTCATTGCTGTCTCCGGAATACACACGATTACCCTGGTCTCATTACTGATATGATAAACGATGGCTTCCACCGTGGCTTAGGTTTTCTTGGAGGACGTACTTTTAACAAAGGGGCAGATTAGAAAGAAGTGGTGAAACACACTGCTGCTGAAATAGACCCGGAATAAACGAGACAGTGCGATTGCAGATAGAGTTTGTAATATTTAAAAAGTTGGACCTGCTGCCTACATTATTCAACTGCCGAGATCACAAAGTGGACTTTTAAATTGAAATTATTTGCCTTTATTTGTTTCACTCCTCATCGCCCTCGTCTCCAGCGCTCTCTCCCTCTCTTTCTGTGAAGTTAACGCTCTGGCCCACAGCCCGTCTCTCTTTACAGTTGGTATATCCACACAAACGTTTAAAATATGCCCCTTTATCTGAGCCGCCCAGGCGGGAAAATGAAAGGGATGTCAGCGCTTAGAACCCTGGGAAAGCTCCTGGCTCAACCACTAGTGTCTAAACCAAGGGGAGAGCACAGAGCAGCGAACACACAGCACACGAGCAGCGGCAACAATGTCACAATGTGGTAAGAAAACAGGCCTGGTGACAGATATACCACATTATTAATACACACCTCTGCAGAACAGCACTACACTATTCACAACCATTACATGCTTACACCACCACAACACACACACGCACGCACGCACGCGCCATCGCAGAAGAGAAGAAGAAATGCTGTCTGGTTGCATTAGTAAATCCTAGTTAATTTACTTTGTCAGAAAACAAGGAAGTATGTTTCCCTGGAGGCCATGTTGGAGACAATTCGGCCGCCTTCGGAGAAGCTGTGCCATCACTCTCCATCTCCCACGCAACCTCCACCAGAAAAATCAGCATCACCGCGCACTCTGAGAGACAACAGTGCCGACTAGACAAGAGACTGTTTATAGCACAAATGATATTATAAACGCGGCATGTGGTGCAATATATTTAGAAAAGGATTCATTATGGTCTAGAAGCCAAAATGATTTGCAACATGCTGCGAAGAGGGCAATAACAGTTTATTTAAGATGAATTCACATTGAGTGAAAATGCAGTTTTAACAGGGTTTAACTTATTTGCTCAACGCAACAGGCGCTCTTCTGTGCTGGACTGGGTAGTCTAATACCTGGCACGGACTCAGGCGCTGGGCAGGCTGCATGAGCGCGCGCCCGGCACGGTCCTGAGTGGCTGTCTGGCAAATGAACCCATGTGGGGACACTGTGTAAGGTGTGAAGACCTCTTGGAAGAGGCTGCAGTCTGCGCTGGCTTGCAGGCATGCTCCGGTATCAGGAGGGACGAGGCGAACACGGCAGATCAGTGCTCAAAGCGTAAACTCACTGACCCAGCGTGAAGAGGGAGAGGGGACTAATTAGTGACTGTACTTACAACTCAAAGGAAAGGGAGAGAGCGATGAGTAGAAGGGGGGGGAGCGGGGGAGAAAGCACACACAGAGCAGCATGCAGTTGGGGGATGAGGACAATGAGTTTGTTTAGCTTAAACAGGATTTACAAGCCAAACAGACACACGCCAACGCCACTCACTCAGACACATACTATCACTTTTCTTCTCTGCTGCTGCCCACTTTCTCTCCCTGTCTCACCGACACAGGCCCACGGCTGAGACAGGCTCTGTGCGGATTTCATCAGCAGCACCGAAAAAAAGTGAGGGTAATTGCTTGCGATGGTGAGAAGTCTTGAGTGCACGCGGCAGCGGTGGGCGAAGGGATGGATGGGAGGATGGATGGAGAGAGGGAACATTTTGTTCCTCCTGTGCGGGCTCCGGCTCTCATATTGTTCCCGGTGAGGCCGGGTGTCATTTATGATTCAAGGGCCCCAGTCTCTCGACGGATGGGAACAGGACGTGGCCATTGTGACATCCTCCGCATTCGTTTCTCAAAGAACATCAAATCAAACATGCATGAGACGGCGACAGGGATGGGCCAGCAACTTCTCCCTTTCCTCTTCCTCTCTGCACTCTGCTTCACTCTCTTGTCTCCAGGAGAAAAAGCACTTAGAGGACTGCATCTCCAGATGTTGGGAGAGCTCAAGGTTGAAGCGACGCCTTTTCAGAAACAGACGATAAGCTGATCTATTGCCTGTATCGCCTTTTAAACATGCGCGTTACCAGCACAAGTGTCAGTGCAAAGATGCAGCACATTCATTTGACGGTAAAGAAAACATTAAGCAGAACTTGACTGACAGCTTAGGAGGAGTGGAATATATCATTTCTGCAATGTTTATTTATTCAAGGAAGGTTTCTACTGCGTGCAAGTGCTCTTGAACAGCACCACCCTGTTCCACACACCTGGGGACAGCTGGGGCACGGCTACAGGCACCTTGTTGAACAGCAAACAAACGCCATTTGTTGCTACTTTGCAGCATTACTCACAAGGACTTGACCTGACTTTTTCCAGCCACCTCAGGAGGACGTTTAAACAGCCACAAGCCAAAACCACAGTTCAGGGTTTGCAGCTTGAAGGACAGTGGTGACAACCATGTGGCACTGAGGTTTTCTCGTCCCTGCACCTCACGCTGCTGCCGTGATGTCACCACCGCCAGTCGGGAGGATGACTTCACATCTGATGCATTAGCTGAACTGCAATTACCAGGTTTTAACTTGAACAGAGCTTAACTGTAGACTTATGGGTAGAATTACAACAGCACTTAGGAAGTAGTTAAGTGTCTGACACGAGGGCACAACCTCAGCTCTAAGCCATAACTCTTTCTAAGGCTTCACTCTTAAAATCAGTCTTTAAAAACAGGCAACACGAGTTTTTCCTTATTAAAACACTAAAAACGGCACATTGCAAACAAAGGCCCGGTGTAGATGAAAAGCGCTGCCAAGTTTAACCACAAGTGAGACGGAGACAGAGACAGAAACAAAGGCTGACTTCTGCTCGGGACACAAGTGGGTGGGTTTGGGCTCACGGCGAGACACCAGACTGCAAGACTCTCAAGGCAACAGGCGGCAAGTACTTCACAGCTCTCCTCGAACTGAACGGTTAAATGAAATGTCAGCCTTGTCAAAACATTGATTAGCACTGGCCAGGTTTTACGCAGGCAGCATAAGGCAGCTGCACCGGTAGCTGCACATGGTAAACAACAGCTACTTGGTAAATTGCTGAGTAACACAAAGCAAATTAGTCAGACACAAGTAATTAGTTGTTTTGTTTTGTTTTGTTCACAGGGGTTAAAGCAACCAAAGTAGGTTCATTCCGCATCTAAATGCTCTCTGTGAATAATCAGCATGTGCGATCGAAGTCGAGATCCAGGTGTTTACCGCTGGATTTATGATACAGATCGTTACTCTCCTCTCGTGTCACAATAATATAACAACACCTGTATTCGTCATCACTTGCATTTCTTTCCCAGATTTCCACCATCATGTCCTTCACATTGTGACACGCGGGATGAGAAAACACACAGAGTACCCGGCTCAGCGTTAGACAGCCTCTGATTTCAAAGCGAGTCTACTGGAACCTTTAGCTCACTTAGTGAATCAGACACTCTTCTGTCTTTTCTCGCAGCCTGGCTGGCTGGTTGGTTGCAGTGAGGCCCCATGAGGGACAACAGAAGGAAAGAAATCTCATACGCACACTTCCAAGTTTCAAACAGTTGCAGATGGCTTTAATTCCTTGCCCTCTTTCTTTCACAATTTATCAGGTAACCCACTCTGAACAAGCGTGCTTTCCTTTCATGCTTTGCTGAGATCACTTAATGCTGCTTTGGGCTTGTCAGAAAGAGGAAAACAAGTTGAACAGCACTAATTAATGTGATGCAGCTGACAAGTGTTGCTGCTGAAACAATTTCATTACATCACCAGTTTAAATTTACCAAGAAAGGAGACACTGGAGGGTGCATCAGACAGTTTGCATACTCACTTACACTGCCAAAAGGGGGAGTGGACACAATAACAAGAACACCTGCAATACAAAGCAATACGCGTGCAATAAATGCAGACTGTGTGCAGCCTGTTATGCTCTAATTTCAGCTAAGATTGTCTCAGATTTAGTAGGAAATCTGGCTTTTGGGGGTTTCACAACAGAGTAATTTGTTTCAGTGATGACAGAATATCCATCGTTGTTATCTGGCCTGTGTTGTGATGATAGCAGTGTAGTAAGCCTAGGATATGACTGGGTACAAATGAGGTATTACAGGCACAAAACTCGAATCTCAGCTGTTAATCACACTTCCCATCAAGTTCAGCTCTTGCTAAACGGTCCTTTCCTAAGTTTGGCTGACTCGTAGCCTGAAGCACAGTAATGAAACAGCACAAGTCTCCTCCTTCCCCTTTCCTTTCCCTGCTGCACTCTGCCCCGGCTGGCCTCACGTCCAGACGGGAGGAATTTAATGGGGAGGGTCCGTCAGACTTGAGGCAGCTCATCCGCTCTGCTGCCGAACTGTTCTACAAATGTGGCGCTGCTAGTCTCAATCGACATTCATCCCAGTTTGATGCAAACCAATTTGTAAGGGTGTGTGTGTGTGTGCGTACGTTGCAGGCTCCAGTGCAGCTAATTACTGGAAAGCCTGGTCACTAACAGTACAGTCACACCTTATGACTGAAATGTTCACAGTGCCTACAGTAACATTGTGGACTGAGCATCTGTTACGGCCCCAGGCCTTGTGTGTGTGTGTGTGTGTGTGTGTGGTTGGTTGGTTGTTTTGTTTATGTTGCAGGGAGGTTCTGGATTGGCCGGTGGGTACAGAGGGAGAAGAATGAGATGCAAGCAGGACTGTGGCAGAGCCTGCTCCTGGTTGGTGGCTGGAAGGAGGGATTCCACCTCTGGCTGCTATTGGGCCCTTTGGTTTCACGCCTGACCAATCACCTGCCGACCGTTAAAGGAGGACCAGTCATAAGAGCTGCGGTTGAAGACAGTCGAGGACTGCCCCGGTGAAGAGTAGACACCTGTACCTCTGTGGTCTACTAGGATTCAGTGTTTTTGTTGGGTAATGTTGTTTTCCTTTGGCTGGACTACAGAAGGGAGCCAGGATAGGGCTAGACACATCTACATTCACACCTTCATCCAGACACCCACGATACATGTCATCCTCCCTTTGCACCAACACTACAGGGGTTACTGATGTATAGATACACTAGGGTCTAGAGGTGCTACACCCATGTTTATGTTTGGTGAGAGAGGGTAGATTAGTTACGCAGAGTTTATGTTCCTAGAGGTTTCCTTTGTTTAAACTAGGCAGACGTTGGAGTGGGTGGGCAGCTAGTCTCCTTTGGTTTTGTTTTGTTGTTGTTTTGTGTAGCACCCTCATCCTGCGCTCCCTGGTCCCAGTTTGTTTATTTCCTTTTGAAAAGGTATGTAAGACAAATAAACTTATAGTCATACCTGAAGCCTTATTCAGTCGTGTGTCTTATGTGAGTGTTAGTTTACCAATTGGCTTATGTTGCGTCTCAGCCTGTGGGCGTGAGCCAAGGACGTAACATAATTGGGGGCTCGTCCGGGATCCACAACTCATTCACCCTGGTTGTGGTCTCTGTGTGTGTACTGGGGTAATTTGTCGTTTTGTAATAAGTATAACATTGGAGATCATGTTTTCGTTAAAGGAGTTTATAGACAAACCAACGTTTGACCAGGTCGATGCCTGTAAGAAGTGTGACTTGTTGCAAATTGCTAACCATTTTGGTATTCCTGTTTCTAAGCAGATTGTGAAGAAAGAGTTGAAAAGCATCGTAGTAGATAAGCTGGTGGAGTTGGGGGTTTTGATGTTGCCAGTAGCTGAAGGTGTCCCTGAGGGTGATGCCCAGGGGGTTGGTAACGTAAAGGGAGACGTGGATGCGAGTGACGGAGAGGGACATGGCAGTGATACAGAACCAGAGGTAGGTGGCCGAGTGATAACCCCGGTCACTCTCCCTCGATATGATCCGCTCTCCCTCTCCTCCAAAGGAACGCCGTCTGATGCACGGCTGAGAGTCCGTCTTGCCCGGCTTGAGATGGAAGCCCGGGAAAAGGTGCAAGCTCGTCAATCCCAGTTCGAACTGGAGATTCGTAAATTAGAAATTGAAGCTGACACAAAGGTTCGGCTTAGAAAATTAGAACTAGATTCCCAAGCTCCGCGGCACCCTGTTGATTCGGCTGGAGCCGGCTCTTCCTCGTCCACTACTACCCCTTCTTTAAACTTTGATCTGACCAAGTATATACCACTGGTGCCAAATTTTAGAGAATCTGAGGTGGATTCATATTTCGCTGCATTTGAACGAATTGCTAGTGCTTTAACCTGGCCTCGAGAGATATGGGCTCTTCTACTGCAATGCAAGCTGCACGGGAAAGCTCAGGAGGTTCTAGCTGCCCTTTCACTGGAGGACAGTTTAGACTACGACCTAGTTAAGAGTTCCATATTACAGACATACGAGTTGGTTCCGGAGGCTTACCGACAAAGGTTCAGAAGCTTAAAGAAAACAGCCAACAAAACATATGTTGAGTTCGCTAGGGAAAAGGCGATGCTTTTTGATAAGTGGAGTGCCGCTTCTAAAGCTTTAGATTTTGTGTCCCTAAAGGAACTTATGTTGTTGGAAGAGTTCAAAAGATGTCTGCCTGAGAGGGTGGTGACATATTTAAATGAACAGAAAGTAGAGACACTGAACAAGGCAGCAATGCTAGTGGATGAATACGTGTTGACCCACAAAGTTACTTTTAGTGTGCCCAGCGAAAAGGCTAAGCTGTTACCACCGTTACAGGTTAAGCCTGGCCTAAAAGAGACTAGAGAGTGTTTTTACTGCCACAAGCCTGGACATGTCATTGCTGACTGTTTGACCTTGAAAAGAAAGGAGAAGTTCTCTGAAAGACAGCCAAAGGGTGTTGCTTTCCTCAAGTCTGAGAGACTACAACTTGAGGAAGGGAGCACTGTAGATCCCATGTTCAAGCCGTTTATATTCAGTGGCTATGTGTCCTTAGCTGGGGATCCTGCTAACCGTCCGATGGTGTCCATATTAAGGGATACGGGGGCATCACAGTCTCTGATTGTAGCTAAAGCGCTGCCATTTTCTGAGAGATCAGCATGTGATTATAGTGTGGTAATCCAAGGTGTGGGAATGAGATTAACCCCCAGACCAGTACACATGGTACATGTAGAGTCCGACCTCGTTAGTGGGGTTTTCCCCGTGGCAGTTTGTCCTTCTTTGCCGATAAAAAGTGTTGTCATGCTTATGGGCAATGACATAGCTGGTGGAAAAATAGTTCCTAGCTTAGAGGTTTTAAATAACTTGTCACCGAGTGACATGGTGGAAGCTGGGATACCACCAACTGAGGGTTACCCAGCATGTGTGTTAACTCGTGCTCAGTCACAGAAAGATTCTAACCTCACGCTTGTTGATACCGTGGTTGGTTCTATTCTTGCAGGCAACGGCCCCGCTGTTCATGCGCACAGGGGATGCAGGCACGCTCCTCTTGGTGATGGAGAGGACAGGCCATCAGCTCCACTACCAGAGGGGATATTCCCCATCACCTGTGAGCAGCTCCGGGTTGCACAGGAAGAGGACTCCACATTACAACCATGTTATCTCGGAGTGGTGAGTGCTGACACTGACAAAGGCCAGAGTGGAAGGTATATCAAGGAGCATGGTATTTTGATGCGCATATGGTTTCCGAAACATGCAAATGGTGCTGACTGGAGTGTGGTAAAACAGATAGTCATTCCTGTCATTTACCGACACCAAGTGTTGTCTGTGGCACATGAAGGTCAGTGGTCCGGTCACCTAGGCATCAACAAAACCTATCAGCTAATTTTAAAACACTTCTTCTGGCCGGGGTTAAAACGAGATGTAGCCCGTTTCTGTCGTAGTTGTCATGTGTGTCAGCTGGCTGGGAAACCAAACAGGCCCATTCCTTCTGCTCCATTGCATCCCATCCCAGTAGTGGAACAGCCCTTTGAGAGGGTGATTGTGGATTGTGTGGGCCCGTTACCCCGAACTAAGTCTGGTCACCAGTATTTATTAACCGTTATGTGTACAGCAACCCGGTTTCCGGAAGCCGTGCCCCTGCGAAGAATTACTGCCACGACTGTGGTAAAAGCACTTACACAGTTCTTTTCACTTTTTGGACTCCCGAAGGTCATACAAACTGACCAGGGAACTAATTTTCAATCAAGGATTTTTAAACAAGTGGTGCAAACCTTACATGTAAAGCACATAGTCTCCAGTGCTTATCACCCAGAGTCGCAGGGGGCACTAGAGCGCTGGCACCAAACTTTAAAAGCTATGCTTAGAAAGTATTGTCTGGAGACAGGGAAGAACTGGGATGAAGGCATCCCATTCCTCTTGTTCTCGGCACGTGAAGCAGTTCAAGAATCACTAGGGTTTAGTCCGGCAGAACTTGTTTTTGGTCACACTCCCCGTGGACCACTGAGAGCTTTAAAAGAGCAAATCTTGCAGAACTCAGAGAGTCCAGCAAGAAAAGTGGCTGATTATGTTCAACAGATGCGTAAACGGTTAACCCATGCTAATAAGTTAGCAAAAGAGTGTTTAGCCAAGACGCAGAGTGTTATGAAGAGACATTATGATGTAACCAGCATCAAACGTGAGTTCCAAGCTGGAGATGAGGTGCTGGTATTGTTGCCAATACCCGGCTCGGCGCTCTCCACTAAATACTCTGGACCATATAAAGTGATTGGGCGTGTTAATGAGTATAACTACATTTTGGAAACTCCAGACAGACGGCGCAAGTCTAGGGTGTGTCATATAAACATGCTAAAACTATATCATACCAGGGTCACAGGTGGGAAACCTCTTGCTCCAGTACTGGCTGTTACTGAGCATGTAAGCACACACGGTGAAAGGGAAACTCTGGAGGAGGATGGTTTACAAATGCGGGGTCCCACTAGCCCCAGTGCCCGTCTCCTCAATTCAGAGATGCTGTGTGCTTTACCCAAGAAACTTACTCATCTTTCCCCGTCTCAGCAGAGTGACCTGCTAAAGTTAGTGGATACATACAGGTGTCTTTTCAATGATGTGCCCACTCAGACCAACGTATTGAAACATGACATTGAGGTTCAATCTGTCAAACCCATAAAACAGCACCCTTATCGAGTTAATACTATTAAGCGTGGACTCATGAGACAAGAAACAGATTATCTATTACAGCATGGTTTTGCCAAACCCAGTATGAGCGCCTGGAGCTCACCCTGCCTGCTTGGGGTGAAGCCAGATGGCTCCTCTCGTTTTATTACAGACTATCGCAAGGTGAATGCTATTACAGTATCTGACTCCTACCCATTGCCACGGATGGAGGACTGTGTAGACAATGTTGGTAGTGCTCAGTATGTGACCAAACTCGATTTATTAAAAGGCTATTGGCAAGTACCGCTGACTGATCGTGCCTCTGACATCTCTGCTTTTGTGACTCCTGACCGATTTTTACAATATACCGTGATGGCTTTTGGCATGTGTAACGCTCCTGCTACTTTTCAACGCCTCATTAATGTCGTTTTAGCTGATGTACCAAACTGTAGTGCCTACTTAGATGATCTCCTGGTTTATACCAGCACTTGGCAAGAGCAGTTGGATAGCTTACACTTAGTATTCGGTAAGTTAGAAATGGCTTCGCTAACGCTGAACCTTGCTAAATGCGAGTTTGGGAAAGCAACTGTGACATTCTTAGGGAAACAGGTGGGACAGGGAAAGGTAAAACCAGCTGAGGGAAAAATATCTGCTATCATTGAGTACCCTGCACCTAACTCTCGGCGTGAGTTGAGGCGATTCTTAGGAATGGCCGGATATTATCGCTGCTTCTGTAAGAATTTTTCTTCTGTAGTGCAGCCCTTGACTGCATTACTCAGTCCAAAGGTGGCTTTTGCTTGGACCCAAGATTGCCAGACGGCCTTCGATTGTGTTAAAACCCTCCTTTGCCACACTCCGGTCCTTGCCGCTCCTAATGTGACACAGCCCTTTAAGTTAGAAGTAGACGCCAGTGCTGTGGGTGTTGGCGCTGTGCTCCTACAGGAGGATGATCAAGGTGTAGATCACCCAATAGCATACTTCTCCCGCAAGTTCAACAGGCACCAAGAAAACTATTCTGTTATTGAGAAAGAAACTCTGGCCTTGTTGTTAGCACTACAGCACTTCGAGGTATATGTGGGGTCCTCATCCTCTCCTGTGATTGTTTACACCGATCACAATCCGTTAACGTTTCTTTCACAAATGTACAATCACAATCAACGCCTCATGAGGTGGGCCATGTTGGTGCAAGATTTTAAGTTGGACATTAGACATAAAAAAGGTACTGAGAATGTTATTGCAGATGCATTGTCCAGAGCGTAGTGATGTGTTGGAAAATAGGAGAGAATTTAGAAAGTTTGAAACAAAACAAAATGTAGTGTTTTGTTCTTAAGGGCGGGGGTGTTACGGCCCCAGGCCTTGTGTGTGTGTGTGTGTGTGTGTGTGGTTGGTTGGTTGTTTTGTTTATGTTGCAGGGAGGTTCTGGATTGGCCGGTGGGTACAGAGGGAGAAGAATGAGATGCAAGCAGGACTGTGGCAGAGCCTGCTCCTGGTTGGTGGCTGGAAGGAGGGATTCCACCTCTGGCTGCTATTGGGCCCTTTGGTTTCACGCCTGACCAATCACCTGCCGACCGTTAAAGGAGGACCAGTCATAAGAGCTGCGGTTGAAGACAGTCGAGGACTGCCCCGGTGAAGAGTAGACACCTGTACCTCTGTGGTCTACTAGGATTCAGTGTTTTTGTTGGGTAATGTTGTTTTCCTTTGGCTGGACTACAGAAGGGAGCCAGGATAGGGCTAGACACATCTACATTCACACCTTCATCCAGACACCCACGATACATGTCATCCTCCCTTTGCACCAACACTACAGGGGTTACTGATGTATAGATACACTAGGGTCTAGAGGTGCTACACCCATGTTTATGTTTGGTGAGAGAGGGTAGATTAGTTACGCAGAGTTTATGTTCCTAGAGGTTTCCTTTGTTTAAACTAGGCAGACGTTGGAGTGGGTGGGCAGCTAGTCTCCTTTGGTTTTGTTTTGTTGTTGTTTTGTGTAGCACCCTCATCCTGCGCTCCCTGGTCCCAGTTTGTTTATTTCCTTTTGAAAAGGTATGTAAGACAAATAAACTTATAGTCATACCTGAAGCCTTATTCAGTCGTGTGTCTTATGTGAGTGTTAGTTTACCAATTGGCTTATGTTGCGTCTCAGCCTGTGGGCGTGAGCCAAGGACGTAACATAATCTCTGACCTCATACTGGAAGCCACTGATCTCCCAGTGATCCCCGAGAGGATCCAATCAACACAATCTGTGTTATCAAGGTGGCAAATCTCAGTGAAGCTGCATTACATAGTGCAGTTTAACAGCAGAGTAACATATGGACGTGGCTGCTAATTGCATTACAACAGGTAGCCGATAATAGCCTCGCAGGCAGTCAACAAGCCCAGACACACTGCTGGCTGTTAGCTAAGTGACATACATTCTCAGTTTAGCATCAAGCGAGTCATCAGCTGATCGACCGAGACGTTCACTCACACGCACGCAGACCTGTAATCACTGAGTTCCAAGCACATTCCTGCCTGGTGTCTGCTTGCAAAAATGCACGCGTCGATCTCCAAGTAACCCTGCAGACAGGCACTGACTTTGGGTACGTAGCTCCAGCGCAGCTCCTCCACGCCAGGCAGCAACCTGGGATAGAAGGCGCACACGGGCATGGACACAACGCGGCGCACAAACGCGCCCTCGTCGCCGCTCGCGCAGCCAGAATCTGCCCCCTTGACACGAGTTCATGCGCCGCTGTTAAAGGTTCCCAGGAGGTCACCCTATTGTTAGCAGGTAGTGTCCGTCCAGCGGGGGGCAAACCCCATCTCGAGCAACCCCACACACACACACCTACATTAACATCCCGCTTTGCAACAACAAATAAGCAGGCGCGAAACTTACTTTGAGCCGTGAGCTCAGCGGCAAATCCGCGTAACGTGTCTCCAAACCGCGTGTTTACGCGCCTTCTCCTGTCGCGCTCCGCACTCCACAAAGACGACGCGAGAGCCCGGAGACGGTGCGAGTGAGTGACTAAATCAACTACCGTGGAGCTCGGCAAGTTGAAGTGTCAGATTACACTGGCTATTCAGTTACCACAGACAGCCGTGCTCGGCGGTGGCCGGGAAAACGCGGCCTAGACTACGCGGAGGGACAACGAGCGAAGAGGTGCAGCAACGCGCTGCGGGCTGCGCGCGTCACACTGGAGCGGAGCGCAGCGCACAGCTCCGGCTGTTGTCTGGGTCTGTGTCATTACAGCGCCTCGCTTTGACGCTGCCTGCTGTAATCAAACCAGTCATTAGTTAACGCGGCAGCGGCTTATTACTGACTTCGGTGGCTATCTGTGGAAAACAAAGCGGAACAGACTAAACACAAGCAGCGGTAGCCTTAACAACAATAACAACAACAATAATAACGCAACTGTCAAGGCTAATGTGTGAATGTCCCAAAATAGTGACAACTTTTTCTACCTTTAAATATGTCGTTACATAATTTGATATCGAATATAATACAAAACCTAAAGTTGTAATCAAAGACCTCTTGCGTGTTGGCAACAACAAAGTTCTTTTATTATAAGTTTATTATTAACTACGGAAGCCGAGAACGGTCTCGCTGGAGAAAGGCCAACAAAGCCAGTTAAATGCATACATACCCTGAATAAAACCTCATTTACTCACTTCTGAGCCGCTTTATTGTCTTAGGGGTTTTGGGGGTCGTTTGGGCGAGAGACGGAGGAGACCTGGGACACGTCGCCAGTCCACCAGAGCCTAAAGGTAAAAATAATCTTTCTTACACTTGTAACTGTACAAACTGATCAGACGTAATTAAACTCCCGTGCGTGCGTGTACGTGTGAACTTCTGCACCCATCGCCCCGCTCCAGCGGCTCTGCCGGCGCGGCTCCGTGTTTTGCGGATGGCCGCTCTCCGGTGGAAGCCTCGGAATAACAAAGACGTGTTTGAGAACAGCGGCAGGCTGGGCTGAGCGGTGACGTCAAGGAACAATGTCTCTCCTCCCGACACGCACATGCACGCAGGGCGCGCGCGCACGCCAGCGCACACACGAGAGCCTCTCTCTTCCTAGTCAAGCAAGGCTGAACTGCCCAGAGGGAGGGCCGCTCAGCTCTCCGTGCATCAGATAGAATCACTCACTCCCCATGCTGTGCCTGCACACAGAATTTCTTCAGTGTTTTTATTTTTTATGGAGGGAAATAATTGGGTGGCAGATTTGTCACAGCAAATAAAACATCAAAAACAGCAAAAGTAGGCCTGTAAGTGCACTTTACAAACACCTTTTTGTGTACACTGATAAATTTAGATACAGGATCCTCAATACAGGTGACGCGACCAGGTCTGCTGAAGCGTAATTTACGATCTCCCTTCACGCCGTCAGTCCAGGGGTCAGATTCCTGTCAGCAGCTCCTAACCCGGGGTTGTCTCCTCTTTGATGGGGAGGAAGGGGCTGCCATCCTCCGCTTCCTGCCTACAGGGCTCCTGGCGCTGACTGAACAGTATTAGCAGTGCTGTGTGTGTAGGGCCGGGGGTCTTCGTATCAGCTCTTTCATAGGCCTGTCAGCATCTCAAGGACACCCCAGCCCCCCGGTCGAAGCAGCTATCCGCAGACACGGGGACAAATGCGGACAGTGACATCACCAACTCTGGCAGTCACTCACTTTTATTTCAGGAGCGCGTTTCTTTGATGAAGACGGGGTGAGCGGCCAGTGTCACAGTGATGCTGCAGCTGTGAACCCGTCATGTGATTTTTTTTTTTTGTGGACATGGGTTGAGATGACTCCACGCCTTTGTTCTTGACACTGCTTCTGTTATTGATGTTTTCCCTCTGTCAGGCTGAAACAGCGACGTTGACACCGCGATTCACATAAGACAAATCCTATGTGTGTTTTTTTTTTATCTAAAAATCCTCCGAGCTGTCAGACCTTTGGAGTCCTTTTCAGTTTCATCGTTGACAAGTTTAGGTTTCAGCTTTCTCTGTCAACCCACAGCTTAAGGTCAACAACTGACACATCCATTGTTGGCTTTTGCCATTTAGCGTTCAGTCCGATCATAATATTGTGTGTTCTGGATCATCTATCACGTTTTTGTTTAATGCCAACCTGAGGCGACAAGGCCTGTTAGGGGTGTCAGCGGCCCTGCAGCCAGTCGGGTCACTCCTCCGTTCAAAGAATGGCTCGTTGTTAGAAGTCCTCTCTTTCATTGCAAGGCATGTGCCTCCGCGTTTCTAAAATAATATGGCCAGATGGCTGCCAACAAGATGGATGGATCATTGGTGGGGTGACTTCAGCTTGACTTGGCTCTGTGTATAATTTCATACGCAGTTTTTCAAAGGGCCGCATCAAAGGAGAACAAAGAGAACTCTCAGGGAAGCATGCGCTGACAAGGTTAATACATATTGCATTGTGTCGGAGTGTATCAGATTAACATATGAAAACTGTTTAGACCTCAGAACATTAGTAACGATCAAGGCCAAACTTGGCTTCTGATGTGCATTCAGACACAAAATGATGCACGTTTCTCTTGGCCACCTGTGTTTTTTTTACTGGTGTCACGGTCTCTCTCTGTGGAGGCAGAGAGCGAGAGCGATGGCTGCTGCTGGGACTTCATGTAGCTACTTGATTGAGGGAGACTTTCAGTTGTGCTGACATCAGCTCTCCCCGCTCACAGAGGTGTGATGGTTGTTTACAGTGCCACCCTGCTGTCGCCACCATCAGGCTCCTGCAGCTGAAAGCTCCGCAGTGAAACAAACAGATTCTATCATCAAGTACAGGAAGGCTGAGGGAACGACTGATAGCTCTGTCATAGGCAAGGACCAAGAGAAACTGGTCTCCTTCGATGTGATAGAGCTTCTGTAGTAGTTTACTAATTAGACTTAATATGTAAATAGTTTTCATATTATTTCTGTTTGACCAGTTAATCACATCAGATTTTGGTCTGCGCTAAGTTAAGTATCCCCTCAAGACCAGACTGAGAGAAGGGACGGGGTGAGACAGGTTAACATTCACTAAATGGATCATCTCCTGCAGAGAAAAGGCAGAGGAGCAGTACCTTTAAAATAAGAAAACACAAGCCTGGTTGAGTACGCCATCGATTGTCTCTGGCTGTGAGAAGAACAAGAAGCTAAGAGAAAGCGAGAGGGACAGAAAACAGATGATACCACTGTTGGCTTCAGGAGGCTTGGACAAGCCTTTTACAAATGCTCTGTTTCTCTCTCTCTCTCTCAATCGCTCTCTCCATTTCTCTTCTGTTTTTCTGCAGCGTATGTCGGCTGAGCAGTGGATAGATAAGGCAGACAGCCAGCGCCCCATGCTGACTGGTCCGGCCAGCTGTGGGGAGCACAGAGGCAATCAATGAGCGCTCACAATAGAGTGCCAGCATCATCCAGATAGCTAACAGCTCCCCGAGGCCGTGGAGAGGAGACGGGGGTGATGCAAGGGAGGAAGAGAAAGGTGAAGGGGAGGTGGAAGCGTGTCACACATGTAAAGCAGGAAAACACATGTTTCGTTCATGGTTGCTTGTGTGCACGAAAGCGTGTGCAGCTTGAGGTCAACACTGAGCTCAGGAACTCACGACCACGAGAGGTGAGGAGCGGTGGTCTGGGGCGATGGCTGCTCTAGCGCTATTCTTAGTCGGCTTCTTCTTCCCCTCGTTGTTGCGTGGTCGTTTGCACGCGTACAAGCGTGCGTGAGCCTTTATTTCTTTATATAACATTATGCAATGCAGTATCTGACCTTGGGAAGAACATGCTCCCGGGGGATGTGGAGAGAGCTGAGTAAATGTGTGACCACTTCAACCTCTGTGTCATCCTTGACTGCACAACTAGCCTGAACAGAGCAGCTCTCATAAGAATCCACATTATTAATTCAGCCGGTTGACTTCTATAGGTTACCGGCTCATTGCGTGCTGCAGCTCCCATTCAGATCACCACCCCACCACCTGCCATTTACAACTGCTTTCAGTAGAAACAAGGCTGGTGTAGCTGGAGCTAAAAAGGAAAACAAGCTGGCAGACGAGCCACCTAAGCTAGTGCCTATTTCTCAGAATGACATTAATATAATAGCACTGGTGCCCAAAACAACTTTGTATTGATTGGTATAACCTTTTAAGCCAATCGATTGCTGCACTCTAACTCAGAACGCTTTGGCATGGGCATGTTTTCAAGCAAGGATTTGTTGCAGTGCTGCATGTTAAATATTGTGTGGGATCTTTTATGCTGGTGTGTGACAAACTCCTCTTCGCTCAGCTTTTTTTCATTTTCTCTTTCATATCAGGATGATGTAAATATGATGAAAGCCATTAATATCATGGCCATAATAATTTTATCTTAACAAGTGTGCCGCCTGTCTTTAAATATCCCAACCACATCAAAGTATTTCAAACATTTACATATGTTGACCTGTGTTGTAATGCGTTTTCAGTCATGCTGACTCATGCTCCCTTGGTTTTCAATGGCCCCATTGCTTCCCAACATGATATTCAGTGTGACTCATCTTTAACTTCAGATGGTCCACATTCATTTAATACCGTATCTGCAGCTCATGCAGCCAATTCAGGAAAAAAAATGAATGGCCCTAAGTTGTACGCAAGCTCGATGAAATTTCCACTTGAGCGTGGCTGCAGGTGTCGTGGGAACAGGACTGGATTTCTGCACTGGAAACATTTACAGTGTACATGGAAACGCGTTTGTTGAAATATATGGGCCACAAAACGTACATTTACAAAACAATATCTTTAACTCCAACCCTTCTTCCCGTCTGGAAACCATCATAACCATTATGAGAAGACGCACGCCCTTTATATATCAACATTATAGATACTGGGGAATTGAAGAGGGTGGAGCAGACCAGCGCATTCATTACACTTGCACTTCCAGGGATCACTGACAATGTGTATTTAGCATCTTAACAATGTAAACAGAACGTGTAGCCTGCTTAAGAGCTTTAGTCAGGCCAAATCTCTGCTATTATATACATTAACAATGACTAATCAGGTTATAAATCCTAGCACTCTGCACTTCTCCACAGTACTCTGTGCTTGAGCTCACAGCTTCTCATGTGTCTCTGGAGGGCCAGTGCTTTTGTGCTTCAGAGACCAGGATGGAGCTCGGAGCCGCAGAGCAGCAGGAGGAGGTATTGAATCTCCTCCAGAAATAATAAATAACGCCCTTGTCTGCAAGTGACCGGTGCTCACTCCCAGACTTTAAAAGGCGGCTCGAATTACCGTGGCCCCTGACAGGAGCAGACAGGTTGTGTCTGAGAGAAATACCTTCCCACAGATGACATCATTGTGCGGGAGAGCGAGGCACAGAGTGAGGCAGGAATGGCTCCACAACAAAGGCTCAATACTCAATTAAAGCCTAAAATCACGTCATGATCTTCTGCTCCTAACAAGTTTTACTGCATGATGTTATCTATGAGAACATTCTCTCTTCCCTCCAAAGGTTCGGTACATCTCTGACTGATTGGACTGTTATGTTTCCATGAAGTGGAACGCTTCACTCTTCAGGTATCAGTACTCGAGAGGCATTAAAACATGACCTTAATTCCCCAGAGTGGCAACGCTTAGGCAGTACAGTTCTCCATTTAATACACACCCACACGCTGTATTTTTAGGAGAAGAACTAGCGTGATCTAACAAGGCAGTCTTGGAGATGAGTCTGTTGTGTGGGTGGAAATTAGCTCCCGTCACCTTGCTCCCGATGAGGGTGGTCTCCCTTGGGCATTGTGGATGACATTAAAGGGATTTGTCCGTGAAGATCCGACTCTATTACTGCAGATAATACTTTGGTAGACAACCACAAAGATCAGAGGGAGAAGCGTGTTCCTCCCAACTTGTAATTGTGTGTATCTGAGGTATATGAAATGGCCACAGCTATTCTATTATATCTGTACTCATTGCAGATTGCAGCACAGAATCCTCAGAACTTTTAAATCTCTGTACTGGAGAGACAGTGAGGTGTCCAGAGTTGATGGATGAATAAAAAAAAAGAAAGCCAAAAGTACTGACATCACAGAAAACATTTTGATACCACAGAAGACAGCACCACCTACTGGTTGTGTTCGGTTAGTGATGTGGGGCAGCAGCTTTGGGGGGTTGCACTGTCTATGGAGATCTTATAGAAAGGATTAGTTATGGAATGAGAACTGGGACGTCCACCATTTCACCCACAGCTACTGACTGAAGTGACTGTGAGTGAAGGAGTCGTTGTAAATGTAGTGGCATGAGATGAAAGCGGTGTCAGAACAGAAAGCGTATGCTCTCTGCTGTGCACTGGCACCAAGATGCCAAATGCTCCTGTGGAGATGGAGGTGATGCTTGTGTTCAGTCCAACCTTTACTGGACAAATGCAGGTGGAAAACAGTTGCTGCCTCGCTCATGGTCTCCATGTTCTCATTCAGTCACTGAAGCCCCGTGTGGTGACGTAACAGGGGGTGATTTGGCTGTGCAAACATCCCAGTGAGAGCGGGTTCTGAACCGGCTACTTGTAAACCTCCCAGCCTCCACCCACCCACATGTCACCACATCTGGGACCCGCTGTACACAAACACAGTGACTCATGTAAAGAAAGGAACCACCCATGTCCGTCAGTGAGCAGTATCTGCAAGTCACTATCTGTGGAGCCTGACCCCGAACTCACCTCAGCACTGCGCCCTTTTCCTCGTTTCCTAATGTGGTTTGGAATGTGTTGCTAGGCAACATTCTCCATAAACACAGAACCTGGCAACTCTGACAGGAAACGGCTGTAGCTCTGTGGAAAACGAGATGCCATTACAGTGTGCTCACCCATTTGTCCAGATAACTGGATATCTGTGCGCGAGCTGCTCCCTGTCAGTCCCCACGTTGGCTGTGAAACACTACCCGGCGTAATAATTTTCCTAACGATCAACAACCTAATTTCCTAATTCAGCCGGAGCTCACACGGTGGTTCATGAACTCCCAACATCAGCTTTCATTCTTCCTCATTACTATAAGCAGTGAAGTCCCCTCATTTGCAATACAGAGATGGCCAACAGTGCTAAAGTGCCATTACTGGACCTCCATGTTGCTTCCTCCGTCCCATCAATTTCCTGTTATTGTTGGCAGTTGAGCTGAAGCCCCAGTATTGATCCTTCACCCTGGGAGAAGATAAGGTGGGGAATCGAGATGGATTCTATATCTATTATCTAATGGAATTCCTCCTCCCTGAAAGGGTTATGGATTTTCTGCCATTGAAGCTGTGAAAATGTGTGTCTACGTGGGCTTTTGCAGTGTCTGTGTGTGAGTGTCCTCTTGCCAAACGCAGAATGGCGCTTTTGTAGGATGGATTAATGCAGTAAGCAGAATATGGTTGAAAGTGGCACTGAGGCTTTACGGACTGTTGAAGCATTCAGGGAAATGCATTCGCTATGAATCTGTATTGACCTGCTGCTTTCCAAATGGCCATTTCACAGAAGCGTACAGACATAGGCTCTAGTGTGTGAAGTATTGCATCAAATACTCACAAAGTGATGGCCTTATCCTTCAGAACATGGCTTGTGTATCAAAGAAGTATGGCTTCTCACACAATGGATGAGCAGGTTGCAAATCAGGCGTTAATAAGCTGTCAACAAAGTTAGTCATGATGACATTGCAATTAATTAAATTAAAACGCCTCAGCAGCACTGTGGTGCTGTTTAAGACTCTTAATCCCAGTTACACCAGTGTTTGCATGAATACACGAGGATGTTCCTGCAAAACAGAGAGAAACTAAACAGCTAATTATTATTAATATTAATAACGTCTTTGGAGCTGGACTGGTAGCTTACACTTTTTGGCAGACATGAGAACAGTGAGGCTGAACTAAAGCTACAATGAGCTAAATGCTTTGAATGAAATTATCACATTCACACAATAAATGTTATTTATGTAGTTGCTTTTACAAATGTATTTAACTTTTCATTGAGCCAGAGGATGCTACCTCACAATTTTCATAGTAAAGCAATTAATTATACATGTAAGATAGAAAGAATTAATATTTTTATGATGGTATTTGAACTAAATGGTTCTATCAGCGGTTCTAACAGCAATGTCTTGTTTTTGTTTTCTTCCTATGCTGCCTTATCAGAGCGTCAGATAAGCTGCACAGACCATCCTCGTCCTTAATCACAACCAGGCAGGGGCTGACCCTGCATAGATAGTAGCTCTGATTTTCCCTCTAATATCCCACCGACAGCCAGAACACTTTTATCCCCCCAAACAGCGAGCGCATAGAAGAGCTGGGAGACGCTTTACCCACAGACAGGCTTGTCATGATGAAGGTGATCGCTTTAGTGGCTAAATGAATGTCAGCAGCAATTAGAAGCCTGGATAATAGCGTCTAACGGAGAGGCCACAGCGCAGACGGGTCAGAAGTTTACCATGCATCACAAGGATTACATCCGCACAGAGCAGACACTTTCAGCCAAGGACGTCTCAAGGGCAGAGCCGCAACAGGACAAACACACAGGCAGGGTCTACACAGTGTGACACTGGCAGACTCACAAAACACAGCACAAGCAAACACCGCCACCCCAAAGCGACCACAACAAGACAATTCCCTGAAGGTATGTCCGCCATCTTGGTTGATCTGTTTCAGCTGATGCTTTGTGTCGAGGCCTCAGTGGATTCACATATTGAGCCCTAAGATTTAAAGAGTGTAGGGATCAGATGGTGCTACAATAAACAGAAAAGGAAACCACACAGTCAAAGTGGCCCCTGGCGAAAACAAATGAAAGACGGCATCAAACGGCCTATAGGAAATGTGGCTGAAAAGTCAAAGAAAGAAAGAAACAAACAAACAAACAAACAAAGACTGAGTTAAAAGTCCCTCACTACATATTCAGTGGTTTTCCCATGAGTCTGACACAGAGCTCATCTCATCCCCTGCTGACACCGTGTCTGCCAGCTGAGGGAAGTTCCAGGGGCAGACAGAGTAAAAGAAAAGACGCGAAGACAGGAAGATGGGAGCTGTAGGACAGGAAGGAGGCAGGGATTGGACGGGGGACAGGAAGCTTCTCAGAGACCAAAGGCCGACGACTGAGTGGAACGACCGTGAAGAGTTAGAACCACAGAGACGATGCAGGAGAGCTGAGATGACACATTACCGCGACTTGCTCCCTATTTCAACCCAGAGAGGGAAAGCACCAAAAACAACATTGCGCGCACACACACACACTACAGATCAGACAACCGTGGTGCTGCAACTCTGCACGGACTCCTGTTCCTCCCAAGCAGGCAGTTGTGCAGTTGTCATCACTGGAGTGTGTAGGAGGCGGCAGCTGAAGATGGCATCCAGCTTAATTAGATATAATTATCCCTCTCTTTGTATCGTCAACCTCGAGATCTCGCCGATATTTTATTCTCTGAAACCACCACACAGCGCCTTCTGTCGGCTGGAACAGACTCTTCTCTCTGTCGTGTGTTTACTCACAGTCAGTGAACCATGTGGAAACTGGAGCGCGTCTAGTGTTGACACCATTAACTTTAATATATCTGTCCCCTGGTGCAAAGTGTCAGAACACACTCTGTACTCTGGCGCCACGCTCGATAGTTTGTCACCCCTCTGAACATTTAACGACGGCTTTGGCTGCGGAGGAGCAGGTTGTGCGCTCCAAGTATAACAAAATGGTATCAAGCTACAAACACCAGCAGCTTGGGAAGACTAACATACAGAAGAACCAGCCATATGCCAGAAACAGGCTTTAATAGTGTGATTTGACTATGATTTGAGACATTTAATCTTCCTTCTGTCACATGTGAATCTGTTCCCATTCATGTTATTGCATGTTCACTTAATAAAACGTTTGTCAATTAATGCTACACCCAGGAAAACATGTTGCACGCTGCACGTGAACTGTGTGACTGGGACCGACAGGAGCCCACTGGGCTTTGTGTTATTACTTTCAACTAACAATCAATTAAGCTTATTTGGAAATGAATGTAGACACAACTGAGCAAAAAATATTTGCAAACACATCATTAAATGAATCACTGACTTCAATGAGTTCTCCTTTTTACCGGCGTTAAGTTCTAATTAATTAATTGGAAACTAATTGCAACATGGTAGCAGATGAAACTGTTTGCATCCCATAATAATCGGTTGTATCCATGGCAACAGTTTTCTTGTAGTATTAAGGAACTCAGGTGCACACAGTTTCTCCATCACGCACGCTTACACACAAGCCGACAGCTCCCCTGACAACGGAGCGCAGCTTGCTCTGAGTGAACGAAACGAACACCAGAAGCATCCAGCAAACTGTTACATCAGCCCTTCCTGGCAAAGTCCTCCCATCACATCTGCTTTTGTTATCGGCTCAGAGGAGCTTCCTTCTGTTAGCTTAGGGTTAGAGTCAAATCTGTCTCTCCTTGCTCTTCTTTATCCTCAGGGAAAACAGAACATATGGGAACGTGAGCGTGTGGCGCCACTGACCACACCTGCGTTAGTACGACAGGCAGGATTACAGAAGGATGTTTAGGTCGTTGTCAGCGACACATAGACGATTGATGCTGTCATAGATGAAAGCGTCGGCGTCATGCTGAATGCAGAACATGTTTTATAATGCTCCTCGTGTCTGTTTGCCAATACGACCTTGCCCGTCAAAGACTCCTAAGTGGCATAATTGCTTGTACAACCTTCAGGAGGTTGTGCCTGCTTGTCCCCCATCAGTATTTCTGGACAGTAAGGGCGGAGTCTGTTCCCTTCTTCTCCTCTTCTCGGCTGCCTTTAATCTCCATCTCTCTTCCCCTTCTCTCTCTTTTTATGAGAGCTGTCACATTTATTCCCCAGCTGACCGCCATTCTTTGCCCCAGTGCGTGTGGTAGGAAAGCTTCCATTTATTAGCCATCATATCACTAACACAAACCAGAGCAAAGAGCTCCCTTTTCCTGCCGACTGTAACACCAGAGGAGACCTGGTCATTAGACGCAAGAGTCGAGATCTGATGGGGACACATGAAGTCTCTGAATAATACTGTCTCTGGATCATTGCCTGTTTATTCCTGCATCTTACCACCCTGTTCGGGTCGCCCTTAGTTTTTCTTCAGTTGGGAGTTTTCTTCAAGTACGGAGTTTAAAAGAGATGCTTCGCAGAGACCGCCTACCGTCACTTCTGACGCGCCGCATGACTATTGTTTGTTTTTCCCTTAATCCACCGGCCTGGTCGGCTCGCCCTTAGTTTCTTTCAGTTGGAACCTGTAACCACGAGCGTCTGGAGTCTGCCATCCCGTCCTGCTCTGCTCTCTCACTTCCCAGCCACAAGAGAAACCCGGACCTTGTCTCTCCTCGTGGACTTCACTGCCCTCGCCAGAACCTTCCGGACATCAACCCACTTCCTGCTCACCTGCCAGCCGTCCGGCTCCCATTCTCCTCCTACACTCTGCCCTGGTTTCGGTTCCTGTCTCCCAATAAACGAGTTTCTAATTTACTCCACTGTGTCAATTCAGCCTGTTCCATCCCACGACACCTCACCCTAGTTGTAACCGTGACAAATACAGAGACAAGGCAGGTTCATTACTTCAAGTAAACATACACATACATGTGCTAAAACAACAACAAACCTATCAAGAACTTGATAGGCATGCTGGGTATTTATGTACACTTGTCAGAAAACAAGTGTAGTTTAGTTGGTTTGGTTGGTACATTTCATAAAACACATCAAAAGTAACCTTAATGCTATGCTAATGTTATAATCAGTTCCCATCCAGACATAACTCCGTGGTTTGACAGCGTGTCCCATCACACCATTACATTACTTACCAGGCAGGTGGAGCCAGCACAAAGGCATGTTGACTCGCTGACTGGTCTAACGGTTGCTCTGTAATCCAGCCCAGCTCCCCTGCTTCTGCCTCCCTCCATCTGTTACTGGAGAGCCACAGTGGTCCCCGGGTGGAGCGTTGTGTCAGCCTGGGCCATTACAGCAGTGTCCTGCCCAGCTCTAACCCCTGCCAGGTAGCAAGGTCTCACACAGACCTAATGTATTCACACTAACTGAACAGAAAGGCCTACCGTCTGTGTGACAGCTTGGCGATGTCCTACCCGTCCCCCAGCGCCACACAGGTCCCCTGGATTTAAAGGAAACCACAAAGAGGTTAAGTAATTTTTAAGGGACATCTGAGGCGACATGATGAGCTGAAGTTGCCGTACAGTATCAGTACACACATCGAAAGAGAAAAGTTGAACGCACTAGATTGCTTATTAATTATCTCCTTCCAGAAGTGTTGCATGGGCAGAGCCAGACTGCACACAAGTAATAATCTAAAGTGTTCGGGGAACAAAGTGAGCAGGTGTTTGATTGTCAGAGGCTCATTTGGGAAAGCTTTAAGTCCAGAAGTTGGCAGCAGGTCTGACTGATGGTTATTTTCCCCACTTTGTGTTGCAGAAGCACATTGGCATTGTTAAGTGGCTTTAGATTATAATATTCACTGTTTGTTCTGCAGCTAATGTTGCTTTATTTTGCCATGTCATGCGTCTGGTTTTCCTTGGAGGTGAAGCAGTGTAGTTTGACCAGATTTCTAGATTTGTTTCTTTATATAATGGTCACATTTATCTTTTTCTTTAAGTAAGAATTCAAAGTTGTGATATTACTATCATACAGATATGGGGCCAGCATTCACAGTTTTTATGACTTCATACATGATTACATCATAAATGATTTTTTGGCATCATTTATTGTTTTCCATTGTGCTACAGTAGCGATTCCTTGCCACCGCACGCTGTCCCACTGTTGGTCTTGCCGCATATCGTGGCTGACCCACAAGCCCTTTTCTGCCAATTTGCATAAATCACAGTCTAGATCTGACAGTTACTAGGCAGCAGAGGCAGGGATGTGCCCAGCCTGCGCAGAAACCAGGCCACCAACTCAGAGAATGGGAAGGTCCACCCGCCAGAGTGACAAATGTGTCCCGAGCCCACTAACTGCCTCCTCCTGTGAATGCTGTGTGTGCTACAGTGTTGGGTAGTGATGAATAAGCAATCTATGAACCTATGTGAGCCTGTCTGAATTGGGACGGGAAGGTCAATAAGGTGAGTTCAAAGCCCTGCTGCCTTTATTAACTAACCTGCATTGGTCTCTATATTAAACGGGCGACAGTCAAACAACCACAAAAGTTTGTTTCACATGTTAATTTGGAGAAGACTCCACACAATCCTGGTGTTGATGCATTTTGTTTTCATCAATAATCCAATACTAACTTCTTTTAATGAATGAATTTTAATGTACGAATTGAGAAGCGACATAAAAACATGTTTTATTCTTATCACATGCTGTACCATTCAGATTCCACACACGGAGCTAAGATGCCTTGTGGACGGCACAGCTGGAGCACAGACCTTTTCCCAAGTCATCTGAGTTTAGAGCTGATATTTATACCTAATGCTTTGGTTGTGATGCATTTCATTTTAATGATGGATGGTATTTTAAAGAATATGCACAGGTGAGTCAAAAAGACAGGACAGAAATAGGAAGGACAATAATAAATAATAAATCAATAACAAGAGATGTCTATGATGATGGTCAGGTTTAGCTACGTACATGTATTAATTCACTAATCTACGCTACTTGATATAAAACCGTTAAGTGGAGCTGAAGAACAGTGTTGGTGGGTTTAATGAGTTCCTGAGAGCCTCAGTAGCTACAGTGCAGACACCACAGCGCTCAAGACGGCTCTCTCGCCTCTCTCGCCTCTCCAATTAGACGTGTGCTGAGGCTTACTGTACTGTGAGGCCAATCTGAAGTGACAGTCAGAAAACAACATGGCGGGGATCGAGGGGATGAGAGACGAAAGTCAGCTGGAGCGTGACAGGCCAGTAATTTCCCGGAGTACGATGCTGACACTCTCACGTCTGCATCTCAGAATAAACATCAGGCCCAAAAAATGTAGAAACAGTGCAACAACACTGACTTGCTGCAGTTATTTTAATCACAAAGCCGTGGACTCAACAAAAACGTGCACATCAATTAAAATCTCATGCAGTCACATGAATTGCACAGAAGGTCTTGATAACCAAAGGTCATTGGGATTTTTCATGCAAGTCCTGTTTATACTCTCACTATCGCTGATAGGCCTGAGGTCTTCTGTTATGCTGCCATGATAAAGTGTGCCCAGCCCTGACAGTGCAGCCGTTTACACATCCCCTACTGAGGACTCCTCTCACTGCAACACTCAGCCCATGGCTTACATAATGCTATGTACATGCGTGTGGATAATATGTGAGACAGAGGGATGTGGAGGGGGGTGGGGGAAGACATCTCACTGCTCCTGGCTGTGCTCTCAGGCTGAATGATGATACAATTAGACATGTATTCCACTTGGATAGTGTTATTCTGGAAGGGGATTAGCATGCGAGACACAGGCAGACACAGCTCTGCTTCCCAGCGATGACCGAGGTGCTCTGCACGGCCTGATCAGCATCTGTACGGTGCATAAACACAGCGACACTTTCAGTACATGTATCAATCAGTCACAATATTGTGTGGACACAAGCTTAATCCCGAAAAGTCTGTTGGGATTCAGATGCCGGGTTTTAAACCAATCAGGATTCAGGTGGAAACGTTTAGTTGCGGTCTGACAAAAGCTCTGCACTTCAAAAGCACTTTTGATGTTTCCCCTCTGTTTTTCCAGGCCACTCATGCATCAGTAGTTTTTTGAAAAACACAGACTCTGAGACGATATTAGAAACGATGCCTGCCGGCGGTTCTTTGAAGCTGAACGCCAGAGCCAGCCGGCCAGTCAGTTTACTGATAGCGTGCTACTCTCCCCGTTAGTTTTTATGATGCTGGTCTTCTGCCGAGCTAGAGGGAATACAAAACAGCTATTTCCTCCAACCTATGTCAGTAGTGATGTTAAATCTTAATTTTGGAGTCTGGGATTCAGCAGAGGCCAGAGAAAGTCTTGCAGTCATTTGCTCAGCAGAGCATATAACATTTGGCAAGAACCGACCCCAGTAGCTCATAACGCACTCATTTCCAGTTAATACAAGCAAAGTCAGAGTATCCTGGTGCGTTTAGTCGTCAGAAACAGAGAAGTAAATATTCATGACGGCTCGGGTTCACATTGACGATCATGCTCGCTTTTACTCAATGCACTAAAATGTCCCAAGAAGCCCTTTGCAATAATACTGTGCAGTGAATAATCCGCAAACTCACACACACGCACCACAATTTCTTAGCATTTTATTAGATCGGGTTGTTACGGCCCTTGCGTCACATGTCTGCGATTCTGGGTTGAACCTCTCTGGGAGTAAACATCACCACTGGGACGCTAATCATAGCTGCTGCTTCTGGAATAGCTTCGCCAGCAGGCAAGAGATCGTGCATACGTTAGAGCAGCCATTAGGGATTACCTGGGTGTTCTGCTTTACGCCACCTCTCCAGCAAACACACACGGCGAAGTACTGAAAGGAATCGCTTCCCCTGTAATGAATGTTAATGAGTCTTATATTCATATACGTGTGTGATGAGGGTCCGTGGGAATAATTACTGCTACATTACAGGGAGAGATATGCGTGTGGCTGTTATGTTCAACATACTGTGTTGCATGTAATCACTTTATTTAAGCCAGAGGGTTTCACACACATAATTCACCATCCCCGACTCAGACCTGTTATTACCAAGAAAAAGCCAACGAATGAGCATTTACCAGCATTTCCTGCGCTGCTCTCTTCCTGATATCCATATTTCATGAGCACTTCTCACCTGTCGTTCCCTTCTCCTCTATCCCGACTGATTTTCATGCCAGTGCAGTTGACTGCACAACAGGGAGCAGCTTATATTCTAGGTTCCTCTTAATTATTAATGGGCTCCTCAACACATAGCCTAATCCAGCTACACAACTTGAAACGCCGCCATAAGGAGCAATCACTCTTCCTGAGGTGCAACTTTCCCTGTGAGAAGCTTTTTAGAAGCTGACCTGATTTCCAAACGGATGAAGTGTTGGATTTACAGCATTAGGCTGGCAGCCTTTCCAAGTTAGCAGACATCATTCCTTATGTATTCTAATGAGTGGGCCTGCTTTTTCACAAGGTTCATCACTTGCGGTACTGACACAGACAATAACCACTTTGCTTCTGCTCATCATTTTTCCATCCAGACGTTAGTTTGAGGATGTAAAACACATACAGTTTGTTTACATCCCTCTGAAGCGGTGATAGACTTGACCTCGTGACCCTTTGGACCGAGTGTTTCATGGCTATTAATATTTACTAGCAGTCAGGTTTTGCAGTATTTACTAACATAGTTTATCTTATTATAATGCTAACATTTGCCACATACATGCAGCCTAACATTATTTCCATAAATTATTAAAGTGTCAGAGATATTGAGAACCTATGACATGGACACTATGAACCACAGATGTCTGTGGGCCGCAGCTTGGCTGTCGATCTGACCACAACAGAATCATTTGTGAACCCTGTAAAACCATAGAAAGGGTGTGTTTGGATTCTTTTCGGCTGACACTGCATAAACAAGCCCATATGACATGGTGTCATTTGATTTGCAGGTATATGACTATTGAGTATTGGAGATATTTCACAGTCCCCTATACTGTAGTTAAGGATTAGAGTAATTTTCAAGTAATATTAATATCCATAGAAAATGTATATAATATAATAATTCAAATAGTGGTCATGTCACTGACAAATTGTCTCGTAAAATACTTATTTAATTAACATTTATTACAGTTACTATCACAATAAAGCTATAATACTGTTTGCAAATTAACTGCTGTGACACTGGCTACTATCATATTGTCCAAGTACTCAACTGCTGCCCACAGTGTTGACGACTGCTGCCCGTACTGAGCCAGTGGATGACACACTGTGTCCTGGTGGGGTCTCCAGCACAGTATCTGACAGAAGTAAGGTCAGAGCCTATTGATTTTTAACACTGCTCAATGGGACAGCAGGCTGCTCAGTGCAGGAGACAGCACTACATAGCCGGCGTAGAGAAACCTGGCCTCAGCTCAGTTACACTGGCTGCCACATCCATTTCATGTTGGTGCGCTGTAATGAAAAAGCAATGCATGGGATCTCTGTATGATTGGCTTTCCACCTGAATGCTTTCATCCATTTTATCTATCAGACTTGAAATCACCTTGAAGAAGAAATGCAGCAGAAATGGGGGAAGCCTCCATCACAGCAGCATAAACCTGCAGCACAGCACGGGAGAGAAGTCGCAATGGAAACCGGCCGTGACTTTGGACTCACAATGAAGTCACACAAAAAATGCAAGCGTTATGTAGAAAACACAAAATTACATAATGTTCTTAATCTGAGAAGTTTGTGGAATAAGTTAAATAGTTATTTGTCTATCCTATAATCTGGATTCAGTTGTGATTTGATGTAGTTTAAAAAAAATAAACTTCTTGGAAGAATATCTTGGATGTGTTCTTATACAGTACTAGTACCTTTCTCAGGACCTGGAAATGGGTTGAGTCCAGTGCAGAAACTGTATCCAACACGTCTTGGTGTTTTTTCCTTCACTTTGTACATCAGTTCTTTAGATCTGAAGAGGGAAAAGAGAGAAAGAGAGAGTGAGCATCACTGTAGCTGTTAGCACTGTGGCTAACAGCTACACTCTCCTCGTCTACTGAATCCCCTCAGGTACTCCAGCTTCCTCCCACAGACCAGCGACGTCTCACCCGGTGTAAACAGTGTCTGTCTCTGTGCGTTGTGCCTGTAATGGCCCGGCCGCTCCGGGGCTTGTGCTGCCTCTCGCCCACTGACAGCTGGATTGGCTGCAGCACCCTGCGACCCCTGACAGGAAAAGCAGTCAGGATAATGGATGGATGCGCATTCAGAAGGACAGCGTGTTTAAGTTCACCTTGTCCCGTCGAGTCCACTTTCATGCGTTACCGGGTAAACTTACATTGAAGTAAAACCACGGCAAGGTTAAGGTGTTGACTGAGTGACACAAGCTCACCGCACCGCAAACCTGAGGAACCTGAGACTCATCTTTCTGCTGCTAATCTCAGCTCTGAAGCCGACCTGGAGCCCATACATGGAACACAGAAGAAAGAAGAACCCACCTGGGAGCTCCAGGATTCTCTGCATTCATTCATGTGCCAGAGTCAGACAGCAGACTCAGCCCGTGGCCTGTTTTGAATCCATGCGCATGAATGGCCCATTACCCTGTGGATATCCCTCCACATTCATGCTGCCTGCAGACCTGGGAGAGACTCCCTGCTGCAGCTTTCTACATATCTTACGCAGCTTTAAGTGCCTGTTTGCACAATTAATATATATTTGCATCTCATTATTTTATTTCATGCCTCCAGTTTTCAGTCAGCTACTGTTATGAGCCACACTGTACATGGAAGCACATGTTATTTTGCTTTACCTGTATATAAAAAAACATCAGCACATTATTATCAATAACTGATTTTGAGTGCTGTGCGCTCCACGGGATAGGTGAGAGGGAAAGTGGGGCACTGTGACTTTAATGTGTAGGGTGGAATATTATAGCCCTCTAATCACGCTCCCCCACCCAGCAGCAGTTTAGGATGAGAGTGACAGAGAGCCGACACAAAGCTAATTCCGCCCCTGTCACATCTTATCGTCTCCATCCTTGCAAATGAGCAGCAGTAATGACACCTGCCTGATGGCCCACGTTCCCGTACATTTGCAGGGGTAATGTTTGATAGAAATCAATCCGTGATAATATGCTGGACGGGGGTACCGAGACGATTTTCAGGAGATTACGTTTTTTTTTTCTGGTTCAGATTCTGAGGACGTCTCTCTTGCCTTCACTTGCAAGGAAATGCAAGTTACATGCAATTTAACCTTTGACCCCTGAAGGGAACCTTTTGTTTTACTCTAAATAAACAGGTGAATAATAAAATGCTTTTCATAAATTCAAATTCAGTGAATAATCTTACATTATGCAGAATAAAGGAATCTACTGAGCCATGAAGATGTAATTATGAAAACTATTGTGGACATGCACAGAATTGTTTCAACTGGAGCACTTGAACATCTCTCAGAGCTGCTTTTGGATGGTGGAGTCAACCATAACCAGAGAAATGAAGATACTGCGTATTGCATGAATAATCTATTTTAGAAATGCAGCCTCTAAGAAATAGAGGCACAAATATCACATTATCTTGAAAACCATACACAACTAACATGCATGATAAGTGAAAAGTATATTACGTGGAATTTCGTTGTGCCAGCTGGGGAGTAAACTGAGATTCCCCAACAGTGAACGCTTTTTGATGACTTGGCCTCAAAGGTAAAAGCAGCCAAATAGAGAACTGGAGGAGGATCTGAGTCAGAGTGAATTAGGCTCCAAACTGCTGAACCTGTTTACCTTTTGACACAACAATGACTCACAGCACCTGAATATTTACAATTAAATCTAAAATATATTAAGATGTGCAAACGGAGCAACTGTGTCTACTGTATGTGCGGATATGTTGAGAGACACTAACGACACCATGAATTGTACATTTCTCTGGTGACAAAACATATTATGTGATCTGAGAGGCAATATGAGCAAATGTCCCTTTTTATTCATGCCAGTCCTGTTTAATGAATCACTGGGAGATTGCTCTCACTGTTGCCATTAATCAGAGCTCCTCTGCCGCTGATTGAAGAGGGTAATATGAACAGGAATACCAATGAGTGGAGGAATGTGCACAGGCTGAGAAATGGCAGAATAACTCAGCCATGCAGGCAGCAAAGTGCCGTTGAAACGCAGCCTTGTTTCACTGCTGTGTGGAATGAAGTCCATTACAGTTGGACTGTGTTCCCTGATGACACAGGGACACTGTATGAAACTCTCAAGGGACTGCGACCATTTTGTATTTGTATTTCTCCATTAGTAAATCATGTAGTACAGTCATTCTGGGACTCCTCATGTTTACACTGTTTTCTTTTAATTTAGCTCAATTTAGACTGACTAAACCCACTAACACAATCTAAATAAATAACCCCAATAAAACCACAACATCATTTTAATACTCTTATTAGATGTATTATGTGACTTTATAATGGTGACTTGTTTGATTTGTATGTCCAGAATATTGTAAAACTACAACAAAGTCATATCTGCATGATGGCAATGCTGCATTTGATAGAATGTTGGCTTTGTTCAGATTAATTAGCAAACATGACAAGACCCCAAACAAGACGATGTTCACATGATGGTACACACACACACACACACACACACACACACACACACACACACACACACCTCGCAGTCTGGAGAATACAGCATGGCTATAACACGGAGCATTCCATCATAGTGTCACTCACATCTGGTGCCCTTTCTCATTACGGCGCCCTCCCCATTCTCCCTCTCCTTTACCTCCCCTTCAGCCAAAACCTCCTTTATTGCTGCTCCTCCACATCATATCCCCCTGCTCCCTTTTCTTCTTTCCACAGAATATCCCTCCATGCCAGCAAAAATGAACAGAATTCCTCAGGACGTGGGTGGTGAGGCAGGTGGGCTGACACGCTTTTACACGGGTCTGATGTCCTTGGAGCCTCAAACAGCATGTTCACAGGCCCCAGACTGGTTTCAATACACCTCACATGATTGAAGTGATTTTTCACATGTGCACACCAGCCAGAGTTAGGCAGCAGGTATCCGTCCCTAAACCTGTGAAAATGAAATCATGAAAAATACCATAGCTGCATTCCTGCGACTGCACAGCACATCTGTCCGCTTGGACAGATGTGCTGTGCTGCAGCATTTGTAGTTTTTTCCCTCTCTGCCACGTCCAGAAAGGGATTAATGACAACACCATGTCAGACTAGTGATGCAAAAAGGATAATTAGGATTCAGGAAACACAGTTTGTCCTCAAAAGCAAATCACTTCCCTGGTGCTCAGGGGCTACCGAGGCACAGATCATTTTATATATCAGCACCTAGCAACTGACAGATGGAGTGAACTTAGCGCAGGCTGCCAAAGCTGATAGGACACTGCAGGACTGCAAAATGAGCTGTGATGATTCCCCTGCTGAGGACAACAAGAGAGACATAGCTCATTAAGATGCATGGCATCCTCGAACGCCAAAGCCACGCTTTACAGCAGCAAGTTGGCCCTTTGCAAAAATGTTCACAGAGCAACTGAAAACCTCGTCTGCAGCTGATGAATGTGGAACATACAGAACAGACCAGCTTGGCAACTACACACATATGTTGTAATAAGTTTTAGGTTCATATTGGTAGACTGGTATACACAACTCCATGACCTGGAAATAACTAGATCACTGTGTCTAACATCTAGAACACCTACCAATGTTTGTGTACACGTGCTGCCAAAAACACACAATGACTCATCAGGCATTCTATCCATTTTGTCCTTATAATACCACAACTCGGCTTCCTGCATGGAGAGAGACGGGCCATTAAAACTGCACCTGTTGTGACGGCATAAACACATGCTCATCATAACCGCCTGTCATTAACGCCACTGCAAACACACCTTCGCTGGAGGAGGTCCAGCGCGCGACTGTCTCCTGGCTTAAAGGCAGGAGGAGGTGCATGCGGTTTTATTCTGAAGCCAACCCACATGATGCCGGGACTGCAGTTGTTGTCGTGCAGCAAAAACACATAACCTGAAAAAAATGTCTTCGCGGCTCAACATCACGCATGGCTGTCGCAACACTGACTGCTCATTATCTCCATCCTAAATCCCTTCCTGATCGTTACTCCCAATGATATCCTGTTCCTTGCATTACTACCCTCCGGATGTCAAGAACACAGGGGGAGAACTGATCTCAGTGCTCCGACAACTGAAACAAAGAAGAGGGCCACATGATAAGAAGCAGTGGCAAGACAAATTAGTCAGAGCCACTGAAAACAGGGGCTGAAAGAAGAGAGAGAGACAAAGACAGAGAGGCAGAGGCTCCTGGGACGGAGCGATGGGGCTGTGGAGAGAGGAGCTTAATTTCCCAACACCATCTGTTACTAGTCCCTGGGTTGAAAGCTCCACTTATGTCAAACCTCCCACAGCCACACACCAGCAGGGCACCACAGAGCCGTATGGGATCCCGCTGCCTTTTCCTTGCCTGTCCCCGGCACCTTTGCAAGTCACCCACCCACTACAGTGGCGGTACAACACAGCTATGGTGAGATGAAGGAACACCGTGCGTATTTTTTGGGTCATTCCGTTTAAGGTTCTTTTGAAGAAATGATAAAAGATGCGGCATGTTAGTCTGTAAGAACAAAATGGACGAATATTCAGCCTTTACACCAGCTCACTGTCCACTTGATCAACAGGGTCTCGATACAGGAACGCCTGTTTCTGTTGAGTCCAAATTACCTTGATAAACTGTCGGTGTTTAATCTTAGTCGGCTGGCATCGATTGAAGCGAAGCCCTCAGGAGATGCAGGGTGTATATATAGGTCCTTCTACTGGGAAAGAGGAGCCCACAACTCAAAACGTGTCAATGGCAGCGCCTGCAAGCTACTGCTTTCCATCTTTTCCTGGTGTAGGCACTGAGGACAGAAATGTCTGGCCTAAATTCAGAACTTTGTAAAGGCATGAAAATAAGCTGAAGACAATTACTTGACATATGAATAACACGGTAGAGATGTGGTTGCTATCGTTTTCATTTTATAGCAGTTGGTCAAAGCACGGTGTGTAACGATCCCTGGAAGAGTACTGAAAATGAAGGTCACTAAGGATTTTACGTAACAAACGCTATTGTGCAAATATTACCTCTTCCATTTACACCATTTCTTGCGCTTTAGCTTTGTATAGAGGAAAAACACCTATGCTTTAAAAGCAAATAGAAATTCTGCCCGGTGGCTGCTCCTGTAGCCCCCAGATGAGGAAATGCTGATATCCATAAAGCCTATGCCGGGTGGGGGTGGGTTACCTTGAGGACAGATTATTCCCTGGCATTTTAATCACTTCATTTACAACACTCTCTCAGGGTATTTCTATGCAAATTATCTGAAAAGGTCAAGCTGCAAAGAGGCATATCTATTCTATTCTAAATAGTGTTTATAAACAGAAAAAGCAATTTCTTCTATTCTGTCAGAGGGTTTGCCTCCAGGACAAATGAGGGCTGTGAACACTTTCTCCTAAAGGCGCTATATTTCATGGCGCAGCTCAAGTTTTATCCTTTTCTTTGGAGGTAGAGAGTCCTCATGTGGATATCTAAGTTACTACAGGCAGGTACTTCACTTGGTTGTGGTGACTATGTGCTGACTACAAACTGTACAGGAAACCATCAGAAAAATTTTTTTTTAAATGAATACACACAGACCACATTTCTTTTCCAATTTTTTTCTGAACTTTATTTCCTGACAATATACAAGACCATCTTGACCACGGAGATCTGCCCTGTCCAGACTCACTGTAAGGAAACAAAAGTTCAAGTTAGCTTTTTAAATACATATAAATCTGACAGCGAGTTAAACATTGTAGTGTCAATTCTGATAAATGTCAACAGGATTTGGAGAAGAAATTTAACCCCAACAGCATAAACTTTGAACAAATGTTACGACTTAAGAGGACAGAAAGGAACACATTTCTGTGAGAAATGTTGTCACGCTAACCCCAATTACAGAACTACTTCTGTCCACCCAAGGTCTCCTTCTAGTAGTTATAATTCTGAAGTACTGACACAGCACTCAACTCTATGTAAGCCAATGTGAACAAAGCCTAATATGCCCATTATAGCAGAGGCAGTGGTGAAAAGGACTGGGGCAGAGGGAAAACTATGAAGCAACAGGGAAAACAGTAACACTGAAGGCAGAAACTGCAGGGGAGAGTAAGGCATGACATGCATGGCAAAGTTCAGCTCTATCAACTTTTGATGTGCAAAACAAAGGCACACCATGCTTGTTCTGCTTCTATACCTGTGAACTGACACCTCATTTCTGCAAAAGAAATCCATGGGTAGCAAAATCAAGAACAGAAGATGAAACAAAGTTTATAATAAATTGAAAGCAGAAACATGGAGAAGAAGTGACCTCTGAATTGACCGTTACTTGAATGCAATTGCTAAGAGCCAAATTTAGCACCACAACAATGAAACAGCTGGACATTAAATAGTAAGCAAACCAGCTGCACAGTGTTTACTGCTGAGGTTCAGATTCTACAAGACTATGACGTTTAAACACACTTTACTGAATGCAGAATTTTCTCATTGTGTCATTAGGTTTCCAAAAGAGGATTAAAGCACTACTAGCATTTCAGATCAAACTAGTGATCATTAATATTTGGGATGGCTAGATAAGTATTAACCAGCACATCAAACTGTTCTCTACTGGTGCACTACAGATGCATGACCTGCATCCAGGTGTAAGAATCCTTAGTTTTGGTGAATAGGTGAATGAGTAAGGGGAAGTGTTAGTTATCATTTATAATAGAGGATCATCTGCACACTGCAAGGGCCCTACTTGTTTACAGTAGTTACCTTCTACAGCCCCCGAAGAAGATTACATTCAATTGAAAGATGATGACAAAAGAAACTTAAAGAAAATAAAGCAAAATAAAAGATTAGGAGAACTGGAAAATACCAGGTGGGAAACTATAATGAAATGCTAAATATTCAACAATGCCTTCATTTAAAATCTTTGGACAATAAGTCCAAGAGTAGGAACTTGAACAAAAAATTACTTGACCACGGTATAAAGAAATACTTAGGGATATCTGGAGGCAACCGTTGTGTCCGGTGACTGAAACTGCATTAACAGTACAGTTAGTAACATGGTGACAATACCTTTTTGCCAGCAGCGCCCACACTGGCTTTCTTGGTGCCTCGTACTTTCTTCATTCTGTTTTTACGTTCCTTCCGCTGTTTCCTTGAGGTCTTCTTCTTCTCATAGAGGCCATGCTGGTAAACCAATAAAGAAGCACTTAATGTCACTGGGCTTTATGAATCATACTACTATGGTCAAATAATCAATCTAATTTTCCACCAATAAAAATATGCAAAATTTAAAAAGTTGAAAAGAAACTCCGCTTCAACTCAATGAGGAAGTCGTGCACAGTGGGTCCAAACATACCCTGGCCAGTCTGTGCTTTGGCTCATTCTTCTTGGCGTAGTCTAGGGAATCGTACACCATGGCGAAGCCTGTTGTTTTGCCACCGCCAAACTGAGTCCTGAAGCCAAAAGCGAACACAACATCTGGAGTGGTCTTGTACATCTTGGCGAGTTTCTCCCTGATTTCAGTCTTGGGGACTGTGGCCTTGCCAGGATGCAGAACGTCGACAACCTGCAGAGACGATTCACAGAAACTGCATTAGATGATGCAGGTGACGTAAACCAGCATAACCTACAAGCAGGCTTTGAAAACTTACCATTTGCTTCCTCTGAAGCAGCCGGTTCGTCATGAACTTGCGGGTTCTCACTGTTACAGTGTCATTCTAAGGAGATGAGATGATACAAAATCATTTTGGCTCTTCAGCGCCCAAAACTTTTAGTCTTCAATTGTCGTTGCTAACATTTGACCAATACCAAGTGTCAATGCTCTAAACGGCTTCTCTGCCATCTTACATGCTACTGTGGTAGAAACAACTGCTTCTACAACAAGTAGCCAGTCTGCGTCAATAATTTCAAAATCCAGGAATTCGGCTGCCAAGTCTGAGAAAGAATAAGGTTGTTCGCGTAGTACGCAGGCCTGGTAGCGTATGCTAACATTAGCTATGTACTGGTTTATCACTCCACATCTGTGAGGTTACATCTAAATAATACATTATGTGTTTAACACCTGTGTTCAATATGTTACGGTATGTTAAACCCATAAAGACATAGTGGAAAGTCGAAAAACTATTTCAAACCAGGTAAACACACGGTGTAACGTCAAGGCAAGGCTAGTGTTGCAATGCAGCCACTGAATTTATCCTCAAAACCGCTTGGTATCGCACCAATACTGACACTTTATTGAGTAACACGCTTAAAGCATCGCTGAGTGTGGGATAAATACGTGTCCATGCACAGATGGCCTCGATGCTGAACGGATTTCATTGATAATTTTGGCCAGGACTCACCATCTTGACGCCGGGCTTGCTCAGGGACGTAGAAAAGGAGGAAGGACCCGCAGCCGACCGGCTAAATGCCTGCACAAAAGGCAGTAGGGGTTCATTATTTTGCCTGACGTAAAATCGGTTATTTATTTTCCTTAAAACTTTTTATATACCTTTTAGATGCTTATAAATAAAACACGTGAATTTTGAAATAAAGAACTGCGACAAGGATACACGTGTTTTTATACAACATAAGAGCAAAGCATCGCCTGTATTGAACCAAGTTTAGGATTTCCGCAAAGACGTTTAACCCCATAAGTGTAAAAAGCAACAGCGATCACAGCGTTCTACATAACATCTAAATGCAAATAATAGCTAATAAATAAAACAATACACATTTTATATATTTTATCAATAACAAACATAATAACCCATTATTATAATTATTTTTAAATCACAAATATGTTTAATTGTAGGAGACATTTGGGCTCCTACTGATCCATATTTCATACCTAATTTTGTACATTGCCAATTGTTATTTTAATTTCATAGTGCACACAACTATGCAGCTTTACAATTTGGGACCCTGAAACCAACCAGTATCATAACCTCCACATTTTAGGTGTCAGACTTTTAGTCCCTGTTTAAGGACAAATTTAGTTTGCAATACACACCAGATGAGATAAGTCAATAATAAATCTTTTTATGCCACAATGTCAGACGGAAAAACACTGATAGAAACAGAACTTTTTTGGAACTATAGCCAAAAAAAGTTCACAAACTAACTAAAGTACTAAAAACATGACATCTTATTTTTTGTTACAGAACTTTATTGATCTTGCAGCAACAGTGTCCACTGGCATTGGAGTTTCATTTAAAATAAAGTTATTCAAAATCAGAACATAAAGTTACAGTAAGTTTGTTTCAAATCTCTTCCAACACACAATGTTAAGCCCTCATTGTCAAACCAAACCGATTTGAAATAAGTCTGCAATCTGAACTATGATGCTGTAATATAAAGACTCTTACTGCCAGAAATGTGCAATGCAAATTGGGTTTATAAAAACTCTGACGTATTGTCACCAAACATGGCCAGAGTTAATTACAAAGCCCAAAAATAAACTTTGATATACACAGTTTCAGCCATTCAGTGGTTCCAGACACACAGAGAAACAAACTGAAATGAATAAATTTTGGAAGAAAAACTTCATGGTGATTCATTTGCCAAGTTTAGAGCTTCTACTCTGATAGGGAACAACAAGCAAACAGGAGAATGCTAATTGAAAAATTGCCTAAAATATTGGGACTAAATGAGCATGTGGCACACACTTCACCCTCTGAACGTCAGAATCCCAAAATGTACACCATCACACTTTCAAACTTCATAGCTGCATGGATTGAGGAAATGGTGTAATAACCTAAAAAGTTTGTGTTTTTTTTTTTTGCTCAATTGCTAAGTACAATGTTACTTGTTCAGTGAAAAAATAAACATCTGTTTGCAAGTACAAGTTTATAACAAGAAACCAAATCTGACTGTAGTTACTGCATTTCTTGTAAAGTAAGGCATGGGCAGACATGAGACAAGACAACAAGGTAATGTCAAATGGATTAAGGACACTGGGGACTGAGTTGTAGAGTGAAGAACAGCAGCCATCAAGCCTGCTGCAAACTTGACTTCTGGTTCTCTGAAACTTAAAACAAATCCAAAGGCTCAACGGCACTTAACCCTCAATACTAAGTGACCATATTAAAAAAATAAGATGCATATAAAACATCTGGATTTTTCAATAATCGCCTTGTATGTGACATCAAAAAGGAACACGATTCTAAAAGTTAATCTGGTCTGAATGTTTTAAGAATAGAAATTGTAAAGTTTTTACGATCAATCAAATTGTGAACATTAAGCTAGTGCCAGCAGTCTGAAAACTGACTTGGCAGGAGAAAAATGTGTAAAAAAAGCAACAACTTGGCTGAAATGTAATTCTATATGCTATTCAGTTTTCAGCGGCTGGATTCACAGAAAGAGGACATACAATTTGATTATAACCAAACATTAAATTCTTGGTAAAAAAAAATTTAAAATAGGTTTCCCCTTGAACTTGGAAAAACACGGGTTTATGTTTTGGTAATTGAAACTAAAATATTGGAATGGCATGAAATCTTTAGCTAATTGTTAAATGAAAACACTGCATCCCTTTTATGAAGCACTACGGAAAGCTAAACAGACCAAACAACCGATAATAGATTGCGGAGCCTTTCAAGTAGTTCCAAAAGTCCAAAAGAAAAAAAAAAAAACTATTAAATAACATGCTCACGTGATTTTTTAAACCCAAAGACAGTGATGAATATCAAAGCTTTTGACTGATTCTAAGGCCGGTATTAAAAATGATCACTTCCTCGTCCAATTAATACTTGTTTTATAGTGTGCTCTGTTACGCATCCTGACTCTGGCTGCAGTAAAATGAGCACTGCAATCTACTAATTGGACAAAGTTGTTGGGTACATAATATTTACTGTAGGTCCAATTCTCTGTTGTGTAGTAGTTAATTTGAACAGTAACTGGTAACCATAGGAAGATAGACCTACTTTCCAGAGTTGCCCACACTGTACCTGTACGCATGATATTCTGAATCCTCCTGGTTTACACACATTACATCCAGCAGCAAGACAGAGCTAATGAAGATGGCTGCCATGAGGGCTCACAACATTGGTTTCTACAAGCCAAGCCACTGGCACTAGTGATGCCAGGTCATTTGCTTTTGCTGGTGTGGTTCCCGTTTGTTAGATGTCCATTTCAAACTGGGCGTCATCACCTTAAAGACAATTTAAAAAAAAAAAGAAGCAGAGAACCTGTTTAAATCTCATCAGCTGACTAGAATTACTCCATGGCTAATATTGGTAATATTGGTACCGGTTGTGGGCTTTCCATCATGGTTGTTGATGTGGTTGGCCTCATTCTTCTTCTTCTTCTTCTTCTCATTCAGAATGTTTTGGCTGGTCACTCCAGGGATAACAGGAAGGTGAGGTGGGGGAGTCTGGGCAATGGGAGAATTACGTCGGTCCAATAGGAACTTGCGATCATAGATGATCCGGGTTCCTGCAAAAAGACACGTTTAAACTTGCAGTTACCTGCTCTCCTTCTAATGAAATACATAACATGGGCGCTCACAAATTAGCAGTGATTCAAAGAAACAAAGATTGCTGTCACCCGGCAAGAATCATCCTTACAACATCTGCAATAAAAGCTTAACAAATTTCGAAACCAAAAGAATGGCAACATGAAAGAGAATGAGCCAAGCATGAACCAGACCATCAAGTTTAAATTAATTGAAGTAATATTATTTTCTGTCATGACAGTTCAAGGGAAACTGACATATGCTTCTCCTTAACATCTGTAGGACAACAAGTTTTATACACACAAAGCTTTATGTTGATAGTCAGAGCAAGGTCATGTGTGGATTTGATGGCAGGTTTTCTTAGTGAGTTTTGTCATTTATACAGTGATTACCTTCTTTGCTTTAAAACTTTCAGCAATCACTGTGCATTACAACAAGTTCAACAGCATCAGCTGTATTTGACAGATGAAAATGTTGCCATTATCTTTGTCAAGTACTGTTTCACTTTCACTTGTTTTGGATTATGCCTCCAGTGGATTCTTTGGTCTCCAGCCATAAACCACTGCTTAAAATAACACTGTGGCATATCTAAATTTAACCAGAAAGCAAAAGCTGAAGTATTTCAACTGTCAGATTTTTTAAAAATGTCTTCCTACTTACCTAATGTGGAGATCAGATGTTTTTCTGTGTTTTATATATCAATTGAATAAATTTAAATGTTGACGTCTGATTTTACAAAATGTCAGTACTGTTTTCACTAACCTCCTACATTTTACAAGCAGAGCAATCAAACCATAAACTGCTCTGGTGGAATCTAAACAGTATCACTGCATAACTGTACTGTACTTGCTTATTTGAAAACGCTGTGGAGAGTCACGCATTGCATCTGGCGGTGCTCCAAGCGGTCGGCCAGCTGATGTACGGTTTGGTTTGAGCTGCAGGCTGTCTTATTAGTCACGGGTGGCAAATCAAACACCGCTTTCAATACAACAGCTGTGACAGGTAACAAAGCATTTATCGGAATCTCTTCGCTCCAAACCAGCCAATCAGGTTGCGGAGAAGAACACAGAGGCGGATCCAAGCTTTGTTTTTGTTTTGATCAGGATGACAACGCAGGCTCGGTGGGGGCCCACCCGTCACAACAAGCTAATCATCCTCCATTTTCTTCCCGAACACGACGAAAGCAGACAGGAGGTCGGCTTACCTCCAGGAGTGGTAGAGAATAAAGTGCCTCCAGGGGTGGTACTGAAATCAAGAGGTAGCTGCGTTGTGTCGTTGATCAACACCGTCCTGGTCGGGATGGCCCTGCTCTCGCTAAGCTGACGACTGGTCGACATTTTCAGCGCCGATTTGGTGACAAACACAGCGGCAAAAGAAAACTGGGGTGTTGATTTCCCGACGGACGGTGGAAAGCCGGGCCGTTCCCCACTCTTTTTTATCTTCCCAAAGGCTTTCTTTTCTCTCCTGTCGTCCTCCCAGCCGTCAGCACCGTCCCCTCCCTCAGCAAAGCAGGAAGCACGACAAGCTGCGGCCGGATGTGACGTCAGCGACAGCAAAAACGTTCACGAAGAAGAGTTGCCTGCTGCTAACCACATTTTATTAAGGACGTAAAACCCCCCCACACCGGCTTTCAATTCAGCGTTTAGTGCCGTTAACTGTGAAGCACTAACCAAACAGGCCTGCACACGTTAATGAAGTGAATGGTCCTTGCATGAAAATAGTAATTGTGACCAGAGACTACAAAGCGATTTATAGGCCCAGATGATTTAACTGTGAGTTTGCACTCAAAATAAAATTAATCTCCATACATTTAATTAAAACATTGTTAGAAATTAAGTTGTGTTTCAATTATATCACAGTTTGAGACAGGTCCACACGAGGGCAGTCATTGCTCCAGCTTTCTGGAGAAATGAATATAACAATATCATGTTTTTTCATTGTCTAATAATATTACAAAATTAAGTTAAGAGAAAATTGTATAATTACTTATTAATAAAACTTACCCCGTAATTTGACAATAGGCACTGATGGACGGGTACTAACAAGAAGAAGATGTGATGTTTTTACCAAGAAAACAAAATCTTGCACTGCATCAGAATTTTATTACTTTCGGCGACTGACTGGAAAAGAACACGTCCTCACTTACATAGGCACAGATTCACAGATTAGGTCATGAGCGTGATTAGAGAGTAAGCAGACTATTAATAATTTAAAAAATAATAATAAAAAAAAAACAATGATTCTACAACTTCTAACATGACTGATGTTCAACAATTATTTATCTATGTATTATTTATTTGTTTATTCACTCTACCGGCGCCTGTTTGGTATTATCGGCGTTAAACCCTGAACTTATCATATCTATGTTTAATTTTGTCAGCGATATTTCGGACACTCCCTGAATGCGTCACTGACACAGTGCGCAGGCGCTGTGCCCTTTCTCCCGCCCACCACACACTGCTCCCGGCGCACCGTAGACCCTTCTTCCGCCGTCATCCTCCATCTAGATACGGACAGACCGAACCTTCATCCCAACATGAGCTTCAGTGTGGAAGAGAGGGGGAACCCCAACTCCCTGAGCTACCGCTTGTTCTTCAGTAAGTAGAAACTGAGCAGAAGTGAGAGAGGTTTGTCTTGGCTACTTTGCGGACTCTACGTGAACCCACAGGCCAGACGCAACCTCCCACGTGTCATTTATTCATGTACTGCTCCAGATTTTTCTTCACTCTGTTCGTAACCTTGTTATTTATGACTCGCATCTCCTGTTTGTGTTGATGTCCGCAATTCCTCGTTTTGAACCATTGAGGTTGTTCTAACCAGTTCTGCCGGTTCTGCTGGGCAGCACCGGTTGAACAGTGATTAGTGTTTGAATGAAGACTTGTCTCATCGTTCCTGGACCGAACCCGATAGCAGGAAGTTGATTATTTCGGGAAATCTGGCAAGTTGTTTAAACACGTCTTTTAGTGGGACAACGCCCTCTCTGATTGTAAAACATTAATAAACCCACTGGTACGGACACAAATCTAGAAGCACATATTATGGACTGTGATATCTTATTAACTCGTTAAACCTTTAGTCTAGTTTTAAGGAGAGCATACTCATTACAATAGAAAAGTACAATAGAAAGTTTGCCAGGTTGGCAAAAACAGCTTTGAGGTAAAATGTCATTAAGGTAAGAAACGATCCACCAGTGATCCATAGATGGACATGGGCAATAACAAATATACTGTTTTCTCACCTTTTGGTCATATAAACTGTCACCATGTTGGCGTAACGTGAGCCAGAACCGAAAGTAAACAATAATGACAGTAAGCACTTGCCAGTGTACGACACAGCGGCTTGCACAGTGTCTGCCTTGTTCACATTTAGTTTTGTCCGTTCACAGAAAATGCAGAAGGAAAGTACATCTCGCCATTCCACGACATACCAATATATGCTGACGAGAGTCAGGTACAGTAGCATTTGCCACCTTTACTCTGTAAAATGTAATAAATAATAGTATGCTTAATTGTTGGAACTGGCTAAATTCCTCCCAGGGTGCTGCTTTAAATGTGTAGTCTTGTAGTAAAGTACATTCATATTGAGCTGCAGCAGGTAATGCTTCCCAGAAGAGCAAGGCCATAGTCTGCGTTATTTGCAAAGGCAATGGCCTTTACTCTTTACTTTCTCACTGCTGTGTCAGTATCTCTTGTGATTACTTTGGAATCTCTACTATCTTATCTTTTTGGAACCGTTAATCGTTTTTTTTTTTAAGTTACAACGGCAGCAAATTAAAAACCAGGATGTAGCACATGAGCTACACACATACTATTTCAGAACCATTAAAAGATAATAAGGGCTGTTTATGTCTCTTACAGAACATCTTTCACATGGTTGTTGAGGTACCAAGATGGACAAATGCAAAGATGGAGGTATGAATGTGAAATAATATTGCTTCATCAAGCTTTGCAACCAGTGGCAGTTTTGAGTTTAGCTTGTTTATAATTATTCTGTAATTTTTCATATGTTAAATAACCTTGAATATGAATCATGTCTTGAAAGTAACCGCAACAACATTTACTTTCAGATTGCTACAAAAGACCTGTTGAACCCAATAAAACAGGATGTGAAGAAGGGCAAGTTGCGATATGTTGCCAATGTTTTCCCTCATAAAGGCTACATATGGAACTATGGAGCCATCCCGCAGGTTGATTGTTTGTTTGTTTGTGTTGTTCTGAAACTGTGATGATGTCCAGTAAATAATCTTTTTTCTTAATTCTGCTGTCATAATTTAGACATGGGAAGATCCAGCACACAAAGATGGAGACACTGGCTGCTGTGGTGACAATGACCCCATAGATGTGTGTGAAATAGGCAGTAAGGTACGTTTACGTTGGCTGACATGTTTACAGCCTTTTATATTACATACCATCCCATATCACAGACATTTTCAGAAAAATAAAAATGAATGAAAATGTCCATCCTAGGTGTGTTCCCGTGGGGATGTAATCAGAGTGAAGGTACTCGGGATCCTGGCCATGATTGATGAGGGTGAGACTGACTGGAAAGTTATTGCAATCAATGTAGAGGACCCTGAAGCCAACAACCTGAACAGTGAGCACCTCCGCTTATTTACTCTCCTCTTTTATTGCCTGACTCTGCTCACCCCCTGCATCAGTTATACTGAACTTGTTTTCTTGCCCCTGGCTATGTCCAGACATCAGTGATGTCCAGCGCCTGAAACCTGGCTACCTGGAGGCCACAGTTGACTGGTTCAAGAGATACAAAGTACCTGATGGGAAACCAGAGAACCGCTTTGCTTTCAACGAGGAGTTCAAAGACAAGGTCACCATCCATCACAGTTAATTTGACCTTAAGTTGGAAAGTACACTGAATGGATAGCATGACTAAATCGTCACACATGAGGTGACATAAATTAATTAAACACTTAAAATAACTTTAATTTGAAATCAATTTTTTTTGTCTTGCATGTTGAATTTCATTTTGAAAACCTTGTTTGTTTTTTTTAAACAAATCCCTTATTGTTTTGTTTCAGGACTTTGCTGTTGAGGTCATCAAGAGCACTCACAGCTTCTGGAGAGCACTCATTTCCCAGCAAACCAGTGCTGGTGAACTTAAATGGTAGACACCATTCTTATGTCACTGCTTTGACAAGATGTAAACATATAGATGCTGTTAGAACAAGTATGACTTATTGACTAAATTGCTATACCTCATTATGTGATGCAGCAAAAACACGTGTGTGTCAGCCGGTGACAGCCCTTACTGCTGCTCAGCAGATGAAGCTACAGCTGCTGTTGGTGAAGTAAGTAGTGTCCTCATGCCTTGTTGCTACGAGGACAGTAATTTAAAAGTCCCATCTGTTTAAATATTATTTTATATTGTTTTGCTTTATCTTTTAGACATGTCCTTGTGGAAAGGACGAACCTATCCCCTCATCAGGTATCATTTGTGTCAAAAATGACTAGACTGGTCTAAGCTTCATTAATCAGTTGAAATTAACTTCACGTGTTGTTTTCTATTTACAGTCGATACATGGTTTTACTATGAGAGGAAGTAATCCAGGACTCGTGCAACATGAAAGCCTCATCTCTCAGGAATACTTGAAGATGGTCTTACATTAGGAACCAGTGCTCATGGCAGGATCTGACATAGATGGGTGGGTCTGGGTCAGTTGTTGACTTGTAGATGGAGAGATAGTGATTAGATACTGTAGAGAAGGTTAAAGTTGAAAACATACCAATGTCTTGACCACTGAGTTTTCACTTGTTTAATGAAGATCTTTTTAGAGATGTGCTGCCAACCAAGTCCAGGTACTGTGTGTTTTAGACATGTGTGCTACTTAACATCCTGAACTGCTTTAATAAAGCTTCCCCGGTTAAATTATGATCAGTGTGTGGTTCTTTGTGTTCCCTTTACCCCCATATTGTGAAAAGCCACTTACTCTTTTCAAGCGCTTGACTGGTACTTGTTGTAACAATGCTGCCACCTAGTGTCCAGCGCCTAACACTGTTTTAGCAGCTTTTTGGAAATTAAAATATATATATCTATAATATAGTGAATTATATAATAGTTGTAATAAAATAACGTTATCTTAAAAAAAGCAGTATTCAATTATTCTACTCAACAGGTCAAGGACATTTACATCGCCTTTTTGTACATTTTTACTTCAGAACAGAACAATAATAACATCAAAGAAAAAATCAAATAAACATCTAACGTTTTAGTAACTGTGATAATGAGGTAATACAGTGTGATGTAAAGAAATTACATAATTATTTACTAATTTTTATATGCATATGAAAGTTTTTAAAAACATTACAGGCGCGTGGTTGACTCCGCCCATCGGTGACGCGTTTCCGGCTAACTGTCAAAATTGGTGGCTTCAGTCAGTCGACGGGACAGACTTGGACCAAAAACCGATGCGGTGAGAGCGCACGAGCGCACCGAGGTAACACGACACGTACTTTGTTCGGTCACTTCACGTCTTCACTGCTTCTATTCAGAGTTTGTCTCGCTTGTTGAACAACTTTCATCATATTGTAACGTGGTTTTGTCAGGACGCCACTGCGCGCTGACGCTGTTTACTAATTTCATCATTGTTTACACTGTGACAGCTGATGTCAGGAGGCCACATGTTGAGTCGATCTGTGGCAATAACTGTGTAAATCGGTGGGACAATCGTTTCTGAGGGGCTCAGCGTTTGAAGCCATGTTGAGTTATATGCTGTTAATTATCTATATATTTGTTCAGCAAATTGCAAGTATTGTTTAAAACACTGCTGCCATTTGTGAAATGAGTGATTTTTTAAGGATAACCGTGGACATAGTGCCACAAGTTTGTTATACTCTTAAACATTAAGTCAAACTTGGCTTGGTTGGTTACAAATGACTCAGCTGAAACAGTGTATCAGGAAAAAACCAAGAGCTGGGCACAATTTACTGCAATAAGGACATCAAGTTTTGTAGAGATTGACAGGTGTGTGTGTGTGTGTGTAAGTGTGTTAAAGAGAGAGAGAGAAGCAGGAGCTAACTGCTGAGATCAAGTGTCCCTGCCACAACCCGTCATAAAAATAGTCGGAAGAAGAACAGCCTGACTCTGTGAGACGACTCTCAGAACTAACATCTAAAAATCATCTAAAGCTTGTTTGTTGCTCGGTTTGCCCTCCTCTGCTTTGTTTTCTTTCAATCTTACGCGATCACACAGAGCTTACACATACCGGCGGAGTAATCCAGGGTCGGGTGTAAGGAGCAACAGTGGAGTTCAGTGCCACATTCTGTGATGCAACCGTGTTCTTTCATTACACATATTTCATCTGCTGCGTATTTAGAACATGTTTTTACCTACTTTGCTTTCATGTCTGACATACATTATCTAATAAATTGCAGTTTATATGTACAGAACAGTTTCATCCTTGAATTGTCATAATAAATCCATAAATTCAGTTTTCTGTATTACAGGAAGTCAAGAGAAATGTCTTTTATATTTGGCTGGATCTACAGGAGCTTCAGCAGCGTCTTGCAGCTACTGGGTAGAGAGCATGAATATAAACAATATAATCATAAACTTTAACCATCTAAAATGTGTGTCTTACCAATTTCCATTCGGGAAATAAAAGAACAGTTATGGCCTAATGGGTACCTGAGGTCATCTTAAACGCCACAGATATTCTGTAATAAAAATGCCAAAATGTAAGTCTATGAAAACAGAAAAACAAAAGAGCTGGCAGAGAGTCTGTACAGGGCAGGACACAATAGCTCCCTTAGAAGCTACAACAAAGCATGACACTGTTTTTACACACGCTAGAGGAATAGATTTTTCAATTACATATTAAATGTCCCACAATGCAGCTTTATATCATTCATTTAATTATTGGCATTACTAAATGTGACGTGGTGTTTATGATGACCACAGTGAGGGAGTTTAGTCATAATCTTGAACACAGAGATGCAAACATAATACGTGTTTGTAGTATGTTTATATAAATGTAAGTTATATTTTCTTTGTGTTGTGAGGTTTATATAAAAAGACTGGCAAGCTGGTCTTCCTTGGCCTAGACAATGCTGGAAAAACAACTCTCCTGCACATGCTCAGGGATGACAGGCTAGGACAGCATGTCCCAACGCTACATCCAAGTATTTCCATCCATTTGACATCTCGTCAGTTCTAAAATCAGTCTTATGTTTCTTGCCTTATTGCTTCTCTAAAGTCAGCCTTCCCTCTGTCCTCAGCATCCGAGGAGCTGACTATAGCTGGGATGACTTTTACTACATTTGACCTTGGAGGTCATACACAAGGTAGGAACGCACAAGGTGCTCCTGAAACTTTAAAAATTGGAATGAGGCATTTGCATAAATGTCATGCTAAATGTCACGAACACTGTGTGGCTCCCTCAGCGCGAAGGATCTGGAAGAACTACCTCCCAGCTATAAACGGTATAGTCTACCTGGTGGACTGTGCTGATCATGAGCGACTGGCAGAGGCTAAAGTTGAATTGGATGTAAGTTAAATATACAAATTTCCGGTACAACGTCAATATTTGAACATTCTTTGGTGAACGTATGACACGTTTTGTCTACAGGCCTTGTTAACAGACGAAACCATTTCTAATGTCCCGGTTCTCATCCTGGGGAATAAGATAGACCGTCCAGAGGCCATCAGTGAGGATGCACTGAGAGGAATGTTTGGTCTTCATGGGCATACAACTGGAAAGGTAAATACACACGCATGACTAAAAGCTAAATGTAAGCACTGGTAATTTATCTGCCTTATGACTTCGGAAATTAAGGGACATAATGCTGTGTAATAAAAACAGTGAGCTTCACAGATTTGGCCAGAGCTGCTGTTCAGCTAAGATAGAGAAATGCTATTACATCCAATGGGATGGCTTGAATTTTAATACAAATTCATGCGCAGCTGTGCTAAGAACACCACTGCTACTGGTAAATACAACGGGAGCAGTACATCTTAAATTTGTGCTATTCTGTGTTTGTTTTGTTTCTTTTCAGGGTAACGTCTCTTTGAAAGAGCTGAATTTGAGGCCAATGGAGGTATTCATGTGCAGCGTGCTGAAGAGACAAGGATACGGAGACGGTTTCCGCTGGCTGTCTCAGTATATTGACTGAGTCGTGTCCTTTTACTAACCTTAACAGTTTTACCTGTGCATACAAGGACATGTTCCACACAAAACTACCTGCAGCTTAGAGATATACTTTATAAGATATACCATATGTAGATTTACTGTAGCAGTAGGAAGTGTATTTTGGGCGTGTGTTAATAATTCCAGCTACAGTTGATGCTTTATTATAAATCAGTATGTTATTTCAATCATACCATAGCAAGCAAGTTAAAATTTGAATTTAAAGAATAGTCTTTATGCTGTGGTTTCCAACTTCACTTGAAGCCTGTCAGGGGCTTTTTCTGCCATATAGAACATGCCATCACAGTGAACGAGTTACCGACTGCTTTATTTTTAGCTGCCGGTGTTGACTTACAGTGAAGGTCAATTTGGTGAGCATTCTGTGCTTGGAGTTCCTTTCCTTGACTGAGGCTTAAAAACTGTAGCTGGCACACATGCATCATTTTGTACAAGATAAAACATTATATACATAATTTAACATATTTGTTGATCATATTATGTCAAACTAATGAAGAACAGAGTTGTTCCTTTATTGAGAAATGTGATCTGCTACCGCAAAGGATAGTGACCTCTTTACTGATTTTACTTTTAACTGACAATTATATGAATGAATGTGACCACAAGTGCATTAACTGACATTTGCTATGAGGAGCTTTAGTGCCCGTGTTAAATAATAGTAGTACATGTTAACTGCCTCAGCGCTGCCAAGTGATGTATCGAAGAAACACTTACCCACAGTGAGGATGCAAAACTATACTTATAATGACCTGAGTACTTTGTGATTAGTTGCTGCTCTGAACATGCAGTGATAATATGAGAGTACTAAGGTGATGCGTAAAAATAAGACTTGATCTGTTTTGTATATAACCTCTTATTTGTACTTAAGTACTTAAGTAGATGTTTTATGTTATAACAAACCTAAACATCATAATGTAAATCTTACCAAAGGTTGTCTATATTGTTATTAAACACGCGCATCACTTTTCAGTACTTCTTGTCTACCTCTATTATTATTATTATTATTTTGTGTCACTTGATTGACAGCTCGCTCCTTCAAAGTTTTTGTGTCAGCATTATAAAATAAACAACTGTTGAAAAAAAATGTAGGGGGAAGGCAGCGTAAAGGCGACAGGCTCCATTTATTCCCGCCTCCTCATTTACCATTGGCTCAGGTCAGGACTGATAACCAATCACGTTAATCGGCTAATGTCGTTTGCTGCTGTTGGCCAATCTGACACAACCAGGAAGCTAGAAAACAACTGGAGTTCCTAAACGCGGAGGGGAAGCGTATTTGCGGCAAAAATATTAATTAAGTTGATTATTAAGTCTCTCTGCGTTACGGCCTGAAATGGATATGTATTTACGTTTCCGGTTGCTCTCTGACAGTTGTTGCCAGTGTTTCTAATGGCTTTTGTGCGTCTTGAATCTGCTAAACTCCGTTATCGACATTCGGGCGAAGTTCGTCTGCTTTGCCGACGCTATGGAAGTTCAGGAGGTGGAGAAGTGTTGCTGTGTAGTGAAAGTGTCAGAGGCTTTTTCAGCGAAGAAATCGGTCAGTTGCAGCGGAGTTGTGGTCCATCCTCAAAGCGGAACTGTGATATGTACCAGCCTCCCGTTTTCCCGTTTTATGCGCGACCCCCTCCCACCAGACCGCAGCTGCCTGTCACGGCACAGTTTCAGCGACAAGCTTAACATCCGAGTCAGCTTTTCTACTCATCGAGACGTAGACATCAACCAGTGCGCCCAAGAAGAAACGGTCACACCCTCCACAAGCAAAACAACGCGGCAACTGGAAGTTGCAGCTGAGTTGCTGATGCTAGTGAACTGCCTGGAGTTCCAACAGGCTTTCCAGGCAGTTTTCCAGGAGGCTGACCAGTGGCGTTTCCATGGTGAGGAAGAGGACGAGGAGCTGATCAGTGATGCTCATTTCCTCAGCTGGTTTGCTGTACTTAAGACGGATGTTGGTTACGGCCCAGATTCAAGGAGAATCCCCTGGCAGAGCAGCTCATCTCTTCAGAAGGGCTGCCCGGTTGTTGCATGTGGCACACCTTTCGGTTCCCTCTGCCAAGATCTCTTCATCAGCACCCTCAGCAGAGGCATCATCAGTAACTTTGCCGGAGAGGACAATGCTGTCATCCTCACTGATGCACGCTGCTTGCCAGGCACAGAAGGAGGAGGCTTGTTTGTGGTGGAAGCCTTAGACAGCGTTCGTCTGGCCGGATTGATTGTCTCACCATTTGGCTGGAAAGCGAATGAGTGGATAGGACTGACTTTAGTTTGTTCTGTCCACCTGATTTTTAGAAACGTGATTGGCTCCATGAGTGCTCAACATCGACTCAGGGATGTTTGGCTTCATTCAGGAGAGGTCTGTCTCCACAAGTCCAAAACAGCCCACGAGTTAAAAACTGTTAAATACCCCACTGTGTGCTTTGTTGACAGCGGACAGTTCTGGGGCTCAGGGGTTGTAGTCTCCTCTCATTTGGTTGTGACCTGCAGACATGTTGTTAATGGCAAGTCTACCGTCAACCTGAAGTTTCATCACAGGGGCAGGTGACATGACACAGATTCTATTAATATGTTCAGCTGTAATGTTTCCCGTCACAGTTTGTACTGATTGGGTTAAGACAGAACAAAACATATAACTTTTGTTTGGTTTTACAGAATCTATGATACCATGGGAGATGTGCTATTTTCCACTAAAGCATCTTCGCCTTATGATCTGGCTATAGTGCAGCTGAAAGACTGTGGCCCAGAGTTAGTGGTCCCTCAACTGGCTCAGAGTTTCCATGCAGGTTTGATTCACTCACTTAGTAGAAACAATTCATTGTCTTGTGTCAATTTCTATTAGTGATGAGAATTTGTCATTTATTGGGTTTCTGTGGCTGCAGGTGAATCTGTAGATGTGGTGGCATATGGTGCTTTGGGTCAGAGCTGCGGCCCCTCTCTGACCCGTGGTGTTCTCTCCAAAACGATTAGCCTGAATCACCAGCCTGTGATGCTTCAGTCCACTTGTGCAGTACAAGCAGGAGCCAGTGGTGGTGCTATGGTGCGGACCCACTCAGGAGAGCTGCTGGGTAACAAAACGTAAAATTGTGCTCCCTTTCTGAGCAGTGGGGGGCATGTGATGTCCACAGAAAAGTTCACTACAACAGATAAGCAGAGAAAAGGAAGCTACACACAAAAGGCTACTGTATCTGCAGTTTTATGCTTGTAATGATTGTTTGTTGTTTTTTTTCCCTAGGTATTGTGTCCAGCAACACAAGGGACTGGGCTGCAAAAGTGACCTACCCACACCTGAACTTTAGTATCCCAGTGACTGTTTTCCACAGACTACTGCAGCAATTTCAAAGGACAAAAGATGTGAACGTGTTCAGGGTCCTGGACACCACAGAAAAAGCCGTCAGAAGGGTGTGGAGGCTACAGGGCGCGCAGAGCAAACTGTAAGTCAGGATTTGTGCCGCAGAAGAAAAGGATTGGTTAATTAATTCATCATGGCCTATTTCCAGCTTTTAATTAGTCAAATTGATATTGTTTCACTTTGAAAAAAATAAAGCTGGGAAACAATGTGAGTGCCCATGTTAATTTATGTAACGTCTGTCGTCATTACTTACAATAATGTAATTGTGTCACTGTCATTTCTGTACAATAATGAAATTAAATGAATATAATAGTTTATTTTGCTGACATTCAGTGTACCCGTGTGAATCTGTACACAATTGCTACATTTTACCCACACGATGGGCTAAAATACCAAATGTAAAATGATCCTCCTTTTGGAGGATGTAGTTGCTATGGTTCGGATATGTACGGCTTGTTTTTATTAAGCAGGAGAATTATTCAGCCTAATAAGCTGACAGGTTTCTGAAAATGATTGGTCCCTTTGGGTAGCCAGAAGTCTTGCTGCTCATATCAGGTATTCAGGCCTCTGCTGGCAGGCATACACACTCACAGCTAACACCTTTAAGGTTTCACCCACTGGGACATTACTGGTACTGATTTCCATTATCACAGAAATCTGAAACGGAGGAATGACATTTCAGAGGATTGATTTCTGTCAGATTTTTGCAAGGCTGAGATAATATTCCTCCCATGGACGTGCATACTTCTGTGACGTACAGTAAGGCTTCTATTTCACTTTCATCCAGACTGAATGGTTCACATTTGGAGAAGCTTGAGCAATGTCCCGAGGAGACAAAGGAGAGATCTCCATAGGTGTTGTGCCGTCAGAAGTGCTGATATGCAGATGCAGGTGTGTATCTCATTTCTGCGGGTTCCCGTAGATATAAGCTCTGCTCCACTGCAGAGTGCAGTACTGTATGGCGAGAGCTGAAGTGAGCCAGCAATGAGGAAACTGCACACACATAGGGCTGCGTCTTTGAAATGGCTCCTCACGACTGGGCTGCAGAAATCTGCATCATGACATTCCAGTGTTCTTACCATCCAAAAGACAAGTTGACAAGGAATAAATGAACACAGTCAAATTTACGGTGGCCAGCTGGGCCACATAGACAAGTTTATTTTATTTCATTTTTTGTATTAAACACAATAATCGAACCACATTATGATATGATGTACACGTCAGCGAAGCAGTATACTCTGCTTGCCTGTCAAGGCCTTGGTAATGGGACTAATAGGTGACACCGTCTTCTGGTACTATATACAAGCTAAAGAGTGACGAGTGAATGGGACAGAGCACTACTGTCACATATGAGCTGAAGCCTATGACATGTCAAAGGGTGTTTTTCAGTAGTCTAGTCTGGCTTTCTGTCTTTAAAGCCTTTTTCCTGCCTAAAAATGATTTAAATTTTGTTCTGCAGAAAGAAAAGATGATAGAGGCCAGTTTCGACTACTGAAATGCACCTAACCCTTTCTCCACTTTTAATGCAAGCACATGAGAACTTGCATCTCCTAAGGTTCCCATTATGCATCAGCTAAAAACTGCTTGACAATATCTGAAAGGACACACAACAGAAGAGAACAAAGATTCACAAGTATGAGGGACAGAATTCTTGACTCCAGACCCATAATTTCCTAATAGTGACGTTTCCCCATCCCTTTGCCCAGTTTAAGAACATCCTGTAACATCAAATACTCCCATGACATATGCATCTTCCCACACAAGCTGTGCAAACCTCTCTCTCGCTTTTTCGTAAGCAGTGTTGTTCTGAATGTGAGAGCTTCATCACGTCCATCTCTTTGCAACATCTGTATGTGTTTGTGTGTTTATTTTGTGTTTGGAACCATCAAGATGCTCCTGTAGAGAGGTGGGACTACATGCTGGCCCTTTACCAGATGTATCCCCCATCATCCACCTCTCCCACCTCTCCCTCTTCCTCCTCAGCCTCCTCTGCAGTCTCCTCTGCTTCTTTCTCTTCCTCATCTTCCCATCCAACGCCACTGCCAAAGTCACCTGAATATGCCATTTCATCCTCTGTAAAAAGATAAAGGGGGAAGCGTTTAATTATCTACTCGGGCTCGGCTACTATATAGCTTTAATTGAATGTCTTCTCTACCAATAACAAAGGCTGAAATCAATTTGAAGACAGTGGTGAGTGCTAACCAGTGGTTAAAAACAGGGGGCATGTGTTTGACTTTCACTTGTTTTTAATAGCTGTTTCTAAACCTTGCCAGAGGATCCATTCTTATCAGGAGAAAGTTCAGTCCAACCAGCCCTCATTTATCTTGAAAGACTTTTCTTACAGCGACAAGCGGCGCTTTAGAATGCAAATAAGCCTGGACACATGAATGTAGCACTGGTCCCAGTAGTGACTTATGTTGCAGTGGGCCTCAATCCTCTAACATAAAGGAAGCATTGTGCAGAATGCATGTGGGGGTGCTGTGGAAACGGGGGGTGGGGGGGGGGGTTGGTTGTGGGAGGTTCTACTACATTCAGCTTGCAGGTTGGAAATCTATTCGTGTAGTAGCAGCTGAAGCCATGAACCCTATGGGGCTCTTTATTATTATGACTATTACCGCAGTCTGGCTTGCCACGAATCCTAGATCCGGCCACTTCTCCTCCGTTTTGGTCCACGCACCAGCACTCTCCCCTGTCACACTGCTGCTTCCTGTAGTAGCCGTCTTCATCGCAGCTGGGGATGAATCGACCTGCCATTCACGCACACAAGTCAAGAAAAGAATCAGATGAGGTGCAGCAACCTCAACTCGTGCCCAATCTAATATCCAGCCCCGTGAAGTTAGAAACAGAGAAACGTGTCCGGCGTCGTGCCTTTTCACACTTGGCACCCAGCTCGAGTGAGAACATAACGCATGCAGCGTATGTGGCACCAATTTGATTCCATTAATACAAATATGTTCACAGAGCAAGATGGGGTGAATAAGTACTAAGTCAGCATATGGCAGCGGGTTGGTGTTGTGTGGGGGTGGCTATCTAATCATCATGGAATAAGTGAGAATACAGAATTGGAAAGTTTTCAATTTCTGAGTCATTACATAGATATTAATACACAAATATAAAAGGAAACTAAGGCAAAACATAAGGCGAACGAGCCGCTTCACTTTTCACACACAGATGGATTTGACACTACATTTTTCTGATGTCGTAAGAAAATGAAATAAAGTGTAACACAGATGAGACAACTATCCGTCCAGTCTTTCGAGAGAGTGTCTGAGTGTCGGGCTGGCAGAGTCCCCTCAGCTTAACGCTCTGTCCTTGGAGAGTCCTGAGTCAGAGCCCACTCAGCCAGCCAAAATCTGCAATGCGCACACGCACACACACAGACATGTCCAAGCACACACAAACACACACAGATTCGCTTACGCATGCTTTTAAGACACACTGATGGCAGCTTTCCTTTACCGTCTGTCAATATCTAATTCTAATACACAAGACTGATCAGGGACTAATCCCTGCCTCCTGCTCGCCGTCTGCTCGGATCCAATAGGGTCAGATACCTACCAAACCTTCGCTTGCCGCCATCTAGTACTTGGATTCTCTCGAGTTCAGCGAGGCAGGGTGGTTCTGAAAAGAGCAGGAAATTATTTTTACAAATAAAAACTGAAGCTCATTTCTAGTCATGAAGAAATTAGATAATGACAAATAAATCCATGCATCTGAGTGTAATAATTACGCTTTTAATAGCCTCCAGTAGTTCAATCCCTGTTTATCTCGTCCAAATCAAAGAAGTGCATGAGCTTGGCTGGTTGACAGACAAGCACATTTTTGTGATCTAGGCCATCGACAAGCAGCAGGGGCAACATACTCACTCTCCCTCCAGAAGCAGAGGCACCACTCAGCAGTGGAGACCTTGCTGTCCCTGTAGGAGTCACAGGAGTTGAAGAAGGGCCGGATGCAGACCTCGTACTTGTCCAGGTTGATCGCAGCCAGCTCAGCCTGGTCCAGGTATAGGTCGCTATTGGTGTCCAGCTTGGAAAACATCCAGCCTATGGAGTCCTTACAGCTGGCCACCAGGCTCCTGTCCAGCACTGGAAGCACAAAAACACACAAACAAACATTTGGTTATTTTTACTAGGAGACAGCTGCACAAATGTGTAGCAGGACTATGGCCATGTGCTGTGAAAAACCTTCTGTCTCCAATGCACATCCACTCATTGGAACCGACTTATTTAACCAAAATCCTTTAGGTGCAGTTAGGGTTCATTAGGTAGTAACTCCAACCTGATGTCGAGCTGGCTGCACTGCTCCTGGCTCCAGGCTTGCTGTTGTTGTTCACTTTGGCATTGCTTTGCAGTAGCTGGAACCAGTCCCTCAGACGCTCCCCGAGATCGGACAGATCCTGTCCGGTGCAGGTCTCTGTGGAGGCCAGAGCGAGAGGGAGACGTGGATGATATGATGATGATTGTTGTTTGCGAAATGATAACAGCGATACAGAAAACAGATGAACAATGTGACACACACATTTATATTGTCCAGGTAAAGGCTGTGTATGCGTGTGTGATGGGGTGACATCTTACCATGTTGACTCTCCTTGGATGTAGGAGCCGAAGTGGGACAAGGACACAGGCCTGAACATTTCAGTGTAAGAGCCTTCCCGGTAAGACACGCCTGCTGCTCCAGTTTGCACTGCAACAAAAACACACGTGCATTAACGCACACATGCATGTTAAATCGACAAGGGGACAAAAAGGTGACGGGAAATGAGTTACTGCTGCAACGCAGATCAAATATTCATGAGGTGACCGACTGTACGCCTTAATTCAAATCTGAGAGTTGTGCTTCAAAACCTTTGCCTGCACACAAGGTCAGAAATCTACAAGACGAAGCATAAATCAATATACACGTGGGAGCGCGACACCACAGGCCACCAATTGGTCCTTCTGAGGCCATATATCATGTCTCTTTGTCTTGTGTGTTTCCCCGGAGAGTCTCTTCACACCACTCATCTCTGAATGTACAAGGTGAACTGTAGTAACACGTTAGCAGTTACAACTAACCAACAACTAATTCAACTGCTGCAGTTTTAAAGAAAACTGTAGGATTATATTCGATTTGTTCCAGTTCACCTTTGAAGCATAGTTGTGTCCATCTGATCCACACACGGGCCCAGAGGAGGAGATAGGACAGGGCTGACAGTTTCCGTCAGGGGACCTCAGAGCTGGCTGCTTCAGCCTGCAGGAACCGAGATCACGCAAACACTTCAGGCTAATTCCGACAACAGGCACGACAGCAGTAAGCTGAGCCCTCCTCCGTGTCTGCGTTTATTAGCTTAAACAAGCAACATTTGGGTGTGATGTGAGTCCTTCTCGGTACTTGCCCAGGGGCTATACACTCACCTGTGTTCAAGCTTCTTGCGGTTGACGCACACAGCTCTCTGGTAGCCCTGGGCAATACACACCTTGTGTCGGCTGCACTTCACCTTTTGACAGGGGTCCTTAGTGGTGTCTACATCTGTGGAAAAAACAGAAAATGAACTGTAATATCTTCACCGCTTCTGATTTTTTTCGTTCCCATCACTTTGCTTCTCTCTCCAATGGGAACGGCACCAACCTGACTCGACGCGAAAGACGACCAATTAAGACAAACACTTTCCCACCGAAGAGCAGAGTGAATGGCCGACTCAGTCTGCCTCATCCATCACACTATAAGCAAGCATCTAATTCTGGACCATGTGTCAGCACCCCACACACACTCATATGTCACAGCTGTCTGTTCCTCAGAGGCCTCCTGGAGCCTGACCTGGATGATACACTATTCTCCTGCACAGCACTCCCATGGCCTTTATTCACATACACTATGCGTCCTGACAGTACACTGGAATATGATTTATTCATACACTATAGCAGGTTTCCTCTGACAGAGATGCCTGTAAGTCTTACATTAATTTAGCCCTTGCTTTATGGCGCTATGATAATTTAGCAGCAAGGCTTAGGATTTCCTCTCTCGTCCTCTCCAGTAGCTGAATACATGAATGCTGCCGACATCACAGGATTATTGAAGCGAACCGACAAATATCTGATTTGAGAAGCAGATCTAAAACAATACACCCCCGTCATGCCTGAGCTGGTTGTATAACTGACTGACTGCTGTGCTGCTGGGGAGAAACAGTGAGGCTCGGAGGCATTAAAGCAAACTCCTCAACCATTTACGTCGCCAACAGTGGAGCTTTATTCTCTGGTCGCCCCACATCCCAGCTGGCATTGAGGATGCATGCAGAGTATCTCCCTGTACAGTATCGCACACATCTCCCCGGGTTTCGCTCTGCCTCTGCCTGTCTGCTCCTGCTCGTCCTTAGCTCTCCCCCCCTTTGTTGCTGCCTGTCCTTCGTTTCCTTGATGGTGTGATGTTTCACCCTGTCTAAACAGTGCAGCCACAGAACCAGGATGCGGCAGTGAATTCAATGAAACACTTGTTTTACACAAAGGGGGAAGATGTTAAGGTAGTTGTAAAGCTTGCAAAGCAAAACTGCACACAAACGGTGAAGACTGAGCCAGGTTTTATACTAAAGGAACGGAGAAGCAGCGAACCCACACAGAGCAGATATTCCTGCCCTCCAACAGCAAAACGTTTGTAAATAAAGCTAGCGAGCGTCTACAATGCTGGCACAACGATGTGTTGTGAGTACAGAAGCATAAGGTGGCTGCCTGAGCCTCATGTTAACTTAACAGGCTTCCACGGATTAAAGCAGTGCCTGCGATGATGACGTTTCCATGGCAACAGGCTCTCTGTGGTCCGGGAATCATTTCTGGGTTGACTGTGATTTGCAGCTCAATCTGGTGCTTCTGAGAACTCTCCTCCTCTCTGTTGTTGAAACCCCCATTGTGCAGTCACATCTATCAATCTTTCTTTTCATTTTCCTTCGTCTTCCTCTCACGTCACCAACCTTTGCGTTGATTATTTTCCTCATCACGTCCCCACTGTTTGTCCGTTCAGTCCTCTATGCGCCCACACACTGTACTTCCAGGTCAACTTTTCGAAAATCTCGCCTTTGATTTTAAACTAATGCCTGCAGCAGCAAACTTCTCCTAATTAGGCTCCCTGTGCTTCAGTCTAATCCAACCCAGATTTGCACAAGGTTTATCCCTGCAGAGGCAGGATAACTGAAGCAGAGCTTGGACCACGTCGTCATTATCCACCTCTTATCTACATTTTCCACTGCAAGTCTTTAACATTGTCAGTGGCATCTTTTCGATGATATTTTTCCATATATAGCACTATTCCATTATCCTACACCTCTATTGAAGGTACAATGTATTTATCTTACAGCATAATTAGGAAATGTAAACGACATACAGGGGCAAGATAATATGAGGCATGTCTTAAAAATATCAGAAAGGAGGGTTGACTCCCCTGGAGCTGGGGTAACATGCTGATCCTTTCACAGGCGTGTATGCAGGGTTTTGATGGAAGCAGCCCCAGGTGGTCTGAGGAATGGGTGGGGGGGGGCTGACACTGGACAAATTTGCAGAGTGTGAAGGCGAGAAGGGCAGCAGCAGTCCCTGAAGGATTACACTGGCTGTTTTTAGAAGTAGAGAGCCGTGTATAACGTGTGAAAAAAGCTTGGCTCCCTGTTTGGGGAACCGATTTGGTAGATACTATGGAGCGAAAATGTGTTAATAGCAACGGAGCTGTTTTACAGAGAGAAATATTTCTATGCTGCATCTTCTAGACACATCTCTGGCTGTCACGTGTCAGGACAAAACAACAAGAATCAAGGTGTTCCAATAAAGGTTCAGGTGTTGAATGCTGGTTGTCAAATTACGTTCACCTGCAGAGAGCAAGGTGACTTCACTGAGCTATGACTAAATCTGCCCTGACCTGTGCCTCGCTCAGTGAAGTCGCCCACTGAGGCGCCTGAATGCACCGGCGTCGACTGTCCGCGCGTTCAGTGAGTGGACATTTCGAATGGCCTGCTTTTCATTCCACAGCCGTCTACGCTGCCAGCCTGACAAATGAGGCCTGCAGGCTCATCTGAGCTCTGAAGTAAAGATATCACTCTGATTTACTGGCGTCTCTGGGGGACAAATCTGGTCTTCTCGCTCCTTCGCTTCATTAGGCCACTCATAAAGGAAGGCAGATCAATGAGGGAGACAGCACACTCATGTCAAAAAAGGAGAAAGGGAAGTAGATAAATGAAGCCCTTTATACTGTGTGAAGCGAACGCTGTGGAGTATGATTCATTTGACAACCTCAAGCAGGTAAATACTCTGCTTATTCATAAAATCTAGGCACTGACAGTGGAGCCACCTACACTACTGTTGTTGTTGTTGTTGTTGTTGTTGTTGACACAGTGTTGTTGACAGTACACATAAATTATAAAATGCAAACCTGTTCACTGTTGATTCATTAAAGCATTTATCAGTTCATGCATGTTTAATGTAAGTTAGTGACATTTGTAGTAGGGTTTGCGGGTTTACATATTTCCAACACTTGTTTTTGTGACTTTCCAGACTGTTCGTATTCTTCCTAGCAAACAAACAACCTTGTTACAGAGGCACAAATACACGTTTTCATGCCATCTTATTCTCTTATATTAGTCAACCTGTGTTCTCCCCTGATCCACAATTTTCTCATCACCAGTGCCTTGGAGTTGGCAGAAGTAATGTTGAAGAGAGTCACTTCTCGCTAAATCAGGGCCTGTTAGCCCCCTCCACTGTCTCACTGTCTTCCCAGGCTTTTACTTCTCTCTCCAGCCTTTCACTGGAAACCATAATTAGTCCTTCATTAAGTCTTCGGAAATTGCGCTAATGGACTCTGCCGTTCAGCGGACTTAATTTAAGCTGCAAATAAAGTGACAATGGGCGAGGACCCGACTCGGACAAGACTTCATCTTGCAGAGGCTCAATTAAGACAGCAGGAGCTGAGGAGGAGATCTCAGGCGCTCAGTCTGTGAGCACGACTCCTGCTCAAGTGCATCGAGGAAAGAGAAAGATGAGGAAACGGAACGGAGCGGTGATGGCTTGAAGCCGAGCCAGTGTTTAGCATATCCCGGGGGAGGCACATCAGCTCCACTCAGGCAGATAAAACAGAGCGCTTACATCTTTCAACCTCTTCACCGTGGAACCACTACAAGTGTGGACAGGCAGCGTCTGACCCCGGAATACAAACACGGAGCAGCGCTGTCTAAGGCGATGAGCCGCTGGCAGTCTGGGAAGCATCGTGGTTCAAACACAGGGCGCAGACTCTGCCTCCTTACTACAGTGCAGCCTAATGACATTCAGTTTCAATAAATCATGGGGTATGGTTTCACTGCATCAGCATCCATGGCATTACACCAGTTTTTTTCCATCTTGTGTGGCCTATATCCATGGAATTATGTCTGTGCCTCATTCCTAAGTGCATAATAAGACACTTTGAGATAAGAGGAAATGGAGAGATAGGAAAAGAAAACAGAAACCTCTTTTGTAGACAATAAACTGAGATGAAACTAGATTAATTAACAATTGTTAGTGTAACTAACTACACAGCGCGGAGGAGCAGAGATGTGTGATGGTGCAAGACTTACTGTCACTGGAACCTTGGTTTTCATCCCAGGTCCGCACATAATCATCCTGCAGGAACATGAACAAAACGATCACTTATTAGCTACTGCGGGAAACGAGGAGCCGTGTTATTTACACTGCAGGCCCAAGCATATTAACAGTCTGTCATCTCCACAGAGGAGAAGTGTAGTAGTTTACATTATCATGGCACACTGACTTTAATGTGTACATTAGTCCTGCAGCGTGATGATTAGCCAAGCCAGTCACACTGGAGACAGATAAATATATGCTGTACGGTGGCTTTACATATGTATGGAAATAAGTCCACCACATCTGCACCCCCCCTCCCCCCCCAATTAAAACATGAATTATTCTTTTAAAATTGACGGAGATGCTGATAAGAAGTGATGTTGAAGGTGGATGGAGAAGTGGTGATAAAGACACACATAAAGACAAGACAATGAGTCATACATGGAAAAAAAGACACCGCACAGAGGCGGCTGGAGAAGCAATGTAGATAAAAACGGAAGAACTGACCTCTACCTCCTGGTGAAATGACAGCAAAGGAGAGAAAAGAGCCAGTATTAGTGCAAAAGACAAGTGCAATTATAGATATAGAGTATTACGCTGCATTCAAGGACAGAGAGAAAAGCTTTTACGCCCAGCTTAAAGCACCTGAAAGCCTATTTCTTTTAAACTATTAAGACTGACTACACGTACATCACAGAAAAGGTTAAAGAAGTTATCTATATTAACATACACAACATAGTCAAATGAAGTTGCTATGAGTTTGAATCACTTCAGCAGATTTGATGGACAAAACAAAACATTTATTTTATTCTGATTCTGATCAGTGGACAAAGATCAGATAACCCACATATATAGTGGCACCCATTCACAGAGAATCTAAATAAATAAAGAAAAATAGCTTAATAAATCTGCACATTTAAAACGTGTGAGTTCCACATAAAACCATACAGATGTCAGCTTGCTGAACACTTGCTGTATCTGAATGAGTCATGCCAACATATTTACAATCGGCCACCCCCCTATTCCTTAGCAGTGATTTACTCATCACCGTAAACATTCACTACAGACGCGTGCCAAACAGCTCCCTGGAAAGTGATAAATCCTGACACAACACACGGAATGAGCAGCCCTCGCGAACGCCTGGACCTTCTTCTTTGGCCCTCGCGGTTTTATTTCACAGAGGTAAATATTTTCATCACGAGCAAAGCCTCCACTTGAGCGTTGAAATCCACACACCCTCTGCTCGCTGTTGCTCCGAGCTCAATCGCTTCCAGTAAACTGGCTTGTGTCTGGGTCTTAACTCACTGAGCTTCGCGAGTGATTGTCAGTTATGTGGTTTAACCTCGGTGACCCTGACGGAGTCAGACATCATCAGAGAAGAGTTTGCAACCTGGCCATTAATCTGACGCTGCCCACGTCTCCTATATTGATGCTTCAGCTTTTGCATTATTTAGCAGCCTTTTCTGTTGTTTTTCTGCCAGGACCAGTGAGAAAAGCTTCCTGCTGTGCCGACTGGACTGGAAATCAATGATTTCATAAAGGAGAGGCTGCAGAAAATGTATTCAGGGAGAATAAATTCTCCTGAGTGCACAGCAGTGCGCAGTGACAAATTTGGCACAGAGCACTGAAGTTATATCACTCGAAAATATGACTCACAGACCGAAATTGTCATAAAAAGGCTGGTGGTTGGTCCATGGAAGTGATTAGAGGAAGCAGGATGAGAGGAGTGAAAACACTCAGCTGCGTCCCGGTGCTCTGTGATCTACCTGATAACATCAGATAGATTGTCTCTTGTTAAATAGAGCAGGGAGGCTTACCCTTCACATCAAACATGGCAGACTGCTCACCCTGCTGCCAGGCTCCACAATACTGACTGACAGATCACAATCCCTCAAATCTGTGAGGTGAGGATAACCGTCCAACGAACCTGTCCGCTGGAAACACCGGACACAGTTCAGGAGGAACTGGGCAGAAATCTCTGGATGTAAGTATAAGAAAAGGCAGAGATTGTGTCTGAGAGATTGAAAAAGCAAAAACAAACAAGAAACTGGTTGAAGTGCGTGTCTACCTGACAGGTCGCGTGTGACTGACAGGTGTTTCTGGGTAAATGTCAGCTGTCAGATTCACTCTGTGCTCTCTGTGGTATCCTGAGGGGCTTGATCACAGTGACAGCAGAGGGCATCACCGCCTCATCAGCAACAGAGGACACAGTAATAACGGAGAACGGTGCAGGCTTCTCAACAGGACGATGGTTTGTACTTGACCTTTTCTCACAATTACACTTCATATCTGCTTTCAGTGGATTCATCAAGCCCATGTAGAGCGGCACAGAACCGCAATGTAAGCATGGCCTTCTGCACCAAAGAGCGCCAGACTGTGCCAGTACACTGGTGACAAATAAAACAGTACTACAAAGGCAACTAACAGCCAGCTTTGTGCTAATGCACGATGCTCGTCCAGCCACAGAACTTTCTCCCTTTAGAAACTTCATTTCACACTACATCACACTTTCAGCGTGACATGATGAAAGACAAGACTGGCAGGTGGTTTGGCATTGAAAAAAAACCCTTTATTCCTCCACGCAGTGTTTTATTTCACATCGCTGCTCTTGTTAAAGCACACTTCTGACATAAACTCTGCTGGATACTGTTGTAAAACAAAATATATCCCCAAAATCTGATGAAATAAAGCTGAAATACAAAAATGAAATTTACATTGCCCTCAGGTTGTCTTCTGCAGCGACGTTTCACACAGCGTCACACCAGGAGACTCACATGAAAACACGGCAGTTCACAGACTCTCAGTTTGGGTTTTCATACCACAGGAACAGATCCGAGCGCGATGAAAACCATTCAATATAATTCTCACTCTGTGTCTTCTCCTGTTATCTCTCTGCACTTTGGGCCGCGCTGCTTGAAAAGCAAGCCTGCTGATTCCTGTGTTTCTCCATGCACGCGGGGCTGAGCCGACGCTGAAGGATTGCAGAGCATCAGACGCTGAGAGTCTGGTCTGTCTGCCTAACAGGACGGAATCAAAGGTGAGGCTTATGTACGAGAGCCGGGAGGCCTGGCGGAGTAAAAGGTGAAGCAGGGGTTATTGCTTTTGGAAAGCAGATCAATTGTTGAAACAAGAGTAAGGATCACAGAGATCCTGCTAGAGCCATAGTTAAACCTGAGAGGTTTTGAAATGACTCATGCAATGATTACACTTATCTTTACTTTATTTGTTCAGTGAATTTTAGTTTATACTTGGGTTTTGTGGTAGATGACATTTTCCACCCTGAGGACTTTTCATTCGAGAAGTGTCCTGCACGTAAAAACACAGCCTGTGCTTTATCTGTACCACTCTATGCTGTGACCTGCCTGCCTGTACATGTAGTGAAGCCTAGTGAAGTGTGGCTTCATTATGACACAGTGTTCCTCTTACGAATAAACTATTATTATTAATATTTGATTTTGGCAAGACAGGTGAGATGACAAGAGATTCACCTCAAAGAGGAAAAGCACTGACTGGCAACCATGGTATTAGATAAAAACTATGGCTCGTTTTTTTATATAGATAATAGAATTGTATCTAAAATGTCCCAATATGCATGGCACACATTATACCTGATCTAATTAAAACAGCAGTGACACTCACTCCAGAGTGCGCTGCTCAGTTTGCAAATAGATTTTAATGTCTATCTGAGAACACACTTGACAGATGAATAAACATATTGTCTGCAGTGCATTGTTTACTGGTTCACTGATGAGTAATCGCTTTCATAATGAAGTTATTGCACAAAAGGTTTCATTTAAATCTGCACTGAATGGCTGACACCTTAGTTACTATAGATACTGGGCATTGATTATACATAATAATGCCCTGCCTATCCTAGAAAGGCATAAAGTCACTTTTCACACTCAAGTAGAGATGAGTAAGATGAAATATTGTGACAGAGATAGACAAATACAAGCTTGGATGGAAATTGCACTCAATTATGTGAATGGTGAATTGTTTTGGCAAGTGTTAGGTTTTTTAAACTTCTTTTTTCCTTGTTATTTCACAGACACACACACAGACAGCTATAAAAAATGCACTTTGTCCGTAAACTCTTTGGGCAATCATAGTATACTAACCCTTCACTCTCTATCTATAAATAAAATCAGCTTTTGTGCCTCTCGGGGACTTGCAGGGAAAAATAAAACAGACTGCAACTCACAAGAGAATCAACTGCGCAAACCTTCACACTCCACTGAAAACGCAGCAACGGTAAAAAAATGGCTTGCACAACAATGGAAAATCAATGGAGCTGGATAGGAATCCTGAGGGAAAGGATGAGACTCCGCCAATGATTAGAGACAAGAGAGACCAAATCAGTGTGATTGAGTAAAAAGTCACAACAAGATCAGTAACAAAAGTGAACTAAAACCTGGGGCGTGTCCATCCTTCACAGGTTTTAAAGGCTAGAGCTGCTTAGCCACAGTATATTAGCAGTATCTTATCCTCGAGTTTTACGTTGAGGACGGTCTGTGTTCCCTGAGCGTAACATAGCCCAAATGCAATAAAGAGCTGATAATGTCAGACTGAAATCTAATACAGCATCATTCAGCACCAGCTTCCATGCAGTGGGCTGAGTTTATTTCATTCCCTCCGTTTTCTTAGTTCTACACCTACGGTACACATGTACGGTATTTTTTGTAACATCTGGATTTGCTATTTTCAGCCTTGAGATTCATCTTGTACTATCTAGACCCATCTGGCTCAGACCCAAAGGTAATAACACTTGGGTGACATTTACTGTAGGGGCAGTCACACTTAAGAGTCATGGTTGGGTTAAAAAGGGAAAATCTCATGAGTCATAATAATTTGAAGCATATGCAAGTTTAAGTGAAGGTTAATTTAGAACCAAATAAATCAGTGAAATGATGGACTTGATCTAGAGCATACGTTTTCTACAGCAGTGCGCTATGACGCTCCGCCTACGTCTTTGTCATTATTACTATTCGCTATTTGTCCCACCTGTATGGAGAGCGCTGAATAAAGGTACATGTGTTCAATTGCATCTGCTACGGATTTTGATCTTTATCACATTACCTGACAAACGCTCTCCCTGCTTCTCTTTGGCACCCGTGCCTTTCAATCGAGCTATTGCACAGCAGCGGGAAGCAGCTGTAGCCGTGCAGGTAGCATAATGAAGAGCAGGTTCTTTTTTCTGCTGCTCAGTTACAGTCCACCTAGGACTCTGGTAGGCAGCCAAGGCATCCCACAGCGCACCGGCAGTCTAGCCAAATCCTGAAAAACAAGACCACCTCTTCCAGAAATGTCGGGGATTCACTCCATCCTCATCACCAGCAGAGCTCTGGGCATTGGCAGGCTCATACAGAATGTGGACTATGATGCAGAGCAACAACAAAGCATGACTAGATAGACTAATGGATGTCTGATAAGCTGTTATCATCGTTCATAGCATTAATGCACGAGCAGCAGCGTTCTAACATCAGAAGTAGCTGAGTGGCCGTGTGATAGGAAAGTCACCGAGCGCAAGGCTAGTGATGATAATTCACTGTTCATCTGGATAGTGTTTAATGGAAAATTTGGCTCCAGTGTTGCAAAAGCCATTATCTGCAATTATGGTTTATATGCTGTGATGAAATGGTGAAAAGCAGCACTGAGCAGCCCAGCGGCGATCACAAAGTGTTACAGTTCTGCTGGACTGAAGCCAGTGCAAGTAAAGTGCATGAGGGGTATAAATCAGGTAGACTATTAGAGGTAGCAAAGGGAACCTCCTGCTAAATGCTCTCATAAGATTACCCGTGCAGTGCAAAAGAACATCACATCACAATAAAGACCGCAAGGACCTGCTGCAAAAGCTTCCACCATTCTACATATTTAATCCGCTGGCGTCGCCAAGGGATGAGATGTTTTTATGCCGGCACCGACTGTTGTCTGTTCATTAAAAATGAAGTGACTGGATAACAGGTGCAGGCAGGATTGGTACAGGGTGGTCCAGAGCTGCCTGAGTGTAGAGGCTTTTGTTTTTAGGATGAGGATTTACCAGGCGCACACACAGTGCAGCGGAGGGAAAACTCTTCTTCTTCTTTCCGTGATGGATGCTGACAATAAGCCCCATCCTTCTGGGTGAACTACTTTTACTGTGCCCTAAACATCATCCATTTCAGGCACACGTCTGAGTCCCACCAAAATCAAGCTTCAGACCAATTTCATGGCTTGGTAGTTACGGACAGAAACAAAAATAGAAAAACAAAAATGGAAACACTGTCATAACTGATGAATTCATTTTGGTTTTCTTCATTCTATTTTATTTCAGTCTTGAAATTTCTGTGCTGAAGAAGAAAGGAGCTCTCTGATTGGTCAGCGAGCCGTAATTAACTATGGGTGTCAGTCTTTGTGTTGAAATACCTGCATAGCTCTGCATTCAGCTTCCCTTGTTCCCCAGGTCCTCTCTGTCTGTTTTCCTTCCAGGATTTGGTGCATTAGTGGAATGAATTGTTGAGTGCACCTGTCAGATTAAAGGATTTGAGGTATCTCATTCTGTTATTTGTTGACTGTAACTGTTCAATCTAATCGCCTTGTCTTCTTGTGAAAACAACTGAATTGAAGTGTTTGGGCTATTTTTATTGGAAGTGAAAGAGCCCTCTTATCCTGATTCTGCTTTAAGATTTTGTAAGAGAATAAATATGAAATATTTACGGTGTTCGCTCCGCAGCCTATGCATTGTGTGTTTATGTGTGTCAGGGTTTGCGTGCATCTTTGTGTGTTTGTACAAAAGGGAGAATGAAAGCGCTCGACTTTGTTGTTGTGCAGCTTTGATTATTGCTTTCCAGCGTTGGATTAATATTCAGCCTTCAGCTCTCTGAGGACTGTGCCAGTCACTATCAATTTGTGTAATCTGAATACATACTATAAGTGTGTCACTGGCAGTCTTTTATATGTCAACCAATTAATTCCCAGACCGAACCGCTCATTTTCTCCTTCACATTTCTTTTCTAGCTCGCATGCTAACATGAAGCAACACCAATTAAATGTTCATTACATTCAGCATTTTGGAGCTCTCGTTGGGAATTGTGAAAAAAAAAATATCTTTGGTGGCTCAAATGTGTTTCAGCTGAAGATGTTTACACATTAAATAGTACAAAAAAAACAATAAAGAAGGTTTTAGCTAAGGTTTCCACCCTGAAGCAGGACTGGTGAGGGGATAGAGTCATCAAACTCCCTCAGTGATCCATGCTCCATTTCAGCACCACAACACACACACAGACTGCTGTTGCTACGGCAGCAAGCTGAAATCAAAGCAGTTCCCATCGGCAATTCCCTGAGGAGGTTTCAGCGGTTGGCTTGTCTGATGTTTCTCCTGTCATCATCATCATCATCATCATCATCACTAGAGACATCAACACTCCTGCCCTTTTAATGCACTCGCATAAGACACCCCCCGCTTCCACACACACACACACAACAAGAATAAAGCTTATAGACTCGAGCAAGGATTGACACAAATGCCCAAAAACAGACATGATCATTGTTACTCTTGGGAACAATGATCATGAAAGGGATGCAATGTGAACAGTGTAGCGGCTATTCGTGGCACACACCAGCTTTGATGTTAAATTGAGGAAACCGGGGGAAAGTAGAGCGGGTGACATGTCTGTACTGGGTGGTAAACCCTAAAGTGTTACACAGAAGATGATCCCACTTTCCCTCAGCTGTTCATATATTGAGCTGCTTCACATTTTATTCACACTTAGAAGGATTGTTTTGGATTTTTCTTCATCTGCTCTGTAGCTACCGCGCCAACATTTTCGATCACAGTTATATAATTAAGGATCCAGTGAGTTATAATCCCACAATAATTCTGACTTAATCTTTCCATGCCTACAATTCCATTACTTCGACAAGCACGGCTCCAGAGGGCATTCTCTTTAAACATCACTGCCAAACTAATCCGTCCCCAGGAGGGGCAGCTGCTGATTTCCACAAAAATCTCCTGGGATGCCTGTGATTTGAAGAAGAGTATTAATACTTATCAGGAAAGACACCACAACCTCTGTGTGGTGGTGATTATGTAGAACTCGCCTTCTGCTCCTGAGGTGAAATTGCATCATTCTCATATCAATGCCCAGACCAGCGACTCACATTCACAATACCCATCACGTGCTGCAGGAACCAACCTGGATCAATTAAAACCCAATTAACAGGAATCAGATGAATCATAATCCAAGCAGCACTATAATCCACATCCTGCTGGGATCATTAGTAATCACTTCAACAGAGCCAGAGGAAAGACAATCTCTGTACATTTACAGAGAGACAGCAATGTATCACCGAGCAAACCCTCCACAATCCCTGCAACCCAGAGAACCTACATATGCACATCTATCCGTCGCTGCCCAGCCGCTCTAAACAAGAGGGACCCAAACGTGAAGCGCCTACAATTAACCAAGGCCCTGCACACTGAAAATGGGAAACATACTTGTCCAACTTGTTTGTATTTCCTCACAATCTTTCCAGAAACCACTTGGACAACCTGAATTTTTAGAAAGAACTTTGAAAAGTAAAAATCACCAGCCTAGCTCGAATATCCTTTGGAGGTGACACAGGCATGATCACTTTTCACTGTAACACACACTGCCCAAGCCTGATTGTGTATTTTGTCCATCTCCACATCGTTTTAAATATTCCATTGCTTTCGTGTGTGTTTGATTGAGTGGACTACGTTTAAACAAAGCGCCAGGTCTGTGCGCTGTGAAAAGGCTGAGCCGTCCAACGGTGTATTACCGCTCGGTGACCCAGAGCAGCGCGTCTTACCGCATTACCTCGCATCTCTCCTCTCAACGCGGCGGACTTACGTCTCTGAAGCGATTCCAGTGCTTGATCTTACGGCTGTACTGTGAAATGGTGGACAGCCACTGCTCGTCTTCCATGAAATTCCCCGTTTTTTCCGCCTGTTTAACGCTCTTCACGTCGGCCTGGACGCTGGACCCTGCGAGCATCACCAGCGGGACCAGCAGGCACACGACATCCGTAATTCCCACCATGGCAGCGGACAAAAAGCAGCTCGCACGCACCGGCTGACGGGTTTCCACTTGTGAGGAGAAGGATGCTGGGACTGGGTTGAAACTACCAACTGATTAGCCTATAGGGTGCTGCTCCTGCTGCTGGAAGAGAGAGAGGGGGGGGGGGGGGGGAGTGAGGGAGAGAGGGAGAGAGAGAGAGAGAGAGGTGATGTTAGTTTTCAGGCTTAAATCCTGTTACTGACTCTTTGGTAGCCTTTTATTCTGCACCCCCACCTTGCAGTAGCAAAACGTGTGTGTTTCTAATATGACCGTGGAAGGAACCTCTTGAAGCACTTGTACAAAACCCCGTTGCTGAAAAGTTACACATTGCATTTGTGAATTGTGCCAGTGGTTGGAGACTATCACGTGGATGGATTCATCACCTATGGTTCCTCACGCAGCGCTGCCTGAAGGCTTGAAGGTCATGCACACTGAGCAGTGGATTCTGCCATTGGTTGATTTCCCCAGAGTCCCTCTGTCTTTTTCATAATATTGTATTGAAAGACCTGAATTTAATGTAATTTTCTTTGAGGAATTCATTTTGAAGTGCCTAAAAAAATCTCTAATGAGGTTTAGCGTTGAGCCAGGACACATCTTTGCTTGTAAAACAGCATCAGGCAGATGCTTCTTCGCATTCATGACCCCCTCATCTATCACTGATTACCCTGCTGATTTTGGACCAATCCACAATGATGTAAGTTAAATATTTAATAAACCTTGGTTTGATAAATTACAGCCTAAATAACTTCAGTCTTTAACATACAGTCTCTGATTAATACCATTTTCAAAGTGTATATTAGTATAAGTTATTATGAATAATGACAACAAAAGCAAAGTTTGTAATATGAACCTGTGTCATAAAGTGAAAATGATATTTAATTTCACAAAACTCCACCTCAGTTGCTACATATTACACTATATTGCAGTTTAATTCATGTGACTCCCGTCAATCATACCAACTAATTAGCAATACATCTGTGCAACTGCTGAACCTCAGGACTGATACTTGGGTTGAACTGAAGGAAATACGAACAGATGTATATGGTTCGGGAGGTTCTACCATGTTCAGAAGGCCCACGGGCAATGAAGGTGTTTAGTGAGCTACTGTATCTGTGTCTTGTGTGTTGGTGTCTCCTGAGAGAGACTCGATGAATGACAGCTTGTAACTAATTGCTGGATTTAAGAGGAGCCGTCTTTATTTCAACACTTCAAAGGAAGCTGTTTACATTTGAATGCACCCAACAAAACGCAGACATTTTATTTCCTTTGGCTTTCAGATGGAATTTATTAGATATATAAATTCATGTGTGAACACTCAGCATAATTACTCCACATATGCTGATGCATTTTTACACCGAGATTTGTTTTTAGGCTGATGATGTTGAAAATGACCCATGTGTGCAAACAGCAGATATATGGTTGTTGATAACCACACTTTTACTCCCTGCTATAACCAATTCTACATTTTTAACAAACAAAAGAAGAGTTGCAGAACATGAACGTGAAGAACATGCCGCATCCTTTAGGGCATCTATTAGGATAAAGCCTTGCAACACTGGGACTGAAGCCCTGGCCCGGTCATGAACCCACAGACTGATGTGATGTGACAGTCACAGCGCTGGGATCCAGTAAGAGGCAGGCAGAACATGACAGGCCAACAATGTTCATCTCATTTATTGGAGCCGGTTAAAAAAAATCGGCTGAGTAATCCTAGAGCCACAGTGCCATAGGGGGTTTCAGGTAATCTCGTTATGAAAGCTGGGAAAATGCATTCCCCTGTCAGTCATGTGAGCGTGTTTTCCCTGGGTCTGATGCTCCGTGAAGCGAGGGCATACGTGTGATGGCTGTAATGGCTGCAGGACAGAGACATGGAAAGATCAGATGATGCCTATCAACAAAACATATAGGCTGCTGTCATCAACTTCACAATACTCTGTACCCATGGGAGTAGTCACTCTCACAGTCAGCTGTGAATTGTCTGATACATAAATACATGTATACTCACACCACATTTTTGTGAATGTAAACAATCTTATTTCAGGTTCTGAGCTAAACATGACTGATATCCAGGAGAGATAAAAAGAACAGCCAAAACCAGGTAAACCAGTCTTGTTTCATTTAAAACTGAACACAAAAGCATAACAGGGCTGCTAAATGCACACGATGCTAAAATGAGAGGTAACAAAGTCACGGTAGGCATAGTTATAAATAATGACCTCTGTGTCTGATGTCATATGATCGCACTTCATCATGTCGGCACTGACAGTTTTACTCCTTTCACAGCAGTGCAGCCACTTGGTACAGTGACATTCAGATCGATGAAAACTTCTGTTATGTTTTGTTTTCACCGACTGAATGTGCCAGTCAGTGAAAATGAAGAAGCTAACTCATGATTAAGACAACAATCAAAATGTATACTGCTTCAAAATGGGTTGCAAAGTGTTAATGGTTTAATAAAGAAGAGTGTGCATCAGCAAAACTCGCCAAACACCAGTTTCTGCTGCCCCCTTGGGAGTGCAGGTCTGTTTCTGCTTCCTCCAGCAATAAATCAAAACCTAAATGGAACGCTGCCCTGCTCCAAGTTAGGGTGACGTAGAAGAGAGACCTGCAAGAGCCAAAGGGTTTCCAGGAAAAGAGACGCTGCGTGTTGGATTTTTATTAGTGACAAATCAAAAAGGCTTCAAAACTGGGTCCAGAGGGAGAGGTAACATGCTGGGATACGTACCTCTGATGTGCACTGACACCTTTTTTCTTCCTTTTCAAACAAGCAAAAGAACCCAGTGACCCACACCTTTACACGTTCCTCACTAAATTAACACCACATTTAAAAGGAAACTTGAGCTAATTAATGCGTTCATACGTTACGTTTTCTATCTAACTGCTTTATAATTGCCCTGATCGCTTTTTGGGATGACAGATACAGGAAGTAAACGTTTTGTCATTCACCCCAGTGTAATTCAGATTAAAGCAAGCTGTTGCAGAAGAAAATCCATTCTTAACAGTCCATTTGAGAGTGGATTCATTATACATGAATTGCATGGCCTGAGGCAGATGGTTTAACAGCTCTCTCAGGTCTGCTTGAATTGTAAAACACAGCTTCAGTCATACTTTATTCCAATTTTCCCATTTTAAATTTTAATCACATGACACCAACTATGTTTTCCTTCTAACTGTGTAATATGTAGTGTGGTTAAATTTATTTTCCATATGTAGGATACAGAGAATGACGCTGAATATACCATGAGCCTATTAAAGTGCACATGTCAAGGTTCAGGACAACAGGTACACTCTGATTAACAAAAATCTCATCTGCATGAAAATACACACGGTTGCAACTCCTTAACTGTGAAATTTAGAGGTGAAGCAGTGACATCATCTGGATAAACAATGTATTACACTAACAAACAGAAAAACTATAAAAAAGAATCTAGTTTGATCAGTACAGATATTAGGTCTGGGTAAAGTAAGTGTGATTATAGAACTTTAGAGCATTACACATGCATTTCAATATTGTCTTCCCTATAAAGATAATAAAATAAATACAATATGTTCATCTGAGGCTAAACTGTAGTGTGAAGCGAATCTCATCCATTGTTTGACCAACCCACTTTCAATTGCATTTGTAATTAAGTTAATTCTCAACTTTGTAAAACTTTAAATCTAATAGATACTATATAAAAGTTATTTTATAATATACACATGAAAAATATGAGAATACGTGAATGGTAAAACTTATGTACGTATTTAAAGTTAGAAGTCAAGTAAGTGTTTGCAAAAAGTTTGAAATATTGACTAATTTTAATTGTAAAAACATCACTTTTCATAAGAACAACAAACAAACAACGACATGAGAAATCAGTGCTAAAACACGCCACTCACGCACCAAATGAACGTGCTGAGCCGGACTGATCCGCACCAGACCTGTTTCAAATGACTAAACATGTGTAAACACCATGAACTGGTTCGGACGTCACGGCGGGAACTCACGTCTCAGTCACTCCATGAGCAACGAGGCCTACGTGCCAGACGTGCCGGGCGCGAGCTGTCACCCACAGCAATGGATCCGCTCTTTCATCACTGGTACCGGAACACTGACCGGTTCCATGTAACGGCTCTGGCTCTATTGATTCGTCTCATTTCCTGGGACGCTTGTTTACTGGCTGTCAGCTCTGGTTTTTAGCTTCGTTTTTAATGATCAAATGACTTTAGAACAAACTTAAACTTCTGCGCGTGCTGGGGTTGGGGGTTGGGTGCCCCCCGGGGCTCGAGGGGCCAAACGCGTTACCAGGCAGTGTAGAGCGCTGAGAACGTGAGCTAAAACCTTATTGGTTGAGAAATGCAGTGGGCGGGGCGTGCAGTCGCTGGTATTTAACGCTTTGTTCCATTGTTTCGAGTGTTTTCCAGCTGGTCTGGGGCAGGAGGAGGAGGTCATCCACTGTCTGAGGAAACCGTTACGCTTTCCCACCGGAGCTCCGTTTCTTTTGGAACATGTCTTTCTCTTGCAACCAGTCTCTGGACGGAAGCTTTCCTCCTTCTCCCGCGGAGGACAGGGGATCAAACCGGCTGTCCTGGGGCAGCTTGCTGCAGAAGCTGACCGAGCTGAAGGGGCTCAACCAGCGGGTCGCAGCGGAGCAGGGCTGCGGGACTGACACTGGTGAGTGGTCTGCTTTCAGTTCGGCGTGAGGAGATCCGGTTGTGGGCTTTAGTTCGCCTTCATTTGAGAAAATAAGTTAAATGAAGGGACACAGAGGGACTTTTAGTATCCAACCATACAAGTTGAATTCTGCACCTCCAGACACGATTTCAACCATTGTTGTTTTCTTTCAGGCTCCCTGGCAGACACGTCCCTGTCAGAGTCAGACATCAGCTTCTGGTATCCCCTGGAGGAGACGTTGGCTGCAGAGGTTGTAGCAACTATCTCAGAGAGTCTTAACAATGGATCCCACATCTTGGGCTTTTCCAAACTCATCCTACCCGACTGTCTGCTGCACAGTATCAGCCAGGAGCTGCTCCACCTGGCTGTATCTGAGCCCTGTGGCCTCAGAGGAGCACTTATCGACCTGTGTGTGGACAAAGGGGACAAGGGCCCCCTGTGTCCGGTAGACCAGATCGCAGTGGACGCCACCCTGGTCCCAACCTTCCATGTGACTCTGGTGCTGAGACTTGAGTCTAGTGGACTCTGGCCCAAGGTTCAGAAGCTCTTCAAGGGTAACACATCCCCACAGATGTCTCCATTGTCTCAGAGGCACAGAGACACTCTAAGGCTGAACAGGAGCTTCAGAGCCATTAAGAGGAAACTGTATTGTTCAGGGGACCTGCTTATTGAGGAGTGCTGCTGACAACACCTCCTCTACATTATAAGCTAATCTGAATCCCTTTGGACTGTGAATATAGATCTGTCTTTGTAAGACAATGCATTCCGACATCAACAAATCTGTCAAAAGTTCCTTGACTCTTCTCAAATGACACATACTTGATGTGTTTATTATTCATTTGTAGAAGATTTCCCCTGGAAACAGTGTGCAATGACTCATGGCAGCTACTCACCTGGATACAGGTGACTCATGTCTGAACTTGGATTTGTTTCTTTCCAGTGAATGTAAAGTCATCACACCCTAAGGGAATGACTGCATTGTAATATATTTGATAGTCAAATGTTATTACTTGAAACTAAATTTTTTGACTGGCAAAGCTTGAACAAATAAATTATTGTCTTATATTATTTAAGTTTCCTTCCTTTCTGTTCACGAGTAGCTGCATCCCACTTACAGACCACACTTTTAGCAGTCAGTATAAAAAAAAGATGCTACATTTTACTATATAGTCAAATTAGACAAAAACAAAATTTGGAATATGACTAACAATTAAATTACTTCAACAAAGTGTATATATTTTTTAAGTTTAACACTTACAGTATGTTCCTTCTCAGGCAGTCACCCAAAAGCTTTGGTATTTTTGCCTGTGTGCACTTCCTCTATTGCTTTCTAGAGTCGTATTTATTTAATTACTATCCATCCACACACCATTTACATCCTTTCTCCTTTGAATCCCCTTAATTTGGTCCTTGTGTCTGCATGGCCCATACAAAATGTTTTCAAGCAGTATGTAATTAGAACACAATGCTTTTCCTTAGTGAAAGTGAGTGTGTTGATGTTTTAAAAGAAAAAAAAGCCCCCATCAATCATTGGACAAATTTATTTGAAAGAAACCTGTATACAATTTTAGCGTGTTAATTTAATAAATATGGTTTACTTTTATTTGTGCAATGATCTTCGATACTCATGACCCAACAGGCTACAAGCAAATCCACATAACATATTATACATTATATTAACTTCAATTAACCCTGCACTGTTAAAAGTAAAATGAATATTTACATTGGTAAGAACTATAAAAATTACACATTTTCCTGTGGGTGGCTCAGACGTTTGTCTATGAGAAGGCCATGAGGTTTCTCGAAATGTTTAAAGAAAACTAAATTATTGGGACAGAGATAACGAATCTCAGCAGCTTTGTTATCCTTTCAAAAAGACAACTACGCTCCTAGTATCCACCGTGATGCCCAGACTCTCACCTTCTTGAAAACACTAGTTAACGAAAAATATCAGCAATCAACTCAAAGCTTTTTGCAGTTCTACAGGAAGTCAATCTACACCTCTACAAGTTGCAGATGGGTTCCCTGATGACGTCTGCTGCCCACTGCACATAAGGCATTTTTGATTCTCTTGGTTTGATGCAGGAATATGATCTAATTTGGGTGAGCTCCGACCAATTTCTTCAAATTAGATTCAAGTACCGATGAATCTACAAACAAAAAACAGAATAATGGTTATAGAGATATTCATCTAAGCTGGATATATTTTTATTATATTCATGTACATGCTCAGACAAAAAAACACTGTTTCATAAAGACACAATTATTACTAAAAGATTAGATGTATTTCCTCCCCTACAGACTGCAAGGATTAGGATACTGTAATAAAAACCATGTAGAAACCTGGCTCAGTTGTTAATCTGGTACAGTAGCCCATTAACTGCCTTTATTAACGAATTTTCATTGACCAAAGTCCTGTCATCACGCGGTAATGCTCTTCTGAATGGGGCCCATTTTAAAGTCTTTTTCTTGGTGGAGTTAAGTGCTTGTGGGAAACTCTGACATCTGAGACATAACAGCTGACTCTCAAGGATCAGGTGGCAGCCTGTCCATAACTGCATTACCATGTGTCGCTAAGTAAACAGGCAAAAAGAAAGCAAAAAAAGAGAAAATGCAGTAGCTCTGAAAGCCATTAATGGTAATAAAGTGTGTGTGACTGGTTCATGGAGAAGTAGATTCTAATGTTTACAGATACACAGTAGTGACACTGTGACGTTTGTGGTAACTTACCCAATTATGTGCAAATTCCTATCCATCCAATATAACCTGAATCTCAGATAATCTGGAACAGCTTGGTGTCCCCATCCTCTGCGCCCTTTGGTACAAGTCCGAATCCCCAAAGTAACGAGCGCGATACAGTAAGCCTTCCTCTGAAAGTACAACGTACAGTAAATTGTACTACATACTTTATAGCTGGTAACATAATAATACACAGTTAAAGTGCTGTAAACTACATCAGAATTATTAATCTGCAACTACATGTATGTTGATGAATATTTTTTGTTTAGATTTAAAGCAAAACAAATAAAAAAAACTAATCTAAGGAGAATCTGTCTACTTTATTGAAAAACTTACTCTGCTGCTTCTCCTTCCAACAGTTGTTTCTGAGGTTGGAGATATAGTCTTCTTCTACACTTCTCTCAACCGCCTTCAGACCATTCCCAGAATATTCTTCATTAAAACGCTCAGTCACATAGAAAGGCACCTTTAAGTTTGATGTATGCCTTTTGTGAATATGTCCAGCAGACCTGATAAATACAGACAATTTACTGGAAGTGACACCACAAAACATTTTCACACGCCGCAGAAAGCTCTGATCTTAAGGCACTTACGGGCGGTAGCTAAGGCTGTAGGGAGGCTGGGTGACCATCATCTGACTAAGAGCGGAGACAATGATGAGGATTAAAATGGGCATCAGCTGGACAAACAGAGCCAGACCTCCCTGTTCACAGAGAAGACGAAATAACAACATTTGATTCCCGTGTACAAAAGCTCAAGCTCTAAACAAACATGTATAAAAATCCAAGTGGGACTAAAGCCTTACAGACTGAACTTACATCTCTCTGTTGTTCTCGTCTTTCTTGTCTATTATGATGTGCAAAGTGCATTCCATTTCTGTAAACATGTACATTACCTACAAAAAAATCATGTAACAGTGGTGAAACAGGTTTAAGACACACAAAGAGACAAAGGCAATACAGGATTTTAGGACACAAATTATTTCAGATGATTTTAATAATTTTCCCATAATTGTGATATGCATCATGGGTATGGGAAGGGTATGTTTTGGCACCATTTTTACAGAGAAAATAACTACAGCCTTTTAATGAGCATCATATTTGTGCCACGGTAATAAATAATAACAGTGAAGAAGACATAAGCTCCAGCTGTCGTCTGTGTCAGGAAAACTCACACAAAGGAATTACATGTGGGCAAAGACAACAATTGCAGTATTTGTGTTAACCGTATGTAAAGATTTAAACTAAATTAAATTGTGCATTGACAGAGCTGCATAAATGTCCATGCTTGTATATTTATCTGATCTCTACTTACTTGATGGGAAGCCTCCACCAAAGAACATATTAAAGAGGTCCTCTGGTGAAATGTCAGCTTCAAAATCACGATGGTGTCTGTGTCTGGTCGGATGTGATCTCTCCTCTCCATACTGGTCATACTGTCTTCTTTTCTCAGGATTGCTCAGTACGGCGTAGGCATTACCAATAGCTGCAAGACACGCTTGGACTCAGTAACATGGCAATTAGAGGACCCAGGACAATACTGGAGATTATATGTATGTACCTTTAAATGCTTCAGTGGCTCCAGGTGCGTGATTTTTATCTGGATGAAATTTCAGGGCGAGCTTTCTGTAAGCCTTTTTAAGATCCTCCTCAGAGGCAGTCTTTTCAACTCCTAGAATTTGGTAATAATCTTTACAGCTCTTAATCCTGTAGTAAAATAAACACCCATCAAAGAAGGTTAGCCGAGGCAGGAATTTATGCAACGCAATATTCACATGGAAATTCAATACAAACTTTACAGAGAAGGCCTTATCCACACCTGCACTCTCACAGTGATGAATCGAAATCTATTTATTAATTTTTAATAAATCTTTAGAGCCTTCCCAACAAATCAAACTAAGGACTCTGGCCATTTTAAAAGGCATATACTAGATTAAGGACATAACATTTGATGCACTTGTACTGTCTACTGTCAGACCGAGCCACCCTTCTTTAGTAGTATGTAGTAGAGTCACTAAAACAGAAGAACACATCATCGTGTGCACTGACTTCTTCACAGCGTCCAGCTGATCTGCAGTGTACGGCTTGGCTGAGTCTGTGGCCCCCACATCAGCCTCCTCTCTTTTGCTGCGGTGCCTCGTTGTGGGGGCCTCTCCGTTCACGGGACGGCCGTTCTCGTCTGGAGGCTTTCCATTCTGCACTAGCGAATCCAACAAATCTGCAAACAGCGCGGAGCCATGTTACTTAGACAGAAAAGCCAACACCGACGTTTGCTAGCATAGTTTGCTAACGATTAGCCAACGAGGACAGTTGCAAATGCTGCGCAAGAATGAGACACGGGACAAGAAGTAATCAAAGAACACCAGAGACCTTGCGTTTGGTGGGCACGAAAAACTACAAATACCATGTCGGTTAGGAACAGGTGGTGTAATGTTAAGACCGTTAGCGTTAAGTTATGCTAACGTTAGCCGATTCGGTTTTATGGCGATGGCCCTTAATAGACAAACAGATCGTAGCTGAAATAGATGGTTATTCGACATACTTTTAGCCTGGTCTGTCGGAAACAGGCGCTGTGCCTTCTCCAGAAACTTGGTGGCTTTATCTGGCTTGTTGTTACTGATCGCATTTAGGGCTATTTTAATGCAGCGCTCCGCTTCGTCCTTGTTTGAGTCCATCGCGACACAGCGGAAATGTTTACTTGCCCTGCTCGCACGGAGATGACGTCAGCAAGACGGCTGGCTCGTACTTTACACGTCACAACAAACGAACTGAGTGTTCGGCGTGCGTTTCATTCACACTTAGCAGATACACAGCAGCTAAAGCCACAATGGCGCTGGCTGCTACATGTAGCAGGTCAGTCCATGTCAGACGCAGTGCGCTGTATCCTCTGAGGAAAAGCTGTCTGTACCTTTCAGCTAGTAATGACACGGTTTCAGCTGACAAGGGGAGAACACCGACGAAGAAACCCTGGAGAAAAAGTGACAAGAAACCACCCTGGACTGATGGGTTGTCCTGGGAGGAAAGGCTGGCTGATGCAGTCACCCCCCTGTGGAGGCTGAGTTATGAAGAGCAGCTTGAGCTCAAGCAGCGGCGTCAGGAAGGGATACTGTCTCAGCTCTGCCAGCATCTTTTGAGCGACTGTCCACCACAGCCCTCGTCAGCTGTCAGAGGTAAACTCACTTTCCCTGTCCTGCCTATTTTGCCATCGCCAGTCAGAGATGGCTACCGCAACAAGTCCACGTTTTCGGTGAATCGAGGTGTCGATGGAAATCCAAAGACTGTCGGGTTTTATGTGGGTACTGGCAGGAAGGGAACAATTGTCTGCATCAGTGGAGACCATCTGCTTAACATGCCAGAGAAGCACAAACTGGTAGCCAGGTGCTACCAAGACTTCATCCGCCAGTCTCCCCTGGAGCCCTGTCTTCTGTTCCACACTGGGGGTCACTGGAGAGAGGTCACAGTGAGGACCAACGCAGAGGGCCGCACCATGGCCATAGTGTACTTTCATCCACAAATGCTCGCTCCAGATGAGGTGGCCGTTCATAAGGCAGACCTTCTAGATTACTTCACTCTGGGTCCAGGATCTGTCTGTCAACTGGACTCACTGTTCTTCCAGGAGAGCAACATGACTCGCTGCACTCATGAAGAATCCCCGTACCAGCTGCTACATGGTCAGCAACAAATATACGAGGAGGTGAAGTACGGCATCAGTTACAAACTTACACAAATGAATATCACTTTAAAGTACAATTTTTTTCAGCTTTTGTTCCTGTTTTGTTTTGTCATCCCCAGGTTTTGGGCTTTAGGTTCCGCATCTCTCCCGATGCTTTTTTCCAGGTGAACCAGTCAGCCGCCGAGGTGCTCTACGGCACAGTGAGAGACCTAAGTGCGCCAAACAATGCGGACGATGGAGGACGAATGAAAGTTGGTGGGACTCTTCTGGATGTGTGCTGTGGGACAGGTGCCATCGGCATTACAGCGTCTAACAGAGTGGACAGAATTATAGGTATAGAGCTCGTAGAACAGGCAGTGGAAGATGCCAGGCACAACGCAGCTCTGAACGGTATACGCAACTGTGACTTTCTCTCTGGGAAAGCAGAGGTGGTGCTACCAGACCTTATGTCCCGCTTGAGCGACGCAGGTGGAGGCCTTACAGCCGTGGTCAACCCCGCTCGGGCTGGCCTGCACCCCAGGGTGGTCAGGGCTTTACGGAACCAAGCTGCTATCCGCAGGCTGGTCTACGTTTCCTGTAAACCAGATGGGGAGGCAATGAGGAACTTCAGAGAGCTCTGTTGTGCACCCGGTCTGCAGACAAAGCTCACAGGAGAGGCATTCACTCCAAGTTTAGCCGTTCCTGTAGACATGTTCCCGCACACTCCCCATTGTGAACTGGTGCTTCTTTTTGAGAGGTAGCAAATAGGTTCAGAGGTGAGATTTAACCCCTCGAAGCAACTCATATTGCTTTTGAAAGGTAATAAATGAGACTTTAAGCTACCATAAGTAAACCCGTGTGTTTTGATTCATTATTCCTTTTTCAGGTTTGTTACACAGTATTTGTCCAGTAGACGTTAGTTTACCCTGCAGTGCCCGTGTTTGTGCAGCAGGTGGTGCCATTGTAACTTCTGTGACTTCATTATGAGGAAGGTTGACCTGAAGTAGCTGTTGGGAAACGTCTGTGTGGGTTTACTCCAGTCATTCGAGGTCAAAACTTCATGAATACAGTATGAGGCTAAATTTAGTTTAGGTTACCACAGTTTACATGAGGTCGTGTTTGCAACAAAGTGGCCTTGGCTTGAAGATACAATGTCCTCTTATCATTTCAGTGAAGTCATTGAATAATGATGATGTTCGTGACATCTTCTATGCCAGTTTTTTTAACCCTATCCTGATTCTGGAGTACTGGAGTTCAAATCAGTTTAAATAGTTTTCTACTTCAATCAACTTTACCAAAACTGCTGAAACTACAAAATCACTTGGCGTGTTGGCTAATCCTACTCCTAAACAGTCTATAAAGGTTCAAGCAGAAATTCTACAAAAAAAACAATTTTAATAAAATTAAAGGACGTTCTGTTAAAGTTATATAAGACATTAAACAGCACCAATGAGAAATGTTCCCATAAAGGTTTCGAAGCGGAACATTCCTGAAGATTTTCATAAAGGTTACCATTGAAAATCAGACAAAGAGCGTCCAACTGCTTGGACCAGACGGCCCAAGAACTTACACTACCTGCCAACGTACAGAACGTCCTCTCATTCTGAGGTACATAACTCCAGAATTTAAAGAGAAAAGCCGCAGAACTTGACTTTCACCGCCTGAACTTTGTAAATCATCATCACTTTGTCCGTCTCATACAATAACCTGGTGTTCTACCTAGTTATTTAGTTAGTGTGGGGTCTTTTGTTTATTGTACTTCAGTTTGCTTGGTTAGTTCAGGTGTATGCTTGATGACAATTAACCTCTGTTCCTCTGCTGCTGCTCTACGTTTTGGAGTTCGATATTTATATTTTTCACTAGGAATTAATTGAGCACTTTCTTGAGGCCCAATGGAGAAAATACGTTATCCATGGGTTGATTGAGCTTTTACAGCTTTAGTGTTAACTGCCTATCGCAGTCAACTTATAATGGGAAGTTGGCATTTAAATGGAAGAAATGGGCAATAAATGACGTTGAATTCAAGACTGATCTAATGTGACTTGTCCTGTGTGTTCTGCATCAAACCCACCTGAAGAATGAGGACTCTCTTAGAACTGTAATGTTATGAGGGTAAATTAAGAAAACCAGAAAGACAACAATGTTTTCTTTTATCTGTTGCTCTTTTTGACTTTTGTCCATTATGCCTTTTTTTTTTAAACTCTAAGAACAGAGGATGTGCTTCCTGATAATGTTTTTGGCTTCTGACCGCATCTGATCCTTTTTATTTTCTCTGCAGGTTTCATTGCAGAGGACTAGTCCAAAGCATATGTGATACTGGGCTGAGACAGAAACATCAGAGTGAGATTAGATTATTTTATATAAATGGCCTATATTGAAGATTATGTGTCTAACAAAAGTTGGATAGTTCACATCTCTAAACTTGTTTAAAAGTTAATTGAAGCTTTTAATAAAACAACAGAAAGCTGCAGGTGAGCTGAATAAGAGGGACACACCAGTGGGTGTAAAGGGCACAGTTATGTGATTTTAAATTTCTTTAATGACCTTATGAGTGTTGCGCCATGACCAACATTGGGCAAGAGTTATGGAAGTCTTCTCGTGGTGGCAAAACCCGTGGGAGGTGAGCACCAGTGAAGCAAACAGCCAATAGGATATTCAGGGCTGGTAACATCAGTTTCACTATCAACCATTTGCTTTATAAAGTCCTCGGCGTGGACATTAAGAGATTTCTGGACGCCAGGTGTCAGCGCCTCGCATTTTGATCGTCTCCTCCTGAGTCGTCTACGTTCCTCTGGGGCCAAAAGCAGCCGGGAAGCGCACGGTGAGTAGGCTGAGCTCAGCCGGACAAGCAGCGACTAGATTAGAAGACTTTTCAAGTGTTCTGACAGTTTTCATAGCCTACAGAGATGAAAGGCGCGTTTGCGTGGTTTTTGAATGGGCTTCTTAAGCTTTGTTTTTTATTTTTCACTGTTTTATTTAAATTGAATGAATGTATGCAGTCATCCAAGAGCAGGTCCACGTTAAGAATAATCCAACTGCGTGAGTTGATTCAATGACATTGCGTCACACGATCGCAGTGATTTTTCAACTAGAACCGGCGCCGGGGAGGCAGCTGCGCGCGCTCAGGTGTATTGACCGCGGTCCCACGCGCCAGCCACCTTCTGCCAACACGCGCCCCTCACAGCGCATTTAACCGAGCATCGTCTCACTCGTTTCTGTTGCGCGCTGCTGTTGCAGAAAGTGTCTCAGCAACATGACCGAAACGGAGACAACGACTCATCGCGCCGGGAAGCAGCAGAATGGACATGTGGCAGAAGCGTCGACGGTGGAGGATGTGTTTGACGACACCTACAGAGAGAAGGAAGGTCCCAAACCTCCGATGAGGCTGGTGTGGAGAAACATCATCCTGATGTCCCTCCTGCACCTCGGGGCGCTTTACGGACTGACGCTCGTTCCTTCCGCATTGACGTTAACGCTCGTGTGGAGTAAGTATTCAGACAAGTTCTGGTGTGGGATCACTGCAAACCACAATAGGTTATAATGAGTACTTTTCATATTCAGATGTACATAAAACCTGAGCTTCATGTCAAAATGTTTGTTTGAATATTTGTTTTGGATTTCAGACTTGCCCTATATCTGTAGACCATTAAACGCCTGAACACTGTCAACCTTGTCTCTCTGCGTAATCTTCCCCTCTCTTTGCAATGCTGAGCTGCATATTTGAGCGGGGAAGACAAAGCACAATCACCATTCCCATAGACATTCCATTGTGAGCTGCGTGCCACCACCAACAGAATGCTCTGTGCCAGTCCTCAAATCCTGGCTAGTCTTGTCTGGGCTTCACAGAAACACATTCAGCAGTTTTTGGAAAAAACAAAAGCGTGAGGGCAGACCTCAGAGCGCCACACACATGACTGTTCTCAGAACAAGAACCCGTGTGTAACCGAAAACACACGGAGCCCTATTAATACTTCATTGTCCTCTGTATCAGTTTATTGGTGTTGAGTTTACTTCCAATGTTTATCGTTTCCAAATCTGCTCCTTCCAGGTGCAGTTTGCTACCTCATCAGTGCTCTTGGTATTACTGCTGGAGCCCACAGATTATGGAGCCACAGATCCTATAAGGCTTCTCTTCCCCTGCGAGTCTTCCTGGCTGTGGGCAACTCAATGGCCTTTGAGGTAAAGCAGAAAAAACATGTTTTTCTACTTCCTTCACTTCGATGTCCATCACTGTGCCACACTGACCATGCTCTGATTGCGTCTCAAACATCCATGCATCTGTACTTCTCTGTTGGAGCAGAATGACATCTACGAGTGGTCGAGAGACCACCGCGTCCACCACAAGTACTCGGAGACGGACGCGGACCCTCACAACGCCGTGCGGGGATTCTTCTTTTCCCACGTCGGCTGGCTGCTGGTGCGCAAACATCCCGACGTCATCGAGAAGGGCCGGAAGCTGGACATCTCTGACCTGGAGGCAGATGGAGTGGTGATGTTCCAGAGACGGTGAGCATACTGTCCATCACTCGAGCAGAAATCATTAAGAAACAACTGACATGATTCCAAATTCAAAGCCTATGAATGTGTGAGGGATGATTTGTTGTCTTGTTCCAGCCACTACAAGCTCTCCGTGGTGCTCCTGTGCTTCCTTTTTCCCTCCTTGGTGCCCTTGTTATGGGGTGAATCCTTGGCTGTGGGGTACTTCGTCCCGGGGCTCCTGAGATACGCATTGGTACTCAACGCCACCTGGCTGGTCAACAGCGCCGCACACATGTGGGGAAACAGGCCTTATGACAAAAACATCAACCCCCGGGAAAATATGCTGGTTGCCATCGGTGCCGCAGGTAAAAAACTACAGAAGCATGTGTGTGTAACACGTCAGTCGGTGCTTGTCTTGTCAAGTCAGCCACAGCGAGGACTCTGTCAAAGATGATTCAGTTTGGCTGCTGTAACGAAACCGCGTGCTAATCCAGCGGCAGATGTTTATTTTAACCCACCGGGTCAGTTTGAGCGTTGAAAAGCCGTGTGCTTGCTCTGTTTTTACGCTTGGGCACCCATGTTTTTATGCAGCATCACTGTTTCTGATGAGCCAGGGCTTTATTTGTAGTCACTGACACCACAGTGGTGTGATGTGTGTGTTTATACACAAACACGCAGCTTGTAATATTTTGCTTTCTACTCACTTGTTGGTTGTTAAAACTCTCAACTGTTTCTCCTTCTCAGGCGAAGGCTTTCACAACTACCACCACACCTTCCCCTTTGACTACTCCACGAGTGAGTTTGGCTGGAAGATCAACATCACCACCGCCTTTATTGACCTCATGTGTTTCCTGGGTCTGGCCAAAGATCGCAAGACGGTGTCGAAGGAAACCATCCTCGCTCGCATCCAGCGAACGGGTGACAGCAGCGTCAGAAGTGGCTGAGTCACAACAGCTGCAAACTCTGAAGCTGATACCGAGGTGTCGAACCAAGACAGAGCGTGGCAACGGGTATAGCCGCATTTCAGTGTTGGGTTGGTGATTACCATGCTTCTGATTATAACCTAAACCTCTTTCTGACATTAACGTCGGCTTCAAAGGGCTGTAGACATTTCCAGAAATCCTCTCTCTCTTTTCTTTTGAAGTATTACTACTGAATTTTGGTGTCGCACAGACACTTGGCACAACTTTTTCACCACAGAATCAAACAGGCACAAATAGAAAAAGAATGAAGAAAGCTGAAAAGCAGTAAATACAGATTAATATATTGTATCTTTTATTTGTTAACAGCTTACAGGTTATTTATTAGTAGTCTTTGGCACTTTGAAAGTTTTATGGAGACCCTCAACACTGTGGTTTCTTTACAGGCAAATTTGTCAGCTTTTCTCTCTTTTGATTCAGGGAGTAGAGTTTATTTTGGATATTTATTTGCGTTAACCCAAGATCGTCTCTATTTTTTGGTAAGTTAACAGTCTTACAAGCTGCTGTGAGAATGAGCAGTTATCATGGTTTCACAGGAAGCCTGGGTTCACACCCAGAGTCCTCACTTCTAATCTGAAAGGAGGGAATTACTCTCATTTATTTAGTTTTCACTGGAAATCCACTCACTTTCCCTGAGTTAAGGCTAGTGAGACATGAGTAGGAGGTGCATGTAGGTTTGGTGCAGGTCTGCTGCCACTGAAACATAACACGACTGTCACCCACTTGCAAGTTAAGTTAATTACAACTTAAATCTAGAATGTGCATCTTCTGAGAATTAAGCGAGTTCTCACATCAAACTCAGTCCATAGAGAAGCTCAGAGGACTGTCTCTTAATGTTTTTCTAATGAGGTGCTGATCTAAAAGCCTTAGAAGGTAATATCTCTGTGTTCCAGGGGCTTTTATCCACACAAAGAGTTATGCTCCACACCTTCCTAAAATATTTTTGAAAGTTACTCTCGTAGCTTTAAACTATCTCTTCAATCACAGCTGAAACTTGAATAACTTAAATCCTTTATTTGTAAAGAACCTAAAAACATATGGTTCACCACGAACCACACACCAGAATAGTAGCGAGACTGTTGATGGTACTGTTATCTCAGAGCAGATATTTTTCAGTTTCAAATTCCACCTGTATGTACGGAAATAAACCAAATCTTTTACCTGTGATAAAGTATGTTTTGCAGTTTTCTGTAATACTCATTATGCAAACACTGAATAAAAATTGAGATCAACCTATGTCTAAATCAGTGACTGGACACTGCAATAGCACTTGATCTGATGCATAACTATGTGGTGTAGAAAATAAAATGTGACTGATGAAATTCTGAAACACTGTGTTTCATTACTGGTGATGCAACTTTTTCTTCTTTTGTCTTCCCGCCACCGATGGGTCTTTACTCTACTGTACAAGCTGCTGCACTAGTGACACCACAATAGGCCTTATACAACATTTATGCAGAAATGTGATCCTTCCTTGGGGACACACTCTGTCTACATAATACTTTGCAGCTTTATGGATCCACTTCTACAGTCTACATAGTAACAGTTGCAGGCCACATGTGGTATTCAGTGGTTTGCTGCTTCATACCGTTGGGATGTGATTGGTGACTGGTATGTGAGTTTGGGTTTCATGCTCTCAGACATGTATTGCAACTGACCTTAATTTTGCTAAAAATCACAGTGACACCCCAGTGTTGCTCGGATTTGATGGACTTAGTTATAGGTTAAAGCACAGAATGGACACTATTTGTGTATATTATTTATTTATTATTTATAAGTGTTGAAGGGACACACTAAATGATGTTGTTATTGCAGGAATTGTTGTCGAATTGCGCGATCCGTGGCGCAGCGCGGACCAAATGTGCTGGAAGTGAAGTGGTCCCACCACTGCTGATCTGTTACCTCAACAGTGACATCAGCCCTCAGTCTATTGGATGCTGACCGTCAGGCCATCCTCTTTGTGCCATGCAACACCTCACTGTGGTCTCACTGCCAGTGAGTCTGGCCACAGCTTGTGCAACACCGACTTGTTAACAAAGAGCATGTTGCGGCTGCTGCTGCTGCTGCTTTGTCGTCAGCTCCAAGTGCGTAACGCTCGAATAATGTGTTATTATTAGATGTATTCTGAATTCCGGTCGGGCCTGACCAGACTCTCGTTCCATCATGCCAGGCAGCTGTTGCAAGGTGTCGCTATGTTAAGAGACGTTTTAATAACGCGAAATTCAACACAATGCAACATTTATACGCGCGTTTTTGGTGCGTTTTGAGTATGAAATGCATGGACTAGTTAACGGAAAACATACAGGGTGGGTCCCGCTTTTGTCTCATCTCACTTGTCATTCCTTTTTAAATCTTAATCCAAAAACATCCCTCAGAAGTTCCCCTCTTCCAAATCACCTTTTCTCTAATCCTAATTTGCACACAAGAAGCTCGCTAAAGGGCTGCCTGCGCCAAAGGAAAGGGACCTAAGGGTCAGACGGGCTCTTTGGGAAATAACCCTTCATCCAGTGTTAGGTAGGGACCGGGTGGATTAGTGATGCAAATGCCGCAAAGCTGATGAAAGGTTGGATCTCCACGCTACCTTTTATTTGCTGCTGCAGGCATCGCTCTTGTGACTGTCCGGTCACTTCAACAAATAACAGTACAGTCAATTTTAGGCGACTGCAACTACGCAGAAGAAAGTAAAAGCCTGTTATGTTCGTGTTTTTGGACGTCAGAAATTCTATTCACTGAATTTATTTTACTGCACACGTTTAGCAAAAGACGCTAACGTTGAAGTTATCTGCCGTTCGCTCAAGCATCAAGTCTGGATCGAGGTTTATCCTGATTTAATCACGGCTCTAAACCATGAATCACTTCCTCGGGCCCAGTTTTTGTTGTCCCATCAAACTAACACTTCGTCTAAACTTCCACTAATCCCCGACAATCAATCTGTACGTTAGATAACTTAAATAAACTTTTTGTTTCCTCAGCAGAAATTCAAGGGATCAGTGTTACACTTTTCCTATAGGATTAAACAGATCCTCCTTTGCTCTTGAATGGAGGCAGGGAAGCCACCGTTGCCCGGCCCTGAAGGCCCAGGGTGCCCTTTTGATCATTTCAGTCTCTCCTTGGAGCAATACTTCTGATTGGCCCAGAGAGTAAGAAGGGGGAAAATCTTTAATTAAGCAGATAATCTCTTGTTGGGACAGAGCAGCTCCATTTCAGAGCCCCCTCTTGAATCTTGGAAGGCCTTGTGAAGTTTCATGTGCTGGTAGCTCAGTTTCCTCTCCATCTTCAGAGTGTCCGCAGGCTTTTGACGGCTCGCAGTCTCACCTGTCAGGATGTTCATGTATTTGGAGGTCTTCTATTACGCTTTCATTCTCCTGCCTCACATGAGGTCGTGCTGCTGCTGGTAAGTTTGACAGTTTAAATTAAAAATCGATTTTAATTTAAAATACATACGTGTTTCGCTTGTGTTGTGATTATATCGCACCCTTTTTCAAGTGAAATTGTTTTAAAACGTATGTTAATTGTTCAAATGACAAAAGCAAAGCAAAGTTCCATTTTACCTTATTGATGACAGTAGGAATTAAAAAAGAAAGTGGACGAATTAAATGTTGGATTTTTTTGGACATTCAGACTAAATTGCAATGGTTTGTATTAGGTCCATGATTCCAGGATTTCTAACAGAGCTGTAATATATATAAGAAATCTAATCTTTAATAATCAGTTCTTCCTAAAGTGATGTTCATTAGCATAACTTCAGGCTTGTGCAAACTCATCTTGGCTCTCTCTGACTTGTGGAGTGTCCACATACATCAAATCCACATGGTCACTCAATTAATACTATGTTTAAATTGTATCAATAGCATATTAGCAATCATAATATTTTATGACCTGTCAGAAGGTCACTGCTACATTTATATTGTTGCCTTTCTATTATATTACTTGGCAAACTACATTTAAAATGCTTCTTTATGTGTTGCCCTGTTTTGTGGCAGTTATTTTTTTTAATAGTTTACCACATCTTTTAATGGAGGCTTTCGTTCCCATGTTAAAACGGACACTAATGAGACGTGTTAGCAGAGGAATTTGTGAGGGACACTGAGCTTCCCTGAGTGAATAAGCTGTCTTCTTTTCCAGGTCAGTGAATAATTTCCTGATGACCGGACCCAAGGTAAGCCAACTGCCTTTTGATCTTTTCCCCCTGTCCTGGACGTAAAATCATAGTTTCTGTTTGTTTACCTTAACTCTGCTACCTGTTGTATGCAACAATGGCACTAATGATATATCAGTGATATTCTTGGCCCTTTGTGCTTTTCTTCCCCCCTCCGTACACTTGACCTTATTCAGAGCTGTTATTCAGCTCTGCGTGTCTGCGGGCTGAATGCGTGAAGAGGTGAGAGTAGGCAATGATGTAGTGGGTGGTCATCATTAGTGAGCCAGACCCCTGTGAAAGAGGTGGTACTCCATCTCCCCAAAGGCCACTTGAGACATATTAGTTATATTATCTTTCACACAGTCTGGAGAAGCACCAGAGTGGTGGGCGAAGGCCAAGGGCACAAGATCCTGGTTAAAGAGAGCTCTGCAATTAATCTGGGCAAGGATAACTCTGGACCTCATTTACCCATAATTAATAATCTTGTGTATATGTTATTCACTTTAAGTGACAATCGATAAGATGCTCATGCGCATGCAAGCAAGGAAAGAAAGTCCAAGAGAGAGGAAAGTGAGGAAGGATGCATCTCACCGTATCACACGACCACTGCTAGAATTTGTGCATACACAATATTATATTCACATTTATGTGGAGACGTATTTGTTGGGCAACCCCTGATCATTGTCTTGATCCATACGGTGCCAGACGCTTCCGGCTCACATCACGTTCTGTGTGTTCTTGTCTGCGTTGCTGCAGGCGTACCTGATCTACTCCAGCAGCGTGGCCGCAGGGGCTCAGAGCGGCATCGAGGAGTGTAAATACCAGTTTGCATGGGATCGCTGGAACTGCCCGGAGAGAGCTCTGCAGCTGTCCACGCACAGCAGCCTGCGCAGCGGTGAGTCCAGCGCCAGCACCCAGCCTCACAGACCCCCCCCCCCCCCCCCCCCCCCCCGTCTGGGAACAGCCTGCTTGTGTTTGTTGCACGTTTCTGGAGGGAGTTTTCTTTCCTTTGTGAAATGGAGATGTTTGCGCAGTCATCACCCTTTGGAATAGTTACAGTGGCCATGGTTGCAAGAGGCAAAGCAAACACACTAATCCATTTCACAACATCTTCCAGATCCCTGCCTGTATCTGCAGCCTGAGAAAATTAGCTTAGACCAGACACAAGTGTAGATAAATAGATGAAAGGGTTTGAAGATTAAAAGTAGCTTCATGTTTTTAGACGGAATATGGTGAAACGATTATACATAAACACCTGCTGTAGTTGGGATGTGACTGAACGTACTGACGTGCATGTACTAACTTACACTGAGGTCATTCGTGTGGCTCACGCGTCTCTGTGTCGACAGCAAATCGAGAGACTGCGTTTGTTCATGCCATCAGCTCCGCGGGAGTCATGTACACTTTAACCAGGAACTGCAGTCTGGGAGACTTTGACAACTGCGGCTGTGACGACAGCAGGAATGGACAACGAGGTAAAAGCACAGCAGATGTCGGTCAGACAGCGGTGCAGTTCAACGTGTGAGCAACTCAGAGCCTTTTCCTTTGTTCTCCCAGGTGGTCATGGCTGGCTCTGGGGTGGCTGCAGCGACAATGTCGTTTTTGGCGAGGCCATCTCCAAACAGTTTGTCGACGCCTTGGAGACCGGTCAAGATGCCCGGGCAGCCATGAACCTCCATAACAACGAGGCTGGGCGCAAGGTGCAGTAGACGCTTTTCATCCGCTCCCTCAGTGTGACAATGACACATGAGATGTTGTACAAGTATGAGATGTTACTGCCCAGGTTTGAACCGTACAGTACTCAGCATGGGTGCCGGCTTGGATGGAGATCTGTGAGTCTGTCCCAGCCCTCCAGCTGACCGCACAGTGTAAAGCACCTTTTGAATCATTTTTCTCTGCTTAGAATTAGCCTGAGTGTGTCTCCCTTTCACGTCGCTGTAAGTGAGGTGCCACTCGTCCCCAGTAATAACAGTGTGTTCGCTGTACCAGAAAGGCCTATTTACTACTGCTGAATGCCCCATATGACAATACCTCAACTCAGGAATCTCGGGATCACTGGTGCAAGCTTAATTAGAGATCCTGGGGAGCCAGACATTGCACAGCATTCTGCATTATGCTGCTTTTTAAAATAAGTGTTTAGTTTTATTCTTGCAATAAGGATCCCACATTTATGTTGGTCTTTGTTTGGCCTGGAGGGAGTGTGAGGGGACCACAGGCGTGCAGCTGAAGTGCTCTTTGTTTACGGTGCCTTTGCTCCCCCCCGTTGGGCCCTAGGATCCCCACGGCACCTGGAGCATCATTGTAACAGAAAAAAATGGGGACAGAAAGAGAGAAAAACCTCTTTTTAATTTCTCCACTCAATGGGACTCTCCATTGGGTCTTCTCACTCTAAAAAACATGTTGATAATGAACATGCTAAATAAATACTCCTATTCCTTCTGGGGGACAATGGGGCTCAATGTGAAACTTTGATGGAGCTTCACCTCAGTTCATCCCCTCCTCACGAGAAGAGACGCCCCCCTTTCAAACAACAGCTGTTTAGTGTTGGCAAAGTCAAGAAACACTGAGGATGACAAAGAAACTCAACCTCTACCATTTTATCCTTTCAGGGTATTTACCCTAAATGTAAGACTGTAGTACTTACATGCAAAACGTAGTAAAGAGACAACAAAACAACTGAACTGAACCCTTTCCCCTTTTCTCTGTGTCCAGGCTGTGAAGGGAACCATGCAGAGGACATGTAAGTGTCACGGGGTGTCGGGAAGCTGCACCACGCAGACCTGCTGGCTGCAGCTGCCAGAGTTCAGGGAGGTGGGGAACTACCTGAAGGAGAAGTACCACAGGGCTTTGAAGGTGGATCTCCTCCGAGGAGCGGGGAACAGCGCAGCCAGCCGCGGGGCCATCGCCGAGACCTTCAGCTCCATCTCTCGCAAGGAGCTGGTTCACTTGGAAGACTCCCCCGACTACTGCCTGGAGAACCGCACCCTGGGCCTGCCCGGCACCGAGGGCCGCGAGTGCCTGAAGAAGGGCAAAAACTTGACCAAATGGGAGAAACGGAGCTGCAAGAGGCTGTGCGGAGAGTGCGGCCTGGCCGTGGAGGAGCGCAAAGCTGAGATGGTGTCCAGCTGCAATTGTAAATTCCACTGGTGTTGCGCAGTGAAGTGCGAGCAGTGCCGAAAAACGGTGACCAAGTACTTCTGTGTGAAGAAAGGAGGACGCAACGACAGCGCCGGCAGCCGGAAGAAGAACCTCAGGCTGAGGAAGAAGCACTGAGCAATCATCATCATCACTTTTCAGCTGCTGCCGACACGCAGACCCTCTGTGTCCGCTCAGATAGGACCCAGCACACACACGGTTTCACTGTCAGTCTCGTATTAAAGATGGTGGGATGAGCACAAAGCGGGATGTTCCACATGTAGAACGTTTGGCATCAATGTATTTAGAATATATTTTTATACTTTTTGCAGCCTTTTGAAAAGCCGCTGGGCATTTAAGGCGTATTTCACTTGCTTTAAAACACCCCGCAGCTGGATTATTTATTATCAAACACAACTTGGGGAGATGATGAATGATCTAGCTGTTCGACATTGGCCCCACTGACTTTTAGCGTCACCCTTTTCATGAAGCTGTCAGATTATGCTTTCATAAATTCCACAGTCAGCCCAGCAGCGTCCTTTTTAAAACACACTTTGACATTTGGGGCATGGCCCAGCCCTGACCTTTGCTGCCCGCTCCATGTATTTAATTGTACATAAAATGAAGCACTTTGTACTGTACATTTTTAATTTATTGCACAGCATTTACTAGTTTTACTTCAGTCTTAGTCTACTGTGTGAAAATATTATGAAAGAACAATAAATCCTTCAATCGTATCTATCACACAGCCTGAGCAAAGTGTGTCCTTCTTTAACATACTCTTTGTGGCTTCTGTACCATCTGATGGTTTGCAGTAAATACAACCTCTGCTTGTTATTCACTCTGAGGTTAGGATACTCTGGGCCAAAGCAACAAGAATAGTCAACTTTCCAGCGTACTCTTCCTCCCATCGAGCCTTTCTCAATCTCGCCTCAGCAAATACCTCCCGTTTTCTCCATCGTGGTGGTAATCCTCAAAGAGCCCTCTAACTCCTGAGCGCTTGGACGTTTCTTTACTGTTTAATACTGGTTTAATTAACTTTGTCCAGACAGAGTAGGGCTGTGGGGGTGGAGGGCATGAGGCAAGTTGCCCTTAAAAATCACCCCGCCTCTAATTTTGTATGCTAATCTCCTTTTTCACGCCGCACCTCCTTAGGAGTGGGGGAAAGAAATGTTGGGAAAACTTTGGGTTGCCTGTGCTGGGCTTCCTGTGGCTGTTTTATTCCTGGGCCCACCTATTTGGGTCCTTTCACTCCTCTAGGGCCTTCCTTTGCTCGATTTAACAATGAATGCAGAGCTAATCAGCTCTCTCGGAAATGCGCCACTGTCGAGGAAGGTAATCCCTTCTCCTCTGCTCTCAATGGGCCATCGCCTTCTAAAGGACTTTGGGAAAAGGCTTTGCACAGATTCACACTGTTCGCTCAAAAGAAGTTAGTTCAAGTATTGTGCCCAAACAAGTGGGTTTTATAAACACATGCTTGCCAGGATACTCACCCCACCTGCAAGTAAGAAGTGCCAGGCCCAGGCAGACTAGCACATGGCAGCCGAAACCCAAACCCTTCAGACGAGGTGGCACATGAAAGAGGAGATTAGTGGTTCCATTCAGAAGGGGGCGTTCATTTCTGCACCTTCCTCCTTTTACCCAATAAAGTGTCAAGGAAACACCTTGTTGACATCTTCTTTACCAAATAATGATCATAATAAGAACCCCCCCTCTTCTGCTGACCCCTGTGGGGAGTCTGGATTGCTCTGCCAAGCATGCAGCAAAACCATCTCACCAAGAATTTACCCCGCGGCTCAGTCGAACTCCTGCAATTTAGTTAAACATGAGGTGGAGGGACGTTAACGTGTGTATTCAAAGGACTGCAGTTCACTGTAATCATCAATAACTTGGTGAATAAAATAAAAATGATTGTTTTTATAGTCGGTGTCTTTCCCAAACAGGAAGAGAAGTGAGGTGAGGAGAGCTGAACGATACACAGGCTACAATGTCATGAGAAACAGAAAGGAAATGTCGACGTGAGGCATCGCGCTATCCCCCCCACCCAGCGAGTGACGCGACCTCCGACCGAAGGTTCTGAACCTCCGTCTCCTGGCTGGCCCTGCCACGTCCTATTTGCCATAACACAGGAGCTGAGGTGACAGAGAGGGGTGTGACACCACAGAAGAAGAATGTGAAAAATAATGATTCCTGTAGCGACAGCATTAAAAGTGTTAGTTTGGATGTGAAATAGAGTGAAACGGCTCTAAGGAGAAGATTTCTGTCACTGACAGCAAGTGATAGTGCGATTAGCAAAGGACGGGAAAACAAGTGATTATGCTTCAAGGAATCCTTGACTAATAGGATTTATGGCTTAGAGGTTCTGGACCTACAGCACCTAGAGGGGCGAGGGTCAGACAGATAACCTGGGAAAGATGAGCTGAGAAGAACGGGACGTGCTTGCACACAGGTTGAGGAACATCAACTACTTGTTCGTTTGATGCGTTAGTTATTACTTGTTTTGGCAGCAGTCGTGTGTTTGTTAGATAGGAGCAGTGGTGCGTGTTTGTATGTGTTGGATGATATCAGGATTGAGACACAAGCTTCTTGGGGCTCACCGGGGTGGTCAGTCTCCCGCCTATAGGTATCTGAAAAGAACGGGGAGGAGGGAAGCATCAGGGGGATCAGCCCGGCTCAGCCCTGCTGATCTGCACAGGAAGTACAAAGCATGGGAACCCACCAGGGAACCTAAACTAGTCTCCGAGAAGCAAATCTGCAGATAAACCCTGAAACAAGAAAGAAAATGTCACAGGTAAAATGATGAATAACATTAAATCTTCATACAGTTGATCAGACATGTGCTCTACTGTAATTATTAATTGACAAAACGGAATGAGGCATAATCAGCTGATCAGCCCACTGTGCAAGGTACAGCACTGTTATCTGCCTCCTCGCGAAGGATGATCGCCTGAGGCTACGATGACCACAGGTAAATATTGGTTCAGGATTTCACAAGTGTTTGCTCATCAAAAAATGATTCTGTTGTGTATGGCTGTCCACTGGACTCTGTGGAGAGGTGGTGAGAGGAGGATGTTGGCCAAGCTGACATCCATCATGGACAACGCTTCTGACCCACTGCGCCAGACAGTGGAGGCTCTGAGCAGCTGCTTCAGTGGAGACTGATCCACCCACAGTGTAGGAAGGAGCGATACCGCGGGTCCTTCGTCCCCACGGCTGTTAGACTTTACAACCAATCAGTTTAGCAGCCCCAGCCCTGTATATGGTATATGTTGCACTCTGATTATAAATATTGTAAATATAGTAAAATCTTTTTGCACTGCCTGTTATCTGTAGCTGCTGTAATAATTGAATTCCCCCAATGTGGGATCAATAAAGGATTATCTTATCTTATCTTATTGTTACCACACTGCTCTGCAGTGATGTTCCATACTGTACTGAAATTAAAGTACTTTATTTTATAGCCTGTCGGTGTCGCTTGAAGCATTAATGTGAAACTTGTCATCTTACACACAGAATAGTGATTAAGATATTTATTTGCAGTAGAAGTACATTACAGTACCAGATTCTTTTGTTTTTATGTCTGCATTTTATCTCTATGTGTAAAAAATCTTTTATAGAATCTGTGAGTACATGTTTATTTGTCTCATCGATATGATGTTATCCTAAAATCCTGTTGATTTATCAGATTAACGTAACGGCATGTCAGAGGTGTGGTGTTGTGGGCTTGAGTCCAGACCTTCTGGCAACTGTTACTTTTGTTCAAAGTATCAATCATTACTCTTTTGTAAGATATATTCAAATACATCTGTAAAGTTTATCACTGTCAAAGAAATGTTGTGAAACAAAAAATGAGTCATTTCTAGCTGATATGCATTGAACTAAATCATTTATACAAACGCATCAATGCGCAACACAGTTTGACTATCGAGTGCAACTGCACCAACATCAAATACGACGCCGCCATCTAGCGGCATAAATGGAGCATTGCAGCACACGCGTTCGCTCCTCCTGCACACGTGGTGGCGCTGTTTGCGTCTCGGGGCGTTTAATGATCGACGGGCTTCCTTGACTGGACGCGCGCGTGTCGTTTGTTGTGGTGGCGAACAGCGCAGTGTGTAAACACACGGAACGCGGAGGCTGCTCTCACACAGTTGTCTGTTGGTTTAATGTCAGTATATGGATTGCACGACTTTTTCTGCTGACTGAGGCATAGCAGGGCGGAGAGCACATTTAAAAAAGAGCAGCTGCGGTTGTTTACTCGTGCAGAGGACGGAGGAAGCTAACTAGCGACCCGCTGACGACCATGGCAGCAGCTGATCCGGCTGAGAGCGAAGGCGGCGCCGCTTTCTCCGGCTTGCAGCACCGGGGCTGGGATGAGTCTCAGCTCCGCCAGTACTCTTTCCCAACCAGGCAGATACCTAGACTGTCTCATACTGATCCCAGAGCAGAGATGCTAATTAATAACGAGGTAAACCTGTTACGTTGGCTTGCGGAGACATGTCGCGCTGCTTACTCGCCGTGATGCTAAATTAGTTGAGGCATCTTGGATATTTTCAACAGTATAAAAAGCGCAATATACTCTGTTTGTCTTAGAGTTTGGTTTAGGAAACGGTATCTAGGTCTGAGTCCATTAGCTCCGTTTGTATGCAGTCAGTCATGCAAAGACATAAACATGTGAAGGTGTTTATTATGCACATGCCAAATGGTCGAGTAAGGCAGCTGCCTTGTGCACGTCTAGACGTCGTTATATAAAAATAACAAGCCCTCAGTTACGTGTTTCGCTTCTGCTGGACGTAAGACCACTGGGTTTCAAGTTTGAGCCTATTTCTAATCAGTTTGTTGTTTACAGTATAGGTTTAAATCGCGGGACATCATTGTGGCTGCTCAGAGTTGAGTCAGACCAGCGGCAGTTTTCTGCAGTATGCCAATTAATACGGACTTCCCCTGCCCTGGGATGCTTTTGATGCAGCAGCTGTTGCGCTGTGACTCAGTGTGACAAATCAAACTTGTATGTCTTGTTTTTTATGTTCAGGTGATCAGGTTGAGACAGCATGTATTTCGCTTGAGTAGCTGAACTGAAGCCAATCTTTTATTGTCTCTAGTCATTCCACTAAAAATGTTCTAATGAGTTTAGTCTTGTCTCATGAGTCCTTATAGAGTAACTCCGGGGCACTTTTGGGCCTGTGTCGTGGAAGTGAACCATGTCAGTTTAATTTGCTGGTATTTTTTTGAATGCAGCAAGAAGCTACGTGAATAAAAAGGTGAATGTGATATCTTTGACTGAGATTATAGCACTTGACAGCAAGACCCGGGTGGAATCTTTACACCAAACACACAAATGGAGCAAATTAGAATTACTTTTATGAGAAATGCCAATTGTTTTGAAATAGTTTTCGAGGTAATTAAAACAACGATACCAAACTGAAGTACATGCTATTCTCTGTCATCTCGCTTGGAACTCTTTGTGTGGTGCTTAGCAACTTTGAGATACAAATGTTTGTATGCATACTAATTTTGATGCTACTCCAGAATATGCAGAGCAGGAAAGATAAAACATACTGTGCTACTTATAGACAACAATATCAGCCAGAGGCACAAAATTATTATTGTATACAACTATTATTCAAGACAATAGCAGTGCATTTATTTACTTATATCCTTATAAGAACTACAGAGAGCATATTTAGAGTAAACTTGAAGTGATATATCAACACAACAGTTATGGGTTATGCTTGTTTTCTCCATTTAGTTTGAACGTGCTATTTAAGTTCCCATTTTGTAGAACTCTCCTACAGCCTGTCACACGCGCGCGCGGCAGCGACATGTCCAAATATGGTCCTGAATCCTGTCCCGGACAGGTTCTGTCAAAGCTCTAATAACTGGCATCTTCAGCATCAGTGGGGTCGCGTGCGGCGCTCGAGACCTGCAAAGAGACAAAGGCCAGAAACACGCGGTGTGTGGGTAACTACCCGTAGCTGAGCGCGCGCTGGGTATTTTCCAGCGTTGTTCTTCTGGACCGCAGACATCCTGCTCGCGCACACCGGCGAAACTGGAACCAGGGAGCGCGCCCACGGGTCTACGTTGAGTTAGTCACGTAGCCCTCGGAGCTCGGTCGGGCCATAAACCGCGCTATCAGTGCAGGCTGCTGCGCGCGCGCGGTAGGCGGCACGTTTCCTCATTGTTTAAAGAGGGTTTTAGCAGTAGTATTGGAGAAAAAAAGACTGCGACACCATCAAAACTAGATCAAAGGAACCGGTTTTGAATACTAATTCAATTAATGAATATGAGCGGTAGTCTTTCAGCTCTACAGTGTATAGGTAGACAAATGTAGTTTTTTATGTGTTATCACTGAAACGAAGTGTCCTTGATCTGTTTTCAGGAGCCGGTGGTTTTAACAGACACTAACCTCGTCTATCCTGCTCTCAAATGGGACATCGCATATCTGCGGGAGAACATTGGAAATGGAGACTTCTCTGTTTACGTAGCAGAAAACCACAAATTCCTCTACTACGATGAGAAAAAAATGTGTAACTTTGAGAACTTTGTGCCCAAGTCACGGCGGATGGAAATGAAATTCTCACAATTTGTCGAAAAAATGCATGAAGTGGAGGAACTGGGAGGAGAGGAGAGGTAAGACTTAACCCTGTCTGAGCTGAGCCCGTCTTAAAAAGCCGAGTGTGAGGGCATCAGAGGACAAGCATGTTGCTGTGACCTGACTTGGCTGCACACACGTTCAGATCACTTACTAAAGCAACTCACTGACCCGTTGGTAGCAGCTGTTATCAGTGTGGATTTACACTGTCCCCATCCTTCAGTGTCACATTGTTCTTCAGGGCTAAAGCCGACAAATGACCCCAAAATAGAGTTGCCTTGTAAATGAGGACCTGTCATACAGACTCACTGACTGCTTTTGATCGTAAGCGTTAGGCTTGTGTAAATTAAAGTGTGTTGTGCTTTTTCAAACTATCAAGAGTATATCTGCAGCAGACCCTCAATGACACAGTAGGGAAGAAGATTGTTGTTGACTTCCTTGGTTTCAACTGGAACTGGATCAACAAGCAGCAAGCCAAGAGAAACTGGGGACAGCTGACATCCAACCTGTTGCTCATAGGCATGGAGGGTAAGAGTCTGCACCTTCTGCTTTAAACCTTGGATCTAAGAACAATCTCCTGCTTCTGTAATTATAGATGCTTCTGTTTTCAGTTTCCACATGTCATCTTATATCAATATTATTCATTGACTACAGGCAACGTGACACCAGCTCATTACGACGAGCAGCAGAACTTCTTTGCACAGATTAAAGGACATAAGAGATGCATCCTGTTCCCTCCAGACCAGTTTGAGTGTCTCTATCCGTATCCGGTTCATCACCCCTGTGACAGGCAGAGCCAGGTTAGCCATAGATCCTGTTTGGTTGAAAATGCTCAGTCCAGTTACATTTAACACACATCAGAAAGGAGGATAGAAAGACAACTCTGAGGAACAGCGCGTTTTGTAAATTATATATTTTTTATTTCTAGGTTGACTTTGATAATCCTGACTATGAGAGGTTTCCCAACTTTAAAAATGCTGTTGGCTATGAGGCTGTTGTTGGTCCTGGAGATGTGCTCTACATCCCAATGTATTGGTAAGAAGTACATCTATAGGATTATATATTGTTTGTACTAGAAAATAAATAAACTATAGTTTTACATATACTGGTGTCGACTGTTTTGAGGCTTGTGCGTTTTGCGCATGTGATTCTTGCAATTTTCACTTTCAAATAGTGACTTAGCTATACTTTGAGATGGAACAAAGCACTTGGCTGTTATTATGATTAAAAAGTTAAAATATATATACAAGTATTGCCTTTTAATGACATGTATTTGTTTTTCAGGTGGCATCACATTGAGTCCTTGTTAAATGGAGGAGAGACGATCACTGTGAACTTCTGGTACAAGGTATGCACATCTGAACCACTACGACCTTTGTTTCAACGTGCACGTCTGCCTTTCTGCTACATGTCTGTGTTTTCCTCCCTCATTTGATCAGGGTGCCCCCACACCCAAGAGGATAGAATACCCGCTGCGAGCTCATCAGAAGGTGGCCATCATGAGAAATATCGAGAAAATGTTGGGAGAAGCACTCGGAGACCCTCTTGAGGTAAAGACATTTGCTGTTTTCCTCATATACAATACAAGCTCTACCCAGTAACCATGTTATGGACTGAAAAAGTTTCACTTGGATGTCACATTGCCAGTTTCTAGAACATCAAATCAGATCCACAAATAGGTCACCTGCTGAGTGAAATCTCCAGGGCATGCTGACCCTTCCAGCAACCCAGTTACTGAGAATATTTATGGCTTACCTGGTTTAGTACAAAGAAAAGATATATGCAATCTGGGGCAAGGAGTAAAAGCAAATGACATGCCACAGTGAGGGATCTCATGCTAACCAGACGCCCTCTGTTCTCTTCAGGTTGGACCTTTACTGAAAATGATGATTAAGGGGCGATATGACCATGATCTCAGTTAGAGCCCAGCTCGGTACTGCTAACTAGACTGCTTCATCAACAGTACGTAAGTGGAAGTGAGACGACTCTCACACGTGTTATGCACATTCTGACTTTGGAGCTAATATCTCTGCATGGCAATAAGCTGCCGTCATGAAACCATTCAGCTTCTGGTTGCTCCAAGTGCCATCGCCATCACAAATGCTCACAAACCGTTATGGAGGACACATCTGTCCAACTCATGGGAATTTCTTACTTGAAGTCTTTTTGTTGGGGAAGAGACGACTGAACTTGGCTCAGATCTAAATATATTTATGTGAATCGCTGTTCTGTCAACATCCACATGACTAAGCTAATAGGTATTTGGGTGTTTGCTCACCTAGTCAGTAAACTTTGAGATTGGTACCGTTGGAGAGGTCTGAATATTTAACCACTATTAGATCAATAAAAAGTTATTGTAAATACATACACCACATATCAGTTCAATATGGGACATTTCTTTTATACTGTACATGTAATACAACAGTTGTGACTTGTGCGATAAATGTGGAATGGCCCTACTGCAATAACAGGCAACTTTACAGCTCGTTTTGTTCATTTTTCTATAGAGGAGAAGCGTTTTGGAAATATTTATCAGTGTAATTTACACTGTCTCTAAGCCTAATAATGTCATGGTTTTGGGGGAGTGCTCTGCAAGAATTTTCAGTTGCATAAAAGACAGCATAGGCACATTAATAAAACACAGTGCAGTGATTAAAAACTGATGAAATATGATCAGAATGCGTGGGTGTGGAAAACCGCCTCATATATTCAACGAAAGAAATATATGAGTTCTGATAACTTATTTTTAGCAGAGTTATTGCTTTGTGTTATATTTATGCTCTTTAGCGTTTGATATATTTCAAGGACTTCGTGGACGTGTTCTTGTGCGTACTAGTCGAAAGTTGAGGGAGTGCTGTTCATAAATTACAAACTCCAACTTTAATTGCACATACAGTTGACTTCCAGAGTAGAAAATACAGTAAATTATTACAGTAATGGCAGGTTATGTTTCCTTGGAATTATATCTTAAAAGTGTTAAGATGTAAATATGGCTTGATATGATAGGTTGATTTTGAAATAGAATTAGCAGCTGCTGCGATGATATTGCACCATCTAGTGGAGAGTAGGTGGTCACTACATGTTACTGCTGCACGTTTACAGTATGTTTTGTTAAACCCAGAAAGCTGCAAAGTGTTTAAAAGTTCACAATTCTTTAACAGGGCTTATTATTACTGTGGATTTATTATCTTCAGAAATACACTTGACTTTCAAACGCAATATTTAAAGACCTTGAGGATCAAGGTACATAAACGAAGGGAGGGTATGAATTTGTGATGTGTGTGCCAAACCCACATACGAGCCTGACAACTCTGATCCAAACCATGAGTAAATAATGAACGGTTAAATGGGAATAGGAATATTTTAGCACTTAACCTCCCATGTAAGGGAAGGTCTGTTTAAAAAATTCAGTTTTTTATTCCACAGTGATTGAAGAGTACTACTTTCCTAAATGTGCTGATGTAAGAGTGATGCTTCACCTCTTCTTTTACTAAATTAGCTGTGTTTACTGAATGTGCCTTGCTTAATGACATGGCACAAAGTGGAACTTGATTTTTTTTAATTACTAAGGTTTTTAATTAAGGTTAAAATGTTTCTATTCACTCTGGCATTAAACGGCTTCACAGGTATCAAAGGTGCATCTCAAAGTGTGTGTTGAGATAGAGGCATGTTTGTATTGATGGATAGATTTTGTTTGTTTTTGATTTGAACATACAATGGTCTCATTTCTCTAATTAAAAGTTTATTTGCAAATTAAATTGACAGCGACTGTTGACTTCTCATACCATAGCTGTGCAATAATTTATGGTTGCAATTTAAATTATTTTTGTAACAAATGAATAAATGAACACAAATTAGATGGTAGTCTACAAAAATTAGTATTTATTTACTATAAATTGTACATCAGCAGTTTCTCAGAGGAGGGAGGGGTCAAACCATTTCATTAAATGTGGTCCACGCTCTACAGTAACCGCCATCATATAGTAATTAAAGACACGTATCGGTAACGCATCTTTAACACCACCAATCAAACCCAATTGCTTATAGTTGCACAAACAGCTGGTGTTATCTAGTTAACAAAAACTAACAAAGTCATGTATCCTAATAGAAGAGTAACCAGAAATAAGAATCCAATCAATCAAGAAAATTCCACAACCAACAACCACAAGCAAAGCAAAATTCACAGAACACAAGAGATGAACAGAGTCATGACAGAGAACATTATAGAAACACACCCTGAAAGCAAACAAGAGCACCTCTTTACAACAAATGCATGATCAGAGAAACTGCTCATCTAAATGTATATATCAAAAATAAACCATTAAATCCTGTTGAATGTAACTTTAAAATGAAGCCCTCCAGCAGCATGTTTTGGTTAACACCTATGGAGCAACCACAGTTATGCCAGAATTTATAGCACTGCAATAGTGTATACACTTCAGGAAGTGAACGTGTTTCACCACATCTAATAAGAGCTTAGTTGCATCACTGACAAATATTTAACAGTTCCTCTCAGGCCGCTCAGAACTTTTCAGATTAATGTTTAGTAGCTCAGAGACAAGTTTTATGTTCTCATCCATTTTTTGTTTCCTTTTCAAGTAGTCAAAAATAACTTAACACAAAAAATATTGCATATTATAGTAAACGCATGTCATGTGCAGTAAGTGGTGTCACACAAAAGGTCTGTTTTGTCTGAAACCATTTTGATGCACAAGTTTGAAAATTGTCCACAGCACTATCGCCGCCTAATGCAAAAAAAGAAAACCAAACTTTTAATGAAATTGGCATCAACGATTTAAGTTGCCTAGAATTGATTTTACAGTATCAATGAGATGTATTTACAGAAAGGAAACTAGATTCATCTCTACAACTTTGCCATAATTGTGAATTTTATTTCTAAATTTCTACAAAGTAAAAAGATAATTTGTAGTGAATTAAAAAAAAAAAAAAAAGTCCTGATATCAGACCTGCTGAGATGGCAAAATGTATAAGCAATTACACAAACAAGAATACAAGGTACAAAAAATATCACACCAAAGGTTTAAATCACCTCAGAAATAGTGATGCCACTGGAACACGCAATGTTTTAACAAAGGCATATAATGGTAACGGTTTAAAATAAGCCACTAACACATTAACAAATATCTTCCTTTACTTGGAAATTAAAATCTAACAAATTCAGCCTAAATAAATGTAATACAATTTAAATAGTGTAAACAATAATGTCAGTAGCTTTTCTGCGCTTGTCATCAATGGAATCTGTACTTTCGTGCAGGCTTGAGGTTGACGTATGTCTTTTTCATGTCCTCTGTCTCATTTGTCTTCACAAGTTGATATCTCTCTCCTTTTGTGGTTACCACTTGGTTACCGTGATAGCGAACAAGCTTCTTTGGAGCCTGCATAAATCACACCACGCATGTTTTATTGAATGGAACACATTTGATTTGTCCTTGTGAACATGGAATATAACCTGAAACTTACATCTTTGGGAGCGACAGGCCGATGGGTTTTCTTGTCTTCCTCCCTGTCTACCAACATGTACCTAATGAGGATGAAACACAGTAGTGAACAAAAAAATAGGCCAGTTCTGCTCTCGTATGTAATAGCCATCACACTCACTTCTCAAGGATGCTCTCTTTTAGTTTCTGGTCTGCTAGTGAGGAAATAGTCTTCCCATGGTTTACCTGAGGCAGAAAGATACAATCAAATCACTCTACAGAAACCTGGAACCAGATGAAACGAAATATGAGTGACAGGTTTTCTGTGGGTAAGAAAGACTCACATCTAGAGGAGTGGGGCTGAGTTGGACATCGCCCTCTATGATAAGGCGCACAGCTTCCTCCATGTCTCCTTTAGCAATAGACAGGGCACTGCGAGCCTCAGACAGGCTACACTTGGGAAACATCTCAAGCAGGTGCTGCTCCTGAGTCTCCCATTCAGAGACTGGCAGCTGAAAATATAGATATTTATATTACCCTCTGTTTAGATGATTCTAAATAACAGTAGAAGCTGCAAACATCGTGTTACGTTACAGTAATCACATCCAGACAAATAGAAATAATGCGTTAAAAAAATTTAATCACCTTAGCAGTGGCGCCCTCTATCTGAGTTGTAAGGCACTGCGTTTCTCTCTCACGAGGTCGTTCACTGGGCAATGTGGCCAGTTTCAGGGAAATGTCCTCTGCCGTTGTCTTGGGCTCACTGCTCTCTACATCAGCACACAGTAATATGTCAGGCTTCTGTTCCACATCTGAATTTGAATGTCTCCATGGCGTTATAAAATAAACAATACAAGGCTGTGCTGTACAGAAGCTACCTGAGGTCCGAGCAGTGGCCAGTTTTGAAGCCAGGTTGAACATCATTTCACAGACCTTTACACTGAAAAGGTGGAGAAAGACTTTGAAATGACAGAACAGCTTTCTGGTGTATCACAAACACACAGCTGTATATCCATGGGCGCGGAGGGGCCAGTACCTGTCAATTTCAGCAAAGCCAGGGATGTAAGCTTCAAGCATTTCAGCAAAGACCTCCACGTCAAAGTTCTCCTCAGCACTCTGCTGGGAGCCGAGGTCCTCCAGGACGCCAGTGATGTAGGACAGCAGGACGTCATCCAGTGTGCTGCGTTGGGGGGGGGGAAACACCGGAGCGCACCTGACATTATTAAACATGCCATTAAAACGATCGTCATCACAAGGAGGAGTTGCTGACCTGAGATCTGCATCAGGGATGTAAGTCTGGATGAAGTCGTGCAGCGTGTTGTGGATGATTTCGTGGAGGTCCATCGCGTTCTCCTGCTGCACAGTGGAGAGAACACGGAGTCGACGCTGAGGGTCCAGCAGAAGGTCACGGCAGCTGTCACCCACGTCAAACACGGCCAAGCAGGTGTAAGAGGAGCGTGTGGCCCCTGCAGCCGCTCAGCTAAGGACACAGCAACTACGGTCTAAAAACGCATCCACCACCGCGAATAAACCCACTCACGGCTTATTTAATCAAAGACACACGTAGACGACGCAATGGATGCAACAGCGTGTTACAGTTGTGTTCGGGTGACGTAACCCTGGTCGTGCTGCCGCTGGTCAGCGTTAACATTAGCATCACAGCTCCTTTGTACAATTACGTTGGTTATCGCTGAATTGCTAATTGGCGGCACTAAACCACCGCAGCAGGCGGAGGCCGCGTTGATCTACGTCGCACTTGTTTCGTGCAAGAGTCACTCAACAACGTCAACCTCCATTTTGTGTAGAATTAACGAGATGTTGTTAGCAAACTAGCGCTAGCCAAGTTGTTAGCTAACAATAGCCGCTAGCTAACGGTTTAATTGCCAAACTCTCCGCGGCTACTCGAATGTCGGCGACTTTACGCGGAGCAGCGTTTGCTGGAACTTACTGTTACACAAATCACGGGGACATGAAGCTCAGAGTTCCCCCCAGATGCAGCAGGGGAGGCTGGTCGCTGCGGTCGTCCCAGGCTTTCTGTCGGTGCTGCCTGTTAGCCCGCAGCCCGCACGATTCAAAACACTGGCACGTCATTTCCTCCGAGTCTCATCGAGCGCAGCTGTAAGTTGTTGTTGTTATTATTTTATATTATCGTTATTAAAGGCTGACGGGAAATGCTTTTGGCCACAGGAAGGCGCTTTGCACACCGATCTGCGGCCACGCTCACTCGTCCAGTGGAAGGGAACTGGATGCGGAATCAGGACAACTGCGCCTGTTTCTTGCCAATGTAAGTCAGAAAAGTGGAGCAGAACTAAAGCACGGACGGAGTTACACAGAACACAACGGACACACGTTACGGCATCATGTCTGAATGTGAATGTTTTTCACTGGTCTGACTTTTCAACCACAAATCCGCTTTCATTAGGACGCACTTCATGAACGTGAATCTAACCTGCATTAAGCCGGTGAATAGTCTACTCTCACTTTGACATTATCTTATATCTTTTGCTGGATCCATACATAGTTGATGATCCAGGTGTTATCTGAGGCAGCATCAGTGATGTCATCAGATCCTTCTTTTGGTTACCTCCGCCTGTGTTGGAATTATAACAGATATGTACCTGTAAATCATTAATGCCCATTCAATTGTTTTCTTTCTCCCTTGGCAGTATCTCTTGCCTCCTGTAGTATTTCATCAGGAAATATGGTACACGCCGCAGATAAAACAAGTAAGAGCAGTTCTCAACTTGGCTGAACTCTGTTTCAACTCTGAGGTCATGGCTAGACAGGTGGGGCTGAGGTATCAGGGCATCGTATTTTTCTCCATGTGCGAGCTTTTAAACTCACAATACTGCGTTTGTAATCATGGTGGAGCATCAATATACTATAAAGTACTGTGACCTATTGTACGGGTTCACAGTTTAAGACTTTACATCCAAGGTAAAACAGCAGTCACGTTTAAAAAAGTCACGTTTTTATAGCAAACACAACTACTGTATAAAATCATGCCTTACACGCTATCCAACTCAAAATGTAGTGATAGACAGCTACTCCTGCTGCAAACCTGTTTTCTGTTTGAATCTAAAAGTTTGTCAGCACCAGGTGGCAGCATTGAGTTATTGTGACTGCTCTGTGATGGTTTGCTCCTAAGATCATACGCAGAAACAAAAATCAGAGTAGAATTAAATCCGAAAGCAAAAAGCCTTATTACAGACACTGAAGATGAGTAGTTTACTGGTAAAAAAACAACAAAACAAAACAACTTTTTTGAGTCTAATTTAATTTTGTGGCCATTGTTGGATTATATGTGTAGCTTATGTTGTGGAGGAAGGCGGTTCTCTTTTTTTCTTTAATATCAGTCTAAGGAGGGAACAGCAGCGCTGATTATACTGGTTGCTGTGCACATCTATGCTTTTGTGTGAGACATAAATGTGTTTAACTGGCCCTGGCTGTACTGAAGGACCCCGTGCAAGCCTCATCCAACTGTGTTTCATCATTATCATTATAAATTACATTATATTTATCACTGTTAGAGGCAGTGAAATGTGAAAATATCTCTAAAGTGAATTAAACTGAAGTTGAGAGCCATACCTAAACGTTTCCTTTGAGGTCGTTTGTCCTGGTCTGCAGCTATTTCCACTTAATGAAACCGCATTCCATGGCACAAACGTATAGGAAACATACAGACATGCAGCTGTATAAACATAGTTCTATCGCATATGAACGCACGTACAGTAAGCAGAATGACGGTGTACAAATGTCACTTGCCATCAATAACAATAAGGACCCTATTGCACCTCAGGCAACATCATTTTTTAACATTTCTTTTAATAGAGGAATGGAGCCACATGTTTGTGACTGTATTGTGCATTAAGTCAAACAAAGAATAAATAATATAAAAACTGCTAATAGTGTGTTTATAGGTTTCACCTCTTAAACGCTGGTGTACAATCAAGCATGTCAAGCAACAAAGTCGAGTCAGGGCACATAATGTGGATATTGTAGTGGTGGCGCACATTTCTGTTTTCACAGAGACGAGGGGTTGGGGGCTGGGTGTCTAAGACACAAGGAAGAAAAAAAAATCACAATTCTGTATCATTTACTCCCAAATTAATTACCCTTTACCTAACTTTAGACAATAATGCTCAGGGCTGTCTGTCAGAACGCTATTCTGTTAATATTTGATTTGCAGTTCAGCCAGACTGACTTCATATTTAGATTTAATTGTATTTTCTTTGTGAGAGTGTAGATTTGCATCCACAGTTTCAAATCACCTGTGCAGGAGAGATGGGATTGTCGCTTCATTTGCAGAAAGGATTTGTTAAAAATTTTAAACACTTAACATATCTGTTTCAAAGCATCACAAAAGGTGCATTTACAGAGTGAATTCAAGCACAGTGCAGGCTAATTAATTGAAACTTTTACAATATGAGGCCTCCTTCATAACCATAACCCACTTTTAATCACGCCGCAAACTTGCTAATCATTTTACCTGTTCCTGCGTGGTTTTGAACACAGTTCAAAGCAATAGATTTGTACGAAAGTTCACTATCAAAAACACCGGTGACAAAACTGGCACATGTTTTTAATTAAATTTTACCTTCACTTGTTTTTCTTTATCAAGAGCTGCTGGGTTGTGCCTTGAAAGAACTTGGAGCATGGGATTAGCTGGACGGGACAGTATGAGGGCGAGGCTGACCTGGTCCAGATCCGGGCCACCTGTGTGGGCTAGCCTGCCCTCCCGTCTGCCTCCCGTCCTGTCTCCAGGAAGTGGTCACCAGTCTATTGCCTATCCCTCCCTCCCCTTTAACTTCATAAGCAGAGCACAAAAGCTGAAAGCTGGCAAAATGTTAAAAATTCACTGTAAATTACTGTGAACAATGAGCAAAAGCAAAAATAATACAACACCAAATCCTGAAAGTGTGTGAAATAAAGTAGGCACATTAAGCTACAACAGATGGGCTAAGCACTGAGTCACTGTAGGCTGGTTCCAGTGAATGGGCCGGTGTCCCTCGTCTTGGTCTGTGTGTCTCTGTTCAGCAGTCGATAGGTTAACCTGCCTGTGGTATCCATCTTGTGTTGCCCCCCTCGCATTACCATTGATCTGAGGGAAATAAAGAGCACACGTGTTATTATATACAGCCCAGAAAAACACCCTCTCACAGTGATAGAGTGAACAGGCCAAATGTATGAAATATTGCCCCTGCGACATATTCTGTCTTCCTGTCAATAGTGCAGCCTTTGCCCACAACCTAGATCAATAGGGACTTATCTTTTCATGATAACACATAACAATGTTGTCCGTTGTCTTTTTCTGATATTGAGGTTCTAATTCGGCCTCTCCACCTTTTAAATCATTTATACTGGTGTGTATATCTTTGCTACTATCTCCCCTTTTTTTTTTCCTAAGAAATAAAATTGCCGCTTTTCGCAAGTCAGGGATGTGGCAGTTACAAATTTACATGTTGGTTTTCTGGACATTTCTCTGAAGCTTTTGGGGGTCTCTCATGTGTGAGACTGCTCAGTGGAGAGAAGACACCCCTCTGTAAAAACATCTGTTGTGGAAAAGGCTGTCAGACTCCCTTTTGTGGGCTTCGTCTCTTCTTTGCACAGAGATTGTCATTTGTTTTGATCGTTTATGTGGGTGAAAGAATAGTGATAAAAAATCTGGAGAATGTACCCATGCAGCTGAGCAGTAGGCAGTTGGGCTGTGCTTTTTGTTGTTTCTCTTCGTCTAAAGGAGCATTTCTCTGTGCGTTAGTTGCATCGTAGTTTGCACACTGAGGCATGTCATGTAACTATGTTGCTTAATGTAAAAGTAAACTAGTGAGTGATGTGACAAACTTAAGCCGTATGCCTGCTGAAATTATCTATCTCAGAGAAGACACATTCCTCACTTTCCATTACAATTAAAACCCATACTGTTCTATTTGTGCCAGGGTCATGTAGAAAATTAAAGCAGTCAGTGCAATTTAAAATAAAGCAACCCTAATGAATTACATATAGCCATAAATGACTATAGCATATGTTGTCAACAGAATCTCTGGCTCGTGGCTTATTTTACTTTTATCATTTTCCGTCCACAGGATGTTCTTAGGGCACCTGTGCTGCGCTGCCACAACACACATCAACCACATTCTCCTGCTGTAGGTCAGCTGTAGTAGTTAGGTATAGTTAAGACACTCTGTCAGCCTTCTCATCATATCTGTGAAATTAAATCCTAAATAATCATTTTATTTGACAATTTTAACGGTTGGATTTTGAGGTTTATGCGTTTAATAGTAAACCAGTTGTGGATGAGCCTGTTCTGAGTTGTTTTCATTTGTTTTGAGGCACAACATGTGAGGCGTGTGGCATTGTCTCAGGTGGAAGTAGTACACATGTACTGAAAACGGATGTAACCTGAACGCAACATGCTGGAGTGTAGATGCTGTCTGCTTCATAAAATCGTGCACGTTTTTAATTTGCAACAGAAAATGTCACATTTTATATAGAAGAATTTCACTATCACGTAAAAGCCCTGGTTTAAAATATGCAAGAAATGCTCTGGTTTAATAAACACCAGTGGGATCCCTGCATGAATTAATGGGGCGCCTGTTTGTGACTGTATGATTTTCCTGGAGAACAGGTGAGTGTTTGAGTAGAGTGACACCTCATAAACTAGCTGATAACCTGTTCCTGTGTCTTATCTGTCTTCCAGACAATCCCTGGTCCCTGAGCACATTGTCGTTTCCCCTTGGGCCCATTATCAGATCCCCTCTGTAGGCTCTCAGCAGCTGCAGTTATTGTGGAAGTCTCTACTTTTATAGCCCCATGATGTCTGCGACAACACTGGCTTTTATGAGTGAGTACACGTTGCCTTTGCTTGTTCGAATGGTAGCTTCCTTCTTTTTTTAGGTTTCACTAAGTGGCTTCCTCAAATTTTTTTCCCCCATCGGTTAAATCCTTGGTGAGGTTTTATATTTTAAACTAATTTAAACAAAGCTGATTTAAAAATGTCAATGAGGCTTAGAAGCAGTCTAAAGTGCTAATAATATTTAAACACTGTAATAAAATAGGAAATTATGTCAAAGCTTATTGGAGAATGAAATACTCGTCTTATATTGAGGTTATTTCCAAATATTATAAAATTATTCATCTTTTCACAGTCAGCGCTGGTCGTTCGCTTGTTCTATCTGTGGAAAACGTGTTATCTCCCTCTGCCATTCATGTACACATTTATTGGATTTCAAGTCACTGGGATCAATCTTTTGGCCACCAGAGGAGCATAACTAATGGCAACATTAGAATGGCTTTGTGAGAGGGACTGGCCGGATGCGGGTTAACCAAGCAGGAAATAATCTAGGATTTTATATCCTGCATGAATGGCCATAGGATATGCTGAGAATAAATTAATCCCTCCCAAAATTTTAGCAGTGGGTTATCTTTTAAATGAAATCAGTTCAGAGGGGCGGGTAGTTTGTTTGGCTGATTTCTTTCTGGATGTGTTGCTTTCCGCGTGCACACGTGGAATTTCTTGGCAGATAATGACTGTCACCTTAATGCTCAGCCAGGGTCAGACTATCTATTCTGTCTCTGACTGCAGGTCTAGACGGCCTTCCTCTGGAAAGCCTTTTTTCCCTTCCTTTTAAAGACCTACTTCTATTTTCCTGTTGTGCCCAAACAAGGATTTTATAAAACGGGTGACATCGCCACACAAGCTGTCCACTGAATCCCCCTTAATTAAAGTGACGTTTAAAGCCTTCCTCAGACACTAATAAACCCCCCTCTCCATTAAGATCCTCCTAATTACTGTGAGCAAAGGAAAGGGGGACACACACAGACAGACAGTGTGGAGGTAAGCCTGCTGGCATTTGGCCCCATAAGCTGAGCACCACACAAAAGAAAATGTCCCCTGGGTTACCCATCCTACCAGAGACATTCTTTTTTTTTCAGCCTCACTCGCCCTCTCTTGTTTTTTTTCTTTATGAATGAAAGTATATGACATGTGGGGCAGAGAGTTTCCATGAATGGAGTGGAATGTGTGAAAAAGGGGGTTTGAACAGGACACAAGTCACAGCCACCTTATTAGTCATTAAGCAGTTCGGCATTACCGTTGTTTAAATGTGCAGATTGGAAATACGAGCGCTGTCTTATACGAACGTCGATTAGAATGGACCAATGCTCACTGTAAACTGGTGGAGGCACAGATCTTTTCCAAAAGCATCAATCAAATTTGTTTTTTCTGATGAAGCTTCAGTGTCAGTGAACCAATAAAAAATAAAAAGACACGTTAGTCCGAACCAGCTTTATAGTTGCTGAAATTGAGGTGACAAGAGGATCTTTTATGCTTAAACATCACACAGAGCCACAAAGTGCGTGGACAGTCACTACAGCGTCGGTGGCATAGACCTGCTCAGAAAGGTTAAACGTGTTTGGTTCGTGTCCTGGTCTGCAGATTAATGACGGTAACGAAGTTTCCATTAGTTGTGCAACTGGGGGAGACATGGGCGTTCATGCGGAAAGCCACATGACCAAGACAGAGATAAGACAAAATGAAATATGTCTTGATGGAGATAGGAGGGCCCAGGAATTGCCACTTCAAATTAGCAGCAAGTCCAGTTTGTTGTTACTTCATTAAGCCAACAGCCTCGGGAAAAATAAAAAGTGGGGTCACAACCTTTAGCAACAGGAAGGCCAGAAATTTCAAACGAGAGGCTCTGTTAAAAGTTCTATGGATGAAACTATGGACATAATACTGAGATGATGAGGGGACGTATAATTCAAAGTAAAATCCAGTTTTTGTCTTTTACCTACAACTGTTTTGTTTTGGGTTTATTCAGCTCTATCTGCTACTGTGTCATGTGTAAACAATTAAAACAACAAATAGAAGAAGAAGAAGAGAAACAATGATAAAAAGCAATGCTAGGTCATGTTTTATTTAATTATAAGTAAATTAAACAAAAACCCACTGAAGTCTGTGAATAAAGGTTAGTGAAGTGACAGTGGATATTTGTTTAGAACAGATGGTCCTTGGTTCAGGTGTGAGCTTACAGGCATAAATGTCCAGACAGCCACTGCAGAAACCTTATACAATATCACGTCAAAGTCTCCAGCACCACATCTCGGGCACATCAATAATATAAAGTCATTATAAGCTTTTCTACAAATGGCAGCAAATTATTAGATGATCATCAATATTACATGATGTGCATAGTGTTCTGTTTGTTGCTCTATAACACTTGTGTACTTCAAAACAGAGGCGAGCCGTATAATGCCATCCTTGTTGTAATACGAGCTGAGCATTGGCTCTTTATTTGCAGGCAGGGACTTTATTAGAGTCTATGGTTACAGACCCTTGGAAGGAGGACTATTGTATTCTTCATCCCGTCTCTGGCAAACATACCTCTGCTGCTCCCTTACTTTGTGATCTCTTCATAACAAAAGCAAGATTGTAGAAATCTGTAGTTTTCTGTTTTAATGCAAACATTAAAATAGGTGTTTGTTACTATTTATTTGTAGGACCTCACGCATAGTAAAAACACACTGGTCCATGTTTATTTCTTTAAAAGTCAGTTAAATTGCCTTTACTCCAATTCTCTCTCTCTCTCTCTCTCTCTCTCTCTCTCTCACACACACACACACAGACACACACACACACACATACCTATCTACCTACTCAGCAACATGGATCAGCAGCAGCTGACTTGGCTATAAACTCTGTGGCACAGGTAGACAGAAGCAGGGTCCAGCGAGTGTCTACTGAGGCTGCAGACACATCTGCCTGCTTGATTTCACCTGGTAACTGAGCATGTAGTATTTACTTCTTGGCTGAAATGCAATCAGGAGCTGGTAGCTGGCAAGAAAGCAATGAGCCTGCGATTAGCCGCAGTTCTCCCCCCGTTCAAGAGTTTCAGCTGTGGTAGGATAGAAAAAAGCGTCAATATCCAAAGTAGATACTGTGCAGTTTAGCAACTAGCAAAACACACTGCACACAATGTTTAGACATAAACTCACATCTATCCTGGTCAAAACAGTTAATTATGAAAATCTTGAGCACCTCAAATATTAATAAAACAGCACTTATTCATGCAGTGTGACTCATGTAGGGTCTCAAACTTCTTCATGTGGTGGTTTCATTGTTGAGGTTTGTTATTACCCGATGATAAACTTAATACACTAGTGACACTGAGGTTCTCATGTCGGAGCACTTTCCTGTGTGCGTGTAAACATTTTACATCCTTGAGACAAGAGTCACCTCTCTAATCTGGCTGAAGAAGCGTGTGGAGAGGCCCTTTATCCCGCCCTGCTTTAACTGGTTGCTCACAGAAGAGCCATTTACTTCCACTAATGGAGAGTGAGCTTTTCAGCAGGGCCTGCTCGCCTCTCAGCCCTATGAAAGAAACTTGACCAAAGAGGAGACATTAAGAAAACTAGTTAATCTGCCGCAGTCTGTCTGTGTCTACCCAGGGACTCAACCCAGCTCCTTGGTGCCTTTTCAAGAGGCTTCTCTTTACACCAACTATAGTCAAGTGTTGGATCAGCACTTTTCTCAGTAGCCCTGATGAAGACATAGCGGTTAAACAAACAAGTGGTTAGCCTTTTTGGTCACTCGCTGAAGGCTTTTAAATACGTTGCAGATTAAATAACTTCAACAATGTTTTCTCTATAAAGTGCTCCTCACTGAGCCTACAACGGTTTCAAAAATTTCAGAAATGCAAATTTGGCTGAATATTTATTTGAAACACTTGCTAACATTGGTGTTGCATGGCATAAATACTAAAAAAAACAGAGGAACAACAATACTTCTTTTGCTTTTACCTTGGGTTACTGGATTTTCCCTTATATAGAGAGATCCAATTATTGATTTTTAAAGCAGTGGGTGACTCTCTGAAACAGATAATAAAGCCTTACTCCCACTAAAAAGATCCTTTGCAATATGAGAAAGAACAGGAGCCCTACTACAATCACAAACAAGTCACTGTTACTTACCTTTGTGGGTGACAGTCAGGGCTTTTAACCTAAGACACTTGGTCTTTACTGACCGTTTATGGAGCAATCCTACTGTGGCAAGAGTGCTACACCAAGGTCATCAGTGGCTGCAACCGGAGTGACCTGTTGTTAAAGGTGGGACAAACAAACACAGGAGGAACTCTGGAGATTGGGGCTAATCACATAGGTAGCCACAAAGGTGGGTGGCAGGCAAGCGGAGCAGGGAAGAATAAATAAGGTGGTTGTTAGCACCGTTTTAGTGACGCAGAATAAAAAACGCACAGCAAAACGTGCATCGTAATGCGCTTGAACATGAGCTGAAATATGCCCATAGAGACATGCATGTCAAATAAAGACACACACGCGCAATCCCTTCTGTTTCAGTGGGGGCGACAGATGCCGTATGGACTGTTGTATTCTCAGCAGTAAAAGAGGGGCCTCAGGGTCTCTGCTGTCTGACAGTACACCAGGGATCAGCTGTGACACAGTGACATCGATCCCCTCATGTCACACACTCTGCTGTCCCAACACCAGCGTGTGCTTTGGTGTGTATCTTTGTACATGTGTGTGTTTGTGTTGTGGATCACGTCAAGAATACAAGACAGATTTATTGCAGACTTTAATGCACATGTGCCAGTAATACAGTTTTACAATACAATTTTTTTCACTGCTTTGGACCAGTAAAAAAATAAACGCGTTAACGTATTTAAATTTTTTTATGTGGTCAGTGTGTGTATACAGTGGGAGAGCTTGAAGTGCTGTGGGTTGTACTGCTCATGTTTGGCCAGTTGAGGCCATGCTTTCCTCAGGGTGGGCAGAGTCGGACCGGACCCTCAAAACGTGCTGTCACTCTAGCTCTAGTGTTAGCGTTGCACTATCACGAAATCTATTCTCTGTTGAAAGTACAGGTTGCAAGTAGTGTGCAAAAGTTTTAGGCAGGTGTGAAAAAATGCTGTAAACAAAGAAAGCTTTTAAAAACATTTATTTTCATAAATGAACAACAGAGAAATCTAAATCAAATCAATATTTGGTGGCACCTCCCTTTGCCTTCAAAACAGCAGCAGTTCTTCTAGGTTCACTTGCCCAGTTTTGAAGGAATGTTTTGAAGGTTGTTCCAAACATCGTGGAGAACTAACACAGATCTTGTGTGGATGTAGGGTTTCTCACATCTTTTTGTCTCTTCATGTGATCTCAGACACACTCCATGATGTTGAGATCAGGGCTCTGTGAGGGCCATGATATCACTTCCAGTACTGACGTAGTAACCAAATACTAATCTAATACTGATTAGATTTTGCTTTTGTTTGCTCACTTTGCATTTTGTTATTATTTATATTTCTAAAAGCATTTTTTGTTTACAGCATTTTTTCCACACCTGACTAAAACTTTTGCATAGTACTGTATGTGATAGTGAAGCTATTTTTAGAAGACAAGAGAAGTTGAACTACATTAATGCTGTTTACCTGGGAAGGAATCTAATTTAATTCGCTCAACGTTTTAGTGAGAAAATGTAAAACTTCAAAAAATAAAATGATCACACTGACAATGTGATGCAAAATGACACAATGCAAATAATGGAAGTTGAGTTTACTGAAAAAAGGTTCAAAATTATTCACAGGTCATACATTTAGTACTGATTTGACTGTGTCTGCAGCTGCACAAGCTTTTTATTACAAACAAATATCATTCAAATATTAATAAATGTATTTTGGCATGATCCATATTCATCAATTTTTTTTTTATAACAAATGATGAATATGACAATTTCCTAAAAAGTGAATAGAGTTGGACTCCCCTCCAGCAGCAGTGGTCCGCGCGCTGTTCTGGTCAGTCTCTTTACAGGTGCAAACCTTCCCCACAGCAAATCACAATGATCCTGTCAAATAAGTAAAACCAGGGAGATGTGTGCCCTGTGAAAGGGATATGCTCACCCTGCTAGTGGGCTCAGAGACGCCCCTTTGTTTCCTGGCATGTCTCACATACTTTCAGAGGCCAGATAAGCCCCAGCACCATGAAACACGGCTTTATGTTTGGAGTCTGTAACGTCCCGGAGAGGGCAGAGTGGACTCAGAAGAGAAATCAGTCAGTGAGCAGGTAATATGTTCCTAGTGTTGCACTTTATTAAAGAGCCAGATACATATAGGAGACCTGGTTAAATAGTCCTGAAGTATTTAAGTGGCTGCTGAAAAACGCACTAATAAGGAGGCTTTCACTCTAAATATTCCACCGTCCAACTTCTTTGTGGGATTGTTTTTTTATTTTATTTTATTTTCCCCTCTGAGGATCAGGGTTAGCTGGGATGGTGAAAGGTAAGGGGGGTTGGAGCGGAGAGAGGTGGGGCTTGGCTGTTTCCTGAAATCGGATTAGCAGCTACTCTACACTTAGATTGCAGGGACCGGGATCTTAGTTTAGCCCAGCTCAAGACCACCCAACAGGTAAACAGGTACATTACTCTGGGGCAAGAAGGAAAGTGAATGGGGAGGTAAAAGATGATAAAAATACTCATGAGAGATGGATAAAGAGTGAGTGAAATAAATACGTGACTCTCAGCCAGGCTAGTGAAAACAGATTTCTGTGCAGTAGTTTCTCTGAATTTAATTTCCAAAACTGCTTGATGTGGTGGTGGAAACGTATAAATAGCTATAAAAAAAAAAAGAAGACCGCGACAAACCTTGCTTACATTTGAAATTTATTCTGAACTACCAATTTGTGAACTTCCTCTTCTTGAACCAACTCTCTGGACCCTCACAAAAGACCTACATATCTCAACCCCAGCCCTCCCCGTGCACCAAGATATCTAAACCTCACACTGTCATGCTGCTGCCACTGCATCCCACAGAAAACCTCCTGAAAATTAGTTTTTGGCAACGGGCTCGCAAACACACTCTCCTGTCTGCTGCAAGCCACCAAGGCTTTGTTAGGCAGGCCTGCTCTGAGCCCAGAGCCTTCAAGACCCCCATTATGCAGCAGGACTCAGCGGGGCAGAAAGAGCAGGAGTGTTTTCGCCAGTCATGTGGGCACACAGGCATTATACACTCTTCAGTGGCACTGTAGATATTTTGTGAGCCTTACAAACAGAGGGGAGGCCTGCAAAAGCTGCAAGAAGAAGTTTTGATAATTGGGAGTTATATAAGTTCCCAAATCCTCGCAGGAGGATTTTAAGTTTTTTTTCCCCCTTTTTTCCCCTGTTGTGTATTTTGAAAAGCTGTGTGTGAAGGCCCCACTGTGAAGGTGACAAATCCTCTGACATAAATCATTGTGTAAAGGTTAAAGGAATATAGTCAAGTGCTCGGGAAAAGAGCCTCTAATTGCCTGCTTTGCTCCAGCTTTGCCGAGCAGTGTTTTACAAATTAAACAACAGCTCTTTCACACTACTGAGCCTCCGTCTGCGCGTGCACGACCCGAGCTTGTGCCTCTTTGTTTACGCTCGCCTTTATGTGTGTGTCCACTTTGGACTTATTGTAAAAATAAGCTTGTTCAAACCTCGCGTCAAGTCATATCAGCTGCAGCTGTGCAGGAAGAGCAGGAGTTTTTACTAATCAGCGGTGGACAAACTCAGGGCTCCCTGCATCTCAAACATCACTGCTTCTGTCAGGGGCCCTGAGTGCAGAACAGGCAGGCGGAGCAGCTCTGATCAGCAGTGTTGTGGTTTTTTTTCCCACTGAATCACACTGGGGAACACGTGTGTGTGTGTTTGAGATGCAGGGATGCATGGTGCTAACCCTCCCCTGAGTAGTAATGCATGAACTGTTAGCAAAACATTGTTGCTGCTGCTGTTGCTTTCTGTGTTAATAAGATGTGGATTGGGGTGTGGAGCGCGTGTGGGGCGGTGGCACAGATGTAATTCAAGGTTGACATCACAGGATTCAAAATGCACGTCTAGTCTGGGATATTGTGAATTTGGCAGACCTCACGCGAACTTTCAAAGTCAATACAGGAAACAACCGAGCGATCATTCGTAGATGATTTCACACGAGGCGGGTCAGAGAAATGATTACAAAATCATTTTAGATTAGACGTATCAGAACGTCATCAAACACTGTGATTTGGAAATAAATTCCCTTTAAAAGGCACATACATATATTCAATAACATGCTGACACAGACTTGCTCGTTACAAGCCCTCCATCTTTGTAATTGCTGTTCCTTTTGTGCAGCATTTCAAGCTGTCAGACCTCTCGCCTCCATGTCACTCAGCTGTGTGGACGAGTTCAGACTGTGTTTATGTATTTATGAATGCATGATTTTGTGAAAGTGTGTATTTGGCCTTCCCCCTCTTGCTGTCTAATATAACTGGTAACCCCAGCTGTGAGTGTGTGCGCGTATTTGTCTGCCTGTGTAAAGCTGAGGCTCGCTGGGGCACTGAGGCATAACTTGGCCCCAGCCAGGCCAGTGCGCGGAGGGCAGAGACCAAAAAGCCTCCAGCCGTGATTTCTCCCTTTCTCACTCTTTCTTTGTCGTTCAGTCTCTCTCTACCACTGGGATTTAGAAATAGGTAGCCTGGAATATGTAACATGCATTTATTTTGTATACAGCACTCAGGGATTGTTCGGCCCTTTTGTAGATGCACAGGAAGTACATTTTGCAAACCTTGCACTAAGCGGCAGAAAAATCACCTACTCATTGGTCGCAGATGCATTTATCCTCCCTCTCATCTGCTTCCCAAACAGGATCTCCCAGTAGCCTAAAAACAAGGAGCAGCATGGAGCCAAGGCCACTGGTTAAGTATTTTCATGCTGGATTTGAAATCAGATTATTAACAGGCCTACCCAATTGACTTAATAGATTTCGAGACTAGATCCTATTAATAAAAGCATAAAGGAGATGGAGGAAAAGCAAAACAGGGGTGACTTTGCCCCCGAGGCTGTGGACCAACCAGTGGGACTTGAAGGCTAATCTGCCATGCAAATGAAAGCCTTCCTCTATAAACGGATTCCTGTAATGTCCTCCATTACACACCTTTTATTTGTTGTGATCTGATTTTGCAAACAGATATAGTTGCAGCAACAGTCAGGGACATCAGACTGGTATGGGAGTGATTACTGGAGGAGATGGAATTCGCATCCCTTCTCTTCCTGGCGAAATGTTGTTCGCCTCAAAGGGAATATTCCAAGATTGACTTCAGATTGGGACTGACACTCGTTTGGTTTCCCCTCCAAATGTGTTTTTCTCCTCCTAAAGAATCTGCCTTCATGAGTTCCAGGCAGGATTATGATGCAGTTGAGACTGAGAGGTTTAATCAGCGAGAGTGGCAGTGTTTGGGCTGTAACAGAGCTTAACTCACCGTTTTCTCTTTTGTCTTAATGAGGCTGTACTTTGCTTCATTCCTTCGAAGTCTGCCTCTCACAGGCTGTTTCTGTCGGCCTGTCAAAAGTAGCGGTAAAAACACACGTCATATATTCTAATCCGATTTCCACTTAATCACGACAGGGATTATACTGTATATACAGTAGCTGCAACGCTGTGAAACTCCTAATGTGTTCCAGCAGGGAAATTCAGCTCCGTGTGACTCCAGCTGAAGTTTGTGGGGCAGATAATTTCTCAGTGATTAGGAATTAAAACCAGGTTAGGGAAAGAAAAATCTTAAGAACTTTATTTGAATAATCGCTGCAAATGAGTAGATGAAATACTGGCTCTTGTTTGGGCATAGGGTCAGTCGGAGGGAAACTCTGATTTCTTGGAGAATTAGTGTGTAAAAAATAATGGTATGCTTTATAGTATATACCCTTTGCTTATATAGATTTATATATATATATTCTGTTATTATTATAGGAGGAACATTATTTCTGTCCAGTCATAACAGAGGAAAAACAACAATGCTGGCGTTCTTTAGCTTATCATCAGTGTTTGACCAATCACTGCAAGAGAAACTACTTCTGCTGGATAAACATAAACTAAATATGGAATATATCCTGTGTCTTTGATATCAACATCCTGCCAAATAAAAATGAATATCCACCTTTCAAACAAAGGTATGCCTGGGAGTGTGGACCTCATTTCAAGCACAATTAACTTGAAATGGAGTGCTGCAAGATCAATAGTCCCCAGTTGATCCAGAGGGAGCTGTCAGTCTATGGAAATGGCACACATATGGTAATATCCCCAGCTTAACAACAACTTAGAGGATTTACTGTTGCTGTTTTCAGAACCACATGAATAACAAACAGTGGGCCACCCCCTGGGAACCATTTTGTTTTATCCCAGCTTCAATTAATCTTTAAGGGGGAGGATACCATTCAGGAAAGATGGCAGGGGGGATATGAAGAGGGTGTCTGCAGAAGCAAAAGGTATTCTTCTAATTAAGAAAATTACAAATAGACAATTCACTCATGCAAATGCAACGATGTGTGCGCTTGCCAGTGCGATCGTCTCCTAACTAGCGCTCCGTCATTTCTTTCCCTTCGGCTTTGATGCGCACAGAGTCAGATAAGGTGCGTTTGCACTTTCAATTTCTAATTAGGACACTTTTGTCTCAGTGAGAGGCCGTATTGACAGGCACGCAGACATTAGCAGGATTATATGAGTTCGTACACTGATGAGTGTGATGAGATCTCAGGAGATGCGTATGGATTTTACCTCCTGCTGACTGCACTCCTCGCCACTTAGCCTCGAGCCAGGAGACCTGTGGCATAAAGGACTCTCCAAGAAGAAACGAGAGCGGGGAGATCTGGCACGCGCTCCAGTTATACGCTCCAGTGTGATGTCATTAAGTCAGATTCGTTTAACGCAGTCCGGTGCGGATAACCAGCGCGTATAGACAACGCAGTGTCACCTAAGCTAGAGCGGGGACTTCAAAATTGATTTGCCTCGACTCTGCGATTGATGAAGTCCGTTCAGGTTAAACTGCTGAGCTCTCGATTGGACTCACTTTGAGAGGTGCTATTGGGATTCACTTCTGTGTGTCACCCACAGCTCAAGCCAGGTGGGAAATTGAGTTACAAAGCACTGTATGAAGGCATATGTGACAACTCTACAGTTAGTCTTTCATAACTCCAACTGAAGATGTCAGAAGTAGACTGAGGTAAAAAAGGGCTGTTGATACTCTGTGAGAATATGAGCACTGGAGGCATGTAGTCATTTCAAACGTGGAAGCCCAGCTATTGGTAAATCACAACCACAGGACAGTCAGAGGTGTGAAACTCATTCTCGCTCCTCCTCCTCATTCACAGGGGACATAGACTATTCCCTCTCCTGTTTGCCTGGGAGTGTGTTCACCTAAATCTAAATTGCTACTATGAGTTTGTCACTTGCTACTGATGAAGGACAAGTGGTGTTGGTAAAGAAATGAATACACTGAGAAAAAAAAAGAAACAACACAGCAGCCTGAGGCGTGTGGCTCTTCCTGACTCCCGCTTTTATCATGTAAATAAGGCGAATGGGGCTGGGTTAGGGGGACAATTCCCCAGCCGCCACTTGGGCCAAATACAACTTTCCTGCGCTTTGGGCCCACAATGAGGAATGTATTTGGAGGCCTCAGTTTTAATTTAACTAGAGTGGCAGCTGAGGGGGCACCAGGGAACCCGTCTCGCGACTGCTACGATCGTTTGGGTGGAAGGAGGGGAAGCCTCAACCCAGCGCTGTACATTTCGATGTGCTAGATCTCACGGCTCCATCACTTGTCCTGCATGTGCACGCTTGTGTGCTGTAGCTCACTTGCTTTGTAACACCTCTCTGGTTTCCCAGGGAGGAAACACACTTCTTGCTTCACTGTAACATTTGATTCATTACGATCTGAAACAGCACATCAGTTCGCTTATTATGTCTTAAAAAATCCTCCCAGCGTCCCAAAGAGTAAGGGCGAAAAATCCACTGAAGAGGCACTGCCTTGAAATTGACAGCTGTTATTGTGCTGGGCCATCTGGTGAATTTGCCAGGGAACCGAAAAGGGTTAATATTCTATGATGTGTAGTAGCAGTGGCACAGCCTCTTTTGCGCAGCCAGAGTGAAATACCGGGTGCCAGGAGTCTGTGCACCCGATGGAGAGGAACCCTCAACATTAGCATGGCACCATATCAACCAATGTGGCTAATTTAATGGGTCAAATATGATTGGGAGGTTGCCAAAATAACAGCCGTAGCGAATCACAAAAGAGAAGCTACAGCTCTGCTCGGCTCCACGCAGCTTTAAATCATAATTCTCTGCATATAAAAGCATAGCATTCCCGAAATTTATTCCTTTTGGTTAACTCTACATTTGGGAAATCTGTGCTCAGGTTGCGTGTCTATTTGTGTCCCTTTGCGTTTGTGTGCAAGTATGTGTTTTGCTGTGTTGGAGCTGTCATTATTCATTGACCACAGATGTAAATGGATCTAAACAATGGGGACGCGCGTGCTGTGGGTAGCGATCGCCCCTGGAGAGGACACGGCCTGCTGAAATTAATAGGCCTCCCGTGGCTAAATAAGCAGTGGCAAAATAAGCCTAAATGTCCCCCAATCGCACGACAGACAGAGCCCAAGAATCCGAACAGCAGGTAGTTATTATATGAATTGCTGGAGAGGGACATATTGCGTACCCAACATGCCACATCAAAACCATCACACCGCACTGGATCTGAATCATTATGTGTGCGAGGTTCATTTGAGTGAAGGAAGAAGCTCATTTGCTGCACATGCAGTTTTTGTTTTTGATTGTACTACTGCTTTTAAATATCGTAGCTAGTTTCTTCGCAGCACATGAGCTTCACGCTGAAACAAGTTATACAATAGCGATTATCATAAAACATCAAACCAATGACTTTCTATCAGAAAAGACCACATATGGGTGCTCATAACCCCAAAAGAAGCAAAAAACAAAACATGGGTATTAATATGCTCTTTAGCTGGAAGACACACTTCTTTGAGCCATCAGCTCATTTCTAATTCTGAGTGCTGGTTCACAAAATGGTCGAACATTTACAGCGACTGGCGGGGGGTAAATTAGTGCTCCGAGATGAATTATCATACAATTAAGGACCCCAGAATGTGCCAAAACACACAATATGGAGGAAAGACCTACTTTCCCCATAATTCACCAGAGACAGACCTGCCCCATCCTCTAAAGAAGCCTCCAAGTTTTAAACTAAACGCTGTGAAGAGTCGTGCAGGTCTTCTACAGTTAAACTTTCCTGAAGACGCATTCATTCAGGTGCATTTAATGCAACAGTAGTGCTTTGGATAAAACATTCCGCTTGGCGTTCATCATGATGTTCCTCTTCGACTTGTCTTCACGCTGCTGTGGCTGTGTTGGGGATCTGAGATGTATGGAGTGATGGGACTGCTGAGGTGGTCAATAATCTATTACAGCACACAGCCCTCCGCAGAGTGACAAATGTCTGTCAGAGAAATGGGCCCAGGGAGGTCAGGGCTCGGCTACTGACCTCACCCCCCAAGCCCCAGCCGCTGCACACATTCAGCGGGCTGAGGCGGCCGACAGTCAGATACTCTGTTTGATGGCAGGTGTCTGTCTGTGTGCACCCACTTTTATCAGAACGTTTGTTTTTGCAGTCGTGCCAGTAAGTCTGTGTCGTCACAAGGGAAACACATGCATACCTTTAAATAAGCTGTGATTAGGTCAGCGTTGCTTTGTATGCTAAATTCATCTTCATCAGCTCCAGTGCGTCTTGAATGAAGATCCACGTTTTTATTTCATGTCATACCGTTTTGCAGAGAGGAGGCACACAGTGAATTGCGGCCATTCGTTTGATACTGAGAGTATCGAAATTCCCTCCCAGTCTTTTGGAGTCACCCTGAGAAGAGCCACTGGTCTTTGTGTATTGGCAGCGCTGCTCCATGTTATAATGATAGAAATGGACATAGGCCATTTAAGTATCAAATCAATAACAAATTAAATTTTTTAGCAGAGCAAGCTACACTCAGACTCACCTGTAATTAGCCCTGACAGTCTCTAGTTACACTCCTTCCCTGTCACTTTGCTCCCTACACACCCGCTGCTTGGACCTTTACTCACAGCAGTTGCTTGGTATAAATTGAGTCTAATCAGATTTTGCCGAATTTATTGGCTATCTGTGCTCTTTATGCGTTGATTGTGGTTGCATTCAAAGGACTACCTGAAAACTTTAAGTAGGTTAAGCCCAAGCACACACATTTAGTCTGGTGGTGTGGTGGGTGACCCACAGGCGCTCTTATATTGAATAATGTGTCTTTTGAGACTTTCGTTTTCCTCCAGCTTACTGCATTTGTCATCTTCATATGAATAAACAGGGCTGTTTAATTTCTCTGTCCTTTCATGGTATCTTGTGGCACACACACACACACATATATACAGTGTATATATAACAGCAGCCTACAAACATGGTTGTTTCCACTGAATGGTTATCAACAGAATCTCCATTGCAAATGAATTGCACAGAGCTGCAGCACCAATCCGTCATCCTCTGAATTTATGTGGAAACTTTGACAGTGTGTGGAATTAGCTCAGACCTTTCAGCGTGATCAGTGAGGTAGGTTGTTTTCGTAGCACAAACCTCAGTAACAGATGTAGCCCGAGCTTCGCTGCGACGTTATGTTCGGCGGCGGCTGTGGGAAGTAGGAGGATCTTCACTGTGTGGATGCTGACATGTCAGTCTCACTATATTCACTTCTCCAACACATCTACTGTTGATCAAGTGGAAATTAACTGCACCTGAATGACGTGCCATGTTGGGAATGTGTACACTGGCTCTGCCTTTTTTTAATAGACTTACACCTCATTTGGCCTTTAAAGCCTGTGAAGCCTCCCGTGGGATGGCCTGAGGCAAAGACACACACGCACATATAAAAAAAAATGCATACACATACAGAAAGCCACAGGGACGGAGAGAGAGAGAGGACAGAAAATGTGGACGGGGAGAAACTACAGAAAAGAGGAGAGAGAAAGAAAATCTGCTTGCAGGAGAAAAATGGGGGAAAGTTAAAGAAGAGAGTCATTAATGGCAAAGAGACAAAGAGACAATGGTAAATAAAGGAGATAACACAGAATGAGCTTGCACTGTCTGTGTCGGGCAACAGTGACAAAGCCTGATTAGGCCATCGGTGCGCAGTCAGGGAGGGAGTGAGGGCTGAACAATGCAGCCCGCTTCCCCTTCATAACAACAGACCTTCCTGTCTGACCCGCTAACCTCTGTCACCGGCAATACGTGTCGCAGTCGAGACGACACCCTGTCAGACCCACCCCTCCCTCCCGCCTCCCCTCTGCCCAACCTCAAGTCAGTCAGTGCAACCTTGTCAGCTGACGATGCTCAAATTATTCACTTTTTGAACAGCAGGTGTGACAACGAGAACTGATGTTTGTGCGTTGCATGTTTTATTATTAGATGTAATGTTGCTCCCAAGCGCTTCTTTCGTACGTTGACAGAAAAAAAAAGTGCAAAACATAATGGATTCTGCAGGTAAATGTTACATAAATGTATAAATGTATTCCTGGGCGACAGCTGCATGTTCCTCCATGTAACATATCGAAATAACCAAGCCTGCTTCTTTCCACCTGTGTTTTTTGTTGACTTTGTGTAGTTCAATGTAACTCTAGCAGATGGTTACAGCAGAGTTAAAAACCTGCCTCAAAATGGCACAGAATGGCTCAGAACCTAACAGTTACCAATTAAAGCCATTCTCCAGTTAAACCAGATGTAATTATCTTTTGCCAATTTCCCCCCCTCCTACCCCTAAAACGTTCCATCTGCTGTATTGGAGCTTCTGAAGGCGAACTTCACTTCTGCGAAGAGAAGCCTCTGCAAAACGGGCTTTTTTTGTTTCTTTTTTTATTTTCCAGTGGCTGGTTTGAAGTCATTTTTGTCTGGTGGAGGGGGGTATTGTCTACATATTAAGTGAGGTTCTGTAAGGGTTTCAGCAGCATCTTGACTCCCCTAAGCTGAGGAGCAGCTGAGGTTAAGTGGTCTCCTCGCTCGTGGCACCCATCTTCTTCTTCACAGTGACAGCTGGGGACCAGGCTGTTGCCATAGATACACTCTCTGCCGCAGTCGACTGCTCATTGTGAGTAAAAACACATTTACACAGTTTGTACTGTATATCACATAACAACCATTGATCTTTGATTTTTTTTTGACCCTTTGACCATTTTCGCTTGTTCTCCCCTTTACCAACCTGCTACTAAACAACAAAATGCAAATACTGAACAACATGAATCCTCGGTCTGAAAGCACAATGCTCCTTTCTTTTCATGCACTCTGAGGTTTAATTGTTATCTATTATTACTGATTATTAGAAATTGGAAAGTCAGTTTTTGGAACAGTAAAAATAACTTTCAGTCACTGCTTTTCTGTTTATTTTGCTCAAATTGCTGAACTTTTCGCTTGAGGTGGAAGAATTCCAAGTGATAAGCCAGTGATCAGGAAAATAATTTCAAATATTATTTTCCAATAACACACTCCACAGGGCAACTTCTTGTGTGCCAGGCTGCACGAGTCACAGGTCTTGTTCGCTGACTGAATGGATGGGATTTTTCTTTGTATACAGCTACTTCTCTGAATTCTATGTTTAAAGTTTGCAAATGTTTTAATACTCAGGTTTATCTCGTTCCACTTTTCATTTTAAGGTCCAGTATTTACTTAAAACTAATTTAGAAGGTGAACATTACATATTAGGTGACAAAAGGACCCAAGAAATACACAAAGATATAACATTTTCAATGGAATTTAACAACGGAAAAATGTTTAACCCATAAAGCAAATGTTTTTTTTATTCAAGTAATGCGAGTACATTTTCTAAAGCAGGTGTGTTACGATATATTAATTCATTTACTGTTGCTATCGTTAATTACGTCTTTAGAGAAGGATGTTTTAATATTTGAGCTGTGATTTGTCTGCTGTACTTTATGTAGCAAACACAGGCATGATAATAAAACCTTACAGCTGATTTGTCACAGAAGGTTTAATGTTATCTATATAGTGACACAGTACTATTATAAGCAGGCTTTGTAGAATATTTACCACATTACTTTACCATAGAAAAGATGAAAATAAAAACCCCATTGAAGAGATGAAAGTCTGGACTTGCTTAAGATTAGTAAAGATGTGTTTTTATCAGAAAAGGATTTGTGAGCTCTCCTTCAATGAGCCATGTTACCATTTTATACATTTTAATATAAGATATTATGTATATATACTGTGCATGCACATTGCTACTTCATAAATACAGATCACTTTAAAAGGTCCTGTGCAGGTAGAGCGGCTGCTGTCACACTTCTGTAGGCGTGTCCTGTTTACTCACCAATAATACCGTAGAACAAAAAGCCAAAGTGTTTTGATGGCACAATGAGGAGATCTCACCCAGGACCCCAGATCAGCAGGCTGAGATTAGAGGACATTTGTTCCACAATATTGCTGCCTCCTTGTTTCCTAAGGCTGGTGCGTTTGCACAGAAGGTGCAGGCAGATATTTGGGCTGCAGCCAAAGCCTTTTCTCGCTAGCAGGCCACCTCGCTCAAGCTGCAGGTGCTGCGAAGGACTCCCCACTGCTTTCTAGTGCGGTCTGTGACCCTACAGGCTGATGGAACAAATGCTGGTCTAGGGAAAATAAACTTATCTCATTTGGATGACAACACATAGCCTCAGGCTACCGTGTTGTGTTGCACCAGTTTTGAGAAACAAGTCGGACGGGGTCAGTGGCTCATTTTGAGTTGTGAAGCAGAGAAAGTACTTTTGGTGTACAGTTGATATTAAAGGTTTTCATTTGTCCCAGGGTTTGCTGTCAATTTAAACCTGAACTTTAATCAAATATATATATATCATCACTAACTGCTAACGCACCACGACTAATGGAATGGGAAATAGAACTATTTTTGCTTACTTTGCACTTTGATAGCGTGTGATAGGTACCTGGGTATGTTGAAGGTGCTTCCTGTGTGGGGGAGGCTCTCTCTGGCTGACCTGGCCCTGACCCCTGAGCTGAACCCCATCACACAGAGGTGTAAGTGTGCCACCCAGCATGATGGATCACCCCTCAGATACTTGTGATCTAACAATCAGGGCCAATCGTCAGGACTCTCTCTGTTACTATAATGATCGGCAATGATTCGGGCCTGGAGTATTCAGATGATGGATGAAGGCTCATGCCGAGTCCTGAGAGAGCTGGATTGAATGTCTATCGACAGCGTTGGTAGCTTGGGTAGTTGTTCACATCTTTATCATAATGAAGTGGAGATACTTAACCCTAGAGTACCTGGGGTCTCTTGGCGTCTTAACACTGATGTTTAAGGTGACCCCCCTGAGGGAGACGCCCACACGTTGGCTAACCATTTTACTAGATGATATGCTAATTTCTGTGACCTTAGATTGAGCTGAGTTACTCCCACATCACCTGAGAACGAGGATGACGGCATCCTAGGGTCAGAGATTATTTACACGTCTTAAATTTGAGTTTATTGTTAATGCCCTTCAGTTTTTAAAGCATACAGCAGTGCTGCAATACACATCACCAAATCCTGCAATGTAACAAAAATACATAAAAGGATTTTCTGCTGCAATCCTTCCTAATATATACAGAAGATCAAAGTAATACAAATACTAATGTATACAACATGAGCTCCATTTGTGTGGAAAAAAAGCTTTTCTGCAGTCATGAAATGTTTGAAGCTCAGATCTGTACTGTACCTCTATCTAATACATGCAACGTCTATGTCTGGCCTTGGATTTGGGTAAAGGCGGTCACAAGCTCACATGAGTGCATGCATCACAGAGCAGGGGTACTCATCCAAACCCCACCCAAAAACCCAGTTCCCCGGTGCGGGGAATTACTGGGCCTCTCCCAGCTCCTGGTAACCCCTTCATTATCCACACACCAATGGGTCCAGATCAGATTCAGCCCTTCTGCAAGGGGGGAAGAAATGGAAATTGGGAGGCAGGGGCTGCAGTCCATGCATCTGAACAATGCCTCAATGTTTAAGAAACGGCCTCATGGATGGGAAGGGGTAGGGTTCAGTTGTGCTTGGCCTGGAACTGGCTTCCTTGTTTTCATTTGGTCATTTGCAGGAGTGTGCTCAGATGTTTCTTCTGGACCTGTGGTTATTTGATCATATTCAATCACCAGCTTTAGAGAAAAAACACATTTGATGCAGCATTTAACTTTCCTTTAAAATGTGTTCTTCGACTGTTTTTCTGTCTGTAGGTCCTCTATTCATTTTTAAATTAACCTTCTAATGGACCTCATCTGTCCAGAGAAAGCCTATTAACTACAGCCCTGCTCTCATCCAGGGTCCTTGCCACAGACCCCACCCACATGAACCTGTCCCTTACCGCTCATCAAACAAACAGCCTTACACGTCACAATATAAAAAGTCAAACGCGACAATAGAGGCAACAATCGAATTACATTATATATAGTTAATTACCTACTGGCCCTTTGCTTGTCTGGCCCTTTAATTCTTCTGGAATTAGAGGGCTTTAATTGCTTTATCACCTGGGCCTTGTGAGCGCGGCAACTCAGCAATCAGCCTGATTTGTTTTAAATGAGCTGCCATGGGAAGGAGTGGAAGCAGCTCCAGCAGCAGCTATAGGTGAGATGGGCTGAAAGGGTACAGAGGGAGGCCGGGAGGTTCCTGAATGGTAAATTGAATGTCTGTAAATGAATGGAAATCAACTGTGTCAGTCAATGAAGCTCTCGAACACTTTCTACTGACCAAATAATCCTCAAGAAACAGAACGTTAAAGGGTCTTTCCCCCCCCCCCCCCCCCACACACACACACACACACACACTTTAAGTCCCCCAGGATGTGGAGGTAGCCTTGGGATTTGAACACAAGTGTTACTGAAGCAATTAGCATATCCCTGCATTAAAGGACAGGAGCATGACAGTGTTTTCAGGATGTCACTATGTATCATTAAAAGGCATATTTTAATTAGGGACATGTTAGTTCGTTACACTAAATGGATTAACATTGCTTGTCAAGAGTAAAGATGTGTTTTACATTTAAGTCCACTAGGGAACAAGGTCTCAATTTAACAAGACATCTTAAGTCGAGATGGGTCTTATTAGTGGGGATTCAGAACTGGCACCTAGACAGTTTAATATTTTTAAAGATGCTGTATCTCTGGGCGTCTGTTTGTGTGTAAGTTGTGTGAGTGTAAGTCAATTATTATACTTCAATAGTCTGCATGCTACGATCTGGAAACAATAAGCTCCGAGGGCAGACGGTTTGAAATTATATTATTAACAAAGAACAGACTTCAACACAAATTGGGTTAGTTGTACAATATAATTCGTGGAACTAAATTATCTCTCGCGAAGCATTTTCCTTGCTTTTAAAGTTTATGTGGAGAAATTTAAAAACGAGCAACTCGGCAGCACAGTTTCTGACGATGCAGCGAGTATAGGTTCTGCATGACCGTTTGGATCAAAGAGTGGTTATCTCTCCTATTGAGTTGTTCTCACCTCTGTCTTCTCCCATTATGGGAAGGACAACAAGAATTTCCCTCCATTAATCAGAACCCACTTGCCAGGTCAGACATTGCAGAATTCTTAACAAGCCAAAATGCAAAAAGAAAGAGTGGAAATAATAAAAAAATAAAACCAAGACAAGCATCTCCTGAACGTCATAGATGCCTGAGAATTGATTTCTTCCCTGTTAGTGGGAGAAAATGGGCGAGAAACTACTGCTTAGCCAGAGGTTCTACTAAATTAGATTCACTTTGTGTGTGCAGTCAGCAATCAGTCAGCAAAGTCAACTTCTACTGGTTGTGAAGTAAGCACATATTCATATAAATTGCCTTTTTTTTTTTTTGCTCAGAATGAAATAATCCCCCACCAGACCGCGGTGGGTAGCTCTACATACATTTAGCAAAGCTTTTTCCATCCATATATTAATAATCGCTTGTGTTAGTGAATGTGTTTCCACAAAGAGCATGTCAAAGGATTTTCAGGCTGTAAGGATAGTTATTGGGATGTGAACCTTGCAGCTGTGGGTTTTTTTACGTTTCCTACACACCTGCTGTGCCACCAACACCCCCTTGAGGATTACATCCGAGAGGATTTGCTGCCTCGAAGCGTAGAAACTAAATAAAATAAGTGATTCTTGAACATGTGCTGAACACATTGATGAGGTTCCCACTAAAAGATTTATTTGGAGTTTTACATATGTAGATGGACAAATGTTGAGTCTTTCCAAACCAGAAGAACACCGTCAGATTTGGGAATCTCTCCTCTCTGCCTCCTTCCTTGTAAAAGATCACAGTCAGTAGAATAACATCACTTGCCTCTTCTGACTGTCACTTAGCCCTGTCTGGGTAAAATGTCCTGCCCTACTTTGCCAGTTCTTGATTAAAATGTTGACTTTTTGCTGGGTAATAACCTGATTAATGTAATTGAATGTAAAAGGGCGTAGCTCAGCAGCACTGCTGATCACTGGAGATGGATTAGGAGAGAAGGCTTTCAAATTGAATACAGTTCTCCCTCCTCAGCTTGTTAATTGTGCCGTTTACCACTACCTGAGTCAGTGACCACTGCTATTTAGTTTCTCTAATGATGATGCACAGTCCGACCCAACCACAGATAATTAAAAAAGCCTTCCCCGCACCCACCCCCCGTCTCTCTCTGTCTTGAGTTTGGTGTTGCATTGACAAGCCGCACTAAGGCTAGATATTGAGCTGTCCGCTTCGCAGAGTCTTGGCTGCAGCACGTAGCCTTCTAAATGCTGTTGTGTTGTGTGTTTTCTAGAAAGAAAGTTAGGTATGGATCCTTGGTGTTTGGATTGACGGCAGAAAAGTCTACTTGTACTTCTGCTTAGTCCCCCATCTGTCTCACTGCTAACCAACATTAAAAGATATTACAATACACTATACTATTTCACAGTTGCTTCCTTAGGCCATAAGTTCAAAGCTCAGACAAATTACAATAAAAAAGTTTGCTTTAGCAGTTATTGACAATAGGTTTTATATTTAAGTATTAATTTAAACTTAACCTCTGGTGAACATCTATTTAGTTTCTATGGGTGTTGCACAGAACCGTGTACTGTATGTGGTTTGTGCTCTGTGTTCTGCTCATTTCATCATAAAATAATCTGTATTTTCATATTCAGTTTCTAAATGTTGGCTGCATTTTTATGGTTGCACAAGGTTAGACGAGCAAGATAAGTATGACGTGTTCTAGCTGAGGGTGTGTTGTGGCTTGTTTGGCTGTGCAGCATATCAGATTCACGTGAGTCTTTTTCAATGTACCCAGCTGAAGCAGACTGAGGAGCATTTTTAGAGCTCTGAGAGGTGGAGCAGTCTGAGGATTTACACAGCTTGCCGTCGCAAGCAAGTGCTGAAATAATTAGGGGGAGCGAAATCTTTGGCTAGTGCAAACTTCCTTTTACCATTGCAGAACAAAATAATAAAGAGAATGTGTGTGAGACAAAGGCAAGAGACCCCCATGGTGCCTGGGTCTCTGCTTCCTGTCATGAGTATTCCTGCGGGGTTTCACATGACAAAACGCAGAAAGTTGTTTTGTCCCCGTGCCTGTCACGATACACCCTCATAACCGCAGCTGTGTGTTTGTGTGCATATGTATGCGTGCATGTTTGGTTGTGCACTCGCATGTGTGTGTGTAAGACTCTGCTTTTCTTTTTTTGTGTTGGCATGTTGTCTCGCTGTCTTCGCTGTCAGCTCTTAGCCTGGCACCTGCTCTCATGTTCCTAATTAGTCTCATTTAATTAATTATATTCTACAGCACATCTCCTCTCTGTTCATATACAATTTCAATGTGTAGGCTTCACCCCATCCTCTTACTCCTCTAATTCTTTAGAATTATGTTCTTGGATGTTGGGAACTGCTGTATAGTGGGTTAGCTTGGAAGCAGACGAGGGTGAGCTACTGTAGTTTTAACTGAGATGGCTGAATCAAGCAGTCTTAAAAAGTAAACACGGCTGATAATTCACGTGTAATCGAAATCAGACCCCTCCTTTTACTTGAAGTCTCAAAATCTGCACTTGGTAACTATTTCCACCCTCCAGATTTGATGCTAAATGATTTTCGCGTGTGAGACATGCTGACAACCAGCTGACTCACAGACAGAATCTCTTCAGTAAGCTGCAGGAAAACAAGTCAAGTTTCAAGCACAGTGAGTAAACAGAAATCAGGAAAGCACTTTACCTGTGACAGGTGGCCTAAGCACCTCTTTCTTCTCTGTTAGCTTTTCTGTTCCATTTGTCAGGTTCACTCGGCTTGTATGCCAGTGTTGTCTATTAGTTGTATTTTCACTGTGCTTAGCTCTACAGTAAACTAGTGAATGGAGAGGAGTGAGGAAGAGCAAAGGCAAGAATTGGATTTATTAGCTTCTGCAATCCCTAAAGTAATAATGGATTAATTGGCCAAAGACAGGAATATATTAATATGTATATAAATATCCATTATCTGACACCGAAACCATAAACATCTATCACTTATGAGGTGTGATAATTTCTTAAAACCCAGTGACACTGAGAAGGGGGCATCCAAGGTACACAAGCCCATCAATGCACGACAGTGGAAACAGTGTCGAATTTCACTTCCTGGTGTCAGAGGAGACCGACGGCCATTCGCAGGCAGCCTCCCAGCTGCCCCTCATCCCGTGTTTTCCACTAAAGGATACTGGGCTAAAAGAAAAGATGCCGTTAATAATTCAGAGCCTTCATGAGCACCACACAACACTGCCACAAAAGACAAGATCAAACTTTTGGCAAAGCACGCGCCGCAGAAAGCCGATAGTGTTTCCCAGCGTAGCCTGCTGTACGTTGACCATATGGACATCATAATCACCCGTGGGATGAATCAGCAGATTCTTGATCTGGAGCCCAAAATCACACGACACCTTAATTAGCTGGTGTTGATATCGCCCTTCACAGCGCTAATTTGTCACCACCAGCAAAACAGCTTCTGGCAAGCACAGTTATGCTGAATTTTGAGGAAACAGAATGTGATGGAGCATTGGAGGAGACAAATGTCTGTGTGATGCAAGAAAAGCCAGAAGTAGCGCTTCTTGACAGAGCATTGCTTTTAACAACAAAGATTTCACAGTGAATCATTTTACACATTAATAGCCATGAGGACATAAGCATGAATTTGTCTTGGTTTAGTTCCTGAATATTAGATCTGGCCATTGTCAATTATTTGAGACTGTGTTTAGTCCTATTGACATGCAGTTCCCAGTAAAGGTGTAAGTAATTGCTGCCCTCCACGGGAGGCACAGCCACTACGAAGCAGTGAGTTGAAAAGGTCAGACGTGTTCTGAACACCAGCTCTAAAGTGGTTTATTAGCATCCCAACGACATATTCAGGAACTCGTCTGAGACATAATTACCTGGATAAGGTACAGATGAATACTATATTTGGGGGAGAAGGCAAGGTTGGTTGAATATTGGCTTTGTCTCCATTAACCTGGAGCATGGTGTTAAAGGATCTGTTTGTGGAGAGAAAATGACAAGGAGTCAGGCTGACGGGGCTGGACTGAGACAGTTAAAGGGCCCTTGCTGCATAGGATAATTAATAAATAAAATACCAGGGGAGCCCCTGCCATGCCTTCGTCTATGACAGGGGCTGTCTCCAGTGCGCTAAAGCATTAAATGACCAATTTCTGTCAGACTAACTTCCAGCACGCTCTCTCTCCCTTTCTTTCTCCCTCGCTTTTGCTTGCCCTCTCGTCTCCACTACGCTCTCACCCCTCTCTCCCTCGTTCCCTCCCTCGCTTCCTCGTTTTCTGAAGTGGGGCTACTTTGCTCTCTTTGCACTGAGTTTTTCAGCGACTGATGGCTCTAGTTCATTTCTGCTGAATTAATTGGTCCCTGAATGAATTCTGTTGACAGGGCAATTCATCATGTGTTTGGCCTGACAGTGACTGGGTGTTGGTGGGGGGGTGGAAGTGTTGTGGAGTGTGTGTGTGTTGGGTGAAGCAGCATGGAGAGACAGTCGGAGGTGGTGGGGGTTGGTGGTTGTGGCCTCCCACTTTCCTTTCTCCCCTCTTCGCCTCGTCTCTTCTTCTTCCTATGTCCTACTGGAACTGCACAATGCTGGAGGCTCTTGTTGCACTGTTTTATCAAAACAGTTGGGACTCAAACAACCCCCCCCCTCTCATAGGCAAGGCTTCTGTCAAGCTGAAGACCCTCTCTCAGCTTGAAGGGGGCACACGGGTCAGTGCTACCTCATTTTACCCATTTTGGCCTTTTGTTATGCCCTCTACACTTCCACCCCAACACTGAATTCCTCCCCACCTCTTGATGTGCACACACAAACACAAGAACGCCATTCTTTGCCTGACTCCTTTTGGAGGGTGACATAATCAGGTAGCCAAGCATAGTTAGTACTTAATTACATGATGTGTCGCACAATGGCCATTAAAAATGACAATTTAGCTCCTGAAGGGAAATAGCTGTAATCTGCTGACTGGTCCATCTTGGGTGGCATGATAGCATATAGTTAGTAGATGAGATCTGGGCTGAGAAATGCAGCAATTGCCCTTGTGCAGACAGCTCTCCGACTCCTCATTATTCTAATTGTGAAGTGTTCTACGGTACAGAGTGCATGCAGGGCCTGAGCATCCTTAGAGCTTGAAACCTCTTTAGGCTGTGTTGAGTCAATCAATGCTCACTCATTACAAACATCACAAAGTCATGTTCTTGTCGCCTGGATGGTCTCACCCGCCAACAGTGAAAATAACCTCATAATCATTACTCCGTCAGGATCCTCACAGAGCTTGAACTGTCGCGTTCCCCTGCTACACTGAAGCGATCGTATGACATGATGATTTATTTTCAAAACAAGGTTTTCACAAACCTTTATTCTAATTGTTAACACCCTTCATCCTTGCACCGAGATGATAAACACACTGTTGTGTTTTCAGGGACAATGGAGGACATTTATGTCTATTTAAGCACATTCATTTTCAACACACTGTATAAGCAACATAAGGAATAACTGTTTCCATCTAGTAATAAGTTGCAGCATATTATGCCTCTGCCGCACTGTACTCCTGCTCCTGCCTTTTAAATCCATTTGGGATTAACAGAGTTAACGAAGGCAGCATTGTGAACAATACTGCACCCGTGCAGCCACTAATTAAAGCTGCTTCTAATGAGGGCTCGTTGATTGACACAGCAGGGTTGGCCTCTCCCCTCGCCAGCATCAACTATGACAGCCACATGATGAGGCTGATGACAGGCTCCCATGAAGGCAGATGACAGCATGTCACTACCAGACCACCACCACTTCTTGTCTCTGAACAACAGTGCACTCGCATGACACCTCAAGATTCATCAAGTCTTAGATAATGGATGTTTACAAAGGGTAATTATTATATATCGAATTCTAGGTGTTTTCTGATGTGTCATTGTCAAGGTGGGAAAGAAACGAAATCATAGGTCTGCTGCACATATTTGTAGGACATCTTTTCTTCACGTTCGAGGTTTAGAGAGGTTTGTTTCTTGCAAAGTACTTATATTGACTTATAGTGATTTAAATACGTATACTGAGTTATTTTACAATATGTTTTCAACATATTAAAGAAGTAGAGTGATAAAGTGTAATGTTTACCTCAGCAACATGGGGCGAAATATAAACTAGCCTAAATTTGAAATAGTGAATAGTTACATAATACAGTTCTTAAATATAAAGCAATTATATTGAGTTGTTGTTTTGTGTCATCTGTTGATCTAATCTGGGTTTGTGATAATATATAATAATATGATGTCAACATTGCATTTGCAAATGAGGTCTTTCATTTATGTCTGTGCAATATGGGTATTTCTGTGTATATATTATCAGCGACAGACGTGAATCATGCCAGGAGGCCAAGCTATAGGGCATCACCAAGCCAAGCTGACAATGAGGGTGAAGTGTTTGAGTAAATCTTGCACGAGGCCCATTGGCCCCAGTGACAGGGCCTCTCTGTGTGGGTCTGAGCAGCCTCAAAGATGACAGGTGCTTTTCGTAATGCCTAACTGATGAGAGCCAATCAGTGCGTCCCATTCGGCTGCTGTGTGTCTCTGCTCCTGTTGTTGTCATCTGGCCTGCTAAAGTAAAGATGAGCTTGACTGACAGATGCATCCGGGTTCACAGTTTATTGGTTTCTACGAGAGAGCCAGATATGCCAATTTAGACAGGGTAGTGACAAAAAAAGTTCCCATCTAAATGGAATAATTTTACCACTGGGAATTCTCAGCTGGGAGTGGAGGGAGCGTTAGTGTGTGTGTGTGGGTTGTATTTTTTTATCCTATAACAAGGTCGGAATGACAAACACATAGGACAGTTAGTGGCTGACAGAAACAGACGAATTTGATGCTTCACAGGGGATCCATGAAATAAACAATAGGCAGAGGAAGCTGAGAAAATGAATTACAACTGGCTGGGTTTGTGTGTTTCAGAGCAGCGAGTGCAGAGAAGGCAAAGCGGCAGCGGTGTGGTAGAGCAGGGTGAGACCAATGCATCATTAAATGTACTGGAGCAACACTCTCCTCCCTCCCCAACTCTTCTTCTTCTTTGTTTCTCGCTTCTCCTTCCTCCCTCTGTCCCGCGCTCATATGCATAAACATACAGTAATCCATTCTTTTTACTGTAGGCTATTTTAACAAGTGCTAAAGTGTATGTGATTTCTGCAAACACCCATACGCTAATACACACAAACATTACCATCGCATATGTCGTATTTGTGAGCTGTGAGCAGTGTGGCTGCCTGAAGTAGTCTCGACTGGTTATAAAACCAACATCAATCCAGCAGCGGAGGGAATTCTCCCTGGAAACCTTGAACTCTGAATTACTTTCTCGCGGGGTTAATAATGAGGAGACAGTGAGTCAACGACTGACATATAAAAGAATTTATTTCTCATGTGCACAAAAAGAATTGGAACAGAACTGAAAACGAACAATGATTGAGGCCACAAGGCTTCCTGTGTAGATTTTTATCAGAAATCCTTTTTATGTCCATGACACATCTGCTGTATCATCTTTACAACAGCGGAAGACCTATTCTTTACAAGGTGCTCCACTTACTAAAGCAAAGACTTTGCCTGAATGATGGCGGCGTGCACTGTGCGCCAGCGTTTCACTCTCTGACACGTGGAGCAGAAATAGGCAAATCCCAAGTGCAATTTGTAGAGGATAGCTTCTGTTGAAGAGCAGGGCCGCAGTTCCGTATTTCTGTTATCTGGTTCCCTCGGCAATGACAGTTAACCCTTGGTACCAGATGATGTATCTGCTCGTGTAAAACTAAAGTTATGTTTATTTTGGATGCCTTACGCTGAAGAGACGTTTTGATTGTGGACTTGTGGAAGTGGTAGGAGTGAGAAGAAGAGCAGAGACGGGTAAATCTTTACACAGTGGCATGACTACTATTTGGATTAACGTTAATGACCACAACATCTACCAACAGCAAAACAGGACCGTATCTTTGTTGCCAAGGACTTCAGCGTGACCACGTCTTCATTTAAGGGAAGTTGGGAACAAACGTGAAACCAGAGAGAAATTTCACACTGCAGAGCTTTTGTACTCCGTCATTTTTATGCTTGTCTCCACAGGGATTACGTGTTCTGAGCCTAACAACAAAAGATGATACAGAAAGCCATTTAACTCATTGCATAGTGACATAAAACATCATCATGAAAATAACATAAAATGACAAAGACAACCCATGTGATGTTAGCATCTGAAACTTGTGACTGATACCATCCACAGCCTCAGGTTACACAGTAGTTGTGCATTTCCTCTGAGCACAACATTACATTAAGACACAAATGTAATGCATGTTTTTTTAGTCTGTATATCTACAAAGGGAGCCAGTACATTATTATGATACTGCAATGGTGGGTGTGGTATTATTTACAGAGAAGAATTGTCTTCACATATTCACAAATCATCCTACAAAGCAGCATTTGAGCAGCTGTTGAATCGTGAGTCACTAAATTTCACCTTTTTCATTACAGTCTTACGCATCTTGTTGTTTGCCTGTTGAGAAGTCACGACATACATGTTCAGTGTCGACTACTTATTTAAAAGATAATACTGCTTTATTTATGCATACATATACTGTAAATAAAATATTAAATATCAAACTAAGTCTTTGGCAAATGTAGTTAAAAGTACATTCACATAATATTTTCCCAAAACAAACTGAATCAGTATTTCCTTTCAGTCCCTATGGAATAACTCAGTAACTCAAGATGGGTGGTGAATATGTGTTTGTAAAGGCAGTTAACTTCACTGAACAGGCATGAAATCAGGTAGAGGAAAAAAAAGTCTGTAAGGCAATTGTTGAAGCAAATTTACAGTTGGTTCGCTCAACTGCATACAGCTTTGTAAACTGTGTAGGCATCTAGTGGTATGAATAAGAAGCTAAATGAAATATATTCCAGGAGAGATGAAAAAACGTGTTCATGTAGCCAAAAAGCGACGGCTTCAGAAACTTGAAATCCTCACCTCCACTCAAAAACAGCGTCTATTCATGGTTTAACCTCAAACTGTAATTTAACAGAATTTTAAATAAATGTACCAGAATGAAATAATCTGTGGTTATAGTGCAAAAAAGTAGCCAAGCGTGATTAAACGTGACTGGAAAATGAGGGGAATGTTACAAAAAGCTTGATAACTTTTATTTTATTTTTTTTAGATACGTGTAGTGACAGAAAAATGTGTTTTAGTGTTCAGAATTCTGGCGAGGCCGTATTGAGTTTATTGTCGCCTCGTTAAAGGACGTTGAAAAATGATTTACATTTTTACATCTGATTGCTTGCCACAGGGAGCGTGTTGCAGCCATTGGTCTTCTATGGGTCAGTAAACGTAGTAGTACATGCTCTGTTTATCTGGTAATGTAGGTGCGACAGGTGGAATGGGAGCAGAAGATATAGTCAAAGCACCAGGGTAAAGCCCATCCTACGGCGTGGAGCTAGGGGCCCCCACAACAGTGGTTCGAATCGCTGCATCCTCAAGCTATGGGACCGTTTCCGTCTCCCTTGGACTTCTCTCTTTACAGCAGAAAAATACTGCAGTTCATCTCGTAAAGGAATGTGAGGATCCATGAATAAAATAACAACAACAACAGCAACAAAGAAACAAAAATAAAAACCCACAACATTTTTTTCCACATGGTATTCTTCACACTGTTTTTCTTCAATTTATATTTTATAATATATATATTTATATAATCTCTTAAAGTCATTCTGGAAATGTTCAGGCCTGTGAGAGAGTGAGGGAATAATGTGTAAGTGTTCTGAATGCCTGCGGGCCCAAGGTGTAGCTCTGAAGCTGGGCTAGACGCACTGGGGTCCACCTTGTCCATCCTTTCTCCACATGACATAACACCACGGAGTTTCCTTTGGGATTCCGCCTCACTTCCCTTTGACCTCAGTGTTTCTCAGACGGGAACAATATGGAGGCCGAAGCCCTGGCCCTGCAGTTTGAGCTGGTCTCCATGGTAACTAGTGGCGGTCGTAGGCAGTGGCAGCAGCGGGAGGTGCGGATCCACGGGATGCGGCACTATAATAATAAGGGGAACCTGAAAGTTAACAGAAGAACGAGCCGTTGGAAACCATGACGTAAAACATGATGCAAGACACGTGTGCAAAGCTACTAAGACTGGGCCTGGGGGGTTTGCTTTACTACATACACAAAGCCACTTACTTAGTAATGCTGGATTGCTGAACCGCCAGGCTTCATTGTAAGTGGTGTACTGTGGATGAGAGTAAGGGTTTCCAGAAAAGTCCCCTCCTGGAGAGCAAAGTGAGAGCAAACATTAGCGAAGAGCAAAAAATCTAATGATTGACAGCTCTTGTAAAAGATTAGGCTTTTCGTAAGTTACACCGTCATTGCGTCACAGTCTTGTTGCCTAACAACGTGTCTGGGGCATTTCTGTACAGCTTTTCTCCACATAGCTTCAGGTGGATTGATTGTTTTATTAATCCTTCGGTAGTGTTTAGGATTTTCTCTATTCTTTCCTGAAGTGAGAACCTGCTTTTAAACGATGATGTTTCGCTTCAAAACTCCCTAATAGGTGTCTGGGACTCTCCTTCCCTTTTTGTCCTCCAGTGCAGGTCGGGGAGACTGAGGGGATGTCAGCGAGCGGTGCCGTGGGTCCACAGGTTTCTTTCTTTTATGAGACTATAAAGGCTGGATTTTATATGAAGCTGCTGAAGAATGACTTTTGCTTTAACAGTGTTTGGGACCAGTCACTAAATCGTATTCATTCACCCTCAGAAGAAAGATTCTACAACCCATAACCGTGCGATGCAGTCGTGCTTGTATGCGCTTTTGTGTACGTTCCCATCTCGGCACGCTGGGCTCACATGTAACTACTGCATGCCCTGTTTTGATTATTGGTCAGAGTGAAAGGAACATGTCTCTGAGCAATAAAGGGAGTCATGTTTTCAGTTGTTCGAGGTGATCTACACATTCTGGCGGCTATAGCATCCTCACTGTTGGTCGTGTAACTCAAGCTCATCCCTGAGAGAGATAGTGATTTAAATATTTACAGGCCCTCCACGCCTCTGTGTTTTGACCCTTAACTGTTTGCTGTGAACCTGAACTGCAGGTTAAGTAGAGGGGAAAGAGATACGCTCTGAAGCCCAGGGTGGCCCGAGAGGCAAGGAGAGGAGCAAAAGCGGTGTTTATCGACGGGGCCGGTGAGAGTGTGCTGTGTGGACACGCCGAGGGTAATGAGCGCTGGGAGCTGGAGTGTAACTGAGAGGAACTGTCCTATCTCACGGCCACTGATTGTGGTGATCGCCTATCGAGTTCATCTAATGTCCTCGTCTGCGGATGCTAACCACACGCTAACCACAGTCTGACAAAGCTATAACAAGCTTTCTTCAGTCCTTTGAGCCAGAAGCAGCCCTTCAAACCTTTTCCTCTGTTTTTCAGTGTGAGTTTTGATGCATTTTTACTATACATACATGTTAGACAAAGAAGATGTCTAGTGAAAATAAAACCTGTATCGACGGCAGCATATTAATGAAGTAGTGTCACCTACCAGGAACCATTCCAGCAAGTGTAGAGGTGGGGTAGCTGCCTTGTCCTGTGGGGGGGACGTGAGGCGGGTAGCCGGGCAGGGTGGTACTGGCCATGTCTCGACCTGCAGTCACACAGGATGAAAACCGTTACAAAAACGCCCAAGCATGAAGAAGTGTAGCAACCGTTTACATGTAATCAGTGGCTGGATTATGTGTAAGGGCAATATATTGAGTGACACGAGTCAGACAGGTGTTGGACTGTAACACCACAGACCAGGAGCTGAATTCTCCCAAGAAGTCCAAGTTCTGCCTAAACATGACAGGAAATATGCAGGTAACATTGAGTAAAAGACAGATTAGAAGTCTAACATAGTGAAAAAGTGATATTTATAACGGACCGCCACCACTGTAATATTAACGTGCCAATGTCAACAGGAGCATCAGGCCAGTGAGAACTCTCTCTGTTCCCCATTCAGTCCAGTAATTAACAGTGACAGCTCTGGGCCTGGCTGGATGAAGGGGCACACAGAAGAGGGAGTTACGGGTCCAAAGCTGGCCCCAGCATCAGCTCTAAGTCTCTGCCTCTGCAGCCCCTCCTTTGGCCTCAACTGCCCCTCCAGACCTTGGGCCTGTCACGAGGCTGGAAGGACCTGGAGGCCCTATTGTTAACCCCAGAGGCAAGCAAAGGGTCAGAGGTGGAGAAAGGCAGGGTAGAAAGGGGGAGGCAGCAGTTGCTGTTAATGAGGGGCAAGCAGTCAGGTTTGCGTCTGTACACAACGGCAGCGCCACAAAGCACGACAGAATTGATGGCTTTGCGTTGTGCGAAGCAGCCACTTTACTATTGTGTATTGATAATTACTAAATTATTACAAATTAACAGAGGCAAAAGAATTAAATAAAATCAACTGAACAGACGGAGCTTGATTGAATTTCGATCTGGCTACGGGGCCTTAAGGGCAAAGTAGTACCTGCTATAAAGGGCTGGCTGGCATACTGGCTGTAGCAGGGGCCGCGGGCATGGGCAGGGTAGCTGGGAGTAGACGCATCTACAGAGAGGCTGGACTGGTGGGGCAAGATGTCAGCTATAGCAGAGTCCCCAACAGAGGAGGGGGTGAAGGGTGCAAAAGATGCCTCATGGGGCTCCCGCTTTACGCACATGGAAGGTGGATGTGATGGGTGAGAGTCTGCCAGGTGGAAAAAGGAAAGAAAAAAAACTAGATATGATGTAGACAGACATCTCCTCACACACCGGACATACATTCGCTTCAGCCATTCTGATGCATGATGGGATGGATGTTAAGCTTTCTTGATGTAACCACAACTGCTGAACAGAGGCTGTGTTATACCGAAATCCAAAACTTTAAAAATTATAGGATGTGAAGTTGTTCACTTGCTACTATACACAAACATCCGTTTGTTTACCAACTCAAGATCAGACCCTCATATAAATTCTGAATAAATAAGCAGCTGTCTTCTGTTGATTTTTTCCATTTACATATCATATAATAATAATCTCATATGCATCCAGGAGTAATTCATTCAACTAAGTGGAAACATACACCAGCGAAATGTTGAACCAGTGCAACGTCAAACTGCGCCTGATCAATCAAGCACAAATGCGTAAAGAATTTCCCAAAGGTTTTGGGAAAACAAACAACATAATCTCACGGCTGCTTTCTCACAACAAAATCACTCCCACAAATAACCAAACAATCGGCTTGCAGGCTGTTCAAAACTCTGCAGTTTGATCTAATTTGGCTGATGAGTGTTGGCATCTTTCATTTCACCGGCTCTGCCTTTCGAACCTATGCAATCAATGTGCGCTCTGTCTCCGGCCTCCTCACGTCTGCAGCAGAGCCTGTTCTGTTCTGGGGCCTTCGGGGAGAGACAGCTCTTTCCCGACACCATGATAGCCTCATTAGCTGCCCCCCCATCATTGTTGTTTTACAACATAACTGTGAGTTGCGATTCCTCATTAAGATAAGGACTGTTCAATGGAAGGGGGATGCAACCCAATGACCCTCATGCCAGGGAGTCAGACAACCTAACTGAATACTTTCCCATAGATTCCTCCAGATCCTTGTGTTTATAGCACCTGTAAAAGCAGACTCAGAGACACTCCAATTACACCAGATACCTTCATTCTCGTTACAATAGAGGGAATTGCACAGTGTAGAATAATTTATGGTTCTGACATGTGATGGGCTTTCCATTGAATTGGGCAAACTAAAACTCTGATCAAACGTACTTACAGGTATGTAGTTTGGTCAGTTTTAGGTTAATAACAACATCTGTCCTCTCAAAAATGCAATAGCATGAAAATGCATACAACAGTACAGGTCCTTGCGCTAATGATGCTCACTAAAACCACAGTCATAGTTCATATCTCAGATTACTATTCTCACACAAGTGCGTTGTAACATTTGTTAGGAACATTTGTTTTACTCCTCTGGGTCACCTAAACTTTAGGTCATTAATCTGTACTTCAGGATGATGTTGAGGGCCCCAAACAGGATGTTAAGGCTGCGTCTGTTTACACTGTATCTAACTTCTCGCGTCCTACCGTTGGCTTCTGTTTTCTTAGCGCCTGAGTAACCTTTGTCAGACAGATAGGGGTTGCGACGCAACAACAACCGTTACAAACGCTACGTTCAAGACCACTGAACTCTGAAACTAATCAGACATGGTGTTGCTTATTGTCCTGGAGACAAGGCAGAGCCTGGGTAAAGAGAGTCTGTCAGATCCCAGGCCCTGATGATGGAGATGGAAGATAAACTCAGGGTCCTTGGGGACTCTCCTCCCCAGCAAACACATCTCTGAGAGAGTGGAGATGCTATAGAGTTCTCCAACATCTGTCTAAGCCCCACCACCAATACCACGTCTACAGACCCCATCAACCATAGAAATGAACTGTTAAGAACCTACAGCAGTCCTCTGAGTGATGCATCCAGATATAGCTGCAACAGCTTCTCTCCAGTCAGCACTTTATTTTTAAAGGTACACTGAGGAACTACTGCACACAAGCCATTTACTAGAAAAGCTCGTGTTTTAGACTGACACTGGCTCCACAGAGAACTTTTTCAGTCTTGCAGGATGTTCAACATCACTTAAAATCTTCTCTCTTGTGGGGTTAGGACAAAACCATCTGGACATGCACTACATCAACCAAATCTGAGTTTATGCAAGTATATTTAGACGATTCCTTCACTCAAAAAAAGACAAAACGGTTGCATGTGAGTTAGTAAAAATGGCTTGAATTTCCCCTCCACAGGTTTAAAGTCACTCATTAGCACATGTGTGCTTAAAGGTCAGTGTGATGTTGTGGAGAGTGATATAAAAGTCATTTCAGAACTTGTGCTGTGAGCATTAACTGGGTTGAGACAAGCCGTTTCTCACCACTCGCTAGGTTCAGTGGCTACTGATTGTTTGCTCCCCACACAGCATATCTGGTCCACCAACCCATAAAAGAACCTCAGCACATGCTCTACTACTCAACAACCCATTATTAGTCCAAATGCTAAATTTGTTGTTATTCAGTGATATTGTTGGTTGAAATTTAATCACTGGACATTTATTACCACGATGACAACTGTGTTTCCTTTAAAAAGATAATCTAGTAACTGTTTGCAGATGCGCAGTGATAGTGCTCCTCCTTCAATCCCAGTGGTGCCTTCTGTGCCCTGAATCCCTCTCTGGCTGCTTCCATCCTTCCTACCGTAGGTAACTGCCTCTTTCACACATTTGGGTGAATAGAGGACACAAAAGATGGCCAACATTGCTTCTGCTGGTGCCCTTGGAAGTGCAAAACTGAGCACTTCATTAATCATTCTTCCGTAATAGATTATGCAAATTTAAGGACATAAAAATCAACAAGATCAATAACTATATGAATTTTAATTGGGAGCAGAAAACATTTAAAGAATGAATATAATCTTGTAGCTCCATCCAGTGTGAGAGCATAATTTATTGATAATTGGATCTCAGCCTAAGTGAGGAAGGTAATTTAGCACTTTTTCAGCCTTGGCGTTCATTCCTATTTACAGGGTTTGCTAATGGCAGAAAAAATAATATTATACACTAACAACCGAAACCCAATCAAATGCTCCATGTACTACTTTGCATAGTTGTGAAAATTAAGTAATAAAAGTTTACTGGATATTACTTCAGAGTTTAATTTGGAGTTTAGAATGCTTACATTTTTAATGGCTGCATGAAACTATGTTGTCATATTCCACTTTAAGAAAAGTTTTGTTAGTCGACTTCCTTATAATACAATCTGTGGCGCTCACGTGCATCGCTTTAGGAGGCCCCGGGCCCCCAGGTGGCTGGGAAGCCACCTGCTATGAGTGTGCTCCCCAGAGCGAGACTGCTTTCATAGGAGGAGTCCAGCATAAAAGACAAACACACACCTTTCTTCTCCTGAGGCCCAACTTTTTGGGGGAAGTCTACCTCCCACATATTCAGCAATGAAAAAGGGGTCTTTCTTTCCTCATACCTCCGAGTCTGACTACAGGGATCATCTGAGAAGGGCCGCTGCAGTTTTCAAACATTCTACTCTCCCCTTTACGTACTCTCACACACACATACATACACTCACACAGCACAGTGGTCCCATTGACATTGATGCCCACTGCATAATTATGAGCGTTTTATTAAAAGTCTGACATATTATTCTCAAGTCAGTGTGGCCATCAGTAAACCTAACCTCTCCTGGGAAAGAGCCTCGGCAGCCCAGGTGAAACAATAGTTCAATAAAGCTGTCGGCCATCAACGCTGACAGCAAAGAAGAAGAGGCTAACGAGCAATACAGGGTGAAATAGCGCTGGTAATGTGATACAGATAGTTAATACCACACGGTATTCAATACCAGTTGGCTCTCGGTGGAAGTTACTGTGAAAAAGACAAAGCAGTAATGTACATGTTGGTATTTCTGTGAGTCTCCTCTCCACAGCATGATGCATGCAGCCAGACACAGAGCTACTCCAGCCTTTGTCCATCATCAGGCTATCATAGTCTTTGATGACAATGTCGTGTAGCGGTGAGAACAGCAGCTGTCTCTTATGAGACGTGCTCCCAGTCAATCTGTTAGCAGGCTGGTCCAGCTAACACAATAGCCAGTTAGGAGAAGAGTTGGAAAGGCCTGTAGCATTTAATGGGCTCACATGATGTATCGCCCCACTGTGTCCCTTAGAAATAAACCCACAGAGTGCCTTGATAGAGCTTTTTCATTTGGCGATGAGAGTTTTATAGAGTTGGAAGGATGCAGTCAAAATTATTATGACGGTGTGATGATGCAACAGCTTAAAATAGCTTAAATAAGATGTGGCTGCAGAGGTACATTTCTGTGTTATTGAAACACTGAGTCGTGTGAGACAACAACCGCGTGCGCTCGCGTAGCGATCACCGTAGCGTGAGTCAGATTGTACCTGTCACAACAGAATAGCTCTGAGAGACACTGGAGGCGAGGTCGGAGCTGGCGCTAGTGGAGAGGCTCGGCTTCACGTCTTCCAGTCCGGTGTTCAGGGACGGGAGAGAGTACTCATTCGCCTGTAGACAAATACACAGCAAACGCAAAAATGTGTCAGTGGAGAGTTGCACATGTAGAAAAAGGGAAATTCAGGCTGGCTGAGGAACGCAACCTCAGATCTGTCCAGATTGGGCCTAATACGGCAGCGATACTGTTTCACCACTGCTGTATTACATACAAGGCAAGTGAGCAGCAGATTTTAGACCAGAGCTGCAGTTTAGGACACAAAGAATCTGAGGAAGTTCTCATTGTACTTCTCTGTGAATATTTCCTGTAAATTCTGTGATCCCCCCGCCCCCCAAGCTCATGTCGTCCCTGTTCGCCATGCTTTACCAAGACCTATGATGTATGCATGCATTAGGGCTTGTCTGAGGAGAAGGCAGAAAGGGAGAGAAGGATGAGAGAAGGATTGGGAGCGGAGTGAAAGGACGGGGTGTCAGCTGGCTCTTTGTGCTCCACTGCAGTCATCCCTGTGACCAGTCAAGGGAGAAGACATTCAGGGCTTTGTTACAGAAAAGACATGTGGTGTGTGTGTTTTTTTATAAAGGCAAGTACAACCTTAAAATCAACCTTTGTGCTATACCTCAAGGAAGAACGCACAAAACTAGGTTAATAAAACAATGGCAGTGATTGTATTGTTGTGTACTTTTTCTCTAAACAGGGTTTCTTACGATTTTTAATGTTTTACAATTTCACATTCTCATAATAAAATATTCCACTGCGCTAGAATGTGGGGATCAGCCTCAGATTAGAGTCTTTAGTATTTATTCACTTTAATGTTAGGTTAAGACTCTGCCAGCAGCTGTGATCATTCCTGTTTGTTAATGAGATGACACTTCCTGACCCAAGTCTCTTTTTTAAGTGTGTGTGTGCGCACGGTTGTGCCTGTGAGTATTTGTGTCACAGTGCGTGTGTGCATCTGTTTGTCTCAATGGGATGAGGTCCCTCAGGGGCGAGCTGGTGACCCCAGTCTTGTCTGCCTCTATTCCAGATAAACTCTAATTGTCTGCTTACAACTGTTTCCTGGCACTAGGCTGGATGTTCCTCTCTATTCCGCTGGGCTTCGGCAGCACAAGAGCCATTTTGTCATGCAGATGGGGTGTGGGCAGGGCTGGGCAGGGCTGGGCGGAGGGCGAGTGGCAAGCACAGAGGGCTCTGAATGACCTGACCACATGGCTGCCAGAAGTGTGGGAGGGATGAGGCCTATTCAGCCTGGCCTCTTCAAAATGGCTTTTTAATGCCCTGATGCAGACACCAGACATGCCCCTAATAGCCTAATATTCCACCTTTTCACCAGTTAAGATAAGGAGGGGGTGTTGAAAACAGAGAGAACAGAGGAGGCACGCAGCAAGCGCGAAAAGCGGCCTGATTAATATTACATTAAATTAAAACTGATTTTTCTGGACCATTCTGATGCCGTTTTTCTCCCCCTTCCTCCACCTTCCTCTCGTCTTTTTAATACCTTCTCCTCCGCTCTTTGTGATTGCAAGTCATTTCCAATTCGTTTTGGTATTGATCTTGCCGTAGAAATCACTTTGGTAATTAGCTGCATTAGGGGCTGTATAGCAGGCTGAGGGGCTGTCCCTCTGATTTATCGCCGCTGTAATTCCCCACGATTGCGCCTAGATGAAAATGAACTCAATTAGGGCACTGCTAAAGCTGCACGGGCAGCCACGCAGAGTTCCAATGGAAAAATTAATAGTCTCTTGTTGTTAAACAGTCTAATGAATGTAAATAAAGTTTATCCGCTGTAATAGGGTATAGGCTTGTAGGTCGCTTTGAGCAAGAAGCTGCACGGAGGTTTTTGTCATCTGTCTCACAACGTGCACCAGTTATTTCGCAATAAAATGTTTAGTAAAACAACGCAGGGCAAGTCTGCAAAAGCAAAGTGTGACCAACCTGTTCAGGTTTGATGTGTTCTGAAGTGGGGAAGACATCGGGGTAGGAAGGGCGTTCAAACACACGGTCCAGGGCTTCGAGCTGCTGCTGGGTGAAGGCGTCTGCTCGCAGGTGCTTCCTTAAACTCTCCACGCTGCCCTGAGAGTCGCTGCCCGGGCCTGAGCCATCGGAGCCGTCTAGGAAAAGACAGAGAGGCAGAAGGGAAGGGGGTAGGAGGCAGGGAACCACATTTTGCATTAGGGGCATAGCAGCAGGCTTTTTACATGATATTATTCTAGAATGTATTCAGCATTTCTGCCTTTTTATCATCCTTTCGATGTTTGACTGTCTCTTCCTTTCCCTTCACATGCAGTCTCACTCAGGCAGCTCTCCTCCTTCCCCCACCTCTCCCTGTGGCCAACATCAGCACGACCATCATGTGATAGGTCTATGGTAATTGATGGATTACCTTCAGCGCAAATATATACTTGTAAGGGAGCGCGTGTGTTTCAGGAAGAGAAAGTAGGGCTGGCGATTACATACAGAGCCTCTCATTCTGCAAGCGGGAAATGGAGAGCCATTATTTAACTGTACTATTTCCTCCTGAACATATTACCCTTTCCTCTCTCTGTCTCCCTTGCTCTCCCTCCATCCCCCACATATTGCCTGTCTGCTGGAAAACAGAATGGAGTGGGGACGGCACTCGGGTCCGCATGAGGACGGGGCGTCGAGGGCAAGCGTATGCATTTCCTCACTTGGTCACACTCTATATAAACAAATGAGCCTATGCTTCCCTCGTTCTCCTGATCTCTGACCCTATCAACTGGGCCGGGGAGCCCACTGCCGGCGCTGCAGCTCTCCTGCTCCTCGCTGATCAAGTTCTGAACACTGAAAGCGGAAAAAAAAAAGAATCTAAAACCTCCAGCCAGCATCCTGGGAACCTCGACTCCAGTGCCTGCCTCTTGCCACCCTCCCTTTCCTCCCTACGCGCGCCACCAACAGCGGATGAGGGCTTTAGCTCCAGTACAAATCTGTCATTCTAAATTTGCAGCAGATTATGTTCTCTCCTGGGTGAGCCAGCGGTGATATATGATATGCAAGGCCGCTATTGATTGCCTGATCCGCCAGCAGAGGAGGGAGGCGAAATGAACTTGGAATGAACATCATGCCTCAACTCATTGTGCGTATAATACTCTACTTAATCCCACATTTTTCTGTGCTATGGAATTCAATTGATCAATCATGTTCCACTGATGGTACCATTTCAGGGGCGTTATTGCCATTCTGCTCGGCTGCTTGACCTTTTTTCAATGGCTGAGGCCAGAGGATGAACCCAACTCGCACCAAGAAATAGATCCATAGAGAGAATGGAATAGAGGACTGTGATTGTGTGTGTGTGTGTGTGTGTGGTTAAGCCTGTGTGTTTCACCGCTAAGATATATTGACTTTAGCTTTGTGTCACATTTACGTTTTTCCTCCTGCTGCAGCTGCTTTTCCTGCATCCGTTTAACCAAAATTCTTTTAGCTGTGCTTTTGAGTTCGCTTGTTTTGGCTGAAGGGTTGAGGTTTACTGATGTTGGTGCTTTCATGTATCTGTATGATGCACAGTTGTTGTCTGAGGTAAAGGAAGAAAAAGAGTCATTAATTACCTTGTATCAACTGCTCTGCGAACAGAGGCAAGCTCGATCAATAGTGAGGTGTTTGTCATTCACTATGGAGGCGCGTGCCTACACTCAACAGCCCTTCACACACTTAATCAGGCCTTCAAACAAAAGCACGTTCTCGTCAAAGGATCATTTTGTCGCACTGACTGTGATTTAAACCTGCAAATTCCTCTGATCCACACAAACATTAAACAAGAAAATCTTTAGCAAAACATGTTGATGTTCATACAGGTTTGCTTTGCAGGTACATGAGAAACGGGTTTATTTCAGACACACTGTTTTTTTTTTTTTATTTTATAGTGTTTTAAATACGTATGTGAAAGTATATAGTAGAGCCAAAAATTAATAGTATGGTCTTTAAGTAGAAATAATAGTAAATCATTTGTTTTTAAAATTTGCCATTAGAGGTTAATATTTGTCATATATTGTGAGATAGGTGCAATAAATCAGATCCATCCTTTGACAGCCAACGTGTCAAGTGGAGTGTGAAGCCTGACTGTCAGATTGTGTGTGTGTGTGTGTGTGTCTGTCTCATTGACTGGCTTGTTTCATTTTCTCACTGTTTCTTCATCCCCTTTGGGTGTCTCAGCAGGTATTCTCTTATCAGTCCCACAGCACCAGCTGACTGCGTCTCTTTGTTTTAACACCCAAGTGCGAGGAGACAAACTGAAGATAAAAACACGACTCTCCAACAGGGACATTCACACATAGTCCCAAGCAGGAGTGAGCTTTCAGAAGAAAAACACCTTTGATCAACTAGAACAGACGAAACCCACACGACCTTGCTCTGTCATAATACTATATGATGTCTACAGCATCAATGAGTCAAATCAAGCAGCAGGTGTGACTAAACAAATAGATTGAAAACTTACTCCTACGACTGAAAGTCACACACAGTCATTGGCACACACACACACGCACAGCAGTAGCTACAGTACTGTTACACAGACCACAGCTATCAAAAGCTGTTCTGTTTTGCTTTGTCTCTAAGGGGTCTGTTAACGTCCTCTGCTGGCTTGGTGGCACTTTATGTCCTGCTTTCATCTCCTCTGTTCCCTGTGATAAGATAACTCAGAGCAGAATAGAGGCGGGGGCTTGTTTGAAAGGCAAATGAATTCCTACACATCGCCTGGTTCTCTCTGTAAATCAATGACACAGGCTTTCCTAGATCACAGGAAGCGAGTTGATCGTTTACTTATTTGTCCTCTGCTGATCGGAGAAATGATGCCATCGCAAATTGTGGATCGTTTGTTGATGTTTTTAAAAATGCACTTGATGTTGAAAAAATGGGAAGAAAAAAAAACCCACACAAGCGAGCACAAACAAACTGGTATACCCAGAGGGTGAACACTCCTTCCCTGTAAGCTAGCTATATTTATGAAACCTCTGAGGCGGAAAGGAGAGAGGTGGGTGGGGGAGAGAGAGGGAGTGAGGCAGCAACCCTGCCATGGCTGTTAAGATCCTGTTATGTTGTGGCGTGTTTAAGAGCTTTATTAATTCCATTTAGCACTAGCAACCAGGGCACTGACTGTCAGCAGGCAGGCTGCTGTGTATTTGCACTCAATGCCAGCACTGAAGCTGTTTCGATAGTATGTCGAAGCAGTCGGGCTGTTTTATTTACTTCAACTCAAATTCTCAAATCTAGTCCAGTGAAGAAAGTTTTTAATAAATAAATGAACAAACGTACATAACTGGATCTGCTTTGTAAGTGTGTAACATTACTGTGGAGTAGAGGGTGAATGTGGCTCAGAGCGCGGTGGCCTTTAAGTTTAAGGTTGGCGGTTTAATTCCTTGTTAAGGAAGAATAAAGTGCATTGCAGCACCACAATAGAAAAGAAGCTTCTAAGAGAATTAATTATGTATGGTCTAATCATGTTCTAAATTGTCTAACAATATTACTGTGTTATACCGTCTCCCCTTTCAATATGACTTCTTTTCTTTGTTCTACTTTGCTTTTATCTCTTCCCTCCTCCAGACCTGTCTGTCGTTTAGCGTTGCCACCCTGGGTGGCAAGTATTTGTGGAAACGCAATTAACGTATGCCGTCTTTTCTCTTGCCTTTTCTCCCTCCTCAAGCTGAGTAATGCACCGCTCCATTAATTCTCAGCATTGGCGCCCGTAATTGACTTTTCTCTGACATGATTCCTCTCCACTGAATGAGTTCCCTCTCCTTATATTTTTGTGACGGATCTCGTTGTATATTGTTTACAACCATACGCACGGCGCCACGCAGCCACTTCGCTGAATGCAAATGGTCATTCCCCAAGTCAGAAAGAAGAAGATGATAGGAAAAGAAGTGAAATGTTGTAGAGAAACAACGCCAGAGATAGGTCCGGGTGGGAGGAGGGGGAGAATTGCAATGTGGACCCTTTTGTGTCCTCCTCTACTGTCGGGGTCCTAACAGCTTCTTGTCTCTATGTTACGCTCTGTGGCCCCTCTCAAACCTGGGCTTTTCTCTCCCACACAGACCCCATCAGGGCCATCATAGTGCTCATGATTCCATTTATTTCTGTCTCGCTCTGGATGCATTTATTTTCTAAAGTGATCCTCTATTGACTCATTGTCGTGGACTGGCTTGACTAACCAACCAGTGTAGGCACAGGTTCAAATTCATACACTAACTGATTTAAGCTCCACAAATGGCTCATGTGTGATAAGAGACAGACACTCAACAATCTCTAAAAGGACCAAGTATCAAATCTGAACAAATCAAAACAGGGACTGTATTCATTTTTCCACAAGTCTATTGAAAGAGGTTGATGTGACTCTGGCTGCTGTGTGATCACACTTTTATAACACAAACTACCTGCTATCATATGTTTTTTGCTGTCTGCTCACACACTCATCAGATCTTTCTGCTCCTCCCACACCCACGCTACTATCACAAGTTATGACCTTTGCTTTCACCATCTAATTCATCACCGTAGATCTCTGCTGCCAGTCCTCCTCAGAGCTCTGCTGGGCTCCATCCAGGAGGCTGTAAGCCAGTGATGAGGAAAACGCACAGTTGGGTCACATCAACCTGACTGCGTACAGCAGCAGGGTCAAAAGTAACCATCCCTGTGGCGTAAGACTAGTCAAACACTGAATTCACATAAGCCTGCAGCTCCAGTAAAAACCTCCAATTCCTTCATAATAATAAGCTCTAAATCACCTTTAGTAAAAGTTGGAAGGCCCCAACTTTTTAAATGAGTGCGTGGACTTCTAGCACTGTTATACTCATTTGACAATCACACAGCAGTTGTCACCCAATCCTCTCTGTCTTTTCTTGGCTTCCACTTCCACCATAGGTTTAAATGACTGAGTGAGAGCATGCTGTACAACAGGCTAATTTCCCCACTTCACTATTAATGCATTTGGCAGGAACAACATTCCATTTCCTGTAATGAGATACACAAATAAATCTGGCTATGGATAGATTCAGGGTGGGGTGGTGGTGATGGTGGTGGGAGGAGAATAGAGGAGAGGGTGTGTGTGTGTGTGTGTGTGTGTGTGTGCGCGGGGGTGGGGGGCACTGAAACGCATTCTCCCAGCACTGGCATAATTGGTATCGCTGCTCGCAGACATGCAAACCAATCTCTCCACAGAAAGGGCTGAGACTCTCTCTTTTCCCCCCTTAAGGCTATTTCCTTTGTCTTTTCGATAGCTTGCACATCCAAGATAGAGGAAGGGAGGGGAGGAGAGATGTTAATTTGTGAATTAATGGCTTTTCTCTGCAGAATTGCAAATTCTTTTAAATGTCACTATATCTGCTGTGTGAGTAGCATCTAAAGGTGCTTTAACAAACAGACGTATGCAACATACAGTAGGTGTGTATTGTACGCATGCACAAACCCAAAAACGGATCTTTGGTCAAATTGAGGCAGCACCTCCTTTCCCCCTCCTCCCCTCAAACCCACTTTTATACTCGTCTGTCTCCGTTTCCTCCTCCCGTCTTCACTAGAAGCCGTCCCATGTAACATGCTACTTTTAATTTGCAATAACACATGACAAGGACAGATTAATGGCTCTTATTGCACCTACGTCCCTGAAGCTCATCTTACACGGACCCGGTGTACATAACGCATGTCACACTACATTATCTCTACAGCCCTCCAGTAATGGGGACCTTTTTCTTCGTCAAAGGGCAACAGCTGACTTCAGCCACACCAGGATAATACACCTGCATTACCACAACTCCTGCAGTGCAAAGAGTGTAGGATTGTGCAAAGCTTTATATTTTATGTTAATCCTGATTAAATTATCACATATAGAAACTCTAGTGAAGCTTTAAGATTAAAATCTTTGGCTGGCTTAAGTAAAGTGATCACTGCACTGAATCTCGCTTTGTCTATTGATTTACTTGCTTCTTTATGCATTTATCAACTGGTCTGACAAGGTATTGCAAGTATAGCAGGCAAGTATCTCTATAGCTTTGTTTTGTAAAAAAAAAAATCGAAACACTTTTAAATATAAAGAAATAATTCATATGAGTTTCCATAAACTTTAGAACCTCTTGCGTACGTTACACATTGCTATATTCTTAACTGCATTACATATAAATTTGATTTTCTACTGTTGCTTTCACTTAATGTAGTTTAATTTCTCAGTAGATTATTTATTAGAACCCCTCCCACACACACACACACCCTCCCTTATAAGCTCATAACCCTGAAAGAACAGAACAAGCAATTGAAAAGGGTAAATATTGTGATCTGATTGACCAAAGCAAAGAAAAGGTTGTCTAACTTCAACTTACAATGTCCTATTTTCCTTCCATCCAAGTGGTTGCCACTCCAGAGAACTAAAGAGACAGAAACATAAAAGAAGGAAGTGGCCTGTTTTGATGAGTGCTCTTTGAGATCATTTTCAACCATATCATCCCATCAGCCACCTCACAGCAGACTCACACATACACAAACAGTCACAGGCGCACATGTAGCCCCCTCCCTGCCTCCACCGGTCTGTTCCTACACCTGTTCAGGCCTCCACCAGGGACATGTTAATTCATAGGCATTAAAAAAGCCAATTGTTTGCACAACCGATAATCTATTAGCCCTCAGGCAGTGTGTGTCCACTCTTGCCTTGCCTAGGAATGAGAAATTCTGGCATGGACTGCATTGGCTTCACTTAATCTTTGAGCGTATCTAGGTCTATTTTCTTACCGGTCCCCTGGTAGGGTGTAGCCTGCAGTTTTACAAAAATACTTCTTTTTTATTTTTAATGGTGTGATGCTGCTTGAGCGCCACAGGATAAAATATAAGCCAGTCAAAATGTTTTCATATAGTGAAGCTAGAAATGATAACTGTATCGAGGCAGGAATCACACAAAAAAAGTCTTCTTTTTCCGCCGTTCGTCATATTATAGGAATGAAAGCAAGACGCAGCAGCACTGATGCCTTGCCAAGGGGGATTAGAGCTGTATGACAGTTATACGGGATATCTACAGTACGTCTGAGCGTGGTATAAAATTGAGACGCAGCTCTGTAGGCGTATGGTAAAACGTAGGGCATCACCAAGCTGATTGAATCACAACACTCGCCCTGCCTGATATAACAAGTCACTGGAGACAGCACAGAGAAACACATTTGGCTGCAGCGCTGTCATAAATGCCATCTTCCACTCACACAGGGCAAAAAAAAAGTAGGAGACGAGTGATGGAGAGAATTAAAAGGATGGAAAACAAAGTGATCTTGTGTCTTCCTCACCATCGTCTCGTTTCCTCTTCTCGCCGTTGGAGCGGGGGATACCCAGAATGCCGTTGATGGAGTAGGATCCTACGGGGTCGTTGGAGGCGCTGGTCACGGGCGGGGAGGCTGTGCTGGGCACTGATGGAGAGAGCTGGGTTAGCGAGAGTACAGCAGACGCGTGTGTGTTTCGTTTTGTTTCAGCAGCTCTGATTGGCCTATTTGACTCCACCGTAATCTGTGTGTAGCTCCGTTCGTGCTCACCTATGGTGTGGCCGGGCGTGGAGAGCGGCGTAACGGATCCGTCCGGGGATGGGTGGAATTGCTGTTGGACTTTGGTGCGGATAATCCTGGAAAAGTGAACAACAGACAAGGATCAATCAATACTGCTTCCAGAGCATGGAGATTTCACACTGGTGCCGCCGGCCCCGGGACGCGTGAACGGGGAACATCACGTCCACTTACTCTCGTGCATGTACAAGTACGCCATCGTTTGGTGCCGCTTGTGTCCTCGCATTCAGGCCCCTGTCACAAATAGCCAATCTCTGGGCTTTAGGAGCAATCTCCTCTGCTCCTGTCTGAGAGTGACTAGCGGTTGCCCCCTGAGATTGTGGATTCAATCTAGCTGGATTCTGAGGTTAGAAATATGATAAAGTCCCCACAGCAGTTAGGTGTGATGTGGCGGGAAAGACTTCATTGCACTTTGGTCTGAATGATCTTGCAAACAAAGCATGAAATCACATCAATTCACCTCAATGATCAGCTTCACTGGCTTTACCTGGCCAACTTTAATAATCTCCTCCCTCCTGGTCCCCTCTCTCTTTTTCTCCTTGCTCTCTCTTTCTCTCTCCATCTCTCAGACCTGATCTTTCGCTCCTCTCAGTCTCCATCATCCTCTTTTTCTCATTTCTACTCTGCCGTCCAATGTGCTCCTTGTTTTACTGTACTTCACGATGTCTGCCTTGCTTTCCTTTCTTTCTCTCTTAGCTCTTCTCCACTTCATTGCTTCATTTCTTTCTGTATTTTTCTGTCACCTCTCTGGATTCTGGTGGAGTTGTATTTATTTTTTGCTCTCAGTGTATCACACAGGGATCCTCCAGGCTCACTGAGGATCACAGCCTATTGATTGGGAGCCCGGCATAGAAAAGTTGATGACAAATGGCAGCAGGGAACGGCACATGCAAATAGTGATCTATAAATTATATGTGACAGGAAAGCAATAGTCTTATTGGCCCAACCTCAGACCACGGCCACATTCCACGTCTTCTAATCTGTGAAGCACTTTGAAACGGGAAATTATAAATATAGAGACGTTGAGGATCTCGTTTGGAGATTTCACAATTGCTTTTGTGTACAACATTACAGTGGGATCTGTAGCTCTTTTGGACATGATTGTTTCACATTAAAGCATGACTATGATAATGTTTTGATTGACACATGAACGTGGGATCATTGAATAAGAGCCAGCATTATGCGCTGACAGAAACCCCACGTGGAGGCGTGACAAAAACGAATTTTTACAGACTGCACGTGAGGCTAATGGCGTTCACATGTGCATGCAGCATCCAGCAATAAGCTATCAATTGTGATTCAGGCAGCTATGGGGTTAACTTCCTCAGGGGCAACAATGTACATCAGATTCATTTCATTCTCCTCACTATCTCATGGCTCTTCTGTACGCTCTCCTTCAGGCATGGCAACAAAGGCAACCTCCTCCACAAAACACACATCAATATTTTATTTGAATTTCTAACATCACACCACAACTGTTATCTGACCTCATGACTCGAGGGAGCCTCATAAATTCAAGGACTTTGTTTCAAGTCCATGTTGTTGATATTGAATAAGCAATTTGGATGGGTGAATTAACGACTTTGGTGTTCGGCTGTTGTAAAAAAAAATCCCCAAAGAAATATTAAAACGTAGATCGATATGATTGAAAGCCGCTTAGGGATCTTACGGTTGTGCCTCTGTCCACTGGGCATGGTGCACGAGGTGGAAACAAAACAAAGTGCAACCTGGTCTCTGTGTAATCTTTAATAATTCATGCAGGAAAATCTGTTAAAAGCCAGGACATCCTCTTTAGTTAAGAGAGCAGAGGTCAGTCCCTTGACCACGGCGACCGCCAGGGGTCCACGGTCTCTTTACTCTGCCTCAGCCTGCACCTTCCTCACTGGCTTCCTTCTCCAAATCTTTCCCAAACCTTCTTTTAAGAACGTTAAACAAAATTTTTAAATAACCAGTCACGTGACAAATTTCTCTGTGCAGCCCAATAACTGCTGAATAACTTCATGATTTCTTATACACTCCTGGGGAATGAAGTCGTCCTGTGTTGTGACTTGTAAGGTCATGCTTTAAGAATCAAAAAATGCTGATTCGTGCATTGCCAGCAGGTTTGACGTTAATTATTAATGCGCAAGCCAACTTGGTTTCAAAGGACACCATGGAAACCGCTAATTCCCACACAGATCAAACTTCAGGACGTAATAAACGTCTCGTGGTAAAAACACAACTGGCTAATTTCTGAATACATTAACCGCAGAACAACAGGTGGAAACAGAAGCTGCCCCTGAAAGATCTGTTGAATAATTTCCACGGCATCTTATTTTTCTAAAAATATCATTTCTCATTTTTGAAACGATTAATCCGTGTCCTGCATTTGGCTGTGTGTGTTATGAGACTCGCATTAGCTCATTAAAATGTAATGCCGATGACCAGCTCTCTGGAACAGTGAGTTCTAACCAAAGTTCATCGCTCGCAGCCACTATGGGGCTTTTTTTCACTTTGCACACATGCACTGGGGCTTTTCACCGGCGTCCTCTGTCTAAAGATACTTTGTCCACTGCTGGAAAGGTGAAGGTGTAGGGTGTCTGCTGCTTTAGCTGCCTCAGTGCAACAGCAAGTCTTTTATAGTCCAGATAAACACTGTTTGTTCGATTTATTCTACGTTTCCATGTAAACGTAACAAAGCAAAGGTAATAATAATAATAATAATAATAATAATAATAATAATAATAATAATAATAATAATAATAATAATAATAATAATGTGCGTGTAAAATATCCAGCTACATGTTGAGAAATGTGTGACCTCGGTGCTGGAAAACCGAGGAATTGCCTGGAAAACTGCTGCTGTCGCCTCTGTCGCAGTGTGGTCCGCCTATTGAACGACTTTGTTGGGTATTTCCCTCTGCCTCTGGATCTGGTTACGCGGTATTGATCGGTTTTTATCGAGACAGATGTGAATCTCCGCGGCTCCAGACGCAGCTCTCACTGCTGCTTGTGTTGCGGAGGGCCCGCACAGGAGATTGAATTGCACTTAGGAGACCACCCGGGATAGACTCGGTGGAAATAACTACGGTTCAGCCCTGTACGTGACGACGCTTATTTATGTATTTATCCTTTTCACAAAGGAAAATGTCAGAGATGTTTTCCAATTTTTCAACTGGTTGCCTGATTGCGCTCACGCGTGGAAACGAACGAGGAAAAATAGAAAGAATTTACGCGTATGGGCAATTTAAAAAGAGAGGAAAGGGAAACTGCGCTTTCCACCTACCTGTTGATGGATGAAACGCTGGGAACAGTGTCGTTGTCGCACACGCCTTCAGCCAGTAGCCGGTCCCTTATCTCCCATGCGAACATGGTTGGATTCTGGCGCTTATATTCTGCAATTTTATCCACCACTTTCGGGGTTGCAACCTTTGGTTTGGAGCCACCAATGACTCCGGGTTTAATACTGCCGGTTTCATAGTACCTGCATGTGGACAGAGAGAGCGTTCCTTAATGGATCCCTCCTTAATTCAACAATCTTTGACTCATGAGCAATTTGCATTAGAAGTCGTTTGTGTGTAAACAAATCTAACGCCGAACTTCTGCAGATACATGAAGGGTAAAATCATAAATATGCTTTAATCTATTAATTGGTCTGGAAGTGGGATGTTAGATGGGCCTAACTGGGTTTCAGCTGTAAGGTGGACAGAGCGGATTTTTCAGTAAATTAAAATCACACAGTATGAGCAGTGAGACGAACAGAACAAAGGACAGTTTAGCTGTAAGAGCACAGTAGACTTTAATTCCAGTCTGCATGAACCTAAAGTAGCATGCACTACATGCCACCACGACCTACTGGTAAATGTTGGTGACAAACATTCAGTGTGTGTGAAATGAAATACCTCTGAAATGCCTTCTGATAGCTGAAAAAAATATATTTCAGAATATTATCTCACAGCATAGTGCTCTTAAGTAAAATAAAATAGAGCTAACTTCTCCGGTTTTAGGGAGCTGTTATACTGACGGAAAATTGTATGAACATAAAATATGTGTTTATGGTGTTTCGTGGTGCGTTTTGATGCTGGAGGTTGAGTTTATAGTGACCACAGAGTAACGTGTTTTTCTTTGTTCTGAAATATTCTGTATATCTGTAAAAGTGAGACGTCTCCAAATGATCTCATGGTTCTTTATAGCATTTTCAATATCACCCACAATCCTCTACAATATTAATACAGCCTCATATTCCTCTGGGATATTTTTTTATCCCTAATGTCTCGCTGTAAACCTTCCACTAAAATTTATTTCATGATTATGATGCTTTTCTCTTGCGAGGCTGCAGGTGATTGATAGAAAAGCTCGGACGCAGAAGTGCTGTGTTCAAGGAAAAAAAAAGACTGGAAAAAAGAAAAAATGACCTGCCTATATAACCGATGACCGCGGCTGAAATAGAGCTGGGCGCGCACATATACGAGCTAGAGAAGATTGATGTTTGACACACATAGGGCTCTGTTGGTAGCGGATCCCTCCTTTTACCTGCCGAGGATTTTGCTGACACAGCCGTGACTGACCCGTAGCTGTCTGGAGATGTCGCAGGGCCGGACGCCCTGGTGGGCCAGCTCCACGATCCGCTGCCTCACCACGTCCGGGAGGGGTCTGCCGTTCACAAACACCCCGCCGAGCTGGTTCACACCGCCGTGCCCTGCGTGGGATACAACAGCAGCACAGGGAAGCATAACATTACATACCTGCAGAAAACACGGCTCGTGTCTCTGGGACTTGGTTTTGGCGACTAATTTTCACGGACAGAGCTGCTGTGGGTTGTTAACGAACACTGACAAACGCAGCCCATTTTAGTTTTAGTCACCAATCTTATAAATATTGTTTAACATCTAATAATAATAATAATAATAATAATAATAATAATAATAACAGGGCCGTGCTATATGAGGTTTTTAAGTTCTGCTTCTTTCTATTAAACACTTTCCAGCCTTTTCTTGTAGACAGACAGACAACATTTTCCAGCAGCATATCTTCCACTGCAGCCTAACACATGTCGCAGGTATAACGTTACAACCTGTTTAATTTTTCTCGCACAATTACTGTAAATAATTAAAATGAGCGTTGATAACTCATATTACAAACACGGAGGGTGCGAATGAAGAGGGATAAATAATTTAAACACGGTGCGGGGCTGCTTTACGCATATCGTGTGGAGGAAATGAACAGTTAGAATATCTGCTTGTTTTTTTATTACACCTAAGTCTAAAGCGAGATGTGTTGAATTATGTTTACATCCATTTACACACAACGTGCTCCTTTCTTTTTAAATTACCTGTCAGTTCACAGGTAATAAAAGCTTTGTATTTAAATTGAGTTTCTGCATTCTCGCCTAAATGAAGCTTGCACCACCCCACGTTTTCAGTTTTACTATTTGTTTAATTACAACTAATACAAATAACTCATGGCTGCACTGTTTTACACTGACCAGACATATCACAATTGAAGTAGCTCTGAAACCTTCGTCTTATTTTAATATTATTAGAGGTCTGTGCACATTTGTGCGTAAATTAATTTATATTCAAATAATGTAAACCAAACGCTATGATCATACTGATCTTAGCGCAGGTCTGGTAAATAAAAAGCCTTAATAAATTGGGCTGCAAATAAAAACATGTTTAACAATTCTTACTTCCTGCTTTTCTGTTTAGATTTCACATCATGCACAGCAAATATTGATGTCGTGAATTAAATTTATGCCGGAGTTAAAGTGCAAACCCTGACATGATTTTGTCTATTAACTAATTCATTATACTCACGGTGCATCGCCGAGAAGGGGTCTGCTTTGCAGTGAATATCCATGGGATAGCAAAGGAAAGAAAGGTAATCGACTGAGGTCGCCGTTTCGCCTCGGTGATGCAGCTTTAAATTAATAAAAAAAAAAAAATTACAAGGATTTGTATTTTGGTGTAAAACAGTCCGTGTGCGGAGACTCCGAAGGCTGCAGCAGCGAACAACTTCTTGGAACGAATACTAAGTTTACCTCCTGTTCAGTCTGAGCTCAAAAAGTCTGCAGAGGGGCTGTCAGGTGCAGAGCATGACCCACGCGTGTGCAGAGCGCACCAGTCGCTGCAACGTTGGCTCAAACCGGGTCACTCTTTGTGTTTATAGGACATCATGAGGAAAACAAAGAAGTAGTTGAAGTCTCCACGGGTCCGCTCGGGAGGCTGTGGCCGAAAAATCCCTCTCCTCTGACGGAGCGGAGCACTGGCGGGCTCTCTGGTTTAATCAGATGGGGGCGGAGATGACAACAACACGGACAAGGCGAAGTACAGAGCTGTGTGTCCCCCTCTCCTCCAGAATGGGCTGTGCCTGAGCGAAGCTTTGGGCTGAGAATGAAACCCCTCTCCTTGTGTGTCTGTTTCTAAAAGCTGCAGTCCCGCAGATCACCCCCCTCCACCCTCACCCCTCCTACCTCCATCCCACAGATCCCCTCGCATAGAGATGGATGACTTGTCAGACAAAGGCAATAGATTCCAACACTTTGTGATTCGCCCACGTAAAAACCTGCAGCTCAAATGAGGAGGTCCCTGCATCCGACAGCCAGGAAGGGGAGGGAGACGAAATGGGAAATGATGAGACTTTAGGGTGAAGAATCAAGGAAATTAAAGGCAGGGGGTAGAAGAGAGGCAAAGCACTGTCAGGCTGCTGTATGATGTCTAAAGCGGTACTACTCAGATGTTTTCAGGACTCCCCGTGGAAACACACGATGAGGCACACGGGGAGAGTTTTAAAGTCACAGCCAGACGTTTAAACACACATAGTGAGTGTAAAGTCACCACCAGGAAATTTGGGAATTCGCCACACTTTTCGTAAAATAAATGAGACTGTCAGTTTTTGAGCTTGTGGTTAAACTCAGTACGTTAGTTGAGGGATCTCCGTTCCTTGGGAAATGTGTTGCACCCCTAAGCTTCTGACTGAGTTCATTTTCTATCTTCTCTTCCCAACTGATCAGAAATCCTGAGCTGAGAGACATGACAGTCTCCATAGCTTGATCCCTTTTTATCACTGAAACGCCCCAGAGCCCCACGTGTGGCCGAACAGGTGCGCAAGGTGAGCTGGCTGCCTGCAGAGGGAGAGTGAGTCAGTAGGCCATCATCATCGCCATCATTACCATCATCATCATCATCATCATCCGCTCAGCGCCTGTGCGCAGCGCCTGTAGATGGCGCTCACACAGTAGGTTACACAGCCCGCTGCGCTCATGCGGGCGGACTGATGCTGCTGCTGAGGTTGGCAGGGTCAAAGGTTGATGGCGAGCCTGCTGTATCTGAATTATGCGCTGTTGATCTCAGCCAGCTGAACTTAGCCAGGAAGAAAACAAGGAGCAAAAGCAGTCAGAACAAACGAGATCCTTTAAAAGTAGCCAGTTAAATAGGCTGTAGCAGGAGGTTACTACTCACTTCTGTGGCACATCTTTGACTGCTTAGCTAAAGCAGCTGTAGTGATGAAACTCCTCCATTAATAATATTAGTGCAGGGTTTTTGTTCCGTCTTATACGCAGCGGTATTAACATGCAGGGACATGTTTTTGACGCCATAATTATAGATACATTATTGACATTTAAATGCTATTCGTTATTTAAATCTTTTGTGCACTCCGTGGTGCTTGAAGTCCAGCTGCCCTCTGGACAACTTTGAGGACGATTCCTCTTTTTAGGTTCAGCTTTTTGGGGGGGAGGGAGCTTCTGGTACAATATGTAGCACCATGGGCTGTAATTTCACACGTCAGTGCACTTTTGCCCTAAAGCTGCTGCTATTTCCCCCACAACACCCCGATTTGCCCCTCGTACCTCTGTGCACTGCTTCGATGACGTCCCTGTGTCACAGCACTACAGCAAAACAAACGGCGTGATAATTAAGAAACTGTTAGTCCTGACTTCACCCCTTTTAAAACCTCAGCCACCAAGGACCTTATGCGATTATTGTTTTCGATTTTGTTCGCATTATACAATAAACAGCATCGGCACAGTTGTCACTGAGCTTAGAAACATTTGATTTTAATATGTTTCAGACATTTAAAACAATGACATAAAAGATAGTAGTAGTAGCAGTATTTTTCTTGACATCATACACAGTCCACAATAAATGTTACACCTGCCATACGACCATGTTCGTTGTAGGAGTAAATATTAAACAACAAAAACAACAACGACATAATAATAATAATAATAATAATAATAATAATAATAATAATAATAATAATAATAATAATAATGCGAAGAGAAGAACTGGAAAAGACTCGTAGAGAGCAGAGGGATGATGAATTTCCATAGAGAACAAAATAAATCATTTTCTTCCGTTTTTTGGAAACATATGGCCCGTGTTGCGTGCACACGTCACCAATCGATACAGCTGTTTCATCTTCTTCCGCGTGACTTTCTGGCGAGGTCCTCAGACATTTTATTAAGTGAGGTCCCACGTTCGCCGACCTTTAATCATTAAAAATAATTGCACATAGGACTGGAATCAAAGAATGAAGTACATTAAATCAGAAATGTTGCTCGCTGTTATTCATGTTTTTCAAATAGTGACTCTTTTCGAGGACCCCTGAGGTCCAGTGATAGGTTGGGAGTAGTGGAGCCCAGTGCATTTTTAATTTAACACTTAGTGTACTGCTTGTTAACTTTGCTATTGAGTGTGATCGACATTTTCACGACTGTAAAAAATCAAGTTTAATTTTCAGTGCTTTGATAAATATATTTAATCAAAAATAAATAAACGTTATGAACCTGTCCTATCGAAAACCTCCATGACAATAGTAGTTAAAACTCAGCTGTTATACACTTAACAGCCTTAAATCCTGCAATTCACAGATTTCAGTAAAAGCAGTTTTTCATCCAGCACATTAAACGTATCCATGTGCCTTGGATGCATCTTTCCCCTATTATCCCAAACATCAACATCATATCGGGACTCTTTACAATATCCCACAATAATTTGGTGTCTCCTGACACCCAAAGCCATATGGACAGGCTATGCCAAACTGCAGGATATCAGCTGCGTCCTCAGATTGCTTATTCATGTGCTGTATAACGGGAGCAGATGGATATCAATTTGACTCCATCCTCGACACCATCACAGATTGATTTTGTACTTGCTTTTAATTTTGCCATAATTAATTAGATCATTACAGTTGTTTTCAATTGATCTTCTCATCTAAACTCCAAAATTGAGAGGTGAATTAGATTGTGATCTATGTTTTCAATTACTGCCCCAAGCACAGAGGTCCAGAAACTATATAATATTAATAATAATAATGACAATAATAATATTAATAATAATAATAATAATAATAATAATAATAATAATAATACATACTTTTGTACATTATACAGTTACAGACATGTTATAAATTAAATTTATGAAACTAGCAGAAATTATGATTTTTCAAAATAAATTAATAAATAAAAATACAATAACAACAACAACAACTGCGATCTCCACGCAAGTCTTGTCTCACACAACGCAAACAGCATAACCTGCAAACAAACACTGACATTAGTGTGAGGCAGAGGGAGAAATCCTTACCTGATCGACCAGCGCTCTGAGGCATGGCTCTCCCTTGTCTAATGGTGCGTCTCTCCGATGCAGCCCAGTAGATCTGTCCGGCCTCCTGCGCTCCCTCCCCGGCTGGGCGTCGTGCTTCTCCCCGCTGCTTGTCCGAATCTTTGACCGATCATCCAAAACTAAACGGTTTAGGCGACAACAAAAAGAGGAAGCAACTCTGCTCCAGTGAACTAGGAATTGATAAAGAAAAAAAAGAGAAGAAATCAAAGAACACAGAGCGTTGCAGGTGCTGAATTAAAGAGAACTGTACTACATAAAATAATTTCGGTTTGCAAACACTGAGACAATATGCATTTAAAAAAACACAGCATTTTAGGCAGTCGTTGCATCCAATTTAATATTCTTTATTTAATAACGTTTATTTTTCAGACACCAGCCAAATTGTGGTTGAGCTGCTAATGTGACCCTTGTACAACAATGGAAATGATCAGTGGACGCACATTTAATGTTTCTCAGTCAGTGGCCAATGAATTTAAATGTTATCATTTATGTCGTTGCATTCAGAACAAGACTGGATGCTGGTAAACATTGGCTAAAATAGACTTAGTCTGTCCCTCGCTCACAGTTAGAGAGAGAGAGAGAGAGGGGGGGGGGTCTAGGGTACACAGTTCAGGAAACAACACAACTGTGCAGATTCAGTTATTCCTGTGATTTAATTTGTATGTTCTATTTGTCGCTTCTTTTGGTTCCCGGTGTTTCTTTTCTTGTCAAAGCCATTTTCGACACCTTAGCGTTTGCTCACTTTAAAAGAATTATCCCAGATATCACACAGACACGTTCGCTTTATGGCGAAAACTTTCTCTGTGTGTTTAATAGTGTGAAGGAATACAAAAAAAAGTCTGGCGTATAAAACTTAGTAACTGGAACATTAACAGATGAATAACCAGTAAAAATGCAATATTACAATATCCACAAGAACGACAGAGCGTGTTAAAGCAATAAAATTCAACATTAAAAGATTATAGCTTCTCTATCGGCTATTTAACAAACATTTTGTATTATAAGGCTCTTTACAGTGCTTGAAGTTCAGAAATGGCAATAAGGCTGCCACTGGACCAAGGACCAGTAATGGATATTATGGAGCACTTTATATCTCAGATCCTCAGCTTGGAAAGATGTGTTACTTACTTGCAATATCATTTAAACACTTGCTTATTTTCCAACTGGGTGCTGTCTGCTTTTTTTTTAAACATCTCGTCCTTATGGTAGCTGCAAATTATTATCCGCTAGTTATTTAAATGGGATGTGTTCCCCAGAAAACAGATTAGTTCACATATAACACGAGAAACAGTAATAATTAAATGAAGCCGTAAGATTAATCAGTGCATACAAAAGGTTGACGAGTTTTAAGATTCTAACTTGATTGACATCGATATTATTATGGGTTGACCAAGGTCATTTTCTGAAGATTGTTTAATACGTTATACAAATATGTATCATAAATTACACTTAATGTATGAAACTGTTTGAGTGTACGGCTCATTATAAAAACCAGAAACGTACAAGAATCTGCCAGAACGCTGCTTTATGCTAAACAGACTGAAAGACACACAATCACAGACACACACGCTCTCTTCTGTTTTACTTTATTATTGTTTATTACTGTGAGTATTAAAATTACATTTACAACGGTGCGCGCTCGGTCTGCCTCAGTAATAATGATCTTAATAAGTGTTTTCTCCTCTGTATGTTCAGGCAGCACACTGGGGGTCTGCAGCCACATCTGACTGGGAGGAACCCAAATCGAGAAGCTTAAATGGCCATAAAGCTGTGTGGGCTGTCAGTAATGGAACCTAAGCTCTTCTCAGAGCCTCACACCACATTTACGGGTTATGACCGGAGTCGGCAGGAGAGGAAGATTGAAAATTGAGGGAGAGGAGTGATTTTAGTTGGACTGTGTTGTGCAGGGGGAGAGGGATCTTATGGCATAGTCCATTAGACTGGTCAATGGTATCTGCTCTGTTCAAGATTGCCAGGGGGCTGAAAGGGAGGGTGTGTTTGTGTTTGTGTGAGTGTGTGTGTGAGAGAGTCGGGGGGATGGGGGGGGGTGTGGGGTCAGGTGAATGCTGAGGTATGTATCTTCAAACCTTCTCTTCCTGCCTCTTCCTCAACAGCCAAAGTTCCCACCTGCAAGTCCCTTCATCCTCAGCCCCCCTCAACCCCCCTCAACACCCCCCCCCCCCCCACCCCTCCGCTCCCCTTTTTAAAAATAGTGTCCCACTTGCTCATGGGCTGAACATTAAATAAAACTCCCTCCCTCACCCCTTACCCCCCCCCCCCCCCCCCCAGCTCTCCCTGGCACCGTCGCTCCCCTCACTTGGAGGCCACTGTAACTCTATGCACCAGGCTGTGGCCATCATTTATCACACTGCACCCCAGCCCATCGGAGTCCAGTGTGCAAAATTCACAAGTCTATTAATGGTATATACACTATGAAATTATTATTACATTATATCCGAGTGTACGAATGGCTGTGATTTGTATTGAATTTATTTCCTGGGAAGCGAAACGTGTGGCCAAACTACGACAACAATGGGACAATATGTTTCCTGCCTGGTGTCTGGATGGTTGGTCGGAAATCTGGGCTGAGCGACAGCCAGTATCATCATCATCAACTCTTGCCAGCTTTTCATATTTAAAGCCAGCAAGGGTTTAATTACCAAATGATGACAGTGTCATATGGTACCATGATGGCACAGAATGAGGGTGTGTAATGTGCGTACGTGTGTGTGTGTGTGTCGCTCTCCCTCTCTGTGATATAGAGATTTGTTTTATGGCAAGTTTTAGAGTCTGAACACCTTTGTGCGTTAACGTCGTGATAGTCAGCAGCTGAAGGACCTGAACAGAGAGACAGACAGCGGCAGGAGGTGTTGTGGGAGAAAAAAAAAACAGTAAAACATCTGTAATTTGTAATTTCCTAGTATTCAATGGCTGCTCATGGATTAAAGATTAAAATCTATTGTCTTGACAGATGGGAGAGAGAGGGTAAGGAGAGGGGGACACTCATGCACATCCCATTTCCATTTGTATATGAGCAGCACAGTTTGGCTAATCACAGTGGAAAAATAAGCTGTCTGCCTGCCTCACTCTGGGCAATGCCACCATGAGCCTTAATTCCAGCTGTGGAGACATTAGAGGCAGAGTGCTCGTTTTGTCGTGATGGCACAGTGTCAGCCCTCAAAGAGCCTCTGTTTATTAATATTCCAGTGGGAATAAAGCTCAGAGGCGCACTGTGATCAGCAGATATAACATTACAACACAGTGACTCCCACCTTTGCCAGCCATCAACCAAGCTGCGTGGAAATTAGCTACTAAGGTTTGTCTGTAGCAGGGAAATGCAATGCAGCAATGAAGGCGAGCATCAAACTATAGGTGACTACGATAAAAGGCATTTGTCTGTCATCAATATTTGTCACTGGCTTGTTTGAAATGTTGGTAATTTTGCACAGAAAGATGCTGCATGGATGAGTAAGATTTTCCTGTGTAGTCTGTGTGGTCTGCACTGAGAGGTCTGTGTATGTGTGTGTGTGTACAGGGTAATGGTCTGGTCAGTGGAGTGAAGCAGACCACCTGAGAGTTGTTTTTGGGCATTAGTGTGTGTTCTTGCTCTCTCTGTGTCTCTGTATGTGTGTGTGTGCGCGTGATATATGACACTGGCCATCTGAAGGAGGTGCCTTGCTCTCCCTCTCCAAGCTGCATGAAAGGGAGCTGAGAAGCCCGATGAATTAAAGCCTCTCTTCAATAAAACATCAGAGTCTTTCAGTAACACATGCATGAGATGCAGCAGTAATTGACTTTTGGACTTTAGGATTTACATGAACCCTCCAAAAGCAGCTTACCTGTGCAGTGATGCCCCTTGAGTCCACATCCGTTCCCTGCTGATGTGGATTTCCATAAACTCATGCAATCTTTTTATTTTTCGTTTTTGCATCAATGACAAATGTAAAACTATTCACTGTAGATAATGCGAAGGATTTACTGAAGACTTTGAATTTATTTATAATAAATCAAATATCTTGCTTAATACATTTTCATTTATACATTTGTTTATTTAACAAAATACTAAGTGAAATACAATTTTATTTCGTCAACATTTTCTATGGCACAGTGAAATAAGACACACACTCTCATAACAGACCAGAGCAGTATACTGATGGGAAAATCACATATTGGTCTGACAGACAAGGCTTTTTTTGGTTTTGGGACATTTGTATTCTCTTACAGCTACAGCTCATGAGCTATTAAAGACAGGACTAGGGCCAAATGATGGTCACAAGGTCTCAGTAACTTTTGCTTCATATATTTAAGCATATAGTTATAGTGTGAATCGGAGATTAGGATATTATATTTCACATAGAGATGCTGTAAAAAAAGTCTTGGTGGGGAGAGATTTCCGAATGGATTTGTGAATTTACTTCTCATCTCGTGTAGCTCATAATAAACTCTTTAACAAGATGGGGAAAGTAAGAGTGAAGGAAGATATGGGAGGGGCAGAGTAGCTTGGCAGATTTAATTAATTACTGCATATTAAAATGTTTGTTTACAGAAGTGAGTAGCTACAAGAGGTCCGATGTTAATTAATTTAAGGCGTACTTCCCCCAGCCTCAGTGATGTGTCACAAGCTGCAGAGCTACTCCCTTTGGCGGGGACTGTGCGTCTCATTGGATATCCATCAATTGCTGTGAGGTGTGTAAGAAACAAAGATGCACAGTGCACAAATTAGACCCAATGTTAACATGATTGCATATTTAGATTCCTAATTAGCAAGCAGAAGCAAAAGGTGAAGTAGCTGAAAAGTCTGTGGTGCATGGGTGGCTACTCAAGAACCAGAATGTTTCTGCAGCTTCTATTTTCTGTTCCACTGCTACTGGATGTTACGTTCTGGGTCCACGCTAAGCAGCAGCTCGGATGCTTGGTGACGGATCCGACAGCAGCTGGACCGAGTCAGACTGTTTAACACGTGCACTGCTTCTGCCTGGTCTCCAGAGGTTCCTCTTCGGACAATGATGTATCTAACTCCCCTTCGAGGTCAGCTGGACTGAGTCCAGAACATCACCTGCAATCAATAGTGTGGGTAAAGCAGGCCCAACTGAACGCATGTGAGGGCAAAGACTCCACTCAGAAGCCCACTGTGGGGAAAAAAGGCCGGCATGGCCCATTGCCTTGCTAAAACCAAACCACAGCCAGGTTGACGCCTGACACAGCGGTGTCTTTAGGTGTCGGGTGAGAAGATGGAGACAGAGAGAGAATGAAAGGATTGTGAGAAACATTGAAAGCAAAATCGAATGATGCCCCAACTAAAGGAACTCCGCCTTTTAAGATGTCTGTAGTTAGTAAGTGTATGTGCGTTGCAGGGGGGCCACAGGAGCACACGTGATAGAGAGAGAGCGACCCGCAGAGAGGTGCTCACTGAGGTGAAGAATGGCAGCGTTTGTGGGGATGCGTGTAATTATTTCACTTCTTAGACTCATTATTGGCCCTGCTTGCTGTACTGTCAGCAGCTAAGAACCTTTCATCTACACGCTGAGCACCAATGTAATGTTCCACTGTGGCAATCTAACATGTGTTTCTCTCAAATTGCTCTCTTACCTCTGATCATGATTATCAGACCAGAGCACCAAATAAGCGCGAGCACCTCCTCCATCTTACACAAACCAGCAACGAGACAAAACGTGGGAAAAATACGGTGACACACGACATTGATATAGTAAAGTGCACTGAGGATCTGCAGCCAGGCTCGAACTGGAGACCCTGCAACTTAAACCACCAGTAACTTAACCTGCTTAAGCTTTCATTGTCAGTATAGAGAATACTGAAACCAGACACCAGTGTTTTTTATGTCAAAGAACATCACTCTGAATCATCCAAAGGCGTTTTCTGCTCCTGATTGTGACCTTCACACTTATATGTGAATAAATAAGAAGAGCCATGTGGGCGACTGCTTTCCCTACCCTTCAAAGACAGAAAGGCCAGGACGACCAATTCCACATCATCAACACACCTGTTTTTGTGTTTACTCTTACACGCCAACCTTTCATCTAAACAATGTGACAGAGAAGAACAAACCCATCTATCCAACACACACTTCTTCCCAGTCATCAAACAGTGTATTTTGTTATTCTCAGCTCGGCTGCTGACAGAGATACAACTGCTTCCTCAATCAAGGCCTAAAAGTGCCACAGTTCAGACTCCACTGCTGAACACACCAACGCCTGGGACGCAGGCTGAGGAAAGTGGCAGATGCTCTGCTGTGTAGTGTGTGTGTGTGTGTGTGTGTGTGTGTGTGTGAACTCCTACTGTAAGTGGGATTTGAAGAATTGGCACAGTCATCTGAGCAGCGCTCCGCATCTCTCACAAACAAATGAAGGCCCAGAGCCTCAAAGTGAGATTGATATCTCTTTCTGAACTTCACAGGAAATACTCTGAATATGGAGAAGGGTTTCTAGTTCCCAGGGGATTCAAAGGGCTGCTCCACTTCTCTTTTCCTCACCTCCTTGCCAACAGTAACAGAAAAAAATGGCCTGGGTGCATCCTTGGTGTTCATCAATATTCACTCATTCATCGTGCGTCGTGTCGACGAGCACGGAAAAATGGATGGGTCTGAAATTCACTTTGTTACAGCGTAGAAAAGGTCTGAAATTGTCTTTGGAATTAAAATAGAACATTCTCCAATTTTTCTGGACTGGAAGCAGAGCCATACATTTCACTTAGCGACTGAAAACTTTTCAATTTGTGTGGTGGGTCTTCAACAGAACCCAGCCATTAAATAGGTCAAGGATGGATGTATCCAGGCTACATTGCACTCTGTGTTAAACAAAGAGAGTTGGAAAACATCATTGGCTTCACATAAAAGGAAGGTCTTGCAACTAAGGCTTTTTACATAATCAAAGGTCACTAGTAATATTTTTATTACAATGTTTAGTCGCCAGAAACAGATTTGCTGCGTGACGATGAGCAGGCTGATTTGTCTGACCTGGTCCTGCATGGGTCACGCGCTAAGCACAAGTTTACAACAAGGCATCTTTTATGGTGTCTCTGGGAAATATCAATACAACATGTCACATGTTTTTGAATTGGTGTTGATTTGTTCTCAGTTTCATGGTGAAGCTGCTGCTCTGATCCGACTGTTTTACTAATAACTATTTATCTGCCACCTCAACTATTGTCTTCCTATTTGTAGACGCATATGCTTGAGTCCATCTTTATAGGCCAAACTAAAGCTAATCCCTTCTCCCCCCTTTTAATCCCAGTCTCCCAAAGCTACTTCATAATGATCTCTCCCTGAAAGGTAAATCAATTATATAATGACGACAAAAGAACCGTTTTGTCATAAAATGGTAATTAGTTTGGGTCCTGACCTCCCTCTTGGCACCTCGACTCCCCCAGCTGAGGACTCGGGAAGGTCCGCAGTCCACACTTAACGACAGGCAGGCGTAACACACTGGCTGAGCAGTGGGGCCTTTGTCTTCATTCAGGGGGAGATGAAGTTCTCGCCGCCGCGTTTATCAATCATGGAGGGGCTCCAGCTGTTCCACGGGCTTCGGCCTGGCTTCAACAGCCGGCCTTACAAATTGCGTGTGAATAGCAAGGAAAGGGACCCCCACCGCACGCACAACACCATGCACACACAAACATCATTAGCATCAGCACACAGCACTGCTGCATGCTAATGCGCAGACAAGCATCGTACACTGGGTCACCATTCACTTTCATTTCACTTTCATGCACGAAAACCATACAAACGTCTTCATTAACGGACGAAAGTCCACCCAAATACATAAAACCTCAGATCGCTCACGTCTGGTGACAAATGTTCCTCTGCAGCCTCGACCAGCGCTGCCGTCTGCTCAGTGCAATCACAAGATGGATTAGCAGGGCTTTCTAACACTGTCATCTGCCATCACCTCGCATGCCTTGGAGAAACATAAAGTGGCTGCGTTCAACTACGCCTTAATAAACGAAGGAGAAACGAACTACTGAACAAATCTGGCATAATAAAGCTGCTGTGAAGTGCACGCACGTTTTTTTTATTTACATCTATGGCTCAGCATGAGCTTCTGCCAGTGAAATGTTGTTATGATCTGTCGCTGAAATGAAAAGTTACATGCGTCAAGAATTTAGACAAATGAACATACGAATTAGCTGCTCTCCAAGGTCACAAAGCGATCGCGTTGTTACTCTCATGCGCCACTTTGTCAAAGGGACCTGCGCTCTCACTTTTTCATCATATTCTGCACATCAACAAAAAAGCAAGCGAACGAAGCGAAGGGGACAAAGAAAGAGCAAAGAGAGTGAGAGGGAGCGAGAAGAAAGAAGAAGAACGAGAGAGGGATACAAATTGATCGTTTGGTGCCTAGATCAGTCATAGTCATCCAGGGTGGATGGATGAATGTCTTTGATGGCCACTGCAGGTTCAGGCCGGGAGAGTGTCTGAAAACAAGAGAAATTGGTTTGGGCCCTCGGGAGGGGAATCGATGTGTGAGGGGCATGTGAGAGCTGCAGCGTTGTTGTTGTTCTGCAGGGCTGTGGGGGCTGTCCAAAGTTTGAGGGGTCTTGAAAGTGACAGCTGAATTGTCTTTTGAAATGTCCATATTTTCCTTTTGTTTTTTTTTGTTTTTTAAAAGAAAAACTATTTTGAATTGATTTTTCAATTAATTTCCAAATGGTGCCAATTTCCGTTCTCCCTTCTTCCGTGTAAGGCCTGTATAACTCTCATCCTACAGTACTTCATCTTTTAGGGCCGCTCCCTTCATCTCTTTTGAGTTGAGATCACGGTTTTTGATCTTTGACCAGAGCTCGTGGGTGAGGGTCAGTCTTCTATGTGTGGGAAGCCTTTTAACTGTAGCTGGAGATGCTCAGGCCGCTGTACTCACACTCACACTAATGGCAGCCACTATCTCATCCACTGTGGCAGTAATAGAGCTTTATTAACTGATTAGTCTCTATTTTCAGGGTGGAAACAAGAATCAGAATCTAATGCAAGTTAATGGGGCCATTGCGACTTGAGCAGTTATCTGTGTTGGATTATGATTTTTCTGCCAGACAGTCTCTTGAACGATGATGTAACCAAGGCGACTGTGCTCTGGTAATGAGTCATATGACAACTCCTGGGGTTTCTCCTAACTATCCAGGCAAATGTCAGCAGTCTACCCCTCATTCCCTTTGATGACCTATTAAATATTATGAGGACCCCCTCCTGTGTGCACTGTAGTCTCTCTCATATCAAGATGGTGTTTAATGCCCATGAGACAAACAACAGACAGATTAAAGCTATTATACCCTGCTGTACTCCCACATTCACCATCTACAAAGAGTTGTGATGAGTTGTTTAATAGTTTTGCGACTCAAAACCAGTTTATGTGGTAAAGTGCGACGTCGGCGCATAAAATTTATAGTACGGTAATCTTTCAAAATAAAGCAGACTTAACTGACCCCTGCAGCCGCTGCTCTGTCTCGCTGTGTCGTTCTAACCTCCCTCGGATCCAGTTGTTATTGTTAATAAAGCAGCTGAAACCTAATCAACGTCAAGTACTGCTTGTCAGAATAACTGTGGATTAAGACAAATGATGATTTTTTTTTCTGTGCCAAATGACAGACCTCAAATTTCTCTGAAATGAACATGGTCATTTTCTGGCTTGTGAGTCAAGGATAGAGAGTTAATTATATGACAACGTGAACAAAAATAACTTCTCATTTCAAGAAGAATAGGAGAGAAATGTTATAGATTAATGGCGCTATTTATCTTTTTTAAATTTCTGTCGTTCACTGATGATAGCTGCGTTCCCCAAGGAAAATATTCATAAAATGAAATTGAAGTCATAACTTAATAGGTTATTAAAATTTCTGAATGCATATCACTTCTTCTTTTGCAGCGCTGTAAATTTAAATTGAAGTTTGTAGCGTTCTGAGACACTGGCAGGAGTTTTTTATGGTGGCACACAAGAGAGAGAGAGAGAGAGAGACAGGGAGAGAGAGCGAGGACATGCATCTCTGTCAGTGGGGTATTTGCTATTCTAATTTTATGGCAGGCCAGATTATCAGGCAGGAATGTCACTGTGCGCAGGCAGGCTGCTGACACCACCCCAGCCCTCAGCCATGTGTTTCCATTAGAGAGAGTCAGCGTCCAGGGGTTTGTTCCCTCTATTATTTTCTATTTCTGTCTTTTATCTTGATTTACCTTCTGCATATTCCTCCCCTGTCATTTCTCACCCTTTCCCAACTCTTTCTTTTTTTCCTGCTATTTTTTTTTGTATCTTTACAAAATAGGGGCGGGGGGGGGCAAGGTCACAGCGGAGACAGAGGCAAATCTCTGGTGGTCGGGGTCTTGAGCAAGAGGATGTGGACACCTATCTGCTGTCTTTGTCTGGAAACAGTGACACAGAAGGTAATGTACGTGGGGGGGTGATTGAAAGTGTGTGTGTGTGTGTGTGTGTGTGTGTGTGGGCGGGGGGGGGGGGGGGGGGGGGGGTCCATCATCTCACCTGGATGGGTGAAGTGGGGGACTTTCCTCAAGGTCAGGGGCCACATATATTTATTTCCCTGGGAGTTACAATGAAATTTTACTGAGTACTTTGCTCTGATGATGAGAGAGATCAGCAGCCATAAATTTGTCTTCCTATTTGGTTGCCAGTGATGAGCCATTTATTATGCCGCCTTCAAGGACACAGCATGGTATTTGTATGATAGTGCTGTTCTATGTAATGATATCCATTTCATTGTGCCATATAACACAAATGAGAAAATTAAGAATAAAACTGCTCACTGCAGAGCAGGTGAAGCTTTATTCATAACTATCTAATGGGATATGTACAGTAAATGTCACATGATATTTGTGATGTCCTTGTCCAGGTTTTACAGTAGCTTTTAAAATGTTGATGTTGTCTTCCCTTCAGAGAGAACCAAGGCCTTTTGGGAAGTGCAGGGTAGGTGAACAGACAAGTTTCAGTGTCACGTTCAGTTTTTTTTCCACAGCCATGAAACCTGATATCACGTTCAAACGCTGGTGTGATTTTTCTTTCTGATAAATTCAGTAAAACTAACCTACTTCCACAAGCAACAAATTCAGCTCGTGTCGGATTTGTCTCATTCATCATTCACGGAGAATGGGGCTTTTGGCTGCACATTTTCTCCTCTTTGTGCTGCCTTTCAGCACACAACAGACACATCCAGGGTCCCTCAGAGGGCATGATGAACTAATGCTCTTTATTGATTGGCCATTTAAAAGCCTCTTGTAGCCTTGGGAGTATGTTAATGCCATGAGGCCCTTTCCCCCACTGCGCCACAGTCCCCAGGGCCCTTGAGAGCAGTCCACAGTGGGCTATCACAGAGAGTTCATTAATTGTCAATTACTAATATCTGATGAAGCTCATTGTGTTACGACGCCGGTGTAACTGGGCTTCTGTCTCTCCCGCTTTTCAAACATGACAATAACGCAGGCTCTTTTACGGCTGCAGCCTCACACACGTCTGGCGAGGGACAACCTCCCGATGGGAACGACTTAGGAACAACATTCCATTATTTAACACTGAATCTGGTTTATTTTCCTTCTTTTTCATGTGATGGGTGTGTAGTTTTTGCCAACGGGACTGCGATGATGCCTCTGGGATTTTTTTCCTCAGTAATTTTCAATTTCTGTTTAGTGATTCTGCAAGCTGAAAACTTACAGTATAACATATCGAGTGCTCACATGATCCTGACCTGTATATTGAGGGAACTTGATAGGCTGTCAGGCCCCAAGTGGAAAGAGCCCCCCGAGTCGAGGCATCCTTTCACTGGCGGGCTGATATCTGTGGATAATAAAAGGAATAAATCAGACAATGGGTCTGAATATTTCATTTGTTATCCATATTTCTTATGGGAAAATGATGCAGAAATGTAAAAACAGCAATTTCCCACCAGTCACTGTTGGGAATGTGCCAGAGCTGAAGGGCTATTTTCATGTCTGAAGATGAAGTGCATCTTTACCAGCCTATTCTCTCTGGTATAAATTTAACAGACATCTTATACATTACCTGTTCCAGTGCAATGTAGCTCTACGTGAATGTGTTATTGCAATATGTTATTATAAGTTGTTTCCTCTTCTCACTTCCTGTCTGTCAACACGTTTCTTTTCCTGCCGCCACCATCCATTCTCTCCTTCTTTTACGTTCTCCATCTCCTCTCCAGAGGCCAATATCCAATCTCTGGGAGTTTGGGGTCAGCGGGCTAACTTGTGATGACATTATAATGACCTTCACATTTCGCTCCTCATGGTGATAGATCCCTTGAGTTATCTCTCCTTCTGCTGAGAGGTGAAGATTATCTGAATGAAATGGGCCTGTGAAGTGATAACCACCCTGCTCTGTAGCCACTCGGCTGCTTTACAAATGGCAGAAAATAAACACAGCGGGGTAGAGCAGAAGTGCTCTACTGGCTTCTGTCCCAAAGCTTGGAATGTAGTTTGGATCAAATCTCAAAGCTGATATGAACTTAAAGGCAGGTGGAACGTTAAACTAAAGGTTTGAAAATTAAGCTAAACACACACGCTTTGATCCAATATAAAATGTTTTTTTATATTTTATAAATCGTGGTCATTTAGTTTGCTTTAAAAAAACGATCTACTTTTAATTTTTTGTTTTCAGGCCCAAGCTGTCCGTAGGCTCGTGAATGAAAGGCAGAATGCAGACAATAACAATCCCAACTGTAAAATATTTGTGCAGACCTCCGGTGCCAAGAAAAGAGCCAGTTTGGTGGGCTTTTTATGCCAACTCAGCACTCTGTCCCACGGTGCCCCATCCCATCTGTCAGTAGACCCTTTAGTGCTGGGGCACACAGGGGTGGCAGGGGCTGAAAGCAGGGCAATTGGGATCAGTCAGTGTCCCACTGCCATTATCAGTTTTGCCCTGACAACACATCTACTTTTCACTTTCACCCCAGAAACAGTGGAGAGGGGGGGGGGGTCACAAAGGCAGCAGCCAGAGCAGGAGATGATGGACATGAAAATGAGCTTCTATATTCCCCCTTCCCTGAGTGAATGGAAGAAAATGTGGGATCGCATGTTGTCAGAGCTTGGCTCATAGCCAAGAGGATGTTCGTGCAGAAGTAGGTCCAGTCGCCTCCTGCTTGTGATGTCACTGTCAGACAAGCCGAGCAGCCGGGAACATGCTGCTGGTTACACGGAACATAGGTTAAGCTCAAACTCAAATGTCTGCGTGTCGTCTTCTGTAGTATCTAAAAGCCTCGCTCTTGATCATACTGCTCAACTTGATATTTATTGTAAACCTCCCAAAACATTATGTAAAAAATCTACAACCAGATAAAGAACAAACATTTGAATTTGTATATATTTTTAGTACAAATCCCAATTATTAAAAAAAAGATTAACTAATTAATGATAATACCTAACAATAGTTAAAATACGCATACTTGAAACTGTTGCTGTTGCTGAACAGCTTCTCAGTTTGTCATGGACGCTGCAGCTGAAGCTCCTTTAGTCGTCTGATCATTGATGACCGCCAGCCAGCGCAGGCCTCCAGTGATATGTGGGCCCTCCGAGCTCCAGTAGCCCAACCACACCACACCCTGGGGTGCAACAAATATCAGCATTGTAATTTCACGCCTGTGATTATTATCGTGAGCTCTATCTCTGAGTGGGAATCCTCCACCCATCCTCTTTAGTCCTCCCAGCTGAGATACTGTTTAACAGCCTCTCCCCTGGACCCTGTGCACTCAGGCACACACACCCTTAAACACATAAACAAACACACACACACACAGCAATGCATGTACACACACGCACACATAATATTCGAATGTCTGCCCTCTGTGGGACTGTTTTGGGCTTTCTCATTTCTTCTTCTCCCATCTTCTCTTAATTCACCACCATCTGCCTCAGCAGCTGTTTCAAGAGCCAGAAACAAGGGAATGGCAGAAAAAATGCTTTTTCTTTTTCTTGTTTTTTTCTCTCTACGCTCTACTTTTCTTGATTCCACAGTCTCTTTGCCCATTTAAATGCCAGTGGCAGCATCCTCTTCAGTCTTTGTCTGGCCTTCTGCTCCACCCCCTCCTCTAACTGGCCCTGATTTAGCATAATCTCCAAAAACCCTGGTCCCTCCCCTTTTTGCAACCCCCCCCCCCCCCCCCCAACACACACACGCACTCCATCCTCTCTTTCTCGTTTTCCATGAGAAAGGATGACTGCATTTTTCTGATATCCATTAATTACTGTCCTCTGTCAACAGGAACATACAGAACAATTTTCCATTGTTTTTCCACAGCATTGAGATGAAAAATAAAAAGTAAAGACATTAATAGCTTTCAAACAAAGAGCATAAAATAATAAAGGTCAACTTCAGAGGATTAGAGGAAGATGCTACCTGCTCCTCACCGTCAACAACGTTCTGTTAATCCATCCGTCCTTGCACTGTATTGAACTGCTTCCAGGGCTTTTTTCTTCCCAGACTCTTTTCCGCCTCCTGCCTGCTCTGCTATCTTCTTTCTCTCCTTTGAGGTTTGAAGCAACAATAGGACTGTCCACTCCACAGCCTGAGCCACAGGATCCGTCCCTGCCAGAGGAGATTACAAGCATTCTTCAGCCTGGCTGGAGTTGCCGTGGAGACCTGTGATGCTGGGATCTGACTTGAAACTTTATTGACGATGTTTTCAGAAGTTTTTTAGTATTAATTTATCGTGAGTAAAGTTATGAATTGGATGTCATGTTTGGAAAGAAAAAAATAAAAGAAAACCTTAAAATATATATATATAAAACTGTGTTTCAATAAAGCTACAAAGTTACACTTGGCTGCACGGAAATTAGCACCTTCTCGTAGTCTGTCAGTTAAAAACGAATAGAACCAAGCTGAAAATGCTGTTTTATTCTCGTCTTTGTATGATTCACAGTTTTTATTTTTTGTTCTGATTGTTACCTCGAGCTATCTGAGGATAATTATGTAGATAATTGCACGCAAAGTGATAGATAAAACGCCTTTTCTTGCTTTCGCTGTAACTACCATAGCTCTGATTTGCATGTTGTTATGTAGAAATGCTTTGTTTTTTTACAGCTTTGTAAATGATAATGATGATTTGACAGCAGCAGAGTCAAGAACATGACGTTATTTGTCTTTCAGCGTCTCTGTTTGCCCACCTCCCTCTGCCTCTCCCTTTACATGTTGGGAGTGACGTGCATCCTGTCTGATCTCAGCTCTAGTGGGACCCTGTGTTTATTCAGCAGCTTTTGCAGTAAAAACCTTTAACTTACACATCGGGCCTTGCCACAGGCACAAGGTCTTTGAATCATTAATTAAATCCAGGGCTGGAAGTCCTCTGCTCCTTGCTTCCCCTTAGGCCAACATGGTTTGGGCAGCTTTGTGCAATATGGTCCAACATATGGGGCGATGCTTGGGACTCTGAATAGACATGTGATCTTTGACACTGCAGCCACTTGAGATAATTGTACAGTTTCTCTCACTTCATCATATTATATTATTCTGTCTGTGGGCAATGATGTCCTCCCTCCCCCTCCTTCTTTCTGTCATTTCCACTCTCTGTGGGGAGCTTTTGTCTGATAAGTCGTCACATTAAGTGCTAACTTTTGGGTGATCGCTGGGCTTTTCTTTCTATGTCTTTATGGCCAGACCCTTTAATAGCTGTCCTGCAGCAGCGCCCAGGGCCATCATGTTCCAAATAAACAGGCTGACACAGTCATTTACTCAAATCGTCCCTACCCTATTCACAACCCTCCCCTGGTGATGATCCTTCGAACAACAATTATTTCAGATGTCAAAGATCCAAGCCTTCAGGCCATAGACAAATGAACATTAAAAATCTATTACCAAACAATTTAAAATATATATGTAGGCTTTCTTTATTTTTCTAATAAAGGAAGTCTGTGTAGACAAACTTTCCTAAACATTCCTAACAAAAAAAGATCAAACACGCATCATATTACAGTGTTGTTAATTAATTTCTTGAAGTTTTAAGTGATCGATGTTTGCCCACACACGTTTGTGTTTGTGTTTCATCTTCTTGTTTCCCTTTGTTTCACGTGGCTTCGTCCAGAGGGGTGGCCTCTGATTTGTTGTCACACTGAGCTGTTCTACATGACCTCTCATAACCTCATCCCATCTCTCCGAGGACTGCCGGGAACCTTCGGCCGACCCTGCTGATGAGATGAAGATATTTCCACCTCCGCCAAGTGAAACCTCTGTGCTATATTGGGTTTTGAGTAATCGCAACAGTCCGAATTTGAACTGTCAAAATCAGATGCTTACATTTATTCACATGGGGAAAATTCCAAAAAAGAACAGAAAAGTGTTTCCTTTCTACAGATTTTTGTTTTGGCTTTTCTTAAGACTTGTTCCGTTTTATATACAGGTACAGTTAATGTGAAGATATTGCTCGCAGTATCAATCTATTCCATGTGATTGCTCCTCATGATGGGCACAAAATCCATTCAGTGATAATGACATTTTTCTCTCCCTTTATAGTGCATGTATTTGTTACCTATGGCCCAGTAGCAATAAATCCAATCTAGTCTTCTGGATGAGGACCGCTGACCACTGTGAACTGGTCAAGGAGAGTGGCTACAGTTCATTTCACATCAACGCCTGTCATGATTACGGAGAGATTAAATATCCACCCTTCTACTTTGGAGTCCTCCACTCCTGTAAGCATTCATTTACATTCTCCTGTACATTTTCATTATGGTTGGGATCATGTCTGAAAACATAACTTGTTTTATTAAATTGCACTGAGTAACATCTAGAGGTTTAAACATAACAGAACATTCTGCAATAGCTAAAATGTGAAATTGATAGGAAACTGAATTCACTTACCTCTTGTGTTTTTCTGGATTAATTACATCATGATTAAGTTACAAAATTATATTTACACCCCTCAGTGCTAACATCAGGGCTATTTGTATAGTTAACTAAGAGTCTAAACTCGACTGTGAGAACACTCAGGACTCTCATCAACAGTAATTTCAACCTATCACGACCATCCCCAAGGGAGCGCTAGGTGGAACAGATGGCAGACAAATGGCGTGTAAGAGAAAAAAATTAAGGAGTTTTACAGGATTTTCATCAATTACCTGGGCTAATGTGTTAATGTAGAGTAAAAAAATGTGTTATGTGTAATGTTTTTGACAGCACCATCAATATATTCATAATAGCAATGTAATGCATCAATCTTCATTCCCAACTTCACGGGATGTTCCTCAACAATAACACAACTGATGGTAAAAGTTTATTTGTCCCTCCTATAAGACGTCCGCTCTGCATTTTCATGTAGCATACAATCATTTCTGCCTCAGCCTCATGTTGGGCCTCCAGTACGCTTTATAATAGCGGGCAATGAGCGAGTCATTGTCCTGCATTAGCATGTTACGGAACAGGGAGTTAAAGAGACCAATTTCATCTGTGCCCCACATCCGTCTGATGGGATGGGCTCTGCTGGGCCTGTATTTTAGAGGGTGGCTTGCTGGCTTCAGAGGGGATGATATGACTGTGTCATGGCTTCATAAAGCAGTAAGACATGCTTTTCAGAGCCTGGAGAGATTGCTAAACTCAGACCTATTAAAAAACAATCTCACTGTTTTGGATTTAAAATGCTGTGACTTCAGACAAAGAATAATGCAGGTTTTTCTTTTATTCTGCAGAGAGCCTGCTGTGCATAATTAAGATTCAGATGATTTATTACATTCAACAGCTTGAACAGGATGCCAACTTGATAATATTTTATGAGATAAAAACAACATTAAATAAATAATTAACATTGGTGGCTTTAGACAGTATTTATGATTTGGGACATGTTAAAATTAAAATTACAGAGGAAAACAAAATGTATCAGACATTTTATACTTCAACTGTTGCCCATTAACATGAATAACTGCTTATAAACTGCACTGCAATAAATAAAAATACACTATGAATACAGTATGTTCAGATATACACAGACATGCTGTATGATTGGTTCACTAGACTTTCAATCAATGAGAAGTAAAGTAAAGTACTTTTAATGTGAAATAACAGATGAACAGAAAGAAAAGTTAAGGTCAGAAAGTTATTCTGTTTCTAACTGTTATGTTACTTCTGAGTCCTAATTAATATGTTAAGACTTCTGTAATTAAAATGCTCCTGGTATAAATGCAATATTCAACAGTTCTCCTGACAGTGATATATTCTACACGGATTATCCTCGCTGGTTTTGACTTGCTAATTAATCAACATTATTTATGATGATAAAAGAGGGGAAAAGTTACTGATGAACAGACTGCTTCAGTAGTCCTGACGTACTCAGTCAAGAAAACTTCTGAAATATTTATTCTTACGTGCTTTGAGGCAAGTGTGTATTAATATCTGCCTGTATTCTTTTGTGTTAGTTTCCTCTTTGGAGTTTATTTTTTAGTATTCGTGTTCAAAACAGACATTTTAAATTTTTTTATGCTGGTATTTATAAACATTTAATAATATCAATGTTGTTGATCAAATATATAAGAATATATTTATTTATATTGTCTTAGTGTCATCATTAAGAATGAATTATTACTTATAAATAAACAAATGTTGCTTTTATTAAAATGACCCATGTAAAATTTTAAAAAGATCAAACATGGAGTTTATATTAAATGCATAACATTTCATGCGTATTTAAAATTATTACCCCTGCTCCATATTGTCTGTCATAAAACCAGGTCAATTTTTATTATAAAGCGCTAATGAATTGTTTATACCCTGCTAATAAAAGCGCTCTGTTGCTGGTGAGTTGGTTAAACCTCTGTGCGTCTCTGGGTTCCTGTTGGCCTTCCTCTCAAAACCAGAATTATGATTATGAAGGATCGTGATGTTTAATTATGCCAGCCCAACAAGAGCTCATCTACAATTTCAAGTTGTTCTCCTTAAAATAAAGAAAAATGCACACCCACTTCCCAAGGCTTCCAGACTTAGCCCTGCCCACTGTGTTTTCTCCACAGTTTGTCTCTATTCATTTGCATTTTTATGCAAGGTTAGTCGTGGGGGACTTTTATTACTGCCATGAATACATTAAGAAAACCATTAATCACATCCGTGTGTGCGGAGTGAATCAGAGACACACCTGTCCTGCTTGTTGGAGCCTTGTTACCTATCACTCACACTGGGCAGGACAGGGACGTGAACCTGAGGCAGCACGTCCAGACCTGCCCCCTCCAGCACAACAGATGCAGTTCAGCCTCTAAAACCTTGTAATGCCATTTATTATTTTTCCTCCTCTACATATTGTTTTTTTCTTCGTAAAACACTAAAACTCTTTGGAAATTTAAAGTGTTTTTTTTATTAAAGCCTGTTGCAAAGACTATTATGCATGAGTTATGGTCCTATTATTAATAATGAGTAACATGAATTAGCCAATCATCAAGTACACAGGCAGAGACATGTACCAGCTGTAGTGGTGTTCTTGAAGTTCACCATTAAGCGGATGCACCAATCAGCTAAGGCTTTTCTTCTTACTGCTTGATAGTGTAGAATAGATGATGTAATAGCAAAATAGTTGCAACTGCATGGATTCCTAGAGCTAAAGCATCTGGTGTCTGTGGCATTGTCTAAAGTCTGTCACTGTACGTCTCAGCATTTCAGGTCTTTGTGCGCTTGGCATTGAGTGGAACTGCATTTGTCTTAATGATTATGCTCCTTGAGCTGATTTTTCTTTCACAATAATCAATATCTAAGTCGCTAGTGGCAGCAACGCCCAAAAAGGGGGAGTAAATGTAGAGAGGCATTCTTCCTCTGTGTCGGCCTTGTCAATGTAACAATGCTTTTAGAGTTTGGCCCTGAGCATCTAAACACACTCTCAATCACTCCTGAAATCCTAGCAGGCCACACTTGGCTGCTATTGTAACTTAGGTACAGTCTCAATTTGTATGTTGTCTCTCAGTAGACGTGGGAAATATAAATGGATTGATCTCTGGTACCAGTCGAACAGTCACAGCACATCTGTTTTTAGACCGATTTTATAAATAAAAAAAAAACATAGTGACTAATGAACAGGTTCTGTACCTTCACTACTTCTGAATTAAGGTTGTTACACTAGTATTTTCACACTTTCTTCTTCACTGTAAACACAGGATTTGGATTTTTCAGAAATATAGCCCATAAATAAAACAAATAAAAGTTGATCAAAGTTGTTTGGCAGAACCAGCGCTATGTTTTCTAAGTATTATCACAACCAGATATATTCAGATTGTGGTCCACTAAAGCAGAGGGAGGTGAGAGGCGTGCAGCCCCGTTCGGCCCCTCAGTGACCAGGGAGGAGGTGATAAATGACTATAACACTCATCCCTGTCAGCACTGAGAGGGGAGGGGGGAGCAGCCCTCCTACCGTGAGCTACATCATCCTAACAACATTATTCTTTTCATGTGGCTTGTCGATAGAAGCCCTGTGTGATTGGCATGGGGATCCGCTCAGGTTAATTGGAAGCCTGAACTGTGTAACAGCACGGGAAGCTGAGCAGACATTGTCCCCCTTGTAATAACACAGAAGCCCTGTGTGTCTGTGTATCGATTACATTTTAGGTTCATGGCTCCCGCATGGGAATGAAATATCAGAGGACAGGTTATGGATGTTGCCATCAATAGCACTGAGGGAGCGGAGATGGGTTACTAGCACCGAAGGAAAGACACGAGGTGAGAAGATGAAAATATTACAGCTTGTACGATTGTTGCTCATCACCCACCAGAGGTAGTTTTCATTTCTATCAAACTCTCTAAAGTTTGAAGTTAGGGGAACAGATGTGATTGATCAGGGGAGACGCGTATGTTTGGTATGTAACAGGTGGATTTGCCCTCGCGTCTGAACCGTGTGTGAATAGAAACACTCTGTCTTTTCCTCTCATTATGACCCCCCACTCCTGCTTTTGATCAAGGGCCCATAGCTTGCATTAGACGGGAGACACCCGATATCCCACATAGAAGGTAACCTAACACACAGCTCCCTGCTTGGAAGCATTGCTTGCAGTCCTATGGTCCAGGCCACCCCAGTCAGCAGTGAGATTAATAAGAGAGAGTGATTGACAGTGCTAATATAGAGGAAAAGGGACTGAAAGTGTGTTTTATTTTCTAGTCTCAACAATGTTTAAATAAGATGGAGCGTGTTTATGGAAGGAGATTATCTGTTGCCTTCTCCTTATTGCATTTCTTCATTATCAGATAAGTTTGGGCCAAGTTCATAAACTCCCAGAGTTGTGTTCTTATTATCGCGTTGATCCTTCCAGGTGGCACCTTGGATACATTGTTTAGCAGCCAAGGTTTTCAAAGGTTTTGACGCCATAACTCAGAGATTTTCGCTTATTAATTTAGAACTTAATTACAAACGCAAAGTGACATTTTACAAGAAATGTTTAGCATAGCATGAATTATTGTTGCTGTAAATTGGATGCAAGTGACAGAGTGCAAAGCCTTGACTTCAGCTCTTTGTGATTAATAAAAGAAGCTTTCACTTCAGATTCAAAGCCAGCCATGATGAACGATACGAACGAATGAAACCAAACTCCTCCTCCAGCTGAAGGACAAACTACTTTAAAGGATGTACGTTTTTAAAGACGCATTAAATTAAGAGGAATCAGGGCCGTCATTTGTTGTATTTGTTGTCCCGTCAGACTGTTCAGTGACTTATAGCCAGCGAAGGACATAACTTAAGATGGAGGTCACATGTGTTCAGCAGTAGCAATTTCTGCCTTCTAATATGCTAAACAAGTTTTCTTTTCTTTTGCTGATGATCACATTACTGTGTGACATTTTGTCATAGATAAAATGCCTGCATTAGTGGCTGCACAGGCAGGCAATGACTTGGACACCCTCACTCTGTTCTGTGGTACACAAACAGGAGGTCCAGCTTTGTCTCCTGTGGAGCAGAGGATCTGGATTCTACATGAGTGACTGAGACCCAGCATCCTCCATCCTGCCTCTCATAGGCCCCTCATCGAGCTCCACAAGGCCCACCACGTGGCTCTCAGCGCTGAGGTCCAGATTGTGCCACCGGGCTGGTACTGGACTGGAGGTGGGCGATGGAGCTCCAATCCATCTCCCGCAGGAGCCCGGTGACGGGAGCATCGGTTGCCCACTTCTCGGCTCTGAGCACACTCAGGAAGATGGATTGGTTGGCCAACTCACCAAAGGAGGCAAAGCATGCCGTTAAGAGCCTGTGCATCACTTGGCTGCTCATATGCAAAGTTTGATGAAAGAGGTTTTTCTGGGAGCGATGAATTAGGGCTCCGCTGTGAAATTAGATTTCTGTTGAAAACCTCAAGAGGTTTAGAAGTAGCATTGTTTGCCTACTGTTGTGTAGCCTGACAGTAATTATAGACACAGGTGAAATTAAGGTGGGGATGTAATGATGAATGATAAACCTAAAGGAAGAATCCCCCCAAAGTAATCAACACAAAGATGTTATATGTAAAGCACTGGGATCCAGGTACAGCATACTGTAGCAAACAGCTTGGTATGAACTTAGTACATGGTACATGAGAAGAAAATGGAAGAGAAGACAACAAACAACATTGCATCCGAGTGCATGAAATATTTTCTTAAATAAATCTTGTGGAAGAATTGTCTCATTTTCGAAAACAGTCCAAATTGGTCAGCACTTTAATCCGACACACTGAGGATCCTGCCTCCTTCTCTCTGTGACCCAAACCTAAAACGGCGGCATGAACGCTGACAAATTTGACAAAGGGAATTTGCTCAAAAAACACAACCTCTATTTGGTCAGCCAAGCGGCAAATATGTCGGATGATATGGTTTATTAGGCAATCCATTTCTCCACAATAGTGGGGCCATCTGCAAAGGTTAGCGTGCATAAGGTTCGTATGGCAAATTCTATCTAATCTGCCTTCGAAGGGCCGCCACGAAAAACTCGGTGGCACATTTTTCATGTGGGTACGATTTGGAATGCAAATAGAATAGCTGATGAAAGAGGTGACCTTCTAAGTGCAGAGCAGTGGGGGCTTTGTGGAGTATGCAGAGGCAGAAGAGAAGAGAAGAGAATGAGTTACTGCCACTGCCACTTCAGCTGCATTGTAATATACGACTGTGGCTCAGATACAAGTGAACCTGGCCTCAAGAACATCTAGGTTAATGTCGACGGGCGGCACATAATGTACTCCTACGAAATTACTGTACTTCTTTATGCTTTGTATATGTTTTTGTTGAAATAGGTAAAAAAGAACGACTTATAGAGTATTATAGTATGTCGTGTTAATTTATGTGCACAATGTTAATGCACATTTTCAATCTCGTTGATGGATACGTTAACATGCTTTAAAAAATCAGCTCAAAATGTGAGTTGGAACAAGATCTAGTCGTGAGACTGTATGTCAATGGTGTAAGAACTCCTTTGTCATAAGCAGAGCAAAGCTTGAACACATAGACAAATGGCTGAGGTGCACCATGGCCATTCAGCCGTGCATGTCTCATCTGTAGCCAGCTTTGGCAGAGTAGTCATCTTCATTCCCTTTGTCCTTACTGCAGTAGGTAATCTATCAGCCTCGAGACGTGCTGGAGAGTCCGGCTGGTCTACTCGCTCTCCCATTTGAATTGAGAACCCAGTTTCTGCTTTACTCGTGGTCCCAGTTAGACCAAACTGCAATTGAGAGTGAGTGAGCTGTCCTTGATTCATATTACTGTCCCAGTATGATTGAGCTCCTTTAGTATTGCTGGAGAATGGAGAGAAAATTGAGCAGTTGACTTTGCAGGGTTGAAATCCCAGCACTGCATGTATGCATTTTCTCATAGTTTTTCATGGGACACGCTTGAAGTACGTTCTTTATGTTGTGCTTAATGAGACATACGGAAATACAGAGTAGTTTAAGGTGATACTTGAAAGTTAGCATAAACTCCTTTGTTGTTTTCAATAGGTAGGAAATCAGTTGTAGGCAAAGGATTAGGTTGTTTTTATTCCATATATTGATTAGTGTCAGCAAGTCCCATGAAAAGATGAAGCTGTAAGTATAGTATACGCTATAATATCAGTGTAATCTACAGAATTTATAAACTGCTAAGCATCAGTAGTAAATGTATGAACACTTTCTAAACCATGATGAACTGTTGGTCCTTGAATGACTTGAGTGATTAAGTAGGATAAACTAATAGTTGCTTTTTCTTTGCCATGGGATTTGTCAACTAAAAGAAAAGCACAGTAATAATCCCATGCACATGACAAATGACACATGGATTATTGTAAGAATTGTCTGTTGAGGGTAAGACGTGGCCTGTTGCAGCATGTCGGCTGACCCGTTGTTGTTTAGGCTGGGACATCATCTTTCTGCTGAAGATCTAATCGGATCTAAACTAGTTCACCCTCGCACAGGCGGCGCTGCTGGTGGTGGGGGTCATCGCCTGACTGGTCTGCGTCACCTGATGGAGCTGGGCCTTTAACCGTGGTTTGATAGAGGGAGCATATTACAGTGCACCTCCATCGTTCTAGCACACGCTGACATGGAACCGGCGACAGAACAACCACACGGCTCATAGCCCTTTCATCCCAACTCGCACACACACAAACAGAATGTACCTGCAGGTTACAGGCATTTTCACTAACATACACCACCAACCCAATCGATAGTGTCTCATCAGCACCTCAGAGTAAACCCGGCTCCATTCGCTCCTTCTACTCTGATGCGTGTGCGGGAGGCTGATCTGTTATTCATGTTTATTTACTTAAGGGCGGAGGAAGAGGCCATTTCCCCTGCCACACTGCTCTAATTTACCCTCTTAACCACCATGTTGTCAGCGCTGCGATCTCCACAGGATCATGCTCCTTCTGCACCTGTGCCTGGGAACCAAGGAGGTTAGAGAAAATCCAGGGGAGGGTGGTAAGGCCTTGAAGACAGTGGAGACAGGTCGGCAGAGTGAGAATGAAAAGAGAGGATGGAAGATGCGGGAAGGGGAGGGGGAGGTGCTAATGACAGGTGTGTCTGTAAATTCTTCACCCGGCATACACTGCTAGGGAAACTGCTTGGCAGGGCTCTCAACCGTGACTTTACAACTAATCCTGTTTGTAAGTTATTATTTATCTCCGGCAAAAGTTTGCTTTGATTTCTCCCCGAGTTCCCTCTCGTGGCCCACTCCTGCACATGCTCCCCACATAATTTATGACTGCCTCTGGTCCTGATGACAGATTATTAAAAGTAGAATTAGTTTTTTGCTGGGGATTTTTCCTGTGGGAATTGGGAAGGCAGGGCTCTCAGAGGAAGGTCTCTGACGAGGTCTCCATTACTAATAGAGGCAGACTTTTTTTCCTTCCCTATGTGATGGCGGAGTGAGAAGACTAATGATTTGAATTTACTGTGGCAGCCGTCACGTGGTCTGGAAGCCAGCATCAGAGTAGAGGAGAGGTTAAGTTCTTCCCTGTGGAGAGGTTTATTGGATTGTTTAGCACCAGAAGGATAATGTTTTTGTCATAGACTGCTGGTGCTTCTGCTGCTATAAGAGGGAGGCCTGGAGCGCATCCTTTATCTGTGTGTGTGTGTGTGTGAGCTAAGATCAGAAATAACAGGGTTGAGCTGTGGTATGAAGGAGGAGTTAACAGGGACGGGCTCGTATATATTACATGTAGATAGACATTTTTTTTTCACATGTTCAACTGTATCTGCACCTGATTAACTGATAAACACAACTAGTTTGTCTGAAGTTGCTGCCAACTCTGTGATCCTCCCCTATCAGCAACTCTTCTGCACCAACTCCACACTTTTCTCTGCTGATACACAAAGAGGATGTAGACTTTCCCTTCTCCCCTGTTCACCTGATGGCCGTTTGGAGCCTGTTCCCCCAGCGTGTGTCTGCAGCCTGGGAAGCAGAGGGGAGTCTCAGCACAGCTGAGAGGCTCGGCTTAATCTTATGCATCATTAAGCACTCAGCGGCATGCCGCAGCTCCTCATATACATCATCCACGCTTAATAAACATAATGATGACATAAGATGTAATTCCAGATGAATTTTCATTTTATAGGGAAATGGAGAATTCCTGTAGAAAGGAGGGGAAAAGAAAAGAGGAATGAAAGAAGGAGAGAAAAAGTAAATTATCTGGGAAGTACAGAATAAATGATGTTTTTTCTCCACAAGATGGATTGTGGGGTTCTGGGGGCAGTTGAGGAGGGAGAGTAGTGTTGGAAGGGAGGGAGGGTGAGAAAGGTGAGGGGGCAGAGGGCTGCCATGGTGGTGGCCTGAGAGTGGAGGAGATGCATGGGGGACAAGGGGCTGGTGGGGAAGACAGAGAGAGAGAGAAATGTTGGTCATTCCCAGTGTTTTAATCGGCGGACTTGATGGACAGGCTGAGAGGACCTGAGGTGTGGCCATCCATCATAGGCAGGCTAGATTAGTCATACTACGGGTAGAGTTTCAGAAGGGGCTTTCAGGCTGTGGGGGGAAATGGGATTCTGATGAAAGTGTAAAAGAAAGGCGGCTGAGCACAGAAAGGCCAATGAGGGCAAGGAGACTAGAAGATTAGTGCTAGGCTCCTGAAGCACACTAGACTGAAAAAGCTCAGGATCCTCTCACTGCCTAATTTTGCTCATTTAAGTAACTGTAGCAGTTTGTTCTCTACATGGATGTTCCCGTGTGTTCATCTGAGTGTAGTTCTGTTTTGTCATGCTGATGTGTGTTATGACTCTCTGCTGCAGATCAGGGCGACGTTTGAGGAATGTCATGCGGTGACCAGGGGCTTAACATACACAACGCTGCGCACATGGACACACACATGGACACAAATGCACCTTTGTTAGACTCAATATTCAATCGAACATTTCCTCCTGCAGACAAAGTAAGAAGCTCGCCATGCAGACTGCAAGAAGTAACAGGGAGGAGAAGATGAATGGTGAGGTAAGATTGGGGAATTATCATGCGTCTTACATTCCAGTGTAGAATATGCTCCCCTTCCTTATCAGTGACTTCTGGCACAGGTGAGATAACGAATGAAATCATTTCAGCAGATCTCAGTATATTTATGACCGTTGAGGGGGTAGAAACCAGAAGTAAAACAGCAGCCCAGAGATTTACTATTAAATACTCGATATCCCCCCCTTTTACCCTTTACCTTTGGAAATGAGAAACTATTTAGCTGTTGCCAGTGAAGTCCGTTTAGTTGCAGAAAAGCGGCATCCTGCGAATGCTTCCAGCTGGATCCCATCCCAGACAGCTATGCCTGGTTAATGTGGCCGGTCTGTGCTGCCAGAATTAGAATTCATGATTTAAATTAAACAAACCACCACACAAACATGAAAACAATGACACAAACTGACCCTGTATGAGCTAATTGTACTGTTGTTGATTTTCTAAATTGGTCAAAATGAATTGTATGCAAATTGGTTGGGGACTTTTTGTCCACTTACTGTGGAAAATGAATCTAATTTTCAAGCAGACGCTCTCCAGTTAGTGCAGTTACACTGAAGATCAGCACTGGTGGTTGAGGTATAGAGTGGTGGAGTATGGAGCTGCGAGACTGATGCGATACAGTTGGGGATATTAATGGAGCCTCCCACCTCTCCTTTGGTGGTCTGCGCTGCACAATGGCATTTCTGGATTCAAACCTCAGCATGTTCGGGGCCAGTGGAGCATGCCCTGCAGTATGCCAAGGTTAGATGGGTGCCAAGGGTGCCACTAAATGGAACCTCATCCTCTGCTCCATCCGCTTACACCCAACACAAAATGCTGCAATATAACACAAAGCCATAAAACAAATCCAGTCCAAACAAAACAACACAGAGAGGAGCACACAATGTATGGGTTCTAGTTATTATTACTTCAAACCCACTAATTCACATCGCTCATGTTGTTCTAGGACTCATAAGGTACAGACTAGCCTTGGCAACAGCAGATGCCTGTTACATCCGTCATTTTCTCTGTCTTTTGGTTCCTATACGCTTCTCCCTCCCGTCGTCTGTGTGGGTATAACTCACGTATAATGTCTTCATCAGTGATGTACTCAGTGCTCTGTTTACATTGACTTACAGGCCACACTCCCTCTCTCGCAGACGCACACACAGCCCCGGCCTGCTCCTGGCACCGAACGCAGATTACATCTTGTTTCCCAAACTACTAAACGTGTCAGAGGCTGCCTGGCTTTGCTTTTATATAGTGTTATTAATGGCAGAAAGCACCCACCGCCCCAGTCTTTGTGTATGTGCGCTTGTGTCTAATTAAAGGATCGCTGCTTACAGAAGCAGAGAATGGTTTGGCAAGATAGGAAATAATAATTGCAAATATTATCATTATTATTTTCACGGCTTATAGAGAAGTGACACGAGGCTGGAAGACCGTATTTGAACAGTAAATTGTGAATTTGCTCAGTGATTGTAATGCTTTGCTGATAAAAGGGCTGTAGCTATTATAGAACTTCTGACCAAGAGATTCTAATCTAATCTAAGTACGGCTGTGAATTTCTTGCACTTAGTGCCTGTTTATCAAACTCAAACAATAGATTATTCAAATGCATTTCAGCATTTAACAGCCTTTTCGTGGCCTTTACGTGAAATTAAATATGTAATAAATATGGTGAAAATATTTCACTTGTCTTATTGCTCTTTTTTAAAGCACAACAGAAAATGTGTCAACAAACAAATTTCAGATCAACACAAACCTTTTTACTTGTAATAACACGTATGAACTGTACAGAAAACTGACATTTGGTGTCAGTTCAGCAGAATATTAAATGAGTCACAAAGGCCTTTGGTTGCACTATTTCAACATGTCCAGGATGCTCAGTTCAGGGCAGAAAGATCCGGACACATGCTGGGTTAACATCAGTTCTCTTCAGCAAACACACCAAGAAATGTTTGATAAGACAAACTAAAGCAGAAAATCATCTAACAGCCTTGAAATCCACACGTTATTCATCAGAAAATCAATAATCTAAGGTAAAGTGCCACGCTTTGCTGCACAGAGATTAATCCAGGCCCCACTCAGCTTGGCTAAGCTTTGTGCCATGTGGCATTGATATACATTTGTATTTGGAATTATTCTTGACCAGGGTCTGGGACGTCAGGCCCATTGTCTAGCAGAGGCTTTTCTCAAACAGCTGTGGCTTTGCTGGCTCTCAGCTCCCCCCTGTCTTAACCTGAAGAATTATGTGCTCAGATAATTAGCTCTTATAGGTACACTCTCCATTTCTCCACTCCACTGGGCACATCATCTTCCTCGCCTTTTTATTGTTTGGTTTGCTTTGTCAGATCGATGTCTTGCTACTGCGTAACCAGCACTCATATCTCAGGCTGCATAAATCACAACAAGGTTTCTGTCGCTTGGCAGAGCGGTGTGGCTTTGCTGCACACATGCACGCTCACAAACACACACACATAAACAAGTGGGTGGGCCACTTTTATGCTCCACATCCAACAAACTCTCACCTCTCTCCTTCTTACTCCTCTCCTCTCTTTCTTTCCTGGCTGCATCTACTCTACTGCTGGGTGACCACTGAAGAGGAAACCATCAGATTATCCTCCACCCAGTAGCAATGGACAGGGTGGAGGTTGGGTAGGGGTCTGCCTCACGGCTCGCGATTGCAGCACCACCCTTGTGATGAATTCCAAAAAATGCAAATGGCTCTCTCCATGTAAAAGTTGACACCGTCTCCTGTGATAAATTTTCTGCTGAGGTAAGAGACAATTTAGATGTGAATTACAAGCAGGCTCTTTGTCACTCCTCTGTTCCATTTACATCCTTAATTAGCTGATTCCCTCCTGCTTCCATTAGAGGGTGAGAGAGAGAAAGACAGACAGGCAGAAAGCCAGAGAGACAGACAGTGGTCGTAAGTGACAAAGAAAACCAAGGTCTGAGCTCAGTTACGCAAATGCCAGCGTAAAAATATTAGAAACACACAGAAACCTCTCTACAGCCTCACACAAAGGTGTATAAGCCTTGATTATGGTGCAGGAAATGAGCCAGAAACCCCATCCCATGTGTTAGGACCTCAGGGTTGATCAGCATCCCTGGGTCTGTGTCTTTGTTAATGTCATCCTTAACAGTCAGCTAAACACTGCAGGTTTGTAGACATTAGCTATGCCTGCTAAAATACTCATTTACCGAGCGTCCTCATCAGACGATGCTCCTCCGCTTTGAATGACAGGCCTAAACATGGCGTTCTATTAGTGGGCTTACTCAATGGAGCAATGTTCAGTCATTCGTGTCCCTCCCAAGCGCACGGCTTGTCTGCAAGACCCAACAAAGAATATGCTCATTGCGAGGTCATATATTACAGTTTACAATATGTGCTTGGTGTCCGTGACAGCGGAGACTCACTCAAAGCAGCACATCAAAGCCCAGATTGGGACACATGCTATGGTTTCTCATGATGTAAACTGGAGCGTGGTGCGAATATTCGTGTTAAGACCAAAGGACGATGATGTCCTGATTTCACGGTGCAGAGTCGGCCCTAATGTCTGAGTTTGCTTCTATTTTTAATGTATACATTTGAGCAGTGGGGACTAATAGAGCATGTGGCAGCTTTACAATGGAAGGGATCTGTGGGCGGCCAGTTCATTCTGCCAGTCCCTAAATACGACCTGCCAAACACAGAGTGAGCTGGGTGAATGAGCTGACAGTTCAACTTATATTAAGTTCAGTCGTACAGTAGATGAATCATTAACAACTTGGTCAAACAGGCAGTGGGATGAGGCAGTGACTGACAGTGTTGACCTTCCAGCCTACCAACACAGAAAGTACAGGAAGGGCTATTGCAGATTGCGAGTTATTAGAGACACTACAGATAATATATTGAGGTCTGAGGTCCATCAGGTCCGTCTTTTGCCAAATATTTAGTCAGCGATCATTAGTTTTGTTTGGAATGAGCTGCTACGCGCTCTGAAAAACACAAAGCAACTTGTTTGCTATTTACTGTACACACAATTGATTATGTGGAACAATGACACACTTGACCACCCACTTGACCTGGCCTCATAGTGAATCAGATGGGTCTCTGATATGTAAGTGGTCTATAAATATGCCTCTGATGGGGATGTTTGTGGGGAAATGAGTTTGTTTACCCATGTGGCCCATTGTGTGCCTCTCTCTAATTGATTTGGATGAACAGCACGTCCAGTTAATTAAACTGATTCACTGTTTTTGAAAGATCCTCTCATTCCCGTCAAGCACTTTTCATCAGCTTCCTTTATCTTTTCATACTCAGCAGCCTGAGAGTTTCTGTTTCTGCAGGACCTTAAACGTAGAGAAAAGCACACATGTGACTTTCACACTGGGAAAACACTGTCATTGCCAACATCAATCAAGTGCAATATTTTCAGACAAGTTGCTTTAATGTACCATTTTAAATGCAAAGTCTGGAGGACATGAAGCTGCTGGCCTCTCGTGGTGTACACGTTCTTCAGCCACTGTAAAATGTGTCTGAATGTGTGCACGAGCGGCATGGCAGTCATGAGAGAAAGGATGTATTGTCTGTCTTCCGCTGTCATTAGGCTGCGTCTGGAGGATGATGTGGAAGCAGTATGGGGTCTGGGGGAAGTATTTATGACCCTGTAGGAAACTCGTTGGACTGCGGTGATCGCAGGGAGATAATGGGAGGGAATGGGATGCAGCGAGGTGTTCTGACAGCACCAACCAGACAAGAGAACAGCCAGGATAAATCAATGTTGGTCATTTTCTCTCTCTCCGTTATTGCCCCCCTGCCTCACTGCACCCACCCCAGTCATTTACGCATTCCATCATTAAACCCCTTCCAAGAGTTTTGAATGAAACAGCAGAGCCATGCAAAAAAGCACAAATTTGATATAAAATTGGCTTGAGCAAAATGTTTTTACTCCAACAGTTTGATGTAAAATGGCAGCATAGTAGTGCTAATTTGATTTAATTCTGACACAGCCGCTTGAATGACTTTTCTGGTGACATTGGGAGGCATACAAACAAGACTTCACCTCATTAAACAGGAACAAACTGAGGGGAAATTACACTTAGTTATGGAAATGGATTTTAAGCATGCAAAGCCTTATTTGCTCTGACTTTAAGCTGAAATATGAAAAACATCAGCGTTGGTGTTAGCTTGGCTGTGACACGACCACTGTTGAAAAGCGGGAGGATCAAGGTCCAATCCAACCTCTGATGATCAAAAGAGACAACTCATTACAAAAGTATATTGACCTTAAACAATACATAATTTAATAAAGTACTGCCATTAAAAGTGGAAGTGCTTTTATGGTTCCCAAGTACAATGAACAGACCTTATTACAAGCACAACTAAAGCAGATTAACTACAGCAGTGACTGCTGTCCTGTTAGGGCTGTTTATCTAAATACAACATCAAGAATAAGAATCTGATGCTGATGAAAACAACAACATGATCACAATTGTTAATTTACCAATGCATTGTAGTCTGATGTGCTGCTGGTCTGAACCAACAGCCTTTCAAAATGCAAGAAAACATCTGATCTTGAAGGACTAGTGATGGCTAATGAATCCATAAGGTTGTTGTTTCTGTTCTCTGACTGTGAATTTTGTCCAAAAATGTTTATTTTAGCCACATTCAATTTTCATGATTTAGTTAATACACATACGTAAGGCTTTCCATTATCAGGTGAAACGTGTAATAATATAAACGTGTGTTAAAATGTTTTTTTTTCTCTTGTTGCCCTCCAGCTTGCGTTCTTGCGTTTGTTTTTCAAGGTACTTAAAGGTGACATTGAGCAGGATGGATGTTTATCTGTTGTCTGCAAACTAATCTGTTTACATTACCGCTTGTATTCCTGTGGTCCCATTATGTATTACAAAAGCAATTAACAGTTCATTAAACTTCAAAGGTGTTAATACAAGTCATAAGACTAAGCCATCTGTCGGATTCTCTCCCAAGCCCGACTTCGATATCATCCACTCACCAACGTTTCGAACCAATTAAGGTTAGACTTGGTAATTTAAATTTGAAAACAGGACATCTTCTGCTGGGTGTCTAATAACAGGGATACATATGGTGAGTGTTCAGAGTGTGATAATGGGAGCGATCGCCTCCTTAATTTGTCTTTTAAATATTAGGGAGGGAGGCAGATTGAGGCCTCGGGACCTAACATATGTCTGTCTTCAACCTCCAAGTAGAATAAAACTACAGTATCAGTAACAGTGCAACTCAGTGCCATCATGTCAGCTTAATATGAAATTAAAAACACACACTGTAAGAACAATGATGGACCCACCTACTCATTTGCCATTTGTTGACTAGATAAATGTTGCGCTTTGTCTCATCTGTGAACACGACAAATGAACAGGGTGAACATGATTCAATTCATCATGTTTCTGGAGGATTTAGTGAGATTTGCTCTCATTAGTGGCTCATCTGTCAGGGAGACACTCTGATCCTAGTGAGGAAAAAAAAATGCCTCTCCTCACTTAATTGGGAGCCACACACGCAGCGAAAGAGACACAGCAGCTATGTCAACCTTTTACATCCCAAATTTATCTTCCAAAATCAATCCGTCAACATCCTAATTGGGCCTCACTTTATGATTGCCGTGCTGGCTCACTCTCAGAGGATCTAAAGCTAAATGGAGTCATAAGCTCAACAGATAAAATGTTGAAATATGTGACGCTCAGCAATCATGCGTTTATATAAATCTTAAACTGAAACATAGGGATTAGATGAATGTGTCTGCATACGTTCAAGGGGGAGGAGGAGGAGGAGGAGACGGTTTTAAAGCCTTTCAGAGTTTATCAAAGTTCAGCATTGAGCTTCTACAGTACAGAACATTTGAACCATTATTATATTTTGCCAAGTGCTACATATTCAGAGGAAGTGAGGGGGTGTATATCAGCCGGTGAAAGCAAAGCAGGTAACATTCAACGTAGCCTGAATCAGTATTGACATACTGTATTATTCAAGGTGCTGGCAACAGAATGGCTCTCATTAGTCTTCTGTGAGTCGGTAATGGCAGATCACCTCTTAGGGCCTCTGAATTGACAGGCTGTGCTCCCCCTCAACAGATATCTGAGAGCGTTTTATTGGCCGCAGCTCCTGCTAATGCTGCCCGATGGCCTGGTTAACCTTGGTGGTGCCTTCTGGAGCCGGGATGGTATCACACAAAGTTCACGCAATCATTAGCACTGCAGAAGAGTTCAATTTTACATGCTTGGAAGTTTTATTGATATTTCATGTGGGTTAACGCGGAGCTGGGAGCAGTTGGAAGGTTTTCGTTGAGATGTGAAATCCTTCACTTTAGAATAAATTCAAATTGTTTAACGTTTACATGACGGGAGGGGGGGAGACGCTAGTTGTATGCTGTTTTGTATAGAATGTGCTGCTAAGGAGAAAAGTTTCTTTCTCCTACTTAATGAACAGGTGTCTACATAACACAGCCCACCCCACAGATGGCAGCATAATTAGCAGTCATTATGGTGGTCTTCTAGTCGGCCGGCATCCTTGCGGCCGCACAGAGCGCCTAACCTCTTCACCCCCTGACAGGGCCCGCGGGGTGCCGCTGACACGTGTTGTTCTTCTGGAGAAGCCAAAGGTGGAGCTCCCCTTTCACGAAGTGTCATCCTGATGTGCTGGAATCCCCGAGACATGTGTTAAAGGATCAGAGTGTCAAGGGCCTCTCTCTGGTCACGGCATCATAGGAACAATGAGCAGAAAAGTTGTGTTGTGTTGGACGCTTTTCTTTATGAAGAGGTTTCACACCATTAGTTCATTGTTTATACGTTATCACATTCAAATGCAATAATCACATTTTTTTTTTCTTAGGACCTGCTCCATGTTCATGCGTACAAATATTCCTAATTGACCTTAATTCTAACAGCGTACTTTAACAGCTGACACATGCTTGTGCAACCTCAGCCTGCTCTGACCTTTTAAACAACCAGCCGTACTGCAGATATTCTCGGATGGAGCTGGTGGGGTCATTCCCTTTTCATGTCACCGTTCATGGCCGACTACCCCTCTCACTGGTGGTGGTGGTGGTGGTGGGGTGTTAGCAGAGGCTGCTGTTGGGTGGAGGGGTGTGCGGTGCCAATAGGCTTATAATTTCTCCTCCCTTAGAAATGAGTTCCATCTAATCTCATTCCACCATGTCAAAGCGCAGCGCGACACGTTGTTTTATACTGTAACATTTGGTTATACTGAAGCAGCTGACTGCCTCTCGATCCAGCCTGACACCCTCTGGATATTAAAACTCTGTGTAATATTTCACTGAGATCGGATGTGGCTTAAACACAGTGCATTAGTGTGCCCCTGATAAATACGTCCACCAAGTCCTACACTTCTTTTCCAATAAACTTGGCCAGCAGGCTCTGTAGCAGTGATTTACTGTGAGAATCAAGTTACAGGACAAGAAAATGACCCCTGGCTCTTTTTGATGGCTCCCTCTTCCTATACACAAAGTCAGCCTACCATTGCTTTTAATGAAAATATTACACATAAAATAATCTGGTGTGATTACATACAATATAAAGAAACTAACGCCTTTACACGATACACAATAATATTACGTTCCACATTACTTATTTCAGGACAAGGGTAAAAGAAAAAGACATGGATTACATTCTGAGTGTGCACTGGTCCATTTTAATGATAATTTCCACACACGGTGGACGACTGAAGGCTGTCATCATACTTCTGTGCTTGTTTGAAGTAGTAATTTACTCCTTTAAAGTCATAATCAGGCAGCATCAGAAGAATGTAAGAAGTTCAGCTCCATTGCTACTGTACCTTCCCATCAGTGAGTCATTATTACAACATTGCTGTTCTTAAATAGCTCCCTGGCTGACCAGCTTTGAGATACACACTAAACCACTTGCAGCCCTGCACAAAATGGCCAAGTTGGCTCATTGCTTCCTGTGAAAAAGTCATGAAACTCATGACGAGCAGAACCAAGACACCTGCGCTCATAAGTTGTTGTCAACTGAAACCTGAGGCATTTTTGAAAGCAAACTTTTTAATGTGCTGTGCAGTGAATTGTGTTATAGTACAGAGCTTGTATAAATCTGGGTTTATTTTAGTGTTTGAATTGATGCACAGTCAAAATATACATCAAAACATAGTGTCTGTGTTGACTGTTTATGAATGAACATGAACAGCATGAACATAATAGATTCGTATGTAAGCAATATCATTTCTTTTGTTCATGGTTATTTTAAAGCCACAGTAGTGCAGTTTTAGCTGCGTGTTCAAAACACACACATAGACTAAGAACAGCCATTTAAATATATTCATTTGTCTCATGTTAAGCTCATTTCCAGGAGATGAGGAAGTGGGGTGTTTTTTCCCTTCCTTTTAATCTTTCGATAGGATTTAGGAAGCATGTAAGTGAGGTTTCCTTTGTTATTTACACCAGGGCCTGGGCCCCTAAGTTTATCCTGCCTCATATGGAGCCAGCTTAAGAGGCAGTGAGCCCTGGGAACAATGGCTCTTAGTGGAAACAAAGTGACTCCTGTGTTTCATCTGTTGTTATGGTAAAGCGTGGTGGCTCTAAATGACCACTTCTATGCATATGTGGATTGCTGTTTGCCTTTGCTCTGGCAGGGAGCCAGTGGCTGATCCCTCTGTTCTCCATATGGCAGCATTGTGGTGAAAAGTCTGGACAATCGACCCCTCCCTGGGAGAAGCCCCCAGGTCTTGCTGCTGGAAGAGAAACTGTTGGTTTCACTTTTTATCACCCCCCCAATAGGCAACCAGGCAGCCTGTAGACATACACACACATGCAGGCAGCCTCATACATCCATTGATAAACACAGCTTATTTTACAAGCTCTATGATAGCCACAAATTATTTGCATGAATGGATGGAGGGCAGAAAGGTTGAGACAGACAGAATGATGGAGCAAATGGGAATGTTAAGCATTTGCAATTCATAAAAGCCATTCAATATACATGGAAATGACAGTCTCACTCTAGCATCTCTATAAATACTATCATTGTGTATTAATCTACTAACGGAGAGATTCGGAGTAAATTCAATCAGATTACGAGCTCCACTTTCTTTTTATTCTGCTGCACATATGAAATGTAGAAAATTATCACAATGTGAAAATATTAACTGTGTAACTACAAGTGAGCGGATCCCCTGGTGGAAACACCCAAGGCCTCTAATAGCTCACTTGACTAATTTGAAATGAATTTTAGGAAGTTCATTACTGTATGTAAATGCTCAGACATGATGAAATCTGCTGGATCTGCAGATATGCTGACGATGCCACGACAGGAAGCGTGGCCCATGTTGTTTTATTTTAATGAACAACGTTTTCGCTGCATACAGATAATGTGATTACTCGTTGCTCCTCCTCTGCAGTTGGCTTGTCTCAGTTTGTTGAAGTTATCGTGTCCTCCCTGTCACTCGCTCTGTTTGCATGGCTGTCACATCGGCCACCCTTAATGGAGAAATTAATTACCGCTGGTGTCATCTCTCATGACACAGGAGTCAATTTGATCATGTTAACCAAATGAAAGGCCCACTTGATATGCCCGTCCTTTGTAATCACGCCTTGATGGAGAGGATTAAAATGCATTTAGGTCATTTAACAGTATTCATTAGATACAACTGACATTATGTGGACTATTAATACATTAAGGAGGTCACATTCTCACTCTTTAACCTTGATCAAAGTATTGAGATGTCACACAAATCAAATATAATAGAAAATATGTAAATTTTATGACCATTAGCAAAGCATGTTACAACTAAAATTAGAAAGCCTTGCACTTGCAGTTGTATAATATGCAATTACAGTATCAGTGTTGAAAGACTTGGGATTTTATCTATTTTCAACTGATACTCCTGCATTTAAATATTTAGATTTTAATGCCTTTTTAAACAAAAAGCACACAAAAAATCACAAACCGTTACTAAGGTTCAATCGGGGAATCACAATCATTGGATTTACGACTTAAAAGCAAAATAAAAAGCTTAAAGGTCGGTTGCTTACAGGAAAATTTGTTAAAACCTGTTCTGCCCATAAACAGAGATGTTACCTCAAATATTAAAGAAACAAAAAGAGAAGACATGTTTATTACATGACCCCTCATCATACATCTGATGACCTTTATGAGGGACCACTGCAATGTAAATAAAGTCCCTAAAATCATCTCTGCCCTGCACAGTGATGCACATGTAGTCAGAATCTACTAATGTAATTTATAATAATTAATCTGTGACACCAGTAAAGGATGTGAATATTTCTTTCAGCCCTGTTTGCAGTGCTAATGTATCTTGTTAACCTACCTCTGACTTGCTTAAATGGGAATCCCCTGTATGCCTCTTGACACACACACACAGTCTCACTAAACCTGTCAAAGGAGCCCTTTGTTCACTTCATCATTCTTTTTCCCTCTACGTCCTAGTTCACTCCTAAGCCCTGGACTCCCCTTACTGAATGTTACTTTGTCGCTCCTCGGCAGAGGCTTAACTAATCGCTCATAAATGCTGCTGAGTGGACGGCCACCACACAGCAAAACAAACCGCTCACCATAAACGCTGTGAATGGGCTCAAGGTCAAAGGGAAGCCAGAGCTTTAAGAGAAAAATACAACGTCATGATCAGACAAAAATATCTGTTGAATTCTTTTCTGCTCATGCAGGAACGCACATAACAACAACTAGCCGGCACACATCAACAGTACGCCGGTTTGTGAATTGTTAAAGAGTAACAAAGCTGTTTTGTGCCCAGCAGATAAAAGACCTGTGTACCGGCGAGGTCGGCCACTCCATAAATATGTTGGCTCTTCTTATTACAAGCTGTGTCCATGACAAAGGACAAACAGCTGGGGAAAGAAATGCTACATGGCAGGAATGGACAAGGGCCATTTTCAGCCTGGCTGGTCAGACACCAGCCCCTGAGCTGTCCCCGCGAAGGCTGTTTACTTGACCCACAGGAGAGAGAGAGACAAAGTTGACACACACTAAGCCTGTAGCCTCTACCTCATGCGCACAAAGTCTCTTTCTCGCTCTCTGTGATGACAAAGATTAAGCCTTGGACAACATCCCCAATGCTGAGAAAGGGTCATCAATTACCCTATGCTACTCTTCATTAGCTCCACCTGCTTCATCCACCACTTCCCTCAATGCTTCACCAACCTGTACGACGCTATTGTTGTTATCGTAAAGGAAGGTTTTCAAAAACATATACATCTGTTGTAAGCTTAGCATATTCATAACCAAGATGAAATGCAATATGTGGCAACCGGTTGTGATATATTTGAATCTAAATATTTTTATATTCGTAGAAAATATTTGTAAAGCATTTCCTACTTTGCCTCTTAGAGCTGAGAAGTTTTGTGATGTATGTTAAAAAGTTGGTAAAAAAATATAATAAAATGAAAATCATTTACATTTGCCACCATTCGGCCTTTATTGTGGTGGCTAGTTAAGCATTGCTTCAGTGGTGGGGTGGTGCTGAACAGCCCTGCTCACCAGTTTCACCTAGATCCTGGTTGCGGCCATGACACTGTGAGGATTATGCAACATAATTTTGACTTGTTTTGGGTTGTTTGGGGTATTAAATCATGTTTCCTATGCAAGAATGACAGAAAGATGTAAATCAAAAAATACTGGATGTAAAATGTTTTATTACTTTTCCATTTTTTGCTGGTTATTATTCTTGAAGTGTTCTTTTTCTTAGAATTAGATTACTTCTGATAAGTGGATTAGTCATAGTGGAGGAATCTGTTTATGATTGATAAAGAGGATTGGTTTCTGAAACAGAATACATTATTAAGTGTGAGGTGCATTCAGAAAATATTAAAACTGAAAAGCCGTTATTGTGAGACCGGTAAAACTAAGAGAATAGGAGCCACAAAAAAAAAGCTATCAGACAATCGTACAGTTTTCTTTGACAGCTCGCTTTTTTTTACAGCCATATTAATTAAGGCTGAAGCAAATGTCATGTTTGTCCAGTTCATTAACCCACTGCAATCCATCACCAACACACTGAATGCTGAAATAAGGGTGAAAGTTACACTTCTTCTCCTTCTTATCTTTTTACAATCTGTAGTTACGAGCTTTTTAATTAAGTCAAACTACCAGCAGACGTCCCCAACATAAAAAACATCTACCAAATAGTTGCATCTTTCATTTTAGTGCTGTAGTTTTAAACTCATGAACATGATGGTGTCTGTTCTGAGCCTGGAGCCTGTCTTTACTCCTTCCTGTTTTAGGGAGGACCCCTGCTGGAGGCATCTTTTATCAGAAAGAGATGAAAGATGAAAGACATTTACTTCTTGTAAAGCACAAGATTTCCTGTTTGGCCTCTGTGTTAGGATCCTTGTTTGTTGTGCTTCTGTAGTTTTTCCTCTTAGATCATTCATTTTTAAAATATCTGGACCAAAACATTGTCATTTTTGTTTTATTAGCAATTAAACACAGAGGTAAAGACATATTTTACATCATTGCTATAATATGTTTAATGCTAATACAATGTGTTTATATTTAACAACATATCTGTTTAGATATAAACTATAGGGAAAATATTAAATTCCACAGTTTCCTTAGTGTTGCCATGTGTGACCATAGCGTTTTTATTGTCTGGTGTAATATTCGCCTTCAGTACATACATGAAGTATAGAATTACGTTAGATGAGTCAGTTCATACTTGTCCTTCTCTCCATCTCACTGCTGCCTGCTTCAAAAGGCCTCATGTAAAATAAATAAAGGGGTATGTATGAAGGAAACCCAACTCCCAGCAGAGGGGGATTTGTCTAGGTGTATTTAAGAAGCAGTGCTTGTAATTTATGACCTTTTATTTTTTGTAATTAAATACATCCTGAATATTTAATACTATTGTGTTGGTCTGTAGCAAAATGGTCACAGTGTCGTTTGGACTATTGTCTCACAAAATGAGACATTAACTGAATTGAAAACCATCCCCTGTCGCATTTGATAATTTATTTGCATAATTAGGTCCTGTTTTTAATTCACTATGCAAATATATGCCTGTTTAAATTGTATTTAAATGTGAACCGGATCCACTGTCAGGCCTAATGTGAATTTATTTAATTTTATTATTCAGAAAGCATAAATACTGGCGGGTGTAAACTGGTAATAATATTTGAAACAATCTTCACATGTCTCAGTTCTTTTGTTTTTTGTTTTTTGGGGTTTTTTTTTTTGTTTTTTTGTGGTAATCTTGTTTTCACAGTGTCCCACAAGAACTTTGTGTTGAGACTAGAGAGAATTATACAGTATCTATTTCTATTTGGATGTCCCTTCCTTTCTAGGGAGTGTTATCTCTTGTTTCACTTTTTTAAAAGGAGTTGTGCTTAGCAGGCATGTATTGCCATCTATTATTCTGTGAATCAAATGGGGGCAGAGACAGGGCAGCTGAGAGAGAGTGAGCCTCCGGTCCAGTCCAATGGTGGCCTTTGTGGGCTGAAGGAATACAAACTCCAAGACAGGACAAAGTCAGAGGAAATTGACCTGCTTGATCCTTTCCCTGAGAGGGAGGCGGCACTCCTCCTTTCATCTTTTCCCAAGGGCCCAGATCTTTGGGCTACACTTAACAAACAAAATACTGTCTGGACCCAACTTAGGGTTGTGGATGGCTTTGGAGCTAGGAGATGCTGATACCCGGGGTGGCAGTGGGCTGGTACAGAGGAGGAGGGGGTAACCTGAGACAGACAGGCCTCTGGGGTGGGGAAGTAGGCAAAAGGGAGAAATTAGCTTTAAACAATAGGGGACCTTTTCCACCTGGGGGATAATTAAACGTTTCTTCATCAAAGATGAGACAGTTTGCAAGCTGCTCATTTTGTAATTCTATCATGTTCGCCCCTGAGATATCCTTTCTGTATTTTGTCCACCCCCACCACTCTAACCGCTTCCTCAATACATTGGCATTGCCATTAATTTAGATTCTGTTTGATTACTCTGTTGGGGGTGTTAATTATACAGAGTTAGCCGTGGTCTAATTGAGCTCAGTGGAAACAGAGGGTCTATTGGAAAGGAGACATGCCTCTCAGCACTGCACAAAGACCTTTGTTTTCCTCTCATGTTCAATGCAAGAACTATTTGCAGCACAAACCGGTTGTGATGTTACAAAGCGTTTTGACATAGTTCCAGGGAATGTTTAGCTGGGATGTAAGTTAATGCATCACTGGGGGTAAACCAGTAAGTTTAGGAAGCTGCATTTCTGCAGGCTACCTGTTAACTTACCACTCACTGCAACCACAGAAAAAGCTGCAGCACTTCAGCCTCACACACCAAAAGTTATTTTTCACCTGCATGCATGCACTTGTGCTGTGTAATACATGCCCTAATCGGAGTGATGCATAAAGTGCATGCCTCTGAATGTGCATATAAGTAAAAGACATTGTGTGACGGGTCTTTTTCCTTGGCCACTGAGCTGTGGACCACAGGGTTTGTTGTGTGCGCTGGATCACACGGAGGAAGCTGAATGATGTTGCCCCAGCTCTCTGAAGGAAGGCTATGCTTGGCTGGCTCCAGAACAGCCTTAACAGGATATCACAGAAGAAACTGTGGCTTTTGTCCAGCTCTGTTAAAAAAAAAAGCTGTGTCAAAGAGACTTGGGAGGGTGTTTCTCTTTCAGCAGATGCTAGAACAGTGTGTAGTGGCTCTCTGGAAGCCCATATCTACAATGGCGCCTATCTAACCCTGTGACATCATCAAAGAGCGTGCTGTGTGGCGCTGCCACGCTGCAGTGTAGGATTCGTGCCATTACAACACCAGCAACATGTCTCTTAAGGCACCAGTGAACAATGCTGAGCACCAGTGCTTTTAACCCTGCTGGACCATTAACACCCTAAACCACGAGTACAAAGAAAGGCAGCAAAATGTAAACAATAATTACTATAAATAAATTAATTCATAGTTTTTAGTTTTGTGGTACTGTAAAATCTATACATCTGCTACTCTACCTTTATTTGTGTTAAGTTACCACTCTCCAGTCTGACTCTATAAGCAGTATTCTCACACACCAGCATATGTGTGTTATACATATACATGTGCGGGGCAATATGTTAACAACATGCTTGCATTCACACAGGGAGCATTACAGAGTCCGACAGCCTGTTTGTCGGGGGATAGCCATGCAGAGAGCAGCCCATCTCTCTGAAAGCCGTAGCCTCGGGGCTATAGACAGACCCCTGGGAGCAGCCGGCACTCAAGGGCCTATTTGTTCAACAGAATGTGTTATTCTATCACAGCAAGCCTGTCGCAGCAGCAATCATTCAAATACCCATTTATTTCTGGAATCCTGAATCCTCAGGCCTCCGAGGATCGTCAAGACTCTTTTGTTTGTTTAGTTTTGGAGTCGGACTGTCTCTTTGATTCATGGCCACTGAAGTCGTATATTATTTAGGTTCTTCAACAAAGAGCTGTTTAAATGGAGTCCCTCACAAACACTAGCTTCATTTTGGGCGTAACGTTATCACAGGGACATGTACGACAGTTTAACCTGTTGTCATCAAGGTTTAACACTGAGAGGACAGAAGTACGAATAGAAAGTTGCTGGAGTCATTTGAAATCTCATGAAAGTTTCTCTAATTGAAAATGATATCTTAGCGCAAGTCGCTGGTCAGAGCCTGTGAAGAATGTGGGTACAATAGACCTGTCAGGCTTGATGGATCTCCAACACAGCTGCGATATGGGTCCCCACACAGAAGCCAATAGGAGCAGGTTGGTATGTAAAAACAGAGCCTCAGAGCTGTCCATCCACAACCCACTCCAACACTCACAGGCCTGATCAATAGCGTTCAGAGGGAGAGGGGGTGAGCAGAAATACACAAGTGGGATTATTAGGGTGAGTAATATTGGAGAGAAGTGAAGGAGGCTCATGGTCACTACCCCATGTTTAGTCCTTTTTTGAGTTTAAGCAGTGAGAGAGTCCGTCCAGGCTGGGTTGGCTGATGATAGCCAGTCATTACACATTAGCCTGAGTGAGTAATGGGAGCTCCACAGAGCAATGTAATGCAATTTAATAACTGTGCTTGTGGGAGGTAGCGCAGTTTGTGGTGATGAAGATGATGTTTTTGAGTGGGGAGGGACGTGTTAACCAGGCTGGAATTCACCAGCAAGAGCCCCCTTTAACACGGCGGCGTTCTGTTATCTCCCTCGTCTGTAAGATAATGAAAGGGATTAAACTGACTTTAAATAATGTTTCCTTTTACTGCATAACTTCATACAGTAATCCCATCACCTGTTGTGGTGAATACTTTAGTTTAATCTGAGGCTTACGTTACAGCTGTACTACTTGAAAAACAAAACAAGGCTCCCCTCCGATGCCAATTAATTAGGAAGATATGAATATTTCAGTGCTCTGAAATACAATGGTGGTTGCACCGAGATAGAATTCACAGCAGCTCCTACTGGAATATTAATAATGTGGTGACGTTATGCCCTGCGTTTTCTCATCTTTCAGTGAAGGCGTGCATGTGTTAAGGGTTCACGTACTGGTCACACTGATTCATAAAAAGTTGTTTGTTTGGATGTTTCGGTTAAAATATTGTTCGTATTTTAGTTTTTACTTTTGTTGTTGCTTTCTGTGATAGGAGAAGAGATACACATTACTATTGAAAAACAAATCAGATTTATTGTAGTTTTAGTGGTCTAAATATTTACACATGCTAAGTGCATGCTGTTACTTAGCTAAGTGAAACAAAACAATGAGGAGGGAGAGAAGGAAAGACGTAATGGATATGGCAGACACACCTGACCTGACTCCTGCTCAGGAGGAATAATACGATGCTAATCAAATCACCAAAAAATATATTTGAAGAATATTGGGCCTAACTAATAATTTTTGACAAATTGTGATGGTGTGGTTTCAGGCTCACTGTATGTGTATATGGATGTTTCCTAGCAACCATGGCTTTACTGCCTTTAATGGTGCAATTTAATTTAAAGCTACAAAGAACTTTGCATGTAAAAAAGTCAAACTATAATCAATTCTAGGGAATTAAAATGAATAAACGAATACGATTTTGTCATTAAAAATGTCCTGGTCTATTGTCAAAGTCCAAATAAAATGACCCTATTAAGCCTCAAAGCCTTATCACATTTTAGTTTTGTTTTTTTACTAAACTTACTTAATTAACTTTAAATCAGAAAGAAGACAAAAATAGTACTGACATTGTTTTATTGAAAGTGAGAGTCTGCATGGTTATTCAAATAAATCTACATCTGAGACACATGTCAGCAATGCGCAACCTTCTGTCCCATGTAGTTCTGCTTCACTTTCTTAATACTGATTAAGATTTGCATGAAGGTGTTCACAGATACCACTGGGGAAATATTTGGGACACAAAAAACCTCTCTGTGCCAAAAAAACATTCAAAGCTGTTGTTTTACATTTATTCATTTAATTATGCTTCACTTTCATGCCAAATCCATAATTATTTTCACATTAACACCTGCTGCATTTCCCATGTGTGTGCATGTTCTACTTCTTTAATCCTCATCATTAGGTGGGTTAGCTGGGCTACACAATGATGTTTATTAAGGAAGAAAGTCAGTTTCATGCTATGTGTTGAAAACTGTGCAGGAGCACAGGGATGAACCTGCAGCGACGATAAGAAAGAGATGCAGATTTCGCTTCCTTTCTTCCTCCTCCCAGGAAGGGATCAGCCTGGCAGTGTTATGTTATTCATGGACAGACTCATTTCCTGCAGCAGCAGCAGCCGCACGGTTCGATAAGTGAAGCTGTAAAACAGTTCCAGCTAGCCATAAACACATTTGATGAAAACAAATTAGGAGCAAGAAATATAACTGACGGAAAACATAACAGCCGGCAATGGAATCACATTAGAGGGGACGCTGGATGCCGCTGCAAATAAATGTACATTTAATAAATGGATAAATACAACACGTAAAGCCCTACAGTATGTTGCCAAAACCCATTCATCACCTAAATGTCTCTTTCTTTTTTCATTAAATCCCACATTAAAACACCTTGCAAATGTGAAGCTTTCACAACTTGACACTTCACCACTGCACTAACCTGTTGGCATCGGGTCCTGAAACATCGCGTAAGGGAAACTCAACGTCTTTCAGATAAAACCACTAATGGCAATAATCTTTTGACAACATCAGATGAAAGTCTCTCTGATTTGTTGCTGTGACACAGTACTATTCTTGTTAATGAATTTTTAATATCCTTAATGACAGGAGAGGAACGATGTAATTAAAAGAGCAAGTTAGGAAAAACGCTGACTCCAACTCTTTATGGGGACCGTTTTAATGTTAGTTTAATTGGAACTAACACATTATCTTAATGAACAGATTGCCTTCAAGGAGACCATTCCCCCTCCTCTATACCAAGCTCAAACAAGCCTCTATGCACATAAAGACATTTCATTTACAAACTACGAGGGACTTAGAGAAAACATACGTGCAAATGTTTCCTATATTTCCACACATAAACTTCTTTGGAGTGGTTGACGCAGGCCCAGGAGAAGCTTTGTGGCATGAAATACATGCATCAAGCCAAACGTGGCCAACAGGCAGACAAATTGACCACTCCACAACCTTGGCACTGTTGACACCTCGACACCTATCAGTTCTCTGTCTGTTTTTCACACCCTGTGCAGCTGAGGGGAAGACATGGGGAGGCGAGATTGAGGTGAGGGCGTTTTTATGCTGGAAGCTTTGGGCAGTTGAGTTTAATTTGGGATTTACAAGTGACATTGCGCCCCCATGGCTGTCTTCTTACTGGGCCAGGTTTATGGAGTGAGACAGTGGGGTCTTTTCCTTGTGATTAGCAGGCGTGCGACCAGCCATGCACAAAGTATTATAGCCCACAGCATTATGTATCGCAGTTTACAGACCCCGTCCACCTCTGCACACCCCTTCACCAACGAACAAACCCTTCACTCACACCTTCGGAAGGTCAAGCCGATCAAACAAGTCAACAACTAATGAAGACGCCCAATGTCTCCGCTAGACGGAAGGGAATGAATAAAACAATGACATTCTGAGATAATATGCAGAAGCACAAAAAGTGTGACACACACAGAAACAGATTAATATTATTAAATGATTTGGGGTTTTCCAACTAAGGGGGGAAAGCAGAGTATAAACTGTGAACAGCCACATGACGACCCAGAGGCTTATCTCACCGAGGCTGTTTGGCTTAAGCCATGGCATTAATACACTGATAGCCTACGGAATAGCCAAGCATAAAATGAATGTGAAAGGATGAAGAAACAACAAGAAAGGAGAGGAAGAAAGAGGATGAAAGTGGTTAGGCGTCCAGCTTAACAGACCAGAAATATAACTACCAGAAGCATTACAGGGAGACCCTTATTGATATGAGTGTTATTTCTGAGACATGCTTTTGTCACTGCTTTACAAACAAAACAGAACCACCAAGAGAAATGATATTTTAAGGAAAAAGTTCTCCTGAAAAAACATAAAAAGAAATAAAAATACACTAAAAGACCACAAAAACATAACGAACGTCGACACATTCATCAACAAGACATGATAATAAAGTGAGTTAAAACTGTTGAATGAGTTTGAACAAATATAAAGATCCAGTAAAACAGAAGGGATTGAAAACAAATCCTCCACACAGCCTTTGTCACCTAGCGCAGCACTGAGGCTTTTATCCCTTTATTTTATTGATTAAAAAAATCCCAGAGGCACTAAAACGTACAGTCAATGATTAATGTCCCTCTCAGAAAAAGAAATTATATGGAATAAATTAAACTACTGCAGCAGCAAATTGAAAAATAAGAATGTAAATGAGCTTTGAATACTTAATATCATAGAGAAAAATAGGCAATGAGGCCCAAAAATGATGAGGGATTAGCACAGAAACATGACATTAGCTCTAATGGCACAGAGTAGATTTTCTCTACTGTCAAAATTTAACAGTTGCATCTGATTTTCTGCCAGGTAAATGAAAAATGGGAGACAGTGTGTGGCAATCAAACGCTCTAACCTCGTTCAGAAGGTGAAGAATATAACATACCAGCCTTTAGAGCCCCTAATAAGAAACTGAGTGTTTTTTAAATGCAGTTACAGAGTAAGTGACCTCTTGTACGGTTTTAGTTTTTTGGTTTTAGCTTTAGTCTTAAGGAAGAAAGTCATGAGTTTGGATTTGTAGTAAGTATCTTACCATATATAAATAACTTATTTATTTTAGCTTTGTTTCCCTGTAAACGATGACGTCACATGTGCATGCGAACAGACGAGCTTTATGGTGGTAGTTAAAATGCCGTTTTTCTGCTCTATTCTACACTATTCCTCTTATCCTGCAGGAGAGAGGAAAGGTGTGAACTGCATCGAGTGAGGTTCTCTCAGTTGGAACCTTTAATTATAACTTCACTGTATCATTTACAGCAACCTTGCACAGATGCAAAAACCCTCAGAGGCTTGGTTACTCTACCTTACTTAATCTGAGCAGGAGGCACTGAGACAGTACTGAACCATCAGCCAATTCAATCACAAGCTACGGCGGCACCACGTCCTGCATGAGGGTCCAATCAGAGCCCAAAATAGCTCAAGTCACGTGACCTGGCTACTTAGCGTCCTTCATCAACAACTGTTTTCTTTTTTCTACGCAATATTGTTTCTCGCTTCTTCTTCCTCCCTGCCCCTCGCAGGCTCTGTCTTTCTGGAGCATATAGTAAGGAGTGTGCGTGCAGAGCTAAAGACGCTATAAAAATTGCTGAGGTATAAAATCGAAAGTGCTCAAGCTGTCTGCGAGCAGAATTGCTGGCTGGCTCGGGCCTGTTGGAGATGGTGAAGGATCCCCGGCCAAGACCAGCTAACGTTGTAAATCATCGAAAGTTTGGGCTTGTTTGTTTACATATTGCAGGCTTTACAGTGGACCTACTACAGTACACAAGGAGCTGTGCTTGGCCCAGGCTATTGTATGGGTCATAAAACTACAGAATATAATGGCTGTGTGCTGCTTGAACCACCCTCTCCTGCGCTTGTTCACTAATAATACTGTTTTCAGCGGCGTGTTGTTTTGTTCCCAATCACATGGGCAGACCTACGGTATCTCAAATCTCAGGCAAACAATTTGTCATAAGGGCCGAAAACATTGTCCGCACTCACAAAATCTGACAGCTCCAAATTGGTTTTACACTTATAGAAAGTAGAATAAAAGAGCAGCACCAACCTCAAGAAAATAGCTGGATCAAAGAAAAAAGTCCTTTGAGTGATACAATTATAATGTTTTATGTGCTAATATTATTTATATTATAATGTGCTAATGTTTGGTGATAAATGAATGAATATAATCCTGTAACTCAGACACATCTCTCAAAAACCTACAGCGTGTTTATTCTATGTGTGTATAATCCCCTGTGGGTTCACTGACACACTGTGGCACTGTAGGATACAGTACATTTAAAACACATCCACTCAGGTGTTGCCATGTCTTTCCAGGTGCACTGTGATCCAACACATTTATCCTTAAGAGAGATCAAGCTTGCACGCTATCTTATCAGCTCTTACAGTCCTACGTGTACAGTAGAGGTACACTCAGCTGCTCATGCAGACCCTGCTTACGGGAGATCAAACGCAGGTCAGAGACTCCAACGTACACTTGCTTTTAATCCACACAAGTGCAACGTTGTATGTGTGCGTAAGTGTGTGTGTGACGAAAAGGGGGGAAAGTGAGGGGAACATTTTTTACTGTGTGGCAACAGCAGCGGTCTGTTTGCTTGCTGACAGTCATAGGCAGAGAACAGGAAATGCACCACGATTAGGAGAGTCACACTTGAAATTCTTCTGTGATAAGGTTAGATTTCTTTTCCAGAAAAAAACTTATAAGGATGCTCCGACAGTCCATCCTTCCAGCAGCGCATTGCATTTTCAACACTGGATCAGTAAAGCACAGTACTTGTGCACCATGTACGGGGAAAGAAAAGTGTTGCAATGTGTAAAATGTGTTACTTCGGTCAGATTGCGTCAAGCCTGACCTCTCACACGTGCACTCACACAGTCGCACACAGACACACACACAAAAGGAGGCAAAAATGAAGGATGGAGGAAGGTGACAGGTAAACAAATTCAGTGTCATATTCTCCTGCTGTCTTCACTCTGCCACTTGGCATTTTAATGGAAGGGAATCTGATGTAACATATAGTGGTAACTACAACAGCAGCCTCGTACCAGAGGGGAAAACTTAACTCCTCAGACCTATGCATTAAACATATTGTAGAATAGAGTGTAACATTTATCACTGTCATTCCTAGAGAGTTTGTGTAAATTTAAATGCGCTCAAGCGTGCTGATTCCCCCCCTCCACAATGCATGCGTACAATGCCACACCAAAGCCCATTTTCCTGAAATCCTTCTCATTGTTCTGCACGACCATACCACCAAACAGCTATTCATCTTTGGGGAATATGCTGTACAGAAACGTCTTTGTATGTGGGGCCTTTTTCTTTGGCTCGATCCCATGTTCATATGGCAGATTCTTTCCACCTATTTTTTATGGTTTGAAAAAAAACAACAACAACAACCCTAAAATAAAATATATCTAATAAGTCGACTTACTTTCTTTTATTAATTGTGAAACAATTAACAAAACATTTTCGGCTGATTTTAGCAGGATATGTGCTTAGAATTATTTATGGATTCTCTAGCATTTACAGAAAAGACTTCTTCAACCACAGAAAGACAATTAATGGCAGAAAGAAGCGCTCTGTAGATTATTCATGACAAGTACTTTTCCAGGATTGTGGGCTGGAGTAAAATGGAACAATAATGCCTTTAAGTGTGGAATATATCGGGACAGCGGCGCATGGCAATAGCAGCTGACACATTAAACGATAAAATAAATTACCTAACCTTTACAACATGCAGTGATGATAACAGGAAAAATGACAGATCATGTCTGTTATTCACTGAGATTCCATACATAATGATGATGTCATCAGTAATGGCCACGGCTCCAGAACCTTTTAAAAAACATTTAAGGGAATGACTTTATTTTAAATCACAAGTTCATATCTAGGTTTAAACCACCCAAGTGAAGAAAAGTGTTGATATAGAAAGAGAAGAGAGAGCGAGAGAGAGAGAGAGAGAGAGAGAGAGAGGAGGCTGAGAGAACAAAAAAAGAAAGAAAAATGTGCCACATTACGCTTCTGATACCAAATGGCACTCGAGAGTCAATTCACCAAACAATGTGAGCTGAACTTGACTGAGGCGGCACCTCAGTGTTGTGGATGCGGGACCGGCAGTCGACAAATATATCTCATCTGCCAAATAACAGAGGTTTACACTTAGCAGCAGTCATTTCTTTCATTTTTGCTGGGCTGATCAGTGCAGGAAGTAGAAGAAGTCACGTTGACTGAACCCAGGACAACAGGCGTGTACTGTCAATGTGCGTGTGCTTCTCTCGTGATATTCAGTAATAAAATCTACCCTGGCCACAGGATTTTACAATTTTTGCAATTATACATGTTCCGTATCACCACAAACCTGTGAATTCCTCATGGTGGAAAGAGATCATTGAGCTCTTAGACCCCAACGCATGTCCTGCTAGGAAGACGCTTCTCCTTTGTCACGTACGTACCCTTCTCTTGTCCTTCATTGTCTGCAACTCAGAATAGAAGTGGAAAAAAGAATGTCTTCACATGACTTTGCCATGCCTCCTCCAGACTGTCTGCCTCCCGCACCGATCATAGATTATAAAACACATTACCACATATTGTGCATTTCACTAAGGGTCATTTTCAGAAAGCCGTTTTCTCTGCCTCTGCAGAAATTCTTAAATAAATTTAATTGTCTGCATCCACCATCAGAAATGACTTTATGCGTTTTGCTTCATAATTAAGAGCTTTCACATCCATAAACTTAAATCACTATGCACAGCTGTTGAGGTGTAATTAAAGCATTAAATATGTGAACGATGAACTCCCACTAAACAAAATGACACCCCCACCACAGAACTTGGAGGTGAACTGCAGGCTTGGCTGGGCGTTCTCTAAAACTCAAAGCCAGGCTGCTGGAGTGTTTTTCTCTTTCTCTCTGTTTTCCAAATCTCAGATGTCGTCGCCATAAATCTCGGCGGCTCGTCTCAGCATTGGTAGCTGAACTGATGCTAACACCATTAGCTGATGATTTAATGACACTGTGGATGAGGACAGTCATCCTCTTTTTATCATTCTGTCTTTTTCATCTCCGCCTGCTGGCTGAGGATACAGAGAGTCTGTATGTTTTTGGAGGATGAGGGTGGTGGCGCTCGTATCTCATCCACCTCCATTATGCCAAGGTCACTCCATTGCTTTTCTTAATGTGATCAGGGAAAGTGTCACTTTTGCAGTTCTGTGGCAGTAAATAAGAACTGGCTCTAATTTGAATGTAGTGTACCACAGGCCCTTTATGGGTTGTTAATTTAGTGTTTAAATACATTTAACAGTTGAGAGAGAGTACTGATTAGGCCAGCTCCCAGAGTGAAGGCTATTTTTCTCTTCACTATTTCCACTGCCTCGCTGTAGATTATTATTGTTATGATGTGACAGACGATGGCAGAACTTTTTTATGAATTAGTGTGAACTCTCAAAGCCATCAGAGCAATACGACTTTAAATTTTTCAAACGTCATTTGTCCTTCATTTGTCCTTTGCCACATTTATTTGTCTATGCACATTAGTTTGTCTTGCAAAAATGCGAAGGTTAACAGATTGGTAGTTTATACATTTTACAGAATAGCAACCAGAGCGGGATTAACTATTTTGATGTTTAATCAGAAAAAGTGACTTACAGAAAAGGCATTTCTAACACATTCAAACTTTTTTTCTTAAACTTGACAAAAGTTCATTTGTTGCCTAAATCTGGATTTAAAGCCCAGTTTGCTGTGTCAATATGATGTATGATATTACTAAGTTATACTTTACTATGTATTATAACTTTTATCTAGATTTCGTCTGTCAGTTTTATTACATGACCTCATACATGAGGTTATATTTCTGTAGTAAATCAGATAATGATTACATGGCTTCATTTCATTCATTCTGGAGGACAGCCGGTATGTTGCTCCCTGCTGCTGATGAAGAAGTCCTTGGGTTTCCTTTGTCTTCTTATTTTCTTGTAACTCCCCACTTTCACCCGCTTCCTCCACCAGTTGAGAGCACACGGCGGCCGTGAAAGCCAATAAGGCCCAACCAGCCACCTCCACACTACAGATTTCTCCTGACACCTAATGCCAGTTATGAAATTGGGGGATAAGTTAATGTGTCACAGTAGCATTGATTTTTCATTTGCTTCTCGCTGCCCCCAGTCCCAGAGCCAGCCGGGGCCTTTCCTTCATGCTTCAGGATGGATTACTCTGGCCCCTACTGAAACAGAGCCTTGTGGGGTGACAAGGGATCCAATGTGGGTGTTCATGAGAGGTGCCACACCTGATTACAGACGACACCGTACGACTGTCATCTGCAGTGCCAGGATGGCTCGGATATCGAGATCCTTCGCTGCGGTTTTGACGTAGAACCTGACAATTTCAAAGCATAAAGCATTAATAATGTATTTACACACCCCCATACAAAAGGTAGATATAATTCATTTTCTTTATCTGCTCTATAAATTGACTGAAATTTGAATGTGGTCCCAGTGATGTATAGAACAATAAGGAGGGATAAAATGAGAGGTACAAGAAATCTGTGCCTGCTCCCTATGAAAGGAAAAATACGCTCACATAACAACAACACAGTGCTCAATGAGCTATGTCCTCAGTTCCATATGAGATTGGTTAATACAAAAGCTTGCTGGTGAAAAACATTGTCCTGCTCCCAGTGACAAAGACAAAGTGCCTGTGTTTGGTGTACACGAGTCAAAGGGACAGGTGACGACAGGGAGGGAGACCAGGGAGGGAATTTGAATTTCACATCTAGGAGGAGGCAGCATGTCATTAAAAACCCTAATTTCAGTGTCAGGTAGACTTACAGGTGATCCATCATCTTGTCAGAAGAATTTTATTTTATTTTTTTCAAAGGAGTTCAAAGCAACCTCGCAACACTTTTTTTTAACTTCAGTTCCAATTAGAGTTAAACAGAATTAACAGAAAAGTCTAGTCCCACATGTGGTTGAGAGGTACCTGCTCACTCAAGCTGCTCTGAGGGAAAACAATTTATAATACAAGTGAGTGCAAGAAATTCACAAAATGCCTTTCGTGTCTTATTAACCTGTATCATAATTAATACATTTCTATTATCCTTCAAGTTACAATTCCACTGTTGCATGCGTGGCTGCTGCACTGCTCTTCATGAACCACCAGCAAACTGCATCTCTATGGCCATGAATGCCATTTATAGGTACATTTCTAAATGTTAACGCCTGTCAACTCCAATCTCTACAAAGGAGGCGTTCAGGAAATAAAATGCATCAGAGGGGACCTGAGAGGAGGACACACGTTAACCCAGATAGACTGTGACAAAACACCATTACCTTCTCCTGTTCACACGCTGACATACAGGACAGCTAGTAGTGCCCTGTCCCTGGGAGGGATCCATCTGAACGCGACACACACGCAGACATGTACGTTTACTCCAAGAGCAATTGTTAAACAACTAATGAGGTTTAGGTTTTTATGAAGAATAGGCCTCACTTTAAATTTTAGTAGCTAATTACTTAAGTTTTTGCATTCTGTCAGATGTTAAACGTTTTTTGTAAAGTGCTTTGAGATGACTTTAGCTGTGAATTGGTGCTATATAGATAAACTGAATTAAGAAAGTTTCATTTCCATAACAGCTTATGAACATGAATTAAACACAGTACTCAGGTAAAGGTGCAGCACCTAAATGAATGTACTCTAGTTTAATATACTGTTCTTCAGTGCCTCATGTGAGTTGTGTATTTATTCTGACTTTGCTCTGACTTTCAAAGGTGATGGGAGCTGTAAAAGATAGATGTATAGTAGATGGAGTAGATAATAGTTCAGCCACATCATAGGAACTGTAAGGACTTTGACTCAGCTGCTGTACTTAAGGACAGTACAGTATTCATTGTACCCCTGCGTGCTTCACTGTGTGACAGTCTGAGATCCTAAACACCCTCCAGTGTGTCGATGCTGAATGGTGACAGACCTCAGATGGATGTGACACCAGTGGTCCAACCATAATGCGCTGGTGTCATAACATGGATATATAACCACCATCGTCCTTACATCAGGCTGACTAAATGGACAAAAATGCCAGGGCAGCAAAAAAGAGGCGAAGAAACCCAGGGCTTCATTAGCAGAACCTTCCCAGCATGCTTTGCAATGACAAATGATTGACTTGGAACAATATCTAAGGCGATCAGGATAAAGTACCAGCCATTTCAAGGCTCAGCAAAATTCAAATTCTAATTAGACCTTGCACCACATTCCAAATAAAAATGGGTCCCTAGGTGGTTTACCCTATCAGGTGTCTCTCCCAGACCACTGAAACAAAACGAATAAAGAAAATGATTAAAGCGATAACAAAGGCATAAAATTCAAATTAAAGCAGCATCACATCTGGGATCTGTATGTCACTGCACTACTATTTCCACTCTCTCCCTCTGTTTCCCTGGCGCTCTCCTGCCCGTTCACACACATGTACACGCAGCATTCCCTTCTTGCTGCATAAGGGCAAACAGGAAAAAAGACAGAGCAGGAGAGAAAGAGAGTGAAAAAGCAGGGAAATTAAAAGGTAGAGAGCGAGAACGCAAATAGGCTCTCAGCTTTAAGGTTATTAATGACTCCTCAAAAATGTGCGACTTTTCCAATCTCTCTGAGAAGCGCTTGAAGGAGCCTGCAGATGAAGCTGACCTTCACAATGTTCTTTGGTCTTTAGTTAAGAAATTCACTCACCATTATGGCATCATTAGGGAAACAAGGATAAAATTACTCCATGGTTAATGACCTATAGGATCCCCACCAAAATTTGTTTCAGATCTAATAAAACTGAGCTTAACACACTCGAATGAATTATGAGGACTGCTACGCGGGGGTATTAAAATGTGGGGAAATAGATTTTCTGAAGCTAGGAGGACTGGACTTTTCAAATCAGATAGTAGAATGGAATTTTCTGGGCAATAAATTCTACCATGTCTCAATTTCATTTTTTTTTACCACACAGAATTTTTCAGGCTATGATGGAATCTGTGAGTGGGATGGTCTCTAAAAATTCATTGCCAATTGCCGTCTCCTCCTCTATCCCCTTAAGGTAGATAGATTGATGGATGAATGGCTAAATGGGCAAATAAGTGGAGAAAAGCATAGTCGAACGAAAACTAAATGTATGATGGAAATAAATGATTAGATACACGCGTAGATACTTAAAAATCCCAGCAGGTACAGCAAAAGATGTGATAAGTAAAGAAATAAAGTATATATAAATATCGGACTATTTTATGTGTTTTCTTTAACTTGCTTCTAAATTTAGTACATGCCAACGCGGTCATTAGCATAATACTGGGGCAGCTGAGAGGACACACAAAAACTCATTAAGGAGGACGACATAAAGCTGCAGGCAATGGTGCCTCAGCAACACGCAGCACATAAACATACATCAACGTGAACATACTAATACACCTGTGAAACTTTATATGAAATGCATCCTAAAAGCAGCGTCGCTTCAGCGGGGCTGGGGTGCAGCCTGTGAGAAGGGGTTTTTGAGCTAATGGCATTTGCTCTCTTTAAACTTTAATCTTTCCTATTAATTCCCTGCAACTGGAGAATGTGCGAGAGTTAATGTTCCATGAACGTGTTTCTCACTCTGCAATCTCTTCAAGCTAATTACCTTCAGGTGCTAAATGGGGGGAAATTGCAATCCATTTGGAAGGGAGAAATTTCACCTCCCCTTTGCCTATGTAACACTGTGGGTGCAGTTAAAAAGAAAGAAAATCAAACATAAGAAGATAGCGCTGAAGTACGTTTAATCAAAAAATGGACACTCTATGCAGAGCAGCGATTGGCTCCCCCTTCCTAGGTAGCTCTGGGAGAGTAAATTGCTTCCTGTGCTTTCCCGCCTCACTGCTTATTCTGCAGGTCACTTGGAGGTCAGCAGGTGCCACAGTGGACACCACGCTGAACAGATGTTTGATTGACATGGATCACACAGATTGGCAATCAAAGTTTTCTGATGAGAAAGGGGAGGCTCTCCAAACGGCCGTTTTGAAGGGTGAACACCGCCGAGATATGAAGAAGTCAAAATACAAATTAAAAACAGATTAAGTTTACGTGACTGATTCATGGTAGCTTGTATGGAACATTAAATCTTGGGGAGTGACACGGTATTCGTCAATGACAGGATCAAGTTTACAAATGGTACACGAACGGTTTTCGGAGTCAATCGCTAATCAGTAACGCAGGATGAACAGGATCGTTGCAGACAAACAGCTTTGATAAGTTTTACCTTTTAAGGGCCAGTCTGTGGAGGAGGGTTATGTGGAGAGGAAGTGAAGAGAGATAGGGTCAGTGGGGGTTCTCCACTCTCCTCGGTGGAGGCTGGAGCGTGGAGGGCCACTTTGTCCACCGTTTGATCTTTGTCCTCAGATGACACAGCAGGAAATTAAGGATGAAAGAAGACGACTATCTAATAAACCCAAGGACAGAATGCCCTCATTTCAACGTATCCGGTCTAAATGTGTGGGTCTGTGGGTGACGCACACTTAGGCCTGGGTTAGCAAAGCGCTTCTGTACACACTGTTGTACTGTGTCAACCATAAGAATGTGCTTCTATCAAAACAACTTTATTTGCTTTTGAAACCATTAAAGAGTAAAAAATTGAACACTGCCTTTTTGAACATTTGTTTTTCTAATTCATTGCCAATGTCTTTGGATAATACTGCACTGTAATTGTCTTTTTCAAAGCCATTAGATACAGCGCTTGTGCCTAATTCATCACTTTATGAGCATACTTAAAAGACAAAATTATTTGCATCGAAAAAAGTCTAACTTCCAATTTAGCTTAATGCCAATACTTTTAACAGCGGGGAGGTGGTGTCCTGATGTATAATGACAAAACAACACCAACACACATTTTTCCCGGCCATATTTCTTGTGTGTAATAATAAATGAATTAGTGATGGGGAGTACTACAAACAGTCCATATCTTAGACAAACACTCACGCTGACGGCCCTGAGCTCCCACTGTGTTGAGGAATCTCCTACCAGCATCACTCCCTCCCATTTATCTCAATGGTTTAGAGCAGCAGAGAGAGCTCGGGCTTGGGAGGCTGAGGAGACATCAAAAGACGAGCTTCCCAGATAAAAAGCACCTACATGCTGGTAACTAAAACCCAAGACGCAAGATAACTTACTCGATTGCACTCTGTGTGGCCTTTTGCTCGGTCATTTCATGCAGATAGCTGGAAGGCATAAGTAAACCCACATCCACTGTGTTTTTATTTTCTCTGGAGAAATAATAATAAAACGTGCTCCTTATTTTCTCTCCTATCTTCCTAAAATGCCAAAGCTATTTGGTTAAATCATTAGAGGTGTTATGGTCATAGAATGGCTCAGTCGAGAAGCATCCCTGTGTAGTACCGAAAGGTTATTTTCTTCATGAACACTTGAGGGTCCACTGATCCCTTGTAAGTGTCTGTTGGAAAATGCATTGACATTTTACATGAATGGAAAAACCCTCCTCGATAGACTCTCTTTCATTGCTCTTCAGGTTTCAGGTCATTATACCCGCAATAGGGGACTACTCAACCTAGTTTGGCATTACCGCTGAGAAAACCCTTTACCTACTTCACTTAGTCCATTCACAAAATTTGGTTTTGGTTTGGGAGTGAGATACAGTATAAAACTCTGACCTGAAGACAGTGTGTAAACGTGTGTAGGTGTTTGTCTGATGCGCATGACTGACTGATGATTACAGCACTGTCTAAGTTTGTATAAATACACAAACTGCGTTACTCTATATGTGCCATGTCTGATTTAGCTTTTGTTACATTTTCTTAAATGTTATTTTAAAAGCATCATTCATCTTGGATTTTTACTTCACAGCAAACTCTGATGTTAATACTTTTATTAATTAATGTATTCATTGTATTTTATTAATGTATTACAATAAAATACATTTTAAACACATTTGTTTGACAGTGTTTTTGTGTTATTGTTGTCTTGAATTGTTATAGTTGGTATAATGCTCGTATTTTTGTGTTCTCTCAGGCCTTAAACTCTCTTTAGTGCCTTGAGATTTTTTTGTTGTGAATTGGTTGTACATAAATCAGCTGGTTACGTTTATAGAAACGTTATCATATTGAATTATATACTTCTGGGATTATTATGTCCATATAATAATCTGAATTTAGCACAAGATTAACAAAAAGTTAAGAGCAAGTTTCTCTGATCAGTCATGGGCACCAATCTACATAGACAAGTCAATTCAATGCAAATGCTGAATCTACCATGACTTGTAAAAGCTTTAGCGATTTCAGTGAAAACAGGGCTGACATCATTTGGAAAGGTAGACTTGCCATTTCACGCACCAGTATCCCAGCAATCCGTAAAGACCGAGAGACATTCCTCGACAGGATTACAATTTTTACAATCACCAGGAAAACGACTTCAGAGCCAAGAAATCCTGCTGTTTTACTTGACTCCCAAATGTTGATGTTAACTGCCTACATTTACTCTGTTATCATTAATAAGTAATAATATTTTTTTAGTATAGCTTTATGGAAATGGCCAGTGTTGTAATTAAAATATAAATTTGTCTAAATCTGAATAAATAAATGGCAAATGAAATATAATTCAGGTGCCCAGCAGCACTGAACAGAGCAACAACACAGCAATGGTCAGAGACTATATGGATAGTAGTTGGCCAGGCAGCCGAGCCCGGTCAGGCTGAGTCGGTTCACACTGATAACGTAGGTAATGGTGTTTCTGGAAGAGTGAGGCCAGATGAAACACACCACACTGACAGATACCACGGGCACACAGGCCCCTTCTGTTGGAAAATTTCATTTTTTCCAGCAGGAAGCCATGAATGCTCAGGCTAAATCCAAATCCGGTTTTCCGCACTTTATCAGCGTGTGGCCCACCAAGTGGTGAGATGGCGGGGGGGCAAGGGTGGAGAGAGGCGGAGGGGGGTGCATGATCCACTCAGCCGAGACTCTCCACTTTAATCCAATTTACAGCCTCCCCCAGCAAAAGATAATTACAACCCTTAAACCAGCTAGGAGAGGGGCAGAAAGAAAAGGCCTCACTCACCCAAACTGTGCCCCTGGCCCCCGAAGTCTCCACCTAGAGAAAGACGGGGGGGGCTCCGTTAGCAGGACTTAAGCAAAAGCATTGTGACAAACTAAGAGTGTGTGTAGCTAATGAGGCAAAGTGATTTTTTGCAGCAAATGGACGCCCGCTGGGCAGCAGTAGAATGTACCCCAGGACATCTTTGCTTGCTGATGTTCACCACAGATGTAGGGGAGGTGTATTTTAGGTTGGCGTTTCAATAAGTGTGTGTGTGTATACTTCATGAATCAGTACTTCTATATTACATTTGTTTGAATTTCATTTAAAAACGACAACAATAGAATAAAGTTCATCACTTTCATTGTATGTTGCTGCAGGATGAGATTCATTCTTTCAATTTTGTTGTTGCCATCAATAAGATTTTTATTGAAATAGGCAAATTCTCACTAACTTCTTCCTGCACTGCATCTTTGCGTGTGAATGAAGGAATGGGGTTAACTTTTGTCAAAGAATGTGAAGAAATAATAATGAAGGGGCTCACAGGGGAGCGGAAACGGTGGCCAGTCCTAATTAATAGAAGGAGAGACACTCCCAAAGTCTCCCATTCACAAGTGCACAATGGAGCTCTCCACCAAGCAGAACCTGGAATGGAATATGGGAGGAGTGAATGGAGACGGGTAAAAAAAGTGGGAGACAGACCCAAGCCCTCATTCTGTTTGCACCCGTCTCTCTTATTGTATTTCCATTTTATAGCATCAGCCCCAGGCTTGTGGTCCTATAGTCCACGTTTCATTCAGTGAAACCGCGTTCAGAGGATCCCACTGGTTAGTTTTGTAAATATGGTTCCTGGGAGTGCGCGTGAAAGGATGGCATATTTCCAGAACCTATCCTCCTGTTCTTTCAAATGCTGTTCCATCCTCTCCTCACCCTATTGCCCTCTCCCTCACACAATCTCTCCCACTGTCAGGTGGCTGGAGTCAAGAGCACTGGTAGCCTATAGAGAGAAGGGGGCTTGTTTTGCCACAAGTCAAATCAAGAGGGGAGGGGTTTGTGAGGGGCAACAGGAGAAGTGTGGACCCACCTGCCACTGATTATCCTCCCAGTTAGAGGGTTTAGTCTTGACCTTTGAACTTCAGAGCTGCCCCACACCACTAATCTGTTAATTAACCGAGAAATACCCTGGAAAAACTTTGAAGCGCCAGTGTGTGTGTGTGTGTGTGTGTTTGTGGGTGTGTGTCTGTGAGTGTGCACAAGTGGTAAGGGGAAGAGACAACAAGGGCAACAGAAAAGAGAGAGAGGTTACTCTGTATAAAACTGGCAGGGCTGGTATGGCCAGACCTCGTCTTTCAGTGCAACTGCAGAACAACTATTGTCACAGTTTAAATCATTACGCTGATGATGTGAACCTAGTAAAAAAGAATGGTCACAGAATCGATCCTGCTGATACCATGTGCAGGTTCTGTCTGATGCAAGTGAAGCTGATTTTCTTTGTTTAGCTTCAAGCACAGGTGGACTGATCATACTTTATGAAGAACTTACATCTATAAACCTGCCGAGCCTAAAAACAAATATCTAAAGCAGATTACAGGAGTTTAAGCCTACTTGTCATTTTGACTCACTGTGCTGTTTTGCTTGTCCTGGCATATGGGCTGTAAAGTTTTAAGTTAATTTCTGATGCATTATTCTCCACTATAATGACCCCATAACACTAATATAATAAGTTATATTTTTCTTGGTTGATGAGACACACCTGTTAGCGCCGCTGTAAACAAACAAAAATCTCTGCTTTGACTGGTGAGGCAGCTGATAAGTGGGGCAACAAAGTCAATTAGTTCTGTGTTTATTAGTATGTGACAGGTGCTGGGTCATGCAGATTAACTCCCAACCCTTGGAGGGATGGGACAACAATAATGGTGAAACATGTCCGGCCGACCAGAAAGTAAAGGTAGCAAAAAGAACATACCAAAGCCTGCTCAATTAATTATGTGGATTAATGAAGTTCTGCTTGATTAAATGCTGGTGGCATTAAAACGCCTATTTTTTCTCCTCAATGTGACACAATGGACACTCTTACATAAATAATGAAATCCTTCATGGTCACAGCAACCAGCACATCCTGTTATAAAACACTCCTCCTCCAACTCTCAATTGATTAATTAAGGCTATTGCCCTTAATTATCCAATCACAGGTTTCATTCAGGTTTGACCTCTAACCTTCAACCTTGCCTGACTGGAACGATATTGATTAAAGGGAATGGCTTCTCGGCTACTGAAAACAACATTACCTTTAAAATAGTAGCTGACAAAGTGTCTTTCCATTGACCCCAGAGAGCTGTAGTACAGATTGTTTTTGTACCCTTCAGGTGCAATGAGCAGTTCAGACATCAAACTGCAGCCATTTAGACAACGATTACATTAAATAATTGTCAAAATAAAGTGAGGGATCAATAATAGTCACTGTTCTCTGAAAATCACTGATGCAAAAAGTTACCCGACACCATAATACCCTTATTATCACTTTCAAGAAAACCAATGAATTACTTCCACTTTTTGACTTTATGTGGATACGTGTGTTTTGATTCTTTTTGAAATTTTTTTTGTTTTTGTGATAAATGATCTTTCTCCTTTTGTGACAAATTTAGCATGTAATGTTTGCAAACACAACATATCTTTTCATTATTAACCAGTGCATCAACAAAATGCACCAGTCAGTGGTTTGTGTTATCGTGACCTAAAGCTGTTCACTTGTCAGTGCAGTGAAGTTGTGTCGGCATAATGAGCTGCAGCTATAACGAGCTACCAAACAGCATAAACCATGGTCAGCTCCTGGATGTTGTCTTTATCGTAACGCTTTGATCCAATTAATAACCAGCCCTTTCCTGGTCTCTGCTGTTCAGTTCAGGGAATTTCATCTTTTTGTGGAGCAGGTTCACAAATCTACCATTTCTGTTTAGTCAAGTTTGTGCTGGATGGATCATAACGTAAATCGATAATGTCTCCAAGGGCACATGATGTGGTTAGTATTAAAATAATGCCTTTGTGGTACTTTTCCTTGCCATGACTCCTTCATCCCCAGGGTGCCCCAACTGTAAACAGAATTAAGATGTTAATATTTAACCCAACAAAGTCGTGACAAAAACTCCAAAGTGTAAAAAAAAACGTAACCAGGATCTGCCCTGTGCGTTTTGGGTAGATGATTAACTAAAAGACACGTTTGTCCTTGTTCTCTTTAGTTTTTAAGATTAAATTCAACATGTGACTAAAATATTAGTTCTACTGCACCAGTTGAATGTGAAGTGCAAGAGTTCCTGTGAACAGAAATCCCCCTGGCAGAATTCGAAACACCACCATGTGTCAACATATCAAATAACCATTGTGAAATGCCATGGCTGCATTCGTTCCTTGTTTTGGTGCTTGTTGAACAAGGCGGCGTGGGATTGCTCTCCCTCACCCTGTGGTCTGTCCTCTAGGGTGCAAGGAATCTGAGTCACTCACTGCACATCAGCCTTTCCCCCTGGGGGCCCTGGCACTGGCAGAGGCAGGTTAACAAACTGTAAAGGCTTCAACTGAGCAGCAGACAAACTGTTTTCTCTCCACAAAGGGACTGGCTCCAACAAATGTCATAAGCCTATAATGAGATAGCTGATCTCGGTAGTAAAGAAGAAAAGAAAAGAAAAATGCTTCCCCTCTCCAGTCAGTGGCCATTAGAGTCAGTGAGAGTAAACGGGGGAAGCTTCCCTATTTTCTTAGAAGCCCTCAGAGGCCGGCCAACATGACAATGCTGGTCAATTAATTGGTGAAAAAGTGAAAATCCAATTAATGTGTATCAAGCTGGCAGTTTTGCATGATGATGGCTCATTAGGAGACCAAGCTGAGGGTGGAAGAGTAGAAGGGTGGAGGGGCCTAAACCCCACTCATTAAAGCTCTGTCTTTCTCAGTGGGGTTTTAGGGACTGGCTTATTTATGCAACAGGTTCTAAACAAAACCTCAATGTAACGCTCATTTAGTAGATTTCAAACTGATGAATTCCTAAATGTGTGGGTGGGGATTCTTTGCCTCTCTGGCCAAACTCAGTGGCGCAAAGTGTTACTGTAATTATTCAACGTGCAGCCACACAAACCTGCATGTGTCAGTGAACACACCGTCATCGTCGTTACGTATGTAGATTTTTACTTGTTGTATTTTACCTTTACTCTTATATGTGTCCTCTAACTTGTATTTAAAAACCTTAACTTGCTTGTGTTATATTATATCTGTTATTTATCAACTTAAAATGTCAAACATGCATCAAAACACTAAATTGTTGTTGTGTTAAGTAACATTTACACAAAGCGTTGGGAGAGGGGTGTAATAGGCCTATCAACGCATTGCAAACGGAGATAATGGTGCACTCTCGGCCACTCCTGAACGCTGACAAAATAAAGAATGTGCTCCCATTCTCTCACAACCAGCTTGTGTTTGTCCAGCCTCTGCCTCTATGTGTAAGATTAATACTGTTGCCACACTCTCATAGAATAATGTCACTTTAATCTTGTTTGGGGCGAAATTCGAAGTGGAGTGTGTCTACTTGTTTCCTGAGATTACTTCATCTTTCTTTCGGCAGCGGTGTGTGACTCTGCCGCCTGCTGTCCCCTGGCGTTGGATGTCCCATTACCCTTCACACGCCGCAACTTTCTGCTGTTTGCACAACACTGGCCACAGGACCCAACAGGAGGCCAGTATACTATTGATGTTTCTAGTTTTTCTTTACTACTGCCAAGATCATTTGTGCTGTGTGTAGCCTGCTATAGAGGACTATTGCCAGTGGCAGAGGTAACAATGGCTGTTGTGAAAATGTCTGATGCTTTAAAATGTTTTACACTGAATCTCGCTACATCATGTGTTGCTCCTGTTGTTCGCTTCAAACTGCGTGTACAGAAACATCTCCTCGGTTGGTTTGACCTCAGGTAGCACTTGTTTAGAATTGCATCTTAAATTATTAGAAGAATTTCGTTTTATTATTATTTCAAATAATAGATATTTGGAAAGTTTATTACTGGTTTGTTTTTCTCTTGGTTGCCCATCAAAATAGCTTTATTATATTCTACCAAAAACATTTCATTTATACGACTTTCTTACTAACCAGTCATTTGCATTTTTGTATTCCTGTTCAATAATTTACTATAACCATCGCCGCTCTTTTCGCTTTTCCACTGTGTTGACCCCAGCATTTCTGTGTGAGTGAGCTGCAGTGCGTCAGCTATAAATCACTAATGAGGCTTGATGTTAACGCCACAATAGAAACCACATAAATTCCTTACACCTTTAACACACACAACAGCAGTTATTCTCACAGTGTTTATTCTTCCTTGTTTATTGACTGTGTTTGTAAGGTCTTTAAAACCTGTAAATAATTAACTTGACTTACAACTGAATGTTTAATATTCTCATTTGTGAATTTGAATTATAATTCCTGTCAGCTCATGGCTGCTGCCACTGTAGTTCTGCAGCTTCTTTATGTCTGGGGCACTTTGTGAGACACGTGTGGTGCTGTTTGGAGAAGCAGAGTGTTTTTCCCCTCACTTCCTAATAATCTATTCTGTTCAGCCAGCTGCATACATTGACAAATGTTTCTAGTATTAGGTATTTACCCGGTGAAAGGTAATAGATGCAAGGGTTTAAAAATGCCTGCTGCAAGAAACAGCAAGCACCCTGGCAAAAAAAATCACAACAGGAAACATTAGTCTCGTCTCTAAAACAGAAAAACAGTCTGTTTGCTCCTGCCTGGTTTCTCTATAAGGATAAAGTCTGAGAAAATTCCAAGAAAAGAGAAATTTCTTTGCTTTTAATATTCAAGCTAGAAGTAAGAATAGACCTTGTTCATATTGTGAAGGGAATTGGGTGGAAACAGTTGGAAGGAGCAGATCAGTTTGCTTGGATTTATTCTTATCTGTCACAAGCTGCATTGAGGTTGATTCATTCACGCTGCATTTAAGAGCCAGGCTAATTCAGTAACTCGTATAGCAGGGGCACAGCCTCATAGAGAGCTTCAGCTTTCATTGTTTCTGATCCTCTGATTGGCCTTTTGCGTAGTTATTTCTTTTACATCTCTTTTGTGTAATTTATTGTGGTGCAGGTTGCTCTTGGAGGGTAATGAAAGCTGTGACAATGCATTAATGAGGCTGCTTATTTCAACTAAACTCCACTTATTTACTCTCTCACTCTGTGCTCGCAGCCTTTTCCTCTCCTACTCGTATGTACTCCCTCTGATGCTTGTTAACACTACAGTACGTCCACTCCTTCATGTTCTTATCTTGCATTGCTTTGAATTATTTTGGTATCTGCTGCCTCTTGCAAATACGTGAACAAGAAACAGTGTTGCTGACTGGGTTCGCAACTTCAAAATATGATGCTGAGCAAGACGATGAAAGAAAAATTGTGTCAGTGCTGAGGAACATGAGATTAGGCTTTTGTACATCTGCTCTTGAAAAAATTCTAGCAACGTATCTGATGCACAGTCGCTGAAATGACTCCTGCCTGTGGTAAAAGAGGCTTTACTGATTACCGGATACACGGGAAACCTGGAATATGTATTGTACAACTTAAAGGTTTAATTTAAAGTCACTTAATAACCACCTGAAAATAACTATTAAATATGAACAGCTGAACAGGAATAATCTGTCAGTACGCTACACATCCACTGATGACAGGCGGATTTAAATGAACAAAACACCTTCACAAACCGAGTTAAGAATCGGTTGGTGTTGTACGCTCGTACTCTGAGCTTGGATTAATGGATAACTCCAGTGAGAGACGCCTCTGTTCTTAGGCAAGACAAAATGACCACAGGCAGCCAAAGAATTTGGTGGTCAGTAACTGTGGCTGTTTCCCATACATATATTATTATAGCAATAGCAGCAGTGGTGATTGAATTTCTGACCTTTTGTTGAAATGGGAAAGGGGAGGGGTGCATTTCAATTTTTGTTGTGTCATTCCTGTCTTAAAATAACTACAGGGATGAAAGATCATGGCTTGATTCAATTACTGTGCTGTGTAAAGGCTAAAGATTACTGTATTCTACATGGAACCTCACTTGTACATATCTGAGATAAATATAGACGATGATGATGATTTCACTGACTTCAAATGGACTGAAATAGGTTAAGAGAGCGCTCAGGGAGTTGCTCAAAGGCAAGAAGTGTTTTTATATTAAACTCAGGTCAACAGAAATAAAAGACACAAATGAAGGCAATTCATGGCACAACCAACAAAATTAAAACAATAATGTATTTTCATAATTCAACATATTATTTCAGTTTCAATATAATTCTCCATATGACAAACCTGATGGTGGACTCCTCATACCACAATCCAACCAAAAGCCCAGAAACTAGAAACCGCCAAACCAGCAAGGTTTGGTGTGGAACCTGGCCGGCACTGCCAATCAATAGCAAAGTTCACATTAAAAACTGCTGACAGCTGTGGGAGAGAGTTCCCACTTTCATCTAGCGCTGTCTGGCCCTCCAGCTAACCTCACCATCACCCTCTCCCTTCGCAGGCTTGCTCTCTTTATTAATCTTTGTCGCATCCCACAGCTCAACCCAGAGAACTGGCCCCAGCCACGTTTTCACTTATCACCAAACTTTTGGCTCATTTCATTTCACTTTTTTTCTTCTTTTTATGAAAGACCTCTTCACTTGATAGAATTGAACCAAGGCCCGTCCACTATTGCAGAGGAGCCCACCCAGCAGCTCTGTCTCTATATCAACCTTTTTGCTGAAAGAAGGAAAACAAGTTCAGAAAATGAGGTGCGTAGGTCTGCACCACAGACAATATAAGAATTTCCTTTAATCTTACTGTTTACTGCACCTTTTTATTTTTCCTGTTAGATTAGCAAATTACAGAACCTATTACATACCATAAAAGCTGTTTTATATATAATAACATGTCTTTATTAAAACAGATATTGCAAAGATTTGAAGTTTTTTGTTGCTGTGTCTGTTAAATGCTGGTCCTTTGTTCCTTTCTGCTGTGTTCGTAGTTGTGGGAGCAGGAGGGTCTCGCTTGCTCGGAGGTGAACTGTCCCTGGTTAATGCAGGCCTCTGCTGCCCCTTAGGGGTGGATGAAAAAAGAACAATTTCAAAAGACAGAGGCAAACCTGTTATTATGAACAATGTGTATTTCTAATATTGTTTACTCGTAAAATTTAAAAAAATACATTGTTAGTTTCGGTTTGCTTAACTGTGAGTGAAAGTTGTTTGCGCTGTTCAGTCAGCTCTCAGCCTCTGTGTGCGTGGCCAGTCTAATCCCATTAGCGCTGCTGATCCTGGGCCTCAGGACCTGTTGTGTCTCTATCAAACCTGCTTTATGCTTTGTCTGCTGAACGCCACTGGGTTTGCTCACAAGCAGCAGTAAACACTCTTGTTTATAGGCTGTAATAGGACCAATGTCCTCAGGCGCGTTGCACGTCTTGTCACAGTTCAAATGGGGCTTCACGCAAGTTGAACTAAGGGAGAAACAATGTTTTGATTTACTTTTTAAGGAAAAGTTTAAGCATACAGGATTATGAGCAATTATCTGTTTCTATTCTTTTTTTAAAGTTCCCCCTTTGTCAGTTGTTTATGACATAATATTATCTTAATTTGTATTTGTACTTCTATGAAACTCGAATATATATAATAAAATATGATAAATTGTATGAGTACATTGTTTTAATATATGTTTTTTATGAAAAACATAAAGGTGGCACCAATTAAGAAGCTTCTGAAAAGGATCCAGTAAAAGCTACAACGTCCGTGACTTTTCTCGATCTATGGTTGTAGATGTTTACTGACACAACATTCTATTAAACTAATTTGCTTTAATTTTTAAACAGTTTCTTGTTTCCGTGTTCAGCCTCAATATTTGTCTTCCTCATTTTGTGTAACAGGAGATCGTAGCATTTTCCCTCTTTTAAGGAAGAGACAGTGACTACACTAAGGGCCAGGGGGTAGTATATGTGATGTCAATACATCCTACGGTGTTAAGTTGCTTTTTGTGAGTATTAATACGTGCACTTAACCTTAAATGCCCAACCACTGCCCCGTTGGGCTTGTTACCTAAGAAATATGTCTCCTTTTCTTCTTTTTTTGTGAGGTTCCCCTGAAACTTGTCAAGAAGACAATGTGGAAGGAAGTAAGAGATAAAGTTGCCCGGTTTTCTTTCTGTGCTGTGTTTATTTGCTGTGTCAAGAACTGAGAGATTACACTGTTTCTATGCAGTGAAGGAGGAATCTGGTCAAGCATTTCCCCAGGCTAAAACCATCACTTGAAGAGGCAAAGGAGGATTACTGACACCGGCGTTAAGAACAAAATCCTGACTTGGACCCATTTGCTGTGAGTAAGGAGTCATCATCAATCATTTGTTTTAAGTGTGAAAAGCTCTTTACACTGTAGGGTCTGTATTTTGGGCAGGTCCTAGAAATGTGCCCTGTACAGTATTGAATGATGTCTCAGTTGTGGTTGGTTTGTTATGACACTAAAATGTAAATATGAATTTAACAATACACATTTTATTATTATTGCAACTAGAATAAATGAATTTTGTGTAGGTCATTGTATTAATTTAATATATTATATTATTTGTGAATGTTCTAATGATAAAAAAAAAATAAATAAATACATTTACATTTTAAGTCAAAGGTGACAATATCCTTTTGTGCGCAAAAATACATATTGTTGCATATGACTAAATATGAGCATTGATTTTTATTATTATATGAATTTCATCCCTTATGTTACCTGTTTTGTTACCTTTGTATTCACTCCTCAGACATCTACTCAGAGGCAGTGGGGATGGTAACGCTAACCCTTACGCTGTCAGCGGTGTGATTGATCACCAGCAGATAAACATCAGATTGGCGAGAGAACAGGACAGACATTGATCCCCAGAGGAAGAGAGGACTTGTCACACACCAGCATACACAAACCTCTGTGAAACATCTGTCAAAATAGCACAATGACAGAGAACTGTAACTCTGTGACTAACATGGGAACCCGCAGACAGCTGTCAGCTGCTTTGGATGTTGGTTGATGACCACAGACTCTTACGTTACTTAATTCGGAGACGCTCCCCTGAAAAGTTTGAATCGCATACAAACTTATGCTTCAATGAGTCATCATGTAAAATAGCACAAATGTCACCTGATAAAGTAAAACATCAGCCCAGAAAAGTTATTGAAAATCCCCTCTAATATAGTTAGAGCCGTGAAATATCCCCTGTGGCACTGTACTATCAGAAACAAATCAGAAATAAATGTCTGTGTGTCTGGTCTTGCTGGTCACATGAAACTCTTTCACCTGGCTGGGCCTCGAATGTGTTTGTCCTGTCATTAGCCGCAGACCTCATGCAATGCCACTTAAGAACAGAAGAAAGAAAAGAAAATGAATGAAAAGTGAATGGTCAATCTGACAAAAGGGGGCCAGCGTTGCGTCGACAGGAAGAGAAGCATTAGCAGCCTTTATGTGCAGGCGGCGGATTTGTGTGTGCTACACTGTCAGTGTAGTTTTCCCTTAATTAAAACAGTCACAAGTTTCATTGAGCGGCGAATCAAAGGGTGGATACACCATAAAGCAGATTCAACTCTGTAACCCTGAGTGTGTGTGTGGGGGGGTTCAGACTTCGACTCTCAAACTCTGAACACACACAGGCGCAGGGATGAAGGGGATTTAAGCTGTGCCCATTCCCATGGTCAGTCACTCAGAATTGGTCATTACTGTCCTGCCTGGAGATGAAAACACAGCGATTAAGAATTACTTGAAGGAAAACATGACTATTTCTGAACCGCCTCCTCTCAGCCCTGTGCCCGGGCCAAAGACATCAGCACATGTTTATCTCTGTCAGTTTTATTTGCCGTTTGTTTTAGAAAAAATAGAAGAAGTTACATAAAAAACAGTATTTTTTCTTTATGTTATTCTGAATAATCTAAAGACAAAAACCAACTCTACAGACATTCAGTTATAGTTTCTTCTAAACCAGATTAATTTTCTTATTCAACTAAATAAATTGTCATCATGTTCTACTTTAAACCAGAGCAGGCTTCTCCAATGACAAACCCATCGTCTCTCAAAGGAATATTACAGACAGACAATAGCGGACGCAACCAGAGGAAGGGAAAATGCTGTCAGGACCTCCTCTCTGAGCCATTGTCATTCTTGGTCTCTGTATCAGGTGAGGAGCCAGTCCTGACCTCTAATGGCCTAATGACCCAACATTTTCCACACCATTTAATTTCCTTGACGGTGGAGGGATGAACCTGCGGCGATGATCATCCCATCATCAATTATAAATCATCCAAGGTTTGGATAATTTAAAATGCAACATTATTTTTTCACTCCTACCACAACACAAGCTCTTGGTTTTGTCATGGCAGGGTGGGATTCCCCTCTCGGGTTCCCTACAGAGGACAGTCAAAGAAAACGAAGCTAATGCATTATGCACACAGGATATATAATGGCAGAAATTGCTAATCATAGCTCATGCAACTTGAGAAGGTTGGACCAGAGTGAGTGACAGAGGAGAAAACACAGGATAAGGTAACATCAATGTGTATAGACTTCTGTAGGACATCGATGTGGACTGACGATACACGTATCGTACGGGGCAGCGCTGGCATTCTGAGAGGAAAGCGTGATGTCATGCTATTGTTGTTTGGTTAAACTCAGCTGAACTTGAGTTTATTTGTTCGTTGGGCGAACTAAACATAAATAGTATTAAAACCAGATGCAACTAGATGAAATGTACCAGCTTATTCTGAAACACAATGGTCATTTTGGAAACACAGATGATACAGTTGGACAAACGCCAGCATTTTGGAGCTAACATGATAAAATGTTAATGAAGACAGCAGTGACGGCAACGTGGGATTGCATTGTCTGACACGGTTGACATTCCCAGGGTGGCTCCTAATCCCCAACTATGGCGCCTCAGATAAACCTTTGCAGCGGAGCTCTGCGCCCGGAAGACGCTCAGCTGCACACTGGTACCTTTTGTTTCAGACTAACATAACCTGGCCGCCTCTATGAAGTTCAGAGGGAGATTAAGAAGTGAATAGGAGGGCGTGGGATTACTTAGTGGGTGGCAAATATCATATCATCTCAGTTTCTGTTGAGGATGCTGCAGTTATTACATTTCTGTTAAGCTTTTTACATCACATTCCAATCACAGCCTTACTTCAAAGTAAATATAGCTAATGTTAACCTGCTGCGAAAACTATTCTACAAATGGCACAGAGAATGATCACGAATCTGCCTGGATCTTGTGCCATGTGCATATAATTTAAATGCATTAAAATGTTTGATTGCTAACACAATGTGTTTGCTAACAGATTCATCCTGTCAATCAAATAGTCAGGAGGCCTGTGTGAGCAACTTGTTTGTGCTGCCCCCAAGTGGAAGTGGAATAAATGAAACCCGGTAAAATGGGACTTTGCAGCGGCATTGCAGTTAAAGCTGGAGATAAAAGCTCTCACACAGCACATGCAAGAGATCTACTTAACAAATCAAGCTCTGCACACGTTCTGCTGGTGGCAGAGACACCGTCATAAAGGTGATGAGCAAACATCTCATGGGGTTAGTCAGTGGTGAGCGTCTGTGTGGTTTGTCGTCAGTCCTTTCTGTCACGGTGACTGAGTGTCTCTCTAACAGGTGCTGTGGTTTTCCTGACCCCATTGTACTCAAACAACAGACTCCTCACACAGGAAGACGGAGGAAACAATGGCACAGGTGAGTCTGGAAGAATTCACCCTCAAGGGCAGACACCTGACAGATAAATAGGTGAGTGTGAAACTACCCCTTCCTTTCACATGCTTGTGATACAAATGCGTATTAATAAATGTCATATCGACTCTTACAGAGGTCCCGTGGCTATTTTCTTCATGTCTCAGGTTATGTTGTACGGTGCTCATGAGGGACTGCTCAACAGCATCCGGGCTTAGTAAGTGGGAGACGTTTGTTAAGTTCTGCGCTGCCTGGCTGTCATTATTTGTGGATTAGTGCTGGCCTGCACTGGCTTTGATGTGGACGTCTTTCACACTTCCGTCCCATTTAACTCCAGGGAAGCATTGAAGGGAACACAGAGCTCAACAATGGACTGAGGAGGACCAGGCATTAGCAGGAGTCATCTTCTGCTTTGTCTTGAGCTACAGGAAAACTTCCTGTAACCAGAAAAATAAAAATGTCACAACAATTACCACAGCACATGAGCAGCCACCTGAGGTAGACTCTTATTTCTACTGTGCCCTCTCTCTCCCTGTCGAGCTCTTTCTATCTTCTCTCTCTCATACTCCTGGAGATCTTGTGGGGTCTACTGCCCTCTGCAGGTTCAGCCAAAAATGAATAAAACATTTCATCACCTATATGATTCTGTAGACACATCGGTAGCTTTTTCATGAATCTCATACATCCTTAAATTATAAATTGAACTGAATCTGTATGTGACATTAAATGGCTTTAAACCATGGGTGGTTCTGACTGCTGTGCCCGGTCAGCATATGAGTGAGTGGAGCCCCTTGAAGACGTGAACACAAGGCCTCTTTCAAGTCGGCCAGTTCCAGAGGCATATGAGGGCACCCAGTGTTCCACTGCAAACACACGATTTATTTACCTACCAGTGAGGGGCAGCCAGTAAGAGGTGGTGGAGTGTGCTCAGAGAGAGGTAGGGGCGCAGTGTCTGTCCATGTGTGTTTGCTTGAGGGGACGCGAGCCGGGGTTAACAGTTGTGTGGCACATAACTTAAGAAAAAGTGGGTGTCCTGTCCCCCCCCAACAGAAGTCACAAAGCAGACACACACCCTAAAACTAGACGAAAGCATTCAGGTTCAGAGACACACCAGGTAAGAAGTGTGTATATGTTTATCTTATTAGGAAGACTGAGGTGGGACAGCGGAGGGCTAAGAGGCAAGGAACATGGATGACAGCCAGAAAAGGTCAACGGGGTCAGGTCCCAATTTTCTTAGCCCTCTCTCTTCCCTTACATAGAACAAGTAGAGTCATTCATCGTGTAAGTGCGTACAAGCACACTGTGTACATCTGTTGGTACGGCCGTTTAATGATATGAAAGGCTAAACCAGCACCACTTTTATGGAAAGAACTGACAAATTATCAGGCCTCAGTGTGACTAAAGTGAGCGAGGCAAATACTTACAGAACTGCAGGTGGACGACTACTTTACTGTACATCAGCACCAACCGATGTTCATGTTTCCATTTGGTGTGAAAGAGAAGAAGATACTTACTCAGCTGACTAAGCCCCATGTAGCTTTGGCATGTGTTTCATATCTCGCAATACCTTTTTATTTCTAATTTCAATGTATTCCACAGTTATAAAAGTTATTACACGCGAGGAATGAGTGTGTAACGCCATGCGAAAATCCTTTTGCGCTGGCCTGTACGGTTTTCACATGTCATTACACAGTTATTATGACACAGTTATAAATGTGTCATTAAACCGACTGGCATCACATACTATAAACGTAATTCTAGATTTTATAGGATTCCCACGTTTATCTTCATTGTATCAACGTTGTCTCCAGCCCCTTCAATCAGTGCTTTAAAAAGACACTGGAATCCATGGCAGAGAAACGTCTGAGTAATGATGTATTGTCTTGATCCAGGCACTAACCCAAAGCAAATTTCTAGAATGTTAAGCTTTGAATTAAAGTAAAACTAGGTGAAGCTTAATTAACATTACAACATAGGACACTGATGTTTGACAGTAGCAACACTTACATGTAAAGGAAATCCTCCCTGGCCATAAAACACCATATTACTACAACAAATAATTTTAACATTTGTGTCCATGTGACACATTTATGGTATCCTGACACTCAAATAAGATTTTATAGACACTATAGACATATAAATGTTATTTGGCTATTTTGTGGCAGAATAACGACAATCAGCTGGTAACATACTTCAAAATACTCTCAGCAAGTCCTTAAAGTCCCTCCTGACAACCTGTGAACCATCACACCCTGTGTCAATAGGAGTTATTCATATTCAGTTTTCCTCTCAAACTCCTTTAGAAAGCAAGAGTGAAAAGGTGACTGTAGACACTGTGCTTCCTCACAGACAGCATCTGTATGAACGTGACTTATTCGCATGTTTTCACAACACAAATATCAAATCATTCAAATTTTCAGCCCTGCATTTATTTGGCAAAATAAAAACAAAGTGTGAACGAACGGCAAACAGCTTCTGTTGACCACAGCTGCCTGCACTTTCACAACTGTAAAACCTTTCCTTTCAAGGTAACATTAACATTAGGACCACATACTCTCTTGCACGTTCTTTCTTTTGGCTTAAATACTCCAGTAATGATTCAACACATCTGTTGGTCTGCCAGCAGTAACATATTCATATTTTTGCTTTAAACACTGAGGCAGTATACACATATGTAAAGCATATCCCTTTCCATGAGCAGCATGGCCATTTCAGCGGTGCCTCGGCCAAGCTGGAAACAATGCTGCCATTGAACCGGAGTCACAGTGGACACCTTTATATGCCATCACGCATGACAGTTCACTCTACTGCAACTTGGTTTCACCTTAAGTCTAAAAGTCTGTGTTGATGTATGAGAATTAAGTTCCATAAAACATTTAGATATTATCCACAACCAAAGGTGCTTAGTACTGTATATATGAATCAACTTTTATAGAGTGAAGTGTTGAATTTTTCACGATGGGAGGTCATTAAAAACATCCTAGAACAAATTTGGTTTGTCCATGAACACTTGTCTGACTACACACAGACTCAGATTCAGAGCAGCCTGTCAACAGCAGATGCTTTCATGAGATGTCGCCCAACCTCCCTGAAAAACCAGTACTGGAAAAATGTGTTACTTCTTCTGCTATGTCTGCTGCCTTGCTTTATGTAAAATGAAAGATATATTTTGATGGCACATGTGAATATATTGGAAGATACTTGTGTGTTTGCACAGTGTTTCTACATTCACGTTACCTGAGTCCGATTTCTAAAATCTTCTCAAAGCGCATCGGGTCTGATCCAACGTCGCCTGTCTAGTGTAGTGCAGATAAATCAAAATACAAACCAGGCCGGACTAGGCAGAGTGAATCACTAACCAACTCGTTCAGGCAAACACACAAACCAACACACACACACGCGTAACGTTCTCATTGCTGTAGTTTATCCCTGAAATTATGCCTGTGACCAACTATCAGTCAAGTCCTGCATAAAACTCTCCCCCAAGTCAGGCTTGGAAATTCAGAACATCCCGTAAAGCTTAAATGAGCAGGCTTCTCAGTAAACACGTGTAAATAAATGCTTCTCTTTGCCAAGAGGCACATCGTTACAGAGTATGAATAAGTTATTTTACACTGCGTGGCACATTTTGTTTAATATCTTTGGTCTGGGCAATGCTGGCTTCTCCTGTGTTAGATCCATCATGTGCTGTGTTCTGCAGATCCACAGCTACATGTAGGAGGATCAGTAAAACAGTCTTTCCTCAAGTAAACTGATGGATTTATTGGTCAGTGTCTTTTCGTCATCCACAAACCTGTACCCAAACAGCTTCATGGTCGGTCCACACACTTTCTGCACTACCTGAGCCAGCGTGAAGGGAATTCGAAATCTCCACTTTTCAGCCTGCTCAGATGAGTTCTTCTGCGTGGAGTAAATCCCGCTAGCTTCCTGTGTGGTCTGCGTGTTCTTCAGAATCCACTCCCTGGCTTGGGAACTAAACGGTATCCCTGTGAACCTGTACATCTCCTCTGCCTTTTGCATAGGGTAGCGGGCGATATCCTCATAGCGCACCAACATGTAGCGGCTCCTTAGCCACCGAGGTTGGCTCAGTCCCACCTCTGCCGACATCCTGATGTTGTCGCAGTTTCCTTTGAGCCTCTTCACCTCCTCATCATCTTCGGGCACCTGGCCGTCCTGCGCCCAGGCCTTCCACGTCTGGTATTTTGAGGAGAAAGCCACCATGCGGGACGCTAAGATAGCCCGTGGATCTCGAACTAGTTGGATCACTCTCACGTCCAGACGGGGGTCCTCCACCAAAGGCTGCAGCGTGTCCAGCTGGCGCACACGGACAGTCTTGATGGCATGGTGTTGTTTGGAAAGGCAGGATTTGGAGGCAAGGGTCAAGTTTAGCGGCCCACAGAGGCGAGTCTTACAGTGATACCTAAGACAAGATTGGTAATTGGTAAAAGTGTTTATACAATAATTATTATTGCAACACTCACAGAGTTGTGGAATGTGATTATTATTCCCATTTCAGTTTAGGAGGAGTAATTTGAGGATATATATAAATACTAAACTCATGCAGGAGCTTGCATTATCAAAACTACTACCAGACGCAGCAGATGCTCCGTTTTAGTTTTGTTTCTGCCTTTAAATTTAACCAACACTCTTAAGTTTGATCGTCAATTACAAATATGCTGAAATTCTGCAATACCTCTCGAAGACATCCTTAATCACGGGACTGCAGACATTTTCTTCGCACAAAGACAAACTGGACTCCCTGCGGAAAAGAGCCGGAGTGACATGGTCCTGAGGGGGAGGAGAGATAAACTTCTCAAGAAGAGCAAAATCGCACAGGAAGAGCCGCTGGAGTACATCCCGGTAGATTCCCGCCAGCACCGTCGCGTTGTTTGCCTCCGTGCCCGTGGTCAGCATACGCTCAACGTGCCACAGGGGCTCAAACAGGTAGAACATGTTCCCCCCGTGGCGGTTGAAAAATTCCCCCACGAATGAAGAGCCTGTCCGTGTGGTGGCCAGGAGCAATATGTGCTTCCGGCCGTCTCTGTAGCCGATATCAGAGAAATGTGAGTAATTCCCCTTTCTGCCTATGAGCTTAGAGATCAGCATTTGGAAAAAGGTCAAGGAGTCATTGTGTGTGGTGTTGCTGTAATCCAGAGGCGTCTGTGGCGTCTGCCTCTGGATCAGCTTGTCCGAGACCCTGATGAGGCCAAAAAGGAACAAACATTAAAGAAGACACATGTACAATTAAAGTCAATTGAGAGAGTCCAGTCTCAGAGTAAATGTAGAGTGAGGCCTTGACTACAACTAATATTTACCAAGAAACTATGGCTCTGCCTGTTGCCATGCGTCCTCATACCTTGATATGATGTTGCTTTCCTTTTCGATGATGACCAGGGCAACGATACAGATGAAGGCAACTGCATATTTGAGCTTCATTCTTGAGTCCTGCTTTGTATTGGGAGGCCTAGTGTCTTGCGTGGGTGTCGGTCATAGCTCGTCATTTAGAGGATAAAGCTTCATTCTGCAATAAGAAAGACACAGGACGTGTTTAAGACGCTATTTCTGACTCTTAACGACATGAGAGAATGGCAGCACACATCATTTAATATGATAATCCTTGTGCACACTGAGAACTAAATATCCCTAAAGCCAGGGACCAGATGTGTCTGGTAATGGATTAGGGTGAAAAACAGGAGCTATTCAAACATGGGGTCAAGATGGCCTCTGGAATAATCTCCGGTTTGTGCTAGAAAAAGCTTTTGTAAACCTTTTCACTCACAGTTTAGAACCTACCAAGGCTTCGGTCTGGTTTCGACTAAGCAAGAAGACGGATTGGAGCGAGAGAGGAGGAGAACGTTAACGTAAACATCAGTGGTGTGATGTTAACACCCTCGTCTCACCAACACAAAGCCAAAAATCAATGGGGGAAATTTATTAGTTGCGCAACTTTACAGGTAAATTGATTTGATCTGTTCTGGGAATTAAATGTAACACACAAGCATCAACAAGTACATATTTCCTCCCTTGATCACAGGGCAAGTTCTGGCATGGTAGTGTCAAAAATCCAGTTCTGTATCACAAGCTGTTGTTTGTGTTCCCACCCATTGGGAGTAATGCGTTTCCTGCCTAACTTAAACACAGCAGCGGTGTCACAATGCTCATCTGAAGACTTCTTAACAAATGAAGTGTTGATTTGAATTTCATTTGAAATGATTCATTCTGTGTGTGGGGTTTTCGTGTTACTGTAACACACACACCACCCGAGCTGTCAGGAGAGTGAATAATTTACACAAAACATATCATTAAGAGGGGAAAGACACACTTTCCAAGGCGCCGTGGCGTGATTGTGTGCTCTGTAAGTAAATATCACCCAATTATCTGAGCTTAATACGCCGTGGCCGTCAAACTGTCAGGTTGAAGCACTCGAGCTGAGCACTTTTACATATTCAAGAGTCACTGGAGCGTTTGGCAAATCTGACTATGTGCTCAAGCAGAAACACACATCACTCTGTTTATCATCTAACTACAAATTACATTAATGGCTGCCTTCAGAGCCTTGAGCAGCATCTCATGGAGGCGCTGAAGGCTAATTCAGAGAGCTGTGCTGTTCATCCAGGAGTGCTGGTGTAAACAATTAACTGTTATGAGCAAACACCGAAAGCCATTCTAATTTGTATAGGTGCCGTTTATCATTTCCATGCGATGATTGATTTTATTTTGGATGTCATGCCGTACTGCACTCAACAATAAAGAAAAGCAACCCCCCTCAGTGTGTGTGTGGGGGGCATTGAACACCATAGTAGTGACTGTGGGGGGAGGGGGCAGTCCCAACATCCCCACCACCGAACCAGAATAAATAAAGACTAATGAATACTTCTGCATATTATTAATCACTGGTGGCTGGAGATGATTGGATGATACCTCTGTGTATTCTAAATGAAAGCAGGAATAATGGTATATAATAAAGAACGAATTATCGATTAGTGGAGAACACACTGCATCCGCGTTTGCACAACCACCACCTCTGCCTACATCATGTAAGAAAGCATGTGCACATCATACGTGTATGGTTGGACCGTAGCGGGAATTTGAACCGCATTTCAGATTTTCCGCTTTTACGCGCACCGGTGCTGGATGTTCACACCGTCCACTGCGCGTCGGCTGTTCCATAGGTTTCGCTGTAAAGGTTAAGTCATTTCCTGTCATCAACAAAACAACGCACGACATCTAGACGCCCGGAAGACACAAACCTTTACTTCGTCTTTCTGCGTAACCGAGCAAAGCGGACCTGGTCTGGTGAGAAACAGCACCGTCCCCTCGTAGCATCTTGCTGCATTGTCTCGGACAAGGACACACTGCTTCATTGTATCCTCGGACGCGGGCTCCTTTCCTCCGGCAGATGAATAAGAGGCGGGCATGAGGTGCGGGCGTCTTGCAGGAACATCGACATAAGAGTAAGAGGAAGTGCTAAGTTTAAAACCGACGCTGAGTGTCATAGACTGTCAGACAGACGCAGGGGTTTAGTCTTTTCTGACAAAATCGTAGGCGTCAAATCGCTTCCCTAACTTTTCACACGTGCTGGACACCGGAGCAGGAGGGAGCCGACTGTGCCCACGCTTCTCGCCACCGCTTTCCCTGCGTGGGACATCCTGTGCAGGCGGTCACGTGGTCCCAAAACGCCCCGCGTCAGGCTAATGACCCCCCAGTGTTTTCACTGCAAAGGGTTTCCAGGTCTGGAGCGAGAGATCTGCGTGGAAACATGTTTGTATAAAATAAGATGATACGACCATGTGTTTGATGGGCGCGTTAGCACATAAGGACATTAGCAATATTGCAAAGACAATTTTTTAAAATAAAAATGCAGTGACGCTCATTTCAAGCGTTATTAAATATGAATGAGCCTCCTGACATTTGTCCTGCAGACCTGATTGAGCTGTAAGTCAAGTTAGATTTAAAAATCCACCGATAAGCCAAAATACGTATTGATTTGTAATCTATAAATCTGCTTGTAAAAGCTTAAAAAGTGTAGAAGTATTGATCATTACTATAATCACCCATTTTATCACATTATTATAATTCCAGTTTCATTAGAAGCGCGCACTTTTTTCTCTTTTCTGCCTTTACAAAATTAACTTATAACTAATTCATTTGGGTGTTTTTTTTTCTGCTCACCACCAGTTCTTTACCACTTGGAGGCAGCAGTGTAACAGAGTAGTCTCCTGCAGCACTGTTCGAACCTGCACAGACTTAGTTTAAACTATGATCAGTATCACTGTCGGCATTGGGCTTTTTTTGTTGTTGTTATTTTACAGTATATTTTAATGCAAAGTGTATTATGGACAATGCAAAGAAAGTCTTAGTTGTGTTTTTAACTAAAAGGTTCAACATGTCATGTTGAAAACACTAACTATACGCTGTGATGTCTTTGTGTTATGTTTATGCCGTACAATATAAAAGAACATGTTTATGGATTATTTTAACAGCATAATAAATTCTTATCAGGGGTGATTTCACTCTTTAATGATGTGTTTGGATTTTGCATGAATCGTGATGCTGTGTATTCACTGCAGTCATGAAAATGAAGGGCGTTTAACCTACAGTGTACTCTACATGGAGAGATTAAAAGAATGACCTAGTTTTAGAGTGGACCAGGACTAAAAGCAAACCTCTGCCCTTGGCAAACTGCACTAGAGATTATCAATAATAATCCAAAATGGTAAAGCTGAATTGGGTATCTCGACAACAGGTGCTTGAACAGATGAGTGATCGTGACACAGGTACTGTAGGATACAAATCATCCAGAGTTTCCCTTTCTATTTTTGACCACTTATTGTATTTTTTCTATCTAAGCCCTGGAGTTTCTATTTTAATGTATTTTATAAAAACAGGACAAACTAAAGAAAGATTAACTGAGGCAGTATTTAGACTTAACCATCCATCCAGCCATTATCTTAACTGCTTTCGCCTTTAAGTGTCACAGAAGTATTGGAACCAATCCCAGCTGTCACTGGGTGAGAGGGTGAGTTTATCGAGTGGACACAGACGTACTTTACGACTCGCAGGCACAGTCACTGTAAACGCATGTCACTGGGTTGTGGGAATAAACCTGAGCACCTGGAGGAAATCCAGCAAGCACAAAGTCTAGAATTTGATGAGCTTGTAATATCACCAACACACACAGTACTGCTGGAGTCATTGCAATGTTTTGACTTTTTTATGAAAATAATAAAAAGATCTTATACATGTTATTTGGTGGGAAGTTGCAATGTATGACAGATAAATAAAAATACTTTTGGTGGTTGTATTTAAACTTGGGAATCTTGTAATCCAACATGTTCTTAATGTATTAGTAGTTAAGAGTTATTTGGCAGATTAGTCCACATGTTCACTTGATATTTTTACAGACCCTCGTGTTCTGCATGAGATCCAAACTAATTCTGCTTGCGGCTCCTTCTGTAACTCCGCTTTCTGATCGACATCCAAAAACGTGTGCCACACGTCCTCCCAGTGTTGCTGAGGAAAACATTTAGTCATTTAGTCACTGTGTCTTGAAATTTGGGATAAAATAGATGTCAGCCAAATTATTTATCATAATTAAATAACTCCTAACACATGATATTAATGTTTTTTTTGGCATAATTTGACTAGTATGCTTATTTCTGTTTTTTTAATAGTGTACTTAATATTGTATGTACTTCATCTACGAGTACGTTTATATATATTTAAAACAACAAAAGTTATAAGGCAAATAGTCTCTGTCCATATTTTTATATTTCAGGATACTTTGAGTTGACTCTCTAGTGACGACAATAACTCATGAGCATGTCCTTGAAACGTCCCTATGGAGCCTAATATCTGCCCCAGCAGAAACGAAGATGTCACCGTGTGCTCCTTTGATTGCTGGCGCAAGATTAGAAAATAAGAAGATGCAGCAGTCAAACAGCAGCCACGTTCACTGCGAGACCTGAGCAGGAAAAACGTGCAGGACATCTGATTTAAATCCACATAATTACAAATGTCCATTCTGTGACTTGTAGCAACATGTCTTGTGCTACTTGTGTCTTACAGTGACATTTCTTGGACCTGTGTGAACAAAGACAGGTTCTGTGTGGTACGAGATGAGGAGGGATTAAAGCACAGTGGGTTAATCTTCAAGCCTTCCATCTGCCAGTACTATAAGAATTAAACCTGACGCCAACACACAAATGACCTGTCAGGTGATCTGATGTAGTCGATATATTGTATGAGCATCAAGTTAAAATTAGAAACTAATACATCATTGAACTTGTCTCCAGTCAGTGTCTGAATGGCCAAACTATACAGGAAATAGAGGACAGAGGTCACAGTCATACATCAAACACTGATGCTACCTCCTTTTTTCATGAAGCCAACAAAGGACGTTTGATTTCAATATGAGAATGACACCATACAGTATTTTTTTAATTGTAACAAAAAAGTATGAATAAAATTATAAATAGTGTTATATGTTGCATTAATATGGTAAAAGATGTCTTTGTTTGAGTAAGGACACTGTGACACAATAAAAGCACAGACTGATGATGTTGAACGTCAAACATTTAAATGCAGAAGACCTGCAGAAATAAAGCAAGTGATGCTTGGGTTGATGTTTGTAGTGATCACTGTTACAGTTACATAAGACCTGTTTACAAGAGTTTAGCTATAAGTGGTAAATAAGGTCAGTCAACAAGAAGACATTGTCATTGGTATTGTAGTAGTCTGAAATATTATGCAAAAACAAATGACGTTAAATTGTGCAGTTTATTGTGAAAATGGGCCTTAAGGGACAACATAACAGTAAATGAAAGAAAAACTGAAGCATGCAAAACCATTTCATATGGCACAATGTTTGGATTTATTTAGACAGAACATTTTGTGTTTGTGATAAATTGAATAAATTGTGGCTTTTGTAACAGATGATTGTGGACTACATACATTAGCAGAGCTCCTCCGTGAATGAAAAACAATTCAAACATCAGCAGAAAACCATGTGCAAAGTTGTGCTGTATCCATGTTTGGTCTGCGGTGTAAACACAGTCGTCCTGTGGATCGATGGTTGTCCAGGTGCACTGAGGGGGTCCAGCAGTAACTCCTACAGTAGGATGTGTCATTGGATTAGCATGTAAGCAGCATGTAAGCAGCTGCCTTTAGCCTCCGCCAGAAACACCTTGAGAGCTGCATCTCGCGTGCAGGGCTCTCAGCAGAGCCGTCTTCATGGTGCGGTGTCATGACTTTATTCTGTAGGATGAAGAATGTGAAGATTTTGCATTTCTCACTGCTTTTCGTGTTTTTTCATGCCTGTGTTGGTGAGTTTCACTCCTTCATTTCATGCTGCTGTGATTAGATTCCTGATGGTTGTCAGACATAATTAACTGAAAACTGTTGTCATTGTTGTAATTAATTTCTATTCTCACTTGACGTGTAAGTTAACTGTATTTATTTCATTTGGTGATAATTAGAATTTGATTCAGCCAAAAAAAAGAAAACAGTGATTTACAAATAACCTTATATGTATGTCTATGTATAAAAACTATATCTCAGGAGGCTGATGTAACTCACCTGTAATCCCAGGCAGGCAGGCAGCGTAAGCGGGCTGTGGGACAGCTTGAACATGGGGCAACGTGTAGCTTTAATGTGCTGTTATAGCCACCCATGAAAACCACAAAACTAACGGCGCATACAAAAATAATGTATCATTTCCGTCTGATGTCTCTGTCCACAGCACGGGCAGACTTTGCTCCTTATTTCTATGATAACGGACCGTACAGCCAGAACGGGAACCTGGCGCTGTTCAGCCTCTCGGAGGACACGCCTGTTGGTGAGACAGACCTACAGACTTATTGTACTTACAGAACGTGTAGGGTGATCAGCCAAGACCACGGTGAAACAACCCATCATCAGAATGGCATGCATGCAGATTTCTCTAAGAGTCCAGACTGTTAGATTGTCTAGAGGTGATGTGTGGCATGTCAGTAAGTACAGTTGTGAATGCGATGTTTTGAATGCAGTCCACAGCCGACCCTGATTTTGCTGACTTGTCATTTCTGTGTTTAGGTACACAGATCTATCGTCTCAACGGCACTGATCCCGAGGGTCAGGAGGTGAAGTATGGCCTTTCATTTGATCCAGGCTCTAAAGAATACTTCAGGGTCGACCCAGAATCTGGAAACATTACACTGGTGGAGAAGCTGGACAGAGAGGTAAACGTCACATGGAGAAGTAGATTTAAAAGATGAAGATGGCTTCTTTTTGTCTGTGTGAACTTGTTTTCCATCTTTGTCCAGAAACAAGATTCTTTTGATGTTTTTGTCAGCATCACCGATGGGCAAAGTAAGGTACAGTATCAACACTCAACTTGAGCCAATGTCATTTAATACCAGCCTGTCAGCGAATTGCAACTTATATGTGTTTTAATATGTATATATGCTTTTTTTCTTAGGTTGTGGAAAGAGTCACTGTATTTGTAATGGACGCAAATGACGAGAAGCCTGAATTCAAAAACATGCCTGCCATCATTGATGTACTGGAAGTAAGCCACACAACACATGTAGGGGTTTTTGTACTATTGTTCTCCTTTGAAGTCTTCTCCTGTACATTGTTCTCCTCCTTGCTCCCTCTAGACAACTAAGTCTGGCAGCAGCATATTCAAAGCGGAGGCCGTCGACAGAGACACAGGCTCTGGAGGCTCAGTCACCTACTACCTCCAGGTAGAACTCAACAGAAGTAAAATGCTCACCTTGCCCCTCGCATCCACCTTTCAGCAGTTTTATCTGATAACTAGTGAAAGCCACTTAGATTGTTCAGTGTGTGTTTGTGCATGGATTTACTGGCTGTAGTTATTGACAGGGATTAAAACACAATTACATTTGTGTCAGGTACTGGAGGCTTAGAATGATGCTTTGGCAAGAGGTGGTAGCCAGTGGCAGTTTGCACTCTGAGCTAAAGCTGACCAAAGAACAGCTGGTCTCCAGAGACACGGGTGACAAGTGCAGCGTGTGCACATCTGCTCAAAGCAGCTTTCATGCGCAGCCTCTGTCCTTGAGCATATATGTGCTTTACATTTAGCTGGAATGAACAAAGCACTTAGCCTCATAGAACACGGCCTAGTTCAACAGTTCACAAGCGGTTGGAAATGTGCCGAAAACACAGGGTTTTAGCAACAGGTATAAGGCACCTTGTGTGGTTTTAATCCTGGTTTTGTTGTGTACCTACAGAATCCTCAGGCCAGTTTGTTCGCCATTGGCAGACACAGCGGTGTCCTCCATATCAAAGCTGGAGAAACGCTGGACTATGAGAAAACAAAGACACATTTTGTCACAGTTTTTGCAAAGGTAATGGATGCACCGACACTAATGTAATGTCCGTGTCTTGTCACACATTTAAGCGGCTGAAGGAGACTGTTAGGTGAAGATTTACATGTTCCTTCCTTTCTAGGATGGTGGTGGAACGTTTAATGGCAAGGAACAGTTTCTTTCATCCTCTGCTACTCTGACAATCAACGTTGTCGATGCACAGGACACGCCGCCATCTTTTATTGGGACGCCCTATTTTGGCTACGTTTATGAGGTTTCAGTGCCTGTGAGTATAAACACCTCAGTAAAGGTAAAGGTTTAGGTCATGTCTTTTGGTTGTGTGATCCATTGATCCATATTAAATGTCTCAGTCTCTGTGAGAACCAACAACCGCTCTGTGAATTACATCAGACAGTTTTAATGGCTGGCATTTTACAGTAAATCATAGCTTTTCTCACAGCGTCTGGAGTCAGATTATCTCCACTGTCACAAAATGTCAACGCAATAGTTCATCACATGGGAAAGATTTTACATTCTGACGTTCAAAGGTGATAATTAAACCCCTGACATTTTCGTTCACCTTTGAACATTCAGTGAAGGCCACACACAGAGCAGATTAACTTCAGGTCGGCTGGTGGTAAACTTGTGGCTCCGCTTAACAACAAATCCTTCCTGCTGTTTATGTGTCTGTTTTTCCCAGGGCTCGGAAATCTTCACCGTCGTTGCAAAAGATGGTGATGTGGGAAATGCTAATCCAATTCGTTATTCATTCGATGACGGTGGGCACTTCAGTATAATGCACGGTTATACTTAATTAACTTAATAAATCTCAGCAGACTAATTGTCCATGTGTTTTCTTGTGTCTGCAGGCGATGATGGTGTTTTCAGCATCAATAAAACAAGTGGTCGCATCACCCTGCTGACCTACCCCATGTATCTGAAGAGAGAGATCTTTAACATTAAAGTCAGGGTGAGCTAGAAGGCCAGGTCTATTCTCTAAAGGGCGGCCTCCAAGAATGAATCAATTAATTAAATATTTAAAGCTGAATATTTGTCATTTGTACTTGTGCTACCTTTGGCCTATTTACGCGTCCATGACGGTGAACGTCTTCTCTCCAGGCTTCAGAAGTCAGTCCTGAGGGCCGACTCCTGGACTATGGCGTGACCACTGTGGTGATCCGCGTGGTGGATCTCAACAACAACCCACCTACGTTCTATGGAGAGAACGGCCCACAGAACATGTTTGAGCTGACCATGTACGAACACCCACCAGAGGGGGAGATTCTCCGTGGGCTGAAAATTACAGTCAATGACTCCGATCAGGTGAGTTACAGCTTCCCTGCTCTCCACTTAAACCCAACTCATCCTAATGTCTCATAAATTACACGAGGCCTTGCTGGTACAGATGGCATTTTGACGACACTGGGACACTTGCTCGTTTTTCCTTTTCCCTCCACAGTCATGGTTATTATGTAATAACAAATTGCACTGTTATCTAATAAGACACATGCATTGTATTACAGCATTGTGTGCAGGCTGGTTAAGCCATTACCACACAGTCTTAAGCACAAATTAAAAAGTGCTCTGTAACTGGGCCATTTGTCAGCTTATGTCCAAGGTCCAAATGGCCATTTATTTATACAGATATTTTATATATTTTCTAGTAATGCTGTTACAACATCAGGCTGAGGTTTTTGTCCATTGATTGATAGTTTACTAAGAATAATGATGTCGCTACATTACTGACATTCCGTTGACTTCTCATTCATTACGGCACTAATGAAAAGATCTAAAGCTTTTATATTGATTGAATGGGCTACATACTACACAGATTAGATTGTCTGCAATAGAGTTTCAACAAATGAAGATTACTATAAATATATTAATTCATACACATTATCAAGACTGTGTTCAGATGACACTAGAGTTGTGTGTTTTGCTCTTACAGGGCGCAAATGCCAAATTCAATTTAAGATTGATTGGACCAGGAAGGATGCTGCGAGTTGTCCCCCAGACTGTACTCAACGAGGCCCAAGTCACAATCTTTGTGGAAGACTCTGCTGCCATGGACTATGAGAAGCATCATTTCCTCACATACAAGGTTAATAATTTACTGGAGTGCTGTGCTATATTTTTCAGTTTGAAGTAAAGGCATCACAAATGCACACATTTCTTAAGAATTGGCAGCAATGTATTGTAAATGGCTTGTTTTCTGAATCTTTTTCCGCTTTAGCTCCTTGCAGTTGAGATTGATACGCCAGAGAGATTCAGCGCCACAGCAGACATTGTCATTCATCTTCTGGACACCAATGACAACGCTCCCAAATTCTCCTCAGACTACTACATCGCCAGAATTCCAGAAAACTCACCCGGTGGATCCAACGTGGTGTCGGTCACGGTGAGCGAGTTTTCATCCCGTCTAAAAATACGTGCGATCACCAATGTACGTCATTCTGAGCTAAAGAGGAATGCTGATTTGAACAAAATGCCCAAGAGAGCCATTAATTCTCTAAATGTAGACTTTTTGGATGCTGGGGGTTGGGATAATATGTGAAAACATGTAGATAAAAGCTAGGCGAGGTAAGCTGCCAGATGGCTATCACTTTCATTTTGTTGTGTAACACCAAATTCCCAGATTTTTCTAATGCTTACTAGCACATGCAGCTGCTGCACAAAATACATGCAGAAATGACATGAAGACATTTATTGACATTTAGTTTTTCAGATCCACTGTTAGATTGATGGATAACTCTGAATATTCACCCTTGACTCACAGCAACAGGGGCCCACGCTAACAAATCCTGCCCTTGCGTGAACACCACAGAGGCTCTTGCCTTGATCCGAGGCAATTTCAATCAGATAAAAGAACAGCCAACAAGTGACCTTGGACACAGCGAGACAGCGAACAGGCCTCCCTGCTGCGACAGACAGACAGATTAGCCCATGATGATGTTGCTGTGACATCAAAAATGTAGTCTTTTTATAGCTGACCTCTAAAACATCATGTTCCAATCCAGCACAGACGCATTCAGTTTACTTCATGGTGGTAGACAGCTGCTTCATCTCTACGCACAAATACAAAACGTAAACGTATTATAACGTGTCCCAGGCTGATGTTTGTAAAGAAAAAAATAAAAAGCGACATTTTTTGTTATTGTTTACTAACCTGTGATGTACAACTCAGAATTCGGCCAGTATGTGGTGACATATGCCTTAGCTTACTGAGCCACATTACTGTACTAAACCCCTTAAAGAGAACATGCTCTGTCTGCAAAGGCTGTGTTGAACAGAACAAAACCTACAAATCTGTCTCTTCTGCTTGTCTACAGGCCACAGATCCAGACTCGGGCCCGTGGGGTGAAGTGAGGTATTCTATCTACGGATCAGGGGCCGATCTGTGAGTATGAGATCAGACGCAGATTGAAATTTTTGCGGATTTCAAAGGAGGCTCAGCATGTCATTGAATTTCCAACACTTGTCTGTATAATTCTACCCACATATTGTGTTTATAAGCCACCATTTGTCCAGTGGTAGGATAAAAAAACTAATATAAAAACATCACAAAGTCACATCTACCTCAGTAAATAAATAATATTTTATATATATATTAAAAACACATATAAAGAAATGGACTGTATACAAAGAACATCTACAGAAAAAGCATGCAACTTGTAGGACTGCGGACTTGTTTTCAGGATCTCATATTAGAATATGAGTCTGTTCATTACTTCTAAGTACTGTAGTCCCACAGAGGATTTGCTGGTATTTTCTGTCTACTCGGTTTTTATTAGATTTCCAGCAGAGGTCTAACTTCTGAGGAAGGAGCTCTGTGGTCACTGTTCTCTCTAAGAGATACGTCTTCTTTTAATGTCTGCACAGACAGAGTCCTGAGCATCCTGCATTTTTGTGCGGTGTTAGTGTTCAGTGTATTGTGAATGTTGTGTATGAAGAAAGATTGTTCTTTCTGGACTCTGAGCTCTGTACAAGTGATATGAGATGTCATATTGTGTCATATTTTGGTCCTTCATGTGCAAAACATTGGACTTGAACTTGTCACACAGAACCACGTAGACCTGATCTCTGACTGCTTGTCCTCTGTCTTTGTTAATCCTCTAATGGGATTGGAGGAGAAAATAGACTGGTCTTACACTGACTACCTAACAGCCTGACAAAGTCACTGCAGGACAACACAACAAGTCAGTCAGTAAAACAGTCTGTTGCTCGTGTTCCTTAAATGGGGCAACAAAATGAAGGTTTGAAACAGACCAACACTGTAGTACCTCTGGATTTTCTCTTTCTTTCTAAAATCTATGAGATAAGGTTCTCTTGTCTGCTTTCATGCATACTGTATATTGTTGGTTGCTGAAGTCAGGAGTTCAGGAGAAACAGCTAGTCTGGCTTGTTCCAAAGCTCAAAAAGCTGCCTCTCAAGCCCAAGCTCATCAAAGATGTGTTTTCACCCAGTTTCCTGCTACATCTGTGCGGGGTAAACACATGCCTGACCATGATGACGCTGTGTTAAACCACAAGTATTTATTTAAACACGTCTATTTAGAAACATCAGACACATGGTAATCTCCATATGTTCTCATTAAGCCTTTAGAAAACACATATCATATGATATTATGATATATAATCATAAGTAGTATTAAATATGACTGTATGTGATTCTGCATTACAGCTGTACTGTACATGCAGAGCAAGCGTGAATTAAATGTCCTAAACACTTTTACAGCTTTCTGATCCAATCTGCATCAGGCATAATCTATACCCAGCCCTGGGCCATCCTTGATGCAGAGGTGAGGGCTAAGTATAACTTTTACGTGAAGGCAGAAGACTCAGAGGGGAAGTACAACCTGGCTGAAGTCTTTGTGACTATCCTGGACCTCAATGATCACTCTCCAGCTTTCAATGACAACTTCCTGGAGAAGACCATGGTGATTGGAGCTCCGGTGAAAATAGAGGTATCCACTCCCCTGTGGAGGAAGCAAAACTAACCCTAAGTTCAGCATCGTTAGATGTTTCATTAAAATGCATCTACGTGTGCTCAGGCCGTAGATGAAGATGCAGAGGTTCCAAACAATGTTATTGAATACGCCATCATGAAAGCAGAACCGGACAACAACATCTTTGACATCAACGCTGACACGGGGGAAATCATGCTCAAGTCCTACATCAAGTCCATGGCCATCATTCAGAACATCACCAAGCAGAGAGACTTCACCTGGTCGCTGGTGGTGCAGGCCCGAGACCTAGGCCAACCGTCCTTCAGCACCACTGCCGTCGTCAAGATTGACATCACAGAAGCTGTGAGTAGCATTATTTTAAATTTCTTTTTAAGTATTTTGATTATTCACTTATTATATCACTTTCATTCATGACATAACAAAATGTGAGCATAAATAAAAACCAGTCAGTAATACGAAGGTGATTTGACACAAGTTCACAAACGTTTTAACTTTCATGTTCATAAACATTCCAAACCCAGCCGTCACAGAATCTTTTCAAAAGCTGCTGTATGTAATTATACTACAATATAATGACAATAAGCATAGCTGGCATAAAAAAAGGTCAGGTGTGCAAAAATCCACAGACATACTTTATGTTTTATTTGATTTTAGATTTTGATTTATGATTTGATTCGAGTTTTTTAAATGAATAATAACAATTTAAAAAGAATAGAAATCTACATTATATGCAGTGTACATTCAAACTTGTCCATGTTTCTAGTAATAATAATAATACAAGCCCCCGGAATCTTTTGTTTCAATGGGAGATGTTACAATTTGAGTATAGGTAACATCAGAGCAGTTTGTATCCAAACATTCTGAGATAACATTTCTGCCGAATAACTGATGTGATCACTGCCTGAAGCAGTAGTTTCATTGGTGGTTTACTGTGGTTGCAACATAAAAATGTTGAATCTCACGTAAATATAATTGTCATGTTTACAGATCAAATCCAGATTTTTCTCATACCTCCTGGGCCTAAGGAAACGTCCAGGGGCTGTGTTTGGGATTTGTTTGACCGTTGTCACCTTGGCCGTTTCACTGACAATCATCGTTTCAACTCTTATATACTGGAACTCCGTGAAAAAGTCACGTGTACAATCTCAGGGCAAGATCAGAAAGATTATAAGGAGGCCTGCGCCATAAATGAAGCTTGCCTTGAGATCTTCAACACAGCAGTACTTTGTTTTTACTCTGTGGTACCAAGAATTTGTAGCATTTGTTTTTCAGAGGATTTAGTTGGAGAACAACGCTGTGTCTGTAAAAGAGTACAAGAGCACAACATGAACTATCCTCTCAAAATGTTCCCATGCTCTCATAATGAGAACCCAAACGAGTTCTGTCTCTATTTTTACAGTAATTGATATTTTTATTCTCAGATTCTGAGCGGTCTCAGTTATAACCTCTCTGATCTTGTCTGGAAAAATATAGAACACGAACGTAACCTAAACAATAACTAAATATCTTTTTTGTTGTTCTCAGTCTACAAATGATGAATTGGAGAATGGGAAAATGCTTTACTCTAGTATTATAGCAAGACCTATGCAGTGTTTTTAAAATTTAGAATTTTGCAATTCATGTAATATGTTCAGCCAAACTTAAATAAATGCAGTAATACGGTGCATGCATAAGGCAGGATTTACAAGTTTGTCTTTGTGTGCTACACAGAAACTTCAGTATCATGGTTGTGAATTTTCCCTGTGCTCTTTTACAGACCCAACTCAGTGGGGGGCCTTTGGGATCATTTTTAATGCAGAATAGAAACAAGCCATTGCAAATCCTAGCCACGCTTGCTGGTGTCATTGTTCTAATGGTTCTAGTCACAGTCATCATCTCCACTGCAACATTCATGCGTAACAAAAAGTCCAATCGCATCCTACCTAACCGCCGTGTACGGAGAAGGCCAAGGAACCGGCACACTTGGATCTTCAAAAACCCCTTCAAGAAACCCGAAATTTCTGGAGAGAAATTCAAAGTTGAAGACGAAGAGCGGGAGCCGGAGGTCATCGTGGAGAACGTCAACTATAACAACAACGTCAGCAACGTGGTGAGACACTGGCCGCCGCCTCCCTGTGCCCCAACCCTGCCGCCTCCAGCACCACCCTACGTCCCAGCAGAGAGGCACTGGGCGGTACCCACCATATCAGCATCAGTGGCACCCAAACTTAAAAAGAAGCCAGTGATCACCAGACAAGACACTATGAACAAAGCACTGGTTTCAGAGCTTAAGATGAGACTGGAGCAGAAAAGGCTGCTGAAACATTATTAGTGCTTGACAAACCAATCTCACCTTAAGGTCCACTCTGCTGTCATGGAGTTTGTATCAGATGATCAGGTCTGCACCGATTAAATTGTTTAACTAAGCCCCCTCCATGTAAAATAAAAAGAAAGGTGAACTAAACACTTGGAAAACTGACCTTCAGGTGAGATTTTCTCTGCCATTTACAGTGCTTTGTGTGTGTGTGTGTGTGTGTGGGGGGGGGTGTTTGTGTGTGTTTGACACATTTTTAATGCACTAAAACAGCTAACAGTTTAATTCCTTGTGAATACTGTACTGTAAATAATATTATTTAATGAATATTATTTTATGGTTGGGAAACCATTCAGAGCATATTTTCAGTTTCCAACCTCCACTGTTTGTATTTGGATCAAGTCTCTGTGATTTCCTCCACATAAACTATTGGACTATTTTTGGACAAACTGGATGTTTGTTCAGCCCAGAAGTCTTGTCGGGAATGAAGCCATGTGACGCCAAGCAAGACTGGTTATTTGGGATCCAACCAAGCTCCTTACAAGAGATTTCATGACACTTGAACTGACTTAAGAGATCAACCACAGGGAAGGAAACCAAAGTGATCATGTTAGGAAGACCTTTAATCCTTCTGCACAGGTGCAACACACTGTTTGGGGCCCTGTTGTTGCAGTATGGTTATTTTCAGATTCAAAGAGCTACATGTTTGTTGCTGCCCAGTATTTGTGGTGAAATATCTGGTTCACTGGTCTTTTGCATCAACAAAAATGGGCATTTGTTGATTTCATGTCATGTTGATATTTCTACCAATAAAACAAATAATTTGTATGCAAGGGTAGTGTAAGAAGTCAGTTGATTATTTATTTTAGTAAATGGTTTGGGGACTCTCTGATGCAATACTGTGGTAATACTAATCATGAAGTCACTGTGAAACACAAGACTAACAGGTTTGTTCCCATCAGCTCATGACCAACGCGTCCTTAATGAGCTGGCAAATGTTCTCTACAGCCACCTACAGGAGACAGAGGGGAAGCAGCTTGTATCACTGTCAAACAAGGTATCTAAGATTGGGTCATTTCTCATGTAGTAGTAATCAAAGTTATAGTAACTAAAAGTGAAGTCGCTGCTTTAAGGAAGCAGACTCACGCAGCTGTGACAGGCTCTGGCAAACCACAACCCTGAGAAGGACGAGCGAACGGATGGAAGCTCACGCATGTTGATATGGTTAAAAACTTTCAGTATCACTGCAACGCTAAGGTATGTCTAATTTAAATTATAGCATCTGGAATGAGATGTGCAGCGTAAAGATGGTTTGGTAGAAGAATGTTAATGTCGTTTTGGGTAATGCCTCAGCAGATGTTCTGCAAATATGTACGGTATTATCCTGACACAAGGCCTTTTACTGTGCTTAGCTCCAGTCGCAGTGTCAGCACTATCAATTAGGAAGTTACACTGAACCACTCACTGAGTATTCGTGTAGACATCAGTCTAACATGCACACTATTTCAAAGTTACATAAAACATGAAATTCGCAGATTACCCTCTCTAATCCAAAGACCAATTTGCTCATCTTTCTACAATATTGCATTGTTGGCTGTAAACCAAAAGTCCATCTGCCCTGATCTAGTTTAGAATGACAAGATGTGTGTGACTGGCACTGACCTTTCACATGGTTGTGGTGACGCAGAGCACAATCCTATGTTTGTTTCAGATACATTACAGTCACACTGCACAGTACAGACATACATGTATGTTTTAAATATGTGATGCCTCGACAGGTCAGCAGGGTTTCAAAGTTTTTTTTAAGGAACAAAACTTACATTTTTAGGTCAAACCTGTCACACATCCATTAACACAAACACTCTAAAATGTTGCAAGCTGTTAATGCTCTGAAGTGAAATGAGGAAATATGAGGAGCAGCCCAAACGATCATGCATTATGCCATGTAAGAGGCAAGCAGGATTACTGTGCTATTTGACAGAGGATTACAGAGTTGAGAGTTGCAAAGAGCTCTGATGCTTTAGAATGAAAGAAAAGCTATGAACAGCGCGCAAAAAGCCCTGATGAAGGTTTCAAGCGGTGGAGTTTTTAAAAGGCAAATTAAATGATTGTTTTTTACTGGAAAACATCAAGTCCCGTTCTTTAAATGTGGAGATGGACAACTACCACGTATCTTAGCATGTAAACAGTCAGGAGGAAGATGTAATTCTGCGCTGAATTTGTGTTTACAGAAATTACTTCTGTCTTCTCATTCACAGCAGATGTGATTACAACATAAATCAGGCTCAATCCAGTCACAGATCATATAAACACACATCAATAACTCAGGATGAAGACGCATCTGTGGAAAACGCCCCAGCAGAGATTAACGAAGCCCTTCACCGGAGACAACGGGGGGTGGAGGAGTGGGCTTGTGTAAACCGATCGTAAATTGACAGCGGGACAGGGGGCTGGAGAGAATGCCAATGTTTGGGTATTATGTGAAATGAACAATGCTATTGGTCAAAGCATATCCGATTCACCATCTGCCTGGGTTGCTCATGGAGGATCATGTGTGACGCATGCTGAGTGATGTGGGAGACGAGACCTGTGACGTAAATGTACACTGACGCAACAAGAGGATTAAAGCGTTCTCGAAACTTGCCGGTCTACACGTACTGCATAGAATTTAGAGTTACTTGTGTAGGATGAATCCATTTAAGTCAGAAAACATAAGCTCTGATTATTGTCCTGATTCTTTGGAGTCTCAGGGACTGTGTGTAAAAAAGTGTTTTTCATTCCAACAAGATTTCGTAGTGACCATACAGTATATAATACATATCGTCCTTCAAAGTAATAATTGACTTGGTAACTTAGCAACTTCTTTTACAGCCAGTGTGTCCTTCTTAAGCTTTGATGAAGATACAGCAACAAAAATGAGTAACATTGCCACAAAACACTGTGTTTCATGTTGCTGCCGTCTCCCATTAACCTCAGGTAAACTTGGAAGTGGAACAAGCTTGGAGTTTTTATGGTCACTGCAAAATCTCTTATTTGATCGCACGAATACCAAATTGGTGATTTAAAATATACTAGAGATTTTGTTTTCCTTAACTTTTGCCAGTCACAAATCAATGTCAACCAATAAATGATTCATCATTTCATATAATTTAATATAATTTTACCTGAATCTACTGTTGAGTAATCTGTCTCATGCTCAGCAACACTGTATATAGAAATCTGTCACTTAGTTTTAGTCTAATGGTTTGACATGTTTTATTCAGACAATATTTAATAAATAAGACAAGTCCTTATACAGAATCTGATTAAGATTACATTAAGATACGCTCCTACCACTGCAACACATTTTTTATCTCCATCTTTAAATCAGTCACAATGGTTTCACATGAAGCAGTGATTTAAAACGTGGTGAAATAATAAAGACAAGATATACATGTTGTTTTTTTCTGACAGAAAAAAATGGCAGAACAGTCTTTACACTGCTGCAAATCCTTGAATTACACTCTTGACATAATGGTCATCATTCACATCTTTGCAACAAACTCCTCGGCCTAGAACAGAGGAAGAAACAAGATTAAAACCAAGGCAGACAATGTTGTCAATCTTCTGAATATTGTAAATGTGTAAAAGTCATCATCACTTAGCAGGTTGTTTTTGTCTGATTAAATAAAGGGACTATTGGGGAGTGAAATGTTTAGTTCTTATAGTTTCCTTGTTGAATTAACTAATTTAATACAGTTCAGCTGTGAGTCTGCTTTGGTCACATTTGCCTCTATTCAGTCTGTCATCTGATCTCCTCCTCACCTTCCTGTCTTCATTGGAATCTTTGTGAACCAGACCCTCATCGCTGGCTGCCTGCAAGCTGTCAAAGGTGCCTTGCCTCTCTCGCTCCATGCCCGATGGGCCGCTTTCCCTCCGCCGGTTCTTCCAGGACTCCATGATACCCTCCAGACAGGCAAACCTGGTGTCAGTGGTGCAGGCATACATGCCTATAGGCACCGCCAGCACCATAGCTAAAACTATCACCACTATATGAATGAGTTTCTCCCTCTGTTCCATCTCCGTAATGTCACTTCCTGTTACAAACATGATGCACTGACCTGGACGTGGCGCCTGGTTTTTAAGTGTGACACAGATTTCATATTTGGTAGCGGGCATCAAATCAGAGACAGAGTACGAGTGAATCCCAGGCCCAATGTAAATCATTTCTTTCTTTTCTGCATCTGCACGACCAAAGTGGATGGTGAACCAGGTTTTACCAGGGCGATCCAAGGCAGCGTACCACTCGATGGAGATGCCACGTACCGTCTGCTTGGTAATGCGGATGTCAATGTAGACATTTTCATCACCAGCACCAGGTGCATCTGCTGAGCCAGGGGGGACTGATGACTGGGAGCCATCAGGAGACTGAACATCCAGGAGGATGCTGACAGAGGAGTTTCCAATGAAGTTGACAGCAGTGCAGGTGTAAACGCCTCGGTCGGCCACGTGGACAGAAGGGATCACCAGGAAAGAACTAATTGTGTCTTCATCCACTCTTTCCTGAGACTCTGTGAGGACAGAGATGGGTATTCAGTATTATTTTAAAAGATACAGACAATACAGACAGAATTTGTATCTGAGGCATAAATTGTCTCTGGGCATTAATGCCCAGATAAAGAAGCTGAGCGAGCTGCATATGGGAGCAGCAGCCTGCTTGATTATAATGGACTGATTACTTGAAGTGATGAGCCACTATAAGCACTCTGCTCACAAAGATAAGTGTACAGCCTACCAGCCACACATTAGGTAGACTACATTATAATCTCCAACACTCTTGATCAACATTGGTGGTGTTATGCAGCTTGAGAGATTCAGCCTGTGATTATAACAGATTTATCCCTCCTCATCTTAAGGAGGCTTTAGAGGGTTCTGCGATTAAAGTATGTGCTTAAGTATCTAATTTACCACAAGATATCATTCGAGCTGGATGTGTGGATGACATACTGTGGATATCGCACTCTTACCATGAAATCCTCTGATTATCTTCAGACCATATGTCCACCACACCGAGGGGTCTGGTCTGGCCTTGGCGAGGCAGCGCAGCGTGGTGTTCGCGCCCTGAGGCAGGCTGATGTTGGAGGAAGCGGTGCTGACCGCCGGCTTCATGCAGGCATTCAGCTCTACCTCATGGAAAAACTTTCCCGCCCTAAAGTCCGGCCCTGAGCAGGTCAAGTAGGAGTTCATCAGGATAATCGGAGGGCTGAGAGACCGGATGAACTCCACGAAGCCCTTCAGGCGGCAGTCGCAGAGCCACGCGTTGTCGTGCAGAGCCAGGACGACGTTGGGCCCGAAAGTGGTCGCCTCCCGCTCCCCCATTCGCTGCAGCTTTTGATACAGAGGCCAGTTTTGGAAAACCTCCTTCGATATGACCGTAAGCCGATTGAAGGATAAGTCTAAGTAAGTCAGACCTGGCAAAAATTTTAACGCATGCTCCGGCAGGACGTCCAGCTGGTTGTGCTTCAGGTCCAGGATCTTGAGGGCGGGCGTGTCCTCGAACGCTGTCCATGGTACTGAACGGAGTTTGTTCCCCTGCAGACGGAGTTCGGTTAAGTTCCCCAAACCCTCCAGACCCCTTGAGTTTATTACTGTGATGTCATTAAAGTTCAACCACAGGTTCTCCAAGGCGGGCGTTTGGGAGAATGCCCCTCTGGGTATTTCAGTAAAGTGAGATTTTTCTATTCGTATTTTGGTCATATCATCTGGAAGGTTCGCTGGTATGGCCCCAAACGCGCTCTCCTCCATACAAATGAGCGATCTACAGGAAAGAGTGTAAAATGCTCTGTTTATCCTGTAGCCAATGTCCCATGAACACATCTAGTCTGCACGTTAACTCGAAAAAATATATAATAATATAAGCCATTTTCTTCCTACAGCCATAAACTCCATGGCTGATTTAACCAGCGTCACCCAGTGACACAGATAAACAGGTTACAAACCTCTGCCTCGATGAAAGCCTGGACAGCAAGTCTTACCTTCCATGACGGTCTTCTATACAGCTGCACCCGCGTAAACATTGAGAATAACTTTCATATACTTGATTGGTAAACACAGCTATAACCAGCAGGTAACAAATTATGTCCATAGTCTGCGAAAATACCTGAAGTTGAGGGTTACATTCGTGCTCAAGACATGTCGAGTGCTGCAGACCTAGGAAGCCTATTAAGCTTAATCCCTGACGTACCGCGTACTGAACAAGTGGCTAATTCTTAGGAAAGACACGCACCATTAACTTGCCACTGACCCACTATATGTTTACGTCGCGCTGATTGGTCAACAAATAAGAAAGATTTCCAAAATAAAAACTAATGTTGGAACACAGACTTTACAATCCAGATAATGAGCAAACCGTCTCTGGGTCTTTGTGAATATTCCACTAGAACGTGACAAAAAAGAAATATTTGTAATCCATTTAACATTAATAAAGCCCCACATAATTAGGGACTTCAAAATAAGTCTGACTTTTTGATCAGACCTCACCGATCAACTTATATCAATACATTTCTATTCATAATATTAATATTTTAGATTTTGATGAAAACCCAATTGTGAATTAACCAGTAGGATGATGTCTAATATAAGAACAAGCATTACTGACTGAGTGTGTATATATAAAAGTTTATTTAATGTTTTCAAATGATTTTATTGGAATGAACAGATCTACATTTATCAGGGTAATGATGCCTCTAAGTGGCACAAAACAGGTACATAGAGATATTTCAGCATGTGTCTCGTTGCTGGGAATAGAAATTGTTTTACATTTCATTCTGCATCATTTCCACCCTATTTACATGGCGTCATAGTTCTGTACTTATCTCCAGCTCCAGCTCTCCATTCACCAGTGTTAACCATGCCTATGTGTATATCTTCTCTGAGAACGTATGACAGATATATACAGAGGCACAGGCTTCACTGTATATGTAAGTGTACATCATCCAGTGAAGTATATACAAATCATACACATACATGTATATAACGATGGTGTATCTACCACTGACTTCCCTTTAAATTCGATCAGGTTGCACAGGTTTCTATGCTGCTGTCATGCAAGTAAGACGAAACATATGTGGATTACAGTGATTGTTGCTCTTTCCTTTTGTTATTCTTACAGGCTTAGTGATAAAAACATTCTTTTCCACGTACCTTAACAGGATGAGTGTGTTTGAATGTCATTTTACTATTAATGCGTTTATCGCACTCCAGAAGATATTAATTGATCATAATGTTGCATATTTTCTAAACAGATATTTCCATAATAGTGCAGCGTGCAAAAGTCCTTTGATAGAAGTTGGCTCTCTGTGGTGGTGGAGTCGGTGGCGTGATCCAGCGTGGAGGGACGGGCGGAGGGGAGTCCCATGGCGTGGGCGTATGGGAGCGAGAGGGAGCAGGGCTCACGTTGTGGTGTGGCTGAGGACGAGAGTAAGCGTAGAAGTGAGGATACGGATGTGAATGGAGGTGGGACTGGGGGTGTGGGGGATGATGCGGTTTTGAATGGGTGTTGGGGTTTGGGTTTGGACGTGGATATGGGTGAGTGCGAGGAAGATGGCGTGGAGCAGGAGCCGGAGCTGGAGCATGATGTCAGCAGAAGTACTCATTAGGCTGCCCCTCTATCTTAGCTGTGGCCTCCGAGTCGAGGCTGGAGCGAGCTGACAGCAGTCTGTTGGACTCTTCTGGGTTCAGTCTGTTTAAATACTCGCCCTCAAGCCCTTTGGCTTTTGTTCCTGGTGAGAGAGTTTCAAAGGTCACATATGAATCTTGGATGTCCTTGGATTTCTTTCCCCAGTACTTCTTTATGCGTCTCTTCAGCGCCCCACAGCACACAATGACAGTGAGGGGAACCGCGATGACACAGGCCACTGTGATCACAATGACATTGATCAGCTTCTGGGTGCCAGTCGCACTGGCTGCTTCATCCGTGGAAAATATGACACACTGCTCCTTCTTGGGGATTAGCCCCCTCACACACACGCAGGCAATGTACTTGGTCCTGGGCACCAGCCCTTCAATGGTTACACGCATCTGCCCTGCACCAACGTTAATCTTCCTCATGTCCCTCTCTCCGAACACAGCATACAGCACACTAAATGCTGTTGTGTTCTTGGCTTTGGGGGCTCTCCAGTTCAGAGAAATCGTATTGTCTGTGTCTCCCACTACCTTTACTGAGCGAACCACCCTGTCTGGGTCCTGCTGTAGCGAAGAGGTGTTGGCCGCCAAGTTGCTTAAGTTTGTCTTCTCCAGATCTAGTAACACATCTGGATTGGAGGAGGTGGCGAGAACTGGAGTGGCTCTGTCAGCCAGACTGTAACTGGCAGGTTCAGGATCAGAATTAAGACTAGGTGGAAGGCCAGGATCCAGGGTAGGCCGAGGCGAGGAGGTGGATGTAGGGGCCACATACCTGGCCACCAGTTTCTCCTGGTAAGCAGCTTTGCCCACCTGGCTCGGTTTCTTGACTTTGGGTTTCTTGTCACTGCTGGTTTGGTTCCCATCCACTTTCGATGAGTTGGAGATAATGAGAGAAATGACAGCCTCTGCGTTCCCTGCATAGTTAGTGGCCTTGCAAATGTACTTTCCTGAATCACGATAGGACACAGCTGGAACACTGAGAATGGACCAGGTGATTCCATCCTTGGATGTTTCCTGCTGAACTGTTGCAAAAAACAAATAAGAATATAGCCATTAGACACTGATTATAAAGAACAACCATGAAAAAGAAAACTAAAATATGATGTTGCATCAGACAAATACTCCCCCAAAAAGACGTCAAACAGGTGATTATACAATGTTGAACTGATTGTTATCATTGTTGTGTAACTCACAGTTGTGATCACAGTTGTCAGTCAGACTTAATGCAATTCTATCCAGGCTGGTAGCTCTCTGTTTAATTAACAGCAGCACAGCAGTGCAGACAAAAGCATCTTATGTCATGCACAGTGCAGCGACAGCTCCCGACATCTAAAAAGCTGCTGACTCACCTGTTCCGTTGATGGCCCGTCCATCTGCCCTGCGCCACGTCAAGTCTGGGATGGGGACCCCAATGGTCCCACAGCGAAGCAGCACATTGTTTCCAACAGCACTCCTGACACGAGCCACAGCTGTGTGGATACGTGGCAGCTGACAGCGTCGCAGCTCTGCATCGCTGAACAAGACTCCTGATAGACTCTCTGGAGCTGAACATCGGAGTCTTGTGTCAATAAATGCCACTGAAAGAGTTGGAGACTTCTGGAACTGGACCAAGGTGTAGAGGCGACAGTCACACACCCAGGGGTTGTCGTGAAGACCTGTTGAGGATATAAATGAAGATACATGAGGAACACAAGCATCCAGATGTGTGCAAAGTAATAGTCCAGCCTGCAGATGGTTGGTATGGATGTTAGGATGTTAATCCTGTAAGAGGATTAACATTTAATTCATAAACTACATCTTGGCCATGACCACAGCAGTGATGATGTTGATGATGATGATGATGATGTGATCAAGGTCAGGTTTTCTGTTATTTCAACCTGCTGCCCTTGGCTAAAGCATCAGCAGTAAGAGCTGAACCTAGAACAGCTGTAAAGTGCTTAGGGTGCAAATTAAATCCAGCAGAACCGGTCGGAGCAACTCTTCTGTTACTGTTACAGTTAATTCACTACCCACCACTACATGCATTGTATGTGGAGCACTTTTCCTTAACAGCGTGCATTACGTTTTTTCAGCTGAGCTCAGGTCTGAGAGAGAGAAAGTTGGATGCCGCGGTGCGCACTTACCAAGTATCATTTTCGAGCTCTCTGGCCCTTGCACGGGTTTTGCCGCCAACCAGGTGGATAGGACCTCCGCCGGCAAAGTCAGGAGACTGTTGCTGGACAAGTCCAGGTAGGTGAGGTTCTTGATGTAAATGGTGGCCTCCGCGGGCATAGACGTGAGCTGGTTGTTGTGCAAATCGAGAAGTCTGAGGCTGGGCATATCCGTGAGTGACTCCCAAGGGAAGGCGGTGAGTGCATTCCCGTCTAGACGAAGCTCTTCCAGGTTGAACAGCCCCCGGAAACTACCCGGGCTCAAGTCGGACAGTGTATTGAAGGACATCCACAGGAATTCCAGACTGGAGAGGTAGTTCAAGGCGTCGGTAGGTATCCGCTGTATAGCTGTTTTCTCAATCCGCAACTTGGACGTGTCAACAGGGAACCCGACAGGCACAAGAGATATCTCAGGATCATTGCAAATCACGCTCCTACAAGAAGACAGACACAACTGCAGCAACAACATGCAATCCATCCAAAAGGACGCATTTAAACACCAAACAACGGAACACGGTTAAAAGTCTAAACTCACCAAAATAAGACGACACAAAATGCTCATTTTCCCAATCCACCCAAACGCATGGATGGTTAATGTGCCTTTCAGAGTTAATCCTGCATTAAATAAAATTGGACCGACATGCACTCGCTGAATTGTCTTTTGTACACGTGTTTAACTCTATGCAAACATCTGTCCTCTGACAAGACCCGTCCGTGGAAAAAAGACCACAGTAAGTTGTAGTGTTGTTATGATGCACAGGTATTTCCGTGTGGTCAGCCTCCTTACCTGGTCTTCGATCCGTCACTCAGGTTGTGGTAAAAACAGCTGCACTGCGACGGGCAGGAGCTCACCGGGGATACAAGTTCACCTGTGGCCACGTAGAGGACCAGGAGGAAGACGAAGAACATTTTGGCCCTCTTTTACGCATACGCAGCTTGTCTACATGCGCCCCGTTTGCGCGGACTGAGTTCGAAGAGAGATGTTTTTTTCTTTCATTTACACAAATATCATCCGCATGGCTTTGCTCCGCCGCTTCGCTGTCCCATAGTGATGAGACTGCTATGAGTCCCGAGATAAAAAGGATAGACGAGGATTAGCGAAAGGACTGGCGTTCTTTTCATTTGGATGCGTATTGCATCCCGGAATCCGATAGGCTGCACAGAGACGTCCCTATTTATTATCACAGAAAAAAACACTTCCGAAATGGTCATAATCCACTGTATGGTTGGATTTTTCTTTCCCTCAAATGTAGCTTGTTCATTTGAGCCCTGACGTGACTGTTAATCTGAAAGCTGACAGCGCTGTGTTTTAACACAAGGTGGCCCCTAAATGATAACGTGGTTCCTCAGGGTCTGTCAATTTAACACATTATCACTGTTCTTTTCTGATTCTGCCACACTAAAATCAAAGATGGCTCTGTTGTTAGAGGTTCAGTTTGAACAAATTATAAAATGATACATATTTTTTGTATATAAAAGAAAATAAACTCCTACCAATGCTGACTTCGTATCGCTTAACAGCTTCTAGTCTAATAAAAGGCCTAATTGCATCATGTTTACATGTAGTCACTGCCATTTCATTAATTAACCTGCACTGGAGTCTATTGATCGATGAGAAACTACGCTGAGGAAGGAAAACGTATATAGTAGTATGTAAGTTAAAGCCCATGGATGCAATAGACTCAATGTAACCTAGGTTCACCTCAATAATCTCCTTGGACTGAATCCTACACAAGCATGAAATACCTCTAACCTTAAACCTTTGTTTATATAAATATGAGGCATAAATACATTTGTTGAGTGCTTTGTCTCTCCAGTCCCTTTAACCAATAGAGGTCTGACAGGTGACGCTGAAAGGTCCACACTGAGACAGTCCAAATGATGCTAATTGCCTTGAAAACGTTAACGATTCCTCATTCTGCTGCAGGATGTAGGTGAAACTAACAAAGCTCCAGGCTCATGGCATCACTAGAATTTCATTCTCTTCACAGAGACAGTAAACCGCTCATAAAACAAATGCTGACGATACTGTTTCACATTCACAGCTTGTGTCTCAAACCGTTTCCTGCCACATTAACACACTTTGTGTGGAAAATGAAGCGAACAGGGTCTGAGAATGGGCAGCCTACAATTACATACATTGTGTATTTAAAAAAGATGCATAAGCTGAACTGCAATCATGTGAATGGACGTGCAGGGATTCTGGAAAGAACTGCTTGTAGCATGCATGTAGGTTATTGGATGCCTGCAGATAAGAGCTTATAACCTTTGTCTTACTTATGTTGTAAGACTGACCCTTGACTGAAACAGTGATAATGTCACTATTACTGGAATGCAGACTGGTATTTGGAGGAACCTGTCGCTCTTTGAAGGCTTGGCTTTCCTATCACGCGTCAGTTTTGATGTGATTGGCAGGAGGCGGGAGCTCTGCTGACACCTGTTGTGCCACCTCCACGATACGCGGACCTGTGAGCCGCATCAAACGTGTCCCCTCGTCGTTTTACATCAGCAGCCGGCGCAACCTCACAGGGACGTGGAGACACAATGGCTCGTTGTGTAACTAATTGAGGGTTTTACTGTCGCTGTGGGCAAATACGCATTAAGGTCGCGGTTTGTGCGGCTGCGGTCATTAAGACATTCCTACGCGGATTGGGGCGACGGAGCGAGCGCAGCTTTACATAATAAAGTGCCTGCTTTTCACGTGAGACGCCCCTTTAAAAGCGGTTACCCTGCGGTCACACAGAGGCGCATCGTAAACAACAGGGCAGAGGGGAGTGAAAGTCTGCAGCTGGACTTTGTTGTGTCGTGGTGGCTTCATGATGGTCTCGTCTTCTCCTTTACCGGAGGGCTTCTCTGACTTTGATGTGTTCTCTCTGGGATCTTGTCTGCTGGTGGAAGGTGAGTGGTTTGCTCTGGACTTTCGCCATTAACCTCTGACTGGAGGAGCAGCTGATGAGAGCTCTCTGGTCTGCAGCTGTGCAGATGTGAGTTGCTCTTTAAACCCACACCTCCGCCTCCGCTTGTAATCTGTCGAGAAACGAACGACTGCAATGTTCAGTGTCATCTTCAAAGGCTGCGCGGCTCCCTGTGGCGCAATACGCGTCGCCGTGAGCCGCGACTTCCACCCGTCGCCGCACACGGTGCCTCCATCTCTGATTTGTTTATGTGTGTTCCGCCAAAGGTCTGCTGGGGTTCGTTCTCAACGCGGTGACAGTCGTTGCCTTCCTCAAAGTGAGAGAACTGAGAACCCCCAGCAATTTCCTCGTGTTCAGCTTGGCGCTGGCTGACATGGGCATCTGCACCAACGCCACCGTCGCCGCTTTCTCCAGCTTCCTGAGGTGAGTGATGTAATAAAGGTTTGACCTTCTGTGGTCAAATTGAATGCAATCCCCCAGTATTACGGTTTACAATATTGCCCGCCTGCCCTCCAGGTGAATACTGTTTAATTTAATGGCTGGTACTGTAATGCAGTGTGTAATGCAGCTGCATGACAGATACCGGGAGGAGCAGTCACTGGAATGAGGGGCAGAGTGGAGCTGTGGGGGGAGGTCAGCACACTGCTGAAGGCTACGGCATGATGTGCAGAAGAGGAGGCTTTGTAGGAAACGAGGGATGAGGCTTGTAGTGTCAACATGTTTAGGAGCTGAATTTGTTGTTGCTGGTTGTTGTTCTGAAAAATCTGAAATCCCAAATTTGAGTCAGATGCCTCCTGTTTGATTTGATTATCCTTGAACCATGTGCACAACTTTGTTGGACTTTGGCTCTGGCAACACAACAATCTGAGTAATACTTAGACAAAGCCTGGTTGAGTAACCAGCATTTAACGGTTCACTTGGAGCTGAAAGGTCTGGTGTGAGTCTGGTCTGAACTTTCAGCAGTAGGTATAATTTTCAGCATTAGGTCTGGTGCACACCAGGTACTACAGTGAAGCTTGGTGATGGCCGCATCATGCTATGGAGGCATTTTAGCAGTGGGGACATGCATGAGACCTAGGTTTGCCTGTCACCATGACAACAACTCAAAGCATAGCCAGAATGACTGGAGTCAAAATTAAAACCCATGCAACATCTGTGTACCAGTGACTGCTCACAATCATTGTTGACAACCAAAACAAGCTCATGGGTTGTACACCCTTCGTCTCAAGGTACTGGCCCTATGGTTCTGAAGGATGCCAGACTCACGGTTTCCATGGCTTTGTAACAGCTCTCTCCAGCATCCACTTCATCGCCGCCATCGCCTGGGACAGATACCACCAGTACTGCACTAGTGAGTTAACCCCTGCTTCTTTCCTCACACAAAAAAGTGAATGCAATCAAATCCTTAGTACTTTCCCGAGGACCGCACACCACAACCCCCTCACACACACACACTCAACATGCACATGGGCAGGGTTTTGCTCTTAGTGTCCAGCTGGTCAACAAGTGGCTTGTTGTCCAAAGTCCAAACATCAAGATTGAATTAACCATCAAATAAATAAAAACAAGAGCAGTTACAAGGCGATAGAGACATTTATAGTAATGTTAGGAACTTCACTGTCCTTGTTAAGTGACCAAAAACTACACTGATATCTGTCTGACTCCTCTAGAAACATGTTAAAAGTGTTTTAGTAGTAGTTTCCAGCATGTTAAGATCCTTTCATGTTATTAGAGGTGTTGACTAGAATAATGATGAATGTTCTGAACCTGTTCCTGGCAGGAACAAGGCTGCAGTGGAGCAGCGCTATTTCTTTAGCGATATTTATTTGGGTCTTTGCTGCTTTCTGGGCTGCCATGCCCCTCTTTGGATGGGGAGAATATGACTATGAGCCTCTGAGGACCTGCTGCACTCTGGACTACAGCAAGGGAGACAGGTACAGTACAGCCACACACAAAGACCCACGGTGTTATGTGACTAAAAACCGCTTTTCATGAACTCTCTCTTTACAGAAACTACGTCTCCTACTTGATCCCCATGTCCATTTTCAATATGGCCATCCAGGTCTTTGTTGTCATGTCCTCTTACCAGTCCATTGCAGAGAAATTCAAAAAGACTGGAAACTCCCGGGTAAGTCCCTTTAGCAACAATTCAGTATACTCAGACGATTTGCATGATGCATGGAAATGTAGAAATTATTTTGAAATAACAAAACAAACTGTAAAAAAAGCTGTAACTCGCTGTCCGTGTCAATAATTGCTGGCACAAGCACAACTTCCTCACGTGGTTCTTATTCAGTGCAACAACTGTGAATAGCAGGAACACACGCTGTGACATACAGCATGCAGGTCATCGCTACTCTGTGCTTTAGTTGGGAATGTTGACAGCAGCTGGTGCACATTGAACAGAACAATGAGTCAGTGAAAAGCTAGTTCATTAGCGGTGTTCCTCAGGGACCAAACTAGGTTGCCTCACTTCAAGTTGCGTAAGCCCATTACTGACAGTCATCAGAGTTGGCTGAGGACACTTTCATTTCAAACACAAATGATGACACAAACACACATGAGGCACACAACCCTCCACCAGAACAATGCAATTATGCAACAGTTACATGCCTTAGCATCACAGACACTGACCATACATGACATGTATGCTCCTAAAACCTGGAGGGATCCATTCGATCCATGTCCGCTGCAAAAACCTGTGAGTATAAAGTATGAGTCCAAATGCTGCTAACACACTAAGAAAAGCATTTTCAGTTCTTAAAAGTGATGCATAGATGTTTGCAAATAAAAACATGAAGTCACATGGAGTGAAAAGAAGCTGATACCGAGCATGTATAAAATGATTAACAAAAGCAAAGCTACTTAAGAGGGAAAAGGGGAGCGACTGGTTGTTAAGGGTTAAATACCACCACTAGTGTGTGCAAGCTCTGATTTAGAATAATGCCTACTTTGACCCCTGGATTACGACGACCCGCCCCTTTACTCACTAGCTGTTTCTGTTCTCTAGTTGAGCATAGACCAACGATCTTAATACCGATAGTGTTTTTCTCCCAGACATTATTCCAGGCATGTGACTTTCCCCCACAAAAAAAACCCTCAAGACATAAGACATTTTTGCATCCTCCGCTTATTTAAGGTTTATCAGTAACTGATCGTGGTCGTCCTGATCCTTTTTTTCTTCCTCTTCTCCCCATATTTATCATTCTTCTGCTGAAGTTCAACCCCAGCACTCCTCTTAAGGCCATGCTGTTCTGCTGGCTCCCTTATGGCGTCCTGGCCTACTATGCCGCTGTGCAAGACGCCACCCTGGTCTCCCCTAAACTCAGGATGGTAAGAACTAATGCAACATGGCACACAAATACCCTTTAATATTACTTTATTATACTCTGAGGACACATAGAAATCAAAATGTTGAAACTCTACAAAATTAGCCGCTTGTGCGTTTGGCAGTATGAATGATATGATATGAACATGTCCGTCTCTGTGGAGGGGCAGTTCTTAAATAAATGGCCTGAAGCATACACAGTGACAACCTCGCTGTCTTTGCAGATTGCTCCTATCCTGGCTAAAACCTCTCCCACCTTCAACGTCTTCCTGTACGCTTTGGGAAATGAAAACTACAGAGGAGGCATCTGGCAGTTCCTCACTGGGGAGAAGATCGCACCTCAAACTGACAACAAGTCCAAATAAACTAAGCATGCGTTCGTCACACACACACTTACTGTCCTGGTGGTCTCTCTCAGGTGCCTACATGTAGCTGTTTGTGAGTGTATGTGCGTGTCTTGTGTCCTCAACAGCGGTAGGGAATTGTCCAAAATCTGTGCTGGAAGTGTCATTTGGTTCCAAAGCTATGTATCTGATTTTGTGAACAAAAAAAGTCAATAACACATCATAAAAATGTCTAGTGCTTAGACAGGGTGTCTCTCTGCCAGCGAGACCTTTTTAATTTACAACAGCAGACATTTCCTGACGTTACCTTTGATGGGCATTGCAGACGGTGTAGAAGCTGCTGGACACTGGCTGCGATATGAGGAAGCCACAAGCTAGACGAGTAGGTTTTATCTGGTAAGAGAGATGGAGGCTGAGTTCGGTTTGGAGCATATTAGGATCAGCTGGGTTCAAGGCTTTTGTACTGTAATGAGTGCTAACGGATCCTCTTCTTCATTTCATATTATGCTTGACAACTGTGTGACTTCTCAACATCTATGAGCCAAGAATTACAAAGGATGCCGCCCTCTGTGTATTTTATCATGTTAAAACACTTTACCTACATCAGCTTTTTGACACATGCTACAGTATTACTAAAAGCCATTCAATTTAAGATGGATCCTAGCCTCACCTTTCAGTTAGTGGCTTATTCTTTCATTGCTTCAGGCCTGTTACCTGCTACCATTTCGCTCCGTTGGTTCGGTTTTCAGTTCACCTGTGATCTTGTGACTCTCCTCTCTCGCTTCGTCCTGTCTTCATGTTATCCTTGCCTCTCTGTGCTCATGTTGGTCCCATTCTCCACATGTTTAAATCATCTCTTGTATATTTGTGTGGCCTCTTGTTTGTGCTCACTCTTGCCCCCTTTGCAAACAGCCACTGGGATATGTGAAGGGAATAACCTAAAACATATTACTGTCATAAAAGAGGATTTAGATTCATGAGATACTGCCCTCTCTGTTCTGTGCTGTCAATAAAGCATCCTTCCTTGATAACATGCCTGTGAATTAAATGAAAACATGTGTACAAGACATTGATGCTCTGAAGGGATATGAATAAATTCTGCGTCCAGCAGAACTGGACTAATCCTCTGAACAAGGAGTACTAACAATACGCAGCTCTACAGTCCACAGGAGATTGGGTACTGGCTGTAGATTAAGGGGACATGCGTATCACCTCCAAGTCAACATGTGACATAAGGAAACATGAAAATGTTGAGTAAAACTATAGATACTGGCATGAACACATGAACACAACAGAATAATAAGACTGTAGGCTTACGTTATGTCAAACACGATTTACTTGCTGAATGTGTGTCAGTGCCGTGAGGGCGAAGCAGATATTCAACCAGCACAACGAAGAAAACCCAGAGGTTGCAACATACAGCGGAAGCTCCAGTTGGTGTTTCTAAGCTGATTAATTGATGACAGCCTGTCGGTGGAGGCGCTTGTTGCATAATTATGTGGTATTGACACATGTGCATTAGGCGAACCCGACCCCTGTGTCATCAGCAGCGTTCTAGCGTTGTTCCAGTTAATGTAATCGTCTGCATTTAAACACTACACATCAAACACGGATGTAATATCGACTCATGTGACTTTTGAAGATATTATTTTGCTTTCAGAACCACCATGAAATGTTCTACCAGAACTTTCATGCAATGAACATCAGTCCCACGTCTCTATACAATGAACATATGTAGATGTCATCTGGGGGTAAGACACCACTTCCTAAACCGCTGCAGGCCATGATCTACTGCCAGAACATCACTAATGAGAACAAGCAGTACTGAACTGAACATGAACTGAAAAAAAGATTTACTGTACTTTTATTTTGAGCTTGTCTATACTGTTAAACAACATCATCTGTGATTTCTTTACAGGGATCAAAATAATATAACTTGCCTGTTGATCAACTAACGCAATAAATCACACTGCTGTTGAGATGGTCTCATTCAAACTTTTAAACCTGGCAAATATCTTCTGGATTACAATCCAAATGACTGGCAAGAGACTATAGTTACATACTTTTTCCCCATCAGCTTTCCCTCTGTTACATTCGAACATATTCAGGTACTTTGAGTTCAGAGAGAATTATGTCTGGTCAACCAATGAACCTTTCATAAGGGCTTTTTAAGGGGATTACACAGTAACATGATCACGAGTGCAGGACAGAGAAAACTACAGAGATGGACAACAGTTTGAAAAGGAAGGAAAAGTTGAATCAGCATTTCCCTGAGGGAAAGGAAGGATAAACAATAAATCAACTGCAGTTTTGTAAGAATCATAATGACACAATCGTCTAGTTCTAGAAGAACCAACTGATTCTGGAAGGAAACGGCATGTAGTTAGCATCAGCTAATGCATTTTATTACCCAACTGTACAGCAACTAGAAACTGGGGTAACTGTACAAAATGAAGATGAGGATAATAATCAAGGTCAGTACAGGACAATGTGCTACAAAGAACACGATGATGATCTGGGAACTAAGCGGATAAACAATACAAATCATTAAAAAGTAAGAGTATGAATATCCAGTTGTTTTAGGAAAGTTAAAGAATATTTGTAACAAATTTATTGTTGACCACAAATCATTAATCTATTTCTTCATTTACTGTCATTGTTTTGATATTTGAAACGGTGTGAATAAAAACAAAAATGATGTGCGCATAACGTCAAAGTGTGTTAGAATGTGGCATAATGATGTTTGAAATGTGAGGCTGTGCTGGTCTTTGAGCTAAAGGCTGACACATTATAATCAGAACACTGAGCACATTCACAAGCTACAGGCCTATTCACGTGCACAAACCAGGTGAGATGTCAGTCTGCTGCCTCAAGCCATGCTTTCATTTACGCCCTTTGTGATCTTGACTGTCGGATAGGAAGTAGATTATATAAAGCCATAAGCTAACACACACACACACACACTCACAGAGACTACGTATATATACTGTCGCAGGGCATTCAGCCATTCTTCCAATCAAGTTCCTGAACTTAAGAAATGCTTTAGTTCTTCTGTGAGTTATGTGACGTAAATATTCAATTGTGAACAACAACCATATTTATGTCGAACAAATTAGAGCTTAGAATAAAACATATTTGGTTTTGAGGAAACTGCATTTTACAGGATTACTGTTTCAGTGTAATCTGGATTTAAGTGGAGCTGTGTTCCACCGCTCTTCAAAAACTCTCTTTGATGGTTAAGGATGGAGACTGTTGTGACCACTTTACACTGTTCATATCCAGACTTAGCACATATACATGTATACAATAAATCCAAGCACAGCCCAACATCTCCCAGCACCGAACTGTATTGAGGATTTTGGAGGATGTTTTGTTCATTTAAGCCTTCACCACATATTAATTCCACGCTGTTCGGGTCCTTTTCATGTTAGACTGTGTACATCTGACGGCGGTGGGTTGGGATTTTGTATGAACACTAAGTGTAGCACTGTGACCTTGCATCTCCGCAGATAGTTTTGAATCAGAGCAGAGTGAAATCAGTGGACAACAACAAAAATGTATCCCTTGACACAGTCAGTCCAGTCCGGAGACCAGTCCACCCTCCGCATCAGGCAAGAGGTCAGTGACCCCAAAACAGGTCATTCTCCCTGTCTGACAACAAAATTAACTTCCAACATGTTTAACTTGACTCTTTGCTTTTCTGTGTCTCTTCTGCTTCGCTGCCTGTCTGTGAAGGAGATCGAGAGAAGACAGAGAGATCACGCGGTCTCCTGGGTGCAGCAGATAGAGTTCTGGCCTTCATGGCTCTGCTTAAGCTTTCCAGTATGCTTAGTGAGGGAAATAAATGTGATTATCAAAGCTGTTCTCTCACTAACGTGATGTAACATTTTGTCTAAAAATAAATCTTCTGAAACCCGTTTCTGGTCGTATTCCTAACATTTCTTGGCTGGATTTAACTCGTCTACATCAAACAACGCTGCTTCGTAGAGTGTGGATTCACAGAAATGACTGTTTGATTATTTCAGTACCTAGATAATCCCCCTCAGACATTTACATGTAAACATAAATGAGGGACTTGAGAAGAACATGCAGAATCGTAGCTTTTCTTTTATTGTAAACCTCACTATTTCCTACTTTTGACAGGCTTTTACTGCAGCAGTCAGAAATGCAGCAAATGTAAGACTATTAAAAACTGACATTTAGAGCCAATAAAGTCAATCTTGCAGGACACCTGTCAGTCATATTTTAAATAGATCATACTTTATACTCAAATATTATTTGGACTAAAAATTATGATAATACAAAGCTGGAAATCGGTAGAGTAGTTGTGTGCTTACACTGTAAATATGTAGCGATGTGACGACATCTACTGGCTGAACATGAAAGCGACAAGAATAAAACCAGGGAAGTTATAAAATAAAAACATTTTATTTATTTAATAATTAGGATTAATTGTCTAGTAGGACACTCTCGCCGATAAAGGCGATCACTAACAAATCATGTTCTTCAATGAGGAATCTGACTTTATTATGTATAAATATGAAGAATATCTTTATCCAGAATATCTGATCCGTCTTCATCCATGTTTAGTTGATAAAAGTCAATGGTGAAGTTAAAAAAAACACCAAAAAACTTGAAAACTGCTTCCAGTCGTCTTTGAACATTGAACAGGATCTGTAGTAATAAAAAGGAGGATCCCTTGAACAGCGTTTACAAAAATGACTGAACGTTTCTAAAGGTGGACAAGCGTCATCAAGTGATGAGTCTCGTCTGTTCCAGTAGATGGCGGCGTCCAGCTGCTTTTAAATCCTACTTCACTGTTGGGTAAAGCGCAACATACACGTTACTAATTTTACATCCGTGTAAAAGGCTGGACGTTGCATTATGTTACATGTTAAACAGGAACAGAACAGAAACGACCAGAGAAATTTACCTTGAGAAAGAAAATTGGTTTTGGAGGAAAAGGTAACAGGACGCCAGTTAAAGTTCATATGAATTTGCATGGATGAAATCCCGTCAGTTGCAGGTGCGTTTTATTTTCGTCACAGATCTTAAAGCTGATTTTGACAGTTTGGCTCTGACAGGTCAGAAACAACATTTCTCTGTCTATCACAGTTGTTGGAAGGTGAGAAATCAGTTCCAGCCTTGATGTATCATGTGGACACGCGTTACACTTGTGATTAACAGCATGTTGATTTAACACAAAAAAGAAATTGAAGAAATTAGATTTTTGCCATGGTCCACAGCTGGGACGCGTTAAAAGTTTTGTTCCTATGTGAAATCATTTGTCTTTCACTATAAGGATACATATTTCTTTGGAGCAACATTAACTCAAAACCTCTGCGCAGAAGTCCAAACGTTTTTTTTATCTAAGTAAGTGTATTTTAAAGCAAATACAATAGTTAAATGCCTTTTGAAGAAAGAGAGAGAAAAACCGAAGCAATCGTCGTCAGTTCTGCATTGAAGCAACCGGCTGGACCGCAGTGCGCTCTGGGGATTTGGTGTTTAATTAGCATAAAGGATCTGGAGATGTTGGAGACCAACCGGACTGTGCGTCACAGCCATCAGCAAGATGGGAGGGGGAGGGAGACACCTATGGGAGCCAACTAACTGCAGTATGTGTTCCTTCCACGGCCGACAAAAGCCCAGTCTGGTTGATGTGAAATGATGACTTAGCTCTCAGCGTTACAGGTGACTGGAGACAGCTGGGAGCGTCTGGAAGCCGCAGGGGCGCAGCAGTCGGACCTAAATCCGCGAGTGCACTTGATGGAGCCGACAGTGTGAGCTGCAGGTGAATTCCCCGATCCAAGAGTTCTGTCCGGGACCGGCACGTCACCTGAATGACGGGATATGAGACAATGAAGCAACTGGGGATGACGGGCATAAAACGATTCCAAGTCACGGGAGCGGAAAAGCGCGTGCGATGACGGGCAGAGAATAGGTAAAGCGGAGGAAAGTTGACTAGCTCAGTGGGCTCCCGGTGCTGGAACAAAAACAACATACAAACAGATGTGCCAAGTCTGCGTCATTTTGTAAACAAGTCAACGGCGACAAGCTGACTTTACTTTAACGAACACAAGGCTCGAGCTTGAAGGATCGAAAACATGGAGCCGGAGGGGACCACAGAGGGACAAGCCCCTAATTTAGCTCAATCTGCCGCATCTAAACTGACCCAGATGGGCGAAAGAACTAAACAACTGGGCAATGTAATGCAAGAACCAGCCCGGCAGAAACGGATTATTCTTATTATAGTCTGCACAGCACTTTTGTTAGACAATATGCTTTACATGGTAATTGTGCCAATTATACCTGATTACCTTGAAGGGCTACAGAACGCAGCGGACCATGCCCTAGATGATGCAACGCACACCACCAACTCCACTAACAGCACCATTCACAGAGTAGCCAAGGGGAACTTCGACCTACAGATAGGTGTTCTGTTCGCTTCCAAGGCCATCCTGCAACTGCTGGTGAACCCGTTAAGCGGCACCTTCATAGACAGGGTCGGCTATGATATACCACTCTTCATTGGACTCAATGTCATGTTTCTCTCCACTTTTACTTTTGCTTTCGCTGAGAACTACGCGACTCTGTTCCTGGCGCGCAGCATGCAAGGTCTCGGCTCGGCTTTCGCGGACACTTCGGGGATAGCTCTGATCGCGGACAGATACACAGAGGAGGCAGAGAGGAGCAAAGCGCTGGGAATCGCCTTGGCTTTCATTTCTTTCGGAAGTCTTGTGGCGCCACCCTTTGGAGGGGTTCTATACGAGTTCGCAGGGAAACGCGTGCCCTTCCTGATTTTGGCCTGTATCTGCCTCATTGATGGTGTATTGTGCCTGGTTGTGTTAAAGCCCTTCTCTAACAGAGAGAGGCAAAACATGCCAGTGGGCACGCCCATATACAAACTGATGATTGACCCGTACATAGCTGTAGTGGCAGGTGCTCTGACAGTTTGTAACATCCCTCTGGCTTTCCTTGAGCCCACTATTGCCAATTGGATGGAGGAAACCATGCATTCCAGTCAGTGGGAGATTGGCATGACATGGTTCCCCGCCTTCTTCCCACATGTTTTGGGTGTGTATCTAACTGTCAAATTAGCTGAAAAATATCCTCATCTCCAGTGGTTTTACGGAGCTATAGGCATGGTGTTCATAGGTGCGAGCTCATGCACAGTGCCAGCCTGTAAAAGCTTCGGACAGCTCATGATTCCGTTGTGCGGAATCTGTTTTGGCATCGCCTTCGTGGATACGGCGCTCCTTCCAACGCTGGGTTTCCTGGTGGATGTGCGCCACGTATCAGTGTACGGCAGCGTGTACGCCATAGCAGACATCTCTTACTGTGTGGCCTATGCCCTGGGGCCTGTGGCGGCTGGACAGATAGTGCATGATCTGGGCTTTGTTCAGCTCAATTTAGGCATGGGCCTCGCCAATGTCCTTTACGCACCGGCGCTCCTTCTGCTGAAAAACGTAACACAGATGAAGCCTTCTTTCTCTGAGAGAAACATACTCCTGGAGGATGGTCCGACGGGGCTGTATGACACGATTAAGATGGAGCAACGAGAGAAGAAGAGAAAGGGGTTGTGCACTGCGATCGACGAGAATGGCATTGAAACCTTTGCGCAACGGTCATATTCAGAAGAAGAATCCTCCGGCGGAGAGTACGCGTAAAAGACCTTTAACTGTGTAAACCTATCAAAGTGCCCATGTGGAATTGTGTGCATCCTGTCAGAGCCACTCAACTGCATAACACGTTTAGGATTATGTAACAACAAAAGTAATTTACTGCTTTTGATGACGATTCCTCCGGGTTTTGTCAAATCAAGCAGCTTCACGCTTTTTGCCGTAGAAAGGTGCTCGCTGGCCAGTGTGAGAGTGTCGTGGAAGATATGTGGAGTTAAACGTGTGTTCATTAACAATATTAATCACTGTATCAGAAACGGACTCATATTGTATTCAGGGATTATGTGTAAATGTATTATAACTGAAGAATTGCTGTGATGTCTTTCGATGTAATCTGTTTTTATTTTGGCAAGAGTTGTGCTGCTAAACTTAATATGCAATGCTGTGTCCCGCGGCAGTTGTAGGAAGACACAGCAAACGAAACTGAAGTGAATTCTGCGTCTTGATTGTTAAACTTTATTTTGGATGACGTGCTTGTGAAATGCATTGCGGCACTGTATGACCTGCGACTGTACAGACAATGTATATTCCTGTATATAATTAAATCAGTACATGTGAATCATACAGTTTGTGGAAAGTGTTTCTTCAGAGGACAAACTAAGTTATTTGTTGAGGTATAATCATTTTATTTACTTCCACACTATTCTAATCGGGCGATACCTTAAAATTACTGGTACGGGATATAACGCAGTGCATATTCTTCATGTACAGACATTTCTAAATCATTTTTCATTTAAATTTAGGAAATTAACATTAAAGAAATTGAGGTAACCCTGTGAATAATTTAGCATCAGACGACAAAACATAGTTCTACGAGCCTATAAAGAAGTTGTCTTTGTTGAGCAAAGAGACTGGATAGAGGAAGACACGTATTGTTCGGTTGTTGCTAATGAGTGTAAATTCAGTATTTCGTCAAGACATCATTGTCAAAAATGCAGGTCATCCAATATTAAAAACACCATTAGAAACAAAAGAGGCGAGAAAGCGACGTGCGCGTCCAAACTGCGCAGCAGGGGAAGGAAGCGCAAAGGAAGACATTCATGCAAAATTCACCTCAGTTTTTATTGAGCGCGGCAGAGTCTGGGGCGTCTAAATAAGACCGGGCGAGCAGAACAAGTGCCAAATAAAGTTCTCGGCGAATAGCAGGGTTTTTGGGAGGAGCTTGCCTGCCTTGAGCTGGAGACACCTTCTCAGCATCTCCTAAGCAGGCGAGGGACTTGAGCTCTTGCCATGCAGGGTGTTAAAAGATGCTCATATAATCCAAGCAGTAAAGTTTAAAAGAAATCCAGCCAGAAACGGACTCACTTCAAGATGGGTACAATTAAAGTTATTGCTGTAGTTCCCAGGACGAGTGGGACTGATCTTTTCCCTTTCTGGTGAGTAAAACATTGCAATCAAATGTGACAGATTATTTTGAATCGATTTTAGCCAGGTGTATTAGAATGCCAACATTTGGACAATGCTGAAAACAATTCTGCATGTGGAAAAAGAAAAGTCTAAAAGTGAGAATGATTATTTTGTCGTACAGTAACAGTGATAGATTCGTTCATGTCATTTATCCTAAATATCCCAACAAGCGCAGCGCAAACACAAGGATTCTTCGGCTGCTACAAATTTAAAAGCTCTTTCCCACCGAAGTACGAGACTGACATTGTTTTATTTGAGACACAGAGTCTGCCTCACTGCTCCTGCGCGCCGTCAACATGCCAGTTCTGGAGAGAGAGCCCTCCCAAGACTTAGCGGGCGCAGAGGTATCTACTTTATTTAGACCATGAATCAGTTTCACCGGAATCATTAACGCATCAGACACATTGTGTTTTAAATTAAAGCATATCTGTAACATTTAGTCATACAAGTGACTTTTATTCTTTGATTATAATTCTTTGTGGGCGACGTGGTATTAATAGATTAAGGTGGCATATTTCTAGCCTTCTAAAGTGAATACATCATGTACAACATTTAGATTATTGATACAAATAAGCTACGTATTATTGTTAAATTTAGTATTTCTAGTGTAACTAGGATGTACGTGAAACGGAAAAAACCTCGAGGAGATTATTGTAACCCTCACACTGCAGGGCCTGGCAAAGCTGCCTCTCCCTGCCCTGAAAGACACGCTGGACATGTACCTGAGGTGCATGAAGCACCTGCTCACAGAGGAACAGTTCAACAAGACGCAAAGTGTAGTGAAGGAGTTTGGAGCCTCTGGAGGAGTGGGGGAGCTACTACAGAGCCAACTGGCGGAGAGGAGGGAGAGCAAGGCAAACTGGGTAAACAAAATTAATACCGTGTGACAAAAATGCATTATTCAAGCTGAAGGTTAAGGCAACGCCTTGAGTAAATTACACTGTGTTGTGTGTTTACTTATTGTGCACATTTATCAGTTTCTGTCTGTCATATTTATTCACTTTTAGACTCACTATTAGATTGTGCCAGTCACTATTACATGCTGGAAACCCCTCATTTGCTGCTGCAGGTGTATGATTACTGGCTGAATGACATGTACCTGAACAACAGGCTGGCTCTGCCCGTCAATTCTAGTCCTGCCATGGTTTTCCCACGACAGAACTTCAGGGCTCCCATCGACTCCTTAAGGTGTGAGACACTGCACAACAGGGACAAATGTGTAACGAGAGACACGACAACACAGAACGGATTGTCTGTCAGCATTAACAACGTGTGCAAGGCATGTTATAGAATAAGGTCCAATTCAAGTTTAAAAAAAACAATATTTAGTGATTACAGCATGAAGAATTCAGAAGTGATTTCAAACTGAATGAATGACTCATAGACCCACTTTGATTGATTACAAGGAACTGAACACTTCCTTGTTCACACTGATGGATGGGGTAATTACCCAGAACACCTTGAGGGCAGAGAGTTCACGCCAGGCTACTGGTGGCAAGGTTAACAGACAACAAAGGCTGTGGTTTGGTTATTGATCTGTGACTGGCTTCTTAACCACATGATTTACATGGAGCATTTACACAGTTAAGTGGGATACAGCTTCACAATAAATCAAGAACAAGGCCAAATACAGGGAAATATTACTGCAACTGTGCGTTTTAACAAAGCAATGTGTTTTTTTTCTTCTAGGTTTGCTGCACATTTAATTTCTGGAGTTTTGGAGTACAAGACTGTACTTGATGCGTAAGTTAATGTGCATTAAAAACACAGATTGTTGCACAGTGTGTCGAAGACTGGACGTAATCGCTGTGTTTGCCTGTGTGTGTAGACATGCCCTGCCCGTAGAATATGCCCGGGGCCAGCTGGCTGGAACCCCTCTGTGCATGGACCAGTACTATCGTCTCTTCACCTCCTACCGCCTACCGGGAGCTGAGAGGGACACGCTAGTGGCCCAGGAGAGCAGCGTCATGCCAGAACCTGAACACATTATCGTGGCTTGTAAGAACCAGGTCAGGCATAGCGATAGACAAAGTCAAACCTGCCTGAGGTTAGTCTGATTAAATAAACTCCAGATGCTGTTAGACTGAAAAGGGCATTAATAGAAATGTCCAAAACAATCAGGTACTTGAAGATACTGACCTTATTTAACCAGTGCCTGATGCAAATAAAGATGCACTAAGAATTAATAAACTAAGAGAATCCCAAGAGACCAGTGGACTGAAACGCTTTGTGTTCCATCTGAACCTTTGTGTATAGTTCTTTGTTCTGGATGTTGTCATCAACTTCCGCCGACTGAATGAAAGAGACTTGTTGACTGAACTGGAGAAAATTGTCAAGATGGCCAACAGTGAGGAAGAGCTGCTCCCGCCTATCGGCCTTCTCACTTCAGATGGACGGACAGAGTGGGCCGCATCACGCAGCGTGCTCATGAGAGGTACTGTAGCCTAAACAAGACTGACAGCAGGAGGATAGCACCATCTCCAAAGCTGTTTGTCCCACAAACCCGCAGTGTTTTTGCTTCCTATGATACAGAGTCTACAAACAGGGACTCTCTGGACATGATTGAGCGTTGTCTGTGTCTGGTCTGTCTGGATGAGGCCAGCGGTCCTGAGCTAAGTGACAGCGCGCGTGCCATGCTAATGTTGCACGGAGGAGGACCAGTCAAGAATGGTGGCAACCGCTGGTACGACAAACCCATGCAGGTTTGTGAGCGCAGCTGCCAAAGGCGGATGCATTAGTTGCATCTTCATGTACTTCGTGTGCTTAACAGATGAAGACGTTCCCAAAGATTAACTGAAGATTACATGACGGTGTCAGTTTGTCGTAGGCGCTGACGGCTGCTGTGGAGTCGTGTGTGAACACTCACCATTCGAAGGAATCGTCCTTGTCCAGTGCACAGAGTATCTCCTCAAATACATGTAAGAGAAGAAAGCTGGTCAAATATGTGTTGTCATATGCTAAAAAACTAACAAACTAACAAATAATGCAGTTCTAAAGAAATGCTGAATTATACCCTCCAGGATTGGCAGCCCATCAAAGCTGGTCAGAGCTGCAAGTGTGAGCGAGCTCCCTGCACCACGCAGGCTGCGATGGAAATGTCCTCCAGAGATTCACAAACGTCTCGCTTCTTCTGCCAGCACACTGCAGAGGTCTGGGTTTGTCCTGGTTTTATTACAGTCAGACAAATGAATACATGCTTACTGCGAATACAGCTTAATACAGTATATCCTCCTTTTCCCATCAGGCTGGTGAGGAATCTGGACATGAATGTCCACAAATTCTACGATTACGGTAAAGAGTTCATCAAGAAGCAGAAAATGAGTCCAGACGCCTACATCCAGGTTGCTCTTCAGTTAGCTTACTACAGGTAGTAAGACAGAAGTTATGACAGCACTCGTCATATGTTACATTCAGGCTTTCACGCTGCATATTCCTCTAGATGTCATGGTAGACCAGTGTCCACCTACGAGAGCGCTTCCATTCGACGTTTTCAGGAAGGGAGGGTGGACAACATCCGCTCTGCTACACCTGAAGCCCTGGCTTTTGTTAAAGCAATGACTGATGGGAAACTCAGCACAAGCGTAAGATGTCTGAATGCAGATGCTGCAGTGACACTGTCTGTTAGATTTAAGTACTAATGATATACTTATTGTGACCAAAGAGTCGGTTTTCTTTGCATTACTTGCTTTTACTTCAGAATTGATGAAACTAAGTAACAGATCTAACAGTTAAGAGTTGATTCACAGTTGTTTTAATCCCAAGGATAAAGAAAAGATGGAGCTGTTACAAGGAGCCATAACAGCCCAGACAAAGTACACGATCCTGGTAACTATTCCCTGATACATGAATTACAATGTTGATTTTACTTACCCAAGAAAACAGCAACACATTTTGTTTTTCAGGCTATTACAGGTCTGGCCATAGACAATCACCTACTAGGATTACGTGAAATTGCACAGGAAATGAAGATAGAGAAGCCAGACATTTTCAGAGATGAAGGATATCTCATCAGTAACCAGTTCATTCTCTCTACAAGTCAGGTACAGTAACGTGATTTCAAACCTCCACATTAGATCCCTACGGGCTGGGAGATGTCAGGGAACAGTTCTCTTCAAGTTACCGGTCAAATCAATATGCTGCTGTTATTAGATTTTCTGACAACATGTCATAGTTGTCATCACACATGTAATAGAACATCTTTTTAAATGGCAAAAAGAGCATTGTGCAATATGAACACGAGTTGGGGTATCCACTCGCTGGCGCTTCATTGTTGATCATCCTTTTCTGTTCTTTTTCACTAAGTGGCCTAATTTCATGGAAATGCATCACCAAATTTTTGGAGCATTAATGGTTTAATTATAGAATGAGATGCTTTTCATTAAAATGGCTATTTTAGTCAAGATCCCCTTACGTAACTGACAAACATCAGAACTCCACAGCACCATTTGAGTACAGTGGTAAAACTATACACAACTGAAGCAAGGATTTTCCCCTCAGGTCCCGACTACTGTTGAAATGTTCTGCTGCTATGGGCCCGTTGTTCCAAACGGATATGGAGCGTGCTACAACCCTCAGTCAGACCACATCATCTTCTCTGTGTCCAGCTTTCACGACAGCTCACTGACATGCTCAGCAGAATTTGTCAAGTGTCTGGTGGAGGGACTGTTGCAAATGAGGGATCTGTGCAATAAATGCAACTTATGCTCAAATCCAACCACGCAAAGAAAACTTACAACCCTGCAGACTGAAACACAAACAAACAAACAAACACAGCAGAAACCACCTGACTTGACCAAGAATCAGCAAACACTGCCAGAGGGTCTGCTGACGATGTCGGACCAGTGTAGAACAGAGGCTCCATCACATGGAGACGCATCAGCCTTGACGAATGAAAATTAATCATAAGAATCCTTCAGTAGTGTAACTTTTATTGTGTGTTTTGTGCAATAATGTGCAAACAATGTATTTGTAAGTGAGCCTTTCTCAAAATATAACTGTGATAATTGAATGTTAGGTAAAGATATTTTGTATTAATTAGATTGTAAAGATTATCATTTGCTGACGATAATCTATGTATTGTGACTAAAATATTAAATATAATATAAGTGTATTCTTATTACATACTATGTGCTGCTATTTGAAAAATATCAAAGATGAATAACTACTGTTCAAACTATATACCTTCACCAAGATTGAGCTTTGATTATTGTTTTGCACTAAACTGAGATACATGACATAATGGAAAGACATCAAAGTTTATTTTACACATCTGCATCCATGAAGTCAACGTGTCGATCAGACAGAGCAAATTTTATGTGTCAGATATTAAAATGTCTGATTGTCTCAATATATGTCAAATTGCATGCTGCTATGGCTGTAAATCTACAATCTTCTATGCAATACCAGTTGTCTTCAAACTGTACAAACCAGTATGTGTTACATTACTTAAACATTTGTTCAAAAAGTGTCCTTTTATAAAATCAAGTTGAAAATACCCTCTGTCCATATACGTGACTTCCACTAAGCTTGTGAACATAACTAACAAATAGCCCCATATTTTTAAAAGGATACTTTTTGAATGGTGCGTGTGATCCATTGTGTGTGGATTAAAATATGTGTATTGAGTTACTTATTTTTGTAAAATGTTCCCTGATGTTACAGGGTTCAAATGTAAGTTCATAAAGGAACTTACTAACCAGAGGTGATCACTGTGTGTATGACTGTCAAAACCTTGTATTTACTGTAAGAGTATAGCTGAAGATTAAAGCAAACAATAAATAATTAAACAGGAGATATTTGTTCATTTATGCGTCATGAAAAAAGCATTTCACTAGAATGGAAACCACCATAAGTGCTTCACATTACTTCACGTTACATAGCAACATGTTTAGTAAAAACATTTTTTATCTAGAAGACTGAAGGGAATGCGGTTATAGAAGATGTTTTGACCAGACGCCCGTGAAAGCAGCGCGTGCACTACGCGTGACAGTTACCCCGGTGACCACAACAAACTATGCCGAAAGACGCACGAGTGACAATTTGCCACGGACCTTATGAGTCCGGCGGAGTAGTGCAGCACAGGACTGTCCGCCTCCAGGGCCTGCGGGGTAAGTTTCCTCGCTGTGTGGATGCCTTCGAGCACATCCTGTGGTTTGGTCAAACACCGTCTGCAACTTGTTTGCAGCTGCCCTGAGTGCGCGCGGGCACCAGTGCGTCTTGGAAGAAACGCGCGAGTGGAACATAGTGGAGCTCGTGGTCAGTGGAGAAGTGGTCTTCACGTGTGACGTGAAGCAGCTGGAGTTTGGTGAGTCGTATTATTTACTTTCTGTTTATCATCCTACATGACTGTGTGAAGCCACAGTGTGTCGACCTGTGTTTGTTTCTGAAGGTGGAGACGGACAACTGGACCCTGTTTGCAAAGAAGCTGTTGCAGCTGTAGAAAACTGCTACTGAAGATAACCCCACACAGAAGAAACATGTAGAATAATGGTTTTACACGGCTTCTGGTTAAACCACCCAGCTGTAAGGGAATAACGTCAGCTATAGTCTGGCTACAGTAAAAGGAGCATTTCTAAACACACTAATATCAGTTCTGCTACCCGGGGATCTTAATGTGACAACGACATGACAGCATTCCTCTCAAACATCCAAGGCTTTGCTGTGTTTATGTGCGTGTGCGTCTCTCAGCCTCCGTAGAGGAAGTTGAGCCTTATGTCCTAAGTAGAAAATATGGCTGCAAGTCTCTGTGCCAGCTGGCTCATGTCTCCTAGTGAAGTGATGTGTGACAACAAATCCTCCCTCCTTCACTAACAGCTAAAGCAGTCAAAGCAAATAAAGGCTTGAATCCACTGATGTGTGTCATTTCACAGTCTTTGTGAATCAAGACTGATGTTACTCCAGTCTGCCATTCGCCTAATAAAAAACACATAATAATACTACTGGCTTCGTTTATTCAGAATGGAGGGAGGAGTTTCCATGAAACGTGCACAGCGATTTTGGTGGGTGAGTATTTAGAAGGCTCCCCTGAATTTACTTCAAATCTCCATCACAGAAGGTGAGTGGTTGTGTTTCTATAACCGCAGCATTAATAAAGATTTCAGGGTATACTGTACTGTACACACACCTGTGAGCATGCTGCTGCACATTCCATCCATGTCATAGCAGAAACCTTGAATGACTTGAAACTGATCCATATATTTGTTGTTTATTGTTGCCAGCTCATCTTTCACGAAAGGTTATCAGGAGTTCAAATGACAAGCTATGCTCCAGATTGTCACAAGTGTGATGGCTGAGATCAAACTACACCTTCAGTTTAGTCTGTTTTACACCAAAAGGCCGTTACAAGCCCTGGAAGACACTGAAAAACAGTGTCCATTAACCTCCTCAGCTCTCTGGATAAAAGTCTATCACACCAATCTCAAAATCTACATGACAAGCTTATACAGAGACTGGCTAAATACATATACATTATATAATTTTAATATATATCTACACAATAGACTTTGCAAGACAGATAAAGTAAAACAGCAAGAACATCAAACCTGGACCTCGGGTGCCTCAGCAGAAATCTTGGAGAGAAAAGCTACAGCTGTGGGAAAAAGTTTCACAACGCGACAAACAACAGATTGATTCTGTCATCCATAGCGTCACTGAGAGCACCGAAAAAACTCCAGAGATAAAAGTTTTTATCTCTTTTCACGCTAATTTGTTGCCACCATATAGCATGCAACACTAGCATTGGGAAAACAAAACACTTCTTTAACAATCAAATAAATAAAACCCTTTGTGCTCAACCAACCAAGGACAGAAATTCTGGGTTTTTTCATAGAAAACAAACAGTATTATCCCCTATTGGCCCTCTCACTAATTAGCTCAGGAAGTCATTTTCCCATGCTTCGCAAAGCATTGCATCTATGTGCGACAGGGGATCAGTTAAGACATTCACTGTGGCTGAAAACCGATAGAGGCTAAAAAAAAGTTTTGCATATACAAAAAAGAGAAATCCTCCGCATCCCCAAACTTTATACCCAAACTACTGTACCACTAGTGCAGGGGTCCAAACGCAGACTCCATTTGTATTTTTGTGATATATTATTGTATCACAACTGTAATTTTTTAACAATATGTCAAAAAGGAAAAACAAATACTGAAATTTTTGAGATCTCCCTAAAATAATATCATAAAATATAATCAAATGACAAATTTGTCTTTATAAAATATGTTTTGGAAAACACTAACTGACTTGATCTGTCCTCTTTGGCTAAAATGTAAAACACAGTGCTGTACTATGAACTTTCTCTCTCTCTCACACACACACACACACACACACACACACACACCCACACACACACACACACTGGAGGCCAGAGAACAGTAATCTCTTAGTATGTTCCCACTAATAGTTTGATCAATATCCCATCTGAAGATGAATCAGCCTCTGCTGATGCAGCACTCTGTATTTCTTTCTTCCAACGTTCCCTCCTACTCCCTGACCCTCACTTAATGCTGAATACTTTGTGGGGCATAATGAAGTGACTTTTTAGCTCCAGAGAAATTGGCAATGATCACCAAAGCCATCACAGACCGCAGTCACGACCGCAGCACAGCTAATAAAACAGAAAGCTGGTGCATGTTAACACAGCAAATTATGGTTTGACATTTATAATTAGGAAATCAAGATCCTCTGGTAGAAAACCACTTAGTCATAACAAAATTAAATTACAATACGTTTAAATTACATGGTCAATTTCCAGGAGAGGGTAAATACACATACTCATGCCGGCGTCCTTAAAAACCATCACTGAACAGGGGCCTCCTCTCTCCTCACAGACACTGTGAATCCCAACAAGAGTTGATGGGAGCAAAGAGCCAAGCGATGACAAGCTCTGCCAGTCGGCTCGCTCCCACCGTGAGAATCAGCCTTCAAGAGCAGCACGATCAGACAGTCACTTAAAGCCTTTAACATCATTTAATGACATCTACAAACACGGACACACCAAGCACTAGAGGTTATGTACTGGGCAGACGGAAGAACGGCAGGGAATCAAATCGATAATTATCTATAATGTGATAAATAACTTCCTAGAAGACCATGATTTTAGTACTTATATTTATGGACCAATGAAGACACATAATACACCGTTTAAATTCTTGTAAAACTAATGCAACTAATCGACACTGTGTCTTCCAGAAATCCAGGGTAACACATGCACACACAATAACTCAGATTTCCTCTGTCTGGAGCCTGCATAAGGCAAGGAAGGGGTGCACAGCACAGTGCCTGCATCCCACCCAAACAATGACTGAATCCATAACCCCAAACTGCTTAGTACATCACACATACGCATGCAGGCCCACTCAGCTGTAACATAGCAATATGCTCAGCTTCTGAGATGGAAAAGAGGCTTGTGGGGGATGGAGTATAGGTGAACGGGAAAGAAGTGAGTAAACTACTGCTGAAGTGAAAAAAAAAATCCAAGTAAAGGTACCTCACAGTGTAGAAGACTGAAATGCAGAGTCAAGACACCAACAGGAATCTGGATAAACAACAGGTGATGCAGGGACGAAGGGTGAATTTAGTGTTTGACTGCTTTCATTTTCTTTCAGCCAGGAATATTACCCGGCTGAAGGGGACAGCAGACATGGCGAAGTAGATGTCAGTGGTAAATGCAAGGCAAAGGAAAGAGCCCGTTGTTAGTGTGATGTATGTCACGGGAAGCTGGGGGAGGGGGAGGAAGGGGGGGAGTGTCAGTGAATATAGGCTGGTGGAGAAATGATAGGGGACAGACGAGACAGGCGCACTGAACGGGGTAGCTGGCTTTGTTCATGTGTCACTCGTTCCTTGCCACACCATGACAACACCATGTGGGCTTCACAGATCCCGGGAGACTGTGCTGACGTCTTCCCTCTGTCCGACTCTCATTGCCCCCCCCCCATTACTTAAATTACTATCTTTAAGAGAATATTCATTTCTCCTTAACTCCCTGAGCCACTGACCCTGGCATTTGGAACAACATCAACTTAAGCGTGCTGGGAGGACTGGGAGGCATATTTAGAATCATTTCTACAGTAACAGGGATTCACCACAAACTGCCACCACTATATATATATTTATATATACATATATATATATATATCTTCTGAACTCTCGCTTGTCATTTATATTCAATAGATTACAATTAGCATCACAGCGTACATGTATATGACAATTGAATTATTAGGTTTTCTTTTCACATAAAGTGTCAAACCACGGTAGGTGGCCAGAGTGAGCCAGTGTAAATGTGCAGGATGGGTTCACGCTGTACTTAGAGTTGGGGTATGGCTCTTCACAAAACTCCTTCCTTCCCTAGGGAGAACGAAAAAATGTCACATATGAAAATAACTGGTGCACAAATTTTCTTTAATCTAATTAAAGAACTAGGCTGGTGAACCAAAACTGCGTTTCTGTGGAGAGACAGAGGGAAGAAACTGTGAAAAGAGAAAGCTATAAGAAGTATTTGCACGGCAATGACTTTTGCAATTAGCCTGAGTAGCAGGCTACACAAAAAGAAACAATCTCCATCAAATTCCAGAAACTACCATAGAGGTGCTGCAGTATTTCTCTGAAATGTAGGGACGAAAGAATGTTTAGGATGGATGTTGCATTGAAAAGCTGCACAATATGAGGAATACTTCAACTTCGCTGGGTAATACATACTTGGTGAGGGATTGTGAGGTTAGGTGATTCAACTGAGGCAGTAAATTGAATCTCAAATACAGCAATGCTGGCACAACATATTTACTCGAAGGCTAGGGTCATATCTAACTGTGATTTAATGCACATAGTCCAGCGGATAGTGATACCAAATGAAACAGCGTACAGTATGAGCTACCAATATACTGTATATTCACGAGGAGCAAACAGCAGTAGATCACAAACCTCAAATTCCTGCAGCATCTCCACATCTTCAGCAATGAGCTTGTTAGTTTTTTTGCCAGCAGATGAGTTTGTACATCTTTACGCTGATTGAACCTGTAGAAAGATAACACAATGGGAACAATTAACACAGAAGGCTGTTACTGGACAGCACAGAATAAGCAAGAAGATTGTTCACAGTAACAATAGCCCGATCGCTTCTAGAGGCCTCCATGAACCTTGCAGATCCTTTATCACAAAAATAAACGAGCCCACTTAAGAAGAAGGTGTTTATATCCGCAAATATAGATGTGACAAGAGTTTTGTTTGCTCTGTGAGGCCCTGACGTGACCTATAACTAAAAGTGAAACATCGGGCTGTCAGCAGAGTCTTGGCTGGAAATGTTTATTCACTGCTGACTGTGTGGATCTGATCAGGCGAGCTAACAGAGTCCTCTTCTCCGCATTAGTGAACTGCGTGATCCCCAGAGTCCTGAATTCCTGACAAATTCACTGACAAGACCATGAAGACCTAAGATAACAATTAGTCTCAATAGTACGTGTGGCTCTGTGGTGGGCAACGTGTCCAGGGTGTACCTCACCTCTAAGCCAGTGACAGCTGTGACGAGAGAAGGGAACGGGATGATGAAAGGATTCAGCACATCTGTAGATGTCTCAGCTAATATTGTATACTAATGTAGAAATCAATATCAGTTTATAATTTAGAATTTTGGATGTATTCTGGAGATGTTACCTAGGGCTCTGGAAAATTGTGATTTTTATGCTAAGGATTAAACAATAAGTCAAAAGTCAAAACCTTAATTAATAATGAAAAACGTCATTAGCTTCAGCCCTAAGTGAGACTGTGGGGCTAAACTCAAAGCAATGGCTTACAGTCAATGACTTGACAACATTTCAATCACAGTTAATTAATTTGATGGAAAGACTGTAAAAACAAAAAAAAAGGCTGAGTCTGTGAACCTATGAGCCAGTGAAGATACAGAACCATACCCTGTTCTGACAGAGCCCACCTGAGAGAGCTGCTGAAGCTCAAGATCGCAGGCAATATAAGAAGAGACGGGTGCAAATCATATTAGGACCACAGCAAAGACAAAGGGGGCCAAGAATAGACTTACGTGCGCACCACTGGCCACATAAGAGGGTGGAGGCTGTTATTAGCATTCGTTAGGAAGCCATAGGCCCAGTTAACTTCACATAATGCAGCGCTATGTCCTGACATACACAGATAACGTCTGCGTCTCTCTTCTTCACCAGCTATTACTGTAAGCTTCGATCGCTTTCTCTGTCCATTCCACATGGTCCAACCCTCAGGCTGTTAAATAAAACAGAGAACGACAAGAGCTTAGCCTGAGATTATTGACGGCAAAGACTGAGCAACCGAACAAAAAGCCAGACAGGTAGACACAGAGCATATAAAACATACTTCAGCCATACGCTGCCAACACTGTGCAGAGTTTGATGAGCTGCAGAATAAGCCAACTGTTAGTTACAGGTTGACTTCACTAAGAAAAACAGCTCTGCAGGAGTGTGTTCAGTGCTTTTACGCCTATGTACAGTACACTTTCACACACAAGCCCATCAGAACTGCATCAAACTGGGAATAAAAGTGTCGCCTTTGCCAAAAAAACGATTTTTAATAACCCCCTTGGATAGTTCCTCAAACTAATTTGAGGGACAGAGGAAATGTTACCACCTGTTTGGTTTAAGCAGTCTCTTTGATATTTCCATTTTCAAAAAGCAGCCAGGGTAAGTAGGTTATAGTTAATCTTGTGATTTGCATAACCTTGTGTGGTGGCAAACAAATTGAATATTCCTTTTAATACGAGGACACAGTATAAACAGCTCCCGTTGCCACTTGTTTCTGCTCTGGTAAGTCAGATGGCAATTTTCACACGTCAAAGATACAAAGGGTTCGACACCTATGCTTTAAAGTGGACGACATCTTAATTCTGCTCTCACAGAAAATGCAGAAACAGAAAGTGTTTAAACCAGGAGATAAGTGATCAGTGTTATAATTTGTAAGTAAGGCAAACCTGCTTCACACCAGAAGCGAATGCAGGCGTGTTTCTGGGTATGTTTGTTCCTCACAGCTGGGCCGGTTGAGTGTTGGGTACCTTGTAGGCTCTAATGAGCGTGTGCACAACCAGGTGGTTGCTCCACCACAGTCTGTGCCATGTCTGACGACTGGGAACTTGGCCCTGGAGCAGAGTGGAGGGTGTCTTTCACCCGCCTCACCGGACGGGTTGGAAGCTTGGAAGTGATGGAAGAATACATCCCATAATCACAACACAGGGAAAGACGGATCCAACAGAGGCAAGTATATCTATCTCTGCTTGCTTAATAGATGAAGGAGCCCCTAACGCTGAAAGTACAAACACACCCTAGTGCACATTTATTATTATCTCGGACATATCTGAGTGTTTAACATTGTTTTACAGAAATTAATATTTCTATTCCTGGGATTAAAAAAACTATTTCAGCAGTATTGTCCTGCAAAACCTCTGCAAAGTCAAACACATCAACATGACCCAATGTTTACCCTGAGCATCGACTTCCTGACCTCTGCTGGAGGACGTTTTACCGTTTCATTCTGGCAACAGAGCTGACACCAGTGCCCAAACACGGCCCGTTTCGTTCTGACTCTGTTCCGCTTTGCCTAGACCTTTAATTTCTTAACGTCAACATAAATCCACATAATCACCCCAAGTCTAGACATTGCAAAAGCGATATGGCAGGAAAGAGACAGTGCTTTTTATTTCTAGAAACCACATTTACTTTGGACTGCACCACTCTTAGACTAATGACATTACCAATGTAGGTACGAAAGGCAACAGTGAAGGTGAGAGATTCAAGGGCAGCAGCCACGGCCTCTGCGAAGCAGGTGGAGTTTCCTCAGTCTGAGCCCAAAAATGCCTTGGCAAACCGTAACCTAATTTAATTGTGTTTGAACTTCGTCAATCCAACATCAAATCAGATTAGAACTGACCAGACTACAATAATAACCCTTGCAACTACTATTTCTCCTCCTCTAAGCTACATCACATATTTGTACTCGCACATTTTTTTTCCACTGTGTTAATTATATAAGCCAATTAAACTTTCATAAAGGCTGAGCATGAGTCATTTGAGCAAGTGGTTTCAGATTGATGGGCTTCTACCTTGAGTGGGCTAAACAATAAGCTAATTGTCCCTCCCTCCCTCCCTCCCTCACTCACTCCATCCTCGCCTTCTTCCCCCTTCCCAGCCCTGCTGTCCTTCACATCTAGATTTTCATCATTCTGGCACTGAACGAACAGTATGATCAATCATGGCAAACACTGAAAAATGGGAAAAAGGAGTAGGCCTGAGTTGCAACAGCATCTACCAGACAGAATAGTGTAGGTCTAAAGGTTGATTTAAAGCTTTATGTCGCCGAGTCCACCGTTTCAAAAACTGCACATGCTTTCGACTACTAATATATTCACAAACCTTTCACTCAAACAGCGCACAGTAATGCTTGGTGCTGCTTGAAAGAGACTTTCTCCTTATTCATTATTTGCATTTGTTTTTGCTGCTGCTCTCTGACTGACCTGGAGAACGCAGGGTCAGGCAATTATGAACTGAAATGCCATTTTGTTGTAGGGATTTTGTCGCCTGACAGAGATGAAGTAAAGACCAGTAGCTTGTTGGCATTTTATTAATAGTGTTCATCAATGAAAGGACCTGTGCTGCTGGGTAACATTACAGGCTTGGTGTTAAATTACATCCTGTTCACAATAATTACATCACTATAGGGGATAAAATTGGACCAGCTATTTGCTATAGAAAACATATAAGCAAATTAAACAAGTGACTCTGGTTTTTCCTATTTCTAGTGACATAAATTATCATGTCACAGAATGACACATGAAAAAGTCTCAATATGTCATCATTGTTGTTGATCATTGTAGGGTTCGGCTGGCACAGTTTGCTAATGTTCAGTGTCCAAATACATGTGTGATTTAAAACAGGAGGCACCAGTGACTTGTTCAATGTCGAGGTAACCCAGGCACACGGCAACCATCAACAGACAAGTCTGTAAACTACACTTGACTCTGTGCACGTGTCTGCAGCTCATTTATTCAATGCCAGCCTCGGTACAAAGAGCGAGAGAAGCAGATAATGTGTAATCCACTTAGCTGAGCCAAGCCTACACACCATTTATGGAAATACACGTCATGAGGTTATTTAGAAGCCCTAATTTATCTAACAAAGCATGTTTGGAGGAACAATTAAATTTGTCTGAAAGCCCTTGGTACACGTGCTATCACAAAAATCAATCACATTTCCTATGATTAAATAAAGCATGATTCCATTAAATTAAAGTGACAAATGTGGTGCCAAGTCTTGGTTTAACCATAAGAACTGAACCGAAATAAATCATCTAATGAAGGAATAGTCTGCAAATAATCTATTATTCCTTTGTAATCTGTAAAGATAATTTCAGTTATCTAAAGTTATCCAAGTACTGTAAGCCCATTCAAAATATAAATACCTAAATACTTACAACCAAGTTACTAAGTCATTAGTAATTAAATAATACTAATTGATACAGTTTTATCAGGATATACTTTAATTAAGAAATTATAATAAAAACAGTACAGCCTACAAACCTAAAGTACAATACATATACAGCCTTTCTATTTATGATTCCATCATCAAATAGAAATCACATTGTCCATGTAATCAAAATATAGGGAAACTAAAACCATAAGCACATCCCTAAAGTAAAGGTTTAAACATTAACAAAATATCTTTCATGCGATCCTCTCTTTATCTGAGTCCTGGCTTTTCTGTAAATACAGTATTGACACTGTGCTTAACGATGGATAGTCACACAAAAAAAAAAATCAGAACACAACCAATGGTCCAATATAACAATTACCATGAATGCATTATTTGGTCTGAGATTAATTTTACACCTGTGATCATTTTATTGATGTTTAGACTCATATTAAAATAAGATGTAACTATAATATGTGTGTTGAACTTAGATATCCCAGAGGATACAAAAGAGCAGCGTATATTTGTAGAGTATTTGATAAATAAATATTACCCATGCATAGACTACAGTATGGGATCTCATCTCTTCATTCAGGAACCTCGCCACAGCCTGGGGATGGTAAATAATGAAAAAAAATAGGTAGTAAACACAATATAAGTCAAAACAACCAAGGAGGATTATCACATCCTGGATTATCAATAGAGAGAAGTGCCCACAACCATGCATATGATGAATATTTGGCAATATTTGTAATTAGTATGAAAAAAAACCACACATCACGTTTAGACTAAATAAAGGCCAAACAGCAACCAGGATTTACTATTGCTATAAGTCTCTGAAACATTTCACCGTATGTGGTGACATTCTACGAGGCTCCTATAATACCATCAGTAAGAAAGGCAAAACAGTGTTTTGGTAGTTTGTGTGTTCCGATCACATACTTAAAGGGAGTGTGTGTGTGTGTGTGTGTGTGTGTGTGTGTGTGTGTGTGTGTGTGTGTGTGTGTGAGAAAAGGTGATTGTAAGCACAAGATTGAGCACATTCAGGTTTCTGAACCTGGAGTCTCCTTAAACTGCAAGTTGCAGCTCTCCCCATGTTAATGAGAGTCTGACATTGAAGGGGACATCCCAGAATCCTTGGGTGAGTCTGGAACGTTGGTGGGTGTTAGGGAAGAAACCTTCTCATGGATGAAACTGTAGAGGCTGACATCAGGACGACTCGTGGGGCAATTCTTACACACTACATTGGAATACTGGTTCAAAAAGCTGTACAGCTGCCCTGTTAGGGGAAAAAAAGAAAGTTAGACAAAAAGTACAAAAGCAGTGAGGGTCACCTAATGAAAAAGCAAGCAACATGAAAACAGTAACAGAAAAAAAACTAAGAAAAATGAACATGCGCTCATTTATAAATCAGACACACATACACCCGCACACAAGCCCTGAGCTTTTCCTCTGTAGTTCCACTTTAGGAAATGGATGGCTAGCGGGGAAATACTCTGAAAGGCTTCAATAAATGTCAGTGGAAGAAAAATGAAAAGAGGGGGAGGGGAGAAGATGGGGTCAGTTCAGACAGTAATCCACTCTGGGGTTGAGGCTGAATGGATGGGCCAAGAAATGAAGATGGCCCATAAAGTGGAATAACTTAAGGAACACATAGACTGTATTCAGTTATTTATGCGTACTGTCCCTGTAATGACAGCAACAAGGACAAGCTCCAGGCTGATATCATCATCATTCCTGTTCATTATGTAAAGCAGGTAACTGCAGTTTGGCCAAACAATCAAACTCCTGCAATAAAATACTAAATATATTGTTCACGGTTTTGCAAGCAAAGCTTACCAACAGTGATCTGTCTCTCAGTGAGGAAAGTGTGCATTTCATAAACATCTCTCATAAGCTTAGCATCTCCAAATGTGAAGTATGCTACATCTCTGCCAGCCTCTGCTGAAGCCATCAATTGAATCAGGGCTGAAAAAGAGAGAAGGAGAGAAGTGAACAAGGCAACAAAATATTGGATTAGCACCATTAGTATTCTTGAGTTTCAGTGTGGAATCATAAATGTGCAATTTACTACTGAAAATAAGCTACAGAAGTTAAGTAATTGGTCAATAAACCAGATAAGGAACAGCTTCTGGCATATGCCAGACAAGCAATTTGTAACAGAGAGGTAAATAATCCTACTGGTTGCATAGGCTCATCAACTGAACTCAATCTTTCAGTCCTTACAAATTATGTGTTAAGCTTTTTAAATATTTACCACAATGGATATTGATTTCAGATTAATGAACACAAAGCAAAGCATCATTTGGAAAAAGTCTGTTTAGGTCTTATGTAATCACTACATCTCAGGTCAGGAGAATACAGTTGCTGCGTTCTAAAAATACCAGCTATGCTAATAACAGTGCTGATAGGCCAGTTCCTAAAACCCTAACCTGGGAACTGAAGTCCAGTGGATCTACTCCGACCGTCTAATAACAATACATCCAGTTCAGATGTCTTTATAATACAGATGTATTTGTTAGTAAAGCACATCCTGCATGAATCCAAACACACCAGATGCACCTGTTAATAAAAATGTGTCAGACACTAACAAACACAACTATCAGAAATTTGCAGAGTGGTGTAACTGAGGGGATAGTAAGGGGCTGCTTATGAAGAGTGATGCTGTACAGTCTGGATTTATGGTGTCCCCTCACCGCAATCAATCGCCCTTTTAATGGAAAACATAAATGTGTGTCAGCTGATCAATACCGGGAGGGAAGGAATGGCTGAGTGACACCCTGGGAGCGCTACTAATTGACCAGGGAGACCAGTATCTTGGGCTGTGGTGCACAGTCCATAGGACACAAACAGCAAAATGTCCTTCAGCAGTAGTGTAGATGCATGTGTGATCCTGTCTGCGCTACAGGTTTACCTTTACAGCTCTGTAACTCTAGACTGCTTCACACTCATTCACACTATTACATTGTCTTTAGTTTGCCAGAATATAGATGCATGTTTGTAGTACAGCTAATGATACCTTTGAGTCGTGTGTCTCCACCAAATGCTCCACAGCCCCAGTTGCCTGTGGCTACTGCAGAAAGGTGTTTGTTGTTGGTGTTAAATCGGACAAATCCGCAGTATGCCTGGAAAAACACAGCAGAGTAAGAGAAAGTGAAGGTGAGGTAGCAAGTCAAAGCTCACAAGCAAAAGCATTTAGCTGAAACTTTCCACCCATCATGACCAGCATGACCTAAAAATAACATCTTCTCACAGATGTCGAGAACTGAAGGGATATTTTATGAATCTGGAGAGATTATATACTATTGTCTTTAATCCAACTGTAGCTGGCTGGAGCCCCACCTTGTTGAGTTCTCTGGTCATCTTTTCAGGGGCAAACTGATCTAAGTAGTTCCTGTACTTAAGAGCATCGATGGCCACAATCTCCGTACATCGTCTTTGCCAGGCATCCCTGAAAAAAAAGAGAGGCAGTGAACGCTCTCATCGTTCTAATTTAAACAACACATAACATCAAATTCAACTGTGAATCAATACCTGGGAGTCTCGTCATTGTAGCTGTCCATCCATTTGTAACTCTCTGCATATCCAGAATATTTACTGTACTGTTCAGTGCCTGCAGCACAAGAAGGAAAGTCATGGAAAACATGCCATTGCTCAGAATTGCTCAGAGCACACAGCAGGCTAAATCTGTTTCAGCGCCTTATTTCTTAAATCAAATTTAAAGCTTTCTCTGCTCCCCCTGTGAGTACACAGTATCAGCTTGTATTGGATTGTTATAAATAAAAGCCACTGATTTAATAAGTAATCCGCTTTGGGTTTGGAAATGAAGAGCTTTCAGTCATAATAAGAAAAAATGGTTAGAGCAGAAGATGCCAAACATGGCCACATTCAGAGAATGCTCGTAATTGTATAAAATATCAATGTTTCATGTCATGGTTACACCAGAGATTCCACTACCAGACAGTTAGTACAGTACACAGCATTGTATACTGGTGTATGAGTTAGAGCTTAAACTAACGCTTATTAAAGCACATTTCATTTCAACTGTCTTGTCCTATTGTCCAATCCTGACTTGATGTAATAATGTTTACCAAGTTTTTCTCCAGTACGGAAGTGTGACTCAAGCTAATGGTTTGGGTTGATTGAGTGAACCAGCAATGACTGTAAAACTGGGAAAATGAATTATGCTTTTCAAGCTTTGACTAAAATGAACAAAAATTATTTGAAACCAATCCTGCCAGTCACATCAAAGTACTTCGTACAACACTAGTACAACATTACCACTGTCTATTTCTTCAGAGCTGTCCTTTGAGCATCCTGATCCTACTTATCGTAGCAACCTCTATCACAGCATCCTGGCTATACACAAGAGCCTATGTGATGCTTAGGTGTCAAGTGCACTCAAGTTATGGCACCATGCTTAACTAGACAGAGAGAAACAAAGAGAGCCTGGGCTTAAAGAGGAAGTCTGTTACGTGCAAGGAATATTCTCAACATTTTAATGAATCTATGGCGTAACTAGTCTATTCCATTAGTGGAGCAATGACCTTAGTTGGGCTATAAATTCCTTCTGTCCAAATGTAATAAAGTTAAGTGCAGAGAAGGACGAGGAGGAGGGCAAGTGGGAGGCAGATAGAATGATAGGAGGCATGATGGGTGGTGACTAAGCATTGAAGGTGACTTGGAAAAGGTGGACGTTTCAAAGCAGACAACACAGCGCCATACAAAACAGGTACTGAACAAAACAGAAGGCATTTTGAACACGCTTGCATACGGTATTGTGTGGTATTACTGGAACAGATGAGAGTCTCTAACACCACGTTGCTAATTCCTTTTTCGCCCTGCATGTATACGCAACAAGCAGTGTACACTAACAAATACAGCTGGTGCCAAGTTTGCCCACTGACCATTTTTCTTTCTTGTTAGGCACAAGTTCAAAGCAGGCTCTATAGACAGAATCAATCATACGCCGACATTTGGGAGCACGATTCATATTTGAGTTTCTGTTTGCGTACAGCTAAGTTATTATACATGTACTCCTGTCAAGAGGATTGATTTATCAAACAGCATAATGACGCCTTTGACTCATTTTATATCCCAGTAAAACAGAAGCACCAACAGGCACAAAACAGGACAAGTGGCTGTTTAATATCTGTTCAATAAACATATGGTCACCAATCTGAGCCCTGCAAGTTTTAATAAAGCCAGATTTCAGTCTCTGATGCATCACATGGGTCCTTTGTCACAGTCTCACACAGATAGGTATATTAAGTTTACACTGAAAGGCAGCTGTCACTTGCCTAAGTCTGAACTCAACAAATGCCTATAAAGACCGAACAGAAACTAATATTTAGTTAATGTTTGAGGACATGGACATTTCCGCAAACATGTATTTTCATATAGATTGCAATACATTAAGATTGCAATAACATAGCCTTTTTCACTCATTGCACTTTTCTCTAATATACTCTAAATATGTTGATTTAGGTTCCACATAAATTAATCACAATGTAGGAAATAAGCAGAAATGAAATGTGCTTCAATCAAAACAAATTAAAACCCAAAGTATTTTCCAGGTCTAACTACTTCCCCACAGAGCAGAACCTGAAGGTGAAATGATTCGTGTAACATGTACCTGTGATGATAAGGCATTCATTGTACTCCAAAGCCTCGGTAAACAGACGAGAGACAATGAGTTCAGGATTGATGAGGAACCTGATTTCTTCCTGGACAAGTCCATGCCCAGTTACTCCTCCACCAACAAACATATTTGCAAAGTCCACCTAGTGAAAAACAAAAGTAGACCAGTTAACCAGTGGCACAGTCTTTCTTCACTAACACCTACATTGTGACCAGGTTACAATGCAGTCAAGCGAACATAACAAAATCCAATATTGACTAACCTATGTTAACACATTTTGTCCTGCTCATTAAATGCGGAGGAGAAGAACTGTGAGGTTTAGCTACTGTCACTGCTATCATTGAAACTAATTATTCTATTAGTGTCTTGGTCAACTATTGCAGTCACTAAACACAGATAAATGTTCAATGCTGCTTCCTGCTTCTGCATAATCAGATCTGAAAATTGCAGCAAAACAAAGATGTTTCAAATACAAATCCACACTCATTAAAAAATGTGAAGTCAGTGGCAGATGTCAAGATCTGTCAATTTGGCCTGATTAAAGTGTCTCAACACTTTTCAAATGGATTACCACAAAAGAGAAGCGAGAACTGTGTGTTTCTCTGGGACACCTGTTTTTACAAAGAAAATATGTTGATATAATCCCGGAGCTTCATGCCATGTAGGCACAGCCCTTGCTGCTGTGGCATGGATAAAAGTACAGCCCATTCAATCACAGTGTTGATATTTAAACAGTCTGTCAGGGGTGAGGGTTCTGCTCACTGACCCACAGCTATGTCAATCTACGTGACAGTGAGTGTTTTGTATGTGTGTGTCTGTTTTCCAACCAGCAGCTCTACTCCTCACCTTCATCACTGGATCACCCCTAACCTCACCCCCTGACAGAATGACAACCTGCTCTGCCCTATCACGGCTCGACACAAAGCCAGCACCCAGCCTGCTGAGGTAGCCATCAATCCGACTGCAGGACTCCTGGCCCACTGGGTCGCCAAGGTTTTTCTTTTTGCGTTTTTGCCTCTGTCTCCCCCACCCCAGGGTACTCTCCTCCACCCTTGCCTCTCTGAGCTATTCAAGTGTATACATCAGCTGTCACGCAGAGTAAAATATGCACCACCCACCCTGGAATGCTGAGGGGAATGGGGAGATACGGCGAATCAATGCCGACACAGATACAAAACCAGTAAACTTCGCACTTATGCACAAAATGTATTGTACACCTACTCAGGCAAGCATCTTTGGCTTTGAAAGGTAGAAGCAATGTGTGACATGAAATCTGACTCTCAAAGATGAAAATTTGACTTTTATTATGCCAGATTTTAAAATAACTGATTAGTTTTACTTGGGATTAGATGCAAATCTGCGGAAATTCCTACCTGCAGCATCCCGTATCCATCGTCCTCAATTGTCCCCTTACAAGTGATATGTAGACGTGTCAGCTGAGTCTGGGAACTTTGATAAAAAAACAATGCAGCATATTTAATGGCCACAAAAGTATCCTTTATAGTTTGCACTGACTAAGCAGCCAGGTACAGTAGCATACGAATATGTGTCTAAAACAGGATGTGTGCTACAACCAAAGAAGGTGCAATGTTAGGTGTAAAGTGTCACACTGATGTGAATTCTAATGCAACATCATATATCCCAAATGAATCAAACTGGTCAGGAATGAACAGGAAAAAATGTGTTACCTTTCCCAATTTGGTGGACTGTTCAGTGTTTGCCTTGTGAATGTAACAAGACCCTTGGGCTCATTCTTACTGTTTTCGGTTACTCTCCTGAAGTAACAAAGCAGAGTTTTCAACTTCTCAATTTTTTTTGGTGAAGACCCTTCAAACAACCTGAAACAGAAATTGAAAGGGAATTTCAGTCCACTTGAGCGATTTCTGTAAGGCATCAAAAAACTTGAACAAGTAAAAATGTTTTTGTAAAAATTAATTCTAGGTAATACAGGTCATTACTTTCATTACTAAAATCATCAGAGCTTTCAAACTAGCCTTCTACAGTAACCATAAAAAGTAGGCTACTGAATGGACAGCTTGAAAGCCCCCCATGCAGCTACTCTCCCTCCACCAAAAGCAACCTAAGCTGATGAATAGTCACTGTTCAGCATCCACCTTTCCAATTCCTGAATTTAAAAAAAAACAACACACATGTCCTCCACTATTTAAATTCCTTACAAAGCATCTTAATCGTGTTCTATGAACTCACCACCCATTCAACCATAATTCCCCGAATCTGTGTCAATTTAGCACAAAGTATTCAAGAGGACAGCCAGCCTACATAGTCAGTTTGAGTGTTCTAACAGAGATTTGCAGTGTACAGTGGCACCTAATTATGAAGGATTTACTTGCAAAATATACTGCGTCAGCTTTAATTTCTTGGATATTCATACTATTATATCATCTTATCTAAGGTACCTTTACCTAGTCAATGAAATGCACCAGGGAACAAGGTTTCAGACAGTTTTATCCTTACCAATTAGGTATTTTCTTCTATATGAGTAAGGCCACCTCAGTACACACAAACAAAAAAGATGTATTCCCACCAATTAACTTTCATTGTTAACAATACTGTTTTCTGTGTCATTTTCTTCTCAAAAATAGGAAAACACAGAATAAAAAAATCTCCTGCCTTCGTTCCTCCCACTCAAATCTATCACTTAATAGAGGACAGACCTTGACAGTTCTGCCAAAACAGCAATCAGCAGATTGCTTGCTGCTCCGCTTGTCGAAGACAGAGTGCTACTGTGCCCAATAAGTGACGGACACTCCCTCAATTACAGCGGGAAAGGGAGGGCCAGTAACGATCCAGGGCCCATTTTAGACTGCACGGGTTGTCTCGTCGTGTCTCATCTTCTGAGATACAGGACTTTTTCTTCCTGTATTTTGCTTCAGGCAGAACTGCTGATAGTGAAGGCGAGCCCAAGTGACTGCCATCAAGTGCTGGCATGGGTCTAAATCCGTCAGCCCCTCAGCTGGAATCAATGCTTACATCATTACAAAGGGTACGTCGCTTAGCCTGCCACCAACACTTTGATGGGAAGGAAGATACCATGCCCTAAGGATGACTGACTATTAAAGTAGGATAAAGGGTCAGATAAAATGAGGTTCAATGAGAGATGAATAGGGAAATGTGGTCTAAAAAAAGAAATAGCGGAAAACTGAGTTGAGGTCAAATCTGGACTACATCATGTGTATACTGAGCTGCCTACAGACCACGAATACATAACAAAAGGTAACAAAGCCTCATAACTCAGTTATCTTCCATAGATGACTTTTAATCAGTATCAGCTGTGGCACAAACACACTGACAAAAGATGTCAAACTTTTTCATATGATTAAACATATGTGTTGAAAGTCGTCTTATCCAATAAGGAAATTTAGTATTTCTCAAACAGAAAACAATCTTATCAAAGACAGATTCCACAGTCAACCTAGGTGCCCAGTAGAGGTTAAATATTTACTTAGATGTTGCACACTGGTGCAACAGTTATTACACAACAGGTATGGGCCTGATGGCACGCCAAAGGCGTCACTTACCTTCTTCTCAGCTATAAAAACAATTTGTCTCAATTAGTCCACTGGTTCTGAGTAGGTAGAAACACATAGCACCAATTTCGCAATGTCTCTCCCACACAACAAAACAACAGAAACACAGAGTCCTGCCCACACTCCGGTCCCAGTGTATAGGCAAGAAGCACACAGGGATGTCACAACTACGAAAAAACAGCCAACATCCCCTTGACTAAAAAAACACAACAATGAGACTGGAGACTGGTATTAGTATCTAGACGTAACCAATTTACCTTAATACAACCTACTGCGTGTGGCCACTCCACACCTATGGAAACTTACTATCAGTAGGAACCTAGTACAAATATAGAAATCATTTATTAGGGTTTTCAGGGCAGCAGTGCCCCCTTATGGAAATCACTTTACTTTTCTCTAAAATCAGAGCAAGCCAGATTCCTACAGAAACAGCAAACAAGCAGCTGTCAATAATCATGAGCATAATACATGTTTGAATTATTTGATGGCCAATTAACTGGTAACAACACTACTGGCAGGACTGAATGTAAAGTTGACCCTATAATGATGTCAGTGAAACCAACCACGCTACTGTCGGGCATCATCATAAGTTTCTTCTCTAAGGATACAGACCAAGAATCAATATATGAAATGTATTCAGACTCCTGCTCTTATTAATAATGTACAGAGGGGCTCAGCAACGGACGATTTTTATAAATAAAATGCATGTGCAGCACTCTAAAATCCTGTAGTTATCTCCTAATAATTTTGTCGTTTACCTGTTGAAGTTGATCTCGGGGTAATTGCAGTACTCTGACTTGCGTGAGTTGCGTCGAGGGAATGTGCAAAAGAAAGCATTGGCCAGAAGACAGGCTATTTGCTCCTGAGACAGGGTCAGGGAATGGTTCACCCTTGACTTCAGTAATGGAATTGGCTAGAAGAGAAGTCAAAACAAAGCGGGTATTGTTGTTTAGTATAGAAAAGTGAGTGAGAAAGACAGAAGATTAGAAAGGTAAATGTCAAAACATAAGGGCAGATGATGGAGAGACAAGGTTACATTGGCAAAATAATGGGAGTAGATAATTAGTTTGACCATCTAACATGCAGAGGAGACAAGGAGGGTTCCATTAAGTAAATGGGTGGTAGTAATTAAGGTCCTGGTTTTCTTGCTCTCCCTGAGGTTTGTTCAGTCAGACACAGAGGGACCATCTATCTTCACTGATTAGGGCTAAAGAGCCTCCCAAGGCTGCCCAGTTAGCAGATCAATACCAGCTCTAATAACACACACATAAACAGTATTGTGACACTTAATACTGCAAAAAGGAGGAAGAGAAATCTTCTCTGTTCAGGTACATCAAATCTGGTTAAAGTTAAAACTGTGCTAGATAGTCCCTCTCTAAAATTAATCTAAGAAAATTGGTTTAAAAAAAATAACCATCACATGCTGACCTAAAGCTGAACTAAATTTACTGTGTTACAAAAAACACCAATGTTGTAATTGTTGCATTGCTATAACTGATACCAGAGAACAAGAATGCAGACATATGAGGATGACAGATGGAAAGTTAATGGATCTGACAAGGACCTGCTTCATTTAATGCGAATAAAATAGCTTCTGTTGTGTGAAGGGGGTCATATTAGTCCTGTTTTTTCTCCAAAATATATAATTCAGGCGATGTTTAGTGTGGGGGTACAAAGATGAAGTGAATTCTAAAATTCATAACCAGTGTCAACTCTGTGGAAAGAACTAAGTGGAAGTTCCTCAAATGGATGGCAGAATATGAGACAGACAGTCTGTTTTAATGAAGCAGGTTCTGACGTGGACCAAAAAGGAGCATTCATTCTCAGCTAACTGGGCCGATACTTTGCAATCCATCCAATCATCTAAAACCTGTAAATGTACACACAGTTTGCGTTCAATGTATTTTTTTTTAATTACATCAAATTACTCCAGAAACCAAAATAAAAACGTTTTACACATTAAAATTTGTTTACTCCACTTACCATGGTGCAGAGGTCTCGAGCCTTCAGTGCCAGGTCAACCATGGCTGGTAGTATGTCATCAAACAGGCATTGGACTTCGAAGTGCTCAAGATACTGGGGAAAAGTGAAGAAAAAAAAAAGATACAAAAAGATATATATATATAAAGAAAATATATGAGGTTGAGGTTGTGACCCGATACCAGTAACCAATATCTAAAAGAAAGTTCTCTTATATCCGACAACAAAACTCAACGTCAGAAAAGGCAACGGGTTTATTACTGTTAGAGTATAAACACCTGCGCCTCAGATATCAATAACCCACTTCACAAACTGTTTCAAAACTAACTACAATCAATCTGGGAGCAGGACCACACTCATCCAAGAAAGCCATACTTCAGCCTACCACCTGGCTCAGCATCCATCTGCAGTTCCCTAAAATAAACATCCAGTTATTCCATCATAGACCCAGATTTACAGCGCAATCACTTATGAGAGTATTGGCTTCAAACGTCACTGTCATCAATTACCTGGCTTATTCTATCAAGGTAGAGAGGAGAGCCCATGTTGATTAAATGGGCCTTCTGGAGCAAATGCAAATGACCAGTTGTGGAGAAAGTGACGTGTCTGAAGTCTATGGTGGGGGATTTGACCGAGGGCCTTTTATATGGCTGGCCAGGGGCATTTATATGGCTGAAGAGCAGGTCTGACTAAATGCTGTCACAAGTAATGAGCTGGCAGATATCATAAAACGCTCTTGTGGGACTAATAGGTGGTAGTTGAAGATACGAGTGAGGATGAGGGTAGACAGACGATCTCTCGGTTTCTACAGCTACAGCAGCTGGTCACAGCAGTAACACAGGGCGGACTGCACAGACAAACAGCAACTTCACACACCAGCAGACAGTGTTCCAGCAGGGGCTCCCACACTCACTGCTGCAAACAGTCAATTAATGACACATCTGACATTTATTCCAAGCTCAAACTACGCACATTTCCCATTTTTATTTTGAAATCTTCTAAGCGACCCCTTTATCTTACTTTACTATCAAACTGACATTAATATACTTTTTATAGTCCAGTTGAGAGCCACAGACACAACACAAAAAAGATAAGGGTGTTGTTGTCTTCCTGCTGAATGCTTATATTCTAGTGTAAAATCAGCTGTACGTATACCCACACTGCATCCCAGCACAGCCCTTAGACATTCATCAGGAAGTGACAGTTTCATTTGGCAGGGGAGAAACACTAAGACAATTTGCAGACAAGCCCTAATTTGGGTAACTCTTCTCTTTACCCCTCCTGTGGCCATCACGCTTTGAGTGGAGTGTCAATCACTGGCCCAGGAGTAAAGTATCTCTTGACAATTAATCCAGTCCTGCACAAATATTGCTCCAGATTGAATTAGAGGACTGAGAATTGTTGCAATTTATAAAGTGCTCATTGATGCAAAATGAGAAAGAACATAGTAACAATATTTATATAAGAATATCTTTAGCATTAAGATTTAGTATTCAAGCCCAAATGCTGTGAACATCAGTATCACCTTTGAATGATCAGCAACAAAACAAATGTGAGTATAGAGGGAAATACTGCACTGAGTGTAGTGAGCTGGCATCGCTGACACACTGCAGTGCTAGAAGAGTTACATTCCTTCTGGGCTTACTTAGCATCCTTACACATTTAACGATTCCTTTTAATTAAATTGGATTAAGCTATAAAAAGACTCAGGCATCTATTGATTTACTGAGCTCACTACTCACTCTAAAAAATAGGAGAAGAGGAGGGAAAAAATTATTTTGCAGTGGTTTGAATTTAGCAGAGCAATTAGTAATGAGAAGGGACAAACCTGGACGGATGTTACCAATCCATGAACTAACCTACATAGAATAAAACAAGGAACTACATGTGTTAAATGCAACCAAGCAAGGTTTGAGTTTCTATCTACTCAGAGCTTTTATTATGTTGCTACTTGCTTATTACTATATCTGCAGAAGTTATTTCTGTAAAACATTCTTTATCGATCATGTCAACACAGGAAAAACGTACCTCTAACAAAACATATGTAATTACCGTCCCTGACTGACTCAACAAAGGAGAGATAAGTTGGAAAAAATGGTGTTCCCTTGGTTCACCTGCAGCAGCTGCTGTCGCCATGCTCTGTGCTCATCTGTCCTAACTGTATGATGCATATTTTGTCCTGTGAGACTTCCAGTTATGGGGAGGGGATGACGCACACTGATAGGCTTGCTTCCAAACATGAAAAACAGACTGCCCATACTCTAGCTTCAATACTCATTAGGTTAAAAAGCCAGTCTCTCCAAGACAGATTAGAGCGGATCACTGTTAGCAAATGCAAAGAACACAAATGGCTATAAACGTGTTTATAGATCTCCTCTAACCACTTGCATTTGGACACCTTACCTCTGTGCAAAGAAGGTTCAGGGCAGTGAAGTCCCATCTCTTTGCGTGGGCTGTGTTGTATCTCAATATGGCATCCTGAAAACAATTTTAGTTATTTTAAATATGTAAAAAGAACATTGATATGATTAAAAGTCTTCTAATGCATCACCTAACAGGCTATGATTTGTGTAAACTCTGCCACCAAGTGGCTATTTATGGAGTTAATCTTGATCCTTTGAAGCCATAATGTGGATGGTTGGCAGGAAGAATGTAGTTTACAATGAATAAACGTTCTTTTGTTACCCTATACCTGCAGATGGTGAAGTCTTTTCTATGTTTTGGAGTTTCAGTAAGGACAGAAAACTACAAAACTGTGCATGCAAGTCTTTTTCTACACATAAAACATGTTAAAGCCAAATTTGATTGCTTACCCTCACATCCAGAGAGCTTTTCAACCCTCCCTTCAAGGCTGTTTGAATCAGTTCCCATCGGCTTTGGACACCACCTCCATCCTGTTCAAAACAACAAAATATTTATTTCAAATTAATTTGATTTATCGTTAATGCTTCTTTAGTGAATACCTCTTTGTAGTACACTGCAACAGTTTGAATAAACTCTGTGATACAGTTAAAGAGCAAGCAGGAAAACAACTATTATACCTCAGTCTCCACAGGAAACAAATTCTTCTCAGAGCAGGGCATCTTCACTGACACATCATCCCACGCATCTTTGAACTTACTGGGATAAGGAAAAATACCTTTTCCCTCTCTGAGGATATCAGTCTTTAAAATGGAAATAAAACAAAACACAAAGAAATGTTTTTAGATATTGCAATTTGTTTATATGAGTAATACTTATATTACATTATCACTATATATTATATAAACTTGCTGCCAGATGAAACTTTCTTAAAAGAGTACTTAAAATTCTAATTACTTAGATTTAAGTGGTGATAGATAGACAGGAGTGTAGTGTGGGTGACAGTGGCTGCACACCAACAATGACGGTGTTCCTGGGGGAATAGCAGTGGATGCCTCAATGTGATAAAAAGCTTGACTGACAAAAAGCCCCTGAAGGGACCGTGGAGGATGACTTTGCTGTTCCCAGCTCCATTTTCCTATTTCTGTGCAGTAACTAAACAGGTTTCTTACACTCTCTCTGTCACACATCCCACTGAAGTCCACACAATGCCTAATCGCAAAGAAACGAGTTAGAGTAAGTCAGACTTACCCTGACTGTGACAGTGTGGTTAGGCATTGCTTTTAAGTAAGGCAAAGAAGGGGCACATTGGGGCATTCTGTTCAGCTCATTTATGGGTGTTCCCCTCCATCCTTTGTCTGTGTTATGCAGTGAAACACTGTACAGAACAAAACAGAACAAATTAATCCACAACACCATTACACAATGGGGCTACCACATAAAAGAAAAGATTAATTTCTAATACTTTAATAAAGAGAAGTATAATGTCCACAGGTACCTCTCAGAAAGTACACTTGACTGGCTTCCAATGCTAGTCATATCAGATTGGCCACTGCACTCCATTATCTCATCGTTCTGAGTTCCAATGGTACTGATATATCCAGAACCAGAGCTGATGGGAAACTGATGAGACTTCTCTGCAGAAACACTGCCTCCACACTCCATATCTGTAGAGTTATTAATACGACTGGTCTTACAAGTTGAACTGTCAGGAGATGTCAGCATCTCCATATCATTGGATGCACTTGAACTTGTTGCAGCACTTAAACAAAGGGTAAGTTCTGGGTTTGGAGCTGGTGTCTCAAAGCAGGTTGATTTAACAGGGTGAGGACCAGGTGAACTAGGCCTCTTAGACTTCTGTCCATTAGAACAGTGCATTTGAGCTGCACTCCTTCCGTTACTGCCGAGGTCAGCCTCATCCAGCTCACTTGCAGACCCACAGTCCATTGAAGTGGGAGATGCTTTGTCATACTGCATGTTCTCTGACTGCATGCAGTTTTTTGTAGTGTCACACTGTTGTGGTCCAAAATATCCATCTGTTGAGCCTGTTTTTACAGAATCGTTATCTACATCATCTGGCTTGACTGCAGCAGCCCCGCTGTAGAGGAAAGGAAAAGCCTGTTAGCGAGTTGAATCTACAAAGGCAATAGCTTAAATCTTCTCAGTTACAAATCTGAGTAAATATCTTAGGTGCACAGCATCATTTTACCTTCTTTGAGAATCCATCTGTCGCTATAAGGTTAATCCAGAAAAAACAACGGCTGCCGAGGGGAAAAATGACATTTATATTAGCTAAGATATAATACAGAAATAACGCAGATAGACCCTGTCTGGTTTAAAGGGATGCTTGTTGGCATTCACATAGACAGTAAGACATCAAGGCGTGTTTTGGACGTCGGTCCACTTTATAGTTCAACTTATGGGACAGCTCGGGTGCAAGCAGGTGATTCACTGTTTAACTTTCACTTCGGCTTCTTCCCACGTTACGATATCAGTTGCGTTTCACACAAACAAGCTGCACATCACGACAAGGAGCTGATTCTGCCAAGTACCACAAAGCTAAGACGAGCTAAGGCTAACTGACTACCCATCCGCAGAACGTTACTTCTGACAATGCACGTCAAATCATTCGTTACGACAATAAACGATATTTCTCGGTGGGTGTCATTGTTACGCTTTTATCTGTGCGCAACACATGGCACGGAACAAAAAAAACACAAAGAGCTACTCCTGCGCTAATCTAGCGTTAACTAGCTAAAAATCTAAACGTTAACGTTAGCTTCTTATTGTGGATAGCGGTTCTAGCGGTGCTGCGCCTACAGAAACGAAGAGGTGCGACTTACAAGCATGTCCTTTGTCGTTCAAGACGTCTGCGTTTGGTGCGTAGGCCACATAATTATCTATTTGTATCTGCAACGATTTCTCTCCAGAAACACATCACTTTAAATGTAATCGCCCAGCTTTAGGTTTAGTTTCACTTCGTTGTTGCGGCTGCTGCTTCTTCTTCGTGGTCTTTAATCGCGCTTCGCAACCAGCACCAGCGCCACCTGCTGCTTGCACATCCCTGCGACAGTAACGAGCAACACTGAAAATCTACAGAATGAGTTTAAAATAACTGTGACATATCCGTAATACAGTGCATTTAAACAGGACCGTTTTATTCCCCACTTTCTACAATATTTATTTATAGTCTAATCCTCACTATGTAACATTGCTCTATATGTTATTCAGACAATCAAATGTGAAATCATCACAATCAATCATTTAATACACTGAATTCTGAAACGCCGTTACACATAATAATAACAAATCTGATGAAACACATTAAAAACAAATTAAGCTCAGCAAAAAGTAAAACATTGATCTTTAAACTGGATGTTGCCTTGTCCCTGGCCACAATCTGAACAATGGAGGACAAGTCATAATGTAGTTAATATGTTGTATTCCAGAGGTGCAAATATCTGACAAATGTGTGACTTAATCAAATTATGTAGACCCAGATGCGGTGAATATTTGTGGCTGTTGGAGCATCTTTGAGTCCTGCGCAGTTACCTGCTTTGCATTGCTGGTAATCCATTACTGACCTGAATTTAGTTTTCATTGTTGTATACAGTACTCGATTCTTCGGTTGTCTCATGTTCTACAAACTCAGTAAATATATGTGATCTCTTTCATTCTGTCTTAAAACTTTGTATACTGTGAAGAGACATTTAATGTTTTTGTGTTAGATAACATTCATTAAAAATTACTTTTACTATTTACATAAAAAAAATTGTGATTCTTGGCTTCTTGATTATAAAAAGCACATTAAGCGTTATATCTAGTTTAAGTAATACTGAGAGTGCAGAAAAAGCATGTAGGTGGAATTATAGGTCCGTATGCCAGGAGCAGAGAAGGTGACTGCTTATTTAAGAGGAGAGTTAACAACTGAAGATCCCATTGAAGGAAGACGGACAACTTCTGTGAATCTCCTCAGGAGAAAGGCTTCACAATCTTCATTGAGATGTAATTCTGTAGATTGAACGTAAGGCATCAACCAAATATTCAAATGCATTAAGCTTTCGTATTATTGATATAAACAAGCAGACTGACTGAACTTACAGGCAGTGAGTAGAACAGGATCCCTAGGAACAAGAGAACCAGCAGAAGAAGAATCACTCCAATGAAAATCCATCTGAACCTGCGCCAAATGATGAACTTCATGGTCTTGCATGGGTTTGTAAACCAAAAGAATGACGTGTCAGGGCGGCTGTTGAATGGAGACAGACAGTATAATTCATAAAATGTAAATCTGTGTAAAACTATTCATAAATGTGTGTAATCGTCTAATAATTTACTTTGGTGGTTCCAGCTTGGGATTCATGTTGGGCTCATCTCTGCCTTTCCCAGCAGGTCTCTCTTCCATCTCCTTCTCCTCCACTATTTCCAAGGTCATCTCTACTTTCCCCTGTGAAACATTGAAACATAGTCTTAAACAGGAACCATGTGAAACAATGACCCCAGACTTTGCTTTGGACATAAACATACACCAAGTTCATGTTTTCCATCCTTCTCAATGGCACATGGCCACCAGCCTCGTGCAGACTTCTGGGAGAAGAGTGAGTAGTGTAATGGCTGTTTGGAGGAGTTTGCCATCCCTGGTAACATCTTTAAGCTGCATTTTTCTGGAGTCTTGGCAGGAGGTATTAGATTAAGTAGGTCCAGCTCAACTGAACCTGCAACACAGATTTAGGTAAGAAAATGAACGTGTGTCTTTCTGGTGCACTGGTGTATTGTGCACGTGACAGAAGATCTTTGCCGTTTAAGGTTTTCCATCCTCTAATAATGGCAAATTATGGAAACATTATCACTGCTGTTTTACCTAAGTAGTCATCCAGGGAAAATTTGTCATTGTCCCAAATCTGGACTGTAAATCTGGGAGGAGTCCTAAACTCTGTTTTGTCCAGATTCCAAAAATGTTCCTGAAAAGATATAAAATATAAGATATACAATTCACTCATACTGTACCATAGCAAATGAAATTCACATCTTATCTACTATTACTGGACGCTTTGTTCACTGTTCCATGATTTCACTGACCTTCTTCGAGACAACACACAGCTGTTCTGCAGGCAGGTAGTCAAACTGAAAGATGAACCTCCAGTTAAAATTTCCATCTCCATCCAGAGATCTGTAATGGACATCTGTCTTCTGCTTGTCCTCCTCCATTCCTGACATCCATCTAGGAATAATGAGAATATTTTATCCAGATTAGCTTAGATTTCCTGATTTTTTAAAGCCCACTATAGGTAAAAGATAAACACGTATAGAGCAGATGAATCAAGTACTCTACCCTTTAACATAGATGTCACTCATCTTCTCGCCAGTGATGCTTGTTTCATCCAGAATGACATCAGCTGTGTTCCAAATAATGGCCCGCAAGACATACCTGTTTCACATACACTTCATTATTATATTGTTATAGTTCAGCCTTCAATGACTTATGTTAAATTATAATCACAATGTCAAGTGCTCACTTCTTGGCTTTACGTGGGGAGATATCACACGGAGGCCCTGGCAAACCGAGGCGCTTGGGGAAAATGTCTACCCACATTTGAATCCGTCCCTGTATTTGCATAAAACTCAGCTATTACGCAACATCAGAAAGTTGATCTTACACACACCTACACCTCTGCTAGTAACTAATATTACTAAATGTACGTCTACTAATGGAATTCAAAAGCAATATTGCTGTCGTTTTGGACCTGGGACAGGTTGGGTTGGTGGGAGCTGAGCAGGGTTCTGGTCTCCACATGTTCTGGTACCAAACCCTCATTTCTGAGGACGTGCAGTGCCAGTCGCTCTCTGGCCGGGCCCAGGTGTGAGTGGATCACAGTGTTGGCCTCTGAAGATCACAAATACAGACTTTGATGCAAAGAATAGATAACAGATAGATAAAACAATGCATGTCAATTCTACATAATAATGAGACAAAAATTGTGAGATAACAGAAAAAATCCTTATACCAAAATCTTGCAGGTTGTATTGCTTTCTTGAAAAAGACAGGGAGCTGCCATCTCCCTCTATGCAAGGATTGGGAACACCTCGCACTTTGGCCAGGTTCTGGAGGATCTGAGAAGGCTTCAGCTGGTCTCGCCACTGATTGACCCCTGAGCTTTAAGCATATAATTGTGCCTTAATTGCATCATAAAGGTAATGTCGTGGGATGTGTCACCATATTAATGTGTAGCCACACACTACCAGCACAAAGATTGTATACTTACACACAGTAAGTCTGTGGCAACCCACAGCAGGACCTGAAACGGGACAGCAGTCTGTTCTCCAAATCGATGACTGTCTCACCCACTTTTTCATCGCTGCTCAGCAAGTCATAATCATACACAGCAATCTTCAAGTCCTTGTCTTGAGGTAGGAAGCAGGACAGTTCAAACATCCTGGATGAAAATTAAACACATGATGGCGCATTGATTGTAATACCCTACACACAAACTGGTTCTTAATTATGAACACACACCTCCCAAACTCTGGATTAAGGGTGTTTGGTTTGTAGTGGTCTCTGTCATCAATTGTTTTCTTCCCTAGTGTTATTTTAATGTACGGGTCACACTGAAATAAGAAAAGAATCTTAGCTTTGGCAGCAACAAGCAGCTTTGTCATGTTAAATACATTTAGTCCAACAATACCTGTGACTGGACAGAATGTATCACTAAACTGGGAGGGCTGTCAAACAAAACTCACCATGCCATTAGTGTCTTTAGGCTGCAGGTCAATCCCGCGGACTACATATATCCTGACCAGACACTCCTGAGGGCCACTCTCAGGAAGTTCCCTGAACTGTTGAGGTGGAGCTGGAACCCCAGGGTCATCAGGCAATGGATAAATCTTGAATGAGCCCTGTAACAAAATAGCAAAGACGAATATATTCACACACTGAGGTAAAAATGCTCATAAAGGTGTGGATCTTACACGAAAAAGCAAGAATATAATGGCAAAAAGCATCTAAATAAAATCTAGGAGCTTAAAACCTGTTATGTTTGCACAAGATGGCAGACAAAGGCCAGGAAAATGTGTACTAATGTGTTGCATAAATTCTAGAGTAGCTGTCAGATAGAAACATTTCTTTACCTTAAACTCTCCCACCACAGAGGGATCGTCTTCCTCATCTTCAGTCTTTCCTCGCCGAAGTTTGAAAGTGCTGCAGAAATCACTTAGTCCCTGGAACTGTTTGATGTTTTCTAGTTCACAGTTGTAAACCTGAATGCCACAGAATGCAATAACGTGCAATTACATGTCATGCAACGAAATCCTGTTTAGGTGTTGCCTATGTATAACAGCCAGGGAAAAATATTTAGTTTCTACTATTTAACTAAGCAAGAACAAGGATCTACTCCCCACGCTGTCATTGCTTGTTAAAACAGCATAAACTCAAGCAGACAGTAAATCACTTCTTGTGTGTGCTGTGACATGTTCTTACTTGTAATCTGTCGTAACCCTTCTTCAGGTAAGGTCTACACTTCTCCTGCTCTCCAACAGAGGCATAAAACTTACTCCACCAGTCTACTGTCTCCTCTTCCTGGAAAGCAAAAATTTACTTTTTAGATGCTATAGATAAGAGGACTATTTATTAAATGCAAAATCCTTACCGTTTCTGTATGAGGCTGTAAAGACATAAACAAATAATCAATACTCATCATTAAAACCATATATAAATACCACAAGACTAGCTGTGTAAAAAGTTCATCATTACCTTAGATCTCACCGTTGAACTTTCAATGTCTATGACAACATCTCCCTGAGCAGCAGCTATCATTGCCACTGCAAAGGTAATGACAACGTTAATCACTATTTGCATGTAAAGTACATTATGTGCGCTTGTGAACACAAGCGTGTATGTACAGTACCTCTAGCAGACATGCAGACATCGCTGTTAATGTGATACGGATCACAGCGGAAGTCCTCCAGACAGTCAATGGTGCACTGACCCACTATAGGTTTCCTACCGAAGGGTCGGTGGTCAATCACCTTGAGCACAATGGGAGGGGTGTACATCTCCTCTTTGGGAAGAAGCTACAGTGAAACAACAGGTCATGTAGACAAATATTTGAATATATATATATATATATATATGTATAATTTTGTAGGTTTGACAGTACCACTTTGAGAAGCAGCACAGATCCAGGGAAATTTGGGTTCTTCTTGAAGTTCTTGATGACTGCAGTTTGAACAATCTCACCACCACATTCCACTATCAAACTGGGAGAGGACACTGTGGCCAGGTGGTAGTTCTTCATGTTTCTTAAGCCCCAAGTCAAGACCTAGTTTCATATAAACACATCAGGGGTATAATAAACTTACACAGACAATGCTGCAGCATAGAATAAGTCGATGGAAATGATGAAGGGAATTTCACACGAGAAGTGAAACCACAACTGCAATGTCAGGGTGTGGCTGGTCAAATGGCTTTGTAGCTGTTGTTAAAGGAGGCGAACGGCTTGATGGTTTACCTCGATTGCAGTGAGCTGCACTATAGGCCTGATTCCCTGAGGAACCATGTAGAGCTTCTCTCCACGCCGAGGAGGGATCAGAGGCAGATCCCCGTCATTCACCTGACGTCCAGAGCACATCGTCAGTAAAGTCACAGCGGTTGTAGTACTGCATGTTGATTTAATATAGTGTGTCTTTTACCTTGTCCTTTAACAGGAGCTCTGCAGCTACCAGTACATCCCCAGCACTGTGCCCCTTTTTGGTAACTGGAAACCACAGTAGTTTAGGGCTGACATCCACACTGGGGTTTAGTTTTACCACTGGGGGGCATGTGCAGCGACCCATAGGCTCATCTTTACCCTAGTGAATGAAGTAAGGCAACACATTAAACACAGAGTAAAGCCTGATTGGATTCATCTGGAACCACAGTTGGTTTTGTATGATAAAACTACACTTTAAACACTGCATGTACCACTTGATCGCTGTCATACAGCTCCAACACCACATCAGGAGGGTTGCGGGCAATAGTCTGTGGGTCTCCATAGATTTCAATGTCATCAAAGATCAGAGTTTGATCCCATGTAGGGTTCAGAGTGGCCCTGATGACTTCTGTGGTCTTACTCACGTGTAGAAATGACACATGAGCATAAGGATCTGGAGAGAACAACATCAAACAGAAGGTGATATTTTGCGCATCGTCAGTAGTTTTCATTTATTCCTGCTGGCTGGAGTTATACTTTGTCTTATTATTCTGAGCTATACCTCACTGCTTTGTTTTTACCTGAGAAACTGTCTTTGTCCATAGCACAGAGATTCCTTCCCTGATACGCGTACACTCTCAGCTGGTACATATAAGACCCTGGAGAGAGATCGGTTTTTTACCAATATGCCAAACTGCATCACCACAAAAAACAGCTTAAGCTCACGGGACACTCGATGCACTGCTGATTAGGCACATAGACATGTTTATGTTTTTTCGGGCCGGGCCAGGAAGTGTAAAAAGCTTGGAGACCTTCATTAGCGTCTGTGATAAAAAGGAATTTTATCTGACCAGAGTACTTACGGCTAAAGCGGCAGGAAATAGTGGGTGTGTTGGCACCAAATAGTTTTGTTGCATCTGTTTTACTGGTCTCGTCAACATCAACACCCTGTTAACGAAAAGCATGACGAGGTGAGTTGCTAAGCAACACTTAACACTTACAATAAACGTAAATTGAGTAAAAGAATGCAGAAGTAAAACAAACTTATTGAGTTATTTGCCAACATCTAACAGGAACAAGGACAAGCTAGGGAATAATGACAGGATGTGACTCACATGACATAAATAAATGTGTTGCCATGACCACTACCTTGTTATGGGACCTTTAAAAATACTAAACAGAAATTGAAATACTCAGAGGTGTGAGCTAAAACCTACCAATGCCCCCTCCAGTCTGAATATGGCAGAGGCCCCAATGTGGTCTGATGGCACCATCTTTCTTCTCCAGCGGCGGCGGCGAAACGTGTCAGAGGAACGTTCCTTCCTATGAAACTTCCAGCCAATCAGGGAGGAGTATTCCCACCCTTCCCCTGGGTCTCTTCTCTGGAAAGAAACAATGCCAAGAAAATAATGACAAACTTGCTGAAATCTGTCAAATCTAGATATTTTTTTTGTCTTCCACTATCTTCCACTACCTCACCTCAGAAGCAGTCGTTTTATTAGAGATCTTTTTTCTCGGCCTTATGAGTCTCTTCCTGCGATGGACATGGTACATCTTCTCTGCTGCAACCCATGATTTGGGCTTATCATCAGTAGGAATAGTAATTCCATATTCCCAGCCTGGTTTCAAAACAGACACACACACACACACATACCTAGTTAGCAGATTCACACTATTTTAGCTTTAACACAGTGACAATCCAGTCATAATGTAAGAATCTACCTTTCTCATCCACAGCTCTGTTGCTGTCAAAGCTCCAGTCGTCCTCCCAAGTCCATCCGGGTGGACACTCAAACTCTGCAGGGCTCTGAGCCTTTTCTCCATTCTGTACAGTTATACAATTTATATCTACATAATTAACTATTTCCACATAATTTTACTATGAATACTTATAACCTTTATTTTAGCAGCTACAGATTTGTTTGGCCATTGGGGAATAACTATTATGCTTTTTTGCTCTTCACCACCAACTCCTGAGGGGAATTTCTGACTGTTCAGCTGTTAAATGCTCCACTATACAGTAGTTGCCAGCTGGTCTTTAACTTAGAGTGTTTACTGTGCTGCTCTGTCCATCCTACAGATATCTTATTAGAGATTTTAATCTGAAAACAACTTCCTGTAATTAAACTAAATCAAAAAAACAATAGAGCAGTAGTTCATAAAACAAAACAATGAGCCGACGCGTGTAAAAACACTCCACACGGCTGATGAAAACGTCAGAGTGTGATTATAATGGTAAGATCATGCTGTGGCCAAAATGATGTTATAACAATTAATAATAAGTAAAACCCAAACCTCACATCTACAGTATGAAGAGTCATGCACATACAGTTCTTTGGTAAAGTCGAGCACACACATAGCTGCACAGGAATAAATGATAACATTGAAAGCATTGCGTGTGTGTGTGTGTGTCGTACCACATCTGTGTAGGGCTCTGCAGCTGGTTTCCACTCGCCACCAGGTAAACGTGTTTCATTCTGAAACACTTCGTCTGTGAACTCTGTGTGGCCTGCATCTGCTTCTGTCAACAAGCTGCAAAAACCAGCACAGCACACGTGTTGATGTGAGGTTTTGTGACTCAGACAGTAACTATGCAGGACCACGATAAACTGCTCAGGAAGACTGAGTTTCAGAAGCTTAACTTATTTACATGACCTAGGAGGGAGAATGTAAGCACATCACAAGTAGGAGGCACTAATGAAGGGAAGGTCCCTCCTTAAATCTAAACACTGGCTGATGCAGAAGACATTTTACTGCAGTTTCCTGTAATTGTGCTCATGACATGTTTCTGTGCTGTGACTGATACAAGCTCTCACTATACTGATAATTAATGGGAACGTGGAGTAATATGATTTTGGATCGTGTTCAACTTCAACTGTGATGAACAGGATGTTTGAACTTGAAAATGTACGAAGGACAAACACAGAAAGACTGTGTGCTCGTGAGTGATAAAACGAGATTTTTAAACATACCATCGCTCGGGGTCAACAAACCAGTCTCCCTCCCATTCCCATCCTCGTGGTGGCAGAAAACGTTCTTGTTTCAGTTTCACCTTTCCGGTCACGTCTGAGAACTTGTGGCGACCAACCAAACCAGTGGTTCCCCACTTCCCAAAGACCTGGGCCTGATTCTCATACTGCAAAATGACAACACAGGAAGAACTGTTAAAATCTGTCTGTATATATTTACTACTAACATTCCGTGTAGCTACTGTACCATTTCAGCATATACACTGAAGTTTCCCTCAGAAAAGCTGTTGAACTTCTTCTCCTCAGCACAGAGACCAAGCCACATGTTGACCCGCAGCTGAACTGGGACCTTCACACCTTTGTTTTTGTCCATGGGGTACTAACAAAATGAAAAGTTAAGTTAAAGAGCCACAGCAGAATGAAACAGACATGTTGTGTGAGTGGTGCTACATTGATTCATTTTGCACCTGCATAAAGATGGTCTGGGTTTTCCCACAGTGTTTGCCACGAGCTTGTTCACTGAAGCTGGAGTAGAGGATCTGGTTAGCTGGGACACGAGCGAAAGACACCCTCTTCTCTCCTCTTAACATCCAGATGATCACGTCTGGCATGCTGTTCTGAGGCTGATGCAGACACACAACATTTCAGCTACAAAATAAAAGTTCCAGACTTGAGCTGCATTATATTGTGTATTTTCTGACCTCTTCTGCCAGCTGCTTGATTCTGTCCAACCAGTCTTCTATGTCACTGACAGTGGCCTTCACATCAGTGGCCTCTTCTCTCATGTGACTGGCCATTTGTTTGATACTGTCTAAAGAAGCATCGCGCAGGTTTTTCACTTGGAGATCCAGCGTAGTTACATTCGGACGGCCCTCCAGCACTGGTAGATGGAAACTGTCAAAAGCATTAATAACAAATAACAGAATTGACCAAACATTTAATTTATGAAAGATTAATAAGATTTACTTCATACAACCAGTAGGTTTGAGGCACAGGTTCTGTCTTACCTGTCAAGGTCCTCAATCAAGTTGTTAATGAGTTTGAGCCACATTTCTACCAGACGTGCCTCTGACACCTTGGCTAATATGGCTGTTCTTAAAGAGGTGAGGTTGGCCTCCTGACCCGGACATTCACAGACAGATAAAAGTGACTTACTGAGAGGTTTTTTCCAGTGTAAACATGATATTTAATCACTCTGACATATTCTCACCAGCCTGTCAGCTATGAAGAGGAGAATGTTGACAGTGTCCAAACGGTGGCTGACGTCTTCCCAGTTCGAAGTGACTATCACCACAGGCTTAGTGTCAGCCCAGGGCAGGTAATAGTAGTGATTACCTGTGGGATACACAACACAATGACAACAGTTATTTTAACATACTTTCCTGTATCTCATTCCTTGGTGCTGTCCACGTTCTCGCTCCGTCACAGAATGGACTAACGCACACCTACCATCGAATACGGCAAAGCTGTACTGGGTGGTGGAGGCCAAGGGCTTGCAGGTGGAGTCCAGCTTGTTGCCATAATTACCAATGCTGACCTCGAACTGAATTGGTTCACCTGGCTCTTGGAGCATGCACGCGCTGTGGAACACCGCGCACATAGAGTACTTCCTCCTCCGCTGGTACCTCTGCCCTCAGTAAAAGGGATGTCAGAGTCAGAGGTTAAAGCAGATTTTAGATTATCTTACTGGAATTTCAAATCAATTTAAATATTGACATTTTCAGTTCCCAAGGTCTATGTCGTAATAGAAGGTAAGGTGAATAAGCAATCCATGACTACTAGTAGGCTGCAAACTGTCAGCCTAAGATCTAAAGGTAAGATAAATAACGCAGTGAATTCAGGGTATTAGTATTAAATGTATACCTGTGCCACCAGAATGTCATCACTGGAGATATCTTCAACATTTTTATCAATCTTTCCATCGAGTTCTGTAGACAGCTCAACAAGGACTCTCCCCCTGTATGCAACCCCTTCACCCTGCACCAGATCAAAATGCAAAACCTCACATCTACATACTCATAAAAATGAAATATTACGTGTCTACTAAGGCTGCAGTTTTGTTTTACCTTGCCCAAGTTGAGTTCATCATACGGGTCAGGCAGACCAGTGAATTCTCTTGGACTACCATACAGGTTGACATAGCAAGGTCCAAACGCTGGGAGAAAACCAACCTCTGATGATGACGTGCCTACTGTAACACAAAGCGATTGTTTAATCGTGCTTACTATACATTAATACAATTAATATTCACAATAATGAAAACACTAATATAAATATTGTAGCTTGTGTTGTGATGTTGTTATTGTTTATATTATGCTTTATTATTTGCATTCAGAAAAAATATGTATAATTATAAACAATTGGTTACCCTCAGTATCTCCACCAGAGGAAGAAATTTTGCCTAGATTCAAAAACATTGTTCCCACAGCATCATCCTTAGTGAGACGATCCCTGCATAAACATGATACACTGAGACATTAAATATTGGCTTTGATAAAATCAGCTGTGCAACTGTGTTAATGCACCTCAGCTCTTACCAGTCATACACAGTCAGTCTGATGCTCTCACACATGGATGGGAACTGTAGAGGCGAAGGCACAAAAGATGGTTAGAATGTTTTTAAAACATAACATACAGTTCCTCTTATTATGAATCTTTCATACCTTGACTTGGAGCTTTATGGTTTGATTCCACTCTGGATTTGCATTCTTTTCAATAATTTTAGTGGTCAGCTAAAACAGAGTAACATGAAATTAAAGTTCTTGAATATGAACATTGAGAAACAGTTTATCATTCCTTACACATCAAATACCTTCTTTCCAGCAAAGCTAACTTCCAAATATGGATCCACCAAGTTTTTCCTGTCTCCATCGCCTCCAAAGACTTGTTTTACTGTCTGAACAAAGGCATCATCCACTGCAACAGAATGTAGTTTCTGATGTTAGTAGTTACAGTAAGATTCTTAAAAGGATCTGACTTCATCAGGCTACAAAGGTAATGGGTACAGGAGCTGTTGAACTCATGTGTTACATACTCTGCGGCATGTCCTCGGCCCGGTAGACTTTAAGGCTAAGAGTGGCAGATCGTAACGCGACACCAGCTGGCACCAGAAGATTACTTTCGATGTCATCATTCTCCCCACTTACCTCTCTCTTCTCACTCTACAACCACGAGAGGAGAGGAGAGAAGAGGAGAGATGTGTCACGTTGTTTTCCATTACTGTTTTGGTAACTAGATCTAGTAGTGGTTGACTTGATGGTGAGTAAGAGACATGCTCACCGGTGGCTCATCTCCTGTGCCCATGATAATTACGCTGACTTTTAGGTAACCTCTGGCCACTGAGCCGGAGTCATCAGGATCACTCAGAAGCAGCCATTTTCTCATAACGGCATGACCTTGGGAATGTACAGTTTTAACACAGTCAAATACCTACACAACTGTACATTCAAAAACGGTTGTATTTTACAATTAAAGACTGACCTGGTTCATCATAGATGTAGCTGATATCCAACTAGATACAGTATGGCAATAAAAAAAATCTAAGATAAGTAAAGCAGAACTAAGCATTTGAAAGCTGCACATGAATTAGCCTGTACCTTGAACTCTCCCAGTAAACTGTCAGCTCTTAGGGAGAAGGAGTCATAAACCTGTTGAGATCAAGACATTCTCTGATTGAAATTACATTCTCTATTGAATTGGCATTTTATTTTTAATTAATAGGCGTTATCTACTGTACATACCCGAAGACAAACGTTCTGATCGAACAGCTCTGCAGGGAGCATGTTAACGTTGTAGAAAAACATCTGAGGGACAGAGAACGTTATTCATGAATGAGCCTTTCTGTTGTCGCTGCACGCATAGTACGTTTTGATGTCAGGCACAGCATAAGACTTACAATTCATTAGGCTGAGATGTTTTGGCAAAAGAGAGAAGGAAAGGTGCATATGAGAGGAATCAGACACAAGCAAAAGCTCCACTGCCACAGATGACAAGAGAAGCTCCTTAGGTGGTTGCTGAATATGGTGAGAATTAGGCAGAATTGAAAGAGGACAAGACTGAAAATAGAAAAGCAATGCTAAAGGCCAAAGTACACAGTTTAAAAAGTTAAGTAAAAAAGTGGGATTTTTGTGTGACGTAGTGGTGGCGTCATACCTCATCAAAGTATGGGCTACTTCCTCTTTTTATTCTAGTCCTTTGGGTATGTCCGCATACATTCACCTTCACCACTGGCTTGATGTTGTTGCCAGGCAGCTGTCGAGCCTCGATAACGCGAACGCGTATCTGGACAATCACAAGCAGCGGGTGAAACAGCGGAACAAATAGCCAGGATTACAACAAGAGTGCCCTACTGAATTGGCATTTCTGATTATCCAGGAACAGCGTAGTCAGAGCTCAGACAATACCTGGAAGTCCTGAGGCTTATTGGCCAAGGCTTTGTGCTTCTTATGCCTGAGACGAATTGGCTTGTGGCTGGGTTTCCCAGGCTGGCTGGGTGATGTGGGAGCTGCTGGACTTCCACCTTGAACTCCTTCCTCCGTGTCTGCCTCCCCGTCATCACCCACCTCACTGTCTCCTGTCACAATCAACAAAAACTTTTAATGGCAAACTCTATGTAATATAATGTGTAGTTTGATATTGAACAGACAGTATATATTACCTGACAGGAACAAGACCCACAATAACAGTAGTTTACAGTAGTTTACTATTACAAATATTGATGTTAACTATAGTAAAGATAAGAGATGTGATAAGATCTGGTAAGACTCTTACCAGCGTCCGCATTTGGTTGTTCATTTAGGTTTGGAGCAGTGTTGGCAGGTGGCTCGTATCCAATAAGCAAATTAATGGTAGCCTGAAAAATAATAGTTCCTAACTTAGCAGCTCTATTCCCATATAGAAGCAAACACACTACAATACAATATATACAGTGTTATTACGCATGACACTGGATTCAGTGAATTCAGCTACTTCCTGCAGCTCTATAAAGATTCCAGTTCATCTTTTAGCAGAGCTGAAAAGCACTCAGCTCCGCCTCCATGTTGTAAAATTACAGGTTTCATGGTCACTTACATGTAGTTATTTAGTAACACATTATTATCTAAATGCATTCACCCCAATAGCCTGTTGTTTGTCATTCATCAAGGGCACATTCTTGGATGGGAGTGCCTTCAGCTGACTACTGGCCAGTTCCTTTAGAGAGATTGTTGCAGAGCCAATGAACCTGAAGAAGAAACGCATAAATACTCTCTTAGTCAAACACATGCACCTGAAAGGGAGTCACAGTAGCTGGAATGACCTTTTGTCTGAAAAGGTAACAGTAACATGAATAGCTAAAGGAAAAAGAGTGAACCGTGAACGCAGCTATAGTTTATAGATATGTTAGCTGATGGTTTCCACTTCCCAGTTTCACTTCTTCCCATATTTCAGATATTTAAGCAACAACACCTACAGAGGTGACTTTGCTTTCCAAACAGTCACAGGGCAACACTGACTAATAGGTGATTCGGACACGCTTTAAATGGTGACAACGAAATTTTGAAACAATTATCAGTACAGAGGCCACAAGCCTAGGAAATAAGAAAACTATAAATTACTAAATGTAATTTGGATTATTTGGAACTTTTTCATGTGGGAAAATGAAACTTGCAGCAAAGTCATCTGCGCAGTTAATACTGAACATTAAAACAAACAATTACACAGCTGGTATAATTTGAACGTACCCTCTGGTTAGATGTCTGGTGTTTGTATTTTTATACTAAGCTCAATACAACGTCAGCAGTCACCACAGTTCTCATGACAGACCAGCGCAAGCTTTTGTAGTCACCCTCCCCCCACCCCCCCCCTCGAGCACTGCAGACGGTGATCATGGAAAACCTCCCAGTGCCGGAGAGCTGAGTCAGACCAGCACCCCCACCCCACTGAGACTGTCTTAAATATTTACATTATACACATTAACCTGCACTGACTGATTACAAAATGAATCATAGTGTTTTCAAATTCATATGAGTAAGAAACATATTGATAAAGTAGGGAAAGTTTTTTTTTTCCTTTTAAGGCAACATTCCTTCCCTTAGGAGCTGGAGTCATGGGGGAGACAGAGCACTTTTCTTTCTGATACCACAAGTCTTAACATGATCCCTGCGAGTCATGTGGCTCTGCAGCTCAGTGAAGTTGTGACATGTTACCGTCTTTTTAAAAAAAACAGCAAACACTGCAGTAAAACTGCTAGAAGAAGCCAGCACTTTCACTGATCATGATCAGGAACACAAGGCAGCGGGATTTCACTTTACATCACCAGCCCTACATGGTGTAACGTACAGTGTGTGAATGCCCTGGGTCGGGGGGTCCTGTAATGACTACCTACACTCATGTCATGTAGATGTTACTCAGCAGCCTTCTTCCACGAATGCAGGAGCTCATTTCAGTCATTAATACCTTGAAAACCCCACTCAAGTAAAATATGTTCAGACAGCATACACTATAGCTTAACACACTACTTCCCAGTAGAATGCATGTTTAAATAAGTATTATAGTTTCCATATACATACTTGTGTTTGCCAATTGTTTCATAGTCTTTCACCACAACGTCAATGACGGATGACGCATCCAAGGAAGAACCTTTCAGATCAAACTCAAGCACCTGTTATCACACGGGAGACACATGTACACATCATTTACATCCGTCTCACATAGAGCAGCTTTATGTCTGGCAGCTCTGAGGAGCATAACGATTTCCACAACTTTGAATAGCTCTTACTTCATTCCAAACAGGATTCAGCTCATTATCTATTGCTTTGGTTTTCTTCTTTTCACCTGGAAACAGACTTATTATTAAAACACTACATAAAACAGTACAATCAAAATAAAGACTGACTGGGCACACGTTCGACTTTTTGAACATAATAATAATAATAGAATTAACTCTTAACTATTTCAGGATCTAACTAATCAAACAACTCTGCAAAGCAACGCCCCACATAAAAGCCATTTCTTACCTCTGAAGAGAATCGTAGTTATTGGATCTGGGTTTCCGAGTTTCTTTTTGGGGATCCCACTGGCGGACTCAACAATGACCCGCAGCATTTTTCCTAAAGTCCTACTTTACTCGGATAAAACGCTGCATGCTCCGCTGGGAGAGAGGCTTCACAGAGCGAACTGAAACACAGATGGATCCCGGAGGGCAGCCTCATTCATGAGTCAGAGTCAGGAAGCGCATCACACTGGGCTGCGCAAGGTTAACACACAGAGAAAACGCTCTAAATTTCCATTTAACTTGATCCGACTACACCACCTCCACAGGTTTCCTGCCTTTACTTAAACTGTTGACATATTTTTGACATATTTGCGTGGAGCGTGAACGTCCATCCACAGCGCATCGATCTCTTCTGCTGTACCACAGTGACACCTGGTGGTGATGTTCTCCATGACACCCTTCAGAGGCGAATTTACATTGTAGCCACAGCGTAGGGTGCATTTGTGTTATTAATTGTATATATAGTGTCTATATATAAAATATAGAACAATTAAAGCTCACACACTGGTAAGTTGCTAATGGGTTTTTTTCTAGTTTAAAACAAACGTTTTCGCGGCGAACTTGCTAACGTGTGCCTTTTGCTTCTTTAAGCTAACGTCATTAAGTGAGTTAAGCTAGTTAGATACGTAGTAAGTTCAATGTTTGGTCATAGAGAAATTGGTCAATTTCACGTGTTGCTCTTTCTTTACTCTATTCTGCAGCTTTATGCACCATATCTTTTTTTAAGAGCAACAGGGAGGAAAATGAACTTGTGTCTGGCAGTTAGCTAGAAGAACTCGTTAGCTAGATTAGCTACTTAGTTTAGTTCATGTAATGCTAAAGAACCAAAGACAAATAGACTTGGACCCATTTACTGTTTATTTTTGAAACGGTGGATTCAAACGTATGTAAAATGTACTAGCTTCACGCAGTTAATGTTGTTTTGCTTTTTGTTCTGGTCACTCGGTTTGTGAAGACGTGGCCTGAGATGGCGTCTTCCAAATATAAGGTTTCCCTTAAGAAAAAGCTCAACTCAGAGCTCAGCCTGGTTCTCAGGAGTCTGAGGAGGGAGCGTGACGACCTGAAGAAAACACTGACTGAGCTGTCCTGGCAGCTTGCACAGCTATACCAGCTAGTGGAGGTCTGTGTCTGTGCTGTGGGAAATAATGCAGAGGTTGGTTACAGCTGAGTGTTACTAAAACCATTTTTTCATCCGTGTTTTCACAGAGAATAGTCTCTCTTGAAACTGTCAGACAGGAAAACTGGCAGCACCAGAGAGATGGGAGCCTGGAGGAGGAGGAGAGCATCTCACCTGCTTACGTCGGCGAGGTGGAGACACCCGGGAAGCAGGTTGTGAGCGTTTCAGCAAGATGTCAGCATCTGGAGAAGGACGTGGCAGGAACGAAGGTGATGGATCATACTTTATATGTGTGACTTCTTCATGAGCTGGAGATACAATACAGCTGGGAAATCACAACATGTGATACTTTTCCATGTCAAAGTGTCTTTTACATTGTCTGTATATGGAGCATTTCTACTGTAATAATTAATACAATTTGTTTGTTTGCTCCAACCTAATTAGTTAGTATTAATTCATGTGATTAATCATTGACAATGACTCAATTTTATTCAAGTAGTATGAAAAAGAGTGGACTTGGTGCTTAGGGGATTTGATTTACTGGGCTGGCCGTGTTCTTACAGCTCCTCGCCGCTAGATGTCAGCAGCGTTTTTGTTTTGTTTGTTTTTGTGTTGGCTTGTTTTTCTTTTTTTTTTTTGATATTGTTCCCGATGAAAATACACTTTCATATGTATAAAAGCCTATTTCTAAGCGTTATTGTTGCTAGTTATACCTAAGACAAGTGTCACATCTTTCATTATACAGTAGCATTTGGGAGTAATAACATGGTTTCTTCATTTTAGTAAATGGGTTATGTCTTGTTATTATTAGGACTTCATGCCAAATGCACAGGGCTCCACTCCCACTGTAGAAGAGCTCCAAAATCTGCTGAGAGATGTAAGCGTTTTGTTGTTGCCAAACAAACGTTTGTATTTGTATTTCCTTCAGCATCTAATCTAATCTCATTATTGTGTTTTTAGTTCCTTTTTTTTATATGTCTGTGCTTTCTTTCAAAGTCATACCATAAGCCTGTATGCAATGCACTTGTCTGTGGTTTGAAACCGTTTCCCTGTCACAACTTTTTATATCTTCTTCTTTGTCATGCTGTTCATTCTTTTTTCAATCCCCCGAGGCCCTGGAGAAGAACAAGCAGTGGCTGGAATATGACCAACACCGAGAGGCCTATGTGAGGGGAATTCTGGACAGAATGTTATGGCTGGAGAAGCAGCTGAACGAAGCCAATCATGCCCGTTCAAAGCAACACAAAGAAGACCATTCAGATGGTAAACCAAAAGGACAGTGGACAGTGGGCAGTCAGTACGAGGGCATTAAGGGGCAACAGAAGGTTTTTAAGATGTCAAGATTGCCTTGAATACGCCTTCTATGAGGATATTTTCACAGTTCAAAATTGTGTTGTATGATGCTTGTGTGAGGTCATATGTATACGTTTTGTTTGTAAATTACAAGTTTCATCTTCCTTTTCTTTACTTTTTATCCTGATTTCTCCTTTTTACAGAAAAGAAGGAAGTAGCTGAGATGCAGGAGCTCTATGAAAGGTTCTTACAAAAAGCCAAAGACGACCTGGAGGAGCTCAGGAATGAGGTTGACTTGACACACAAGAACCTGTTAGAAATGAGGGAAATAAGTTTACTGCAAGATCATTGCTGCTTTGAGAATGAAGATCAACAGCTCAAAGACTTCCAGTGCAGGCTGGAGGTGGAAAAACGCAGATCAGCTAACTTTGAGCTTCAGGTACATCTTCATTGAGTAGCTAAATAAGTATTTCATGAAAAGTACAAGGGAGAAATAAGTCAAAAGAACCTTTTCAATTTTAGGCCAACCTCATTCAGAAAAGTATGTTAAATCGACACCATGAAGACCAAGAGAAAATTGCCGAGCTGGAGCGACAGGTATGATTAACTTCGCCAGCCATCTCATTTTTGTTTTCTTATCCTTTCTACTTGGATAGATTCTCTGTATTGACTAGACACTAAGGAATTTACACTTATCCTACCAGTACTAAATTTGGCAAATGTTAATACAGGAAAATGAGGATCAATAGATGTGTGTGTGTGTGTTAGTCTGTCCTTCTGTGTGTTAACCTGACTGTTTCACAGGTGTGGGCATGTTGTGCTTTCTTACACCTTTGCTTTTCTGCCAAAAGAAATATAGCATGTCTTGGTAAACAAAGGAGGTGTTGTTAGTATTATAGGTTTCATTGCCATGGAAACTTCTTTAATTGTAGATGAAGATTTCTTCACAAGACCTTGAGGATGAGAAGCAGGATTGTTCCTATTTAAAGAAGCAAATGATCAGAGTCCTGAAGGCGCTGCAAAAAACTAAAGAGCATGTGACAAAAGAGTTGAAGGTTGGCATCACCGGAGCTAAGGACTAGATGTATAATAAATATTTAGAATTAATCTTGTTGTTATTTTAGCTTTTGTTTGGCGTGTACTTGCCCTAGTAAGTGCATCAATGTTTACTTGTCTTTCTTCCTATTTGAGTGTCTGTTAACACAAAAATACTTAGTTAAGAATACTGACAAAGTGCAGAGTTACTCAATCAGAATTTCCTTAACTGTTACTGATGGATGACTCTATTTAACCTACATTAGAGAGACCAGCAGGATCCTCACTCCTGTGAAGAAGCACAGCCACCCTCCCAGGTGTCCAGACAGAGCCTGGCATCCTCCTCTTGCAGCAGCTTCTTGAACGAAAGCTTCCTGGAATGCCCGGGCTGCCAGGCTGAGTATCCTGCAAGTCACTACAGGGAACTCATGAGCCACATGGAAATTTGTCTTGACTGATCTGCACTTTCATTTCAATGAGGGATTATTTTTGAGTCATACCGTTGAACAGAGGTACATGTTATCTTAATAAAAGTCACTGTTCAGTTGGGTTTACTGAATGATTTAAACTCACAGTCTTTTATTTAGTTCTCAAATCTTTCCTTAACCTACTAGGACATAGCAAGTTTTGTTCACACTGTATCAGTGGAGTGTGAAATATCTCAGCTGTTGGTTGGATTGGATTGATTTATTATCTGGCTTTTTGTTTAGTGCTGTTACCAGGAATTTGAATTTAGTTTTAGGTTTATGACATTCCCTGTGCTAGATAACTGATAACTAATGGCACTGTGCTAATACTGTAATATTAATACTGAACCAGGCGAATACTACACGACCTGTGTGAAAGAAGAAGGTACATACCCTGTGACGTTCATTCACCAACATCAGATACAACAAAAGTATCAGATGACAGTGTGTGTTTGCAGTTAGGGTAACGACAGCTTCCAGGGTAAATGAACCCACTTTCTTATAAGGGTTGTGTGATATGACAAGCATGCATTTTTAGGATGCCCTCTAATTAGTCACTGTACTGTTCAATGCAAGTAAATAAAAGTATGTAACTAATCAAAATTCAGCAATAAATGTGAGGTCTATACCGTATTTCTGTTAAACTAGTGCATTGAATGAACATGGTTAAACACACACACACCTCACTAAGGCACCGCCCCCGTCTTTCCTCCTCCTCCCATGCTCTCGTATCACTTCATACCTCATCAGGTTCTGTATTCAATCATTTGACGCCCACTACAGTCAATCAATTAGTATCTTTTCAGCCCACATGGATTTTGACCGTCACTCCCATTTAATTCATTTGACAAACTTCTCATATTTTTCTTTCTTTTCGGATTTACACCAGCCTGATGATGTTGTCGGGACTGTTGTGGAGACCTTGGCCATCTCCACAGTCTTTCTCGTTTCTCTGGCCGCAAACGCAGGAGCCGCAGCCTTGGTAACCTGGGAACGCAGGCTGCTGGCCAACAAGACCATCCTGACCCTCAACTTGTTTGTGGCTGACCTGCTGTTTGTCAGCACTATCCCAGTGATTGTGGCAGCGCGCTGGACTGTGTCTTGGACTCTTGGGTTTACCACCTGTCACACTTTGCTCTATGTCATCTGTATGAGCGGCTGTGTCACCATCACTACCCTGGCATGCATCAGCGTGGAAAGACTCCAGGCTATTTTTCAGCTGCAGACCGTGCCCACTCTAAACTCCAGGATGGTCACTGGCACAATCATCTTTATCTGGGCCTTTTCTGCTCTCACCCCTTTACCCCTCAGTCTGTTCTGTACTGTGACTGAGGTGCATGTACACAAGCATGTACATGAACAGGTATGAATGAACTGATGCATAAAAGTAAAGCTGTCTGTACTGAACCTGCTTTTAACACGTTTCTCTATGTAGGAACATCTACACATTTGTACTCTTATGTGGCCTGACACAGCTGGTGAGATCGTGTGGAGCGTAACCTTTTCTGCCCTGTGCTTCCTTCTTCCTGGGCTTGTAATTATGATCAGCTACTGCAAAATTTTAAAGGTAGGTTTATTTCAGTCAGGAAATGCCAGACACACTTCAGGGGTGGTTAACTGTATGTAGATGTGATAATTGATTTAAGAACTTTCAATACGTGTTCTCTCAGTTCCATACGCATTGACATGTCTCTTTGTACTCTCCTGAACGTAGTCTAGTCTCTGTCTGGGAACAGAGGCGCGTGTGCTTTATTAAGTATCAAAAATTAAAACCGTAGCTGTGTGTGTGTGTGTTGGTTCAGAGGTCTGTATTATCAACTGTCAATATTTTATGTGGCAACCAGTTCATCCAGTGTGGACTTTAAACAATGCAGACAATAGGAAATGATTGTGAAAAGCCACACATTGATTTTAGCTCTCAGAAGAGTTGATGGGTGATTGAGAAACATTAGAAGCAAACATAAAGGATCTCATGTTCTATATTAAGTCCAGAACAATCAGGTTACGTAACGTTGTTGACATATATTTATATAATGTAGCTAAATTCAAAATGTCAGTGTCTTAATTTTGTGGTTGTTTTACAGATTGCTAAAAGTTACAGGCGAAGATTCCACAGCCACGACAGGCGGCCCACAGCTGGAGGCTCGGATGAGTACACGGTCTCCCGACAGGATATGAAGCTGTTCCGCACTCTCCTGGTCCTGGTGCTCTCCTTCTTCATCATGTGGAGCCCTATTTTCATCATCACTTTCTTCATCCTGGCCAGAAACTTCCTGGGTTACCTGTATGTCTCCTCTACCATGTTCTTCTGGGTGGTGACCTTCACACTGGCCAACTCAGCGCTCAACCCCATCCTCTACTCTGTGTGCCAGTTCAGAAACCACTGGCGTAAGTTCTGCTGTGGTTCCACTGTTGTGCCACTAAGAAGGGGAACGTTTGGCGTTGCACAAAAATGACAGATGAATCCATGGTTATCATGATTGTTGCATCAAGTAGAAGCATAAAGCAGCTGAAATGCTAAATACTGAATTGTTCTCATGCCACTTTTCCTGGTGTGAAAAGGAAAAACTTCCATCGATCTAATCTTCTATAGTAACACAGATAAGCAAATTTTCTCTGGAGAAGCGCCTGCAAATTAAATAATTAAGTCATTATAAATGAATAATTATAATATAATGTGGGCTCCCTGTTCAATATAGATTTTGTTATTAAGCATATTGTAGGTAACATAGTGGTCAGATGCTCCTCTTTCACCTTCTTTGGTAGAATCTTTTGACTGCCACCCTCCTAAAAACTGTATTAACAGTATTTAAAATGCACCTGTACCAATTGACTATACACACAGCATATATACGCATACACAGTATAGATACACACTAGGCAGACGGGCCTAGTGATCTATATCAGAGAATCCCCAGAATGATTCCAGACCTGACTTTTCTGCCATCAACTCATTATCTGTGATTGGATCTGCTCCAGTAAAACGATTAAAAGTGGTAGGAGTTAGGACTTGAAGCTCAGGGGCTTTGTAATGATTGTCACAGTAGTGAATCCTGGGACCCCTGTGTCCACTGAGCCCCTCTCAGAACTGCAGCTTTGTCCTGAGTGAACAGAGGAATTTTGGGATGATTGAGTAGAGCCTCCGTCCAGTTATACCCTCTAATTGGAGCATCAGATGGCGTTCAAGGCTGCTACAGAAGGGTTTGTTTATCCAAATATGGACTAAAAGACAAAGACATTCTTTGCCAACAATGTAGTTTTCAAAGTAGTAGTAAAACACAATCAAAGCAGCATTAAGTAAGAAGGTAAAAAGAAGGAAGGTTTCTACCACCTACTGAGCTGAGTTCATGCTCAGGCTCATAAAAGCAGATGCAGCGTAACAATCTAGTTGGAAAACACCTGCATACATGTTGCTAGAGGCCTACTCTGCTGATTCAGGCTGATTGCTGCAGACATTTTGACTACAGGGCTTGAATTAGAGCAGATGTGACATGCAATTTTGCTTTTTAGAGGAAGATCCCTGCACAGGTTGCTTTCTCAACTGACAGAAATTATAATATACATATGTGATAATTTTCTTGTTTGGTCAGGTATCAGCAAACGACTACTTTGTTTTCCTTAGCAGTGTGAAATATGCCAGGAAATCAGCCCCACAGCTGAAACATGCTAATGTTTGTCTTGGTGCTGTTTGTGTTTGTGTGTATGTGCATGACTTGCTTCTTATCAGAGATGATTTGTTATGTGCGAAATAACTAAAACATTACTCAGATGTATTAGTTCTGTTTGGTTCTTGTAACCAAAAACATATTCCACTGAGCTGGACCTTCAGTAATACAGTATATATACTTGTTAGTGCTTTAGCTGCAAATTCAACGGCCTCACTGGCTTACTTTTAGTTCTTGTGCTGCAAAGAAGACGATTTTTAAAATGTTTTCATTTGCCAATTATAAATTATTGTAAAGTATTTGGAATTGAAGACATTTAAGAGCACGTGTTCTTCTGTCTCTGCCTTACATGATCACCTCCTTGATTAACTCAGATTTAAAATAAATCAGTGCACCTCTGACAGGGCTACATTTCCCTCTAGTGGGGAGGTCAACTCATGTGGGGAGACTTTCACGCAGCGTGTTTGTTTCTACACCTACAGTGGCCCAAAAAGTGCCTTTTTAATGAATGCGTGCACATTATTTTTACGATATATATTTATTATCAGTTTGAGAAAACAACAAACTGATCCTGGACTTAAATGTCAGACACACCAGACTAAGGCATATCAGTAGCTGTGGCCAAATAGTTGCTAGACAGTGTGTGTTTGATTCAGATGATGAATGATGGCATTTACGAAGCATAGACACTAGTCATCATCTTGCAGCACTACAGTAACATCCAGTGTTCTCCGTGCAGCCTGAAAAAGGACATTTGTTGCCTTCTGTCCTTTTCAGCATCATGTCCACATGTTCTACTCTGTATTTCCGCTCAGAAGTAAGTAAATTGTCAATATTCTTCTTCTGTCATTCTTCGATTATCTGTCTTATTGGTAATAGCTACGTTCTTCCATGCTTTACTCTGAAACCTTTCTTAGAGCCCAACCCTGGCCGTCTAAATGCATGCTTTCAGATTTCAGTAAATTAAATCATATTATCGTTGTACACAGACAGGATATCAAATGTTTCCCATAAGGGAAAGAGAAAGCAACAGGTATTGAGAAACCTTTTAAAACCACAGCACGTTTCTTCCCAGAAAGCTCTGACGTATTTGGGCCTGTCAGGCACCGTGAGTAAACGTATTAACAACTCCGGAGGGATACAAGAAATTAGATGGAAGATGACATCATAGAGCACCAGGAAGATATATTCAAGAAAGTCTAGTCCATTACGGCGGAAGAGAACGTTGCAGTAATTCTTTAGAGCAATAGAGCAAAACCCAGGTAGGACTGGGCGTTTCTGATGTGAAATAAACATGAACCTTCATGAGTCTTCTTTGTCTGTAAGGGAGGCAGAGCAGATGTCTGACAGGCGGGGTTCCCTGCACCTCTCCCTTACATGACACATAGATTTTGCATCTACCAGTCACCATGGAAACCGCGCGCAAACCAGGAAATAAAGCCAGAATGTGTCAAAATGCTGTGGCCAAGAAAAAAAAACAGCTTGTTGTGAGATGGGTAGTAATGTTGCATGTGGCATGTTTCGTTTGTCCAGGACCTTGACAGCGTCGTTTGAGTACTGTGCCAAAACTACTGCTCTATTTCTATCATGGCAATTCATTTTCTTCGGGTTTCCCAGCCCGCTTCCCGCATTGAGAACCCGTGTGCGTCTGCGCCACAGTCAGCAGTCCGCTGGCTCATGTCAGGCGTGTGCTTTCTACAGCTGACTTAGGAGAGATTACTCCATTCTGTCGCCTATTGCGCGGGATCCTTTGGGAGTTTGACACAGAGAGTGTGGCGTTGTCTGAAGTAAAAGGCGTGGTTTTGGATGGAGATGCTCCGTCTGCTCCCGCTGGGATCCCCACCTGCCCTCACACCGCGCTTGTCACAGCCGCTATTTGCCCGAGCTTAAGCCAGTCCGCTGCTTTTACTTCGACACAGAGGGTGTGTGAGTCCCTTTGCGTTGAGGCTGCACTGACTTCAGCTGTGTGGACGTACGGGGTGCCCGGTTCGATCACCTCCACGGCGGCGGCGCGGAGAAAAAACAAGAGTGGACAGCGCGTCGCTTGGCCTCCAGGCAGGAGCAGCACTGGCCAAGTAACCACAGCGCAGACCCTGGTTCATGTGTAGGGCTGTTCGACGCGCAGGTCCTGCCCGCAGTGGTTCGCAAGGATGGAAATTACATGCAAGATGCCTAAAAGATCGCAGTGGTTTGGCGCATTCGTGGTGATGTGTCTTCTACTTGTGGTGGACGGCAAGAAAGCCAAGAAGCCGAGCTGCCCCCAATTGTGTACATGTACCAAAGATAACGCGTTGTGCGAAGGCGCAGGACGGATCCCTCGCAGTTTCCCCTACGATTTCATATCACTGTAAGTCACGCCGATTATTGCTTTATTACAAAAACGAGCCTGCTTTCATTTATAAAGACTATCTGCCCAGTTTGCTGGTTATTACGCGGATCTCTCCAGTGCTGCTGCACAGCAGGCTAACGCATATCCAAGGAACAGTCTGCAGATTAACTGATCGCATGAGAAAGTGTGTGCTTAAGGGTAAACACTGTGTCTGTCTGTCGTGTTTTTCCTCCTCAGATCATTCGTCAAATCCGAATTCACTGAAATCCCGAGAGAGAGCTTCATCCACACCCCTGCCCTGCACCTCCTGTGAGAAACCTCCCTGGAGCTTCAGTCTTGTTTAACGCCATGTTTAATTCTCAAGCCATCTCCCCTTCACTGAAGGCACACAGTATTACAGTGCCAGATACAGTATTGCCTATGCATTGGGTTAGGAAGCCTAGACACTGTTTATTCGCCCTACATGCGTTTTCCTGTCATGGTAGGTGCTGGGCGTCCATCCAATCGTTGCCTTAAATGTATGTGTAGCAGGGAATCCCTGCTTTTGAAGAGGGAATCCCCTCCACTACTCCCTAATGGGGTGGAGTCAGCATGTCCTTCAAAACAAGCATGAAGTAGAGGAATCCTACTGGACTATTCCGCCTTGTGTAAGAACACAGGAGAGGGTGTTCTATCACATATGCCTATTTTTAAGAGTTTACAATGGCAAACGTAGCAAACCAGTGTGTGTTCTTCTACAAACTGACAATGAATAGAACAATACTAACCACGCGTCTCTCCTCATAGGCTGTTCACCGCCAATAACCTGGAATCCATAAATGAAGATGCTTTTCTTGGTCTTCCTCGTCTGGAGTATCTGTGAGTAAACGCATACACTGGAAGCTCTTTCTTAAAAAGGCAAACGTTTGGTTCTTCGTGTTTCTCACTCAACGCTGTTTTCAGGTTCGTTGAAAACAACCAGATCAAGTCAATATCACCGTATGCTTTCCGTGGACTGAAGACTTTAGTGCATCTGTAAGTTGTGTCAGTGTTGTAATCTCACTGCATGTGCAGACAAGCAATGCTCCAATGAAATGCAGTTTCATGTGTGTGTATTACACAATATGCATGTGCAGTTACCTTCAGAAGCTCAAGGCACTTTTCAAGTAAGTCACCTTGGCTTCTTAATAAAATCACGTTTTTAGTCAACACGACAAAGTTAAACAAGAAAAAGCTCTGGAACAACAAAGAAGTCTTGATAAGCATGTAAACAAGCTGTGTAGCTCTGAGAAATACAGCGACTGCAGCAATATTAACTTTGTTTTCCCTCCTTGAGAAGAGAAAGCCATAAAATGCCAGAGGGTGCAGTGCTAAAAATAACGTCATGTTTCCTCCAGCTTACAATAAGCAATGTTCCTGGCTTCTGTCTCCAGGGTAGCAATATATGCCCAAGCTGTGGAACAGATGTCCATATGCACCACAGCAAGGAAACACACAAAAACCACATCTTCATTTGGTTTTGGTGAAGCTCCGGCAGTTCCTTTTCTAATGGTTTCATATGTAATAATAGGATAAGAAGGGGAAACAATGCTCATCTGATGAGTCCTTTGAGCTCAGTTGTCATCTTTTCCTCTTTTGCAGGAGTCTGGCCTACAATAATCTGGAGACTTTGCCCAAAGATTTATTTAATGGCCTCGAAGCTCTAACGAAAGTGTAAGTATGAATTTGAATCCTGCATTATGAGACAGAATGAAATTGAAATGAAACTGCACAGTTGCTAATAGCATACAGAGTGCTATCTCAGACAATGAGCTCTCTGTACAGCCTCCTATAAATAGAACACGGTATCATTATTCAACTTCAGCCGTGGCTCGGAAAATGTGTGGGCAGCTGGTGCTTTTAACGCCATTAAAATTACATGCGGCAGCAAGGAAGAGAGATGCTTTGCAATCTATCACCCACTGAGCACGATCAGTTGTTCTTTAGTCTCTTCTGAGCGCAGAGTGACGCCTTGAGGCCAAGAAAGCAAACCAGCAGTCGTGGTAAAGAACATTCTGTTTGGGGGTTCATTTAGCTGGTTTTCTCTCTTTAGAGACTTGCGGGGCAACCAGTTCACCTGTGACTGTAAGCTGAAGTGGCTGGTGGAGTGGATATACAGTACCAATGCCACAGTGGATCAGATTTACTGTAAAGGCCCAGCTTCACAGGTGGACAAGAAGATCAACGATCTGGTGCCACAGTCTTTCGACTGCATTACCACAGGTGGAGCAGAAAGTCCTGTCAATGCACCTTCCTCTGACTTAACCCTAATGCAGGCTTGTGAAGATAAAAATGTGTTTTTGTTTCTCTTAAAGAGTTTGCTTCCTACCAGTCTCTGAAGTTTGAATCCATATCTGTGGAGGCATTTTCCTTTGGTAATGACCAGTATGTGGTTTTTGCTCAGCCCTTCATTGGAAAATGTAGCTTTCTAGAGTGGGATCACGTGGAGATGGTCTTTAGAAACTTTGATGACATTGACAGTAAGTAACAGTCATTTTAACTGTAATAGTTCTTAAAGACGGATCCACTAGTAGCTTGAGATAATGTGAACCTGTGCTGTTGTTATCCTTTCTCTTTACCAGGCACATCCACTGTCATTTGCAAGCCCATGGTCATTGATAACCAGCTGTTTATCATTGTGGCTCAGTTGTTTGGAGGCTCACACATCTACAAGCGTGACACATCGGCCAACAAATTCATCAAGCTTCAAGGCATCGACATCCTCAAAATCCGCAAACCGAATGATGTTGAGACTTTCAACATCGATGGAGAATCCTTCTTTGTCATAGCAGACAGCTCCAAGGCCGGTTCAACCACAATCTACAAGTGGAACGGCAACGGGTTCTACTCTCACCAGTCACTCCACCCCTGGTACCGAGACACTGATGTGGAATACATGGAGATCTCCTCCAAACCTCACCTGATCCTGTCCAGCAGCTCCCAGAGGCCGGTCATCTACCAGTGGAACAAAAGCACCAAGTTGTTTGAAAGACGCACCGACATCCCGGAAATGGAGGACGTCTACTCAGTGAAGCATTTCCTGGTCAAATCCGACCTCTACATCTGCCTGACGCGCTTCATCGGTGACTCCAAAGTGATGCGCTGGGACGGAGCCCTCTTTAGAGAATTGCAGACCATGCCCTCGCGTGGCTCCATGGTTTTCCAGCCCTTCCCTGTGGGCAACTGGCAGTACGCCATCCTGGGCAGCGATTACTCTTTCACACAGGTGTATCGCTGGGATGCCAAGAAAGGTGAGTTTGTCCATTTCCAAGAGCTGAACATCCAGGCGCCAAGAGCCTTCTCCCCTCTTTCCATAGACAACCGGCAGTTCCTGTTGGCGTCCAGTTTCAAAGGGAAAACTCAGATCTATGAGCACCTGGTCATTGATCTGAGCAATTGAGCAACTGCTTTTTCGACCAGTTGATTGTTGGTGTGTTTCTTTTGTGGGGTTATTGTCCTAACTTGAGAGAGGCAGGCATTACTTATTTATTTAAAACCATCTAGGAAATGAGTTGCATGCATAAATGTGATAATAAATGCATGCATCACAGTCAACTACACATGGCTGAGATACATGATGAGGTGAATGCATGCATCTCAAGTTAGGATTGGCCTCCAAAACGTGAATGCATGTCCAGGGCCTCACACAGACTGAACAGCCACGCTCATTAATCATCAAACCTATCGTTGCCCAGTACGCTAGCTTTTTGTTTTTAAAGCTCATGTGACTCAACAGTGTTTATACGTTTATAATATCATATATTTATCTACAGAAAGTTATAATGAAATGGTACTTTTTAACCTATTAACATGTTTAACTGAACAAATCTGCCAAAATGAAATGTTTACATTTTTCTCTTTCCACTTATTCTAAAAAGATTTGTAAAATACGCTTTTGTAAGTTTAAGAGGGATCACACCTGTTACATATTTGTTAAAGGAGACCGAAAATTGTTCATAATTTGGAAAATGAAATGTTGTGTGAGAACCCACTTGTTTATCCTTGCAACGTTACATTTTTATTGTAAATGGTTTGTATAACATTTCAAGTACTTCAAATACAGGTCTTCATGAGCAGTGTGGAAAACGCAGAACTGTTTTCACACTTAAAAGAACTGAAATGAAATAACATTTACAGGGAGCATTTACATCATATGGCTTTAGCTTTAACTAATGTGTATGAACCATACGTTACCTGTGTCATGATTAGGATTAACTTATCCACTACTACAGTTCCATGCCATTTAGTCAATAAAGTTTTACGTCATCAACTGCTCTCATCGAAGCATTGTCCTGGCACCGTGGTGCACGTTGTTGTCGAGGCAAAGCAACTCATACGGACGTTTACGTCATCGTTTGAGGTCAGGCGTCATATTGAAGTTAACTATGTAATTACGATAAAGCCATGAGAAATTAAATGACATAAATACAAACAAATAAAATCATTTTTATTTTCTCCAACAAAGTGCACGCCTCAGTTCTACAAAGCAGCACATTACAATGTAATGGAATAAATACAATAATATCAGCAGAATAAAAAAAAAACACAAGGAGATACACAAGTACCTGCACAATCACACTGGTGGCAGGACTAAATCAGGCTCTTTAGAAAGACAAGCTGCTTCTTTCATGGTGACTTCTCATGCAGACTTTGTGTCCTCTGCTTTTCTAATTGAACCAATTTAAACCCTGCTTTTTTTGTAACTGAGGACAACCAAACATGAAAGAAATACAGGTGCATACTCTCATGTTCATACACATCACCCTGGAAAACTTGTGCAATTGCAGCAGGATCTCCGAATCACCTACCTACTGCTGAGAGAAAATAAAGTGAACACATTTTCAGTTTAAACTGAACTGAACTTCCTACTCAAGTCTATGTGGTGCAACTTAGTGTTTTTTAACAGAGGCAAAAAAAAAAACACATAAAAGGCAAGGGAACACACCCCTTAGTATTCCACAAAATAATTTAGTGCTCTTTAAATAAAAATTAAAAACACTATTTTCATATGGTGGCTCTTAAAAAAAATAAAACGACCAAAATTCACAGACCAAAAGGATAATGCTCTAATGACATCAATTATATTAGGAAAGAACTCAAATTCCATGAAAAAGTATTGACAAGAAAATTCTGTACACAACGTAAAATCAATATACAATACAGTACCTGCAGATGTTATGCATACAGTACAATTCTCTTTTTACATAGTTTTAGTACGCGCTCCAGCCTGATCTATATATCGACTTAACACAGGTGGGAAAAGCAGCTGACTTAGCTTCAGTAATTTTAATGGTTATTCAGCGAATAAATCTTGTAGTAGGCGTTTAGAAAAAGAGATTGAAAACATTATTGCAGGATGGTCGTCTTCAGTTGCATACTGCATGTGTTACATGAATGTGTCCTATGACGAGGAGCAGCGGGCGGATGAGAGACAGAGGGACGGATGGAATAAGGGGGAAAACAACGGCCTTAGCTGTTTTTGCTATCTCTCGGTCACAGAGGTTAAACCTTGCGATATCGCTATGATCCACTACCCTGTACAGTACATTCGTGGCCAGTATTGCACGTTACCAGCCGAGTCCACCCTGATGCTGTGTCGTGAGGACCATCAGTGCTGAACGTTGTCCTGTAAGTCAACACTAATCCAGTGATGAGATGAGACCGTGACCAGAGCTCACCAAAGACTGACTGGGTCTCCATCTGCTGTCACAGTTTGAGCTCATTGGCAATTTTGCAGGCGATATTCTTAAAGGCGATGGACGTGCCCGATATCCTCTTGAAGCGCACGCCGTTGAGTGAAAGGCGGGGCAGCTTGCACACCTCCATCTCCCATTGGACAAGGTTGTCCTGGCGAGCGTCGCCATGGACACAGAAAAGCAGGAAGCGTTCGCGCTGCTCGTAATCACAGCTGTTGGCGTCCAGAACCTTTCGGATCTCCCTCATCATCTCTGCAGGCTCCATGGAGGAAGTGGTCTTCATGCTCCAGGTGAAACGCAGCGAGCGGGGCTTAGAGTCCCGGCCACTCTCCTCCTTGGCATCACCGGATGCTCTCCTACAACAGCGAGAGAAGAAAAGCAGAGAGGGGAAGAGAAATGTTGACAAAGGCACAGGCTGGAGACAGGCTGAGTGAATGATGCCTCAGTCCAGTTCTCACCTTGGTGTTTCTGTCCTGGCACTGGCCTCTCCCTCACTAGGCACCCTGAAATAAAACCAAGCGCACACTGTTACTCCCCAAAGCTCGATGCTGGCATGTGTTCCACCCACCCGCCACCAACACCACGCCCATCATCCACGGACACAGAGAAGGGTGTCAGGCATCATGCCAGGAAAGAATCCACACTCCTGGGAATCAGGGTTCAGCACAGAATGAGGTGACTGTGATTTATTGAGACACATACTAGTGTAGCTCCTTCACAATAACACAAGGCATCCTATGGTTCCCGCCTGCTCCCTTTCCTTAATCCCCACTGATCTGTATGGAGTGAAAACTGCTTCTCAGTCTCTGGCCTCCATAATTTAATCTGATCTTTTCTCAGGCTGAAATCAGGGGTGAGTAAGGAGAGGACAGCCAGGAAATTAAGCAGATATCATGGCTTAGTACAGGAAAAGCGGCTGAGCCATTTGAACTTGAGGAAGTGGACACAAGGGAAGGAAATAACACGGCATAACAAGGGTGTCAGTAGGCAAGGATGTGGTGTACTGCGCAAGTACGTAAGGGGGTTAAGGAAACATGGGCCAAGGCCATAGTTGTTTGTTTTTTATTGGACGGAGGGACAAGTGCAGCAAGCGTTGTGTTCTCCTACCTCCGGGTCGACCTGAAAGACAGAGCTCTATGCAGGAAGAAAAGGAGAGAAAGCTGTGAGCCTCTGCCAGCTGGGCCAGAGCGAAGGCAACACAAGGAGCTACAAAGCATACGTATGGGTGAAGAGGGTCTGGTGGCAGCATGAAGGTATAATGTGTATACCGGACGGGGAATACATGAAAGCTTATTTCTAAAGACGCGACACATCCTTGTGACGTTTTCTTGTTTCTACCACACATTAAGTAATCTGGCCACAGAAATAGCGTTCATCGTCATCAGCTATACTTTATGTTCAGTTAATATAACACCCAGACGTCACTGTGTCTGTAGAAGCCAGAATCCCATTATAACATTATTGCCAACACCTGCCAAAGGAAAACCTGAACTGTTAGCGGCAGCTCTGTGTAATCATTCAGGCCTAGTGCATTGTTTCTGCAGCCATTACTCGTCACTGACCTGCGGACGAACTTGGAGGTGATCTTACTGATGATGCCAGTGGAGGTGCCCCTGCGCTGCTGAGTGAGAGCCCCCGTATCGTGGGATAACGTGGGCGAGGCCGGAGGTCCGTTGTACGTCGCGCTGCGCCGATCTCTGAGTTGAGCTCCGTGGAAGGTGCTGCGACTGGTGGTTCCGCGGGGGAAGCGGTTTTTCTCTGGGGTGCTAATGCTGTGTGCAGATGGAGATGTGGACGGGCCTCGTGGAGAGGAGCTGCAAAGAGACAAAAAAGCATGTTCACCACACATTCTCGCCCTTTAGCTGACGTGGGGCAGGATCAGACTGCTCACCTGGCTTTAAGCTCCGTGTTGTCATCAATAGGGGGCAGTGTGCTCTTCGAAGGGTGCCCTGACGATGACATGGACTTGGTGTGACGAGGTCGTGTAGAGCTCATTGCAGTCGATGGGGTGCTACCTGACACCTCGGTTAAACTGGGGACCAGGGAGCAAATAAGGGTTAAGATGTTTCCAAACCTGCTCGTCCGCACTTTAGTGCGAGTGCGTTTGTGTTTACCTGCTGTCTTTGCCATTGGGTATAGCTGAGTAGCGGTCAGTAGAGGATCGTTCACACACGTATGTGTTCCTGCGAGTCATGGATCCATTGGTCTGTGTGTGTGGACACCAAAACACGTTTTTAGGTTTCAAGACGCATAACGACAACAGACAACCTGAAGGGCATGTGTCCTCTACAGTACTTCCTCACCCCCACAGCACTTGTTGTTGTTTTCTTCCTCTCCTGCACACCCAAAGGTGAAGCGGGAACGTCTCCCTTTGAAGTGCTGAGCTCCAGCCGGCGAGCTCCATCCCACTCCTCCCTGTGGTCACTTTCTACACTCAGGGCTTGGCCACGCTTTGTATACGATACCGCCGGAGGCACAGATGGACCCACTAGGAGAGACACACGTAAGGAAAAGGTCTTACAAATGTTCCAGGGAGGACTACAGAGCCATCCCATTTTCACCGCTCTAGTTATCAGGAATATTTAGATGAAAGAACAGACAAGGACAGCGTTTGTCTTAAAGCAGCATCAAGCAAAGACACTAAAAGGTTTCACACATCATCCAATCTGGACAATAAAAGAGCACTGAGTTTGAGATGTTGTACAGCTACACAAGCCAAGGTGAGCAAGTCCAGGCAAAGCTGCTCCCTCCTCATGCTTTGAGGTGCTGTTCTTGAGTGAGCTGCACTGCAGGAGAGCAGCAAGCCAGAAGATGGCACCAGACACAATGGCCCCACATGACGTAGGAGGAAGCTGCTACACAACAAGAGACTTGTGCATATAACAGCCACATGAAGCACATTAAAAATGGCCACATGTACAGGCTTAAGGAGGTTAAGCATTAACATTATTATTATTGTTAGTGCGCCGATGCCTTGCTCAGAGGCAGATACTGGTATGTGAATACCGCTAATTGTCTGTAACTAAAAGCAGCTTCCCCCTATGTAACACGCAGCTGGCAGCACGCTCAGGGCTGGGAAGGACGAGGTTACTTTACTTGGCTTGTCTACGACACCACCACCACCATCATCATCCCCACCATGATCACTGTAGCGACGCTGCTTCTGATTGGCCGAGATGCTGCGCGTGACCTTTGGATGGGCGGGAGAAATGCTAGAGCTGTTGTTGATGTCACTGGTCGGCCGCTGTCGCTGACCCAGGATGCTGTTAGTCAGGGGCTCGCTCCCCTCGAACTGCAGTGTGAAGACACACGTTGGCAGATGATGTCAGTGCATTACCTGCTGCTGATAATGCAGAGCACGTACGTATGTATGTACTGACCTCTGGAGCTTTTCTGCCCAACAGCAGGTAGGTGGCCATGACGTCATCATACTTCTGCCCATGTAGAGACTCTGTGATCTCATCTTTAGGGAAGCCCATCGTTACCATGAGCTCTGATGGAGGACAAAGGAAACACAAATCAGAGTTGGTGCTGGGTGGAGTCACGGACTGGAGGAATCAACATCTACACACACGTGGACACACCTATTCTGGCTGAGTCACTGAAGTCTGCCTCAGGCTCGATGTAAGGTTTTAGCTCCTCATCGTCGTGACCCACATTCATCCAATGGTCTTTCATGATTTGCTAACAAAGAAACACAACAATGCATATAGGTTCAGCACAGTTCAAATCATTGATCTTTAGTTGGCAAATAAATGATCATGACTCAAGTTTGTTAATTATATATAATGTCCTGCTGAATGTTGCTTAATGACTTATTAGACAGACGAGAAACCGATGATTTCTTTGTGGAATCACAAGTTCAGTTGAGGCAACACGACCGTACGATCAATTGTTATTATCAGTGGAGAAATCTTTACTATTGAGCTTCAGCCTGGTTCTGAACACAGGGGTGGTATCGACTCTAGACAGACTGAGCGTAAACTGAACAGACAACTATATATTGTTTGAAAAGCAAAAAGCAAAATAACCCAAAATAATACAGAATTATTAAAAATATGTAAGATCATTCTTCATGTACCAGCAATGATGTGCATACCAATAAACACCTTTAGGTCTTTTTGACTGCAGCCCTTCAGTACAAATTACACTGGAGATGCAGAACAATACGAATGCTGGTAATACCTCCAGGCTGCCTCGCTTGACCGGGTTCAGCACGAGAAGTTTCTTCAGCAGGTTTTCACAGTCTGTGGACATGTAGAAGGGAATACGGTACTTCCCCCGCAGGACTCGCTCCCTCAGCTCCTACACAAGGATCACATATAGAGAGAGATGGAACCACACGAGAAAGCAACAACGAACGGATCAATGTTGTTTAGTCATTAGGAGGATTCGTACCATTATGAAGAACGAGTTCAAACAGTTGTGCATTCATTCGTCCAGTAAATATGGAGAAACATTAATATTTATTATATCTAGCAAACTGGTTACTGTAAATTCAATACAGAATCTCATTTAACAGTGATCCTGGTTCTGCACTGACTCCTGTTAAAGAAAACAGCAAGATGTGCTTAAACAAACCCTATGAAAGTAAAGAAAACAACACGACTGGATGATAATTTTCTGTTGGCTCCCCAACAGAGCATTTTATCTGTAAATACAAAAAAAAGGGTTTAGGTCACTCAGCTAAACTATCTTGATCTGCTGCATTCAAATATTCAGAACAACTGCTCATTAAAGCCTGGTAGATAAATGGCTTCAGTGGAGATGAAGTGCACACCTTCAGGTTCTGTCCATCAAAGGGCAGTGATCCGCTGACCAGTGTGTAGAGGATAACCCCCAGGCTCCAGACATCCACTTCTGGACCGTCATACTTTTTTCCCTGGAAGAGTTCTGGAGCAGCGTACGGCGGGGAGCCACAGAAAGTGTCCAGCTTGCTGCCCAAAGTGAACTCGTTGCTGAAGCCAAAGTCCGCTATCTTGATGTTCATGTCCGCGTCTAACAACAGGTTCTCTGCCTAAGTTGGAAAGAGACGGAGAACATTACCATCTGGACCACACGGAACATGATTAACTACACAAGACTGTTCATGAATACGGATACTAATCAACCGTGCCCTCACCTTTAGATCCCGGTGTACTATCCTCCTCTGGTGACAATACTGCACTGCAGACACAATCTAAAATATAAGGACACATGGTATAGAACACAATAAGTGTACATACTGTTAAAATTTGTGAAAAAGCTTCAATAAACAGGTTTGCTTTCATACTAGCCAGGTATTATGACAGATGTATTTGTATTTGGCCTATTTTGAATCATATTCAGTTACTGTATGAGTTATGAAACTGTCCCCGTATATTGGTAATGCTTGATCCAACTTGAAATGTATTTTCTGCTTCCAAAAGCAGAGCATCACACAAAATGTTTGTAGGGAAGATTATTCTTATATGTTACTAAACAAAACAAGAACTAATGAAACAGACAAAATGTCCAGGAAACTAGAAAGCACAGAGGCTACGTCCTGCATTGTTCCTCCATCACCACTAGGTGTCAGAGCCGCATCGTTCTCCAGTCGTTCTCGACCCTCTTTTCTCTCAGACCAAGCTATCTGCTCAGCATCTCTCCCTCTGCAGCCAGTGACGAAGCTTGTGCTTGGTGCTGCATCCTTCCTCCGAAAACTGTAAACGAGTGACGACAGGTGCGAGCGCGGGGGATTCTGATGACTCACCTGTCTGAACTTGGCCCTGGCCTCCTTCTCCTTCATTCTGCCATGAGCCACTAAATAGTCAAACACCTCTCCTGCAAAGTCGAGCATAACATTAGAATATGCATTTCATGTGTTTACATTATGGTTGTCTTGTGTATTCATGCTGACTGTGAGATAAGCATCCACTGAGAGACACACAAAGATCAAGAGTTTTCTGTGATGAATATTACATTAGAGGCAAATTAATCTTACATGACCTGATGGCACACAGTACACACACTGTTTAAGTCGGTATTTGTGTTGTCCAAATCACTCAAAATGATATTGTTTATATAATAATCATGAACGCATCTAAACAATGAACCTAATCTAACACATTTTATTGGCTACATCATAACGCTGTACTCACCACCACTGGCATACTCCATCACCAAGTAAAGCGTCTTCTCTGTTTCAATCACCTCAAACAACTTCACTACAGGAGAGATTGAGAAAAAGAGGAATGCTACAACAAAAGTTGTTCCTAACAACAGACGTGTCCGCTGAGTTCACTAGGTGGGTCATTATGTAAGAAATGTCACTATTAAAGTCACGTGTTGCACTTTTGGTCTGCAGAGTACAACATTTTACTGTTCATACTCTTACTTCTTTTCATTGAAGTGTTTTCTGATTTCTAAAATAGATTTGAGTTCTTTTTAAGTTATGCTGTGCTTGCTGCTGGTTTAGTTGCTAATGCTGCTCATCTACACTTACCTATATTAGGATGATTCAATATTTTCATTATTCGGACTTCCCTGAAGAGCTGTTGAGACAAAGGAACATTTCATGCCTCCATTACTACGACGAATGTCAATCAAAGCAGTGTGATCCATTTCTGCTGGGAAAGCAAACTTAGAAAATGCTATTAAACACTGATTATGGACCTGAGAGACTGGAACTGAGCCACTTCTGCTCTTGCATGTGTGCACATGTGTAACTGGATTACACTTTGCAGAAACATGAGACGACCCGAGGATCATGGGACTGCTGTACTGTGTAACGCAATATGAATGATGCAGCGACAATGTCGCACTAAACCCTGTGCTACACTGATAAGGAGCAGAATTACAACTCCTCTGACATGCTGCAGTCCAGCCAGCCGGCCAGTTGGCCATCTACACAGCCAGTCAGCAGCATCACCCACAACCAGCCACTGCAGTGTAGCAGGGCACAGACCGACAGCCAGTTAGGCATCTGCTGTCTAATTTAATCATCTTAACATGGACATGCAAAAAAGAGCAACAAATCCTGTTGATGACTGAGTTCTACAAAAACACTGTCTCGTACAAGAGAAATCAAATCTCTTGTACAAGATTTGATTTAAAAAAAGTCCCTCTGCAGTAGATTCTGCCCAAACTTGGGAACAACCCCTTAGACGAAGTCAGGACCGGTTTATTTTTTTATTTTTTTTATTAGAGTAAGAAAGAAGAGCATGGGCACGACTGCAACGATCGTTTCCACCTGCGTCTCCTCAGCATAGGCGTGACTGTTCATGTCAGATGAGCCCCTGCAGCCACTTAGAGGTGCTGTTGAATCATTTACATTCTGCTGATTCCCAGTCATGCTGTGCTGAGGCTGTTTGAAGATTAAATTTCAACATGTACTCAACTGGGATTTAGCATCTACTGCTACTGGAGACAGAACACAGATTTTTCCATTGACAGACCACTCTGACAAAAGCAACAAGGTCCTGACAATTCACATTATTTTCTACATTACCTAATGAAAAGAGGAAAACTTTGAAGAACTGTGTAGCAAGCAAAACAGTCCAATACATTTTATACTTAATTTAATTTTTTTAATTAGCCAGCATGGTTTGCCACAACGTTCTGCAGCAGAATACGATGCTTCAGTAACGCTTTCAGCCTCTGAACACAACGTGGGGAGATGACCATCAAATGACCTTTCCTGCACAATCACCTGACCTAAATCCAACTGAGGTGGTTTGGGATGAGTTGGACCAGACAGTGAAGGAAGCAAGCACTCGGCACATGTGGCAACTCTTTCAAGACTGTTGGAAAATCACATCAGGTGACTACAGCACGATGCTCGCGGAACAGCAGCCTGAGCGCGCAAATCAAAGGTTGGCCATTTGCTTTGTTCATCACTTCTCGTCTATTATAAAAATCTGCATGTATGACGACGTAGAGCCACCATAAAGGAGAAAGCCATGAAACGCTGCCATTCTACCAGTGTGAGCAGGCCGCGCTCTGTGGCTACGGTCTGGCCGAACAACATGCATGTCTCACACACACTGTCTACGCTCTCTCTTCTGCTCTCTGTCTGTACTTGCTTACCCGCCTCTTGTTTAATTTTGTTCTGACACTTCCAATCTCATTAGGCCCAACACACACAGTATCACACAGAGATGTAGCACAGAGTTGATCTATAATTTCCTTATCAGAAATATAAGCCGTCAGCTGTAAACTGTGGAGCCAAAGCCTGGTAGAGCTTATTCCTCTGTCATCTATTAAGGTTTTTCACATTGTTAGTGATCCGCTCCTGTTTTGTATTTTGCAGCGCACCAAATATGGAGTCCTCCACAGCTGTCTCTGTGACACAGCTCTAAGACATTTACTCTGCTTTGGTTGCTGTTTACTAAAATATACTACCAGGTATTTTATGTTTCAATTTCACAGTCTTTAAATTAGAAGTTTAGAATAAATAGCAACAATCTGTTAGTGTTTGTCTATAACAGGTAAAATTCTGAATACAAAACTCTTAATATTTAAAAAGTGTGAGTGTGAAATATTCCACTTGTACACAAAGAATAATATCAAAGTGAAAATAGATGTTTTGTCAAAAAGTCCCTCAGTGGCTCCGATTTGTGAGATTCTCCCGCGTGGCTTCATTTCCATCAGCTGCAATGTTGGCCTGAAATGTTCCCTCATGGTAACGAAGTCAATTAGAGTGGAAACACACTGACACAATAACCAGAAGATGCCCTGCAGTATACAGGAATACACACAGACGTCACAGGCTCACATCTGCATCTAATCACGCACATGCTTTAACATGTGATTCACCTCCCAGGACAAGGAACCCTTTATTATTCTGTAGGCACTGGACTAAAGACTGTGTCAGTCTATTATGTCTCTCTCTCTTGTGTGTCGCCTTTCAGCCTTTCACATGGGAAGCAGCCATGCAGCTACTTGGAAACAAAAAATTAGAGCAAATCTGAGAGAGGCGATGGAAAACAACAACAACAAACACAATGTTCGTCAATACAGGCTCAACGGGGTTATAGCTGCTATGGAGGCTGACAGGAGATAATGAGTTTGCGATCTCTGATGCAAAGATCAATAATAAAATCTACAGACACAAAGGGGAGTCAGACAAAGATGAGAGAGTGGGAAATATCTTTCCTTTGAGGTAACATGACCTTTCAAAGTCTAATCACCTCAACTGGTCAATTGTGATGATAACTTGAGACAGTGATAGAAAAATTATAACAAAATACATGCAAAAACAAAATGTGTATAAGACCCAACAAAACACAGTTTCCAATGCGCCTGAATCTCAGTAGTCTGTGCCAGTGACCTACTTCCAGCCACCCAGGGGCACCCAGACTCCCAAACTAGCCTTAATTACAGCAGAGTCCCCATGCAGAAGAAGCAGGATGGAAGATATCAGACTGGGAACACTTACAGGAACTGGCTGGACTATTTCAGTCACAGCAGCACAGCTGCTCATTCAACACGGAGATTATTGATAGGATGAGTCGCCTGGAAGCCTGGAAACCCTCATCCCTCTAACAAGCCCGTGCATGTGTGGTTTTGTGTACACATATAGTGCCTCAAACCCACGTATCAGTAAATGCCCAGTGTCCACTGCATGTCAAAGAAAGACAGTGAGCGACAGCAAGACAAACAGAAAGGGGATCAAAACGCCACTGACATTCAGACACGCTGGCCTTTCCTGTGCTCAGCTCCTGCCGGGCTCAAAATAACCCCTACAAGAGAAAGGGCATCTCTCTGTCCACGTATCTGCTCCTGCAATGATCGGCCACTTGTTATTCATTACACACGACATACCTTAACCTCACTGTTACTGAAGAGCCCAGCTCTAAGCCACGTTTATTATATACTTAATGTTAATTACTGTATAGCGCTTGGCAGGCACAAACATAAAGCATACATTCTGTATTTGTGTTTTGCTTCACACTGGACAACAACATTGTCTTTCTAATCACATTCCACTCATCTGAACAAGACCAAAGCTGTCGTAGCTCATGGGCATGACGGCGTTTCATTGGCTAATGCAGAGTGACAGTTGCAGACAGACACAAACAACAACCATTAGGAGAGCTTGACCCCATGGTGGGCTTTTCGCAATTGGCATAAAATACACAAACAGAGTCGGAGCATATTTTGTGAACTGTGTGAACATATCACACCATCACACTTAGATATTAGATAGTAGATGAGAACGGTGGCTCTGGGCCATTTGGATTTTGGAGAAGCTGCCAGTGTTTCTGTCGCTTCATTTACTTGCTCTTACTTGCAATCTCTAAAGCCTGTTTTACGTCACAAACCAAATGGCTTAAGATCCTCCAGATATGAGCGTGTCTTGCATTGCAACTGCACAAGCTTTCACTTAATCTGAACCATCACTTCAACAATATCGTGTCTGACTTGCTGACCATATAACTCTTAATATTTCTCTGATGTTTTCTTCGCTGGAGCGCTGAAGGGAAACAGCTCTTAATTACGGATCAGTAAGAGATGGACTGCAATGGAACGGTGGGATGAAAGCTGTTTGCTCAGTGAAAGCAGGGATTAACAGAGAGGCCTATTTTAGGGCTAAAATGCCTTAAAACCATGACAACGTCAACATCCCTAACCACAGATGACATGTGATGCGTTTCCTGTGGCAGATCTAAGGAGGTGCTTTGGAAGCTCAGCTGACCTCATTTCCTGTTACACTGTAACCACCAAAAAACACAGAGCTCCAATGGCCCAACAGCTTCTTTCTAACCTCACGAGCCACTGTGGCTTTTTCTAACCTCTTTTAAATTCAAATAACCACAGGGAAACAACCTGACAAAGAAAATGAGACATTAAGCATAGGTTTTAATTGGGAGATAGGTGGGCTACATGTGCATATGAGCGAGTTATTGGCTGCACTGACAGAAATGCATCGGTTAAAAATGTTACCACAACTGCGACTGCACAAACTGCGTGATGGCCTCTGTTGGGCCGTATGTGTCATGCAGGCACGTATGCGTGTGCATGCACGTGGCTGTATAGGATGTGTCAGTGCACGGCTGTGCCTAGGGCTGTGCCACGGCCCGGCTCCTCTGAGACCATAAAAAGAGATCAGTGGCATTTAGACGGGCTAACATGAAAGAGCCGTCGTTCACAGTCAGCGGCCAGATCAGACCTCTCCGACGTTGCTCACCCACAGTCACAGACAAACAGGTCAGAAACGAAAAGCAGTAACGCTTCAACACCACCAGTGTGTAGCGAAACTGCACATATGGTTCTATCCCTTCCTCTGTTCCAGGTTTAGAGCGGAAGAAGGACAAAAGGTTCACTTTTCAGATGCGCCAGAAAATCCTTCAACCTCTACTCTTCACGCATGTGAAAGGCCTGAGTCACTGAATCAATAATTATGTCCATCTGTTGTTTATATCTGCCTCCAGAAATAGCTTGGTCAGCTTTACAGAACAGCTTTCTGAACCATGAAAACGTACACTATAATCAATACAGTGTCCAAAAAGCTGTGTTGCTGAGTTCACATGCATACCTTGTCATGGATGTCAGGCGGGAACAATAAATCCATTGTAAAATTAAAATTGTGTTTGCCTTCTTACATTTTCCATCCATTCATTGGTCAAATTTCTTCCTGCTCTCTATTGGTGAGGGTCATGTTAGGAACAGAAAGTGCCGAGCAGCCCAGACACCCTCAGGGTGAAATTCAGTCTAGACTGCTTATACGTGTAAAATGCCTCCAACGAAACGAGCACCAAGACGATGATACAATATAATTTTCATAGGTATTGTTTATAATTTTCATTTTCAATGTCTCAAGAGTAAACAAGCAAACAATGCATTAAGGTGGATGTTTCCTTTAATGCATCCACATTACAGCTTCCACAAGGCTAGAATAGGACACTCTGAGTCAATGAGACAATCGATTCAACCTGGAGACAACTGCTGCATTACAAGACAGGCTTCTGCATTGCAGATGGCACTTCTGTATACCATTACAGCAATCTATAGCACGTTAAAATATACAGCCACATACAGGAAACTCTGACACAAGCGTCTCCACACATTGATACCGATGCACAAACAGATTAGATTTAGTGCATGTAGACTCGAAACATCAACCTGCACACATGCTATTAATCCAATATCAGCTCATTTCTATAAACGCTATAAGGCTTCTACGTATTGACAGATCCTCTGCAGCTGACACGTGAAAGGCCCACTGAATAATTCATTATCATCAGGTGATCACATGATACGTCTGCTCTTATGTGCTCATCGCCAGGCAGCGGACAACCCGACCCAACGGGTGAGTAACCACTCATGACTTAGACAAGACCCAAAAGGATGAAGACGGAGTCAGTTCGAATTTACAGTCCCAGCCACACACAGCAGCCCTACAGTAAATGCTCATTACGCCGCTGTGCATGTGCAGATTAGAAACCACAAAACGAGCTGCTTCACAAAAGAGCGCGCGCAGCGAAATGTATCTCAGATTAGATGAGCGGGGAACTGAGAGCTTGGAATTCTCAAAGTGTCTGTGCAATGATTGGCTGAAGAGCTGCAGTCAGATCCCATTGAGCGCCAAGTCAGTTACACATGTGCTTTGCTCACAGAGAACAACAGCCTGAACAGGATCATTTTAGGAAGGATTTCAGCATCTCAAGGAGAGAGGATCAGCCATAATCTACGGTTGGTTTCACAGAGATAGGCGCCGTTTAGATGGGTGCCATTAGTCACCGCAGCAGTTGTTTGGCGTGTTTATCCTCCACCAAAGAGTAACAGAGATGAGTCGTACTACAATAATGTTGAGACATTCACGTCAGTCAAGATTTTCTGACTCTGAGTAGATGTTCTGACCCCTGATGTAGCAGTAACCGTACTCCATACGTATGGTCTGATCTAACGTACAGCACGTGTATGAATATGTTCAATCAACAGAAACAGCTGGATTTGGCCCCAAACCTTTCTGTTCTGTGAATTGGTTATGGCTGGTAGACGGGGATAAGTGACAAACAGGCTGACAGGAGTATTTTTAGCTGCTCTTAACCACAAACCAACAGAGAGTCTGCAATAAGTGGAGGGGCAGGAGGGGGATTAAACAAGCCTTGTGGTCTCTCCTGGCTACATCTGATTACATTATGTAAAACAGCACATCCTGAGTTCAAAGAGCAAGGAAACAGCACAAGAATGACTCATGGAACAGCCACGAGCACTATAACCAAGACATGTTCTGTTACCATGTGGCTATAAAACACACGCTCACCTTCTGTAGACTGGTGGGATTCAGCTGGGTTTTGTCTATGATCTTCACCGCCACCTTGGGAGAGAACAGACAGGAGGGGGTCAGCGCGACAGAAGCAGATAAAAGATAATCAACATGTCAAAACTAATTCCAGTTTTGTGTTCGTGTTTTGCTTGTACAACAAAAGGCTGTCTTGCAGTGAACTATCCTCATTATTTCACTATTCTCCTGCGAGGCAGCTTCAACAAAACATGTCACATGAATTGTTGTGTTCAGCCTGCACACATCTTCAAGCATCTTCCCTTCAGCGATTTGTGAAGATTTGAAGCTGTGAATGGCACAGATAAAAACAGAAATATGTTTTAATCCACGACGGCGAACATAAAACCAATACACAAATGCGTCCGCAACATCAAGACAATGTCAAGACAGGCAGGCAAGGAGAAGCTAAAGAACACCGTCCCTGCTCGGCTGCTCGGCTTGCGTTAGCATACAGGACGCTGCAGGTCGGAAAGCTACTGTCGGCTTGGTGGGCAGCACTTGGATCCATCCGTCTAACTAATCACCCCAAAGTGCACAGTGAAACAGACCTGCCGTCCTCGCTTTCTGAAAGCTCAGCAGCTTTCACCACAAGCTGAGCCGGACTGCAGACTCACCAGTGAGCCCATGCGTTACGCTGATGAGTGATCGACGGAGCAGTATTACAATATAATTGTACCAAACGATTTAACCATAATTACAAGGTTCTATTATGTAAACCTAAGAATGACAGCCTGGTCTGTACAGACATCAAGGGTAGAGGGCAGAACAACTGATAATAGTCGCCCCTCTATGAAGCAGGCTTTTTCTGTTATTACACACCATTACAGATATTCACATATTGCCAAAGTGTGAATACACTTGTTTAGACAGACACAGATTCTGGCTCCAGTTCATTCAAAACCAGCAACCAAACGTGGCATCACAGTGAAGACACGGTAGGTTGTTCATTCTGCAGGCTTTCCCTAACACCTGCAAGGGTTGGTGGAACATTTACTTGAATGCAAAACATGAAGCTAGTCTATAATGACACTAATGTTGTGGCTGTAAAAGAGCCTCGCTGGTAGCAGAGGGAGCAGAGAGTCTTGCTGTGCAGACACACACAGAACACAGGTGGCGTCTATTTGCAGCCCGTGTTAGGTGGGCAGGTGCACAGACACACTCCTCTCCGCTCTGCGTCCTCCTGTCATGGACCAAACTGTGCGTTGCCTGCGGGTACTGGACCTCACGTGCCCGTCTGATGTTTCAACTTCCATTATTCCCTTTACATGCTTCCAAAATGTCCATCCAATTAATAATATTCTCAGATTGACTGTCAAAAATGTGTAGATGGTGTCACCATGCGCGAGTGTCTGTGTGTTTATTCTGTAATGGATTTCAAGTTGAATAATTTAGCTCTATAGTGACAGAAGGCCAATGTGCCTCACTGTTAATTATTCAGCGCGTTCATAACACACGCGCCACATGCTTCTCGTGTAATAAACACTCACATATGAAGGTAAAGAGTCAGTAGACAGTCAGAGCATCACCTGTGAGCAAATTTATTTCCCTCTGTGCTGTTTTTGCTGAAAGGACAATATTAATTTGAACATACATTAAATATTCACTACTATATAAGAGCACACTGTATACTATCATATGCGTGTGTGTCTAGTAATTCACCCTTTTAGTCATTTGTCAACAGAAGTAGAAAAAAAAACACATTTGTTCTACAAAACTGTTCAAGACTTCCTCACTTTATATTAAGCAAACAAGTCATTTTACTGGTAGAATAATCAGCATGAAAATGTGATTTTTAATATAAAATCATATATAAAGTAATCAGATTTATCATCAGAGCAGTTACGCTGTTGTGCATTAGAGCATATACGGCTCCTTATATGTACAGGAAAACAAAACCTTTAAAGTCTGCTTCTAGATGAAGAGATTTAAAAGCTAAATACCGTAAAATAAGGCAAAGCCACTCAAACACACAAGACTGATAATAATGCTGTGTAAGCGCCCGTCCCTGCTGGGTAGGTGACAAGGGCACAGGGCAACGGCAAACGCTTCCACATCCTGTAGTCATCCATTTGAGTAGGCAGAGGACACGCTCACGCTGGAGGGGCCGCTGACCTTCCTCGCTTCCTTTTCTATATGATGTTTTGCACTAAAGCCAAATTTGTTTGGACTTTTGATTATTGTGAGCGGAGTCTTTACTTGCTAGAGACTCAATAGAACCCAGGCTAAGATAACATCAGTTCTAAGGGCTATGCTCTTTCCACCTGTTCTCTTTCTCACTCTGATCTATGTCTTTGCATTCTGATGAGCCAGCAAAGCCACTCAAGCACACAAAGCACGCCTGACCTTCTCAGCAAACAGTGGGTAGCATGCCCAGTATGGCTGTTTAACATTTGCATTAAAGGACACAGCATGGATCAAACTGTTGCCTTGGAGAATATTTATGTCCCAACTACATTAACTCAGAGGACTAGAGGACGCCAGCTGGTACAGGCACAGGCACAGGAGGACACATGAGGTGGATCAGGGATGACAGTGAGTGCTGTGAGATCTGCTGAGTGAAAGACAATGAACAGATCGCAGGTCACTGTTTTCTCCTCAGGGAAACAAGAGCTTTAATTACAGACACACCAAAGCGGGACGTCTGTCACTCCGACACGTCAGCAGTGTGCGAGCGTGCAGTGTTGGGGTGTGTACGTGTGATAAGGAGAGTGACAGACCAGGAGTGGTCTTCACCAGACCTGGCTGGAGAACTACGACATGTTTAAAAGACGCACAAAGCGTTGCATACTGTTCTGTTTTGATTTGATTTACATTTTAAATATCGTCCCAACTTGGGGTTGTAATCTAGAAAACAAAAATAACTTGTCTCACCTCTCGTCCGGTCAGAACATGTCGTGCCAGCTTCACCTTAGCAAAATTCCCTTTCCCAATGGTCTTGAGGAGGCGGTAATTGCCAATATGGGGATGCTCCTCTGTGGAGGTGAAAGAGTTGCGACATCGCGGCAGGCTGTGGCGACTCGCAGACTTCGTCGGGGGCACTGGGGGTTCGACGAAGCCATCCACAGACGAGTGCTGCGAGCAAACCACACAACAGGAGATCAGCATCAACCCTCTTTCTTTTTGGAAAGTTCATTTATACACGTACCCACACTTCATCCTTTTTTGACGCACGCGGTCATCAGAAAGGAACCTTCCTCTTTCTACAGTGGCTGCACACATACAAACAACGCAGGAGAGGTTGTGTGTCTGCCAGCGCTGTGCAAAGAGAGATGGTCCCATTACCCGAATCTCAGGTCCACGATGTGGAGCCAGCGTTCCACATGTGCACAAGTGTCTCAGAACATACAACTACATATTCCTGCAGCTCCACGGCAGTCAGCAGGAAGTGTGTAGGAAAGGGTCGGTCATGTTACACCTCAGCATCCAAACCACTAGACAAAATGTAATAACCAAAAATGAGCTCCTCTGTTGGTGGCGCTACTGTCTCCATCTGATATCAAGTGTGTCTCTGATAGGGCATAAAAGCGTGAATTAGGAAGAGCTTGCTATAAGCGCAATACTGGCGCAAGCTATGCTGGTCTGTTTGTTATTCTCCACAACAGCTGTTAATGTCAGTCCAGGTCAGAGAGCTCAGGATCTTCTGCTCCTGAGTGCCACACCCAGTCAGAGAATAAAGCCTTGGTCTGGTTACCCAGGCTCCCCTGCTCTCGTTTCACCGGGGAAACGCTACACCCTGCAGGGTGTGAATCACCTCAGCTACATCCTGATAGAGGGAGGGCTTCACTGCAGGAATCAAACACCCCCTAATGTCACCGTGAGCGTGTGTCCGTGTGTGAGAGTTTGTTTATTCGCAACTGACAGATCGACACACTACCATCAGCGTTACCATCAACTTCAGATCACATGTTGGTAGCCAGTACATGTGTCAGTGCCTGTGCACATACACACACAGTTGGCCTTGCTCCAAGTGCCCTAGAACCGAGGCGACAGCGCTCAGGCAGGTGATTTGGGCCACTGCTGCTCGATTAATACTGCACAGTTTGTTTCATTCACCATCCATTAACTCGCAACCGCTGACGTTATTCCTTCAGGGAGGCTAGAAAAACACACACCTAAAACCTGCACACACACAGACAAACAAGAAAGCCAGTATAGAGCGTCTTCTATTTTGATGCACTAAAAGCCACTCGTCCCTCTGAGTAATATGCTGTTATGCAATGCAGTTCAGCTGCTAGTGGACCCCAAGGCTTTGTGCTGTGGTCCCACAGAGGCCGGCTCGGCTGGACGGCTGCTGAGACGCTGCTTAAAAAGCCGCCCAGCAGTCTGCGTCCAGTCTGTGAGACATAAAGCAGCTCCATTACCACAGCTGAACGCAGACTTAACATCACGCTCCGTTAACTTATATAACTCTGCTGGAAATCAGTTCTCTCGTTTGGATTCTTGTTCGCTGACGAGGGACAGCCCACAAGCATCCTGTGAAGTGCAGCGTGCAAAAATAAAGCACTATTTTTAAAGGTGGGTGAAATATTTAAAAAGCTGCTCTGAGCTTTTCTCCCCACTGCTTGTTAGGCTGTGTAATACAAGGCCGTGCCTCGTCTTGTTTCCAGGAAAACCAGATGAACCTAGATATGTCACGGCCTGTCAGCAGCCGCACACACAGCAGTCCTCATTTGGACTGAGCCCAAAAGAGGAAATCTGATTATTATTTTTATTGTGCGAGTGTGTGAGCGACACACATTCCTCCACACGGCGAATGAGACACCTCCAGCGGTTTAGTGCATCTCTGCGCCTCGTTAATAAAAACACGTCTGCTTGCCGCCCCGGCTCATCAGTGTCGTGGCAGCAGAATGGTGAATAATAACACTCCCTCCTCCTCCTCAGCACTGAGCGCGCAGCTACGACGGGGCCCAATAGGTGATGGATGTCACATTGCGATGCTGCTAAGCGTTGCCATTGAAAAGTAGGGCAACATCCTCCCCCACCCTCCCTAAACATTGACGCTGTGGACTACAAAATACCCCCCAGTTGCACGAGTGGAGCGACGCCACTTCCCACAGGCCACATAGGTAGTATTTCATTCTCAATGGCAACATTCTAGCGGTGCATGTGCCGTTAATGCCAGCACACTGACGCAATGCGTTGTTCAGACTAGTCTTATTGTGTAGAGAAACTGGGACAGGCAGAACCAAACACCTTCATTCTAGGTTATTCTGGGTTCCGCGCTTTATGCCCGTCCAGAGCAGGAGTCTGGTCTGTCTGGTTTAGTAATTCTGCAGCATTAAAGGCTCCGAAGCTCTGTCATAAACCTGCACTAACCAGTGCGCAAAATAGCCACATTGTTATTCCACTCCCACATCCGGTACCGCGCCGGCGTCTCTGGATAACAGCACTTACATTCTCGGTGTCACGCTCGTTCACCGTGGGCAATGGCGTTCTGGTCGACATCTTGTGTGCTTCAGAGGCCGCTCCGCGATGCAGCGGGCTGGGCAGAGCAGAGCAGACACGGCGCGGTCCTTCGGGGAGAGCGACGGCTCCGTCCCTCTCTACATCCCCTGTAAACAACACCGCAAACGGAGAGCGTTTACCGCAGCATAGCGCGCACCGGGCCGCAGCCGACACGCCAGATTTTCTTATCGGCTTTGTGCACTTCCCCTGTCGTAGGCCAGTGGCAGACAGAAAAGGAGGAAAGAGACTGAGGGAGAGGGAGAGAGGGGGCAGGCCAGGAAGATGCGTCGGTAGCGGACGGGTCTGCGCAGCGCATCTCAAACCTCCCACCAGGAAGAATGGATGGACCGCTCTCTCTCTCTCTCTCTCTCTCTCTCTCTCTCTCTCTCTCTCTCTCTCTCTCTCTCTCTCTCTCTCTCTCTCTCTCTCTCTCTCTCTCTCTCTCTCTCTCTCTCTCTCTCTCTCTCTCTCTGTCTCTCTCTCTCTCTCTCTCTCTCTCGCATACCTCACACACATGGTCTTTGTCTAATTTTTACATCTCATTATTAAAGTCACCAGAAAACAGTTAAACAACCGAGCAGTCTCGGAATTGGATCAGATGAAGCTACATACAGGAAGCAGTGCGTGGAAATCTGCTCCATGCCTGACCACTGTTAAATCATGCAGTACAATACCGACGTATTATCACATATTTGCAGGTTGACTATAGACTATCAGTATATTTGTCTTGCTTATGTGTCCAATTATCACTGGAATCTGTCTTTACAGAGTTGTACAACTTCATGTGATGTGTAAATATGACAATGTGGTAAACAGAGCCCGGATAGAGGCCTAGTTCAAGGATAAGCCTGCGTCCCACTGTAGGCTGGACGGACTTTGCCACCTGTTGGACCATGCCAACATTACACCCCGCACGGCTCCTCCAGCTCTTCTTTCTGGGTGTGGCGATGGTAGCGTGCTGTGCCTGCGCCGTTTGTCCACTAGGCGTCAGGCTGGAGCTGCACAATGTTCACATGCAGCATACACGCACTGTGACGAGGAGCAAGCGCCACAACAGCAGTGAGTGTTCATTATTGAGTCGTTGGGATGAGGCGTGTGTGCGCACTGTTCTTGTGGAGTTCTGGCACGCAGGGGACCTTTTTGGTGTGACTGACGGTTTGTTTCTAACAGCAGAGGTCCCAACCACAACAATGGACACAGCATGACATAACTTATCACAATAAGTGATGGATATGGGACCTGAAAGCCAACAAGAACATTAAGCATGTTTTTGTGGTTTTCAGGAATCTGTGGTTTATTTCCACCAACTGCAAAACCTGCTTCCATTACACTGGTTCAAGGGAGAGAAGTGCATTTCATTGAAGAATGTTTAGTCTTCATAATGTTTTCGGGGAGAGATATCAGAACAATATGCAGAGATAACATGGCTCAACAAAATAAAGGGGTCCAACTCTGGCTCTTGGCGTGGAGATGGGCATTTTTAGAATTCTGCATCTGATTCCAGCATGGATCAGGTCCCACCACAGCAGATCTTATCCTCTCTGAGCCAGCAACTGGGACCAGCTAAATTATTCCAGAAAACAAAGCCTATTACTACTAGTGAGATATTTGGCTGCGGATTTGCATCGATTTCAGATTTGGTAACATTTATATTTTTGTGTTTTCCCACATTTACACATTCAGGTGAAACAAACTGAGCTTTGATTGTTGATTGCATTGTCATTCAAAAGCCAGTGAAGTGACTTAGCAGTTGGGGAAAGTAAAATGAGATATTTAAACAGTCTGGTATGATCCTGTATTGACCGGAGGCCCTCTGAAATGTCTGGATCAGGGCTGAAACATCCTTGGGACGTGCCTGAGATCTGCATTCTGTTCCTGACTTGTACTGCTGTGGAATCTAATAGGCACTGACACTGGTTTAATGAGTGCATGTACACTCAGGGCCAAATGCAATTACATGCTCCCACAAGCAACCTTCAAAAAAGAGACAGCTGTTAACAGCCATTCACCACAAATGGTCATGCAGTTAACTTTTTACAGGACAGAGAGTGAGAGCAAAGGCAGAAAGACTGGAGAAGAGGCTAATCTCGTTAGGAGACAGATAGTAGGGCAGCATCTGTCAACATTGGCACCGTAGCATTACTCAGTCTCACCAGTGAAAGTCGACCCACGCTTCCCAGTCAGTACCGACGTGTGTGCACATCCTGCACAGGCGTGGGAAATAGCACGAACAGCCCCTTCAGGAAGGGGGAGGTTTTGCGGCGCTTTGCATGCTTACTGTACGTTTATCCCCGGCCTGTGCCTCCTGTGTGTTACGGTTACATGGTGGTTTCTGGTTTTAGTTCATATTTTCTGTGTATATGACATTATGAGATGTCTAAACATCACCATGTGTCTTTTATACAAAGAAATGAGCACAAGAACATGTTTAGATAATACATTTAAAATCTGAAGTGTCCTGAATTACAGCACATGTTGTCATCAGTTTCAGGTAAAAGAACACAAACTAGACATTCCTGCTTCAGAAACCTGTTAAATGCACACCTTACAAGGCAGAGCTTGCTCTCTGCTGTCTGCTCTGACAAGTCAATAAAACCACTGGTATGCTGAACATTTTTGGAAGGCGAGATGGATATGAGACAGCGCTGGAATGTGATCAGGCAGCGAGCCAGCCTCCTGTTCATTACTGAGCTTTCCAGCAGTAACACACCCTCCTGGTGAGCACACCTCAACCTGGGGAAAAGTAGGACTGACTGGCACCACCCTCTGCCCTTTCCTCACCTGGTTGTCTGCTGTCCCACATGCATGTCTTCACACCCACACATGCTACGTGCAACACACCAACACTGCTCATTCTGTCTCTATTTCCCCAGGTTACACGGGGAAGTGGAGAATATGAAAAGGGTTCAAAAGTAATAGATAGTAATAGATATATGAAGACATTAAAGTGGCCATATTGTGCTTAGTTTAAGGTCTAAATAAGTACAAAAATAAGCCCGACTAAAGCTGAATGAAACGACATCTGTGGTTGGGCACCAGGCAGGAAGTGTTTACAGGCTGGCGCGTGTTCAACAGCCACATGCAGGGGCAACAGAAAGCACACGGTACCGCTCCAGCTCACAGTTTACGGTTTCACCATTACATACACAAACGCTCTGCTAATTCGTTCGACGTATGTGCGTTCGTGTTAGTGTAGTGATGTCTTGAATGGCGTGCGCGTACGTGTTTGCCTGTGAATGCCCCTGTGCAGTTGTACCACACTCATGAGGCCCTTTTTGCCAGTGTTAACAAGTGACCTCATCCCGATCTCAAATGCCATCCAATAAAATACTCATTGCTTACCTCCTCGTGCCCTCTCTCTTTCACCATTAAAACAACTATTACCTCTTTCCCGGACGTCCACTCTAGCGAGCTCAAGAAGTAAAAAGAACATAAAGAGAACATACACAGAAGTGACTAATTACTTGGGTTTCTGCTACATGTTGCAGACCATGTGCTTATTTTTATGTTTGATCATAATTGCAAAAACTCGATTTTACGTTCTTGGTATAAACACTGAGATACCAACCAGGAAAAATGTGACTACCCCATATAAAGCTCTCGAGGGCTACAAGCAATTCAGGTTCCTTCTGTGGAAATGAGTTACTGGCACTAGCTGTTTTATTACCTAACCCTGAAACGTCTCCTGCTGTTGTTTGACCCTAAAGACGCCTATCCTAGCTATTTACTATTTACTAATAGCTACCTATTCAAATCCCTTTGTATTTCCATTCATTATAGTCCAGTTTCTTGTTGATCCTTTCTGCTCTATGGGTCCATATGAAGTCATGTAAGACAAAGGCTGTGAGCGAGCGAACATGGATGTAAACACAAATTAATACAGTAGAAAAGAAAAAGTACGTATTTGTAAGCGTTTTATGTCTGAGGAAGCAAACCGTTTCATGTTTGTTGTCTCCCCGATAGGCACGATGCATCGTGGTGAACATAACTCTGATCTCTAACAAGAAAACCCCGTAGGGCACATTTTATGCGAGCTCTGTGGTGCATGTGCAGATGCTGAGATGCTGTTTTACCTGATTACTCAGAGATTTACAGTGAGAGCAAACTAGGGGAGAGCTCACAGCTCTGTGTTCGCTCCGGGTTTCACCAGACCCTGTTCATACTAACCCGCCATACTGAAATATCAGTATTGTGTGGATGTCCCATAAGAATGAATGGAGTTGAAGCTTCACTAACCAGCCTTTAATCCTCACTGACTGATGAGGGTCGATGGATTACTTCTGCTTGGGGGAAATCTGACAGTCAGGTGGAATACATAACTTTTTAAGGCAACACTACTCAAACACACGACCCCAGATGAGTTCAGAGCAAAAATCAGGAAGAAAAAGAGGACAAGTTATTGCATCACTGGGATTTTGTAGTGAGGAGATGACAAACATCCAACTTACTGAACTTTCATGACCATTCATCGCTGCTCTGATGTTGAGCCAATGACTTGGGCTTTGATCTGCCTAATAAATCTAACAGTGATTAATGAAATGTCCAGCTATACACAGGGAGATTAAGTTAATTATCTTCACTATTACCCACGGTGGAATATTAATCAAGAGCCTACAAATGTTGCTCTTCTAATAACTTCAGCACATGCTTGAGTCGCAGAAAAAGTGGGTGAGCTGTGTTTTCTCCGGGGGCTTGAATCATGCACGGACAGCAAAAAGCAGCATCCTGCAAAAAAGCTCGAGCTGAAGATGGGGTTAGGGGAACAATGACACATCATGTATCATCTTACATGTCCCAGTGCTGCTCTGACTAAAGCACAATGATTGAGTAACAACTTACCATAAAACCACTCCTAACAATTTATAAACACAGTGTGTGGGGGTTTGCGTGCTCGCGTGTGCAGCTTTCACACACTAACTTAACATCCTATATTACTCTATCCCCTCTGGATCCCTTTAAATAAGATAGATATATTGGCACGAGCATCATGTTTACTGCATTTATCATGGTTATATTCAGATGAAGTCACTCTCACGTTTTCCCAGCAGCCTGGGAAGAGCAGCCGAGCGTTTCACACACCCGCTGTAGTTTCCATTATCCTGCTACAGGAGAATTTATTCGTTTTGGTATAAGCTGAGTGCAGAACAGCATTTGTTATTACCAGTGTTCACACATCTTAATTATCCATCATATTTTATTCAACAATATAACTTTTGCTCTTCATAGTACAATCAATGTAGGATACATATGACCAAATACATTTTAAATAGAGGAGGAAAACATTAAGGCATTTCAGTGAAGGAAGGTATGATTAGTGTTTATAACTGTAAGGCACTATGGCAGGATCACTGCTGAAAACCACATAAAAGCTTTTTGGACCAAGATGGATAACTTTCTACACTTACAGAGTTGTGACAACATGCTGGTTTTTAATGTGGTTTTCAGTGCAGTGTGTCGACAGTGTACAGTGTTTCAGCAATAAGCCAGAGCAGACATGTGGAGTCATCACAGGCAAAGAAGGCAGCGAAACATTTCTTATTCTGCCAAGAGTGTGGTGGCATTGTATTAACACTTCACTAATCCCCTGTGTCGCACATGAAGCAGCTACAGGGCAAGGCGCTGTAATTATCTTTATCACGCAAGCCTGCTTGGTGCCAGTGTGACTTCTTGACTGGGGCCGACATAAAAAATGCAGCTGTTCCCACTGGAGAATCACTGTGGCACCAGCGAGCAGCCAGTTGGCCACTGTGTGTTATGAAAAGTGCCATTTACTGGGCTTGTTCTTGAATTCAGAAATCGCTGTTATTGCCTCTGTGATGTTGTCAGGACGGCATCACAGAAACGTAAACAGCGCCAACCACATCTACTGAACTCGCAGCAGAGAACAAGCTCATTCTCACTCTTTCCCTCTGTGTTTCACACTTCCACTCGCTTGCATGCATAAACAAATCCAGGCACACAGTCTCTCCCCCTCCCTCCCTCTCGATCTCTCTCTCCCCCTACACAGACACACACAAACACATCATCCACGCACATAAACACACAGATTTGTTACCTATGTACATGACTCAACTCCTGTGAGTTAACTCTACAAGCACGATAACCTGTTGTCATACAAAGTTTAGTCCTCACTCCCCCTTTACACTGTTCTGGACTGGAAATTATTACTCATGAGTAAAACTATACAGAAACTTGCACGGATAGCGCAGCACAGCAGTACTAACACCCACAACATTTACCAACGAAAGCTGTGATTTGCACAATCTGAAAGTTATTCTTGTATGTCGCATGTACATTTATATAGATTATATGCTTGTTTTTTGTTTGTTTTGTTTTTTAACAACAGAGTGTTTCTCTGAAGCACAAATAGGATACTGTCACTAAACAAAGTGATAAATGTCAGCAAAGCTGTAAAAAAAAAATCATAACAGGAATCAGATGTGTCCACTAGGCCTCTTTCCTTCAGCGCCACTTCTCTGTTCCCAGTTGTGTTCACCAGCGAAGTAGCCTCAGCTTCTATATGTCATTAATGATTCAGCTTTAAAGACGCTAAATTCTTTATGCCCTTCTAGGAGGTGTTGGTGAAACACAGCACTTGATTCTTCCGGACTCTTTGCTTTCTGGTATTTTCATAGAGTAAAGATGCCTAGTGGTCACATCCCAGCATGGGCTGGTCTGTTCTGCGCTGCTACAGTATATGAGTCTGGGGCAGCCTATGTTACATGTTGTATGATAATGTAAGGTATGTCATGCTGATAAAGGCATCTGCTGTGCTACACTGTTTGTTGGACCACACAGGGCTGACGGGAAGTGAAGTGCCTAGAAAGAATAGGGCCCGACTATGATGGTGAGCCGGAGCAGTGAGCTGGAGCGGTAGTTCATGGTCAGTTGGTGAGTGATCATCTCCAGGTCCACGACATACTCCCTGGGTCCGGACAGAGGCTTGGTCAGAACCAGCATGGCACTCACATTACTGGAACGCTGCGAAAACACGGTCAGTCATTGTAAAAGCCTGCGAGAAAAGATTTATTCAAACAAATGAAGTATGTAAAGATATATTAGACCTGATTCTACACAATGGGATGAGCTAAAATAAAAATATCACATGGTTCTACTAGACTTTCCAAATTATACTCAACGTAATGGATCAACATTAAATAACAAAAACTTCAATTAATATGAAATGTTGTCACGGTTTTAAAGCTGCAGACTTTATTATTATACTGTCAATCACACAGGAAATGCGGAAGTTGCAGTACCACTGTTTGGCCAGTATGCAAACTTTGATCCACTGCCCAGCGCTGATCCTGGGAGGTCGGGACGAACCTGCTGACTTTAGTCACGCCTTAGGTTTTAATCTAGCACCACCTGGAGGTTGACTTTGATACCGATATTCATGTTCCCCTCAGGATTCACATCACTTTGGTGATCACATAATATCTCGTCACCAGGTCATTTTCATGTGATTCTAATTATTATGATTTGAAAATTAATATAATTGGCATAAGCATCAGTTGCACTTTGACTTGACAGCTAAGGAGATAACTAAGAGGGGGAACACGGTAAAGGTTGCGGGTTACATGCTAAACATTAGCGATTAGCATTTCTATTCACCCGTGTTCGGTGAGAAAATGTGGGAACGCAGGCAAATGCTAAACACGGTGTTTCAGATACCACGTCTCTATTGCGTGACGGTTTTGAGTTGGAGTCATCATGACAGTATCAGTTCAGTGTTTAATCTTAGCCTATTATCACCTGATACGCGCCCTCTGAAGTCTGAAGAAAAGATTACCGTCAGGTCTTACCCGCAGGAAAAATTCTCCTCCTTCATTCCCACTTTTGATCCTAAAGGTGTTGTGTGTGTTGGCATAGATATTGGTGGCCTGAATCTGGAAGATATCTGCTGGAACAGTCCGGTCTGCCTGGATGCTCATGTATTTGTAGACAATTGATGGTGGGAGACCCTGGCACTCAGCCTGAGATCTGCAGATACAGCGACTACATACACACAATTATGACAATCTTTGTGAGACCTGGTGAGATCATGGTAGTAAAACAAAAGAACCAGAGTATGTTTATTCACCTTTCAGAGGTTCTGGTGTAAGGGGCCTCGCAGGGGTTTCTGGGATAACAGCGGAAGCCTCCATAATAGTTCCAGCATATTTCATCATCTTGGCAGTTATGGGTCCCTGTCTCACACTCATTTATGTCTGGTGATTGGCAGATTGTCAGAGAGAGAGGGGGGAAAAGAACTTAATAGTCAAAAATAGCTGGACGACAGAACTAGTATCCCTCGCTTCCAAAATACACACAAACTCTACACGCTTCATGAAACCGAACTGTGAAAACACAGTCAGGAGAGTTCAGCGAAAAGTTTGGGAAAGGTGCTTTAGTGTTGAAGCTGCTCTTCCCGCAGCCGCGGAGATGCAAGAGACCATACGAGGGAAGCCCCGGATGCAGCCTCACACGGCCCAAACAGCAGCTCTTTCCCCCCATGAAAACATCTCCATCAAATGCCCCCCAGACCACAAGGCTATTTCTGGCACAGCAACCTGGATTCATCATCCTCTGACACAACAGGCCGGATTCAGTGCTCTCTCTGTAAAGCCCGCACCTGACCGCGGGGGAGAGGAAAAAATAACAGCATGCCCTTTGAGAGCATGCTGTAGCTTCCAATAGATCCAACATCATGCGTATAAATTCACAGAGGTCAACGGGGCAACACAAAGCTGCTGCGTACTGTGTGTTTTTTTCGTGACAGTGCGGCTTGAGAGGTGGTTTCGTTCCTGCTGGAAAGGTGAAGACAGCACATGATGGCAGGAACGAGTCTGGATGAGTTCAGGAAAGGAGGTAAGAGAACTCACAGGAGGAAGTTTGTTGTGTGTGAAAAGAGAGAAATACATAAACTAAGAAGGGATTAAAAAAGATTGATGGCAAGGAGAGGAAAAGGGAGAGGAAAAAGGAGGACTGCCGTACCTTGACACAACCTGCTTCCATGGAGCTGATATCCTTCTGGACACTCACAGGAATAACTTCCCGGGTTGTTAATACACTGATACTGACACATGTAGCTGGAGAAGCTGCACTCATCAATATCTGAAAAGCATAAACATAAACACAGGTGAATATTAGGCAGGTTTATCTGCTGCTCTGTATGTGTACAGGTTTCCGTGTCCACCTTGGCAGGAGATCGCGTCTTGCGCCAGCTCATACCCGTGTTCACACTGGCAGAGGAAGGAGCCGATCAGGTTGTAGCAGTGGTGGGCACATGGACTCTGCACATCGCATTCATTCACGTCTGGAACAAAAGCAGTTGGTGTCATAAACCTGCCTCATTACAAAGTGTTTGTTGTTTTTGTTCCCACCATGCAAACAGCTACGACCTGGGAGCTTGGCAACATTAAAAAGAAGTTAGTCACGCCAAACGAAAAAAAACAAAAAAACACAGGCTGTCAGACACTATCATGAGCTTAAATCTCTGAAGCTATGGTATTTGGGACGGAAATCAAAGAGAGACAATAAAATGATAAATGCAAACATTCATCACGGTTGTTGCATCCACTTTGACCTTTGTGGGGAAAACTGAATTACAGCTTTTGATCTCCGTGTGCCAATACTGTCTTCAGTGTTTTGATAGTGCTCATTTTTCATTGTGTCCGGTGAGTCCATCATTCTCCCGATTTCTGAGCCAGGGGTCCTTTCCTCTGTCCTGTGAAGCTGTGCTCACCATTCACTGTCCCGTTTTGTTTAACTTGCCTTTCTTTTATTATCAACATCGAATTTCTTGTGAACCATTTACTATTTTACTATTCAAGCTGAACTCAAAACTATAACACTGTTTGAAGGCCAACACTTAAATATTTTTAAGACAGATTAGTAACTATAATCCGGATTCAACTGGTCCATTTATGTCCCATGTAAATAACCCAGTGTGCTTTTATTAAATAATTGATTTCTTGTAATTGACACTTTTAAATTTGAGCTGTGTGCTTTTATTTTGACTTCCTGTGCCGTTTTGATACTAGCAGCCCCTCGGAAAGAGGCACAAGCTCTTACGGTCGGTAACGGTCTAAGTAAGGAAATAAAATATAGAAAAACGACCAGTAAAGTTTCATCCTTGCTCGGGGGCCTGCTACAGTAAGAGCTTGTGTCTTTTTCTGAGGGGCTGCCAGTATCAAAACTAGAGGTTTATGATAAAGAAACGAGAACGGATATGGACAGTCAGAACTACATGGTTCTACCTGACGACATCAACCCTGCACGCCCAGTATCAGCGTTTTCTTCAGATTCATGTCACCCGCTCATGCAACCAAACAACAGCTCTGTTCCTTCCAAACCCACAAATGGTCACTTCAGCTCCTTTGTGGTCCAAAGGGTTTTCAGAGACAAACTGTCAAAGTGGCCCAAAATCCACTCCAAGGATGCAGAAGGTTTAAGGATGTTCTCAGACTTTCTAACAGCCTGCCTACAAGCAATGCCACATGGGAAAGGCCTAGCAATACTAAATGACTGCAAGGAGAACCAAAAGTTATTACAGAAGGTTCCTGAATGGTTGGCTACACGTTGGAATCGTCAAGTCACAGTTGAATAGAAGGTAAAGATTTCCCCTCTTTTAAGGATTTTGCACAGTTTGTAGCACTCGAGGCAGAGATTGCATGTAACCCAGTGACTTCTTCACATGCACTCCATTCGTGCAGCTCACTCCTAGAGAACAGAAATATAAAGGAGATTAAATCAAATAGATCCACAACCCAAGTCTTTCCAACGCAAGCTACTGTACACTCAGATAAAGCAAAATCAAACATCACAAAGTTAAAGGGCCCCTGTATATTGTGCAAAGACGAAGAGCATCAGTTGTCAAAGTGCCCAAGCTTCTCGGAGAAGCTCCTGGAAGACAAAAGAACATTTGTTAAGGACAGTAAGCTGTGCTATGGGTGCTTAACCCTCATGCAGCCTTCAAGGGCATGAAAAATAGACAGACGATAAATCACAACATGCTTTATCTAGATGAACGGTTGGATGAACTGGTTCATCATAGACCCACACGTGTTCATTGCTTGGATGTAACACCTACGAAGGCTGTTTTATCCAACCCTAGTGCGTGTTTTGGAGCTTTGGCGCTGTGCTTTTACAGTGGGGGCGTTTTGACCCCTTGAAGGCTGCACAAGGGTTAAAGGTGGGTCACAATGCCAGAGACTAGCACACTTGTGATATCTGCAAGGGAAGGCATCCCACGTGCCTGCACAATGGAAGTCACAAGACAAATGACAGGACTCCAAACACAGTCAATGCTGGGAGTTCATGCTGTAGTCAAAAGTCAGGTGAGAGGATACTACTCCAGTACTCACAGTGATGTTCCACCATCGTACACTAAAGGCTATATTCCGTTTAACTATGACAATATACCTACCAAAGAAACGCCAAAGCAATGGCCTCACAAGGATAATGAGGCATTTGCTCCACACCAGGCCTAATGTACATTCAAAGAAGCCTGTGTCAGAGTTATGGTAAAGAGACTTCCTCCTATCACCCCTATAGACGTGATAAATGCTAAAAACAGCAAGCAACAGAACAATCTCACAAGAGGAGCTCACCTTTCTCAACAAACACAGAGACGGAATAAGGAAAAACGAACAAGGACACTGTGAGAAGCCTCTACCAATTAAACAACGGCCATTCTTACCAGACAACAAGCGAAAAGGAAAAAGTTCAACAAAGACAAGAAATACAAAAGGCACTGCATATCATACATGGAGGATGCAGTGGTACATTCCACATCATGGGATTTACCACCCCAAAAAGCCCACAAAGTTACGTGTTGTATTCGACTGCTTCTCCTAAGATTCATGTGTGATACATGAATGTTTCACCAATTTCACGTCCAAGAAAAAGACAGGGACTATCTACGTTTCTTGTGGTGGAAAACGGTGATACCAGCACACAGCCCCGAATACACAGAATGAAGGATCATCTCTTTGGAGCCGCATCATCATGTGCAAATTATGGACTGAAATATTTGGCCAAAGAGCACTGCCAGTCACGTCCAGCAGGATCACAGCTCATAGAATGGGACTTCTATGTTGACGATGGAGTTAAAGAACCAACCAGCGACACACAGAGGCATTCTATCCACTGTTGCATCAATTTATGACCCACTCGGATTCTTAGCGACATATGTGTTAAAAAGAATCCTGCAGGAAATGTCCCAGCACGGTATTGGTTGGGACGATTCTTTGCCAGATCTGCTAAAGCCAAGGTGGGAGAGTTGGCAAAGTGACTTTGCACAGCTGGAAAAGCTAAAGATAACTTGCTGCTGCTTACCTAAAGGGTTTGGTGAGGCTAAGGAAATGGAGTTGCATCACTTTTCAGATGCAAGCTCAAGTGGGTATGGACAGTTCACCTACCTGAGAGCCAGAAATGTTAAAGGTGAGATTCATTGTTCCCTAGTAATAGCAAAGGTCCGTGTTTCTCCCATTAAACTGACCACGATCCCCAGGCTTGAACTGACAGTTGTGGTTTCTGTAACAGTCAGTAACATGTTGAGAGAGGAACGAAGTTACACTTCAGCAAAGGAATATTTCTGGACTGATTCAAAGGTGGTATTGGGCTACATAAACAATGCTGCACGTCGCTTTCACACTTCTGCAGCGAATAGAGTTTAAAAGATCAGACAAAGCACCAGCCCTCAACAATGGTTTCATGTGCCTTCGAAGTGAACCCAGCTGATCCAGAGGTTTGAATGTAACTGGGTTAATCGCTTCTAACTGGTTCACTGGCCCCACCTTCCTATGGGAAAGGGAATTACCCACACCAAAAAGTGTTGAGCTGGGTCTGTCCAGAAAGATTCAGACGATGTTAACAAGAGTCACAGATACTGCAACTCCCACGTCATGACAAACTGTACCGGCTGGATGTTTCCATTGACACGGATGGTCTCCTCAAGGTGGGAGGGAGACTCAACATTCACCAACTAGTGGCTCTTTCAAACACCCTATTATGATCCCAAAAGAGCATCATGTAACTAACCTTATAATGTCTCACTGTCATGATAAAATAAAGCACCAAGGAAAAGGATTCACCACAAATGAAATCAGATCAAGCGATTACTGGATCCCTGGAATGAGCAGAACTGTTGCTTCATTCATTCGTCAGTGTATCTGCCGCAGACTACGCAAAACTCCAGAGGGTCAGAAAACGAGCAACTTACCTGCAAAATGCCAAGAACCTTCTCCGCCCTTCACGTACTGCGGCATGAAGTGTTTTGGCCCGTTTGTAACCACAGAAGGAAGGAAACAACACAAACGGTGTGGACTTTTGTTTACATGCTTTTGTTCCTGTGTTGGAAGACTTGTCCACTGATACGTTCATTAACGCGTTAAGGTGTTCCATTGCAATCCGCCAAATACAATGTGACCAAGGAACAAACTTTGGCGACGCTCAAAATGAGCCATAGTGAACAGCAGACCTCTAACTGTGGATAACCTAAATGACCCTGACAGCTTAGAACCACTGACCCTGAATCACCTGCTACTCATGAAATCCAGTGCAGCACTGCCTCCACCTGGCTCATTCCCAAAGGAAGACCTATAAGGAAAAAAGAGATGGCGCCGGGTACAGTTCCTAGCGGAGCAGTTCTGGTGCCGTTGGAGGGAATATGTTCACAACATCAATGGCACTTGCTGCAAAGGAATCTAAAAGTAGGTGCTGTCGTGTTGGACGTGGATGAACAGTAACCCAGAGGTGAATGGAGACTGGGAAGAGTGATAGAGACTGTCAGCGATGCGGATGGACTTGAGTGAAAGGAAAGTAAGGAAATAGAAAATAGCAAAACGACCATAAAGTTTCAGGGGGCCTGCTACATCGCATAAGGAAGGTCAAAACAGGATAAACGGTACAATAGCACAGCATGTTTCACAAACACACATCTCTATCACCACAACACATCTTTCAATCACTTCCCGTGCTGTGCAGATTTATGTAGCATGGTCAGCCCCGTGATAACTGAGAGCTGAGAGCTTGATTTGTTTTGTTAAAGCCATGCTTGACCTTAAAATACCTTTATCCTGATAACGGAGGAATGAGAGAAGCATAGGAAACGTTAACACTAAGAGTTAACACTCAAATCTGAAGCTAAAGCTAAATCTCTGCTGAGCATTTCATCTCTCCCAACTTTTGAACTTTGTTCTACAACTTACCTACACAGCTGTGGTTGTTGCTGGCCAGCTTGTGACCTGCATTGCATTCACAGTAGTAGGATCCCTGGGTGTTCACACACCTGTGCATGCAGTAGTGGGTCAGGGCGCACTCATCTCTGTCTGCAGAGAAACGCACACACCACGGTCAGCAACAGGTTACCAGACGCCTTCAGTCATGTGATAACAGCGACTTACCCACACAGTGGTCTCCGCTTCTCTGGTAGCCTGGAGGACACTGACAGGTGTACGAGCCTCTGGTGTTGTAGCACATCTGTTCAGACCCACATGCGTGTCTACCTGTTGCACATTCATCAATGTCTGCAAGAAATGCACACAGACACCATCCTAATGCTACGCGCAGTTAATGGACACATGGCCGACAAAGCGAAGCAACATGTCTACTCTATGATCTTTGAGGGATGTGACAGTAAAATGTGTGATTCACGTTTACCATAACCTCACACGCGTGGGCATAAACATACACATGTAGGACCAACAAGTGAAAGAAAGAGGCCTTTTATTCAGCAGATTTGGGGGAAGCAGAAAACGCTTCAACTCTAATACTCGACTCTGCCGTTGTGTCAAAATGCAAACTTCTTCTCACTTTTAGTTTGTTTATAATCTTATATAGTTATGTGTTTGAATATTTTTTTCTCACCCATTTATTATTCAGGTTTCTGTCTTTATCTGTCTCACGCACACAGACACACAAACACACTGACACTACGAATACGCCCATAACGAACACTCTCATCCCTGTGGGCCCACCAGCAGGCTTCCTGGGTGGTCTGAAACAGCTCATCAGATTATATGCAGACAGCTAGTGGGCATCAGTTTAAGAGCATGACAGACCGTTATTCTTTACGCACAAACACACGCAGGAGAGGAGGGAGTACTATTACACCAGGAAGACTTGACACATGGGCAGCCGACCAATTGCCGTCAGGGCCAGGAGGCTTAAAAAATAAAACTAAAGCTACACTTAGCCCTTTCCATTGCAGGAGGTGCAGCAGAGCCCAAGTTGCTGCTGCTCAGGTATTCCCATGACTGCTGGAACGGATCGCGCTCCTCCAAGAATGACTCAAAATGCCCAAGAGTCTCCACCATCCAGTGGGACTGCTGCTTGTGAGAAATTGGCTTGATTTTCTGCTGAAGAGTCAATGACACAAAAAGCAGACAGAAGCTAAACTGTCTTCACTTCTAAAAGGAATGAAAGTGGAGAGGGGTCACAGTGTGCTCAACTCCACGGCTGCACTGCGATAAGATGAACTGAGAACGGAAGGAACAAATGCAGGGCTTATCTCAAAGTGCACCTGAGAGACATCAGGTGGAAACTGCATAGAGGGAGGAATTCACAGACGATGCCTGATGCTCCCTGATCTGCTTTGGAAAATACAAAGATAAAATCAGTGAGGTTCAGGAAAATCTACACTCTGATGTGACTTAAAAGGCGTCTGGGCAAGCAGAACCAGGACAAGCTGAATTTCCAGCATTCTGCCACAACTGGTCCACTTACATTAGGCTTCAGCATGACAATGCTGTTCAGGAAGCTGTGGATTAGGTGTGTGTCACTGTTGGCGGTCAACCTGCAGCATCCAGATTCCCCCTCTAAAGCCTCTAGTCTGCAAGGCAAATCGTTAGCGCGCAAACTTCAACAGGGTGGTGAAAATGTTTGACGAGGTGGGGTTACGTTCCGGTGAATCACCAGCCATACCTACTTACCGGAGCTACTTGGTGATTCACTCAGCCTGGAAATGCCCTGCCTTCTGGCAGAGGAGAACACAAGTCTGACACTCCTGATCCCTCCGGATAAAATGAGCTATGTGTTGATGCAATCGCAATTCCATGAAGCAACTACGATCAAGGCAGCAGATAAATTAAGGAGAACTGAGTCTCTAGAGCCATGCATGGGTGCTGCGAGTCAAAAGAACTTTGCATGGTCTCATTGGACAATCCATTGGTAAAAAGTGTTCGACTAATTGCACGTAGCCCACCTGACTATATTTTAAAGCTTGTCTACATGTGACGTCAAGGCTTGGACTAAGACCCAGCAGTGTTTTCTCACATGAAATCAGGTGCTTTTGGAGTCACTTTGAGTGAAAGGCTGAGCACTGTGATCCATTAAAAAATGTGTCGCCATGTCATGGTCAAAGACTCTGTAAGGCGTAACAACCACAAACTGTTACACAATGCAGTAACTACACAAACTTAAATAGTTCATTTGTAAACAAGGCAGTTATGCTTCCTTTGTGCAGAAACGTTTGAGTCATCCTCACTCTGTACAAGAAAGCTTGCAGAGCTCTAAATAAAAGCATATGTGCTGAAAGGAGTCCAAAGGTTCATTCACGGGAATATCTTGTGGTAACTGCTACTTTGTCACTAAACCTTTAAGAAGCTGCCAAAACAAAGTTCTACAGAAGTTGATGGCTGACTCTAAGGTCCTATAACAGCTTACTCCACATGCAAGCCAGGGCACACAGTTTACATGGGAAAAACACGTTTTACTAAGACACGTCAAGAAATGTGATGATGTGCGCGGGGAGAAGTGACGCCGTAGGTTGAAGCTTTCAGCGTTTATTTAACGCTGCTCGCAAGTTTGTCCTGACAGCGAGCCTGCTGTAACATCACAGGGGGAGATAAGGCCGTGCAGCAGAAGAGTGGAAGATGTGAAAGGAAAGAATGAGGAGAAAGGGCGGAGGCTTTCTTTTAAACAAAAAAGATTTGAAGTTCGATTTATGGTGGTGTGTGTGTGTATGTGATGTCAGAGTTAAAAACTCCTTGCTTTTCAGGGAGATTAATTCTAAATGTCTTGCGGGAGTTGGGGGAGTAATGGGATGGCGGGAGCTCAAAGAATGTGAGTGTATGTGTACAGATTTGATTCAAGCTCCTAAAACCGGCCATCCGGTTTTAGGAGCTTGAATCAAACATAAAACAGGCGTTTTGCAGAACTTTTCACATTATGGATGATGGAGATTTCATGTTTGTGTGCAACGTGTTTGGTGTGTGACACTGTAACTGTGAAAAGAAACATGCCTATCAAAACAATGTGTTATTTGCTCCAGATTTATACTGACATGATAGAGCTTGTTGTAATTATCATTTGGGAACATTTAGTGTGGTTCTCACTGAACCCCTGCAATGGAAAGCAGGAGCTGTTCCAAAAGGACTTGGAGCCACCCTGCTCTTGGACCGCTTCTATATTTCCCTCTGATTATTGGATAATTCAATCTTTGGGAAAGCAGAGGGCAAGATGCGCAATGTTAATAGCCCATAAAATTTCCCGACGTCAAATTTATCAACATGTCATACACCAGGCCCCGAGCGTTTGGTTTAGCTCACCCTCAAACACCTTCGTATTAGCCGTCCTGCCAGGCGCTGCGCAGCATGTTGTTTGTGCATAATTCTCTCTGCAATGCAGTGTGAACTGCAGCCATCGCTGGCTTCAACACAACCTCAGGACAAATGGGAGTGGTAGTGATTCCTTTTTAAAGCAAGTCCAAACACAAAGCAGATAAGAAATCAAAAAGCTCACACCTCACAGTATATTCTGTGTATTTTCATCCGTATTAGGACATGGATATTTCAGTGCTCCGGCGATTTGCACCACTCCCAGAATTCCCCTCTCATCGCTCTCATTGTTCAGGAGGAACAAGCGATTTAGTCATGCTGACACTTACTAACTGATTTGTGAGTTTGTTCCACACGTTTATAAAGGTCGGGCAGAGTCTTGACGTTCCTGAAAATCCGTCTCGTGTGCCAGTTACATTCCCCGCTGATAATAATCCTTCCTGTCACTCTGAAAATGTCTACAAAAAAGAAGTGGTGAGCAACTTCCCTGCTATTCAACGTGGGGGGAAAAATCCATGACCCTGCCCACCTGAGATGTCAGGAGTCAGACTGTGCCCACGTACGGCCTTTGGTGGAAACCTTTGGAATGGGGATGAACGAATTCCTAAAAAAACAAGTTAAAATTTCGCAGAGATAAGAAAAAGCACCAAAAAACCAACCGTGTGAGAAACAAGAACTTGCGTGTGATTGCATGCGAATGTCAGCCAGCGGAGCCAACGGTGATTTATAGTGGCCCTGTGTCCCTTTCCGTCATGAGGTAAACGGAAAGATCGACACGTGTAAGCACATCAGAGAAGGAAGCAGCTGGCCGTTGCACAGGCACCGACCTCAGGGAGAATAATAACAACAACACTGCACTCAGAAAAGCTGCTTCCCTCGCCGTGCTTCCCACTGATGTGATGCCAGGGAGGAGTCAGCAGCAAACAAGTCCAGAAGAGGGACCACCTGCAGGACGGCTGGTTTTATTCATCTGTAGGACGCCCTGAGCCTTCTCGGATGAATTAGTCTACGCCCATTAAAAGTCCGGACAACTGGACTCGTTTGTTGGTTTCTTTGATTTATAAGTACAGTAGGTAAATATGAGCAGACTTTATGACATGATCCGTACTGGATTTTAGAGGCAGATGCTTTTATAAGCAGTTGGTTTAAGAGTCCGGTAACGGCAACAATTCACCTGCTAATTTAGCTTTCTCTTTATTTTTAAACAGAAAAACTCCAACATACCAACAAATATTTAATAAACCTGAATTACCCATGTTTATTTAAGAATTCTGACAAAGATACTAAGTGGGGTATTTTAGTTAAGAAATTAAACTAGTCAATGCTCTCTGGTGGACAAGGTATGTAATGGCAACAGTTTCAAACTGATCACAAGTACATTTTTGACACTTTTTCTTATCTGCTGAATCAGTTGACATTAATCTGTGGAACTTGACTACATATAGATATTCATCGGTTGATAAATGTTGTAAATATTCCTTATGGTACAAAAAATATACTTGATATAAATATATTAATTTAGCAACATAAACTAGCAAATCTTTTGATAATCAGTAAATCAAAATAGTACAAGCCTGTTAGCCACAACTGTCATCTCTGCAAAGCTCAAACGTGCAGCAGAGCAGCAGGCGCCATGAGCTGAACAGTCAAATCACAGGGCGAGCAGATACAGGACCATGCAAATTAGTCTGAGGACAGGTGGAAAACAAAAGCTTAGCTTGTAATTGGAAGGTTCAACGGGTACAAAGGTTTCTGATTGCGTAACCCTAAACAAAGTGGGTCAGTTTTCATTGAGCTTTTATGGCTTTTTAAGGCTTTTATGTTTGATCCCGCTTCCTTCTGTTGAGCAATAAGCACATTGCATCACGTTTTAATTTAACCTCCTGCATCATGTTCACCTCAGCGACGGAGCCTCGAAGTTTGGGAGCAATAAACATGAACGAAGATAAAAATCTAGTGGGATTTCCTGTTATTGTGTATCCTTCCATCTTCAAATTACAAACGTCAGGATGAGACAACTTTGAGGGAAGCTGCAGAGTTTAAAATGTAAGGGTCAAGCCTTGAAGCCCACCAGCAGGACCACGTGTGCTCTCTTTCTGCTTGCTTTGCTCCATGCTTTCCTGCTCTCCGCAGATCGATCCGCTTATGCTTGTGTGTCAAGGTGCTGACTAATTCCAACCATCACAAAAGATGGGAGCAAAGGGAAAAAAACAACCACCACTGACATTCCAGAGATATTCCTCCCAAGTGCATTGCATCTGTGTGGAAAAATGTTATTGCATGCGCTGAGCCTTGTTCCGAAAAGTACACAAATTCTCTGTCACACAGGGCTTAACAGACTTAATAACATAACATACTGAGGAAAGGCTTCCAACCTGTGCAGGTGAAGAGTGTCCAGATGCAGCTGAAATTAGCCAGGCATGCAGTGGCCTACATCACCTCAAGACACCAGACAGGTAAACAGAAGTGGCATGTTCTTTCATGTCCCACACTGCGGTGCGCGAGTATCTAATTTGGAGATGAAAAATAAATAGGCAGCAGCTGAAGTATGTAAACTCAAACGGAATAACGTGATACGTATAATTCTCTTGGGCGTTATTTCATGCCTGAAGTACTGTTAGGTTAGTATCCCTATAACAGGAGTGTGCACGCTCACTTTCATCAGATGACGGATTCGTGTACGTTTAGTGGACAACCTTCTTTTCTGGGACACAGTGATCTCATCCCTGATGAAAATAAGAGTCAATACGCATACGCAGGACTACAACAAGCCACTTGTAAGCATCTCTCCCAGCGGTAAACCCAGTGTGTGTTTGTGTGGAGGTCATGGAAATGTGAAGCATCATTAAGCTGTCACACATACAGTAAAGGCTCATGGCTTCTCTGTGTGGCACCAGCTTCCCCTGTGTGTCACTACAACAACACACTTCGGGTTCAGTCCCTGAGCCAAAGAGCTTTACTCACATTTGCAAATAATTACCCACATGGGAAAGAATAGTAGAGCTACATTTCAAATGAAGCGTGTCAGGGTGAAGTGTATCATATAATTTGTGGTTTGTTTCACTTTTAATCGGCATAAAGAACAGGACACTTATTCTGTTTCTTAACAATATAAGTTGTGTTTTAGAAAAGTGGCTTGACTTTATGCAGAGCATTTACCTGATCTCTCTGCTATTTGCCACACACTCAGCAGTAAATCACCAAAACAACTCAGCAGCAGCACAAGCCATGACTTTGGTACAACCTGACTTGAGTCATGGCTCCGGCTCTTCTGTGGTTATTTGGTCAGCGTCAGCCTTTCACCTTCCCTTTTGTCCCACCAGACTCAGCACTAAAGGTTTCCTCTACAGAGTGATGAGTTAGCAGCGAAGCGGCTAAGGTAAGCGCTATTCGATAGGCTGAGGTTTACCCCCATTACAACTTAATAGGAGTTTCATCTAGCAATCCAACAATCCGAGAACAACCGGCCCATTGTAACAAGTTAAAGGGAAACCAGAGCCTGGTGTAAACAAAGATCATATCACCTACCAGCAGAAATATACACCTACAGTACTGTAGGTAACAGCGTGAGACGCCTTCCAGGTGAAGCTTCCAGAGCTTGAACGCTGACAACAACACCCTACCCTTGTTTAGCCAGTGAATGAATAAGTATTATGCTCATGCCAGTTTGCATATGTGGTTACTTCAGCTAATACGCTGCCATGTTTTACACTCTCGTAAAACTTAATTGGGTTCCAATTCATTGAAACTCATAAAGCACCTCACACATATCATTGCCCCAGGTGTAAAATCACATTTGTTACTTTCATTGCAGCAATGTGACCACAGGCCTTACCACACAGCCTCTGGGTCGCATTGCACTAGCAGGCGGCGTTCCTATGTAATGTAATGTACAGTAATGCATACCATACCGTGAGCTGCCCCCCCAGCCTCCCTTGAAAAAGCCGCACAGACCAAGACAGATGTCGACTTAAAAGCTGTAAGAGGTTAGGGTTGATATCAGACATTCACTCTCAGGTGCGCCAATGAACATCTGGCACAAGGCAGCAAGAAAGAGCACCTGTGTGTGTGTGTGCGTGTGTGTGTGTGTGTGTGTGTGTGTGTGTGTGAGTGCAACACATGAATCTTTAAAACCACTCCCCATTTAAAAGGATCAAAGAGTCTAGCTCAAATACGGGATCACTCGGCAAACACACCCACATAGGCTTGAGCAGCTCCCAAAATTACAAGCTAGTCACAGGCCAGGGAATCTCTTCTGTCGGTGTGAAAGCTGTGAGGAAGCAGTGAGAACAATCTTATTAAATCTTAATTAAATCTGCTTATTTGGGCCTAACACAGACAACCTCAACTGCCTCTTCTTCTACATATTGAGAAGACAAGAACCTCTGGACGAGAACATGTTGTGAGCTAGAAAATATAACATCACAGTGAGCAAAAGCAAGAATGCACATCTGGTAGCTACACATGGTTTGACTTTCGATAAGCATCAAACACACAGATGAACAATTCACCTCTGGAAGTCAGTTTATTCAGCCTTTAAACCACTTCCACGTCATTGGCAATTATTTATCAAGTACCTATAAACAGTAGCTCCACTAAAGATCAATTCATACACATTCTTTCAGCAGCATCCAATCAAGTGCGACAGAATCATAGCTGATGTTTCAACATGTGCTTCTGTATACTGCAGTACACTGAGGCCAGTGTAATAGGATTCCATTCTACAGCCACATTGTGCAATGCCTAAACAAGACCACAGGTTAAATACTCAGGAAGAATTAAAAAACCTTTCTACAGCTACGCGGCACTTTGAATATTTTCACACTTCTCGTCCAATTCGTCTCATGAGAATCTTGTCGACACCACTTTATGAGATAAGAGGAGCCATCTCTCTGTGTGTTCTCATAAAGCAGGCAAGAAATGAAAGGCTAGTACTTCAGTGATACTTAAAGCTGGAGAGAGGGGGAGGAGTGCCTGTGTGGCTCATTTTACCTCTGCAGAAGTTCTGCTCATCTACAGTGAAGCCAGGTGCACAGTGGATGGTCCGGCTGGGCTGAGGTAGCCGTCCATGGCCATATTCCACCGGAGGCTGGCCTCCCTGGGCTGGTGGGACAGCAGGGACGAGCTCCAGTGGTAGCTGCTCTCCCTCTTTGTTGACATAGATGACAGCACTCTTGGGGAGGCAGAGGTATCCACCATAGTGGTTAATACACTGCATCCCTCCTTTACAGGCATCTTCCAGCAAAGCACACTCATCGATGTCTAACACAGGGAGAGGAGAAGGTCGGGCATTAGATTTCAGAACTATTATTATAACAAAAACAAAGCAAGAAATGTGCACATGTGGCGAATGCCAAACAATTTGTTATGTCTCACCTCTGCACTGCTCTTTGACTCTGTCATACTTATAACCCTCTGTGCACTGTGAAGGACAAATGATGAACATGTGACGATGCATATTTTAGTCTCCTTCTGGATAATAGCATATAGAGACTCAAATCAGGAACCTTCATTTCTCTATCTGCAAAACACACTGCACTGTTATGTTAAACTCACACAGTCCAAGCTCTAACGGGTAAAAACTGTTTACTTACTGAGTAGGAAATAGGCTCCTCGGGCTCCTGAGAAAGCACATGCGTGAAAACCGCACAAAGAAACACGCAGATCCCCAGCATGTCGACCCGAAATCCGAGCAACACTGTAACGAGATGAGCAACGAAATGGACCGAGCGTGCAAGATCATTTTTGGCTTGACAAGCCTACAAGTTTTAATACCCGTTATTACATCACTGATGGCATTGCTTAACGAGTCCCAACATCTCCCGCTGCTGGCGTGATGTTTATGTTGGCGTCGCTCCAGTGAAATCTGCGACTTCAACTAAGTGAAGTGTTTTTCTGATGTTTTTCTCCAAAAGGATTAGTGCGTAATACGCGTAAAATCGTGCGTAAACATGCCCTTGTGTGTCAGAAAAAAATGATCGACTTCATCAGCCATGCAGAGCCCATGTCGATTCTGTTTTTGCACAACACGTCCTATCTAACGAGTTCCTGTGTGCTTTTCCTGACTCTGCTTTTGTCCATCACAAAAGGTACTGACACTTGCTACGATTCCCTGGAACAGGCGAACTACTGAACTACTACTTTAAGCCTGTCTCTTACTTGTGTCAGCATCCACACGCTACGCTTTCCGCTGCATTGTGTTTATTGTATCTGATCAGTGCACTGTGTGTAGTAGCCTTATCATCCCGTGGCGCCTTGACGACGTACCTGCAATTACCTGCGTCTCTCCAATTCTCCTGGCAAATCCAAGCTTATGAGCGAAGCGGGCTGGCGTTTATGCTGCAAGCGGCTCTGTGGATGTGAGACGGCTCAGCAGCACTAGTGATGAACATGCGGTTTGTGCAGTAAGGCATGCTGGGGGGCGGTGTGCCGGGCAGGTTGAGCTCTCTCACCGGGGTGCAGTGCGTGATACTAAAGTGGCTCCCTCTATAGACGTAAGACGTCGGATCGAAAAGGCCACCGTCAAATAAAAATATATTTCTGCTATGGTTGCATATGAACTGCATTAAACGCAGAACTCATTGATACTATCTCAAACATGTGTTTTCTCTTATGCTTCAATAAAAAAAGAGCGCATGTAGTCCTGTTATCTCTCGCTTTTTGTTTGCTGTGACTTTAATAATATTGAGTTTCAACACGCTGACACTTCTGTGCTAGGAGAGACACCAGTGCCTGTATATATGTACAGTATGTGTGCAACAGGTGGCCAAATGAAATCACGTGTTGAAGACCTCTGTCAGCAACCACTACATTAGCCTCGACCACATTTCATGGTGTTTACAAGATGCCTGCGCCTCAGGAACATCTGTTGGAATTGGCATGGTTTCCTAGAATTCCCTTGAGTGAAGACACAGCAAGTGATTGTGTATTTGTGTGTAGTCATGTACATGTGCCAGCAGCTTGCTGATATGAGTATACAGAGATGGACTTGGCGCCGCTTCCTTTAATGCTGACCTTCTGACCTTTTCCCAGTGGGTGTGGATGACAGGACTGTAGATAGATTCTGCACGATGTGATCTGCTGTAGGTGAAGAGTCAAATTTATCTTGGCGATAAGTTGGTTTGTCTCTTCCAGCACATAAATCTCGTCTTATATGTAGGTTTGGATCTTGTAATCAGTACAGTAAGAGTTGACCAGGTCAAAGACATCAAAACTATGGATTTAGGAGCTGAGTTCTTGTCTGCTTGACATCTGCTCACACGATGACTTGACTCAATAAACACATTCAAAATATGCATAGGTGATGTAAAATACCAACAGACATGGATTACACACAAAATAACAGAGCACAAGGTTTGACCCTTCAATAAAAATTTATTTTACTTGACAAACTGTTCAACAGATGCACACAAATGCAGATAAAACGAGAAAAAGAACTGGATTAATCAGAGCAATTAGCAACAGTTTATAAAGAGATTCATAGAAGATTTTATCCAGGTCTCATGAAAAGGCGTGAAAATGTTTCCCATTCCTCACTGGAACCAAACGAGACACTTGTGCTTTCAAATTCAAGGAAGGCTGAGGTGGGTGCATCCCCCTGGGGCACCTTTAGTGTGAGTCAAAGCAAATAACTCTCATACTGATGTTACAAAAGCACTCACCTAAGCGCTACAGTAAATTCTAACATCTCTGCAAAAATGTATCATTACATCATGACATATTACCTTAAATGACCCAGGTGTCCCATTCGGACAAGCAGGAAGCGTAATATATCAGCTAGCACAAACATATATTTAAATGTCAGAGTGATAGATAGGACCTTAGCTTAACATAAGTACCATTTTGAGTTTCACAACAGCTCTATGATCATTATTTTCTAATCCCCCCCAGCCTACAGTGGTGACTAACACGCATAAGCACGCACACACACATGCTAGGAATTGTTTATTTTTTGCAGCGTAACAGTTCTAGACTAAAGTCTAGTAACACAAGTGAAATACAACACAAAGGAGCCGGTACTGTGTGACGGTTCTTTCGATGCTGAAGGCAGTGCATCAGGTACTGTTGGCTATTGAGCATCAGCCAATCAGTTCCTGATGCAGTATCATCCACATCAGAAAGCTCTTCCGTTATTTCTGGGCAGGCGCAACAAAGCTTGGTCGTTTAAAACACATTTAGGTCCTTCTGCAATCTCACCTAATATTCAGGGCATTGACATCAACATAACCCAAACTCATAAAAAACAAGCCATTATTATTCTTTTCATCTTATTATAGTACAATAGCCAATACTGTACAATACACATCACTGTAAGTCAAGATGGCAGCAGAAGCATCTGGAAAGTGAATTCATGCAAATTCAAAATGGGCATGCATTATGAAAGAGCTGCAAGAGATGAGGCTGCACTTCAAAAGACTGTCGAAAAGAAATTTTTTAAAAGTGGGGAAGAGGAGGAAGAACAGACAGAGTGGGTGTCTGTGAAATGTGCTTGTGTAATTGCAGTGACATCTTCATTGAGAGGCCTCCATCTCGTTCCTTCGTGCTCCAAAGGGCGTCGCTGACGCCGGTCGATGGGGAGAGCAGCCGAGGCGCTGTGTTTAGCATAATCCCAGAGGCCATTGTGAGAGCAGCTAGTGAACGACTCACAGTTGCCAGCTGAGATTTCACCAAACACAGCAGAACACAAGGAGAAGGGATTGGGACAGGAAAAGGAGAGGTGGAGGAGGGTAAGAGAGGGGAAACACTCAAGCAAGGGAGTTGGCGCTAATGCAGGACTGGTGGTGCTGATGAAGACAGACGTACAGTATGTGCACCGAACGTTGCTGATCATTTATGTGTAGGTGTGGGGTGGCAGGATGGCTTCAGGGTGATCAGGGTGGATGTAGTTATGTGTGTGTGTGTGTGTGTGTGTGTGTGTGTGTGTGTGTGTGTGTGTGTGTGTGCAGCATCAAAGAGGCAACGTGAGGTGTGTTTTCTTCCAGGTGGACTGCACCTGTTGGCTCGCATTCAGGACTGTCATTTGATAATCTTCCCTCTTTTTCTTCTTTTAACCAATCACTAAATGCTTTGATTTGTAACAGTTAGGCACAAAAAGATTAAAGAAAACTATGAAGTGGCAAAATGTCTTCTATTGTGCAATGATCAACACCTTAAGCTAGAGTGTGAAACCCTCTTTGATCGGCCTATCAGGTGTGCAGACGGTTTTGTGCCAACCTTTGGTAAACAGTTTGGTCTGTTCCCAACAGGCTACAGAAAACAGTGAGATGAAAAATGATTTTCATGAAGATTAAATAAAGCAAAGCATGTTGGACAAACTGCAGAATCTCTCCAGGTGATTGTGAGAATATAAAGCACCTTCACAGTTGCCTGCAGAGATTACCCAGTCAGCCCAAAGATTCCTCACACACACACTCACACACACTTCCTGTTCTGCGGTGGGTACGTGTTATATCTATCAAACTCAATTGGCAGCAGATGGTTAACACCGATCAGGATCAAGACCAAGCTTTAACCCTACCCCCCCAGGATTCTAAAAGGTCCTGTGTTACCATGGAGACAGGGCTACGGCACGTGCCTCCCATTGTTGAGCTGCATCCTCTGGGGTCAGCTGCTTACCCTGTCAGAGGTCAGATGTCACAAAGACCTCTCACTTGGGTCGTCACTCACCAGCCTTCAGCCTTTGACCCCAACCAACACTGAAACAAATTGTAAGATGGGGAGGAGGAGAGAGAACGAGATCACCAAATTAAACATATGTAGTCAGGTTGCATGATCACATAATAGTTTAAGAGCTTCTGACACGTGTGTGTATATGTTGGGCTTCATGTGTCTTGTGAGCAGGTTAGCTGTGTGGTCCTGTGTGCTGTATGTACAGCACCGTGTAGGATCACCCGGCATGTTGCAGTATGTCTCCCTCTTGTGGTGAAAGCTGATGTTTTATAATATTTCACAATGAGAAGTGAAAATGTGGCTCCAAACTGCAGAATGTGGGGCGTCCCCGTGGCTAACACTCATACCATGTGACCACATTTATTCTACTACTACTACACGTACGCCTCATCATGCTACGCTCTCTCTTTAGAAGCATTTCCCTTCTACAACGAGACCATAAACGAACACGAAGAACAAAATATAACTAGTCAAAATATAAGATATTTATATTTATAAGCAGGTAGTTTAAACCGTGATTTCATACTGTATTTAAATCCAACATCTAACTCATGTTTATTCATGCATTTACAATTGAGTCTTATGTGTAATCAACAAATCAATAGCAGCTATTGGATTTGTACTGTCCAAATCAAACATTTGCCCACAGATTGTAAAAGTCTACCAGAGATGCAATCTTTTACATTCGGCCTGGATGCATGTTGGAGTATTCAGGTCATCGAGTTGCAGAGTGTTGCTCGGGCGTTGACAAAAGAAAAATCTTAAGTTTATTAAACGGAACAGGCTGACAGTCCACACTTTGTTAGGCAGTGAATGAACAGAGTGGTTTTGACAGGCCTAACCTCTTAAGCTTCGGGTCCCACTGAGCCCAGCACAGCTAGAGCTAAATGCCATCTGTCCCAACATCATGAGCCCCCCCTCCAACCTTTTCCCCAACAGTTTAAAATAGCAATTATTCAATACTACTATTGAAAAGTAACCAAAGACAATTCTACACATCTGATATTAAGTCCATAAATTAAAGAACATATCACTTCATCTTCACTGAAGGTTTGCTTTTCAGGAAATTATTTTAAGGCAGTCAAGATCTGTTTATTCTGATTATTGGCTGTGTCCTGATGTAAATAATTCAGTATTTAAGGTGTATGCACTATGGATTATCTATCCTAGCTTTAATGACTTTAATAAACATATGTGATTTATGATTCATTCATTCAGTTTCAGTCTACATCTGTGTAGACTGTGTCTGTGGATCTTTGAGGTACCCTAGCAGTTACACAGCCCAACCCTTATAGTCATTATTCATTTGTATTTATTCAAAAGAAAACTGTGAAATTGTAAATAACATTTTGTCTTATATGCTGACAACTTGTTTAAACCAACAGTTTTCTTCAGTTAGTCTCTTACTGTGACTCATGAATGGCTATTCTAAATTAAGTTTTTAACAAACAATAAAATAATGACATCACCAAATGAACTTTGGTCTGCAACCTTTCATAGTGTTGTCTGCGTTAGCTGTCATCTACTGTTAGGAGCAAAACATGACCTTTGTGCCCTGTAGCCAACGTGTGTGCTTCAGCTCTTCATTAAGGCCCTGAACATTCACTGTACAAGCAATTGTCTTCCTCTAACAAAAAGGCTGACGCATTGTATCAGTTGGAGGCAAATTTATCAAAGGAGACCAACACAATGGCTAAAGCTGCTCAAATTATGAAACAGGGCGATAAGGGGCTTCCTGGGGAGCCATATTGTACTGTTTGTTGATGGTCCAGCGTGGACTCAATGAAATGTGGTGACATTCGAACAGAAAACAGTGTGTGTGTCAGTGTATACAGAGAAATGCAGATGTACATGTATAGTATGTCCTTGAATGGGGGTGCGTGTGGAGTGTGGTGTGGGAGAGCTGCGTGAAATGATGTCACATTTGAATATATGAGCTCAAGCTGAGAAGTGCAGCCAACCACAGACCTTAGAGGTGCAGGCTGCCTAAAAACAATTGGGACTGTCATGAACTGATGTGACATATGTATGCATCCCAGGTCTGTTAGAGGATCCCTACTGCAGAGGTCAGAGACAAAAATGCAGTGGGGTGTAGGACGAGAAGTGGCTTCAACATTGTGTTTGATCTAAAAAATCGTTTAATTTGGAGGAATAAGAATCGAAATGCAGCAGTAAATGCTGCACAGAGCGTGGTTTCATCTAGCAAGGATCCATTTATGCCACATCAAATATAATTTCATGTAATTTGATGCCTTTTATATAACAATATATTTGAAGACGCCACCTTAGACCCTGCGAACCCCTGATGGACATGTTCAAGATTTTCTGTCAGTAACTGGCAGATCAATCGATAATAAACCAGTCGATACTTGCAGCATGTTACCTATACTGACCACAATCTGCAGGCAGGAAACGACTTCAATTAGACCAGAGGTTTCATTACTGTACATATAAAACACCCTCTTTAGTTCTCGCTGAATGTGGGCCCGGCTGCCATTTAGCCCCTGCTCTGCAGTCTCAGATGAAATGGGCTGGTGGAACATCAGACTAGTGACTGTCCTGACCATATTTACACTCCATCTTAGTTATAGGCGGCATAATTCCACCACACATCTTATATCACCACAATACACACGCGCGTGGACGACTGCAATTATAATTTCATATGCCTCAGTGTGTCAGCCACCAGAGCAATTTTCTGCCATTTAAATGTGAATTTATGTCTTATGTAAATGAGCGGGGAGTCGATTTAGGCCTAGTGGAGGACTGGCCTTTTCCCAGGGAGCATTCTGTTCTAGGCCTCTGGTCAAGGTCCCCGTCTACCACCTTGTTTAACAGACAGCGAGTAAGGCCTCGATAGTTAACCAAAGTCTCTCCTAAAATCTAGATTCATTTTAGATTAAGTATTTCAGTTAAATAAAGTAAGTTTTCCTTTTTAAAGTTAAAGATTGAACAGCTACAGAATGTTTGGTCGTCTTAACATAAATACAACCACTATCGTTTTAAGTAATTTTACATTTCATATTGTTATGAAGGAACTTGTAGTAACCTCCACTGCACCACTGTATGCATTATCTGCTAAATGAGGGGTTCCTGGTTGAGTCATTGCTTCACTCAGTAGTAGCACAGTTAAACTAAAGTATTATTTCACATTTGTTTAAAAGGCACAGTTTCAATCCTGAGAAGAAAACCTCTGGCAAAGCGTTCTAATTAGCGCATGTTTTACAGGGTTAGTTATTGGCGGCTTTATTGGCCGGATCACAACATGGCCAGCAGTAATAAGTGACCTTTACAAAGAGCATTTCTTGACACGGTGAACACCGCATCACTTAAGACCCCATCAGCGGACTGGTTTTTTACTACATTTATATTAAAAGAAAAAAAACTAAACCCATTGTGTTTCACACTTTGTACAATATTGTGAAACACACAACAATTTCTACAATACTGTATATTCCCTATTAATATATGTATGAAAAAGTGCCAAAAGTTGTTTCTACACAACAGTGAAAGATGAACACATTAAAGAAAAGTATGGATGGGGTAAATTACCTACTGTTGTAGTTCGAGAGATAAATGTGAAGTGAACCTTTCAGCTGATTAAACTATGTCCGAAAGACAAGACCTTGACCACATGATCGATTTCCTACTCTTATCGCAACAATAACCACTCCACCTGCTGCTTATCACACATGCTCTGCAACCCTCACAAGTATGGCCAAACGCATCGAGCCCTCAGCGTACTCTGCCTCATGTCTTATCCCAAACCCAAGGTCTTTCCACTCATCTATCAAACACAGCTGGCTTTTGCCCATAGCATAGAGCCAGAGGGAATGATGACATAATTTCTTAGTTTAACTAAATGTTGTTGAAATGTAAGTTTATGAAGCAGGTAAATACAGAATTCATACATAGAATTTATAGATACGAACATACAGTAAGGGCACAAGTAACAGGGAGTATATCTGGGTGTGTGGCTCAGGCTGAGATCTGAAATAAATGACACAGGTGCATGCAGGGAAAAAAGATGCCAAGCATCAGAGTGAAGCTAATAAATGTGAGTGTGTGAGTAGTTACTGTGATGGAAGCACCTTTATAATAATGAGCAGTGCACTAACACTGCTTACAGTTCAGAGATCAGTTTATGTAGACGGGATGCTTTCATGCAAATGCTCGCCTCTCGTTCGTCTTTAAGTGCAGTGGTATAGACGTCACAGTGCTAATTCTCTGCAGCTAATGGAGCAACTACACTATCAAAACTGTACAAATCATTGTGTAAATATGAGGAATAGTTGGGCTGTGAAATGTCACAGAAACACATGGCAGGTCACAAACGCGTTGCGTCAGTTACAGTGCAGGGTTAAGACGAGGTCCAGAAAAATGCAGTGTTGCAGGTAAAATGCTGTGTAATTCCAGCCTAGAGGAAAGACTGGAGGGACCAGCAAAAGAGCAGTGTGGCTCACCGTGCATTTGTGATTGATGGTCTGTGTCTGTGTAGTAGCTGAGTGAGCAACATGTACGTCTCTCTTATTCACGCACACAGCCCATAGCGTGTTCACTTTAAAATACCGCCACCACCGCCCATACGGGAACATGCACGTGAGGAGCATCTCTGAAAGTGACATGCATTGGGATCACGCTAACGGTTTCGGTGAAGGTCCATACCATGTGCAACGCGACACCTTGGTGAGGAGAGTGGCCTGGGAGGTTTCCTTTCTCCTGTCACTGGTAAAGCAAAAAGAAAAAAACGAGAATGGTAAACATTTTCTTTTCAAAGCCTTAAGATGCGCAGAACATACAGCTTGTTATTCTTGATCACAGTCCGATCAACAATATTGAAAACTGTATGAGCGCGTTCCACCGATCCGTGATCCTGTCACGTCTCTGTTGTCTGTAGCCAAGACATGTCTGGTCTGGCTCCTGGCCAGGCTGGGCCGGTCGCCACCACGGCCCCGGCAGCCTAGCAGGCAGGCCTAGCTTAATGCTGACACATCGCTAACATCAGCCAGGGAGAGAAGACCTCTGGGAGATGCTGAAACATCAGCATAGCACCATTTCAGATTTACAAGGAGGGATACACTTGCTCATCTGCAGCAGAATTAAGAAAATGTCAAAATAGCATTGTAGGACACTACTTACTAAACCCCCCCTTTGAAGGCTGAATAACTACATGTAACATGTAAATACCGAAGATAGTTTAGGGGCCGTGGCAACGTATAGTGGCAGAAAAGGAACACACAGTGAAGGCCACACCCTTTTACACCCGCGCATGTCCACATAAAGTCATCCAACAGTTTCAGCTTTTTCGCAAGCTGAAAATGAAAATCACTTAGACAAGCTTCTTCTCAGTTTGGTTTTGTTCCGTGCAGCATAATATTAAAGCTCTAGCTAGGTGACGTTGAATAAATTGTTACGAAATGTGAATCTTTGTTCCCATTTTGTATAAACGCCTGCATAATTAAGTGAGTTAAAATGACACAAAGACGAATAAAGTCATTATACGAGCTAAAAACAGACTCTCCGCAATATAATTTTATTCACATTTACGCAATGTTCAGTGTTGACTTCTGTGCTTAGAAAGCCATGCAAATAAAACTGGCAAAAATGAGGGTGTCATTGATAAGCGCAGATATAACCAGGAGTGCCACTGATTGATGATGCAAACCTTCTCCCTATAGCCTTGTTTGTGACCTCTGACTTCTCACCCCTCGAGGGGTTAAACTTATTACCCTTTGACTTGTGTGACCTATTCTGTGAAAGGAGCTAGATTGAAGAATGACCATAGCTTTGGTCCTATTGGTCACTTTCTGACCAAACTGCGGCCAGAGAGCTGACCATCCAAACCCTAGAGGGATGTGACCCTGGCCCTGCCACACGCTCTGTGTATAATACTGTTATCAGGTCAATACAAGCCTAAAAAAGGGGGAGAACCCTGCTCTAACCTGAAGGGTGACCAGAAGAAAGAAACGATATTGGGAAGGCAGATTTTCCTGAATGGATCTGGATGTTATTTGTCAGGTCTGTCAGGTCTGTTTGCACAGAAACACATCAGTTTAATTTCTAAACTTTGAAGATCTGGAGAAATTGGGAACAGCTTGACAATATAGGTACAACTATCCTAGATCCGTCATCATGCTGAAAAACAAGGCTATTAACAGAGAGCACAGACAATACAGAAACCTAAACAAACAAAAGCTACTGTATGAAAGTGACAGAAATGTTTCATTTGGCAAGGAAATAAAGTCTGTTCGACTAATGACGCCAGAATCACGCTGTAGGTTGGACATCACGCTAAAACTGAACAAAAAGCTGCTGAAATATTGCTACATAACTTAGCTCCTAGGATCCTGCTCCACATTTTATCAATACATTGAAAAGGGGTGCAGCTTCATACTGTACCTCCATCTTTAGTATGAGTAAGAGCGGTATACTGGGTGTTTGCCCGTACCCAGCATTACATATAAGACATGCGTTCTTTCTTCCTCACACAAACACATGTGCACGCACACGTTACACATTGTAGGATTATTAGCCATCTCGCTCATTTCTTTGGAATAGCACACAACATATAATCTGAGATTTTAACGAATCGAAAAGTTGAAATATGCAGCGCATTCATAACTCATCTATGTAAGCTTTTTATTTGTGCTACAATTTAAAGAATATTGTTTCTAACTACAACTTATAACTCTTACACTTCCTATTATCACTATCACAATAAAAAACAAATGTTCTGCAATTACAAAGATGCTGCCATGTATTTCCACCAGACTTGATCTGACTGAAAGCCTCTACACAAGCACCATGCATACGCATATACAGGGTGTACATGGGGCATACATAATGCGCTTTGTCTCCCTCCACCCTTAAGAGTTCAGCGGCAGTAAAAATAATAAAAAGGAAGACTAAATAATGCAACAAGCCGCCAAAGCCGTGACCCCCTAAAAAATGAGTTTGTCAAAAGCCTGATAGGATACCAAAATTATAAAAGCCTGAGACACATGTGGCTAATACACTCTGCTAAAGTTGTCAGACCTGCAGCTACAGTAGAGCTTGTAAACAATCATACGCACACGCATTCAGTCACACTAGCACACACGCAGGCTCGCACAAACACATACACATCAACAGCACAGAGTCACAGATTACTCCAATACATGAGGCTTGTGCTTCCCCCTTCGTTCAAAGAAGGGGGAAGCACAAGCCAAATAAAACTGATAAGAAAATCTAGATAATTGGCTGAATTGAGAATAAAACTAACTGAAATAGTACCTTTTAAAGCATTCGTGTGACGAGAACAGGGTGGGACACCTGCAGAATCTTGCATGGTCTATCCAGAGCTCTTCAGCGACTGCTCCCTCATGGAGCAGAGTGTGTGTATGAGCCAGAGAGAGCGTATGTGTGTGTGTGTCAGTGGCTGAGGGAGGGGATCCTACCCCTCCTCCTTAGCACTGTGCCTCCTTAACAGGATGGAGGGGTAGGTGGGGCCACTGCAATAAAGCAAAAACACACACACTCACACACACGCACACATTTTTCTATGGTTGTTATGTCCTCGCTTCTCTCCGTCGTTCCCGCCTCCACACTTCCATCTTTCTGTCTCTTTTCCAGGACTTGTTCTCTCCCTCCTTCTCTCGCAGACTTGCTCTCGTTCCTCTTGCCTCGTGCTTCCCTCTCAATCTCAGTCTGTCTGCAAGGCTTTTACACTCTCTGTACTGTACCTTTCATCTCCCACCGCTCCCTGCCACTTGCCCGTATCCCATTCTCGCTGGCTGTATAGTAATATTAAAATGCACTCATTAAACTGAAGAGAATGAAACAGTATGTTGTTTCTGGCTGGTGTTCCACAACCTGCTAAACTCCCGGTGTGTGTATCCCATTGGTCTCTTAATAGCGTAGCGCTAAGATTAAGCGGGACAGTCAAAGAGCGTAGCGTGTGTGAGAGATGAAAAGAGAGGAGAGAAATCGTGCCATGATCCACAGCAGTAAAACACACTTTTTAGACCTTTTGCAGTTCTGGGCTCTGGGTCGCTGTGCCTCCGACCCTCTACTCATCCGGCCACCCATCTCAAATCCCAGCTGATTTGGGGAACAGCTATCCCCACATAAATCATTCCCTTATTTCACAGGCCACACGTTACATTGAAAGTATTGATTTTTCTCCCCCCTCCCCCAACCGCCCGCTGCACTGATTGCAAGGAAACCCTTTGCAACGGTCACAAACAGGAAGTGGAAAAACAAACCACGGGTGTGTTTCGATTGACCACAATGGCGGACTGAAGCGTTGGTCACAGCACCGACGGAGAGGGATCAATTCTTCACTGCACATAGCGTATGTGAACAGGCTTCCACAAGATGTGAATTACAAAGACAGTAAATAAATGACAGAGAGCTAATCAGTAAAACGTAATGAGCAGCTCTAATGATGAACACACTATTTAGTTGCATCCAGGGGGTAATATAAACCACTATCTACATCTCTTTTTCAAATATTTTCATACTATCAATCTATGAAGAATATTTATGTGTGGCTGGAGCTATGTAAAAAGAATACACGCCATTTTGGAGCTGTAAAGGCATAAACACCAACCCTCGCAAGGTGAGGCAAACCAACATCTAACGAAGCTCTAGAGTTTTACTGAACCACTATCCTTAGATTAAAACTGACCATACAAAGACCAAACACTGCTGTTTCCATGATAGCACAGCTGAGGATACTTTGAACTCTGACCTTATACTCCTGCCTGTGCTCTGAAGCAGCGACCAAAGCCAGGGGTCAATCAAAATGAAGGTCAGCAGGGGTCAAATGGTAATGACCCCTCTCTGGTTACGCAACCACATCATCTCAACTTGCTCTAAGCAGCATCACAGCATCATCCATCCTAATCAGAGCAGGACACCTTGTATGAGTAGGATGTGACAATCCTTCTGTATGACAAAATAAATTAAAGTAAATGGAATAACGTGTAAAAACTTTCAAGCAAAGTACAAAAGTTACAAATGCAGAAGTAATGGAAGATCTAAAAACTAAAACTGTGAATCTGTACTATATCTTGTGACTGAAGGAATGGCTAAAGAGAAAAATATGAGCAAACAACAATATTATAATATCAGAATAATGATCCAGCGTAATCCACGGCATAAAAATGTTGCAAGTTGCAAAGAAGTTATTAGGAAGAAAAGTTTAACATTGAACTTTTTCCCCCTGTACAGTTAATTTGAGCATGTGTGTTGCATGCCTGCGATGAGTCAGCACAAAATGAAGGAAGGTATGATGAGTAAAGCAAGGCTTAATGACAGGTTTCATCGAGACACTATAACAGTGTGGCCGACAAATAATATTGCAGGACAACCGCCCAAACTAGTGGATATGTGTGAAAAAGAAGGTTAAAACACATCCCAAGAGGACGAAGAGGTTGATCTCTAAGAAAGGATGACACCGTCTTAGAGTAGAGAAACTGGGTTGGAAGAGAAGGGGGAAAGACAGATGAAGGGGTGGAGGGAATGATCAGAGGGGTGCCAGACACAAAGAGGCCAGGCCATGGCCAGTGGCACGCGATGGGCAGATTAACCAGCGTTTCCTCCCCTAACTGAAGTATTAGGACACCTGACTGAGTCCCGCCAATGGCAGCCAGCCAAGGATTTGTAGGGGGGAAGACGAGCTGGGGCTCGCCTTTCAGCACTCGGGCTCTTCAACAACACAAAGCAGGGTGGGGTGGGTTCCATGGGTGGGGTGTAAGGGGTGATGGGCTGGTGGCTTGGAGTTGGGAGGGGGCTACAAGCCTTACCCCTCACCATCTGCTGCCCAGGCTAAGTGAGGACAGGGGTATGGTCAGAGTGCAGGGTGGAGTATCTGAGCGTGTGCGCACAAAATACACGCGTATCTGCGTGCACGCACCTGTTAGTGTGTCAGTGGGTGGGTGGGTGAGTGGACGAGCAGATGGACAGGGCATACTCCTGGCACCACAGCTTCGATGTTAGTCATCCCACACATACGGAGCATCCCCCTTCCCCCACATTCCTAACCCCTGCTACCTAATCCACACTGCCAGTCAATTCTTTATGTTTTGCTCAGTTTGATTAAGACATCCATGATTAGAGACGTTATGGGCTGGGTGAGAGGGTGTGTGTGAACCGCTTACCCATGCGGCTGTTTACTGTAATCAAAGTCAAACAGATGCCCATACACCACTAGCAGCGTCTACTTTTTATTCCAACAATGAAGTCACCTTTTGTGCGTTTTCTATTTTGTGTAACATCAGTGAGGATGAAATATGAAAACAGCTTTGGTGGACACACACATATTTATTTTTCTCTAGTTGTGAGGACTTTACCTAGCCCGTTGTACTAACCTTGACCTATTTCTAATTCTAACCCTTAAACTAGGCCTTAATCCTTAAACTGTCATTTAAAGTTTCAAGGTCTGTCCAAAATACACTCATGGCAATCCTACACTGATTACCATATTACCCCATTGTTGCGTGTCTTTATTCTGATATTATCATGGAGCTGTTTATTTCCCCCTATTAAAAAGGGGGTCAGAGCAGCAGACAGTTCAGTCTTGCTGAGCAGTAATCTGAAAATGCCTTTAATCCTCCATTCAGAGTCCTTCTGGTTGTGGAGTGGAGAGGTGCAGCCTCGTCTCTGTTTAGCAGCCATGTGTCTGACTAAGCCTGACACACAACCGGAGCCTTACAGCTGCCAGGACACACACAGAGAGATGAGACGCAGTAAAGCTGGCCCAGTCACTCACTGGAATAATTATGCCATTTTCACCCCACACAACACAGCGAGCGCAGGTCACTGAACTTATTCAACTCGGTGTTAGAACCAGTGGCAGCCAGATAAATCACTGGTTGGTGAACATGCCGTGAGACTCAGCTGGTACCTAGCAAAGAAGCGACGTTTCTTAAATACACACACACGCAGCTCAGTAATAATTGTTTACTGTTGTGGCTGCAATGCATTAGCAGATTAGTTTGTTTTATGTCCGGCGTAGACGTAAATTCTCGCCGTGGGGATTTATTAAGTCGAGGCTGAAGTTCTTGAAACAAGTGACCAGCGCATCCTTTTAACAAATTACCACATCCCACTGCGGAAAGACTCAACCAGCCCAGAAACACGGTCCGCTGTCGGCTGCTTTAAAGCCGCGATGGCGCCTACAACTTCAACTTTACCTGACTCGGGCCCGCATCGCGTCCACGCTTCTGTGAGCAACCCGCTCTCCCGCGTTTGCTCTGCTGACGTCGACCACAACGCCGCTGCTCTGCGGACGGTGCCTTGAACTAAACATCTTTCCTATGTGTTGATTACAACATGTACGTCCGAAGTGAAAAATCGCAACTCCGACCGGAAACTTCTGTGTTGCGCGGCAACCGCGTTGCTAGGCTGCCGAGTCTTCGGTGGAGAACCGGCACGTGTGTTTCTTGACTGAAAAATAAAATATGATAAAAACTGAGAGTTTCACATAATTATTCTACAACAATTTTATAACTGCACCACAATTACTTTTCTCAAGCAGCACATTTTTACTACTCATTATTCTTAACCTTAAAATCATCAACACAGGTGCGACTCCATCGGTCTGACATGGGCCTTTATATCATGACAACAGAATTGTGCTCCTAATTCATAAAACTATATTCAATAAAAGTGCAAGAAAATAAAACACGTGCAGCCCTATCATACCATTGTTACTGTTTGCAACACTAATGTAATCTTTATTATAATTGAACATTTTCACACTTGTGCTGAGTAAGTAATTTCAGAAATTCACGACCACTCTCTTTAACAATAGCCAAGTGATACAACTTAAATGCACTTCCTGGAGTATTCATGAGTTATGATTTGCGCTGGTTTTCTTTTTTGGAAACACTACCTCATCTGGACAGGTCGGTGGTTCAAAAGTCAGTGGGAATGTTTAAAAGCACCACCTTTTAAAGCAACGCAATAGTATCACTGTTGCTGATATACCAGTGTATTAAAATCATGCAATAGAGATCTAATAGCACTGCTGTACTGTAGGTCTGCCTGGTGTGAGCCATCCTCAAAAGGTCAGAGAAGAACACGCGTGGTAGGTCACCGTAAGGCCTACTGCAACTTTAACCGGACCACAACATTATCACAGTAAATGAAACAAATGAGGAAATTAACAAAAGCATGAAGTAGTTCCTATCTTAAAGGCTGTGCCGTGCTGTGGATGTTCCTCTGAAATAAATGTAGGAAATATTAGAGACCTCCTGGAAGAAGACATTCCTCAGTATATATTTTTTAAGTTTCATATTTTCAAATGAGTTGTTTTTTTATAAAGATAATATTATTTTTGACTTCCTAATAATACATGATCTTTCATTTAAGTGTCAGATTATAATTATAACTAGTATTTACTTACCTTTCTGAATTTATCAGTGATGGCACTTTTATTTAGGTTTATTTAGAGGTATAAAGTGCACAAATGCGCTATTGTAAATACCATCATATTACATATTGGGCTGTGCGTCTTTTGCAGACAGTTGTCAAAGAACATTTTGTGCTCAAGGTTGAAGCACCCAGAAGCAGCCAGCGGGCAGTGAGCAGCAGAGCAGGAGGACCATGGTGCTGTTATCAGTAGCGGGCTACAAAACACAACAGAGAAAAAAAATATTTTGGTGTCAAATGTATTCCCTTTGTCTTAGGAATGTACTATAATATAACTGATTACTATGGCAATTATTTTGTCAATTAGATCAGTTTTACATTTACATTACATTTTTGGTGGACGAACAATCTTAAGTGGCTGCAAAACAAATCCCCATTAAATTCTAATCAATATATATTCTGATCTAGATTGCAGCTGCTAATTTTAGTGTACACACAAAGGACATAAATATTATACTTAAATGCATCGGCAAGGTCTTAACCATACACCAACGAATCTCTTTCACACTGCAGCAGGATGCAAGTTTTTAAAACTTATTTCAGAAATTCCGGTTTCTCAAACGACACAAAAGCTGTATGTTGTCATGAATCATAGTCAAACATGAATTGTTACTATACCATAACCTTATAAATACTGAACTTATGTATGGTTACTAGTATTTCTATTTTATGATATTCTGTTCGCTGCATTATTTCACTGATATACAAAATATAATCAAGATTTACTACAGATGAAACAGCTACTGTTGTATGGTCAGAAAAAAACTCACCATTACCAGATGCTGTGTCGCTGCTGCTTTGACATCAAGTCCCTGATATAACAAAGATCTTTATTTTTACTGCGTTACATTTCTCAGATCAAACTCTCAGGACTTTGAAGTAGTCTCCTCTAAACTCTAAAGATCTCTGCACAAACCTACCCCACCAGTCCAGGATAGACCTTTACTAATATTAAAATTAATTTGGAGTAGCTAACATTACCAAGAAATGCATTGTAACGTAGCTAGTGCATTGTAACTATTTAGGTTGTGAGTCCTACGGCATCGTGCAGCAGTAACATTGTTTACAATCTCAGATTTCCTACTTTGTAACCTCTTCTGTGAACGTCTCTGTAGTTCGCAGCGCAACGCTCTGCAGCTGTTTGATAACTTTAACGTAAACGTACCGCTGTGTTGCCAAACTGACGGTAAAACATTTCGGAGACATTTTAAGACACACGCAGCTGCGTTTCTTAATTTACTTATTTCCAGTATACTTAATAAAGATAAATTATATGACATGCAACACCAGACTGCAACCTGTCACGATTAAACATCGCTCTTCTTCATTGCGCCTCTTTGCAGCGTATAACAGTGTTTTACGGCAGGTGTCAAGTTGTAGTTAGCGCGCTACCGCCCCCCAGCGATGCGGAGGGTGCACTAGAAGATGGTCAAGAAAAAAAGGGTTTGAATCGAAGGAAGAACCGGTAATGTTTTCCAAGTTTTCGCACAATGTTGTATAAACTTACTTAGTTTAATTTTTCACGGTGGAGATATGGTAACTGCACATGGGATTAAATATTATGAAAAATGTGTATTTTAGATAAAGTAGGGGTGTAACATGTAATAGTGTAAAATATTTTTCAAATTCTAGAAGCAGCAGAATAAAATTGCTACATACAAAAATAAAAGATTTGCCAGATTTTTTCCTACATTTTATTTGCTTTTCCTTTTAGAAGTTTTCAAAACAAACTTAAATCTCCTAAGTTGATCATTTAGCAAAACAATTTGTATTTTAGCATATTAAAAGTAAGCAAATTAGTTTACACAATTGTTAAAAAAAGACATTTAAGACAAATTGAATTTTTATTTAAAAGCAACAAAATATAAACCACACTACACACATTTTAAAAGCCTGTCTTTTCCATTGTACAGAACATTTTAGTGTTGAAGAAGCATTTTATTTTTAAATGGCCATGTGAACAATCGTAAACACAGGAAAATTAGTAAATTGGAAAAAAAGTTTCCTGTATCATGTGAACTTGTTTTTAGCAAACCAGCATCTGCAACACAGACATGTGCATTTAAAGGGACTCAATCCCATTTATTTTGGTCTGAAACTACTCAAGACATGACTTAAAAACAAATATTTTAAAATGACTTTCAACATGAAGGAATGTAGTGCTGGTTTATCTTTTTTTCCCGCATGGCTGGCAATACCAGTACAAACACATAAAAAGGACAAGACCAAATAGAAAAACAACTGAAAGACTTGAATATAGCTACACGTTATTCAGTCTACCCTTAAATAATCTTCATGTGGTTTTGAGTTGCTCAAGTCTACCGTGTTTTGGCACAAAATGTGACTGTAGTATGATATGTACGTTGCATTAAATAAGGATTACAGAACAGTACTTGGGCCGTGTCTTGCTGATACGAACTTCCAAAATCAAAAATAACAAATCTAACACCAACACTGCCTTTTCAAACTACTTTATAACCTTTACAAAGCAATAAGGCTTTGCTCATTTTTAGCTCTAAAATAACCATATCTGAAAATAATCCAGCAGCTTTTTTCTTAGTAGCTTTACCCCATCATTGAAAGCATCGCACCTGAGGTACCATTAGCATATTCTTCAGAAATCGCATTCATATTAGAGAAATCATACTAGGATGTGTCCTATTTCGTCTTCCACTCTCGTTGACCAGGGCCTTAACAGCCTCTATAACAGCAGCATGTCCACACAATCTGCCAACACTAATCTAGGTTTTTATATTTGGACTACAAAAAGGTTTCCACCTCTCCATAAGCCACACAAACATGCACGCACACACTCCTTCCTGAGAGGCTACTGGATTTGCTGGTTTGATATAATTAAATTTTTAAGCTTGTGAACCCATACCCACACAAAGTGTGAAAATGCAGGACGATCCTGACATGGAGGAGACTGAGGATTGTGAGAGGTGCTGCAGCACAGTGACGGTAGAAAAATAGGGCCTAGTGTAAAACTGGCGTGTTGACATGTGTTGGTTAGTGCCACACTGCCCCAGGTGGAGGATGGTGAGGGGAACCCCTGGTTTGAACATATTGTCATAAGTCCATTAGTAACACTACAGGTCATTATTGTCTGGGGAGAACAGAGCTTCCAGGCCTATTGGCTCAGTTTTTATTATGTCCTTGTCTGGCTTTGGCTTTTTAAAGAGTGATGGAAGATTCCGGATGTGAACTTCCTTCCTGAACTGCTGGCACAAAGCTTTCTGTTTGGGAAAAAAACAGAGAGAAGTTAAACAGAACTACAGATATATATGTCAGACTGTACAACCCTGTTGAGCACGTTTTTCTGATGCTGAGCACAGATTTACCCTACAGTCAGAATCACGCTTCTGAGTAATGACTTTCACTACTGAGGCCAGCATCTCTGACCACCCTTGAGTAGTATAGTGAGCTGTGATGGGGAGGCACTGCACTCTAGCGGCCAAGTGTGGCATTACCCCAACAGTTCCGGCGATGAGCTTCTTAAACTGGTCTTTCCTCTTCTTCTCTCCAACCTTCTGGGCACTGGGGTCTATGAGCCTGTGATCATACTGGTCCAGAGCTTCCACACTGATGTTAGGGATTTGGGTCATCACGGTTCTTAGTTCCACGTAGCGAGGCCGCTAAAACAAAAGATGTATACGTAAACATGGGAATTAAAAGCAAGACACAGATGGCATCTGTTGTCGTCATTATCCTCACCAGGTTTTCATATATTAGCATTGCCAGCTGAGTGAGGGTCGAGTTGCAGACATCATGCTGACCATGCACCTGAAGGCCTCTAAAGACGCTGGTATAAAACCATGTGACCGCCTCTGGAAGAAGGTTGGCCCCTGCAACCTGAAGAGCAACACAGTGAATGTGGCCAGAACATTTTAAACATCTGAGATCTCTTTTACCCTTCAAGTCACAGATGAGTATCAATTTCAAAAACTACATTCGTTACAATTCATTTGATCTCGTTTCTAATGAAATATAGACTATTGCACTTACTGTAACACAAAAGGAGAAAAAAAGTTCAGACTTATGTCAAATGTTCACATACACGAACTGAATGCGTTACCTGCCGCAGAAGGGTCCAGCAGACCATGGAAGCGGTGCGATGACAGTTAGTGGTGTCTTTCCATGACAGTGAGGTGAAGGAGAGCGTTAACAGGGACATGTAGATGTTCTGTGAGAAAAAAAAAATCCATGTATATATAGCATTTACTGTGACTATGCTGCAGTTTAAATGGTATAACGTGCATCTCAGCCCTACTTCGTTTTTCATCAGGCATTTTCCCAGTTCAGTCAGATCTGCTGCGGGCTGGGCTGAATACGCCGTCTGCACCGAATCCATTATCATGTCTTCCTCTACACGAGCACAGTTTAGTCAAAGTCAGCAAAGTAAAAACCACCAACCTATTGATTCATATTTTTCAAAATTTTTATTCTTACCATCGATTTCCTCTTTATTTGCTGCTGTTTCGTGAGTTTTTCTGTCAATACAGCTCACGGCTAGAAGAGGAAAGCATTACAGGCTCATTATAGTTAGTCTAAAATTGACAAACAGCAACAGCCCTTCATCTGTTTACCTACACAGCAAGTGAAGAACAGTCTGAACTGTGTCTTTTCATTATTGCAAACCAAAGCATATGTGGAAATGGAAATCATAGCACTGACTACAGATGCTGTAACTTACTGAGAAATTCCAGCACCTCCCTTGTGAGCAATCGAATCAGCTGCTCCTCTAGCATCTCCTGCGTCACTTGGCTCTCGTGACAAACAACCTCATCTTCGTCTTCACCACTAAAAAAAACAACAACAAACAAATCGGGGGTAAGTTTACATATCCAACTTGAAGTACACAGTGTACCAGTAAAGAGTAAAACAGTATTTAGCAAGGCAGTATACAAACATGACCCAAAGACCTACTTGACAGAGGTTCTCTGGTTGATGACCTGCCACTTGATGTTGAGCCTCTGCAATTTGAAACAGAAACAACTTCAACTACAATGTAAATGTAGTGTATATATCGATGAAATGAATATTAAAGGTTAGTAGAGGCTGTGCAACAGAACAGGAAGGGTAGAGATGCTGACCTGTAGCATGTAGGCAAACAGAGGACCCAGCAGAGGGCAGAGTAGACTGTCATAATACTCCTGAGGACACGACAACACCAACTGCCTTAAAAACACCCGTATACTTGTTAAAGAAAAATGAATGTTAAAGTAATAGTTAAGCTCTGCTCACACAGTAGTTATTCTCTAAACAAATCTAGAAAAATCATGCATGAGTAACAACTGGTCAACCAAAAAAAAAGCAAAGAAGGATATGAATTATGGGACGAAGTCTGTGGTCAGGCACATGGTCGAGGGAGACAAAAACAGAGCCAGCTATTTCCTCAGCCAGCCTCTCAATGGTGTAGAATTCCTGCTGCAGGGACATACCTGCATTTCCTAAGATGTGGAAGCTGCACAGGAAAAGAACAAAGACGTAGATTTAAATCTGCAACAGTATGCGAGGGATGAACAAACTTTAGAAACTGATACAACAATGTTTACCAGTTATCGTATAACAAGGTCAAAAATCCCTGCATGCGTTCCAAGTTAGTCTTGTACACAGGAGAGTCATAAGTATCCAAAACCTGCTGAGGGAGACCTGGCAAAGGCAGAAACTGGGAAGATTTAACTTGTCTTTTCAAACAACGGTTCAATAGAGGGGTTACTAATGTGCACAGAAAGTTTTGCTTACCAAGAACCACATTTTTCTCTACATCCATCACTTCATGGGCCCTAGAGAAGCTCTCACTCAGACGAGCAATGTTCTCTGGCAGAAACAGACTGTTGTGAGTCCTGAAGTTGGAAATATATAAGATATAAGATTCATCGCTCATCAATTGTCTTCATAGATTTTGTGGTTTTAAAAAGAATAATGCAAGGTACACTGTAAACCCACACGTACCTGATTAGGGCCAGCAGGTTGGGCAGCAGTACCAGAATCTGTGCAGCGCAGGGGTTCCGGTAGACTGGAGCTCCAGCAGGGGTGTAGCTCATCACAAAGCCACCAGCCTTGGCTTCCTCTAGGTCTGCAGGCCAACGTGCCCGCTTCACCACTCCCAACATGGCATACATACAGAAAGTCAACTAGAGAAAATATATGAAACAGGAACTTCTTAAACCAGCCACCAGCTGTCCTGTCCTCCAGTTCTGAGCAGACTGAAGTATTGAGAACTATTTGATTCATCACCACAAATGTTACTCCATGCTTTGACTTTCAAAACAAATACCTGCAGTTTGACATTTTATTGCAATACACGTGGCCTGATTAGAAACCGAAAGCAAGTGGGTTTAAGTTTGATGGTGTTGAAACGTTGGTCAATTTGGACTTAATTTAGCACCAAAATCTAGTTCTTTGCTCATTAGTGTGTGGTTTTGCAAAAAACAAGCATCAAAACGTACCCGCCCCCTATTAAGACCTGCTGTTTCTGTGTGTGTACTTTGCTCAGGGACCACCTGGTCAGCTCCAACGAAGGACAGGAATGTGGCAGGATCCCACAGAACACTAAAACACACATAATGAGACAGATAATATTTCCAACACTATGTTAAATCAAATCATGTCCAGTTTTAAGTACAGTAGTAGTGTGGATTCAAACTCACTGTCTTATCTCATCCGAGGTCCATTCTGCAACCACTGGGGCCATCAGTTCATCTAAAAAAGCCTTCTGTTTTGCAAAGTCTTTGAATTGGTTACTGATGAGCACCAGAGCTTCCATTAGTGAACTTTTCTCCATGTGAGTCAGCTTGGCGTCGCTCGAGAACAGCGTCTTCACGTGGTTGTAAAACATGTCAAAACAAGGCTGAACAGGAAAGAAAGGAACATCACCATTTATCATGTCTTTCCATCAGACCAGCATACTCCAGGTACACAATTTGGACATAACTGTCAGCTGTTTGCTACTTTGCTCTAACTGGGACCTTTACCAAGAGGAACTGTGGGTAATCTCTGCAAACTTTGATGATGGAGGAACAGGCGTGCCTTCTCACGTTCTTTACAGCTCTCGTCCAAGGTGCCTAAAGACATGGAGAATATATGTCTTTTGTCTTGGACATAAGGGACGAGAAACAGGGCTTTTAAATTATCTGTGAAGGCAAGTCACCTTATTTTCCTGACCAACTTCAAATGTGATGGCGTTAAACAGCTGAAGAGACAACAGAAGGTCAGTGTTACAGTTCAAAGAGACTGTTAACAAAAGCATATTGGTTTATGAAAATAAAGACTGCAGCATAAAACTATTGATATTATGTGACAAGAGCAAAAGTAAATGTTACAAAATATACAAAAAAGTAACATATATTTGTATCTGCTACTATTCAGCAACCAGTGACAGTTCTGCAGACCTTGTAGAGAACCTGTGACAGGAAGTGCGGTCTATGTATGACGAAAGGGAAGAGGGCAGAGACGCTGGTGAGCACACAGGACAAGATGAGAGGGTCTTTGGTCTCATAGTTCAGAACAGCCTGTAACAGCTCCACGCTCTGATCTATGGGCAGCTTCTACACAGCAGAAGGTAGAAGAGTTAATTAGTCAGTATAATCAACATTACTGACATTTTAGTCAGTGAGTTTTAACCTGCTGCTCAAAATTTTACCTCTTCTTCAAGACTTTTGAAGATCTGTGTTGCCATGCACTCCATGAAGACAGTCATGGCATCCCACTGGACTACTGATGGAGACAGGATGGAGCATAGACCCTCTGCCATCTTAGCTAGTGAGGTAAAATAAAAGTTCATCAGTGCATCTTTTGACTGAGAAGGAGTAGCCTGGCATTAAATATAAAATTTAAGTTCAATAAACTGCACTAGCTACAAACACAGAGACGTTCCTGAGGTTTTGAGCTCCCTCGCTGACTCAGTAGACCAACAAAAGTGAGGGCAAACACTTACATGTGCCGTCGCCGATGTCAATAGGGCTGGCAATCTGATACTGCAACCATTCTGCCGCTATCTGAAAGGCCTCCAGAGGAAAAATGCGACATGCACACCTCAACACCTCTCCCTGCTGCGCTCGAAAAGCTGTGAAGAATGACAACAACCTGATAAAAATCTAGGCGTAACATAGAGAAGTAGGATCTGTAAGTAAATGAAAGCTAAAGCTACAATATTTACAATTAAAGAATGAGTTGAAGTCCTCATCACTGTCAAAGTCCACACGGGAGTACTGACAACTTGGATTATCTTGTCTAGATGGAAATCCAGTCTTTAGAGACAAAGAAAGAACAAAGAAGACGACTTTTATTTAAATCCCCATTGTTTTCCATATGCACTAAAAATGGCAGCACTGACACAAGCGACTAACCTTGACTAAGTTGGTCATAGATGCTCTGAGGTATTTGATGGCAATCTCCACAACCACAGCATCCTTCGACAATGTTTCATGTCTGAACAAAGCTCCCCAAGTAGCCAGAGTGGATGACTTCAAAAACTACAGCGAAGACAGGGATGACAATAAAAGATATCAAACACAGCAGAGGGAATCATATTTTGTTCACTCAGCTGCAGTGAAGGAGACACAACGCATCTCCATGGGAAAATGGACTCACCTGACTTGAATGTGTGGTGAAAGCTAACAGGGCTTCCAAATACTTGTTGAGATTTGAAGGTACTTCGACCTCTACATCTGAACCCTTCAAGAAAATTATATTACAGATGGATCAATCACAAAGAAAAAAATGCAAATCAGAAAAATGCCACAAAAAAAAGTCTTGCAATTTTATAAATGAGAACCAAATCCAGGTAAAGGGCCATGTGGATGCATTAATTACAATGGAGGTGAGATTAGGACAAACTCACCACTAATGAACATAGCTGACCACCCAGAGCACAAAGGACCTGACACAGCCTCTTCAGGAAGACATAACGTCGCTCCACCACTTCCACAGCTCTGAAGGTACATATACACCACTGTAAGTCACATCCGGTTGTTTGAAATCTGGTTTTGTAGACGAATCATGTTACTTACTGCGATTCAGAGGATTTCTTACATATTGCCAGTTCATCCGCTGACCTGCACCCAAACAAACATAAACCACTCAATGACAGTGAAAATAGGACGTATAAGACGCATGATGATGACTGGGAGAACGACTTGTACTCACTGGGCTGCAGACAGGATGCAGTCGATGGCCACATCATCAAACAGCAGCATAAATGGCTTCCTGTCCTCCAGTTTACCCTTTCACACAATGGTACCAATGATTAAAATTACAGAGCTGGACTTAATGATTCATAAGAGTTTCATTCTGATGAAGATTTTAACACCCGTTATATAATTCAAACCAAGTACATTTAAAACATGTATATTCTCCGTGACTCACCTTGCGACTGATGGCGATGAGCAGGCACTCTGCTGCCTCAAGCTGCAGCTCCGGCTCACTCAACAGCAGGCACAACATCTCCAGTAGCTGGCAGTTCCTACTGGTGATGTGAACCAGTGAAACCCAGTCGATATAGCCTGCAAGTGTGTTCAACGTAGCAACAGCAACTCGACAATGAGCTCTAGCCTGTGAGCAGAAAATGAAATTAAAGCGACACCAAACTATTTAAAGCAAATGTGTTCATGAAACACAGTGATGTATTCTCTTACCTTCAGTTCATGTTCAGGTGACCCTTTCTGGAAAAAGGAAACAACACGAACTTCACGGTTACATTTTAACTTAAACAACAACAGGCAATACAACAGACAGTTAATCTGTCTATTATGAAAAAACTTAAACAACTGACCAGTTTACGGCATTCTTCGACATTCAAGTGCAAAATGGCCATCAGAAAACTGAAGACGCTTTCCATGTTTTGTGTGAGTGTCTGCTGAATGTCTCTGCGTCGCTGGGTGGGCAACGTCTGGAATGTGATCACATCTTCTGCCAGTCTCAAGAGGATCAGCATCACTAGCTCTGTCTGGGCTTCCTATGAAAAGAGTTTCAGCTTCACTTACTGACTCACTTAAACTTTTGAAAGTCTGTAATAACGGCAATAAAGCTCTGAAAGATATGAAGAACTGTCAAAATATTAAGGCTGACATAATGATCTTTGCATGTGACCACAACTAAATTACTACTAAGTCGCATGCATGCATAGAGCATTAAACAAGTTACTCACTCCTTCAGTAGTGAGAGCTTCCATCTCTTTCAGCATATGTGGCCAATGCTGAGGCCATTCTCTCTTGATCATTTCTACTATGATCCGTGACAGCACATCTTTGATGTGGCTTTCCTCCTCCAGGATAGGATGAGTACCCTAACAAGAGGTATCAGATATCAGAGGTATAAGCATATTACTGAAAAAAATACAGCTTAAATTTTATTTATTTATTTCGTAAGAAAGACGATTATATTGTCAGCTGCCTTCTACCGTCACACTTACTTTTGATAAGAGCTGCATGGCACACTCCTTTAAATGGACTTTCTCTTGTTGTTGCATGTTGTTCCACCGAAACCTTTAAACACAAAATCCTTTCTCAAATCTGCAGCTTTTAAAATTGTATTATTTATTATAAATATTTTTGTAACATACGATACTTGTGTTACACTCACTTGATGACATGCTCCAGGATTTGCAAACCAAAGTGTCTTACTACAGCTGGCTGGGCTTTGTCGGCTAATTGGACGCCACATGGGACACAGAAGGAGTTTGTGTCTTTAAACTCCTCACAAAACTGTAGTGAAAATGAGACAAACTAAATAATCCTAGTTGTTTAACTCCATTAAACATTTAAACTTTATTATGCGAGGTCACTTAAAACGTGTCAAACGCAACAGCTGTCTCAGCAAAATTACATGACGTACTTGGCGTAATGATCAGCCTTTTAAGGCAGAGACAACGTTACCGTCGATTTAGTCTTTCACAAAGCTACAGATATTCATTCGGATGCTAACACGTCTATGAATGAAAGTGCACATGGTGACAGCGGCTGTGATGGGGAGGCGATAATATTGGCATCCACCGGCTAGCGAAAGCAACTAGCTATCACCACTGTAAACTCAGCTAACGATAACGGACACACACAGACCGCATGAGCAGTGATGCGTCTAACTCGACTAATCAAAACAGACGTTTTATTCAGACAAAAATTCACTTGATTCATATTTTACATCCGCTCAAATAACTGGTAAGCTTAGCTAGCTAGCCGCTAGCTAATAACTCATAATGAAGCTACCTTTAGGGCCTCCAGTCGGTAAATTTGGCTTGTTTCTGCATCCATTATGACATTTACAGCCTTGATAAGCTGCTCACACATGGCAGCCACCTGGTCAGCCATGACTTCAGGTAGCGTCTGGCACTATTAGGACGAATTCGAGGAGCTCCCTTATGCAAAACACCAGTAAAGCAGTGGGACACGTTCGCTCAGGGAGGTACCAGCGTGCACAAAACGTGCTAGCTGCGTGTTTGAACCTGTCGCTTGCCGTATAATTCAGGAATTCTGGGAGTTGGAGTCGAGAATTATTTTCTTTTATTTAAATCCCATATACTGACAGATAAATCACTAAATAAAAAATAGTAAGTTGAGAGGTCCCGCCTGTACTGACTGCAAAAGTGATAAAAAGCGAAATGCATATATGATTATTGCAATAATAATAAAATCAAATATAATATACAGTGCGTTATTATTATCTTGATGTTACATATTGGGTTAAATAACTGTTTAAATGCTGATTGTTAATATTACTATTACTAATATCATCGTTATCAATACAATATGACTTTTGTATTTTTATGAGCGTCTAACACGCACTGAAACCTGCTAAACTGTTTCGTTAAGTACGTGCGTACAATACACTACAATCACCGTAGCTTTTAACGTGTGGGGCCTCTTTTGTTCTTGAGTCAACTCATGCTCATTTCTGTTTCATTTCTGATGAAGTTGCTGCTTAGACTCTTGTTGTCCAGCTACACATTGTGCACGTAGGAAACTCGGCACCTGTGTAGAAGTGAGGTATCTTTTCATAGATATTACTCGGCAGTAGTGCAGGTCTGGCCGGTGGGCGTGTCTTCTGCTCCAGATGTGGGCGGAGCTTGAATTCCTGAGTGGAATGAATTTCCTCTCGATACGTCACTCTGGGATAGGCTGCGGGCGATCGAGCAACGCTCTCTGTCAACGGGGTTTCGCTGATTACCTACGTGTCTGCTGGTAAGGAAAACAGCGCAATTCCAACATAGACTTGTGTATTTTTTTTATTTGTAGGTGGATTTATCAAATGGACGAGTGTACTAGTCGCTCGCGCTCGTAATGAGCCGTCACAAAGTTGTAACTGAAGCGTTGCCCGCACAAGTACGACGGAAACTTTTGCCGTGAAGGCCTTGTTATTTCTTGCAACAGGTCCGCGCCACGGTTAAGCTCTAACAGCCGAATATACCATGTTATCTGACGCATGGGTTTGTCGTGTTCTTAACACAGGACTGGACTCCAAGCAGGGGGAAAGTAGTCTTACCCGTCGCGGGTGTAGGCTCCAGGATTAAAGTGTATCGCCAGCGCTTTCGTCGAAACTGCCAGAGGGGATTCATTTCTGGGCTGGTTAGCTAAATGCGGTACGAAGCTAAAATGATGCCGGTGAGTATTATATCCACTTTACTACAACTTCCGACGTCTTTTCTACAGCTTAATACTCTGTTTCCTAAATTTAATCGACCAAGTGAACCCGCAGTGTTACCTATTAAGCTACCTGGGCATTTAAACGTAGTGTTACGTGACAACTTGATACGGTTCTTGCGTTGCGTCATTGCCGTGGCACGGTAGACTGAAGTTTGTTAACACTAGCTATGTTTGATGGGAGCATGTGCTTTTTAAGCTACGTCATTAATTTGCTTTCTGACATATCCCACATGGCGTTTATCCTGTATGCAAAACAGTCAAATGTCAATATGGCTAGTTACACCAGCTAATGTGTTTGATCTGCCTCATTTATCCTTCCCGGAACCTACAACAATTAAAAGATACCTGCCAGGTCTGGCTTGCACTATGCTAACCTCGGTTCTGGACGCCTGCCATACCCATCACCTCCTCCTCAGTCATCAAAAGTCCATTGCTGTGCTGCAGTGCAAGCTTCTGTCTCTCAGCACCTTTTTACGTGGCCAGAAAGTGAACAGTGCTCACAGTAGAGAAGAGACCTTCCCAACAAATGGAAACCGTTGCACCATATTTAATTAATGATTTTATGGAGATTTCTAATTATTAGTTAAATATTTGGACCATATTTACTTGTAAAGGTCAAATGGGAGCAAACATCTCACATTTTCCTGGTGCCTTATGTTTGTTTGTTTTTTTTAAACCTGAATCATTTTACAAAATGTCTGAACCTAAGGTGACATTTTTATTGTTTATGTCTCACCCATATAAACATATTGATTCTATGATTATAAACAATAGAAAAAGAATATTTGGTATTTTGACATGAATGACTCATTTGTTTTCTCAAAATTGTTTAGTTGGTTATCTGTTCATCAGCTTTTTGCCTAATAAACATGCAATTTCAGGATCAGTTACATGGATTTCTATAATGCAGTAGAAGAAAGGACAGCATTATTGGAACAATAATACTTTTTATATTAAGGTTTTCATATGGAGAGGGAGTGTATTTGTCTTTTATTTTGTCCTCCTCTGCTTCTTTGGCTAATTGTGTTTGGTTAACAAACATGTGACTCACTTTACTATAGTCTTTATCTACATCAGTATTTAAAATGTCTGCAAAGATCGAGTCTAATCCTCTGAAAGTACGCTCAGGTTTTACTAATATTGTCCTTGTCTGCTTAGACGTGTGTTTCAAGTAAAGGAACTTCATCAGTAAATTATTCATTTTAGCAGCAGTTGAGACAGTCATGTTTAGATCAGTCTTGCCTGGTGTGTGTGTGTGTGTGACCTTCGTCTGCTCCAGGCACATGGTCATTTGTTATCACCAAATCCCATTCTCATGGACACCAGGACACATTGCTATCGTGTTTTATACAGGATCTTTTTTTGTGGGTCAAGTGACATCCTTATAAATTACTCCCTATGTCACCTTTTCCCTAAGCAGATATTCTGCATTTTTTGTTTTGAAATATTTGATTTAAGATGCAGCTTCTGGTGTGCACCTGATAAACATAAAATGGCCTCTGTAGCCACGTCTAATGTTCAGTATTGTCTCAGGAATTACACCAATAGCCCATGACCCCTCTTGTTCACAACAGGCTCGGAGGTAGTGAGAATGTAGTGTCGTAATTGCTGGCTGGGATTGTAAATAAGGGGTCACTGTTTTCAGGACACAATGCGCTGTAGGGTCTGTTTTATGGCACATTGTGTGGTGCAGAGAGCACAGTATGTGTGTGCCTGTGCTGTGGCAGCATCCTGATAAGGACTGCTCGCCCTTTATTGAACCATGGCATGGTATAACTCATTAACACTCTTATAAAACCCGTCTTTGTTCTGCAGACACTTTTTTTATCAGGTTTAGTCTGGAACCATCTGCTTTTTTTTATCGGCGTATATTTTTCTTTCTTGTAAACCAATAAATCCCACATTTGCTAGTTTTTTGCTAGTGTTATGATTGTGGGAAGATGGTGGTGATGCTCTGGGAATCCTGCTTTTTCTGCATGTGTCAACAGAAACCTGAGTGGGGTTTTGTACCTGGCCCACATGATTTCAGTTTACTCTGTGGGAGAATCTGTACTTGATTTCCAAGTGGAATTTACAGGAATACTTCCTGTAGAAGAAGCAACAACAGGTCTAATTTGATATTTTAAGCTGTGTTGTGGCTGTGTTTAACATGTTATAGGACCATTGTCATTACAGGATATAGAAGAAGCATTATGTGAAAGAATAGTTAATGGCCATTGTTGATTATCTTATCAAGCTGAATGTTTTTCTTTAAATTATTTCAGTATCATTAAGACCCAACTTTTTTTTTTTCTTCTAGCCAACTTCTAGCTTTGTACAACAGCGTCATTATGTACCCAAAGCAAATTACGAATGTGCAAACAATTGCCTGGGAACTAAATTTAGCTCTTTGTCCTACTGATCCAAATGGGGCTAATGTCCACGAATCTCCAGAAAGATTTCTGCAGTGGTAAAGGGCTTTTGTAGTCTGTCTGGTCTAGTTATTCACTCGCTGACTCCTTTGCATATGGAAGATTAGGCAGCACAAAGACATCATTCAGTCTGCTAATTGTAGGAAACCAATTAGTTTATAATTTCACATTCTGAAGAACTACTATTTCTACTGGGAGGTAACTATTGATAGAAGACAATTATGCATTAAGTAAATGCTTCTCGCCTTTTACAGTTAGCACACATTCTAATTTAAGTCTCTGTATAATATTTAAATGAATCTGTCCTGTATGTTGCTATGGTCTGTTTGTTTCTCTCAAATACTTTATCCATCTGCCAAAAGTAATACACACTTTTGACGTATCTACCTGCAAAGAATATTTCATCACATAATGCAACAGTTTTGCTAAAGTGGCTATTATGATGTGATGGGATAGATGAAGTACTGCAGTGCAGTCAGCAAGAAGATGTCCTGGTGGAAGCGTTTCAACTCGCTGCAGTGCCTTCTTATGCATTCTGTTGTTTGTTATCCCTGACCTTTTCTCATTCACCTTCTAATCCAGAATAGAATTAAAAAGAGAGAGAGAGAGAATAAAACAAGATGCAGTGGAATAATCCTTCAAACTGTACGGGTGATTTCAGCTGCCTTTTTTTTAAACAGTTGCTGTGTCAAGTTTTGAGAGACGTGTGAGATGACCTTTCATTTGCTTGTTGTTCTGATATTGCAGAGTAATTTTATTATAGTACAATGACGTGTTTGTCTATATGGGGAAACTGCAGAGCAGACACTTTTGATGACTCTTAACTCGATATGTGGTCAATTGCATTTGGACAGTGGACTCGAGAGTAATGCAGTTGAGGTGTCCTTTACACAGGGAGGGGGTTTTCAAAGTGGAAAACGGGAGTTTATGATGCTGTTATGACTTTCTGAAATAACATTGTTGAAGGATAATACTTTTAAACTGCTTTTAATTTTCCATTAACCTGTCCTATAGATTTGCATCAAGACAGTCATGGCCTGCTGTGTTTATGCTTTCTGCAGCAGTGCATGTTATCTGAACAATTAGTGGGTGTGCCACACATAGCATTCCTTCCTGTGATTGGTTACAGCTACGGTCCTGATTTTTAAACTCTAATCTTGTTGGTGTCCCCTTACTAAACAACTGGAGATGCCTAAGATTCTGTTCCCCAGAGGCGAGCAATCAGTGGCATCTGCTTCAGGGCTGCCTAGGCTTTTATGGGAGAAGCAACCTATTACAAATCATAAGGCTGCATCACTATCTTGGACTGGACTGTGTGCGTCAGTTGTAGAGTAGCACCATGCCCCACTCCTCTGTACAGGTGCCACAGCTCATTTTACCTCCATACAGAGCAGACAAAACGGTGACAGAGAAGGTGATATGCACAAAGCTAGAACAACTGTGACAGTATGGCCTTTGTTTGCTCCATTTAGCCTTTTGCGTCTTTTGTTTTTAACAGGGCAAGTCAGGTGTATTCTTATTACAGTCTTTTGTTGGAAGCTTTTATGCAACAGCTTCTCATTTTGAAAAGATACACAGTCCTAGCTGTGTTATTCCAAAGCTGTCTCTGGAACGTATGTTTATGCACTGACCAACCAGACTGTATGTTTTAGTTCTAGAAGTCACTATTTTATGGCTTTATTACAGGAAGGTATCTGCTTTTTGAAACGCATCTGTATGCCTTTAGTCATTAGCCGCCCAGGCGGATATCTCTCATCTTAAGACTTTAAAATTAAGTGTGGCCTAGTTGCAGGCAGTCCAATTTAAGCTTGCTGTTGTATTACTGAGTCAGTAGTCTGTTGAAAGGCTACTTTTTTTTATAGCAGATTAACTTAATCACTTAGATATAGCCTCAATGACCTGTCGTTATAGCTGCTCTGAGAGGCGCTGTTTGAGAGGACCCACAGTGCAGTCTGTTTTAAGACCACATTTCTCTGCATTGACTATAAGTTGTTTGCAATTTCATGCCATCGCACTATTCCCAAACCCTAGGACACCGCTTTGACTTGATGTTGTGATTGAATTTGAAATATAGCAGTTCAATGAAATTTACTGCAGCCGTCACATCTTTTTAGCCAGGGCTATATCCTTGCCGTTTCTAAAGTAAGAAGGAAGTCCAGTTCAGCAGTTGCTGCTCTCTGATAGCCAGAAGGCCAGTGTAACACACAACCAAACATTTACTGACATCAAATGAGAATTGGTCATCCTCCTGTAAGGTTAGCTAAGATTACTTGAACACAATGCTGCTGTTTGTTTACTGTTTACGGGCCATCTGATTTTTGCTTTCGAGCTCAATGAAAATGTTTAATGAAATTCTGAGTTGTCAGTCTGCGATTAAATGATTAGCTTGTGCTCTTTTCATCACGTGTTTGTCTAGGTAGTCCTCTTATTGCAGTGTTTGTCATCTGTTAACAGAGGCTCTGCGTTAGGGCTGCACATTATGGAAAACCTAATATTATCACTGAAGGACTATATTCTATATCCCTAAAGGTTTTGCATGAAAAATGCAGATATGCAATTGATAATAAAGGCACATTAAACCAGTCACTGTACTTCTGTATAATAATATTCAGTGAGTACAGCAGTGTTTGTTGTGCAAAATGGAGCTCTTGAATAGTGACCTTAGGTTCTCAGTGGATGAAGGGCAGTGTCCAATCATCAAGACAGAGGGCAGGACTTGGTAGTAGTGGCTCTGCATCATTAACTTTAATGGTGAGGAAAGATGGCTCTCAGTATAAGCATTACCACTGCAGAGACTCCATTCCCCTCCCAGTGTTTTTGTCTTCTCACTCTCTTTCAGTGTTGGCCTCTCCCACCCTCTACTCCCTTGCTGTGTTGTCTCTCTTTCACTCTCCAAATATTAACAGGGTCATTTGAATGTCCTACATTGCTGGGAAGTTTTGATGATGTCAGCCAGTCTGACCTTAACCACCAATGTCTTTTTGTAAAAACAACTGCAGGATATTTATGAAGCCCTGTTTTGCCTACATTTGTATATATTTATATATGAAATAAATAATTGATTTGTATTTGCAAGTGCTCTGATTAACGGGAAGTGAATAGTCTTGGTTTAAACTTTGTTCTCTGAGGTGGTCTTGTGCTGTGAGATCCAGTTAGGAACATATTGTCTGTTTTAAGCTCTTTGTTCTAGATTACTGAGAAGAATGACTCACTCCTACTTTGCTTTGTTCATGGCGATCTTTTATTTGCATCTCTAACAAACAGTTGAGTCATTTATCTGAGTCAGCTCACTACTTGGTTCTACCTTTACCTCATCACTATGAAACAAACATATCTTGGTGTGTATGTTGCTAAGGTGATATATGGAGAAAACCTAATTTGCCTACAAAGCAGACTCACTCATTTGCTAAGAGCAGCGGCATAAAGCCACTTTAGGTTCCCGCACCTTTTCTCAGTGCTGTACTTTTGTTTCTTCACTTTGGCTGCAGCTGCTCTGTATGCTTACCCCCCCCAAGCCCTTTGTGTTTGACCCTGCTGACCTGGTATTCCCACTATGGCCCCTCCAGACACTGCTGTTCACGCCAGTGTGCAGTGAATAGAAAACCCTGAAAGTCTATACAAACAGCAATAATTGTAACCATTAGTTTCTTGTAGCTTGTGGATGGCTGCTTATATTTTCATTTGCGTTGATGTTAAATTTTTAAGAAATTGCAGTGTGCTATCCCATTCCAGATTATCAGTGAAAGTGTCACTGAGATAGTACATGTCTTTTTGATGGACGTAGAACAGTCTCTGCCATCTGTCAGTCTCAAAGACAAACAAATCCAGAATCTTCAGAATCCTCAGTGGTCTGCTCCTTTTCAGTGCTTGGCAGAGATATTTGAGCATGCAATCTCTCACGGTGGTGACAGGACTGGTTAACAATTAAGTGATGTGAGGTGAAATGGTATTCTGGGAGCTGGTCTCCGATTTCTCTGACAAAGAAGAATGTGGATTTGGAAACATATATAAGACACACACATTAGCTGAACCTCAGGGAAGTTGGTTAAGAAGTGTCAGCTCCTCTATCTAATCTGCCCGGCTCTCTGTGCCTGTCCCCAGATGTTCCTGACAGTATACCTCAGTAACAATGACCAGCATTTTACTGAGGTTCCCGTTACTCCAGAGACGCTGTGCCGAGATGTGGTCGAGTTGTGCAAGGAACCAGGAGAGACAGACTGCCACCTGTCAGAGATGTGGCGTGGATCTGGTGAGTGTCGATGCCAGTTTATTTAGTGTTTTCTGTCTGCAAATCAGACTGTGACACTCTGGTTTGTTTGTGGAATATAGCTGTATTCAAAAGGAGGAGTCTGTGTGTAAACATTTGTTTGTCTTCCTCCTTTAATTGGTGCCAAATTGCTTTTCTGAAGTAGACCATATATGGAGATAAGATGTGTGGTTAACTACTGCTATGCAAATTAAGCCCAACTCCTAATCCCTGTAACAAACACAAGCATGCAGGCCTCTCCCACATCTCTCAGGTGGGAGGGGATAGTTTAGAGTTCATGCCTGCCCCATTTTCCCCATCTCTAAGAAGGAAGTCGGTAAGTATTCAGAATCAGAATTCAAGGAGCCAGGCTTTGTAGCTGTTGCCATGGTGATGCTGCCGTAAGAGCAAAGAAAGTGCCAATTATTGTGTGTTGAGTACTTCCATGAGAAGTCTAAAAAGATTCTCATTTGTCTCTGCAGGCCACTGCTGACTCTCCTTAACAACACAGCAATCACATTTTGCAACCATGTAGATGTACTAACTCATTTGTTTTTCAGTCATGTCATCATAACAAATCAGTTTCTCCGTCCATTTGTGTAATGAAATGGCGCTAAGCAGGTAGAAGAAATGTCTGAGTAGTAGCTCATGAATGCTTAATTTCACTATCACCTGGAGTATATTAAACGCACATAACGAGTGAATCGGTCCGAAAGATGCACAAATGATGATTCTCCGTCCAGTGTAGGCCAGCAGTGTTCAGGTAGGGGTTGGACAGGATTCAGAAAGCAAACCTCATATGCACACTGTTAGTTGCTATTGTCACATGTTTTAACCCTAACAAATATTAACTGTAAGGGTGTTTTACTTGACACCTGAGCAGGAATGTTTTGTGATGCATTGTGTTTGCAGAGCGAGCGGTAGGCGATGGAGAGAGGATGCTGGATGTTCTCCAAAGATGGGGACAGCACAGGGCAGAGGTGCGCTTCTTTCTGCGTCACAACCGAGCTCCTAGTAAAGAATTGGGTAAGTGCTAATCGCTAACACCCCACCCACACCAGACAGCACATCAAGGGTGTCTATAGCCACTCATGCAATAGTCAAGGTTTGGAAAAGCTCAGTCCTCAAGCACCTGAGATATACAGTTATGAATATACTTTTGTAGTGCTCACTTACCTGAAATAAGTAAATGGGTTTTGGTACTAGAACAACTTTTGCGTCAGTAGCTTGATTAGATATTAGAGCATATGCGTACACAGACACAGTTCATTCTTCACCGTTATTTGTGCTTGTTTGACAATGACGGTGACAGGAAAAAACGCAAATGAAATTCCAGTCACTTTTCTGTGTGTAAAGGACTGGTGATTGCTGTTTCTGTTTTGGATTTAATTGAAGTTCTACACCTTATAATATCTAATCAGGTATTCTATCATACTTGTTATCCAGGAGGATCAAGAAGTGCTGAGCCAAAGAGAAATGGAGTGAAGGGTCCATCTGACAGAAGGATGGAGAACGGGGTAAGTACTAAATGTATTATTTCGAAGTATTTGAAATCTACCAGGATGCTTAATTTAGAAGGAAACTATTTCTTTACATATCATTTATTAATATTAAATATTGATTATTTGTTGTCTAGGGTAGAAACGATATGTTTAAATTGCCCTGAATACACTTGTGTTTTTCTCTTCAGGTTGCAGTCCCCAGGATGGACATGACCCTGGCTGAGTTACAGGAGATGGCTGCCAGACAACAGCAGCAAATAGAAGCTCAACAACAGCTCCTTGCTTCCAAGGTGCATAAACATGAAGTGCAAGATGAAAGCGAGAGGAGACAGAGCCTGACAATAGATAGTGGATGGAATGGCTGATAGAGATTAAAGTAAACCGTAGCAAAGAGGACAGTATAATGGATCAAGATTAAACAGGTTTACTCTGGGAAAGCACAGAAATGGTAGAGATACAAATATACCACAAGAAATCAGGTGCACAGCGGGTAGTTTGTTAGAGTGCATTTGGTTGGTTAGGGTAGGCGTATGATGAATGTTAATGGCTACGGATGCTGTATTGCTGTAATTTGTCCTTTGGGTTTCTATTCAAAATATATATAATATATAAGATAACTCTATATAGCACCGTATATGACTGAGCGTAAAATGATATACCAAGGAATGCTTTTCCGTGCAGTGCCAATGCCATATGTCAGCTGAAGGTGTGTGAGAGTTAGGTTGGTGATATTGAAAGTTAGCATAGTTCTGCTTTCTTAACTCTTATGTCACCAAACACGTTGACGCTGAATCGTTTACAGCTGACAGCTTGTGACCTGCTAGTTCTTTAACAGCTGATGTTCAGTGCTATGCCTAAATGAACATTGCCAGCTACTTATGAGGAAACTGTACTCTGTCATGGATTACTGATAAAACAAAGTTAACAAGGATGTGTTTGTTTGTGCTTCTGACCTTTGCCCTGTCTCTTATGTCTGCAGGAGCAGCGACTACGCTATTTGAAGCAACAGGAGCAGCGTCAGCAGCAACAGGCCTCTGAACAGGAGAAGCTGCAGCGCCTCAGAGAGAACATTGAGAATCAAGAAGCTCGTCTCAAGAAGGTCCGGGCCCTTAAGGGTCAAGTGGAGCAGAAACGTCTTAGCAATGGCAAACTAGGTGAGCTTAAGTACTTGGGGGAATTCCTGAATCAACGCCTGCTCTGAATATTGTACTTCATAGAAGCTTTAATTTTGGAGATTGAGACTGTGTGCTTATGATATTCTTTCTTTCAGTCTTTTCATATCACCTCGCTTCCTCAAGTATCCTCACACATTGTCTTTTTACCTGTTGGTTTTTGTTAAAGTGGAGGAGATCGAGCAAATGACCAACCTGTTCCAACAAAAGCAGAGAGAACTAGTGATGGCTGCAACCAAGGTAGACGAGCTTAGCCAACAACTCGAGTTGCTCAAAAGTGGCAAAATTGAAAGTTTCAATGACAACCAGAGCTCTGTGGCTGAACTAGATCGCCTTTACAAAGAACTACAGGTGTGCATAAATCAAAGATATTAAATAAATACCAACAATGTACTTCAAAGTCAAAGTTTAAATGAGCAAACATGTGAAACATCTGTTTTCTTTGTCCTTAGTTGAGGAACAGACTCAACCAGGATCAAAATGCTAAATTGCAGCAGCAGAGAGAGAATCTGAACAAGCGCAACCTAGAGGTTGCTGCTATGGACAAAAGGATCAATGAGCTTCGAGACCGACTGTGGAAGAAGAAGGCAGCACTGCAGAAAGAAAACGTGCCTGTAAGTATCATTGACACCAAGACATTATTAAAAACAGGTATGGAGCACCCTAATTTGTCTCAGCTGTAATCTGTGCTCCCTCTAGTGGCCTTACAGTAAAGGCTGTTTTTATTTCTCTTTACTTCCGGAAGCCTCAGACGCCATGGCATTCAGAGCTCACCAATGCCAGTGTAAGGCTCTTCAGATTTTCTAATCCTGTGTGACCACCTTCACTTAAAGGAGCTGACTCCTATCTATGTTATTTAGATTTCTTTCCCTCCTTTGGTCTCTTTATTCGAGATGGATTATGGGGACTGATCATTGTTCTGATCATGTCAGTTTCATTCGAGTTTACAGTTCCACTTCTTCTCTCAGCTATGTGTTTCAGCCACAGGCAAGCAGGAATGGCAGAGATGTTATCTTTTTTTGCTTCTGTCTTTACACAAACAAGAAAAGGTGATTCACCACTTTACTGCCGGCAAGCTGCCCAACACAACTGAAAACCAGTCTTTGTCTAAACTCCAATAGTTTGTTTTTTTTCTGTACTTGCTGCTTGGTATTCTGTGCTCTGCTCCATTTTTGGAGCAGATTTTTTTTTCTACTTTTTAATGAAACTCTGTGAGGAAGAAAAATGACCACGTGCACGTCTGGAGGTTGGGTGTTTGGTTTTCTGCCATTTACACAGTGGTGCAGTACCTAACCAAACAGAATTATACTAATTGGATGGTGGATGATTTATTTATTTTTAATTTAAGTTTAAGTTACATTACGTTTTTTCTCTGTCCTCTGGAGTTCTCTAATTCTGGATGACTTGCTCGCAGATGTACGACATTTTAACCTTAACTTTCCTTCTTTTAAACAAATTTAACTCAGTTAATCAACTGCAAATATTGTTTAATCTTATTGTACAGATCAATTTCTTTGAAATAGTAACAGATTCTTATTAAGCCATTGTTAAGCTATATTTCCATAGTATTTAGTGTTTACAATGTACAAGTGTGTGTGTCCATGTGTTGGAGATGGAAGCCTGAATAGGCTCTAGTGAGAAGGTAATTTACCCACAGGCTGCCTAGAATCATAATGAGTGGACTGTTTTCATACTAGCACAAAGGCACACTCCATCCAAGCTAACCAAACAGCAAGTGCCTGGCTGACATCACCCAACAAAGACGTATGACCACACTGACTGAAGAGGCAGCATAAGAGCTGCCAGTCCAGTCACCATGCACCATCTTAGTCATAGAATTGAAGGACGGTGATGAAATACTTAGATGGCAAAGGGCATTATTTGGTATTTTGAACTATTGTTGCATGTCTGTGCTTTTGTTTTCTCAAGAATGGCTATCCTGGTAAACAGAGGGCTTCAAAAGACACTCATCTTCAGGTAACTAAACTAGCATAAAGCTAAACGTACATGTTTCTGATTTAAGTACGACTCCAGTGTCCGTCAGTATTGCGTTGTTTTTTTGTTTGTTTTTTTTCTTTGGAAAAGACTGTCACAGTGTCATCTGCAGGATGAGCGTTTATCTAGAGGTTGACCTCTTGTTGTAACACTTAACCTAAATGTAAACTGAAAATTGTTAAGTCTGTCTGTTTGGAAAGGTTGTTGTAAGACTTTTACAGCCAACAAATAAGCCTGGGATTTATGAGATTGTACTCTGGGTGTGAACTCACTCATTTACTCAGTCTTCACTTGTCACTGTTCTCAAAAACTTTTTGGAGTATTTAGTCTTTCATTAATAAGCAACTGTAATACAGGTCAGTCAAATGTGAAATGTCTTAAATATTTAATCAGTGCAGTTATTCTCTCACCGTTAAAAGTTGTTCCCTGCTCTGGTGCCACCCTCAGGCTAATTGAGTCTTGCTTCACGGTTTTTCATTATTTTATGGTTTGTTTTTGTTAAAAATGAAGGTGGTGCTTTGCAGGGTTGCTGTTTATCTCATGGTTTCTCTAATCTGTACCTTCTTATCACTCTTGTGAACTAGTGATTTGATAAAGTTTACTTTAAAAGGACCCATTTTTGTCTGTTTATTATGCAGTTGCCCTCTGATGGCCAAGCTGGACAGCAGTCGGGTACATCTCGTGTGGCAGCAGTTGGCCCATATATCCAGTCGTCCACCATGCCCCGGGGATCAGTAAGACACGACCTGCTTCTAAAGCCAACCTACCCAGACAGCACTGCCACCCTTCCAGCTTACAACCCACAAAGCAAGACCAGTACAGGTGAGGAAACCGAGACGACACGCTGTCCTTCACCTCTTGTCCCATAGTATAAGGTCCTGCCCATGACTCAAATCTCTGCTGTGGTGATTTTTGGAAGTAGGACTTTTGGGTTGTTTTTTTATTTATTTTTATTTTTTTAAATGTGACCGGATTATCATGCTTCCAGCAGGATCAAGGGAATCTGGGATGCCTGGTTGTGATGTCACTCTAAGCTCTGAAGGTAGCTATAGTAGTTAGCACCTGGATGGTTTGCTGTGATCTGATTGCTAAGCCTGGCACCCTCTGAAGATTTGAGTTTTATTGCCCAGTGTATGTCAGTCCTCATGCTTGCTCTACACTTGGTAATATTTATACTTGCTGTAAATACTAAATAATGCCACTCTATATTTAACACGGCATTTTGAGCAGTATGCTTACAGAAATCCATTTCACTGAATTTTTGAACAAGGTCACATCAAACATGTCAATGCTAACCCCAGCCAAAAGCACAACAAGAGCAATGGGAGATCTGCAGCTCTAAGAGTATTTAGTTGTTGTTGTTTTTTTGTCTTTTGAATGCATCTTCTTTAGAAGCCATATTCTTGCTTAAGCCTCTCAAAGAGCTGCGGGCTAAGAGAAAAGGTACAATGTGTGTGCTTGTTTGAGTTTTATTTTTCTATAAAGGTTATCCTCACAGAGAAAAATTTATATTTTTATTACATTTGATCTTTGGCCCTGGTAGTTTGTTAAAACCTGTTTTTCTCTGTAGTTGCTTTTCTGATGCTCTGAATAGGTCAGTTGGAACAAACTGTAACTATAACTTACAGTTGACATTACGACCAGACCAATTAGGTCTTGTTCTGAAAATGTATGTGTGTCTTCTTAAAGCATCTCCTGAGTGAGCGCACTAATCTACTGTTTACAGTACTTCTTCACTGGAGATGATGTTTTCACCATCCTTTTACGTGATTCAAATCCTTGAGCCTCGTGCGTGTGTGGTGGTGGTGGTGTTGTTGTTTTGTTTTTTTGGCCCATCTGACTCTGGGTGTCTGAGACTGTCAGTAGCCATGCATATGCCGACAGTCAGCCAAAAAAAGGAATGAAGGGCAAAGGTGGAGGCGATATACTGCAAAATCCACTATTGTTTGCTTTGTGTGGCTCAGCAGTAACACGGGGATGGGGCATCAGTACCCTCATACGCACTGAATCTTAGTAAGCGATTGGTTTTATAAAAAAAAAAAAAAGAAAGAAATGCTGCGATTGTTTTTCCAGGTACATTGCTACAATACAATACATTTAATAAGAATTACTTGCAGTAATCCTAACGAACTGCTTTTGACTGGTAGGCTGTGCTAGAGTTACACATATAACAATATCGCAGAGAACGAATACACATATTTTAGCAATTGGGAACCAGATTCAACCTGATTCACCTTTGGAAACCAGCTTTTAACCCAGCTTTGTTTTCTGGACCGAAAATGAAGCTAGTATCTCCTGTGTGTGTGTGTGTGTGTGTGTGTGTGTGTGTGTGTGTGTGTGTGTGTGTGTGTGTGGTGGCCCTTTGCTTGTGGTACTGTACCTGTAAAACATAAACCTTTATTTGCTCTGTTTCCTCCTATGGGTTCCCCAGGTGTTCAGCCACCCAACCTGGCAGACTGGAGTTCTACAGGCACTGAATCCAGTACAAACAGCCGTGGTTTGTCTTCAACACTGCCACGAATGACCTCTCATTCCAACTCTAACATCGAACAAGGTGATTACTTACAAATATGCTACCACCTCATGTACAATGCTGCACACTGCAGTTCCTTGCTGTGACTGAAATCAATGAAACCAAAGTCACTTTCAATTTGGTCATTTGCTACTCCCCATATGTTGTAGACTAAGTAGGCCACTCAATAATGAGCAATTGATTGAGGCTTTGGTCGCTTGCTTTTAATCATCTTACCTTGTTGTTGCACCATCAGTAATTAATGTTCCTGAAACAATCATTTTCTTGTTTTAACAATGTGGAGGGAGGGCATTTGAGATTATTAGAAGAAAGTAGTACGTGTCATGAATACTACTGTACCATCTACAGAGTTTTATTCTATCCAGGAAGCTTTGAGTGCACCACATCATGTGTATCACTCTAAAATCCCATGTGTAAGACACTAGATAATAGAGAGTGAAAAAGGATGCGCCTAATAAGTCATAGAAATGCAGAGCAAATGGGGCTTTCATTGTCTCTCTTTACAATAACACAACTGATTACACCTTCCGAATGTTTTGTGTAGATGACACAGAACTCAAGAGGGACAGAAAGGGGCGTCCATTGTCCATGTTTGAGCCAACTGAGGCTCCCACCACCTCTCTCCGCAAAAACCAGAGCAGTGACGATCTCGTCAGAGATGCTCAGGTGAGAGAAAAACGCTTGATTTACGTCTTTAACATACAGTAATTGGTTAGAGCAGGCATTTAATTTACTCTTAATGTTTTCATCTCTCTAGTCTGCTCCAAAGGCTCCAGTCAAGGTACCTCCTCCTGTTCCCACCAAACCAAAAGGCCCTGGTGTTGTGCCCTATGGCAAACTAGGCCTCAACACAGGGACCTTCCCTAAAGCCAAGCCCCACAGCCAACAACCCCAGGTAGCCCAAGGCCGTAGCCCTGTCCCACCTTTACAGAGCCAGACACTCCCCTTACCATCCAAGCAGGACACTCCACCAGCAGCTACAGTACGACCCTTCACCCCAGAGCTGCCCTCCTCCAAAGAAGCCAGCCTGAGTAAGCCTCAGACCGTAGCGGCCAGCTCCATTTACTCCATGTACACACAGCAACCGGGTTCAGGGAAACCTTACCAGCCTGTTGTACAGGGCGCTCACAGCAGGGCCCAAAACCGCACAAATGGATTTGTCAGTAGTAAGTACTATTGGCATCTTTAAGGTCATATATGAAGTTGATGAATTCTCTTTTATGGACCTGATTAATGGACTCAATCATACTGGTCTAGTATGTCTAAAACAGTTGAGTCTTGATTTAATTCAGTGCAACATAGTCCTAATGCCAGTGTCCTGCTCTTTCATTTTTCCTCTAGTGTATGGTAAACCAGTGATCACCAGTGGAGGCTCCCCACACCCAGAGAACCCCTACCTGGAACGGCGTTCCCCTGCCCTAGAATCTGAGGTTGATCATAATGGCGCCAACAACCATGGTCCAAGCCCACAGCCTGAAACAGAGCGCATCCCTCGGCCCCTTAGTCCCACCAAGTTGCTTCCTTTCAGCGCCCCACACAATGCTCCCAGGCCCCTGAAGAAACGCAGCTCCATCACCGAACCAGAAGGTCCCACAGGCCCCAACATTCAGAAGCTCCTTTATCAGAAGACTACGTTGGCAGCTATGGAGACTACACCAACCACTCCCACCTATGCTGGTGCAGCAGAGGGGCCAGTAGGGCAACATGGTCGCACCCCTCTGAATGGTTCTGATAACAACACACCAGAAGCAGGACAGAGTTTGGACAGAGGATCGCTCCCATCTCACATTCCAGGTCCTAATGTCTCCATTCCTGCCCCCACTGAACAGACCAAACCACCTGTAGCCATTCCAGAGAGCGAGGAGTTTATCCTGCCTCCTCCTCCATCCCACCCACCCCCTGCGCCAGGTTTCACACCACCCCCTGCTGCCTTAGAGGAGTCTGAACTGCCCCCTCCACCTCCGGTAGGCTTCCTTGAGGAGTTCCCTCCATACCCACCCCCTCCATACCCCAGTGGAGCAGAGCAGGACAGTTTGATTGAAGACACCTTTAACATGAAGGCACCTGAGGTCACTGGTCAGGTCACTCTGCCACCGGTATGAATCTCCCTCTTAAACTGCTGGACTACAATTAGTATGCAGCTTTCAGTTTCTTGGGGTTTTATGTCTTTAAAGGTCCATTATAGTAATGAGGCACTAGGTTCACATTAGATTGGCTTGCTTTTGCATTAGGACTCCATGTGTTTTTAAATCTCCCCCATGTCAGTTCTACTTTTTAATGACATGCTAGTCAACAGCAGTGACCTGGTCTGATGTTATATAAATTGCATAATCTGTGAGTACAGCTTTTGTTTCTGGGGAAAATGGGCCCTATTCTCCTTACAGTAAGCGGATAGCCACCTGACTTTCCCCCGCTTACTTGAATGCTTTCTGTGTTGAAATTAAACAGTCTGTATTTTCTTGTTGTTAGGGACTTAGTGAAATTCCTCCCATTGGTTTTCATTGCAAAGTGTGGGTTACCACAAATGGGCAATCCAATGTGGTTTCAGTGTTATGACCCATTTCCCCCCCTCCCTCATCCCCAAATCTTTGTTTATTCACTTCACCTGATTAAGCTAATTGTTCCTTATCAGGTTGCATAATCGTGGTTTTAGAGAACTGAATTTGTGACTAACAGCTTGTCCTTAATAAACTGGATTTAAAATCCACTAAGAGCTGGAAAAAAGTCCCTCCCCTGCTCTCAGTCCATACTGACCAAGTGTGTGGACGCTTCCACTACAGCAGAAAAGATTTCAGGATGGATCCCAGCAGTCACCTTTTGTGATTTACATTCTTTTTATGTTGTAATGCTGTTAATTTATGTAATGTTATGATTGCTGTGATTTAGGGGAAGAGGACCAACTTGCGAAAGACTGGGTCTGAACGCATCGATCACGGCATGAGAGTGAAATTTAACCCACTGGCTCTGCTGCTGGACTCCTCTCTGGAGGGAGAGTTTGACCTCGTCCAGAGAATCATTTATGAAGTAAGAGTTTTTTTTCACAGGCATTTGAAAAATGTGTTTGTATATGGATGTGTTTAGCTTTTTCTATGTCCTGTTATTTCACTTTTTGCTGTCCTTTTTACCACAGGTGGAGGATCCCAGTCAGCCCAACGATGAAGGCATCACTGCTCTACACAACGCTGTCTGTGCAGGTCATACAGAGATCGTCAAGTTTCTAGTTCAGTTTGGAGTCAATGTGAACGCTGCAGACAGCGATGGCTGGTGAGTTCATGCTCTCTACAGATGTTTTATGTTGGATTCTCACATTTAAACTATAGACTAATCTGAATTGTTATGTTAATCTACCTCATGGTTTTTAATTGAGACGTTTGGACAACTCTTGAATATATTCTACAGAAGTCATTCAGTAAGAGCTGACTGACACATGAAACCTGAATATATGTAATGCTGACTGTTCCTGCCAGCTGTATTCAGTGCCGGCAGCCTTATTCCTTCATTTTCACAGTTTCCCTCCTCTTCGCTTTTTATTTCTTTAACATAGGACACCTCTACACTGTGCTGCATCATGCAACAACGTGCAGGTGTGCAAGTTCCTTGTGGAGTCTGGTGCAGCAGTGTTTGCTATGACTTACAGCGACATGCAAACAGCAGCTGACAAATGTGAAGAGATGGAGGAGGGCTATACCCAGTGCTCCCAGTTCCTCTATGGTCAGTGAAAGCAATTTTATCCATTTTAAGTGGTTTTTGGTTTTGTAGATGATTTTTTTTTTTTGTTTGTTTGTTTGTTTTTTGTTCGGCCTGTTTTCTATTAAGATAAAAACTCACTACTCTTGAAATTTGATAAATTTTCTTTGTCTGGTTTCAGGTGTGCAAGAGAAGATGGGCATCATGAACAGGGGTGTGGTATACGGTCTGTGGGACTACACAGGAGAAAACCCTGATGAATTGTCATTCTGCGAGGGAGACTGCATGACGATCATCCGTCGGGAAGACGATGATGAAATCGAATGGTGGTGGGCACGAATGGGAGACACTGAGGGTTACATTCCCCGCAACCTCCTAGGGGTGAGTCAGTAAAATGTTTTATTTAATGCAGACACAGTAGGTAAACAATATTGACATGTTATTTTCCCCCCCGATAGCTATACCCCAGAATAAAGCCAAGACAGAGGAGCCTGGCATAAAAACACAAAGATCCCTGCACATTCCAGGCTGTCAGAGCTCTTCAAAACACACACACCAGCTCACAGGCTTAAACAGACTGGAAATGTGACGGCTGTCCCTCACTTGAAGAGACAAGATTAGACCAAACAATGAAGGATCAACCATGAACTCTCTCTGGCACTTTTTCTATATCTACAGCAGTAGATGCATCTGTTTTCCAACCCACACTGTGTATTCTGTAAATTCTTTTCACTTATTCTGTTGTCTTTTTCTTCTTTTGTAATTGTCAAACAGTTTCTAAAGTGAGGATGGAATGAGCAGTATTTTTATGTCTAGAAAGTTATTTCTGAAAACCTGAATAGCCCTTTAAAACTTAATCTCTGGGCTTATGGTTATTTTCTAAACCACTAGGATCTCTGCATTGCCTGAGGTGAATAAATACGATGCTTTTGAAACGCTCAGTTACCATGACAATCTTTGGGGAGAGCTTGTGCGTCTGGATAACCGCACAGTTTACCACCACAGCGCAGGCAAAAGAAAAAAGACTATTAAGCTTTTTATTGTGATCTATGAGACACAACAAGCCAGTTTGCGTTCCTGCTCCGGAGCATTGTAGAGATATATAGAAGCTGTGTATACATGTAGTCCAGTCACAAAACCTAGTCCAATGTTGCCGTAGCAGTGATGAATGTTGTATAAATGAACCCTTTGGTTAAGAATGTCATCAGAAGAAATTTCGATATTGTATTGCAGCCATTCCATGAGACAACCGTAATGTAGGAAAGCGTTGTAATAGCAGTCACTAAGCTATGACAACAACCTACTGTCAATACTGAGAACCAAGTCATGTCTTAAAGCAAACAAACCCAATTCATTGCATACCTCTCTTAATGCAGATGTATTTATTTTTGTAACATCTTTTTCTTTAGACCTTTTGTCAGAACTATAACCGCAAGTGTACTGTAGTATTACAAGCATTCACAATAAAACACTTTATACTAAGTTTATGTAGTCCTAGTTCCTCTTTATATTTTTTTATGTTTGTTTCTTTGGATAATTTTCTTCTATTACCCATTTGGATAATTTTTACTTTTTTTGTTTTGATTATTCAAATAATTTTTCAAATAACTATAATGGTTAAAAGAAATATCAACGTCCTGATCCCGTTAAGTAGCCATTAGTTAGCAACGCTGTCCTCTGCTGGACAGTAGACACATTTACCTATGGATAGCTTTTTCAGTGTTTATCACATATATCACTGATATCAGACTACATTTACAATACTAGTTCGCCCATGAACTCTTACTAGTTGGATATGTGGGTCCACTAGTTTGCATCTTGACAAAACATGTACAAGTTAACTAGTGATATAAAAACTTTGCACTAGTCAAAGTTTTTGTAAGTTTGTCCAGATTCAATGTTTTTGTACGACGATCCTACTTGGACAGATATGCTGGTATAATGCTGTGCTGTTGAGTGACCCTATAATATTACACATGTGAGACATTTGTGTTGTTTGTCTTACTCGTTAACTAGCAGAGCTAACAGTATCTACTTGTCAACTAGTAAGAGCCATAAATCAAGTTGGACTACATGTAAGTAAGGATATTGGAAATGAGCATAACAAACCCTTCCTGTTGGCTCTGCAAAAGAAAATTCCACCAGCAAAAAAAATAACTCTAAGGTTGGGTAAGATTTCACTGACAGCTTCTCGTAAATAGAAAGGCATAAAAGTGTGAGCTGTGAGAATAATTAAAGGTCTGGATGGGCACTAGTTAAGGCAAAAAGTGTTACTAGTTATATACTTGAAGCCTTGTAATGGATGTTCGGTACAAATAAGAGAATCAGTCATACAAGACGGGACAGATGCAGGCCCATGTGATAATTAAGTACATAATTGCGATTCATATTATTTTGAATACATTTTAGGGCATTATTTTATCCAATGACATCACACTAGTGTCAGATTAACCTCAAGTGACGAAAAAGTAACAACAAACGTGTTTGTCTATGCAAACTCTGTATATTTTACATTACAGTCTTGCTCAATGTAGGCGTTAATTGTGGCGCCTGGCTGTGATCCCGTCTGTGTCCGCCAGGTGTCAGTGTAGCGCCACCCCGCAGCGCGGAACGGGACAGGTTGCGTTTCTGCACCTTTTTCGCTTCGCCTCGTAACTGAGCGGGGTCGGAGCTAGTGATTCACAACGCGGCTCGACGAGGCGGCTGTCGTGGCGTCCACACGCAACAAGGAGCTGGACGCCGAGGCACTAGCGCGCGTCGCGGGGAGGGCGGCCCACCTGTGACGGCAGCTGAGCGGAGAGCAGTCGCTTCAGCCGTGAGCCGTTCACTGGCTGTTTGTTGGGCTGTGTGTGATTGCGTTTAAAGTCCACCTGGATTATCTGGAGCTGAAGGAAACACGTCCTGCCTTTCCAGGAATTTCCACCCTCTCAATTCAGGTAAAACGCGAGAGTTTTAACACACTGCTGCTGCTGTAAAATACTTTACTCATTTGCAAGTTTGTCCAGATTTAATGTTATTGTACGATTATCCTACTTAGACCGATATTTATGCTGTGCCATCGAGTGGTCCTATAATATTACACATATGAGCCATTTGTGTCAAGTTGGCGTGACAGTGAACGTCTCACTGTGGGTGATCTGCCTGCTCTGTCCGTCCTGTCGTGGCCCACTTCAGGTGTTACATGAGAACAACAGAGGCGAGAACGGACATCACAAAGGAGTGTGGAAACTCCATGTGACTCATAAACTGCCTCGCCGCTTTACAGCGGTGACACATCTGGAGCTGGCGACGGAAACGAGCCGGGCAACATGGAAAGTTGAGGCCGAAACATATTATAGAGACACGAGGTGCGCGGCAACTGGAGCGGAGGAGCCGCAGAAACGCGCTCTGGTGACGTTGATGGTGCTTGAAGAGCGTTATTGATCAGTTATTGATAATCAATTCCCTCCAGGGCGAGATAACAGACTCCGCAGCTGTGATCTAATCATTAGAGAACCGCACTCCTCTGTCTGTTTAGTGTCCTCAGTGTTAATGTCTTAGCGTGGGCTAAATTGCCCATTGATCAAAATACAAAAGGTTTTGGTTCTGGTCATTTACCTTCTGTCGTTGAATGGATAGTCCAGGATAAACAACTAGAGGGCAGCTCAGTAAAGCCAGACAGGTGAGAGCAGGAGCATGATTTTCTATCTGGCCTCAGTTATACTGCACAAACTGCTAGTTTAATAATAAACGTTGGCATATTTGTAATTCTGTTGCCGTGCTGTGATGGTTCTCAGGTTATTCCTGTGTTCTGCCCTGGAAGAACGCTGGAGGAATGGTTCCTCCTCCGTTGCTATTCCTGGTGTTTGCCCTTATTTGGATCCTAATCCAAATAAAAATGGAGGGTTTTCTGTCAGAACTGCTTTTAATGCATTTGTAAATTGGCTGGTTTTCTCTAAATGGGGTTGATGGTGGTCTGAGCCGCTCGCCGTCTCTTTACACAGTGGTACGTTTGGACGGCCACTGAACCCACACAAGCGGCGCTGTGCTGAATGACATGTCAGTGAGGCACTGGCCAGACCCTGTTTGTCTCTTCTGTTGCGTTGTCAGAATGCGTCGCTTTGAAGAGCTCGCTGTCGCGCTCACACAGTGGCTGTGCTTAGTGTAAAGCCACAGTAGTGTGAACAAATGGAGTTCAGTTCTGTTGGCTTCCTTTTGTCTGTCTGTGAGACAAGAGCGTTTTAAAGGCTTTCTCTCAGCTCAATGGCTTTAACTGTTCCTCACACGGAGCTTCAAGTCCTCTGGGACCAGTGTTGTCTGTTGATGGAGCCGTCACCGCAGCTCCTCTCTTCACACGCGCTTACAGTCACTTTATATTTGCCTGATAAAGTCAGTTTCCGTGAATGGATGTCATGGGACCGGGAGCTGGCGGCGAGATGAGGAGAAGAACAGATTAGAAAAGTTAGATTGTGAGTGGTGATAACTTAGATTTCCTCTGGGTCTGCCTCATTTCATTTCCAACATCTCTCTTCCTACAGTTTCTTAAAGGTTTGACTGCTGGTGCTCAGCGGCCTATTAACAATTGAAAGCTTCGACATGCAGGAGGTCCGGGCTACTTAGAGCAAGTCGGGTAATGGATTTTAGATGACAGAGAACTGGGGATGTCATAATTACTGGCTCTTCCCTCTGCACTGCTGGACTTTAAGGCGGCATTTTACCTCTTTGTTTGCTCTCTCGTCTCATTTTAGATTTTCTTTTTACTCTGCCTGTCATGTTCCTTTGAAGGATTTCCATCCGAACACTCTTCCCCCCAGGATTAGACGACCGCATCAGGACCAGTGTGGCAGACCGGCTGAAGGGATTTGGACCCCGGCAGCCCCTTTGAGTGATTTCGTGTGCATGAGTCAGATATTTGACTTCTGAAGAGCTTGGCTGCACCTCCTCCGCCACCTTTTTAGAGGAGCTTAGACAGGAGGGCAGTCGACACACCTTCACAGTGGTTGACAGGCGTCAGGAGAGACGGCACATCCTGCCAGGGAGCCTATGACTGCAGTAATGTCTGTATATTTAACCTACTGGGAGCAAGAGGGAAGTGTTAAAACGTGCACTTAGAGACAGTTTCATTTTCACAGTGTGGTCTTGAGCTTATCCATGATATTTTATAACTCACATAACATTTCAAAAGCACCAGAAGTGGTTTGATTGATTTCCAGCATTCGTGACAGTGGTTTAATTTCCCTTCACAGCAGTAGAACTATCCCTTTGAAGACATCTAAAACCATATCTGTTAAGATCTGTGTGACTTTACTTTTATGTCAAACTTCATTTCAAAGTAATGAATTTGGAGTCAGGGAGGACTTTTCAAATGTTTTGGAAAAGCAGTCAGCTCCTCTGAAGCTCTAGTTTGAGAAACTACCAAACAATGATTCATGTTAATATTGCTCAACTTAAAGGTCTAACAAGTGCAGAGCTGTTGAAATGTTGACATTTCAGGAACTGGATCCAGTGGTTGACATGAAAATTCATCAAAATCTCCATCTCTATATAATATTCTTCTGTATGACTCTGCCACTGTGAGCTCAGTAATACAGAGCATTGCGTCTCTCATCAGTACCTGATTGTTGCTTATCCGTTGTCATGACGTCAGCCTTGAGAGGCTGCTTGGACCAATGAGTGAAGCTGATGGGCTTCGCTTTGCTGCTGTGTGTGAATGCTATGCTGTAATACTTCTGCTTCGGCATACGCTGTTTAATGGAAAGCGCTAAGGAGAGTGTGAGTGTTTACATTTGGCGCTGGGAAGGCAGCGGAGGAGTGTTTAGCGTGTGTGACAGAAAGGGAGACGTCACCGTCCCCCGAAATAAACGCGTAATGTCGCTCCAGGGCCCGTCGGCGGCTCCTCGGTGCTGGTGTCCACTGGCGCATGCGGTAGTGACGCCCACGTCCCAGCTCTCCCTCTACACCTCCTAAGAGGGTGTTGTTCTGTCAGAACAACATTGGCTTTCACCACACACCACACACATCTTAGAGATGATCATATTTGCACAGTCTTTCAGGTCTTGGACGTGTCTTCTTCAAGGTCCTGCTGATGATTGAACTGATTTCACATGTTATGGATGTAGGTGGCTCCACGTTGACCTTTTAATTGTTTGCATGTGTGCATATGGCTTGAATTCATAAGCATTGTTTGGTTAATGACATCTACAGTGTGTTTAGCCTATGCAGCTGCTGCTTATACTTTACAGAGACAGCCTGGTCTCGCAAAGCACCACTGATCTGCAGTAGCTCCCGATATTTTACAGAGCAACTGCACTTTGTGTCTCTTTCATATCTCTGTCATCATCCCTGTGAAATCCTCCACATCAGGTTTATAATGTGTTTGAACTCCTTGTTTTTTAACTCGTCCTCTTGACTTTTTGAGTTGTCACACTTTGAGGCACGACGCCCACATGTGCATTTTGTATCTCTGCTTAGACGTGGACATGACTGCTAACACTGTCGCTTTTGTGTTTTCGCTCAGGTGTCTTCATCCTGGTGAAAGACTCTGCCTACCTGCCTGGCAGAGGTTGGCTGTGCGTGGGTGTGTGTGTGAGTCGTAGGATGAACATGCTCGTGTGAGTGCCGCTGCACACGTACACGCATCACCCAGAGACGGTTTGGCCCACGAGGCTCTCGGCGGAGATGCAGGGAGCTGGATCCTCCGCGCTGCAGCTCCTGCTGCTGAGCTGCTGCGCGTGTGCGGCAGCTGGCTACCCGCTCAGAACGCCCCTGGACCTGGATGTGACTCCACGCATCACGGTGTTGAGCAGCGGTAAGCACGGAAACGAACACATGCGGCGCTTGTCCCAAAATCAGTTTGTGGTGCGTTGAGGCGTTTGCTTGAATATTAATCAGGACTTACAAACCAGCAGTTGTTTCGTAGCGGTTGTGTGAAAGAGAGGGAAACTCTGCACACGCTTTCTCTTCATTTAGCGCATCCACCCTCTGCTGCCTCTTCCTCATCTAGTTTTCGGTGTCCTCTCTTCCCTCACCCACCTCTTCTCCTACTTGTACCTCACTCCCTCCTGACACAGCTCTTTTTTGTCTTCTCGTCTCACTTTAAATCTCACAGCGGGGCACACCACACATACATTGTCTTGCCTCGGGTAATTCTCACACTTGCCCCTTGTCTGGTATATTTTTAATGAGACGGTAATTATCCTTCATTTATCTTATCTGAGTGATGGCATGTAGCCTGAGGTGCCACGGCGACGGAGGTAGACGACTGGAGCGCTGCCCTGTGGAGCATCCAGGGACACCGATACTGCTGTAGGTAGCTTAGAAGCACCGTAACCATGACAACTGTTGTAGTATGGTGCAAGACAGCCGTATACAGTATTTTTATTTTTGTGCAAGTGTGGGCAAATTTGCGCGTGTGTGTGCGCTCCACTGTTATGTGATCCTGGACTTGCACGCGTGAAAGAAATGTTCTCACGTCTCCAGTTTGACTGCTGCCAAATTCACACAGGATCTACTTATAGAACAATATTCCTCCTCGTCTTTGCTCTTTCTCTATGGACATAAGCTCTGCCTCACTTGCTCAAATAACTTTTCAGGGATGCACTGACTAATTCTAATTCCTTCCCCTATGTCGTTAGCTTCTCGTTTCTTTAGTGTTTCCACTTCCAAGGAGAAGACTTGGATGTGCAAACTTACTGCTAATCTCTTTAATCTCTGTGTTTCTTAGCAACCTAAAGCCAAAGCCTGCAAAAGTGCGTGGTCAAGGTGTGTGTGTCTGTGTGCTCGTCAGACACACATGCCTATGTGCTCTCCTCTGTGCAACTTTCCCTCAAACAAGGCTAAAATAAACTTGAGGTCTTTTAACTTAACACTTCAAACTCTCAGGTTTTAAATAGTTGGGAAGACAGAGAGGACACGGGTTAAAAGAACAGTGCAGCTAAGTAACTATCGGTTTTGAGTTCAACCTCACGTTGATGTACCAACTGTAGAATTAGGTTTGTTCTGTACACACTGAAAGCAGCTCGACCAACTTGCACCAGTTGCATTACAGCTCAATGCCTAAAGGTTCAGTGAGGGACTTGTGTGTGCGTGTGTGTGTGTCCTTGAACACTGTGTGCTGTGCTGATCAGCTGAGGCCCGTCCTGGGGCTTCTCAGTAAATAGTATCATCTGGCCTCGCTCTCTTTTCTCCTCTGTACAACTCACTACGCGCCTCGTCTCACTCGACTAGAACGCACTGCAGGGTGTCATTTTATTGTGATATGTAGTCAATATAGGCCAGATAAATATGCCTGTGTAGCATCACTCTCACAGCAAGGTTTTTTTGAGTCGCAGAGCTCCGGCTGTAAAGCCCTCACACACACGGGACGCACTGTGTGTCATGATACTCAGATTACACTCAGGAAACTTGGGGATTATTTCTGCTGTGGAGTATTGTCTTCAACGACAATGAGACACTCATATCACATATGAGAGTTATTGTTGTGAGAATCCCATTGAGGTAATAATACTGCTGTTCCTCCTGCAAAGAACGATGGAGGGAGGGAGGGAAACCAGGCACCTGGTCACCCAGGAGCACTGGGAGACGGCAACCGACTGCTGCGGCTGCGGGAGTGAGCAGAGTGGATTGTGTTTTGCAGCAGCTGATTGGAATCTTAATGACGGCTTACTTGATAACCAAGTAGTCTTCAGGGGGAAGTGGATTGGCTGAGGATGCAAGGAACATTTCTTTTTGGCCCTACTTAAGCTATTGTTCTTATCAGCTGGCACGAAAAGTGGCTGGATTTCAGCGTTTAATTGCTGTCAGAACTCAGCCCCAGCTGATCGTGTTGCCCCTTAACTGGGCGTTAAATCACTGCTTAGCTGTTATTTTTGTGGCCCTGTTTTGTCAGAACTCCACCGTTGTATCACAGGCGCTGGCAGTTTTTAGACTTGTCAGTACCTGTGAACACGTTTACCCAAACCAGTCGAGCCCTGATGGAGCTTACGTGTAAAACTTGCGTAACGCTCCGGCATCTCAGGACTGAGTGACTCCATGTGACGTGTTTTGTGTCTTTGCTGAGGGTTTGTATGACTGAACCTCATTAATATGTTGCCCTGTCAAACAGATGCATCCCAGTGCAGCCTGGAGAACCGTACTGTGCTGCAGTGTGAAAAACCTTGAACCACAGAAACAGACACTGAGTAGCCAGCACATCATCTTTAAGGACTTAATCATCCAGATTGATAATTAATTTTCCATCTGTGAAAACATATTTCCCTCATAATAAAGAGCAAGGCCTTCCTGCCACATTCAGCAATCACAGAACTATTTCTCCCTTTATTCACACACTGTCAGGGTTGATTGAAGAAGCCATGGCTTGTTGTGCCTGCTGTGAAGGAAATCGCTTTATGCACATTCATGCGTCAAAAAGCATCCAGCGACATTTTTTAGTATATGATCATCCCGCAAAAGGGACTTTTTTCATTATTTACTGTGTACAGCAATTACTGGCATCTACGCTCCACTAAATAGATGATAATCACTGTCCTCTCCTCTCCTCCATCAGGTCTTCAGGGCTGTAGGCGTTTTCAGTCCTCTGCACTGAACTACAGCACCATGTTGCTGGAGGCAGACAGGGAGCGTCTGTACGTTGGAGCCCGGGGGGCTGCATTCGCTCTCAATGCCTCTGACATCTCAGCCAGTTCTGCTCGCACTGTGAGTTTGTTTGTTCTGCGTTGCTTCATGTTCCGTGCGTCTTCATTTCTGCAGTGGCTTGATTTGCATTTCCCAAGAACTTTTGAGGCAGCGATACTTTATTCTGAGGCAAAAGTTATTACCCCCCCAACCTTTGTGTGTTTGCGTGTGTTGTTACACCAACGGTAGCTTCTTGGTGCATAAACTAACATATTATTATGAAATAATTTCTTTTTTTAAATCTTTAAACAGATACAAAATTCATGTTGATGCCCTATTTTCTAAATTTGTGTTGATGCCAGCTGTGTAGCTGTCCTTCACTACACACTGTGTTGATGCTACCTGGTGACATCATGACGTTAAACTATTATGGGACTTCAACTAATACTGCAGTGTAGCCTGTTTATAAAAAATAAAGTCTGTTAGTGTCCTGAGAGCTTTGACAGAGTCAAGTCAGTGACATGAAGCCATCTCTCCCTCCTACTGTATGTTATGTGCTGTTATAGATCGTGTGGGAGGCCTCCCCCGAACAAAAACGTCAGTGTCTGCGCAAGGGAAAAGACAATAAGGTACGTTTGTTTGGTGTTTTTGTGTTGTCTCCCGTCTGTGCGCTCACGTTGAGTCATTGCACTAATATATTGTGTGACGTTCTCTTCCTCTTCCAGACAGAGTGTTTTAATCACATCCGCTTCCTCCAGAGGTTCAACTCGACTCACCTTTACATGTGTGGGACTCATGCCTTCAGACCACTGTGTGCATACATAGTACGTCTACAAACCCACGCGTTCGGTGCTATTACATACATTTCACATAGATTTTGTTTTTATAGCAAGCTAAGTAAATGTCCTCCTCTTTATGTAAATGGTTTGACTTGTGTAGGAGGAGAAGAGTTTTATGATGTCGTCTCAGCCTGAAGAGGGCAAAGACAAATGTCCGTATGGGCCGAGAACAGGCTACACCGGCCTCATTATAGGTACGAGTCTGACACGTAACATTTCCAGAGTTACGCTCTGCGACGGGATTAACCGTGCATTGTTTTTCTTGCAGACCAGGAGATGTATTCAGCTTCTCAGTATGAGTTTAGGAGCTATCCAGATATTCGCCGCAACTCTCCACCCCCCACACTAAAGACAGATGATGCACCCACGCGCTGGCTGAACGGTTAGTGAGTCTCCTGGAACGATGAAGGCTCTTTAACATGTCTGTTAGTCCAAGTGGTCGGAGCTTCTGCCTGTCAGTCAACTAACACCAGGTTTATCCTCCGCTCTGATCACCAATACTGTGATCAGAGCGGAGCGGCTCAGGCTTAGTTTTACATGCACACACACTTCTGTTTTCTCAGTCTGCTGAACACACACTCTGTTTATTCATCAAGAAAAAGACGACGAGTCAGCTCATCTTTTTGTGCACAGAGGCCAACTTTGTGGGCTCGACTCTGAGTCTGGGCAGCGGCACCGGCGATGATGATAAGATCTACTTCTTCTTTACGGAGAGGAGCCAAGAGCCGACGACAAGCGGCAGCCGCAGCAGGGTGGCACGGGTGGCTCGGGTCTGTAAGGTGAGAGCGAAATAGACTAAAGGTCATCGCTTAAGTTTGTCACTGATGAATAGGTTGTAGTTTGGCTTGGTGTGAACAGAGGGATGAGACAGTCCAAGACTGAATGATTTACATTCCCTACTGCCCTGGAAGGGAATAGGAATAGCCAAAGGCAGCTGTTCTCTATATTGACCTTGTTCTTTTTTCAAGTGGGAGCTCACAAGTTGTCTCCTTGAAAGTTTGTCAGCACGCTTTTTTTGTTTTAATTGAAATGCTTTGCGATTTTATGTGACATTTGCAATTTGCCACTGGCTGAATGCGTTTCAAAGTTGAAATCAAGCAGCAAGACGATGTCAGTTGTTGGATTTCTATAGCAATTGTTTGCTTGAGTCGAGCTTTTCCATTGTGAACCTCTTAAAACATTTTGCATTGTATGAACAGGTGCGTGTGTGTGTTATTGTCACTTACAGTCAGAAATTGTCTCTGTTCAGTCTAATACTGACGACAACGCTTTCCTTGCTTTCCTCTCTTCCCTCAGGGAGACAGAGGAGGCTATTTAACTCTCCAGAAACGGTGGACGTCCTTCCTCAAGGCCCGGCTGATGTGTTCCCTGCCCGAGTACGACTTCGAGTTCAACATGCTGCGTAGCGTGTTCGTCGTGCCTGGGGACACGCCGCAGGACACGCTCCTCTACGGCATCTTCGGCCTGGAGTGGTGAGAAGGGAACCTGTTGTGCTTTGTTAAGATTTCCGTCGGGGCACTTTGAGGAGGCAAATGTTAATGAGAGAGACAAAGATGAAAGGCCGCAATCGATACAGTGAGACAGCTGAAGAAGAAGAAGGGATGAGATGAAAGAGAGCGATGAGAAAGAAGCAACCTGAAAAAAAAAAGTAGTTTTCGGTGCATTTACTGCTGTTTATGCACAAAATATTAATTAAAACTATCATTTAGATGTAGATGGATATTTCAGAAAAATGCCAACCACTGGTATTAGTTACAACTAGCTTCCACCTTTCATTTCATTTAGTTCCTCGCTGCCACTCGACACAGACAAGTACAGTAGGATTTCTAGTCTCAGTTCTCACTCCCTTCCCCCTCCATCCTCCTCCACTACCTGAGCAGCCGATCTACTGTATTTCTGCTGTTGTCACTATGGCAACACTGGGTTTACTGCTGTTATTGTGCGCAGCCCGTGCTCTGGTCTTTCTCACTCTGTGTTGTTGTCTTTAGGAAAAACGTGAAGGCGTCTGCGGTGTGTCGCTTCTCTCTGACTGACCTCCAGAAGGTCTTTGAAGGCCCCTACATGGAGAACCAGGACTCTGGCTTTAAGTGGAAGGAATACACTGCAAAGATCCCTGACCCAAGACCTGGAACAGTAAGCGTATGCTCACACAATCAGAACCGGGCATGGCCGCTTTCGGATAACACAAAAAATGACTTAGTCTCACACAAGGAAGCCCCAGCTGAGAGCATTTGAAACGATTAAAGGCAGTAGGAAGCAGAGAGAAATGAGATGGTAGTAGATGGGACCAGCTTATGTCACTGAAAGCCAGAGCTTTGGCGACAATGGCTAAGTGAGGTGTCGTGGCTGTGGCACCATTAGCAGTAATAGACATTATCCTCTCACTTCAACACTATGTAGAACCTAATTCTAACAGGAAGGAGAACCGGTCGACTGGGAGCGTGAAAGCTCCTTAGATGAGTTGGCTCAAGTCATTTGAAAAGGACAAAGAAAGTTGATTCCTCAGTCAGGTGCAGAGAGAGCTGAGTCGCCCACACGTCAGCACATTCTGGCTGCTGACCGCACGCAGGCTCATTGTCAGCTAAGTGAAAAGTTACATTTTCGCAGCCTCTCGCCTCTGTGTTGATCCCTTAATTTTCCCGGCAGCCCAGCTCGCTAAGCTTCATGGCATCAACTCCCTTCTCATCTCTGTCCCTGTGTGCAGAGAACTTTATTACAAATGGGCTTAAAGTGTATTTCCTTAACGTCTACCCACGCTGTGCCGTGTTACTTCCTCGCCATCTGTCCACTCATTGCTTTTCTTGGCCTTTTTTTATTGTAGTGCATAACAGACGCTCTGAGAGCTCGGGGCATAAACGTCTCCACCTCCCTGCCGGATGATGTGCTGGACTTTGTCAGGAGGCATCCTCTCATGTCCCAGCAGGTCCAGCCTGCAGACAAACGCCCCCTTTTGTTCAGGAGGTCAACCGACTACACACACATGGCTGTACACATGACCCAAGGCTTGGATGGACAGACATACCACGTATTATATATGGGCACAGGTGAGCGTGAGTTCACGTGAGAGTGCATCTGTTACATACAAGTTCATTGCTACGTTCATGGAAATCGTTACTATCACTATAAATCTGGAATCGTGCATTTTATTCAGCTGGTACAGACTCATGCATGTTGGGTTTATCTGGTGTTTCTCCTGCTTGTCCGTCACGCAGATGAAGGCTGGTTACACAAGGCTGTAGAAGTTGAGGGTAATTTGCACATTATTGAGGAGCTTCAGCTGTTCGATGAACCACAGCCTGTGGACAGTCTAGTGATATCTGCCAAACAGGTAAAGTCACTGACCACCACACACACACCTGCGTAACTGTCTCTACCCTGTTTAAATGTGCCCTCCTCCCCCTAGATGAGCGTGTACGTGGGCTCTCCGTCAGGTGTGCTCCAGCTGCCGCTCTCCTACTGCAGCAGGTACACGTCCTGCTATGACTGCATCTTTGCCCGAGACCCTCACTGTGCCTGGAACGGAGACCAGTGCGTGGACGTTTTGGCGCAGGCAGACAGGTGGGTAGCGACGGGCGGCTGCGTGGCGCGTGATCGGATCAGGCGATTGAACTGCCGCAGGTCTCTTCTTAGAATGTTTGTCAAGTATCACCGTGCCCTGTCACACTGTCATCTCCCAGAACTGTTGCACAATCACAACTCTGTTGACTGTGTAAATATGCGGTAGCATACGTCTGTGTACTCAGGGTGTACTGCTTAATGGTCAGACATGACTTCATTACAATACAGCAAGACAAAAAGAAATCTGTGTATATGGACCAACCGTGCTGAATTTTCTTTCACATAAGCTTTATTCTTTGCGCTGATATGCTTATTGTTGTGTTTTTTCCCTGTCAACAGATCCACTTTAATTCAAGACATCCAGAATGGCAGCCAGGGATGTGAGAACACACAAGATGGTATGCAAATCTCATTCGCTGCTAGGTGTTACTGAAAAAAACATTCACTTTTAACACAGTGAATGATGAAAGCGAGATTTAAATAGAGAATCTTAGGACAGACTAGGAAGACGCGTAGTTGTCATCAGATGCCATGAAGGCCTGTTTGAAAGCTGATTATGCACTCTGTGTTGGCAAAATCCTCTCCTCCCTTCTTTAATCACATTTTTGCCATCTCTGGAGAGAAATCTGTTTGATATTCAAGACGGCGAATTCCTGCTCTCACTTCAGTTTCAGTCTGATAAAATGCAGCATCTTCAACTCAACTTGCTGTTCTGTGCAAAGTCAAGTGACGGCAGGAATTAAAGCATTTATAATTGGAGTTATTGCTCAGGAACTCAGGACATCCTCAAATTTAGTGGGTTTTACAGTTCAGCAAGAAGCTGAGTTTCCCTGAGTTCACATGTATTTTCACCGCATGAATGTGTGTGTTTCAGACATTGCCCAGCGGAGCCGCTGTGTGCGTGTGGGCGATGATGTGCTGCTGCAGTGTGAGCTCAGCTCCAACCTGGCGACGCCCTTCTGGACTCTGGATTGCAGCGAGCTGCAGGGTTACGACCTCACGTCTGGCTTCAGAACTGGCACGGACGGCCTGTTGCTTATTGAAGCGCGGCAGGACCAGAGCGGCCTGTACACCTGCTACTCTGTTGAGAACAATATCAAGGTCCCCATTGTTACATACAACGTGACCATCCACCCACCCCTTCCTGCACCTGTTGTGCCTCCTGATCGTTTCCTGCCAGCACCTACTGAGCTTTCAACCTCCAAGAGGCCCTTGCCGCCAGCCCCTCTCCTCCCCCCCTCAGAGCTGCTGTCCCCCAGGAACATGCAGGCCATGTACCTGTCGCTCATCACTATCCTCGGAGGCTTGTGCGTGGTCCTCACTGTGGTCCTTATCTATGTGGGCTTCTGCTTGCAAGTGGGCCACAGAGGCAAGTACTCACTACGTGCTGCAGCTGCTGCCTACCCAAAGCAGCATAGCAAAAGCAGGAAGCGGCCCAAGAGGTCCCCTCACATGGAGCTGAACACCGTATCAAGCCACTTCAACGGCAACGGCATTTGTAAGGGAGTTTCCAAGCAAAGTAACGTCCAAGATGGCGGATTTCTGCAGATTGTCCCCGGTGAGGGTCACACGTCCCCCCACAAGGAGCCTCTGCCCCCAGCGCCTCCTCTTCCTCCCACGCTGCAGCGCCCGTCCCCAGAGTGCGGCCTGTCGGCTACGCTGCCCAGCGTGCTGAGGAGGATGAACGGGAACAGCTACATGCTGCTGAGGCAGACTGACGCCAAGAGCATGTCGCCAGTGTGCTACTCCTTCTCTGAGGAGCTCATCAAGATTCTAGAGAAGAGGAAACACACTCAGCTCCTTCCTAAACCAGATGAGAGCTCTGTATAGAGACTAGTAGCTCCCCCTGTGGTGGGAGGACTGTTGCTGATTGACTGTACCTGGTGCTGAAGTGCCTGTCACAGAATTAAGAACCTAAGCAATGAGAGTCTGATTTAGGATTATTTACATTGGATTTTTTTTTTTACAACCTCCAAGCCTCATGTTATTGACACATACCTGCTTTTAATATCTGGAGCTGTGTCCCCAAAAGGTGAGAATGTATCATCCCAGTGAAGAACTAAGCACTAAATAGAAAATAAGTGTAATCTACCTCACCTCAGTACTGCCTAGAAAGACATGTCCAGTCACACTGTTGTGAGGGCTGAGATCAGAGTTAAAGAAGAATCTCTGATCTGCAAAACGCAAAGCGGGATACACAGACTCCAGCGAGCTGCAGAGCCCCATGGGAAAATAAACACCCGTGAAGACAGGCCGTCTTCACATGTTTGGCGCAATTCAAACTGGAGGGCAGCTAGCCAATGTTTGTTTGGACTGACGAGTGCACAGATGGCCTATGCATTTTTAAAACATAACATTCGTCCATTTTAAATATTGAGGGGATGGACGTGGGGAGCAAGGGAATTTGGCTGCAGCATTTTTATGTTTAATACAAACTCACACCTTATATACAATAACACAACGGCACATAACACCTAACTCAAATTATTAATTGATATCAATATTAAAATCATTGATATTCAGTATTAAGACAAGTCAAACCCTCTACTGCCATCATTTAGTTTTTTTGTATTGAAATAATTTGCAAATAAATGTTTTATCAGTAAAATAATTGTAAACACCAATAAGCATTTATCATATGCTTCCACATATAACCCATCATATCTATAATGTACATAAAGAACTAAAACAAGAGAATTTCACACGAATACACAGGGAAATTATGTTTTTAAAACACAATTTAAGAAATTAATAATTATTTTACCAAATAACCAACATAAATAACATTTGGCTGTATTACTGATCTATTAATTGCACTTTAAATAGCGGATTTAAAGCACTTTGGGAAAATTATCAGATGCTAATAGGGAATTTGACCCAGAGGAGCTTTTTGTTCACGTTTCTCAGCGTGAAGAGGGAAAAGCTGCAGCAGGACAGTCCACAGCTGTGTCTGCTGGACCTCGTTCAAAACGAGTGGGTTCGAGGGAAAACACTGGCTGTGTCTCAGCTGGGTCTGACGCCACCACTCAGTGACACCCTGCGCAAGATGGCAACACAAGCTGACAGCCAAAAGCATCAAAGGTAAATAGTTTTATATCTTACAGGCACATCTCGTATACAAACACGTTGCCAAATGATCAGTTAAAGAAAACGCGTCGGAGATACACTGGATGACCTGGGTGTGTTTTGATGATTCGATACATGTAAGCTACAGGACACTCACAGTTTACTGGATGTAAAACTGCACATAGGCCACCTGCTAACATCTTGTTGATACGACTACTCGGTTGTTTATATGTTTTGCAAACATTTAGGTTTAGATATTTGTAAATCAACATTTAATTCACTATATTGCAGCAGAACTAAGTTATAAGCAGAGACTGTTCAGTGCTTGAAACTTGTCTTAAATTATCAATTGATTATTAAAATGAATCAAAATGTCTTTGTTCACTTTCATCGCAACTTTATCTTTGTACTATTATAGTATATATATAGAATTTGCTAATCAGTCTGACACTCCTTGTGTTTCCTCACCAACCTGCTCATGCTGCATCTCATTGTTCTTCTGTCAGAGGGCAGGATTAATTAAACACTTGTCTCATGATGACAAGTTTGACCTTATCAAAGAAAGAGGGAGAGGAGAGACGGCGCGAGTTAAAGATCTCCCCAGAGACCTGCGTGACACGAACCGCTCAAGCTCGCACTTTGTCATGTTACTGTACGTCAATGCAATAAAGCAAAAACTCAAACAACTTCAGCTTATGTGCACATATACAGTAGCATGCAATGCATGCACATAGATGGTCGCGTGGCAAACTGGTGCAATCGCGCATTCGAATGAATCCATGTTAGGGTGTGAGATGCTGTAAGATCGCTAAGCCCAATGCTTGAAGAACCAAGCTTTCAAGTCAGCTTCACCGATCAAAGACGTGGAAAGGGAGTCACGTACTGCAGCTGCAGACTCAACACATTAAAAGCCTTCATTAAAGCCTTTTGCCTCCATTGCACAGCACAAGACAAGGAGAACAAAAGAGCAGGAGGTTATTTGTCAAGTTTCCACTGCAAAAGCGCTTAAAATATGGTGGGGATATGTAAATGCTTTTGGCTTTGAGCCCAGCCCAGGCAGCATATGATCAGGTCTAATGGCAAGTGAAGGCTACAGTGGAGACATGTGCCTTACACGAATGCTTGATTCATCTTCCCCGTCTCTCTCTCTTTCTCGCGTTTGTTTGCAGGTCTGATGAGCGCAGGTCCATTTGAACGTCTTAATGTCATTCCTTGGGACACCATCTCCGGACCAGCTTCAGATGGCAGGACCGGCCGCGGAATTGGTCTTTTAATGAAATTCACCATCGTTAGCGGACGTGGACCAGAGGCTGGGAGGCCAAGGGCTACGGCATGAGAGTCTGCACCTTGAGCACAGCTCTGTTTCCCCACATGTGGGATGGAAAGTACTGGAGCAGTGTTTCAGCAGGCAGCGCTTGTTCTTTAGACAGTGGCTCTTTTGTATGCTGAGAGTGTTTGCATCTTTGTTCAATGCCCATTTGTTCCACCAAACTCATGTATAATGACCCTTTTCTTACACTTGCTGCATGAATTATGTTTCAACACTACAACATTATTCTCCTTAGTTAAGGAAACCAGTATAAGAAAGTTGATGTTCAAAAAAACAATTGATTTAGAAATTGTAGGAATTTTACGTTGTACATTGTGAAAGTGCCACTTTTGGATGGTCAAACTTTTCCTGTGTTTCAGAAGATGTGGTACGTAGAAGCATGGTAGACAAAAAGCATGTGCCAGCACGGCGGAGTTTAATATTAATAACCAGCAACGTACTTATGTCCTTTAACCTATGAAGAATCACTCAGCTTTTGTGTCTCTGTAATGTAAATGAGTTTAGTTTGCATGTTACACCATGCTACACACCAACACAAATCAAATGCCTTTACTAAGCTGACTGAATAGCAGGGCCGTGTGTTCCTTCACATTTCAGCCACAATAAAACTTTCTACTTCATCCTTCTCGTCACTATTTCTACTTGTTTAAACACATTTCATTGGGGTCAATTATTAGAGCAGATTCACTGTGTGTTGTAAGAGGAGCTGTGATCTGTGTCAGGTGTTAAATGCAGGAGACGTTGGGAGGCAGGATTAAGAGACACTGCACAGGCTGGTACGGAGGGTTTAGCTGGGAGGTTGGAGCGCTACGACTGGATCCAGTCCAACAAGACAAAACCCCAAGAAGCAGCGAATGCCCTGCACTTTCAGGAGTAGTTGTCAATGAAAGCAGTTGCTCTTATCTTTGAATCCGAGGCTTTTTACACCTAACTTCCAGACGATAAACAGTTAATGTAATAAATCAGCAGCATGACAAAACGCCTTTGAGCAGGACAGGCTTGTCATGGATCCACAGATCCAAACAGCCACAGGGTGATCTGAAGGCGTGCCAGGTACCTGCCGCGCATACAGCCTGACATGTGATTACCAAAGAGTGACTGGTGGATCATTTACGTAAGGCTGCCTCAGTTTCATCTGGGTCAACGGGAAGAGCTTGTTGTTCCTCTTTTGTAGAAAAACACAACCAAGCTGGTGATTTGTGGCCTGACACACCTCCACATGCACCAGAAGGATCCTCATCATTACAAACAATCTGGTGGTTCGTTAGCGTTCATCCACACCCATCAACACATTTTATTCATTGCTTTTCATTTCTTAAGCTATCGATTTGTGCTGTTTCGTACATTTATTCATCTATCTGCTCTAACACTCCTGCCAGGTGACACAGTTTGATATTAGGATATCTATTCTATTCCTGGACTAGATTTACATCTCAGACAAAAGTGATTTCAACAGATCTTCGCCTTTTCTTGTGAACCCAAGCCGTAGATATTTGGTAAAGACCGTCCCCAGACAGACAGATGAAAGGGGCTGTCAGTGACAGATGAGGATAAAAAATGGATTTTAGCTCGCAGATATCAATCATGTATCAAGGTAACCTTCAGTGAGATGGAGTACAAGGTGGAGAGAGGTGTAGGAATCACATCAGGGTGCTTGACGGTCCCCGATCTTCTTGTTTATTTCTACATTTTCTTTGTCGTAGTTGTTTATTCATAAGGAACAAACTTCATAGGTGATTAATATTTAAAAGATGACTAATACTCTGGAAAGAACAAACCGCTTATTCATGAGCCACTGTTGTGCAAAACTACAGCTGCTTTCTAAGGTACAATAAAAACAGAAACTGAACAGGCTTCATTCTGTTGAATGATGCTGAATGTGAGATGTTTACAGGACATTTGAATCGCTTCTCCCCATCAACTCTCCATCTGGTGTTTCTCCCTCTCTCATTCCCTCATCACCTCAATGTTTGGTACTTGTGTGATGTTGGAAATGTCAGACAGACACAGCTTTTCAGAGCGAACGGCAGAATAGTTAAAGTTGCTTGGACACAAGGAAGGCTCGGAATCTTCTTTAATTCCTTCACTGTGCTGTCAGAACTCAAAAGAAAACAAAAAAGCGAATGCACGCATTCAGTTTGTGGCTGGGGTGAAAACACTGACGTTGTTCTGAGGACACTGAATTTGTGTTGCAGCCAACAATAATCGGCAGTAACACTCCTTCCACTGTCTAAAAAGGATGTCTGTTAAACTGACAAAGTCAAATGTGTCACACTGAACTTAGCTAAAAGCAAAACCGTACTGTTGCTGGTTCCAAGCAGCTCTTCTGCCTCCTCCCCGACCGGTTTGACGCCAAAAGAGCCACGCGTATCTACTGACAAACACCACACTCCCATATCAGTCAACCCTTTATCTGCTTCCTCCATTCAGCTGCGTCAGCCTTCTGTTCGCCTGACACGCGCCCGTCAAAGTCAGACAGGTTGGCATCTGCACATAAACCAGATATACCAGACAAACACCTGAGCTATGTCTGGTATATAGATATGTCCAACTGAGCTCTGAACTGAAACTGGGACAGTAAAAGCAATAAAAATTAAAAGTAAAAGTGTAGTCATGTTTACTAAGACACATTTTACATTTTACATTCTTACAGTTTGAGTGATGTTTTCTTATGTCAGCCAACAAAATCAATATAAAGTCAGAAGTGCTTTCAGAGGTGCCCTGTGGTTTTCTGGCTACACTTAATGTCACTGGAAAATAAAAGTTGTAGCCACCAGAGAAGGAGCAGACAGGCTGTGGGCAACTACGACCAAATGACCCGTCACCTGGATGAGTCCCAGTCTCTCTCTCTCTCTTTCACACACACACACACACACACACACACACACACACACACACACACACACACACACACACACACACACAGAGTCTGTGGACTAGTTTGTTCTGCGCTTACACATTTACTCCAGGTAGATGTTGAAACCGCAGTTTCACTTTAAACTACCCTGAAACTCGTGCCTGCGTGTGCTGTCGCTCTTCTCTTCTTCTGCTCGTGTTTTCTTCTTGGTACAGAGGCTTAACACACTGTACTGTAGCGTCGACATTTGAGATGTTGACATAAACATCCTGAAGAAGGAGCGTTAAAGGGTCAAATCTTTGACCTTTGGACTTTAGAAGTACTGTATAAACACTCTCCAGACATATTTGTTTGGCTTTGAGCTTTTAAAACGGATCAAAGAGAAGTGAACGCTTGTTATAGACTCCAGGAAGCTGTGATAAATGCTGTGGCTGTGTGCCAGTAAAAAGCATTTACTGTACTTCAGTCTGTTCTGTCCAGGACTGGAACTCTGCTAACCCCTGAGGGAAACGCGCTCCCACCCAGGCACATTTCATTCTCGTGGATCTGGCGCCATCTAGTGATTCTCCATTTTTGTCTATGTTTTTCACATGTACTTCAGTCTTTCACCACTGGAGGTCACAGACAGTCTGCGGGTGGTGGCTCAGTTGTTTTAATCTACATGCACAACTCAGTGTTTGGGTTTATTAATCTGAGGACAGTTTAGGCTTCCGCAGACAAGCCTGAGGTAATTTCCTCTCATTGTCTGGTTCTCCTGTTGGACTGTCCTACAAGGCAAACACAACCACATGTGGCAAAATAAATCAAGGCTGCAGGTTCTCTTGGACAGTGGGGAACTGACCTTGAATCAGAAAACCTGACATCGTATTTGTCATTCATGTCAGCACGAGCACAACCTGATGAATGTGTCACTGAACAACAGCAAGGCTGAACTCCTGCCACCTGCAGAGGCTCTGGTCCAAACCTGACAATGACCTTCGACCTTCCTCTGCAAAAAGAAAATTGCTCTAAGGAAAATAAACATTGCATCAAAATAAAACACATCTCTTTCCTTGTCAACATAAAACAAACATACACTTACAGTAGAATTAGCGAATTTCTCTGATATGTGGAAAGGTGGATAAACATTAAGGTTAAATGGATAAACATGCACGGTGGTGAATGCACTTATTGATCTGCCCCAGAGAGAAGCACAAGTGGCAGCAAACGGATCAGCAGCATCTGTCTCAACAGTATCTACTGAAAGCACCAACTTACATTAGTCAACGTAAGCAAATGACCGTTTGAATGGCCTCAGTGGTGAAGCCCATGTTTGAAACTGAGCCAATGTGTGTATTGCTGCACAGCTACAGTACAAAGCTTAGTGATGTCTAACTATTTAGATGAGAATTCAGATTGGTGGCTGGTACACCCTCCATGCGTAAACTCAATCCTAGAAGTGAATATCAAATCTCTTACAGATTTGATTGAGCATAGCACAAATGAATGAGACTAAACACACACACACACACACACACACACACACACACACACACACACACTGAATCTATCATGGGGTCCCAGCTCTTGTTTCACTCAGTGTGAAACACAATCAACAGCAGGAAGGAAAGGCAATTTCAGGCTTCAGCGACAAGACCACTTGTCTGTATTTCAGTGTCATTCTTGTTATGGTGGGTGGAGAAGTCATATACGCTGCATGTGTGTCTGTGGATGTGTGCTCATGCTAATTTTTGCTGACTTACACCTTTCCACTTTTCAACTTTTCTTTTTGAGTACAATGTCATTATTTTACTGGAAAGATCTTCGCTGTCGACCCTGGAACAGGTCACAGATTTCAGTTTATGTAATTTATTTAAACTCCTTCATGTCATTTGTGTTATTGTATTATTGAATTAGCTGGGGAAAAACAAGCGTGTTCAGGTTTGACAACAAGACAGGTCTTGCAGTAATACCCTCATTGATTGAGAGGACAAAATGTGTATGTAAAGAATCTGGAGGGTTAAGACGGAGGAATGGTATCGTTGGATTCAGTTTTAAGATTAGGTTTAAAGTTGGGAGCTTTAATGAAAGGGAGAGTATGAATTTCCCGTAACGCAGAGATGTTTAATTGAGTTGGTCGATCCTGCTCCAATCCTGGATTAAAGCTCATCTCACTGTGCTTATTTCCCAGCGGAGCATCTGAGAGGCAACAGAGGGATCTGACCCAGTTACACAAACACGCAAGAAACACTCACACGATGATACACAGGCAGAAGTACACAAAACAGCCACATAAACCAGTGAAGACATCTCTGTGGGAGTCACTGCGCTGGTGATTGATTAATAGAAACAACGGTGCCAGGTGTTCAGGCAGCAAGGAGCAATTTATGTGCGCCTGCAAGAATGAGAGACCTTCACATCCGGCTCGTGTTCCTGTGAGATCTGCATTGCAGCAGCAGCTATACCCCCACCCCCCAAAAATCATCATCATCAATACCTGGTGAAATAAGCAACGATGCAGTTAGTGAAGTGGTTAATGGAAACAGGCGCAATGACCCATAATCTGTAATCACCACGGCCTGACATTAACGGCTCATTCAAATGAAAGTTACTGCCAGGAATTAGGAGAAATGGGCAAATGAGCAGACTAAATAATCTGCCAGGATGAGAGAAAGGACTGATGGTGTTTTCACTGTTCGCTCTGAAAGCGAAGTTCAGACTCTATTCAGTTGATATTAGTGTAGTTGAGGACTTTACTGCTTTCCCTCCTCTCTCTTAGTCCTGGTAATTCCAGCCTTCATTAAAAATCCTTAATTTATTGACTGTGGTCCACTGACCACAAACCATCTCCAGATTTTGTTGCTTTGAATGGCAGCAATAAAGAAACGTGGACTGAAGGCTGAACCCTCCGCCTTCATTTCCTCCCAATCCTCGTTTCTGCATCCAGACCTGCCCCGCTTCTTCTTTTGCAAATGCTAATCTCTTATGTAAGAATAGTCCACACACAAATGCTTTGAATAATTTCTCAGGCCCCTGCTGCAGCAACACTTCCATATTTTTATAGCCTTCAACTATTTAATGGAGCAGCCCTGACCCTGGCTGTCAAAAAAGAGCTGCAGCCTTTCTGTCTCTGCTTGCCGTTATCCAGCTCCTCTGGGAGAAACTCCTGGTCTTTGCCTTCTGACGGTAAAACACACAAAGCAAAACACAGGAGCAGTGGATTAAAACGCAGAAAGGGTCATAAGGAAGAGCAGGGTTTAGAGGCTCTAAAAACAGATGCTCCCCAGACTGTTCCTGTCTCCCCACATTAGTGCAGGATACTGTCTCGCTCTCTCTCTCCACCTTTTTCTACCATTCTTGCTCTCACTTGTAAACTATCCCCTCCTTCCCTCTGTGCTACAACATCCTAAATCTCTTATCCAGCAGCCCTGCTTTGAACCTGTCCAATAAGTAACATTTTATTACCTGCGCATAAGGACTCACAACAGAATACAGCAGAAAATGCATTTACTTTATATGAGTTACTGCATCTGCGCCGCATATTGTCCCCTTCATCACCATTACAGCACATGGACACGTCACACTTCTGTTCGTGGTGACAAAGAGCCCTTGCATGACTAATACAGGAGTTCAAGGACCCTGTAACAACAACATTTATGGCTCCAGTTATGTGTGTGTGCATGTGTGATATGACTGGATATCTGGAGACAGTCACGCTGTTTGCATCACTTCAGCCAATCCAAACATCACCACAGCTGCTGCTTTAAACTAAGACCCATCATTTTGTTTTCCACAAAGCCTCACAGCAAGTTTTATTAGATATAATCATTTCTTGTATGCGGTGGGAGTACAAACAGACTAAACAGATAATAAGCCATATTTCGTGTGATCTTTGTAAGTGTGGAGATGAGTTCCCGTTGTCCTTGATCTGTCTCATTATTAGCAACGCGTTGGTGCTGTGGCTTGATCTGTCATTATAATGGAAAGCAGTAACTCCCGTCAACGTGCCACCATCCAACCTTCAGCATGTCCATATACAGGCATCTACCCTTTAAATGTGTCTGTTTTCATGTCAAAATGTGCAAATACTATAGAACCTAGAGCATATAAAGGGTATAACAGGCTTTATGAATTAATAATAGTTTAGATTACAGTAATAGTGGAAGGTCTGTGATTCAGACATTGTAAAGGTCAGTAAACTTTGAATTCACCAAGGTCACTGAAGCAGAAAATATTATTATTCATGCAGTGCTGGTGGCCATGAACAGAAGAAAGTTATTACAATGGTTGCAGCATGTAAATCACAGCTGCTTGACTGAATCGCACGTCATTTTATTGTCTTCTCCAGTGTAATAACCCCTCATTTCCCAAACATTCGGTAATCTCATCATTAACCTGCAGGGATGGAGCCTTTTCCTGCACACAGCCTTACACAACATGACAGCGTGCTGCCTGCAGCCTCTCCCTGACTAAAATAACCATCTGCACCCAGTTCTCTGGGACACGTGCAGCATAATTCACTGTACTTACTAGTAACTGCCAACCCAGACACACGTGGGTCAGCACTATTACTAGGATGCTAAAAACACCAAGACGTTAATTCCACACAAATTAGAAGCTGATACAGTAACTACACGGCAGCAATTGTGTTTAAATGAGAGACCGAACCGGCTTCATCACACTTACATGTGAGTAATTATGACATTGGTGACATTTATAAACGCTCCACAGGGAAAGGTCAGGCCATTTATTTTGAGTTTGTCTTCCATGTATGGGAACTTTGAACAAACACTGCAGCCCTCCCAACAATGCACAATGCACACTGGGCTGCACTATGAAGACACAATGCTTACGAAAATGGGGGAGGAGGATGAAGCTTGCATACGCGGCTGAGATTAGGATGCTGCTGCGTGAAGTACTGCAGCACCTTGATCACCAAAGGCAAACTGATGAGCGAAATACTCACAGGATGTCAGATTAACTCAGTAGTAGAAATTAAACTTCAAACCTAAGCCCATTTATCCCTTTGCTCACGTTCTACATGTCCCAGTATGTCTGTTTATGTTCTATGACTTTTACTCACGTTTCCTCTCCACCAATAGTGCAGGATTATAATTGCTCTCCTTTGAAGTGGCTGTTTATATAATCCAGGGAGGATTGCTCATGACATCTCATTTTCTGGCTCAGACAAAAAGGCTGAGCCATAAATGGGATGAGGCTATAAGCAGTGTTAGCTTCTGGAGGTAGTTAGCGATACCCTCGCGGCCTGGAAGGCTGCTCTGCTGTGATTAGTGCGAACAGTGCATGCACATCACAGCAGGAAACAATAGGCATGATTGTGGATCAGACACATTAACACTGGCACCGTTTGACATTTCCCAAAATGACTTGGAGGAAAGTCTAAGAAGTGGGACGTGAACAATGAACCTGTCAGGTGGAGAGACCTCAGGCTCAGATATGAAGGTTACAAAAATGAGCAGACAAAACAGGCTGAAAATAAAAAAGTTACCAGTTGCTCGAGATGTTGGTCAAGTGAAAAGTCAGTGTCAGTGTCAATGTAGCATATAAACCTGGAACAAAACCTTGATGGTTACATTTATGCATTTAACTAAGTTTAACGATGCTACTACTGTTTGCTGGGCTTTCACTGAAGTCAGAGTTCACCAACACTGCAAGGGTTTCAACAGACGGGTGAGCATGTGGGACAATAATTAAAATGTACTGAAGTGCATAAGAACATGAAAGAAAGGATCAAAGCACAGGCTGGCACTGATAGGTTCCTTATGGGAATGTCCAGAGTAATAGAATTATAAAATAATTTTAAGTGAGCAGTTTGGCTCAATCTGAGCTGTCACGGCCCCGCCTGCAGCAGCCAGGGTCGAGTATTTCACTGAATTAGACCGAGACTGAGCTGTCATATTGCTTTACAAGACCAACCTTGGCAGCAAAGAGATGAGCTTCTCTGAACAGACAGCAGAATCAAAACAAAGATGAAACTGTCTTCTGACCCAGTTCTCTTCTTCCAGCCACTCTGATCCTCCGTGTAGACAAAGATTTCAATACTGGACCTTGCAGGATCAGACCAAAGCAGGAATATGAGGGAATAAAGTGTTTCATGCGACACTGCTCACTCCTGACTTGGCCATTATGGAGATATGTAAATAAACCTCCGCAGAGCGCTGGAATGCTGCTCTGAGATTGGACAGCTCTAATTGGACATGTCAAACTCATCAATGCAGCTTTAAAGGGCCAAAACAAAGAAAATGACATCATTCAAACATCTTGTTTGTTTCACCCTGGATGCAGATTGAGCTTCATTGTTTATTGAGCAGCTAAAATTCCTCCATTAGGCATCGAGACATAAGCACTTTAGGGATCATTAAATTCAAAGTTCTGGCAAGTAAATGATGCTTCGTGGTGAACCTGAAATAAATTAATATGCAAAACTATACATCAGGAGATTGCGTGAATAGTTTTGAAAGCATTGCTGGCTGCATGCTGATATTTCCGGTTCACATTCAGGCCTTTTTGTCAGGTGTGTGACAGCAGATGACGACCCTGAGGGGACAGAACATGCGTGAGTCACACGATCCAGGCCTTCACACAGACAGACCAACGCTGTCTGGAAACAACAGCTTCCAGTGGCTTCTGCTGAGGCCTGACTAGTAACACGCTCCGTTGTGTTTAATGAAACAAAAGATGTGTCATGTGAGTGGTTTCTCATAGAACCCCCCTCAGGGACCCCTCTGCCTTGGGCTCATGGTGTCAGAGCTGCTGTGGACCCATATGTGAACTCATCCAACATCATGTTTATAATGTAGTGGACACCCTGTGCGTTGTACCACAGTGGTCAAGCAAGTCGAAGCAAAGCGTTACAGAAGCTCCACCAAAACCAAAGCGCTAAGAAAATAACATGTGACATAAACATGCAGGATGTGAGTGTGCTTTTTAAAGACAAAAACCTAACTAGGCTGCTGGAAAACAGTCACACTCTCACAAGAAAATGTTCAACGTTAATCCTCTTCAAATTGGGATTAAACCAATCTTCCCACCATGACCTAATGAAGCAGGCTCCAACAGGAACCCACTGGGGATGAGGAGAGGCTCCGGCACATTTGCACGTTTCATTTCAGCTGGAAATCATATTAGCGTTGCAAACTGCTAAGGCCCGAAGCAGAAATAACCCAAGGAGATGTTTTAAGGGCGTATGGGATCGAGAAAAGGAGGAGTGTGATGACGGATGAGAGGGTTGGAGGTTCAGATGCCACTCTACTAAAGTAAGTGAAACAGAAGATGGAGAAGGAAGGTGACTGGACAGAGAAGGATTAGGAAGGAGCAATCAAGAGGTAGATACGCAGGAGAGTCAGAGCCATGTACTTGGCAGTGGTGCAGGAAATAAATTGGTATGTTGTACACAGAGGAGGAGGGGTCAGATGGAGTTCACCAGTGACAGGGCTTCTCAATGCCTTCCTCCTCAGGCAGGTAGGCTGGTTGGAGATCAAAGACACAAGGCAATGCTGCGGAGGCTGTGCTGTAATGAAATACGTTTAAAGCTTATTTGTGAATTACGTTAAAATTTAGATTCCTCCGTCCACATTGGAGCAGTTCGCAGTGACTGTGTCGATGACTAACGACGGGCATGAAATAAACCGCACTGCTACACTTCAGTGAGCTATTGACACAGACTATCTCATCCTCCGTGTACCAGGAGGCTCAGACAAGTCTGGGAACATTTTTCTGTGACAGGTGTAATGTTTATGAGGGATTTCTCCACCTTAAGACCTTTTTGAATTCAATCCACATCCATCCTATAATAAATTAGACCATTCCGTCCGTCCTGCAGCTCTTTCCTGGATAAATCAGGCAGGTGGCAGTCTATTGTAGTGAGAACAGAAAACAGCGTATTGTGTTTCCAGGGTGTGTGGAGACTGGGGGAAGTGGGCAGGAAGTCTTCTCCTGCTTGTGAGAGTTCAAGAGCAGCACAGAGCTCATCTCTAACCTATTGGATCAAGGCCCGTTAACGTTGCATATAAACAAACTGCTGTACAAGCTACAGTTTGCATGTGCAACAACAACAAGGAGAGGTGGTCTACACACATCAGAGCAAAATCTGTGAAACTGATAAGTCAAAAGAAGACACGTAAATAGCCTTTAATAGTCTAAACAGGAAACAACTTACATGCCAACATACTGTATCTGCACATGAGAAAAGCTGATCTAATCCATTCAGCCTATGAAATGTTCCTTCCTGTTGGGAACTGATTTATGATATGAGCCAATCACCAGGTGTAGGTGGACCCACAAACTTTATGGATGATTATTAAGGATGGACAGAGCTCAACAGAGCCACTCATCCATTTGAGCTGTTTGCACTGAAATATAACTGGACACTGTATATTTTTAAATCAGAAATGTCCAAACACGAAGTGATAGACATCCACAGAATCCGCACCATCGGTGGCCGTGGTCCCCTTCGCAGAGGCCCCGGATTTCCTTCCACGCTCCAAAAACTTTTTGCTGTAGATGAGCAGCCGAGCTTTTGATTGGATCAGAGCGCGATCCCGCTCCGCCCCGCACAGCGCCGAGCCGGGCTCCGTCGGTGACCGCACCGAACGCACTCGGGCTCAACAGCAGCGTCGGCTTGGCAGCGGACGTGCGGAGCTTGTGTGGACCGGACGGGTTGGCTTTGGGACCGGACGGGTTGGCTTTGGGGGGAAGGAGCCGAAACAAACAGTGGATGCTGTTCTTTTGGCTTGTTTCCCTTTTGAAAATAAAAGTTGTGTCAGCGTAGAAACGACGACCGGATGCACGGGTGAAATATTGCAGGCTGCCTGTGAGCAACGTTTTGTTTATGGTGAGTAAACAACGCAGTGATTTAACAGTGTCTTGTAACAAGAGGTTCGGTAAAGTTACTGGTTCTGCTAAGAAGGCGTGTGATGGCTTATCAGCGTCCAGTCAACTTATGTATTGATGCTGCATAATTGCGGTCTGACTGACTTCACCAAGGTGCTTCATTTATATGCATAAAGTGCACAAGTTGCATTATATTTATTTGGTTATTAACAAACCTGAATGGGTAAAATACTTGAACATGATCTGTGGCTGAGCGGCTTAGTGCTGGGACAGTGAGTTTTCCCACTGCTTGGCCAGTTTCTCCAGTGTCTCAGCTGTTTTTCCTTAGTAACTGTTATGTGCTGCACAGAGAGCGAGAGGTTGGGAGGGAGGGAGCATTGTTCTGTTGTCTCCATCCAGCTGTACCCTTTGCAGCTGGCACACACACATGTCCACTCTTGAACACCACTTTTCTAAATATGGCTATTTTTTCCTCTGGAGCTTATTTTGTTTGCTTGATGTATTTGTGTGTGTGTGAGGAAAACGAAAGGTCACACGCTCACAAAGAGAGAGAGAGAGCATAGCACCACTTGTTTTATGCTCTCAGAGCCTCCTTTAACATATGGATTAATTTTGAGTTGAATTGGAAACTCCCAGGGTCTGATTGGACCATAAATAATCCCCACGGGAGCAAATATAAATACTGAAGGAGCAGCGAGCTTCCCAGCGACTCCTCTCCATCTCTTTCTCATTCGTGGCGAACTCCCTCGCTGCAGTGACTGATGGTTGGGATGTCATGTTGTTACTGCTGTAGGACTTTAGCTGTGCATCCTGAAATGCTCTGCACACCTGCTTTATGTGCCGCACAGGCCTGATTTTACCTCAGTGCTCAGGCTTCACAGCAGCTCGCAGGGAGATCCTAGATCACCCCGCGCTGTCACCACAGCACAGGCAGAGAGAGAGGGGATTTGGTGGTGGGAGGTGATAACCGAGCCGTCAAAGAGGGTGAGATGATGAAAATTCTTCATTCTTTTTAATTTCATTTACTTTCTTTAGAGCGCCTGTGCGCATGTTAAACTCATTAAAAGAACTTTAACATGTGAGCCAAACCCAGAATGCAGCTTGAGGCACAATCACAGCTGATACACATTGGCCAGTACTTGAAATGATGACTGTTATTTCATTTTACTGCAGCAGAGATGATGATGATGATGATGATGATGATGATGATGATGATGATGATGATGATGATGATGCACTATAGTAAACCCCACCTCATATTCACATTAAGCACATATTTGGGTCTGTTTTCGAGAAACCAGGCGGTTTTGTAACATTTGAGTTTGTTTTGTATGTGGAGACACCAGGGACAGAGTTCAGTGAGAGATTCATACGCCCAGATTAACCCAGTATGCTCAACTCAACACAGCTTACATGCAGTTTCTGTGTTTTGTTTAGGGGTATGTGAGAGTAATGTGGGTTCAGAGATCCAGCAAATCTGACAGCGTATGTGTCATTGAGATTTCCATCAGAGTTCCTCAGTGTCAGCCCATTAAAACAGGACAAGAGCCAAAACACAGCAGGGGAGAGACAAGCTGTCAGTCAGACCCCAACCACGCACGCACATAGTGAGATAAACACTCCGCCTGGGTTCATACTGACCTTTCTTTTCCTGCTTTTAAAAACCAAGTGTGTAGCAACAACAACACCAAGACCTTCCTTTAAAAAGATCTGATCTTCAGCAAATGTTTTCACATCCTTACATCAGAGTTATTACACAGTCACTGCATTAATGTCTGTCTAGTTTTCATCCAGATACTTTTGCTAAGTAACAATCAGATTGTTTTCTAAAGAATATAATCTCATTATTGTTCCAGCATCATACTCAAATTTAAATTAAGTCTATGACAGAAATTTAAGACCTTAATGTTTATTTTTACGTAATGAAAATCTATTGCTGCTAATCTAAAGTCATTTCCTCATTAAAGATTTAAGGGCTTATGAGTTTTTCTGACTTAATTGTGTTAAGCTTAATTAGACTTGCTAAATATTCCTCAGTTATTAATGTAATGTGTCTTTTTGCCGTGGCAGTGTAACAGTAAAGGTAGGACATCATTAGGTGATTGTTTTCAGTAGTCATAGTGTTGCACCAGAAAACATTCTGCAGAAATGTTTTTGCACTAAATTGAATCAGAAACGCTGATGATTGTAAAACTCTTTTTCATTCTTTTCTGACCAATCAGCGGGTTTGTCGACATCAAGATGCCCTCAGTCTTATCCTGTCATTATCCCCTTTGACTTTACATAAAATAAGTCAAAACGTAGCAATGACATGCTCCATAAAAATATTGTGATGGTGCAGAACATTTTTGCTGTGTGAGAGGAAACTAAATGTTGTTTTTTTTTTCCATGTAAGCGGATTACAGGTCAATTAAACTGCTATTGGAATCTGATAGCTGAGATGGCCGGTGGAGATGGGCTCAGAAAGCTCTTACAGTCTGTAAAAAGAGATGGAATCAATGCAGAGTGGAGTAAGTCTGTGCATAATGGACATTACTGGGCAGAGCACTGGCACAGATCACATTAGATCCAGGAGTGCTGAAGTCTGCCAACTGCTCCAAACCTCCATTAGCAGGCCAATCAAAGTGTGTTTGCTCAACACTCATCTGTTTGTTCGCTGTGCCTCGAAGACACAGCAGAGAAACTTCAGCTACTCACTTGAGCTGTACAGTATGTGTACGTATCGACTTTGGCATCGTCAGAGTCCAAGCAGCGTGTGCACACCTGGAAACATTCTCCCTCCATCTGATCACCGCTCTGCCTTTCTCACCCTCCTGCTTTTCTCTTCCCGAGAAGAAGGTAAAGTGGCCTCATATGTCACAAAGCGTCACTTCACCGCTGGCAGGATGTTGATGTATGAGGACTGAAGTGGCCAGTGCTGAAACAGCAGCCCACACACACACCTACACACACACACGCGCGCACGAAAGATTGATGGATGACACAAGTATTAGGTCTGGAACTGAAGCTCATTGCCTGGAAGCAGATGAGTGCTGTTAGGAGGTCGGGAGACAAGCGGCTGGAGACGACCTGCAGCTGCAGCAATTAGATGTTTTATAGCTGCAATTTTATGGCGCAACACTTTGTGCAGTTAACACACTTGTTTTTTCCTCTAGCTTAAAATCTGAAAGAAACCCTCTGGCCACGTATCCTCACGAGTAAAAGCCGTTGATTAGTCTGTTTGGTGGTTTGTGTCTATTGGAAACCTGATTTGCACCAGCAAGGGAAGCAAAACATGAACTATTGATCCACCTTGAAAGCTCATAAGCCTCATGTCGGTGTGGATTCATTAGGATTTTCTCTGAATGTTTACAGGAGGTTCTCAGATATGTTTTTGTCTTACAGACACATTTCTATGACCTCAGCAGAATTGAACGAGGGCCCTCCAGCATGTTACAGTGGGACACATCTGAGCTAATGACACAAGCACGGATCTGTTGACGCCCAGTTGCTTGGACGTGTGTCTGATGTACACATCAGATTTCCTCCACCCTCTTGGCCTGAGTCTTTCCCTGTGTGAGTGCGTGTTTCGCTTAACGCGGCGGATGCGTCTGCCAGATGACCCCTCACCAGAATGCGTACCACGCAGCGCGCCGCCCTTTTGCTTGCGTCAGCTGGCTAGCTTGGGCTAGCTGTGGTCTGCTTGTCCCACGGCAGCGTGGAGGAGACAGATGGGGGGCTGGGAAGTTTTAACTATGAGATAAATTCCTCCTGCTTAACTCATGACAGATGTCTCCCCCTCTTCATCCGGGCCTCCGTCTCATGTCTCGCGTGCTGGGCTCTGATGTTCCCAGAATTCATCAGGGAACCTCTGGGTTGTTGTCCCAGCCGCAGTCTCTGTAACATAACTCCCACCTCCTTCTCGTAGCCAGCACTCATCCCACAGTGGTCGAGCCACTTGTGGATTGCCAGGACTGGAATTTGTCCTGTGCTTATGAAACATTTGTCAGACTTGAAACATAGTTATAGTTTACAAAGTGATGCTGTCACTACCTGGAGCTGAGTTTCAGCAGGGCTTGTGCCGAAGCTGACACAGCTGGAACCTTGAGTTGTTGTTCGCCTTTGTGTTGTCTTTGTCTGCAATGGTTGTGGAGGAGCATGTCCATCTGCTGAGTGGCTGAGAGACAGGGTCTGCAGCATAAGGTTTACTGTAGCTGTGTGTGTGTGAGAGTGAGTTTAAATTGTATTAAACAAAGGGTCCAGTGTGATCCTTCACATATGCACATGTCCTGAAGCCTTTCTCAGCTTCCCTATGACTTGACATCCAAAAGATGCTTTGTCCAGAGAAGCCTTTGATATTCATGTCATCGTGAGCAGGCTGGATCAGCACGGAGCTTGTTGTGTGTGGGACCTCGGCGTTTTTCTCCCCCTTTTCAGGCCACGCTCACAGCAGAAGTAGGTCAAAGTTTAGTGGAGCGTCCTGTCTGAGCAGGAGGATTGGAAAGGTGGAGGGGTGGGGGTCTCGTTTGCACCAGGGGTCTACTTCCTACAGCGCGGGGGCCGCCTGTTACATATCAAAAGGCTGCACAGTTAATAAAAGTGGAAAGCTGCTTCCCACTGATGTGTAGCCTGCTTCATAGATATGTTTATAATCATTTAGAAAGAATTACTCCCACCCATTTCATACTGCAAATATAAATTATAAGTATTGCTTTTATGTCATTTAAGTGTCCTGGTTTGCTGACCTCTTGTGGTGTAACTTCCTCCCCACAGCAGCCATCAGACGTGGCCTCATACAGGGTGTGTGGCCACACTGCGACATCACTCGTGTTGGTGGCAACAGGTGCAACAGAACAATGTCATGCAATACCTTCTAAAATACGTCTTCATGCAGGAAAGACGCCTCCAGAGAGAGTTAGTATAAAACACCTGGGAGCTGTGTGTGCCGTGCTGTGAACAGTGTCACGCTGAGCCCTTTGACCCTTTGCAGCAAAGCAGAATCGCTCCAGATTGGGATTTTTGGGTGTCTTGTGATAAGAGATTGGGATGAGGGGAGTTACTTGACCGTTCAACACATTTATATATTAAATGTTTGATGTCTGATTCTAGATAAGGTCTAGAATGTTTCTAATGTTTGTTGAACAGAACCACCGTCCGTCCTCATTGTCCCGATTGGCTTGAGTTATGTAAGACGGCTTTCAAAAATCAGATGCTCTACTTGATATGTGTGTAAAGTGAAGTGGGATGAAGGGACGCAGATTTTCTGGGAACGTCTTCACAATAAAGCCATGAATTATATAACGGCTCATCTGCTGTATGTCTAACTTCCACTTATTTTCAGTCGACCAGGATTAGAGTTTAAAATGTAGGTCTAGTGTGCAGTCAAAGATCAAACACATAGATTAAGGTAGAGACGGGGCAAGTCGCTGTGGCAGCGGCTGCAGCTGAACGGGTGAAACAAGGCCAGCGTCATCTTTTCTCATTTCTGTGGCGGGTTGGGAGGGGATTAGCCTCGCTTACGTAACTGTGTCTCCCCCATCTTCTCTCTTCAGGTTGCCCATCTCCCCACTATGCCCCATCTCCCCCACACACTCTCCCCATCTGTTTCCAGGTCACAGCTCCATTGTTTACACATGTTTGGTGTTTTAGCATTTTAGAGACAAAAAGTTGGAGAGAAGGAAGGAAATTGGGGCCCAGTGGGACAGATGATGAGGGCAGCAATAGAATCTAGGGAGAGACCGGAAGTGGATAGAAAATGGACAAATGAAATGGTAATAACAGCTCTGCACACAAAGCTAAAGAAAAAGAAGAAAGGAGAGAAATCGGGGATGGGGCAGCGCTGAGAGAGGATGAGTCTATTTTTAGTTCATCCCTGCTGTTGGGTTAGAACGTGCAGCCTAGCGCAGCACGGCTCAGCATTCGTGTCAGTCTACATGTCAATCTCCATTAGCTCTATAGGCATTCACCCAGATGGTGTAAACACAGGCTGTCACACAAAACATGGGTAGTGCAACCTGTTCTGCAAATCTACGTAAAGGTGAAGATAAGCCAGAGAAGAAATGACCTGCAGCATTCAAGCTCTCACGTCTACCCCCTGACTGACCCAGATGGCATCGATGCTTGTTTAGCTTCTGTGTAGGACCCTGTATGAGAAACATAACACATCGTGTTTTCGCTTCCTCGATGTAAGACAAGTATTAACAGTTGTCGTCTATTCAACTGTCTTATTAACTCAGTTGTTTTGTGATTTGCTTCTGTTTCAGTGTGTCGCATAGCATCTGTGGCAGAAACATTGTAGTTCAACTCTTTTGTTTATATTTTGACTTTTCTATTGCACATAAACCAAGACACATCTCAGACACGTTTCCATCTGCTCTTGTGTCAATGACAACCACTGTGTGGTGGCTGGAAATGGTGAAACATGACACTGACAGAAAATCTTCTAGTTTTCTACATCTTGAAGCTGGAAGCGTGTCGGTTGCAGCTTTCACTCCTAAACGCACAGTTCAGCAGCCAGATGCTGACAGGTGCTTGAGTGCGTTTCTGTAACGTGTGCAGCTCTCTGGTCTGGCATCCTCCTCATAGACACAGTGTTGTCACCCGTTCAGGCTGAGAAAGGAAGAATCCATGTAGTGAGAGAAACACAGAATGTCAGGACGACAGAGGATAATCTGAGAGTAGAAAGGAGATGATACAGACGCTCCAGACAGGAAAGTGGCTACACTCACAGCGGCCGACTGAACTAAGTCAAAGCTCTCTGCTCCAGCTGTGGTCAAACTGTTGAAAAGGCCAAATAAAGACATTTGTTTACCTTCTGTGTTTCTCTGTGTGTGATCACCCTTTGCTTCTCTTGTCCACGGCTCACAGTTCCCTGCAGAAGACTCACATTAGTCATCAGCAGTCTGCGAACATGTACTGTAAGAATTGTTTTAGAGGGATGTTCACCTACTGCGGATCTGCTGCTACCGTCCCTGTGTTATCATCTATCTCATCTGATCCTGCCACAGCGGAGGGCGACTTACGATCTGAAATGTTAGAAGAACATCAGGGTGTAGAGAAGAGAGTCAGAGTTATTGATTAGCCATTTCACTTCAGGGAGGACTGAGTATGGAACACGATGGGACACTGTGCTCTGGCAGTGATGGAAACTACATGAGCGGCGCACATTTACTGTACTTAAGTGAATACAGTTCACAGTTTTTATTTATAGATTTCAGATATAAATATAGTTTTACTTTGAATGACAGCTATAATCCCTTACATTTAGTGCTGTTAGTTGTTCCTGTACCCATGCTATCAAGGAAGGCTCCGCTGTCCTTCTATTACCTTGTTGTAATATCAGCGTTAATTGAGAACAGCCATTAGTTTAGATGCTAGGCTGTATGCTGCCCTCTAGTGAGAAGCACTGCATCTACACTGAGCCTGACCTGAGCTCGTCTCATCAGAAGTGAAAAGCCAACTAACAGGGCTGAAGTTCAATATATGCAGCAGATAGATCCATCTATCGCATTGTTTTTTTCTTAACTATAAGATGAATGGCCCTCATTAATCATGGCTGTTTGCCTTCAGTTGTAAGTCTAGAGGTCAGTGATTAAACCTTATACTCTGTAACACGGCCAACTCTCTCTCTCTCTCTATCTCTATCTCTCTTTCCCTCCCTCACTCCGAGGATCAAAGGGAGACTTGCATTTCGCCACTGCTCCGCGCTGCTTTTCATGGCTCTGATGTTGTCTGCCACCAAATCCCAGCGGAATAAAAGTCAGAAATTGAAGCAGCAAATCATGTTTTATGTATATATGCTCACACAATGAAAGCAGGCAGGAAAGTGGGCCAAGCATCACACGGGGCATATTATGGCAACAAAGCAGCTTTCCACTTTCTTAGAAAAACGGCAGCGGCAGCGAGCTCAGAGTAAAAATGACTGTTTGGCTAATGACAGCAACAATAGAAGGAGAGATACGCAGAATAAACCTGACTCTGGTCTGATGACTTGTCCTCTCAGTTATAGATATGCCCAGGTGCAGTATAAACAATGTGACAGTCAACTGAAAGTATAAACGTATTTGTCAGATGACTTTCAGTTCGTCTGTCATTGAAATATGTTTCAGATCAGGTCAGGACTGCAGCTATTATGTTTTTTTTTGTCATGTGGTGATTCTTCACATATTTTGTGTCATTGCTTTAAATGTTTTAATTGTGTCAATGTTACAAATCACTGAGAAGATTTGTGGGAACATTGTACTTAAGAATTAAACAAGTTAATGGCGTAAAGTATCATAATTGATGTGGTGTGTGATTTGTGTTATTAACCATAAGCTTATACAGTTGTGTGGTCGTTCCTGTGTCTTATGTGTTTGCCAGTCTTTACCCTGCTAGACTCACCTTGGCACCAAGTGGCAACCGCTGCTTTCTCCTTCAGCCACTTTTACTCCGCCCTCGTCAGTACAGCATGTCTCTCTGAAAAGTAGAGACACCTGGAGTGACACCGGATTCAACAGTGAACCCAAGGCACTTAAGCAAATGAGCTCTATGAGCTCAGTAAAACGTACAATACTGCTGCAGCCCTGACTCACAGTGTTGTATTCACATGAAGGGTTGCCCCTGCAGTGAGGGCATATGCTGCCATAGCGATGTAATCTGTCCACCAGCGAGCTAAAGCATTAATAATCTCGATCTAATCTGAACCTGTGGGTTCACATCCGCCCATCATACTGAGTGAGATGTCATTTCCTGATTAGAGATGGTGTGTGTGTGTGTGTTGGGGGGGGGGTTCAAGATAGAGGTCACTAAAGCATCACAGGTCATGTCTTTTGGGCTTATATTGCATTTTATGGAAATTAAACGATGTAAAGCTGATTCACAAGCAGATCTGGATCATATAGCACCTACATACAGCACATGCACATATATTTACAAATACAATACTTTGTTTCTTTTTGTCGCACACTAGAACCTGTATGGATGAAAATATCTGTCTTACATTTACCTCTACGAAACAAATCTGTTTAAATCACTGCAATGGACAATGTAATAAACTTAACCCCAGCATCTTATGAAATTAATTTCACCCCCCACGTGAACACTGTGCCCCCCAGGGAAGAGCGTGACCATCTGTCCTGCTGGGGGCTCCTCATTAGGTTACACCGATGCGCCCTCATAGCCCCCAATTCATGCTCAGCCTCAGATGATCAGGTGTCACTGGGTTTCTGTTCTGTTTTTTCTTTTGTGTAAAGAGTGTAAAGTATGAGTTATCTGACCGACTAATGGAGACCAGCTAATGTTGCTGAATTTTGACAGGTGTACCCTCCATTCATGTGGGAGCCATGCGATGCTGTCCTCCGCTGGTGATCGGTGGTGAAAGTTTGACCTGAATAGCAGATTTTCCGTGCATTCGCAGCATCCAGCTGACAAGATCTGTTTCAGTGGTTCTTTTTTGTAAGACGGAAAATCTGTCGCTGCTCATATTGCTAAAGCTTCACAGTTTGTGACAATCACGGAGAAAGAGTCCAGTCAGCATCTGTTCACGGTCCCTAAAAGCAGCTCCGAGGCTCGGCCTGGCAGCTGGGCGATGTAGCGAGGTCCGATCCCTGCGTAGGGACACAGGGGCCAGAATCAATAGTTGTATCGTATCTCACACTATAACAAGCTGACTGATTACCTCACTGAGTTCTTGTGTGGAGCGTAGAGGTGACTGAGGAAAGACAAAGTGAGGGTGAGGCGATAAAAGACAAATGAAAACGATTGAATAAGTATTTTTGGGAGGAGACAAGATCGTTCAGTGCATCTATGAAAGTGCTTCTGTTTTTCATTACTGGGGTGGATGAATGTCCAGCTCTTTTCCGTTATTGCATGCATTTATATGTATTGTATAGAGATTAAGTTAACACTGAGGTCTTGTGTCTTTCTTCAGGTCAGAGTGCAAGAGGAGACGCGTAGAGAGGAGCGAGCTCCTGGGATGAGAGCTTCGTGTCACTTCCCTGTCTCCCCCAGACCTCCCAGAGGAGGTGAACGCTGGGTGACACTGTGAGGTAAAGAACTAAACAACCAGACAGAACATCCTCTGCAGACAAAACACTTCTCTGAGGATGCTGACCTTCAGTATTTGCTGACTCAAATTCACCCCCCACATACACACCCAGACACTTCTCCCGCTTTCTTTTTACTCTATTTCTCTCCCTCCCTTCGACGTTGCTCGTCTTCTCTCTCCCTCTTTCTCTCCTGTCTTTCAGAGACATTAATCAGTGGCCTGACTGGGTGTGGGGTGAGTTCAGAGTGAGCTTCTGTGGTCACTCAGACTCACAAACGTGCTCGCACAGTTATGGTAATGGAGGTCCTGCCCCGCTGCTTTGAAGTGTCCAGTTAGGGACCGGCTTGAGAGATGGATGGCAGTTAGAGTGTGTGACACAGGGGGGAGCAGGGGGGGAGAAGATTAGGGGTCATGGGGTCAGGAATTCGCCGCTGAGCCCGTGTTGCTCCTTATGGGAGGTGGGTAACAGAAATACCTCACCAAAGTATGGAGAGATGTGCTCGTCCTCTGCCACAAAGATGTAAAGTGCAACTATTCTCAAGACTTGATGTGAAACACACTCTGCAGCGATAAAGTTCCTTCTTTGTTTAGTTTTTCCTGAGCGTCTTATCATTTCTATCGGCTCACAGGCTCACAGTGTTTGTAAGATACGTGGGCTGATAACAATGTGTGGTCAACACAGAAGCAGCTGCCTTCCTCTCTTCTTTCCACCGTCTCCATTACAGATTCTTCGTCTCCCCTTTAGTCTTGTTCAGCTTGTTGCAGCCCAGCTGTCCCCTTCCTTCATTAGCTCTCCCACAACACTGAGCGATGGGGTTTCACAGGACTAGGAGAGGAACTGTTTTGCTGATACATGTCCCTTGTATGTGATATCTATATGTTTATATCATCAAAGGATAATATATGTTTATATATAGTGTAACATGCTGAAGTCACAGAGGATTCCTCTACTGAGAACTTCAGTGTCTTGTAGCTCATTGTTTTAGTTTAAAGGGCAAGTCCAGTTGCCACTGAACAGAACATTTTGGGATACTAGTGGAAGAACCAAAGTCACACGGTGTGTATATAGCTGTAAGTTGTGTATTTACAGCGTGGGCTGCCCTTGCGTGGCCAGACGGTCAACTAATGAAGGTGAGAACTCACCCAGAAGCCCAAATGGTTTGGCACTTACAGAAGAAAGCAGATACACAATGAGAAAACTCTGAGTGGTATAACAGAGAAAGTCGACGTGTCTCTGTTGTTTGTTATCATTCAGTAAAAACTTCTCCTCCTACTATTTGTCACGTCGTACTCATCCTCCCACTATGTGCTGACTATGTGAGGGCTTTACGTGTCAGACGGGGGCTCTCACCTGTTTAGATGTTTCATATAGAAATTGAAATCTTGCTGACTCACACACACACTCACTGTCATGTACATGTGTAAAAGACTGGAAAGCTTTCTCTTGTTGTATTTTCAGCTCAGAGAGGTGGGTTGAGTTCATGGCAGTAAAGTGCTAAGTTAGAGAGCACAGTCAACCCTCTTCTCACTTGTTATGCCACCTTGGGATTCGGAGGGAGGCACAGGGAAGTTCCAGTAAAGGCAGACAATACGCGCACAGACACACACCCTTCTCCTCCAGCATTACTCAATTCTCCTACTGTTTTTCCATGGCAGCACAACAACAAAAGCAGAGTGAGCATGTTGTGTGTCACACAGCGAATCAGTGTGTGCGCACAGTAGCTTAGTACTTAAACACTAAGGGAATTATTCTAATGCCAATTTGGCAAAAAAAGGGGAAAAGTTTAACTTTTTACCAGCATGTCACTGAGTGTGACACTCGTGAAGCTGCTGACATGCTAATGTTTAGCAGCTTTAACGTTTGCTGTGAGTTTAGCTGTTGGTAGGGGAGTGATGAGGCCATGCTGCTGACGTTGAGTCCACTGGTCGCTTTACTTTTGCATAGTCTTTGTGTTTCCCTCGGTGTACAGCACTATTTTGTTACAGGGCCTTGCAGGGTGTGGTGGGCTGAACCTGCGAGACGGCGCAGATTGAATTCCAGTGTCCCTCTATTGCCACGTTAAGTTACACCCTGCTCAAAGTCAAATTGAAATCTCGAACATTTCAATCAAATGTTAATGGTGTTTCCAGTTCATCCTTATGTCTGGTCCAAAATGCAGACTGTAGGAATCCAGGGGTGTTGAAACCACAGATTGGTGAGGAACTGTGAGGAAAACCATTATCACACAGCCTCTGGGCCACATACATCTTAAAAAACTGGAGAAATCCTGTCAATCTGTAGCAAAAACCTGACTTTAGCAACTATATTCAAAACCTCTGTGATATTTTTGGCACAGAGGCAGTTTCAAACGAGGGATATACTTTTCTGTCCAGATCTATTTACAGTACAATACTGGCAAAAGTAAATTCAAGACTATGGTTACAGTGTTTTACATCATTTTAACATTACCTTTCTCAACAGACATCTTTGCTGCTTTTTTCTGTTACTTGATAAAGAATCATCATGTCAGTCTTTCTTTAATTGTAACACTAGAGATCTATTCATTGCAAATGAAATAGGCCAACATGCTGGCGCACACACAAAAAGCAGCAAAGCCGAACACAGAATAATAGAATGACTGAAGTGCAGGTGTGCAAACATGATCGCCAGTGTGTTATGTAATTTTCACGCCCTTAATCTCTGTCTTCCTCTGTTGTGGCTGCAGCTCGTGATGCCGTCGATCGTTTTGATAATTGCGCAATAGTGCAGCTTTTTGGCCAAAGGACAGATACAGACAACTGGGGTAAAATGAGGCTTCCCCTCGTCCCTGCGCTCCAGGCTGCTTCCACACAACTGGCTACAGTTCTTTAAAATGTTTGTAGGATTATGGAGATGCTGAGAATTTGTGAGTAAGAGCAGGGGATGGATGAAGCTCAAGCTAAAAGGAGAAGGGGGAGGAGAGAGAGGTGTGTGTGTGTTAAAAGAGGAAAACTAGAGGAACGGGGGCAGGCAGACAAAAGTGGGAGAGGGGCGGGAGGAATGAGGAGGAGGGGGAGGCGGTGCTAACGCAGACAGCAGGGAAGGAAAGCTGAGAAGAGGAACATTGGAGTGAAGTGAGAAGAGAGAGGAGGAGAGGGCAGGACTGGACAGGAAAATATGGTGCATACATTTGTACTTGTGTCGGGATATGAAGTCCTGGAAGCCGGATCATTGTAGAAGCCGGGAAAAAGAGGGAGGAACGGAAGGAATCTGAGCCGAGGCAGATTGAACTGATTTTTTTAAAATCTTACTTCTTTCCAAGAGAGACGGAGACAAGTGAAGGCAGCTATGCAGGGCTCTCACTGGGGTGAGTGCACAGTGAGAGAGAGAGAGTTTGTGTTCATGTGTCTGAGTGTGTGTGTGTGTGTGTTCAGTTCTCTAAACTCTTTCCAGTTGGCCTTTGTTTACATGAACATAGATGTGTTTGAGGAAACTTTGCATTCATGAGTGCTTTGAGTCAGTGTGAAGCCACTTATGAGGGTGTCGTTAATGGAAATGCCGTTAATGAAAGGTAACGGAAAGAGCTTGAGACAGACCTTGACGTCAGACCAGTTCACGCAGAAAAAACTCATTGTAACAGGACTGGAACCTGGTTTAAAAGAGAAAGTGAAGAGCAAAACGTTAGCAATGACTTCTAACATCTACATGGTCAAGTAATGACGACAGAAAAACGTTTCCACTTACTTTGCCAGTGACCGAAGGCATCTGGATGATTCACAATCAGCTGAGGAGGTTAGTTTAATGAAGAACAGTATTGACCCAGTGGACCTTTGGCCAAACAGAGCCAGATAAACTCAGTCGCTCGACTTTGTTGAGGGAGGACGATTAGATTTGATGATGTGTACATTTTCAAATCCTCACCCTGGGTAATCTGACCGTTACAGAATTCTGGGGCATTGATTGAAACTTCAGCCATCACAGAACGTATTGGTTTGAAGGAAGGAGGATGGAGATGTTTGATCTGTCTGCACACACTGAAGATAACAGGAGCATGTGGCAGCATATATCTCTAGCAGATAGAGATATCAGATAAAGGCCGCATTCAGCAGTGTGACTTCTTCTAAGCGTATTTATCCAGAGGAGTCAAGAGAATCTTTGTGTTGATGAAGCTCTGGCAGATGCAGGCCACTCTCTTCTGTGTTCCCTAAGCATGTAATTACAAGACTCTGCATGCGCCTTGGGCCACATCATTGTAGTTTCCCATCAAGTCTGTTATGGCCCGAAAGTGATGCGTCAGCAGATTATGTTTATAGTCAGAGCGGTTAGAGGCCGTTCATTCACTCAGCGCTTTGTAGTAGCTGTCTGGTCGACCGTGTCGTGTCAGGGTTTCGTTTGAGAGCTCGCTGGAAGAACACTGTAATTACCCGCTGGATTTTGGACTGACGCTCCCCTCTGTAAACACAGCGTCTGTAAAAGGGCAGGTGTCGGGACTCGAGCGTTGACGTAGACTTTAACTTAGGAGGTGAGGTAACCATTTAGTGCCATGTTGAAACGTGCTTCCTTTGTGTATGTGTGTGTACACTACACTACTAAAAGACAAAAGATAATAAAGTAGCTCCAAACAGACCTCTTTTGTGTGCCCTCTCCATTGTCTCCATTCATCCACAGGGATCAGCAGCTAAAACTGGTGACATAGAGAATAAATACAGTCAACAAGTCTGACTTAAAGTGGTGTCTCACTGTAACTGTTAGTTAGAGCTCTTGGACTCACAACTTGAGATAATCGAGTGCACAGTGTTCAGTCTCTATGAGCTGATTCTGCAGCCTATAGCAACGTCAGAGACATTATTTATGCAGCAAAGTGCCATTTGTTTAGCTGATATTTGCTGAAAGATAGTTTTTATTTCTGCAGCTGTGGCACAGCCCCCTAGTGAGGAACAAATGCTGTTTCCCTCGCAGCAAAAGGAAAAATGAGTCAAGGCAGTGTTAATGAATGTCACAGAGCAGTGACAAACTGTGGTGAACATCCTGCACCTTTTCAGCACAGCAGAGTCTTTGTGGCGTAGGTATGATGCTCGCGTAAATGAAAGCAGTACAGTCCCATTCCCCAAAAAACAACCAACCCCAACAGGAGTAATAGGACCTGGGTTCTGATTCGATTGGCATCCTGGTCTCTGCTTGGTTCCTTTCCAGTGAACTAAAACTCGTGCCAGGTGTTTATCGAAAAGCCTCCAGCTGAGAAACATGGTAAGAGAGAAACACAGGACGACAGAGAAACGGAGATTTGAAGCCAGCCTGGCTTTCGTTCGCTGAAAGAGGGTTTTCCACCTCCGTTTGTCACCTCTTCGTCTTCACAGTGAAGAAACGGACAATATCTCTGAACGTGTCCGCACACGTGCTGTTTTTGCCATGTCATATATTTTCTCAAGTGGGTGGAAATGAATTATACATTGAAGCTGGCACAGTTAAACTGAGGCGTAGCTGCTTATGTAACGGCTGCTGTGGAACTCATTTGCCTGCTGTCTTTAGTTGCACTGGGTGTGTGAGGGTGGCATTGTGTTATATTCTGCTTTTGCAGCCGTGATTTCACGAAGATTTGACTCCTTCACAGAAATGTAGAAAGTAAACTGCTGTCTTAAAATCGCTATCCTGCCTCCTCCTCACTCACATTTCGGGTGATGTTGTTTGCACGTCTGCGTTCAGTGTGAGATAAGCAGCCCTTTCTCTCTGCACTCTGCCCTCTGTTAAACTGAAACAATGGCTCCCCTCTGTTCACAAAAGCGAACCAGCGGGGGGCAGGAAGAGCAGTTTAGGAGGGAAAACTTTAGTCTTCCTGATAGAGTTGGCTCAATCACAATTTAGTACTGTCTGAACTTTCCAAATTATACCCCAGTAAACGGCTCGCTAAAATAAAAAGGACCTGCTCCTGCGCTGATAAGGAAATGTATGATCCTGACAAACAGTAGCCCACTGGACAGAGTAATCCCTGTGTCTCCTCCACCGGCATTCTTGGTATTTCCAGTGTCTGCAGGTCTGACCACTGACCGCTGTTGGATAACTGTTAGTGGCTGGAAAAACTCCTGGAAAATCCAGCAATTGGAGAAAAGAAAACAAGAATGTCAGCCATCTTCCCATTTTTTTTTGGTCTAACTTCAATGCCAAGAACTAACTAAAATCTGGAATTAAACACAAAATAATAATCATAATCCTGTGTATTGACTGAGTGTACTGATTGACCCAAATAAGTAATAATAAGGGATGATTTGGCTTTTATGTCAAAGGAAAAGATGGGTTTAGTCTTTAATGAACATCTGTCTGAAATTGTGTGTTAGTCTTAATGTTTTTAGATAAAGTTAAGCAAGTTTCTTTTAATGTCCAGAGTTGTTTAGTTCATACTGTGTGACACGGGTTTGTGTGGTCAGAATCCTGTGCTTTGTCTAAACGTTTTACCTTGACAAAATGTGCTTGCGACGCTGACTACTGTAATCCTCTCGGTAGAGAAACTAACAAGAACAAGAAGTAACGACGTAAGAATAACAGTAACGAAGAATATCATTGGCCGTGTGAATGTGTTGCTACTTTCATGTCACTGATGCCCGAATTGAGGCCAGATGCTTTGAGATGCTAAAGAGACAACCTGCTTGCTGTCACGGTTAGGCACACATGAAACTCACTCACTCCTTCTCCCCTTTCCTTCATTCCTCTCCCCACTCTTCCTGTCTCTCTATCTCATTTCGCCCCCGTGTTTGAAAAATGTGGGCCTCCGCTGCCATGGCAACGCCTCTAAACAGAGCGAGAAGCTAAGGTCTGCTGCAACAGCAACAAGTTGGTTCTAAAGGAAAAAACTGGACAAAGTGAGGATATGTCGCCAGTTACTCATGCAAACTTTCAAAATCCTTATTTTCTGCATTGTTTCACAGCAGAAAACCTGGTTTAATAAAGTCAGGGCCCTGCAGCAGCTGCAGGCCTGAACTCGCAACTTTTGCTAAGCTACAGTGTTGCTTTGCCAAAGAGGACAATGCTTCTCTGGTTTGGGTAAAAATAGATTTGGCACTGAGGCAATGGCTTAATGAGCTCTGCATAGGTTTTCATGCATTCAACAGTGTCTCTCACACACACACTCTCTGAACCATGTGGGGGTAGGTGACAGTGAGCGACCGCTCAGACAGACAGTCATTGTGGTGGAATGGAGGCATGATATAACCTCAGGTCTTCTGGCTGAACATTAAAAGACTTCTCTCCTTTTACAGCGAGGTCGGCTGATTTCATTACAATAACATTTTCTTGACGTTTTATTGCAGAGTTGCAGTGAGTGAATTCGTGACAAATAAGTGGGAGAGTAGATTAGGGGTGGACTGATTGCTTTGCTGAGGTATTGTATGTGTCGGTGAGCGTCTGCCTTGCCTGTACAGTACTTGTTGATTTTCTTTTGTTAGCAGCTGGTGAGGATTACGATGACTCACCTACCCTGTTGATTTTCTCTTTCTACCGCCGTCTCAGTGTCTTTCTCTCTCTCTCCATCAACTGGGAATACTGGTCTGAAGATTAATCAAGGCCACCCGAGCTGTATACAGTACTAAAGTGGAATATGTCTGCTGGTCTGAACAAGCTCTCAACTTTACACCATTCTCACTTAATATCCTGCTTTATTTTGGAAACTCTTTTTGGTATCACTAATCTGACCACGCTTTGAAGAATGAGGCATTTTCTGTGAATGACTCTTATTATTACTTAGATTTTTTCTTCATCCATATAGCGCCTGCTCTTTGATAATTCAGTACTTTACACCTGTTGCTCTCATCTTTACACTGGCTTTGCATTATGTTAGTTACACTGTAGTGTTACTATTAAAGAAGGGGCAGATGAAAATCTAGCTGCATAGACCAGTGAGCTGGGATTTGTTGTAAAGAAAATGGGGGTGGAAAGGGAAGGAGTGACAAAAGAGCAATAACACATCACAGGAAACAAGAAAGGGAGAAAAGGGATGTGGGTAAAAATGAGCAAGAACAGGAAACAGGAATGAAAGTGGACGGACGGTCCCAAAACATGGCAATTCATCAGAAAGATGTCACCGTTATCAAAACTTGAAGCGGAGCCTGTCATTATTCAAACATGGCTCACATCAGCCATAGTCCATATAGATGTCATCTATCATTGCTCTTCCATTTGTCATAACGTCTTTTATATGTGGAATGAAAATGGGGGAAAGCGCTCAGACGTGTAACATGTTGATGGTTTTTACTGGGATGCTTATATACTTGTAGGAAACTAGACTGTTTTCATTATATCGATTTGAGGTGTTATTCGTTCGCACAGACCAGTGTCTGTGTGTTCACCAAATAATGGCCAAACAGGATTAAAGACGCCTGGTTAGGTCCGTCTCTGGAGTCTCTCTTTGGGCTACCTGGGTTTGGAATTCCCCAGCCCCCCCAGCCATCACCCCCACCCAGGCGTCCTTTGTGTCCTTGCCCTTAAACCTCTTTCTTTTTCCCCTCTCTTCTTCTCACTTCTCGGACTCCATCCTGAGCCCAGCAGAGCCTCCGGAACAGCTCTGAGATTGCTCTGTGATTCCAAGGGGCGATCTGCTGCTGTGGAATAATGGGCTTCCCTTCCTGGCGATATTAACAGACTTATCATAAAAGGATTATCTCCCCATCACAGACCCCAGTTCTGGATCTGAGCTACCTGAGAACTTCTTTATTCTGTCAGTCCTGTTCTTACTTATCCACGTCGGTTGGTTCCATGTGGAGGGTAAACTATCACAGTCATTGGGTACATTTCCTGGTCTTGACATACGCAGCGAGGCTGCCTTTAAGCCATCCAGCATCATTTAATAGTTTTAGAGTGTCAGGATGTGGTTTAACGTGCCCCTGGTTTGACCCCATAATAGCTGGCTTCAACTCCATTGGAGTTTATTTTTGAACATCGAATCAAATGACTCACGGAGAGAAACGCCTCATGAAAGACTATCAGAATGATTTCAGGCACTTGAGATGTTTTCTATTTTTAGTGACGATGAATGTTTTTTCTCCGCTTGTCTTGTGCTGCTGACAGCGGAGGAGAATGCATGTAATGAAAGGTGGAGGAAGCAGTGAGGGCGGGTGGAAGGATGGTAAAAGTAGAGGAATCCAGCCATGAAGGGGAGGAGTGGAGGCCTCAATAACCTTTAAAGAAATGAGGGGGACGTTAGCTTTGGGGATTTGTTTCCCAAGTAGCCAGAACAAAACCAGACCCTTGGAGTGGGAGGACAGAATCAGACCAGCTCCCCTCCACTCATCAGGGGGTCACAGGGTGAGCTTGGCAGCGATGGGGAGGGGCGCAAAGACGATTGCAAAGGGTTGTTAATTTCCCCTGCCAGAGAGATTCTTGTTGAGTGAAGAAAAGTAGGAGATCACGGGATGCAAGGAGGTTGTGAGGCAAACCCCCCCCCCCCCCCCAACACAGGCTGAGGGTGAAATGCAAGTGTCTGTCTCAGGAGGTTACGAAAATTTGTGAGACTAAAGGCATCAATGTGCTTCATGCGTTGGAGGGTGTAGGTGAAAGCTCTTCTCCTACAACCTTCCAAAGATGGAGCTTGGGTGGGAGAGCTGAAGCTGCCAGCCTTGCAAAGGCAACAATCCCAAATGCCCACTCCACACGCCAGAAGCTGTTTCCAACCTCTGACTTAGTTTGAAGTTTAATTTGCGGCATATCAGAATTTTTGGATTTGTAACTGTTACAATCTAAAAACACATTGTAGGTAAGAAATAACCAAAGTTGTCATGCACACAGAGCACTGACGCTGCTGCTCTGCTAACATGCTGGTAATGCTACATCCTCTGTGTATGTATGTATTTCCCATTTTTCAAGGAAGATGTCCGTCCACTCTGTTCTTCTACTTCTGCTGGAGGCATCTTTCAGTGAAAGGCGTCCTTCATCTGCTTGTGCAAATGGGATTTGTTGAGTTTCTACATCCCTCTTTATAGTTATTATACTTGTTGGTTGCCTTTCTCTCACTCTCAAATCCCAAATTATGCATTTTTACCAACATTGTCACCAACAGAGCAGCCGCATACCATCACACCTCGTCACGACACATCATCTGATGCTCTAAAGCTGATTAAGAAGGTGTGAAATGTCACAAATTTATCTTGACAACTTAAACTATGAACTGAAAGCCATTCCTATCTGATGAGTCCATGTTTTGCCTGGTAGTGGATTTCAGAGCAACATATCAATAAAGTTTGTTGTCCTCTAATGATAGTGAGTAAATTGTGATTAAATAACCACCTTTTGTAGTTTAGCGACTGGTTTGTAGTTTACTGGTCTTTACATATGAGATAACAGACTTCACTTCTTTGATGACTGATTGCATTTACCCATGTTGTGTGTATCAATGTTATGTGCGTGGTCTTTGTGTCTGTGAGTGTCAGCCTGTGTGACGGGGTTAGTCCTGGCAGACTGTGCACAGTCGTAGCTAGAGTGGATTATTCCACTTGGCCAGACGGATTTGGACTTGGCACGACAAGCTCAGGATATGTGTCCCCTCTCTGTCCCCCTGGGCAGCTAACACTGATAATACTATCTGCAAATGGAAGAACGAATCTGCTGCTACTTTTGTTAGTAATCTGTATCGTATCTTGTCCTAAAAATAGCTTAGCAAGGCTGCTATTTATTTCTTCAAAGATTAAAATTGTTATGTGTGTGAGCATTGTGCACAGGAAACAGTCAAATGACTAGATTTCAAACCTCTTTAGAAGCGATATGCAAATGACAGCTTACCGAGTTCAGACAAGGACGTTCAGGAAAATTACAGAACAGCTGCAGCTGCTGATGATCGTGACTCATTCACTCTCCCTGTGTCTGTGTTGGTCTCAGTCTCTACTTAATCCACTCTCTTTTTTTCTTATTCATTAATGACATTGCAATTAGTGGTGGCATCACCAGACATAGACACTGTATTTGGTGAGGGATGTGGAGCCTGGGGACCTGTTTCTCCAGGACAAGTGTTTCAAATAAACAACTGTAAAGTGTCTGCTGCTAATGGGTTTGTCCCTGGGAACAGGCGTAAATCAATAAATAATTTGTCTTTGCCTTCCAAAGAAGTGTTTTAATCATAATACATTTATACAGTGTACATGTAAACTGAACCCATCACAAATTATTATTAATAAATCTAGAAGTACAAACAATTAAGGATGATGTTAAGATGACTCAGAAAGATCTGTAATTCATAGTTGACATTAAAGCTCCTTAGTATTGGCTGTTTCATGTGTATTTTACAGCGTATTACAGTATATCTGCAGTTACAAAAGCACAGGTGTCAACAATGAGCCAAATGCTGGCTGAGTTCATTTTCAGTGGGTAGGCTCACTACTAAAGCATGGAATCATGGAATTAAACTATAAAGCCATATTCACTCACATTTTTCATTAAATGTTTGTCAGAAATTGCAGGATAAATAATTTGTATGGGCTACATAATATTTCATGGGACATCATTGGTAGTATTCAGTCTGATGAGTATTCACTTAAGAACCTGGCATGCATGGATACAGCTCTCCAGTGGCGCATATGTAATACTCACATATGTAACATCTAATATGAATTAACATTTTGCCCGATTTTCTCTTCCTCTCCAGTTTGTGTGGTGTGTCTGACACCGTCAGGCTGCCATGGCTCTGGTTCAGGCACTACCTGTGACTGACCACCCCAATCCAGGTCTCAACGTCCAGCAGTGCCGGCCGCTATCCTCCCACTCCCCCCCAGGCCCCTGCTCCGGCACCTGTGGGCCCTGTAGCCCTGGGACAGCCATGGGGTCCGTCAGCAGCCTCATATCAGGCCGGACGTACCAGGAGAGACATTGTCGGGCCGCCAGCGAATTCACCGCCAAACCACGCCGTTCCACGCCAGCTACCAGCTGTTTCCGGCTCCAGGATAACACTCTCCGCAGTGGAAGCTCCCTGGAGCAGCTGCTGGTTATCAGCAACCAAATGCAGCCTCATGCCCAGGTTCTGCCTCCTCCGCTGCCCACCAAGAAGCAGCCCCGCCCTGGTAACTCTGCTGGGGCAGGTGGTAGTGAATCGGTTGCTGGGGCAGTAGGTGGGGGCACTAATAAGAACTTTGGGTTTGTGAGCAATGAGGTGGTAGTCGGAGACTGGAACGACAATGTTGTGGTGGCAGCTGCAAGCCCCTGCAGTGACTCAGAGGATCACAGGGACAACAGGACTCTGAATGGCAACATTGGAGGCCCTCCACCTAAACTCATCCCAGTGTCAGGACAGTTAGAGAAGGTAAGAGGAGTAAGATCACTACACAAATAGGCAAGACATGTCTGGATCAGCGTCACCAGAAGAGATGCCAGACTAGGATTGAGGTATTTAGGAAACAGTTTGCATATGTATGTCTTAAAATACTCTCCATTTCTAAATGTTAATAGTGGAACATTTCACCTTTAGCTGACTGCACTTAAACGCCAAAGCCTGACATTAGTTTTGCTAATATTGTTGTCCACGTGAAGTAATTGCAGTAAAACCACCAATGGTGAGTTTATTAATTGAGTTTGTCAAGTGCAAAGCGTCGTTGTTCACATCTGAAACGAGAATTGACAAAACCACGAAGTCGTGGACTTGAGAAGGCATGAGCGTTTCTGCAGAATGTGCTGACATGTTTTACTGCAGATTACCTCCGCTGCCTGATTGGCTATTTATTTTCATCGATCCAGAGGGAACCTTAATCACTGGCCTGACAGGTTCAGATGGCTCATTTGACAGATACTCACCTTGTCATCATCAATGTCAGCGCTCGCTTACATTCAGTGACGTATTTTGTGGAGGAAAATGCTTGCGGAAAACGCGAGGAGCTTTCACACCCTCTGCCTTCGTCTCGTCTCTTCCTCCTCCCTCCTCTTTGTTTCTCTGCCCTGTAATCAGGTTTTCTCTTCTTCTCTTTCCTGTATCTCTATTATATATGACCATTAAAGAACATGCCGAATGAAGCCCATGAATATCAAATAAACCAAATTAAATTAATCAGAGTCTTGAGGGGTGACCTGCCAGCATATCACTCACCCCTGCCTAATGAGTTTTATTCAGCCGGAGAATAATTAGCACAGCTTAAGGTGTTTCAACCACTAATGCTGTTTTGTACTTTCAGAACATGGAGAAAGTGCTGATCCGTCCCACAGCCTTCAAACCTGTCGTGCCCAAGAATCGTCACTCTGTACAGTACCTGTCACCGAGGCCAGGGGGCAGCAGTGTGTCCGAAAGCCAGGCCAGCCTCAACCTCGTTCTGCCTCTAGGAGGATCTAATAACACCAGCGGCACAAACGGCAACAGAGGAAGCAGCAGCTCCAGTTCTGAAGGGAATCGCAACTCTTACAACGGATGCCGCAATGCTCGGAGCAGCCAGTCCTGCTCCATGTCAGATTCAGGGAGGAATTCTCTCTCCAGCCTTCCCACTCACAGCAGTACAGGCTACAGTCTGGCCCCCAGTGAGGGCTCCAGCTCGGGGTCTGGCTCTGGGGGTCAGCTGGAGCCCGTCACGAGCCTGGGCCGAAACACTTCGGGTGGAAGTGGCAGCCACGGACATACTAACTCAGACAGCGGACGCTCCTCGTCCAGCAAGAGCACGGGCTCAGGTTCGCTAAGTGGGCGTGGGCGGCCCCTGTCAGACAGCGGCTCCTGTGGCCACTCGCCGCCACCAGTGGAGGGTTATGAGGTGGTGGTGAGGGAACTGGAGGAGAAGCTGAGGGAACGAGACCTGGAGCTCCAGCAGCTCCGGGAAAATCTGGACGAGAATGAAGCTGCCATCTGCCAGGTGGAGCATAAGAACATTAACCTCACCTTTAATAGCAAATAAGCAAGTCACATGGATGAAGTGAATGATGTGTTTTGCTCTGAAAGGTGTATGAAGAGAAGCAGCGTCGCTGTGAAAGAGAAATGGACGAGCTGAGACAGAGCTGTGCGTCAAAGATGAAGCAGACCTCTCAGAAGGCTCAGAGGGCGCAGCAGGTGCTGCAGTTACAGGTATGTACAGTATGATGGTGGTGATGGTCATATGTTCTTTGCGGTTTTAGGACATTATATACGAACATACGTCTCTGTGTGCCATCAGGTGTTTCAACTACAGCAAGAGAAAAAGAAGCTACAAGAGGACTTTTCCTCTCTGCTTCAGGACAGAGAGACGCTGGAAAGGAGGTGTGCCACCATTCAGAGGGAGCAGACCCAACTGGGCCCACGTCTGGAAGAAACCAAGTGGGAGGTGGGTGAGAGTTTGCTCATCTCTGTACTGACTCATAAAAGCATAAAATGAGACTCTCTAACTCCCCTCGTTTCTTCAGGTGTGTCAGAAGTCTGGCGAGATCTCCCTTCTGAAGCAGCAGGTGAAGGAGATTCAGTCAGAGCTCAGCCAGAAGGCTGGGGAAATTGTGGTCCTTAAGGCCCAGCTAAGAGAAGCCCGATCCGAACTGCAAGCCAGCCAGGTTCGATCCCAGGAGGCCCAGACTTCCCTGCGCACACGATCTCTGGAGTTGGAAGTCTGCGAGAACGAACTCCAGAGGCGCAAGAGCGAAGCTGAGCTGCTCCGCGAAAAAGTTGGTCGCTTGGAAGAGGAAATATCGCGGCTCCGAGACACTCTGTCCTGCCACAGTGGACCCACTCTACCTGGAAATGTAAACATGAAGGGGCAATGCATGAGTCTGTCTCTCCAGGGTAGAGGCCTGGCAGGAAGGGGGGGCCCCAGCCCCTCTGTGTACCGCGAAGGGGAGGAGACGCATCTCATCTGGGGAGGAGAGAGTGATGAAGCCAAGGCCCAGAGGCAGAACGTAGAAGCTGTGATGGGACTCAGACAGCAGGTACAACCAAGTAACGATCATGAACCGAGAGTTCTTCATTCATTCTTCAGTTTGTATTTAAGGACTGTCTGATGAATACATCTTCACTCTTTCTCTCTCTCTCCGTTCCTCAGGTGGACAGACTGAAGGCTGAGCTCATGTATGAGAGGAGGACTAGTGAGGAGCAGCTCTCACGGTTTGAGGATGAGAGGAGGGTGTGGCAAGAGGAGAAGGAAAAGGTACTGTAGGTTTATTATACTAGTAAAGCCGAGAGGACATTTTTTTTATTCTTTACTTATTATTCTTGTCCCTCACTTAGGTAATCTGCTACCAGAAACAGCTGCAGCAGAACTACATCCAGATGTACCGTCGAAACCGGGATCTAGAGCGCGTGATGAGGGAGCTTAGTCTGGAGCTGGAGAGCAGGGAAATTGAGGACTATGAGGTCCACAGTGGCAGCAACGACATCCACTTTGAAGAAATCACAGCCACTGAAATCTAAACTCGCTCTTCCGGTACCATATGCACAGAACCACACACAGGAACACAAAAGACTGAACAAGTAAACCAAACACTGAACTCCAAGCCAAATGCTGCACTTCTTCAACGTGGCTTTACCCGGACCACCGAGCGAGCACTCCACACTCGTCACTGTCAAATGGGAGCTCTCCCAAAGGTGCATTTTTACTTTCTGGCCACAGAGACTCAATGAATCCTTATAAGGTGTCCATCCCCCAACGCTTTTAAAGGGGTTTACTCCACTACAAAGCCAGCATAAAGACTTTCCCTGTGTGGGAGCAAAGGCAGTGAGACGTGCTTGTTTCTCAAACCGCATTCAAATCAGGGTATTAGCAAACGACGGGACCTAAGCAAAAAAAAATGTGAGCACATGCACAGCAGTCGGGTCCCAGCGCAGTCGAGGTGAAACGTCCGAGCACTAGCATGCGTGTAGTCCCACCGACAGCCTCTGCAGGCTATTAACGCAGACAAACAGCAGCTATGTAAACATCTGCTGGTTTTTTTGCTTTCAGAAGATCAAAATTCCATGTTGCTTTATGAACAATGAAAATGTCTTTGTCCTCATTGTCAAGGTGTTTCCTCACGAGTACAAAATGGCTACGGAAGAGTCCGCTCTCCAAGGGAAACGCATTGTTATTTTGCTCGAGGGTTCGGGACACAACTGCTTTTATTGATTTGAAGTGTGGCTCTCGGTTTGCCTGCGTGTGGACATTTCAACTCTGCACATGTTGTGTTTTCAGACCACCAACAGTCATGAAGTCAGTGTGTCAGCTGATTTGGACTATGTAGCAGGCTTTGGCATAAATGTTTGCATTTTGCATTTTGTAGAACTGAGAAGCAGACTGTAGAGGCGGAGATGTGGGCAAGCTGCCGCTGCTGACTCTCTTTTTTCGCTGCCATTTTGTTTCTCTTTGTCTGCTCTCTGCTTTTTACTCAGCTATTTTTATAAGGGTGAAAAGTACCTCAGTGGTCGGTATCAAGAAACTAAAAATGGAGCATATTCTTTCACTTTGTTCATGACGTTGCTTAGAGATTTAAACCAGTGTTTGAAGCACAGCTTTTTCAGAGTCTCCTTTATTCCCATTAGTGCTCTTTATTTAGCTTTTGGCAGCCCACAGCCAAATAACAATCTTAAAGTCTTCCTAGTCTGCCCTAGACTATAATCTTCACTGAATGCTATGTAGATAGTGGGAGTGGGCACGGCTGCATGTCTTTGTTCTATCACATTAAGTCGCTTGCTTCGATAGTTGCCGGATGAGAATATATAAATGCAGTGGCTTCAGCGCTGACTGTCCTCAGGCTGTTAAAGCCCAAAATACGAAGCATGTTAACGTATGAAGCTGCGGTTTGCTCTGTTGTCGCACAGCACATGCAGAGCTGTGCACTGTATAACACTCAGCATTCGGAAATGAAGTCGTGGGCGGACAACTTTTATTTGACAGAGTCTATCGAGCAATCATTAAATGGTATTCTATATAATGGAGGAGATGTTGTATATTTTTTATATATAGCACCTGAAGATATTTTGTTGTATTACTGCTACAAGTGTGGGTTTAATATACAAAGTATAAATACTTCTACATATTTAAATATATCTATGACATTTTAAATGATAGATCAATTATAAATGGAGGCATCAGCATAGACTTACTACTGCATGGAAATCTGTTTACATCGTGAGCGCTTGGTGACACCGACATACACAACCTGATGACCAAACCTTTGAGCTGTTGTCTCTCCATTTTGATTGATCGGTCATTTGATAGTCATACCATAATATCACACGGATCCATGTCTTCATTGTTGGGTTTTATGCACGTTATTCATTTACAAATGCATGACTTCTCCATTAAGATGAGGCCGCAGCCAATGCAAAGCGAGGAAACGCCACCTTCACTATACTTGGCAAATAAGTTGAATGTCTTTCAGACAGTTTTAGATCAGCATAATTGATCAGTCTGTAGTTTGCATGACATTACAATAACTGTGGTAGAAAGAGATATTGTACAGTACAAAATTCAACGTCTGAAAAAAACAAGGAGGGTTTTTCCAACTGTTTTTTCACTTGCAAAACAAACCCAGACTGTTAGTTACAACAGGTACAGATGCTGCAAATCAAACCAAATCCCTCACTGAAACCTACTATGTGCATCCCAGACTTCCATTTTTTCCTCATATCGCCTCTCTTAAAAATTGCGTAACCATTGTCTGTGTAAATATGTAAAACACTAAATAGCAGAGTATAACAGAGTGACATTGTCTTTTGTTTAGACAAACATATCTATTTCAAACGTAGCCACTGTGACTAGACCAAAGCAAATGTAACACATTTCTTTTTCGTGGCATTTTTCTCTTCCTTTTCTGTGCATTTTTTATGTTTACTTCTTGTGTTGTCATTAATTCATAAAGTATTAGTAAGTTGTATGTATATTTTTACGTGTACATTTCTTGTACAAATTTACTGTTTTTAATTAAAAAAACAAGTTGTCACATGTTTAAGCAGCTTTTTAAATTTCCCTCCTCCTTTCACCTACACACATGCACCAGGGTGAGAAAAGTATCCTAAACAAGCTTTTATTGTACTAACATTAAACATGTAAAGTACTTAGTCTCTCACACACTCAGTTTTATCTTTATATACTGTAACTGCATGTCGGAATTGACACATTTGACCTTGATCTTTGCTAGCGCTGCTACACACCATTGTAACAGTGTTTTCCACTGGCCATCTGCAGAAATAAGGCACTGTGCACACTGTATTTCACATATCGCAGTGCCCATAGCTCCTCTCCTCTACTTTGATTTAAACCGTGCCACTGGCCCCAGTGTTCTGCATTCATCACTGACATGTTTTTCCAACTCCTCCACATGTCTGCATAAGCTCAGTCCACAGCATGGTGTAATTAAGCCTCTAAAGTGGCGGGTTGCTCCAGAGCACAAGCACTTCTGCCATAAAAATACAGCACAAAAAATACTGAGCAGCAATTTGTAATAATCCCCCCAGACATCCCATGAACCCAAACTATCAGTTCTGACATAATACAGGGGTTTAATCTGGGTATAAATCTATAAATCTCATAACACAGGGTTGGGTAATCTCCCTCTGGCGAGGCTGCAGGACGGCTGGACTCAGATGCTCCAGTTGAAAAGTGCAAACTACTGACTCCAGAGTCAGACAGTATTTCGAGGTCACTGCAAGGCTACCTGTCAAATGGTGGCACATTTTCAACCAAGAAAGTCTCATCACAAAAAGGCCACCGTATAGCAAACACGAGGCAATGTACACCCCAATGCATTTAGAAACAGGACATTTGCTTTCACATTTCAGCACAGTATCTTCCGCTTCACATCAAAAATGCCTAGGTTATAATATAATAGCAGTCACATTCCTGTTCTGCAGTGAGTCGTGTAGTTTATTCACTCCCTCGCCCTTCATGTCCAAACTGCAGCCTGGCTGTGAGGTACTGTACACTGAGGTTAGTCAGCAGATCTCCTGGGGCTGGTGGGGGTGGTAGAGACCTTGGGGACCTTGACCACAAAAACCATGGGGTCTCTGGCCTTGTTGCTGAATGCACGGCGAATTACATCCACTGCGTGCTGATGGGTCACGCCCTGCAGACTCTCACCATCAACCGACAACAGCTCGTACCCTGCCTGCAGATGCAAACACAGGTATGTGGCATTATTACATGTGCATTAAACATGTTAAACGCGTTGTAAACACTACAATAAATGGTTGTTGGCTTTCTCCAGCCCTCTGTGTTCGTTCATCTGCAGCAACCTGTCACCTTCCATAGCAACATTACTGTTAGTACCCACAAATCTACAGTGATTGTGTCCTTCAGCGAGAACCTGATTTATGCCAGAGAGAATTGGGGCTCTCCCACTGCCTTAATATATTCACACTGAAGGCCATTAGTTCTGCACATGCGAAGTTTCCCCTTTAGTACAAGGTTGTTACAAAAAGGCTCACAACCACACACACACACACACACGCAGCCAGGACATTAAGCTTGCTGTTTCCTGCAGGATGTCAGCAGAGTGTGGCGAGTCTTCTGGCCCCTGAGGAGAGGAACTTCCTCTGATGTCATCAGTGTTTGCCAAGGATGCACCTGCCTCATGCGCTCAACTTCAGTGAAGGTTAAAAACACATGAAACCGATGGCCATTGTATCTATCATGTCTACCAATCGTGTCTTTTCCCCTCTTCCTTTCTAGCCATTTGACACAAATAGATATATTTTCCCTTCATTCTGGGACAGTCCCTTACAAACACATATGATACTATACATAACTTGTCTCTGCAGACTAGGAGGTGAAAGTGGTTTTAGCCTTTGTTTTGTTATTTTGATGTATTTTCCTTCATCCGTGTCATTAGCGCTACAAGTTTCTCTTTGTGTTTTGTTGTAGACTAATTTCTTCTGTGAACAACTTTGTTGCCTTGTCTGGTCAGGTGCAGTCAAGCATTTTACTTTGTGAGTGTTGCAGTACTTGCTCTTTATTTTGTGTCAGGCTGCCTTGTGTTCTGCTGAGTAGCTCTTTGCAGTATTTTGCACCTCCAGGTAACCACTTCTCAGTTTTCATTCCAGTTCTTTTGGAGGTTCACACTCCTCCGGCTTTGAGTTTTGACAAGGGCTTGAGAGTCATACTGTACTTTCTCTCGCCCTACTCTGTCTGGAGCTTCTTTTCTTCACGTCCAGGACATTTATTATTATGTCAGGGTGTCATAAACATTCATCTCTGGCCCTGACTTCACATTGGGTCCATCTTTCCAATAGTAACTGTAGTGAATGAGTTTGTAGATCACATTTAAATGAATTGCACTGAATTTAAATGTAACAGGATCATGCAGGCAATACATTAGCAATATATTAGCAGGCCCGCACTCATGTACCTCATCAATAATGGAAATGATGAGCTACTTGAGATGGGACTTACTCATCTCCCGTCCACTGCACATTACACACCTTCAACCTTCCCATCACGAAACAGGACAGATTTCTGACAAGCACTTAGACACCTGCAGTACAGTTTTCATGCATGCAGGTTTAATGTGTAATGAAAAGCATTCGTAATTACTGTGTGTTTGTGCTGTGACTTTTCACCTTCAGAGCTTCATTTGTAGATGCAGCTCCTCCTGGAAAGATTTTCTCAATCTTTATCATGGGCTGCACCCTAGACTCCATACCTCCAGAGATGCTAATACCTGTAAAGTAGCAGGGAAATTAACAGTAGCTTGTTGTATATTGTGTTTGATTGTTGCTGCTAAAGAGCTTAACTCCCGACGCCTTTAGTTTACAAGTAAGTCATGCCCTCTACTGGTGGCATAATAAAATACAAGACTCTAGATGCTGTCTACTCACCCAATGACTGCTTGGCCTTAGAGATGGTCAAGGTGGTGATTTCATACTCGTCACGTGGCAGAGTCGCTCTTCTTTTCACACTGTGGCCATTTTGTGAATGTCCATTCACCTGCTCGCTGCTCCCTCTGCCTGTGGAGGGATTCTTGTCTCTCGATGGCTCAAACACACCCACCAGAGGAGTTCTCCCTCGCCGCTGTGAAGGGACACGCACGCTGACCTCTGTGTAGCCCCCCCTGCCAGCTATGCTGTCAGGACTCGCCTCTCTCCTTGCTCTCCCATGGCCGTTTCTCACAGGTGACCTCCCCCGTTCAGGAGCCGCATCGCCTCGGTCGGACACAGACAACAAGGACACCTCATCGTCTCTTCTCCCCGGGGAGCGGTGCGGTTGGCGCCCGGGCTGGGTGCTGTGTGGGATGTCTGTGAGGAGGAAGCTGTGGGTGGATGAGGGGCTCGGCGAGCGGGAGCACACGCAGTAACTGTCCACAGGTACATCCAGCAAGGGCGTGAAGGCGCAGGATGGAGGAGGGTGGCCCAACTGTTGGCTGGACAAACGCAGTCTGTCAAGCTCCTCAATCAGCCGACGTTCACGCAGTGTGTCCTGTACCGGCTGGAGGTGGAAGCCGCCCCTGAAGTCTGGATGAACAAAGCACCTTTAGCTCTCTAGGCTGTAGCATATCGACCAGTGTGTGGAGATTATCTTAACAGACATTTCATTGAACGATAACAATCAATTCTACTGTGATTTCTTTCTTTCATCCTATACTTACGACGTTTTAGCAAAACATCAGAAACTGCAGAAAGTGCAGCAGGATATTTAGCCGTTTGTTTTACTTGACCTGCTAGTTTGAAGTGAAATGTAATTCAGTAGTTTATTGACCACTAAAAATGCACTGCATCTCATTGACAGTTTAGTGACATGAATATCACTGACCCTTTGACCCCTAAAGTGTAACCTCAGAAAGTTAGATGCATGCATTCAATCCAAAGTGAGCCTCAATTGATTGTGTCTTGGTGACTCTTGAATGTGGACAAGGCCCATAAAGCATCTGTGTTTTGCTGAAGTGTCACACTGGCCAACCAGGGACGTCTCAGTCCATTCTGTAAACCACAGAGATGTAACACTAACCTCTGCTGCAGCACAGGAAACCTGAGATATTCTGTGCCTGGCAATGTGTGACTGTATCTGTGTGTGTGTCTGTGACAGGATGCAAAGAGGTAAAGAAAAGAAAATAAGGAACTGGGAGGAAAGGATACAAAAGGTGAGAGGTTTAAAGCCCTTGTGTGGCTAATTCTTCTTTTGGGATAAGAGCGAGCCCGTCAACCAGGCGCATATGAGAGGAATAGGAAGGTAAAGACAGAGAGCAGCATACAGTACGTACCTGGGATTGGGGTGATGAGGTGACGTCTAGGGGTTCCACTGCGAGGGGAGCGCAGAGCTGGTGAGCGCACTGAGAAAAACAACCAAAGACTTGTTCATTCTTCCGTACGTCTTATCTACGTACGTGTATCTATTTTACATAAGGACATAATGTCTCATATACTCTCAAATGTCCCCTGACAGTCCATCTGCTAATCTGGATGAAAGAAGAGATTAGCTGATAAAGATATTAGGATGTTAATCTAGGTCACTTTTGTATGTCTACAGCTGTTACACTACAATGAGTTTGCCTTAGGCTAAGATCTGAAAAACATCTACAAATGTTTTATTGTTAATCTGTAGATTTTTATTTACAGGGAATATTGCTGCTAAATACATCCTTACCAGAGCGATTCTTCAGAATATTGTATGCCTCTAGTTCAAAGGGCATGACCATGCTGTCAAACGGACCCAGCTCTGTTGTGGGAATCAGCATTCTGCAAAAGAAGTGGCCATATTTATTTATATGTATATCACCTCTTACTTATAGTATATTATCTCTATGTATTGCACCTTATTTCTCTAAGCAGTAGTAGTTTCTCTGGCCTGTCCAAGATCGCCAAAAGGGGATGGACTAAATCTTCAATGACGTTGTCGGACAAAAACTGAAAGAAAGGTTTATTTAAGAGATCAGATTAATAAAATAACAATTTTCTGTGTAGAACTGTATCAAAGGGTCAAGAGCAGAAAGTCCACCATGGACACTGATGGTGTAAAGACAAAAAATGTGGAATAAAAGACTCTTTGTGGGTTTGGGAATCGTACGTGAAAGATTCACCTTTCTGAGAAGTTCTCCACGGTTTTCGCTGGTGTTTAATTACTACATTAACAGCTTACTCACACTGTGGTATAAGTAGACACAGTGAGACTGGCCAAGGAGCTGAACCCTTGAAATTTGACAATGAGTGTGAGATGAGCCAAGACAGACAAGGAGATCAGGTGAATGCTGGTACTCTAATCATAAATGACAGATCAAATTTGCCTCTCGTCTGTCGGACACAACAAGCAGCAAATACTGAACCGACTTGTAAACTGCTTTGGATGAATGGAACAGTAAAGTGTCACTGAAGGACCCTCACAGGGAACAATGCAGTGCACTTCAGAGCAGGAACTAACCCGGTGACAGTGTCTCATCACTGCAGCCACCTCGTCCGGGCTGAGCAGTTTCTTCGCCATGTCCTCCACGTGCTGCAAGGTCTCGGGACGAGGCAGTTGGATTTTATCTTTAACCCCAGCTCGAGACTCCCTCGGGGAAGTCAAAACCTGGAAGTGGCGACCTCGCTCTTTATCTGAGGATTTAAAAAGTTCAACTAGAATAAACATTGCTCTTACTCACCGATTTAAATAGAATAAAATCACACTTTACTTCCACTCTCACCTCTGTCAGCGTGACGGGATGGGGACTTGGAGAGGCTTTTGTCTTTACGATCCTTTTTAAACAACAGGTTGACAAATGTTTTGGAGCGCTGCAGGCTGTTCTTCTTCTCTGCCAAGCTTTGCTCGTCCTGATGCTTCTTCTTCTTCTGTCTGTCCTCTAAAGGTGCAAAAAAAGTGTGACCAGTTAACAGTGACTTCTTTGCTGAGGCTAAATCTTCATTAAATGTTCACTGCAGTAAATCTGCCACCTTGAAAAGTGTCACGATCGGCAGCCTGGCCGATCGGTCCCTTACTGGGTGTAACTCCACCCAGCGGAGATGATCACCACGCACCTGCCTGATTAGCTCTCACCTGCCTGATTACATCCACCTGGTCACCTGGCTCATCACCGCCCTTATTTAAGTTCTCCCCACAGCTCAGTCCCGGTCGGATCGTCAACGTTACAAGGTGTCTCAACCTACCTCGAATCTCGAACCAGATCTCGCTTCTCGCCACGAACAGTGAGTTATTGCTTCCATTGTCTGCTCCCCTGTCTTTGCCTGGACACTCACTGGATTGTGGATTTTCCCTGCTTGGTTAACAACTCTTGCCACGAACTCTGTTCTGCCCTGTGTTCCTGTGTGCCTGGACTCCGATTACTAGCTGCCGCTGCGAGCGCCTGTGGTGCGCCGTTAGCCCATAGCGTGTCTATTCTGAACTATCAGCCGGTTCGGCTCGCCTTTAGTTATCATTGTTTTAGTGGATGAACCGTTGTTGTGTGGATTGGTGTTTTCCCGTTTGTCTCACCTGCAGTCTGACGTTTTCCTCCTTCACTCGTCTCCTTCCTGGACTCGCTTGAAGTGCCCGGAGGTCTGACTGCCGTTCGCCTCATCAATATTCCCAATCGTTCTGCTAAACTGTTCAATAAACTTGTCATCTTCACACACTCAACCTGGTTCAGCCTGTTCCGTCTCTCTCACCTAAAGCACCGTCAGCGTAACCGTAACAGTACGATCCGACCACGATGGAACCCGCTGAATCAGGCCACACCCCCGACTTCAACGCAATGATCCAGAAACTCATCAAGCTCCTCGACGCCATCCCGGACATCAGGGACTCCCCGACCCGCATTTCCACGTTGAACTGGATCACAAATTGCTACTCTGTCTACCCTGAGTTAAAGCTTCACAGGAGGTTCCCTGAGCTTCTGGCCGGACAGGCCAGGCTCAGGAAGAGGGAGACGCCTCGTCCACAGCCTGCATCCACGCCTCGTCCACAGCCTGCATCCACGCCTCGTCCACAGCCTGCATCCACGCCTCGTCCACAGCCTGCATCCACGCCTCGTCCACAGCCTGCATCCACGCCTCGTCCACAGCCTGCATCCACGCCTCGTCCACAGCCTGCATCCACGCCTCGTCCACAGCCTGCATCCACGCCTCGTCCACAGCCTGCATCCACGCCTCGTCCACAGCCTGCATCCACGCCCCGTCCACAGCCTGCATCCACGCCCCGTCCACAGCCTGCATCCACGCCCCGTCCACAGCCTGCATCCACGCCCCGTCCACAGCCTGCATCCACGCCCCGTCCACAGCCTGCATCCACGCCCCGTCCACAGCCTGCATCCACGCCCCGTCCACAGCCTGCATCCACGCCCCGTCCACAGCCTGCATCCACGCCCCGTCCACAGCCTGCATCCACGCCCCGTCCACAGCCTGCATCCACGCCCCGTCCGACTCCCGGTGCCACCGACCTTTTCTCTGGCCTCATGCGCTTCGACCCAGGAGAGGATCCAGGAGATGCACCAGAGCTCGCTCCTCACCTCTCCCCCTCTGAGGCTCGGAGCATATGGAAGGAGCTGAAGAGCCAGGGAGACCCCCTGTTTTCAACACCAGTCTCCACCACTTCACGCCGGAACCATGCAGCTTCACACCAAGTCAGCTCCACAAATTCATGTACCCGGGATCTGTCTTTCGCCTACTGCCTCACTGTCCCCGAGCCACTGTCTATGCAGGAGGAGCCAATCATTCAGTCGGTCCCGCGGCGGACGCTGCCTCAGTTTGTGACTTACTGGGCCTCCCTTCAGGCCCGCGCCCACGCAGAGCTTGCCGCCGCTCCCGACTACGGGGACGTGGACCAGGACCCTCGCTATTCTGCTTTGGGCCACATTGCTCCTCGCCACCCTGACCATGCGACCCCTGCCACACGTCTCTCCAAGCCCGTTGCTCATGCTCCACGCCGCCCTGAACCTGTCGCTCATGCTCCACGCCGCCCTGAACCTGTCGCTCATGCTCCACGCCACGCAGAGCCTGCAGCCCCAGCTCCGGCTCCTGCTTCACGCCACACAGCGCCTGCAGCTCCTGCTCCACGTCTCCCAGAGCCCGCTTCTCATGCTGTTCCACGACACCCAGAGCCGGCTTCTCATGCTGTTCCACGCCACGCCGAGCCTGTCGCTCACGCTCCCTTTCACCCAGCCCCAGGCCAGGCCACTCCATGCTGGACCACACCTGGACAGCCCCCTGGTTCCATGTTTTCCCAGGTCGTCACTAACTCTCGCCGGAGGGAAAGGAGGGAGGTAGTAAACGTGTGGAGGTTATCCTGGAGCGACACATGCTTCCCCAGACCCCTTCGGTGGGTCAAGATGGAGGACGCTCTCGCCATGCTCACCGCCGACGACCGAGGAGAGGTTCCAGTGCCCCCACGCCATGCTGACCCTGACCACCTTGCTCCACGCCATGCTGACCCTGACCACCTTGCTCCATGCCATGCTGACCCTGACCACCTTGCTCCACGCCATGCTGACCCTGACCACCTTGCTCCACGCCATGCTGACCCTGACCACCTTGCTCCATGCCATGCTGACCCTGACCACCTTGCTCCACGCCATGCTGACCCTGACCACCTTGCTCCACGCCATGCTGACCCTGACCACCTTGCTCCACGCCATGCTGTCCCTGACCACCTTGCTCCACGCCATGCTGTCCCTGACCACCTTGCTCCACGCCATGCTGACCCTGACCACCTTGCTCCTCGCCATGCTGACCCTGACCACCTTGCTCCTCGCCATGCTGACCCTGACCACCTTGCTCCTCGCCATGCTGACCCTGACCACCTTGCTCCTCGCCATGCTGACCCGGACCACCTTGCTCCTCGCCATGCTGACCCTGGCCACGCAGCTCCTCGCCATGCTGACCCTGGCCACGCAGCTCCTCGCCATGCTGACTTTGGCCACGCTGACTCGGACCCCGTTGCTCCACGCCACGCTGACTCGGACCCCGTTGCTCCACGCCACGCTGACTCGGACCCCGTTGCTCCACGCCACGCTGACTCGGACCCCGTTGCTCCACGCCACGCTGACTCGGACCCCGTTGCTCCACGCCACGCTGACAGTGCAACGTCCACGCCCGTCTCCACTGGCCCAGGGGAGGCCGTTCCGTCCACGGCTGTTTCCGGCGGCCCGGGAGAGTTTCTCGGGTTGATGCCTGACGGCTGCAGCCGCCGGCGACATCCGTCCAGGCTCAGACTCCACAGTCGTCGCCGCCGTCTGTCCCGAGGCCCTCGCCACGGCAGCAGGGGACGCCGGCCGCCCAGGTCTTCACGCCACGGCAGCAATGGACGCCGGCCGCCCAGGCTTCCACGTCACTACTGCCATCGTCGGCGTCGGCCGCCCAGGCTTCCACGTCACTGCTGCCATCGTCGGCGTCGGCCGCCCAGGCTTCCACGTCACGGCTGCCATCGTCGGCGTCGGCCGCCCAGGCTTCCACGTCACGGCTGCCATCGTCGGCGTCGGCCGCCCAGGCTTCCACGTCACGGCTGCCATCGTCGGCGTCGGCCGCCCAGGCTTCCACGTCACGGCTGCCATCGTCGGCGTCGGCCGCCCAGGCTTCCACGTCACGGCTGCCATCGTCGGCGTCGGCCGCCCAGGCTTCCACGTCACTGCTGCCATCGTCGGCGTCGGCCGCCCAGGCTTCCACGTCACTGCTGCCATCGTCGGCGTCGGCCGCCCAGGCTTCCACGTCACTGCTGCCATCGTCGGCGTCGGCCGCCCAGGCTTCCACGTCACTGCTGCCATCGTCGGCGTCGGCCGCCCAGGCTTCCACGCCGCGGCACCCTCTGTCGACACCGGCCACCCTGGCTTCTACGCCGCGGCAACCACCGCCGACGTCGACCACCCAGACCTCCACACCACTACAAGTTGCCCCAAACGTTTCTTGAACTCGTTCCAAGCCCTCGCCATGTGCGGCCCGCGGGAGGGGCCGCTCACTGTCCTAGTTATGTGCGGTCCTATGAAAGGATCCGCTTCCTGCCCTTGCCTTGTAACCAGATGTCCTGGTATTGTGCGGCCTGGAGGGCTCACACAGGCTTCTGGCTCTGGCGACCCCAGGAGGGGTTCGCCTTCTGGTTCCTGGCTTTGGCGACCCCAGGAGGGGTCCGCCTTCTGTTCCTGGCTCTGGCGACCCCAGGAGGGGTCCGCCTTCTGTTCCGGGCTCTGGCGACCCCAGGAGGGGTCCGCCTTCTGTTCCTGGCTTTGGCGGCCCCAGGAGGGGTCCGCCTTCTGTTTCTGGCTTTGGCGACCCCAGGGGGGGTCCGCCTTCTGTTCCTGGCTCTGGCGACCCCAGGGGGGGTCCGCCTTCTGTTCCTGGCTCTGGCGACCCCAGGAGGGGTCCGCCTTCTGTTCTTGGCTCTGGCGACCCCAGGAGGGGTCCGCCTTCTGTTCCTGGCTTTGGCGACCCCAGGAGGGGTCCGCCTTCTGTTCCTGGCTCTGGCGACCCCAGGAGGGGTCCGCCTTCTGTTCCTGGCTCTGGCGACCCCAGGAGGGGTCCGCCTTCTGTTCCTGGCTTTGGCGACCCCAGGAGGGGTCCGCCTTCTGTTCCTGGCTTTGGCGACCCCAGGAGGGGTCCGCCTTCTGTTCCTGGCTTTGGCGACCCCAGGGGGGGTCTGCCTTCTGTTCCTGGCTCTGGCGACCCCAGGGGGGGTCCGCCTTCTGTTCCTGGCTTTGGCGACCCCAGGAGGGGTCCGCCTTCTGGTGCCTGGCTCCGGCGACCCCAGGAGGGGTCCGCCTTCTGGTTCCTGGCTCCGGCGACCCCAGGAGGGGTCCGCCTTCTGGTTCCTGGCTCCGGCGACCCCAGGAGGGGTCCGCCTTCTGGTTCCTGGCTCCGGCGACCCCAGGAGGGGTCCGCCTTCTGGTTCGGGCAATACAGTGGTGGGAGGACCGCGCACTGTGTTTGGTCCCTCCTCCGGGTCCCCCTCCTCCCGCCCGACCTTGTGTGGATGGCCTGCACAAGGTTGGGCCGTCTGGAATCCGGCCCTTGAGGGGGGGGCTCTGTCACGATCGGCAGCCTGGCCGATCGGTCCCTTACTGGGTGTAACTCCACCCAGCGGAGATGATCACCACGCACCTGCCTGATTAGCTCTCACCTGCCTGATTACATCCACCTGGTCACCTGGCTCATCACCGCCCTTATTTAAGTTCTCCCCACAGCTCAGTCCCGGTCGGATCGTCAACGTTACAAGGTGTCTCAACCTACCTCGAATCTCGAACCAGATCTCGCTTCTCGCCACGAACAGTGAGTTATTGCTTCCATTGTCTGCTCCCCTGTCTTTGCCTGGACACTCACTGGATTGTGGATTTTCCCTGCTTGGTTAACAACTCTTGCCACGAACTCTGTTCTGCCCTGTGTTCCTGTGTGCCTGGACTCCGATTACTAGCTGCCGCTGCGAGCGCCTGTGGTGCGCCGTTAGCCCATAGCGTGTCTATTCTGAACTATCAGCCGGTTCGGCTCGCCTTTAGTTATCATTGTTTTAGTGGATGAACCGTTGTTGTGTGGATTGGTGTTTTCCCGTTTGTCTCACCTGCAGTCTGACGTTTTCCTCCTTCACTCGTCTCCTTCCTGGACTCGCTTGAAGTGCCCGGAGGTCTGACTGCCGTTCGCCTCATCAATATTCCCAATCGTTCTGCTAAACTGTTCAATAAACTTGTCATCTTCACACACTCAACCTGGTTCAGCCTGTTCCGTCTCTCTCACCTAAAGCACCGTCAGCGTAACCGTAACAGAAAAGTAACTCGGTAATGCTGATGAATTGCAGCTCCTGCAACCTGAACACGCCCCCATCTCAAGTGCTCCCGCTTACAGAACATAACAAATGTCTAATCAGCCCTGGGCCTTGCCCCGAACCCCCATTAGGTCCTGGAGGTGGGAATAAACAGGATAAATTGAAACAGAAAGACTAATAATTCAACAGCTTCCCGTCCCTTCATCCTCACAAGGCTTGGATGGATTTCACCATATGCTTGTTTATATTTATTTCTCGAGCAGGTAAGGCAGTAATTTATCATAAATTTCTGGTAACTTTGTGCTCTTGAACAAACTGTCTGGAGTTCAGCCATGTGGAGCCCGGATGTTTTTCATGACAGACACCCCACCAAACGCCTGAAGCACTTGAGACCGAGCACAATTATTCAGTGAAAATCTCCCCAAGTGAACTTGAGTGTGGCTGCAATGTAGAGAGGGCCATAATTCAGGAAAGGCTGACGTCTACACTGAGATGATTGAAGCTGACACTTTGATCCACAAAACAGCCATTAAAACACATCTAGCTATTATATATTAAAAGGGTAACGACGGCCAACAATGTCTCAAAACCAACACAGTAGATGACCTCACATAGTTGTTCACAGCAACCTCATAGTTGCTGTGAACTTGATGTAATATTTACTTTATTTTATATATAGATACTTTATATATATAGACACGGTTTCACCCATCTTAAAGTGGGACCTTCAGCTTTCACCTGACTCAGTGATGTGGCTCTGGGAACGTCTGATTGGCTTGCGTGGTTTGCTGAGGGCCATGAGCGCTGCAGTTTTTGGTGAGTGTTTCACCATTTCCTGGTTCCCAGATGACAGCGTCGTTGTCCTGCCTCGGACTCTTTCCCCAGCGCCTCCTATCTCCCTCTGACCTTCTCCTTTCCCGCGTACGACTGTGTCCTTTAGCAGCACTGTGGCACCTATAGTCCGACTGGTATCCGTGGCAGTTGGCCTCTCTGGGTACGAGCTGTTAGGCGAGGCACTGTCCAAGTAGTTTGGAGGCTGGGGGTCGGTCTGTATGGCAGTGTCAGCAATTCGTTCACTGCTGCTTGGACGTCGGGAGCAATCTTCTGTGGATATGGCGACGTCTACCATCTCTGAACTGAAGACAGGAGGGAAAAGGACCTGGGACAGACCACTGAGGGAGCTGAGAGGAGTGCTTGAGGACAGCGAGGAGACAGAGGAGTTGGAGTCTGAACCCTGTGAGGAAGGTGCAGGGGCCCCGTTAGCCACTGTAGAAAACAAACCATTATTAGAACAAATACCAGCATGTGCTTAACTTATTATTGTGCAAGTGCTACTTTATATGTTACACAACTTCCCAACGTCTACATTTGAGCACAAGAGGCTCATACAAAGCTGCTAGATTACTGTACACAGTCAATAAGATCTGCACAGGTTGCACTGTTTAGATCAAACCTACGTCCAGTTAATCCTTTAAGCTTTTAAGGGGCACAATGTAAACAAAGCATTTCTTCTTCCAATAAATCTCCAAAATTACTTTGCATCGTGACAAAGACGTAACATTATGCTCTGTTCTACCTGAATGATTTTCCTTTCGTTGAAATAATCACAGAAGCACAAACTGAAAACAGATTAAATATATGACGTGTCTTTCTTAAAGTCAACATACATTTGTCGAGCCAGCCATATTCTGCCACCATCTCCTTGTATGCAGGATACCTCCCAGCTTCCTGTGAAAACACAGCATTAGGCCTCATTATTTATTTCACTTTATTTATTTACTTTATTACATATACAATAAGTTCAGGTGTTTTATGCACCATGTGTTGCATTTTTTTACCCAAGGTTACAACTATACTCCTTTAAAATAAAATAAATCTTGGCCTATGTGTGAATGTGGCTAATGGTCCAGATACAGGACATAAGGAAGACATAAAATTGGGTTTTCTGTTGATTATAACCTGATCCCTGGCCTTTAAATAATGAAGGCAGTCCTGGCAGTTTTTCACACGTGGAACCTGAGATCAACGCAGTAAAATGAGCAAGACGTAGCGTTGGAGAGCTGAGTGTGCACTAACACACAGTCAACCACGCAGTGCAATACACATATATGTATTCATATGCACAACCATGTACACAACCACTTCACCAAAAGATGACAGTGGCTAAGTGTTGCATGCACACACACAAAGCTGTTTCAAGGGCTGTCAGCCAGCTGTTCTGCTCTTCTGAGCAGGCTTGGAGCTGGTGTTGTTTAACATGCCCTAACATTTTCTTATTGTGACACAGCGCTCACGGCATCTAATCGGTTACGTTTGAACACTAATACATACATCTAATAAATACAACTTTACACATCTTACAGACATGGCACAAAACATGCAAAGGTTTTGTGAGCATGCAGTTTGGTGGTAGGTAGGCAACATACTGTGGGTTTATAGCTGGTAAAGATCTTTGTATTTCTTCCTCACCCTGATTGTCAACATGACATGTGTGTGGCTCTTCAGGACTTCAACAGCATTGCTGTGGGTGATGTCATCAAAGCTCACCCCATTGGCTGCAAGGATTTGATCACCCATCTTGATGCCATGCTGTTCAGCAAGCCCGCCTGGGTCTAACCTGAAGAGAAAAGACACAAACAGCAGTGTAGACGCGCTTTGAGTTTCAGTGAAGTACAGAAGGGCATACAGATGTGTTTCAAGCCTGACCACGTTCATACTTAGACACATAAATTCCCAGTCCAAACTCTTTGCCTCCTCTGATGTTGAAGCCCAAGCAGTAGTCATCAGATGTAGTGAAGAGGTGTACAATCCTGCGGAGAGCGCTGTCCGAACTGGCCTCTGAAGGTGTGCGACCGCTCTCTTCCACCACCATCCGCCGGTGGATCAGGTCCACCCTACGTCAAGCACACACATGCCAAAGAAGACATATTTTTATATGCCCAACAGCCAAACTCCTCTTTCCCACATAAGCTCAGGCTTGTGAGTATCAGTTAATCAACCAGCCATAAAGATCACAGCAGTAATCTATCCACTGCTGCCAGATGAAACCAAGATACAGTATATCCCCAAAAGAGAGATCGCCAGTGTGAGCTACAATCAAATGACAGCACCACACACAACAACATCCATGCAAAGGTCAGCGGTGCTAACAGCTCAGTGATCTACTTTGCATAATATCTACAGTACCAAAGTGTAGGCACAATATGAAGCTTTGTTTGTGCACAGAGGGAAAACATTTTACTGCAGGATATAATTTTGACATCAGCATCTCTGAGCTGTTTGGACTCACCACGTGGTTTTCTCCTTGGAGTAGCGGATGCCGGGGATCTTGCCCACGCGTCTCACCACCATCCTCAGCCTGTTGTTGCCGGTCAAGACCTTCACAGCGCTGCTCATTGTGATGCTCTCCAGGCTGATGCCATTCACCTCCACCAGTTTATCGCCCACACTCAGCCCAGCCTCTGCTGCAGACACAACAAGAACTCAAGATATCACATACAAGCAGAAGTACGCATGAAAAAAAGAAATAAATAAAGCGTGTTGCCGTGAGAATCCTACTAACACAGCATACATACAGTACATCCTCCTAACCTGCAGAGCTGTCGTCCTCCACTTTGCTGACAAATATGCCAAGTCCGTGTTCAGAGCCTCCACGAACACTGAAGCCCAGGCGTCCATCTAGACTTTTATCCACTGTTACTGTGTGAAGGTCTTCACTGTCATCACCTCCTGCAAACACCAAAAAAAATCCACATCATGCTAAATTGCTACATTTAGTTCTTGTTTTTGATGCGTAAGTGTGATCTCTGTTGTATTTATAGTATTCTGGGCCCGCTCTGAACTAAATTTTAACACACTATCTTGAACATGCCTACACCAACGGCATAGTGTGTGGTACCGTGGTAACACAGGATGCAGACTCACCGTCAACAGGTGCATTGATGAGAATGACCCTGCCCATGGGAGAGGAGGATCTGTTTCTGTGACGTTGCTGTTTCTTCAGCATGTAGCGAGGTTCACTGTGGGAACCCCCACTCTGGCCTCCACTCTTGAAACGGGGGTGCCCCCCTCCATTTGTCATCTCCCTCCAGTCAGAGTGGTGAGAAGAGTGAGCCATGTTATTGGTCTGACAGTTCTTCCCTTTGTCATCCAGACAGTAGAGTATCTGGGTTCAGGATGGAAGAGCAGCAGCCTGGGGTTACTCTACAGGAGGTGGGGAACACATGTGGTGGTAAACTGGACCTGTTTGTCTTTCTGCTCCTATTTGAAACATAAAATACTGTAGTAGACACTGGATCTGGCACTTATAAAGCTGGAGGTAACATACCTGATCTTCACTGAAATCCAGTTTAGGACAACAAATGAAGCTTTATTTTTCACAGAAATCCAATCTTCGCAGAAAATGTCACAAAAAAGCTCCATGTTCATCTAAATTCACACCTCTGTGAAAAGTATGGCATTTCCACTTCCACACTGGGCTCCAAATTTCTCAGATTCCTTATCCCAGGAAGTAATTTTTCCACCTCTGAGTCCATGTCCAAGATGCCTGGTTGTTGGCTTTAGCTGAGAGAGCTGAAGGCCTGTCGGCAAAGGAGTCAGTGGTGCATGGTGATTCCCCCTGGGCCATGTTTAATTAAATGGATATCTGCCGTAAGTAGTCCATGATGTGCTCACTAATGTGGGCTCAGGCGTTACAGGTGGGATAATAAACCATGTCACATAGATTCATTTGTGTATAACTATAATCATTACAGCATCGTAAATAAGACATTCAATAGTTGTTTTGTCACACATTTCTATGTCTAATCTGATCATTAGTCTGGTCTTTTACTGATATTATCTCAGCTTTCAAAGATAATTTATAAGTTAACGAGTTGAGTTACATTACAGTAATCCATGAGTCGTAGTAGTTTATAAAGTCAGGCCTTTTTCCAGGGTTTTACTGTTAAAGTGTCTGTCAGCACCACGGATAGCGACTAAACGACGAGCGTTGAATTCAGCGCGTTTTTTTTTCAGGAACAAACTTCTTTCCTGTTGTTACCATGAACCAACGAGGGTGAAACTACAGTGAACTAAGTCTGACAGTCTTACCTGGATGAGCTCGGTCTCCGTCTCACTGGCGCATTATCGGACTCCTCCGGAGAATGTTCTCCAGGCGACCGTCGTTATTATCTTGTAAGCCTTTCACATAAAGCCCCTGCAGGTGCGAAGCCATTAGCGCTGGTGACACTACAGTACTTCCACAACAAACAGAAAATGGTTTCCAGTCCATTGAAACTTGGCCCCAGATAAACCACATTATTGATATCTTAGAGTCCACATGTTTCGGTGAAATTGCAAAGAAGCAGGTGGGAAACTAAGCAGGACCTTCCTGTCACTATTCTCTAAGGCGGCGACAGGAAACAGCACCACTCAGTGGCCAAGTGTTTTATATATCTTAATCCAGGCAGGCCAACACGAACAAATCAGTCATAACAGTAACAGTAAATTAACTATAACTAAACACAAACAGGAAACTTGATCGTGTGGCTTTAGGGGAGCTGTGCTATATTTGTCAGTTTTTTGTGGTTGATTAGTTGTTAAAATAATCATAATTACTCCAAAATGGTATAAACAAATTGCAATGTAGTGCTGGACGGTGGTGACCTCCAGACACTAAGAGAGTATATCTGCCTGGTTGTAGATAAAATGGTTCTAATGGAGGCGTTAAAACTACCTAGTTTACTTATAAAGCCCTGTTAATTATTCACAGCCTTTGTCCTTACTGTGGCATTAAGTCGCTTTCTGTTATTAGAGTTGTAAAACATAAAAACAGGGGCTAGTTTTTATCCAATCATGTTGTGTTCGCCCTCCACGCCCAGAGTTTCCAGCTTCTCTCATTCCCTGTGACGAACAGGGACCCCGTGCTGCTTTTAAACGCGTCCGGACATCCTAAACACAGTTTTAACAGTATTCTAACTTCATGCTATTTGAGTGTTGTACTCTACCACGCCTCATATTCTAGTCAGGTATTGCCTCTCCTCTTTTCAAGGTTAAGAGTTCCCTACTCAGTTACTTATTAAAGTTACACGTTTATTTGTGATGAGGGTTTGTTGTTTTGTCCGCCTCTTCTAGGAGTCATTGAAAGCGTCATTCGTCATCCCGGTGTTTCGGTGATATTGAGAGGTCATACATTTTCAAATAGTGGACGTACAGACGCAGGTAGGTTACAAAGCTGAATTTACATCTTTGTATAATTTAAGTCAGGGTTCATAGCAGTGTTGGCCTTCAGTGTGCAGCTAACTTATCACTTGTGAACTACACTGCTCTCTTGCTGGTTGACGTTAGCTTAGCTGTTAGCTTGACAAGAGAGCGCCGGTGTGGTTTATTTATTCAATGTCAGTCGCGGTTATAGGCATTTAATGCGTTGTTGACGTGCTGGCGACGCGTTTCCGCTCCTCACGCTCATTTAAGTGCTATTATTCGCTACCTTGCTAGCTGTTGGCTACACTCGTTAGCCCAGCTTGCTAACAGGAATACTCGCAGCGTGTCGTGACTTCCCCTTGTCCCATCTGTCACTTAGTGTTTGTCACGCGGTGATTTAGCAATTAGACACAGCATGTAAGGGTTTGCTTTGGTCAGCTCGAGGGAAAACGAGGGAAACAATGACCAAACTTCATTTCCTTGAGCCACCATGTTGGTTGTTATCTCATTTGTGCGCCCAGGAGACACTTTTCCCTCCACATGCAGTTACGTGGAGGGAGAGTACGTGGTACCAGAGAGGCCTGGATCTGAGCGTTACGTTCCACCAGACACTGTTTACTTATTGGCTTTGTCATTTCCATACATGCAAACTCAAATGGCAGCGAATAAGTACAGAGATAGAGGTTTGTTGGCTGAGTAGGATGATTGTGAGTCTGTATGATGTAAGATTTTATATTCATAGAACATACAGAACGCATGCACCTCTGACTTATACTAATTCCAATTTGTATGTCTGGTCAAGGAAAGTCAAAATGTCTGGAGACCTGTCCCTCAACATAAACATTAAGGAGCCACGATGGGACCAGGGCACCTTCATCGGACGTGCCACGCACTTTTTCATGGTCACAGATCCCAGGAATGTCCTGCTGTCGTCTGAGACCCTGGAGGAGGCCAGAGTGACTGTGGAGAACTACAGGTAGAGCACCAGAGTAGTAGTAGTAGTAGTAGACTTTCCACAAAAGCATTTACAATGAGGCTTTCTGTAGCCAGTGTCCCATGTTGGCCATCAGTGCTGCATATTTACTGTTTTTGCTGTTTCAGAGCTGGTATTGTGAAACCTGGCTTGACGGAGGATGAGCTCTGGAGAGCCAAATACATCTACGATTCCGCCTTCCACCCTGACACGGGGGAGAAGATGTTTGTGATTGGCCGGATGTCTGCTCAGGTGCCAATGAACATGTCCATCACAGGCTGCATGCTAACGTTCTACAGGTACAGCACATATTTCAGTTCACGGTTTGGTTTTTAAAATGCCAATTTGAACACAATGGATCAGTGAAGCTACAGAAATAGAAACCTGTCACACTGTTGCACATATACTAGGCAGTTACCATGAGAGTAAAAATGTCAGCTTACTGTAGGTGTATAAATAGACATTCTAATCCCTGCACGGAGTGAAAATCCTCTTAAAATATAACTATTGCCGCTGAATACTGATAAATTACTGGGTTATGACTGAGAGGAAAGCGAAGTCGTATGCCAATGTTGCTTTGTCTGGATATAATTGTTTGAAAACTGGGATTGTGAAGGTGATTTGAAGAAATAAGGGTTAGGGATGAAACATATTGAAATCAAAACTGGTGGATTAAATTAAATTAAATTCAAAAGACCTGCGGTAAATAATTTAAAACCCTTACAAACATTAATAAGAGAAAATAATTTGCCATTTAATTACCATCTTTCCAGTTTTGTTACCAGATGTTTGCCGCTGCTACCACTGGGCGGCAATAAACTCTCATATTTGTAATTCCACATCTGGGGACCTTAATATCAAAAATCTGAAGTGTACATAAAAATGTTTTCACAAACGTTAATTTAAAAAAAAAGTGCATGGTGTGAGAATGAAGTTGTTGTGTGCGGCACATACATGTTATTTTGACATAAATATAAATAAATGTCTAGCCAGGGCTGCTTTTGTGGTTTACTGAGTTAAACTACTGAAACAGATTTATCTTAGTAATGCAGGACTAAAATTGGTTAATAAACTAAACTACTCACACACAGCACTTGTGTGAAGTCATTACTAACAGTACACATAGTGCATATTATACAGCAATTTTTTTCATTTATTGTGGAAGCCTGTAGAACCATTGCATGTACAGTACATTTAGGTTCCAGAAGTGTAGTTTTTACTTTAGAACATGTAAAAGTTTCTCAAAGATATTTCCTTTTGTTTGCAGGACTACTCCAGCAGTGGTGTTCTGGCAGTGGGTTAACCAGTCTTTCAACGCTATTGTCAACTACACCAACCGCAGTGGAGATGCACCGATGACCGTGAAGTAGGAAGAGCTGCTCACCCCAACCCCACTAATTTCTGTCATAACTCTAAGCTAGTGTCTATAGGAAGCTGGGGGGCTGCTATCCTCTGCACTTTCCTGACAGCGGTATTGGGTTCCACTGTTGCATGTAACCATTCACTCGTGCTTATGTAAGCCCTGCTTCCACCACAGGGTCATTTCCTGGGGTGTAGTACTTTCTAAATATTTAGAAACTGTGCAGTATTTCATACACAAGCAATCTTTAAAGCAGATTATTCAGAAAGGTTGTCTGCTTACACTAATGATTATAGGTGTAATGGTTATCTGCATATGATTACTGATAATCAGTGCTTAAGTGTCAGAGGTCTCTGATCTGCATTTAGTAAATGTTATCGACTTGACAACATGACCTTCACCAATGTGTCAGTTCCTCGAGAAGGTGTGATGAATGATTTGGCTAATACAACTGTGCATATTCTCCTCTTTTATTGAAGATTAACCAAAGGTAATGGCATGTGGAGGGAGTTAGGAGAGCAGGGACTAACTTGTTTAATCTTTCTCAGACTTTGACCCTGCTCTGAAAATACAAACAAATTGCTTGAGGGACTTTTTCCCCACATACAGTTCCTGGACTCTAGTTTCTGGGAAAGAATAGTACCATGCACTTACTGATGGAAACAAACCTAAACGTCCACTGTTCCTGACCAATGTCAGGTCAGTACTTTTGAAAATGCCTTCAGGTTCTGCAGAAGTGCAACATTAGCATGCATTTGTAAAGAGTTGAACGGATGCCGTCCTAAATGCAAATTTATGGATTAATAAGAATAAATGTATTGTGGATAGTGTTGCTGTTTATGATGTAAGTTTTTATGTTTACACATTAATATTTGTATTGAGTTCTTTTTAGCAACGTTTACTTTAGTGAACCCTTATTCTCAGATGTGTGCTTCAGCAGAAGTCAACTATTTATGATGTGTGAAACACTGAAAGAGGAAGTGGGCTATTAATGTGTGAAATGTGACTAATGCATATGTTTACTTGCAGTCAGCTTGGTGCAGCCTATGTCAGTGCTACTACTGGAGCTGTAGTCACTGCCCTGAGCCTCAAGTCTCTAGCTGCGGTAATACCTGCAAATACACATAAATAAATGATTCAACTCTGGAAACACTGCTATATATATAGATATATATATATATATATGGCCAGTGATATGAATACATCTCTGATTCTCTCCAATCTTCGCAGCGTCTCCCACCAATCGTCAGCAGATTTGTCCCCTTCGCTGCTGTTGCTGCTGCTAATTGCATCAACATTCCTTTCATGAGACAGAGGTAAAATCTGTAAAGTACAAGCCAGTGAATTTTGCTCTGTTCAGTCTTGGAACTACTTCAAATAAGTTCTGCTTTTTGTTTCTTTTAGAGAATTAAAGTACGGTATCCCTGTGACAGATGAGAATGGAAACAGGTTAGGAGAGTCTGCCAATGCTGCCAAACAGGCCATTGTGCAGGTGGTGGTGTCCAGGATCGGCATGGCAGTGCCAGCAATGGGTAATGTCAACATTATACTGTATCGGCTGCCTTGATAAATCAGCTACAATAGGTGACAGCAGTGCAACAAATGACAATGTGAAAGGGGTCTTTGTACTGATTTGCAGCTTGTTGGCCTTGTAAAGAGGCTTGTAAGGTAACTGTCTGTAATGAAACTGTTTTGCATGAACTAAACCAGAGCTAAAACATGTTAAGAGATATGAATTCACTTTAAAATAATAACACACAAAAAGATGGTGTTTTGCCAACCAGTCATTCAAAACACTGCATATCCATGCACTGGGATCTTGAGCACACATGTACTTTAATGTTTCAAAACCGATGGTGTGAAAAAGTGTCAATTTCTCTCTTTTGCTTTTATTGTTTACATTGTTTAACAGAAGATTTCACATGATGTTTATGTTTTCCAGCCATTCCTCCAGTTATAATGAATGCTCTGGAAAAACGAGCTTTCATGAAAGTAAGTGGATTATCATGCACTTGTTTGTTGTTGACTAAGAAGTTGGTAGATTTGTGCTGTCCAGATGTTTCATGACCCTGCCTCTGGTCTTTTACTGTAATTTCACTGCAGTTATTCCTCCTCTTTTTAGCGATTCCCTGTCCTAAATGCTCCTGTCCAAGTGGGACTTGTTGGCCTGTGGTAAGTGAATGCATCAGGACATTATTGTACAGGTACCAGGATGTGTGTCTAAAGTTTTTCTTTTCTATGTCTTGTTTTCAGCCTGGTGTTTGCGACTCCTCTGTGTTGCGCTCTCTTTCCACAAAAAAGGTATCAAGAGACTCTTTCTTTTGAAGGGTGTTTTATCTTTTGGCATTAATTAACCAAGTTTATCATTTCTTTGTAGCTCAATGAGGATAACTAGTCTGGAAGAAGATCTCCAGGAGAAAATAAGGCAAATGAGTCCTCACACTACCACCGTCTACTTCAACAAGGGCCTGTAGGACCACATAGACATGTTTGTTGTTCGGTGAGCCAGATTTATTTATGCTTTTTCTTTTTTTGTGTATGTACTGCAGCGTTTTTTAATTGTCATTTAGAAAAGGGGATTCACTGGAGGGAAAACAAACCCTTTTTAGAAGGAACATTACTAAAGGTTCTGTCTGTTCCCAGACTGCACTCCTTACAAACTAAACTGACACCTGCTTTTTATTTTTTATACTTTTATTGTTTTGTTGCGTGTTTACTGTCTTCCTCAGCCCATAAGGAGGTGGTTAATGTAGTTTAAGGACTACTGCTAAATGTAAGAGCTCTAGTTTAAAATGCAGACCTCTGCTTGTAAGGTGTGTGTGTGTAATTGCTTTTGAATGTGATGTATAGATATATACATATTTGCCTTTTGTCTAACCTCTTTTTCTAGTCATTGCAAAAATATTGTTTTAAAAAGTAGTTCTATTACACAGTGCCCACAGTATGTATCATTTTCCACATCCTCCTAGTCCTATTACAGCAAATATAAAAGCTGTGTGTTAAATAGCTCTAAATAGTTGAACATTTGATGAAGTTTGGCTTTTGTTGTTTTGTGTTGAGCAGTGTGGCTCCTTTCTCTCTTCAACACTCCTTCAAGTGTACTTATGTCTCTTTGTAGGCCAGGAAATGAGGTGCTAGACACAGATGCACAAGAAAATATGACACGTAAAATGATCCTGTGCTTTGTGAGCAAAGGCTCACAAAGAACAGCATAGAGTACATCAACACTAATGTGGGTGTGGTCTTCGCCAGCACAAGTCTATACTGTTGTCATGGTAAAGGCCTTTCTGCATTTGTTACCACTTTGTGAGCTACTGAAGTCACCGTCCTTAGCAGGATGTTGTGGAGTTCTGTGATTGAGCTTGTTTGAAATCGAGAGGGATGTCCTGCGTAGGTGTTGGGAGTAAATGTTGTGATCTGAATTTGACATTCATGTGACGATCATGAATGCAGTGACACCGACCACAGGCAACCGTTTTTGAACCCTTGTCATGCACTTCATCACTTATACTGAACTGACTTGCACAAGCAGGTTGGAGGGATTTAAAGCAGCTTGATTGTCAGGCAAAGCTGCCTGATGAAGTCAGAGACAGGGTTTTTATGTGCATTGGGTATAGTTCCATCTCCAAAACCGAGTTTACACTACAGCCATTGATTTCCCATTGTACCAAATGAAGTAGCTAATGTGTCCAAATGCTCACATACAAGTCAGGTCGTTTTTGTGCTTTGTGGATGTTTTGGCCGAGATTGAGCTTTTATGATCAAATTAATCTCTTTGACTAAGCTGTAGTTAGGGATAACTACGTAACCAGTTAGTAATGATGGTGCATGCAAGAAAATATAACTTAAATGTAACCCAGTGATGCATATGATTGAAATTTGTGAGAATGGACAGTTTTTCTCCAGAGACTTTAACCTCAAGTTGTGGCTCTGTTAGTGAGTCTAGCAGATGATCCCTGTATGCATAGAAACACTGACAGCTGCTAGTGTTAAAAGACATTTTATTGCAAGTCGTAGTGTTAACGAGATTTCAAATGAGATGTTTCTCCATTTTCAATGAACTTGATGCATAGAAGGAGGGTGATGTGGTTTAACGTTCTATGTGTTTCCTGTGTAAACAAACCCTGTAACCAACAGTAAGATTGTACCAGCCATGCATATCTGTTATTATCAGAGCTGTGTTTAAGTGAACTGATTGTAGGTCTAGATGAACTGTAGCAACTGCACAACTAATGTATTTATACAATGAAACCCTGTTCAGACACAGCGCTCACTGCTTATACAGTATGTAATCCTAAAATCAGTACCAGCTCAAAGTACTGCACAGGTCCTTCTTGAAAAATGTTGCCATCTGATCACATTTCAAAAATGGGATCACGTGCACTGCAGGACAGTGTTTGATTCATTATAACAACTGTATTTGTACTGGTATACAAACATCCTTTATACCGTAGCTGCATCCTTAAGACGTGGTAGTGACTGTGTTCCTGTCGAGGCTAAAACTGCACTTTGTGTTTTGCTGTGTTGCTGTTGGGGTTGTGAGTTATTTAAAAGCAACATTTAAGTGTATATTGAAATTAGTTTTGTCCCACTGCAATTTGTTGAATGAAATCAAAGTTCATTTGATTATTGTCTAGCAGCTTTCAATGCTAATAACCAAGTGGCTCAAGTTTTGCTTCTGTGTTTTGTTTTGTTTTTTGTTTTGTGGCATGTGTGTCAAGAACAAAATGTTTTGGTGAGTAGGTCAACACATCCTGAAGCACGTATCTCTTATGACTGTACCGTACCAACGTATGTCACACCCAGAGACTTCGCCAAAGATGAGATGGGTTTGAATTGTGCAAGAGTGAGGAGAACATGTGTGTAGCTTATAAAGATTCCTTTGAGCTTTGGCAAACGGACCTTTAACTGGCTTTCCTCATGCAGGAACGCTTCAGTTTTACAGAGGAGGTGATCAATATTGTACCAATATACCAAATGTTTTGAAGACCACAAAATATCACAATACATACAAGATAAAATAATTCCCACATATATTTTAAAGGAAATGTCAAATTTCCGATATTCTTTAATTTATAAACATGGTTCTGAAAGCCACGAAAAGTGAAAGATCTTTGCAAATTGAAGGCACAATGTAAAGACAATCTGTTATTTCTAGTACCTTGAAATTAGATCCGTGTCCCTGTCAGTATTGATGCAGTGTTTTCTCCGTATTTTTTGTATTGTAACATGTTTTAATGGATGTGAAACGTATTTTATCCAGAGCAATAAAATAAAATTAAATAAAACATCTGCATAATGTGTTGAACGTCATATTTTAAGGGATGAATGAGATTAAATTAATCTTTTATTTAATTAATTAATTTTTTTTTATTAATCATCTGAGTAATGGATTCAAAAATGTAATAATTTTTTTGAATATACTGAAATAAATGCATGAAATATATAAGAAAATATATTACTACCAATATAACTAGTGAAAGAAGTTAAAAACTTACAAACCTCATAAATAATTTACAAACAAATGTGTCACATGTAACCAAGTGGTGCCACAAGATACAACGTACAAAACCTCTGCTTTAGATTTTAACTTGGGACGATATAAATGCACAAATACGACGAAGACATGGTGATTTATTATTTTTATTGTCTGTAGCTAGTCATGTACAGGCTCACACAGAGGCTTTGTCTGCCTCAGACGCCATAAACATGCCTTAACATGGTGGCAGAGGCGGAAGCTGTGTGTTTGAGCATCAAACCTGCTCCTCTGTGCTGAGTTTAGAGTCAGGTTATCATTATCACACACAGACCACACTCACGCTGCCATGTTGGAGGCTCATATGTATGACGCTGAACAGCGAATCGAATTAAGAAACTCTAACATATACGTTAATATATTAATTATCAAGCATATTAAAACAGAAATATGTGAATCTGTAAATAGCAGATTTCAAGTAAACTGACGTTTAATTACCTGAATTTGAAACCCTTTAATAAACAACCTTTTCACTTCAGAGGTACACAGGAATAATCAGTAATAATGGATCTGATCTTCATTTCAGCAGTAAATTAATGTGCAAACGATAGTGCTATATCATAATATTAGATATTTATTCTAATATTTTAGAGATCAGTGGAATTTGACGGCATCTCTGTTACATTAGGCATTTACTCAAGTTAAACATGCAGTTTCTCAACTCTAGGTCTGAAAACACAGTGTATCTGAAACTATTTCAGAATTTTCTTCACGGCCTCTAGAACATCTGCAGTGTTCACCTTGTCGCCAAATTCCTTCTCATGGTGCTCCAGGAGAATTCCCTGCAACAGAAATGCATGTTTTGTAAAGCTCTACTGAGCCAAATCTTGTTTTAGTTCAGGTTTGTGCTTCCCTACCTGGTTCCCAGGTCCGATAACAAACACTCCCCCAAGGATAAAGCCTTCGCCGTTCATGTTGCCCTGATAACCGGACCTCCATGCACGTATGAAGTTCTGCCACACTCCGAGGCGGATGAAACCCAAACCCCCCATCTTCCTCTGCAGCGGACCGTAGAAATGTTTCTGTGCCCACACAAAGTTTTACCCTTATGAATAGAAAGCCACCATAAAACGCTAAAGACCTTGCAAGACCTTATCTTCATTCATAATAAATCTTTATCTACCACGGCTGACCTTTTCATCTACATAGATATCCCCAGCGAAGTGCGGTCTGAAGTCCTGGATCTCTCTGCCGATGTTCTCTTTCACAACGGCAACCAGAGGGACCCCGAGCTCTTCCAGCTGAGGCTTCAGAGAGGACAGCTCAGAGGCCTCCTACAGATACACAGAGGCAGAAAGACTTACCATCACTGGAAAATACAACTCAGACACTCTACATTCAGCCTCTATTCATTTTCAAACATTATGTTTCACCTCTCTGCACAAAAATCATCCAGGCCGCCGCACCGCCATGACCACAGCACCGGTCTCCTCCCACAGGTTCTTTGCTTTCATGACCTTGTCCTCTGTAGACAAAATAAAGAGACGTCTGATGCATTGCAGACACAAGCAGTCAGTGTAGTGTCACATGTGACACATCCAAATGTTAAATATGCTTAAGAATAAGAGTAACTTATTCTGGATGTAACTGGAGGGTGATCAGAACCACTTTACCTCCTATGGTGGTGCGCAGGTCAGCATCTTCAAGGTACTCCAAAGATGCCTTGGCAGGTTTAGTCAAACACAGATCAGTGTTGGCCAGAAGAATCCCAGCCAGCGCGGCTCCAACAGCGCCCAGTCCCAACGACCACATCCCCATCCCAACCAGATCCTCCTCCCGCCCAGGCACAGAGGACAACACTGCAGCAGAGGAATGTGAGCAAGTCTGAGATAATGGACCTGTTGTAGTGTCCTTTGCCTACTGAGACCAAGCCAGTTGACGAGCAGAGGTGTTATTAAGTAAAGAGTTTTATCTCACACAGATGTCACAAAACCAACAAATTCCAGCTTGTTCCATCTTTGTTTAGAGTTCTCTCCATCTGTTAGCACGACGAATTCTCTTAGCATGAGCTCTCCCACCTCACACTCTATCTACACAGACCAGCTACTGTTTCAATCAGCTTTGACAATTGTCCATATAAACATAAAATATAGTTTTGTCCAGTAATTTACTTATTTACTTTACTTAAGATTTTTAATCAGCTAAACTGATGTACTGCTGTATGAAAATCCAGCAGCTTTATTCATAAGCGTTATAAAAACATTTAACAGCACCTGAAACTGAAAATTACTCTTACACGTCTATGTAATATAATGAAAAATCTAACACAAAGTAGTGGAATGCACTGTTTCTAGTATTTCTCGTTTTGGTTAGGGTAGGTCAAATATCAAAGTCCTTGCCTGGGGGCTTGTTTGAGTTACTGGAATTGGCTTTAGTTTGGTGAAACAGAGCAGACTGCACTCTTTTCAACTGGGACCTGGCTGTGGTGGAGCGCTGGCTGCTTTTGGTAATGCTCCCCAGAGATGGGGCAGAGTAGCGCATGGGAAGCGCGTTCCTCAAAGCTGAACATCTAGACAGAGCCAGCATTTGGACCGTGGTCAAGTCCTCTGACTACACACAGCCTCAAGATTTCACTGGAAGAAAGAAACACACCGTTTTTTGTCAAAGTTAAACCCCTAGTGGCACAAACCATTTCAGTATCAGTAGAAAGCACCTGTTCTGTAAGCCCCATTTTCAAATGCAATGTTTTTACCGAGAAGAAAAACAATCTTCAAAGGTAAGATTGTGGTATAGCAACTGTTAAACAAGTCAGCCGGGTTTAAATCATGCTTACAAAAGGATTTTATCCCTCACTTGCTTTGTAATTGTTAAGGTAGTTCAAGCTAAAACAGCACAATGCGTTTCAATCTTACTGGGGTCTCCATTCTTTTCATTTGCAAATGAACTCCATCACCCTTGTGCATGAACAAGGCATAAAATGCAATGCAAAGACAAACACTTTTCTTACAATTAGCTACATTATTACATGCCATAATTACTTATGATGCATTATTTAATGGTCACATTAGTAGCTAATATAGAAGCAGAATATTTAATTTCTCTATTTAGTCTATACGCCATATACTGTATATCAGTATAAATTAAAACTGTGATATACTAACTTGTCTTCTTCTTCTCGTGAGACTTAACACATCCAGATGCAAGCTTCAAATACCTTATGTGCATGTGTGGCATGGCACTGAGGACAGAAGCTTTAAAAACGAGACACCACGCCTCGATGGCAGGAAGTTACATTGACGACATGCATCTGCAGACCCAGACGCATAATGTAAAGGGCTCACATCACAGGTGCTGCCCAGCAAAATGGTTATGAGGTAATTAAAGACTAGCAAAGCAAATGTTAAACTGGACAAATAACCTAATATGGACAGAATTTCTTCAACCTCAACCAGTATTTTCATTAAATGTTACCTGCATATATACTTATTTTGACAGCAGAAGATCACAGTAAATGATATTTGACATCAAGCCAAGCTTCAGAAAACTTTGATGCAGCTTTGTCACTTTTTTCTGTTGTTTATCAAGCAGTTATTAAAAACAACTTAACACTGCATGACTGTTTTTCAGCGGCTGATCAAATGTGAACTTATTTTGCTGATTTCCTTTTGTTTTAGTCTCACCTCCTTTAAAACCTGCATACAAAGAATTAACATATACTTTGAATGCGTCGCTCTTGCATATAACCTCTTCTCTTTATTTGCCAAGGCTGCAGGAGGACCACAAACTGACCGGACGGACCTTTTGAGGGCAATGACATTTCAAATGACCAAGCTTTAACTTAGAGGATCGAGGGTATTTTCGGCCTGTTTAACCAAAAATAATAAATACTTGGTGTCCTTCAAATACACTGTCACCGTGGACGCGATCACAGAGACGAGCGCGTCCCAGCAGACGAGTTACGTAATAAATATTACACCAGCCAGAAGCGCGTGCTCGTCACGGTCTCATTAAGTTAATGGCGTCATTAAATAACGAAGACACACTCACCAGATTTAATGAAGCGACAAGTTCGCCCTATAATCCAACGTTTTGAATACTGAGCTCGGCGCAGGCGCACTAAACGATCCAGAGCGAAGGGGAGACTAATCGATCGGGATGAAACGAAGCCAAAGGCGGGACAGACTGGAAGCTTTGACACAGTAAATACAGACACGCCTGTAAGCATTTATTGATTTATTCTCCACATGTCAATCGGTTTTGTTAAAAAGAAGCTGTATTTGTGTGCATTTATGAAACATCAGAGCTGCTTTCTCTGCAGAGCTTAGAAACAGATCTTCAGTAAATGCACGAAAGACCATCACACAAGCAGGGCAGACGTGGGGAAATAAACAGTAACACATAGTCAGACATATCTGTAACATATGAGTCTGAGTGAAGTGTGTTAGAAGCTGCAGCCTTATTACATAACACCACTGTAAAAACAGTCTATTCATTCCGGATTTTTACCAGGTCAGCTCGCGTTTTATGGGCTGTTCTAAGGACTGTCAGCATATTCACTTTATCCCCAAACTCCTCCTCACGGTGCTCCAGCAACAGGCCCTATAGAGAAGAAACTCAGTCTTAACTCATGGGAACATCTCGTACTCTTGTTATATATGTATTCTGTTGGATCTCACCTGATCACCTGGCCCAATGACGAAGACTCCCCCTGGCACAAGACCTTCACCTCTCAGGTTCCTTTAAAGCCCTTCCTGTGGGCCACCACACACCGATAGGAACATGGAGAGAAACATCCACCATTTTTCACGGCCGTAGAAATTTGTCTGAGGAAATTAGCAGCTTGATAACTATTTATTTTCTCTTAATATCTTGAAAGGTTTTGCAAGGGCAGATCTTCTGATCCACTAAACCACCCCAGAAAAGTGCTTCTTTTCTGTCTTGTAGCTGACCAGCTCATTGCCAAGATTTTCTTTCACCACAGTGATGAGAGGGACTTCAAGTTCCGGCAGCTGGTACTTCAGAGAGGACAGCTCTGCAGCCTCCGGGTGAGAGAGGAGATCAAACAGCATGCATGAAAGTAAAGTAGTGGTTACTGCATATACTCTATGCACATATACAGGAGTGTCACCCAGGTCGCCGAGCCACCATGATCACACCTCCAATCTTCTCCCACAGAGTTTTGACCCTGTGAGGCTCATAGCCTGAAAAGATTAAGATCATCCTGTTCATACTGGACATTTTCTGGATGCATTTGCAGTTGAAGTGAACTTACTGGAACCAGACTGTGATGGAGCTGATAAGTTCTGCAACAAACAGGTGGTAAACATGCTCCACCGGCAGAGAAAAACACGTCACGTGTCTGCTTCCAAAATGCTCCACAACATATATTTACCATATTAGATGGTAAATTAAGCTGTCAGGGTGTCTGTCGCGTTAATTTATTTGTCATTTAATCGATCATTCAATACATACACAACAGGGTTTTAAAATACAAAGAAAAAAATTATAAACATGTAGACATTTCATGTCATAGTTCAGAAAGCAGACTGGCTCTGTCTCATGTAGCCAGTTTAAAGTCTTTCATGATTAGATTAACAATACGCACAAATACAAACACTATCAAAATAAAAATAGTGATAAGACATTAACAATAATAATATTGTGCAAAATATCTAGGTAAATGCAACTCACTAGACTCGGATTCAGCAATGGAACAATATATTTGCATATTTTATTAATACTTTATGTTGTTGTATGTATTTAAGTAAATTAATACAAAGATTTATAATTCTGTTTTTTAATTGAGTGACATAATTTCTGTCTTGCTGAAATACACACGTGTCAGTGGGTCTCGGTGGAAGTAACGCGTGTGTCTTAGCTTGTCATCAATCTTTAAGCCTGTGTAATAGTTGTGAGATCACCAGCTGTCATTACACAGAGCCAGTGTGACCCCTGCAGTAAGTCAGTAACATTACAAGTCTGCCCAGCTGCTTCAGGTACTAGTTCCTTTTAATTGTTGTAGTTTCTTATTGAATTAATTACAAAAGGTTCAGTGTCATCAGACTCACAAGCCTGTTTTCATGTAACTGAAAACATGACCAGGTTTTTGAAATAGTTGCTCACAAATTTATAGTTTATCATTTAAATTCAAGGATTTTTTTCCCTTTACAGCCCAGTAAAGGACCTCATGCTTTAATACTGTACTTAGAGAGAGAAGTGATTCTGTGGCGAGTTGTGAGGGCATAGTTTGAGAGCTTGTCATCAGGATGTAATAAGCTGAATGTCAGGTTTACACCTTTGGAGTAACTATAGAAAACTCTATCTCTCAGTCTTTCCAAAAACAAGGAGCTGTGCCCCAGTCACAATATAAGAGGGTAGATCACTGCACGTTAGACAGAATTCAGTTGCTTTTTAATTACGCATTGACAGACAAGTGACTTGGACGCATCATGTTCTTGCACTGGCACTGTGGTATTATTTCAGTTATTGGTGGAATGTGCTGAGGGTCCAAAATGACCTGGAATATGGATGGGATAGGATGACACGCTATGAGCCCAGCTGCTGCTCTCCCTCTGGCTGTTTGCTGGGTTGTGTGTCTGCCTGCATGTATGTGTTTGTTATTGTAGGATATTTCAGGGAAGTTTCAGTAATTTTACACTCACAGTCCAATATTTATGGTGGAAAAAATAGTTAATTAGTAAATTGACTGTAATCATTCACTTGTGAACAAACTCTCCTTTGTTGTTGCTCTGTTTTGCTGCCGTCACACATGTACACAAATGCAGAACAGACTCTTCTCCACTAATCCTCCTCTGATGTGGTGGAACAGCCACTCACAGCTCCAGATTTGAACCCCACCCCTCCGTGTAGTGTTTGTATCAACAGGCATTGGTTGACATGTCATATTCTTTGTGTGAATGGAGCCCTTGGCAGAGCAAAGTGGGCTGTAGTAGGAGAAGGTCATCGAGAGTCATTGTAGGTCATTTGAGAAGCAAGATCATCTCTTAGATTTATTTCAAGATGGAAGGAGGTGTGTGAGTTATAACATTTGTAATTCTATTCTAAGGCTAAAAATGTGATGATAATAAACTGACGAGGCTGTAAAAACAGAACAGTTACACGGCATAAATAAATATCCCACTGCTACTTACAGGCTGCATGCGGTATCTAGTGTTTGTTGATAAGTAATATCAACAAACACTAGATAAGGCAGTAGATATGTTGTACACATGGACGCTCCAAAAACGATTCAGTCAAATTCCCAATATATCGTGCCAGCTCTGCCTGCTGTCCAGATGAAACTGGTTTGCAACCAGATGAGCAATGACGAGTGTCCTTGAGCCTGTGCAAACAGTCCAAAAGCCCAAATTCAGGAGGAGGATTTAGGAAAAGCAATCAAATGTGGGGTCTCACCCATCAGTTAGACCCCAGTAATCCACAGTAACAGTGACTCTTTTTAAAATTAAAGACTATTTGATCAGCAGTAGTATCCATGTTCTGTTCTGTGCCAAGTAGCAGTCAAGTTCAGAGTCTGGAGTCCAGCTGTGGCTGAATTGATTGGGTGTTCAGTCAACATTAGGTACAAAGCTGTGCATTAAAAGGCACAAGATTCACATAACATAAACACAAAAGAGTGAGCTCCACAATAACATTGTGTGATGAGGAATAGATCAGGGCAAAGGATTTAAATCATGTTCCCAGGAACTCGTCATAGAAACTATCAGACCACAGGGTACTTTGGCATAGCACCTCTACAGGACTCTCTGGTCTGAGAGAAGTAAATACCAGCAAAACTACTAGTGCAAAGAACCAACGCTCTGATAACGTAGGGTACTACTGCTGCCATTCCTTCAGTCCCTCTCATCCCAAACCATCTTAACTGGATTCAGATCAGGTGACTGTGGAGGCTAGGTCAACTAATGCAGCACTCCATCACTCCTTCATAACCTAGAGGTGTGTGTGGGATCATTGTCCTGCTGGAAAACAGGAAATTAGTAAAACATTTACGTTAGTTCTGCTGTCTCTGAGGCAGGTCATTCTAATAAACCTAACCCAGCACTAATAGAGCTATTGACTGTTCACCCATCTATGTCACAAATGAACTCTTGACCAGGCAGACTGGGAACTGAAAACCGCTCCATGTCAGGATCTACAGCACCAAAGTGTGCTAAAAGTGAATACTTTCTTAATCCACTGTATCTTATCCTCTCCTGCCAAACTGGAAACCCCCCTTACAGCAACGCAAAGGTCATCAGGCCTTTATCATTTTACACTTCATCTTCTGAGAGGCCCAGCAGGTCTGGGGATGAAGGTTTAGGGCAGTTTGAACTTTAAACTTTATCTAAAGTGTGTCCTCACTAGGTTGCAAAAATCTACCTCTGCATCGACCATGTATAGAACACAAGTGGCCGCAAGGATTTTAGAATACACAAATGTTGTTGGTATCCCTCCATCAAAGAAAGAAAAACCCGGTCACTGAAATAAGAATAAAAATAATATGATAAAATAATGTATAATCTGAATACGTATTGGAAAGAAATCTCTTTCTCTGATTGGACGCAAACTTAAAGAAAGTCGGCTTCTCTTTTTCAGGTAGCGTTATGTTGCCTGTTTTCACCCTGGCACACTTATGCCAAAACAAACAGAGGTGTATCAGACAGAGGTCACTAACGGTGGCATCAGACTGGCTCACGCTCTTTGCCATCAGAAGGACGTCCATGGCATCTATAACTTAATAGTAGCAGATGCTAGTCCTGTGCATGTGTGTTTCGCATCATTTTTGCATAACGGTTTAACTATATAACTACTAAAATAACTATCAATAAAATATAAAAAAGCATTAAATATTTGTGGCAGTTTGATTAACATGCATAGTGTATTTCCACTGCAACATACTTATTATAACTTTATGCCAATGTTTTATTTACTTATTCATTATCTTAAGATAAGGATAATTTAGGTTGGACTTTCTTCTTAAATTCACTCCTAGTAAAGTTCTCTTTTTCTTTCTCAAAACCAAGTTAATGCCCACTGGAATTAGAGCGAGAGTTTAATAAGAGATGTGTTTGTTTCTTACTGTGCTGCAGAGGCTTTCCACCATATGAAAAGGTGTGTGTGTAAGGACAGTGTTTTTTTTCTAACCATCTGTTTGTGCAAAAACACAGACACAATGAGTCACCTGGAAAGCTTGAGATATCTGAGAGACACATCTTTATGATTTGATATTCCTTTAGAAAACGCCTTGATATTTTCTGTAGTTGAGCACAGAGGCAAGAGCCTCAGGCTGGAACAAAGCTGGAAAAGAGCATTCAGACAACAGGTGACTATTAGAGATGGAAAGTAACTCATTAGAAATACAAACGACACGTTTATTTTCTTCTTTGAGACACTAAACCTTTACATCCACTAAATTTAAGTTTTCACTTACACAATGTTAAAAAGTAACAGTACATTTCAATGACACAGTTACGCTTTACTGCTGACTGTAAGACCAGAGAAATGACCACATCAAATGTGCCTTTTTAGTTAAATAATGACTTTTTTTTCAGTTAATAATTGTTGCAGCTCTACATCGTGTTTATTTTGGTTTTTTTCTGGTGCTTGTAGTTCAGTATGTTCCTCCTCTATACTATTGAACAAACTCACCCTAACTTTGTACAAATGCTGACAGCAATTGCATAATTTTGACGACAGCTACCTTTTTGCTCTGTGCCTCTGTCCATAGGTTGCCCCAACCTGACCCAGCAGACAGAGCTGTCCCACCGGTGTGAGGGGGGAGGGGAAGCCCCTGTCTGAGATGTCCCCGCTCTCACCCGGGACATGTAACACGATAAAGCACAGCTGTCTAAGTGGAGGCAGAGGTGACGACTACGAACACACGTCCAGGCACCTCACTGTGCACAAGGGGTTAATATGCACTTTCCACACGCTGGAATAGTTTCCCATCATCCACTCCCCTGTGGAATGGATTGTCCCATGGATCCACATCACGTGTGTGAGTGAGAGTGACAGGGAGTGTGTGTGTGTGTGTGTGTGTGTGTGTGCGCGTGTGTGCGTGTGCGCTCTCTTAGCCATATATATTGGGCCATGTGGACCCAGACGTGGAGTTTTGAACCACTTTATATTGGCTGCAGGGCTGTTGGATCTCCCTTTCTTCATTTCTCTCTTAAAGAGAAGCCAGCAGGACTATAAAGCAGCCTTCAGATCTGTCTGGACTGCCTGTTGGGGGAACTGACGCACACTTTCTCCCTGAGTGTACAGATTCTCGCTGAGTGCTTGGCCCTGTAGAATAAAATGAGCGATCTGCTGGAAGACGGCTCTTTCATGTTCACGTCAGAGTCTGTAGGAGAGGGACATCCTGGTGAGTCTGCAGTCGGCTTTACCTGTGTGTGAACTTAAGGTGATGTGAAATGTGAAGTGTTTCCAGGTTTACAGTGCGACACATGTTCTTAGCGTCTGTATGCTCAGAAGCGTTAACGTCTACTAAAGGTTTACTGTTGTTTTGCTGAAATGTGTGTGTTAATAAACTCTATAGAGGCTGGACAGCGCGTCCATATGTCCGTAACAAATCCACTGTGTTTTTACTCTCCAAGCGCGGCTGGTATTCCATTCACAGCAACATGTGTTTACTGCCCTCACTCTCACTTAAGGGCAGCAGGACGTGAATGTGAGCGTGGCGGGCTGGTGTAAGGTTGCACGCTGAAGAAAAAGTGGCCAACAGAAGACACAGAACAGAGCGGACTCCATGCTTGTTCTGGGACACAAGCCCAATGTCGATACGAGTCTGTCAAATAGGAAAAAAATCACCTGTAATGCACAGAACGTGAAAGTGAGCCTTCGCAGTCTCCCTGCAGTTTGATAAGATACGTTCTGATAACACAGGCGAGATTTTGTGAATAATGAGACAAACAGATGAGTTCGTGACCTTAGACCTTAGTTATATTATTTCATGTTGGGAACAGTTGTCATTCAAATCCAACAAGTTAACAATCACATGTTGGCGACTAACTAACACAGTTGTACAGTTGCCTTTACTGGAACAGCTCTATTGTTGGCATATTGTATTAAATGATCTCTTAAAATACTTAATCTTCAAGTTACTTAAGAAGCAGCTGCAGAAGGTTCTACATACATCAGAAACGGCCTGTATAATGGAAAACCTAATAGCAGGTTAAAATATAAAATGTACTCTACCCTTTAGCTTTCACAGTGTGTTGTAATCCTTTCACAAATATGTAACCTTACAAAGTCCTCTGTGCTAAATCAATAATCAGTCAACTTAACCAGTTGCACAGCTTCACAGATAATGACACAACACCTGTGAGCCCCCAGGATTACATAAGAATACTGAGGAGAGAAAGCACATGCAAGAAGAATTAAGAGAAAACAGACGCACTGATAACGTAATTACAATCTACAAGGCACATAGGCAGCATTTTACAATTAAACTGACTTCGTGGTTTAGTGGTGTTTTAAAGACAACTCTTTTGGACTCTGCTTTGATAACGCTGCGGTGACACGGTGAACACTTTCTGCTTGTTCTTTTCTGGAGGTGCGTGGCCTTGGTGAAGGCTGCAGCACAAAACGTTTTATTTGATAACAAGGCTCGAGGTCTGGGCTGTTCCCACAGATAGTTGATTCAGGATCACACCTGTCACCAAGACATGCAGACGCACACCTGCAGACAGCAAACTCAACCTGACATTCTATAATGTAGGTCACCAGCGAAGCTTTGTGATCCTCCACAGAGTCAGTGCGATCACACGTTTATGTTGTTTCTGATGTAACACACGTGTGGCATTGCTTCAGCTGGATGACAGAGCCATGAATGGAGTGGTCTGAGGGCTATTGTCCCGCTGAGGGCTGCTCTCAAGTCCAACTGATACAACTAATCCAACACGCGTCCTGTTGTCTTGCACAGAAATAATTATAGCCAACAAAACGTGCTGTGTTTTGTCCTACACTGCTGCACACTAACACTGGGCTCATTTAACTTTAGGTCAACTCTCTGTTCTTTGTCAAACCTTTTGCTCCAATCATTTCCACAGACAAAATTTGTGACCAGATCAGTGACGCTGTCCTGGACGCTCACCTGAAACAGGATCCAGATGCCAAAGTGGCCTGTGGTAAGCAAACTGCAATTCACACTATGGAGATGTACTGAGATTTTATGGAGGTTTTATCCCTTAATCCTGATAATGTCACTCGTGGTCTAATTCCGAGCAACTCGCAAACAACTTTCCAAAGATTGTATAACATTACTGCACATCTGTGGACAGAGACGGTGTGTAAGACTGGCATGGTGTTGCTCTGTGGAGAGATCACGTCTCGGGCCAACGTGGACTACCAGAAGGTGGTGAGGGACACCATAAAGCACATCGGCTATGACAACTCTGACAAAGGTGTGAATACTGTGGTAAACAACAAAACTAAGGTAACATGTAGTTTGTGTTTCCAGCTTTCCTCTCATGTTCTTGTCCTTGTGCAGGTTTCGACTATAAGACGTGCAACGTGCTGGTGGCTCTGGAGCAGCAGAGTCCGGACATTGCTCAGGGGGTCCACATTGACAGGCAGGAGGAGGACATTGGCGCCGGGGATCAGGTAGTTCCTCAACAACTACACGTTGTTTCATGTTGAGTCACCACATCTCACAGTGTAGCGTAGTACATGTCCTGCTACTGATGCTACTTCACCGTCTCTCTCTGCCGTGCAGGGGCTGATGTTCGGCTATGCCACAGACGAGACGGAGGAGTGCATGCCCCTCACCATCGTCCTAGCACACAAACTCAACGCGAAGATGGCTGAACTCAGACGCAACGGCACCATCCTCTGGCTGCGTCCCGACTCTAAAACGCAGGTGAGATACATGTGACAATGCTCAATAAAGTTCTACAGTTCTACACACCACAGCAGTTTTCATGTGAATTAGTTTATTGTTTAGTCTGGGTTTTCCCCAGTGGACTTATTTTAAATGTATTTAATTACTACATTAGTAATCACAATAAAGCCTGGCCGTGTGTACTAATATCTGGCTTGTGTGTGTCTCAGGTGACAGTACATTATGACCAGAAGGACGGAGCTGTGATCCCTAAGAGGGTGCACACTATTGTGATCTCTGTGCAGCATGATGACTGCATCTCTCTGGAGGAGCAGAAGAAGGTCCTTAAGGAGAAGGTAGAGGCTCAGAAACACGCCTAACTGGGCTTGGACTAAGGTTCTGCTAGTTAGCTCTGTGGATTTAATTCTGCATTTACTCTGTCAGGTGATCAAAGCTGTGGTTCCTGCTAAATACTTGGATGACAGAACCATCTATCACCTCCAGCCTAGTGGCCGCTTTGTCATTGGAGGACCTCAGGTGATCATCGCACGCTGCAACAACTGCGCATCTTATCCGCAAGCCAGCGATTTTTGCTCACCTTCCTTTTTTGCCCACCAGGGGGACGCTGGCGTGACAGGCAGGAAGATCATCGTAGATACATACGGAGGTTGGGGAGCTCACGGTGGAGGAGCCTTCTCTGGTAAAGACTTCTCGAAGGTTGACCGCTCTGCTGCGTACGCCGCTCGCTGGGTGGCCAAGTCTCTGGTCAAAGCCAAACTGTGTAGGAGGGTTCTGGTTCAGGTGAGAGGACAGCTTTTTGACCCATGGGTGTGCATCGAGTATGTACTGATGAATGTTTATTCTGTTGTGCTTTGTAGGTGTCTTATGCTATTGGAGTGCCCCAGCCTCTGTCCATCTCATTGTTCACCTACGGTTCCTCAGAGAAAACGGAGTCAGAGTTGTTGCAGATTGTCAACAAGAACTTTGATCTGCGACCAGGAGTGATTGTCAGGTGACCCGTGAATACAGCCCTCGTAGTATCACACTGCAGTAATCCTGGAATGTGCTCATGGTCTCATCTGTATCTTCCTTTAGGGAACTGAACCTGAAGAGGCCCATCTACCAGCAGACGGCTGCTTATGGCCACTTTGGCCGACCAGAGTTCAGTTGGGAGGTGCCTAAAAAGCTTGTCTTCTAAAAACTCCACCTGCTTCTCCTGGTTGACTCTGGAGGCTGAACAAGACACCTGACAGCACATTTATTCAAATAGGAAGACTCACAGCCAAAGTTAGTGATCCATCCACTTTAAAGGAGGCAAGAAGGTCGTTTAATGGACATTCTCTTAATTTAAAGACAGATGTTGCAGAGGACATTAACCACTTGTTTTCTGGCCCACAAATCCTCCAATCATACGTCAGTAGCTGAGCATTTTTCCTATTACCACAAAAGAAAACACCACAGCAAATAAAATATTCTGAATATAAATACACTACAAGCAGAAGGATATTTTATTTATAACTGATAATTTATTCAAGGTGCTATTGTCAGCTGCATGTATTTAATCAGGAATTATTATATGAATGTCAACAATGTACCAAAGGCTTTGCTTTAGCAGATTAAATTTTTTCTGTTGTGACTGTAAAACGCCTTTTAACAGGTAGAATGAGGTGAATGAAATGATGACACCAAGAATTCACCTATGGCTTAGTAGCAAACCCAAAGCATACATGTCAAGAAGCTCTTAATATCAGCACTTTTTGGGAAGAATCGTTTCACTTTTAGATCCATGTGAGCTAAATACCTTGATTTAGATGCAGGTTTTCTTGCATTTCTTCCGGTATCTTTAACGTATTTTGCTACTTGTTTGCTCTACTTAACAACGTCCTGTACTGTTGTCCAGTTACACGTAAGCTTTACACAGTTTAGTTAAAAGGGGAGTGTTTGAAAATGTTTAATCGTTATTTAATTTAAACACGTCTGAGTGTTACAAGCCTTCATGTCTGTAGAGCTTTACCACTCATGGGGTGTTTATCCACAGCCAACACTGTTTTTGTAAGAGACGTTTTTCCTCTATTTAATGTCAGCTTCTGTCAAGTTTGTCACATGAACTAGACAATGTAAATAATTCAACAATAAAGGAAATTAAAGATATTAAACCCGTTTAGCTCTACTGTTTTTAATTGTTTTTTTATTTTTTGAACATTATGGCACACATATACAATCATATATGACTTCATCAAAATAGAATTTAAAACCCAGTCCTCTTTGGTTTTCATTATCATTATCAAAACAAGGCACATAGGCAGCATTTTACAATTAAACTGACAATTAGCTAGAGAGTAAGAGATTTCTGAGGGGTTACAGCCAGTTAGTGTGTCAGAATGCCCTTAGCAATGATCGACTGATTGAATGAATAAGCTACTTTGTCTTGCAGATATTCAACCATGTGTACAGGAGTGTTTCTTTTTAAGCTTTACAGTCTTGATTAACAAATATTATCTATTACATGGCTAATCCATCCTGCAACTGGGGGGAAATCAGTTGCACCTACAGCATACTACAAAAAACAAATATACATAACGAATCTACATAAACATAACTCTGTTAATGCAAAGACAACAGAAGGCAGAAGCAAAAAGATAATTTTGCTTTGAATTAAATGATGTAGCTGGTGTCGTAACAGTTTCCTGAGTGCAAAGATCAGACACTAAACGACAAAAGGACAGAAGAGAAACGGAGACGGAGCAGGCAACGCATAAGAAACGTGATTTTTTTTGTTAGCGTATGACTGGATACAGGAGTGTTATGCATAGAATTCTAACTTGCGTAAACCACCGAGTCAAATTAAACACTTTAGAAAATGTGTAATGACAAGATGAGCAGCATGAGAAGACCATAATTTGGCTTAACATTAAAAATGCATCCAATCAAAACCTGTCATTTAAAGGATGGTAGTGTATGAAGCTCACACCTTCCTTACTTATCACTGCTGTAGCTCCACCTTCTTAGAAACCACCATAAAATAAATGCATATTTGGCCTAAACCTGAAACCAACTGAATGCTCTTGCCTGTAGATAGAAACATTACATTTTTTCAAGTAGAAAGCAGCACCTCCTGTGAGCTGGTCTACAGCCTTACAGCGTCCAACACAAACCCACGCAATAAGCCGTCTGACCAGTAGGGAGAGGCAAGTGACCAGTGGACTGGCTGGTGTTGCCAAGACGTCCCAGCTCGTTCCACAGAGCAGCGTCCACAAGTTCTTCAAGTTACGACTTGATGACAGTATTCACACATTCAGTCTGAGAGTGAATTACTATACTTTAGTCCTCAGTGACAGACTGTAACCAACAAAGACTGACACAACCTCTGCACAGTGCGAGTAGATGTGGTGGTAGGGAGTTAAAACAACATATCTGTTTTGGTATTCCTGGCATTGACAAGTACAAATAAACAAAAAAAAAAATCAAGGATTTCGTTTGCTTTTTGCTTTTAGCACCGAAGCCACAGACTGACATATTTTGGCATCTGCTACTGCACAGTACGTAACACTTGTTTCCTTCAGCTTTGATCCTAACTAGTTGGACATGCTGTAAAAACTCTACTATGGACAGTGCTGTTCTGAAAACCAGAGATGTTAGAAGCTTTTACTCCTCATTGTTAATGAGACGCAGACCTGATCCATAGGACCTGAAAACATGTGTCACAACTCAATAAACCCAGAGCTCTGGCTTGAATTAGCTGCTACCTCTGGACATTGTGTCATGTCTCTTTGAATATGCATTCAGAGGTCTACAGAGAGGACACGTGTGAGGCTTAGGCCTGACATAGTGTTATAAGAAGACTCGACAGACTTGAATTAATGAGGCACTAGATCTACTGGACGTTCAATACGCAGATAAAAACCTTTCTTTGACTTTGGTTGAAATGTAGCGGTCTGTCGTTGGCAGTCTGAGTAGTTACAAAAATGAGCTAAAAGCAATGAAAACTACATAAAGTAGGCTGTTAATTAATGAAGTGATTTCAGTGATTGCTGTTCCACCCCAGGGTGAACTACGGAATGCATTTATCCTTCGGTTTAACAGTCTATATAAATGTATTGCATTCAAACATTATTTGGTGGGTAAGCAAGGATCAATCCTTCCCCCACTAACACAAACATCTCTTTTCCCTCTCGGTCTGACTCGCTGTCATACTGTCAGCCGGGCCATTGTACTGCGTTACAATCAAAGCATCACTGCAGAGCATCAAGGCCACTTATTCAGTCAGGTTACAGGATGTGATATGTTTTCTTGTTCAGATTGCTAGACATTCAGGACAAGAATGTTTGGGCAAATTTTGGTTTCAAACTTGTGTAATGTGCAAAATGCAAACAAGTTCCTTAGAGACACAAAGCTCTGATGTTAGAACGATACAAGCTGTACTCTCCAGCAGTGGCCGCATGTCTACATCCATCGAGTTGAGTCTGCTCTGCCACGAATGGCTGCTGCACTGGTCTGCTTCATTTCAAAGCTTTGGGCGACTCTGAATCAACTCAATCAACAGGATGTGTGGTCAAGCTACAGTATGGCCATGCTTTCAGGTGAGTGTGGATGCGGTTGGGTGTGTGCCCCCAGTGCGTCCATCTTGTGTTCTCTCCCATGCCCCGAGGCCCCTCCTCTAGCCAGCACCACCATGGTATCTCCTGATATGCTGGCAAACTCAAAGGCAAACGTCCCATAAAACAGCATGACGATGACGCAGAACACCCATTCAAAGATGGCTGATGCATGTTGCAGGACGAAGCTCTCCTGACAGAAAAACACACCACCTGGGGAGCATGGTTAAGGACAGCAACAGACTGAAATGCTTGTGTGTAGACACAAGCCACATACAGTATAGGTCCTAAGTCTAACTTTCGCTTTTCTTTGAAATAATAAGTGATCCAAGCAAAAAAGAAGAGACAGGAGAGACGCTAAAAACTAAGATTAAACTTTTCTGTTATTAAAAGACATTTAATTCTAGACGGGCAACTGTTGTAAAGCACTTGACAACCTTCAACGCTGCCATCTGTTAGCAGCTGCAGAGGATACTGAGCACCAAGGCAACGAAGGCCAGCAGGGTCATGCAGAGACGGAGGTGAGCCACATTGTACTCCCCTTGGGTCTTAGCCAGTCGGTAGGTCAATGCTGACTGCAGGCACACAAACAGCATACTGGTAGGAAAGGCGATGCCGGCTCCGACATAGTGGAGAACTTTGGCATAATCCACCTGTCATAAGGGGAAAAAAGAGGAGAGAGAGCTGCTGGGTTAGATTATTAATATACTGTATAAACATTTGACAAGAAGAACAAGTGATAAAAAAGGGTGATATGTACAAAACAGCGAGCAACTGAACGCCTCCTTTTCCTCCGCTGCTCACAAGAACAAAGGAACAATACACAACAGAGCTGCTCAGGAGCATGTGACTCCCACTGCAGGATCCACACACGCACAAATCCAGACACGGAGAGCTCAGACAAAGTGATCAGAACAGACAAGAGGGTCAATAGACATTAGCCAAAGCTACGAACACATCTCTAAGGACAACAATAATTTACCCACATGACTAGGTTTGCTTTTGTTGGCCAGATGGTTAAAACCTCGTGTTTGGAATAAAAATGTCTTTTTGAACCACATAATTCTAAGAGATCATTAGAGCTACAACCCAGAAGTTATTCCTTTTGGCTTCTAAGCTACTTGTCCATTGAACCGGCGAGTACATACTGTACATTCTTGTGTCGTAGACTAATCCCTGAAGTGAGAAACCTCCAGAATTGTCAATATGTTAAATAACCCACAGTAATATGAGTCTTCCCCTCAAAACCACCTGCAAAATCTCAAGAACACGACATCTAGCACTTCCACATTTAGACACAGGTGTTTGTCTGCAGCAGTAATTACATTTTAGCCTAGTACTGTTCATAGCAATCTGTGTTTATTCACCTGCATCATCTCTGCATCTAGTACAAATGGTGAACTGACACAGTGGGGGTCTGAGTGCTCCCTGCATTCAGTAATGGAAAAACACACACACAAACATCAACCATATGCTTGCTTTTGCTGGCACTGCCCTGTTTTAACTGATGTTGTAGGCATACGAAGGTTAAAAACAATAAATTATGTCTCTACTGGACATGAATAGACAGAAATTATATTGGTTTTTATATGCAATAAAAATATAATAATACATGTACATAATAAACCACTCCACAACATGTTTCTGTGTGGCTGCCCGATGTCCCAGATTCTGTAACTAATTGCAGTCATTACCTGCTGGCTTAATGGTGCATTAAGATACAGAGTAAACCTAAGCTCTTCCACTGTGTAGGTTTTCACACTTTATACCTGATGCCAGGACCATGTGCTGTCACGGTTGGGAGGCTTTCAGAAGATAAAATGGAGGCTGGGGGTGAGACGGCTTCAGATTAAATGATGGTGACAGCCGTGGAGTTAGTAAAATGTGAGTGAAGCAATGAAGACATAAAATATGTAGAGACAACCTGCCTGTTGAGACCATCCTGATTCCTTAAACTGGTGCCTTTATACTTACTTATACTAGTTATACTGTAGCTCTATGTGACAACGTAATTCAAATTGATCATATCAGCCTGCTAGAAGATCTGCTGCAGGCCGACACTGACTGAAGTGACTGAAGTGAATGAAGTGTGGGTACGGTGGCAAGATGTGTGAGAACAAGCCCAACTGACTTCCAGCTTCAGTTTTCAGTGTCTGGAAACGAAACCAAGTGATTACAACACATCTGCTATAATGTGTGTTTATCTGAAGAGCATTGTATTACTTCAACCAGCTTTCTGGTTCTGGACAATATCAATGTTGTCTTTTTAGCCTAATTCGCCTCACAATTCATGAGAAAGTACCTGTGTACTGTTCTGTATCCAGTCTTCTTAAGCGAGGCTGGGTTCGAGGTGTATCCTGACATTGGGTTTATGCTAACGAGGTGTGTCTCTTCGTCTGCTTCCCTTCTCTCCTCTTCCTGAAGGCAGCTTTCAGTCCGGCCTTGTCACACACAACGTCCTCTGTGTGGCAGCAATGTGTTTCCCCATCATCTATTGATGTGTTTCTTTGCCCAAACTATCAGACCGCCTCACAGGAAAAGCCCCTGTGGCCACACCACAGCTGTGCTGCCAAAGTCTTATGTAACACTCCAAACTGAAGCAGTTGCCATTACGCCGTTGCTCATCAGTATCGTTTTCTCCTCCGATTACTACTTGTTTCTGCTTTTTTTCCTTGGAAACTGCATCTGTGTGTCATCTCACTTGGGTCTGTGCTTCATTTTGCAGCAGGATTTTCTATTCTATTATGTGGTTTCCATAGTTTACACACCATCAACGATATCTCTATTTCCATCCCACTGGAATGTCCCTGACTGTAAGAGATGCAAGTCTGCAAGCAAGCTGTGATTGGTTATAAGGGTAGATGGGGCCTCTGTCTGCCCAGCTCCTCTACATGCATGGCCAGACATGATGACTCACTTCCCCCTGGCTCTTCCCAGATAATTCCTACCAGAACTGCAGAGCAGAGAAGCGGGAAGAAGGTGAGGCTGAACTGTGTGGACTCTCAGACAAACAGCCACTGCACATCTGTTCAACACACTCCTGTAAAACGCTTCTTCATCATCACACAGTCCCATAGGAAGAAACATCAGTAACTGCCTCAGTATTCAACTTTCTATAACACATGTTAACGCGACATGTTATTAATCGTGATATAGATGGCACCTAAATAAAAAGTAATAGCTTCCCTTCAAACTCATGTAAACTCACTAAATTCCCCAAAACATCCCAAACAAGATTAAATAAGAGCGAGAACATATCTGAGCATCTTTTCCATTCTTCTTCTATTTTCAAAGATGTATCCACACTTGTATCATAATCCAAAATGTTTGCATTTTCTTTTATTTTATCAGTTTTCAGATCCCACACCCCTCATTTTTATGAAAGTGCTCTTTCCCTCTCTGAAAAGACTCGTGGTCCAGGCGTGCAGCCAGGGCTCTAAATATTTAAACTTGAAGAGATTCCTTCCCAAAGAACAAATATCTACAGGGCAGGAATTCAGGTTGAGTTTCTTCACGTGAAGCTGTAACACTGAACTACCCCACAGAGCAAACTTCAACAAAACCTAGTGTAAATTTACTCTGAAATACAGTTTGTTGCGTATGTGAATAGAAGCAGCCATTAGCAGACAATTAAAGCAAAAGGCAAAGAAGTTCAGTGAATCATTTATGACAAATTACAGTAAAATGCTCATGACAATAGCCTAGAATGTGTAGGTTAGGATTATCAAGTCCACATTGGACGTGTTGAAAAACCATAAAAAACAACAAAACCTCACAAGCAAACAAACTAAAACCACTTTTGGCATGTTTGCAGTTTTGCAGTTATGAAAACAGTTTGTTGCTGATTGTGCCTGATTGTCTTTCTTTGCATTTATCATCTGATTGCTACAATTCTACATCTATGGTTTTGCTATAGCTTGGTTTTATATTGCCTTTGGTGGATTAGCAAGCTTGTATAGTGTCTGGTAGATGAGATGTTTTCCCTGCTGAGCTTGTTTATGCGCCACAGTGTTTGTTTTACTCCTTACCTGGAAGTTGCCCACCATGATGAGTCCAGCAGCACAGATCCAGCCTGTGGAGAGACTCGCTGTGTTGAGAACACAGTTTTGGTGCTTCTCAATGACGTGGGCATAACGAAGCAGCACAATCACCATAACTACAGAAACACAGATTCATAAAGAGACAGAGTCAGCAGAACACATTAAAAACTCACTGAATCACTGGTGAAGAATAGCTGACATTATTCTGGGCTGCGCTGGTTATTTCACAGTGCCTGGCTTTTACGTAATCATAACACTCACACACCTCATTTGGCCAAGAAATACAACTCTTTGGAAGCAGTTTGAGAATTACAGGAAGTCACATTTCTCTGCCTAACAAGTGAGAACATGAGAGGCAGGCGGTGGCGGGAAAGTGAGAATGATACATGGGTGGGGGTCTCGTGTAAGACTCAAAAGGTGAAAGGAATTGAAGTACAGTATATGGGACAGATGACTGCCGATGTGCTAATGGGCTGCGACTAGGGGCATTGTTGGTGTGCTGGGGAGCTGACGCCTGCTTGGTTTCTCATTGTTAGCTCCTCGCTGGCTGCCTGACGAAGGCTGACTGGGCATGGTGACAGCAGGACAGAGGGGGTGAGAGGAAAAGACGACGCTGGCAGACTATTAGAGGGGACAAGGAGCCCGTCGTGTCTTGACCTTAAGCTCATACAGTCCCAGAGACTAAACTGTTGCCTTAAGTCTGTCACTATCTGTTAGCAGGAGGCCATTTCAGAGGCTCTACGCTGCCAAAAAGAGAGTCATGTAATGTGTGGTCACAGAAAGGAACACAAAGTCACTGCAGGACCGAACAGAGCAAAGCTTTGTCTTCCCTAGTTTGGATAAGTTGTGGCCCGTCTGTTGTGGTATTATGTACAACTGGAATTCACAATGTTGAAAGTGTGAAACAAATGTTAAGACTAAATTGGATTTTTTTTTTGTATTACAACAAGATGAATGAGTCAATTACAGTTTAACAAAAATCTGATAAAACCAAGACAGGGCTAGAAATATGATTTATTTTATATGTATATTCCTAATGGGTCCAAATACATCAAATAGCTGAGCGTTATATGCTGAAACGTGATGCGTTGAGTCGTTTCCAGTAGATTACACAACCACCACCTTATTACTCAAAACCAAACATGATAAGAAGTTTGGTATATAGAGCATCTACCTGAACTGAACACAATAGATATAATAATAAATGAACATCTAATCTTAAAAAAGCTTATATGATCGTTATCTTGGTTCATGTCCTTGAGTTCTACCTTGTGAGTGTGTGCTTTTGCCGTTGTGTGCTGCTATTCTTTCCAGCATTAGATTCATCTTAAAAAGTGGCTTCAGTTAAATGGAAAAACAAATAGTGTCTCCAGGCTCGGAAACAGTCCTTGCTTTTTTCTCTCTTTTCCTCTTTTTTTAAATGGGGAATGTACTGTTTTCTGAAAGCACAACACATTTACAGATTATTTCATTAGATTCAAGCGTTGCCGTTTCACTGTTCTACAGTTTGACGAACGTGACCTTCTCATCACGACAAATGAGGATGTTCGAACAGATACACCTAAAAAGATTAAGGCTGCAGACATGTGTCTAGTTGTTCCTGTGTATCCTTCCTGTCCACATTACCAAAACGTTTGTGCTGACCGGTTACTACAAACAGTTACAGTCTGATGAGTAAGCAGTACGGCTGACCTCCGCTGTCAGAAGGTCAGGGGAAGCTGCTGTCTGAGATGCCCACCAACAGGAACAAGTTTACATGAACACGGCATGATAGTGTCTGCAACACACCCGTAGCTTTGGCCACCTTGCACACAACCTTAGAATCTCACTGCTTTATTCAGGAAGCACAAGAGCGGAAGCCGACTGTTTCGTACGTTTCAGCCCTGCTGCACTCTCTCCCACGGGAGGCGTGCAGAGAAAGAATACATGCTTTGTCTTCGCAACATTGTATGTGAAGACTGGCAGAGAGGTGGGAACAGGGGTTAAAACGAGAAGAAGAATTGTGAGGTAACAGGCATTCACAGACTCCGCGTTATCCCGGACTGAACCCCTGAGCCGAGAGGAACAGGCACGATCCACAAAGTACAACATAAATCAATAGGCTAAGAAGCTAAGCGCTGATTAGTTACAATGGCTGGTTGTACAACTACATGCCACATCAACTTAACCTACTTTTTTAGGTTAACCACGAGCCACAATGCTTTACATCAGGTATTAACACACACTGTGTACAGACTGCATGAATGGTAAAGGATAAATAAACACACATATTTATGAAATGTGACCCTAAACGTCTGCATGTGACTTATCCACCCAAGACATTAACACGCCTGACAGAGTGTCAAGGATACATGACTTTATTTATGTTTTGCAAAGGAAGAGCAAATCAGATTTCTCAGTGCAACAGCAGCAGCATTTAGATGTATGGGAGAGATGTAGTCTTTATCACAATGACTGTTACTGTTCGCCAGCCTTCAATGTGATGATAAGCTCTGAATACACAGACACAGACACCCGTATCATGTTTGCTCTGTAGAGGAACGCATCTCATTTGTGTCAAGACACCACGATTAGATGTGTGTTTATATAAGAACTATATATAAGAACTACTTATGTTTATATAAGAACTACTTATACTGGAACGTAGCATCAGACTTACACCAAAATTGCCACAGACCTGTGATCATGACGTAAGCTATGAGGCATAAAACTGAAATGCAACGATGACGAACAAAACCCTGTTTTATCGTCACATAATACGTCTAAATTCACATTACAATTAACAGTATGTTCAGTGCTGAGGCCTCTCTCACGTGCACACTAGGTCCACAGGCTCACTGAGCAAGTGAAACATGTTGGACTTCTTTGCTGCCTCAGCAGATCTCACAGTGAGCTGCAACAGTCTGGTCAAACCGAGTATACTAATCGTAGTCTCTCTCCAAATACATAAATACACAGGAACATAGAAAACCTGTCCTATTCTCTGTTACATGCAAAGACTAAACCTTTTATTTAACTACACACAGCATGGAGTCATTATTGAAAGCATCATAGTGTGGCTGTGGATTTGTCTCTGCCTGCCTGTCAGACGTATCAAGCAGTGGTTGAGTAAGCCCACCAGGCAGGCTGCCCTTAAATGGCTGCAGCAGGCATGAAGAACACTTACGAAAAGACAAACAAGGCAGCGAGCCTGCTCCTGTGCTTCATGTACACGCGTGTCCACTCACACACAGAACACGTCTAAGCCACAGCTGGAAAACATTAACTAAATCAGGACATTCGCAGTCGCCAGTTAACACAGAAACGGCACGTGTCCGCTCAGACCAGCACATGAGAGCAGACCCCATTCATTTACTTCCTCTTCTCTCTCTGTATGTGTGTATACTTCAAACTGAAACATTCTGAAGGAGGACATCTAACATTTACATTCTATTTTATGCAAAAAGACCATAAGTAAGGTTTGCTTGGCTTCTGACGAGTGTGACGGTTGATTTTTTTAATTAGCATTTTCTAACAGCGACAGAAGCTGATCAAAACATCAAACAGACATTCAAACTAGTACAGCAGGATATAATTTCTCAGTTTTTAAGATGATGGTTATTACTGAGGTCACAGTGTGTGGCGAAGTTGAAATAGTGGGAAAAAGCAGGGAACTATAATCTTGTAGAAATTGAATCACTGAGTTGATGCATTGGACTGAATTAAACTGTACAGGTCAGGTGTACCTACGTGGTCAGCGAGTGTATACACTATTAGTAGAAATCTAATACTCTGTAAAACAGTGCTATAATACAGTAAAGTACAACATTTCTGGAGACAATTAGGAAACATGGCCCCTGTGTCGCCAGTGAAATCAGTCCCTCGAGATGCTGAGAGTATAGAGTGTTATCACAAGGTTTTACAGTTACATTGCAGACATGAGTCAGAGTAGTTCTGCAGTTTAACATGGTTTACTGGAAAATTACAACAGAATGACATCCAAGCGGATGTGAACATTACCAGTCATGTTAACAGTGGAGAAAGGAAACCTGCCGTACTGTAAATCCTGAGAACCAAAACAGGTTCAAAACAGGTATCATGATGAAAATGATAAAGATGTCTTATGTATGTTACAAGCGTAATACATGTAAAATATTAATGTAATGAATGTAATGTAATGAACAGACTGCAGTAATAATACTACCAATGTTTAAAAAAAGAAAGCTGGAAATTCAAACATTTGCTGCCTTACCCATAAAGGAGCCGGTGCTGCAGATAAGGCTGAAGAAGCAGCTCTCGGGGGGCAGAGTCCCACATTTACTGCAAGAAGGAGTACACGAAAATAAATCAGAAAACAAATCATGTGAACACAGCTACAGTAGCAGAAATTCCCTTCCCACGTTGTCCACTAAAATATATATGTAGTTCAACATGCATTTTTACTCATGCAATTAGTAAAGCGTAGGGGTGATGGTACTGATAGAAGCCTAAACCAACCCAGTCCCCCCACCACTGCTTCACATCACATCATCAAGCCGTTGACTTTTCACCCACTGCATTCTGCGTCTACTCTGGGAATTGAAATGATTTGTAGGAGACAGGCAGACTGCTGCAGCCTACAAAGCCTGCTCAGCTGACTGGAGTCTCACACACACACACACAGAACTCCAGATTTTTTCTGGATCGTTATATAAATATAGTCAGATTTGACATTGGCTTCATTCATTCAGATACTCACGGACTACAACAATGCAAGTGCTACTCAAAAATGCACACGTCTCCGACCTTCACCACATCAACAAGAGATTAGACAACAGCTGCAGCCCTGACTTTGCAAAGAGAAACTTTGCAACAGTTACACATTTGTTGCTTTTTTTACTTAGTTGCATATATAGTTTTGGATGTTCTGGCTGCATTTACTCTAAATAAAGACACAAGAGTTCTCTTGCATACAAAAACAGTATCCATTTGTGTTTACATTCTCCACACTGAGCCAAAATAAAAAACAAACGAGTGGGAATTTCCTTCTAAATGGAAACTGAAGTCTGTGTGTGTGTGTGTGTTTACATGTCAAGACAAGACCTGTGGCTTGCCTCTAAACTGCCACGGTGGCAGGCAGGATATTTCAGCCCTGAGTTATTTTCAGATGTGCACACACAGGGCAACACACCCTCAGGAGAAGTCTCTCCTCGAAGCCCACTCGCTTTTCATCAACAATGTGCCGTCCAGGGGTCGTGTTAAACAATGGGACCTTGTTCCTGTTTTGAACCAGCAGACAGAAACTAGACACAAAGCGACAGAGGAGAGGTAAAGCTGGGTTCAAGCTGGGAGTCTCACTGACCTGATGAGAGGTACATTGTCTAGCGTGCAGCATAATGTCGGGCCACTCTGCAGGTACAGCTCCTCTTCACACGACTGATTGTACAACCTGGTGCACCAAACATGCACACACACAAAAACAAAGCAGTCCAGAGATCAGCGTTAAAGGATATATGCACATTCATGTGTAACCATATCAGTACCACTTATATATTCTAAGGGTGTTCGAATGAAAGTTGAACTTGTAATATCATTATTATTCCAAGATTAGGAGACTCTACAGTTTTTTCAGTGCCATGTTGTGCTGAATAGAAGTTACAGAGAAATGCTGTGTCATCAAATAGTAGCTCTGTAGGTAAATTTTAACCTCAGCTTGACTTAAACAGTGAGAAGGGATCAGTCAGCTCCTGACAGTGTATAAACTGAGAACATTAACAACTGTTCTGTCCCATTTCAGCTTTGTTTTTGTCCTGACAGAGTGGATTTACCAGTGTCTCCTGAATATTTCTGTGGTTAAATAACCCCAATGTTTAAATATAGCAACAGATCTAAATGATATAAAGAATGATGAAGCAAAGCACTGTACCAGTTATCCACAGGGCACACATGCTGGTTGTACAGGGCCATGGCGTACCTAAAAGCAATAAGATATGGTTAGAATATGGTCAGCAAACTCCAAAGTTACAGCTGTCTGCTGCAATATAGATACATTACACAAAGGTGCCACTCTCTACTACAACATGCATGTTTACACTGTACTGTTGGCTACTGACATTTAAAATCTACTGTATGTTGTGCAACTTCAAATGCTGCACATTATAGTTCTAGTATATGCAATTAGATTTTCTGTACACACAGTATTTACTGCGTGTCTGCCCACGGCAGAACAAGGTTCCTCTTTATTGCTTTCATTGCTTTTACTGAAGGTTCTTCCACATTTTGCCTCCTTTTTAGCAGTTTTTCCAAATTGGAAGGTTAGAGGACAGAGGATGCCATCTGACGTTGCACTGGGAAGAAAACCACTGATAACGGCGACAAAGCTGAAGTCCTGGCACTCTGACCTGCGGTACGTTTGAGTGTCGTCTGTTTGTTTGACCGGCAGGACAGGGCGAACTGACATTTCCTATCACTTTAAATGGAAAGAGGTGTTTGCTGCTTCAGGTCACTAACCAGCCACATCTGCAATCAGGTCAATGAGGGCTCTATGGGCCCAAACACAAGGGAGTTGGGAGAAACATCCACATTTTTTTTATTTTGTGATGAATGAATGAGGTCTTGCTGCATGAGAACTGCTTATTTCTCCAGCAGCTCAACTGTGGCTGCTCTATCCATATGTATCCAAGAGGCTACAAGTCAAGCATGAAAACTAGAGACTAACAGACAGTGTTCCAGTAAACCTACAATGGAAAACTACAGAAAGACAGAAGGAGGCAGCAAGAGTGAATCACAGAGATGATCTGTCCTGCTTTGTGGACGCAGCCATAGTTCAGTGGGAGGTTAAATGCCAATTAACAATGCTTCCAGGGACGACAGCATCATGGTCTCATATCAGTCTTACTGAGACACACACTCTACCCACAGACACACATGACTAATACACAAAATACTAACACACTACTAAAGGTCAACAGAAATTGTCCACAATACTTTAAAGACAATCTAAACTGATGAGGCCTTCAACTCCAAGAGAACATATACATGTAAGAAAGGACATAACACAGCTGGATTTGCAGGTGGCGTTGTGTGTGTGAACAGTAAACGAGATCTGATAATGTACGACTGCTGTAGAGGGTGGCAGCACTCGGTTAGCTGGTTATTGGTTGGAATCAGGCTCTGTGAATAACAATGTGAGAGTCATATAAGCCAGATGGCAGAATGCTGTGTGTAAAGAGCAGTGCTCTTGCATAATGCGTGAAAGAAATCCACTTGAGTGGAATGTGGCTGTCAGGTGCCAGGGCTCCACGTCGGAGCCGAGCTGGCCACAATGACAGCAACTTGCCAAAAACAAAGGACGGGGCACAAAGAATGTTGAAAAAATCCAGGAAATTAAACTAAAGCTATAAAAACTGCACAGCCAAGCACAAATTTGTATTTGGTCATACTCTACAGTTGCAATATCAGCAGAGCAGCTCGGGGACATTTCTAACGAAGTGGTGTTTTTAGCAGTATGTGGCATATAAGTAGTGCATTCTCTTCTCAGAGGAGGCAACGTAATTATAGCCCTGTTTACATAATTAGACCTCTATCAAAGCTCAGCGGTGGTTGTAAACTGTAATTGTATGCCTGTGAGCAATATATAGGTGCGAGAGGCTGTTTTTATTTAGGAATGAACAATGAAAATTTAGTAAAGCATTTCATGGAAAAATGTGGAAAAGACAGTGAAAGTTTCCCAAATATAAGATTACGGAAACCACGGGAAAGGGTGTGACGCATTAAGTGTCAATGAACTTGGCAGAACAGGCAGACTGCAGCTAGTTGCTCTGTTATTTTAAAACCAAGCGTAAAATGTAAGACATTGTGCTTCTAAGACAGTTTCAAAACTGATGAGAAAAAATGTGCTTTAACCGATAAAATGCCAGCAGAGCACGGTAATCGAAGCAAAGCCTCTTGGGTGGGCACAAGCCTGAGCTTCTTCTGCTTTTGCTCTACATTACGTCCTTTCAGTATTTACCTTTCTCCCCTTCAGTCAGCCACAGAGAAAGAGGGAGTTACACAACATGCCACATCCTCAGGCATTCCACAAGTCTGGAAAAAGACCCTTGACTGCTCTTAGAAAGAAGGCACCATTGTCAAGGTAAGGCAAAGGAAACAGGTTTAAAGAGACTGACTGTCAGCAGCGTGTGCCTTCTAAACTCAAAGAACAACTTCATCTGAGAAACAACGTGAGAAACTCACACTGACTTTCACCAGCATTTTTCCCGCAAGTTGTAGTAACTTCCCCCTCTGCACAGCCCCGTGCACCTGATTGCACAATGATGATTGCTCTGTGAAGCGGCCCTGTTTAAAAACTCAAATTGGAGCGTGAGATGTCAGTCTTGGCATTTGATTAGACTGCTTACTCCCTTTGCATCTCGTTACAGATATAGGACATAGCCTAGATATGACAATTTGTAATTGGGCCATCTGTCTCCTTCCCCCTGAGGGGTTGAATTCCCCCTCTTGAAGTAATAACAAAGCAGTGAAGAAAGCTGTCAGCTAAGACGTAGCCAGTACATCTGTTCAGGTACTGTAGTGCAAATCATTAAGACACACCACAAAAAAGGAAGATAAAACCAGATGCCTCCTACAGAGTTAACTCACATGCAATTGCCATGGTTGCCTGGAATTCAGGGCAAATATGCAGCGTTGCTCCCCCGGAGGCAAGTGAAACGGGGACATCTAAAGGGTTTTGCTTCAATATAAACAAAAGCTTTCAAGTATTAATCTGTAAAACTACGGGAAAGCGCATCTAAAAACAAATTTTTATTCTAATAGCTCCTTCCTTCAATGTGACCAGAACCAATGCAGAACCTGAAAACGACTGATCAGCATATGATTACAAAGGCAAGAATAGCACGTGAAACTAGTTCTTATGCGTTGACTTAATTACATACATCAACATGTCCTAATGTTTATATTAGGACAACAAGCACGCGTTCAGGTCACACAAGCTTTTCTATGAGTATAGAGCAGATGTCTACATAAAGGTAAGACTTACACGACCCATATCCCAGTGATGGTCAGAGCTGGGAGGCTCACCGGCAGAATCATCCAGAGAGACATCTTCCAGCACCTTGAACAGACCCTCTCTTCTTTTTCCTCTTCGGCCAGCCGAGCGATACCTGCTCAAGTAGCACTAACATTTAACTGAGTGTGCCTGACATCTGCGGGGACTCATTCCTGGGGACGGACGTCGGCGGATGGGACGCTTCAGGTGGACGGTCCTTCAGGATGGAGACTGACAGGAGACAGAGAGTCAGGATGGTTCACCTTCTAATCAGAAAGTAACATTGTTATGGTCCCTGCAGAGGTTACAACTGCTTCACTACACACGTGGCTGTCTACAAAGCAAAAATAAGCAGAACAGGAAAATGCTCTCTAGAAAGACAAACAGCTGTTGACAGGACTTAGAAATGACTTAACGTTTACTCTAACGTCTACATAGTTGTATATTAACTTACACCAGTCTAACTTATTCACTAACGGTGTCTCTCAGGGTTATGTAAGATTCTGAAAACGCACAATTTATAACCAAATCGAAAACACGAGAAGGTAACGCGACTAATAAAGGCTCTCGTACAGATCCATGCACGACCGCCTCAGCGTGTCACGATGCTCAGAAACAAAGTTCGGAGCCGAGTTTGTCTGGGACCATCCGACGGTCGAGGCAGCGGGTCGACGCGGAGCCGCTGGTTCTAGACGCTTGTCTGGCCGCTGCCCAGCGTTTCAGACACGCGGAGCAAATGGGAGAACACTCACCCCCAGCCCGGTTGTTCCTCGGACTAAACTTTGAGTTTAGACCTGTCCTGCGCTCGTTCGGCAGCCGAGGCTATTCCACACTAGACGGCGCGGAGCAGTTATTTGCCATCTTCCCGAGCAACTTCGGTCCCGCTAGACGTTTGCTTTCTTACTGAGACTACGCTCGTGCGCACCCCCCCCCCCCCCCCCCCAACATGTGAAGACAGGGTGCGTTGCTTTCATGTTTGACAGCGCACCGGCAGCGCTGGGCGGATCTAACGTTACTATGTATTAAAACGTATATTTCTGTTTAAATGACCGACAGACCATTGCAGTATTAGACCACTGGTGTATAGATGACTTGGGAAGTAGTGGTACTGGATGTAAGCTAAATATGTAGAGAGGTCAGTGTTTTAAAAGTATTATTGTAATATAGTAAACCTCAGTCCAACCGGTTTCTGGTTGTTCCTTATGTAAAATGACTCCCAGTGTGATAAATAAATGTCCTAGTCTGTGAATTTCTTCTGTTAATAAGGCAGATTCACAAGTGCAGCTAATAAATCAGCATTCAACAAATGCTAAAATGTTCCTGCTGCCCTCTGGAGTTTTATCACAAGCTTTTTCACACATGAAGTGTGTTAAAAAACCCAGTTGTCTGGTAGCAAAAAGATTTATCAAAAAGACTTTTTGATGTGTATGTAAGCAAATAAAAGCACTACTTACTGTTATACGATTCCACAACATAATAATTACATATGGTAAGAATGCTAATAGAAAAAATATGAAAAAATACCAGGGTGTGTTTTTGAAAGGACTGAAGACAGCTGTCCCGGTCAAACCCATATCTAGAGTGCCACATAAATCCATAACATTAAAGAGGATTTATATATCGTGATTTTATTCCCCAGACATCATCTAGACTTAGCTGAAAACATTTCACACAGTCACAGCAAAACATTCATCCAAAACATCACATTTTTTATCATGACGTTCAAACTATCCATTGTAAGATACTGGAAAGTAATGATGCTTTAACATGACTAAGAAAAAGACAACAAGACATAAATAAAATAGTGTGATGATCAGTTACTGCATATTTCTGCTACTCACAACTGGAATTATCTCTTTAAATTAGATTAAAATCCCCAAGAATTATCAGTGATCAAAGAGTAAAAGATCAAGTGGATTAGATGATCATACTTTCAAATATATAAAAAAAAGAAATGATTTGTAAAATGTAAAACTAAATAGCCGTGAACGCCACGTTATGCTGTGGCACCTCCTACAGCCTTACAGTAGTACCGAAGCCCCACACGCTGAATGCAGGGTAGAGCGGCTGTGTGAAGGTCGTCTGGACTCTGTGCAGCAGCTGCATGCCTTGAGAGACGTTGTAAAAGGCGAGGGTTCCTGCTGTGTGATCCACGTAGACCCCGATACGAGACGAGACAGAACCTGGAACGTCTTTGCTCAGACTGTTGTGCACGAATGAGTATTTGGAGTCCGAACAGTAGAGGCTCCAGGACTTGTCGTTCCAGCCCAGGCTGCACTCGTTGCCATTTCCTTTACGGTGGATCCCCTTGTAGGTGACGGCCATGTCGACTTCTGTCCCCGTCCAGTCTACCTCCCAGTAACAACGAGTCCCAGAAATGCTGTCCCTGCACAATACCTGGAAGTGATGGAGAGATTAGCGGCACATATAAAAGCTGTTCACAGGAGGCTGAAAGTGTCCCCTAACAATAAAGACAGAACAAGAATTTAATATCCTCTCCATGTAGTTCATTTTAATCATAATAACTCACAGCATCCAATCCAGTAAGTTCTATACTCACTTGCTGCCAGTGGTCAAATCGGTCTGGGTTGTTGGGGTAGTTCCTAGGATCACTCTTCATCGTAGCGGTTCGGTTCCCCTCAGAGAGGTGAAGGTTGGGATGGACAGTGTTGACGTCCAGAACCAACTGGCAGGCATCTTAGCAGAGCAGAAACGTATCAGACATCAGTATCTCAAGTAATATAGCAGGTTTCTAATGTTTTCCATAACAGTTTAATTGCCACAGTTTAACAGCTCTTCGTTTGTTGAACATCCACATTTGTTGGGTTAAGTTTTCTAAGGTCTTAAACTTCACCTTGTAGAGTGTCCTCACATAACTTCTGTTCTGAATTGGTTCTATATGAATAAAACCGAATTGTACTTAATTAAATCCTTTTACATAGTTTTTTTAACAATATAAATCGAATCCATCTAAGGCGTTTTGTAAAGACAGGAACACCTTTGTTTACTGAACTGTAATTTTCCTTTCTCACATTCCGTCAAACCTGTTCTACAAGCGGCGACTCTTAAGTTTCAGTCATTTCAATACAGTCAAGCCTTTGTTGGAGTTGAATGAATGCACATGAAACGATGACTCGCGCATTTTAAGCCTGGAAAGCACTAAATAGTTCTGTTTGGTGCTGTAGGTTTGACAAACCAAGGTTTTCTGTATAAAATATAATAACATACATTTCAGGAAGTCTTCCCTCGTCCTTGGCTCTTCTCTCGTCCTTGACTCTTCCCTCGTCCTTGACTCTCCCCTCAGACTTGATTCTCTTCTCATCTTTGTGTCATTTTCTTGTGTGATGTAAACGTCTTTCACTATAACAAGAAAATGAAAAACACACTGTATAACAACATGATAAAACAAACCAGAACCAAAAAACAGCCACACACAAGGACAGACACTACATCTGTGTGAGAAGCCAAAAGGACAAATGAATTGACCTGCTGCTGAGATTTTGCTGCTTTCGAGTTTGCTGACTTCTTCTACTTGTATTTTGAGTGTAGCAATGGCTCTCTTGGTCGCCTCGAAGGAGTAGTAAGGAGCAACGCTGATGTTGTTCAGGTCTTCGTATCCTGAGGGGCCTGACAGAGACTGCCAGCTCTGGTTCAAAGAACAGAACAGACAGCAGATACGTGTTGAAATGACGTAAATTCACTCGAAACACTGAACTGCTTTACAGATGTTTTTACAGATCGGCCTCACCTGTAGAAAGTGTATGTGATCATCAGTGTGGGAGAGTGTCTCCAGGTCGTTGTGCTTCTTCTTCAGCAGAGTGATCTCCTCCTCCAGGCGGTCGAGCAGTATCTCAGCCCGCGACACCGTGGTCTTTTCGTGGGAGCGGATCATCTCCTTAACGTCGTTGTACTGCCTCTCTATGGAAAGCAGAAGCTCAGTGAAGATCCGCTCGTTCTCCTCGAGGACTGACTGAGCAGAGTGCTTGTGGGGAGGAAAGAGACGGAGAAAACTTAATGGCTTATTGTAGGCACCATGGTGGTGGGACTTTTGGAGGGACGATTGCTTTTTCACTTACTTTGACTGATTCCACAGCTTGTCGAAGATCCTGCCACTTTTTAATTCTCTGGTCAATCCTCTGCTGTGATTTGTGCAGTGTGGTACTTAGTTGTTTCTATCGAGAGACATACATTAGTTGGTTGGTAAGAATTCAACCAGCAATTCATTCATGTCAGCTTTCCACAATAAATAACATTTCATAAGGATACTGGCTGACTCACTTGTTTCTCAGTCCTTTCCGTTCCAGCAGGGACGATATCGTGGTGTTTGTGCTCGTCCATCATGCACAGAACACACACTGATGTCTGATCGGTGCGACAGAAAGCCTCCAGCAGCTTGTCGTGCTGTGCACAGATCTTCTCCCTCATCTGACCAGTGGCTTTCACCAGCTTGTGCTTCATCAGAGCAGGGTAGTCATAGTGAGTCTGGGCGTGTGTCTCGCAGTAGGAAGCCAGACAAACCAAGCAGGACTTCTCAGCCTTCTGCTTCCTTGTTGTACAGAAGTCACACAGGACTTCTCCAGCCTTAGCTTGGGCCCTGGTCTGGTTACGGCCACCAGAGCGACGGCCACTGGAAGACGATGATTTCTCTAAAGTGATGTATTTGTCTAAATCCAAATTGTTACGAGACATTTTTACCAGGAGTTTTAAAAAAGTTACGCTGAAATGAAAAAAATGATCTGAAATGAAATTTTGCTCAGTTTAGCCTATAAACAGCTAAAGAAAAGTGAAACGTGATAAGATATCCACTGAAAAATCAAGCTCCTGAAGTGACCAGCTTCAGTGAAACCGAGTGACTGACGTTGCATGTGACAGAACGATAGCTATGTGGGCTGGTCTAGTGGTAAAACCTGTATTCCTAGGTGGCTTTTTTATAGTCAGGTAGTGGGTGTTACTACAAATATGCTGCCTGAAACTAAATAGACTAAAACAAAAGAGAGGAATAATTAAAGGAAGCCCATTTAATCATTTAAATGTGAAATTATATAATTGCAAACAATAGATACTTAAAAAAAAAATAAAGCTCACTTTTGGTTTGTTAGTTTACATTTCTGTGACGTGTTTCTCTAGACAATTACAATATGTGGATAAAGCAGTTCAGCTCGTGAGGAGTTAGGGAAAACAGCATCACCTGGTGGAATGTATCACAGCAAAAAGTATTTAAGTCGACATAATATAAGGATATTCAGCTTGTCCCTGCTCTACAACTATCCCCTAACAACTGGTGAAGTGTGCTCAGTCAAACTTCTTTCCTAATAACTAAGACAATTCCTCCACTAAGGACTAAGGCAAGATTTTACTGGAGAATTTCTATTTGATGGTATTTCATCTTCACTAATATTTTTTTATATATGTATAATATATATATATATATATAGTAACAGCAGCCATTCTGCTTACTACTTTACTTTGTTGATTCATTTTATAAACATTATAACCTAATTTATATAAATACATATATACATAGACACTAAAAGCCTATAGTAGCACTTCCATGCACTGACTGGCAGCTGTCCAATAACAATTTCGCCAAGCATTTATTTACTAATGTCGCAGCGCAAATGCAAAACACCACTGTGTGATGTGCAGAAAATCCCATATTTCCTGTTTATTGGAAGGCTTCATTAGGCTTCATTAAAAACATGCACAGGAGAAGTATGAGTGATGGTCCTATGCTATTATCAATGTATCATACGATAAACACATATAAAATAGTAAACTTGAAGTAAAACATAGAAATGTTTTATCCCGTCTCTGGCTGCACTACCACTCCTAGACTGCAGGGGACGGCAGCGGTTTCCCCGGTGGAAGGAATCGACAATGATTTCTTTCGCTAAAGTGCGTCGGTTGTCCAACGTTGGCGCCAGATGAGCTGTGGCGCCAGCTACACACACAGGCAGAGAGAGAGAGAGAGAGGAAGACACAGCAGTTTGACGAGGCTCACAACAGCTTGCAAACCCCTTCTCAATCCCTGCACTTTGAAATATACAAACGATTCTCACTTTCTCGCGTCTGCAATCCACATAATAAAGGACCAAAAGGTGGGTGTGTGCATGCAAGGATTTGTACAATTACACTCAACGCCATCCTTTCTCTCGCTTCTTATGCCATCGTTTAAGTTGAGCTTGCTCTGTGAGTAGTAGTAGAGACAGAGGAGGTCTCTGTTTAACCGAGCGAACTCTTAGCCTATGTTGAATATCATAGTCAATGTGTGGCTTGTTCATCTACTGTTGTGGAAGCCAAGTTTGTGATGGAAAAATACAGGCCCTGACTCGGACGAGGTTCTAACTGTGTTCTGGTGGTAAAGCAGACAGCGACATCCTGGCTTAAGTATTTCAGCTATGAGCCTAATCCAGGTTATATTTAAGGCACGTTCGTAGTAAAAACGGGACCGTGTATGTTATGGACTAACCATTCGTTGTCTTTGTAAGTAGAGGCCGACAAAACGTGATCGGTTGGGCGGTTAGGTGAAGCTTCCGCTCCAGTATTTTACAGTGTGTGTGCTAATACTGGTACTAAGGTGGACGGCAGTTTTAGCCGTGCTAGCAGTCTGCATTAGCTGGCTCGTTAGCCTGGCATCGTGGCTATGTAGCCAGCACGCTAGTGGTGTCTCGGCTGGATAGCTGCTAACACCAGCAAGGCCGCCATTGAAGTCGTCTGTGCGGTTTGTCTGTTGCAGCCGCAGTAAAGGAGGGCTTTAAGTGTATAGCCAGGACTCGCTGTGCCCCTCCGAACTGCAGCCGAACTGGGCGTGTGGTACTTCTGTGTTCAGATTAGACTACATACGCGCTGGGGTTCGGGTCTTACACGGGTACTTATGTGGGTAAGACGCATCCTTTCCCGGGCTTTTCGGGCAGCATTCGTCGCCCTCACGGTTAGCCATCTTTGTTTCAGCTAGCCAACTCCCGGTTGGAATTACTGTGTTGCTTACAGCTTGCTAACACGCCTGCCCATCGAATTTGACGTCGTTTTCCACCCCACTGTACGGTAATTGTTAGCCCGTGAATGACTCCGTACGGTGGCGCGCATATTTGGTTTGGTGCGAGACGATCTGCAGGGCAACTCTAGACTAACAGAATTTGTTGGGCGGAAGCTAGCGTGGCTAACGTTAGCTAGCGGCAGCCATTTTAGGCGAGCATGTCATTTTGGCTAGCTGGAAGTGCTGGTGTGGCACAACAAGATGGCCTGTTAATACTCGCACAGAGCGAGCTTCCGCGTCGGCCGTGATCATAAATTACGTATTGTTCATCTCGATCGCTCGTGTATTGTGAGTATATTTGGGATTTTTATAGCCTAATTACAGCTACCTGCGTGATGCTATTAAGCTAGTTAGCTGGCTAAATTGTACACATTAGCAGCTAACACAATGCTGTTTTGTCGTTAACCAGTCTTCCCCGTCCGTAGCCAGCTAACTAGCGGCTATGGAGGCTATTTGTAGCAGTAATGGAAGGCTAGCAACTCGCCGATCGGGGTTTAATAAATGTCCGCAGTTTTCTCCATTTGCTCCGCGTTCTTACTGTTTTTAATCAACCCACATGTCGCGCAGATAAGCGCACTTTGTAGGCCAGGTCTTATCTTACGGATTAAGTTGGATTTGGGCGCTTGATTGCGTTGTGTTTGTTGATTTTTTTTATCAATTGTCTTGGCTAGTGAAGTGAAAGTTGTTTTGAGCGCTAATTTAGCTGTCAAATGGATCACAGCAAACCTATTGTGAGATCTGTAGTTATGGTTAATAGACGTAAAGGTGTCAGTTTAAGTGAGTTCTACCACTTTGAACAGTGAGTATTCTTTGTTGCAGCCAATATTTGATCAGACGATAAACAGACGGGTAACAACTTGAAATCAAGTAACGTGCTCCATGCTGTCCTGGTTTTGTATTAAAACTTTAGTGGCTCTTTTTAAATTGTCTTTTACTGCTTAAACGTCTGTGTGAACAAAATGTAAATGCAGATACAAAAAGAGATGTTTCATCAAATTGTGGCTTTGTAGTGGTAGTAGTAACAGATTCAATGAGAACATGTGGTCATTATTTGTGTTTATGTTTTGTTTTGCAGATCTGCTGAATAACAAAAACACCCGCGCTCCGCGAAACAAAACAAAGATATATCCCCGATTCTCTTTTAAGTCATCGTCCGGCAGGAAAACGGAGGTCGTGGGGCTGGAGTGTGTTCTCATGGCCGAGTCAGAGACTGAATGTGACACACCCGGCCTTGACACACTTGGGTCGGAGTGTGTCATAGCCCACAGCCATGTCGACCTTCATTATGGAGCAGAAACAGAGATAATGACAGAAGAAAAGCGAGGATTAGAGTTGGAGATCCATGGCTCAGACTTAAAAATCCAGGGACTGGGGACAGAGCTTGGAGCTGTTGCTTGTGTGGATGCAATTGTAGCTGAGACAGACCATGATTACATTAAGGTGGAACATGGTGAGATGCATTGTTTCACAGGAGCAGAGATCAAGACAACGGGAAACGAGACTCTTCTGGGAGAAGTCCTGCTTAAAACAGAAAGTGAGCATGTGGTCAAAGTGGAGTCTGACCATGGTGGAGAGTTGACAGTGGAGTCAGAGAATGGTGTAATCATACATGAAGCCCATGGTCTGCAGTGCAATGAGTGTGGTGAGATTTTTGGCAGCATTGCTGATCTTCACCAACACTTTGAGATTCATAAGGATCTCAACCCTTACATCTGTGTTCACTGTGGTGAAAGCTTTGCTGTGGAAGCCAGCCTCAAGCAGCATATGAAGATTCACATGAAAGAGAAGCCCTATGTTCCCCCAGGAGTGGAAATTATGGGTAAAGATGTTATTGATGCCTTCAGCATCAAGTCTCACCAGATGATTCATTTGCCAGACAAGCCCCACAGATGCTCTGAGTGTGGCAAGAGCTTTGCAGCTGCCATCACCCTGCGAGAACATATGAAGATGCATTCAGAAGACAAGCCTTACAAGTGCACTCAGTGTAGAAAGAGCTTTGTCCGCAGAAGGCACCTGAAAAAACATCAGGAGGTCCACGCACGTGAGAAGCCATATACTTGTGGTCAGTGCGGTAAAGGCTTTGCTACAACATCCAACCTAAAGCAGCATCAGAAGACCCACGCTGCAGTCGTGCTTGGAGATAAACCCCATCGGTGTGCACAGTGTGGGAAGTGTTTTGCAGCTGCTGCCACTCTAAGAGAGCACCAGAGGATCCATTCAAGCGAGAAGCCGTACAAGTGCAACATGTGCAGAAAAAGTTTTGTCCGCAAGCGCCATCTGAAGAAACACCAGCAGGTCCACGCTGGCGGGAAGCCCTACACCTGCAGACACTGCAACAAAGGATTCAATCACTCCTCTTCTCTCTCTCGCCATCACAAGACCCACCTGCAGAATCCAGTGTTTTCCCCGCCGCAGCCTGGAAAACCAATGTCTTACGGCAGTCCTCCAAAGCAGAGGGTCCACCAGCAGGGGGACAAGCCCTACATGTGCCACCACTGTGATAAGGGCTTCAATCATTCCTCTTCCTTGTCCCGGCACCAAAGAGTCCACTCGGAGGGAAAGAGCTACACCTGTGCTCACTGTGGCAAAAGATTCAATCACTCCTCTTCCCTTGCTAGGCATCAGAGAGTTCACTTGGAGGATAAACAGCAACAGCAGCAGCCACAACCACCGCAGCAACAGCAGCAGCAGTACAGCACCATCCCCACAGTGAAGGGATTCCCTAACAATGCTTTCCCAAAACAGCGCATCCTGTCTGTTGATAAACCATACAGGTGCTCTCAGTGTGGAAAAGGCTTTAACCATTCATCTTCGCTCTCCAGACATCATAGGATCCATGCAGATCAGTGAGCACCCTTTACTGCCCTAACATGTTGTCTAGTGTAAACGCACACGCCCCTGTTTCCCCCAGTTCTGCAGCGATCCCATCATTGGTAATGTCTCAACACCGCAGGAAACATCAGGCCAAATTATATACACAAGGTGGTCGGGTCAGCACATTGCTTTGGTGAACCTGAGCAGTTGAGGAAAATGGACAAGAAGTACACAAGTCATCAAAAGGAAAATGGGTTGGCCTGAAGGACTATGTAGCCTATAATTCAGAGCTGAACCTGAGACCTTGTTCTCAGATGATGGTATAATAATAGATTGTGAAGGAGCCTCTATTCTTGTTTGTGATTGTGCTTCACTTGCTCCAGGACCTGTTTTGAACATTTTTAAAGAAAAAAAAAGTGATTTGAAGATCAACACAGTAAAATTGTTATCCAGAGAGAAATGCTTCACCATATGGTTAGTCTTTTTGATAAAAATAAATCTATTCATGTATCTTCAGGTGGGCACATGCGCTTTTCAGCTGCAACTTTATTCAAGGCTACCAACACAGTTGCTGAATAAGAACTGTTGTCCTGATTTCTTTTTCACCCACATAATCCATATGAAGCAAACACCGGAAATCTAATGTAAATACTTACCAATTTTCTTTTATATATATGTATAGGTGACTAGTGTGCTGTTCCAAAAGATTACATTTTGATAGTAAGATCCACTTCGTCTCCACTTTTTTTTTTCCTTTTATGACTTTAATTTGTTTTAAGTGTTGGAGATAAACATGTTGCAGGTGTTCTCATGCAGCTTGTTCTTGAATTTGGGCTCTGTCAGAACTGAGCCGTCTTGTATATTTATGAGGATGTTTTCTCGTATGTCTGCATTGGGTTAGCATTGCTAAATAGACTGTACAGAGAGCAATACTGGCTGACATGATTCTATTTTGACATGCAATTTAGCCACAAGACAATGCATAGTAGAAAATAAAACCTACTGGGTAGCATATTACAACATGACCTGTGTCTAATTATTTACCGTGTGGATTCCTCTGTACCCCCAGCACCAAATGGACATTAAATGTCACTTATCGCTTAGGAGGCTAAATTCATGTCTATGGACTATAGGTAACTCACATTAATCTGCAAACTTACCAGTAATTGATCTAAACAAAAAAAGGTTGTGTATACTACAAAACTACAAGCAAATCTCACTTTTACAAGAATTTTTTTCCCCAAAATCTAATAGATTTCGCTCTATTTACTATTGTGTAAAATATCTTTTACAAACTGATGTATTTTTTTAGATATGGTTTGGGTTATATGAAAGGGAATGAGAGATACAGTTTTTATTGGGAGTGAATATTATGGTGAGCAATATTTTCTTTTGTTTGGATAACAATTGTGCTTCAAACTGTAGCATAGGTTTCTTCTTTGTGTTAGATAGGTGCCTTATTGCATGCTATGTAGAGATGTATGCCGAGCTGTTATTTGGAAAAAAGTTAGGGTTTTCAGGAGACCTTTCTTCTTCATACTAACTTACCCTGCGTTTTAATTTGATGTCACTGATACATATTGCTTTTTGCTTTCATGTATATTACCATGTGTTTATACTGTTACGACCATATTGTCCTTTTTTTTTCTCCCCTACATTTGTCAATGGCCTCATTGTAGAGAGAAATTGTAAATGATCCATATAGGCTTCTCTTAAGGGCAAGTCCTGTAACACCTCTTCCCAGACTCTGAGTGGCACATATATGGATAAATAAAGGTTCTTGACTCTCTTGCGGTGTTTAGTCAATGGAATGAGCTTATGAAATGGGTATTCAAGGCTCGCAGCCAAAGAAGTTCATTTTTGTTGCTCATTAGGTCAAGAAACAGAAAAGTAAGCATAGGACTGGTGCACTACTAAATTGTGTGGGAGAAACGTGATGTGTGTGCCTCCACAGTGTACCCACATGGTGTCGCTGTTTAGCCTTGGACATTTTGAAAGACTACTTCCATTTAATGAGGTGTGGTGTTGGGCAGCTGTTCACACTGGAGCGTTTCACTTTAATTTTGAGTTAATTATTGGAACATTTGGGAGGGAAAGTGGTTTATCATAGAACCTGCAGGTTCCAAAGAAGAGTGAATGTGTAATAATATCTGTGACCCAAGCTTTTCAGAATTCCCAGAGAAGTGTAAAAACATCAGCCTGCCAGGAAACTACCTGTGTTCCCACACTCCTTCACAGCTGGAGGTCAGGTCGTTGAGGTACACTCACAAGGTTGCACTGTCACGATAACAGCTTATCACTGGAGAGGAGTTTGGTTACGTTGGTAGAAAAGCACTTTTAAAAATTAGCTTACTGCTTTGTCAGCTGTATTTAGTTATAAATGCATTGTGATGATAAATACTAACAGTATTTTTGTGTTCAGTACTGTGTCTACTACTCTGAACTGAATTTATTCAACATTTTACCCAAATTTGAATATCATAAACTGTTGAAATGTGTCTGTACAGGCGTAACTAAAATAAACAACGGTATTAAGTGATAATCTTCGTATAAAAGTATAACACTGAAAATGAGTCCAGGTGGAAGAAACATGGTGCCCAGTGCAGTGGTGATGTCAAACAACAGCAGAGCTCAAACCTGGTTCTAGGTTCAGAGATGTTACAGCGAGTGCACACACATCGTTGTTTTTCATGTTTTAATGTCACAACTATATAGAAAGTCACAGAACTGTTAAATTACCATTTCTAGGAAGCCTCATAGTAAGACGACCTTGGTTGACAGTTTTATTTGCCTTAACGGCTACATGATGGGTAACAAAAGTAACCATTAGGACATGTTATTGCTGTTTACATTTTATCCAATGAAATGTCCAGAGAAAGCACATTTCTGTCACAACCAGGCAGTAAATCCATCTTGATTTTGCGGCCACATGCATAAAGTAGTACAGTATAAAGTGTCATAATACCCTTAGAGTACGTTACAAAAAGAAAAATATATATAATGTACATTTGTACACAGACCTGTTGTAATAGGGATCTGTAAATAGAGGTGACGCAACCCTCCTCATTGAACGTGTCTCTGACCAACTGTTTTGCATATTGTAGGTTCAAGTTCCCGATTTTGGCCTTTTTGTTTTAACTACATGAAGAGATTTGCCAGCACAAGGGTCGGCAGGAGACTCCGCTAAACGTTCATGACGGGTGTTAGCTGTAGCAGTGAGCTCTGAGGTCGAATGGCGCTGCTCTTCGAATGCAGCTTCTCCAGGTTTTGTAGAAAGCTTCTTCTCTTCAGACTCTCCAGAATCGCAGTGTTGCTGGAGGCCATGCTGACACGAGTCCTGTGGGGGGAAAAGGCAAATGAATTGGATGTTTTCTTGATTATATTAAGCTCACGTGTTCACGCAGTCCATCTGGGCTGCATGGGAGTTAGATGTCAAAAAAGTCTTTTCTTGGTCTTTGGTTTGAACATGAAACATTTAAGTGCTGCAAAGCAATTACATAATTATGAAAATGACTCCCTTCTGTCCAAATACTCGATACTATAACTGGTCACACGATGTTTGTTCAGCTTTATTGCAATTTTCTTAAAAGAAAAAACTAAACTAGGAGAAAGGCCAGTCAGTGACATGTAACCCAGGGGTTAACTAACATCAGTACAGTGTTTATTTTGCCTGTCTCTCAGGCTCCTCCAGAGCAGGACAGATCGGTGGTGGGCTCACAGCAGGAGAGATAAGACCTAAGTCTGAGGTGAGAAAAAATACACCACTGTCCTGGAGAGGGATGAAACTTACACTGTTTATTCTCCAAGTTTCCAAAACCTACTGTTAATGGTAAAAAAGTGAACAGCTTTAAAGAGATGCACTCACCGTGGAGAATCTATGCCGCTGTCCCCTGTGACACTTTGGTTCTCTCCCATCTCCACCACTTCTCTGACCTCTGCCCCTCTGGCTCCGCTGAGCCTGCTCAGTGGACCACCCGTCCCATCGCACCCATCCCGCTGCACTTCCTCCGCCTCAGCAGCCCAGTGAGCAGATTCGCCATCGCCCTCATCAGCAGACTTACGGACGGTCTCTGTGTCAGACTCTATCTCGCTAGTCTGGCAGTAATCAAAAATGCTACTGTCTGCAAGTTCCGACGATTTGGGACAGTCCAAATGAAGGCTGGCGTCCTGTTCCCCCTGGCTCATCATGCCTTGCCTGGGGCTGGACTCACTGTGCGCCCCTGGTGATCTTGTCCTCTGATTAAGGAGTCTCAGGTTGGTCTCTCCAGGCCTGGCGGGGCTGACAGAAACCTCCCTCTGGTTTGCTGGAGGACTTAGATCTTTCAAGCTGTCGCTCAAATCTTGCGTCAAGGCAACTCGGTGGTGGTGCAAGGTGAGATTATAATAGCAGCCGTGGTGACTCGGATACTGCAAATCAGATTCGCGGCTAGGGAAAACCAACTGTTGGTCAAGGCAGTCCGTTATACCTGTTTGGTACACATTTGCAGCATCAACAATCTCCTCCTCATTCAGACACAAGGAGCTGCAGGCATCTTCCTCCTGCTCATGTGCTCTCTGATAGAGCCCATAGTCGTCTTCTATGAAGCCATCTGTGCCTGTAGCTGAGGGAGTGTTGTCAGCTATCACCTCCCGTCTTTCTCCGCAACTTATGGCCCTTTGTTCAATATTATTTTTTGCAGTGGGTTGTATCTCATGTTGCTCCAGGGTGGCAGCAGTTTCACAGAACTGTGTGGGAGAAAATCTCTCAGGCCTCTGAACATTATCCCTTTGTGTTTTGGAGAGTCTGAGGGAGTGTTTCCGCTGTAGAGATGGCTTGGGCCAGGCTACATTTGCCTCATGTGAGTGGTTTGTGACTTGTTTGTAAGGATAGGAAGGGACAATGGCATTAGTACTGGAGTATTGATGGGCATTAATATCATTTGAAGGCTGGCGGTGGACTGGTACGCTGCTGTACTCTGAATCCCGTAAAGGTCCATTTTTGCCTTCTCTCTCCCAGCTCTCCTTACCGTTTCTGTCCCTCTGATGTCGGATCTTGTCGTCTATTCGGAGCGTGCTGCTCTGTGGGTAAGATGGGCCGTAGTCCACTGGCAGCTCTCTGTTGAGCTTTGAGTCCGGTTGGAGCCGATGATCAGTAATAAAGTCACTCTCGTGGACACAGTCGTACCTGGTGTCAGATGTAGGGGATTTCCCAGCATGCTCTCCTTCTGCTGTAATGGCTTTGGCACGATGGGGATCCCACGATTTGGAGCGATGGCTTGTTCGTTCCTTTCTTCCCGGCCCTGAAGTCTTGCCTTCTTTCATTTCTCGCCTTTTGCGTTCTCTGTTGTTGGCATCAGGGACTACGGTCTCAGCTTCTTTGCCTGGACAGGCCTGGAAAGGGTTTTCAATACGTTTTTTATACAGGCATCGTCCCTCGACAGTTCCACCTTCTTCCACTGGATCTGGCTCATCAACAGGGATTTCTACTTTGAGCTGAGTTGGTATCATATCCCCCCCCTCTGGATGTTCAGTCGCACATATGGGAGCCTTACTCTTCGCCCTCTCCCTTTCCTTCTGCTTCTCTCTGGATGAGTGGGTCCTCCTCTTACTGCGAGAGGTCTTTGGAGCAGGTCTTTTTCCCGCGCCAGCCTTAGAGGAGTGATGATGATGATGATGCTTAGGCTTTGAGAAAGCTACAATGTCAGTAGACATACCCTTGTCTACGCCCTGATCACTTTTATCCAGACCCCTGTCCAGGACTCTGTCCATCCCTCTCTCCCTCCTTTCCTCCAGCTTCTTCATCAGGACTGTGTGACGTGTCAAGTTGTCTACAGTCAGTTCGGGGTTGATGCGTTTGATGATGGCATGCTCCAGGTCACGAGGTAAGTTGTTCAGGTCATCCTCGTCTCTTACAGGCCACTCCTCTGGAGGAAACTGACCAGAGAACGATGCATACTCCTTCTTTGGTTTGTCTTTCTTGCCTCCATTCCTGCGGAACAAGCTGAGCCCAAACTTTCTACTCGGTTTATTGTCTTTCTCTTTGCGACCAGTGGCACTAGTCGTGGCTGTAGTTTTGCTCATCTCACTTGCCTGGCAGTCTGCTGCTGTAGAGGTGGACTGATGTTGCACTGTGGGTTTGTGATCTAAAGGTCGAGGCCATTTTAAGCTCTTCCCTGTGCATTCGCTTACAGTAACAGAGACAGAATGCTGGTCTGGGACAGTGGAAGGAGGGATAGTGGCTGATACAGTAGTGGAGGGGACAGTAGTAGATGTCTGGAGAAGGCTGAAGCAGCTGCAGGACTTGCAGTGTGCCACTGGAAGTGTCTGAGAGCTCTCAACACAGGCATCGTTGCTCAACAGATAAGTGATGGGAGGAGGTGAAGGAGGGTCATCTGCTGACCCTGATGCCCACCAGTTCTTTTCTCTGACCATGTTGTTAGTGATGAAATAGGTCTGAGGGGTTACAATAAAGTAGCCCTCGCCTGTATGGTAAATCTTGCGCTCCTTGATAAGGTTGCCTAGTGCATTGTAGAGGATGTCCTGAGTGGGGATGGTTATCCCTGAGATGTGGAGAAAGAGAAAAGGGTCCGTTAAAACAGTCAACAGCTGCTCTGCCTCTTTATTTTAAATCTGCTTCTGTTCCATCGAATGTCGAGCTATTCTGTGATCAAGACATGAGCATATTTTATTGATTACCTGGGTGAGTCTTGCTCATGTAGTTGACAAGTGCTTCCTGGTTGACAGTGACTTGGCAGGAGTTCATATCTGAGATGACTGAGCACAACACTTCAGCTAAAGGAATGAACTGAGACTGGGTGACGGGCAGCATCTGCACTGGGGACAGGTCACCTGAAACACACCAGCAGACAACTTAGTTACACAGGTGGTTTGAGTGTAGTAGACACAAACACACATGGTTAGAGAGCTGCAGCCCTGACTACTGCCAGCGAAAGTAACTCTTAGTACTGAAGCTGACATACCTCTGCTCACCACCTTCTAAATCATGGCGAAGGTGGTCTATTTATACGAGTTATATGAACCATGCCTCACTGCTTTAGAAACTCCACCAGAACTGGGACAGACCACAGAATTCTATTACTCCCACAGAAAAGACCACAGGTCTGCCTGCTGGGCAGATCAGATGTCCTGCCCTCCACATGATACGGCCCTGCACGTCTAGGAGGTCCCCTTAGACAAATAAGGAACCGAGGGTGAGAGAGACCAGAAAGACAGTCGTGGAAACAATTGTCTTTGTAGAATTGTGTGAAACTTGTTTTGTGTTTGTCTACCCCAGCAATCTGCACAACTCCACATGCTGACATGTTCCTCCGACTCAAAAACAAGCTGCGGGAGCCTATTAGACAGAAGCCACATTGCTTTAGAGTCATAAAACTAAAATCCCTTTAAAGTGAACCAGACACTAGTGAAAGATGTCATTTTACTAATTAAAAACAATCAACATGGAGAAATAAAATTAAAGCAGAGGCTAAAAGCTTATAGTGAAGGAGCATAAGTAGACAAGAGACTAGTTCGCTGCTTCCTCCTTCGCACAAATCAACCTCAGCAATCAAAAGTCAAAAAGACATCATTTCTGAGGCTGCGTGCACCGACCCAACACCCAACACTGAGTTAGGGTTGTGTACACAGTTAAAAGATATTATTTCACAGCACTTTAGGTGGTTAGTTTGAATAAGATTTCAAATGATTTCAAACAATAAGACTGGAGATATTTGTGCTGTATATTGGGGGTTCTTGCTTCTTTTATTTAGGTTCCCACAGTGTTGGCAAAGAATGCATTATAAAGCCCTAATCATTAATACGAAAGGGGAACCAGAGATTTGTTTTCTTAGCTCACGCAGACTTTATTAAACCGTTGTTTGCCTTCCTTAAAGTATGTCTACGCAGAGATCGACGTCTGAATCTTGACAAATTCTCTACAAAATATACTTATGCAGAAAGTGCGCAGAGTGATGTTAACTAATGAGAGGTGAACTCAGTGAAAGCAGTAAAACACACCAGACCCCACTGCTGATGAATGATTAGCATATGGTTTAACACAGGCCCCCTTTATATGAACAACAGGCACAAGGGCACGAACACAACCTTAACCACACGACTGGAAAATTGGTTTTGGTTAATCAGCTACAAACCATTAAGCTGTACGATGAAAAAACAAAACAAGCAATGATACTAACGCGTAAACGTTCTCATTGATCACATGCAACCTGCTGTATTTTAATTCTTATCAACAGCGTGTAGTGTAAACATGGCATTTGCCTACGTGTGATTACCTGTTTCCACTTATATAGGCAGAGATACAGCGTGTGATGTGTGTGACTATGAGCGATTCTCCCACCAACCCTCAGGCCTTCAGTGAAAACAGTGCCATGCCCACACTTGATGTAAACTAAACATTTACAGGCCTCACACTCGAACTACTTATGTCCAGGGCTGGGAAAATAAACATCGAATCAAACATCCGCTATAGTAACACATGACAGAACTCACAGGTAACACACGCACATAGTCACTAATCCACACAAGCATCCAAATAACGTTTCAACCACAAATTATTTGGCTGTTTACGATATCAGTCTTTGCATATCAACTAAGCTCATCAAATTATAGCTGGATACTGGCAAACGAAGCCTGAAATAAAAACAGTAATACCACAACAATCAGCACAGCGGGAACCTTTAGGCCGCGTCCGTGTCACAGACGGGGGTCTAACAGATCCGATGACACACGGAGGGATTATTAAAAAAAACAACTGCCCTCCCCCAGCTTCGACGGGAAACATTAATCTGACTAGACCTCGGAGCGGACATCTTAATGGCAGCCTCCACGGGCAGTGAATTAGTGCTGCTGACATAGCTCCTCATTGTTGTGAGCTTCCTATAGGAATGTCTGGCAGGACCTCTGCATAGCAACTACAATGCAATCCACTGCCAAGAGGTTTAGAGTCAGAGGAAGGGAAGGCAAATAATAAATGCCTTAAGCGTAGGAAATTAATAAACTGACAATAAAATAGCTCCTGTCATTTCAGTGTTATCCTCTCTGACCACGTCCTGGGCCAAAGACATCCTGTTGGACACCTGCTGAGATTATCTGTACTCCTAAATACTCTTAAAAGGCTGTAAGAGAATGTCCTTGAATTAATAATGGCTGACAGACAAGTGAGACAAAAACACGCTTTTACACAGCACAGGAAGACGTTGGTGTCGTAAGGATGAGCTCGGTGGAGGACTAGAGTTTATTGAGTCTAACATTAGCAGGCGTGACCGTCAGGGAGGTTTACTGTTGTGTTCCTCTTCTCTGCAGGGGAAACGGACCTCTGTGTTCCTGTAACCTAAGACTGGGCCACCGACATTACACCCTTTGTCATACAGGGCATGAATACCCAGCTGGGCGCCATGGCAACCAAACCCTGTCCCGCAAGGAAGAACAGGGCAAACGGTCGCCAGAGTCAAACAGGAGACGAGCCTTTAAAGAAAGCTCCATTTCATTTCACTCATTTCTTAACGTCTGCTGTGGCTCGTCGTATCAATACAGATTAAAATTGAAAAATCTCAGTATTATTGTTATGAAGCACAATATGAACATCATTTAAACAGAGAGAGGCATAGAGTTCGAGCACTCCATATTGTTTTGCTTTCCAGAAATATTCTCTTTCTAAATACCAAATCTGATCCTAGTCTGGATGCAATTTTGCCTCTCACTAAGAAGTGCAGCATAACGCATAGTTCATATGCCAGTACAAATTAAAAAAGGTCTTCGCAGCTTCAAATAACAAGTCTGAAATTGTAGTTTAATGGCTATTCACCACAGTATTAAAACAAAGCCACGGCGCCCACACCATTCTTCTGCTCCGCGTACAGCTGAAGACACGCTTTCTTCCCATGTTGTAAACTTTCCAGTCAGAATAAACAGCTGCCTGGGGGATAAAAATGAAGCTGAGTGTTCAGATTGTAGAGATGATTGACAGAGACCTTCTCTCCTTTATCCCCACTGAGATGTTTCGGGCTGTTGAAACTGATCAGTGCCACATGTCTTCAGACCTACATGAGTCTCAGTTTTCACGTGACTGCGTTACCTCCAGCCTCTTGCTGTGGATACCGTGACGTACTTCTTTAAGTTAATAATGATATTTTATTCATGCTATTTCTATGTCATGGTCAAAATAATACAGACTGGGGCATCTGCATTCACGCAGCAGAGACTGATGTAAAGGGTGTTTATTAACCCTACGATTTGGCATCTAGGTCAGTCATTAAGCACAGCGTGTTAACAGCATGCAGCTCAGACCTCCAGGTTTTATCTGATGGAAACAGAAAATGAGGGTACATTACTCAGCTTTATTGGCCCAACCAAAGAAATGAAGAAGGCTGTGAACCCTGTGACTGGATCCAGTCACTGACCTCTCTGGTGAAGAACAGAGCAACCCCACACAGCGGGGACACACCATTCTTATCATCTACTCTAGCAAACTGGCTAATCCTTACTAAGGACAGGCTGCATAATATTCAACATCCCTCCCTGTCCCTCATCAACTGAGACATGCTTTAGTGACGTTGCAGGAGTTAAGTCTGTGGCCAGACAATGTCAAACAGTCATACAGTCGGCTGCAGTGTAATAGGAAGAGATAGCAGCTGTGATTTCTGTCCCGGTCGCTTTGTGTAAGACCCACCACCCGCCCTCCCCAACGTGTGTGTGTGTGTTTGTATCACACGTTTTAACCGCGGTTTATGAGTTTGTGTCGTTCACCCCCACAACACACAGATGTGGGCGTGGCACTTAAATGGCCCAATAAACGAGTGAAAAGATCCCTTCAGAGGGTAATCACAGCCCAAATGTCCAAACAGCCCAGCCTCGCCCAGCCTCAGCACTGCCCTTCCTGTCTTTCCCCTGAATGCGCTTAGAGAAGCACTCTGTGCACACGGCACCAGCAAATGTCTAGAGTTCAACGTACCGTATAATTACCGTATATATTCTTATTTGGCTTCTAGTGTTTTTTATCTATACATCTTCCATCACCACACTTGAAAGCAACTATCAGTCAATAATAAACAATGGAAAGACTTTACAGCTTTACTTATTGATCCACAACAATATGACTGTGATCTGTGAAGACATTAGGTAAATATTTAATCAGGCCCCATGGACAGAGAGTGTCAGCCTGCTTGCGTTTAAATGTGTGTGAAAAAGAAAAGTGAATCATTGAAATAGAGAGAAACTGGACTGTGCCCTGTTTGGAACCAGTGTGTGAGAAAATGTCCCTGCGCCCAGTCTAGAAAACCTGCCGTGTTACTGCTAAACACGACAGATCGTCATGATTCAGCGCAGGAACAGACAGAAAAACAGAGAACGAGTTGAAACGCTGTGACTAAAGAGGACTTGTGAGCAAAACCTTTAAGCGATGAAGAGAAACACAGGCTTTGTGTTGACTCGCATCACCATGGGAACCTTCACTGAGGCAGCAACCTGCCACAAGCAATACAAAGCAACAGCAGCAAAGGGCATCTGAAATCCAGCTACAGCCTTGAAACTCACTTTACCAATTCAGCCCTTTGACATTTACCATATGTTGGCAGGAAGGTATAAACAGACTGTGACTTAACTTCCCAGACTTCGCAAAGTTTAAAACATCTTGCTCACCACTGCAGGTCTTGGCTGCAAATCCCTGAAGCTGTTATAGCAATAAATAATGATTTTACCAGCGGATTCCCAGGAAGAACCATCTGAAAAACGACTTAACTTGAGCTATAAGTCATAAAATCAACAGCTGTCTTATCCCTGTGTAAAAGCGGACACACCTGACCAGGTGTTTATTAGGGCAGCAGGTAGATAGAACAGTATTTTATAACACAATACACAACAGACACAACTTAAAGCAAACTTCTAGGCTTTATTTCCAAACCTCCATAGGTCCTCAGACCCAACGCCACACCCTAACATGCAGTATCTGGCTTTTGTCTGTTTCATGAACCCCACAGGCTGCCAGATGCCTAGTGAGTAAGTCCAGCTTATTCCAATGTGGACCACGGTACCTTTGCTTTGTTCTTTTACAACCAAGTGCATGTTTTAGTCATTTCCACTCGATTCACTGCAGTGAAACTATATCCAGGTCCTCTGGCTCCTCTCGTGCCAAATTTGTCACAACCTCTTGAGTAACTGCATCAACGTAGATTAATTCCAGCCCAGACCGAATGTGCTTAAGATGAAACCACTTACATTTCATCTAAGTAAGACTTGTGGTTAAATGCATAATTTAAAGATTAGCATTGAACTTTTATAAAACCTGAGTATGTGCACACAAAAAAGGAAACGTCAGTGATATTTCTACACAGGGTGATTCTAGTCCTGTGCGTCGGTGCTGCTGATATTCTTGCTGAATATTTTGTTCCTACTGTTGGTTATTAATAACCCTGATTTGTTATTATACCAAAATACGTATCCGTCTTAATTTGCTAAAGCAGAAGTCTGAGGTACAAACACTGGAGACACGAAAGAGTAAAGGCCAGGGTGATGGAATGATCTGATTCTGGTGTTAGAAACTAATCTCCCGCCTGCACTAGACTGGAGTAATGAGGGTTCACACAGGGACTGTGGTCGAGAAAAAATTCACTGTATAAGCTTTTCTGCAAAATGGGGATAAACTGGGGGAGCACCCTGGTAGCTTAATGGATCGAGTGCATGCCAAGTAACCACAACCCTCTGTCTAGCTGCCATATTTGACTCTGCCAGCAACTTCCTGATGCAAATGATGCAAAATGACAAACAAGCGAAACAAACGTGCGATAGACTGGATATAAACATGGACATAGTTCTATTAATTGTAATTCTATAGAAACAGAATGAGCACGTAACACCTCAGAACTGTTTCATGTACAAGAAAAAAAGCTTTGCCAGATGTTCTGCTGACTCTCCTGATTGGACAACAGAGACGCCACTTAAACACACATGAGCTAAAAAGGGGTAAAATCCACAGGCCTCAATCAAGACTGATGTCCAGCATTGCTTGCAGATGAAACCTATTTCCTACTGTTTACTCAGGCCCAGGATGCAGAAGATTCCTGTTTGTTATCCCTGTATTTAGAACAGGGCTCCTATCTACCCTCTGTCACATGATCCTTCACTCCAACATGGTATCACATAACCAGCACCAACACTATTTCATACCAGGTTTCATCCAACATAGCCTTAAAACTGTGTCGACCATTTATCTGCCCAGAGACTGAACAAACATCAATCCCAAGAGGGAACCCAAGCATCTGCTGACAGGGTGGATAAAGTGAGGGATAGAGAAGAAACTCCTCAGTGTTATTGTTGGCACCAGGCCATCTCACCGCTACGGCTGAGCCCAATATTAGGGTCGATAAAGAGGCTGACATCCCCGATTCACACAGGGTCAAGCTTCCTGCTCAATAGGAAGAGATGTGGGTAACGAATGACGTGCTGAGAGTTATGCTTAGACAAGGAGACAGTCTCTCACACACGTGTGCTTCGCATTTGGGAACAGAGGTCCAGGTTTGCACATATCTGAATTGTATAATACATCATCTTTTACACATGCAGGAAAAAGAAAGCAAAGATAAATTATGGCACAGATAATAATGGGAGTAGAAAAAGTTTGTATAGCGAGACTGGAGCCTAGTTATCTTGTACTAACAATGTGCGATAAAGGGTCATTTAAAAGTTGAACTAATCTGAACATAAATCACAGAGGCTGCTTTTTCTGCATGACATGATGTCAAAGACATTCATGGTTGAGTTTAGTTAATCACCTGTCCTATGCTGATTTAAGTGTCCTTTGAGCAGTGACTCATAGGAGCCATTCTGGGCTCTACACCGATTCCACCTGTGTTTTTAATAAGTTAAATGAAACAACCACTGTCAAAATAAAGAGCCGAGAGCCTTCTGAGGCTGGAAAAGAGCAGCATATGCCCTGTGATACGCTATTTGAGTCAAGGGAGCTGCTGAGTGTTTAAACAACGAGAGCTGATCAGATGGTAGCTGTGACTTACTGCAGTAGATCTTTCCGAGGCCCTTTCCCGTTATCGGCCTCTATTCAAACAGAAATTATCCACAGACATCAATAAATCACGTTTCCAATAAAACCACATATTATTATAATGTGTTATTGTACAACAGGGAGATCTGGACAGCTCAGCTATGTGAACTAACTGTGTCTGACTCCTGTTACGTAGGTTACAACAGTGCAATGCTGATCCTTACTATACTGTAATAATGTCATCGAAATGTTTGATATTTCTGGAATATGTAAGTAGCAGAAAATAAATGACGTACTTCAAAATATGAAGCGATTAAAAGGCTGATATATGATGGATAAACCACGACTCCATTATTTCGTCAGCACACGTTGAAGCATGAGATGGGGGTTAAAGTTAGACATATCCTCATGTAAACACTAGCAGAAGCTGAACTGATTGGTGTGTGGTGCTCTGCAACCAACTGACCTGAAGGTAGCTTGTTAGCGGAAAGCCTCTAACCTTTGACCTGAGCTGCTTAGTCATGACAGGGTGGCCCATTTAAATGCGGCAAGGCCCAGCGATGGGGCTTCATGGTTGATGAGTGAACATCTGGAAGAGCTATGAACGCTGACAAACTACCCTCACGAAAGAAGACTCCCCTTATGGGAAATGCCCTTTAACGCTTTCAAGTCAAGGTAAAAGGGGCAGAAATGAGGCTGACTCCGGAAATGATCCCAAGACTAAATGGAGCATCTCAGGAATCCTTCGCAGGCTCACGATACGGCGGGTAAAATGAAAAGGGATGGAGCACACGGAGGGGACCTGTTTGGCCAAAGTACTGTCTTCCACTGTGGAAGTGAGAGAAAGAAAGAAAGCAGTTTACAGAGTTTGAATGTAGGAAGGACACCAAACACCTCATTACACCTCTGACTGGCTCCATATAAATGTTTCAGCTTGTGGATCAACGCTGACCCTGCTGCAGGGACAATAGTGACAGTCTAAATAATGCACACAAGCAGAAAACGGCTCCACGGCCGAGCCCGGGTCCTGCTGCAGCGAGGGAGTCTACCGAGTCCGTTGAAGGAACGTTACACTTCGGTCTAACGGTACGCTAAGCTAATCAGGTTACAGTATGTAAACAGGAATGTCAAGACTCTTGGCAAGATGTGGATCATCCCCATCATTAACAAAATGACCTTGTATGACCTTATATGTTTTGTGTAAACACCTGCTGAGGAGAAGAACTTCACAGAAAAAGGAGGAAGAATGAGCAACACTGGAGACGAGAGGTCAGCTCCAGTACCAGCGGGGCCCGTTCCCACACGGATAACAACGAGGCCTGTTCATGCTGCTAGCCCTGTCTGTTTACACTGCAATCTCCTACCTCCTCTCCTCTCAGAGGGGCTGATCAGCCACAGTCTGTCTTCACACAGCGCTAATAACCAAACACAATTGGCATTAATCAAAATGATTGTGTCTACTTGTCTGGAGAGCTCGTAACTAACCTAAACCACATCTGGTCGATGTTAGCTGAGCATCTTCTAAATTAGCCCCTTAACTTTCCTTTAATAAAACCTCCTCATGTCAGGGAAGTTATGTCTCAACCTTCCTCTGACCTACGAAAAGGAAATAGGGCTGTTTGAAACCCACTATAGCTCATAACTCATAACCTTACTTTTCTAGTTGACATATTTATATCAACAACGTCAAGGCCTTTACGTCCATGCCTGAAATCAATCCAGGAGTCTGACTCCTACGGTCCCTCGCTGGCCGTGAAACAGAGGGACATTAATCTTGGGGAGCAGAAAAGCGTCCGTGGTCGGCAGCCAGTCGCACGGTGATTCACTGCTGACCCGTTCTCTGTGAGAAGGCAGTAAACCAGCCTCTGACACTCTGCCAGCGCTGATTTCCATACAAATTGCTGTGGTTGCGAGGTGAAGGATTTGTTACGGAGCAGAAGGAAGCGACGCGTCCGCACACACAGACGTGGCTGCTTGTGACGCTCATAAAGAGGTGAAGGCACCTGCCTTGCATGTGACTGTGAGCTCGCTGCGTATCCGCGCTGTGTGTCCTAATGAGCCCAGCGTTGCTTTTGGCCCATATGGTATTTATTTGTGAAGCTTAGGGCCAGAAGCTGTCACACAGCGGGACGGCATGTCAGCCTCCACCTCCCCCGTTCGTCATTACTTCATGCCCCCCTCTGTGTGGTCTCTTCCTCCCTTTCACATTCCTCCCTTAACGTGTGCACTGCCCAGTCCGGCACAGCAGAGCAAAGCGATACGAAGTCAGCAGGTAGACAGCGGCAAGGCCCGAATCCAGACAAAATAACTCTCAGACAAACACGGACACATCACTGGAAACAAGAGGCGACGCAGCTGGACCAAATGGTGAAGCAGGGGCAGCGTGTATGCGCCTGGGACAATGTTTCAACAGCCAAATGGAAGCAGCTGCAGAAAGCCGACCTCTCACGCTCTTGCATCATGCAGCCTTTAAATTTTATGGAACAATCACATATTTTCAAGCTGTGTTTCGCCAACATGCAAAAATCAAATCCAACAATTCCATCGAGACTAACACAAACGTGAGTAGCCTGGTGTGTGTACGTTGCAGCATCATTTACTGTCAGGAATTTACAGCCCACGAGCTCACGATGTAGGAGGCTGCATGAAAGTTCACGTGCTGCTATATGCTGCTGCTTCAAAACGCGTCTGAGGAATGAGGGGAAGGGGAGCAATTAGGGGTAATCACATGGCATACACAGCTTTGCTAACAAGCTTTAGTAAATACTGTTTAGACAACAAAGGAGGCTGGTTCTGTTTAAGGCAGGGGGGATTGAGAAGTCACCTCTCAGGCTCTAACGCCAATAAAAAACACTTCAAACACTTAAAAACTGGTCGTTTCGCCTGATTTAGCAAAACACCTCACACAAATGACTAAAGTGTTATTTGCGTTTTGTCCGGGGAGCCAGTGAGCAGCCTTTGAATGACCACATATCACCTTCCCATTCTGTTGTGAGAGAGCTTTATACCCCAAACAACAAAAGTGTACTGAATGCGTAACAACTAATTGTATTGTTTTCTGGTAGACGGAGCCACAGATGCCTGCTGCTTCCAGGAGTAAGACAGCAGGTAAAAACAATCTGACATTAGATGTAATTACTTCATGTGGTGGAGAGAGACGAGCAGGACGGATTCACACATTATTATGACACGTACACAGATCAGTGCTGGGAGGTTTCTGGACATCATTAGGAATCTGTCATTGGTGAGATGACCCAACTTACATACCGACAGCTTTAATGATAAATCCCTTAGGTGACCTCAGAGCCCTGCGCATCCACGCTTCTCTCAGCACCTCCAGGTTGTTTGCGTTCCCTTGAACGAAGAGCACCAAGTTTTCCATCCATCCCTGAAAGTGCACGTCGGCCATGGCCTTGACCAGCCTTTTATTCCAGAAACTGCGCAGGTTTTGCGCTTTGAAGTCCGCGAAAATCTCCTGACCATTGGCGATGAGCTTCTCTCCGCCGGCGCACAGGCTCTCCTCGTCCGGGATGAAGACTACGGCGAGCGACGCGGCGGAGAGCTGGACGAACCGCTGCTGGTGAGACATTTTTAACGGATCTAGACGCGTGCTAGTAATTAAACGCACTTAAAACCATGTCTCCTCTCAGGTTTTCCCACCGAACGCCGGGTTTTTACGCGCATTCCTCCAGCGTGCGTCCGAGTCCTTGGGCGACTGACTTGCAGGCGCGGAGGACGTGCGACTGGTTTCTCTTCGCTTCCAGGGAAAACGGTGACGGTGGCAGAGAGAGGAGGGCTCTGCTGCTGCTGGGACACACAGGTAGACCTCCCACCGACTCAAAGAAGGCGTGTGCGTGGTGCAGGTACACCGTCATTACATGCTCACCGTAGGAAACCACAACAACACGACAGTCACCGCCTGGGATTGAAAGACGAGTATAGGCTCCTGGAAAAGAGAAGAGTTGTGCTGGTGGTCTGTTACTGAACCTGGGGCCACAGGGAGCCAGAGCTACAGGCCAACAGGACCAGTATGTCTCTATATTTGAGCTTTTTGTTCATTTTCTAAAATCGTTTGCGCAAAAGGCAAAGTTTCCAAAAAGATGATCAAATGAACTTGTTTCACATATGCATGGCGGCGCAACAACAGCACAAATCATGTGCATAAAGGTGAGGTATAAACTAGACCGTGGAGGTTCAGAAAACGTTACATAAATCACCATCAAACTAGAGACTCAGGTGCCAACAGCTTATTTTTAGAGCCGCCTGGTTCGTAAAGTAAACAGCGACCAATTTCAACTGCTTTGACGTTAACTAGAGGAAATATCGGTTTGATAAAAAGTGCACGAGGCACAGAAATGAGAGCTATGCCCTCCTGTGCTTTGAGAACAGGGAGCCATTAGGACCTGTTTTGACTGACGCTGGAGCACACACACCTCATACATCAGCCTCAGAAAGGCCGAGCTTCAGTTTCAACTAGGGGCACTCATGCCGTAGAGAGGATGGGGGCGAGTTTGCCTCCGTGTGGCATTAGAGCCTGTGCAGGAACAGGATATTGCTCTTCCTCTGTAAACGAAAAGAATACATCACCTCCGCCTACACTGAGTGAGTTATGTGTTGTTGAGGCATGTGGAGGGGGAAAGGGAGGAGTAGCACATATTCTGTGTTGGATTAACTATCCAAAAGGTAAAGTAAAGTCTTACATTAAGTCAGGATTTGCGGTTTATCATTTTAAAAGCTATTGATATTGATGATGAATCTCACATTATCAGGCAAGCAGGCAAACACGAACCAAAAACATTAATTTGGGGAATATTCATCAACATTATGCTTGACACTATTGCATCATTTATGGGCATCAAATGTTCTGATGTAACATATATGAGATGCAGTAAAAAAAAAGTGGAAACAACAACGTCTGGCCGTGCTGTGGAACAGTGTTTGTCGGTCGTGTGCATCACTCAGAATGTTCATACATGTGTTGTGATCCTGTCCGTACACGTAATGCAGATAAATGTTCATCATTAGGTTTAGGATAATGTTTTATGGACAATGAGAAACAAGCGTGTTAGACCTCAAGGCTCCACACAGTGTGTTTGGCTCAATAAGAGTTTGTGAACAAACAGAACTTTTGTTTGTTTACAGGGCAGAGTATATACGCCCAGACCACAAACCGCTCAGCCAACAGCTGAGCAGCGTAACGCACCTGAGACTGGCTCCGTCCTTCCACAGCTGCTCTAAGTTTGACCCGGGAACAAAACTCTAGTCATTGGTAAAATGCTGCTCGCTGTGGGCAGGGTCATAATCTATGACTGGATCCTGACTGTAGCTTCGCATGTAACATACAAACATGATACGTGAACATCAACTACTCCGTTAATATTGTTTATGCTTTTATTAGAAAATAGATTATAGGCAGCTGACAGGAAATGAGAGGCATGAAATGAGGAATGCAGCACTCTTAGACCAGTCTTGAACAAAGCCCATAACCAACCACACAGCAGCAGACCGGGGTCAGCGTGGGCAGCACAACGTCCAGGCTACATACACAACGCAAAGCACAAGTTGGTGATCGTACGTACCAGCACGCAAATGCATTTTTAGCACTGTTTGCATTATGTGGAAGTTTGCAGAAACACTCTCATTGTTCGATACCGTTAACTTCCTCCAGATAAAAATGTTTGGCGCACACTTTGTTTTATCGGAGCGTGGACAATGGGAGCCGACCTGCTGTTAGGATCTCAGGGCACTTTCTTCCAAATGTTTAGTCTGCTGGTGGGAATGATTATCAAGAACCAAAGTGCACAATCTTAGCATAATTACGTGAAATCCCGCACTCTGCCCTGATTTTCTACTAGAAAACAAATCTCTCTCCGCCCGGGTGAACTGGAGCAATTTCAGTGTAGTGTCAGGTGTCTCCGAGGGCCCAACAACCTTGGCGTGATCGCAGTGTATATTTTATGATAATTTCAATCAACCACAATCTGAATCTCTGCATACAAACTAAAACATCTGGTCCTGCTACGAGAGCTCGGTTGTCAGGACATTTTGTGACTCAAACACCCCCTGAAGCCTCAGCAGACATGAGACCTGCACATGAGCCAGTACGCACGAACATGTTTTGGGGAACATATTAAGAAGGTGCTGAGGAGGAAGGAATACGACAGAGGTCAGAGGTCACTAGACAGTCAAATCTAGGCCATTTAATCACATTATATACATTTTATCTACCAAAAACAATAAATAACACGCTAATGTGTTTTATGTTCACCAGTTGGTTGATACATTTGCGCTGCTATCAGTGATTCTACTGGTTCAGATTGTTTTAAGTCTATGTCAGAGTTTTTCGTCTTCCCGCCGGAGTGAACATGCCCCAGCACCGCGTCTGGCACTCTGTTATTACAATTTCATCATTTCAGCACTCTGCCAACTCAGATCAAAGAGTGTATTTAGATGATGTATGCACACGTGAGTATCAATGCACATCTTAAAGGAAACCTTCACAGAGTGAGCCAGACAAACATAATAATAGAGGTTCTGCCATCAAACACGATTACTTAAATCAGGACTATGATGGAGTCATGTTGTTTTAATAAGTCTGCGACGGAGAAAGAATCCAGCAAAGCACTTAGTTCTCATGAAAGGAGGATTCAAGCTTTTAACAAAGACAAAAGGAAGATTTAGCGTTACTCTGAGCGCCGGGCCGCGTGTTTGAAGGTGGTGAGGGATCATTGACGCCCACGTCCTCATGAACACACACACACACAAAGAGCCTGTGGACATGCAGGAGATCACAGCCATGTGAGAGATGCCTACAGCTCGTCCGCTTTGTGCACCAGCCGTGTGCACAGCGCTGATTCACAGGTGCAGCCGAGTCTTATCAAACGCTGACCTCTGTGAAGACACAACTGTCTCCATTTGTTGCCATGTTGCTCCGTTCCCATGTGATAGACTTTTAATGGTGGCTATAACCAGACGAGTTCATGCTAAACCACTTTGTTAATTCATCTATTTATTGACTGGCAGAAAGATGGTAGACGATGATGGAAACAATAATCTGTCTCATCACATTTTGAAATAACTGAATAATGTAGAGGGACATCGGTGAACACTGGACACATATAGTATCTGTCATAAATCAGATTCCGCCACCTGATTGTCAGAGCTCACCTATGCATCAAGGCCTTTTCCGGTCTGTGATGTGTCACCTGTCACCAATCTAACAACCGGGCAGTGACTAACTCTGTTAAAGCAGGATGTAAATGAGCCGAGCTTTGAACTGGCGAAGCAGAGCCTGAAAGCCTCCTTGCTAATGTGACATCAAAGACGTGTGCAGCATGTGAGCTTCATTAGTGCAGCGCAGAGGCAGCAGAGGCCAAATTACCTTCTGTTACAAAACCAGAGGAGGACATCAAGTAGCATATGCTTCTCTGACACAGAAGACGCTCGAGCTTCCACTGTTCCCAGAACTGACCCCTGCATCAACATAATGTAAAGTAAGCAGGAAATGCCTCATGGAGGCTTCCTGGACTGTTTCAGAGCTTTGAGACAGCACAAAGGGAAGCTGAAGGATATGCAAGCAGAGGAAATGTCTGTCAAAGCCAGAAATCACTCGCAATAGGACAGAACCAGGCAGACACAGAAAGAAACTAGCTGGTGAGTGTAATAGCGCAATTAGCAGCTAAATGTCCAGGTGTCTTCCTCTGGAGGTCGTGAAGACTGAACTACGACGAGACATGTGATGCCAGTTTCTCCCATGTTTGTAGACTAAATAGATTCATCTTTAATCAGATCAGGACATGTTGTCAAGCCAAAGTTAACATTTATTATACTAAAAGACAAATGAAGAAAAATAAAAATACAAATGAGGCATGCAGTCAGATTTTTCAATTGCTCTGGATTATTGGCCTGGCTCCCTGCACACCTGCAGCGTTTCAGCTTACTGTACTTATTGTACTGAATGGAAATGTTTCCTGCGTTTACCTCACACACCCTGTTGCTGTGTAGATGTTTTGACCCTTGTTTGTCTGCCCTGTATCAAAGCCAGCCATGCAATTTTACAATGGTAATGTTGGTTTGTTGAAATTGCAAGCTGGTGCTGGCAGTCTGGGTTCCCACTGTGTGATTATCTTATTGAATGACATACGCTCCTTCAGGGCAGCGTGCAGTGGCAATTAAAGAATATCTTTTCCCTCGAAGTGTAAAAGCTGAGCCCAGGTGAATGCCCTGCTTTGTGTAACTATTGTTAACAGGTGAAATGTGAAACGTATGCTGATGTGCAGCAGTGTTCAGTTGCATTAAAGAGCTGCCTGATTTCCCAGCTCCTTCCCCACCTTGCACTTCAGGGCGATATTGTAACAGTGGATCCTCTGCTGGTCCGAATGGCCTTGTGCTGGTCCTCCACTCGGCGCAGAGGCGAGGCGTTCCTGATCTCCGTCCAGGAGACTCCCCACAGACACAGCGTCAAAAACAAGCGTGGAACTTTCTCACACTGTAACCCAGTATTCCCAGGGAAAGACCTCAGAGAGGGGGATCGTTTCCTCAACAACTGCACCGCTTTTCCGTGCTGCTCCCGGCTTCGGCAGAACAGGGCCCCCTCTCTAGCTCCCTGCTCCGGCGGGGGCCTGTGCAGGCTGCTGGGGAGACCCGCAGAGCTGCTCAATGGAGCCACTCATGTATCAATTACCAGAAATATCAAACAACATATAAGAGCGTGGTTTAATGGTTTATTTGACTTTGGTGGTCAGATTTCTGGCAAAACTCAGACATGTGCAAAGAGCTAGAAAACAGCTGAACAACACCAAAGGATGCCAGGTCTTTGTTGTCTGTATCGCAGGCCATCACCCCGGAAATTCTGTGCTGCACAGTAGAGTCAGACCATAATAAGCAAGGAATACATCATACACACTGTGCAGGTTTTGTGGTGAAGGAGGTTCTGTAAAGAGGAGAAGAACGTTATATGAACACCACAGTTCTGGTTTATTATTTTTCCTAACGCAGGTTTACAAACGGAAGCATTGTTTGGCTTCATTTGAACTGGAGCCTCCGTTTGTGACTTATCACCACCAGAAACAGGAAGCTGCAAATGCAGGAGGCTGACGAACAGTGAGTCCTGACAGGTTTTGAAAAGATGACCTGCTGGGACTGTGTGGAGCTGGGGGAGCAGGGGGGCTGTTGTAGAAAACAGTGGTTTGCCAATGTGCTAAGCTCTGACAAGGGAGAATTTAAGCAAATCTACAAGTGTATGGAAAGGTAAGGCTTAGTTAAACTAACAATGGAACCAGTGTAGTGTCACTACATCTGCACATGCTCCTTAGCCACACCCACACATCCAAAGTGCTCTGATTTACATGAAAAGTGAGGATCAGTGGAGGAGGTTAAAATGCCAACCTGATCAGTTACTAAACCATGCTCCCCTTTCGCCAGCGCTGTCTGCCCCCACTCCTGGAAACCCCGACCCTGCAGTGAAATGGCCTGATTGTCAGCGGGCTGCCCAGGAGTGCAGCAGCTCTTTGATAGGTGGGGAGGGGGGTTAAGAACACAGGCAACAAAAGCCTTCTGTCGCAGCATGGGAGTGGGGTTACCTGCGCTCTGTGGCGGAGTCTTGTTTCACTCACGATGTGCGCATGCATCCGCGTGAGCCTGCACATCAGAGTGCAAAAGCTCACACAGCTGCCGCAGGAGCGCGAGGCCTGGGAAGTGTGCTCGCGCTTCCTGGTTTATCCTCAGGGGATAAACCAGGTTTGTTTGTCAAGCACGACACAAGGACAAAAGCAGCCACATAACTAAAGTACCGGGTGACAGCTAGTTATTGTTCTCTCGGAAATGACATGACAAGGTGCTGAAAGCAGGGAGAGATGTTTCCTACTAAATAATGTTTTTATGTGAACTACCTGAATTTGGCCTCCTTGAAGAAGTGGGTTAGCTAAAACATTGGTAAAATGTAGACTAATCACACACATAGTTAATAAGGTTTAAAGTTTGTAAAACTCACAAATGGCCTCAGAAATAAATCAGAGCAAACGTTTTATGACTCGTGGTGAAACAGATCAGATCAAGACTGTTTTTACAGTGACACAGGGACCTGAAAGGACAAAGCACATATTGAATGATGAGCCACTGATAATTTACTCATTAATATCCTTCACATTTTTAAGAACCAGTACACCCACAGCGTGAGAAAGCAAAGGCATGAGGGAGAGGGTTGTGTTTTTTGCCAGAGGAAACACATCCAGCATTACAGTGACAGGAAGTTCAGACTAGTGCAATGGCTGGAAGACATAAAGAGATCACAGGAAACAAAAGCTTCAAAGGTTAATGAAGTACAAAACACAGGAAACCACCCAGTCCCAGAGTAAAAATCGACAACAAGAGCCTACATAATTAATAATCCTTCCCTGAACAGTCTGGTCACACCCATAATCTGTTTTTCCAGCTAACACTGATAAATAGTTCTGGTCATTGTTTTTATTTTATTTTTTTTCACACTAGTAATGAATAATCAACTCACTACTATGTGTTGTGGGGGAGAAATCAATCTTTTTTATACTATTACAGCTCAAAAGGTCTGTAACCTTTGTAACCAACACAAACCTCCAACGGCACCAACAGGTTGAAGTCTCTGAACCTTTGAAGATATTGACTAATAATATGTACCGCCATAATACCTCTGCCACGCAGAAATCCATGGGACGGATGCAGACTCTGCTGCCACCTGCAGCCCAGCAGTGGAGTATTACAATAATGAAAGCACAATAAAGCTTCATTTACTCAGTGTCATAAACAAACAGAGTCTTCAAAATGTCTGCTGTGGTGAAGGTCACATATCTGGGCAATGATGCAACATAACATTCATATACTGTTAATAGAAAAATAGATTTCAGTGTTATTGGGCTCCTGCTAAACAACCCTGCCCAGAGCCCACAGTTAGAAGATGGGTTCTTAAAATGTTCATATTGCAGCCGTGACTCCTTCAGCAGAACATATCGTCCAGAATTTTTCTTTGGTTTATGTGTAGCTTTATGAGGAAATAAGACAGATGTTGGTAACAATAAAACACAAAACACTGGAACTGGCAGCGCGCCGTAAGACGCAAGAACTACTAGTGGCCACGTTTAAGAAATACACACAGCAGAGCTCTGCCAAACTGAACTACAAACCAAAAGCGTTTATTGAACATAGTTGTGGTTTTTATTTAGGAGGTTGGGGCAGTGTATAAAGAAATTCTGTCTGAGCCACTTGGTAACCTTTCTACGCTTTCCCATCCAAAGTTAGCTTCATTTAAATATAGTATTTTAGTGAATTCTCTTCCACATAAATAGCATCATTATTGCTCATTAGAAAAACCAAGTCTCTGAAAAGTACAACTCACATACTATCAGAGATCTACAACGCGGTGTTTAACTGATTATAACCAAGCTAAAGCAACTGCAAAAAGAAATGTTAGCAACAGAACTTACTTTTTTAAAACTATGAAAATAAGCATCTCAAAGCTTATTCATAGTTAAATCTTTCAAAAGAAATAAAAAAAAAAAACTCATCAGAAACCAATGTATTGTACACAGAAACAAAGGTCAAATTAACACAAGGGAACCAATGACTCATTTATACATGTACTCGGAGAACAGGTTCATATAAAACTGTCAAATTAGGTTTGTTAGATTATTTACAAATGTTAAAATAATCATTTTACAGTTTAGCTTGAGTCACTCATTCATCCGCACCATTAGTCTGAGACGTCCGACAACCAGATACGTCGTCCGTTTCTTCATCCTGCGACAGAAAGAAAAGTGATGAGTGAGCAGATTCAAGGTAAAAACTTATTACAGGAACATACAGAACATTTAAACATGGTACATTTAAAAATGGTGAAACCTTTTTCAGCACTGCCAGCAACCCTTTGACAGTGGACATCAAGTTGGAGGACGTCTTGCTAATCTGGTTGTAGTAGATCGATCTCTGCTCTTCTGCAGCCTTTAGAGTTTGCTCGGTTTGACTCAGGGTGCTTTTAACTTCCTCCAGCTCCTTGGACAAAGTTTTGTTGGCTTGCTCCAACTGTGCTTTAACCTTTGCATCTTCATCTGTAATGAGATTCCGATCAAATTAAGGCTTTAATTCATGCTTTACCAGACAAAGTCTCATCCTAACAGACATTTTTGCAGCAAAGCTAAAATTGAGCCTGATTGTGACAATGATGGACTACTAACACAAAGCATGTCTCGCTGTGAAACGTTTATTTTAATGTCAGCACATAAACTGAATAACACAATTCAAACCATACCCATTTTGGCATCTTGGTCCATGAGTTTCTGTTCCATCTCCTCTCTTGACTTTTCACTCTTCTCCAGTTTGTGCATCATGCTTCCGATGTCAACCATGGCTCCATTATAGACAATCAGATTACCATACTCACTGGCCTCTGACGGCGCACGGCTTTTTGGAGCAGGAAGTAGTCCTCTGTTACCTGGATAACAGATAAAAAAAGAACTTTTTAAAATTACAATTCGTAAATTATACAATTGCAGGGGGAAAAAAAAAAGTTAAGAAACTCCACGTTAACTCACCGATAAGATTTTCTATTAGTGCTTCGTTAAAGGAAGGAGCAGGCTCATCCTTTTCTCTGTCAGTCAGTTTACGGTAGTAACAAGACTCCCTGACCACTGGTTTGTTCATCAGCTTCTTTATCTGACAAAAAACAATCAACAAGACAAGAGCTGTAGGTTCACGTGCACTTCCACAGCATAAACATGACGGCCAAATGGTCAGACACGATGGAAACATACTGAGGTATGTGATTCAGTTTCAGCACGAGCGTGTATTCACCTGAGCACGAGAAAGGTGCAGTCCCAGTGTGTACAAGATCTCTTCCAGGTCTCTTTCCAGCAAATAGCCACAGTGGCTCTGGTCAAAGTAGACAAACGCCATCAGCAGGTCCTTGTTGAATGTGACCATTTGCTTCTTGTCCTGCAACAGCAAAGCCATATTTATAACAAATAACCATGTTTACACTACATCACTGTCATCATTTGCCTAAAGCAGTTACCAACCAACCTTGTCCTTAGAGGACCTCTCTTTGGATGACTTGCGATCGTCCTTTCGATCTTTCCTGTCTCTGTCATTGGAGTCGTCATCGTCCTTATCTGAGAAATAGCAAAGAAGAGTTAAAGGGACAGACTGGGAACAAAAGGAAAATATCCACCAACAACCACCATGTTGTACAAATCATTGCATGTCATTGACCCAATTATTTTGTGGGTAATTCAATAGGGTCTACTCCTACAGAGAGAGAATAAATTACCATCGTCGTCATCATCGTCTGCATCTTCAGCCTCCATGGGATCATATTCCTCAGCGTTGGCCATGCTACCATCATCTTCATTCTCATCTTCATCACGAGAATCCTCCTTTTTTATGACCTTGTCATCATACTGGATAAATACAAAACATTTCATGTGTTGAGTAAAAATAAATAAGTTAAGTAAACGTTACCCCAACACCAGACAGGAAAACATGACGTACCTTCCTCTTCTCCTCCTCATCCTCTTTGGTCTTCTTTGCCATTGGTTCCTCTGTCCCTTCATCTTTTTCTTTCTTTATGTCACGCTTGTCAGGGTCCTTCTTTTCTGCCTCTTTTTTGGCTTTCTTCTCCCTTTCCTTCTTGTCATCCTTTGCAGGAATAGCAGCAAGGGCTTTATAAATGCGGTGCCCAAAGTCTCTCTGTAGCATCTCATTAAACAGCTCAGCAAACAGGGAAACCTTAAAAAAAAAAAAACAGGAAAAAAGGTTAAGAACCTGTGGTAATCTTTATCATCAACCTGCAAACAAAAAATAAGTGTGTCTGTGTCAGTATGTCTCACTTCAAAAGAGTGCTCCTTGTTGTCCTCCAGCCTGTAGTCCAGTAGCACACTCAGCGACATAACACTGCAGTCAAATTTGCCATTTTTTGCTGCCCAGTTGGGGTGAACGATGATGGTGGGCTCATCAGGAAGGATGTAGCGTCTTTCTCTCCGCTGGCGCTCAAGCTCCTCCTGCCTCTTTCTTTCCTCCTCCTATATGTGAAGAACATTTCACTTAAATCTACGATAAACCTGTTCAAGTTTGAATAAAAAATCATATACGGTACTATTAAAACATTTATTTTTGCCTCATACACCGTATGATATGTTACGATATCCACATTAATACTACCAAACCATTATGACCTGTGCCATATTTCCTCATAATAAACAATAACTTGTCATTTTTCTCTGCACCTCTCTGTCTTCCTCTGTGCAACATGGCTCCTCCTCTTCCACAGCTTTGACCTCGGGCTTCTCGGGCTCCTTGGACTCCTCCACTTGCTCCTCCACCTTCAGCTGCTTGGTGAGGCGGGCAATAAGCTGCGACTTTAACCCCTTAGAGCTCAGAGAGCGACAATCAAGCTCCTTGCGCAGATCATTTACCTACACAGGTACAAAACAGGGAGCAGAGAAATACTCATTTGCCACTGTACAGGCTATAACCTGGTCTCTAGGCCAAGCTATTTGTACAGGTGTAAAAGAAATGGCCCACCAAATATTTTAGCATCAGCTTTGGGTCCTTTTCTGTTTAATCTTACCTTCATTGATTTCGGGTCAAGTTTGGCCCAGTGAGTGGGAATACTGACGTCCTTTGACTCATCATCATCCTTGTCCTCTTCCTCCTTGATAGGAAATCATTAAGATAGAGACAGGCAGAGAGAAAGAAAGAGGTAGGATAACAGTCAGCACAAAAATCATGGCCACAATGAGCTTTAAAGTTGATCCGTGCAAGAAGCAAGGTCACATCTGTCATTCATTGTCTCGTCCTAGTGAGCTGTCGACTGTGTTTAAGTCCACTGCTACTGAAGCATACACAGGGAAGCTCTCTAGCTCTTATGAAAACCAACAGATATGCCCCCCAGCTGCCAATCAATCAATCTGTGGAACACAAAAAGGTAAAAATCAATGAGAGGTGTGTCCAAAGGGTGTGTAGATACATCAGATGAACTGAAGCTGGGCTCCAAACAGAGTGAGGATAGGGTGGCCCTACAATGGTCTATGACTGGGGTATTGGACGTTTATGGGTTTTATACACCTACGTCAGATAGGAGCCACCTGTCCTTCTGTCCAACCAACTGCCCTGGAAAAACCATGTTCTATATGTCCATATGAAAACGTAGAACCCAACAACAAGAACAGACAAGAAACAGAACTGGGGGCGGGGTTCTTTTTTCAAAGTCAGATATTAAATCGATGTGGAAAAAAAACAAAAAACAAATACATTTCTAAAACACACACATTGTTTACAGGCAACTGACTCCACAGACTCCAGTTTTAAGAGAAAGCCAGTTTATAAATAAAGTCTTCACTGGTCCAAATTTTTTTACTATTATTAAAATTGCTCAACTCAAAATGAAACAAGAACGGTTTTACAAAAGGCGATGGTTAACATAAATGCTTTAACCCAGATTAGTACCCAAATTCTGTTACAAGAGCTGGATGCTGTTTTGTCAGTTGCGATCGGGGCCTACACAACACAACCTAGTCTCACTGCTTCCACTGTATGTGTCTGCTGGATGTGAGGGAAGATGGGAGTGCTGATGGAGGAATGGAGGTATTTAAGCAGAGGAGAAGGGGACAGGTGGAGGAGTAAAGCAGAACAAGCCTAGGTGGGGTTTGGTGGACCAGTAATTTGCCTGTCTGTGTGTGAATAGTGAAATGTGCTGTCTGATGTGTGTCTGGGCTTTGTTTTTTGTAATTCCTGTGCCTTCCTGTGAGAAGCGGAAATGAGAAGAGAGGGATTAGCGGTTCAGTGCCTGTTCTCCATCTGCCTCCTTTCGCTCGGCCGACAGCTTCTCAGCCAGCTGCTCCCGGAGTCCCCGTGACAGCACCTCCCACTCTGAGCGGGTAGGAAGACAATGCCAAACATCCGGAAGAAACAAAACCACTGTCTCCACATGAGCAGGGACTGTCCGCCCCTTGTGTGTCTCCTCCGGCCGATGATAGCGAATCTCTGCAAAACGATACCTGTCGCAAAGGAAGAAGGTGCATTGGAAAGAAACATTCTTGTCAGGGCACAGTATAAAAGACAAGCCTTGCTAAGGCGAGCCTTCTACAGCTACTCCCTCCCATGATGTCACTGAATGATGGTACACATGAAGCGACCTTTCTCCCACACAACACACAGCTTAGACAAATGGACCCAGTCTGCAGCTCTCCAACTGTTGTCACAGGTTACGGCAGCCATTTTGAAGAAGTTGACAGACAATTACATAGAATAAATCACACCCCCATATTCCTCCCCTTTATAGCTTCAGCCAATTATGGATGAGTGTTCGGCACTTAACCTAGGATACACTTGATGCACTACATTAGGGTTGTGCAAAGAGAGACAGAACAGGACAGGACAGTGAAAGCCAGTTAAATATGTAAGATATTTAACAGAGAGAAAAATTAAATCAGAAAACAAAGTAATGGCAGCGTCTTCTGGTCCAGGCTACAGCTTCCAGCCACAAATCCATGCGTTTGGTGTGCCATCATAACAAATACATGGAAATGAATACGTATAGTCTGATAGAGAGTGCCACGACCACACACAAAAGGCCAAAAAAACATTGCACAATACAATAAATTATAATTGTAAATATTAAGGAGCAAATTAACAATGCAATCATCAATATTAAAAAAGGAAACAAAACAATTACCACCCATTGTGTCCAGAAGTTGATTTAGTATAGAGGTAGTAAATTAACAGCATATAACACATACTCAGTTTGGGATTTTAGCACAAGCATGAATAGATTTAAACAGAGGCTATGGTAGTGAAAATAATGATGAGAGGCTCTTACCACTGAGTGCAGAGACTAAGGTCTATGCCTGTGAGTGCCTTGCAACAGCGTATGGCTGTCTTTATAAGGACTGATGGATCATTTTCAGGGTCCGCTCCATCCAGAGAGGGAGACCAGTGACCACCAATGGCCATGGCCTCATCTTTACCTCTCATTCCCACCAAAAACTGAAGGAGAGAGAAAGATGAGTGAAAGAACAGTCATGAGTACAGATTGGATGGAAACAGGGAATGTGGGTAAAATTAGATGAAAGGTGGGAAGAGTAAAAATGGGAGATGGCGACAGAGAGAAAGAAAAAATTATCAACAGCATATCCAAATAATCATTCCTCAGAGGATCCAAAACAGAAAAAAAGGAGTGTTCACACATTTGAGCCAACGTCAGCTGGGACTCACTCATGTGCACATTACAAAGAGGGAATGGTTATACTGCACCTTAATAAGTCTAGCAGGATGTTGGAAGGAGTCTCTGACTTCCTGAGGATCTTCTGCCAGAGCACAGGACTTGTGATACAGCTCTTCTATACTGGGGTTAGCCAGCAGCATCACCTAACAAAGACTCTACATTAATCACATGTATGTAAACACTGTGATGTAACGCATTACTGCCCTCAATCAACATTTAGTCCACAAAAGATGCCTGCTGATGAGTCCAGGATCTGTAACATTTGATAACTGTTAAATCCCCACTAGATACTAGATTGAGTGGGATATTTGATTTTGACTATGTTGTACCTTAGCACTGTAGGTGTGGTTGGCATCAGGAGGGTCCAGAACAGCTGTGTTCTTCACTAATGGATCTACTTCTTTGTGCAAAATGTGGAAGTTACAGGCATTGCTGAACTGGAAGGGCCGTGTTAGAGGGAAGGCATCTACCCAAGTAAAGACTGCATTAAAAAAGTCGCTGGGAATGTAGAGGCTCTGATAGCGTCTCCTCAGCTCCATCATGTCGCAGCTTGAACTGGAAAACAGGACAAAGCTCCTTCAGACAAACATTTGACAGATTTTTGAGATATCACATTATCATGATAGTTTTGCAATTTGACACACACAACACTGAAGATTGTACTCACCCATCTAAGCTGAACTTGGAGAACTGGACAGTGTAACGAGGCACCACCCTACGAGGCCTTCTTGGTGAGCGGTCACGTCTAGGTGAGCGATCTCTGGAGCGTTTGCGTGTGGGCGATCGTTCTCTTGACCTCCTGCGCTCACGGTCTCTGTCTCGGCTACATATCAAAGTGGTTATACAACAATTACCAAAACTAAATGTAACTAACCGACAGCAGGTCATAAATGTAACACCATTGTACCTTCGCTCCTCTTTAGTCCTGAGGATGAGCTCAGGGCCCCGATCATTGCGACTGGGAAAACGAGGCGGAGGTTCAATCCGCCGCACAGGCTGTGGCATCATTCTCACTGGAGGCTGAAGGAGTCCCCCAGGAAATACATCTAAAAACAAAGCACAGTTTTTAAGTATAATTATGTGGTCAATGTTGCTGTAAAAAAAATTTAATAGCTTTCAACATGAATACAATCCCATGGCCAAATATTTTACCTTTGGGTGGAGGCTGTGGCAACAGAGGCTGAGGAGGGTTTTGAAGAAGAGGGGCAAGAGAGGCAGCAGACAGCTGGGCCTGCAGGAGGGAAGGCGGGGGAGCCTGGGCAGGAACACTGAACGTGGTTGGGGGAGGTAAGGACTGAAGCATCGTGGGGGCTGCCTTCATCATGTTAGGAGCTTGAGGTTGGCTCTACAGAACAGGAGGCAAAAATAAAATATAAATAGGTGAACATATATTCAAAAGCATATGTTTGTGTGTGTCTTACAGTAACCTGAATGCATCATAGAGAAATAAATAGTTATGCCATTAGAGAAATCTGTTTCAAGCCATTTGAAAACAATGACAAGGTGCAGCTGTTAAATGCACAAAAAGTACAGTTAACAGGCGCACCTATGGAAAACAAGCATTAGAGTAGAGAGAAGGACTGACAATGTGTGTGATTCAGGGCTAGGACGTTACATTTTGTCTGTTGTCCACAGTAGAGTGCATGTCTGAGTAGCGCAGCTGCATTCCTGGCTCATTGTACAGGCTGCCGAGCTGTGGGGAAGCTTGAGGTAAAGGCTGAGGCTGCTGCTGATGCTAGGAGGGATTGAGACACATTAACCAAAAGTCACAAAGGTATAGAAATTACATCAGGAAATAAATCATAATTAGGGTTCTCCTCTAATAAACTAAAATGGTTAAAACTGGTGAATTGTCCAGAGCTTAAAATGACCATGTGGGTTGTCAATTTGATCATAAATGCTGTTCAAATGTTTGTGTTAACTCAATAAAATAGGCAAAATAAAACACAAAGTGCAAAACAACCAGAACAGCACTTCAAACAATAAAGAAGATGACTGGGACTAAACTGGAGATTGTGCAAATTTTGAATGTTCTCACCGACTGGTTTCCTAACTGAGGTAATGTCTGGATGCGTTGGGCGTTCCACTTGAAGGGCATATTTGGATTGTACACAGCTTCCACTAGGACCCTGTCACCCACTTGGGGAGTCTTCCCCTTCACAGCACTGCAAAATATTTTAAAAGAGCATTCAGATGTTTGTGAACATCTCCAAAGGTTAGGTGACATCATTTGCAGATTTAAAAGGGAAACATATCCAAACACAAATAGATTGAAATGAAACATAGCTATATTGGAATTAATTTGAATCACCATTCCACCAACACAAAATGCACAGTCAGAGGAATGCAAAGGACCACTTTATCACCTTAACTGAAAGAAGACATCTTCATCTACAAAGCCAAATGTGTCGTGTAGCTTGTTGACGACACCAGTGAATACTCGCTGTTTCTGTGGCTGTGGCTGCTGTTGGTGGCTTGAACGTGGTGTTGGGTAGGACACAGTAATCTGGGCTGTCTGCTGGGGATTAGACAGACTCAGGCTTGTGGGCAAAGCAACTGGAGGCTGCAAATTAAGAAAAAAAAAAAGAAAAGAAAAAAAAAAAAGAGTCGCTAAAATGAACATTGTTTTGTTGCATATGTAAACCAAAACAATGAGTAAATGCCACAGTCACACAAACCCATGTCCAAATGTAAGTGATCCAAAAAAATAATAATTGCTTTGCACAGTTACCTGAGAGATCAGTGCCTGCTGCGGCTGTGGAAGCTGCAAAGGAAAAAAGAAAAAACAAAGGCTTTTTTTTTATTTGGTACTAGATTTAGCAACACATTATGTCTTGAGAGCACATATTCTATATAGACAATTTGAAATAAGCTATGAAAATGTATATTTCTATAAATAAATTTCCTTAAGTAGTTCCAACAGGATGTTCACATCACCTGTTTAAGGAGACCACTGCCAAAGTATAGTTATTAGCTATACAAGACATATTACATTAAAGCATACATAAATCGAATCAAATGATTCCAATAAGAAATTTAATTTCATGTCATAGAAAGTAAAGAATATTACCCACAGTAAAATCCAATGACATATTTTACAGGGTTTTATATAAAATAGAGTCTGACATAAAGTTAAATGAGCCTAGGCCTTACTTGATGAGGTACATTATACAGCTGCTGTTGTGGAGGTTGCTGGGGAGGTTGCTGTTGTTGTTGTTGTTGCTGCTGTTGTTGTTGTTGTTGTTGTTGCTGCTGCTGCTGCTGATATTGTTGAAGAGCTGAATTGATCTGGGACTATAGATAATAAAGAAAGTACAAGGCGTACTGTGTTATTAGTGATAACAAAAAGATACTTAGTCTGCTCACTGTGCTTTGAACTAACTTTCTGTGACTGACCTGCTGTAGTGCTGCTGCTGCTGCAGCCGCTGCAGCTTGTTGCTGCAGGGCAGCAGTTTGCTGAGACAGCTGATAATTTGCAGCAGACTGGTTGCTAAGAGAAGCTGCAGCCAATGCTGACTGCTGAGAGTAAACAGAGGGAGAGGCTCCCAGAAGAGATGGCTGTTGTACACCAAGAGCTGCAGAGACAAAAAACAAGTCACCATTTAAGTGAAAGTTGGAAAAGAAAGAAAATGTTTGTAGATGACATTAACTGAAAGCCACACAGAGTTTTACACTTACAATGCAGGCTGTTGAGATCAAGAGACTGTCCCGTGTGGCCCGGCTGAGACACCGCTGTGGCCGCAAATTGAGTTGCCCATGGTGGATTCTTCTGTCCCCCAAATTGGGCCATGACTCCTTCAAGTTGAGTCTCTGCTCTACAGGCCGATGCTAATTACTAAAACCAGAACACGCCATAGTATATATCAGCAACATATGTATGAAATGTTAAATTATTATTCCATAAACCCATCATCTACCATTTATTTTGCAGGGCGCTAAATGCGCGCACGCAGAGTGCACTAAATAAACAGAGTACAATGGCAACATCCACTGCACCAAAAGAAGAAACATATAGACTGAAGGCCTGAGAACCATTACATTCAGAATAATACGTTTACTAATTACAAGGTCAACATGTCTTTAAATGGACAAACCACAACAGCTGTTAGTCCCTGATATTATCTTACATTTAACTACAGTAGCCTTTTGGGCTGAATTGTTCTCGCTAGCTAGTTAAGCCATTTGAAGGATCGATTTTCCAGTAATTTAGAATAATATATTTGCATGCAACAATAATCCACAAATGAGTCGTACAATAAATGCTAACAGCCTCGACAAGGTGGTCAGGGAGAGCACAGCTAGCGTTAACCAGCTAACGTTTTGCATCTGTGTAGCTATCGAACGTTAATGCTGTTGGGGTAAAGGCTAACAGGGCTAAGTAGCGCATACCGCTGGATTCCGTGTCATGGCGGATTCGTCGGTATTGTTTTAATGTGCCATTGTTTTAAAACGCAGTATGGTTCGTAAAGGCAGACACTGGAATAGCTGGCTAACACTTAGCATTTGCACCTTGTTAGCTTTGTTGCCAGATTAGCCGCGTGCAGGATTTGTTATCGAGCGCAAGGCCCGAGGTAACGTTGGCCTACGTTTTACAAGTATAACACTATTAACTAATATTAACTATGTTGTTCGCAACTCCAAATGAAGATGCGCTAAATATTCACAATAACTAGCATTGAAAGGTTATGAATTAGATATTGTAAACATTGCTTACCGCTGTCCCTTGAACCGGTCGCTACCGACTTACACTGCGCATGCGCTAGCAGGAGGACCCGACGCATGTCCTGTCCAGTCACACTTAGTTTGGTATCTTAACTTTAAATATTTATTTGTTTATATAAATATATTTATTCATAGAAATATTTGAGGTGTAAACCTGTATGTAAGTTGAACGGCTGCGTGTCTGTACACAGAAGACTTAGAAAATATAGTTACATACATTAATTAACAGTCAGTGTCTAAAAATATGATTAATATAACCAAATATTCAACCGTGCTACCTGAATTAACTGTACATAAACGTCTAAGATCACTCTGACAAGCATTTTGTAACCAGTGTTTTACATGGTGCACTTTATCCTGGTTAGAAATCAATCCATGTCTTATTCAAGTCAACATGCAGCATTTTCGCCTGATGTATACCTCTCGACAGTACATCTTTATGCCTTCTTTATTATCTATACTCCCAGATCAGTAAAAGTAACTCCTTGTGCAGGCCAGTCAAGGTCATTCACATCAGACTCTGTCATCTATGTCTTTATGGACCTTGCTTTGTGCACTGATTCCCATTATTTGGATGGGTGAGCGAACACTTTTGGCAATATAGTGTGTGTGTGTGTGTATATATATATATACATATAATTTTATTAAAATAAATCAACCTGTTTGATTTGAATTGTAGGTATCTTTAATGTGCTATTCAGCACTGAGCACATAATAATAATAATAATAGGATACAAACATTTTTATGTTGTTAAAACAAACTGCTTGATGAACTGTAGCTTTAGTATGATCTTATGTAATTTATAAACAAATTAGCAAAAAAAATTTTTTACTTCTGTTTCTTACCTGCACCTTTTTGAGACTTCATCCTATGAAACTATACAGTATTTATAAGAAATAAATACAACACAACACAATCACAGTTATACAGTATTTACCACAGTAAAATTTACATAAAATATTTACATATCAGTTGCAATATGTACTGTGCATGCAAAATTGCAGTAAATAATTTGGTTTTTTAGTTTTCAAATAATAGTAATTATTGGGTGTGTTTACACAATAAAACATATTTGTGCTTTAGTCTTGTAATTTACGTTCCAGCTCTGTGAAAACCTTTGCATTGATTTCATCCACCTCATCCTCCACCTAGGTAAAAAGGACAATTGACAAAATGTTAGGTGTGATACAGGGGTCTGTGAAATACCTTTGCCATGCTTTCAAACCTAAACTCTGCACAGAAACTTGTAATAAATACAAAAACAACAAATGTATATAACGTTGCCTTTTCTTGATTTCATATCACCCTTAGATCTCATCCACACATTTCATTGCTCTGAATTTAGGGTGCAAGAACATTACACATTTTAAAATGCGATATCTCATCTCTCTCCAGTAGACCAGTAACATGTGTTAAACTTAATTTAAAATGTGATAGGCCCAAGTTCCCATTTAAGGGATCATCAGCTAATTAAGCAATGGTAGCTGTTGATAATCACCTGTTCCACTTTGTCCACCTCAGGGATATAAAACTGCAGCATGTTTTGAATGCCATTCTTAAGGGTGACTGTAGAACTGGGACATCCTGTGCAGGAACCAACCAGCTTCAGTTTCACTGTACCATCCTCAAAACCCTTAAAGATGATGTCGCCTCCATCCTCCTGAACTGTAGGTCTTAACGGTGAAAAAATACATTTGGAGCAGAACAAAACAACTTAAAGGACAGACAGATTATGATGGTTAAATAAAGTACAACTGTGCTTTATTATGCCATTAGCATTTCTTAATAAAAGCTGAGTAACAATGTGAAATTGGAAACTGTGATCAGAACTGAAATGTAATATACTCTAAATTTACTAGTGTTGTACCTTATTCTGGTGTCCAGAAGCTCCTTTATCATACAAACAATATCATCATCCTCTTCAGAAAGACCTGCCATAAAATACACATTTAGCGTACACATATTTACTCAACATACAGCGAAACATTCACATGACTTCAACATGACCAAACACTACACACTCACTGCTTTCATGATGCACTGCTCCTGTTGTTATTGGGTCACCACTCTCAAAGAACTTAGCAATGGCCTCCAAAGCATGACGCTTAATGTCCGTCCATTCCACTTCTTCATCTGTCTTAAATGACATCAAAGATCTCGGCACTATTTCATAGTAACAAAATCAATAAGACATGGTCTGCAAATACTTGTAGTACTTACTTTAGTGACTGTGATAAAGTCAGGACCAAAGAACACACTTTTAACTCCTTCGATTTCAAATAAGACCCTGAAATGAAAAATGTATCACGTTATTGCTGTTTTAGTTACGTTAGTGATAATAACATCCGCTTGTGCTGGCTTATATCAAGTGAGTCACTGATGACTGCCCTGCTTTTGACAATGCCATGATATCAAGACAAGACAAAATGTATCAGCAAGCATTGCATATTTACACAATGCATTCATGTTGTCAGTAGTAATATAAACAACTGTCACATTTTGTACTTTTCAAAGGGTACACTTGTTTCCTCTACTCTTCTCTTACTCCAATCTACTTACTATTCAACGAAGCAACCTGATAACTGGCAGAAAGGGATGAGCTGAATGTCACAAAGATAACTACATGATGACTAATTCAATTGGAAAACAGAACATTCCAAACTTCTGAATTGTTGCGACACACAAATCTCACCTATGTACAAAACAAACACACACACACACACGTTTTTGTTGCTCTGAGCTACAGGACTGGAAATGCTGTACATCACTCCCTTGAAATGTTCCATTCCATAAAATTGGCTCACATACGTCATAAATACAAGAAAGCTGACACACAACCTGGCTAAAGATGAACTTTCAGCTGAGCCTGGAGAGGGAAAGTCAAGCGTCCCACTTCCTAGGACAGGTTTACCAGGGAGAAACTTCAGGCTTCTGGGATTTGGAGTGTCTTGAGTCTGAATCGACAGATGTCTTACTGAAATAAATTGCAAAACGTTAGTTTAGTTTTAGCACTGTTTGGTTTATTTATAAAACTTTACAGTTATTGATTGTATACTATGGTTTTCTTTACATATGGTGGGTTATTGCTACAGTTCGCTTAGTTGTATTTTTCTGATTACTTGAGGAATAAATCGCAACTTTTCCACAAAGAATCAAAGACATTGATGGCTGCTTTTAATGGTGGCTAATCCAACCTTCCTTTACGTCACCAAACAATGGTTTCTCACTCGAGAGGTGTGTGGCTCCTGTCCGGGACTGACGCTTGAAGCTCTGGGTTGCGCACTGTGAGTGGTACAGGCTTCTGGTCTCATCTGGAAACCTTACATACATAAAAACGTAAAGATTGTCTGAAGCCATGCTACCCGCCATAGGACATCCACCCTCAGCAGTCGCCGGATTGGAGACTGTTAAGCATAACTCACCTAAACAGTTAAATATCAGTTTAATAACACGTTGGCGTTTACGTACAACCTGAGAGAGCTAGTTAGCGGCTAAGGCACATGCTTTAAATCTGGAGAGATACACACACAGCCTCGGAGATGAAAAGAGAACATATCTATAACAATAATACTAGTGTCTCCACCTGTATGTGGGTAACGAGACAAACGGCCAGTGTCACAGTTTGTGGTTAGCGTTAGCTGGGGCTAATCGGCTAGCTTAAATCCCAAACTCTTCTACACATGTCAGGGGCGTGTGCAGTGTTTTACACAAGCATCACACATCATATCCGAAATCCAAAGATAATATGACCTCGATGTAGGAGTTCAAACCTGAAACGAGCCGCGCTTCGCGTTCGTAACAACTGCTGAAGACCCCATCTCATGTGCGCCGCCATTTTGTTTGTTTTGAAAATGAGGACCTCGTGTGGCAGACAGCGGGTACTCGCGACCAGAGGGGCTCAGTAAAGTAAGGGGATCTGTCTAATGGAGTAGAAACTCTTCACCTTTCCACAGAGAAGACTATAACCAAACGCGTTTCATCATTGCTTCCGATAGAAGAAAGACGATTATGCTTGACTATGAGCTGAACTGAAACAAGGATCAGAACATTCATCACAGAGTTGGTACAAGCCTCTTGAATGATCTTGGCCCACTTTCATTGGACAATTGTTTCATTATATCCAAACGATGTGGTTTTAGCAAAGTCAGTGGCACAGTCTCAGTAGTATCTTTGGTTGCAAGCACCTATACGCCCACATCAAGATTGCCGTGACTGTAGAGTCAACACCTTCTCTTATTTATTGATTAATCGGGTAGGCTCCTGTTTCCACATTGTCACTGTTGTCTGTGAAGTTTCTCAGTCATCTAAGTCATCATGATAATTCCTCCAATTCCTCTTCAGCAGATCAGTAACATGTCTTAAACTTAATTTAAAATGTGATATAGGCACAAGTTCCCATTTAAAAGCAGTGATAGCTGTTGATAATCACCTGTTCCACTTTGTCCACCTCAGGGATACAAAACGGCAGCATGCTTTGAATGCCATTCTTAAGGATGACTGTAGAACTGGGATATCCTGTGCAGGAACTAACCAGCTTCACTGTTTTAAATGTCTTTGTTCTTTTGGAAGCAGGTAAACAGTGAACAATGTTTTTTATGGTCATTCCTAATGAAAATTCATGGATTCATTGGTTTCGTCAAAGGGGTTTAACCTTTACAGTATCTTTGAACATGGCAGCCTACCCAAATATCTTATCTCTGAGAATTTCACCAGCCAGAGAGTCCAGCTGGTCCAACTTGTCCTGGAAGATTTTCATGCCACTACATGACTATGAACACTTCCTTATCCAGTATATCAGGCAAAAAAGGGCTTGTCATTGTGAAGATGAAACTAATACATGGGACTAGCCTATGTAATGTATACTGAGCTAGTGCAAGTTACTTTGTCCATTTTTACCCAAATGTCCTGTAAAACTAAAAACTGACAATGAGGAACTGTAAGACTACCACGAGTTATTCTATGTTTTAAATATAACCACTTGGGTAAATACATTCTATTTCAGTAAAAATACAAATTTAAAATCAAGGAAGACCTTCGTCAGGGTAAAAACAGTAAGTCAAAGCATTCAAAGCATATCGGTCATATTGTTTAAGCCTCATCTTTATCTGTAGGACTCTCAAAATCAGTGTCTGAGCAGAGACATCCACCTCTGTCTACGCTCATGTTTCAGATCTCTTGGTACACAAACGCTGCAGAAGCTGGCTTAGTATGGAGCATGAATAGGAGTCTGTCTGAATCAGACAAACAAAAAAACTGCTCCAAGAAAGCCAGCCCCATGTTTCCTAACATTTGTTCAGTCAGGAGCAAGGTGGTGCTCTGAAGGAGTGGCAAAGAGAAACAGACTCTCCCTTAAAAGCAAGGCTGTGCTCTGTATGGTGTTGGATTAGAACGAACTACACGGGCGCTGAACTTTGGGACTTGTTGGCTGGTTTTAGTATTAATTTTGCTGTGTAGAGATGAGACTGACTACAGAGGGAATGCAAGAGTGTTGAGTGTTTAAAAAGACACCCAGGCCTCTTAAATTAATTAGTTTTTAATGTTTCTTACCACAAAGACATGGTGCTCTGGATTATCTTCCCTATCTCGCTCTCCTTGCTCTCCTTCGTTGGAACATGGACTGTGTAAGTTTACCAGAATCTCGCACTCCCTCATTTCTCTTTGCCTCCTTGTGAAAGTGTTTGTTTTACATGTCTTGCTGTCTTCTTCTATATTTCGTGGGTATCTTCATATTTTATAATAATACTACTACTTTAAAGCTGATAATGAGTCTGTAAGAGTTTGTTAGCTTTCGTGATAGTAGGACTCATGAGGTACTATTGACAGTGACACAACTGATTTGCATTTGAACAGTATAATCCCAGATAAGAACACTCAGATTTCAGAAGTCAAACATATGAACCTTGAACCTCAAGTGATTTGACGTCTTATTAGTTTGTACTGATGTATGTGGACTTGTCATTTGTGTTTCTTTCATGAACTTGCTACAAGAAGCATATATGTAAATGTTTGCATCAGAGCAGCATCGTGATAGAAATCTTGAACTGGAACTGTTTATGAAACAATGTCACCCAGCTGGTTTTCACTGCTCCGTGGCAATGGTACAGTAAATCGTTAGATCATTCATTCAGCTAATACTGGCACCTATTATTACCCATCTATTTGTTATACATGATTATAATAAGTAAGCTCACTTGATTTATTTTCTTGTTATTGATTGTGCTGTATATCTACAGATATGGCCTGGCCTTCTATAACAACCATGTTTGCTCCCTCAATGACTGGTGAGTTACACAATTACTGCTCTGAACATTAATATTTAGCTGTGACAGATCCTCTAGAATGTCACTAAATTGTTCCAGGGACGAACACAACTTCTGCACAGGGAATCAGTCCAATGGATGTTGCTTGGCACCCACCATAAGGTACAAACAAGGTTAAGTGAACTTTGCCTATTTCCCACTGCAACAGGCAAATGGTGAAACGTAACTAACTGAACAAATGATTTAATTCTAGCGCAAGTGGAACCAATGCACCAGAAAGTTCCCTTTTCACAGCCACAATTAATGCCGGCGCCTTTCTGTGTGAGTTCGCCTGCTAACACAGTCTTCGTGTCCTATACCACACAGTGTGAACAACGTGTTCTGACGTCTGTGATCTCCTCTGTGTGTAGTTCTGCTGTTTGCTGTATTCCACCACGCTCACATTATGGAGAGACATGCCTGCCATTCTCTGCTGAGCAGGTTTGCTCTGGTCTTTGGTGTGGTGGCAGCTGCAGGTGCATTCACAGCTGGAAACTGCAATGTAAGTGTTTACTTCTAAATAGGTGTGATAGGACACCATATAAACTTTATAATCCATATAATCTTTTAAGATCATTTGTTTTACGTCAGCTGTAATGATGTGTGAATTCCATATTCCATATCTTAACAATATTGTGAATTGAATGGAAGATTTATAATGTAAACTTTTTTACAACTCATAACAGTTTGAGTTGCTTATTCTCTTCCCAACCAATCAGTAAAATATTTTATTTATACCTACTCCTATTACCAAAGTAGAGAAACAACTGAACACGTCCTCCGGCTACTAGTTTCACTAAGCACATACTAACTCAGGGCATCTCTAAGTTAAATGTTTTTTAAATCCGACTGTCCCCCACAGCCAGGCTACCTGCCACTACTTCACTACCTTGGAGCTGCGCTCAGTTTCACATGCATCTGCTTCTACACTGTCCTGCTCACTGATCTGACCAGGAAGTGTTCGCTGACGGGTTATGAGAAGGTCCTCTACCTATTACGCGTCGTGTCCGCTGTGATCCAAATTGGCGTCACGATCTGCTGTATCCTTTTTCACGACAGAAGTCAGCAGTAGCGTGACTTACACACTCCAGCTGTTCCACGGTGCTAAAGTCCCCTGCTGCCGTATTTGAATCCGGTCTTCAGGTCTGTTTACAAAGTGGGACTGGCCACTACGGTCCACCTGACAGAATTTGATAAGTAATATTGGCATTTTAGCCGCATTAATCTTTAACTATTGTTTTGCTGTAACACTCAGCTTCACCTTTCTCTTCACAGCAAAGCAAAGCAAACAGAAAAGTCAAACAATGTGAATCGTTTCTTGAACGGTCCAAAAATATAACATTTCAGATTTCAAGATGCACATCTGAAGTGAATCATGTCAAAACTGAACATAGTGTCTGTCTGTGAAGATGCTCAGTCTTCCAGAAGACTGAAGGTATCTGAAAGCTGAGTCACAGCAACTGAACTTAAATCATCCGAGTAGCTTCAGAGCTACTGCTCGGTCTGATGCCAATCCAGTTAGTGTAGTGTATGTATGTGAGGCACCCTGTTCCAAGTGTTTAGGCTTTACTCCACTCTAATGTAATTTCAGATGTTTCACTTCGAGGTTAACAATAACTTCTTTAACATGAAAACCTTCAGATACTGTTTTGTTTGCCCTGGACAAGAACTTTTACATTCACCTGTCAGCTGTATTTGAGTGGACGCTCAGCATTAACCTGGAGTTGTTTGAGCTCACCTATGCTGTGGAGTTTTGCTTCTTCTCCTCCTACATGCTGTCAAATCTGTTGGGCAAACGTGAGGAAGAAAAGCCTCTGATGATGTCCATGTCCTGATATGGTGCTGCCAGGGCTCAGCTGAAGCACACGAGTGCTGCAAAGACAGTGGCTGGACCGTGGCCTTTCATTGCTCTGACGATTTCACTTCAAATCTATTGATTATGTTCCGAAAAGTCGAATTTCTTTGTTTTTTCTGGTCTTTAAGGGAAACAGTAGTTATTTATTAAAACAAACTCATAAGTTCTACACATGAACAAGTCGCATGAGCCATATTGTGCTTTTATCATCATGCTCTGGCACAAGATACGCACCTTAGTTTCGTGCCATATTTATTGGTTAAATATTTGTATGATCACTACTTAACCGAAGGTTAAGTAGGTCCTCATGACGTATATAAGGACCCAAAGTAAAGTATTAAAAGCAAACATTATTGTCTGCTGACCATACAAAGTAGGAGGTTACACTACACCCATTGAAATTATGTCTATTAAGGATCCTGTTCGACTGGAAGATTTACATGGAGTGATTCATACAATTAAGCTTGACAGTTAACTCAAAAAATGTACTAACAAAAGGAGGAATTCAAGGAAGTGGGAACGTTAAGTAGACACGTGTTCAGTACAATGGGTGTTGTCCGTGTCCTTTCCATTAGAAGCTATTTGTGAAGACTTGAGTCATGGCATTGGAACTCATTTATTCAGAAGTGAAACGTTTCACTAGCTGTCCAGGTAGCATCACCAGTCGGATGAAGCTAGAAGTCCAGATGCCACGACTTGAGTTTTAGGGAGTGAGCTGTTAACATATTTCAATACAAGTGTCAGAGAAGAACTTAAAGAATAAAGATTCCTATATTAGTGGGAGGTTTTCTTGGATTTAATTGAGTTGTTGTCAAACACCAATGCACCAGCTAGTTTCACTTATATTAAGCGAATGCTTTCTTACACCGGAACATTAAACCACACATTGTACACAAAACAAGACAACATGATTCTGGTTTTAATGCAAAGCACTTAACCTTTACTTGAAAGAAGGTAATATACATCCTGGAATTACAGATAATAAAGATACATTATGAGCAGTCATTTCACAATTAGTTTTATCTTCTCTTCGCATCAACCAAGAGAGGAGTGCGACATTATCTACAATTTGTTAGGAAGAAAACAGTGAAAAGCACACCTACTTCTGTCAGCATCTTTACTGGTACACTGTAAAAAATGTAATCTATATGCAGTAGTCCACATTATTGACCTTAATAATAACAAAACGAGAAAAAAAGAAAACAATTTGAAAATACACGAGTTTCATGGTTGTGTTTCAACTAAGTAGTTCAACAGCAATGCATACATTATAAATAAATGTAAGGGGAAGGAAAAAGATCAAAAAGTACTACGCGCAATATTCCACAATTCCAGCATGGCGGAAACGACAAGTGGCCTTAAATCCAAACCATACAGTTTGGAGTGTGACCACAGCTTTTACAAACTTTTAAGATACTGTAGACTCTGTAGCTGGTACGTATGAAATCTCAATTCTGAATGAATCAAGTTAAAATTTGCCCTAAATATTTGTTCTGTCAAAGGATAAGTAGACTACCTTATATTCCTCACTCTGCAACAAGGCATGAGACACACACACGGCCTTACTATTAAGAAATGTTTCGCAATTCAAATCCACTAAGTCATGGAAAAAGAACTTGTTCTCAGCTAAGCTAGGGGAGGTTGCCATCATTAATCAGAGAGCTCTTCGGCTCTAAAAGAAAATAATTTGTGTTCTCTTGCTCAAGCATTAACATTCTCCTCCTTTCTGGCCTCTTCCCACGTCATCAGTAACGCTCCACTAGAGGGGGAAGCTCCAACTGTACACTCTGAACAAGTCTCTCTTCAATAAAAGGAAATGACACTACAGTAGTTGACAACTCATAAACTTATTAATGTGATCGTGTGGGTTGGTAATTGTTTAAATCTACAGCAAGTTTAACAGTGTGGCGAGGTTTTCAAACGGAGTACATGTTCTTGGTGGTGGAACCGCTCTTGCTGGACGTGTCATCATGTGACTGATAGCCGATCATGGCTTTCATGGGGAGGCTCAGTCGCTCTTTATAAAGTTGTCTGTGGAAACATAAAATGAAGTTGAATGCTGTGAAGACCAAGACTAATGTCACCATCTAGTGGTCAGCTGCATTTGGTAAATCAATTGCCTCTTGCCATCTCTTATGTTTGCATCCCTTCTCGTTAACATGGTGACTTTAAAACTTACCCTATTGTCATGATGGCTTCCCTGTTTTGGCAGTTGCTTGTCCAAATGGATATTTTATCTCCTTTGGGTCTGACGTTGACCACAGCTCCACAGACATCTTCACTTGCCTCATCAAATGACTCACCAACTAAACACAAGAGCTACAAACCCAACAAGACACAGACACATTCATTATTTTCTGCCCATCTACAATTCCAACCAGGAACAAGCTGCTGCGTGTTTTTTAAGCCAATCACCGTCTCCATCCAATAGCGATCAAGGTCATTGTGTCTCTGTTGTCTGTTCAGAGTTATCAGCCATCTACCGCCGAGCTTGTTCCTGTCATCTTCCCACATTGGTTTGATACCATCCTGTGACACAGTGACAAAGCTATTAGACAATTGTCAGGTTAAGTGACAAACTAGCATCTATATAGTCATGCTCAAATATTTTTACATACTGTAAACATTCCAGTGCCTGACAAGCGGAAGTACTTTCTTTTTTTCATACCTTAAATAAGCAGTAATCACAGCCAAAGCCAAGTTTGCTTGGTTGTTGTATATGGTTGTATAATCTGAAAGAAACATACGACAGTCCCATCAGAGTCAAAATCAAAGTGTTGAACTTCAAGAAACCCCCACATAGCAAGGAGGACAGGTTTCATTGCAAAAATCAGTAACCAAAACTTACGCCCAAAAGTCCTCCACTGTATCAAATTTGGAAATGAGACGCAAGTTCTCGGACCAACTTTTGCTCTTGTCATTTTTGAAATACCAAAGGGCCCATCTGTGAGAGAAAGACAATTTTTAGATGAGTTTACTAATTTTCTCAGTAGAATGAGGAATTATCTAGAGGCATTTAGTAATTTTCTAAGAAGATCAACTTAAACTAGTCACATGTAGACCACATTTCACAACAGAACACAGCAGCTACTTCCAAAAACAAGCATATGAATGCAAAAGAACAGAGCGCCAGCCATTAGAAGCACTACAAATGGAGCCTTTGTCTATGAGGGGTGCTGTTGTTCTCTCATCTATTCCCAGGAGGGGTGGGGCTACAGGGGAGAGATGAGGGCAACAAGAGGACATGAGCTGAACCCCATGCCCTCATCTACACAGTCACAACGCATCATCTAGTTCAGCACACTGCTGATCCTAGTTTGTGTTCTTATTTTTCCACTTGTTTCAAAACTGCAGGTAACCAAGCAGTGTGAACTGTGCGGTATACACACAGACGTTAATACAACAAACAAAGCCATATCAGATTTAAACTGTCTGAATGACACACATTACACAACGCATATGGAGACGAACAAGGTACACACAGGTAAGACAGGTGTTCTCACATGCCTCCACTCAGCATGTAAACAAACATGGCAGACAGCAAGTAAAGAACGACTATGAATGATGTGTGATGGATTTTTAATGGCTGTGCCTCTAAATACTGTCAAACGTGAACTGAACCAATTCATAAAACCAGCTTTAGTGGCTCTCTAACTGCATTTGGTTGCAGGTGTTTCAGGTTGCTCATAGCTGACTTTTAACCAACTGATTATGTGAGTGCATGTAAAACCTTTTTGACATGGTTTCATAAACCAAGTGTGTTTCTTCTAACATCTGCCAGCTGTTGGTTTGCCTTTATTTCAGTATCACAGGAAATTGTTCCATAACCTGAAAGCCACCATTATACCCAACTATGCTACAGGAAGTTAATAAAGCTATGGTCTATACCTGCAGATGTCCAGACTTCTGGAGCTGCTCCCCTTTCTACCAAATCAGTATACATTGTACTTCGATTTGTTTTATCTTAAGGCCATACTGACACAACCAATATATACAACGTTTATGTGATAGTTATAAGAGAACAAGTCCATTCCTGCTAAGTGCTAAAATAACAAGTTGAGACAGTGGCACTAGATATATTACAACATATAATATGTCACAAGAAAAGCAACTCAGTGAGAAAGGAGATAAGTTATAATATCAATAAAAAGTATGAAATATTCACCGTTAAGGGGCTAAAAACAAACAAGCTATCCAGTAACTCAACATAAATTTGTTATAAAACAAAACATAAGTGGCAAAAAACAAGGGCCAGACAACTGCAGCACAGGTGGACAACCTTCACCTGTGCTGAACAAGCAGAACGAACTAGAAGTGAAGTAGTTGAACTATTCAGCATTTCCCAAACCGAGTACAATGACTCTGAATAGGTCATCGCCACCACACAACTATTATAACACGTCTAAAGGGACAATGGTGAACAACAATAGCAGCACTAATATTCAGAGTAGAATGATTTCTTCTTCTTTTTGTGCTTATGAATAAAGCCTCAAAACAGCCTCCACATTATCCGGTTTACCTGGAAATGAGTTACAATCATGTAAAGTAAAGTAAATATACAGTAAATATACACACAGAAATCCACTGTGGCTTGGGAACAGTAGAACTGTCTTTACTTGAGGGAGTAATACAATCAGTTGTACAGTACTTTAAAGAATAATGTTGAGTGAAGAATCAATGACATTGGTGAACAGTAAAACCACTGAATGAGGACAAAAAGAAGGAGTCAAAGGTGGAGAGTTTCCCCAAACTAAATGGAAGATAACACTCTTTGGTGCAAAACCAGGAGTGGAATTTGTCATGTTTTTCCTTTATCAAAAATGTTGTTATCCAATAAGATGAAGTGTATGATTATTATCAGATGTACTTTTATTCTCACCTATTTTGCAAAGGATGTTTGATATACTGCTCAGGATTAGCAACAACTTGACTTTCTGTCTGTTGGTCTTCGGTTTCAGCTGCTTTCTGAAGAGAGAGACAAAATATCATGTGCCTTCTTTAGATTCAAAAGACATTCAATATCATCATTCTCATCCATATATGTCCACAAACTGACAAGTGCAGAATTAGCACAGGTGGACGCTATATAATGTGTTGCAGTTACAATTAATATTTTAGATGTAATAATGCAGTGTCAGAACATGATCTGGGAACATATAGTCCTCACAACTTTCCAAAGGGCATCATCATGTTTAGTTACTGTGATAAGAAATGCTGCATTTTCATCCCAACTGAGAAGCTGTAATTATTGAGGCACTCCTTTACTAGATTCGAGGCCTTTAAATGATGAAAGACAGAAATCGTTGCATCTTATTTTAACTGTCAATTGTGAATAAATGCATTAATAGATTCACCTCTTGTTACAAATCAAGTTCCATAAAGTGTTTTTCACATTTATACAAGGCCAAGCATCTATATAAAGCTACAGTTACATACATTTAAAGTAGGCCATTAACTGATTACCGGAGAGTCTTATACCACTAACCAAACAGCTGCTTTTAGCTGATAAACACACACACACAAAAACAAGTATAAACGATAACATATTGTTATAGTTGCACGGCTTAAATAACGCTTGATACCTTTAGGTTTAGCATTCATGCTAGGCTAGGTTAGCTACAAGCTAGACACACACGTGTCAAGTTTATCAAAAACATCCAATAATATCGCAGCATGAACATCAAAGGGGCTAATGGGCGATTAATAATACCGCGGGATATTGACTCTAAAAGCAAAACAGATTCAGACAAATTCCCGATTGGAGTTTGAATGAACGACGTTCAGTCATCAGTCCCTCCCTGCCAACAAAGTCAGGCATTGCCTTATCCATCACATTGCTATGCATGCTAACGCTAACGCTAACCCTAACGCTAACTGAGGTCCAGCCAACTCACACGTCTGTGCATTGAAACACAGTCGTTTCACAAAAGAATTGAGTTGTGGTTTTGAAGACGGGGGTTGTTAAACCACGCGGTGGAACAGCGAAGGTGAAGCTAGCCTTCCCATGCACATTTTCGAATATCTCTTGTGCTTCTTACCGGCTCCGATGTCGCCATCTTGACAGTGGAAATGTTCTGCCCGTTCAGCGCTTCTGCGTCACGCTCCGACCACTCGCACTCCTACGGAAGCCGCCTCGGTCCAGGCTGAGGCGAGAGAGAAACGATGAGTGAAACTTGGTATGGATCACTGATATGATTGCAATTTGTCATATATACTCATCAGCGCTGCTCCTCCATTTTGCAGCCTTGCACCCTGAGTCAAACTGTAGTACAACAGTTTGCTGTAGTCTTGCAGATCCGAGAAAACTGCTGCAGCTACATGCTCACTGTGTGACGTCATTTATTAGAAATGATGTATTTTACTCGTTGTTGATTGTACAACGTGCGTGTCCAATTGCCTTTATCTGATCAGCTATCAAAATGATTCCTGGAGTATGTTTTAATCATATTTCACAAGAGCTCAGACACTGACTCCGTATTCTGAACCCATACTGTCATGTTACATAAAGAGATTTGATGCAGTTGGAAACTTTAACAAATGCCATAAGGTTCTACTCTAACTCATGTCATATTCTTATGTTGTTCACGAACATCTACAACAAAGTGACACACACACACACACACCCACACACACATAAATCAGAACAGAGAAAAATCATGATCAGGTCCAAAATATAAATATGATTTTATTTCACAATCCTGAAAGAGATCAGCCATCCACGACAGGAATGCTAAATTGAGTCTCTCTTCAAGTCTAAACTGGATATACTCAGCAACGTACAGTAATTCAGTTTCAAAATAAGCAAGATCATCCATTGTCTAAACACCATTAACAGTACAGTAAAAACAATGTGGTTCACATACATATTTACAAAATTTTGTCTTCAAATTTTTAAATGCTGGTGTTGGTGTTAGCGCCTCATTGATGCAAGAATGTCCCCCACAGTAACTCAACACAACTAAAACTTTGCCATGAGGTGTCAAAGGCGTTATTTCTAAATCAACTGTATTTCAGACTTTTTACATTCATTTCATTATTTGTCTGTTGTGATTTTTGAGAACTGCTGGGAAGCCGGGTTATATGTGGAAGACACCTGAACTCTACATGGATGTCTGCACAATACACTGCTTTTTTACAGATACTTGAAAGACAAAATAAGTAATGGTGAGATACGAAGGCCAGCCATCATCCAGAGAAATGATAAAGCCATCCGTCTATTGAATCATTAAACAGATGTGTTGAGGTTAAAAAAAGCACCATGTCATCACTGTTTAGGAAACATCTATGTTAAGTGTGTACTTACCTTGACAACTTGTCAGATTAGCACCAAAAGAAGTCAAAGCATGTTTCTTGCAGGTAAGGTTGGACTACTAGTCTTAGTGTGAATATCAGCCAACGGGTTGTGCTGAAATTTCTTAGCTCTTACAATGAATAGCTATATAAAGGGTAACATAACTGAATAAAATCCTGATTAATCAGGAGTTGACAACAACATCCTGACTGCAACCCTGTAAAAAAGCCATTTGTAAACAAAGTTTTCACCAGGGTCAAGCACCTGAAATAACTGTAGGTAATTATCAGAGGGATCTTGTGTTTGAGTGGTTTTCTAACAAATGTAAAGGAGGCAAAAAACAGCAATTTAGCATTGGCTAACACCGTTTTGAATTGAAGTCTTACCTATGGACATAAAAACTGTCAATAATCTGTTGACATAGCTGACACACATACAGACGTCTCGTTAGCACCATAAGGTTTACAGTAAGGTTTTAAAATCCCATAATTACACTTGTGCATTATTGAAGACTTTTAAATTCCTTTTTCAGAAGGTGAGCAGACGTTAAGTGCCAATAATAAGAATAAGCACCTCAATGTCGCAGCATTTCATGGTTCCTCATTATGCAGAATTTCCTTAGATGTGTATGCTAATCAAATATATGAATTTGAAATAAATGCAGAAATGTTAAAAACAAAACAGGGTTCATGATACATTGTCATATGTCTCTGTCTGTACATACATATTCAGGCTTATAGAACGGGACCTTTTTCAAGTTAAGTTTAGGAAAATAAAAAAGTGCTTCTTAATATACCATATATATCTGTGAATAAGACACAAACCATCCGGATGAAAAGAAAAGAAAACAAAGAAGTACATTTCTTTCATGAACTGCCAACAGAGGCAAGGGAAGAAAAACAATGATGCTACATGTGACAATGTGTAGTAAATATATGGACAATATTAGCCTTGTTTTCTAAACTATGTAATGCTATGAGTTTGCTTAACAAAGGTTACAGTGTGAACGGCACCAATGCAAAAGCCAACGAGATTCTGCTTACGAAAAGAGAATTACTGGCTGAAATCATAGTAGTAATAGTCCTATTATGAAACAGAAATTCTGAGCGTCAACACTTGATGCAGGTTATAATAGAAATCTTGCAGTAAACAGGCTTACACCAGGAATTAAATAGAAATTGTTATGATCAGAATAAATAATCACATCTTTTTTTTTGTTCTTAATTGTGTGTATAAAACCAGTTTAAAAACGTCTTTAAAATGCTTCAAAGCACCATCTCTGTACATTAAAAACCAACACCGAGAATCACAGTTAAAAAGCCGTCAAACTTCGGTCTTCCTCATCCTTTTGAAGGCAGAGACGAAGAAGCGCAAAGTGAACAACCAGATATTAGAAACGTAAAAATGAGAGTAGCAGTTTGAAGTTGACTGAGGTAAGGCAGAAGCACAGGATGTTGGGAGTTATTTCTGTGTCTGTTTTTTGTGAAAAACACCTCGACTAAGTCCAGCGATTGTAGGGACCTGTCACTTGTGTAAGTGCATAAGGGGACACGGTGACTACGCCATCTCTCGGGAGAGTCCACGCTTGCCGTGTGGGAACATTCATCCTCCTCCTTGTCTCCTCTGCCTCCTCCCCCTCCTCTTCCAGCCCCGCACCTCCAGCTACTTTTCCGATGTTCCATGGGCTGTCCCCCATCTTTAATCTCTCAGCCTCCATCTCCCTGTCCCGTTCCCGCTTGGCCATTTTGGCATCCCACATAGCCATGCCGTGCCCCGGCTCGTTTAGTGACTTGTGCTGGTAGAAGACCAGGGAGATGCGGGTGGGGTGACTGCGGTTTGGCTTGAGGATAGGGGTGGTGGCGTGGAGCTCCCGCCGTGCACACTCTATGAGGATGGAACCATGCGACGGTGCCACAGCTACTCCACCAATATCATGGTCCAGGAAATTGTGCTCGCTGTCTGACCACACCTCTTCCTGCTTCACCTCTTCTGGGTCAATTAGAGGAGTCTGCAGATTAAGGGGAAGAGTTGAGAGCGGAGGGAGGCCATGACCCCTAACCTCTGCTGCACCATCTCCTTCTGCCCTGTGGAGTCCATTGAGCCTGCTGAAAAGGCCCTCAGAGGTAGGTCTAGGAGAGAAGGAGGAGGGAGGGGGGGCACTCCCACTGGGGGAGGGTCGGCGTAGAGGAGAGCAGTGCACCTTGCTGGGCTCAGTTTTGAAAGTACAGGGATAGTCACTGAGGGTATTGTGCGGAGGTATAGGTTCTGACTGAGCACTGTGGTCACCAGATGCTGGGGAGTAACCATTTGTGGCGTCACCTATTGTCTTATAACCGAGAGCTGAGCCGTTCTGTCCAAACTGGAGGCCATGCTGGTTGGGAGAAATGACCACCCTCTGTGGGGAGATCCCACCCTGAGCAGGGTGACCACTGGTGGACTGATTCCTCTCTGGTAAGTACCTTCCAACACTGGCAGGTCTGGGGGGTAGTTTGTATGAGCTGTAGTAACCCTGTGGCTCTGTTTTGGATGAAGAAAACAATGTATGTGTAAAAACGCATACTTGTATTAAATCAGACAGCATAAATACAGAATTAGATGCAGTACCTTTACTGGGGGTTTCGCTCTTCACTTTTCCAGGAGTAAGAGGAGTCAGTCCAAGTTTCTTCTCCAGTTTCTCTGCTTGAGCCTTCAGGCGAGCTTCTTGCCTTATCTTTCGATTTGATTTTACCGGCTCAGCCTGTAGACGTACCTGATAATTATAAAAAAAGGGTAAATAAATGTATTTCTGCAACAGAGAACTCAAAGCAATGGTGACGCAGCTAGAAACAAAATCCAGCATAATATTACATAGCACAAGCTGCCTTCCTGTCGACTCACCTCTCGGGGAAAAGATGATAGAACCTGCAAAGCTCCAGTACGGATTTTGGCCCACTGGCCTTCAACCTGACCAAACTCATCCCTGTCTGAGATCTTGTACAGTGGCAGAACATGGAGCTGCTCGTCTTCTGGTATGTTGCGCACCGCACGGTTATCTTCCTTTGTTAGAGTGCAAACCTTATGAAAAAATTGAAAGAAGTCGCTTAACGGAACCAAAAGCTATATCAAATCCGATACAGACAGACATAGACTGTATGATGTCACACTCTTCATACCACAGTGCTTCCATTATTCATGTTTTGCGTGTCCTTGTGTGCATGAGCACAGAAATCCACACAAGCTGTGACCCCAGAAAATGGACGACCCTCCCTCCTGCCCAGCCGACAGTCGTGTCCTGTCTGCTCATGTTCCACCTACGAGGAGTGAGGAGGCAAAAACATGAGATGGGTTTAAACTGAACTGAGCTTTAGCCAGAGGTTAATGTGGCTGTTTAATGTTTCATACCTGGTTTTGAAAAGCCTCAGGAGCAAGCTTTTTGTAGAGCGGTGCAAGGTCAGTGGCAAGATTCTGGAGGTTGTTCTCTACCTTCTCTTCCTAATAGCAAGAAGTGTTTTGTGTGAGTAGCTGCTGATTTAAACTGCTGTCATGTCAAACATTATCCACTAGATGGCAAATGTTTGGCAGATTTAATGAAGTCTACCTTTATTGCAAATGAAAAGCAGGGGCCAGACATAATGACAATGCACTGTATATAGTTAATTCCACCACTTACACCACTATAACAATAATGAGCAATCAACAATATGACAGATCCTAATAGATGAGTTACTTCAGGCTCAGGATTTCCTCACCTCCTCTTTGTAGTCTCCAAGCAGGCGAAATTTGCGGGGCACTTTGCTGCGTGCAAACTTACAGCCATTAAAGTACATACTCCAGGAGCAGCCAAAGGAAAACGAAGCTCCGCTCCTGTCTTGGTCCAGCCCCTGACACGCACATGTACGACTGTGGAGATGGAAAGCAGGGAAGAAGATGACGACAAAAAAATCTAGGTGAATCAGTGTAGCTACAAAACACAGGACGAGACTCTCACTCTTCATTCAGGGCACAGCGACGGCTGGTGGGGGAGCCATATTTAAAGAGGGTCTGCGTCAGGTCCTGGTAGAGGTGGTCCGCCATTGACCGAGGGATTCCCTCCCACACTAGGATGAGGATCACCAACACAGCTGTGTCACAGCGGTGCCCTGGCCTCTGGCGGACTAGACACAGAAGCTTCTCCTCTTCACTGCCACGCCGGATAACCTGTCGGTCATTAAAACAGAAAACCAGAAGGTAATCTAAATGTTTGTGTTTAGGTTAGGTCTGCATGATGTAAGAGTTTGATGAGCAAGTCAACAGTCCTTAAATACAACATTATACACAAAGCAGGCACTTACCCATTTAGCAATAGGGCATCCCTGGGAGCTCCTTCCTTCCTTCCCAGTGTAAACAACAACCTCCACCCTTACTGCATTTCCTTTGGCACCATATCTGTTACATAAAAAACAACATGCATAACAGAAACTTTTCATTTGTGCTACTGACTACACATATGGTAGATAACATTACACCGCTAGCCACGAAATACATGATAGTAGCTGCCAAAACACAAATGCCTTACCAACACATTTTTCAGCCCTTAATTTCTGAATGAATAAATATGCAGGAGAAGTTGTGAAAACCTTTGACAAATAGTGTACAAAGAATTTGTATTAATATTATAAAGGACCCAGGCCATTAATGTGTTGTGTTCAGAACAATTACTTTAAAATGCTTGAGTTTGAGAAAAGGTTTATGCTTCAACAACTGCAGAAGCTCAAGCTGTAATCTTTCTTTACAGGCCCCTGATCTCAGCTCTAGGGGTTTCCTGTTTCAACATGCTGTGTGTGATGTGTGTACATACTGTATGAGTAGCTGTGTACGTGTGTTACGCTTGCTCAGCTATGCTTCCTTTTAATGACAGACTCTTTGCCTGTGTCCCTGCCCCATTCCACCGAGCCTTGTGGTGGACGAGCTCACTCTCCTCATGTTTAGCAGTAAACACACCCACATATACACACAGTGTTTCAACAGCTGTACCTGTTCTCCATCATTTCCCTCACTGCAGCAACACTAGGACCTGCCCCAAGGTGGGTGTAGTAAGGGCCTTCCTCCTTTTCAATAATTTGGTCTGTGGAAAAAGACGTTGCAGCAACTTTAATAAGTGTAGAATTTTCCTTCAAACAAAACAATGGCCTTTATGTTTTCCTACGCAGAAGCCTTGATTCCTATAATGTGGTTCTACCAACACTCTGATTATGGACATTCTTGAAAATGGAGGCACATAAATGGTGTCTGATGTGTAGGACACTGGTTCAGTGGTCTGCACTAGAGTGAACATATGAAAAGAATGAGCAAGAGTCCCCAAGGCACAAAGGCCAAATATGGCTGAGAAATACAGACTTCTTCTCTTGAACTGGCTTCAGACTTTGGACACAACTAGTGTGTGTTGTTTTAATTATAAAGAAAGAACGTTTAAGTTATAATAACCGCAGTATCAAAAGCCAAACATTCCGGACTGATTAGATCACATCTCTTTTGTGACCGACATCGACATGAAATGGCATCAACTCACCCACGCACTGACAGGAAGGAAAATCCGCTAGCTTTTTGGAAGGTGTATTGAGTATGTTCTTGACAGGCGTCTCCAGAAAACTCATGGGAGATTCCAGAAAGTTGTTGATGCTGTTTTTGGATGGAGTCGATTCTGCAGAGTGGGTCCTTTCTCCGTCTGTAGCTGTGGACAGGACAGTGACAGGTCCTGACTGCTCTAGCTTGTAGTAGCTTTGTTGGTTTGGAGGAGGGGACTGCCGAGCCCATGAGAAGCCATTAGTCAGACCATGGTGCCCAGTCATATTGCTGGCGGTATTGGCTGGGCTGGTAGTATGATCAGCACCGTGCTGCAGCCCTCCAAAGGACTGAATTACCTGAGATAACAAATGGCCTTCACACTCCTGACCTGGTGCCGTTGCATGACTGTTGAATGGGCTGTGCTGGTGGAGTAGACCGTTTGAAAAAGATGAAGGCTTGTTCTCTTGACCAAAAGGGTGGCTGATCTTTGTCATAGCACTGTAGTTCTGAGCACTGTCTGCATTACTGTGATAGAGGAGTTGCCTCCTTTCCTCCTGGGCCTCAGCCAAGTATCTCTTCAGGTCAATTTGAGCCTGAGGAAGAAACAGGTTGCTCTTATGCTGAGGTCCTGACTTGCCTTGTGAAACATTCTTCTGACCTCTACTCCTGTACGGTGTCTCTCCATTTGGCATGCGTTTTGAGAGAGGGGTCCTTCGATTTATTTTCTCATGCAGTCCGTCATTTATCTTCTTCTTCCTAGGCTTGGAGGGGGTAGTTTTGGTTTTTTTCATTAGGGTATTTTTCTGACTGGACGTTAGCTGGGAGTTGTAGTTGTATTTAATGGCCGACACAGGCGTTCCTTTGGGAGGGTTGTTCTCTGACTGCTGGTTGTGTCGGGACTGGATGATGAAGGCCAGGTCTGCCAGCTGAGCTGCCACCTCCTCCTCATCTCTGTTTCGCCTCTCTTTACCAACAACTCTACCTCTGTCCTCCACACACTCGTGATCGTTGTTGAACTTCTTGTCTCTGGCATCATGATGGCTATAATCAGACTTGATGACATAAGAACCAAATCCTCGATCTGTTCCTCTGCAAGGTGCTCTGTCTGACCTGGGTTCTAAGAGCTTCTGCTGGGACAGCTTTGTGTAAGAGCTTAAGCCCTGCGAGCACTGGATGACATGCCCTTGCCTGGCCACAGGAGGGCATATGACAGACGTCTGGTGTAGCGGTGAGCTGATGACTGAGACTTTGTTGTAGCGGATAGCTGCTTTGGAGTTGTCTTCTCGCTGTGTTGAAAATGGGGCAGCAGTAGAAATTGGATGTTGACACTTACTTTCAGCTTCAGTGAGACCTGGGCTGCTTTGAGGTATAGCTGCCAGTTGAGTCAAGGCCTCAATAGCAATAGCTTGATCAAAGCTAAGATTTCTCCTCTCTGCCAAAGACTGCACACTTGGTAGCAAGGCGTTGGGGGGTGGTTCACTTTTGATGAGTTGGGGAGTCCTTTGTAGACACACAGGAGTGCTTTTATGATGTAAGTCATCTGTTAAGTCTTCTGGCTCCTTTTTGACGACTTTGTGCAAATCCGGTGCTTCTGTTTTGATGGTGCAAAAAATGGAACGCGAGCCGAAAAGTTTCTCCTCTAGTCCCTTCCTCTCTGTGACAGACAGGCAAACGACGGCCGCCAGTGTGGACAGCGGGTCCTCACAGACCTCCTCTTCATCACTCAGCTGAGCGGTGGCTGGTTCGCTGAGCCACGTCCATGGATCCTCCAGTTTGATCTTCTTTAGTGGAACTGACACGTCTGCTGGAGGAGTCTTGAGTACGTCCTCAGAGTGGTCTTTAGAGATTGCAGCTACAATAGTCCTCCGATGCTCTGATGCCATCATGGTCCTTTTAAATGAAGACTTTAGCTCAGGGTGTGACTCAGTGGTCATATTAGCACCATTATGTTTTATCAGGTCCTCAGCATATCCGTTTTTTAAAGTTACAGAAGAGCATAGATGTTGGTGAAGTGCAGCACTTGTCAGCTCAAGCCGGGGCTCGTTTTTATGTGCTGGCCGTCCGATTTGGTCCAAGGCCAGGTTGTGGGTGATGGGGGGAGATCGTTGTTGAGGTATGTGGCCTTCTTCCTCATCCTCCTCTGCTGCCATGTGGGTGTCATCCATCTGTGCCTTGCCTTTGCCATTTACCGACCCACTTTCTGGAACCACCTGAGACAGACACAAAAGGAAAGAAACACGATGAGAGAGGTGACTCAACGCTTTCTGGCAGTGTACAGTGATTCAGCTTGTTCGAAACAGTCACGGCACACAGCACCACAGATTGCTTCCCAGCACGTCACGAGCATCTGCTGCAATCACTATGAAAGCTGTGGAAAATATTGTGACATGTGAAAACAAAAAGTCTGCTTCCTATAAATCTTGTTGAGGAAAAAAAAAACTAAACAAAGATAATAAAAAACAAAACTATGTCAGTTCACAGTCAAGGCTTCAAAAGACGATATTCTTGATTCCTGCATGAGCTGCAAAGGGCTGAGAGCCACAGAACCACAGGCCTGGAGTCCCACATAGCTGAAGACCACGGAGTGAGACCGTGCATGTAGATGTGTTTCTCACTGGCAGACTCGTTGACCTCAAATTAATCAATCAGCTGGCGAGTAAGGCTTGGACCTTCATCTGAGAGTGTAAACAGAGCTATGATCATCCAAATCTCCACATAATTTTAATTTTTTAAAGTGAGCATATGATCAACAACAGTCAGTTCAAACTGTTTCTTATTTTAGGATTTAACCCTGCATCGCACTCAGAAATAAAACCCTCAGCACTGTAAGGCTGATTAAAAACGTTGCAGCGTGACAAAGATGAAAAAGCTCTGCATCATGTGCCAGGACTCAGCTGACAAAGGGATCTTTGCAAAAACTAGAGGATGTGTGTCCTGCATATGTTTGTGTATGTGTGTATGTGTGTGTGTGTGTGTGTGTGTGTGTGTGTGTGTGTGGCATCTCCCTCCCTTTTTTCTCTGAGGAACCTGTGCAACAGCAGGGGATGTGTTCTTTATCACTGCTTACCTGGCCTAAACACCCATTAAACCCCATCGCTGCCACTGTTTTAATCCACTTCACAGGAGATGTGCACTCTTAGCCGACAGATCAAGAGTAAGCAGCAGTACATCAATAAAAACCAGACTATGAATGCACAGACCACTTAAGTTTATCTGTCACATGTGTTCTTTGCTCTCTCTGTGTCCATTAAAAACATCAAGCTAATGTAGCTATCGTGCAGGGAAGTGGCATAAACCACTGGGAGCATCTTGTACAGGGAACCTGTAAAACAACATAAATGCCCCTGAAACCACAGATGACGATGCATAACTACTGCAAATGCACAATTAAAACTGGCCACAAAGTCATAGTACTGCAAAACACCATGGCTGGTAGGAGGTCCAGAGAGATGCCATATAAAATGATAATGGTGTTATGGTGAGTGAACTGCAAACAAGTACTGGCAAAGGTTTCCATTGCATCTACACACAGTTGACCTCAAGGTCTCATCTAGACCAAATAAAACATCTCTTGTGGTAAGAAAAACGTGTCTTTCTGAGAAAGCTTTAACAGCCTTTCCTGTTCATTCATTCCGTTCATGAGCATCCTCCCATACAACGTGCAGAGATCATTTGTTGCTGTTCCCAATCAATAAAACACTGAGCACAGACAGGTGTAATGATGATGGAGCTGACTTATCACATTACGCCTCTTCACTTATCCCTCCATGATCCATCAAGCGTTCTCCCCAGTCCACTGCACTCTGCATAACTGTGGGGAGGGTGCCTTACTACTAGAAGCACGCTGCTGATGCAACAGATAACGGGAACAAAGGCTGAGGCAATAACAAAGCTGCCAATGCAACGGAGTGAGACACCGGCTGCAAGCCGCGTGTGGAAATGGGCCCCTGCAACATATGAATGGACAGGGGCAAGAAAAAGAAGGGAAAGATGGGAAGCAGGAAAAGAGGTGGGGGAGAAGGCAGTGCGCCTGTCACAACAAACTGCTTTCAATGACAAAGCAGCGCTGGCTGCCTTCCAGCACTGCACCAGACACGCGTGTCTTTCTGTGTGTGCGTGCATGTGCCTGTTCATCCATTTGTACATCCAAGAGTTCTAGAGCCAACATCAAAGCACAGCCTTGTTTTCAGTCACGTTACATTTAGCCTTGTGACAACAATATAAAAGCCTAATGCAGGATGTAAATGCAGAGTCATGTGCTCCCGTGTAGTCACTGGGTCTCTGGGGAGAGCTGGGTCTGTGACGTCTTAGGGCTGTGTCTTTTGTTGTGAGTGGTGTGTCTACCTAAGGGAAGCTACAGTCACTCACGGTGCTGCGCTGTTTCAAATGCAAACACTGCTTTTATCATTTCTGTGTCACTAACACGAACCCGACTGCTGCGGCTGCCGAAGCTTTAAGAAATTGACACAACACACGTTAGAAGCAGCGGCTGAGGGAGGCTGCTTTGACTGTCACCTGAACCCCCAACAACCCCCTCAAGACAAGAGTCTCCAGGGAGGTTCAAAAGAAGTGTGTATCTGCTCCTGACTCAAAAACATGTCATGTTTGTGCAGAGCTCCTACGTTGCTGGGGTCTGCGCCTCACAACCAACCACCGACACAGCAGAAGCACGCTTCCTTCCTGGCTGAGAGGGAGCGTACTGTTTTATGTGTGTTTCTCTCAACACGTGTGAATTTCCTTCATTCATTGAGAGAGCGCTTCCTGTCTACGCTGGGTTTTATGTCGCGCAGTTAACAAACAAGACGCCGTACATAAAAAGAATAACTCTAACAAAGAAGGGCTTTCAGGTGCCAATAAAGCTAATGAAGTTGAAAAACGGAGGCTTGCGGTATACAAGCATGATTCAGAGCTTAATTAACTATAAAAGTATACAACTTAGGACAACATCAGTAACAGAAGGACCTATTCCACAAACCACACAATAATAATAGCCGCAGCCAAACAAGCAAAGTCTGCCAAATTACAAGTTACGGCGCAAGGTTTACACCAACTCCACTTCTCAGCTAAGCAGGCGGAACATAGCAGGTGCAGAAATATGGCTGTCCAAAACATAAGAAAAGGGGAAGCGAAGGAGCGCCTCAGACGCGTGAACATAAAGGAATACTTTCTTTGTTCATGATTTTTGTTTTGTCACATGCTTGGTTTGTTATTTCCCACCTGAAAAAGACAAGCCAAACACTAACACACAGAAATACAGATCCTGGTTATTCATATAATAACACCTGCTTCCAGATAAAGTGCTTCAACGAGTGGCAGAGAGACACACAACAAAGGAAAACCTCTTGACGAGCTCTACTGTCACTGACCCATCTGCAGCCAGACAATAGACCCTAGGGTAAATTTGTGAGCACTTTGGTTGCCTTTACCTTGTCTGTCCTCAGATCCCCTCCACTTTAGGCAGCATATCCCTAAAAGGTACTGGTGGCCATCTTGCTTTGCCTTCTTTCCTCCAGCCTCAAAGGAAAACGCAGGCTACAGTAGCCGTGTGCAGGGCGAGCTCCTGGGTGTCATGACTAGGGCGACTGTGAGCCACTGTAACAAATTGCTACAGCAGACGCTCACACTCGCTGCACACACGCAGACATACAGACACGCATAATATGGGATGCATTTGCAGACACAGAGTCACATCAGCCAATGGCGTAAGGACTTTAGCGGCTTGTAAATTATCTTCCATGCCTAGACTCTCCTAAACAAAGGATCCCCTATGTGGGCTTTTTACTCCAGCCCTACGCACATGGATGGGAGGCAAGCTGTGGAGTGGACACTGCACACATGCTGGATCTGGATCAGAGGAAAACAAGCACAACTGCTGAGATATTAACCACTGACTTATATTTCTCACCTGTTAATATACAACAGTTTGTCAGTAGAAAATGTTTTTGTAAAATGAACACAAATTACAACACGAAACCAACACATATCTCTCTCTGCTGGTCACACGCCTATTATCAGTTCTTTAAATCAACTTAAAACAGTGATGTCATCTGCATAAAAGCATAATTTTGCTTTAATTCATTAAATTCCACATGATCCAGCAGAAAAGTGTTCTGCAAACCCATATAGTTTTTTCTCTCACCGTCTAATCCAGCCCCCTTTTTTCTCTTTTTGAATAATTCCCTTAGAAACAGCTGTGGCTTGAGAACAAAAACGAAAAACATAAATGTTGTGAGAGTAAAATATTCCCCCACGTTTTAAAGGCAACCACGTGGCCACGACATCGAGGTCACACCAGGACACGGAAACACCAAGACAGCCGGAGCCGCTGCCTGTCAGTAACACTCTAGTAACCAGCCTGAGCCATGTGTTTGATTGTGGAGGCTTGTGCAGCTTAATCCGGACACGGCTATGAAAAGCGAGTCATGGTGGTCTTTACTGTGCAACAACAAAACAAATGCAGGTGATGGAAGACAATGCAGTGTTACTGACAGATTTAGCAGTAGCCCACGTCAAAAGGTTTATGAACCTATTACACTCAGGAAGCCAGAATGACAAAATGAAATGTGTTATTATGAGTCCCCAGCTCAAGACAAAGACAAATAAACACAGGCACGTTTTACAGTTCATCAGTGAACGTTTTAACACTTGAGTGAAAATAAAAAGTATGCTTCAGAGTTGAGTTTCTACTCAGCGCAAGGCTGTTTTTATTATGCCGCAGGGTTCCACCGTGTCAAGCAGTTGGCCAGTTAGATTCTTTTAACTTATCACTGCCAAACATGCGGCTTTGTGTGAATGTAATCTCTTCAAAAAACACTGCCTCAGAACAATGCTGAACGACTTTAAGCACTAATTTACGGCGCTAGCTATCAAGTGGATGTAGTTTTCTTTCTTTCTTTATGGATAGCTTCAAAGATATAAGCTACGACAGATGTATAAATGCACAGTTTGCATGAAAAACGAGCAACATTGCACTTTTGTCATTTTCACAAACAGTTTGTAGACACGCTGTAAAACAAACACAGAGGCAGACTAAACACAGGAAATGTACACAAGGCATGTGTGTGGTGTTCTGAAGAAAACTCCATCCCCACAAAATAATATTTCTCCATCACTGTCATAAACAGAAAACCTCAGGCCACTCTACAAAAACAGTTATTCTCCATTGTTTGATCTCACTGTGGATTAGTGGTTACACGGGGACACATTTTAGCGGTGCAAAGCTTCAAGTCTGGGCAGATACATGCACACAATGGACAGTTCGGTAACTGTATCACCTGGAATAAGACATTTCAGACGTACTGAGACTGTTGTGGTTCATCTGAATAAAGTCAGGTCTGACAGGTTTGACAATTATTACACCTACACTGTTAAACAGGTTACACAAACCTAAACAATACAGCCTTGAGTAAAACACACACCTACAGAAGTGCTAGCAGCTGTACCATAGGCTTCAAACCATTCCCCCTCCTGCATTCACACCACTCGTTCATTCAAAAGTACATGTACCAACAATATTCCACTGCACCCTTAGTTTACTTCCCCTTTAACGAGCTGCCCAGCTCTCATTCGGATCAAATAGTCTGGACGTTAATCACCCTGCAGTTGTCGAGTGAGCCAGTGAGCTACAGAAACTCATTCTGCAACAGTCTCTGACACATCTGGAGGCTGACCTACTGGAGACCGGCTCCATGGTAGACCTGTGCCAAACATGACGGCTGCCAATAGCTGTCATTACTGCCAGTGCTAATGTAAACTTGTCTCTCATTTGCAGGGGGAAAGCAACAGATCTCAGATGAAGGGCTGTGGTTTTGGGGAGTTGCTCCTTTCTTTTGAAGCTGTGCCTTTCCACTTGTCATCCAGTGAAAGCTAGTGTAGATACCCCAAAGGTAAGAGGAAGAAGAAAACAGCAGAGGTTTGTGGGGCGAGGTCGTGTGTTGGAGGTGCAACCATGGGAAAAGAACAAAACACGACTCTATGCTTGGACCTGTCTCTACGCTGCACATCCAGTCCACACACGTCCAAAGCCACTCACACCCAAACACCTCCTAGCACAGATCATGTGTAGAGCATGTGGAATCTGTAAAGCCAGACCGAGGCTGTGAGAGAGACCATAAAGTCTGGGCTCTCTGAGAGGAGGCAGCACTATGCAGACCCTAGAGGCTGCTCACATATCACTGCACTCACTTTTCCAGAAGAACATCTGTGGACTCACATTCCAAACACTTGCACACACACGCACACACAAATGCACGAAGGAGACTATTTTAAGGACACAATGGAGTCACATTCAAGAACACATTTCACACACATAAACAGTGGGTTATGTAACACACTACAAGCCCACTCTAGGAAGGAAATGTGCACCATTCAACACCACACCCTAAACCCACATGTACACAGTTTAAGGACAACAGCAGTAGGTCAGCACAAATGAACAGTCACTCTGATGCCTACAAGTCCAGTGTATGTCGGTAAATATGCTATTCTGTGTTTTTCCTGCATCTGTAATAACCGACACACTCAGTGGACTTAAGGTAAACATCTGTGCAAACACTTACGGGATCATTAACTCTTAGGTCTGTATTTTGGAGTCAGTGTGGCTAAATACATATGAACACAAGTGTTCACCTTGGGAAGGATAGAGAGGGGTGAGCGGGTTCATCTGGTTTATGCAAACACTGACACGCGCGCACACAGACACACACTGACACAAGTATACACACAAACACTGTGCTGGCAGAGCAGAATGGGGGCCCCAGATCCACTCACAATAGAACAGGAAAAGGCTTTCTTAAGTTTGTGCTAGTGCAACATGCTGAGTAAGCATGTCGGCCATATGACGGAATATGCACACACACACGTTTCTGCAGTCAGATGCATGCAAACTCCAGTGGGTCAATAAAAAGTGACTGCACGCGCTGCATAACTGCAGACAGAGCTGAAGAGATCATTAATGGTTCAGATGTATGAGCCATATGCTTTATAAGGCAGGTTAGGTTGATGCATGAATAAGCTCTGTTTTTTTCAGGAGGCCATTGTGTGCCCTTGGTAGGATTTGAGTGGCATTTCTTTTGGGGGGCAAAGTGAAGATTTCTTTTCACCCAGAGAAACCAAGTGGCACGACTTCAAAGCTTATCCCAGGACTTAGAGCCTTCCAACAGTCAGGACACACACAAACTCACAGATGCTAAGAAGCAAAGAGGGCTTAGAAGCAGAGCCCTAATGATATCAACACTTAACTTCACAAATCTCTTTGCTGAATCAAAAATTCTAGTTCAAGAGACTAATCTGTAAACACAGTAGCATACATTCATATCACCCTCCATTGCTGCTGATGAAGGATCACGTCTACAAAACATCAGTTACTGAATTGACTGAATTGCTGAATGTGTGTTAAAGCAAACAGACAATGTTTGAGTCTGATTTCATTCAACTGCTGTCTCTGGTTGGATGTGAGCCCGTAACCTGGCCCAGTCTGAGCCACACATCTGCTGTGGTGTTTTATGGGCTCTAGCCCAAAACAGAACTCATCAGATAAAACAGACACTTTCCTCCGTCCACAAACCCTTTTTCTGGGCGACCAACTAAAGCCTGCTGCTATTAGAGATAACAAGTCCTCAGATTAAGCAAAAACACGAAGCAGCATCAAGTTAGTGTAATAATATATGTCTGTTCTGAAGAAGACAGGAACGATGAAGAACAACCCACTGTGCTTGGTCATGAGTTGGCTCTGGTGAAAGTTGGCAGCATCGCTGACATTTCACGAATCGGTACATCCTCCCGTTCCTGTCCCACACGGTTACGTAGTGAAGAGGAAAAAAAAGCTAGTGTGGATGTGCAGCTGTCCTTCCGCTCACTGCCCACGTGGATGTGGAGGAACGAGATGACTCCTCCTTCACTGGCACAGATTAGAGTGACACCAAACTCCGCTTGGGCTCTGGTCACGTCAGACCCCATGCACATTATGACATACTTCAAAGGTTTCTTTTTACATTTTTTACCTAGCAGTGAGCAGCAAAATGACAAAGCAATACAATTTATATCTGAGTATTCATATCCAACTTAAGCTCTGGTTTTTACTCTACTTGAAATGACTAGACTATATATTATTGTCATTGTCTAGTATCTAATAATATACAGTATGTCACTGAATCTGTAAATTGGTCTGATATTTTAATCAACACAGTTTGATACTAAGTAATCACAGTTTTACAGAGATTTTACAGGTAGGCTTCTTCCTTAAGCTTTAACTTGTTTCTGTACTATGAGCAGCCTGATCTGAGTAGTTTAACCTAATTACCTGGATGCAGGTTACTGAGTTTAAAGCTTTAAACCCATAGTAGTGCGCGCCTGTGGTTATCTCCATTAATCCTCATAACAACCCTGAGAATACGCCGTCAGACAACCGTGGTGGGTTAAAGGTCAGCACCAGACAATCAGGTCACCATGGCAACTGTCTGAAGTGTCCAGTGCTATGTGCAAGAGGGGAGGAAGAGTTCACAGTAACTCTCCTGCATGAATAACTGAACGGCAGCTAATGGGATAATAAAAAAATACAACACACGAGTCGTACGCACAAACACTTACCTCTACAGGCGGGAATCGTCCACGTGCAGACAAACACACACAACACCGAATATCTGCAACGATGCCAAAGCCAACTGTCACTGCTGGGAGCTGGAGGTTGCCTGTTCTCCCTACTAGAGTGCTGTCTGAGCGACTGGCAAGTGTTTTTCCTGATACGTGTGTTATCTCAGCTGGGCTACTCCTCTGGCAAATGAACTGCGGCAAAAGAGGAGGAGTGGAAGAGGTGTAGATAGAAATTAGTTCACAGGAGGAGCAGAGCTGGGCCAGTTAGTTGGCTCTGCTCCTGGAAGCGTGCAAGCACTACACATAAAAAGGATTCAGTCCACAAATGGATTGAACTAAAAGCTATGTAATCACTTGCACCACACCAGGTGCATGATCTTGATAAATACTGTGAGTGAGCAGCAGAACTTAAGAACACTATCAGTCTTACATATATATGATATAAAACCTGAATAGGTTCAAGTAAACTGTGCTCATCTTCACGGAAGAATACAGAGAAACTGACAAAATGTGCATGTAAATGAGACGTGAGACAATAATGTCTGCATATGCTTTAATAATCACAGCTACAGTGAAGTGACAGGAAGAATTAACTGATACAAATAAGACTAGTGGTCTACTCCATTCTAACTGAAAGTACAGTATTAGCTACATAAGGGGTCACTTCCTCAAATGGTGATCATGGTTATGTTATTGTCGGTCCATAAAAAAGTAATTCAGTTATAAACCCTAGGGCTCCAAACAAGTCCAGACTGTTTCTGTCAAATTCATAGTTTCTGCACTCTGTGAACTGTGGGGTAATGTTTCTTGTGTGTATAATAATAATTAATTCATTCACAGTAATAATTAATTAATTGATGAACAGACTCTGTGTGTGAGTGTGTCCTCACATCCCAGTGCAGTTTGACGCCACGAGGGGGCCTGAGTGAAACCATTCTTCAAAGAGAAATGCTCCACTCTCACTCCACACCCCACTCAAAACACACAATCAACACGTTTTTTTACTTGCTGCTGAACCTGTGTTGTTTTTCAATAACGTTTGATAAAAAAAGTGAAACCAGTATCTTATTGCAATAAAACCAGGAACAGAATCCACATGCCACTACATGAACTCCACTTTGGCCTCTGCTCCTTTTTGCACAATCTCATGGAGTAAGACACATTCATTGGAAGGGTGTGTGAGCTTGATCAGCAAGACTGGCCAGTAAGTAAGTTAACAGATTACACACTACGAGTACAGATACGTCACCCAAGCACTACAGTCTGGTTTCCTGGGTCAAACATTTAAAAACAAGCAGGAGGCAACCTGGCTCTAGCAGCTTCCCTTGGGGGAATTGAATAAAGGATAAAGTTAAGGATTTGCTCCCCCACATCATGACCTGACTGTTAGCTTCAACGTGGCAGCCACACAGAACCAAAACCTGTTCTCAAACCACAACAAATAGTAATGAAGACAAAACAAAGACACACCTTGCTACTTAACGCACCGTAAGGTTAATAATGTAAATATAGAATATTACTATAAACTTCAAAAGAACAGAGGTTGTGTATGGGTGTAACTACACATTGCTCACATCTAAAATTCAAATGTATCTTTAAACTGGAATCCCCCACCACACACACACACTGACCCACATTTCTGTGTAATCCAAATAATGCGTTCCCAAATGTCTAGCCTGATCTTTCCCTCGTCATCCCCTCTTACACGCGAGAACAGCGTACAAAGGTCTTTGCTCCTTATAATGCAGGTGTTATATAACCAGCCCTAATCTGCTACTGTCACTGCTGTCAGTCCGAGGTCTCTGCCAGTGCATGCATGCAAACCAGACTGCATTTATCCACATGGACCCTCATTTTGTTTTGTTGTTCACACACACACGCCTCCCCCAGCTGCAGACACTACCGAACCGTGCAGATGGACACGGAGGTTTAGTAGCTGCTGCAGCTGCTACAAGGATAATCCAGAGAAAATATATGAGATGCTGGATTTCCTTCACCTGCTAGTTGCTAAATCTGTCTTTCTGGGCAGGTTGTGTAGTGATAAAGTTCAAAATTTAGGAGCGCTAGAAGGATGGTTAATAAAAGTGGCAAGACTGACAGTACAGTATTTAAACTAGACATCAGATCAGTGAAGAAAGGTTGGTTGCTCAGTCAGTACTTCATAGCATACACATGTCATAAAGGTTATATAATCTATTTGTTGCCAGATTGTTGCATAATTAGACATGAAGGCAATGCTGAGTAATGTTATCATTCGGTCAAGTACTGAATATTGGCCCAGTTTTCTTTAAATTCTGACTTCGCTAGTATTTCTAATCTGTGTTGAGTAGCCAGTTTGTGAACTCTGCCATTTGTTGAGAGGGAGAATGACAAGAGAGCAAAACTAGTGGCCTCAGTGTTTATTGTCTTACTGGGTCGTCTCCTAAAATATGCATTCACAATGCCATTCAGTACCACTGTGCAAAAACATCCGGCACAAATTGGCTTTAATTACATACCCATCCATCCCCAGACACACGCGCACACACATACCGGTGCCATGTGTAACCCATAAAATACCTTATTATCTCGCTGGTACACACAAAGACACATACACACACACACACGAACACACACACTGAACAGGCACTTACTCCAATCACGTGCTGAGCTCCTGTTGGTCATGTGTCACCGCCCTGTCTGTCACCACAGACCATCATCAGCCTCGTAGTCATACATTCGCTCACACCACTGTTAACCCCACACACGTGCACACAGCAGCACTTCCACTTATACCACTTGGCACATTCCCCACAGGAACACACCAAAGTCTGCGGCGTCAGTTGTGAAAGTGAAATTTTGTGTTTCAACTGTCTGGCTCCTTCAACTTGCCCAAAGCTGCTACAAGCAGGGGCCTGGGAAACCTCTCTGAGATCAAATGCAGTGCTGCCAGATGGTAAGAGTTGCTCTCTATGCAGTTGCATCCCATCAGCTGTTTGTGGAGCACAGATTCATTCCCACTCAGATCATCCAAAATGACCTTGTTGTGGAAATTAACCTAGACCTACATGCAAATCAACAGGTACTGTACTGTTACTCGCGGTAATTGAAATACATGTTATTATGGCCTTACCTGAGCAGCAGAGATAGTGAGTGGAGATGAAGGGTTTCTCCTCTTTAGTTCTGTGCACTTCCTCAACGTACAGATCTGGTGGCCAGTCCTGCGGTTGAGGCAACAGCTGCACTGGCCACAGTTAATCTTCCTCAGACACGGCTCGCATTTCCCACACCTGCTCCGCTTCTTCCGCTCCCTCTTCTTTGCTTTTGGAACGGACCACGAGGGCAAGCTGGCCCCGTCTAGTAGCCCTGAGGAGCCGGGTAAAATAGAGGGGCTGGGCTCTCCATATCCAGCCTCCGATTCAGTGTCAAACGTAAAAGAGGAGCGAGTGCTTTCGGAGCTGCAGGAGAAGGTGGTGCTGCTGTCCAGAGAAGGAGTTGAGATCTTTGGCACTAGGTCCAGCTCTGCTGCTGTTCCCACAATGCTATCCTCTGTGAGGTACGGACCGCGGTCAACTGTAGGGGCATCACTGCTCGACGGAGGAACCAACGACAACATAAGCAAAGGTGTGTCTCTCTGACTGTGGCGCTCCAATGTTTCACTATCTTTGGTCTGCGTCTCTGTTTTTGTGTGGGTTTGTCTTTCTCTGTGATGAGAAGGGATCTCTAGGCTTTGCAGCATTTGAGGCTCCCCCTTGCTTGAATCCCTCAAGATCCTAGGTTTGAGTGAGTCACTATGAACAATAACCGGCGTATTTCTATTCACTAGCACAGTTTCTAACTTTAGGGCTGTGTCAGGAACAGCTGACGGCCCTGGAGTTTGTACTTTAGCACCATAAATTGCAGGTTGCATGTCCGTCTGACCCTGGCTCAGAACCTCTAATTGCGACTGTGACGTGGAGGTGGCTTTGGTGGGATTTGAGGTAGCTGTGTTGACTGGTAGCACCTTTACAGGTGATTCTGACTGTGCTGTCAGTTCGTTGTTAGAGGGAGGAGGATTTGGAGGAGGGGAGGCTGAGGTGCTGGGGTGAGTGTCAGCAGAAGTGATGGAGACATTATTCTCTTTTTTTTCTTCCTCTTCTCCTTCATAGCTACACAGCTGTTCAACTATTTCCTTCTTCTCTTCCACCGTGTCATTGTGTCTCTCTACGGCTCTACCAGCCTCCAGACTCTCATGGTTCGACTCCTTGCTTCTCTCAGTAACAACTATCACACTTTCATCTGTCCTGTGCTCCTTCGATTCCAACCTGTTACGCTCTTCCACATGGACAGTGCACACGTCTCCTTGCTTACCATGGCTGGTAAATTGATCAAGCTCTTTTTCAGGGGGCTCATTGGGAGGTTTTACCTGTCCATATGCAGCAGGGGTCTCAGTCCCACCTGTTACGGCCCCTTCGCTGGTATGGCTTACAGGTTTTTCATCTTGCTGGACCGAAATACTGTCACAGCCGTGGTGTCCACAGTCCTCCAGTGTGTTGTCACATGGTGGTAAATCAGCTTTAAGAGGCCTGTCCTCTTTAGCATTGGAGACTGCCACACTATGCTCACTGGTCTTCAGAGAAACTGGAAGTGTTTCTTCAACGTCACAGGTGTCCAGCTTCTCTTCTTTCTCCCCATTTTCCTCATCGGGTGATGATTTGTTGATGCTGGCGTTTGAGGGCCGGTTTCTGGTGTTTCTGGGTTGCGACGCTGCTCTTCTGTCCGTGCTGCCTCGGCTGTTTCTCCCTTGGCTACGAGGTTCAAAAGGCTGGCAGGGAGTTGCAGACAGGCATGTGCCCCGGGGCGACTTCCTTCGCCCTGGATGTTCTTGCAACTCTCCCCAGAGGTCAGGCAAACTGCTCGGCCGCCTACGTCTTGAAGACCCTGCTGCATTAACAGCAAGGTTGCCCCGAGCTGGGGACTTCCCAGAACCCTGATCCACTGGCCTACTAAATTCTCTTTCGCGTGGGCTCTGACTTGACCGTTTCCGGGCCCTGCCGGTAGACTTCTTAGGTTCTGCAGGTGTTTTCTGGGGCCTCGATGTTGCTCTTCCTCTAGGTTTATTGGAGTTACACGTTTGCCTCTTGGTGCTGATCACCGATTTCCGGACATTTTTTCTCAGAGCAGGTCTCTGCCTCCTGGTGGGTTTGGCCGTAGCAGGCATGACTAGGAGCGTGGAGGGGAGGATTTCTGGCAGCCAGCATGAGAGCCTGATGAACGTCTATCTTTTGCCCAGCACCGTTTTGTTTTCTTTAAAAAAGTTCTCTGTTAGTGTTTACTCTTGACACGTGAAATATGCTTTTGCTCTTTTGTAGTAACTGCAGCGCATGACCTTTAAAGGGGAAAACAAACAAACAAACAGCAGCTTTAAATGTATTATCCACGATGAATATTAGCAATAGACACATTAAAAACATGAAGTACACTGCGATTTCTGATCCCATTGTACGTGATCTAGAAAATACTTATTTGACTGCAGGAAATTGCACTTCTGCTTCTCTTCGACTACATATTCTGACGGCCATGTGCTCCGGGTTGATGTAAACAAAGAAAATTCAATGTATTGACAATGAGTTAATCTGGAGACCTGGATAAAAACACACAGTCGCGCTTGCACAATTAAAAACGTGACTTTAACGGTTTAAAGGGCAGCGGGCTCCGGCCGGAGGTCGGATCCTGTTTTCGCCTCGCTCGCTGCCGGAAGAGGGGGTTATTACGGTGTAAAAAACGCCCGCACCGTCGCTCTGTATTATTTTTGCACTTGACCTCTGTCGTTAAAAGCGCCGCATAGGTGTAAACCTTAGCGTGTCCCGGAAACCTCGCCTTTGTACAGATTGTTTGTGACGCGTACGGTTTTATTTACGGGTCCACGGCTGAAATGGTTTACATACCACAGAGAGACAGTTGCACTGTCTGAACGGCTAATAATACTCCGCTCCAGCGAGACAGCGAGACCTTGTATTGGTTCCCCTCCTCGGCAAATATAGACTGCTGGCAACTTTAATCCTCTCACGACGGGGACACATGGACATGACACGAGCACCGACATGAATACACCAATAGTTGTTTTTTTCAAAAACGTGCACCGAGTAGCTTATGCCGAGCACGACGGCCGTTGAAATGTAAATCCCCCTTATGTCAATCCATTCAGGGCAGCCCCGCTCACTCTCCCTCCACCAGCCCACAGTCTCCGCTCACCCTAAGCTCGTCCTCGGCACCGAAGGGAGGAGCAGACAGGAAAACCCGGCATGGACTCCAGCCGACGTCGGTCCCCGCGGCTCCCAGCACCGCGTGAGACTCAGAAGTGCGCGTGGAATGACGTCACGCTAGTAATGAAGATAGTCGTCGTTGATTGTACCCATGGTTATGGTGTTGTATACATATCCAGACTATGTTTAAAGTCTACATATATGCTAAGAATAGAGAGTAGTTGGTCACATAGATAGATAGATAGATAGATAGATAGATAGAGAGAGAGAGAGAGAGAGAGAGAGAGAGAGAGATAGACAGATAGATATATTTCTTTCATATTTAAGATGGGCTTCCTGTTGCTTTGTTAAAGAATAAAATCCCCTAGCTCTTACTTTGAAGGGTTGCTTGGCTGAGTTCCTGTAATGATTGTATCTTGACTTACACCCCTCGGGCTGCGTCATCTGCGTCATCAACATGCGACTGTTCTGGGAAGCTGTCAGTTGCTCAGACGAAGGGCACAACTGTGGTTGTATGGTATTAGAAGACAGGAAGCTTCATTAATGACCGCGGCTGCTGTCCTGCTTTTAGCTGGAACAGTCAACGAGCTTGTCTGTGTGACTCCGCCGGGTGTCCGTGTCAAGACTGAATCGTAAAAGCCAGGGTTACACCGAGGATGCAGAGAAACGAGGGGTGATGGCAAATGCAGCGCACAAGCACATTCGTTGAACGGATTTCACCAGACGGACCTGCCGCTTTCCACTGAGTTTTGTGCCTGTAAGACCTTTGGTTTTCTTGTGAGTATCTCTTTGACAGACTGTGTTGTGTCTTAGCTTAACCCATCTATTAACGCTAGCCATTAACCCCTGCAACCTTGGGTCACAGATGACGGGTGATTAATGTCCAAGTGTCTCTATAGATGTTCCGGACTGCTGAGCAGAAAGGATGACATCGGAGGCTGCGGTCTCCACACCTCCTGCCATAAGCAGCAGCCCTGCCAAGAGAGACTACTACTGGCTGCGCTCCTTTATAGCTGGAGGTAGGACCAGCAGAACCACAACACATTCAAACACTTGTGTGTAAGACTGCACTGCTCTACGTTTGCAGTCTCTTTTGCTTTCACCTGCTTTTTTGGCACCTAGATACTGAAGCTTGGCAAAGACCAACAGAATTGCCCTCAATAAACAATAAAATGCGATACATGAAATGAATTGAAAAGCTCACACAGCGAATCATGGAGTGACTTCAGCAGTGCTGTAAACTTACCAACAAAAGTGTGATCAACAATATTTCATACTTTGATCTTGACTTAGCTTTTATAGACGCATAATAATAAAAATGCTTAAGTCGCATAAATACACTAGTTCTGTGTTTCCCTGTCTGTAGGTGTAGCAGGATGCTGTGCCAAGACCACCATCGCTCCTCTGGACAGAGTCAAGATTCTTCTTCAAGCCCAGAACCCCCATTACAAACATCTGGGTAAAACATCAGTGCTCAGAAATTCAACACACATTTTCATCTATTTGTGCCACGTGAGTGAAACTATTGATCTTATTTTACAGGGGTGTTTTCCACTCTCAGAGCTGTTCCAAAGAAAGAAGGATTCCTTGGCTTATACAAGGGCAATGGGGCAATGATGGTGCGGATATTTCCTTATGGAGCTATCCAGTTCATGGCATTTGACAATTATAAAAAGGTATCCATTAAATTGTGGAACACAACTTTCAGTGGACAGTGTTGTAAAAATTCCACTGAACTTTGTTTCCTCTCTGCTGATGCTGCTAACATTGTTTTTACAGCTGCTTAGTAAACAGATTGGGATCTCTGGTCACATCCACCGCCTCATGGCAGGATCTATGGCAGGTAACTTATCTTTTAAATAATATCTGAAAAAACAATGACTTACAGTGTTTAATCTCTGTAAATCATTCTCAAGCAAAACCATGTGTTTTTCAGGGATGACTGCAGTGATATGCACTTACCCTCTGGACGTGGTCCGGGCTAGGCTGGCCTTCCAGGTGAAAGGAGACCATCGCTACACTGGAATTGTCAATGCTTTCCACACCATCTACCTTAAGGTTTGCCAGCGCTTAGCGTCTAACAAACAATTTAGCCTTTTGTTTAAAAATCTGTATGAATTCCTGTTCTACAATGCCTGCCTTACCTTTTCAAAGGAGGGGGGCTTTTTGGGCTTCTACAGAGGACTTACTCCAACGCTTATTGGAATGGCTCCATATGCAGGTTCTTACTGGTTTATCATCATTCGGTAGAACAACATAAACACTGATCTTTGTTGTGCATTAGCCTGATCGTTTCTCTCCTCTTGGCTTTTAATCCACTAGGTTTCTCATTCTTCACCTTTGGCACTCTGAAGAGCCTTGGCTTGAAACATTTCCCAGAGAAGTTGGGACGCCCTTCGTCAGACAACCCTGACGTCCTGATCCTGAAAACCCACGTCAACTTGCTCTGTGGAGGGGTTGCTGGTGCCATCGCGCAGACAATATCGTAAGTGCTGCTGGCAAGTAGCCAACAATTTTCTAGCATAAGATTCTCCTAAAATGATAAGTTGACTATCAGCTTTATTCTTGGTAGCTGCTACAGTGAGTTACTGAGTTTACTGATGGTGTGTCACTGCGTGTGTTTTATCTGCCAGGTACCCCTTGGACGTGGCTAGAAGAAGAATGCAGTTAGGTTCCATTCTTCCCGACTCTGAGAAATGCACGTAAGTAACTGCTCACAAACTGGAAACAAATTCCTGAGGTTGAGGGGCAGTGTGCATGTGGATAAATGCTGAAGCTCAACGCTTTAAGGGAAATAGTAGCAGCTGAGCTGTAAAACTACAGCTACATGCCATTCATACCTCTGGAAGTTCACACAATACCAGTCCAAATACTGTGCTTTGTCCCTGCGCCTGGCAGTTTTTATTTATCTCCTATACAGGAGAGAAGTTTCTGTGTGAATATAGTTGCTCATCAAGTCTCGACAGTCTTCAAAACTGTAAATTGTCCTACTAAATAACAAGAAACCTACATTTCAATGTTTTCTCTGTCATCCTAACTAAACAGATCCCTGACCAAGACCTTAAAGTATGTGTATAAGACGTATGGGGTGAAGAAGGGACTCTACCGAGGCCTTTCTCTCAACTACATCCGCTGTGTCCCCTCCCAGGCCATGGCCTTCACCACATATGAGTTCATGAAGCAGGTTCTGCACCTGAATTAGCTGCTCTGTCTGGGCCTGTCCACACTGTCCTTAAGCAGCCCCACGTAAATGCTTCCTTCACAGAGTGAGGTTCACGCCCCACACGATGTCTTAACCTCTTTTCATTGTCAGGAAGTCGGTTTCTGCTGTAACTCTGCTGTACTGTCTGTCCTGTTTTATTACCTTTCCTGCTTTTGTCACCTCTCTCTCTCATCTGTGTCTTCATGGTTACAGCAGGGCAGCTTTGCTCGTGCTTAGCTAGTTCTGGAGTAATAACAACTGTCATTCAAACAGTAGACGCACACAATCTCACTTTTCTTTATCTTTCTGTTCTCATCTGGCCTCATCTTAACACGGCGCCAGCCTAAAAATAATAATCATTATCTTGTTAGTTATCTAGTAAGTGTTTCCTCAAAGGGGAAAGGGAAGTTAGTGATGTACATTTATTCAAGTGCTATGTCACAATTAATTTTATGACTACACATCTTTGTCTTCTTTTTATCCCTTTTTCGTTAAGGTGGCAGTTTGTTTTTTTTAAAGGCGGCTAAAATTTGACAATGTTTTGTTTGTTTGAGCCTTCCTGTGTCTCAGTGAGGGAGGCTGTAACTTTAAGAGCTGTTTCTGTACGTTTGCCTTCATTTTTAACAAAAACCTGAAATAATGTAGTTTTCTATTTTGTCTTCAAAGATGCAGTTATCTAATGGTACTTAGGATTTAATTGCCAAACTCTGAATAGTGTGTTACTGTTAATCGACAGTTTATTTGTTGATTGTGTATTCAGACGTCTAGTGTGTAAATTCAGATCCAAGCTCAACTGTGGTCATATTTTGAGTAGTTTAAGATGGATGTGCGTCTGAAATATCAGGTGTAGCATTTTCCAGGAAGGACTCAGGAGAAACTTGCACTTCAGGACTGTTTTATCTTCATTTTTAATAGCTCTAGAGACTTCTTGCCACTGGGTGGCAGCATTGATTATAAGTTATATTGTTTACCATCAGAGCTGAACACGACACATTTTTCATGCATCTATAATGAAATACAAGTCGGAGAGGAACGCTAATGATTTTGCTGTTTGGCGTTTCTAAAGACGTTTTTAGAAACTATGATGTCCACATTATCTCTCACTATAGGTACTGAGTGGTTGTTTGCATCATTAATTATTAAGTAATGGTGTATTTATTTGATCTCTTTGATTTAACGTGCTGCAGGCCTTAAACATACCACCACAGTTTGCAGATGATTCCCCAGTTCGCTATTTGTGCATCTTTTTGACTTGTTCTGCATTCAGTGTCTTACTTCCCTAGAAGAGGTTTGGTCGGTTGCATATTTAGCGATGGTGGCGGTTCTGTGAATCGCACAGATGGTATGTTTGAACATCACAGTGACAGACTGTTTCCAGAGAGATAAAGAGAGGCGATCAGATGGAGTTCAGGGAGGGTGGGAGGACCAGCAGTCGCGGGGTGTCGTATTATGTCAAATTTGTGTTGGGTGTTTGGCTGAAGTTTGTCTTTATTAGAGGTCACGTGACCTGTTGGGTTCACTGCCTTAGAATACTGCAACACACTTGCTTACTTTACTGCGTTGTAGCTGTCATTTTAAATGGATAATATTTTTGCTGATCAATGTACACTCACACTAGTTCATTAGGATTAAAAAACTGAAATCCCTCGTGTAGAAAAGAGAGCCGTTGCCATGGCGCTGTGGCGTTTATGATGAAGTGGCTCGACATGTGGCAGTCTGATTGAAGGCATGTAATGAGAACTTGGGGCAAGAGATTCTCAGGCTGAAATGAGCCAGGAGTTGAGGATTAACGTAACTGAAGACAGAAAGGCCCTTGAAGACGAGCTACTCCAGAGGGAGACCTAACACTGGGGCGACGGGTCTCCTTTCAGCATAACAATGAGCCAAGGCTATAGAAGACACTGGAGCAGCTACAGGACAAACCCTTTACTGTCCTTGACTGACTCGGGCAAAATGTTGTCAATTTAAAACCGCATATACTGTATAACATGATGTGTAGAGATGTTAAGACGTTCTGCTGACACTGCAGACTGAGGGTTGTTTACTTTAGATGAAGTGGGGTTTTGAATCTCACACACTCATATGCTACTGGAGGACATCTAGGTTTACAGGCAGCAGGCATTGATCTAACTCCCTTGATTTAGATTTTCTGTGTTATTGAACCAACGTCTGAAAAGTCGGTGAACAATAAATTTTCTGAATCCTTTTGAAATGTGCAGGCAAAAACAAAACAAGAGATTTGTCATTCTACAATTTGTAACACATAACGAGGCCAGGCTACATAACGGAAGCAGTGAGAGGATTCATTTCAGGGTTGTTTCATTACACTGCTGTAGCTTTAGCTCAGAGTATCCAATAAACGGAGCTAACTCTTAAATGCCAAGCGTGTGCAGCAGTATCCAGCTGTGCCCCCTGCCTCCCTGGGCCTAAGAGTATAATTACACACCTTCATTGGTGATGGTGGCAGCTAATATATGAGCACTTTTAACTGTCATCTACAGTACAGCTGTTTCACCCAAGCCTTCATTTACTACCTTCTGATTTCCATGTTTGGTTTCATATTCGTGATCCTTTGGCTGCTTTTAGTTGAATGATCTTTTATGAACAAATCAACTCTCTTCCTGCTGCTCACTACAACAGATTGTGTACGGAGATGCATTCACGTTATGATCTATTTATAAATGAAGATGTAATGTGTAGTATACTGCATTACTTTAACCCTTTAAAGCCAACCACATCATATAGTTACCAAGGAGGTTTATTATGTCTTTTAACACAAATTATTTTGGCAATATTATTTTCTGTAATGCATATGTTATGAATCACATTTTCACTATTGGACATTTATCAGTTTCTGCTCACAACAATGCTAATTTTAGACCATCTACAATCAAATGTGATGCAAATGGCTTTAAAGGGTCAACAGGATGGGATATTTCACTGCTGTAGAGTTTTTTTATTTCCTGAATTATCTTTTTTTCTTTGTACATGTATTTTTTTTGTCTGTTCGTCAAAGATTATATTACACGTCACCTTCTTAAAACAGCTCTAAGTCTTGCATCTTTATTTTGTCTTTGAATGTGAACTTCTCAATGATCTTTTCTGTGACACAATTACATTCTCTTTTTTGTCTGAACAGGAAGTGTCAGTAACTGAATTCAATGTTGCTGTTTTGTTATTTATCTTTAAGTTTGATGCAGAAATGTATTTTCTTCCACTGTGAGTGACACATGCATGTTTAAAACCACAGACGCACAGAGGATGAATTTGCATTTGTGTCAGTCATAGTGGAATACACTACATGCTGTTGTCCGATGTCCCATACTGATTTGACTGGGAAATGGGATGTGTGAAAGACATGGACATTCCAATGTTGCGCCTGCATTTAATTTCCATGCTATTCACAGTTTAGCAACCCAAACAAAAAACCCCTTTTTGGTTGACAAGCAGAAATTCATTCTGTTTTGCTTAAAGAAAATCAGCCTCCTGTTTGTGACTGAAAGAATGGATTGATGTCAACTTCTGGAGGAGAAAACCACTGATGTTTGTATGCTGGACATCCCTACTGATGACACGTCTGGGAAGGTCAGTCATATCATATTTTGAGCTCATTTACGGTACATGGGTGGAGATCACTCCTACAACACACTGGATGATATCTTGTCTGTCCTGGACCTCCCTCTACTACTCAGTTGCACATTTTGTGGTGTTTGCACAAGGGAAGTGAGCAGAAGTGAGAAGTGTGCATCAGTAGAACAAGCTCAGCTTTGAGCAAGAAGTGGAAACGTTTGTGTCGCAGGTGGAAGTAGATTTGCTTTCCTGTAGGGTTTTGGAACCTTCAGAAGACACATTTTTGGAGTCCTCTCGTCCATCATGCCAACGTACACGGTGACGATCGCCACAGGGAACCAGTGGTTTGCAGGGACGGACGACTATATCTATATCACACTGGTGGGCACGGAGCACTGCAGTGAGAAAACACTGCTGGACAAACCTCTGTACAATGACTTTGAAAGGGGGGCGGTAAGTGATGTTACACTGCTGTGTACCTGGAAAAACGACGTTTAGATTTCTCCTCTTTTTAATGAGCGTCAACAAATCCACACACATATTGGGTCTTTCAGTTGCTTTGCAGGAAATTAAACCTGTCCACTTTGGTTCGGTCCTAATCTGAAGAGGATCACATATACTATTGTATTTCTGTTGCAGATTTAAAAATCACCTTCCAAAATAAACCGCGTACATAAATGGATGCAATTAACTTAAACTTGAATTTTGAGATGAAAAAGACTTCCTGTAACGCTTATTGTTATTTGTTAAACTTGTTTCAAATGATTTTGACTAGCTAACAACACAAGAAGCTGAACGAGTCCTCCAATAAAAGTTAGCAAACATGAAACGGGCATTTCATGGGCTTTTTGTTTGGTTGTAAATTATGTTTTGTGTGTGTTGTCTTGATGTGATGTGAGAAGCAGCTTCATATACAGAATCAGAAAATTCGTTTTTCTAGTCTTCCCAGCACATGCTATCTATTCAGCAGTCCACTCAATTCGCAGGTGGACTCCTATGATGTGAAAGTTGACGAAGACCTGGGTGATGTTGCACTAGTGAAGATTGAAAAGAAGAAGTACTGGATGCTTGATGACTGGTACTGCAGGTACATCACAATCAAGAATCCATCTGGTGACTATGTGGAGTTTCCCTGCTTTCGCTGGCTGGTGGATGACAAGGAAGTGGTGCTACGGGATGGACGGGGTCAGTATTAGAATACTTCTTTGTTGTTCAGTCCACCTGTGCAGTCAAATTAAATGAAATGAATGAGGAGGGCAAAACAGAACCACTTCTTAATGTAATGCACTTTCTGTACCTAATGTGGCCAGTAAGTGAATAGTCCACAGCACAAACACAAAATCTGTTTCCTGTTCCACGTTGCAGCACATCTGCCTCAGGATGATAAGACCAGCCTGCTCAAGCAGCACAGACTAAAAGAGCTGGATTCAAGGAGGAAGACCTACAGGCAAGTTCTCTCTTCACATGCTGTTTGTTTTGCATCTTAGGAGGCTGCTCACTGACACGTTCACTGTGTTGTACAGGTGGAGAGAATGGCAGCCAGGTTTTCCCATGAGCATAGATGCAAACAGACACAAGGATTTGCCCCGGGACATTCAGTTCGACAGTGAGAAGGGAGTGGACTTTGTGCTGAACTACAGTAAGGCGTACGTGTTCCCCCTGCTTCAGTCAAGCTTGAACTGACTTACAGTAGCTGTGAAGGTACTGAAGCTGATGTGAGTTCCAGTGAGTCAGCGTTGAGCGGTGTGGGTTGTTTTTTCCCCAATGCAAAACCTTAACGCTATTACGGTCACAGGCTGAGCTCATCTCATAACAGACCTCTGTTTCCACCTCAGGATTGCCTGGAAAAACAGAGACGTTATTGTGTTTATCACCCAGCTCGTTTGCATCGCGCTTTCATGCAGGTGTATGAGCTTGTGACTGAAACACAGTAACAGCACAACGGCTACTAAACGCAAATGTAACATGCAAGAATCCTGATCATTTTCAAACTGCAAAAATATGATTATAAAATATTATAAAAATATGAGGAAGATTTCAGAAACGTATCTCACCATTATGACAGATATGGTGATTAAAAGACTGATGATGATGATGATAATGATGGAAACCAATCATTTCCAGAATAGAAAACCTGTTCGTGAACCAGTTCATGCACATGTTCCAGTCCTCCTGGAGTGACTTCAGTGATTTTGACAAAATCTTTCTGAGAATCAAAAACACCATTTCAGGTATTATTATCTTATCTTATCTTATGATATGATACGATATGATATGAGATATGATATCATTCATGTTAATTTTTATATTATACTCACTGTAGAATATGTAATGCAACACTGGAAGGAGGACTTCATGTTTGGATACCAATTTCTGAATGGGTGCAACCCTGTATTAATACAAAAATGCACCAAACTGCCCGACAAATTCCCAGTCACAGATGACATGGTCTCTGTGAGCTTGGAGAGGGACCTGACTCTGGAGCAGGAAATCGAGGTGCTGTACGCATGGTTATGTGCTGTTTCTCTAATCTTAACAAAAAAGCCAGTGTTATTTTGAAAACGATAAATACAAATGTCCCTCCATTAAAATCCAGTTTGGTCTCACTTCAGTTTTTCCTCTGACATGCAATATGAACTGCTCTGGCTCCAGGCAGGTAACATTTACATAGTGGACTACAAGATATTAGAAGGCATCACTGCCAACAGCACGGACCCTTGCACGCTGCAGTACCTGACGGCTCCCGTCTGTCTGCTCTACAAGAACGCTCAGAACAAGGTCCTGCCCATCGCAATACAGGTACTGAGATGCTGAGCTACAGCGGGTGCTTTATGATGATATTTTTGTTTTTAATCTAATTATCGATCGCTTCCAGCTTGGCCAGACTCCAGGTGAGGACAACCCAATCTTTCTGCCCACTGATGACCACTATGACTGGCTGCTGGCTAAGATCTGGGTTCGCTCAGCTGACTTCCAGCACCACCAGACGGTCACACACTTGCTCAGGACTCACCTCATGACAGAGGTGTTTGCTATCGCCATGTTCAGGCAGCTGCCTGCTGTTCATCCTGTGTATAAGGTAAAACACTGACTTATGAATTGCTTAACTGATCATGTAATTGCTGGATTGATTCATTGACTTGCTTTGCTCCTTCCAGCTTCTTATCCCACACATTCGTTTCACCATAGCCATCAACACCAAGGCCAGAGAGCAGCTCATCTGTGAGTGCGGCATCTTTGACAAGGTGTGTGAATGTGCAGGAGAGAACCTCAGACTGGATGTTAGCTGCAGGGATAACGTGATGATGCTGTGATTTCTCCACCCAGGCAAATGCAACAGGTGGAGGTGGTCATGTCCAGATGGTCCAAAAGGCAATGAAGTCTCTGACCTACCGGTCTCTGTGCTTCCCTGACATGATCAAAGCCCGAGGCATGGACAACGAGGAAGAGCTGCCCACGTACTTCTACAGGAACGATGGCTACAGAGTGTGGGAGGCTACCAAGAGGTGAGGAACAACTCGCTTCAGAGTTTGTCGACAAACCCCATCAATAGTTTGTGTGTTTCTGGCTTGAGATAAACAGTCAGTGCTTTTCTACACGTGTGTGCGTGTAACTGATACAAATCAACAAAGGGGGAGAAGTTGCAGCATTTTTATTTCCTCAGTGCCCAACGTCTGTCCCTCTGTTCTTTTTGGCAGCTTTGTTTCTGATGTGGTGTGTATTTACTACACCAGCGATGAGAGGGTGCAGGCGGACGAGGAGGTTCAGGCTTTCATTAAAGACGTGTGCAGCTTCGGGATGCAGGACTTTGATCACTGCGGTAGGTGCACATTACAGGTGTCTTGCTGTATAATTTTCTTCTTTCTTTAGCAATGCAAAAACAACGAAAATGCAGCAGCTAACAAATATGTAAAGGCTTATTTATGAAGCTCAGTCCCCTTCAATATTTAAATAGTCTGCAACTTTGTGGAGGAGACATGTACGACAGAGAACAGGCAGTATTACAAATTCAAATCTACCCTGGTGAGGGTGAAAACAGAAAACCACAAGCGTGTGATGTTGTCACTGACTGAGCTCCAGTGTTGTAATACCTTTCCTGTATTTCATCTATTGGAGTGCATTGTGCAAAGATCTATTACAAAGCAGCTCTTGCAAGAGTGTATTTTGAAAATATTTAAGTTGTCAAATCTGTGCACAGAGTTTCCTAAATCAGTGAAATCACGAGAGGAGCTGATAGAGTATCTGACCGTTGTGGTGTTCACTGCCTCAGCCCAACACGCAGCTGTCAACTTCGGACAGGTGAGAACCAGACATTCAGACACCCGACGTTCAGCACTTCTGCCTCTGAGATGCAGCAGAGAACACTGTAAATGCTCAAGTACTCTCTTTACGTCCACATGCACATCTGGACTTTCTGTGTAGTATGATTGGTGTTCCTGGATCCCCAACGCACCATCTACCATGCGGAAGCCCCCGCCCAACAAAAAAGGCCTGGCCAACGTGAACATGATCATAGAGAGCCTTCCTGATCGTGGTCGCTCCAGCTGGCACCTCGGGGCCGTCTGGGCCCTCAGCCAGTATCAGGAAAACGAGGTTTGGAAAGTGCATCACTGGCATAATGAACGTCTCATTGCTGACGGAGCAGCCAAAACAATCCTAAACTTATTACAGACATATACACTTAATTTCTAGAAGCTTCATTTTGCTCTGCCCTGTGCTCGTCCTTGCGGCTCCAGGCTGAATGACCTGTCCTCCCTCCGCAGCTGTTCCTGGGCACGTACCCTGATGAGCACTTCATAGAGAAGCCAGTGAAGGCGGCCATGGAGAAGTTCAGGAAGGAGCTGGCGGAGATAAGCCGCCTTATCAAGACGAGGAACGAGGGGAAGAAGCTGCCGTATTATAACATGTCTCCTGATAAAATCCCAAACAGCGTTGCTGTTTGAGGGTTGAGTTTGTCTCAACGAGCCCAGCGAGGCTGTGCTGATGTTCCTGACCTGTCCACATACGCCATTAGAGAACGACTATATTGATGCATACAGAAGCCGAGCAGGGCCATGAATAATGAACGAAGGTAGGGTTTGGCATTTACCTTGTGTTCACCACAACATTACGTTCAAAACGAGGCTCTAGATGTGAATTAAGTTCATCTCCAGGACTTTCAGCTTAATTTCTGACAAAAGCGAGGCACTAACCATTCAGCAACAGACATTTCACTGAGGCCGCCGATGGAGCGAAGGATTGGGGCCCATTCTGAAGAGGATGGGATCTGCTCTCTGCTTTACTTCACACGTAAAACTAATGTCACAGCTTTATGATGCTAGTACTGACTTGAGGACAAGCTACCCAAGAGTTTATTGGAGCAAAGATGTGGGATGGTTTTCATACTCTCACACCACTAGAGCAGCTTTTCACCTACTGAAGGCACAAAGACCCGCAGACAAGCAGCATCCAAGGCCTGGCAAAGCATCTCGAAGCAGCCAACTCAACAGTTTCATCATTTCCATGACTTCCAGACCTCAGGCAGTCAACGGTTTTGGCAAAGTATTAAAGGATATAATTATTTTTGTATTCATGAGCCCTGCAAAATGTGTGTACACGTGAAAATGACTGTAAAACGTTAAGAGTAATTGCCCCACTTATCAAAGCCCATGAATTTAAGATGAAGGTCTTGACTTAGCATTTTAAGTTTTTTTTTTCATGGTATACAAAAGACAAATGCTATAAAAAGTTTTCTTTACATTATATATATATATATATTTTTTTTACTTATTTGGGCAAAACCCGGTTAAGATATTTTATTGTTATACTATAAGTGTGAATTAAAATAATTACATTTAAAATTCCTTTGCTCTTCATTCCTACCAGAGGACATCAGTTCAATTCAAAGTACACACTGAGGAAGAAGATAATTAAAAGTAATAGTAATTTTTATTTGGTTCTTTTTAAGCCTACATACTTGTTCAAACATGGGAAATTAAACTGAAAACACATCAATATTTCTCATAAAAACATAAGTACTTTACCAGATTCTTTACACTTACTATTTCAAAGTAAATTCACAGACAAACTTCTGGAATGATATCATAAGACAGGGGAACAGTCATATATGTTCAAGTCCAGTCAGTAGTAAACAAATGTAGCTTCATGCAACTTACACTAATGCCAAACATGATCATTTAGAGACAGAATCCTCTCGACACAAAAGCCAAAATACTGGATGACAGGCTGAGAAGGTAAATTTTGTTTGCATTCAATGTCCCAGTGAAATATTAGAAAATAAAATCAATTTATGATGGTAGAGACACGAAGAGAAAGGTGAAAATGAGAAAACAGCTGTGTGAGAAAAACACGTCTGCTTGTAAAACTTCCTAAATATCTTCATCATAACTTTTATCTCAGACATGATGAAAGGAGCCAGCTCCTATGAGTAGGACATAAAAAGAAGAAGCAGTGTAGCCCATGTTTTTAGGTGGACAAACTGTTTAAAATTAATGCTGTCTGTATATTTAAAACAAGCCATTTAAAAGAAAAAGAATAAGAGCAGATATTCACATAAATTGCACATTAAGTGGAAAACAAGCAGTAGAGGTGATCTTCTCATATTCAGGAAAGAGTGTAAGTTGCATAAAATTACTATTGAAAGGGGTTTTTAAGTGAACAAATTGTACTCACTTTTCTTTTAGAAATAAATACAACACAAATAAGGAACTAGTCTGTTTTACCCAGAGGACACCCTGGACATTAAACACCAGTACAGAACTACTGAATCAAACAACAACAAAAGGGTAATTGCACTTTTTATCTTTCTAATTGCACTGAGCCTCGAGAGGTTTTGAAGTTTCAGAGAAGCTTCTTGTTGCTAGTCTTAATCCAAGCAAACGCGACGGCTTCCTCGGCTCATATGATGTATTCAGATTATAACAGACTCCAGATCTCAAGTCGTCATGGGGCATATACACAAATACAGAATGCACTGTTGCAAAAAAAAAAAAAAAAAAAAAAGCACAGGTTTTATTTATTGCTGCTGCTGAGCAGTAGTCGTCAGGTGTGTTGGACCATCGTTGTTCTCAGGCTGGTGTCAAAGTTTCTAAAAACATGTGCTGCTGGAATGAGGCTCAACGTGAGCCTGGCACCGCTGTGCTCCCACCTCAACAAAAGCACTTCCAATGACTAAGCCCTAAAGCGCGTCGCCTTGAGAAACCCACCGCTGCCCACCGCAGACTGCAGCGTCTCACCAGCAGGTGGCGCTCACGTTTGTGTACAGGTAGGCGTGGATTTGTCAGAGTGACTCAAATGGCTAAGCAAACAAATCAACAAAATAAAAAACTGCACATAGAACATCACGCTGTAAATACTGTGTCATTGCATGATAGAAAAACATGACTGACGCCGTTCATGTCCAAAGGCTCCCATTACGATCAACACAAGGAAATAAATTTCCTGTGACTAGTAAAAAAAATGTATTTTTTTTTGCCATTTTTTTATATTCATTTAAAAAGTTTACATTCTCAAAGCCTTCAGAAAGTTTGTGTTGTGGTACAGAAGTCATGTGTTTGGGTTTTCTATTATACGCATTAGAGCAATGAGCCTGAACTAAATTTTCCTCAGTTTGGAGTAAAACATTCAATGGTTTCTTGTTGTGATTCAATTTTTAACCCCAATTCCTTTTTCTCATCTGCGGCTGGGTTTATAGATATACATGTGTGCATATGAGGGAAAAAAAGACCCCACAAACAAACAAACCTGTGTGTGGTCTCCCCATGTAGGACCTGGTTCCAACTAACCAAAAAAACAAGATGCAAAGGAAAGATGGTGGTGGGGAGGGAGGGAGGGAACTAGAAAAGAAAAGTGCTTCGATGCATGTCCAGACCAGGTGGCGTCGGATCCAGACCAAGACAGACGAAGATGGCAGTAACTGGAATGTTCCAAAAATCCGATGGCCGACGCTACATACTGACCCACAGCAGCTTAGCCAAGACGCACAGGAGGTAAAATCGATCAAATCGAACAAATCCACAAGCAAACAAACCACGCATCAGAGCTGGGTCGACCTTTGGAGCCACATGAGTCCATTTGGTCTCAATCCTGTTCTCCCAGAGTTGTACACAAACACGCACACGGGAGAGCATGTGCGGGTAGAGTGGTATGCTTCCGGCCTCTAGACATTTACAGCACAAACCGTCCAGTCTGAGGAAAGGAAAGAGGCCAGAGTGTGGACTGGAATTTGGGTGGAGATGAAGGAATAAGGTCTGATAGGTGGAATGTGGATACATGAACATAGTCATGGCCGGTCATGAGAACCAACCGAGCAAGGAAGGACAGAGTGTCCACGATCAGAAGGGGAGCGTCTCGCTGTTCCTCAGCCACCAAGTGTTTCCACGACTGCTACGCTTCGCTGTCGGCCTGTAAGCACGTAGCATGTGTAGGACAACCAATGGCATGGACAGAGGTCACACATGAAGCACCTCCATGCTGTAGTCCTCTGTCTCTGTGTACTGGGATGAGTTTGTGTCAGACTGGGTCGGAGCCAGAGCCTCCTTGCTCTCAAGACTCGGTTCCACGAGAGGTGGCTTCTCCAGAGCCAGCTTTTTACACGTGTCTGGTCGATTCTGGACGTATATGACGCGGTTGTAAGCTTTGAGTCTCCTCCATAGATGGATGTAGACTTTGCACTGGACGTACATGAATACCAGTCCCCCTGTAAAGCCGATGGCGACCACCACCAGCTTGGTCCAGAAAGGCCATTCCAGAATCCCTGAGGAACAGAAAGCAGACAAGAGAAACATGCAGTCAAACGCAGACTGTAACAAAAGTGCTGCAAGAATAGAACACGCTTCCAGTTATTAATACACTCGGTGCAAAAGCAAAACTGGCAGAAGAACGACTCGACAAGCGCCTGCAAATTTAGCTGGTATTTCTGTAAATCATCTGACAGATTAACCTTAAATACAAAATATGCCGTAAAAGGGAAGATCTGCGATTGGAGAGGTCGTCGGTCAATGCAGCGCACACACACAGGAAGGCAGGCAGGCTCTGTAACCAGCGGAGTGATTTACAAGCAGGACCACACTGGTGTTTCTTCAGCGGCTACTGAACATTACATTGCGATCTACAAGTAATTGTATGCAATTATAAAAACCAGGTTTCACTATGGTACCAACAAAATACTGAACTTTTTGCTTCCGTTTCCTCTCACAACCGACCTTAAGGGTGGAGAGCATCGTTTTAATCCTGACAGCAGGGGGACAAAGGGGAGGGAAGGGCTATAGAGTGTAGATGCAAAGGAAGTGGACACAGCTGACAGAGGCCGATGACGAAAACACAGTTTGAAAGTCAAAAGGTGATTCGTTTACCTGGGATTCTTCCGGCTGCATGAGTAAAAAGAGTGTAAGTATCATGTATTACCAAGACAGAGAGAAAAACAGTGTTGTTAAAGTTGCACACTTTAGGAAGCAATTCATCATGCAATCACACACATCAGGTCAATACAGTCAGTAAAACACATTTCAAGGTGTCTTAGAGGCAACGCTGATGTCATCTTTGCAAGCAAATTGAGAGGAGACGACTGTGGTTGGGAGTGACTTGGCAAAGCACGAAGACTGGTGAGGAACTATTTGTAATCACCACAGTGTTCGAGCCTGACAGCACTGGGGACTCTAACAAGTCTGAATCACTGGGCTACACAGCGCCAGCCTGCCCTTCCATCTGTACACAGCCTCGCACGCACCCGATATGCCAGAGAGCGATGGCGGCAGAGAGTGGCAGCAGACGCTACAGCAGCTCATTATTAAAGCAGCCTTCTCTGGGTTTAGGTATAGACAGCATCACGTTCTCAGCGTTTCCATTACAAAAGCTGCTGAACACTCAAGTGATGATGGATGTAGGGGCTGCTAAAGAACCTGTTTTCCTCTCATCCAGACTTTTGTAACTTGCAGGATAATTACTTGCAGCGTCAACATTGACAGGACACAAAATCCTTTTCAGTCATTATAGGAAATGTGCTTTTTGTCACCTGCAGCCTGACTAGAACGACTGGGCAGTGGCATCAGTGTCTTTATCTAACCTCACCCAAAACAAAGCCGTTTATTCGCAACATCTTCCCTCTGAAAGTCTCGATCTCATGATGGATCTTAAAGCGGGAGCTGCAAATATTTTCTTTAGACTTTTATCGCTTTGCGTTTTATTACGGGTCTGAAATCAAAAGGAAACGGTTTTAAATTGAAAGTCCAGGTATTCAAGTAAATAGCGAATGGTTTCCACACACTCAGCTGTGACTTGTGCAAGTGAATTACGTCCACATGTACTCCAGCCTTGGAGAACACTTCAGTGTCAACCGTCACAGCATTTGTCTCACGTGTTGTGAATGAATGACAATGGGAGACTGTGAATGAAAGGGAGAGCACTACGACTGTACATCTGTGTGAGTCAGAGTCGGTGCTGACCATGTTTGATCTCCTCCGCTGTCCTGTCGATCAGAACGTAGAGCGACCACACCACGCAGGTGATGGCGATGACGTGGAAGGTGACCGAACACATGATCTTCCTTCTCTCGCTCGCCGTCATCTGAAGCTTCTCCCACTGAAGCGGGTGGACAAACGAGAAGGACAGTCATGTTAAAAAGCAGCTCACACACACACACACGAGCTACATTTATGCAGAGAAACAGAAGCAGACACTTAAAGCTCAAGGCTACAACTCTTGGGATCTTGTGGGTGTTTTCTGGAGCAGTTCACGGTTTAATATTTAATGGAGAGCATTCAGCGACTGTGATCATAATTCAACAGTACATAACACTTCTTGACAGGGCGAGTATGATAGAGGAGAGGCTCCCTCATCGCACGGAGGGCCAGGTATGCTGACGGCTGCCAGACAATTCAGTTAACGCACTTTAACACACCCGTCTGTCACTGGCTGCGCCGTCAGGAAATGAGCCCAGTGCTACAAAGAAAACAAAATGCACTGGCAGCGCCACCAGATCCATTTTGTAAACAAGCTGCACAGGCTCCACCAACGTCCAAACGCACAGTGTACATTCAGCGATGGAACTGACGCATGGCACGCACCCGCATCCTCGGCTCAAATTTCTCTGGGCTCTCACACCAAATAAGATCAATGTTCACCAGTGGATTCAGAAGCTATTAACAGCAGAGCATTTGTTTAAGGCCTTTTGTGCAGCTAATGAAGGGTGGAGGAATTTTAATTAGAGTGTCCCGCTATCTCCAGGCCACAGCGATTGATAAGAGCCTTTAATGGAAGTGCACTGCCTCTAAACGTCTCTGCCTATGTAAACGGCTTCGGTGCTCAGCGTCATGCTCGTCTTATCTGTGTGACAGATTGGAGTCTGCTTTCGGCGTTTTCAGCTTCACAACAAAGGAGCGATGCGAGTTTAGTTGGCACAGTGACTGAACAATTCATTAGATGCACATTTAAACAGCAGGCCGCGTGTTACCTTCCGCAGAGGTTTGAGCTTGGTCTCCATGATGAACTCGTATTTACAGAGCTCACAACAGCGGGTGTCGGAGCTCTTGATCCACTGCTGCAGGCAGCCCTGGTGGACGAAGCGCAGGCTCCCTGTGCAGTGGCAGGGCGTGATCAGAGGGCTCTCGTCATCGCCTTCACAGTGGCAAATCCTGCAAGCGCAGAAGAACACAGTCAGTCACCACCAGTGAGACAGACGCCTGGAACGGGACGAAGCGAGGCGAGGATCAGAACGGGGAAAGTTGCCCGCATCTCAGAAAACCTGTAGCGTCCTGTACAATATGCGTAAGACACTAATTTATTCCCCAACTGCCACAGAGGGAGAACTCTCAGCAGATGGAGATATGATTTCACAAATTTAAAAGCATATTAACACCAACAACGTGGGGCACAGCACACAATCCCACATGGATAAACTCAATCAAGACAAACTAATTTGATTCAAAGCACTTCATTTGCAAATCAGAACACACTCTTCTGTGTTCGAGCGACGTTGTGGCACAGAGAAAATCTCATTTCATACACCCTGCAGTCGGGCCAGTGGCATTTTCAGCCTCACTGTCGGGAGATCCGCGCCGGCGACCACATGAACTCCAGTACTCCTCCACCTCCAGTCATGTGTAAATGTGTTCCTTAACTACTCCAAGCAGCCCGACAACAGAAAGCACACAACTGCACAAACACAGACCTGAAAAAAAAAACTAATTTGAAATGTCAATCCTAACCCCGGTGTCCGTCACGAGCCTCCTACAAGCCATTGGTTTCAATTTAACAGGCAGACAACAGCAGCATTCGATTAGACGTCTGCTGCAGAGGTTCTGCTGTGAGAGGAACCCATCAGAAGCCTAATACAGGAGCAAAGTGGTCCCCGTCTCGTCCTGTCTATCAGTACCTGATACAGAGGAGGATGACGTCTGACTCTGTCTTAAGTTTAAGTAAAAGTGCATCGGTTCACCTTGATGTCGAGACAGTTGTGCGTGTGTGTGTCACAGGAAGTGAATATGACACACACTCGCCCCTCTCGGAAGGAAAAGAAGAATTTAATGCCAGCACATTGAGGACCAAGGTCCGGTCTGAACAGCAACAACCACCTCAGAGAATGAGCAATAAGCATCCAAATCAGCTGCTGCTTGTTCTGCCACAAACGCTCTTTGATTAAAGGTCATGCTGCTGCGCTTGGTTCGACTAAAAGAGCAGCGGTAAGATGAGCTAAATCTGCTGCCGCGTGGAACAAAACTTACACGATGAGCCTTTACAGACAAGGGGAATGTGGTCAACATACGCACAAAGCAGGGAAAGCTACGGCGTTTGTCACTGAGCGAGACTCAGGGAGCAGTGGGAGGTTTCACTGGGAAGGGCGAGCGCTTGAAAGGGGTGAAGGAGAGAGAGCAGAGTGTTCAGATGGGATTGTCCTTATCCTGGTACAGCAGCAGATAAGAACCTGTGAAAACACGCGTGCACACCCACGTGCAACGTGTCAGTTACAGAGTGAGACAACAAGATAATTTCTATTTTCAGGCGCCACTGATCTGACCAAAGCGTTACAAGATTAAAAGTCAACGTGAACAAAGCAGGATAAAAACTGTTCTTGCAGTGAGACGACCAAGGGATTAAAGGATAGATGAGACACAATTAACATCTTTGAAAGAGGCTTTTTTCTCACTGGTTGTGGCTCGGCTGCCTTATTTGTGTTTGGTTTGGCGTATCACAAAATTATAAACCGGGTTTTAATCCCACACGTACTGTACAGTGAACAAAAATAATTAAATCAGCCTGAGGACGTGGGCTTTCTCAGCACTGGTGTCAAGTTCGATTTGACAAATTATTCTAATCTTGATGTGTAGGAAGAGATAACCACAAAAATACCTACACCTACAGAGGGAGCCGTTGTGGGAAGAAAGACAACATTAAACAATACGAGTTGATGGGAAAAATCAAGAGATCTGCCACGAAATGTCGGGTTTTGTTACATTTCATGCAAGCTGCAGCCAGGATAAGGTGGAAATGCTACAAAGGCCAATTTAAAGACAGAAATCTCACAAACAAGCACCAACATTCAGCTTTGTTACATTTATGCATACAATGCACAGATTAACATAATAATCCAAAATCAGATTGGAGATTTAAAGCTAAATTAAGTGAATCTGTGTCAGCCGCAGCACATTCTAAGCACCTCTAGGCAAAGAGGGAATTTAAAATTTAAATTCACATCACTTGAGAAGCTAAAAAAAACAAAACAGTTCGGCAGTAATTTTAAGATGGCAGAGGCGACGTTACTGTATGTCAACATTAAAACGTGAAGAAAAACAAGCACAGCGACATTTCTCATGTTCACCTCAGGCACTCAGATAATCTTTAGACTCGTCATTCACAAAGTGCGACACTAACGCCCTCAAAGGTTTTTCCTTGTTCGTCCCATTTCCTGAAGTGTTTGCGTTGATTGCTGTTATTTAGAAGTTGGTAACATCTCTGCTCATGACTGGACGTCTAGAGTGCAGTCGGGTAAAGAGCAGAGGACAAGGTGATCACAGCACACGCACTCACTGCAACCAATTCAACTAATTCTGAGCAGAAAGTATTTTTAACATTTTCTAACCATTACTTAACATCTTGTCGGTATAAAGGCTGACTAATAATTAACACAACGTCAACCACACCCTTACAGGGGAAGCCAGCCTCTGCTGTGCTCTCACGCTTCAGGCCACCTGAGAGGAAGGCTGCACAGTGTGTGTGTGTGTGTGTGTGTGTGTGTGTGTGTGTGTGTGTGTGTGTGTGTGGTCACCGCCAAGCCAATAATCTCCTGCCTGATCTGTGACCTGCACCTCACCATCTCATGTTCCTCAGTCCATCTGACGTAAAAGACGTATAATCTGGAACCGAGTACACGGACAAGGTGCAGCTGACAAGAAAGCAAACAGATGTGTGTGTGTGTGTGTGTGTGTGTGTGTGTGTGTATAGAAGGTGATCAAAGTGATGAACGAGGGCTTGAAGGTGCCTCTTCTTGGTGATTTATGGAGACATGTACTGTTGTTCCCATGCAGCCTTTACATTATTCGCCATTTCTTCTCTGTGGCACGGTGTAGCTCTGCCAATCACACAGACTGATAACAACGTTCTTGACCCAATCGACCGCACACGATCAGCGCTGTTTATTGTCCCTCGTCTCTCGCTCTGTTCTATAATCCTCTGACAGGCACAAGCTCCACTCCTCAATCCACCCGTATAAATTTTACACCATAACCTTTGCTCCCTATATTCCCTTAACGTTGCCACTGCACCCATTTCTTCTTTTACTGCAACGTTTATGGGCAAAATCAATCACATTTTTTTTTGCCGCCCACGTAAGACACTTTAACGCCTTATCGGCCTAGTAACAATAAATTATTATTTAAAAGACAACGGTTGGCGGAGCAGTGAGAACTTGGCAGAGCTAATAGTGCAATGGAAGAACGTATTAAATTAAGCCACACGTATCTGCACCAGACACAAACGACGAGTCGAATGGGGGCAGGTGAGGAGGGGACGTACAGCCTGGCAGCGAGCGTGTTCTAGCATGACAAACACTGTCGTGAAAGGATTTGCTGGGTAGCTACAGGACGAGACATTCTCCGTTCTCCTCTACCCCACGGAGCTCTGTGGTTCACTGCCACCTAATGGCTTCAAGGGTTCTGGGCGCTACCAGGTCACAGGAAGGGTGGGAGTGGATTGAACCATCCAGACAGTCACCCACCTGCAACAGTCCCCAGATACCGAATAGGGTGACAGTGGCTCGGTTTTGTCTGACAGGGGAGACGGGCAGCGGTCCAAGTCGCTGTCCTCATCCATATAGCAAAGGGGGGCTAGAAGAACGCTGGGCCCGGCTACAGTGACTGCTTCTGCGTTTGTCAGGCGACCTGTTCGCTTTGGAGCTGGACTTGGCAAGTCTTCCTCGAACACATCGTCGTCTCCCTGTAGGTCCTCAGCGGGAAACCCTGCCTCGCTGCCTTCCAGCAGGGCACTAGAGGACTTGGTGACGTGAAGATGAGATGTGTAGCTCAGCTCAGAGCACCGCAGGCTGGCCGAGGTAGAGGATCGTGTGAAGGGGAGGAGATAACTGAGGAAGTTGCTGCTTGGAGAGTGGAGAGGGCGGAGGTGGTTGTTAGACGGAGGAGGAGGGGGGGGGACAATGACTACGGGGTCAGATGGGAGACAGCTGGCAGAGGGGGTGCCCAACATGTATTTGTAGTTGTTGGTGAAGGAGGGAACAAGGTGGGGGTGGGTGCGTGTCGAGAGGGCGGCGTGTTGGTTCCGGTGAGTGGGTTCTGCAGCCAGCTTGCCGTTGAACACCTGCGCGCCTTGATCTGAGCCCGGCAGCGGAGCAGGCTCGGGCTTCAGCTCTCCCTCAGAGCAAGTTCGATCAATGAAGTGCAGGCCGCGACAGAGACTGTCCACGCGCTGGCCCACGTCATTCAGGGACGCGGAAAACCTGAGTGAGCTGTTGGGGCGGACGCTGACAGAGGCAGGGGCGGGCCGGAGCAGAGAAAACCAGTCTCGTTGCTTGGTGTGTCTGGAAACAGCTGGAGCATCTGCACAGAGGGTGGCCACTGAAATCCCTCCAGTACCAGATTTACCATTAGAATTCATCAGAACCACTGTGGACTTCTTCTGAGAGTCCTGAGCCTGACTGCTGGTGCAAAAGTGTTTTATGCATTTGTGTTTATGAAAGAGGAACATGTGATGAACATCAGCGGTAAAGCACAGGAGGAGAAGGGGAACGGGAAAGGACAAAAAAAGAAAGAAAAATGGAAAAGATCATGCATTTGAAATTAGGAAAATGAGAACGAGACTTTACAGGCAGGAAGAGCGAAGGTAGTTTCAAATGGCTCGTACCTGCAAATGTCCTGGCTGGAGGGGGAAACCGACGTCCTGGAGAAGCTGCATGGAGCGTTGACTGAAGTGGGGCTGCCCGCCTGGAACAAAGCAAGTGCACAAAAGAGAAAACCATTTAGAAAAGCAAAACACAATCACAGTAAATCTAATGTGAAAACCTGACGCATTACCCAGCAGGTTAAGATCATATTTCCTGCGTTGCCAGGAAATGTCCCATGCTGCTGACAACTACCAGACCGTGGCAGAGATGCAGGGGATAATAAAAACAAGGGCTGTTAATATGTCTGATTACAGTAGAGCTCGGCAAGATCTGTCTCGAAGCACAGACACGAGACAGTTTAAAGAATGAAGCACAGAGAAAAGCACAGCTGGAGGAGGTGAGGCAGTGAGCTGGTAGACGCCAGCCTCCACAGAGAATATTTAAACACAAGCACCTGCAGGTACAAAGCTGCTAAAGTAAGAAATGCATTCAGCTTTATGTGTAGCCGGGCCAGGATTTACGCATGGTGGCGATCTGAAATATTATTAGACTGTTCTGTTCGTCCCATCACACAAGAAACATGACAAGATCCTGCTACACAAAAACACGAGTGATCAGTAAGTCATACAGGCCACGGTTTGATTCAATTATCGGATTTGTTGGAAACAAGACCAGCAGCCAGTGATCAGCCAGCAGTCAGAAGGTCTGTAATGAGATAAGGCTGCCTTCAAGCCATGGGAGAAATAAAATACGCCCCGTCATTCTGAACTACCAGTGTTTAAAGTCACATTATTGAAACACATTAAACTTGAGTGGTCTGTTATCAGGCGACGCGAGCATTCAGATGAGATTTCACATGTTCGTTCTACTTTCCAGAAAATTCCAGAAACTATTTACCCACTTTGTGACGGTAACATCCTCTCACCGCTCGTTTTTTCCCTTTTCTCACCTGACTCATCAACCGTTTCAGTCAACGTGCACACACTGCTATCATTACCCTTTGGGATCAAAATCATAAAAAGATTAAAGCTAAAATAATCCAGAATTGTCATCTTCCGTTCTCTGATAAGCTGCAGTCACCTTCCCTTGAGTTCTGTACGCGTATGAGCTGTGACTGCTCTGTGCAGCTTCCTGGATTCATCTTCCCATTCCGTGAAGAATAGTGTTGGGATGCTAACCTACAGACACGGTGGCCTAGTAATTTAAAAGAGAAACTAATTACCTATTGATTTTATTTCTAACTACGGGAAAACTTATAGCTCACTGCTGGACACTGGTCAATATGAAATTCAATGTCCTGCTCTGCCCTTCAGCCCAACCGTCTGTGTGCACACAAACAGATGAGCTTCCCTTTCACTGTGCTGCCTCTCTCTATTGTTATTCCTCATAATTTAATTTCCAAAGCATATTTCATTTTCTTTCTTTTTTTTTTTCTTAGGTGGCTATTTGTGGCTTTAGAGTCTGAACTACTTAATGTGAGATGTTCAGGTTGCTCTGAGAAGTGAGGAGGTGGTAACAGACGATACAACAACACTGTAAATACCAATAAGTCTGAAGATGTAGATGAAACACTGCCTGTAGTGCTACATAACTAGAAAAGAAGATTATGACCCAGCCTGTATCCATAACACCAGGCTGATGCAAAAGGAACGAGACATAAGACTGAGTGTGGCTGCTCCTTATTTGAGTGCAGCTCACGTGACCATGTCGTGCGAGTCAGCGTTAGACACCGAACGCAATGATTAACCAATATTTACTTCCTTTTACTTGAACCCTCTTGTGCAGATTAAACGAGTGCTTGTGTGTAAATGACGGAAACACAGCAGGAGGTGTCCAACGCTTTATTGTAGGACCTCTAGCGTGTGCAATAGGCAAATTAGATAATAGTCCAACTGTGCACCCTATTATCACCATGTGTAAACAGCCATTACACAAGAGGATGGCCCAGCATAGGAGGAACAACACATCAGGACCAGTATCTGCCGTGTATCTCCACTTAAATGACAAAGGCCACTCATTTGATGACAACAACGTTCACATTCTGGACAGAGAAGACAGGTGGTTTGAACGAGGCGTCAGAGAAGCCATACATGTCCAGGTGAACAGCCCCTCTCTCAACAGAGGTGGGGGCCTCAGACACAATTTGTCTCCCATTTACCATGCTGCCCTTTCAACTATGCCCAGGAAGATCAAGGCCACTTCACACGTCCCCCACAAAGGAGACACTTAACGACCCTGTAATGGTTGTAGGAGGAGTCACGGTAGTTGAGGATTCACACCTACTCACTACCCTCACACCCCCCTCTGTTCGCATAACGAGCCCATTCTTCACAGGTGTTAAGTGAAACCCAACTGGAGGATAAATTAGTGGTCTCCACCAACTTCCCACAGACTGAAGAAGCCACCTGGATAGGTGGTGAAACGTTTCTACTAACTAGAAGAAGTCCAGTTGCCATGACTCAACCTTCAGACAACTTGACCTGGATGAATGAGAACCTTCACAGACTTTACTATTTAAGATCTCTCTCCTCCCACACCTACACACGAGTAGCCTCTTCTCCACTTGCACATTTTCATCTCTCGTTTCTCTTTTACACTGATTTCATTCAGATATTACCTGAACTCTGAACATTTTTAATATCGTTCCCACCTGGAGAAAAACACGGCTCATTTCCAGCCACTCGAACAGGAGAAATGAATCCGACCAAGACGTTGCCGACGCCCAACATGCTGCAGATACACTTAAACTGGAGGTGCTGAAGGCTATTAGAGCTCCTACCTGCTGAATGACATTCAACTTGCATTTAAGTCTAGTGGAAGACGCTGGGAGACGATGGTTCCAGGCAAAGACCACTTACTGAGATTAATCTGTGCCCTCGTAGAAGCACAGAAAATCTACTGTCAGCTAAAATTCTTAGGAGACTGGGAGACGGTCAATTATTATGATTCTTCCCCCCTTTAAAATAAAAGAACAATACAAATACACATAAAAAGACAGTAGAGCCCCTCGTGGCGCTTTGGTAGCTGCTCTTTGTGCAGAAGGACGGAGTAAAGCTGGCTGAACTGAATCATTTTACTGGCACTATTTTAGATCATGCCCATCCATCTGCTTCAGTGGGGCCTCATGTGAGCTGGCAGGAACCAGCAACCAGGGCAGTCGCTTTAACTCTTGGACGGGTTTCAAAGCGACTGCACCAGACGGGAGATAAACACGCTTTGACTTGTCTTAAATGAAGTTACCTATTGTAATGTCTGATTATTTGTCCGTTATTCTAAGACATCCATGCTTGCTTGGTTTGCAGGCACTGCCGTTAGATGGACATTTTCAAAAATGCATCTCAGTAATTATGACTTGATGCTGATGTGAATTTACAATTTGAAAACCAATAATTACAATAAATCAGTGATTAGCTGTGTTGGAAAGCTGGTTCATTATAAAACTCACATCTTACTATTAAGGCATTTGTTGAAGAGCTTTATTGTTGTGGACGCTGCATTTTATGGTCATATTTGTTGGTCAAATAAAATAAACAATAGGATTTTAAAGTCCACTCAAAATGCCATCAAGCAGCTTCAGAGATTTTCTTTTGTTCACATTATTTTTGCCCTCATTTATTTTACAGGTCTGCAGACAAATCAGCAATTATGGAACCAAAACCAATTGTAAAGAAACAATTCATGTCGGTTTTCTCCCAGGACCAGAGACAGCCTCAGCAGAAATGAGCAGAAATGAGCAACGCTGCCAGACTGAGCAATCCAGCGGAAACAATAATGATGTTCTCCAGCATATTAACAATTAACAACAGAATTTCGTCAGAATTCTCGCTTGGCCCAGGGCCTGGTTCCAACGCGAAAAGTCTGCCAAGCTGAGCTGATCGCTAAAGCTCGTCCTGTACGGATCTGCAGGGCAGACGCATGTTGTGCACTGCAGCAACGGAGCCTGAACTGCTGCAAAACGGCAACAGCTTGAATTTTATAGCCCACCAGATGTTTGGCTGCCAATCAGCACCAACCCGCTGTGGTAGGTCACTGCTTTGTGTCTTTCTGAGGACTGTAATACTTTAAGTCCTTCCCAGTGTAGGTGGCACTGTGCTAAAGAGAGAAACGGCTACAGCTAAGCCTCCTGACCTCGCAGAGTGAAAACACTACTCAAGCCAAATCAATGGGCAATCCTCAGCCCACACGCTCACATAAAGCCGTCCAAGGCCCTTTTCTGTAGTCAACACTGACCATTCTTTCATTTAAAAAAAATTATATTCTACAAGTCCATCTCGCTTTCATTATTCTCTAGACAATTTCTTTCTGAACAGCTCAATAAAAAGAGGCTTTCAGTGTAAACGAATCAATAAACAAACAAACGTAGACCGGACAAACAACAATTAGTTTTGGCAGCAGATACACATTTATACCCAAGACCATACACCTGAACGCCACAGACTCACTGATGGAGGCAAAGCTGTGTTGATGAAACAATTCCCCCCTCGGCTAAATGCTGCAGCTCGCTTTCCTGTTATTATATAAATCTCTCTCTCCTGGTGTGTGACGCTATTCCATGGTGGGTGTTACAGCAAATGGACACCTACAAAATAGTTTTTTCTGAGTCATCACAGTGGTGAACAGTGTTCGATTAGAAAAAAAATAAAAAATAAAAATCAGTGAATGTCTGCATAAGAAGCTAGAAAAACAAAAAGGACCACGCGTATCCTGACGGCTTCACGGCATTAAACAAGAGCAGGTGCTTTGGCAGAATGAACAAATTCTCTGGATGTTTGAGCTTCACATACGAATCCAGGCGGTTCTGCTGCGCCAAGCTCCAAAACGTTATGAAACATGCCTCTTAGCCCGATGCTGTGGTTACTTATCTAGAACGATATTATTTAAGTAGGTCAACAACACGACACAAGCACATTTATATTTGATGGGATCTGACACGGGCCGATGTGATTCAGCTTTCAGCGAGAATGTGTGCCATGCCAAGCAATGTAGGGTTTGTTTTGGTGTCAAATCAATGAAAACAACGGCTAAGCGCAGGCATTAAAACAGTCACCAGGCAGCCTGTGAGTTTAGCTGTAGGTTTTACTGTGATCCATGCCTTTATGTGTCGTTTTCTGGAGCTTGGCCACTTAAATCGATTTGACCTACATTTTAGGAATATTTGAGTCACAGCTGGAAACGTCACAATCTTCCATCACATCCTGCCAATAAATAACCGCACAGAGCAGGGACGCTTAGAAATGTAAAATCACCTATGACTTTCAGGAAGATGGTGGGTTTCAGAAAAAAAAAAATCCCACCTCTATCATGATCCACTGGTAAATCCAGCTTAAGTGTGTGACAGTATCTGTCAGGAGTCAGGGGATTTCTGGCTCCGTTACGTTCAGACACTCGAATCCGTCCTTCACAGCTGACACTCCTACCAGACTTGTCTGCCCAGAGAGCAATTAATACAGATCTACAACCTGCCAGTCAGCTGCTGCTGCTGCTGCTTCCCTTTAGGCAGAAACAAGGAGCATCAAACTTATGGTGCATGCACTCAAAACAGTGTCAAGAAATACTAACTAGACTCGACTCCACCGCTCTTACATACGAGACACCTGGCACACTGACAAGTCACATGCTTGGAAAACGAGCATACTCATTACTCTGAACTTGTATTTATTAATTGGTTATTATAATTAATTTTTAATTATACATTGAATCACAGGAATACATTGAATTTTTGTTGAGACGTTTGAAGTCGGTATAAAATTATGAAGCGAGCAGCAGCAGGTTATTTCAGCTTACAGGGGAACCACTACTTTGACTCCAGTTATAAACGCGCCGACTCTGGTTTGTTCAACGGAGTCATATACTAGATTATTTCTGGGCCAGGATTAGCCGACAGACGACGAGAGCAGACTGCAGGTAGTTAATGATACAGACACAAAACTAGTCCAGCACACACACAAGTTCTCATGATCATTTTTTCACTCCGGTTCTCCCTTCAGACAGAACTAGATCAGCTTCATTTAACACAGGCACCAGTGCAAAGAGTGTCAGCAAGAAAGAAAACGTGCAGCGTAAACACACAGCAGACGGAAGCTGTTGTCTTGGGTGTTGCCAGGGTTCTGCTGTTAAGTGCGTCTTACACAAATTAGTGTTGGTTACATAATTTTAATTGGTGTTTTTAAGGTCACTGATCTGGAGACAACTGGTTATTCAACATTGTCTGACTGGAACTGAGCAAAGGACATTTTGTTCCCTTTTACTTTCACTATGAAATCAGCTGTGTGGATACTGTAAATGTTTGACAGGATTTGAGATTGGCTGACCTGCTCATGTTCTTTCCCCAAATAGACCATCACAAAGGTTTGGCTTAGTTTTTAAATGGAGTTGGATTCTTGGTTTCAATATCTGCTCTGTGCTGCCACTATGAGCCAGACTTCTCCTCAAATGTAAAGTCATTCACCTTAAACGTCATCATCAGTGAGTCACTGTCTGTTATGGAGACATCCCTTCAGTCAGGGAGTGGCCAGCTTGAAAATACCTACGACACCTCTGCTCTTACCCTGGTTTAAACGGCACCGTGCTCATGGATCAGACATTATTGCCAGAGCAGTCCCACGGTGATGAAGTGGCCCTGACATCTATTAGCACAAGTAAAGAGTTTATCTTCTAAGAGGCTCAGGGGACTCAGGGAAACCCCAGAGCCACATTTGATGCAGGTTCTGCCTGAGGGAGGACAGAGAGGAGAACAGAAGGCAGAGAACAGAGAAAGGCAGGAGTCACAGAACAGAGTTTGGCGCCGAGTCGAGCTGTAAAGACATCTGTTGATCAGAGAGGCAGCTCTGATTGGAGAGACGCAGGTTAACAATCAGCTGCTCTCACTCCACTGCACATCTATCTGTTCTGTCAATCTGCTTTTCCTGCACAGCTCGCCTCAGACGGCCCCGCCTTTATTTACCATTCATTCATTTACATTTTTCCGTGTGTGTGCGCTTTGCTCACCTTCGATATATTGCTGGACCTGCTTGCAGAATGACCCAGAGGCTTTTCATTCTGGAAAGGAGAGAAGCAAAATAAGAGCTTTAATAAAAACACACAGGCATCACATTTTTCCCTGGCATGGTGCTTTCCAATCAACAGCCGTTTAGCACAAGCATGTAATTAACATTTGACCATCTGAAACAGAGTAAACATCTCCACAAGCATTTAGCTATGGATGAGATGAAATAATGTCTAGATATGGTGACGTGAACATAAGGCAGGAATATGCAGAAAGGCTTTCTGTCCAAGGAAAACTACAGATTCTGAGCTGCTTGACATTTTATTGTAAGCAATAAGGTAGAAGTTCCTCTGATGGGAGACCCAGCGTTGTCAGCAGATTACCTAACCCATAAGTCCAAGCTCCAAATGAAACGCTGTTAATATCTGAATCATAACCCAGGGCGTGAAAATGTCTCCAGAGCTTAGCACACAGACATTTTGATTTGAGGTGGTGATGATCCTCAGTTTCCACTCAGTGCTGTGTCCTCGCAACAGACACTCCAATGAGCAGCCACCGGGTTGTAGCGCTGCATTCAGTGAATGGATTAAATCCTTGCATGGTTCCTTAATGACTAATCAATCAGTGTTGCATAATGCTGAGCTCACGCTGGGTCTGACGCATGGGATCAGCTCCGTGGGAGGAGTGTTTCAACTGTATCCAGACGTGGAAGCAGAGGCCGTTGGGGCCACCGACCCTCACCTCCTCCCGCACGTAGACCACACGTCGCCGCTTTATTACACTGCTCACAGGCCCAGAAACCAACCGGAATACTAATTGGATTACACTCCAATTTTCTTAGCAATGTGCACCTTGTGAGCACAAGAGGAACTAATTAAGCTGATAGAGAACGCGTTCTTCAAGGCCCTTCTTATCAGGCATTTGTTTCCTGTAATTAAAAGTTTTTCTAAGAGTTCAGCAGAAATAGTCAAGCAGATCTCTAACAAAAAAAATAACCTGTTAGGGGTTAAACGGATATGTAACGTTTCCAGTTCAGTGTCTGGCTTCAATTGTCCGAGGATACAGAAATCACGTCTTTCGATATTTAATGGCGTGCAATCATAAGAACAGTGAGAAAAGGCTGGTGTTCAGCTAAAGAGTCTAGACATCATGCTACCGGCTCTTAATCACATCAGCCCATAACTTGTGTCCTATGTGTGACTAGTTGCCATGGTGATGGAGGACCACTAGCGGTCCATCACTCTCTGCTTCTCTCGTTCACCTTTGTGCTTATTTTCCTGCCGTGTCTCTAAACGACATAAAACACTAGACCGTGGTCGGGAACACGCAACGAGTTTCAGAGAACTATGAGGAAGTGGAGGGTTATGGGTTTGTGGTGAGCGTGAAGAGCGCAATTAAAGACACGTCACACATTTCTTTCTGTTCACCTCCAACTCTCTCAGCAATGATCGACTGCCCCGCAGACCTTCAGCAAAGGTTTTCATTTTCCGACGAGGCTAGAAGCCGACGTTTTGACAGATTCAAACTAAACTCTGCGCCTTCAATATAACGTCACACATTTAAATGGGAGCAACTCTTGCAGCAAATGACTTGTCAGAATGTCACAGGACAGAATACAAATGCAGTTTTTATTGGAGGTGATGGCTGCGGATAACACGCAGAGCATAAACATTAAAAAAATAAAAACCTAATTGATCCTTGCCCTTAATCCTGCCTTATTGGCCAATAGTGGAGTAACAAGCAGAGATGCTCCGGCTGCGAGTTTCTGGAAAATAGCAAGGCAACGGATTAACTGTTGGCTTTTAGAGGCCAGCAGATGGAAAATTAATAGATCAAAACCATTTACACACAAGTGCTTTTTGTCTTTTCACCCTATTCTTCTGAAACACTCATCTTAAAGTGCTTTACCTGCGGAACAGGGCCTAGGAGTCACCTTCCCTGCCACCGTGACTGTAGACTATAAAGGCCTTACTGTCCAGGCTCATGCATAATTCGGATAAAGAAGGGCTCAGGTTTCACAGTCCGCTGTCTCGGCCTTCTTCCACCTCCTCTGTGGGTCTGTTAGCAGCCTCAGCCTTTGATAACACAGCTTTCAAACTGAACCCTGAAGACTCAAGCTTGTAAAAAAAAATAAAAGGCTCTGACAGAGAAGAGGTCATATTCAGAGGGACTGCTGCGTCTGCTCATGGAGCACAGGGAGGCGACGCAACTCAGTCTCAGAAGATAACTGCTTTGTGAATTCAGCAAAAGCTCCTTGAAATGTGTCTGTTCATCATGTAGTTTTTATCACAAGCATGTTTCCAATATTAACAGTCCTGTGATGCCAGACTAGACTGTACAGAGGATGTGCTACTACAGCTGAAACTATTCAATGCATATTAAAACCAATTAACAGTATCAGCAGGCATCAGCAGGCCACAGACAGTGAAATAATTATTTGGTGGAACTGCCCACCAAAACAGACAAAGCAAAAAAAAACAAAAAAAAACAAAACGCCCAGTTAGCAACAAGCTAAAGCACCTGCCATCTTTCAGTATTTGCACATCCCATTATCTGCCTCCTATGTAATAACTATGTGTCGTTCAGCGACTTGCCTGGACCTTCTGCAGCTGCTCTCCAGTGGAGAGAGCGATAGCAGCCATGACGCTTATAGAAACCGTGTCTGCAGTGAGTTTGTTTATCCAGCTGTGAATAAGCAACAGTAGCACTTATTGATGAGTCAATTAGCTGCAGTGCATTTTAGCCTCTTACAGTTTCTATCAGTGTGAAACAACTACGACACCGTCGTCTCACCTTACTGCATCATCACAAGCTTAAAAAAACAAACCCTGCACTGATCTTGTCCCAGCACAGACGTAATTAGCTTCACACGCTGCTTGCTCCGCCCCAGGGCCAATCTGAGACTCAACAATCCACGGCCGTAAAAAAAAGAAAAGAAAAGAGAAATGGTTTCCTGACACTAATGAAACCACACAATATGAGAAAACAGCCCTTCAGAACGCTGGAGTATGTGAGATCATTTTCATTCAGGTAGAAGGAAACTGCCAGGCCAGACAGTGGGAAAGTGTAAAAGCAACATTCTGGGCAATGAAGGGCCTTTTAACAATCACCTTGGGAAAATGGCATCGATCCAAGACAAACTGTTCAACAATGGCACCTACGTACATGTACACCAGACGTAAAATAAGTCTCTGCTGACCTCTGAACATATGCAGACACCGGTTGCCTTATTTCACATACAGCTTGGTTTCCTGCCTTGCGGTTTGTCACCAACACTGATGAAGAGTTGTTCTCGTGTGGCAGTTACTCTGTAGCGGGAGATGATAGTGTGTTCTTGGCCCTTTTTCAGCAAATAGGCGACATCGCAGCAAGAGGATGGACAAACCAAGCTACCACAGGAGAAACAAACAATAAACCCACACTGCTGTTTTGGAAAACCCCTCCACTGGTGAACGACGTGTGCGTCCTGAAGCTGCCACCGACAGCAGATGAAAGGCGACAATGTCACGTCAGCCCTCAGTTGGCGCATCACAATACACACCGGACGTCACTTTCAGACCACTTGGTGCCAATGTTTGGCCTTGTGTGAGGAAAACGCGATCACATAGCACATGTCCACGTTACCGTCACGGTTAAATGAGTAGCACGAAAGAAAATTGCTTTTCAGGAAACAACACTAAACACGGTGAGTCCAGCGCAGCAGGTATGACAAAAGATACTGATTACAGCCTGTGACGGATTCCATGGGAAAGCGTTTACATCAGAGAAGCTTGTCCTAAAGTAAATAAGTGCAACATGGAGGCTTCGGCATCATCTCCCTGCCAAACATAAATTTAATAGAGCCCTTCCTTTTTTGCACAGCTGGTACAAGATTTCCTTCCCAGACATGACAGAGATTCCTGTGTACAGCTTCAGCTCCTCAGTGAAGTCAAGCAAGATGTACACAGGCTCGACTTGAAAAATACAGCTGGAAAAGAATATGGGAATAAACATTGCACTGACTAGCTCCGCCCACTTTGCGTGCCTTTCAAAGTGTCCCATCAGAGGAGGAAGCTGGCTTCTACGTTTTCAGGACAGGACACAATACAGAATCTCAGTGGGCACCAGATGAGAAATATATGCACAGTAACGACAATCAGTTGAGCCAGACGTCACAGAGCACGGTGTCTCTAAATACCTAATAAAGTATGTCGACTTTCCCAAAAGCTGGGAGCATATCCTGTATTCATTTCTTTATACCACAGCAGCATGAGCTCAACATCAGACTGAGGTTAGACGTAAAGTGAGACTGCATGGAATCCAGGAAAGCCCCACCAGACCCTGCAGTCTGAGCGTGTGAACAGGCGAGTACGTCTGAGCGCGTCACATCAGCAGGATGTGAACTTGTGGCTCCTGCGTCTCCTCGTCTTGCTCCCGCTCCCTCATCTCGAGCATAATTACATCAGTATGTCCAAACAGGATATGCCAGAGCCATCCTGTTCACCACGAAACCAGTATTCAACCAGCAGGTCGCGGCCTTCAAGACACGAATCAATAATTATGACTTGTGTGAAAAAGTAAAGCTAGTAATGATTACTTCAAAACAGAGCTTCCTAATTAGCTGCATCATTAGTCTGTGAATCCTCAGGCCCTTTGTTATCTAATCCTTCAATCACAGAAAGCATCCAGAGGTCAACGAGTGAAACACTGCCCAGTACTCATTAAAGCACTGGTAGAAAAACATCAATTCAGTGAAACCTGGTTTGAGAAGAGAAACGCAGACTATCAACGCCTCTAAAAGCAGGAATCTGATAACAGCTTGAGGCTGGAGAACACCAGAAAGCTTCTTTATAGCAAGTAGAACACAGCAGCTGCTTTGAGCAGCATTAGCTCTGGCCCCCGCTGGGAGTATGAACATCTCATTTCATGTGTTTTTAAACTTAAAAAAAAAAATCTGTATCCAGCCGTGTGAATACTAACTGCATAAGCACTCGGTTCTCAGCTGTGTTAAAGGTACGAACCACGCTCTGAGACTTTGGAAGCTAAGGAGCACAACGAGAAGACAAGAGTCCTGCCCTACTCGGCTTTTCTTGCCTCCTCTTCCTCTTTAGCATGTTTTAAGCTCCGTCATGACGTGTGACTGTGCATTAATAAAATGTACAGCAGACGCAAATAACCCTGCTCAGTTACATACTGTGTTTTCATACCCCACTCACCCAAACAAAGGGCAGAGGGAGGAGAAAGTGGGTCAAGCTTTGACACCGAGGGGCAGATGCTGCTCTAACCCACACACACACACACACGGAACATCATGCACGGACTGTACATGAAATGTGAAAACATACGCAGATTCTAATCCAAAACAAACGTCATGTACCCACACGACTAACACTCCTCTGATGCGGATACTCGATAAAACGTATCCGACTATGGATGTTCATTTTGCTCTCTTCTCTCCACTTTTTCACTCCTCTCTCTTTGTCTCTCTCTCTCACACATTCCTGGCAACTCTTTCATCTCTTGGCTACTGCAGCAGAAGGACTGTGCCATCACCACGGAGACTGAAGGCCTCCCATAACAACCACTGAATGGAAGTCACAATGAGCCCACTTTTCTTTTATCCTTGCCTCGTCTTTTCTATTTGCTTCTTCCCGTTGACCCTCTGTGATCGAGTACGCATATAGATGAAATTACAGTGTTAAAATGACGACAACGGCGGCAACATCAACACAAGACACCATCAACAACAACAACAACCCTTACCTGAATCTTCATTTTCCAACAGGAATTCATGTTTAGTTCCTGAAGCCACCTCACCTCTGTTACACACACACACACACACACACACACACACAATCACACACCCATACAATGGTTCCACACGGAGGTTACATCCCCCTTCTATAAATCCTCGAGGTGAGCCGAGAAGGAGAAAGAGAGACAGAGCCGAGCCTTAGCGAACACGGAAGTGGAGCAGCGGCAACAATGTCAGTCGTCACCGTGGCGACCGCAGCTAAGGCAGCACAGCACGGAAACAAAGACGGACAGGGGAGAAGACAGAGAGAGAGAGATGGCAGAGGGAGAAAGACCAAGCAGCTGCCCTACATTTTGTTCACACACACACAAGCACAGGGGGAGAGCTGCTGCTGCTTGTCCAGGCTTGTTCTGCCTCTCAGCTGTGCGCACACACACACACACACACACACACACACACCGAGTCAGTCCGGCACTGTAATGCCATTGGCCTTCCTCTTCCTCCAGCTGATCTTATGGGGGAGGGCCAAACTGATGCTCATGAATCATTCATGAGAGGGAGGGTGTCCTTTAAATAGACTCCCTCTGCTCTGCACATGAGCTTAACCTTAATGCACCTCTGCCTAACCCTCCCTAAGTACGTCCTGACACCCCTACGTACTGAGTCTCTGTTTAAGACAAAGAGGCTGCCACCAAACCTCTTATAAACCACTATCATTATCCACCAATCAGAGAGACCATTACTGCCGGCTCCACCAATCCCCTGCAGGTACTAAGAGAAGCCAGGTGGAGTCGAGAGGAAGGGTAATTTATTACAGATACCAACGGCTGTATTCAAGGGCAAAGCTGCAGCAAAGCACTAATTAAATACTGGCACCACAGGCCAGCAAAGGATGATGTCCACTAATAAACATATCAATTCAACGCTTAATCACAGCTATGATTAACTTTTAACAACAATACTACCACCACGTAGGTGTAAATGTAACCGTTACTGCAATAGTTAATGCATAATAATTAAGGTATAGGAGTTTATTTAATTAGCTCTTATCTAATAAAGTGGGCGGTAAGTGCATATGCACTTTTAACATCTTGTACAACATCCAAATCGTTCTAGTCAATATAAACGGTTATGCAGCAAACAGACGGGGCCTTTTCTGCAAAACAGAAAGTTCTGCTGTGTTTTACGTAAATAAAATGCACCTATCACCAAGACAAAACTCCTGCAAATCCCAGGACTTCATAGTTTCTGAATAAACTGTGTCATATTAGATCCAGATAACAGTTAAATGATGAGGCAACAGCAGGTAACAGCAGAGAGGCTGACTCCACTGAGGTATATGTTCCCTCGGCATCCATCACGATTGACAGTTTCCAAAGATGACGCATCTTATTTACAGTGTGTCCAGTCCTTGCATCTCAGAACGACTGATCTGTGGACGGCTAAAGACAAACGGACACGACTCACTGATCGAGCCTCTTGGGAACAATGATGCACGGGTAAGCAGAGCTTGCCAAGGTGAAGTATGGTCGGGCTGTAGCTGCAGATGACGCAGGTTTAGCTTTGTGATTACTAACAGCTCATTCGTGTGAACAAAGCCGAATAAGCTGCACATATTTAATCACAGACTGACAGCCCCACTTCAGGGCCATCTAATATAAAGCCAAGGAACGAGGAGGAGACCAGGATTAGGCTGGTATAGCCTCTTCCAGTCCCACAGCAAGTTTAAAGAAGAGTCAAACAAAGTCAGAGACCCGTAAGAAGAGATTTTAAATTCTGGAGAGCAGCAGGACAGGGAGGCAAAGACTGGAATTTAGGGGGACAAGGAGACAGAAAGAGAAAAACGAGAACTCTGACAGTCTGATTTCCAGTGAGGGGGAAACATGTCAAATATCCCACTGGGCGTGAAATTGAGCTGTAATAGCCTTTTCACTTCATATTCAAATTCAGTCACGCACACTGATAACGACAACACTACAGCTTGTCTGGCTGCAGCACGTTTCAATCAAAACTACCTCAAATTATAAGAAAGAGCCAAGGAGAGAGACAAGATTAAACAAGAGAGAAAATAACTTGAAAAAAACTTAAATGTCCTGTAAAATACTAAAAAACTGCATGTGAATCTCTACTTTAAGCCTTGTGACATACAGTACATTCATACAATAACACTCGTCACTGCAGCAGCATGAGCTTGGTACAATACCATCAATTCACACTCCCAAAATAAAAATGTATCTGACTGAGGCTTTACTGATTTGTTGCCACCCCACTACCCACCCACCGCACCATCTTTTCAATTTTGACACCCAATGGAGCGCGTCTATCTGGAGCTGTGAAAGCCGATAGAGATATGTGGAAAGGGGCTCTGGCTGTGAGCACTGGAGACCATCAGCAGAGCAGCTGGGCAGAGCAGGCAGCGCACTTTAAAGTAACCCGTTTCTGGGAGCCACACATTTAAAGGCTATTTCTGGCCAAGCTGCGAGGCTGCTGACGGGACTGTGGAGGGCACAATCAGGCCATTTGAGCAATTAGGACAAAAATTCAGCTGGTGACCTTCCCCACAGAAAAGTTTAAATTATCATCCTTTTAAAACTCACAGTATTTCTAGCTCAGTCAAACTTCGGATTAAAAAAGAAAAATCTTTTTACTAACTAAACGATTCAGTGGCCGACAGGCTGCTATAGGATCTATTTACATGGTTACCTGTACTGTACATAGGTCCTCGTGGCTGGAGAAGCCGACGAGCGAAGTGGGCGGGAGACACAGTAGTAAGAAAATCAATCACTTCAGGGTCACATGCAGCAACAGTCGCGCAACCAGTGTGCTACCAGTACCGCTGCCACCGAGGAGGCAGAAGGCAGCACCGAATGACAGCAGAGTGATGAGAGCAGGCAGCCAGAAATGTACAAGCTGCAGAGGCCCAAAATGGATTGGCCAAGGGCTCAGGACAGCATCGGAGCAACTGTTCGCATGGACCCCATCGGTGCCCTTGGTGGGATAACGGGGGCAACTGACTCGTTAGAGAAGATGGAGAGAATTTGTGAATATGGCATGAGAAGGCTTTTCAGAGTAGGGACATTAGAGGTGAAGTCAGCGAGGCAGCGGGAGACCGATAGACTCGTCTGAGAGCAAAGACGACTCAAAGCAGTAGGTGCTGCAAAAGCTTTTGCTTTAAGGAAAACAAAGTCTACAGAGAAGAAGGAGCCAGGATTCATACTGGAGCACTGTTCAGCAGGGAGGAGGGCTGTTTAATTTATCTGAATGGAATCTGCCCACTCTGAAATATAAACAGCGTTCAACTCTGAGAGCATAATCTGCAAATGCAAGTCGTGACGCGGAGGCTTTTCAGTGTCTAGTCTCTAGTTCTAGTTGTGCACATCAGCGGGGAGCAGAAAAACTATCACTAATGACTGACTCACTGTTATGGCACAGGCCAGAACACGCTGTACTGGAAGAAGCATGACGAACAGGGTCACTTCGTCTCATCAGCGTATAACAAAGAGAGGACTGCATGTAACGGAAGTGTAAAATCTAACAAAAACACTGATGAGCATTAGCAAATATCTGATAAAAACGCTTGGATCATTAAAAATGCGTCCAGTGAGCTGTGGCAGATGCTCACTACCCCCCTTTGCAACACTCAGGGTAACGGATGTGAGCTTCTACTTATGAGAAGTGAAGAGGACTTATATTTTCCTACACCAAGCACCAGGGTAACATTTATGTTATTTAAGTGATTTGAAGGGAGACATATTCTAAAATTACTAGTCTGGCAAAGCTTCAGGGAGAACGGATGCTTCTCTATAAAGAGGAAGCGACCAGAACGTCTTTGAGGCAACGGAAAAGAAAAAGAAAAAAAAAAAAAAAGTGACGGGAAACTTCATATAAATACTTCTGTTTTTGCTGCACAGCAATGTTTTGCAGCAGCCACACGTTGAATCTACGCGCAGCCAGTATCAGCATCACGTTATCAGGTCTTGAGGTCAACCAGCCTTCACGTAGACGTCACAGATGCACACGATCCTAATTATGGGGAAAATCACACAGATTTAATAAACCTCTCTGATATACATGTGTGCACTTGATGGGACGACTCATCAAAGGCTACAGGAATGCAGCCCAGAGCCATCGTGGCTTTTAAATGCTGGACCCTGCTGTCTGATGTCGCAGGCATCAGATAACCAGAATGACCTTAGGTGAGGGAGGAACAAAAATGCCCCCCGAAATTTAACAAATCCACAAAAGTGCACTGTTGGCTAATACTGCTCACTGCCACAGAGGCAATTACAGCAGCGGTACGCGTTCTTAGTGTCCTATAAACATCAGCGGCTTGATGAGGGTAATTAAGATTGGTATCGTGTACTAAAGGCGGCAGCATCAGCGGTTTTAAGGTCAGCTTTGCTTCTTTCTCCAGTGTCTGCAACAGTGTTTTTCAAAAGCTGTGTGAATGTGATTTATACACTTTAACCGACCATCTCCTCAAAAACCATCATCCATGTGCATCACGACAGGAACGATCTCAGACCACTATACTGAAAAAGCAGAACGCTGATGCTCCCCCCCCCCCCTCAGTGTTCACATCTCTCACTTCTTTGGCCTTGTCCACCATCTATGCTATCATCAATCATCACCTGCTGCTAAACAGATGGTGCCCTGCTATCGACCCGAGACGCGTGGGGAAGTCCTGAAATGCAAAAAAAAAAGAAGTAAAAATAGATTATTTTAACACGTACACACTGGAAAAAAAAAAAAAAAAAAAAAAAAATCATACAACAGCTGCATTTTTACTTCTCCTGCCTGCAGGGATCAGATCAGGATTTCGAGGTTGTGAACTGCTTCTCTACAGGATGTAAACCCTCAGCGGGAGGCCTCTGGCAGACAAACACGCCTGGAGTTACAAAGCTTCATCTCCTGTATATAAACCTTCAATTCCTGCCTCCACTCCCAGCCCTCAGTGAATCATCTCGGCTGTAAGACCATGTCTACGAGCAGCACAGGGACAGTGTCCGTACAACGCCGGGGTGGCACGAGGACGAAGTGTTGCGTCGCACACATCTCATACGCAAACAACCTAAGAAATAAGTCCTTTAAGTCCCACCGTCGGAGGACAGCGAACAAAACACTACAGCAAACAGAAAATCTTCAGACATTTCTTCCCAGCTCTGTTTGTAGTATTAGACGCTTTGAGGTTGCTGTGCAGCTCCGTTCACTCCTCTACACTACAACTACCTGAGGTGCACTTGGATTCGCACCCTCTTCCTCATCCACCTCTGTGCTTTGACGGCGTAATGAATCTGTCCCCCACCCACTGCAGTCGCCATTTTAAGGTGCGGGCTCGGTCGCTGCCAGACATATAATCCAGAACAATTTGCATTTGAAGGTTCGTCTGACATGCCTCACACCAGAAGGTATATGTTCATGATGAATGCCTGAAAATACTCAAAACACTTCCTATTCACTCAGAAGACAGAATGTTTGAATGATCTGTTTACTGCCTTTATTAGATAACAGTGAGTTGGTGTCACGCTCACAACTATAGATGGAAAGTGGACAAAATATATCAAGACATCTTGTGTGAACATACTCGTTGTGGCAGGTTGCAGTTGTATTCCAGAAAGAAGAGATTAAGATAATCAAGTAGACATCAGGTCCCACTGGTACTGCAGCGACTGATGGACAAGCTGCTCTCAGCTCTTTGCTCTGTTGCCCCCTGCTGACTCAAACCTGTTCTTACCCTAAACTTCAAAATAAAACAATTATTCAAAATCATTCCATTTTTATTATTGCCATTGAATAATGTATGTATATACATGAATTGAGTCACAAGTCGCATTAAGGGACGACAATGGAAGAACTAATTATACTATACTTTTTTAAATGTAGCATTTTAAACTTCATCAATTTAAAGTAAATCCAATAAAGCAGCTGTAAAATACACACGGCTTGATGAGGCCAATGTCCAATATAAGTGACAAGCACCCACTAACACACTGTACAGAAGTATTCTAACATCATTAGGGGTTTGGAGGTTTTCCGCTGTGTCATACTGACATTTTCAGATGTTCCAGGCTCTACAGCAAGATGAGACCATTCTACCCGCCTTCCTAAGGTGTAGTGGTCTCTTAAGAAATTATTAGAAAGTCATCAGCAACTATAAGACATTATTGGGGAATTTGTGCTAGAACATCACGGCCATTACAAAGAGCAGTCCCACGCAGTGACTAATGAGTTCAACTACATGGTCACGTTGACGGTCTTCCTCTTCTGCAGAAGTAGGAGTTTGTTCCTGAGCAGCTCACTCACTGACGTCTCGTCTGTCACAACTGAAGCCACCGGATCCTTTTGCATCCGTCCACCTTGTCTGACATCTCTGGCGCGATCGTGACAGACACGGTTCTGGTTCCCCACTGCCCATTCTCCATAAAGCTCGTTCGGCTCACTGGCCATCGTTTGGTGCCACGCGACACAGCTGTGACAGGCTCACAATGAGGCCACAGCAAGCGGTTGTGATTTGCTTCAGATCATTTTTATGACACTACAAGTCAGCACAGAGATGGTAAAATGGATGAAAGCCACATCGCAGAGTGAAGAGAGAAAGAGCCGGATGTTAAAACACAATGCTGTGTTTACGTGAGGTGCATTTTGCTCGACCCCGCAGGGTTGTTTCACTGTTACGGCAACAATGTCACCCGCCAGAAGTGATGACGCCGTGACCGCTGCCGCTCACATTAAATGGAGCCGGAGCTGACACGCAGCACAGAGTGAGACACAGAGGTCGTCTGCTATGAAAGAAAACTGCACGGCATGTCCAAGCCATAACTATTAGGCTTCACATTCTCCGAAAGGATCAACTTCACCTTGGTTAGGAGGTGAGACACAAGCAGGACGACGCAGTAAATTGTGCAGGGGAGCAGACGCCATTTAAAGCTGGTCCTTTTGAAATGACAAGCATGAAGAGAAAATCCCATCCTTCCCTCGTGGCCCACACTCCAAACTTCCTTTTCCTCCATTTCCATATCCCACTGCTCAAACGTGCTGCCGTTCCCCAACCTCCTTTACATTTTCATTCTCACAGTTTCATCTCCAGCCACATTTTCCATCAAGTCACAATTTAACCAATCACTGCTCCAATCTCACTCTACCTTGCCAATAATTGTCAGGTCGACTCTTCATTGAGCATTAAGTAAATATCAGCGGTGTGTCGTCTTCATTAGGGACAGACACTGCAGTGAGCGCTCAAAGGAGGAACAGATGGTGAGACTTTCCTGATGACATGGTTTGACTTGCACAGCGACTCTCCTGTGGTTATCCCTCCCCTCCCAGTTTCATCACATTTGCCGCTTTACAAGTTCAACAACCTTTCAGTTAAAACTTTTTCTCTCTCATCCCTGAGTCAACTGCTGCACGTTTATGCCACTTTAGCTGCCTACGCACACACACACACACACACACACACACACACAATAGCTTTTACATGTTATAATAGATTTACTGGTGACTGCGCTTTTTTGAAAGCTTAAGAATAAAAATATGCATTAGTACTAATCAGCAGTAAACCACTAAATGGTGGCTATGTTTTTATTGCGTCTCTTCTATTCAGCATCCTGAACATCCATCTTGTTGTTTTTATTGGCATAATCTCACACACAAGTCACAGACAAGATAAAAATGTACAAACTAGAACATACGTTCCCTTCCACAAACATCCAAAACAGGTTTTAACATCTGCATTTCTGAGAAGCTGCAGCTCAGGCCTCAGCTTGTTTGCTAGACAACCCCAAACCAAACAAGCTGCCTCTGCTGTAGGTGAACACAAAGCATTTCCAACCACAGGTGATTGTTTCACAAGTGTGCGTGCCATGAACGATTAGAAGCCTAAGACTGGATAACAGCAGTTCAAAAAGTCCAAAACAAAAAAGACAAAGACACTGGTCCATGGGAGGTGGTTTCCATAGCGATGACACATCCTCTCTACCTGCACCTTGTGCTCATCTTATCTCAGTGCCCCGAGACTCTCATGTCAACATTTACAGCGCTATCGTATTCTATTAGAAAACCTGAAGGAGGTCACAGCTTTGAGGCATGGACGAAAAAAAAATGTGTTGATGCATACTAGTATTCAAAAACCTTGATTGCTTTCGCAGCTGGTGGCGTGACCTGAAGTGGTGGATAATGGAGCAGCCACTATGTTCCAGGAGCTTACACGGGTGGTGTCGCGGGTTCAAACAAACGCATCAATCAAAAGGACGGTGGACTGACAGCAAGCGTCCGCAGCTCATTCTCCGATTCAGGTTGCTTTGGATGTGCAGCGCGGGACGTGGTATCCGTCCTTGGAAAGCCCACTACCTGAATATTCAATGTAGCAGCAAAGCGAGAAACCACGGTGCTCGTGGCACACGGAGCACTTGACAGCTCTGACAAGAGCAAAGCTGAGGCTGCAGACTATTTCTACACATTCTGCATCTGCTGCTTCAGTCCTGCCAATACTCCTCTTTTTCAGTCTTGATCCGTTTCTACGGCAACAACAAGAACGTCTCTGGCTTCCTTGATGTTGTTTACAGCAGGCTGTAATTGTGCTCTTCTATATATTTCTTTTCTCTCACCCAACCCTGGCGCCTGCGCTCAAGAAGCTCGAGAGTGTTTCTCCTCTTGGTACAGAGGTGAATGTCAATACCAGGCCACAGTCCTCTGCAGCGCTCGCTGAAAGCCCCGCTGGAGATTACGTACGAGTGCATTCATCCAGCTGAGGATGAGCACTGAATACAATTTCGCGAGTTCAAGAGTGGCTTATGACCCATGTTATCATCACTTTCGCTGAATGTCATCTGCACCGGTTACTCTCCTGTTTATACACTGACCAGTTCTCCTGTAGAAGTAAATTTCCATAATTTATTCATGCACTTGTAACAGACACTGACTTGCATATTAAACTTAGAACTTATCGCGGCTCCAAGCACACTTTCCCAAATGAAACTTGCTTCTGCTGTCTTTGAATTGCAAGACTTGCAAACGAGTTATAGGCTTCAAGCTGCAGAAGATTTCAGGAAACAAACATCTGGCGTTTCACTTGGCCTGTAGGGCAGCATCCGACTCCTGCGGGGTTAAAAGCTGTCTCTCTTTTCACCATGACAAAAACTGATTCTGTGCATATGGTAAAGAATAGCAGCTAATTAAGAGATTTTACTGATCTGTAGATCATTTAATTCAAAAATGCATTTTCAATAGAAACATGATGTGGGTCAAATATTTTAATGAACAAGTTGCTAAACAACTGTTCTCAGTGGGTGATTTACACAAATAATCAACACAGACAGACAAAATGTGCCTAATCAGATTTGGGACGGAAAACATTTTTCGCAATTGATTAAAGCTGTTAACGTATCCTCAGTCCCCGCTGAATGGTTTGATATTGACCATTTGCTATTTGATGCCTGTAATTTTCTCCATTCCACACACTCGCTTCAAATGTGTTGTCTTGAAACCCGTATTGTTTTCTTTTTCTACAGCGCTGTGTCACAAACACCCAGTGCAGCAGTGTTTTGGCCTTAGTTGTGCGTGACGCTCGGCTCCATTCTTCCTAAGTGCGTACAGGCTCTGCTGGGAGTAACTCGACCGCCACCCTTCTAACGACCCGTCTAACTTCAAGTGGCTTCTCTTGGACTGCTTCCAGTTTCAAGTTTAACACAGTTCCACGATGCACCTCAAGTCCTGACGCAATATGTAGATAATGTTCAGGTACAGTGTGACGGCCATGAGCCTCAACGGAGGCTTTAGAATTAAATCAAACTATCGACATTTAATTTAAAACGCGTCAGGACCAGGTCTCATTCCAGCGTCTCAGACTGACCCTTCACATGGCAATTACAGCTAAGCTTTGTTTACCATTGGTTCCATTTTGAGGAAAAAATGCTTCAAAGCCTAAATCAAATGTAATGACTGCTTATTGTGTGCACTCTGTCATTTAAGACGTACAGTGCAGTCTAGCCATTCTGCTGGAGACCTGACTTGCTTGGTTTTTGTACAGTTCTCTGCTTTGCGGGTCTGTCTGATAATCTGTTAGAGGGATCACTGGTGTCTTGATACAAAAGCCATCTACTGTGTTTGCACCTATAGGTCATAGTCTCAGAATTACTGTATAAACAGTCACGGCCTGCAGTTGTGTCAATATCAGCAGCTGTTGGGCATCTGTCTCCCCTGACAGCCAGACAGCAACAGGAGGGAGTTCACAGTGTGGTCACAGCAGTGAATCCATACGCAGAGGGATTAACGACGCTAATCTCTCGCTGAATAACACCATGACGGGATGATGGAAATGAGGACATGCTGCCGTAGGAGGAGGAAGACAACTAACATTTAGCGAATCGGGGAGGGAAACAAATCACAGGCCATCACACTGGGGCGTGCATACAACAGGCAGCCATCGAGCTTCAGGCTCAAAAGAAAGACGACAATGTGCAGCGAAGGAAACATCAGGGTCTCCTCCGGAAGATGAATTTGGGAGCTAAGGGAAAAGCTAAAGAAACATTGATTTGACTGGCAGCGGCTAAATGTTCAGGGCCGTGCGAGTAGCAGGAGTCAAAGTCAGCATGTCTTAGGCAATTCACAGAGACGGAGAACAGAGCTGCTACAGAGAGCTGTGGACGGAGAACAGAGCAGAGACTGAGACAGCAGCTTCTCAGAGGGGACGGAGGACTCGCTAATTCATTCTGTCATGTGGTGATGTCACGTCTCCCTCCTGCAAATGACTGGAACTAGACTCGTGTTCCTGTGTAATCATTCCTATAACAGATCTACTTCGGACACTAAACAACCCAGGGCTGTTTTTGAGTTGCTCTCTGTTCGAGTGTAGGATAAGATGAACGAATTTCTCTAGGTTAATAGCTACACATCTGTCGAATTAGGTTATACATTGGGCCACAGAATATGTAAATCACAAGATTATCGTTTGGAAATGCGTCTGCTAAATCTGCTAATCCGCGGCGTGAAAGCAGCTTAATGTATGGACACTTGCACCACACAGCAACGGGTCCTTTGGAGCAGCTGAAGTGTGCTGCAGACGTGGTTAAACGAAGGGGCAGGGGGTTAATTAGAAGACACGGTTTCTCTGAATGTTTCTGCAAATATCTATTCTTCCCAAACCAAGAGCTGAGGCACACACAGGGAAATAGTCCCCGAACCCCAGAGACGGGGCGAACCCTCCGTCAGCCCGTATCATAGGCTTCGCTTTCCACAGCCCGTTTCTGCTCCTTTACTTTAAATGCACGTAGAAAGCGTAACATAGCACTAAGTGCCACAGGTACTAAAAGAACGTAAAACAACCCATAGAACATTCATATGGGCTAATGAAATGAAATCTTTAACTAGGTGAATCGAAATTCTTCCTCACAGTGAGGCCTTCAAAGGCTGTTTGTCATGTCAGCTTTGCCACGTTTAATTATGTTTTTTCAGCACTTCAACCTCATGGGGCTCGGTGCAGCAGGGCCCTCAGGGAGAAGCGGAGAAGCCTGCACAGACGGGCTCACTGAAAACACCAGCTGCTGGGATGTGCGTGTACCTACGTCCTCAATGAGAGACAAGAGGCAGAAAAATACAGCAGCATGTTCACGGCGTGCAGTAAATACTCGTGAACGCTTGTGTCAATCAAATAGTGCAGCTTTAATTTCATTTGTCTACAATTCAAAGTTGTATAATGATAAAGTCAAGTTACTTGCGGCTTGGTCCATAATCACTGGGATTTACCGTTTATCGGCAGATTAAAATAGGGGATGTTGGTTACATTTTGAAATCCTGCTGAATAGCACAAGTGCCATATGTAAAGCAGGTTAGTTTGATCATGCAAAACATTCATACCTTTCAGAAAACTGCTGCCAAAATAGAGGGAATCCAATTACTCTTACGTTATCTTCTCTCTCCAGCCCGTCTGCAGAGCTACAGACAGGCCGCTGCATGTTTTTGCTACTAAGGATGAACATAAGTGCGTGTGTACGGTATGTGTGCGTGGCAATAAAATGCAGCCCCACGTTTGTGTAACCTGAACATCAGCTGGATTAACAAGCATGTACAGTACCTGCATTACATGTTTAGTTTACTCAGCCTCAAGGCTTTCTGGGTAATTATCATTGTATTTCCATTTTCATGCCCCTGGGCTCAGCAATCTGGAAGGGACTGATTTGGACAGTTTAGATGCATCAAATGTTTGGAAAATATTTGTGCGCCTCAGGGCTGAGAAACATTTTCAAAGTCTTTATACACACATTTGTGGAATTTAATTCAAATGTTTTCAGGAAGCCTTTTAGAGATTAAGTCACGCTGAGTGCAGACAGGGTGGCATCTCTCATTTTAGACCAAATAGCTGTAATAAAAGTGGTGGACAATTAGTGGGAGAGCAGAAAAACAAAACCGAGTCGTGTCATTATATTTTAAGTGCCTCGTTAAATCGGCAAACGCAGAAGAATCAAAACTTCGCAGTGTGGAGGGCGTGTTTCAAGTTTTTGCTGTAGTGGTCAGTGTTTGATCTTTGCCTCCATCGATGCCCAGGGGCTCTGTAGCTGAGGCCGTTACAAAGCTCCACACATCAGAGCAGAGCCCGAGTTCATACGCCCTTGACTCTGACACTTAACGAAGGACAAAGCTTCCCTGCGCTGTCATAAAAAATGCAGGCAGAGTTAAAAGCGCCGGAGTCAAGTATCAGTGACACACAGATCCTCCTATTGCCTGCATTACCATACTGTACGTACAACGGAAAATGACTGCCCTTATCTCCAAGCCTCTGTTCAAGCTAATGACAAATAGTTGAGTCTTAACTGAGCCCACCTGTTAAATATTCACAGTGCTGGAGCGAAAGGATAGCGAACATTTGTTTTCCCCATCTATAAAGGCTGGTCTTGCCCGGAGCTCCCGTCATCGCCTTCACTTTTGGGATGATGTGTCCGTGTTGGTATGCAGTGCTGCAGATTCCTGAACCATCTCATCAGTCCACAAATGTGTCCTCAGTAGCACTTTGAATAAGAGTCTTCATCATCAGTCTTACATTTCAGACATAACCAGCCCAGGCGGCTCCTTATAGCCTTTAGTCTAATCTCCCTGCAGATTGTGGGTTTTGACTTTAGTCAGAGCTCAGTGTCCATTTCTAGAGCGAGGGGCTACAGCATTTACTCTCTGACTGCGGCCTGAGCAATATTACAACTATCATATTTACTTTCTTTACACATGGCAGCATTATGCAAAGAAAAATCCCTAATTATAAGTTGTCTGAGCTCTCTTACGTGAAACCTGGCTCAGAGCAGGTGCTTCCTGGCAACGACAGGCTCAGACTGGTGTAATGCAGTCTAGATAGTGTGTCCAGATCTTTAGAGTCATTAGCTTTGTGTTAAATATTAGAATGATGCTTTCAGTGGGTGAAGTGCAGAAGGGGTTAAGGAGTATAAATATGTGAACTGACAAGCGAGCATGCACATCCCAGATACCAGACTTAAAATGATCAAGCAACAAAGTAAGTTTGGTTTCCTCTTCCCGACCTGCGCTTGAGTTTACTTTATTGTCAACTCATGCATAATCCATTTGCTGCATGCCTTATCAAAAACACCAGACTCGCACACATCTGACCGCATTATTTCCCCAAGGCTGAGAACTGTCAGGGAACGTTGTTTCTCCGGTTTTTGCCAGGCAAAAAAATAAATAAAATACATTTCTAATCCTTTGTTGTAAAAACATTTCTAAGAATTACATTTATTTACTCAAACAATAGCCAAAGTGCACAGACAAAGTCACTACAAGGAGGATTCTGAAGACACATTAACTTGAATGAAGGTGGATGAGAAAGGCCAGAAACGTGTGTTGACCAACTCTGAATTCTAAGTGGAAGAAAGTTCAGCTTTTTTTTTTTTTTTTTCCTGAGGCGCTAAAGGGCCAGTTGTGTTGTCTAAGAGGACTAGATGGGCCTGAGCTCCGGCACCCTGAAGCTGATCAGCATTCAAAGCAAACACTTCCGTCTCCTCTTTTCCACAACCTTTTATCCTCTTTCCAGTCCACCGGTGGTCCCACAGGGAGCACGGGTTGGTCCGCGTTCTCCTCGGGGTGAACAAAAGAGGCGCAGCCAGCAGGATACAGATAAAAGGGTGAGAGATGCAAGTTTGGGTTTTACCACGACTAGCAAACATGGGGGAGGGAGATCCCGACAGATTTCTGTGACCTTGCTCCAACTGCTGTCAACATTTGCTCAGTGTAATCCTGTTGCGCACAGATGGAACCAAAAGCACTGCCACACGGTGCGATTTCCTGGCTTTCTGCAGAAATTGGAGAAGTGTGAGCTGATCTTCATCCAAGTTACACGTATCAACAAACCCAAAGATCACTGCAACGGCGCAATGATCAATGAGATGAAAACCACCACAAAGGTAGATTTGTGAGTCCTACATATGCCCTTTCCCTGAGCCGTTGCCCAGACAGAGTCAAGACCTTGTTGCCGTTATGCGAGTGTGGTGGAGATCACTTCATGATAACTTTAGAGTATGTAGAAATCCAGGAAATAAACGGTTACTTTTGAGCTCCACTGCATATGAAAGCTAAATATGAAACCGCTCACTTTCACTTCTGCAGTGACAAGCGGATTTCCTCAGCAAAGAAAACCAGCAAACCATTAACACGAACACGTATGCGAGCACCTGCTTGCAGCTTGTGTGTACCGTCACTTGTACAGCACTGGGAGAGGCTGGATGTCTCTGATGAACAGCTGTGTTGCTGTACCCAGTGACCCGACTACATGGAGACCTGATGAGGCCATAGAGAAAGAGCAGGACACAAGCATATGGTCTTAGCACCTTCAAAAAGTATCTGCTGCCTGAGAGCACTTCACTGTGGTGTTTGAAGCCGCAGGAGAGGTGAGAGAAGGTAAAGACGGATAAACGTGATACCAGCTTCAGGTTTTACACGAAGAGTGGCGTTTACTGCGAGAACTGGCTTTAACTAGATTTTGGAGAAAACTTGTTAATAAAATTAAAAGCAGCCAGTGGTTTGCAAACCAACATAAATAAATCCAGTGTGCGGTTCCCTTAAGAGTCGACCACTTGGCAGCAAAACCAGATGGACTACAGGCATTTTAAGGCACAACAGGAAAAGCAGACCCGACTATGCTGAGCCTCATAAGATGCACAGCGTTAGATTACAAAAATTATGATTGTTGAAACAGGGCTGAATCCAAAACTAAGACACACAAGCAGCTTTTGTAAAAAACATCTGGTAAATGTTTGTTTATCTACTCTATTACAAACTTCAGTCAACATTTTACTGACTTGATCTTCACATACCTGCTTGTCCTTGTCTTTCGCTTTCCCGCTGCCTGAGACCCGCGATGACGTGACATCACGGGGGATGACAGAAATTTGGTGCAGTGGCATGTTCATCCCAGCAGAGCCAACCAGGGACGCTCACACACACACTTCCTGTCTCGCTGCCAGAGCAAAGGGCATGATGGTCCGAACTGCAACACCTGCAGAGGACACGTGGAGATGAGCTACGATGACATCAGTTCATACTCAAATTCAGTGGAACCGTCACTTTTACAGTTTATTACTGGAAGTCCACAATAGGGAACAAGGAACAGTGGCGCACATTTTAAAAAAGATTGCACAAATATTTGAGGATAAAAAAAGCGTGTTTACAAGGAACTGGTTTTTGGTTTTTTTCTTGATTTCGATTTCTGTGGCATTTTTATGCGCTTAAACGTTTATATAATCATAAAAGTTTGTCTGAGCTTTTCTTGGAGCTGACCTACACAGTCTCACTAACAACCAAGGACAAAGTCGTACCCTGTGATTTTCCACAGGAGAGCAGAAGTTTGTCTTAGAATAGCACGAGAGAGCATAATAAATAACTGCAGGGGTGAATCCGAAGTGTCGTAAATCATCATAAACCCGATCCTGCATGTGTAGGAATTGACTTTTTTTATCCAAACGTAAACTTCGTGATTTCGAGGATGGGGGTGAGATGTGCTTCTGTTCTTCTTGGACAGACTCAGACAGTCATGAAAACGGCAGCAGTGTGAAGTCGTCCTGCGGCGTCACAAGAGCTTTTTACAAATGGGTCGTTTTAACTTCAGTTAATGCAGCCATCTGCACTGCTGCTGACAGCAATTAAGCTTCAGCTCCTTCTCACCACTAGCCGTCCGCATGGGCACATACTGGCAAGCAAACCCTCAGCTCCGCCGCATGAGAAGGACAGGATTAAGAAATCAAAAAGCAAACGGACAGATGGGAGGTCAGAGAAATGGCAGTAATGAGTCTTTGCTGCGTTGACGGTGAGCGTGGGAGTCGGGTGTAGGCTCACACACCAACGAGCTACTACTGCAGTTCATCACTGCACCATCACGGATAAGTATTTATCAGGACACCGATGTGATTAGGCTCATACAAGCTAACGAACACTGTCAGTCAGCTACAGCTGCCTCGGCTCAGTGCCAGCGGACGGTGAGGGACCATGTGTTAGTGCTGCGAGTCTGCTGTATGGAAATGGGGGATATTACTAATTACTAGTTTGTAATATACAGGCAACTATCACCGGTTATTTAAAAGCTTAAAAATGTGATGAAGACATTTGGGACGATAATCTGAAAATGTCATTTAGGACTTATCTCTGCAAGCTGCAGTGTTTGACAGAGAGATAAACGAAAAAAATTGATAAATAAGAGGCTAAAATACGTTAACGCCAGCATAAGCTACGTTTCATATTCTCCACTACCATCACCCCACAACCTTGATGCAGGGTCAAAGAACAACCAAAGGTTTTTACACAACACAGTCAGAGGCTGCTGCAAAGAGGATTTAAACCAAACCTCAACATTTGTTCTCCCTGCATTGATCAGTGTGCACATGCTGCGTTAACTAGCTCATTACTGTACAACCAAAGCAACCACAGTGCTCTTAATTGACATGGTGCCTTTGCCTTTGTTGGACTGAGAGGTTGCACTAACAGGGTGAGATGCTGGATAACACCATAAGCATTCAGCTCAGTGCTACAGAGAGAATATTTTTAGGATTAATAAAGCTAAACTCAATCCGTCAGTCAAGGTGTCAGGAGGTCTGAGATCACACCATATCCCCTGTGTGTGTGTGTGTGTGTGTGTGTGTGTCTCCTCTGAGCGGCTGCCAGGCAAAGAGTTCGCTGCAACAATATTAAATGCTAAACATCCAGCAGCACCCAGACCAATCACAGGCTTCCTCCGGTTCCCATTTGACACCGACCTGTTGCCATGGCAGCAGAACCAGGGGTCAGCGCGGGCCGTCTGGGGGACGATAGATAGGATAAATGGATGCACTTTGCGACTAGTTGTATGAAACAGTCACGCTACAGTGAGCATCCGATGGTTAGAAAGCCTTCACGTAGTTTACACAGAACTTTAATTAGCTACTGTAGCAAGAGATGCTGCTCCTGAAGACTGCAGTGACCTGTACATGAGAAGCTTAGTCAGGATAACATATGTGACCAATACTGACATGATCATAGTCAAGCCATTGTGGAATTAGTTTTAATAGAAGTACACAAATAGCTGCTGTGGTAAATGGATTTCACTGGACCACCTGCTTTGCTGCTAAAGGCCATTTATTTTACACAAATGAAAGACTTTTCCAGCTCCTCGGCTCTCGGCCCCCGTGCCAGGTAAATCACAGTCCTGTCCCCTCCGCGTCCTGCTCAGCTAAGGTCTGCTGTTATTCAGTTTGCCAAGAGACCCTCCGTGTCCCTGCTGTTGGATCAGACCTGCAATATGGCCCAGAAGCTAATATGGCTCGTTTCCCCGGTTCTGATGCGTGATTAGGCAGAACAATTCAGTGGTTTATCACATTTATCGATTCTAACGTCACCGTATTACAATTAGTATTCGCTTCTTCCACTAAATGTGTTGATTGACGCCAGCGTCGCAGCATCAGATTCCTTCAGGAAGTGAAGTTGATGCAGGTGACGACGCCACAATAACACGGTTCCTCATAAAGGCCGTTATCGCAGATAGTACTTCCACAAACACAAGAACAAGACAATGCATGAGAATGTAGACAAATACGGCCGCGTGTCGGCCTGGTGCCTTGGCTGACACGTGCGGGTAGAGGCATTCGTTTTCATCATGGCACAGATGCCATAGCTGCGTTAGCAGCAGTGAGAGGACTTAAGATGGTGCCAGCACACACACACACACGAACAGAGTGTTGGTAAAACCTGAGGGACTGCTCAAGCCCCTGCTGCTCACAACATTACACACAGGTTTTGATAATGTTTTGATAAATTGCTAAGTGAATTTCGCCGTCTGAAACTGTGATAATCTATCACTGCCCGACTTTCATAACTTCGTAAGCATGTGCAGGGCCGGAGCTGCACCAAGCTTCAGGAAAGGTGATCACTTCAACTGCTCTTTCATAACGTATCGGGAATAAATCATCATATTTCTTTAGCTCATTGTCATTTCTCAGCACTAGCGTCGTCTGAGTATTACTGCCACGTCTTCTCCGTCTCCATGGCCATTCACTCTAATGCCAGACTAAACAAAAGCCTTCTACAGTATTTATGTTGACTGCACTCCCAGGGCCTCCGTTCGCCTCCCATTTGATTATATGCTAATGAGTCACAGCATTGAAGGACGTAATTAATCGTATGGTTTGGAAAATGAGTTATTTTTACGTTTATGAAAAACTTTATATTCTACACACCGTGCAGCTGCTGAAGGCTGAGCAAAGACTAAAATATGCATATGTACACAGAGACCCGCTTAAAATCTAAGCTAATTAAACAAGAAGGATACAGAGTCAATACACCTTATTACAGCTCATTTACAAGTCCTCCAATAAGTTCCTGTTTAATTCCCAGCTCACAGTAGAGAAAGAAACTGAACTGGCTTCAAGGCTTCCCCTCACCATCGATTTCCCAACAGTCTACTGACGAGCAGTTTCATTCAGACAGTGATGAAATGACTCTTTCAATGTTCTTAGCATATTTTAAGATCTCCAGAAGCATTTGCTGGTAAACCTACACTAAACCATCACTTCACCTAAGCAATGTTTCAGCACGAGCCTCTTCTGCCTCTTAACCGGAAACAGCCACCTGCATTTACAGCCATTTATTCAGCATCAACTTTCCTCTGTGGAGAAGCTCCTGGTTCAGTGACCCCCTCCTACCTTACTGTGAAAACACAAATTACTTAAGTGATGAAAAGTATTGTTTTAGATGAACAAAAGGCCTGGATTCCCTCCAAACTAATAGAGCAGTGCACAACATGTTCAGGTAGCACCAGTTGAAATATTGAACAAAGCCATCAGCGAATTATATCAGCTGCAGAGGCTGTTAATTAACATTAATTTCCCAAGCACTTCACTAAAAGGCCAAACTAAAACTCTGGTTATTGTCCCGCGTTTTGAGATTCAGACGCCCACTCAGAACCAGAGCGTTTCTGCCTTCTCACCCCACAGAACTTCAAGGAGGGCTTTGAATGTGTATTACTTTTACAAAAGCCACAAAAACCATACTTCATTAAAACTGGAAACGTTTCATAATTTATAAAAAAAACTAAATAACTGATAACTAAAGGGCTTCAATCTCATTCTAAAGCCAGTAGGTTTTTCAGTGTTTTCTTCTCAAAAAGATTTCATCCTTCATTGTCCAAATAGATTTTTCCTCTTTCTCATAACCTTACAAAGGTTTTGTCACAAAGGGAAAAATAAATAAATAAAGCTAAGAATAATGAATAAAGGGAAAAACAACACGTCAACGCACGACTGCCTCAAAGACGACATGATAAGAGCTCTGACAAGGTGCTCTTCAAGACGACGAGTGAGAAATCCGAATACAAGTAGGATGAGCAGAACGAAACGTCTGGAGAGAAGCAGCAAGGAGAAAAGTGCAAACACATCAAACCAGAACGTGGAGACAGGAAGTGAAATTGTTAGACAGGGCACTCGCTTACACCGTAAATCCACTCAACAGACCAAGCGCATGAAGCTCTCCTTAAAAAAAAAAAAAAAAGTCAGAGGGGGAAGTAGAACAACATAGAGGAAGTTTGCACAGAATTTAAACAAACAGACCAACCGATGTCAAAAGATTTCATCGCTTGTGCACACGTTCAAAACAAAGTTTGACCTATTCTGCTACATCTCAAAGCCAAACACTTCACTGCAAGTCTCTGTCTTTATATTCATCTTATTTTTAACAATCTGACTGGTGAAGTGCAAGCAGGAACACATCAAACTGGAGCCTGCTGTACAAGTACGCATGCAGGCAGGCGGTTAGGAAAATCCCACCCGTAAACATGATTCCAGCGCTGGCTTTTACACAGAAGCCACCAGGCTCTCCTGCAGCGGCATCGCTCTGGCACGAGAAAATAAGAGGCTTTCACTTCTGACAGCGTCAGGTCAGCGCGGCCACCGGTGATGAAGCAGTGGAGGAAAGTTGTGCGAAGACCTGCTGCTAATTTTAATGAGGCACTGCCAAAACGGGAAGACGGCAATATTTGTACGAACATGAACAAAAACAGACGCCGCTATTAAAGTTTGTTAAACTTCAGGGATATGAATCTGGCCGTGTAGGAAGAGCAACTCAGTGTGAGTCAGTTCCACCTGCAATGAGGAAGCAAAAGCGAGGCAACGCACAAAACAGTGACTCAGTCTCACGTTGTGCGATGGCTAGTGCTCCAATCGGTGGGTACAGGTAGACCAGCGACAGACGCATCCATTCACGCCACGACAAGACAAGACGATGGTGTCTGCACTGAAATCATCAACTTAGTCTAACCTTGATTGGAAGAGGTTTCCTCCACTTCAACGGGACGATAAGACTCAATAAACCAGCTTCAACCAGAGAGCTACTGTAGAGGTTTAGAGATGGTTACAAAGCAGCAGGAGGTTCATTGTGAGTTTGTTCATTTCCTTATTCCTGCCATTTAAAAAGGCCTAGTTGAGTATCCAGGAACTGAGGGAGTAAATCATAACTAAGTTGAGGAGTAAAGAATTCACCCACTGCCTTATTTCTTTGGAATCGATGCTGTTGAGGTCAGTTCCAGCAAAGACTTGCACAATCCTGCTCAGCTGTCGACTAGATCGGATGCAGCTTTTCTTTCTCCAGGCAACTACAGCCGTTTAGTGCATGTGAGCAACCAACACATGTACAAAACGCCACATACTGCAGCTAACAGGGACTTTTGCTGTGATCTTCTGAACGTTATCACCAACAGTAAGGCCCAGAAAAAGCAAGAATGAGGAAATGAGGAGCCAACAGCACCAGAACAGAAACTGAAAGCCTTGTCACTGCAACCACTTTCTGGACCTTACCAGTAAACGAAGTCTGTTGTTGGTTAAGAGAACACAGCAGCCGCGTCCTCGCCTAAAGCTGACGCTTATCTTTACCGACCTCGTAGAATAGCCCGGCTCAGCGTGAGAGCAGCCCACCGCCGCGCTCTGTGACCCGGCGCATATGAAACGCGTGGACGGGTGTGTGCACCTGTGAGAGGGAGACAGCTTGAGAGGCTGTCGGTGGGATCGGTGGCCAGCAGGAGCAAAGGAGCAGCCGTCAGTTAAACATCCGCTGACCAGTTAACGCTCGGACGAACGTGGGTTTTGAGCTTACTGACCTACTACTGCTGCTAGTGGAAGGTGAATCAGTCTTAGACCATCAACCCATGATCATCCTGTGCACAGTCATCTGTGTGAGCACCGAGCCAAGCAGGAAGACAGCAGAAATTCCAGCACACCATGGGAATTCCTACATTTATTAATACCCACATGAGAATGGTGTGCAAGTGACACCCCCCCCCCACACACACACACACACACCTCCCAGTCTTGATTTAGAGCCTAATCCTCCTCCTCACAGCAGTCATTTCCAAGGTAACAGAACAAATGAAGATGTCAGGTCGGTTTGACAAAGAGAACCAGCATCTCCCACTCACGCTCAGTCCTTCATCACGGTGTAATTGGGATATTCAGACTTGAGGGGCTCGCAAATAACCCACCCTAGTAGACGGGAAGCATACATCTGTGTCCATCAAGCCAAAAAAAAAGCTGGTGCCTCATAATAACCACATTTACCTTTGCCGATGTCATAGCACGATGGAGCAGCGATCTGCACATATCATGCCACAGGTTGCCAACAAAAAGCATCCATCAAGCCCAGTGTTTCCACAGCTGTCCCTCTGTTCATGCAGCTAAACTAATATTTGACAATCAAATAAATTAAAAATAATTTATTGCTTGGAAAAACTAATTCAAACTCACTACATTGTTTCCAGTACTGTCTACAAAGCCCTGTACAAGCAGCAGCAGGGTGAAGTAGCGATTAAATCAATATTAATAACTGCATGACACAGGACTGAATTAAAATGATCAAAGACTGCTGGAGTACTCTGAAGCAGGCTGGGGATCCACTGTTGGGCTGGAATCATTTCTGCTGCAGTAAAAAGGCGACTGTCTCTTGACGTGAAGGTGGAAACTGATAAGCGTTAAGTCACGAATTACAAGCTGCAAAGCACCAGCAGAGTCAGAGACGACAACAAAAAAAGTCATTAGTAATAAAAACTAATTTCACATTCATATCAAAATGACAGTAGGGACCGTTTCTGCTGTCGGGAACTTTGTCAGTCAGCTGAATTACACATCAAAAGCAGATAATTACATCTGGGCTGTTTACTGTAAAAACACAATCGAAGGGCACATGACTGACAGGTCGGTGATGTTCTGAAATAGTTTGACACATTGCACAGCATTTCCTGGAGAATGCGTGACGGTCGAGGTTTTAAATACAAAAGACAGCTCCACGCAGTGAAACGAGCACAAAGATCAAATTACCTACTTTTCCACCAGTTGGTGCAAACAACACACTTCAGCAGCTCAGCACACGCGTCGAGGACAAGCGTTCCACGAGACGACAGGAGGTTCATTTCACACAGCGCATGTGTCCAGTCACGGTTTCTTTTCTTCAGCCCAAGTCAGCAATTTGTCTCAAACTCGCGACTTGCTTGACCTTGACCACACATTGTATGTGCAAACATGTAATTTCAAGAAGAATTTTAAAGGATGTTGATTTTGTTCACTGGGAAAACAAGAAAACATTCGAGATGGACACGTTTGTCACATCAATGCACCAGTGCAGGTCGAGGAGTTGACAAAATGTAATTGTGGGAACCGTGTTCACTGTGATGGATTACCTATCAAACCTCATGACATCCACATCAAGAAACATGGAATAATTCTATGCTAAGGAACAGTGAGTCATTCATCTTGAATATACGAACATACTTCGTTTGAACGCAGCTTAGTTTACCAGAAGCTGCTGGATACCACAAAACAGGGAAGTGAAACATTCACAGACCACAGAAACACAAACCAGCTGAAAATCTAAACATTAGACTCAAACGTGGGTCTGTGTATTGCTCCTTCTCCTTGGTTTGTTGCCGCCAGCAGACAGAAACCGTCGGAGAGTGTGAAAGCCCTAATGACCTCATCAAACACAGCTCGCTACCTGCTGCAGTGCCGTCCCACGGCCGTTCAGCTGAGCCAGCACCTCTGCCGCGCTGATGCATGGCCGCTGTCGAGCAGGCTTCACCCTATGCGTTATCACTTCATTGCACCCATATAACACACGCGTGCTGCAAGAAGCCTACTTAACAAGCAGCAGCATAAACACCGTGTTTTTAACTACTGCTGAGAGCATCACTCCACTGAGGGTGCATGACATCATCCAGGGGAGGAAGTCATTATATCTGATCAATACTTTATTCCCTAAAGATGAAGACTCAGCGAGACACCGGAGCAGGGCAGGCTACGGCTAAGTAAGCGCAGGAGAAACGACACAGTATGATGCTATTAGTATATGATTACATTACAGCCCGGTCTGACGCTGATGCGACAAGGCGGACGGGAGACTTATTCATACGTCTACGGTCCAGCCTCACACAACAAAGCTGTGGAAACACTGTGGTAAACTCAAGCTCAACAGTAATTAAAATGGTTCAACCCGCAGAGATGGACGTGTCCAAAGAGAGTTAAACACCAACAGCTTTCACACAGCAGCCGTTCAGGAAAACCAGCTTCCTGAACCGCGGACACATATTCCTGGGAAAGGGAACAGGATACGTGGAAAGACAGATTTTTGCTGGTTGGGTCCATTTCCTGTTTCTGCAGCATGCAATCAATATCAGATTAACTACTGAGGACGCAGCACCAAACACCAGAGTGTGAGAATCCAAATGAAAATATACTAAATGTACGTAAATAAGAACTTGTTAGTGCAGTAAATGACTGCGACTCCAACAGTAAGGATTCATCTCTATTTTTGTGATTAATGGCTTTGGATCCGTTTACGTCTACAGTAACAGACACTTGTTGGACGGCCTTTGAAACACACCATATTTTTTCCCCAGTTAGAACAAACTAATTTGCCTAAACAAACACGTAGGCTGCAAACGACGAACCAAAATCCTCGCCTGAAACTCCAGTCGTCACATTGATTTGGGCTGTTGTTCAATTGAATGTGATTGAAAACACTATAGAGAAGCAGAGCAGGGCCTGTCAAAGCAATCTTGTCTTCTACATTGTAAACTACCGTAGGAGGCACATTTCTCCATCGCAAACAATTGTGTCAAACAATGATGGCAGTTAATTGGCATAGAGCTACTATCAGAGCCTTCAGATATGTTTGATTGCAGTCTTTGTGCACTCCAATTACTTTCCTCAGAACCTATTTCTGAAGGCACAAAGTATGAGTTAATTTGCAAATGCACAATGCCACCATCCATTAGGGCTGCAGGCTCCAGCAGCTGAACAGCCTCAGCCACTCTCTTCCTCTGGTCTGGAATCATAATTATGGCTTAAGTTTCTCGTCTCTCTGGCGCAGTCAGTTCTGTCAGGGCAACCGACAGCTCAGGCTCTGGAAGCTCAGTTTCTTGTCGATACTCGCAAAGTCCCTCATTGTTGGAGGGCACATGAAGGAAGAGCAGAACCACGCGGCTGGTTGCTGCTACGTCCGCTCTACAATCAGCAAACAACTGCTCCTGTAATCCTGACTAGAAGCAAATGACAACTGTAAAAGGCATAATGTGATTTGTACACGACAACATAATATCACTGCTCCAGTTACGACAATTATTTAAAACAGACGGTCTAGATTAAAAAAAGACCTTGAAGAATAAAAGGCCTTTCCTTTCACGTTGTTATAATAGAGTAAAAGCATTTGTTTTTTTAAAAGCTATGTTTTTTTTAAGCTCAAGCATGAAAACAAGATTAGAGCCCCAGCTGCTCGCCTCTCAAAAGGCCACTGACCATCTCAGAAATTCAAACGCTTGGCGGTGTCAGAAACTTGTGTCTGGGTGGAAGAGAGTCCAATCCGCCGTAATCCCATACGAAGAGGCAGGATTAGCCAACGCAGAGAGAATGGGCATTGTGTTATCTGCAGGTTTAGGCATGCACTGTACACTCCACACAAACCAGCAGGACAATGAGGCTTCTTATCGCAACGAGCCCTCAGCATTTCACTACACTGGCAAAGACATAACCGACGGCTGCAGTGATGTAACGCACTGAGCTGGTTCTTCATCCTGCTCCGACAATAGCTGAGCACCACAGCGAGGACGGCGTCGTGCTACGTTTGCTATTATAAGAAGCCGTGTTTGACTTGAAGCCAAGAGCTGCTACCTTGGAATGAAGAGGAGTGAAAGGTTCGCCCTCCCCGTGACAAAGTAGAAAGCACGGCAGGTACCACCCTGAGGAAACGAGAACAGAGCCTGCCTGTTAGATTTAAACAAACTGCAGCTGAAGCACACGAGCCCTGATGAAGGAGCCATCCTGGTACAGCAGCAGAGGGTGTAAGCAGATCCTGCAGCCAAACGGCAGACAGTGTAATGTGAGAGCCCGTGTAACAAGGCTGATTACTGGGTCTGATAGCACATCAGGGCACCAACCAGTTCACAGCTTCATGCTTCCAGTTAAACCCAGGACTGCAGTCGGTGTAAATAGGAGACCAGTCGTGTAATGTAGGGCGCCTGGCTGTTGTTATTGTGGCTCACATCCGGCGGTTTGTGCGCCTCAGAGTTTGTGCTGCATTTTTAAAATGTACAGCCTAAAAACCGTGGCACAAGCTGCTGAGCTCACATGTGTAACCCACCATTCAAACGCCACCACCAACACCTAAAGCTCAAAAGAAAGGGGACAGAGACGCAGCTATAGCGCACTGCGAGCCCTGACCTATGCGTTTCTAGATGCCCGGGGAGCATCCTAGGACCGCAGAGACGCCTGAGAGGAGCCGGACGCAGCCGCATCGGAATGCAACGGAGGACATCTGAACAAAAAAAAAAACCAAGGCTCGGACAATGTCAACAACGTCTCCTTTCGAGCCCTCAACACAAAGCCCCGCGCAGCGAGACGCAGCGGACTAACGCGTTCGCTGCAGCGCAACCAGCAGCGTGAAACTGGATCCTCATACCTTCTATCACAACGGGCTGCGGTGACCGTGGGCTTCTCTAGCTGGCGACGCAACGCGCTAATTCTCGCTATCTGGCATCGCAGCGCGGTCCAGACGCACATCCGTCCGCAAGAGCGAGCGAGTCGGACCAGCAGCCGCCTCCGGTTGGGTTTTAACGCAGCGAGAGGCGCAGCCGAGGCGCCGTGTCGGGCGCGTAGCTGCATTGGAAACGCTGCTCCATGGTCCTACTGACAAAAAGGAGACGAGACACTCACCGCTGTGCTTGGCACCGAGAGACGACGCTTTGTTTATTGCCTTGCCCCCGCTGAACAGCTGTGTGTAGTGGTGCGTCACGGACTTCCGCGTTAAGATGGAGTGGGGAGGGGAAAAAAACGCTAAGGAAATAACGAATTTAAAGGACAGGCGGCGCACGCGGGCGCGCACTACTAAAGAGACGAGGATGACGAGGGTGAAGATGAAGATACTGGCAGTAGGGTGGAACATGGAGCCGGTCATGTGGGGATGGGAGCCTAAATTAAAAGCTCCTCTGATCAATAGGTTTAAAGTAATGCAGCCCCAAATGCGTTTACTTGTAGGAATTAACCCACAGAAATATTTTATCACAACTCCGCAAGTTGCTCCAATCCATAAAACCTTTTAGCCACTTAATTTGTTACCTCTGCTTATTCCTAATAGCCACTAAAACAGCCCCTGCACTAGTGACTTCCCCCCCTGAGCCCTACCTGCTGCTGGTGACCTGGACCAGGGAAGAACTCAATCAATCACAAGCTGCTCCCACTTCGCTTAGTGCTGCACCAGCTCCTGACTGATTGATTGAACACACCTGATCCAGGTGATCAGTGGCGACAAGGGGAGGGAGCAGGCAGGGGGTTGCTCAAGGGCTTGGGTTTGGAACCACATTCACTGTGGCAGTTGATTAAGTATACGTGTGCTTAAAAATGATGATGATGATAAGCTGAATGTGAGCCTCCCCGCTGCGCTACGGACCTCTCTGCTGTGTTACTATGTCTGGAACCACGTCGTTATTTCCTGGGTTGAATGCTGCCCAGTGTACTGTACGGCTAAACTGCGTGAACTGTAACTCCACACCACACACAGTGCGGCGTCATGTATTAAACGAGGGAACGTATCCTCTGGCCACTCAAAGCCTCGGCTCTGTCTGCGTGAGCCCTGTCATTGTGTTTGGGCTTATTACTGATGCACAGTCGGCCGTTCCGTCCTTGGGGTGGGACAACGGAGCCTCTATCTTCTGTCTGGACAGAGTGGGCTCCTTCAGAAGTGACTCCCAAGTTGTCGTCCAGTGTCTCTGTCTTAAATGTGCAAAGCCACAAGAGGAACACAGCCGTCGTGTTGATAGTAAAACTGTGTTTTTATTACATTTAGGGGAAAATAACCTTTTGTAAGAGGCAGAAGCCGCCAAGGAGAGATCCTGACTCATTGACGCTGATGTTGACTCATGGTTCCAACCACGTCCACCAAAAACTGTATTCATTAGAACAGATACGGATCAGGGTGTGTTAATTTAACAAGAAGTGCTGGATATTGTAAATGGAGTGCTAGGTCCCATTGTTTGTGCAAACAGGTCCTAAAAAGGAGGAAGCAGAAATAGAGAGAGATAGAGAAGCAGTTCGTCCTGGAGGCCAGAGGGATTGTTGGAGGGAAGGGTTGGAGACGAGCGCGGTTGTTTTTGCCGTACAGATTTTCTCTGCGTGTTTGTTGAGACACGCTCGACCTGTTGGGCTGGTTGTGCTTCATTGTTGTGTTTTGTGTGGCAGCTCTGAGGTTATGTTGTTGACATGTGACTCAGCTTATTGCGTATGGGCCCGGTACACGTGTTCCTCCAGAACAGCCCAGATGCAGTGGTAATAAACGGATGTGGGTTTAGGTTCATAAATAGTTACCATAGAAACGTGCTTTGACGTATATTCAGCTGGATTCAGGGCCGTTCAACCTGTGACTATATACTTCACGCCTGTCACATTCCTGTTGCTTGGTTTCAGCATGACCACTGTTCCTCATTGTGGGATATCCTAAGTTCACAGTCAGTCTGAGTTTCTTCCACAAGGCGGTTCAGTGATTAACAATAACTAACACTGACAACAAAACAATATCATCAAAGAAAGCACAGTAATTATGTTTGTACATGAAAACAGGAAATCCTGATATTATATAACTAATATAATAACATTTTAAGGTGATACCAATGTGCAGTGTTTAAAAACAATCCTTTCCTCCACTGTACATGTCGTAGTGTTTACTGCCACCCTGGCCGAGATTGATTTCCTTTTACAAAAGCCATGTTTCTTTACAGAAAGAGAAGCCATTGTTGTTCACTGTGTGCAAAATATAGACTTGCAGAACTTGGCAGAGTTTCACGAGGCAAGCCGAGCAGTCCTGAAACAGAAAACAGGCCTTTGGTTGCTGCACAGGAACTGGGGGAGGCGGCTCCACTGGAGAAACAGCACAAGGAAGCGTTCGAATGCTCAGACAAAGCCTGTACATATTCCAAAAAGTACACAGTGCGTGAAGACAAACAGAATCCACCGTTGATAGGGAAATCCAGTGATTCACTAAGGTCAAGCCAACACGCACTGGATTCTTCACTACCCGTAATATTAGCAGGCAGACATTTGCATATTCATTTATTTCAGTATTTTATTTTCCTTTGCGCACTAAGGTCACAATGCTCACGGCTTTGGGCCATTTACTCAGGAAGGCAGATGCTATTTGACACCGTTATTAAAGTTAGAGGCTTGAGCAGATATTCACTATCTTAGTTTAGCGTATTAGCAGGAAATGATCACCTGGCCAAGCAGGAACCTAACTAGTGAATTCACCTGTGTTGTGTTGACATGGATCAAGTTTAATATTGTTCATTGTTGCTGCACGGAGGACTTTAATAAATAAAATAAAACCAGCTTTGATGAACTAAAAAGACGCCCCTCTCTGTGTCGTGGTGCATTTATCCACCCAGACAGGCTAAGCAGTATTGCAGCAGTATATGTAGCACTACCCAATTATTTTGGATCAAAGCCAGACAACATGAAGGAGAAAAGTAAGGATAAAAACACTGAGACGTGACTAGGGTCAGGGATTGTCTCAAACACAAAACAGCATCCAAGGGAAAGGCAAAGTAAAAGATAAGCAGTGGCCTCCACTTCCAACCTTCAGCTCAGTGACTCAGCAGCTACGCATGACATTTATGGGATTACATAAAGTGTTCTCATAGTCACAGATTTGCTTTGATTATCTGCTCTCCCCTTCTCTGGATTAGTTTGTACTTTTGCATGTGTGCACAAACGGAGGTATCGAAGTGCTCTGCCCTTGTAAAATGTGCAGACACTGCATTTGAAAACCAGTGGGACAAAGCCCAGTGGGGCCACTTCAGAGATGTTTGACTTTTGAATTTTTTAGGTGATGAAACTGAATTTTGTTGGATCAAGTGATTGACAGCCAGCCGCTACTGTCCGTAATATACTCACATACCTAGTGCAAATTCCCAGTAGATGTGCGGTGAGATATTATGTTTAATTAAACCAATAAAGAAATTAGCAAGTGGCTTAGTGAGAAGATCACGTTTATCACGTCACGGACCAAGTGCTCCGCAATGATGAAAAACATAAAAGATGTCCTCAACTCGATTTTCATGTTTCTAATGGGAGCTAAAGGATGATAGTGGGGAAGTCTGATGCTCAACAGGTTGGGGGGGGGGGGGGGGGTCCTTGTTGCTAAGGAACAGCCATGAGACGAAAACTATTACGGGCAGTGACAGTAAAGGTCAAACATTCAACGTGCAAATAACGAGGAACCGGAACAGCAAAATTGCAGTACATCGCAAATAAATGACAGGAAATTAGAACAGGACTAACTGTAAGAGAGTTCGACATTTCATGAGGAAACCAGTGACCTGGAATTAGAATGTGACTGCAGGATGTGATGGGCTACACATGAATCAGCGTGTACAGAAAAAACTTTATTAGACCAAATCCATGAAGAGACTATACCAGCATTTAAGGTTTTTGCAACAGCTGAGCAATAAAAAACACTTTTAAAAAAAAGAGACTTTTTTTTATGGCAACCACCGACACGTCATGAATACCATCCCCTCCCGACCCCCCACCCTTCATGATACAATTTACTCTACGCAGATAAACAATTACAGCTGACATTCACACCAACACACTGCATACTTGCTATTTTAAAGCAACCTTGAATTTAAATAAGTACTATTCATTAATAAATATTAAGTATTCCATCAGTAGGCGGGTATATTGTTGTCATATAAGAAAAAAGTTGATTAGTAATGTCGGTAGGTATGTGCTTGTGTAAGAAATACAAGGTGTGGAATATAAAAATCTTGACGACAACATTGTAAGACAAACACAGAAATTTAGGTTTCTCCCCACAGAAAAAAAGCAAAAATCAAATGTATAAATATGAGAGTTTAAAGTGCATCTGTCAAAGACTTGTCAAATGAAAAAACTAAAAATAGACATGACTGAACGTGCAGCAGATAAATTTACCAAAAACTACCTACGTACATGCACAGATTTTTTGTTTGTATGAAAGTGGAACAACATGATGGTTCAAAGAAAAAACAGCTTCACATTGTTAAGTTGTGATAATTAGTTCAGTCTGTTTGTTCACACTCTGCTTAACTGAATATTTTATTTAAATAAACACACTTGGCTGATTATAAAAAAGCACACAGTGGTGAATAAGTTCCTTTTTCTGCTAGAGATGCAGAATCGGTCAGTGAGTTTTATTTGCGCATTTTTAGGTCGTCCGTTGTGAGAGTTGAGAGTTGTAGGGTTTAGATCTTAGGCAGCTTAGGAGCACTGATCAGAGGGTTGGTCTCTTGCAGAAATCGGCGTCCAGCTGTCTTGTAGTCATACGTGCAGTCATGCGTCTCTGCATAGCGATGAGTGGCACAAAAGTTTTGACCACACCTAGAAGATTTAGATAAATATTGTTCACTTCCTATGCAATAATCTAATATATAGAAATGTAGTGTAATGAGTGCCATTTGCTACATCAAAAATAATCTGTTTAGTCATCAGTGCTTTAAGCTTAGGTACATTTCTCTTTCACTTTCCGTCTATTCCCATCAGTCCATTAGGAAAAATGAACCCTACATCTGTGACCACTAGCATTGTTCAAATAAAGTTAAGCGTTTAACTAGACCGATATCATTTAGTCTTTATTTAGCTTTTCCCCTCTAAGCAACTCAACCTTTTCAAGAGGCCAATGTTAAGAGATGTGAGTTACACGCCGTTACGTCAGATTCCACACGTACTCTGAGGACAAGGCCCAGGAGAGAGAGAAGTGATCCAGATTTATGTCTAGGGGAGAACCTTTGATAGAACTAATAACGCGTGGCAGAACAAGCAGTGAACAGACAAAATGAGGAACTATCAAATGACTACTTTCTCTAGAAGAGGTCCTTCAAAGTCAATCTTGACAAAAAGGGAGACGTCTCATTTAGAGTCGAACAGCGAGCGCTTTTACCTGCACTCGTAGCTGGTGGCCAGGCCAGTCTTCTTTCCACAGAAGAAGCAGTGCTTCGAGCTCTTCTTTTTGCTGCCTGTGGGCGCTTTGACTGGAGGTAGGTGGTATGTTGGAGTGCCTGAGAGCACAGAAAACATTTTTATTTAGCTTTTCAGGAGCCAGTGAGGAATAACTGATTGTGCAGTGCAAAGGTTTCTATCACTGCCTTGAATTAATCTGCACACAGTGGAGTCACGTACTGTAGCTTGGCTCTCATTTCTAAATGATTTTAACAAACACACAACAGAAGATTTAAGAAACATTTCAGTTTCTACTTCGTCTTTCTGATGAAACCCGTTACTGTCATTTGTTTATCGTTCCACAGACTCAAGCTGGTTCCATCACAGTCATCACAAAGCCTTACAGGGGAAGATCAGCATAGAGTCACATGAAGTTGTACTTCTTTGTGCAGTACTTTCAGTCAACTGATGTGATGTGAAAGCAAAACACCTGGAGTAGACTTGCAAACTGGGGCTTGTCCAGAAATGCAGTCTGCTTTTAGGTTTCATCACACTGGCTGAAACCTGTCAGCTTTTACAATTTGATTTTGATTTTTTCAGCATGTCACAAGCACAGATACAGTGTTAAAACGCTCTGTTTAGTTTGGCTTTTCAACCTTGGTTTATGATAAAGTGAGACTTTTAAAACACCTGTAATCAATTAAAGTCCCAATGAAATCCTTCTTCAGATGTTCCAGATGACAACTACTGAAGAGGGTGGTGGCGAACCACTACCACCACTACCCAGTGCCAGTTTTAGAAACTGGAAGAAAATATATTTCCCAAGTTGTGAAACATCACTTTATGGCAGCTGGATAATCATCTCTGTGACTGCATGCACGTCAACTAGGACTGCGAGCCGCGGGATATGGGAACATGACAGCTCTGTGATGAAGGCACAGAAACACTGTCGAGAAGCTGGACGTGGAATTGGATTTTTGTGTTTTGTACATTTAACCGTGGGTTCAGACACTTTCACATTTTTCATGTTCCGCTGTTTAACAGAATTAATTTGAATAACATTTGTTACTGGCTGCAAATCCTCAACTGATCCATTAACTACAGACACTAATATTTAGAGCACAATCAAATAAACCTCTAGGAAATGATAAGGCATATCACAGACAATAAAGCTGTATCAAAACATTTTCAGGAGCAAACTTTGCAGAACACCATTATATAGACCTACAGTAAATATACATCGACGTTATCGAATAAAGACAAGGTGAAAATACAATTCTGTAATTCAAACCAAATAGAAAAATATATGTGTATACATATTCCTTGTAAATCTTGTTTAAAGCTTTACAGAAAAAAGGTTTTCTATTTTTTGTGGAAAGGCAATTTTAAGAACTGAATGAATAAACAGAAAGCAGATACTGATAAACAAATGTCAAATAATAAAAGGAATATATAGTCTGGTACGTTGACTCATCACTTTGTGTGTATTTATCCATATTCTCTTGAATGGAAAGCTTATATGGCTGACAAATGCTGTGTTTTCTTGTGTACAGGTCGACGACTTCTCTGTGTGTTGTTTCTTGAGGTCCTTTGTTGGTGCACTCATTCAAAATACACAGAAGGCTTTCGCGTACTGTATCAACTCTGTATTTAACTGCACCTTACTAGTCCTGGTGCAGAACTGTTTGGCTACACCACGTGAACCCTGGCAAAAATATTATGCTGCGCATGGCTGTGGAGTCCACACCTTAAATGCTCGACCAAACAATCTTCTGAAATGCTTGCTTGACATGAAAGGGTTTGTGTTTATCTCTTACCTATTCTTCCAAATGAAGTCATCATCCCTCCTGGTGACGCAAGAGTTTTGGTGCCCTGACAAAAAATAAAAAATAAAAATCACAACAAAATATTTTAAAGCAAGTAGTGATTTTTGATCTTTTTCCAAACTTCCTACTTTTTAAACTTAGGAATTATCGCTACATCAAAAAAGTGAAGTGAAGTGCACTAAGTGACAAGTCATACAGCCAGAAAAATCGCTTTTTCTCCGCAAAAACAAAAATATGAGCAGTTCCAGTGGTCACTAATACTCAAATTTAAACAGGAACAATTCACACAAAGCAAAGCTAAGAATCATAAATTGTTCAAAACACTTCTTTGAAGAGTAAATTGCATAACTAGATCACCTAAGTCTAGCTAACAATGCTCTATGTGCTCACCATGTAGGAGCCTGCTGTTCGGTGCAACGGTGACGTTTGTCTGTGTCTGATATCATCCTGAAGGAGTGTGTTAGCTGGAATAGATGGCAGCCTGGAGACAAGGCTGCCCTGTCCTGAGGCAAGCCCTAGACTCTTTATAAAGCTGTCACTGCTGTCGTTTTCTGGTGCCCTTGTAGAGAGAGAAGCCAGAAGCTCAGAGTTTTTCAGAGAGCCCAGTGGATCCTTACAGGCTTGATTAGCCGTCTTAGTGATGCCGCCTGCTTCTCTCTTGGAGATGAGCTCTGGCCTCTTGTCAGCTGACTCAATTTTAACACCAAGAAGAAGAGGTGATGCTGACGAAGTAGAGGGATGTGGGATTGTGTCTGGCTTCACTTGTGTTGAAGACAGAGTTTGAAAATTGGACTTTAAACAAGAGAGTGTGGAATCAAAAGGCTGGAGAAGTGACCTGGAAGAAGTGGAGGGGGAGGAAGAGGCAGGTAATGTAGAGGGAGGGCTCATATGAAATGATGTGCCAAGCTGTGTCCTATCAGCTCTGCTGGTGAGTGTATTACTTGACCCAAGTGTCCAAGTACTGACTGGGGAAGAGGAAAGCGGGAGCTGGCGCTGAGCCCCGACCTCGAGAGACTGACAACTTCCCTCTGTCTGGGTGGGAACATCCAAACTCAGGGGGTCTGACAGATCCCCAAATGGAGCTCCAGTCTGTGTTGGAGCCACCAACCCAGCAGCTTCTTCTAACAAACCCAGCCCAACTGGATCCCCTGCCGGATCAACTGGCTCAAAGGTGGCCTCTGGTGGTCCTCTGATGTACAGTGGAGGAAGCTGGGGGTACACACAGTCCCTCATCAACCTAGTGCTGCCAATGTCCAAACGTGAAACTTTGGGAGGGGGTCGTATTTTTGCAAACGGTGGGCAAGTCTCCCATGCTGCCTCCTCCTCCTGAAGCATGTAACAAGTAGGGGAGGAGAAAGACGGAGGGGGGCGTCTAGGCATGGACAAATGGGAAGAGGTTGCTGCAGCAGGCAACACAGAGGGGTGAACGGATTCCTGGTCAAGGATTGGAGGTAGTTGTGTACTTGATGACCCAACCTGGTTGATCTGAGGCAGTGTACGAAACAGGCGGTGAGGGTGTCGCATGCTGGAAGGTCCTAGTGAACTATTGCAGGGATGAGGGCCGACAGGAGGCCGAGGCTTTACTTTTGCAGACTTCTTCGGCTGGAGAACAAAGGGAAATGCCTTTTAATAGCACCTCTACATTTAAAAATGTTGAGTGAGGGAATATTATTACACAGATTTAGACAAAGAGTTGTGTGATTCCAGTAGATCCCCACCTTCTTGTTGAGATTCATGTCCTCCATTTTTGCTTTGAGCAGCTTCATTTTGTTCATAGTGATGGAATTCTCAAGCCTCTGTTGTGCAGCTGCAGAACTCTCTCCGTCCCCTTCCTCCGTATACACATTGTACACTGAGCCACCACTGGAAAATGTGAAAGGCAAAAACACTTGTCCTGTTGGTAATCTAAGAATTATGCTGGTTTAAAAAAAAGCAGCCAAGTCAAACAAACATGCAGCAGCATTGCCCATTAGACAATGCACACTCCACACAGAAAGGCAGCCTAGGTCCTTCCAACTGTGAGGGGACAGTGTGCACTAACCTTACAGATTCTGACAGAGGGGTCAGGGTGCCATCTCCTTTGTCCACCACTCGGAAGAAATTTAGCTGGTCGCCCTCACGATAGACCACAAATGTAACCTGCTTGTTGGCCAGGCCTTTCTCCCAGCTGTCCTCCTTAGCACTCTCCATCAAATCAGTGACTTCTTTCATAGGGTCCTCCATGGTTACTAGCAAAAGAAGAGAGGGGGTTCTGTGGTTTAATCTATGAATGCTCAGAGATGATGTGATCACAATGTTCTTTAGGCTTTTCTTACCTCTCCTAGTGTTAATTGGACCTCCCCTCATAGCCAAGACCAGTTTCAGTGTGCAGCCCTCTGCAATGCTGCAAACACAAAATAATCATTTACACAGAACAATAACTCAAACATATTGCATCATTCCTTAGTGCACAACAGTCTAGAGAACATATTTACATTCAGGGCAAAATGCTTTGCTTTTGAGGCAGGAAATAGAAGCACTGATCTAAAGTAAATGACTCAGCGAAGGACAGGATGGTTTCCAGACGAACTTAAGTGCACGACTGGGAATTTGTTTGGAATATTTGTTTCATATGAACAGATGTTTCACTCCAAACTCTCCGCTTCTCAAACTTCAAACACATGCCACAGTCTGATAGGCGAGCCTAGCAAGATCTCACCAGAGGCTGTTCATGTGGAAAATTAAGTGACAAGCATTCATAACAATACCACCATCTGCAGCCAGCGGGACGAATGGAGGGTGAGGTCTGCATCTCAGAAACTGACGAGAGTGGATGGACAAGCACTGTAAATATGACCAATATGCCACTTGTCTCATCCAGCTCAACCGCTCTAGCTCATTGACAATGTGTTGAACTGAATTAAGAAGGCGACACTGCCCACAGCAGGAAACGCTTTTCAAGTCCACACACGAATTCTTCTAAATATACATAACTTGTTTTCAAACACCTTGCTGGTAATTACGCTAACAAACCTTGATTAAACCTATGATTTTGCTTTAGTGCCAGTGTAAATAAGGGGATGAAAGGAATATATTTACCCATAGTCATGAAGACAATGGTCATCGTCCAGCTCCAGATTGTTCCAGATAAGGTGTTGCTGGGAAACAGGGATACCTTTACACACACGCACACACACACACAGACAGACAGAGACAGAGACAGAGAGACAGAGTTTAGGAGAGGAAAAAAAGTTAAAAATGACCTGTTCATATTTCACAGCCTAAGTTCATTCATTGGACACTGGTGAGATGGTATTGCCATCAACAGAAGCATGCACCCAGGACTAATGATGATTAATGTGTGCCACCTAAAGGCAGAACTATGTAACTACTGTATGACCAAACAGAGTAGATGCCCTTGCCAACATGTAATGCACATTTTAAAACATATACTGAGGTTAGCATGGTGTCCTCTAGAAGGTTTGTGTACTGCAATTTATCCAAGACTAAAACAGTAAGACTGCAGCACAGGGATCACAGCCTAATGAGCACAAAGCCTCTCTGAAGATACTCCTTAGAGTGAGATGTGGTGTATACAAAGTCAGGAAGCTATCTGTGCCAACAGAGAGCGAACCTGCTGACCCCGTCCTGGACGTAAGCCACTGTTTGTGAGTGATCAGTGGTGTTACAGTGTCTGTGAGGGAGCATAAACACTGAGAGCATATGCTACATCACAAAAACAGCCTTGATTAACACTCCTCCTCATACAGACCACAGAGGGACCATTCTGAGCAAAGCTGAAACAACTGCGAAGAATACAGACGCTGACTTCAGATTTGAGCTACAACAAAGCAAGCAAGAAAACAGCTAATGGTAAACAAACATTTACACTGTGTTTGAGAGAGAATTCCATAGACTTATGGTGACAAAAAAGCAAAAAGGTTATTTAACATTTAACAAGTTGAATCATACAAACATTAGTTCTTATTGGTTAGATCAATGTTGTACCATCAAGAACAACGGCAATAGCAATGCACACTATGAATTGCTCCTTTCACATTTTACTGCTAAAGACCAAACACAGACAATACTTCAGATTTCAAACAAACCAGTCTGTGTAAAAATCTAAATGAAGCAGTTAACTTAAAAATTTAAGTTACCAAGATAAACAGTGGATTATTTTAACTGGTTCTTTGTTCACAAATGTAGCTCCTTTGTGCTGATAGTCAATAGAACATGTTGATGCCCTGCCCAACACAAGCCACAGCCACAGCACTTCACTTTAAAAAGGCTGCTTTTGTTTTGCATCCATTTTCCTCACCAAGTTACATTAAGCACGTTAAGCAGCTCTAATTGAAGTATACAAAGTAAAGATTAAACAGATTAGCAAGGAAGGCCTTTCTCTTGACAGTCATTGAGATGATATATAGTAGCTCATTTAGCGTACGAGCTTAATGACACCAATATCTGCACAAAACATAGACCGTGACCCTTAGCAGAAGGCTAAATTGTGCCAACACAATAAACACAAAAGTCAGTTTCATACCTTCCAACCTCTGAATCTTTGCTTTGACTGAAATGACAGCTTCAAATGGTAGTACACGCAGCTCAAAACAGGTCCCCGTCAAGGTCTCTATGAAGAGCTCCATACTGTCATAGAAAGGGAACTTGTAATGAAAAGCTCCGAAACTGTCGTCATTAAAGAATGGAGGCTCCTTCCTATCGGTCATCTTGGCAGGTTGGGCGGCAGACTTCAGGGAGATCGTGAAATTGGGAACTTGGCCCAAGATGAGGGCGAGAGGGACAGACACTGCTCACTTGCCTCAGGACCATCACACGGCAAGTACGGTGACAACAGCTGTGAGCAGAAACAAAGCACTTCTTGATTACAGGTTTCTAGAAAGTTTAATTTGTATTTTAAATCAACTGTCTTACATACGTTATATATAGACTTCTCACAGGTCAATTATTTATTTAATTAAAAAAATAGGCATTTACAATTAAGCTCATACAAAAAAGTAATTTTAGACAGCACACATATTTACAACTTGGTGCGTGCATGCATTTTTTGCAGCTGAGTAAATAGCGTGCACAAACGTCTTTTGGGGTTGGGGAAATATTTATATTAATTGACTACACAAATACTGTATAAATAGGAAACAAAACAGGTAAAAGGAATGAAGTAACTGTATGGTACAAACATACATAAAAAAAACACGTGTAAACAATATCCTTGAAAAGGAAACTTAGATTCAGCATGTATTCATTGTTTTCAAAGAAGACCTGTGTCAGTGACATTTGCAACCTTCTCATCAAATATTCAGCGCAGCATTTAAGGTCCAGGCCAAACTCAAGAAGATCATATGAGTTACACAAGCCCGTCAGCTGTAGATGGTGAGATGTCCTGATCACTCACCACCACAATGCTACTAAATATAATTTGCATCAGAGGCAGGTACACACACAAAAATACAACATGTATTAGTCATATCAAATACATTAATACCACATGGTGATTTTAATATTCTTGTGGACACAGGTCAGCACAGATGTATTCAACACGTGAGGGACTGCTGACCAAACACAAAGGGCATGAACCTAATGCTGCAGACCTTTCAGAATGCTTACACCTACCCCGTTCATCACAGCCACAGGCTTTAACGTGGACTGGTGCAGGTTTCACGTTTACATTTTCTGCTCGTCTCTACTAAAGCTGTTCTACATCATACGTGCGTTTCTAAGCACAGCAGACCGCAGGCTACAGCTCCTAGGCTCTAATAACACGGCGGTTCTTCAAACTGAACTTCTACTGGGCCGTGACGGGAGATCGAGAAAGCAGCCCAACCACACAAAAGAGCCATAACACTGAAGCTGAACCCAGTATCGGCTGTGTATTGTTATTAGTGAGTATACAAGGCCTGAGCTGTAACGTTACCCAAGGGTTGTCGTAACAGGCCAACCGATGTAGAAACGCTGTTGGCTGTCGGGTGACACGCTATTCCGTGCACGGATCGCTTCTTTGCGCATAAATCTGGTGGAGTGCGCCGACACCGTGACACCAGGTCAGATAAACTCCATCGGTCAGCTGGCCAACAACGGCGATGAATGGAGTTGGCAGTCGCCTCATTACGATCCCTGTGGCTGACGTTAGCCAAGAAAGACCCCGCTAGACGCATTTATGCGTCTCGTTTGCAGAAGTGCGTTTTGAAACACCAGCTAAAGCTGCTATGCTACGGTTTGAACGCGCCTGCCCGTACTTGGGTCGTTAAAACGTTAGTGAAAGCCGTCTACACGAACGCTGCTAGCGTTAGCATTCGTTGCCATGTTAGCCAACAACTCAAACAATGGCTACCTTCGTCGGCTAGCAGGCTGCTAGGCTACATCCACAGCCTCGAGTCCCGGCCCGTCCGGTGCAGCTGTCGAAGGAAACGTCACTTTTAAAACGAAGCCGCATTTCACGGTCAAACCTAGAAGCTGCTCATAGAACAGACGTCCGTCGCCGCGGTCCTCTGGTTGGCGACATCATTATACCTGTCAAAGGCGTCTCAACAACACCTTTGTGACTCCCTTAGATTGACAAGCAGCAGAACCAATCAGCGTTACGCGTAGATACGAAGGCGGAGCAAGACGTTGCCCGAGTCGAGTCAAGCGCAGTCGCCTCCTCCGCAGTCAGGACACAGATTGTCAGATTTTGTTGCACTACTAGTTGATATCATCGCACAAATAACAGCTCGTCTGCTGACATTAACCTTGGGGCTGTCAGCAGTGCACAACAAGATTAAAAGTCGCTCAAAGGAGCTTAAACATTCATTAACATATAATCTTCATGTAAATGTTAGAAACAATGTCAACTGTTTAAAACCAACAAAGTAAAAAAACCGACATATTCTTCGAATGGCCTGTTCCAATATTGCAATCACGGCCTTTAATAATCAATGATGTTATAATATAGCCTACCATCTCCGTTTTCATCATTTTGGAAGCATTTACTCGCTGTAATAAAAATGTGGAAAAGACTGAATGTCTCTTTATGCAACTGAGGAGGTATCTTACACTGCTTTTGTTTTATGTTAGTACCAATCCTAACAAAACAATAATTAATCAAAAGCAGAAACTGTTCTAATAAACTACAGTCAAAAAGTCCTTTGGAACGATATTCTGTCTCATATCAGACATTAATTACTATTAAAGTATGAACATAATGCAAAACAAATCACAAATAATCACACACATCAAATAGCATAAAATATGTTTCTTTTTAGTTATTAAAATTGATTTTCCATTTTCATCACAGCCAAAGTTAAGAAATGAATGATCTTATTAATAAAAACAAGAGTCAAAATGCCTACAGACAGTAAGTAAACACAGTGATTTCTCAAAATCATAATCTGGCACAAACCTAAAGACATGGAATCTCAACATGGCAAAGCCAAGGGGTAAACGTCTTCAAAACAACATACAATTTAATGTTAATTTCTGCAGGCTTTGAGGCTAAGCATGTAATATGCTTATAAAGTGCTATAATGTATAATAAAGATTAACAGCATATAATAACCATTACATTATATGATCTGATGCCAAGATGCCTTAAGAAATGCTGTCAGAAGATGATTGGAATCATTTTCATTTGAGTCTTTATCCCTCAAAATTGTTTTTTCCACATTACTCGTATGAATTTTAATTAATAAATACTCCTTCAACAGTGTATCCAAACTCTGATGTTTCCACAATTTAAATGACAAAAGAGTTTATCCACATTTGTACAAATCTAGCTACTAGCGAGCAGCAGATCAGTTCCCACCGAGAGCATTAAGTGGATCATCAAATATGTTGCTTGTATCTGCTGCTGTACTGGTCTCTTGTGACGGTTGCGTCTTCTTCGATTTTTGAGGAGCCTTTGCCACTGGTTTTACTGTGTTTGGTGAGAAGATGTCATCTATAAAGATTAAGTGTTCAAGTTAATGGCATAGATAGCATGCAGTACAAAAGAACATGCCTTCATGTACATTATTAATGCTTACCCATGTCATCATCAAATATTGACTTGGTCTCTCCTTTTGTCTTAGGCTTTTGTTTGGGTTTTACACTGTCTGTCAGGTCAGCGAAAATGTCTATGTCATCATCAAACAGGCTGGCATCAATGCTCTTCTCTTTGTGCCTCTTATGACCTTTAGATACAGTGGCTATATCATCCTGTGGACACAGAAATTCAGTCAAAAAAGCAACAAAATAAAATAAATTACTGACTTTAAAACCACAATGTAAAAGAAAAGTACCTGGAAAATGTCCTGCTTTGAAAAACTACTGCTATTTTTGATTTCTTTACTACTTGTGGACGAGGGAGTGGAGCTGTTGCTGACTCCGAAGAGGTCTTCATCATCGTCTTCCAAAAAGGTTGAGGCCTTGGCTTTCTTAGTAGCCGACTTTGGCTTGACCTTTTGGAAAAGGTCATCAGTGTTGTCATCAAAAATGGATGGGAGTGTGCTTTTGTCTTTATCTTTTTTCAGTCCCACCTCACTACTGGTCTGAGGTTGTGTGGTTTTGGACTGTCTGGTGGATGGTCGGCTAGTACTTGATGTGGCGAACAGACTATCAGAGCCAAATAGGTCGTCCTCACCCAGAGGTGGAACGACCTTGGTAGTGAGGTTGTCCTTATTAGAGTCCTTCTTTCCAGCATCCGTTGATACTGGCAGTGTTAATACAGAAGGCCTGGAGATTTCAGAAGGTGACGGTTGAGTAGGTGAAGAGGCAAGCAAGGCTGCAGGGACAGCTGAATTATGTAGTGTGGGACCGGGTTGTATTTTGGTAGATTTGATCGTAGGAGGTAAAACTAAACCAGATGAACTGGGGTTTGGCAACAGACCATCTCTACTTAGGGTCTCCTCTCTCTCTTCCACAGATTTCTGGGCAGCTTGCTGCCTAGCAGCTCTGGACTGGGGTCTCCGATGTGATGAACCTTTGACACGACTCTACATGAAAAAAGATGTTCACTCACAAAACACATCAGAAATCCATATAAATAGAAAATTAACCAAAATCTAAACTTAAAACTCTAGGAGGGAAAAACTCACTTTATGTGTGCTCTGCAGAGCTGTAACCTGGACTGGGGCATCAAAGCTGACTCCTCCCTCCTTATCTGTCTGGGCTCCAATAGGAGATGTGGCAGGGCTTGGACTCAAGCTGGAGCTGGATACCCCAGATGAAGAACTAGGAGCCATAGGAGGGACAGCACCAGGAAGTAATGCAGCAGGGTTAATCAAGAGATTTGCCTGAATGTAAAAAAAACAGATGTTCCAATGTAACATTTATTAGGGCAACAAAGGTACTACTGTAAGACTATTAAACAGACATCATTATTAAATTACTCTACAACTGTTTCTATGCTTCACCAACAGTATCTCAGTCGGTTTCAATCAGATCATTCAGAAGAAAATGAGAAACTGAGACTGTGGATGAAAATGACAAGAGTCAATGCAAGAGTAACACCTAGTGAAACTAAAAGAGAAAGAGAATTCTTTCAGTTTGCAAAGTCAAATCAAAACTGAAGATTATTTTCATTTTGTTCATTACTCTAGTGTATTTAAGCCACAGAGTGGAAATATTAAAGAAGAAAGCATGTAAGTGGGAATAGAAGCACCAAGAGACAAATGCCAGGAATGAGGACTTTCAGTAAACACAACAAAGAAATTACTTGAAGTTTCCCAATCCTTGATGAGGAATCTTTAGGTTTTACAGGACTTGGTTCAGGTTTCTGTATGGTCAGATTACAACAGGATCAGAATTGTATCCAATAAAAGGCAGTTTCCATGTTCATTTATGATGCAAATAACGCTGACTTTGAAGAGGCCTTATTAAAAAAAGTATTAAAACAGGTAGTAACACAAAAAGCAATTTCCACGGTCATAGGTGTACATATGTTGATGGCCTCAAAACAGTTACTGATAAATAAAACTAAAGCATACAGTTGCAGTGGACTCACCTGATTCTCCAACACAGACTCTGGACTGGCTAGTGGAGCTTTTTCACTAGATTTACTGGGCTTCTCTGCTATTTTCTACCAATGAACACAAAGAGTAAAAACATATAAATATATAAAACTGTTTAGAGAAAAGTGTGTTCAGTTCAAACATTTAAACAACTAATACAAATACAAAATAGGAATCTAGTCCAATCAAATAGCTACCGGAGGAGCCTTTGGCTTGGTAGAGCTGAAGAGGTCATCGTCGCCGTCATCTGCAAACAGACTCTGTGCTGCTGACTTCACTGAGTTGAGCTTGGAGCCCTAAAAAATAAACCCAAATCATTGGTTCTCACACACAGAATGAAGTAGACTAAGGCATATAACTTAGGCAAAGCTAATTATAACTAATACACTGACCGCAGCTTTTCCTGAGGTAGCAAAGAGGTCGACATCTGGGTCATTGTCTTTCTGCTGAGTGTGACTGAACAACAGCTCCTCGTCCTGGAACACACCTGTGCTCTTCGCTTGCGGCCGATCCTCTGTGAGCTGAGAAAATAAACATACAGAGACACATTCTAGTGCTTAAGTAGAAGTACATCGTGTCTTCACATTATTCGTTTGTTTACTTTAAATCCTGCACACCTTTCTTGCTGTAGATTTAGTAGAAGTAAATATTGGATCATTCCAATCCGAATCATCTTCCTCCTCATCGTCAAACAGACTAAGAGTGTTTGTTTTGACTTTCTGCTCCTTCTTCTCCTCTTTAACATTTGGTGGTGGACTGTCCTTGGAGATGAAGCTTTTGTCATTGTCATCTTCATCCAGTGGACTTTTAGTCAGTCTGCTGTCAAGGACATCAATGCCTCCAAACAGACTGACAGCTCCAGCAGGCTTCTTTTTATTTTTACTACTGTCTGGCGATGATGACGACGATGATAAGAGCGCCTCAGAGGTCGTTGCTGATGGCTTCTCCTTCTCAGGCAGTTTGTCCTCTGCAGTTGCTTGAGAAACTGCAACCTCTTGTGTTTTTTCTAACACAGAGGACAACTGAGAGGTCACAGCAGGAGTCTGAGGAATACATTTAAATATTCTCAGTGTGGAACATAATGCAAATTAAACCGCATAATAAGACAGAGCCTTTTTAATGCTGCTGTTGTGTAACAAACCCATGGAGCCATCTTGAGTGTTAATTAAATGAAGTTAACTGAAGCTTCAAAAGGGTGTCTATGAACTGGGAATATTTAAGACTGCATTCAAATGAGAAATGCTAAATAAAACCACTATCTTGGTACACTTACATTAGCAGCTGGAGTGTTGCTGTTATCAGCAGCTTTGATGCCAAATAGTGGCCCTTTATCATCATCTTCATCCTCAAACAAGAGAGCAACTCTCTGAGGTTTTTTCTCACTAAACAAAGAGTAAGAAAAGGTGCAAATTATTCACTCACTTTAATAAGCATAATAAAAGTCTTTAAGATTTCAATACAGTTGATAATAAACATACTGCTGAAAAAGAGCATACCTTGTATCTTTTGTTGGCACAAACAGGTCATCATCCTCCTCCTCATTAAAGAGACTGCTCTTTTGAGGGGTTTTGGCACTGGGGAGACTGGAGGGAGCGCTCACACTGGCCTTCATACCTCCTGTCTTGGCCTCTGGCTTTGTTGCACTACTTTTGGGAAGTAGCCACTGGTCCTGTCATTCAGCAGGTCAGTCGACAGATGTTATTACAGGTAATCAATTATTGTTATGCAGAAGAGAAGAATGAATCAACTTAACAACATACCTCATCATCGCTGAAGAGAGAACTGGACACAACCTTACTGGGTTGTGGTGTGGTGGCTTTAGCTTGATGAGGTTTTGGTTTCGCTTTAGAAGCAGTCGCAAACAAATCCTGCAAGATGAAGAACTAAGTTAATGTAACTTGCTCACAGAACAACCAAATTGAGTTTTAAGTATGTGACATTATTTTTCCCCACCTCTTCTTCCTCATCATCAAATAATGACAAAGGAGCACTGCTGCTTTTATTCTGAGCTGTAGGTTCAGGTTTAGCCTGACTCTTAGAGGTGGTTGAAAATACCTATAAGGCAACGTAAGGCAAACATACATATATAAAGTAACTGAAACATACACATGTATTGCTATGACTTTTAAGACAAAAGAATCTAACTTGTGCATCATCATCATCAGAGAAGAGGCCTCCTGACTGTGGTTTCTGAGTCTGCTTGATGGCATTTTTCCCAATATCTGGAATCACCCCATTCTGAAACACACAATGAAGACTTCATATAAAATACTGGTACAGAGAAAGGAGATGAGAATTGCATCAACGGCAGAACGGGACAGCAGTATGCTCCAGACTAAATCGAACATGCCCTTTTCACAGATTACCTCAACTGACCAAATTAATGGCACCAGTTACTCACAAATGAGGCTGTGAATAATTGTACAGGAGGAATGAGCTCTAAACATAAAATCTTTGTAGATAACCACTTGAGTATGTTATAGAATGCAAAACAAAACAGACATTCTAGTACCTAAAGCCCAGGATATGTTTTTATGGGCTAAAAATGACATTTTGCTTGTCAAAACACAGCATTCGATTTTGTCAGGAGTATATTGTTAGACAATATGTACCTCCTCAGATTTTTCAGATTCCTCACTAGTAGATGGTTGACGTTTTTTAAGGCCTTCCCTGAGTAAGCTTTTAGTGCCAGGGCCAAACATAGAGATGGCCCCTGCTGGCATCTGAAAACAAATTAACAACATATAAAGTCATCCACTTGCCACAAACACTATAGAGATATACCAAACAAAATCTGTACTGTATAGAGCTGTTAGGTCTGTTGAACTGTCTGTTCCTCTACCTTTTTGTCAGGGGGATTGCCTTGATCTTCCGCTACGTCCTTCTTACTCTGAGCTTGAGTTGGTGCACTGAACTTCTCACTGAATATCTCACCATCCTCATCTTCATCAAAAAGGGCAATGGCCTTCTTGGGTCTTGGGTCTGGGTCTTTAATAACTGAAAGAAGGACACACCCAACACAAGGCTTAAGGATGACAATCCTCCTTGAACTTGAATTGTGACACTATTCTTACAAACTCACCAGGGTCAGATGTTTTCAGGCTTTTACCAGAAAAAAAGTCATCATCCTCCTCGTCATCAAACAGCCCACCTCCTCCAACGACACCAGCTCCTGTAGAAACCTCTTTGGAAGCAGCACCGGTCTGGGGAGCTCGAGTACCATTTTCCTTGGTCTCCACTGAATCAGAGTCATTCTCTGAACTGAACAAGTTGTTATCTGTAGAGAGAAAGTTTTGTATGAGGATGATGATACAGATAAGTCAAATGTCATGAAAGTGATTGCTACTACCTGGGAATATTAAAATGCCACCGGGAGGAATCTTCTTTCCACGTTTGCCAGAGTCTTTAACAAATGCACCATTATGTGAATATCTGTTTGTCCACTTTTGGTCTGTACACATTTTATCTACACCACTATCTTACCTGCAGTTTCATCTGCACTTTTGCTTTTGCTGCCATTCAGTGTCTTTTTCTCTTCAGACATGGGACGTTTTGGTGCCTCAGAGAACAGATCTTCCTATTTAATACAACACAAATAAAATTTTGACAGCACTTGAGTTCCTGTGCTGTGAGTTAGACTGAAGGACAGTGAGCAGTGAAAATCTTTTCATTTGACGCACCTCATCATCATCGTCAAACAGGCCTTTCCCACCACTGAAGAGGCCACTTTTCCCTCCAAATGGAGAGAAGTCATCATCTTCCATCTTTGGGGGCTTGAACATGTCATCACTATCCTCATCAGTTGCTGTTACAACATACACACACGGCATTAAGCTACATATTAGGATCAATGGGTCTGTTGCAGAAATAAGTTAAATGATAAAAGAATGAATTGCAGTAATGAATGGAAGTTAATCTACTTCCTACCCTGTGGTTTTGCAGGCTTTGGTGTTTTCCTGCTTTTATTGTTCTTCTTAGATGTCAATGCTTCCAAAAAAAAAAAATGACATGGTAAAAAAAAAAAAAGACCCATAAGGATGCACATGCAGTGATGGCACTGACTTAAATGGAAATGTTGATGCTTTTATAAAAAAAGCTTTACGAACAAACAAACTAACATTAAGAGTGACTAGTCATGGTTATAGTTTGATAGTGATAACTTACATGCACAATCTGCCTCTGGTTTGTTAACGGGTTCACCTTTGATTCGGGCTGCCAGCTCATCAGCAAAAGATGATGGGCCTGTGTTCTAAATGTGAAAAAAACACAGCATATTTTCAACTTTGAACAACTTCCTGAAATCATTTATAAAAAAATTCCACACATACTCTTCTAGTTCTTTGTATTATCACAGGTATACCTTTGAGTTATCGTCATCATCATCATCGTCGTCGTCAACATCACCATCTTTGTCTGATTCTCCAAATATGTCAGAATCCTCCTCCTCGTCTTCATCATCCTCATAACTCAGCACGGATGATTTCTAAGCGAGTGTGCAAAGAGAAATCAAACTTCTGTACATATATTATTGACTATAATCACTGATGTCCTGGGCAACAGATGTCAAACTTACCTTCTTAATAATATTGTGAGCTTCAACCTCTTCCTGATTAAAGTCATCATCTGAATGCTATAAAAAATGTAATAAATGCAATGAGATTTTGCATTCTCTTGTTCACGTTACAAGAGAAATACTGAGAACGAAGAAAGGGGCCTTACAACTGCTGCTTTGTCGTCTTCACTATCAATCACACTGTCTCTGTCACTATCAACTGACATTTCTGGAAAGATAACCATACACATGGAATGAACACATTAAGACTATTAATAAACCAACACTGCCAAGAGATGTAAGGTGCCCAAAGAAGCTGTTATGCATTTATTACCATCACTTGAGAGGTCACCAAGTCCAACATCATCTTGTTCCATGAAAGGCTGGGAGCCAATCAGATAGGGAAGTGGTCTGTCCACATAAAGATCCTAAAAGAACAGAGACATACTGAGACACAGGCTGAGGTGCAATTATGGAAAGATAAAATAATATTTACAGAAATACTCTTTCGTTAAAATGAAAAAAAAACACACCTTGGGCTCTAGTATGGCCTCTGCTCTGTCAGTAACCTCTTCATCCTCTGAATCTGAATTTCCTGCTTTAATGTCCAAGTGCTCAAATGCAGACTCTAGCACTCTTAGACCGTAATGTACTGCTTCTTGTATTTTAGGGATCAATTCTGCCTCCTTCTGCTCTCGAGTCTTCTCCTTAATTTGAATAAAAGACAGTCAGAGGACATTGCAAGGCTGTGGGAAATGTAGCCACATACAGAAAAGTAGTTTTTGGTAGTTTCAGATTTTTCATACTGGTTGTTGTTTTGTCTTTTATATGCTGATCAACCTTAGGAGAAAATGGAATGAATTATATATATGTATACCTGCTCAGGCTGTTTCTCTACAGCATCAGCTTTAGGTACTGCGTCTTCTACATCTTCATCATACACTCTCTGCAAAAAAGCACAAATAACATGAGGTTCTGTTTCAAGTGAAAACAACCTGATCAGATTTTTCTTCTTCTCTCAGGTAACAATATATACTTTTACTTTCACAATTAGTAAAAATGAACTCACATATGTGCTCTTATTTGTAAAAACATCCACCTTCTAATTATCATTATCATTGTCATCAAACTTGTCTAATATGTTACAAGTTATAATATTACAACTTAAACTGAAATACAAAAAGTAAATGAATACTTTACATTTTCTATAAACTGTGTATTGGAGAGCATGAGAAAATCATTAAAGACAGAGTGCAAGCAGCTGTCTGTGGCCTTCGTATCCCGGATAAGACTATCCAGCTGCTTTTCAATCTCGTGTGTTTTTGACAGCATCCTCTGGGAGAAGTCTTGGAGAAACAGGAAGAGCTACGAGGACAGAACAGTTACTTGCATAAAATCAAAGTTGAAGAAAATTAAAGTTAAAATAGGAGGCAGAATAACATTTCTCACTTACCCCAGAGTCAGCTGCCAAGGACCAGTTAGCACTGTTCTGCCGCATCTCTTCAAGTGACCAGGGTCTCTCCCATATCTGAGCATCTTTCTCTGACTGTTCAGGCCTATTGGGCCCATTTGCAATTCCCTGTGCCACCCCACTCATCTGCAAACAAATCGCTAAATGAATTATAATTCACAAAGATTTCTGAACAGCTATCATTAATAAATGTCAAAGGAGAAAAACAAGAAAAATGTGTGGCTAGTGTAACAATGTAGTTCACATATGTATTCTGATTTGCATTGGTGAAGCATTTTATTGCTGAGACAGTGTGAATGTAAAAAATGGATGCAACAAGTGGTCTTGGTCACATTATATCTAAAGCGAAAGTCACAAACTGAACTCATAAAACTGTGGATACGCCACAGACGTAATCTCAAACAAACTCTCTGGTAGTGTGACAGCGTTTGCAGTAAAACTAAAACTTATTGACAGTCTTATTTCTTACTGCAGACCTTGCCTAAATCTATCTAAATGTACATAAAATATAAAAAAGTAAAATAAATCTGTGACAGGACAAAATAACATTCAGTAAATGCAGAGATATCAATAAGGCCAAATATCACACAAATGATTCCTCCCAGCAAATAACCTCCACCTACTGAAGAACTTTACCCTGGTGGAGGGTTTAAAATGGCACATTGTAAAAATAAACAGGAACAAAGATCAGTTCCTTAGTTTGTGTATAGACGTGTTCATGTTGTATATGTCTGTATATATATATATCTGTACATATGAGTACGGTTCAGTGCATTCTTTTTCGTACAGGTTGCCGATGCTACTGGTTGGGTATAATAATCAAATACACGCTACCTTCGCCAACTCAGAGTCAATGGTAACACACAGGTTGGCACAAAAAAGTTAACGGGACGGAAACTTCTAGCACTACCTTCTCTTTATCTAACTAATAGCTGCAGCATAATTAGCGTTACTGCTGCACTTGCAACACATCAAGCTAGCTTTGGTTTTAGTAATGACGCAACAAATTTGCGGAAGACAACCTGTTGCATCCATATAAAGTTGCCTAACGCCTGTTTCCTCTTACTAGCTTTCACAATCGAACCGATTCGCTTCTGCAAGAGAGAAAGCAGGGACTGCTTGTTAGCAGCTAGCACCACTAACCTAGCTAACACTAACGTTAGCTTCAGCAGTTCTAGGCAATGCGGAGCGATACATTCACCCAAAATTAACGGCTCTCGTGCTTACATTGAACATCTGCGGTCAACTGCTGTCCACGGCGGTCGACTGTGGTCAGAAACGACGTAAAAAACCCGGATCGATAATGCTAAATGTGGCCTTTCCTCAATGGTCTTCTGACAGGTCAGCCATGTTCCGTCTGCAGACAGTCACCTGACTGCCGTTGCCTAGCAACCCAGCGAAAGTGGGGCGGAGTGGAACAAACGACAACAGAAGAAAAGAGGCGAAGCTTATCCGGAGCAGCTGCTGCCGCTCTAACGGCCTGAGGATGACCCGTCCACGCCACCGGCCGAAGACTGGACTCACCCTCCTCTGTAGGGTTTGTTTTCCCAACACTGAAGACACCCGAACTATGTAAAATTGGATTATGTAAAATAAGGTCATCTGATGCAGCTCCTTCAGCCTCCATCTTTGAGAAATAACCTAGAGCTGTGTTTAGGGTCATTGCCCTGTGGGAAAACAAATGATGGACCCAGATGGGAGCCTCGCTGGTTACGTTTCCCTTCAGTAGTCAACTCTCCAACAGTGTAATCAGCAAAGCAGCCCTACATCACATGTCTCCATGCTGCACAATGTGACCTACACATTCCTGAACTGTCTGTTCACCCCCTACACAACCAACAAAGACGTGATAGTAAGAACTGTCTGCAACAGACAACCGCAAAAATCACAATTAATCTAGACAAAGCAGACCGTGAACTGGGGACTTTGCTTGTAACCACTGTACTTTGGACAATGTCAAATATAAAAGAGTTCTGGGTTATTTAACACAATTTTTTGTTTTCAGTACAGTTGATCTTCTCTGAAGATCTTTTTGGGAATAACATCCTGTTTAAATTGAGAGACAGAAAGCAACATTCAATACACTTGTACTGTAAGTGCCAAGTGCAAAAGTTGTAACATTATAACAAAATGTAAAAAGAATGAGTTGACCTTTATGCAACAGCTATAACAAAGAATTTTAATCATATAAAATTGTTTTCCAAAAGAAACTTTAACAAAATAAACGTATAACATTAACAAACAAGATGTGTAACTGGGTACAATTCATAAAGTTATTTCAAATTCAACACATTTCTTTCACTAATAATTGGACAAAAAGAAAGAAACATAGGTGTGAATGGTATAATACAATGAATTCCCTTTCAGGATCCCTGCGTTGTACGTGCTTTCTGTTATGGCTGGCTGTTACGACCATATGTAAAGCCCAAGAGATGAAAAAGCTACTCTAAAAATATTTCCTGTTGAGGTTGATGTGGATTATAAAAACTATACATAGAGTCAGTTGACACATTAAGAACTTTTGAATAGTGCCAGTGTCTGGAATGAATTCAACGCAGGCTGTTGTAGGCACTCAAGTGCAGAATATGAAACACATGCACTGCCCACATTTTTACATATTGCATTAGCTCAATAATAGATAACTATACACAAAATAATACAAGCAAGTAATCTGCATACAACTCTCATATTAAACTATTTTACAGAAAGACATATACTGTATATTTCTCTTGTTGCACTACCCTTAAATGATGTAAAGCTTTAGCCTCCATCACTGTCTTCATTCTAAAATTACTTTATGCATTAATATACAGCATTATAGTACATTTGTATTACAGTGGATTAGAATAGTGCAAAATTGAGCAGATTATTAAGGCAACAAAGTCCTGAAAACATCTATTACACTAAATCACATGCTGTAACCTGGTTGTGTTGAGAAGTAACATAACTTGCATCAATCATTTTAGCCTCCTCCTCAGTGGGTGCTGTGCCGCCATATTCATCAGTTGCTTTTGACTCCTTCTGTACCTCAGACACTTCTTGCTTCAAATCCACTGGAACTGGATCCACTGCGCTCTCAGTTTGATTTGGGTTACCTGGATTATGTCCTCCTGTTTTAAGCTTTTCATCACAGATCACGTCCTCTTCCAACGGATTCTCTTCTTCCTGCTCCTTGATCATTAAATCCTCATTTTCCTCAGATTCACTAGTATCCTTCTCCTGTTCATCCTCCTCCATCTCAGGATCTTCCTCCACCATAGTGCCCTCTTCATCATCACTGTTATCCGTCATCTGCTCTTCTTGGCTGCAGCTCAGTGTATCCATAGGCAGAGGCTGCCAATAATCATACAGCTTACCCTAAGTTAGGGACAAACGAGAATCACACACAAGAAGTTGTTCCTCAAACTCATGAATTAGATTCTATTAATCATGTATTTATGAAGTGTGTGACTACTGTACATGGAGAGGCCTGGTCCTCTGCAGGAGCATCTGCCACTTGGTGTAGATCCTGGCCACCAGGTCCTTCACCTGAGGGGAGAGGTAAGACGGTTAACTAGTGATAGGCAATTTAAATGACTGCATCATGCAATCTACCCAGCAATCATTTTTAAATTAGACCATTATTATTGTTATTACGTAAACAATTCACAATAATAGTTTTTTTGTTCTTAGACATCTTTTAAAATCATGCTTACCTTACTCCGGTATAGACATTTCTCACTCTCTCTGATGTCACACTTCACATGCGTTTCCAACTGAGAACACAGAATCAAGAGCTCCCCCTGAGAAACATAAAGAAAATAACACTATTAAAACCTAGAAACATTTACTCAATTTCCCCCAACACACCCCAACCAAAAAAATTAATACAATTTAACATTGGTCATACTTTACCTTCTGTTGAGCTGGAAAAAAATGAAAGTTTGAAGCTTCGTTTGCCAAGGTCAAAAGACTATAGCAAAGGTAATAGGCCTGCAACACATTAAATAAAATCAGACAAAAGGACAGAAAACTACATAATGGTAAAACAAGGTCCTTTCTCAAACACAAATGATTAGTCATAAAACAGATGTATTAATAGATCCTGCTTTAACACATTCGGACCTGCTGATCTAAGATGGCCATGTCTTCCTTATCTTTCTGGCTCTTGCCGGGGGCACTCAACATAGCACGGAGAATGGTGGAGGGCTGCATACGGGGCAGGTAACGCCTCAGTCTGGAGAGCTAAACATATTGCAAAGGAAGAGAGAGAAAACTTCATTAGTAAAGACATTTATAACATTGTGATCACTTAATTTTTAAAAACAGTCTAAGATAACTGTACATATTTCATCTAGAGGAAATTATCTGTTTAACTCACACTAAATCCGCCTACCTGAAACACTTTTTCTGTAGGTGTGTAAGTGCACTTTCTATCCAACAGCTTAGAGATCATAGACAGGCTCAGATGCCGTCGCAGTTGCCTTCCCAAATAAACAGAAGTTAGTATTTTTAATGGGTTAATAAATATTTACTAGACATACAGAATACCAACACAATGGATAGATAAAAAGCAAAGACAACTTACCTTCCACGGGTGCTGTCAGGCAGCATTTGAACTAGTTGGCACATGTTGTGGTGGTCATCTGTTAGATCTGTGTAAGCCCGACAAATTCTGGGCAACTACAGCATTTAAATAAATTCATTAAGTACTATCATAATAAAAAACCCAACAAATGCACAAACATTAAATTATATAATGAAAATTCCACTAAATATATAATTAATCTGAAATGGATAGTGAAATAAAAAAAATCTGCTGCATGCATGCACTGACCATGTTGTCCCAGCTCCTGATGTTGTTGACAAGTTTATACTGTAAAGGGTACAGTTCAACACTGGACTTGAGAATGAGCCTTGGGTCTAAGCCAATCCTTCCCAGCACAGTCAGCAGCAGAAGTAGCTCATCATCACTGTACGCTCGTGGACAGAGGCCCATACAATAAGACAGGTACTGGAGACAGGACACACAGCCAGGTAATGCACGATCTGCATGGTGAGCTGTGACAAAAATGAGACCATACTGTTCTTATCAGACATCTGTTTTCTATTGCATCTGACCTTCAAGATGTTGTTGCAGTTGTGCTCAGGGAAAGTGCTCAGGTCCTTGTTACTCGAGGGAGTCTCAATTGTGACGTTCTCATCCTCACTGCAAAGAAAAACCATGATATTCAAATAAATCACTAACTTACTAGCTAAGCAAATACACAATCACATGTATTAGTTCAGTTTGGCTTCAATAAAAAGCAACACAGTGAATTCCTCATTTTTACTCACAGCAAATCTCCCTCTGTAAATGAAGGCTGCAGATTCTCAAAAGGAAAGAGGGTAACAAAAGCTACTCCCATGTTCATTAGAACCAGCGTCACATCAGCCAAACTGGGCACCCACACTTTAAATTGCTGATTTCTGTTCTTCACTGAAGAGAAAAAGCACAGAGAAAAAATATCTGGCAACATGTCTAAACAAATTATAGCGAGAGAATGACTTGAATTATTGTGTAGAAAAAGACAACAACCTCTCTGATAGGCAGCAGTGCAGGCAATGTCACAAAGAGCCTGTAGCATCATTTCAGACACCAGCCTCTCACTGTTGACTGACATCATCTAAAAACACGATGAACAACGACGCTTTACTCCTACAGCCCTGATATTAAGACAAAAACATTACTAAACAATTTGCAAGAATATGCATAGCCTACCTTGAATAAGAATCGGGTAACCGGAGCTGGACAGAACGAGTACTCATAAGCTTCCTGGAACAAACCAATAGTCACATGTAGTCTTAGTTGAGCAGGGCTGGACCTGATAGGAAATGAAAGAACAGATGTTGAGAGAAAAATGTAGAAATTAGTTTTTTGCTAATTGAATAGTTCAGTGAGGCTCCAATACATATTATATTCCAGTGGTAAATTTGTTTTGTTTTTGCTTACCAAAGAAGGGTTTTCTGTGCTGCTCCCTGTGGATTGACCATGCACTGTCTGAGCTGCAGTGTATCCTGGTTGAAGATCTGACCAAATTTCTCCAGATTAAAGGCTACTTCCCCTGGTGGGACTTCTCTAATTGCATTGGACATCAGTGAGTAACGCTGCAAAAACTCCCTGGGGAAGAAAATGTCACAAAACAATAACCCAAATTACACTTAACTGCTGTAACTATGCATCTCAATGACAAGAACTAATACGTCCGTGTGCTTCCACATGACATACTGTTGCTCCGTGGAGATGCCCTCCTCTTGGTTCTCCTCATATTCAGCTATTCTCAACAGGTCTTCTTTACAGGCAGTTAGTAGCTGTGTCTCAATCTCTTTAGCTCTGTTGGATATAAATTTGAAGAAAATTAATACATCTCAGCTACTGTAGCTCAAGTGAAAAGATAGCACGGTTGAAATGTTGTGAAGAATATACTTTTTAGTGGTGTTTATTTCCATCAGCATCTGATCAAGGCTATTCTTGTAGATGCCTGAATTTGTGGTGGACGGCAGTGGCTGCTGTGGAGGGAAAAACAGACCTTTAACAAACACCTTTAACTTAAAGGTGAAATTATTAACAAATGTTCCTGACTTTATGTCCAATATGGAAAAGCCATGTGAAGCTTACACTTCTCGACTGACAGCTGTGATGTCCAGGTGTGCTTGGCTCTGAAAAGGCTCCCTTTTCTGGTGTATCTGGTGGCTTTGTAACACGTTCCATCATCTCCTGCAAGGAAAGCAGCTGCTCCTCTTCACTGCTGTGTGAGCTTTGGGTTAGATCCAAGTCTAATGCGAAGCTCAGGCCAAGCTCTACATCTATGGGATCCTCTTCACCAGCCTGCCTCTTTAGAGGGGGAGACTGAGAAGAGGTGGACATAGGCGTTTGTTTGGAGGCAACGATGCCAGTCTCTGAAACGTTTGAGCTAATCGGGACAGGAGAAGTGACTTTCTCATCAGCTTTAACACATTTTTCTTTAAGCGGTTTGCCTGAAGAAGCAATAGGGCAATTTTTGAGGGGTTTGTCTGTAAAACAGAGATGTTCATTGTTCTTTAGTGAAGGTTTTAACCGCACCAGAGTCACAGTTGGAAAAAAGACTTTTTGGTCCACTACATGAGGACTCGTTACTGTTGAGGTCTGAGTTTTATGACAGGTGGGTCCATTAACTCTGGTACTTGAGCTAGTTGCAGTACCAGATGAGCAACACTGATCTGAAACAGGCAATTTGACAGTTTCACAATCCAACTTGGGTTTTGCCATCTTGTGTGTGGGGCTGACTACATAGGTCATAGGATCAGGGGTAAAGAGCTCATCTACATCATCAGGTACTACTGGCCGTTTTCGTGAGTGGGCTGTTTTATTCCGTTTTGACGCAAGATGACTCTGAGAACCTGAATTTGTTTTGGAGGCTGGTCTGGGAGTACAGATGTTAGGATTTCTGCTTTCCCCCTCTTGTTTATCTCTGCTTGGGGTCTTTAATAGTATGACTGAGGTATTACAGGAAACATGACCAGATTGATTGCTGCCTAACAAAACTTCAGGTAAGTTACTAGTGTCTTTCCGGGGAATGTTGCCAGATAAATTGCTTGATGTAGTCTTGTAATTTTCCTCAACTCTTTTGTTAAAACTGACCACACAAGATTTTGGAGGTGATCTCAACTTCACAATCTGACTTTGACAGGAATTTACTAATGCCTGCTTTGCCCCCATTGGAGGTGGTCTTGTTAGACAAGTTTTGGGTATGGATGAAGGTTCCACACATGCCGATTGGTGGAATGGCTCTGTGGTTCTGGGTGACAGCTTCATGTCTGGAGAATGCCTTGATAACAAGACTTGGGAAGTGCTGAGTGAGGTGCGATCTGCAGGTTTTGGTGTCTCTGCTTTCCAGGAGTTCACACCCTGAACACACAATTTCTTGGCAATGTTGTCAGAGTGCTCAAGATCCCACTGCTTCTTCCTAGATGAGTCCACCACTGGTAACAGAAACAGGTAGCATGTTACAGTATTAATCAAAAAGATTGTTATACTTAATAACCACTAAAGAGAAAACTTTATGTGTGTGTACTTAAATTAATTAGATAAGTACTTATTATTATTAATGAGTAGATATTAGTATTACCTGGAATTGGGCCGTTATTTGAAGAAGTTGGTTTATGTTGTTGCTAAAACAGAAAGTTAAGAAGTAAGCTCAGTATAAATAAGTAATACCAGTGTTACTGTTCATTCAGCATCATTATCTGCACCTGGGCTTTTTGCTGTATCACCTCAACACAAATGAAACACAAATTTTAACACTAGAGCCAGATTAAAAGTTGCTAGTTTATGAGTAACGACCTATAGCCTTTCTGTAATTTGGAAACAAAAGGGCTAAAAAATCAAATCAGGTTCATATTTGGATAACACAGCTAGAAAACATGAAAACACTGTTAAGTGGACATTATTTTCCCTTACGCTATATTAAACATATTACCTGAGGGGGAGCTAGTCGGCTGTACATGGTGAGCGAACCACTACTTAGAGTCACAGGAAGCCTGTGTAGCTGGACAGTCGGTATGGAGAACTTTGTCTCACTGGATTGAGCCTAACAGAGTAAATGTTACAATTTAGGATCAAGTGACTGCTGAGGTCATATACTGGGTAAGATTATAAACATGAATACTTTTAAACAATACCTTGTTTAATTCCTGACTTTTTGGTGTTACAGTTTTACTTCCTGAGTGAGACTGAGTGACCTTGGATTCTATGGCTTGATCTCTCCTAATGTGGGAGGATGGTGAGTGGTTGCTTAAATCCCTCATGAACTGAGAAGACGCAGGGTGAGGAGATGAGTACTGTGGCCTGTTAGCTAAGGTATCCATTTTAGTTGTGCTGATTGTAGCAATCTGTGGTTGACCAAAGCATTGTGGAGGTCCCAGTCCGTCCCTGGCATGATGGGGCCTGCCAGTGCTAGTTGGGCTGCCATGAACAAACACTGGTGAATGAAATGTTCCTAAGGTATTAGAAGCATGCCAAGGTGGCCCTGGTCTGTCCCTGCGAGACAGCTCAGGGTTTTGCAGTGGCAAAATTCTCCTGGTTGGTGGTTGAGAAAGTCGGTTCTGGATCTGAGAGGGCTTCATTGGAGTCTCTTGGTGACAAGATGATAAATTGGGTTGGAGGTACTGCTGGATTGTATGGTCCTTTCCTAGACCACAGTGAATAAATACAACATGATCAATATCTAAAGTCACTTGAATGACAAGTTTGAAGTTGAACATGGCCACTGGTCACCAAGTTCACTAAGCACATTAGATCAAAGTAGCTTTTTTGCATGTTAGCAACCTGATACCTACCTTTAGTCTTAGCACGAGCAGAGCGGTATTCTGTGACAGTCCTGCAAGAAAGTCAAACAAGGTACACAAAAAAATATAGCTTAGCTATTTACGTAGCATTAAAACAAGAACCGACGTGTGACAGAGGCGTCACTCGTAGCTACCAGTTGTTCTAGCCATCATAACCAAAACACCTGCAGACCCGACGCGAAGTTAAATATTAAGAACACAGCCATCAAACACGTTGAAGGCTTGCTTCCAAATAACTTTGACAGTACGCCAACCACGTGAGAACTTCAAAAGCAACTACACAGCTCATACAGAAAGGCAACAATGGCACTAACTGCGTTAGAAAACAGCGCGTTGCTAACGCTAGCGAGGCAACGTGTTTACATAGACTTCATGACAGTGTTTTCAGTGGACGCATGTTATGTGTGCGAGCCACTTTCACAACCGTTATGAACATTCTCACAACAGTGGCTACGTCGACCCGCGGCACACACAGTGGTGTCGATTTGCACAGCCTGACTAACTCAAAACTAATTTGGCTTCCAAGCTATTTAGCAGGTTGTTGTTTCAGGAAGTACTGTTTAGCTAACCGGCTAACGTCTTTCCAGGCTACCAGCGGCACAGAGTCTGTGTGTGTTCTTACCGAGTGTTTCCCTGGTTTTCTGTTGCCTTTCTCATTGTCAGTGTTTGCCGAATGGTCCATAATCGTAGGTAGCGTCAACAGCTGTCTTTGAGCTCCAACGCTAGCTAAGCTCACCTCATTTCCGATCCTCCCGCCTGTAGCAGCAGTTACACAGCTTCGCGCGAAGGGGATCTTGGGACTTAGAGTCAAAAGGGAAACACACTCTCTTACACTGAAATACGTACAAGTACTTCTTATGAACGTTTACCTTTTCATTCCATCTACTCCAGATGTTTACAATATTTGTCTTTATTTCTTTTCAAAATAATTACTTAAGATACATACGCCTTAGGTTTCCACACAATTGTACATTTATTTCTTCAGAGCGTTTGGACACAACCTACCCAACATGAAGGGAATTACACCTTTCAAAGAAATATCAGGTGTCGGGTGTACTGGTATAATTTTACAGACAGGCAGCCACACCAGCTGCAGAAAGTTGTCTATTCAGGTAATTATATCTTTTGGTGGTATAGTGAAATTGGGAGACCATAATTCCAGTAATGGATTTATAACTTATACAGTGTAAAACTGTTTAAAAGATGAAACACAAACTGACAGACACTATACAGACATCAACAACAAGCACCACTCGTGGACACAGGCATCTGAAAAATGAAGACAGTGTCCTGGGCAGGTAATCTGTGTTCTGCACCATCTACGTATGAACATACGTAAAGTGCAGTTGTCTTTAAAACTATCTACTGTATACTCATCATATATTACCATCTAAGAATAAACTAGTGTTCAGGAAAAAAACTCAGTTGATAACGTCAACCTTTGCTATTGTACCCAGACATTTTGCTTCACTTCTTAGCCTTTCCCTGAGCAGCCACGGCCTCCATGGCTTTGCGTACAGTCTCCTCGTCTCCCAGGAACTGCATTGGCTTCACGGGCTTCAGGTTCTTGTCGAGCTCGTAGAGGATGGGGATGCCTGTTGGCAGGTTCAGCTCCATGATGGCCTCATCTGACATGCCTGCAGAAGGTAGCGCATAAAAACAAACAGTTGTTTGACCAAAGTACATCTTTGTGCTTGTCCAATGAAAGGCACTCTGTAATGCTGCCCACCCTCCAGATGCTTAACAATCCCCCTGAGACTGTTTCCATGGGCAGCGATGAGCACCCTCTTCCCCTGTTTGATCTGAGGGGCGATCTCATCATTCCAGAAGGGCAGCGCCCGAGCAATGGTGTCCTTGAGGCTCTCGCAGGAAGGGAGCTGGTCCTCGGTCAGATCTGCATAGCGACGATCCTGCCGGAAAGACAAACAGAGTGTAGTGCAGTACATAACAGGTGAGAATGAGGAGGAGGTGATTCTGGTCTTATAAAACGATCAACTCATTTGGGAGGAGAATCCTTAGATGATTGAGATTGACTGGGTGAACACAGGCAGACATGATCCATTTGTTTCCAGCTTGACTGAACTTTTGAACTTTGAACTCATTGTCAGTCATATATTAACTATTCTTTGACAGACTGTTAGGAAAGCACATCGCTGGGCAATATCTCTAGTGTGGCCATTAGATTTAAGTTAAATTGCACCATTTTGCTGTTCATGATGATTGTGCTGCAGAAACATGACAAATCCATTTTCACTCTAAACATTTTCATTGCAGTGTTGACTCTGTTGGTTTAGCAACTGACTGCAGACATCTGTTGACGTCATGCATCTTCTTTGTCGGGTCCTGTCGGTCAATATGTACAAAAGATTTTTTCCCCCCACACATTTTAGCGGATCACATTGGCTGTGTGTGTGTGCTATAGATATCATATCTTACCTTGCTGATGATTGTGTAGTAGTCATGATCTGGGCCCATGGGGGGAGGAGGGATATCAAACGAGCGCCTCCAGATTTTCACCTGAGCCTCCCCGTGTTTGGCAGCTGTCTCTGCTTTGTTGAGCCCTGTCAGGCCTCCGTAGTGCCGTTCATTGAGTCGCCAAGTCCTGTGCACTGGTACCCACATCTGGTCAATTCCGTCCAGGACCAGCCACAATGTCCTGATGGCCCGCTTCAGCACAGATGTGTAGCAAATGTCAAACTCAAAGCCGGCATCTGTGAGAGTTAAAGACATGGAATTTAAAGCTGTTTTAATTGAAATAAATATATAATCCACCAGGACAATACAGATCTAGGATCTAACTGAAAATACAGCATGTTTTATGGATACATGTTGAACTGAAGCCAATGATTTATATTATTGATTAATCTATAATTAGTCAGTGAAAGGTTAAAAAGCTGAATTTACATTTCCATCTCTGAGCCCAAGGTGATATTTATCATGCAGACAAGCCGGACAAAATGCTTACAATCCCAAAGCTGCACATTTTCTGTTTCCTGTCACATGAAATCACCTGTACAGTCTGATTAAACTGCATTTATGTCATTGGTGTGGCCGAAGCGCCATGTGATTATCACCCTACAACATATTGTATTATAAAGCATATACATCAGGACCTTACTGTTCAACAAAAGTGAGAAATGATAACCTTGAAGAAAATGAACTGCTGAAGGCAGATTTGCCTCTAGCCCAGTTCTGCAGTGTTGGCAGGTGTTTTGCTGCACTAACTCAGCCTCTGTGCAGAAAAGCCACATAAAGGCATCACCTCTGCACGTTTGCACATATCCGGGTGCTCAGCATGTTATGTAATCGCACCGCATGAAAGAAAACACGACAGTGGTGTAATACAGAGGACGTGCTCCCCCTGCTAACCTTTCAGGGCCTGTCCGCCTCTCTTCGCCTCGTTTTCCCCGGTTTCACTCAGATCTGCGTCGAACCAGCCGCAGAACCGATTCTCCTGGTTCCAGTTGCTCTCTCCGTGGCGGATCAGCACCAACTTGTAGGCAGCCATGTCTGACGAAGTCAGTCGCTTAAATCTGTGAACTGCGTTAACTGAGCAGTGTTTTTACTGGAATTGTAAATGGCCACAATCGAGAGTCAGGTCCAGCAGCGGCCGTCACATCAGTCCGGACTTTTATCCCATGGATTGGTTCCTCCCACACTTCCTGTTTTTCATCCAATGAGAATCCGCTCTCACCCAATGACGTAGTGGGGGGCGGGGGCGTCAGTGACGGGCACAGCTTCTGACCTTCATGCAGTGATCTGCACATCATTCATTGTCCTCTAGCTGTCATGGGACAGTGGAGCGTGTTACTTAAATGTTTTGGGTCTTTGCAGATCACGTCTTAAAACAAATGCATTTATTTGTCTTTATCCAACAGTTGTGGTGGTAAATGTGGACAGTAAGGGCACAGATGGCTGAAGCTGCTTTGCTAGTGGAAATGAGAACTAAATGAATGGAGGCAATGCACTGATCTAAGTGTGCAATGCATGATCTAGTTTGCTTTTTAGAAAGCAAACTAACCAAAAAGACAGATTTTCAAACCTATTATCACTGACATGAGTGTAATATTTTAAACTGTGCACCAACGCAACAAGATGGTTACAGGACACATTTACAGTACAAGATGTCACAGGCAAATGATTAGGTGAGAATATGTTTTATTACAGCAAATAAACAAGCAGATGGTCTAGGGAACAGTTAATGAGCTAAAGAATGTTAAATGCATGTTCTTGTATCTGAAAGAACAGATATTTAAAATAGATTAATGGGATTCCATATACAAACAAACCCTCATACCAACGTTTCCAAACAATGTTAAATGTTTTCTGTGATGAAGGCCTATGTGTGTTTTATAATACTACTGTCACTACTGCAGTGAATTACATGAATGTCTCAACTGGCCGTGGCGTGAAATCCAGACATTCTGAGGCTAAATCACTCCAGTGTTTGTCAGAGATTCATTATCTTCCTTCTTCTGAGACATTCCCCAATGTTCCTCAAGATATTACACAGTGGCAGTTTTATTGCAACACATCATCACAGCTGTTTGACGCCATTGTGTAGATTATGAACCACCACAAAAACTCTTACAACAGTATGATTTTGCAATGCATTTAGGTAAATATGTCAGTTTCACCTTTGTGTATTGAAAACGTATGATTAAATTCCACTAAACTGTTACTAGATCATGTCTCCTTCTGTTCTTTGTGTTGTTTTTTATGTTTGACCACTTGCAGTGGAACTTTCAAACATTTTCATAAAGAATAAACATAGACGTTTATAGTTTGTGGGTGTCATTAGGGCTTAAGAGAAACAAACATTAGGTAACGTTTTTTACATTAGAAAACCAATGGAAACAGTTGAGATTTATTACTATTTATTTTAAGTTCTATTGCGCCTCTTAGTGGATACATTAAATCATTGCTTACAATACTGAGCAGTCAGAACTAACACTAACCCACAAAGGGAACACTTGTTTAGCAAAATATCACATTTCAGATTTGTAGCATTGGCTGTAGTCCTGAGGAAATTCACGTATGACTGCCTTTATAAAAATGATGACGCATGCTAACGTAAGTTACAGTATTAAATGTCAGATGGGAAGTTAATTCACCCACCCAGTGACCATAAAATGTTTTCTCTCCTCTTCTCTTTGATTTTCTTAGGCTCTTACACATTTTTCAGATTTTCCTTTAGCATTGGCAGACTGAAGGAGGCTGTGGTATTTTCAAAGACCTATAAATAGCTATCACCATTTCCCACTACCAGCTGCCATTTCCCCCAGTGCAACACATAAACACTGTTGCCATTCAGTACAATCTGGGCGAAAGCTGCTGTAAGACATGCGGAAACAGTAATTGTAGTCACCATGTTGGGAAAGTGTCACTGACAAGGCACGCACTGTGCCAATTCACGCCTTCACAGATAGGAAATAGGAAATGCCAGACTCTGAGTCTATAAGTCCTTTTTTGCACATTTTCCCTTAATCTTTGCTCGTTTTCTGCACATTCACTTGTTCAGCCAGTCTCCATCCGTGCTCCCAGCCCCTCTCTTCCTCTGCTTTGTGGTGGAATGTGCGTCTCAGCAGGATCTGATGAAACTGTGGTTAACAGGGTGCTGCTGTGTGCATGTGCCTGTGTTTCCATGTTTCATGTGCCTGCGTGTAGCCTCCCAGAGACAGAGACAGGACACAATTCGATAGGATCCGGTACTTTTCCCCTCATATGTGGGTAACTCCCAGTGGAAGCGCTCTAATCTAAAAAAAAAAAAAAACAACAGTCTGATCTTGGGCAGGTTTCAACAAAGCAAAACCTTTGTTGCACCATGTTTTGGTTGGTAACTGAACATTTCCCCTCCAGCTTTATTGGCTGCTGATCGTCATCATGCAGCTCATGATGTGTTCTGTGTTGTGGTTTTCAATGAACCTTCAGATTTTTTCCAAAGAGAAACAGACATTCTTGCCATATCTTCATGCTGACCCTGCCAGTGATTTAATCAAAGCCATGAATCACGTCCCTGTTGTGCATGTCGGGCTCCATGAGTCACTGTTCAATGTTCTGGCAGGAAAGCTCTATCTGTGTTTTTCAGGAACTTAACGTCAGCCCATGGCCACTGCGTGGACGATGGTGTGCTCAGACAGGGCCGTTTGCAACACTGCTCGAGGGTTGGTCTCTTGCAAAGGGTGGGAGAGCACATACAGGAAATGTCTTTTTGCTTGAATAGCTAAAGTAAATATCATGCAGTTGGCACTCCAGAGAAGCGCCTGGCTCTGCGTCTTCATACCCACTAGTCTGGATTTCTTTACTGGTTACAGCCTCGGGCCTACGGTGATGGCAACCTTCTGGAGTAGTTCTTGCATGAATGTAATGTTTAAGGACTATACACAAACTACCACATTTGAATTGACTTGACATTTATTATCTGCAGCCAGTGTAATAACAGGTAGCCTTTAAATACTCAGAGGCTTTCAGAGTTTGAAGAGTCCTAATCGCCAGTTGTGAATCATCCAAAGCTTAAATGATTCACAGCGGCTCTGTTCGATATCGAAGTGAAATTTGGCTCGGCTGCTGTGTTTACACAGCATACACCCCTGTTGTGTACGGTCTCCATTTGGTCAGCTGTATACAGCCGAGTGTTTCCACAGGCGCTGACACGTGGAACACTTCTGAGGAAGAGCATCGATTGGAGCAGGGGAGCACTTTAGAAGTGCTGGATTTACATCCTGGTCCTACAGCTGGTCTGCATTAACCCTTCCGCTCTTAACTCTGGTCATTAACGTCACCTTGCATTCAAAACACACTGTGCTGTTCTATGTAGGAAGCACAAACTGAATGAAATACTCAGATAAAACACTGATTATGCAGAGTTTTCCAGTTAATCTTCACATAGTCACCCTTTGCTGTAATCTTGCTTTTGACATGTTTTTTTTTCTACACCTATCACCTACATCAACGCTCTCTGTGTCTTTAAGTGTTTGTTTTTCTCCAAGACCAAATCATCACTTTCAACTGGAAGCATTCACAGGAACAACAAGTGTGTAGAGCACTAAACTAAATCCATTTTTTTAACCTTACTGAGCAAGTCGTTGCTCTGACGATGTGAGTTGAAGCTGTTAAAGCTGCGTGTCTGCAACATGTTCCTAGGAGCTACATGCTGACTAGAAGAGATCAGACACTGAATCATCTTCCTCAGCGTACCTTCGTTTTGATTGGCTGAATGTGAGTCCACCTCCAGAACACCAGCAGACTGTTCCGGTAAGAACAAGCCTCTTCCCAGACGGTTACACACGACGCACACACTCACACGTTATGGTTAAACTCATGCAACGTACACATTCTCTCTCATGGGGTCAAAGTGACGCATAAGAGCCAACTGATCTCTACTGGTTGGTTGAGGCTTTTATCCTCCCTGAGGATTTTCCTGGGGGCTACCTGCTGTGCTCTCGTTAAAGGTGGGTTTCATTTGGAAAAAGCCAACAAAGCGCAAAATACTGAAAGACAACAGAATGAAACACTTTCTAAAGACCCGTCTGTAACAACACACAGCCAGAACTCGCAGAGTCTCAGTTGCTGCTTTTTATTCTTGCTCATTTTGCTCTTTGGATTTACACTTGATGAGTGTTTTTGCTCAGCTTACACACTTTGTCGCACCAATCACATCTATGCTGGCGAGGTGTCGTTGTGACAACTTTGTCCAGTATAGCTTGCTGTTATACAAAAACACATAATCATAAAAATATATTTATACTATAAAACCATACTGTAAAAAAGTGTCATTGGACAGTAACACAAATCTGCAACATCTGCACATGTTACGTCCGTTTGACTGTAAACTTCCTGGACACCCACTATAATAAGTCTCTACAGGAATATTATTTACTTTGAGGCAACATTAGAATAAATGCTTGGAAATGGTTCTCTCTGAACATTAGGATTTGGTGGCAGGGCCTGAACTACAGCAAACATCGGCCTCCTTCCTGGCAGACATCCTGCGGGAGCTGCTGGGATGTTTTCAAGTCAGCGTCCTTTAAATACACTGAGAACAACAATACGAGTGACTCAGCGCCACCGCCAAGGAAGAACGTCTTGTGTGGGGAGGCACATACATAAAGACCTGATAGAGTAGCTGTTACAGTGAAATTAACTATTCCTCATTTGCTGCAGATTCACACTCTCCCCCCAACTAGATGACGGTTTGTTCGCCTCGACACTTTCTGCACCCTCCATAAACAACAGACAGGATGTAGGCCAGGGCGCACAGGCAGGCGAACACGGCCGCCGTCAGGTAGACCTTGTACAGGCAGAACTGCTTGTACAGCTCCAGGTTGCAGTACGTGTAACTCTCCGTCTTGTAGATCATCACGCCAACCGCCGGCAGGTAGAGCGCGGCGGCGGCCACGTCGTGCGCCAGGTTGGTGGACAACCAGCGCTCCCCGCCCAGCAGCGGCACGAGGTCCTGCTTGTCCAGGAGGGTGAGGAAGAACAGGGCCAGGGTGAGGAGCCAGAAGAGGACGGCGACGAACAGGACGAAGTGGATAGAGCCTTCGTATTTGCTGGCGGCGATGGTGGCCCACAGTCCGGCACCGAACGCTATCTGCAGGATCCGGACGATTCCCAAGAAACTCTTGAGGAACTTCAGGATGTTCCTCCTCACCTGCGGCTGGGAGGCTTGGGGCGGCATCTCTCTCCTCCTCCGGTCACTCGGTGTCCCCAACAGGGCGGGTGCTCTCTGCCAGCTGCAAACAGCTCAAGACGGGCAAAAAGTGGAAACAAAACGGGTCGGAAGCTGGTGGTCCGCTGGTCCCACAGAGCACCCAAGTGTGGACAAATGAACACAAAGCTTTCCACTGCCCCGGGGGTTTGAAACGAAAACTTCTTCAAAGTTTCGTCTTTTCCGTTTCCTCCGCTGAATGCAGCATCTGCATTGGGGGGCTGGGTGATGGAGAGGGGCGGCCCGTAATTCAAAGCCAGCACCTCCTCTGCCGAACTACTGCTTCCATCCATGTCCACTCTGCTCTATTCCCAGTGGTGTCATTTCCTCTGAGCTGGAGGCTTCACGTGACCTTCCTCCTTCTGTGCCTTGAAAAGGATCGATAAAAGAAAATGGAAAGTAATTCACACATAGCAACACAGAGATGGGGGCACAATTATACGTTCAAAGTCAAATGACGACTAATCCAGGCACAGTTTCTGTTTTCAGACAAAACGACACCATGTTTGTGTCACAACACAACGAGACGCCGTCTGTGGCTGCGCTGCTCCTACGTCATCCTGTTTGCGTTTGGATGCTTCATGCTGCGTGTTGCTCGCTCTATCACGCACACGCTCGCGACGACAGACGCGTTTTTGTGTCAGCTCGGCTCATTGACGTCAATGGATTTCAGCGCTCACACCCTACGTGGCCAAGGGGCGGGGCATGGCGTAGCGTCACCTCCCCGTCTCCGCGATTGGTCGAAACAAACGTAGCACTAAACTCGCTGCCTACTCATTGGTCGCTACGTGACATGCATTTGTGATCGACAGCCGGTTCAAGGAGCGGAATTGATCGCAGGTGAGTCCGGACAACGCAGTTCTCTCGGTCACAGCGAGTTTTCAGTGCATGTCTTTAAACGGGGAGCTGCGGAGGAGCATGCGTCAGGCCTGAAGTGCTCTGGGCATATCTGTCAGTCTTCGGGTAAGCAGGCGTCCTTTCGTTCCTCACATGACTCTCACGGGATTTTCTGTTTACTACCTTTAACCCCCAGAACATTGAATCGCAGCCTGGCGTGAGAGGCACAGTAAGTAGCGTGATCGGTGCATTTTACGGGGCCGTTCGCGGGTTATTGCTTAGTGTAGATTAGCAGGAGTTTCCTCTCACGTAGTTTCACAGTGCGCTGTTTCTGCAGCCGTGAGCTGTCAAGCTGTGACGTTTGCGTAATGCTGGTCTACGTCCAATGCTGCCGACCAACTCCAAAAGAAAACGGGAGGTGATCTGTTGCATTCAAGCTCAGGAGCAAACTGATAAGTGACCAAACTGCGGCTGTTTCAGTGTGAAGGCTGCTGACCCACGCAGTTAGTATCTGCTGGTGTCCCGCTTATGTGAGCGAAGTTACCATCTGCAGGCTGTCACTCACTTCCCAAAGCAGGATTAAGGAATCAGAGCAGAAGTCTCACACCTGTCCGTAGGTGTGGTGACGCATTCTGTGCTCAAGCCCTTTACACGTTAGTTTGACGAGACATGTTAAACAATTACAAATCTTTGCATTTTCTGAATGCATCTTAAGGAGATGAAATGTTGCTTCCTTTTCTAGGGTAGAAGCAGTGTATGCTGCCCTATTCAGTGATTCTCCGGATGGACGCCGGACCCAGCTCCCCTCCCTCCTCCGTGGTGGCTGGCCCTTCTTCGCTGTGGCGGCTGGCTGACAGGAGAAGCAGGAAGGCTGGCTCGGGCAACATTTTCAGCAATGTGAACCTGTGGCAGCTCCAGAGACTGTTCAGGGCGGCAGGAGACCAGGACGCAGAGCAGAGGGCCCAGTTGGTTTGGGGCCACAGGGATGAGGCTGAACTGGCTCAGGCTTTAATTGGACTGAGGGCCCGGAGCCACCACAGAGGAGTGAGGACCAGTGGGAGAGATGCTTTGGGATCACGCTGGCTTCGAGCCTTCAATCACCTCAGGTGGAAATAACATTACAGTCACATATTGCTGTCTGCATCAGTACTGTCCCTCTACGTAATTATTCACTAAGTTCGTATTTGGTATTCAGAATCAGGGAGAGTTCCCCGAGCCACCAGGGGAAGGATGCAGGGGAGGAGACTGACACAGAGGCCGGAGCACACAGCAGCCTGGAGCCGGAACAGCGCGCCGCAGTGGGGGTGATAGGAATCGGTAAAGGGGCCACAGCGGTACGAAGTGAAAGCCAGAGCGCTGCAGGCGCCGCTGAGCGACCAGTTAGAGTTGGATCTGGACTGAGGTGGGGAGGAGAGAGCAACCCAGAGAGATACCTCCACCGGATACTGCGCTGAGTGGACCTGCCTGACGCATCGGAAAGCTGACCTGACGCAGGCTGAAAGAACGGTTTCAATGCCGGAGCGTGGCAGAGCACTGTTATCTGGTGGATTCACATGTCCACTGTAGCAGTGTGTCTGCTCTGAAAACCTGCCTTACTCACACTAACGTTGCATAATAGTTAATGATGGAAACATCATTTAAGTGTTGTTTTGTTCTATTGTGGACTAAAACAGCAACTACAAAATAATCCAGTGTTTTCTAAAATGGATTATATACTTTACACTCTAGGATGTGGCTGCACACAAACACATCCACAGTATGTAGATCAGTACCATGACCTACTCTAGCTTCACATACAACTTCTTGTTTTCCTGTTTACAGTAAATCAATTCACTAATGCACTAAAACTGAATTTAGTTCATGTTAGATACGCCATGAATGCTGGAGGGTGTAGCGGGACCATTTTTAGGTGTCACGAGATGGAGGAACACATGTCCAAACAGACCTGTCAATGCAGATTAAGAGACACTGACCTCGTGACCTCCACAGATCAGAGAACGAGTAAAGAGCGTGTATGAAAGACAGCCCGTCAGTTTGCTGCAAACATGTTTTTGTTACGGTCGTGTCAGTTCTAGACGTGTGTTAATAAAGAATACGCCTCTGTATCTCTTGTCTTTGTTTTTTTTAATATATATGTTACACGGATAGCAGTGAGACACCACAGACACTGGCTATATGGCTAAATACAGTATGTGTGGCTTCTATTTACATAACTTTTTGCTATTGCTCCTTATCAAACAAAGTAACGTTAGAAATTATTTTCCTTTTGCTCTCTTCTGTGATTAGTTTAACACATGTCGCCCTCTAGCGGTCATGTGTGTTTCTTACGCCATCGTGTAAGTCAACGTGCGGCCAGCAGATGACACACGAGCTTTTGTTTTCAATGATCGAACAGCTGCTGTGATTGAGGACAGAATCTGTGTTTATGCATTGGACAGAGTTTCCCACAGAAATAAATCTACCAGTGTTAATGTGATTTTAAAGGGCACGGTCGTATTAATGACAAATAGATAATCTCAGTGCCATGTGTTGTTCTGCCTGGATGTGTGGCTCCTCCATGTGGCTAGAGAGCTGTAATATTTTTAGCTCTTACGCAAGAATCCCTCAGGCAGCACCTCTATAACTTTAGGGCATCAAGATCAAACGCTGAGCGGATCAGCTCCCACCGTGACGTTATTTCTCAGATGAAGGGTTGTTGGATGTTTCCACCAGATGTCCCCGTCCCATCACTTTCCTCCTGCTGGTCCTGAGTGATGTCAAGTTTGTAAAAGTCTTCTCTGTGCATCCAGGACGTAATCAGCGGCTCTCTGCTGAGGTCCATCACTGGAGCGACAGTAAACGAGGCATCTGCAGGGCAGCTTCAATATGCTGAACCCTCTGCTGAGACAGACTCTGTAGTAATCCTCGCTTTGCTGAGCTTCCCACCTCGTTGTGTTACAGTAAGCTCACTGCAGAGAAAACCCCATTTCAGTGGCTGTATAGGTTATCTCGACTTTTCATTCTCTTCATAAATCTTATGACGGTAGATGAGATGTGGATTTATGGTCATGCAATAATGTGGCTTCACATAGATTTAGTGGTTTGCTTTGTGGCTCAGTTGATTTTTCACTGTTAAGGTCAGTGGTGAAAGTTATATGAAAGCACGATTTCTCTTCAGTTTTCTAAAAAAACAACTACATATTATACTTTAATTTTCAGTGTTTTGTCTTCTACTTTTATTTGGCAACTTTAGGTACCAACATATGAAATAAATCAAGCCAGTGTTACTTATACAGTACAGTGTTATGAGTTACGCTGTCGAGTGACTTTACAACCTGTGACGCTTGCTCTCAAGCCTGACACATGTGCAATAGATGTCTAGTGTGTAGAACATCATAAGGAATTAAATTTATACTGCAAACAAACAGAATCACAACATTATTAGAAAAAGACATATATGAAAAATAATCTGTCTTCCAGCAGGACTGACTCCACACAGGCTGTTACTCTGCAGCAACCACATCTTTGGCCAGATTCAGAATAAAATGAAAGCACTGAGGTGTGTATTTAATTATAAATAACCGGGCATCTAAATCTAGGTTAAATTATAGCTAAGCTGCAGAAGGAAGCATCGAATCACAATGACTTTCATACCTAGCTATTATGGGTGTGTAGACAATAGCAGCCTGATAGCAGAACCTATCTTTGCCTTTTAGCCAACATGCATATCTTAGCTGTTTTCTAAGTTATGTGCATTTAAATGAACATTTTCTATTCTTCCAAAGTAGATATTCCAATTTAGTAATTAGCAGTCAATCACAATCAGCTCCTCTGTGTTTTGGAGCCTCTGTAGACCAAATGGCAAATACTATATATCTACAGTCCAGTCCTTTGTGGTAGAAACAGAGCGGGTAGACATTAAACCACACAAGTTCTTCCTGTTTGAAACAAACTGATCTGTTGCTGCTGAACTACACCTGCATCCAGATGTGTGTTGTGAATATTCAAACTGTGTTCTGAACTGGGATCCTTCAAGGTGTTTGTTGTGAGAAGTGTCTTTGGCTCAGTTGGTCTGATCAGCACAGTTTCTTCAGGATGAAATATACAAAATGTGCAGGAGGCTGCCAGGAGGGTTTTTCTTAATTAACAACTGCAGCAGAGCATCTACTTTGCATTTTGACTAAATCCTCTTTTGTGGAGATCATATATTAGATTTGCCCTCTCACCTTTCTCCTAAATCAGCCAACTTTTAGCGGAAACCTACTCTCAGCCCCGTCTCATTTAGCAGGATTGCTTTCCAGACATTTTAGCGAGGATGAATGGAGGCGAGGCTGACAAAGAATGAAGAAAGGAGTAGTAACAGCTGTATGGAGAGCTCGGGGAGCAGATCGGATTTTCAAAAGGATGATAGGCAGAAGAAGAAACAAGCCCTTTCTTCCGAGTCTGTGTATGTGTGTGACTGACAACGGAAGCTGTACAGAGATTTTACTTGAGCAGTGATCTAAGAGTTGAATCTTTCCCTGCTGCATTGTAATTAGAGCATGGAATGGTAATTAGTGAAATGATATATACAGTACCCGCTCGTCGTAGTCTGATAATAATCGCTACCATGCGCACACGTTTGCACACATCCAACCCCCGTACCTCACGCATACACACGACGCTGTGGCACAGCACTCATTGTTATTCCTTCCTCTGCGTCACTGTGTGCCTTTGCTCTTATTCTCAGATCTGCACGGCTCAGACTCTCGCTGGCTTCATGGGCACAGCACTGCCTTCCTTCCCCCTTTGAAAGGAACACAGAACATCAAATATGATTCAACAAGAGTGTCCTGCTGAGGCAGGGCCAGCACCTTTCCACTTTACTCACTAAAGAACTCCAGTGAAAAGGTCTTTACTGAACCTGTAGAAATGAAAACTGCTTTACTGACGTGAAAGAAAGATCTTTTTCCTTTGACGTGCCGGCTGAGACGATAGCTCTGGTCACAAACTGAGACCTGAATCTGCGTCTGTTGGTAAGAACTGGACTCTAAGTCCTCTGCTTTCAACCCATATGCACAAGGTCAAACTGTGTTTCACATCTGAGACCTTTCTGTCTGCCTTCATGCTTTGATGCCTTCAGGGTTGTTCTGGACTGTGGAGAAACACAGCGCCAACTTCACATCACATCATATTAGGTTGCATTGCCCACGCCAAAAGCCCGAACTGTTTACTGAGGCCGGGGAGGAAGGGATTTTAAAAGCACGTCCTTGTTCCGTAATAGGTAACATCACGTGTCGGATGGTTGTGTCACCACTTTGGTCTTTGTCCTTCGTATGAACCCACATTAGAGATAGTAGCTGCGTTTTCTTTTGTTGGGTTTGGCAGTGCTTCTCAGCAGCCTGTTTGCTCAGTCACTGCAGATGGTTCTCAAAGACTCCCGGAGAACTTGACGTTTTGCCTTGATCTGGTTGCAGGGGCTGGTTTACTGTGGTGTGCAGGGTAAAGTGGGACTAATTTCACATTAACATGTACCACTGGGCTGGAACTAAGCGGGAGAGCACATTGGAATAATCTGGTTAAAATCAAACCTCTGAGCCACTGTCAACACAGAGTAACCTTGAGGTAATGAAGAAATCGGCATGCAGACTCACTCATGTATGCTCCCGCATGCACACACAGTAAGATGCATGGCCTCCAGTTTTTGCACAATCCTGAAATATTTTTTTTTTAATTGTTTGAGCACAAAAACAATCCTGTAGTGGCTCAGGGGCTGTGGTGATTTAGATCTTCTTCAGATGGAAAAGTGATGCTGAATAGCTGAAACAGAAAGTGCTTACTGGCAGGTGCGAGTGATTTAGTGAGGTGTCTGGTTTTTATTGCTTTGTTTTTAGCTTCTATTTATGAAATATATCTTCATGGACAAAGCATAAGATATAGAAAAAGCAGAGCCTACATTTCGAGGAAACCTGATGCATTTAAAGTCCCAGTCCATGCAGCGTCACTACATCATCCTGGATCCAATGCATTAGATTAACCAAACCCCAGTTCCATTTACTGGTTGTTGTATAAAACATAACTAAGAACAGAATTCAATGACGCTTATTCATGTGAATACACCACAAAGATTCACTCAATGTGATGCCGGGGCCAGTGTGTTACATCATTTTTCCCTTTAACAGCACTCAGTGTGTTTGGAAACTGAGGACAGCGTTTTTGAAGCTCTGTAGGTCGCTTGGCTTCATAATGCTCCAGTCTTTATGGTTCTTCCCCTCTATGCTCTTCAGACGACGCGATGCTCAACAATCTGAAACATGGACTTGTCAGACCCCAGCACTACTGCTCATCTCAGGACAAACAGCAATAACTTTACTGATCGCTGATAAGCGTAAGAGTTGCAGGGTCTGAAAAGGCAAGAGAGTTAATTAAACTGACACAGACAGGTAGAAAATGAACAAATGAAAGCTAACCTTTGTGTTTCATGCTTATTAGTAAAGGTTATCACAGACACACTAAACTACGAGGGTAAAACTTGATAAACGTGCTCGTGAACATGCCGATGCTGTGCGTGCAAGTTAATTCCACGAGTGGGACAGTGCATGGTGATGAGAGCTGAAACTAGCTTGGACTAGTTTCATTTTTTACAATGAGGGCGAGAGATTTGAGTGTATGTGTGTTTTGTTTAACATGCTGAGGCAGCATTTTAAAGGATGGAGGCCCAAGAATAAAACCCTGTTCAGACTGTTTCCACCGACACCTTTGAAGTTGGGCGGCAGCTCGCAGGGAGGACGCAACAAAGGAATAAAATGAATGAGATTCTTAATGGAAAAAGACCCCTGAAGCCCTCTAAACCTCCCGATTGTACGTAAGCACACACAGAGCGTCTCCCTCCCCATCACTTTGCATTCACATTACTCTCTTCAAAGGGGCTAATTCAAATGCCACAAACGCAAATACGTCTGAACACAGCTCCCCGCAGGCGTTGTCACTTTGAGAGGGAACTTATTTGAGTCACAGTATAGAAGACAAGGGGGTGGTTTGTGCCACAAATGGCTTTTAAACAACAGTAAAGGGCCTTGGCTGGCAGAATGTCACATTTCATACAGAGCATTAATTGGTTGTGAGCGTTCTGATGTGTAATGAGGAGAAAAACGTAGTTAGTGTAATGAATGACTGGCAGACAAGGGCTGGAAGTGAACGGAGCAGTCTTGGTAGTGAACCTGGTGTCAAGTGTCGGTTTTAGGGGGTTTTCAAGGGCAGGTGTGAAAAGACAAACGTCCACGTCTGCCACCCTGGCCCTCAGTGGGACTGTGACGCTGCTTGTTGGGGTTGCACTCCCCGTGTTACCGGCTTTTACCTCTGTCTGCTTTAGCCCTGAGAGGTTTTGCAGCATCCATTGTGGACATGGCTTTTGATTGTGTTCAGGCCAACTCGAGCAATAACTCGATTCCCACCTTTCGCCAAATAGCGCAAGGTTTTCTTTTGCTTCTGCAGAGTAATCAGATTCCTCTCATTTCAGAGACATTCAAAAATCCAATCACGTTCAATTCAGTCTGTCAAACCTACAAAGGAATCCTTTCACGGTGGTTATTGAATGAGTTTGATTCGTCCTGTGCAACACAATGGTGCACGGCTGATGGCCTCTTTCACACGGTAACAAGTGGGCGTCTGATGAGCAGAACACATTTAGTGAAATTACATGTTGCATTGATTAGTTAATAGCGAGTTTATTTAGGACTTTATAATTGTTGATTTTCCTGCATCACTTAACAAAGAACAGAATTGAATTACGCGAGAGGACTTTGTGTCTTTTCAACAGTAATATGACAGCATTAGAAAAAGAACACAGGCAGGAGGCAGTGACTTTGAACCACCCATCCCTCCATCCACCCACCCACCCACCCATCCATCCATCCATCCATCCACCCACCCATCCATCCATCCATCCACCCATCCATCCATCCACCCATTCATCCATCCATCCATCCATCCATCCATCCACCCACCCATCCATCCACCCACCCATCCATCCATCCACCCACCCACCCACCCATCCATCCATCCATCCATCCATCCATCCATCCATCCCTCCCACCCATCCATCCATCCACCCACCCACCCATCCATCCATCCATCCATCCATCCACCCACCCACCCATCCATCCACCCATTCATCCATCCATCCATCCATCCATCCATCCACCCACCCATCCATCCACCCACCCACCCATCCATCCATCCATCCATCCATCCATCCATCCCTCCCACCCATCCATCCACCCACCCACCCATCCATCCATCCATCCATCCATCCACCCACCCACCCATCCATCCATCCATCCATCCATCCACCCACCCACCCATCCATCCATCCATCCATCCATCCATCCATCCCTCCCACCCATCCATCCACCCACCCACCCATCCATCCATCCATCCATCCATCCATCCCTCCCACCCATCCATCCACCCACCCACCCATCCATCCACCCATCCATCCACCCACCCACCCATCCATCCATCCATCCATCCATCCACCCACCCACCCACCCATCCATCCATCCATCCATCCATCCATCCATCCATCCATCCATCCATCCATCCATCCATCCATCCATCCACCCATCCATCGATCCATCCATGAAAACATCCCAGCACTTACAGTAAGTTCCACATTTCCAGGGCTTGACGGGGGAAACCAGGTTGACAGATAGATTAGATTTATCTGTCATTGAGTCCCTTTATCATGACAGGTGCCTTTTGTTTTTCGCACTGACACAAGAAGACTAATGCTGACACTGGTTTTCTTTGCCCAGTTAAGTCCATTGTTGGTTTTCATGATAATTTACTATATGTGTTTACATGCAGCCAATTAAATTATGTTCCTTTTACTGTCAACAACTTTGCATAAATCAGTAACTGTAGTTTTTTTGTTTGTAACCAACACAGCAAATTTACTTTGTCTCTTCTTGTTCCTGCCACATGCTCTGTAGCTGCTGTCGGTCAAGGTCAAACCAACAAACCCTCCAGCTGGCAAAGAGGAAAAGAACTGTTTCTAATTCCTGAAAAGTTTTATCTGTCTTTTCACCCTCATGTCTACAGGAAGAGGGATTTCAACAAAGTTTTAATTTTTCTACTTGAAGGGTTTTCCGCTGAGGGTTTATTATTGAAACAGATGCTCTCATGAGAAGCTTGTGTTTATTGTACAGGTTGTAAAGTCTCTTGAGGAACATTTCTGATATTGGACTGTGTAATAAATAGACATTAATTTTCTTTAATACAAAGGTTGTCGTTTTGCTACTGTTCATGGCTTCACCCCCCTCCGTTCCCTTGCACATCCATCGTCTCTGAGTGTCTATTTCTTAGATTTTAAAGCCAGTGCTCTGCTGTTTTCTTCCAATGAGCATCGAGCTCCAAAACAACTGCAATCTTATTTTTTATTTGGGTCAATTGTAATTTCACCCAGGGATTGAAGTACACAGCCCTTTCCCCACCTTAGTGTACAGTGATGTGATGAGACAGTAAATATGGATGAGTTTGTTGCTTTCTCTCACAGTTTCTGGAGATTTGTGTAGAGCATCGGGCCCCTGGAGCGTTCTGGCAGCCAGTCTTTTCATGAATCTTCTGTTCGCCGTTCAATTATTCAGCCTCGTTCCACACTGGAGATAGCAATGACAGGCCAAGAGGGCAGAGATGGATGCAGGGGAGAAGCCACTGGTTTGCTGTAAATCACGTATTTATTATCTCAGGTGGTGGCGAGAGAGGCACAGGTGAAAAGTTTGGAGCATTGCAGTGAGATTCTGAAAGGTTTCCTGACTTTGTGTCCTCTTGCTCTGCTCTTACTGTTTATGTGGTGGGAGGCACTGGGGCCCTGTGAGACACATGTTGTGACTTCACCAGATGGGAGGTGCTATTTGTGCTACAACAGGGATTAATAGCTTCCTCCATGGTTTGGGTTCTCTCCTCTTCTGAATGTGTTACGTCCTCTTGTTCTTGAACTGAATCCAGAATTGCAAATATGCCAGAGAAGTGGGTTTAAATGACTCCTCCACACTCATGGCTCACATTCACAACGCTGCTGATGTGAGTTTCCATTTCAGAGATGGAGAGAGGTGATGCTGCAGAGAGAGATGGGAGCACACCACAGACTAGCAGGAGGGAAATGAAGATTAATTTGTTCTCCGGGGTTTCTAGGATGCTTTTAGGGATGAGCAGGAAATTGCACGCCCTGCCTCAATCTGGGCAGTGTCTGTCATGTCAACGAATGATGGACGAGGGGCACACATCTCCACCGGTCTTTAAGGAAGTGTGAAGAGCTGGAATCATATATTCAAAACTTTGTTTATGCTTTAATCCCATGAAGGGCTGCAGCCAGCAGGAAATTAAATAAAGAATAAACAACAAGGTCAGCAGCTGAAAGTAATAGATTTGAAGGATTCTTATCCTGTACAACTAAATGTGCAGACAAGTCAGTGTTGCGAGTATGTCATCATTTTGTGCATGGGTCTACTGATGGAAATAGACTGAGCTGCAGCTTGAGAGTATGGAAAGGTTACAAAGCAATTGTGCAGCAGTAATTAATTATTTCCTCTATGACCTCATTGTTATTATTTATGTGACACCTTGGAGGAATTTAGGCCACAGAGGACTCTGACTTTGATTTGACAGTTGTGTGAATCACGTTGTCTTCCTTTCTCTGGCATGTCCACTCCTAGGTCTGTCTTGAATGCTTTCCATTTGTTTCTTATTAGTTAGAGGTTGGATTGACAGCTGTGCGCTTTCACATAATTTCATCATAATTTCCCATCTTTGCAGTTTTGACTGCTGAGCCCACATTTTCTAAACTAAACACTCTCTGCTGGTTTATTTTGACGGCTGACAGTTTCTTAAAATGATTTCTCTGTGCACATTTTTGGATTAGTCATTATTCATAAACCACTTGATATAGTTATGTGGGTGCTTTCTCCAAGAATGTTTTGATTATTCAGTTGGATCCACCACAAAAATGTGTGTGTGAAATTTAATTTGCTTGTCTCCATGTACCGTTTATCTTGTGAGTGGGAAAAGGAAGTCGGATCAGCACTGCGTCTTTCCTGCTGCGTAGGTGACCTTGTAGTGTGCAGCACCAGAGGCGGGTAACCGTGGGTCGTCCTAGTGGACAGAGAGCGCTTCCGGACCTTCGCTCGTCATCAGGAGAACGGAGGGGCTGTGACGGCCCCGGTGTTCCCTCTTTAACTCATATCCAATGTGACATGCACAGTGCTGCTACGCAGATCTGAACTGGCTGCTCACTTCACACCAATTTGCACGGCCTCTTCTCATGGCAAATGCTTCTGTCTCCTCTAGCAACGACATGACACACACACACACACACACTGACGCAGAGACACAAACAACCTCTCCGCTCAACACACACGGATGCTAAATGACCAATTCGTTCTCAGTGCAAAGATGATTCATCTTTGGGTGTGTGTCAGTTTCCCCAGTAGACCCTGTTTCTTTGTCTCCTCTCCCGCCGCTTTCACTCATCTGCTTTCTCTCCCACTGTTTGTCTCTGTCTGCAGCCTCTGATACTGAAAGGAGACTGTGGATATCGACCGTGAAGCCTGCAAATCTGTCAGCGGTTAAATGAAAACTAAAATATCTTTGCGTTGTTCTTAGACCTCAGATTGAAGGTAGATTCTCAGAGTGAGCTGAGGTTATAATTTCTAGTAGATAAAACTCTTTACTCTTCCACTTTATTGTACCTACTAACAACAGTAATTCGTATTATTAGGGAACAATAATACTGTAATGACTTGTGGTACATAGACTGACTGAGTGACTGAGTGAGTCACAGTCAGTCAGCAGCTTTATTTGCCATTTGCCCACCAGCCGTTCACATAATGCCCCAGGTCACCACAATATTAATTAATCTACAAACGTTTGTTTTGTTGCTTGTTATTTTGTAAACAAAACCAAACAAAACGAACGATTAAGCATGAACTGAATGGATGTGGACGGAGAATCTTTTAAAACTCTAAACTGTTCATTTACTTTTTTTTAATGTTCTGGTAATTAACAGCAACAGCAAGAGTTAAAACGTGTAATTTCCTCACCGGTCCTCAATATGTTTTATAAAACTATCGTGTATCGAATTAATCAGCGCTAACTTGATTCAGGCTTGTGTTTTTTCCACGTGGCTGAATATCCGCTGCTGCACACGCGCACTCACAACAAAATGCCCACTCACTCCTGCAAGTAGGACCGAAGCTAGCGTTAGCTAAACTAATTAGCATTAGGCGGTTTGTGTGGAGACGCACAACGTTGAACCCAAGATAGATTCCGGCTGCATGTGTTTTGAGGAATGGCTGAAAAAAATGAAACTACAATACATTTAAAGAAAACAACATACTCTGGTGACTGGTGGCTATGCTAACGCTAGATGACGTCACACCTGCTTTCAGGTAAGGCGCATTACTGCGCATGTCCTTGTAGCAAACAACAACAACAGCACGTGCAGGTCGCTGTGTAGTCATTTGCCGAACATCGACCTATGGAGGTGTTTACAGGTCCCATCCACCGCTGAATCCACCGTGAGCTCATCTTTAAACTCCTCTTACGCTCTCACAGCTTTACGTTGCTGAGTAATATGACACAAATTTCATTAAAATGTTTTTAAAAAATGTCACCCTGCTGAATTTCCTTTGCTCCTCAACAAGTCGTTAAAGTGTCCACGGAAAAAAAAAGTCCTTCTCTCGCAAGTGGGTCACCAAGCAGCCGTGGAAAGGTGAAACATTAAGATGCATGAAGTCATCAGTAGCTTCGAGGTGGGATGTTGTGAGCTTAAAAGAAGTGTGTGGGTATAACTGGATGTATGTGGCGAGTTGCATAGAGTGGGTCTTTAATAAGTTAGCGCCACTGGAGCCCAGGGTTTAATTAGTTCTTCTGGTTTAGGCCTCAGCAGCACCATGCTGGGTTTCTCCTTCCGCACGCACCTCTCGTAATACCTCAGAAATAAAACGAGAGCCCTGGGAAAACATTTTACAGCAAAATGATGAGAATACTTGAATTCTAAAGCCTGTTTAGCTGTATTTTTTTCCCCTTTTACTCATTTTGTGATGGATGAGTGATGGATGGAATAATAGAAAGATGGCTGGCAATGAGAAGAATGAATTGCGAGGACAAATACTACCTGTAATCGAATCATTTCCTTCATTCAGAGATTTATAAAAGCGTAATGAGAAGAGGTGAGGCGAGCGCAGGTCTGTCAGGCCTGATAAAGTGAACGACAGATTTATTTAGCCCACCAGCAACTGGAGGCTTGTGACCTTCATTTCAGTGTAAAAATAATAACAATGAATCTCTGTGTGTGCGCGCATTGAAAAGCTGCCTTCCAGTTTTTTCAGTTCGATTTTAATGTTGTTTTGTTTACACTTGTGTTTTTCTATTAATTAAATACCAGGAACATGTACGGGTGGATTAATGCCAGAAATTACAACCCTTTGATTTTTGTACTGAATTGAAATTGAGGAATCTTTCTCGCATATGATGATGATGATAATAATAATAATAATAATAATATCTACTTCCTGACCTCCTGTCCATAGAACCTGCCTCTTCATCGGTACAATCAAGGCTGTGTTGATAAGCCAGCTACATTATATAGGATTTGGCACCTTGAGGCATTTTTTTTTTGCCAGTCATGTGACAAATGCAATCCACACATTTGGGCAAATGTTAATTAGTTTAAAGTTTAAACAACCGCTGAATTGAAGTTGAGCATAAATAGAAGAAAAAGCCAACATAACGAGAGCCAGGGCACGACTCCAGAGGCAGACTGTTGATGGCCTGAGAGATTTACGATGTGTGGGTTTTCATCTAAAGCTCTTTGACCCTGCAACGCAGCTAATGCCTTACCCTGTGCCACTTTCCCACTAAAATCAAATTAATGCTGCCAAGTTGTTCAATCTGTGTACATTTGAGTTTGCTGATGAGAATCTCCTACCTTCTCTGTCTCACTCTCTCTCTCATCTTCATTCGTTGTCACATCCATGTACTTCAGATTTAGTTTTTTCTCCAAAAAGGAAGAGCTTCTCGTTTGTATGCAAAGCAGCAAAAGTACAAACGGCACACTTCCTTTTTAGAAGTATGAAAATGAAATATTCATGATGACAGAGAGCTGTCGAGTGTGCGTGAGAGATGAGGATGGAGAAGGGAGCAGTTGTCATTTTGACATGAGTTTCCATCCAAATTTCGGTGGGGTCCACTCCCTCTTTCAGTACAGATGCACCTGTTTGCTCTATAAACCCAAAGAACAGACAGTAAAAATAGCTCATGGTTTCCAGTCAGTTTTTTTCTACTTATCTCTTCCTTCTCCTCCCTGTCTTGTCTCTCTTCTGTCTGCCTGCTGTCACTTCAGCACTGTTGGCAACATCTCTGTGGCAGTTTGTGAAAAAGACTTGGCAATAACCTGGCAGACTAACTCAAGGTGAATGAAATGCAAAATAGCTTTGAATTCACAGAGCTCCTGCATTATGGGGTGATGCTATGTGGACAAATAGTCCAAGTGCTTTTTGAGGGGCTCACCGGGAGATTGATGTGTGCAGAGAGAAATTGAAAAGCAAAAAGGGTTCCTGACACTATGAGTCGAATAGTTACTGTCTAGAAGAAGTTGATGAATATAATAATATCTATTTGATTAAAAGACACGTGTAGAAGAGTTGCCAGCGTTTTATTTCAGAAGTAATTTGTTCAATTTTCTAACAAATAATAAGGGCTACATAAAAAAAAACATTGGGAAATTCATGTAGTTTGAACTTAACTATGGCCCAAGCACGATGCCAGCCTTCACTGTTTTCTTGCTTGCTTTGTTGCATTAGAGGTTATTGTACAGGATGGCTGACAACTGATTCAACAGATTCCTCCACGTCTGCTGTTTCACCAAATGTTGCAGTTCTTGCTAAAATGTGCTTGTTTTGTTGTTAAATGCACTCTGTGCCAGTGTCAGTCAAACACGGCCTTTCTCACAGCGAACATTTTGTCCTGGTCAAGTGTGAAATAAAACCAGTAATAGATGAGGAATCCTGGAGTAAACATTTTGTGGTGGCACTATGGAACATTTGTTTCTATGTAAAAAATATTTGTCACAGGCTGTTTTATTGATGTGGCTGTTGAACCCAACTCAGTAACCAGACAGGGAGACGTGTTCAGGGAAGCGAGCAGAAATTTGTTACTATAACAGATTCAGATTTCCGTAGAGATGGAAAAGCTGTGTTAAGGATGAGCAGTGTCAGGCCTTCATCAGCCTGCTCATTACCTGGGAGGGTGATGGTCACTTAGTTCTACAGCCAAAGCATTGCTGGAAAACCTCAGGATAAAACTTCAACTGTCCTTGACTGACCCAGCTAAACATCTGTGTAGAGACCTGGATTAATGACTGTTCAGACACAAAGTGAAGGGGCTGTTTTCTGATGCCACTGTATTTTTCCCTCACTTTGCATCTCAAATGCTGAAGACGCAAGCAGCACTGCAAAGAAAAGACTTGTTCTTTCCCCCGAACTGTCATCTGAAGCGACAGTTGTTTCTGACTATGGTGTCTCATCTGCTTCAGCTGTTAGCTGGAGCTGTGTGAACTTGAAAGCAATGTCGGCAAGCAAATCTGGATGAAGCAGTCACTGAACTCCTTGCATATTTATCGTAGTCCATCGTGAAATCGCTACGTTGTGCTAGTGCCATGTGTTAATTTCAACGTCCGTAAGTCTGCAGTGTTTCTGTTTCATACTGGTTGGTAATTGAGGGAGATTCTGAAATGATTTAAAAAAAAAATAAAGAAGTTTCCAATGGGTTCACAGCTCATATAGTACTGCACGTCACTCATTGTGTGTTTATATGCACAGGTGGATATACATGATTAACTGGCTGCATTGAAGTCTAAAGTCATCTGAAGGACCGCTTTCAAGTGGAAAAACTAATCCTGGTGTTGCTTCACCTTTACACTTGAGTATAAATATGTTTATATGCAATAATGTATATGTTTTTTGTTTTTATACTGAGTGATTATGTAGCCTGCGTGCTGTTCACAGAGGGTAGATGACTTATTGATTGAAGTAACTCATTTATTTAGATGCAGCATCTGGAGACGCCTGGGGCCCTATTTCAGTGATGCAATTACTTCTCACCTCACTGAGAAACGCCTCACACGTGGCAAAGTCTTCACATTGGAAACTTAGTAGCTCAAAGTCTGGAAACAGAAGTGATGAAGTCTTTTTATTTATTTTTATATTGTTTGCCCAGCATTTAGCTTGCGTACCATTTTTCAAATGCTGTACATACTTTCTGTACATCCTAACCTTCCAGTCAGCTCTATTACATTGAAGGGTTCAAGCGGAGGTCAACAAAGCATGGAGTCCCCGTTACTGTTGTGACACCAAGTTATGATTCACTCATGGCTGACAGGCTAAATCTTGTGCTAGGCCGTGTTTGATATGGTATGTGTCAGCTGTGTTGTTAATTCCTGAGATTTACTGTGCCTGTCTGCCAAGGTTCCAACATAACCTGCTACTAATCTGCCTCGGAGCCTTGGATTTACCCCATGTTCAAACGGGGCTCTACATATACAACCCCACAGGGTTAGTGAATGACACAGACTACTGCAAATAAAGGTTTTTTTTTAATGAAGTCAGAATGCGCTATTTTTGTTAGAACAGTACATGTATCGACAGAGGTCTGAGCTGGGTTGCACATCTGGATTGTACACTCAGGATATGAATGTGTTTTCATCGCTATATGACAATGCCTTTAATCTTGGGCCTGCGTCCTTTGGTGCGATGCTCTGTAGCTTGGTTGAGTAAGTGCTCCATGGCCTTTGCATTTCCCAAGTATGATTCAAGCATAGGTTCTCACAAGTGCACCAGCTCCTGTTTTGACAGGTGCTTGAATCGGGGATTAGAGTAAGGATGAGAGTTGCATTAATCAGAGGACCCATCCTCTGCTGCTTCTCTCATCCCTCTTACTAAATATACTGCGCCAATGTGTGCAAGCTAGGGATAGCTGCAAAGAGGGGGAGTGAAGAGATGGTGATGGCAAATGTGGCGTCTGAGCTGTCAAGCACAGGCAAAAAGGCTTATTTGCTTTTACAGGTCTTCCACGTGTATGGGTCTGTGTACGTGTTCGTCCTAGTTTGTCTTTGTCTATGTGGACGGAGACTGAGCTTAGGGTGCTAAGTATTCTCTAGTGCTTCTCTCTGTGCCAGTCTGGAATTGCTAGTGCAATAATTCACAAGGCAGATGGTTCACTCTGCCTCTTTTTCTAGTTTATCTTAATGTTTTAATCGGTTTCTCTCAGGTCATCTGTATTTCCTGCAACATACCATTCAGGCTGTGTGCGTGCAAGGTGCTGACTTCATCTCACGGTCTAAATGAGATGACATTTCTGCTCTCCAAATTAAATTATTCAGCTCCTCTATTCATTAGTTTCCTTTGTTCCCCATCCACCAACTGCCTCTCTTTCTCTCTGGGCCAAAAACCTGTGCTCATGAAAGCACTGACCCCAAAAATAGCGGAACCATAACGTCTGTCTTTTATTTGGGGGGCTTTGTGTGTTGGGTGAAACTCATTTTGAGGAGTGTGACCTTCAGTGAAAGTCATGGCACAAGTATTGTTGGGAAGAATCCTCCATTTGTTCAGAAAAATGCAGTCTATTATAAGGGTGCAAAATCAAATGCATGGTATAACATTGACAATGAATGTCTACAACTTCTGGTCCTGCTCTCTAATTAAGCATGCTGTTTATGTTTGTAATACAAAAAGGTTCAGAAGCTGTCAAGAGGAATTTTTACTTTGAAATCTATTATTGAGTTGTCTTTGCCTTGACCTTGAGCATGAAGCAAAACTGTATTTGTACTGCAAGTTTAGAGGAGGAGGTTAAGCTATTTATCATAGAAAAGTGGTGTCTTTTTTTTTTTTTTTTTTTTCCTTCTTTCCCAGTTTTCATTCCTTTGAAGCTTGGCCCTCGTCCCTATTCTCTCACGTGTCTGTTCTCATTGGCTCGTCTTTGATGCAGGAAGGTCTGGGAGAGGAAGCCGCCAGCATGTTTTTGCTTAAAGGAAATCTCTCAACTCTAGTTACAGCAGTTTACACCTACAGTACAGTACACATACACATGTGCACATACAAATATACAGTTGCTGTGTTGCTCGAGCAAGGTACAAGCATAGTGCAGTGACACGTTTTAGTACCTCAGAAGCTGCATCCATGCGCCGCTAGTGACAAAAAGTTTAGATATCCTGCTACAGCTGGAGCAGGCCTTTTAAAACTTCACGAGGGCCTGGAACGTGCCAGATCTAGCTATAACATAAATATGGATTCCTTTGCCATTACTATTGCTCTGTTTCCAAGTACTGGAGAAAATCTTTTGACGTTTGAGAGTTTCAGTCGTTTTCTTTCAAGGCTTTTCTCTGAAAACCTAAACCTTGTACACCACACAAAATAGTTTATGGTTTGTTGAGCGTTACTTTGCCTTTGCATTTAAATGGTTGTGTAGCTGATAAGAGATACACGCGCGCACACACATGCACATTACATCATACAGTATGGAGGCAGTGAATGAAGTAGAACGTTTACCATCTTCATGTGTGTTCTTGAATGAGTACTGATATTAGGAGGCAGAAATGAGGTTCAGTCTGGTTGGAGTCTTAAGTGAGTTGCTGCATTGCCAAATTACTCACACAGTGTATGTAGGTCAGAGACACGAGCTTGTGTTTATGTGAAGATGGTCTGTGTGTCATTCTCTCTCTCTTTGTGTGGCTGACAGTTGAGAGACTGAGAGTTTTATGGGGTGAATGTGCTGTGAAGTGAATGCAGTAAACAAACATCAGTGCCCGTTGAAGGCATGCCGCCGCCGCCGCACAGTCGCGGGTCTGTCGGAAGCCTCTGGAATTGGTTTTTGATTATTAAAAGGAAAACTCTTTCCTCATATCAAATTGCCGATGCCACAGATGACTGATGCTGTCTGCTTAGCATAAAATTGATCAGTAGTGCTTCAACACAAAATGTTCAACAAATCTGATGAAAACCTTTAGCCTAGTAAATGGGTGATGTGTAGTGTTACTCATTGTATTGTAGGTAATAGTTTATCATGGGCTCAGAATCAACTAGTTTAATGGATGTGGAAAGGGAAAAAAAATACATTATTTGGTTATTTTCTGCAAAATACTTCGCAAATATGTGATAGTTCATACAATGGTCTATCAGTGAGATCATAAAATAATTCCCTCCACAAATGTAATATAATAACGATATAATATCTTCACCAGTCCTAGTCTAGACAGAGAGTAAGCAGTACCACGTGTATATGCCTGGTGGTGGTGGTGAGTGGGGCCATTTCAGAGGTTAGTGTTTTTTAATTGGATAATCCAGTCCCGAGCCAGTTGATTAGCAGCCACTCAAACCCATGGAGTTGGTGTGATTAGTGTTTGACCCGGGCTCCTTATTGGGTTAAGCTTCTGATGCAGCAGCACACAGCTCTGCCTCAGGAAAACATGATCAGAAATGATGGAAAACAAACTTTGTTCAATAGGCACCAATTTCAGAGTTGGAGATGGTGACATTTCTGCGAGACACCGACGTTAATCACGTCACAGCCCACTGGAAGTGTTAACGGCATATCTTGGCCTTCAAAGTGTCCCACACATTGTAATAAACTGTCTTTGTCTTCACTTCTGATCCTGTGTTGGAGCCTTCAACACGAGTTGTTGAATGTGCTCATCATGTCTGCAGCCTGTGCCTCTGCACACTTTTTTCACACTCCCTCAGTTGTGAGTGTGCCTCAGTGTCTGGCACCGCATTAAGCCAGAGAATGTGCATGTGTTGAAGCTGTCTTCTTAATCCTTACAGCAAATAAAGGGAGGCTTACTCAGTCTGGTGCATACACACACTAGAGCAGGCAAGCCGGCACAGATCTACACACTTCACATGCACTGGCACGTGCATGTGTGGGACATGCCTCCCTTCCTGTTCATCTCCCTTTCTTCTCTCCCTTCCATTTGGCTGATGCTTCAGTCTTCCTTGCTCCCATCTCTCTAGTCTTCCTGTTTTTCTAGAGCCTATGCTTCTTCAGTCCATCCCTTTTGACTTTCTTCGTCCCCGGCCCCTTTCTCCCCTGTATTTCACCTCCTCTTTTTTTGCCCAGCCATAGGATTTGGAAAAATTTGCTTTACGACACCAAAATGACCTACACACGTAGTGCTGCAACTATCGAATATCGTATGCTGTACTGTTATACTGTGTGAGTATTTGGACAACCGATGAATGTACAAAGCAGAATTTATTTGAATCTACATGGTAACAGCCTACTCGCTTTGGCACACAGCTTATTGCTTTTAAGTTGGTGACAGGAGACCAATTAGTTTTGCATTTTAAGCTGTAAACAAGTGCTCTGCATGCACAGTGAAATGGCCATCTAGTAAACCCATCATGGGCATTGCTCGCTCTCTTATAGTGAGGTTGATGGCTTTTGTAGGGGGCAAAAACTGGCCAGGAAGCTTGGAACAAGATTCCATGCAGTGTCCATCATTTAGCTGTGCTTAGGTGGGATCAGCTATACTGTACAGCAGAGACTGGTCAAAATTCAGGCTACAGATGAACCGAAAACCTAATAAAATACAGCTTGTTGCTGTGAAATGCCCCAACATTACCACAACAGGCACAGTCCTGTGCACCCAGATCCTCGCTGCGAAATGATCTGAACTGTAAAAATGAGAAGAGTGGGCTTAATGTCCTTGAAACTACACAAACTATATTATACACACGATTAGGTACAGTTCAGCGTAAGAATGCATGTCAGTTCTAACCTACAAAAATGATTCCGTAAGGTGATGTTTGACTGTGTGGCTCAATAAATCTGACTAAACGTGGAACCAGCTGTTGCAGCTGATCCCAGTGAGACTGGTAAGGTGCCATGTTAATGAAGCACAAGGAAGTGACATGTTGAAAAGCCGCGTGAAGTCAATGTTCTTAACTTGTCTCTCTGATTTGAGGCTGTCATTGTTTGTATGCATGACTGAGCTGTCAGAAGGTTGCTGCTAATTTAGTCTGTAGTAATATGCACACAAAGAAAAGCAGTGAGTAAGAGAGTGACTGAAGCCGTTGATGTGAGTGGGCTTTTAGATGGGACTTGGGTACCGCTTATCTGTGACATGTTGTTAAAAGTAGTGACAAAGTAACGACTTTACTTCACTATTCATTTCTTAAACCGATGGGTTTTATTGTTGTGAATGGGCGTGTAACAGTCCTGCATGGTGATGGTTTGTCTTGACAGTCTTGCCACTTCCAACAGCGTTGGAATGTGTGCAAATGCTTGCATGTTTGAGTAATGCAACGTGAAAGGACCAAACTTTGAGGACAAATTTGTGTTTGTCATTTTCATCCCTCTCGTCCTGTAGAAGCTCTATGATCTCCTGCGCATTTCCTGTGTTTATATTATATTTCAGACTCTGTAGTACAACCTGCTCTATAGTTATTTCAGACTTCCATAAGGACAAGTTGAAATGTAATAGAAAGGAGAAAACGAAATGGTCTGCACTGGCCATTATGCAAGAGACGTCGAATGAGTGCAACAGGTTTGCAGTATGAGGGGGAAGAAACGTCTGGTAAAGCTCCTTAAATAACTTCTAGCCTTTAGCTTCACCTCTGGTGCGTTGACCAGCGGTGTCTCCTCACTGTCTCTCTCCTGTTCAACCGTACAGTGTGAAGATGAGCATTTAACCATTGAGTCCTATTACAGGCAAAACACATTTCGGGCTCACAACCCACCAACGCATAGCGTGTGTATTTGACAATATGCTGCAGAAAACGTCTGTTCACACAGTTCAGAGAGGCGGCACCAAAAACACTAGGATGAGCTTGACTGGCTGTGTCTGTTACTGGTGTGTTGGGATTCAGATGCAAAATGGCTTCATTCTGTCTGAGCCTACTCTCGCCTGGAAGAGGTTCCTTAATTGAAACCTCTCGGGTTTTATAGTGAAATGTGGATGTGAGCAGTAGCCTGCTGTTGTGTACTTTTATTTAATCTTATTTACACTTTATGGGTACCTGCAGTTTTTCACATAATAAACTGATTTTACGTGTGGAAAGTTGTCCCAGGGTCAGATGATTTGTCATAGGTTGTGACGAGAAACAGGAGAAATACCCAGTGCAAGGGAAAATAACGTTACGCTTGCTCTTTCCTTTTCACAATACGAAGACTAGCATGACATTCAAAACCCCTATGTAATTGATATATAATGAATTGAATATCTCTGTGATGCAGTAAAAATGAAATGCTGTAAAAGCGAACCCATTTTGACTTGGAGGACTGCAGCACACTCCAGGGTTAGTTGTTGGCAAAATTAAAAATATATGTTCAGAGGGGGTGATGCTCAAAGCTCCTTCACATTGTGTGCTTCTTGGTATTGATTGGTCTTGTTAGAAGAGAGACAGACTGCCTCGCCGAACTGTGGGTCATCTATCTGTGTCTGAAGACCATGTATTTACATTTTGCAGCAGCCAGTTTATGTCCACGTCGCAGCTGCAGTCGGGCTCTGACATCCAGCTGCTGCTTCATTTCTTTTCAGTACGACTCGCTCAATCTCTCTTTCTCCAGAGCTGTCGGATTAATCTCTGTCTGTTTAAGCAGTGTAGCAGCCTTAATGATAGTGGTATTATCTGAGATGTTCAAAGATGAGTGAGGGTGTTTGCCTTGGCTATTACTCCCTCTGCTAGAGCGAAGCAGCATGAGCAACTCAAAGCTCATCTAGATCAGTCTAAATGTGCCTCAGGCTGGCAGGACCAATGTCATTGAAGCCTTGTATCCACATGCTGTGTACTATATATAAAAGCTAAGGTCATTCATGACTGTGCGAGGGGTGAATTTGATCCCGTTGTAATTTTTGTATGAATGTGTGCAGCGCAAAGACTTGTCAATGTAGTGTATTTAGCACTTGCGATCGCCCAGTCTCTCATACCTGAGTCTGGTGTCTAGAGTCTGTTTATTCTGCCTATTGATCTACTCCAGGTCATCTCTCTCGAACACAACACATTTCCCTCAGGAGGTTCGCTGCTCTTTCCTGACCTGCATACAGTTCCCAAGTCCCTTCCCTATACTGTCTCTTGCTCTCGCTGTGTGTGTGCTGGCATGGGGCTGAGGGAGCCGACCACTAATAGAAAGTCTATTGACTGGGCCAGTCACTCATTGCTGCTATAATAGCTGCCGGGGGCCTCTGAACACAAGTCGATATAAGCGGCTTGTCTCTGCGCACTGGTGAGAGGCCTTTGTCAGCACTGGAGCAAAATTAAATGTTTGATCGACCCTCTTTAAGATGCAACTTATAGTGTGTGTGTGTGTGTGTGTGTGTGTGACATGAGGGTCAATATTAATTTTGTTAATTGTTTTTAATGAAAACTGACACAAAAAACACTTTTGAAAGCAGAATAAGCTAAAATGACATGTTAACGCTGTAAGACAGGGAGACAGGGACACTAATGAGATGTGAGAGAGTGTTAGTTACATGTACCAGCATCAGCAGTGAAGATGGTCAAGACCAAATGTTTTTAAATACAGGATGAAAGTCTATAACATAGGTTAAACAAAGCTATGTCCGTTACTCCCGACCTGAATTGGCCTAAAGGTAAATCAAAGTCACTTACCAATACTGACTAAAAGAAGCCGATTCTTTAGCTGTGTGCGGTTTTGCTGGGAGGGACATGCGTGTGTGTTAAATATCAGTGAGACCACTCCTGGAAAAGCTTGTTCTTTTGTCTGCCTGGACTGCAGACAGCTGGCGCGACTGTCTCACCGTTTGTTGCTGTAGATGCAAAAGAATGCTGGGTCATGCCAAGTCCCCCTAAACAAGTTCTGGCAGCAGAACCTCTTTCAAAGGAGGCCAAACGACAGACAATTAATCTTCACCAAGTTAAATATGCATGGGTGAGGTAAACGTTTGTCTTTAGTGTTTAGGGCTGGATATTGACCCTTTAGTAATCTACTCACTTTGCCACTGACTGCAGTGCTCTGTTCTAGGCTGCACATGGAGACAAAGAGATCTGGACAAAATGCGGTGTGGCTTGAAACATAAACGCAGAAGTGGAAAAGTGTTTTCATTGTAATGATTGCCCTTGTACGTAGCAGCCTTGTGTCCCATGATGCCAGCGTTCACCTTATTCAGGGTGGTGCTGGGTGGAGGTGACAAACCTCCCCTGACTGACGGTGCTGGCATTTAACTGAGGAGGCAAAGACAGTTCAGCAAGGTCACTGTGAGAGGGTAAATTTAGAGAGTCCTGCTAGTACTTATAAATCCGTGACACATAGTAAACGACCCCAGTCATGTCCACACACTTTTACAGAGGGAGCCGATGGTATGCAGCGTGGTTGTAATGACGACTTATGAGGGAGTAGAATATGTAACACCCTTCTCTCTGTGCCACATGACCCTGCTGGCAAAGCAGGAGTTTATGCGTTTGCCTTGCCACGTCTCTCCGGCAGCTGTCTTGTGTCAGCAACAAGGTCATCACGTTTTGAGATTTTTAAACGTCTGCCGTGGCAGTTGACCGGCTTTATCTTTCATTTTCACTGAACTACATTTAGAGATTGGTTTTTGTTGTCACTTAAGTTGCTGTTTGTCAGAAGAGCTGATCACTCACATGAGATAAATGGCAAAGAAACCTGCTGCTAATTCTGTCCCACATTGATGCTCGAGGCAGACGAGGAGGGAGAGCGGCTAATGTCATTATGGCTAATTTCTGCCAAAACTGCTGGTAATGCGGATCAGGGAGGGAAAAAAAAGCATCCAAACACACAAACATTCACACACCCAGTGCCTTATGTGCATCAAACTACAGGGAGACGAGCAGCTGTCGATTTGAATTAAGGTAAAATTTACTGGGAACTTTGCAGAACTTGTGCTGCCGGCGAAAAACCGATTAACTTCATTAACATACTTGGCTGGAACTCCAGTCCTGCAAAGGAGGACACGCTGAAGGAAAACTCCCAATGTGTGGACGTACGTACAGGTTTGTGGTATGGTGGCGGCCAGAGGCTGATACTGGGATGAGACAGTAGCCATGTGGAGCGAGGTGGAAGGAATAGCTCTCTCTGAGCGATATCTGCAGGGTGTGAAGCGTGTCATCTGTCATCTAATAGAAAACCTGTGCGTGGCCGCAACTAAAGTACGAAAGCATCCTTTCCTTTCTCTCACACTTGCTGTCTGCTGCCGTCTGTACCCACAGGGTACCTGGTCCAATCAGTAACCATTCCTCTACTGTCCCACTCGTCCTGCTGCCCTCATGTCTCCGCTGCTGTGTCACCTGTCATATATTCAGTTGTCATGCGGTTTCCCATGCGTCTGTGATCAGAATCTTAAGTAGGCTGGGGCTCGAGATGATTGCAGGCTGTGTTTGTGACAGTTTAATGTTGATTTTAGAGACAGAGGAGCATTTGCAGAGCTGGGTAACAAGTCTCTTGCTTTGTTTTGATATGAATTAGTGTGTTGGCAAATAGCTGCCTTTCAGAAAAATGCCTTGCTGGTAAAAGGTGTGTGCTGGAAAGACGATGTAATCGCATTCTGCAAAGTGCTTTTACCTTTGCTGGGGGATGCAGTGATACGAAGAGGATGCATTGTTAGTGTTTAGTGTCAGAAGACCATATAGAATCAGTCAACTCATGAGTTCACTTCATGTCTGATGTTGTTCAGGGACAAAGTGACCTCGTTACAGATTTATACAGTAAGATAGCAGTAATTCCTGTAAACTGACATGTTGAGACGTCTTTAGAATTTGAACGCTGGCAACTGTCAGTGTGTTTGTGTTGAGCATTGTGCGATAACCAATGTGTCGCTTTTATCTGTCATGATTTGTAAAAGGAGAAAAGGTTTAGCAAACATTTCAGATACTTACTGAATATTGTCCCTTTCATTTGAGTTGCTAGCTGAACAGAATCAGTGTTCTTGTTTTGGTTTGTCGCGTTGACACACACAAAGTGACGCCTGTGAGTCACATGTGCGAACTGTCGACTGCCCTCGCGCAGACGTCAAAACAGGCGCCGATTTTAGGACGAATGACATCATCCGCCGCAGGGATCTCAGATAACTTTGCAGCCGATTCAAACCGTCGCAGTGTTTTTCACCCCACGGTGACTGTGATGACAGTCGCCCTCTGGTTAGTGACCTAGAAGTATACACGTTTCCTCATGGAGAGCTCAGGCCCGCTAACGCCCTGGCCTTTACCAGCACTAAAGATGCAGTCCCGTCCAACTTTCTCCTTCTCTGATGAAGGCTAAGTGCGTTTCAATGTTCTAATGGCTCTGAATTATTCTTGATCTAAGGCCGACACCCATTAATATTCTTCTTTACAGAAGAGGAGGGCTGTGTCTTGTGAGAAGGGGTCATCCATTTCAGTGTTAAGCATTCATTTCATGTCGCTTTTAAGTCCTTAAAAACCTCAAGCGTAGTGTAAAGGGTTGATAGGCCACAGTACTATGAAAAATATATGCACTTTCTTCATTACCCAGCGACATCCTTAATACTGGGAGTCGGCGCTTGTTTTGATTTTATGCATGTCCTTGCTAAAGTTCACTGTTCTACTGTTTACTGCCTCCACTGTGTTTGTTTCCAAGAATAATCTTTTGGGTGAATTACTAGGAGAGGCTGTCGTTCTGATTCCCGTATAACTGCTGTGGTAGCGTTTGATACGTTCTGCCTTTTCTACATAAATTAATATTGTCATAAGTTTTTACTAGGTCTTATATAGATATGACATGTGTCTAAATTCCCCTTTTTATCCTTGCGCATCATGTTTTAATGGGATTTCATGATATATAAGCTGTAATATACTATATAGTATAGCATGGCTTTGAAATGGTCTAAGAAACGTAAGGACACACAGCTAAGCTTTGGCCACGGTGTGTGTCAAATGAAACATGTCCCCAAACAGAAGTTTCCTCAATGGAAGAATCACAAGTTTTTCACACTTTGCATTTGATGATGAGTTAGAATTCCCTTTCATTCACGGATACATTTAGGCCACAGTGGTTTCTGCAATGGCAGTTGCTGGTTATTCATTTATTAGTATTGGTTGACAGGGAAACAAAGCACTTGGCTGCCTTCTTGTTAACTTTGACAGTGTAATTTAAACTGCAGACAGGGTGTGTGTGTGTGTGTGTGTGTGTGTGTGTGTGTGTGTGTGTGTGTGTGTGTGTGTGTGTGGGTGCGCGTTCATCTGCGCGCTGCATACAGATTTAGATTAGATTTAGGGTGTGCACTCCAGGCTGGGAGCAGGATGTGGAGATGACAGCAGTCACAAGGGGGGAGCCATCAGATGTAGCCATCAGCTGACAGACAGACTTATTACACTTTCTCTGCCCCTCCTGAGTTGAGGCCCAGATTCATACAATATTAGGCCAAATCCTGCCTCACTGGCCCAGTTTATACATAACCTAGTTTGGAAGAGTCGAGGTATTGTGGGACATCCCTGTGATATTTCTTACACTCCTTCCTTTTTGTTTAATGTAGGAGTACAGAGCACATAAGAATTGGTGTTTGTGTGGCTAATGTTAACTTACCTGCAGTTTGGGGAAAATGTCCCGTTTTATTTCAGCTGAATGACTTCTCCTTTGAACAAGCAAAATTGATTTGTCATGAAAGTCTCCAGATGGTGAAACAGGATTTAGATGGAGCAAGCATCTTGTAATGAATTTTTTAGGGTCCACGCACGCTGCAAATGCTATTCACCAAATACTTACATAAATCTTTCACATAAACACACATATACATTACAAATGCGCAGATTTTCATGTACACATAAATATGTGAAATTAAACCCTGCGTGCGTACGCAGGGATATCTGCATGGATTGCTTGTGCTCACGAATGCATACAAACACAGACGCACATAAACATTCCTAAGTGAAGGCTGGTGCAGTCAGGGGTTGAAACGGCGAACGTGTCAGATCAGAGTTTTAATTGAAGCTTTTCTGGCGAACCGTGGAGCAAAACAGCAAAAAGCTTTTTACTAACGGAGGGTTTGCCACTTGGCAAAGCTTTCCCGTTTGAACAAGGCAAGAGACTGCTATGGATTACAGCGTAAGCCAACCTGTGCTTGATGGAGCGGCAGCCTGGTTGTTTTTAAATTAAAATAGGTTTAAGCAAGAGCAAAAATTTCATTATATAACTATTGATCTTGGTCACAAAGGGAAATAGGACTTATTTAAAAAGGGGTCATCCATATGCACACAGTGGTTGGCATTAATATTCCTATTATGCTAAGCCCTACATTTTTAATTTGACCTTGAACACAGCTCAAGTGTGAAATTGTATAAATCCCTCAAGCCAAGCATTGGCAGTTGAAATGTGTTTGCTTTAATAAATGAGAGATGCCAGTCAGATAAGTTTATGTATGTATATATTTTAGACTTTCAGTTTGGGATGAGAGAAACCAACAAAAGTGCTGTGAATCCATTTTAGCCTCTTGGTGGCAAATGGCAAGACTTCAGTGGTGGAAGTGCTGGTATTTGGGGAATCACGTTGGTCCAGACTAAAATAGCTTTTAGCAGATTAGCATTTGCTGCTGATGTAAGCATGGTGTAAGCACTTAGTTTCAGTAAAGCCCCACAGAGCTGCTGCCATAGATGCTAATATTTATTCTGGTTTTATTACACAGATTGCCCCTGGCAACATGTCTGAGGACGGAATACAAACCAACAGTTCCCTTTACGGAACGACATCAGAATCATTTGTCAAAGCAACTAATTTGTGAATTAGCCAGATGTTGCTAATGCAGTATAATAAAGTAATGTGCTTAACTTTTTCATAAAACCTTTTCCTTTGGCTCTTTTTATGCGTTTATCTCTCACCTGATGATGTTGACCTGACCTTTTAAAGGGTAGCTGGTGTGCTCTAGGTCTAAGGGCAGCTTGCAGCATGACTTAATCAGCCTTGACAGGACACACATCTCTGCAGAGAGGTTACACTCTGACTGAAGGATCAACACACCACTATTGCTTTGGCATTGACGCCCGAGCGTTCGGTTCCGCATGTGTGTAGCTGGTTTGTGTCACTCGACAGCCTCCGCTGCCTCAAGTGCCGGAATGGGCTGAATACTGGGATGGTGACAATGATTGCTGACAGGAAAGCTTTGACAATGAACAGTGTGCTGCATCAAGCAGAGCAGTGGACTGGAAATCTGTTGCTGCCCAGCAGTCTGGACTCGCACCGCGGCTGTTGGTGGCAGCAGCCACTTAGGAGCCTGCAGACATCGTGTAGCAAAGGTGTAGTGTGAGAAGCCTAAACGTCAAGTCTCTTTGTTTTGTGGAAATAATAAAGCATTTTTATTTCTCTTTCCTTGTTGTTGTATTCTCATGAAAGCCATTCTCATGTGTTCATTTACAAGTTGACAGGAGGTGTGACTCAGTGTTTATAATTGCTTCACACTCATGAAGAGACTGTGCTAAACAATGAACTTGTCATTCTCCTTTTCCTTGGAGATCTTCTTTTGTGCGACACCTTCGGCTCATATCGTCTTTAAAATGTCAACTGAGGATGGCTCTCCATCTTGACATTTTCAGCAAATGCCTTTCACAGTGATGCAGGTGGACGGTGTCTTGCACAGGAAAGGGTAACGTCCAATCTGCTGCTTCTCAGGCTACTATCACTGTGAGTTGCGTCATTTGTTTTTTTAGGATGGTTACACAATCAATCACCACAGTTAATTTAGTGTAACGCTTCTCGGGCTTTGAACTGCACCTAGACATCACCTTTTCAGAAACTCATCCCTTGAGACCGTGAGGTTGTGAATATGGCGGATGAGTCCCTACTGTGGCCAATTATTCTCACCACTGACTTAACATTACACTGAGGTTGGATGGTGCAGTGAAATTAACTGTATAATATGATATTATATGTTATCATACTACAATATCTGCTTTAATGTCCTGTTGACTACAGTGGACCATTAAGAGACGGCTTGTGTAGGTATGTGCAGCGTTGACATGCTCTTCTCTTCCTCACACTTGTTTTCTTGTGCATTTACAGGACTGTTTTTGTGAAGTTGATTCTTTTTTGTTTTTCATTCAAGGGAATTACAGGCAGATGATAAACATTTTGCTCCACGGTGGTGGCCTCTTGCAGCTCAGCTTATTGTTCTCCTGTTGAAATTGTAGTTATTGTGCTCATTTATTTCAGCATGGTTTTAAGGAAGGCGTTTGTTTGTTAGTTTAACCCAAACGTTCCCGCACTTTTCTGATCTGACTGAAGCAGAAATGTTACTATGGAAACTTAGTTGAGAGCTCCAAGCTTTGACGCTAATTGCCTGATCAGAATAAGCTGTGTGCATCTTTCTTTCTTCATCTTCCAACGCGTGCATCTGCTTTTTACAAAGCAAAGGTTGCGCGTGTGTGTTAACAGATGGCCACTGCCAGAGGAACAAATTTTCACACATCTCCCTGCTGAGACAGACGAACGGAAAAGAAAAACACAGGGCTGGGTTTTGAGAGAATATAGATGCAGTTGTCTTCGTCATTGTTTTCATCATCAGGTGTGTTTACAATGTGCTTACAGGGAGTCTCGTGCCGCCACTGCAGTCGGCAGCTTCACATACACAGACGCCTACCCACAAGCATCATGTCACAGAAATCCTACCCATAGATACATCTGTCATATATTATGTAACTTCTGCTAAAATGTGACTCATGGCACAGTCATCCTTAGCACATACTGTGATATGCTGACACACACAGACACCACTGCTAGAGAGAGGATTCGGTGTAACCAGCCATCAAAACAGTCCCAATGCACACTGTCCCAAATGACTTTAGTTTTTCTAACGGCGTCACCGACAACAGAGAGGTTGTTCGTTTTAGACATCATGGTACAATACAACAGTCTGTAGTCCTGCATCGTGGCCAGTCACACGGGACAGGTTGCTCTGAGGAGACCGTCTCTCTGACGGTTGTTGCCCTCATGAAAACCCTGGTTGTCAAAATTCTTCGTCGTTACATCTCCCATCGGTTTGGTCCATGTTCAGCTAAGCTTTTGTATCCACTGATGCTTATACAATTCAAAACGCAACATACAAAAATTCAGTTTATTTCAGTGCCAGCATAGCTGTAATTTTCAATATGTAATCTTCATAATAAACACGTTTCCCTTATCACATGTTGCTCGGTGCAGTTAAACACTATAAATACAAAACTCTTGTACTTCTTAAAACACGACCTTCACCTGCAGCTACTACTTATTTACACGAACCTTTTTTTGCTTCAATAAATTGATTTCACTCACACATTGTACTGGTTGGTAATATTACAGTGTGTTTGCATAAAAAAATTGCTCATCCATTTGTCTGCAGAGGAAAAATCAGGATACTTGTAATTCACTTTTTCACTGTGAACTGAATGCAGCACAAAATAAAAACCTTAGTCATGTGTTTATGGAGAAAGAACTAACAGAAGCTAGTTGAGCATCGGGCGCCATGTCTTTCAGTTTGTGCCCCAGCTCAAAGGGCCTTGCAGGGCCAGTCTCATTGTCTTCTCTTGGTGCTACCGTTGTTGACACGCAGTCTCAGGACACTACAGATAAGTGGTATTGTGCCATAGCGACAGGTCCAGTTTGTAGGTGTCGAACGAACGAATGAGACAAACTCCAGTTCAGCACTGAAAGGTGACCTCCTTGTTCAGGTGCAAGCATGTGTAGTAATGCATTACAAAGCTATCACTAAAGCGTCACTATTGCTAAAATGTGCGAGCAATAGGCTTCAAAAAGGCAAGTGAATGCAATGTGTTACATCTTGCATGCATTGAGATACATCCCTGTAGTGTTCTACACTGGCTGCTACATGGATTGGAAGGTGTTTTTTCTTTTTTTCTGGCCACAGCAACAGGAAAAATAAAAATCTATCGACACCTCTTTTGCACCGCTGTACTGTGTCTAACATGAGTATGCAGCTATCCTCCACCGATAGCTGATGAGTTCTGTCACCACGTCGGCACGTTTCTGAATATGTGAAATGATGGGTCATAAACTGACGCTTCCAGCATTTGAAATAAAGAGACACAAAAAATAAATAAAAATGAAAGTAATGGCAATTCTTCTGTGATGGCTGAGGTCGTTGGGGGTTTTCTTGTCCTTGGGTTTGATAGTTTGGGCCTGAGTTGGTCTCAAGTGGTCTGAGAGTGAGCCACGCGTGTGCCACCGTGAGCATCTTATATCGGATACATGTAGAAACAAAAGCCTGTGTTCACACTTGGATCACTGACAGAGCACTTGGGCGGCAGCTTGTCATAGCGTTATTGCCGCTGCTCTTTGACGATCATTATAATGGTTATTAGCACTCTGGGCTACGCACTGACATCAATTCAATTTTAAGATTGTGGTTCACACAGGACTTATATGGCAAAATGCAGCCCCACTCATATCAAACACTTAGGTGCTGAATAGGTCTGAGATACATATTTTTAGATCAAAGATAGAAATAAACACACTCACAGTGACCCACACATACAAACTGCACACGCAAATAGACACATACTGTGAAATTGCTCTGCACTGCTTTATCATATTCTTCATTTTCTGGTGCAAGTCCTCTTTTATGAAGTTGTTTATTCCAGTAATCTGTCTTCAGCTCTTCTTTCCACAGTGGCCTGTCTCCGTGGCTTACTGCTGGTGTTGCTTCAGGCTGAAAACAAAACACAGGAAAGAATTTGTTAGTCTCGTTTTGGTGACACTGGCAGATCCGAGATGACGGCGCTCTTTAACCACAGGGGGCATCAAGCCCACTGGGGAGAAGGAGATTCAGTTTGTGCCTTGCTCGGTCTCTAGGAAGTAATCTCGTTTACCTGTAAATCCATGTCTCACGCTCTTTCTAATGTAGCGTAGATGGGAAAAGTAAACCAAGTTTGTTGGTAATGTAACAAGACACATGCAGAAATTAAATGTTCTAATTCTGCATTGCTTTATTCTTCTGCTATAATCATACGCATTTTCTTGACGGCTCTGAATGCGAAGTGCTTTTATTGCTCAGCACTCCTGTCTTCTCATAATGACACTCGTCTGTTATGCTTCTCACAGACTGTTAAAGCCAAAGACAGGAGCAAGAAACCTTATGTTTAGCCTCCAATAATTACTTTTTTTGTCTTTATCTTGAGTTGCTGCTTTTCAGAATGAAAAACTGTGCCAAGGTGCAATTCCAGAGACAAACACAACACATTTAATTAAAGCAGAGAGATAAGTGGACTGAAGTTCATGCTAAGCAACATCCACTGAATTGAGTAAGCACTTTTTGGTACTTAGGAGTTTAAAGGACAGCTTCAGATCTTAACAAAGTGAAATTGAGCGAAAATATCAAATTTGCATTAGCTGGTTTAATATATTCAACTGCCTGAATGCCACAAAAGAAATGGAATAATACGGCTTCTTTTATCTCTGAAGCTTTTGGCGTATTTGTTTCTCCTGTCATTTTGAGGTGCTTTCATTTCAGTTTTCACCTCAGTATAAGCTTAACCTTTTCTGCTTTTACCATAATAAGATAGACAAACTAATCTGACACACACACTTAGTGAGAATAAGACGGTGGAGCTATTTTTGGCCATAGGCGTGAAAATGAAAACGCAAAGCTAATACGAGTGTTTTCATCACATCCACGATAAAATGCACTTCTCCACTGTGTCCTAATTGGAGTATCAACACTAGCCTACACATGCACTAACAAGGCTCAGATAAAGTGAGAGGAGGAGGGAGGAATGCTGCCCGTACCTTTCTGATAATGGCTGTTAAAACAGTATAAGCTATGGTCACTAGCACAAGCAACAGTAGGGAGGGAAGAGTCACAGGGACCAAAGTGGAAACATCGGGGTCAGAAAATAAGCCAGTTTAGGAAAGTGCAGTGCAGAAGGTCAAAGCTGATGAAGTTTCTGGGTCAGTCAGTGGAAAAAGTGAGTAGACGTGCCCAGTAATCTCAGGGACACACGTGAGATATGATGTGTAGTGTTTGAAGATGTGCCGCTGTGTCTGAGGATGTGAAGGTATGGGAAGCCACATGGGTCAAATGAGCCTTTTCATGCGCTGGCCCCGAGCACAGACCTGCATGAAACGCGGGTGTAACAAATGCAGGTCACCTGTAAATTAGATCTGTTACGTTAACAGGTAATAAAGCAGGTGTAACAAATGCAGGTCACCTGTAAATGACACGTGTTACATTAACAGGTTAAGAAAGCAGGTGTAATGCGGAAAAAACAAATGTAAAAAAACATGGTTGTACCACACGTGTAAAAAGCAGGTGAAATTGTGACTTTATATGCATAAATTGCATGTTTGTCAGACAAGACAAATGTGAAAAAGTCAGACGTGTTTAAAAAAATGTGTAAAACTGTCCAAGACGCCTGCAAAAACACACAAAACTGCAGGTGGAAAAGCCAAGTAAAACACCTGGATGTAATGTGTTTCTGGTGACACAATTTCTGCTTTATTTGACGTGTTTTCACGAAAGTATGACATTAAACGTTTAAGAAATGAAGTTAACAGATCAGCTGCAGTTCACTCCCTTGTTACTTCAGATCAGTGAGGTGTGAAGAAGCCTGAAAACCATTTCTGGCTGCAAATTGCCCCACTCACAGGCAGAGGGGGATCTGAGGTGTGTCAGCGATCTGAACCTGCATTTCAATAGGTTAGATCACACACCTACCGTCACCCCCAAGCAGCCACATTCCAACTCCACACCTGGACCTGTTTTTGTCTTCTGCATTACACCTGCATTCGTTTTAGTTTTTTAACCCGTTAACGTAATGCTTGTCATTTACAGGCGACCTGCATTTCTTACACGCGTCTTTTACGCACGTTTGTGCTCAGGGCAAGCACATGGACAGGCTCCTGTGACCCATCTGGCTCTCCATGCGAAGGTCACCCTGGCACGCCATGTGTGTTGATGCCAGGTACACACAGCTCTGCAGTGGCAGATGCTAAGGTAGCAGATCTATGAGTCATGACCCGCCTCACCCACTACCCTCATCTTACTAACACGACACATGAGAGATACTCTGTGTGTGTGTGTGTGTGTGTGTGTGTGTGTGTGTGTGTGTGTGTGTGTGTGTGTGTGTGTAAATACAAACACTGTGGGGTTGTGAGTTTTGAGCAGACGGTGTGAGCGAAACAAGACCTATTGCCTCTGGGGGAAATGAGTAAAGCCTAATGCATGCGCCTCCATGTATGTGGGATAAAGGAGGCATGTGAGAGCAGAGCTGTGCGCCCTGAATTAACCTCTCGCCTCAAATGGAGAGTACACACGCACATGCATACATAAGGCCTGTTGTAATACATCCATAGCTTGACGTTCCGCATTCAGAGACGTCACACTCAGCACTTTAACAGGGAAGGACAGGCTGCACACGAGCGTGAGACTTTTAAATGTACGTTCGTTTGTTTTGTCACATGCGTGTTTGTGTGTCCTCCGTGATACTGATGCTGAATAATTACCAGGGTGAGCAGGCTAAATGGATCGTCTCTGACCTCACCATTTACCCCTGGGGCTCGCATTAACGTCACATATACACACCAATAAACAGGCGCACACTCTGAACACATAAACGCACATGAAGCCGGGCCATAGGTTGGACTTGCATAATGGAAAAGCAACCAGAAACTAAAGGCCATTTCGACTTGGTGAGCAATTCGAGCACGGATAATATTACATGGGTCGTTAAAGCCGCGTAGTGCCAGTGATCAGAAATACCACCATGCTGACAGTTGCCATCAAGTAAACTGCTTCACCGGGTTCTTTGCTTGCTCTTGCGGACTCCGAGGAGCTAATTAGTGCCAGTCTGGTTTTACTCTCTTTTTGGTAATTTCTATGCGCTTTCTGTAAAAACTCTTCAGGGTGTATAAATTTCCTGGTATCCTTGAGGATATGTTGTACTGTCACTGAGTTCTCTAATGGCCCTTCGCCTGCTTCAGACTACGTATTAATAGTAGGTGCAATGAAGCAGATTGAGAAGAAATGTGTAAATGTGAACAGGTGCATTTACGGTAACACACAGACATTACTGTCTTACTAATGTGTAACTTTTAAAACTTGACAAGAAATCTATTACAGCAGCCACATAGTTACCACTTATAACATCCTGTCATTAGTACAACGCTTGGCAGATTTTTACACAGCAGCTGTGCCGGAAAAACAAATTTAGCTCCTGTCTGCTACCTTATGGTCATACTTTCGTTTTATCTGTTTAAAGCCAGCTATTAGTTTTTAAGGGTGTGAATGCAGAAAGGCGAGCAGGCTTCATTTATCTGGCTCAGCCCTGTCGGCTGACCAGCTGAGTGCAATGTCTTAACTGCAACACGCAGTAAACTGTGAAAATGTTCTGCCAAGTTTATCTGGTTCTATCTCTCTTGTTATCATGCAGCACCGGTCCAATTACAGCAGCCAGTCTGGAGCAAGTGTGCAGTGTTTCAAATGACCTGCAGCTGACTGTGTATGAAGCAGATGCTCAGCTCCGATAAAGGAGCCAGCAGATTCGTCCAGATGTTTGAACAATAGAGATATTCGTTGTCGTTTTTGACAACACAGTCCCGGCGCCAGACGCCGCACACACGCGAACAGATGCGCGCACACTTTTCATGGACGTTTCTTCGGTGGGAGCTAATCCCCTGCCGCTGTCAGCCATGCTTTCGTCTACTTCAGAAAGCTCCTTACACAAGCCGGAGCTCATCAGCGCACACACGCACACCCACTGAACATCTCACTCTGTAGACAACCCAGAGATGTGAACACAGCAACTCTGGTAGCGGCTTTTGCGACTTGTTGACCTTTCTACATGTGCACACACGAAGAGACCTCTATAGGATATATGCACATCATCACTAATCTCCTCTTAAATAGAGTAGCGTGGGTAAAAACATTTATTTACAGAATGTGACGCAGATCTAAACCAACCCAAATGCACTAATACACAAGCGTCCATGCTCGTTCGTGGGCATCTGCGTCGTCCTTGCAATGACTTAGTTGTCTTTTCTCATATTTGTGCCGCAGCCAGATTGTTCACGCATGTGTGAGCATCACTGTGTTTACACTCCAACGTCAGCAGAAAAGTGACACTTTACAGAACGTGCTGCACGGTACAGTGTGACAGCGCCATTACTTTGTATCATATCGTTCTCCTGTACTACTCAATCTTGCGAAGGCAAATAAACGTTGAAGTAGGTAAGGGCACAGTATGTGGATGAGAGCCTGGGCCTACAGTGGTGTTCGTCAAACCTTTCTGGACCCAGGCTGTTTCACCTGAGTGACTGGTTGAAGGCGAAGGAAGCGAGGTCAATGAGATGAAACCGTTGTTGTGGCTCCGTGGTTACCAGAAGATCGATAGAGGCGTGCGGCACACTTGGCAAGAGTAATTTCCAGGTCCACTGTTTACTCTCACAGAGTCTGTGGAATTCAGGGCACATTTCCTAATAAGTCTGCCAGAGCTCAGGGCTGCTGAACTGTAAAACAACTGTAAGGACTCCCCTGTGGACTTTTTGAAATGCATTACTAGATGCTGCCCATTGCAAACAACGCATGGGATAAAAATTAGAGGATGGAGGAAATATTTAGAAATACTATACATAGACCAGTTTGTACTGTGGGTGTTTTGACAGCAGTGTTGCAGATCTTTAGTTCTTCAGGGCCTTTCTGGCCTCCTGCAGTGCTTGTCCAAACGCTCCTCGATTAAAAAGAGCACAAACTGTTTTTGCACCTGCTCTTCAGTGGCCTCCTCCCCATGCACATGCAAGGACATGCAGCACAATCTGTGATTGCTGATGTTAACGGATTTGGGATTGTACTGTGATGGTTAACAATTACCTTATTTCGTGATATGTGTGACTTGCTTATAAACATGCCTTTTTTTTTTTTTTACCGTTGCTATTTTCTTTTTCGGTTGATTTCAAGCATATTGTGCAACCAAAGCGACATACAGTGGCCTCAGCGCATACAAATCCCAGATTTAAACCCAACAGAACATTTTTGTAGGGACCTGAACGTAGCAAATGCTTTCTGTCCAATCTGGTGGAACATGAGAGGATCTTCCAGGAAAAACGGGCTAAACTGCCTAAATTCTGGTGTGCAAAGCCTGTAATGACTGACTTAGGAAGCTTAAAGCTGTATTTGCTGCCAGGGAGGCTCCTACACAGCACTGAGTGAGGGAAAATGCCAATATTCAATTTAACATTATAGTTAAGTGGATAGTATACAAGGATCTATGTTGTGCTCCTTCACCTTTCAACCTTTGTTATCGCTCTTCTTTTGTTTTCACTACACATGATCACTGTCCAAGAGTTTCGTGCATGTAGCCCAGACTCATGCTCAGGTTGGGTAAACAGTCCTGGGCCTCATCCCTGTAAGATCTCTCTAATAGTGAAGGAAAGAAAGCCAGACGTTCGTAACAACAAAATGAAACCCGTAAGCACTAAATAAATTCCTCATGCGCTTAATTTCCATTACATTGTTTCAAATAGCCGAATGCACACAGACACACACCAGTACGTTGCCTGTAACCTCGCTCACGGCTACTGTGCCTCATGTTAATGCATGAAATGTAACCGTTCCTTATCATACTTGCTTCTTGCTGGATATAATTGTCTCTAATTTGTCTGTGATTAAATTTTTTGAACAAGTAAAAGCAATAAAAATGACCGAACGTCATTGTGCGATTGTCGTGGTTCACAGATTTCAGTACTTGTGTTACGCTGCCACATCACAGCGTCGCACACTGTATGGAGTATCTCACGTCCATCTAGTGGACCTGTCAGTCTCCGTGTGTTGTTGTCTTCCCAGGCTTTGATCTGCATGTCTCAAAGCACTTTGGTGAATAAGGCCTCCTATACCTTACTGCTTACTGTTGCTGTACAGTGGCAGAAGTTGAATGTGCGCAGTGAGTCCCGTAGGGGGTTCACTACGCAACCTTAGGAAGCAGTCCTTTACGCTGAGGCTGGGATTGTACATGAACCACAGTGGGTCCGGGGCTTCAGGTAATGAGATCTCTGCGGCTGGGTTTTTTTTCTGAACTGGAGTAATGTGGACTTTTTGCAACACACGGAGTTAACAGATTGTTCCAGAGAGAGGACTAGTAGCCAGTGAAAAGCAGTTCTAGCCAGTCAGCGGATCGCGCTCCAAGGTGATGTACGCCTGTTCTGCTCCTGCACTGGGTTCACTCACCTTGTTTTCTGTTCTAAGGCTGCAGACCTGAGGCTCAGCTGATAAGACAAAGCAGCAGCCGGACTGTGAGCTCGCACCGTTTCCTTTCCCCTCACATACAGCCCATCTCTGTTGTGTTTGGTTTTTACTGTTGCTCCCGTGTTCAGTTGCCACTCGTAGATATTTGGCATTGCACATATAGCCTTTTCTCGGTAAAGCTTGCAGTCTCAGATGCCCTAGAACTGACAGGCCCACGGGTCAAGCATGTTTTCATTGATTGGATGGTTTACACGGGCCCTTAACCTGTTCCTTCTGTTTGTTAGGCCTCAGGGTGTCTCTAGCCCAGCAACACAGAGTATCTAATAGAAATACGTCTCTGAAATGAAGGCCAAATGAGTCTCTCTCTTAACTGATGATGTCCGTGGTGAAAGGAGTGAATGAGTAGTGGGACCACTCACGACAGCAGTCGGCCTCTTCAGAGGTAACCGTCATGGCACATTGTGTCCTCATGACAGATTCTTGTTCGATCTGTCCATTCACTTATCGCTCCAAAATGCTAATTTGTTGTACTCACTTGTTCTGGTGCTTGGAGCCCTGGACGTGTGCATGGTACTGCTCGATGGAATTAAGGACCACACTGCAGACACTGCATGAGTAGCTACTGCGCAGCCCTGGAAAGACAACAGCACACAGGTACAGTAGTTACTGTAGTTACTGTGAGCATACAGTATTAAGTACAGCATGGTTTGTTATAATCAACATTTTGAACGGACACCAAATAAGGGTCTAATTTTACACTTTGCAGTGCAGGGTAATTTCCCTAATTAGACTTCATCTGGAAAAAGATTTGATTAGACTAATCATTAGGAGAAAGCCAGTTACATTTTTAGATTCTTTAGATCACTGCCTTTTGAAACTTCAATGGTGAGAGGAATTAGGACACTGTGTTAGGAAAAGAACAGCGCCGTTGGTTGGTTGGTGCTGCGTCGCACTGTGTACAGCCATGTGCGCATTGTATTGTTGAATGTGTGCTTGAGATGGTGCCGCTTACACACAGATGTGAACTAATTAGAGGGTTTGCAGGTGGTCGAGATGAAAATGCAAAAATAGATGTAAGAGGATGGAAATAGCGACAGAGTGGGGCGAAGAGAGACGGGGAAGCAGGGTGGAGGGTTAGGTAGATGGTACCAGGGAAAACAGCAGAGAGAGAAAGATGAAGGCAGATGACTGTCACGCCTCAGCAGTGAAGTACAGCATAAAGCCAGGTCTGCACGACCACAGGAGGAACTGTGACGTTTAGTCATGCAAAAAATAAATTCCATATATAAGAAAGTATATTATGGCAGCAATGACTCTAAAATCTCTGTCACGGGGAGAGAAAGCTGTGTGGATGTGAGCAGAGCAATCGGCAACATGACACAATTGGCTGTGTGTGTGTGTGTGTGTTTTCTGTCGAAGCATTGTTTTTATTTTGTTTATTTAGCACAGCGTCGAGCCGTCGCTGCAGAACGTCACCGAGGTACGAGATGAACAACCTCGACGCGTTGAGCTGCATGACAGAGCAGTCAAACATGAATGGCTCGATGTCATATTCACCTGCCGTGCACAGCCACCCGCGACACCTCCACCTCGTCTGTGCGTCATCTTCACTTTTTGATGAAGAATGTACAACTCTTTGCTGTGCTTGCCTGTGTGTGGGCGCCCTTTTCTCTACTGTCATTACTGTCCTTGAGATTTATGAGTTCTCTGTATAGTGCATCACCTTCTGACCTTCTGTGGCAGTAATTGGGAAGCCCTGTGTGTAGGAAGATGAAGTTGTAATACAGTTAGGACTGGTGGGAGGCCATTTAGACTGGGCTCAAGCTGCATAATGTGGGATAGTGGCAGTGTTGGTTTTATGGGTGATTAAAGACCAGCAGTCAAATGCAAGAAAGCCGTGACTGATTCATTTATCTGTAGTCAGGGCTTGGTTTATAATGTTATCTTAAATACTATGTTGCATCTATTAGGTGCTAATAACCAAATCTGCATGTGTGAAAGAGAAAACAAGACGGTACATCCTCTTCTGCCAAAATGTCATTACTTTTGTTCTTTTTCTTTAATGAAAAGGATATTAACTGGAAAAGCGATCATTCGGAAAATAAAGGACTGATAAGTCGCTTTCACGTTCTCATTCTCTTCCCCCCATAATTCTACTCTGCCTGCAGGATTACACAAAGAGACCATTCTCGTATACGAGTGTTATACACTACATGCGTGTGTGTGTGCGCGCAATCACAAAGGCAGCTTTCCTGCCTTTAGCCTGATTGATGTCACCCCCCCCACAGCCTGGTCGAGGAGCTCTGATGTACAATATGCTGCAGTTTGTGTGTGCCAGAATATTTTGTACACACACGCACACACACACAGTGTTTTGGTTAATTCTGGTATAAAACCACGCTGGGCCCTAATCCATGTTAATTACATGCAGGAAACGTGTGTGTGTCCTGTGTGCGCAGTGCGAATGACAGCGTGTGTGGATTTTGCTGCGAGCGTGAGCAGTATTTGTGAGGGTGTTCTAAGCCTTGTTAATTACACAAGAATATATGCCAGAGAGATAGAAAAGAGGGGGTGAGATGGGCGAAGGCTGTGGGTGTGGATCTGTTTGTTCGTTTCATGAACAGAGCCTTCTGACATTTCGAGCAACTCTGCTATAGACACACAAAATTGGGGGAATAAAGATTGTTGTTGTTAAGACATGTAACATCTTCCTGCTGTTTGGACTCAAATGTATTTTCCTTTAGCTTTTCCTAGTTTCTTTCTATATTTGATTGTGAAATCTAGTGCTGTGTGACGATAGTTTGTTAAATAGTAAACACTGTACATTCGACACTGACGTTTTCTGTTATTTTTCACTTTTGGCCTATGAGACCGCCTGCAACTGCAACGTATTCATGTGTAATTGTATTCACTGTGGAGGCAGGATAATAGTATACAGAGCTCTCACTACCCCCAGAGTCTTTGTGCTGTGTGGCGCACCATTAGTTTACCATGCGCTTTGAAAGATTAAAAAGGAACTGGATCCAAAAAGAAGCCCATTGAGATGCTATCAAAACCAACAGCCTGCCGCAAAGGCTTGACAGTACATTCTCCAGGAATATATCCCCAAATACCATGGCAGAGATGGGTTAGTCAGGCTCAATCCAAACGGAGCAAAAAAGTTTGGCCAACTTTCAGAGTCAGCTTAGAGAGAGTGTGGAAATATTAGGTTAGACCATCAGTTTAGACCAATATTGTATACTCCAATATTATACAGCAAACATCTAAGCAACCATTGTTTGTTTATGCATGCACAGTAAGATAAACACTAGCATTTGTCAGAAGGTTATTTTTCTCTCATATTTCCCTACCAACTGCTCTGCTTCGTTCACCGTATAGTGCTAATCTATCCTCCGTTGGTCTAGCTCAGGGAGCGTACACTGAGTTTAGCAGCTTTTTTTAATTCCCTACTGGAAACTGCACTGATTGGAGTAGTTTGACTGAAGCTGCACGGAGCAGGTTGATAACGCAACGCGATGCTACGGTAAAATGGTTGGAGGAAAAACAGATCCTCCACATTGCAGGTTATTTTAGCATTTGCAGCTTTAAATTCTAAAACCTCTCCCTCAAAGACATAATTACAGGTGGATGGATTTTTGAAGCAACATTCAGGTTGGTACCTTAAGTACAGTTTAGAAATGCATATCTACTGCACTGTGGTGGGTAGTTTGGATACACAGCACTTAGACATACAGTACTCCATCTTGTTTATAGATGCAACAGTGAGTGTAGTCTCATGGGAGAGGAGGTCAGGCCTGTCTCCCGTCTCAGGCAAAGTCATCAATTATACACAATTTTCTCTGCTTTGGTTCTTCACCCTGTCTTCAGCGCGCACACACACACACACACACACACACACACACACACTCCTAGACGCTTATCTCATTTCTTCTAATTCCCAAGTCTCCAGAGAGAGGAGACAATGGGCCGACTTTGTCCTGAGGGGTCTGTAAAGACACAGTGGAGTCAGCCAGGCTCCATCCCTCATCAATAGCCACCCCCGCAGCAACTCCCTCGTCCACCTCTGTAATCCATCTCCAAGGGTTTCGTCTGGCACCTAGCTCTGGAAAATAACGGCGTGGTCTCCTGTGTCCTGTCTGCACAATTACGCCAGACAAATCCAGGAGTACAAAACGCTGTCCATATAAATGTCATGGGGTTTTTGTGATTTGCTGCAGTCTTTAGAGTGTGAAAGGGACAGAGAGGAGATGGGAAGAATGACAGAGATGCAAGTGCAGGTAAAGGTCAGTATTATCAATAGGACACACAGACGGACAATGAATCCGAGAACACAGGCTCTGTGGCCGTGCTTGGAGAGGCAGGAAATACCGATGTGTGAAAAATTCACCTGAGCCTCATGGGGAGCTAATGAGGATGACAAATGAGACATGATGAGAGTTTGCCGTCCCTAGTGGTACACACGCACATTTATACACAAACCAACCACATTTAAACAGACTGCAGCAGGACGTGGGTGGAGAAGAGAAAAGCAACACAAACGTGCTGTATATGGGGAAAAGGAGGACAAAGAAACAGGATGAAGCATTTTGGCTAAGACCAAATTCCTCATTTCTCCCCCTCCTCCGCCGCAGAGCTCAGCTGCAGCGTTGCCAATGTCCCCTTTCTCAGAGATTATACCCAACACACCTGTGAGTTCACACCTGAAGTTGCGATAAAAGACAATCGGTTGTGAAAACCGCCAAACTGCAAGAACAAGCAAATCGGGACAATAGAGTTTGATGTGTCTGTGATGTAAGTGAGTTGAACAAACATCAGGATGTCAGGTGTCACATTCCTCAACCCGTTCATCGCCCTTGAAACTACAGGTATGTTGGGTAATAGATTTTGAGTCCAACCATCACTTTACTGAGTGCAAATACGTCTCCAACATCTGAACGTCTGTTATCTCTTTACAATCATCAGTACACTCTGTAGCTATGTGTTAAGATTTGTAGTCAACCTCTCCCAAAAACCCAGCTGAGGTTGTGGGATCTGGGTCACAGTGTGTGGATGGAGGACGATATCCAACATGACACCACTTAAAGCCTCTGAGCCAGTGTAGGCGGCAACGTGACTCATTCCTTTAATATGATTGGCTTCTTGAGACGATGGATTGTGTCATGGCACCTGGAGCACACAGCGAACAGCATGACTTCAGCTCAGGGAGGATTTGCATGTGTGTGCTGAGCGTGCCGTGCTCCAAACCTGAAGTAGAGGTGCGTGCAGTGAGGCTGTGTGCGTGTTGGGGCCGTTTGTGGCGGTAGGGTGATGCTAGATGAGGAGCTTGTACGCCAAATACTATTAATAATTTCATTAGTGTGTCATTCTGGCACAAACAGGCTTGTTGAGTCAGTGTCCTTACTGCCACATTTGCGTGTGTGAGCAGTTAAAGAAATAAAGTGGGCGAGGAAAATGGGACAATAACTTAAACCCAGGACTGAGGTGTAATCTGATCTTTGGTTGCATGTCATTCTGTGATGGCTTATCTTAGCTGCAGTACATGCTGCGTGCCAGCAGAGGGCCTACATCCTACTACAGTACATGACAGCCTTACAAATCACTAAAATGTGTGAAAGCGATGCTGCAGCCAGTGTCACAAGTGCATGATGTCACAATTTCACTGGCGGTGATACAGAGGTAACAGAGACAGATAAATATTTGCTGGAAGTGATGGAGGAGATAAGTCTTTCATTTTTGTGGCTCCCAAGCTTTAAACACATTTACAATACTTCAGTGATTTACTATATTTACGCAAAGTTGGAGAGAAAGAGAAGCTGATTCAGCAGAGGCTCCTCGGTTACCGTGCACATGGGTAAAATATTCATGGATGGAAACCATTTTCCATGTCTGCGTTTTTAAAACGGATTAATTTTGCCTGTGAATAATTAGAGTAGCTTACCTTGGTGTTACACTGGTGGTTTAAGAACATTTCAAACATTCTCTCTCACTGCTACGAACTGACTGATCTCCTCCCTTATCGTCTTTCCTTGTACAAAGCCCCCCCCTCTCCTGCCCTTCACTTATCACTTGTGTGTGGATCAGGGCCAAGAGGCTGACCTGTGCTCTCAGTGGCATCCAGACTCCCCGCTAGCTGCTCCAGGAGTCGTGCCCTGGCTGCGTTCCTGCGGTGTTTCTTGCCCTCGTAGTGCTGCTGGGCCATCAGCGGGTTGTTGAACCAGGCTCCACACAGGCAGCAGTACTTCCCGGCCTCTCTTCCATCGTTTCCACCGACCACTGCCATGGGCCAGGGCAGGTCAGGAGGAGGAGGGGGACAGGCAGTGGGGTCTGGGGGCAGAGGGGTGGAAGGCGAGGAATCTGGGAGGTGAAAGACAGGAGACAAGAATGAGAGTTGAAGGATGATGAGGAAGAGAATGAGGAAACAAATCAATAGTAAGTTTGATTTACCTGCAATTGAAGTTAAAATTATTTTAGGGGCAGTTTTATTAAGGCATGTCCCACAATCTTTCTCAGAAATAAAAGTGGAATTTGAAATACATGCTCACAGTTTTCCATCTAAAACAGTACAAGTGTAGACTGCTCCAGACTTAAAAGCTATAGAGCTATAGGCCACATCTGTGGAGCGTCGCTGGGGTTGAGAGGAGGCCATCAGGGCTCTAGGGACCAGTCTGCAAGTAGCACTGTACGTCTGAACCCTCAGCTCATCCACTCTCATCTCCTCGCCTCTTCTCCATACAAATTGAAAAAGGCAGAAATGGCAGAATCTCAAGTGACCTGCTACTCATGACATGACACTGGTTACCATGGTGATTGTCCATTAATAGCCAACAGACACTGACATGTCCACAGGGCATTGCAGGGAAGACTGTGCACACGTGTGTGTGGAAGCGTGTGCATGTACATGTGGGTGTTTTATGGATTGAATGTATAAGCCACGCCCGAGAGAATGAGTGAGGTTTTGTGTGCGCGCGTGAATGAAGTTCCAGTAGATGCTGTAGGTACCGAAAAATCTCTGGTCAAACTGTTTATTTGAACACATGGAGGGGGTGTTAGGTCCACAGCCAAAACGTGTGAGAAAGATTAGCATGCCAGATGGCGTGTCCAAATGTGCCGATTCGCCGTCTACAATGTGTGGATGACTCGCGAGTCACACCGTCGGTGACTACTCGGCTACAACACGTACATAAGCCCACTCGCACAGGCTTTTTAGCTCTAGTGAGTCACGTCGCTTCTTGGCTCCCTGATAGCGAACGAGAAGCGTGCAGGGATTGTTGACCAGTGGCCGTGAGCGTGAGGTGTGTCACTTCAAGTTGACGCCGTCCCTGTGAGCTGATTGGCTACTCGTACCTTGATGTGTCTTCGGGCTCTGTTCACATAGTTACTGTATCTATGGCTGTGGCTCTGCTTGTCTCACGCACCACACCCACTCACGTTCCCTCTGCTTGTGTGTGCTTTCGCCACATTATCATCTCACTTACAAATCTCAACCCTGTTACTCCTTTACTGCCGTTTCATTTCTCTGCCATTAATCTCCCAAAACAAAGCTGTCCTAAAATCCCTGGTGAATCATCCCTCGGTGCCTGGGCATGAGTGAAGCTCCTTAGCTCTGACAGCTGTGAGGAGCAGCATGAGCAGAGCATCAGACACTGATTTCTTTCCTCTCCGTTCCCTGTTTTTCCATCCTTTCTCTTTTCTGATCCCTGCACACTGGAGCAGAAGGAGGTGTTTTCATGGGTGTGGAGACGGGAACAAAACTCTGCACCTCTCTAGGAATTCTTCAACACGCTTGGCCCGTAATGTGCCTGTATACTGAATGTCTGAGTGTGCGTCTGTGTTTTCTGCATTGTCTTACTTGCTTGTGCTTTTGTGCGACTGTGTGGACGTGTGTATATCTGTGCCAGTCGACCGCGCTAGCCTGTCAGCTTGGCTGCGGATCTTCTGTGGAGCGCTCATCTGCGAGTGATCATGAAGGCTACTTTTGACTTTAATCGCTCCTGAAATCCTCTTCCTATCTCCCAGGTCATTCTTCATCTCTTCTTGTGCTTGTTCGCTTGTTTCTTTTTCCTCCAGGTCCTGCTGTCATAAAACCGTGGAAGCTCGTCTGCAGCGCCTTTACAGAAGTGACACTTTTTCCAAAAGTAGGCCAAAGTTTAGCAAAAGTCACTCAGGGGCTTGATTATAACACTTCATTCTGTAGCAATTGTGTGTTTATAACTCTGTGAATTTTCACTTTGAATCCAATTTGAATCACATTATGTAAAGCTCCCCTGGAGACGCTTCACCAGCACTGACACAAAAAACTAAAAGTGAATCTTGAACAATCATGAGCGTGAACAAAATTAATTTGCAACTCTCTTGAATTATTAGAGAACGTTTTAAAGACCTTCATAAATTAAAGACTCTTCACCTTTAAAGTTCAACTTCTTGGGACTCTGGCATGTTAGCATTCTGCACTCTTCTTCAGCGGCCAGACGTTTTGGCTGAAGCATGACTAAAGCGTTCCCAGACCACTTCAGATAAAAATATATATGCTTTGAACTGAAAATAGTCCTCTGTTTGCTGAAAAAAGTGGATGTCTGTTACGTCAGGGGACTTTGTGTGATCAAGTTGTTTACCTTTGGTGTGAGGGCGAGAGATTGGAATCCACTAGAGTTATTGATTAGCACGGGTTGATCACTAACTGGCTGGATGATCATTTAGAAGACGGATAGTGTTGCCTTGGCCGTTTTAAAGTCTGAATGCGCATTTCTCCTCCAACAGTGCATGTCAGGATGTCGGAACAGCGGGAAGTGTGAGATACAGTACCTGTACCCGTGTTTGTAGGGCTGGTTGTGGCTGTGGGCAGCTTTGGAGGCTCCCCGAGCACCAGGCGCACCCTCTTGGCGTGGGTCTTACCCTGGTAGTGGGACTGGGCCACAATAGCGGAGGTGAAGAACATGTTACACAAAGTACAGCACTTGTTCCTGTCCACCTCCGTCTCCGCGCAGTCCTAGAGGAGGAAGAGGAGAGCGGTTGGGATGAGAGTGAAGAAAGGAATAGATTTGAACGAGAGGAGGGGGTGAAGGTGAGAAAAGGAATAAAGACAGGCAGACAGGGAGTGTGCTCTTTGCACTCGCCGCCTGGGACGTTCTCTGTCACATTCACACGCACGCACACGACGAGAGGCCCGTTCAAATATTCATCTGTGTCTCTGGGCTGAGACTGTGTCCTGGCGTTTCACTACCACTGGTTCATTACTGACGATGAGGGGGAGTCGCTCCCCGTGAGACAGAGGAAGCACTGACGAAGACCCTCAGTGTGACTGACAAACGCACACAATCCAACAGGCCACTGCACACAAATGGTGTTATGAAACGTTTTTCACTGAAGAGAAATTGCCAGTGAATAATTCACGTTGTTTGTAATGTTTTGTAGAAGTTACAACATTCTTTCCGCTGCTCGGACCTCCACACCCTGTGTTCCTCCAGGCTCCAGGCTATTCTGTCTTTTTTAACATTTCCATTTTGTTTGGTCCTCACTTCCATCCTTCTGTTCTTCCTTCGTTGCTTGCGCCTTCTCTCCATTTTTCCTTCCTAACACTCTCCCTAGCCCGGGTGTAAAGCCGAGGTGGAGGAGAGAAGACTCGGTCTCTGCGAGAACGACGACAATAATAGAGAAGCGTCTGCGGCAGCCTGTCTGAGTGTGTGGGTGTGTGCTGCGTGGACGAGTGTGTGTCTCGTGTCAGGCCTGGTTAGCGTCAGCAACGGAGGATGTGAGAGTTAAGGACACCTTTACCTTCCAGGCTTAGCTTTGTCTCTCAGCTGTCCCATCTCTCTTCCTCCTTCCCTATTCTCTCCCTTTTTTCTCACTCACCCTCTTCTTGCCTCTCCTTCTCTCTCCCCCTTCCTCTCTGCGTCCTCCCTCCCTCTGGGCACCAGTCTCAGTGACTCTGTGTGTGTTGTGAGATGAAATATTTATCTGTATTGGCAGTGCATCACGACCGCCTCCCCTCCTCCCTCCTGTTTGCCCATGCTGTGATGATGTTAAAGGCTCACTCTGAACTGTCCCAGACCTCCCCCTCCTCGGTCGCTACAGATTCTATTCATTGTGCTTCGTGAGTGCGTGAAGCAAAGCCTCCTGCTGCCAAAAGAAGACAAAGCAAAGCAAATGCGTTGCCAGGTTGTTTATGACAGAGTGTGTTGGTATGTAAAGTAAAAACTGCTTATTTATATCCATCTCATTATCTTAATTTATGATGGGGCGACGGTGCCTATGTCTACTGCTCTTCCTCTCTGCTCAGTGGGAAAGTTTTTCCCTCATCCAGTCTGTCTCTCTCTTCTTACCGCTCATTAGCATCTCTGTTCCAGCTCAAGTGGACTTACTGTTCCTCTCTAGTCCTTCATCCTGTTGTTCTTTCCCTCCACTTTTCCCCTCGCCTGCTCCGTCTACTTCTTCCTTCCCATGGGCAAAACTGCTGAAATCTCGTTCAGCCCAAACCTTGTAGAAGATGAGAAACATCACCTGCAGACACTGTGTGGATCGGTTACCCAAGGTCAGAGAAGTTGAGATGAGCGACCGCGGCAACCTGCTGTGGTCTCACCTGCCGACACCCAGCGAGAAGTAAAAAGAGCAGCCGACGGAGATGGATCTTAGACCCGAAGCTCCAACAAGCGTCTATCCTCATCTTTTAGGAGATGATAGATGTTACACCAGGGATTTAGTGACAGTACAGGGAGACTTCTAAACAGACTTAAGCATGTGTGGGTGACTGACATATGAATAATTGTCAGCTCGTTACAGCTGTCACTCTCCCAGCCCGCTTTAAAGAATAAACAGCATCTCTAACGCGCTGTTTTCCTCCGCCGTCTGTCTCTGCTGAAAGTCATCAACCTTTCCGTTTCTTCATTTTTGATTTCTAGATTTCTGGCTTTTCCTACCTGTCGCCCTCTGATTCGCATGCAACCTAATTATCGCGTGTGTCTTCCTGCTTGTGTGCACAAATGCTGCATGTATGTCTGACAGTGATTTGTACCGGAGAGAATGTAGTGTTTGGATGGCTTCATCTTGCTCATGCACCTAACAATAGATTCCTAATTAGCCATGTTTATCTTCTGTTCCTTCTGTTTTGCGTTCTCTTTTCTCCTCCTTACTTCTCCCTGTGCTCTGTGTCGAGGCGCTGAGGGAGACATGGCTAAATATATACGCGGAGCAGCGCAGGGAAACAGACGCTCTCATTTGGAGTTTGAAGAATCGCTGAAAGTGTAAATTGAAAGGAGAGACCGTGCAAATATAGCGTTAGAGGAGAACCAAACGCAACGGAAACGAGCATTTTGTTGTCTCTTGCCCTTTGCACAGCTAGAACCATGCACAGCTGGAGAATTGGAAGATGGACATAGAAAGTTTGATGCTTTTATTCTTCCTGTCAAAAACACACAAACCCACACAAACATGTATAGAAACCTCAAGGCAGGGCACTTTTTCTACTGTGTAGACACTGACCTTTCCATTCACTGCAAACACGTCTGTTCCCATTGGACTGCAGCATGTCAATCAGTGCAAAAACATTAAGAGCAAGAGCACAGGAGGGATGCACCAAACCTCCCGTGGAAGACCGAAGGTGAACGAATAAAGTCTAAAACTTTCTGACAGACTGAACGTCGAGAATTTCCTTTCTCTGGAGGGCTGTTCATCTTAAATCGTTTTTGTAGCATTGTCAGATAATCCATGTTGCATTGCTGTGTGAAAGGTTATGAACAAAGTGATATCTGATTGCTTGCAGCATGTTACAGTACGGGAGACGAGGTGTGTGTGTGCTCAGCGTCCCGTATGAGGTGAAAGCCAACAGGGACTGAGTCATGTCTTATTTAGGGAGGCAGATGGAGCCTATAGTCTGTCGGTGTGTATGAACGCCTATGTGTCCTTGACTCTGCAGTGCTGCTCATGTGTATCACCGTTTTGTTTTTTTATTAAGCTACAGGATGTAACTGTATTTGTTGAAATATGATTTTCTATATCTTTTCTCCTTATAGGGAGCTGCTGTCAGGCTCGCAGCGTGGCCAGGCAGCAGAGCTGTTCCTGGAAAACCTCACCCTACTGTACATTTAACGGCCACTGCTTTCTGCCTGTCAGGTGAGTTTTGTAGCTCATCATTTATTGTAATTTCATAAAAGCAATATCTGAATACTAGAGAGCGCCTGTAACAGCCTGTAGTCATAGTCATAGCAACAGTTGTTTGGCTCATTTTTCACTGTCCTTCATCAGAATTGAATCTAAAAATGTGCTGAATTATCACTACATCGTTGTAGCAGGTATTGTGCTTTACACCTGGAGAATAACAGGGTAACAAGCAGCTAATTGACTCATAAGTCTGACACCTAAATGAAAGAAGGGGTGTGAGGATGTGTCATGAGCTGCTTTATGTGACTGAACTGTGTGGGGTCACACGCCTTCATGGACACAGGGAAATCCTGCTTAGTGGAGTGTAATAACACCAAGTCAAAGTGTCACATACCATCAAAGAGCAACAGTGAATCGACCTGATGGGTTGAAAGCCGTAATCGCCTGCTGCTTTGTGCTTTTGACTAGAAAAAAATGTGACCAAACCAGATAAATCTCATCCCAGAGTTGTTCTGGCTAATCCAGATTTATGGAAAATAACCTTTAATCTGCTACCTTTGAAGTTGTTTGCTCACAGTGTCAGGATTTTATAATTTGCATTGCTAATGTATCCAGCTGAAGTCATTAATATTAAACATTCAGTTTTTATTATGAAATGGGGCATAGGGCTATGGCCATAGCTGCCCCCCAGCCAAAGGTCTTGGCTGTGGTTCTGCCCAGCCTTTGGAGATGCTCCATCACTTCCTCTCCTCTCTCCTCTCTCCTCCTGGCACAGCTGGATTTGTCTGTTGGTTTGATAAGCTTTATTTTTTCCACCAGCTGTGTCCTCGAAAGTGCAGACTGTATGCTTTCCGTGTGTTTATATGTGCATTACGCCGCATGGGATTTACCGGCTTGCGAGATAAATGGGACACACACTGCCACAGCAGTCTATTACAGCATGTTCACAGTTCTCTGCTTATACACACATACTGATGCGCACACAAAGCAACTAACACAAACGCACTAAGTCCTTAGTAAAACAGTCAAAATTCAGAGCAAAATAGGGATTATGCTTGATTTTCTGACAGTTCACTGTAGAACAGTTCCTTTGAAATATACAGTACCAATGACCCACCTACAGTACTACACACACAGATGTACAAACATCAGTAATGCACTGGCCTCCCTAGCCATGGCCTGCAGTAGGCAGATATAAAGCTGCTTGGCGGCAGCTGCCAGCGCTAAACCCTACTGTACCAGATAGACCACAGCTAAGGCATAAGCTCTCATGGGAGAATTATAGCACACAACAGATCAAACAAATATTCCCATGAGCAATTGGCTGCAGTGACCAAGCCTGAGAATGTAGAGGCCTAGTGAAGGATTAGACTGAGGAAAATCAGCTTGTCATCATCTACATACATGGAAAAAAATGCCACGTATTCACACACTTCAGCAGCAAATTCACTGCGGAACAATGACGAGGACACAGACAGAAACGCACGGAGGGAGAACATACTGGGTTGTCTGGCCTCAGTCTCTTGGAAGGTGGTCCTCCATCTTCAGGGTGAAGCATGTAGAACAGACGCACCTTGTTGGCATGTTTTTTACTCTGAGAAACGAAAAAGAAAGCGTCAGACAGTGAACTGAGTTTTATCTCATCAAGTGAGCCATGTGGGATTGTCACTCACCCTTGGCAGCTCCTTCTGAGCTTTTATCTCGGTTCCAGCTGACGGTGCTAGCAGACATTTTGCCCACGGCTAGGTGACTAATGGCCTGGGCCAGCCTCAGCTTTCTGGGAGCGCTGAGTACAGTAAGTAGTTAAATCTGGAGGGGTTCAAGGCTCCTTCTCTTACCTGCTCACTCGCACTGATTTAGATGGCTTAAATCTCATTTAAAATGTTTGTCTCCACACGTATTATTGTGTTGGTGTAGTCTATCCTTCACGCCTTTCTATTTTACTATTCTATTTTCTATTTTCTACTTTCTACACGTATATTATCTTTAAATTTGACTGTTGTAGTGATTTTCCGGGCGCGAGTGCTGACACTGTCCTAGACATCGTGTGTATATTGTTGAAACACAGACATTGTGATGAGTTAAAGCATGAAAGGAGAAAAAAATGCAGATGGAGTTAATTAAAGTAGTTGAGCGTTTCAGTGTCCCACAGCAGAAACCGCATATTGTAGATGAGTAGTGTGTATCATGGCTAAAAAGTGCACAACGTAAGAGAACGGGACACTGAGGAGACGCCGTCTTCCCTGCTCCAGTGCTTAGATTGGATCCTCTGCCCCCAGGATAACAAAGCCTCCCTCTACCTCACATGCCTCCTCACCCGTCAGACAACTTTGATGCATTTTGTCAGGGCTTGTGTGTGTGTCTGGCTGTATACTTGTCTTTATACTGTAGGTGTGTATCTCGTGTAAGTGATGGCTTTGGGATTTGGCCTAGAAGTGGGACCATGTGTCGTCATGGTTACCCTGCACTGACCCTGATGCCCACCACTCTCTAATGGACAATGTGTGTTCTCCTGTTTTTTTTTTTTGAGTGTCTGTTCAAGTTGGGACTGAGCATCTGTCTGATGCATCAACAGCTTCTGTTTGTTTGTGTGTATTGTACATATAGAAACTAGCCTAATCTCATAATTACATATTTAAAACCATGTTGCTTCATTAGACACTGGAGACCCGCAGCAGTAAAGCAAAGTAGCTGCAGTAGCTGTTATAACAAATGTAATAAACCCCAACTGGACTGAAGTAAGGGCCAACCCAATTTTCTTATAACGAAAAAAAAAAAAAGCACGATAACTGCCTGTGGCTTCCAAAAGCGTCTCCACCTACAGAACAGTACACTCCTGCTAGTTTTTCTCATTGACCTACTGACCTTCATAGTTTTGGCCCTAAGGATGTACATTAACCTCGTCTGCCCATTTATCAGCACAGCTTACATACAAGACCGATTACCGTCAGACTACACTATGTACAGTATGCGTGCGAGCCCATGCACACTGTTGTTGTCCTTGCTTAATTCTTTCTAGATAACGGCCTTGTCCTCATTAGTTTCCTTGTTAATCCCAATTGTGTCTTCTAATCAACGGTAACCTCAATGCGGTTCATTTATGCATGTGTGTCTGTGCGCACACAGACACACATGCATCCTGGTTAAATAATGCACAGTGCTGATTATTTAATGGCCATTCATTAAATTACTCTTAGGGAGTCTGCTGAGAGGTAGACTACATTAAAACAAAAGCGTGTGTGTGTTTGTTTCTGTGCCAGTGACTAACATTACCATGCTGCATTAAGTCTATGTATAATGGATGAGATGTTTGAACGCCACAAGCACAAATTGGTGCAAATAAGGCTGATGCAAAGTGTACGATGCAGAAATCTCTCTGTCAAAACACAATTGTTTAGTTACTTTTGCTTCTGGTTTGGCCGAACTTCATCTCGTCTCCCTCTACTCACATTGTGTTTGTTTAGTGAAGCCAAAACGGCAGAGAGATCCAAAGTGAACCGAGTTGGACTCACCTCGTAGTGAGCGGTGCGCTGCGACTCAGAGATGAGCTGGGCGTTGCAGATGTTACAGTAGCTCTCTGTGAACAAGCCTCCGTCCACGACGCCCGCAGACTTCATCTTCATCTGAGACTACACAAACACAATCCCCCAAACATACGCAAATATGAGTATGATTAGAGAGCAGAATGGAGTAACGTGCCAGTGAACCCTACAGTGGGTGTTGGAGGTGCATGCATCCCGTCTTGATTTAGAAATAGCTTCCTTCAAAATGATAAATTCATCATGACAGTTCAGCCTAAAATATGCTGATTCTCACCATCAGTACATCTGCTCATGGATGATTTTGGCTCCAGTTTTGGAAACAATGGCTTGAGGCACTGACTTTTTAGAGGAGTTTATGCATTTTACTTGGCAATAAACTTTTGAAAACTTACTGCCCTTATTTCAAAACTAATATGAATGTAGTCCATAACATGAGTAGTCCATAAACTGGCCCTTTCATGATGGCATATGAATAACAATCTCAGAGATGGATTTGCCAGCCTACATTTGTATTAACTCTATTTAATGAACTGATACATATTTATCAGTTTTGCAACTGAATTCGTAAAATAGCTCAAACTAATAATTTTAGTGATCAAGTCAGTACAAGATGTTTAGGATTACAGTCTCTGAAGTAAACCCTTAAAAGGTCTCCAGCTTGACTCCCTAGTGATAAACTCTGTGCTCAAACATTGTCAGAGCTTGGTTTGTCCAGCCAGTGTGAGATCTTAGTGTTACAGCGGTTGTCATGACTCTGGGTTTTTAACAACCTGGCAGCCGTGTTTTCTTTCACTTTTATTCTGAGTACCATAATAGAAAATGGTTTAATGACGTGCTCTGGGGTCTTGCGTTCAATTTTCGATTCTCTTCATTATGTTGTGCCCTGTAGGCGCTGCGCTGACAGGGCTAGGGGGTGAGTAACGGGTCTGCAGGGAGCGGTCCAGGAACATCAACCATTAAACTGGATGAGCTACTCGCCCCAAGGAAGAGTGCTTGCAGGGAGAAAGTGTTTCATAGCCCAGCATACATGGATGCTTCAGAGGTCAGCCCCCGGAGCTTTGAACAAGCGGGGCCTTTTATCTGGCATGGTATCACAAGAATTGCAAGGTTAGTGATGGGATCAGAGAAAATCTACTTCATGTGTCAGCAGAGATAACTAGTGACAGGAATTAGTTTTCTTTATCTCCAGTGCAGTGTGTAATTACCTTTGTCCGATGCTCCCGCACACACAAACACACACACCTTCACACAGCGCTGCTAATGTCCCCCATGCGTTCATCTTCTGTTTAGAGCACCCTGGACCTTCCACTTAACTCACATGCTGCGCTGCCTCTCCCTACATTATCTAATTGAACTTACAGTATAGCTCGACCCACACACATTAAAATGAAACCACACTGCGAATACATTCAGTTCAGGAACAGACTTCAGCATCACAATGATTGGTGCTTAGTAAGTTAAATGCGCCTGTGGTTTATTCATTATTAAATGTCACTGATGACAAGCTGGAAGCTGGTTTCGTCTGTAGACAGGGACACATTATTCTCCACACAATGTAAAGAGTCCCATGAGCATTTTTTGCAAACTGACATAATAAATGTGCTGTCATCCAGAAGTTTGTGGCATAAAAAAGACCTTGGTCTGTCCATCTGGACGTCAGCCATGCAGAAGCAAGTCTGTCTTTTAATCTTCCAGCTAATTAAAACTGATAGTGATGGCAGAAATATCCTTATCTTCCTAATATCTCTATTACCTCTGATTATTACATGCAAGATGGGCGATGCAGACTAATTAATAGAGGCAATCTGTTGGTGAGATTAATGGAATAGCCAATGGAGCAGAAAGATGGAGCGACAGATAGTGAGGAAAAGATTAAAGAGGGAAGAAAAATAGGGAGAAAAAGTGGAGCATGTGGAGGGAATGAGTTATGCTGCACCACAACTAGTACTGTATTTACTGAACCGGAGTCACGGGATATTATTAGTTAGGATGAACAGAAATCCTAAACTATGATGACTATGGCGATGAAGGACGTGTGTAAATGTGGACTATATGGATGCGTGGTGCACAGGATTTGAATGGTCCCGAAAACCTCATTTGTCTGGTACGAAAACAGGTTTTATCTATTTATGGGTAACAAGACTGGGTTTGATTCAGTGGAACAGGCTGTGCAGTAGTAATTACAGCGTTAAGGTTTTGAACGAGCAAAACACTGGATCTGTGTTTTCCCATTACTAAACAGAGCTGAGTAATGGTTTATAGATGTGTAAAGTTAATGGTGGTTCTAATGTGACTCGACAGTTTTCAGAGCTTTTGCCTCCACATTGGATTGGTATTGGTGGTCTTTGCTACTAATGGTCACATAAGAGCTTTGCTGTTGTTCGACAGCTTTACTATACATATTGTTCATAACTCTCCTTCCATTTGAGCGAGCTGTGCGGTTTCAAGGTTAGAACTGCAGCCACGCGACTGACAGAAATGATTCAGACCGACTGAATTTGTGTGTATATGTCTAATAGTTGCAGTGAGGACAGAATCAGGAGAGTTTATTGTCATTATGCACACACATAATTTTGGGTTGGAGGACAGAGATAAACCTCAGACACAAACAGTAGCTAAGGGTGAAAATGAAAAACTTTGACACAGAATTGCAAAAAGCTAAATGAGTCCTAGCAAGAGCATGAAAGCCTGAGGCATCTTAAGAGAGAATGAACCTTAAGGGGATTCTCTTTTCAGACCCCATCAAGTATTTAGCATGGACGTGAACTCTGAGCCCTCCCTGGAATCTCAGCCTCTGGCCCGCTGTTCGTTAAAGAGCGGGCATTACGTTCTGTGTGACTTTTGTTCTTCTAATAAATGCTGCCACTCGTACAGTTTCTTGTCTGGGTGTAGAATATTAATGAAGTTGCACTGTTACTTACTAAATGAGAGCCCTGTTGTACCAGCAGATATGTAACAGAATGTTTAACCACAGTAAGGAACAGCAGAGACTTACAACAGATGTATTCTCTGTTCTTCTGCAGCCTGAAAACGTGCCTTTACTGGCGAAATATATACTGTGAATGAACGCGTGAAAGGCAGAGGACAACACAGAGACGGAGGCTGCGGGATACAGAGGGAAGGGAAACGGCAGGTGGTCGCTGTGGCAGGACCTCTTTTAAGTCTCCTCCTTTCTTCACGCTTGCCTCAGTTTGTCCGTTTCTGCTCCATCAGGAGGTGTCTGTGCTGAAATGGAATAGTTCGCCCTGCTTTCCTCTTTCTCCACGTATGTTTTATATACAGTAGAACCTTCTCATGTGAAATAAAGTGCTGCTGTCATGCACACAATGAAATAGTGACATTAGCTGTGAGCCTAACGACCTGTCTAATGAGCCACCGGTGGGCATAAGAAGAGAGAAGGTCGCAGGGTTAAGAATACGGAACCAAGGAACACTACTGGGCCACTTTGATGTTCCATATTGTTTTCCTCTTGGTGATGTCTATTTCTTTTAGAACCGTCTTCCCTTCGTCTGCCCCCTTCCCTCCTCCCTCAGCAGTGAAAGGTACTAGACTGAGGGAATATAGCCTTCAAAGGAGCAGGAGTCAGTGTCTGAATCCAAATTCACACTCGTTGTTCTTGCACTGGAGATGTTGGCTTTGTACTGTTACCTAAAAGCAGCTACAAATGTATACAAACTCCAATACAGTCACGGTACAAATACACAAGTCTCACTGTGGAATGAAGAGCTGGGAGCTGGAAACGGAGCCAATACAAATAACCAGTATGTGATTAGAGTTGGTTTGTTTTCTGTTGTTCGTTTCCACATCAGTCAGAAGGACAGAGGAGAAAGACGAGGTCGGGGGAACACGCTCCTCAGCTCAGGGGCAGTGTGTGTGTGTGTGTGTGTGACTTTATTAATCTTTCTTTCCTTTGCTCAATGCTTGTTGTGGCCCAAATACCATTTTGGACATTCTTGTTGAGTTATGTATGGCAAACAGACAGTCGCACTCTGCCTCCCTTTCCCTCTGCCCCACTTCCACCTCCTTTCTTTCCTAGTGGTGGAAATATGGCCTTGCGGGCAGGGATTACTCATTTGTAGGCTAGACTTACCTACTCTTGGGGAAGAAGATAAGATACATGAATATGCACATTACTAGTGAAATGCAACGCTCATTGAAGTTAGAGACATCTGAGGGGTATTTCTTGATATATTTGAAATATTCAAGAAGGAGCCTGTCTTTTCAGTTGAAGGTTCAACTTTGAATGCCATATATTTTTGTTCGTCTTAGTGGGAAATACTATAATAAATGATCAGTTTAAAAATGTGTTGATGTTGATAAATGAAAACAAGACAAATTTCTTTTTAATTAAAGTCTTAAAAAAGCCATTAAATGTCCATCAGGAGATAAATGAGATTGAACAGGAAGTCCCCAGTAGAGCGCTCTCAGGGCACAGCAGTCTCTAAGGCAAAGAATCTATTAGTCACCTCTGTTTTTCTCATTTCTGCAGACTTTATAACCTCTCTGTCTTTATATGACCTTTTCATTCGTGAGGCTAGTGTTGTACTTTTATCTGTGAAAATGTCTCTCTGGGCCATTAGATGTTAATGCTATTAATGGCAAATCTACTGCTTTAGGCCACAATATGGCTTCATTAGAGGGTGAAAGAAGACTATTATCCCGGGCAAAGTTAACTTTTCCCACTTTAACCGAGCACATCTCTGCCTCCCTGTGTCGATCTGAATGTGTGCATGTTCTCAGTAACAGACTCTTAGGCACACCGAGTTAATGGGGGGAGACAAAAGGCAGGCTGAAGTTTAAAATGGGGGTTGTTATGTTACTGTAACATATGGGGGACGTTATGCTAGATGGCAACGAAACTGCTGGGGTCTGTCTGTTCAATTAACAACTAATTGCATTGTTTTTAAACCCTGGCACATTTCAGCCAAGTGCTCTCATCCTCTTTGGGGAAACTTTCCTGCCAAACTTTTCATCTTCATATTTTACTTTTTAGGTTAAGAAGCTAATAATGCCTTGATTTGTTTTTTGCACTGAAAACCTTTCTATACCAAGTCTATTAGACCAGAGTCTGCAGTCAACTCAAAGCATAGTGTGAGAAAGCAAAAACGTGATTAGATCAATAAAATACTGGGTTTAACTGGTCACCTCAGTATTCATCAAAACCAAGTTAGGAGCAATGTCCGTTCAGCACAAAAGACCTGCTTGACATAAAAGACATCTGTCACGAATCAAACGCAGTGAAACGTAACTAGTGTAAAACTAATCAGGCAGAAAATTGCGATAACTGGAACAACCGTAATGATATAAACCAAATGATGCATCTCTCACTCTGTGTCATTGTTGAGCTGCTATGGTTGCAAACAGGTAATCTGCACTGTACTGATTCCTCTAATCAGCGAAACAAGCTGCTTGTTGTATAATCCAAAGTGCTCGATTAATACAAGTATCATAATGTAATTAATCTGAAAATCTTCCTCCTTTTACTGCAGAGCTGGTGAAGCAGGTGTATAAATAGTTCCAGTACAATACAGCAGAAAGTTGATGATGTAATTCTGTCCTGTGGGACGTGCACAAATATTCTTCTAGTGCATGCGTGTCTGTGTCTAAGTGACTGAATGTGTGTTAGTTGGAGTGAATGTGAGCTCCCATGCCTGCAGGGATGGCCTCTGTAAGCCAGAGGGTAAAAACTGCTTGTTAATGCACCTTTGGTGCAAGGTGTGAGAGTAGGGCTACACACGCACACAGTGTTTCGTTAAAATCGAATGAATTCAGGTTTGATTCTCAGTTGCATAAGCTGCTGTTTACCTTGGCTGGAAAAGTTCCGCAGGTCAAGGTCGGTGTTGATGTAAAATAACTAGTAATCATTCTGGCTACTTCCAGGCTGGGCTGGATCGGGGTTTCCATTATGACGATTGATTGCGTTTAACTCTTCCACCGTGGGGAATTTTGTTCAGTTTGGCAGTAGCGCTTTACTCTAACACATTGTGAGAAGATTGATTTAGGTCTTTTGGACTGGGGCTTGCTCAGAACAGGGCTCCTAGCGAACTGGAACTGCAAGAACAGGAAAACAATCAGTGGCATTGATTGTGGCTGTCATCAAACGCTCAGACAACCGGGAAAAAACTCATTTGAACCAATCTTAGATGAGTCTGTTTTTTATTATTATTATTTTTTTTTTAGATTAAACCAGTTCATTTAAATATCAAATTAGAAGACTTGGAATAAACTGTCAGAATGTAAGAAGAGTGGATAAAGAAGAAAATAACAGGATTCACCCACATACACCCCATAAATTACTGCCTGTTAGTCATGTGAACTCTGCTTCCTTTGCTGTTTGCTTCACACAATGTATTGCTACAGAATGAGTTTGATAAGGGATTTGAAGATGAAAGGCAGTGTTTGTTTGTTTTTTCTCCCTTGAAAATATTTCCATGAAAAAAGCAAAATGAGGCCAAAAGCCTTTACACGTACAGCAACGTTTCTATAACAGGGAAGCTCCTCATTCGTTATGTGGTCTCCATCCACGGAAACAGCATGCAATGATACAAACAGCAGACTGCGCTATGCAAATGATCATCACATAGACATGCACACAAAAGAATGCGCTATTGATATGTATGAGCGGGGACCACATGCTGTGATGGTGCACCACACATGCACACGCAGTAGCGTGGACTGAGCAGGGCACAACCCTGCACCACCATGAGCCATCAGCTATGAGCTACATCAGCTCGTCATCTGTTCCCCAGCACGTTTATGGATGTTTAAGAAAGCCAATAGCTTACTTAGTTGGCTGTAGTGATTCAGAAGCATGAATTTTACATCTGATACTGATATTTTCCTTTTGTCATTTACTAACACCCACATCACACAATACCACCCTCTTTTCCTGTCATTCTCTGCCTATCTGGCAGCAGGCCGGTTTCCGATGGTGGCGCAAAAGAAAATTGATTTCTAAAGAGCTCTTTCTGCTATGCCCAGATATGAAACGTGTAACCAGTTATTAGTCAAACACTGACATTAACATAACACGACAACCGTGTCGAGATGTATATTAAAGATGCCCCTCGTTGAGAGGTACATGAAAAAGGCTAAAAATGATAAACCGCCACTTGTTCAAAGCGTGTCAGCTTGTTATCAATACTGCACAATTGTGATGACATCTGCTTTGTTTGAGAGGGAAAGAAGCACAAAAAGCAGTTTGCACTGCACCGATGCTGCTGTGAGACAGACAGATTCAGCATCTTGATGGTGCAGACAGACGCAAGCGGGCATTTTAGTTATTATGCAGCTATTAATGATTGTACACTAAGAAAGGTCACACGGCCTACACACTGATGCACACGGATACACAGATTAACACAGATGCACCCGTGCAAAAGCTCACATGCACACAGTCAGCAGAAAGGTCAGAGCCTATGATGTGTGAGAAGAACATATTTGAAGGAGATATGCTGCCTGTTGCTATGGAGAAAAAACATACACACCTACACGCAAGGCTCTATCAGTCTCACAGATACTAGAGCAGTCACACACTTGTGAACAGAAATGCACACACGCGCTGTATATGCACCCACTCAATCAATCCTTGTCCTATTGAAAAAAGAAGAAGCAGAAGCCACTTTTCAAGAGCATCACTGGCTCGGTTATTGCTTTCAGTGTTTGTGTGCCTAAAGGAGGAGAGGAGGCACTTTTCAGGAATCACTTTGCTTCACTGTTTATTCTCTGAGGACTGGGTAAATTATGTCAGCCGGATAATCAGATTCTCCCCCAGATGTAGTTTTGCACCACAGGTGAGAAAGGAGACAGAAATAGTCACCTAGAGTCAACTTCTAGAGGGTCAGAGCTGGCTAGAGCTGCTGTACAGTATGTCCCACGTTATAAAATTCATGAAATCTTTCAACTTAAACATTTTTTACATTATTTTTTTTTATGTTAACAGTTGCCTTCAAGGTTACTTCCAATGCAGAAAGATAAGAATGTGTATAATAATACAAGCTGATATAGTCTGTAATGTGAGAACATTAACAAATTTAATTTGCACGAAGCTCAGGAAGAAGTCTTCCAGCGTCATCTTGTCCTGGGCAGCTGGAGCAGGGATGTATTAGGCATTTATGCTTGTGAAGCAACTTGTGATTAATTAGCTGTCAAAATACTTGACGATACAGTTTCTATGTGCTGAATAACCTTTCAGCTGTAGGTCATAAATGTCATCTGCACAAAGCACTTTGAAGAAGTCAAAGGTGACCTCTAGGAATCTTTAAAGGTCACTTTGGATCGTCACTCGTTACTGCCATTTTGTCGACCAAATGATAAACTAATAACATCTCACAGACTTGCAGGCATGAAAAGAAAGGTTTCCTGCAGTTCGAACGTGGTGTTTAATGTACTTCTGCGTCTGTTCTGCTGCTGCCGCCTAAAGTACAGTATGAGTCTTTGCAGGCGGAATTGATCACAGCTCCGGACTGATGATCTCTATCACGCTGACTTCTGATCAATATGTGTATGTAAACAGCATGAAGCTTGGCCCTGCCGTCGCGCTACATGCTGAAAAACAGGCCCAGTGAAAAATGAAAAGGCACATCTGCAGCGAGCGCAACTTCTGGGTTAATGGAATGTGCTTTTCCGAGATGAGTGTGACAACATAAATTGAATTATTTTCCTTCACGACACTCTCAAGTATGTGAAACGGTGATATGAGGGTCATTGCTGTTGACTGGCAGGCGAGTGCTGTGAGAAGGCTTTAAGCTGCTATCATCCTGCCACAGATGACCAGTATGAGGCTGACTGGACATTCCTCCTAAAGTGACAAATACTTGCGATGAGGGGGCTGGAAGCCACTAACCCACAAAGTATCGGAGCTAATCCATACATATCTGACAGTGGCTAGAAGAAAAATCAACCCCTGCTTTTAATTTAATTCTACTTTCTTGAATCACTGTAACGTACTACGTGAAATTTGTAAATTTATGATTACACACAAAACATCTGAAGGCATTTTAGGCAGCATAGAGCAAATAATTCAAAGAGTTGCAAAAATGGAATGAACGTTGGCAAGTTGACAACTTTGATGTCAACATGTTGACACACTATGTGGACATAGTTGCATCAAGGAGTAAATCAATGCATCACTATAGTTGAGTCTAGACTCTCCGTCCCGCCAGAAATGCCGAACAAACAGTGAGTGATTCAAGGTGTTTGAAAGTTTCCCTGTTGAACTAACGCAAAAATCAAACAACGAGGTCGATGCCAGTCAATAACTCATCTGCCCATCGGTTCCCAGCGCATCACTCACCTTGCGCAGAGGCAGCGACTGCTCTCCGCGAGCCCGACAACCATCCGCCAACTGCGAGCTTTAATCCTTTAACACCTGTGTGCGTAAAATCCACCCAAACTTCACGTGTTCTCGCCCGTGGCAGACGCCACCGTCTGTTTACGTCGTGTTCGTCTGTTGATCCGCGCTGACCCCCTTCAGTAAAAAACAACAACAATATAAACAAACTAGCTCGCGCCGCTCTCTGTCGTGATGCGCGTGTCCTCTAGCGACTCCTCTCCGCTCCGTAGTAGCGCGGAGGTGAGAACAAAACGAACACACAGATCCGTTAAAATCCTCCACAACTGGTCCGACCGAGAGGCTCCACGGAGGGGTAAACAAAAACAAAGTCAGCTGTTCCGGTGCGAGGGAGGGAGAGAGAAGAAGAAGAAAGTGTGAACAGCCTTCACCGGGATGAATGAACCACTGACAGAAAGCGCTCTCGGCTGGTACAGTGCGCGCGCGCGCGTGTGTGTATGTGGTATTGCGCACTGAAGGCTCGATTTGCACAGTGAGTGAGTGGGGGCACTGGTCGAGTGAGTAGGTTTCCACAGTGCACCCACACGAATCCGAGCTTATGTAAAAATGAACAGGCAGGTTTCCCTGTCAGTGCAACGCTGTCGCAGTGTTTCCAAGGGAGAAGGGGTGAAACGCTCAGCTGATCAGCTGTACCACAGTTTAATATGCCGCTTATGCTTTCATTACCATTTCCACAAAGTCTGTGGGGACGCAAGTGTTGCTTAATATAGCCAGGCTGCTGACACAGAACCTGAATGAGCTGATTTTATTTATGTATTTTAGTTGTGTGGAAAGTTATGTGGAAACATTTACTCTTGCATCCCTTGTGACAGCTTATCCTCGGTCAGTAGTCTCACTGTTCAGCCAGGCTTTCAGTGGTGGCGTTTGAAAAATGGGAACAAGGAGTCGGTGACATTTGAAAACAGTCAGATGAGCTAATAATCACCATTAGCTGCACCTGTGCTTCACTGTGCCTGCCCTGAAGGGAAGCTGAGCCTCTCCACCATAGTTCAGGTTACACTCAGTACCTGAAAGCAAGATGCTGATTAGTCATTATGCCGGTGATGGTGGTGATGATCAGTGCGGAGCATGGCTGTAGGTCTAACGCTAAACATAGACACGCTCAACCCACCACACTTGTGTTAAGGCTGGCAGATGCTCACAATCATTATCTTTGCAAAACCAAATTGGTGCAAATGAACCAATGAGAAATTTGAATAAATGCACGGTTGCCTTTTCAATCTCAATCACACCAAGAAAACATTACACAGGCACAAATCAGTCCAACGCGCGAGAATCTGGAGCCAGAACGCTTTGCATAGCCTGCAATAACCACCCTTGATCTAGCTAAATGGCACTAATTCGCTGTGGACCACAAACACTCTCCAAAGTAATCACATGTAACAAATCCAGAGCTTAGCAGAAAAGAATGACATTACTATGCCTCTTTTAATTTTTTTTTTTTTCTGTTCGATTATCCCAAGTCTTTTCGAAATGCCACATTTTCTCGCTCATGTATGGATGTGTATTCATTCTGGGAGAATGGGCGCCTATTACACGCTTTCAGAGGCTGTGACAGCAGCCCTCAGTGAGGAAGCCAAACACTTCACAGCTCAGACAATGTGCCTAGGCAGACGCACGCACACGAGCATGCACTCAGATTCAAATGCACACGGACCCACTGACACAATGCACGTTGACGACATGAAAGGGCCAATTTATCAAACCACCAGCCAAGGCCGGCCCGAGGACGTATAGTGCCAGCTCTGGTCTGGAGAAAGAGGGCAGGATGTTCCCGCGCATGTGTCGTGTGACTTTCCGGGTTTTGTTTTGTCTAGACAGTCAAGTCATTCCTCCTTTCAGCCGACTTAACTCTGTAAAACACATCACCTTTACGTCTGACGCAGGCCCACGTGGCTGCGTGAAATGGGAATTTATAGTTCCCGTGACTGTCGGGTGCGAATGAGAGAAATGTGTGCGTACGTAAGTTCGCTGAAGAAATGGAGAGTGAAAGAGGCAGAGGGAGGGAGAGATGTCGTGCTCCGTCCTATGTTATTTCTCATTAAACTGTAAAATCGATGTTCATTCTCTGAGCTTTACAGCATTTACAAGCCCAAACTAATCCACAGTCAGAAAGCCGTGGAGAAGGAACAGAGCGGGGCTCGGAAAACACCAGCATCTGCTTGTGTTCTCTTGGTACATGTCACAGGGTTTGCTCAGAGCGCGGCTGTGTGGGGACATTGCCAATGCACGGCACTGATCACACTGTACGTGGGAGGCTGCATAGTCTGACGCGCTTTTACTGTGGTTTTTGACGGTTTTGTAATTGGTGAATGCGGAACCTAATGACTCTGCTCTGTGTGTCCGCCTCGCATGCTCTGTCCTGTGGGTCAGTTTTGTGGTAATGGATCAGAGGATTCATTTTTACTGGTACAGTGCTTGTGAGGACCATTACATGTCAAGCTTGTGGTGGAAATGTAAAGTCATGGAGAAATGGATGCTGCAAGGCCGAAGACAAATCGGCACAGATTACATTTATAGACCAGGTTTTATTTCCACTCATCTGCTAACTCCCTAGTAGAGCCTGTGTTTATTTTTAGATGTGAATATGTGTGCGAGGGAGAACATTTCAAATGTTTGTCCCCTGATTTTGTGATGTCGGCTTCAGTGCGGTGCATCTGTTGGGTTTTTGGCTGCTGAGATACTGGCCCGGTCTGCTTGATATTGCTCCAAGGTCCGAGGGCAGCCTGCTGGCACTGCCAGTTGGTGGCGAGCCTGAGTGGGGTGGATTGCCCATTATGGTTTGAAGAAACAAAAAACAAACAAGTGAGCCCGGCTCCAAGAATCATGCTCCCCAAAGTATTTAGAAAACTGATATGCATTCGTGTCCCCACCACAGGTCAGAGACACAGAAACAACGTGGTAATGACTGCAGGGACTCTGTGTCTGGATGTTTGGAGCACGTGTGCTCATAATGAGTTAGATGAACACAGAATTAAACGGATACAGACCAATACGGCCTATGTCCAGTGTTTATTGGCAACAGGTGATGAGTAATGTGATAATACTGAGATGGAGATTTGATTTCAGGAGCATCAGCAACTTTCACTATTACAGCTTGGATCCCTTACAAGGAGTCTTATATAGAGGACAGCTGGCGCTGAGGGTGTGCAGGAGCTACGTCACAATTAATGGGATGTTGTCGCCACCTTTAACACCTGATGAGGAAGAAGAGCCAAGACAGAGCAGTCACCGACTCAGTGACAGACTCGCTGTTGTTATTAATGCCTGCTGTCGCTTGTGTTTGTAGCAAAACGGGCCCTTCTCAACTCCTCCAGCTTAATTACAGCTCTCCTTAAACTTAACTTAATTCCAGAAGCCTCTTCAGCTCATTTGTGCAAAACCCTGCCACTATTAGGTGCATTTATGTCTCCAGTCGTTAGCTTTCGCAATTTCTCTTTATGACAAACCAGCAATTAGTTATGAAATTCTTGTGTGATGTCCAACTGGTGTACTGTGAATGATTTATAGGGAGGTGGCAGACAGATCTGTGCTAGCTCGACTGTGCAAACATGATACTTGTCATCAGATGTCTGGAGCCGTATTTTTACACTAACAACCCTTGCACACTTGGAATATACATGAGATTCTGTCATGGTGGGTGAGAAACTGTTATTTGCTGAGTTGTAAATGAATATATGCATTTTCCCATTTGTTTAGATTAATCTGCTCTAGTCTCAGTAAATAAAAGTCCTGTCTTGTATTTATATGCGTCTGCTTTTCTTTCGTAAAGCAGGATGTACAAATCATATCTAGTAATGCAGTAATGCAGCTCCTTTCTTGGCCACTACACAAAAGTGTGTGTGAATTAAAAGACGCCTCCGACTATTCGCTGTTTGACAAAACGTAGTGTTGGGACACACTGGACTAGATTTGCTACCTATTGAAAAGATTCAGACGGGAGTTTGTCTTCTCTTTGGGCGACATGCATTCATACAGTTTAATGGTTGCATACAGACGCCTTTAAATAAATAAACTCCACTCAACCATCCACTTTACATACATTGTAGCAGACACAGCATTTACTGTCCTGTGGTTGTTCTGTTGACTCTGATCCTCGCTGCCTGGTTTTAAATCATGTGCTTGCCTTTTAAAATTTAACGAAAACCTATGTTGGCTTGTAATAATTATATATCTTATTATCTTAATTATATGTTTACCTCATTTCTGTTTTTTTATTTATTTTTTAATTATATAACCCTCAAACTTCCATATATTTCTGTGGCTGTGGGTCATGGTTTAATTTTTAATTTTTTATAGTTTTCCATAACTTTACTATAGTAAAAAAATATGTTGGTAAGTCAACACTGTCATATTGTTGGATTTTATCTTGAAGTGAATAAATTAAGCTTCCATAATAATTAATCAATCACTGCTGTTTAGTTTTGGATGGAAACGATACTTCGTACTGAAAGGCCAGTTGAAAGTTCAGTTGAAAATAGACCCTTCAGTATTTATTCCTGATTATTATTGGAAGAAGCTCAAATCATCATTCAAATTAGCCGCCGAGCGCATTAGTCAAATCAGCCTTCACTGTAACTTAGGTGTGTAAGTTACAATGTTGACGGTGATGGTGCAGCTTGACTGAGGAGCATTAACAGGTTGTGTTTCTGACTACGCTGCAGTTTACAGATCACGAAGGCTCCTGTAAAACCGCGTCGTTTGTTCTTAGCGGTCTTTCAACACAAGGATTTGTAGTTAACATGACAGCTTTGTGCTTAATAATGTCTGTCTGTCTCTGACCAACAATCTAAACGCATGAAGCACAAAAGAAATGGATTCTAGCTACATTAACTCCCGTTTTTTGAGCCTTATTGTTTGAATAGATCTATGTTATAACATAAGACAATAAAAACTTCCTCATATCCTCCTTAAGGCAACGATGACAGACTGTTTCATCTCCATCCTGTTACGCAGCAGTTGTGTAATTGTAGGTTACGGTTAATCAGATACTATATAATAAAATACATTTGATGTAACATTTGTATGTTTCCAGAAATCAGCCCCTGCAGTAACAGGCCTCTGTGAACTGGACATACGGAAACAACTTTGCGACGCCTGCTGGTTGAACAGAGACTAGCACCAAGATTTTTTTTTTGTGTGCCCACAGCTGGAATTAACATAGTTAGTCGGCGTCGCAAACATACTGCAGTGAAAGCGGACGACATTTTGAAGTGCTGCCACTGCAGCTGGTCAGCTATGGCCATCTAGAGGAACGGTGAATGCAATGCAGTTTCCAACAGGAGGCCCGACACCAAAGCATCTTGAGGCGTCCTGCAAATAAGCTGTCTGGCGGCCTCTTGTTACACGGAATGTTACATTGATAGCGTTCTTTCCTTCTTGCTTGCTGTTCTGCACGTTCAAGACCTTTGAGTGGGACTGTGCGAGAAGAACATGTCAAAGGAAATATCCTTGTGGCAAAGCCTGGCTGCATCCACCGTATCATGCAGTAGACTTGCTAATCCTGTTGTACTAACCTTAGGACAACTAGAGATCGATCAGGTGTTTTACTTTTATAGAGTGATTTTAAGCATTGTATTTTTCAACAGAATTCCTTTTGTGTGTTGTAGGATGTCTGAGAAAACTCAAGATGGCACTAGAGCGCTACCGTTCCACTCCACGCTTGGACATCAGACAAATGAGACGGCACCAGAAAGAGAGACAGAGGGATCTGAGTCTAAACCGCCACCGTGTTTTATGACTCACAATCAGCTGAGTGCTTCTATTTAAACAGACATTAATTACGTTTATGGCGAACTGAGTTTACACGCTGCAGTTGGGTTTTCTTCAGCGAAATCGCTTTTAGCTGATTTACTTCATCTTTTCCACTTGGTTGCCCATAATTAGATCCAAATGACTCGGTCTTCATTACAGACGTCTCCCTGGAATTTAAACACTCGCTGCGCATCTGCCTTTATCTGTGTGAGGAATCGTGTTGCAGCACACGCGTCTACGTCCTGCGCGCTGGTTGTTCAGACTGTGTTTGACCTGCTCAACATTTCCTCTCCGGCTTTGCCTCAGACTAGTAGATGTTTAGGTTACAGTAGTGGTGTGAGGCACTGTAGGATCTATGTCCAGCAGCCGAAGCGTTGATCTGTAAGTGTGGGTTGTGTGTGTTAGGGTGGAAAATAATGCAGGATAGAAAAAGGCAGTAAAGCTATGATAACACATAGATACATAATCTTTGCTGCTTTTGTCCTAAACATTTATACGGTTTTATAATTTTTAAACTTAAGGGAAATGTGTGAGTGAGTGAATGTGAGTGAAACCCTGGGTTGAAGGTGCTAGAAGATCTTGAAATCTCAGTCAGGCTTTCTTCTCCCATTACTCCTCAAAGCGTCATGAATGTGAGAATATCGCTTCTGAGGACTGCTCCACCCTGCTGTGGGATTTGAAGTTTGTACTTTGCATTTTCTGTGTGATCAGGCCAAATTGACTATTTGGCTAACCTATAGGAAAAATGCAATGTTATACTGTGAGTGTTTAAATATGCTATGGTGGCTTGGTAAAGCTATCAAACAGAATTACCTGTGAGGGCTAAGCGAACCTTCCTGAATGTGTACTTTGTGTCAGTATGGATGTGTATGAGCGTATTTTTGTGAGTGCAAAGACTAATTTAATATCCATAATTTCCTGCAGTTTTCTCTTCTGGGTCTTTGGTGCTTGTCAAGACATTTTGGACAGCTGTGCCAAGGTGGTTCTCTCTGATCTGTGTGTTTTTGTGTTTGGCTTGTGTTCAACAGGCCCAGGGTCAGTTAATTTATGTGTCTCAGGTGGACATGGAGTTAAGCATCCTGGGAAACATCAGGTGATCTGCAAAGTAACTTGTGGCTTCAGTCTCTCACATGAACGTGGATCTGATCAGGCCTGTACAGTACATGCGTCCCAGCTGCTGATAAAAAGAAAGGCTAATTGTTTTGTGTCACTGTATTGTGTGTGCGCTCGTGGATATGTGTGCTCCCGTTACTGGGTGGATATGCAAGTACATGGCAAGTACTCTGTGTGGGTACAGAACAGTGTGTGTAAGCACGGGTCAGTGTTCTGGTATGTGTGTGTTCTGCTAATGAAAATGTGTTTCATTCAGACGTGGCATTTGAAACGAGGACGGTTTTGGAGCCAGACTTTCAGAGGGACGTGGATGCGTCATCAGCCAGGGACAGGGAGGAGAGGTGATGGATGTGCTGCTGACACAAGCCTTTCTGGAGATGCAGAATAATCATTAGCGCACATGTCCAAGAACCTCCCTTTACGCATACAACACTCCAGCTAATAATTGCTTTTCACACCCTCTCATATGACCACACACACACAATCCCTTTCTTCACCAGCGTTTAGAGACAGTTTTGCCATTCTTCTGTCTGCATCACAGTGACACATTCTAAATGAGCAGAGAGGGTGGGAGGACTTTAACGCCGTTTACGCTTGATTTATTTATTAGCTGCAGATGGAAATAAAATTCTTGTTACCATCCTGCCCAGAGTCAAGCATCAGCCTGTACCGTGTCCCGTGGCTGTAAGAGCTCAGGTGCTTTAGCTGCAGCATGTGTTGGCAGTGGTGGGCTGCACTCTGGCTCACTTTAGGCCTGGAGGTCTTGGTTAGTTCCAGATGTGGTCTTTAGACCCCAGATGATTAGGTATGTAATGGAGGGACTTGGTGAGTGCCTGCTCCAGAGCAGAAGTGAGGGTAGGGCAGGGTCATGCCTCATACACGACAGTACACACTGCACGTGTGGTTCAAATAGAGCATGCTATCCTTTATTTGTGATGATGCACTGGGTAGTTCTGCCCAGTGAGCGTTCCAGCCAGTGATGCCTGTAAACAAGGCAGCAGCACCAAAATCTAGAAATAAAGTAATTGTTTGATTTAGCTGATGGTTTTTAAAAATGAGAATTGAGAATTTTCACAGAAGATTAAACACAGCTGGCAAAACAACTGGATGATGGGATGAAGTATATGACTAAATGGTTTTGTATGGCAAGAAAATGAACTAAAGACTAGAGACAGTGTTGTTCACGTCTAGGTTCTGGGCTCCATTAATCCCTGTAATATGTACAACGCAAGGCCAGTGAGTGTACATACAGTACGTTCCTGCAGTGTGCACCACACAAAGACACAATACTGGTCATGCACACATAAATATAAGTGCACGAAGCAGTGCCAACTAAAACATGGATACTTCAGGAACCCTCAGTAAGATTTAGTGCTGGACTACTTGATATGCGACCGGTGGGGTTGAGTGGTAGCAGGAGGGTGTGCAGGTTACACTATGTTCTCCAAGTCTGAGACTGAAAAATGAGAGCCACAGTGGACTGTGGACAAGTAACGACTAAACTTTCACCTACTCCTACATTCCTCGATTCCTGTCTCTCGTCAGTGTCTAATTGGTGTTTATCCACGTCACTGGTGCTCTGTGATCATTTCAGCATCTTTGCCTCGGACTAGCCTTGTATCTGCACGCGTCTCCGGTTAAATGCACTGTAATTGGCCTTTATCTGGCTCCGGCTCATAACCTGATGTAGCGTTCCGAGGAAATTAAGGGGAACATAATGAACCAGACTAAACATGCTTCACCTGTGTGTTTGCACGTGTGAGACTAGATGCGATTAGGAATGAAATACAATAGATGTGCTTTCTTTCACATCTAGTAGCCATTCTGTAAACAAACGTACGTGTGTGTGTGTAACAGGGCTGAAGAACTGAAGTGAAAAGAAGCTGCTTGCACAGATTGTAATGATTCTGCCAGACGACTCTCCCATGAGGGCAGTACAGTGAGCCACGCACACCATTGCCCCCTACCTATGTTCAACACTCTCTTCCTCTAAGTGCACTATTCCCCTGCTCTTATTTACTCAGGCCAGTAGCACTGCCATAGCAACCAGCTGTGTTTTGGAGAGTGCTTGTTTAGGAAATGCGTGTCAAGGGACATATGAGTGAACGCATGGGACGCTCTGGGCTTCTTCGGGTACCTGAGTGGGGAGGAAGTCAAAGGAGGCAGTTTGGGGGGGAAACCAGAGGGCAGTAAGTCCACGAGCAGAAGTCAGACCTTTTAGTCATCTACACCTCAAATGTTGCTATTGTATGAAATGCACAGGTTCCAGACCTGTTTAACCTCCACATGCATCTCTGTCCTGCGTAATGCAGCAGCTGTGCTGCTCTTTTTCTCTGCAGCTTTCTGAGCTGTAAATAAAAATCAGCTTTTCTGGACAATGACCAAATCAACTCTTTGCCCTCTGACGGCACAAAGGAAGAATTTAAAAATTCTACAAATTTCCTGCTGGGAGCAACCGGACTGATCTGCAGATCACGACTGGAACCACTGCATGCAACAGTTCAGTAAAGACAAGTAGGAGCAGTGGCAGTGAATGTCTGACACCATCCAGGAGCTTTGTTCTCTTTCAGCACCGACCAAAAGGCAACTGTAGTTTTAGGAGTAGGCCTGACAAAGCCAGTACCGGTCTCCAATTAGTTTCTAACCCAACAAAGACATAATGGTAAATAATCATACAGTAGTGACAGAGATGCGTTTTGGGATGGAATCTGTCATCTCTGACTCCCAGTTAAAGACCACATGTCATTTTAAAGACTACCTAAACAGGACAGTCGTGTACTATAAATATATATACATACCTCTTCACATAGCGTTTTTGATGTGAGCAGTACTTGTGCCTGTTTGCCTGTGCTCAGGCTTCAAGCAGTGGGGTTTCCCCATCCAGCAAAGAATGTGAGGAGCACGCAGCCTGATGAGGAAACTGGTCCAGAGGTGGCTGAAGGTGGAAATCTCTTTATCAGACACTTAGAGCGCACACTTTGACTATCTCACTCTAAAACAAGCAGATTCCGCTATATTTGCTAATCGCTGTTGAACACATTCCAGTGCTTGGAATGATACATACAGTATGTGTGGCTACTTGACGCAGCAACAGATTAGCCATAGTTGGACGTCCTGCAGATACAGCAGACGCACAGTAAGCAGGAGCACAAGCCAGCGCTGTCTATAAGTCAGCTTCAAAGGAGGAGTGATAACGCTGCTCTTCAATGTAAGAATGTTAATGATCAGGGCTGAGCTGCTTTTGATGGGAAAATATATATAGAGCGTGTGAAAGAGCATCCGTGTGTGTCTGTTGTCTTTCGCATTAACGTCCACATAAAACAGCGCTTGAGCGTAATTAACACAGTAATTCAGGACGGCGTCACAGAGATAAACTGCATCATTAGAGCTCAGTGTAGTATCGGTGGAGATTCTGTCTGCGGGACAAGCTTCGAGGAACCGCGTGCGGCCACAGGCACTGATGAAGAGAACGAGACTGAGGCCTGTTAACCTGCTGCAGTACTTCACAGAGCAGCTTGGTCGTCTTCAATGCTGCGCTGAGAGAGAGAGTGTGTGGCATGGAAAGAATCACAGAGGATTTATGATGCCTGAGCCCTCCAGTGTGACGCTACTGTGTCCCTGCGTAACGGACACACACACGCCCCCCTCTTCACGCCATGGCCCCTCACTTTGATGCGGTCGTCTGCTCTGTCTTTAAATGTGCTGGGCCTGATGCAGCTCATTGCAAATAGTGAGAGAAAGGGAAAAGTGGGATTCTTGGGCTGTGGAAAATGTTCTCATCATCCCTTCATCTTTCTCCAGAGAGCGCAGTTTCCAGGAAGTGTAGGGTTAAGCACACACCATTTGGCGCTGACCTCTAACCTCAGATTTAGCCTAGCGTCGCTGCTAAGTGGTTCTCTGCGACTTCTCCATTGAACTTGCCAGCTTCTCGGCCCATTTTCACACAGTAGCAGGAGGCGTGATGGATTTCGTCCGTCACGTGGTGGTGAACGGGTAACCAGGATGGCATACCGCACTCAGAGTCGCTCCGTTTCATTTACGGTGATAATATGCACGTCCACTTCAGGAAAGCTGCTGAGTGCTTGCAGGCAGCGAGCCCAGTTTGTTTGTGGCTTTGCATAGTGTGAATCTTAAAGCGCTGTGCTCGGAGTGTGGCTTTGGCCCTTGTTTTTTCCCTCATCTCCCACAGCTGACCCATCTATGACCTGTTCTTTTTTTTTTTTTCGTCATGCCTGATATTGGAAAAGTTTAATCATTGCTGGGAGACGTACAAAGAGGATTAACATTCCTGGGTCTCCCACACTCAGACGTTGCCCTTCTCCCTCCTGCTTCTCCTCTGTTTGGTCCCCAACTCCACCTCTATTTCTTACTTCCTTCTCTGCGCTATTGCTCACCTACTGTACATCCTTTCGCTTACATCAATCTGCTGCACCTTTAATTTAGCTCAGCAATCAAATGTGTCATTGCAGTGCTTTTATCTCTTGCTATAGTTCTTCTACTGTAAATATTTGAGCACTAATAAACGATTGCTCCAGTCTCTCTTTCTCATTTCCTTTGTTTGTTTGAGTCTGTGCAGGATGTGACCAAATTGTTTGTGTTTGTGCCAAACAGCTACAGGACACTTATCACGTAGCCTGGAGGCTGTTCACTGCTGCATGGGCTCCTTCGTGCCATGCCATCTATAATACATACAGAATGTTTCTGCTGGGTCCTCCGCAGAGCATCTGCGTGTTGTCACCACCTGAGCACCGTTGCCTCTGCAGCGGGCTGTATTTCATTTAGCAAGTGTGAGTGTGGTCAGAGCGTACGACTCCTCTATCTTTATCTGATTATGTGTACATGTCTCTGCCCCCACGCACATGCTCAGAAAACCACACACTGCAGATGTTTATGTTTTTATAACATTAGATAAGATCTGACAGATCAGCAGCTCAAGCAGCTCCTATCAGGTGTAATTGAGTAAGAGGACGATCGCCTCCTACTTGGGTGTAGCACCTACTGCCTTTCTCCAAGTAGTCTGGAATGGAATGAGAGGAAAACTCATAGACGGGGCAGAACTAAACTTGTTATTTAATGTCCATGTGCTAAAGAAGGAGCGACGGCGTCATTTCAGTTCTCATTGTTCACTGAGATTGTAAAACACTGTTTCAGAATGAAAGTTCACAGCAGAAAACAAAGCATTTTTGTGTGTATATGTTTGTTTTTTATCCAGCGAATTTGGACTTTAGAATATATATTAATATTATTTTATTTTATAATTTTAATATTAGCTAGAATATTAAAATCAAGTGCTGCACAGGGAGCCACGATACAAACGTCACCTAATCTGAAGCTTTATAATTGTGCCAGACCTCTCCAGACCCTCAGAGCAGTTTGAACCGGATCTTATTTTGTGAATGTCTTCAAACTTGTTGAGTGGACATAACAGACTACATTACTGGGTAATGTAATGTTTAACTGCTGTTGGTCATTGTTGGAAAGATGTTATTCCAAAATGATTTGATTTATTACATGTCAAGATGTGACCAACCAAAGGCGGCGTATGGTTCGTGTAATTTCTTTGCTCATCAGAACATTTTAATGACCACTAGAGACCAATGAAAATGGCTGGTGTCATCCTGCAGCCAACCACTCCCGTCAGCTCGTGGGATGGAAAGAATCAGTCAGAATAACTTTGTGTTTATTGACATTACATGTGACGTGCGTTCTGACACGGCCTTTAGAGCCCCAGAGCTGTTGACTTTACATCTGGGAAAATGTGCTTAGGTTTTCTTCATCAATGTAAATTTAATTTAGACCTCAATTCACGTAAGGTGAGTGTAAAATCAGGCACAGTGCGGATTTTAAGTCACTCTTCTGTTTTAAAACGCCGGAGTAGGTGAGCTATACGCGTTATCGTGTGGGTCCACCGCTTCTCTCTGCCACAGCGTTGCAGCAGCTTTCATCAGTCAGAGACCTGGTCTTCTCATCTTATCATCAGCTGTCGTTAATTCCCTAAGAGGCCCCTGCTCTTACTCACACACACATACACACAGGTGGCAGAGCACAGGCACCTTTTCAAGGTTAGGCCCTAATGCTTCACCACATGGGAGTCTGGTAATGTTTCAGACAGACTTTCCAAAGAGTGAGGCTTTTCATCCTTTACCTGTTTGTTTATCACTATCTACAGCTTAGTGACGCCCACTTTATGCATGTGTAATGTTTTTGACCTTGTCTAACAGGTGGAACCTTTACCTAGAAATCTCTGCACACACCCTAATTGATTGCCATTTGTCATTGGCAATGAATGTTCACCCCCCAACACACACACACACACATTCTTGCACAAATGCTCCTTTCTGATATGGTATCTTCCTCAGAGGCATTGCTTGTTGACAGGTAGCCAATAAAGCCATCGTTTTATGGAAGACGGGATGAATTATTGCAACTGTTCTGTCTGAGTCTCACTGAATACACACACCTGTCTCCAGTGTGGATACTGACAAAGATGTGACCCAGTTTCTACTGAGCAACAGGCCTTTATCATTACTGCCTTTCTTCATGGTATATACATATCCCTTCCACAATATGCTTGTGTAAGTATTTTTAATCCTTGGAAAAATGCACTTGGGAACTCTCTCGCTAATAAATCATGAGCCGTTACATGTGCGGCCCTGATTAAATACATCGCACTATAAATGGGATTCTGTGTGGCAGTCGGCTGTTCATCGGCCTATTTTATCGTAGTATATACAGCGAGAATCTCCCTGCTTGATTCATGTAGCTCAGGCTTTCTGGGGCCTCGTCTTTAGCTGATCTTAGCACCTCTCAGAGCCCCTGTGTTGGGAAAATGTGTTAGTGTTTATTTTGGCGGGAGGAAACCTGTAAAACTTTATTCTTAGCCTTTGAAAAATTAAATCAGGTGCTGGGTGTGAACTGAGTGACTGTGTCCTGTTCGCGCCTGGTAAACATAGATAAACACACATATCGGTGACGGCCATTTGTGTTTCAAGACTAACTATGAAGGTAATGTGTGCAGGATACGAGTCTGTTTGTGCAGAATTTATTCATGCATGGGTTCAAACTCTGCCTGTATCTGTCTATGTGTGGATGAGCCAGCGCAGCACAGTTTGAGCGTTGTCTGATAACTGGCATAGGGAAGCATTGATTTGTTGACTTGTCCCTCTACATCAACAGAGCTGCCAGGAGTCTGCACTCAGTGGAATAGCAGAGAGGAGTAGTGAAAAGCGAGGAGTCTGGAGTCTGGCCTGGGCCTCAGGGCTGTCTTTGCTCCAAGCTGATCATATTCTTCTGCAAAGTGTGTCTTGAGGCTAAGTGAAGTACATGCACTGGCACAAACTAAGACAGTCACATTGTCCACATACGCAGTTTGTCTCGTTGTGTAGTAGACCAATCACACGGCAAAACGTGTCCACTGCAACACTCAGCTTAACTTAAAATACAGATTTTTATACAACAAAGTGTAAGATCAATATAAGTAAAAAATATAACCACTTTGCCTGTCAGTACACTGCGTAATCTGATTCTGCTTTTATTTTGCAATGTATCTTAGCTTAGTTTGAATTAGAGAGAGATTCATTGTATTTGAATATAAAGGTATATAAAAATGTTTGTTGACATTTATTTCCCTGACCTGTCAAATGTTAGTTTAAAGATAAATGACGCAGAGGATAAACACCAAATCCTCCAACCCAGTGAGCTTGGGTCTGAACAATCAGGCATCTGAATTTCTGGACAGTGAGCGTGAGAAAAGATACAAACCCAGCGCAGTGGCTTCCAGGCAGCGAGTCGGCCCCCTGGGCAGCGCCAGCGACAGTTAGGACAGCTCATCCATAGCTTTGGGGTGAGTAAACACACGCTTACAATACTGGTCAGTGTGCAGTGAACAGTGAATGAAAGGCGGACTGACGTGGCTTGTCGATGTGTGTTAGGAGGGAGGGTCTGCTTCCAGGAAAGTTGTCTGAAGGGACATTACTGGACAAGCAGGACGGAGGGATGACGTGGTAGTTTGTTCTCTGCACTAATGACAGATCAGCATAACCCTCTTACGTTTGCAGAGCACAGAGCCCAGGAATTTGTGTTTTCTTTCTGCCAGCTATTGTGTAACTTGCGAAACGTAGGAGCTTTCAGCTGCACCTACACCACAGCTCCTGCAGCCCCTGTGGAAGCCGAGTTGACCGCTGGTGTCTCGTACTGTAACGGGCGACCGCGCCGTGTCTGCGTGTGCCGTCAGGCCTCTGATGTCTCTTTCTTTATAAGATGGTGTTGACAGTTGACAGACAGAGGTTGTGTAGAGTGTGATGAAGGGGCGAGCTGAGCTCATTCAGATAGCTGAAGGTCACAGCCACTGAGGGCTTCATCATCACTCACATGCATCAGCAGTGCTGATGAGAAGATTCCTCATCCTGACAGCGTAGCTATGCAATAAACACTGAAACACCTTCAAAAGAAAGGCATAGACCGCAGCAAAATGCCAACGTCTAGAGTTTAATTACACAAATGCAGATTTTTATTCACACAACCTTCCTCCTTGATTTTACTTGATTAGTCTCCCAGTGACTGCAAGGCTTCTACTTTACTTTACTTAGCTGTGAACCTGCAGCCGCTGTATTTCATAATAAGCTACTGCAATACTTGCTCATAATATTAATCTGGATTTGTGTGGTTTCTTTTCTGTCAAAGGATCAGTGAAAAACATTGCACAGGAGGACTTTCTCACAAAGAACTGTGAAGTGGAAACAGCAGCTGCATATACACTATTTACTTTATGCAACTGTAAGGATTATAGAGCCTAAAGAAGGATTCCTTGATCATGTCGCATGATTAAAGGATCACGTCCCATGATCCTTGGGCTCATAACACCCTTCTAGCCCTTTAGAATCCCACGCAGTTGCTTTGCGTTCCATCTAGAGGCAAAGCTCTTTATCTTATTGACTGAAAAATCTGCATGCACCAGTGTTGCTGTGATAAAATACATCAAAGTCATTGATGTGTACAATTTGCACCAAGTAATGACAGATTCACACATTTTGCCACTTTCTGTTTTAGACTGTTTTGCTTTATTTACTGTACCATCTCCTTCCACAGTAAACAAACCTGCTCGTGTACTGCACCTTGCAGTCATAAAGCATGTAATCCAGTACTTGGGCATGTTTGTTTTGGTGCGACGTAATTAAAAAAGCATTGTAATGGTGTTTGGAGAGTTTCATCTGCTCCCTCTCAGTGATCTCACAGAGTCTGCCTGAATAAATACTACACCCCCCCAGGGAGCAGCAGGGGTGTGTCCAGACACAGCGAGTGTGGGGGATAGAAATCTGTTCCATGCAGCATAATGAAGTGTTTATTAAAGGACAGAAAGGAGCCACATCTGCGTACAGTACATGTGGCCTTTAGGGCAAAATTACAGGCGCTTCATCCACATCCACCTGAAGACACAAAACCATGGAACCCACGTACACGGTGTTAGTAAAAGTGTGTCGTGATTGAGTTTATTATGACATATTAAAGTAACTCAGATGAGCTAAGAAGCTTTTCTATATCTTAATACACTGTCTGCCAGCTCAGTACTTTTTTTGTGGTTTATGCTTAAAAGACTATGGAGAATATGTGTGAAACTCTATTAGTGGCAGATAGTGAACATAGTTCAAGCCTTTTATTCAGTACTTGTCTGGGACAAGTTTCCAGACTCGTGTACATGTAGTGGAGGACAAGAAAAGCTGCATAAATCCTTTACAGGGCATCTGGCCTGGCAGTGCTGACAGACCTGTGGCACAATACAGAGCTGAGCCTCCAGCTGTTTGTGTGCTTTTTTATCTTTTTACTCCTTATTTACCTTGTTTTTCTGCATTTTTTACTTGGATACTTTAATTATTGTCATTTCAGTCAATCAGTGCTTGTGGCATAATTTTGTCGTTGTGACATAATAGTTTGTAGTTTGAGTATGTTACTATAGGAGCAAACACATCTGTACATATGAGAAGACATTCTACTCAAGCGGCTCGTTTTTAGGTGGACATGGCAGCTTCCTCTGTGGCTGGACACGATTTTAACATCCTAGGGGGTCCTCACCTGACCCCGACCACACAACCATAACATCCCACACTACGAAACAACATAGCTGCTCTGATGAAACGTTTTCCATTGAAACATGCTTTCTCCTCTTGCCCAAGTGAGCTGCTACGCCAAACATGTGCTGCTCTTTTGAAATCCTGGATCATTAATGTCCATAAACACTCAGATGCTGAGGAGCGAGTGCTGTGAAGCTGGCGCTGCATTTGGTCGGGTTATTGTTTCAGGCAGCAAGAAAAAGTACCGACTGTTTTTGGGCAAACAATTCGCTCGTGGAAAAAAAATCTGGCGATTACCGTAGGCCTGTGCAGTTTGTATTCACACCAAGGACGAATACCAGCAGGAGACATGTAAAGACTTCAGTTACAGCAGATTGCCGTGAATATTTAATGAATTAAACGTCACTGTAAAAATTCGTGTTAAATTTTTAGCTCACAAAATATTGTGAAATTCAGTGTGGTGTCCTAAACACTACATCGTCATTAGTTATTTCACACTGCGCCTGCACCAAATCATTAGTCACACAAAAATTAAAAAAGAATTGAATTTATTCCTATTAGCTAAACCCAGCAGAAGTGAACATATGTGTTTTCCTGCCTTACAGTTCAATCAGTGTAAAATCTGTGCAATGAAGACATTTTCTCTAATTGTCTTTTAGTGATTAAGTAAAAGAAGTGATGTCTGATTATAAATTCCAGATTACTGCCAGCATTCATATCTTGGACTACGTGTATATAAGCCCCCTCACACTTGGCCTAAACACAACTTCAAAGTTGCTGATGTGACCAAAATGTGTTTTTAATTATTTCTCGCTCTAAACTATTTCGCCTTTTGACCTGATTGCATCATATATTGAGTATATAGTGTTTAATATCCTGAGCAGTGGATCCATCAATCTTGTGAGTTGTGTGCGGTTCTCTAGGGCAGACGGCCCTCGCTGCCGGAGCGAGTATGGACGAGTGCCACACAAACACATCCTACCTGAGCCCCACTGATTATTATGCTGGCTTTGAGAGGAGAGTGGCGAGATGAGGATTAGTTGAGTAAGTGGCCTCGTCCCACCTGAACAGACTGCTTCACCTCTCTCATCTGACTAAACCCCGTCCACAGAGGGCAGCTCTGACTCAGTGCCCACACACAAACCGCTTCACCTCCCTCTGACCTTCTGCTCGTCTCTGCCTGACCTTGACCTCCGTTGCTGTGTGTGGTCAACCAGATCTCCAGGGGAACTATTTTATTCACTGGTTGATGCTTGTCTTTCCAAAAAGGTGTAAATCTCTGTGCCAGCCATGCGTGTGCACAGGGACGTGTCAAAAGTAGGAACTTTTGTTTCCGCTTATGTGTTTGTGCCAATATTTGTTCTGTCTGTGCTTTTGCGTTTTGGCACCCGTCTGTGTAAATAAATATGGATGCACATTTGGCAGCACTTAGCATGTCCGCTGATGTTTGTGTGTGCTTTCGGTGCGGTTGTAAATCTCCAGACTGACTTGTTGGTTCAGTAGGGAAACAGCAGGTTTGGGACACACTGATGACCTTCACAGACCCATCCAGGACCGGCCCACGGGGGGGTCTTCTACTCCACCTATTACTTTATTCATTTTCCACTGCACAGGAGACGCTGAGGCCTGTGTGATTGTTTCCAATGACTAAAGTCCGTTGAGACTAGCTTAGGTGTTTTCTTATCCAGTGCCTTCCCTCCCCTCATTCACTGGCTTCTCTTTTCTGTGTGTGCTCTGTGGATCTGAACCCGTCACCCAGCAGGCTGGCTGACGGGCCCTGAATGCCTCTGTCACAGAGGGATAGCATCAGTGAGTCAGTGTACCCCACAACAGCAAAGGACCAGGGGGCTGCAATTTGTCTGTCACCTCTTTCTCGCCTTAGCTACTGCTGTACGTGTGTGGATGGAAAACCTATCTCATTTCAAAAGATTGGAAATGCAGCCAAAAGGTATTGGTATGAATTAAGCAGCTCCATTACCAGCAGGCTATGATGTAGAGCCTGGTCAGATATGCTGCAATACATGAAAAGCCAGATAGAAACTGTGTAGTGAACAGGTTTAGATCCAGTGTAAATGCCAACTACACAGTATCTGAAAGGACTGTGTTGGTAGTGTATGCTGTATATGTATTTAATAATTTAGTCTAATCCACTCGTTTAGTCCTGGTGGTGAAGTGTATTTACATTCACAAACTTCTCTACCTCCTTCACGATCAGCTCGATGCTATGAAAGGCTTCTTCTACCATGGTCGATTCAGTGGTCGTCCATTTTAGTTGTTGGTCTTTCAGAACGTTTCCTTTCACTGAACTGCTCTTCAGCCACTTGGTCTATTATTTATGCAACGTGAAACGACCTGAATGTCTCAACATGCCTGCAATTTATTTTTAAATGCCCCATTTTGCATCAGTTTCTCAATTAGTTATATTACTGAAAGAAATCAAGCTTCAGTGTTTATATTCATCATTACTGACCAAATGAATCATTTCGCTTTTTTGAGCTCGACCACGTTTACGTGTGGATGAGAACAGTGCTGTGGAAATCAGCGTTCTGGCTGTTTGAGTGCCCGCGTAGGAGGTTTCTCCGACTTCCACACATCTGCATACGCACACATGCACACAAGAAACTACAACATCTTTAATACGTTGCAGGCCGGCCAACATCCTGAGCCAGTCCAGCCCTTCTGTCCGCGTGCGGCTCTCGCTCTGTTCTTCTAAATGAAAATACATTTTTTTAAGGCCTTCCTTCCTGCAGACAGGTGGTCTAGTGGTTCAGACCGCAAGGATGTTGGCTTACGGTCTAATGCTGTTTTAATGGTAGCTGGTGTGGTGGGGCTTTCTGTAATTATTAGAAATTCTTCTTGACTATCCGGAACATTATATAATGGTCTCTTTCTGCCGAGGTAAAATCTGATTAACGCGTGCGTGGGTGCACACTCATGTCTGTGAAACGTGTTTCAGTCAAAGGATGTGTTAGTTGAGTAGTTTAGTTTATTGTGATTAAATGCAACACATCATCTTTTGGATGTTGTCAATTAAAAGAACTGGCAACAGGCCTGGTTACTCAAAACTGTTCCTACTTTTTTTGCCCCTAGTCCAAATCACAGCGAAAGGGCTTTGTTCCAGACCATTTTGTTGTAATGTTCTCTCCACTCAGCCTGAAAGAATATTAGATCAGTGGATATGTGTTTTTTCATTGTCTGTAAAATTTAAAGAAGTAAAATAGAACCATGGTAATAAAAAGATTGCTGACATCAGCATTTGTGTTGGTGGGTGTTAAAACATACTGTACCATAAATCAGACGGTACCCACATTATATCTTCATTAGCTCATCTCCCAAATGAACTTTATCACACAAGGAAAATATTTTTCTCAAATATTGGAAAAGATCGTTGTACAGTAAGTCGATCACACCCAACTCTGGCTTTTGTCAAGAGAAATGAGAGAAACTCACCAGACAGGCGCGATTTACTGTAGCTGTGAAAGAGGCCTGAGTTATGATGGGTTTGATGGAACTGATGTTTGTTTGAACTGAGGTCTGTGTCACTGGTCCCTCATCAGGCTCTTATTAACTAGTCAATGCGACCTTTGAAGAGGCGCTGATGTGCGTCTGTGGCGCTCAGCCAACTTTCTCCTCAGGCTCCTTTGTCACCTTCTCTCTTTTTGGCTTCCTCCACTACAGACTCATTAATTCACCTCATCTTGCTGATTAAGGCTGCTCAACATTCTCCTCTCTGCTCTGTAATGTGCTCCATGATAATGACTTGAACTCGGAACGAGAGGTCAAATATCAGATTGTCCAACTCTATGCAATTTGAATTTCTGTCAACTTTGAGTTCAAATATTTTGGAATCTTAATAAACGGCTCAACTCATTTGTTATCTGTGTGAGGAAGAAGTTGTGATGGTGGTGGTTTAATCATAGTGATAAAGAAACAGCACAGGTCATGATATTCTTTATAAAAATTTCAAATATATTTTATTCATTTATTTTTTTGTAAAACAAAGATGAGTTTCAGTAACTGAACTACTTACAGGTTAACTGATTATAAAATATTGTCAAAGTTAAAATTTCATTTTTTATTTCTATGTCAACAGTGAATTTAGATGCTATCTGTATGTCTGTACGTATGATTTCTGTTTTCATGCCATAGAAGTTTAACTGAAGCAAATTTAAACATGTAAGTACAAAAAATAAACATTTGAAGAGTGAAGTGTATTGAGTACCAGACACTAATCGACCCGTCTGTTCAGAGTCTCTCTCTCTTTTTTTTCTCCACTTATTTCCAGGAAGACGTCTTAACTGCTTTAACCTTCTTCTCTCTCCAATTCAAAAAGCAAAAAAGAATCACGTTTTTCTTTCTCTGACCTCAAGATTGGTTCTGTACATCATCAGTGGAAGCGTCATGCAGTCCGCCCGTCCGTCTTGTTCCATTGTTTTTTCTTTTCCCAGCAGGGGTTTAAGAAACCGAGCCCCGTTTTCTAATGATCTACTTTTTTGTCACCTTCTTGGTGTCTTTCTGTGCAGCTTGGTGCCAGTGTGCACACAGCCCACACTGTACCATTTTCTCATCTCTGAAACAAACCCCACCTTCCCACTCTGCTCCCCTTTCATTCTGTCTGTCTCATATTGTTACATAATATGTTTTCATGCCAATAGTTGCTTAAGATCTTTAGGTTCCCATATCTCAATGCCATATTCTAACTGATAAAGCGTCTACATCATGCTGGTTCTGCGACATGTATATCAGGGGGAAGTATTTTAGTAGAGTAGAGTAGATCACAATATGTATCGTAATAATTATCTGTTCAGGAAGTAGAACGATATCACACTATTTGTTATAGATGTTTAATTTAAATGGGGCATTTATTATTCAGAGAACTGATTCTTTTGTCCTCTCTAGCGTTAATTCCAAATTCATGTACGCACATCTGAACGACCCTTGACTTTCTCATTCCTTACAGAGACGAACGAATAAAAGCAGGAATAAAACACCCTGCAGCCCCTATTTACAGTAACTATGACTATGTTGTGTGCTTTCGTGTGAAGACTTTGCAGTTATCAGGGTCGGACGATACACAATCAGGAATGCGTTATGCAAATGAGAATAAGGATCTTTATGGAGCAGGTGCTGGGAGCGATGGTGGAGTCCTAGTCGTGTCACTGGTAAACTGTGTGGTAGGTGGGACACTGTTGGGACTTCATGTACTTGATGGCAAACTTAAGTTCCTTGCTCTTCTTGTCCCACTTGTGAATGGACATGAGCAGTAGCTGCTGGTCGACTTTACGGCCCATGATGAGGAAGTTGGAGCCCAGGTTGTCCAGCTGAGAGCACGGACAGTTGGCGCCATTTTTGATGTACAGGGTCAGTTTCTTCAGGTCCTTCTTCCTTAGCGCTCCGTGCTTCAACACTTTCTTCTTCTTTTGCGCTGCAATCAGCTTCCGGTCACCCTTCTCCTTCTTCACCTCCTTGATTTTCATCTTGAGGACTGAAGGAAGAGAAGGAGAAATGCTCAGGTCAAGTTTTCTTTTTCAAAACACAGCAGCTTGAACGTTACATCTTTCTGCGAGACCAATGCTGAGATCTCTAAGGTGCCAAAGGAGAAGCTGCTTTACATCCCTCCTGAGTGTCATTATTGAACCTTTCCTGCTCCAAGCTCTGCATCCTGTGTGAATGTGTATGACTGACCAGGGAAAACCCATAAAGAAAAGGAGGATGTTTTTGGAGTTGGAGCCAAGGCTACTGTAGTTTGGGTGTAAGTCAACTTAGAGCTGTTCTCAGCAAGTTAAAGTCAAGAAGCTGGTCTTTCAACTGCAATAGGTTTTCTAGACCTTCAATTCCTAATTTAAGCAGCATTTTTAGCAATTTTCACGATTCTTGGTGTAGACAGTACATTTACCAACGGTACTGAATGTCCCTCTGTCTCCCTGTATTAAAATATGTGCTTGGATGACATCATATACAGGACTCTTTGAATCCATATGATGCCATCACAGCTGAAAATAACATCAGATAGAATACTAAGATCTTTTAATCCAGGGAATGAACAAGAGAGTTTAATGGCAAACATGTAGTATAAAATAGAATAATGGCAAAAGAAGGTGAAGCTAAATTACAGAACAGATAATCTTTGTGCAAAGCTGGACTGTAGAGTCTGGTTACAGGAAGCGGTGGTTGTACTGCACCCGCCTAATGAAACGCAAATTGTATCTGCTGTGGAGCCTTATTTTTGTAAGTTTTTACACATGACAGATTAAATTGGAAATGCCAAGCATCTGAGAGAGGAATTCTCTTAGTGAGCATTTTGACAGGTGAAATTAATCAAGGGGCCGGACAAAGGTGATGGCTGGGTATGAAGCGCCGCTATGTACCCAAGCCTGTTGGAAGATCGCCACTTCACTCCTCGCCCACTTGTCTACAGTTGGATAAACATCCCAGGGTGGACTCCGATATGAACGCATACGGTACAAGCTACGTGATAGCATGTTCGAGAATGTACAGGTGTTTGTGTGGGTTAAACGTGTGCACTTTGCGAATGAACGCATTCAAGAATATGTGACTAAGGTAGGAATGATACAATTATTTCTCTGCACCCGCATTCAGTCATATTCCATCATCGTTTTAATGATCCAGTGGGGCCCACTGTGTAGTCTGGCCAGTGTCTTTGTGACAACACGTGCTCTTTATAGCCACAGAGGTGGGTAGAGAAAGACGAGTGATATCTGGGGGAGAAGCAGGCTTTCTTAGAGCTGGGCAGCCAGGTGCAGGCTGAGGTCCCAGCCCGTTTTTATTCTGATCTTGTCATTGGTACCATGCTACTGGGTGGTACACCGAGGAATGTGGTGAGATCAGACATCTAAAGTAGCCTGTAACAAAACACGAAATGCACAATGCTTTGAGGGTGATTGATTGTCTAAGGATGAATAGGTACAACATTCATGAGGCGTGACATCAAGCTGTAATCCGCTATCACCCTATAGAATAACACGGCGGAGTCATTCCCGCTTTGATCTCGTCCATACACCACGGTTATCTTGACGTCTGCGCCCATGTCTGGATGTCTGCTTTCAGACATTGTAGTCATATTTCATTCGAATGAAGTGAAAGAATCTGCGTGCAGCGTTGCTCTACTCCTCGAACCACCTCGTGTTAAAAATAGAGATAAGTAATACTTCAGTTAATCAGCCAAATATCTGTGAAGTGGCGAATTCATGATGGAGGGTGACCTCATGACCTGACCCATGTGTAAGATGTATTTTGTTATTAAAGTGCTGGGTGTTTAATAATTTATGATTTATAATGGGTTGTGTTCTGTTTGTCCAGGGCATTTTGTAGGTGTGGGTATTTGTCAGAAGACAGATTATCAAGCTCGGCCTGTGGTTTGGATCTCTGGTCTGGCCCCACTTTGTTTTAATACGTGGCTCTTTGTAATCTGTTCTTCTTAAGTCTCAAGGTTCTGAGTTATTTGTCACCATTTCTAGTTCAGTGCTCAGAAACGTACGACCAGGGCGCAGTATATTATTAACTCTCAGGACTGGGCCAAGAGTCCATGCAAGTTGAAACTGAGCTGTGTGATGGGCCAAAAGTCTCAGTGAGCAGAAATAATGGATTCATTATGTTTTGGCTTTGTGTACAGGCCATTACTGTGTCGAAACGGGACAGTAGAAAGTTAAAGAATGGTGTTGAATGGACACTGGGAATTGCAACTATTAACCCATAGGTTTATAGGTTATGCTGTTGAAGGAGTTTAGCAAAAAGCGTGTAAATCGAGCATTTTATACAATTACTGTGCATAACTAAAGAAAAATAATAAAAGGTTACAAATCCAGTGTTTATGATGACATTATAGCTTTGACTCTGATTAGGAGGCTGAAGTTTCTCAGCCAGTGCGTTTGAGCTTCTGTCAGCTGCAGTTTTTCAGCTCACTCTTCTCACCGACGCTGCACTGAATGTGCTGCTGCTACTTACCAAAATCACTAGCACAGTAATGTTCCATGATGGAGTCTGCTTTCAGCTCATTGTCACATGGAGGGCACACCTTTGGCACTGAAGGAGAGAGAGAAAAAATGATATTAAGAGTTGGAGCTGAGGTTGTCCAGCTGAGAGCACGGGCTCTCCGATATTAAGTTAAGCCTAATATCTAACAGCGGCCTTGTGGTCGTTAATTGTTAAGTGCAGTTGGCAAAACCAGAACCATGACGGATGAAAAAGTTAAGCCCTCAGGCACTTATTTGCAGTCCTCCTTCTTCTTGTCAATGTCTATTTGCTGTGGAGCCATTATGTAGTCCAGCAACCTGACTGGAGTTTACCCTGCAATTACGCCGGAGAAAGTGTTTTTATTCTGGCTGTTGTATATTTTGGTGGTGCAGGCGCGGCCTTGGCCGTGTAGAAAGGTAAATGCTGCAGCAGGAGCTGCTCGACGCGGTGAAAAGTGATTCAGTACACAGACGCCGCCAGCACTTAGGCTGCGCAGCAGCCACACACTGTGAAACAGCGAGGGAGGAACCAAAGCAACACGTTCAGTTTATTTTTAACCTCAGATTTATGGTCATGCCTATTCTGCTCAAAAGCGTGTTTAGCCTCACTTCCATTTAAGACTTTGTCGTGTCGTCACCAGTGTGTGGGTCGTAACGGCCACAGAGCCGTACAGGCCCCACCCGTACATGACGTCTGGTTCACTGCAGAGCTGATGTACGGTATAGTATAAAATCCATGTGGATATATCATATAATTAGGATGACACTGTAGCGCTATCGCATTTCCTCGTGTTCTCATTTCCATCGTTCACTCTTTAGACAACACTTGTTTCCTTCTCTTCTTTCTCATACAAACAGATGCTGCATTCTGCGATTTTCTCCGAAGGCTATTCAATATTAAACTTTGACTATGACAATTACTGCATAAACCCCATGTAATCCAAGAGGAGCCATGTTTATATCAGTCCACTTTCCTACTAAACGGTAGCCCTGGGCCAGTTAAGAGAACGGGTCATAGTATAAGAAAGTCTTCACCACACCACATGCAGACACCTCCAAGGAGGAGAAATATGTTTAGACGCAGACATTTTGCTGAATAAGGAATTAATGCAGATACAATCTTCTAAATATGTTCACATCTATTCCTCCAAAAGCTCTTTCCCCTCTTTCCCCTTCTGCTCTGTGTGTGACAGACACAGCCCAGTGCAGCCCCGGCCCCTGGGTTAGAAGCCAGGGTTCAAAGGTTATCACCTCAGCCCCAACCTCAGTGTCTGGCCAGATAATGAGAAGGGTCAAAGTTTAGCATGCTTCACTGCTCGGGTCGTGGGGAGGTGAACCCCCCGAGTGTACGTCTGTGTGTGCATCAGAGGGAGTTGAAGCATGTTCTTGTAGGGTAACTGCCAGTTTTTCCTCTTCGGAGGGTTCCCATGCTTTCGCAGGCGGGAGACTTGCGAGGCCTGCAGGGTCAGGCCACTAATTGTCTGGTGCTGACATGAAGACTGGGACATGAGCGTGGAAACACATGCGCGCACACACACAGGGCTCAGGACACGCAAACTCCTCTGGATTGGCTCGTTCTGTACGATTCTCTCGAAGCTGCTGTGTCTTACTCAGACTGCGCAGTAATTCACTCTGGTTTCACAGGGGTGGTATGTTGGCAGGAGGCCCAGTCACGCTGATGCCAGAGCATGTGTCAGGAGAAAGTGGTCCCCCCGCGAAACTGAGTTGAGCTCGGACTGAAAACCGCCGCTTGAAATCAATTAAGGTCTGTGTCGGGGAAATCACCGTCATGTTCTGGTGAGAATCACGGCTGCGTTTTTTCCCCGCATGCATGTGCGCTCAGCAAATATTTTGACATTAGGCAATTTGCATATTTTTACCTTAATGCACACACACTTATGCTGCCTTTCTTAATCTAAATAATAGAAACTTTGATGTTGCCAACCACAACAAAGCTTAAAATACCGTCTGTCCAGATGTTTGTTGTGGAGAATGATGAGTTTGGGAGCTTAAGACTGAGGAAATGAGCAACAGGGTGAAAGCTGTACTGTTAACCTTCAAACTTGTGGAAATTCCAGTAAGTTAAAGGCACCACAGCACATCATGCTCATGGTCATAGCTCGGTCTCTTCCCCAGCTGTTTTATTTGACTTTACTCTTTCATACAATAATATTAAAGATGATCCTTGTATATCTAATTAAAATAGAAAATTACACAGTCGGTGACATTTACAGCGATTTCGTTCATGCTTGTTTGTTTTTCTTTCTCTCACACACACCAGCACAGAAGATAACAAGACCTAACAACGTCATCCCCTGAGTCTGAGCGTCTCATTGACTTTTATGCGAACAACGATCCATTTAAAGTTTGCTCAGGTCACTGTCTCATGCCTCATTTGGGCCCTTCAAGTTACGAGCAGCAACACTTATGACATAAAACGGTGCTGTGCCGGACATGAAATGCAGCGTGTGATTTATGTTCGAGGGCTCAACATCTGTTTAAATGCAACACGGAGACGGACACGGGAGGACTTAAACATGGCCGCAGGCGAGCCCCTGGGACTCCTAAAACTCACCACGCTCTTTACATCCGTAGGACTCCTATACAGAGGAGAAAAGACATCCTCTGCAGTCTTTCATACGGACAGCGCTGGATCACGTTTTGCCCTTTCATATAGCAGCTTGGACCACATGAGTAGCCACCATTGTGCCCTGTCTCTTTTAGCGCAGCTGTAACTTAAACTAGCCACTTCAATGAATAAGGTGAGGACAGACAGTATCTTTCACACCTTGCAATTCTAAGAACTTTCACTGAACAAGCTGCATATTGACCTGAGGTACACTGTGTAGTTATTTGCTGTAGATCACAGCCGTGGAGTTTACCGCTGGCATTACTGGACACCGACTTAGACTGAGCTCAGATGGTCTTTTGTGCTCCCGTGATGCCTGCTTGTCTTCTCTGGTATAATGTAAACAGACCTTTTGTTTCACATAATCACAGGTTACACAACCTCAGGTCAGGTACTAGTTACTACTACAGTTTTGGTGACAGTATGTCAAAGAGGCGGGGAGTGAATCTGAAGCTCCAATTTAGTTTCACAGGGTTCCTTGAGCCACACTATATCATGTAATGCTGAAATCTGTAGCTCGGATAGATGGGGGCCTCCCAGACAGAGAGAGCAGCAGGTGGAACGGCACTTAATTCCTACGACGGATCAGACTCTCCCACAGGTTCACCTGAGTTACTTCAAGCGTCCTTACATAATCCTGTGTGAAGAGGAGTATTCATGTAGTTTGACAGATAGGGTTCCTGAGAAATGGTATTCACTGAACTTCTCTTTTATTATTGCTGGCTGTGGATGTGTGCCTGTGTTTATATGTGTATTCAGGAGCCAGAAGCTTGTCCTCAGCATGGCCTCACCGGCACATCTGAGAATCTGATAGAAGTCATGTGTTCGCTCTCAGTTTCAAAACAAAAACATAAACTCAACATTTTTGAACGGAGCCAATGAACCTTCAGTTATGTGATCATTATTTCTTTTCTCTTTCTGGACATTTCATGTTTGATATTATATTCTAAATAGAAGGGATCAACAAACAGTTGTCTGTTTGGGGAAGTGACAGATTAGGTTTAAGCTGCCTCCTACTCAGAGAGCAAAGAAAAGAATGAGTTATGTCTCCACAAAGCTGATTCAAGTCCTAAAAAAGCATAGCAGTCATTTTTCCTAATGGAAAAGTCAAGTCAGCATTAATACATCAGAGAATCTTCCAACTATCTCCCCCCACTTTCTTATGGTTGATAGTTAGAACTCAGTAACAATCAAATAATTAACGCCGTTAAAAATATAAATTTTATGACTTTACGATAATGAAATGCACTTTAACATGGTGTAGTTTCAAACAAAGTTTAAAATGCCATCAAATAAAGGCAAGAAGTGGAATAATGAGAGTACTAAAGCTTTCTCTTGAAGCCCTTTGAAAGCGGCGAGGCGGACTCTCTTTCTTTCCTCCTGCTCTACGCACCGCCGGCCTCTGTCTACCCGCCCCATTCGTGCTCTTTTCACTCATTCGGATGCGGAGACAGACTTTGGCCATTGCCATTCTCCTCCTGCCTCTCTTGTCTCATCATGTCCACTAATTAGTGGGAGCTCACTAATTGGCCTCCTAGCTAATTGGCCCACTGGCCGCCAGATTTGACAAAAGCTGAGCGGACTGGGACACAATAGAGACGGTCCCCATCCTCCGTCTAAGACTCTCATCAGCTCCCTCTCTCCCCCTCTCAGCTCTGCTGCTTTTGTGGGAAGACCGCTTAAACAGTCACACACACAATTTCTCTCTGTTTAGTCTCCGCTCGGTCTCTCTGTGCTTTATTGGCCCATCTGTCCTCCTGCTGATCATATTTAAATTTTTTGGCGATTCCTACTCTCAGTTCAGCCATTTTTCTCTTTACTCCATCCATTTGCGCTTGTTCGTTTGACGCTTTGCAGACCAGCTCGTGAGCCGTGAGAGTGACTTAAAGTAACGCATTCTCCATTTACTCACTTGTTAGATCGATTGGTCCAACTTTGATGGATGTCTGCTGATAAACGTGTGTGTGTATAGGCATGTGTCAAGAAGTGTTCAGCATCAGCATTTATCTTAACTCTCGGGACGATCTGGCCGCTGAGTCTCGTAGTCTGTCTCTAAACCTCCCTGAGGCACATGTCCTGGACTGTCCACATTCCCCCTGCTCCTGCCTCCTCTTCTGCATAGTCTCTCACTTAAGTTTCCAACTGTCAGCGCTGTAGCGCAGGGGAAACTGTATGAGCCTCGCCGACGTTTTCAGGCTCTCGCTGTTCCTGACTGGAGGCTCTTCAACGCTCATCAGTCTTACTAATGTTGCTAGAGACATGAATTGAAAACCTGACGTGTGCGCTGGACAAACATCCATACATGCAGAGAAACCGTTTGACCTCATTTCTTTTCATACAGTGGGGCCTTTTTTTTAACACAAGTCAGATACTAGTAAACTGTTATTCACAAATATAAATAACAATCTTGACAGTAACCTGCTGTATCCTTTTTAGGCAGCGGTTTTAATTGATTTATTTATTCATTGTTTGTATTTCTCTCTTGTTCTATTGCATTTATAAAAATAAAAGAAAACAACATCCAGGCATTAGTAAAGCCATTTGTCAGTGACTTGAGGTACAGTATTTATCCTGCTGTGATTGGTGCGTCCCTCTCTGTGTGTGCTGAGGATATGTGTGCATAGCTCCCTACCTGGTGGCTGGGTCGCGTGGTTTCCAGTGTACTGCATGGGAATGCACAGGTCGTTATCAATGGGGAACTTATCGCAGGTCAGCATCTCTGGCCAAGGGAAGCCGTAAGTCTCCATCACCGGAGCGCAACTGTCCCTCACGGCCTCGCACAGCGAGCGGCAGGGGTAGATGGGCCTGTCCAGGCACACTGGTGCAAACAGGGAGCACAGGAACACCTGGGTGTCTGGATGGCACCGCTTGGCCAGGAGGGGCACCCAGCTGCCGGCCTGCTGCTTGACCTCTGGCATGCTCTCGTGGTCCAGAAGGTTGGGCAGCCTCATCTTCTTGTAGCCCACGTTGTGGCACAGACGCATGTCAGCTGGTATGTCTACACACTGGGGCTGCTTGGTGTAGAAGCGGCCGCTGTGGAAGTTGTCTGATTGCCAGCTGTAGTAGTCGTACTCGTCTGCAGCCGAGGCGGTGAGGAGGAGGAGGAGGAGGGAGAAGAATGACAAGCTCAGTGCCAAGCTGAAGGAGCCCTGGGTTAATGCCCACCTGGGGCTCTTTTGTCCGTCTGCCATGCTTCTCTGAGCTCTACCCAAACAGTTCAACAAGGTTGTATCCAAAGTCTCCAAAGTAACTCGGTGACGGAGAAGAGAGGAACAAGTGGGGCAGCTGTGGAAGCGTAATCCCTTTTTTCCTCCTGAGTATGGACGCAGTAGATTGAAAACAAAAGTGTTTAATTCCCGTCCTCCCTGGAGAGTCGGCCCTCTAAGCCTCCCTGAAACACCTCCCTGTGTGGGTGTGTGTGTGCCTCAGGTAGTTGAGGGGGAGTCAGCAGTCCAGAGAGGGCGAGCACACAAATAGGACTGCTTATTTCTAACTTTCCCTGCACACAATGTCTCACTCGCCAGTCTTCCCCTGCTCTGTGTCTGTCAGTCTGTAGCTACTGTGAGCAGTACCTAGATTTTAAGAGGCAGTGGTAGCTGCTCTCTGCTGCTGCCTGCCCCCTAGTAGGCTCCCAGACCACTCACCTTCCTACTGGCCTCCCCTGGACTCACTCACAAGAGCTCCAGCCAATTACAGCCCTGGGGGAGGATTCTTCTGGCCTTCAGGACACTCCTTCTGCCCCCCCTTCTCAAGTTGACATAGGAGAGCAGGAGAGCGAGGACACACTAAAGTTCTCCGGCAGGACTTTAATGTCTCATATGCACCAGATTGTGGGGTCATAAACACACCCAGTGCAAGCCGTCACCCTTCAATCCACGCTCTTTATGCCACATATTTAGAAGCTCTCTACTAGTTGTTTTTACATTCAGTCATCAGAGGCTCTAAATGGTCCCTGCACACGGTGATGTCTGCTTGTCATTCCAGCTCACGACAATGTCTGGCATAAAAGACGTTGACGGCGAGAGAACAGAAGAACTTACGCTCTCTCTCAAGCACAAGCTTAAATGTAAACGCCAGAATTTCAGGAGAAGTAAGCGCAGGAAGTGGATGGGAAAGAGCTGCCGTTTGTCTGGCTACAGGTGTCTAGGTGATTTACTGGCGCTGGGAGTCATGCCGATGTGTCTGTTGGTTGTAAACAGAGGCACGCTGCCCTTCCTTCTCTGTCTCCGTGTGGGTCTTTGCCTTTGCAGCAGCGTTGAAAGGGTTGCATTCACATCCACAGTGAGCAGGACATATCAGCGGCGTTTGATTTGATCTACGTCGCACATTAATGCTCTTCCTGGTGTGAATGGGCTGTAAATGCAGGCTCGTGCATGTGATTGTTATTTGATGGTGCAAGCTGAGGTCATAGGACAGAGCAGGATTGTCAAGACGCCGTCTGCCACACACCTGGACGGGACACCTCTTTCACAAAGTAGGTGACGTAAAGGGACCTGTGGTTTTGGATTGTTATTATTGTCTGCATGTGGCAGTGCAAGCAAGGAGACTAGGAGCGTGTGCGGATGAGTGTGTGTTTTGCAAACAGTTGGAGGTGTTCTTGGATGAGACGCTGTATTGTTTTTCGCCTGAAGCATAGAAGATAAAATTCCAGAAACAGCAGTGTGTTCATAAAATCTAATTCCATAAGAAAAAATCAAAAATGTGCTTTAATATCAGGTGAGCTGGTCACTCGTAGCTTTATAGGGTCAACACTTTCACCTATATCCAAAAGCAGGGGATTATTATTACTGTACCTCTAATAAGTTTTTACTTGAAAATAGAGGCGGGGTTACAATCTTATCTTTCCGAGCTGAACTTCAAATCCCTGTCGACTTATTGGTGTTTGACAGACGGACTTTTCTGGGAACTGAAAAGCTGCCAGCGGAGCAAGCAAGTTCAATCTTCTCTTGGAGTTTTCATAACTTGTGTTGAGGAAAGATGAGATGGCAGCGAAGGCTGAAGTCACCCAAAAAAAATGTCGTCATAATTACTAAAAGCACAGCTGAGTGAGCATCAGTTTCTGTTTTGGTTTTGATAAGTCGCTAACTGGTTGCATTTCTTTCCTTCTTCTTGTCCATCACACTTCTCCCAAGTGTTGTTGTTCAGACAGAAAGAGTTGGAGACCTTTGCACCACAGCTAATCAATATTACTCACAGCTAATAGACTGTGGACCTTAATCTTTCATGAAGCCATGATCAGATTGTCGTGGCCTCACTTTCTCAGTGTCTTGCATACACATTTGTGCAGAGGTGACCTATTTTAAGATTGCTAGCGTTTCCTCTTGATACAGCCACAGTGGTGCTGCCTTCAAGTCTGTAACAAAAGTGTCTTTCATGGTAATCAATAAACAATGGTTGTCTCCTCTTGTTCTCCTTCCCCTAACTGGCCCCTGTGGCCACCGGCCAATCAATTCCACTCTTCAGTTTCCAGCCTTGTGATTGGACAAGGACTATAAGATTAGGTCCAGCCTGCATTGTTGGGCCTAAAGGTTTAGTATGGTTTCAAAAGAGTGTCTCAGCATTTGTGTGTGTGTGTGTGTGTGTGTCAGGGAGATTTTAAAGGGGAGGAAAAGCTGGAGGGTGTGGGTGAAGTGGCCAGTCGCCCAGTTATGCCCTCCAAGCAGAGTTTGAATTCCAAACCTCACAAGAAGATGAAGTGGGTGACGTGAAAGACAACAGACACGTCACACGGTTTCACTCTGCTTCAACTCTTCCCCAGTAAACTAATTCATCATGTTTACACTGATCCATATTAAAGTAAATTAAAGTGAAACAGTTCAGACGTGGGTTATCTAAGACCAACCCCCACTACTCATCGCTCTCTCTCTCTCTCTCTCTTTCACACACACACACACACACACACACACACACACAGACAGAAATAAAACGCCAACTAAACGAAATCTTCTTCTTTCTTTCCTGACCACACGAGTTACTCTCAAACAGTTAGTGTGGTCATTGTCTAGACTTCAAAATCAATGCGTTTATCATCTATAAATTGTGGCTTGTGCTCTTTTAAAAGTCACCGACTTCACCACTGATCAATGCAAATAAACTGCGCTTACTGTCAGACGTGTTCATTGACGGATCCCGAAATGAGCTGTATAATCTGTCAAATCCATTATCTGAAATATAGCACGCGATGCATGAGTGAGGGAGGATTGTTGGGTAATCCCCCTTTATCCTGCTTGTTTGATTATAATGCCAGCAGAGTCGGTCGGTGCATAGAGCACAGTAGCTAAAGATCTATAATCCTACGCATGCAGACACAAACAAACGAACAAACTTAGAAATCAGCAGAGAGCTTCCCCCTGAACGCGGCAGAAACACTGGCAGCTCCAATGCCACCAGGAATTTTCAGGCTTATACTGTGTGACGATTTGGCCTCTGTTCAGCTTGTTCAGTGAGCTTTAGCCAAGAGCGACTTCATGACAGGGGACTATTACACGTAGCTGCTGAAATGTGATGAAATTATGTTGGACGACTTTAGCACCACACAGTCACATAGTGCTAAAGCCAGAGATGCCTGTCACACCAGCCAGCGGTGAGGAGAAACGCTGACAGAGTGTTTGCCCTTTCCTGTCTTTGGCCCCTGCTGCACGCAAATCCACTATCATCCCAGCATTTGTTGCTGGACGTTGTCTCTTTTTCTCAGTCTTCCACCTTCGCTCCTCCTTCGGCCTCAGCTGTTCTTGTTTCGTGAGACGTCAGTGCTGAAACACGGGGTCAGAAGGCACATTTGGTCGCACGATCGGACAAACCGGTTCTCTTCCCGTCCCTGCGCACACACACACGGCTTGGCTGTCATCTTAAACCCTCACTGGCTTCGGCATCCCCCAGTAGGAGTCTTTTCAAAAAGGCTTTGACCACATCACCGTCATGGACCTTGATGTAAAGAGACAGAACAGAGAAAGGAAACCCAAACCGAGGCGGGTTTGTCTTTATGTGTGTGTGGCCAAAATCTAGTCCACAAGCCCTTGACAGAGGTGCACCTCCACCAAACGCTGCGACACGTACAGTACACACACACCTGTGATTGTAACAGGACATGGCTCCCGTCAGCCTCTGTGGAAAAAAAACTTGCTAGCATAGTGCGAGAATTCACACAGCTGGTACATGTGTGTAAGTATGTGTCAGTCTGTGCACAGAAAAAAATGGGGATGTGTGTGAGTGTCTTGTTTCAGTCAGCATGTGTCAAACGTTTCATCCTAGGAGCCTGATTTGGTCCATATGTGGACCGATGTATGTACACGTTACTCAAATGTACTGTCAGACACTTTGACAAGAAATCAGATGAGAGAGGAGCTGAAAACAATGATGAGCTGAGTCATGGAAGTATTGTCCTCATGCACATTTGCAGCTTGTTCCTTGTCAACCGCTTTGCCTGTTACTTACTGATTTCTCTGTTGTTTTTTTTATTACGAGCTGGTTGAAATCAAAAGCAACATTTCTGTCCTTATATTCATTTACGTGTTTGCTGACAGTGGATGAGCGTAGCTGACGTGAACCCAGCCTGTAAACAGCTGATGGGCTCTTTGCTTCAGATTGGAAATGCCAGCTGTTGAACCCAACTGGATGGTTTGACTGGCTGCCTATATGAGAGCTACTGTACAGCTGAGTATTCGTAGTGTGACATGAGCCTAAAGTCAGTTGTTTAGCGCATTACTGCAAGATCTGCCGTGATTTATGAGCAGACTTCCTTGTTAAACACCTCGCTCGAACCATTTGCTGTGCGTGTGTGTGTTTATTGCTCCGTCTGCTTGCCTTTCACCATAAAATTCCAAAAATGTCAGCGGGGACGGCGAGATCCCATTTTTCCTCTTCGCGCTATCTCTTCATCGTTTTGTTGCTGCGTGTTTGTGTGTCCGCGTGCCCTCCCCTGCTCGTCTCTGTAATGGCCGGGGGTCATCAGTTAAGCATCAGAGCTCACCTCTGTTGAGAAGTCAAGAGAGAGGAGTTTCAACAAACGGGGAAGGATTTTCCGCTATCTCAGGCAAAGATCGCATGATGGCATTTTTGGCTGATGGGAGAAAAGGTCTTGGCATTTTTGTCTGGCTTCAACAGTCATTATTTTAAAACTTTTAGAAAGGTCCTTCGCTCACTGGCCAGCAGAAAGCTAAACATTCTGCAGTTTGGTTAAACAGATTTGCTGATTATCCTTGAGATTTATAGGCTCCTCTGTGCACATAGAGTCCGCTGTACCAACAAAGCCCATAATGGTCTCTTTCTTAAATGAGCTGGAATAACTGAGCGACTACAAAATGTGTGTGATTTAACAAACCCCACGGCTGGAATGAGTTTCACATGGAGATCATCTTGGAAACTGTCTGATCGATTATCCTGGCCGCCGACATTGTGTAACTGCCCAGTTCCGCTTGCTTCCTGCTCACTTTTGTGACTAGTTTGTTACTGAAATCGTACGTCCTCAGCCAGGCAGCCTGCGCGCGGCTATTTCCATTAACTTCCACATTTATCAACAGATGCTGAGTCAAAAACAGGACAGAGAAGCGGTTTCTACGGCGCAGTAGAAATAAAAAAGAATCTGTGAACTCAGTCTCCTACCAAGTCATCAAGGCAGGTTTCTAATTAAGTTTAGGTTTTGATATACAATTCATTAGCAACATGTCTTCAAGTCTCTCAGAATTAGTTATATTAGTAATATTATGACTCTGTTTAGAGTCACAGATGCTTTTGTCTAGCAAACAGTGTAACAACTATAACGCCACCTATGAAATGTTTATAAAAAAAAATGAACTGTGTTATTAAAAAAATGCTAAATATCATGAAGCAGAATTCGCACCATGTAAAAACAACGTGCACATTATTCATCGACCAGCTAGACATGCATTAATACATTACTGATGTTCTTCCACAGCCACTTGTGCATATTTTAGCTGTTAGTGGTCAGCAGCGGTAGACGACTGGGAAGTGAAATGTGCATAACTGAAAGAAAGTGACATATTGCATAAGAACATATGCTCTGGGAAACCCCTGCCCAGATAAATGAAGCAGAGAACAAACTGGTTAATTGTTGGGCACAATGGTTCTTTTCACTAATCCAGCGGCAGACATGCTACTGTACTGTGTTAATGGAAGAACAGCAGTCTCACGTTGGCAGCGACGCCGCTGTTCCAAACCACTTCATCTGTCCTCTTCCAGTCTGGTTACCATACACCTTTGCTAGTTTTGGACAACATAAACTTTGGAATAAGAAAAGCATAATTCTCTCCTCTCTCACTTGCTCACTGTGTGCGTTTCACTCGCACATATTACCCCACACATACCAATTTGCACAGATGAAAAATGCCAAGGGCAGACCACCTGGCTTTTCCATGCCTGGTCAGAGGAAAATCGTCTTGTCTTCATCAATGAGACGCAGTGTGCAGCGGGTGCCCGGTCCCACTCGCATATCACAGCCATTAGACAGGCATGTGCTGGGCCGGCTCCAGGGCAGCGCCTGCCGCTCCGCACACTGAAGCCCCTGTCGAGGTAACCTACACCAATGCAACCAATTTCACAGGTGCAAAACTGTGTAACAAGGAGAACGTGAAGCGTTATTGCAGCGTTCAGATGATCCTCGAGTGCATGCAGCGGCGCAGAAAGGTCTGGTTCAAACGCTGTTGTTTTGTACGAAACGCAATAATGTGCAGTTCATCTGGGCCACTTGAACTTGGCACCATGTCCAGTCACAGACTGTACAGTAGGCTGTAAAAACTGATGGATCCACAGAGTTAGCAGCTGATTATGGCCAGATAATTATTACAGCCACTTTTCTTTGTTTTAATAAACCCCTGTTCTTGATTTTCCCTGCGTGCTCCATGCGTCTCGCTGTCTCATGCAGTTCAGTACAGCATTTCACTGTCTGCAGCCTCGACTGACTCACAGCCCTCTGTCGGGGGATTCCCTTTTTTGTTAGTACATACATTTATTCACAGAGACGGACACGCTAACATTTTCCTGCCCTGCCTCACTTTTGGTCTGCATCGTGGGTGACCTGAATAAGTAGGAACACCTTAAAAAAAACAACACGGAAAACAGTTTAACTTGGCACCAAAGTCTGTGTTTGCGTGTGTGCATGCATACGATGTCTCTGTCTGTGTGTGCTCTACTGTATGTGCACTGACTTTTTTTTAGCTGGGCGCTAGGGAACTGAAAATGGCAGCCGTGCACTGAACTATAAGAAGTTGCTCATTGCCGACAGACTTCAGTTGATCTGCTCACACGTACATGTAGGTTAATATTGAAGATAACCTAAACTCAGTACTTACTTTTATTATTGTAAATCCATCCCCAGAGGAGATGGTTTCAGATTCATCTACTGAAAAGACGACCTGTTAGATCCTGTATCCTTTCTGTCATTACTGTCCTTCTTATGGCTCCAGATGTGAGGACAGACTGCGAATCAGCGGACAGCTGTTATTCTTCCTGCTCCCATTTACTCAGGTCCACTCTGGCTGGCGGATACTTTTGTCCCTCTGTTTGTCCTTTTCCTTTGGCAGGTGCTGAGGATGTTTCTTGCTCATCCCTGAGCTCATCTTTCTGTGACTGTGTCTGTCTCTTTCATTTTCTCGGTCACTCATCTGGCTATTCTGGCAGCGTGGTTACATGTTTTGCTGCTAGACTAGGACTCCGCTCCTCTTGATCCTAACCCTCATTTTTTCACCACAGATCTTTGAAATTGAATCTTGGCAAATCATGAACCCGTATGTTGCTATAGAGCCTCATCTGTCCCAGACAAATTCATAAAGGTCCCATGTTTTTATTGCATTACTTTCTATATGTGGACACCAATGCTGTGCTGCCAGAACATTATAGCTCAAATCAGTCTTCCCTACCTTTCTACTCTCACCCTTTCCTCTCCTTCCTGAAAATTTCAAACAGATTTCTGCTGATGGTTGACGGGTCCGCTAGTTTGTCCCCATCACTAGTAGGCGGTGATGGGACAGTTGGAGGATGGTTCAAGCTCATGTTCCTTTGAGGCACAGAACAGGAGAAGGTGTAATTTCCTAAGCCTAAGACTCAGGTGGGCTCTAAAAGTAATCTGGACTCGCTCTAACAGTACGGTTTGGGAAATGTCTGGTTGATTAAAGGTACCCGAGCCCAAGGTCTGGTCTGGGGCCACCGTGGTGGGAAGACGACTTGCTTCATGGAACGTCGTCACAGTCCACAGAAAAGCAAGATTAGGCAAAATGTCCAAACTAATATTCAGAAAGAACAGGAATGAACAGTGGAGCAAAGATGGGGGATGGATGAATATACAGGGTTGTAGCTACACATTCATACACACTTACTCTGCTGTAATTAGCAGCATTTCTGCATTTAGGCCAGGACTCTGAGCGCTCCACGCACAAAGCACTTCAAAGAAACAGAAGACTGGGGAAGACAGCAAGATGACGGGGGAGATAGAGAGGGAGCGGCGGCTCATGAAAGGGAACAAGGGAACAAGAATATCCCTCGAAATTGCACTCGAGAGAGAGAAAAGGAGACCCAGCCAGAAGAAGGAAGGGAAACTGAATACACCACACATACTGAGGCTATTATCTTATTCCTTTCACCTTCTCACAGTATCTCCACATCGCCTTTCTTCACGTTTGGACGGTGAGAACTCATCTTCGTGTGATTAGAGTTAGCGTTCTGCTAGATTAACTCTCGTCTGTAGAGATTTCATGGGATAACTAACAGCGTACATTTCTGTCCCATGGTTCGCCTCTGACTCTCTCGCACTCGTCAGCTTCTCTGATCCAGCTCTAATAAGGAACCAGCAGTTCTGGGAACAAGCGTGTCTGGTTCTGTTCTGTGCGGCTGCTTCCAAGTATTTGCGATAATACAAATCCTGTGTGTATGCGAGTCTTTGTGGGTGTTCAGGTCCGCATTGTTGCACGTCTGTGTGAAGTTGTTCATTCATCCACTGGTGTGTAATGAGGCCTGACGTTCACCTTCCAACAGCAAGTGCGGGTGGTGTTTATTATTTCATTTTGTAAAGCTCCAGTGTGTCAGCACTTCCTGTTGTGTTTGTCATCGGTGCCGTTTTTCTGAATGATTTGATGCGAGCTATCTCACGGCGGAGCATTAGCTCCAATGTTTACATTTCAAGCAAGAATTCATAGTGTCCATAGCTCACAGGCTCAGGCTTTTCCTCTAGAACTGAGGCACTGATTCCCTGTAATTGTTTAGGAAAAATTTGTTTCTTGTTTCTCTTTGTTTTTGTTATTTTTCTCAAATTCTATTATATTGCTTTACTTTGCTATTATGCAGAAAGAATTGCAGATATATTGAAGCTAGTAATCAGCCACCGAGGAACAGCTCTGACAGGAAGTGTTGTTCTGATGATCAGGGATGAACTTATTCAGTCCTCTCGTCTCTGTCAGTGCCTCTATCCGTGGACGTCCACTAGAGGGGGCAGTGGACGTCGCTGATCTTTGGCCTGTCCTGCTGCCAGGATATACAGCTTAAAGTGAAAGTATCTACCAGCCAGAAATGAGTTATCGTATGATGTTTTACTGTATGTGCTCACTATGAAGTTGAAGGAAACGAGTGCGTCTGATGGAGAGCTGGCTGAAGGGCCGTATCACCGGCCCTCAGGACGGCGCCATCTGCTCCGCCATCTGAACGCAGGAAGCTGGCTCGCTGCACCTCGCTTTCTTCTGTAGACTCCACCCGTCTGTTCTGTACTTCAACCACAGCAAGAGCTGAGCTTCCCAACAGTTTGAAATTCTGCTGCCACTGCAGGCTGCAACAAGACGCTGCTGGCACACGGCCCGGCTCTCGCTCTCATTTACGATAGCACACGTTTTCATACTGTACGGCCAGAGTGAGCAGTGCTATTGCGTAAGCAGGAGACGCTAATTAGTAAGCGTCTGCTATGAGGGTTGGTTAAGTCAGTGCAGCCGCGATAACCCTCTGGGTCTGCGGTACACCTGGCGTTTCCTCGCCAGCAGGGCAGCACAGACCTGCCCTCCATCCCTGGCAGGCTGTTTCACTGGACGTTTGATGGAATAAGTGCATTTTAATCTAGCCAGAGCCTTGGCTGTGAAAAGCTCATCTGCAGCCAAACGGCACATCAGAACTTTGAGGGGGGATTTTTTTTCTTGTCTTTTTCTTTTCTTCCCCCCTGACAGGCTCATTTTTCTTCTCTCGGTAGGACGACTGCTAGCAGTGGTATCATTACACTCCACCACATTACAGGACACTCCATCATGGGGCTCAATCCACGAGATTTCACACTCATCGCTGTCAGTTTCAGTGACAGAGCCCTGAATTCTGTATGTTTAACAAGTCAACCTTTTGCGTCTGGTGTCTCACTCTGCTGTGTGCACAGCGGGCTGCCAGTGTTTCCAGGACAGTCTTATATACACAAAAGCTTACAACTGAGTGAGGTCCCAGTTATTTTGGATGGTGTCCTCTGTTCACCCTGGATTCATTCAGGATGGAATGGACATAAAATCACCTATTATGTAAGAAGAACACAGTCTCCCCCATTTTTCCTTCCTGGCCGTAGAGACTAACGCTTCTGGCACGAACATCTTTCTTCATAATTTGAATAAATCTCTTTTTTTTCCTGTCATGTTTGTACTAGATTGCGTCTTGAGTGGAGCTCACGTTTATTTCCTCACTTCCTGACGCTGTAATCAATAAGCGGAGCATAATCTGGGTTAATTTCAGCATGTGGAAGATTGCAGATGTGGCCTTTATGGAAACTCAGTTTTAGCTCAGAGGAATTCTTTATATCTGTTCTGAATTTGTTATGATCAAAAGTTTTCGTTTGATCCAGTAACCGTGCAACAAGCTGGAGTTTGTTGGGCTTTGTCTCCCAAATCTTTCTACACCTACACTCACGTTGCATAGTTGTTTTTTTTTTCATAGAAACCAGCAATTTGCAGTCTAGGTTCTCTGTCCATAACAAGCAGCACAGGCTTTCTAAATGATCCAGCCTAATTTCCTGTAGTACAACTGCTTCTTCAAATTGCACAACTTAGCAGATACGAAACAGACTTGGCTGACATCATCTGTCAAATAAGAAGAAGCAGGTTTTGCTGAAGCCTGAGTTAACACTTACATGTACAAGCTCACATATCCTACAACCAAAGCATGAAATCACATCACTGAATTACAGCCATTAATGTGGCTTTTTGTGAGCCCGTGGCTTCTGTTTATTAATCACGCTCGGTGGCTTTGATGCTCGGCTCTGAGGGATGCTGGTATTTCTTTTGATCACTCGGCGTTACACAAGCACAGATGCCACGGAAAACAGAGCAACATAATAGCCAACAAGAAGCAAACAACAACATTCATGTACATTTTACACTCATTCATTATTCAAAAATACATTTCCACTGCAATAGCAACTTTTCCCAAGGAAAATTCCCCTCATGCATCAGTAATAGGGTTTATTTTTGAGACAGTAGCAGGTGATAAGGTGACTGAAACCATGGCAACAAAGCAGACATATAGGTATCTTAGCGTACTGTGGGTTCCACCAGCTCAGAGGGAAGCTGTGTGCGTCTCAGTGCACCAGTAGACGTTGACATTTTCTCTGCTGTGAACCATTTCCACATGTCTTCATCCCGAAGCTGCTATAGCGAGGTCATTGTTTAATTGGTACCTAAAGTGAGAAAGCACTGGTTGTGTTTACACATCTATTATCATGAGTTCACAAATCCCTGGAATAAAGCTGGAGAAACACGTGCGGTGAATAACAACGCGCTGAGACTAACGTGGTGCGTTTGCGTGGGGAGGGACTGCTTCTGTCTCTCGGTGCCTTTTTAAACACTGCTGGATGAGACTTTATATGGCAGCGCAGCAAGTGCATGTGCAGTAACCAATGTAGGCAGGAAGCTGTTGGCTCGCATCGTTTCTCTCGTTCCCTCCGGCCGTGGCTGCACCGACGGACCACAGTTGTCACCACAGCGTTATGTTATGTTCAGGGAGCCAGTCAGAAGTGTGTCAATAGGAAAACAGTGGGTGGCTTTGTAAAGAGAAAGTCGTTCTGTCATGTCCTCTGCCTGGTCGGTGCTTATAAGAGCTTTGTTTTGGACAGAATCATTCAAATTGGTGCCATTTTTACTTGTAATATAGTCTGTTATTCTTACCAAATTTACATAATGTCACCCCCCAACCTCACTGGCAGGGGAGTCTCATTTGTTGCATCTTATTAATATCTTCCTTCCTGCTAAATTAACAAAAGTGTTGCTGAGAAGGGATAATATTAGCTTGTGTTGTTTTTTCCCTGGCTCCTCCTGTGATCGCTCAGAGGAACGAAATCCTGCTGATGTTGCTCCCTAAATATGAGATTTATTAGCGGAAGATTTGCGTTGCCTCTGGTGCATCACTGTGCCATTCCAGCTGTCCTGTTCAATCATGCTGTGATCTAGTCTGGCCTCGGTTAAAATGAATATATTAATAAAAAGCTGGCATTGTTCCTCTCGTGTCTTTCGGTGCCTTTTTTTTTACGTCTGAACAGCCATGAAATTCTGGATGGATTATTACAAAGAGGAAGTTTTTCATCACGTCTGATTGTGTTTTGGCCTGTGCAGGACTTAATAACATACAGAGATGCCGGCCTCTTTGGTTTACCTATCTCACTTCACGGTTACTCTTCAGTAAGAACAAAAAGCAGGATCTCTCTGTGTCCTTTCCTTTGACTCAAATATTGTATAATTAGAATTCAATTTTTCTTTCTTACATATTATTTCCTTTCAACCCCTCTGTGCAGCTGTGAATGTGACATTTCATGTACATTCCTTCCAGACTTTCTCCTAAAAGGTTTGTTCCTGCAGTGATCATCGCCTCCATTTATAAACTCATGTAAATGCAGGTGATGATGCAGACTGAATGGATTTTGCAGAAAAGGTTTGATTTCATGGGGTGTGTGTATAAACTTCTGCTGAAAGGCCTTGCAGACGCCACATAATCCAGCGCAGTACTGGCTCCGGTTAGTTTGCCGTTGGTGTCTTAACATGGTGGAAGGATATTTATTTGCTTTTAAAGATTCCAGGTTAATATATCTTTTTTAGCTTGAGAGTTTTCATTTCCTGTCATGGTGGACGAGAACAAGATCTCTTTCTCCTCCGACAGTGTCTGTGTTTTGTGTTTGCATGTGTGTTTGAGAGAGAGAGAGAGAGAGAGAGAGATCCTCAACTTGGAGCTGGCTGTTTGCTGTGGCATAATGCCCAGACGGCTGCAGATAGACACTGTGGTACGCAGGACACAAATCTCACGCATCAGGTAACAAAGGCACGCAAAAGTGGAAGCTGATGTCATTGTAAGACACATGCAACCTGTGCTACATAAACAAATCGGCTCCACTGCTCAGGTCTCACTGGAGCCTAATGCCGCCAGGAATGCAAGCCTCACGGGAAATACAATCTGCACAGATTCAAGCTTTGATTTGATTACCAAGACGTGGGCATGTCAGCAGTCACTCAAACACAAATTAAGACTCTTTATTAAAACCAAACACAACACAAACAAGGTCAAGTGAAATTAATTCACTTCTAAGTATTGGTTCTAAAAAGTAAACCACGTCTGAATGTATCCTCTGAAACTGATACATTTACATTTGTTTAAAAACAAAAAATATTTTTCTGTAGGTTTGGGAAACGTTACTGTATAACATTCTTAGAACATTAGCATAAGTATGATCTGAATGTTATACAGTAACGCCTTCAGTCATCCAGGTGAAGCTGTCTGAGAGTTGAGTCATGGCAACTTTCACCACCGATCCCGGAAGCTTCTTCGGTCTGAGAAAAGTTGGCTCGATTTATCCTCCGGTTAGGTTTCACGCCCCACCTGTGAAGGATGGTCTCGTTATGAGAACTGAGGACTGCGGGTAGTGAGTAGCTGTGAGCTCTCCATGACCCTGTAATGGCTGGAGAAGCTACCTGGTTAGACGGTGAAGCGTTTTTACAGAAACCTTCCCTAAACATCCAGGCAAACATTGCAGGAACCCTTTAAAAACGTTTCAAAATATTTTATATAGAATATTCTCAGAATGTTATAAATGAAATGTTCCCAGAATGTTTACAATTATTTATAGCATTTTAGTGGCTAGTTTTTAACAGTTACAGACAGATTTATACTATTTGTTGATAAATTGCTAAAAGATTGTAGCAATAATAAAGTCAAACAAATATATTTCCTAGTTGTAAGATCTGATTAGGTAAATCAGTGCAGGTGATGATTTGATTAACCTGACAAGTCAAAACCACATTACTCCAGAAACCCCAACAAAGTGCTTAACGCTCCCATAACACTGCAAGTCTGAGGGCATGAGAGAAAAGAAACCACAGTAATAGCTGCTGTTTTCTTTAGGCTTTTTTTCCTCGCCTTGCAGGGTCAGTATCACCATCTTCACCATTTCACAGCACAAACCTGAAATAGAAACTGGCAGTTTTGGAGTGAGACGGAAACCAAGAATGTTTTGCTGAAATGTATTTTATGAAGTATGAAATGTGAACGAGCTGATATTTGTGTGCTGTGAGTGCGTGCGTGTGTGTGTTTGCCTACAGTGTGTGTGAGTGTACAGCGCTACGGGCCATTATGATAATTTAAGTCTGCGGCAAAGTTATTATTTTCTGCTGAAGTGCAGATTCTGACACAGTGGAAGACCAGAATGAGATGTAATACGAAGGCGTCTTCTTTCGTGACATTCTCAATATGAACAGGAATGCGTATGTTCAGCAGTGATGGACGTTTGAATGGAACAAGTCATTTTCTTCTGCTTCTACTTAGATCCGCTGGAAACCCAAAATACAACCAACCTGAAGCCAAGACCCCAAACTGATTTCATTCATCAAATAACCAATACGATCCAGTGCACAGTTTGTCCTGTTGGGCCACTGTTCAGTCTGTTGAGGTCAAATCCTGACCTCTCTGTGACTTCATCACTAATAACTGCATTCTTGTCACTCTCACGTACATGAGGGTGCTGCCTGCATGTACCACGTTAAGGTGCTACAGCACCACGCGGGCGAATTCCACACACAGCGTATTTACAATCGCGTGTGCTTGGTAACATTCCAGTGTTTAAACTTCAGCCTAACATGGTAAATGTCATCCTGTTAACATCCAGGTGTTAAGATGCATTTTAACACTGTAATAAATAAAACGAGTGTGTAAGTATATACTGTATATATAATATATATGTATATGTGCTGTTTATGTGTGAGCAGCAGTGTTAAATAAACACACGGGTTTCTGTATAAATACACACACTCTAAAGAAATCGGTGCCAGTGTGTGATTAGATACGCATCTTTTCAAGCAAACTGGAGCACACAGCAGGATCCTGGCAAATAATATTAGTTCAGCATAATTCTCATTTTGTTAAATCTCCTGCATCTTATTTTTGGCTTGTGTTTCCATTCATAAGAGCTGAGAGCCGCTGCTTTAATGTGTGTGCGTCTCAGTTTCCTTGCTAGATCTGAGCCCGCTGCACCTCTGGGAACAGCTATTGTAGCGACAGTGAATGTGACTGATTTCTCCACGTCATTACTCAGGATGTCAGACAAGGAGAAGAAAAAGACATGAGGTTTTAATTCAAAAATAGCCTTCCTAGCCTTTCTCGTCCACATAAAAATGATCGTGTCCTTGGGAGCAGGAAATGTGAGTTTTTATCTAACTGTCTTTCCTTAAGTCAACGTTGCAAAAAATAATCAAAGAATGTTGACCCGTTCCTGAACTGGAACTGAATAAATGAGGTATTTTTGGAAGCGTATACTGTAGCACATCCAAGTGAAGCCTGATTAATATTCAGTATCAGCACTTTCTAATGGTACATTCAACATACAGTGTGGGCAACAGGAGGAGCCCCCACAGTGAGGCCACTTTGCACCAGGCAGCTTTAATGATTGCAGTAACACCTACTTCTCTAATGAACGCAGGCTTCGGTTTGACTGACAGTAACAGGTGCAGTGCTTGAGGACTAGGAGAGCATTCCCTGGAGACTCGGTTGCTTCCTGTGGGTGACTTCATAATGATTCGTATCAGCAGTTGTGTTTTTGCACTAAGATCATTTTTGTGCCTCTTTCTAGTCCAGCTCTGATGAAAACAGTTTTTACCTCCTCCAACCATCTCTCTCTTAGTTAAGGAACAGGAGTGTATTGTGGTGCCTGGTCCAGTGGTCTTGCAAATGGAAACGGAAACCACTTAATTTGAATTATTGATAGTTAATGAATTTTTCATAGCCCACGAAAAATGGATCAAAAAGAATCACTAACCTAAAAAAAACCCGCTGATGCGTGGAAAACCCACTGGGTTGCGTCTTGAGAGCTTCACCTTGAGGGACTGAACACGGGAGGAGAATATTCTCGGGTTGTTGGTCCAGTCATTGTCATGTAATTCGCACACTCCGCCAACCCGCGGTAACACCGGCAGGCGCGCTCCCAGGATCGCACGCACGTCCAGCCCTCCCGCAAAGCTGTAGTCGCGTTGTCCCGCACAACAGGATCAAGGGTTGTCGTGTTCGGCACGGGACACATCCCGCACCCCCTCACTGCAGCATGGCGACAGAGGTAAGCTGCGACTCCTTCATGTTGGCGTCTTACAACCAAACCCGCCTCTGCAGCTCAGGTGTTTTTTTCTAAGAAGTGCAGTCTGGAGAAATGCAGGCTAGATCCTAAATGTCGTGCTCGTCTTTCTGTACCTATGCTTCGGGTGCTTCGGCGACTGTTGCATTCATTCGATCTAATCAGGTTTACAGGGACATTAAAGTCGAGTAGAATCACCAAACGTGCGCGCAAAACATAAAACGTGTTTTTTTTTCACGCTGCATCAAAATTTCACTTTCTTTCATCACTATTCGTGATCTCTGCACCATCACACAGGGAACCGCGTTATCACAGGTGTTAAGCCACAGGAACAGATGCCAGATGATAAGAGCACGTAGTTCACCTCGGAGTTGAGACTGATGAGAGGGCTGATGATGGAGTCAGGACCATGGACAGGGGCAGCTCCCCGTGTCTCTCCGTGTCGTACTTTGAAATCAGCCTGACAGGCATTTTGTCTTGCATATTAAATAAGCCACACTTTGTATCCAGTTGTGCCATTTGCCCTTCATGCCTGACAGCTGTCGCTCGTGACTGGTATGAAACCCTGTTATTGCCTGGCACCTCTAAGGCAGTAGCACGTCTTCCTCGCGTCCCTTTTCTGTCCTTGGTGACGTCGCCGTCACGCCAGAGACATAAATGCCTTAGTTATCATCATAATGATCTTGTCAGAGGATGCAGCTTTACTTTGGTGAACTTTGGACAGCTCAATGTCAACTTTCTGGTGTGATGAGTGTAGCTGCAAAGATTTTGGCAGAGTGGCCCTGATTACTTCTGGTCGACTGCCAGCCTCCCTGTCCAAGCACTATCAATTACACATGCACACAAACACATGCAGTGTGTAGAACCAGGGCACGTTGTGTCCAAGGCACATCAATTATCCATGGCATGTTTAAATTGAACAGGCTGCAGCAGTTTGTAGCCATCAGTGGGAAGAGATAGGCAGCACACTTCCTCTCCATGCGTTCATCCATCGACTGTCTTTCATCGTTAGCACCTCGTTTTATGCAAATCTCTTTCTTTGACATTTATTGTTTGCCAAGACGGCTGGTGAGCAGTATGCTCTTACTGCAGTTTGTTTGTTCGGCATGGAGGATGTCTGGAAGCATTCGGTGAACTACTGCCAGATCTTGCTCTCAGGCTCGTCCCTGCTCCAGTCTTTCACGGTTGAGAGGCATAGTGTGGAAGCACATCTTGGAGGCTGGCACACGCAGATCTAGTGAAGAAATGCTCCCGCTTAGGTCCCACAGTCGCTGATCTCCCACCTAGATGTTGTGGAAATGTCTTTGTTGTCAACACTGTCTGTATTCGTGTGATTTGTAGACCTCTGGACTCGTCCAGCTTGGCAATGAGCATGAAGATTTCTGCTTCTAATAGCAGGAAACCAGTTTTATTATGAAGGGATGAAAAGAGAGCACTGGCAGTATGAAAATAGCTTTAAGAGCTACAGTATGAGACCAAAAGGAAATGTGTAACTCTGAGTGTGTTTACTGTGCGTGCAGTCGTTGTGTGCGCGTGCCCTTTGTGATATGTGCCCACTGGCGGCACTCACCCATGCTGCTTCTTGAGTTGGAGTGACTAAACTAGTAAACACGTCAGAGCAATGAGAGATGCACAGACCCCCAGATGTAGGAGAGGGAGACATGGAGAGGTGAAGTCTACATGAAGTAAGCCATTAAAAACAAGGGGCAGAGAAAATATGTTGATAGAAATGTGTTTAGTAAAACCCTTGTTCGTGAGCACTTTGGTCAGATATAAAGTCCTTCAGTTCTTTTCCTGCTGGCTGATAAAACTCTTTCTTTTCAGCCTTTTACAATGTTAAAGGCATCGCGTCTGGTAAAAACCAATGTCCACTTTGACTTTGTTTATTTCGCTTCAGCGTTTAATTACTGTGCAAACAAATGTAAACTAAACTGAAAGTAATGATGGTGTGGGTGGAGGGAGACGTCAGACAGGGCAGCAGGATTCTCAACGGAGTTCTGTGTGATCATGAGGACACTTGAACACTGCTGTCTGCCTGGGACTCTATTTAGACAGGAATAGAGTGGATGGGGACCCCAATCTCCCACGCAGACAAATAAACATCAGCCCTTTGCAAACAGAAAAAAAAAAGTCCTCTTCAAGGCTAAAGTGCACACAGACAAGTTCAGCTTGCCAGTAATAACACTGTGTCTAAGCAGGGTTGCTGTTCAAGGACCTTGTGCAGTTGTAAGCGTGTCATATTGGACCCCTGGTGTTTAATGTAAAAGTTTAGACCCTTTTAACCTCAACATGCCCACAAGACTCGACTTAAACTTGAGTTAATATCAAGAGAGAGATCCTGACATCCTGTGTTTGCCCAGATAAATGAGACTGTGTTTAATTGGTGGATCCTGTCTGCTGAGCTCAGCTGGGAGCTGCATGTAACAAAGACCTACAGAAAGGTGGAGGTGGTATTAGGCCAAAGCGTACAGTGACATCCCACGGGCCTGGAGATGCTGCAAGTCACAGGGAGTGAAGCTGGTTCATTTGGATCACTCTCGTCTGAAGCTTCTCCTTTTGCTAGATTGTGAATTTCCCTCTGTCGTTTAATGGCTACGCCCATATTTACTCTCTCCTCATCTCTTAATGCTCTATCTTCACATCTGTCGTCTAACAAAGATAACTGAGGCTCAGTCACGCACTAATAATTGCTTGTGTTAACAGAGTGACTTATTCTCATGATGGCCTGGAGATAGCGGAGGGGAAGAGGAGCAGTGTTGGGGAGACGGAGAAAGCGAGAAGAAGGACGTTAAAAGCTCTGGCAGACAGAAAGATCTAGTGGCTGTGGGATGGTTTTGGCAGCTAGCAGACAAAAATAGCAGCCTGGGTTCTATTCCTGGCTGTGAGTGATATTCCCTAGGTGGAGACAAAAGGCTTGTGCTGTATGTCTGCTTACATAGAGATGACACTCATACCTGCAGGTAACCTCATGAACAGAGACTAAACGCTGCAGCAAGAAGCCGAAGTTTGGTTGTGACAGGATTTATAAAGCCAACATTTACGGACGTGCTGATTGTGTCATGTAGAGGTTTTGTACCACACGTGTCTGTTTGTCGCTCGTCCGTCTCCCTCCCTTCACGCTTCTACTGTATCTCTAATTGCCGTCCTCTTGAGGGGAGTAATTTAGATCAGCAGGGGAAAACTTTACTCCGGCCCACTTATTTGCGGCTGCACGCTCCTCAGGGGAAAGACTGTTTTGGTGTAAAACACATCACTCTGCGCTTAAGTGCCGTACGTGGAGAGTCATTTAGTGTTGGTGATTATTGCAGCGGAGTCCACTGATGCAGGAGGAATCACTGTGTGTTTATGACTGTTATACAGGTGATGGAGCTGCAGTAGACAAGCGAATCCTAAACTGACGTTCTGGCTTAAAGTTTGATTGAAACTCTTTTAGCATCCAACCATTATTTATTTACAGTACAGCGAGTCACCAGCAAGAAAGTGCTTGAATGTCTGTTGGACAGACGTTTCTCTAAAGGAGAGAAAAATTAGAATAGTGTGCGTCTTGTGTGGAGCCACACTATAGAACCAGTCCAACCCGGCAAACACCTGCTGCATCTGTGTATGAATGTGACATACTTAGTGCGTTTTCTCCTTGGTGCTAGTTCCATAACCTTCAGGAGCTGAGGCACAGCGCATCGCTGGTAACAAAGGCGTTCATACAGAGAGACTACAGTGAAGGGACCGTCTGCCGCTTCCAGACCAAGTTCCCCTCAGAGCTCGACAACAGGGTGAGACACACACTCTGCACAACAGTTTAAACTCTGCAGCCTGAATCAGCCAATAAAACAAACTAACAAACGTATCACAAGCGTATTAAAACTCTTTTACTGTACCTTTGCTAAACGTACTGATTGTCACTGTAAATGTTCTCTGTCACCCACTGATGTAGGTGAGGTGTGTCTTTGTACAACAAAGTATTTTGGATTACTCAGAATATACAATAGCTGGTACTGGTATGTTTGTCAGCTGTTTTGTGCTGTATCCCAACAGCTTCCTCTCACCGTTATGCCTGAGCGCTTTCTGCCTTCAAATCTTTATCTAGATGCCTGTTTTGTCTTTGCAAGTAGATCGAACGAACCCTACTTGAAGAGACAGTGAAGACCCTGAACTCCTACTATGCGGAGGCTGAGAAAATTGGTGGTCGGTCGTACCTGGAAGGATGCCTGGCTTGCGCGACAGCTTATACCGTCTTCTTCTGCATGGAGACACGCTACGAGAAGGTAAAGAACCTGAAGGTCAGCAGTTAACCTGCCTGTTGGATTGTGGGAACCTGCATGAGAACCCCACTTACAGCAAAGCCACAGCTGGCAGGTGCAAACCCACAGTCTTTCCCCTGTGAGGTGACGCATTAGGCACTTTACCACTCTGCCACCTATTCAAATATTAAATCATTTCAAACTGAAATATTAATGGCGTACTTTAAGAGTAGCTAAATGCATGTGGATCCCCCGAGCGTGCAGTAGATGGCAAAGTCAGCCTCTCAGCATGAATATCTCAGCTCAGGTGCTCTTTAAGGTCAGAGCACAGATATTTACCCTGACTGAGAGTAGCAGAGCCAAACAACAGGAGATACCATCTGTTTCTCTTACGCACTTGTTCCCTGAAGCTGTTCGTCCACTATTAGACTCCAAAGGCTTCACCTGTGCCGGCACACCGACTGTAACGAGACATTTCCCCTTCGTTAGAAAGGGGGCAGGTGATCACATCTCTGCTTTGTTACTGCTTGTCGCTCACCGAGCTACAGCGAGAACGCACACATGCACAGTTTCTTTTAATTAATCCTCTTTTGTTTGCGTCTGTCGGCGTTTGAGATGAAACTGGAGTGGCGTGACGTCCCAGCATGCCTCTGTTCTCTGATCTCTGTGGCCCACAACATTCATCACCTTAGCCTTGTTGCCCTTTGTATGTTTGGAAGTGGTTTGGGGGAACTGGGAGCCCGACCAAGACGCACAAAAGGACTTATTGCCGCGTTGAAGTCATGCAGAAATGGCCTGGTCTCAGGTTCCTTTCATCTCCCTGTCAGCTGGGTGCCGCTCTATTGAGACGCTGAGATGCTATCAACCCCGCGGGAGAGTTGTTTATTTACTTGTTTAACGTAATCATCTTGGCTGAATGACATCGTGAATGACAATGATCATACCCACCATGAAGCCATACCCACCCAGGTTGGTACTGTGTGTGTGTGTGTGTGTGTGTGTGTGTGTGTGTGTGCTGATAGGGAGGCCACACACTGGTGAGGCTGGATCCCTGTGCAGATTTGCTGGAGCAACAGGAGTCCTTGATGCTTCCGTCTCGTCCTATCAAAGGCCACTGATTGCTCGCAGCGTGTCATAACCGATACATGTGCACAGGAGCGTTTATAAAGCCTTTATAAAGAATGTGGCTGTATGGGCCCCACACAGACGCATGCGTTCACAGGTGCTGTTATACTTCTGCATTCGGTGACATAAACAACTTTCGTTCCAGTCGCGACTCACTCGAGAAACAGACTGTGGCACTTTTGCCTTTTAGACGACACACATACTGTCAGAGCTTTTCCTAGAAGGCCTGTCACGACACTTGATGCTCGACTGTCATGTTACTGTGTGAAGAGGCCTGATCTGTCCTGAGAGCTCGCTAGCAGTGAGCAGACTCGCCTTTTCACTGCACCACAAAGCCCTAAAAGTCTGCCTGGCTCCACTTCCTGCCTGTGATGTTTGCTTCTCTTTGATGGCGTTTAAAGGAAACAGTTTATAATGCATTGTGTTAAGCCATTGTTCTAAGCCAAATATTGATTTCTTTCTGCTCAGTGAAGGTGTACTGAACACGAATCTCACTGATTTACCACAACGCTGCATGACGGAGGAAACCGCTGCCTTTTGAGCACCTCCTCCATGGCATGGAATCTCATGTCCTGTTTGTTCCCGTGGATTGCAACATTTCCCACAAATTTGATTCCAACAGTCCTTCCTTCCTCTCGAACTGGGAGATATGAAGAAATATCCCTCTGTGGTTGAGTCTCCTAGCAGAGGTCACTAAACAAGCAGCTGTGCCTGCAGCTGTAACAGGCCTTTGACATCCCAGAATGGGCTGCTCAGCGCGTTGCTCATACTCAGCATTGACCTTTAGTTAACTTTCAAAAGAAGATTTAAATATGTCATGTTGCAAAATGATGCTGCTTTAGCGAACACCGTGGTTGTCCCATAAGCAGTTATTCGGTAACTGTGACGTCTCCTGGGAATCACTGTGGACTTTTAATGAGGAGGAGGATGTATACAGACATGCCTGTTTGAGCTTCTGTGCTATTACATGGTTTGATCTCGGCGCTTAGCTTCACTCCATTACTGCTCGGGTTTTTGAACAGTGGGTGCAGAACTGAGAAAAAGGTCCAGTGCCAGTGAAATCTAAATAAACTGCCCAGCTCACATTTTAACCGATGCATGACATCCAGCCGGAGAGAAACACCTTCAGAATAAGGGACGAAAGCCTCCAGATGGAAAGCGTCAAAAAGAGAAACGCTCATGCTCGTCAGGTTTGAGTAACTCAATTCATACAGCCCCGCTTGACACGAGTGGCTTGGAACTACTGTATGTATAAAGGTAATTGCTGTACTAAGACCATAATGGAATTAGTTTGAATTTAGAGGATAATGTTCAGGAAAAATGAAGACGGGCAATGACCCAAAAGTGTCAGCATCGCATGTTGTAGGCCGCAGTAACTGTGTGCAGACTATAAACTCATTCAAACCCACTTCTTCCACTTTTCATTTTTTCCATCCGTGACACAGGAGGATGTTAAAGTTGCTGCAGCCCTGCCTTTGCTTAGCTCATTTTAGATACATGGTTATTAATACAGGCTTAACTTGAACAAGTATTGTAGGTCCTCTGGTCTGGATTCTGGATCTGGAATCTGGATTATCTTCTAGTGTTCTGCTGTTCTCTTCTAACTCCTCTCCTGTTTTTATTTACAGGTGCTGAAGAAAATATCAGGCTACATCCAGGAGCAGAATGAGAAGTTCTATGCTCCCAGAGGTCTGCTGCTCACAGACCCTATAGAGAGAGGGATGAGGGTCGTATCCTTCCCTCCTATGCTGCCCTTCTACAACGAAGCGTGGCGATGTTAGAATTAGCCGCTCATACAAACATCTGGGTTGGATAAATGCTCCTTCCCATCATGATGCCCTTGAACCAAACACTAGCCAAACTCCAGCTGCTGTAGAGGAGCTGTCCAGTGGCCAACCATTGTTCCCAGGAGTACATTTAAACGTTATCCTTAGATAAGACAAAGGGTAATTCAGCATCCTAGGGTTAATGTGTCTGTTATGTTGTGCTTTGTTTGCTCAAGCCATCATATTGTGTATGTGCATATATATACATATATATATATGGGTGTTTTTTTTTTGGTTGGTCTGTTGTCAGAAGGTGCCGGAAGTGTGATCCTGGCTTAGTTCATGTGGTTGGTAAATATGTCCAGTAGACCATCACACACACACAGGGCCAAGCCTCTTACCAAACACAAGTAGACAGTACACCCCTGTACAATATGGTCTCTGTGTTCGTCCATCTTGAGTGCAGCTAAAGACTTCGGAAACACTTTCTCAACCCTGTGTTTTATTTTTCTCGCTGCCATAATGATCCTTAACGTTCTTCGTGCCTTCAGCTAGAGATCAGTATCTTTGAAGACCGCGGCTCCGGCAGCTCCAGTCCCAGCAGCAGCATGTCTTCGGCAGGCAGCGCCCGGTGACTGGAGGGGCAGCGCCAGGCGTATGGGTACCACCACAGGGGCAGCGGGACGCTCACCAACATCCGCATGCTGAAACATGAGAGCACCAGGTTCTAAGCACAGAGAAAAAGACAAGGAGGTGATCCACAGCATTCACACTCTCCCTGCTCCTGGGCCTCAGGACGTACGGCGCCGCTACGAGAGCAGGAGATCGAACATGCAACAGAACTCACACGCTCAGTAGGCTTCGCTGTCCAAAGCTCAATAATGACGATTTATTTTGTCCTAACTTTTACATTCACCTTTTCTCTAACTCCATCACATCTGTTTCTATGACCACCACTTCCCTGTTATCACAGATTTAGCAGGCTTACTCTTAATTGGACTACGTGTTTTCACGGGGCGCGGTGTCACTGAGTCTAGCTGATCATTAGACATGTAGGCTTACAGTCTTTGCAGCCATCGTGAATGTGGAAGTAGAGAGTCTCTCTTGGGAGGCCCAGTGTTCCTCTTTCCCACCGATTGATTGCGTTCATGTCAGGTGGTTGGGGTCAAGGTACTTTGAATGCGAGCAAATTGGGACCGGTTCTTCCTATGCTCTCTTCCCGTGCATTTGGCTTCAGTACCAAACTGCAAACAGAGAACACCTTGGATTATTTATCCTTGTGAATCACATAAGTGGATACTGGTGATCCACATCACAGCTGTAGGCCACACTGCTTCAGTACGTTCACACACAAGCACACAGATAAAGAGGCACACAGCCCATGTGCTCGTTCAGAAAGGAACACGCACACACATACTGTACAGTCTGTGCTCACACCTGTGGCAAATGGCCACAAAGTGCATGCACATACAGTTCATAATGTGGTGCTTGTGTTGTCTTGGTGGGAGAACAGTGTCGGTGGTCTCTGCAGACACAGGCCCTGCTGGGTTCCCTGGCTTTACGTACATACATCTGGTTGGGTGTGGGTGTCCTGAGCAACGATCTGCGCCATAAATTAGGCCCAAGCACGGTATGACACATTTTATTCAGGGAGATGAGCGTGGATTGTTATCTCCAAAGCTGCGTGAGTGTTAATGACAGATGTGTGTCTGCATGTGTCAGAGAATCAACCCACTCAGAGCTCGTTACCTGAGCTTTTTACATTCTGTCTCTGCAGACAGAGAGACCGGAATCAGTTTATGTCAATTTGTCAGTAGCACACGGTTGTTTCTTCCTCTGGGGTCAAAACTAAAAACAATCACCTCAGTGGTAAAAATATTGTAATTTTTCACTGTTGGTAGCTTTTTAAAAAACGTTGCAGCTGTGTTGCTGTATCGTGAATAGTGTCAGCTTGAGAAGCATAACGCTCTGTTTTTGAGAAGAATAGTTGGTCCTTTTTGTCTAATGTGTGTGAGTGTTTGTGTGTGTGGAGGCTGAGGAGACAAAGATGATCATTATGTAGCAATGTTGATGCCAGTAGACAGCACACCCACATAACATCTAACAAAAGACAAGACTTACTGAGAAAACCTGCAACCCTGACTCACTGTCACGCATATTTTATTTCTGTTGCCACCTTTTCTTTTTTGTACCTATTCTGTTTTTGTTTCCTTTAAACCCACTTCATAACACGATTCTTTATTACCTTTTTTAAAACAATTTTTAAGATAGTTGAACTATACTGTATCTGCCAAACCCGAGCGCTCTTTTTACCAGAGCAGTGTCAGGTTGAAGTTAAACTCAAACAGTGGCGATTTTAATTTCAACTCGACATTTCAGCACCTGGATGAAGGAGATGAACACGTTTAGAAAAGCAGAGCTGAGGCCAGTTGTGCTTGTGTTCACCCTCCTGTGCTTTTTGATGCCTTCATGTTTTACCGCAGTGGAGTGGATGCCCAGCCTGGAGCTGACGTACCGACCGATTTAAAACTGCCAATAAGCAAACTACAGAGTTTACTGGACGATAAATAAAAACAGAAGAAGAACCGACTGTAAATGCTTAACAATGTTTATCCACAGTGGCAACGTGGCTGTAAATGCCAACACGTTGCTGTTTAATTCTGAAACATCACTGTTGCTCACTGTCAGTCATTTTTGAAATGTTTTGATATCCTCATTGAGCCGAGCATCAAGTGACAGAGCAGCTATAAAAGCAAATTGTCTGTACAGCTGGTAGCTACCATGTAGTAGCGTGTGTGAAATGAAAAGAGCGTTTTGTCTTCACAGTGTTTAAAGTGTTGTGTATAATGTGATCAATGATCAATGTCAGTTATTATTGTGGAATTGAACTCGCGTGTGATGATGCTTCTTAGGGGAGGTTCGTGTGTGAAATGTGATATTCTACTGTATGTTTATGATTGAGGTCACAGCAGGTGGTGGAGGGACACTGGAGAGCGACATGTCAGTAGACGGTTGTAATGTTTTGGCCTTCACATGTTGAGTTTACAGCAGGGCTGATTGCCCCCGAATTAAACCAGACTCCTTAGTTTTCATCCCGTGCCATCATGAGGTCAGAATATATATTAGTCCCAGACTCTGTAAATCACCCTTTTGCTGAATATATATTTCTTCCAGTATTGTACGAAGAGAAGCTGATAAAAGTCTGAATCTGTCCTTTAAGCCTCATTGTGTCCTATTATGAGGTTTTCTGTACAGTAGCTTCTCATGTTGCACTGTCCGAGTAACCTCCGTGCCACAACATGTCTTTGAGAGAGAAGCAGAAATCTCAAGTCGCTTGGCAACTGATGATGTACAGTCCATTTCTGTATGTAAATCCTCATACAGTGTGCAACTGTATGTATTTATCCTGTGCAGCGCTTGCTCAGACGAGTGTCTTATGTTATGCTGTTACAAGTGAACGTTTAATTATAGTACAATATGATGTCTTCCTAAAAATATGAAAGACGATGTGTAGTCTTTGTACCAGCCTCTCTGAGTTCTGAGCCGTTCTGCCTCGGGGAGAGTAAAACTGCATTTGTGTTTAATGCTGCATGATGTGTGTAAACAAAGTGAGTACCAGGTGACAAGAAGTCAAAATCCCTGGTGCTGCTGAGATGAGAGATGGATTTATATCTTGATACTATTTAGGCGTTTACATGGGAATATTTACTTAGAAATGTAATGGATTCATGTATTTTTTTTTTACAAAGCTGATTATTATTCGAAGCCTAGGGAGAAGAGTTTAATAAAGTGTTGTACGAAGTTGATGGAAACAAACGCTTATTTGTGCAGGCTGCTATGGGAATCCATCTAAATTCAGACTGTGCTGCTGTTCCTCCACTGAGTTCACATAAGGTTAACGTCTCTCTGTCTCCTACATTTCTCATGGCGTCCTCGGTAGAGAGACGTCGTGTCGGCTGAAGGCACAGTCTCCATCTTGTCTGGACTGGAAGGTGAGTCATGAGCCGTGTGCCTTACTTGCCTCAGACAGTCAGAACTTGTGTTTGGTCCACTTGGTGACAGCAGGTCAGGTTGTTAACGGAGGATAACGTGGACATACTGTATTATATGTGGTATAAAGGACATGCCAGCAACGATCATGCATAACGCCAACATTAAAATTCATTCGCAGTCATGTTTCAGGCTCCTAGCTGATAAAAGCTTGAAAGTAGTTTATCCATTAACGACTTCTGTGACTCTTTTTTTTTTCTTCTGTGACGGTATAAGTGTAAAGATCCATCATAGCCTGCTAATAACACCAAAGATTAGCAATAACCCTCTGGCACATGCTGAGGCTTAGTTATCTCCTCTCACTGGAGACAGCACTGAGAGTGGACTGATATTTTCTCAGAAACTTCTCAACACCTGTGGGGAAAGGTCACTCTCACACCCACGAGCTGCTTCACAGACCTCCTTTCTTCTCTATCTTCTGTTGAAGCGTGCTTTTGGAGTAATTGTTTGGAGTTTCCACATTTCTGAACTCTTTGACTAAACATACCTTTTACTTCCTTCACGCCCTTCCTGTGCTTTCATCCCCTCTTCCGTATTCATAAATAGGAAAAGTGTGGTGTGCTTCAGCATTTCCACTGTTTCTTTTCTGTCTGAGTCATGAATGTCGAGAAGGCAGAAAAGTCACTTTCTGGTATTGATTGGTAAGAATGTTTATTCCTGAAATCAGTATTCCTGCCAAATGTGTTTTGATTGGCAGCAGCACTTGGCAAATGCAGTTCAGTCATTACTGTGATGTTTACAATTGTGTGCTTGTACAGTATGCAGCGCTTCACAACGTGGAGCTGCTCAGGAGAAGGCATCCGACAAGTCAGGCCCGTGATGCCCATGGAAGGCAATTGATGCTAATACTGCAGCGCCATCGTCCCGCTGCCGTCTTACATCCTGGAGTTTCCACCATACACATGTTCTTGAAACATTTATATACATTTTATATCCGATTTTGAACATTTGTTTTGAAAGTCTGCCTTTAACGTCGCAGCACTGAGACGCTTTTTGCACAGCTGAAGAGGTAAAACATGCTGGAATCTGTAGGATTTGTCTCTGTTTTTAGACTTCCCTTAAAATCAGACTTTTCCCCGCTACAGCTGCCCTGCCTGTTGGCTTTGGCATGAATATCCTCTCGGTTTATTTAACCTCAGCGTGATTGACAGCTCTGGTGTTATGTTTGCTGCTGGACGCTCCCCAAGCTCAGCCCAGAATGCTACGTTAAAAAAAACCCACCACGTTAAGCGTCCGGGGCCGGAAACGTGTGGTTCCAGTTAGAACGTCACTTCTGATCAACCTGGTTAATTGTGAGACAGAGGTTATTGTGTTTTCTTTCGGCTTAAATCCGTAGCTGGAGGCGAGTGAGTGGCGTGTCAGGCAGTGGCCTCCTAACGGCTTTTAAATGACGCAGAGAGGAGATCCTGCAGAGAGAAGGGGTGAACCCGGGACAGAGCCACGACTTTAAAATATTATCTGCTTGATTCAGAAATACCGTAGATTACCCGTGCTTAGAACAACTTGCAGTTGCCTTTGAATCCTCGCTTGTCTGAGCCATGTAGGTGAAGAAAATGAACAATTTCTACAGTGTTATTGCTTAAATCACTGTGTTTATCAAGCTATTAAATTATAATCTACAATCATCTTACACAGAGAGCGTGTTTGTGTTGCCATTCAGGCTCAAATGGTCAGTGAAGTGGCTTAATTTCTAATGTCCTTGATGTGTGTTAAATAAAGAAATAAGTCAAATAAATTGAAATCAAATGATGTGAGATGTACTCAGGCAATTATAAATAGAGATGATGAAGCGTTCGGTTTATCTCGGGCTGCAGTGAACCCCTCCGTGCCCCTACTGGAACTAGGCCTACAATGGCCTGGGGACAGAGTTTGCACACAGCACCGCTCCTGTCATGAAGTCCTGAAAAGGCTGCGTAGCTGTTTTCATCAGGGACATGAGAAAATAAACGTACACGCTCTCTGGCTGCAGCTAAGCAGACATGACTGCTACAGTGTATACATCCACATTCAAACGGCCATTTTTATTTCCTGTCTGCTGCCTTTCCTTTTTATATGCTCAAAGTTTTTCCAAATATTTTTTTCAGCATATCCTTCCATATCTGATCTTGTGTCATTTTTTGGGGATTGTACATTGTGCAGTTGCAGTTTATGGGACATTCTGTGATTGGTGGTCGGAAGGGCTTGGATTATTTTTCCACAAGCCCACACACAAACACGACGAATGCTTTCGCCCACATTGTTCCAAACTTCCCCTGAAACACGCTGAGCATTGTGTTCCAGCTTTTATTTTGCGCTGGGACATCTCCACTTGCGGTTCATTTCAGCAGTGAAACACAGCTGGAGCCACTGGGACGCGAACAGCGCGGCGGCAGAGCTGATGCCAGACGCAAATACCTGCACACGCAATCCTGGCTGCAGGTCCCTGGACAATATTTGGTGGCAATGTTGCGGTGTGAGAATCACCGAGTGAATGGTTTTTTAGTTTATGTAAAAACTAACAGGGTTTTATAAAAATACTGATATCGTACTATATACTGTAATATGTAATTTTTCTTCCAGGTACGTCTAAGTCTACGTTCTAAGTATAGAAATCCATCACTTAAAGTATTACTTCATTTATTTTTCAGCATTACCTCATATTGGAAAAAAATAATCCAATTTCAGTGGTCACGGAAAGCTTTTGTTTGTCTAATTAATTATGATTTCATGAGAGTCTGCACATTTGAATGGACAGAGTAAAGAGTAAGTTAAGCTGCATGTTGCTTGTACAGTATGTAAAAAATAACCAAGTGATATTATATTAACAAACAAATCCATCTCAACACACTTGTAGAAAAAGATCCATCCAACCATGTACTGGACAAAAGATTATTACAGTGTCAGTGCTGAGATTTAGTGGAGTAATTTGTGCAATAGGCTTAAAAACATCACTGTGTCTTTTATAGCGTGCAGATTTAATAAAAAACGTGTGGATCTTATTGTTCATGCAGACTTTGAGCTTACATATCAGTCCTTAGTGATACAGTTTGACCCAAGAGTGCGATTCAAACTACAAAACATTTCCATTGTGTCCTATAATAACATTTTACCGCACCCTCGGTTGAACCTCTTTGACATTAAAATATTTGACTTCAATGGACCCGATCTCGCTGAATACACACTTACAATGCGCTCACCCTCCACTGATTGTTTGGCTTGCACAGAGACCATGACGGCATCGTCAGCGTGGATCCAACAGAGATCCGTGGTGAGTTGCTTTAATTACTTTAACACATCCATCATCATTTGTTTATTAGTTTTTCATGCTCTGATCCCTTTGTTGAATGTGTCTGTAAATCTCAGCTGAAATGATATTTACAGGTGGCCCCGGGGACTGATGTCAAAGGGCCCAGTATGGCGTCTGCCTCGTCAGCAGAATATCTGTGCGGCTCCCTGCTGAGACTTTTCCCAAGATGTGACACTTCCCTCAGCAAATGAAAAAGGAGGAATGCATGCATAACACAGCGGCCACTGAAGGACCACACAGGCCAGAGCTTGGTAATGAATCTCTCCTTGTAAGGACACTGATTGTGGGTAAGATGAACCAAAGCTCCACTGCCATTAGCTGTCAACATTTCGTCTATCATCTTTACTGCCATATAATTTATTAGTTCCTAAAAGGCTTAAAGAATGTGTTAGAGAATAACTGCAAAGCTATTTGAACCCAAATTATAATAAATAGACAAGTAGGCTTGTTTAATACTTCACAAAACATGTTTTACATGTCTCTTACTACAAGAAATCCATTTATATTCCCATCAACAAATGATTCTCGCTACGTGGCCTGATAGAGCTCGTTCCTTTGTGCTGCAGACCAGTACTTGTTATTCAGCCATGATTGAAAACACACCAGTGAGTGAGTGTTCCCCCATGGGCACTGTAATTATTTTGATGTGGTTCTGTAACTCCACAAACAAAGAAAACCAAACAAAATAGTCACCAGCCAAAAGACAACAATAAAAATATAAATGCGTGGCATCATATACAGTAGTACCATGGGCTTGTTATTTAGATGAATGGGTTGAAATGCACCTTCCAGTTACTGTACTCTCTCAGTTTATCCTGTCATCGGAGACAGATGGTCTGGCATATGCTCCTCTAGCCGAGTGTCCCTTTGGATGTACTGCACTGTAGTACACACTCCCAAAACCTGAAGCAGGGAGAGCTGGTTATCCTCAGCATCCCAGCATAAGAAGCACGAGAGAGACGATGGAAGCATTAGCCTAGTGGCATTGTGGAGATACAGATGGGACCTCAGTGTGTCTCTAGCCAGTAGATTTGTCTGCAGTATGTGCAGGGGTTCAGAGGGTGCGGCTCCACTTATTGACTTGGCCTCAGTTCAGGTTCCTCGAAGATAAGTGCCAGGTGATGAAGTGAGGGCTCTGTGGGCGTGACACAGTTAGTTCTGAACCCCGTAGCTCCCAGTGAGCATGCTCCCTGTGTGTTTCTCTTTAGTCCAAAGGGGGCCGGGAGCCAAGAGGTGACACATAGCAGCGGTGAGGATTGAAGTCTTTGAGTTAGCGATGAAAAAGGGTTGCAGAGATCCATGATGGAGGCAGAGGAAGAGATCTTCCTGGGAAAGGTTTGCTCAGAGAGTTTCTGTACATCCCCATTCAGCAGCAGAGAGAGTTAGACTGGGGAGAAGACAGTGACGGCTACAGCAGTCCAGTCTGAAGATGGCTAGAGAGGAGTGGTAGCACAGGGACTGAGAGCCACCAGGAAGAAAGGCCCGACCACCTGCATTGGCCAGAAGAGTGCGTCCCCCCGAAGTAAGCCACCTGGGCTGCAGAGACAGAGGCAACAAATAGAGCAGGGAAACGTTAGCCAACAGAGAGAACTCATTCACACGGGAGAGTTAAGTCATGCAAGACAGCGGGGTGCAGCGAGAGGACACGGTCAGAGGAATGTTAGCACCTCCTTTACTCCAAAAACCGAGTAATTACGGCAGCTTAAGGCATCTCGTTCTGTGGCAATGCTTCCTTTGTTCTGCAGGTCTTGGTAATCCAGCTCAGTCTACCCTGACTGCCAGCACCACTCACCCACACAGGCCGACCCATCGTCGTTGGGCTCAAAGCCCTGGTTGCATCTCCTCTTGGCGCGGCACTTATAGCTGCCATAGGTGTTGGTGCAGACAGGACGGTCAGAGGGGCACACAGAGGGGAACTGGGTACACTCATCTTTATCTGAGGGAGGGTGAGGGAAGGAAACGTTTTACATGGGGGCAGCGCAGTGGACACATCTAGAAAGCTTTTCATCTTACCAGTGCAGCGGCCGTTTTCATTGAGGGCAAACCCATGACCACACTGCAAGAAACAATCCGTCTTTTAGTTTTCCCATCATCATCTAAACGTCCTTTGTTAGAATATACTCGACACATTGGTTTGATTACAGCCAAACTAGATGAGGTCCCAGAGGCACCTGTGTCATTGAATACTGTGTTTTAGTGTCACATTGTGCTGTTTACAGTCTGTTTACCTCTATTTCCACTGTTGGGGTCACCTCCTCCTCATCTTTGGGATATTGGATGTCCAGCACTGAGTTGATCTCTGAAGGTTCCAGGGGCCGGGCCACTGACACACCATCTGGCCAGTACACCTCCACACTCGTGGCCACATCTTTGCCTGTTGAGACACACAAAACAGGCACATTCTGTGTTCCCTTGACTGTAATTATTTTAAAGCCTCCAGAGATGATTGCTATTAAAAAAAAAAAGAAACTTATAACTGTGAAGTAGTTCAAACTCAGAGAGCAGATTAAATGCAGCTTTACCGAGACCAAAGTGAGCAACAGGCTCCATCTCGCAGAGGTATCCCGAGCCTCCATCAATGATCCTTGTGTGCGCCCCGCTCTTTTTTGTGTACACCACCACTTTCGCTCCTCTGGCAAAGGCGCCAAACTTGGTCCGAGGAATCACTCGCAGCCATGAGTTCGTGGTGCCCTAAGACAGACAGAGCGAGGTAAAGAGGGAGCTTTCTGTCAAGAATCCACCTCAGAAGGTGAAGGTGCCTCACTAATGGTCACCTGTTTGACTTTGTAGACAGACAGTGGCTGTGCAGCGCTTTCACCATGAGACACCAGCAGTTCCAGACGCCCATCACCATCCAAGTCTGTGGCTACAGCTCCTGATGATCCATCATGATTATGAATGATGAGATTAAGCATTTCAAGAAAGCACCTATGTGACATTTATTATTTTGGAAACACAGGCACAAGGTTTTAATACAGAACTGAACCAAGGTTTTCTTTTCTTTTTCACGAGCCAGTGAGGAAACCATTTCTAGTAGAGCTCTGATGCCATCTGATGGCAAAGTCTCCAAATGGCAGAGGTGAGCTTCTAGCGCTCTAAAACACTCACCTGTTCCTCGTCCTTCGGGCTCTGTGGCCTCCCCAACATTTAATTCTTCGATCTGGGGATCACCATGGTCTCTTCTGCTCACCCTATGAAATTAAAAGCCACCTTCTTACAGCCAACAGTGAACTCAGTGTTTGATGATCGTTCATAATGAGCGGCAGCAGCCATAAAATGTTCCTTACGTGTTAATTAATGAGTAATTACATCCTGATAATGTTGAATAATGCATCAATTTCTGTTTTTATAACTTTCTAATTGTGTCACTTTGTCAAAAATACATTGTTTGGAAGAAATGAGCTTCCTTCCACCTTTAGTGACAACACACTTCTAAATCCAACTTTGAATACGTTATAACTTTATTTCACATTGCAGTAATGTGCTGATCTTGGCTGTTTAACTCATCAGCTCAGCTAAACATTGATTAGACGTATTGAATTAATTAGCCAGAGTACAATGGTTTGAAGGTGTTTTTCTTTCTGCGCCAGACAGCATTAAATGAGCTGATTCATCATCACACTGGACAAGAGCTGCAGACTGAGGAGCAGTGACCCCCGTCAGACAATCCCTGTGGCCAGAAAGACGGAAAATGTCTTCGTGCGACTCTGGAAATCTGGAATCTAATGCAGGTTATTGATCTTCACTTTGAACTGACCCATTAGCTCACGGCATGCATTTATCATTTAGAAAACTACTCCAGAGCAGATGTTTATTCAGACACGATGGGTTTATTCTGCCGTTAAGGCCGTACAACTGATATGTATCACGTTTAGCATTTTGAGACCCGACTTCATTAATATTATCTAGAGCGGAAGCCAAAGCGTGAGCCAAAAAGAGACTGAAACTGTCTTAATGAAAGGTTCATTCATGTGTGGAGGAGGGGGCGGGATGCCAGACTAGATAAGTACCCTGGGCTGGGAATTTAACATTCTTCTCAAGTTCCAGGATGAATTTTAGAATATTAAAACAAGACACAAGTGTAGTCTATTAAGCTCATTATCATAGTCTTATTAAACTATATAAACACTATAGTACTTGTACAACATGTGTGTGATTACCTGAAGAGCCTGTTGGCAGATGGGCCCCTGTAGGCGATGTTATTGAAGAAAACCTCCAACTCGTTGTCATTGTCAAAGTCTGCCACGATGACGGTGCGAACTGGGGACGGCATGGAAAACTTCTGGGATGCTATGTCCTGAGGGGAAAACGCAAACCTATGTGTTCAACACGAGCAGAACAGAATGGAGTAGAGCTCACAGCAGTTCCCAAACCGCTGATCATTCGGGCTCCGTCAACACTATCTGGTCCCTGACACTGAGGCGTCATCTTCTCATGCACTCTGTGGGATCGTCTGGAGTCTAAAGGTGAGAACAAAAGCTCTGTTTACGTCCCCTGGAATCAGAAGAATCTGTCCTGTCGGAAAAGTCTCCTCAGCAGAGGAGTTTTTGTAGGAGAAAGTAACGGATATCTCCCCGCTTCAGCGGCGCTGTGATAAGTTGGGGAAGAGTTATAGAGCAGCCCTTCACTCCCTCCAGTATTTACTCCCGGTTTTAATTATAAGGCTCATAAAGCCGCAGAGGGGGCTGCCCGTCGTGACCTTCTGCTTTTCAGGTGAAGGAGAGGCGATGGCCAACTCAGGCCACGAGGGAGGGAGGAGTGGGATTGTTCTACACTTACTACATTACTGAGCAGGTGGATAGTTGTGCCACACAGAAGACGAAAGTGACTTTTTGTGCAGAACACAAAAACGAGAAGAGAAAGTTTAGAGAATAATACCTGGATATATTATCCAATTAAAAGTTAGAAATTCTAAGCCTAACTTACTTAACAGCTTCTCCAAATGTTAATAACAGGACCCAGGCGTTGACTTCAGTCCCGATGCAGGACGCCTGCACTCGACCATGTGTGTGGGCATTAACCTATTGTAAGGAAAACCCAGGCAATAGATTTTAATTAAAGCACAAACCGCACTTTCCACTGGCCAGGCAAGCTGCTGTTTCAGCCCAATTTAATTAGCAGTTTACTGGACTGATACAACAGCTTCATTACACATGCCAGAGGTCACCACGGCCGGTAGGGGTTCCACGTGTGTGGGCGGCGGAAATATGTTGTGGGCTAGTAATTTAACTATGTTGTATTCAAAAGATTAGGTAGCTAATTCAACCTGTCTTCTGTGTGTGTGCGTGCGTCACATAATGAAATTGTCACTGGGTTAAGCATCACACAGTAGCCGCGGTCTGACCCCTTTAAACATGTCTCCTGTGACATTTATCCCTTTGGTAAAAGATGAGGTCGCAGGTGCTGACGGATCGCTGAACAGACATCTGCTGTCCACACAGCAGAGGACGACTCGCTGTCCGTCTCCTGGAGCCGTCAATAGAGTCATTGACTGAGTGACTCACCACTTGAGTGTTAATTCACTGGTGAGTCATTAGCATTGATAGACCTGTGATTCACAGTCTTAATGGGTCAGATTTGTTGTATTTGCGCTGCCTGTTCATTAGACTCTGAATGTGGCCGCAGGGACAACGGAATAATTAGACACACAGACAAGCTCCAGTTTTCCTGGAGTAGGCTGAACGAACTGTAAACAGTTTTTATTACTATCACGCTACAGGGTGAGATTCTCCTGGAGAACATGTTTTAATGAGTCATCTGCTGGATCTGAAACTTTCTCCATGGGATCTGTATCCAGAGGTACTTTATCTACAAGGTAAAGTATTGTAGTATTTGTGATTATATAATATTATGAAGATTTACTAGATGTGTTACTTTACTCCATTAACAAATGATGACATTTTATGTTCAGTTAGGAGGCCTGTACTGAGCCCGGTGCTACTAGAATATCAAATGATATAATTACCATATTGCCATTTCACCAGTTGCAGCAATAAAGTCAAGTTATGGGGATCTGGTTATTGCTAAGTATATTTTGCTGTTCGTTGTACAGATATTTCTACACCATTCGTTTCATTTCAGCCATTCGGCTCTGAATACCTCCATCCATCCTCGTCTGTATCTCACTACTTTCCACAGCAACTGGCCAGATGTGAAAGCGAGAAGAACTTTGCTGCAGTAAACCAGTTAAATGCCCAGGAAACGCACGTGACCTCACCTTGAACTTCTGCTTGCGGTTGTTCATCTGCATGTACAGGCGATGAGGTCCGTTCCAGTTCCCGTAGACGATGTCGGTCTTGCCGTCTCGGTTGAAGTCAGCCAGCGCAACCCCTCTTCCGTGCTGTATGGGATCTTCCAACCCTGCAGGTATAAGGTGATGTGTTGTATTATACGATGAATACACCTGATTTCTATTACATGCTGGGAATGAATGGATCTCTGTGGCTATGATCTGTTGAACTCACCAGCCTGCTGTGCCACATCAGTGAAGGTTCCATCTCCGTTGTTCCTGAACAGGAAGTTTGGGCCGTACTCGTTGTCGCAAAACACATCGGACAGGGTCTGACTGACGATGGGCCCGACCACGACACCTCGCCCTCCTGCACAGTTGGAGACAGAGACACGAGGATTGGAGGTAAGCGAAAATAAGAGCACGAGGAAAGAGAAGCAAGGCCATGACGGAGAGAGATCCATAACAAAAGCGAACGGGGAGAGATCATTACTGTCTTTCCAGGCCATTTCCTCTGAGCAGGACAGGGCATTGTGCTGACACAGACACCGACTCTGATGAGAACACACACATGCACAAACAAACACAAACATGCAGAGCTGGAAAACATGCTGAGAATGTTTGTCATTAGCCAGAAACCTAACAGTAATTTTCTCCAAATTAGTTTTTCTCTCAACGTCACCCTTAGCATTGTCCGGTGACATTCTACACAATGTCAGACTTCAGTTTCTGATCTCAGGTCAGCGAAGTCTAATTATGGAGTTGAGGGGGTTTTGATTGCCCTTCCAGTGTGCAGAGTCGGTGCTGGAAGTCAGGACCTGTGATTTACAGACCTCCTCCATCAGCCCAGACAAATATCACTCGCCCCCTACGGCCATAAAGCTCATGTCTCTCCAGAGATATGTAACTATTAGATATACAACTTCACTGCCTGTCCCTCTGCTTTGATTAACGGCAGTTTGATGACAACGCCATCCTCAGTACATCATTGCGCAGCAGTTCATTGCCAGCTCGCTCTGCCCCCCTGGTGGCTTAGATGACACCCTGCATGTAAAACGATGAAGATTAATTCTGTTTCACTCAAATACAAAGTCGTCTCCCAACCCTTGTTTGACATCACCTTCAAGAACTTTTTAGTTGTTTCGATAACAGAGGCAGTGTTTTTATTCATGATAGCAGCAGCTGCCATGAATAGTCAAGAAATAATGGTGGTGAAAATGTTTATTTGCCGTTTATGGTTCCTTTTTCCTTTATCGAATGAGATGTCTATCAAACGGTTGAATATACTGTTGCAGCCAAGCAGCAGACGAAACTGGACCAAAGACGTTTTTCCACAGGTAGAGTTAGCTAAAGGAAGCTTCGCACAGGAGACACTGCTGCAATGGTGAGTTCAGTACATATTGTAGATGCACAGACAGGAGGGGGGGTAATTAGCAGCGGTAAATGGTCTTACAGGTGCAGGGGTATATGCTCTGGTTGGTTTTGGTTCTCACCTACGCTCGGCTGTGATTGATGTCGTCTCTAGACAGTTGAGCTGGTCTGATGAATGAGTATGTCGACCTTCTCTGTCACTTTCTTGTGACTTTGACTGGAGTGAACAGCTGACAGGGCCAAAAGAACCTACTAATACTTCTCTTCTCCTTATTCTTCTACTTATTTTCATCCCGTTCTCTTTCTTTTTTCACTCTTTTCTTCAGTTTTCACCCACCTGGCTGTCGTCCAACTCTCTCTCCTCGCTTCCCATCTAGCCCCCTTATACTAAGGTCCTATATTTCAGACTCAATGGGCACAAGCACATGCTCCTCTGCAGATGTCTATATAAATCAAACTGAAGGTCCAGTAGCGCTGGATGATTTTAAAGCATTGCTTTAATTTCCACACGCACACAGTATTTTCTTCACACCTACCAGTGAATTTGTTGACTCCGGCCTGCTCTGCCACGTTGGAGAGGGCGATGACGCCCTGTGAGAGGTCACTCGCTGCCTCGTCCATTTCTATAAGCGCATGGGGACCCACGCTGCCACTGGCGTAGTTAGCTATGTAGATAGCATAACGGCCTGTACCCTGGAGAAAAAGCAAGAGCAGGTTTTATTTATCCACAGTTAATGCAGATAATCTAAAGTTTACTGATTAATATGACACCAGCCATTTTCCTACAGGCTCAAAAAAAAAAGGATGCTGCCAAAATATTTTTGGAATAAAGTCGCTTAAATAATAGTGAGTGATTCATGCTCAGATGTCAATTAATGCACCTTTAAATGCATCAGAACATCGCGTCCATCAAAGCGTCCATAACCTAAACTGACACTGACTCTCAATGTAAGCAATGTACATGGAAAAAACTTGTAAATATTCTGCATATTTTCACCTTTTCCCAATCAACCTTTTTCTTTCTCCCTTATCTCCTCTTGCCCCCTTTTCTACCCTTTCCCCTATTTTGCAGCCCCCCCTTCCTCTGCCTCCCTTCAGAGATTAATTTCACACTCCATTATCAGTCAGAGTCCCTGCAGACACAAACTCACCAACGGAACCACACTAATAGCCTACACACTCGAATCCAATGAGCTTTCCCACCAGGCCCAACATATTTCAATAAATACAAACACATGCTCATATGCAAACCCATACACTCGCAGGCCTTTTGCACCATTTGTGTTACCTCTACGATGCCACTGCTATATATTTTTACAAGACAAGAAACGTAAATGGCTCTGGTAGATATAAATGTCATCAGGCGCATTATGGCCTGCTGAGGCGGGAAGACTGGGCTGCACACACACGCAAACACACAACTCGACAAAATGAGAAAGAACGACAATGAAAAACCTCAAGGCCACTGGAAGTTACTTAACAAACGTAAAAGTCAATGGTTTTTCAATAAGTCTTCACCCCAGGCTAGCTTCTGTCACTGGAACTGGCATTATGAATAGTGTTACATGCCTGCATCGCGTACAGTGTGTGCAGCGCTTTACAGCTATTACTGAGAACAGGCCGCTTCCCTGCTGTATGTTCACTTCGAGTAAACGGTATTTTGAATGTATCTCAATTATTTGCAGTTTCAAAGCACACTTAAGAGAGAGAGACCAGTCGACCTGCCACGTGAAGACTGGAATAGACAAAAGCCTTTATTTACAAGTAACCATTACCAAAAACCTTCTCCTTTTGTTTCCATTCTGCTTTAATAAAACATGTTAAACAACTGGAAAATATATTCTCTCCCTTTCTGCCTGTTTCTGCTGGAATGCACATGGAAGAACACCAGGGTTTTAGCCTCTGCTGAAAGCATTATGCTATTAGAAGTAGATATCTTTCCAATCGGTTTGGCAGCTGCACAACCTATCAGTGTTCAGTGAGATGCAACTGTGCTTAAAAGAAATCTATTGTAATCCCTACTGTCCTCTTCCCACTATTACCTTCTTCATCCCATCCCCTGATTGGAAGTGAGAAGAGCACGCGTGAGTGTGAGATAAGAGACAAAGAAAAAGCGCGAGCATGTCACACAGGGAGAGAAAGGGGGCGACGAGGGAAGGAAACAATGGACGGAGGCATTGAGAAAAAGAAAAGATGCTACGGGCAGAAGGCAGCAGTGTGCAGTCATCACTCCTCCCCTCGTACGATGTTCTATAAACCAAACGAGGCCTAGCTTCTGTAATTACACCGGTGCGATGGACAGAGGAGAGAAAATGGCAACCATTCCCCCAAATGAACTGTCATAGCACATGCTGAGAGGGGAGGCGTAGGCAGGGCATGACTTATCGCTGGTAAACAAACAGAAGCACCCGTGCATGCACGCAGACGGCTCACTGTGCGTTTGTGTGTGTTCAGTGTGGGTCTGGATAAACTCTGCACTGTCAGTGTGCGTAGTACCTTTCTGTCCACGCAGGCCACTGAGCGCCCAGCCATGCGGTTGGCTACGTCTCTGTGTTCGTTAATATCATCGCTCAGCAGATCTTCAAAGCGTCCATTACGGAACTTAAAGAGCTTGTCAGAATATGTTGCCCGACCTTGATGCGGAGAGACGCAGAGTTCAGAGAAGGTAAAGACTGTGTGGTGAGTACGGAGGTATTATGCAACACTATGGGTGAGTGGAAACAGGAGAACAATATGCTGTGGCTCAACATGACAAATGTGCTATAGGAGTATTTATAAATGATAGAGGTGAGCTGTTGCAGGTTTGGCAGAGTGCGCTCAGATTGATTTATAGCAGCGCAAGGCTTATTTGTTATCTGATGAGGACTCAGATGAGATAAGCTTAATATCGGCATACTGATTCTCCTTTGTTTCTGTACAAGACCACAGTTACCCCTGGAGATGCGAGGACGGGGTCACACTGTAAACGACTGCATTTTCACAAAAGTGTGTACTTCACCAGAGAAGGCGTTATTGGTGTTGAGGACGTAAATCTCTTCCCGCCCGTCTCCATCGATGTCGCACGCCGTCACTCCGATGGCATTGCCTTGGCGATCTCTCAGGGCGTAGAAAGGAGAGCTGCGGTTGTCGACGGCGATGTTGACGAGTCTCCTCACCTGCTTGTCGTACTTTAACACCAGGTTTGGGCCGTTGTAGCTGTGAACAGACACCAGAGGAAAGTTTGAAGCCTAAATGAAGCAGAGCTTTGGTTTTTTTGGGACATTTGAAATGTTGTTTTAATAAAGACTTGATACAATTAAATAAACTTATCAAGCCTCTGTAACCTTTTCCTCGTCATCGCTAGAGGCAACATTGGCATCTGCAGAGGAAGTAGAAACGACTACTCCAATCACACGTCAGCCGTCGAGCCTTTCAGTTTAACCTAAAACACTCCACTAACGTAAGAAGTCAAGGTCAATATCAGTGCAAAATAAGTTTAACACCAGCTCTAAGATTCTTCTAATCCCTAATGAAATTACACCCTCCGTGAGGCTTTGTGACATCCTGTCCAGGATACCTGCTGAGTACAATGTCTTGGCTAGAAGACATTTATTAAGCAGGGTCATTTTCCATCTATATTCTATTTAGCAGTGAGAAATTCATTACTGATTCACCGGACAGAGGAAGGTTTGCCAAACTGTTCTCATCAATGGTGCTCTATCAAATCTCATCTGTTTTCATCAGTTGAGTGAGCCTCAGGCTCCCTTGATCTCTCTATTAGTCTTTTGCCTTTGTCTTCAACCTTTGGTATGAAAATCTTACGCACGTTTTAGGTCTTTGATTTCAAATCAGATATCGGTACAGTATTTAATTAACTGCTCTGCTAAAAAACGATTTTGATCTGAGAGCTGGACCCACTGGCCACATACGAGCAACCTTTAGGATTTTATCTCGCCCCACTACTCACCCAGCTACGAACAACTCCAGGTCTCCGTCTCCGTCCACATCAGTGACGGCCACACCGTAGTTGAGCTGGGTGGGGTTATTGTCGTAGTCCGGAGGAAGAACAGTCTTGGTTATTGCTGAGAACATGGGCTCTGACCGCTGAGCCGTAGAGAGGGCAGGCAGGAACAAACTCAGCCACAATAGCATCCTCACCTAAGGGAAAAAACACACTGCTCTATGTATGTTATGCATGTTTGGGTGTTTGTCGACATTCATATGTGCAACAGCAAATTCACACACACCCCTCTTGAAGACAGCACACATTTCAGTGTTCAGGCAAAAGATGGTTGAAAAAAGCGTAAGTGTGAAGGACACTTGCAAACAGTAACAGTCGCCCTTGTTGCTAATTCTACAGATCCATTGTGAGGCAAACACCGGCCCTGTTATACTCAAACATAAAGATGGAGATATATCGCCGCAATAAGCAGCAATCTGCGGTGTTAGATCTCAACAACCCATCACATGCAGACAGTCTGGGGATTTGCAGGACAGGAAATCTATACATGGAGCAGAGCTTCATGCAGGGACCAGGAAAGTACAGAGAAAGCGTGTATGACGGGAGGCACTTTAGGAAAAATGAACAGATATTAATTGGAAAAGTGTTTTTGGATAAAAAGGTTAGACTGAATATAAGTATCCTTCTAGCTGCCAGTGGGTGAGTTAGCAGCTCAGGCAGGTACAGGTGGGATTTCTGATGCATAAAAAACGAAGGAAAAAAAAGGAAGGTCACCTCCCTAAGGCTAAAATAAAACTCATCATCAGCCCTGCAAAACTTTACAGAGACAGCACATTCTCACTAAATGGCACATACAAGCTGACAGCTTGATTTGCTCCGCCTGTGGATTTATGAACGCAGCCTTGGCCATAACACTCATTCCCTCCATGCTGCCGTTGAGCCTCTCCCATCTCTGCTCCCACGCGGCTGCAGATTCCCCAGGTGTCCAGGTGATGTATGGCTCTTTAACATCTGCTTCAACAATTTAATTTAAGATAAAACTACATTGATGTTTAAAGGAAAAACTAGTGGAGAGAGGAAGCACCTCCGCTGACACCTCCAGAAATATGGCCTGGGATAATGCTAGCTCACCTGGCAGGCCGCACAGCGATAACGCCAGGCTGGAGCGCTGCCAGTAGCGTGACTGTGGCTGTTAGCGAGAAGGGTTAATTAACAACACTGCGAGCTCAACGTGAGACGGGACGCGATGACAAATGAGCTGAATTCCAGTTCAGACTACAAGAAGCAGCTCCACAGACTTGCTCATATGCTCCGTGTCAGATGGGGCCAGTGAGTCATAAATTAAAAAGTGGGGAAAAGGAAACTTAAGGAGAAAAGGAAAAACGTGTTGGAGACAAACACTTTTTCAAATGTATTTTCATATGAGCATGGACGTGGAAAAACCTTTTAAAACACACAATTAGAGAACAAAGCAATTCATTTTTCACACAAGCAGCTGAACTCGGACAGAAAAGAGAGTTTCTTCATGTGCTTTTTAGCTCAGCCTCATCCAAAAACAGAAAGCAGCAACGTAATAATTTAGCCATGAAAAGTAACATCATGAAGGTAGAGAGAGGACAGATGGGTGCGTGGAACCAGTAGACAGGAAAGGTGTAGTAGCACATTACTCCGTCAAGGACATTCGCTGCAGCAAAACCAAGACGTCCAACTTGAGTCACATAGTAAAATTGCAATGTGACTTTTCCACAAGCAGTGATTCTCAAAACACTGATGCATTCACTGGAGTTACACAACGTGAGATCGGCAGGCTCAACAACAGTCCATCCTACTATGAACCTAGACAGCGTCACATAAAAGTAGTCAAACCCCGTTAAATAGCCCTCGAAAAATTATAAGCAGAAACGCTTTCGATTTGGTTATTTATGTTGGCATTAAGAGGCCATTACCACAGCGTGCAACATCAGCATGTGTTTTCTGGAGCGTTCAAGCCCAGCACTGAGCCTGATAACACTGCGACAAAGAGCCAACGTCTTCAGCTTCAAACACACAGTGTTGGAAGCTTGGGAAGGACACCCTGACTGCAGAACCACACACACACACACACACACACACACACACACACACAAAGTACTGTGATGCGTCCAGTGTATTACACTCAGCAAACACTCCAATTACCAATTACCATCAATGTTAAGCCCAATAAAACACACAATACAACTCACATCTCAAAACACTGAGTATGTTAACTATGTGTAACATTTCTAAATAAAACCTTCTATCAATTTTTATACTACTAGTAATATGATTAAATTTTACTCTATAGTCCTTCACTTAATAAGCTAAATGTATCTCATTAAGCAGAAAAATATGCAAACGATTTTAAACGCACATAACTGCTGTAATAAAGGCACAAACAAGAGTCTCTGTGCATATTTAATTTTGGCTTCTACACATCGGACGTGTTTAAGGGGAAATAACAACTTACTCCGCAGCAGTTAATGTAAATCCGCGTTCTGCTCTCTAACTGAGAGACGCGACACGCAAACATCCCGATCGCGGTTATGATTTACGAGGAAGTTGCGTTTAAATAGGACAGAGCTGAACTTTCTGTCGGATGTTATCAGCAGCGGATCCCAGCGGAGCTGCAACATCAGCAGCAGCAAAACTCAGGTACTCACTGATGTAGAGATGCTCAGAAAGTCCGACAGATCCTCGAGCAGCTGACAGCAGGACGAGACGGAGATAAACTCGGCTAATTGCGCTGTGGAGGCTGCAGTTATCTCAAGGGTTTCCCCACTTATTCCCTTTACACAACTTACTAAAGAGTTGCTTTATGAAATCGCTCGTGTGGAATATGAGCCAATCAGCGCGCGGCTTGCAGAATAGTTCAACTGGCAGCCAATGGCGGAGCTGGGAAGCAGGCGGTGGGCGTATCTCCAGGTGTTAATTACGATACGGAGCAGGGCACAGCTGGAGCTGCGGAGCTCACCTCTTCTGTCTAGGTCCAACAGGATCGAGAGGACAGATCTGTTTGTTGTTTTTATTTTGTTTGCTAGTATTGTTTACGTCACACAGATCTATCTGTAGCTGTATTAGTTCATGTTTACATCTGTTTGACGTTCAAGACGTTCGAGAAAGTTAAAACGCTGCAGATGTCATAAGCGTCAGAAATCGATATCTGAAGGCTAGGATGGGAAAAAAAACACATCTATTCATCTCCACTGTGTTCTGAAAAATATACCCATGCAGTAATAATCAATTCACAAAATCTTTATGTTTGTCCCAAATGTCCATGTTTATCTCTGAATTGTTGTATGAAGTTTAAAGTTTGATGAGTTGACTAAAGTTAAAGTAAAATTAAATGAGCTGAACAGACGAAGCAGAGACCTGTTTTACTCGTAGGTGACACAGCATTACATTACATTTGCAAAATACAAGCATCAATAACAATGACTCTCAGACATAATGGATAATTGTTCCTTTGAGTGATGAAAAGTTAGTGTTGTGTGTGTGTGTGTGTGTGTGTGTGTGTGTGTGTGTCAGAGTTTGCAGGTTTACTGCAGCCAGATGTATAATTCTCATGTCATGCTCTGCTGAGTCCAGCCTCCCAGAGACCCCCAGTGAAATGAGCTTGTGGGTGCGCGTGTGTGTGGTTGAGCACAGCTCGGTGAAATGAGATGTTCACATCTCAAGGACGTCTCCCACCATAATTTAAACCCACTGGTGCTGGAAGACTTCAAACTGAAAATGCTGAAGTCATAAACAGTGCACTTCTGTCTTTACTGTTATTGTCTGTGATCTGCTGGTATAAATCCTCAGGCTGGTGGCTGCGACGCGCACAGAGCAAAGAACGGAAACGTCGCGCTCATCCTTGTTGTGATTACAGGCTATAAAATTAAGTTAAAGAGCCCAAGTCAACACAGCTTTTACTTATTTAGACGGCGTGTTGCAGTTTATCTGCTCCATTTGATTTACAGGTGGCAGAGTTTTATGATAAGGACACAAAACGTTAACGGTTGGAGGAAAAAAAAAGTCCTCCAGGCTTGACACTCTGCAGAGCATGATGCCTTTCGCTATTTCCTCCCTGATCTACCGCCTCTCACAGCAGGCAGCTGAATGTTTTTATTTATTAAGGGACAAGCAGACATCTATCAGCACTCAGCTGAAGCCGGTGACAGGGTGTAGTGTGACTTTGAAGCAGAGAATGATTGTATTCCTTCCCCAGGGGCATGCTGGGACAAACCCCAGACATGATGTTGTGCTTTGTGACTGTTTCTACCAGCTACACACACTCATCCGGCACTTCTCACCACTTTACCTCACCCTCAGCCGTCACCAAGGTCACACACCCCCCTCCACCCTTACTGATGCGCCCTGATCTTAAAATAGAGCTTCTTTAAGTGAAGATGAAGAATGTAAGAAGCTCAAGGGAAGAACGAGGAAGGGAGGGGTTCCTACTACAGCATGAAGAAACGTCCCCTTTCCTCTTTAAGCGCTGCTGAAAGATATATAGGGCTCGAGCATCATGATGAATCCCCTCCGTGGTGGATAGGAGAACACTTCTCAAATCATTAAGCTTTAGTAATGGTCCCGTTGCTGCATCCCCCCTGGCAGGGTTGCCTGGCGTTCACTCCTCTGGCTAACTGGCCTGCTGGCTACCTACAGATCCCCACTGCTGCCGCCGGGCTATACCCCAGCTTCAGCTGAGGAGGACTCGGCTTCCTGGGGCGATGTTTACACCCAGATTTCATCAGTTGAAAATTTTCGCTTCTTCTCAGCAGTTCTTGGTTCTTTTAGGAATATTTAGTAAGTGAGTTTTTCCAAAGATTTTAAACTTAAACTCTAAATGCAATAAATGTATTACTTAAATATGTAAATAAAAATCTGAATGCATACTCATCAAGCTTTCATAATAATGGTGTATACAAAATATGTTTTTAAGTAATAGTAAAAAAGACAAAAAACCTTCATGACTGATGGAGAGACCTGCAGCATCTTAGAGATCTTGGCCATTACGGAGCACACTTATTAAACATTTAGGGCTGATGAAAAACAAACTGTGAATTAGATTTGCAGTTATGCGAGTCTATTTTCAGGTCCGTTGTCCTGCTGCATCAGTAAACCTCTAGTTGGCCTCAGCTGGCAAACAGCCACCCGGACACTGCGCTGCGTGATATGAGGACATCGGGTTTCGTGCATGGTCGCCTCGTGAACAGAGATGTTAAACGGCTCTAACGATGTTTTTGCCGCCATCCTTGCCGCGGTGGGTTCTTTCATGTTGTTCCTGCATCTGTGTCAGATGCTGGGTTGCTTCTTCACACACACAGTGAGCTGCTAACGTCAGCCAGCTAAAACTTTAGACTGTGCAAGCTGTTTACAGGTCCACATTTCCATATGTACAGTATGATGATCCCAGCTGTAGGGAGGAATTAACCAATATTAGTTGTGTTAAGGATCCTGAGACTAACTGTTTAATTACATTTTACGTCTCATTGTTAACGCAGCTTTAAGCTTGAATGTCTGAAGTTGTTCTGTTTCTTGCTACATGACATAATGACGATAATAACAAAACGAAGCAAAAAACTTCACGTTACGGTTTTGCCCAGAAAACTTTGTGCAGCTGAACCGTTCATTATCCTCATGCAGTTTTTTTCCATCCTGTTTCATCTCAAACTGAGAATGAAAACATTCGATTTTCTGTGTGGATGAGCTGCAGCTCGGATCTTTGAGCCTCTACTGTACTTTAGCCTCCAGGGTGCGAGCCCATGTGCTGCAGCGTGAATCGGCGTGACTGCGTTTCTCTCGCACACACGTGTACACACATACTCACATACGGGGATATAGGTTTAGCCAACAGGGTCCTTCATAGATCAGCCTCCCCTGACAGCTCTCTTAAATGTCCTTGGCAGCTCCCCAACCCCCCGATCCTCATTCCCTCTCTGCTCCTGCACCTTCTCCACTCGGGCCGAGCCTCTGATGGATGTTGCCATATTTCTCTGTCTCTCTCCTCTGGAATCCTTTCATAACCACTGGCTCCTGTAATGCGTGACACAATCTGTATATATCCCATTAAGTGTCACTTTTTGAATGAACCTGTTTCTCATGCAGAGGCTTGAAGCTGACCAACTCCTTTAAAGTGGAGATAAATACCTCAGAGCTGACCCCGTGCCAGCCTTTTATACACTATTACACCTTACAAAGCCTCTGACTTTACAGTATATTTGACTTTAGACGCTGAGAATTATTTGCATCATCTGCTTTTTTGGTTTCCCTCTCCACAACAACAACTCGTCTCCTGAACTCGGCCGTCATCACAAGACTGTGAGAAATTACACTGAAAAAACAATGTTTGTTTTCTCTTCACCCTCCACAGTCCACAACTAATATTTGTTGTTTTGTGTTTTTTTTATACATGCTGCTTTGCTATCAATCACATTTTTAATTTAATGTATGAAAATGTGATTTATGTTGCTCAGGCAGAAGATATAAATCTATTTCACAGTGAGGGGGAGTTGGGGAATAAGGGTTGCTGATGTTTCCTTATTGATTGGCTGACTTAATAGTGTTTGTTCTTTATAGCTGATCTCAGGAAATAAAAGCTAATAAATAGTTGGGGATGACTTCTGTCACTGTGATGCGCACGAGGATGAGAGGAGAGAGTCGGGAGAAAAGAACAGAATAGAAAGCAGTAGAAAAAAAGGTTCACTGTAAAGCTGTTAAAATAAATTACATTGGAGGAAGTGATAAACACATTTTCTGTTCATCTAGATATAATTAAGCTTTCTATTTTTTGTGTGCAGCTCTAAAGCGAAGCCACAAAGTCACACAGTGTTTTCGTCACTTTTCCATGAAGCTGGGTCAGAGCTGAAGGCTCAGACAGTTCTGGTGACTGAATTGAGCGATAATACACTTTGCTTCTAGGTATCACTGCCCTTCGCATGTTGGAAGAGCTAACCTTTATTGACATCTCACCATAGTGTCATATGTGACAGAACATGACGTTTCCTTGTAAACCCAGGAGCCTCATGGTTAAATGTCAGTCCCAAGTCATTTAGTTCCTGGTAATGCAGAGTGTCAGGCCAGTATTTGCTCTGAGACTGTTTTAAAATTCTTTGAGGATTTGTCAAATTGATTTGAAAACCAAACTGTAGATAATGCCGAGTATCAGGATGTTTGAAGGAGTGATGAGAGAAATTCATCTTGACATGTCACGTTAGGGGAAAAAGCAAGAAATGACTTCAGGCAACGCACTTGACTATGTTATATAAATACATTAACGCCACAACACGCTTGAATTGAAGAGCAACTTCAAAATCATCAACAAATTTCTGTGGAGCATAAATCAAGCATAAGCTACGTCCATCCCAGCTTAACCTATAGAAGAAATGCTAGAAAGACCTCAGATCAGCGCGTTCAGCTTCTGCCAACTTAGTCCACACTGAGAGGAGGAGAGCAGAGCATAAATCCAGCCCATTAGCCCTCAGGTCTGCAGATGACAGTTCCCGCCCCGTGGCTGATGTAAACCAAACTTGCCGTTCGGAGATAAAGAAGCCTGTCAAGCAGCTGCAACCACCTTGGCCCCCTGTCACCCTCCCTCTGTGATGCGCTGGCATTAATAGCAAATCGATTGTAAATGAGGACAATGGAAACAAGTGAGAAACAAAAGGATGCATCCATCTCCGGTGGAGGGATGTACAGAGAAAGATGGTGAAAGACAGGCGGATGTGAGGAGGTGCCTGATAGAAACGCTACAGTCTATGATCAGTATGTGTCCCTGGCTGAGGATCAATATCAGTACGTAGTTATGGATGACCCAGGAAAAGACATGTAGCAGGTTTCACATGGTGCTTGTGCTTCCAGTCACAAAATACAAGGGTTTGCTGCTCCTTTGTAACAAACCCTTTATAAATCTTTTAATATTCAATCTCATGTTTACACCTTTGATTGTGGTGGTGGTGACATGTGACAAACGTCTGCCCGTCTACAACCCTTCTCCAAATCAGCTGATGATGGGAGTAATGAGCTCAGTTTCAGCTCATCATGCTTAATAGTGTATCGATCTCAGGCTGGAAGAAATGACTAAATCATCTCCCTAGTGAACCTGTGTCATAGCGAACAGCCCAGATTCATTACGGTACATGTTAGACACAAACTCTTTAGAATATTGGCCTCGTGGCCAATAAAAAAAAAATCCATTTGAATTCAGAGGATGAGAGTTTGGGCCGAAAAGTGATGATTGAGCGACAAAGTTTAAACATATGTTCTGTTCTCGTGCCGTTGCTGGCAGTCTGAGTCAAACTCTCTCCTTCTGCTGTGCTTCTGTTGCCATCACCATTCGCGAGGTAATCAGCCATTCTCCTGCAAGGTAATTCCTGCTCAGAAGTGCATGTGACCGACGCCGCGGAAATTCATTTTTTGGTTTAATTTCAGGCCTATTGATCGTGGAACGCTTTACGGCTGCATGACATCCATAATCACAACAATGGTGTGACAGCGCAGATAAATAATGTGGCAAAGGCACGCGGAGAAGGAGGGATGTAGGGATGAAAGGGAAGCAGAACTGAAAAAGGAAGATTCATCTCTTACTGCATTCTGTAATAATTACTGAGCCCCACCGTATTACATCCTCCCAACTCCAGCCCCTGCACCTGATGGATCTCCTCTCACAGACCATAAATTAGTTTTCTTCCCAAACTTATCTGAAATCTGTTTGTTTAAGCATCCATTAAAAGAAGGATAGAGTCTCTGGTAATTACCACAGCTACTGTAATATCTGTAATTATTATGATTAGTGGAGCAGAATTAAGTTAGTGCTGTAGAAACCATGAGGGACCAAAACCGCGGCATGATTATGAGATTTTGCATATGCTAACGTTGTCGTTGGGAGCGAGCAGGAGTGATGACATGAATACAAGTTGATCCAGGCAGCAGCGGATGCATACTGAGAAACACAAAATTATCAGACCACAAATTTTAATTGTAAACGTAGAAGCATGAAATGACTTTTTTCCTGGTGGCGCACGTTGACCAAGACACAATATCCCACTGGCTATTTCATTTTAATTTAGATACTTGCAGATATTGCACACGTTTTATAAGGTATTTGTAGAAGCACGCACACGCTCCCGGCGCAGTGTTGAGTCCTTTTCTCTCCAATGAGCGTAAACGCCCATTTCAGCGACACTAAGAGCCAGTGTGGTCTGTGTTTATGGGGGCAGAGGCTTGAAGAGTCCAGGGGGCCCGTCAGACTATCAGCGGAGGCCACAGCAGGTCTCTGGCCTCAGCTCGGTGTGTACACACTCTGTTTATGTGTAACTGCATCACGACATTGCTCAATTTTACCTGCCCCCAGTTCAGGAGCTCCTGTAAAAGCTGCTTTATTTATGCCATATAACGACACGTGGTGAGCTGAAGTTCAAACCGTGACCTTCCATCGCGTACATTCACTTAGATGATAATGGTGTCTAGTAAACAGCGGTGCTTAAAGCTTGCGTCCTCTTGTTGCTGGAGTCTCAGAGGCCGACAGCTCCCACTCATAAAATGTCTCCAGTCAAAAAGGCGATAAGGATGCTGGGTTAATGCGGCTTGGCTCTGAGCTCTGTTTGTGAGGAGGCGGAGAAGCCCCGCTCGTCTCTCAGAGCGGATACTGTGGCAGGACAGCGCGTTAAGGCAGAACAAGTAGCTGAGAGAAAGGAGCTGATACTGAGCTCGTACCAAAGCTGCGACGTTGCAGGTGATCTGCTGGTGATCGGTCAAGTGACCAGTGATGAGTCGCGAGCATCATTCACTCTGCGTTGCGTGGACTCCCTGCGGCTGTACGTGAATAGTTACACGCTGAAACACAGATTGGCATCGAAACTGTTTCATCTGGAAATGAGTTGTATAGAGCACAAGGCTCCACACCGCTGATCATTATTGGTATGTGAGTCCACCCCCAGCCTGTAGTCTTTTTAGGGAGGGCCAGTGACCCTATCATGGACTCGACCTGTTAATAGAAGCAGCCTTTTCTTATCTGCATGCCCTTGGAGTACGCGCCTATTGATATGCCACCTTGACTCTATCTTCATGCCAAGATGCTTCCAATTATGCAAGCCGCTGGAGTGAGGCAGAGCGTGGGCTTCTGCACGCTGAAAACTGTTGTGTGGGTAATGTGATCCCGCCGCTTCTCTCCCCACAGGGTGGTTTTCACACAAGGAGGGGGGATTAACAGAACAGCCAATTCTCTGCTCAACATTTCCCACTTCACCCCTTTACACTCATGACTTCATATTAGGTAGATTGATCTATTTAGTAAATGGCTCATCACCGGGGCCTGAGCTCGGCAACAACCTGTCCACCGCCAGCAGTTCACTACATCAGACAGCACCTGGACATTACTGCTCTGACATCAGCTTCTGTCTCACTCCAGCCAAACTGCTCTGAGGCGGCTGCAGTCACAGCAGCGCTGACAACTTCGCTCTTTCTTCTCCCGTGGGGACTTAATATGAAAGTGTAAACATTTAAGTAATGAAAGGAGAATTCTTGTCGTTTTGTTCTCATTCCCGTTTCGTTTGTTTCTGTCACTTCCAGAAGAGGGCAGCATTTCACCAAATGTTGGCGTGACCGCTTTTCCACGCACTACTCTGCCCACTTCCAGAAAAGCTGCTGTGTAATCTGTCCGAGAGCACGTAGACAGAAGAGATCATCTCGATTCATTCCACACTAAGAAAAATACTGATCATCTCATCCCTTTAATCTCATTCTAACTGTCAAAGGAAGCCATTTAGACTACAGCACGCTTTGTAATATACTGTATCGCTGTGATTTAGGAAACACGCACAATGCAATTTAGAGCAGACACCAGTCACCTCCACTTGCACTGCCTGTGGCCCCTCTTTCTCTCTGAGCTCGCCTCACTTGTTCACCCCCCTCCCCTCCCTCTTCGCTTCTGCTCCACCCTATAATCACGCTGGTTCATGGCTCTCATTTGGAGAGGTATATATATAGCAGTAATTGTCAGGGTGCAGTACGGAGACTGGGCAGAGCGTGTGTACTCTCTCACAGGGATGTTTTGCAGTAAATCGCGTAGCGGTGGGGACTGAAGGGAGTGGGGCTTATGTACGTGCGCAGGCGCATGCACACACAAAGGCTTACTGACTTGCACACAATGCTCAAACAATACACCATGACTACACAAAGAAAACGATACAACTCTACAACCACCTCAGAATAAACTGTACTAATTTGCATGTGTTGTCTTGGCTTCTGTAAGTCGTTTTATCTCACCATTCATTTACTCTCTCAGGCCTGACATGGAAATTGAATATGTCTCATAATGTGTCTCCTCTGAACAGGATAGGGTAATTATGCAAATGCATTCATTATTCAGAAAAGCCTCTTCTTATCAGTAAATATTAACAGTCCCAGGCTCATACATCAGGTGGTCTGCTTGTAATCCGTGTGTTAATGGAAAGAGCAGCACCAGCATGTACACACACACACACACACACACAGTGGAAACAGGTAAATCAGTTATAAGTGGAAGACAACGCTAATGAGCATCCTCATCAGCTTTAGATTATGCAGCAGCAGTTTGAACGTGATTAAAAGCTGGTCATCGTGGAGGCAGCACAAAACCAGACGCTTCCAGTGCTTCTCATTATCAAAGTTTCCTCGTGGCTTTTAGCGAAGACAAGCCTGCTCGATAATCTGGACGTTTGATCACAGAAGCTTCGTCTGTCTGCGCTTGCACTTCAACAAGACGTGACGGCGAAACTCGTTACGCCGTCTAGCTGCTTGTAGCCCGTGTGGACAGGTCTGACATTCATTGAGCGCACACTGTCTCCATTGTGGAGCTGTCTGTGGTCCCTACTGGGTCAGGGTGGGGTGGCAGGGGGCCTCTCGAAGCAAAACACGTGCTGCAAACAGGAAGTGGGCCTGTGAGGATAAAATAAGCCTGCGTGTTTATGAATGCGTGTTTGTTCTTTTTTTTGTGCCTTAACTTGCTTTCTTTGCCGTGTTATGAGTCATCTTGATAAAGTTGTTGGGTTTTTCTTTGGTTGTACACATGAATGAGTCTGCCTGGAGATGTAATCATTGTCATATTCTCTTAAGGCATGTTGATGTGTGAAGTGTGATGATTGTGATTGTAGGTCTTTCTAAGGTAGTGGTGTGTTTTCAGAGAACAGAAACACCGAGTCAACACCGAGTAGGTCGACTTGTCCTTAACTTTATTCTAAATATTTTTATTGGTTGAAATGTTAAACCAATTACAACTTCATATCAACTATGATAATCACCGACGGTCGTTATGCAGTATGTGAACATTTATGTTTGCTTTAAGCATGAAAGGATGCTGAATGTGTACGAGTACACACCGTGAACCCAGGTGCTCTGCTTTCAAGTATTTCTTTCCTGTTTGCCCAGCAGCTGTTTCATCTCAGCCAGTGACCACTTCACAGCCCCACTGTTTTTTTTCTGGGTGGACTTGTCAGCTGTGATCAAGTCAGACTTTTGTTGAGTATAAATTCCCATCCCAGACATAGTTGATTTATCCACCTACCTTTACCAGATTTGATATTTAGTCACACTGTGTGTATTTTTGTTACTGGAACGGCAGGACACCTTCTCAATTCCCAGTGAGGTCCACTGTTTGTAAAGGATTAGGTCACAGAAAAACAGCTTGAAAGGGTTGTTGTTGAGCAGACTAGTCATTTCAGTACAGTCTTGTAAAATAAAGTCTATGTATTCAACCAGCTGCTAATGGCCTTAAAACCAAGGATTTGGTGGAAGTATTAACCACAAGAAAGAGGCAGGAGGCAGAGGACAACAAGTTTTATTGATTCACAGTAATGATGAATGGATGGATTGTGATTTGTTGAAATATGCTTTTAAGCCAGTGTTGATCCACAGTTCTTAAGAGAACGTAACAACTTTTTAAATCTAGATGATAAACAAGTGGGTACAGTTTTTTCTGGTGCTGGCAAAAAAGTTTGAGATGATTTGATGTCATCCTGTATGTATCACAGCTGAAAGCATCCTCAGTCACATCACATGAAATGTTATATTTACTCTTTCGATGAGGTCAAAGTCCCTGAGAGGAAAGCTTTCTATGAATATAAGGGTAGATAAGCTCCATGCAGCTCACACTCAGAATCTTTAATCAAATAAAAGTAATAACTGGCCATGAAAAGCAGGAGCCCATTCCTATGCATATAGCACGGCTAAAAATACAGTCACATAATGCAAATAGTTCCAACTTAGACCATGTAGCTTCATATAATATTAAATAACACAGAACATGTTATTGGAATATGAAGCACAGAACAAAAGAAAAGCATGAACCTGAATCTGCTTAGTTCTGTGTCTTTTCCATGTGTCTTGCAAACTGTCCATTGCAAAAACATCTCTAAAGTTTTTATCACGCAATAAGCCAAACGCGGTAGACACGTTTTACAGTAAAAATCCTAATTAACACCAGTTCCGTATTGTACGGAAAACTGAGTTGCGTCACTGTTTTGTGCGAAGCGAAAAGGTTCCTTCCTCAGCTGAGAAAGTGTAAAACTATCAGCTCGTTATAGCAGATCCAGCCGAGGTGTTTATTTAGTCTCAGAGACAGATTGTTCTAGTTGTGGAGCTGTGCTGTCAGTTTTTGTGGTTGCTGTACGACTGCCTGCCAAAAGCGTCCGCTGATAGTAACAAGTGTATGTTTGTGTAAGACTTTCTCCAACCTTCCGTCTCTTTCTTTCTATCTTACTTTCTCTGTCTTTCTTCCAGGCACAGTTTCCTTCACTGTGACTCTCAGATGCTCAGAATCTTTCTTTGTAGTTTGGCTAAAGATGGAAATTCAGATTCTTGCTTTCCATGATTCCCGAAGTAACAACTCTGTCGTGTTTCCTTATAAAGCACATGCTATAGTCCTAATCTTAACCGTAACTTTGAGTCTAACCCAAGCACACATAATTAGAAGACATTTTATATGCTCTCTAAACCCAGCCTGCTTGCCTGCCACAATGCTGTGGTTTTCTCAGGCCGTTTCCCCTCCCATGTGAGACACAGGCAGAGCAATCTGTACAGCTACTCTGTTTTAATAGAATAAAGTAAATCAAGAATTATTCATCTGCATCATGGAAATATTCTACAGTAACTACTCCTGATTTCTCCCTGGTTAATTATGTTAAAAATGAATAAATATATTGAGCATTATTAGTGAAAGCCAAGCTAACAAACATTTTTCTGTGTAAGTGTAAATTCCATGAATAAATAAAGCTATTGCATAAATAGTACACTGAATATGAAAACTATAGATGAACCCTATATTTCACTTTCTGAAAAGTAAAACACAATAAGATGTTTTGTATATAAACACCCTGAAAAGTAAACTTGCTGTTTGGTTAAAAGCACATGGGGGGAAATCAGAATACTGATGTTTAAAAGTTAAAGTGCTTTGTTTCATAAAAATATTTTTCTTTCCTACTTTAGATGAGAAGCAAAACGTTGTAGCATGACTACACTTAAAACAATGATGGTAAGCAGTTATAAAATATCTTATTAAATGCAATAGAAACCTGTATCTGTACAACACTGTTCACCTGATATGTAGTGAGGTTAATAAAACATACAGTATTATTACAGAGCACCAATATTTAGCACAGTGACAAATAATCAAATAGATGATAAATTGGGGAATAAATAAAGCTTGTCTTGCTACAAGTGCATTAAATCACTTGTTTGGCAAAGAACTCACAATAATATCATTTTTCAGATATTCGTGTTTTTTGTCATGGGAATTACGAGGCAGCTTCCCTGTGGTGATTTTACCAGAGGTATAGAGCCATTAAGGCCTTTAAGTGTATACATTTTAATTAACTAAGTAACACAAATCAGTCTGTAAGAATATCAAATTTCCTCTAAAAAACACACTGAGGCACCTGATCCACTCTGATTGTCTGTTCAAGTTAAAAGTTGAGTTTTGCTGTGCTGATAAGATGCTCTTATAAATATTTCATCCACATGTGTAAGGAGGAAGAACAGCATTTTGGGTATTCTTTGTTACTGCGTTGGTCCTAAGGTCCCAAGGGCCTGGGGCCACTATCCTCAGGCCACCCTGAGTAGTCTCCGGGCCTTACTGAAAGGCTTTTGTGCTGGGCCCTGGGGTGGGCTACAGAAAGTTGTTAGTGATTTGCCTCTGGTGCTCAAACAGGTCTTCAGTCTCTGCACTGTATGCGTCACCTGTGTAAGAGAAAACAACGTAACTGCAGAGTAACAGAAAAGAGACATGCGGATGAAAGTGACAGAGGCAAAGGCTTTCATGTCCTCACCTGCATGACATCCATACATGTAAATTCTGTGGCCGTCATATTTACACCGACATCTCATGACATTATTCATAAAGTCAGACTCAGCCATGTCCATCGAGGGGTTGACTTCCACCTACAACACCACACAATCATACATGACTTGAGTTCACAACAGGCCTGATTTACTCTATAACAACAGATGTTTATGACCTCATGACTCGTGTGTGACAAACAGAAGAGAATTTATCACTTTGTTGCTCTCACAGACTCAGAGCTGCTGGATGTAAAAAGACAGTTATTAAACAGCTCACATGACTGCTACCGCTACAGTTACGTTTTCTCACCATTAACATGACTTTTCCAAACAGCGTTCCTAATCGTAACACACTGTGTCATGGGCTCAACATTGTGATAAATTACTTAACATAGTGATAGTGAAATGCCTGTTTTCACCATGAAAAGTGCTGGATGTGTATAAAATATTTTAACGTTCATGAGAGCATGTAACAAAGATACTTGTGCCCACACAAACGTAGTAACTGGCCAGCTGAGCAGTTATGCAACTTTACGGCCGTGATTCATGGAATGTGGTTATACCACAGTTTACACCACAGTTCCTGCAGGGCAGAAATGTGCTACTCACACTCACACAGGTATGTGATAATATGGACTGATTTAGCCTGAAATGTAAATCTGTTGCAATAAAGTCGTTATACATACAGAACACATGTTTATATGTCTGAGATAGGTGTTATTCTCTGTGCTACAGTCCACCGTGCTAATAGTCTGTCATTTGCAGAGTGGCTGATATGACTATTCTCTAAATCTGGTCTGGTGATAATATTCAGAAGCCATTTAGTGAAATAGCTGCTCTGCAAACTGCTACCCACCCACTTTAAATACATGTTGCATCTACATGGAAGAGGAAAGCAAAGTGCACTAAAAAGTAAAAAAAAGCCCTAAATGCATAAAAATGCTCTCTCAATATTTCTGGGTAAATTACAGCGTTGGGTCAGAGCGTAGAGGCCGTTGCAGGGGCTGGTTCAGTGTTGCTCAGTGAGAAGGTGATAATAAACATAAATTCCTTGGTGCTAAATTAGTCATTCCTAATGGAGTTGCTGTTTGATTGAAGGGAGGCGATAGTTACTTTGGGTAATTGGTGTGTTTTATTAGCGCTGGGTGGGTCAAGGGTAGGTTGGCCAGGCGCCCTCTGAACTTTACTAGATACATGAAAGGACTCAGCTTTTACTGCAGCTCTCCTCATCTCTGCTGTTAGTACGTTTCCAGTTGCACAGCCTCTGTAAATTACAAACTCCTTTCTTGCTAATCGCAGCTAAATTTGGATGTGATTCTTCAAATGACCCTGACCTTTTCACCTTCAGTACTTCTTCCAATTTCCTCTTCTCATCTATTTCCACTCTATTTCTGTCCTCCCCTATCATTTATGCCTACTCTGTGCCTCCACATTGTCCTGTAGCAGTGTACTTCATAATTACAGCCCGCTCGACATGCTTTAAATACCTCCAGTCGGCACATGCATTTATGTGTGTCACGTCTACTATGAGTAAATTAAATAAATCCAGCTTCAACTGGGAGCAGAGAGGTGTAATTACAAAGGCTGAGTGTGACCTCTCAGACAAACTTGGTAACAACAATAATTATGAGATAAGTAAGTTGCACCGTAACTGGTCTCGCACAGCTGGGAGGTAATTAGCAGCATGCTAAGATCTGAGGACTGCTGCATACCATGGGATCAGTAGTTTTGGAACTGAATGGAGCATAAAGCAATATGGAGTCCTTGATGTGTTTCAGTAACCACTGACTGGACTGATGGACCCGCATCCACGTAATGACAGACAGAGGAGTAGTTGAGTTGATCACTGTGAAAAGGGGGCTGGTTGGATTTAACAAAGTAGGTGGAAACCCCAACCATACATGAGGAAGGCCACACTGAGCGTCTGTGAAGTCTCTCTTAGTAATTAAACCTTGGCTTAAAAGGATCGTTAAACATTTCTGTTCTGCTAAGAGTTAGATGAGGAGAATAATTGTCTCATGTTCGTACGTTCAATATAAATCTCTAGCCAGCAGCCTGTTGGGCTTAGTTTAGCAGAAAGGTTGTAAAGGATGAAACCGCTTAGCTCTGTCGAGTGGTCCAATATCTTCCAGCCAGCATCACAAACACCAGTTTCTTCCTTGGACCACTTTTGCTTCCTATGCCACCTTCTCAGGTTCCTTTTACCTTTCAGTGATCATAACGTTATGCCTGACGCACCCATACAGAAGAGGACGAATTAGAAACGCAAAACGTCTTCTGACCTGAAAGATGTAGTCTCCTGGTCGTACGTCTGTCATGTCAACCCACTGACAGTCAATATCGTGGCGGTAGGTATCCCAGCAGCCCACAGAAATGCCCTGGTCTCCCATGTTATAGCAAGAAAACCGCTTCTGAAGTCCTGCCACACATACACACACCATCATTATAAATCACAACATCAAAGCTCATTTAATGCTTGGCATTCCCTGTTATTTTAAAGAGTCCTTAGCTTCTTGAATTGTGTTAGACTACATATAAACGCTTTTTCATATGAGCTATTTCATCCATGATATAACAAGTAAATGGAGAGTGAACAAACAACAACAGCAGCGATCTAATACATTAACCACAAAGTAAAAATCTAAAGAGCTGTAGCTGAAATACTGATATTAATTTCCTGTCACTAATGGGAAACAGTATTTTACTGGGACTCATGAATAGTGGTGAACATTACCATCGGGGCAATACGTGTCCTCCAGACAGAAACTGGCCTTGTGTCCCTCTGCAACCCTCGTGCCATTCAGAGTCAGCAGGTCGTAATGGGTGAACACCTCGATACTGTGGTAGTGCCTATGACGACAGAAAGGAAATTCCATGTGAGAGTAAGCATGCGTGTGTACTTGTGTGTGCGTGTTTACGCTGACTGAACACTGGCTCCCTATGGTTTGTAGCCTAATGACCTCACTGCTTGAACGCGAGTGTGGGTGTCACCGCGACACCTCTCAAAGGGGCTTGTTTTAGCACCATCAGAGCTGTTTACTCAATGCGAGTGAATGGGCTGCTTTTAAAAAACATACATCTGATGTGTTTTGTTAAATTAAACCGAGGTGGACCCGACCATGAGAGTCTAACCTTTCCTTTGTATTACACCCAATCTGCAGCGAGCGAATTGGTTCAACCGTCGTTGCACAGACACTTGCTGCAGCTTGTCTAATAAATCTGAAGAGATGGCAAAACACTTCTCAGCCACCCATAACTCAGAGCGAAGCATTTCACACAACCGGCACTGTGGGCTTCAAATAACCAAAAAGTATCACCTACTTTAACTTACTGAAATGGGGAAAGTGAGAGGTACTGTGCAGCGTAATGTGTAAAAGTGAACCTATGTCATCTATTTACAACTAACACGCTGCTGAGGCCCAGTGACAGACAAAGTCTCTTATGTCTAATGCCCCTGTTGCATGCTACCTGCTGACCTCACATGAAATCATAGACCCACGGGCACAGAGATCACGCTTCAGCATGTTTTCTTCCCTGGTTGCAATTGAATGCAATTAAATTAAATATAACTGAAATTACTCCAAATGGTGGAAGTAGGTCATTGATGCACATATGAGCAGTTTTGAACTAGGAACACGTGTTTGTCTGGACGTTTTGACAGCCTCTTAAAACCCACAATTCACCACATATCCAAAAGACACCATTCTGAACATTTCTTTCAGGTGCAACAATACACACACTGACGCAGTGGACCACCTCTCTAAACCTGTCGTAGATGCTCTACCTGTGACACTGGTGCCAAGTCCAGCTCTCTTTTGATGCTTTGGGCCGGAAATCAGACCGACCCAGATTCATGATGCGGGAGGAGAAACGCAGTAGCCGCCGGTGGCCATATGGCCAGTTCATCCTGGCAGCAGATGAGGAGAGACAGTTCTCTTCATTGGCACAAGTCAACAGGTGGAGGGGCCTGTCTTCTAGGTAAGCTGTCTCCTGGACCAGCTGGGCATCCAGAACAAGGTCAGGTGCCGCTGAAGAAGATCAATGAGAGAGGTTAAATTAGGATTCGAACAGATTCCCTTTAACTTCACATGAAGATGTTGCGACTTACTCTCTGAACAGCTGACCCCAGCGGCCTTTGTTCCACCTCCACGAGGACAATGGACATGGCTGTTGCGGCGACATTGTTGAACTGAGAGCTCAGTGCCTACACAGTGAGTTCCACTGAGGATCACATCAGCTGCACTTGGGTTACCAGGCCAGTACCAGGTCTCCTGTGAAAAAAGGGGAAAACATGAAGAAGACATGCAGAACTTCTTAGGTGTTGCATTAAGGGGCAGCGTCATAGCTCATTGTCCACCACAGTGAATACAGGAGATGTGACAATGGATTTGCTTCTATGTGTTCAGCTGCTGTGTCATCGGGCCTTTGAGAAAAGTTCCTGCAATGTTTAGTGTCAATTTGAAAATGACCCAGATCAGGAGGTCGCACAGTGATGGACCCTATGTTTGTCAAGGCTGACTATACCTGATGGGCACTGGCAGCAAAACCCAGGCCAAGTTGTCTGCACACCACCATGGCTTCATTGATGCCCCAGTTCTCACTACAGACAGAGCCCCAGCGCTTACGGCCCCCAACCTCCATCAGCACCTCCACGCGTCCTTCTGACGGAACTCTTCCACCGGCAAGCCGTACCTGAGAGCCACAAGATTGAAGGGATTAAAGCGAAGATGTGCTACAACTGAAAGCCAATAAGTGTTTGTTTGTTCACGATGTAGGTTTTCTACCGTGTTCTCTATGCCAGTCTTGGGGATGTTGCAACGCACTGACGCATCCTGGCTGTGTTTAAATATCCATGGTTGGACTTCCTGGAAGTAGCAGTCCAGGAGGGAGCGTTCTGACCCCATACACTGGACGCTGTTCATATGAATAGGTCCTGTACCTAAAAGGGCAGGAGATGTGGTGGATTCAGAGACAACGCTGATAAACGAAGCAGGAAAATTCAAAAACAGAGGAGAATGGACATAACCACTGGGCAATAATTTTTGTGCAATGTTTAAGGCCAACCAGATCAGACACAACAGCATTAGAAGACTTTATCATGCAACAAAGCATCCAACGAGCTTTCTCAACTTTAGCGTCAAACCAGCAAAGAAACGTTCCTATCTGTCAGGACAAAATGCTCCTGCAAGCCAAGCAGCAGCACCGCTAACATCTACTTTGGGCATCTGTCACGCCTCATTACCACCATTCTGTTGCTTTGGGCGCAACAACAACAACAGTGTGCATAGCACCACCCTGGGTGAACAAACAGGGCCAAATCCGTGTCAACAAAACAAGACTTTCACATGTTTCAAGTGTTTGTTTGCTGTTTAAAGCTGTATAATCTCTAAACAAAAAAAGTCTTAAAATTTTGTAAACGTAAACAGCTGCTGCCATTATGGTCGCAGCATATGAAAACACAGTGCAAACTATGGCTTCCGTGTTTATCTTTTTTAAATAAACGGTACAAGCTGCAAACTCTAGACTCTTGTAGCACAGAAATAAGCACAACCAGACCACAAACAACAAAAAAAGAGAGAAAACCCCCCAAAAAAAGGGTGAAAAAGAAGATGGTCGGGACCAGATTGCAGCCTAACCCAATCTGGTTCTGTGTGTTTTAGTATATTGTAGGCCTACTCCCATACTGGTCACCATGCGTGGGTTCATCATATGAAAATGACAAACGAAAACCATTGCCTCTATCTGCTGGGTAAGCACCACAAATGACATCCAAACTCCCAATGTTTAAGTTATCACAACCAACATGGGGTTGTCTTCCTGTAAAATTGAGCTTGATTACAATATAATTAGAACCGGCACGTACCAGCTTTTGGAGAGATTTTAAAATTCATTTTACGCGATGGAAACTTTGGTTGCGCTCTTGATGGGGATAGTACTGATAGCTGGTGGTCAAGAGGGAAACCCTGTTCGTTTGCTCTGAGAAAGTGCACGTGTTTTCGTTAAATAACTGTAGTGTTACAGTGTGTGTTGTGTCTTTGTTTCCATGTTTCAAATTCCTGTCATTGGACGAATTAGTTTCTTGGTCAAATTTAAAATCCCGTCTTGTAAACAGCTTGTAAACAGATGCCTGTGGGTTTGTACATGCATCAAACCGGCGTGTCTTTTGCCAACAGGATTCGAAGGTCTCTTAGTTGTGAGATGGAACATACTCACGTGCAATCAGACTTGAGACTGTGTGTATGAAACGACATTTGCAGTCATAATCACTTGCTGGCAAACTCTACACCATTCTCTCCAGCTGATCAGCCAGCCAACTAAAACACTTTCACATTATCACAGTTGCTCATGATAAATAATTCCACGCTCCGTTTGTTCCACTGCTGACAGAAGAGTTGTTTTTAATTTTCCCATGTGCTGACAGATGAGGTTGGTGAGGTGGTTTTAAAAAAGAATTGGACATTTATTTAAAATTACATTTTAAATACTTCACTCTCAGGACGTGATTATCACTGTGGGTTTGTTCTATCACATGCTGATCCTAATTTAGGCCTTTCCTGCAGCATATAGCCCTGTGTTTATGTGGCCTTTGCACAGATGGAAAATTACATGTCCCAGAAAAAAGTCTTACAGACGACATGTTATAGAAAGGAAGTTGTAAGAGGACTGTGAAAGTCTGATCATCTTACAAAGGCAGTGTGTACAGTACGTAAGTGCAGGACAAGGACAGACAAAATGTAAGGGTGCAGTTCTATGTGTGTGGCCATGCACATCTGTATGTGGGCGTTCGAGGAAGAGTGCAGTACAAATATTAATGTGAAGCTTGTTGGGGCCCTGTTTAATGACAAAAATGCACCTGCTATTTAAGTTCTTGTACTGTATGTGCAAATTAGAAAAAAAAAGGAGAGCGGAATCATGATCAGAGCATTTGGTGATTCATACATATACTGGCATACCTGGCATTAATTAATGCAGCGATGGTGGCAGAAAATAAGACAATGGTTTGGGAAAGCAGAGCCAGGGGAACACTGGAAAAATCAGGCCACAGCATAATCTGACAGATGTTAGCGACAGTACAATGCTTGCGTGAACTGGATTAATAAACCTAGTTAATCCAATGTGCCACTCAGAAAGAGGAAGAATAGTAATTACAACTGAGAAGATGAAATAGAGAGCAGCCTGATTTCATTTGCATGTGATTCTCTCATGGTAAACATAGTGAATTTCGACTGCTCAGATTGCTGCAGGGACTTAATGAAGTGAACGGAGGCTTTCATACAGTATAAAGTGGCTGTGAACAGCAGATAATAAAAGAATTACTTATATTGGTTTTCGGATATTTATAGACAGTTTATAGATAGTTTTATTGATGTTGCTTTCAACTGAGATTTACAGATTTAAACACCTCCAACGTGTTGAGCTGCCTGATTTTCAGCACCGTTGCTTTACGCATTAAGTTTGCTCTTGATGAAAAATCCTTCTGTGTCAAAAGCAGTTGTGGTTGTGAGACTCTTTATTCTTAGCATAACATCTAAGATGCACTTTGCATCAAACCCTTTTCACAGACAAAGGCATTTTCAAGGCTAAAGAGTCACACTTTGGTCATTGAATTGCTAAAAAAAAATAGGGTGTGAGTGAACAGCCAACTCAGGAAAAGCACGTTTTGAGGAGTAAGACAGGAGTAATATGACTTAAACTTGCTGCCCTATACATTATAAAACCAAACTACACGCACACACAGCCATAAAAATACACTGTATGCTGGCATTTGCAAATATGTGGAATATGAAAAGTTGGACCCAGAGCCTACGGATAAAGTGCTGATTGAAACCAGATGACAAAGGGTGTTAAGCCTGGGCTACACAAGTCCCCTTAAAAGAGCACATTTTACATCTGTCAGACTCTTAAAAAACAAAGGCATATATGAAAAACACAATTCGAGCAGTTAGAGGCTAATCCAACAAGCTTTAAAAGTATTGCACACATGATAAGATGAATAGTTTCCAGTTCCACCACATGTGGCTACAAGAACAGCATTACAGTAGAGCTTCTGTGTGAGTGTTGTATTATAAGGATATATACATATATATGGAGATATTATAGCCAACAACTTTGCAGCTTCGTGAAGTAACAAACAAAGCCAGACAAACTCACCTGCCCATACATTATCTGATCCGTCAGCTCAGACGGGTGCGGCGTCTGAGATAAGCAAAAGGTAAGCAAAAGCTCCTATCTTCTCTAAAATACCATGAGTCATGATGAACACATTCAAACAGCAGCAGCCTCTAAACAAACAGAAAGAACAGAAATGTGTGTTCTTTTCTGGCCCTCACCTTGACCCATGTAGGCTCCTTGCAGGGCATCCTTGGCAGTACCAAAGCCCAGTTCTCTGCACACCACACTGGCTGCAGTCCGGTCCCACATGTGGTCCACAATGGTCCCCCATTTTCCTTCTCGGAGCACCTCCACACGACCCTCACCCAACCGGGGCCCTGCTTTTAGACGTACAGGCTGTGCGAGACAGCAAATACATTAATCATATAAAACTGACAACAGAAGGCAGCATTTATGAAGCTTACTTTATTATTATTTATTTTTGTTTTCATCTTACCACAACTGGATGTGGGGCCTGTGGTCTTCCTGAGGACATACGAGAAAACTGGGGTCCTGGTGCACATTTGACCACAGCATGTCTCCCGTTCTTACAAGGGGTGGGGCTACGGGGGATTGACAGCTGAGCGTGGCACTCTGATAGGCTGTTCTCTATGCCCAGACAGTGAACCTTTTCTACCCAAAATCCCTTCTTCTTTGCCATGATGCTCAATCTAAAAAAACACAGGTAAGAATGTTTTAGGTTTCATATTCAGACATGACTTTCACTGGAATCTCAGCCAGTCAAAGCACAGTTAATCTGCTACATCCAGACTGGCATGGTTTTGATTTAAATCTGTGTTTGTTCTGATTTGACTGTGCTGACTACATGCGCAAACAAGCAGCACATTTTATTGAAATGTTTTTCACTGAAAACTGTAGTGTTCATGCTGCATAAGAAACTAGTTGAGAGTTTTTACCTTGTTGTTGGATCTGCAACCTTAGTGTCCCATATTTTCCTGTAAAATTGAAATACGGTGTTAATGTCTCATCTACTTTATATACCAATACATGTGCTTCTAGTATCAACGTTTGATAAAAACATATATATGCACTTTCTTCTTTTACTGTGTTTCTACTTGGATTGTTTATGATAGGCAGCACTACTTCCAGTACCTACCAACACGAAGTTAAGGGTAATTTTATGAGCTTTTGCATTACAAAAACAAACAGAAACACATGAAAATGCATCAGGCAGCTTGGTCCAGCATAGCAGAGATTTGTACATAACTACAGGATGTAAGAACTATATAAGGAATCAGAAAATACAAGATATTTTGAACTACGTTGTTAACCTCCAAAGCCACATGCAGGCCAAAAGAATCATGACATTCAACATCAGTGATGTACAACATTTCTGGGAAACGGGGTTTGACCAAGCACGCTATCCAAACAAAAACTCTGGCACCACGCTGTGCTGCACGTCCCAGAAAGGCCAGACTCAAATAGAGATTTATACAGCAAGTGAGCTGGCTGACTTGTGAGCGCAGCGGAGAGGAAAGCCTTCTGTTCTCTTGGCAGACGCACGGAGCAGACATGCCACACAGACCAGGACATCCTCAAACCACTGCAAAGGGAACGCAACATCACTCACATTCACATCAGCTGTACCAAAACATATAAAGATACACGCTCCACTGTCAGAGTTATGTTTAACACAGTCTTTATCAGCCTCGTCGGTAGATCACTAAAAAATTAATCGTGTTATACAGGACAACTGTCTTATGTTATTTAAAGATTAACAATAGTACACGTAAGCCTGTTTATTGAGCTGTATCTACATACAACTGGCTTTCATCAAAATAAGCTGGCAAAACACACACACTTACATTATTTTCAGCATCTGTTTCTGGCCACTAAACGGTGGAGAAACGTTTATACTGCATACTTCAGTGCTGACTTCATTCGTATTCCCGTTTAAAGAAGCAAACAGGTCCACAGATAGTTGTATAAAACCACAGGCAGGTCAATATTTGTGATTCTGACAAATTCTAGACATTCCCGTAAAGTGAAAGCAAAAAACCTTAAAAACAAACTGAGAATGCAGGAATCAAGAGAAACGTTGTCATGATGTTATGTAGATGTCTTTGGACTGTTGACTATCAAAAGTGAGGTTAGGCAAGTAGTTAAAAAACTATTGATCAAATATGGTGTTTTGCTAATTCCAATGTCTGAATAACTCATCGGATGGTAATGTTTTAAGGCTATATGAATATGAATAAAAATATAGCACAACCGAGCTCAGTGAAGTCATTCAGACATCAGCAAATAACATCTCAATACTTTAAACAACCTTACTTGCTCTCAAATCAAACATTTGACTAGATGAGGCTGAAAGGGCCCATAAACCTAATCCCAGGCAGATAAATAAAGCTGCATGAAACAGTACGAGGCCTGCTATAACTTGTGACTGACACATTGTGTAGAATTTAACAGTTATGCTTTACTGTGCCTTGAATTACAGTAGTAAAATATCTTAAATGTGTCTACCATGTGGCTTTGAAGTAACATGTCATCAGGGGTAGACACAGAAGATCATGCACATACATATACTAACACATTTTCCCATAAGGCAAACGTGTCTGTAACTTGATTGTGACTTCACCACAGACCAATCAAACCATTTTCCTTCTCGCACCATCACGGCTTCTACAGTGGCTGTAAAAGAAACCTTCAGGTCTTTCCAGATCTTTCATTTGACTGAACTACAGCAGTTTAGGATGTTCGCTACTGTTGAACTTCATTCGAAGACAATGAAATACTGCACGTTTTTATTATTTAGAAGTCATTCATTTAAATTCTGTCTCTCTTCTTACAAATGTTAGAACTTATTCCATAAATTTGAAAGTAGCTCTAATAAGTAGTATGAGCGAAGGCATTTCTCTACAAGTCATTTACCGTTGATGCCATAAGCAGACGGCCTCGGTACTGGTTCATTTTCCACTTCCACAGTGTTCCTCAGCCTTTGTGCCTCTAAACAGTGTTTCCAGCACTTGTTATAGAGGCAAGAAAACAGACACTAATGATAGGGAGTCCCACCCGCCTGTTAAAAGACAAGCGTTACACCACGGTTTTAGGTTTTATCACCCTCACACTACTCACTGGCTTTGTTGTCGTTCTTCTGGTTTTAATTTTAAACCCTTGATAATTTTATCTCTGTTTTAATGTTAAAATGATTTATTTACTTTTGAAATTGCATTTTCAGCTAAGAAAGAAACATTGTTAGCTGTAAACAGCCATGAACAACACCTTCATGCAGCAAAAAACATATATTAACTTGCTTGAAAACAGCAGCTTAGAATCGTTGGTTTGGGTAAACTGTACCTGTACTGTTTATTTTAGCTTTATATGCATCTTTTAAAAAGCTTGCTTGAAAACTGCCCTTAAAGAGTTTCAAAACATGTTTGCATACTGAAGCCAACATTAAGTATGTAAAAAAATTATTTGTCCTGCATCTATGGAAAGGATCTTGCATGTCAAATAGTGGCTACATATTTCCATTCAGATCGGAATGAGTAGATAAAATCACTGCACTTTAAAACCAGCTTCCACAGTCGGTTCCAAACCACAGAAATAACTTCTGACATGCACTCAGAAAATAAAAGAGAAGAAAATAAATTAAAGAGAAGGTCACTGAAGAAGATCACACAGACATCAGACAGGAAACCCAGACTCGGTCTCACAAAATGTCACCCACGATCCTCGAAATGACACCCTCATGATAAGAAAATTTCAGCTGAAACATAATTAAACATAAAATGCTGGTTAAGTCCCCAAATCACTACTACACTACAGTGACAGAGGAAGACAGACAGCTGCTGACACAGCGGGCTGCACTGCAGCTGTAATTGGACATATTTCACACAAGCAAGCAAAAATCTGGCTCGTCTGACTGCTGCTCTGGCTCCTTCTCCATCTCCTCTTTCTCTTCTTACCCTCTTCCTGCTCCTTCACCAACTCCGTCTTACTGTCTCTCACACACACAGCTATAATTGGGGGTGTTTTTTCACTCTCAGCAGAAACCCCGGAGAGCCTTTGGCCTGACCAACATGTAATTACAGCATCTTCAGAGTCTCATCCAAAAGACACACAGAGTTTGGAGACATGGCACGGTCTAGGATTTCTAAGAACGGACTCCTAGACTTGAAGCAAAGCAGGAGGGAGGGGGTTAATGATTAAATAGGTTCAAACCGTGGAATATAAATCCAAAACCTATCTGATAGCAGGTGAATGAAAACTGAACATTGTATTGCCTCAAACCCAATTATTTCTGTCCCCGTGACGGTTTTAGGCAGAGTACCTTAAAACTACTGCTTGTCCTGACTGCAGCTGAAATAACAGTTCATTAAATCTCCTGTATCCTGCTTGTATGTGTCTTGTGTACACCTTTAACCAGTGTTAGGTCAAAAACACATTGTAAGAGAAGAAATACACGAATGTGAAGACAGAAAATAAGTACTGATATGGAAACAAACACATCGTGCTTCAGACCAGTAACCTGCCTGAAGCTTGAGCAAAACACCGGTTCGTACCCATCACAGGCGAACAAACATTTATCAAATCATGACCGCTTCCATGCCAGAGCCTTATATTTTACAGTGACACAAATCTGCCCATCTAATTCCTCACCCAACTATTACCTTTCATCTCCTGTTCTTTGCACTATGTATTGAAGTACTGAAGCTGTACTGTGAAAGAAAATCAAAGAGAAAAAGCATGACACCTGCAATGCGGGAAAGCTGCGCTCTAATAAATGATCCAGTATAGACTACGTACAGACTCGTGCCAGGCAGTTTGACAGCAGCACCTTTTATTACTGACGATATGATGCCTGATGACGCTCTCGCACAACAATAGAATCCAGTTATAGCTTTACTGTCTTTGCACTAACACAGAGTTCAAGGGACACGGGTTAATCCAAGGACAATGCAGAAATACTTTTGGTTTTCTTCGATACGTGGTGCAGTGTTTAAAGTGGATAAAAAGATAAGCATAAGATATGTCTATAAAGCAAAGCTGTTACCTCTTCAACAGTTACAGCCTTCAGGAGCAAAGAGAATCTAGCACCTACTGTGCACAGTGTATGTTGTGATCTATTGCCAGTTAAGTCAAAATGACCCCAGCCTGGAGATTGTGAACTTCCTAGAGGAGAGGAGAGATGGCTCCCCAGGAGAAAGAGTCAGCTGGGCCCTTCTCCTCAGAACAGTGGATGGTCAGAAACAATTCATCCCTTTAATAAGAAGAGAGTAATTGTATACAAATACAAAGAGCAGAGCTTTACCAAAACCACTGTCGATGTGTTTTTTCAGCAGGAGGAAAGGTGTTTACTGTCGTAGTCGTAATACTCAAATGTCAGCCCTAGAAATCATACAAATAAAATGGTATTGTTTTGTCTTTTCTGTCCTCTGTTGAAGGCTTTCCCATGGTCTGTCCCCAGAAACTACCCCAAGCGAGATTACATTCGAAGAGCCATACAGCTGCCTCAATCGTGCAGAGGATGCTCTGCCAGGGAGATAAGTTGGATTCACAAAGATTCTCATCCCGCTCTTCAATAGCTACCTGGCTCACACATGCTATCGATGGGGCAGTTAAAGTGCAATCAGCAGAGATATTACATCCCTGTATGGGAATCTAAAAGTTAAAGTGAGGCTGTTTTTTTTCTGAGGGCTGCAAGTTGAAGATAACATCAGAAAAGGGGAGAGAGTGAGAGAGGCAATGAGGTGAGCAGAGGTGATTTGCTTAGAGAGAGAGAGCTATAGAGAAAGAGCAGTAAAGAGGGGACAGGGATCCTTTTATCATTATACTGGGGCCGGGGAATGGAGGGACGAATGGAGAGGGAAACGAGGGAGAAGTACCTGGGGTAGGAAGATAAGTCGACGAAAGGCCTCTACAGAAAGTGGCTCCAAACAGAATGGGTTTATTTAACAGTGGGATGAATGCTATAGCATGTTGGCCTTCTGAACTACAGTCAACAGCTTTTGTAATCCAATAAATGGAGTTCGCAAAGGTAAATTGTGTTGCTCTGTGCAGCTGGCAGGAGAAATTCATACTCACTTGTACATTTTAACATTGTGCTGCGTTGCCTCAGGAAAGCCAAGCATCCCGCACACAACCCGGCTGCTGTTGAGACTCCAGCCCTTGTCACAAACCTGCCTCCATCTCCCAGCATGCTTCACCTCCACCGCACCCTCTGTGATTAGGCTCTTCCTCTTAGTGGCCATGAGGATAGGACGAAGACGGACTTCCTCGATTCGCACCTTACTGAAACCCTTGAGGGGGGAGGCAAATCACATTATCTGTTGCATAATAATGTAGACATACGTTAAAACTAAAATCTACCTGGTATAGCTGTGGTCTTTGGAACCTGGGGGTCTCATATGAATGTCCGTTTCCATAATAGTTGTATCCCGGATGCCTGTGGGTGGCAACAACACCCTGCCACTGAGGGGCAGGACTGCCATTGGATCTGGCAGCGGTGGTGTAGCCTCTGCTAGCTGTCTGATCCAGCCTACGCTCAGGTGTGCACACGACTCCCAGGTCTTCTGAGTGTTTACAGTCATTCACTCCCCAGCCGTTGTGCTTGCATTCCTTCAAGGACCTCTCAGAGCCTTCGCATTGTACATTATCCATCCATATTGGACCTTGGGTAAAGATAAAGAAGTAATTTGTCATTTGCACTGAATGACATTGTATCTACGCAATGGCACAAACAAGTTCCTAAACACTAATCACTTGACTTTCACTGGTACACTGATTGTAGGATTGCACCTTGGTGGCGGGTTTAGCAGATACACCATATTTTATAAGGCAGGGTGCTGTGGATCGTGCCCCTTGGATCAGTTCAACCTCCTCTTTAATTTGGATTTAAAAGCAGCAGTAAAGCCCATAAACTAAAGCAAGTGTTGCACATCTCTGCACAATATGGCCATTATTTTTTTAAAGCCATTTTAAAGGCTTACTCTTTAAGGGCAGTTTGCCAGGTGACCATAACAAGATGCTGAATCCAGTCCAATCACACGTTATCTGTTTTCATGCTGGTGTGTTTTACTCATTTTACTCGTGGTAAATGTTAATCAGGTTCCATTAATGGTCACATTACTAGGCTACCTGGTGTCCTGTGACATGTCGTGGCACATGTGTCTTACCGCTCGCCTCAAATACCCTTTGTTTTGTCCTACAAACTAGTATTTTCCTCTCACCTTCTCCTTCTCCATACTTTGCGCTGTGTGCCCACGTCACTCCTCCCTGGAAGCCCAGCTCTCTGCACACCACGTTCACCAGCTTGATGTTCACCTCGTCGTCGCACACGGTCCCCCACCTGTTTTCGTGCAGCACCTCCAGGCGCCCTTCGTGCGCTCCTCGCGCGTAGTTGCCCGCCAAACGCACCTTGGCTGCAGGTGCGCGCGCCACCCTGCGCTGCGAGGACGGGGTCCGTCGAGGCTCGGCACGAGCGGGAAAGGAGAGGGAGGAGAGCAGCACGAGGAGGACGCTCGAGCAGAGAGTGTGGGTCATCATGGCGGGAAGGCGGGGGTCTGCAGGTAAAGGTTGACATTTAATGACTCAGTTTGGCAGCAAACTATCCATAAGATATTGAACATTATGGTACCAACGTTTAATTATTACACAGTATTTATCGTGTGTGTTACTTTATAGCTAAAGACAAGTTAGCTTGATTTTCAGATAAACCTTGAGTCTTGCTAAAATATTGAATAGGCCTTAATCCTTCACAAGTCAAATAAACAGCAGTGTCTCGTTATCTAACGGACCAATGGTGACATCCTCTGGACAAAACAGTTGAGATAGCTTAGTAATTATAGCAGAACAGAGACACCATGTGATCCTATCTAAAGATGATGAACAGGCAGCGAAGATGCAGCTTATCTGCTGATTTGTCATGTGCTGAAGGCCTAGTCCCAAAAACATTAAATGAAGCATTTTCAATCATGTCAAACATAGGCGGTTAATTAGAGATACACCGGTGCTCTTTTGTGTTGTAGCCTACATAAATAAACATCCCCCAGGGCTAACTAACCAGACAGAAACACGAGACGGCGCTTAATTGGAGGTTAAGAAGTGTCACAGGCAAAAAGAAATCAGTGGCGGAGACTGGAGCACTGCGTCGCCACAGGATGTGTGAATCACATGTATATGCTTTATCAAAAAAACAAGTGTAAAAGGAAACATGTAAGGTGAAAGTTCACTCACCTGGCAGGCAGCAAATGTTTGCAGTGGTGGACTTCACAGGCTGGGGGAGAGTGACTCAGTGGAGGAGCGTGTCTACTAAATGCTCTCCTAACTTAATCCTCCCTTCATCCCTCCTTCTCCCTATATCCCTCCCTTACTGCCTCCCTCCCTCCCTTCCTCTCATGCTCTTTTTCAAACTAACTTTCATTCACTAATATTAGAACCTCAGATCAAATGCTGAGGCATGGTGCTTCAGCCTATTTATTACAATGAACAGAGATGAAATGCTGGGCTCACAGATAAACGGGAAAGTGTTTTTTTAGATGTTAGTCCCTAAGAAGCAAAAATTACAAAACATTGTGAAATTACAGTGTAAAGCCCATTTGCACTCGCAAAGCCAGTGTATTTTAATTGGGCTTCGGCTTCTTTGCTTGTTGGTCAAAGATGCTTTTCACAGTTTGGTCAGCGTATTACACAACTTTAAGATGGCCATGTGTAAATGTAACCAACAGGAAGGATTGTTGCCTCAGAACAGTTTCAAACACCAACGTCCAACTGCCTTAAAGAAGCTCCCTATACCACAGGGTAGATATTTCCTTGTTGAGAAGCCCGCAAACCACCAACTCTAAAATAGGCCCAGCCTCACCGTAGCCATAGCGAATGTGTCCGATGAGCATATCCTGTGCCACCCCTGTCCAGGATTGTGGTAGTATGGTAGTTGTACCATGATTATAGGTTATAGGATGGTATAGGATGGCTATAGATGGATCTAGATTAAAAATTGATGTTCTAATAGTGTCTTATTCTCTTTACTGCACAGACTTCCAGATGTCTGCTAATGTCGTTTTGCCCGTTTGAATGTTTAAATGTTTGTTTAGTTTTTGAATCATTTGGGAGGACAGAGGACAAATTTAGCTACACGGAAATGTTTGGTGTCAGGGTGTTGGGTTGATAAACTGTATTTCTGTTTTCAAGTAAACATTGGTGGGCACCTTTTTATGGCAGCAAGGTTTATTCATAGACATGAAAAATGACAATCATGACAGGGGAGGTAGGTACTGAAACATCAAGCACGACTGTAAAAACACTTAACTCCTATGCAGATTTCCGAGAGGGTAAAAAAAAATCATATGTTCCATATATGTGTATGTGTGTGCAGTCATGTAAACTTTGAAGTTGTAATTGAGATGTTTGTGTGCGCCACTGATGGTGTAACTGGTTTTCAGGATGGTGGTCCCTCCCTGACTGGTAAAACCGAACAGGAAAAGCAGACCCCCTATTAGCGGGACCAAGTCAGAGGGATACCTCCAAGGTCGACGGGGACAGAAAAGAGAAAGGTAAGGAGTAAAGATTCGACAGGAAAATGCAGGGTTTAGGTTAAAAACATCATTGTTGTGTGTGACATCCATCCATTATAACTATTAGACTAATTAAAGTAGGCTAGACAGGTGTTCCAGACCGTGTGCCAATACTTAAGAGCTCAGAGGGTGTGCGTGTGTTAGTGAGAGTGTGTTTCATGGCTCTTGGAGGGCTAACATGGCCAAGAGTGTCTGAGCGAAGCAGCTCTCTGTGGCAGAGTGCGCTCTCTCTCCAGCTCTCTAATTAAGCCAACCGAGCCGGCTCTGCCCTTACCCACAATCTGTGGAGGCATGAAATAAATACGTACCCTCCAACAATAAACAACCTTTTCTAAGTGACAGCACCTCCTCATGCTCACCCCAACTACCGTCTGTACCGTGAGTATAGAGCATGCTGTACAAGTTATATATAAAACAGAGCTAAACTTGTTAGCTTCATGCACATACTTGAAACACATTCAATGAATACAAATCCATCTGAAATATATAACTTTGAAGGGCCCAATATATAATAATATGGCACATTCACATTGCCAGTTGAATTTAATCATAGTAGCAGCCATTCAGATCTTTGCTCGTAGCCAAGCCCCAACAACACTGGATCCTACATTTCCCACAATGCCCTGACCACCTCTGAATTCTTTATAAAAAGCCCCTTATCCTCAGTTTGTAGTAGTTCTTCTGAATTTCCTCTAAAATAATTTTTAAATGAACTGGGTTGCGCCGCACGCTGACAAATAAACCGTTTTATGTGTGAAATCTGTGTAGCGCGCTCACACATCCATGCATTCACAGGTGGCAACAGGCCTCAGTTCCTTTTTATTCAAAATGTCATCTGTGGTGTAATAGTTGCTTTTCCCACACCATCACCGTACCGTAAGTCATGTCTCCATGTCCCACCAGTCTGAGCGGTTACATATTCCCCAGTACCTCTTTCATGCTGACCACACGTGTTCGACTAGTGATGACAGGGTTACTGTACCCCACACATGCACACAGCAGCCTGGCTTGCTTTGATTTAGGTTTTTTTTTTTTTTTTGAGAACAAGGAATGACTTGCAGCAACATCTTGGTTTTTGAAGATCAAAAAAAGATGTATGTATATGCATTGCACAGGCTGGTTAAAGTGGTGATATATTTTAGTGAAAACCCTTTCAAGTGCAACACTGCCGCCTTGTGGTAGCCAGGGCAACCAATTTCAATTCTTGTGAAAGAGGTACACTCTCAGTTTATATGTATACACACGGACAAGTTATAGAAGTGGTCAGATACGTTTATTAAATATAAAATATTCCTTTTTTTTTTTTTTACAGTGCAGTAATGAAAATACATTGGGAGGGCTGGCAGAATTGTAGTGCTCTGGTCATCAAAGTGTACATCACGATTAAAAATACATTTTCCTAAAATATTTTTTAATTGTTTAAATGAACAAAAACGCCAGAGCACAATGGCTTACATTAAAGCAGGGAATAGTTTGTTGGAATATTTATAATATTGAATTAAAATATGCCAAAATAATACAAAATGCATTTTGTCACTTGAAAAATTACATACACTATGAAACCAGAGTTAACAGCACCAATCAAGAAACACGTTGTTTAAATCAAGTCAAGTGTAATCTTATGGTTTGGTGTCCAATTCCTTTTTTTACAAGTTTTAACCACATGACACGGAACACAAAAAGCAGAAGTTCGTTGTGTGACAGTGTAGGCACCAAATAGCTCTAAAGAATGTTTACCTCTTAAAGTGAATTAAACAGAAGACGGGTAATAAATCAATGTACTGTCAAGTGAAAGGCAAGAAGTAAAGTACAAAAAAAAAACTCCCAAGTTTTGTAGTAAATAGGAAAGACATTGGTATAAATAAAATAAATACTCTTACTATGCTGCACATAGTTGACTGGTCAATGTAGTGTGGGTTTAAACCAGGTGTGATAAATGCTGAACGGTCAAGTGATGATACAGACACACGCCAAAGCAAGCTCACAGTCTAGTGTTTTCACCGGTAAAAGAATGATGCTTTTTCAGTCCAGTGTGGAGCCTTGAGGTGAGGCATTCTTTGGTTCACTGAAATACTGAACAGGAGAAAACAAGGTCAAAAACACTGCTTGTTAGGATCCATATGTTCCCTCAGTGGAGCATGTTGTAAACACGAGCACGACATTGTGTAAGGCACTATTGTTGTAGTATGAATTAATTTATCTGCGATATCAACAATGTCAGTTACAGACATTAACACCACTGGTGGTGGGTGTGTGCATGTCTGACAGACGGACAAGACAATGAAGACAGCACCCTTTAGCATAAACATCAAGCCCTGTGATGTCCACTATGCAAATATCCTAAAACAGCATGTTGGCTTTCTGCTGCCTGGATACAAAACATTTGCACACTTACAGATGACTGTGTGTCAAAGAGGAACACAATAGGTGCAGAAGTGAAAAACTTGTCATACCATGTCATTACAAAAAAAAAAAACTACACAAGTTTCACACAATATCTGTCTAGCACAGGGTCACCAACGAACGTGAACACTGTGGCCTTCATATAGCATTTATTGTTTTGGACTGCATAGTATTTGATGCATGAGTATTGTATTCACACCCTACATGCACTCTGAGAACCCAGTCGTTTAGTCTGACGAACGACCAGCCAGTAAGTAAATAACATGAACTAAGGCACATTATTTACAGTACCTAACATCTAATCTGTGACTCCTATGTCTATTTATGCCTTGTGATGATTCTAAGGCACTTGACATTATGAAGACACCTCTCTGCAAGTCTTTGGTCTAGGAGAAAACAGTGAACAGGAAACCAAATCCCATGTAATGGATAAACCTAAAAAGCAAATTAACTTAATGATTTCCTCTGTCTACAACGTGGGAAAACACTGCTTTGTGATAGAAACTTTAATAAAGGATGGCATCCAGGATCCCCCACTGAACAGCCATGCACCATATTTATGACTCCTTACTTTTTTGGACCAAGCTGTATTCTTTCAAGTAAGAATAAGTCACCGAATGCCATGGAGGGCTGCAAATATTAAGGTTTTCAGCCAAAACACCCATTGATATTGTTGCTCCTTTTAGAGTAATGTTGAGCAATATCATCAAGTGTGATCATTCCAGCCTTACAGCCTGACTGCTGGTACTGATACTTTATAAATTCTGGTCCATTTTTGCCATAGTAAATAGTTTAAGCCCAGAGAACCTGGTCCAGTAAGTACCAACTCTTTAGCTCAGTCTGTGTATCCTAGTTGTCTGCAGCGTACAGGGACAGACTGTAAATCCAGTTCAAGGCTGCCAAGGTTTTCTGTCCTTCCCTTTCTGATCAGGAATGTGTTTGTAGCGACATTTGTCCCCAAAATGACAACCAGTGGTTCTCCAGAAGTAACACTCATCTCCATTGACTGGGCCACGCCGTCGAGGTCTGAGCAGACAGGATGAGAGCAGAGAGAGGAAAAAAAAAAGAAGAGAGAAAGAGATTCACAAAAAGCACATTAAGAGCGAGAAACTGAGTTGTGTGATTTCAATTCACTTGTTTGTATAAACGTATTCTTACCCAGCAGTTGCTTCTGGCTGCTGGATGACAGGGAGACGGGTCTTGAGAGGAATTGGAAGGAACCTCTGAGTATGACGGTCAGGATAGCGCACCACTAAACGAGTGTTCTCAATGCAGTAGCCCTGTGAGAGGAAGCACACGTAAATGCTTTATCCTTAACAATGCATTTAAACAAAAAGCTGATTGATTAATGAGAACAAAACAAGTGCTCACATTCAACTTTTCCATTGCTCGAGCTGCCATGATTGCATTCTTAAAGTTGACAAATGCGCAAAATCGGTCATGCAGCACACGGATGCTCTCTATATCACCATACCTACATTGAAAAGGAAAAAGGTTCAAAGCTGTAAAAGAACACGTTTTTGAAGCTGAAACGCTTATGTGGACTGATTTTGATTTTTAACTTGGATTAGTATTGCATATTTTACTATACTGTGTTGTTCAGTCATACATTTGAAAAAGGTCCCATAGGTGTTTCTCAGTTAGCTCAGTCGTCACATTTCCGACCCACAGAGACGGACTTCTGAAGAGAGAGGAAAAAAATTATTTGTCTAAAAGCAAAAAAGCCTAAATACATATGTTTGTTATGTCAATGTGTGGCAACCTAACAAAACAAATGTATAAACTAAAAGGTGAACAAAGTCCATTTAGCCACAAGAGAAGCTGCTACCCTTCCTGACAAATATCTTTCACTGGACAAACAAAAAATGACCTACCCTGGTTGCACAACTGATGAATCTTGGCTTCCAGCTGAAAAACAAAAAGAATTTAATCATTAATAAACACAGAAAAAGGCGACATAGTTTTGAGAGAGAAAATGCAGGATTCATTGAACATGTATGCAATTTTACCCCGGGCAGCGTCCGTCCAAAATGTCTGAACAGCCTGCACTGTTGAAAATTTTTCCAGCAGTTGGACACTTTGCATTTCCTCAAAACCAAGCTCCTGTTGAAAAGAGTCAGATTACTTCCTTAAATATTTTGAGTGGTGCTCAGCTTATTTACATCCACAGCTACCATTCTTAAAGGTGTATTTACCATTAACTGAAGCACTTTACAGTTGAAGAGGTCAGTCACGGCCTCTTCACAGTCTTTATCCAGTTTCAGCACCTGCTCCATAGCTTTCTCTGCATCACTGTACCGCTATGACACACAAAGACCCACCAAATACATAAGTAAAGGCTTAGTGTACAACACAATTATATAATTACATAATACATCCCAGGATCACCAGAATGTACCCACCTTCAGCCCCATAAGAGCACGGCCCTTACGGAAGTGTCCTTTAGGCCAGTCTGGGGCCAGCTGAATGGAGCGCTCGGCATCTGCCAGAGCCTGAGGGTACTGCTCTAGGCAGTAATAACAATAAGAACGATTCCCAAAGAACCTAGGCAACACAGTTTACACATAAAATTGAAAAGGTGTTTCTAGTATACACTTTATTTGTAATAAACCAGTCATCACACCATCAGATCGTGTACCTGTTATCCTTTGGATCACATTTGATGGCTTCAGTAAACATACTGACTGCTTGTGTGTACTGCCCCTCCTGTACCAGCTTTATCCCTTTTTCTGTGAAAAAGAAAGACAAAAGTAGGGGGGGTGAGCCAGAGGGCACATGCTGCATGCTTGTATCAAAGCATGTATAATCAATAATTTCTTTGAAACCTTACAGATTCAACGAAAAACCTAATGGAAAACCCCAGCTATGTGGGAATCATTCTGTACCTGTCAGTGATGTGCTTTTCTTTGTTGTGGTGTCAGTTCCGTTTGTCTGTAAGAAATAATTAATTTTTTGTCAAAATCCTGCTGCGTGCAGAACCATGATCATTTCTTGTCTTCCTTGTACTGATTCAGGCTACTCAAATGCTGGGGTTTTAAATTTAGTACTGCTGCATTTAAATGAGAGGTAAAAACAACCACACACACACTTCCAGCATATACGTGTACATTGGGTTTAGAAAGTATTCAGACTCTTTCACTCTTTGTTGTGTTTTAGAGCTAACTTTAAATCAAAATGACTTTCTGCATATTGGTCTACACTTGGTCTATATTTGGAGGCACTTGAACGGGTGGGAACACATTACTACCACAGTTATGACAAGCGTTCCAGTCATACCTATTGATCTTACTTTATACATTATTTACCTCTCTCTTTGCCTCGTTCTCTTTGTTTTCTTTGGATTTGCACCTTGATCCTTTGGGTTTTATATGGCTAGCAGCATTAGCAACAAAGGCACTGCTTACATCCCATTCTGGTTCCTGTGAGACCGAAAGAGTCAGAGGTTGGTGTTCAAATTGCCTTGTCTTCAAATGGCATAAGGGCTTATATTTATGAGGCAGTAACTCCAATTAAAAAGATGCACTTAGCTTTTACAAGAGATTATGTTTCCACGGACGGATTTGGGTCTTATATAACTAGGCAATAGAATAGTATTCAAAGTCTATTCTTTATAATGGTAAACGAGGAATGAGGATATTTTTTCATCTGTTTTAGCCCTCGCTTTTCTCTTTACATCAGTGCACACAGAACACTCAGTGAGATGAGAATCTGTGGTGGCCCCGTACCTCTTCAGTGGATTTAGCTTGGCCCTTCTGATGGCTTCTGACTCCTGAGGAGGCCATTACTGGAGTGTCGGTGTTTTTGTGTGAGGAAGCCGACTTTGTCTCCTTTTTCTCCTCCTTCTGCCCTTTTTGTTTGTACACTTCAGCACCCACTTCAGCTTCTGACGCACTCTCCTCCAGGTCAGACTCTGCACCTGCATCCTCCTCCTCATCGTCCTAATAATCACATGGAAATGTCCAGCTAGTTGCAGAGGTCAATACCAAGTGCTTTCGTGTAAACAAGATTTGAGTGTTACCTGCTCCGGATTTTCGTTTTGGCTAACCTGCTCCTGTTTCTTACGTTTTCGACGGCGCTAAAACAGATGCAACATCCACAAATTCCCAAATTTACAAATTATATAATACAATTATACAACACAAAACATCTTCAAAGGGAATATTTATGTGCTGACCTTTTTTTTGGCCTTGCGTCGCTCTGCCCTCTGTCTGATCTTCTCGTGTTCGTTCAAATCCTCTTCTCCATTTATGTCATGCTACAACACACGTACACAGGGTCAGACGATGCACCGTGTACCTTTAACCTTGCAACCTTGACAATATTCTGTCAACCTGACACTATGTGTTTACCTGTAGCAAAGGGGCATCACCATTGGGGTCAGGGGTAGCAGCACCATAGTCCATTTGCTCTTCCTCCTGCTGGACTGGGGGGGCTGCTGGAAAATACACAGCACATCAATGTCTTCTCACTGTTTGGAAACCACATGTTGTCATTTGAAATACACAAAATAATTAGGACCAAGGCCAAAGCAGCACTAGATCAGAATCCCTCTGTTATAGTTCACCACTACTGCATTTCTAGATGTGAAAAACATGTTCTGCCTTTGTCTTTTATACTGAAGTCCACCTACTGTAATGAATTACTCGGATTACAAAAATATAACACATATGCATCTAATTAACAATGGGTGGAGACATGAAATATTACATAATGCGTTCTTTTTGTAAGAACAAAGGCGACTTAACACAATACAAACAAATACAGCAAAGTCTCAATGAATTCAAGTTCTTCCTTTCTTCTTTTGTTTACTATAATTCTCCACTGACACATTCACTACATACAACACACAGCTGCCATAAGCACTGCAATTTGAGAACACATTACCTTTTCTTAGAATCTGGGTTGAACAGATCAGCAAGAAGCCTGTAGATGGTTTAGGTCCACACAAACAATAACAGGCAAAGCGCTATACCAGGTAGGCATTTGTGTGGTGTCACTTGTCTGTTTTCTCAGCAAAGATTCTTGACAAAATCATACTAGACCTGTTAAACATGTTTTATAAAACGACTCAGGTCAATTTATTGTAATCAACTCTCTTACTACTGTGCGTCAGCTTGCTGTACTGCTGACTCCACTTCTTGTGGGATGAGGAACAGCCACTAGACTTCCTCATTCTACATATTTTATTCTCCAGTGTACCAGGCTCAGGTAACCATTTATGTGTGTGTTTTACATTAATCTAATTCCCAGTAGCTTTGGTAAAGACACTACCAATCAACCATTAAAATGAGCCAGTGTCTACAAAGATGCATGGGTGTATTTAGATATCGGTTCATGTTTAATCCCATTTTAAATGTCAAGAAACAACTACTGCTTATTAGCTGAATCATGCTTTTTGTTACATTTGTACCATAGTGGAATTTCCTCCTAACACACAAATGATCCATGATCTTTGGACAAACGCAACAAAAGAGTCTCTGTTTCCCCCTTTCAAGGAGACTGCCCAAATTAGCATTGAGTTGAAAGGTGAGCTCTTTCCACAGGAATGCGAAATAACAGTGTATCATCTTGGACTGAAAGTTTAACTAAGAAATCTGCCTCACAGCAGAGGTCGGCTCTGTGTTTTAGTTGGTCTTAAAATGAGGTAGCGTATTTACATCCCGATTGTAAAAGTAGATCAACAAGTTTTAAGCGGCCCGAAGGATTTACGTGAGCCACAAAACAGAACAGAAACATTCAGTATGATCCCTGACGTGAGCTAATCTGACTCAGCTCAACATCACAACCTTCGAAGTGTTCGTGAAAGAGCTTTTCTAGGATCAGAGACCTCTGATGTGGTTTTATCTGCCAGTTTTTCCTCTGCGTTACAGCCTGTACTACTGGGAAACTGAACACACATGGCGTACCTAGAAGAGGAACAACCCCAGGGAACACGACATTGGACTAAGGACACATAAGTTAATAGTGTTAATATAACTACAAGTAGCAGTGGTCGTGTTGTGAACTTTAGGGCCTTTGTCATTATCAGAGGAGTTACTAACATGGGGGCAGAGACTAAACCTCCAATATCTACGGATTTTCTATTAACGGCTTACTTAAAATGGTAAATTATTACCTTTTGAGTACGTAAATATCTAAAAGGCTGTGTTTCAGTGATTAAAACGGCTTCACGGTACCGACTGCGCGGACTTGGAAATGGTGCAAGCAAGGGTGTAACTAGCCAGAGGGGAACTTTCATTGTTTGTCCAAGAACACGATTTGAGCTCCACGGCACAGACAGCAGCGAAATACTGGCACAAACACGCCGCTTAGTTCAGGAAGTGCCCGATAATTAACGCTGCTTCGTTTTCAGGCGATGTTATGGGTATTTCTGGGATCGGAGTTAGTTGACGAGGAGTTCACAAAGTTTTGAAAAGTGGGACGAATCTTACCGCTCCCGAGTCCCAAAAGCCAGCGTATATCTCTGGTGAATTTCATGAGCGCAACCATTCAGCATTATCGTCCCGAATAGCCCTCAAATAATGTTCAGTCAAATGTTAAGGTGAGTCTTTGCGTTTGTAACACTGGGACAGTCGTTATCGCATCTGCGGGAATCTTTGGTGGTTTATTCAACTTCCTGAGCGTCAAACGCCTGCGTCGACTCCACCCTGGGCAACGTCTTAAAGGGCCAGTGCACCGTTATCGCTCACGGAGCTTTTTACATGACGTCACAGTGTCTGAGTACAAATAAAAGGTGACGTGTATCTCCCCTTTGATACCTTTGATAACAAAATAGTTATGCAATATTATAACTGACCCGAACAATAAACTATTTGTATTTATATGCTTATTATTCATAACGGAAAACCAAGAAAATTACATTAGACTTTATTAATACACTGACGTAATTGTTCGATAAATTCTAAGAAAGATTCTTAGCTCAAGCTTTTAGAATCAATCTCGTACGTGGATCTGGAGTCAAAATATTTGTTAGACTGCAACAATGAAGACAGACCGTCCAAGCAAAGCCGAGCCATTATTGTCACTAGTAACATCTAGTTTTCCCTCAACCAATGGAACAAAACTGTTACATTTCTAAATGCTAATGTCAAATGAACATGGCAAAGCTACAACAATAATCATTATGCAAATTTTAAAGAACGTGAAACACTTTTGAATTTATTCATACAAAATTACTTGGTGCACATTGATTATAGTTTTAATTCACTGCATGAGCTATCGCTTATTTTAAACATGGAAATGTTTTCAATTTTAATGTTTGTATTGGTATCAGTGATTGTCTACCAGCTCAGACATCTCGATTAGTGTTGGACACCAGCATTGTTTACAGTTTTATGCTATTGTTTAAATCAGGAGAGACATTCGATATTCAAAGCTACAGAGAGCTTGGACGTAAATTTTATTGTCTTATTTTGCCTTATATCAGTTGTATAATTAAATCAACATTTACCAGCCACAGTTTCCTACAAACAGCATCATATCAAATAGAAAATTGGAGTGATGTTATGAATGCATTGTCTGATCTAGTCACGATCAAAGAAATCATGCGAAAGTGCTGTGGAGTAGTTCACATGCTAATGCTGTGTGATGGTTCAGCGGCGTTTCAGGTCAGCCATGACAGTAAGTGCAGCATTCCAGCCAGGGGAGCCCATAACACCACCACCTAAAACACATCACACACAGGATGCAGGGAAATCGCTTTACATTCATTACCTGTGCTCTGACAAATCCTGTCAAGGACAGCACCTATATGACATATCTCCTTTCATTCAGTATTCATATGAGGGTTTAGCATTTAAAGCAAACCTGGATGAGAGCCACTGCCACACAGATATAGCCCTTTAACTGGTGAACGGTAGTCTGACAGAAAGGGTAAAGGTCTTGCCAGGTAGAGCTGATCCAGTGACATTGAGCCATGGAATATATTCTGTAAATACAACAATAATAAGATTATGACTATATATGATTATGTTACTGAGAAATAACATAATAATAAATAAATGAATGACGCTCATAAATAAATTAAAGGAAATACAACTGATTTTACACTCATAAACTTTAATTCAGACCCATAGTTTGCAGTAAAACAATGTGTAAACATTAACTGTTTATACAACAGGTGTATCTCTGGGTTAGGGTTAAACTCAAACTTCTTCCTCATACACTGAACAGTTGATTAAATCAAGCATATTAGCTGTGCTTTACAATACGTACCCCTCCAGTGAGCCCAAAGATCCTCTCCAGGTCAGGTGGGACCAGAATATCCCTTCCTACAACTGAGAGTTTAAACCCAGGGGCATATTGCTCCACCCAGTCAAAAACTTAAAAGACAAAAAAAGTGTGTTATTACCAACAAAATTTACATCAGTTGGTATAATATCACAGATATCAAAGTAACGTGGGCAGAAAGATTTGTAAAATTCATAGTTTTTAAATATGTATGTATGTATGTTTTTAAATAATTTTCTCTTCTAACTTTGTTATACTATAATTTATATTTAAAAAAAACCATTCACCACTCTTTGAACTAAAGTCCTGGAACTGTGTCTCACCAGTGTCAGCGAAGGCCTCTCGGTCCTGTTCGGTCCACTCCCTTCCCTCTATGTGGTAGGGAGTGAATTGGGTGAACAATGACACCACATGGCAGCCAGGTGGAGCCAGAGTAGGATCCAAAACAGAAGGGATGGTCATCTCCAACATGGGTCTGCCAGAATACAGGATCATGATGAAATGGTGGCAAGTGAAGGGTTATGAATGACAGTTTGAGTGTTTTTGTTTCAAAATGTGTTGATGTATAGCAGATGCATTGTTCCATTACTTATGTACTGTTCTTGTTAACTTAGATAATTTGGTTACTGAATGCAAATATTTGAATGCTGTATCAGGAACTAAGAGCGCGTGTTATGCTTTTAGTTCCCGCTTACGTAGTGGTGTGTAAATGTTGGTACCTCACAGATGGGCGTCCATTCATGGCCTCTTTGTATGCGGTCTCCAGTACTTCTACACTTTCACAGTTGAGATGAATGGAGCACTGATGGTGGGGTCCTGGTTTATTGTCTGCTGTGGGACAAGCTAGGAAGTTTGGTAGCTTGTCCACGGCCACTGTAAAAATAATAACACATTTTTAGTAAAGCTCAATGTGTACTTAGCTTAAAGTTTACATAACTTGTAATACTCTATATTTTGATTAACTTTACTCAATCCCTTGCGCTTAAAACCAAGACAGTTAAAATAAATTCAACCAAACAGAGTAGACTATCATTAAGTCTAAGTAGCAAAGGATCAGTTAGGAGCAAAGACTTCCTCAGCAATACATCCCTACACCTTGTGGTACTGTACAGCAAGTACAGTCTAAACATCTTCTTAGTTAGTTTACGATACTGCAAAGCTGGAAATTTGTGTTTTTAAGCAACAATAGATTAGACAGAGACCCAACTACACTGTAATAAGATAGTATAGTAATAAGAGATTATCTCAATACACAAAACATATTTGAGTCCTATTGTCAAGTGTTACTATTATAAATAATAGCTCAACACACAGAAATGTGGTCTAAGTATGAGTAAAGAACGAAGGGTTTAGATGATGACTGAACAAACAGTGCTTCTAAAACAACCAAATGAATCCTAGGCTTGTAATGGTCACTGTAACATGAAACAGTATCAAGCCGCTTTAAAAAAAAGGGTCTCTGTACTTTGTCGGCACTTTGGACTGATCAGCAACTCTGGATCCTCCATCTACCAGCTTAAAAAACCTTTGCAAAAGATCATGACTTGCACATAACATGACAGATACAGAACAGATGTACCATTGAGCTTTGTAACTGGTGAGGTGTAGTCTATCTGATCTATGCGTCTGATGAACTCTGGGCAAAGGGCAGCCTACAAAGAAAAAACAGGGACATAGGATTTGTTGTTTGGTGCCTTGGTCACATGTGACGTACTGATATTGTCCTGTATTACCTGGGGCACAAGGTGCTTGAATGTGACATGTGGGGTAGCATTTGACAAGACAACCTTACTGTGGATCTCTGTGCCATCCTTTAGCACCACACCTTTAGCCACATGATCTGAACCTACCAGGACTTGTCCTACATCCTGCCAAGGATACATATTATACATTTAGATTAATCAGAATATGAATTCTGGAATTATGAAATGAATCAAATAATTAATGAAAACCACAGTACCTTCTCTGTGAAAATGTCTACACCATAGGATCGAGCAGCGCTGGCAATAGCCTCAGACACGCCTCCCATGCCTCCCTCTACGTAACCCCATGCTCCTTTCTCCTTTTCCAGCTCTCCCATTACATGATGTAAGAGCACATAACTGGGAGGTAAGAAAGCCAAATCAGAGTGGCCGAGTTGAATTCTAGTAGCAGTTAAAACTTTACTATGAGTGTTTGTGTGCTCTATAATGTGTCTTACCCACTACCAGGATTGTTTGGACTAGTCATGGCTCCAATTACGGCATCGGTGGCCAGTGTTGCTTTGAGTGGCTCAGACTCAAACCATGGATTGAGGATCTACAACACAAAAGATTCATCAGTCATCATGTAGTCAACAGAAAACCGCTAGCATTCTCAGATCGTGTGTCCACTATAACCAACCTTCATTATTGGTGCCGTTATAATCTCATAAAAGTCTGGAATGTTTCTTCCCAGTTTCAAACCTAAAAAACATTTTATTTTTGTCCACATACAGCAAATGAATGCAAAGTGAATAATCTGTTATTCAGACATTCTGAATATGAAAGCACGCATTCACCAACACACCGCATTTGACAATAGGCATCAGTGTTTTAGCTGCAGCCAGTCTCTTCCTCAGTGAGCCAGTGGAAACACCTGGAATGTTTACAGGAGGAGCGTCCAACAGAGGGTGAATAGCTTCTGCTAGCTTCTCAAGGTGCGCAACAAAAGCTGGAAAAGCCTGGGTACACATCAAAGAACAAGTAAATATCGGGGAATGTGGATATGTAGGCTTGTATTAACTTTATACTGGTGTGGAAATAAAGATCAAGACAGGCAGCAAAGAAGGTTTTCACTCCATACTGTGACTATGCACTGCAGTAAAAAGTACATACCATGCAGTCAAGCATGCAGGTAATAAAAAAACATCCTGAATAACCTTAGCATCCTTCTGTGAGAACTTGCTTATCTCCATCTGGTTCATGGCCAAATCAGAGCCCAAGGTGAGAGACCTTGGTGGAGCACCGCGCACCCCTTCCTCCAACATAGGGGTGAAAGCATGAGGGTCTCTCATATACACCTTCAGCCCATGTTTCTGAGTGCAAATATTAAAACAACACGTGAACATGAAGCAAGGCACTGCTGCAAACCAGGCATATAGCTGTATCAATCCAATGGTAAATCACTGGTAGCTGTAGTAAAGTCCGTGTTTACCTTGAGCTCCAGGTCTTTGCATATGTGGGGTCGTAACAAACTGAGCAGATAGGAACACCTGGAGAACTGGAAACCTGCGTACACAGGTATTACAATCACAAGAATCCTAACCACTGCATGTATTACCATTCCACATAGTCAGTAATGGTTGCACCTCACAACCACTGAATGGTTGGTGCAACAAAATGACAGAACACAGTGGGCCTGTCGCTCATTCTTGTATCTGGTTTGTTGTTTCTGACCAAGGCTGAGCCATGTTTGTTTTTCACCCGTCCTACCAGGGATGATCTCCTCAGAAACAGCAGCTCCTCCCAGCACATATCTGCGCTCCAGCACTGCTGTCTTCAGACCTCCTTTCTGGAGATAGGCAGCCTACACACACACACACACACACACACACAAACACACACACACACGGCCTTTACCCTGTTGTTCAAGTACCACAGAATATATTACCTATTATGGATCATATATTGGACTGCAGTATAGTAGGTGTGAAGTAAATGCAAGAGATTACCGCCACCAGTCCGTTGTGTCCTGCAAATAAAAGTGAAACCAGTTTTACTAACATTCAGGACGTCTAACATTTAGGCTTATGTGACAATTCATTAATTTTAGCTATAAGCTTTAATACAGAAACGTTTGCACAAGCTGCTCTCCAGTCATTTTCACGGTCAAGTTCACTGCGTCCATGGCGACAGACAGACACGTCTGTGAGGAAATGAGAGACTCTTTGCATCCTTACGAACCGCAGCAAACTTGACTAAAACGTTGCAAGTTGCGAAGTGTTAAAACTCACTGCTACGCGTACTGCGCGTTCACGGAGCTCACCTCCACCGATGACCAGCGCATCGTACTGGGGTTTTAAAGCTGTCTGACTGGATCCAGATCTGGATCTGATCACTGTGCGCACGGCAGTCACAGACCTGCGTCCCCGTCCGGTCCATACCGCTGCAGCCATGCCTGGAGTGGATACCTCCCCCTTTCATGTGAAGTAGATCCGGGTGTTTCAAGATCCCTCTGCGACCACGATACTTGTGTGGGGTAAAGTCCGGGGTACTGCTTTACGCATGGATATAAGACCATGCATTCAGTGTAACCCGCCGAAGTCTTGCTATTTTGAGTCACCTGTGATTTGAGGTCTGTTTAGATTTGCATTTATAATATTTAAAACACCAGGACTTGTCATTATACAGATGAACATCTGGTGGCACAGTTGTTCCAGTAAAACTGTTACACAACAACAGCTCATGCAGCAGTTCGTGCTGTAGTTCACGTGAAACCTCGCTGATTCCATTCACATTGTATGCGGTGCATAAAAATAATAATATTTGCAACAGCCTAAGATCATAACCAGGTTATTAATCTATATTTCAGTGTATATTGACTATTCGTTTTCAAACTCTAGACCTCTTTGCCAAACTCAAAACGACGTCCACAACATGCATGCATTCTGCATATATGATGTACGATATTAAAACACGGGTATACTAAAACCTGCAGTTTAACATATGTTCTCTTAGCTGGTGTAGCATTTGGAGTCATTGCACGTTAATGGTCCATCTTTAAGAGTCATAAGATGAGCTCTTAACACAAAAGGATTTCTTAGTGCTTCTGTTGAAGATGCCATATTGGCTCATTGGTTCACGTATCATATATTAATAAGATAAGAGACCATAGATCGTGCACCTAAGTAGAACAGCACAGAGAGTGACTGTCTCCTGTCATGTAAGTAGAGGAGGGTATTAAATGGTACAAAAACAACCAAACACAGCACAAGCTAAACATGTTATCTTCCCATCTTGTCTCTATAATGTGGACTTTTGACTATGTTTTGCTTAGACGGTGTAAAATAATTCCTGAGGCGTATATAGATTGTGCTCTCTCTTAGTAGAGGGAATGAAATGAGGTGTTATGGTGGTCTAGAGTTTCCCGCTAGACGTACCAGGCCCTTCCCTTGGTGCTTTAGAGTAGCATTAGTTTCAGGAAAGAGAAATGATCGTTGGATGCTGTCTGCTTGGTTTTCCTTTAAGGAACGTCCGCAGACAACAGCCAATCAACCATAACTAGATCAGAAGCAGGAAAATTTGTTCTTGTAAGCAGAAATTAACACTTCATTCCCCTTTGTCGGCAGAAATTCAACACTGCAGCCCTCGAAGGCTCTCCCAGGCAATAAGGGAGAGAATTCAATTACGTTGTAACAGCGTCGCTCCAAAACACAATTACCTCATTTTCTGAAGAAGAAAAAAAAAGGATCTTTTGCCTGCAAACTGAGGTTCACTGGTGAAGATGACCCTCGACATTCATAATTACTGTCAGAAACAAATGTCTCCCTGCAGCCTGTAAAAGACGTTGACTCAAAAAAAGACAAAGTCTAAATAATCTACTCTGGAGACAAATACAACAAGACAACGGACAAGGTCAAATTAATTTAATAATTTATTCAAAAAGAATCTGTGTGTTCAATTGAAGGCCTTATTTAGCCAAACACAAACTAAATAAAATTTTATTGTAATAGCATTCTCACTTGTAAACAAATGCTCTTTTACTTAATGAGTCTTGACGTGTTTGTAAAAGCAGATTTAAAATTCAAACATTCCTTATAAATCATGTTTGTTAATAGATTTTGATTAGATTCAGATTATTGGTATTTGCATGACAACAAAGTCATCTCAAAGCCTTTTATCATTGATTAACCAACTTATTAAGTGCGCGACAGCACACAAAAATAACTTGGGGCAAAAAAGTTTTGTCATGGGTCATTAATTACAGTGTAGGCTGCATGAAAAAAAAAAGAAAAAACACAAACAAAACTGCAGCAATACTGAATTTCCATTCACCGTGTTTCCTTTACATAGTTAACAAAGTAAAAAGGTTAACATGGACTTTCCAGTGATCCAGCGTTTGTGTTATAATATATTTTACAGGCGCTCAAACGTCCCACGCCAGAAAAGCCACATCACAACATTTGAAGTCTTCGCCAAAATGCAACCATGATGGACATGCATATTAGCCAATAGAATGAGGAGGACTTGTCTCTGTGGCCCAATCACACTCCATTTCCTTATCGCGGCCTGCGGTGGCGCTCGGTGAGTGTTTATCCGCCTCGGCCTCCTCTGCTTGGCTCTGGCAGGGACGGAGCACGGGAGGAGGCGAGGAGCTGTGGAAGCCAAACGACCCCAGGGGAATGTAAAACTTTAGGACTGAGATCACCCACAAGACTTTGCGCCTACTCCCCCCAGCATCTAACATTATAACTGGTTTCTCATGGAAGCAGATGGATTTGTGAGGAGGCGCCGGATGACAGCGGAGAGTGCAGGCAATGATCCCGGGGTAGCTGGTGCCTCTGCCGGTGCAGAAGTTCGTTGGATGGGGGGCAGGTTTTGGGGAGTTTCGAAAAGTATCACTGGAAGTCTGACCCCGCGGATCGGAAGCGAAACTGAACTTCAGACTGTTGATTTAATTTGCAGTCTACAAGATGCAGACACTGATGACTCTGAACCAGACTATGAGGGGCTGCCTCAGGGAGCCTCCACTAGCACCCACATGTTGGCTGGAGCCGTGGCCGGGATCATGGAGCACTGCCTCATGTTCCCCATCGACTGTGTGAAGGTAGCACAGCTCAGGGGCTGGCTAGCTAGCTGGCTAGCTGACCAACCCCGTGCTTCCACGACCACATCTCTGTTGTTTTTTCATATGGTTCTCGCCATGCTGGTCATTAGCCTAGCTTAGCTGGCTTGCTAACATAAACACGCTGCAGAGCTGGCTGCTGCGAGTACAAGGTCAGTCGGCTCAGCCAGCGTACCAGCTAACTAGCATGGTATTATAACTTCACTAAATAATGTTAACCTTAATCTGGGCCGGACTCGTGCCACTTTGCAATCTTTGCGCAAAACTGCTAAACATAATTAAACTAATCTTTGTCAAAGCCTCAACGGATTTAAGGTTACGTAAGTAACGTGCACATTTGCAGGAAGGAGGAAGTGGTTTAAGTTAAGTAATTGAAGTAACGTAAAGGGGAACTAATTGTGGTGATAAGCAGCTCAGCGACACCACAGTCCTGCTGGCAAATCCAGAGGTCCAGGATTTTAGCAACTTCCATCCAGTTTGCGACGATAAGAGTTTGGCCTGTTCGGTTCAGGGCAGCATCTGTTCATTCTTGCCCTGCACTAGATTCACTGAGCAACAGGCCTCCTGTTTCACACACTCACATGTGAATCACACATATTCACTGTTACTGATCTTGTCATGTTTTTATCCCCATTAGTTTTATTCTGTTTACATATCATAGAAGATGTGAACTATAGCCCTGAGAGGTCAGCTAACAGTAGCGGATCATTGTGTAACTGAACCAGAGAGATAGTGGAACTGACTAGAATCTTAAAGTCACACTAAAAACACTGTTCACGTCTGTTCTGTTGCAGCCCTGAACCGGGACAAGAGTAATGTTTACAGAGCCTCGTGTACAGAGGGACTGCAAATGGAGTCCACTAATTAGCCACAAGCTAAGCATGCCAACAACACACAACAAGACAAACGTATACAGAGATCCTGTGTAAAACAGGATAATATTTGCTGAGATTTGAGGTATAATTGTAGTTTACACTAAACCGTACTTAGCCTGCGATGTGTCTTAAATCACGGTAATTAGATGTGGATTAAAGTATCGTGCTGCATTTGTAGGTTTGTGAGCGTTCAGTGCCCATGAGTGGAATGTTTAGTTTCACGGCTATATGTATAATATTAAGACTGGGTTTTAAGCTTCACGCATGTATGTTTAGACAGCTATAAATGCATATAGCAATGCACTGCGCCTGCATTCCACAGCTACGGAACAGATGAGTGCACAACATGCACAAACACAGCAGGGTGTATGTCTGCTGGAAGTTTGGTATTCAGGGATTATGTCGCAGTTCTCCCCAGAGAGAGAGAGAGAGACTGTACCTGGTACATTTCTAGCCAGCCTTCTTTAAAGGCCCGGTAGCTGATGACTGTTACACTGACCCCTCGTACTCCTTGTTTAGGTAATGTTTGTTTAACCTGTCATTTACCTCAGCGTACATGTGTGTTAGGAGGAAGAGAGTGTGATTAAACGGTGTGATTAAAGGTCAGTGGGAAAAATTGCTCGCAGGAAGTCGGCTCATGTCCCTTTGTGACCTTGGAGCTTGTAACTTCATATTTCCTTCAATTCAATTATGCACGTACACCAACACATACACACACGTGTTGACGCCCCACTTCCCTTATTTTAGCCTTTATTCACACTGCACTTTATTCAGGACCTTTTTCAATTTCTGTGTCTGACAGACGTGATTAAGCTTATTTTATGCATTACATGCAGTTTTTTTTATATTGACATCAGGTGAAAGTAATGGACATATCAATAACGTATAGTAATACCCATCTTTTGTGACTGAGTAGTGGAGCTCAGTGTGAATTTGGCTAAATTCTACGTTTTGTGTTTGTGCAGACTCGTATGCAGAGCCTCCAGCCTGACCCTGCAGCCCGTTACAGGAATGTGATGGATGCCCTTTGCCGTATTGTGGTCACGGAGGGAGTGTGGCGGCCAATGAGGGGGCTCAATGCCACGGCAGTTGGGGCGGGACCTGCCCATGCGCTGTATTTTGCCTGCTACGAGAAACTCAAAAAGACTCTGAGCGATGTCATTCACCCAGGGGCTAACAGCCATTTGGCTAATGGTACCATAAAACATACTTACACACGTAAAGTTGTATGGCTACGTTAAGGTTAGAAAATAGGTTGATATGTAGGACTGACCCAGTCTACGAAGCTCCTGACTCGGCCTAATCCTTGTTGAGTGTAATACTGGTGTGACCTGGCACTCATAAACCCTCTGGAAGGCTATCCGATCATTTAAATTGAGTAGTTACAGGGTTAGCTATGAGTCTTTTTTGGATTTTAAATCAAATTAATTTGCCTTGTCTACAAAGCAAACAGAATTTGGTCATCTTTCTCTAAATGTCTTTTCCTTATCCCTTGATGTCCTTACTCTCTCTTCGTTTTTTTCCAGTTTAGTGGGAGGCTGGGTAAGTCTTTCTCCCATTTTATCTGCTCACTTGCCTGTTGGTCCTGTTATTTAAGGCTTATGGCTTTAGTTTACGTCTGTCAAACGGGCATCGCCATGTTTCTCTAGTAGGTGTCTTTTTATTCAGATTAAGCTTCCTGATTGCAGTCGATACTCCAGTTTTCTAGATTCTCTTACAATATATTGTTATGAGCCTAACATCTGCAGATTTTCTGAACAAGGCAATAGAGACTGGTACACATTCAGAACGGGTTTTATTATCACCAGTTGCCTGCTTTCATTTTTTTTCTCTGCATCTTTATTGATTTCATTTTGTTGAGACTTTGTTTTCCACGATTTATTCATGATTATTTCAGTATGTACTAATTTTGGAGGTGTGTTTGTTTCAGGTACAGCTGGGTGTGTGGCCACACTGCTTCATGATGCAGCCATGAACCCAGCTGAGGGTAAGGGCAACACATGTCAGGTGTTTCTGCATAATTGGTGTTTGACTTTGATTGTAGGCATTTTCTTTCTCGAAACAAATGCCGAAAGGAAATTTAAGTAAAGGAACCCACAGCTGCCACATCTTCACCAGCTACCTTTAGATGTTGGGTCTCACGTTATGCCTTTCACAGCTGTCATTAAGTCCACCTGCCTAAGCGTGTCAGTTGAAGGGCACTGGTCAGAGTCGTCATGTGCAGCTGTTAGATGGGGATGCAGCTGCTACGAATGACTCACTACATGAATATGTTTGATAAGACTGGACATGCTAAACTACCTTCCTGCAGATAATACCTCACTAATTAGTTTTTTTTTTCTTCTCATTTTATACTTTCAAACCTTGGCTCATTTGACCTTGGTCTCCGTGAACTAGTTGTGAAGCAGCGCATGCAGATGTACAACTCCCCTTATCGCGGCGTGTTGGACTGTGTATGTGCCGTGTGGAAGACAGAAGGTGCTGCAGCCTTCTACCGCAGCTACACCACCCAGCTCACCATGAACGTGCCCTTCCAGGCTCTCCACTTCATAACTTACGAGTACCTGCAAGAGCTGCTCAACCCCCACAGACAGTACAACCCCTCATCCCACATGTTGTCTGGAGCTTTGGCCGGAGCCATTGCAGCTGCTGCCACCACACCTCTGGATGTCTGCAAGACCCTGCTCAACACACAGGAGTCTCAGGCCCTCAGCTCCTTATCCTCTGGTCAAGGCTCCGGCCAGAGCCAAGGTCAAGGAGCCCACAGACACATCTCAGGCCTGGCCCATGCCTTCAGGACAGTTTACAGGCTGGGCGGCCTGCATGGCTTCTTCAGAGGAGTCCAGGCGAGGGTCATCTACCAGATGCCCTCCACTGCAATCAGCTGGTCTGTCTATGAGTTTTTCAAGTATGGGCTCACTAAGCGCCAGCATGACAAGCAGAAGCGAGCGCAGCACATGAAGGCTGAGATGTAGCGATCTCTTTGGTTTAACCTCTACTAATACTGTCCCCTGTGCAAGAAAAATGAATCCATACACAGACGAATTCTCCTCAGCTGTCCAATCTCTTTCAGACATGACTGATAAGAAAGGCCTATTCAAAGAGAGAGAGCTAAAATATTTAAGGACATGTTATGGTTTAAGTTACATTATCTCGAAGGAAGCATTTACTATTCTAGAACCCATTTTCCAGTGACCACCGGTTGTTTCTTTAACAAGGGAAGGCAGGGGAGTTAGAGAAGCAGACAGCAGAGGGCAGTAGTGTTACTTTCCTCTGTCCTTAGACCTAATTTTCATTTTCTCCCATTTAAAACCAGAGTTTGCAAATTAGTTATAACGGACTCCTGATGCTCACAACCTTCTGGATTTGATATGGGGCAAGTTACTTTGGTATCTACTGGCGTTATGCAAACAAGAAAAAATGACCTAACTGAGATTTTCTTTTAATCTATGAGCTATAGGCTGAAATGGATCAATATTCAGATCCCTTTGTGAAATCTAACACGGCAAACCCAACAGACAAGCATGTTTTATCTTGAGTAGCTGAGTTCTATAATTTGAAATATACTTAACTATGTACTCAAGAAATACCTTTATTTTGTGAAATGGGCAGTGACTTAATATATTTGTAATAGGTTTGTTCCATTTTTGAAAAGTTGATTGCCCATTTTCTTTAGCTATGAGTTACAGACTTTTTGTTTCAATTATTTATTATGATTTGGATTCTTTAAATCTCAGAATTATTGCAAAGAAATGAATCAGTGTAAAGTCTCCCCTTTATTTTTAATCCCCCCCCCCAAAAAAAATTTACGTTTAATGAGCTCTTAAATCCACCAAACAGTCACCTTTAATGCCTTGTGCCAGCATCCACTACAGCTTGTGACCCGACGTTCAGGTTCTGTGCTCAGCAGCTCAGGTTGTCCCAACACGAATTAACTACATTTTCAAGGGTTCAGTGAGCCGCGTTGATTACACCTCAAATGGAAGCTGCCATTCTTACTGGTCGATGTCTGATGGTTTCCAACACTGAATTGCATTTCTAGAATAAAAGCTGAGCAGAGGGAGCATCTCGCTGCTTATGAATAATGGGAAAACTGCTTTGGTTTCTTTGAATGTGCCCACTACGCGTTAATGACAGAACACTTCCATAAGGCTGTGTTATAATCTACATAAAGCAGTGAATCCAAAAGAGGCAAATGGCCTAAGCCACATCTGCAGGGCCCAAACCATGTGTGTATTAGTTTGAGGCAGGTGAAATTGTTTAGTCTTGAATGCAGGTGCAGGTTTCAACTTTGACCCCAAGACTGACAACAATTTCAACGTATGGACACAACCAGTGTACACACTGCTAGGAAGCTGAAGGTTTACCTTTCAACAATGTCAACTACTTTTGACAACAACCAACCAAAATGATAAATTACATATTAAAATGATTGCTTAAAAGAGGTAGCACGCTTAACATACACGTCCTATACCATGAATGTAAACTAATGCTCAAATAAGTGTAGTTTTGAAAAATAACACCCTGTGTATTGAGTGTGAGAGATGTGAGATTAGACATATGTCAGGAGAAATAATTGAATTGGATAAAAGACAGTTTTCCTTATTCAAATATAGTGTGGCCTAGACATAAATAAACAAAACACTTAAAATTTAACAGTAGATAAAGGTGATTATGTGAAGTTTTCACTTTTCTGACATTTCTGAGAAGAATGTAACAGACTGAAGACAAACACCAAGATCCTTTAGTTAGATAAACGGGTTCGGCCTATTCGTGGATCATTGTGAGGAGTGGTGAAGTGGTGACAGGTCCCCCAGCCCAGCCTCTACATATACAGTACACACACACTTGTCAGACAGACACCTGTTCAAACAGGAAGTGTTAATGAACCGTCTCTGTCTGTCTGCATGTATGTAAACAATCTGTGTGACGTGACCAGGGTTATGTACAGTATGTCTTTTATTTCCCCTACTGCCCAGTCAGCTAGAGCTCACCAACTGACTCTAGTAAAGAAGCTTATGAGACGCATGTTATACGAAAATATGACACTTGCGCATAAGTAATGAGAAGGCGACTGGACTTGACTGTTCCAAACCTCAGCGGTGTGACACGACTGAACTATTTAGTCTGGTCATTCGCCCATTTCATTCCTGCTCTGTTTGTGTAAGAACGTGTGCGTTTAAGTGTTTGTGTAAGATTAAAAAAAATAGAGAGTAGGAGGGTAAGCACGCGTTACACAATATTCATCCAATACCCAATTAATCTGAGTAATATGTCGAGGCAAGTAAATTGATGTCTCTGTGTTGGGTTCAGTTGTTGATTCTGGATCTTGGACGCATTGGATAATCGGTTCAAAGTTTATATGATGATGGATGAAGTTGTTCCGGTGATTGAATGCAGTTTGTGCTTGGCTCTTATTATGGTGTTTAATTCGGAGTCCCATGAAGGTGGTGTAATTAGATGTTGTCAGTAGCATTAGTAACGTTGGAACGTGCCAGCTTCATTATGCAACTGACCGGAGCATGTTGTTGGATGTGAGCCATCATTAATGTTGTTAGTGGCGCCTTTCTTGCTGTTGCAACTCAAATACCTCATGTATTTTGCTTTAATGCTGTTTTTACACAAATACATAATCGTAACATTTTATTTCACTCAGCCATTCACTTACCCCAACCAGCTGAGGCAGATGACCGCCCACTCCGTCTAGTTCTGCTGGAGGGTGCTTCAAGTAAAGGACTTTTTTCTGTTCTCTCTTCTTTTTTTTTTTTTTTTTACATAGTTGTATGGCTATATTCAAGAAGGCCTTTCATTTTATTTTAGTCTTTTGGTCAAAGCGTTACAGTTTTTAATGCTCACACATAACTTGGAATGTGCACGTCAACACAACTTTCTCACCTTCTCTCCCTCTCAACAGATTTATGGCGGTTTTGTTGCGTCCTTTGAAAGACCTCTCTTCATTTTTAATCCAAATTATGACTGAACCACTCAGCGTGAATTACAGCATGGTACGTGATGATGCCATAATGTCCCATTTATTGCATGGCTCCCAGTAGCTAATGGATGAGGTGCGATTACAGGCTCTTGGTCTAACTTGTTTGGATATACTCAGACACCTACAGGTTGTGATCTCACGCTCCTCTGGGGTGATGCTGGATAAAAAAGGAGCTGTTGTTGGAATCCTTCTGGCTGCTGGTGTCTCTCATCATGGGCAGAAAGAGTAGGTTTGAGGGTAGAAGCCATAGGTTCATAGGAGGCCCCATCCTTCACTGTAAATACGTGATAACCATCATAGGCTTGTTGGAGGATTTAGCTGCAGCAGTGGAACCTCTGGGTCTGCATCTGGTGCAGCTAGGTTATGGGACAAATGTCTCTGCTCCGTCAGTAATCTGACTTTGCCTCCACCGTCTACTTATTCCCATAGATTCTGTTCAGTTGGTGTGTTTATACTATTTTCCATTTTTAAGATGAATGAACTCTTTTCTGGCTAAATCTCATGATGTGTTTAATCATCATTAACTCTGACATGACGCCATAGAAGGCAGCATCAGAGTGAATTATGAAGCATTGGAAAATGTGGATTTCAGATGAGGGTCAATCAACTAATATAACAGAGATTAACATCTTACTGTGCCAGTTGCTGCTTGAACTTAGTACTGTGCTGTGGAAAATTAGGATCCGGGGGATATGCAGCTCCTGTCACCACTTAAGAGAGCAAGTCGAGGAGGAGAAATACTTCCCACCAGCACCAAAGATACAACACGATCATTAAGACACAAACTAATACATACACTCGCTATATTTCATCAGTGGCAGAAACCTGCAAGGGAGTAGAAAACAGCTGCGTTGATCACAAGCACTTAAATGTAATTTGAAGTCTTTGGGGGAAATGGGACAAAATGGAGATGATGTGTGTGGTGATTGCGTGTGTGAGGTGGAAACAGGATCCTTCTCACTTCTCGTGCAATAAAAGAATATCATGCAAGACTTGCCCTGAATGGAACGCTCCTTGATAAATGCAAGTGTTTATAGTAAAATGCCATTGCTAATGGGCCAGAATGGGGAGAAAGGGAAAGAGAGCGGATAACACCCTCGCAGCTTTTCATATTGTACGAGCAGTTAAAGTCACAGCGGAATGAAATGGGAAAAAAAATCTAACCTGAAGTTAAAAGAGTTAAGAGTGAGTGAGGTTTTGTCTATGTGTAAACGGGGAATATATTTCAAATGAGTTTGTTGCCTCAGGAGAGATCTCAGATTTAAGACTGCCACCGTGTGATCAAAGCAAAAGGCACATGCAGACGCACACAAACACTCTTATCATGCCTTGGGCCTTTGGGAGTGAAGTATTGGCAGCGTCTCGTGAACTGCTGCATTGTTACAGATGATTCCAGGTGTCCAGCACTTTCTCTCTTCTGCTCTGCCATCGAGGTCGTAGAATCTTCTCACAAACGCTGCAGAGCAACTTAACACACACGCACACGTCCACCATGTGCGACAGCGTGAAGTCAAGCTTGTAGCTCGTAGCACGTCCGGGGACCGAAACTAAAGTTGTCTGTCAGTGGTGTGGGCGAGATTCCTTGCATGTGCACGTGTGTGTGCCGAAGCAACACAGGTGCAGCCAGGGACAGAGGAAGAAACAGGCCTCCTGCCCTTTGAACTTGATCTTGAAAAGAAAGCTGTCTTCCCTTCCTGTCAAAAAAGCTTAACTGCTATGCCTTCGAGCTCCCGTCAGCGCAAACTGGTCTGGTGAAAAGCGTGAGCCATTCACATATTCACTGCAAGCATTCAGACAATTCAGAAGTTTGTATTACACACTTGGCTGAAATAACTTCAGTGACAGGTATTATCAGCGATGATTTATGGTGAAGCCTTTCATTTTCATCAGTTGATATTTAAAAATATTTTATCCTCATCCACTTTGTTCTACAAAATAACCGTCAGTCCTGGGGAAGATTGTACGTTTGTTGTCTAAAATGAGTTTCTGTGGCTTTAGGGAGGACCTGTCCTATTTACTTTGTATTTCTCAGTGTGTTTTAGGTAGACTTAAGAACTGTGTGTCTGTGTGTGACCTCCAGATATTCAGCTTGGTTCAAGGTTGGGACATATTCTCTAATCTGAGTCGCAGCAGCCTTGTGAAATATTTTTCTCTTTCTGCTCAGTTAGTGATGTCGTTTAGACAGGATGACAGAAAACTGTATGATGTGGAAAATGGTTAAAAGAGAAGCTCAAGGCAAGAAGACAAACAGTGGAAGGTTTTATTGACACATGGCCGCACTCAGTTCATTTAGATGTTCTGTGCCTGACGCAGCAGTGATGAGTCTCCTTCACCGGAGGTGTAGACCGCAGAGAAGAGGGGGAGGAGGGAGGTTTGAGAGGCTGTAAGTGGGGCCTGAGTAGTTTCCTTATCGGCCCTCTGATAAGAGACATCTCACTGTGTGTCAGAGCTGCTCAGTGCGCTCCTTGTCTCTGTTTATCACCACTAATTAAAACATTTGGATTCCTCCAACTGTCTGTGGAGGAGTGTGTGTCTGTCTGAGCATGTGTGTGGGAGACATGGAGAGGAGTCAGAGCAAGGAAATGTAGCAGATTGTATGTCTTCCTGTCCATCTATGGACAAAACTGATACACACACGTTTCCTGCAAATACACAGAGATTCGTGTTTCCAGTTTATTGCATTTTGTTACTTTTTACATCTATATTTTTATGTTTCTTTCAATTCCTCCTTTGTTGTTTATTCATTGGAGACACCTACAGACCACATCTAGCTTTCCTCTCCTCTCTTACTTTTGTGCTTGTCCTTAACCTGCCTTAAAAAACATGCAGACTCTCAGCTCTGCGTCTGCTGCTAATGGACGCTCCCAGATAAAGACGCGCACAGTGTGGACTCGCTTCACAATGAGCCTGCTCTTCTCTGGGTGGGCTCATCTTTCTATCCCTTTTAATCCTTGTCGTGACCCCTGCTCATGCTCTTACAAACACAGACCTGGGATCACTGCATTTCGTTGCTTACCCAATATTGAACCACGGGAACATTTTGGTGCTCTGTTCATCAGCTTTCATAAAATCCTAATAATCAATATTATTGAAACTGAAACAGATTGGGTGCTAATAGTTTGCAAGGTGCGATGCCTGAGTCCTTGAATCCAGCGTGTGTATAAGTGCTGTATGATGGATGTGTCTGTCCATGAGCGAGCTGATGTCTTGAAGCTTTACTGTAAATGTTTACATTCCAACATGCGCTGATGCTATCTGCTAATAGTTTCTGGTACAAGTCTGGAGAGTCCTCTGGGTAGGATTATTTGCAGGCACATATGCATGTGTGTGTGTGTGTGTGTGTGTGTGTGTGTGTGTGTGTGTGTGTGTGTGTGTGAGAGAGAGAGAGAGAGAGAGACATCAGGTCAAAGGGAAGGAGGTCTGTCTTTAAACAGAGGTATTAACCATGACCTCTCTCCTTCCTGAGTCCTGCCCTGTGTCTGCCGAGGCTGCATTAACCGCAGTAAAACACACAATACTGCTCCATCTTTATCCCAAAGCAAAACATTTAACTGCTGTTGCAATTATGTCTGATAGAACAATCCTGTATTGAAGCCTCTCCCAGACGTGCTCTTGTTTGACCTTTAAATCCTTTCATATTATTACAAAGTCTTAGTGCCAGAAGCTATTATGTGAAGAGGATATAATTTAAATCAACAATTCTCGTAACAATAGGTGTATCGGAAATGCATCTGTAATTGCTGTTCAACAGTCCTGTGAGAACTGGCCATCAATAGATCTTTATCTTTAAAGTGCAGCCAAACATGACTGTCAGTCCTGTGTTGCTCATTGTAGCTTAGCATTCCTCCAACCTGAGAAACCTGCAGCGACATAAAAGACGACAGGAAATCTGTTCTCACTGACATTAATTAAGTTATTTAAATCTGCCATTCATGTTGTGTCAGTGTGTTGTGGAGGTTTGTGCTGGTAATTGTTCAAAGTGTCTGGGTCCGTACGGCCTCGCTGCCTCTGCCTCAGGAACCTATTTATGAGAGTCACGCAAATAAAGCACAACTCAAAATGTTTACATACTTCAACAATGCATATTTATACATAGGCTACAGTGATGCTTAGTGGCTTCTATAGGAGCACATGCTCTGCCAGAAACCCAGAGAAAGAAGTGACATAGAAAAGCATTCATATTCTGATTGGTTGTTTCTTAAGCCAGTAATATGGGCTGAGATGATAAATGAACAAAGACCACTCAGATGCGAAGTTGCTGAACGTAACGGAACGAGCTGTGTCCTCAATCAGCCACTGCTTGTGTTTGTTTTTGCTATGGCTGAGCCCTGCGAAAACCAAAAAAGTACAAATTCAAATGAGCTTTAAATGTTCACGCTGGTCTGTTTTGAACATTCTGACTCTGGTATGTGTTTTAGTGCATAAAGACAGTTTTTCTGTACAAAAGGGTGGCTACAGATGTGGCCGCCGCTCTGATAACTAATGTAGCTAATGTGCTGGCTGGTTTTCCAGTTTTGGGTTCCAACCGTGGAGCTTGGACAATATAAATCCATCACAATGTGTTGAACTAAGTGGCGACAGATAGAAGCGTTTGAAAACGTGTCTTTGGAAAGTTTTATTACTGTGATATCACTTACTACGTGCAGAACAAAAAAAATCTTATCTTGTCACGGTAGAGAGCAGTTATAAGAGCAGCCATTCACCGGCACAATGTGAATAATCAGAGCTCATAGAAAGTGGCATACCTTAGAGCCACAGGTCCACGGCCTTTCTGTTGCCAAATCTTAGTCATCTAAGTCTTCAATGGGAAATCCGCCCTGTGTAAATAAAACATAATTAGATTTAATGGTGCGCTGGTGACTTAGAGGAGGAGATGTGTTATTCATACCTGTAGTGCACCACTTAGAGTAGCTTCAAGTGGTGCTTTCATATAAGAGACAAATGAGGTTTGGGCTGGTGCCATGATGTGGCACAGGGTGTTTGTGTCTGCCGAAGCAGAAGGACTTACTCTGGAGCACATTACTTTCATTTCCCAGCCTCTTTAAAGCACCGCTGTTGTAATGAAACATATTTGTAGGCTGGTTTAATTTTTATTTCATAGTACTAAGGTCCCGGGTGCGTGTGTGTTCTGCCCTCCTCTGCAGCCTGCAGGCTCCATTTAAGCCTATACTGGCACTTATTGCCAACTGCCAGTGCGATCAGTTAAGGACTCTGCCAAAGAACTGCTCACCTCGTTAAAAATTATGTTTTTATTTCCGTACCAAGTGTGGCCATTGTGCATGTTCGTTTGGGATGAGGGTGTAGTCTCTTCAGTACGACATGATTAATGTGTGCTGTCTTGTGCAGCTCGGCTGGATGGTGCAACATCTCCACGGTCTATTGGGCCTCTCTGACTCATGCAGCACACAGACAGTGGGCCTACGCAGGCGTTTTTACACACCTTTACCTTGTTGAAACAACAGTAAGCGTTCACCTTCTAAATATTATCCAGTTGAGTCTGAAGAACGTGGCAATTTGTGTTATACTAATCAATGACATAATTTTATTTTTGTCTGCATTTCATGAGCATTACCTGCTTTCCCTCTGGGCCCATTTGTCTTTATCTGTTGTTTAGAAAAGGAATCATCCCAGAGACACCGACTCCATAAACCTCTTATAAAGAACACAATCTAGCAGGTGTTACGTTGACTTTCATGATCAATAAAGACGTCACATAAATAAAATAAATACCTCCTAAAAATGTCAGCATGTTGCTCATATCTGGATAAACCGCTTTCACTCGTTGGGTTTGTATAAATTCCTTTCTGCTCTGGACTGAACTGAAACGCGCTCGTGGACGTGTAGAGAATAAAAGAGCAACATATGGATGATAGTACAACAGACTGAGTATTTGATTTATTTTGTTTTACTGATAGTTCCTAAAACACGGGTGTATCCTCTGGGCCTTAGTGTTCTTAGTGTATATAGCCTTCACTTAAATGTAGAATTATTTTATATTAGCTCCCAAAATCTGCTTTGAAAACACAGCTCTTTAACTATTGTAAAACTTGGAGACTGTTGGTCATGGCATGAAATCATGAATTAAATCATAAACTTTAAATATTACATTCAAACAAACTATGTAGTAACTATGTAGAAATACAATTTGATTAGCAGCTTTTTTAATGCACTCAAATCCTGCTGAAGATGTTTTTCACTGTGAGGTTGGTTATATTCATGTTCCCTTGATTATAACAAGAATGGATCTGAGGTCATTATCAGACACATTTACATTTTGAAACCTTTTGAAACGTTTTGCTTTAATGTGCGGGGACGATAAACTGACTTCTAGGCTCAAGTTGTGAACAAAAACCACAACTGTTCACAATTCAGAAATGTTTTTTTTATAACGCTGTACAAAGATGTGCAGCAGAAACTGATAACAGCCGACAACTAAGACACGATCCTGTTTCAGAGCAAACTTCCATAGCACATGTTCATGCTCCACGGCTGGCAGTAGTACTGCAGGTACGGGTGGTACTGGTAGGCCTGGTACAGCGGTCCAGTCACTGGGGTGTGTGCTCCAGACGCATAGCAGTACTGCTTCTGATTGTCCTTCACCAGTACTTTGACGGCTACTTTCTTCGGTGAGCTGCACGCCGCCATCTCGGCCGTCATCTGGCGTCGTTTGGTTTTATATCTCCGGTTCTGGAACCAGATTTTAACCTGGGTCTCCGTGAGTTTCAGTGCTCCAGCCAGATCGGCCCGTTCCGGACCTGAGAGGTACCGCTGCGCGCTGAAGCGGCGCTCCAGCTCGTAGACCTGTGCGTGGGAGAAGGCCGCTCTGGACCGCTTCTTTGTGCCGGGCCTGGACTGCAGCTTGGCGCCCGTGTCTGCGCTGGCCTGGCGTCCATCTGCCTCCTCGCCCTCCGTCTCATTATTCTGCTGTTTGTCCTGCTCCACAGTGCGAGGTTGCTGATCTGCAACAGAGCAGCCAGGTAAAAATAAGTACTTTCTATATGAGGCCAGAACATTACGCTCAACGAGGGGCTGATGGTGAAGTCGATCGTCTTTTGTTATTTCACACCATCATAGTAAAGTTGTCTTAAAGAATAAAGACGTTTCAGTTGTGTTGTAAAAAGAAATCTAAAAACAACACACTCCAAACTTTTTTGTGCGTTTGCGCGCATCGAGACGTTGTTATAATACAAAACCTTACTTTTATCCACATGAAATTGAACGTCTCACCTTCTCGGTCCTCGGCCTCTTTTCTGGCCTCCTCTCTGCGGACAGACCGGAGCTTCCCAGCAGCCAACGTGAGATCAGGAGAAAGTCTCAGCGGATGGATGCGCTCCGCCTCCGCGTCCAGAGACAGACCGTGGATTCTCGCCTCGTCGCAGCCGGTGCGGATGCGGAACTCCTCTGCTCTCCTGGCCCTAGTCTTCCTACCACGTCCGGTGAGAATGTCGTTTATAGAGAAAGACGAAAAACTTAACGTCATGATTAAAAAACACAAGAACACAAATATTTCCTCACGCTCGCGTGCAGTTTATAAGGAGTCATCGAGGGGTCCGCCACAGAAAGCAAAGGTCGTCACTGATTCCACTCTGTTTAATTGCTCTAATTTAATTGTGGTGAAGTAGATCCGTGTTGCTAATGAACAGCCTACACAAGGTGCTTTCAAGGCTATTACAACATCCTCAGCAGCTCCAGGTCGTCGTTGATAGGCTGCTGTCTCTGCGTGGTCCCTCCTCCGCACCGCCCAGCTCCACGTTCTCCGCGCTCTTCTGAGACCCAGAAGCGCTGCTTCTGCAGAAGAGACGTGTCACCTGATGTAAGTTTTTAGTTTATACCTTATGTTAGGTCCAGTAAATGAAAGGCTGAAAATGGTGAATAGCTCTGTTGACAGCAGCTGCATGTACCAAGTCGAGTGAGCAAATTAAAGCATTTCTAATGTGAAGCTTTATTGATTTATAATAGGTATTATTAAAACGTCTAGTGGAGGTTGTGCGTTTGTGCAAAACACAAGACAAAATGTTAATCATGTGAAAATTAAGATGAGGAAATCACGCGTAAAATTAGCTAAACTTTCTAAAAAGGCTGCAGCCCAGGCGAATATATTTTATAAGTCTCCAAAGTCATGATGGTTGTAATTTAGAATGATGCCATTTCTTATTAAATTGTGACAGAATGTGCGCAGCGTTTCAGGAGCGTGGGTCACAGAAACGTTTCTCGTGACTGTTAAAGTTGTGAGGTTTCTAACGAGAATGCTGTGATGCCTTCGAACCACACAAAATTCAAACCCCATGCGTTAAACTTTACCGGGATGTCTGTGCCAGATACTCAGGCAGGCAAATGGCGCCGCCCTGTGGGGGCATAGTGGTTTGTTTCCAACGTTGTGGACGCGTAAACGTTTGGCGACTAAACATGTTGCTCCCCTCCTCCTCTCCTCTCAGCCTGTCACGCGCACATTACACAATCTGCAGACCTATCCTTCAATGAGGAGACGTGATGACAGATGCAGTGATTGCCTCCTCCGTGCTGTTTTGTTTTCCTGGTCTGGCTAAACAGAGAAATCTCTGTGTGCCACAGAGCGCCGAGCTGCAGGGTGTCAACATGTGTCTGCACGGGAAACACGGAAGTTGTAGCGCATTTAAATGTGTGTTGTTCATCGCCATAATTGCAAGTTTCAAATTAGCAAAACCACTCGTGAATTCGGCTCCTATATTAAATCGTTGCTGTTTTATTAAAGTTGCGAATATTCATCGTCGAATTGCTTCGTGTTTAACATTTACAGATAGCAGGGACATGAAACGTTACCATGGCTCGAATATTGTGAGACGTGCATAACGTTCCTTTTAGGCACAGAGGAAAATTCCGTTTAGTATATGAATGTGTGTAAATCTGCTCTTTTGATTTATCACGACAACCCAATTTATTTATACGCACCACAAACCTTTTATTTTTATTCCATTGTTTGCAGTCTGCACACCATCCACACCATCTCTCCTGAGAATGTTTTTTAGTCCTTCACATTTCCATCTTATGCCATGTTGGCAAATGAAAAGCAGTCGTGATGGAAGCACATGTTCTTCTCTATATTTGGGCCCTGGTTCTTTTGTGAGCTCCCAGAGTGGTTGCCATTGGAGAGTTTGTTTTGGGAAACTCCACGCCTAGCGCTGCGATGAGCCGGCTGCTATCTTTGGAAGCGCAAGATAGCGATCGCAGCGCCTGACAAGGCAACCGTGGTCTGGCCGCGTCCTCAGGCTTCGCCGTCCTGTCGCCAGCTCTATTTACACTAGTGACTGCAGCACTTAGCGCTGACACCAGGTATGTCCTACCGGCAGTGCAGTAGCCAGAGGAAGTGGCCAGTGAGGCTATCAGAGGAGACAAACACTTTGTTTACGTTGCCATTCATCTCCATTAATGCCTGCTCAACCATGCCTGCGAGGTGAAGGTGTTTAAGTCCATCTCCAACCATCGGAGATGCGAACGAATGTGGTTTAATAATCTGTAGCAGTGACTTCATTAGATTTTCACAGAATGAGGTCAGGTTTTGTTTTACTGTGTTTTGGATAAATGAGCTAGATTTGAAACAAATGGGAAAAAATAATAGAAGTGGCAGCAGGAATAGAATAGAATAGAATAGAATAGAATAGAATAGAATAGAATAGAATAGAATAGAATAGAATAGAAAGATGAACACTTTCAAAGCGAGATTATTATTAAATTGATTTTCACGTGAATCTATATTATATTATATTATATTATATTATATTATATTATATTATATTATATTATATTATATTATTATAGAGAATTGTGTATTTTAGAATAATGCATCAAAAATGACATTTTTTGCCAACAATTTTTATCGTCCAGAGGTCTGTGAGTTTATGCGCTGGCTGTCTGGTTAGTGTCCATTTGTGAATCCTGACCGGACATTACCTCGCCTCTAAATTCTCAATGTTTCTGGATCTTGTCTCAGACCAAACTCAGGCTTTCACACGGAGAAAGAATTCCTGCTTGGCTTGAGAAACGATTCGATGATGGGAAAATACGCATATAGAATTTGTTTGACGGAAAAAATAAATCCAGCCCAGCAAACAGTATCAATTTATCAGCGTTATGCAGATTCACGTGACTGCACAATTATACCTAATATGACATGATCGCACACAGACACACAAGAGCAAACACACAATCGGTAATATAACCTGCGTTTTGCTTAAATATTGGCTGTATTTTGTCATATTTGTATTACTTGTATTGATATAATTAGTAGTATTTATCATACACAAGCATAATAGAATACAGTCACGTGTGTTATACGTGTTTTATCGTTAACTTTAATTTCCTCATTAGTCATAAATGTCATTGTATGTTCGTGTAATTTGTTCGTAAAACAGTAGACGTAGACGCCCACGAGTCACATCGAATGCCACAAAAAGGACCAAATAAAGTAGAACTATGAAGGCGCATCATATTTCATTTGACTTTATTCAGCTGTTTTTAAATCTATTTTGCATGAATCCCACCATGGCATCAGCCGTGTTGATCTGTTGGTCTATACGTTATGAATAAAACTTTGTTTGTTTGAAAATGTCCTCACAACTTCCCTTTATTATTCTGAACATTCAAAATATTCCAACATTTCACACACAGCCAGGCCACTTTACGCACAACCTTTACTTTCAGCTCAACAATCAACCATCCAACAGCAGGTTTAATAGCTTTTGTAAACGATGTAGCTCAGAGAAAAATACGTATATAATGTTATGGGCCGAGTCGGCGTCATAGAGCTCCTCGTAAGCTCGTCTCGCGTTACAGCCAGGCGAGCTGCTGGACACAGTTTTGACGTGTGCTCTTATAGCAGTAGTTGATTAGACGTAAATGATTAAGTCCACTGAGTCTTCCGAGCAGAATCTCCCTGGCTGCGTTACCATGCCCGGATGCCCTGCAGAGTTCCTTGGCAGGGTGTGACCATTGATCCTTGGGGAGCCTGACTCTGCGTTTGTACGCCAAGGTTTCCTAAATTCATGTTGATAAATGCGTTAGCACTGCTGTTACTGGGAGGCAGAGCAGGCAAGCTGGAATAAGTACAGGAGTATGTATTGGTATACACGGAGTTGTTGTAGCTGTAAGACGGATAGCCGTTGTAGCTGTAGGGGTTTGGTGCTCCGACTGTGTAAGAAGTATTATAGCTTTGGGATCCAGTCAGACAAGGCCTCCCGTCCCTGACCAGCACCGGCACAGCCACCCTTCTGGGAGGCGGGGGTTGATGGTGGTGATGATGACCGGCCATCTCTAGAGTCTTGTCCTGTCGTTGTCTTTTGCATTTGTATCTCCTGTTCTGGAACCAGATTTTGACCTGGGTGGAGGTGAGTTTGAGGGAGGTGGCCAGGTGCTCTCTCTCCGGGGCGGACAAGTAACGCTGCTGTTTAAAGCGCCGCTCCAGCTCGAACACCTGAGCCTGAGAGAAGAGGACCCGAGGTTTCCTCCTGGTCCGCTGCTGCTTGTTAGCAGGTTTCTCCGAATCTGGGTCTTCACACTCGCCCTGCAACACACGACAGCTCTCTGCGTGGAGGACAGGAGAAAACAAGAGGTTAACAATGCAACTTTATTTAAATTCAAGAAAAAACACATTACATTGTACCAGTTGATTTAAGCGCGGAAGTCTTCAAAATACATATCATAAACAAATTTTTAAACTTATTTTTCTAAATAATTGTCAAGTGTAAATCATTTTCCACATAGACGTTATTTTAAATTTGATGCATACTAGTTTGGAGATATTTCAATTTAGGACGTAAATAAAAGAATCTACAAAAATACTGACCTATTGAGCCAATAAACACAAGTTGGTGTAAGACGCTGGTGACGTCTTTTTTCAGTCTAAATTCCTAAGTGTACTGTACTTAAAAGTCTGGCGCTTTTGTGTGTTTGCATTTGTTAATCCACCCACATTAAACCAGTACAGCTGGAAACAGCACATGAACCCGCATTTGTATTTCTGGCAAACAATGAATAATACAACGGAGCAACAGGCCTTCTTGTTTTTAAGCGGATGCGATCATGGGGGATGTTTCATTTAAAAAAAGAAAAAGAAGCAATTGAATGTTTGAAAATGCATTCGTTCATTTAAATATATTCCTATGATTAAGAAAACGGAGTCTTGTGGTGAAGCCTATAACTTTCCCCCCGTGTTTGCATTCGATGAAAGATAGTAATTTCTAAACAAATCATTATTGATGTTTATTATTATTATTATTATTATTATTATTATTATTATTATTATTATTATTATTATTATTATTATTATTATTATTATTATTATTATTATTATTATCCAAAAATGTTACCATTTACTGTGAACTTACTGGTGTCTGCTTCCTCGTGCTCGGTTTCTAGTCCTAGATCTTCGGAGTGGTTCTGCGCCGCGCCGCTGAACATCTCTACCCGCAGCCTGGAATCCACCAGCCGGTCCGTTACTGTCAGTGTGTTGAGATACGACATTCTGTCCTCGCTCTCTGAGAGCCCGGAGCTTATGGGACTTGAGCTGTCCCTGCCGGCCAGCATGCAGGATGGAGGCGAAGGCGACTTATCTGGGAAAGCTGCAGTCTGGGACAGCGCACCCGAGAGACCGAAGCAGGAGATAAACTGGAGCTGGTGCTGCTGGGATTGTTGCTGCAACTCTAACTTCAGAATGTCCTTCACTGAAAAAGGCGTGCTCGAAGAAGTGATGACCGGGCTGGGAAGCATAATTACCCTTAACAGAGCGATGACAGGTAACGAATTATTGGCAGCAGGCTCAAAATTGGACCAATTTGTCTCCGTATGCTGCGTAAAAGAAGTAAATACGCCGTGCGTAAAAGTGACGAATGGTCCTGTTGTTTTTCACACCGAGGACGACTGGCTTTGTTTCAGCTGTGACATCCCTCTCCTCTGGCTGAGTGTCTGGGGCTGGAGGTCTGAGAGAGACAGGTCGAGCCTGTTTGGTTGGCTGAATTCAGAAAGGGTTTGGGTCAGCCAAGCTGCCGTCTTCTTCCATTCAGCGACGTCCTGAAGCGTGGGAGGGATTGATAGGGTGAGTATACGCCCCCCTTCTCCCTCTCTCTCCCTCTATGAGTCAGGACGTTCAGGTTTGACAGTTAAAACCACATAGCAGCTAAAAAATATTACACTTTGTGCTTAAAGGCTTACACAGCAAGACTGATCGTTAACTGAACACGTTAAACAGCGTTTAAAGGTAATTATTAAATGGCTCAGAGTCATCGCAGCTTTTCCTATTAAGATTAGGCATATCTGCGTTTCCTGTCTGAGCATTCCACGGATAAGATAATTTGCGATGACTTTGGGAATTAAGATAATCCTGGTAAACAAAGGAGACATGAAGAGTAAAAAGTTATTGGTCGTTGTCTTTTCAGATGGAAAAACATTATACGAGTTCACCCAAATTTGGCAAAGGAGTTGCCTTTCTCAGTATTTCAAAATTAACTCACTATACTACTACTACTACTACTACTACTACTACTACTAATAATAATAATAATAATAATAACTGTACGCGCTTAAAATGAAAATATATAAGTATAGTACTCAACTAATAAACAAAAGAGGAACTATTATATAATTTGACAAAGGGCGAATATGCTGAAAAGGGAAATTGCGATGGGGTCTGAAGGCCGTGCGTAAAAGAAGGAAGGCGCACCGCCACAACGTCACCCACTCCTCGTCAACAAGGAGCAGTTTGGATCAAAAGAGCGTCCTCCGTACTTTAGTTTAGTTTAGTCATCAAATAACCCAGTGTATGTTTTTAGGGCAACAATTGATAGTTTTCAAAGTGGTAAAGGTTCGGTAAAGTTTATGGCTCCAACATGCCCAGTAAAACGTTAAGCAGCTGTTTTTATGATGATTATAGACAACAAACAAAATCTACAATAATGAAAGTAGCGAGTTAGATATTTACTTGCCATGTTTGCAAAGGTGGCAAGAGACAAAACTAACAAAGACTAACTGGAAATTTAATCCTTATTGGTGCCAGGAGACGCAGGTTACCACTAATGGCGCAATTAGCTTTTCAACCGTGAACACACACGAGCCGCCAGCTGACCATAACCAGCGGCCTTCTCGTGCCACAAGCAGAGAAGAATGTTTACGGAGCGGAAGAGTCTGTTTCCTGGCTGTAACAAAACCCAGACTCACAGTTAGTGTCAAGAAGCTGCAGTGCTGAATGAATCCATCATCTTCATCGCAGATATAGCGTGATAAGCTTCTTAGGGTCATGGATAGCAGGGACAGAAAGAGAACGGGAGGAATGGCCAAGTAAAAATCTACAGTTGTCACGTTTCAATCATTCCACTCAATTGACTTTCTTGTGTGTTCTTTAAAGCTGTTAGCTCTCTGCAGGGCTGAACATGTTTCTTCTTGTTCATCCGTTTCTGGCAGGCTGCTGCTGAAGTTCTTCTCTGCACAGTGGCAGGTGTTTAGTCCTATCATATGCAGGCGCAAGCACTGCTATGACTGAAATGAGTGAATGAAACAAGGTCTGCTGCTGTGGTAATGACTGCAATGATCTCTCCCCTGTGGCCTTTGCTTGTGTAAAGCTGAGGTGCACTGAGGGTGTGTGCATTGTTAAGGCCGGCTGTACGTGCTAATGATTACTGCCAGTTCAAGAGCAGGTTATCTAACTCTTCCACTGCATCTTTTATCAAGATGAGCCCCCCAAATTCTTCCAAGAGCAGTCTGGTTGCCTCGTGTCGTGTAATGTGCTTTGTGTGACAGTAATGGTTCAGTTTTTCTGGGTCCGGGAAGTTGAGTCTTATCAGCAGTCCATGTGATGGTGTCGGTAGCCAGACCGTGCTATTGTACCCCTGCCTGCGCTCGAGTGACGGATGACAGCGCCTTCTCACTGAAGGAAATGAGGAGGCCAGAGGCGAAGCCGGGCCATATTTTTTACCAAAACCTTTCTCTCACCCGCTTGTCTTTGGCTCTGAAAGTGCCAAAGAATCCATAACGGCCAACCTGCAGGTTGCAGCAGTCGCTCTGGGATCATTGTTTTCACCAGGTTGGGAAAAAGATACCCTAAGTAAACTGTTGACCGTGAGAGGGTGATGTGAAAAGCAAGGCATGGTCTAACTTGGACCATGAAAGGAGGAAGTGAGGTCAGGCCAGTCTGGGTCTCCTACCCTTTGCCCTCCCTTGGGTCTCATAAATTAGCCTGCTGTAATTCTCTTGCAGACGGCTTTGCCCAAACAGGTGTGTGTTTGTATATATGAGCACTAACAGGGGATGTAAGGGCTGTGATGTCTGTGATCTACGGTGTTGGGAATCTAGTTTGGGAGGAAACACGCAACCTAAATATGCTTGTCCTCTCCGCTCTCACACAGGCCATGTAGATAAAGACCCTGTAAGGAGGCGGGCTTCAACTAAGTAGGATGGGTAGGGCTGCAGAGCTCCCTCTAGCTGAGTGCATGTTCTGTCCTACTTGGCCAGGGCCTGATAAAAAAAAAAAAATGCCAAAAATATCAAAAGGTTGAATTGAGTTCAGCTTGCGGCTGGAGGGACTTTCTCCAACGGACTGAGGCAATAATGTCTCTCTTGGGAAAAGCAAAATAAAAGCTTCAAGAGGTAAACTTCCTTAAACTAAGACTGCCACTGTCTCTAGAGCAAACACGGTCAAAACGTTGTCAAATCAACAGTTTACTGTGCAAACCTAATGAATTGTGTTACTTATAACAATATCCTATATTTGTGTTGATATACGGTTGAGTTCAGACTGGATGTAAAGACGTGGCCAGAACCCACGTTATGCAGAGACAGCACTGGTTCAAACACATGACAGATCATCGCTGGCATGATCAGATTTCTAATTGCTCACGCAGACAAAAAGAAATAAACAATCACAATCGGTGTAAAAATTCATGGGTCTTCCACTTCCTGTCTTTGTTTCTCAGCATGCATATTTGTATGAAGCTGAGGTCTGGCGAGCCTGATTTGGCCAAAAGACAACATTAATCAATTAGAGCAGCCCAGTGTAGACCTTGGGTTTGAGGTCCCACCCAGCTTTGCAGGGTAAGGGCCACGGCAAGAGTGTTAGCTGAGAAGTGTGACTGGAGTCAAATGATCAAATAGTGACGCATAATCGTTTCTATTAAAATGTGGCAGACATTTAAGTAAATATTTAATTTACAGAAGTCTCGCATATTTAAGGAATTGTTTAACGTTTTTAGAAATATGCTGAGTCATTTCCTCAACAAGTTTGGACATCAAATGTAGGCTACGTGTAGAGCCTGTAGCCAGTTAAGATGGAAGACGACTGGATGATTCCCAACTGGCTGAAATGAAAAGTTCAGAAATGAAAAGATATGTGATGAGCAATTTCATCCTGAAAATGTGTTCAATTGAAATTCACCGAGCCAAACGTCTTCTGTCAGATGTTATCTGTACTCATACAAGTACTGATACTTCAGGTGTATACATGTTTAGTCTTAGTCACAAGAAAGGAGATTTCATGCCTGATATCAGTTCGTCCACTAAAGTATACACACACACACACACAAACCTGAACGGACGTACAGACAAACTGCAGACTGCAGTGAGACGCACAGTGCGCTGATGTCTGCTACTGCATGCATGCTCCATCAGTCACTGGGCTGCACAGCGAACAGCGGGGAGGTCCTGTGCTCTTTGTTGTTGCTGTGTCTAGTCCCTTGTTAGAGAATTGATGACACTGTCTTTGGAAAACAAACAAGGCGGGAAGCTAAAAAGGTGGTCACTCACCACAGCCATCTGACCCTGAGCAACATGTGAGGACGGTGGCAGCGTCCCCCCTAGGAATGTGCTGCGGTGTGTGCGCACACGCTCCTGTTTGCGTTTCAGTGATACCACAGCTGGAATGCGTCTTGTGCCTTTGTGTGTTGTAGCGTCAGCGTCGTACAGCAGCACGACGGCCTGCACACGCAGTGAAAACACAGCGATAGCGCAGGTCTTGTTGGCACTAGTCCTATTTGCATTACGCTGCGAGATGCCAAAATAAATGTTCCACATATCAGTGTCAAGGCAGCGCAGATGAAGTGCATGTGAATGTTGGGCTGACTAACCCATTGATCTGCATGTGACACACTCTCCCTGTAAGCACCGTGTTGCTGGAGGCTACTCCTGTCACTCCTGCTCCTGCTCTGACTCAAACTTCGCATCACAGTCCAGGCTGTGGCCCCGGGGCCCCCACAGTATGTACACACCGAGCCCCGTCCTGGCCCCCGAGCCTTGTTCTGGGAGCTCAAATCCCATAATTGCAGGGCTGACAGTGATAGCTAACACACGAGACACCCTCACCTGGTTGGAAAGAATGAAAACATCTACTGTCAGAGATGAGTGGGAGGTGGAGAAAGAAGAGAACGAAAAAAAGAAGCGAGTTCTGTACCCCTCTCATTTACAAGGTGGAGCTGATATTTTATTCATGGCTAATAAGTCATTTATTTATAGTAAGTAATCAGCAATGGGTCAGTGGGTTCATGGTCAACGAAAGCTGTAGGATCTGTGTGAATGTTTTTATTGTAAAGTCAGTCATCTACAGTAAATATGAAATATTATTCTGCCAACAAACATAGTATTAAATGTTATCAGTGTAAGGGAGTGTTGAACTACATGTGATTAGCTGTTACATCTATCCATTCAATGGTCTGATTTATGATTCATACGTTCATTATCTCACTATAAAATATGTTTTATTATTTATAACTATGCATACATTTATTTGGCATACACTTTCACAATGTACTCCAGAACAGGCCAGGCGGCCTTCATTCGGCAGACAGCTGAGGGGAGAGTGTGCCGGAGCCAGCATGTTTACATCACCGCCCAGCCCGGACCCTCAGGACAGAGCTTAAGCAAGGCAGCATGGAGCCTCAGCGGCTGAGACACTGTACGATTAAAAAGAGCATTTCAATGGAGGTGAAGCCACCTGAGGCAGATGTGCTGTGCGTGACTCATTTACCCACGATGCCTTACTTCACCCAAACTTGGGAAACTGCAGAACGAACTCTTTCGGGGTCTATGTTGCTCAGACGCCATCAACGGGGTTATGGCGCCACCTTTTGGCCAAAGGCTTTAATGCAGTGACATCCTGCGCACCACCCACTTTGGGGCTCGACATTCGACCGTCAGGCTCCGGAGTCGTTCATTGGTCAAACCAGTGCGTGTGTTTTCCCTGAACGTTGACCTGCACCGCATCAGCGTCGTGATTGGTTTGGCACATGCGTCTCAATTTCTATTGGCAAAGGCGCTCGAGCCCACTTTCCGATCCCCAAGCTGGTCCTCGTTCACCTCCGCCGGCTGCGTCGCCTCCTTGTTGCGTTTTGTCACCTCCGTGTCCAGTGAAACGAGACAAAGAGCGACTATGTCGGTGTTTTGCGAGGTGCCTCTGGCTGCTCCCGTGGCTGTGTTCAAGTTAACGCAGGACTTCAACAACGACCCGTTTCCCACCAAAGTGAACCTCGGAGTGGGAGGTAGGTCCCAGCTGATTGGCGGTTTACAGGCACACCTGCTGTTTACCATTGAATGGTTTTGATATTTTACTGATTTTTTTTTTAATCAGTACCATCAGTCCAAAAACAGTATGTTTCATTAGAGCCAGAACCTGTCAGATCTGCTGAGCTTTGTTTGTGCAGCAGTGGTCACAATAACCTGGGGGAGAAATTGTTGCTCCATAGTTTGGAGAGTAAATGTGAGGCTGACTCCTGCGTCTCTCTCAAATCAAGCACATGGCACATTTATATTTACAGTGTTAATCTTATTAATGGTAGTAATCCTTGGTGCTTACATCGCAAAGTGAGAAACAGTGTTCAGCTCAGGCCTCATAATCTCTCTCAGTCTCAGCGCCCCAGATGGTCCTGAGCTACCGGGCAGCTGGGACATATAGGCCACACGGTGTCGAAGGTCTCTGCTCTTAAAAGTCACATCTAGCTGCAAAACAAGTCACCCGACCAATGCCAAGCAACTCACTTTGGCTGCTCTCGTTGGTTACAGCCTACCGGACGGATGAAGGCCAGTCGTGGGTTTTGCCTGTGGTGAAAAAGGTGGAAAAGGTCATTGTGCACGATGACCGGTTGAACCACGAGTACCTGCCCATCCTCGGCCTGCCTGAGTTCAGATCGTCGTCCTCCAGGATCGTGCTGGGAGACAAGAGCCCTGCCATCCAGGAGAGCAGGGTTTGTGCGACTTAGTACGAAGCAGTGTTTCACTTTCTGATGTCCGTACGTTTAAACCGACTGTGTGTTTGTGTCACTGCCAGGTGGGGGCTGTTCAGTGTCTGGGTGGTACGGGTGCTTTGAAGATAGGGGCAGAGTTTCTCAGGCGCTACTACAATGGAAACAACAACACCAAAACCCCTGTATACGTATCTGCACCGACCTGGGGTACAGCTACAATACAGCATGCACACATACAAAACAGAAAGCAGCTTGTTATACCGTTGTTTGGATCTATTGCAGAGTTTACAGTCGGTGTATTAATAATGAATACATCTTATCAGGGTTTTAGAGGACATGTAGACGATCAAACCAGAAGTTTCTCACTGTTTCAGAAAATCACAATGCTGTGTTCGCCAGCGCTGGATTTGAGGATGTCCGGTCATACAAGTACTGGGATGCAGAGAAGAGGGGCCTTGATCTGTCGGGTTTCCTTGGCGACTTGGAGGTGAGCAGTGTGCAGTAGCCTTAATTTCAGTCGCTGGTTCTTTAGTTCTAGGACTTTACAGGAATGGTGTCCGTCTCTGCTTGTCAAAGAGTTGCCCAGAGCGTTCCGTCTTTGTTCTGCACGCCTGTGCCCATAATCCAACTGGCGTAGACCCCACACAAGAGCAGTGGAAGCAGATCGCCAAAGTTATGAAGGTACAGTGTGCGTTGTCCAAGCTTTCAGTCAAACGAGACGCCGTTGGGTTGCTTGCTTAATGTCGGTTCATCTTACCTATATTGTCCAGAGGAGGAAGCTGTTCGTGTTCTTCGACTCGGCATATCAGGGATTCGCCTCAGGGAATCTGGAGAAAGATGCCTGGGCGGTCCGCTATTTTGTCTCCATGGGCTTTGAAATGTTCTGCGCACAGTCGTTCTCCAAGAACTTTGGCCTTTATAGTGAGTGGCTCATGGATATGTTGAGTTGTATTCTTGCAACACACGTGATTCTGCTGACGTCGCTGCTGAAGGCCCTGTGGCACACGTTTGTCTCCTCAGATGAGCGGGTGGGCAACCTGACTGTCGTGGCTCGGGATACAGACAGCCTGAAGCGCCTCATGTCCCAGATGGAGAAGATTGTGAGGATCACTTGGTCCAATCCGCCGTCTCAGGGAGCTCGCGTCGTGGCCATCACGCTTAACTCTCCTGAGCTCTTCAGCGAATGGTCAGTTGCAGAGCTGCATTAAGTGAAATGCTCATAAAACAATGCAGTAACTGATGTAGCGGCCTTTGCCTCTAGGAAGGACAACGTGAAAACCATGGCTGACCGGGTTTTATTGATGCGGGCTCAGCTGAGAGCTAAGCTTCAAGCTCTGAGGACACCAGGAACGTGGGACCACATCACAGAGCAGATTGGCATGTTCAGCTTCACAGGCCTCAACCGTGAGTACAGAGAGGTTGTGACTCAGGTGTGTAATGAGTCGTATTAGTTACTAGTGAGTAATTAACCCTTTGAAGCTTTGAACTCCCCCGATTTCCATTTTGACCCGTTGAAGGCTGCACGAGGGTTAAATCGAGTTCTGCTTCTCTGCCCCTGCAGCCAGACAGGTGGAATATTTGATGAAGGAGAAACACATCTACTTAATGGCCAGCGGTCGCATCAACATGTGCGGGTTGACCACCAAGAATATCGACTACGTGGCCGAGTCCATCCACGAGGCCGTCACCGTGGTCCAGTAAAAGGCCCTGAGCTGCACTGACGCCAGGGCCAGCGTGTGTATTTCTGTGGTAAACTAAAACCTTTGTTCACACGGTTCTTCAGCTGCGTTATTAATTTGTCTCTGATTATTATTTTTTTATACATGTCCCACTGGTGTATTTCATTCCAGGACCTTTCAGGGTTAGTACATCGGTGACTGTGTTGCACATTTTGTGCTCAAACAGGAGTGAACTTTTCAAACAGGTGTCGTGGATCTACACTAGGACAACCTCTGTTTTCTGCAGTATGATGCAAGAGCCTCTTATCAGCGGCTCAAACACACGTATCAACCTGTTTGCTGTTGCACAGTACACTAGTGAAGCCATAGGGGTTGGCAAATAAATGCCTGTCCCCATCAGGTCATCTCATGACATGAAGTAGTGAACGAGGGGGTTTAAATAGTTTGTGATCTGGTTTTGTATGATGGAATAAATAACAGCCTTTATGAGATGCAGTGCAAATCAGTTTAAGACAGAGACGAAACAGACACGTTGTTTCATAAATTTATTAATATATTACTAATGTCCTCAGGTAGAACATATGGTCTGTCTCTTGATATCTTTGGGTAACTTCATCTATATTTCGCTTTACAAAAATGCAACTTTGCCTGTTTCTCCCAAACAAACGGACTGTTCCACAAATGCAAATCCCTGTAAACCGACTGTAAAAGCTCGGAAAGAGTTGTGCTTCGCAAGAGTTTCTGATTGACATGAATCCTTTCGCTCAGCCAGTTGTCAGATCAAAAGTGTGTGCTCTGCGTACATTAAGGGGTCAGTGTGAAAAGCTTAGCAGTGCAACATCCTTTGTACTTTCAGGCAGAATGAATGAATTCTGTCACTGTCTGTTTGTGCCTGTGTGTGTGTGTGTGTGTGTGTGTGTGTGTGTGTGTGTCTGTGTGCGCTTGAAGGGAGGTGGTGGCTTGACGTCAGTGTGCGTCATATTGCTTTCCTCTTTCATATCTCTCACTCTGTGTACCTGCCAGAGTTTCTCAATATAGCCCACTGGGCACGCACTGACTACTGCTGGCACTCTCACAAAACATTTATTATTATTTATTTAATCATGGACCATCCAATATTAATATACCAACTATTTTATTGAATGGCTTTTTTGAACAGACAGCTCCTCTATCAGTGAGACATCACGAAGTCTCATGGCTCCTGTATGAGGAAGTTACTACAGACTCAAATGATCCCATTCAAGCATCCTTGCACGTTATCACGCATAAGGAAAATATTTATACAGGGGACAAGTCTATAGTAAAAGCAGCAAAGACACATGCAAGTAGAATCAACACTACTGTCCATCCAGTAATAATAATAATAGACCCCCTAGCTTATTTTAAATTGGTGTGAGCAGCTTAATCGACTGGGATGAACTGTACAAGGTGGCTAATGGCCAGCGGTAGGAGCTCTGGTGCTCATTCAGTGATGAAGTTCAGAGAAGAAGTAATGTGATGATTCTAGTCAGTTGTGTTAAACTGTGCACTATACACTGACTCATATTGCTGTGTTTAAATCACATCGAACCCAGTAAACCTGACATTTTATTACAAAAATCAGGCAACAGATTCTGTTTTCTATCTCAGGTACAGGTACTTGTTTAAAATTGTGCATAAATTGCTGAGAGTCCAGTGGATACAACGCAATCATTCAAGATTTAATTTATGGCTTGTTTAAAAAAACCTTTTATCTTCATCTGATATAAAAATGTTATAAAAAGTGCTTTTGTCTAGTGGCTTTTTCTGTTTCGCTAGCATCTAGTGTTTTTGCTCATGGTGGCAGTAGGTGGCGTCCTTATGGCAACGTTAGGACATTTCCCTGTGCAAAGATCAGATAACCAGTACTTTTGTCTCCCCAGTTAATCAAGTAAGAGGACGACATGGGCTCAGGGTGAATTTAAGGACTTGTGGGGATTTGCAGATCTTGTAGAGTCTGACCTTAAGCTACGCTGCTGTTTAAAAACACATCATGGCTTTATAGAGACGATTCAATGTTACGAGTACATCTACAAAACACGTGATTAAAACCTGCAGATCTGTACAGTCTGGTGTAAAGCTGGAGAAGTCACCAGTAGACCTGTTTATTACTTTAGTGTGTGAAGTCAGATGTGGGACAGCGTGTGTCAGTTGGGACCTGAGTCTTGTCAGTGGCTACAGCAGACGTGGGGGTTTGGAGGGTGGGGTGTACGCAGCGGCGATCGTCTGGTGAGGATGCCCAGTGTCACTGCTAGCTCGTGACCGGTGGTTGCTCTGAGCCTTCCTCCAAACTCTTTTCTCCCTCTCGACACTTTTTCCTCCTCTTGTTACCTAGAAACCGAAGAGGAGATGCTGACATTTAGGTAAGTTGGTGCTGACAGTAATACCTACATGACACAGCATCTGCAGCACAACTCACTTTAGATCCAACCAGTACATCACATTTGCTAACACATAATATGAATAAATAAAAAATAAATGAGTCATATTGAATGTGAGCCAACAAGGACAGCTGCATCTGGATTATCGCTCAGCAGGAAGGAGTAGGTTGCAGCGAAGGACACGACACATCACCTGTTGCTAAGAGACCCTCGACAGGTTGCTATGACTGATGAAAAAGTTTGGGCACATCTGATGGCACGTGTGGGTGTGCTGCCGCATCACGGCAAATGGCTCACTCACTCAGTTTACGCAAAAGCTTCTTCCCAATGTTCTCCTCAGAGCTGGACAGTGACAGAGAGCTGATGAGGGGAGACGTGGACGGCTGAGAGTCCGTGGGCACGTCTGAAAGGGAACATTTAAGGAACGTCATTAAGACCGAGGGGATTCATTAAGAGGGGTCTGCCTCCTCCATTTACCATTCTCTCCATAATTGTCTGATCGGTCCTCGTGGATGTAGGGAATCTCATCCATTCGGAGGAACACTGTATCGTTTGGACTCCTCTGCCCATCAGATTTGCTGCCTGTGGAGAGAGAATGAAACAGAAACATATTTTATCTCCAACTAGACGAGGTCCAATTAATGAACACGGCTTAATTGGCAAGATGTAGCAGGTGTTGTATAACTAAGTGTTACACTCATGTTGACAACTAATGGCACCATCTGTGCAGTGACCTTTCAAACTGGGTGCTGTCATAGACGGATGGTGTGGAAGCCAAACTTCACTACGCTACTTACGAACGATGCGGTTTCGTTCATTGAGCTGGGAGGTGTTGCGAAGGCCACCGTGGGGATGGAGGTGTGCGAGGCGCGCCAGCCCCAGTCGAGTGTGTGTGTGTGTGAGCGGGAGGGCGATGCTGTGTGAGCGAGCCTCTGGGACCGCTGGCCTCCCCTTAGCATCGGGATCCAGGGGGTCTGGTGTCTGAGGGGAGCTGTCCATCCTGGTGGCTGTTAGAGCGTTCTGGTAGTGGTTCCTGGTGATCTGTGGAGACATGGGAGTCATCAGCACCAGACCTGTGTGTGGATGCGTGTAGCAGTAGAGGAAGGGCTGAAGTGACAGAACACATCCATTATTTAGGCAAAAATATTCATGGTTTGCGTTTAATTATCGCCAGTGATTAAAGGCAGGAGGGCGTGTAGACGGCAGAGAGAGAGACAGGATGTCTGTGTTTAGTCAGAAGCAGGGATTAGACCTATCAAAGCTAAACGCTGCAGCACAGGAACAGTTCGCATTTCGGGGAATGTCAGACATCAGATGAAAGGAGTTTAAATGTGCAGTTGTTTGTGCACCCAGTTTAACTCCGAGCGTGCAGGAAACAGAACCAAGTGCATAACAGCAGCGGTTGATTTTGGACCCATATGTTGCTGTGTTGTGTTTGTTACCTTGATGATCTGCAGGTCTGTGAGCTGTCGCACTGAGTAGTCGGGTAAGTAGACCCCTCCTCCTGTGGTGAGCTGACCGACGCTGCCTCCACTCAGCAGAGAATCTGACTGGTTTAGACCACTGCCGCCACAACTACTATACCTGTGGCCTGAACACAGAAAGCCGTGACTTAGAGAGAGCAAAGTAAAGCAGAGCAACAGTTCTGCAGCTTTTTAGGAGAACGTTTTGGATTTACTCTGTAATATGTTAAGAAGGGATTTGCAAATGTTTAATTGCCTGAAAATATTTAAGTGTAGTTCCAAATAGCGCAGCCTGAACATCAGCCGTTTGAAACATGCGGACGCCAGGAGCAGAGGCTTACTGCTCGCTCTGCAGTCTGAGCTGTATTCCATCTAATCCTGGGCAGGTCGTGTCCTTTCCACTGGGAAATTTTCTCTTAAATTGCTTCTTTTAATTACTTACTTCCCACGGCTGCTGCTGCTGCTGCTGCTGCTCTTGCAGGCTGATGCTACAGTACACAGACGCTAGACTGTATGAATGCCTCCACACTATAAACAGCACGGCCTCAGTCTTAGGATTGTCATGGCTGAATTATCATTTTTCCTGTCTAGTTGAACAACTGATGTATATTGTGTTCACTTTCTTACCAATAGGCAGGAGTGGGACGAGTGCAGGCATGCCGTAATAGGAAAATGCGCCATTTTCAAAGCGGAGAGCCTCCCTTCCTATCTCCACTTCCACCCGTCCCTGCAACATCAACACAGCCATTTACATGCATTATGTCTGAGCTGTGAAAACCCAGTCGATTACTTATCTAATGCAGCCTCCCTCCCACACAAGAAAACCGCTGACACTGTGATCGCCGCTTGATATGTGGTCCAGCAAGTCACAGCCGCGTTGTCAGTTTGTGATTCACCTGCAGGATGAGGACAAAGTAGTCGACAGGCTTGTTTCTCTGGAACAGATAGTGCTGAGGAGAGTGTTTGTTTTTGCAGTTGAACTTGACTTCCTGCACAACACTGGGATGCTTAATGAGACGCAGCAGGATCTTCTCCGACAGGTGACATGGCCTAAAGGGCTCCACCTCTACAGGACCAAAGACACAACGTGGTTTCTCTTTGGCATCTTATTCAGAGACATGGCGCACATGAAGAAGACACATTCAATGCTACCTGTGGCTAAAAAGCGGTGAGTCGCAAGCAGCAGCTGGGGCGACATCTTCACCTTCAGCTCATTTTCGGACATTTTGAAAATAGAGAAATCCTGTTGTTTCCTCTCATGGTTGGACACCCTCCGTTTATTCCGGTTGTCAGCTGTAAACAAAGTGTAAATAATGTGTAAACGATGTGTTTTTGTGTGCAGAGCAGACGTCACGTTACATATCTGTGTACAGATGGTTGGTGGGGGTTTATAAAAAAAAAATCTAGGCCAGAATTCCCAAAGTCAGTTGATGTAGCGCTGCAGACCATCCAGTTGTGGTTAAATCTACCTCTGATGGACTCGCGCTAACTACGCCGTCACTGCAGCAGGAACGGCTGCTGTTATAATGGCTGAAACTCAACGTCTAAAGAGATCAGCTGCTGCTACTGTGAATGGAGACGCGTAATAAGCCCGGAGCTGACGAACGCCCACACAAGTGCACCCGTGACAGAGGCTCACTCTGTGTGCGGTGGTCTGCTCTGTCTTCAGGGAGCAGAGCTGTTAGTGGAAGCATGTAATTAAAGTGTGGCGTGCAATAGTAGCAATACCAAGACAAGGTTGGGATACAAAGAGAAGCGTGTGCGGCATTTGAATCCTCTCCACGGAGAGTCTGTCCAGCCAGTTACATATGAGAGGATTATGGTGCTATCGGTAAGACGGGCTATTTATTCACATTATTTAATTATGCATCAGCCAGTAGCTTGGACCAGCAGAAGGGAGACGGAGAGAGTAATAGTTTAATGAGAAAACTGAAGAGAAGGTGTTTTACTCATACACCAACATTCATAATAATGGATGTGCAAATGGAAGCCTGTGAATTGAGCCTTTTCCAGTGTAGCAGTGTAAACATTCACCCCACAGTTAAACAAGCTGTCAGCTGTGACAGAGACAAAGTCTGTTCAGTGTGGGAGCTGGAAAATTGATTCACAGCTAATGTGACAATGAAAAGTCTGTTTCATAATCATGTTGTTTATTGTGCATCATACGTACTATACAGGTCTGTCTCATCCACGATCTCAGACTTGATGATCTCTTCTATGACGTCCTCCAGTGTGACGATGCCCATTACTTCATAGAAGGGGTCTCCCTCCCCCTCGCTGTTCACCCTCTGCACCACAGCTAGGTGGGATTTACCTGTTTGTTGGAAAGAAAGAAAGAAAGGAGGACTGATTTCAAAATGTGAGCTCATGCTGAAAACTGCTCAGGCAATGGGTTGAGAGGCGACGTCACTGGATAAAAATAACGCGAGTCAACTGGAGGCTGTGCAGTCAAGATGAAAATCAGCACTAACGCACCAACGGGAGCACAGAGGCCGTGAACACAGCAGAGGTCGAACGCAGCATTTCACTCTGAAGTGATTTGAGTGTCGGGGTTGCCCCAGTGTGCGCATGTGACTCAGTCCGGTAGTAAGATTAGGCTGGAGACACTTTGACAGTTTGGAAGACTTGGCCTTACGTAAACGCTGAGATTACGCAATCAGTCTGGGGATGCTTGCATCTGCTGACTAAACTGCCCGTGCTGCTACCACCCCTGTAAGCGTGGTCTGAACAGACACGCGCTTTACACATGCGTGAGCAGCTGAACATGACAAGCCTGCCAGATGCAATGACACAGCTAGCCAGCAGCGCCTGAAAAGAGTTGATAGAGCACATGTGACATAAAGTCAACAAGGCCAACGAACTTGAATGCTCCACGACTCTGCTGCAACATTTACACCAGAAAGTATTTGTTTTTAAACTCACATGTGCTTAATTGTTTTTTCCTTCATTTGAAAACCTCTGATGCTGTCAAGTTTATTTTCTAACCAACTACTGTATCTAATCAAAATTATAATGTATCGAGGACAAAGCCATCAACAATCTCCAACCTTACTTTGAACAAACTCAGTGGCTGATATGAGATGGGCCGATTTAGGGGATTACAGCCAAGGGATAAACTGGATCAAATGCTTTAATCCACAGCAACAAGAACAAAACGCTGATTGACTGACATGCAGCCACGGCCAGACGTGAAGCTGTGGCTGAGGCTATGCCCGGCGCTCAGGTCAGCTTGTCTGTAGAGTTCAGGTAAATCAGAGGTGGATTTGCCCTCAGCTGCTGATGCGCCCGGGCTCCGCATTACATCATCGGCACGTTACGTAATACTCTTGCAGAGCAGACTCACACAGTCTCATGCCTGGAGCACAACTGGGTCTAGCGTTGTCCCTTGTACAAACGCTTCAGCTTCACTGGTTTGCTGGGCTCTTCCAGGCTACATGCGAACTCCATTTACTGTTGATATATATGAATACGTAACAGAAGAACAACTAGTTCAGTTCTTGCGATTATAGTTTAGTTCTTGTCTCCATAGCTCCAGTCCACAGTTTGCTTCGAGTCCTGCCTATGTTTCTTATGTGACTGGTGACATTTCCTCTCTTCCCATCACCTTCCTCACTGAGACGTCCTCACAGTTTCCACCCTGGCTTTCTTAACAGCAGGAGTCTTTCTAACCATCGGAGCAAAGTCGGAAGCAGCAAAGGTTAGTGGTGAATTTTTCATGGTTGCTCCACAGGGTTGGATGACGCTGACCTACAGGCTGGAGGAAGCTTCAAAGTCGCTGCCTGCTGACAGCTGGTGCTCGCAAACAAAGTAAAGGTGAAGCTTGACTTTTCTTGGAGTAACAATACAGAAGCACACGGCATTACAGAGTCAACCCTGACCAACGGCTCATGTCCGTCACACTCAAGCTATAAAAACTATCAAAAGCATCAGACTATTGATGAATTGTGGCACTAGGTGTTGATTTTACTATGACCTTTCGTTCAGGAGAGCTGCCTGCTACCAAACACTGAATCAGAACCACGCTCAGCAGTGAACGCATGTTATCGCTTTGCGTGTGCATTGTGATCAGCAAAGACGCTCATCAGACAAAATGTGCTTGAGTCAGAGAGAGAGGGGCTGATGTGCATCGCCTCTGTTGTCACTCCACTGAGGGCTTGCTCCGTCTAAATTCCTGTTCTAATAGTTCGATACTGTCAGAGTGCAGCTCTGATAACAGATACACACGTAGGGGATCAAGCAGACTGGTTGGGGGCAGAAAAGCAATCTGTGCTGTTATCATAGGAAAATAACTGACATAAACAATATACATAACTCCAGCCTTCTCAGTAGCCTCTAACCTCTGGTTGAACTACCCTGACTGTGTGACTCTGTATTAGATTTCTCGCTCTGGGGATCAAAGGGCTTCACTGACAGGCCCACTGCCAGCCCATGGACTGATGTGTATGTATGTTGTAAGTTTTCATGTTCACAGTCACTTCAAAGAACACGGAGCTCGTAAGTGGTAATAGCCTTTAGGCTTCCAACACGCACCTCACGTATTCAGCACCGGCTTATTACTTCAGTAAGTCACTTGTGCATGTAAGGGAACCTACCTCTTTTAAATTCCTCAAGCATCACATCCAGCTTAGTGTCATTGAACACGCAGTGCATGGGGTGCTTGTAAAACTGAGTGATTGTTTTAAGAGGAGTGCAGTCATCAGGATCCACGAAAGCCAAGTCTTTGACAAACAGGATGTCCACGATGTTGGACCTGTCGTTCTCATAGACTGGGATGCGGGTGAAACCGCTCTGCATCACGTCAGACATGGTGCAGAAGTCCAGCACGGCGTCTGATGACAGCATGTAGCAGTCTGACAGAGGGGTCAGCACATCCTCCACCGTCTTGGTCCTCAGTTCTAGAGCTCCCTGGATGATGTTGAGCTCCTCTTTGACCAGGTCGTGATAGGGGTCTGTGACGCGCAGCATGGCCACCAGCTTCTCCCTGGTGTAAAAGCTGCTGATTTCTTGGTGCAGCATGATGTCGAGTATCTTGGACACGGGGTAGGCGATGGGGAAGAACACCAGCATCAGCAGGCGAGTAGCGCAGAGGGTCTTGGAGGCGATGGCAAGGCTGTGCCTGGACGCCACTGAGTGAGGTAATATCTCGCCAATGAAGAATATGCCGAAAGTGCACGAGGCAGTCGAGAGAGCGGTCATTCCTAGAATCTGGCACATCCACACCACAAAGCAGGTGTTTGTAAGCACGTTGCCCAGCACCACAGTGCAAAGGATGTAGTTTCCATGTTTACGCACTGATTCTATTTTGTGTGCGTATTTCTGTTCCTTCTCTGTGCCACTGTTCTGCAGGACCCGTAGCTCCACGGGATCCAGAGCCAGCATGCTGATGTTCAGACCGCTGCAGAGCGCAGACAGACCCAACAAGAGCACAGAGACACCTGCCCGGAGCCAAACATCAGCCTCTGCGGGTCTCTCCACCACCGCCAACCAGAAGTCTTTGGTGCTGAAGTGCTCCCATCTCATGCCATCAAACGCGCACATGGAATAGTATTTGATCGTCTCACCTCTTCGCAGGTCTTTGGCGAGCAGCTCTACTAAAACAGAGTTGTGACTTGAGCTGGATCTGAAGGAGCCCAGCAGTTCGATGTCGGAGCTCCGGGCGTTCTCCTCTTCGCATGGGTTCTCTTTGGAAGGGAGCCGCCTCTGCGCGTCCCCGTTTTCCTCACCTGGCTCCTCTATGAACGCGATCCACGGAGCGGCAGGAGCCGAGTCAGGTCCGCTGCTGATGTTCAAGCTGCTGGAATGCTCTGTATCAGGAGATGTGGAGTAGTAAACCCTCAGTATAAACCGAGTACCCTCCGTGGCTCTCAGTATCCCGTCCTGCACGGACAGTTCCCCGCTTTGGGTGTCCTCTGGCCGGACACCTAGCAGCGCCGAGGTTGGGGCCGGTAGAGAGGAAAGAGTGACGGTTAGAAAGAGGAGAGGAAGCCGGCTCGGATGCAGAATGCGGCACAGAGCATCCGCAGCATCCGCAGCCATCATGCTGAATGAACTAGTGAAGGGCACGAGAGCTGGGTCACGTGGTCTGCGAATGGAAAGGCTGGAGCAGCTGGGTGGCCATATCCACGAAGAAGAGGGTGAATATGGCACAAACAGAGAGAGAGAGAGAGGGATGACAGTCGTGACGTAGGCTTCCCTTTTTGTTTTTTGCCATTTTCTATAAATACAAAACTGGAAATGCACAATCATAAACCACAAACAAACGGCACTTACAAATATACAAAATGTTTAAAGCAAATTACACAAATATTGTCTTAGTCAACTTTAGCGTGTTTTGCGTCGTCTTGCGCGCTGCACAGCGCAGATGGCCACTAGATGGCAGTGTTAGCAGCTATTTCCAAGCAGTGAAAACCACTTCCAGCCTTCAAAACTCAGCACAGACGGGATGACGTGTGAGCAGTGAGTTCTGTCATAAAGCAGTCTGGTTGTCATTCCACACGCTCTAGAAATCAAATCATTTTAAATGTCACGTGCCCGAATAGCGCACTGGATCCTGCAACTTCAAAGTAGGCCACCATCAAACTTTTATGGCTTCGGGAATCTATTATGCATAAAGACCGACCTATTATTAGGAGCTATTAAAAATTAATTCACCAAAACAAGGTCAATTATATGACATGACTAATGTTATGACGGTGTTGTGATTGTGTTTTTAGTGGCTTTGTTGTATTATTATTGATATTGTGTTTTCTTCTTCTTATTATTATAATCATCAATATTATTATTATTGGTTATGTTGTTGATGTCGTCGTCGTTGTTGTTGTTGTCGTTGTTGCTACAGTGAAGCCTTCATGCTGTTCAGTTAGAAAAGTGCCGGTTTCATGAGGCAGGAAACTGAAGGTGCGAACAGTGTCCTGACAGGTTTCAAACACCTAAACTCTCTCTGTTTTCCATCAGCCACACGCATCCACCACGACAGTAGAGAAAAAAAAGATGTTACAAGAACGGAGCAATCTGCGTTCACATAGTCTCTGACTACATACGCACCACCCTGCTTAGAGCAGGATCCGAACCTATCCGAAACCATCCCGTTAGATCGGATTGATTTTAAACGTTACTTGAACGAACTTCGGATGAGATGCTTTGAGTTCCCAGTCAAATTATTATTTAGAAACCTGTTGTGTCAAAAGACGCCGGAAAGGTTAGTTTCCCTCTTTATTTGCTTGGTCGCTAGTGATAAGTGCGACTCACAGGAAGAGGCCTCGCACATCGGCTTAATTTCCAAACGAGCACTGCCTGAAGATGCTCAGAACATTTCTTTTGTGCTTGGCTAAACGTATTTCTCCCCACGGCCTTTATGAAACTCCATAGACTGTGTCATTAAATGGACCGTGTTCATCTGTCTGCTGCTACATCACTTCTTATTTTCCCAACATGTTATCACTACATTGTCCAAATTATACCAAAATTCGTGAGTGTCGTTATCATAAAAAAAGAAAAATATAAAAAGCAAATTCAATATTCATAACAATAATCTTTTGCTAAACCAAATAATGATGTTGATGGACAGACGTTGCATCCGTCCCTTTACAGACAATTGTTCCTGGTCCACGTTCAAGTTATTAACTTGTAAATGAAAAAAGTTATAAATTAAATCGCAGGGTTGGTCTCAGGCTGAGGGTCCCACTGATCTGAGTTAGCTCCAGTCAGATGCTCCCATATGACAAAAACAATAAAATGCTTTTATTCTGACGTTTCTGCAACGCTGTCAGAGAAAGAGGCCGTTATAGGAGCAATTCACTGCAAAATAACGGGACTAGCACAACAGAAACACATTAAGTCACGTTCATACTCTGCTCTTGACGTACATAATTCCATTAATGTTTTTTTTAGTGTGAAGTTTCTTCTAGCGTTGTTAAAAAAACAAAACCAAATCTGTAACCGTGACACGTTGTGTCCCAAAGCACAGGCTAATATTGAGGAGCCATAATTCAAGAGCTCGTAGCTTATGTAAATACATAACAGCTAAAAATCTTTCTTTGTAAAAACATAAACCTTGGTCATATTAAAACCACATGTTAACTGATGTCTCGCTGCGCCAAAATGACATCACGAAGCAGACTTTTAGTTTGGATATATGTTATAATAGCAAAGACAAGGAAAAGAAACGTTTAGGTAAAAGTTACTCAAAGCTGCAAAAAATGTCCTTTACACATTTGGAAGATTTGCCGAAGCATCATTACTAAACACAAGCTGTTGGTTGACGCGTTTAATGGGAGTTTTCGTGCGTAAACGTCAACACCTTGGATAATTTGGCTGCCGTGTTCCTGGGTGCGTGCTGTCAGGCTGTAAAAGCTTTAAGCTGGATATGCTGAGAACCTTTTATTCGTGGGTGCTAATCCGTGTGACCTTAAACGTCCACTCCTCGCAGGACTGACGGGACTTCAGAAATCACAAAAGTCTCAGCTTTGTTTGGAGTGTTTCTGTCTCACCACGATCCGTGAACATCTGGAGAGATAAGCCATAAAGCGTTTATAGGCGAGTTCCGTGTGGATGGACGTAAATACCTAATTGATCTTGAATGTTTTTGAAAAAGGTCCAAAATGTTCACGGCGCTGTTTCTAAATGTCGTTTGTCAGAAGGTTATGCGCAACAAGCCGTTTTTCCAGACATGCACGGGCCTCTTTTTGTCCTCGGCTTGTATTTGCTGGGAACACGAAGAGCAACATCCTCTTTCTTTCGACATTTAATTTGCAGTGTGCAGTCACATACGTAGATTTGAAGACAAGCCGCTTTAATCGTTGGTTACTGTGTGTTATACAGTTAATACCTTTAAAATATGGCGAATAAATACGAGCGTAGGTGTGTTTAACATCACTACACAGACGGGTCTTTACGCAGCGTTTAATTCAAACACAATCTAAAGCTGATTTAATCACGTTACAGTATTGCACAAGTTCCTGTTTTAATAATGTTTTTCTTCAATGATTATGAATATTTTTTTATAATTTACACTGTTTTCTTTACACAAGACATTTCTTGGTCATTATTCAAGCTAGAAAATATTTTTTTTCGTCATCCAAATGACAAACAACGCGTGAACAGTCTGATATTTGACATTAAATGGGTTTCACTTTAAAGCTGGAGACAACTGGGCATTTCTACAAACCTGTTAATCGTTTGTGGTTGTACTGTTTAACACAAAACACAGGACTTCATCAGAAAACAAAACCACATCTTCAGTATTTAGAAGACAATGTGTCCTTTCCTCTTTGTTGGCAATATGAGCTCAGAAATGTAGCAGCTTGTCCTCATACCTCAGAGAACCTTAGAGGGGCGGTACTGCCTCCTCTCCCCCTTCTGGCTCCCACAGCCGGGAAGGCTGGCTCGGGGCGTGCGCTCTTGTGAGCAGCTCCCAAAAACATACTCAGAGGGGCGGGGGGCAGAGGGGGTGAGACAACTAGACAGGAAGACAGCACGAGATCGATGAGACTAACATAAGGAGCCACCATCGAAGTTCGAGGCAAGATAATTTGCTTAGTTGGCTTCCCCTAGCTCACATTTAAGCCTGATTACGCGCACTGATCCTCCTGGAGTCCAGTCCAAGAAGATGCCCAAATCATCACCATGCGTATTCTCTTGGTCTTTCCTGTGTTTGGCATCTTTGGCTACTTTGGTGGTGCAGTCTGTGCTCTGTTCGCCCGACTCTTCCTCCTCCTCAGCATACCAGAGATCTGCAGCCGGTGGGAAGCGACCGGGCTTCATGGAGAGAACCCTGGTTCTCCTGGACGTCAACACCCGCAGTCCGATCAGAGTCCTCAACGACAACTTCCTTTCTTTGCAACTGGACCCCTCGATCATCAAAGACGGCTGGTTGGACTTTCTAAGGTACCGAGCATCTTTATTTTATATTATAACAGTATCGCTCTGTATCACTCAAATGTTTGTATTTACTCGTATTCGTCTCACACGCAGCCAAGTTGTCTTGGAGTGAACTAGAACGTTTCCTCCTCATTCAAAGCACCGAGCTGTTCGGGTTTAACGGATAAAATCCAAACCTGTCACATATTTTAATATGGCGGCGTAAAGAGAGTCCGTTCAAAAGCGACCAGTCTGAGGTATTTGCTGTTACAGTGCGAACATAGTAAACACTCAACTCATCCATCTTTTAGAGGAAAACACGTTGTTGGGATAATTAAATGGAGAATCTCTTTCGTTCCATCTCTTATTGACTCCTCTGGTCACGCACAGATAACTGACTCATATTTTGACCATAAATTATGAAACATTATTTTGTTTATTCAACATGAGCAAAATAACAAACCGCCATTGATTTATATTTATAGGCAAATAAGCGTTAACTCTTTCGTGTACTCTGCATAAAATACCACGAGAAAATGTTAATGTTGCATTTCATTAAACAACTATTAATGTATGATGGTAAAATGATTCAAAGGTGAAGAGGAGGAGAAACTATTTCTAACCACCACTAAACTATTTACTGAACAAAAGGCGAGGTTTTAGTCCGCGTGCTCCTTCACTTCATACTAACAAAAACGTTTTATTATTTTACAAAATAATTTATGTGGACGTTTTTAAATTTTAGTTTCTGTTACACCACAGACCACACACACACACGCACACGTGGTTTATCCTCCTTCATATATTTGTTATGCCTCAGTATTATTATTATTATACACATTTACTTTTATAAAACATGAGCAATTCATGGCCGCGCTGAAATAAGTCGTCTACAGGCCTGTCGCACGCGCCGCCACGTAGGCTAAAATAAAATCAAATTTAAACATCACATTGCCATTTTAAAATACTTTTCACTGTTAGTAGAATTGTCTATGTATCAACAAGTAGGACGCTCAAAAAATAAATAAAAAAGCACATTGAAATTCTGTGCGACACCTCAAACTAATGTAGAAGCAATCGATGATAAAACAACATTCGATCTGTTGGCCTCGATGAATTTTGGGGTCAAATTCTTAGGAAATTCAAATAGTGGCAGCAAACTAAGGACCAGGCCTTGACGCGGAGCTTCAACTCGTGGGTCACCACCCACTGTCCTGCTGCGCATCAGCTGCTCCTCGAGCCTTTTGCAGTGAATGACGTTAGTATATTTAATACTTGATCGACGGCTCTCCGCTCCATTTAAAAACGCACAGCTGCGTTGTGTGTTGTGATACTGGCTCTAATGTTTTCTTTCCTCTCTGCGTCTTCAGCTCCAAGCGGCTGGTGACCCTGGCGCGCGGCCTGGCGCCTGCCTTTCTGCGTTTTGGCGGAAAGAGAACCGACTTCCTGCAGTTCAACAACCAGAAGAACCTCGCCAAGTTCAGAGGGCCGGGACCAGACTACTACCTGAAGAACTACGAAGACGGTAACGACATTCTCTTTTGTCACTAGTCTGGGCCTGTGTTGAGGCTCCAGGACGCGTAGGCGTTGGGTCCGAGTCTGACCGTGTTTTTGCTCCGTGCTCCAGCTGCGAAGCACCGAGAAAAGAAAAAAGGATTAATGTTGCGTCGTTAATCTGTACGAGCGTCAGCTGCGTTTTCAGTTAGGAAAACCAACTAAATTAGACGTAGCCCTTAAAATAAATTCCACATTTATTACATACTGTCTTTTTATGCTTTTACTATTAAATTATCATTGTGTGGCTTGACCAAAATATTAGTTAGTTACTATTGTAAAATACATCAGGTATGTAAAAAGCTCTAAACATGTTGTTTTTTTCCCCCTTTGACATACAGTAATGTTTGATGAAGTAAAAAGCATAAATGTGCGATACTGCGTCATTTAAAACATAGATCTTTGAGCAAGTGGAAGTTGAATTAAGAAAAACAAAACAAATGCACGATTGTTCAAATTCAGAAACATTCACAGGGATTCTTGTTTTCTCCTGCGCCATCTTGCAGACATAGTCCGCAGTGACATTGCATTGGACAAACAGAACGGCTGCAAAGTGGCCAGTCACCCTGACATAATGTTGGAGCTGCAGAGAGAGAAGGCGGCCAGCACCCAGCTCGTCCTCCTGAAAGAGCAACTGTCCAACATCTACAGCAACATTACAATAACAGGTAGGAGATCACACAGACGCACACGCTCAACATGCACACGTTTCTAAGCAGGCCAGTGTAAACCATCAGCTCTCACAATGACAAATGTCATTTGGAAAGAAGGAATGTGGAGATGGGGAAAGGGCACAACAGCACGAGTTAGAAAACAGAGGACTGGCAGTTCCACTGAAGTGAACACAGCCTGACCGCAGGAGGAACCCTGGAGTCAGGAGGTTGGGTGGGCGGCATTTCTTATCTTCTACGGTGACCGACTGTTATGGAAATAAGAAGCTGCAGAGCAAATGAGAGATACTGTATGTGACTTAAACTTTCAGCCGTGTTTGTCCACAAACCTGGGCTTGGACACGTATTTGAGTCGGTGTCAGAAGTGACTTTCTTTATTACGGCGCTGGATCCTCGCCGATAGGCCAGTTTACGGAAAACACACAACTACCCAGAAAGTCGTTTCTAGAAGCCAGAGAGCTTGTGCAATTCAAAAAGAAGTTGGACGACCAACTCAACCAATGACAATAAAAGCAGTTTTGTCGTTATTGCTTAACCTCCACATTATAAAGTGATTAGATAAGTTAATGTAAACAACTGCACGATCCAGACTCAATGAAATGTTTTCCTATGGGTTTTGAAAAGACGTTAATAAATGATCCACCTTAACTGAACCCAGGAGGTGCGACTTATATTTCTGTGTGTCTTTGCAGTGTGTATTGTAATGTTTTTAGAAAATCCCCCCTCGGTGCGTGTTTGCATGAAGCATAGACGCCTGCATGTATCAACTGCACACTCTCAAACAGTCACACTATAAAATCGCTAAATCCTTCATCGCAGTCCAGTAGATGCAGTAAGAGTTTGGACGAGCGAGTCAGTTGTGCCGTATTTCAGCCTGTTGTTCATTTCATAGCGTCGCATTTAATGTGTAATGCGGCAGAATCTTGTGAGAGTCTCCCAGCTCTGCAGAATAATACAGTTTGAAGTTTGGGTAAAATAAATGTGATCTAATGAAACTCTAGCCACTGTCTCACACATGTTGTATGTTGCTAATGTATTTCAAAATGAGGACCACGTTTGCCTTTAACCCTGCAGCTTCCTGCCATAAAGAGGATGTTACTGCTTGTTGACTTAGCTTCACGGCAGCATGGCGACCTAAACAGGAGGCTCCCAGTCTGACTGCGACTCACAAAATGACAACTCATGTGACCACAAAACGCGCATCGCTCATTCAAGCCTTTTTTAAATATTATGCTGGTTATTTTTCATAAATGAATAAAATCAAATGCAAGATGCGATAAAATAGATTCTGAAAATATTTCTGCGGTAAAACCTATGATGCTAGGGAATCGCCGCTGGACGTTATTTTCCACATACTGGAGGTTTTTGCATCATTTTACTGGTTTATAATTTTCTGTTCTATTACAACTGCACGTGTGCGGGCTGAGAGCAGCTCCTTGCTGTTTTTGAGCAGCTGTGAAGCGCTGTCACCCTCATTCTTCCGAGCAGACGCAAGCTGCAGGTCGGCCTCTGGGAAACCTTCAGAAGTCTGATTTCTTTTTAAGGCACCAAACAAAGTGGAATTTTACATACGCTGGCTAAGTTGCGATTAGGCTAAAAAGTCAGAAGACATTTGTCTGATCGGCTCATTGTTACTGTACATGCTGTTGAACTTCAAGCACGTTGTGTGAACTAGAATACTTCTCGTGTGTGTGTGTGTGTGTGTGTGTGTGTGTGTGTGGAGGAACAGGGGCATGAGGGATGTGTTTAAATATGGTCTGGTAACAATCAACCCAGATCCACTGTGTACGCGCACGTGTGCATGTGTGCTTTTGTGAGTGTGCGTGTGCAAAGCAGGTGGTGCTTCAAGGACCGTTAGCAGTCTCACTCCATCCTCTTCCACTCACCACTGTCTGACCTGTGACTCGGGCTTGTTAGTGCTATCAATAAGACGCAGACACACACATGGACGGTCATTCAGCAGCACATGAAGTGGGGATAATGCCTAAGCTCAGACAGGTCATGGTCAACATCACTTCAGTCTTTCTGCGGCAACGCATCCATCGTTCAGTGCCTTCCACTCCACGTCGTCCTGGCTGTGTGTTATACTTAACGGTATATTGTCACCTTATGTGAAAGCCCTGTGTTTATTTGAGACTTTAAAGAATGAGGCAGTCAGTTCATTCAACTTGTGACCTTAGAGGTGTCGTCCGGGTGTTTAAGGCTCAAAGGATAAACACAGCTCAGCCTAGGAATTTCTACTCTGTTATTCTTGTTATTGAACACCAGCTGATCAAAATTTGGCAAAAGGACCAACATTGGATATTATTAATTTTGGAAAAATTATTTTTCCTGTGTCTGGTGGAAGTTTTGAAACTTTCTCCAAATATTCATAGAAATATATAGAAACGTTCTCAGGTGGTTTTAGTTGTTATTGGCATCTGGCAACAGAAGAATAATAACAATCATAACCATGTTAAAGAGCAGAGCATAGCTGCTAAACGGGATGAAGGTGTTTTCTGCCTAATGCCTATTGTAAAACATGTTAACAGTAGTTAGTCTGAATGAACTATGCTGCGCTGTGTGAGTGTGTGAATGTGTGTGATGTGTGCGTGTTGTAATCTATCAACGGGTTTGGCACAGAACAGCCAAAGAGCCTCTGTGTTTTCACGATCGAAGCTCGTACCTTTGCATCGGATTAAAGAACGTTCAGACTGATGATGTGGAGTCTGACAACACCTCCTCCTCCTTTCCTAGTCTGATCTCACATGTGAAGTATCAAGTGACACAAATGTTTACAGAGTCTAATCAGTTATTAGGTTTAAGTCAACATTGCTGAGATCACATCAGACACTAATACCTGAGCCCCTCTCTTTGAACTGGCAGCACTCGCTGCCAGAAGCCTCTCGCTGAGAGCTGCAAGGCTCCATTAGGAAGAAACACGAGAAGAACCACAATATAGAGAAGACAAAAAAGTGTGAATGAAACAAATGGAGCCTTGATTTAACACAAACGCAACAGCACAGCTGTTGTTTTCAACTGCGGTGGAGGCTACACACTGTTGAGCATCTGCACAGGCTGGAGTGGATGTAAGCTTCAATAAACGTACGCATCATGACACAGGGGACGGTTGAATCCCACCTGCTGCAATTTGCATTGTGTCACAGATCTGTTAATAACTTAAAACTTAAAAACGAAGCGTACCACAGCTTTTCGCTAACCACAACAGCTGAGCTGGTTGATCCTCCTGGAGGAGAAGAGAGGAAAATGAAAACATTCCTATTGTTGTTGGTGGCGTCCAGCTCACTTGTAGATTGGATCATTCATTTGTGAAACTAAAGAGCAGACTCGGCAATATTTTACAAATGCTGTGACTGTAATACAGTATTAGAGAAGACCGATGTGAAATGTAGGTCTCTGGCAGGAGAATGACCAGGCAGGAGGTACGGAGAGGCAGAAGGCTGAAAATCTGGAAAGACAAACATTAGGAGCCGGCACAGAAAGGGGAATGTAATGAACATCTGTGAGTGGCTTGAAAATGTTTTCATCAAAATAAATTGGCACAGCTGTCTATAGTCAGAGGGCCTCCAGTTATAACTTTCTGTTTTTACTCATTTGAAAATCAAAACACATTTTCCAGCTACAGTGGGAAACATGCTCCGTTCTTCCTATTAGTTCTGCTATACGACTCCTCCCAGCCTTTTATCCGCTCACTTTTAAACCTCTTTTGTAAGAAAGAGCTGCTTTATCTCACAGTCCCCTCCGTCAATATGCACATGTACTCAACACATAAGGCGTGAATTGCTGTGGACTGAGTTGTGGGGCTGCAGCTGCTGCGGTACCTGCTCCATCTCCAGCTCTCTGCAGATTTACGACTTTTTCCTGCCAGTTTTCGCGCCGTAAGACTAGTGCAGCCAGTTGCTGAGACCAGAGGAGAGTAGTGCAGTCTGCCATGATGTGTTGATGTTGCAGTCGTTGTGCATCTTGGAAAGGTAACGCAAAGAACAATTAAGCTTGTGTGGATGTTTTTACACATTACTGTTGTCGAACTGCTTTTTTAAGTGAAGGAAACCAACATGGGCGCCTACAATTATAATAAATGGTCAGCTGTCTCTAATAAAATAATAATAAACATAATTTATTTTAGTAAGATTTATTTACCACATGAAGGTCTTTTTATTCTCACTTTGTAGCAGCTTCTTTGTTTTTACTTCAGCTTTTCTTTGCTCTTAGCATTTTAGCTGCGTGACGCACAGCATTTCAATGTTGTATGTGTTCTTTTGCAATGTATGATAGTGTGTAATTAAAAAAAGTCCTAAATCTTCAGGGTATTTGTGTTTTTAACTGTAATTAGTTTTAAATATCAGATGTTCTGTCACCATATACTGAGCAAACCTCTGAGCATTTGTCCTCTTGGCCACCATGTGCAGCTTTTAGCTCAGCTGTGTTGAAAGTAGTGTTTATTTAATGTCTAATAAGGATCATTTTCATGTACGACATAAAGCTTTGGACCCTGCAGGAAGCAGCGTAACCTCTAGATTCTCACACATGAAGGATTTTTACAGTGTAACACAGAATATCCTCAGACAAAGAAGCTCACACGACCTTCTGTTTTATGTGGCTGGCTTAATATATCGCATGCTATTTTTCATTATTACCTGTCAGTTAACAATTATGAGCAGTGATGTAAGCTAAGCGTGACAAACGCCTGATTGCCCTGTTGCCTTTTTTTCCTTCCCGCCTTCCACATGGTCTGCACAGATCCAGAAGCGTCTGCTTTTCCCTGATCGGAGGAATATCTAGCGTTTAAATCATGGATGGACATTACATGTAATTCCATGTGTTTGCAATATGCCCTTAGACAAGTGCCAGCAACCTGCAAACGAATGTCATTTTAATAGCCTGATGCATGGGAAATGTTTGAAAGCAGTCCTTCCTCTCCTGTGATCGTTTGGCATGACAGCCAACCTCCACATTTTTCCCTAGAACTTTAGAAAACATACGTTTTGTGTCAAATTTCAAATCATGGCACTGTGTTCTTTTAATGCTCGGAGCCCGTTCGTACAAATGGGATGGACCTGTAGCACGATTGCTGGTACCTCTTATTGTGTGTGTATCTGTGTGTGCGCGCACTTTGGGTCCAGATGAAGTTGTTATCCTGAGGGGAAACATGCCTCCTTCATTACCAGCGAGACACTTTTTATTTCCTTAATTTGACTCTCAGGCTGTCATCCGTAATTTACGAGATCGCCCCCTGTGTGTGCGCGCTCGCACGTGTGCGTGTGCGTTTGTGCCTACCCATGTAAATTCAATGTGCGTAGTGCTGGTACTGGAAGCAGGGGCTAGTGAGAGTCTGCTAGAAAGCTGTAACCACTCTCTAAGGAGGTGATTTGACCTGGTGTTTAAGGATGTTACACTAATGTTTCTTCTTTCAACTACTTACTCTGGAATTTAACACACTCATTAGTGTCACACAAACGCTGGCACATTTCTGCGTGCGTGGGTGTTCAAGGAAAGGGTCTGTTTTTCCCTGTGGTGAGGAGATACGCTGTAGCCGGTAGCTCTCCAGTTGTCATCAAAGAATCGTTTGCTTGGTTTTACATGGCTGTATTATATTTAGTAGGCGGTATTTAAATAAATTATTTCACCTGTTTATGTTTTATCACATGCAAGACACACACATTCATTTGACTTTTCTCTCATTTCCTGCCTTCTGGAAGCTGGATTATGTAATAAACCCATGTGACAGTGAATTCATTAATAAGAAATGTGGGTGTGTACAAATGAAAAAGCGAATATCTGCTAAATTAGAAGAAGTATTACAACTTCACCGGCAGGCCATTAATGTCAGTGTATTAAAGCTCCCCATATATTTTTGTAAAGTCAAGGAGAAGTTGCCTAAGCGTTTGGCATGTTTTCCTTTTAACCACTTGCGAATCCTCTTTTATTCTGCGCTTTTCCACTCAGAGCATATGGCTGCTTGGATTGTGTTGGACCTTGTCAGAGGCCATCTATCACTCCATGGTGTCCTGCTGGGTTGGAGATTCACAGCACAGCACTCAGCCCTCAAAATGAGAAAACAAGAGCAAGAGCGAACACAGTGGGATTAAGAAAGAGGAGAGAGAGGAGAAGGTGAAGGGGGTGGACGGAGGAAAGAATGAAATAACAGCGATAGACGGATGGAGGAAAAGGAGACGGGTAAAAAGGGCTGAAAAAGTACAAAATATAAAGATGAATAACACATTTTCCTCATATGTAGGTCAACAAACTGTGTGCTCATAACCAATCATTTTCCTATCCAGCCAGCAAAGTCTGGCAGGAGATGTTCTAAGCTAAAGGCCCAGCTGACACCTGTGGTGTAAAACAGTGCCTCCAAGGTTGAGCAAACCTGTAAGTGCTCAGGGTTCAGTGTCTCCACACTTATTAGTCTCCTCAGCGCACAAATAACCTCTTCAGAGCTCTCTCAGGAAACCATCCTTTAACAAAGAAATATTTCCAAAAGCCACTAGCTTTGAAATTTGTGTCAATTTCTGGTTACCTCTGACACTAGCAGATGGAAAACAGAGGCGTGCATGTTTCGTATTATTCACCGTGTGTTGACAACTGCAGATTTCCAAATCAAACTGACTATATACAGTGTGACTTAGTGCAGATCTTTTTTGGTTATATTTACATCAAATTTAGGTTAGTTTTAAACGGTATTAAACAATGCTCGCATTGTTCTGTTCGAGATAAACAGTAACCAATAAAACGCGTTGCTCTTTGTTGAACTCTTCCTGTTTTAGGCGCGTTGCTACTGGCCCTGCTTGACCTCCAACTCTCACATGAAACCACAACATGTGAGAGTGAACGTGTTCTTCAGAGGAAGATGTGAAAAAGCTACTTCACAACTTATAATAATATCTTCTGTGAATCAGGATCTTACAGTGGCCCAAACCAGCAGGAGGGAATCTTGGCTTGTGGTGATGGTTATTTCCCTATTAGAATAAAACCATTGCGTCTCTCTGCAACAGGTCCTGCCTCAGTCATCTGCTGTGGTTGTTGCATGTAAAAAAACTTGTGAGTATTCTGCTTTGCTCACTGACAAAATGTTTTGCCAGTTTGCGAATTGAACAAATTGGCAGATTTATTCTCTCAGATTCCCATCATGCCAGATGTATTTGCGACATCAGGCACAACTGTAAGGGACGTACATTCCTGGCGCCGCACAGCTGATCGTTCCTAGCGAAGACGCTGTGGTTCTAACTGTCTGTTATCGCTGGCGATTTGTCAAACGGCGACTCATGGTTCTGCGTGAACACCCAGACGGGGTAACCTGTTTTCTTGCATGCTACAGGTGCTGAGCAGTGATACTGAACAGATTTTGTCAGAGAAACATCCAACAAACAAACAAACAAACCCAGTTTCCAAACAACATAATCCAGGAATCCAGAGTTCCAGGAACAGGCGAAACCTGTAAAAACAGAAACTCATTTTGTTGCAGAGCTGTTCTTTAAATGTTTCTAAATTTCTGGATGTTGTTAAAATAGCCCTTAATGGATTACTACGGACTGCAGCGCGACTTTTTGTTACACTTGATTAAAAGACTGATGTGCAGAAGATGAACTGCGGGTGTTTAGGTCAGACATCAGTTTAATAAGCCTTTAGGTCAGAGCGCAAATCTCCGATGAGCCCTAAATAGCTGTTTGTTTGTTTGTTTGTAAATCCTTAGAATGTGCTAAAGCACATATGGACGCCAGTTTAGGTTTGGCTGAATGTAACCTACTTTTACTGAAAACAACAACAGATAGTTTGGCTACGTCTTAAGATCAGTCACCTCTGAAAGGTTTATTGGCTCATTAGAGCGGTAATGGAAGCTAATGTTAGATGTGTAACCAAATTGTTTTCTTTCCTTTTGCCAGCGTCTCTCTTTGTTTCTTCTTTTGTTAATTGGCATAAGTATCCAGTAATTGGTGCTTTGTGTTTTTATTTGGAGGTTTTATTAGATGTTGGCCTAATGTATGGTTACAAAATGACAGAGAAAATATCCAACTATTTTACAGCCTTTTCGACACTCAGGCCGAGCTACACACTTAAAGCCGATTTAATTGACATTCTAACAGTAATAAGCAGCTGTCTTTGTCTTGTAAAGAAATAACTAAAGAGAAAGAAATGGAAGAAATGGACCAGACTGATTATCACGTTTAATGTGCTTTGGATTTAACTCTTTTAGCTCCGAGCTAGTCTGAAGCCGTTTGAGGGAGCTGCGGCTGGATGAAGCACTATGTTATTGAAGGAATTTTATGAGTCTATAAGTGTGAAATGAAATTAGCCTCGGTCGGTGGAGTGAAGCACCGAAGGAAAAGTAGTACTATTGAATTTTTGGTGGTATTTTCGTCAGACCCGCGTTCCCTCAGGGAGCATACAGGAGCGCTAGCAGTGGCCCAGGCAAGAAGAGGCCAAGCGAAACCTTTCCCTGAGGTTTCCAACGTCGGCTGTGAATGGCAGGAGCCGACACCTCTAACCAGGAGCAGATGTTTGGCTCGCTTGCCTTGGCTTGGCCCGGTCCTTCCCCTGGCAGAGTAGGAAACCCAGCGTCAGATGCGGTGGCTGTGCCCTGCTCGCAGAGCTAACGGCCTGCTGCTACACTGCCATCGACAGCCTTGCATCCTTCCCCATAGCTCCAGCAAACACATGGGAACCGGTCAAGTCAATGTAGTTAGTGACGTCTGATCCAAGGAAAAAGGAACAAATCAGAGGGGCAAGATGGAAACATAGATTTTATATTATCTGCTGTATTCAGATACATCATCGTACTTTCTAGTCAAGCACAGTAACAACAAAGGAAGGAATAATGTTATGTTACATACATTATGGCAATTTTTCTGTCTTTTAACAAAAAGAATTGATGTTGGAATTAAAACTCAAAGCTGCTGCAAAGTCACATAGTGTTTAAATAGACGTGTTCAGCATTAGTGCAGATTTACTAAAGTAAACTGTAAACTGTCTAAATCAAATGATTAAAATAAATAGAAATGTTTATTCCAATGGATGATCCTGCAGCAGTGATTCAGACAGATTAGTGTAAGTATTGCAGCTTCCCATAGTGGCTGCATATGGCTTGATATTAATTTGTAGAAGTGAAATTCAATGTCAATGATTGTAATAATTTAAAGACGCATTATTGGTTTAGTGTCTCCTCAAGTGTTACTGAAGCTGGAGGTAATTTATTCAAACAATAATAGAAATAAATCAAAATCTCACCTGTTTGCAAACCTCCACCAACAGCCCACAGATGGAAAACCAAAACAAATAATAAAAGAATAATGATTGGGCCGAGTTTGGTTCACAGTGAAGGCAGAAGAAGGACAGGAGACAGTTGCTGGCTGGAAAAAGTCCCATTCACATCTGGCAGGGATATCCTTCCAAGTGCTGGTACAGGCCCCAGCTTTGTCGTAATGAAACTCAAATGGGACTTAAAAGTGAAGAGTTATGGGAAGAGAGTCCGTCTAAGGGGCTAAGGGCAGGTGCCCCCTGTAGTGGACATCCTGCACCATGCGTTTATTTCTCAGCTGTAGCAGCTAAATAAAATAAGACCTTGCTTAACTGTCTTGCTTATGCAAACTTTTAAAGCACGCAGCTGCTATTACAAATGATTATTTCTAATTATTATTATGATTAACATCTTTCATTTTACATGTTAGGATGTTGAAAAGATTTCCTTGGCTTGTTCAGTTATTATTTGAGAACAATCATGAAATGATTGTATTTATTTATAAAAGGTTAATCCATCATTCATCCAATTATATTTAATTGGGTTGATTATACATCCTTATAATTATCATATCAAATAACTTGTGTAATCAGCGTGGTCAGCGCTTAACTTAGTAGTAGTAACCTTTTCCGTTGTTTGACATTATGAATTTGTTCTGATCCAAGCTGCTTACTCTGTAACTGTTTAAACTGGATCTGCTCGTCCGGCTGAAGACAGAACCTCCAGTTTAACTGAAGCATAAGTAATGCGTGTGGATATAGTTTGAGAGTGGAAGATGATTGCTGTGATTATGGTGATTATTCCTCCAGTGAAAGGGAGTCTGGGATACGGTGTGTTTGCTTTGCTGCCCTGCTCGGGATCTGGTCTTCATAACCCTCATCCATCATACGGCCTGGGATCAAAGATACTCTTCTCGAGCTGGGAATGTAGCAGATGTCCTAAACAGCCCAAAACAAATGTTTTGTTTGCCCTTGGTTTGCCAGTGTTGCGTTTCGTTTAAACAAATACGTAATGAATTTCAAGGTGATCAAAGCAGCATTCGTTAAAAAGTAAGGTTCCTCTTGTGAGAGAGTAATTAGTGACCTGCACTGTGTTTGCAGCTTAACTAGGTATCTTGTGGGAAGGGCTGCAGAAATAGTTTTAAGTTCAATCTCTTTGATGGTTGAGGGGCAGTAAAGCCTTAGGTTACTCTTCCTATTGTTCCACTCTATCTACCTCAAGGAAACTAGTTTCTCTGCAATTTCAGAGCAATCAGGGCTCAATTACAGCCTCAGCAGAGGTGTGTGTGGAGATGGCTGCCCGGATAAGAGCGGGGAGCTAATTAACTGGCCTCTTTGAAGGTGACAGTGTTTTTGATCTCTGATAGACAAAATGTCAGGTGTGGCTCGTCCGCCCCGCTCTGCAGTAGGTCTGCTTCATCGCCTCAAAGACAATCCAGACTTTTAGGGAATTATTTGTGTTTGCTCGTTATAAAATAATATTGCAAATGAGAATGAGAATGAAAGACAACAACAACATCGACAAAATGGAGTCACACTGGCGTTGCTAAGGCTCTTGTCCAACTCTGGTGGTGGTTACATCACACGAAGTCAGCAACGAAAGCATAAAAAGTATAATCCCATGATCTTTGTCTACATGATGCACATTTATTTGATCCATAGTTAATGTAAAATGTTTCGTAATGCAGCTTGAAGATTTTAGTAGTGGATTGTACTCATCACTGCTAGAAAAATACTGTTTGCCCTGGAAGTACTTTCTGTATGTAACATACAACAGAGTTTGTGTACATTTGATCACCTGTCAATCAAATCACATCACCCATTCATGTTTGGATGTTTAAGTCCTATTCCTGGATGCTTGAATTATATTTTGACAGTGACTGAATCACTGGTGCAGATGTTTGCCAAACAAAGATCCAAAGTAGCAATTTGTTACTTAAGAGGTTAATGAGTAGGTTTATATTAGAAAGAAGAGTGAAACCTTTTTCTCTTGTGGTAACAGATGTTAACTTCATTCTCCATCGCTTGTATTTTGGCTGTGGTTTGTAGGTAGCTCCATAAACAGACCAGACGTGGGAAATGAATATATCCGTGCACCTTGTTTCTTTGTGTGCTGAACACAGTGAGGTCATTAGTATCTCAAGTGTGCTTTGCTTATTGGCAAACAGATGTGGAAACCACTCACACCCTATACACCAAGTGGTTTGAGTTTCATAGCTCAAAACCAATAAAAGGAAGTTGATGCTGTTTCGTCTACTTCTGCGTCTTTGATTTGTTGTCTGCTGCAGTTTGCTGCCCAGGCTGGAGCACACACACACACACACACACGCGCACACACACACACAGCAGAAAGGGGATGGACTCAGGAACAGCGTATGTTAACATACCTCTCATCTTACTCACCAGCTCCGTCGTCTTGCTCTGCATCTCCTTACGCTGGGTACACAAAAGAGGGCCACACACAACTCTGTTCACAGCAAATTCACAGATTGAGGTAATCTCTGCCTCACACACACACACACACACACACACACACACACACACACACACACACACACACACACACACACACACACACACACACACACACACACACACACACACACTCTCGTCCCCCTCTACTAACAGAATTGAAAACAGGTGCCCACCACATATCTTGCATTCTTCTAAAATACAAAAGTGGTTTGACCTGAATGGGTTTGCTGGAGCGGAGCCATGCCGTATGAAAGAAGAGTCCATGTGGAGATGTGTGTGTGTAAACATGGAGGCGTTGGGTTCTGTGCAACAAGCTGGTGGAGCAGCACAGACTCAGACTATATTGGAACCACATTTCTCCCTCTGTGCAACCCGAACATGCAGTGTCAAGTTAACGTCAGGATTCACCATGTGAACGTAGCAGACCAGCGCGTTTAATAAGTCTGGATACCGACGCTGTAACGTTATACTGGTCTGGCTTTGACCGGTGCGGGCGACGGAGCATCGATAGCTGCTCCTAAACGTTTCATGTTTGTCTGCCGTCTTGTTTTTGTAAATATCAGTGAATTGGAAAAGTGTTTGAAGTCAGAGATTTGGTTGGTGAATAACTGGAGCTGGTGGAGAGAAGCCATTAAAGCCATGACGGAGGGACTGATGGTACACGCGCCGCACTCGGGCGTTTTCTCCCGTATTATGGCAGTTTACATCCAGATCTTTCATGACTGGTCATACTTGAGTGCACATGGTGTTTGTTAAGTATAAATGGTGAATTACTTTTCAGTCCATCTGGCAAAATCCTAAATACTGTCATCAACAATTGTCCCCAGCATGTTAAGCAGCGTTTGATTGATGCGCACTCTGAGAGGAGCCGTTGCCACCATGACTGAGTTCAGGATGCAAATTCAGCGGTTGTGCACTAGCTGATGTAATGTGAGTTGTTACAGCTGACGGACAATTACGCTCTGCTCCGCTTTTGCATTCGGAACCATGATGTCATTTCATGCCCATTGCTTCCAGAATCTGTGCTTTGAATGTGGCGAGTATTAAACTGACACAGAAAATTCAAAGTCGTTGTGTCATGTGTTTGTATTTTGAGCTGTGTTTGTAGTTCGTGTTCGGGACCTTTGTGGACACGTTTTTAAGAGCTCTGGAAGCTCGAGTGCAACATCTTTATATTGGGGAAAAACATATTGTATCCATAAAACGGAAAAAAGACAGAAAGAATTAATTTCTCTAAACAGCCTTCTGACCTGTCTATAGGGGATTCGGTTTTGACTTGACTTTTAAAGCAAGCCAGAACTCAGCTCAAGACTCTGTGTGTGTGTGTGGGTTTGTCTGTGTAGGTTCCTTGTTTTAATGGGCCTAAACATCCAAATTGACATTTGCTGTGGCAGTAACTCTGTCTGGCAGCAAGACATTGCTTTACATTTCTGTATTGAATGAAACCAGAGACAAAACACCAAGTTTTTGCAGAGTTTGTGTTTTCCCTCCGAAGGCATGAATGATGTGGAATGTAGCAATATGTCAGCATTAAACGAGGAGAACGGTGTTCACCAAGTATCTGAATTTCAATTTGAAGCTTTGTTTTTGGAATTTATTTCAGGCTTGGACGAACAAGAGCGAATATTAATGTAACGTCAGCTTTAAAGCAAAGAGCAGAATTGGAGTATTTACCTTTACGCTCATTATAATGATTTATTGTAGGTGTTGACAGGGGTTGAGTGGCCAAAATAGGCAACAACAAGCATTTAGATTTTAATGAAACACTCTAGCTGATGCTTTCTGCACAGATTAGTGATCAGTACAATGTTCTGCCTGTGCCATCATTTATTTTCAAGACATGATGAAAATTAAACAAGTATGTGAAAATTCACCTGTCTGGGAGAGAAGTAAGGGACCGTGTGATTTCAACAGAGGCTTCAGGTGGGCGGTGCATAAACCAGCAAACACTGTGAGAGCGTGTTCAGGCCCAGCGCACACAGACCTACAGTATGTTTGAATATGCAGAGCTGCAGAAATGAGGCATAGCGCTGACTGATGCTGCCAACCTCTCTGCTTCACAGGACTGGCTTTTCTATCAGATAGACAGCTTGACAATATCCAGACCCCTGCTCTTTCCGCTACACACACACACACGTGTGCACACAGCTTTCTGGGTTTGTTCTGCTTGTTTCTGGCTGGTGTGTTTGTAAGATAAAAGAGACGTGTGTATCTGAGTGAGTCCACTGAAGTCTGACCTCTCAGACAAGCCTTCATTGTGTTATGTGGAACTGAGGCAAGTTTAAACCATATTACAGCATAAGGAACCTTCAGTGTTTCAAAACAAATACGAAGTTAAATGTCACTGCAACATGTGCTTTTTATTATTTATAATAATTTTGACTCAATTTAATCAGTTGAATCATTTGCATTGTTATCCTTTAGGAGATTAATTGTTCAGTAACAATGGATGCGTTTCTCATCTGAACACAAACCTCACACACAGATTAGATTGTGGTATACGTGCATGAGCAAACGCACATTGACAGTGTCTCGCTAATGCTATTCTCTTTGTCCGATTCGCAGCTTTGGTGCTTTCTGCTGTCTGTGTAGAAACTCATTCATGATGGACATAGTGTTCTGCTGATTTCCTCACGGTCGGATATGTGGGTCTACCCAGAATCCCTTTCTCTTCAGAAGAAACATAGAGTGGCCTGCTGCGACAAGAACCTGGCTATGCTGGCCACTAGTCTTTCTAATAGCTGCTGTAAAGCGGCAACTGATTGTTACTTACAAAGATATAAAGTATGCAGGTAGAAAACCTCTTTACCTGTCTTTAAAATGATCAATGAAATTATCAAAATAAATTTCAGTTCACTAATCAATTCAGCAACTTATTATTTCAGTTTACTCTTATTTAAATTGTGTATAATTTTATATAACCTCCCGCCTTCGCACACATCACACTGACTATTTTAACTTTGAAGACTAAAGAAATGTCAATAAACCAAACCATTGCAACGCATTTACGGTTTAACTGTCCAGGTGTTTTGACAGCATTTAATTAAAATTTAACAAATGCAAAATGTAAAAGCTTCAACAATTGCAGAACGTTTGCTTTTCTTGCATTGAGCCCTTCATGCAAAATGTCAATCAGATCTGTAAATTGTGTACACACAGTATAGGTGAACGTGTTTCATCGCCACACAGAAGATCCAGCAGAGAGTTCTATGACTTAGCATCTCAGGCCTTCTGATGTGTGTGCAGGGCTGTTACCTGGACTAGGGCTGATCCTTGTGCTCACCTTGTGCTCAGACCTCAGGTGAGGAAAGGCCTGGAATCCGTCATCGTGACAGCCACATCTGGCGCTGCTTTCTCTGCTCTGCTGCCCACAACTCTGCTCCTGCAAGCAGACACAGCTCCGATTTAACCACAGAGGGAAGGAGTTATGATAATCGCAGTTATGATAATAACGTTATTTATGCTTATTAATGAGATGGGGAACAGACAGTTTACTCAAAAGACGTACAGTCCCAAACGGTGCGTGCAATAAAGCTTCTAGCTGGTTTTATTTGCCAGACTTTGCCTCGTCATTACCGGAAAGTGAATTAAGGTGCAACAAGGACTCTCTCAGTTCTCTGTTTGCTCTATGGATTATACGTAATTACTGTTCCAATGCAGAACGGGAGGCAGGTAGACAAGATGAGGGAGCAATTCAAAGGGTGATTATGTAGCACAAGCCTAACAATGCCCCTCATCTTTCCAATGATGGGTAAATAATTGCTAGATCCTGATCCAAACTTCACGAGCCGGATCCAAACCAGATGCCAAACACATCCAAGGTACAAAAATGAGCTCTCATTTGTGCAGGTATCTTAAATACGCCCAATCCCTCCTTAATCATAAACCCTAAATATCCTTGTTATCCTACGTATCCAGAATGTTAGAGAGCAGACTCACAGAGACGAGACAAACAAACGGTCAACAGGAACAAGGAGCTGCAGGTTTCCGTTGTACGGCTTCTGTCGCTTCTGTTTGTCGCATGTTCCGCTCACCCCAACGGGTCGATGGTCGAGAACCTGGATCTACTAAATGCTTCTACAATGAATTTCCGGGGAGGAGAGATAAAGTATTAAACAAATGTAGTCACTTTAAGAGAGGAAAAAGTGGAGGAAATCAAACTCATCGTGTGACACTATTTCCGTGAACCGATTTGAATAGCGAGCATAATTTATTATTATCTGCTCAGTGCCCACATGTGTTCTGACTCAAATGTTTTCATCTTCAACATCTGTTTATTAAAGAGAAGAGTATTAGAGAACCTTGCAACAGCTTGATGCTTCTTAAAGGATAACCTCAATACGCTTTGGTCTGCGTTGCTTTTGTCACTGTTCCACATTGGACATACAGCATGTAGCGGTTGACAAGCTCAGCTGGTGCCACAGCCAAATTTGAGCGTTACTTCTATCTTGAACCAGACCGTAACACAGTCCTCATCTGTTTCCTGTTGAACCTAGGAAATAGGGGTCAGAGTTCAGGGTAATATTTATATTAATGGTATGATTCCAAGCATATTAAATTACAAAACAAGAGCCTGAGTTCTTGAAGAATCGCCTGCAGTCGCACATTAAAACATAAACAAACACCTTTGGCACCATCACCATATGGCAACTTCTGTGGTGAAGCCTTAACTGCTCCGTAACAACACCGTGTTTAACGGGAGACGGCATGAGTGAGCTCTCAGCTGCAGAACTGAGCGAACCCGCGCTCGTCGCCACAGGAGCCGGTAATGGGAAAATCATTCTGTCTGGATTCTCACTGAACGTCGAGCAAATACGAGAGCCCAGAACCCGGCACGACAGCTGTTGCTGAGTAAATCCCTGCAGTAGGTCTGAGTTGATTAAAACGACACAAAATGTTCATACGCTATTAATACTAACAATACAGGAGGAGCTAAGCGTGACTTAGACACGAGAGGCAGTCGATGAATGAGTTCCACATGGTTTCCATCGTGCTCCAATATGTCTCCAGGTTCACAAGAAGAATCAAAGTTACAACTGCGTGTGGGTTTCTCCCAGCCAGGTCTTTAGACAAATTGTACAACTTCGTCGACTGCGCTGGTCTGCACCTGATCTTCGGCCTCAACGCGCTGCACCGAAACCCAGACAACTCGTGGAACACGTCCTCCAGCCTGAGTCTCCTGAAGTACAGCGCTGGCAAGAAATACAACATCTCCTGGGAGCTAGGCAACGGTGAGTACTGCAACACAACAGCGAGACCACATGAAGCACACAGATGTACAGCGTTCAGATACTTCCACTTGACTCCTGGTAACACTGACGGTAAACCGTATGAGCGTGGCCGTGTAAGGGTTAAAGCGAGGGTTGATTCAGGGATGAAAGGAACTGCTAGTCCTCGTGTCATCCTGACCATCTGTGCTCATCCTGGGAAGCTGCAGTGCACAGAGAACCCTGTGTTTGCCTTCTGCACATCACTTCATATTTCCAGCCCATTTCATCTTCAATAAAGCTCCCAATAGCAACTTCTATTTTAGCCAAAGCTTAAAAGTACCATGCAAAATCCATTAATTGAACTATGTGAACATTTTTCTAGGGACCTTAACCGTAGCAAAAGCAATAATTTGAAGGAAATTACCCGCAATTGAGACGTACTGTACTGTAGGTTGAGTTGGATTAAAAGTTTATCAACTGAAATGTGGTGATAATTTAGTTTTCAGGAATACATCCCAAATGGAGACACGCATGGACACACATGCACAAAACATAAAGCTCAAACGCAACATGCTACAGATGTATTCACAATGTCCTTCAGTGGTCAAACGGCGCTGGGCTTGTAAAAGTCTGCTTTTTCTTCTTTTGGGAAACCATCGCTGTCAGTTCTTTTGTTTTACTGACTCTGCAAGGCCACCCTGTGTGCTTGGAGCACTCCCCCAGCACCGAGTCCATCTGTACTACAACGGCAACAGCGCTGTCTGGCACCACCCCAGCGTTACCAGCGTACATTTCTCCCTGCGTCTCAGTGTTTATGGTCTGCTTTCCCTAGAGCCCAACGCCTACCGCTCCATGGTGGGCCGCGCGGTCAACAGCACGCAGTTTTCTCAGGACTACGCCAAGCTGCGGACCCTACTGCAGTCTGTGCGCTACTACCACCGAGCTCACCTCTACGGGCCCAACGCGGGACGACCCCGGAAGAATGCCATGCTGCTGTTAGACGGGTGAGCGTGAGTTTCCACTCCTTCTTAGGCAAATCCTGCTGGAAAAACGAGCAAGGTAGTGGAAAGTATGTTGCAGCAGTTTGGGACATTTACTGAGCTTTACTGTGTTTAACCCCACACCACACACACACTGTAGTAATGTTCAGTGTTTATGGATTTCCACTCTGCAGGTTCCATGGTCTTAGCTCCACTTATATCATGTCCGCCTAAATAAAGTGTCATCTGATTGATAATGTGACGCTGTGACGTCTCACCTGTGTTGGGTTTTTACCCAGAAGCTCCAGCAGCTTCGGTTTGACTCTAATCACTTCTCTAACTTTAACCCACTCCTTTACCCCCTTTAATCTTTTTCTGTCTTGTCTTTCTCTTTAAGTCCTACTGCTAACCCGTTTCTACTGTAAGGTACATGCAATTTCCATCTTCTGGACTTTACTATAGTGTAAAAATGTTTTCATTGATTGTGTCAATATGCGCTTCCCTGTCTAAATTTGAAACAAACCATATTCCTGACCTCAGTCGTTTGTCTTCTAGATGCTGGTCCTGTCTAGGGCTGTGCTATTTTACACCATGGAGGATTTACTGTAGTTGAGTAATGGCTGCTTGTTTATGTGAACTAACATGAGCGTGCGTGCTCATGCAGACACGCAGCATCTAGTGAAAGCGTGGTTTACATGTTGGAAGGCTGAAATGACATGTGTATCAAATATCTGTCATTTGCAAGTTGCCGGAAATGTGAGTTAACAAGAAAAAGGTTTGTAAAAATGTAATTCCACCGATCGGCCTTGACCTTTCTGTGGGAGTTTGCATGTTCTCACCATGTGTGCGCGCGTTTTCTGCAGGTTCTCCCCTCCGCCGCCTGAACACATGCAGCTAATTTGTGACTCTATAGGTGTAGATGTGCGTTTGTGTGGTCATCTCTCTCCGAGCTGGGATGGGAGAGGATAATGGATGGGCAGTGTAGATTCTACCTCACCAAGTCCTGATGCTGGCCACAGCTTTACACTCTGCAAAATAAACCCATGAATTTAATTTAGATTTTTTTATGTCAGTATCACCTTCAAGTCGACAACACAAGTCCTGATGCTTGCCTCTAAACACAACCCTCAGACTAGCTGTTCATCAGACCCTGAATGGAGGTATGCAGCCTGCTTTTGGGTGTTACTGCATGTCTTAGTTTGTTGAAAATCCTTTCAAACAAGAAATGCTTTCTGAGTTTAATTGACCAAATATATGACGACATCTCTCAAACATATTAATCACTTTCCAAAAAAGAAAAAAAAGCTAAGCCTCTTTTCTGTTCGTTGAAATGGAAACAAACTTGTGCAAAATGGATGCGTCAGTGGCCCAGTACAACAAACACATCAAACACAGATGGATATACACGGCTCTGTCAGCGGCGGTCAGTCGTCTTCTTCCTCTACACAAAAACACCTCATTTCTATCGCGAACACGCAGTTTACAATTTTATATAAGCAGATGATAACTTTTAACTTTAATTCCCCCGCTGTATATAAACAGTGGACTGGTTAGAACACACAGTAGTCCACAGATCGGTTTGTTAGCGTTTTCGTCAACACGCTGGTATACAGCTCATAATTTTTCTAAATACAGAGCAAAGCACAAAACAAAAAAATTGGTGAAAGTAAGTTTTAATCACAGTATGGAATATTTATTACAAAATTAAGATTTGCACAGTTAACAAACATTTGGAAGTGGCCGAGGTGGAACACAAGCCATAGCTTGGACCTGGAATCGCGATCAAATCAAAATAAGGTTTTAAAAATAACAGTGCTTTCACGTGCAGAAAAGGTTTAATGTCTCAGTGTATCTCCCCCTGAATCTGTCTCCGGCTCCCCTCTGGAACCGCACACGTTCTGACAGGTAGTTGGACGCTAGAGGAGAAAGAATAATTTGATATGGATCTCCCTCCTCTGTGTGCTGGAGGTACCTACATCACTGAAGCCATTAGAAACTGCTTTTTATCTTACGCCATACTGGCTGATCAAATGTACTCGTAAATAAAAGATGTGTGCGTGTGGGAGAGCGCAGAGTTCAGAATGACTGATGAGCAGTGGACCCGGAGGAAAGGGAGGATGCAGAAGATAAGTGGTGACAAGAGGAGGAGGAGTGAGATGCTGATAAGTAGCGTAAGAGCTGGGGTATCCGCAGGTCATGGGTGTCACGTTTATGGCTGACACGATGATTCTTGCCCGGTTGACACTGTTACGAGGGGGTCGCTCTTGTGTTTGACAGTCCAGCTACTCTGCTGCTTTCAGGACACGAGATGAATGAGACACTGAGCTGCTCAACAGACTAAACAAGCCTGAGTGGTGAAAGTTGTGGTTCTGTGACATGATGTTTAGAGACACCTTTGCGCATGTCTGACGAGCCGTTACCCCCCAAATATGGAGCGATTTGGGCCAGGTAGAGAAGGAAACACACACATACTCAGATGCGAAAGCTTGGGAAGCAGAAGAAAGACAGAGACTGTGTTTGTGCACAGGACGGCTCCATTAAAAGGTAAACTGGATTCACCACGTGTTTGTAAGCACTCGAGCAATGTTCGGAGTTATAGAGTGTGAGAATAGTAAACGCTACAGGATGTAGAAAACACTTTAAGTGATGTTTACTGCAGTCTAGCTGTTTAATCTGGCAGAGCTGCAGCCTTAATACATCACCACAAACACCTAGTTCAGATGCAGCCTGTCTCTGAGACAGCCCACGAGGTGAAGCTCAGAGAAAGGCTGAAGCCACTGTTCTGACACTGGATTGGTCAGGAACGTAAAGAAGAGGTTGCCCCTCTGAACGCCTGTGTCTCCATATACGCCTAGAAATGTATAAAAATGAGTTTTGTGTAATACTGCATTTACTTTCAACAGGGGTGAATCCTGGACATACTCGTAGCCCGTGTGGCGTACTTTCAGGTAATGCCTTCTCTTTTTTTCTGATCCTCAGGTTCATGAAGAATGCTGGCTCTGTATTAGACGCAGTTACGTGGCAACAGTAGGTATTTTACCCTTTTTTCTATTTTATGTTGTCTATAAAACCCCATAATCAACCTGGAGTGTTCTCAATCTCTGGACTGTTCACTTACATGACCATAAATCCAGCAACACGGCCCTTATTGAGCTTTTGCACCATTATCACAGCCTTGTGATACACAAGGCTCCTACATACACAACCCTGTGTATATAGGAGCGAGTGATTAACACTATTAACACCGTTAACAAGACCAAAGCGTAATGTGGAGAGTGTTTTTTACCCGGCGACACACATGCTCCTTCCTGCTCTCTCTCTCTTTTTCTTACTTTCTCTAAACCTGAACGAGCGACTGTGTGTGTGTGTGTTAAATTAGTAACACCTGCCATTTGTATATTGCACATACTGCAGGAATGCATACAAACATATTAGCGTCTTGTGATCTGTTTCCTATGTTTTATCTCTTTGCACGTGCTTTTAAAGACACATCCACTGTAAGGCCCAGAAGAACAGACAAACCCTGTGCGACCGAGTGGCCACTGAGGTGAAGGTCGGGTCTAATTACCAGAAATTAGAAGCAATGGAAGGAGGAAGGGTTGTCAGTAAGGCTTAGGAAAACACCACCCACACTGTTAAAATCAAACCATATGCTCTGGCTCATTCCCTCTGTCAATTAGCCTTTTGTACACTAGAGGTCCAGATTCCAGGCTAACCAGGCTACGTGACAGAAAGTCTGACCCCTACAAAAGAAGCCAAGCTAATAAAAGCAGAGACCACTCATTAACACGTCTAGAACATAGGTCCCACTCCGCCGCAGCTGCCTCCAGTTGTTTTGAATGCAGTGTGGAAGTGCGGCATCCATTCTTAACATGGGCATCATATGGGTTTGACTAGAGCTGACTGCAGCTCGTGGTCTGAGGTGTTCTGTTGGGAGCTTGTGGTGATGAAATATGCTGGTTATGTGGTGAAATATTTGTGTACCTCCGGATCACGAAACACTGATGTGTGGTTTGCATTTTGTTATGACGTTTCAGCCACAACATTGTAGTTTCACATTTGCAGCATCTTGTCTCAGTTATGGCTTATCCGTTTCTGGACACCGAGGAAACATTAGCAGAACATTCAGACGTCCTCTCCTAATCTTTCTGTCACTACTCTTTCCAAAACATTCTGTCGTGGCCATTTTCTAAAGCCAGTTTGCTGGATGCCTGCAGGTTTTTCTTTTCAGAACACCTTAATCTAAAGCCTCTTACTTGAGCCTACTTAAAAGTTAAAATGTCAATTTAGCCAAGTCATTAAAAGAAGTTCACGCAGTCTTCTATTAATTTAAAACAAACCATTATTTGCCAAAGTCTCAACAGGTTTACCTCCCAGAAACTGAAACAAACAGCAACATCCTTTTACTGACACAGCATCTTTATAGTTTACATTCACTTGTGTTGCTCTGTAGAACTTATGTCATTTTGCCAGACTCTGATCCGATTCTAAGCTTATTAAATTTTCTTTTGGATCAACAATAAGCGTGGAAACAAATTTTATTGTTTATTCATGTCAGACCTGTCATTAATGTTTTTGTTTATTAATCTTGAGACGGATTTAAGTAAGATTTCTATCAGGAAAAATGTTTTTATTTAAAACTGACTACCAGAGTCATTTGGGCTGTTTTAGGGTAAGTCAGCTTTGCTTCGCTCAACAGTACATTCTAGACTCTATCTTCGTACTTCCTGCATCTCATAAAAGCGATTGCCCTCACTTCTCATGTTATGTTTGTCCAAGGATAATTTGCATTAAAGGTTACCAGAAGATTTAGTAGGTACAAAACAATAAATGAACTCAACAGGAGCTTTTTGCTCTGTGCGGTGCACTGCTACACAGTCCAGCCCCCCAGAGGCGCTAACATAGGTGTAGACATTTCCTCTTTACTGCTGTGAGCACCACAAACAAATCTCCATTCACCTTTATTTGTATTGAGGTGTTGGCTAACTAACACAGTAAAATCAAACCAGAACTACCTGCACGAGTGGGTATGACATAAAAGCGAGAAATGTTCTCTGTAAATGCGAGGGACTGAACTAATTCTTTAATCTTCAAATCTTTAAAACACCTTTTTTAACTAAAACACCTTGGCTGTAATGAACGTGTTTTGCCTTGGCTAATGGGCGGCTTCACGGGGAGAGGATAAGGGCAATCTGAAGTGTGTGACCAGATGTCTACCAGTCCTAGCTGTGAAAATATGAGCAAGAAAGGTGAACAAGACCAACGAGAGTTGCTGTTAAACACCCTTAGCAATGCGCTAAATGTGAATTAGTGCTATGAACATGTGAATGTGAAACAAGCGGTTCGCCCCAATCAAGTCTCCTTCAATAGTTATGCAATAAAAGAAACACTTGAACCTCACTTGGCTCAAGAACAGTGGGAGTATTCAGACACTTTTACTTTGTGCTGTAGATGTAATAACCCATAATCACAAACCTTTGCAATAAAAACAAAAAAGTAGTCATGGTGGTTTTAAATGTGCCGTTTTACTTTCCCGTTATTGATCTGTGACCTTGACCTATGGCTTTGTGGCTTGGGTTGGTTGAGTACAAAGCACCTTTGCTTCCTGTGTCAGACTACCCTTAGGTGAGACGTTAAACCTGCCTCTGCGTGTGTGTTCGTCACTTCTACGGCTCTTAACAGCATCTTTCTGACGACTAAATGTCAATATTCAAGCCAGTTTCCCACAGATGGCTCCAGTAGCGTGTTTTAACTTTTACATTCTGAGTAACTGAATGAAGATGAATGTCCAGAACTGAAGGTTTAAGCTGTTCAATGGTGCTTACACTGCGATGTCCCATTTTTCCTTTCATAATGCCCCAAGTGTTTTTAGTGGGTGACAGGTCTGGACCACAGAACCTCCCATTCAGCACCTGGATTCTATTCATGCTGCGGTCATACATGTAATACACGCAGTATGTGGTTTGGCATTGTCTTGCTGCCTTTTCATTGATGGGACATTAACAGATGTCCTGTGTGCACTAATGCGTTGAATTCATTTTTTTTGCACTGTAGTTTTTATGCTGGAATTATGGATGGAAGGTTTTACTAGAGTCGTGTGTTTTTAATACAGTTCTGTCTGTGACCCTATTTCGTTCGAGTTTATCCCTTATCTAGAAGATGTTTTTTATTGGTTTAGCTTTGATTTTACAGTGGTTTATAGTTTTCTAGGGTTTTACTTGATGGCAGCTACGTGCATCATAAACGACATGCACATCTTTGTTATTTCTTGTCAGAAAGACACTGGTACTTCACGCCAGAGCGCCTGGTGTGCTGCTTATTTACAGCTGAAGATTTGTGATATCCTTTGTAGCCTGCGAGGAAAACACAGAGGGACTATAAATTTACTGATGGTATTCCTAAGGGAAAGCTACACATCCTTCAACTGTTCTCAAAGATTGATCTGATAACTCCTCCACTCAACTCACATTTCTTGCTACAGCAGATGGTCGTCGTGCCGGTACAGTATTACTAGTGAACAGTTCTAGACCGTAGTTGCAATATATCAATATTTATTTATTGAGGCCACCACAGTTTTCATTATATGTTTATTTTGTGAGACTGGAAATGAGCAGAACGTTATTCATCGGGAAGAACAGTGTCTGTTACAAACCACAGCAGTCTGAAAGAAATCAGCGTCCTTGAGTAGGTTTTTACTACAGTACGCTGTAAATATTTAAAACTCAAGAATTTTCGTTTGAGCAAATTGTTTTTCAATTTCTGGTATTGATACTCTATGGTAATAGAGTGTTCTGTTTTTAGTGTGGTGCTGGCACTGAGTGACAGATGGTTAAAACAAGCTGACCAAGTGGATTAGCGTCTGAAAGCAGTCAGACAGTGGATGTTACGGAGCTGTGGTCAGCGTGGCAGTTAAAGTTAAGGTTTGGATTGAACAAAGAAAACATTCTTGCTTTAGTTCCAGGAGAATTTTACCAGGACAGTTTTTTGTGTGATATAAGTCTTTCTTTATTCATTTGCTTTGTTCTATACATGGCATAGTGAAAAATACCAGTGTCAATAGACAATGCAGGACAGAAGTGTAATAATCACACTGTTTAGCTGCTAACGGTTTAGATTCTGTTTCCTCATATGGACGGGATTTTCCTTCCCCGGGAAAGATGAACAGATAACCAAATAATTTGTGTGAAGGTATGATTTAATTTTTGCAGTGTTTATAATGTTACAAAGACCTGGATACTAGACATATTTCACTGGGGTTAAGCTCAGATTGCAGCAGTGCCTCGCTCCAGATAAAGGAAAGTCACCGGTAGGAGGACGGGTCTCGTTAAAACGTGTTCAGTTGCGGTGCATCTTTTGTTTCTAAACGTTTGGATGCTGTTTTCATGACACGATGTTCTTTTCCCTTTGTTGAACTTGATTGTGAAACGTTGACTAGCATTCCCATAGTCTTCTGATTGCCTTAATCTCAATATTTTGTTGTTTTTAAAGTGTTCTCTTGTTTTGGGAGAGAAAACAATGAGCTGACACGAAGCGTTCAGCATTTTAAGCTGGACGGAGCTGAGCCAGTCTAGCCTGTTATTGATAACAGAAATGCAATGAGTCAGATTATTTCTTCTCTAATCAAAAGGTGATGTGTCTGTTTCTGTTCTTTGTGGAAAAGCACTTTTGCGGATTTAAAGCTTAGTGCTTTCCCAGTTAATAATTAAAGTTATTGAGTTATAAAGTGTCTACAAGAGTCACTGTATCGCTTGCTGCAGTTGCGTGTTTGTAGACTGGTGCCACTTTATGACATCAGTGATTTTTAAGATTGCTAAATCTTAAAACTCACCATTGTTCACCATTATGATCATAATGCTATCGCTTTGCCACTCTCAGCGTATCCTACATGCTCCTTCAGTGCACATTTTACTTTGCCTGAAACATGGACAGAGATGTGTGATTGTTGTTCTCTTGTTTCCTCACTTGGACTCTTCCAAACGCTCTTGGCGCGGCTTTGTGCCCACAGCGTGATCTTCATCAGGACTTACCAATAAACGCTTTTCTCATCATTGTCTCTTAACATCGTCTCTTGTCATCGTCTTTGTGGACTGAAGATGGATTTCAGTCTTTTGAATGTGCTTCCAGGTTATTATTATAATTATTATTGCAACCAATTTTATTGCTTGTTGTATTCTATAAAGTTAAGAGTGTTTCTCTCACAGCATTATCGCTCTCCTTACAGCTATTACATGGACGGCAGAGTGAACAAAGCGGAGGACTTTCTAAAAACGCGTCTGTTGGACACACTGACTGAGCAGATCACTAAAGTCATCAAGGTACTTTCCCTGCCTGTCCTAAAATGTATTTTTCCTGCAAAATCTTTATTCATAAGACTGTCTACAGCATATTTTGAACATCCACTTCAACAGGCCTGATGCGCCTGATCCGTTACACCTGAAGTCGAGATCTGTACTGCACATGCAACATTAGCGTAGGTTTCTATTTGGTGTATATGTTAAGGGTCAAATCTCAAGTCTTTTCTCTGTTAAACAACTTTGATTCCTTTAAAATAATACTTGAAGCCAACCTTGAGGCAAAATCTGATATGTATTTGCATATAATTCACTCATGGACCATTCACTTATGGGTCATTCAAACCTCAGCTAGTCTTTGTGATGATAAAGCCACATGTGTACACCACAAGCGCGAGCCCTTGGGGTAAAAGAGTTGTGTCCACCATGAGGTAATATTATCAATAATAGCTGCTGTGGTCGACTTGTTGACTGATGAGAGATGAACGGTGCCAAAGTGCCTCGGAGAAAAAGATACAATCACTCCCTGTAACAAAATTTAAAACATACAATGAAATCTAACATTAGTGGGATTCTTCCGTAAGTAAGTTACTGAAGGTCGTTGTGTTTCTAATTTATATCTTGTATCTTTCTGTTGCCAGTTGTAATAGTTTCCTGGATAAAAGTAAGACTTTTAACATGAATGTATGTATTTAATAAATGTATTGCTTCAGAGCAACCATGAATGACATCCAGTGGCGTTTGAGCTTGTGTATCTGTCCCCTGCTACAGGTTGTCAACAAGCACAGTCCTGGTAAGAAGGTGTGGCTGGGTGGACTGGGGCCAGCGTGGGCAGGAGGCACCAATAACCTGTCTGACACATTCGCTGCCAGCTTTCTGTGAGTGCTGCTGTAGCTGCTCCTCCAGTAAACCACTGTTTGTGAAGAAGACGCGGCCGTTTCTGATGCGTTGTGCGTCGAACTGGAAATCAAAGGTATCTACCGCTGCTTTCCCAACATGCGTTTTTTGCTTTCATCTGTTTCCCAGGTGGGTGAACACTCTGGGTACAGCTGCTGTGCAGGGGATAGATGTTGTCTTGCGTCACTCATTCTTCGACTATGGATACACACACCTTGTGGACCAGAACTTTAACCCTTTACCGGTAAGTGTCTGCTTTAATCAGTAGCGTTCACATGATCTGTTTAGTCAGACGGTATTAAAGGATCTGACCTGAGCAGTCCTCTGCAGCCACCTTATGCTCTTTCCCGTGGGAGCTATTAGCTGAGATGAAAGGTGTTTAGTGGTGATGAGTGGTTCGACGTAGGGGCGAAATGCCATGTAACCTTAGCCCTTTGTCAGTAGCTCAGGACAGTGTCAGTGCAGTCCCTCAGCCCCCATCACAACTGTGTGCTTCTCTGTGTGGGACGGTCGCCCGGTGAGAGATCTGCAACCCGAGATGCTGATATGCAGGCACGTTCGTGAAATAGCCTGCAAACACTGTGAAAAGCAGCTGTCCAATTGCGAATACTTCCTCCATGGTTGAGTCTGTCACAGAAATGAAACGAGCTCAGACCACAACGCTGCATTAACTGTCAGTTATTCATGGCTCTTTTATTTAGTTGTGCATGGCAGGAAAATAACTTAACAAGCCAGATGTGTAGCCGGCAAACATCTAAGGTCATAATGTTCCCTTATTGGTCTCACATGTTAACAGGTGATGTTCTTTGCCCATTTGATCCCTTTAAAAGGGAGGAAGACCTTTGAGTCGCGGCTCGGTGGAAAAAATTAAATTAAAAGTGTGAAGGTATGATGAATGTGATGACAGGCCACATTCGTGACTTAGACTTATTTACTTCATAAAAAGTGTTTATTTAAGCTAAAGCAGAGCAGAGTGAAGGAATTACACCAAGGACACGAGCAGTAAATCGTTGCTACAATAAAGTATAATCAGATCAGCATTATTCTTCAAGATGCCTTTAGTCTTTCCTTTTAGTCCTGGCAGAATGAAACCACTACTGTCGCTGAGCTAATGAGCTAATCACCTCGGCACAGTGACAGTTCTTTCTAGCAGACGTGTGCTTTTCCTCTGGCTCACTTCAGCTACAACATATTAAACAATGGAGATCGCTTCATTTTTCCTCCCCCATCGTCTCCATTATTTTTCTGGGACAGACGGTCCCCTGCTAGGATCACAATGCTTTTAACATGGCTGGATGTCTAAAGGCTGTGCTGGCCTACCTGCTGAGAGAATGCACTGCAGGGCCAACCTGTCCTCTGCATGGGAAATTTATGACTTGGCCCCTTCCCCTAGAGGATGCTCCATCGGTAGAATCCCGTGAAAGCCTCCGGCCCACTGAATCACTCAAGCACTTCACCTTTATCTGCACTGCCTTCCTTTTTTCACACTCATCTGTCCCTGCCATCCTCCATACGCCAATGTGCCTGTTGCCTCCCATCACATGTAGGTTGTAAATTACCAAAGCGAAGTGACGGACGTTGTTGCCTGATATTCATTCTTTTCGGGGAGATTTCAGGAATTCGAATGAGGCTGAAGCTGAGGACGTGTTGCGTCAAACGTGAAATTCCTGCAGCAAAAGACGTAAGAGCAAGGCAGCCTGATTCTCATTTGCTGTGTTTAACTGAACACTTAAGGTTAATTGTTATTCTCATTATCGACCTCCATTCCTTTACCATTGCAGCTGAGTTTTTATTTGGTCTCTGGCGTATGGTTTCCAGGACTCCCATGGTTTACACGGGCCTGTCGGCCTGTTCCACTGATATCTACCGTATTTCAGTCTTTCTGTCCATCTAACCACAGAGGGGGCGGGAGCAGAACAACAGGGAGACGGACAATTAGACAGAAAAACAGTGTTTAGGACCTGATTTGACTTTTTCCGTAAAACGGCTTATACCCACCAGTTTCTGGTGTGGTAGGGCATGTTAACGCCATGGTTTCAATACGTGACTTTAATAATGTGTCATCTAGCTGCGTTTGGAACTTTAAACGCATTCTGTAGCGAGCGCACACAAATACAACTCCAGAATCACAACTGTTCTTTGTTTTACGGACTATCTGATAATCGCGGATCACAGTTCTGGTCAAACTCTTCTGCCCATCCCTCTGCCTGTGGCTGACACTATACAGTTCCATACTGTGCTTTGCTTCTTCGATGCCTTGGCAGCAAATTAAGTTAAAGCCTGCATGGAAAAAAAAGCCCTTAAATGTTGCCATATGCAGGATTGCATGGGAACTTCCTGAGGAGCACATGTTGTTCTGGGTCTCTTGGAGAGGTGTTGAGACTGTGTAGTCTATAGAGTGAGACACAGTATGGAGGGCCACTCAGCAGTAATAAGAGAACGCAGCAAGGCAAGAGCATAATGTTTAGTCAAATGTCATGTTTAGGACCTGCCAGTTGGAAATGGCTCAGCAGCTTTTTGATGTGCTGTGATTTTGTGGGGCACTTAGATCCAGCTAAATGCTAAGTACCAGAGGCGTGACATAAATCAACTTGACATTTTCTGAAATATTTTAACTAAATTTAATCAGTTTCTACATTCTCCAGGATCTTTTTATTGCATAATAAACAAAACAGAGAATGTTACTGTAATAAAAGCTGTGTTTAAGTAGAAATCCTTGTTTGATATAGTGCTATTGGCAGCGCTCCCTTTCCACACTTGCACGATTTCACCTTGTATCTCGAAATACAGAAGAGCGTTGTGGTGAACGGGACTTGTCTTAGACTTGATGCTAAATGTTTGCGCGTGTGACTCTTTCAGGATTACTGGTTCTCTCTGGTCTTCAAGCGTCTAGTTGGCCCAAGAGTTTTGGCAGTGAGGGTGGCAGGACTGCAGAGGAAGCCACAACCAGGACGAGTCATACGAGATAAGCTGCGTATTTACGCCCATTGTACCAGCTACTACAAGTACGTGTGACTGCTTAACCACATCCAACTGGAGTTTACCTGCACTTACACACAACAAGACTGCACCTTGTCATTATATACTGTGTTTTGGGTATTAGGATATTAGGGCTGAAGGGCTGCATGTCCATCTTTTACTGATGTGCAGCGATACTCTTGGAATGTCCTTCAAGATTTAGATGGAAAACAGATTGTGGTTTTGTCTGCTCACTCTGTCGTCCTGCAAACACCTGAGGCTCTGTGTCTGGTAGGAGAAGAACTAAATCCCCAGCCTGCCCGTTCGGCTTCCCATAAATAAGCAGACCGCAGACACCCGCTCATTCATAGCTCAGAGCCTATAAAACTTAACGGGTATCACTTATCAGGTGTGTGGGTTCTGTCTCCCGGCCGTCAAAGAGCCGCTGAAAGGGGTGCTAGGCCTTTATTCCTTTTCGGATTGGCTGGAGGGGAGGATTCTAGGGGGACGGGGAGGGACAATAAAGCCGTCTGTGCCGAGAGGAGATGAAGAGCCACCGTGGCCTGTTCAAGGTTATCATTTAACCCAGGCCAGTGGCTGTCAGCACCAAGCTAGACTTACGGCCTAACTCTGGACGGGGCTCGCTTACCGACGGAGAGGCTCTTACAAAATCACTAAAGTGCACAGAGTGATGGCTGGATTTGCATAACCAATGCACACAAACCAGGGAGGCCTGATGACATGCATGCAAATATTTGAAATAGTTTTCAACAAGTTTTCCCTCTTAGCCACCTGGTGTGTGGTACATTTGAGAAGGCAAGAGATGCCCGTGGTCTGAAGTGCTGCTCACGTCCACTCGACACTAATCATGTGAAGCTCTGCAGCATCTTAAATCTAAGCTCATTGCAGTTGCTTTCATTTCTGCCACTTTGTGGTTTTACACAGTCAACTTGTAAGTGGACAAAACATGTAGTGGTTTAACTGTCCTGTGTTAGACAGTAAAGACCATAAATGAGCTCAGGCATTCGGTGGTTTTAAAAGTCTTTGCAGTTTAGATATTTTACTTTCACCACCCCTTCACCCCTTTCAGTGGTTTGCTTGGCATTTTTTAAACTTTTCATCGATGCTCCGACATCAAACAGCATCAACATATGTTTATGTTCCTGGTTTGAATCTTTAAGAGCCTCATCATTTGAAAGGCCTTAAAGGTCATTATCTGTCCCTCCATCTAACCATCTGATCTATCACTCAGAGCCACGGTCAATGTTTCTCAGAAACGAGGCTCCGGGAGTTTAACGCGAAGCCGGAGACAGTTTTCCCATCAACAGTACATTGCTCTTTTTTTTTCTCCTGGTCTATACATGTATATTGAATTTTAGCCGTGTTGTGGGGTTAATGAAATAAATGACTCACCCTGTGCCCAAAAGCACCAGGATAAACATCAAACCAGAAACCAAGACGGCTTTTAAGATACGCGATTTAGAAGGTGATAACTGGGAGGGATGTGTAGCAGACTGTTTCGCCCTGACCCTGAACACCAAGGCCGACATGTGGTATTCACTACAGCCTTGTTGTCTTTGTCCTTAGACCTGGGTCCTTATTAGATTTTATCGTGTTTGTCTTATCTGTCTTGCTTCGTTATTTACCTTTGGCCAGTATCCCTATCCCGCCGTGTCCCTGGTGCTTTAAACACTGTTGTCTGTGTAACTTTAGAAGTGTTGGCGCTTGCGTTCACACCGCCATCTGACCTTGGATAATACACTGACAAGTTTAAATTTTGGATACTGTACAAGAGAAGCAGATTTTTAAACTGGGTACCATTTACAGGGATGATACAGGCTTTGAAAAGGAGCTGTGGTTTGAAATGGTTCAAGCTAAATATAGATAAATTATATACAGACAGTGGTATAGGTCAGCTTGCTACTTAATAGACTGCTCTGCAAGCCTTTTGATCTAGAACAGATAAAGCTGTAGTAGTTTGATCCTATTATATATGCGATAGAAATATCAAAGCTTTTCTTCTCTTTGTAGTCATCTTTAATTACAGAGAATTTTATTCAACATGACAATGTAATATCTAATGAAGCTCTATAAACAGATGTTTTTTTTTTTCTTTTTTTTATGGTGTTAGTCATAACTATGTGAGAGGGGCCATAACGATCTACATTATCAATCTGCATCGATCAAGAAAAAAAATTAAGCTGGCCGGGACTTTACGGGACAAGACTGTTCATCAGTATCTGCTCCAACCTTACGGCACTGACGGACTAAGAGCCAGGTTAGTGGTCTGAATGGTGGCTGTTCCACAAGACAAATCACCTGGTGGGAAACCAAGGAAATAAGCGCCGCACTGTAGTCTCATCGGTCTTACCGAGCGATCGTCAATGCAGTATTTATTACGCTATATTACGCATGATTGAATGAGGCTGTTTTCTTAAATGTTTCTCACACGTTTTGACTTAAGCTCTTTGCTTTTTTTTTATTTCAACTGAGACTTAAGCTTAAGTCCTGTATGACTTCTTGCAATGCCAGCGTAAAACTGAATTGCCAGACAGTTAATTTGAGAGCACGTTAACAACACCTCTCGGGCTTTACGGCTTTTTTTCTACCCCAGGCAACACGAGGAGACGTTTATGAAGAATAGCAACAGGCAAGTTTTCAGAGTAGGGGCACTTTTTATGCTTTAGGCCCAGTCATATTCATATCAGTTTTGAGCAGTTCAGTTTGACTCATTTTATTGAGCACAATTTTATTATATGTTCTGTTGAATTTGTGGTTCACATAAAAATATCCAGACCAATTGCTATAAGCCCTGTAATATTGTGTTTTACAACATAATCTTTCAAATGTTTTTTATAATAATAACAACAGCTCTTAAAGAAGTTGTTAAAGTTGAGCTCACAGAGCTACAGTAGTGAGTATACACACTTTATAGTTTCCCCCCCAATTAAAGGCCAGTCTAACGCAGACTCTAAAGCAGTTTATTCTTACTGGATCCTTGAAATTCTGTTAGTTTTAGTACAACAATGCACCGTGACATTATTATGATATGATATTGTTTCGTTTTGCTTCTGAATCATCATAGTATTGTCATAAATACTTTACTATGGGTGTTATAAAACTTTACTCATCTATCTAGAATAGACAAACAGAAAGAATGTAAGAAAGGAGACTTAAATCATTTCTAATGGTCTTGCATCTTGAAGCAGAGGATGTTAGCGTTTATTCATCACAGACGTTATTCTTCATCTACACCTATGCTGCATGTCATTCCTCCTCCACAGAGGGAAAAGGCCTGTTTGCACTAACCTTATTTTAAAATTATTTTATTATACACTGACACTTTGACACTGTAAAATCAGTTTTGTCTTGTGTAGGTCAGTTTAGGGATCACGACAGTTAAATTAAAATGATATTTAAAACAACATGCAAAGCTTATTCCAAATATTCCTATTAGCAGCTTGCAGCTATTTTACTCCTACTACAAGTAATTGAGTCCAAACAGTTGTAAAGGAAAAGGTCAGGTGTTCAGTGCAACAGTTGTTTAGTTTGTAACAGCAGCACCCCCAAGTGTACAACCACAGAATCATTCTTATTCAGGGGCATGGAATGATCTACCTCCCAGCTGTGTTTCAGGCATTTAGACGTATGTATTTAGATTTCAGACATTTGAGCTCATGCAGTGTTTCCTTTTTTCCTCCAGACATATCCAGCTGAATGGGGAAAGGCTGGCCATGGTGGACAATGAGACATTTCCAGTGCTGAAGCCCAAGACACTGAGGGCGGGCCGGACGATAGCCATGCCTCCAATGACTATAGGGTTCTATGTAATCAAAAACATCAATGCAAACGCCTGTCGGAGATAACGCTGACTTTCCACTTGAACTCTTAGCTTGAGTGCGTTTCAGTTTATCAACAGATTCTTCAATCATTATTTTGATGAGGACATTACAAGAAGTGTAGCTAAATATCGTTAAACAAGCAGTTGGACAAACTGGCGGCACTGAACACTTTTTCCACCAGCCATCCCTCATGCTATACGACTCGTGTGGACAGTGATTGTTTTGTGCCTTTTTTTTTTTTTTTTTTACATTTTTGAGTTGATTAAGCTATGTATAATTTTTTGGGGGGTAAACCTAGAATTTATTCCTTTGCCTACCAAGAGTCAATGACAGACAGTGTGAGGGAAAAGTCAGTTAGAAACATGTCTGTGAAGGTTTTCAGGCATCCAGATGATGTTATCTGGAAGTTGAGTCCATCTCCTATGGCTCAACTCATACACGCATCTACACGTCAGCGTTAGTTTGACTCGACGCTCGCCGAAGAGGGAACGCTGTGGTGAACCTGGACTAAGAGCTGTGTGTGCATGCATGCGTGTGCTTGGGTCTGTGTGCGTCTGCGTGTTTTATTTGTTAAGCTACTGATTCTGTTTCTGTTCTGTGTTGGTATATTTTGTGTACTGTTGCAGGTTTCAGTTGAAAAGCAGTGACTATGACGACTACAATGAATCGCTGCTGTTGAGGAACGATGTGAACCCTCCCATTACGTTAGTTCCTACTCCACCTACATTCACACAAAACCTGGGTTTTGCTTTATTAAAACAAAGGTTTACATTTTCAGGTATATTTTAACCTTTAATCTCACTATATTTCCAGTGTATTGTCTTGTTTTATAATCCTCTTTTGCTGCTAGAGTGTTTTAAATATGCATTTTATATATTACATATTTTTGTACAGATTTACAGTCATAAGAAAATGTACATAAAATGATAAGCTTGATATGGCTATTTACATACAGTAAATGCCTAATTTATATGATTAATTACTTGTTTACTTTGTCTTTATATTATATATAAAAAAATTGAAAAATATATAAAATTTGTGTTAGTTGTACTAACTAACTAGTACTAAAGACAAATTAAGAATGCAATGTATTAAAAAAATCATATATATATATATAAAGGTGGCTTATGGTTATAAGGTTTCTGGTCTACATTTATTTCACTTTAATTTTGTAATTTTTTTATTTAAAGAAAAGAGTGACAAACCAGCATAAGTAAGGGCAGTGATAACATTTCTAGATTACCATGGATGTTGCAAAGAACGTGACAAATATAAATAATTTTTGTTGTCTGAATGTGTAGAGGTGTTCATATTTCTTTTGGAGAGCATTATTTTAATATGTAAAGTGTGTCTAAATATTATTTTTTGTAAAAAAATGTTTACATTGACAATAAACACCTACAAATACTTAAAATGTTGTACTTATTCTGTGTATTAAAGGAATGCGATGCTCTCACTGATCTACTGCTGTATATGAATTAAGTAAGTAATGCAACCAGACCCCAGTGCATATGAAAGACATAGTCTGCAACACAGACTATTTATTCTGGCACTGCAACGAAAAACAGAAATAACCTCGCATTGAAAGACCCCGTCAATAAAAACTGTTGCGTATTATCAGCGCTGTTAACCAGAGGTTTCAGAGTATTAAAGACTCAGGCCACTTACTTGCTAGCTCACGTGCACATGCAAAAACTGTTACACTCTATGGACCCAGATGTAGACGCAGCTAGAAAAAGTCTTTGTAGTGGGATGAATGCTGTGTTGTCACTGCATGAGGTAGCGGCTGATGGGAAACATGAATCCAAAACTTCCCGACGTCAGCTTTGGGCCAGACACATTTAACCTGGGCCAGACCTGGCCCGCTGTCTGCTAATGTACGCACAAGTGGAATCAGCTTGGTAGGATTATATCAAAGAGAGAGGAAGGACTGAACTTGGACCGTGTGCTCTCTTGGACTTAATTGCTTGTCGTTCAGGTGGCCTCGGTCTCTCAGAAAGGAACGGGACAGGAATTCGGCACTGACATTTCTTGAGTCGTTAACACCAATGATCCAAAGCATGTACATGTAATCATACTTTAGGTTTTAGGTTTCATTCATGGGAACTGGGCATGCGCATTTATGAAAGTAGCAAAAATGTTTGGTCTAAGCAATAAACTTTATTTTGCATATGGTTCATTTTAAACGTTGACATGCTGGAGTCAAACCAGACTTGCTCGTGATTGGTCCATTTAATGGAGGCCATGCTGAAAAAAAAAATATTCTTCACTTTATACTGTACAGACAGATTTAGATCATGATATTGTGAACAGAGAGTAAACAAGGGCAGCTAAGGCACACAAAGATTAGAATGTAGCGCTAAGCTAAACTTGCAAATGTCAAACTGAAGCATGTTAAGTTATAGATTAACAATAGCCTGGCTAAAGCAATATTGAGCAGTGAAGTGTTTGTGAACAAACCCTGACATCCAGCCGGTCTGAGGGCAAACGTTGGTTCATATAAACCTCCACCTTCTGAAAACAACTGCTTAGTGTCACTTCTTCTGACAAAATCCAATGGAGATGTGATTTAGGAGGACTGCGCCGTGTCGGCCACTTCTGCGTGACAGTGCCTCCTTAGTGGAGGTAACCGTTACCCAGGCCTGCAGAGCACTGTTTATACTCCGTGAACCATTTTGAGACATGCAAGGCCACCTTGCCCTGTTAACAAACACTGAGGATTTCATGATGTTTACTCTGTATATACAGGAGTCAGCTTAAATAAGATTTCCACGAATGCTGGATCCCCAGAAAACTGATGGACTAGATTAGACGTTGGCTGACAGCATAGAACTCTTGGCTTTTTGGATCATTTTGACCCAAGCAAGGTTAATAAAACATAAATATTTATGTTACTATGGGGTTCTTTGCTCTGCTGAGAGGCCAAACACACAGTCTGTGCCGAATATTATGATAGAGCACAGAGGTTGTCTGAACCATCAAAACATTCTCTGAGAAAAAGCCCCGTGTATATGCAGCATATATGTCTCCTGGTTCCACTGATGGAAAAATACAGGAACAACTATGACAGACAATATGAAGCTCATAGTCTACCTGCCTTCCTTATATAACAGTAATAATATGTTGATTTCCCCTGGTGGTGTTCAGAGGTTTTGCTTTGATGTAACACATTTCTATAAATACCAACATAGGTTATTGAACTTTATGTGAATATCCCCGTTTTCGTATTAGCTTTGAGGTTTGTGAGCAAATATTCAGGTCTGAAACTCTTTAATATTGTGGTATCCATATGTCAGCTTTTATAGTGTGTATATATTTATTCGTGAAATTGTACTTTTTCAATTTTTAGTTTATGAAAGTAAACCTCTAAATACAAGTAGTGCATTGATTGTAGTACAGAATTAGTACAGGTTTACTAACATATAATATATTAGTAAATTATTAATAATAATATATTAAACATCTAATAATATTTTTCTTGGACACTTGATGACTGTTATGTGGCTGTGGGATCCATGTCGATCTACACAAAGTAAGACATATGTTCAGTCCTTTTTCATTTTCTTCTGACAATTTTCCATGTGATAAAGTTGGGAAACTATAACATTCCCTAAACTTTAGGATGCAAAGTTCTTACAACATTAGCATCCAAACATTTTATATACAATATTGTCATAATGTTACTCAATAACCTTAAGCTAATGTTCAGTATATATTTTTTTCCAAATTTAGGGACTGTTACCTACATTCTTAGATTGTTTGGATGCTAATGTTGTAAGAATGTTTAACACTCCCAAATAAACATCACATTTAAATTTGTAGAACCTGTAATTTGGAACACTTAACAGTTAAAACGTAACATTCCAATAACATTCTCTATAAAGTATTTTAGGAGCATTATATCCATGTTTTTCACCAGTCGCCTCTGACCAGAGGCCTGATTCTGGGTCATGCAACACGAACCGGCAGGTTTCCGGTTACCATGAAAGGAGATCCGCACAAGTTCACGTGCGTCATAGATGCTCCTCCTGAATCCTTGCGCCCTCTAGTGACGCCAAACGTCAGATTGAGAAGCAGAGAGAGGTGCAGACCCTCAGCAGAGACTGAGGAGATGGCGTCAGGGCGGCTCACCAACAACTGTGCCAAAAGGAACCTAAAAGTGGTGTTTATGGGCATTTTCCTGTTCACAGAGAACTAATGTTGCACCTTCTCGTTTTAAGCATAGAGCTGAATTCCACAAATGCCAAAGCGTCTGCGGCCCAGCCTCCCCAGTCATGCGCTCCTCTTTACGCACCACCACATGACTTTCTGCCGTTTCGTCCCCTGAGACCCATCCAGGGCAGGACGCGCCTCCACAGCTGAGGGCTTCCTCCGTCTCCGGATCAGCGGAGTCCCGCCGATGTCACATGACCGAGAGAGCTCCACACATTGCGGAAGGAAGAAGCTAACGCGACCGCGACGTCAAAAAGCTCCACAAGCGGCACCAGAGTACGAGGAGACCCAGAGTTCTGGTCTAGATCTGGGAAGAGGAGCGAGGTGCTGGCCCGGAAAGCAGGCGGGTGAGTCGCTGTGCCTTCGGTCTGCGTTGGCTTTTTTTGCACAGCTTTGACAAACAGTTCGCTTCGAGGAAGTAACGCGTTTGTGAAAAACAAACAAAGAGACAACACGGGACGTAAAGTAACATGTAAGTTGGATGTAAGTTGGCTGCACATGGTCGTTTACTAACAGCTCGGTGTAAACCACCAGTAACTGCTTTCAATTTACTTTCACCATCTGTCCGAAGGCGTCCGATGAACTAACGTCCAGCGTCAGCAGGACACTTTCTTCACGCTTAGACCAATACGGAAGTGTTGCAAAGATGTTTAAAGCTGACTTCTGTTGCCCTTCAATCCCGGTTCTTTACAGAATAATGGCTTAAACGCGGCACCGCAGTGAGGCGTCCAGATGAAGTGCTTGCTGGTAGCCAGTGAGAGCGCAGAGGTCCTCTTCCACTGGACGGACCCAGAGTTTCAGCAGAACATCCAGGAGCAGTATGGATCCTCTCAGGAGGAGGGCCAAGGGGTAAGCAGGGGGAAAATGCCTTTCTCAGACGTGGTACATGTGCATTTCAATTTCTAAATGTTTTCCACTGTATTCCAGCTCCCTGCCTTTGAGGACAGCATCAGCACCCTGTTTGCTCCCATCATTATCTCCTGCAGCACCATGGTGGACAGGCTGGGGGACAGCTACACCTCCTTCACCGCCGAAAACAACCACCTCTACATTCTACACCAGGTAACAAGTCAAATAAAACGCTCATGCCTGAATTAGCTCCTTTAATGATATATAGCATTTTGAGATACAACTTAAAGTGTATTGAAATCCGTAAAAAATAAAAAGCAGACTTCTTTCATTGAACGTCTCCCTGCCAACGGTGTACGTTCAGTCCTTACAGTGAAGCATCACGCTAGTCATGTGAGTCTCGCAATGAATCAAACTAGGCTTTGTCCTGCTGCAGCACATGATGCATTGCTAATTCCCAAACACCCGACTTGTTCCAGATCCTTTCAGCGCTCAAATACTTGGTTCCTTGTGCTCAGGTCGACGAGTGTGTCTACATTGCTGTGAATGGAGACGGCGAGGAGGGAGAGGATGATCTGAGGAGGAAGATATATGTGATGAAGAAGCTGATTGAGGTGCTGTTTGGCATGGTCACCCTCAGCAGTAACCTCCTCAGAAAAGAGTAAGACGTGTGTGTCCGCGTGTGGAAAGTTTAAACATAGTGTCTGCTTGCCGTAACTGTGCCGTTTGCCACCAGACTTCGCCCTCAGGACACGGAGCAAAGAGCGAGGCTGTGGAAGCATCTGCAGAGCCTGCTGGACACCTACAGCTGCCTCAGAGAGAATGACCAGAGCTTCCTCGTGGAGGTGCAGTGCTGTACATCATCCCTTAAAGGAACTCTGCTCGACGTTTTGCAGCCTGTGTTCAAATTTTCTGATTTATCATAGAGTCTGGCAGCGTTTATCAAACTGCCGAGTTATCCCTGCCCTTAATTTCTTGCTCAGTCATTAAATACATGCTGTGTGTGTGGATATGTGTTGTTCTGTTACCACAGGCACTGACTGAAGTGCTCCTCCTTTAATTTTAGGATATCAAATCCAACCACTAGATGGCAGGATCTGACCTTGCTATTCATATTCCCTTTGTAATTATATGTCGAGTTGATCCTGGTTGCCTGAAGCGCGTGGTTCAAACCATGTCTGTGTCATTTTATTCAACCTTTTGTTCCACGTTTTCTGCCATAATAAACCTGCTTCCTCTGTCAGGCAGTGGAGAGGCTGATCCACCCGACACTGTGTGAGCAGTGCATTGAGTTTCTCGAGCGCCGTTTGGTTCAGCATCTTAACAGCAGTGTGGACCGAGCGGGAGAGGAGGTCTTGCATGCGTTTATCCTGGTTCACACCAAACTACTTGCCTTCTACTCCAGGTACCTGCGTGCTCTGTAGAGTGTTACGTTTCTAATTTAGCTTTTTTGCAGTTTTGTAGTAGTGTGTTGTAAATATCCCGTACCTCTGCTCCACCTCTCATTCCAGCCGCAGTGCGAGCACACTCTCCACCTCTGACCTCCTGACCCTCATTATTATGGCACAGAACATGTATCCTAGCAGTGCAGACCTGGATGATCCCGGTCCTGAGGTAAAATATATTCCCTTCCACTCCTTCAACGACACCATGAACGATTAGCTTCTGATTACTTCTTATCTGTTTCTGTGCACACTCCATGTTTGCCTCTGAAGGACATTGACAGTACATCAGGTTCTGGTCAAGAAAGTTATTACACCCCAGAACCCTCGCCCACGGACAAAGACTCCAGCAGTTCAGGTGGTGTGTATTTAGGATAATTCGGTTAATTCATTTTTATCTTCTTCTCGAAATACAGCACGACAGCAACCAGAGTAATGGGAAGCTTTCAGCTCTTCATTATGTATGTTGTGTGTGTATTCTTGTGTGTCTGCAGAAAAGGCAGTGGGCAGAAGTACTCCCGTGTTTGAGTTCATTGACCCAGATGTTCAGGTGACAGGGTGTTTTGGTTTATAATGTTTGATTCTATATAAAAGAGATCGAGGTACGAGACTGAACAACTGACTAAACACTGTCTTTAGATGGCAGAGGACATCTTGCAGACTCTGGAGGTTCCTCCACCCGACCCTTCAACCCCATGCAGAGTGTTCTTAGAGGTCTCAGGCAAAGATGGGCTGTATCCCATGATGCCTCATTCCATGTACTGTCTGCCACTTTGGCCTGGCATCACACTAGTGCTGCTCACCAAGGTCGGTGGAGATCAACACACATCTGCTTCCTCCTTGGCTAAATGTAAACAGTGTGTTTGGTCATTCGCACCTGCAGAGCGCACAGGCGTTATATCGTACATTTGTTTGCGGCGTCCACAGTAAGTACTCTAAATACATTTATGCCTCAGGTTCCTACCAGTGCTGTGGCCATGTCCGTATATACGTTTCTGGAGGCATTTGCAAAGCTGGAAAAGCGTCTACGTGAAGGCCACGAGGGCTCTGCTGCTACGAGAGGTCAACTGAGCATGCATGACCTCCGCAACAAACTGGATAAATTCATTAAAGCCCTGGCATCTAGTGAGATACAGGTGTGAGTTGTAGGATGTGTTGTATTCCAGTACTTTGCTGTGAATTACATATATTGTGTTGATCGTCAGCTTTTCTTTCCCCCAGACTGCACAATTGCAAAATGTCTGGACAGAGTTCAAGAACCGAGCCTTTGCTAGAGGAGGACCTGGCTTCAGCAAAGAGTAAGCCTCTTGCTAACCCTCTGCTGGACAAATTCCATCATAGCTCAGCTGTACTTGCAATCGTTTCACTGACGTTTTCATTTTAGCCTAATCCCATGGTGTAAAAATATGAAGGCCCAGCTGTGTGGTATATACCGACAGTGTTTTCTCATTGAGTGTGGACCAGCCAACATTCCTCGACATCTCTCCGCTGGTCTGCAGGAACGAGCTCAAACCATGGTGCAGTGTGTATCGAGACGTCACCTTGACCTCTTTTTTTATTCTGTCGTTATAATATATGTTTTTTATTTTATGAATGATTGCATAACTTTCTGAATCGTTTTTCATTTCACTTGTATCTTCTTTATTTTCTACTCTCCTAGAGACAAACTGATGGACTGGAAGGACTTCCTTTTGGTGAAAAGCAAGAGGAACATCACCATGGTGTCATATCCTATCAGAAAAATAGCCCTGTCATTTTTTTGTCAAAGTCTTCTTCTGAGTGTTTTGATCTTGACTCTGTTCATCTTACTTACCTGGAGGATTTCCCAGGGCTCATCCATTTTATCTGTGTGGACCGATCCACTGGCCAAATGATCACGCCGTCACTCAACATTACAGAACGCACGACGTCTGAGCTAGGGAAGGGACCGGTGGCTCAGTTCATCAAAAGCAAGGTCAGGCATATTAGAAATGCGTCTGTTAGTGTGGCTTTCAACCTTAACCTTAACAAAGCACAAACTGTTTTGTGGTGCCACGGAGTTTCTCTCTCAAACGCCTCACAACCATTAATAGTTGTTCCTTCCTAATTTGAAGGTCTGGAGTCTGGTCAGTACAACACGACACTATCTCCGCAAGGGTTACTCCACGGTCACCCTGCGGGATGGAGACTTCTACTTCTGCTACTTTCTGTGGTTTGAGAACGAAACGGTAAGTCACACATGCAGACTATATTTTATCATCAGTATGGTGCACATTACCGTATATAATGTGCATATCTTATCAATCAGGGCTATAAGTTGGATGCTGGAGAAATTCCCATCCTGCCTGACGACTCTGCCCCGATTGGGATGCTTGCCTGGGACTACTACAGGTAACTGCATGAGAAAGCTAGATGTGATTTATTCAGTAGAGTGCTACTACAGAGGGTGATGTTTCAAACAGGAAACTGCTGCGCTACTACAGTAAGAACCACCAGGGTGAGGTGGTGAAGTGCTACGAGCTGCTGACGGTTCACTTGGGGGTCATCCCCACTGAGATCATCCTGCAGCACTGCAGACAACTGGCAAGCAAACTGTGGGAGCCGTCACGCAATCCACTGCTGTGAACACACCCACACATTAGGACGTCAATAACAAACTCACGCTCAAAAGATAACTGTCTGGAGCACTGAAATGAAGTCAAACACCACTGTGCACTACTGTACTATTATTGAGCTTGATAATGCCACAGCTGCATTGTTGTAGATTGTAATATATATTTTTTGATTTCTCATTTATGACCAATTTCCTATTTATAAGTGATATCGTAGAAGAGTATGGTGTTTGTCTTTTTTCATGTTTTTTATTTGAACCTGGTCTTTAAAAATGCAGACACCATCCATTCTTCCGGTAGTTACAGTACATCTGTTCTAGATTGTCTTCTGGGAATACATATCAAATAATAAATATCATCAGTCTCACATTCACTGGTTTATTGCTCTTTACTGTGCATACACAGAGCAGAACAGCATACGCTTAGGTCAGTCTTTGCAATCATTAGCTATCAGACAGTGTGAACGTTTAAAGGTCAGTCCGTGCTGTGTAGGTATGAGCCTTCCAGCACAGTTGTGACAGATTCCTCACAGTGGGAAGGGGGAGTGCATGTTGAGGACAGCGCTTCATCAGTCTCTGCTTTACTAAATCACACAGCTCCTGTGAGGTCACTCACGGCTCCTGCAGCCACCAGGTCCCTCAAGAATAGTTTCTCTGCACTGACGTCATGCACCACCTGAAGGATGACAATAAAATGAGCTACGAATGACTCACCGGAGGCAAAACCAGGGGCTTATAAATGTAATGCTGACTGTTACTCACTTGAACCTTCATTGCATCCATGCGTATGGACTCGTAGTAGTGAAGTCTGGCCTCCGGGTGCTGCATATCGTACCCAAACCCTGCGAGGCTCACCTGGTCACACAGCTGCAGAGCCATCACCACGGCACTAGCGCCTAGCGTTGGCACCATCTAGTGAGAAAACAAAATGCTCAGTGATGTTTTTTTTCAGACATCCTTAAACACTGGCCTCTGCATTATTCAGGATAGTTTAGACTGTGCACACAGATACAGTATTAGCCTTGATTATAGTATTAATATATATACAGCCAAACATGAGCAAGGCTGCATCTGAGCTGGGCCAAATTCAATAAATACGGACAATGGGTTACTTACAGCTGCCTGCTTCAGAGCATATTTCTGTAAGGCCTGTCCTGTCTTGTGAATAATCTCTGGATGAAGGATTCTGAAGTTTTCTGGTTTCAGGGGAATATCATCCACCACCTCCTTCCAGAACCACAGTTTGGACCAGAAGCTCTATTAAAGGCGATACAGCAGATGTTAAGCAGGAGTGTGATGGTGTGACGCCATTGTAGCTACATGAGGTACTGAGACAAAACATGGCTTGTGCAATGCACCCTGTACGTGTGCTGCGGTTGCTGAGCTGTAGGTGTACCAGAGGCTGTTTGGTGATGACAGAAGTGAGCCAGTCCAGGTCCAGACTCTTAAACACCGCCAGAGCAACCATGGTGGTCTTGTGGTACTCATTTGCGGCGTGAGGTGCTCCCTCTGGGTAAATCAGGCGGATGGTGGTGCGGGAGCCAGCATCTCTCTCAAAGCCAGACACGGGAGCATTGTTCAGCCTGGTGACAGAGAATTAAAATATATCTATAACATATTAGTTCCTTCCTACCTTTCCTTTTATATTTGGCTGCTGACGAATACCTGATAATGATGTCATGTTGATCTATATGCGATCCAAGATGGCTTCCGTGAAGAACCCCGCCACTGCCGACCACCACACAGCGTCTGCAGCTCCCTTCTGTGCTCAGTGATGGGGGCAGGCCAGGCTGAGGTAGAGAAGCAAGAGCAAGGGCTAAATGCGCTTCTGTGCCCTGGAGCCCTAGTGGAGGGGACAGGTCCCAAGGCACAGGCCCGTCCTGCTGCACAAACACTGGGATATCGAAAAGACCCGCCGAGCCGGACAGAGGCTTGAGGTGGTCCACACACCAGCTTGGCTGACAGGGTCCTGACAGCAGGGAGGCAGATTTATTTATTAATTCCTGGAAAGAGACATAAAGAGGGAGTGGTGGGGGTGAGGAAACTATCCAAATTGCTCACTAGTAGTTTGTCCTTACCAAGTCTTTGGGATGTTGGTAGACATCGCTGAGAGTTGCTGCCTTATTCAAGGGGAAATAGGCAGGAATTAGAATAGCCGAGTAGCATCCGATCAGCAGCACCAAACTGAAGGCAAGATTCTTCCGCCTAAACAGCAGAGATGAACAGACTACGTAACGCACTTTGTAGCAGAAATGACAGGTTCACAATATAACAACAGCACCTGAAGGGACGCACCTGCTGAGGAACAATTCCCTTGAGTCAGTCTTTAAGACCACTCGCTGTTTATGAAAGACAAATGTTGGCATTGCAGCCTCAGGAAACAGGGGGGTTCCATCATCTGGGTCCTCTACGCTCAAGTGATTCAGAGTTACCATGGTACCTGTGCTTACACCTGAAACCCACACGTTATTGAACTCGCAGGATTGATTACAACCTCAAACAACAAAACCTCACTAATAATGCTTACGTTGTAATGACATGAAAGCTTTCCTAACTGTTGTCAGAAAACAACTTAGCAGGTTTACTACCAAATGAAAACAAACTGTCTATTGAAATCTTTACCACATACTGAAGCATCAGGAGGAAGATCTGTGGATCTGACTAATGAGGACAACACAACTCACGTCCAGCCTGGTGGATACTTCAGCTGATCGTTAACTCTGTTCTCTTGTGCTCCATGGTTGAAGGGAAAGAAGGAACGTACTGAATGTCCCGTGCAGCTAAAATGGCTGCTGCTGAACTGAGCCACTTCCCTCACTAACACTGGTTAACCATTAACATGTCACTAAGTCACATTCTAACAGTCAGGCCATTAAAGTCTGCAATCAAATGTCAGGCGAAAAAAAGACACCAATAAGCCTTAAATGTCTCAAATGATAATAATGAGAATTTGTACATATGTATTAATGTAGTTTATTCATTTCAGTTGCGCCTATACATTTTTTCTCTAATGGAAAATCCACCAAAGCTAAGTCTGGCCAGTGACTGCTGTCGGATTTTTACAAGGTATCACTTGACAGTAATGAAACCTTTATAAATAATCCCCTAAAACAGTCTGTTTATGAGGCTTTTGCTTTTATACAGGAGATGTGAGCACCGCTGCACCAATAGCAGACAGTAAACGCAGGATCCTGTGGAATGAATGTAGCCCACGGCCTGAGCTCGGCTGGATGACACAAAGGGAGAAGGTGAAAGAGAGAGTGGAGCTGGCAAGTAGTCACCAACCTACACCTGTTATACTGGGGCCACAAATGTCCCTCCATGAACATGGCAATAGCTGGGAAGCCACTGGGTTTACTGCACTCGTGTTTAAAGTAACACAGAGTCAGCTACGTTACCAGCGTTTCATTCATTCTCCTACATCACTTGTTGTTAAAAACCTCCGGCTTTATCAGCTGCTTTTTTAATATTTCTGCACTTTCAACAAACACAGATGGAAATAACTGGGCAGTCTTCAGCCAATGTGATGGACCACAACACGGGAGTAGAAAACAAAAGCCAGGTAAGGGAAATACAGACTAATGTGTCAAAGTGATATGTGATGACTTTTTATTCATATGCCATTATCTTAAATAATGTCTGACTCATTAAAAGATCTTTAGTCATATTACTGTATGTAAACATCTGTTGCACAGCAATTGTGGAATACAGATAAAATACTTAAAGTCATTAAGCCTGTTGCCCTCTAACAAATGTGTCAGCACAAATGTTAAGTCCTGAACATCAGCTTCAGTATCTATCTGCAGGTTTAAAAAAATCACATTTAACTTGCTACAGTTACAAGAATCCTGTTTAAACTACTAACAAATACTCAAGCTTTTAACTTCAATAAAAAAGTCAAACAAGAATGACAATATAGTTTTATAAGCTTTGTGAGAAGCAGCCTTTTGTTTTGTTATGCCCACTTCATGCTGTGAATTTATTTGCTATTGATAGTACCACACCTACCTTTCAACGCTGTTTACTTGGCTGAGCTTTACAAACCAACAGTACTTAGCTCAGCTCACGGAGCACCTCAGACGTACACTTTGACATTTTCCACCTAAGCAAAGCAGAGGACACCTTGATAAAGAAAACACGCTCACCTGTGGTGTGTGTTCAAATCCCTGTGGTGAGCTGGTGTTTACATGAAGCGTATTTACATGCACTGCAGTGGTTTTCCTTTACAGTGTGCCTGCGTTCAAAGCGCGCATGTATGTCTCTTTTGGCAGATAGGACTTGTGCCTACTGCAGATTTCATGAATGCAGCCAGTCAAGGCAAACTGGACGTAATAGACAAGTATCTGGCTGATGGTGGAGACCCTAACGTACATGATGAGGTGCAGTAAGCTTCCACTGTGGACAAATGTCAATTTACAAAACAGCACCACAATTAATACCTGCTTTTATCGAATTGCTTCAGCTGAAGAGGACAGCACTACATCGTGCCTCTCTGGAAGGTCGCACTGCAGTCGTCCAGAGGCTTTTAGACAAAGGGGCTGATATCAACTTTAAAGATGGCGTAAGCTGTAGAGCAGTGCTGTGTTTGTGAAGATGGTGTTGCGATTGTGGGAGATTATCTTTACACTGCTGCAGCTTCTAGCAGCTTGAGGCTGGTACTACTAATAGAATGGGCCCTCCCACTGATTTTCAGCTGGGCTCCAGGGCCATACACTGGGCCTGCAGAGGCGGGAGCCTGGGGGTTGTCAAAGCCCTGAAGAGCCATGGCGCTGACCTGAACATTAGCGATAAGGTGATTGTACATTTTGTTTTGAATGCTTTGGTTCTCTTATAAATTCATGTTTACATGTTATCACAGTGTTCATGTTATCTAATATATGGTCCGTCTTCTGTTTGCATATGGTTTTGCATGTGAATAACCCAGTTACAGAGTATGCTTATGTCCACACTGCAGCTGAACAGCACTCCTCTGCATGTAGCCACGAGAACAGGTCACGCAGCGGTTGTGGAGTACCTGCTGTCTTCTGGTGCCAAAATCAACTCCAGGGACCGGGTACACAGCAGCTCGACAGTGTTTCTTCTTCTCTGTGCATCATTGTCTCTAGTTAGTCTTTTTTTGTGAATAATGCCTTTCTCTGCTCTCAGGAAGGTGACACAGCCCTGCACGATGCTGTGCATCTCAACAGATACAAGATAGTGAAACTGCTCCTAGGTGCAGGTGCTGACAGAAAAATAAAAAATCTTGTGAGTTATTCCACCTGTTCATGAAGTCAGGAACAGTTTAAAGCGTTAGGCTTCAAATCTGTGTGCGATTATGTGATGGGCAGCATCTGGTCAGTTTGTCTTAGTAGTAAATATTACACTGTGTCTTGTTTATTTGTAAGCTAATTATAAGTCATACTTTCCAAAAATGTACAATGATATCCTTAAAAGAGGCTGCTGACTCATACTGTAGCGTGCACATAAAGTACCCCCCCCCCCCCCCCATATTAACAGTGAGGCGTTTGTTGCAGGAAGGAGTGACGGCAGTGCAGCAGGTAAAACAATGGCAGTTTGACATCATGGACACCCTGCAGAGGTTGGAGAGGCTGAAGGATGTGGGACTGCTGCAACCCCAGAACAGCACTAGAGAGAAGTAAATAGAGCAATGAAGCAGTAAACAACTGATGCATTAGCCTCACTTGACTTTTCTCTGTCTCAGGTCAGATGCATTCTCAAATTCACAGCAAATCTATCTTCATCAGGTTTGATTATGTGCATCCATGGTATGTTCTCTAAGAGAAAAAAAAGATCTGTTTTTGTGTGAAGACATTAAACAGACGTACATTTATATGTGTGCTTTCGGTCTAGGTTCAGACTCATACATGTGGTTTGCGGTGCTTTTGGAAGTTGTAGAGAAGTTGACAGGTGTTGTTTTATTAAGGCAACTGAGTGCACGGTGGCAGTTTATTGTCATCAGCTGACAATAGTAGAGCTGGCTGACACACCCCTGATTAAAGTCAGGGATTCAAGGGGAGCTCTGGGGACATATTTTCCTTGTGCCATCAGTGGCTTAAATGTTCCTGAGGAAGGTTGGTCGCTCGCACTGGGGAACTGAACTGCAGTGGTTGTTTATGTGCACAATAATTTTGTTCAGCAACTATTGTAAAATACTTGGTAATTTAGATAGTGACAGTCTGTCAATGGTTAATATAGAAATGTGTTCATTATAGACAAATACTTCTATCCAAATCTTCTTAACACAAGCTTTTATTAAACACTTCCACCATTTGCCACCTATGATACATACTCAGACTTTTCTCAGCAGAATGAGGGGACACTGTGCAGTAGTCTTCTCTAAGAGCACTCAAAGCAACATTATGTTGCCACTGAAAAAAAGGTAACCATGGCGATGATATTTTCCAGGCAGGTGAGAGCCTGGACAGGCACGCTTTGAAAGCACCGTTTGTTTCAAGTTGGACATAGATAGTGTTCTAATGCATTTAGTTCCACGCAGGCAAGACTGTGTTTAGGCAAAGAAGGCTTGAGCAGGCATCACATCCAACAACGTGGAAAGTAAAAATCGTATGACATGATTTGAAATACAGCATATTACAACGTTCAACTGTACTGTCGTGTATGTAACACTAGCAATAACACAGGCTCAGAATATTGAGTATTGATTTTTGTTGCCATTATCGACTATAACAACAATTTACAACAGAATCTCGTATCTGTTCAATTGCCAGTTCAATTTTTTCTCTTGGTCACGTACACCCCAGGCAAATGATCTGCCTTTATTGTTTGTCTGTAAGAAATGACACATATTGTAGGCTTTTATGTCTATAATATTCTTCGATTGTCTTTGGTTTTCTGTAGGCAACCCTAGACAAGCTAAGTCTACACGTGATTTGTAAGGCCTATTACCTGTTCAAGTACTGAATTAATATGTAATCACAGATCAGCTTGGCTGTAAAGGTAAATAAACTCTTAACTCCTCAAAATACTCAACCACAGAGTCTTAAATATGTGTGTAAATCCATCTTCTGCCTGACAAATGAAATGATTATGTCTTATGTTGTTTGAAAGGTCAGAACAAATACAATCAATGACAATAAACATTTACACAGCTCGCAGAAAATAACAAACATTCAAGTTACAAACGCTTGTACAATATTTCTACAAATGTCTTTCATTCAGCTGCCTCGAGTATGAGATTCAACTTTGTCCAGTCTTTCAGGTTGTGCAGAGGGAAGCATGAGATAATAATTCAGTGAAGCGTTAATTCTCCTCTCCAGTGATTTCCACTGAGGGGTGGGAGGTTTGTTAAAGAGAGGAGAGCTCCTGGACTGGTGAGTAATTTGACATGAAACTCAGCACCAGATTAGCGATGTGTCTGTCCGCGTGAAGACAGTTGTCAGTCAGACCTCAAATTCATTAGGCTGACAGACACTATCGGGCAAATGATGCTGAAGAGAGGAGCAGAAAGGGCACTGTACGTCATCTGCTTTTTAGATGGACGCCCTTGAAGTACACTCTTGTACTACAATGTCTTTAAGGCAAATGTGACCACTGATCTGACCAGTAGTTAAATGCATTCCTTAAATTAAGGTTTGCAGCAGCACTGTCACTTCAGATGTTCGAGGTCCCTGTGAACATAGACAATTCTAATTTATTTAACTCACACTTACTTACTATGAGCATTTATGAGGCCTAACAATTATATTAAAAGTACCTCCTGCCTCATACATGTATAAATCTAATTAAAATCTAAATTTCTACATTTTAATTCTCAGTAGATTTGTGGGGGCATTGCTATGCTTCCTATCAAGTCACCAACACCAACTGTCCCTAAGCAGAATAACGTAAAAGCGTCAGCACAAATGTATTACAACGCCCACAGCACTTGTCATGCACGTGTGTTCAAAGACAGAACAGAGGCTTTTCTAAAAACACAGCAAATTGTCACAAACTCCACATGATCCTTTTAGTTATTACCTTTGTGATGTATTGCATTTTAAGGTGAATTCATCTGATTAGTAGTGATATACTAAGAATTATTTGATGCCTCCTCTTATCAAATATTTAACTAACATCGCTAGAGCAGCTACATATGAAAGCTAACTGTATTAAAACCTTGTGTGTAAGATTCAAAACACTAATAAACAGTCCCACTCGCTGTTTGCATGACTTTAGACAGTTGAAAGATGTGCTTCTCGGTGTTGTGCATTTTTAGTCAGCCATAACAGATGTTGTTTGGCCTAATTGCATTTGCATTGCAAGCGTCTGTGGAGGGTGGAGCAATGATTATGCGGCTGAAGACAAAGGTAAGGTGTGGTCAAAACCAGAGCGAACAAAGAGAAGAGCTGGAGGGGACTGCACAACCCTGAGCCCCCCCAGAAGGTCCTGGAACCCTGACTGTGTCTCCAGCAGGCAGGGTGAGAGTCAAAGCGCCAGACAGCGAGCGTTGGCGGCTGAAGCCTGCGCGTGCTGCACCACGCCTGGACACTTCTCTCTCTTCTGGAGCTTGTGGTTTTGAAAAAAGCCCTCGTTTCGAGGGACACCGTGAGAGCCGTCAGGAAAGGTTAATAACCCTGGAGGCAAAGACACAGCGCATTATGACTCAGAAAGGTATTATCACATCCTGAAGAACATATCCTTCAAGACTTACCATAACCCTCTACACGTCCATCTTTGAATTCTCCTTCAAACTTCATGCCATCGTATCGACCAAACACTCCTGTACCTTGAAACTTCCCATGTGCAAATTCTCCTTCGTACCTGATTAAAAGAAAGCAGAGTGTTGTTAGTATCATCCGGCTGAGGACAACATTAATTTTTTTTCTAATTCCTTCTGACAGACCTGGATCCGTCTATAAAGAGAAGAACACCAGAGCCGTGGAAGAGACCATTCTCAAACTGGCCAGAGTAGCAGGTCCCATCCTGAAACTTGAGCTGGCCGACACCGTGCCTCCGACCTGGAAAGTCGCACAACATCACAATTAATCTCACAATCTGGACTTGACTAACTCCCATTGCATCCCCCACCCCCTGTCAGGTTTACCACTGAATTAGATCTCCCATCTGCCTCCTGTGTGGTGAGCATTAAAATACTCTAATCCAACACAATTTTAGCTGGGATTTCTAATTTAGGATCCACAAAATACTCACAGAATATACTTGCATTACTGTTTATGAGCTATTGCCAAATCTTAAAATCACGTCGCCTATTCAACTCTAAACAACTCCCACGTCTGGCCTATACCTAGAGTTTCATTTGAACGGTGAGTGAAATAAAACACCAGATAAAATTCTGTGGATGCTGTTTGCAGCAGAAAGCCTTCAGACCTGGCTCCTATTATTTGGACTGATGTCGTCAGTTTACATCAGCTGTGAGAAGACTCTGTAAGAATCCCAAATAGATCCAAAGGCTAATCCAGAAGATTTGACGAAGCCAGAGCTGGTAAATCCGTCCCTGTTCGTCATGGGTTGTCGATGCTGGTTAATTGGGATTTGACTAACTGTATGTAAGAGACATGCAAATGCCCACTTATCCCCAGATAATACAGTATTTAACTTTTTTAGTATTTTTCTGCTGCTACTGGTTACTGTGGATACTTGCATCCAGCCCCAGCTTTAGCCCTTCTACAGTAGCAATTAATAGTTAATAGCTAATTAATAATACAGTTAATTAACTGTGATAACACTATGATCAAAATTAAATGTGAATACAGTATGAGATTTGTGGAGACTTAAGACTTAAACTGACAATTTATATTATATGTAACAAACTCAGAAAGCACTTTCCCAGTTTGACAGTGTCTCACTGTTCCCTTTCACGTGGGTGATAACTCACTTTGCCTTCATGAGGGCTACAGCATTCCAGTGCATTAATAAAAGCTTCTCAAAGTGAAGCAACAACACTATTTCCAACTAACTGTAGGACTGCCTTGCCTTCTTTCCACTCGCCGTGGTACTCTTCTCCACTGGCATAGGTGAAAGATCCTCTGGTCAGAGTCATGGCACCCCTGTTTTCAACACACGCACATTAGGCTCAGCTCCACGCAGCCTCATGCGGCCAGTGTTCAGCTTCTCACTGTTGGTGGTGCTGATGCTCGTATGTAAACTTCGGCTTAACACCATCTCGCTGTGAAAGGACGGTGTGTGCGCGTGACTGTAGAATGGCCGCAGACATTAAACAGACGCTTTTCACAAGGTGAGCTGCTCACAACATTCCTGCTTCTCTTCTGCTTCTACACAAATGATTATGTGACACAATGGCAGCCAGGTGTCGTTTTACCTTTGCGGTGGCCGATGCTTGTACTGTATGTGTAAATAATACATTAGCTCAACAGATCAGAGAAACACTTTCAGACTATCATAAATATCCAACTTGGGCTGATCTGGTTCGATCGGTGTAGCCTTTACGTGTTATTGAACAGACAATCGCCTGTAATCACGAGCCTACTGCATCGACTGTAACCTATAAAAAACACAGCTATAAACGACGGCCAGCGTTTAACGTTGTCGTTTACCTGCACGTTACGTTTGTCCCCCGTGAATCATTGAAAGCACCGTGAAAGAGCCGAGGGGCGTAAAAATGTGAAAACACCGGCTGAGAACCGTATGTCGCCTTCAGTGTTCCTCGTACGCCAGGAGACCACGTCGAAGAACAGCCTTGTTGCCTCAGCTGCTGGGGAATTGTGGAGTATTTCACTGTGGATATATTGAAATATAAATTTCTTTGAGATTGCTTCATGTGCGTTTCTTTTCCCATAACGGTAATATGTAGCGTTCTCAGAAACCTATTCCATCGTTAGACACATTTAACCAGTCGTGTTTACGTTTACGCACTCTTCGACTGGAGATCGTAATAATTCCGGCAGCACCTAAAGGCAACATTACAACAGCACCGTAGCTGCTGCGTTACATTGCGTGACTGTACCGACTCTCATTGAAAACTTGCTCTGATTGGCCTAGTGTACGACAGCAGATATGTATAAGCTGGTGAACATACTAATCCAACAATAAAACCACTATCTACAGACAAGGAGGGTGCTCAATGTGAAGTGGTTAAGTCAGTGACTGTGTTTGTAGGCTCATGCAATTATTAGCGCTGTATTACACAGTTATAGTTTGGCTGTTTCTTTATTTCGACTAAACTTAAATCAGTGTTACATTAAATTAGAGAAATATCTTAAAAATTGTTTGCGGAGATATATTTTTCTTGTGCAAGTCGATTAAATAGAAGCCTACTACTCTTCTTGAAAGTCCAAGGTTACAGTACAATCTTTTTAAACTCTCCCTCCCACGCCTTTATATATATATATATATATATATATATATATATATATATATATATATATATATATATATATATATATATATATATAAGAACTATGTGCTATATATATATATATATATATAGCACATAGTTCTTTCTTTCTTATAATAAGTAATAAGCAGTGGACAAACAGAAGCTCTCACTTGAGAACTTGCTAGAAGAAAAAAATAAAACACTATTTTACTATTGAAAGGTGCTGAAGGAAGACTACTCAGATAATGAAGTAATTAGTAGGCTTATTGTTCACTGTATTTCATACATGTTGATACAGTTCGTACGTTCCTCACAAAACGAATTTTACTCAATTAAATTACCTGTCCTAACCCTAATTCATCCTATGATGAAATCCAACCTGTGCTACACAGGTACGGATCTTCACATTAAAAAGTGTTGTCATGTTCAACTGCAAAACAAAAGTATTTCTTACTAAAGATAATACAAATGTTACTTGGTTTGATGGCCGTTCGTTATTAATGTGCGCACTCGTTGCACTACGTCGACGCATTTTGCACTGTGACTATTTGTTGTGCTTCCTCTCAGACTGAAACTTGTGAGTCTCTCCATCTGAAGCGATTTCCTCTCCGACCTGAGCGGGCGCGTTCTCGCGACGGAGCGCTTCCTCTTCCCGTGCTGGTGCCCGCCACACAAGAACGATAGAAAATGGCGAGTCAGTGTAAAAGGCAGCAATGCACAATCGACAGGCGCGGTTTTCGGCAGGAACTTGACTCGTGGCGACATAAACTCATTAACTGTGTAGGTAAGCGCATTGCCAGTTGCACACTGTACAGTTCTACGGCTTGAATTTGGCCTCTGCGTGGCCGGTATCCGTGTAAATAAGCATCTATTGCCGGACTCGCTCGGGGCATCTCCGAGTGACTTTTTTGTCCTCAACTGTTTCCTTCTCACGGCCCGAGCATGTAGCTAAACGGCGCCGTTTGTGATTGTGTTGCATTCCGTGTTGTGCTTCGTGGCTGGTTTATTCGTCTTCTACTCGCTGCGTACACTTATTCGGTGGCCTAACGTTAGTTTGCTTAAAAGGCGCCGTGCTAGTTTTAAAGGGAGTGTCACTAGGCGTCGCGTCGGCTAACAGACCCTGTTTGCTGAAATGCGCGCTCCCGTGTGACGGTACTGTATTTAGGATGGGGGAGGGCAGCATATGTTCTGTGCTGGATGTTTTCACTTAACACGGGCTTTTGGCTTTTTGTAAACCGCCTCCCGTGGACGCGCTTTGCTGCATCGAGGAAGTGGCGGAGACCCCACCACTGGCGCAGTTTCCGTTTTCGTGATACGCTCAACTCCTCCAGTGTTTAGCAGCAGTGCGTTACTCAGTCTTTTACATCAGCGATTAGTGGCTTCACAAGGCGGTTGTTAAAGCTCATTGTATTGGGCGGATGGAGCTTTAGGGTGTGGTGGGAGTGGGAGCTAAACTATAATTTTGTGATATTATAGCTGCTTGAAGACAGGGGTTATAGGATCAGGCAGAAAAGGACATAATCTGCTGCCAATGATTAAACTGTGAAAGGTTTTTATCATGGCTTAATGGTCTGCTGGCCCCCCACTTAGATCCAAATGTTTTTGTCTCGCACCACCGGCAGGTCAAAGTTTTTATTTATGCCGTTTAGTGGCTGTATCTACTGGATGGAATTGGACAAACTTTGCTTTGTGTGTGTGATCCCTGGACTTTTCCTCCAGCGATACAACAAGGTTGACATTCATTAAACATATAAGTAGATGCTAGTAGTAAGTATATGTCTCTCCTCACTAATGGATGTATTGAAGGACAAGTTTGTGCTCCCACTTATCTTTCCCAGGAATAGATTAGAGTGGATCTGATTCCTTAACTATTTATCCAACATCTTAAACCTGTTTTCATATTGGACATAAAACATTGCTGGTTGTTATCGGTTTGTACAAATTGTTTATTTTTTTTCCATTCGGACTTGCAGTTTACAAAGTATATTGGTAACAACCATGTTAGATCATACATAACAACTCCTGTCTCCATGCAACTATGCAACTGAAACCTCTGTCATGAGTGATGATGTAAATGCACCAACTGATGTTGCAACTTGTTTTGGAATTGTGAACAGAGAGCTTATTTCGACATAAGGCAGGGAAGATACCATCAGAGTAGTTGTCAGGGTTCAATATCTCATAAGGGATTAATAGGTCATAAAATGTTTCACTTTCCAAACTGATATCGTTCCCATTGGAAAAAAAAATATAATGGTATAATAATATAAATCAGGGTTTCTGCTTGTATAGGTCTTAATATATGTAACAATAGTTACAGTATGTGAATTGTGTCAAGTGAATGGTCATGTGAACTGTCTTGGGACAATATAGTGTTTCTTCAAAGGTGTTGGTGGTTGTAGGTTAAAAATTGTTCTAATCTTGGCTTCTTTATGGCTGGTTGGAAATTAACTAAACTAAATGAGCAAGTGCAACAAAATGACTTCAACACACCAAATAAAGCCCAGTCATTTATACACCAATGGGGTTTGGTACATTGCTCTACATCTTGTGATGCTCTAAATAAGATTGTCAGTATTGAGGAGCTCTTTTATTGACATTGGCTGTAGACTAATGCAGAGGAAAATACAGTGCTAGGTGGTCTCTGTGCTCATAATTGAAAAGAATATGGTAATAATATAGTTGTTTTCTGTCCCAGGACTGGTGGTTTAGGCGGGTTCCCTTCATGGTTGACAAATGTCCCTTGTGTTGGGGCTATAATTGTGACTGTACAGAGTACATGACAACAGCGTCAGTTTGCAGAATAGCATATTCTATCCATGACAACAAGGACATACTTTTGTTTGGCTTTTTGGAGTAGAGTGCTGCACGCCACCACCACCCTGCTCGTGCTGAAATGGACATTTTGTCTTCGTGTATTTAATGTGAGCTGTGAAACTGCAGGGCAGAGACAAGAGCAATTGTTCCATAGAACAGCAGTAACAATTGTCTGTATGTTTGCCTATACATGCGTTCGTGGTCATCCACCCCCAGATGCAAACTGCGTGGCTGGAAATGTGTATTCTGTCTGTATTTGGGGAGTTTGGACTGAAAAATGCATTAGCTAACATTTAAACATTTCTGGAATGCCAGTTATGTTTTATTCAACATGTGGATGTGATTGTGCCATCAAAAATGTGAATATTGACATCAGCTTTGTTTTTAAAATTGAACTTGACTTTAGCATGGCCCATTATCTGTCGCCCGATGAGCTTTTGGTGGAACTTTTGCTAATTTTCAAAGGATATCATTGTCTGTCTGTGCGCGCATGCACCGATTTTTCTAACCTAGTAAATTTTGAAATAGTATCGAAAATTCGAATAAAGATGCATTGTTACAGTTTCTGTAAGCTAGCTAGTCTGTTGAACTACTGTTCAGTAATGATCAGTAAATACTTTTTCGATTGCTGCATTAGAATTTGTTTCGATGTGACTGCCTGACTGGGGATCAAAATAGGCATGTAGCTCGCCTAATTTGTGCAAGGTTGTCATCTCTGCACTCATCCTCTGAGCCATCAGACCAGTTCAGAGCATTGCTGGGGGATATCAGTGACCCTCTTCCTACAAAATTACAGACTCATGAAAACCACAGTCTGTACATGGGCATCATTTTTAAACATAATTCAATTTTAAGGCACAAGATTATCTATTGATCAGTTGCTCTATTACTCCCAAAGGCTGTAACCATAGGAGCTGGTTAAGCTGGCTTTATTTTTTTTACTGCACAATCATTTAATTCTCATGAAAGCTTCCGTTTCAGGAACCTGTCATTACTCTTTGTAAGATATGTGCAGTAGTTTGGAGGAAAGGATTGAATGTAGGTTAATGCAGTACTGTACACCTTCATCTCTAGAGTAGCAGACGAAGGGTTGGTCATTCACTGGAACAAGAACTGGAGTCCCATGAAGAGTCTAAATGCTGGGAAATGTGTACACACTACCACCGTTTTGTTGAAGAAATTAAACCCTGTAGATGGATTTTTAACACTCCGCAGGCATGGCCTTTTACTAGAGTGATAATAACATCATATGCAACACTGCTGGAAAACTCTTGAGCAATGCAGCATCAGACATTAATTTACATTCAGATTGTGTTGCCTATGCTGCTGTTGCCTGTTAAAATTGAATGATAAGCTCTAATGATGCTGCTGAATACAAGCAGGAGTATAATGAATTCACTTTTGTTATAGAGCATCTTGCACAGACTCTGGAAACGGTATCATAGTGTTGCTCAGGGCAAACACTTTGATTATAACACTCTGGAGATTTGTGCTTGGCATCGTCCTTATAGCAACTGCATTTGAGGTTCATGCATACTGCACTACATCTTCATATATACAGGGTTTCTCAGAAATTTGCTCACCACAAAACTCTACAAAACAATTGTAAAAATTCAGTATAATATGGCTCAGTCTCCTAAATAAAATGGCAACAATCAACAGTAAATAGAGAAACAAAGGTGTGAGCTGATTGTAGTGTTGGTGTTTAACCTGTCCAACCGGTGGCCACATTTCCTCTTTTATAGAAGTCTTTCATTTTAGGTTTGGACTCATAACTGCGTAGTAGATTTAGGCAACGTTAATGATGCCTAAGTCAATCATTTGGCTATGCTATGGAACTATTTGGTGAATAGCTCTAGCTATAAGGCTTAAATCTTTGCTCAGTTCATAGTAATGTGCAGCATAGGTTAAGGTTAGGATTTAGACAAGGTAATCTGGTCCTCGATCTGTGGGATTTCTCTTTGTAAGTGCTGAACACAAAATCTATCCTCTCTCCTTGTCTCCCTGATTGGCTAGAGATGTAGGTCAGAAGAAGGCTAAGGCAGATTAGGCAGAGTTGTTACTCACACAAGCTCTTTGAAAAGACCTTCTAGAAAGTTTCATGTTCGTGTTATGGCCAATGCTCAACACAAGTCATTTATAAAATATGTCGTAAGCATAGTTATTATTCAGTTAAACTCAGGTAGTACTGATGTTTTTAATCTTGCAGTCCTTAGAGACAGTTAGTCTTGAAATGTCCACAGTTTTACAAGTACCAGTTCATAGGCCTCATTAAATTCTCACCAGTCTCAAAATTAATCCCAACCTAAATTTAGACAGAAATTTATGCAGTGTAAGTAAAGATGCAAATCTCACTTGACCAAGAGAAATTTCTCCCCTGTCAGCAAGTTGCATTAAGACGCTGATAGACTGCTAGTGTTCTGCAGAAATGTGTACAGTTGCGTCTCAGTTGGCTCACCTGCAACCAGGCCTCAGACAAGTTACAGACTGATGTCATCTATAGCTAAGTGCTTAATTTTCACAGTGTATATTTTGAGTAAACAATCTTAAAGAAACCTTTAAGTATTTAAAATTAAATATCTACAGTAGGAGTCCCCCCCCAGTTTTTATTGTTTGGCTGTATCTTATTTTCCATATTGTCAGTAGATTAAGATTGCTTGTCTCAGTACCCTGATGTTGTTCCCCCGAAATGTCTTTTCGTTACTTATGTAGTTAATATAACTTTCAAATTTGATTTGGCATGTAATACCAGGCATTTCATTAGATCAATATTTTATCCGTTGCACATGTCGGAAGCATGCACTTCTACATTTAGGTCCTTTTTTCTGAAGTAATGCTTGTGTGAGGTCGTTTCAACAGCCATTACGTCAAGCTGTCATACTGACATCACCTCGCCAGTGTTAACAAGTCCTCACTGTTACACTTCATAGTAGTATTTTTAAATGCCCTAAACTGAATTCCTAAAGAGTAGTTTCATGTCATGGTGCAGCTCTGTCAAACAAAAGTGGATGACCTACTTTCTCCCCCCCTCCCCGCCTCTGAAATATTTCAGAAATGGGATTGGATAGCTTCAGCTCAAGTCCTGTGCACTAACCCAGAAAAGACTCATGTTGCAGCTATAGGCAAGACTGTGTTTCACCCCCTCCTCGCTTTATGTTTGGCTGTTGAAAAGTGGGTGGGAATTTGTAGGGAAGCAGAGCAAGGGCATTTGAACAGATGACAGCCTTTATTGAATTCACTCTGAGTTTAGGAAGGGAGTGGATGGTAAGGGCTGATAATTTTCTCACTTGTTATCTATTGAGGACATGCTGTAAGTAGGCATTTCTATGTTGTGTAGTTACAATTCAGCTCTTGGTTAAGGCAATATTAATGGTAGTACCGTTTTCCTTAGCTCTGTAATGCCTATAGGGTGTTTTGTCATTACTAGACTTTTAATAGCGAGGACATATTGAAAAGTGCACACTCTCCGATTCACTTCATTTGACAGATGTTAACCTATGAACAGTTAAGCGCTTGACGTAATGTATATAGTGACTTTGTTATAATGACCCTGCAGCATTAAGCAGACTTGCATATTGTTTTAATGTGAGTGAAGTCCTACATAGCACATTACACTACATCGTTAAAACACTGTTTAGGGGCTTTAGGATCCAGATTGTTTGTCATAGAGGATATTTTGTATTACAGAGTTGGTAGCCTACCTGTAACATGTCATAGGTTTTGGTTGAATTCCCCAGTAACGTCATATTAGATCGTTTGGCATCATCAGCTGCCTCTGTTCCTTTTTGATGTTACAACATGCAGACACTCCCAACTTGGTAGGCACTTTAGTTGCTTGGCAACAAGAGGATGGAGTGCACACATTTGCTGTTAAAGTAAGAACCAGCGTTGAAAGCTGATGTGTGTTTTAGTAGAAGTGTGGGATTGCTTACATGAGTTGTCAAGATAAAACAGAAAGGCAAAGAAGGGTGTATGGATAAGACGCATGAAATGTTTATAATGTGCAGTAAAACTGACTATCTATGATTATGTCCCATTATCATAATTTAATGTAAGCTCTTGGGCAGATTGCCTTTAAAAAACCATTTGTTTCAGCTGTGTGTTCTAATGCTGATTCTTTCAGCAGCTACTTTTCATTTAGCATAATTCTCAAATCTTTCCTCAGGTTTTGAGAGCATTCTCGAAGGTCTGTTTGGTCCAGAGCTGGTAGAAGATCTAAAAATATTTAAGAGTGAGTATACGAGAGCATTTTATTTAACATTAATTTAGTCATGGTCATAAAGTTCTCGCTAATGAGAATTTTGTTGACACAGCATAATCTGTTATGTACTCATTATGACAAAGCTGCTGCATTGTACCATCTGGTACCCCTCGACATTCACTGTACAAGACAGCCCCTCTGGGTGCAGAAGAGAAGATGCCTTGTGTTCCTACGAAGTTGGTGTTTTGGATGGAGTGGCGTCAATGTAAAGTCAGCAGTGTCCTTTAGGCATTTTTACAATGCGTGATGTTGTTTATACAATAGTGGCCTTTATTTTCATTATGCTTCCAGTGAGTGGCCTGTCAACAAGCGGTTATGAAAAGCGGAAATTAAACCTGTATGAAGAATGTACCAACTTGATATACACTGGACACTGTAGGACACTATCAGATCTGTTATTCATGACTCATCCTAAATGCAACTTGACAGATTTTTATTATTAATTATACTCTAAAACAATAACTACTAAAGATACTGCCTAAACATTGTTTTACTAAACCACAGAACAGAGTCTTTATTATGTCCTGCCCTTTTGTGTCCACAGACTTTGGGCCTGTAGTGGTGTCAGACTGGTCATTTGATGAAAATTGTTTATTCTGCTGTTTGAGACGAGACAAAGTAAAGGCAAGTATTTTTGCTTTTTTTGTTGATTTCTTTACATGATGGCTCTAAAACATTTCATTCAGTTACTGGGTTGAGATGGGAAATGCATTTGAGACTTCAGTAATTTTGGCAGGGGGATTTTTCCTTAAATTGTACATATAATGGGAGAAATCCACATCTGCTAATTACGTGATATTTAGGTTCTTTAGCTTATTAAACTTTGTTGTTGTTTTGCAGGAACATTTGATTGACTTGAAGAAGGGTCTTGAAGATACAACAAACCTTCTCCTGATTAAAGATCAGTCCACAATCAGCAGACTAGAGAAACAAGCTGAGGAATTTCTCAGTGCCGTTCTCAGCAAAAAAGGTGGGTTCTTGAAGTCTCAGTGGACCCTGTGCGTCAGTACGTTCCGTTATGACATTAATGAGCCTTGTGAAAAAGCGACTTTCCTGCCAGTTTGGCTTGGTTAGTTATCTTTTATTTATTCATTGTGATGTTCTTTTCAGTTTTTATAATACTACAAATAATGTGGAAAGTTACTTCCAGATGCAAGTCGAGGATGTCATCATTCACTTCTTTGTCACCTCTGTTTTCATCCTTTAAGTTGTTGTTAACAATAATAATCACAATAACTGCATAAGCTGTTTATATAATGTAAATTACTGTGACATTGATATATGGTCATCATGCTGTGCAAGTCTTATAGGGTTTACCAAAGATTATTCAAAGCTTTAGTGTGAAATGCAGACTTTAATTAGTGTTGTTCTCAACTTTTTTCCCCTCCAGATGTGCCAAATTTTACAGACCCACACATTCCATTAGTGGCCCGAGACATCCTACAGAGAATGATCCGACAGTTTGCTGCCGAATATACCTCAAAAACCAGCTCTACTCAGGACAGTTGCTCAGATACCCAGCCCTGCTCTGACCAAAGCCAGGCGGCTCCACTATTGCTTACAGGGGCCCCTACTTCCTCCAGTCCTGCTGCCACACTGGCTGGACCCGCACAAAACCAGAACCCTGTCCTTAGCAAGCTCCTCATGGCTGACCAGGACGGTCCTCTTGACCTCACCATCAAGAAGCCCCTAAATGAGTCTTGTGAACAAGGTAGTGTGAATTATAAACACATCTAACAGGGCAGCTTATTCACTGAACCAGCTTAGTGATTATATGCTTATTGGAAACTAAACTTGAATATAAATGGAGTGTGCTTTTGTTTTTTAACAGATGGAGTTCTTGACTTATCCATTAAAAAGAATCGCTGTAGCAGCAGCAGCAGCAGCAGCAGCCAGCCTGTCCATAGTCCCAGCATTTCTCCAGCCACATCCACACTGAAGGGGTAAGTTCAGTTGGTTTTTCCCCCTTCAACCATCAAGCAGTAGCATTTTGAGAATGTCTTAAACTGTAGTTTGGGTTGGCCACAACAACTGTTGCACCAGTTACCTGTAGCAGGATCAATGCATGGGCATCAGCTGAGGCATAAAATTTCAGTCCCAAAACTGGGGCTACTCAGCTCGTCAGTGTCTTGTATTCAGGATGATCCAAGACAATGCTGTAGGTATCATGCTTCTATAGATTATCGACGTTCAATGAAATACCTGCTCCGGATTATTTATGGTCTCAAAGGTCCCTTGTATCATTAGGTAGTGCATCTTGTTAATTTGTGAGGATTTGTGGCTGTTTTTTTTTAGATAGGCCTTATTTTTGCAAAAGGTTTCTTTTTGTCTGACACTTGCTGCTCTCCTTATATTTATTTATAATAAAATACTAGCTTACAACTATACAATAGACATTTTGAATTTCTTTAATGTCATCCAACAGACTAGAGAGTATAAATTCCAAATTGAAATGCAGGTATATTAAGTTGCTCTCAGGGCATTATTTAGAAAACCTTGCAAGGTATTTGATTTGATTCGGTTACTGTTACTGTTAAGTTTCTTTTTTTGTATGTCATCACATTTAAGTTGGTCAGGTATTAAATCTGGTTCACTCAACAACCCTCTTTTGGCTAACTCTTTTATTGCTGTGCTTGTTCAGTGGTAACGTCACATACATAATGTCACAAGCTTTATTTGCATTAGTCATTTTGTATGGCAAAATTATTGTTCCCTGTTTAACAGTTAAATGCTGTGGTGCCTTACTACAATGACTGATGCATTCCTGGCACTGCCTTTGAGCCAAAGGAATATTAGGACTTTTATGCACTTGAGTAAATGCATTTTTCTTTGTTTTTGTTCATATTGTTTGGTTTTGTTTTTCTTCTCTTTTGTTTTTCATTTGTTATGTTGCAGAAATTTTTCATCAAAAGAAGGAAATGAAAATGTCAAACTTGAGCCTTTTTGTTTTCTAGAGTCACACACACAACCGCTCAGTCATACTAAGATAGTGATGTTACCCAAGCAAGGTCATATAATAAAGGAGTGGCCAACATCCTCCCCTCCCCAACCCATCCTCCTTTTAGAAAAGAGAGAAAACACTGTGCAAGCTCTGCTTACACCAATTTCCTTCCATCCAATCAGGCGATCCTTGAGAGCTGATGGACAAGTCGGGCTGTTTATGAGGAGCCTACAGGATGGGAGGAGGAGGGAGAATATCGGCCACTCCACCCGTTATAAACCTTCCTCATCTCTCGCATACTCGCTGCACATCAAAGAGGAGGCCGATATGGAGAGCGACCCAGAGTCATCTCTCAGCCATAACAGCTCCAGACCCACTGACCTGTTTAGAAACAGGTCTGCTTCCTGGAATTCTAAAACTCATTTTGGAACCCTACTTAAGCTGAAAACCAACACTGAGACTAGTGAGCACCTTAAAGACATACCCAGGTTGCTGGAAGCCAGCGGACTTTTGACAAAACCACTTGCCTTTGAGAAAGGAAACCTTCAGGAGGCCTGCAGGGACCACAGCCTTTCGCTTTCTCATTCCTCAATGTTTGATCTCAAGATTCCACAGGTGCGAGTGTTGACTACAGGTACAGATCCGTCATGTGATTCCCTACCCAGCGAATATTCAGGTTCAATTTGTGAAAACAGCATGGGAAAGAAACTTTTTTCCATTCTCCCCAGACAACGTCAGAGAAAGTGCAGTGGAGGTTTTAATAACTCTGGTTTGGATAAGGACTTCTGGCCTTATGACACAGACCGCCAAGCCTTGGGGGGAAATGACAGTCTGGATTCAGAGTCAGAACTGGGTAACAAGCAGCCCAGGAAAAAACGCGGGAGATATCGACAGTACAACACTGAACTGCTGGAAGAAGCCATTTTAGTGGTGATGGGTGGGAAAATGAGTGTGTCTAAAGCCCAATCAGTCTATGGGATTCCTCACAGCACCTTGGAATATAAAGTCAAAGAGCGACTCGGGACCTTAAAACATCCCCCCAAAAAGAAGCTGAAGCTGGTAAACCAGGTAGAGGAGCAGGGCGTTTCACAGTCCCCTGAGAAGAAAGAAGTCCAAAACATCCAGCACACTGTTTCTGAGAAAGGAGATGGTGCATCTGAAGAGAATGGGAATGATTCCTGTGTAAAAGTAGATCACTGAATGAGCGATGTCTATACTAATAAGGAGTTACACTTTACCTACACAACTGGCGCATTCACCAGACTGTGGTAGTAGCTGACTTGCTTTTCAGTTTGAGAAATTATAAGATTTTGTGTTATATTGAAATCAGAAACATTTAATTGTACCTACTTACTGCAACTTACTTTAAATATTAATGCGCGTTTAAGCACCGTCTCCTTAGTATACATATAGTGACCAGAAGGCACATTAGCTTTTAAGAAGATAAATTTAAATTAATATTGTATTTATTAATTTTCCATTTGTTCTTTGTGCTGCAAGTATAGAGGGAAGCATTTGAAGCATGTTGGATTATTATCGATGGCAGTGATAGTTGGTTCAGTCTATGACCAAATTGGACATTGGGACTCAAAGTTTGTTGTTTTAACTGGATTATTTAAACTATTTATTAAGTCCCATCTTTCTTGATGATCGGTTGTCCAAAGCGTAGCTTTACTCTCCTGTTGTACTTATTTTGTTAATTTTGCTGTGTTGTATGAAGGATCATACGTTTTTGTCCATTACTTTCACTGCTGTAAAAAAAAGTATATCTGATGATGAATAACTCTCGCTCTCGCTCGCTCGTGTATATATATATATATATATATGAGAGAGAGATCTATCTATATGCATGCCTCAGCTATACACACATTCTTAACGAAATGATTGCCTCATACATCGCCTCTGATGGGGAGAAACTTGAATACCAAAATACCCCTTTTGACATTTCAGGATGCCCTACAGATAATTGTACACTGTCTTGCAAAAGTATTCATACCTCTTGAACGTTTCTAGATTTTGTCACATTACAACCACAAATCTAATTGTATTGCACGCCACAACATTTGAACAAATGTTGAAAATGCTCTGGCTAGATGAGACCAAAATCCATCAGCCCTGAAACGTGGGGACCCAGACATAAATCCAATTGACGCGTGACACATGTTCTAGATATTAGTTGTAAAATATTTTAAAATCTTTTCTTCCACTACACAATTATCTGACACTATATTGGTCTGTCAGATCAACTCTCAAAATACATTTACATTCCTGGTTGTATCATGTCAAATGAGAAAAGCCAATGGGTATTGATACTTTGGCAGTTCATGTGTCCTGCTCTCAGATGACTTCACAACATACCTTTACTAGGCGTCTGTAGCATTTCAGACCTGGTGTAAGCCTTGAGCTGATATCAGTTCTCTGTGATTTAGGGCTTGTATTTACTCTGGGATTTCTTTCTTTTAGACACGAGAAATACATTTTTATTTATTTTTTCATTGTTAGACGGATGCAAAAATCTAGTAAGCATTTATATATTTAATGTAGAGTGCGTGCGTGCACCTTGCTTGACTGTGCCACATGAGATAGAATTGTCTCTTCAGGTAAACTGACCAAACTACTTCGGTTTGTGAGGATTATACTCTGGTGTAATGTTTTTATTTAGTCACAAAGTGCAGTAATGAGATATTTTAGAAAATGCATTCTTCAGGTAAACAAGAACATATTTTACATAATGAATATGAATTCTAGGTGCAACATTGTTACTTTTCCAAGCACTCAACTTCTGCAATGTCCTTTTTTTTTTTTTAAAGCAGAAACTTAATGTTTGTGCTGATCGAAAGCTTTTCCAACATATTTCAGCTACCAAGTAGACCATCTTGTCATCTACTGGTGCAATCATGCCCCAGTCCACATACACATTTTACAGACTACCAAGGCAACAATAACTGAAAATGTACTGCCGCATTGTAGACTAATAGTGGTAATTTATATTTTACTTGGCCTGACTTAACACAGTTATTATCTCAGCATATTACAATTAAAACCACTCTGGATGATCTTACGAACCATTGTTGCCTACCGGACGTTGCAGTCAAAACTGTTTTTCTTTTCTGCCTCATCCATTAGACCGTTACACCTCATTGTGCATTATCGCACACCTGTAGAGCCTTTCAGATACACACAATATTATTTAGATGAACAGGGATGTTTTGATAAAACAACCTGTACAACTGCATTTGTATATTAAATAAACAGGCTTATTTAATGTATAAACTAGTGGAAGCAGATACTTGTAGTTCAAGAACATGTGAATGTGTTAATACACTAGAGCAATTTAATTACTTTATGCTAATGGATAACTTCAAGAACTTGTTGGGTTACTCTTAGTTTTGATTATTATTTTATATGCATATTGCCTATTTGCTGATCAAAGTCAAATCTAGTGACTGGTTCACTTCGGTAACATTGCTTAGCTCAAAAACTGTCAATCAAATGTTTTTTCTCGTTAAGGGCAGATTTAATATATTAAGGAGATTGAAGCACTGTATTTCTGAACATATTACAACCTGTTGTTTTTCTTATTATCTGTTGTAGCAAAACTAATGGTTCACTACCTCATGTAGAAAATTCACATCATACTCATATACTAAACTCGCTGATTATAAAGTTATAGCATTAAAGGTGTGTACCTTACAGACAGAACTAAGTAGAGTTTATGTAGGTTTAACTACGTATAAACACTGGAGTGTACTCTTGTAGCTAATTTCACTTTGCCCGGTTTTCTTTATCTCAGTTGTTGGTTGTTTTTCTGGGTCGCTGTGGAGCATTCAGGGGGCTCATCTTGGCTGCTTTAAAAAATATTTTTATCCCAGACCTGAGAGAGGAGTTTACCTTCCCATATAAACCTACAAAATCTGACATGTTTAGAGTTATTTTATGATTTCACAAGATTTTGTAATTTTATTTAACTTAATTAAGCATGAATGTACATGACTGTAATAGGATAATAGGATAAAAGTCTTTTAAGTGTATAATATATAATGGTGGGAAGTTATATTTAACTTATTTGATTAGATGTTAAAAACATTAATGATTAAGTGTCTCACTTAATCCTAACAAATTGTGTGAATCCTCAAATGACTAAAGAGTATTGCTGTTGATGAAAATATGTATTTATACAATATATATAAAGGAATGACAGTGGGTGTTTTTTGCATGTTTAAACTATGTGTCAATCACAAGTTAGTGGTGTATGGTAAAGTTTATCTGAGGATATTTTACTGAAAATACTCAATTGTTGGTGCACTTCCTGTTATACCACTAATGTAAGACGTATACTAATTTGTGAACCTGAACATCTCTAAACTACTTCAATATCCAGTTATTGGTTTTGAAGGTGTGTGATTAAATCCCTGTGTGCAGTAGTTAGATTATTTAGATTATTTCACAAATCCCTCGGTGTGGTGGGGAAATATTGCAGAGTTGAGCTGCCATGTATTTATTTTTCTTGCTTATTTGACTATTTTATTGCTCTGGAAGAAAAAGTCTCAGTACTCAGTCAGTTTCATACTACAGTGCGTAGTGAAAATGAGAGCGAAACCCTCAGGGATAAAACACTTGTCACTACTTTTTCAGGTACTTCACTTTACTCCTTAGACCTTGCAAACAGGGATGTGAAGTTAATGAGCTTAGCAAAAAGATTTGTCAGGTTTCATGTGCAGCAAATTTTATTTTTTTAAACTCTAAAATTAATTTTTTAAATCTCTAAACATTACATTAGCGAAAATTTGTCATACTGTGCAAAATCGTTGTCTTTAGAGCTAAAAAAAATATTTATACATCTTTTCACTGTATGTTTTTGTAACCACAGTGCAAATGTAATTCGGCTTTCTAGCCTCTGCTTCAATGCTGAAACATCTCTATTCTTCCTTCTTATTTTATCCATCTATTTATAAATTTCTATTGGCTTTTTAGTCTGGCAGTATCAGGTCTGATCCATTAAAAATGCTGTCCTTCTGTTTTAACCCTTTTTTTTTAAAGCCTTGAAATTGTCAAATGTTGACAGAAAATAAGAATATAAGCCACATACATATATTATTATTATTAGTAATAATAGTCAACACATCATCCTTATTTTTCATTTTACAGTTGCCAGCACATTCTTTTCTCTTTTCCATTACTGGCCACAGCCTTGTGACAAATCACCTCAGGAATGTAGAAGTGGTTTCATTTTATTTTGCTCTTAAAACACTACAATGCAACTTAGGAATGACTTGCTGTTTTACTTATTTAACAAAATAAACTTTACAGAGTTGTAATATAAATATATTTTTGGCATATTGTGATGGTATAAATACTCCAGTGGTTTTGGAGGATTCTGTAATAGACCTACCTCACTGACACAACTTTAGCCAAAAACGAAACATCCCCATGTTCAACTTTTAATTGTGTACTGGTACATGACAGGTATTATAATAACCAATTGTCCATATGTTTTTTTTACTAGTTAATTCGCCGTAATTTGTTGCAATAATTATTAAGTACATGAAAACAGAAATGATGATTTACCCTTGTTTGTATTTGTTGAAGTGATGAAACATGTTTGGCTTGTTTTACAGTTGTCCATTATTAATAAATGTCTTGTGCATGTATAAATTTTTCTTGATGTATGTTGTAAGAAGAAGCATCACTATTCAGAAAAAGAATAATTGTTGTAATTATGTAATTGGTCCAGTTCACTGGTTGAAGCATTCACTTTAAATCACACCTAATAAATATGCACTGGAAACCATTGGTATATATTAGCAGGTTATTTCAAACATTTAGCTTCAGTGATTTATATATTTTTTTGTGTGTGTGACAATTTTACTTAAAGACAAACAAATGTTTTTTTGTAGAAATAATATTTATGTACAATTAAATCTACTTTATTGTTTACCTCTTTCAGTGAGTCTCCAGACTTGCGTGTTGCAAAGGCAAAAGACCTGCAGTCCACCTCCACGCTGGAACAGTTCATGGCGAAACTCTGCCCCCACCATCAGAGACAGATAGTAGACGCCATTGGCTTTCTACAAACGGAGGTCAAAGCGCTTGCGTCGTCTAATACAAACCAAGCTGCCAACTCTACATCTGGGATCCAGGGAACCTCTTGTTCTTCAAAATTTTCTGCAGTTACCCCTGAGAAGTCAAAGCCTACGCTAAGGTTTGCCTCTGAATCTACTCCCAAGACAGAATTGCAAAATATGTCCCATTCTAGTCCAAGCAGCTGCACATTGAAAACCGTTCCAGAGAATGAGATGTCGCTAAAAACGCCTGTTACTGCTGCCTGTGGTTTGGATCTCCGGAGTCCAAGGTCAGGAAGCAACCAAGCTCTTGTCCTTTCCACTGCAAATCCAGTGGACACAGAGAACAACCATGTACCGCTTAAGATGAAAATCATGGCCAGCAACGTTGCTGATGGTAAGAAGTTATCATGTGTGCTCAATGCTTCTCTTTCAACTCTGAAAGAGTCTGACCCTTTGGACAACAGACATGGTAACTTAAATTGCTCCAACAAAATAGAGACTCATAGTGCTAGACTCAGCTCTACTGTGAAAAAACACCATCAGGCTAGTCACGCATATCAGGCCAGAGAGAAAGAGACTCTTGAGCATGCCAAAGAAACACCAGCATTCCATGTCACCATTCCTTCAAACTCTCCACGAACTGCAAGAAAAACCATCAGGGTTTCATCTGATCGGACTAGGGACTCTGTGTGTAGAGGAATAACTGACCCTGATCTTGGCCACTGTGATATTGTTTTTATTGACAAACCAATTACTGAGTGCTTTAAGGAACAACATCGCAGCATGCTCCCACGCCGCAATGCCCGAAAAAGCACAAGGGGACACATGTACTCAGATGAAATCTGGGAGTTGAAGACTGTGCGTACATTGGCTGGGAGGGGCAACTGCCCTAATCCAATGCCAGAACTTACCACACTGGTCACCCCAAAACAAATGCTTTCAAAGCCTGAAGGTGTACCTCCTATTGACATGCCTTTTGTTGGACAATGCAGGAAGACAATGCATCAACAATTGCCCACTGAACAGTCAGGTGAAAGTGTTATTCCAGGAACAGGAGACGTAGTTGAGGTTGCAGCTAATGAAGTAGATGTTATAGTTGAAACTAGTCAGACAGATCAGTGTCAGAACAAGGCTCAGCCTTCTCCAGCTCCAATGAGGTCCCCAAAAGAGAATAATGAAATGGATGTGAACACAGGTGTAGAACAGGATACCAGTGCAGGTTTAGAGAGGACAATAGAAAGTGAAAAAGAAGATTTTGCTCAGGCTTCATATGAAGCAGGTCTACATAACAAACCTGAGCCCCAAGAAGACAGAAGTGAGCATACTGGTCAAATAGTGATAGAAACAAATCCCAACTCTTTAGATAATATTATAATTGAAGAAGCCAAGCCCCAGCTTTCACTGGATGCAGTGCACAAAACTCAACCTGTTCTCCAACAGAATAGTGTTCCATCATCCCCAACAGCAGTGGATCAAGTAGTGGAAGAGAAAGGGGATAATAGAGGGGAGGATTTACAGGACAAGCAACCCCAGGAGCATCAGCCAGAACCACAGATACACTCTAACTTTGACGTTAAAGAAAATTCATACGACACAAATTTAACTGCCGAGCCCTTGGTGAAAGAGCCATCACCTGAATCAGTTTATAGTATTGTGCCCTTAGAGACTCAAAATAATGGTGATGTGTCTTCAAAGACACTTGATGCGCTGTTGAAGGAATTACCCCCATGGCGTAGAAAAAAAGGTACCGTCATTCCACTTCTGAAAAGACAAACGGAACCTGTAATAGTGGGTTATGTTAATGGTCGACCCATATCGGCCTCAGACAGGAGTCTACGTCGTAGATCAGGTAACAGCAGCACATCTCCCAATGACAGTCTAGTTAATGCTACTCATGATGTACCTAACAGAGCGTCTGGGTATTCAACTGTTGAAAACAAGGATTCAGAAAAAACTCTACCAGAAACAGACATATCTATAAAATCAACTGAAACTAATACTGTGATTGATCAAGTGGTAGAACAGTCTTCTGATACACCATCAAGACCCGTAACTCAAGGATCCCAGTCCAATCAAATCCAGAAACAAAAGCGAGTTCAGAAACCCCAGGACACATTGTCTCTCTTTTCTGATCAGCCTGTTAGTCATCGTCAGGGCAGTGAATCTACGCGACATCTTAGATCAGCCAGTCAAAGGTCGACCGTAAATCCTCTATCCTCCCCCAGTTTAAATGATCTCACTTCTATTTCACCCCCCAAACCAACTGCTACCAATGCTCTTCTACCTAGAGAGGAGCCCTCCCTCGCTCCTGTTCCTGCTCATATTCCTGATATGTCTCCTCCTGTAATCAATTCAACCCCCACTGTACAGTCTGAACAGAACCTTGGGACAACTGTGAAATTAAGCATTGAAAATTCTCAGCCAATAGAGACAGCCTCAGAAGAAACACAGAAAACTGAAGAAGAAAGTAGAATGCAGGCCAAACAGAAGTTAAGGTCTGCAAAGGTTGTAGACAATGGTAAGAATGAGAAACCGGAACCTCTTGGAGGGGTATCAAATGCACTAGAAAGTCAAAGTCCGGTAAAGACTGAAATGCAAGCACAAACACCATTAAGAAGTAAACGCATTCTCAGAAAGGACGCTGAGGCAAGTGAGGTTGCTTCACCACAGAAGCCAAATGTAGCATCTTTAGAAGACAGGCCTATAACTGAGCATGACAGCAGTTCTTCTGTGCCAGACAAACACACAAGGATGCCGTTAAGGAATGAGACTAGTAAAAGTGAAATGTCCCATCAGCCCGTTACTCAGCCAACACCAGTGTATAACAAGAAATTAGCATTAAGGTCGCAAAGATCGACTGCACACGTTGCCAGTGGTGTTAGTGGAAGACAGACTGACCCAGTCTCCCCGATCAGAATAATGTCAGAAAGAATAACAAAAGCTCAGGGGAAATCCTCTGCAGTGTCTGTTGCATCTGCGTTGTCCCAGAGCTTACCCATTACACCAAAACCAGAGCCCCCAAAACAAACTGTTAATAAATTCTTCGAGACTCTGACTGGAGAAGAAAGCCAGCACCTGATTACAAATCTAAACATAAAGTACGACAAAATGCAGAAAGGTTGGGTGCAAATGGACAAAGAGGGCCAACCAGGACCAAAGTACAAAAGCAAGGCAGACAGGCAGGCAGCAATATGGAAAAGTAAACGTAGGGCACGAAAACCGAAGTCCTCAGAGCACCAGAAATACTCACCAGTCCAGATGCTTTTCATGAAGAGTTTTGATCTTTCCAGTATTTGTCGTTGGTTCCTAGAATCAACAGAAACAAAGTCCCTTGTCATTGTCAAGAAGGTGAATACACGTCTTCCGTCTGAAACTCAGCTGTGCTTTCACAGCTCGTCTGGTGGTTCAGGGAGCTCTCAGGGGGTATTTCCAAGTCTACAGGCAGAGCGTCTAAAGAAACATTTGAAAAAGTTTGCCATCGCCTCGCCTGTGAAGAGCAACCCTAAGAGTCAGAAACTGATTGCTAAAGCACTGGAGCTAGATGCAAATGCAGTCAAGGGGAAAGAGAGGAGGGAACTTTCCAGCACTACTCAGACTTTGAGTAAGTCCCGCGCCACTGCCCAAGCCTGTATACTGATGGGCGAATCCCAGAAATCCTCTGGAAAGTCCAAGAATCCAGCGAGCGCAAGGATCCTGAGGAAATACTCTAATATCCGAGGAAAGATGCAAGTCCAGCAAACCAATGCAAGACTGAAAAAGGTCTCAAAAACCTTAAAAAATGGCAACATGAAAAGACTGGCCACCACAAAGTCTACTGCCAGGTCGTCGCTGAAAACGCAGAAATCACCCCTGCGTGTCGGCAAGCAAATTAAAGCATCTGCCACAAAAATGGAGAGAAGGAAAGCACTGGACAGCAAAAGGAAAACAAAGCATCCTGTACAGGAGCGGTCGGCCAAGGCTCAAAGCAGCAGTAGATGTTCAAGAGATGCAACTAAAAAAGGAGTGCCAAAGAGATGCTCTCAACGACTAGGGTCGCCGAGTCCTGCTGACACATCAAAAACCAAGGCCGAGGGTAAAAAACTTGCTGAATCACAAAAACCAGAGATGGAAAAACCTTCTGTAAATAAAATGAATGCTTCAAAAGTCCAAACTAAGGAATCATCCCAGAGTGCACTGACTGAAAGCAAATGTACTGGGAATACTGCTGAAACCCCTCAGCAGAGCATGGATGTCAAAGTTCCTGCCTCACCTGACCAGGTACTAACAAGATCCCAGAGAAAAATGGAGGCAGCAGTCCCTTCAAGTGGAAGCCCCAGTCAGGCTTCAAAGAGAGCCACAAAATCTGCGACGACACAAAATGCATCTCTTAAACCAGCCAGGAAAGCTGAGGAACACACTTTGACGAGAAGTGGGGCTTTAAAGTCCCCTGTGAAAAGAAGCCAGGCAGCTTTGTTGCCACGCAATGCAACCAAGAGAGCTCAGGAGCTTTTAGAGACCCCAGCTAAGCGCAAACGGACATCACTCTCAAAATAACATGGACCTACAGAGAGAGAGAAAGAGATCTTTATTTAGAGAATTCTTGTGATTGTTTTATCTGAAATATATTCAGAAGGACCACAAATATCTATTTTGTACTCTTGGCAATCTTTTCGGAGAATACCTTTTTCAGTAGGCAAAGACATGAAGAAGGAATTAATTTATGCTTTTGTAAAGCTTCAGTGTGACAATGCAAATGTGACGGATAACGTGCTGAGCATTTGCTTTGTGTTGTGGGGCTACAGACGCGTCCTGCACGTCGTCTACCAGATGTAGTTGCTGTTTGGCTTTATGTGTCAGCACTCTCTGTGACATGGCTGGAGATAACAATGACCTATCACACATCTTTTTAAAAGTGGGGATAACAACCATCGGGTTCATGTGAAGTAATGAAGAAAACATACATCCGTCATCTTTTGTTTCCCTTTTGTATATAATTTATGTTTTAGCTGATAGTGTTTCACTGCATTCGTTGCTCAGAAAGCTTTGAAGCGTGAGGAGATCAGCTTTGACTGACATTTTTACATAAAGTGAATGGGCAGTTTGTATCTCCAGCCTGTCTTCCAACCACAACTTTGTGTGAATATGTGACTGTTGCGACCAGGTGCCTTATTTATGAAGTGTAAAGTGCTAGAATGTCTTGCTAAATGTGAACATGCCTGTCCTCACGTTGTAACAGCGTTTGATTTCTGATATGGCAGTCAGCATTAATGTTTCGTTGAGTGTGTGCAAATAGTTCCACATAGTGTCCATACCTATTGTGTACATTCATATGTTGATCGAGGCAACCAGATGTTTTGATTTCCCCTTCCATGACAGTTTTATTTTCTTTATTTCAATTTTCCCAGAGCATTAAGCTTCAGTTTTTGTAATGAAAGTTGCGTTGGATGTCGAATTATTCATACAGGCAGGAGTTTAAGTGTTTGTTTCTTTGAGTAGTGTTGCGTCACCTGTGCATTCACTTCTGACCGTTGCACTTGCTGTTGTCTGCTTGTAACAGTGATTTCACTTCACGTGTTTTACCTGCGTCTGCATGTGGTCGGTGTTGTTGAAGTGCAGAAATGTGCAGCAACTCTTGCAACAGAGGTGGATACAGAACTATACTCATACCCCATAATGTTTGTAAATGCTTACCACATTCAAGACTATGCATGCACTACTACTGCCCGTACAGAAAAACCACCTGAGTTGACTGCGTGCTACTGACTTGCTCTCACTGTTGGAGCAATTACGTACATGTGGTCAGTTAAGGACGCGTTAGCATTAATGGCACATTACAGGGTGCTAAATTCCTTCCTTTGATTATTAACAAGTTGCATTTGAAATTTTGGGGTAGTCTAGTCACACTTCTGATTTGTGAAATTTTATTATGTTTTTTATTGTCATTGGCTGTCGGGTAGACGTTCTCAAAATGTGAAGTTTCTTTACTTCCACAGTAGTAACTTCCATTAGTGTAAGTTAAAGGAAAAAAATACCAGTTTTAGCACAGTGTTATTTTTTAATGCTTCATTTTCATCTTTAGAGGTTAATTCATCTGTAAATGCAAAACATGTCCGTCATGTTTTTATTGTTATTTAAGAACTCGATGCAGGCTAATGAGTTTAGCGAACCTAAAACAGCCCACCAAATATCAGACTTGAACATGTTTATTCTTTACTGTTGCTATTTAAAGATTTTGATTTTGTATATTAGAAATAACTGCTTTATTTGTGCTAATCCCTAGAATGATACATCTTTATGTTATAAACTTTGTATTTTTGCTGGACTTGATAAAAAGATGTTTGAATTTTATGTCTGTTTCTTGGCTCGTTTGTACCTATTTTAAATGTTATTTAGTCACGTGTGTGGCTATATATTAAACATTCCCTGGAAAAGACGCTGAACCCCCAAGATGTCCAGAAAATAAAACAAAAAAGAAAAATAATTCTAGCTTTTTAAAATAACGTTATGCTGGGACCTTCTCTGACCAATCATGTGGTCACAGGCGACAGATGTTTGCTAATCTGTCCCACAGAGGAAACAATAGCCCAACAACTCAGTCCATTCAGATCTAACCTTGAGAGAAATGTGTATGTGGTTACTGCTGCATGTTGTCTCATGGCAGAAAGGTCTTTGTTAAGCTAACACGACAACTTTGTCTTGAATACCAGACTGACGTTCGTGCAGGGTTTAGTCCCTTTTCTTTCTATATTCTAAACTTTTTATATGCTTAAAGTGCTCAGTGATTCAAAATGTACTTAAATAACACAACAAAAGGTAAAAGCACACACATTTAAGTTTAATCAATGAAAAGAGTGGAGGTTTGGTAAACATTTTGTCGGTGGCACTACATACATTCAGCATTATTGGGAGTTTTTCAGTTCAATCCCACCATCGATCCTGTAACAAAAAAGCAAACAGACAGAGCCCAACCAGGCATATTTTGTACGTTTTTGCACCAGTTCAATACAACAGAGACACTGTGTTGTTTACAATAACATATTTACGTATATAGTTGTAGATGGCAAGTATGTGGTTGTGGTCAAGCGACCGAATAACTGAATTACATCTCAATATAGCACAAGCACCACTAAGATGTCTACCAGGAAGTTGAATGCACCAGTCCTGTGCAGAAGAAGGAGACATGGGGGAGAAAAAAGCCACATTCGACTAAATATGCACCTATATGAGGTACACAGCCTAAACATTACAGTGACTGTTCATCAGTATCCTTTATGAGATCTTTGTTATTGTACACCACTGGGATCACATCAACAGCATATAAAACAAGGTTAACATGGGTAGCAATATAAATGGGAGCTCTGTGATGTGGCATGGTAGCAAGCTGAGATCCGTGTCTGCAGCCTTTCACACGATAAAGTCACTTGAAACATTTAGATCAACAAAATGGAAAAACCATCCCAGTCTGCAGGGAGATCAATGACTGATGAACCGTCACCTATTCGACAGTATGGGATTTCTATACCTTACATCGGAAACTAAATAACAGCTAAACATTACCACTTCATGAATAAACATAGCTCATATTTATCTATACACATTTATACATTCAGGTATGACTGTTGTGTTCACTGTAATTGGCACCATTTCTTCTTTTTTCGCATGGAACTGACAGACACCGACAAGTCCAGACCCTTCAGTCCTTTCGTATCTGTCAGCGTTAGGCATGTGATGCTTCTCACAGGATGATGAACCTTAGTGTGATCATTGTCCACAGAAGCAACTTCATCCTGTTTCTTCTGGCTTGACAGCAGCTTATGGTCAGTTGAGCTTGACTACTTTAACTAAAAAAACAAAAAAACCTTTCTATAACAGAACAGAATTAAGAGGAGAAAACAATCAGAAGAACTGCGCGGTATGGTAATTACAAGGTTCATTTAGAGGGACGTATCCAGCCTCCAGCAGCAAATGAGGAATGTCTGAGCGAGAGCGGAGGAGAACACTGTGGTGTTACCGTTACAGATTTTTATGCTGTTTTTAGTCAATATTTTACCTTTTTATATAAGTTTTGATTATGTGAAAGTCAGCAACATTCGTGCCCTTCACTCCCTAACAGAAATTGCTTTTTAGATAAAATAAATAAAATCAAGAACAGACTCTCATGAATTAGATGTGATATTCACATGGAAGACAACATATACAATATTAAACATGTTTCTAGACCAGTACAGACTCCTATACAAGGCCAACCAGCTGCTGTAGTTTTGTGGCCAATTAATATAACTCATTACCTTGTTGAAGCGAGTGAGATCAACAAATAAAAACACCTAAGAAACCAACTGAATGCCTTTCCATCAATCCTAAAGCTTCCAGACTTACTCTTTAACATAGAAAAATACTATACCAAAATGAAATACAAATATATATATATATATATTAGAATCTGTTAGGTATTTCTATATAAAGGGTTTGCTGGGGAGGGTTGAGGGCGCTAAAGGAGTAAGGTTACAATAATACAACAAAAATAAAAACATATCAATACGAGAGAAATTAGGCAGAACAAAACAAAAATCAGGCAACGATTCAGCAAACGTTTGTTTTGTAATAATTATAGTGATGTTATGAAGCTCTACATGTTTGTTGGCAAACGTCTCCACACATGCAACAGTTTGCACAAGTTTAATACTGCAGGCATCAAGAGGAGCAGGGATTAGCCGGCTCCTGCTCAGAAGGGGTGGGGTGATTCAAATCACCCTATCCCTGAGGCAATGCATGCTGGGGGACCGAGAACCACGGAGCACTGCCGGCTGCCAATGTGTTCAGCGCACAAGCCCTCTCACTTAAGTGTGAGGACTCTGTAAATGTGCGTATGCCGTGCGTGTGTGACCATGTTCTCCAGAGCTGTGGATGTTTCACTTTCAGTGCTGCTAGTCAGTGCAGTCTCTGTAATTTTGACATGTCGATGTTATGGTAACTCACAGCCAACACCTGTGGCCCCAGACCACCTGGCTTCCAAAGCCACAACCTCCGCACTGGAATATGTGCCACTCTAACCCTCCAAAGTTCCTTGTTTGCTTCTACTTGTGCATGTGTGGAATGGATGAGAACTGCTACACCAAAACCAACAACAGCTTTAACTCACGTCCGGCCCAGTCCAGGTAACCCAGCCAAGCTCAACTCAAGCTAGCATTGCCAAGTCAAAGTCAACTTCTTCCTCTGCTGCTTCTCTGCCCTTCTTAGCCAGGCTGGACCCCAGCGTTGTCACTGCTTGCACAAAGCGTAGGTAGATGGTAGGTGGCTGTCACAGGCTTGACAGATGGAGGGGAATTCACACTGGGTAAACTAGGTTGGAGGGACGCCTCTCTCTCAATGCAACACCTTTAAAATCTCTGGACTCTTGGAACAATGTTGCAGATACAGTGGTTTTGTTGAGGTTGTTGTCTCATCTACTTGATGTTGGCTTCACTGTGTTACTGTAGGTCACACACCCTTGGAAGGGGAAGAAATGTCCTATTTTACAAACATTGTTGTCCATAATATATAGATAGAGGTTTTATATATATTCTTTATAATCTCTCTTTCACTCCTTCGCCTTCCTCCAGTCCTCTCTCTTTCTTCCTTCCTAATCTTCTGCTCGGCGGCAGTGGCAGGGAATGGGAGCGAATGCTGCTACATGCAGCCCACACAGCCACACTTGATGGTCTTTTCCACTTCCTCGCTTAAGGAGGTGCCGTCGCTGCACTCGAAGGTGTATTTCCGGCGTTTCATTCTCTGGCTGGCACAGCAGGCCCCTGTGTCACACACTCCGGTGCACTCCACCCAGGAAACCATGCGCGTTGTCTGGCAGATGGCATAGCCTCGCTGGACCTGGTAGAAGTCTCGCACTGGCTCCCCTCTGCACTCAGACTCTGGATGAGGGGAAGAGGATCCACAGACATGACTGCAAAACACTTCATCATTTGTTTTAAAATAAGCTAAATAAAAAAAGAAGAAGAAGCCAACCTGCATCACAGAGGTCCCCAGTGTAGCCACTTTCGCAGTGACAGTAGGCGTCTCCAGTGTCTGAGATCTGGCAGCGCCCATGTTTACAGGACAGGCGACGGCACGGGTTGAACAGTTCCCCCTGTTGGTTACACAGGGCACCGCGGTAACCCTCCACACACTCGCAGCGGTACGACTGGGAGTCCAGCGGGATGCACTTTCCATGGACGCACCTGGTAAAATAAATACTTCAAGTAAAATAGTCCAGTTGACGCTGGAAGAACAGTGACATGGAAAAGAGAAGCCGCAGACAAGACTAGTGAGGAAAATACTTTTAGATGCATGACTCTTTTGCACTTTTACTATCAAATCATCTACAGGACTTAAATACTCCACTGCTGCCCATAACACTGTGTTAATTTCAGCTGTATTTCCATACTTGCTGCCCTGGCATGGATTGCTTGTAGGCTGGTCACAGTGAGGACCACTCCAACCTGGCTGGCAGTGGCACACGGGTCCCTGGGCCCCATCGGGCTGGCAGATGCCATGTACGCAGTAGATCTTTTTGCAGGGCTCGCAGCCAGGTACCACGCCAGGCTTCATCTGGGTTTTGGTGAAGTCCTGGAGCTCGTTGTTGATGTACAGGTTTTGGATACAGCCATGGAAACTGGATCCGTTCTGGATCTGCAAGAGACGGAAAGAGTGTACGTCCACCGGCATGCCTGGTGGAGGGGAGAGAGAAGAGATGACGTTTATGTGTGTGAAGTGACGCTTACTGGATCACGAACAGACAGCTAACACAGGGCTGGTATGAGAGTAATGGAGGAAGGCCTTTTCAAACATGTGCGTCCCCACAGTGCATATATAGGTTGTCAAATTAATATCCACAGCTCTGCGATAGGCTGCATTCGCACTAGAAGACACAACACGCTTGAAAGAAGAGGAATCAAAGGACGATGAACAGTAGAACAGACCACAGCACTAACCAACAAACTGCACAATGCTTGAGCCACTCCTGAGCTAACTATCACTAAAAAAGGCCTTTATTGGTAATATTTTATCATTTTGATTATCGGGATATGTCAGTGTCAGAAGTGGCCAAATTACACATCTCAAATAGTGCATGCAAATACAAAACGGATCTGAAGTGAGGACTGTGTCTGGTAGTTCCTGTAGTAATCACTAGAGGGTGGAAACGAGCTGCACTGAGAATAGATGCACTGGAGTGTGAAGGCGGTGATGAATGTTCACTACAGTCTGATCTGTCGCATGTTAGAGTCCAATGGGTTATTTATTTGTTATATCATATGTATGACAAATGTGCTTATGTGACGTACTGGGCGACCCAAGTTTAGTGTTGTGCTGTGTATTATGTGAGAGCCCTAGCAAACACAGTCCTGACCGGAGGGGGGCATGGTGTGGGTCAAGAGTAGGGTTTGGGTGGAGGTAGGACGGGGTTTCATGGTTAAGGGAAGGGGTTGGTTGTGGTGGTGACAAAGCGAGGGGGGAGGGGTGGTGATTGACAGTAGTGTAGTAGTTAAGAGTGCCTGCAGAGGAGGGAGGTGTGTTCTGGAGAGGGCCCCTACCCCCCACGTATAGTGGAGCCTCCCCGTTGAGGGGCCGCACTGCCCCAAAGCTGTCCATTGTGGTAGGGAGACCCCCGTCAATGGACAGGTTCACCATCTGGTCAAAGGTCACCAGCTCCACTGTGTGGAACTGACCGTCGTTGATAGTCTCAGTACTGGTAAAGTAAACAGACACGACGGAAGATGTTATCATTAGAATGTGGAAGCAGCCAGCTTGACAGGGAAGCTTTGGGGGTTCGGGGGCCATCTTACCTGTAGATGGCATGTCCTGGCTGGCTGCCGGGGTCGTAGCTGACCTTGACATGACCTTGGTAAAGCTCAACGGCAATATGATCATTGTCTCCATTGTATAAAAGGATGCCATTATCCTCAGCTGTCGACACCTACAAACGTTATTAGTAGTAGTTAAAAATGAAAGCGCAGCATCACAAGCAAATAATAGACCTGTTCACACTGAGTGATTACCTGCAGAGTGATGTTAGCTTGAGGCCAGTTCTTCAGGTCAGAGAGCAGTAGGTAGGAGTCTCTGTCAACGAAGTTGACACTGACCAGCTTCTCACAGCGTGGTCCTCCAAACTCTGGGGGACACTGGCAGAGGGCACGGCCTCCTCTCTCCACACAGGGAGCGTTGTTCTGGCAGTCGGCCAGTTCACACAGGGACAGTGCAGACGGGGGAATCTCACATAACTGACCACTATACCCGAAAAGACATAAATAAAACAAGTGAAGGAGAAGAAACAAAGTAGCCAAAATAAATCCTGTGCATGTCTGATCTTCTCACCTGAATCCATCAGGACAGATGCAGGAATATCCATTAAGCTCATCCACACACTGAGCTCCGTGCTGACAGCGGTGCCCCTCACAGTCATCATAGTCTATACTGCAGTCGTCACCAACATAACCAGGAGAACACACACACCTGCAACGCACAAACACAACAGTGGAAACTAGCAGGACACAGACAATGCACAGACAAGAACTCAGCAGCATCATTTACTAACACTTACTTGGGTCCAGTGGAGGTGATGAGGCAGGTAGACTGATGTTGGCAGGGGCTTCGTCCAGGGGCGCACACGTCCTCCATTTCCTCACACATATCGCCTACAAAGAAAAAAGTAAAACAAAGACAGATCAAGAACCAGCAAAACGATTATTATGGTGAAGCATTGAACATCACTTCTTTGCATATCAACCAACCTGTGTAATAGGGGGGACAAAAACAAGTGTAGTTGTTGATTCCATCAATGCAGGTCGCGCCGTTCTCACAGTCGTTGTCTTCACAGTCGTCAGTGTTGATTTGGCAAGTGGGGCCTTCGAAGCCCAGTGGACACGCACAACTGCGAAAGATTCACGCCTCACGGTTACGTCATGCTCCTCAGAAGGTGAATAAAATGCCATTGTGCTGTAACACAGATTTCAGAGGGTGGCTTCCTCACCTGTATTCATCCTCCTCATCCCCATTCACTTGACAGGTTCCTCCATTGGCACACGGGTTGCTCACACAGGCGTTCAGAGCCATCTCACAGTTCTTGCCCTGCGGCGGCGAGCAGGGAGATAATGGTTAAGCTTTTCCTGTAATCAGCTTGTACAACACGCCCATGTGAACTCAGCTTGACGTTAACGGATACGTGACAGCGTCGTGTAGCCCTGACCTTGAATCCGGGAGGACAGCTGCACCTGTAGATATCCACCAGGTCGCTGTGACAGATGCCTTGGTTCAGACAGGGGCCGGACAGACAGGGGTTGCACTTGGCCAACACCGCAGCATCCACGTCTCCTAGGAGAATGCGAAACCGATAGGAACCAGCTGTGTATAGCTTGCAGTGATACTTACTTCCTGTAGCAAACTCACCTGTGCATTCAAATTTCTTTGCAGGTGTGGTCAGCAGCAGTTTGCCCTCCATGCCTTGTGGGCCAGCGCAGCGTGCGATGCCCGGCTCTTTGTAGCCAGTCTTCACCCAGTCAGACAGCCAGCGCAGGTGGCAGTCGCAGTACAAGGGGTTGGCCCCAATTGCCCTGGCGAAGCAGAAACAAGCGTCAATTACTTGTGTGTTGCGTTACTGTGGTGCCCTCCTTGGCCAGCAGGTGTCTCTACACCCCTGCCAGAAGCAAACAGTGCCGAACTCAATTTGGAATATTGCACAAGTAAAATGCTGATTCCCTACAAATAAAGCTATTTAGATTTATGTAATTGATTCGTAACTTCTGGCCGTGCGTCATTCCGAGGAAGGCTTCTCAATTATAGAGGAAGGTGTAAACAGAAGGAACTCTTAACTACTTCTGTCGTGGTGGTCGTGAATCAATGGCGTTCTGTCCTGCTGCTGGATGCATAAACACTCTTGAATCGATGTCGTTCCATTACGCTGGAACACATCTCATCTTTCAGGCTGGGCCAATAGCTGACACCTGACATCTGCTGACATGAAAGCCACTTGACTGTGACTTTGGATCAATGGTTCCCCACCGTCCCTCCCTTTCCCACAACGTTTTAGCCTTGTACTGCTTTCCAAAAAAGTCTTTGTTTAGTTCTGCCTGTCCTGCCTTTGTGCTCCCGAGCTCTGACACTGATACATCTATTGATTAGTGACTGTCAGCGGACGATGTGAATATTGAGATGTCAGACGTCCCACAAGCAAAGTTACTGCTGTGTAGGTTTACACATCCACTAGTCTATTCACATCACAAACTCGGGCAGACACATAAGATTAGAGAGATAAATAAACAAACCAAAACAAATCCCGAAGTTCACAGATCAAGGAGAGTCTGTGTGCGTGAGTGGAGGGGTCAGTGTTTTGCTTCAACCACAGAATTGTTTTTAATAAAGAGGGGGTCACGACTCATGCAGAGCCCACTAAAGAGCACTACAGATAGGCCACAGTGAGCTGCCCTGTCCGGCTGTCTGACCAGTGTGTGTGTGTATACGTTTGCAGACATGGTATCACATGGGCGGCCACAGTTGCATGTGTTGTGTATCACTACTCACAAGTGGGAAAGTGAGGCCACGTCGTTGAAGATGCCGTCCGGAAGCTCTGATATTTCGTTGCCATGGAGAGACCTTAAGGAGGAAGGAAAGAAATGACATTAAGGATGTATTAGCGTGGACACATTTAAAAAGAATACGTGGTGGTGATGATATACGGATACATCGCTGTTTGAGGCGTAAAGGACAAAAGAGCAAAAGAGCAAAAGCTGCAAATGCTGAGGCATATTCTGTGCTGGAATTCTAAATGGGTGGTAGGTGGTTTGTGTTTCGGCTGGAGCCTTGTGCGGCTGGCAAAGATGTGAAGCTCTGCAAGTCTGTAAAAGACTGGTGTCGAGTTTCGACAGTATGTGCGTCTGGCTGGCAGGACTAACAAGGGTACAGAGGGAAGGGGCAGCAGAACAGGGAAAGACATTAGTCTAATGGAGTAACTGGTTAATGGGTCCATTGTTTTTTTTAAAGCCTAATAAACAACAGTGTGTATGCTGTTGTTTCCTGGCTGTCTGCTGTCTTGGGTGACAACCCAGAATGACTCAGTGAGCTTGATGACTGATGGCTGCTGTAATCTGCCAGGTCATTACCACCTCCAATGCTCAGATGACTGCACGCAATGGTAGACAGCTCGGTTCACGGCACCAGTACACGACACACCTGGTCTCTAGGCCTGAGCGGAGGGAGCCGATGTATCAACAGACTCTGAGGCCTCGCTTCCTTCTTTGTTTGATATGTGATTTACCACTAAGCTGAGGAAGAGTCAGGGGGAAAGGATGCAGAGAAGGAAGCTGGTTAAGGACACAGAGCCGAGCTGGAGCACGTAAGGGAAAATATACAGAGCACTGAAACCGTCTGACACAACAAGTTAATTGGACTGTGTGCAGGGGAGAATGCTTATTAGTGTAGGATGTGTATTTGGGTTTGGTTCTGTAGTTGGAGGACAGATACTGAGGGCAGGAAGCCAGCAGCAGTGTTCCAGCCAGGCAGGAATCTCATGGGAGAAAGGAGCCAGGGAGTCTCCAGCAAGAAATCGGATCTGCTCCCCTACCAACGTTTACTCAGTCTTTTACGTTTCTTTTCTTGTCTACAGCTGTTTGTTGTAACATCACTGCATCACGCGTCGGCCGAACTTTAGCTTGGCACCAGCGTTTGATGTTTCGGGGCAGGTCAAAGGACGACTGAAAGCGTGTTCATTATTCACCTGCAAACCACCTCGTCATGTTCGCCGAAGTCTCGGAACTGTGTGATTTTGCTTCATCTTTGCAGCCAGAGTTTTGCCACAGCACTGTGTCCAACAGCCCTTGTGCCTGTTTGGCTTTCATTACTGTGCTTTCTTTCCTGTTCTTTTTCTTTATCACACTCTTTCATATCACGTTCTTACTTTCTCACAGCTTCCCACCCAAACCCTGGCGGCCACGCCCTGGCGCTGTCTAAGCTCACTCACCTCACACCTAATACCCAGCGGGCCAATTAGCAGCTTATTAATCTGCAGCCCGAACCACAACCATCATATATACACCCACATACACACCCATATGTACACTTACACCAAACCGCGCCACATCCATGCCAGGCTCCGACCACTGGTCTGTTTGAAGCCCTGAGCGTTAATGATTCGTCTGCTCTTTACTGCTCTGTAAAGCCAAAGGTGCAGCTTCATAAAGGCTTTGGCACCTCGGTGTGTGTGTGTGTGTGTGTGTGTGTGTGTGTGTGTGTGGGTGTGTGTTTGTGTGTGAGTGTTCCCTCGTTGCCAGCTTTGGCATCTCACTGTGGTTTCTATGAAGCTTCCAACTTTGAACTTTGAACCCAGCGTGGAGTTTTAAAGTTGAAATGATTAAATGAAGCTAATTGTCGCTTTAGTTTTAGTGCAGCCTCCAGTCTTGCCTGGTGAATAAAAAAAAAATCCACGGCACCTATTGACATTTAATGGGAGGCTTATGATTGATCACACCAACATTAAAGACATCAAACGTTTTCTGCTTCACTTGTTCTCCTGTCTGACCGAGACAATAAGGTAGCCCAGACAGTCTGCATGCGAGCTTGTATATAGTTGTGGCGTGTGTGGCACTAGGGGAGGGCCTCACATGGCGTCTAGCTCACTCGCACAGGGGACATTTCAGAAGCGAAGGTGGCGTGAGTGAGTAAGAGCAGAAATAATGGACGCAGCTTCATTAGAGATCAAAGCGGCGAGCCGGAGCGAGCACGGCGGCATCGGCTAATGACGAGCTTCACTCTCATTCCACGCTAAAATGACTCTTAGGCTTTGTGTCTCGTAATGATCGGGGGCTTTAGTCGAATCTCGCCATAAAAAGAGGCTTTGTTGAAGCTTTGTTGTCAGTAGTAAAAAGTGTGCCTGCTATGAGCACACATGGAAGGCCGATATGTCTGCTCCCACACACATACTAACGGGCGCCGAGCCAGTAGATGACAAACATGTAGTCTATGCATACAGTCACCAGCACACACACACACACAGAGGAATACATAATCTTATAAGGAGTAGTGCGGGGCCTGGTTTCTATTTTTCCCTCACAGACTGCAACTGTTCATTTGAGTTAAACTGCGAGCCATCCAGCTGCTGTGTATTTTGATGCAGGTCCAGAGATTGGTTTGGTTTCGTCATCTATCTGTCGAACACATTTACATTCTACATCTCAGTTATTCAGCAGACCAATTCGTCTATGAGGAGCCCATGGTCACTGCGAGTGCACAATCAAAGACTTCATAACTTCATAAAAGCCCGGAGGCAGCGTCAAAACCATTACGGTTAGCGGGGCAAACATTCTCCGCTAATCAGCGTCAGAGTGATTTTGTACAGTGGCTTGTGGGGGAGAGTGTTTGGCCCTGATGGAAGGGCAGTGATGAGCTCGGGGCGTTTAGAGGTGAACAGGCAGACTGGGCAGATGTCTGAGGATGTGTGGGCAGGACTGCTGCTGCCCCCGCTGCTGCCATTCAAACACAGAAAATAGGTCGGAGGTTGTGGGTGTATGTGTGCGTGTGTGAATTCATAAGCTGTCATAACTGTTTAGATGGTGTTTTAGTCCTCTGGAGTCAATCAAAGATTCTCAGCATCTGCTGCTCTGCCTCTGTAGTCAGTGTGAGCTGCAAAAATATCCTTCTGGATAAGTCAGTGAAACTCTTCAGAACTCTTCTTTCAAAAAATCTTCACTGATGTTATTTTATGTGACAACAAAGAAACATAATCAAAGAAATTTGATTTACATAAGACAAAAACTAAAACCGCTGGCAAAACAGGATTTATATTAAAAATAGCATTTTGACACTTTATGTCAACATTCTAGAAACAACATAGACACACACACACACACACACACACACACACACACATAGATGTTTAAACCTGGGAAAATAAACTCACAGTAGTCTGAGCGAGTGCAGTCCGCTAAAGGCCATTTTGGGGATACAACGCAGCGAGTTGTAGCTCAGGATTCTGCAAATATAAAAATAATGACATGTCTACGATGGTCAACGCAGACAAGCTCTTCTTCTGGAATAAAGGGTCAGGACTTACAGAGTGGTGAGCTGACTCATGTTAGCGAAGGACGAGTTGGTCAGAGAGCTGATCTTGTTGTTGCTCAGGTCTCTGAAAAAAAGACACAAGTTCACTACCCTGAGCTGCACAACGAGAGAGAGAGAGGATTCAGACGGACAGAACTTACACTAGCTGGAGGTATTTGAAAGCAGACAGCTCCTTAGGCACAACACTGAACTGGTTTCCATCTAAATACCTGAAGAAAGACAGTTCAATAGTTCAGGAATGAAATCAGTAAATATAAAATTATAGTTCCATCATCAAGACACATGTTCTTCATATTCTACCCAAAAAAGTGTCCACCTACACTAACTGCAGGTACCATTTATTGTATTAGTCAAGTGCCACTTTATATAATTCTACATATGGAAATGTCTTCTGTCTCTCGTCAGCGGCTTAGTGTTACTGGAGCTGGAGATGGTTATTTGAGGGCATCCCGTTTTCTATGCACAACACTTTTCCCCCATGTGGTTGCTGACAAATTAATCCCGTGTTACACCACACAGCAAAAATATTTTGTCGTTCGAAGACGAATTTTTTGGGTTCAAGGTTTTGAGCAAACATTCATTTTCCATACAGCTGTAACATTTCTGTTGCGTTGAAAAACCTCAACAACAGACGGTAAATGTATCGTTTTCATTGAGCTCATTTCCCATTTAACAGCGAGTCCCAATGTCACCCAGCATCCACTTGATGACGTTCTAAGAAACACTTGAGTGCATTCATGCATGTGTGTGTCAACATACTGATGTATGTACAAGCCACTACAGTTGCCATCCTGCCTGGAGGGCTACAACCACACTGATTACTGCCAACACGAAGCGCTAGCCACGGGTTGTCACCTTGATAAATGGCCAAATGGTGTCTTGGAGCGGAGCAGGGAGCTTTCTCCTGTTATTGTTGTTGACTATACTCAGGGTGAGAAGAACAGGGGGGTGGTTGGTTGGTTGTGGGGGGGGGGGGGGGGGGGGGGGGGGGGGTACCTATCATTACCTTTGGGTTCAGAGGTAATGATAGGTAATGATGGTGCAGAGGACACTTGGGATAATGATGGAGTAGAAAATTCTCCACATGACTAGATGAAAGCCCAGAACTAAGGGCACACCTGGTCACACCTGCTGGGACAATGACAGGCCTTAAGGTTTGCACAGCGTGTGTGTGCATCTGTGTGTGTGGGTGTATGTTTGTCAGTTAGTCTAAACTGCTTGGAGCAGTATTGGAAAGTTCCAGACCCGTTCCGAAAACTGCTCATTAAATTGTCCTCTTGCTCCCCTATGCTCCTGTGGACAGGCTTTTGGCCTTCACACAAATATGCGCGCGCACTCACACACACACAGACACACACGCGGATCCTTGGCTCTGAGTGTGAGAGTGACATCAGTGCTAGCCCTCAGGGCTGCAGGGAACACAAAAGAAGAATGTCTGAGAGAATAACTGCAGGGTTTATTGACTCCTTTTCCCTTCTTCAGGCAATGGATTTGTTTTCTTTGTCTCTGTTGTTTTATCTCGTACCTTCTATTCTTTTACTGCTGTCTCCTTTAGTTTCATTTTGAGCTATCAAAACCAGACAAGATAACCATAACAGCAATTACGAGAACCCAGTTTAATAAGAGATACATGCAAATAGCGTAATTACGCCAAAGAACTCACAGTTCAGTCACGTTTCTGGGGATGCCTTTGGGCAGTGCGTGGAGGTGCTTGTTACTGCAGCGCACCACTGTCTCCAGGCAAGTACATTCACTGGGACACTGGGGTCTGGGTACACAGCTCGACTCCTCTTGGCCTGGGAAAACAGAGGGTATTGAGGTGAGTGGTGAGTCAGACACCAGACAGTGAGCGTATGGAGAGATGGCCAGGAGGGTGAAAAGACAGATGGAGAACAGCCAAGAGAAGCTGGAAACAGAGAGGTAGAACAAACCTAAAGGCAAATCCTTCAAACTAATGGTGGGGCATTGAGACAATGAAAAAAGAGCAAGTGAGAAATGTGAAAAGTAAAATAGGACAGAGAGGAGCCTCACTAATGTAATATCGACCAGCAAGAGCAAAGAATGGAAGCTGCCCGAGGCCTGAAGACAAGTCTAACATTCATTCAGGTGCAAATAGGCTGACGGGTCAATAAGGCAAACAGCTCAATAGCCCCACTCAGCCTGCCATCGACCAGCAGCTTAGGAACTGCTGAGTAGCAATCTATTCAGTAAACAAAAAGTCGCACAATAGCAGGCATTATTTAAGACCATCCCAGACACTTTAAGCAGCTCTTGCTCGCATATCGTAGAGCAAATTGCATAAAATCTTCGTCAGTCAGGCTCAGGCAGGTCATTTTCATACTGGACGTCATCTACGGTAGATAGAGATAGAGTCCAAATAAAAACATCAAGAAATGTGGAAACCTACCCTCCTCACAGCGGAAGTCAGGCAGAGCCACATCCTGCAGTGGGATCTCCTTCAGGAAGGCGGGACGCTGGCAGCGAGGGTTGCCGGTCACAATCTTCCTGCTCCTCAGCCAATCACCGAGCCAGGCCAGCCGGCAGTCGCAGACGAACGAGTTGGCCAAGAGGTTCCTAGGAGAAAGGGAGCATGAGAGGAGTTGTAAGAGCCCTTAAACGTCCAGCCCATGGTTGAATGCAGGTGGGCGTGTGTGTTCCAGGAGCCCTCACAGTGTCGACAGAGTCTGCAGCGTGTCAAAGGCTCCGGGGGCGATTGTGGTGAGCTGGTTGTCGTACAGAGACAGCAGTCGCACGTTGTGGAGCCCTGTAAAACTGTCGTTATGGACACAGCTGATCTTGTTGTTCCGCAGCATCCTGAAATGGAGAGGAAGTACATCACCCTGGACTCTAAACTCTTAGATGTATGATAGAAATGCCAACATGCTGTGAGTGTCACCCACAGCATGCGCAGCCCCTCAAGGCCACGGAACATCCCACTTCGCACAGAGTCGATCTGATTGGCCGTGAGGTGAAGCTCGTTGACGGTTGAGGCACCTTCAAAGGCTCCATCCTCGATCTCAGTGATCTTGTTGTTGCTAAGGTTACTGTAGGGAAACTAAATCATGTCAGAGAACCAAATATAACACAATGACGAATGGTGGAGTCAGAAAGGGACACTTACATCTTCTTCAGCTGGGAAAGGCTCTTAAAAACTCCTGTAGCCTCCAGACTGGTAATGTCATTGTTATTAAGGCGACTAGAGAGAAAGAAGTTAAACCGATCAAACAAATTCACTCAAACCTATGGTTCTCTTTAAATATTTACCCAGACTTTGAATATGCTCGGTGTTCCTGTTTCCTTACAGTTCAGTGGTGGATGAAGGGATGTGCTCAGGGATCTTGGTGAGCTTCAGGTTGGAACAGTCCACTACATTTGCCTCGCAGCGACACTTGGGAGGACACACTGGATCACTGTTGCAGGCATTATTCAGACGGATGTCCTCTGTACCTGAACAAGAGAAAATCCAAACACACAATATTCTTATAACATCAGTCTGTTCCCTGTAACGGAGGCTCGGTTCCCCGTGTTGCCCTCAGTCACGCATCCGCTCCCATCACAGGCGCATTTCAGGAAGACGCAGCTTGGCCAATATTGAGCCTGCAGCTCTTCTACCATTCACGACATGAAGCTGAATGAGCAGAGTCAAGGGGGATGTGCAAGGGCAAGGGCGAGTTATTTTAAAAAGGCGATAGAGCGGCTGCAGCGGGTGAAAAGAACAGCAGCGGTGGAGACCGAGATAGGGATGCCACAGAGGATTTGGGCAGCCGGGTTCAGCGAAGCAGAACACCTAGGGGAGAGGACAGGTGGAGGAGACGTGATTGAAATGATGCGCAGGAGGCAGGTGGCGATGAAGGGGAGGAGAGCGAGGAAGCAGGAAAATGAAACATGAGCGCGTGCTGAGAAATACGGCAAAGGAGGTGAAGCAGACGGATGAGACAGGAAGCAGGTTGAGTGGCAGAGAGACATGCGTCCTGAGACAGCAAGGGCAAGAATGAGGCAGCAAAGGGGAGTATGGGTATTTTTCTGCACCTCCTCTGTCTATGAATAGACGTTACGTGCCAAGGAGCATGCTGCCAGTTACATCATGGCTGCTCAATAATGGAACAGCACTGGGAGCCATTTAAAACAGTGTGTGTGTACATGAACAGCCATGCACTTTCTGTTGGGACAGCATTTTGTGCCGTTTCGTTCGTTTGCACGCCCACATCAGCACACCTGGCGGCCGGAGGTTTGGAGGTGACGTCAGCGTGACACCGCGTGGCGCCCGGACCGCCGTCACAAGATGCAGGCAAAGAACCGGGGCTGACACTAAAACATCTGTCCACGTAAAGAGGGCCACACTACACGCTAAACTTCATTAGAACATGGTTGGATGGTGAGGGAAGTAGATGTGTCACCCTTCAGAGTAATTCAGGTCATTATGGGAACTTTTCCCCCACTGGGCCAGACAACAGGAAAATGCATATCCTGCGAGGGAGGAAGCAATGAAAGTGCAGCACAACACTTTGATCTTGAGGATGTTGAGGAGCTGGGGGAGCTTCGTGAGCCTGAGTCATAGTCATCGTCACCAGTGCGCGGAGGCGACACTTTTTTACTGTCAGCATATTTGGAGAAAACACAGAGAAAGGGGACGAGCTTTTCCCTCTGTGAGGCACCAAGTGACTCATCGCTGGAGTTGTAGAAGTTCTCATAATACCCTGCAGCCCGGCTGCTCGTTATCAGTGTATTATGGGATTCCTGCACTGTAAGTGACTGCTGCGTGTGTATATGTGGAGGCTTTTGTTGTTATCATTGAGAGAGGGTGAAATTCTCATTAATCACATTTGGCTTTGATCTTTCCTCTGCTTACATATACTCCCGTTTGTTCTCTAAGCCAGTGTAGAGCTTAATCTCAGTTTAGCACACAAAGACACAGAAATTCACAGAAACGTGCATGAGAGCGCGCGCGCACACACACACACAAAGAGTGACTCAGGCCAATGTCCGCGCTGCAAACACACACACCTAAACAGACTTGCACACACATCACTGATCCTCCTAGTTGTTTTCTTGGAAGTGCTCTTGTTAAGAGGTCCGGAAACATCCGCTGATAGGAATCTGGGTCCTCTGGTGGGCTTTATTTTCTTTAGCTTTCACTGATAGAAAGGACACACTTTCTTCCCCTCTCTGTCCTTCGCTCCCTCCCTGCTCTCTACCCCTCTTGGTGAGTGACTGTCTGTGCTTGAGCCAAAGCAAAGAGCCACTTCCTTTTCCCCGTTTCTGCCGAGACTCTAAGTAAAACAGAGCTGAGGAGAAACAGACACTCTCGCACGTATATCAAATTAAAATGTGCACATAGTATCGTCCCTCATGGGCCCTATTAGCTGTTCTCACACGCATAAATACCTAAGATGCCAGTAACACCAGACAACAAATTCCAACTAATTTTACCTATAAATACTCCATGTTTCCTGTGCAGACCATTTTCTCTCAAATTCATCCAACTATTATCCACTTCCCATTTATTCCACCAGAAATGTTAATTATCACACAGGACATTTGTTGGCACAAATAGAGTAATATATCATTTAAATCGCTGTTCATACTACATATAAACACAATCATTTGCCATGTTTTTCTCTCATTCACATAAATTTGTCGTAGCTGTGGATTTGTTTGAAACCTGTATTATTGCCTGGATTCTTTCTTGCATTGTTCCTTCTCTCTATAATTACCTTAATGATGGCCAACTAGGAAAGAAAGGCCTAGATTGTAATAAACAGAAATTATTCTTTACCCCAAGGAATAGTTTTATATACTGTAAATGAAGGGAGTAATGGAAAAAATGATGCTGGTCCATGGCTCTGGATGTGTAATTAAAGAAATTGGTAGGACAATGATAGGTGTGAACGTTTACAAGCCACTCACCTGGGATGAAGTACTGTTCTTTTGCTGTGATGGAAAAAAGAAAGAGGGATGGATGTCAGTGAGACCAGTTCGGTCTGCATAGCAGGGGTGTTGCTATGCCTCAGACAAGTCATATATAGACTGTTATATATGACAACACATGAATCAGGGTATATGACAATAACACAGAGAAGCTTTTGGCTGTCTCTGTGAATGGCAACGTGGAGACACAAGCATCAGTGTTAAATAAAGGGTAAATATTTGGCTGTTGCTAAGGAAGAGTGACATGAGGGAAAGAGGGAGACAAAAAGAGAACGAGAAGGAGAAAAACACATGCACTCCCTTCTTCACCAGGCCTGGCCAAACAAATGGGGCTATGAAGACGTGTGAAACCTCAGCGGTGTGCAGTGCCAGGGCACAGAGTGGACATGAAGGGAACCTGAGCCTGGCCTGCAGGGAGCAGCGAGCGAGCAACCAGGGATGGGGAGGGAGGGGAGGCTGAGCTTGGCACAGGGCAGAGGAGCGGTGGGCATGTACAGGAACTCTAGCCCTCGACCGGTGACCTCAGCTCACTGCGGCTCGAATGTGAAACCAGGCTCATGATGTGGTACCAGAGGGTGATGAACGGAGACGCAGCGAACGATCGCTCTCCCCTTGGTCCCAGATTTATGCAGGCAGGTATTGATTGAGGAGAACCGACACAGCAAATGAAAGGCAGAATAAAACCTTTTGCCAGGAATGATCGCTCATAAAAGGTTGGATGAGGTAGAGATAAAAGCCACTCCCAGTGGAGAGAGAGAGAGAGAGAGAGCAGAGCAAACAGGCAGGTGGGTCTCAGAGACAGGCCTAGAGAGGAATAACAGAGAGAGAGACACTGTCCTACCGGAGCAGCGGAATTTCTTGCTCTTGATCTGTCCAATACGTTTGTTCGCAAGACGACGAGGGCTGGCACAGCGGGCGCCGCTGGTCTCAATGGGGTTGGAGCGCAGATAGTCTGCCAGCCACTTCAGATTACAGTCACAAATAAATGGGTTCTGAGCCAGGTGACTGGAGAACAGAGGGGGAAATACCACACATGAAAACTAATGGGATAAAACACAGTGAGTGACACAACTTGTTTATGGGAACCGACGCTGCTTTTGGTATTTCTAAACTCGATCTGGCCGCTGAAGCCGTGGGTGGTCGTGTGTTTGTGAAGTCTCTCCTTCATGAGTCCATTCCCGTATAATTACTAGATCTGTAAGTAAATTTTGTCTGCGCTGACTCATGCTTCAGTGTGATGACTCAGTGTGTACAGCGTGTGTGTGTTTGACTCACAGGGTCTGTATAGCTCGTAGAGAGGTAAACGTGCCCTTGGCAAGAGTTTGGATCTTGTTGTCGTAGAGTGACAGCAGCGAGAGATTTTGCAGGTCTTGGAAGGCATTTGCGCGAACACAGTGAATCTTATTGGCGTTCAGCAGCCTGAAAAATGGAAGGAGACAGATGGATGGAAGATGGAGAAGAGGAGGATAGCAGCTAGTCAGTATGCATTCATTCATTATGCATTCCAGCTCCAGACCTATGCACAGGTACAAAGTTTATTTCAAGGGTTTTGACTCCTTTGCTGAGTGGGAGGAAGGCGCCTGGTATTTACTGTCTGTCTGCAGTGTATCAGCTGAGTGTGTGTGTGCTCCACTTACAGCAGTTGCAGGGCATAGAGGCCATCAAACACCCCCTTGGGCAAGTCGGTGATCTTATTTCCATACAGCACACTGGAAAATCACAACGCAGACTCGGTTTACACATGGGAAATGACAAAAAAGTTTATACTTATGAACATACGCATGTTCGGCTCGGCTTGAGGCCACTTACAGGGAGTTGAGGGAGCGCAGGCCCTGGAAGGCGTCAGGAGCTATTTCTGAGATCTGGTTGTTGCTCAGGTCTCTGCGTTAAAGAAGGCCAGATGATTAGACAAGGAAATGACTTCCTGTGAACCTCATTGTCACAGCGGTGTCACCGTCGCGGGACAGCTGCGTGGATGTAACACCTCTGCCGGCTGCTGTTAGAGGAGGACGAGGCAAATGTAGTGTGAACTGAATGAGGATGTGCTCCAGCTCTCTCCCGCATTTGATGGTGCTTCCCTTCAAACTATTTGATGAAATCAAGTGGGCTAGAGTCCCGTAGCCAATGAAAACCTTTCCTTGTATTATTTGTGGCCTATCAGCCAGCGCTGTGCTCTGTCACGCTGTGTGAGAGAGTTAAAACGGGGCGCAGGGCTAAAATCCCAAGCAAAACACAGAAGACTGCTTCTGAACATAGCTGTTGTTAATAGGATCCACAGGCCTTTCCCAACAGGATAACCACTAAGCCTGCGTGCGTGTGTGTCGATGTGTGTGTCGGCGGTAGTACATGCAACAGTAAATGAGGAGCACTAGGACAGAAAGTGAGAAAGACAGATGGAGAGAGAGTTTATGGAGTATGTGAACTGAGCTCCAGTCGACTGGATACCTTTGAAGGAAAATCATCATGTGGTGAAGAAGAGGGAGATTTTCTCATTTGGGGGTAACAGTTAAATAAGTACCCATTTGTCTGTGTGAGAGACCGAGGTTTCCTGGAAACGAAAATGCACCGAAGAAACCAACATCTGCACTAGAGTCTGTAAACTCAGACACTGGAGCGTTGCATCCCTGTCTTAAGCAGAGGCTGGAGGGTTGGTCATCTCCACGCAGGACGTGTGAGGTTGGCACTGACTTGAGGAAGAGGACATCTTACAGTACGCGCCTCAAATAAACAGTAACTACACGTATATACACAATAAGACCTTGCTGTAAGACTGAATTATTTCACAATTTAAGTTAAAGAAATGTAAAAGTTTAGAAAGTTTTCTGTATGACTAATATGAATTCTCTTAAGATTTCAGAGACAGCAGCTGCTTTGGCCTTTTGACTGCTCTGCGTTCACCTCAGCTGAACTATCCTCTGGTCTTTGGATGATAAAAAAGCTGAGGAATCCTTTAAAATGGCAGAGAAACTCCCTGACCTTCCGTTTCCTCAGTCTCCCCACTGCTATGTCGGTTAGTCCTGGTGGTGTTGCAGCCACTGGGTTTGGCTCGGTGAACGGACAGCTGGCTGAACGGGAGAAAAACCGCTCTGTCCCGACTACCAGCCTGTCACTGAGCGTTCCCAGAGACAGCAAAGCCTCAGCCATCATACCAGCACACTCTCCATCCCCTCATCAGCCTCCCAGCTGCAGTCTACAGTAAGGCGCACTCTGGACTCAGCGCTAGCCAGGGAAATACCAGCTCACAGAAATGAAAACGGAGAACTGTTATTATGCTGGTGCTGCATCTCCGTGCTCGCTTTGCCACTGGGTTAACAACAACAGGACCAACACAGTTCACTGATCATTCTGCATACACAAATGCCAGTGGTTTCTTCTTTTCCCAGGCTTCAACATGTTCTGATTTGTATTGTGTAGCTCAGAGGTGAGTGCACTGGTGTACTTACATCCTACGCAGCTTCTTGTAGAGAGAGAAGGCTCCAGGAGGAACAGACTTAATCCCATTCTGCTCCAGACGTCTGGAGAAAGAGACAAGAGGAGGGAACAAGAGCGAGAAGAAGAGGAGAGATTATCAGTTAACCAAACAATAGATTTCTCTATGGCAGCAGAGCTAAGTCACCCCCCCCCCCCAACACTCACACCTTTGACCCTTGATGAGTGGCCTGATTATATTAACGGAGATCTATTCCACAGCTGTAATAGGCATGTTGGAGTCATAACACCCTCAGAAACAATAAACAGTCTGAATACTAAAGTGCTGTGAAGAAAGGACCGGAGGGGAAAAGGCTCAGTCTCAGTTTGTAGAGGAGTGTTAAGGCCTTCAACTAAAAGTCCTAGGTCTTCTTAGTATAACATTTACAGCTTCCAGCACTTGATACGAGATCTTGAAATCAATAATGATCTCGCAAATTTGTCTTTATCCTCTGGGTGTCTGCAGAGTGTCTGCTGAAACCTTTGCAGGGTGAAATACTGCGTCTTTTAGTTGCCTTTTTCCTGTGAGCCTCAGAGCCGATGACACAAAGTTGACAAGAAAAAGGTCTGACACAGTCTCACCATAAAAAAAAAAAAACCTGTCAAAGCACCAAACGAATACACAGACAAGCATGCACATGGTCATTTAGCACAGACCAGCCCCAAACTCTAATCAGTCTCAGATTGTCCCAGGGAAACAGACATAACTAAACCCCATTAGTGTGGGCATGCATGTCTGTGTGTTTCAGGCTGGCTGCTACTTATGACCCAACTCGGTTCCAGACTTATTCCCTGGTGTAGCTGGCAGAGGGCTGTTTATCTGCAGGTCAGTTCACAGCTTTTAAAACTGTCCTTAACAAGGCTTAGCAGGACGCGGAGGGAGCCAGCTGTGGGCCTGTCTGGTTGTCCTGCAATGCTTCCTCCCAGCAGAGGAACTGACTGCAGAACAGGAGGCACGGGCCTGTGCAAGTTGTGGCGGGTCAGTGGAATCCAAAGAGCATTAAAACACTATTTGTTACCACAGAAAAATGAGAAATATTTTCAATTCTCTAAAACTCCTTGGCGAACCGAAGGCTGATGATAGATTTAACCACGACTTTGTTAAATGATTACTTGGCACGAGACCATTTCCACATGATTTAATTATTCTATTAGAAAGATTTCTGATTTATTACAAGCCTCTTAGACCCCCTGTGCTGCTGATTTATGTCATTTCATGGGGGCGAGGTAAATGTTTTGTTAGACATTAGACGCAGCCACTTTGATTTCCGTTTCCCAAAAATTTTAATTAAGAATCTCCCCCCTTCAAAGCAGTGGCTCACATTTATGGCGAGCTTGGCGTTCTTAGGATAGCAGCGATTGCTGACCACAGATTCCTGCGGTGACCGTCCTCTCTCGTCCTCGTCTGCGTGTGTCTGGCTGCCCCAGTGTGTCCGTGGATTTACAGCAGAGTGACAGCGCTGTGGTTCTTCTGCCCTCAGAGACTCGGGCCAAGTGGCTTTAGCGCCTTCTTTCATCAACCAGACTGTCTGACCAATCCAAACCAGTGTGGCACGGTCCGCGCGCTTTGCAAGTGTTAAAGTGTCATTGCTGATGGTGTGCGTGCATGATGTGTGCGTCAGCAGACAGCAGAGCCTAACACGCGTACGCACAAAGCTGCCCGAAACAACTTTTTTTTTTTTTTTGTCCTTGCGTTGTCGTTTCTCAGAGATCAATATGTGCAAGCAACTTAATCACTCCAATCAACAAAGACGCTTCTCTGTTCTATTGGCAGAAAAAAAACATTTTTCAGTCGCCTCTGAATGAGCAATCAATGGTTCCCAACCAGTTTATAAGATTGAACGCCGTTATGTGTGTCTGTGAGCTGGTGTTTGTGTCAGCCCAATCAATGGTCTTCATCCTTTTCATTAGGCCCTGAGCATGGTTTTCGTTAAAGGGAAACACATTACGCCTTTGGGTATTGGCTCGGTGTGTGCGTGAGTCCGGATTGCGTGAAACAGCGGATGAAAAGCGGGGGTAGAGTTTTACGGCTGAGTTCAGACAGCGCAGACAGAGACTACGGCGCATAATAATAATCTGTTGTGGTGTTTAGGCTAACTGGGCCTGGTCTCACAAGAGAGTACAGAAAACCAGCTCACATCCCCACAGCCATAAACACAACACTGGCATTCATTAGGGGAGAGCAGGGCAGCAAGGTTGCAGTTCTCTGATTTGTACGTAATGAGAGCAGCATGTGTGTGTTTTTGTGCGTATGGGAGTTTCAGAGTGCCTCATTAACAAGGCATTAGGCTGGCCTTGATACCCAGCAGCCCGCCTTGCTGTAATTGAAACTGATTTTATAATGAACTTCAAGCACAGATCAAACCTGCTGCACCAAATTACCAGAAACCAAATTATTCCTTCACCACTGATCCTCGAACCGGCCTGTGGAGATTTGGCAAACCAGGAGAAAGGGATCGAAAATGTTGAGAAATGTTGTTGAGTGAAATAAGAAATAAGATCTGTGAGAACGTAGGGTGAGGCTCTACAGGCCCGGACAGGAGGAATGCATCTGATATAAACCAGAGTTTCACCCGGGTCTTGTAAAAGACGAATCTGAGCGGAGTAGAGTTTATTAGTAGGACACGGTTAGGCTCCAATTAGATTTGAAGGGCAGGGAGACTTTAAAAACGTCTCAACTCATCAGCTGTGCAGAGTGAATCCATAGTCTGTAAAACCTGTGCAAGGAGGAGTTTTCAGGCATCTCCCTCTTCCTCTAACAGTGCTGCTCACTGCCTAATGCCCTTAGATCACATCAGTGAAACATTACACACATACTGAAGAGGATACCACCAGAGATGCTAGTCTGGATTATTTTCATTTTATAAACCAGGTGTAAAGGCTTTTAATTTAGTTAGTGGATGGTCATTTGACTAGGCAAGAACACAGAGAGGTCTGAACTGCACTACATGTCAGACTAGGAAATCAAGCACATCACTGCAGGAGAAATAGGTCAAGGTCATTGGGGAACATGGATTCTCTGACATGCATGCTAGCTGGGTATTTATAAACAGACCCAGTGGGGAGAAGGAGACCTAGAAACTTGCTGCGCCCTCCTAACTACACGCATACTTCATGGAAGAGGATGCAGTGCACCACAGCTTTCCTCCCCTGATCCTCTCGCTTTCTCGCTGTCCATAAATCAAACATTTCATGCAAACCTTTGCCAGAGGCATTAAACCTCTGATAAAGAGAGCAGCACCTTAACAACTCAACCCTTCCTTAAAATTCCAGTAAGTTGACAGCATGTGGGCCATAAACAGGCAACGGCTGCACAGATGTTAGAGGACTGATAAACCGAGGGAGGGATGTTAGCAAAGCGCTCACCTAATAGACTCATTCAGTCTCTGTCACTGTGCATCAGCGGTTGTTTAAAACTTGTTGGGTTTTGTCATCTTAAGAAAGCAGGCATTGTGCTTACATCTCAGTCATGCTGTCGGGCAGGTTGGCTGGAATGGCAGTGAGACCTTTGCCTCTGCAGTCCACAATGTTGTTGCTGCAGGTACACATGGCAGGACACGAGCCTCCACCGACGCTGCACGGCTGCGGGCCTGAAGACTCCTGATGACCTGGATGGAAATGTTGACAAGGGGAAACAGGGCACGAGGCCGGAAGAGATGAGAACAGAGAAACGAGCAGCGAGCACAGGTGGGTTTAGATGGTCTCGACGACGGCAGCAGGGCTCAGGATTACAGCGTGAGATTGTTTGACAGAGGGGATTTCTGCGGTGACATGAAGCAGCTCTTGAACTCGAGGGCTCAGACTCTTCCCCCGCTGTTCATGTCATCAGGCCTTTGTGCTTTATAAACTCGATAGCAAAACACACATCTCTTTGGATGTGCTGACATTCTGAAGAAGAAATGAAATATCCTCCTGGTGACTTTAATATAGAGCTGTACATCCTTGAGAATCACTGGGCAAGAAACTAGGTTATCCATCAAAGGGCACCATATGCTGAGAGGAAGGGAAAGACAAGAATAATAGAGTTGCCGCAGCAATTGAAGGTCTCCCAATAACATTCATTGATCTCTCTGCAGTCTGCGTTCGAACTCATTCAATTCTGCACATCCGCCCAACCTCCACAGCTCCCCTTCCTTTTATTTCTTTTGTTTTTTTATGAAATGCTTCAACTTTTTAATTTGCATACAAAGCACACAACGCATCGAGCTGCCTCCAAAACCCTGTTCAAATAGCTGCGGTGCTGTCAACGACGTGGTGAAGAGCAGGCGCGTGTGCTGCCAGCGCGGCGCGTTTGGTGTGTGCGCGCAAGCCTAACCCAGATAAAATGAATAAAACAGACTTTTAAATGGCCTCATTTACACAGCATTACTAATCTGAGTTTCAAAACATGAATATTTGATGACCTTCCTATCTATCGCTCAGCTTAGGTGGAAAATGTAGGAGAGTGAGTGAAGGGGGATGGTGAAAGTCAGAAGTCCTTACTCCCGAAAAAAGATTGACGCCTAACCATGACATCAGCAGCTGTGGCTACGAGCCAAGAAGCATCTTCACGCGTCTGGCCAATTATAATGAATTATCTGAAAGAGACAAGATGCTCTGACAAATCTGGGAACCAGGTAAACGCGACAAATATCACAAAGACAGCGAACTGACGCTTGCACGGCTGCTCAACCCACGTGTTCGGAGGCCCTGTGATCTGGAATGGCAGAGGTTTGACAGATCGGGGATCAGGTGTAGGGCAGAGAAGAACTCCCTTCTGATCTAACACGGCACATTTGACAGCCCTGGGATCCGGGAGAGGTCGGAGCACAGCTGGAATGGCCTGCACGATGACAGCTACCTGACAGGTCTTCTTGAGGTGAAACAGTTTGATGTATTCTGGTCCCTCATTTATTCTAATGCTGTTTTCTCCATTATCTCTTTTCTCCGCTCTCATCTCGTCTTTCTGAAAGTTTCATCACACAACAGTTGGGTTCATGTGTTTTCTCATTGTTTCCCACCACAGCTTAAGCAGTTGATAGCTCATCGCTTATTTCAAAGACAATTTTATATATTATTCCCGGGGGGCAGTAATTTAATACAAAGACATTCATTTTCTGTCATAGCAGCTGAAATTGGCACAAGCAGCTTATAACTCTTAATTTTATCCCTTGTAAAAGATGAAGGGGAGAAAAGAGGGGGGATGTTTTGGTCCATAAAATCCCAGTGGAGGCCACTCAGACAAGCTACAGTCACTCTAACCTAAACAAGAATCAGTGGATTATGAGTAATTAGAATGGAAGTAAGCTAGCAACGGCATTTACGGAAGGTAAGAGCCATGTTTTTGCTGATTCTGTCAAAGGGAGCAAATAATTGCAGGATTTTTTTGTAGAAGCTGATGTTTCTGTTCATTGTCTGAACATAAACAGTATTTCTTTGTAATGAACGCTTTTGGTTGCTTTTAAAGTGGGAAATGAGCTGCTGGTACATGGGCCACAGTCCTGTAACCAATAAAAAAATAAAAGCCAAACTGTTGAAAATGATACTGTAAAACGAAATATTTGCTCCAAATTGTTATTTTTTTTTATTTATTTGTGCCCTTTAACATTAACTACAGTTAGTAAAACTCCTTCACATTGTACATTGTTTCAATTTTAATGTGAACTTTAAAGCTGACTGAAGGCAAACAACTGCCTGGAAAAAAGTTATTTATCTAAGTGAAGCAGTAAACATGTTGCTCTGCTCATTACTGACAGAAATGTTCAGCGGGGCGACTCTTTCCAGGCAAACGCTGGGAGTGATCAGTCAGTGAGTCGAGATGCTTTGAACGCTGCAGTATTTCATTGTAATTTGCAACAGCCTATAACACACTGTACCCCACTTTCTAACAACACAGCGCCACCCCGTCCCAAATCCCCCGCAGGTGGCCTGGCCTGGTCACAGCACAAACGAGATGCGGGCCTAAACGAACAGCACTGAACATTAAAATCCAAACAAGAAAAAGTTCTGCGCGTATGTATGTGTGTGTGTGCCAGCAAGTTGGTCCCTAATGAGTCCTTTCCTTTGAGTTCAAGCTCTGGTCAGTCTTGTAGTCAAGAAGAAACTGGGAGTATGTGTTTGCATGAGTGTGTAAGTTGTGCGTAGGGGAGGCAGAAAAGCATAACAAGGCTCTATGATCCTGTTGTGAACGTGACAATTAGCCTTTAACTCCTGACAGAATCAACCAGCTTTATTAATTAACATAGGGTTGCAGTGAAAATCCTACACAACAGAAGCTACAGTAACATCAGCATAGTCACACAACAAGCCAACTTTCTGTATCTGGATCCTACCATAAGCCCAAAGTTTCCTTCCCATCCCCTGCTTCCCTTCTCTATCTGGAATAGTTCAACTCCCACGCTTTGAATCTCTTTCCCTGGGCGATAAATAGTTAATGATCTGTGCTGTCACGCCGTATGGCTGCATAAAAATCACAACCCATGAAGAGAGAGAAGGACACAGACCCACAAACACACACATGTAGACACAAACACCCCTTGCAGCTGGCGTGGAGAGCGACAGCCTTATGGGGAGTGGAGGTTCTCATGCTGTCTTTTCATTGTCCTGATATGATTTTTTCCAACGTGTGCCACGCATACACAAACACACACGGCGAGAGAGAGAAACAGTCACGAGACTCTCTGTGTGGAGGTGAGAGGTCATGAATAATGACGGCTGAGACGAAGGTAACTATCAGTGGGAGATGCTGCTGCTCTGTCTCCGTGTTTTGGACATATCGGGCATCTTAGAGCCTGAAAGCAAGATATACATGAAAGGTCCAGAGGAGAGCCCTGGGGTTGCCTGAGGCCGCGGAGCTGTCAGGTGAATACACTGACACAAAAAGCCAGTGGATAAGGACAGAGAGGAATATCTACAGCAAGGTGGAGCAGTTTGGGGTAAAAATGATCTTATCAGGGAACAGAAGTCAGAGATGCTGCATTGATGTTGGACCTGTCACCTAAAACATTGATTATGTTATTTAAGTCTTACCTGAGCAGCTGAATTCGTGTTTCTGTACTTCAGCCACGTTCAGCCCTCTGAGCTCTGGAGGGCTAGTACACTGGGTAAATAGACCGATAGTAGGCCTCTGTCTGAGCCACTGGGCCAACCAAGCAAGGTGACAGTCACAGTTCAGATTGTTGGAGTGCAGGCGGCTGTTGGAGGATTTAAACAAAGAGGCATTTAAAGATCTTCTCTGCCTTCCCTGCTATCAAAAAATATATATATATATACATATACCAGGCAAAGGCAGAATTAGCATAAAAAGTGGCTGTTCTTTCCTAGAACTCATCCCATGCATGTGGCGAAACACACTAAATGATACGCTGCATAGATGATTGTAAATGGCACATGCTAAAAAGGAAGAACACTAAAGTGGACTTTTCTAAACCCAACGCTCCACGGTATTCCTGGAATGCCGTGCCTGTCCAGAATAACTCTTCCTGTGGTGGCGGTGGACCTCTGGAACATGTATGCTAACTTGCAAACCCATGTGCACAGACACGTCGTGTGCACACAAACAGGAGAGCTATATAATATCACCCCACTGGGAGAGAGGAAACCCCAAAAAGCTACCACAAGAACGGTGGAGTCACGGCTCTGAGAGGTTAGGCATGCATTTTAATTTGTTCATAATTTCAGAGTTAGTAATCACGTACAATGCACAATACACAATACACAATAGGCTTCCAGGGCTATTTGCATCTATCTGGGCCAGTTGTTGTTGTGTGTGCTTTAGATGGAGGGGATAATGGCCCCTGGCGTTGCTACAGACCCCTCTGTGGTGCTCTGTGGTTATGGCTGCCTCCCAGCACAGCCTGGAATGACAGAACCTACAGTATCTACTTCCAAAGAGATTATATAGGATTTCTGCCCTTTCTCCGCCGTGCCTGCATGCGCATGCTTTGTTTTAAATGATACCTGCAGCGAGCATAAGAAAAGCGTGATGGAATAATTGCTACTTACAAGGTCCGTAGTTTGGGCATGTGGTTGAAGCTGGAGACCGAGATGCTGCTGATGTTGTTGTTGTTCAACGTTCTGACAAGCGAAGAGAGCAAACAAACTTGTTATGTAGTCAATTCATTGTATGCTCATACAGCGAGACTCCATCTGTTTAAATCCTTCCCCGCTTCTCTGTCTCCCTGTTTTCTTTGTGGCCCCCCAGCTCATTGAATGCAGACGGGAAGCCCTCACACCTCCCACGCACGCAGACAGTAATAGATGCAACTATGCTCGTACAAGCTTGATCACAAATGCCCCGGCCTGTATTTTGAGAAGCATACAATACACACACACACTTGCATGTGTTTCCCTTGACCCTGGAGCATCAGCTGCAGCCGGAGAATCGGGTCATTCCAATCAGCCTAATAACCTTTTACCATATTTCAACGTGCCGCCCCCTTTCTAACACAACCTGTCCCTTAAAACCTACTCCCCCATGACGACAACCCTACCACTACATCTGCAATCCATCTACTCCATGAGCGAATCCTGCTCTCTCCACACCCGAACCCCCACAAACACACATGTACAATACAGCCTTTCACTATACAAACAACACGGCTGTCAAAATGCCATTGTCCCCCAGCCGGCACTGTTAGTCTACATTGTTTCAGGTGGAGAGCTCGAACAGAGGCATGTGATTATGATTTTTGACAAGGGATGATTAATTGAATGTTAAAAACTGGTCACCGATGCCTTCGGAGGGGGATTTTTCAGTCAACATGGTTGGAGCTCTCCTGTCAGATGGCCTGGCCAGGGCTGGATGGGGTGTGGATGGAGGTGGAGGAGGGGTGGAGGGTGTTAATGTGATGTAGGGAACCGCTGCTGTCAACTGTGTGGAACAATGAGTTAATGGAGCTCGGTATTATGATGCAGACCCCCTCATGAGGCTCGCTGGGAACCAAGGCCACACTAATTAAAGGCTTGTGTTAGGTGTATATATTAGCTCTAGTTAATAGCACGTCTGAATTAAATTGAATGCTTTAATGGAATGATACAGGGTGGGGCTTGATAAATAGCATCACTTGAGACACTTACAGCACTTCCAAACCTCTCAAAGCTCTGAAGGCTCCATCCTCGATGCAGCTGATGTGGTTTTTATCCAGCTGACTGCAGGACACACAGGAGAGATGGAGGCTTTGTTACAACAGGCACATACACAATCCGTGAGCCTAACCCTGAGTGAGGGCCGGTTGTAATCACTGATACAGTAAGTAGATCACTGATGGACTGTGGTAAATCAATGCTGCTGGAGTCATTTCAGCTCGTCTCACCCCACGAGCAGGAAAAGAAACTGGATGCATCTTATAAATACGTGTGAATGGGTAAATACGCAAATCGTATCTGCTACGTGTGTGCGTGCAAGGTAGATGTTATCCTCAGGTATTACAAGTTCTTAACTATCAGCACCTCTAAAGCTGGAACCAGCCTGTTAATCCATCCGTTGTTTTACAGCTAATTAATCAGCAACAATTTGGATGAATAATTAATAACATTTAAATATCTAATCAATAATTTAATGTCTCTAGCTACTCAAATGTGAATTTACGTGGAATTCTGTGAAGGTATAATGTGTTTTGTTGTTACTCACAGGTTTTTGATGTCTGTAGCTCCTCTGAATGCTTTCCTGGGGATGGACTGGATGAAGTTCTCGCTCAGATCTCTGTGGACGCATCAAGCAGGCATTAGTGACACACAGCTAACTGTTCGATTGAGCAGGATGTGCGTTCTTTAGAAACGCAAAGCAATTTGCCCTCCGGTCTTCAGAATTTCTTCTCTATTCGGTCCCAGTCCCCCTGCAACAGCGCAGCACAGGGTGCAGAACAAAAACCCCAGAACCTTTTGCCTCGGCAGGGTGTGCAAACCCCTAAGGTGTGGTTCTGCATGTCGAGCTCCAGTCACAGCTTTACAGTAGCTGTATTATTCATTGTCGCTCATGCTGCAGTTTGTCATCTGTGCCGTGAGCCTGCCTAGTTGTAATTAGCATGTAAATGGTGATCCAACCTCATTCAGAGCTGTTCTGCTCCTGCAGGGCACCACCAGAGAGGCCTCTACCACCAACCACAGCTCAGACACACACAAGTACCTATGCAGCCCGTAGAGAGGCTAGAGCACAACAGCAGAATCTATGAAACTACACAACAGAATCGCTCTTCATACAATTTTAATGACTATTTCTTATTTCATGTTCATGTACACCACAGCACGCAATCTCATGATGCCGCCACACTGACAAAACTGCGTGTGGTAACGTTAAAATGAGTTCCCAAGAGTCCTGCGACACATCAGTCACACAGTGTCCCCAGTGGTTCAACTTTTCCAGAATTTTCCACCGAATGAATATTGCACAGACATTGTTTTAATGGGATACAATGGGAGCAAAACACATCATAGCGGTTGTGTTGCGCAATCCGACTAATGAATGGGTGGTTGTGCTGCAGAAATTAAAAGAGCGCTCAGCAGGCCACTGCAAACGCACCACAATTAAGAAAGGGAATTTGTGTGTTTTTTTTATTGCTGTTCTTTGACTATATTAAATCCAAGGCAACTGTTGAATGTTTACCAAAATACATTGCTTTTGCTTAAGCACGCACAACTTAATATTGCATGGGACACAAATGCGTGTGTAGTGACTGGTGCCGCAGAGATGCAGCTCTATACTGTAACGTTTTGGGTTCTGCCTCATCTTTATAGTGTCACGCAGTGGCAGACGACTGGAAATGACCGAACAGTGTAACAAGCTCCTTAGATAGTCTAACGGATAAGCAGCGCCATTACCTTTAATAGTAGCGTAAACATTATATTTGTGCCATATAAATTAAAATTAAAAAATTAAAACTGCAATATACCTGCAAATAAATGATATGTGCAAATACACTCATCAGTGGATAATGAACATAAATATTCCATCTGTTTGCATAATCTAATTTTATCATCTGAGTTCCTTTATTCCCTCAGAGGATTTGAACAACATCTGCTTTCACCATGATTTTCAGGCAACTGAAGCAATTACACAACAAGGATCTATCGGTTCTGTCAGGCAGCCATATTTTGCAGGCTCATATCCCCAACATCAAACCAACTCGATGCCTCCTCGCTGTAGCAGGCATGGCTGCCAGAGCAGTTGTTCTCCCTCCAGCTCCTTTGTTGTATGCCTTGAAAAACACAGCCTGAGCTCAGAGCCTGGAGCTGAGTCAGTCTGGCTCCTCTTATCAAGGCGGCACCATGTGAGCGGAATGCTTTTGGTTTACCTGGCCCTTCGCTCTATGATGACTAATTAGTCTTCTCACCTTCTTCTCACCTTCCTGTAACAAACACACGGAGCTGCTGTAGCGCTGGATTGCGCAGACACGCTCCTAATGACTTCTCCCCCCCAGACACGTAGAAGCAGAAGTGCTTTATGTCTCCTCTGTGTGTGTTCACTCCTGGGTTATGATAAGAAATGATAATAGATTGTTGTGCTAGGGCTGCACAGCTGAAAAGCCAGAGGCTACAGTAGGTGCAAGGAGAGGAAGAAAGTCAGAGAACTGGAAACCGGCATGAAAGGCTGGAATGCAGGACGAGGCTCTGACAATACCAATACAAAGGTACATGTGCAAGTAGTAAAATGAAAGCTCTAGGGTAGAATCCACACTCTAAAACCCCCATAATCCTGTTACCACGCTATAACACGATTGGATGGAGTGATCTATACGCTCCCACTTATAGTGCCGTTTGATTGGATTAGATGGTGAGGTCGTGGGAGGTCATTTTATAACTGTAGGTCTGTTCTGGGACAATGCTTGCCTAAAAAAGCCCCATGACAACCCCAAACGATGCCATTCATCACTGCCTTTCTGCCATTTACTTATATTGCTGCTCTGCCTCTGCCTCTTCCTTCTACTTCTCTGTCACGTCTAACAGAATAATCACAGTGGTCACGGTTTGGAGTCTGCAGTCTTCTGCGTCCTCTAAGGATTTATCGACGTGTTCAATTCCTACGGGAGCCAGAGCTAAATTAAATTTAGCAATACTACATTTCTGCATTTACACATTCTCAAAACGGCAAACAGGACATTTCTGTGGGAGACCATGCTGTACTTTACATAGTCTGTGGTTACCCCTCGCTGGTATTTTCTAAGCTCAGGCCCGACTGTGTTGACTCTGACATATTTGACATTTCTGATTAGTTTGGGGGCAGATTTTCAGGGAAGCACTCATCCCTTCAAAAACAGGCATAATTATGTGAGAACAGTCACCGCAGCAGGGGGGTACTGGCCACCGCAGCCTCTATCAGCTAACTAACACATGACAGTAAATCTATTGTTACAGCCCTTCGGCAAATACTACCACAGAGCATCACTTAAGAAGATGCCCAAATATACTTAAGACAACCAAACTGGCATGACATGAATGAATCACCCAGCACAAATGTCTCCTCTTAAGAATCTGGCCAGTACACTCAATATAGTTTCAGAATGACGGCACCTCAAGGTAACTGGCTTGTAAAGTACGGCAGCAGCAGAGCAGAAGCAGAAGCGCAGATAATAACCTCCAGATTCTGGCTGCACAGGTCTGTTCAGAGTGAAAGGTTCGATGCCGACCGTGTGCTGTGGAGACTAGCCTGAGGCGCGGCCGTGGTCTCAGACCTTTGGGCATCTCGCGGAGTTTGGTAACGATGTCAGAACGGGGATTTCTGTTTCTTTATTTGCCGCGCAGCATGCCTGCCAGTCCACCAGCCCTGTTCATTACAGGTGCGTGAAGCGCTGCCTGCCTGAGCGAGAGTGAGTGTTGAAAAAGCCTAGTCCTGGTATGGATTTACCTTAATGCACTACACACTTCAAAGTGGGCAGTGAGTTCATTAACATAGCCCGGCTCTCTCTAGGTGATGTTGCTCACAGTTCATTCCCGTTGTAGCCCTAATGACGCGGTAACACATGTTTTCAGGTGTGTCCTCGCCATATGATCCGTAGCCCCACGCACGCTGCGGTCAGGGGATGGAAGGTTTCACTTATAAGGCCTCAAACAATTAGATTGTTTAGTCATGTAAAGTGTTCTGACAATAAACTTAGCTGCTGATATGCATGTTTACAAGAATCCCTGCAGAGCCTATATTTGGGATAATTAGCGACGTTATCAGACATAGCTCAAGGCGCCTGGTCTGGAGATTAGCTGCACATTAAAGCTAATGTCTGGTTCCTGTCTGATTCACATCATTAACCTCTGATCTCTATCGCAGCACACTGCACTAATACTGTACTCAGCCCCAACTCTCATCTCAGTGACTCAAATACTTTGAATGGCTGCATAACCGCAGTAATAGGAGGTTTGTCCCGCCAAACAAAAAAGCTGTGTGAAGACACAAAAATACAATTTTGAACCTGTGATAATTAGATCTTTCTTTTATCTTTTTATAGGAGAGCAAAATAGTTTTTGGGGCAGCTCAGCCACATCAGGATGGACTGGCCTTTTCTGGTTACAGCCCCCAGGGCGTCGAGCTTCACATGTGGGAGTTTGTGGTTAAGTACTCATTTCTAACGCACAAATGGACACATGTGCACGCATGTCTCTGTGCTAACACAAACAATTGCCTCTTTCATAGTTTAAAAATTTCATAACCTCTGCTTCCACAGTTGGTTGACAACAGTCGTCGACACAGGGGATCATAAATCAGACGGACTAATCTGATACTCTAATGTTCTGGTTTCTAAGGTTTCACTGCCTTTTAAAGATTTATGTGGACATGTGTACTCTGCCGTGTCTCCTTCGGTGACCTCCAGCCTACTGTCACTGCTTCCTTTGTGCGTCTCGTTGTCTCTGTTCGCACTGCTCCAATCTGGGATATAATGTGGTGATTGTTGTTTAGTTTAAATCCTCGCTGATTTTAGGTGTTAGGTGAAAATATTGCCATGTAAAAGAAAAAAATCTACAAGCGAATGTTTACAATACTGTTGACCCTGAAAGAGACGTGGCTGTTCGGTGCTGTATATCTAAACTAGAGTGTTTGTTGTCTTGATCCCATTACCTGATAAGAAAATGTTTATCTTTGCCTCCATTGCACCATTTAAAGGGGCACAAAAAGACAGAGAACGAGAGGGAATGTGTGTGATTACTTACTCATTAAGGGAGTTAATGAGGTGTGTGAGGGCTGTTAAAAGAATAGCAGTGTGCTGCCGCTAACTGCTAACAACTTTCTTCCTCTCTGTACAGTTAAACCTCACAAATAGACACATGTACATGTATAAACAGCTACGCACAAACTGTGGCCAGTCAGAAACTAGTGACTGAGCCTGGAAACAAGATACGACGGCAGCTTTTAGACCCACGTTGTTCACACTGCGTCTACTTTACCGCACTGGGTCAACATTTGAGTTATAATGAGGCTTTTAACACAGTTTCAAAGTGAAATGTTTAAATGTCATCTTTAACGGCAACACTCAGAAACCTGGAAAACTCAAACATATGTCTTACATTTGACGCGACCCATCACATTTGCCAGAGACTTGCTTCAAGTTACTTAGAAACAGACCGACAGCAGCATGTAGCAGCCCAGGGAGGAAGTAGTAGGTTAATGATGGCTCAATAGAGCTGGGGCGTAAATGAAGATCGGCCCTGTCACAGGAGAACGTGCAGCTGATTCAGCAAATGAGCCAAAGACGTGGCTCAAACTTTCCATGAGAAACGTTTGAAAATACACCGATGAACACCCAGAAAATTGAAAAACAATGAATAACGAACGTGGCTATGTTACTATGCTGCCTTTAGTGTAGACAACGATGCACTATGTCAGGCAGATGAAAAGAGAGGGGAGGTGTTAAAAGTGGGGACTGACATAAAGCGAGGGAGGTGAGCAGGAGTATGGATCCAGGCTGCAGGGCCTTTGGCTGTTTGCCAAAACACAGACGTGTGTGTGTGTGTCTCAGGAGCATCTGTATCAGCCTCCCCTGCCCCTGCTCGCCCTCTCTGTTCAAACCTACACGTTTGACTGCGTTTCTCGCTAAAACGAACGACAACCGTGCCTCCTGGCCACGTCTGCCCTCAGTGTTCTGCGCAGCAACCGGTCCAATCCGGACACTGTCATCACCACTAACTACCATTATCATCTGGAGGCCAAAACACAGTCTCAAAAATAAAATCCTTGATTCATGTTCACAGCAATTATCATGCACACACGCGCAGATGTAGTACGCTAAGTGTGTAAGGTGTTTGTCTAGTCCCTTTGTGGTGGAGATGAGAGAAGGGAGGAGGGAGTTGGATGAAGCTCAGTGGGAGGAGGACATGATAAGTGGGGAAGGGAAAAACTGCTTCTTTTATAAAGAGAGGAATAAGCAGCCTGTTTTAGGAAAACTCACACAAAAACCCATGAGAAAGTATCTTCCCTTCTCTGTCTGCCTTCTAGGACTAAATATAGTCTCTACAAAGAATCCTAATGAAAAACAAACACTGCACTAATTCCAAATGCAGCACGATTCAACAGCATCTGTTTGCCTTTGTACATTTTTGTCTTTTGAAAGCTAATGTCAACAACAGTGCAGCAAAAGTAGTACAAACAGCGAGGGACAATGTTGAGTAGAGATGCGTGTCACCTCACGATGGCCTGTTTTTCCTCTGCAAAGTCGCTTTACTTTCAGGAAATAAGTCATTAAGCAGCATCGTCTCGTCTCCATCGGACCCTACAGCCTGTCAGAGCCCAGCGCTCGCTCATACATTTAACCTTTTGTGTTGTACACATGCTGAAAGCGAGGCCATGCGGGCGCATCTGGAGAGGGTTTGTGATTTATTTTGATGTTGAAAAGCACCGTGTGTCTCTCCCTTTCCCCCGCTCCCATAATACACACACATCCACAAATTGTCTCTTTTCGATCGGTCCTAAAGGGGATTTCATGGATGGACTCTGCTCTAATCATCTACAGCTCGCAAGCCAATGAAAAACACACAGCGCTCCCAGACTGGAACACTCAACAACCACCAAGAGAAAACACAATGTCAGTGGAACTTATCAAGTCCACATGAGCGCTGACTGACATGCACACATACACAGGGAACCAAGACGGAGCTCATTTAACTGTTGCCCACATCTCCTCTTTCACTGTAAATGATTCATGATGTGTATTTGTAAGCTTAGAAATCCCATATGTGCATACATTTGGCCGTGTGCTCTCCTGCCACCCGTGAAGACAAATGAAAGAGTTAAAATGGTGAAGAAAGAAGAGAGAAAATCCATCCTTTCCTCCAGCTCTTGATTTCCCCTAATTTCCCCTATCATTATGGCTACTTGTGGTTCTGAGTATGTCCGAGTCTTTCATTGGCAGCCAGGCTGAGCGAGGGAGCTGGGCTGCCCGGCATCGATCATCAGGAACGCTTAGAGCATCTCTCGCTTGACGGTGGGGAGTGCGATAGCTCCACTTCGCACAGGGACACAGCTGAACTCTGTCTATCCATCAAGCTGTCTGCCTGCTGCACAATGAAAGAAAAGTGTGAGAAGAGTTGAGGGCAATCATGCGCCGAGACAGAAATCATCTCCACTCTGAGAATAGTCTGGGAGTCATTTTACTAGATCGGACTAATGCTGTACATGGAGGGGTGATGGGGGAGAGCAGCCATTTAGAAAGACAACACAGCAAATGTGGGTGGTTGTTCTTTCACACACAAACACAAACACGTGTCCACATACACACTGTGTGGCCCTGCTACACCAGTTAAAGCCTCTCTGTGAGCGGCTGCCTGCCTAAAATGGGGTAAACTGATCCTTAAGATCAGGTGACAGGTCTTCCTGGACGCGCTGCTCTGAGGTCAGTGTTACTGAAACGCGGTGATGTCAGATCCACCACACCTAACCGCAGGCGACTGATACCAGATCAGAGGCCTGTCACTGAAACACACACAATCAGGAGCTATTTCAGTCAACACGTAAACTGAATACACTTCAAGACACTTAATCGACTCCATGCGCTTCGTAAAGGTGCAGAGTTGCATCAAGGAGCAGAGGGAAAAAACAGAGGGAGTACAAGGCTTGATGAATGGTGGCCAAAATGAACCCGTGCATAGATTCTGCTGCCTTTCTCTCTCTGAGAAACAATTACACAACCTCTTCTATCCTCTAGATTCACCGTAATGGAGGGTGAAACCTCCCGCTCATTAGTTTAAACTCTGACAGTCGTCAGCACGCATGGAAAGTATCAGAGGAGAGGAGAGGAGAGGAGAGGACAAAGCCAGAGGGAAGGTTAGCAGAATAGCTACTTTTATATTGTGCTTGTTCTTTGTCCAAATCCCTCTGAAAGCTAAACTTAAAAACAGCCTGAAGGTGTCTGCTTAGATATACACAGTCAAGGACATCTAGTTTAATACTTTGCAAGAATTTTAACTAGTTTAGCTTGTGTTTTCTCGTTTACTGTTCACATTTGGTGCGTATGCGTTGACCTGATGAAACGTTGTGAATGCTTCACTGGAGTGAGTGGGATAATTAATGACCCCACACAAGACAGAGCAATTCATGTCCGTGGCTCTTCCCTCGGTTGCCTATACTACCTTCTGCTCCTCGTGATGTATGGGGCAGGTGCATTGTGGGTGACGTCAAGTCAACAATTCACCCGGGGCATGTATCACCTTATCTTTGCCAGGACACACTCTCATGCACGCAAACGCACAGGCATGCACAAGCACACATCCACCGCTTTCACTCCCACGCGCGTTATCTTAACGCAACAAGACAGCAGCGTAATCAGCAGCATGTCAGGCCTCTTGTCGCCGTATTGTTGCACTCAAGTGCTTCACGAAATTCAACATGCACATGGCGGGTGGTTGGCGGGAGACGAGAGCAGGTGCTGCACACAACACTCACACAAGCAGAACATGGAGTGTGCTTTACACTGGACGGTGGCTATAAAGCAGGATTTAATTTAAGGCCTGGCATCGGATTTCACCTGTTGCTATAGCACCAAGACACAGACATGAGGCTACATCATTTATTCTGGCCTCTAGAAGAAAAACAAGATTATTTGCCAGAACGAGTAGACGAATCACAGCCGTTGCAGTGACAACACAACATCTCCAGCTGCAATAGCTGTGTGTGTGTGTGTGTGTGTATTTCTGAGGAGTAGAACTGCAGCTATAATATAACCTGTGGTGCAGCTACAGGGGTGATGTGTATAAGCTGCATACAGTAGCGTTTGTTTTGTGCATCGGTGGTGTTAAAGGTATTCCTGGATGGGATCTAAAAAGCTGGCCTGATTCTGGCCTTTGTGTTGCACTCTCATCTCAGACTGCCCATTACACAAGTAAAGGTCAAAGGTTAACCAGTGGTCCTCTAGCACCCCATGGGTGAGCAGATTAAAGAACACAACACTTCCTTCCTGACAGGTGTGTGTGCGTCAGGGGTCAGCAAAGACATTCATGAAGTTGTGAATAAATAAACGCAGGGTCTCACTATGGAACTCTTAATAAATATTACATGTGATAGGAAGAACAGATCGAAAGTCACTTGGGCAGCAAGTCAAAACTCTGCTCTCTGCAAAAGTCAGCTTGTGAGCATACGCAGTCCTAGTGTCATGGTGGGTTCTCAGTCCGAACTGGGGGTGCGAGGCCAGAAACTGCAGAGGTGCTGGTTGCTAGGATACAAAAGGTACCCAGCTGGAATTGTGAGGCTTGAGGGTAGCGTGTGAGTGTGTGTTTTTGTATGCATATTGATGTGTTTGTGTGTGTGTGATCTGTTTGCCAGATAAAAACTGAGGCTGGCAGAGGAAGGAAAGGACAATGGAGTTGGGCCCAGCTGTGCTGCAATGGGTGGGAGTCGTCCTGAGAAAACGGGCTTAACAACGGACAACAGTGACTGCTCTGGATGTTTACTCTGTCATCCACACCGCTTTGGAATATCCTCGTCCTCCCACACTCACAGCCCACATACAATGTAGGCATGTGAGTGAGTCAAGCAAACCTTACTACCACCCAAGAGTGACAGACAAAGACAGCAAGCTGGTGGATATGTACAATCTGTGACCGACCGACAAGATGTTCGCGTCACTTTTTACTGGGACTATTACTGTGGTGAAAGTAGTTCCAGCGAATCCATATACAGAGAACTTTGTGGTTTGTGGATGTGATAATGACTCTGGAAAAAAGATTGCACTGTAACATCTACTTACATGTACTTTGCTGATGCACCTCAGCTAAATGTGGCAAACAGCACAAATAATGTCTCAAGTAAAACTAAAAACACGTTTGATGCCACGAAGGGTAACAGTGAAAATATATCTGCTTTGAATAGAAATGTTCACCAAATGACTGACAAGGATTTTGCTTTTATTTTTTATTTGTCTGTCATGTCTTCCATCCCTTTCCCATTTTGTGAAATGTCACATAAGACCCTCAAGGTGTTTTCATTAATGGGTGACCCACCTGGAGCAGCAGATGTGAGCTGCAATGCTCAGGAGATAAAGATGAGGCCTGGGAAATCTGAATGTTCAGGGTTAATGAACCCATGCAGAGGTGCCGCCGTAGGCACGGATTATTACCATGAGGTCCCAACACGCAGACACACACCAACGGACCTGCGCTAGAGCAGCTAAAGCTTTGTCCAACTCTAACGGTACGTCGAGTTGAATCAATACAACAGCTTCTAGGTGCGTTTCAGCACAACCGTTATAAGTCATCCTGGCAAGTGTGTAAAGATAAATATATCCCTGCAGGAAGGAAACAGACTTTCCCTTTTCTAACAGGCACAGTCTCACACAATGGAGAATAAAGCACATCCATCACCATCTACAAGCATTAGCATAAAGACTGATTACTCCCCAGAGCTGCAAGTTGTTTGGAGTAATGAACGTATGCCAGTACAGTTAACGCACAGTCACCAGCCAGATGAGGCCGATACCCTGCGATAAATTAGGAAAACAATGACAGCTGTGATGGATAAGTGGGAACACAGTGGCTTTTTGTTCCATATGTGTCAACACTGAGGTCCATTCGTTCAAGTTGAACTACAGTAACGTGTAACTGCACTTACTTGTCTGGCAGCATGTGTTATTGAGTGTTCCTGGAACTACTGGATCATTTTTGCTGACCTAGAAGGAGGGGTTGAGAGTATGCATGTATTTTTGTGTTCCCCCCCCCCCCCCCCCCCCCCCCCCCCCCACGAGGAAGCTGGGTGTCACAAAGCTAGCCTGGCACTCACTAAAGGAGCCACTGCCAAAGCAGAGGGCATGAAATTAAAACTCGCCACCCAGGAAAGAAGCAGGGAAATGTCAGAGGAAAGTGGCGACGGAGGGGCAGGAGAGGAGGACAGGAAACAATAGACAAGCAAATAGGATACAAAAGAAATTCTAAGCACATTCGAAATGTGCTGCGCATTAATGAATCCTGCTGAATTTCATCTATCTGCGTCAAAGAAAACAAGAAAATTCTGCAATTATCGAAAACCCACAAGAAAGTTCTGCTGACCCTCCGAACCTCAAGCCATATATTTTCGTACGGGCTGACTTATTGCCAGACATACATTTGGTTTTTGTTTCTAGTGATGGCAATAGATCATCCCTCAAGTCTAGACTTAATAAACACCCAAGCTGTGCACAGATGTGGCATTTACACACATGCATACTCCATGATGCACATATATGTAGACTCCAGCACTTTCAACTCTGACCTCTGACGAACAGAAGACCCCTGGAGGCTAAGATAGATGTGCTAGACACAGGGAGTGTGTGCGTGTGTGTGTGATGGTAAGTACACATTTGCGCGCTTACCTGGCACTTCTACATCCTGTAGCTGAACTGTGCTATTTATTTTTCTTTGGTGTATTTTACTGCTCTGTGCAAATCACCCCCCACTTACCCTGAACATTGGTACAGAGAAGGTGTTTATTGAGAAAATAAAGCACACGCACACGGCTGGGAACAGCCAAGCGGATGTCCTCTTCCTGAGGTTCCTATCTCACCCTAACCATGACCTTTCACCCCAGCTTTGTGAGTCAGGCTGGGAGGGCCCTGAGCATGACCGATCCATTAGACTCCTCTGACAAGGATGAGGATGACATCTGAACCCTCAGAGGCTGGTGAGAGAGGAGGACGACGGGAGGACGAAAAGTAAAAAAAAAAGTGAATAAATGGCCTGTGAGAGGAGAAGACCCCCTCCAATATTTGAGCGATCATTTTTTAAGAATATGGCTTATTCCCAGGGTAGCTATGTAAATTATGGGGCCAAGATATTGGAAATACTACTATTTTAGCTGAGAATGCAGTGAATTTATTAGCAGTGAACGATGGAAACGAAACAGTGTGTCTAGTCTGTAAGTGAATTATTAAAACAAAATTATAGGGATAAAGTAAGACAATAATTTATCAAATAAAATGGAAAGAATGAAAGAATATGATGTTACTGCATTTCTCTGCCATGTTTGTATTACTGATACGAAAATGTGCCATGAAATGTAGATAATAAATACATAACATCATCTACTCATACACAATCCCAGATGCAGGGATGCATCTTGTCAGAAGAAGTTCAGCAAAGTGTCACCAGACAGCAGAGCAGCTCCAGCTACAATCAGACGTTTCAAAGGAAATAAAGGAGGAAAAAGGAAGGAGTGGTTGTGTAGTGGGTGAGTGGGGGCTGAGGAGGATGGGACTTTATGGATGACTGAGTGAGAGTGACAACCCTTCTGGAATGCTATTGTCTGCATAGGCTAATATTTGCTTTAGGATTTAGCTTTTTCCCCTTTTCTTGTTTGCTGTTGACGGGAAGGAATGAAAAGGCAGATCGCCAGCAGGTTACCTAGTAGCAAGACCTATGGGCATGCGAGTGTTTGTGCAGCCAGCAGATTCCCAAGTGGTGAGCAGCGACTGACACTATCAAGTGTAGAAATCTTGTTTGCTGCTCAGAGCTTGCAGGTTCTCTCCCATTCGCTCAGCGCAGACACAGAAGGCAACAAATACGTGCAAGACAGTGATGGAGCTATATAAGCTTCTTGCACATGCTGCCAAGACTGTGTCCACCTCCCTCTCCTCCTCTCCCCTCTCTCCCCTTCGCTCCTCTCCCCTCCTGGGGTGTCAGGGGTTGCAGCAGCCTGGGTGTCTGCCTGCAGGCTGGTCTCACAGCAGGCCAGTCACAGTGGCGGCACTTTGATGTCTTTGTGGTGAGACTTTGTGCCTCACGTCCACGCTCATTAACTTTGTCAATGACAGATCAATGTGAGTCTGCAGAAGGCATCCCTGTCTCAACATTGCAGACTATTCACTATTCTGGGTCTGAGTCTTGGTTTAGCTCTGAAGAAACACCCAGCACAAGAGGAGACTAAGCAATTATTCGCTCACACTAGCACAAACCTAACAAGAGTCACCCCCTCATGTGTGCATAGAGGATATTGCTCTACTTAACTCTGGCATCCCGGCTTCCTGCAGCTTAGTGTTCACAGACAGCAGTAACATCTCTTTACATCCTGCAGTTCCCTGTTTAATGATTAGGAGCTAATCTTTTTGCATCCTAACGTCAGTCAGACAAGCTAGAGCCATGAGAGCCATTCAGGCCTGTCTCTCACAGAAAGACCTGCGTTGTTAGGACTATACCACCTTGAAACAGCTTCTTGAACCTTTCCTCTGTTTTATGTTTGTCTATTTATAGCCGTTGTCTACAGCTTTATCCTTTATTGTTTATGTGGGAAGCAAGAATCTGTCTTACTGGTATTTACTCAATTGTATTTACTTTTGTTGTTACCTTTGCTCAAATGTGCTTCCATGTCTTATGGCTCATCATACGTAGACACAAACCAGTTGTCAGATGACAGCGGACATGTATGTGTGCAACGTAGATGCACACAAACAAACAACGGCAGAGGGATCGTCTGAACTCGTAATTACAACCACTGCAGCATTCCAAATCTGTATTCCTGACAGACAGCCCATTTCTACCTCTTTCTAGCCTATTGTCTTCTTCCAGCCTCCATTTTACCCTTTGCTTTAGCGGCCTAGAAATTAGACGTACAACAATGAAACTGTGGGAATCGTGCGCGCAACAACTGGCTTCGCTGCGACACACTCGATCGGTTCCTTTACCGCTGGGAGAAAGTTAAAGTTCAGGTTTTGTCTAGCAGGTAGGCAGCCGTGTCTCCTGAGGAGAAGGTCGCCTTTCCTGGGAGAAGTAATGATATGTTAGGACGGCCCGCAGAGCAAACACAGGAACCGTTAGTCAGTGCCACACACTGTTTGGCTACGCTACTCAGAGCTTGTGTCGTGCCCGGGCCTGCGGGGATACCGGGGGTAAATCTTTTCTCCGCTCCACCACTTCCTCTTGTTAGAATCTGCCCAAATCCTGCCTTTATCACTGTGTTTGCTCTGCTGAGCTCACTAATGCTCTCCAGCCTCCCTCACAAGGTAGGTGTTTATATGCATGTGTGTGTGTTTGCTTTGGCCGGCACAGTAATGGTTCCCATCCCTTCACTATCAACATGGATAGAATGGGAACACACACTTAGAGGCTCAAAGGACAGACGTGTTCCTGGAACGGACTGACAGTAGAGCGTGCATGTGTGTGTGTGGAGTGTTGTAAACAAGCGCTGATGGTCTACGGAGAGCTGCTCTCATTTCAAACATCATTTATTTATTAGCCCCCTGTGAGGGACACACACACATCCACGCACACGCAGAGTGACAGAAATTCGCCCGTTTACTCCACCATGCACCAGTGATCAACCTCATTCCCTCACCCTCCTCGTTCCGCCCCCTCCCTCAATCCCACCCTTCCTTGAAATTGATGGAGTGTTTTGTCACCCAATGCTGCATTTCGTGCAATATTCATCTGAAGAAGAAAGCTTATCTCATACTCGATGAATTTTCATAATCTACATGCAGCAATGATTGGTAATGAAGGGCTACAAACTTGACAACACACACACACACATGCACCAACAACCCCATTATCCAAGCTTCAGGCAAGCGTTTTGTTTTGTACCATTGGAATCTGACAGTGATTTATGGAGAAGGGGAGTCACACTACACCGCGATACACACAGCGACACAAAGCAAGGTTACTGGCCCAGGCATGGGCACAAAGAAAGGTTACCGCTCCATCAACAAAGCCCCACTGACGACAGGGCACGCTGTGGTCGGGGGTCAACGCCACACAGATGCAGCTCACTAAATGAATGTATCGGCCTTCAGTGACTCGTCTGGATAAATTCAATGAATATGAATCCTTCTGCTGAGAGCTCAATGATTCCTTCATGGCTCCTCCAGAACCTGCACGGAGCTCGATAAAAAACAAAAGTGACTTTGCCAGAGTCACGCTGAGTCCAAGTCGACGTGTCGGCTTCAAGAGTCATTTTCTGATGCATTACCACCGAGGTTTAGTTGGTGGTGAACTGAAGCCAGGCCTGCTTCCTTTCCTCTAGCATGGGCATGTTCTCCCTCACAGCTCAGGTGAGGATGTCACTTTCCCTCTAACCCATTACGAGTTTTTAGAACACAAGGCAACAATTTTGTTGGTGATCTGCAGGAATTTTTACCCCACAGCTAGATTTAGAACACACACATGCAAACACTGCAGGACTGAGCTGACTTTTTCTTTTCTGCAGTGATTCGCTAAATGCATTCTGGGTGCTGCTCATTTGTTGCTGCTCATGTTCTTGCTGGGACTAAACAGACAGCTGTGATACACAGGTTGACTCTGACTTGTCAGCAGGCCCAGAAAAAGAGGAAGGAAGAGATACGGCAAGTAGGACAGACAGATTAGAGGCAGGCGCAGAGGGAAAAGTTTTCTTTCCTGACTTGCGTTAAAAAGTTGGATAAAGGACACAAAACTCAGACTGATGACTCATAGACACGCTGCTACTGTGTCGTCCCTAATGAAGCTTAATTTGAAGTAAAACACTCACTTCTAGTTTTGCTCAAAAGGCTTAGGCACCAAGGAACCTAATGATATTACAGTACTGCACTGTTACAAACATGTTATAGACGATACTGCAGCAGAACTCAGAGAGTGAGGAAGGAAAGTGGGGGGGTAGAGGCCAGAATGGGCCTCATTTGAATAAAAGTTCATTTTCTAAAAATATTCCTGTGCGTTTTGCTCATTTCACTACTCGTACGCTCTTGATGAGAGCTTCCACTTCGGCCACAATAGTATAGTTTGTGTGTGTTTGGTGGGGGTTTGTGAAAGCCACTCCAGGGCTCTCCAAGGCTGGCCAGCCGCGGCTAGCTTGACGACTGAGGATCGGAATTCAGGAGGCCGGTTGACAAAGGGGGTCTCCCCTGGTGTGTGTTTTACAGAACGAGAGAAACAGTCTAAATGGAAAGAAAGGCCAAGCAAAAACGAGAGATGGAAGCCAGAGCAGGTGTGAGCTCCTAAAAACCTGTACCGGGAGGCTGAGAGACGCGTACTCAGCGCTGCGCGGTGGCAGATACAGTTCCTCCTTGTTCGTCTAATTTTGTCTTTCAGAGTGATGAGGTAAGGCAGCTCGTGTTACACATTAATTATGTTTTCTTGGGTCGCTTCTCTGCCCCTCACCCCTCGCTTGACTGACAGTTCGGCTGCCTCCTGGCCCAGGCTGTCTCAGAGCAAGGGAGTGGGTGGCTGAATAGGCTAATAAATGATGAAGGAGGGGTTGGTCACACCCCACACTATTGTACTGGCGCTGTCACGCCTGACCCTTAACCAAACACACACACATACATGCAGCCACACACACACTTTGATGGCTAACAATGTGTGCATGCAATACTTGTACATATGCGCACACACACACACACACACACACACACACACACACACCTTCACATCACCTCTGTCAGCCCTGACCCCATACCAAATACCCAGGCCCCCCTGTATCCAAGGTGACCAAATGAGGCCCTAGCTATCGCCTAGCAACCAGGGAACAATGAGCTCCAAGGAAACGGAATGGCTTGAGCAAAGGGCAGGCTATTCTCTGGAGATGGAGGGAGGGATGGAGGGATGGGAGCCGAGGTGGCGAGAGGAGGGGACGAGGGGTGATGGGAATAGTGTTAGGACACATCTTTAACCGTGTCACAAAGAGGGTGCCTGCCTGGGAAACAAGGCTGGGCTTATTTAACCCTGCTGGACGTCTTCGTTCGACTCCGCTACGCTCAGCTCACTTTCACAACTACAAAAAGAAGGGAAACAATTTGAATTCTACGTTTTATCCACCCCAGTCACCTCTGTTCATTCGCACAAGTGTGAGGGGAGCCCAGTCAAGCCAGGAAGGCAGAAAGGAGGAAAAGATAACCATTATGTAATTCAGCGTTAAGATCTCCACAACAGAGACGTAAGAAACATATCTGTGCTACGCTGTGCAGACTGATTCTGCTGCTCCACGTTTCCTACAATCATCTGAGGAAACGTTTAACTGATGTAATTGTTGACACCAACATCCCAAGCTTTGACTTTACTCATGCTGCGAAATCAAGCTCGATCAGTTTCTCCATCTTTCTGCCGTTGGAGGAGCGAGGGTGTTCACACAGATGTATCACCATCTTTTTGCATTCTATATCCAGAAACACAGGTAGGAAGGTGAATGAGGGTGAGATTGCCGAGGGGCCAAACGCAGCATAACGACACTCTGCCAATTCAGTCTCCATAGAAACTATTAGGATACTATAAAAAGACAAAAATCAGCCCACCCAGCTATCTCATGCTCATGCTGTAATGATTCCATCGAGGTTACATATCTATCTATTGATGAGGCCTGTACTATGATCTCTTGCCAAGGTTTCTGATAGGAAAAACAACTTGGGTCCCACCTCTGGGCGATAGAAAAGCTACAATTTCAAATTAAAGCAGGTTTACCAATTAACCTACGTAAAATAAGTGTTGAGGACTGTTCGGTTTGTTCGCTTGTTCATGTGAATGACCTCCACTCTTTTACAGCTGTGGAGTGGATCCTGTGCATGTCCACTCTACACACACACACACACAAACTTCTCATTCTTTTGCTCTAAACAAGCTACTTAAACTGTGTATTTTCCAGACAAAATACAAACTCAATCAAACAAAAAAGTTCTTACTTAGGAGGAGCAGCCTAAAAATAGCAGCCACACCGGGAGGTGGCCATGGTAGGAAGCCTGAATCCCTGTCTGTGGGTCTAATGAAGGTGTCAGGAGGAGGGCGAAATAATGGTGTGTGGCTAGGCGTTACGGATTAATAGACACATACACACCCATGCGTATTGGTTTTGGAGGATTTAACACGGGTGGGCCAGGAGGATTTAGGGAGTGGCAACGCTGCCTCTGGGCGAAGATAAATCAAATCAGACTTTAATTAATCATCCCTCTGTCACTTGTTTGTCTCTAGACTTATTCAGATGGCACATTTATGAAGTGTTGACACACTCGGACTACAAGCAGAGAGCTGTAACACTAAATGTAAGAACTTGTGTGTCTGCCACTGATTTCTTGCCTTTAGCATTGTCCTGCTTTAAAGAACCTGACCTTCAGTGGCCTGTAAATGCCGTGAGCAGTCTCTGGGAAAATGTATTGGACAGAGGAATGCTATAACTTTCACTCACTACATTTATTTCTTTGACACAATTGTAGTGAATCTCTGTCTGGGGCACCCTTGACCTCATGGGAAATCTCTGTTATCTAGGTGAGGTCTGGGCCAGGACTGACACACTGTTCTATTCTATGAACCACAGTCCAGTGCTGGCAATATCCTCTCAAACAACACATCTTCCATCCATCAGCTTCATCTCCACATAAAGGGCCTGCAAACTCATTACCACAACCAGGAGCTCACACAGTCCCCCAGCTTTCTATAAGCCAGAGAGGATAGAGATATTCAGCAAGGAGGAAAGAGGAAGGGGGGACGAGAGCTCACAGAAGAGCTGCCATCCAGGCAGCCAGGTGTTAAAGATACAGATAAGATGCAGGAAGGTAGAAAAGGAGTGGGAGGAGAGGGAAGCGATGAGGAAGGCAGGACAGATCAAGCTTAGATGACAGCGAGGAAGTGAAATGTGACAGTAAAAGGGGGAAGGGGGATCATAGAGAGGAAAGGGAAGAGCTGACAGAGGGAGGAGGCTTTCTGCTCCCATCTCCGTGCGACGTTTCATCCTCTGCAGGGTCCCAGCGTCACTTAGGCCTTGGAGTCCAGCTTTGAAGTGATAATGGCGCTTTTGGCTAATGCTTCCTTGCAGGTGCCCCTGGCTCTCTCTCCCTCTCTGCTGCCCAGGCAGCCACATGCATAAGAAGAGATGTGAATCTTTACAGTGAGGCATTTATGCTTTTTTTTAATACCTTCATCTGTCGACCCCACTTACAGGATCCACTCTACTTAATGTCTCCCAGTTACTGTCACGTCCTTATATTACTCTCCATGTTACAGACTTCTAGCTGCTGAAGTTAAATCAAAAATTGTAAACATATACACTGAATTGCTCTGGCTGCAGGCCTGTCTCCATTTACAAGACACAACAGGTAAACACACACTAGATCCGGCTGCATCTCAGATTCAACGCTCATTTTTAGAGGCTTTGTTTGGGTGGAGTAGGTGTGTGCGCCTTTGTGTATACTCTTAGAAAAAAGGGAGAGGAAGGGAATCGATTCCATCCCCCAGCGATTTCCAGCTACACTGTATACAAAGCAAAGCAAGGAGAGACGCCACCTGCACAAACCAACATGCTGTTTCTCACCAAAAACACTATCTCCACAGTAGGCACACACATTCACTGGGGCTGATAAGTTCACTGCTGCATGCTGTGACCGTGGCAGGAGAGGATTGTTACAAGGACACAGATATGCATTTGTTACAGAACTTCAGCTTTTGCTTTTTTTGCTATGGCTCAACATCTTTTTACTGGAATGTGGGCAGTCCCACTTACCTAAGCACACAAGTGTCTTACTGTGAAAGTGGGATGGCTGCAGAGCACGATGTGAGGAGTCCTCGATGCGTTCAAGGCCTCAACCACAGCCCAGTTTATTCTCCAGGTGATGTGCTTGTTTGCAATGTTTCAATAGTCACACAGATACAACCAACAAGCACTGGACTCATTATGGTGAATAATGAGCTATGGGTTAACGGGTTGAGGTAAGTGTTTACATAACTTAGAGTCACAGCTGTTTGCCTGAAAGTTAATGTGCTTAGACAGAAGACTGCCACAAAGTTAACAAGGCAAAGCAGCCAGCCTGAACCTTGATGTGCTTTAATTTGACACATTGTGGACCTTTGATTCGTGTGTTGATCATGCTGTTCAGTAACAGTACTACTATTCTATTACTAACATGCTCTGGGGCACCTCAGCAGTTGCATAGAAAAGTTCCCTCATTTGTCTCAGATTTTCAAAGCTGAGATATAAACCAATAAACCTTTCACCAAACAGGCTACATCATCTGTATTAACCTCATTAACACAGACTGTCTATTATATTATACAGTCAAAGTTACGGTTGGAGTCTGTGGAGCCTGTGGAGTCACAAAAACAAAAGGCCCAGAGGTGTAATAAGCATAAAGCCCTGAGGATCGACCTCCCCACCACAGACAGAGAGGAGACAGTTCACACACATACGCAAATGCACAGAAACATAGCCAGAGGGAAGAGGAAGGAGTTCAACCAATGGCTCCTCTTTCACAGGATAAAGGGATGCAGCTGAAGCCTATAATTACGGGCATACAAACGCAACTAAAAATCCAGGAATCTTTTTCCATCCATCACACCACACTTCTCCCAAGCTGATGGATCAGCTCTCATTCAGGAAATATGACCCATTTCAACAACCATCTCCATCGTTATGCGTCGTCTGCTCACTCAGGAGACGTAAACAGCCCAAGTCTGAGCCCCACAGAGTAAATGCTGCCCCAGCAGCGAGTTAGCAGGAGGTAGGGAAATGTTGTGTGCAGTGGCATTTGTGTTATTGCATGTGTGTCTGTGTGTGAGTGTGTGGAGACATAATTTGCCCTGCAGTTTGTTTGTTTGTTCTTAAATCTGAGAATCTGAGACAGCGCCCGAGGCCACAGGACAGGGCTGGAACAATCATTTACTGTACGCATGTGGGTTTGCTGGCCATGTGCTCTAAGCAACACATGTGCATGTGTAGGGAGTTTTCCTTATTTTTTGCCTGTTTTGGAGGAGGTCAGGAACTATTTCAACCCTCCTCTCTACACTTATGCGACGTGAGGCTGTGTTCGAGTCTGCTTGGTCAGTTTCCAACACCGCTGCTCCAGAATCTCAAGTCCAGACCCTAACAGCTAATAACTGCAGATACAGTCGTCTTCCTGTTAAGCTCCTCACACGCTGTGACGATCCAGAGCCGATAGCCTGGAGCGAAAACCCAGGTCTTGCCCTGAACCGTAACGAGATGGACAGATGCACCAAGTAAGGGAAACACCTATCGTATTGAGATTACACTCTATTACGGCTGTGATGAATGGGCTACGTGTCTTCTTCTGATAGCTGCCTGCGTAACCGTACGCAGTCCGCTAAGCAAGAAGAACAGTCCAACCAGCGCTACATAGGCTGTTGTTTCTGGCTGTGGCTGTGGCATTCCACAAGTCACAGTTTCAAACGTGTGTGTGTTTGCCCGTGCATGAATGTGGGGACATGTGGGCAGCCTGCACTCCCATATGTGTCAGCTCCAATCTGGACCAGGCGAAGCAGGCCCGTCACAGAGGCAAACTGTCGGCAGTAGCACAGAGAGGAGGAAGAGGAGGAGGAGGAGGAGGCCCCCATCGGCAGCACCGCGAGTGAAATCCCTGTCTGTGTATACTCGTGACGGATCTAGACCACACTGTGATGTCTTATTCATGCTGTATCAATTCATAATGACCGCGCCAGTCCCCAGTGTGAAGATGTGCACGAACACACACACACGAGACTGACTGGGACGGTCATCGCAGCCCAACTTGTGTGTGTGCGCATGGTGGCTTGTGCACATATTTGGAGCATCAAAGCTGGTATGAGCGGGTATGTAGAGCAGTGTGTACCAGATGCCGGACACATACACACACACAAAACACCACTGATGTCCCAGCGCTTTACTGTGAATATTTAACAAGCCTCAATCCATCTGTTCAATTATTCATGAGTAAAGACACAGAATCGTTAGTAAATGTAAACACTGGCGTTTCTCTCTCGCTTCTTGCCACGTCTTTGCTCCTCTCTTTTGCACCTCTGACCGTCTCACTGCTTCTTCTTTCACTTTCTTCTTCTTCCGCTAGTATTTTTTTTTTTCTTTCTTTCTCCCTCTCGCTCCCCTTGTGCTGTGGTTGTGAATATTTCAGATGGCGGAGTGGTTTTTAAATTACCCCCTTTTGGCTTCCGCTCTCCTCACATGGTTTGGTCTGCATTTCTCTCTCACACACGGTCCGACTCGTAAAGAAAACAGTGACAAGCCATAAAAGCCACTTTTATCAGCTGACAAGGACAGGGGCAGGAAGAGGGGCAGGGGCATGGAGTTAAGACCAGGTATTTGTCAATTGTCCACCAGGTCAGGTATTCACACCCCTGCAAAGACCGAAACTCTAGGAGTGTATCTATAGTCAGAACTCATCAAGCCTCGTCTTGGAAGTAAGTGTTACTATACAAATATTTATTTAGATTTTAATCAAGGCTCAGTGAACAGTTTTCTGTCCTAGATACGATGATATGTGGTGATCTGAACCTTTAACAAGGTGTTTTCTAGAGTTAGCTTTGACTTGCTGAAGTTTTTGCTGTCACTGTTTGCTTAGTGTCACACAATCCACAGTCAAGAATCAAGATGTCTGACATTGATGGCAAAGAAGCCTCCTGATGAAGACAGCTTTCCATGGGGACTGCTGCCAAGCTGAGGCCCAAACAGTCCGGCGAGGGATAAGAGGAGACCCAGCACGTCGAGGCAGGTCATTCATCAGCAGAGACAAAGAAAAGGAAACGACAAGACCAGCCCGGACCATTAACAGTGTGCCAGACACACATGCATTCACACACACACACACACCACACACACACACACACACACACACACACACACACACCACACAGTATTTCAAAACGGTCACGAGGAGAAAGAAAAAACATTCACATCAGTCTTTCATGCAGTCATATACAGAAAGTCAAAAGTTGAAAGAGTTAATTTGCTTGCTTTGAGGCACAAAAGGTCTTGGAACCAGAGTCAGTTTACAAGCCAATCAATCTGGAGCAAACGAAAAGGGAAGAAACTGCATAGTGAATGGCAGCAAAGTCAAAAACAAGTGGGAATACTGAGCCAGAGAGAAGATTTATAGGTTTAATGATAGTGCACATTATTTATTCTAGATTTCCTTCCCCCCAAACAAGCCTTTCTTCTCTCGCTCAGCTACCGTTCCCTAAGCATCACGCGATCAACAAACAGAAAACACAGCATCCCTCCAATACAAACACAGAGCAGGCAGCTCAGCATCAACTGATAGTTGACGCCGCGCTTTTATCTCTCGTCAAAGCCGTATAAAGAACGTAATCCCGAGTGTGTGCCTGCCACGCACACATTAGCACACAAAGTCGTAACTTAACGCTATTCCATGTGTTTGTGTCTAATTATTGTTATTTACTTTTTCCCTCCGCATTCTCTGGTGTGTGTGTTCATGTGCAAGGATATCACCCAGCCTCTATTTCAGAGAGTGTTTACAGTTTGTGTACATCAGGACAGCTGTCGTCAAGCATGAAAATAAATGATGGTGGAAAAAAGGCGACCCACCCCCCTCTCCAAAGCTTTGCCAGAGCTTTTGCGGCTCCCCTCTAGTGCAGGTACCACCACACCCTTCCCGCCTCACCCTCCCTTTGCTTCTTGCCTCCCGGGGAGATTTTCAAGGGAACACCTCTCCCAACGTCCCCTCACCCAACCCTGTAGTACGGCATGTTACCAAGTAATGGAAAGCAACACCCCCTCGAACAAGATTGTGGTGTTTCAGGCTGTCGTTTGTTGCAGCAACAAGCAACACAGTAATCAAAAGCCACAAAATACCCCTTTTTCTTCCTCATCTCTAACCCCCCATGCTGAAGCCAAACCAGATGCTTCTCCCTGGGGCAGGCTATCAGGCTAACTGCTCAGCACTCCTCCAGCTCTGCTCACCTCTTCTCTGCTTTTTCCTCCATCCCTGCAGTCCCGTCTTTCCTCCCGCTCTCCCACAGCGAAAAGACACTAATTACAGACACTATAGTGAGTAGATTACAGATCTGAGGTGCAGTGGAAGTGGGATGAGAAAAAGTCAGGGGTGGTGGGCTGGGGGCAACAGGTCGTTAACAGTGATGAATGAAACTCTATTTGCACTGTTATTGTTCACTGATGTTCTGGGCTGCTCCTCTCGCCTCTGCGCCGCAGTTCTCATGCCTTTTCGTCAGGCCCATCTATCACAGGCAGCTTTAACGAACTCTAACTATCTCTAATCATCTCTAATCAATTCCAATTATCTCAGCTCTGTCCCCGATGCATTGCTCTCGTATCTCACAGGCACAGGGAGAGGCAGTAGGTGAAGAGGTAAGCTCTAAGTCCGAGGCTCTGTCAAACCTATTGTACCACGTCTATTGTTTATTTTCAACATGAAACAAGTGCATTTAGCATATTAATCATAAAACACGATTATTCCAAATGAGACATTTATTTTTTCTATGTGAGCCACTAGAGCCAAAAAAAAAGATCTCTCCTTTGTAGTGAAAACTCTACCTTGTTAGCCTAATGACTTAATGACTGGGAAGCAAGTGTTTAAAAACTCCCTGCAAACTACAACCTACTGCTCATTTAACAGGCAGCCGTTTATTACCTCGGCTCCTTCTTCCTCTAAACTTTAACAAAGGCAACAGTCTCATCTGCCGTCGCTTCTTTCTCTACCCTCTAGGACCTGTCTTTTTTCTGTTTGTTCCTATCAGCAGGATATGTAAGACAAACAACCTTAAGGTTCGGGAAGCTGTTCTTAAACCTTCACACCAGAACGAGGAAAAAGAGATGGAGGAGAGAGGAGAAGAAGAAAACTGCAGGATAAAAAAGGACAGAAACGGGAAGGGAGCAATTAACCCAGCGTCCAAGAGAAGAGGAACCATCTGGGTTAGTGCTCCACCTGAGGGCAGCAGGCTTTCACATTAACCTCTCTTGTTAGGATCATAAAGGCACCATGACAGGGCACAAAGTGCAAAGACACACACAAGCACATACGCAACCATGGATTCTCTTTCCTTCTATCTCTCTTTCTCGGCCGCCTTCAAGCGCACACACACGAAATAGCAGTGAAAGTCTTCCTCTGGGAGCTGAGAACCTTTTAAGTCCATTAAAAGCTGCTGGTGGGAGCGAGACAGGGCTGTAACCTAACCGCATCAGACTGGAACCAGAACCCGCAGCGTGGCCCGGACACACCGCTCAGGAAAAACACATTAGGAAAAACCTTTGTCTTCTACTGCTGTTCCCGATCCCACGCTACTAGACCTCATTTTTAACAAGCACTATAAGTCTTTCATAAAGTTGTAACTGTCAATCAAACAAAGGCGCCTTGAAGATTGCATTATTTTCAGTTCCACGGCCTCGGTTGGGCGTACACAGCATCCCCACACCTGAAATAGTTCAGGTCCATTATGGTTCCATTTCTGTCCATTCAAGGATAAAGCCCAGAGGAGCATTTACACAGACACATAGCAAATCTGTTCAGCAACGTTAAATAATGTCTCATTCTCCAGAATGTGACAGAAAAGCCAGTGCTAGGTTAGACTGGATGAAACAGTGGAGCTGTGTTAGCACAATCCTCTGGCTGTTGGCAGAGCCCGCTGCTCCAGATGGACTAATCATGCTTGTTCAAGGCCATCCGCTGGTCTGAAAGGCCTTGGTGTGCACCGCATCTGTTCTAGCTAGACACACAACCCAGTGCTGCTCAGTGTTAGCAAGCCACAAGCCGCCCAGCCTTATCCCAAAGGATGAGGCTGTGCCCTAGAGCCCCACAGGCTGGCTCTGGCATAATGATAGGTGACACGGGGAGATAGTCAGGGGAAGTGACGGATAGATTCAAGATGGTGTTAAACATCAAACGCAAGATAAACAGATGGAAGGTTGAGACAGGGATCATGTGTTCGTTGTACCACTATGAGGATAGAAGAGATGCAGAATGGTTTTTCCATGCCCCACTGTTTCATTATTCCCAGATGCTGCAGATAATCTGAACTGGAATAATGGGAGCTGGAAATATCAGCTAACAGAGGGGATACTGATTATCCTAAGAAAGAGAAAAAACACTGGGAAAAAGGTTTAGCATTACTGTGGGACTATGCGTGTTCATGAATGTACAGTAGGAATATGTGAGACTTTAAAATTGTTCCCAACAAGTAAAGGTCAGTCGGGTTTTTACCTAATATGTCACTTTGTTGACTTTCAAGCAACAACCATAATTGTTCATCAATCTGTGCTTAGATCAGACCAAACCAAACCTACGTTACTATTCATCAGAATAACTGAGATCTTGTGTGTCGTACATAGTTGCAGTACATAAGGACAACACTGGAGGCTAGTAAGACTCGTTACATATGCACTGACAGAAATAAAAAAGGTGAATGTACTTACAGTCGAGACAGGGCAGGGTTCTTCTGAAACAGTAACTCAGGAAGCTGCTGCAGCTGATTACGGTTCAGTCGCCTGCGGTGGAGAAAACGTACGATCAAATTTGCGTTTACGTGTGTGTCTGTGCATGTGTGCCTTCCGATGTGTAGGCTGTGAATAATTTCTGCTAGCTGCCATAGAATCAGCTTCGCCACAGGCTATTGTGTTTCAGTGTGCTCTGAATGTCACATAAATATCCAACTAAAAGTTCACGGGGAATTAAACTGCTAGTCAGAGACGGCGCTATAAATTATCTCTGCACGGTTAAATCACAACCCTGCACCTAGAAGAGCTAAGTGCTCTGCTGACTCGCCCAACGTGAGATCATTTTAAGAAGTGAATTACGTTCACCAGTTATGTGAAGACAAACAGATTTTATCTGGGGTGATCTATCAATCCAACATGCTTCTATATAAATTAGGAGGAATGGATTCGCCTATTCTAGCACAAGAAAGTATTGACAGAAATGGCGGTTGGCAACAGATTCCATTTCAAACAACTAATGTCCAAGACTGGCAGGCTTTATGCAAATACAACAGTTAAGTCAATGAGGAACAGACTGTTGCTAATCTGTTGGAAACCACAACTCTCTTCCCCCTGAATGGCCCATTGGAGGCACATGGGAGTGAATACAGCGACTGTGGCCTAGAGAGACTGCAAAGCTGGGAGGCAGGCCGCTGCTATTCCATCAGACACATTCAGACAGATGTTGGGACATGTGCCACTTGCCGTACACACCGAGAGAGAGCTTGGCCAGCTCAGGTTGAGATTTAGTGCGTAATGGGCATCAATGGTCTGAGCTGTACCTGCTGGTGGGTTAGTGGCTTTTAAACGGTGGACAAGTGATCCGCCTAATTTCTACATTGGTTTGGCTCATGGCTACGTCTACCCAGTGTTAGGGATCATTCTAATGCAGAGGAGGAAAGGCAAGTTGTGCACTGCCTCGTGTTTGGTAATGTAAATTGTTAATGTGGGTTTCAGAGGGTTTTCTAAGTTAACCACTGTGTGTGCACGGCGGCGTGTGTCCAGAAAGTCATCTGTTGTGCAGGTTTCCATGTGGGGAGCAGTATTGATTGGCTAATGAGCTGGTTGAGGTGTGGTTGACTGTGTTTGCCTGTGTGCTTTTCCAGCTGGTTTACAAGCTGTCAAAGAGTCCTGGTGCTGTCCAGATGAGCCAGGGTCTGCGGTGGGGGAGGCCTCTTACGCCCACATGACCCACTGAGGGCATTCCTGTCAGGCAAGCTAATAAAAAATACTCCCAACCCACGCTATACCCGACCACAATGGAATGACAGGAAAGTGGCTCAAACTTGATACACTCTCTACGGTCGGTTCCTCCTGGTAGGATCATTACACTTAGCTAATGCAACAGCGGAATAGAGATCCACAGAAGGGTGGAGATTTCAATTAAAGCTAAAGTTGAAAGGGAAATAAAAAGGTTTTGTTTCCGATAAGTCTACACAAAACCCTGGGTGGTACTCACAGTCTTTCCAGCTCCTTCATGTCATCGAAGGCCCCTCGCTCGATCACCGTAATTTGATTCTCCATCAGCTGCCTGCGGAGAGAAAGAAAGCCCGGTCAGTCAGGTTTTACAAAGCATAGTGGGCTTTGGGCTTTGGATGCCAAGGCATCTTGTGGTATGTATATCCAAGTCTGGTGCCGAATTTTCAACACGTCTCTCTTTTTCTCATACACACATACAGTATGGAGGGCAAGAGCGTGATCCGAGGGCACAGTGCGGAATCTTGGCAAAGAAAGCAGAGATTGGAGCCAGGAAAGTTTCCAAGGTGGCTCAGAAAGTGTGGGTCCAGGCTCTGGTGTGGTCCACCGGGTGCAGCGGCAGGGCGGAGACGAGATGAGACGAAAGGTAGGCAGGGGGTCAGAAAGACTAGGCGGGAACCGAACCGGGCATCAAGGGGTTTGTAACTGGCACAGTTAAGGCCTGTTGGATAACTCGGCTGGGCAGGATCAGTGAAGGCACTACATCAAGGCTATTAGTCATACACAAACAAACATACAGCACACGCACAAAAGCAGCAACACAACCTGTCCTTAACAACACTGCCAAAGCTAACGCACACAAAAAGGAGGCTAAGATGGTTTTGGAAGTGTTACAACAACACAAGTTCAGGAGGGAGAGAAAAGTGTCTGGAGGCTATGGAAGCAACAAGAGCTTTCCTTCATTACGTATAGAACTGTTCTGTGTTGAAGGCAACCTCTCATGTCTCCTGTGAGGCCACACCACGCTGCTACTCAGCAGTCTGGGCTTCCTCCCCATCGAATATAAATGCTAATCACTCTTCGCACTCCATAAACATAGAGAGAAAAGTGCAATTCACCTCCGATCTCTTTCTCATGAATTTAGATGGAAGCGGAAAAAAAAAGTGTGTGATTAGTACTTTTGAATTGGGAAAACTTTCTGCGGGCAGCGTACTGTAGCCTTCAATTTCTGTGTTCTCTGCCTGTCTACGCTTTGTTTCCACCGAGCTGTCTTCTGTTGTCGCACATTTTCTCACACATACATACACATGCAGTGCAGATTTGCAAAGCTGAGCAGCCGGTGCCAGGTAAACGGAGGTAAATCAGCTGTGTGTGGGAGGCTAAAGTGACAGCGTAAAGATCTGTTTGCCCTGAGGTCAGAATGATCAGAGGTCAACCCACTGTTAGTATTTTGGCTGCAGTCCTACAGCGGTCGTGTCCCAATACACAAAGACAAGACATCTTTCGGCTGCACACACACAGGTGGAACGTGACTTTTACCTCCACTATGTTAATCGTGTATTATGTACAGCACATGGCTGTCTGACATTTTAAAAAGCAATTAGTGTGTGCGCACTTCACATTTAGCTCAGTTTAGTTGTCTGGGCAAATCGCAGGCCTTTACGGCAAAGGATGTTTTTTCTTTGGTATGCAACCAGTTGTTTACTGCTTACATGCTGGTGACATGCCGGCAACATGAAGGCATTTAACCCCAGAGGAGGCATAGGGAGATGAGAGAGGACAGGGAGCGGTGGGAACAAGAAGGGGTGGGGAGCATGAGGCTTGGAAATAGTCTGCTGGGTCGCAGGAATTACATGCAGCTCGTGTTACATGTAAAACATATTCAGGTCTACGCAGCAGCCCCCTCTGTGTTTTAACATCCTTGGTACTACCCACAAGTGCATGCACAGACAAAGACACTTTTACAACTAGTTTATTACTTGTAAGTCACAAGTGCTGTTTAATTTCAGTGCGGAGGGAATCCGTGAGTTCACTTCAATGTGTTAACTGTGTCGAGAGCCTATAGAGGTCTGGCGTTTGTGTACACAGCAGAAGTTGATGTGTAGGAACAGAGGCCAAGTGTGAGCGTGTGTGTGTGTCTAAGGCACAGTAAGTGCCACTACAACTAACAGATTACAGTAACACGAAGTCCATTTCATCATTAGCTGGCAGTCACTCAGTGGCTTAATGTACGCTGGAGTGGGACTCTTAACAGAAGCATGTCCACTTCACTGGGCTTATGCTAATTTCAGCAGCAAGTCTAACACAAGGCTGGATACGACTCAGGTACTGTGTGCATGAACAGAACACGCATCCAAACATCTCATCATCACACACGAACATGGAGGCCAGTACTTACAGAACTCTGAGATACTTCAGTCCCGCAAAGTCAGTCTTGGTGACACGTGTGAGGTTATTCCCATTCAGCTCCCTGCAAAGACAGACACAGGAACATATATGAATAATTGATCGTTATATTCCCTCTGGGCCTGTTCAGGCTGATGAGTAAAAGAGCAGAGAGTTGCATGGAGGAGTCTTAGACTACAGAAGAGTCAAGTTGCAAAACATACACACACTTCAGGTGCACATGTCCCAAGTTGTCTGCTGTAGGATACGGGTGATGTAATATATGCTGAGAATGTCTTTATTCCTGTGCTTTAATGCAATAAAATGTAGCTTTAAATCTTGTGTAAAGTGTAACACTCATTACTGGGTAGAATCACACAGGTTGTGTTAAGGGGTCCGCGCTCAGCTCAGATTCCTCCGGGGGCTTCTGGGAACTCCTATTAAAATGGAAGGCGCATTTCAGCTGCATATTTGTCTTTCTATTCCAGCCCCGTCTCCCCTCCCACCCCCTCCTGCTCTGCCTGCCATCTCGTTCTACTACTACTGGTGGGGATTAACACAAGCCAGCGGAGGGGATTTGGGCAGGGCCACAAGGCCAGAAAGCTAAGTGTTGTGGATTCAAGGGGAGACCCCCTACTGAGAGCTGGCCCTCACTGCAAATGGAGGCAAACAGATCAATGTTCTTCAAATGTAACCACCCCTGAAAGAATTATGAGAATCGTGTGTTTGATAACTTGGAGTTTAACACACTTCCGCTGATAGCAGGACGCTTCATTTTGTTCTCTGTTGCTGCAGAGAACTGTGGGTTCATGTTTTACCTTTGTAGCACATTGCATTGTCAGGACAAACAAACCATATAAGCCACCAAGGTGGTGAGACAAATAAACGTATGCAGTTGTGTGTGCTGGTTCCAAGCACTGTGAGCCTACCCTGACCCCCCGCCCACACCCCCACCCCAAAGCATAACCAAAGACCCGTTGCAAATCTACGCCAAAAGCACTGGTCTCCCTGCCTCTCTCTCATCTAATGACCACTCAAGGGATCGCAGCGCTACGCAATAGGAAAAAGAATAGCCATTATAGACAGATGGTGTGTGTGCGTGTACACATGTGCATCCACAGGCCAAGTGACAGGGCCACGGGAAATAAATAATGGACTGAGCTTCATTAGCCTAGGCTCCGATACACACACATGTGGTGCTCATTACAGGTGCTTACGCAGATAGGCACACCCACACACACACACACACGCCTGGATTCCCAGTATCTCGTCTTCCGGGTGGTCACTGCCGGCGGCACCCAGAGGACGTTAAAAGGAGAAAGACATAAGAGGAGAGAGAGGTTGAAGTGGAGAGTGACAGGGGACTGTGTGGAAAAATAACTTGCAGTTATTCTGTAACAAGACACATGCTGTAGACTTTTGTGCATCCCAGACTTAAAAATCTAGAATATTACTAGAATCTATCAAATGCTGTGTTGGTTCAGTTGTAGCAGAAATAAATCTTGTTGAAAACCTACTGGTTATGCACCTGTTCAGCAGCGCTGTGACATTCAGGCTGTGCCCAAATGCCAACAGTATTCTGTGATGTTTATCCTGGAATTCACGCTGGTTTTTGACATATTCTGACCTTTTTCATTGACATTTTGGAACCGAAATGATGCAGTGTTTTGAGAGTGTTTGAAAGTGGTGAGGTTCTTAAAAGGTAACGTTAACGCCGTAGGGCATCCGCTTCCAGGATTAATGAGCTGTGCCTATCGACAAGCATGGCCTTCTACAGTTACGTTTCACACCGTTCATTTCATCAATATGACATTTATGAAAATCACCAACTCATGCATGCATGTATTTTCACAAAGAAAGTTACTACTACTTATAATAATAGTAATAATAAAGTAGACTTTTTAAGCACATGCTGCTGCAGCTTCTGGTGATGTGAGCTGACCTCAGGGAGCACTTGCTCTCTGGGGAAATTTGCGAAGATACTTCCCACTCTGTGAGGATGGTCGATGGCTGGGGTTTACATCAGCTTCGGGCAGAGAAGCAACTTCAGCATACGCAACGAACAAATCAGTCAGTCAATGAGTAAATGTTAGTCTGGAGATTCCGTGTCTAAATAATCGTACTAAATGCCAGAGAAACGTATGGCGCCAGAGGCTCTGAGAAATATGTGCCGCTTGTTAGCTGCAGTATCAGTCACTGCCGTTTTCTTTGTTTCACAATCAAAGGGAGTTAAGAAATGGCTTTTGGCACAGCAGCAAAGGCCCTTCGTTCATAGACAGATGTTTTGTAGAACTGACTTTGTGCAGGTTTTTATATTATGGTACTGCAGTATTACTTTAGAAGCTGAAAATTATTAGGTATCGCTATTGTTCCCAGCTCGCACAACGAAAGAATATCAACCTCCAAGCGCTTCAGTCAGATCCATCCCATCCTCTGGAACCTCTGTAAGGATTCCCAGTGCTGAAGATCAGGTGGATTTACGACACCACTATCTAGCCTTTGTCGCAGGTTGATTGATGCTGGTGCATCTTCTCTTGGCTGGACATGGCAGCAGCTATGCTCCATTGCTCCACCAGTCCATAACTCAGAGGGCTCAGAGCAACTACAACGCTGAAAAACGCATTATATTTATTTCTGCCAGCTGCTGAGGTCCCTCTGCTGAGAGAGTGAAACCCCAAGGCTAGAGTCTACGGAGGACTAGAGGATGAACAAACATTATGCACTGGCTCAATAAGTTTGCAATTTGCATATAGGCTGAGCATGATGCATATTATTACCAAGGTTTAAGCTTTACAAACACACCAGACCAGCAAAAAGCAAAAGACTCCTTTCCTCGAGTTCCAAACTGTTCAGGCCCTCCTGCTGTGTAGCTCATTTAATGTCAGCATCTGGTTCACTGCACAGCAAAGTTAAACTAAAACAGAAATATGATTACAATGTAGATAATAAAGTCAATCTGCATTAAAGTGGTGAGTCGCCTTTGCCTAAAGACCAAACTCCACAGAGGCAAACAGGTTTGGATTTTAACAGTAGATTAGCGCATCTTGTCTTCTTCCTGTTTGAAGTAAGGTTTTAATGACTTATTAAAGTGTTTACATTTTCTTACACACTCACTGTGCATTCATGCTGAGCGCACCACAGGACCATTTGTCCTGAACAGCTTTAGCCAGGCAGGGAAGACAGAAGCCCGCTGATTGAGGACTGGTGGCACGATGCTGTCCAAACTCCACACTGTGGAAACAATCTGATGACCAGAAACCTGAGGTCCTGTGCAGCCAAGTGCGGATGCTCATTAACCACAATCACACAATGAATACAAGTGTGAGTCTGAGCCGATTAGCGTGTGCTCTCATTTATGAATGGACTGGACAGCTCAACAACTGGACAAGAGCAACGCAGCATATGGACGCGACAGCCGTGAAACACACGGACGTAGGGAAACGAGACAGAAAGCAGCCAGAGCTGCTCTAAAAGTGATGTTACCTGCCTAAAAGCGACGGACTGGAGAAGTGTGGTGGAGTGTTGCGAGTAGACAGGGCGCTAGAAAGAGTGGACGGGCTGTCTGGAAAAGCATCAGTGGAGAGATGAGGCCTTGACGGCTGAGGAGGAGAAAGTGGCCTACATACTACTTGGTCCAACAGGCTACAGGAAGAGGCCGTACCATGCAGTGAGAGACAGAAAGAGAGGAGAGAGAAAGGAAGCAGACCACCGTGACCAAAATAACACGCTCCTAAACCCAACTGGAACACTTCTGTCCACGCTAAGAGGTCCGATTTCTGCTCAGCTTGAACAAAACTGAAATGTGGCTTTCAAACAAGCAGTTAAGGCTTGACAGACGTCAGCTGTGTGTGCGCGCGTGCACGTGCTCATGAGCATCTAAATATGTGCGTGTGCGCCTGTTCAGTGTGCACTGACGACGTCTGAGTGTTTTCCCAGCTCCCGGGCTCCTCAAGAGCTGTTTACAGTTTTCATTCTGCTCAGTCAGGCCTCAGGAGCAAGATTTGCTGATAGGAAAGGTAAACACCGTCCAGATCCCACACATGAACCCTTTCTCATACCCTTGACTCGTGAAAGATCTCATGAAGCTATGAGAGCCTCGCTTATTTCTCAGCAGCTACAACAACCACCTTGATAAAAAGACAGACTGTTAACTTTGTGTAGCCGATGCCGCTGCATGTAAAACCTGGACAGACAGCAAGTGAGACTAGGAGAAGGGGGAAAAGCCGCCAGAGAAAAGAAAGGGAGTGAAGTAGCACACAGACACGCTGTGATCAAACATAGATCACTTATGACACTCGCTCAGTGAATCAATTAAACATCTGTTCCAATATGTGGTAGTGCACCAGACTGAAAAAAGAACACACACAGGGCTGCAGCTGAAGCAGAGACTGAACAGTCTTTCATGGTTGATTCCGTATCTGTAGTTTGTTCAGTGACATACGTTGAGGTTCTGTTGTGGCTTCGAGTCCCTCGTGGAGGCACTGAGGCGGCACAAACGTATACTTTGACTGTAACGTGTATAATGTGGACAAAGCATCTGCTCCGCTGCACGTATTACGTTTCAGTTCCTCCACACACAGCACGGAGACGGTTTCTGCCTGACAGATGTGCACCCACGACCGGTAATTTGATGGATGGTGTTTGAATCTGCCTGTTGATCCCACAGAATAAAGAGTTGCTGTGTGTATTCCCCTCTCCCCCACTAAGGACACTGGTATCAGCATTCCTACAGTTTAGCCTTTGTGCTCACACTAAGAGCAAAAGTCATTTAGGAGCTGAAACACCATTTCAAAGTAACTGATCAAAAACAGTGAACTGCTACTTTGATATTTAGGTAATAGTTTAGTCCTCATTCATGAAAAGCGACATTCGCTGACGTGTTTCTTTGGGTTTTGCATTCTACTGTAAATACTGCAGAAACGGGTCTTGGAAGGCTCTTCCTGACACATGTGCAGATCCCATTAGCAGGGTCATGTCTAAACCCCCATGAGTGCAATCACACGTCCATAAAGCAACCGTGCTCATCAGGAGAACAGTTTAGACATCACGGTGTCCTCGCTCCGCTCCGAAGGTCGCGACACTGACTGTACATGCATAAACTGTGATGCACATGATCCGAGAGTTCACTGTTCATTTAGCTGTTAAGTTTTGGTTGCTCAACAAATGACTTTTATGGTTTGTCACAACATCCTAGAGCCCAGAGCAATATCTTCAGCACTTTTATTTGAGGAACCTTCTGTAGTTTGAGTTAAAACTATCACATTTTGGAGATTTAGGAGCACACTGACACAATTACCTTGTTATAAACTCATTGGTTTTTTTTCTGTCCATTATATTATACGTGACAACTAATCAAGCAGGTCTCCACAGACCAAAAGAAAACAACGCGTATCATTGCACGTAAATAATGAGAAGACTCCCATAATAAACAGAAGACAACTAGAGAGAAAGAGCTGGCGTCCACCTCATTATTCAGTACAAGAGAAAAGACCACAGCTGTGGTGTGCAGGCAGTAAATTGAACTGAGTCCCAGGCCTGTAATTTCAGAATCCTACACTGAGCTGAGCATAAACATTCTGTGAATGATCCTCATTCCAGGCATTATCAGTCCTCAAGGGGTTCCCAGCTACGAGGATGGATATATTAGACTGTAAAAAAGGACATAAATGAAAGTCAGGCTGCCTTGGGGGTAGACCTATTGAGCCCTTTGTAATAAATAACATAGTCTTGTTTATTCATTCATTAGCTTTGTGGTTGAGTTACAAGTCTCTTAACGCCACGGTGCAGCAATCCACTCATCAGTGAGAACCACCTCACTCACTGTGCCAACCTCACCTTCAAGCCTCCTTTCATCCCGCTCTCAACTCCCAGCTCCACCCTGCTTCTTTGTCTGGCTTTGTTTTTCACTTCGCTCCTTCACCTTTAGTCACATAGCCAGAGTTGGCAGGTAGTGGGCAGGCTACGTTCAGTCTTGTCAGGGTAAATTATGGATCAGGTGGCCAGTGAGCTGTCAGTTGTACCAGCTATGTGCTGGTGCCAAAAACACCACAGGCATTCCCTGGCACCCACCCACACACACCCGCACACACACACCTCCCACTAAATACAGAAACATGCTAATCAAAGCAAGGGTGTCCCTGATCTTCAATCTCCTCTAACCCTCGTGCGTTTTCATCATCTAACGTGACTTACTAGTGGCTTGCCTGCATGCACATGCACATATGGAGGCACATGTCCAAATTTATGAACACAAACACAAGTGAAGACAGGCATGCATAAAAACAGAGACACAAACACACATATGGTATGCAGCTTCATCCTCCTCTAGTCTGGAGGAGCTCCAGCATGCTCCCAAATCACAGTACAGGGTATGTTCCTGGCACAGAAAATCCATCAATTCACTGGTTTTATGCAATTAGATGAAGGCACTCGCATGTTTACACACAGACAGACACACACACACACACCTCCACCCCTTCAGCAAATCAACTCATTCACAGATGAGACACATGCTTAATCTAAGCAGCAGGGCTCTTAGGGAGACAAAGCAGAATAAGGTAAAAGGTTTGGTCAATACCTGTCCGCATAATTGCTTAACTAACATTTGCTGTCTGTGTAAACTTGCTTTGATCGGCTTTACAGATGCTCATTTTCCCTCAGTGCCATCTGATATCAGCGTGATTACAATGTTAAGGTGGCGTTTTCCAACGTACATGTGTTAAGAAGAGGCCTGAAGACGAGGGAGAAGAGCTGGAGAGAGAGGATGGATGCGGAGAGGGAGCAAAGGGGGAGGGAGCGGCCAGTGGCCCGTACAAGGCAGGGTGTGATTTTAACACGTGGAGCTCGCAGTCTCATTACAGGCCTCAGTCTGAGGAGCCAGGGGTCAGACCTGATCCAAATGCACACTGACAAGTGCAAATGGGATTCTGTTGTCTGTCCTAACACCCTGCATACACGCGCTCTGCCCCACAAACACACTTTCTCCCGAAACCCCCTCCCTCTGTAACACGCACATTGTTCCGGAGCATCGCCTTGTGTACGTGAGCACAAACACACACATACACGGCACAGTACAGCACAGCAGCCTAACAAATTAAGACCCAGCCCTTTTCTAATTTAGTTTCCACTCACTTGCATGTGGATCTGCTTTTCCTTCCCAACATAAACACGTGCAGTGGGTGAAGTGAACGTTATTTAAATTAATTTTCTTACCATTCTGCAAAATTACTTGACTTGTCATTTCTGAGAGTGAAATTATCACAGTTTGACCCACAAAAGTCTACCATCAGGTCCGGAAGGGTTCTGCTGCTCACCTTGATAACTCAACCAGCGCCAAGAGGAGCATGTTAATAGTATCTCTGTGCAGACTGCCTACATAGCCTCCACACATAACTATTACGTGTACTACCTCCACACGCACACAGAACAAAAAGAGCAGCGACCCAGGAATAAATTGCACATGACCTTTCTGCATATCATGTTTAAAATGCAGCAGCCGGAATGTGCTAGATGTGCTTAACAACACGCAGAGATGCTGCAGCGATAAAATCCTCTGCTGCACACAACCAATGAATGCACAAACAACTTTTAACACAAAAATGCTCTTGAACGAATGGGCAGGGTGCATTTCCAGTGTGAATGGCCATTCATGTAAAAGGAAACCACAAAATGACCATGTTTCCTCTGCGCTTCAATGCTGAACCAGCGTGTGCACACAAGCAACCCGGAAACATGCAGACTGCTCGGCTAGAAAAAAGGTGTTCTTAGAAATTAAATATGAAAAGCATAAAATATGCAGCCGGCTCCCACTATGTCGGCGCTGCCTCTGACACAGGCTTTCTCTCCTGCGTTCCCCCTGCATGTTTTATTCAGGACTGATATTCTAAAAGCTGAAATAGAACAATCTATTTCTCCTTGCACTCCTCACTTCTGATTTACTGATGAATATTTCAGAGCAATGTCAGAAAAGACGGAGAAACTGCAAACCGGCATCTCCCAGTGTCTCCCATCCTCCCTCCTCACAAGACAGCTACGTGATCATTGTGCAAGACTCGCTTAAGTAGCAGATCTGCTTAATTTTCTACATGATTTAACAATTTGTGGAGTGAGCGTTCAGGGGCATGAGAAGGGAACTCTTTGGCCCAGGAGTGGAGGAAAGTTAAAAGGGGGTGAGGGGAGAGAGATAAAGAGGAGCAGCACTCCGCTGACAGGACCCATGATATGAGTCGACAAAACATGTTCCCACACATAACAGAGGAACAGTGTAGCAAATCTGGTTTTGATTCACAGCTATTTGGGACGATTAATTATTAAGCAAATCAAAACTTTATATTAAAAGCGCAAATTGATTGATTGACAATGGTGACGCCCAATTTGAGTCCATGTATTTGAGTCAATTCTTTAAAAAACAGGCACGTAAGTAAATTGCGGACACATGTGAAAGGCTCACATCTGCTCCGGCTCCTTCCAGCCCTACGTGCCTATTTATACCTGACTGGAATGTCAGTCACTGAGTGACACATACGAAGCTTTATAGGCAGAGCCATTGTTCTCTTTGAACCTCAGCAAAGTCATGTGCACTACAATAAAGCAAAGGAAAGAGAGAAAAGCGGGCAGATGATTAAACACACAGTACAGATGCTACTCACAGTCTTTCAGTGTTGCGGGGGATATTCCTTGGCATGGTTTTGAGCCCCAGTCCGTGGCAGTCAACTGTGGTGCCGCTGCAGGTACACAGGGCTGGACAGGCGCTGGCATTGCCCATGAGCAGGGCAGAGAGCATCACCACTAATATCCAGCGTGGCTGCTCAGCCAGGCTCCCCATGCCTGCCCCAAAACAGCCACCTCTGATGCGCATAGTCACCACCTCTGTAGTCTGGTCTTCTCCAGCAAACCCGTTTCTTTTTGTCCGCAAAAAAAAAAACAGGAGTTCTGCTACGCCTTGCAGGTCCTCTAGATAATTTTATTTATGCGGTGAATAGAAATACAAAAAAATTGTTGTTAGAAATGTAAATACTTCCTTGTATTTAAGCAAAACAAAAATCTTCCCTGTTCTTTTTTGGTTGGAATCCACCACAGTTTGCTGATGTTAAAAAAAAAAGCTGCTTTCTTTCTCTTATCTTTTTTTCAGCAAACTCTTCTTCTCCCTTGTCTTTGTGGAGTTGCTGCGCTGTGGTCTGCACACGTCTGCGCCTCAGTCCTCCTCTCATTCAGTCCCGCTCTGCTCTGCTCGCATGAAGAGAGAGGGAATAGAGAAAGAGCAGAAAGAAAAAAAAAAGCCCGTCTCTTTCTTGTTCTCTCGCTTACACACACACTCACACACACACACACAAGTCATCCATCACAAGGATCTACAAATAGCAGAGCCCCCGACTCCACCCCTACCCCTCCTCTCTTCTCCCAGTCCTCTCCCCCCTCACACATCACCCCCCAGAACCCTGCCTGAACTCACGCTCATTCTTGAGATCCCTCTTTCATTGCCTTGATTCTTTTCACAATACACATCGACTCCAAATTTCTTTTCCTTACAGTTTACTCTACTCATTCCACTCCTTCTTTTCTGTCAGGTTGCCTTCAGGGAAACCCCTGGAGAGAGGTCTAACCTGCTTGACACTGCATAACCCCTGCTGAAGAGAGAAGCTGTGGGGAGACAGTGTGTGTGTAACGAAGGAGAATTCACTGGGGAGGAGAGAAATCAACACCTCAGTCCTCGGAGGCAAAAAGCGGGAATAAATAATCTGAAAGTGTGGGTCTTAACATGTAGATCAAGTGTGGCCACACACACACACAGAGGCTGCAGCCAGGAACTGGATGAAAAAGCACACACACACACACACACACACACACACAAATATTCACGATCTGTTGGGAAGGCAAACCACAGCCATAAAAAGTAAGTCAACACTATATTTTAAACACAGCATGGGCACAAGAACAGAGATTATATCCTAATATATACTAATCAAAAGACTAACAGCTACACTCGCAGCCATACCTGCTCCGGCTTTGGATTTATGGGAGGAACTGGCACACAGCTCTCCGCTTCACGCCAGGACCGTGCGTTTCCTGAAGTAGACGTGAACTGGACTGTGTCAAAAGTGAATGATAGGCAGCATCTGCGGACTGTTATTTACATTAAAGGCATTCTTAATAAATATTATTTTGCACAAGTTGACATTTAGTAAAAACAATGGATATATTAGTCTGACAGCTGTTGACAGTGTAATTGTAGCTTTCAGGAAGCTTCTCCAAAAGCGTATTGATTTGTAGTTCATGGAATTGCAAATCAGCAGCGGTGTAGGAGACACAGTCCACAGCACAGTGTTGAGTTATCAACACGATCGAACACACTAACTCATTCTATTACCTTTAATTTACTTAAACTCCAAGTTTTCTAGTGGCTCGCGTAAAGCAGCTGGGTTAGTCACTTTAACATAGCATAGAAATGACAGCTAAGGAGATTATTGTATTGGTCTATTGCCATTTGGTAACTGATTCATTATTAATCAAATGTAATTTATTAAATAAACAAAGATTTTCACAGAAACCTGGAAATTAATTATTATGAAACCGCTCACATGCTTTGTTTTCATAGCATTAGCTCCCAATTTGTTCTTTCTTGTTACTTATTACTACACATGGTTTTAATAGTCATTTTGAAGTGCTCCATAGCTTGGCTTTACTCAACCATCTCCAGCGGCGCTACAGCGGGCTGTACCGTGAGGTGGAGCCCTCCCAACATAAACACCAGCACGGACCTAAGGATCCCATTCGCTTTACCTGACAGATCCAAAAATGAAAATAGAAAGAGGCCTAAAAGGTGCAAGCAAATTTGGCAAGTACATTTCACTTTCTTTCTGCTTTATTACTGGAGTAGTTTGAATGCAAGTACATGCAGGTGTACACACAAATACACAAAAGAAACCCTCCATTTGTCACAGTAAAAGTGTCAGTGCAATGTAGATCTTCCTTCAATGGATGGCTAATTAAAGAGGAGACAGTGGTGTTTAGTGGTAATGGGGGGTAGTGGTAACGTTCTTTCGCTCTCACAGAGCCGTGTAAGGAATGCACACACAATACACAACAGGAATTATTCCACAGCTCTCAAAGCCGTGGGAGGACATGGCAGTAATTTACAATTAGTCTGGGAGAGGAGAGTTTGCAAAACACAAGACTTCATCAACAATTTATTAAATTGGAGACTTATCTATGATTAATGTGGAATAACATCCAATTTAAAAACTCACAGTATCCTTCAAGTCCAGCAAATACTTTTCTACAGCTTGTGTCCAAAGTTAAAAATAAAAAGATAATCAAACAGAGCTTAATGTAGAGGATGTGGGCAGCTGCTCGTTCCTGAGTAGGGGAAGGAATCAGTTAAGTTCTCCACCACACAACAATGAAAACAAAAAGTGCTTGAAAGATAGCAACAAAAAAAGAAACAAGCTAAATTTAGCATCTGGTAATTTTAACAGTATACTTCAAACTTGGAGAAGAAATGTCTACTGTACATGGATTATTTAAAAAAGTCTCTATACCAGATATTTTACTAGTCCAGTATTCAGAATCAGGCTTCTCTCTAAAAGGCATCTAAGTGGATGCATTTAAAGAACAATTACCTACATTCCGCATGTATGTTTTTGAGGTTTTGCACAAACAAGATAATATAAAGTTAATAATAGTATGTCTGACTTACTTTACATACTCATTCTGAAGAGGAGATGCAAAATAAAACCACTCTGGAGTTTTGGCTGTAAAACAATACAATTCCTAACATAGAAGCTGTCTGTTGTGTATTTAGAGAACTTGAGTAAAAACAGGCCCATTCTCACAGATGTTTACAACATATACTTAGCCATGCATTGACATGGACACCATAATAACACATTGAGACATTCCTCCTATTGTGGAGAACTGGCTTCCCTCTTACTCTTCACCCACTCACCCTCCAACTCCATAAAATATGACCAATTTGAGCAAATTGTTTACTGCAGACAGCAACAAGTTCCTTTTTTCTCTTTAGTTGTGTTCTGGTTGTTTTATTTTATTACTGTTGGCCATGAACCTACAGCTTTTGCCATGTCAGAAAACAATGGGAGCTTATGTTCCCTACTCCAAGGGACAGTGAGTATTGAAATTTTATCAATCGTAATTGGACTAATTTGCAGCACAAAGGTAAACTTTTTCCTCTCATCCATCTTTGGACTGGCTTAAAGAAACCGTTTCCCGTAGTTGCTGTACTTGATTACTTGTACATAAACAGCATCACCTTGTGGCTGCAAGTATAACTGCAAAATATACTTGTGTATATTCAAGTACAGTTACATGGAAAACACCATCATTCCTTCATTTAGGAGCTATGAAAACAAGGCAAGGAAAGACTCACACTCCATTCCAATTTAAAAATAAAAGACAACGACACAACTCAGTCTGACGTCTTTTAATTACAATGAGTTGCATAGTTTCACAGTAACATGTAATCTGTTTATACTGCAATTTAAGACGACTGAGCAAAACATATATTAGCTTAATTGTAACAGTTTTTCAGAATGACCACTGAAATAGGTAAAAAAAAAAAAAGATCTTTGTAAAGCACAGTAGATAAAAACAGACAATAATAAAAAAAGAGCTTTCACTAACAGCTCAATAGATAAAACTATAAAAGAAATGCATAAAAAATAAAAGTGGCAGAGAAAAAGCTTACAGGTTGCAAAAGTAGCAGTAGCATCAAGCATCACAGTGTGGTCTGCCAAGATTTGAGCTAAAGTGGAAACAAAGAGTGTTCATATAATGTGCAGCTATTCTTCTTTCACTGCACTTCATCGCTGCAGTTTCAGTTTCTGACACTAATATATTCTTCTCTCTTTGTACTTTTAAAGCTATGGGGACTGTAGAGTAGAAGGAGGAAATATCTTATGATTAAATAAAAGCTGCATTATACAGTAGCTTAAGATCTATTCACTTTAAGGCACGTCACTTTGCAATTCAAGTCTTCAACAGTCTGCCAGTATCTAAACATAAAGGGTCTGATCACCCAGATGACAAGCAACACATAAACAGCCTGCAAATTAAATAAAAGCAATTATGTACAAGAAGTTGTTCTTTATTTCATCTTGTATACAAATGTTACCTGCACCATATTGAAAAACTCACAATGAACCAAGGCGAGACTTCATAGAATAGGCAAGAAACCCAGTAAGTTGCACTGACCTAAAACTACATTTTCAACATTTCTCCAATACGTCTTAATAATTTAGGTACTCAAATCACTCCTCTACTTTTTTCTTACCATTTTACTAACCTTAGGATTAACTTTGGAAAAACAACATGTCAAATTCTTATTTGCATTAGTCTGGAAGAGATTAAAACAAAGAGGGAGAAACAGAAATTAGTTTTTCTCTATTCACTCGGGTACTAGTCATGCAAACACTGCTGACCTTTACATTTTTCTCCATTTCTCCAACAATGCAATACTCACATCTCCACAGTTGTTCCTTCACTGGGCATCACTGCTGGGAAGTGGACTCTGTAGTCTGCGGTTTTCTTTCTCTGTCAGTGCTTGACTTCCCAACACCTTCCTCTGTTTGGTAAGCACAAAACACAATTAATAGGAATCATACTGTTCTACAGACACAGAAGATGCTCTGTAGATTACGCATTGTCTGCAAACAATTTTTTAACGATTTTCGTCCAAATACATGGGTGTTTTTAAGAACTTACAAATATGCATTGCCTTTCATTTACCATGTTTTAAACTTAAAACACTTGAGTTAGACTGAGTTAGGTGTTCACCCTGAAAAATAGTTTAGTTAAAAATAGTTTTCACAAATATGAGCGCAAAGTCATGTGAGGGTAGAAGTTGAAGGTGTGCTACACTGAAGAACAAACCTTGATAATTCCACCCAAAGAGCGTGACCTCCAGTGTTTCCTGGTGAATGGTGTTCTTGATTCAGATGTAGGTGTCAAAAAAGGTTGCTTTTCAAACTACACACAAAAACAGATCATCTTTACTGTCTGGGCTTGGGTTTATTATTTCCCTTCATAGTACAGATGTTACTCTGTTATGTTACCTGTCTGATGAGCTTCTTCTTTTTTGCGGACTCAGGCATGCTGTTCACCTGCTGGTACAACTCTCTGAGGGCTGTTTCAGTGTAACTCTGTGTCTCAGATGGCCTCAGACACGGGGGAGAAGAGCAGGCAGTTGTTGTTGCACCCATGGGCTCATTTGGCACCTTTTTGGTACCAGAAGAAAGTGTCAAGTCATCCTAGAAAATTTGGACAAGAAAAATTGTCTCAGGAAATTTCTTATTTCTTCTTTCCTTCATGTTATAAGAGGCCACAATAAAAAACTGTAACAGAAGGTTATACAGCTGCACACACAACATATTTAACCATAGTACCAGCAAAGTGACAGGTAGCAGATTGCAGCCCATTCAGACATTATCTACTAAAGGTACAGATATTACACAGTTCAAGAAGTCAAATAGACTAGTGAGAAACAGCCAAACACTCACCTTTGATTGAAGAGTGCTTGATCCAGTGAAGTATAAACGTGCATACTCATTGATATACACTGGCGCCTTTAATGAAAGTAAAAATGTATATTACATTGTTTGTTAAGAGATCATTGCACAAGCAGTCCGTACTGATATTTTTCTATTCTTTGCTTCTCTTGTATTCCTGGCAAACACTTCCAGTCATTTAGGATTTAATAAATGAAAAGACAGAAATGATAAAATACCAGATAGACCATTTCTACTCCACTGTTGTGGTTCAAATAAAAGACCTGCTTTGGCTCAATATCCTAAGACGAAACAAACATGCTGGGGTTTCATGTTGAGGCCTTACTTGAGAGTAAGTGTCAGAGGCAGGCGCGTCAGGTCACATTTTACTTTGAGACCAGCTACTCTGAATTTCTTATCTCTTAGGAAAATATCACACATCACTAAAGCAGAAACAAAGTCTAAGACATGATTCAGACTTCAGACTACAGTTCAATAGTCATACATTGTGTTCAATACGTTGTTCATGAGCTACATAGCATTTCTTTTCAGCTGCTTCTTGCCAACTAAAGAAAGGGCCACTTATCACCAATACTGTTAAGTTTCTGTAAAAAAAAAAAAAGCTTTACAAGGAACACATCACATTTCGTGATTAAAGTATGCAAACAATTTAATTAAGGCAAACTATAATTACCAAGTAATCTACCCAGAAACAGGGCTTAAGATGCTTACCTTGAACAATTTTTGTGAGTGCCTGATGAGAAAGGCTATGCCACTATTCAGTTTTTCAATGTTTCCCTGCAGATCACTTGCCATTACCTGCAACATAAAGATACCAAACATTATCACGGTTCAGACTACATACATACTGTACATACATACTGGGAATGAAAGTTAAACTAAATTAACCTTACATTTTTGGGCCAGATGATGTGTGGAGCAAACATTGTGGCTAGATTAATTGCTGACATTTTGTTCACGTGTTGATTGCGGGCAGTGTGGTAGAGCAAATCCAGCAGTAGCTTCAACAGGCTGCGATTGGCTGCAGGGAGCAGCATGAAAAGGAGCTGACATGCCTCAATCTGGCGTTCCTTGTCAGGCATAGTGGTCTTATTCCCCTTATCATCAAAGCGAGTCAGCTCTGGAAGCAGTGAAGTGAATCATTAGCCAAGGAAAAAAAAGGCTTCACATTGATTTGGCTAATTTTATCTCAAGGCATGGCAAGAATTTGTGAGTAAAACAATACCTCCAATTTTCAAGTGAGCATGATAGTGTCTGTGTGTGAGCAGAGGCTCTGGAAGTTCTCCCAAATAGGTTTTAAGCAATGTTGCAGCATCATTGGGGTGGAAGTCGCCTGTCTCTAGGTCTATTTCTTCCCCTGTGTTCAGCATCTCCCTTAGGGCTGCCTGCCGTAGGCTATGGCCTGGCACACGGAACAACCCCTCTACATGAAGATCTGAGAGTTGAGAAAAGCGATGGGGAGAAAGAGCCAATGAGAAGGGACAAAGACAGGGGTGTGTAGGTGGGTAGACGGAGAGTGACGGAAAGACAGCAAGACAAAGAAACAGAAGTAAGGAGAGATGGAGTGAATGAAATAGAAAGGGGAGACAGGAGAAGCAAAGTGCTTTGAGATAAATTATTGAATCAGGCATTTGCTCTTAGTTGAACACTTTCACTGAGTGACATCATTGCTTTCTAGAATTAGACTATGACCTCATGCTCCAACAAAGTAAAAGAATAAGTAATCACAGGACACTGGCTTAGTGGTTAACACAATTCCTACAAAAGATAATTAACTATTTGACCAGATAAGAACAAGAGATCTTTAAATCACTAATAACATTTATCTGCAACTGATAATAATAAACAATGGCCTTTTTTATGCTTCTTCCTTTCCTCTTAAAAGGTCAGACAGCACATGGTGGAGGTTATACAAATATATAAAGGGAGACTCACTTTTACTCAAGAATTCAATGAGCTGATAGATCTGTGCTATTCCTTCTTCAGTTAAGGGTGCACCAAAAACCACTCCTTTATCTAAAGGGAAATATGAGAGTTAATGTGGAGAGAAGCCAAACATCACTGTGCAGTAACTATGTATCGATATGTCAAACAGAAGTGATTCTATAATCAATTAGTTCATCAATACATATGTATAACAATAACAAGGTCTTGCTGAGAATGTGCATGTATATTACACACACTGTAAATCAGCATAATAATGTACTTGTCTATTGTTGCTATTCATTGAATCCTGTTTAAAACCAGGACGCACTGCTGCTAAACACCTGAGCACAGTAACGGCTCCTGACCTTTCCGTTTCAGGAAGTTGAAGGAGCGCAGGAAGCCAGCGGAAGACGGCAGACTAGGCTCAGACTCCCCGGTGAGCTGCGCGAACTCGTCCCCTGGAAGGTCAATTAGTCGGGTGACATTGCTAAGCACCAAATCAGCGAAAGCCTGAGGCTGCTCATGCCTCAGCCTCTCCACGAAGAAGTCTGGGTTGAAGATCACAGGCTGGCTCGTGTTGGGCTTTTCCTGGCTTACGAACAGGCTGCACCCTGTCGCCCTGCTGGGGAAAAAAAAGGTTTATCGGGTATTTCACAACACGAATATAGCTTAGCGTTGGTTAAATACGGAAGTAAAATACATATTTAACATGGCATTAGTCAACACAGCTAATGTTAAGAAATCGGGACGTTACGCTGGCGAACAATATGTCCTATAAGTTACAGGAGCGAAAAAATAAACATTATATAAGAAATGTCATTAGATATCGTCGTCGCAACACGTCGCGTTTTGCTTCCCAGTTGTATAACTTGTACATTTGACGACATAAGGAAGCCTTCGGTACCTTCTTTGCAGTTTGGGGCTGTTTAGGGAGCCGTTTTCAGACGCCATCTTCGTTTTGAATTTTCCGCTGTTTCATCTTAGCCCCGCCCAATACGCTGTGATTGGCTGGAATACCTGTCAACAGGGAGGGGCGTGTCCTTTAGACACCAGCAGGGTAAATTCAAATCCTGTAGTATTTGACTGAGGTCGCACAAGTAAACGTAAATCCGCTTATACAATAAATGTTTATTAAATCTTCTGCAAGGTAAAAACTATAATTGTCTAAACTAAAACCACTAATTCACTCCAGATATTACTGGCTCACCATTCATGTACTATATACTATTCACTTGAGGTTATGACTGGTATTTAACATGGCCTTTTCTAAACACTTTCACGTATTGTGGGTCTACCAACGGTAAAGTCCCATAAAATGCGTGAGTTTTATATATTATGTGTCAGTTATTTCATTTACAGTTCAATATATACCAAAATACAATAAATTATAAGCATTGTTTAAATGAAGACAGGGTAGAAATAAGACATGCTCATGTGGATATATACAGGGGAAAGAAAGGAAATAGTATTGAAGGTCAGACTGTGTAATGTATAGTTAAGAAAATACACTGACGCTATTATTGTGCAGTGTGCTGATGCTGCTACCCTCCCTATCAAAGGGCTGATCAAGATGCTGAGGTTTTGAGATGTTATTTGTTTTAAGATAATTAATAATGAATAATGATGACCAGCTGTGAGTATCAGTAAAGGTTAGCAGTGTCTGTGTAATTTATTCTTATTGTTGTTTTATTGTGTAACTATGACAATATCCAATAAACATTCGGTTCATTACACAATATCAACAACTTAAACACATATCAAATCACAACAACATTCACTGTACAGTGATATGAACAACAGCAAAACTCATGTTGCCTAAAATTACACTTTAAAAATTACACATAAAACAGGCATATGTACGAAACAATAAAATGACGTGAAGAAATTAACTATATGATATGATTTTGAAAACAGTGATTTATATGCCACAATAAAGTTGTGAAATTAGATCTATATTTTTAGCTATTTCCCAAAAAATATCTAATATAAATGTCCAGGGTGTGCTGTACCTCAGGTATCACCCAAATGACAGCTGGGGTCTGCTCCAGCCCCCTCTTGACCCTTATGAGGATAGACGTGGTTGAAGAAGATGAGTGAATGAGCTCAGAGTCACTAATTCAACACATTCTGTATACATATTTAACATTTTTACAATATTTAACATTGGTTAGGTTTCCTAGCACTGAGATACGTTTAAAACAAAAGTAAATGATGAAAAAACTGTTAAAAGGTAAAATTGTTTTGTATGCTTTTATTGTGGTAAGACAAAAAGCAGTTTTAACAAATTCTGAGTTATTCAGCAGAGTTGATCACACTAGTGCTGCTTCTGCTCCTCGAGATTTAATTAAATGCTTTCAGATCCTCGGTTGGAAATATCAGCAGCACAATCTAAGTGTCATGGAGTTGACATGCAATTAACAGCACACGGTGAATGTGCTTTGCAAACCCTGTCAGAACAGAATGGAACAACTGTGCTTTGTCCAATTTGATGCCTTTGTTAAAGGAAAAATACATATTTCAGATGGCTGAAAACAACTGTAAATTGTATTATCATCTTATTCCTTGTGCTGTTAACATTTTGTTATAGTAATTCATATTTTAACTTGTTCAAAATGTATAATTTTAGACTTGACTAAGCATTTCTACTGTATATAAATACTGGCTCTTAGATTTGCTCAGAGCAGTTTCACATATTTAAAAGATCCCTTCAATTGTTAGTTGATCCAAAACACTTTTCATGGCCATCCCATTCCCTCAATTATCATCCAGTGTCTCTGTAGCATTTACCATCCACCCTCTCTCTCACCGTTGTGCTTGCTTCTTCATTAGAGCTCCTCTGACACAGCCAGGTCAAGCTCCTGTACCTCCAGTAGCACTGAGGCCTGAGCCTACCCAGAGTTCGCCAGCACGCTCTTCGAAATGTGTGGGAGGAAATGCAAAACAGCAACGGATCCAAAGCCCCGTTGATATACCACAGTGGGAGCGACAGGTACGATTTCAGGACCGTGTAGACAGAAAGGACAGTGTCAGACCACACAACCACGTAGACCTGCATCAGCGACGACGCCATGTCCGGAAAGTTGCAAACAAAGAAGGCAACGACAACTGCACCTAAAAAACATACACAAGATATTAATAACTTGTTTGAGATCCTTACAGTGCAGTGACATGGTGTCAGTAACTCCCTGAAGGTTTATACCTGTCTGCTTATTCAGTTAGTCAGACTAGGTTGACATTTAGACCTCTATGGTCCTCGTTAGACCTCTGGGACATTAACTGCTATGACTCACCCATGAGTTTCAGAGCTCTTTTTTCATTTAAAAGTAACTTTCCATTTTGATGGCATTGGATATCTCGTCTTGCGTCTGAAGCTTGGCGAGTGAGACCCATGTTGCTCCTTTGACGTCCGTTCCTCCTCAGATAGAGCAGGATGAGCAGATAAAGAGTAAAGATGGAAGCCAGTGGGACCTGTGGTTTCGGAGGCCTTTTAAGCATCTGTTTTGATGCAAATATGCAAATGTATACAGGTTAATAGCACTTATCCTACCAGGAAAAAAAGCCCTGCCCTCAGCAGTAACGCTCCTTTGTAGATGTGTGCAGGATCAGGCTCTGTCATCTCACACATGGTGGAAACATGAAAGGCGTCTTCCCGTGTGGTGGCTGTGTAGTCCAGGATGCAAGCACTTGCCTGGTCATACACCAGAGCAAACGGTACCGCTGACACCAAGGAAATGATCCATACAGAAAGAAGGCAAGGCAGTCGAAACCTCTGTACTTGAAAGAACAAGTTTAAAAAGTAGAATGAAACAAATAATGACAGTTGTCAGTTGTCATTTGTCCGGTGAACGCACACATCGTTGTGTAATACACAGAAAGTGTGGACTACACCTTGAGACTGGAAACGGACCACATGGTGTGGCAAATGGCCGCGTAGCGCTCGCTGGTGAAGGTCATGATAACCCAGCTTGTGGTGGCACAATACACTTGGCGGACCATGAAGTAGATCTTGCACACCGCCTGGCCCAAGCGCCATGGATAGCTCTCCCAGTAATATCGATATAACGTCACTGGAATGGTCAACAGCTGCAGGACGTCTACAAATACAGCAGAGCAGAGGACAGGCATCGCTGAAGCTTTGAAGACGTGAAGGCAACTCCTTCAAATAAAAATAATTACTTTACTTGCATCGTGTACAACAAAACAAACACTGCACATTTTCTTAGGTTTGCAATGCAGATTGACATTGAATTATTGTTCTACTCCTCAACTGTTTCAGTATATTTCAATTCATGTTGCCTATAAAGCAAGATGTAAATTAACAAATTGTATTAAAAAGCCATAATCATAACTTGGCATAATTGCTGATTTTGTCTTATAGCAATAACATAATTACATTTTACGTTGTTGCCATTTATACATAATGTATGAAGGAATAAGTTGATTTTCCTTACTCAAATATTTATTATATATTTTATTAAAATGTAATTCCTGCATGTACTGTATAATGCATACTAATTAATCTTGTCATTTCTTTTTCTTGCATATAATGAGTGTGTACCTGATATGACGAGGCTGAGCAGGTAGAAACGAATAGCACTAACTCTCATACGAGCGTCCATGAGCAGGGTCATTATGCTCACACCGTTGAATAAGACCTGTAGAGAGTTGTGGGTTATGTATTGACATGTATTCCATGTCTCAGTGATACAAATTATTAGCTATCAGTGTTAACAACAGATCTACTGAATTAAATGTGCATACTCCAAACATGAAGACGACGCTGTAGAAAACAGTCATGGGGACAGCGATGGTCAGTGGCTCACTTTTGGTTACACCGATGTTGAGCTGTGGCATCTCGCTTGGACTGACATTACAGCTGAAGAGGGCGGAGAGCTGCTCTGACAGGTTCATTGTACAGTAAGGCGGCTGTGTGACAACTGGAAAAATGTTAAACAGCGTTACATCGATTCCCCGAACGGGTTATAAGTAATGATTTCTATCTTTAATAATGATGCTGAATATTAACAAAGATTACTCATTTTTCAACAGATTTTTGGGGTGTGCATGATTCAGCAGCTATCAGACTGGACAACAAAAGAGGACGTGTGCTGTTTGATATATCACTTCACTCTAAATCACAGTGACTGACACATTGAGGGAAACTCTGCAGAATTTCTAGTCATTTGTGTGGGATCAGCGTTCTTTTTGTTGATAAACTACATATTGAAATCTACATTGCTAAATGCTACAAAGTGTTCAGATCCAGTTGTTGAAAGCAATCATTGTTTTCTTTAAACCTATATGACAGGTAAATATAAAGCTGTGTTCTACAAACTATGACCATAAACTACTGTATGTCTCCAATCACCTGTGCATCTACCTACAGACAGCACCTGATCAAAAAGGGAAGCTTAACATTACTGATTCATTTTCAATCACTTTCTGTGAAACATTTCAAACCAACAGCGATTACATAAAAAGTGAAAAATGCACAGCATGCAAAGCCCAGCCCATTTGATTTTAACTACATTTAGGTCTGGAAGATTTAATGATGCCCTTTTCAATGTGACACCTGTTGAACTGACTGGTCTGGTCTAGCCTCATTATGGTCAAATGGACCAGACTGAACATGTATCAGATCAGTAAAGTGCTGACTTACCTCTGAGAGGAAAAAGGCTCTAATCTGAAGCGTAACAACTCTCCTCACGCAAAACATCTGCTTGGTTATTTCCCTCCTTCCCTCTCTGGCTCTCTCTGATTCAGATTCTCCTTCTACTTCGTGACTCTCTGTCTCTCCCTCACTTCCTCCGTCTGCTTGTCCATTCACACACACTGTAACTCACATAAATACTCTCAACTCTCACCAAGCCATTTCAGATACTTATATATGAAATGATGTGCATTTACATGAAAATGACTTTTCATCTCTGTTCCTGTTTCACTGTGTAAGTGAGTCAGTTGGACCCGAACACACTGCAGCCATATAAAGACATAAAGACGCACACGCACACATTTTCTTCTCCATGCTTTTATTTTTCACGTTCATTCCCTGAACATGTTTCCAGCCTACGTCATCATCATCTCATCTCATTGTTTTACTTTATAGAAGAGAAACCATCATTTTGTACACATATAAAAATGATTGCCTTACAAAATAAGAATTTTTAATATTGTGCCCTATAAATATTTTTTACATCCAAATACACATTCAGCTTTACAAATCAAGCAACAGTAAAAGTAAATTATAACATTGGATTTCCCTAAAGAAAGAAACAAACAAACAAAACGTAAGAAACAGAAACATCAGAGAGCTGTGACGATCCCCTGTGTTTGGGTTATACCAGCGTCCTTCGCCATGGAATAGAAATGACCATGTTTTTCGAGCAGGTTACTTGGAGAATCGAATTCCACTATTTTACCAGCGTCCAGTACCATCACCCTGCAGAGGAGAAACACAAATGGTCACCAGCTGAGCAGTGGGCATGTTATTAGTGTCAGGTAGATGAGGACCAGTCAAGAGATGAACTTGAGAGATGCATGTTAGTATGACTGTGATGTCCACTTAAACATTGAGCCACAGTTACAGAGTTGTTTGTTTCATTTAATTCATTTCATTCTCTCCAATTATTGACATTGAATGTATTAATGATCAGCCTCAATGACTACACTGTAGAATACAAATAAGTGATTCAGCCTCCTCCCACAGCAACTTTGAAGTGTTGCAGATCTACTGAATTAAATGCAGATATTAACCGACTACAACCTTGAAGCTGTAACTGCAAAACATATGAACAGCTAATTCAGGACAGCTGACGTTTATTGTTTTTTGTTAAAGGCGCTTCATTTATAGAAGCTTCATAATATTTGATTCTTTTGAGTACCGTAGTTAATGTGCAACACAATGTTACATGACAAGACAGGAAATCATGTACGATTGAAAGGAAATAACTAATGTGCCACTGAAAAGGATTCAAGCGTTCACAGGACGCTTGCTCACCTGGAGTTGTCCATGATGCTGTGCAGGCGGTGAGCGATGGTGAGGACGGTGCAGTGGGAGAACTCCTTGCGGATGGTGGTCTGAATCAGGTTGTCAGTCTCCAGGTCAACAGCCGCTGTGGCCTCATCCAGGATTAAGATACGGGACTTTCTCAGCAGCGCTCGGGCCAGACACAGCAGCTGCCTCTGCCCAACACTAGGAAGATAGAGACATGTTGATGTGTCAGCAATTTGTTTTCTAACCACAAAAAATATGCGTAATATGACTAATTAGTACAGACACAAACACCTGGGTTTAGGGTTGTGGGTGATGTATGCTGGTAGTTAGTCTTAGATTATTAGATTATGTCATTAAACAGGTCAGTTTGAATTGATTTAAGATTAATTAAGGCATATTTACATATAAGACAGCTTTTTATGCTTTTCAGCATCTGTCATGTACCTAATAAATCTGTGTCTCATCCAGCTGAAAGCAAACTGGTTTGCACTACTTGCAAGCTTTTGTTTGCTGTGTCCTGTGTTTTTATTGTTTTTGTGTTTTTTTTAGAGCCCACCTGAGATTCTCTCCCCCTTCTGCCACTTCATGGTGTAGCCCTTCATCCAATCCTGAAACATAGTTCTTCAGATGGGAAAGCTCCAGTACCCTCCAGATATCTTCATCAGTGAATTTGTCAAAAGGATCCAGGTTCATTCTCAGGGTCCCAGAAAACAACACAGGATCCTGTTCCAGCAGATGAGCATGAATTGAGACCATTTACAGCTGAAAGCTCTGTCCTGCTTGTTGATCTGTACTTACCTGGGGTATGATTGTGATCCTGTTTCTCAGGTCATGCAGGCCTATTGTGGCGATATCTATATCATCAATGAGGATGCGGCCTTCAGCTGCTTCAATTATTCTAAAGAGGCAGTTTGTCAGACTTGATTTTCCAGCTCCTGTGCGACCAACTATGCCAATCTGTGCCCAGAAAGAAAGTAGGTTTCAGCAGGAAAACTACAGTTAACGACCGTCGTTGTCGTGTCATAAAAATGTAAACAAGGCTTCTATTATACTAATGATAACAAATGTGTGGAAGCTTTGAAACCATCCAGGCAGAAACAGCATCATGAAGTACACGAACATAATCTGAAAAAGCTGATTATCAGACTCATTCAGTCACAGTAGCTTTGTTTGTTTTGAAAAACGTAATCTCTGAATGCTGCTCTGTTCGTGGCTGGTGCTAATTCCTGCCCACGTGCTTCAAATATACTTTAGTTAACATTGAAATCTTGCATTTGCATGAACATCCAGAAAAAAACAAAAAATTGATCATTTGTTTAGATATTTGCATGATTCATTTACTATAGAACAGTTCTCTTAATTATAAAACGTTATATTAATACACTGAATAAAATGATTAGATCAGTCATCGGTTTAATTTAAACGGACACACACAGACACATATGTAAATACATATGTTTTGATAGGTACACAGACCTTCTCAGTGCTGTTGATGTCACAGGTGATTCCATGCAACACCAGGTCTAGTTCAGGTCTGTATCGGACCTTGTAGTTTTCAAAGTGTAGCTTTCCTGCATCAGGCCACTTCTCTGGAGGCCGAGTGTCAGTTTTCCACTTTGCCTGTAGATACAGGGACGGATGACACAACCGTCTGTTCCTGACCTAAGAGACTGAAAGTGCTACTGTAGGTGAAGACATACCTCATTCTCTAGCTCTGTGTATTCACACACTCTCTCCACAGCTACGATGTTGGTCTCTAGCTCTGATGTCATCCTCACCAGCCAGTTGAGAGTCTGGGTTACCTGCAAGGCCCCAGAGAGGAGAGAGGAATGTTTATCTTGCAGCATTCCTGTGCTTTATCAGTGAATCTCCATGATCACTCTATGATCAGCTTTTTTTATCCGTAGCGTTAGAGAGATGAGGGTGCACGTGCATTGTTGACTTACGTTGAGGGCATAGGATATAGACAGGCCAACCAGGCCGCTCTCCAGAGAATCTTTTGAAATAACTGCAAACAGGGCTGCAAAAAACACCACCAGACTTCCCAGGAACTCCAGACGGACGGCGAGCCACCTGCAGCGTAAAAAGATCATGGTTGTTAACTTTGTTTCAACATTGTTAACCAACACAAGTAAAACTTTATCATAAAAATCAGATGTTTAGATTTGTTAATGGTTAACAATTTGCTGTTCTATGTCTGACCTGTTTGACACTATCCACGAGTAGACGCTCTTGAGATTTTCATCAATGGTTAATTCATTGTGTTGAAGAAACCTTTCCTGATGGCCGTAGGCTCTTATGACTGACAGACCCGATACCGTTTCACCAAAGTGGGAATATATAGGAGAACGAGTCACCGACTCCAGTCGACGTAGTTGTCTTGAAGTGGCCACATAGAAGCGCTGGGTGTGGAGAGAGAGTGAGACCAATCTAGGACAAAATTTGCTCCCAATGCCAATTTGCTGTTGAGTTTTCAATTAAACATTATTCTCATTCTGTCTTGTTAAGCTTACCTGTACAAAGTAATAGACTACGGCCAGAGGGATGATGATGATAGCAAAGAAAGGAGTGGCCAGACAGATGACAAACAGTGTTCCTAGGACCCCCAGCAGACACAGGAGCCAGGAGCGGAAGGACTGAGGAATGGCTTCATCTATTGTGAAAATGTCCTTTAGGACCAGAAGAAGTCTTTTATAGGAGATTAATTTCCTTTTTGCCGTACACATGTTAAAATGTCAAAGTTGCTGAAGGATGATTGTTTGAGTGCACCAGAGCTATCACATGAAGAATCATTATCAAACTCAGAGGGCTTATAAAATCCTATTCTGTGCAGGTCCCCTTGCTCTTGTCTATGACCACTAAGAAAGCAGTTGCCATGGTAATAAATGCAGCAACCAAAATAATTAAACTATTTTGTTTGAGTGGTCAAATTGCTTAAAGTCTGCACTCTACAGGCAGTTCAAATGGATTTAATTAGACTTATTCAAGTTACCCTCTTAAAATGACAATTTTAACAATATCTTCAACTCACAAGAAGCAAGAAAAGAACCAAGAAATGAAAAAATGGTAATAAAACACTGAAAACATTCCTACCTTTGCGAAGCGGTTGACAACTCTGCCGATTGGCGTAGTGTCAAAGAACAACATGGGAACTCGCAGTATATTGTTAAGCAGCCTTGAATGCAGGATGCGAGACGCAGTCACTGAAGCGTTGGCCATAAGCAGTGTACCCAGGAACACAAACAAGCCTGCAATAAAATATCAAAATGATTATCTGTTTTATCTCTACCCTGCTACACAACCACAATGATTTTATTTTGCTTGCACATTCTGGTTTGGTGACCTTCAGTCGTTCAGATTTCTTCCTTAATCTGCCAAAATAATGGACTGACACACAGCTTTCCTTATCTTTAATCACATTAGCTCCAGCTGTTGATTATTATGTTATTACGTAACATTACTATACTGTGCTTGCAAGCTTGATGAAACAGTACAGCAGCAGACAGCAAACTCTGTATGACTCCACCACGACTCGACCATAGACCTGGAACTACTGTTACTGTGCAGCCTCAGAAATGACAGAAGCAGCTGCCAGCAGTGATTTCACTACTGTAACATGACAAGAATAGGCCTTTGTCTGTTCAAGGTCTCCTGTTGTAGTGTTTAAATTTCACACCAAAGCCTTTACACTTCAGCAAAAGACCAAGCTGTACATTTTCTCCTGACAAAGTTAATCTCTTGTCTAGGAAGAAAGTTAAATGCTGTTACAAGGACAACAAAGGTAATTTAGGCATAATAAAATAGAATAGAATAGGATAGAATATCTCTTAACGTACCCTGTGCCACCCCTAGAGCTCCAAATACGCCCACTCTGGTGTCTCTCCACGAGGCCGGGTATGACTTGTTGAAATAGTTCACTCCGTCATTGGTCCAGTCACTCAGCCACATGTTCTGACCAATGAAAGCGGCGTTCTGGATGAAGTAGGCCACGAACACCAAGATGGCATATCCCCAACCCATGGCACGCAGGTACTGCAGGTACACTGAGAACTTCACCTAGATATCACACAAAAAAGAAAATGCTCAGGGACCTATTTTTAAGGTTCTAATTTTGTTTTGTTTTGTAGTAAAAATAAATACATTTATGGAAAATGAGAACTTAGATTACCATTCCCGTTTCCATGGTTTCCTTCTCAATTAGTTTCTGGCCTTTCTTGGTTTCATTGCCACCTTCTGTTTTTCTTAGAGAACTGTTTTCTTTTAATCTGACACTAGAGAAAAAGACAATAAGCGATTTTTAGACATACACACACATCAGCTGTGCTTGTATTTTGTCACCCACCGCTTGCGCTAACCTGCCCTGGCGCTTACTCCGGCGGATACTGTTTTCCCTCTTGAGTGTAATGGAAACCGAGTCCTCCAAAGGTGAATCGGGTTGTATGTCTCTTTCAGGGATGAGCTCCACATCTGCAGTATCCTGGCAACGATCTGTACAGTACATGCTAAATGCAGTCAAATGTCATAGTTCACTACAAGTCTGACTGTGCTTGAGAAGCTGTATTCCGCTATTAGGTATTGCAGCACAATAAAGCCAGGCAAAAACACAGGAACCACTGTTTTTGGTTAGGGTACCAAAGTGCACACACAGTGAGAGCAAAGGCGTAATTACCTGACTCTGAAACAGTTCGATTACTTTGTTCTTTGGCATATGTGTCTAGAAACTCCGAAAAAGGTCCTTTGTTGGCACGAAGACTCTTGTAAGATCCAATTTCAGATATCTTCCCATCGACCAACACCACGATTTCATCCACATATGGCAGAAAGCTCACTCCATGAGTCACCAGGATACGTGTCTGCAGAGACAAAGAAACTAAGCTAGTAGTGAAATTCAATTGAAGCCGGTATAATCTGTACCAATAGGTCTATGTGAGTGTGAATCCTCTATAGCCCTACTGTGTTTACGACTGTCCGCTGTGAATAAAATACTAGTTCATTGGAGTCATCTGTGTATTTTCAGTATGAACCTTGTCCTTGAGAAGCCCACCGGGTCCAATCACTTCATCAAAGAGATGCTTTCCTACATGAGAGTCCACCGCTGACAAGGGGTCATCTAACAGATAAATATCAGCCTCACTGTAAGCTGCCCGGGCCAAGCTCACACGTTGCTTCTGACCCCCAGAGAGGTTGATGCCCTGAAAAAACACAGGAGGAGTCAACAGAGAGTAACAGCTCTTAAACTAGGGACCTCGAGTACTGCACATTTAACAAAGTTCTCCCTTTCTCCCTGTTATTTATATATTGAAAAAATGTAATGTAATGTACAAGAACCAATCCTGAATCCACAAGACTTACTTTCTCTCCAATCTCTGTGAGGATACCCCCAGGCAGCAGCTCCAGGTCGGGGCCCAGGGCACAGGACTGTATCACATGCTCAAACCTCCTGTCTTCATAGGATGAGCCAAACAGGATGTTGTCTTTCAGAGTTGCATTTTGAATCCAGGCTTGTTGTGGCACAAACGCAAGAGAACCCTGGACAGAAAGGCATTAAGACAGATTCTCATATGGCTAAAACAGGTATCAATAAAGGTTAGACAATCTTTTGAACATCATCATAAGGTGTTTGAAGGTTTAACATTTACAGCATCAGCCTGTTTTTGGACGTGTGCCGGCTTTATACTGTTATTCTATGGTGAGCAGGTACAATCTTTTAAAAGTGAGGTCAAAAACACGTTTTGTATTATAGTGTTCTAACTTGTGAGAACATGTCCATCATAGAACTAGAAAACTTTTAACCTTGCATGCCACAAAATAAAGAAAAGGAAAATGGATGTTCAACGACTCTCTACAATTTCAGGTATTTCAATTAAGTCTGTGTTGTTTTGACTTTGAACTCAGATTCACTCACATTACAGTACTTACTAATAAACAGCAATAAGTATTTATAAATAAAACACTTTATTCAATGTGATGGTATAATTGTTACTAATGCTACACTAATTCTGAATTCTTCTATGCAGAGATGTTGGAACAAGTGAATGCGAATGAAGAGGTACCTGAATGTTGATGAAGCCTTTGGTGCTGTGCATCTCTCCAAGGAGGGCTGACATGAGAGAGGACTTCCCTGAGCCTACAGCTCCCACCACCGCTACTAGCTGGCCCGGCTTCACGTCCAAAGACACACTGGCAAACACAAATAAAAATATCACCAAGACTGCAAACTACAGCGGAGTCAGAAGGTGCCGTAATACCCACGCGTGTGATATTGTGTTTGATGCAACAAACGTACTTCTTGAGCAGAGGCTCAGCGTCTTTATCCCAAGCAAAGGAAGCATCACATATGCTGACTGCAGAGTCTAACACGTGAAAACGGGTGGAGACATGTTAGAAATACATATTGTACAAAACAATGTAGTACTGCAAAGGTTGAACGCTGAACGTACTGAAACTGGGGTCGTGGCGAATAATGCCGCTTTCAAGGTCTTCACCTCCCAGAAACTTCTCCAGGCGCTTCTTAGACACTCCAGTCTGAAGAACAGGTTGGGCCGTTAGCATTCTGTGGCTTTGATCTGTGTGTGTACAGTGACACGGTTGTTTACTCTCTTACTTGCACGATGGAAGCGATGAGCATGGGCAGCATGGCGAGGGGAAACCGGAGTACGTTGAAAAGAGAAATGGAAGTGAAGGCTTTCTCAGCAGTCAACACATTGTTTTCGCTCACTCCTACAAACACAGCAAATGTGGCCAAAGACACCTGCAACACAAAGGCAGCGACAGGAGGGAAACAAGGTTTGGCACTAGTCCCCAAACTGTTTCTGTTGTGCTTTGTGAGTGGTTATTCGCAGACGCACTAGAGCTGGAGCACAGCTGAAGATGAAGATGGAGACAGAAGACACGTAGGCAAACTTCTTCATGACCTTCAGTTCTTCATCTCTAATATCTTCCACCTGCGTCTGGAAGGACGGCTCCCATGCGAACAGCTTCAGAATCTGGTGGGAGACAAAAGAGAAGGATTCAACAGGTATTGTGGAGAACACAGAAAAGGAAGAATGGGGGGAACAGAGCTTTCAGCGCCAGCAAACTGAGGTGCTGAAGAATAACACTGCAGCTTTTTCCTGAGACAACAAAATCCTAAACTACAGTCACAAACCCTTAACATGATTACACAAAAAAGGATCAGTGGAAGAGATTGCATACCAGCTACCAGTGATGGTGGATGCCGGACACAATGTACTCTATGAACAAAAGTTACTCACCTTGATTCCATTAAGTATTTCATTCATGATTTTCAATCGCTTGTCTTTGAATTTCATGTTGTCTATCTGAAAGGAGATCAAATGAATCAGGAAGGAATGTAGTGCACTCAGACCGATGTGTGACAGCGACAGGTGATATGGATGTCACGAAGTACGAAAATTATATAAATTGTGTGAATATCATATATTGCACAGTTTGTATTCCTCTGACACCCACACAAGCACAAATTTTATAAAACCATGTTAGCTGATGATAATGCTTCAACCTTGTAAAGTTAATGAACTAAAGAATGGTGGTTTGAAAAAAATGCATTTGAGTGATTGCTGTAAACCAACAAATCAAAGGAGGCTGCAAAACCATTACATGACATAAGGACACGTGCTGCATTATTCTCTAATGTGCTGCTTTACTCAGACAAATCCAGGTGAAGTCTGTCTGTTTTCCAAGTGTTGCTGCATATGCTTCACTTCTGTACTAGACTGTTGGCTATGAACGTTTGTTTCATTTCATTTATTTTTTTTATGTATGTACACAGAACTGTGACCTCATGGCGACTAAAGATGCTGCTGTTGTGGTTTCACTCATTTCTTCTTCTTCTTGTATTTAAATAATCTGAATAATAAGAAGGAAACAGCGTGATAGAGTGACTCTCCCTGCTTTTTCTGTAGTGTATTATACATGTAGTAAATAATTTCCGCACAAAGCAGAATAACAATTGTTGAAAAATAGCGATGTTGACGTCTAAACTTTTCTTTTGTTGTCAAGTACCTTGAAAATGTATCAGAATGATTATTATTGGAGGCAAAAGGAAAGGACTCTGTCCACTATAAGCAAGTAAATAGGTTTTATTTAATTGAATAATATTTTTGATTGAATATAGGACAGAAGTATGGTTGAATAATTCAATTTATTCACTTAAACCAACAACTAATTAACTATCCTATATGTGTTGAATGTGTCAGTTCTGCTGACCTGGAATTTTCTGGCCTTTGTGGCGAGCAGTCCATTGATTGGCACCATCAGCACCATGACTGCCAGCCCCGCCAACACTGCAGGTCCTAACTCCAGCCACAGGAAGACAATGGACAGGATGATTTGCAGGGGACAGGACCACAGCAGGTGGATGAAGTTGGTCACGTCATTGAAGCGCTGAGCATCTGCTGACATCAGATTCACCGTTTCCCCAACCGTTGACTCTTTTCGAGAGTCATTGGAAACCACCAGCGCCTGGGGGTCAAGAAGGTGCAAAAGGAGACACGGAACATGGGGTTTACAGCATCCCAAAGCAAATGGACAATGAAAGAGAAAGCTGTCGTAGAATGAAGTGAATGCTGTGAAGCTTAGTCTGGTAATTGTGCTTTCAATCCAGTTTGTACCTTTTTGTAAACAGCAGCTATAAGTGCAGTGCGAACTTTCATCCCCAGGACAAAGCACTGATGGAAATACTGCTGCAGAAACAGAGACTGCAGAATGGCCACCAGCAGCAGCAGCACCGCATACAAATAGCCCTCCCAGGCATATCTGCTGGCGTCTTGAGTGAAGGAGATCATGAGTCTATAAAAAGAGAGAGATCTTACATGACACAGGCTATTCCAGCATCTAATTGCAGTGTTTAACTCTCTATTATGTATTATTTCTATCTATTCCTTTTTGATCGTTTCTTCATAGGTTGCGATGATGATAACTGACACTAAGGGCTGAGCACATAATCTGAACCTCTGTTGGGAAATGCTACTGATGCCTGTCTGTTTACCAGTCTGTTTACCAGTCTGTTTACCAGTCTGTTTACCAGTCTTGGGGATCGTTGCTGCATTACACTATGTGGAAGGTTTTTCTAGTTCAAGAAGAAGCTGTGTTAAATCTGAAAGACTGGTTGAATTATGACTCACTTCAGGAGTTGTGGACTGACGAAAGACAGCAGGTCCTGGAGAAGTTTAAAGAAGGCCGATTTTATCAGAAGGCCTTTAAAGGTCTTGTAAAGGGTGGTAGTCAGCCACGAGTTGGGATAGTCCTCCTCCTTCTTCTTTTTCTCCTTTTTCTTCTTCTTGTCACCTTTTTCCTCCTGGAAAAGGGAATTAAAAAAAGAAAAAACATTTGTGAGGCGGTATCTTAGCATTGACAGGCTGCTTCCAACAGTGTTACTGAAATGTGTACTATGTAAACAGCATGCGCTTTGTGTGTACACTCACCATCATGAGCACATCCTGGCTGACGCCTTTTCCCAGACCATTGGAAAGGTCGTTTGCAGAGGCGTCTGTCTGGGCTTTGTTTATGTTCGTAGGCTTTTTCTTCTTCAGCCGCTGCTGGAAGCGGACGCGAGCTGCGTCCAGCTCCGACTGCATGAAATGTTGAAAGTGCTGGTTGATGTGAGCAGTGCTGTCTGACGCGTTCATTTCCCACATGTCCTCCTGGGTCAGGGGCCGCTTGTAGCCTTTCACCGCCATACTGGAGAGAGGACCCGCTGCGTTATAACGCACGTCCAGGTGTTTGCTGTGATTCTTATGCAGCACTGATTAACTTACCTGGAAAACCAATTGAAAGTGATTCTGCTCAGAAAGGTTGCACCTGCTTCAGGATTCTATGGATAAAAACATTGAGAACAATAATGTAATATATATAAATACAGAATAGAAAAGTACTAAATATATTTTACAGCATCATCCAAGCTATTTCAAGAAAATACCTTTTTTCTGATCTCCTTGGCTTCCGAAGGAATATCAGCCACAGCAGACAGAATAAGTACTATCACTTGCAGACCAAAGGAAATGTAGAAAAGAGAGAAACGAGGGATGTCCTTGACTTCACCCTATGTTAGAAGAAAAGGGTTGAATGGTGATGGAGATGCTACAGAAAAGCACTGAATCAAGTCCTACTGTAGCTAATGTCCCTCTAGTGGATTTCCCCGCTTCTAACTTGACCTAATGTCTCTGCTCATACCAGCGCCAGCGCCTCCCTTAGGAGGGTCTGGAAAGGGAAGATGTTGCACAGAACAAGGAGCAACCAGAAGATGAAGAGGGTGCCGGAGTCTACGGCTCCTTCCCTCCGCCTCACTGCCTCCTGGCACAACAGCAGAAGAATCTAACAAAGAAGATATGTCAATAAATAAAATGTCTTCCTTCCATACTGGACATAAGAGGGGAAATGCTTACCCATGTAACAGCAAGCAGGACAGGATTGGCATAGTATACGCCAGGATTTTTAACTGTAGGCTGTGACTCTTCGCTGGGGCCATAATCTTCTCCTAATGTAACGGCCAGGGCAGCTATGGCCGTCAGCAGTAGGAGGGACACCACAAGCTGAGGGAACAAGACACAGACACTAGATTATATCAACGGTTTGTCTTGTTTTAACATCAGTCTGTGATATACGGTGTTTATCCTTATTTAACACCTGAACAAACGTGATTTCAGTATGATGACACTACTACTACTATAATAAAAATGACTAATAAAGAGCAAATCAACAACCGTAACTTTCTTTAAGTCAACACATTGATGATGCTACTGTAAATAAAATCTGCTTCAGCCCCCTCTGAACAGACGTGGACAGTGCATTTATGTGATTTAGGTTCTTTACCTGTTTGCAGATGTAGAGCTTTGACAGGTGTGGGGTTGACAGTCTTCTTCTGCAGAGAGACACTAAGTGCCACGGGGCACAGAGCCACAGGAAGCCCAGGGGGATCCAGACCAGCACTGTCTGCTCCACACATACTGGGAGGTCTGGGTCTTCTCTGTTCAGATATGAAGCATTCTGAAACGCGCGCACACAAACACAGACACACTCAGGATGAGTCCACGCACAAAAGCTGAGCTTTACAATGTTTGCCTTCCTTAGAAAGGCAAACACACTAGAGCCCCCACCTCCTGATTAGAAATTTAACAGCTACAGTGTGAACGCGATAGACGGAGAGGCGGGTGCTAATGGACTGGGGGTCTGATGTGTCAGAGCAAATGGCTCTGACAGAGGACAGAAACTGGAGCACTTCAAAGCGTTTGAAAAGCTTTTAAGCTTCACCGTCCGCTGTGCAAGCAACCTGTTATTAGGAGAAGTGTAGATCCATTTCACAGCACCAGGAGAAAACACAGAGCCTAACTTGACTTAAAGACAGACGTGCGTTTCATGGCACAATCAAGAAGGACGCATTTATTAGTGTAAAGGTATTGTTTGATTTAATAGTACATCATAAACATATTAATAAAACATTATTATTTTTATTTATATAGTTTATTTAAATAACATAAAATATATAGAAATACATTTTAATAACTGCAACTGCCAACCCCTCTTATCTTCTGTCTGTATGATTGGTTCATCAAATGAACCTTTGCTCTAGAAGAATAGTTCATATATTTCTCGGGTTTTTGAGGAAGAAAAGCTCATAAACATGCGCTTTCAACATCAGTCGTCAGATACGCTGAGTCATGCCCTACTAAAGTGTAATGCTGTCATATTTTACACGTGCTCACTGTGTACAGGGGTTAAAAACTTAGACCAACGTCTATGGTTCATATAAAACTTAGAACATTTTAATCATGGTTTTGCGACCCATGTCGATGCCCAAGAAAAGTATACAGAGTATCACAAGTTTAGGACCGTTTGATTACCATACATAAAATGTTTTTCTTAATTATTTTTTTTTGCCCAATAAAAATAGGAAAAAATAAAAACAAACTTTATCAAACATCTAAAATGTGGTTAGATTTTGGTCTTGGTTCTCTTTTGCTTGCTTATGCTTTTTCCTACAGCGACATTAATTGTGGCTGTCGCACTTACCCAGAAGATGGATCCACAGTACTCATCCAAAGCTGCGGCACACATGGTCCGCGCTGACGACTTCAGTCACCCTTAGACGTACAGTAGACCAGATGCCTCCTGCCCTCTGTTCCACTGCTGCAGAATCAAGCGCTCCTACTTCGTCCCCCCTTCCACCCACACACCAGAGACAATTGCAGGACGTGACTCTGAGGGACTTTGAGCCACGAGGCTTTCAAGCTACTGTACAAGGAAACCTTTTAAGTTTCTGTTGCAGAAAAAGAAGACAATTCAAAATTAATATGAGGAGCAGATGGATTTTGTTCTCTTTTAGGGTGACGCTTGTGAAGATTATTGGTTATCAGTCCTCACTGGCTTGTTTGATGTCTTGACGTCTTGATGCTTGTTTGTGAAGCCCTCCTGGAGTAAATGAAAAACTCAACAGATCAGTCAGTCTTATTGAGAAAATCCATGTTTCTACCAGCTCGTAGACACTCCTCCGCGTAGATGTGTCTAAAGTTCAACATTTTGAGCACGAAACATAAAAAGCAGGGAGAGAGAGAAACAAGCACAAGGGCTGGTACAAGTTTGTCTTTGCTTTTCCTGTGTTCGGCGAACAGCCCACCAAACGGGAATGTGTTTATAGCAGGGGAGGGAGTTGACTCGTTTCCTGTGGCGTTTCTTCTCTGCGACATGACTTCATGGCCTCTGGACTGGTTTCTACTAGTCAAATCAAGTCAATGCGACACAGATTTTTGGATTAATTTAAAACAGGTTGCCAGCGTTTACTAGAAAAGGGTTTAAATTCACAACTAAAAGAACATTCTTCAGACAATAAGAAAGAAACAGCATGACTAAGCCTTTTTATACTCTGGCCTGTGTTTAGTTTGAGACAGAGTACAGGAGCAAATTGCTACCAGATGCTAGTTCAACATAAAATACAGAAATATAGAGAAATGCTGGCAGAAGAAACAAAAGTAACAATTTTGACACAAAGGTTAGTTTACATCTTGTTAGAGAGAAGTAACTCATGGAAAGTTAATATTTATTCAATGCTGCAATACCAGTGTCAACCTAACTATGTTTTTCACTGGCTGTGATCATCCAGGGACTGATTACTCAAACCGAGGGGTGGTTAATCATTACATGTGGTACTCGATGTGTGTATAGCCACAAGGACAGCCATGTGACATGTGCAGATAACTCAGTCGTAAATGAAGAGTCACCTGAATAACAGTGACTGTGCTAAACTGAATGATAATTTGATAATTAACCCTCCATTCCTCCATCACCGAATCTGATTCCTTGTTATCTAAAAGCGAGCAGGGTTCCATGAGGGTGTAGGGCAGGTAAAGTTGAATAATACACAGGTGGGTGTAAATACTAGAGTGCAACCAAGATACATAAACACGGACATGACCCTTTACCTCTTCTATGTCAGCAAATATTGACCACCAACCAGCCCCTTAATGACATCAAGGGTTAATTGACTTGATCATCAGTACCATAAGGTCACTGGTGGTGAAATCAGACTCCCTAAAAATCTATTTAGCCAACATCCAGATGATAACAGGGCTCCTGCACCTCGTTAGCAACTGAAACGAAGCACGTTTCTGCAATGTGATCCTACATTATGGCTTATTTCCTAAACGAAACCAAAACTAATGCCATTAACTGCATGAGACACCTGAGAAAATTAGCAATAAAACAGGATGCTATCAACTGTTGACATTATCAGACATTTATTTTATTGTGAGCAAAGTGATTTCAGTCACAATGTTTGTCCTTGTAAAAAATAAAGTACAGGAGGTCACAGCTTTTCATTACCTTCCACTGCAAATAGGGAGAGTTTTAATTAAATGTCAGCTACTGTGGATGACAGTTCTGAGCAACTTGTTTTCTCACTTTAAAAAAAGCAAAAAACAAAAAGCACTTTGTGGCATTTCTGAAGGGTTCATCTATTCTGGGCTTTAGTGATGATGTATCAGTGTAATTACTCGTAATAATTTCTGAGGTATTAGCTTGGTTTTCCGTCTGGTTGTCCAGTCCCCAGTCACAGGATATTTCTGGCAATGGCATTAAGAGTACGGACCTTGCTCACATCTGCCACCTTTAGGCCAAACTCAGGTGCTGAAAAAGAAGCCCCCATCGCCACACAGGTGTTCCTACATATGGAAACACAAATAAACAAAGAGCAACGAAAAAAATGTTTCTCCTTGTAAACAATGCATCCCTGCAGAAATACTGCAGAATATAAACCTACCTGAACTTCATGGCTGAATCCCTACTGGACCTGGCTGAGCAGTGAAACTCTTGGGCTGCTGAGCCCTCTAAAATTCTTTGCAGATTCCTCTCTGTGATACCGCCTCCTGTTATTAAAAATGACTAAATAAACAACTAAAAAAAACAAAAAGTAAAGAAATAAATGAAACACATCAGAACAAAATAAATGCACTAACCTGGCATTATGATAACTCTGCCTTTAGCCTGTTGGGTGGAGATTATGATGTAAGAATGGTAGAAAGAGAGAAACACAAGATGCTGACCAGCCTGGGAGCAGATAATACCCATGTTTATAATTTATACGTACTTGATCAATGATACGTTTAATAAGAGGGAGTCCCTCCAAAGCAGAGCTGTCACAGCCACTTGTCAAGACACGATGAAATCCTAATGATATCAGAGTCTCCAGAGCAATCACTGGGTCGTGAACCATGTCAAAAGCTGTAGCAAATTAACAACTAGTTTATTACTTGAGCTGGAACTTTTTCCCATTGAGCCTTGGTGAGATTTTTCAATTTTAACTTCTCAAAAGCTTCTCAGTGTGAAATAAAGAAGAAAATATTACCTCTGTGGAAGGTGACGGGCAATGGACGAGCAGCAGCTAATGAACAAATGGTGACAAGCAAATATAAATACATAAATGGAAGATTACAAAATTTCATGCAATGTTGAAAAATTTAAAACTAAATGAGTTGCACATTCTGAACATCCTGTAGATGTGCACCCACGCAAATACTCTCAAGGCCTCAGTGGAGGCAGCCACTGGATGCTGATCTCCTACCAGAATCTTTTCTGTATATATGCTTAGAATCTGCAGTGTTTGCATTCTGATCACCAGTAATGTCAAATCGACCGTGTTGCTCTCTTCTACAGCTGCACCACATAGTTTCCTTGTTTAGTGAGGTTTCTGCCACTTTTCCTTCCCCTTAAAGGCTTAGAATGTCTGGCTGAGCTACAGTATGCGGAGATTAGAGATTTGCAGTATTTGATCAAATAAAAAATTAAATATGTGAATAATATTGTTGTCTGCAACAAACGGTACCCAGTAATTCCATGCAGAGCTCTGCGTCCACCCGTCCATCCTCCGTCAGGGCTCCCAGCACTAGTCCATCAGCCCCGTAGCTCTTCATCAGCTCTATGTCCTTTCTCATCACCTCCGCTTCCTGGTCTGAATAGAGGAAGTCTCCTCCACGAGGGCGTATCATGACATAAACTGGGATTTTGACATATTGCTTGACCACCTGCAGAAGACCTACGGAAAAGCAAACGCAGGCAGCACATTTGCTTGTGTGGTCTGAGAAGATGCTAATGTTGTTTATGAATATCTGGAAACTCACCTAGACTGGGAGTGAGCCCACCCTCCATCAGACTAGAACACAGCTCCAGTCGACCTGCACCTGCCAGCAGAGAAACCCTGGATTTAAACGAGCAGCTGTCCGTTTAGTTCTAAGGTCAGACAGGTGCTATAAAAACCACGTTAACCTTTCCACCCTGTCCCGGTGTGACTGCATGCAGTGATACACATTACCGACCTCCTCGTTCAGCATTGATAGCAGACTCTACGGAGTCCACACAAACTTCCATCAAAAAGCCCTCTGCCATGCTGTGACAGTCTGGACGGACACACAGACGGGGACACACAGTGAGTCACTGTACAAATGTTACTCAACGCGTCTACAGGCCTGTAAGCAGCAGTTACAGCTACCTGTCAATCAGTTCAGGGAAGAGCGTCACTCGCGTGTAAACTACATGGGGTCAGTACATGTTTACATGACTGACTAACGTTACTGGCTAACCTACACTGTGTGGTTTCCGGGTTGTTACATTTCTAACCCAGAGTGTAGCGAGCGGGGGGCGCTGCTTTATTTAGTGAAAGGAAGGCTGTACCCGCCCACGCGGGATGTACTAAGAGTCAGAACATGCATCAACAACTTCGACGTTCCGTTTCTATAAAATTATTTTTAACATTAAATAATACAATTGATACTATACGGTGTTGTATTTATCGTTTGTGTTGAGAATATTGTTCTCTATTTAAAATTATAAAATGCTAATGTTAAATTTCCGCCTATGTTTTGTGACGTCAGGAGGTCAAAGTTGAACAGCGCATAGTCGCTTTTAGAAACATGGCCGTGTGACAGCCGGCTTCCAAACAAATATTAAGCATTGATAGCGGTGCTGTTGGACCAGTTCAGCGGTAAAGGATTTGGTGGCACAAAGATGTTACTCTCTTCATTGAGGACAACGATATTTTACGGTTGCAGAAATGCAAACAAGGCGTTTCATTACAACCGTGTGAGTACCTTGCTGCCAATGTTAGCTGATGTTAATCGCTAGCTAGTGATGAAACGGGTCACATCGTGCATAAGCTGTGTAAATAAGTTATGACACGTGATGCGAGACGCTGTGAAAAAACTACCTGCCAAGCTTATTTGTTTGTTTTGGCGTTTATGTTTGTTGGGGCTGTTGGCCTTACTTGACGCTGCACCAGTCACGTACTCGTTGTGTTACCTAAATGACCTAAACGACCTCCCATCAGTTAATATAATCAGTTAATATTGCGTTAAACAGATATAACATTAACGTTAATAATAATCTAAGACTTTACAAATAAATAGGTAGAATTTATGAAAGAGCTAATATTTGTATTTTCTTACATTTCATCTATTGCTGTTATTGATAGCAAATCCCTCTTAAAGTATGAAAACAACAGTTACTAAAAATAAAGAACCTTATAATAAATAACCTTATTCTCTTATCATTATCTTAGAATAAATAATTTCCCTTTGTCTGTTTAATTAGTGTAGAAAACTGTTCACTTCTCTTTTTTATTTTCAACTTAAGAGTCCACAACTACGACAGTGGTTTGTGAAACGAAGTCAGGGCACCATCACAGCAGAAGCAGGGGCGACTCCAGGAGCCTCCGCTGTCCCAAACGCTGCCACAAATCGCATTGTAGGTCGCTGGTTACTTGGCTGCAGTGGCCTGGTCGTCGGGGCTATTGTCTTGGGTGGTGTCACAAGGTAAAACTGATGCGTTTATAGTTCTCCTTTAGTTGTGTTACCTTCTTATGTGCATTTGTTTCATTCAGACTCACAGAATCTGGACTTTCCATGGTTGACTGGCATCTGGTGAGAGAGATGAAGCCACCTCGGTCACAAGCAGAATGGGAGGCAGAGTTTTCCAAGTACCAGCAGTTTCCAGAATTTAAAATGTAATGTTCTTTCTGTTTACTTTATCAAAATAAACTTGATTCAGAGGCACCTTACAACTAAAACACAAGTTTAAGATCTACTATGATTTTGATTTTTTTAAATACACAAATTAACTCTTGACATTGAATTTAAGATGCTCATTTATTTGATTAGCACAAAATTCTGAATACAAATTCAGCTAAATTATATGTTCATTTGACAAGATACAACTTTCATAGTTATGCATCGGAAAATTTATCATTTATAGTCATTAAAAATATGTTGCCCATGTTTTCCCAGAATGAACCATGAGATGACTTTGCCAGAGTTTAAGTTCATCTTCTACATGGAGTGGGGCCATCGTATGTGGGGTAGACTTGTTGGAATTGCGTACATCCTTCCCACCATTTACTTTTGGAGGAAAGGATACTTCACTCGCTCCATGAAGGGAAAAGTGCTCGGGCTTTGTGGCTTTGTCTTTTTCCAGGTAAGACTGGGACATTACTGAAACTTTTTTCTTAGAGTACTATTTTCTTCTAGCGTATGTTGATGTGTCAATGTCTGTGTCCATTCAGGGACTTCTCGGGTGGTACATGGTGAAAAGTGGTCTGGAAGAAAAGCCTGAGTCTTACGACATCCCGCGGGTCAGCCAGTATCGCCTGAGTGCTCACCTTGGTTCTGCCCTGCTACTTTACTGTGCCAGTCTCTGGATGGGGTTGACTCAGCTGCTGCCTGCACACAAGGTAGAGAGTCAACCTCATGTGTGATCTAAACAGGAAGTCACAAATTTAGTTTCACTTATTCTTATTTTTGTCACCCCTTTCTCAGATGGGAGAGACAAAACACATCATGCAACTTAGGAGATATGCCAAGGGTACTGCTGGCCTAGTGTTCCTTACTGCTCTTTCAGGTACAGTTTTTTTTTTGTTGGTACAGTATTAAGAATTTTATTGTAATTATAATTTTTTTATTAAAAATTGGTTTGACTTTTGTTTCATATCAGGTTTTGTCCTTTGTTTTACATTTCTCTACATTTAACCTAATTGAAAATACTGTTTTCAGGTGCGTTTGTTGCTGGTTTGGATGCTGGGCTAGTGTATAACTCTTTCCCTAAGATGGGAGAGCGATGGATCCCTGAGGATCTACTAACTTTCTCTCCCACCCTCAAGAACTTCTTTGAAAATCCCACAACAGTGCAGTTCGACCACAGAATTTTGGTATGTTGTTGTTTCCCAAAATAAATAACCTTTTAAAGTGACTTAAATTAGGCAGCAACCTGTTCTTTTCTTTTTTTTCCAGGGGATTTCTTCTTTGGCTGCGATTACAGGCCTTTATCTATTCTCAAGAGGGATGTTGCTGCCTAGGAGGGCAAAGATTGCCCTTAGCCTCCTTGCAGCAGCTGCCTATGGACAGGTAGGCTATTATTCAGCACATATGTATAGATACACAATATAGCTTATCAATGTTACTAATCTCAAACAAACTGTATGTTTGTGCTCTTCAGGTTGTTCTTGGTATCAGCACTCTCTTGCTCTATGTCCCCACACCATTGGCAGCAACTCACCAGTCAGGCTCCGTGGCTCTTCTCTCACTGGCCATTTGGGTCCTGGCAGAGCTCCGCAAGATGCCCAAGTAAAAGCTTTATGTACAAGCCCAGTCTCTGCTAGACACACTGTGAGCCTCCAAAAGGCAACAGTTACAAGTTTAAACAGGACATGTTCAGTGAAATTCTTTTTTTTAACCTGATTGAATGAGGCTGTGGAGATTATGTATGTTTATGTATATTTAAGAACATTTGATGCAGACCTTGTGAGGTGAGAAGTACATAGTCTGGATTGATTTTGTAAAACTGAAAGCACTGCGTTATTTTAATAAAGAATATTGTGTTTACTGTGTGGCGATGTGGTGGTTATCACTGTTGCATCACAGCGAAAGGGTCCCAGGTTCGAAATTCAAACCAAAAAGTCATTTTTGCATAGTAATGTGATTTTTTTTATTGTCTCTGTACAAAATATACACATTTTGATTACGTAATGCAACCGGTTGATGCTAGCTAACTAGACAGTCAGTACAACGGGTAAGTTAGTAGGTTTCCATTGTGGTAGACACAGTACATGCGAGCATAAACAGGTTTTATTTTGTGGTCAGGAAAGTAAATCATGAATCGTTGGCAAGGAACAATCGGAGCCAAACCTCTTTTCCCTAGAAAATAATTGTGAGGGGGAAAAAAAGCAGAACAGAAAAAAAGACCTTTAGAGATAGAAGTGCATATTCATCAGGGCCTTAGTGCACCCTTAACGTGTTCTGAGAGAAAAGAGAGTTTAGATGAATAGGAAGGTGATGACAAGTGGGGAGAACATTATTGCTATTCCAGGTTAGTGTTTGCATTTAAAATGTACTTCAGCCTATTCAATTAGTCCTGTCCAATTATGGTGTAAGTGCCTCAGGTATTTAAACTATCTTACATTTAAGAGTAGTTCCCAGATGAAAATAAGCCAGTTAAATAAAGTGGTTGCAAATCTGAGCCTAACACAATCAAAACCACACTTTTGTGTGGACGGTGTGTTGGTAAATCAAGCCAGTTTACCAAACCACCTCCGTTAGCTCTGGTTGCCCCTTGCCCACCTTACTATGCAGCATCTCCCTCTCTCGTCACCCACAGAAGGGCATTACGTCTCAGCTTAGTGCGGCTTCAAATGTCCTATATTTTCTCTTTGGTGTTACAGAGAGAGGGAGAATAAAGATGTGACGCCTAAAAAACCTCCATAATTAAACCATGGATCTCTCACCAACAGGACATACGCACACGTACTATGCCTTTCTGAAATTCATTAAGCCTAATTAAACTGGTTTGAGTTGTTTGTTTTGTCTGTGGTAGAACCTGCTACAACCACAACATTTCCGAATACAAGTTTACAAATACAACCTCGACTCTACAGTAATTCCCCTCTGATGCAGTATTAGACTGGTACGACTGCAATATAACCAGCGCCATGTTGAAACTGGGATGATCAAAGCAACTTGTCAGCTACTGCGCAATATGGTTGTATAGCACAGTCCACATTGCAAGTCTAATGTCGCACCACTGGGAATACTAGGAAATGCACAACAGTCAATAGACACCTACAGCTAGGATTGTAATGGTTTGGAAGGCCGGGAGTTATTCTAGCAGAACCCCATAAATGGAGGTGGGTATTATATCATTAGAGTCTTACATAGGTAAGATGGATGACATCTCATTCTGTTACACATGCACACACACATATCAAAGGGTGAGGCACCTGTGAATGACTAGGAACAGCAGACAGACAAGCAGACTTTGGAGTATCTTTGTAAATACATAACTGGATATTAGTGACATCATCATGCGATATTGAAATCAGTTCCTCATGAAAAACAACGTGTTTGTGTGGTATCACGTCCATCTCCAACGTGTCAGTCGCTCCCTCTTCAACTGTTTTTTTCCCTTGCGTCCACTAGATGGTGGTAGATCCGTTTCTGCCCTCATCGCCAGGCCACGAGCAGCCTGGCAGCTTCAGGGAGGTGTTACCCACATGCACAACGGAAGGATCAAATTCAAATCTCAAATCCAAATCTCATGATAAGGAGCCAAAGATGAGCAAAGGTCCAGGTTCTGGAACAACATCCTCCCTCTGAGAGCAGCCTTTACAGGCTGCGATGGTTCCTGTTTCAGTAATATAACAAAGTTCAGATAAAACAGGAGAGGGGTCGTGGGTGTGCCAGTGCCTGCATGTCCTGCTGTTTTCCTTCTTTCTTTGTGTCTCTGGGTAAAACTAAGGTTCAGCATGATGAAAAAGGAAGTCGGGAAAACTCCACTCGGAAAAAAAATGCCACTGTGGCTCCTGAAAGAGGGAGGGGGGCTCAGGCTCGCAACAGAAACAAACAAGCTTGCAGGTCTGAATATGACCACAAATACACACATTCAAAAGTTCTCAAGTCCTGATCGATCTCTCTCTCTCTCTCTCTCTCACACACACACACACACACACACATACCCCTCCCTAGTGCCAGCACTCTAACTGGTCCAGATTCCTAGATGACATTGTCAAACAGCTGCATGGACTGCATGATGTTTTCATCCTAGATGGAGACAAGAAGTTTGCATTAGAGCATTTTCAAGGTTGAGATTAATGCTAATTTCACTTTATAGCCTGTTAAATATGAAGCAAGAGACGGTTCACTTAGATTAGCGCTAATGTAACACAACTACCTTTTTGCACGACTCAATGAACTCCTCTATGGTGACCACTCCGTCTTTATTTCGGTCCATTTTCTAAAGGAACAAACCAACATTACTTCTATGAAGGATGTTTCAGTCGTCCTAAGTAATCACACATTTTTAGAAAGTAAAAACTTAGTTTCACCTGGAAGAAGGTCTCCACGTGTTCTCTAGGAGCATCATCCTCCATAGTCGGGTACGTGTACTTCCCCATCATGTCATAGATGGACTTCATGATGTCCAGCATCTCCTGCAGAGTAATGAAGCTTTCCTGCTTAGACGTTATTGTAACAATGACTGAGATGTAACATATAGGCTCTTACAGGTTATACCTCTTTGGTAATGCAGCCGTCCTTGTTCAGGTCGTAGAGGTTGAAGGCCCAGTTTAGCCGGTCATTAACGGTCCCTCTCAGGATGATAGACAGGCCAAATACAAAGTCCTGCCATGTGACAGGAGTCATTTACTGAATTGCATTGGCACAAAGCTTAATCACAGCACTAATGCAGTATGCAGTATGCATCTTTGTGTGGATACTCTATGTATGTTCTTCACAGGATCATGCATTTGCTTTTTATCTTTCAATGAAGGCTGACACATGAACCAAGCTCACCTCAAAACTAACCGAGCCGTTCTTGTCAGTGTCGAAGGCTTCAAACAAGAAATGTGCGTACATACTTGAATCTGCAAAGGTAGAGACTTATAGTAACCACGGTGCCCTCGAAACATGAAGCAAAGTCTTTGAACAGCGAGGATTAGCAGAGAGTTAAATATAGCCTTGATATAAAAATAATTTCCAATACAACTGGAGGCGAGTGGTTAACATTTCATCAACCTAAATATCATGAAATGAAAAACCGTCTTGCCTTGTGCATGTACTATAGTTCATCAGAGCAGATTTATGACCTAATTATGTTCATTGCGATGATGAAAAGCTACATGCGTAGAATCAAATAAATGATGTTATTTACAGTTTTACTCAGTGTTCGTGGACTGAAGAAAGACAGAGAGCGCTGTGGATGAAAGCGTTTTGGACACAGCTGGAGCTCTTCATGAGCGCAGGAGCTGACAACTCACCTCCCTGAGGAAAGAACTGGGAGTAAATGGTCTGAAACTTCTCCTCGTTCACCACACCGCTCGGACACTCCTGGGACGCAAATGTGGATTTAGGAAAGTCATTAGCTCCCATTTAGCAGAGAAAAAATTAAGAATTACATAGTGTGTTGAGCTCTCATCAGGCTGACACGCCTCCTGATTCTCATGATGATTTAAGCAGAGCTTGTTTATGCCTCGTCTCGTTTCTCTTCAGCCAGACCTACGTTTTTGAAGCCCCGGTAGAGGACTTGCAGCTCCTTCTTGGTGAACTTGGTCTGCTCCTGCAGCTTGTCCATACTTTCGGGGCGATGGCACACAGTAGATAACTCAAAGTCATCTTCCACGCTGTCTGTGTGAGGGAGACACCAGTGCAGCATTTATCAGTGTACTCACACCAAGCTCCAGGAGGAAAACAATGAAGTCAAGCCGATGCTGAGCTTACGATTCAGTAGAAATATTACACAGAGCAAAATACGATCGTTTACTTTTAAAGTAAAAAAAAAGACATTAAAAATGCAGAAACACACAATCTTCATCATCCCACGATCATTTCATCTGCGTCTCCGAATGCATCTGTCAACCCATAGCATGTCCTATCCTGTACTTATACATATACACAAACACAAGAAGACACGTGTTCAGTGCCCAAGAAAACTGCACAACACACACGTCAAACCACAAAATACAAAACCAGGTCTGACCCAACAAGTTTGTGCGTTTTTGTATCAGTTTCTCATTAGCTGTACGTGGATTTATGTGAATGTTTCGGTGGATGTGTGCACATGACCGATCCACACAAGCACGTGTGTAAATCTGAAGTCAGCGAAGAGGCAGATATGTGTAGAGAGTGAAGGAGCACTTGCTTTGACTGATTGAGGGGGCAGCCGAGGGCTTGCAGCACGGCAGCAGCTTGAGGAATCGCTGCTTTATGGTTTTTTTGCTTTGGCTGGTGGAAGGGTTACCTGCAATCGCCAACCATAACACAAAGGTTAGACACACACAAGTCTCTGTTTTCACACTCACTCATGCCTGTAAAACTAAAAACACACACACACATCATGCAAAGGAGGCAGCAAGAGATCGAGTCATGCCATTCAGGCAAATTGATGACTGCCTGCTGACCTGGCTTAGCGATGGGAGACCACGAGTACCACGTCATTCAGTAGATACTACGACGGAACAGCACCACAGCGTGACTCCTATAAACACAATCAGCCCTCGTATCAACCCCAGTATCTCAGTGAACTGCAGTGTTTCAGGATAAACAAGCAAACACAGTTTTAATTAATTTCACAGTGAAATACTGTCAAATACTGTATTCGAAGCCAGACTAAACCAGAGCATCCACCAGAGCCCATCACACTAGAAACCTTGGTACCACACCAAGAAACGTCACTTGGTTCCTTTTTTTGGTACGTTTCACGAAAAAGATAATGAAAGTCTGACAGAAGAAGTAAAATACATGCACACACATACTTACTCTTATCTCTTAGTTTCCATGGTAACAGTCCTCTCACCCCTTTCAGCAGGACCCCAGCAGTAGGTGGGATGAAGCCCGTAATGGGGTGAAAACCAATAGAACCACACTATCTCCACTGACAATCAAACTTATGTGTTGTGCCACCCTGTTGCACATCTGCACCACAGAGCCTCAGGGACTCTGACATCTCCTGACCTCACAGGCTGCATTTGGTGTCAGAACAGGTGGAGCACACGGTATCCAGCAGACAGCATGATTAATACATTAGGCCCATTAAGCACACGTCCAGCCCGCTGCCCTTGGGCCTATGTTTATAGTACTGCCCAGCGTCAGGTTACAACACAGAGACACATATCAAGATGGAAAGCATAGTACAAAAGTTAAAAAAAAGGTCATGAATGTAGTGAGTACGGCCATTTCTCCTGCTGATGAATAATGATCATTTTTTTCATCTTAAAACCTTAAAACAGAATTCACATCAGAGCTTCGGTGCTGCACTTAATTACACTTTACTGTTGTACCTAATAAAGTCATTGCATTTGAAATGTTAAGAGTTTTCACTAATTACACATGTATTAGTACATATTAAAAGATGTTTAAACGTAATATAAAGTATCACAGCATCTTGTTGAGATCAGGCTAAATTTATGTCTGGTTATTGCTTGAAAGCCTCGACACAGATGGGTGATAAATAAAGAAATAAACACGGAGCTCTGAGCTTGAAATACTTGTAAGGATCATGAAAGCTGAATCTACTGGAAACTGTCATGCTCAGATATGCCTGTTTTAGGACTGAGACACTTTTTCCTCTCGCCCCGTCTCCATCTCTTCAGTTTCTTTCTCTGTATTTTCGTCCTGTGCATTTGATGAAACTGCTTGTTGTGATGTCTCACAAAACTGATATTAGATCTCGAGGGATCTAACTATCCACCCATCTATCTATCCATCCATCCATCCAACGCACACCATTAAAAACACTTCTTTGTTGAAAGCAAGCAGGTTATGATGCTCTGTAAGCTACTGAAGTAACATGTGATCAATTTGTTCTGCAGCCATTGAAGTTAAGATTTGTTGTTTGAGTGGTGCTGACAATGAGAGAAGAAATTGTTTCATGTTATTCTGAGCATGTGAAAAATAATCTACGACTCATCAGGAAGGAGAAGGAAACAGTTTCCTCTGTTTTGTGTGTAGCGTTATAACAGTGTTATCAATGCGCACTGTGGTGACTGTGCAATTAGAGTTCAATGGTTTCCCCCAGGATACGCTGACAAACCTTCACAACTCTGCAGGAAATAGGAAAAACTGCCTTTTTAGCTGGATGGCTACGCATTTTTGACAGTATCCGGCGAGTTTTGAGGGAGTTTGTGTTTCACAAGCCCAAACGCTCAGAATTTACTCAAGGCTCAGAGAAACTACGTAATGCCTCAACTCAAAGCAGAAAACAGATCACAGTCTAGAGCCAGTGTCCTGCTGCTGCTGATACAGACGGGCAGATTCAACAGTAAACTCAAGGCCTACCTGACATCTACAGCAGTGATGAGAAAAGTAGAGCTGCAATACTTTATGAACCTTTTCCCAAATATTACCATCACGTAAGCCTTTTGCTCTGCAGGTTCAGTTTATTGATGTGCCTATGATTCAAAAGGCTCCAGGGACGTAATGTCATTTACTCTGGCTTCTGTTTTCCCTAAACTGCTCTTCTGTTATTTAGCATTGCACTTGTCAAGAAACTCATGGTAGAAAGAATGCAGCAGGGTTACACGTGTACAGCCTTTCATCTCCTTTTACAGCCTGATCTTGAAAACAGTGGATCCTACATTTCCTATAATGAATCATTTTGCCAGCGTCTCACTGTGAGCAGCAAAAAGGTCACATTTGTCATGCAGATTCTAAGGCGTGCAGGCTCTGAGTGTCTGGCCTTGTGTGGATACACAATCTCTATAATTGCCAAAAGATGGTTTAATCGTATTCTGATACTTCGTCTCCAACTTAAACATAAATAACTTAGACTTAAAATAAAGAAATATATATAAAAGTGGAAGGGTCATCGTACTGTAGAATTTGTTCTGGACACACGTTCTTGTCCAGCATCCTTTACTTTGCACTTACATAGGTATGATGGGCTGTACTTTATTATTTCAGTCATGGGAAGAAACTATGCAAATACAAATACACACAAGCATTCAATGCACACACACACACACACACACACACACACACCATAAATAGGTGTGAAAAACCTGAGAGCTACTACACGTTGTTACGTTTAACGCTAATTAAACTCTAGAAACACACGCAGACACTCCCCTTTTCCAGCTCAGCATTTCAAACCATCACCATATTCATCATTTTCACTTCTTGCTCAGCTCCTCTCTTTTGCTTTCTTATATTTGTCTTACCTGCCATAGAAAGGTCGATAAGCCCCAGAAAGTGCATCAGTTTGAGGGAGCTGCAGACCACCAGCAGGATTCCCACCGTCTGCAGCCCCTCCACCTCCCACTTTTCTTGGAAGAACAGATGCATCCTCTACCCCTGTCCCTCTTTCTCTCGCTGTTGACAGAAATCTTTCTCTTGCCCCAGGGCAACCACGTTCCCCCCCTGCTCAGCTCCAGGGATGCACCGGCTTCGTCTCTTCAGTCTCCCTCTATATGCCGGAATTTGCCCATCCTAACTCCACACGGGTCCCTGCCTGCGTTCCTCAGTGAAGGTAGATTGTTATTCCCCTCGTTTCTTCATCGAGAGTGGTAAGTACGTGGCAGCAAGACTGTCGACTTGCTGCTGCACCCCCGCTGCCTCCAGGCTGTCAAAGGTTGTTTAAGTTTCAGGTGAAGTTCGGACAATTCATTGTATGTGTCCTGGCAGGTTGGCGGATATTGTTTTCTGACTCCCTCTGCTTTTCCAGCTACTGACTCTCAAAGTCTCTCTACTCGCTGCCTGTCCTCCCTCTCTTTCTCGCCTTACCTCCGTCACTCTCCTCCTGCTGTGTCCCTCCCAGTGCTTAATTGGGTCAGTGATGGGACTGAGTGAAGGGAGAAAAGAAGAGAGGCATGAGAAATGGAAGGACTGAGGATGAAAGAGTCCCACCCCTGTGTTAAAAGGTGAAACAGAGACCAGGGACACAAAAGACAAATGAAAAACTGAATTCGATACGAGACAGAGTGAAAGAAGGGAAAGAGGAGGGAAGACGGATCGGGTGAAATCAGACATAATGATAAGCAGGGTGATAGCAGTGAATCCAAAACAAGTGATATGTTAAAAAAGGTGCAGAGAGGGGAAAAGAAGGACAAAATTAAGAGACAAAGATGCAGAGAAAGACGAACAGAGGGAGGAGGGAGACTGTGACGGCAGCAAGGCGAAGCATCTGACCCAGCGGCTACTGTGGACAAACTCACAGATGTGGTCTCCCCCGAGTGCAAAGTCAACACACGTGCACACACAAACAAATAGCCTGGAGGTGAAGTCTGCCTATAACATGTACTGCATATGCATTCCAGTGCATCAGGGAATATTTCAGTTGGGATAAGATATATTGATGTCACATCTGGCACACAAACACATTCTCCAAAGAACTGGAACTGAAACAAATCAAAATTAGGATTTCAAGCAATGGACTCATATTGGTGTGTGGTTGTGTTCTTAGACTTCTAGTGAGGATGTAACGTGCAGTTTGTGTACCTGAGGAGTCTTAAGTGTCTTCTAACCTTTGAACGAGGTGCAGAGTGAAGAAAAGATTGTCAATAAAACAGGATGCAGCCTTTTGAACGCACTGAAACGGACTGTAAGCGGCTGTAAGTGAATTGGGTGTTGGCCAGTCGTGAACTAACCACATTACATACAACTACAGTGTTTATCAGTTTCTATTGGCTCAGCATCCACTAACCTTATGTGCTCCTTGCTGTTATGTATAGAGCGGGACATTGAGAAAAGCTAAATACTTTGTATTGGTGCTCACTGTGCTGAGGTATCGACATCAAATCAAACGACAACACACGTCATCAGTAAATACCGTCCACAACAACGCGTCTGTTCAAATCCCAAACCCCAAACAGTAACTAGCTACATATCATTGTTGCAAATATTCATCGTCTGGTCTGACGTGATTAAGATTGTTTCAGGTTTTTGTACCAAATGAAGAAACAAGTGTTGGCTTTTCAAAATGAGGAAAACAAATGATCTTAGTTTAAATCAGAGGCATCGAACCTTGATGTTGGAGCTTTATAACAAAATGCCTTCCTCCTACATAATGCATTTAATAAAAAATGAATTTTTTCTAAGATGGACAGTAGCTGGATGTTGTATTGGTCAAGAAAAAGTTGCATCACCATGTAAGAAATGACTAGATAAAAAAAAATATGTAAATCACTTCTTGACTTCGAAGTCCTTCACCCTTCAATGCAAACCCCTTTTATCAAAGGACACTTGGCTCAGAGATGGAGGAATATTTATTGACCAACACATTAAAAACCTTGTCCTAAGGTCTGAAGGTTTTTTGTGCATGTCTGTGTCTGTCTGTGCCTGCGAGCAGGTCGGCCCAGCACCAGACGGAAACAAAGCAGGAGATGAAGAGGAAGGCAAGAGGGAAGCTGGCGGAGACTGAGAGGTCTACCGAGAGCTTGATCTGTCTGTCGCATGATTAATGGTTCTCGAAGTCAAATTGAGACCCGGAGCTACAGTGAAACCGCGGAGCCTCGGGGAACACACATCTTCCTAATAGCCCTGCGAGACTAAACAACCAACAGTCCATCAGAGTCAGGCGTGTGCTCTTTGGGACAGAAGATTACAACGAGCAACGCTGATTTCACGTTCAGTGAAACGGGCTTGTGGTCATTTAAGGTGAACAACAATCAGTCACTGTCGCATCACAGCTGGTATCTGTAGGGTTATTATCTACTGTACGTAGTGATTTGCATTACCCACTGACGTTACACTATAAATATGCATTTATAGGCATGAATATGTGAACAGGCAATATAAATTCCTAAGTACAGTGACATATCCAGGCCAGTAAATTCTCAAACACAGTTGGCAGTCGGGGAGTCAAATGAAGGATAAAAGTGTGAGACATTAAGGCTGGTTGTGCCTATCTGTCACTGTCTCTTAGATAAAGCATTAGGATATCTGTCATATACCGCGACAGAAACTTAAGATCAATATATCCCAAATAAACAAAAAAAAAAAAGCTCTCCTCTTTAACTGTGCTTCATTGCTAAGAGATACTCGAACATGACGGCTCTGTGATTGCAGGAGTATTGTAAGGCGCTGACATTTGAACTTCTTCCTATTGTTGTGGTTGCTTCTAAGAATGGTAAGATCAATTTGAGCTTTCTTCACTGTTGCCCTGATTGTAACCCTGCAGGCATTGATTCGATGACTTGCAGGTTAAAGGATGTCTAGACGTCTGTTGCTGTAAATTTGAGGCGGGCTAAGTTTAGCGCTAAGACCTGCGTGTACAGTAAATCACGTGCAATTACTCTTCAGAAATAAATGTAATAAACAAATATCACATGCGGTCAAGTTCAGTATGAATCACTGTGCGACACCTTCAGTCAGTCTACGAACAGCCTTCGTTTAAACGCCCCACGTTTCTCTGTCCATTGACCTCTGCAGCACGAGAAATGACACAAACTACACAGAAGGAGCTGGACCATAATGAGGACATCCACTTGCCTGAATGCCATCGTAGGTGTTGACACTCTCTCACACACGCGCGCACACACAGAGGGTAATAAAATGTTAGCTTAATCAGTCTTAGCCAGCGTGAGGCATATTTTGCCTGAAGCCAGACATACGGAGTAATTGAAATACCTCCATATTTAGACGTCTACCTGAGCAATTACTCCTCTCAAAACTGATTAAAATGTCTAAGACAGAGGGTTGTGGAGTATGTGTGTGTGTGTGTGTTCGAGTAATTGCTACATAGTGGGGAGCAAAAGTATTTTTATAACACAGCAAGGACCATTTGGTTGCTGCAGCCTCCAAAGGCTGTTTAAGGGTCAAGGGTTAGGATTCCACATGTAGTGGTGATGGTCAGGGATCGCAGATAGGGAACGCATTCAATCAGCGAGAGTCCTCACAGAAATAGCAGGGAGTGTGTATGTGTGTGTGGCGACACAGAGGAGGTCATTGACAAATGGTCCTCAAAATTGGCTAGTGTGTTTCCAATTAGATAAGTGAAAGAGGAGAACCATTTGCGTAGATCATTAGCTTTAGAGGATATTTTTAATACCGCAGTGAGGGACAAAAACAGACTCGTCCTACTGAGGCAGAGTCATCGTAGCATAAACTATAGAGAGCTGCTAATGAACAGTTCTTGATTGCACACAATCAGAGGAGACGGAGGGATCAGAGGGTTTTGTCTTTTGAGAAAACAAGGCGCGGTGGAGTCTGCGCGCGAGAGCAGCGTCTATGCTGAAATTAAGAAAAGAGGTAGACGTGAACACAGGGGGTTCGATGCCAAATGCACTTCCATTAATGCAACATTAAGCGTAATGTAGGATTTGAAATTAAAATCTGAAATCAATTAATTGTTGACCTACAGTATGATGTAGCAATTAAGATTTCCACCTGCAGAGGGCAGTGCAAGGTAGGGAGTACAATCAGCTGTAACTGTGCCATTTCTTTCTTTCTTCAACTTCATCTCTAGACTTTCGTCTTGTTATTGTTCTGTTTCAATACGCCAGACTAACAGTGGGGGGGTAATGAGGGGCCCCTCCCCATTAACAATATGCAGGATGTACACATTCAAACATTGGCTAATAATGTATGAAAAGAGCTAAACCTGAACTTTAATGTTTTAATACTATTACGGCTGAATCCGTGCTCTTTAAGTGGTCATTCTAAATGGTGTTTGCATTAGTCCTAATAATCCTCTAAACCTATTATCATCAAATCATAAACACTCTGCTTTGTTGTTTCCTGCTAGGAACTAAATCAAGTAAACATCCTGGATGGATCAATAACGAAGAAAAAGATGTTACAGGAGCCAACAGACATTCAGTCGCACATCTCTCAAGACCTGGTCTCAGTATTTTAAAGATGTGTTACTAAAAAGACACAACACAACAAACAATTATTTTGTTGTTGGGGAAATTATTGCCATAGCAAATGTATTGATTGTACAAAACGTACAAATTGTATTGAGATGAAACTGGAATTTTATGAGCTAGAAAAAAAAACCTTAAATGATGAAACGTGAACATTGAACATAAACAAAGATTCTCCAAAATGTGGACCCAGTCATGAATAAAGATCAAATTGGCAGTTAAATCAATAACAGCTGCTGTATGCGCAACATAAATGTGTTAACCTGCTGATTCCTGTGATGCTTGTGCGCTGTTGTCAATGCTGAGAGAAAATAGAGAGAAGGATTAATAGAGTGAGAGCTGTGTTAACGGGCTGCAGTTTGAAGCAGAGAACCTCATGAAACTGCACTTTACTCACACTTTCATTCAGCAGCTGGGAGTGAGAGCTACTGAGATACACTTGAATGGTAATATATATACACAGCAGATGTGCTTTTTGAAGCCTTTAAACTTTTTATCTAATGTTGTAATTTTGTTAACGACTGGACATCTCACCCACAGTTTATTCATCTTCTCCTGCTCCGAGCCCAGAGTAGCTGTGTCAGATTGTCCCATCAAACATTTCTTGGTCTTGCACCTGTCAACAGCATCTTAAACAGAAGACCAGCTACTACTGTACACTACAACGTACTGTTGGTACATTTATGGGTTAAGCTACATAAAAAAAAAAGAAAAGTCTTCAAACACAAGTCTAAGCTGTTTTAATGCAAATCTGTCAGACTCTAATAAAGCAGGGGATATTTTCAAGGGCAGGTCTGAGTTTGTGTATTCATTAGTTTGTTCTCAATGTTATCATCGTTCTACAGACATGTGTCAGAGGATGAGCACTGGAACATTAACAGCCCGTGTTCTTTTATCCACAGAGCACCTGCCGTCCAAATACAGCCTCCATACACACACACACACTCACGAGTAATCAAATTGAGGGAAGGGGAGCCAGAGAATAAAAGAGGACAGACAGTGACACAACTGGGGGAGAGAGACGGACTTCAAAAGACAGTGAAGCAGGGTTGGAAGGGTGGTGGAGGATGGAGATTGTGTATTAAATATCCCCTGTCTGATGCTCCTATGTCCCAGGCTCATCTTCTAGCTGGCTCTCCATCAGAGGAGCGAAGAGAGAAAGAGCCTCAGACAAGGACGACAAGGACAGTCTCCTCCACCCTCACTGCAGTTTCATTACAGTCCGTGAAGTTTACCAGGGTGCTTGTTGTCCAAACCACGGATGTGTTTCTGACCTGCCCTTGTTTCAACGCACTCTAACAGGCAGCAGAAAAGCTCTTCATTCCTGAGTCACTGAACGTTTTTAAGGGGGGTGCTGCTATAGGTGACTGATAAATGAAGTCAGTAGATTTGACAGCTGTGTCCTTAGACCTCAGAGTCTGTAAACTGATGCAGTTCACTCAAAACAGACACACACACTGCTTTCTCCATTAACTTGCCTATCTGTTGAAGGGCAATTACAATAACAGGAGATGGACGTGTCTCTGTGAGGGTGTGTGCCTGGACACAAATGGGGCCTCTGCTGACCGCTAAGCAATTTAACTGCACTTATCCCTCTTGGTCATACTGCCTCCTACACACACACACACACACACACACACTGACACTCACAGGCGATACCTACTCCCTTCACCTAAAATGACCTTCAGCCTAAAATCAAGGACTGGACTAAGCCTTACAATGAAAAAATATAATGGTATAGTGGTACTAAATGCAGGTACAGCTCATTATTATAAAGTTACATTTTGACCTGATAAACGCAGGGTTAAAGTAAAGGGAACAAGCATATTCATCCTCTGAGAAGCACAAATATCTGCATCAGCTGTGCTAATGGATTTCTCAGCCTAAGCTATGCCATTCAATAAGTGGAAACTTCAAATGTAGGAAAACGTCAGAGGATTGCTAATGCTTTTAGAAACGATCCTCAAGGAAATATGAATGTCTGTAGCAAAACAATCCATCCAGTAGTTGCCAACCTATTTTAGTCCATGATAACACTGGCGGATAACTAACAGACCAGTGTTGCCATTCATAGCCATGTCACTATAATGGCTAAATATTGTATTGCTTACAAAACAAATAATTTGTATTGCAATACCCTGGAGCCCAGCTCTCTAGATCTCTCCTTGGGTCTCTATCACAAACATTACTTCTAATTCCATCTGCCCTGACATGAATCACACAGAAATGGTAAAGCACTGTGCCAGTGGAGCTGGAGCTGCTTTGGTACATGGCTCACACTCGGCTTCTAAACCAGGTATGGGTTGATACGACGCAAGCAGGGAATCAGCACAGGAGCACGTCCCTGTCATCCCTCATGAAGTACTGTCAAGTGGCACGTGAGTCGAGATGTCTATAATTTGTGCAAGAAGTGAGTGACCAGGACAAGAGGTCAACCTGCAGCACATTCAGAACTACAGGCCTGACATCAGTGGCTCCAGATAAATCACATACTACAGATCTGCTGATGGGCAAAACGACACTGGTGACAGGAGAAGGTGGCGAACACTCAGACAGCGCTTTTGTAGTTTAAGTAAGTAAAGGAATGTTTTCAGAACAAGAGGAAGGTGTAGAGGTAACCGCTGCGTTACACACTCTTTTCCCGGGCACGCTGCCATCCAGCTCAGGCCAGAGCATCCCATCGTCCAACTCTTCAATTTCCACCTCATAAATCTCTAAAGAACACACTCCAGCCATTAGCTTTAACTCTATCAGACCTGTGAAAACTCTCAGACCGGAGGGCACCACACAACTGCACACGGTGTCCACTTCTCACCCTTCTCCCATCTCTTTACAAACAAAAAACACTGCATGCATTTGTGTGCTCAGTCGACACAAGGTCACAGCTACACAGCTCATTAAAGTGATGGAAGTCTCACTCTCTTATTTTACACTTCTCGCGGCAAAACGACTCATTATGTGTCTGGGAGGAGACAGAGTGGATGTTTTAGCCACAATTAATAATTAATCTCTATTTTCTCTTCTAAAGTTGACCTTTCCTTGGATGAAGGTCACCTTAGCAAAACAGATCTATTTTGTATTTTGGGGTTTTTGTAATACTAGTTTAAAATAAACAGTACAGACACATACAGTCATACAAAGCCAGATAAAAGCCAAAGCCAGACCCTACGAGTGCAGAAGAAATGTCAAGCAGAATAAAAACGTCCGCCATGTACTGGAGAGAAACTGGCTCAGTAAGAAAGAGGAACAGATGAAAAATGAAGGACGAAATTCAATCTGTTTTATATCAGAACTCATGGCCAGAGTCGATCAACCTAATCCTGTAGCAGCATGACAAGCAGGTTAGAAATAAAAGGTGAACATATCCCACGTACTGAGGGAGCCATGTGAATATGAAACATAAATCACATGCCCCTACATGGAGAGTGCATTGGCTCCAAGCCCTCCAGAGCACACGACTCTGCAGATAGTCTGATAGATTGATTCTGCAATCTGGACTAGGTTCCTCTAATAAAGAGAAAAGTCATTAGCTAAGTACTCACAGCGGAGCTGGCACACTCACATATACACTTATTAAGTTTGATATTTTCCATAAGAAATTGTCCAAATATGCTCGAGATATAATGAGAGTAGAAATTGATCATCAACTGTGTGTGTGTGTGTGTGTGTGTGTGTGTGTGTTTGCTTGTGTGCTGTAGCAAACACGACAAACCATAAGTTTTCAAGCTGGACTTCTCTTGAGGAGCTGTTGGCAGACCTTGATGACTGGGTCCAGTCCAGCTGGTGCATCAGGGATGGAGAGTGTCTTTTAAAATGTAGCATAAAAGAGCAGCTTATCAATCCAGGTCGTGCTTCTTTAGGCATACCTGCCCTGCATACCGTCTCCAAACGACTTCACTTGTTATCAGAATAAAGAATAAAGGGACAGACAGCCCCTGCACAACAAGCAGATGAAAAAGGAGAATGGAGATGGGAATCCATCTTTCCTAACGTCACCAAGAGAGAAGAGATAAACAAGTGTGTTACCGGCCACATACGGAATAAGACTGGAGCAGGACAATGGCCTCTTTAGTTGAGTCTCCCTCCACAGTCTGGTGTTTGATTAGGTTGAGCTGTAATTAAACGTCCACATCTGTGGATTGATCTTCCAGTGGACGGGCTAAATTTAATTCTTAGAACTATTTGCAACCACAAAATTTAGTTGTTTGACCTCCATCAAATAATCAAAACAAAAGCGCTTTAAAGTGAGGCTAAAGGCTAATAATGGGAGAACTGAGAGCGAGGCTGGCGTTCCCTCACTGAGACAAGTGCCTCTACACAGCACTCAGGCCCATTCTGCCCATAGTGCTATTGATCAATTGTAAAAGCACACACCCTAGGGGCAGAGGGAGGCCTCACACACAGCTAAAGTTACTCTCCATGTACGTGTGAGAGAGAAAGCGAGAACACAAGCCAAGAGGGACGGTGAGAAACACCAGAGAAATAAAAGAGGGAGCGTGTGTTGTATGACCCATAGTCGCTGGAAATCCAAACCCTGAGACAGCGCTGCAGTCCACTCAGGACCAGAGGGAGCGAGCACTGCGCCCGAGTGCACACAGCTCAATTTTACTGATACATAATCACTGATCCAATATTAGAACAACAAATCGGAGAGAAAATCCATTACCTTCGCCGCCAACAGGCTCGAACATCCCAAACTGCTCCAGGACTTTGATGAAGAGACCCATGACCACCAGCACAGCAATCATCTCTAAGCCATCCAGACTCAACATCTTGGGATGCCACCGTCTGTCATCGCCCAGCACTGCGCCACCGAGCCAGATCAGGTCGGACCGGAGCACAAGACCTGTCCAACTGCACTCAACCGCAGCAGTTTACCCAACTTTAGTCCAGGCTTTCGCCAGCTGCCTCACTTCAACTGCTTAGATCCAACTGAGCAGCCCAAAATTTTGTTAACTAAAAGGGAAAGAAAAATAAGCTGATGGCTTTGCTGGATGGATGTTTCTCTTCTCTAACTCACAGTCTGTACTTGGTAAATAGCTTCTATTCCTTGACGGAAACCAAACTAGTGGACGTACAGGCTGCAACCTCGATATCACAACAACACCTAAACCAAAGTTTTTAGAGTTGTTATCCCCTCGTTTCCTTCCTTCCCTTCTTCTTCCAGGCCCAAGTGAAGTGATGGAATCTGGGGATGTGCTGCGCCTGCTAGTCTGTTGGCAGCGGTTGTCAGGAAGCGAGTGTGGGGGGGGGAGAGAGAGAGAGAGTGAGGGAGAGGCAGCAGATGAAGAGAGGAAGAGTGCGAGATGGCATAAGAAGTGAGAGAGAGGGAGAAAGACTAAGTCAGAGAGAGAGAGCGAGCGGGGCAGACACAGAAACAGACACTCACACAAGTAGCGAGCCAGATGAGAGACTTGAGGTTTGCCCTCCCTCTCCAGCGGCAGTACCTTCACCGATTTGCCTAATGTGGTTCCCTTGGTAACTGGAACACAGCGTTTAAAGCCTGATTTAACTAATGGAGAGAAAATATATTTATGCTGATCCCAGATGTGGGTTTCTTGCTGTATGGAGAGCTCCACATCTGTTTTGCAGCCGTGTGTCTGCTGGTTGAGGCGATGCTTCATTAACTGTTTTTAAATGTTGCTATCAAAGCTCGATGGATTTTTTTGGCTCTGGTACAGAAAATTCAAGGAGACAAACATCAGAGATGAGAACAAAAAAAAAAGAGCTAAAGAGAATCATGTGAGAAACAGACAGCAGCTGTTTTGGTAACTGCAAAATGCCATTTTACTTTCATTATAGCAACAATGAAAAGTCTTGCCCTCCAAAATATCAAACTAACCAATTAATATAACTAACTTAAATCAGGCTTAGCAGTTTATTTTTCTTTTTTTTAATTTTTAGGTTTCCTTAGAATTGAGCAGCTTAATTAATGGCATTAAAAAATAACTACTGTACGTAACCAGGTACACAGTTATTATTATACTAGTATATGAGCGACCAGCTTATTGGCAGAGCTCGTTGTTTTTTATTTGGGTTTTGTCTTTCTTATTAAATAAATTACCGCTGTTGCAAATAGATGCATCAGCGTCACATTCAAGGAGGCAACACTACAGCAGGTGATTCCTAATGCATACTGGAAGTGCATGCTGCTATTAGCCACAGCAGGACATCCTCCCCCTCAGCAGAGCTCCCAGTGAGGGTATCACTTTGCATTATGATGCAAAAATAACGGAAGTGGGCGAAAAAAAAGGTGCTTTCTAGTTTCTATCATCCTACTTTGTATCCAGCCTGCTTCTCTGGACAAAGGTTACGAGGGACAAGACTAAAGGTATGAGACAAACGTGTGGTGTCTGCATCCAGTCCTGCAGTTGTCGCTCTTTGGTGACATTCCTGTTCTGGAGCTACACAGCATCAGGCCTTATTATGGAGGCGTCTGTCTCACACACAGCATCACGGAGGAACATGTGAGTCAAGCTGAACGCAATTGCACATCATCACGTACACACAAGTCAGGCAAGGTGAGAGGAAACCCAATCATATGTAAGGCCACTCTTCTCTCTGCTCTGTAGTGGTGATGTATACTTGTAGCAGATGTAAACAGAGTAATACTGACCCACGCTCTGAAGGCAGAGGAAGACAAATCTGAGCCTGACTTTTGGCTCTAAACTATTGACTTATGTATCGTAAAGTCATCCAAAGGAAACGGAGATGAGGAAAAAGGAAGTTGCTGCACGAGGCAGATGAGACTGATGAGGAGAAAGAAAAGACAGAAACAGAACACGAGGGAACACAAAAAGGACAAACCGAAGGGGCAGGTGACGAAGGGCAGATCCCTGCAGCTTGTCCCTTTTTCTCATGATTCTAGGTGTCATCACAGAAAATTGAACCTGCAGACATGTCCTCTAAGGTTTGTTATTTTTATCCCAAACCTAATTCTGCAGTAGTCTATAAATCTCTGATTTCACAAGGAAGGACAATCGTCTACAACTCAAAAATCCAAATGTAGGTTTCAGAGCAACAGGTCTGAATTTGAATTTTTCTACCAATACAAGCGAGTCAGACCAGGCAGGCGCATTATAACAAACAAGGTTTTGAGTTTTTCTACGCAATGTCATGACTGTTTGATTTATGAAGTATATTTAATTTACTGTTGTTTTGTTGAACCAACCAGTCATGTTGTACAATGCTTGTCCCCAGCTCTCACTCTACTCTCTGCCTTTTCCCAACCTAGAAGAAAACCACAGTCTGCTCTGAAAACACAACACAAATTACTTTACCTTCCTGCTCGTTACCCTTAGGGGCTCTTATTGATTTTTCCCAATTTATTCTGCTGCTAAATATACTGTGAGATTTACTGTGCGATGCGAGCAGCGAAGCAAAGATGGGCAACTGGCAGGTGCTAAACGCTGGTGATCCATTCATGGGTTTTATGATGGACTGATGTAAACAGCTTTATTGACTCATGTCATGTGTTTATGTGCCGTTTGTATGTGTCAGACCTGAGGCCTCAGGGAAACGCTATGAATCAGTGATCTGACATTTGAGCTCTATCATTTCACCTCAGGCAGACAGACTGTGACAGGATGCAGCGCAGAAGGATTTATGACCTGCAGGACTCTTATCTAGCAGCACATGAAAATGCAGTTTGCACAGTGCTGGAGGTCAAAATAGGCCGTGGCCGAGTTTTACTATATTGATCTTTGCATGTTACACTCTAATCCACAGAATGTGTGAGAGCATGACTCGTGGTTCCTGTTTCAGTAAGACGTGACCGACTTGAGAGAGAAACTCTACAAGCAAACAACTACAAGCAGAGAGAGAGAGAGAAGAGCTCATGAGCACTGTTGCTCACTTCAAACCTCACACACAGTAGCTTCACCTGGTGCTATGGCTTCATGTGAGGGCTTGGAAAACCACGCAGAGCATATATGAAATCGATAACAGAGGAATCCGTCCAAACGTATCATCATCTGTTATCTTCTGGAAAGAAGGTAAAATTCTGGGTGAGCTGGGACATCTAGTGGACGCAAAGGGCAAAGATCAGAGGCTCAAACACAGTCACTCTGCTTTCACTCACATTTTGTTATGAACTTGAAAGGTTTTTGTCTCCATCTCTATCTGAACTTACTGTAATGCCATGTAACAAAATCAGTTCTCGTCTCATAGCATTAAATGCATAAATAAGTATATACATACATAAAACGACAACAAAAGCATAGCAATAGCATTGATGCAGGACACCTGGAGTAGCTAGTACCAGCTGTGTCTGTGCTCCACTGACCGGACAGAAAATACCTTTACCTTCATTTAAGACAGTGACACTCACCTTTTCTTATACACAGCCAGTAAGTCAGTGACATTACACACATGAGACTGAATGCATAAAAGCCTCCCATGCCCTCCTCTGAGCCTCTAGAGATGCTCACAGAGTCATCAGTCCACATAGCCCCAACAGGTCAGAACCGATCCCCAGGCAGCTTGTGAACATCTATGCGCAGAGTCTGGATTTTCCCTCCTTACACACAACAGTTTGTACATGAGCCAGGTGAACCCACGTACATGCGCGCGCGCACACACACACACACGTCAACATCACCTGTGCTGATAAACCACACAGTGTTTTACCCTCATGATCTGGCCACTATTGTAGATGTTTACAAAAAAAGCCGCCGCCTATGAATGAGCCATTCAGCACTGAATGAGGTCCTTTATGTAGAGTCTGTGCCCTGACAGTATGTCTTATAAATTATGCTTAGGTTTGTTGATTTTTTGCTGCTTGGCAACATGGGCGGGCACCGCCGCAGACAAATAACAAGAGCAGACACAGTAAAAGGCAACACAGCTGTTATGAGATAATCATGTCAGAAACTTCCAATTTTTAACTCTGCAAGAAAACCCAAAAGTGTTAAATCAGTCTTGCATGCAGGGTTCGAAATAAACAATGTTTTATTTATATGGCGAACAGGATGCAGAGTAAGTGAACTTTGAATTTCACTGTGCCAGTGAGCAGGTGCTGGATGGCAAGAATCCTACAGGGACAGAAGAAAGAGAATGAGAAAGAAGGTTGTGAAGGAAGAAAGACAGACCACAGGCTGTCAGAGAGGAAAGAGAATTACAAAAACACACAGAAGTGACTCTCGGTTGCAGAAGAAATATAGACGGTGAAGTTGCAGAATGGAATTACAAATTTATACAGACAGAGCCTCTTCCCACCAACAGGAACTCTGACACTACAACCACAGGACGTTCGTCATCCTTGATGCAACTTCAATCAACGTCCACTAGAGGTCAGTGCATATTAAAGTATTTAGGTTTATTTCCAAGTACTTCATGAACATTCTGTGTACACTCACGCTCTGTATTTACAGCTTCTCCTTTCACATATTCAGCTGCTTACACACAGAAAATTCCAAATGAACAGAGAAGGCTCTGATAGTCCAGCAAAGCTTTTTATTCGATGCGACTTTCAAATGTTCTTTACATACATACTCTGGATAAAAGGCATAGAGCTGTTCTGAGCTGGTGCCAAGTCTATAGCACCATTTCATCAGCCCATCCTTTAGGAGCAGAGTGTAAAGCTTGGCTTGCAGCCAGGTGCCCTGGTGTTTGGTCAGATGAGGCAATAAGAGCCACAGGTTTAATGTCAGGTACAAACCTGCAGAAAACCTAAACACATATGTAGGATTCAGAATAATTCCTCTGTTGAAGTCAGAATTTGTCATTTGACTAATTCATAATAGTCAAGTGATAAATAACGTAACCCATCCATTAATATCTACACAAATTTCTCAGGGGACAAAAGGACAACAACGAGGTGGAGCTGATTCAGCAGCTAATTGAAAGGCACAAAATGATGCAATCTATACTGAAGGACAAATCTGCTTGTTGCTCACATGCCAAAAAATCTGCAATGTCACAGAGGTAGGAGAGCGAGCTAGCAACGAAGCAGCATCCACAAGCACTTAAGCCAACAATCACATGCAGAAATCTGTCATTTACAACTGCACATACGACCGATGTGGTTGTGAGTCAGTAGGAGGAAAACGTAGACAGAAAGGCTTGGGAATCTTTGTAAAGGAGGAGTGAAGGAGAGGAGAGAAAGCTGTGATTGTCTCTGACAGCCAGGCCCAGTCAAACGCTCCATTGTGTTAAACCTGTCAACTGTCACCAAAGAGAGCGAGCAAGGGAGAAACAGACTGACAGAGGGAGACACAGCGAGAGAGGCTGTCGTCATGGACACGACACATACTGTAGCATCAATTCCCCAGGTTTGGCTGGCACACAAAGCCACATAAGCACCTACCCATCCATTTTCACTTAGCTCCACAGAGTCCTACAATCACACACATTTTATCTCTTAGATTTCTTCACGTATAGTAGCACACATTCAGAGACACGCACCATTCAGAGTTACGTGTTTGCACTGCTGCCTCTCTGATATTACTAGACCTTGTGGACATGACAAACCTCATTATCAGGCCACGCAGGCTATGGCGCCCATTAGTATTCAGCAGAGCAGACACACAAATACAGAGATACAAATACATGAACGAGTGGGGTTATTTTATGGAAGAGATGCACACGACTCCCACAGAATGATTGTTTAATAATCTTTTTGCAGCTCGTCTCTACTGTATGTCGGTATGAAATATTAGTTTTAAAAATAATAAATACTGCTCTAGTAGTATTTTTACTGGTGTACAGAACAATCTGCACCACTAGACATGAATGTTGTTTTTTAATTATGTACAAATGGTTTGTATATGTGCACGATATGAGCATTGTATGATGCAAGGAAAAATGAATATAATAGAGCTGCTTGCACAATTTTAGCCGAGTTGACACAGAATGTGTGAAGTTTAACTAAAACTCCTTGAACACATGCTGAGTGAGCATGTGTTAGAAACAGACCCACGAACACACCTGATAAATCTGCTTTTTTAAAGTGTCACGTGCTTCTTTCTCAAGAAGGCAGGCAGGAACGCGGGTCATGACGATTTCCACAGTGTGGAGTGGGCCTCCATGGCTATAAATAGCCCTGAGAGGAATCAGATCTGGAGAACCGGAGGTGGGAACTGATGAGATCACACATACCCATATATGTCTGAGTGTGTGCGTGAGCCTGTACGCACGCACGCCCACCAAAGGCTTGGATCTGAGAAAACGGAGATGGAGTCAGACTGACATCATGCAGACTAACAGACAAACAAGCAGAGGAAGAGGAACAGAGGGAGGGAGCAGGTTGGAGCTGCAACTAAGGGGAGAGCGCAACACCACATCTAGGAGACGACCAGATACTGGAAGTGGTGCAATTACTGATCATGGTATGGGAACAAAATTAAACCAAAGACGCAACAGTGCAAAGCCCACAGCATAGTGAGATCTAAATATGCCACCTTGAAGGGATGTGGGAGCATTAGCACTTGGGTTTGATGGGTCGTCTGTGAAGTGCATTGAACATGCTGCATCGTGCCCTTTTGTTACTTACACTATAAAGCAAATAACTTTCATTCACTTAAAGCCATGTACCTGTGATGGAAACTTTATTTTGAAACTATATTTTAAACCCATAAGTATAAGAAATCAAAGAAAGATTATGAAGGAAATATACTGTATCTATATATAGAAGGTGCGTTGCTTTATCCTAAATACAAATATTGTAAAGGGATTTTATTTGCAACTTGTATTTCTGTCATGTCATGAAGCAGCTTGGCTTTGCTTCTATGACATCACTCCAAGCTATGGCACAAAGAACACACGTGTGCGCGCCAATACTTTCTGCTCACGCACAACTGTCTGCCAGACGTGACAAGTGCCACTCGAGAGAATGACAAGCAAGTTTACAGTAACTGAGAGAAGAGACGCTGAGAATTGTTGTCAATCAAACCTGATGGTGATGGCGCCTCTCAGGGGAGAAGATATATTTATTAATTTGAGTTTATAGTTTTCATGAATATTTTGTATCTTTGTGTATCCAGGAAAAGTCTTGTTTTATCGACAGTATGAGAAACAGAACTGAATATATATCAGCCCTAAATATAAATGGGCCAAAGTTAGTAAAAACTGCAGGGGAGGGGGGTTGGGGGGTGCAGGACAAACTCTCATCACAATAGTCTCCTCATTGCCCTTGAACTCACCTCCAGCTGTCTTGGCCTCAGTTGCCCTCCCTCCCGTTCATTAGCTTTTTTTGTTGTTGTTGTTTTCTCGCTCTCTCTTGCTCCGTCATGACTAAAGGTCAGAGTATCTCAAGGTCGTCCCTGTCTGAGGTTGAGCCTCCTCATGCCTGGATGGCTGAGTGGAACAGACAGCTCCGTCCCAATTGGGGACCATTAGACTTTTAGTGGCCCTGACCATGGAGTCTCCAGAGGACAGGGCTGATGTACATCTGTTCTTTGTTGCCATTCACTGCTGTCCATTACACAGAGTGTGACACAGACAGAAAGACACTGCAGTGTGGTCAGTTCATGTATGGTAGTTGATTAATATTCACATCATACAGTACACAGCACATCATACATACTTGCTGAGGAGTCGGTGCTGAACCTCTTGACACACTATACATGCATAAAGACACATTGTGCTCACGTTCATACAGCAGCAGTGAGAGTGAAAAATCCCTGAGGTCTTTAATAGCTATAGTTAGCTTCACTGCTCTGATAGCTATAGTTAGCAGTAAATTTATCCACCTGTCAGAAGAACTTGTCAACGAAGGATGGAAAATACACTTCTATTCACTTAGTTACCCTTTAATGACTGAGGAGCTGCTGGAAAGAGCTGATTAGAAAATTAATTATTTATCAAAATACTACTAAATTTTCCCCTGAAAAAGTCATTAAGGTGTAAATTGAATATTCTGAATTTCAAATCAGGGTTATAAGTCTCTATGTACCGTGTGTGTGGGGATAGAGGCTTCTCACTACACGTGTGTATGTATTTAATATTATATGTATGTAAGGCTGACTGGCTGGGCGTGTCCCTTCTTCTCTATATTCCTCTCCTGGCATATATCCATGGCCTTCATCTGTGCTCATTTTTATATTTGCTGAATAATATATTTACTATAACTGATGGTCCTGTTCACGCTTAACTTCAATTTTTCATTAGCCTTCGAGGAAATTCTCACTTGAAGAAGGATCTGCAGCTCTGACCCGGTGGCTTCCTTAGAGGAAAAGCATGACATCAGATTCAGACGTTCTAACCAGAGGATGGTTCAAGTTCTGAGTGGCTTCATGCTACCACTACTGTCAGAGGATACGCTTCAGGGTCTGTTGGGATTAAAGGCCTCTCTAGCTACAGAAAATCCTCCCACACGTCTTTATATTTTTCTTTCTTTGCAAGAAAAACTCAGCTGCACTATTGATCTTTTTTTTTTTCTTTCATGCAGCAACCAGACCCCAATGAACACGGTTTACTGAAGCTCTTTAACCATGATGCTCATGCTAACCAAAAAAAAAATACTGTAAGCCAGACATGAATGCAGACAGCTCCTAATCTCGTTTCTGTAGCGCCATTGTCAGCATAATCTATTCTGTAATGAATAAACTGATAAAGTAAAAGTTGTCACTCTATTAATTACAGAAACTGTATGTTCAGCAAGATTTTAATAAGGATGAAAATACTTATTACAGTGTGACAGTTTAATATGTGGAAACCATCCATAAAGACCACAGGACCTGATAGCATGAAGGTTAAAAAGGAAGAGGACAAGCACCTTGTGAGTAAAACTGCATTTCAGCACCATGGACAGGGACACTGAGAAAAGATTTCACCAATTTCTGTCCAAACTTTGCATCTACGCAACTGTGCCTCAATAGCTAACAACCAGCTTATTCCTTTGGTCCAATGGTTGGGTTTCCTATATTTTTTTGCTATCATAATATTTTAAAATAAACTATTATAATATGACTATTAAAACTGCTAGTGTCGGCTTCAAAGCATTAGTTTTAAAGATACAATCTGACACAACAAACCGTCGTCATGCTCACATCTTTGGTGAAACATGTCTGAAGGCTGCTCACAATCAAGGAAAATTTTAATTTTCAGATTTTTTGATCTCACACCTGTGTGAGATCACATCTACATCATGTGTAGGCAACGTATTAGTGGGAAGGACTTCTTCACCCCTTTCAAGTGCAATTCCTCTCTTCTACGTTAAATTTCTATTTTCTCCTCTTTCCAGCTGTCACACTAGTTTTACACCCTGCACCCCCCTCAGACTTCTACTAATAGTTGTGTATTTTTAGCGTGACACAAATGTCGAGTACACACACAATGGATGAAGGTGACATTTGCACCTGTCTTGTAAGGGAGAGAAGGATGAGCACAGGTGAAAGAAGGAGAGGTTGAGCAGTGAGACATGCCAGAGTCAGGATGAAGCACAAGAAAGAGCAGGACAAGACACCAACCTGAAATCCCCGCTGACACGGCAAACTACAAGCTGAGCAGCAACAGGCCCTGCTGCACCACATATTAACGCTCCTCTGCAGAGAGATAAAGGATGACAGAAAAAGCCTGATGTACGGCACGATCCAATTAAAACACAGCTCACACCAGCCTTACCTTTAGGTGAAAGCTGAATTTAAATAATTTCTACATACTTGTCTTCTCTTTCAAGTATCTCTTGGGAGGAAGTGGGCCAGAGGTGAGAAACCCGCAACCTTGTTTCAAATCATGTTGAAGGGGGAACTAAAACTGCAGATACAGTACCACATAGAGACAGAGACTACAGCACCTAGCGGGCAAGGCAAGTTGCACTGACTCAGTCAGCTTGGGACAGAGTGAAATGTGAACAGCATGGAGCAGATTAGGGCTAAAACAGTGGGAAAGGTGCCAGAGAAAACAAAGGATAAGAAAGCAAGCAACAGATATAGAGAAGGATTATTCAGCATACACTGAGTGCACAAATAACTACAAACCAACTGTCGCTTTCCTTTAATAAACTTGTTCTGCATGTGCAGAAAATCAGAAGCACGGGAAAAATAGAAATGTTGTTTTTAAATATAGACCCTTCAAAGAATAATGGTTCTGCGCAGGATTTGACCTTGAACTTCAACAAGGAGTTTATTTTAGGCCACCTTTTTCATCTCAACTGCGAACGTGCGAGTCAGAAGGTGTCAACAACAGACAGAAACAGAAGTGAATAATCAGCGGTAAAACCATTTAAGTGTGAATCTTCACATAACTGTCGACAAACTGAGCTTGTTCTTTAAATGGGTTTGAGGGCTCAGACGTGATAGAACGTGTCGTTTTTCTCTCTCTACCCCCTTCCTGTCTTCTCACTTTATAGCTTTCTATCTTTTCACACAACAGATTATCACATGACAAAACAGTTGTCACATCTTGGCTCTGCAGCCAGTGAAATAATAATCTCAAATGAAGTGGAACAAAATCTTACAAATGAATCTGAATAGGTCTCTATTTCAGCCCTGCATCCGTGCCCAAAAGTGAGGCTTCAGTGCTGCCTCCTGCTGCGCGTTCATATAGTCTAATATGCGCTGACAGCAGAGATCATCCGGCTCAGCCTGGCAGGTGGTCTCTTCTTCACCCCGTCAGAATGCACACAAGCAAGAACTTTAACTGGGAGGAACTTAACCTTACGGTAATGAACAATTCCCTTCCAACTGTGAGCTGTGGGTGCTATTACTGCACAAGGATAAGGTTTAGTTCCTCTTATGCAAATACAGCAACTACGGCAAAACACATGTAGACACTAACCCCCTGCAAGTGTTGTTTAAAATTTGCCATCGCAGCCAGTCTGTGACATTTGCTGGTAATATCGACCTGAGTATATATGAAATAATACTTTACACTTCAGTACCAACCAAAAACCTACATGTCCATGACATAAAAGTCTCCATGGAACTCTTTGAAATCATAACTTGGCCCATGGATCAAAGAAAATGGAGTCACTGTCATATGCCACCAAGGCACCGGTGACTGTTCTAAAGCAGTTACAAGCCTCTGCTGCTCAGATCAGAAAGACCAAGTAAGCACAGCAACCACCAGATGCTATTTCAGGGAAATATTCTTTATGGGAAAGAAGCAAAGATTAAAAATTGTATATCAACTTTCAGCTAAAGTGAGAGACCAAAATATGACCATATTTGCCTCCCTCACTAGACCGCTCTTATTTATAACCCATACACAATGTGAATGAACTCAGGTGCTTCAAAGAGATGCAACCTTTTAAAGGCTAATATGCTGTCCATTACATTAATAGTAAAACACTAAATGCCATACAGCAGCACATGCACATAGAAACACATGTAACTCAGCATCTCTGTGGAGCCTAAACTTGGGCCGAACATGTTTTATTGATGGATGAAAGGTTGATAACAAAATCTCTTTGGTCATAGCCAGCGGTGAGCTGCAAAGAGAATACGCTTCAAGGTAGAAATCTGGGAAGGTGTGTGTGTGTTTCTGTCAAGCTGAGCCAATGTGTGCACACACAATTTTATGTGTCTATACCTTCACCGATGTGGAAGTACAGTACATGCACATGCCCATGCAACCAAAAGGTGAAACAGTACAAGTGGGAGGTAATCAGAGGCTGTTAGCTTGTTAACTTCTAACGGTGTCTGGAGAAAGATTAACGCCCAGTTTCATTTGGAAAAACGTCAGCGGTCTTAAAAAATGACTCTTGCTTTGAAGAGTAGAACGGATGAATTGTTTCTTAGGGTTCATATTTATACTGCAAATACAAGTCAAAGGCTTCCTGTAGTAAAATAACTGCATTGGTGAGTCCACAGGAAGCTAGACTGCGCAAGAATGTACACATACTTGCAATAACTAGAAGGTAATTATTTTTGCTTTAATGGCAACGTATTCCTGCTCATTATAGTTATCAAATACATTAATCTTCAGATTTGTTATTGATTTAAGGATTTGTTTTCCAAGTAATTTAAAAGCCAGACTAATGGGCTTGTTTACCATTAAATCGGAGGAACCTGTTGGGCACTAAAATAACGGCACTTTGTCACTGTGAAAATACTGTCAAATACTAATTTGGTATTTAGGAAAAAGCAGAGTGAATGTACCTGCAGCAACAGCGTCGAACAGAAACAGGATCACATTCCACAGGTTCTTATTCACAGAGGACATTTTAAAATGTCACAGTAGGACAAACACTGGACTAAATAAAAATTATGGTTTAATTGCATTTTGCTCCTGACGTGAGCAGAAAAAACCTCAGTGTTAATGTTATATGTGCGCTGTTGCTATTATGAAAAAGTCAATGTGAATTCTTGGATTATTGGATGAGCCTGCTGACATTCAGTTCAAACCTCTTTGAGAAGCAGAGCATAACATCTGTCTTACTGTAATATTAATATTGATTCACGTTTGAGGGTGGAACGAATGATATCTCCATCATTCATACTGTAGTAGCTGTAGCTGTACATAAAGCCATCATCAGCATAGTTCCACCATGTGAAGAGCTTTAAACACGGCAACGCTGCAGACATATTATGCCATCTACAGTAAAAGCGTCATCGACTGCTGCTTTCTAGCACGAGACACAAAAATGACAAAAGCACAAGTATGCGACGCTGAGCGGGACGGGAGCTTCCACCCGGAGGAGAGGAACAAGAAAGAGCCCTGCGCTGTCAGCTTGGGCCGTTTGTTAGATAAGAGCACAGCTAAAGGGCGGATCAATAGGGCTCACAGATCTGTGGAGAACATCTACAGGCTGAGATAGCAAAACGAAAAGAGGAAGCCGTCTGGAGCTGGTGTATGTGGTGATCACACACACAACACACACACAGGTTGATCACAACGAGCCATAAGTACAACCCTAACTACTGTGTAGGTCTCTGGTGGAGCAGACAGGGGATTGTGATTACAGTCATAATTCACAGAACTAATTATAGACAAGTCTGGCGTCAAGACTCCAGCAGGAGAATAAAACCAAGAGAAGCTTGGAGACTTTTTACTGACTTTAACTAGGCACAAGAGTAACATTAACAATTAACCGGGGGCTTAGTAATGTCAACGTAGGTTCTGCACCATTTCAATCATTGTTAACACACAGCCAGGCCACATTCTGCTTCTCCGCCATCAACGCTAAATGGCACAGCCAAATATGCCACAATAGTCAAATACCAGACTCTGAATGGCCTTGATGAAATCCCTACAGTATGTAGCACAGCCATTATACAGTTCAGCCCTCGCTGGCTCCCGCTGCACTGAAGCAGACATCGCTCTCTCTTTCCCATTGGAACAGACACGCAGGAGCCAGTAGTCATGGTAACTTCGTTCTGGGTAAACTTAAGGATGTGTATGTGCATACACAGAGTTTTAATAAATACTTCATGGATGGGAGCTGGTGAATGGCGCTTTGAAACTGTGGTACTGTAGCTGTAGTTCCATGTGTGAACTGTGGGTTTGCTTTGCCAACACAACGTCAAACTCTGAGTTAGCAGATGTCCACATTATCACTTACAATACGTTAATGCATTTTAATAGGCACTAATCGATGCTTACAATGTAATAAGTATTTCAGTAACTGGAACAGTTTGGCTCAAAGAGTAGTGGGGTTTATCTGTCCAGCCTCTTTTTATCTTTTTAAGATTATTGTTTGTAGAGACCTAACAGAGGTGGTTAGAAAGTAACTTAAATAATGGCTCCACCAACCTTATTCTTATTTGATACAATTTTTGACTCGTAGTCCAGTTGATACAGAAGTTTTAATATTCATATTTGGTAATTGGACAATTGTTTACTAAACTAAACGTTTGTAACCACAAAGAGTCTTATCTGCTCAAATACTGGTTTGTTTTCGTCAGGACACACTTTTCATAACTGCATTATGTTTGTGTGGGATTGCTTCTGCATCTGTGCACTTGTGTCTAGCAGCTGCTTTCAATACATGAACACGCAGCTCTGCAGATATGCGAAGAGATAAGTGGAGGTGGAGAGGAGCAGCATGGATGTCAAATTATTATTCAAACACTGCTCCGGTGACAAGGTCACCTGAGCACTGTTTTATCTCCACCTTCTCGGATTAAGTGCTGAGATTCAACAGAAGCAGGCTGCTTTGTTGTGTTTTCCCCCAGGCAATGTGAGCTGCTGCTCAATATCACTCAAGAAAAAAAGGGTGCAAAGCTTAGCAGCAGGGTGTCAGTGGGAAACAATATAGAGGCTGTCATTGAAAAAGGACACTTTGTTCAGCCAGTGCTGGACTCAGTAGGACAAAGGGTGTGATGGCATAAAATAAATGAGATCTCCTAAGTACCAAGACAAGATTATACAACTCTGGTCTAATCTCAGTGCAGAGATTAGCGTTTTCAAGTCGTCTGCAAGTGTACGGAGAGAGACGGAGAGGGAAGGCGAGCAGGGTTGGGTGGGTTGATGTCGTACTGAGAGGTGGCTGAAGGGCTGGACTAAAGGCTGCGTGCGCCCTTCTCCCACTGAGTTTCTCAATGAAGGTGGAATGACAATCACCTCCTGAGGAGAAGCTGTTCGACTGCTAGAGAGAGGAGAAGATACACTAGGAAGGAAGGACTCATAGGGCAGACAGGAAGGAAGGAAACAGGGAGTTCATCCACCCCAACAGCTCTCTGATGTCACAGTGCACACTGGGCATTGATTCTGCTACTCTGCATATAAGAACTGAGCAAAGTGCAAACTACATACACTCTATGACATGTGTACGCTGAGGCTGCAGTATTTAGGCTGCTAGAATGTTTCAGATGGACACACACACACACACACACACACACACCATAAAACACTGTACGTACGTTTGGATCTGTGCATACGAGAAGTGCATCCTCTCCAACGTCACTCAGGTAGAAAACACACACGCGTGCACACAGGGCACTGAACAGATGGACCAACAACAGAATCATCAGCACAGAAATCACAAACCGCACCAAGTGTTGGATCTGACACCTCACACATAAAGAACAATCTCAGCTCAAGACCGTCTCTACTTTGCTCCTGCTCCCGTGACAGAAGTGAAGCCACCAGCAAACCTCTGGGTGTGGGAGTGGAAGTTTTATTCTTTTTCTTGTGGGGTGCCTACCTTGGGTGAGCGTTCCCATTAGGAAGCGGTAGAAATAGCGTGCCACCTTGGTGAGCTGCCTCTTGCACCTTTTCCTGCACTGGCTCATCTTGGTGCAGCTGTGATGAAGGTGGAGGTGATGGTGCTGGTCGGCTAGTCTGCTTTGGGAAGCGAGCTTTCAAGGTAGGAGGCGAGGAACAGAGCTCTGTGTGTATGCATGTGTGTGTATGTATGTGTGTGTGTGTGCGTGTGTGCGTGTGGAAGTCTGATTGCCGCTGCCTCTCTTCTCCTCTTCACTCACCCCTTCTCTTTCCTCTCTCCATCGTCCTCCCCCCTCTCTCCTTCCCTCTCATATTCTCTCCACCTGTAGGGTGCTGGCTGTCAATCAGCCAGCAGCGCTCTGTCTCCTCCCCCTCACGTTTTGAAAAGCCAGATTCTGGCCTCTCATTGGCTGGGAGCGAAGCGTGGCGGAAAATTACGGACTGGCGCATGTGTGTGTGTGCGTGTGTGTTGTATACTATGAGGAGGCTGGTTTGAGTGGCAGGTGGTGGTTTTTCTCGGGCTGCACACTCCACGCATCTCGTTCGTGCTTTATTTTTCCTCCACCCGTGGCTCGTAAAGACGACGTGCGTGTCTGTGTGTGTTCGAGACAACAGGAGGTTGAGTAAAGTGACAGAGGAAACAGAGCAAACCCACTAATTTGCATCACACACTGTGCTTGTCTCGCTCATTAAGGAAATTCATAACACAGAAAGAAAAGGGTGGAAAAAAGGTGCAGCGAGGAAGCAAAAGGGAAAAGTGAAGGTACATGAGGAGACGAGGCAAAAGCAGAATACATAATCTTAAAGATAAGAATCTTTCCCTCCTTTCACTAGCATGGTAAAAATATTAAAGGAGGCAAAAAGCTCGACAGGACAAAGAGGTGCATGGACAAATACCAGCCATCAACAGTCGATGGGTGGATTATTAATTGCCAGAAGAGGAGGAGGAGGAGAAAAACAGGGGGAGAGAGGAGGAGCTTTCAGATCCTGTGGGATTGTAAAAGAAAGGTATTTATGTAAAGCCCTTCTGTCTCACTTCCAGACAGTCCGGCGGACACGTTTGTTTTCTTTTCCTTACTCCAAAATTACCCAACTAAAGTGCTGCCACTCCTCCAGCCTCCCCCATGTAGAATAACAAGTGATCATCATTACACACACACACAGTTTGTAGAAAAAAATCAAACGTCAGACAGTGGCTTCTTTTAAATGGCCTTGTTTTCTTCGCATTTAGACATCAGACTGAGAGGTTACACTACAGGTGAGTGTCGCCAAACTGACAACGTAACGCAGGACAGCAGAACCATCGGATTAGGATTTTGAAGAGCAGATGTTTGTTTTGTCATGACTCTGCGCTAAAGCTTATTTAAGGATTTTACTAGTTCTGACCTTTAACTCTGGGCAAGTCTAACAAATCAGATCTGGGTCAACTCCCCTATGTTTGCATCGCTGAACAACATGCAGTGTGTGTGTGTGTGTGATATGTTTGCATTCAAGCAGCATTTTAATACTGTAACTGTCTATAAATTAGTTAAAATTTTTGCTGCCTCACAGCGGTGAACCAAATTAAACAGCCCAAGTGAGACTTGAAACACGCAGTACTGACACTAGCGCTAATGTTTGTTGACATTAGTGGGTAAGTGAAGCAGTCTGAGGTCAGTAAACGCGTCTTTCTCTCTGCAGCCGGTCTTCATCATCCTGCCAAGTCTCACTCTGACAACACAGCATAAAATATTTACTCATTCATACTGCATTTCCCAGCTACAGCAGCAAAAGGTTAGCTGTTAGAAATAAAAATAACAAGGCAATAACAAGTTAAGAGCAAAACTTTCTGATCAAAATTCAATATGATACTAGAGACTCGAAGGCCAGCGTCAACACACTGATACACAACACACTAATTAAAATGACAGAACATACTTGAATTTCTTAAATCCAAGCGTGTCTTTGAGTTCCTGCTCACAGCCTGAAACGGGTTTTGTTCCTGTGTGTCGGCTTCCACATCTCAGCAGACGAGGTTGACAGCTGGCCAGCTGCTGGCAGGTTGTTAAGTTTGGATGCTGTAAAGCGTGTTTGCAAATAGGCAGCAGTCACAGACGCTTCACACCTGACTTGAATATGCCTGAGACGGGCAGTGGGGGGAGGTGTGAGCAGACAGAATGGTCACAGCCCTAACTACACCTCATCCTCTCACTAATGTCGGTGCTTAACTGAGGCCTTCAAGTCGGTGAGTGAAACGAGAAGTTCAGCATTTCGACCTACAACTGAAAACGAATAGAGTAGTTGCCTCAAGATAACTTTAAGATCTACTGGCCTAGTTTTTACGGCACTGGTCGAACCCCCGTCTGAAGCTTTTCAGATGATTGCACACGTTACTGCTGGCTGTTCGGCTCAGCGGACCCCAGTGTCATTGACGACTCCTATTCAAACTGATGCATCTTTGTCTGCTTTACCTGACTGAGTGACAAACACAGACAACTGCCACCTGCTGGTATAGAGTTTGCACCTGTTGCCGCTCATTAGTTCATACAAAGGTGACACAAGGCTACACAACTGTTTGTCACCTCTCGCAGTTTGCTGTTGGCTTGGAGCATCTCTGCACTGTGACATTTATTTATCGCACAGTGGACGAGTTGGTACAGGATGAAATAATGCTTTTCCACGGTTCTGGTCTGGCTGCAGCAGTCGGCTGCCATACGAGCACTAACAGGGCAGATACACTTACACTCCGCTCAAGTGTCTGGCAAACACACACGCATGTACACACATTTTCTTAACACTATTTATATGGCAGGCAAAGGCAGCAGCTGGTGAGACCCACTCCACGCTCTATTCAATGAGAACATGTGAATGTGGGGGGAGGGAGAAGAGAAAGCGAAAGAGAGGGAGGAGCGAGAAAGAGACACAGGTGGAAACACTCGTCTTTAGCCGAGTGCAGTTTCCACAGGACAGAACGACAGACATTATGACCCTCACACCCTCTCGCCATCCATTCCTGCTTCTTAAGCACATTTGCTGCAACATGAGAGATAATGGAGAGGAAGTGGTTAATGAAACTCTGCTCATTCTTCCTGGAATAAAGATGGAAACTAAATTAATAGGGAGCATTTCAATATGCAAATACCCCCAAATAACCAATTCCTTATGAAATCATACACCAAATAACCGCTGACCATTGACTGTGCTCATGTTGTAGGATTTTAGTGAACTCAGATCCCCATAAAAACAGCTGGAAGCTAATTAGATTTGAAAACAGCTGGATTTCTGCAGCATCTTAGTCAGTGTTTTAACTGAGATTCTTCATTCTTTGTTAAACACAGGTTGTAGTGATGCAGATGTCAAACAGTCTCAGCTCCATGACGCTGCTGCCATCTGCAGGCAACAAAGCAGCACAGCCATGACCGTGGTCATCTGCCCAGAGACACAGCGGGAAAGGAGACCAGCTCGAACAGTACACACTTTAGGAAGATGGGTAATGAGTAAGTAATGATGGATGCATCCTCCAGCTGGGAGAAAGGTGACTACAGTAGATTTCAATGTGGATACTAATGAATATTCATTAAAAGCTGTGTTAAAGATAAGAAAATATGGACTGGAATTCTGTAATTATTTGTGTATGTGTCTGACAAATATGTACGTGCTTGCAGACATTGAAGGGTTAGGTTGCTATAGGAACAGACTCATCCATCCTCCATCTGTCCACAATAGAGGGTTTTCCAGCGTCCAGTGACTTTAAACTATTTGCCTGTGCCAATCACAGCAGACCAGCAGAGGGCAGATACACACAAGTAAACCACAGCTACTGTCCTGGAGTATTTCAAACTCCTAATTATCCCTTTTTGACGAAGACGATACAAAAGCAGCAAAATGCACATGAACTAGCATCTACCAATATATAACCAATCATTTTACTGTGAATAAGGTTTGGATATTTAAGTATATGGTCAGAAAAATCTTAGCAAAGCAATGATTTGAGACGGGTTTCCTGGGATTACCGTCTAGCACCAGATAACTGCTTTAAAATACACTTAATTATCTCGCCTGCAGAAAACATAACAGCAGTGTAGCTGAACCATTAGAGGACAAAGCTGGAGGGTGAAGAAGCAGAGATATTTATTGGTTTTAAATCGGCCTACAGCCAAGTTGCCTCAGATTTAGGATCACTTTGGTTTGTGCTCCTTGCTCTAAGCATCGGAGTCAGTTTTTATCGGTTCAACGTTGCCATGGTGACAAAAAAAAGCCTATGACGAGCCTTGTTGTGGTGAAGGATTTGGTCAGAGAGTATATGAGAAGTGTTATAAGTTACAGAACGAAAACAGGAGAACAAAATGTGGTGGAAAGTTGCGTTAAAACACAGTGATGCTGTCAGAAACGCTGCTGACAACAAACAGCCTGCGTTTCTGTCTCTACCTACAGCCAACACTTTAAATATTTAAACACCTCTGAGCATTTCGAGTCCTCGTACATTACAGACAATGGCAGCAAACGTGCGAGGGAAAAATACTTTGCGACCTCTTTTACTGGTGATCCCAGAACGTACTGATACATTAGTAAATGTACCGTTTTCCTCAGGACAAGCTCATGATACGATTGAATCAGGTTTCTGCTAAATACACTAATAAAAACAATGAACAAGACGAACAGTTGGTGCGTTTTTCTTTCAGCCGTTGTACCTGAAAAATACTACACAGATCAGAAAACATGTCCTTCTCTGTTTTATCGGTTTCCTCGTGTACTTCTCTTATCGTGTCATTATTTCTGTCAGGTTTTGGGGTCAACCACTGAGACACGTTGCCAGGTTATATAAGGTGTTTGATTAGAGAAATGTTTCTGCACATGCTGTACATTCATGGTTGGGTTTGGTTGTGAGGCACATTGAATGTCTCCAGGAAAAATATTTCCTACATAAATAACTTTTAAAATACACAAAACAGACGACTCCTACTGTTGTCAGCTTTATACCCTGTGGGAGTTCCCTTCGTACACTGTAGCAAGGGATGAAGCTACTACTCTGTGGACTGACGTAAATGGTATCGGGCCAGACTCAAAGGAAAAAAGACGGACAAGTAAACAGCTAGAGATGAGCAGTGGACTGGATCACTGGACCATGAGGTCTACAAACACCACAGGGGATATTTTAAGGCTTTGCACATTCATTTTACTGCCAGCACCAAGCAGCAGCAGCAGCAGTCAGCCAAGCCTCACATTGGGAAAGAGAAGCACCAAGTAGAAGCACCAAGTCACACGCTGCTCACTGCGTCTCTCTGAAGGCATCAAACGTTGTGTGAATGACAAAAGGTCTGTGATACTCCTTAAGTGGCAGCATCACCATCCCCTCACCTGCGCTCCATTTTGCATTACATGTTGTCACCTAACACGCACAGCTCTGTATTTCCTCTGAAGCCTCTTGCTGTCACGCACAACAACGCTGTAGCTGGTTGACTGTTGTATCCCCTACTTCTCTCTCTGCCTGCCTGTCTGAAGGCAGCAGGTGTTTTGTGACTCGGAGATCAGAAAGCCTCTGAGAAACGGAGACCCTGCGAGCTAGGCTGCCTGTGTAGGAGGAGGAGAGAAACTGTCCGTCTTCTCCCAAGCACCACAGAGAGCGTTTATCCCACCCCCGGACAGCAGCCGCACCAGTTCAATACCAGTGCACGAGTCTGATCCACGCTCAGGCCTCCTACAGGCTGAGGGAGGAGCCTCTAGACTAGCGTGCCAGCTCCTTGTTGCTGAGTTAAGGCGCCGCAATGCACTGTGGGTACACGCATGCAAGAAGAAGATCCAGCTACAGGAGTTTCATAAGTGCTGTAAGTGACCACCAGCATCTCTGTTCTCTGCCTGGGCCTGTAGTCTAAATTTGAAACACACACGGAAACAGCATAGCTTCCAACTTGTGGGCGGATGACGGTGTGAAGTGGAAAATGTATTTCTGCGCAACACAATTCTTCCGCACAAAACATCTTGTCTGGCTTGCCTCGATGTTTCCGGTTGTTTGACAAGCAGCTTGTGGCTGTTACCAGTCGTATGGCCCATATGGCTCAGAGCGAGATATAACACAGGCTACTGCAATATTCACGGCTGCTATAACATACTGTACATATGAGAGTCTCACTATTTAAGCTTCTAACCTTCTGAACCTTTCTTTAAAGGCAATTTGTGTTGTTTTACATCAGCATTACATTCATTTAAGTGTCTTTGGACTTTTAAAGAAAACAAGATTGGATTTTGACTAAAGTAGATTTTAATTATAGTACTACATCAGATGTTTCATGACTGGAAGGGATTATGGAGGAGCATCTTCATCTTCCTTAGTAATTCCTCTCATGTTAAAGTGCTTCTCCTGATTTAATTTAGCACAAAGCGTTTCCATTTACTTTTCATTTCTCTATGAGAGGCTCAAACGATCAGATGAGGCACACAAACAATGTGAAACAGCTGGATGCGTTGACACTCCCCATCCCACCTCTGGCCTTAACGTCAAGTGTCAGCCAGATGGGAACCTGGTGACTTACAGCACACATCTGTGGTTCGGGCACTGAATGACCTTTGGCCCTCTTGGTGACAGGTTGGCTACTTCATCCACTCTTTGCGGCCCCGTTAATTTATGCGTTTCCTCTTCATTGCCAGCTTCTGCTCCCCGCACGGCTTCTCGTGAACCATTAACCAAGGGGCTCAGTCTGGTGTGTCTGATGAGGACAGCTGCTGCGTTAAACAACCCATCTGTATCTAAATGATATAATCAGTCCTAATAGAACAGGGGCAGACCAGTCTCACTGCTGTCACCCATCAGAGGACAGGATGTCACCTTCATCCTGATTTAGACACAGTCCAGCCAAATGGGAAGCAATGGAAGCATCTTCCAACAAGCTTATGGGACGTTTGCCGCTCATCCTGCACAACAGTGCAGGAATGTGGACGCTGTCACCGCCTCTGCTCAGAAAACAAGGGTGTGAATAGAAATTATTGATCGGAAGGCATTGGTACCTTGCACCTGAGGGGATAATTCATCAAAAGTGTCAACATGAAAGTGGTACACGGGCAGAACTGTGTGCTGAACATGAATGTAAGCAAGGTGGTGAGTGCGGCTGCTTCAAGACCGATGCCTCTACAGGTGCAATGTGTCCAACAAAAACCATCAAACACCTCGAACTCTGCGGTTTCCCTCCCCTCTCCTCTCCAACGTGACAGCGCCTGGTTTGATCCTCACTAAGAGCACTAATAGCAGCTTAGATCATGACAAGTGCAGCACTTACACTCCTCTACTATAATCACAGAGTGTCCTAACGTAATCCCTCACTCCTCTCCACATCGTCTACAGTTTTCTTAAGGAGCTCGCTCCATCTGTCTATTCAGCAACACGGCTGCTGAACTTTCGCTCTCAACTCAATTGTCAGAGCACAATCTGCTGCTGTTGCCGGGCCTCTTAAGTGCTTCCACTCTTGACTACTTCAACTTTGTGTGTGTGTCTGCGAGTCTAATGACACTGGTATGATAATGTGAGGGGGGGGGGGTCACACCATCAATAAAAGAGAGCCTGCGGAATGAAACAATGGAAAATAGTTTTCCTCGTTTCTGTTTCGGTGCTTCTGTGATTAAAGGCTCAGCAGATTCTGTCGCATTTAGACAGACTCGGAAACTTACACACAAATCCACACTACACTGTCAAACATCCTTCACAGAAAATACGGCTCAGTTTGCATCGGGTTCTGGTCTGTAATAAAACTTATTGTCTATAAGTGTTCTCCAAACAAGCAGCTCGTCTATCTTCCGCCACTATAAACACAGGCGTTATGTAAGGCGCACAGAGGACAGCGAGTGTGTGCAGGTGGGAGAACGCGCTAATGTGAACATTTGTGTACAGTATGTGTTCCTGCATGTGTGAAAACAGAACAGAGCCTAACTTGGCAGAATTTGCAAGACCACCCAAATGAGAAGTGAGTGGGTGGACAGGTACAGATCAGTGACAGGAGGAGGAGGAGGAGGAGGAAGAGGAAGATGGCTGGTAGGTTGGACTGAGTTCACGCTCCACTATCACTTTAACGCTGTCTGTGCAACAAAGAACACGAGCACATAAGCAGCTGTTCTTAAAGCATCGTCTCTCTGATAAAACCTTCGGATGTAAACAGCCATTTCTTCGGGCTCAGTGACAGACGTGCGTGGCCTATTTGATGCTTCACAAAGCAATTCTATGAAGGCCTCAAAAACACCACGAAGGAAGCAATTAAAAAGCTAGTTTGTATGCATACACGTCTTTATGATTAATTCAGACGTGATAAAGCATCCCTCTGTTTTAAAGAGACAAAATGACAGCTCACACTACATCCTCCACGTCTTCTTGTGACCACTGTTCCCCGTTATCGCTGCAATTTTCAGTTCACCCTTCCCGTGTTACATAACTCGCAGCATCTGTGCCTGATACAGCAACAATTGAGGCAGATGAGCTTTGTCCTCTCTGTACCAGGACATTCTGTTGTGTCTGTTACAGCGCAACATCAATAATTGTCAAGTCTCTATTGAAGTGGACACATTTTCCTGATTGGATTTCTATTAAATAGGACACGTAACTAATTATGATTTACAGTCACAATCACTACATGATAATGTAACTGAAAGGACATGGATTATGATGAGTTATGCATCGAGAAGCCACTTACAGCTAATGATTAGGTTTGTGCCATCACTGATCACTGCTTTGAGAAGTGCAGTAAATAAGCTGCCTAACGACGAGAGACTTTTGAATTTGACAAATCCCTTTGTGACTTTAATTACTCAGAATTAGCACAGGCCTACACATGCTGTATATTGTTACACTTTATTATTTGTTCTGTGGCTGACATTGGTTTTCTGCATTCCTTCCCCACAGTTTCCTCCTAAAAGCCTGTGTTCCCCTAACTCCTGCTGCTCTGCCGCCTCTTTTATTCTGTGACAACAGACATAAGGTGAAGCGCGTAGGCCAGTGCTGGAGAAAAAGAAACTCTCAAGGCTTCACAAGTCTCCCTTATCTATAATACATATTGTGGCTGATAATAAATGCAGCACCCCTGCTCCCAATCCACTAGGTCCCCGCTGGCTTGACTGTGAAGCAGTCCTCTGTAAAACTATTTCCATTCCCAAACCCAGAGTGACTTCTTACCTATGAAAAGGTTTGTCTTTAACACTACGCCTCTGTGAGTTCATAGGGTTCATTTATCCATCTCTCCTAAACAATTTCACCTATTACACCTACTACTTCTACTTGTAATTCAATCGCTTCTGCTCTTCCTTCCATTTTCTTTCTGCTTGTGAAGTCTTCACGCAGTTTGAAAAAGGGGGGAAAGACACAGAGCTGCTTCTAATTAAGAGTAGACAGAGAATAAAACAGACGCAAGCAAGAGCTACTGTACAAAAATGAACGTTGCAGTGAACCACTTGCACAGTTTGAACAGTCGGTTGCTCTCTTGCTGTCTCTCATCGTGCAGTTTTTAAATTCGTCAACACATGCAAATAATCTCTGGAGAAAAGGTATTCGCAGTCACACATGGTCTTATTCAACCGGTTGAGGAGGAAGCGTTCTTCTGATTCATGCACAAAGAGTGAAGGCCACGAGGTGGTGCAGAAAAAGACTCACCCACTCATGCACACAACATCCTTGGAGGATAGTTCATAGCATGGCTGATTTCACCAACCTTTGCATTAGCACAGAGGACAGTTTGTTTTTCTGTTTGTTTATTCAAAGATTACCTAGGAGAGAAGCTAAATATTGGGAGAGTCTGCCAACAAGGACAGATAAGCAGAGTGGTCACAGCAAGTACAGCTGATCTTTATTATAGTGCTGAGATGACATGTTTATTGTGGGTGAGCAACAAATCACACAGTAAATACCGAAAAAAACTGAATGACCCGTTATTCACCCACAGAATGATGGATGGTCGATTAGCAATTTCAACAAATGAATTTGTTACCTACAGTATAAGTATGTAATTTTAAAAAAATCAAGGTCTAAAGGTTAAATTAAAAAGAAGTTGTAATACAAGAAAATAATCCATATCAATCACACCATAATGAAAGAAACGCAGCGCTACTTGACAAGTGGAGGGCACAGACACAAAAGCTCTTTGTAAGAGTAGGATATCACAAAGCTTATCATGGAAAAGGCAGAAAGGAAAGTGCACAAGTGTGACATTTGAGCACAAAGGCCATTCTGCCACCTACTGTACTTTGTGTGCGCGACAGAGTTTGGCAGACTTTGCCATCTCGTTACTTTAGAGATCAGCTCCCCGTGGAGGAGCTTCCTACACTCTGAATATATATATATATATATATATATATATATATATATATATATATATATATATATATATATATATATATATATATATATATATATATATATATATATATATATATATATATATATATATATATATATATATATACATACACATACACACACACACACACACACATATATATATATATATATATATATACACACACACACACACACTCTAGCAGAGCACACTATGGTGCAGTGGAAAAAAGACAGGACAATGAAATGTAAATGCATAAAGAGTCCATGTTCACAAAGCGATTTAAAGATGATTGAAGCACGAAACTATTAAATTAATTATGCACTTATCCATTATTATTGACTGTTCTGGCATTTATGTCTCACCATTGAAGAATATAAGAAGAACAAGATATATATATATTGCCTGCTGTGAACAGGTTTTCTTCTAGTCATGGCTAAATAATAGATTCACATCTCTTTCTTAAAGAGTGTTTTAATTTTAACTTAGCTAAACAAACAAATATTTCACCAAACTACACCCAAGCGAACTGGAAGAGCAGGTGTTCAGAAACAAAGCTGGGTTTGAAGTGTCTGTCAGGCGGAGTCTGGTGCTCGGGACGGCACAAGGATATGTTAAAATGGGTCAGACACCCTGAGCCTTACATATATGTAACTAGGTATGTGTGTCTGTGTTTGTTCAGACACATGCTGTGCGCCTGCTGTCCCGTTGTTTATGCTGCTCCCTCACTCATCACACAAGGTTAATTGTTGAGATGACCTTTATCTAAGCAAACACCTCAGAGACAGAGGCAAGATTGGCAACACTCAGCATGGACGGCAAATAAATACACACGGTATGTGTGTGTTTGTTTAGACACACTGTCCTAAAGTTTTTCATTCAATTTCCGAGAAACTGAATGACACTGATGTACGATCCGCTCTAGTGGCACAGATGGATTTTTGGCAGCTGTTATTTGCCTAAAACAATCATTAGAGGCCACGTTAACCTCATGTGAACATGTCAAAGTAACATGAATGATAAAACAAAATCACAACCACTTGATATACAGACACACAGACGTACCAGGGCCCAGTTGGTTTTAGGAAGACTGTAACGAGCCAGGACACTTTGACCGAGCTTTCAGCAACACAGCTCAACTCAGCCCCAACCAGCAGCAATGCCGACCGACAGAGGGAATGAATTCTGTTTATTAAACAGAGGTTCCAGTGCCAGCAAGTGCTGCCTCCGGTGTACAGATAATTTGAAAGTGCCGTGAAAAGCAGCATAAACAATTGCATTATTGTCGGCCGCAGTCACGCCGGTACCTGTTAAACCTCAGTGTTATTAGAAAAGGCCAGAGCACAGCAAGAGCGATGAGAAACTGTCAGAGGTCTGTGTGGGCTTAATTAGGCAGATCTGGGCGAGTGTCTCTGAAAAACATCTTGAGAGACAGTCCAATTACGAACTTCAGATGAGGCAAAAAGTAGAACTTTGCTCTAAAGGCAATCTGTTCCAACCTATTGAACACTGACGCTAAAAATTAAAGTAGCATCAATATGCTTTTAGCCACTAGAGGCAGTAAAACCTGACAGGACAGACTTTCGTAATCAAATTAGCTTCCTGTCAGGCTGCAGACTTACTGTATGTGAAAACCCTGTGTCAGCTCATCACTGTCAGCGACATGACGCAGTGCTAATTCAAAACTTCTTACTTATGGAGCATCATGGCTGCTCAGGCAGAACATGCAAAATCCAAAAAGCTCTGCTTCTAATCCTCTACTTCAATCTGCAGACACGTCCACGGTGCAACTACGCAATTCATCAAGCACCAAGATCCGGTGTCCAGGTTCAGATTCAACCGCTTCTACACATTACACATCTGTGTAATTTGTTTTTAAGAAAAATATTTCCCATAATGTTTGTGTTTTTCATAAAACCCAGAGTCAACATGGATGAATAGAAATTAGCATTTAAATAATGCAAACATTAATAATAAGACAAACCGTCTGCTGCAGTAGCTGCGATCCAAATAATGAAACTATCCACATTCAGATGCGTTTCGTTGCCAGCCTCATCTCGGTGATTTGCTCCAACCTCTGGCCTCTCGCACAAACACACCAGTGCACGTGCTTCTAGTGGCTGCCAGGGTTCTCTCTTTTCCACCTTGCTCATTTCAGAGTGGTCGTTAGGAGAGAGGTAAGTAAAGATAATTGGCTCATATACACAGGAGGCAACCCTCTGGCAGAGCTGGTATCTTTCCGTCTCACACACACATGGACACACACACACACACACTGTACAGGTGGTTCATTAAGAAGCTTAAGTGAGTGAGGAAAATGGGGAAATGGAGAGTGGCTGTAGTCATTAACAGCTACAGGCAGGTGGCATTACAGAGTCGAGCAAAGACAGGAGATAATGACTGCGTAAAGAGGAAATCCCCGCTGAAAGAAGTTGGACAATGTCTCCTCTTCTACGTTATTATTTCGCCTCTGAGGTCCACACAACTTAGTAGCCACAAAATAAGCGTGAGCTCTGCGAGTGCGCGTGTGTGCGTGATATCTGCCAGGACTCGCGTGTCTGCGTGCGCGCTGCCGTTGTTTAGGCGTGTGCGCGGTGCATGCCAAATCATTGTGTCCCTGTCTTTCAGCGTGGGGGGAGCTGAGGGATGGAGAGACCCCTGGATCCCAAATCCGAACCGCAGCTGGCAGAGGGCGATAAGACAAACAGGCTCCCCAATCAGGACGCAGCTGAATAGGAGCAGAGGAGGAGAAGACGAGAGGAGAGAGGGAGGTGTGCAGCAGAGAAATGTCACACTCTTATAAGAGCGACACAGGGACTATGTGTGTGTGTGTGATTATGTGTGCATGTGGGTGTGTGTTACTTTTCATACTTGGTATTAGCTTGTGCCATTAGCCAGCTTTTTTTTTTTTTTTAATCGTCTGTCTATAACGTTGTGCAGAGCTATACTCAAAATGCCAAACTTCAACAAGGTCACAAAAAGAAAATGAAAAGTCTGGTTGGAAAAATCTCCCTATTTGTTTAACAATGCAAGTGTGACTCATACCTAGAAGGCGTCAATAACAAAAACCTGGTCCATTTTATTCTGGAGAAAAGCCGCTTTGGCTGCTGGAGGTAGCGGGAAGGTCCTGTGCATCAAGTTCATCGGAAGTTCAGCTGGCAGTCTGACAGAAATCTTTGCCAAAGTGAAAATGCTACTCATTCGTTTCACGCAATTTACTCAAGGAGGTGGTTGTAAAGCTCTGATGGCTGCGCACTGATTAATGCTGTGAAACATATTCCATAAATGCCACCTCAGGAGACAGGCGTGGAGGAGAGATGCATTTCCTTATGGTATCCAGTTAAAAAGTTCTCCATCAATCCGTGCATGTGTTTGCGTCTTTCCATTCAACGCTGCGAAAAGTTCCCCCACTTATGTGGACGCCTACACGCTGACACTATGACACAGCAGACGTCTGGTGACAGAAAACAGTTTTTGTCGGGCTGACGGACGGCGAGGGGCCGATGAAGCAGGATAAAGAGGAAAAACGAGAAGCGAGGATTATTGTCGTGACACAATGCAGGTGCCACAAAAAAAAGCAAAAAGGGAAGCTTTGAAAAAATGAAGGGAGAGAGGACGGGCCGTAAAGCCCTGCACTCTGACTAACAGATGAGACAGAAATGGAGCACGAGCGCTACCAAGGCTGAGGAGAGACTAAGACGCATCATTTTATGTTTGTGTCAAGAGTTTCACTATTCCTCCGTCCCCCTCTTCTACTCGACCTTTCCCGCACACACACCCACACACACACACTTAAAGTGTTTATGAATTACTGCTTTTGCACTTTCTAAAGACTGTTTCATGTTAATATCCAATTTATTTGTCTGGTCAACCATGGCAACCTTCACTGCCTTTCACCAAAATCTTTTTTTCTGCATTTATTACAGAAAAAGCTGTTGATGCTGAAAGTGACATTGAAAGCAACACTTATTGTTTAATGTGGAGGCAAACCAAGGATTAGTCAACAGCATGTGACAAAGAAATACTTTAAATATCTGATTACTGATAATATTAATTTGTCATAAGTTCTTAAGTTTATAATCAACCGGTGGGAGCAGTGCTTTTCAAGTCGTTCTTATTTCAAAGTTTGAGCCATTAAAAACACAAAGTACCAATCATTGCTTATTAGAGCAGAGCGATAGCACAGTGCTCATTGTTCCATTCTATCTTTAGCTTGTCTAACTCAAAGCTAAGTGAAGAGCTCTGCAGAGGCTTGTTTAAGGAGCTGCTATGAAACACACACATGCAGGCACCAATTCATCTCCGCTGCTGTGAAGCCACAGAAAAGTTGGGGGAAGCAGGAAGACACACCTGTCTGGTCTGTCTTTGTCTCCGTTAAGGGCCTAATCCACACACACACACACACACACACACACACACACACATTCTTTGTCACCGGCTTTCCTTAGTGTGCGATGCCAGCTGTCACTGACTACCCCCTTAAAATGCAAAGAAAAGCAATAGATGGAAAACTGAGAAACACTTTTCCTCCATTACATGTGATACAGGGTCTGCCACTGGCCAAAGCGCACAAACTCACACACACACAGTATGCAAACAATTAAGCTCCTTTGCATCTAAACTGCAGATGGGAATCAAGGGATAATTCAGTTCCAGTGCGACATACGTCTGAATGGAAGGCAGGTGTAAAGTGTGTGTGGTTTAGCTAAGGTGGAGACAGCCTGGCTTTGCTTAGCAGTTAGGCTTAGCACAAACCTCAACTCCTGTAAGCTGCTGTAGAGCAGTGTACTGATGCATCATTAGCTTCAGATATTTTCATTTTAACCCCTTAACTTCTAATCTGCTCCTCTGCAGAGAAACTACTTTGTTGTATCAGACACAATGTTACAATAAAATTTTATGTTGCCAAAATATCCTCTGCCAAAGTCAAAGTCTGGGCAAAAGCTGTAATAATAAAAACAACACAACGTTGTTGTACATTAGCAGACTAGACACAATTACATCATCTGTTTATTGACAACAAGCTGGTTGAGTTGCTACTGACGAGTTGCACGCGATGACATCATCCTGAACTTAAGTCAGAAAACAGGCATTTACACAGAGGAACAAGCATAATAAGATAATCAACCGCGTCCGCTCTCTGCACCCGTGGTAATAACGCCGCACGTCATCCAAGGACAAAAACGAGAGAGGTGCTAAAAATATCCCCGTAAGCATGACGCTGATATGAGGTCGAACTAAGAGGTAACGAGCGATGACAGAGGTTCTTTTCTAGTTGCTTGGAGGTGGTGACAGAGAGCAGCTGTGGTATTATAGTTCTATAATCAACAGATCAACAGGCATCAGTCTCACTTCCAGAAAGTGTGTGTGTGTGTGTGTGTATCTTCTATCTGCTCTCTCTTGACTGACTCACTCCCTTAAACTGAAGCTGCATTAGGCCATAAAACTTTGATTTGGTTCACTGCCGGGAGAGTTTGTTAAATAAAAAAAACATCCTAAGTGATATTGGTGCTATCCAAGTTTACAAAAATGAAATCGCTTTAAAGATCTGACCTACAGGCTGCTCTTGCTTATTAGACAGACGTTGCCCACGGTCTGTGTGTGTTTGTGTGTCAGCGTGTTTTTGTCTGGCTGCTTGCCCTGATCACACTTAACATTTAAAATGAGTTGCTTCTTTTTCCATACAGATGACTTCTATCCTTCCCTCACACACTGATGCTCTGTATTTTGGAGCTGCAAACCGTTTCATTCAGGCAGACATTTTTCTTATTATAGTCATTTGTGACAGAATAAATATTTAGTTTATGCTGTGTGTGGCAAATTGCTGCCCAGTACAGCATGTGCTGTGTGTTTGTCATAAGAGAATTTATGTAAATGATGCCATTTCCTCTGCGGGTGGTCAGTGCAGGCTTAATTTCCCAGGCCTGAGATCACCCGTTGTTTTCTTTTTCGCTCAAAAAAAGGAAAGCAGCACTGACAAAGTTTGAGATTTTGACATAAAACTCAAACAGCAGCCTGTCAACAGTTGGAACACGATTCACAAGCAACTTGTTGACGCAAATAGAGGAGCTGAGACTGATAATAACATTAAGAAGCACAAATAAATGATAAACAAAAAATAACATGTGGTAACATTAATATAGAAGGTAAGCAGGAGTGATTCAACTGTTCCACTGTTAGTCTGTCTACGCTGCATGAATCGAAAATGCATGAAGCATGATTTGTTGTTACATCCTAAGGTGCCGTTTCCTCCTCTTTGAACTGACTCTTCTTTTGACTATAACAGCAAGTCTGACAGGAAAGAGATGTTTATGTATCACCTCAATCTGTGCTCACTCTGCTACCCTCGCTAAATTTAAAGTAGCAATATAAATATATCTCTTCGAGCACGACGCAGATATACAGTAAATAAAGTAACAGTCACAACTAGTGCCCACTGAAGCATGAGAGCTGGAGCTGTAACTATTAACTTTACATCCACTTGAATCACCTTTCAGACCCTCTGAGGAGGAGATGACTACACCAGAAAGCACCGCTGCTGATACGACCGCAGCCTGGCACGCAGCAGAAAAGAGTGGGAGGCAACCGAAAACCAAGAGGGTGAACAGTGAGGGTTAGAGGAGAGGCGAGAGGAACCTGCCGCCTTCTTGTAAAACTCAAATGACTCCCTAATGTCAAGATCTCCTGGGGAATGTCAATGGCTTGCTTCTCTACAAACTCCCCACGTTTCCCTGTGTTGCTTAAGGAATGGCCGACGTCTATACAACACAGTCAAATGTGGTACAGACAGTCAAGCAACTGGTGAAACGACCTGTCAATTATCTGTATATTCTCATTGATAATAGGTGTGAAAATGTACGGTTTGTGAAAGACTCTGTAGCCTCCAACACAAGAGTCAGGACTGGAAACCAGTTCTTCAAGTGGCACATGAAGCCACTTTAATGACTGGGTTGAATGGAAGTTAGAAGAGAGGAAAGAAAGAAGGGATAAGAGATTTTCTCCACACATGTTCGTAAACTCCACATAAAAATCGAAACTTTAATTAACTGGTTCAGTCCCCGAACTATGCTTATCACACCGAGTAGGAGTCACTTGTGTTGTTACACACCTCCAGCCTCTCAGTCAGGAAACAATGGGCCCATATTTCAGCACATGAATTTTATACTGGCCTCATTAATAATCGTTCCCCTCTTAATGACTTTCTCTAATTGTGCATCAGAGTGCGTGCGCCGTGTCTCCTTAATTCACCCTCATTAAAAGCAAACACCTTGTGGTGGTAACACAAAAGATGGTGACTAACAAAAACAATCTCCAGACACATATTAGTCTACGACTCTCTTTAAATACGCTTTCCATCACAGTTTTTATAATTGCGTGTAATGCTGTTCGGTGCTGGGTCTTACCGCTGCAGAGCGAGCTGTGAATGTAAGAGTCACAAGTCAATACCATGCTTGGTTGTGCGTGATGCACCTTTGAAAGGTTTGCAAATACTGTACATCAAATAGAGAAAGTCTTTATCCCACGTCTGAGTGCGACTAACTTAAGCCGTTTCAAATGCTCTGAAATGCCAAAGAAAAACATTTTACTCGCAGCTGCAGGTCAGGCGATGCTCTGAGATTCCGGACGTCTGGTCCAGTAGATACACAGACAGACAATATTTACACTGGCTTATGTCAAAGCTCGCCAGCTCTGTCAGGTTAAGTTGAATCTCTTCCAGCTTCATAATTGGTTTGGCGCAGCGCTATCGTCATTATTATTATTTTTGTTTTATTGTCCCATCTTGTCCAAGTTGTACCATTGGTGACAGAAAATGGAATTACTTAAAGTGTAAATACTGTACGTGTTACACTGACTCAAACCGGTGTTAAATGGTGAACAATTCGATCTTTGTGAGACGTACAACCAGTGACTTGAAAAGATAAAAAAAATGTATAAATATGAAAAACATGTCATCGTGCCAACATTTCCTAAAGCTCAGACGTGGACTATTCGCCACAGCATGGCCATAATGTTTAACCCTCAAATAACAATCTAATAACGTCTTAATCATGACACCTCTCTCTCCTCTATGTACAGCACTGGGTTCCCATCCACCTCTGACGCCTACTGCAGTGCTCAAGGTTGGGAACCATCCCATTGCTGTCGCGACTCCCTCTTCACCAATCAATCAAACGTGTCCGTGTCTGGTTGCATGTGGGTATGTGTGCATGCGCGTTGATCGCTAGACTCCATTAATGGTTGTAAAATCCCGGTGCCAGGCCACGGCGCCTGGGGAGAAGTACTTATGGAACGTCAGGTTGCTGCGTGAGTAATCTGTTTACCAGTGCCACAGGGAGATAGGAGGGCGGGGAAATAGGATTTTCAAGCACCACAGCCAACACAAACACCAGCGCGAGCAGTGTGCATTGGAAATGATTAAAGCAATTTCAAAAATACAAATATGGTTTTGGACTTGTGGAAGTTGGTGCCTCTCGCATTGTGGCTGAAGGAACGCACAAACAGGTTCTACAGTCAGGACACGCCACTGCGAAGCTGAACGCCGAATTCCCTGCTCAGCATTTCTCAATAACCTTCTCTCACACTATTGTAATAGTCTGAACCACGGCGCTGCCTCCAAAATGCAATTGGTCCCATTTCCTTCTACCTTGTCACACTGTGCATACTTAGCTGATTGAGGATTTGGCTGACTTCAGCATCTCTCCTGAGAGAGATAAAGACCAGGCTGTCAAGAAGTGTCCCCCCCTGACAACATGGCCCCAGGCTGACAGAGGAGTAATGATGAAGACAGGTACTTTGGGGGCAGGGGAAGGGCAGGTAGGACTGCCAAGAAGCTAATGATGCTGGGCAATATCATGTTGTGCAAAAGACATTTGAACCATTTCTGCCAACATATAATTTATCAGGCAAAGATGGAAAGATCCACTGAGCAAACCTGATCTACCTGCGTCAGCTTCCCTCCGTCCCCTTCACTTTTCAAAACTGTTTCAATGGCAGCAGAAATTCCAGTAACGTTCAGAGAAGGTAAATAGTTCATAACTCTTTAGCCAAATCACAGCAGAATAACATAAAGCTTCTCTCCATGACCATTTCAAGGCCCCAATTCATGCTACACACCAGTCATTAGTTGTTTGTAGGTGTTCATCATAGAAATAGTAACACTTCTCATCACCACTGGAAACTGTGGATGACATTATCCTTGGCTTAATTGGTCATCAGTTAGACACCGAGGGCACCAAGAGACGTGAAGTTGATTCCGTCTGGTAGGCTCACTGACAGATATCGACCTTCCTTACTGTGCTTTCTTTCTTTCTCTGCGTGTGTGTCACAGTGTGTAATTGACTAGACCCTGTCCAAAGTTCTGTCAGAACAAACTGATTGATTGTTAGACCAGCTGCAGTGTTTTCTGCATTGCTTTCCCTCCGGCCAGAGCCCAGCACGTGTGTGTGAATGAGAGATTTTGCTTTGACAAGAGCTAAACCCCAGGCTTCCTCTAATCACCTCCACCTTTCTCTTATAACTCGCTGCTGTGCTGTCAATCACGCTGAAATAGTTACTCAAGAACCTTCAGCGAGTAGAGTAAGTGCCCTCTGTAGGCCTGTGTACAACTGAATTACAGTCAGTTATTATCCGCCTATTTGTGCCGTCTCTTCCCGTCTCACTCGCAGTGAAGGAGACGAAATGCAACAAGTACAAAACCTTTACTTCACATGCATGAAAAAACTCCCCAGCATGTCCTGTACAAACTTAATTTTCACACATGCAACACCTGTGAATGTGTCAAATAGTACTGTAGTAATAAAAAAGTGGAAAAATAGCAGTACACACTCTGACAGACATAATTTTCCCACATTTTTTTATGCTGATGGCAATTACACCTGCCCTTCACACAGGTGTGTGGTGAACACAGGCACGAGCACACACAAGGTGTAAAACAGCCCAAAGAGAGCAGAGCAGGGGTTAGTACACAGTAGCGCCGCCACCATCACTGTAATGGAGAAAGACAAAGCGCAGAAAATCCTCCGTAATGCGTCAGATGTTTGGAGTGAGTGATGACACAGCGAGGACACAGGGCTCTGTCACAGTGAGACACACTCCCCATCAATCAATCAGTCAAGTGTCGAGAATCATCTGACATGTCAGGCGGATGTTGAGAAAAAAAATAAAAATAAAAACTAAACTAGTTCTATCACCCTCCACCATTTTCTCGTTCCTTTCCCAGTGCTCTTCTCTTCCTTCCCTCTGCCGGCATATACAGTAAACATGAACATGTTTGTAAAGAGGAGGAGAGAGATAAAATCAAGCAGGATTTATTTTAATTAACAGTCGCCTGGGCCTCTGTAGTGTCAGTTTAATATTAAAACTCATTAAGATTGATCCTTGCTTCTCGCCTTAAGTTGCAGCCCCACTGTGGCCTTTAAGATTTGGAAAGGATCACAGGTCAAGCAACACCGGTAGAGAGATGGGTCGAATCAGAATCTGGAAAATCAAGACCTACTGTTACAGAGAGGAATGTATATAATATTGTTATATAATCTGATTTGTGGGAGTAGAGACAGTGTGAGGGGGAGGGGTGTGAGACAGTAAAGAAAAAAACTGATATTGCAGCTGAAGAGGGGACGGTCGTTGGGCTTTGTTAGGAATACAGCGATATTAGGAGCAGGACAAACATCCAGACCACTTTACTCTGAGGCACAGTTTGGAATGTCAAGAAGAGCTCGGGTCTCGGGTGGGCAGCTCTGATATAATTACAGGACCATTCTGATGAATGGGAGTTGTACATTAGCAGGCTATGATTGGCAGGGAGAATAGGGCAGAACTGCGCCTACAGACTGCTAAAGACCACTGAATCCAGCCCGGTTCATATTACCGCATATTGCTTCTGTCCTTCCTTTGTTCCTTCCCACCTGTCTTTCATTATATTTTTCTCCTCTTTCAACCAGTGACTCAGCTGCTGTGATAGATAAGTGAGCCACTCCCTGCATTCCTTCATGCAGGAATTCACTCATATCACATCAGACATTTTGGCGCTTACAGTACAGAAGGAACCTGGGCCCAGGAATCCAGAGGTTCCCTGCACGTGGGATGACACCTCAAATCAAGGCTTTTAATTACTGCCTGTGGCCATTGCAATTCTAGGCTACACCACAAACTGTCGCGCCGAGACGGTGACTCTAGGCTTAACTCACTCTGACAGGCTCAATTATAAAAGGCAGTCTTTGCCCTGGAATCAGTTTGATCTAAGAAAAGGAAAATGGGATTTTTACCACAGGGGCTCTGCAGTAGGGTCGGGTGTGTGTCATATGACAAACACACCAGTATTTCAGCACAACCCCAGTCTCTGGCTAAGGCCATAGCCAGGATGGGTGTCAGTCCTTTCACACAGAGAAAGTCAAGTGTGTGTTATATGAGGATGTTGGTCTGCCTCCCCAGTCCATCACCATCCCACCTCTCTTCTTTGCCATTTTGGGGGCTGTCTTGCGTTTGGGAGTCTAATTCACCACCGTTCCAATGGAAAAGCAATCTCTTGTGCTTCCTACTGTAGGTGGGCAGAGCGACACCTGAGGGCTACCTGACGTGGAGTCTTACTGTGATGATCTGGTCTGTCCGTTATTTTTAGGAGCATATTTGCGATACTGTACCTTGTCTTCTTCCTAAGTATCAGACAGAGCAAAGGGACGATTAGCCATCCACTACTGATCTACCCTTTAGGTAATATCGTGGACCTGGAATGAGGAAAGAGAAGCATGACGACTTTGAGATAATAGCTGTGTGCGTGTCTTCACCTGCGCGTGTGTGTGTGCGTGTAGGTGATTTGATTTCTCTTGAGTTGGGCTTATGAGGTGGAAGAGGAGATTACTGCACCACGCTTCTATAATTACCTCTCATCTCTCAGCCGCTGCTCTTAAACACAACAGGGAATGCCAGGCTACCGCACACTCCGACACGCGCACAGTGGGGCGCGCTCCAGTACAATGTAGCAGGCTGAGAGAGAGTTATTTCTAGAGGATTACATTTCACTCAAACGGTGATTGGAGACCACCCACACTACCTTTAAGTAACAAAGGTCAGCTTTGCTTTAAGCACACATACTCACTCTCTCTCTCTCATCTCGCTCACACAAGTTGCTTGTAAGTAAGAGGAATGACTCACCTGTAGCTGTTCTACCCACACAAAAACCCACTTAAGTATCCGTTCGCACAAGTCACGCGCTCACATTACACCATATACTGTTTCATTTTAATGGGTGTTATGCAGAAAAATCACCTGTCACCTGTTCTCCTCCTGCCACACACACACACAATATCCTGCATCGCTCTGCTTTCAGACGCTTCTGTTGTGTGTAAAACGGCTTCATTATCGCTCACAGACAAGAACTGGATTTAATAATCATGACAACCATTAGAGCCAAGCACGCGTTGGACCTACTAAGATGAATAAACCGTGGAGTTCAGAGTTTGAAAAAGTCATTCTAAAAAGTTTCCATTCACATTACAGAACATTACAGAACATTATGCGTCCGTAACACATTTAAGTGTCTAATAAAGTTTATCTCTGTCTGACTGCAGAGTCAAAGGGTCAATATCATATTGCAAACATACCCTGACAGCAGCCCTCAGTGTGCAACAAGTGTGTAGAATATTATCTAGAACAAATTCAGTTTTGTAACTATCAGCAGTGAACTGTAGACAATGTGAAGCTGCTGCTTGTGAACACACCCACATACAACCCAGCGCGCATCCCCACACGCGGTTTGAAATCCGCAGATAAACTCAAGAACAACAGAAGATGCCCACATATGCCACAGTCTGCATCTCGCACTGCTTCGCTGAAACACCTCGCGATCTATTCCTAATTCAGGATCCATTCAATTTGAGACAAAGCAGCGTTTATCTTATAATGAGTTGACTAGTGGACATGAGGTAGTGTCACTGTCAGGGCCAATACACACAGCTTCCCCTACGGGCCCAGATGTGTCCAGGCATGAAGACAGTATTTTATTCAGGCAGCTGGCATTTAACAGGCTGTGGGTGCCCACATAGTGGAAATGTGGAGAGGTGTAAGCTATAGTATATGTGAGGACTGTGGTGACAGGAGAGCACCTCAAGAGAGTGCTCAGCTCCCAAAGAAGAACATACGGCACGAAGCACAATGGGTCCCTGTAAAACTGGCATCTGCCCTGGAACTGAAAGTAGTCACCGGCTCAGTCCCATCACATCAGCAAGAAAGAACAATATAGACCCAAACGATTTCACGCTGAGCACAAACCCAAAAAAGGCACAAAGTGCACGCGCGGCTCAGACGCAGAGGTTGTCCGTCCTATTTTAACAACAGCATGAAACGTCGGTGGGTAGAGAGTTAACGAGCCAAAGCAGATAAATCGAGTCAGGCTCCGCTTTTTGGGCATCACGTCGGTCAGACAGGTGTTCTCAGCCCGCAGCGCCTTTCATTCAGTAAAGCGGCAGTAAGGCGGTCTCCCATAGCTGAGCCAAACCAGGAAAACACTGTGAGCATGGACAGAAACTATGTGCAACCAACATTACGCACCAATTACGCAGCCACACTTCCATACAACAGTGACGCCAAAAGATTCAATATGTGTATTGTTTCCCCTTCAAATGTCTTCAACTCGTCCCCGCACCGGCTTATTTCCTAGGAGGCGTCAGCATGAACGCGACACTACTCGAGTGAGGTAACACAGCAACTAGGAATTAAATGGAAAATGTTGTTACCATGGAAGCCGAAAATTAAAGTACGGTAAAGATGGCAAACACTAAACTTGTGTGTAAACTTGTGGCAGATTTTCCTTCAAGCATCTAGAGGCGGTGCGTGGTGAGCAGAGCTGTGGCCACCTGAAGTTGGTAACCCCCACAGATATTGAATCTTTTTGTTAACATGCAAAATGATCACACGGCGTCCACCGGTGTGTCACTCACCCGTTAGTTGGTCATAGGAACCGTCCAGCTCCCTGGAGTCCGACAAGCTTTGGTCGCGGTTTTTCGCCTTCATTTTCCCCGTGTACGCCGGAATGTGAAACTATGGACACAGCTGAAATATCGGCGAGTGTGTTTGTGAGACTAACCGCGGCTTTGTTTCTCGCCTTCACGGTGGAGGACGGCTACAAGTGAGCGAGCGTTAAGAAGTCATGGTCGCTCAGGCAGAAGCCCCATGTAGGTCGCTGATTCCCGCGTCGGAGCCCGTGTGCGTCCTCGGCGTCCAGGGGCTGAGTGAACCATGCGCGCTTCTGGACGGCGCTCTCACGTGGACCGGGAAGCGCACACGCACGCGCTTATGTATACACACACACACACTCACACTCGGAGATGAGCGGAGGAGAAGAGAGATGCAAAAAGTCTTTACATGAGACTTTTTTGCACACTTGACAGAAACACAAATACTTTCTTGGCATTAAATTCATGCAACATCCCACTTGGTGAGCTGATCGTCAAAAATGCCATTTTCCTCTCTCCTAACGTTCTCATCTGACTCAGAGCCATGTGTGATGTGTACAGAAGCTTGAGCACCAGCAACAAGGAGCCCACTGCTGCTGCCAGGCAGAGGTTCTGACTACATCTGATCTATAAATACTCACTGGCTCTGGAAAGCCTTATGTCTATCCCCTTTCTTCATCGCTTCCTTCCCTCCCCACGTCTTTGCCTCATTCGTTCTCACTTACTACAACAGTATGACATTTGGTCACAATCTGTCAGGCAATCTGTCTGTTTGATGACATGTTTTTTTTCCTACATTACATCAGGGTTTGCATCAATAACCTGCTCCAGTCTCTGATGCAATGATTCATTCATTTGTCTCTGCCGTGAAGCGTTTTAACGTTTGACTCTTTCTGTGAGGTGACTCTATTTAGATGTTATTGGCCTGTGCCCCTTGCTGCAGCCGGTTGATGGCGTGTGTGTGATGTTTGCCGGACTAATTCTCTTATTCACTCATGCATCCAAACATGCATTTCTCTGAGAGTCTGCTGTTACCATGTGAACACATCATGACAGCTGTGAGCTTGGTTGAGGAGGATGGTGCTGGTAAAGATTTGAGTTTTTGTAAGGATAACATATTGTCATTAACTTTGCTCTTACTTGTAAATTGCTTTGAAAGAAACGTTGAAAATGGTTTTTCATTTGGAAAATCTGACAAGCACATCACTCTCATCGTGCAACATCATTCCCATATGCTTTTCTAACCCATCAGACAAAAACGTAAATGTTATCTATCATGGTTTGGCTGATTTCATAAGCAGGCCGTGAACACATCCTGATATACAGCCTACTGTCGCCTAGTCTCATTACCATATAGATGCCTTTATGGTTGATTTATAAGTGATCATTTACAATTTGAGGGTAAAGTATGTCTGAAAGGCTCCAAAGGACCTTGGAAAAGATGTGAGTTAAGGTTATCAGGAGTTAGATGTCCCCCCTGCTAAGCCGCATTTAAACCTTGCATCCTGTCAATAAACAGAGGGAGGCCCACAATAACTACTGGGCCCGCTATTTTTCTGTCATCTAATACCAACAAATATTTTCACAGATACGGACGACTGGGTAGTGATTGGATTTCTGAGTGTGGTAAATGAGTGGAGACAAGGAGAGGCTGGTTCTAAATGAGGGCGAGAAGTGTGCAAGAATGAAGGATCGTGGAAGTTGGGAGATCGATTCATGGTGAGTTAGAGGGGATTTAGTGAGTCACAGCCACAATAGAGGCAATCAGTGAGTCATCGATGAGGGGGCCGTCTGTGACTACGGGGGTTGGTTCTTCCAGACAAACCTAGAAGAGGATGTTTGCACGTCATCGCTGCGCACTGACCCAGAAACGACCTTGTTGTAGCCCAGAAATGAATACTGGGCCCGATGCCAGAAGGGCAGCAAGGTCAGCCGTTGTACTGACAGGGAAGCGTTGCTTGCATCCGCATTTACTAACAAAGTGGACAACAAGGTTTCTGAACACTGGTCTCTCTACTGATCTGTCTTTCACCTGCGTGGTAATGTTTAGCAATACAGTATGTTATAGTCAGTTTGCATTATGCGGCTTCCGTCTCATAAGTCAGCATATAACTCACTTGTGTGTGTAGCTGAAAATTGTAACGTCAAGCCTGGATTTGCTGTGTGATCACAGCCTGCCCATAAACCTGCAGCACCTTGTAAGCAGATTGTTCACGCCCACTCAAGAGCTCCAGCAGACACTCGGACATACAGGTTGTACCGTCGATGCCTGCGAGTCATTGATAAAAACTCAAAAATGGAAAGGAAGAAGAAAATACCCAACCATTGAGATGCACCCTCTGGCTCCCACAACAAGCCCAAGGTTAGTCCCCCGTCCTTGGCAACGGTCTCATGAGCCAAACTGCACAGAGAATATCAATAGCACACAACTCTGGGATCTCCCATCCATACAGCGTGTGTGTGTGTGTGTGTGTCTGTGTGAGCGCACAAAACTGTTGCACTGATGCCACCAGTATCAAATCAGTATGTTTCAGTATATCCCATGACACAACGACGCAATTCCTCCTGCAGTATGTTCAACTCTGCGCCTCAGCAGAAATGACAGAATAAGGTGTATTTGCTGAGAAATACTTGTTCCTGTCACCTGCCTCAAGCTTCCCAAAATAAAAAGGAAAAGCCTTCCCTGTTAAGCTGTATTAAAAAGCACTTAAACTGTCTAAATGACACTTTGTTGTTATTCAGTGCAGCCAGCGACCTCCAGCACAGAGCTGTCACCCCAGCCTCAGTCAGCCAGCAAATACTGGCTGAGTGACGGACTCACACGCGCGCACACATTATGCAAAACACCCTGGCACGTACGCAAAAGGACAAAACAATGAATGATGTCTCCTGTCAGGTTTAATCAGTTTGACTGTTTATCTTTCACTCTGTTCTCTGCAGATTTTGATGTGGATCATCTCATTTGATGCCAACTTCAAAGCAGCCGCCTAATACTGTGCTGGTCTGTTCTTGTTCTGACCCGCCGAGGCATCGATTTCTGATATTAGGATTCTTCTATCAGGTACCAAAATGTCAGCAGCACATCCTTTTGATGAAGATGCAATGTGAGGCCTCTGTGGATTAGGCTTGTTTTTTCCAGCACATCCTGCACGATGGGACTGAGTTCTGGGTTCAACACCTTGAATCCTCAAACCTTTCTGCATAACTCAGCTGAGAGATGCCGCCACTATCAGGTAATACTGTGAACGTCTGTACTTGGCCTACAGTACCTTAATGTGTAGGCAGCTGGTACATGTGAGTGACATGGATGCCTGAGGCAGCGAAACAGACCCACAGCATTAAGCTGCATGATTTCAGTGTTGCAGACCTTGACCTTCTTTGGCTAAACAAGCAGGCATGTGCCTGAAAAGCTTGCTCTCATTTACTGCTGCCATTGGATTTCTGAAACTCATCCTCCTGTTTCACGATTGATTTCATGTGCTTCTGCGTGAGCAACAGTCTCCCTCAAAACATCAGGTCTAGAAAAGGTCAGTTTAGCATCATCTTAGCAGAGATGAGGATTTCTGATCTGTCTTTTGTTCTATCATTTTATCCATGTACAAGTATGTGATAGGGGTTATCAGGGTAAACCATCCAATAGGACCATCTATCTGACCTCGGACTCATCCCCTCATCGAGGAAACAGGCAATGGCAACATTCAGGATTCAGGAAAGGACAAATGTGTGACATTCAGAAGAAAAACAAGAAACTTAATTTCCATTCATGCATGCAACAGATTTTTTTCTGCTGCCTTCTCAAGAAAAGAAGGATAATGTGACCCTTGACCCCGGGTACATTTTCTGTCTCAGGAGGCATTTAATACCTCTGATAGCTTTTGACAGATGTCAGCTGCGCTGCTGCTACCGATGTCACTGTTTGCCTCAGGGATGACCTCCTCTGAGCCACAGTGGCACCGACACACACACACACACACACACACTCAAAGCCACACCATAACTTGTCATAAGGATAGGGAATTTGCGACAGCGCCCAATAATCAACGTTTTCTCTCTGTACAGCTGTGTTTTTAGTTTAGTCCACTACAGAGAGCAGCCAAATGATGTCACATTCCTTGAGAAAAGAAAACCAGGCAGAATAGAAACGTCCATGAATTACTCATGAGTTTAAAGTGCATGCTTTCTCTTTCTGCTTCACTCTTGGTTTCCTCTTGCTGTTTTTTGTCCCTTTTTGCCATCTTCTTCATTCTTGCCGGGTGTCTTGTGGAGTCCGTCCCAGACGTGTGTTCTTTTCTGTGGAAAGGTAAACAAACGGAGTCGCACACCCACACACAAACACAGGCATATTATCTGAAGATGCCCTCTATGATGGTTAATTAACATTAGACAACTGGTGTTTACACAACTTGTCTATTGCGATGTTGTTCATGCAAATAAAACCTGGCAACCTGAAACTCGTGGGGGCCTCTGGGAAAGCCAGGACCTATCTCCCTCTGTGCTCTCTCTACTGTTCTTCTAAGGGCCAAACAGGGTCAAAATGACATTAGCTGACGATACTACAGGATGCAACATGTCGCTGTCGCTCTGCTCATCACACTACACATGCGCATTAACACGTGCTACACACACGCACCTCCCGTGTTACCGACAAGTAATGAAAAGTGTCGCTCAGTGGACCAAATGGTTGTTTCACTACAAACCACGAAGCTAAATTTGATTTGCTTACTGGATACCTGCTTGTACTGTTCTCACTTCAGCCCTCCCTGATGAGAACAACATTGAAATTCTAAGCTAATATACAAGATTGAAAACACACACAAATCTCACCTCAAAATCACCCACCATTGTTTCTCGAGGGTGCACACCACTCAGTTTACAAAGGGATTTTTTATTGACGTGTAACCGACTTCGATTGAGAGGTGCAACACGTCTTTTCTTTTGGCTGTGCAACCTGAGCGCGTGTACTGAAGCAATCACAGCATCCAAGCGCACGGAATCCAGATAAAGTCTCCGCATGACTATGAAAGACAGGGCAGCCAAATGGACAGAGAACGAGAGAAGTAGGATTAAGGTCTGGAAACCTGTTTACCATCATATGACAGCTGAGAGAACCAAAAGACAAACCATAGCAATAAATCTTATTTCTCACATCCTTCATGTTCGTCTTCTATCGATTCAGAATTCTTTCACAACATTGATGTGTCAAAATAATGAATTGTCAAAACTTTCCATAAAGCGTCCTCATTTTTCATCAGAGCCCCATCAAAGCCAGCACTAACACTTTAAATGTGCCTGACAAACGAATCGTCCTGGGTTGGATGAGGACAGCTAAATAGCCATCAGTAGGGGAGAAAAGCCCGTAAAATGGCCCTCTGATAGATCGCTAGGGTGAGCTTGGCTGGGAGAGGCGCTTGGCTTTTATAGATGTGAGGGAGGGAGAGGGGGGCCGGCGACCACTAAGGGAGATGGATGAAGGGCAGAGACTGGTGTGTGGATGCAGGATATGATGGAGAGAGCAAACAAGAAAAGTGCCGATGTGTGCTGGGCAGATGGATGGAGCCCGGCGGCTCGGAAACTGCCCCAGTGTCTACCCTGAAATGTGCCGTCACATTAATGTCGCCACAGGGTTGTTTGCATCTCTCAACAAAAGTTGTGATGCCGATGCTGTTGTTAAGAGAGGAGGGTTGTGCTGGCGTTGGAGCTTTCCACTTGTCTCCACTCAGAGAGGCAGGAGCAGCAGGCGTCTGAATTCCCACCACATGGCGATGATTTCCTCTCTGATGATGCTCTTGAGAGTGTCCCTATTTTCATCAGGATGCTCTTTACACCGCCGCCTGCTTTTCTCTCATGTACAGTTCATTGTCAGTCTAATTACTATGACCATCTGAGAAGTGGCTGCACAATCGCTGTGCTGTGATATTAGCGGGCAATGAAGGAGATGAATGGGAGCTAGAGAAATGAGATCTGAGTGGGTAACAGCCGCAGAGAGCTGCACAAAGACTTCCGTCGGCCGTCAGATTGTTTTTTCCCGTAAGTGACACAGATGCTGCTCAAGTCTCCAATGTCCTGCATTAGATCAGTGTGATGTTCCAGTGCAGATGGGGTTAAGTGTGTTTGCCTCCATTTGTGACTGTGCATGTGTGTCCTAGAGGTGTTGAATAAGTAACGCAGAGGCGCCTAATGAAAGATAATGTCTGGTTAATGATCTGTCAAAATGAAGTGTTTGCTTATTGAGAAAGGGATCATCCAAGGCTCTAATTTCCACCCTGTGACTCATAGCGGAGAATATTACTACCACGTATATACAGTACACGCACACAGAGACACAGGCACACAAACCAAAAACACAAAAGCATTTCCACCAACAGCGCATTATGCTCAGCTCGAGCTTGGGTGATAGTGATGTGCCGGCTTGTTTGTGTATATACTGAGAAGTGCCGAAGCGTCTCGAGCACTTCAGCGTTCTGTGGATTAACAGAGGCGATGAAAGAGAACACAACAGCCAACCCGCCATAAATGGACATCCAGCCAACAGCCAGAGAGGGAGGATTAGCCTCCGTTGGTTGCATTCACCACATCTTCGTCTGGAAGGGCTCTTACTGCAAGTCTTGGCAGCAGCTTTCCTTCTCAATGGAACCAAGTCACTACAAAATAACGCCGCACATTTGACATAATGACTGATGATGGTGCCGGTGATTTACTGGATGGAAACTCGGCTCTAACAACAATTCACAATCAGCCGTGAAAAGTCGTGATTGGAAGGCGGCACGTGTGCGTGAACACACAGGGAGGTCCGCTGTTGTGGAGGCAGATACATAACGCACACAAACAGTACACTGCTTCAAGAAAGTGAAATGATGAAAGACGATGAGGTCAGGCCTCTTTTAATAGACAGACACAGAAATGTAGTATTTTCTACAGGGCAAGTAGATGAATTGAGTTTACAGACAAGTTAAGTTAAAATAGTACGATAATATTAGATTTTATTTTTATTTTATTCCCAACCCTGTTGCAGGAATCACGACTTGTATCACTGGGAGACCAGGAGCTACTGAGTACAGGTGCTAGACTAACTCAGAGAGAACAGTAGATAAAAGATACCCATAAGTCATAAGTTTTGAATCTATTTAGTTTTTAGATCCAGTTTAATGCTTGATTGTTTGGCTAAGATACATTATTCTACTAGACGTCCGTTTGTTTTACTTTCATTATGTTCTGCTGTCTCACCTCACGTACTGAGATCGCACATAATGTGTTTCATTTCTCACCATCTACCATACGAGCTCATCCAAAGCTCTGCGTCCACCCACAGAAGGGACACGAGGCCACAGTAAGTTATTCATTATGTCACACTGCCAGTCTCCTAAACCTGTGCACGCAGTATGAAGCAGAGTGAGACACACAGCCAAGGCACACAGACGCAGACAACCCTTCCGAGTATTAAATCATGTCCACTCAGTTGTGTGATGCAGATTTATACAGCGACAAATTAGACACATGATTCGTGCACAAGGGAGGTTGATTATTACAGTTTAAGAGACAAGGACGCATTGCTGCTGTTTACCAACTTGCTGGATGATGACAGGAGACTCGCTTTGCAGCCGCTCCGACTCAGCCAAAATGTTTCCACACACCAGCGCTGCAGTTTCATCATTTTCCTCTTGGATTAGGTAGGCAGATAATGCTTCACGTGTATCCATTACTCCTTGTAATTCACCCAGCTCTGCACTGTAATCTCTGTGTTTGACCGCTGATAAAGCCTCCCACTTCAGACCGATCTTCATGTCAGAACCAGTATAAACTAGTTATTGTTTTAATTTCAAATTGTGTCCCTGATAAGCACCAGGTAATCATAATACAGTCCCATCTACTATCTGAATGCAAGGAAACGTCTGCCTCAAGGCTTCCATCTGCCTTTAAACGCCAACTGTCAGTGTGTATGTTCTGGTGTATGACAATATGGCAATAAATGGCAATAAAGGATAAAAGCATGTTTCATATTAAACACACAGTTTCCTTACAAACAGAAAAACACAAGGTTAGTATTTTGTGACTTTGTGTGCATGTCTGATTGCGCTAATTCTTTAAGGAGTGTTACTCTGAGGTAACACACTCCTCTCTAGCCTCACACCGAACTGATCATCAGCATTCAAGTCACCGCTCGTCTGTACCTGGTGAGGGGGAGAAGTGTCAGAGCCAAGCTGTCTCAGACCTCCTGCTGTTTCCTCCCACAGGGCAGAGTTATCATCAAACAGGGATGCTTCACTGGAGCTCACCCCATCTCTGTCACCTAACCAACAGCTTAGTGCCACATGGCCACACAGACTGAAGTGCAGGGGATCTGGTCCACACTGGGAGGTTGCTCTCATAGTGGAGTGAAAATCAAATCAGCAGAGCAAACCCTGCACAAATACCGAGGTAGGTCAGTATCAAGAGACACAGTAAATGAGGAACCAGAACGCTGTAGCAGATATGTATCAATGAAAGTCCTAATAATTATCCACATGCAGATATCGACAGGTGTCACATCAGGCAGGTGTAGTAATAAAACCAGGCCAGTCAATAGCTTATGGCCTTTAAAATGCATAATAATGAAGTAGAACTAGGCTTGTACATGTGACAATTAGTGAATGTGTGACAGTATTTAAATACAGTGAAGTGGACAGTGGGGTCTTCACTGCTCCTACAGTTACAGTTAGCTCCTACATGGCAAAGAATGCAAGAAGAAGCCCTGGGGGCAGTTCTTCCCCAGCAGACAATAAGGAGATGTCATAGAGCATCTAAGGCAGCGTCAGTCACATAATCACGCACAGATTGTCAGCTGGTGGAGACAGATGTCCTGGACGTGACATGAACCTGGTCCACAACCTGATGGTACAGTCCACCCCTGAGGCAGCTGGAAGCACATAACCACACACACACACACACACAGAAGCATCCACACTGGCTCCTTAGCTCATCAAGGTAAACAAGCATTGTTTCCTGTTTCACTAATTTCATTTTAATTATTATGTAGCCTAGAAAGCTGCAGCACACAAACACACTAACGGCAAATAGAATTATGAATAGTCAAAGCAGCCATTGGGACAGGATTTGTAGGAACCGAGTTGTGGCAAGTGGTGGTTTTCACAATCAATTTCCCAATACTGTTGTACTAGCTGCAGATATTTATGTCTGACTGGAGAAGCAGAGGTAATTTGTTAGCATAATGCCGACGCAATGTAAACAGCCTCCTTTCACAGAAATAGGCCAGAATTAAAGCAAAACAAATTTTCAGAAACGTCTGAATTTATTATATTGTGCTTAAACATCCTGTCGGTTGTATCCTCCCCGAAGTGCTCTGTAAAGAAAAACATGAAATAAAATGATTGAAATGGAACAATTTAGAAAAGCATGCACCGTCGTCCCACAGTGCGCAGTGTGCATCCAAAGCCGCAAACAAACAAGCAGCCAGGCTGTGTGCCAGACAGGAAAATGTGTGGCCCATGTGGAGCTGGACCGGACCTGTCATCATCAGCACAACCTCTGGGCCTGATTGGTTCATGTCTTACAAATGGAAGCAGCAGCGAGACTTGGCAGGAAATTCATGAAGCCCTCCACTGGTTGTTCTGCGCTTGAATGCCCCCAGGAAAAACAAAAATGAAAAAAAAAAAAGAAATACACAAACTAAACAGATCAAATACATCACCAAGCTCAATAACCTGATATCACCTCTGTGAAGAGATTCCCACACTCAAAGCGAAGGACAAAATGAGAAATAGAGACGGAGACAGACAACAGGGTGACAGAGGTTACAGGAAGAAACAGAAGCAGCGAGGAGACGCAAGAGCAGTGGCAGGATCGGGGAATGAGCCGGACTCAAGGCTTGCGATGACAGGTAATCACTCACACACAATACGCTTCGACAGCACAAGAAACGTGTCAGGAAAGATCCCCCACGCAAACAAGCAACAGCGATAAAAATGACATGCACACACGTTCCCACAAACTCACAGGAAAACACATTACGGACTGTAAATTAGAGTCTCTCAAATATCAGGCCACATAAAAGAGCAATTTTCCTAAGATCCCAAAGTCTGAAGGGTATTTTCTGGCATGTGACTTGCTCAGTCTATATTTAGTAAATCTTGACGAGTCAGGTTTGAAAGGTTTAAACTAAGCCAGGCTGAGTTGGGCAAAGCTTTTTGCTCAATGAACACGTATAGTCGTAGCGTTTGCATAGTGCGGGGCTAACAAAAGGAGAAGCTTCACAGAGCCCCAGGCAGTGAAACAGATGTGCCAAAAAGAAGATGAATCTACGACACAAATAAATCAGACCTCCATAGTTCTCCCGGGAGGATTAGGTTTGCTAGGGCACACCTGTGTACATGCTCATACAGTATTTACAGTGCAGTACTTAGCTAATATACAGGCACATTTACTCTACTGTCCAAACTGTGACCTGTTTGACATCCATGCCATCGTGAAGGTTCACATGCCTGCACTCACACACACATACAGGAGCAGGAACTACACCAGGCTGCTGGAAGTCCACCTCAGCAAAGCCACACAAAACACGAGGGAAACAAAGAAGGAAGAAGAGAATGAAATGTTCCAATCTGGTGTAAAACCACTCATGAAGGTGAGGATGAATCTTCTCTCTGTGCCTGTGGACAGGGGACAGCGGCTTCCTCCTTTAAAATGAAGCTGAAGGTCACACTCAAAAGCAGCAGAGCGGAGCCACGGCTGTAAGTAAAAGATATACATCTAATGTAAGTGCTGGTTGCACAGATACAAGATTAACTTGGGGATAGGGTTCATCCTGGAAAAGATTAAGTACCACATTAAACACTGCGGCTTTAATTTGCTTTTCAGTACAATGCTTCTGCTGTATTATTCAGGAGATTAAATTTACGTAACCAGGCCCTTTAGTTACAAAGTCCTAAATCTCTGACATGTTGTGGTATATACAGTGTACATCTGTGCAGTGCTGCTAATTCTTTGATGATGGAAATGGGTAATATGACCCAGGAGTATTATTCCATTAACGTAAAGTGATGTGATTTAATCATCTCTGTCCCACTTGGGATTTGCCATATGTGACATTTTTGCTCTTAAACACAGGACATCCTGGTGCTCGTTGGATGGAAATATCTTTCACGTGTTTTACGGAGTTCAGCACATGAATATGAACAGGCTTCACTGCCAAAAAGCACAGTAATATCTGCCACAGATAACAGAGACAGGACCTCGTCCATCGTGATGCACTAGTTGATCCGCGGCAAAACACATCAAAGAACTTTAGGGTCATGTGTGATTCCTCAGGTGGGGGATAGGGACGGATCAGTGACTGGGAAAAAACAACTTCACCCAGAGCTGTGCAGTAAAATGCACACTTTTTATTTAGTCTGGCTTCTACTGTACTAATGAGTCACAGGGGGTTTCTAAATATCATCATTAATAAGAGGAATAAAGCTATTAGTATTCTCTGTAAACAATGTCTGGAAGGAGACTCCTTAACAATAGCTGAGCTAATGATATAGCAGCGGAGCATTTAGTCCCCTGGCTGCAGTGAATCAGCTGCTTCGTAAGTACCTTGGCTGCTTTCCGAAAATATTTCACTGAATGACAGAAAAATAATGGAACACAAAACTATTTTAAGAAATGTAGAGGTGACCGGTCAGCTCAGGAGATGAAGGTGTGACTCTCAAACGTTCATGAGCGATGTTTAGCTGCAGCCATTTTTCCTGAACTGCAGGGATCATACGTTTTATAAGATTATATTTACCTGGAGACCTGAAGTTTGACTTGAAATCTGACACTGGAGAAGCTTTATTAATGCTGCAAAAACGCTCCAGAGTTCTGTCCAGTACATACCCAGAATGCATTAGTACTGCACATTGCATTATGGGTAAGTCGTAAGAAATGAGAAGGATACAAAGCAAAGATCTCCTAATTGAGATCTTTCCATCTGAAGCCGAGCAGCACTCCCTTCAGTGCCGACCCTGGGTCTGACACTGACAGACAGGAGAAGAGATGAGGGGGAAAGAAACAAGCCAATGAAAGAGAATAGTGATACAAAGCAGGGAGCACGAGAAATTGGAAAGCAAGGGCTGAAGGGAAAGTAATGTGTCAGGAGACATGAACTGGCACAACCTGAGGTTACGAGTGAGTGGCAGACAAAAGAAAAGGACGGAGTGTGACAGAGGCAGGGGCAGTTTTCTGGTATATTTTAGTCAAGAGCATTTTAAATAGCACAGCGGACAGAGATGAAACATTTGGATGCAGCTCAGTCACATGTTTGTTATTAGTTTTGTACTGAACATGATTCTTGTTGCAGCAGGAGGCAGGTGGAGTGAACTGTACGTACAGTAACTAATCCCCACCAAAACACAATCAGCAAGTATGAAGAATAAATCAAGCTGCGTATGTTGGTATTTATTTCACAGATGCCAACGTCCATCATTCTCTGCCTTCCTTTCTCTTCTGTCCCACAGCCAACCTGAAGTTGAAGTCCGTCCCCTCTCCCTCCCTGTCAGCTCCCCCCTTCTCGTCCCTTGAGACACTTCATATTGAGAAGTGTGGAGAGACGATCACACACGGAGAGAGCGAGGCCGTGGATGTGGAAGAGTGGAGTGGGAAAGTAGATAGCAGCTGCTTTCCCAGATGAGAGTGGAGGCTGGTCACTGGCCTGTGAAATACAGAGAGGAACTGGATTTGGTTTAGTCAGATGTGGATGAAGGGAAACATCTTGTCTCAAGTTGGTTCATCTGTTTCAGTTTGAGAGGTTGTCTGTTATCCTGAAGCGAAACGTAATAAAGCGAGAAGATTTGTGAATTAGCTTCATTGACCAAATAGCTTTTTTTATTCTACGCATTCGTTTCCTTGTTGCCTGCATCCAAATGCTCTGTTTATGTTTCTAAAATGCCTAAAACAATGCCTCTGTGACTGCTGGGACCCAGGCATCCCGGTAGAAATAAATGCCAGCAACAAGCATTGGTCAACAACCACCCACCTGAGCTGTAGCAACCACTGTAGCGCTCAACGCTGTGCTGGCAGTAGCCAGTCACGCAGTCTCACCAATCCGCCAGGGCCCAGCGTGCCGAGGGTAAACCAGGGCCCGTGCCGTCCCTCCCCCTCAGCTAAAGCGGCATGGAGGAATCACATGGCACGTGCCAGAGCCGGTACATGTGGCATTTACTGGCTGGCCTTTCCATAATACACACACTGAATTTCTCTGGACTTCTTTCTGGCAAAAGGGACTCATTTATCAGAATTCTTCAGAGCACCGCAGCAGCAGATCATTTTACTGTTTCTCTGGATGCACTTGTGAAAATGTCACTTCTTTCCCATCGGTTCCCTCTCTTTGTTTAAGTGCATTCACTTTGTCCTTCATACATGGAGCGAGTGTAATTGCTCACACGTGGACCTCCCTCTTAAGTTTTACATACCATACTGGCCAGAGCCAGAACAGACCCTGAAAAGCTAGAAACACATCAGACGTTCATTACTAGTGGGAAAGAGCCCTCGTTCATTTCGAGCATCAAGCTGTCTTCCAAATATGCTGTTTAGACCCACGCCTCCAGTAGATTCACTCACAGGTTGTGTACCACAGGTTTTTATTCTTGCTATAGTCAAAACATCTACACTACAACGCAGCGTGTAGCTGCATAGTTATATTTTGTCGTAGGGTGGCTTGAGGCGAATTTTGCTATTATTTGGTGCTGTACAGATAAAGTGAATTGAAACTTTCCCTAAATATTCTGAATTAGTGCGGATCATTTTTACTCTCCCTCTAAGCCAGTACAGTAGAGTATATATCATACAGTAGACAGTTCACAGCACTGACTTTACAAGGGAAACATAGAATGAGATGAGAGATGTTGGTGTTTTCTTTCTGTATTCTGCTGAGAGTAAATAATGGAAATGATGAGGAAATATGAAGAGAACAGTAGCAAAAAGAAAAAGGACAATAGAATAGAAATGTGTGTTTGGTTCCATCTTGTCTCCAGCACAATACAAACAGGGCAATAACAAATGCATTTTCAGCCAAAATTGGTTGACAAAGTGATGTCAGTGAAGTTTTATCGTACTGTGTTAGTGGGAGGATCCAACAAAAGAAGTGAGCTGCAGTCTCCTGACTTCAAGTAAAGCATGAGAGGATGTCGCTTGTGTGACTACACAGTAATCATCTCTAATTATTGTTGCCAAAGCTTAAATCCCTGCAATCACACTGGGGCTTAGCTGCACTTACAGCACTCTGCACTAATGGGATCAGTTTGATTCAAAATACAGGGCAATCATTTGGATTTGTATCTCACAAACTACTGTATGTACGAACACACACCGGCTCAGGAGTCTGCAAACGTTGATTTGCAAGAAAATGAACGCGTTGTCTGACGCATACGGAATGTTTCCATGTGCAAAGTTGTCTGTTCAACTCTCAGAAAACAACAACAAAGAAAAAATGAAGGGACACGATTCAAGGTTATTTAAATGTGCAGTAGAAAAGTACAGTGTACGGCCGTGTTCAACGCGCCAATACTCCATCACACACACACACACATTTAGATTAGCTGCACCACGGGAGCAGTCATTAGATTACACAGCCGGTGAAGTGACTCCACATGTTTTCTCCCTGGGAAAGGCTTTGTGCACTAGAACAGCTGAAGCTTTCTGAGTCAGAGTGAGAATGCAGCTAAAAGTCTGCGACTGTCAGTCATGCGGATGACATGTTAACACAGACCTTTGTCCTTAAAGCTGGGTCATAACACATTATCACGATTGCTATCAAAACAAGTCAGGGTTTTGTTTTCATACATGTGCAAAACAAACAGAGGAATTGTTCCTCTTTTTCCCAGTGTCCTCATTAAAATTGTGTGTCTTGGTAATTTGTCATAATAATAAATAGATCATTGAAGTAGTGGATACCCTCACAGCAGGACTTCATGTCCCTGGGCTCATACTATGTTTAATCTAATAAACGCTACGCTCACTAAAATATTGTACCTAACACAACTGCTAAAAACAAGCGAATGCTGCAGTATTTTGTCACATACTGCAAATTCCCAGCTTACGTTTGTCCATAATTGGATAAGTGTGTAACAGTAACTGTGTCTGTAGAAGCACGACTCCTTTTGCAGCCATGTTCACACTTCACACCGTTTCTACTTGAAGGGTCCAAGTGTTCTGCACAGGGATTTGTGCAGAATTTAAAAGGTTATCCCGTATGGCTGGAACACGTCCAAAAAACATCTACAAGGGACTTGGACGGAGCAGAGCGTAAAATATGCAACTCATCAGCTGAGCTGACAAACTGTGTGGCTCACTTCTGTTGTACAATAAAGCTTATTTAACGCACCCTGACAAAACCCCTCCCACTGCATTTACTCTGCTTTGGACTCGCTCTAGAAGCACATGAAAGTTTAAAATAGAGTGCAGTTAGTTATGGAGAAAGAGCAAGGAACTGCTCAGGAACACAAAATTATGCAAAGCTGTTTTTGCACACTAAGAGCTTTGAACCTAGGGCTCTGACATCCACATTTAATTTGAGCAGAAAAGGGGAAAAACCCATTTAAAGTCATTTCAGAGGGTTTTTTTCCTTCTGCTGTCTCATGTGACAGAAATCTGAGGCTAAACATTTCTCTAATGTGCTAACTAATACAGCAGATCACTTTGATTTTCCTCGCTCTTGTCCTCTAGCACAGTGATTGATCGTTTTATCAACAAAGACTCAAGCTTTTGTCTCAAGTGACTGATCTGCTTTACATCTTTTGTATATACAGCATGTAAGCCTTGCAGGAAGCTCGTGGCTTGAATACAGATAAACTGTTCAATAACACAGCCTGCCTCAAGTGCATCAAGTAGACATCCATCAAATTCAGTTTTTCTAATAAATGCAAAGTCAGAACCAATTAGATTTAGACCCAAATGACTGTCGCCATTATTACAGTGTTTCATGAGAGTAACAGGCAGAAAAACACGTAGGAAACTGGAAAGATGAAAATGAGGCAGAGTACAAAATAAGAGGAGGAAATGAAAAGTGAGAGGGAGATGACGAGGCGAACTGAAGGATGCCACGAGGCACCTACACCAATCTCAGAGGTAGACGGCTAATTAATCTCTCAGCAGGAGCGAAACGTCAAAACACTAAAGCACAGACCCGAGACGGCGTCGAGCAGGAAGAGGAGGTGGGTAAAGAAAATCAGCTGGGAAAGAAGGAAACTACAGAGTATAATGAGTGTGAGAAAACTGGGAGACACAACAATTTCATGACAAACAATGACAAAATCCACGTTATTTGGGATGTAGGAATAGAAACAGTGAGGCGAAGCGATGCAGACAAAACTCCTGTGTGTTTAGACTGTGTGGCTTGAAGAACTGGGCCAAAAATGTAGCAATGTGAATTAATCATCAATCCACCGCTGTTAATTGAATTTTACAAGCCTTAAGATGTCTGCATGTCCACACTTTATCCCAGCAAAGTATTTATCTAAATCCACTGCAGAGTCTGTTTAATAAATCCGATCTCGCTGCAGGTGATCAGTCTAGCCTTTGTTCCTTTAGCTTTTGTAGTGGTGTTCTCATAAACAAATGAATCACATTACTGGGATTTACTGTCCACAGTCTAAAACATATGAGATTACATGCAACAAGCAACAGCAGATATCACACACACAGCTTTGTTTCTCTCTTCATCTCTCTCTGGAACTGGCCTTGACTCATCTGACTCGTGATGGAACCACTTAAAGAGTATTGTGTGCCGCGCGTGAGGAGGAACCAGGTTATAGACACAGTCAAATTCTGTTTTGACACCTTAGTAAGACGCTTTAAGACCTAACACAGGCTACAAGTCATTTTCCTCTTGTGCTGATGTGATTTCGATTTTACAGGTGTTCATGCTGTTGTTCTGAGCCACTGTAATAACCACATATACAGAAGAGGGAGCCTAAAATAGAACCAGACTGAGAGAGACAGAAGAAAATGTCAAAATCTCACAGCCTCTCGACAGTTTGTCTTGTCATCCTTTGAAGTGTGTGAGTGATTTCAGCTTCTACTTCCTCCGTCTTGTTCGCCGTCTCTCGTGCGCTTGTGTTCTGTCCTCCAACCTTACACACACACACACAGACACACACACTCTGTCACACGAGGACACACCCACCACGCGCACATGGAGATGAGAGTGTAACGATTCATCCATCTCGAGGGAGAGGCAATAAAGGCAGGTATGCGACAAAGGATGTGAAATCTATTTTTTTTAGGGATGACTGTGTCAGATGCACATAGTTCATACGCAGCAAATACATCACACCTTCATGCTGTGACTGGGAGAAAGCACCCAGGTGCATCTTTCACTGGGCTGCTGGCTGGTCCCCTGACAGTGAAGCCTACAAACGAGGGGCCCTGGGTAGATACAGTATCACAGACAACACAGGCCATGCAGAACGAGACAGACAACATTTAGGCTTGTTTATGTTCAGGCCATAAGTTTATAAGCAAAGAGACTCGTGCTTTGATCGGAGGATCACAGCGCTGACAAATTGCATCTTGTCGGCAAGTAGGGTGATAGCATTTTTCTAATTACCCAAAGCTATCGCTCTGTAGATGGTGATCCATGCATAACACACACTCACACACACACTCAACAGCCACTAAAGCCGTAAGCAGCCTATCATTCTGCAGTAGGTTCCTCACAAACTGCACACACACAAAGTCACACCTGGGGGGGTTCACTCCACTGTTGCTATTTTCAGCCGTAAACGAACATTATCTTCCACAACTAACATCATTTAATTGAAAGCTAAAAACCTGTGCAGAGGACGAGAGCCATGCGCAAAGCTGCCGCGTGACAAACGAGGATCTGAAGCTGAGGCCGATCAAAGTCTGCAGCAGACGACAGAGAGGGAAACCTCGTGGCCACCATGGCGAGCAGAACCTTGTGGCCCATCTTCCTGCGATTCTGAGACCTGATGATTGCAAGTTTTATTTTGAACTGCCACAAATGGTCAGAAGCAAAGATAATTATATGGTCATGGTCCCATGTTGTCCACCATCATCGTCAGAATCAATAAATCCAAAGGACCTGCTTTGGCAAGTCATGCCTTTGATTACTTTTTTTCAGAACTAATAGAATTTAAAACCACATTCAAACAATTGGTGAGTTTTTAGCCTAAATGATTTTTACCCTCAAACATGTCCACCTAAATAAATATTTCAGAATGTCAGTGTTTTTGAAGTTTTATTGAAGGCTTTCAGTAAGAAATATTTCCAAATAAAAGATACTCCGCAACAGAAATACTTCAGCTCAGTGTGACATGCTCTTAACCACTTCTTGTCTCTATGAGGAGGTCGAGGCTGCAAACATATTCCAACATGTAAGGAAAATCTACTGCATGGACCTGAGCAGACTAATGGTTCCCTCGTCTCATTGCTTAACATAAACGTAACATGATCAGACTCCGCATCGTGTTCCATTGGTTCTTACGTGAGCCCTTTTGAATGAGGCCAGTGCTGCAGGGCCTTGAATTAAATGGAAGTCTTAAATGTCACATTACTAGATTGACTATAATTCATTACTGGATTTCTTGAACGGGAATGGGTGTTAATGGCCCAGAAATGTCACTCACACGCGGTCGCTCCATGCGCGGTGCTATCCAGAGGGCCGGTGAGATATGTCTCGGTGGAGATGAGGACTGCTACGCTGAATGGAACCCATAACCACAAAGATTAAATCTCAGCTGCTGCGGTGCTTATCTGCCTGAAGGGTCTTAAGGGGAAAGAACATCTACTTTATATTTATGTGCGTGACAGTTTGTTTTTGCATGTGTGTAGTGGCAGCAGCTTCAGGGTAACTTACCGTCCTCGCGCTATTGTCACTGTATTATTTCTGTTCTTACGGCGCTTTCTAATGTGGTTAAAATTAAATATAGTCACACGCTTTTCTGCTCTGCGTCACTCCTGCAAATACAGTTGTAGACTTCAAACAGACTTAAACAATGTTCATTTGGTGCAGACCAAAATGTGAGACATTGAAACGTGCAGTACAAATGTTTAAATGGAACTAATGTCCCATAGGACTAAACTGTTCATCAAATTTTCACAGCGTAGCTTTTGTAAAACGTTGCAAATACTTTAAATGCAATCTATAGACGCTATAATATAATATTGCATTAGCCGGTACAGTACACTGCACTGACTTGAGTGGCTTCTTCATGAAATTATATTTGAAGGGTCATAAATTCTGCGCAGTAGAATCTATGTACATTTGAACGTCCTCTGGTTCCTGACTCCAATAGGAGCAAACTCTAAAGTTAATCAAAACAAATTAACAGTAATAATCCTGATATTAATTTCAGGGTTGCTTAAGTCTCCCAAACTGGTCTGAAATCACTGTAATGAAAATGACTTCCCGTGAGTGCAAACCAAAGCTCAAGACGAGCATGTGGTCTATTTTTGAATCATTTGAACAAATGCACCCATCGTCGTCAGGATCCTCCAAACTGGTTTATAAGGCAGACGCGCTCTCCAGGCTCAATCCTTCCCACAGCACACATTCACGCGCCACCTTTTCTTTTGCTCTATGAAATATCCATGAAGGTTTGCAAGAAATGCTTTCAATCAAGGCTCGAAATAGGTCATGTTGTCTTTTTCATCTTTTTTGGGTGCCCGAGACTTGAGGAAGGGGTTTGTTGCGTAGTTTGGATTGTTTGTGTGAGTGTGAGGCAGCACAGGAGACTCAGACAGAATTTCTGCAACACAAACAAAATAGGATTTAATAGAGCGGAAAAGAACAAACCACAATGCTCAGCACATTTTTCCTTTTTGCTTCAATTAAATTTGTACCTTTTACATAAGTCGCATCACAAACCACCGTCATGTCTTGGTACAAGTCCGTCTTGTGAGGGCACGTTTGCATCTCTTTTGCATTTGTTTTTGCTCATTTGGACAGTGTGCGTGATCCTATGAGACACCATGACGGTGATCGCATAAAAGATACCAGCACCAGTAGCACACTGCTATGAAAAGTAAAGACAAAAGAACAAGAAGGGATAATAAGGATCAGTGAGCCAGGAGAGAGAAAGAGAACAGCGCAAAGTCACGATGACAAGAGACTTTCAGATCAGGACGCCAAGTGTGACTCACCAGCCGTTTTTGGCAGGACTCAACCCAAACAAGAGAGAGATGAAAGTTCCGTGTCTTCCGTGATTATTTCTGTGTTCGTGAAGCAAAAAGGTCAAAAAAAGGTCCGAAGTTAAAAGACAAGGCCAGTGTGTCTTCATTATATTAAAAACATCCCACACAGGGATTAAAACACTGAATTTGGACGTGTCAGAGAGGTGGAGCACAGAGGTCAATTACACATTAAATATCAGCTTCTTGGACTCAATATTAACGAGGTAAACACTACAAATCTTCTTGTCTGTTGTCATACACACTGAAGGGTGATAGAATAGACTGTACAGGTACTGCAGCTGGATGCTTCACTAATTATGAGCAGTAACACACACAACCAGCCACTGTACATTGATCACAGTAGACTCAACCCATAATATGCACCTTGTCATTTTGGCATGAAGCACACCTCCCACAGATCACCCCACCAGCTTCCTGCACTTTTATAGCCACATTATGTGAGCGCAGACACGCAGTGGTGTAGCTCCTGAGTTGCCAGCAGCTGACAGTATGGTGCTACAGACACCGGAGGACTCTTTCTGCCCATTAAGCCAGATTTACGCCTCTTTCTACACCTTCCGTCCTCAGGGGGTCCTGCTTTACATTTTCCTTCTCCTCTCATCCATTTTACTTCTGATTGATGCCCTTCTCCTTCACCTGCCCTTTTAGTTTGGTCTTTCAATTGTCCTCGCTCTTAAAAATGTTTTAAAAGCCATTTTCTTCAGTAATTGTTACTTTTTTACGAAGGTGTTGGACGTCTAGGTGATGTCAGTATAACACTAATCCCATATCACACACTTGTGGCTGTTATTTCAGTTTGAAGCTCATATTTCAATTGCAAGGTGCCTACAGAATTGTACAGTCTGTCCCCAAAACCCAAAGTGTAAGGAGAGATTAAAACAATCACCTTCGTCCAAATGGAGCCGTGCAGGGTCAAGTATGCTAATAGACCACATGTTGATCCTCTGGCAAGGCCGAACAGCTCTCACCTTCGTTTTTATTCTCTCTCTCTCTGTCACTCAGTAAACACAGAATTTAACCTCCTCCTACAGACAGACTCTCGGCAGGCTCTCACCCACACGCAGGTCCACCCATGCACATTCTGACATGGTTCCAGCCACAGAAACGCTTGAAAGAACCACTAAGATGTGAGCTGGAGAGCCCGCTTCACCTTTTAAACTTTCAACATATATGCACCGTAAAGCACAGACACAGCTGGAGCTGCTGTCTCTCAACATTAGCTTCTACTGTGTTGGTTTCATTTGCAAATAACATTACTTTCATAAATAAGAGCTGTAGGTGTGTAGCCATAGCAACGTAACACTGTGCTGAGTGAGGATAGTTTATTTATTTGGCACCAACATTTCTCTCTGTTTTCTTCTGAAAAGTGTTATTGCATATGAGTATATTTAGATTCAGTCTGTCTTTTTTGTTTCGGACATAAATTGCATCAAATATCAATGGAATTATTCATACATTATTCATACTCTACCAAAAGATGTTATGGATAAGACATTAACAGGTTTGATTATTTTAACCTTGTAAAGAGAAAGTCCCAAAGCCTGCACAGTATGAGACCACGGGGGTGTCATGCAGTAGTGTCATATTTACTGTACTAAAAAGAGTGGCTGCAGTTGATAAGCCTATTTCTTATCACCTGGAAGGTGGAGCTGTGGTGCAGAACCAGCTGGACGCATGTAGTCGTGCAGATGATGTCCACACACAGAAAGGTGCTACTCTGTCCTGGTTGTTCTTAACACTTTGTAAGGGTTTATTTCTGATTATATGTTTAATCTCTTACCTAAGCTGTCAGAGGAACTAGCTAGAACATGTAAGCTGAGCACATTATTTTTAAACCAAAACAGCTTCAGCAGTCAGATCGTGAGTAAGACAGGGGCTTCCCCCTCCTTTTCCTTATTATGCCGGATGATTTCTTTGGTACATTAGAAATGTAAAGCAGTCATTTATGAATCACATTGTGTGACTCAGTGGTTTTGCAAACAGAGGCACATGGGGCTTTTTGTTCGGTTGGCCATCTGCACCTCCATCACGCTGGGAAAGCCTCCACCCTCTGGCAGCGAGGAGAGAGGCAGCAGGTGCAGCGTGACAGGCGGCTTCCGTGACGGCTCCACGCGGGCCAGGAGGATGCCCTGCAGTACGGAGTTAAGCGGCACCCAGGATCGAGCCCTGGGGCAACGCTCTTATCCGCACCCTTGACCAAATCATTGAAGTCCCCACACCCTGACGAGCTGCCGTGCACAGAATACACAGATCGTGAAGAATGATGTCATCGACTTGTCTCTTAAGTTCCACAACATGCTTTCACTTCCTGACTTTAGTTCAGTATGAAGTATGAAATTCACAAAACAGTTCACGGTTTTAGTGAAATTATGCAGGAAGCAGCTTATATTAGCAGAAGTGTTATGTAACATCAAAGACGAAAAGTTTGCACTGGACCATGCAAAGTGGACACATATGCGCCACTGAAGATGGAGCTCGACAACCATATGGGCAGAGGTAACTGTACATCACAAGTTCAGATCAAAGCATGATTCAAAGTGACGCACACAAACACACACACACACACACACACACAAGCCCAGTGATCACATTTTAGGATGTTGCGCTAGTTATTCTGGATTCTCTGCATTTTAAGTGCAGTGAGAGCGTACAAACCTTCAGCTGTTAAACAAGCGTAATATCAGTGGCTCAACACAAGATACAGCTTTTAATCGCTACTACAGCCTCTGAATTAATCAGCCGCGTCATGACAAGGCACCATGTACTGGTCTGACCTGCTACAGTATGTGATGCACAGCCAGACACCAGTTAGCAGCCTGTTCCAAAAGAGCAATTCCACCCTCGCTCACGATAACGTTTGAGAGTAATTGCAGCTACTGTTTTTTTCAAATGTCAGAGTTTCCGCAGGGTTGACAGGACAATCTTCCAGCATTTCTTACACAAGCCCTGATGGACTTTAATGTTTGTTTGGGATCGTTGTTGGGGGACTTGTAAAGGAATATTAATATCTCTGAATTATTATTACCCAGGTTCTAACTTGATACAGTACAACATGAGAATCAATACATTTATATTTGTATATTAAACAGACATTCGTGTTCCCTGAGTGACATTCAGTGAAGTGGCCAAAGAACTTAAAATGAGTCAGTCAGTAGCAACCACACGGTCGCGGGAGATTTGTGGCTTCTCCACCTGGCCCAGCCAACCCCTCACACCCTGTGTCACCTTTCTCACAAATTGAAGAGATTAAGTGTGTCTGTGGATCACTGAGCCAAATTAAACATCCTCTCTCTATCAGTGTCACTTTACTCTGCCTTTCTCCCAAACTCCTTGAAGTCATTCTCTCTGCCCTCGCGGTGTTTCCGCTCTCTGTCCGACCGCTGATTGCTTTTTCTCTTCTGCCCAAATCCCCTCCTTCAGCACAAACTGTGCTTGTTTTGGTGGAGGTAAAGTAATGTCAGTCTACAAAGGCCAGGCTGTGATAGCCAGAGACAAAGCTGTGGGATTTAGCTCTTATTTTTAACAGTATGGGAATGCAGCACTCATGCTATGTTGTAAACTGTTTGCAGTAGTTCAGAGTAATTCATTTTATTTACAATGTACCTGAGTGATGAAACACAGAGGTCCCAATAAACAATGGAGACAATAAAAAACTTGCAAATACTTTGACCAATGACCAATATAATAGCACAGAGTCAGAGGGAGAGAGAGAAAAGACCCTGGATGGAAGAAGTAATTGACCACCCCTACAGTGAGATATCATTACATTCATCCACACTCAGATGAAACCCATTAATCAAACTGATCATGTATGTGCGTGTTGAGCGTGTGAGCACATTTAATTGTGAACTTCCCCAATGACATAAACTCTAAATCCTCCTTTTGTCCGCCCACAGTCGTCCTCGGGTGTATGATGATCGATTGCTGGAGGAGTTCCTGGTAGGATTTTAATTTCAAGGGGGGAGTGAAAAATCGATAAGCATCCCGCTGAAGAGCAGGAGGAAGACGAGGGTTATCTTTACAAAGGGCCCATAAAACCAACAACAGTGATGAAACAGGCTGTGCTACTTGCAGTGATATATTGTTATAAATGTTAAATATGACACATAAGAGCTGCAAATGTGACTTTTCTCACGTGTGATTTGGTTGGAACAAGCCTTTGTCTGATGTCTTTCAGTACGGTCCTGTCAACAGTCTAAAACCTTATGATCGAGGTTTGAACCAATCACAGAAATCAGAAGTCTGCTTAATGAAAAACAGCGTTGATAAAGCCGCTGCAGAGGCTCTGATGGAAATCCACAATGAAAAGCGTTTACTGGGGATCCCAGACACTAAATGCCTGCACTGTGGTCGGCTGCTCCAACCCTTTAGGCTGAGGTTGGCTGAGGATGCTCACAGGAACAAACTGATGACAAGAGAGTTTTAGCTCATTGGAATATGAACAGGACCATATTCCATTCTGCCATCAATAAATCTCTGTGGGGAGACTGGTGGGAGAGCAGCTTTACAGTATAGTGGGTTTTGAAGTCTGTGAAAGTTTCCCAACCCTTAAAGGAGTTTAAGTTAAGTCTAATTATGAAATCATCAAAACACAGTTACCAGCAATTTATACAACGGTAGCAATAAACATGATTGATTACTGAGACTGCCGCTGTTCTATGCTGTAATAACGTGAACCTGACTGCGCCTGGACAGAAAATAAATGCAGCCAGTCGCACTGCAGCCTTGGATCTGCCAAGAAGACTGAATGCAACACATTACCAGCAAATAAACTGCCCTGTCAGGACCCTTAATGTATGTGAATGCTATAATGCGCTTTGCTACCCTCAGGAAACGTGGATATTAACAAAGATGTCACGCAGGATTCGATTGTGCATCTCGAACACTAACACACACGCGTATATGTACACACACAGGAGGGGATTGATGAGTCAGTGTAAACCCACAGGCTTTCCTCCCACGTCTGGAGACAGATGTGCAGACAGACTGAATGGACAGACTGATGGGCTTCACCTCTGTAGAGTGAGAGGGCAACAAATTGAATGTCCCGATTCAGGAGATAATGTGTAGTATAAATAATAAAAAGCATTTTTAATGTAAGAAGCGACAGATCAACTCAAATGAATGTAATCTGATATGAAGGAGTATTAAAGAGAACTACGTAAATCTTTAATAATGACAAATGTATAAAAGTTAAGCAGGATTCATTCATCATCATCTACTGTAAGTGCATAATTTAAACTCATATTATATGTATAAATGTTATTTAAGTCATTCACTATTAAAGCGGCTCCAACAGTTATGAGTGCTATAATAAAACAAATGCTGAAATACATTTTAAAATTATGATTTGGAATCCAAATAAATTTCGTAAACTTTTGAAATATTGTGGATTTTTCACCACACTGTATTTGCAGGCCATCGGTAAGACTGATAAAAGTTCTAAAAAGCCTCGCAGATATTAAATATGCATTTGTGAAGTGAGGCCTGTGCCATGTTGTGTCCCTTTGTGTGTGTGTGTGTGTGTGTGTGTGTGTGTACTGCCGAACACAGTCTGGGTTCGTGACTGTTTGCCTAATCTCTGAAACACAAAACAGAAAAGAGGGACGAGCTGTTGCATTATTAAACACGTGCACGTTCATGGCCTCGGCTGACACGTGTGTGGCACTTTGGGCATTTCCTGGTGTTTGGGGCTTAAAGACTCAAACGGCTGACGAACTAAACGCTAGGTTTCTTTTTTCTATCTACTGTAAACGAATATTCTCTTTACGGTGAACAAGTCGAATCTGTCCCCTCGCACACAAAGGTTGTTCACAGTGCCAAAGTCTCAGCCTTATGACACGTCTTGCACAATTCATGAGTCCAAATAAGAGGGCATGAAATAGTCATGATTGGAGCCTGCATTCGCACAGCCATCAGCAGCTGAGAGGTGGCCCTAATTGACTGATTGAGTAACAAATTCCTAGCGTAAGGTGCTTTTCACTCATGATTTTAAAAGCATCTCTAAAAGCAATTGTCCAAGCGTTAAAGCAGAAAAACATTTCCCCAAAAAGGCAGGTGGGAGGTCTAAAGAGGATAAAACTATTCTCTGCTATGACACATAAAGCGTTGCCGGCTCCTGCTGGGCAGTAAATCTCTTCAGCAAGCATGAGAGCACTTTTAAAATCATTACACCAATCCATAAAACAGGAAGGTGTTGTCTGCATATAATATCTCATCTGAAGATTGACAGGCAGCGGAGATAACTGCAAATGGCTTCTTGGTCGGCCAGTTAAAAACACCTATTACTAGCGTACGGTGAAGCTGTGTGTGTCTGAAGAGGTCAGAGCTGCCTCGGTGTTCCCTAAAGACGCGTGACTGTAAAAGCGGTAAAAGAGGAAACAACTGTTCTGCTGCTGTTGTGATAAAGCTGAAGTGAAGAATGTTTAGTAAAAGAGATTAAAGAGTCACAGCGAGGTGTCTTACAAGCTGGGATCAAGATCACATCTGAGTCAATCAATGGGAAATGTTATGTTGTATATAAAGTACAGGAAGTAAACATTGTATGTCTACATATCATCGCACGTCAGTGACTGTTGTCTTCTTCTCTTTTCTTTCTACAGCGGAGCCGAGCTGCTGTGTTCTGTCGGCTGCTTGTTGGTTTTTAGCTTTCCTCAATGTCTCTTTCCCCTCGGCCAGTTGAGGCAGATGGCCGCCTACGCTCTGCCCACTGTCGCTCAGGCCAGATTTGGGTTTTCTGTTTAATTCTGTATAATTTGTGTTACAGTATATGAATAAAATGAACTGAACTGAAAGGAAGTTGTGTTTGCAGCAAAAAAGAGGTTCTGTTTTCCTGATGATCCTTTATTTCCTGTCCTTAAAACACTGGGACTCCTGGACTGAATTCTAACAAAGCTTTATTTGCATAACTTTTTCTAAGTTGTCATTAAGTCATTAAGTTAAGTTCTAAGTGACTTTTTAGGCCTTGTGCGAATACGTAACACATGTCACATGCTACCTCTCTAAAGGTTCTTCCACTGAGCTTGTTCTCTGTCAATTAAACTACAAAATCACAGCTTCTTCTTAATTGTGTTTACTGTGGATCCAGAAATACCCACAGAGGATTTTAACACAGCAAATTCCATTCATAATTTCCACACGCATCTTATAATAGAGCTGATTAACAAATATTAGAGAGCTGTGGGGAGTACTGATGATCACTCAGACAGAAGAATGAAGACACAGAGGAGGATTATGACGAGACAACCCGTGTTGTATGAACGCACACAGACTCGTCTTTACAGTGTGAGCTACACTATGTTTCTATAAACTGTAAAATTATACCAATCCACGATGAACCAACCAACCCCGTTTTAGAAATACAAAGGCTTTTCATATCTAGTCTTTGTGCATTTGTCATGCTCACCAAACCTACACATTCTCAAGTGCTCCCACCCTGTCACACTCCGCAGCACTTCTCACCTGCGGCGGAGAAGCCCTTCATACATTATTCTGCTTCCACTCTCTCTATGTCTGCTTGCTGGAACACTGAACTTTAATAGGAGCCAGGAGCCGGGCCAGCCCTCTGTGGCTCAGCTTCACCCCAGCCGGTCCAACTGCAGCCGACTGAAGGGCACAGGCTGAACCTCCAGAGACAAGCACAACATGGTTTGTAGCGGAAGCTTGGTGCCGCATGCTAAACAACCTGCAGGACATGCTCGAAGCAACTGAACAACCACTTTTATTGTGTCTGAGAAGGATTCATTTGTGAATTAATAACATTGTAAAGATTCAGAATAAATGGTTTTACTCCAAAGGATCATCTGTGAAAGCCTGCCACGTCTTTTCTGCTAATACTTCTAGTGAAAAATGTTGCCATCCTCCTCATTTGTGTCGCCTTGTGTGTGTGTTGTGTTAGTGTGCGTGTCTGTGCACGTGTGTATGTTTTATATAGTGATTAATTTGTGGAGTGAGTGAAAATAATGGAGTGGAATTGTGTGTTGAAGCAGATTATTACAATTCACTTTCTCTGGCAGATTCTGAAAAATAACCCAATTATTTTCCAAGGTTACCACTGGCTTTTAAATCACATCCCCAGAGTGAAGACAGCCCAGCTGCAGAGAAGCAATCCAACGCAAAAGCAGTACTGAGAGAAGCTATCAGGTGGTGGGAGGCAGGAGGTGAATAATTCAAAGTCATCTAATTAAAGGCAATCTTGATTCACACAGGTCCAGAATAATCATACTTCAACTTGTCAGCTTCTCAGACATTTGTCTTCCTGGTGTTTGCTCCAGCAAGTGACGTCTATTTGGAGTTGGACATATTCTATTCGATATAAGGGCAAAATGTGGCTTAATGATCATTTTGTGGGAGCAGTAAAACGGTTGAATTCGCAACAAATTAGGAAAAGTCCGATGGTTGACCTCACATCTTAAGAATCTTGACCCTGTGACATAACCCCCTTAAATGTTTCAGTTTGAAAGCAGTCAAGCCAGAAATAAAAAGGAGAAGCAAGGTGAACTTCGACACAGACAGGAAACCAAGTAAGCCAACTCGCCTCTGGTCTGAACACAATTATCAGAAAAGCTGGCAAAGGTCGCCAACACCCAGACTGCGAAAATGTTTTACAGTAATGCAGTGATATTTTCATATATTTCACAAACATATTCACCACTTCCATATATTGGATTAGGGAGGGGGGCTTTTTCCCACTGAAAGAACTTGAGTGCGTTAGAGTGCGGTACCATCGGACAGATGTCAGCTGAGGCCAAATATGAGAGGAAGCTCATCTGGGCCAGGACTGTCTCTTCCTGAAGTCAAGTGGCGGCTGGTTGGGAGTAAAGATGTTCAAAAGGCAAAACGGACTGTAAAGAGGTTAGTTATGTTATTAACAGAGCTGCCATGTGCAAAAAACACACACGTTTATGTGCGTGTGTGCGTGTGTGCTCTTGTTTTGGGAGTCAAGCCAAGGACTGCCTGAGAGCCTCCTACGTTAACATGGAGTGACACTAATTAATGCCTGCTCTAATAGCTCCTTCTGCAAAAACACTTGGACAGTAAACAAGCTTTCAAGGTGAAAACGACGACGCTAATGTAATTTCCACCAAGCACAACGCACAAAGACAGGCTCATGATGTCCAGACATTAGGAACTACTGTACCTGTCATCCCATACACTGTCCCCATTTAGTTAAGTATGTTCTACATTTGCATCATAGACCCTTTGCCCCTGGAGCTTGATAAAATAAGCCTGAGCGACAGTGTAGCTAATGTCATGTGGGAACAGATGCGATGATAAGCCAGACCTCGGCTCCTCATTACGCTGAGATGGGCTCCCTGCTGCACCGGGTCTGACCCAAGTGATCGGTTTCAGACAAAGAAGAAAAATAAACCTTAATAAGTCTTTACTGAACCGTGGGGAGCTTGTCTCTTCACGCATTAGAGGCAAAATGTGACATAATGACAAAAATAAGGCCGGTATAAATGTTTTTGCACTTGCACTCGCAGTCACGTGTTTACCCCTGTGCATCGTTGCACGCTGGAACGCATTGGCTCAATAAGTGTGTACAGCAGGACATAAAGATGCGCTATCACTGCGGAAATAATGGTATTACTCTATCTTCTGCACTTTGGCTCAAATGGTTCCTCAGAGGCTGATGAGAATGAGCCTAAACGCAAGGCAAACAAGGTTTCTGCAAGGTCCGGAGAGAGCAGCTTTACTTCATGACTCTCAGTAGGAGCGATGAGCAGTGTTTCCTTCGGTGAGGCGTACAGGACGTACAAACCCATCAGTCCACTTATTTTCAGCTTTTAGAGTCATTTGCCACCCACACACGCACATAAACGCATGTTTTACATAAGCCCACGTTGGAAGATTAAAACAAAAGCACATTTACTCACTCACAGAGGCACTTAAAGACACACACACCTTTTAGTTGTCTGCTAAATTAGAGAGAAAACGCTCTGGCACTGACTGCCTTAAGTCTGCAAAGCACATCATGTCATCTGAAGTGTAAGGCATCACTATTAGCAGGAGCTGCACCTATGCTGTCTGATGCAATGTGTAGCAACACACGCTCACATCAGTCGACGCTGTCAGTGCATGTTACACTTAATGATGTGAGATTATTATTTATCTTGATGCACATGCAAATGCTTGAAGGTTTGAACCAGTGCGCAGAGGATGGGGAGTCAAGCGCGCATTAGGCTGCGAACGGCTGTCAGAGTTGAAAGGCTACATATCAGCTACTGAACCGAGCCTCCACTTCACACACAAACCCACCTGGGACGCCCTCCCGCGCCGCTCTGCTAATCAGAGCCAGTGTTAATGTAGCATCTCCCCAGGCTCTTTGTTGTAGCCTCTCATCCCAGTGCAGCAGCAGGCAGAGACGCACGCGTCCTGCACTTCTCAGTGTCAGGATCATTCTTCAGACGTGTGAAGCACGGCTGCAGATTAAGAGGAGCTATAGACAGTCTGAGGCTGGACAGACAACACACCGTTGGCCGTGTGACTGCATGGACATTAATCAGTCCCATGAAGTCCTTGCTCATTTCAGTCAGACAGACTTGTTTTCTTTGTCAACAGAGGAAAGCCTCATTTCCCTCTTTTACCACTTGCTTTCTTCTGTTTCCTTCCTCTGCCCCTCTCCACAGCGATCTGTTACAGCTGAGTGCTTCTCTAATGGTCTCCAAGTGAGAGGCTGAAAGTCATCCATAAGCATGTGCACGCACACACACACGCACACACTCATGTTGGTATCTTCAGGGATAATTGGGGGAGAGTTCTCTTAGCTCCGTGAATCCCAGCATCCCAGCATCCCGCCATCCCATGTGTGTGTGTGTGTGTATGCATGTGTGACAGACAGAAAAGAGGGAGAGTTAGGGTGGACTTGACAGGTGTTTTTAGGGATGAAGCGGAGCAGACAGCTTGTCACTTGGATGGAAAGTCAAGTATTTTATATGTGTGTGTGTTGATGGGTGGGTGGGCGTATGTGTGACATGTAAAGTGAAGTGTTAATGCTTGGTTGAGCATGTCAAGAGCCTGAACATGAAACCCCCCACATTCTGGAGAGAGCGAGAGAGAGAGAGAGAGAGAGAGGACCGATGGAGACAGACAGGCAGGAAGCGAGAGAGATTTAAATTTAGAGGAGTCGGTGTTGTGATTTATTTCTAGAAAATGACGTTTAGACAGTCGTTCATTAAATGACTTAACATCCTTAAAACTAATAACCTGAGAAAAGGTAAAAGTAAACTATTACTCACGTGATGAAATGTTCACACAACACATACTGTACTGACAAGTGTAAAAAAAAGGGTCATTTACTGGTGGCTATGCCTGTAGCATTTAATTCAGAGGCTGTTACGCTACTAAGAGAGAGTTACTCACTAAAGAGTGAAAGTGAAGCTTAATTAAATTCAACTTATGATGTGTTTCATGGGGTTTTGAACATTAATAAACTAAACAAAAGTACTAAACTTACAATATTAATATACAGGAGCTTTACAGTTAGTTTCTGTTTTATATCTTCTTCTTCTTCTTCTTGTTTTGTTGTTTTTTTATTTGTTTATTTGTTTTTAATTGTTTTTTTTTATTTGTTTATTTGTTTTTTATAGTTTTTTTTAACAAGTTGTTCTGAGTTCTCTTTGTCCAGAGCTGGACTGGGGTTTGGATGACACTCTCAGAAACACGGTCTCTCTCTTTCTGGAGCAGCAGGACTTCACTTTCCCTCTTGCTAGTTTTGGTCGTGCTCGCCTTTGTACTTGCACTCTATGGCCTGTCTCTCCTCCTCCTCAATCTTGAGAAGGTGACCAAGGTGGGAGATTTGCGACTCATTAATTACATGGGTCTCCTGGAGCTTCTTGTGTCCCTCCATGACCTCCTTCTCCTTGGCCTCCAGCTGCTCCTTCAGCACTTGTACATCCTAATTATCAGCGCCGTGGTTCTGCAACATACCGTCAATCCGACTTTGCAGGAAGATGCAGTGCTGAGGCGTAAAAACACTATGTCAAGCGAAACATGGCTGAAAAGTCTGCGTTTGTGTGATAAAGCTCCATTGTCCTTTTTGTTATTGCAGGTATTTTCAATATAAGTGAATCTGATGCTATTAATAACATGAATGTGCAAATCTAGTCCAGATACCTTCCGCATATGCATCACTAGGTTTCTGTAGAAATTAGAAACGCTGAAGTCTCGTACAGATTCAAAGAGAAAATCTTCACTTTAATTGAAACAGAAGATTTAGTCGGCCTGTGATGAAAAGGGAGCTGATATGGCCTGAGTGAGGTTTGGAAAACCCGTCATCAATTAGTCACACAGCATTTGAACTAAATCTGGCTGATAACTTGTTATCTCCCTAGATACGAGATTAGTAGACTATCAAATCTGTCAGTCCCAGTTTCAGCAGCTGATGCCAGGATGTTAGACTCCAGCCCATTTTACCCAGCTCTGCTGATGGCGTCATTGGCAGCTAACAGACAACAGTGAGTCAGTGGGAGCACCTCTCATTCGTCAGGTGTCCGGACGGTGGCTGCTTCTCATCTAATCGTTTACATGAAGAACAGTAACGTTGCTGTGCATATATCTGAGCTGTGTGTTTGTACCTGTGTGTGAGTGCACGTGTGATAATGTCTGTTTAATTACAGCATCTGTTGCTGTTATCAGATGTCTCAGATGTGAACATGATCAATCATCAGAGAAAGGGACATTATTACAGTCCTCTCTGCTGAATTATTGAAGAAACTTTATCAGCGAAGAATCTCTGGGTAATGAGCACTAAAAAATAATAATGGAGGTAATTTCATGTATTCAAACACCTTTATCTGAAGAGATCCTTTGTTACAGGAAGATGAGCATCACTCAGAATCAGACTGGTGGAAGGATACAGCTGTTTTTAGAAGCCATGAGCTGCTGCATTTTGTCTTTTTAGCCATGAGTTATCCAAGATACTGGCTGAGTCACAGTCACCGCTCAATGGAGATTTAGAAAATGATGGAAATACAGAGAAGGTACAAAATTGTCTCTAACACCTACTCTTGCCTATAAAAAAACCCCAATACAATCAAATCAGTATTTATGACCTTCGGTCAGTTACTTTTTGTTTTATGTTACTTTTCTATTCTATTATTTTTCCTTTATGTACTGAATACACTCAACAAAATTAAGTAGTACTTCACACAAAAGCATGTTTGCATTAGGTTTATTGTTTGATACTGAAAGTTAAGCTGCCAATCATTTATTACTTTAGTTGTCCTATGCTAACAGTATAACTTTCTGATTTCACCGCTGGTGCAGAGCTCCAGTTCCCAGACTAACCCCATGGTGTGTATACACTTTAGGTTACCCCTGCTGTACAGTAACTGTCTACGTGTTTGTGCGTGATGACGTGGCCACCTGTTTGTCTGCTGGCCCTCCATGTGGTTTATTTGCCATATGCCACGGGCTCTTTGCAGCAGAGGCACCATTATCCATTCATCAGGCCTGGAGCAGCAGTGACTGCTGGTTCCCCTGATCTACGGTCTAATTTACACCTCGGACACCCACTGTCCTCCCTCTCAAAACCCCTGACACAAAACTGGATCCACAACTATAAATCCACAAATGCTGTGCTTTGCCAAGTGCAATATCACTGGTTAATGTGTTCTTCCTTTTAAAGCAGTGTCATGTCTTAGGCCAAAGACAGATTCAGAGCCATACAAGAAGAGCCTGGAATCCCCAACTCAACACTTATTCAAGCTTAAAAGCAGCGACAGTGACGGACTGTTAAGAACAACTACTTTACATGCATACATCACCACAGTCATCTGCTTGTATATTTTCATGTTATCCACCATTCCTCATTTCCTCCACTGCTGTTAAGGCAGCAAAGCAATAACTGATTGTATGCTGAGGACTAATACGCAAGACAAAAGCAACATAGAGGCAACGGAGGAGATGCAGGAGAAAAAGACAGTGACCAGTGTTTGCAGCAGCAGAGGGGTCACTGGAGAAGAAGAGGAGGGTTCCACGCAGTTTAGGGAGGGCATGGTGGTGGGTAGGTAGCTGGAGAGGTTGGCAGGCCCAGTCAAGGTAAACTATAGTATGAGAATATATCAATTTAAATCCAATTCAAAATACGTTTCACTTTGAGCGAGGGAGGGTTTGGATTCCACACTGTGGAAATCCGAACACGAAAACATGCAAAGGGAAACAGAAAGACCTGAGGAAGGACCAGGAGTCAGATAGCATGGCCTCACCATAAGCTCCTCAGGCTCAGTTCAGAAGAATGACTAAAGAGGCGCACAAACAAACAGAGAGACGAAGGAAAGGCGAAGAAGTCAGACATCGATCCAGGTTTACGAGTGTGTCAAGTCCCTTCCTCAGTTCAAAACCGCGGCACAAATGAGTCTCAAGACAGCTGCCTCCTTCATCCTCTGATCCCTCCTCCTTCGACCCCTGCTGAAGCTGACCAGGCCTGCCCCTGGCTCTTCTGATGCCCACAGGAAATCATTACACCCAGCATGAAACTTTCCAGCGATATGTGTCCCCTGAGCGCCAATTTCTACCAATTAGAAGCTACGCTGGTTGATTGCTACTGTAGCTGCTGCATCTCAAAATCCATTCTTTTTTAATGAATGGCACATGTAACCTGAATATGAGCATTGATATAAAGTATAAAGCTTTTTCCAAACGGAGGTATGCTTTCAGCTCAGTGCTTCTGATCAGGCCCAACTAATGTGTGGTGATATAGCAGATTCCCTGGCATATGGCCTGTGGTTAGCTCATAATGAATGTCTAGCATAATGTTGGTTGAATATCCAGACACCTAATTTATCAGCGGAGGCCAACAGTGTCAAATCCATTTCCTTGTGAGATGCAAGCCACACAACAAATCACTCAATGAAGCTACAATGAGCAGGTGTAGCAACATGTATTTGTATTCCCAGCATCATCCCTGAGTGGGAGAGCGAAGGTCAAATAAATGGAACAGACATGCACATGCCTGCGGGGACAATAACGCAAGATGACAGGTCCCCTGTCACTGGAAAATACTGATTTAGCTGCATTTAATATGCTGTGAACATTTCAGAGCTTTGTATTGGAAGATGCCAACGGTGAGTGCGTGTTGGTGTCTAAATGAGCCTTGAAATGAGCTTCTTTCATAACTGCAAATTCCATTTTCACTTCTATACTGAGGAGGAGCATGTTTTCTGTCAATAATGGCAACCGCAAAGGTGAAGGTTCTCCTGTGGCACTTCCAGCTTCATTCTAATCCTGAAATACTTAAATGGCAGCACTTACAACCATAATATGAATAAATGAAACGATTGTTTAACTGGGAAAGAAACACGAGCGTTCAGTCTAGTATCGTTCATCCTTGTCTGAGCAACCAACCGAATTGTTGTCGCGTCGGTTTTTGAAAACGACTATACTGACATTTAGAACACACCAGATCTACAGTAAATCACTGTGTTGAGCTCATTTCTATCGCTTGTACCTGCCATGAATGTCAATGTACACTTTTATTTGCGTGTGCTCCTACTCCTGCTCCCTGAGGCCACGCTGGCCGAGGAAATGGCTCCTCGTGGGCCACATTCCGAAATGACTCCAGATGTTGGAGAGTGCGGACATAAACAACACCCTGCACCCTCACCAGACTTTCACAGGCTAAATTAGTGAGCTGTCATTCAGCATGCACAGAAATATGATAACAACTGATGTAGGATATGGGGTTTGAAATGTTACTAGTATAACTGTATAATTGTCCAGCATCTGAGCGCTTAACCTAGTTTAGTATAATGCTGTTTTGAAAAATCTGTCAATTCCAGGGCTGTATGTATGTAAAGCTTAGAGGGTTCACCAGGCAACAACCTGCCTTGGTGTCTGCGTCTTTTACCTTTTCCTGCTCGTCTGCAGTAGAATGTTCGATTGCTGAATCAGGTAGACAACAGAAGCGTGTGCAGGCGTCTTAAAGCAGAATAAATGAAGGCGAGAAGGAGGAAGGCAGATAAGAGAAAATAGACATTGTGTGCCTTTATGTGCTTGACTGTCTGTGCAGAGGCAAGCAAAACAGCTGTGGCTGTGAACGCATGTCTGAGGCATCATTAGCACCTATAAAAGATTACAGGCACATAAAAGCATTCACTAAAAGCACAGGCACAGTGAAAATGCCACGCAGCTCTAATAATATGGACAGACTTTACTTGATAGCTCATCACGTAAGACTCTCAGCAAGCAACACGGTCAACACGGGCACACCTGCAAATAAAAGGTCTGATCACATTAAAACACTGTCAGCTTCACCTCGAACAGCAGCGCATAGGTGGAGGCCTTTCAAGTGACAGCATCAAGGTTTTGTGGAAACATGAACCAGTTAAATTAGGCCAAAGCTGGGGAGAGGATGCTGTGCTTGATCAAAGGCTACACCGATACCGGTTTGACTTCTCCTTGTTGCCGAGGAGAGGAGGATGTTTTCAGACACCCAAAAAAAGTCCGAGCGGAGGGTTTATTTCAACAGCAATTATATCTGATCCTGGGACAGGATCGAGCGATGGAAGCAGGGGAAGGCACAAAGAGAAGCTGAGGCTCAAAGCAAAACAGAGAACATGAATAGTGAGATGCGGGAAAATCCTTGATACAATTCCAGGCTGATTAATGAAGAGGCAGTGAGGTGAAATTAACAGGAAATCAAGGAGGAAGCTACAGCTGAATCCTGTTCTTTGATCTTTTTCTCTAGTCAGAAATCAGGGCACGCTGAGCTGGAGCAAGTGACTAACACCTGTTTTAATAGCTATAAAACAGGGAGGAGGGGGATTTGTCTTGTTGGCTGGTGAACTCTCTTGTCACAATCACAGAACAAAAGAGGATTTAATGGCAGATTGCGTATATACTCTACTCAAACCCTCTAGACCCAGTAAACAGTTCAGCCGCCAAGCTGTGGGTATAGGAACAGATGACACAACCGCCTCATGGCTTCACGTGACCAACCTCAGATGTACCTTCAATGCAAACGCACACACTGCCAATTAGTGGCCACACAAAGTACTACACTCCCCCAACCAAGCATGTGTTGTGTTTGCGCCTTTCATGAGCTCAGACCAGAATAAGAGATGAAGAGATTAAAGACGAGCGAGAGGCAGGCGGCTCCCAAAACACCAGAACATCCAGCGATGAGCCAAGGGCCATGAATCCGATTAATAGTGTGATGTGAGAGCTAATGCTATTTATACTCTTGAGTCGGGGTACGGATCATTGAGGAAAGAGCCGGTGCTAAATGCAGAGGGACAGCCAATTGTAAATGAGCCCCTTATCTAATCAGCCAATGAGGTGGGGTATTTGTGATGCAGACATTTCAGCCCTGCTGTAATTTCTCGCTTCATTTGAGGGGCATCAGAAGTTTCAGTTCAAGGATTTAACGAATTCTGGGATGATCTCATTAGAACTTTCTGTCTCTGTCAAATAGGAACTTTGCTTCATTAGGTCAAAATCATGTCTTGCTGTTGTTAATATCTCATCACGCTCGTCATCAGCTGGACATACAGTCTGTTCTAGTCCATTTATTTACCAGTATATTTGTTTTCCTAATGAACCAATGAGCCCGTCTAGTCGACCACTTCATGTGTTTGTGCAAATTCATTTCACAGTAAAATCAATGTTGTGCTGGGATGTTACAATAAAATCCCGGACTGTAGCAAATCCCGTGTTTGTTTCTAAGTTCTTTTGTTTCATTTCTTTGAAGTGCAAACATATTGACGAACCGTAATTATTAGTTATTTAGTTTTAGTAACAAATAGCTCCACAACAATAGACTTTTCAACTAACTGTCAGCATATTGAATGTATTTATTGATTAAAAAGAGAAATTAAAATGTCACAGGCAATGAGAAATACTCAAATTAATTTTCCCTCCACGTGTCTGATCCTTTAATTCTTCTCTATTGGAACCATAAAATATGGGTGAGACGAAAAAGAAATGATGGATGACTTCAGCTCCCACAATGCACAACTGTGTGTCTGCGCATAGGAGGGTTGATAAAAGACCTTTGAAGCTCAAGACAATATGCTCCACAGAGGTAAAGGGGGATTTAGAGAGAGCGCGGCTGCACACATGACAGCTTTACAGCAGCGAGAGCAAACTGACAGTAATATCTGCTTATTCTCACAGGAGACAGGCGGCTGACAAGCAGCTGCAACTTTCACTTGACACACAGATACGGGGAAGTAGCGTCTCACTCAAAGCCCAAGCAGAATGGGTAGAATGTCTTCCTTTTGTTCTCCCGCATGCACACACTTATACACGGACAGACATTTCTTCTCAAATTAAAATGATTCTGACTTAAGGGGATGCTAAGCTGACAGCCTACCCATCTTCTTTACCCCCAAGCAGCAGAATCTTACGGCCACTGGTTTTCCTTTGCACAGCATATAACTCAAAAAGGAAATCTCCCCTGCTTTTAACCAGCTCCAGTCTGTATACGAGCACTTTGTCTTCCTGTCTACAGGCAGAGCAGACTAAACACATCTACTAATACAGTGTATCTTCTGTCCAAAGAAAGGCTGTCTGGAGACTGCAAGGCCTCAATCCACTGTTTGAATAGCATAGCACATTCATCACTAATGACACATGAGACATAAAGACACTGGCACATACACATCTGTCTCCCTTAAAGAACTTGCAGGCAGCTCATATAAATGTACGAAAGTGAAAAAGCAAGAAAAACACCTGGTTTAGAAGAGGAACCTGAAATAGACTCACGAATGCAGTTTTAGTTCCAGTCAACTCATCTGGACCCAAGGCCTTGTGACTTTCATCCACTTACTAAGGAACAGTTTGGAAAAAAAGGGGCCTTGAGATGTACTGTGGCATTTATGATCAGAATAACGTCCCTTAAAAACTATTAAGCCCTATTGTTAACTATTAAACAGGATGACTGTGGATTGTACTGGACAGGTTGAACTGTCCTGAAGCAGTGAAGCAACACGTAGACCATAAGAGTCATGAGATTTAATGGGCACGTGTAGTTACAGCTGAACTCACAACTGTGAGAGAAGACAGAAGCCTTGTGATGCAGAGCCTGAATGGCCATGTGATAGCAATTGAAAAACACAGAGAGCAGTGTCTGCAGTGCTTTAAAGTATGATTGAATACGTTGGTGCATCCAGGGTAACGGGGGAAAATATAGTAACAACCCTGAAGAGAGGTTTCTAGATATTTTAAATAAGTTTGTTTTGCATGTTGGGCTTTTAAAGCCTCCATAGGCAGTGAGTGCAGATCAATACTGCCTCCCTGTGGAAGTAGAGGATTTACAGGCAGCATAAGCAGGGACGTAAATACTACAGAGAATATCAAACGAAAGTTGGTTCTAGAGTCAGATATGTTAATAACAGCTTGTACCACAGATAATTAGAAGGCAGTGTGAGAGAGACAGTGGATCTGTAACCGTAATTAAATCAAATTAATAGAATCGCAAGCTCATCTGTTGATTTATTCAATTTTCAAACACACGTAAACTTAACTCTTAGTCATCCTCATTCAGCCTCTTTACTGAGCTGTAACACACAACAATAGACGAGGTCTCTGGAGAACACAGCTCTGAAAATGAGCATTTGTGCAGGTAAGAGGATATAACAAAAAAAAACGGTTCTACAAACAAGGAAGTCAAACAATTAATTGTAGTCAGTGAACAAGGGCATGTACTCAGCACCTATTCAGGGCTGACTGACACACCGTGTATGTTTGTACAATTAACTCCTCACGGTTGTGTTTTTCTACCAGATACATGACAGGTCCGTCTGGTTGAACTGATCTAAATGCATTCAAACACATTTATATTTATATAAAACGCATACATGACACCAAGCTGTTAGTCAGTTTCAGTTCTGGTCAAACTACCACTACATAACATTAACAACCTTTAAGGTCAACGGTTAGCGCAGAGGAGGAAACTGTCACAGTTCCTCATTTCTCACATTGTTTACACCGTTTTCAGCCAAACTGCATCAGCATATTTACATAACAGACAGACAACTGAGTTTATTTACTTTTTACCTTTCAGATGTAAAGATGTTTAACTGTCTTTGGCTACAACCTGCACTTCCATCTAAAGTGAACGGCTGCCTGAAGCCCAACACGCGGCTGGAGTTGTTCTTCTCTCCACCTTGTTATAATCTTTGTGGTGCTCGCGTCATCGTTTAGCTCCTCCTCCTCTCGTGCGAAATAGACTCGGTACCCGGAAATACAAATCCCGTGATAGCAGGGCAGTGCTAGCGTAGCGTCGCAGTGTCGGCGGTGCCTTACTCGGTTTGGGTTTGAGTCTTACTCAGCGGCGCTTGTCAACTAAGAGCTAAGCTCCGCTGACATGGGCGTGTGGAGGTCGGTGGTTGTCAGTGGATGTCTCCCTCCGCACGGACGTTAGCAACGGGATGCCGCTCAGTTAGCGTCATCGTAGCAGACTCGAGCCACATACGCTAGCAGGCTGCTTAATACCCTGTGACCAGCTGATTACACATCACGGTCCAGTGTTCAGACTAGAAGTTATGGCGCGGCTGGTGCTGGAGCAACTGTCAGATTTCGGGGACTATACCGGCAACAAGAAACTAAGTGAAATACTTGAAGTGAGCGGTAACGAGCAGAAGAACCTGTCAAACGTCCGACTGAGCCCAGATGGACGTCACATCCATGTCATCCTGGACAAGCCCGAAGGCGGCCTTGTGACTTTTGACAAGTATGATCGGCCACAGTTGATCCAGAGTCAGAAGAAGCTGGATTTGTGGTTGACGCGAACGGTGCCTATCGTGGACGTGTTGTACATGGACCATAATAACAACAACAGCAGCAGCATCAGAGACACAGCGGTTGTAGCTGTGGTCTTTGAGAATGGAAAAGCTGAATTCTGGAAGTTTCAGGAGCTAAAACCCGGCTGGTCGCTCCTGCAGACGTCGGATTTGTGCAACAGCCCCAGGGCCAGAGTGGTGTCAGTCTGTGTTTGTTCAAACCTCATCATCTGGTGCGAGGAGCGGCCACCTTCAGAAAGCTCCCCAGCCCTCGGCTCCACAAGGAATAAGTTGAGATACTGTGTGTGCAGGCGGGATTTTGAAGTAGAGGAGGGGGCTGTCATTCTGGGTGGAGTTAAAATAGCCCTCCACAATAATCCTAAATTCACGGTCATCAGCTCAGGGGAGTACGTGTACCTTCTCCCTGATTTGAAAGCGAAACCACTGTTGAGCATTTCCAAATTTTTCCTCTCCTGGTCGCCTTACCATGGCTTCTTCGGGATAAGCACTGCATGTAAAAACACCCCCCTCAAAAAGGTTTTAGCTCAAGAGTCTGATTTTAAGAGACTGGTGACAGACTGTTTAGGATATTTATCAGCTGCAGAACCACCTCAGATCCACGACTTCGCTCCTACAGGCTGCGGAGGCCTGGCGCTGCTGCTCAGCACTGGCTGGCTGTGTCTTCTGCACAAGGATGGGATGCTGCGACAGGTTTACAAACTGGCCGACAACCATTTGATAAAACGTGGTGCTCAAACTAGCATCTGCATGTACCAGAACACAATGGCACTGTTGATCGGGCAAAACCTACATGTGATAGATGTGAACTGTGGCAGGGAGCTGAAAAGGATAGTGCTGAAGAGAGAGGGGTTATTATATTCCAACCGAGCTGAAAGATGGACACCACACCTGCTCTCAGAATCAGGACTTTTTGTCATAGTAAACAAAGAGACAGACTCCGGACATTTCAACTCTAAGATGAACTTCGCTGGCTTTAGTCCGGTGGAGAGTATGCCTCCTGGTGCCCTCCTTGTAGAAGCTGTCTTTGAGGAGGCCTGTAAGTACTACCAGCAGAGGAGCCTGAGCAGCACCAAGCTCACTGTGGACGCGCTGAAGAAAGAAGGTAGGTTCCAGGCTCCCATCTTGTTAGCAACTATCATCAGGAACTACTTCAGTGCAGCGTCCAGACAGAAGGGAGCAGAACTGTCGCAGAATGGAGGAGGTGGACATATAGCAGAGAAAGACAAGATGATGGGCTCTTTGGAGACTGAGCTGAAAGTTCTGGTCTCTCTGGAGGAGGTAAAGGGGAGTTTAGTCAGGGGAAGTGCTACAGAGGTTGAAGCAGAGTGTGAGAGTCTCATTCAAAAGGAAGTAACCAGGCTTTTGTCAACCTCGGAGTTGGATAAAGAGTCTCTGCTTTACCTCAACTCCATCTTCACCATCTTCCCCTGCCAAGCCTGGAGAGCTTTCCAGGCTGCCCTTCAGCTACACTACAATGGAGATGGCTCTCTGACAAGCACGGCTTCCCAAGACATGTGGAAAACTGTCCTCAGTCTTGGCTCAACCTCCTGTACCCCAGTCTCTCTCTCAAACGGTGGACCAAAGCATAATCACAGCCTCAAAGGTGATTATGTTGCTAACTGTAGAGCCAAATCTCCCATCCCCACTCCCCCTGCTGTCCTGCCTGTGTTTGAGCTTCTCTGCTTCTCGATTCTGCGCTTCCAGCCCAGTTGGCTGCCTAAGTTCCTTGAGCTTGCCCAGCAGCACTGCTCAGCCGGCCTGGGCCTGAGCTTGGCCTCTACATCTTGGAGCTTCTCCGGGGGCAGAGCGGGGGAGGTCAGGGAGAACAACGTCCCACTATACAAGAGAGCCCTGTCTGTCCTGTCCAGCCTAGGCCCAGACAGAGACCAGGACCTTGACTTGGAAGTGGAGCTGCTGCTGGTCAGTTGGCGGCCTAACGCCATCCTGCAGGCACTGAGGATCCTCATGGCCAAGCGGGAGTGGAAGCGGGTCACACAGGTGGCTCAGGATTTCTGCAAACAGAGTCCGCTGCTTAACAAGGAGATTTTCACTACTCTGCTGTGTGAAGTGGCCCAGCACAGAGATCTGGACCCCTACCTGGATCTGCTGTGGGCACTGTGCCCCGAGGATCTCACTGTCACCACCATTCTTAACTTGGTGCTGAAAAACTTGCCCTCCCCTGACACCCTTTCCTCTTCCTCATCCTCATCCTCATTTTCCATGTGCAGTGCAACTTCCCCGTCCCCTGCTCCCTTTGCAGACCCCCACAGCAGCCAGTTGACCATTGGACTGTTGAAACCCCTGTTGAGGAAAGTTCTGCAGCGGGAGACCAAACCCAGCCAGCGGTATGTTGACATCCTCCAGTCCCCGTTATTCCCCCCTCCTGCACCTCCTCGTCAGCCTACAGAAAACCATGTGACTGTCACGGATGCCAGCACAGATTCCGCTCTGGGCAACCACCTGGCCACATCTGCCCCCGTCGAAACACCTGAGCGCTCCACACGCAGCAGTGTGCAAAGGGCCAGGGTGGCACTACCTGCTAACCCCGTCTGATTCACGTCAGAAAAGACAATCGAAATGAAGAACAAAAACATTTCACACACTGTGGCCAAAATCTGAAGCACAGTGTGTGTGTGTGTGTTGACAATCTAATCAAAACTGAAGGTTATATGTCTTACAGGTATCATCGATGTAATGCAGTTATAGGGTGTTTTAAACTGATTAATAATTAATGCTTGACTTCTAGAACCTATGAAATCTTTACTGAAGGTCTTACCAGTGTAAATAATTTTAATTAATGTGTACAAACCGTACCCACAGTGTTATATGACTCTTAGGCCTTAACTGCACGTGTAAGAAAGCAAATTGCTGCATAGTCTCAAAAAGCTTAGCTTTTATCACTATATCACCCATAAGTGATATAATAATAGTGATATTAATAAGTATTGTTTTAGCACAGTATAGCCTGTAAGCGCTCAGGCCGAACAAAGCCACTAAGTAATGTCCTGATGTAAAATATTCGCTGTCTTAGCCGTTAAAGTAGCCACAATCTAACTGTAGCAGGGTAGAACTGTTTTTTGCTAGATGTGTGTTCATTGACTAATCTACTGTTATTTAGGTGGGTCCAAGGTTTCATTCTTGTTTTGTACTGAACCTAAGTGCTTAAACATTTACCAGGTTTCGGTGGGCTCAGCCAGGCAACGTTGTTCCAACTCGCACCGTTTCCACTCCTTTCAGATTCGTCAACTCCATCTTGTCCGCTGTCCTTTCAGCCCAACTCACAGGACATTCCAGACCAAATACCAAGTAAAAGTAACTCGCAGTTCAACTTTAAATTCAATTTAAGAGGTAATCTGGTTAGGATTCCAGTGTGGGTTGGGCATGTCGCGACTCCCCTACGCTCTTGCACATCTTCCTTCATGTTTCAGTGAGCGTAATGTCATTAGAGATGTTAAGTTTTACTCTAGCTTTTCCTCTCAGACCTGTGCTTTTACATGACCCGAAGCAGTATCTGTATCTTTTGTTTGATGCATCTATTGAAATGAATGTTCTATTTAAGTGCCTAATATCATGAATGCCTTTGTTAATGCACTCTGACAGTCTTATTTTAGTCAAGTGTTTCTGTACAGAAATGTGACGCCCAGCAAAATATTATTTATGTTGCGATGAGACTACTAAAACATAACTCTACTCCCTGAATGACTTGGCGACCAACATTTCAGTGACGATCGGGCTCCAGAACGCTGCAGACGTGCCTTCCACAGGGCTGCTCTTCATTTACAGGGTAGTGCCACATTTCTGCTGCAGCTCTTCATGGTCGCGTGCTGCATTTAAAGCAGAGCTTAGGTTCACTATGGTGTACAGTGATTTTTGTTTTATTTTAATCAGTTTTCTGTTTGGGGAACAGCTCCTGGTCTCCATAGGTAAAGGCAGTTTTATCTCATTTTACTCTGTTCTGTTGTCATTGCTTTGTACAGTAAGACGTCATTTCAAGCTTGTTTCACTGAAACAAACATGGCAACTTACTGTTCATTTTAGTGCCATGACTTTCACTGTGCAACTGAGACTTGCTGGGATTTCCCTGACTTCCCCACACAGGCCACATAACCCAGGGTGCCAGTTCACATTTTACACAAAGTGTATTAAACCTTACCTGGTATGTGTTAACAAAGAGGATATTGTCACAGGTCCGCAGCTACGACATGCATGCAGGTATTTATGAACAGATGCTATTAAACTGGAGGTGAAACTTCTGTGCTGTCCTGAATTATTGTTCTGCATTTGTTACTGTAATTCAATTCATTAAAATGGCTCTGCAGCAAATGAGACACTTTTAATGCTGTTGTGGGGAGTGAGGGGGTTTTTGCACCTGGTTGGCTTTGGAAAGCTTTAATTTGTTGTTCCTGCTACAGCTATGAAGAATCATATTTCAGCCAACACCTTTTAATAGACGTGCTATTTGTCGTTTCCTAGCTACCGCATCCCCGTTCCTCCACATTGCTGTAGATCTGGTTTGTTAGCTCTGCATGTGTTATTCACTGCACAATAGGTCTAACCAAAGCATTCAACCTCAAATAATTAAAATGTCAGGACTAACATTTGATTTAAGGCTGTTGGTGTAACCTTTAAGTTCTTATACAAACATTCCTATGACCCACTGCTTCCATTTTCACCACATCCCTTGAAATCCCCTCATAGCTGGTGTGTGTGTGTGTGAGAGATCTGCTGGAAGGATTTGGGTGTGTAAATATACTAATGTTGCCATGGTCGGGGCCTGTAAGAGGAATGTGTAGTCATTAGCCGTTATACTTCTGAATCAGCATGGGTCAGGACCCTGCTGCTGGTGCTTCTCGCAGCACACAGTCAGGTTTCACACGGCTATGCGAGGACATAATCACAGGACTGGAAGTGTAGAGGTGGAAAGTGCAGGGAGTAAGAAAGTGTGTCTTTGCAAAGGGCATCAAAACGGCAGACATGTGCAGAAATGCTCCTGAAAAACCTGATACCTAACATCCTTTAGCCAATCTATTTCTAGCCCTCAGTTCTTTGTCCTTCACTTTGTGTCGCTCTCTTTCCAGAGCGGGTTCAGCTTCTTGAATGACTGAGTTTTGCATCATTCAGGTGTCGTGTTGCCATCGATTTACTTGTTTTGATTACAGATACATCAATGGGCCTAACACTGATTTGTGTAAATGGCTGATGCCCAAAGATTGTAGTTTCAGACAGCAGATTCAGACAATAACCAATGGGCTTCTTACTTTGAGCTAATAAATCTTAATCTTTCCCCAAAATAAATGTATTTATATGTGACCCCAAACCTTTAAATGTGTATTTTGCAGCTACATTTTAAAAAACATGCACAGCAGACAGTGTTGATCAGTGACTGTTTTTATGTGCAGTAGTTTTCACAATGGTTTGTAGAAATATCCACAACCTTTAACCACAGTGAACAAACGGACGGTATAAGGTGCGGAGAACCGTGACACTAATGACTCTAATGTACACACAGTATAAAAATCACATGGATTCATGTACGTAACCCAATCCCAATACAAACAAACACAAAACTTTATAAACTGTCTGGACAAAGGTTTCAAACCTCATCATGAACACGTGGAATCATTTTATGATTAAAAGAAATTGTACTTTGATTTGAACTAGGAATTAGGTAAAAGTGTTTCCATGTAGAATTAAGTTTCCACAGAGCAGTCATGAACAGACTGAGGCTGGCACGTTGCAAATGGCTTCTGGCACAATAACACACTGCTGTGTTCACTGACACCAACCTAACTTTGAACCTACTGAAGTGTGGCATACAGTAAATGCAAGAAGGCTCTTCCCTATGCAATATGACTACATGTTAAATGATTGGCTACATTTGTAATATTAAGGAAAAGAATCGTCATTATTTCAAACTTGTTTTGGTTTGAGCATCAGTATAATGAGCCATAGTAATAACAGAAGGCTCCTCTCCAACAATGTCACGTTACATTTGCTATTTAAACAACCTTGCTCTGAACAACAAACACGTATGTTCTGCTGACTTGACTTAAAGATTATCTGTGGCCAATGACGCATCTCCGACTGGTAAGACGAGGAGCAAAGGACAAAGGATTCACGAAGAACGCGCCAATGTTCATAAAAAGGCTCAACGTCAACTTTTAAAGAATAGTTAGCGTTGAAAGATTCTTTGATCAGATCAAACAAAATACCTTAGTTTACATGGGATCCAGCATATTTGGTGTCTGGCCAGAGAAATTATGGTGATTGTGACGAATCTCAAACAAAGAGGTGCAAATGCTGACGTCAGTTTTCTGGTGACTCCTCAGCATATTTCAACATCCAAGAATAAAGAAGAATAAAGTTACCACCCAGAATAATTATAAACATATAACATATTAAAGTGTTCACAGTTTTCTTGGACTATGGACTGTTCATTAACCATTATATATTAAGTTCATGAATATAATTAACAACATTGTTGTCATATTGACCAATTTAGTCTCTATTCACAAAATCAGGTTCAGTTCATTCTATACATTAGATACAGTCAAATATGTGTGATACAGCAAATGGAATAAATCTAATTGAAATATAAATTTGGCATTATAAAAAACAGATCCCTGCAGATTCTCTTATGCTCGTGTCCCCCTGAGTCAATTCAAGTATGTGGTGAGTGGAATGTTGTGTGACTGCAGTCACTACATAAGTGCTTCGCTTCTCCACCTGATGGTGAGACCTGGAAATGAACGGACTTGGGTTGAGGATGTAATCTGAGAGTGACACATCTGTGCTGGAGTGCACCACGTGTGTTTGCTCTGAAACAGGACCGTGGTGGTGGTTCTGCTGTACCTCTCAGGGGGCTTTCATTTGGGCCCGTGGGATGTGTGTCATATGTATTTGGTTGAGCATTTCATTCCTGGAGACACAGAGATTTACAGGCGTTAAACTGAGGCCATTCGTCATGTGATTCTTCCACAAGTGTCCACGTGAATGTGCGTGTGTGTAACGAGACCCGGCGCTTGCACGTTTTCAGCTTGCTATGCTACTTACTCATAGATATCAGAGGACTTCATTCTTCTGTAGTACTTTGCTAATTTCATTGAAAAGATGATGCTGGGAATAAAGAACATCAGGCACCAGCCCAGACTGAACCAGAACGCATTCTACGGAGAGAGAGAGAGACAACACGTGTGACTGGCAGGCTGACAAATGTAAACGCTTCTAATCTCTGAAGATCTTATCCTCACCAGTGATTCCACCATCTGCGAGCAGACGATCATCGCCACAGCGTCGACAGCCCCCGCCACAGGCTGACAGCGGCCCACCTGCTGTGTGATCTGAGGCACAAGACACCCAATGGTGCAAAAGGTGACCACAACGCAAATGAAAGAGTCAAGCGACATGCTGGCAGTTTTAACGAGGCCGTACCGTGACGTTAGCCCAGTCAGCGAAACCAGTGAAGTAATTCAGCTGACAGTCCAAGAACACCCGGCTTGCCTGGAATTACGAGAGCGAATCAGAGTAAATTCCACACATTTTCTACGGGCCCTGCAGTGGGAGGTCATGAGGAACCGACGAAATGCCAGCCGCAGCAGCAATGTTGAATTCTGGGTAAATGTTATTTGTGTGTTATGTGTGTTTGCTCCATTTGATTTGAAATCTTCTAACAGTTAGCAGCCTGCTATCATGTTGTCATTATGACGCACACTGGACCTGACACGTCTCCTAATGATGACATGAATATCCCACATTTTGACACACACACACTCTTTGAACCGTAACCTACCCCTCGGCCCCTCCGGCCAAACGACTGACCGACCACAGGCATTAACAGAGCACACGGAGCTTTCTTCTAGCTCATGTGATGTCGTGACTCTACTCACGTTCTTGATGATCTGTGTCATATTTGTGTTGAGGAAACCTTGTGCTATTCCCACGTTTTTCAGCACGTCCCCCACCGTTTGCTGGAAAAACCACAGAGGCGACAATAAGACGCGGGGGGATGAATGGGAGGAGAGCTCCAGGTGGCAGCGGGACCGTACTCACGTTGATTTGATTGGTGATGGATTTGATGCTCATGATGGTCAGGTTCAGGCTTCTCTACAGGTTAAAGCAATACATGACATATATATGTATGTATTAAAAATGAGGTCAACATGGAGAGTGACAGTGAGCACAGAGACAGCTACTAACCACTTGGGGTACGATGATTGTTTCTATGCTGATCTGGATCTGCCTCAGGTCCGTGGCCTCATCGTGAAGCTGCTGCTTAATAGTCGCGTTTGTCTAGAAACAAAAAGACGAGTTTGTTAGCAGAAAGAAGAAATAATGGGAAATATTTACAAGGAAGAAAACGATGATGAAAACTGAGAAAAACAATGACTCACCATATTCACAGAAAGGTTTTCAAGTATGTTGGCCGTGGTATTCAGATTGATGCTGGAAATGTTGTTCATCTGAGACAGAAACGCAAGGAATGTAAAGCCACGCGTGCTGTACGACGACAAGCAAATCAGCGAGCTGCTCTACCTGCTGCGTGAAAGTAGCGGCGTCCAAATTTAAAGCCCTGGAGCTGAAGTTTCTGAGCTGATTTTCGACTTGAGGGCTCAGCAGATTGAAAGACGACAGATTCAAGTTGGTATTTTCAAACTGCTGCTGGATCTGCGCTGTGTACTATCCATGACCCAGAGGAAAGGAGCTTATTATTGACAGTGATGATACGAGCCCCGCTGCACATTATATTACTATGGGTTTGGATATTATTCACTTTTACAGTTCAGCTCACTTTAGATACGTTGAGGAACTCATCAAGGTTTATGAGTTCATACAAGTGCAGTGCTGTCCACACAGGCTGGTTTTTCTCACAGTCTCTGTGAGAAAGAAACATTAACATCAAGTCAAACAAGCTACTTTAATCGGACTGACTTTAGAGAAACCAGCAGGATGAAACCACCTGTGTTTTTGTGTGCATGTACTAGAAAAGTATAGTGTAATAGTACATACGTGTAAATTTCAGAGATGCTGAGGTTGCTTTTCAGTCCTAAAGTCTGACCTACGTTCAAGTTTGGAATTAAACTTGAACTATCAATGAACTGTGGAGAGAAAAGGCAACGATGTTAACACAGGCATCTTTATATGCTCTGTCAGTGTGAGTGTGTGTGTGTGTTTATCACTACCTTTAGCAGTTGTCCGTTGCTCCAGGGCTGGCAGATCAGAGTGTAAACATTCCCACCCAGCAAGAACAGCAGCAGCACCACTATCATGAACAGCCAGGAGACCAGAAAGCTGAAGCCTGCACCCCTGCAAGCACATTCAGCTCAAGAAGGTCAAACAAGTTGAACAATGTCATGTTTTCCTTCTGGGATGAGACTTTCAGCCATGCAATTATACAAGACTCAGATCTCACATCATGAGGAAGGTGCCTCCGCAATCTGCCACGCAGGAGCGCGATGTCGGGTCGGCCTTGGGTGTCAGACCCAGGGGCCCCAGGACCAGACCCAGGACATTGCACACAACCACCAGAAGGACCACACAGCAAATGGCTACGCCCGCACTCCACCTGCAGAAATATACACACGTTGACGTTTGTCAATCGTCCAACAAGCAAAGTACATTCGCATCTTCAGATTTTTTACCTGATAAATTCGCTTTTCTCAACTTCTGGCACGACCATGTTAATATCTGTCTGCACACTTTTCAGAGAATCTGAAATGCTGGTCAGGGAGGATAAAGGGATCGTGCTGGTAACCTGGGAGATCTGTGTTTTTATCTTGTCTAGCTCCTGCTTGCTGCCTACAAGCACACAATTATACAGCAAAAGTTAATATTTAAAGGAGAAATAAACATTCATGATTAAAAAAAGTTCTCTCACTGTTAACTACAGTCTTGGTGTTGTTGGTCACCATCTGGGGGATGCTGTTGAAGAAGTCACTGACCTGAAATGAAATGTAGAAGCCGTGTGTTTACTTTACATATACATTTTTTCATTTTGTCCTCAAACCTTTGACCACAGGAGTCACTGACCTCTATGCGTTTGGATGTGAGATTAATTGCGATGACTTCATCCACTGCAGACTGGAAGGTGCTCAAGCCTGGCACCTGTCAAGAACAGTCACGATGTAAAAGAGACACAACAACATGTGTTCATTCGAAATGTTCTCTAGACGTTTTCAGACTTTGTGCTGGTTATGTGTAGGAGACCAGGCCAAAGAGAAGGGAGTCTGTGCTAGTCAGTGTGTAGGAACTTTGGCTTTCAGACAAAGCCAGAAATCACCAGGAGTAGTTTGGTTGCACAAATCATTTTCCTGTTGCTTCATGGTAACACCTTGCGAAATTTCTTACTGAAATGATTACGTTTGCCTGCATTATTCAAGCACCGGAAAACTCACAGCAGTACAGCACTTACATTAACTGAGGTGTCCACTGTTAGTTTCTGTAGCTCTGACTTTTGGCTGCCACACCCACTGCAGTTCGGGTCAGATAAAGTGTGATTGATGCGATTTCGCACATTAGTGAGGTTGGTCTGAAGCAGGTTGACGCTGGATTGCAGCTGGGCCAAAGATGAGTTTAGTGTTTTGAGCTGAACACTGATGTTTACAGTCTCTGCTCAGACCAATGAAAAAATTATCATTAGAAATCATCATTAGTCATTTTAAGAAACACATCTTTCATTTCCAATACGTTGTGGCTTAAAAGACAATGTGGTAAAGGGAGTAACAGCAAGAATGTGATTATTCAGTGTGCAGAAATATGTCTGCTGTGCACTGGAAAATTACACAATCAAACACAAAGCACAATGAGTAAAGACTGGAATTAAACTTGAAAATGTACTTTAAAAATTACACTAAAACTGAGATTGTTCTGTCTGGTGGTTTGTCGTATTTCACTAAAATAGGGTTTTACGTTTTGGGCTGGTCTGAGAAAATGGGACGTGAACACAAAATATTTAAAAACCATAATGAACACCTCGCATAAGGATTAAGAGCAACAACGTCCATCGGCTTTAATGAAAAACAGTGAACTACTTCAAAAGGTTAAAAACTAGTTTGAGCCCGAGATTGTGAACGTCACACGATGAATGCAATGCTGCTCGTGTTCTGCCAGATGTGCACAAGCACTGACACGCTCCGCCTGCAACGGGACGAAACAAGCAGATGCTGCATACCTTGGTCCAGGAGACCAACAGAGGACACCACTGGGTCCAGCGTTCCTCTGGTTTGCTGCTGAATGGCACTACCCAGCAGAGGTCCGATACCTCATTCAAACAGACAGACCATCAGAACTAATACTGTAGCAGAACTGCTTTCTGGTTTTTGTATTACTGCCTATTTCTTACCATCTAGGTTCCTGATGACGGCATCAATGACGCTCTGGCTCTCATTCACCACAGAGATGATTTGCTGGTGATAAGCAAAGGAAGAACAAACCGTACACATATAACAAATAGAGGAGCTTTTGTGAAAAACCGTTTCCGTCAGCTTTTGCAAATGAGCAGCAAACAGCTGGCAGGCCTGTCTATCACTCCAGCCTTTGCCTACTCTTTTCTCTACCTGAGATAAGTGCACTCAGAATACAGAGACGAGAGACCTGTTTACAGTGTTTACAGTAAACAGTGTCAGATCAAGATTAGGATGAATTCATTAGGCAGGACTGATGTCTGTGAGTCTCTTACCTGAGGCACAGCAGTGATAAAGGTGTTGATGTTGTCGATAGATTTGTTGATCTGCTTTGGACTGTGCTCAATGCTCACTTTAAGGTTTCCGTTGCTTATGAACATGCAGATGTTCCCAGCACTACAGGCATCACACACACACACACACACACACACACACACACGGACAAATTTAAATGTGTCATGAGAATAATGCTTTTTTCCGAAGGAGACACACGGAGGCGGCGAGGCGTACGTTGGAGCTGTCTCTTTTGGATGCAAATTTCAGATAACACATCATAACAGCGTTCACAAACGCACACACTCACAGGATAATGACTGTGGTGATGAATGCACTCCAGTAGAGGCTTCTCCTGCGACAGTGAATCGAGGACGTCTGCTTCTGGTACATTTTCCCCCCACAGTTGCCACAGCAGCGACAGCATGCCAAGAATAAACCAACTATGGGCATCAGGACAATGTACAAGACGCCAATGGCTGCAGCGACCAGGAAACCGATCTCATACATCAGGGCCTGAACACAGAACGCACACAGACAGACACATGACGTGGGTAACAACTGATGAATAGAAACACGTCAAGGCCTGGCAGCAGGTTTGTGACTTGTTGCCATGTAAGACGCACTAACACAGTGAGGAGTGGTTTAATATTACTGTGGTAATAAGCAGTAGCTTCAGCTCACTGAGACTCGTAAAAAGAGCACACACAAGCCTGGAGCCTCAGAGGAAGTTTACAATTCCTCATAAATGTACGATTTCTACATAAACGTCATGTACAATCACTTACTTGTTTGGACATTTCTTGACTTATCTGCCCTTTCGTCACCGCATTGACTATGTTCACGATCAGGTCTAGAAGGAAATAGGATGGAAACGTGTTTTTATTGACCTGTGGTTCTGAATAACTTCAGTAGACATAGAAACACCATGTGTAGGAGCAGGAGGACCTAATTACTATGGTACATTAGTGGGACTATGTGTTCTGAGTTTGGAACAAACGTTTTAAAAGCTTGCATTGTAAAAGTGGAAATGTGAAACTTTCATCAAGTGGTTTCTAGGAAACCAAGAGGAAGCCGGGTTTTCATTTATAGACCTACTGGACCTTGTCACTGTGGCTATTGTGCACCAAACACAGGTGTGTGTAACCGAGAAGACTTGCTGGTCATTGTTGGAGTTCTCGCCATCTGTCTGTGACACATCATACGGCTAATGTTTTACTTTTGCCCCTTAGCTTTCTGTGACCTCTCTGGATCACAGAGACCAAACAGAACAAGACACTGGAGTGTTTGCCGAGATGTCAAGCCCTGCCAACCGGGAGCATAATAGAAAATTACCAAAATGAAACAGCAGACCGTCTGTGAAGCTGTAGTTGAAGTGATCTATATTTGATAGTGATGATAGTTATTTGCAAAAACATAAACAAGAATACTGGGTTGCCAGGTTGTGAAGTGCTTCTGTTAAGTATTCTACCAGTTTTTTATTTGTTTCTCTTTCTGGTAGATGTAAGACTTCATTTGAAGTTTCTTGTAAGCGAGACATTATTTACTGTATCACTTTATTATTTACTTCCAGCGTTAATCTACTACTTGACTTTAATTCGTCACAGAGCAACGTCAGAGCCTTTGTGCGTCACTGTGTCAACGAGGTGTTATCCACTCACACTATCAACATTCAATGACTTTGCATTGGGCAAAGGTTAACACAAATGGTTTGTCTGGTCACTTGATTTTTTTAAGTCAATACTAAGCAGGAAGTAACATAAAACATTTGACTATTTCTAAAGTTCCCAAACCACACATGAAATGTAGGTGTGCGTCACATGAAGGTTAATGATTGACTGGTCACACTCGTAAACACACTTGTCTTGTTTTTGCATGGATTGAAAGTTTAAAATGGTCTTTTCTCTGACAAGCTCACTGGACAAGAGTTTCAATGCAAACTCACACACAGAATACGGCAAAAAGACAGGATAATATAATTAAACACTGACCTCCGGGAAATGGTCGAGGCTGGACTGTTTGGAGGAAGGAATGGACCAGAGCTGCCATGAAGCCGGCACCATTGTCCTCTAAGGTGTTCTGGTACTGGGGCTGGGTGAGGTTCTGCTGGGGCGCTGAACATGCAGGCTGTGGAGGGACAGATTGGGCCAGGCAAAGGCCCAGCAGCATCATTCCTACTCCGACCCTGAGCAGTGCAGAGCTGCCCCGTGAACTCCTCATATTCCCACGTAGCCCCATGGTTACAGATGAGACAGGCGTGAGAACCCTTGCGTGAAGAAACAGCGGTTCGAGTGATCAGCTCATGGCACCAGCTCTGCCGTGACGTGTCTGGAAAAACAAAGAAACAACTCAAGACGTGACACAAACGGAGAAGAAACCCACAGACAGGGATTGTGACTCACACACAAAGATGCCACAGCACGTCTTTAGACAAAATGCCAATGGAAAAAACTGCTGTAACAATGGCAAACGTTAATCCCCCACCTCTTTAGTGGAGAATAACAGCACCCTTTGAACATCTTTCTTACATTGTATTCAAGGAGTATAGTATTAAACTTGCAGGAAAAACATCATGGGACAACTTACGGGCATCACAGAGGATTCATATGATCTGTCTGTTTGTTAATAGTGCAAACACAAAAAAACTGGATCGGCCACGAATACCTGCATCACCTCTGTTTATCGAAACCCAAGCTCATCTCTCATGACGCTACGACTTATACCAGAACATCAATTTGGCGAAATATTTTTTAATTGCTGTTATATGTGTAGGTGAATAACTTTAAAAGGGTACGGCCCCTCGCTAGCTGAGCCCATGTACTTCCTCTTGTGACTGAAGCAAACTGTTGAAATCACTGAAAACAGCCTACGCCTTTTTAAAATATACTAACATGACATAGCATGAAGACTTTGAACGCACTGCAGCCTATGTGTGCGTTGGGCTTTGGGACCAAACGGAGCAATTTGTCCAGGTGTGTGAATGAGAAGATGAAAAAGGTGAATTCAAAGAGATAAATAGAGAGATGGACAGTATAGAAGTAGAACAACAAGAAAACAGGACCACAAAGTGAAACTTTCTTGATCCACTCACCTAGTTTGGCTGGAGCGAGAGGACGCACACAGTAGCGCTGATCTCCAAGGGCGTGCGACTCTTCTAGCCTGAGGAAACCTGATATGCTGTACAGGCTGCGGTCAAGTTGAAGCTGACTGTGTACTGAGCACAACACTGGCACTCAAAAAAAAAGGGAGGGAGAGAAGGGAAGGGGGAGGGAGAGAGAGGGAGGGTCTTAAAGTAAGGAACAGGGAAATGGGAAAAGGGGGGAAAGGAAGTAAATAAATGTCAGGTTAGGCTTAAAAAACAAAGATTTCTAGTGTGACTGTGTAGCATGAGAAAGAAAGCGTGACTCCAACCGCAATACAAATGACGTGTATTACATCAAAGAGGGAAAACATTCAATTCAACAAATCAAATCAACAAAGTCTTTGAAAAAAAACTTATTTGAGGTTAAAAGTATAATTGTGAGTCATCAAATCGCTCTTATTACAGTAGCACACATCTGCAAACAAGTAACTACACATCCTAGAAATGCAGGAATAGAAAAGTGGGAGGGAAAATGTTGGCCACAAGTCAGAAATATTTTAGGAGACATGGTAACAGCTGGGATATTATATTTCCCCACTGTTATCGGTTCTGTGAGTAAAAACAGCTAAACATGCTTTGAAAACAATTAAACCAATGATCTACAGTTAAAGATTTATTTTCAGACGGAGAGAAGCCACAGATACGTTTATTTCGCACATCACAGCTGAATAATCAATACGAAGCTCTAGTTTCTTTTTGTTGATGTGCTTTGCCTACCTTGTATGACATCTAGTTTATTATCATGTTTACAAGAAATATATTTGCATGAAAAGGAACTTGGGGACAAGATATTTGTGTGTAATTTCCCCTTCTACTTCAATTCAAATGAAGCAATAGGAACATTCACGTACGTCCTTGTCGGGCAGTGAACGTGATCACGACCTTGCACTGCTGTCACTCGCCAGCTGTTCTGGAATCAAGGCGGCTGACAGAGCTCGTGACAGTGTCGTTAGGACGAATGTGATCCATGGCAACCGTGTGTGTGTGACGTACACAGGTGCCTTGTCAAGGTACGCATCTAAAGTCCATCACGTGCTGGTTAGGAAGCAGCGTTGAATGTTGAATTTAGTTAAAGGATTGGTTTTATTGTAAGCATTCTGTTGTTCCGTCATTTTGTTTTAGTTGCATAGTGAAATGATCTCTTTTAGTTTCCCATAACTACAGTGCAATTACCACATTCTCTGCCAGTGGTTATTGTTCTTCTCTTGCCAGTTAACATGGCTTCTATCTTCTCTACGTTGCAACCTGCCATGAGAGAGAATAACGAGCAAACAACATCAGACAGCTGCAGACGGAGAAATGAAAAAGTTGAACACGTACCATTCTGTGAAGAATTTTCACTGGTGAGTCTAATAAAGATAAACAAATTCATCTTTATTTATACCGTACAACAACAATGACTCACTCGAATCCGGCAAGAAGAAGTGCAACCAAGATGGATTCACAGCAGAGGACTCGAAAGACAAGTAGCCTCTCGGACAGAGAACTCTCCCAGTCTGAGAGAGAAGTTCTGGCTAAGGGCCTTCATTTTGCCATCACACACAAGAAGGTTCCTGTCGTGGATTTTATCACAGCCACAGAATCTGCCATTTGAAATAACAACTTGCCAGTCTCTGCTGCCCGGGCCAGCGCACAGCCACCACAACCCAACCTCACCAAGCAGGAGAGGAGTGAGCTCACAGCCCTCAGCAGGGACGAAACCATCACCACACTGCCAGCAGATAAAGGAAGACGCACTGTCGTACTGAACACTACAGATTACCATCAGAAAGTCATCTCACTTTTAGAGGAATGAAAAGAAGAAATGGGATGAAAAGAGACACCACCAGCAGCTAGAAATAGAAAATCATAGTTCGCCTCAAAGACCTGGAAACGGACAAGGCTATTGACAGGATGACATACAACTGTATCCTGGAGAGGCCCCTTCCTCCATTTATAGACTTCCTAGGAATCACAAAGAGGGAGCCTCAGACCCATAATCAGCAGCATCAACTCTGTCACATATAACATTGCCAAACACTTCACTATCCTGCCACCTCTAGTTGGACACTCAGACTATCACATCCAAAACTTTTTGCAACTAAGTGTCAGAGAAAACTGAAACTGGAAATGGACGAAACCATGGTTTCCTTCGGTGTAACATCACTCTTTACCAGCGATGCCCTAACAGCGGTTAGAAGACTGGAAGAGGACAGCACTCTCAGCACCACACGTAACCTTGACCCAGACCAAATAGGTTCACTCCTGGACTTACGCCTTAACACCACATATTTCAGTTACAGAGGTGACTTCTAGAGACAGACATGGCTGCAGTATGGGCTCTCCCGTGGAGAAGTGAAGAGGAAAGCTCTCAAACCCTTCCCAGGAATGGCCCCGACCCACTGGTTCTGATATGTGGATGACACCTGGGTGAAGATCAAAATCCAGGAGGTACAGACATTCACAGACCACATAAATGCAGTGGACAGCAAATACAAGTCCAGTTGCCATGACTCAACCTTCAGACAACTTTACCTGGATCACTGAGAATCTCCACAGACACACAAGTAAGTGTCTAACTAGAGCCTGTAGCTGAGGAATTCCTGACAGTCTGTTGTGGGCCATCATGCTCCAGGAGACCCCTGCTGGAGGAACGAGCACATTACTATTCAATAGCTGTCAGCAGGGTTATGGGCCATATTTTCTATTTCCAATCCATAGGTAGATAAGACACCATAACCCAACTGTCAGTATACTTAGCTAGGTATGAAATATCAACTTCTGAAAAACACCAACCAAATAATACATAAAATCATAATAGTTTTCACTAAAGACTGACACATTATCAAATCTTCAGTTATAATAAAGTCTACTTAAAACTACTTCACTTTAAAGAAAGACGACTTACAGGTTGAGGTTTCCTCTAAATGTGGTTATTTATTAGTTTTCAGTGAATCTGATAAGTTTTCAGGTTGACCAGAAACAGCACAAAATGGCTAGTAAATCTCTCTTTATTGTGAACATACCGAACCACTGAAATAAAACAGGCAAGAATTACCTGGGATCCAAATGTCAAAAAACACGTGATGGGTTGACCTCTGTTAGCATCAACTGACCCAGAAGCCCCACAGACTCCTCCATATATTATCATGAGTCTTACACAGGAGGGTTGGACCTTAACAGAATGTCAGTACATAGAAAAATAAATACAGTTTGCTAAAATGAGGGCAAAATTCTTTTATCAGTGATTGTACCATTAAAAATCACGTTTAAAAAACTTTAAAGAGGCGTATCATCTCTTTACATTAGATTGTTTCTCATACTTCTAGGGAGGAATACATAGCATAACCTTTACAGAAAGTACTACCTAAAATATACAAGCACAGACACAAACATGAGGAGTAAAGCCAACAAATGATTCTTCATAAAACATAAAACAGCGCAGTGTAATCAATATCTAAAGAATCTTTACATGTAGCTCCTTGGTCTGCAGCTTTCTTAATTGTGATTACAACATTTCTGGGAAATTTAAGTTAATACAAAAGTTTTTTTTTTCTTATTTTACAATGCCGTTAAAACCGTTTTTTTAAAATATTGTGAGTAACAAATTTGTTTTCTGTTAATGTCCTCGGAACGAGAGGACCCCCAGAGAGAAATTTCAAGACAAAGCAAACAGTTTTCCAATGACAAGACGACAGATCCTGAAAGGGTGCGTGATGGAAACTTAGCAGAGGACGAGGTTTTCAGTGTGCTGCTTTGGACTCACATCAAACAAGATGCAGTACATTAATAAAACACCATCTTTGTTCTCACTGTAGTGTTTTATAAGCACAATGACAATGGACCTGATGACAGTAAGTGACACAGCTAGATGACTTTATACCAAGCATAGATGTACATAAGAGTTATTACCATCACAATAAGAATGATCTAACAGCAATACTTATACATTAATACACTGCAGGTTTCAGATGTTTACAGTTCTTACATTAGCAATAAAAAAAAAGAAAACAAAATACACCGTCAATTCATAAGAAAAATAGATTGGAGTTAACAGTGGAAAACAGTGCAAAGAATTTCTGGGGGTTTTGCTTGTCTGTTTACAAAAATAAAAAAAAAAATCAAAACAAGTCTAAAACATAGAAAATGAAAACACACTTCTGTAGCATCTGGTGCTCTGGTCCAGACATGCTGTCTCTCCAGTACCTCAATCTTTCATGTTGTAGGTGAGAGTGTGTGTGTGTGTGTGTGTGTGTGTGTGTGAAGGGGGGGGCAGAGAGAGAGAGAGAGAGAGAGTGTGTGTGTGTGTGTGTGAACGGGGGGCAGAGAGTGTGTGTGTGTGTGTGTGTGTGTATGTATGAATGTTTGTTTGTGTGTGTCGGTGTCTAACATTTAGCGTAGTGGTTCTCAACTCCGGTCCTCAAGCTCCGGCACTGTACAGGTTTTTGTTCCAACCAGGTCCTACAAAAACAAATAATTGAGTTTTTAAATACTGGACGTAGAATTTCGTTACTAAGAGTACACACACTTCTCTGCAGCCTGCAAAAAAATAAGTTAAATAAAGCTAAGCATTTTGTTTTCCCTGAAACATGAGCACAACAGAAACAACAAGGTGCGCTGTCAAGGAAAACGCGCACCTGCGAGACCCGAGGTTGGAACAAGAACCCACCAACATGGTCGCCATGGCGAGCACTCAGACCAACAGGCTATGCCAACTTTGGCCCAAACACTGTGGTGAGCAAGTCTCACCACACGTCTAAAGAGAACGGACTGAGCCGAGCAGATAAGGGCCAAGGCTGAGCACCACTAATCATGTGCAACAATGTGAGGGAGCAAGGGTGGGTTTGCTGACATTGTCCTATGTGTAACAGCAAACAGCTCAACCATCACTGCTTTCCCTCACCACTCTGCTTGTCTTTAAAACAACAGAAGGGAACGAAAACAACCAAAAACTCATAGAACAAAAGAACTCAAGGCCGCCCTGACTCTTCTCGCTAGTGTATTGGCTCAGGTGGATCCCAGTAGCATTCAAGCACTGAAAAAAGGGGCCGGCTGGGAGCTCTGCACTCTACTGGGATGACTGGGAGTTGTCATTCTTGCTCTCCTGACTGGAGGGAGCCTTGTTGTTCCAGGGCGAGTGTGCCCCCAGTGCAGGCGAGCTGTTGAAACTGTCCTCATCCTCCAGGCCATTCGCCCCATCGTACTGCGTGTTCTCCAGCCGCGTGATCAGACGCTCGTCCTCGTCACCAAACTCCCCTCCCATCAGAGTGGGCTCTCCCACCATCATCACGTCCTAAAGGGGACAGCAAGGGCCGGTACATATTATCCCCATAACACAGGGGGTTGCGCCGAATGACTGCTGCACGAACGAGTTGAGCCTGTAGTCTAGATGAAATCTCACTCAATTAACTAATTAAATACAGTTGATACTACCTTTAAAGTTTCATTTTAGGGACACGGTTCCGTCGGTTCTGAGATTCTGATACTAGTGTCCTCAACATTCTGAATCCAATCACATCAGGACAATGTGTTGTCAGAGCATGTGCCCCAATGGTTCAGTAGGTCATGGGGACTTGACACACTGTTCCAAGAACCAGGGTTGAGGGACCCCCCTACTGGCCAGCAGTGGGCATCCCTGATCCTTGAGTGCTGCATCACAGGGAGGAATTCATTCCACCTCGGGTCTCGTTCGTTCAATCAAGCAACCACGTAAGCAAAGTCAGCAGGACAGTGTGAATCATGTGCTCTGATAGAGTTGGTAGATACAGTGGATTTAGAGAGAACAAAACCTGACGTGTGTTTCCCTTCTGAAATTAGAGCATGTTTAACCAAACCCCATGGCCCCAAATGTATTAGGCATTGAGATGGAGGTCATTTGTAGCCCCTCTATATAAAACACCAGACCAGGGACTGCCCATCACAGATTCTCTACAACTCATTCTCCGTATAATTAGATAGGATTCCCCACCCCCACGTCATCTGAATCCAAACCCACCTCCACACGCCCGACCTGCTAATCGCCTTCTCATACCCACACACGTTAACAAGCCCTCTGCCCCAAATAACTTTTCTTGCCTGTCTTGCCAACCCCTCCACCCTCATCTTATTCTCCCACGCTTCGCTCTGTTGAACCTGGAGGTGCAGATAAAGTAGATGCAATGCTTACAGGTACCTGGCTGGAGAGTGAAAAGCTGTTGGCTGGACTCTTCTTTTTGCTGTTGCTGTTGTTATTGCTGCCTCCGCCTGAGCTTACAGTGCTTCCACCAGACACCTTCCTTTTCCGCCGCTTATTTGGAGCTTGTCTTGCTGGCTCAGCTATAAGCAGAGAACAAGATTTTTATTTTTAGCTAAATCTTTCTAAAGCAGTTATTTCTAGGCCTACGTGAGAGTCACTTTATTCATTTAAGGGCAACAATGGAAAAGTTAATGGTTGTGTGTATCACCTGGAGGTGCTACCATTCTCTGCCACTTTTGGAAGAGGCAGGTCTTTAGGCAGTCTCTAGGGCTCAAGCTGTAGGTCTTATGCCGGGACATCAACTCTTGCATTGGCTCCAATATCACACATAGCTTTGTGGATGTGAAAGAGCAGAGACGTTTTAGAGGATTTTGCATGTATACTTGAGGCTAAATCAGCAATTGATTAAATGCGAATGCCATAATCACAAGCACATAATCTTACACGGAGGTAGTTGAGTGTGGAATTAGACAGCCCACATCTGGTGATATTTTTAGCCAGCTGATCGAGCATCTGTGGATCCTGCATTTTTTGGAACAAGGAGTGATTTCAGTGAATCTATGTACAGATTAGGGGTGTGTGTGCATGTTTGCATTTTAGGCGTGTGACTTACATGCATAGCCAAAATGCTTCTTGGTAGGACCTCTCTGTGTTGTCTGATGCTGAAGTGCCACGTCTTGATCCTCATCATGTCATCAAACATGAACTCTAGGTACAGACGTCCCTCCACACAAACCTTGGCAACAGGAGAAAAAGATGTTAAAGCAGCAGCGACACAAAGGAATACTGCAGATACTTTAACTAACATTAACTGTACCTGTGTGAACATAGGTTTGCCATTCTGGGTCACCATGGTACACTGGTCACAGTCGAGTGATACGAAGTTACTGTGGAAGGACTCTTTTGGATGCTTCAAAACATAGAACAGCTCAGTGGCACCCCCCTCAAAAATACTTCGAAAGTAGCGTGGAATCAACGTCCTGCCAATAGCTGCACACAAAAATGGCAATTATAAAACAAGCAAATATCAATTTAAATTATATTTACACAATTTGAAGATGGAGGCATACAACATACAGAATAATAAGATCCTGAATTAGCAATGCCTTTAGAAAAACAAAAGGTCTTACTGTATCGTTTGGGTCCATCTTCAAGACAGAAAGTGATGGTGAGCATGGCGTCATCCTCAAAAAACTCAGTGGTAAAGGCATCCCACCAGAGATTGTCACAGTCCTAAAGGCAGAGAAAGAGACATTAACTTCACCTTTTCATTTCTTCAAAGGTTAAAAGTCCAGCCTAGTTACATGATACACAAGCACATTTACTCATGTGCGCAATCACAATAAACGCATTTTAGTCAAAGTAAGGAGGAAAAAGACATACAATGCTACATGTGGCCTTTTTAATATGAATGCATTCTAGCTCATTTCCTTTCATTTGAAGACTACAATGGCAACAACAACAAAAAGGTTTACAGTTTAGAACAAAATCTATAATAAATGCTGGTGTTGTTGGGGTAAAATATCACTTCGTGAGGAAGTTACATACAAACGAAAGGAGCAACGGTTCCGTTTACCCAAATGAATGGCATCTATAATCCTCATACTCTTTTCATACCATCTCTTCAGCAGAATATTGGTTTGTGTAACTTTAAAGATTACACGAGAAAAGCTTTGTGCACCACGCTAACATGAATTCAAGCAAGTGGTTCTAATCTTTTCCGAAAAGAGTTGGCGTTTGGTTGGAACGAACACATGTGTTGCTGCGGTGACGAGGTACTAAGCAAAAAAAAACACTAAATACAGCATGTTGCAATTATCTCAGTAAATGCGAGATGTTTCAGTGAAAGGGAAGCTGTAATTAAACTCCTACACTGTACTGAGGATACGGTCCATCTAACGTTTGTTAGTGCGTCATAAAACAGCTACACAGGCACATACACCGTTACTCCAATTACATTTTAGCCAGGTCGATCAGATAATCCTATTATATCCTAAGCGTAAATTAAGTCAGTGAATGGTCAAGCTTAATTGTCCACAAATCCCTGGCATGGTTAGTAACACACAAACAGCAGCAGGGAGAACGTGGCAGCAGAAAGAGATTTGCAGGATATGCAGAATGTGGCTGTAATTACACGCCTGAAAATCACAGAAACACTGATAATGTGGTTTTGTACACCACGATCGACCTTCACCTCTGTCCAGTTCTGTAGCCGTTTGTTCAGCTCATATATCCTGTAGTCTGTCTGGTTCCCGTACGGTGTAGGTCTCCTGAACAGAACACAGCATTCAGCACACAGCTTTCACAGCTTTTCCACACCAGCAATGCAAACAAATGCTTTCAAACCAACAGCAAACATAAGTTGGTTAAATGTTTAACATCGACGTCAAGCAGCTAGTGTAAAAATAGAACAGATTTCTTGTAGAGTATGTTCACTTTTCCAGCATGGGAACACTTACCCCATTCCAGGCTCCATGTATGACGGAGGGTACATGGGTGTAGGCCTAAGAGGAAGAAAACACTACAATGAGCAACCACTTTCTGCCTTCAAGACTATATGCTACCATCTTCTGTCATCTTTAAACTAAACGTCAACACTCCGGTTACCTTATTTGACAAACACAACTAAAATTTCAGATAAACAACTGTAGAAATACAAAACTTTTGTAAAATGGTAACAGTAAGACTTACAGGAGGTAAAAGTCATAAGTGTAAAAAGTAATGTTGACCTGCCACTTTTAATTAAATCAAACGCTGCTTTTTGTTTTTTATTTAGGTCACACATTTATAACGTGCTTCTGTAAATTATGCACACAAAATTACAAGCCATAAATATCAGCTTAGATCATTATTTCAGAGCAGTCGACATCAGAAGATCTTTAGGAAACATATCTAGGTCAAGTCAACAAATTAATATATTAAGACGTGCATCATTTATGACGTAAAAAAAATGAAGAAAAAGAAGAGTAATAGAGTTAATGCAAAAGATGACCTAGTTAATTTCAGAGGACATCCTGAGAGTAGAAGCCAGACCTACCCCACATCTCTGTCCAGCATAGCGCCTGGGTGGAAGGGGGGAAAGCTGCCGCCGTTGGGGGGCTCCTTAGGAGAGTACAGCTTGAATGACTTTGACGAACAGCCTGCACACAAGCAAAGCGGAGGAGGGGGGGAGCAGAGATTTAGAGATTTAGATTACTTTAGATTTAGCTCATTCAAATCACAGCATCATCTAAGTAATCTAATGTTGGATGATTTCGCTGAGATTTACTCAAATAAAAGCACCCTGCCAAAACAATTTCCTGCTGCCTTCATTATCTAATGCATCTTCAATCTGGCAAATGGACAAGAAAGCAAACCATCATCAGAGAAAGACAGTATTATTTATTAGCCTGCAGAAATCTGAAAAAACAACCAGTGAGGCAGGGGGAGCAGAGACAAAGATGGTCTGCTATGATCTTTGTGTCCTTGCACCATCCAAACCTACATGAATCCTGTTCTTTACATACGGCCCCATTAGTTCCTAACCATGTTCCTCAGCACGGTTTGTCTGGGTCTCCCCTCTAGTTGCCTCTTCTCTCCCATCCCCCACTCCCTACCCTGACTGTTGTTAACCCTTGTCAGCCCAGATAAGGCATTCATCACTCTAGGAAAACATCTATTCTGTGTCTCTGCTCGTGAAAAGTTCACAGGAAAGCTGCTGCACGTATGGAACTTGGTTTGTCCAAATATATTTTTTTCCACAGGCAGACGGCGGCACGCTACATGGAGGAGCAACCGCAAGAGCCCGTTTAGACCCGACTGTCCCGTCACAACCAGCCTCCAGTCCAGACACAAATTACTCAACATAAAGCTCTTGGAAACACTGATGTCAGGAGAATCTTGAATGCAGGCCCCGCTTGTAACGCAGGTGTGAACCAAAGTCAGCATAACATGTTTCTGCAGTGGTAGTTTATGCTCATCACTCAGTTTGGCAACTTAAACTGAGGGAGGAACGTGGTCTCCTAAACTTCCATGCAGGATCAAACCAAACTGGGGGTTCCGAGTGTTCAGCAGGTCCATGTGAACTCTGCGCCGTCTGCCCTCCTTCACAGCATAGGCCCCGTGAACAACTACTACTCCTCCTCCGCTTGCTTTCAGCCTTTTCTTCCTTGCTGTCCTATACGCAAAGAAATCAAGGGAGGTCATCTTCTCCTCCCATTACTATGTGGGCAAACCTGTTCAGGAGCATCCAACAATGGGTCCCTGCGTTACCCCCAACCCTTCAGACCCACCCCCAACACCAGGCACCATTCAGTCCTGTATGATCAATCTTTGTCTAATCTGATGCTAATGCACATAATTCTGTGTCCATTGTCACAAGGCTGTCTGTAAGACAATGAATAGCATTTAATATGACCTGATATCTAATGTCCATGCGTAATAATCACACCACACTCCTAGAAGCGGCCCAGGCACCAGCATTAAACGCGTCTACAGAGAATACGCGCTAGAACATTGGATGAGAGCTCGAACAAAGGTCAACTTTACACAGAAAGACTTCGCTATAATTGTGTCCGCCTGAATTCTCCACCCAAACAACGGAGCTGCCTCCAGAGGCTGACCAGCAGCAGTGAACCCCCCCACACCCAACGCAGTGCCCGCGTCCCGGCGACATTTCAGAAGACGCAGCGGCCACTCGAGCGCGCAGACCGGGCGCACACTGAAACGCAGGCCGCGCTGATTGAGCGTCTTCCCAGGACCGATGCCACCGCTAAAAGCGACCCCCCGCGGCCGCTAAACTACTGTTATCACCTACGAGTCTTTAGTCGACTTTTACCAGTCGCAGCTGCTTATTGTGAGCCGGTGCCGCGGTTGTGTTGAGCGTTACCTGCAGAGAAAGGAGAGGCGAGCCGCGGCGTTCCTAGCCAGCTAGCTGCGCTGCTAGCCGGGGCGGCTGGACGGGGGAGGCTCCAACGCCGACCGACCGCTGATTACGCGGCCCTCCGATGCTAAACAAGGCGACAAGAGGCGGAAAGTGACGCGGTCCCGCTGCTTCCCCCGGCTCAGTCACGTTTGCGGCCCCAGGTTTGTATTTTACGCGTCATTCGCTCGGGGGACCGTGCTACCATCCACTACTACTACAGGACCCTTTGTTCCTGCCAGCGAGACGCGAACAAACAAAGGCCCCGCCTCCCCCAGGCTCCTCCGCCCATCCCGACGTGCAGACCGGGACAAACACGGGCCCACCTCCCCGGAGCCGGGGCCCCAATTAGTCTGGTCCCGGAGCCATGCGAGCGCCGATGCTGCCCCAGAGGCTGCGAGGTGTCTCCCGCAGAGACACACTGATATCCGCACATCCAGGCAGCATCACACTTAATTATTTACTAGAATTTAGACACTGGCTCGGTCTGAAGGAGCAGAGGTTCGTAATGAGTCATATGAACACGCACACACCTATTTAAATATATCCTCCAAAATAATCTGCAGGAGTCTCTCTCATTCGTTATTTCTTAGACAGACATGAAGCCCAGGAGTCAGACTGTCAGCTGCCAGATTAAAATGTCACAGTGAGTTGGAGGAACCAGGATTTTATCTTAGTAAAGTGAACTGTGTTTATTTATTACAAGGACATGAAATAATCTCAATGTGAAATTGAATAATTTTGTCAAGTTTAGAAACTCAAAGAAGTTCCACATGTTGTTTATATATAGAATATGTTTCCAAACTAGTGCATTTATATAAGTGGGGTGTGTGTGTGGGGGGGGGGGGGGGGGTCTAATTATCAGTCATGAGGAATAAAGTGGGGCGTTGAGAACCATGTGAACCAGCGTCGGTTTCCACTACAGTACACTCTGTTCTGTCCTCATCAATCCCAAAATGAAAAATTGCATGAATCCTTTATTAAATTTGTCTAAAATCTGATCCAGCCTTTTGCTGGATTGGCAAGTCTTTGACCATGATTGGTCGCCTAAGTGAGTGAGTCAAGTCAGAGCAGTTTTAAAAGGCTTTATGAAAACGAGGCCTGCGATATTCTCAGGTTATGTAATCTGAAATTGAATAACCATGTATAATTTGCGTCCTCGCTTTTAATCAATATTGCTGAAGACCAGAATCGTTATGTGGTCGCAAAGTACATTTAAAGCTCCATTTGTTGAGGCTTTCACTTGAGCTGTCTCTCAGTAAGCAGTATTACACAAGTCAGTGATGGAAGTGCAGAATAGTGAGAATGTAAACACACCTGACGTACAGCAGTCGGTCAGATCGCTCCTTCCGAAACCTGGCTCAGCAAATCTACACTCTGCAGTTTTTAACACTGCTGGGCTTTAATCTAGACGACTCTATTTGTAATAGTTAGGAAATGATCAAATGGCTACAGGGGAATTTTAAGGCCTTTTGGTGGAACATTGGTCAACATCAGTCCTGCAGTTTGACTGATAAAAAGAGACGTATGATAGAACAGCATCTCCCTCTGCTGGCAAATGCTACAAACATGTTCAGAATAAATCAAAAAAACAATAGTACAATACAACAACTACGACATCTTATTTATATATCATATTAAGGCAGTAAAATTAATTTAAAACAAGATATTCAGGCTGTATAAAACTTATGCAGTGAGGCAGTACTGAGTCAAAGCTTCCTGCTGGTTCCTTCCTAAACGTCACAGTGGAAGCAGAAACCTGTCAGGGAAGCTGTTGTGACAGTTGACTGGTAGTGATCACAACAAGGCAGCAGACAGAACGAACACAGGCTGCGACCAGAGGACTGTGGCTTGACAAGAGGAAGTAAAACAGCACGTGGTCAAGATAAAACGAAGGATAGCGGCGTGCGAAGGCGTACATGGCTGCTGACATGTCGGACACTCGTTCACACTCAAAATAGAGAATCTATAAAGCCAGTGAGTCACTTGCTAATTCAATTGGTAAACAGAGCAAATCAATCTCTACCTGCTGGAGGCTCAGAAGTTTAGAGAAGCACTAACTCCACTCTCCAAAATCACACATTACACAATATAAACTCAGCACTTAATATGTAAATAGTTCTATTGATTTACATACACCTCCAGTGTAACTATTCATAGTCTGTTTATCTTTGATATCTATAGGCCAGACTGACTGTTTATTTCAATATTTATTAGGTCTAATGGAAAAATCAATCTAGTTAATGGTTTGTGTACTATTAACACAACGATGCACAGACACAGAAACACACGCACGCAACACAGCAGCCCCGTAGTATCTGAGCACTGTTTCTGTCACCTTCTGTCTCCACATCACAGCTGCATACGCTTTAGCCTGCACATTTCTAGCAAAGAATGTTTTTTTCCATCATACACATTTAGTTGTCTCCTCGCCCTCCCCCTCCTCCTGGGTGTGTGGCACATGCCAGCTTTCCTCTGCCATCCTGTCGGCCTGCAGCAGATGTGACATCACTACAGCTCCACTCCACTCTGCCCCCCCCCCATCTCTCTGACTCTCCAACATCTCTGTCTCCCACACATTCCTTCTTTCTCTCTGCCTCTGCACAGACAGCCATTTTGATCTAGCAAACAAGATCTGAGAGACTCGCTACGGTAGAGAGATGAGGGGGAAGCATAGAGGAAGGAAGGGAAAAGAAAATAAGGCCACATGGGTTTCAGGGCAGTGAGATACAACAGAGGCGGTTGTGTTGATGTAATGGTAACAGTAATCAAAAGAAGCCCTGGCTGCTTGGCTGCCATCTTGGCTCTGCTGCAAGTCACTTTTCAATCAGGAGCCATGTGACTTTCTGCATGAGGTAGCACGACTGTTACTGCAAAAGGCAATGAGCGAAGGATGAGGGAGTGACAAAAAAGAGGGAGGAGAGTGAGATGAGGAAAGGCATAGATAGGAGGGAGGGGTTAGAGTGAGGTGGGTGACAGACTGAGGGAAGGGTGAGCAGAGGGGAGCGCATGCTTGAGTGGGTGCATGTGAAAATGGAAGGAAGGAGGGGTGTCTTCAGCTCAGGCAATCTATTTTTATCATTCAGTGTGAACAAAGGATGTGATTGGTTCCACTGCGTTAGGACGCATCTACTTCATGTGGGGAACAAAGCCCTAAAAAGGCTGATTCACAGCAAAGTCACAACAACAACATGATGTCACAGGGCTGTCAGCGAACCGGACAGACCTGAGGAGTCTGTTCTTCATTACGGCTCACATTCTGTCACATGCAAATACAGACATTCGACTACGACATTCACAAGACGACAAGGACCTAACGAGAGAGAAAACAATGTCAGACTAAGGGGGTATTTGTTTTTCCAGAGCAGATTCACACAGAAAGGACGGGGAGGATCTTCTATCCACCATCCTACAAGAATGTAAACAAACCAGCCTTCAAATATAATGATTTACAGCACAGAGCAGAGAGAAACTGCAATCCAGCGTTGATCAATGTTCCACGGCAGTTATCTAAGCCAGTCACAAGTCTAAACCTGTTCTAGCGGGCTCCTCGTGAAGCTACGCGTGTACGTGCATGGTGGCTATGTTTGAAAAGTTGGTGCGCCACATGCAGCTCTCTCTGGTGGACCTCTTTCTCGGTCCCTCAGAAACATGTGGATGTCATTAAAAGTTCCTGCTCCACAGTAAACTCTGTCAACAGAGGGAGCGAAGGGGGAAGATACAGGAAAACTACAGAGCCGAGCGAAGAAGAACATCAAGCAGAGGCCTTTAATATTATTCCATCTGATAGCCCACTGCCAATGAATCAGAGCAGCCCCATTAAAATGATACTGACACCCTAATTCAATCTGCCCTTACTAAGATCCCCCCGAGCAGATGCTACGATTCAATTTCTATCTGTTACACTCTCTCCCTTGTGCTGCACAGAGCCTGTCCCCTGGCGCTGTGAGGCTTTTCACTGTGCACAAGAAAACCGTCTGTAGCCCGCCTGCTCTCACTGGGGTGGTGTTAAAGAGAAATTGCTCCAAAGTGAAAAAGGAGAGAACTGATTAAGAGATCTATAAAAACTGCCAAAACATTTGGCGTGGCAGAGACTGACATGTGCAGACAGACTCAGGCAGTACTAGATTTCTTTCTTCCTGCTCTGACACAGCAGCATCAGCGCAGAACGAGGATACTGAGTACCAATAAAGTACAATAACAATGGCAGTAAATCATACTTTATATAACCATTATTTAAGGCTCAACAAATCAAGCCCTGGATTCTGGGAAAAGCCCAGCCAAGCATAACAACTACACAAAAAACAAAAGTATGCAAGAATGCAAAGTCCCAGCAACACAGCGTCGTCTAATATACTAACAGAAGCGTTGCCTCATTCGGTTCAGAGCCATTGAGACAAATATTAACCATGATTTTAGCACCAGACAGGGATAGTTAACAATAAAATACAAAAATAATACAGACGCAGGCAAATAACAACGAAATAGAGCTGAGAACGAGATTGAGAGAGTCAGCAAGTGAAGTGCTTATTGATATCTCACTCTGTATGTGGTAAAACTCAAAGAGCCATTGATCTGCTGCACAGCAAGCTGGCGTGACTGAAAGGCTCTGCTGAACAACTTAATCCTGAAGTGCAGTAGCCTCAGTGTACGTGTAACCTTGTTTTAGGACATTTGTTCAAAGTGTAGCATGGCTTCACCGTCTCACACATTCGCGCACGCACAAGCTCACAATCACACAGCTTGATGCTGGCCCTAGGCAGCTTTGCAGCACTTTTACATAAGTCATCTTTCCTGACAGCACAGAGACGGAGGAGGAAAGAGGGAGAGAGAGAGAGAGAGAGAGAGAGAGCGAGGCAGACAGAGAGCGAGAGGAGGCACTCACCGGGACAAGCACAACCTCCAACAGACATCTTCTCACATGTTGGGTTCTGCTCGGAACGATGTAACTGCGCTCAGTCCACACGCTGCTCGCACGGGCCAACTCTGAAGAAAACAACACAGACAGAGGGGTGGAGAGATAAGAGGAAGTGCTACAAAGCAGGGCATGTACACCACAACTCCACTCCTCTCGCTCGCTCTCTCTCGCTCGCTCTCTGTCAGAGGCAGGAAGTTGGCAGTGGTGCTCTAGCTGCATCATTAATAGGCATATTGCAACACAAGTGGGAGGGAAAATGAGAGAGGAGTGAAATAGGAAGAAAGAGCCTTCGCGGTATGTGAGACTGAAGTAAGTAATATGCAGTGGAGAGAGCTACTGTGTCTGTGCACATGTGTGAAAGGGAGAATGCAGAATGGAGGCAATTAGAGCAAAGGAGAGGAAAAGGAGAAAATGCACAAGGTGTGTGTTTGAGTGCGAGTGTGTGTGTGGCAGTGATGCATCATCTATTTTTGCCCAGTGCGGCTGTGGGAGATAAACATACTCAGTAGGAGCCCAGAGGCAGAGGGTCATTACTGCCAAACAAACACACGCACACGCACACACACACACACACACTCTCCCCGCCTGGCGTATGACAGATTTCCATCTCTCTTTCTGGCTCCCTCTCTTTCTCCTTCCTTTGGTGTTTCTGCTGCGTGGAGAACACTGGTGTTAATCACTACAGACAGTATCGATTAAAAATGCAAAGCCCACCTGGAGCGCAGGGACACTGGAGACGCATTGGAAGGCAAGAAGAGTGCGCACGTACAAATGTGCACACACGCACAACCAACCAGCGCTGCGTGTAAACAGTGTGACTGGACTGCAGGCTGTGTGCCCAGCTGCCTATGCCCCTTATCTCCTTTTACTCCTTTCTTGCTTTTTAATCTTACCTCACCCTGTCAATTTAATCTCTTTACCCTGTTGATATTGCCTTGACCTTTCTGCAGCCTGATGAGATTTTGGTTCATTTCCTTTCTTCTCTTCTCGTCTCTCGTTTCTCTTCCAGTTCACTTCTGTCGGCTCTCTTGGCTCAAGTGTGCCTGTTCTCCAAGCCAATAATCTTAATAATCTCACACTTCACTACGCAAACAGCCAAGCATATAACTGACTTCCATAAGATGGATGTCTTTGTTGCCAGCGTACTTTATCCTGTCAGACTGATAACAGACTGAACTGTGAAATACTGTGACTGAATGCAAGAAAAGGTTACTGAACAAACATGAAACATTAAAGTTTTATTTTAAAAGTATTGAGAGTGTGTGATAACTAAGTTAAGATAACTAAACTTTAGCGGGTGACTCAAAATGAAAGGTAAACAGTGTATTAATGAAATGATTAAATATTAAAGATCAATTACATCTCATTGCAGCTGCTGCTTAACTGAGTTTGAAAAATGCGATTAGACAATTGTATGAATCATTTCTATCAACATTCGCATTTATATATTGCATCACACACAAAACGGTTGGAGCCCACTTTAGTACATCAGTTTAGCACATCCATCATCCCCTGCATTAAAGAACTCCCACGTGAGCTAAAGCCCAGTTTAACAGACCTTAGATCTCTGCTGTCTGTCACTCACAACCAATACACTAAGCCAGGACAACCAGCTGTCGCACTGGAACCAAAGCTGACAGGCGGGTTCCCCACACACCAGCGCCCTGGCAGAAGCATCACTGTTAAATGTCATACACAGTGTCAGATGTTGTTCTCGGGACCTAGACACAATGAACAACCCAGCAGGCTGCCTCTTCACGCCTGCCCCCCCCCCCCCCCCACCCCCCCCCCCACCCCATCTTTTCATTTCCCCTTCACACACGCAAGCACAAACACACACACACACACTTTTTTTTAACTTCAACTAAACAATTCCAGAAAGGTCCCTAATTTCTCACCCTTATTCCTCCTGCACGGTGCAGGTGTGACCTTCTGTACTTCTGTACAATTGTGAACTTGTAGAGGCAGAGGCAATAAAGGGGGGGTGAGCCAGTGTGAATGTGACTCTGGAAATGGCTTCTGTTTCCAGCAGTGATTAGGCTTTGAAGCAGTGCACTTGACCACTAAACGCAGCGCCAGGCATGCTTTCCTTCTTCTCTCCTTCTCACACTCCCCTGCTCTTGCACGTACAAAGATTCCCGCTCTGTCAACATCCACGCATCGCACAGACGGCTGTGTGTGGATAATGAAGTTCCCCCCTCGGTTCGCCTCCGTTACTCCATTGTGGGAAGGCACAGCAGCGGCTCCACGGCACCGTGTGACAGACAACAAAGTGCCTGCACATAGACACGCTGACTGACTGCCTGGCTTACTGCTGCACGCGTCTACTCATGCAGCGAAACAGTCGTAGCACCTTGTCCTCTGACAGCAGACAAACACTTGTTCCCATGCGCTGACAAATCTGTTTCCCAGGGAAATGTGTAAAAGGGTCCTGGTGAAATTCTCACTTGTCTCAGGTGAGTTCATGCCATCAGTGCTTACCTCTCCGTCTTTGTCTTGTAGCTGTTTTGTTTTGCTGTGAACCCCCCTCTCCCACCCCCTCGGCTCCTTTTATTTCTCTCTCACAGACAAACACTGTTAAACACCGTCCATGTCAGTGCTTACCTTTGTCCTTTCTTTTTCTTCCGTGCCCACGCTTGCTTGAAAAAGTCCGCCTGGGTCAGCCACGCAGAGGGAACCAAGCTGGGCCAGCAGAGAGAGAGAGAGAGAGAGCGAGAGTGTGATGAGCAGATGCAGATAGGAGACACAAATGGAGGGGAAGATCTAGCAGTGTGCAAATTGGATGTTCAGAAGGAAGGAGGAAAGGAGGGAAGGTAGGAAAGAGGAGGTGGAAAAGGACGAAGGGAAAGGGAGGGGGGCAGCTCTCAACTGCACTGGTATGAATATGACGCAGAGGTAACAGTCAGAGCCATTTCTCCTCTTCTTTCTCCTCCAGCCTCATCCCTTCATACCCACCAAGGGAGAGGCGAGAGGGGGAGCGAGAGAGGGCACTGTATCCATGGCAACGGCAGAGCAGCAGTAGGTAGCAGTTAGGGAGTGTGTTGGGGCAGAGTGGTGTTCTTCTCTTTCTCTGTCTCTCGCTCACACGCAGACAAGCTCCCACGGATGTACCAGAGAACACGCTGTAGAGGAAACAGTGAGCAGCAGTGGGCTCATGAGAACATGACAGGTAAAGGGGAGCAGACTGTCAGGGTCCGTCGTGTCCCAGACACAGATGAACCACAAGTTATCTGCACCGTACATTCAAACTGGGAACCACCACCATGAAGCAAGTAACTTTGGAGTTTACGATTAAAATCAAAGCAGATACCTGTAGAAAAAAAAACAAAATCATCCCAGAATCACGTCCTCATTCACTAACATTCATCAGGAGCAATTTGTGGACTTGTATGTATGTACAAGAGGAGGAGGTGGGAATCAAACTACAGTTCTTTACATACGGAAGAAAACAAACTTAGATTATAAACATTTTTATACATTTGCTTTGTGTTGGTCTTGTTTTCTGTTGAACCTTCACACTCTTCAAAGGAAATGCAGCGAGGGACACGATTGATCAGTGAGATCATTAATTGCTGCCTCAGGGACGTGTGGATCAGAGCCAGACATGATGCAGCGCACAGAAACAAACGCACACTGCAGAGGTTGTGTTGCGTTACCTGGTGTGTCTGTTGTTTTGAAGCTGCTTGGCAACAAGATGCTTTCTCAGATTCACCATAATGAGCTTACTGAAGAGCTCCACCACACTGAGGAAGCCGCTGGACGTCGCAGAAAGGTTTAAACTTTGCAAATTGCAGCGAGGGAACAGAGCAGTTTTATTTCATATTTATACGTGGAACATAAGAAAGAGTAGATGATGGTCTTCTATTGTTGTAGCTGGGCTTACCTCTAATCCATTTCTACCTCTGGGACACAGGGAGTTGCCTGTGGGTTTTCTTTGCCATTCAGTAGCCCTCCTAATGAGGAGCACATCACCCCACTTCTGTATTTGACCCAGTTTAATCATTTGTGTATTAAACTCATCAGTCAATTGTCCAGTATGTCTCTTTGTCTTCGATAAATAAATACTCAAAGGTCTACTTGCCAACTTTCTCAGAAAGCATCAGCTTTTATTACTGTATTTAGAATTTGGCCTTGTGGAAAAAAGGCAGATGTTACATAAAGGCTGGAACTGGTGTATTTGATGAATGTGATCTTAATCTTTCTCCAGACTTCTACTGACTCCCAGAAAACTGCGGTAGATTAATAGCCAGATTCAGATGACTGAAGTATAGCGAGGAAGCATCTTTAAAACAGCAGTAATTTACACAGGTCGAATATTGAGAACATCTTACAGTTCAGACTTTCTACTGAACAGCGGCCACTGGTGGTAAAAAATATAATTATGGTGATATTAGACCAACCCTTGGTGCGATCACAAAATTGTGCCTTTTATTTATTTTAATTTAATTAAGACCTGGGGCGTATTTTACACAAGGCAAACAAGGAATATATATTTGCCTTATGCTATGAAAAGTATACATTGTAAATGCCATGATCGGTGATTTTCTGTACTACATCTAAATTCGAGAATAATGTATGAAAATTATCATCCTATACAACCAATAGTTTCTTGCTTTATGCGTTGTCTGAAGAACTACAACGAAGCGTGACCACGTGACCCTTTGACCGCCACCCCGTCACGGTGCGTCATTTTGCCGGGAATATTGGACCACGTGTTTCCTACCGGCGAGCTCGTTCCTCCGCTGAGCGATTCATTACTTTTCATTCCGAAACGAGCCGGGGCAGGGGATACTCGCAAGATGGCGGCGCGGTGGAGAGTAGGCGAGGAGACTTTAACTGCGTGCAATATGGATTTTTTCCCCTTGGACACACTAGACGAGGTAAAGGCTGCGGTTAGTACTGGGTCTCCCAACATTTAGCTTCATTGTTATTAGTTTCGCGTGTGTTTTACAACACTGGGCGGCGCGTGTTGTGTGCACTGCGCGGAAAAGTGACACGTGGATGCCACACTACTATCATTAGGCAAACTTGGCCAAAGTGTGTCCGTGGCTTTGTGGTCTTTAGCTGCATGGCTCACAGTTTGTGCACCTCCTGAACGTGTGTCTGCACGCGGTGGTGAAGCTGCTGGAGGGGTTAGCTCGGTGGCAGCGTTAGCCGGTGAGTGTAGCTCAGGCCGGCTAACGAACAGTCACAATTAAAGGTGCTCCGAACAAATTACGTGACAGTGTCGTACAGCTGTTGCGCGTTGACCCCGCGCGTGCGCTGATTGTATAAACTTTATATATATTCAGCATTTAAGCGGAGCCTGTTATGAGCAGATGCTGTGTCCGACACACGTGGCAACAAACACTACGAGGTACCAGTGAGTTGTGTACGTCGTTACTACTCGACAGCGGTGAACGTGGTTAATTTCGCCCTGGTGTAGTTCATAGGCTCGGTGCCAGCGCGCTGCGGTGGCGATGCACACAATGATGAAGCTCCTTCATGAACCCGCCATCGGATCCACTCCTTGGAGCTGTGCGCGTCTTCCCTGGCTGTGTTCACCGTGACGAGTTCTCAGATGAAACGCACATGTGTACTGTCGCATGTGGTGCGTCACATGTGTAGTTCATTCAGACATGCGCAGGAGGTTCCACGCACGCTTTTGTTATATTATCTATTTTGTAAATGGCTTTATCAACTATTTAGGCAGTATTTGTTACAACGTTGATCTTCATTAACCTGGGGAATCGTGATGTTCAATGTAACACAGCAGCTGGGATCCGGGCCTTGCTCCAGTTTGTTGTAGTGCAACACGTGGGCTAGTAGCCTCCCTTTGGACAGGGTGAGGCCAGGCTGCAACATGTCTGCGTCCATGTGTAGACACGTGGGTCTTTGTCGAAAAACTACTGTGTGTTTAGATGAAAATTCACAACGTTGGCTTTTATGTGTGCTGCACTGAGTGTACTTCTACATATTATTTAAGTCGGGAGTGTGATTATACACCAAGCGAGCTCATATCACACTGTACCAAACCACAACAATCACAACAAAACAAAAGTTTTAGATTGATAATTAAAGCAAAAAATAAAAATGTACTGTTACAAGATATGTGTGTTATTTAAAATAGTAGTTAGTTCAACCAGTAGTCTTGCGTTTGATCAAGCATAGCTGCGGGTGTGACCCACGTGTGGCTGCCTACAAATAGTTTTCACCTGAATCGTTTTTATGCCCCTCTAGGCTTCTGGACTGAACTCTGAAGAAACACTGGAAGTCCTGCAAAGTTGCATAGATCCCTCCATCCTTTCTATCTTTGAAGACATACCAACAATAGAGGTAAGATTCATATACTTAAATGGCAGGCGAGAACTTAAAAAAATAAAAAATAATAATTAATGAAGTTTTGACCTAATTTATGTTTAGGCTAAAGGACTAGATGATGAGAGCGAAGCCACGCTGCTCACTGCTCTGACAGAGATTCTTGACAATGTGGATGATGAGAACTTGTCCCCGTTTGACACACTGCCAGACTCTGACCTGCTGACTAATCAGAAGGGCAGGGAACACTCCCCGGTTAGTACCCAGCTGTCGTACAACTCTTCCACTACTTCTCTCATGTTTCTCAGATTCCTGCTTATCTGGTCTTTGAGCTTGGGGCAGAGAGAGCAAAAGACTCACTACTGTCCTATGTCGTTCTTAACAAGTGTTATTGCTCTTAGATGACTGTAAAAGCATTAATGCTCTTATCTTTTACTCTGTAGCTCAGGAAATTGCTGGGTCAGTCTCATTCCCCACCTGAAAAGGATTTGCTGTGTAGCTCAAGACCCTTATCAACTGGAAAGGTAATGTTTCCCGGACGTTGGCAGTTATATAAATAAGAGCAGACGGCCTTTATAATCTTTATAATTGTATTTGATTTATTTTCTCAGACTCTCCCCAGACTTCACCCAGACTCTCTCCAAAGGAGTGATGGGGAAGAAGAAGATGACAACTCCCTAACTCCAAGCCCAGTGAGGCACGATTCATCTCATGACCACGACCTCTTAGACTGGGAAGGTCTCAGCCTCCCTCTTCCGGTTAATTTTGAGCAGGGTGCTGAAGATGGCCTTTCAGTTAGTCTGGGGGACCTGGTCAGGCACATGCACCCATACTGTATGGCTATTTGCTTGGAGAATGATGATGTAGAGCAGATGTTACCTGAAGGAGGCATCTTGCTTGAGATTGTGGACCAGGCGGAGAATGGTGACCCCATTCTGGCCATCCCAGACTTGGAGCCCCCACTATCTCTGCCACTTAAAGAGCAGACTACAGAAAGCGATCAGAAAGTGTCCGATGACGCAAGCGAGGTGGCCTATGACAGTTCTGAGCATATAGTTGTTGATGATGAAGATGATATAACTGAGGCGCTAGTGAAGGCCTCGTCAACACCAGGATTGCATTCAGGTGCAAAGGATAAAATGATCACTAAGAAACCAAAGGAAGACATTAAAGAGAAATTCCCCTCTCGCAGGAAAAAGAAGAAATGTAAGGTAGAGCCCCAACCCGAGCCTATGGAAGGTAGGGTTCTTAGAAGTGGCAGAGTAAGAACACAGGAGGCAGCCCAAAAGCCCCCAAATAGGCCTGTAAAAGAAAAGCAGTCTAAAGTACCAAAGGTTCCTCTTGCTGCAACTCTAGGTTCTTTCCCTGAACGAGCAAAGGAAGTGAATTTGTGCCAAGCTAAAACTCCAATAGGAACTACCACTACAGCACTATTACCTGGCATGAACACACAAGCACCCACATCTATATCAAGCACACAGGACAAAGTTCTGTTGAATACTGGCCTGGAGAGTCAGTCTAGCTGTACACCCTCCACACACAACTCCCAGAAGCTTGTTGAACTACAGAAACAGGCTCCAGGCTCTGAGAAGCTGGAAGGCTCATCAGTGGCTCCTTTGGCTGTCCTGCCCCCACTGTCTTCAGAAAACCCTGCAGCTGCTCTTGGTCCCATAACACCTCAGATTGCACCATCTGTTGATAAAGCCCTACCTCCTGTGGCCCCATCAATCCCAGAACCGAAGCCCAAATTGCTCAGTTTAGCAGAATACCGACGGCTCCGACAGCAGAAAAAACCTGCTCCGATGGAAAAACAAGATGGCAACAGCACCAAGTGGCCCAGCCTTCAGGAGCTTCCTAAGGAGCTTCCCCCAATCCCCTGCCTGCCTGACCCCACAATCAAGGATCGACGACCCAGCACAACAAAGAAAGAAGTGGATGAGGTTAAACCTGCTTGGCAGCCAAGGGGACCGGCTGCACCACCGACACCTGAGGCACTGCTGGTGCCCCCAGCCTACATGGTTTCCTCATCTAGCAAAGTTTCAGCCTCTACCACTGTTCCCAAACCTCAGCAAACACCTTCCAAACCTTCTCCCCCCCAAAAGACTCCTGCCCCTAATTCGGTAGAAAAGTTGTCTGTACAACAAAATGCTACTGTTCAGCCTGTATCAACTACTGCACCTCAGAGCTCCAGGTCTCCAGTGTGTTCAAGAGAAGTCAGTCAGTTGAACTCTATATGTCACAAGTCTGCAGAAGTCCCAAAGAACTGTCCTCAAGCCCCAACAGAGGTGAAACCAACTGCTGCTAAGGTGTCTGTTCCCAGTGCCCCACAGAACACCACCGTTTCCCAGAGGGTGCCCGAAGCCACTGCTGCTACCTCATTAAATAAACCCACCACTTCTAATAGCAGGTCTTCAAAAACTACACTCAGTGTTACCCAGCTCAGCTCTTCTCCAGCTGCTCATCCTTCTGAATCCCTGAATCGGAAGGTAGAACCTGTTGTGCTTGAAACTAAAGAGAACTCCACTACATCACAGAAAAGGACAAAGAGCCCCACACAGGAGCTGATTGAGTCCTTCACCAGTGAGATGGGTAAGTGCCATGTTAAAGGTCATTACCACCATCCCTTTGAGGGCATGGCTGGTGTTACTGACCATGTAGACTGAATACATAGTGGTTACAAATTCGAATTGTGCATCTTTGGTAGATAATCATACATGATGTATAATAATGTTGCAGGTATTGAAGCTGCTGACCTGACCAGCCTGCTGGAGCAGTTTGAGGAAACTCAAGGTAATGATTCAACTTTTACTTACTGGCAGTAGTTTATTAGAACTAACATTTTGTTGACTACTTCAAAACCTGGGTAAAGTCATAGTATTGGTTTTCCTGGTGGTGCAGTGGAAGTTAGCTACATTGCAGCACTATCTAGGGTTCGTGGGAAGAGGACTTAGGATGGCGTGTACTGATATAAGGCACTTCACTGAAACTCACTGCTGTTGTGCGTAGGGAGTGGATTCCCTTGCTGAGCGAGGACCATCTTGGTTCATAGTCCATCAAGTGACCTATGGAACAGGCATTAAAATTTTCATATGAACCTGGAGCTTATCTGATCCACACACAAAGCCTGTTTAAGTGTCTGATGGCAGGATTTTGGTTACTGAAGCACTGAAACATTTCCCTTTTATGAGATGGTTGCTGCAGGGGGCAGAAAAGCTGCTTTTGTGCTCTTGTCTACTCAGCTGCTGGAATTTTGCCCTGTCCGCAAATCCCTTTAACTCTCGGCCTGCTGTCTTTGTTAGTGCAGATGTACAGTCCCCAACTCCAACAAGTGCTTGGTGTTACCCAACTGTATGGTTGAAGTAGTTGCTGACCATGTAGTGGAATAAGAATTGTTCACAACACTTACACTTTTGTCCATATAATATTAAATTTCTTGTTTTCGCTTTGTCAGTTTCATCTGTTACTTGTGTTAATAAGTGTACTTGCTTCTTCCTTCAGCCAAAGAGGAGCAATGTGTGCCGGAGGTCTCTGGTAGAGCAGCAGCTGTAGGAAACTCGAGGTGAGTTACCCTACAGCCCTCAAGCTGCTCTGTGCAAGTTACTGTTTGCTCTGCGTGTGAAGGAGACACGTGTCCACTTTTTGCCAAGACCTACCGCAAACCTTGCCGTCGTCTGGCCACAATAATGGCTCCACCGCCATTGAAATTTTGTAGTCTACCTTGCTGATTTTGTCAAACTTCGATCCGTTTTAAGCCAAAGACAGACTTGGGTCCAAGCTGCAATGTTCACCACTGATAAACTAATTCTCTCATGTGTGCCTCCTTTGCAGTTTCGAATTGGCTCCCGAGAAAACGATTGTGGAGCGTGTGAGAGTTAACCATCTCTCAAGTAGTGCAGGTAATTCAAAGAGTGGTCCTTTAATATAGTACAAGTTAAGATGGCAGGTAACTAAAACTTAAGGCTTTTATAATTATAGAAGGGAACTTGTGTACGACCACTGTTGGCTAATAAAGTTAATAGTATTTGATATGACCCTTGTTCTTAAATGTTATTGTGGAACACCTTTTGTCTCTGCCACAGATTTGACTCCTCCAGCCACTCCTCCCCACCAGATGTGGAAACCTCTGGCTCCAGTGGCTCTGCTAGGAAAGAGCAAGGCCACTGAGACCAGCAAGCTGAATTCTTCCAAGGCTATTCAGATAGAACCCCGGCCACTGCCCTCAGGCCGGTCCCGCACTAAACCCACTCTTGCTGGTGCTACCATAGCGCCTCACCTAGCATGCATGGACCATGACTATTGCCTCCCCAACAGAAGTTCTGCTGGAGACCCAGGCAAGCGTTTGAATGTCAAACCGCAGTCCTTTATCACAATTAAACCTATTCAACCACAGACTCCCCCTGCTGTCCTGGCATCACCTGCCAAGGCACAACCTGCAGTTACAGCACAACATTTTCCACTGACGAAGCCCCTGGAGCACAGAACTGATGGCATGGAAAGGAATTCTGTTCTGGAAACTCCTGATGCTTCTCCTGCTCGACCGGACAGTGAATCCACTGTTAAAGAAGAGAGCCCAAGGAGAAGACCGTCTGGGAGGTCGTACCATCGGCCTGCTGCTTCACATGCACCCAGACCTGGAGCCCGATCTAGAAAAAGATCCCATCGATCTTCCAGCCCTGAGTTCAGCGATTCCGAGTCAGACTCCCATTCCTCTAGATCACGCTCACCATCAAAGAAAAGGTTTAAATTTCTGTCGACATCTGCTTGATGCAGCACATTAGGATCTCTGGAGTCTCGTTTTCTCAGCGCCTTACTGGCTTTCCTTCTTTGTCCTCTCTAGATATCGTCCTCGTCTCTCGGAAAGCAGCTCCAGCTCCTCGTCTCGTTCCTCGTCACGTTCCTCTCCTTCTGTGTCCCGGTCTCCTCCCAGAAGACGGAGGTACTCGTACTCTTCCTCTCGTTCTGGCTCATGGAGTCGCTCCAGGTCACGATCTCGATCCCCTGATAGGCGAGCACAGTGGAGTGGAAGCAGAAGACTGCACAGGTGCAGTATATTAATTATGCTTATTTGCCTGGTACTTGTTAGTAGTTTAACACCTTAATGGGACAAAAAATGTTTTATCTGGTCTTTCTCAGTCCCTCATATAATCCTGGATATGGTCACTGTGCGAAGATAGATTGTGAGGCGTCGAGAAGGTGCAAGGAGAAAGCCATTGTAAGTACATTTTAACTGAGGTTACAGGCTTGTAATGATGACACAGTGGATTGTTTTAATCTTTGGACTGTTTTTCTCAGGAGGAGCGCAGAGTTGTTTATGTTGGTCGAATTCGGGGTACGATGACTCAGAAAGAGCTCAGGGAGCGTTTCTCGTTATTTGGTGAGATTGAAGACTGCACCCTTCACTTTAGAGACCATGGGTAAGTACACGAACTGCAGGATTGTTCATTTTCAGGGTTTGCCTTTTAATTGAAACAAATTGCACTGTCTTTGAACCTTTTTGGTCATCTCTGTGACCTTTTAGGCCAAGCTACAGTGCTACAGCAAAGGCTTGTTCATAACTGGGGCCTCCTGGCAACACACCCAGGTTGCCCTTTTAAAAGCAAGCCACAGCTCAAAACTGTAAAAGTCCATATGGTCCTGACCCCTGCCAAACTGAATACACACTGACGTTTTCATTGTGTTGCAGGGACAACTATGGATTTGTGACCTATTACAACACCAACCATGCTTTCACTGCTATTGAAAATGGAAGCAAACTGCGCAAGCCTGATGAACTACCATTTGATCTTTGTTTTGGTGGGAGAAGACAGTTCTGCAAGACCAACTATTCTGACTTGGGTACGAATTTCTGTAAAGTGGCACATTGTAGAACTTTAAGCACTAGATTTGACCAGTTTTAACTGTTCCAAATTTGACTTTGGGACAGGGATGTGCTGCTGTTTCTCACATTCGAATATTGCATTTCACTTTTCAGATTCAAGCAGAGGGTACGATCCATTTCCTGCAAAAGGGAAGTTTAATGCACTCGACTTCGACACTTTATTGAAGCAGGCACAGCAGAAACTGAAGAGGTAACAAGAGGCCTGCTACAGGAAGAAGCTGACACTTACCTCAGGGCCAACTGGCTCCACCTGCAACACTGTCTTTATGTTTTGTTGCATTAGTTTTTGTTGTTGTTTTGTTTCTGCAAGCTAACACCTTCTATTGAAGTGAAAATTTGTAATGAAAGTAGTAAAAGAAGTTTAAAAAAAGAAATAAGTGAAATTAAATTTTTTTAAAGTTTATTTAAATGTGAAATCAAGTTTAAATGGTATGGAGAGTCTTTTTAAGAGGATAAATAAGTGGAATAGGATTATTGGGAGGGAATGTAATGCATGTAAATGTACTACAAACCTAAATAAAAGAAAATGCAACTAAATGTGCTTGCAACTTGTATTTTTGTTTAGTTTTGATTACATCTTAAAAGAAGTTAACTGTCAGAAGTCTTTTTGTAAGTAACGACATCTAGGGCTCTGGTACTGGGCCCATCATGGTAAATGGCATGAAATGCTGGCTGTCTGCTAATGTTAGTGGTAATTGCACAAAACTAAAGACTAGCCACTCATTTAACAAGCGTCTAGTTACTCTTAATGTGTTGGGTGTGCTGACTATAATTTATCGAGTTTAGTCTAGGGAATAAGTAGAGGTCCGTAGGAGACAGCTGTTGTAGACCAGGTGTTCACGCTGATTGCTCTGCTACTATTCATAGTTACGCAGGATTTAATACAAATGTTTTTTGCGTGTATTCAGGGAAAATGTCACATCACCTGTACTTGATTAAGTATAGTTGAACTGTGCAACACCTGTGCCTTAAATATGTCGTTGAGGGAACTGGCGCAAGAAAGCACGCACTACTGCGCAGTTTACTGTCCGTTCCGGGTAATTACACTGCAGCACAAGGGAGAATGTTTGGCTGCTCTAGAACAAAGCGTGTATATATAATGCTGACGGGACCAGGCCGTGACAAATGTGCAGCACCTCCCCGCTGTTTGAACGTAGCGTTGGAGATTAGCTGCATTCCTAATATGGACTGGAATCTCAAGAGTGTAGAAAGCTGCTGAGATAGTCAACACAATCACAGAGCGGCGCCTCATCAGACAAACACGTTAAAGAAGTCTGCGAATAATTATAAACCTGCCTTGTTGATAAATTAGCACAACTCTAAACGTTCAAGTTCAACAAATATGAATACACCAATAAGTTATTTATTGTCATAGTTACACAACTGTGCCGTTTAATTATTTATATAATGTGTGCAATAGTGGATGCACTCAATACATTTTATAACACAAAACGATTTTCTTTTAAAAGCATGTTATTTAACCCTTTGTTATGGCGAACTTGTGCTGGTGTTTAGCATTGCGGAGTCGGAATGTTAGCTATCTTTTCGTCGTGAGCACATCTTTGTGGTGTTTTGTCACGCAGATCCAGATCTGACTGGTTTAATCTAGTTTCAGGAGCATGCGCACTCCGTGTAAACAGGAAGAAAAACCAGGGCAAAGCCTCCATAAAGAAAAGAAAATGATCGGACAAAAGCGTACGGACGTGTTTTTCGTTATCTATTAAGCGACGCGGATGTTTTCCCATAGCACAAAGTAGCATTGTCGAATGTATCTCGTAGAAGAATTTGCTGAGAGTTTGAGACATTTCTTGGAGTCGTACTAATTGTAACGCCAGCTAACGTCAACGTTGAGCAGAGGGCGACGCGAGTTATTTCCTGCGGGGTTTTTTTTCTTTGCTTGGATCGTTTGCTTGTTGAGCCACATTTCAGACCAGCTGCTTTCTGGACTGTTTTGAATTCGGTGGCTTTACACTGAGCGGAACCGCCAACAATGGTTCAGAAAGAGAAGACACCGGAGACGCCTGCAGTGGACGGCGAGCCGAGCCCCAGCCCTGTCTCCGGAGAGGCTTGTGCCGAGGCCCCCGGCCCTGTGGAAGAGTCCGGCATCGGAGTGGAGCCACAAGGACTCAGGAAATTCATTAGTGGAGTCGTGGAAGGTAATTGTGAGCATAGCACAAACACGATGCACGTTGACGCTCCACCCAGTTACACAGTTCATGCAGATATGTAGGTCAAGCAGCTGCTGCAGTCCTGCTTCCTGCCGAAATGCTAATTGATGTCGGCCTTTAGGTTAGTTTACCGTGTGATAACTATCCAGCCGCAGAGTCTTATTTGCATTATTAAATATAGACATTTAATTCAAGTTTTTTTTATTGTCGATTGATTTTGGTCGCTTTCAAGTAAACTACCACTGAGGGGTGACACAGACTGAGTTAATCATTATGTTCTTTGTTGTTGTTGTTGTTGTTTGTGTCATTTGGGCCTTGACAGTTAATAGGCAAATAGCTCATCCCACATCTACAGGCAATACTTAGCGGTTTCAATGAAACGGCTCAATATACACAGGAGGGATTATTGCACACTGCTAAAAAAATGAAACGTGTTATTTGCTTACGCAGGCTTTTATGGTCGACCGTGGACAATGGAGCAGAGGAAAGAATTGTTCAGGAGGTACAGTGAACCACTGGATTAATTAAACATGCGTGTTGATCGCGTTTATAATTGTAATTTGATCGTTTGAGTTGTTACACTGGGTTTGTTCAACATTGTATTTCACAGGCAGCAGAAGTGGGGACTAAATACATACCTTTATGCGCCAAAAGATGACTACAAACACAGAATGTTCTGGAGAGAGCTGTATTCGGTGGAGGAAGCAGGTGACTGTCCAAAACACAATGGAGATCATTTTAGCTGAATTAAAGAAACCAGTGTGTCAGAGAACTTGTACAATTTAAGTGCTGCACTGTTATTAAAGCACATTATTTGCATCATCATTTAGTGAATGGTTTCTTTTTCCATGCGTCTCTTAGAGCAACTTATGACTTTAATTAGTGCTGCTAAGGAGCATGGGATAGAGTTCATCTATGCCATTTCCCCTGGACTGGACATCACCTTCTCTAATCAGAAAGAGGTTTCTGCACTTAAGAGGAAACTAGATCAGGTATTTTAACATTTTAGTAGCAGTAGCGTGTTAAACATCATTGTTTGTTCTTTGCCGCTTGCACTTTGAATGTTTTTGTTACCGTCTCATTTCAATCCCTCTTTCTCCTCTTCAGGTTACTCACTTTGGCTGCAAGTCATTTGCCTTACTTTTTGATGATATTGACCACAACATGTGCCCTGCTGACAAAGAAGTATTCAGCTCATTTGCACATGCTCAAGTTTCCATCACTAATGAAATATACCAGTACCTGGGAGAACCCGAAACGTTCCTTTTCTGTCCTACAGGTACAGTCCTATGTCTCAATCCTTTGCATATTGTACTCACTTGTCTGATCTGCTTTTTGTTTATTTGCTTATTCATTTTTTTTGTGCCAAAAACGCAGAGTACTGTGGGACATTCTGCTACCCAAATGTACCACAGTCGCCATACCTCCACACAGTAGGAGAAAAGCTGCTGCCTAGCATTGATGTGCTGTGGACAGGTGAGTTCAGTTCTGACTCAAGCATTCTGCAATAGATTTAACAAAAAGAAAAAGCAAATTACATTAGCTTTCTTTTCTGCAGGTCCCAAAGTGGTGTCCAAAGATATCACAGTTGAGTCTATTGAGGAGGTGTCAAAAATCCTCAAAAGGGCTCCGGTCATTTGGGATAATATTCACGCCAACGATTATGACCAAAAAAGGCTTTTCTTGGGTCCATACAAGGGACGCTCCACAGAGCTCATTCCAAGGCTGAAAGGAGTCCTCACCAACCCAAACTGCGAGTTTGAGTCCAACTTTGTAGCAATTCACACTCTGGCTACCTGGTACAAGTCTAATATGAATGGTGTGCGTAAGGATGTAGTCATGAGTAAGTATGAGTCAAAACGTTTTAGTAGAGAATATAGTGTGTTCTGTCTGTAGACAATTATGGTTTGTCATGTCACACTGGCAGTGGTTTCATTTTTTTTACTTTTCTCCATGTTTCCAGCGGATGGTGAGGACACCACCGTGTCAATCCAGATCAAGTTAGAGAATGAAGGAAGTGATGAAGAACTGGAGACAGACATGCTCTACAGCCCCCAGCTTGCTCTAAAGCTGGCTCTTTCAGAATGGCTTGGGGAATTTTGTGTGCCTCATCAATACAACAGTAAGAACTCGCATTATAATATCTTTATGCTAATCATGTTTCTGTCATCTTAAATTACAATAGAATAATCGCGTGGTAAGCCTAGATTGAGAATGATTGTGAAAACTAGGTGGCTTGAGCTCTTCTGTCTTTCAGGCCGACAGGTGCCTCAGAGTGGTGCCAAAAGCACAGCCCATGATGTCTCATCGATTGCTGCTCCCTCTCTCTGCTCCTCAACAACAGTCACAACTGTGTTCCAGCAACCGATCATGTCTCCAGCTATTCCACCTCTCTGTCTGGATCCCCTCACACACCCCATGGCAAAACAATCTCCTGAGGTAGAGGAGGTGAGGTTTTTATTACAGTAAAAAAAAATCCTCAAATTGATTATTTGATGTTATTTTAATTGTTGCTGTTTTCCATACCTTGTGCTCAAGCTCTTGGCCTCCAGTTGTGATTCATCACAATTAATAAGTATTTATATTTATGTATTCCTGTGCAGGTGGATGAGGAGAAGAAAGATTTAGACGAAGAGCCCATGGAGATGGTGGTTGAAAAGCAGGATGAACCAGAGCCTGAAGCTGAGGCTGACGCAGAGGAGAAACATGTAGTAGTTGACAAAATGGCTGAGGACCTGAGGCCTATGGACACAGACAAGGAAAGTCTTGCAGAGTCAAAGTCCCCAGAAGAACCACTGCAGGAGGATTCTGGTAGTGATATTGCCCCTATGCAGACAGATGATCAGCTGAAACAGGTGCTGCAAACATTTGTGAGTTGTTTTTTTTTGGTCTTACATCCGAATTATTGGGGGCGGGACAAGTCACAAAATCCCATTAATACTAAAACCAATACTGTGTGTTTTCAGGATGTGTTTGTGCCAGGGCCCAACGAGAAGCCCCTTTTCACTGCAGAGCCCCTCACACTGGATGACTTGTGCTTGTTGGCAGAGCTCTTCTACCTGCCTTATGAACACGGCCCCAAGGCCATGCAGATGTTAAAGGAATTCAACTGGCTACGAGCCAACAGCAGCGTCGTCAGTGTCAACTGCAAAAGAAAGGAAAGCGAAAAGGTGGATAAACGTTCGTCATAACACACATGCTGGTTTGGAGTTGGTAGAAATGGTTTATAGGAAAGAAATTGTCTATAAACCTCCCTGAGACAGTGTTGGCTGCTGAAAACAAAATGGTGGATGTGTACTACCCATACTGGCCATCAGGTGGTGTAGTCATGATAGGAAATGGAGTGTGCTTGCACTGCATGTGCCTAATAAAACATGTGCCTCTTTGACAGGAAGGCATGTGGACATATGAAAGTACAAATAGTTCAGGTGTAAATATGCATGTGATTCAACATATCCTCTTCAAGAACTAAATCCCACCTGTGCTTTTCTTACCCTAACAAGTCTATGTGTCCATTTTGCAGTATGGCCTATTGCATATGAAATTGGGTCAGCGCTGTCCTTTTCAACATTGTTTCTGATTGCACACAGGTTGCAGAATGGAAATTGAGGGCAGACAGGTTTGAAGAAATGTGCTGCTCAGTCATCCAGATGTTCACACGTCTGTCCAATACAGCCAACCGCACCATCCTGTACGACCTCTACCCCTACATCTGGGACATCAAGAGCATCATTTCTATGGTCAAGTCTTTTGTTCAGTGGCTAGGTATGTATGAGAGGAACACATGGTGCCTGCCTTTAGACACCATTAGCACAGCAAGTTTGCTCAAGCCTGGTAATCCTGACATGACTGATAGACATTTACACACAAATCTCTGAATCAAACATAAGGCACATTAATTGATGCCTAAGTGCATGGATTATTTTGTAGTCCAGTGCTTTACAGGTAAATGCAACAAATAATTGTTGTACAAATGTTCAGTGTAACATATCTAAATTTTATTCACGTATATTCATCAGAAAAGAGGTGTAAAGCTTTTAAAGAACTTGGCCACCCCTTACACAGAGTGAGGATAAGAGTAGTGGCTAACACTAGTATTTAATAATTTATTATGGTTGATCGTCTTGGCTGACATAGGGCCAAGCGCATCCCTTTGATAGTAAAAGTTGAGTGAATTTTTATCAGTTTTCACCTGACTGAATGCCGCTTGCATGGCTAGCACTGTCCCAGATTATTTCAGGACAAGCTGCTCCATCTCAGTGGTATCTAAACTGGGTCTCTGTGGCAAACGTCCCAACAGGGTTACTGCTGCTTGCTGTGTATCCAGTAACATCACGGCTGCATTCCCACACAGACACACTGGCTTCCATCTCTCTGTCTGTGGGGATGGGCACCGGGGGGGAAGATCCCACCCCCCTCCTCCATGCCCTAGCGCGCACGCGAGCTTGGAGAGCAAGTTGACTGGCTGATGGTGGAAGGCCATTCTGGTGCATAAACTAAATGTAGAGTAACTGAATGGGTCTCTGTGGTTGAGATGTTTTCTAACACAAACCATGTGAAAACAAATGACAGGAAGTTTACTGTTGCTAAGTAGTCAATAAAACGAGGCCACCAGTGCATTTTAATCTTCTGAATCACTCGCTCAATCTGTATCAGGGTGGGAACCATCACCCTCTCTAAAAGAGGGTATTCTTTCTTTTCTGCTCTCCTCTCACTCTCTTTCATCCTTGTAGATGGTGTCCTCTGATGCAGTTTGAGTAAAATTAAGCCTTGTCATATCACTTTTTGGAATAATCTGAAGCACCAGCATGGCCTATAGGTTACTCCCTGTAACCCAGTTTCATTCACAGGTTTCTGTCCTGTCCGGCTGTATGGTAAATCTGAGGACTCTAGCCCATAGTACACAGCAGGCAGCATACCCACATTGGCAAATCCACGTAACAAACCCACACGACTGGCTTCATCGAAAACATAGTGTTCTGTTAAAAACATTAATGCCTAAATAGAGTGTATCTGAACATTCCTAATAACTGCAGTGTCAAAAGGCAAAACTCCTGCTGCCATCAGGAAGTTCTTACATTCATCCTCATGTTTTCCCTCACAATAGAAGCTGTGCAGCCGGCACTTAGTCACAGCCTCCCTGGTTATTGTACTGAAAACACTTACTAATTACTATTTTCTACTGTTTTCTCCCTTCACTATGTACAGATGGAAGAATCCACAGTACAAGTTTCTACTGCTATTGGATCGACAGTGGCCGATGTATGCACAGTGCAAACATTGTCTCTTTCTTCTATTCATGTTTTAAAAGGATTTTTGTCATTAAAGAAAGATTTAGATTCATAACTGTAAAATATTGATATGGAGGAAAGGCAGCAGCCCTCTGGATGAAGTCACATTTTGCGCAGCGATTTAGCTTTGAATCCAGGGTGTTAACTTCCAAAATTTTCTCTTTGGCAGATTCTCTCTAACTTGTTTTTTTGTTTCTATCAGTAGGCCTATAGAAATGGCTCAGACCAGCCTGATGCACCTACTCAGGGGAATTTACTTGTGTTTGAATTATATAGAAATATATGAATTTTGCCCCACTGAGGGATGTTTGTGACTGTATTTATCAACTGTATACATCATTACAGTCCCATTACAGTATGTTGGTTGGACCTTGCAAGAGTGCAGCCCTAAGGCAGTGCAGTCTGAGTAATTCAGGTGCAAACCGACCACTGTGGATTGTTATTTTGGGGGGTAAGCAAGTTTTGAATTCCTTCCCGTGGGTGCATCTGCATGCTGTGTTGTGTCAGATCGTCAGAGGAACTGTTTTAGACATCAGGGTGAGGCTAGTATGTTAGGGGTCCTGCCCGCGCGCTGCATTTGTCTGGTCACATGACAGGGCTCCTTGTCAACCAGGGTTAGACTTTGTTAGCAGCGGTGCTATTGTGTACTGCTACGGAGACCACGGGCGCTTCACAAAACCACTGCTGTTCATGCTTTATGTTTAATCAATTTGGTTCTGTGTGATAGTGGTTATTAACGGGAAGCTGGGAGCCCCTTTAAACCAGAGAACGCAACTAATGCCTCCTATTGATCGGTCTTCCCGATTTGATGACTCATGCTCTCCAGTCATGTGACAAGGCAGATGAAATGAGGATGTGACTTCACATGAGGTGCTGAGATCAGTGGGGTGATGGCAGCTGAAGCTTATTTTTCATAAATAGTATGGGCTGCGCTTCTGATAGCCAGTGTAATATTTATGAAGTTAGTCAGCATTTTTATTAGGAACTGCTGAATGGAAACGTCAAAGGCGCAGATCTGCACTGCATTCTGTTCTTATATTTGGGGCGTGTGCATTTCTGTGCAATGAAATTAGGTCCTTATACCTACATACTTTATATTACATGGAGCAGTTTGACATTGTATTGACAGCTCTTAAAGTTTGTGGGTGTTATGAGTTAATTGATTTCGTGGACCAGTTTCCTAAATATGTTTAAGCTTTAGTTGCTTGAGCCCCATTCTTATTCTAAAATATTTACTCTGGATATACGTAATCTATTCTAAATTAGTTCCTTTTGATGTTTTAATGGTTAAAACAAAAAACCATACGTCTATTGATTATGCTATTAGATACTTATGACCCCCTTCCTCCCCATCTCCCCACTGCCTTCGTTTGTGTCGGAGAGCCCCATCCTGTGGTAACACTGTCCGCTTGGCTCTGCTCCTAACAGGGTGTCGTAGTCAGTCCTCAGCACAATTCCTTAGAGGAGACCAAGAGCCCTGGGCCTTTAGGGGAGGTCTAGCAGGAGAGTTCCAGGTATCTAATGCACTGAATTTACAGCAATCAAATGGAAAAAAGCGTGTTGTTAGTGAAGAAGACGCTGGTAATATTTGCGTACGTTTGAAGGCCTTTGGTCTGTCGAAGGTGAGCTGATTGTAAGGGGTTGAACTATACAACATCTTAGTTCCGTCCCCTTAATTTATTGTGCAAACAAATTGACATCTTTGTATCATTTCAGGATATTAGTCTGTGTGACCGCAATGGGTGACCTGAAACCCATCCTGATTCACAAGTTACAGCCAATGCTTTGCATGGCATTCTCTAATAAATTGATATTTTAGTTTCTTTCAGCAACTGCACAAGGAGATGCTGCTTTCCCCTGGCGCACGCAGCGCAAGCGAGCATGGCTAGGTTTTATTTTCATGACATCTCATTTCTTTGCAGGAAAGCACAGCGCACAATTTACCAAGCCAGCTCTTGCAAGTGCACGCGCAAGCATTGCAGCGCCAGCGAGTACGCAAGCATGTCTGCAATGGGAGAACTCCATGATCAAACCCACCTGTCCAACCTGAAGTAGTGTCTCCATCCTTAGTCACAGGATTAATAATGGCAACTGATAAGCTATTGACTGACTCGGCTCACATTTAATTTACCTCATTGGTTTTTTCCTGGAGTTCTTTCTGTTCCTCTGCGCCAGCATCATTATTTTTCTCAACAGGAGGGTCCTGCGCAGCGAAATATTGCGATGTCATACAAAAGGGAAAGGAGCATCTCCTTTAGCCAGTAAAACCTTAGTCAGACCAAAATACCACCGTTTTGTTATTTGCAAAGCAGCTTTGTCCTTGTTGTGCCATGTTCCTTTGAAAAAAATGGGAGAGATGTGATGTTTGCTCTCGTTGTCCACTATTGGATCAACAAGATACATTTTTTATAAAAATTAAAACAACAACTTCACAATTCAAAGCAGTTTGTTCACTTGTAATTTTCTTTTGGTTCGATAGTGGTACAACTGTAGCAAATGCACAGTGACGCAGTCACAACACAGCACCTGGTCTCAGTGAAACTAAACCTCTTTTTTGATACCCACAGAGATTGTTGCCAATAGATGGGGCAAACGATCTTTTCTACCAGCCTCCACCTTCATTGCCAACCTCCAAAATATACACCATAAGGCCATACTTTCCCAAAGATGAGGTAAGACATTGTTTATGTATTTATTTATGATAATCTCCCTTTTTTCCCTCACAATTTTCAAAGCAATTAATAATCTTAAACAAAATGGGTTCAATGGTCAGGTTGTGTTGCAACTATTTCCCAGCAGATATGGGCTAGTTGAACTGGGAATGTCACATGTTTACAACTGTTACAAAAAGTGTTCTTCTTTTTGCAGTCTGCCATTTATAAAATCTGTAAAGAAATGTACTGTGAAGGAATGGAGGATGTACCTTTCACAGATGATGACCTTAATCTCATAGGAGACAGGTAAAACCTGATTCATGTAAAATCCACCCAGACTTTTCTTTGGACTTTTAATGAACATTGCTGACAAAGACTTATTGTTTGTTCATAGGCTAGTAGGAGGTCTCCTGACACTAAGTTCAGACTATGGATTTGTGCTGGAGGATGATGAGGGGATTTGCGGCTATGCTCTTGGTACCGTGGACGTCAAGCCTTTCGTTAAGAAATGCAAATTGAACTGGATTCCTTTCATGCAAGAGAAGTACCACAAACCCGATGGCCAAAAAGACCTCTCAGAGCCTGAGGTAGGGTCTTCTCTTAACATCAATCGTACAGCATACAGTTCTCCTGTTGTGGAGACTTACTTTGTCAAACCTGTTTTTTGTTGTGGCAGAAGATGATGCTAAGTTTCCACGAAGAGGAGGAGGGTCTTCCAGATTCCTTCCTTTCCAACTTTCCTTCTCTCATCAAGGTGGACATTCATGCCAAGGTCACTGACCCCAGTGTGGCTAAAAGCATGATGGGATGTCTTCTATCTTCTCTTAAGGCCAATGGTAGGTGTCAGCTGGCTTTAGTTATGACAACAGTGTTCACTGATGCTTCGTATTAGTCTTAGGGGTCCTTGTGACACTGAGACACAGGCCACACGAGGATTCAGAGTATTTTTTTACTGACATCATTGTTTTCCTCTGTGATTTCCAGGGTCCCATGGTGCATTCTGTAAAGTCCGTCAAACTGATAAGAGAATGTTGGACTTTTATAGTAAGCTGGGATGTTTTGAAGTGGCCAAAATGGAAGGTTTTCCCAAAGATGTCATCATTATGGGACGCAGCCTATGAAGAAAATGTCCCTGACAATAAAAACTCAAGCAAGTCGACACAGTTTTAACATGTTTGCTACCTTCATAAGGAACACCTTGATGATTTTATACTACATAACATCTGGGATAGCCCCGGGCAGACCTATTTTTAGGAATTGTGTAGAGAAGCACAACAGACGCATACGGACTCCCGGCGCTGCCCTTAGATGATATGACTCCGTTGGACTGAGCAGATCTGAAGCTCAAAGGCAAAGGGGGTATAGTCATTTGATTTGAGCCATCATGGGAGAGTGGCACTTCATTCAGCATTACATCTGGGCTCCCACTCCTATACCTCCAAAAGGCAGGGAAAGGTTATTCCATAAGGCTTTTCTGGTTTAATGAAAACTGCCCACATGCCCTAACACAAAGTGTCTGTATCTGAAATGAAGGCAGAGTTGTGAAAGTTGTGAAGTACGGCCTGTGTCCCAGGTACTGTTTCACTACCCCCACATCCTGCTTTTCGAATGACGATTTAGAAATAACATAGCTGTCAACAGAAGTAGGACACCTTTGTACAGGATGTGAAGTGTAACGTGAGAGTTTGCTTTTCATCGTCACATCATGGTATTTCCAGCTACTTCACAATAGACTTGGAGAAAGAGCCCTTTATGTGGGGTGTTTCGTACAAAAAGGATTTGAAATACTGGGTCTGCAAACACAAGGGAAGAGTAGCTTAAGGATTTATGAAACCCGTAAACAGAGGAATCGCTGTAATAGACTGTACCACAACAAGAAATTCTGTTCAAATAGAAACCTTTTCACAAGCATATGAGCATTAATCTAATTCAGGCTATTTTTCTGTTTTAATAATGCATTACTTTTAGTCTTTCATGCAAGAAAGGTTTAGTGCAAAATTTTATTCAGACCTGAAATCTGAGCACAAAAAAGTTGACTGATAAGATTAACACTGTCAGAGAAAGCTCAGACTTTCTATCCGAGCTCTGTAAAATACATTGATTAAATGTTAAGGGAATGTTACATTTTCCTCTATACGTTTGTGTAACTTGTTAAAATGTTATGTAAAACTGATTATGATAGTCTAGAAAATCTAGATTTAAACCAACATTTTCTGAATGCAGCACCCAGTGGGACCAAAATGCTGCAATTCTGATCTTCTGTAGAAAAGGGTTAGCGTCTTGTTAAGTAAAGGCTTAATAACGAGAGTTAAAAGCTGCTAGGTTTTCCTTAAGCATCTTTCGTCGTTTAGGACTAAGTCAACAGGTAATCTGAAGAACAGTTTCAGATATGTGGTGCTTAAAGTTAATTGGTACTTGCGACTCATCGATTTACATCTGACATCTCTACCTGCTTTGTTTCAACACTGCACACTCTTGAATGTCCTCTCTGTTGAGCCTGGGGCAAGCACTAAGAATCCTGTCACCAAAGTGGTACTGGCTCCCACACGGATGTGGGAAGCAGATATTCCTAGGCCTTTTAGTATCTGCCCATTGAATGTTTTCTATTCTGATGCATTTCATATTTGTTTTTGTAAATTTATATAGCTGAATACAACGCACTTTGACTGTAGATAGGTGTGATCTGTTGGTTACATGAGGATCCTCAGTTGCTCTCCTGTAGCTGCCTGCCAATGTGATGTTTTGATACTGTGTACATTCATAATGTGCATGAGGTGTATTGGAATTGCTGTGGCAGTCTTTAGAAAAAAAAGCTAAGCTTATGTTACGCTGCATAGAGGATGAAGCATGCTACCCACCTCTGTGAGCATAATACTGTAGTATGTAGACAGCTTGTTAACACTGTCGGTTATAAGTGTTGTTTTCTATAGCTTTATTGAAACTGTGGCCGGCGTTCTGTTTTTTTTTTTTATAACGGAAACAAAATGCTGCTGTTATGCCCTGTTGTGTCTGAAACCGATCAGCTTTTTTTTTTTGTTTGCTAAATCGACAGCAGAAATTTCACACTTGTTTCAAAAGGCTAATTTCAGCAGGTTTGCGATGCTCTAACGTTGTCCTCTGCTCACGGGGTTTGATGAAGCAAGTAGTGACTGAGAGAAAGCGCTTGTTCATTTTGATTTGGGGGGGATCATGGAAGTGTACAGTTTGTATGTATGATGTATAAGTTGAACAATTAATAAACTATAATATGTCACTTTGGTGCTTTGGTTTTTTTTTTACGTTATTTTGAGGCTCTGTACCTTCAGAGAGGTCTTTGATTTCGCAGTGAGGGAAATTTTATGTTATTTCACTAAATTGAATTGTCACAATCACCTGATGCACTGAAATGTGTCACTGTTGGGTAATTCTCTCGTGATGTTTTTTTTTTTCATTCGTCATTACTGCTTTATTCCTGAATCAAGCCACTGAGTCATGCAGAGCCTATGTCCTACAGACAGCTGGTTTTGAACCCTTTTCCCCCCCAAGAGCTTTGTACCATTACCACACTATGCCACATATTTAGAAACAAAACGAGTTTTTGAATGTTTGAAACGTATCCGATTTCATTAGCGCCATGTCTTTGTAATACAAAAAATCTAATAAAGTTATTCCATTGACACATAAGGCAGAAGAAATACATATAATATATATAAATATATCGCGACCTTACGGCGCATAGTGATGACGTATGCGTACACTGATAGTATGCGACGCGCTTGTTATTTTTCGTGGAAAGTGCATAGTTTTAACAGCAAACCCTAAACTGTGAGTTTCAGTATAATGGCTTTCCACGACGACGAATCCTCTGATGTCGGACTAGCCGGTCAATCCAAGCTGGAGAGCTTCCTGTTCAGTAAGAGCTCTTTGAATAGTTTACCGCTGCGGCTCTGTTTGCGCACACGTGGGTTTCTCCTGCGATGTTCTGACAGCGCAAACCTGTACCGATATTTGATAAAGAAAAAAATGATTAGCAGTGGTTATATGTTACTCCATCAAATACTACCGATGGCAAACGTAATTGTGGTTTGGTGCTTGTTCCAGCCTGCGAGCTGTCCTCCAAAGTACCCTTCTTCACTTTCCAAGGGGACGAAGAGGAGGACCTGGAGCACTTCCTTGAACTCAGGACGGTAGGTACAGCTGCAGCACAGCAGTGGGTTAAACCTGTTACCAGGAATGTCTCGTATAAAGCATGTTACCCTGCTTTGATCTTGCTGCCTGTGAGTGTGAACAACCCTTTACGTAATGTGCTACTGGTGCAGGTTTGTCTGGGCGAAGGAGCCAAGGAAGAAAGCAACGTGGTGGAGGTAACGGCCATGAACCACCAGGGAAAGACTATTTCAGTGCCCATCGCCAACCTTCACATCAGCTGTCTGCCTATGGTGCTGTATGATGCGACTAACTCAACACACGCACTGATGTGTCGCACAAGGAGGCTGTAGTGTGATGTTGTGTTGTGATGTCCTGTCCTCCCTCCAGGTGAGTCTGGGAGAGTTTGAGCTGAAAGCTCCCGTGACCATTCGTCTCAAGGCTGGGACAGGCCCAGTAACTGTGAGCGGCCTACACCTTATCGGTAACACTTCACTTAATGAAACCACTAATACAATTTATATGTGAAATAATTATAATAAACACGGCACACTACTTTCTGGAACACAAACTGTATTAGTGTTGTGATCTCATTTAAGTAGACACCACTGGCTTTGACTTGTGGGACTCACCTAGTGCATAATAGCTGCTATGTGATTCAACTGGATCTTTGCTTATCTTAAATCTGACCCAACTAATCTGTGTCACATTTATTTTTTGAAACAAATTCAAAACCTTTAACACCTTCAGCATGGTTTTCCAAACTAAATTTGAAAAGTTGATTTATTTATTTAAAAAAAACCTGGAATATACTTTCTAGTACTGCACTGAATGCTTTATGGTCATTATTAGCATTTTTCTATCGCTGGTTGTAATGACTGTGTGCTGCTGCATATAACTAACCGAGCATAAGGTCAGTTGTGATGGCAGATTAAATAAAGTGACCTGTCTGGCCTTATAAGTAATTATATTTGATACAAATGGGGACAGTGACTTAACAATGTCTTTGGTTCTTTTGCAGCCTCAGAGGTCGAAGACTCTGATCTGTCGGGTGAGGAAGATGATGATGATGACGAGGAGGAGGAGGAGATATCCCCCATTAAACCTGCAAAGAAAAAGCAGAATCAGTAGATGGAGAGGTTGTTGGTGTGTTTTTTTGGAAAGGCCTCACCTGTTCACCTGCAGATACATTTTAATAAGTAACAGATTTTTGTACCAAACGGACACAGTTTACAGAACCACTTCTCCACACATCCACATAAATAAATGCTGAGCGTGGCAGCTGAACATGCTGTCGGAGGAGGAAGGAGCATCGTGATGTCCTAGTCTCTCCGCTTCTCTGTCTCAGCCGTGTAAATAACTAGGCCTCAGACGTTCACGTGTAGAAGAACTGTTTTTGCCAAGTGTTTTATACTGTAATGCTGTACGTGATGCAGTCACAGCTGACATGGATTCATTACAGCAGTGGAGGGAATGGATTCTGGTGTTGTTTAAACATGCTGTTCTTGTCAAAGTAAAAGCATTGTGTGTCTGTGTGAGACAGGGTGGAAGGCTTCCTTCCGAATGAAGCATAGACTGTGTGTTTCACAAGCAAATCTCCATTTCCAGTTGTTTGTACTCACAGAAACTGTTTCCCCATGGGGTTATGTCATAAATGAGATGTTTTTGTACTTGGGAAATGCACCAAATAAGCATATTCTGCATTGTGAGTTCTTTGAAATAAAATGGTAATTTTTGACCTTATACATAATAGATTTGCAGCAGTTTAAAGATTGAATAACAATGGTTTAAATTTAATGCCTTCTTTGAAATATGCACAGCAAAAGTCAACGTATCTGCTTATTGCACTAGAATGCACAACAGCTGCTGTGTACAACTACTGACCAAGTTGACCGTAAACCACAGCCAGCGAAGGAGAACGTACTCCAGCAGCGTGATGGTGAATAAAGTGACATTAGTTTCAAGAAGGCAGATGTGCTGGTCTACGGCTACAGCTTGCATCATCCACGTACACGTTACGATCCCCATCTGCACTGCTCAAACATCCGCATGCGTAAACATGATCTCTGCACGGCAGCTGGTCATCGGTGAACTACAATCTGCCGTACTTTGTTGAAGTAGCGTCACACTGAGGTGCAAAGGAGCTCCTCCAGTCTGGGTCAGGCTAAGGCCCAATGCATGCATGCGTCATGACTCTAAGCCTGAAATGATACAAGGAAAAGTTGTGATGTCATCTAATTAAAAGTTAGAGCACAATGGAAACTACTACAAATAACGCCAGTGAGCAGCAGACGTCACTAGGAGCAGAAAGCTACCACAACTTTTAGCGCTAACGACTCAGTCATGCCAGGTGCTGCCATGGTAACGAGATGTGACCACCTGCGTGATGTCCTTGATGGCTGCTTTCTGTTAACGACAAGATGGAGGCGTAGGTACAAAGGTAGGGAATGCTGGGATGTTTTAATCAGACAAATAATTTAAAAGTCAAAGCTCATAACTTTGTGAGTCACAGCAGTGATGTCTCCTGTGTGGAAGGATAAGAGATCAGGAAGCATCACCAGTGACCCTCAGCTGCTCTACATTTTGATTGTGTTTCAGCATCTCAGCCCAGCACTGGCTGAAGTGAACTTCACACAGCCTGAGTGTCAGTCAGCAAATCAGTGTTAACAATCCCCCAACCAGTCCATGTCACCTTGACTCAGAGCAGGTGCGACTGCTTCTTATTTTCTGACTCATAAACCACATCTAACCGGTCCATGCTGAGTGGGAGTTTTGTGAACCTTTACACCACTTTTATTGGATATAAGGGTTTTATGGCCCGGTGTCTGTGCGCTACGTTAACTCATCACCTTGGTGTAGAGGTTACAGCTGCATCCAGAGCAGGACTGTAGCATAAGCAACAACAATCTGCTGGAGATTCATGAAATCCAAATGTTTTGTTTTCCCACGGAACCTTTTCCTGCTGTTTTCCTTTCTGTACTTATGTTCATGGCAAACTCTGCTGAGACAGCATTAGTATAAATCAGCATCAGCTGCTGTTCCATTTTTCACATAATTTTGTCTGCCTTATGAACTGAATGCTTCTCTGTCACTGAGTTATATGATCATCCATATATCAAAATGATTTCTATGGTTCTATACTGGGCCAAGTACAGGAACCATTTTACAGCCGTATAAAAAATCTTAAAGCAACTAAATGTTTTGATAAATGGCTTGATGTGGATGTGATGTTTACTGAGCATTATTATTGTATTTTGTTCATTTTCGCAGTGGTCAATACACATTGAAAATTAGTAACAAACTGAATTTATCTAACAAAATCAACTTTGCAAACATTTAACGTCTGTATTCTATATCAAAATGTACATATTTTAACACACACAGTCACTTGATTTCATTCAGGTGCTGCTGAGGGAGATGAGTTGGGGCTTTTCTCCAGGCTGTGTGTTAACTGTAGCTGCCTGGAGATTTTGACCGTTTCTGTCTGTTTACTGCTCCAACACACCCCCTCAGAGAACATTCATACATTCTGTTCAGCCTCCTCCAGTTGTACATGGTCCAAGGTGACGGAAAGGCTGCTCATCAGGGAGGACAACGGGGGCAGAAGTAGGACGTTGACATGCTGTACAGGGACCACTTGAAAATGAACGTGAAGCAAATAGTAAATACTGTCCTTCAACATGAAATCATGCACAGTGTAAGTGCGGTAGTGGAGTAAAGACAGTTTATTAGTTTCCACGTCGGACACTTGCATCGGTCACTCTGGGTTAGGACAAAGTTACTATGGCAACAGCTTAAGCACGCCACTTGAGCTCACTCACTCAAAAACTGATGAAGCTGTTCTCCACACAGGGACTGTGACATGCGCATGATTTCTGATTTGACATGGCTGCCATATGTTTCCACTGCTGCAGCTCACCTGCACAAGCTGCTTTGTTACCGAACGCTGTCTCCCTGCACGCGCTCAAAAGAGAACTGCTTCATGTCTTTGTGTCACAATTATTTCCATCACGAACAAGCAGGAGATCGATAAACATTAGCCACAAATCTTTGTCTTTGATGTTTGTGCACTGTGTGTGTGTGTGTGTGTGTGTGTGTGTGTGTTATCCTGGATTCCGGTTCTGGCACTGATTTCAAAGGCCTTATCAGATGAAGGTTAGCATTCCGCACGTTTGATGAATAGCTGCTTTGTATGCATTATGCCACATATGTCCATGTGTCTGCCAGTGTTTCGGGGAGTACTGCTTCTATAATAGCATTTATTGATGGTGCATATTGTCGTATTAAATGCTGCCCTGTTCTGTCCTGAAATGACAGGACAGTTACACAAGCTGCAAGCTGTGTAAATGTACTGAGACTATGTCAATAAGACTCATCAAAGGCCGGAGTTACAGAGGAGAGCTCCACCCTGAATACTGCTGCTATGTATCACCAGGCCATGATGTGCAGCACATTCTAGGTGTTACTCTGTTATTACACTCGCTTTCTCGTAATAAATATTTTCCCCACCCACCTGGGAGCTGAATCTAAAATTGGAGTTTTCAGGGGGTTTCTTTTTGAACATCCTCTTTTGTCTTGAGAAGCAGTGGATCTGTGGCTGTGATGCAAATGTTGTAGGACTATTCCAGACTTCTCAGGGTGCAAACATCTGCTGCTATATCAACACTTCATTCGATGTAAATACACCATGAGGAATATCATAATATTATAACTGCTGGGGGAGTGTGTGTGTGTGTGTGTGTGTGTGTGTGACCTCAACAGCCACTGGCTAAACCACACAAACAACAGCTGCACAACAGCTGATGGTTCTCTGCCGAACGCACAGTCACACACACCACAGCCTCTCGGTCTGCTGCAGGCAGGGGTGAGCTGTACGTGTGCATATACAGCTCTAACACACCTGCCACAACAGAGCACAGCTGTCAAGTGCATCACTCTTTACCCTATATGTAACCTCCCAGAGCACACGTGCAGGCTGAACTTTCCTCTACACGTATATGAGGACACGCTCGCTGACTGGCTGACACCTGGGCACACATTCGCTCACACAACAGGATTTGCGTCGCATCAAGCCTGCACACGAGCTAAACACACAAAGCCACATACCATGTTTCATACCTCGCTTTTGCTACGATGGTAGCGCTGCTGACAGCGCTACTAGATTTGCAATGAGTTCACAAAAAACTGTAAAAATATTTGACTACTATCCACTAAAAACAGACATTCACGCTTTAAATTCCCCACATTTGATGTTTGTACCATTTAATTTGCAAACGGATATGGATTAAATCATTGGTTTGCCCTTTTTCAGATCACCTACTGTATGTTTTATTAATAACACACACTGAAGAAATGGTGCACAAGCAGAATGCTAATAGGCTCACGCACACTCACACATGCACACAGAAACAATAAATGTCAGATTGATGTCACACTGTAACTAAAGCTCAGCACCTCCTACTCCTCTGCCTCACTGCTGCTAAAGAGAGCCAGGCGTTTTACAAAGCACAGAAGAAATGTTACTATTCACACTCTGGAATTTAAATAAAGCAAAAACAAGAAGCAGATGGGTTCACAGAGAAGAGAGAACTGCACAGTAGAGCAGAACATTTTATGTCCTATAAATAAGTGATGTGCCTTTCTTGTTCTGTAGCTCCCCACCTCTCTAACCATTCTTCCTCCCTCTCGGTCCTCCATTCCACCCCTCAGCTCGCTCCTTCTCTCTAAACGTCTCACTGTGGGGGATGGGGGGAGGTGATGAAGGGAGCATGAGTGACAGATAAGTAGATAACTATACTGTCCCAACCCTCATTAAATCACTGGGCTTGTATCATCCACTGCTCTAACCCTCCTCCTCCTTTGCATCAAGCCCCAGCAAATGGTACCCCAGGAGAGGAGGAGAGAGCGAGCGGGGAGGGGAGGGAGGCAGTGCTCATCAGTTATTCCTGCTCTCTGACCTAACTTGACAATCAGCTCCAGTAATGAGACAAAGAGAGATGGAACAGAGATTTTGCCAGAGACCAGGATGTTGACAGGGAAGTGAACTGTCCTAAATTGGCAGATAATGGCCCTGCTGTGGCCTTGGCTGCAACAAATCATTGTCCAAACCTCCTCCACTATGTTCTGAGATTCTCCCAAATGAAGCGGATCTCAAAAACGTGGTCATCCAGAGTCCTTTTTGTTTTTCCATCTGCAGGCCTGAGCCCAGGAATGGAATGTGGGTGAGTTTGAGAGTGGGATGCATTGAAATAACGACTTTTCTTTTCGTTTTTTTACAGGAAGCGATGACATTTTAGCTGCAGCCCAGTGAGTCAAACTGTAAAACCGCTAGGCCGAACAAATCACACAACGTGCTTTCCAGTACAAACAGACCTCAACATACAATGATGCATATTGTTCGGAATAACAAACTCAGAAACAAACTGTCACTTGGTTTAAAGTATATATTATAACTGTGGTTGAAAAAACAAACAGATGCTTAAAATACTACAAAAAGCCTTTTAATATGCTTGTTTCCAATTTTTTTTGGTTTATTCATAATCTTGTATAAAAAGTCATGAAAAACCTGACAAGCATTTCTAGTCCAGTGTGTTTTAAAGCCACGTGGACTTTGGAGTGCATGGAGGCTCCCTGCATGCTTTCAGCCGCAAACAGGAAATAATCAAGAGCTGGGAACTTGCAAGTACAAGGAGAGCACGTTAACAGTCTTTTTAGGCACTGAAGTCTCTGGAGTCGCGAGGACTCGTGATGAAGGATATGTTGTTTCTTGAGTCGACCGCTTAAGTGGATTAAAGGATTTAAGACTACATTGTTCACATTAGCACTTCCAGTTGAACAGAAACAGAAAATAAATAAAAATACAAACATGTGTTTCCAAATGACAGCATTAGTACCGTCTGTCTGATTGAGAAGATTAAACAGGGCTACAGGATGTGGTTTCCTAAAATGGGGTCAAGGCATTGGAGACACAGAACTGACACAATGTATCTCTAGACCAAAATGGAAACAAATGTGGGAATTCTGAATCCAGATGTGTTTATTAAACTAAATAAAGTGTGATTCTACTACTTGGTCCCATAATGCTTAGTTGACGACAGGCCGTGCAGCCCGTAAAAGTCGTGGTGCCTGGCATCCATCAGTCCCCTCATGGGGAAATGCTGCAGTGGCTGGCTTGCAGGTAATGGCGCATGTGGGGGAAACTCCTGAGAGGTCATGGAAGGAAAGGTGTCGGACGCGTACGGAGGCCGGGTACGGGCGGCGGGAGCCCTCGTGCAGCAGCAGTTATTCAGTGTGCACATCAGTACTTTCCTCCCTTCGTACATGGCTTGTTGTGAGGCGCCTCCACCGGGGAAGTGGGAGGACGGAAAGATGGTCCCTGAGTGATGGCTAGAGCTGGACCCCAGACCCACCATGTGGTGGGCTGAATTGTCAAGGAGCCCACTGTGGCCGGGGCCGGCGTGAGGATTCTGAGAGAGGCCATCAGAGGAATACAAGGATGAAGCATGATGGCTCTGGTCAGCCAGAAAAGGTTTTTTACTGCTGTAGAGCAATGGCGGCTGGCCCTGGGATGCGGCGTTTTCCGTGTTAGTCTCCAGGAAGGACATGCCATATTTTCTCTTCTGTCCAGAACTAGCCCCCACGTTAGAGCCGGCAGAGCTGCTGTAAGACTGGACAACCTCGAGGATGGACGCTTCGTTCAGTGGTTCTGAAAATGAAAGTGTCATAGTTAATTGCGGCTATTTCATAAATTCATAATGCCCACACATTGCATTTGATGCTTACCTTCCAGCATCTTTCGCAAGGTTTTCTCTCTGGCTGAGAGTTCAGACAACAAGTGATGAGAGCTGATCTGGCCCACTCTGAGCGGAGGGACGGCACTGCTCAGGTGTGAGTTTGACCTGAAAACGCAGACGCCAGAAAAAGGACTGAAGGTTGAGAACTTTGCTTGTCAACTAATACATGAGAAATAATAAATGAAAAGTGAATCAGAGCAGAAGCATCATCATCATTTCTACCTGTCCAGCAGCAGCTGACATGGTTTCGTACTCTGAAAGCGAAACAAACCCCACAGTTAGATCCATGGATGCTCATGCTGTCGTGGTGTGTGCCCTGTGGCCGTACTAGCACGAACGCACATGTGACGACTGGAAACCAACGTCCAGATGCGTACCTTCATAAAGTTTATGCTGTCCGCTTTCTGAAAGAACGTTTGCACTGAGCTCAGGAGTTTGTACGCTTCCTGGCGCCTCTCGTGGAGTTGCAGAACTTGCTGGGAGTTTTTCCTCGTGTACATGGTGTAAGTGCTCTCCAGCACCTGCATGGTTTCAGCCTGGTTGGCCTCCAGCAGCGCGTGCATCCTCTGATACCGGGCCCTCACGCGCTCCTTCAGTTCAGAGACCGCGTCCTGTCGCGAGAGAGGACGCGGTGATGTGGTTGTGAAACTATGAGTAGTGTTTCACAGACATGTTTTACAGAGTCACCAGCTATTGTTACGGCAAAACGAAGGAGAGAACTACTTCATACAATAATACAGAAGACATATTGTAACTGAAGATTCAGGAGGTGCCTCGTGCTACATGAATGTCTTCATCGACTGTGTTCTGAAGTTCATTTTCCTTACTTCATTATATTAAGTCCCTGAGCATTTCTTCTTCAGGAGTAAAGTAGGAAAGTCATTTGTAAAATGAATTTTCAACTCAATGCATGAGCTATTCAGAGCGAGAAATAAATTACATTTTCTTTTCAGTTTGCGACAGGGAACAAAGGTGCCGTCTTTCCTTTGCAGCAGTGTGGACACAATTATTGCACAAATCCACATGATGACAACAGACCCGTAGTGATACTGGTTCAAATTGTGTCTGTGTGGGCATATGCTGTTTGTGGAGCTGTACCTTCATCAGTGTCTTGTCTGACTCCAGCTTGGTGAGCTGTTCATCGATGTTCTGAACACGACCCTCCAGTCTGTCTTGCTGCCTCATTAGCATGGCCTGTGGTGAGATGACACACACGATATGGATTACACAATGCACTGGAAAATAGGAAATATATTTATATATCTGCACTGAAACTTTGTTCAAACTTGGGCCTCTGCTGTGACCTCAGCAAGCCTGGCTGCTCTTCATGAGACACTAAGACAACCTCCTCCACAATCCTGATTAGACAAAGGAAACAGCTGCCAGCGGCAGCCACATACAGTACATTTATCCATTAGGGGAGCATAAGCAAAGGCAACTGCACAAATCCACCTCTGATTGCGTCTAAGTTTATCAGGGACCCCGCACCATTAAGTGAGGTCCTTTGTTGGGACCAGCCAATTTCCTCTGGGAGCTGAGTGCAAAAAAGAGCCAAAGACCTGCTGACATAATCCTACATGTACTGCAGGAGACGGAAATCAATCAGCAGTCACAGCCTCACGGTTTACTAGGAAGAGGGGCGGGCAGGTACGGCTTTTAACCAACTGTTCCTGCACGGAAAGGCACCATGCCCAAATTAGAGGCGGCCCGCTGTCATGGCAACAAAGCCTTGTGTACGTATTTCTATATTTATGTTAAGCTAATATGTATGTGAGGGAGCCGCTAGGAGTAAAAAGCGGGGGTGTCTCACTGCCCTTGTCTGCTTTCTCATTTTGCCACATGCAATGCTCCCATTGTTTGCACTGGCCTCTGTGTCAGTAACAGATTGTCATGTCTGTGTGCATAACGCTCTGGACTACTCGCTCCCTCGGCACGAGCATGCATGGGAAAAGAAAGTGGGAACGGGAGGCAAGGCAAAGCGCTGCGAGGCTCTGCTTGCATATCCCAAGAAAGGACGGGCAGAAAGGGAGAAGGGCACACAAAACCAGAGCGAAGGCAGCAGAGGCTAAGTTTGAGATAGAGAGCGAGGACATTCCTGAGATGAACGCACTCTGTGAGCTCTGCAAGCAGCTTCATTCGATCAGTCATTAAAAAAAATCAATCACTGCAACATAAGGGCATCTCAGTCGTTTGATTATGTATTATTACTCTGTTATTGTTGCAATGTTCACAGATCAGGCTGTGTGGTTTGTGTGAGCAGATGGGGCCTAATCTGAGCTGTTGAAGCCAAACATCATAAAACAATAAGTGAAAAGGTGCTGGTGCCTTTAACTGGCATTAAACTAACTGTTTATGACAGATGCATTTCTGCTTTGGAGAACTGTACGGATTGTCACTGACTGCAATGTGTTCACAAAAACAGGAAAGACACCCTGGTTGGCCCGGCGCTATTGTAAACGGTACACGAGCTGTTTTGTGTAAGTTGGTTTCACATAATGGCAGAAGCTTCTCTACGCCTGAATGCTGCTGTTCAACGACGGCATCTTCCTCATTTTACCATGTTTCTTCCAATTCCCTTTTTCATATTGTTGCGCGCTTGAAATAGCATAAGGGGACAGGAGGGAACTGTCTGCTTGCTGATCTCTCAGTAGCTGCATGTAAACCTACCTTTATCAAGATTAAATCCACCAATGATCACTTTCCCCACTGTCCTATTTAAGCACCCAGACACCCGCGGGTTGCCAGGAAGCTCATGTTTAAATGAGGAGCCTCAGGCTCAATGAACACAGAGCCTCTTTCACAATACACTGACAACTATTCCCCCACGTCTGATGTCAATGGACGGCCCTCAGCATTCTCAGGAACTGACTCACTCCACCCCACATACAGCACAAGAAGCTGCAACTGGCAGAAGTTCCATGAGTGATGGTTTCCTGCTGAGGTGCCTGAGAAAACTAAGGTGAGGCTGTGTGGGAGGAATCCTCCTCTGCCTGTCCCAGGGAAGACATTGTTTTTATTACCTTCCCGTCATGAAATTAGCAGTGAGCATGCAAAAAAGTTACTGTAAAGGCCTCTTAGAGAGCCAAAGATAAGGAAAGATAAGAACGCAGCTACACTGGTTTTTCCGTCTTTGTTTATACCAAAAGCAACAAGACTACTGCCACGGAAATTTAGAATCCTTTTACCAAAATAGACCACAGCTCAACTCCAGACTCAAATTACTTAACAAATGACCCAGCATCCAAGATGGCGTCTAATGTTTATGTGGTTATTACCACATGTCTGAAGTGTACACAATGTTCTGTGACACAGCTTAACCCAGAGCCGTTGACTCCCGTATAACTGCATTTATCCAGTTAACATATAGTGTGAAGGAACAGAGCGATGGCTGGGTGTGTGCGTGTGTCTAGGGAGCAGCTGTGGAAAGGGCTGAACAGACATCTTTTGTCCCAATAATAGCCCTCAACCAGAGCAACAGTTTGCACCAAAGACGTCTACCGATTTAGAACGTTGACATCCACACACTGGAAAGAAAAGCATCTGTAACCATCCCAACTGGGATCATGCTTTTAGAAACGGAGGGACGTGGAAGGAACATATATGAAGGCTGGGTGGTGGTTCCTTGCACTTGCCCTTCACATCAGAAAAGGCTGCAAACTGAAGTAACCCCAACCCGACGTTGGGAACTGAGGGAGAACAAAGATGCCGACACAGCGATGACACGCGGGACGCATTCCTGCAAGAATCCCAAGGTCTGTCCTGCCAAGACACATCGTTGTTCGCTGCTTGTCGGTTAGATTAACACAATCTATGCTCCTTGTCCCCAGAAATGTAAGTGGAACCTCTTTCAGGTTCCTGGAAATGCTCGAAATACCAACTTTGCTGTCTTGTGTATACTCACAGGGTTCCTTCCCCAAAAGCAGCCGCCAGTTCACGCGCCAGCGCTGGGAGTGATCAGAGAGGCTCGCACCACCTAAATGTGGATCCACCCACCTCGTAGGGGTCATAATTTCTGGCAGATGCAGATTGCATCACAGCACTTACCGGAGGGCACAGTGCGGCGAAGGCGTGGTGGTTGTGTGATCAAGGTTAAAAGCAGGATGTGTGACGTACGCTTGCGTGTGTGTGCACGTGTGTTATTTACCCCAAGGAGTTGCTTTCACCTGCCTGGACCTTTCACATCAGATTCCATTAAAGCAAGAGGCACAAAAGAACTGAACTGAACGGGAAGCACTGACAGCTGTGTTTCAGCTGATAGTGCGAAGTGAACTGGTGATTAGCCGAACGTGCGTGGGTGTGATTTATCTACCTGCATTTGTATGCGCTGCGTGTCCACATCGCAGACCGTGTGTCTTTGGCTGGCGCAGTGGGAGATGCAGCAGAACGGACACAGAGCCAACTGCTCCTCCTCGCAGTGGAGCAGCCTGTACTCCTCGTGGCTGGGACAGGTCCAGGCGCTCAGCTCCTCAGCATCCACCAACAGGTGTCCCGGGGCAGCGCACGGCTGCTGTAGGTGCGTCTGGATGTGAGTCTGGCAGCAGGGCTCCTTACAGCGCAGGCACACTTTCCGCACGGGCAGCGGGGGGCCCCTTCTGCAGAGCACACAGTGCAGCACAGCCGGGGCTTTCTCAGTGTTCAGCGCATTGAAGCGCTTCACTATGTTGGCCAGTTTAAAGTTCTTCTCCAGTGTGGGCTTCTTCTCATAGTCCCGGTTGCACTCGGGACAGCGGACCGCACCGTTGTCTTTGGCCCAGGCCTCAGAGATGCAGCCCTTGCAGAAGTTGTGCTTGCACGGCAGCTGGATGGGTTCGTCGAAAACATTCAGACAAATGGGACACAGCAGCTCCTCTTCGAAACAGTTTTTCCAACTTTCATCCATGATTTCAACTGGATCCAAACTGAAAATAAGCACAGGTGAGAATAGTTTTCTGAGCGTGGAGCATTAAGAGACGCCGAAAGTCTATTTGTGCTCACATTGAGTCCAAACTGGCACAGACAAGAGCGAACAACCCTCAGGTGGAGGGTTGGAGGAGTCGTTCAAGGCGTATGAAGAGTGTATTACAAGAAAACGCAGCAGACGTCCAGCTTTCAAGAAACAGGTTGGACTAACTTCTCAAACACACAGAGGAACTTCTACAACGCACCTCACGCCACTATCACAGTATAACAATCCACATGACGCGCAATGTCCAACGCGGTGTTCAGTAAACGTTAAACGCTTCGCAGCAGCAGCGACACAAGCTGCGGCGTCTGAACGCGACAACTTGCTTCAAAATCCAACTGAAAACGGGACCGAGTCTGACAAAACGTCACTGGCTGTGACTTCGCCGTAGGACGCGGACGCCTGAAGCGCGTTGTGTGTGTGTGTGTGTGTGAATAAAAATCTACGTTACCAACTATTTATTTTCCATGTCGACTCCTACACCTACAGTATCGCAGCGCTCCGCATCCAGCCCCGCGGTGAGGTCCGGCTCCTGCGCGTCTGATCCGCGTCCTCCCGACGTCACCGACCGATCCCCGCTGGGGCTTTTAGAAAATTCCCAGCTGTTATTCGGCTGGTTTCGCCTTCCCGTCAACTCTTTGACTAATATTGGATGGTAAGCGCAGGCAGCTTGTGACTCGTCGGGAGGCAGCTCAGCGTTTCCACAGCCCCCCCTCCCTCCATCAACGTGACCAGTCACAGAGTGGATTCATTGGCGGGGAGGAGCCGACCGGAGCCGGGCGAGAGCGCAGCCACAGCAGACTCTGCCGGAGAGACCGGACATGAGCAGCACCCGGCGGTGTGAGCTGTCATCCTCGGCACCGGCGCCTGCTTAACGCGGGGGCCACGCTGGGGCCCGAAAAGTGGCCCGGAAGAGGGAGGAGAAAAACTCGGTGAGAGGCGGTGAACGCTTCCCTTCTGAGAACACGACACACCCCGCTGTCTAATAATTACTCACGTTTATCAATGACCACTTTAAAGCCGCGGACAAGAAAAACATTCAAAGATGTGAAGCTTTCTGGATCATGGTTACTGTTCTCTTACGAACCTTTACTAACGCCATTAGGCGACATTAACGACTTCTGTATCGATGCTAAATTATTTCTGCCAATATAGTTATAGAAATATATTGATTTTAGAGAACAATCACAGCATCAACAGGAACTTAGTGTCCAAAACATGTACACAAACCTTTTAAAGTTCCTCTGTAATCTGCATTAGAGTTCCAGATTTATTTGTGTAAATGCTTACACACTTTAATGCACTTGGGATTACAATCAGTCAGTTCAGTCAATAATATCAATATCTAAAGTGTAACAAAAGTAGTCTTTGCTCTTTTTTGCGGGCTATCATGGAATGAGTATCAGAAGACGACAGTGATCAGCAGCCTTGATTCAAAGTGATGCAGCCTTAGTTGTCACCAGAGAGTAACTGGTGATTTCAAGGATTTTTACTCCACCTCATCTTCAAGCAGGGCCCAACTGTAAAAAGATCTTGTCTTTACATGACAACACCTAAGAGACGGAACCGACCCCTATTCTCTGGGCTTTTGCAACAAACTTAGGGGATTTCATTTCAGAAACATGCATCATCAAGCACAAGAAAACTGAAAGAAGATACATTTCAAAAGGTTACTCAATACAAGAATCGTGTTCTGAGCAAACGCGAAAAACAGTGGTCTGCCTGTAGTTTCTGCCAAATACCTAGGAAAGTAGTTCTGTTTCTTGTTTGGTCCCAGACAAACAGGCAGTGAATGCATTATTACAAACTCATGACACACTGGAGACAGACAGGCGGCAGCAGACTGCCAGTTAAAAGTTACAACTTTGGTATGACCACAAACATAAAAATGTCCAGCATTTGTAAATACTATACACATCAACTCAATAAAAACACTGATGAATGGTTCAGTATGTGACATTTGTGCCCTTTAAGGCCACTGGAATAAATAGAGCTGTTTTTGAGAACTTCGACCACGTTACTGCTTAGGACATGGTTTGGTGAGTCAAGGATGTGCACACAACTACATTTGTGATGTATCCTGTTTTGGCCTACAGCTTGAGAGCCATTTATAGTGATCTAACAGGTCAACCATCTTGACAGGGTGGTTTGAGGGCATTTTCAAAAGCCTTCAAGTCTCAGAGAAATGTTAATCAGATAGTCTGAGAATGCAATAACAGTCAAAAGTCTTTACAAGCGAAACAGTCTCTAGGGATCCATGTATCTGTGTGCCTTAATAAGTTAGGGTCACTGCATGTCTCCTCCATTATGGTCCACTTTGGAAGCGTGGCTGCAGGTGGGGGGTTTCTAGTATCTCACTGGAGTGGATTGTCAAAAACAGAATCTGGTAGGACAGAGATCTTCAGCTTCTTCTCTGGCCAACTGTACTCCTTTGGTAATTTAGTCTAAACAAAGAGAAAGAGAAATCATGGGCAAAGACAAAAGAGAAAATAAAAGCAAACGCTCAGGGGTTTTTGAATTTACCTCCTCACGTGTGTTGAGTTCCTGTAAATCCCCAAGCATCTGTTCTACAAACTCCTCAGTCAACAGTATCTACAGAGAGCAGAAAACCGAATAAGATGCGACACCACCACAAAAGAACTGTAGGTTTGTGTGCCAGCCTGTGTGAGATACCTGGAGCCAGGGTCCATGAGCTGCATATGGATGCTCCTCAGTGGCAAACGCTCCTTCAACACCTGTAGACACAAATGTAATGGCTGTATCCCCGTGGATACTTTTATAAGTGAAGTGTCTCCCGTGAAGCAGCCGGCCCCTGTAAAAGATCAGATATAGTGTGACCATTTTATAAGCATCTTCCATTTTAAAAACCAAAACATCCAAATACTTAACACAACTGTTACATTCTGCATCTCACAGAGAGGCTTACAAATTATTAAATCATAAAATAAAGACGCACAGGCATGTTCAAGGAAGACAAAACTACAAATGTCAAATGGCATTAAAAGTCACATAGTTTGCAGGCAACATTTGACGTAATCAATCCCTTTGCCAAAAATCACAGTCAGGCCCCTTACACGGTGCTCTCACCATTACCTCCCTGCACATCTCTCCCTCTCTTACACAAAGGTCTCTCTGTACCAACTCTGGCCTTGTTCTTTCTTCAGAGAGACAGCAGGTTCATGCTCGTCTGTGCAGAGAGTCACCACAACAGCTTTGTAGAACATGATATTTTAGTTCCTGTCTGACAGTTATTATTCGGTCTATGGTCAGTTTGCCAAAATATCTTGTGTTCCAAGTAAAGGTGAAGCTTAGACAGTTACCAGTTAGTTATCAGGTGTGGAAATTCCAGACAAACTAAGTCAGAGAATAAGAAGAAAGTGGAGCACAAATGTGAAAATTCTGCAAAATGCCTCGTCTTAACTTTACAGTGTGTTGTGGCATCATAGTGTGTAATTTAATACTTACCTCAGCATGTTTTCCATGTACCTATGAAACTCAAAACTAAGAAATCTAATCTTTGTTCTTCTTTCTGCCACTTAATTCACTTCTTGTTGTTGGGCAGTTCTCAAATGACGCAATTGTTATATCAATATACAGTAAAAACCTTTGCGGACTTCCCTAAGGTAGAAACCTCTATGCCTATTCACAGAGAAAAATACAGAAGAGTCCTTATCATTTCTGTGGGTTATGACTGACTGAGAAAAGGCTTCAGTCATTCTAATTAAGTTACAATTACGTTCACTTAAATTCAGGCCAACAGGCCAATTCGCTGACAGTTTAAATTTGCATCAAAGCAAACAATACAGAAGGAAAATCCTGGTTGGTTTTGTTTTTGAAAATCGGAGAAACTGGCACCATGTGTGTTTTCGTTGTTTCACAGTAAATATCCTGCGTTGGTGTAGGAGACAGAATAGCACAGTACCGCAGGCAGAGGGGTAGTAGTGTGCCCGACTCTTGGTTGAATTTCAGATGGACGCTCTCCAACTGACGTGTTCGAACCAACTCATGAGGAACAATGGCTGCCGAGCTCTCACTCTCCAAACTGTCCTTCCGACTCCTAAGAAACACACATACACAGAAAACGTACGTGAGGAAGTGGGAAACACTTCAACCAGAAATGAGCAGATGGTTGAAGGAAATAAAGGTTCTAGACCTTGGTCTACAAACAGGAATACACACACACACACACACTATTCTACTCCATCACATTCCTATTAACACTGCCAAAAAGCGACTTTCACAGAAAGAAATATGTAAGAATAGGGACATATCACTGTGTTATGCTCGTAGCTAGGAAACAATAGTGATAACAGTTTCGATGTCTGTTGTGCCGTGACTCACTGCACACAGTGGAGGGAATTATTCTGGTGCACCTCTTGTGCAGAGCTGAACCCACTTTAGTGTGTGTGGGAAAACACTTACTGAGGTCTCTCGTGGTTCTGCTTTTGGCTGTTGATGGGTGGTAGTGCTGTCTTGCTGTTAAATTCCAACCCTTTTCTCAGGGTTTCCCTGATCTGCTCAGTATCTGCCAAAAGACAAATACAGACCAACATGGAATTATCCCATCATGCACTGCTGACAGCGTGAATCCAGGCCTCCAGTGTAAAGGATGTTTAAGCATTCTGGAATCTGCTATGTCCTAATTAGAGGTTCTGCCATACCCTTGTCTGAGAGCCGACGTGGCTGTGATCCTATACAGATGGATCGGCTGTCCTCTTCATCCTCTGGTGGGCGACTCAGATCATCCCACACACACTTGGCACTGACCCCACTCAGGTTAGAGCCTTCTGTTTCAATACCCTGGTCCACTCTCTCCTGCTTGGATGAGCAAGAAATGTACGCAGTCATTAACACTAGCTCATATAAAAAGTTGTACAAGGTCAACATTTTCTGAAATGAGAAAGATCTACATAAAGATTTATTGACCATTAAAGTGATGGAAAATGTTGTCAGAGAGCATTTCTGTATACTGAGCTGGCTATAGCTACAGTTAAAGAATTATTACAGTACCACAGTGCTATCATATATTCCTCTTCATGAATGTGATGCTGTTCAGGTTTTGTTTAAACTGTTTGAGGTTGCGATTCATTTGTACTGCTGTCGATCATTGATGCATTAAATGGACAAGCATTTCTGCTACTCTGTCCAGTAACCATGATGCCATCACTGTTGAGCTGCAGAATGAAACGAATACACCATTGAGCCTTTAATACGAAGTAAACCTTCATGAAAGTAGAACTTATGGCAGAATTGGATTTGGTCTAGATACGTGTACTTAATAAACTGCTAATCATATAACACAGTTGGAATGACTTCAATGCTCTGAAGAGTAATGGTTAGATTAAGTATACATCTAACAGCTGTAAAACACGAACCTGCTTATGAACTCATCACACAGTGAATACCCACAATATACTGAATTTATAGTCTGAGTGTGCCAAACTTAAAACAGTCTTACTTGTAGGTGTGGGTCGATGTCAAAAATGGTCTCTCCTCTCCTCATGTCTGTGATTAGCCAGGGGCCTCCGGCTCTGTGTACAGGGCAATCATCAACAGGTCCATGTCATCATTAACCCCAAGATAAACACAAAAGGTTAATAAATGAACAAGTAACTATGCTCTTCACTTAGATTTTTATTTCAATGGCTTGATTCATAGTGAATGTAAAGTTGCCTGCAGAGCTTGTCTACATACTGACATGGTTAAGCTTTGAAACAGTTAAATGTTTTAGTCAGGTCTGACTGATAATTCATTTATAAAACTAAACAAAATAAAACAAAAATAGTCTAGTGTGATATAGATACGTGATCTTCTTAAAAAGTTCAACTTACACCCTTACTCCACGCATCAGCTCCAAGATGCCTTGGCCATTCCACTGTTGGGCTGCTTGAAGCTCCTCCGTACAAACACCCACAATCTACAAAACAGTAGCAACAACAGAGGATGTGAGTTACATTCTTGTTACTTGTGACAGGAAAGTCTGATAAGTCTATTGTTGTTCAACATCTCATAAGCTGTGGACAACAAGTAAATGCGTGTACGGATTTCTGGTATAGTTGTGCAACAGTAAATAAATGTCACAATATGTTTAATCATCTTTACAATGTAGCATTTAAAAGTTCAAAGTGACTTCATAGAAAAAGAACACAGGCAGTACAACAAGATGAAGACTGTTGATACTGTTATCACAGTAATACTGGTCAAACACATACAACGAACTCACTTTGTTAAACTAACTTCAAGGACAGTGGTGGGTGTACTCACTCTTGGACTTGTATGACAAAAATGCAAATGGCCAATAAAACTGTTTCTCTTTCATTACTTACATTTAGTGGACAAAACAATTTCAGAAGTGCTTGATGTGCAGTGAAATCTGTTATGAGAAAATGCCATTTTTGAACTCACCTGGAGAAAGCTTACGGAACCAAAAGGCGTGTGAATTGGGTGCATCTGTGGATCCTCTGTAAGCAACATGTGCTGGATACGAGACTCGCTGTTGTCTAATGGATTGTGCCACGATATATGATCTCCACTACAAAATGTATTTTCTGTAGAAAAGAAACCAAAAGAAGACAATTTTACAAGAAAGAAAAAATATTCCGTCTTTATGCATACAGTCCTAAAGGTCTGTACCTGAAAACATAGATGTGCAAAGGTTTCAGTAACAGGAAAAGGGGGAAGCACAACAGAGAGAAACCAAAGCTCAAAGTGGCTAAAAGACAAGAAAAAAAACACAGAAAATGCATTCCCATCTGAGGAATCTATCTGCTTGGGAGGTAACACCCACCCAGTTCAGATTTGCTGCGGGAGACAAGTAAAGGGAAAGAGGGCCAGGAATCAGCATTCATTTAACTCGGGGGCCCAGCCCACCCAAGAGCAAATTGACCCCAGCTGGAGAACAGAGAAGGACTGGGTGGTGAGGAGAGGGGAGCCTGAGAGAAAGCCTTTTTCTATTACTCCATGGCTTTTAAATGCCCCCTCGCTTCTTAAACCACAGTTTGTTGTATACATTATACATGCAAACAAAGGATTTTATTAACTTAGCAGCACAGTATAGACCCAATTCATCTGCACACAGGGTGTACATTCACACCTAACAAAACCATGCTTGTCTGCCATTCCTGAAAACAGCCCTATTACAATAGTAATGGGATATTCATGTTCACCCCCACAGTATAGGAGCATGATGTATACCAACGTAACTATACTAATGTATCTTTATTCATTCATGTTACGTCAATTAGTGGCATTAAAAGCAACCTTTACAAAACACATTCCTCAAACACACGTGGACCAATGCAGATAGATAATTTACTTGTCTATTAAACTGTGACAAAAAAGAAAAACCCTCATTATGATTCTGTGACAAGAAATGTCCAACTGAATGATGGAGGATGAAAGGCTGCAACCAAGATTGTTTTTCATTTCCTCTTAATCAGGTATCTTTAACAATGTTTTAACTAATACGATTGTGTGCTAATTTCCAGTAAACTGCTTGATTGCATTCAATTTAAACCAAAGAACAATTTACTATATTATATCATTTTTCAGGGTTTTAATTGTAAATTAAGGCTAGAAATTAAAAAGAATGCATTCACTGTCTAAATCTTCATTATTGCAGCATATCTAACTGCTTATCTTGCGCTTCAGGTGTTTTAATATAATGCTAACTTCATGCAGCATTGCATACACTTTTAGTTTATCCTCCATCACTAGAGTTTGCACGCTTACCTGACTGGAAAACATAGCGAGCCAAGCCTTGCATGAGTTCAGCTGGCCACGTTGGTGGTGCTGTCTCTCCCACTTCTCTTTTGAGTCTAAAGGTGAGTTCGAAGCCAAACCCACTGGGTCCATCTTGGCCTGTAAATCTGACAAAAAAAAAACAACTGGACTTCTAGCAATTCCCTCTTGTGTGCATGCAGGTTGCAAAAATCTAAATTCTTAAGCACTCAGTTGAATCTGTACAACGATGAGAAGGCATGATGTGATGTACTGTCTTAACCCCCCCACCCCTCCAGAACTAAAAGTGAGTGTACTTACTCGTGCACCCTGTTATCGCCATACAGATCACTCAGTCCAAAGCTGACATAGTGCCAGTGCTCCTGGATGTCCTGAGCTGAACAGCCCATATTTCTGTACATACTGATGTAGTCTAGCGGGTCTGGTCCCCCTAACCTGTGAAAAGCAAAAACAAGAGGTTTTATGTACTTGTTTTATTATTGCTCTTCATAGTTTAGCTGTAAAGTGACCCAACGTGGGAGCGAATAACTACCATAAAAGTGCCAGACACTTAAACGTGTTTACCCGAGTTCAGCAGAGAACATTCACACTCGTTGAAGTTTGGAGTTAGCTACTATTATGATAGATCTGGCTGCAGCGTTAGCTTGGCAGCTAAGCTAGCTGACGGCTAAAAGTTTAGCCATAGCTGGAAACAAAGTTCGCCAAAGCCAGTATCAACAGATCCGCCAGCAAAGCAACAAGAGAGCGGAGCACATACCAGTATTTAACAATGGCTGTAACTTGAAGCGGGTTGGCCTGCTCGGGATAAAGTCGCCGACATTCCCCGTAGATCGCCTGCAGCCCAGGAGGAAACAGCGGCACCAGCCCGTGGGCTGGAGCTCCACTGGTAGGCCGTACATCACCCATGCCACGGTCGCGAACAAACCTTGTTCTATAAATATCAAGGTGGTTGTGAGTATCTTCTTTTATCGACCCCACGCTCAACAGAACAAAAGAGACTAAACTAAACCTTGAAAGTTTCACAACTTAACAAAAAAACTGACGGTAAACAGTTTAACTTCGCTCCTTGTGCGACACTCAGCAGGAGCCCAGCCTGTTGCCCATCCTTCGCAAAAAACACTACCTAGCATTGGTTGGCTGGAGGGCATGACGTCATTGCCAGATGGGCATCACAGACCACTCAGGAATGAGATTTGAGTTAGTGTGGATTTTCGCCTGAATGTGATTGGCTGATAAAATGCCAATCAAAGAATAGGAAGCTGTGATTCAGGGTGGGGGATACAGAGTTTCCTTCGGGGCAAACGATGGCTGGATCGATCAACAATGGACCAAATGGGTCTTCAAAGAAGCGCTGAAGTAACAAGTCAGTAGAATGGCATGCACAGGGTTTAGTATGTCACTGCTGCCACAGAACAGTGACCTGCTCGATGTGTGACCTAAATTAATATCTGATGTAAGGTTTTATTTTTTATTTAGTATGTGGTTATGATGGTTATAGTCTGGTCCTACAAAATACAAAGTAGGAAAGTATCTAAACACTGTACTTCTCTAAGTAAAGTCAATGTATTATAGTAATGTATAGCAGTTTATTATATAGTTATTTTTTTTTTAGCATGGATACTGTTACTGGACATACTATTGAATCCCAGGTGTTTGTCCAATAAAAGTTGTTTACTTAATAAAAAAGTCATTTGACTGACAGACTGTTTAACTTAATAGTTCCCTGATAAAAGATAAGCATGTCTGTGTCATAGTTTTTATGCAAACAAATGCAAGACCAAACCTGCCTGTCAAACAGGATGGTGTCAGCCATTCTTCATTTCATTTCCTCTTCATGCCTTGATTTTCTCTCACAGAGTAAACGTCCATAATACAGCTTCACATAATGTGGTACAGTGACGATGCACAGCCATAGGCCTGAGAAAGGATAGTCCAGAATACAACCACTACAACCCTATGGTGACTTCACTTAAAGGTGTTTAGTCTAATCTTACAACTACATGAGTTGTTGGAAGGTTTTTAGTACAATTTAAAGCAACATCATGAGTCAGTACCAGTAACTCAAAAGATCTGCATTAAACCATTACGTGTGTACATTATCTCCCTTATTCACTTCTTCTTTTCAAAAAACCCATGAGCCAATATGCAGTTTTATATTTCATACTTCAGTAGTTGCAGCTGCAGAATGTGTTAAATTCAAATCATGATGTAAATAAAAATAACATTGATTGTCATATCTAATCGAACAGCCCACTGTCTATGACACAGTAGTGCTTGTATTCCTTTGCTCATAAACTAAATAAATAATAAATATTTATAATATAATAATAATAGCATCAAAACTCAAACCAAAATGTATAAAAAGAAAAAACATACAGGAAAATAATTTCGTTTCATTTACTTTATTAACAATATACAGTGGTTTACTTTACAAGTTTGAAAACCTTTGATCAGCAGTTTAGAAATTTGCTGGACGTCACGTACACTTTGAAATGAACTATTTTTACTCATTTGAAGAACGATCAAAATACACACGTCCGGACAAAATAACACACATTTATGGCTTCTCGTAGTCGCAGTTGCCTCTCTCTGGTGTTGTGCAGTACAGCTGACAAACTAGTACCATGCCAAAAGAACTGAGCCCATAGATGACACCTGAAGACGCCACCATCTATGGAATTCAGTTCTCATAGTAGAGCACTATTAGAGCACAACGCCAGTGTTTTCTATCAGCATCTAAAATATTAGGATTAAATACAAAAATGTGATGCGTTACATGGAGAGCAGCATATTTACCTTAGGTTGAGGCGCATGATTGTCTGTATTTCTCAAGTAAGAAGCATGATGACGAGATAACATCTGCCCTATTTCTCAGATTGAGCAACAGGCAGTTACAGAATCGGTATTAGTTGGCTTTTTCGTTCTATAGTAATATATTTTATATGTTTCTCGGTAACAGGCTGAAGTATTTTAATTGAGTCAAATTGACCTAAAGGGAAAACAACCCTCTGAAATGCAGTTAGGATCTAATGGATCCAATGCAGTGGTTTAGACAGAGCCTTGGGTGAGATTCAGGGTCATCTGAGGTATCCAATCATCTTCCAGTATTCCTGGAAGTGCTTCACAACCACTAAACTGATGTCTGTCCACTGGGCTCTGAATCGAATCATGGTGATAGCTGTTTGGTCAAGGCATGAAATGACTCATCAGTTATAGCTGTACACTCCCAGGAAAAGAACGTTGGGACATTGTGATTACCGACATACCGTCCGTTGATGTATCTTTGAACCCTCCACAATAGGTTTCACATTAACTAACCTCAATGTATTACAGGATTCCTTTCCTTCAACACCAAAAGCAAAAAACCCAGTAACTCAAGGCCGGCAGTCAATATTGACCGTGACATTACAATTAGATAAGTTCACTGTACTCTCTCTGTCAGTTTTTCTTTCAGTTTGAGTGAACATTCTTTTGGGATAAGTGTAACAGTACACTGAACTTTCTGAGGAAAGCCACACCTGAACACGTTCAGGAAACTCCTATCTTCCCGGCAGTTGGAGTGGGAAACAACCGGTTCTACAGCCTGTTGCTGGACGAGAAATCCCTCATTTGGGCATTACTTTATTAAACTCTTCCTATTCAAACATCACACAGATTAACATAGTATGACGCTATTAAGCTGATGGAGCTCAGATAAGTTGGAAGTTACCCTTTACTAGAACTCTGTTCTGTACAGTTCACAACTTAAAACATACTAGAATTGCGTAGCTTGTATTTACTAAACACATGTACATTCAAATACTTTTATTTTTTTTAACAAATCACAATTTAGCACTTGTAGACAGTTTTCCACTTCCATACTTACTGTAGTCATTCACTGACGATACGCTTCTAGATCTTGAATATATCAGAAAGACATTTCCTCATAAAGGCTTCCCAGGGTTGTCCTCTTGAAGAGTCAAGCTTTAGACACACTTCAGCCGTCCCGTTAAGAAAATCTTTTTGTATTCAATCAGCAGCACGGTTTTCCAAAGTGAATGAGCACAGGGTAAGTAAACCCTCCCTCCAGTTCACCTGCACGTTCTGTTCGCTCTCCCATGTCCCAAGGAAGGATTGAGCTCACTGTCTGACATTCAGAGCACACAACCTTAAATACCAAAACCTTTTCGCATCACCCATCAGCCTCCCTCCCTCTTCTCTATCTGTTTTTCATACACTCCCTCTGTACGGTAAGCCTGACAGTCACTTCCCAGTAAGAAGGAAACAGTGGGAGTGAACAACACGCCCCCTCGCAGTGAATCAACACATAAGAGTTTCTGAGGAAAACCATCTGACTGGCCCTGCCCCCCGTTCCCATAAAGTAAGCAGGGGAAAGGCTGTGTCTACTCGAGGAACCAGGAATTCCCCCACAAGTCATGAACAGCTGTCGAGATGAGAGACGATGACAAAGCGGATACGCTGGAGGTTTGCCAAGTAGACATAAGCAAACTGTGTAAGGCGCTTGTATGTGTGCAGCACTGTAAGAGGTAGTTTAACACTACAGTACATTTACATATGAAGCACATAGAAATTCTGTCCTCACACTGTGGGTGTTAAAATGCAAAGTCATGTTTGAGCTTGTGACATTGTTTCCTAGAAAACTGTTTTATCTTTGCTAAACATTATTTGTCAGCGGTGCAGTGTGCGACACTTGCGTCACAGAGATGTTCGGGATGAGCTTGATTAATGCGAATGTTTGCGTAGCCGTCGTGTAGTCAGTGAGGTTTGATAACACAATGCCTGAAACAACATTTGTTTTCCATGTGGTGATATTCACACATGACAGAGATGTGGTGCTAACTGTCAGTAGGACAAACATGACAGGACTGGGTCAGCAGGGCAAAACCAGTTTCATTGTTCAGTCAGCCGGTAGAAAACCCCCCTCGTTCCCTCATCCTCATGACCTAATCAATTCAAATACACTAAACTAGTCAGGACTTGGTGTGTACTTCCTCCGAAAAAGCCCTGGTAAATTAATTTGATGGATTTCCTTGATCTGGACAAAAAGGGGATTCCACACAATGTTGGAAAAATAGTGTTCTGTACTTCCTTTCCTGTATGTGAATGCATACGAGTACATATTTCCAAAATGTACACTCATAACACGGTGACCTTTTTGTTGCGCAACACCCAGATTGTTCGCTCAATCTAAGTGCTGGTAAAAATTTGCAGAATCAGGAAGAGCCATTACTAGATGGAAAGGTACAGAGACCCCCATAGAGTTACACTATTGATGTGCAGCGACTCTAGAATCCACTTTCAAACTACATCCTTGGTCTGGTGGGATAAGTTGCAATTGACATTTTGTGCTGGACTTCAGAAACAAGCCGGGCTTTCATGCTGCTGTTTGAACACTGGGGAAAATCACTCTCAAAGGTCACTGAGCCCATTTCCTTTCTTTCCTCCCCATGCATCTAAAGACCTATAACAGCCTCTTTCAACTGCACTTGAGTTACTGGCAGACATATTCAAATTTCTATATAGAAAGTGAAGGTTGGTGTAGATAACTAAAGGGCAAATGGAGCATTTTTATTACAGCTTTTCTTTGTTTTATCACAGCTGCTCTCATGTAATACAGCAATTAAAGCTTCATCCAGAAGAGACAACCTTGATTAAAAAAAACGCAAACATTTATTTAGGTTTGTTCTAATCAATAGCTCACAAGAGGATTTCAAAGTCCTCCTTCAAGAGCTCCTGGCACTTTTAAAGCGCATTGCTACAACATGCCTTTGAAGTCCTTCTTCGCCATCCCACAGGTGATCCACAGAGAATGTGCCGCTCTGCTCCACAAAAGTCTTAAACAGGTGGAGGCCACCGCCTACTCCAAAATAATGGGATTTGGTGGCGAGGTAGACGAGTCCGTCCGGAGCCAGCAGTTCATGGAGGGTCTCATGCAGCACAGGGTAGTAAGCCGTGTTGTAGATTGTCTCTGATGTTAATATGATATCATACTTGGGAGGTGGATCCATATTTAAGAGCAAAGCAAGGAATGTGCTCCAGTCACCAGAAAAAAAGCTACACTTGGCTACTAACGGGTGATGGGACAGGTCTGTGGCCCTTTTCTTAGAAGGTGGGTTGCTATCGTTTCCCTCCTTTTTTTCTTTTAACGTCTTATCACAACCAACTTCCTCCTGTAGTTTTCCCTCTCCCCTCCCTTCTTTATCATCTCCACCATCTACTTCATCGTCCTCTTGGCAGTTTAGTATTACATTTGGCACAGTGAGCTGTTCAATAACAGTACTGTTATAATCTTGGAAATGGACCTGCCTGGCTCCCCTCTTCAGTGCCAATATCCCCAGCAGCCCTGCCCCACAGCCCAAATCTAAAACTGCCTTCCCTCCAAAGGTCTCTCCGTGTTTCTCAATCAGTTCCAGAAGGTCATAAGTACACTCCCACACCTTCAGCCCTCCCTCGTAAACGCCAGAGATGAGATCAGACTTCTGCTCCGCAGTGCGAGAGAGAATTTTCTCCTTGTCCTCTCTCTCTGAGGCCGTCTTCTCAAAGACAGTCTCGTTGAGGAAGTGGAGAGGAGGAAGACTTCCAACGGTAACCGTTTCAAACACAGCATCCATAGGGAGGGACTGTGGGTCAGACGGTGGAAAGTGTTTTTTGGCTTCTTTTACTGACGCTGCTGGTTTGGTTGTGTCCTCAGTCTGGAAAATACAATGCAGTGAAAATTTAAGAAATAGGTGTGTCTGATTCCCTGTAAATACTCAGCTACACAGAGAATATGTGCAGGAAGCTGACAACTTGGCTTGAGGCAAACATAAACAATAATTAACTACTGCACAACATTTTCAATTTTCAGAAAATGGAAATAAATTTGCTGTATTATTTGAAAAAGAAACAACAACAACAAACAAACAAGGACATACCAAACATAAAAAAGACTGGAGATAAGGTGATACATATTTTTGCTTTAATGCTTGCTTTTAATAACTAGATATGCTGTTTGAAATGGTTTCACAACTCAACACAAGTTTCAGTTAACGTGGCTCATGTAGGTGATGAAATCAATGTTTTGACGTCAACGAAGCAGCTGTAACAATGTGAAATTAAACAAATGAAGTACAAAGGACTGCTCTAAATCAGCCAGGTCCTAAAAGAATGCAAATATCATGTGTGGATTGCATTAGAATAAAATGCTTGACAAGTGTTTTAGATGTCTGTTGTTAGTTCAGACCTAACAAAAGCAAGTCATTGTGAACTTTTTGCTATGACTCTTTATTGACATGTCCCTGGTTTGTGACGTCAAGGCTCATGGGCATAGACACTGTCAACCTACGCTCTCTTGTGGATGCACACCTGAGAGAAAGATTTTATTGTTAGCTAGGATGGAATCATTCACATGGTGGAAATTACTCAACTCAAGAATCTGCTTATGACTTGAAGGTGTGTGGGTGTGTGTGTGTGTGTGTGTGTGTGTGTGTGAGGGCGTGGGCCCCTCTGGCTGTTGATCAGCACTATTCAAAATGCTCTGACTTACTAAGAAGCCAAGTCTATTAATAACTATTAACATTTATCACCAAGCTAGCAATAAAATTGATTAAACCACATTAGTTACTTAACACTACAAGTCCATACCGCCCCTAAATTTATTTTACTACTTTACTACTGATAATTAGGGATAAATACTTGACTGGTGTGAAGTGAAAATTAAGAAATGAAAGAAACTTGAATTAAGGGCTTGATTATTTTTCTTTATAGTGAGTTCTTTAATACCAGCTGCTACTGTAATTGCATCGAGTCATGTATAGACTCCGACTGCATTTAAACAACATAGCTACTTGTTTTAATGGTGTCCCAACGTTACTTGTTGTCCTAGTGTTGTTGTTATTACAAGAAACGCATGCTTAACAGTATTTAGAAACAAACACAATATAATCACATAAAAACAGCGGCCCGTGCTGTACTTCTGTATGTGTGCTACCTGCTGTATCTCAGTCATGTCATGTAATGGAACGTAAGCTACTTTCTGCCATGTAACCTCGGACTCATGCGCTGCTAACCTTACTCACGGGTTTGGCAGAAATGCCTGTCTTTCCATTTTCCAATTTATTTCCATCGACGTCACCCGGATTGGTTGTTTGTGCTGGAACGTCAAAGTTAAAGCAAAACGACATAATGACCGCACACACTACTCTGCTCGGGGTCAGTTTGACGGGAAAGCAGTTCGGTGTTTACCACTGGTTCACACCGACCACATGGCGAGGGAACGTCTTCTTCTTCTTTGGATTGGCACGGCAGGCGCGGACAGAGATGGGACACTGCTGCCCTCGTCTGGTTGACCTCCGTCAGTGCAATACGGACATTACCCAGCTCTCCTCCTTGCCCCCGTATATAAGAACTACAAACCTCCTCAGCTGTGACAACAGCGGACACGTTTCCGTATCAATATCGCTACGTTTTCGGGCGAACTCTCCAAACTCAAACTACCAAAATGCTTTTCGGCGCTGTTCTGACGCATGCGCACTAACTCCGGATTTGGCTCGGATTGTAAACTGTCATGTAGCGTTTAGGTACCAGATGCTGCTGTTCATCGCTAGTATGTGGCGACAATTCCGCTTTTTCCCGGCTTCCTTTCTAAGTGTCAATGGAAAAGTGGTTTTGTAGTCTTTTCACCTTCTTAAAACCGTGAGTATTCCCTAAAGTGAGGCTGAAACTGAGCTGCAGCACAGAGGACGGGATCGGATATTTAACCAGGCGAACCCAAACAAAGGGGATCTGGAGGCATTTGGGTTCTGCCCGCTGCAGCACTGTGTGCTGAGGGGAAAGAAACAGTTAGAGCCGTCGTGGGCTTAGCGCTAAAGGACGTTTCGTGGCCTTAAATAGTCACGACAGCCCTTGATGAAGGGAAGCTGGACGCTGCTGCTCCACCTCAGACCGAACCTCAGGTAGCAGCCAGCTAACTGTTCCACCTCCACCCAGGGTGGGTCCTGGGTGGAGTGGGTGGAATGCAGCAAAGCAGGACTGTCCATCGCAAACTTTCATCTAATCCCACGCAACAGAACCTGCCCATCTGAGCGCAGCCTTATATTTCTGTTTGTCTTCACTCGAGTGTTTGAATTGTAGCTGTACCCACACGAGTGTTAGTTCGTACAGATTAATATGGCGAATTATGTAAACAACTTAACTTCCAGAAAGTCCCTGTTGACTGCCTCTGAAATTCAGCACATGGTAAGTTTGATGTGCTACACTGGACTGGAGCAGGAGTTAAGAGCTGTGTGGTAAAATGCCAAACACTGGGATTATAACAGTTTATAAGAATGTGCTGCCTTGTGTCTTAACTGAATGGCTTTAATTATGGGATTATTGGTCAAACAAAACAAGCTGTTATAGAATATTTTTTAATTACAACTCTGTATAGTTTGATGTTCAAAATGACTATATTGTAATGTATTTTAAATGGCAGGACTACATCTTTGCAGGCCTTGGTAGGAGATTGTAAATGTGTTACTAATGGTTTTTGTCTCTTGATTGCAGGTGCATGAATATTACAGATGCAGAATGCGGTGGTGCCCCAGCTCAGTGCTCCACCTGCTGCGCTCTGTGCGCCTACAGTTGTGTGCCAGGAGAGGAAGGAACAGAGTCCCTCTGTGGATTAGGGACATATGGGCTTACATTAGACTACTGGTGCAGTCACTTTACTTTAACTCCCTCACAGACTCCGATGTGGTCTTTGACTCTGTCTTTGAACCCGTGTTTTGGGCGGTGGATTATGTGACCCGCTGGTTTGGCATGGTGAGTATATGTGCTCATTTCAGTAATAACAGGGATATTGAAAGCATTTAATAACACGCTTTATGTGCATATCCACTCTCTTCGTCTTTAAGGTGTTTGTCTGTCTGGTGGTGATACTGACCTGCTCCATCGTGGTGATAGCCTATATAGTCCTATTGCCTCTGATCCTCAACACATACTCCCCTGCATGGGTTGCTTGGCATGTTTGTTATGGACACTGGAATCTCATCATGATCGCCTTCCATTACTACAAGGCTGCCAAGACCTCCCCTGGGTATTCACCCCCAGTAAGTAAGTTTTTGCTTTTCTGCAGAACCACAAAGCTTTTCTCGTTCAGCCTAATTGTGAAGTATGCAAAATGTGTTCTTTCAGGAAAAAAATGACACTCCAATTGTGTCTGTCTGCAAAAAATGCATCATGCCCAAACCAGCAAGAACTCATCACTGTGGTATCTGTAACAGGTGAGTCAATATACTTATGTAAACTATAGATTTACAGGGGCGAGACCTTGAAAGCACGATGTCAAATCCCTGTTGAGTATTACATCCTCCTGTTAAGCTAAAACATTCAAATGTAGACTGACTGGTTTTCTTTTCATTTTCAGGTGCATTCTGAAAATGGACCATCATTGTCGTATCCTTTGGGTTAAGACTGTTTTCAACGGTTTTTTAAACCCCATTTTCTAAACCGCGTCACTTGTGACTCTTAAAAATTGGTGGTTGTCCTTAATGTCAGCATCTCAGCCTGGTTAAATAACTGCGTGGGTCATTTTAACCACCGTTACTTCTTTTCCTTCTGTCTGTTTATGACGTTGGGTTGTGTCTACTGTAGCATCAGTGGCAGAAACCTGTTCCTAGATGCATACAGCGCTTTAGAGGTAAGAATTTGCTGTTGCCTGAGGGCCTGTCTGGGGATTTATTGGGTTTTGTTTTATACTTGTTTTCCATGTTGGGTGTCTTTGTCTGTGGGTCCTCATTATTCACTACTGACACTTTCTTCTGCCTTTAACTCTTCTCTTTGTGCATGTGGACTGGTCCTTTAGCGTATTAAGCATTTGGATGTGGAAAAGCCAGGTGTACCAGTAACAGGGATGGGAGTTCTTATAGGGCTACTCCCCCCTGACCAGGTACAGAGAATACTCATAGCAACATGATGGCGTTTCTATTTGTTTATCGTCTTTTAGTTTCGCAATAACTGTTGATTTTTCATTCAAGACCAACTATCGGACGCCTGCACCAACATACTCCTTTAAGGACAAGATGATTAATAAGAGCATCATCTACATGTGGGTGCTTACCAGGTAAAAAGAGCATGTCACATGGTCACTTTTTATACAGACGTACTGTATATATAGTATATAACAATTTTTTTTGTCTTGGAATGTGCTTTGTTTTTTTTAGCACAGTGGGAGTGGCCCTGGGAGCTCTGACTACTTGGCATGCAGTTCTTATATCTAGAGGAGAGACCAGCATCGAAAGGCACATTAACCGCAAAGAAGAGCAGAGAATGGCAAAATGGGGAAAGGTGAGCGTGTTACATAATTTAATCAAATTAGTCTTTTGGTGTGTAATGCAGTGATTTTCTTTTAATTGTACCTTTTTTGTTAACCGATCTGCCAGGTGTACAAAAACCCTTTCAACTATGGAAAGCTGAATAACTGGAAAGTCTTCTTTGGTGTGGAGAAAAAAAGGTGTCTTTTTGTCTTTCTTGTGTGTCTAAGGAGTTTCTGTACCCATGCATTATCTATGATCTGCGTTGCCTTGTATTCCTCGTAGCCACCCATTTCTCTTTTGTCTTTTGATTTTAGTCATTGGGTGACGCGTGTTCTCCTTCCTTCTGGACACACCCCTCATGGAGATGGGTTGAAGTGGAATGCGTTCCCAGTTAAAAATGACTTAATACCAATATGATGGACTCTGCCCGTAGGTCTTTCTGTAGCCTACTTTCAGCCGTCTTTGCTGTGTCTGTCCCACTCTGGTCATTTGACTTGGTCGACTTTAAGGATCCTTGTAATGTGACTCCATGCAGCTAAAGAGTCATGTCAACCTCCAGTACCTCAAAAATTGCTGTGACGTTTGTCACGGCTCACTAGGCCACAATTTTTAGCAGTGAAGAAACAATGAGTGGTTTGTTGTTGCTCAGAAACCGGTCCCAGTTCAACACACTGCTAATGATGGGTTATTATTTTACAATTTACACACTGACGTATCACATTAAAGCACTTGTAAAATTATGATTTTTTTAAGCACACTATGTCTAATCATTATGCTCATATGGTAATTTATTTAAAATGAGACTTTCAATATTTAAATAAACATGTTTTGGTAAACAAAGTTTTCTGTCAACACCTCCAACTGCAGCCCATTTGCACACTCTAGTCCAAAATTATCAATTTAAAATTTACTTAATTACTATTTACTGCATCTGTATTTTTTTACCAGATTAATTAATAAAACTTTGTAATTGGTTAAAGTAATTGGACTCGTGTTGTGTTTTGTTGCCACTAATTACTCACTGCACATTTTCACCTTTGATACATCACTCTTACTTTTTCTACCAATGTTCTGTTGGGGTTTGTGTAATATAATATACGTCATTGTACTTTGTTTTTTGCTCCAGGATTTTAGAATAGACTGAGCAGGAAACCTACAGTGTTATGTCACGGTGATGCAGGGGGATTATTTGTGATGCATCACAGATTTGGTCTTCAGGTTTATTTGAATATGCAGTTTTACAGCAGTAATAATACATGAAATACCAAAAGATCAATTTTTAAATACTTAATTATTACTATATTACTTAATTAATAACAAAAGCTGCTTACACATATATTCCACATTCATGTTGGTGCTGGTGCTCGAGCTTTCTTTTGCAGTTTTAATTAGCCACTATTAAACGTGATTATGCTTCTGCAGACGTTCACTAAGGTGACACTGATTTATAATGGCTGTAGAACAGACTGAGCATATTCTGCGTGCTGTAGCTGGCACCTCCGGTTATTTATATATTTAGGTGTTTGTGTATTTACTCTAAATGTTTTAAATGTATCAAAGCCTTGAACTGTACAGAATTATGTTCCTGCCATATTATGTGACACAATGAAATATTTACATTTAAGATAATCATACTTGAGTAGATAATTAACCCAGATGATTATTCATGCTACTAATATTTTGCATTACATTGCGTTTCCTGGAAAACTCCTTGCTCACACATTGAATAAGTGAATGTATCCATTTGGCAGCAGGTTATCATTCAGAGACAGGGATTTCTCAGTTTCTGCTCTTAATGCGGGGCAGAAAAAAATCTGGTCTGCGCATGCGTACAGGATGATGAGGATTTAATCACGTCAGCGCAAACGGATTGTGCGGGTGAGCTCCATTCACCATGGTTCGGCTGGAATACGGCTATTGACTGCAGATTATTTGGGAGCTGCTGAGATTTCCTGGAGGCTCTGCAGGGCCGAACCGGTCCCAGCCCAGAAGCCCTGCACATATAGCTGCCTCCGGTTCGTCCGTCCGCTGACTCGCAGTTTGTGCCGATCGTCGCATCAAGATCCAGCGATAACTTCTCTGGGAGCAAGTTCGGATGTGGCAAGCAAATTGCAGACGAATGCATAATTTAGCAGACTGGATTACCGGTAGGCAAAACCACTCACCTGTTCTCACGGTCTGATCCAGGCTGAGCTGGCTGACGAGGTGTACTAGCATTAAAATGAACTTTATGATTCCAGACAGCATCCTTTTCAATACATCACGTACTTCATAATTGAAAATCATAGGGTGGCGTGATGTCCAGGCGCGTGTCCCCGTCAGCTGGCGGTACACGTGACGTAAACAGCGCAACTCGTCTGACCTCACAAGAACATGGAGTGCTGAGCTGTCATTATTCGCCGATGACGCTGTCCACACACGACACCTAATGCCACGCTGTTTGTTGTCTGCGCACAATATCCGTCCAACTGTGCATTTAGGACGCAGAGCCGTTTGAACAGATGTATGATTTGTGTCCTCGGTGTGAAATGTAGGGACAGTGATGGGAGGCTGTGTGGGGAGGAGCAGGACCGATGGACCAGGGAGCGCCCGAAGCTCGACGAGGAGCAAGAAACGTGGAGGTGAGAACTGCATCGTTTGTTCATCGTGAAAGCTCGAGACACAGTGTCCTCAAACCAGACACGGAGGAGCAGACGAGCATTTATAGAAAGCTGCGGGCAACCTCCACCTTTGTTAAAAAGTGAGGCCGATGTCCAGCAGCTGGAGGTGAATGTTCCAGACGTCATGGCTTAGTCATGTGTCCAATCTGTGCTGAGGACCTGCACTAATGGAGCAGTGTTTTATGAACAGTACACTGTGTTCAATCCATTGCTCGCTAAAAGCTGCTGTGCCCTCCGCTGACTCCTCGTGCATTATGTATGAGGCAGCAGCAGCGAGGACTTGCACAGAGTTTGCATATTTAAGTTTGACCTACTTGGTTGAAAAGAGACATGAGCTCTCTGAACACGTTTGCGGGGAGTCTGCAACAACCTGCCGGACTATTATTAGTTGTCCGAGAGACATAGGAAACCATTCTAACATAAACCGCAGGCTCCAGGCAGTTCGCACGTGTACAGTAGCCTCTCCATGGACGCACTGTAATAGTCTGACAAGGGTTTATTGTCTGTCAATAGGTTTAGCAGGTTGCCTTGAGTAAATCTCTAAATAGAGATGATAGGATTAAGCCTCTTGTGATAGACGCTACCTTCTGGCTGGGACAACGTGTTGGACCTGCTTCCATGAACTGATCGTGCGGTATTTTGGGTCTGTGGTGTTTCTTATTAGATGGGATATAATTGGAAGCACTGTGGTCACTTTTAAGTAACAGAAGAAGTGTCACGTTTGCTACCGGAGAGCTTGTCTCACCACTTGTGGGGCGTGTTAGGACAGGAGCTGTTCTTCCTCTCCGTAGCTCATCCCGGTGGACTTTTGATGTACGATAGATTGATTCACGTCAGCCATCGGAGACAGAATGGGAGTACCTAACTCCAGAGAATACAGCTACTATCACGCCCCAAATACTCCCCTTAAGATCTTGCTCAAACGTAAGTATGAAATTTTACCTGGGCTGAAAGACAAGGTTGTTTTTTTTTTGCTTTTCATGTGTGTTCACTCTGTTGCCACAATTTATCTCTGATAGTTTCGTGTTGATTGTCTGTGCTGTTGGTTTTGTTAATGTGCTATGTTTGACTATAGATGCATGGGTATAGGTAAGTCTGTTTATAGTAGAATTTCAGTTGGTCGCCTTTACATTCTACAAGGACGATGGACTGACTTCATTTGAAATAGCTAAGCTTAGATTCTAGGTATGCAGGCTTACAGCGGAGGACACAGTGTCATAGCTGAGCTCCTTGTTGTGATGCCCACTGACTTACTGCAACAAGGTGGATGAAAGATGCTTGATATCATGGAAATCTCCACAGCATTGACCTCTACTGTAGGAAAAACCACGCGTGCTTCCTTCAGCATTGATTTGCTTCTTCTTAGCTGTCTTGAATCACTCCGTCACCTCATCCAAAGATGTATAGAACGTCTGTGCAGAGACGGGGCTTGAGAGGACCTGGTAGCAAAAGCAAGCTAATTCAAAGTTATCAGATTTTACAATATTGTAAAATCTCGATTATTTCACCTAAAATTTTAAGATGCTTTATGTTCGAAGAACCCCAAAAAAGTAAAGAAGCCAGAGTCTGATTATTTTTGTATGATTGTGCTCTCTGGGGTAGATTTGTGTGTTCTTGCGGCGCTCCACTGTCCAGAGAGTGCTCGTCTCTCCAACCAATGCCTTCTGGGATGGGGCAGATAAATCCTGTTATGTGGAAACTGATTACTGCCTATAATCCGCTAGTGTGCGCTTGTCTGTGTGAGTGTATCTAAGTGCACATGTATGTGTTTCTCGCCGCTGCAGTAATCCACAGCACTATAAATAATCACTTTGATTTTCCTCCCTCTGTGAATCAAATTGACTTTCTTAGTATACAAGTACAGTGGATGTTTGGTGTGTGTGTGGGTAGAAACACCCACAGAAGGAGGATAAAATGATTTAATTATATGATGGACTGTTACTTGTCTTAATTCGTGAATCTTCTTCAAATTCACTTTTGTATCATTTTGAAAAGTGTTTGTTTTGCTCATTTTATCTGTCAGTAATGATGCTTAGATACTGAAGGCAGATCATTTGAAATGTCAGTATCTGCCAACCGTGACATTTCTGTCTTTCCTTAGGACGCAACGAGCCCCTCAAAAAAGAGCGTCCAAAATGGAAAAGCGAGTACCCAATGACGGAGGGCCAGCTAAGGAGCAAGAGGGATGAGTTCTGGGATACGGCCCCAGCGTTTGATGGACGGAAAGAGATCTGGGATGCGCTGAGAGCGGCGGCCCTGGCTGCAGAGTGCAATGACCTGGAGCTAGCGCAAGCTATAGTGGACGGAGCCTGCATTACTTTGCCGCACGGTATGCAGCCGCACACCGGCACGTGAGCGCACACATGCTCCTTCTGCTTCACTCAGCTACCGACTGGAAGCTGCAAACGTCCTGGAACATCCAGCTCAAATACATAACTCACTGTAATAATTCTCAACATGTCAAAGGACAGTTTGGTGAATCCCTTGCACCAGTTGTTGAGATTACAGCTGTAACAGTTACATAATAGTGTCTGTGCTGCGTGACCGCTGTCAATAGACTAGTGCACAGAAGGCCATGACAGAGCTCAGTGGAAATAACGCTGCTTCTTTATGCTTTACTAGTTTTAGTTGTAACGAATGATAAATATTATGATCTAATAATAATAATAATAATAAATGTGCCATGGTTAGAGATGGTTGCCCTTTGAAGAGCGGCTGTTTACTGAGGTCCCTACTCTCTGCAGGCTCCCTCACAGAGAGTTATGATGAACTGGGGAACCGCTACCAGCTTCCAGCCTACACTTTAGCTCCACCCGTCAACCTCATCTCAGAAACGTCCAGCGAAAGCAAGGCTTCCGAATCCATGCAAAAAGCAGCAGAACCGCCTCCTTGCAGACAGGAGTTCCAGCTGCGGGTGCGATTGTCAACAGGTAAACATCCAGCATGTTTGCACGAAGGATTTTATACGATTTTCTTCTCATACAGGCGGGAGGTTTATTTATAACTCTCGGCTACCTTTTGATTTTCTCAGGAAAGGACGTGCGTCTGACAGCCAGCATGGCAGACTCCATCGCTGAGTTAAAGAAACAGCTGGAAGAACTGGAAGAGATAGACGTGATCCGCCAGAGGTGGTTCTTTTCCGGGAAGCTCCTTACCGACAAAACCCGTCTGCAAGATACCAAGATCCAAAAAGACTTTGTTGTTCAAGTGATTGTCAACATAAATCCTTCAGTCATCAGTAACTAAAAAGCGAGACAGCGGGTTGTGATGAAGACGAAGGACGAGCAGTAGTAGGACGAGGGCATGAAGGCATTTTTTGTGGTTCTGTAATTGAATTTTCTGTACATTTTTATATAAGAATTTATTGCTTTTATATTGCTCCTTTTTGTATTTTGTCCTTTTCCCAAATGAAGTAAAAAAAAAAAGCACTGAAACACTTTAGATAAAAAATAGAGTTGCACATCCCTAAGATCCCATTCTGTCCTCTGTCTGCCTGTTTGTCTGAGTGGACATGAACTCACAGCTCTATTGTTTACATGGGTTCCTCTTCTTGTCATGTTTTTTGTATTTGTGTGTATCGATACTGAATATGCTTCACCCGGAGATGTGAATATGAAATCATCACTCTCTAGGATTAAAAAAAGAGAAACATGTAAATATCAGTCTGCTTATATGTCGTTTGGTCACGTAACTATGTGCACATTACAATCTCAGTACAATGTTCATAACTGTATAACTGTGAAGGTATGGAATGTGATGAATGCACCTTTCTAAAAGGTACAGGTAAGAAATAGCGTTTTTTCATTTTATCACTTCAAAATAGGAAGCTGTAGTTTTATGTACAATAAGATGCTCACTGTACTTCAGTAAACTATTAATAAATCCTGGCATTTAACTTGATTGCTTGTTGTCTGAAAGCCGCTGTGGTTAGAAATTTAGTTGTGTGTCGCGCAGCACCATCTAGCGACAAAACAACATCAACAGGCACGTGAGGACACCCGTGACGTCATTTAGAGGCGACGGAGCTGCCAGTTTAGGTAACGCGAAATTATTTTCACCCCCGAAAATGGTGAAATCGGGGAAACTTCGCTCTGGGGCAGGTTCCAAGCTCAAACGGTGGAAGAAAGGACACAGCAGCGACTCGAACCCGCAGACGAGTCGGTTTCGTCAGGCTGCTAAAAGCCGCTTCTTCAGCCCACCCACCGGTAAGCGGACACGTGGGTCTCTAATATTAGCCAGCGTTAGCTATTTTAGCTAACCTGGAGTAGACCAAGCTACGCTACTAAGCGTTTTAAAAGCAACATTGATAAAGTTGTCAGTGGAAGATGTAATTATCACCATTTCACGACTGAGCGGCTGGAGCTACGCAATTAATTGCTTCCTCTGTTGAATTACTAGAAACTGTTTTATAGCAGTGTGTGGTCGCTCATGTTAAATCAGAGTCGTTACTTGCTGCCTTTCACGTCTAATCGCTAACACTTCAAATAAATATTTGGGGAGAACATACTTGAATAAATAAACGCCAGATAACGTTAAAGTAATCATCGACTGCTTACATTTACACGTTGAGTAACTAGTTTAAGAGTTACAGCCTTATATTCATGGGCTCTTAGTACTAGAGTACGAGAATAAAACCATCAGACCGCACATTTGATTAGTATTCCCGACTGTTAATACCTGATGGAAGTGAATGAGACAGTTACCATTACATGCAAAACTGTTATGTGTAGACAAAGATGCATGTTTTATGTTGGATGTAAGTTAATGCTCGTTTTAGATCTATATTTATTTTAAACTGTGGCGGTTCCTGTGTGTTTACAGTTGTACAGTCAAGTAAGGCCTGTAGTATTGTTAGACATCGCTGTAGTTGACAAGTTTGATCTTGTGTGTATTTGTTTATTCCTAGATCACAACGTACAATCCAAATATATACACCTATAAGGAAATCAGCTTGAATGTGTACCATTTTCCTTCCATGCAGGGAAAAGCGATCTAACAGTCGATGCCCTTAAGCTACACAATGACCTGCAGGCAGGGCCGCTGGAGCTCAGCGCTGGTGGCCGTAAGGATGCCTTCATGGAAGAGGACGAGGCAATATCGGAGAGAACCTCAGGCACCTTCCTCAGTGGCCTGTCGGATTGCTCCAACCTGACTTTCAGAAAGGTGCAGCGCTTGTGGGAATCCAATTCAGCTGCTCACAAAGAGGTAGATATTTATTCATAGTGTCCCTTGAATAATAAATAAAACATCTTACAGCTAATTTGTAATGTTTACAGCCATTTTGTTTTTGTGTGTTGAATTCATCTTCCATTTATATCAAAATGCAAAACCATTTTTGCTGGAGGAGTTCATGCAACAATACTGACACTACTAACAATTGGTAAATGGTGATGCTGAGCATTCCTGTAGCTGTATCATTGTCACCTGGTGTGTGTCACAGATCTGTGCAGTGTTGGCAGCTGTTACCGAGGTGATCCGTACTCAAGGAGGGAAGGAGACTGAAACTGAGTACTTTGCTGCTTTGGTGAGTGCAGCCTTTTCAAATAAAAGTGTACGAAGTCATTGGCATTTAACTTGCGACTTTGTTGAAAGCCCTGGTGTTGTGTCGTAAGATTTTGCCTGCCTGTGTGTTTATAGATGACAACCCTGGAAGCTGTAGATTCAGCAGAGTCGCTGGCTGCAGTGGCGTACCTCCTCAACCTCGTCATGAAGAGGTAGAACCTGATCACCATTATTTCTCAAAAACAAAAGTATCGTTCATGTCAAAGGTAATGATGATGAAGAGGTAAACATTTGACTGGGTATTGATTGTTCCCCAGGGTTCCTGCTCCAGTGCTTGTATCCAAGTTCTCAGACACCACAAAGGCGCTGATGGATGTCATGTCTAAACAGGCCATGTCCGACACTGCGCCTGCTCTTAGATGGGTAAGCTGATTTCTTTCTTTCTTTCTTTTTTTCTTGTAATGGTTTATCAATGAATTCAGCAGCGGATTAATTTATGTTGTACCCTCTAGATCCTGTCATGCTTGGCTACTTTGTTGAGGAAGCAGGATACATCTGTCTGGACGTATCCCTCCACTCTGCAAGCTTACCATGGACTGCTCAGCTTCACAGTGCACAGCAAGCCAAAGGTCTGTGCCACCAGCCTGTCGATAACGGCTTTGGAGACATTCATTTTTGCATGGAATAACATGATATCCAATTAACCTTTCAGGTCCGCAAAGCAGCACAGCATGGTGTTTGCGCCATTCTTAGAGGCAGTGACTTCCTGTTTACAGACAACGCTCCAACCCATCACCCTGCTGCAGTGACCACAGCCAAGTTCTGCATCAAGGAAATGGAGCAGGCAGGAGGTAAAACAACAGCTTTACTGATGCAAATTTTTCCTAATTTGTTCCTACTACGATTGTGATGCAAAAGTTTGTGATTCTATACTTGCCCAGAAAGTTGTAGTCTACGTCTACTCCCTCCCCCCAGGTAGCAAAGAGGACACAACCACACTTCACATCCTGGGTGTGTTAAAGGAGTTGATGGGGACGTTTCCTCTGGGAGCTGTCAAGTCCTGTTGTGAGAGTTTGCTGCGAGTGATGACACTCAGCCATGTGGTGAGAACACAGAACCATTCAGTGGTGCAGCCAGATGACCTTTGTCCGTCTTTAAGGACACCCGGGTGGAATTTTTCAAATTCAAATCTTTCTGTGTTTCTGATGGTAGCTGGTGACAGCAAGTGCCATGCAGGCGTTCCATAGGCTGTTCAGTGGAAAACCAAATGCTTTGTCCCTTTCACCAGAACTAAATGCACAGATAATCACGGTGAGGAAATGCAAAGAATGCAAATTAGACATAAGCGTAGTGTATAATGTGATGTTAAGAATAGTTTTTTGTAATCCCCAGGCCCTGTACGACTATCTGCCCAGTGAGAATGACTTGCAGCCTATGCTGGCCTGGCTCACTGTCATGGAGAAAGCGCATGTTCATTTGGCGAGGTGAGAACAGCAGCATATCTTTTATGTAATCGTGTGATTGCATGTCTTCTAGTTGGATTGTGATGGTGTGTCGTTCTCTAGTTTGCAGAGTTCTCTGAGTTTGGGTCACCTCCCTCGTCTTTTCTCCGCTGCCATGTCCTGCCTGTTGTCACCTCACACACAGGTGGTTTCCACAGCAGCCAACACACTAAAGGTAAAGACGTTTGCTTTAGGACACCCAAGTGATGCTGGATCAAATATTTAAAGATGAACTACAGACAGAAACGTGTGTGTTCATAGGTAGTTAATGATTTATTAACTTTTTCAGACCTTGCTGACTGAATGTGTTGCCCCTCAAATGGAAGAAATGGGCCAGATCAGTGCCACAGCATCAGTGGGAAATCCCTCTTATGTGTGCAAAATGTTCCGGTATGCCTCTCCAATCTAGTCACAGTCCTTTTGTTTATTCGTAGAGTCTTCAAGTACATGCTTATCATGAAAACTTTGTGTTCCAGTATCGTAGAAGAAGGACTGTCCTATCGCTTCCATGCCTCCTGGCCATTTGTGCTGCAGGTCTTGGGTTGCTTCTACAGAGCTGCAGGAAAACAAGCTCATCCTGTTATGACCAAGGTACCAAAACCTTTTAGATCTCGGGGGGGTTAGAAATCTAAACGGATGCTTCATTCGTTGTGTTCTTCATCTTTCTCTTGTGTCCAGTCTTTGCAGTCTCTGGCAGACCTGCGCACTACTCCTCAGTTCCCTTTTACTGGTGAGTTGGACCTGGCTGTAGGAGGAGCTGTAGAAAACATGGGGCCTGAAGTTGTCCTGGGAGCTGTGCCACTCAACATCACTGGTTATGAGTAAGTTTACATACAGTTGCGTGTGTGGTGCAGCCTTCTTGTCATTATTGTAATTTAACTGACTGTTTTTTGTTGTCTCTTTCTTTTTTTTTTTTATCAGGGACGACTTGGAGTTCCCCCGAAGCTGGCTTATCCCCGTCATACGGGATCATGTGAAGAACACTCACCTTGGTTTTTTTATGTCTTACTTCCTCCCTTTGGCCTCTACGCTCAAGCAGAGAGGTAAATGCAGTGTTTGGCGTTTTACTCTACAGTATGTCATGGGTGGTGAATTTTCTTTCTCTGATGTGTTTTTCTTTGTTGTAGCTGAAGAGTTTGAGCAAGCAGGACAGAAGCTAGAGGCCAAAGTCTACCAGACGTTACAGCTTCAGGTGAATCAATAGATTTAATTTGGTGATCAACTGAGTAAGGGGTTGCATTTAATCATTGATATAAACATGCTTTGTTCTTCTCAGATTTGGACGATGCTCCCTGGGTTCTGTACATGTCCTATGGACCTGCTGGCATCTTTTAAAGGCATCGCCCGCACACTTGGCATGGTCATTAATGAGCGGCCGGACCTGAGACTGACGGTGTGCCAGGCTTTACGCGTCCTTATCAACAAGAGCTCCACAGGTACAAGGATGGATATGTTCAGATAGAGGGTATCTGTTTTAATTTGGACGTTCCCTCTGCGGAACATAGCTACTCAAACCAAATGGTTTTGCTTTGCCTGCAGAAGAAGAAAAGGCAGAAGTGGGACGCTTCTCAAAGAACTTCCTGCCCATCCTCTTCAATGTGTACAGCCAGCAGCCTGCAGCTGGAGAGTCTGGTGTGTACAGGATGGCTATACTGGAAACCATTAAAGTGTACCTTACTGTCACTGAAACCCAGGTCAGTTGTGGTTGAACTTCTCTTGGTCTAGACTTATCTAGACTCCGACTCGTCGTTCGCTCTATTTCTTGTACTGATGCATCACTAATTAAGGCAAATCTCATCAGATGATCTGCACTTTCCTGCAAAAAGCCACAGACCGACTGAGCAGCACAGACACCACAGAGTTCACACGGTAAGACGTGAAATTATGCCTACATTAAATTCTTACATATTTAGACCGGGGTAAATATCAGTTCACCTATGCCTCTCTGTGTTCTTGTTTGGTTCAGGCTGGCAATGATGGATCTTGTAGTTGCCATGGCCCCACTTGTAGACAGGGAAATGATGACTAAAACCTTTGAGTTGATTAGGCCTTATTTGGAGGTAAGAGATGTACACATTGTTTGATTTAGCCGTACAGTACATTTGTCTTGAACAGGTGTGTTGTGTATTTCAGACCAAGGAGCAAGGCATGCAGAAGAAAGCGTACCGTGTGCTGGAGGAGTTGTGCGGAGGGGAGAGAGACGAGTGTAAATCGTTTGTGTTGGCCAATCTGCAAACGCTCAAAGTCGTCCTGCTCGAGACTCTGAAAAATGCGTCTTCGCCTGCAAAGAGGGTGAGATGTTCTATGTAGAGAGAAAGAAGTAAAGCAGACATGAGATTTTCGTGCACCTGCTGGTTTATGTGACTTACTGCGTCTGTATGGTTGTGTTGCTTTTTCCTCAGCCGAGACTCAAGTGTCTGATGCACATCATGAAAGGGCTCAACGAAGAACACAAAGACTTTATTGTTACACTGCTGCCAGAGGTACACACACAAACAACAGCTGGCAGATGAACAAATGCATAAAAATCAGCGGTGCATCATTTTCACAAAGACATTCCCTGTTTCAGGTGATTATATGCACCAAAGAGGTGTCTGTTGCAGCCCGGAAGACTGCCTACAATCTGCTGGTGGAAATAGGAAAAACCTTTGTCCGCTTTTGTGGGAACACAAAAGGTAACGTGTGTTCTGAGTGTGCGTGTGGTCAAAAAAGGTCAATGAATTTCTAAAATGTCTAAAATATCTCTCTGCTGCAGATGCCATAGAGCAGTTTTTGTGCTTGGTGTACGTGGGACTCACAGGATCTGTCACCATGGTCACCTGCACAGTGTTGGCGCTGACTCGACTAGTGTTCGAGTATAAAGGTATGTCTGTTCCCTTTTAAGTCTCTTTCCTGTGGGGATTTAAATGCATGTCTTTGGCCTGGTTTGATCCCTTTTCTTCTTTTCAGACTCCATAGAGGTGACCACCATGGAGCAGCTGTTGTACAACGTTTGTCTGCTGCTTTCATCTCATACCAGAGAGATCGTCAAAGCTGCCTTAGGTTTTATAAAGGTCATTCTCTTCATCATGGATCCAAAGAAGCTGGCGTCACATGTTACTGTCATGGTATGTGTGGAACATGCTGCATACCAGGAAGCCGTTGAAAACATTTTTGTTCTTATCTAACTGACTTTCCGTCGTGTCATGTTCAGATGGAGGGCATTGGGAATGTCAAGGATGATGTGAGGAGGCACTTCAGAACAAAACTGAAGACCATCTTCACTAAGTTCATCAGAAAGGTTGGGTAAGTGCTGTGAGCATCAGCCCTGCTCCACTAAGGCTATAATGTGGAATAATGTGCATCAGAAATTCCACAAATTTCCACTTGTGGGATTAATATTATTTTATCAGTAAACCGACCAACCAATCAAAGCAGTGAAACTGATTCATTCCCTTTCTCTATATCCGTAAGCAGAGCCTGGATATGATAGCTTTCAGTTGGATAAAGCAGATTAACTTTAGCTTTTTTATGACTATAAATCATTTCACATGCTAATGTAAACAAAGGGCTACTTTGTCAGTGACACCAGGTATTTGTTGAGGTTAACACAGCTGATTCCCCTTAAACTGTTTGTGTTGGTTATATAATTTCTTTGAGAACATGCCCAATTATCTGCTGTGTTCTAGTTTTGAGCTGGTGAAGAGCATGCTGCCTGAAGAACACCACAAGGTTCTTCTAAACATCCGCAAGGCTGAAGCACGCAACAAGAGACGGAAACAGGCGTCAGAGCAGCAGGAAGACTCTGAGAGCGAAGAGGAGAAGCCTAAAACAAAGAGTGAAAGGTAGGCAGCTGTTCCTGACATACTGCTCTGTCAGACCGTATAGATTTATCTGTTTCCTTCCTCAACGTTGTGCTCTCCTTTTAAGTATCGAGGACATCCTCGCAGAATCAGACAGCGATTTGTCAGAGGATGAAGGCAAGCCTGGAAAAGCTCAGAAGAAAGCTGGCAAACCGCAGAAAGGACGGGCCTGGCTCAAAGAAGGAGGAGATGATGACCCACTCAACTTCCTGGATCCCAAGGTTTCCCAGAGAGTGCTAGGTAATGATCCTTTAGTAGTTGTGCAGCTGTTTGTCAAAGGTAGAGCTGCAGAGTTAAAAAGGCGTGTTGTTGTTTTACAGCCACCAATCCACAGATGAAAAAGAGCACCAAGGTTGAGCATGGCTTTAAAGTGACGTCAGATGGTCGGCTGATCATCAAAGAAGATGAAGACGACGACGTAAAAGACAAAGGTAGAACAATCTAGTTCTGTTGTGTGCAGGGTTTTACAGAATGTCTGAGCAGACAGTGACCTATTGCTTCTCCTGCAGATGAGGGAGACATGAAAGATATTTTAGAAGAGGTTGGAGTCAAGAGTGTGAGTACTGATATATCACACATTAAACACACATGCAATTTTTAGTTATATATGTTAAATATCTAATATTTTTAAATCGCTAATAGAAAAAACTGAAAAGGAAGTTCCAAGACAAATTTGATGAGGACATGGATATGGAACCGCAGTTGAAATATAAAGGTATGATTAATTCAAAACAAACACACTGTGTGTAACAAGTATGTTGACGCTGGGTGCAACGGTCATTCACACTTAGCGACACATTTGCCTGTTTCCCTTTTATTCAGCTGGAGGCTCGGGCATCCACAGACCTCTGGGAGGCAGCCGAGAATTCGGGGGCGATTATAAGTCGAAGGTGAGTGACATTGTAGAGAAATGCAGTTTTGGTTAGAAAGTGTAGTATATTAAGTGTGTTTCATGTTTCAGAAAGGAAAAGGAGATGTGAAGAAAATGGGAAAGCTTGACCCTTACGCATACATCCCCCTGAAGAAGGCCCAGCTCAATCGCAGGTATGAGCAGCAGCTGATTGTTTTCTGATAACAAATTGATCTGTGTGAGTCACAACAGTAATGCGTTTAACTCCGTGTTCACAGGAAGCGCGCCAAGCTGCAGGGCCAGTTCAGGGGAATGGTGAAAGGAGCCCAGAAGGGGGCACATTCTGGAAAGAGACTGCAGAAAAAGAGGAAGGCCTGAGAGACTTATCTATCAGATTTGAACTGCATTGTGTGTGAACGTGTGTTCATAAGCGTACTAAAACGCTGACATACACTGTGTGTGTGTGTGTGTGTGTGTGTGTGTGTTTCTGCCAGATGCCATGGACGCTTTCAGTCAGTAAGGTGTGAATGTGCTTTCCCTACATAGGAAGGTGTTAACTGACCAAATGGAAAATCATTTGGCGGTCAAATAAATCGGACGTACTCCTTTTTTGCATCGTACCTGTCCTTCCTGATCAGCTTTGAAACATTTATGTGCTGGAATGTGTGCACACAGATGTACCTCTTATTGTAGTAGTCAGTCACTTGAGGGCGCTCTAAGCTTCAGAATGAAGAGCAGTCAAAGACAGCGTAGAAATGCTTTTAATGTGACTTTTACTACAGCTGCATTTTTTTCTGGTTCAAGTGAAATCATTGTTTTCCACCCTGCAAAGATTTTTCACCTGTTTTGAAAACCTGTTTGGTTTCAATTCAGCTTCAGGACACAGAGAGAACCTAAAGGGTTACAGTTGTCCATGACATACCATTATCCTCATGTGATTCAATTCCCCATATGGATCCCAGCAGAATGAGTCATGTAGTGATGGACTGACCTCTTAATCTGTTGTGTGTCTCAGCGTCTTTCTGAGGAGGGTCAAAGCTTATTAGGACCAGACATTTGTGGTTTTACTGCAGGATTCAGTCGCCTTCAGTTTCTGCACACTTTGCATAACAGGTTTTGAAAACTGGTACATTTCTTGCCTTTGCACGTTAACTTGTGACCAGGTGAATGTTTGCTTGCGCTGGTTCTTTAAATGTGAAGCAAATGACAAATATTTATATATGAGCAGTAAAGTTATCAAGTTGACTTTGAATCGTCCCAGAAGCAATAATAAATATGAGACTTTAGTACTGATCTTGAGGCTACGGGTATAAATGTCATAGATGGATTATTAGTGTCCTAGTAGCAGCAGCAGTGTAATTAGCTTAAAGAGCAAACATTAAATCACCAAATCTTGCATCATGCAATATTCAATTAACTAATTGTCTTGTTTACAATACAACAGCAAAAAAGGCCTGAAAGAAACTTTTTATCTTTTTAAATGACGAAAAAACTGACAACATATAAAAATGGTTTATTGACTACGGCCACAAAAGATTGTTAATAAAGAAATAATGCAAATGATCATTTCAAGTCATTGAATAAATGTAAACGGGACCACCAGTACATCACATGCCACGCTCTAATGCTTTCATATCCACCTCCCTCCAAATGAAGAAATCCAGAAAATGACCTATGATACTAAGTAGAAAACCGATGCAGACAGGGCCTGTATTACAATAAATAAAGTATAGAGAAACTGCCCTGCAGTTGCGACAAAAGCACTAAACCTTTACACTAAATTTTAACAAAGGTGTAGGAAGAACGTTCTTAGCTTGGAAAGGCAGAATGACGCGTTTGTGTGTTGGCAGCAAGCTAACGTACATTTAAAAAACAAAGCCGTTGTAACCGACGTCGCTATCGTCCTTCACCACATGCTGTAACTTCACATTACTTCTACATCAGCCCCACAGGAAATGGATGCATCAACCATCGCCATTCATACACAAACCGTCACAAGCCAACTTTCTCTGACACTTTAGTCAACAGCTTAATCAAGTAAGTAAATGCCTGTTTTTGTTGATAAATGTTATCTTTGATGAAACTCAGTAGCTGATTTTGATATCAGATCAATTGTGTTTTGCTGTCCAGCAACAAAGCACAGAGCTGCAGAGCACCTCTCTGCTGTCTGGAATGAGTTGGCAGATCAGTTGTGTACTGGAGAATTGGAGGCCCACTTCTCAACATTAGAGCCTGGGTGGGGGTCGTGATGGCGGGGGTCCCAGGGGTCCTGATGGAGCCCGAGTTGGGGGTGGACCAGGAGGAGGTCGTGCCATGGGAGGGGCTGCGCGGGACGGTGGCGTGGTGCGGGGCCCTCTCGACGGAGGCTTTGTACGGGGGACGGAGTTTGAGAGCAGAGGCTGCTCGTTGGCAGGTGAGTGGTTGTGCTCCTTCTTGGTTTCCTCATCTTTGACCCGTTGGAAACTAATACAGCGGCCCTGCAAGACAAACACGGTTAATCCACAACTACACGTCATAGCTTCAGTGCAGAATCCCCATTAAAATAAAATGCAGCTTCTAAGCTCCTCCAGTGTGTTTGTGTGCATGCGTGAATGCGTCTTTCGTTGACAGGCACGTGTGTGTTTAGGGCCGTAGAAGGCAGATAGAGCTGCTTCTGTCTTCTGTCCACACCTGCACTACAATGGCTGTGACGTTTCAAAAAACAGACACAGACAGGCTTTCGCTGTCTGCAGCTTTTCCCATTTGAACCATCTCCTCTGCAGTCAACCTCTCCAGAAGCAGAACACAAAGTCATTCATGTCTCTTGTGAGCTTGACTTGTTGGGTTGTAAAGGGGGGATTTTAAGATCGCAACAATAGTTAACAGTGGCCCCTTATTTAACATAATTTACAAGGCAGGGAGAATAGGCGGCTTCTCCTATTGTTCTCAGTGACGGCTTTCCTCTCTTTACGCTCTCTCCTCTCTGCATAGCTTTCCTCTGCACACACACATGTCTTGATCAGTCAGTGTGTGAAGGATGGGGAGTGGGTCTCTGTGTCGCAGACCCTTGGTGGTCTGATTATAACACCTTATTAAATAGAGAGGCTCTAAAGTCACAGAGGGGCCATTAAGAGCAACCCAGCATCAGTAGCTGTGTCACTGAAGGGGCCATTGTGCAGTTGTGTGTGCATATGAGGTGTGTGTAATTGATTGGGGACAGCCTAGTTGGCGTTGGAGGGGGGCAACTGCTTCGGTCTTGTTGCTGGGGCTGCGGTGAAAAGGCCAGTCTGTGAGCAGCAGAGCAGCAGCACAACACCAGAGAGAGCATATGGACACAATGAGAACACAAGCTCATGAATATGAGTGTGTGTGTGCCTCCTCCAGAACATATGGCCTGAATGAACGCTCACACTCATGAATAAGAGAAACAGAGAAAGGTTAAGGGGCTGGATACAAGACAACACAAAAAACAAAAAACAGGAGCTGGGTTTGGAAGAGAGACGCAGAAAAGTGGCAAAGGGAGATGTTACATGCAAGTACACGCTCTGTACAGTACATACAATGGATGGGTTCTCGTGATGACACATTGCCCCCTTGGCACTGAGTCTGTCACGGCTTTACTTGCCCTCTTGGTGATTGTTTACTACAAAACCCTCAGCGAAACAAACCCTAAAACACTTCCAGCATCTCCTTTGTGTCCATGTTCCTTAAGACTTAGCCCTTCCCTCACAAGCGCACACATAAAGCAGACTTGGTGTGTGGCTGTTTACGCGTGCACATGTGTGACTATTACAGTAAAGAAAATGGAAGACAGATGGGGAAGTGGAGACGCACATGTGACATGACAGCTCTTCCTGTCACCTTGCACGACAGCAATCCACTTACATAAGGAATATGCTCCATTCCATTCGTGTGTTTACGCACTAAAATGCCATCGCTTGAATCTCGACTCATCCAGCCACGTTTGCCTATTGAGGTTGTGAAAGAATATATGTCTTCATGTAAATAGAGGAAGAGCAGCCTCTACTGTGTTCATTTGTGTAGTATGTGCGAGGTGATGGTGGCCGCCCCCTGGTCTTCGCTGTGTGAGGGAGCCATCAGTGCCATCAGGTCTGGGAGACAAAAGAAGGGAATCTCTTCTGTCACAATATGGCTCATGGCCTCTTAACTCTCCATCTGTTTGTGTGACGCTCACTCAGAACTGACACACACGTTACTGGGACGCACACACACACAGTAGAGAGAGAGAGATGGAATGCAAACGGGAAGCACGACAGAAACTGGCAGGCCGCTGATGGCCGTTTGCAGAGGCAGCGAAGTAGGAGTAATGTGGGGAGAAGGCTCCTCCTGAGCTGCTGGTTAACAGTCTGCATGGAGGAGTCTGATCCATGCTTGTTATCGCTGTGCTTTTTGCTACACAACTGGGGCGTTTTGCAATCCGGCTACATATCTGCTGCTTTTTGCTTCCAGTATTTAAAACTGCTCTGCCTTGCTTTTGTCAGCATTGAGTCATCGGTGTCGTCTTTCACGTCTGATACGGCTTCGATAGCGAGTGGTTAACTCCTTTCATTCCATGCGAGTAGAAGCGTTTTATTTTCTTCAGCAAATGGCCCGTAAAGGCAGTTGTGCGGGTCATTGTTGAGCGGCTCTGTGAACCGCAGCCTCACAGAAAGTCTGACAATGACCCGAAAACTTCTGTTCTGACACAAATGAATGATTACACCCAGAGAGTCAGGGAAAAAAGCAATAAAACCACTGATGGTGACCACTCTCACACACGCGACAGATACAGTAGACACACATGCTGTTACATCAAAAAGACGGATCATGCCATTCAGCAAACAAGTCAATAAATTTCTCAGCGACATGGGCTCAGTTATGAGAACCGACAAAGAAGGCATTTACAACGAAGCAGATGTGTCACCATGACAACCAGTATGGTGATGAAACCACGTCTGTGGGGTTACGGGCGCCATGCTCAGGGTCAGTGCTAGATAACGGGGGCCGCTGTGCTCTCGGAGGGAACACGGTGATGTCATGGTTTTGGACTTTTCTCAAACAGCAAGCGTAATAAAGCGTGTTACGACCTAAACAAACCAATATAAGCATAAAACCCCTACTATAATTATGAGTGGAACGTGGCGACCGTAAGTGAGTAGCATGTTATTTGCAAACCTGATAGAAACCCTGTCATTGTCTAGGACTCCCAGGGAGGAGGGCAGCGCGGTGCAGTACTCTCTGTGTGTGAACAATGGCAGCTTTGACCAAGGGAGCTGCATTAATGGCTCACTGACTCACTGTGCGTCAGTAGGAAATCAGCACTGAGCTGCTCTTTTAAATGAAGTTCAACGGTTGGGTTTTTTTTGCTTCTGTTTAGGGTGAAGCTAAAATGAAACGAAATTTCTGTAAAGAAACAGACCGACCTGGTCTCCGGGCTGCGGCCTCATCAGAGATACCTGGTCGTAGCCTCTCCTGAACAGAGCCCACAGAGCGTCGAGCTTCCCCTGGAGAAAGAGAAGGAGAAAAATGCAACCATTGCATATTTTACGTCACTCTTTTTTGCACAACCTGAGCTGCGGCAGTTCAGCGACATGTCCTCTAACCATTCAGCTACAAAATATATAACTAACTGCATAAGGCGATGACAGAAAAGCCTACGCACCTGAATGGGCGTGTACCACCTCCTCTGCTGCGGCGGCCGGCGGGGGGGTTTTCGGGGCTTGGGTTCATATGGTTCAAATTCCTGCTCTGGCATCTTTACAACAGCATTTTTTGGTTTGTCCAGCTTTGCACCTTCCTCGGTGGAGCCCTTCTCCCCCCATCGCACCTGGGAAAGACTGAAGTTAGAGAAAAACGAACGCGCATGCATTGCTAAGTCCTGCTAATGTGTTGACGTTGAGTGCGTACCTCCATCCGCTTGATGCCACCCACTCCTCTGCCTCCATAGTAGGATGCGTCCACGGTGGGCCACTTCTTCTTTGGCATCCCATCATCATCATCGGACTCCTGTGATTGAAGCGGTAATGAAATGTGTAATGCAGCTTTAATCACTGTCTGCCTGTATTGGCCTCCAAGAAACAAGCAGGTGCATGCACATAGTGACTTACTGGCTCCGGAGGGGGAGGTGGTGGCGGTTCTTTGATCACCTGGAGAACAAATCAGCGTATCTTAACGGGTTAATATTTGCAGCTCAGTATTGCCCAGACAGAAAAATGTTTGAGTTCTGTGTCTGACTTTCAGGCTTAAACACTTACCACAGTGCAGCAGAGAGGCCAGAACCACCACATCAGCAGCAGAGCCAACAGCAGGAACACCACCAGCAGTGAAATTAGCACGATGGTGCCATCAAACTGCACAGAACCAGAGAAGGACAGGACTTCATTAAACTGGACACAACAGACACACACACAAAAAAAGTGAAACTGAGAAGCCGAAGTACTCACAGCCTCCTCTGATGACAGATGCAACAGAGGAGACCTCAGAGAGGAAGGACAGAAGCAGAAGACTAGAAAAGAAGTGTAAAGGGAGGTTTATACGCGGAAGGCAGCATGCTAGGAGGGAGACGTCATCACAGTGCTCTTATCAAGCATGCAGGACACACACAGGATATACTCACACATTCAGTGGTTGTAATGTGAACAGAGCTGGTGATGTAGGAAAGGCCCTCATTCATGCTCACCTGCAGATAGATCACCCTGCAAGACACAAACCCGTGAATATGAGCACGTCATCATCACCCTGTACGCTCACGTTCACGTTTCGGCTTCTGCAGACGCTGCTGTGCTCTGTCCACACTCGCACACAAACATGCTGACATAGACACAAAGCCAAAAGCTGAAGAGTTCAGGGAGTTCTCCACCCACAAAAGGAATCTCGTCTGCCTGGACCTCTAATGTTCAAACCACAGACAGACAAGTGACTTATTCTCCAGTATTCACTGCTGATATCTGCAGGATAGGAAGAGACAAACACTGGGGTAAAAGTCTGAGGGAAGTGCAACAAGCACTAAACGCTGGCGTTAACTTATTGTCTAGATGTGGCAAATGAACTGTGACAGGCTATTCATAAACCAGAAGCAAGACGTTAGCTGGCAGGGTGATGGTGTCCAGCAGACAGCGGGATCCGGGTTATAGGTTTTGGACAAGAATGGGTTCTTGTGCTCTTCTTGTGGTTCAGGGGGGCACAGACAAGGGGGGCATTGAGCTTTGGGATTAGATTGGATGAGGGGGGCTACAAGGGGGTCACTGCAGCTTGAGGGGGTGTAGAGGAGAGGAAACAGAGAGAGGGGGATGGTAGAAGGACGGACTTTCCGGTTCTATATCCCCTGAGCACAGTCCCTGCTTTCCGAGACCTATGCCCTGATTTGGTTTCTGTCTCCTCACCCCCCGCCCTTATCCCTCACCCCCGAACCCTAACTTCACTCTACACGGCTGGTGTATCCTGCCGACTCCCACTTTCCTCCCTCTCTGTCCGCCCTTCCCCATCCTGTCGTCAACCCTCCTTTCAGGCAGGCAGGAGAATCGGTGCTATCAGCTCCACTCTGACAGAGACATATCAGCCCCTATCAATCATCAATTTGCCCAAGATATATGTGTGTCTTTGCCCTTTGTGTGTGAGTGTGTGTGCAGGAGGGGAACTTTCATCCGGAAGGTTCCCAGTCAACACAGATTTGTGTGATGACACCGTCAATGACTTCATTATTTGAGACAGGGCTCAAGCGGAAAAGGGGGTGAGTGAGAATCTGTGGGTTTGGGTGAGGAGGTGATGCTGGGAGCTGGATCCCCAACACTACATACGAAGGCTTACAACAGGCAGATTAACTGAGCTGAATGGTGATTTGTTTCAGATAATTACTTGGAGTATTGAATAGGTTTAATCAATAAAATGGCAGAAAACACTGCAAAAACTACTTTTGGTTAGTTTTACACTACAACCACTTGTCCAAGTTGCACAGCTCCCCTCTCGCCTCACTTCATATTTCCATATCCATTTGCTTGTTTATTGCTCAAAACTCATCGGCCAGCTGTTGGCCTCCTCTCTTGGCCCTTTAGCCATTCACAGCTGACTTCCTCTTTAGGAGCATTGAGGGTGTTGTGCGGTGCTGATGCTGCCCTAATGGGCTGCTGTTACATGGAAGGATGCCTCCTTCAGGCACCACTGCAGTGTGTAATGATGCCCTCTCTCATCTCCCAACCTGCCACAAAGACATTCTGCCAACAGCCATCAGACATAAAGACAGACAAGGAACCAGATATTTAGAGGATTGTCTGCTTTAGCGAATGTATTGACTGGGTTCCATTGACTTTTATTTCATGTCGTTATGTCAGACCTCAAACCAGCTTCTGCACGTTTTTAAAAAGGTGTCAGTAAAATATAGCGTAGACTGACAGGCTCGGCAGTCTTCTTTTAGCCACAGTACAAAAACAAATTCCCTCATCTTTGAGCAGTGCTTCTCCATCAAAGCAGCCCTTTTTACTGGTGGACAAGACAAGCTCAAAATCACGCTAGAAATCTGAGTGACAGCAACAAGACAGAAGATGACTGGGAGGTGTCTGACGCTGCAGGCTGGAGTGTATAATTATGCACAGCACTGCAAGCAGGAGGTCGGGAAGGCTGCTGGGCCTCGGCCTCTGTGAGCTCGGCCCTCGGCATCCCTCTCACTGCCCTGCAACAAACTTCTGCTGTGAATCACCAGAAGCAAAGCTGGAAGCTCTCAAAGGAAACTTTCCAGGGCACAGCCAACTCCAGTCACGCTTTCTTTATCTCAAAATGTCAGGCAGAGATTGGGATACGTCACACACGCGCGGGTACACAAACACACGCTGGGATGCGAGGTCCTCTCCAGCAGGCCCTCATTAAGTCGTGTTCCTGGGCTCTACTCCTGTTGTTCCCTTGTGATTGGTGTCTGGCTTCGTTAGCGGTGACAAACACTGATTGATCACAGACACTCAATGACTTTGCCCCTAATTTGTTCAAGGACGGCAGAACTTGTGCTGCTCGTGCAGCTGGCAAATATCTGGGCTCAGAGCGTCACAGCTGTACTGAGAGAGTTTGGCGACTAGTGAAATAGCTGAGATGGTGGGAGCCAATAGATATGCAGCTTACCTCCCAACCTCCTCCACAACAGGAGCAGGACAGAGCAGGAAGGTATCCTCTATTTGAGCTGGTCTCTCATCTGAAAAACATCACTTTTATTCCTTGACGACAGTTCCTGTATTTTCACATGATGTGAGTACATGTATTTATACCATGTTAAATTAATTATTTCAATATAATTATCATTGTACATGTGTGTGCTCTTACCCACGCTGTGCGTATCATTGAGTTTGAAGCTGCAGAGGACCTGGTTAATGTTTCTGGCGTGGAGGAAACCATTGCCCCTCACCACCACCTGGAAACTTTCTGAAACAAAAAACAAAACGCAGACTCATATATAACAGACGCTCTAATTTTGGTTTGACGGGGAAGACAGCTGCTAGCGTGTCATTATGGTGAGTGCTGACATTCATTCTCTCCTTCTGATGTGTTCAACTTCCACAGCACTTGTGTTCATGCCTCATTGCTGCCTGTTTATATCTGTGAGCTTGTGCATGTATGTGTAGAAAGGTTATAACACGCTCTAGTGGTGCTACTGCTAAAAGTGTTGATCTTCACAAATATTTTAGCCAGAAGATGTGTGTGTGTGTGTGTGTCTTTGACCTTTAGTTTCCCCAAGGCACCGTTAAAGCGCACTGACAGAAGCTTGCCAGCATATGCTGAAGTGTCTATGTGGCTGCTACCCAGCATATGTTAGAGAGCGGGGGGGGGACCACTTCCTTAAAGACATGCCTGCAGGGCTGACAACAGCACAGCACTGTCAAAGTAGGTCCCACCTTACCTATGGCACCGTGGCCAGAGACGGGAGGACGCATGTGTGGAACGTGTTCGCGCTGCGTTTGTGTTGTGTGTCTGCCTGTGCGTCTTTAGTATGTACATGTATGACCTGGCGTGTGTTTGCACATGCATGTATTCCTCTGATTTCTTTCTTTTTTTTTTTTATAGAGCTGCCATTTCCTCCAGCATTTGGCACAGCGTTAACATTTGGAACTCCAGCGTGAAGATCACTGGATAAAAACATCACAGGGTGCATAAGCGACAGCAATACCTTAAAGGTCAGACAAGGCGTCGTGAGGAGCCGTACTGTAAATTCAGACTCTACCGAGTAATATCTGGTGTCTGGTGTCACACTGTGGAGATGTTCCAAGAGGAAATATGCTGATGTACAAGACAGATGGAGATGGAAGCTGAGCACTGAGTCTCTGATGAGCTACACACTCGCAGTCAGTCAGTGTTTCTGTGTACAAACAGATGTTCACTGACTTGCCAGCACTGCTTGTGCCTTTTCTGTAGCTAGATTCTCCACATCCACGGCCCAATTAACCGCACGTCCCTTTACATCAACTGACCACATCTTCTTTTTCTTCACGTCCTTTTACTGTAAACGACGATCAAAGCCCAAATAACTTCCCATAAAGTCACGGTTTCTGTGACTCGCAGCCACAGCGGCATGCGACTTAATGAGAGGACTTAACTCTAATTATTCCTAATGCTCGCTGCGTTGGCTGCGTTAGCAGTCATCCGCCTTTCACACTGTGTTACAATCAAATAGCACAAGCTGCTGTGTGACACTGCTTACGCACACACACAAAGACACACAATGACAACTATGACTCGGATTATTAGAGCTGTTTTTGTCCTACTTGTGTAAAGTAAAACATCAAATAGAAAATTAGTAAATGTGTTATTTACGCTTGGCTTAATTTCACAAACAATAATCTCAAATGATATTTAATCTTCAAATGTGGTGATGGCTTTTAGCTAAACGTGTCGTTCTGACCATCCTGTGTCAGTCCACACCATGACACACACAGACACCAAGGCTGGATGGGATAGAAGGTCAGTGCTGTCAGACACACGGTTGGCAGCGACTGGTGGCGCGTGGACACAAACTGCTGCACATTCATCTCTGATTTCTGTCTTCACCTGAAAGATTGACACAGATTTGGTTTGTGTGCGCCTGTGTGTGGCTATACACATGTGCATGCATTTGAATGGGCGTTGTGTGTGTGTGTGTGTGTGTGTGTGTTGAGAAAATGGGTACAGCTTGTCTGAACCACGGCCCTTCAATCACGTTAGTGTGATGGGACAGTGAAGGGCAGGGAGACGCAAAGGAGGAAGGGACAACGGGGTGGAAAGGGTCAGACGTTAATGAAAGCAGCAATCTGTGCTGTCACGTTAGATCTAAGGCCCGACTCGCTCCGTCCTCTCAGCGCGTGGCTGTGTGCGTACGTCGGGTTGGGGGCGGGTGGAGGGTGAAATCAGTGCTGTCATGTCCGATAGTGTGGCCCAACGTTCACTGTCCGGTCTGATGGCCTGTTTGCAGGCAGCTCAGTCTGGTCACTTCACATCAATGTGAGAGACGTGTGTGCTCGTGTAAAGCATGTACAGTGTGTAACCGCATGCAGACAGAGAAAGACAAAGAGGCAGACTGTCACAACACCTATGTAATATGTCAGCATGCATGTATGTACAGCTTATGTAGATGCATCAGGATGGATATGGACTGATGGGGTCTATATGTGCCTCAAACACTGAAGGAGGAGTTTTTTTATGATAAAATGAAGCAAACATAAGTAAGCGTGACATTACAAACTCTGCCCTTCATTAATTAGGCACGAACCCTGGCTGAAGTGCGTCCTTGGCTTCTTAGTTCACTGACCATTAGGCTGCTCATCAATCGATTAATAAATGAGTTGCAGAGTATCTGTCCACACGTTGAGAGACACACTGAGGCTCTGGCAACATGTTCTGGTTTCATTTGTCCGTCCTCGATTATTTTCCTTTTAGGGCAGCGTTTGTACTCCTCTCCTTCCCTCGCATCCCCTCCTGTGTTTCATATCCCATAATAATAATAATTTCCCATTTATCTAAGAGCGTGGCTGCAAAAGCACTCTCTTAAGTGAATTCTGTGAAGGACGTGTCAAAGTTCATCCACCCTCTGATCAATCTGTCTCACTGTTTGCCTGTCCTGCCTCTTACTTGCTTTAACTGCTGTCGATAAGCAGGAGAGCTGAACATTGGCAAAGGCGCTGAGGATGCAGGCAAGGTTGAAACAGCCCGAGTAACTGTTTAACATATACAATGAGACAAACTAGGCCAGAGAAGCAGCCATGCTTAAAGATTCACGGCTAATTCCTCTGACCAACACCCGTGCCCCCTCCTCCTTTCTGCCACATGCTGCGCTGAAGCGGCTATGCTAATTTCCCCCGGCCGTGAATGACAATACGCTCTCTGTCACTGCACGGTCATAAGCGTCCATGCGATTACTGGACCTCATGTTCCACACCAGAGGCTTCAGATGACTGTCAGATGACACGACTGCCCTTTGTCTTAACAAGAAAGGGAAACCTTTACTCCTCACACCTCTTACCTCCTGCACACACACTCGACGGCTCTACTGCTAGAATCTCAATGCAAGATTTCTTGATGATCTGAGCAATCAGAAACAAAAAAATCCCAGAAAATACTTTATTAACTTAATATGAATTTGAGTTCACGTTTTGTTAGTTGCATATGTGGTTTGTAGCACGAATCTTACAGAGTCAATGATTCCTCTCAGGGCCTGGAAGCCTCCCCACACAGGAAACACATGTTCCACTGTGTCTGCAATAGTTGCAAGCTAAAACAAACAAACAAACAACAACAACACAGAAATGAACAATTGTGTTCACTTACAACCATTACCTCAGTATCATTCTAGAGATCTTACCTGTGTCTGGTTGAATTCTTTGACTCCTACGCAGTAAACAATGGCTCCCATAGATCTGGCCCTCTGTGCCTGCAAGAAAAGGAAAAACAACCTATGGACTAAAAAAACCTACGGACCTCCAGAAAAGTCAGGTTTAACACGGTGGAGCTGGATAACACGACACACATGCGTTAGATGATGGCAGATCTCACCTCTCGCTGAGCGGTGTCGAACTGCCACTCGTTCAGTTCTCCATCAGTCAGAGCGATGATGACGCTGGCTGTCCCTGCAGAAGGCATAGCTTTCATGTTCCCTGCGACAAAGTGTGGCTTAAAGCAACCAGCCTACAGTAGAATGAAGAACTTACCATGCTTCTCTTGATAGATCTGCTGATTAGCCTGCAAGATGAAAACAACACAGCTTCAGACAGATCAAGCAGCGGCTATGCTGATATTGCAGAACCAGCCCACATGTCTTAGTTTTGCTTTGTGTGTTAGAACTTGTGCAACCTGGAAATGGTAAATGTTAAACGTCCGTAAAACGTTCTTGATTGAATTAAAAACAACAGCAGCTAAATTCCTGCTTAACTTTACTCTGCCTGTCGTAAATACTTTCAGTCCAGAAAATTCAGCACTTTCAAGAAGCAGCAAGTCAACCGTGATCTGAGCCACGCCTTGCTCATACTTCTAATTGGCCCTGGTTCCTGCCCTAGGCTACTTTAATCCACAGAATAACGTTATACAGTATGTGACTTGGGCTGACTTTGCTAATGTAATGGGCCCATAAACCCGGACTCACCATCTCCAGGCCTAGGTTCATAAACGTGTCACCTCCGGGGATAACCCGTCTCAGAGCCATCAACCCGCCAGTGATGGCCTCCCTGTAGGGTAAAAAGGCACCGCGTTATAATTCCAGGAGATCCACTGATATTTAACTGAGGTTGCATGTTCTAGCTCCGTCTTCGTGCTTTGAAATTAATATTATTTTTAAGTAAAACCGAAAGCTAGAAACATTCTCTATGTCCGACAAAACTCCCTGGAAAAAGAGATTGAGAAATATTCCCAGCACGGTAGGTACACATCAGGCTTAGGAAAGTAGTTTATGCAAGCAATTCTGTTGCTCAAGTAGCATCCAAACGTGGTCCTCAGCCAGGTTTCTACTGAGGCGGCTACTTTGTAACTGTCATTGTCTAAAGCTGGAAGAAATTAAATGAACTAAATCGCTGCGGCAACAGATCGGGTGGGGCGCTTACCTGTTTTCAGTCAGTTTCATGATGATACGTCCTTGTGTGGAGAAGACTATGAAGGACATCCTCAGCATGGGGCTGCAGACATGCAGTTGTTTCACATTAATACTGGCAAAAACAGACAAGACGACATCCAAAAACCCCAATGACTAATCCTGCATGTACCTGATAAACTTCTCTGCCAGCTGCTCCACAAAGGAGTAAATCTCTATCCAGTGGTTTTTTATGCTCCCAGACCTGAAAAACAAACAAAGACACAACCTTATAAGGAAAACATGATGATGCAATAAATGACTAATTCTAATCAGCCATTTTTATTGAACTAAATGCAGGGAAACACGAGCAGTTCGTTTTTTACACTTGTTCTCAAAGTTTGGTCTTTTATAAGTTAAATCTTAGCTGTGTGACCTTGGTATTAAATGAACCTGCCCATCGCTCAACAACGTTCATGATATGAGGTTTTTATGGTCCTCGGAGCATATTGTAGTATTGGGTTATTTATTGGGTGGATGCCATGATATGTGACACACACGTCCCTCTTACTTAGCTACTATTTGCAGACAAACTAGGCTGATGAACAGAACACAACAGTATATTGGTATTATTATGTGTGTTAGCATTCATGTCAATGTTGGTAATTGTAGTATTTGTTTAAAATTGGCTTTAGTAGGTTTTGGTTTATACTGGAGGAAACAATACCATGTTTAAAAACTTTTAAGATTTAGTAAAAATTCAAATTCTGATCACATGTGATGAGGACAACAGTTTCCTGGATGTTCACATTCCTGGTTTGGCCCAGTCGTTCCAGAGTTTGTTGCTGCAGCCTTTCAGCGGTGAGAGTGCTGCTTAGCCGCTACATGACAGTGTCCTTAATGAAGCTTGGTCCCAGGAGGCTGCTAATGGGGGCTAATTGCCACTGGTCCAGGGGGGGCTGACGTTAGACAGGGACAGATGTAGCAGTCTGCCTCTAGCATGGACCATGTAGCAAGCAGCTGGTGTGAGAGTGTGTGTGTGTGTGGCTGTGAGGGGGAACAGATGGTCCAAGTGAGCACAGCCAGCCTAACAACAGGTTGAAGGTCCACCGAGTGAAAAGGCTGTGACACGCACAGCAGAGGGATGCTGAAGTGACACTCGGCAGGGGGTCATTGTGAGCGTGTGTGTGTGTGAGGGCTGTGAGATCAAACACTTGACACAGCAACCTCAGCTAAGGGCGCGACTATTTGTATGTGTGTAACCAGGTCATAAATAGAGTGACAGTCTGATCTGATTAGAGTCATGATGGCTCTCTTGTAGCTCCCATTTAACCAGTCACTGCCTGTTTGCCTAGATGTAAAGACAGGATAAAAGCCCTGGGCTATGAAGAAATTCCCTGATTATCAGTCATACCTCTACATGCATCAGGGCAGCATCTATTTTTGCTGCAATCAGACCAGCCCATCCTTCATTATCCAACATAGTCGTCGTCCGGAACATAACACCTATTATTCTATTTGTTGACAGCCAGAAAGAAAGAAAACAGCCTGGTATTTGGTGTGAGTCAGACAGGGAGTGTAGGAGTGTGGGCAGCTGCTGGTGTTTCCTCTCTGATGTCTATTCAGCTTCCAGGGGCCTGCAAACACGTTCTCTGCTCAGCATCTTACCCTTCTGAACAGACCCCCAGCTAAACATTAGATCGGTGAACAAGGGGATACCACTGTAGACACGTACAGTAAGATGTGCCGAACGCAGGACTCATCTATACATGTCATCTAACATCTGAACAAATATTCATGTTGGTGCCATTTCAGGAGAAAGATCAGCAGCTTCCCGGAGGCCTGTTCAAGCACGCGGGTCCACCAACTCAAACAAACAGACGCACATCACAGACCTGGCCATGCATGACCTGCCACGCTCCCCAGGCCGCTCCTAAACTTTCTGAAGCAAAGGTTAAGACCGAAGGGCACCTGAAAGATTTTGCCACGAAGTTAAAAGATCATCATAAAGTGTTGAAACCAGGAAAATGCCACTTATAGGTGATCGCAGACCAAACAAGGACACAAACATCAAACATCGCACACAGACACTGCTGCGTTTCGAAGCAGATGAAACCTGCAACCGAAACTTAATTCGTGCTGTTGTCTAATCTATGTTTCTTTTTTTCTTTGACTCTGCCTTTTTTGGGGCATGTTCCAGCATATCTGTTTGTTCTGTATCCACGTGGATAATCTCACCTTGCAGCTCAAGACAGTACAACAAAAATATAAATTATAGCGTCTGAGTGTTGCAGTCACAGACATGCAGGCTGAAAACCCTTTTTTTGAGCATGAACTATTTATGGCTTCTAATATCATTAGATGATGCAGCTTTTGTAAATGACATCAGGATATTCAGACTGATCTGGGGGTAGTCTGAGAATTAGCGTTGAAAAATAAGGTCATGGGCGTCATGGGTGCCTAGAGGCACGAGTAATTGCAGGGTCTCTGGTTAAAATCAGGCCGAGGATCTTTGTTTGTCATTCTTGCTCTCTCACGCCTCATTTCCTGTCAAGCCTGATTTCTATCAAATGAAGACAAACATTCCTGAGAAATACTTGGAAACACTTGAAAAAAGAAACCCAGGAGGATTAGTCTACAATCAAGGTCATGATTACTTTTTAAACATGCAGCAGGTTACTAATACTATTGAACATTGTGCCTGTGGTTTATAAGAAATACTCAAGAAGGGATACATCTGGATTATTATAGATCTATGAACCATTAAACAGTAAAACGCCTTTAACAATATGAATATGCTCTTTCTGGTGTTATGTTCTGTTAAATCCTCAATCTGATAATCCAGATCCTTTAAGACACAACCGACTAGTGGACGGTGACCAGGCCACACAGCTCTGCCGAGGGGCTGCTGCTGCAGCTGTGTCCGCAGGCGTCATCAGCCTGAAACCCTATCCATCCTGCTGGCCCAGCCCACATCCCGTGGGTAAGACTCGGTCTATTTGCCTCAACCCTTCGAACAGGACGAAAAGCAAATCCAAAATACTTCACGTACTAAGTTACCCGTCTGGTGTGCTTAAATATATTTAAAGATAACGAGGACTGGTTTTGCAGCCTCTTCTTTCTAGTCGCATTAAACACATTTTTGATATAAAATCTGCTTCATAATCGTCTGGCTGCCATGTCTTTACAGGGGCTTGTGCAGCAGAGACTAAATCCGACTGATGCGCTCCGCGTTTCCAAACAACTGGGCGGTTGCATGGCGATGCGCAGCGGTGAGAAAGTAACAAAGCTATAAATAATGTCGGACACTCACTTGTCCAGGACAAAATAAAGGTCGAAGGCGCCCTGACAGGACCTTTCCTCCTCCTCCTCCTTCTCCTGTTGCTCTCCCTTCACGGAGACGCCGAGAGAGACAATTCCCAGCAAAGCCAAGGCGAAGAACATGCGAGTCTGCGTCCTCGCCATCTTTCCCGGTTACTGTTGACTTCTCCAACACTGTGACAAATCGAGATCTTCACATTTTCTGCCTATCATCCGTTTCTGAGTCGCTCTGTTTGTCGGCGCTGTGTCCTCGTTGGGTTGAGTGCATTCAGCCCACAGCAGCCCTGCTCAGTTTTAGCCGGGTTCTCCAAGTCTTTCTCTTTAAGCCGAGAAAAAAAAACAGCAGCAGGAGCAGGACAGGGTGGAGGAGAGGAGCGACACCCAAGGAGAGATCGAAAACTCCACTTTAGCCCTGGAAAACACTGCCCCGTAATCAACAAGTCTTGAACTGATTTTGGTATTACATGGACTAACATAAAAAAATAATTATATACAGGGGGAAAAAATCTATTGCTCTGAATGTCCAACGTTATTTCAGACGCTAATATCTCACATCACTTGAAAAAAACAAACAAACACAAATTTGGTTTGGATGCATTAAAATTGCTTCACATTCAGTTTGGATTAATTATACATAAATCAGAAAGTCGGTGATTTTAAATCTTTGCATATTCAGCAACGTGGTAAAAGCAGTGACAGACACTCACTGCCTTCCGTCCTAAGACCTGGGTGATTGGGCTGAAGGATGGTTCGGATCAAATTGAAGAGAAACGTGTCATCAATGGCCCCAGAGTCTACTCTCAAGCGTTGGGATCTAAGTTCGGGACGCTCACCACTAGTGGAAGAGCGGGGCAACTGCAGGGACAAGCGAAATTGAGCTGTGGGGCTGTTATTTGAAATGGACTCATGTGGTGAAACGATTTCAGGTTTCGAGGAAATGTTATCAAACATAAAAGAGCCTGTGGCTGTTGTCACCAGACATCCAGGCGTCCCCTTCACGGCCTGTATGTGTTCTCATCTTAGAAAATGGTTTCGATGACCAACAGGACGTTTACCCAAACCAAAGCTCTGATGTGGAATAATCCATTAAATGCTCATTACAAGAAACATTTCTTGTATGAATTATGCATTCGCCCGGTGGCAAACCCAGACCGCCTGCATCATGTCATGCAACAGTGGCCAACTTTTACTGCCCACATTAGCCAGGACAACTTGCATCTCGTGAAATTCCAGGCTTCTGTGCGCGCACCCATGTTTGCGTGGGCGCGCACGCGTTTACATCAATGCGCCACGCTTCGGTGGGCTCTCTGACGGGGGATAAGTGTGAGTGGGAGAGGAGAGCGGCGACAGTAGTGAAGGGGGCTTCAGTCGTAGTAAGCCGGCGCGAGAAACGAGGAGGCATCGTCACCGAGGTCCGCTGCACCTGCTGCAACTTCCTGCCCGACGGCAGCGACACCCTCCATGTCCAGCGGGTGAGTCCACACGCAGCGCTTCTCTGATTCTGCACGAGGAAACACGTTTTATCAAATGGGCACATTTTTACTAAAAATGTTCAGATTGGCGTCTGATTGTGTTACGTTCCGCGCGGTTGTTTTGGAGCAGAAACCCTGGAGACCCTATAAAGAAAGTGCTCTGTGAACAAAGATGGAACAGCAGCAGTCGCAACATCTTTATGCATCAATACCGGGGAAAAACATTTTGAAGTTCTCTTGCGCACAGACGAGGCAGTTGGGCTCCGTGGCAGATGGGGAGACAAAAGAAGAAACCGACTAGAAAACTGAGACAAAGGGCGTTAGAAATCATTTTGCCTCGACACCACCGGCTGCACCTGCCTCACAGCTGGAACTCTGGCCGACAAACAACTAAATGCGTTGAGGCACGAATCATGTTTTCAAGGTAGCATGTAGAAAAATCCAGCGTGGCTTTAGGACTGAATCCATTTCGTCTGACGGTGGAACACCTGGACTTTAGTTCATACAGCCCAAATGTTCGCCTCATATTTATAAGTAATCAGTTAGAATATGTATTAATTATAACGGTTCGCGTAATGTTTGTCTAATTCGTCTGAAAACTAATTGAGGCCTCGTGATTTTAGCATATGTCGCCCACACTTTTATCTGTATTTTCCTTTCTTTGCTTTTTAACTAATGTATTTTACTTGAATACAGTTTAACGATGGATCACACTCTCCTGCCTCGGTCTTCATGGAGCGGTGACACTAAATTCCTCCAGCATCCATCAGACGTCTACTCCACGGTGATGGTTACGCGCAGCATCGCAGCAGACACTTGCTTTGGTCCATGTCTGCTGCAAAACACTTTCTACGACACTATCGCCTTCATCGCGCAGAAATCTTGTGACAAGAGAGCGAAAGCCTACGTGTTCAGGGTGAGATGTGCTGTTTTTACTATATTCATCCGCATCTTTATGTGTCATTAAGCTGTTCAACAAGGATTAAATAAACAATTGGAAGTGCCACTCGCTGAAATTAATGATTGATTGATTCATTGACTGATTAATAACCAATTTTTAGGCTTGTAGGACATTTTAATAATAGAACTTCTACGTCTAAAACGTCACTGTGCTCACAGGTGGACCCTGATGCTATGCGTAATTCTGAGCTAGTGCTGTCGTGGCTGCGGCTTGTGCAGGCTGCGCGCAACGAAGAGGAGCAGAACATAGAAGCCTTTCTACAAGCGGGACAGCTGTATGTGCGGACCACCCGGGACATCCGGCAGGAGGAAGAGCTGCTGATCTGGTACGACCAGGAGCTGTCTCATCTACTGGGCTTCACAGACATGACAAAAGGATCAGATGAAGGTGAGGGGCAGCCCTGGATGCTAGTCAAGCCCATGCTGGTGGGGACATATGTTGTTATAAGGCGCCACAGCTTGTTTCTTTCGTTATAAAGACTATCTAAAGCCAACATTAGCTGTTTGTGGAGGTCTGCGAAGATATAGGCTACATAAAAATTCAATTTAACATGTGACTATCATGTGCGTTTTTTTCTTTTGTAGAACTCAAATGTGGCAGATGTAACCAGGTCTTCAAGTATGAGTATCCTTTCCTGGCCCACTGCCGATTCCTGTGTACCCAAGTAAGGAGTGACACCTGGAGTCGTGAGGTTCACAGACACAAGCTTGTGGAAAGTAAGAGGCAACACCGAGTGACAGATTTTCACAACATCGCCAGAGATTTGGAACACAAGAAATCTGGCAACAACGACGACGCAGAGATTTTCCCCAAGAGAAGGAAATACGAGGAAACTCTTTATCCTAAAGGGAGGAAAACCGTTCTCCTAGAAAAAACAAACATTTCAAATGACGACAATATAACACAGCTGAATAAAGTCTACGACCAGTCACCAGGAGACGCATCTTCTTCTATGAGCAAACCAAAAGCGGACAAGAGCAACTTGGACCATTTGGGATCTAAGAATTGGGCTTTTTCGGAAGTAGGGGAACCCAAGCGAACTTTTACGCACGACGAAGAGATGAGTGCACGACCGGAACCCGGGGAGACCTCAGGTATGCGCAAAAGCATCAACAGTGCGTTTTCTCTCGTTCTGTCCCACGCGCCAGGTGAACAGAAAAGCGCTTTCTGTAAACCGAGCAAGAGAACCTCCTCTGACCCTCCAGCGCATCTCGGCAGCGCTGCAACAGCCCCCTCTAGCCGCCTAGAGGAAATTACTGACGCATTCGTCTCCAGGTCTGTTATGGGATACAACAATCTGATGGCATCCAACATCCTAAGCGGCGACTTACCGACTATACCTTCCCCGGTTGCTTTAAAAACTGCTTTTCATTACGCACCAGAACACTGGCCTAGGAACACTAGCGGCCAGCTGACGACTGCGTCCTCTCTCACCGTCCTCCCACCGACTTTCACGTCATTCGGCGTGTCAGTGCAGAACTGGTGCGCCAAATGCAATTTGTCCTTCCGCATGACCTCCGACCTCGTTTTCCACATGCGCTCTCATCACAAGAAGGAGTTCGCGGCGGAGTCCCAGGTGCGGAGGCGGAGGGAGGAGAAACTCACCTGCCCGATTTGCCACGAGTACTTCCGCGAACGACACCACCTGTCCAGACATATGACTTCCCACAACTGAGAATCTATTTATATTCTTTAGAAAATGCTCGTATTTAACTTGTTTCACTCCAGAAAGACTTTTTGTACACTGAATGTAAGTAATAAAGAAATAGAGCCAGACGGACAGAGGCTCACCACACCCTGTCCACTAGATGACGGTAGAGGTACGTGAACGCATGTCACTGCAGCGTGTCTGTCCTTTGGCTCTGCGTGTTAGGTTGAGGATGGTTTCGTGCCTTTTGGAGCTGAGAGCAGACGAGAGACAGACACAGCTCACGATTGTCATAAATGTCTCCACGGACTCATCTTTATCTTTGCTCTAGTTTGTATAGAACATATTAAATGAGTGCGTTTGCACATTGGTTTTAAAATGGAAAAGTATGACCATTAAACAAATGTGTCCAATATTTTATTCCTCGTCATGCCACGGTGTCACTTTGCTGTGTTCCAACAGGTGGCGCCTTTGACCAACCTTTCTGTTTAACGCTAGACATCTCTGCTTTGTGAATGAAAAGTTTAATTTATAGAAAGAACCAGTAGAGAGCTAGTTAAAAAGTCCTATGGTTCATCTGCCGTCCTGGATGCAGTCCACACAGAACGCGCTGCTCGTGGTGTGACGGTTCTCCTCCCGCTGTGTGTGGCTGCTGTACATCTCTTGTGGGTCAGTCTGCAGACAGGTGGACATAAATCACCGTCTGTGTTGCAGGTAAATGAGGCGGAAGGAAGGCGTGAAGTTCCTGAGAAAGTCAAGCTCGATCCTGTCGAGTCTCTGTAACGTAAGCAGGAATGGAAACCCACCCATGCACATAGTCCCCTTCCCAAAGTCCGTTTGCAGTGCTTTTTAATACTGTTCTGTGCATGTAACATGTGTTTTGCTGATGGTTAGTTGGGACCCTTGTTTTTTACTGGTACAAACCTACACACGACTAAAGCCTTCACACAAAAAGTCCCACAAAATATGACCAAAAAAGCAAATAAGCTGCAACATGTTCATAACCTTTAAAAGAGTCTCGTCAGCAGGTACCTGAAATAATCTTTATCTCCTGCATAAATGGCAAAAGTATTTTATTTCTAAAGGAAAAACATTATTTTTAGCAAAAATACCCAGTGGGCCACATGATTAAATGGGTAATTAAGAGGCACAGTGTCACTGTATTAAGACTACGTCCTAATGATCAGAGCTATTAGTCCTCTGAGCACAGTAACATGGAGGAAAGAGCCAATTCAGCTCGGACACAGAAAATCCTCTGTTGTCCAATAATGGCTGTATTGCTCTGCTTTAATTGAACAGTCATCATGTGGAAAAACAAATATTGCTCTTGGTTACCCACTGGCCTCGTTTCGCTTTGGCTTTTTGGTCTCTGAACACGAGCCTAGACTACTGTGGTTTTTTCGGCTGGATCTGACCAAAGCTCTCTCCTGTGACTGTGATCGTGGTTGACATGGGGTTCACTTTGTAATAACAGACTGCACAAATTACTATGAAAAAGGGGACTTGGATTTGTTCTATACACTGGGCCAACGTACTTTAACGCTAAAATATCTATGAATGTAAACATTACTTATAATAACCCCAATTACTGTCGTCATCATAATTTAATGTGCAGGGGTTAGACGTAAGTTTATACTCCGTAAAGGTTGCATTTGTTAAAAGGTTTCTACTGGCGGAGACCGTTCCGACCTCTCTCCTCGTCCTCCTCTCCACAACCCTCAAATGCAGATTAAAGGTTGTGTTCAGGTTGTCCCAGATGTGTTGGTGTATAAAAGGAATGTTTCCCAGCCTACGGCCACACTGTGTCTTATTTACACATATTTAGTTCAACACATGGAACAATTATCAGGTTAAAAAGACAAGACACCATTATCCGTATTATACGTTTTTAAAAGTAGCATCTGATCCTTTCTTTTTATTACTGGTCAAATCTAAGCAGGGATGACGTCGTTTATTTTTTAGAGATAACAGCTGAATGGTGGCTCTTTTTTGTAAGCCCAGAAAACTTAAAGCATTAACTTCAACTACAATAAACACTACAAAGGCTCTGTCTTTTGTTCCTTCCCTCAAGTATTTACTCCTCTTTGAGACAAAATGACTGTCCAGTCATGGCAAACTTCAAAGTGTCCTGTTGTTGCAAACAGATGTGGAGCACTGTGCCAACGTTTTCCGGCTCAAGGCAACAGCAGCCACAGAGTAATGGGTTAATAATGAAAAGGTTCCCTCTGTCATCTCACTGTCACTGTGAGACACCGCCTGGTTTCATCCTCTCCTTCCTAGAAATAAAAAAGAGACTCACAGCTGAGCTAAAGTGTCAGATCATCAGTCTGTAGCCACCTGTCTGAAAAAAAGAGTTGTGAGGAGAACGCCCTGAGTAAGAGTTTGTATTTGTGCGGGGGGAGAGATGTGTAGAGAAGAGGAAGTGCAGCATGTTTTGAAGTTGCAGTGGCTGACATCCTAATAGGTGCATGCCTGCCTCCTCTATCAACCTTTAATCCATGGCAGTCGGATCAGTCACATTAATGCTGGACAACAGACGCCGGAGTCTTTGGTGCGGGCTAATAATGGGTTCAATGGGGGAATGCTGGCTTTCTTTGACTGGATCCTTCCTGCCCTTGTGTGAAGCTATTTGGCTAACAGCGGTGCCCTTGTAGGTTTGTTTTTACAAAAAGACAAACACAGTAATGCAAGATGCAACAAATGGTGCAAAGCAGTAACGTTTAAGCAAATGTGTTGGATTAAATTACTTTTTTTATTCTAATTTATAGAAGACTACTTTTCCATAACTTAAATAATAGACATGAACAAACAATAATCTTATCTAACATAATAGTAACACATAATCTAGTAACCATCACAAATGATACTTAACCAAGTTTCCTTTCAAAATAAAAAAATATTTCAGGTTTCATTCTAACATTCTTGTGTTAAGAGCTGTGGTTGGTGTAAATAAACTCCAGATGCTCTCTATGTTCATTTGATGCTTCCTTTTTAAAGATACACAAGAACAAGAATGTACAAAAACCTTCCTGTCCTGCAAACACTTCAGAATTGCATGTATGTACAATATGGCATATGATTATAAGTAAGGACGGCAGTACAGAGTCTGCAAAAACGTACAAACATGTTCAGCATCTCATCTGTATGTTGCTGTACAAGCTGCTCAATGACACATTGATAAAGTCTTTTATTTAGACTTTGTGTCCAAAGAAAACATGAACACAAAGTCACTGTGTTTGAAAAACCAGCACATTCTGAGATGAAAGGAAAACATCCCTCAAATGCTCCTGTCCAAGAAATCCTCAATATCATTTCAACCGCAAAATCAAAACAACTGGGCTTCTGAGACATGTGGAGTCCTGACTTTACATGTGTGCCTCTGTTGCTCTCGCTCAGACAGACACCAGACAATGCACCTCTTCATGTCTGCTGCTGCAGGACAGAGGAGATGGAAGCGATTTCTCTACAGTCTATGTTCTAAGAATAACAACGGCCAAAGTGACTTTGTTTCGCAGTCTCCAGAAACCACTTGACAAACAGGGGTATGGTTCTGTCTCCTTTCGTTTCTCTCCACAGCCACCTTGTTTTGTCCTCTGCCCTCATCGCCCTGCACTTCCTATCTGCAGGAGCACGACTTGACGGACATGTTGGGGTAAACCTTGAGCACCGGGTTCCTGGATTCATCCTGGTAGAGCACAGCCAGAGGAGCCATCTTTTCTGGGACACAGCAGGGCTCAGGAACCCCAGGGATGATCCCGACAGCTCTGACTATACTCTGGATGGTGGCGTGGTTCGACGGCCTTGCAACCTGCGAGAATCAAGAAAATAATAACGAAAATAAATGATAATTCATCTCTATAACTTGAGATGGGTGAGGATGAGGCTTTGATGTGTGCTCCTACCTTGGGCATGGGAAAACCACAAGTGCCTGCACAGTAGTAAGCATCAAAGGCTTTGGGTGCTATGATCCACTCACTCCAGCCAATGTCTGCAAAATCCACTCTGAGGTTCTTCCTAGAACAGCCTCTGTGCTGAGCGTCGCCCCACTGCCTCCTCCTGGCTTTGCGCATTGTGTGTTCGTCAAAACTCAGAACAGGTGACTGAGCGTTAGCGTTCCCCTTGTGCTTCTTTCCGTCTTTATCCTCATTTCTACGCTCATGCTTTCGTCCACCACTGACTGTGTGACTGTCTTTGAGTTTTTTCACAGCTGATTCATCGGGTTTGAGCCCCTGTGATGTCCGTTCTCCTTTGGGAACCTGGGGTTCAATGCTTTCCTCCACTACTTCTTCCTCTTGGCTCTTGGTCTTCTTTTCCTTCCTTCCTGATTTAGGCTTTGGTTTGAGTGCCAGGTACCAAGTACTCTCCCAAAGGTCATCCTTCCGGTATCCTTCAGGCATGTAGTCGACCTCGGGCAGCTCATTGTTCTGAATGGGTTCAGAGACCGGAGTCGCTTCCCTTCTTTTGCGTCCTCTTGACTCTGATGAGGTAGGTAGTTGCAGGAGCTGGGAGGAATGTGAGGCCTCTGCTCCCTCACTGAATGGGTCATATCTCTGAAGGCTTGCTGCCACGCTGTTGGGCTCTGCCAGAGCGTGGTCATTAGCGTACAGTAACAGGTAGGGCATGCTGCCAGTAGACAGCGCCTCCGCTGGTTTTCTGTGGTGCTGCTGTCCTAAGTCCAGCTCTACAGACAACAGGAGATCACCGTTTTTCCGAGCCTCCTTTATGACCTGGGTCACATCTTTCATCTGCCACACCCCTCTCCTGTGGGGGTGGAAGGTCACGTTGCCTAGAAATGACCTGGCTGACCCAGATTTGACCTCTGACCCAGAGGAGACAGAGTGAAAGACTAGGCTGATGGACGGAGAAGAGTGGACGGCAGAGGAACCACATGACGGGCTCTTGAAGCGTTTACAGAACCAGGGTTTTTGATGAGGGCGTCGACTGAGCTGAAAGTGGAATGTGGCAGAGAGGATCAGCTCTGAGTCCTGGAGCGTTGTAAGGTTTAGTCGGTAAACCATCCTACGATCAGAAGAGTCTGCAAAGACAATCAGTCACTGTCAATCAGGTAAACCGCACAAAAACAAAAAGTGGTACTGAGCAATTCTGTCTGTACATGGACAGGTACATACAGGGAGGGACAACATATGTGCTATGAATGAATGATGGAAGTTGTTGGCAGTGTAGCTACGGGGAACCAAGTGAGCTGGTTGAACCTCTTCATATTCATGAGGGATTTGGTGTTTTCATAGGAAAGGATTTTGGAAAGCAGAGCTCAGATGGGACCGACAGCATCCTGCTCCGTGTTACGGCCGAGCTGGATAAGGTGCGCGGCTGGACAGGCTTTGAGAAGGTGGCCTCAGCAGGAACCAGACTCTGGGGATCTGGGTTGGTTTAAAGTGGGTGTGCAGAGAGCTACATATTCATGATGGGCATTAACTTCAACAGCAGAGTTATTGTTCATTGTGTAAGAGTTCAACAGAAGTAAGAAGTGACTCAAGAGATATACATTACCCCGGATTCAGTCTGCATATGGAAATGCTTATCTCAGTTGCTCTTAAAGCTTCCCCTTAAGCTTAATACAGCCAATGCTGCTGCTCAGACACCAAGACATGCTCTACTGTTTTAACAGATCATACAATGTTGTGAAAACTCTCTTACATCTCTCCTTGGATTACATCTAGCCTCTGCAGTGAAAATACACGCGTGTTTTGATTTGCTACCTGAGAACTATGCGGGCTATAAATGCCTATGAGTTGTGTTTATAAAAACAGCATCAGGCAGAGAGGAGCGACTGTGTTTTAAGCCCCTGGACTCCAGGACGTGGAGTCACACATGCCCCGTAGCCACAACAGCAACAATCCACGACACTGATCCCACTGCTGCGCGTGTCTTCCGCTGAGGTTTTACTGTACCGCATCCGGACATTGCTCGCAGGGAATCGCGTGCATTCTTGCGCATATTGCGTGTCTGTCCGCGGTAATGGATCAGATTTAACGCACACGGGGCACAGCTGGTGCCACAGACAGTGTGCCCACAGCGTCCCGAAATCATTTAAATGCATTCTCAGACTGTTCCAAAACAATGCCATCTATTTAGAGCGTCTGGCCGAGCCACGCAGCCCCACTGCGCGCTTACACTTTTAATAACCATCCATGGAAAGGATCAGGGGAGCTTTCTGGGCACTCCGGACATTTTGGGCTTTTTACTGAGGATTAATGGTGCATTAATGGCACAGTATACTAGATGCATTCCCCTTTGTTACTAAAGTAAATCCACATGCACGTGAACATGCAGTTTCACCAATGTGTTCACACACCTTGGGTGGCTCTGAAGCTCCTGACAGTGTTTCCCTGTTTGAGGCGGTTTTCCTTGTTGTATTTCTCGTACAGTTTGGACATATGCTGGGAAACCGGGTCCTGATCCAGGTCACCTGAGAACTGGACAAAGCCACTGTCCTGTGCGTCCCAAGAACTTCTTTTCATGTTCGTCACTGATGCAGCACCTAGGAAACAGTTCAACATCAGCAGGAACGCGCGCGAGGAAATCATGCTTAGAGTTGTCATTACGTGCTGAAATGAATGTAAAACTCTAAATCCAAGAGTCGAACAGTGCAGATGAAAGCACTCCAAAAGTATCCAAGGTGGACTTCAAAGACGTCCCAAAACAATCCAAAACGCAAAGGCTATGCGTAAAAGTTCCACTTCTCCTGTCTGTGTCCGCGCAGCGCTCGGCGAGTCTCACTCTGTCAGTCTGAGTGGACTGTGGATGCTCCGTCCGAGCGACGGCAAAAGTTGCTGCTACTTTCACACTTGCGTCTGTGACCGCCAAGGGCTGGAGGGGGTTATACTGGAGCCGCGAGAGGCGGTGACGTATACTCCTGTCAGCCAACGAGGTCTCTGCAGCGCACACAGCCAGAGGTGGAGATCATGATGCTGACCCCCACTCTCTCAGAGATGATGATCTTGACGACGACGATGATGATGATGATGATGTCTTCCGTATGTTGTTTTGCGTGGATGGAGTAATATCATTCTCTGGCTCGGTGTTTCAGAACATGTACTCATTTGTGTAGCTCTGGTCAAACAAAGCCACTGTTCAAACTCACGCTTTTCCTTTTTTCCCCCTTTGCGGGCAAAGTAATTCCACCTCACAATTTCCAGCTCAGCACATTATTTCCAGTAACTGCTTTTGACATGCTCTCAGTTACACATAATTAGCATAGACACACCTACAATAATAGTCTGACCAACCACCCAAGGGCTATTGTTAGCAAGTTGTCCACATCTGTGTGCTTGTGTGTGTGAGAGAGTCTTAGTGAAAGGCAGCAGCGTAGCTGTGAGATGAGATTCTTACCAGTGGCATACTGTGATTTTGTTCACGCCAAACAGAACATGACCTCTGCTGGGATTTCCAGTTTTCAAACTCAGCACACTTTTGTCTCTGGTGTGTATGTATTTTCGTATGTGTGTGTGCATACGAGTTGTTTTCAGTGTGTGTCTCTGGTGTCTGGAGCCCTGTACCAACAATGCTTGTTTTGTGGAAGTGGTGGTCTCCAGCAGAGAGGCTGTAACTAGCTGGGCCTCTCGGGTCACTCTGCCACCACACACACACACACACACACACACACACACACACACACACCCACACACACACACACACACACACACACATAACCTACAGAGAGCTACATAGTACCTTTCTGGCCCCCAAGAGCCTGGCAGGACACTCCTTTTCACCATGTTCCACACCAGCAACAGGTCTTAAATCTATCCTGCTCTAGAGATTTCTTTGCGTGTGCGCGCACATGAGTGTGTGCATGTGTGCAGGCGTTGACTAAAGAGGCTCTGTGGTTTTGTCACACACACAAACACATTAATGCTTCGGCTGTTGCATTATACTCAACTGCAAAACAAACTTTGATTAATTGTTGTGGTTATTTATTTGAATATTTTCAGTGCTTAGAAAAACACAGTGAGACTTTATACTGGAATTGAATGGCCTCTTTGTGAATTCAGCTTCTACACAAACACATGTATATTGACAGATATACAGTTGTTTATAAGTACAATAATTGGAAAACCAAGATTAATTGCACAACAGTCTGTTGTCATTCCTTGTCATTAACAAGCAATTAAAACTCCTTGTCATTATGGAAACATGGGAGTATGTCATTGCTGTTCTCTGAAGTAGCAAAGCGCTCAGATCTATTTCCCAAATTGCAGGAGGCTGTGCTGAAATACAGAACAGACCCACAGACCATATATGAGCGCAGAGAGAGGTGCAGGGAGAGTGACAGTGATACCTGAAACTAGGGCTTTAGCATCGTGATGAAAAGTCCTGGGGAGGAGACAGTCCAATACAAGTTCAAGCGTGAGAGACAACATTAAATGTCTTTGACCTTTAACCCTGAATATGTAGGACAGTGTCAGATTAACATTTGGCTTAGTCTACAACAATACTACATCTACACAAATCAGCAGGACAGAGAAACCACAGATAAATGTTTTTCACAAGGTCTTAATGAGGTGCAAAATAACAGATGTCTGCCATTGGACACAACTTTAGAGCAGCGCAGGCCTTCTTACATGTGAGCTGGGCTGTTCGATAGACTGAGCTGTGAAGCCTGTTTTATCGGACCACTCGGGCTGTGTTACAGGGCCACGGTGGGTAGTTTGTTCAACATGGAGGTCCTCTCATAGGGCCGTCCAAACCAAACAGGAGTTGTGTTCTGCTCTCTGTGGGAGCATAGAGGAGCGTGAGGAATTAACATGCCTGTGTGTGTGTGTCTGTGTGTGGTGCAAGGCCTGATGGTTGCCTCTGGAAGTGCTCCTAGTTTAACACCTTTGCATGGTATTGGGTAAGAATTTCTGGTTGCAGAGCTCAGCAGCGGGGGCTCATAGATGTTTGTCTGCAGGCACTGGAGATTTGGTGTAGATCAGTTATTGGCCAGTCGTGTTCTAGTCATGTTGCTATTTGTCCAAAATGAACAGTGCTGTGCACGAACAGCGGAAAGATTAACCGGCAGTGCATCGCCTGTAAAAATACAGACTTTAGCTAAACGTTTAGCACTACCACAAGTGGCTTTTTTACGAGTGGGCAAAACAAGAGGTCACACGTTAACATACAAGAGGTCACACGTTGAGAACTCAGGACTGTAGGGACAAAAGTGCAAAGAGCCAAAGGATGTTTGAAGACTTTCACAAACAACAACAAATAGTTGTTTCTTCAGTTTGCATTAAGCCAACTGTCCGCCGGCTCCAATTTCCTATTTAGCAATTGGACGTATAGCTGCTATTAATCCTCTCAGCCGTGTGGTGCGCTGGAATGTATATAGTAGAATGTATTTCATGCTGCACGTGATGGAAGTTTGTGGGCGATCCTGACTGAGCGTGACATTTTTTTTAAATACTCTCGTTACTCATGGTGAGGGTAAAAGTGAAAGCGTTTTTGTGGTTTGCGCAAACTAATAGTTTAATCTGCAGTTGAGCTGGAGAATGTCCTGCTTCAGCATTGAGGCCGATTGGCCCGACACCAGAACACAAGATGTAAATGTCAAGGAAACAAGGCCGGCCTACAGCTGGAGACCCGCGGTTGTTGGCTAGTTTGGGACAGTCTGACCCAACGAGGACACGCAGCAAAGGGTGAATGTCATCCACCTCATCTGGCAGGTTGCGTTTGTGAGTGAGACAGAGCAGGAGCCTGTTTTGAGTGTGTGTGTGGGACTATGGGGACTATAGTGACGCAGGGGGTGTGACTCTGTGATCCATTCACATGGTTAATAAAACATTCATAGAAGCCGAGGAATGTTATGGTTTTTGTGTGTGTGTGCATGCATGTACAGGCTAACATGTGCGTCTGTGTCTGCGTGTGTAGGAGGGAGAATGTGTGTCTCTGTCTTTGTGTCTGTGATGTTGGGCCTCCTGCAGTGACCCCACGGAGTGCACCATTCTGTCCGCAAACAAAGGGCCGGCTGTTTCCCCCTGCTTCAACCATGGACTGCTCCAAAACCACCGACCATTCGCTGCCGCGCTAACCAAATATTTCCCTTTCTGCCTTGAATTTGTATCAATGAATAGTTTTGTGTCGAAGGATTTCTGCTCTGGCTGTTTGGTTTTGATTGAGGACTATTGAACGCACAGGTGGCCACATGATCTCAAAAGGCAACTTGTTTTACCTGAGGTTCTGTCAGATTCACCTTGAATGACAGTTTTGTCTAAATCTAATCTAGAAATTTTGGTGAAGATGGGGACGTGTGTGGGAGAGAAGCAAGGATCTGACACGAAATTCCTAATTAATACCTGTAAAAAACGAGTAAATGAACACTGGGATGTTTATGGGTGAGCTATAAACCATGCAAAAATATAGTAACAGTTGCACAGTTGGAAATAATTTTCTAAAATCTTGGACTAGTATCTCATTTATATCGTTCCCTGATGTGCAACCGACATATTTAGCCGTGGAAAATATTTAATTACCTTCCTGATTAACTCGCTTCACATGGCTTGATGTTAACTTGTTAGTCTGGGTCAACATGACTTAAAACATAAACACATGCAGGAGTCTGAACAAAGTTTTAAAAAATTCAAACGGCTTTATTGATACCAGTGCCTGATGCAGATTACATTCCTGACTACTACGTCCACGTACGTCCACACAGATGCCCCACATTGTCACGTTCTCATACACAGACTCTGGCTTGCAGAGTGTTTTCTGTGAGCTCAAACCACTCAACAGGAGGGTTGATCTGTGATTATTAAAAATAAATGGACAGGTCTCACGTCCAGCCTGTGCCGTGTGTTTCTGCAGGTTTCAATGGCCACGTTATTCACAGACAGAAACAGCTACAGTATCGAGGTTGCACCACGGACCTCAAGTAATAGCAAACAGCTTATTATGTTTAAACACCAAGTAGCATGGCAGCTAATTATTATCGGCACAAACGCTGTTTTACAGCACCATAAAATATTGTTGGTCGGTTACTGCATATTTCTACGTTGCCCACCGTAGTAGGTGCAGCTCAGCAGTCAGACACTGATGTAACTGAGTGTGCGGTGTTTTGCAGAATGTGTTTACTCTGACGCCCATGATATTCATTACAGGCTGTGCTGTGTGCTGTTACTTCCTGAACACATCCCATAGGCCGGTGACCTTGACCTCCGCGGGCTGTCCTCAAACCCCTTTGGGCTGGAGCCAGGATGGAGGAAATTGCACCAGAAGATTGATTGGCCAAACCCTTTAATTATTTTTATTTCACAGAAGCAGCCTGAGTGACTTTGCCTTTGGTAGCTGACTGTGTCGAACAATGCGGGGAATGTTCGGCCTTCTCGACAGAGCACGCTGTGTTTTTCTTTATATTCTAAAAATCGAGTGAAATTTAAGGTTTTATTTGAGGTCTGGGAATTGCGGCAGGTTTCATAATATTGACAGAAGACAGAGACAAAACACTTGGGAATGAGCTTGAGTGTTTTAACTGTAAAACAAATCAAAGGGCACTGATTTGTCACTTCCTCCTCACATCACATTTCTTATGTTTTTTAGCTTGAGTTCTAAGAAGGGAAGAATGGCTGGGGTGTATTTCTCCAGCGTTATGCGATCGTTTGTGTTCGTGCACGAATGTGATATGCCCACACACATTCAGCACGATATCCTGCAGAGGTTTGTTTCTGTTGGGCTGACTTTAACCCGGTGGCCTCAAGGTTCCTTAAAAAAGCCTGCTATGCTCGAGCTGTGGCTCTGTGAAGAAAGCAGATATGTAATTCACGGTGGGAATATGATGGCAGAGCCTTTTCATAGTTTGATGGATCTGTCAGGTCGACCCTTACTCTAATTTGCATCTGTCTCCATCATTTAGCGAGGCAGTGCATGAGATAAATGAATGTTCCCTTATAGCAGAGTAATAACTTTGATAACTATTTCCCATTAGCGGGGGGTTAGGTCTCCTGTTGCTCTGAGGGCTCTAACTGGATGTGACCGCTGCTTCTGTGATGTCATGTTAGCAAGTTTCAGGAAGTGAAAAAGCCCAAATAGTGTTAAGTGACTTATTACTGAAAGACAGGGAAGTGGAGATTAAAAAGAAACACGTTATAATTTCAAGTCTTGTTGAATCAGTTTGATATTACATGATTCTGGCAATCGTTCACACAGAGCAAACATTTCATCCGCCGGGCTCTATTGTCTCTGGTGGCGCTGCAGGCAGCTCAGTCTACAGAATAAACATACAGTGTGAGAGAGTGAGACCCATGTTCTGTACACTGTCAGCGCTGGGAGGCGGGTGACGGCCAGAGCTGCGGTAGCCAGGTTCTCAGTTCATGTCAGTGGAGGCCTTTTGTCGATAACCTGGTTTCAAACAAAGCGAACCTTCACATTTCTCCGTGGTATTACATTCATTCTGCTGTGAGACTGCAATTATGGGAACTGGCAACCTGGGAATATGAAGAAGGCAGATGTGTCTCATTAGGCAGGTAATAAAACCATATTAGTCTAACCAAAAATAATGTGGAAAGGAAAATAGCGTTTATTAATATAAAGATCTGTTCTGCAAAGTGCCAAAGCTAAATATAAATGAATGAATATGTTTCTTTCTTCTTTACTTTCTGTCCCTCTATCTGTCTCTGTATTTTTCTTTCCCGTTTACTTTTCAGTTTCTTTAAAGCTGTAAATGACGGCTCTGCAGTGTATGAAGCTCCGAGTTTGGAGCCAGTAGGTGGAATACAGCACAACGCGCAGAAAAGATATCGGCAGCTGAAATTACAGACGTCTCACAGCCACACGGCTAAAATGAACAATGTCAATTTCATGTTACCTTGCTTTTATGGTTCACTGCAGCCCACATCGCTTGGTGATTAATGGTGCCATTCCACATTATCATAGCCTCTGCACATAAATATAAATATTATTTATGAATGGTTACGGATGTGGTGGTCACGAGCTGTTAAATGTCGGACTCCGTGTAAAGTGATACCTCAGTCCTGCTTCAAAATCTTTCTGATTCACAAGGTATTTTCTTAAAATGAATAGATTTCCCCTCCTGACACGGTGGGAGCAGCAGGGAAGCGGTGTCAGATGTTGCAGTGTGTGTGTGTGTGTGTGTGTGTGTGTGTGTGTACTCACCGTATACTTGTGTGGACAGCCACGTCTTCACATATTGGTTTGTTGTTTAACCTTTCATTCCATCACACACTGACTTCAAAATCCGCCCATTAAACTTTAAAGTATTTAAGATGTATGTAAAAGCTCCTATCAGTTCCAATGACCTCTACACTGCTCTATGAACATGAAGAGGACACTTGCCTGGTGCTTTAACAGTTTCACAGTAGCTTGTGTCACCAGTTTGGCCTTGGAAAATGTATAAATAATAAAATACACAAATTAAATCATAGAAAGTATGGTCTCATTGAACTGCCCTGTTCAATAGAGTTGTGGGGCCATGCTGGGGAGATAAAGCTGTAAGGGCAGTGCATGCTGGGTCGTGACAGTGTCAGGAGCGAGACATGTGGCACACACCAGAGTATGTCTACTAACACCCAGCTCTGCTGTGTCACACAGAGCTGTTTGTTCCGCAGCCACGGGCCCGTCCATTCAGTCTGCAGCCCTTCTCCGGTCCATCCTGGGCCCAGAGAGGGCTCCTCTCTCCTGGGGTGACTAATGCTGAATGACAGGCTGACACTGATCAAAGCTGCTCCTGGAAGCCCTCCTGTCATAGTTCAGAGGGCCAGAGAAGAGGCGATAAGTGGAGAGACAGGAGCAGCATGTCCTGTCTGGACCTGGGCCAAAGAGCAAGGATCAGACAGCATGGCTGGACTTTATTAGCTTCATCACAGACAATATGCGCTCCACACTGGCTCTCCGCTATTGCTAGATTATCTCATCTCCCTTTATAGTCCAGTGGCCCTGAGCCAGGCCACACTGGAGGTCTGGAGCCATGAGGTGAAGAGGTGCCTCGTTGATCCAACTCCAACTTTGCCTCCGCTCAAGATTTCCTTTTAAAATACCTGCATAAAAGCACACATTCAACTGAAAACCACGTTTTCTAAGTCACATAGGAGCGAGTGTTTGACAGGGCTTGAAGGCAGCAGGTATGAAAATGATCGAGTGAACTTCTGCCGTTGGAAAATTGTGTTAGCACATGCAAACTGCATTTGTCATATCTCCTCCACTAACCCCCCCCCCCCCCCCCCCTTCATGATTTTAAGCCTGTCCAGCAGCAGATGGAGTAAACCCTGACTCGTGAACTTTTAATTTCGAATGTTGAGTTCAGCGTGATATGTCGTGTTCTGGGGGCTTATTTCTCTCCCATGTTGCCCATTGTGACCAGAGCCAAGGAAAACACTTGGCTTGGCCCGTACTGCTCCTCTGAGCTTCTCTCTTCTTTCCCTGTTACTATAGTTGGTGAAAGTTTGGACTTTACAGCAAGAGAAATGTGCATATGTTCGTTTCCAGACAGTGAAAAGTATGTTGATCTGATGATGTTGATCACATTTTTTTGCTTGACCCCCAGTTTAAAAAGACAAAGCATCATTTATGGTCAAATGCTAGAAAATAAATACTGTTGCTCATCTCAGGTATATGAAGGAAGTCAAGACTGCTCCAGGGAGGGTATGAACTCAATGCGTACGTTCTATTTTTCCTTAACTCTGCTCTGATGCCTGCCTCTTGTTTTCACTGACAGGTTAAGGTATGGGAAGTAGTGTGTGACCTCTGTGGTTTGTGCCTCGAGGCAGCCGTTACAATGAGCAGGGCCCGGTGCTGGAGCTCCGTGGCATTGATTGCTTGCGTGAGCCCTGAGTTCGGCTGGACGTGATGGATGAATCGAGGGCACAGAGCGGCAGCCTGGGCCCGACCGTGTTTCCCTTTAGTCACCACATTGCCAATACAAACCTGGACAGGCAAAGACAAATAGGAGAAACCCAATAAGTTACTCTCCCTCTCCAACAAATGGACTGTGGCTCCAAGCACTAACACATAACGTAGCTTGTTAGTCTGTAGAAGTAACACTGCTTTCAACAAACTAAACTGTTTTTTACGTATGGGCCAAACACATCAATTATGTTAATGTATTGCGCAGTGACAAACACCATTAGTAAATGTGGCCAATTAGCCATTTTCCAAACACTTGGCAGCAGTTGGGGTCAAGGGTCACAGTGTGTCTATTTATTCTGTAACCCGGAAATTAAGTCGTCCTTCTCATAATTACGTGTGAAGTCGTTGCTGAAAATGCCTTTAACCTTTTCCCCTTATCTTTATTGGTCTCCAACACCAAAGGTACAAGCAATCCAATATTCAGCATTATATCTCAGTGTATCATTAAAATAGTTTATGTTTGCGTAATTATTTCCTTTTGTTATGGAGCCAGAGGAATAGTTCAATGTTCTAATATTGCATCTTCAAACATGTTCCCATAAATCCTGAAATGCAAATCACAGACCCGGAGGATTTCTCTGGTGCCTTGAGGTCTGAGAGCAGTTTTGATGGGGTGAAATTCAAAAGAATAATCATGGTTTTGGGGAATGAAAACTGAAACCATAGCCAAGCAGGATCCTCTCTGAAGTGCTTCCGTATGCCTCCTGAGTGAAAGAGGCTATGATTTCATTGTTCAGCTGGTGCCGTATGTGTTCTGAATTCATATCGCTCCTGTCATTATCCACCCAAATCCACCTCATTATGTCAGCCTCTCCCTGTTCTACCGAAATTGTTTCAGTGAAGCTTAAAAGCGCCTCATTTCATTTCAAGCTCCATCCACAAAAACGGTTACTGTGGCCCCCAGGCCTGCTCCTGAAATAGCACAGTGAGTGTCTGCTTTAATAGCAGAGATCAGTGTAAGCGTCTTTGAAAATACAGCTTGTCTGTAGCTCTGCAGTTTGGCCAACCACAACAAACAGCTTGTGGGGAATGATCCATGTGGGACTCTGGACATTTACGCTGTTTGACTCCAAATATATGCTTGGTCATGATGTGTGCTTGCAACTGTGTTTCACACAGCTAATCATCAACATTTCAGAGAAGAAATGTTCAGGATGCTGCTGATGATTGTCAAGGTTCAGCCAATCAGAACCGAGGTGTGAGAATCCAACATTAAGATGCTTTATTTCAATTTTAGCTTGTACACTTAGAATTCATGAGTCTAATCATAAGAAGATCGTCAATGTACCAAGAAACATTGAGGGGACAACTGGCAGAACAGGAAAACGCTGTGGAGCAGCAGAATTTGGACAAAGGCCAGAGGACTGAGAGGAATGGGATCCACTCCCTCTTGCGTTTTGTAAACCCACATGGCACACGAGCAGCTGTTTTGACAGCCCTGAAAGAAATCGCCCAATCGCTTTTGGACACTACACCATCAGGCATAGCGGCATCTCAAGCAGCTCTCATCTCCGCCTCATTCCAGCACTATTGTGAGTAGTCATCCTGGTGTGTGATGAGCACCAGAATGTCTTTCTTCTGGAACCTGGCTGCAGCGAGACGCCTGGAAGGAAGGAAGTGGGCTTTTTCCCTGACTGGGAGACTTTAAAGAAGATGACAGCTGACAGATGCCTCACTCTTGGCGGCGACTGGTGCTGTTTGAGGACTTGGGTTGGAGCGGAGGGGGATGCTTATCAAACACTTGTCATCTTCTACTTCACAGAATACAGCTGAGCCAGGTCTGGAGGGTGTGGAGCACGTGGCCTCAGGAAAATAAAATACCGCGTCCTTCATTTTCACACTGCGTGTCTTTTATCTTATCACTGCCTCTGTGAAGGGACTGTGTGAGTTCCCATGGGAATGGCCGATCAGCCGGCTCCTAAAAGGTGACGCATCGGCACGGCTCTCACATGACATGACCCACGTTAATTTGGGTTCCTGAAACCCCAAAGCCTTCGCGTTATTCTTTCTTTGTGTTTTATGTCCTTTCTACTGGTTGAGCTGCTACTGAGTGGAGGAGCTTTATCGGCCTTGTTTTCCTGCTGCGCTGGGGTAACGAGTCCAGCTTGTTGATTTATTCCACCTTGAGATCCAAGTCCTGCATGTGCCTGTCCAAATCTGTTCTCTTCCTCCCTTGTTAGGTCAGTGGCACAAGAAGAACTAGATGAAGTCATTATTATTATTGGTAATTTTTAGCACAGACTGATTCTCTCAAACACACACACTTGCACATACACACCCAGTCCGGCCACTCTCACCAGCTGGCAGCCTTGGATTGTGGAAGAAGAGGGCTTTGTGATTGAGAACGGCCTGCTGAGCATGCTCTAAACACACCCACAGTGCTTCAGGGGAGAGGAGCTGGGAAAGGAGAGGCCTTAGAGAACACAGAGGCCTCAAAACAGCAGCCAGTGACCCAGTCCGCTGCTAACACTTCACATTATCTCCCCAACAACACTACAATACACAAGTGAGGGAATGAGTCCAGTCTAAGGATTCCTAAGTAGGACTTACTGTAAGCAACCAGCCTCATAAATGCTGTAAGAGGGTCAACCTGGCTGCAGAGATTTAACTAGAGAAAGTTCTGTAAGTCGAGTGTGTCATTAGGGAACAGGGAGGGAGAAAGAGAAAGAAAGCCTGGGGGTTGAGGTTTGACAGACTTCTATACTGTGTGGGGCAACTCGACGTCCAAACGCAAAGCCAAATAAACTGAGTGTTGGTGCCAAATGTACAACTGGATTTCAAAAAGGCTTTATGTACTATTCAAAGATAAAAGAGCACATAACATGTCAGAAGTGAAAGAATAATAAACTCCCTGCAGGAGCAGGCCTGAGGGCAGCGGAGGAAAGCCTGTCAGTCGCCGCGAGAGTGAGTGCGTGTTTGTTCAAAGATTGATGAGGCTGTCGTCTTTGGTGGTATCATGGAAACGGCGTAACAGTGTAATGGCGTCGAGATTTGAACTGGGGGTAATGGCTGTCACATGTGGACGTGGCCGTATCCAACAGGTGTGCTGTGTTTTGCACCACAGGTCCATTTTTCTGAAATCAGTTGAGTGGTCGGATGACAGCTGAGCGTTTTGGTAAAAACTGTTTTAATGGCTCTATACTATAACAAAAATGAGAAAGATTGTTAATCACGCATTTGTACTGAAACAAAAATGACAAGAGCAGTAGCAAAGTAGCTACCAGCCCAGAACAAATGAAGACAATTGACAGCAGTTTTATTATTATTACTAATAATGCAGTAGCTTGAGGACAGAGCAACAACAGAGAAACGTGCAGTGATAAATTGTGTACATTTCACATTACAGATGTTTTTTTTATCAACTTCTGATAAGTGTTGCTAAAGGCAACATGTGGGAATTGCTTTCAGGATCACGTAAAGAATGAACGTTTCAGTGGTTGTTGGTGTTCTATAGTATTATAATCCTGCAGTTCACAGAACCTGGTTCTTACATGAATCCAACCTACATGACATCAGCTGCCAAATGATCCATGGTGTTCCATGACATCGTTCAACAACCAGTGTGTTTTCTGGATGTGTGACGCTGTGGAAAGCCTTAGCATCAAGTTGCTGCATGTCAGCTTTAATACATTTCACTCTAGAAGTCGTGAGTGGTGGATGCCAGTCTCCCTGTTTATGCAAAATCCCATGTTTGGAATGAAAATCACCCAAAACGCTACCATGATCGTTGTCTCCTAGCCTGTGAGGTCAGAAGCAGTTGGTTTTCACCAACTCTGGTGGTTTCCATTCCCTCTTGAAGGCCAACTCTTTTTTTTTTTTGCTACAATGTAAAATCAAATTGTAAAAACTTTTCCCTTCTGTCATTAAACAACTTTCCTTGTTTAAGTTTCCAGCCCGTGTTCTCTCCAGGGTTTTTACCTGGTAAATAGCAGAAACATTTAAATCAGTGGAAAATGTGCCTCGTAGTGTTGGGGAGCCCCCCCCCCCCCCCCCCCCCCCCCCCCCCACCCCCACTTCCCTCAGTAATTCTGTAATGGCATTGAACAATACACCCACATCAGCTGGAGACCTTGGAGTGAACAACAGTAATGACATGAGAGTCAAATATGGATATAATGTAAGTCAAAAATGATAATAATAATAATAATAATAATAATAACAATAATACTAACAACAACAACAATAATAATATAAGAATCTCTAAAATCAGTCCCAACTTCAGTTCACTTTCTGGGGTAAAGCTCAGTGGAGCCACACTTGAACTCCAGCTAGTTGATGTCTTAATACACAAAAATGAAACATGTCGACTTCCTGCACGGTTTTACCTTTGTCCAAGAGAAGCAGAAATTAGCATGACTCACTCTCCCTGCGTGCAAGCGTGTCACTGTCTATTAGCATGTGCACGTGCTGGTGGCTGCACGGGCAGAGGAAAAGCATGTCAAGGAAAGCCCTGGTGAGGTGTTTCCTCTCGGGTTCCCCTCCAGAGCTGCTAGGTTGTTGACGTTTCCAGCCACTTAAGACAAACCGTGTTCTTTAAATTCTGGTGCGTAGACCGGACTGTTGAGCCCTACACTGTGCAAAGGGAAGCAACTAAATAAGCGTATGTGTGTTGTACAGTTGCATGGCTGCGGCTGAGTTAAGATGAATGCAGTCCTGTCCTGGGAGCTTCTGGTAAACAGCCTGAAATGTGGGGTTGCACTTTGACACGACAGGCTTTGGACTCTCTGTTGGTGTAGATGACCTTCACAGCCCAAGGGTCTGTATGTATGTGTTTCTAGAAATCACTCTCTGGACTCCTATTTTTAAGATAACCTGATATTACTGTAAATAAAAATAATCTAAAAGAAGGAAAAACTAATTATTAAAGTGGTCTCTAGCCGTCATCTTCAAGCTTCCTCATCATGTGTGGGAAAATGTCATCACACAGTGATTAATGACCGTTCATACAGCCTTTATATAACTCACCCATGATGCTTTAAATAGGAGTTAATGATCTGTGTTCTTGCACACACGCACCTTAAAAGCAATTTGCATCCTTAATGCCTCATGTGGGAATGAAGATATTTAACTGTCAACAAACACCCGGGTACTGGACAAGCTTTCATCTTCCACCGCGTGTGCTCGTGATTCACAAAAGCAGAAATAAAAGGAAAAACTCAGCTCAGATTTGCATACAAACACAAATTCCCTCCTGTCAAACCCCAAACTGCCAGCTCCGATCTATTCACACAGCCCACTGGACGAGCACTGCACAGTATGATTTAGACGTACACTCTCTACAAACTCATGAAAAACACACATTACAATAACACCCTGTGCTTGTAGATACACACATCTCTATTGTCTCCAGCCTGTGGCACGGTCCCGCTGCCCTGTCTTTGTGCTCTGAACAACATCTTCCCATCCTCAGAGAATGCTTCTGATGGGCCCCTCTGACATGCATTGTTTGTGCAGGAGAATTTAGAACCTCAGCCCCTGGCCTTGGCCCTCATCTGCAATCCGACCATGAGCAGGGCTGCCACTGTGACTAATGTCTCATAGACCTGCCTCTCCGAGTGTGTGCGGGTACGTGTTTATGTGTGTGTGCGTCAGGGAAAGAGAGAAAGTGTGACTAATGCCTACAGAATGGCATTTATACATTAGGGGGCCATTAGTAGTTTAGGCTCCTGTGTGGAACAGCAGGGAGGGAGACAGGCATTGTCGTGGCCCCCGTCACTCCGATAACAGACAGCTACCACTGATCCTGCTGCACACAGAGTCATTTTTAGGATGTTAGCGAAACAAACAACAGCTGCCTGTGCATTGGAACATGCTGCAGTAAATGAACACGTTACTTAGCATCTGAATCAGTTGATTAGATCCTGTGTGAAGCTGCTTGATGTCTCGTTTGGGTATTAAAGGAAGTGTTACTTTTAAAAAGCAGCTCCCACACACGCAGAAGTCTGTCACTCATCCTCCCATGGAATACATTTCTATTTCTTCTAATGCAAGAAGAAGAAAACCACAGGTAAGAGCACGCACTGACATGAAGCACATGGTGTGTTTCAGTGTTTATGGCGCGTGTTTCCATTTTCAACAGCAGAACGAAAGCTGCACCCTCTGTCCAGGAAGTGCATCCAGATAACTCTGTGTAGCACAGAGGATGTCGGATGGTGCCCAATGGAGTATGTAAACAATACAAGCAGAAAGAAGCTGTGCAAACAGATTAAGGGGTGAAAAACATTGGACTGAAAGCGTATGACAGGTTGCCTCGGGATGTAAATGTTCAGGTGTTTTTCTATGAAGCACAGTGAAGTAGTACATCAAGGTCGAGCTTTGCCCTTCATTGGGTGGCCAGAGCTGGAAGACCCAGTATTTGTGTGTGTGAAAGGCAGTAATGAAAGGTGTAAAAATACCATACAGCTCCAAGATAAACCCTCTCTCCCACAGCCTGACATTTACAGAGGCCTGGAGCGTGGGAGTATGTGAAGGGGGTTGCCCTGCACTGTGCATGCTGTGTTTGTGTGCGTGTGTGTGTGTGTGTGTGTGTGTGTGTGAGGTTTCCCTCCACCTAAGAGAAAAGCTCCATTGATTTAAGCTGGTGCCTCTGTCTCAGTGTCAAGTGCGGACCAGGGTCAGGAAGAAACTCTGGGATTTTCCACAGGTATACAGTTGTATGTGTGAGTGCGTTTGCGTGTTTCCCATGTTTGCATAGAAAAGTATGACGTGTTAAAGTGTGTGAGTCATGCCTAACTGAGAGGGGAAATCTGTTTTCATGGTGTAGAGCTTTAGGAAAGGGTTGGATGCCCGCCTTGAGGCCCGGTGTTGAAGGAGTCGCATCACAGCAAAGGCAGATTTAAAAAAGACAAACTTCTCCAAGATGTTAAATAGCCACCAAACACACACAGAAAATGACTGGATGATACAAATAATTGCAAACAGACAAAAATAGGTATTTTAATGTAATGACAGTCAGGACTTTCAGCTCCACCTACTGGTTGCTGTAATTCTAGGAGGTGTGTGAAGCAGCATCAGGAGCCATAACATATGAACAGTTTTCTTTTTTGTCAACTAGTCAAGCATTAGTTAGCACTAGTTGACAGGTAGATACTGTTAGCTTTGCTAGTTAACTTAAGGCCAAAAAGTGTCATTCACAGTCATTAACTGGTGCATATTCACTAGTAAGAAGTACTAGTTAACTAGTCTTTTATTGTTGTCCTTACTAGCTGACTAGTGCATTTTTTTCTTACTAGTTAACTTGTAAGTGTTTTCATTTGACTAGTACTGTCAAGTTGCAAACTAGTGGACCCACATATCCAACTAGTGAGTGTTTGTGGGTGAGCTAGTATTTGAAAATGTCTCTAATATCAGTGATATGTAAGTAATACTGAAAAGACTAACGCCCTTTAACCATCAGCCTTCCCTCCAGCAGGCCACCGTCAGTAACATATGACCTTTGACTGAAGTTCCTCCTTTACATGGTGACAGCCTGTATTGGAGTAATTTACCGAGCTTCAGTTAAAGGCTCCTTCGCCTCAGTGGTTGGCGACAGGAGGAGCAGCCCAGTTGCCGAGGTTGATGCTCATCACAGTGACACTGACCTACTTAGCTGCCATCTCCTCTTGGATGTGAACGAATCACAGTCTGACATTTGGAGAAATGCTTGGTCAATCTTAGTCAGGCATGAAAAACAAGCCGCCGTCCCACTGATAACAGCAGCTACTGGCAAACTAGAAGAGAAAACAGCAGAGCCACGCGTTACTCTGCCTCTGATTGGTGTTGTCTGTCAGAAGCTGAGCTCAGAGCCTAAGTAGAGCCCATCACAGCTAACGTCTCAACTTGAACCAGACGCAGATTGATGGTGGCGAGGCAGAGAAGGCTCCTCCGCCGCCTTCTTGGTAAGAGCCAAATGTGGGAGGCAGTGACCCGGAGCAAAGGTCCCATCAGTGCCTGTCCCCGTCTGAGGCCCCCTCTGCCTGTCAAAGTCACATTTTAATCGCAAACATAATTTGAATTTACACTAATGAATACAAATGACTCCCAGGACTCCACAAGCTGAGAGTAATAAATTATTATCGCTGCTAACAATCGCATTTCTGAAGCCCTTTTTTCAATTAGCCGCCCCTGCGGAGATGATCGCGCAGCGCAGGCTCAAATGAAGATAAACGACGCCCCTCGCAAGCGACGCGCGTCAGATCCTCGGGTTTAATAGGTTTCTAATTCCGGAACATCTTCGATGTGACGAGGCGAGAGTGTTTTTCATATCTCCGAGTCGCCCCGAGCTTGATGAGAGAGACGCGGTAATTGAAAGCAGGTGTTAATCAACCTTGCTCTGGTGTTGCGTGGGATCCAGGCGGGAGTTTGACAAGGAGAACATCGTCCTTGGCGCACGGTCACACAGGACGACGTGTGTGTGAAGTTTGACCAAAATGCATCATGCATGACAGCAATATGTGGAAAGAACTGCAGTAAAAGGTCACACGTTAAGGTCATACCTATATGTGGCAGATTCACATGACTCACATTTATTTTGTTGTTTATTTAGATTTATTATCATTTACCAACAGAAATGTGCTCATTTAAGGCCACCGTGCAACCTACCATCCAACACCAGGGTTTGTGTCCGTTGACAGGTGCTGCTTTGCTGTGGCTGCTTGGACAAGTCACGTGGTAATTACAGTCAGTTCTGCTGGTGGAAAATAGTCTTTCTTGCTGCTCTATAGCTCACAAACCAAAGGCCTAAAACACACCAGTGTCCAGCTCTGTTTCTGGCCCATCAGATGGAGAAATAAAACGCAGAATAAATAGGTGACTGATTAAAATAAACCACCTCCAGGCTGACATTTAAACGAAATGCACCATGATGCTTTGTAGTCATTCCCTGCATTCTTCCTATATTGGCAGGACCCCACCATCCCTTCTGTTTCCACTTAGCATAGTACTGAAACCAAAGTAATGATGTATCTTGCAACAGGCCTTTATTTTGTTCATTATATCACAACCAACTCAAACTAAACATACTATCACATGTATTTTAGAGGAGGTTTCAACTTGAGCTGTGTTTTATGTTTTATAGTCCTGACATTAACCAAACACAACAGAAAAATTCAATCGTTCATAAAGTGCCACTGGATATAATTCAAGATGCTGCTTGCAGATCACCCCTTGAATCCCAACAGTGAGTTGAAACTTTTTACATGAGCGACTTAAGATAATTACAAGAGGAGACCATAATCATAATCGGCTTCTTTTGACAAGTCTGTGGTTTCTGAAAAGACTGGAAAGCCACAACAGTTCTGCTCAGAGAGCGGATGAATGGCTCTCTGTGTCTCTGTCAGTTGGCTGTCATCACAGAGGAGCCTCTGGGGTCAACTTACAAAGGGAACGGTCAACAACAACTCAGAAAAACATTAATGCTCATTTAATTTGCTGCTGGAAACTCAGACAAATACCACATTTAGAGATGTTGAAACACTTGGTATCTGAAGTATGGGAAACATTAGGAGGCATCACGTCTGCATGATGCTTAGCGTGTGATATGTCCACACAGGTTTAGAAACTATAGGTTTACTAAGCTAGCTAACATGTTTACGTTTGCTTTTTCATGTGAAAATGCTTTTTCTGAAAATGTTTATTTTGGAAAATGGTTTGGATTGTGAGGCCCTTGCTGTGCCAACCCACCAAACCATCCAACCTCCACGAAACCTCTCTGGTTCTCTTTTATCAGCTCGCATTTAATCTTGACCGCTGATCGGCGAACGCGCGCTGGAAGAACGAATCTCTGTTTTTCTCCAAATCCAAATGGTCTATGACGGGGCTGTATTTTGCAAGCGTTGTGCCGGGTAATAATTCTCAGCCCCTCCTGAGAAGCTGGCGAGCGAGTCATGCTCAACCTCTTCAACTCTCACCTTTTCAAGGGGAGTCATTATGCATGTTGTGTAACCAAACATCATCTAAACCGCACGTTTCTGCTTCAGATGCTGAATGTCATGCACAGGTTTAAATAATGTGCACGTGAGGATGTACTGTGGGAATCGATTCGCAGTGGAAAGTGACATAAAACAGATTCAAACGGTTACCTGGCCGGAGCTGTTTCCCTCATGCAGAAAACATAACACGTCCAAGTCAACACTTGACAGGAGGAGGAAAGGAAGAAGGTTGGGACTAACTACTGCGTGTGTGTGGAGAGACATCAATCTGATTTCTGTGCTTTGCTTTTTTAGCAGTACACAAAAAAGGAAAGCAGGCCTGTGTGAGTGTTACCCTGAGGACAGAGCAGGAGGATTTACTGAGAGCGTGTGAGCTCATTTCTACACCTCCTCCCGCGCTTTTAAATCACACTCTGACTTTACCACCGACTTTGCTCCCAGCTCTACATCCCGATTGCTACAGCATATTGTTGTACATACAAGCGGTAGTGAGCGTTTCCCACCTTGATCTCCAATGCATCCGTTCTCCGCCGTTGCTGGGACTCAACAGGTTTAATCACATTTTTAATATCACCTTCGAGTCAGAAATTCTTCCTTTACTGTATCTTGTGGTTTTGAAAATGAAAGAAGATCTGGTTAAAATAATGCTGCAACCATAAATGGAAATGGGGCTTGAAAAACCAAGCAGCTGTTGCCATAACTTAACAAATTATAAGGTCTGGGTTTAGGAGCAAGGAGAAACAGGAGGGTGGGTGACCAGGGGGTTTGCGTGCGTACAGTATGTAGGCGTGAGAGGAGCGCTGGAGGAGACTGCACAAGGGCAGTGGGAGCAGACGTAAAGAAAGAGCAGAGACAAAGCGAGCGAGTAAATCTGCTCCGTGGCTTCCCCCAGCGTCCGGCTTGTGTGTGTGGCGTGTGCAGCGTTTCCATGCTGTCACAAAGGCTCCTCTGAGACCAGCTTATTTACCCTGCAGTAAAACCCGAGAGGGAGTATACCCTGCAGTAAAAGTGGAGAGGGGGCTCAGTGGAATTAGATTTAGAGCCACCTCCAGCTCTCTGTTCAGTGCGTGCCATCAGGGAAAATCCTCTGCTGCTGCTGTGTTGTTCAGGCTGAGTTATGCCGAGCTAAGAGTCAGAGGGTACAACACAAAGAGTCAGAATTGTTTTTAATTAAAGAGAGAGGTATTACATGGTTAGGGTTACATACTGGCTCGTACAGTGACGCTATATTCATTTAGCAATTAAGGGTTATTACATCTCACAATGCTATTGCATAAGCACTTGCCTGACTGTACAAGGTGCATTTTCACAGATGAACACAAAATGTGCTTGTGTTTGTTCGTTCAAGAGTAATTTTCATTTCAAGAGCTGAGGGAAAAGTACAGCAGCGTGGCCTTAAAGAGAACATGACAGTGGGCTACCTACTGTAATAGCTGGAACTCAAGCCCTCACGAGTGAAATGATGCTGCATATAAAGTACAGAGGCTGATGGCTCTGCATAGCCATCCTCATGAAAAGGTACAGTACTGCATATATCTTACCAACATGCTCCAGACAGACGGGAAGCTGTTACTGGGTAAGAGGCTGACATTCAGATCCCCCCCTCGCAGAGAGTATTGCTTTGTTACATTCCACCTTTGGATCAAGTCAAACTCCAGGCTCAAACGTCTGCACTTTAACAGTCTGCATGCATTACAGCAGCTGGTGTGTGGTACAGCAGCGGAAAGGAATAAAGCTTACAAGCAGTTACATCCAGAGGTTGACTTCAACCAGCAGCTACAGTGTGAATCATCTCTGTTCTGACTTGGAGACTTGCTTTGTACATCATATACATCTATAGAGAAAATGGACGTTTGTAAACCTCATATTTTTTGCATTTTTGGCTAAATTTGTATTAAAATAGCTATGGAATACAGATAAAGGATGTTGTCACATAGCAAATTGCGTCTAATAATGCAAATGAAAAGTTACTGATAATACCCAGTATAAAGCCTCATTCAATTAACCGATTTGTTGTTAAATTTGTCATGTTGAGACATCGTTTATCTGTATAAGCATGTGCAGCTTGTGAATAAAGTGAAGAAGAACTTTCACTGTGACACTTTGTATAAAATGGGCCCACAAACAAACGGAGACTGACAAGCTCTGCAAAGGTCACGCGGTTTCAAAGCTACAACTGAACTAGCTAAGGTTAAGATGTAATCCTGTCTTGGTTTGGATCAACCCAACACCCACCTCAGAGCACATTTAGACGGATCTTCGCACATTCAATCTAACCACCGCCGGGAGTCTCTCCAGCGAGTGTCTAGCTCTCTGTCCCTGCCCAAGTGGGTTGGAGTCATAATGGTGCAAGTGGTGTAACTCATTCCAAGGCACTTGATTCTTTTCGTTTCCTTAAATGATAAGTTATATATATGATCATGTTAATTAGCCAATGTTCTTTTCATCAGGGAACAAATGCACTTATATAATAAATTTATAACACAATGCTAAATCCTACGCTACTTGGTACGATGAGCACACACTTGTGAACGTTGATAACAGTAGTGACAAGACATGTAAGTAAAATATGTCAATATTAATAAATTGCATGCAGTAAGATCAAAAATAAATGCAATTTTCAAATTAAAAGAAAAAAGATGTATTCAAATGGTGACAGAAAATAAAAAAAAAGATGCTGGACGGAAGGCAAATCACTAGGCCTGAAAATGACATAAACACGGCACCAAAACAAAAAAGTTCAACGCTACGTGAAGTATTAAAAAAACAGGAGGACAGGTTTCAGATTATAGCCAAATAAACAAACACGAGCCAAAGAAAAGTTACCACCAGTCTGACACACTGGTTTTACAGTCAGTGCTTTACAGGTAGGTGAAGTAGAGGTGGAAACATTCAAACGACTTTGTGTTCCCGGGGACTTTCCGGTTGCCACTGGTTGCCATGAAGCTGTAAAATGCCCTGTAAAACCTCCAGCCAGACTTTGTAGCAGAAGAGGTACTGTTCCTGAAATGAGAGGGACAAAAGGCATGTAGAGCTACTGGGACTGCATTTATTTTTAGGCTTCAACTTCACTGATACCGACCTTGGTTTGAATCATGCCATGGCGCTGAAGTCTCATCTCCTTTACAATGTCGCTCACATTAATCTGAAAAACAATTATTATTATTACAACTGAGCTTGAGGGGACCCAGGCTTTATCTACCAGATTTCATTGAGATTCATCACTTTTTTCCAAGCTACAAATGTGGTGTAAAGTAAATAACGATCAAACTGGCTTCCACTCACAGGCAGGTCGTACTCAATGAGGTTGAGGATGATGTCGGTACAGATGAGAACTCCCGTGCGTCCGATGCCAGCGCTGCAGTGCACGGTGACCGGCCCCTTGTGGTGCACTGTCCTCAGGTAACGGATGAAACGGACCAGCTGCTCAGAGCAATGCGGCACACCGTGGTCAGGCCAGTGTGTGAACTTCAGGTGATGGATGAAATGGGTCTCGCCAGTCTTATGAAACAGACAAAAAGATAATTTTTTGTATGATTGTTGCACATGAGGACCACAGACGTTATTCCACAAACATGTTCTGCTCTCTCACCTCTGTCTCCACCATGCGGATAACCTTGATATGGAAGTACTCCAGGTGCTGCTGATTTTCGAGGTGAATCTTGTACCTGCCGGTATCCAGAGGCACGCCCAGCTTCTCTGGCCAGTACACGTGACATTTGATTCTTCCGCGTTCCACTTCCTGGGTCATCATGGCGATGACGTCAGATTTGTTTTCCCAGACCATCTGCCAGAAGGCCGGCACCGTGGAGGGCAGAGGGCCCTGACAGGAGATGTAGAAGAACTTATCGTCGCCAGCTTGCAAGCGGATGTAGCTGGCATTGATGTAGTCCTGCTTGTCTCCGATGGGAACACGGGTTTCGTCATCTACAGGGAAGAGTATATTTTACCGCATGTTCAGTTTTTCTCAGTAATCATTAGCACAACAACACGCTGACTGGTGAGTCTCTGTTGTTTTGCCAAAGCGCTATCTGAATAGTAAATACTGGAACGCAGACAGCTCTGAGGTCTGGAGCCGGGCTCAACAAGGCAGCGCTGTGAAGAGGTTTGTTGGTGATGAGAAGGGTCATAGACTGAAGGCCGTTTAGGAATGTGTTCAGGGTTAGTCTCCTGCCTCCTGCCTCCTGCCTGGGAGGCCACAGGCTGGAAATCTGCCTCTCTACATCAAACTTTTAAAGGCTACAAGTAATTTGTTGGATCGGCAAATATTGTGCACTTCTCCTTTCAACCGCTTGCACAAACAGACATTGTAACCGGCTGCAAGGTGAGATGCAGTGATATTACAGAGTGTGTGTACAGGTATGTGCGTCCAACCACAGTTCGTATATTGAAGGTCCAGACTACATGCGCACACTAATCTTTTGTTAACTTACTCATTATAATTATGTCCATAGTCATAATATAGCTCGTGATGTTATTTCCTCCTACTTCATTTATTAAAAATATAAATCCTAGATAATTACAAGGCTGGTAACAAATGGCTTCGTCATCACTGGCTTCAAGGAAATTATAAGTGCAGCACCAGTGAATTACTGACATGATTTGTTGTGCAGCAATGACTCAAGCGCTGTAAACAAACTCCCTTTAGTAAAACCCTTACAGTATCTTAAATTGTGGAACTACTACTAACAAACAACCTCCCCAATAAATGCAGAGTCTGTGAGTTTCCAGCTTTTACAAGCTTTCACCCAGCAATAAAAACTCCAATAGAGGAACGTTTAGATTCTCTGTAAAGAAAGTAAAGGTTTACAGAAGTGCTCAATGAGACTTACAGGGTAGGATGTCTCTGTAGCGGTTCTTATCTCTGTTCTCTGGAGCTTTTCCCACCAGACAGTTGTCAGAAGGTTTCAAATGCTCCAGAGCCTGAGACGAACAAAATGAGACAAATGACAAAATGAACTTAAAAAGTAAAGAAAAAAAAGAGCAGAGCATCCCAGAGAGGCCAGGTCCAGAAGTACGGGTAGGACAAGCCAACACTCCTCGACTCCTTAAGAATAATTTTCTCAAAATAACACTTCCCATCAATGCTTTAAAAAACTAATAAAAGATTGAGAAAAATCCCTGTACACAAGGCCGTAAGCAATATGCCTCAAGCTGCATGTTTTAAAAACAGACACAAATGAGTGGAAATCTCTGTGTGAGCTTGAGAGCACATCCAAAAACTATTATCAAAAACAAAAATAAAGCAAAATGGACAAATGGTCCTGTGGACTTTCATCTTGGACCTCATGGCTCCTGGGGTCCAGAGAGGACAGGGACCATCCGTTTTATCGTTTAGCGCATACTAATCAGCATATTTATGTATTCTTAATAAGCAAATGTTAATAAACTAGTTTGCCCTTACGCACCATAAACTCTTTGACCAGTTCCTGCTGGTCCAGTTGATGCTGCAGAATCTGGATGAGAGCCTTGACCCTGGAACCTGAGTACTGGCTGGTCCTAGCAGGGCTTATCAGAGTTAATCTGGACAGTTCCTCTTCTGAAATTAAAGGTGGACCTGAGGAAACAAGGACATGTGTTGCTCACACAACAGCTCTGATCAGATTTTCAAAACCAGCGTCATAGACACCTGTGTGTGGCGAGGTCGTTTCCTGACCGCTGGTGTCAAACACGTCGTCATCGTCTTCGTCGCTGCTCCAGCCATCTGATTGGGTTTTTCGCTTGTCTTTGCAGGACTGGTCCAAAAGTTTGGTCACAATTAGTTTCCTGGGGGAGCAGGGGTGAGACCAGACCATTTTTACTCTTCGGTGGATGAAATCATGCAAGGCTGTGCTTCCTTTCCCTGCGACTTTTCCACCTAAAATACAGTATAGACAAAAGGCTAAAATATGCTTTGACTGCTCTTAGACCATGTTATTTTTTGTAATACTACTGCTGCCTAACTATGTTTGTCTCTCTGGGCTTGACAGCATTAATCTCTGGGTGATGTTGCATTTATTGCTCACTGCTGCCCCATTGTGGTCAACAGTGGGACTCCAGCACACCAAAAAAAGATATAGGAGGAGGAGGAGAAGGAGGATGTTCACGGCATAATATAGTAGTCGGTGAAGTTACTACCTGTCAGAAGCTCCATGCAACATGTCAGTGACACTTAAAGATGGGCAGCAAGCTTGATGAGAAGGGGTGCTGTTACAGCTCTCCTGCCCCAGTCGGACAAGTAGTCAGGAGAGACAAGGAACAGGAGAAGCAAGATGTTAGTAAGTTAGTAGATGTTAGCACAGAGGTGAGGACGGGTACGTCCGACTGAAACTACAGCTTAGGTCGTAATTACTGCACTATTCATCATCCGCTATTTTGCTGCAGTCATGCGCGTTTTTACCTCTTTTACCGGCGTCTCATCTGGTGCTGTGGTCAGTCTATGTTGTGGAGGTGGAGACGTTAGAACAACAGTGGTTTCATTGACCACATGCTCAGTTTCCTCTGAAACAGGAATTAACAGTACAATAAAGTTTATGTATCACGACAACAGTGCAGCATTTACACTACAATGTGTTTCATATATTGTGCATTCAGGCGTTTTAATTAACATTTCGAAGGCCTTTCCCGCTGCTGCTTATTATTTTTTCATATAGTTATGCGATGTTACCAGGGCAACCATGTTTCAAGGTTCATGTTACAGACCTGTCTTCAAAATCCACTGCCCATAATTTCATCATGTAGGTAAGACATATCGTACCTGGGGGGTGGTCAGAGGGTCTGCTCGGCATGACCTCAGGAGAGGAGCAGGCGTCGGGGAAGGACACAGGAGCCGGTTGCTCGGCTAAAATAGCTTCCATCTGAGCGGACATGTTGGGCGGCGTGGGTGATTCAGAGTAGGTGAGCGGCAGGACGTCTCTGCAGATAGTAAGTTGTACAGTGCCCTCAGCTTTGCGCAGGATGTCCACCACCTTACTGTGACTCAGGCCAGACACAATCACACCGTTCACCTACGACATACACAGCGAGGATGAGTGATTTCCTCCAGCAGGCACAATAAAACCATCAAGATTTACAGTGCTGCGATTCTTACCTCTAATAAAATATCTCCCACTCTCAGCCGACCGTCCTGCTCAGCGACTCCACCTGAGCAGATTTCCCTCACTCTGAGAATGCTGCCATTGGTTCCCCCAACCAAAGCAAAGCCAAGCCCTGCACCTTCAGGTTTTGTGAACTCCACCTGCATGATGCAGCTCTAAACAGGCCACAGAGGAATTACAGATGAAAATTAGTGTCTGTCTCATTCAAAACACAAATGAGACATGAAGACGGTCGATTAAACGTAGGATTGCAGTGAAGATGCAGAAACTTACGTTGTGCTCTTGGGCGAGAGAGAGACATCGGTATTTAGCAGCAGCCCTGCACACGGCTTCCGCTGAAAGAGCAAGAACATGTTAAAGAATAAGCAGCCAGTTCAGACGTATCGTCTCCAGCTACTGGGCACAACAGTAACACTGAGTAAGCTTGGCATCTAAAAGCTAAGTAAGCAGTTCAACGTCCTTTGTACTAACGTCCATTGATGCGTTTCGCAAACAGACACACACACACTCACACACAGAAAAGAAACAACACACACCAACCTCCCACCTCTTGGGACATTTTCAAAGAGAAGTGTTGATGGGTGCCTCTCTTATGACAGGTGAGCAAGGCTGACTCATTCCACCGTCCCTTACCGTTGCACAGACCGTCACCAGGCAACTCAGCTACCTATAGACCTGTGGCTCTACAGCAGTGTCACTGTGTGTGATGCCTTTAGTCTGCAGCCCAATACACCAGTGGAGGGCCGGAGGCTTGCTAATTATTAATCTTGCTGTGGGAGCCCAGGATCTGTCTGTCAGCATTCAGCTCTCTCTCACACACACACAGCTGCAAAAAGGAAGACCTTTCAGCACAGAGCTCTCGCTTCACACAAACAATGGGACGACAAGCAGTGGGGTGAAAGGAAACCAGCCGTGGTGCTGATAAAACATGTTGATGAAGAGGCTGGAAGAGATAAATGCAAGAAAGAAAGGGAACAAAATACCATCTTCAGGAGGAGAGTCTTTGTCTGGAGAGACAGGCTCTTCAAAGCGAGTGAAGAACTTCCTGTCCTTTTTCCAGTCAAACAGACCTAAAGAACCAAACCGTTTAGATGAGTGATACAACAGACAGTACAGTAGCCTGCCTGTACATGGAATCAGCTCCTCTGCAATTTATACATTTTATTACCGGTCTTCCCTGGAGTCATTTGGGTAATGATTGATCTCCAGTTATGAATGTTTAGCTGACCCTAAACATGTCTGGTTTCTAGGCGATGCATGTGACAACAAAACCATCTATGCATCCCTGAGTTAACTCACACAGGTGAAATCATCCCATAACCAAACCCTCACCGTTCCACTTTGCTTTGGGGGTCACTGGCTGGTCGTCTCTGTAATGGACAAAAGAGTTGGGCCGTTGAAAGACACAATCATATAAACACTGTTGCTGATCTCACTGAGCGCACACACTACCTGATGATTTTGAGTTTGACTTTACGAGGGGCAATCTCACAGGCTTTGACTGCATCCTCTAGAGTCATACCCAGGGTGCACCTCCCACAGATGTAGAGGATCTTATCATTGGGTTGGACACTGCCCTCCTCACTAGCTGGGGATCCTGGGACCACCTCCAGACAGTAGATGCCCTGCCATTTGCTGCCAATACCTCCTGTGAGCTTGATACCTGGGGAGGTGGAGCGTATAGATACAATTCAAAAGTAACAAGTGAGAGAAACGCTCTGTGTACTTTCCCACCACACCAGAAGTCCCACCAAGTTGGCCCGAGGGAGTCTTGTACAGAACAACGTCCGGCAGGCTGTCGCAGGGAGGCGGAGCAACCAGGTTTGTCACTGCCCTCCCCAGGGTCATGTTCAGTCTTCTGGGAGCAGATCTGAGAATCCTCATGGCAGCGTCGTCTGCCACGCTCGTAACATCATGCCCGTTTACCTAAAATTAGGGAAAATAAACGAGTACAGACTGTATCTAGTCAAAATGACGGTGTCACAAACGTGTGCTTGGGATTACCGTGATGAGTCTGTCTCCTGCCCTGAGTCGTCCATCGGACTTGGCTGGGTTGTCCAGTATCTCCTGTATGTAGTAGCAGTTGTCCAGTTTGCTTCGAGCGATGGTGAACCCGAAGCTTCCACTCCTGGACTTGGTCAGAAAGACTGTCAGCTCAAACTCTTTCACCACTCCCTGACAATTAAGAAACAACGCACAGACAAATGACCATTGCATGATTTCATGTTATTACTTGACGTTTAATCTGTCTTCAGTGAATGAAGTGAGCTAAAGCACAACAAGTGGCTCAAACCTACTTTTCTTCGACTCTCTTCTTCTTCCTCATCATACTCGTCATCATTATCATTGTCATCATCCTTGTATTCCCTTTCCTTCTCCGCTGCTTCTTCCCTAAGTCTTATGTGGCACTGGGCAGGGGGGGACTGTGGCAGCATCGAGGTGGACGGACTGGCACAGGGAGGCACAGAAGAGATGACCTGAGCTGTGATGGGGGTCAGAGGCGGAGAAGGAGGCTGGGGTGGTGGCGGCAGAGGCCGACTGTTCCTGGCCATGAGTTTGTAGTGACTTGGAAGAAGCCCCTGCTGGATGGGAAGGTGCTTGGATTTGGGAGGCTGCGTTGTGAGTGGCTGAGAGGGGTGGACCAGGGAGCAAGTGGTTGGGGTGTCGCATGAAGGGGCGAGGGCCGAGATGTTAGTAGCGGGGATGTGAGAGGCGAGGTTTACGTTTTGTGAGCTGAAACCACAGGAGCTGTTTGGGGCTGGAGAGACGAAGCCTGTGAGGGTGGTCCCCTGGCTGTGAGGAGGCTCTAGGGTGGAGCTGATAGTCAGGTACTCTTCATCTGCCATTATAGTCAACCCATTTCCCACAAGGCTGTAGGTCACACTTCCATCTGCCTCTTCTCTTACTCCACTACAGACAGTAGACAATATGATAGATTTTAAATAATGTGATGTCATGTGATCCCATGAAAGTAAGATGTGACTTTCATATTGTAAGTGTCTGCGTTTCATACTTTACCTCGTATATATAGTGTTTGACGCAGATTTAGGACAGATCTCTCTAAGCAGCGCAGTGGAATTTGTTATTGCAACCTCCTCTTCCTCATCTTCAATCTTCTTTGTTTCTACTTCCTGTTTGTCATCTGGTTTAGCAGTTGGCTGCGACTCTAGCGGAGGTGGTGGAGACCCACGGGCAGGTGAAGCGGGTGAGGCGGGTGAGACGGGCGACACAGGCGTGGCGGGCGATGCTGGTGAGACCGGTGACGGAGGTGATGTAGGTGATGTGGGTGAGGGGGGTGAGCGAAGAGGCGATGGCGGAGTCTGGTTGGCCTGTCCTTCACAATCTACACTCTCCTGGCATTCTGGCAGTGCCGGAGCTGCAGGAGGAGGTTCTGGGTTCTTCTCGGCTGTGTTGGTCAGATCTTCCTCTAGTGTGGGCACTTGTTTCTGGGGAAGTATGGTGTTATGCTGAAACTTAAGGAGCTGGCTGTAGTCCTCTCCCAGTCGAATGTCCAGAGACCGGGATCGAAACTCGCGGAACGATGCCGGACTCTGAAAAAACAGACAGGACGTAAGATGCTTTTTGTTTTTTTGTGAGTAGACGTGTATACAAACAGTTAAATGTGAGCATGTGTATATTTTGCATTTCAGTTTTTTTTCGCACCAGTGAGTTGTCATCCACGTCACACAGTTCTCCAGGACCCGGTCGGCAGATCAGCAGGTGAACTTCACTTGGAGCTCCACGTAGCAGGAACAAAACCCTCTGAAACGGCAAGCGTGTGCGTTGATGTGGGTGAGTTTGAGTAAACTACAGCTTGAGATTAACCAACAAAACACACTGGTATATATTTAAACGTACTTGGCAGCACAACACGATTAAATGACACATCAAACACTGTGACACAACCAGTTTTCTATTTACAGCAGCACAGGATTAAAGGATTAGTGAACCAATGACGTGGCAAAACTCTTAAGAAGCAGCAGGGCCACTAGTGCTAAACATACACTCACCAACTAAATCCAAATTATTTATACCCAGACCAAATAATCTACACTTCGTGGCTGTAGGTGCAATCAGCCTTGTAAGCCAATGACAATGCAGTGCACTCAATACTGAAAAACAAAAAAACTAATCAGACATCCGTAACCCTACCTGGTAGGAGAGGTCCTTGACAGGCTCTTGGTTGACGGACAGAATGACATCTCCCTCTCGCAGCTGGCCGCTTTCTAGCGCCGGTTGACCCGGGAACAGGCGCTTGATGCGGACCACGCTGCCTCGATCTGGCTCCGAGTGCAGCTGTGAGATGTAAAAGCTGAAGCCGAGGCCCGACAAACTTCTCTTTAGCACCACTTCATGAGTGTTTTCTAGGAACGACAGGAGATGAAAGGGAATCTTTGGCCATGTGTGCCGTGTAATCGTTATTCTCAGATGTGGGGTGTCATTTTTTTTATTAAACCCACAAATATCTTTTCACGGAATATGTGTGCAGAGGTATTTAAAACAGAGGGTGTTGCAGAGAAGAAGAAATGTTCCTATATCAAAGCTCAGACTGTGAACAGGCAGCTTCCAGGTTTGGTGCGTGCAGTCTTGGGGGACTGGTGCCTCAGCCCCGGATGACTCTGACAGCAACCACAATGTAGCTGTCAGATGACTCACACTCACCTCTGGGACATGTGTGCAAGTGTGTGTGCATGTGTGACGCTGCCTGTCCTTTCATTTTTTTCATCTTTTGTGAGCCACTTCCCCTCTCCTCACCATCAGTCACAAAGCTGTAGTCCTTGGCTCGACCAGTCAAGGTCGTTTCCATGGAGACCTCAGTCTTGGGTGGCTGTGTGTGGGCAAGAAGGGGGCAGGTTGAGTCGGGTCTTTGTTCCAGGATCATAGTAGGTTCTCTTTCCAGAAGCAGGCTCACCACCTATTTGGAACAGAGACACACACTCCACCCTGTCATATGTTTGTTAACATATGTGACGATATATAATATATTAATTAATAATGCAATGTAATTGATAACTTAAAATAATACATGAATGTGAGTATATAACAACAACAACAACAACAACAATAATAATAATAATAATAATAATAATGCTTCCATATTTCTGTATACCTCCCCAGTTCTCTTCAGGCACTCAACAGCTTGCTGGTGAGTCACGCCCCTCAGGTTACACCCATCAACCTCCAGCAGTCTGTCGCCTGTCATGTGCACAAACACAAATCTCATCATCATTAGCAACATCACCACGTGTGTATGTGCATGTGCGTGTGTGTGTGTGTCGTTGGTGGCCATGCCAACAAATCTAAATCTTGTTTCTGCTCAGTGAACCATAAACAGAGCAGAGATAGAACAATGCTCCAGAGTCATATATTCAAACAACTGACAGTAGAAAATCATTCTTTCATTCCAAGTTAACACAAAACAGGGAGGGTGATGAAGACGCTTTAAGTACAGTCACAGATTACTTTTGTATACGGTAATACTGTGCTTTTGTAGTATTTTGTATTTACTTGGCATCCACCACCTCTGTTGAAATGATGAAATGATTACCGATCTGAATGCGGCCGTCCTGCTCTGCAGCACCTCCAGGCACCAGGCTCTTGATGTAAACTCCTCCATATCGCACATTAGTGTTTATTCCTCCCTGTGACGGGAACAAGAAATGATTCATCTCTGTCACATTCCTCAAATAACTAGAACAACTCACACTGACTGACTGTGTAGCTAATTGTTGTACTGCAACATGCAAGAGCAGAAAAGTTGAAGGATATGATATAGAATGAAACAGATCACTTACAGCAACACTGATCCCAAGGCTGCCACTGCGTTTCTTTAGCCCCATGGTAAAGCGGTCCCCAGTTTTTAAACTTATGATGGAGGGTGACCTGGAACATGCATCCTGAACAGAAAAAACACATCAGTGTATATACAGTCAGTTAACTCTGACACATGACTGCAGGTCCTAACCTGAGCATTGTGTATTCGTACAACAGGGATGTGGAATCTCCTGCTCTGCTTTGGGGTCGTCATGCTGGACAGAGCAATGGCCTCCTCCAGCTCCTCCACAGCTGGCCGGTACTCTGTCCCACTCAGGGTGGTCTGCGAGCCGAAGCTTTTCTCCAGCGACATACCCAGAGTGCTTAATGACCCGTCTTTAGGAGACTCTGACAGGAAAACAACAGTTGGAAGGATCTCAGTACTACACAGGTAAATGACGTGAATATTTGCACTAATCTCATCCATCTGTACATGTACTGCGTGTGAAGCAGATTTTACCTTTGGGCTGGGACACAATGAGCTCCACCTCTTCAGGGCTGCTCTGTAAGATGGCAGCAGCATCACTGAAGGTCACTCCTTCCAAACTGGTCTTGTTTAGGGAGATGAGACGCCCACCTGGAAAAATCAACCAGTCGTTGTTGTCGCCATGTTCAGCAAAGTGCTGTTGTCTCTGGCGCCTGTGTGTAATACTGGTGTAATGGTGTGTACCGGGTTTGATTCGTCCATCTTTGTCTGCAGGTCCATCAGGCACAATGGAAGCAATAAAGATTCCAAGATCAAGTTTACCAGTGTTGTCCTCTCCAACTATCACAAAGCCTGGAGCACAAATGAACGAGGAAGTAATGACCCGTATCGTTTCACAAACACTCAGCGACGTTGCTCTCATTCATTCTCAGCCTTGTTAACTCACCAAAACCCAGTTTGGCATCTTTCTTCAGGGTCACACAGACTATCTCTCTCTCTGGCGGGCTCCTGGTCGGCGTATCAACTGTAGGGTCACATTTTACACAGGGGTGAATGAACCTCTCTGGGCACAGTGAAGCTGTCTGTATTTATTAGGCTGATCTTCAGTAGCTGAAATATGCACCTCGAATGCTGGACGAGGCATCGGAGTCCTGCTTCTGCAGCGAAACGCTGGACGTCATTCTGGGAATACAGTCTGGAGCGCTGCAACACATGCACATCTGCACTGAGCTAAAGTCCTCTCATTTAACTGTGAAATGCAATAGGAACGCTGTTTTCATCGAGGCTACCTCCAACACTGTGCGTCCTTCACGTCCCTGTGGCCTCCTGCTTCAGGTGGCTCTTTGCTCAGCTCCCTGCTCATCTCCCTCCTCATCTCTCTCTGCTGGCGGAGTCGAGCCTCCAGTTTGGCAGTCAGGTCATCGCAGGACTTGGAGAGAGAGTCTGGTTGGCCAGACGTCACTCCAACATGGTTCAACATGCCCTCTGAGCAGGACATCCGCTTCAGGTTTAGGTTACGGCCAAGGTAGACGGACATGTACTTCTCCATGCTTTCATCTGGACAAACAAATAGAAATCAGTTGTTATTTATGACTTATTATCATTTGTCAGCTGGTTTACAGTCACTTGATACCCACCGGGTATCAAGGTGTGGTTGAGTTGTCGAGACGTCATCTCGCTGTGAAACTTGTGCTGCGCCGAGCAGAGATTCAGGAGATACTGTGCTATTTTAGAGCTTTCTGTTACGAAACTGTGCTTCCTCCCGCTGGGTCCACCACACTCTATAATGAGTTTACGCCGCTGGAAGACAGACACGACTTACACATTAACAACATCACACAATATCAAGTGACAGAAGAAAAATCGGACTGGAAAGAAACTTAATTTTACTCCTGTGGCTATGGAGTCAGTTTCCCTCCAGAGGAAGCGTCTCGTGACAGTCCGGAGGTGGTTTTTGGTCTCATATACGATGATTCCTTTGGCACATACTCCCAGAACCAGCTCTCCAATCAGCGGCCTCTTCTCTCTTCCCACACGGTGGAACATAACTCCATACTCAGGCAGCTGCTGGGCAATCTGAGAGAATTTCAAAAAAAGAGTGTCTTTGTTTATGTACGACATGTAAACATTGTATTGATTCGTTAGTAGTGTTATTACTCATTTAAGTTTGTAAAACAGGAGCAGCAGCATCAAATTAAACGCATAAAGTAGGAAGTAGTAGGAATGATGCATGCAACCCTACTGGATCATAGTTATGTGTGGATGCACTGGTAGCGACTACCTTCAAGTACTCAGTCTCTGCCTCCTCTGGCAGCATCTGGGCATGACTTGCATGCAGTCTTGGTAACTCCTCCTTGATGCTGGGCAGGGCCAGCTTCTCTAGCATCCTCTTGGACACATAATGCTCTGGCTGATAATAATTCTTTCCATACAGCTATGAAGACACACAAAAGAAACACATTGCGGCTGTGGCACAGACTGAAAACTGGAACGTAAACAACATCTTTCTTTCTCTCCTCTGTACCTCGGGCATATAATCTCCAAACTCAGCCTGCAGAGCAAGAGCAGCCAAAAACAGTCCAGTCTCCTCATTACAGTAGAGCCTGTCCTCCAGTATGTCCTTACGAAGCTGTAAGTAGTACTGGTGACGAGTTAGTCTGTGCCTAGCAAACAAACAAGATATTACATTTTTTAATTGAACCTTGTATTTCTATCAACAAATTGAGTATAAATGGGAATAACACTATTAGTGTACTTACAGAACAAAGCAGATATCATCAACAAAATATTTGACTCGAAGAAACACCAAAAAGCAAGAGATCTGCCCTTTCTTCCAACTGTCAGGTGCAACTTTGGAGATTTTGGTTTCATGGTCCAAAAAGAAATATTCGTCATCTGCAAGAAACCCCAAACCAAGTACATTATCTTAATAACACGCCTCGTTATAATTAAATGTTTATATTAAGGATCGACATTTTTACATCAGTCAATATACGTTCGACCACATTCAATACGTTCTCTCACCATCCAGGAAGGCGAGACCAAAGTAAAAGTGTTCCACCAAGTTAGCGTGGGCCACCACCATGTCAAACACGTCTCTCGATCTGGTCCTGATGTCACAGCGAACCACCACATACTGGCCATTAGGCAGCACCACAGTCACTTCTCTCTGAGACGAACACGAACGGCCCTTTTTGGACTGTGGCGTACACACACACACGCACACACACGTACACGCTTACATAAAAGAACCTGTACATTGAGTTACGTCAACAGACACACAGTTGTTGAAAGGTTGAAAAAGTTCAGATATTGTAAAATGATAGAAATATACATTAGAGTTGATGAGACAGAAACAGGAGAACAGAAGTCGTGACTTTACCACGATGGATCCTGGAAGCTCGAGAACAATTTGTTGTTCGTCTGGCATTCTGACAAACTCAGGACCCAGCGCCTGACAAAACAAACATTCATCACCTCAAATAGGGCTAAAAAGGGCTTTTGTGCTCTGCTGTTGTGAACTAACAGTATCCCTATGATATGTAAGATGCTTGCAGGTCAGTTCCACAACGTAACACTTACGTTCTACAGAAACATTGTCTTTCAAACTTTGCATTTACGTCAGTGAATGAACCTCACCTTAGCTTTCCTCTGACTCAGGCTGAGCGAGGACTCGCTGAAGGTGATGGAAGGACTGTGAGACCTGCCTGACGTCTTGGGAGAGGTGTCGTGGTGTGGGCTCCGACCAAGCCAACTACAGTTGCTGTCCCGGTGACGAACCCCACGAGGGAGTCTAACGGGGGAAGGAAGGGATTGCGTAAGAGCTGAGACAATGTCATGTCCCCTAAAAGAGCATGTACGTCGCCGTTAAGTGTCTACCTGTCTAAAGACGAATGGTACAGCGGTGTGGGGGAGCTTCGTGGCCTTTGTCTCCAAGGTCTTTGAGGTAAACTCCCTAAGAACGAGACAAAAGCAGAAGCTGTGTTGTCAATGCAGGCGTCCTAACTGCTGGAAAAATAAAAGTGATGATGACGTTTAAGTCAAGTTAAGTTAAGTTTCCGGTGCATCACATTCGTACCTGACTTTGAGTCTGAGTCCGTTGAGTATCTTCTCCCCTCAGCGCTCCCTTCACTGAAGTCTGAAAATGGACCCCTCTTTCCTGTCAACCAGGTAAAAAGTGACAAACGATGCTTGATTCCTGTCTCTCTGTTCCCCAGAAACACTGAGATGTTGGGACAGAACTGAGGCTGACAGAGGGTTTAGCCTGGAGCATCCACACTTACTATCTGATTATTGGCTCTAATCCTGGGCTTGCTTTAGGTTAAGATCTTAATCCTGTTTACCGGCACACTGGCTTGTGTGAAAAGAACACTGAATGCTACTGTTTTCTCTAAATGTGTAGATTACAATTCCTTAAGGCTCAAAGCAACGCTGCGTAAATATTTGTTCGGCAAACATCCCAAGTACAAAAACAACATGAACACAAAAGTAAAGCCAGGCTCACCGTGAAGTCTCTCTCTGATCAACTGGCTCCTGCCACTCAGTGGGACGTTAGTGTCGGACAGAGAGCCTTGGTCCATCTGGAAGACACAAGACAAGGCGAACTATTAGCAAACCTAATTATTTCTTCCCATGTTCAATGGTTATTCAAGCTGCCTCTCATTTCTGACACGCACACAATGGCCCACAGAGAAGCTGAGACGCTTGCAGACAGGAACACACTGTAGGTAGCCGTCTAGACTCACTGATTCATGAAAAACCTCCTCCACCAGCTGCCGGATGACTTTGGCGGGCGGCAGCAGGATGGAGGCTTTATGCTGACATTCGCAGGCTTCCAGGATGGAGCTGAGATTCACTCTGCGATGGGCCAGGTCCTCACACATGCTGAGTAGGAGGCTGTTTAGATGGTCACTCAACTGGACTGGCTGAGAGCAATGAGAGTGCAAAACAGTCACCGTGACTCAGATGTGCGTCCACTGAATCAAAGGTGGAACATTACAGTTCGGTACCAGCTTCTCCCACCTGATTCTGAGGTAGATGGAAATCAACTGACCAGTAGAGAGTCATGCCCAGTGAATACACCAGCATCTGGAACAGAGAGGAAGTAAAAGACAGATACGATATTTTATGATTCACATAAGAAACAGACGCACATCTTTTCCCTTTATCAGTCTCTAGGGGGCGCGATTACACCTCTGTGGTCCTTCAATATCTGACATCCTGAGACTTAACACACTTCCAGGTGTGAGAGCAGTGATTTCTGTCTGACTGTTATTTTCAAATTATCAATACAAATCTTGCTAGTGTTAAATTCGCCACCAGCTTCCATCAGCTGTATTAGCACTGATGGAACTCACCCTCTCTGTGGCAGGTTTGGTTGAGCTGGCACGGCCCTGCAGCATTTCTGGAGCGGTGAAGGTTGATACGTCATCTGATAGGCCACAGTTCTTAAACGCTAAGGTACCAGTGGCTGACAGCAGCAAGGAGGTGGGACTTATGATATTGCACATATTGTTGTGACCTGAGGAAAAAAAATTATTATAATCATTTGCATGCTGCTGATAAAGCTATATGAGCACGGCGAGAGAAATAACACAGGTAAATGTGTGAGTGACGCTGCAGTGAGATGGGCCGTCCAACACTTTACCCTTGTAGTAGACATCCACTAAAGATTCTGCAGTGCCCAGGAGCAGGGACCAGACCTCCTCCTCCAGCAGAGGTCCCCCTCGTGCCTCCAGTACTTCTGCTAATGTAACAAATGTGCTGCTCATCCTGCACACATTCCTGCACACATCCAAAAAAAGAAACACACACACGTACACAGCTTGACACGAGTTTCACAAAAGCCTTGTTCGTCTTTTATCACATGCAAACCCCACATAATGAGCCAACATCCTTTGCTGGGTGTCAGGTTCTTCTCATCACCTTGCTGGACATTTCCACTTCCTCTTTGCTTGCCTCTCAGGTGATATTACGGCTGGTGTCACAGCCCGTCTTCTGTGTTTTGTCTTAAGGGACAGTTACGTGTGATGAACATCACAGAAAAGACGTCTTTGCACTAGACACTGATTAGATTACCTAAGGCCATTAGTCTCACTGGCTCTTACTAGCCCTCCTGTTTCATAATAGGCTTTCTCCTGACCTGCGTGAGCTGGACCTCTAGCACCAAAGCAACTATGTCATGTCCCACCATGGTTTGATTTCACATACTGTGACACACAGGTGCATCAATCCAAACTAATAGTCACACAATTAATGTTATGACTGAAACATTAACATCATCATTTTATCTAGACGGAAAACTGATTAGACTTGGCCTTTGAAGATTACGATCCCTTGTAGTTTACAGTTTTGGGTGCATTTTGCTGGGAGTAAAAACAGATGCTGCTGTTTTCTTCCTGACTGGTGTGATGTGATGTGATGTTAATCATATTTTCTTAAATGTTAACAAAGAAAAGAAGCTGATTGCTTCTGATAAATGATAAACACCGTGACAGGCCGGTTCTTGCTTATGTTTCATAGCAGTAACACAATAGCCTGGGTTTATTTGAGCCACAATAAATCTCTTCCTTAAACTGAACCTGTCTTCTGTTCCTCGGCTTGTCGGCTGAAAATAAAGTCTTGAAAGGTTAAACGTGTAATAAATAGAATCATCGATGGTATTGTGTTAAGTCCTTAAGGGGCTTGTGTGATAATCGTGACCTGGACGACTGAGAATTTGCAGAGACATGCGAAGTTATAAGGTTTCCAGAAACTGCACAACATAATTTAATGCAGCGATTACATAATTATATCGATGAGAAATACAAAACCATCCTGCTGCATGCCTGCACACTGCCTCGCTGCTATGATGTACTGTAGAAGGGACTAAAGGAGAAAGCAAGCGGCCGGCCAGGTGCCTCCACTCATCCATTCGCTCAGAGTAGTTTGTTGTAAAGCCATTTACTACTGCACATGCTGCTTGTCCTGGACGTATGGGGGGAAATAAACACAACATGCCTTTTACCTCTAGTTCACACTATCAACCACATCTGACCTCTTCTACATTCTGTGACTACCACTTCCACTTTTATTACAGCCTCTGCATAGCCTGAGTCTTTTCTTTAAGTGCCTTTGAAGAGCTGTTGTGCTGTCACTGGACGTTTTGTTGCTGCCTAGGACCAACTATTTTTAGTGTCTGATAATCTGCTGCAACGATCATTTGACACACCAGTTGCCACTGCACACACGTTTTGTTGTCTCCTCGGCTTGGTGGCGTAAAGTCATCTTTTTGCTCCTCTTTGTTATGTTTACACCAAAGTGCAGAAGATGCCATGACTTGAATTCGCAAGCAGAAAGTAGTCCTGTAATCCCATTATAAACAGACCGTGTTACCAAGCAGGCAACATGTGATGGGGACACGCTTAGAAAGAAGCTGGGTTGTACTCTTTGGGACAAACTGCTTCTCTGTCTTACATTTGCTCCACTGGTGAGAACAGATTCCCACATTAATGCACAGTGAGAGCGTTCCGTGACTCATTGTGGTCCTGTGAGTGTTTAGCTGGACAGGGAACCCAATGCTAACGAGCTACTGTAAGAACAGTCTGAATGTAATGACCACATCAATCTGACTATGACAACCACTCAGCACAGCACGGAAGGAGGAGGTGATAATAAAGAGACATTACCTGGTATTGTGTGTAACCTATGATCCTTTGTGTTATCTTCAGGACTCTCGCCACAGATCCCAAATAATCCTTGTGATCATGGCATTTCTGTTTGGCGTCCCCTCAGTAAAAGGCTGCTACGCTCCGGCAGGTAATTCATCAATGACATTATCCATGGTGCGTTCATTCATTTGCTCTATTGCCACCAGCAGCACGCGGACGATCTGGAACTTTTTACTGTAATTGGCGCTATTCTTAGCGTCTCGCCTTTAAACCTTAAGTGGATTAGCCTCGCGGTTTGACAGCGACAAGTCAGAACCACCAATAGCGGGTGGCGTGAGATCAGCTACACCGATTTCACTAATCCGTCTGACGCCCAAAGGTGCGGTGGCTGCCCGGTGGTGGGTGCGCTGCACAGACGCCTGGGAAGGACGAACGACCTCGGCCAGACGAGCGGAGCGTAGCACGCTGCTGTAGGGCTGCTCCCCCACGATGATCATAACACTGCGGGCTCTCTTCGAACACGGGGTAAGAACCCGTAGTAGCGCCGTCTTCCTGCGGGAGTCGGCGGCGGGACGTTCATCCACGCCGCGTCTTCCCACGTCTATTGCGCGCTCGTCCCTGCAGGCCCCGGGGTAGCTGCGCAGGGACAAGGATAAATAACAAGCACCCAGGGCTGTCAGGTGGGTGCAGGGACAACTGAAACTACTCAGCGCTAAGTTCACGCATTTTTGCCTAACGTCCTTATGGAGTCACATGCCTTTGCAGAGCATGGCTCCGTGGGTAGCTTCAGTAATTGATGGATGAACTCTTGCTGGTACCCGAACTAAGCCACGGACTGCTGCAGAGTCTGCAGGCGGAGGTCCACGACTGTTTCCTGTGGGCTGAAGATATTCATGATAACCACAGTATGTCAACGAATGAGAATGCAAATAATATTATTAGCTGATTTATACAGTATAATCACCGCAGCATCAATTTCTAGTAGAAACAGGCGCATTTAATCTGAAAAAATAACAAACTTAATTGGCCTCCTTTATACTAATAATTACAAGCAAGCAAGGGGCTTTTTGTCTGTTTGACCTGTACCTCGTCTGGTGACTTGTGTATCACACACACGTCAGATTTCTCCATGTAGAACCTTTTCTTGTGCACGTAGTGTCCTTCCCACTTTCCTCTGCAGAAAGGACACCGCTGCCAACACGTTCACACGGATTTTTATTTACAGTGGAGTGATGAATAACTTTTTGACCAGGGCGACCAGTGATTTATAGCCCATGCAGGAAACATTGAGCAACATATGGCACTAATCTGACATTATGTTCGCAAAAAGCATAATAAGCATATGACAGTGAGTGCTTTAATACATTTACTGCAGGCACTGGGAGCATATAGATAGACAGATAGACAGACAGACGGATAGATGGGTAGGTAGATAGATCAGCGGAAGGAAGGGTGTAGTTGGTGGTGGGTGTGTCTGTGGATGAATGACGCGCTCCTAGGACGCATGCCCCGTACGCACTGCTCGTCCTGGCGTGTCAGTACCAGCCAGATGGAAACGTAGGCAAGTGAATTTGGTGAGGTCATGTATTTTTAAGCCGCACAGCGGAATAAATCGCACAACGCCGGCGGCATAAACAAATAGTCCGCTGGTCGGGAGCGTTTCGCCGCCGATCGGACCGCGGGGATCGATAGTTTGAGCTGAATGACAGCGGTAAGAGACGGATTTCGCAGCTCTGCTCTTCAGACGTGCTCATTGTTTGGCCGTGGGGGAGGGTCGCATGTCGCTGTGCGCACGCCGCTCGGCCGCCGCGGTCGTCGTTGGGTGGTGTTGCCGCGTAGCTTTCCGTGCTGCTGGTCAGAAACTCGCCCCGATCGCGTCGTTGGGCTGCAGCGCGTAAGTGGCTTTTGCTTAAAGGACCTGCGGCAGCGCTGGGGCGAACCTGGCAGATCGCGACGTGGATGTCGTTAGACTCCAGGCTTTAGTGTGGAACGGATTTCACAGTCCGGTACCTGCAGGCTGGCTCTGGCTCTGTGGGGAGGAAGACGTGGGGTCGTGTGGCCAAGGTTAACACGCTGACATGGGATGGAGACAAATAATAAGTCGATAGGTTTCCTTTAATTTGCATGTGTTGGACCTGGAATTAAAGGCCTGTCTGTCTAACTGTCTAACTATAAGGTGCAGCGGAATGAATGTGTTTGCGTGACATTTGCTCATGTGTTGATGTAAATCGTTAGATCATGAAGCTGTGTCTCACCTCAGAATGTCATGAACCTACTGAGCTGTTTAGTTAATTGTGAATGTGACTAGATTTACGTGGACCTGTGTTACACGTGATGCTACATATAGGAAGTCAGCCCAGAGGGGTTTTATGTTCTGTTGAAAGTGGTGCAGTGTTTTTGTGGTTGTTAGTGTAATGTTTTCTGAAGCCAGGATCTGATATGTCTTGTAAATGTGTCCTCCGGAAGCCATTAATTAAATCACGAGGCTGAAGCAATCAGAGGTTAAGTAATTACACGGCAATTCCCTCCAGTAATGACCCTGCTGAATGTCTGCGTTTGCAGGATACACAACTCACTGGCTTCAAAACCACTGACCAAACCAAGATGTTAGTGCTGCACGACGGCACCGACTGATGTGGCTGCTGCACTAGTCGTATGGATTAGCCTGGTTTGTGGTTATATTGGGAATTTGTCAGTCTGTGATTAACGTGACTTGACCTGAATTCTATCCATAATGACAGGAATGGTGGCTTGACAGCAGTTCGTACATGCCACCAGCATTACCACACACAAACTGCAGTGTTGTTCAAGCCATTACAACTCAGACGTGTGTAATGGTCTTCCTGTCTGAAATATAAAAAGAATCGTCGTGTCTATTTTCATGTCGTGAAGGAGGTGGATGTCATGTACGTCGCCATGACGTCGGAGGAACAGAAGGAGAGCTGACGCATTTTATTATTATATCCCTCATATGGACTGTGTTGGGAGAGAGGAGGAATGGAGCGGGTGGGTATGATTATATAAGATTGGAATAAAGGGAGAGGAAGCGGCTCATGGAGTTTTCTCCTTTTTTAGATTCGAGGTGGTTTTGTAAATGCAGAGTGAATCTAGTTTCTCTGTGTGCTGTGTCCTACGTGGACTCGCAGCCTCGTGGTGCAACCTGACCCAGTTAACATGTGCCTGTGGAGGACCTGCCTGTAGACCTGGGCTGGAGTCATGGGCCGGGGTCCAGACTCGCAGGAATTATCACCAAGCTTGGTTTTCCAGTGTGACAGTCGTTGTGAGAGTCGTGTTTCGTATGATGGAGTAGACCTCCCTGTGGCCTGCTGTTCTGCCACCACTGCTGATGATATCAAATCTTCCATCCTGGTGTGTTTGCTGACTTGGTGAGATAAGGAACTGCAGCGCTCGCCCCAATTGGGAAATTCGACAGTATCTTTTCTCGCGCTAATCCGTTTCTTCGGAAGCGAAGGTTTTCATTCGACTCTCGTGTTTTCATCTGGTTTGCTCAGCAGCTGGTAGTGTAGACCTGGTATATAAAAATGTCTGAGTGTGTTTCCATCTTTGTGTGCACAGAGGACATTTTTGGATGCTCAGAAGGCAGCGATCGAAGATTTTGCCATGAACAAAAACAAGAGAGAGAGGGAGTTCTACAGCTTAGATGTGGGTGATTCGACGTTCACGGTGCTGAAGCGATACCAGAATCTAAGACCCATCGGCTCAGGGGCGCAAGGAATTGTTTGGTGAGTGTTTTATTCTCGTGCATGCTCGGTTAAATATGCTACACGGTGTCCAATATGACATCTCATTTAGAAGAAGCAAACTATATATGTATATTTTTAAATATTTCCAATCTATATTCCATCTGTATAATCAGTGGATTGTTGTTTGATAACTCTTGTGGGTTAAACTTCTATTTTATCCCCTGACTCTGTTTTTCAGCTCTGCCTATGACCAAATCCTCGAACGAAACGTTGCCATCAAGAAGCTGAGTCGACCGTTTCAAAATCAAACCCATGCCAAGAGGGCATACAGAGAGCTCGTCTTAATGAAATATGTCAATCATAAGAATGTAAGTGTGTTTGTGATTCATTAAGTGAAATACATACTACATACCATAAATGGTGGCGTGTAAATATTATGAAAACATTATTCTCGCTGACATACATTTATACCCACAGATCATCGGTCTGTTAAATGTATTTACGCCACAAAAATCTTTAGAAGATTTCCAAGATGTGTAAGTTACCACAGATGCGTTTCTTTCGTACTTTACATCATGCAGCATGTATCACATACACGCTGTGGTTACTCCTCCATGTGTAAACTGTTTCTGCTCTGTCAGCTACTTGGTGATGGAGCTGATGGATGCCAACCTGTGCCAGGTCATACAGATGGAGCTGGACCACGAGAGACTGTCCTATCTGCTCTATCAGACGCTGTGTGGTATCAAACACCTCCATGCTGCTGGCATCATTCACAGGGTGAGCATCAGCTGGCCGCGACCCCACAGACTAATGCCAGGCCAGGGCCTAGAAGAGGAGCCGCTAAGCCTCCTGTGAGACCTGATACTCAAAGTGTTGAGGCAAACAGTCAACAGGAGTCTTTTAATGAAACCCTCTAAAGATGGGCTGGAAATATTTGACCTCTGGAGATTGTTAATAAGCAAGTGTGTAAAAGCATTTACTCCGAGGTAGAAACTACATTATAACAAAACTCTGCGTACAAATTAAATTATAAAATTCAATAAAAACGCCCAGTAACTCGAAAAAGCTCTGTTGCTCTCAGCACCAATCGAAAAGGTCTTTGAAAAACTGAAATCAGTACTGTGAAATGCCACTATCTGATTCATCTGGAAACGTGTTAGCAGGAAAGCACATGAGTAAAGAATCTGTTCTGCAGAGGAACAAAGAATACGTAGGTAGCCTTTGATCAGTCCAAAACAAAACAGATCAATGCTAAATCCGTCACCTGGAATACAGCAGCTGAGGATGTTGTAGTGTCATTCATATTGACATATGTATCTATAGTGGCCTATAAATGAGATTCTGTCTGTTTTACCTTGTAGGACCTCAAGCCCAGTAATATAGTTGTCAAGTCAGACTGTACCCTGAAGATTCTGGACTTTGGTTTGGCCCGGACGGCAGCTACTGGCCTGCTGATGACACCGTATGTGGTTACACGCTACTACAGAGCTCCAGAGGTTATCCTGGGCATGGGCTACCAAGCTAATGGTTAGTGGCCATCTGTGTGTTGCACCTGTTATTCAGTGTCTCTACAGCGATGCATTTCTTTATGGAAGATATAATAACCCGAGCTGAGGAAAGAAATGCTGCTGCAGTGTGGACCGCATGAAAATGCCTCTACGTTAAACTAAGCAGTGGTTGTGCATTCCCCTTACATTCTGTCGGGTTTGTTCTTTTTCTTCTGCGTTCCACTTTGTATAGTGGACATATGGTCTGTGGGCTGCATACTGGCGGAAATGGTTCGCCATAAAATCCTCTTCCCAGGAAGGGACTGTATCCTTGGTTCTCTGAAAGGCTTCTCCACGCCGTTGATCGTCATTGTGTTTGTGCATTCCCTTGTCCGTCTTTGGCTGGAATGTAACATTTCATGCCAGTCTGTGGGGACTTGTTAATGTAGCCCAGGAGTCGTGGTCTGTGAAGTTCAACGCTGCATTGCTCCCTCTCATATATCTGCCTGGTGCTGCATGGTTTCCATTTTCGTTTGCTCATATCATTGCACCTCTGCCATTTTGTTAAAACTCCTCTCATTGTTATTTATTTATTTTGCATCTTGTTTGCATGTCAACCTCCCTGACATCTAAACGTCTACATCCAGTGGATGTATGGTCAGTGGGCTGCATAGTGGCCGAGATGATCAGGGGAAGTGTGTTGTTCCCCGGCACTGATCGTATCCTTCCTTGTCATCGAAAGTATCATCACTTTATTCTGTGTGAAGAGATCCAGCATCATCCTGAGAACCCACCCCCCCTCTGTCACTCTGCTCTCCATGTCCCACTTTTCCTCCTGACAAGTGCGACCTCTGCCATTACCCTGCTAAGAGGAAAAAAAGACAGTGGCTACTGAAGAAATACATGGAAAAGGTTTCATATTAGCTGCGTGGGAAAGAAACGAGTGGCTGCGTCACCGCAGATCGCGTGTGTGTGAAAATGTCAAAAGTCCTGATGTGTCCTAGTGTGGCCGGTACTAGTGTCTGCAAGGCCTGTTTCCTTAACATGTACACTTCAGATATTGACCAGTGGAACAAGGTAATTGAGCAGCTAGGCACTCCATCTCAGGATTTCTTAATGAAGCTGAACCAGTCAGTGAGAACCTACGTAGAAAACAGGCCACGCTATGCAGGATACAGCTTTGAAAAACTCTTCCCAGATGTGCTGTTCCCTGCTGACTCTGATCACAACAAACTGAAAGGTACTGCTTTTTAATCTGTAATTAAACAGCAAGAACATGTTTCTAATAACCTCATGGGTAGAGTTGTGATTATTATCAGTTATTATTAATGATTATCTTATTATTAATCACTGTTGTTTCTCCTCTAAGCGAGCCAAGCTAGAGATCTCCTATCCAAGATGTTAGTGATCGATGCCTCCAAGCGCATCTCTGTAGACGAAGCCCTGCAGCACCCCTACATTAACGTTTGGTACGACCCGGCTGAAGTGGAAGCGGTAGGTGGATTGCTGATCAGATTGCATAAGTCTTAAATGGGTCACATGAGATTTTAATTGCATGACTTGAAGTGGAAAGTTGGCATCCCCCGTCTGTCACCTCTGTGCCGTTCAAACCGTTTCTCAATGGTTTTCTCAGCCTCCTCCGAAGATCCCGGACAAACAGTTGGATGAGAGGGAGCATACCGTGGAGGAGTGGAAAGGTTAGACAGCATGCTGAGATTCTCAGCACCGCACTCATGGCTTCAGTTTTAACACTCACTTTCACTGTGTATTATTTACCCAGGAATTAACTGTGCTGCGACGGACTCCTTGCATTTAGTGTTCTTACAAGGGATTAGTCTGATAAAATGCATTTCGTTCTGAATTTAATTGACTGACCAGCTGCTGAATTTGTCACAACATCTGTATATATGCGAAATAGGCCAGTCATTATTCAAGCACCAGATTTTTTTCCCACACTACATAAATGTTCTATAGCAGCTTTATAACTTAACATTGTTTATTCGTGGAAAGTACAACATTAGACATGTTCAGAGCAGAAGGCCAGGCAGCGTATGAGAAGTTTAGGGACGTTGCCCACAGAGCTCTGTATCTCCATTGTAGTTGCCAGAAGCTTCACTGTGAGTCTTGAAATCCCCTTTTAAAGCCTCTCAGTTAGTCTTTTCCAGTGCGGGGAACCTGATTCTGGGGAGCGTGTGAGATTGTGAGTAAATATCACTTTCAGTGGTGCAGCGCGATGAGCTCATCCCAGCCCATGCCAGGTGATAATGACCCCTCACTCATTTTTAGAAGGGTCACACCAGCGCAGCCTGTCCAAATTAGAAACATGATGCTGTCCGGACTGTGTAGTATGCAATGCACTGTGACTACACAGAAAAAAGGTGTCGCCACATGCTGTGATCGGTGATGTCTTTCTGCCCCGAATGTATTACTTAACCTTCTTCTGTTCCTTTGTGTGCAGAGCTTATTTATAAGGAAGTCACCGAATGGGAGGAGTGGACAAAAAATGGTGTGATAAGAGGCCAGCCCGCACCTTTAGGTGAATAATCATAATTATCTGTACTGTGAAAGAGTTTTATCTACCATAATTATCTATTAGTGCTCTTTAGACATGTGTTAGGATGTACATTACATATGATTCATCCAATAATGTCAGAATCCCCTGTACTTAAGTGAAAACCTATGAAGGTTGACGTGTGTTTTTCGCAGCACAGGTGCAGCAGTGATTGACAGTCCCCCTCAGCCCACGTCGTCCTCCTCCTCTTCAGCCAACGATGTCTCATCCATGTCCACAGAGCCCACGGACCCAGGCAGTGACCCCGCCATGACCTCTGAAACAGACAGCAGCATGGACAGCCATACCTCTCTGAGTGCGCTGGCCTGCTGCAGATAACACACACACAGCCCCGAAACACACACCTGCATCACTTTATGTTGTGAGGGAGTTTAGGCCCTGTTAGTTCGTAGAGCTGAGCTTATAATGTACAGGTTGTTTTAATTTCCTCCTCCCCGTACTGCTGTAAATGACTGTGGTCTGAAACTGTATCATTACTACTGTATTTTTGCTGCGAAGAATCCGAGTATGTCTTGATGTGAACCTGTGATGTATGTTATGAAAGAGAAGGGTGTGACTGTGCTTTACACAGTGCTGTTTTTAAGCCACTGCTATACAGTTGAATATCACACTGGTAGCACATTATGTTGACTGTATTGTCACCATAATATTCCTAATGTTGCTTTTGGCACAGTTGAATGAATCTAGAGTGACTGTCTTCAGTCGTAGACTATAGCACATTTAATCTTGGATCTTAATGCCAATTAATTATTTTATTGTCACATAGTTGATCATCTCTTTTGTAGGAAGCATCCCTTGGTGTATCCAGGTCAATATTTTTCTTAGTATGTCACTTCTGATTGTGTGTATCTTGACAAGCGGTCACATGGTCTTGTTGCCATGACGGTGAATCTTCTTTGTTTTTTTTACTCTAACATGTTGAAACCAATTGTATTTGAACTTGTTTATTTACTTGGATGTAATTTGTAGATTACGGTCTGTTGGATGAGGAAGAACAGTGTGAATGTAAGTGACCAGAGATGTGACGTAGTAAGGAGCCACTGATTAGTATTAGTGCTGTGAGTTAATATAGGCCACTCCTCTGGCTGGAATGAATGCTGAATTTGGGGACAGTCACCAGAGACTAAGTCTAAATAGGTCACTTTGTGGCAGGATGTTTCAGACATAATCCACGTCTGTCTGATATCAAGGTATTTAATTTAAGTGCCCTTACTCAGTTCGGTGGTTTTTGACTCCTCTCTGTGTCGGAGGCTCTTTTCTTCTGTGGTGCGTCTTTCTGAGTTCTACCTCACACATGCACACACACAGTATGTATATCATGGCACACACAATTCGAAAGAAATGCGAAACGTATTTTTCTGTATTTATTTATTTCAAGCTAGGAGGTGTCTATTGTATGTAATGTACATTTCACTCAGAACTATTTATATGCATTTTATTTTTTTGTTTTCTGTGCAATATAATTTATAGATTAGTATATTTAGTGATTAATCAGTACATTTTTCTGTAGATACATGTATTTTTCTGAGAGTCAGGCATTTGCTGCCTACCTTGGTAACCTTTGGATGTATGTGAAGGCTCTAATAATCCAGCCTGTCCCTCTGCCCTTTTTCTAGTCAGACACTCAGCAGTAACCCCTAGCATCACTTCTCAGAATGCCCATTGGGGATTTTCACACATGCCACGGCTGTCGTGGCTTCCTCATTTTGTGGTTTGCCTCGCCCCCATCCTCTCAAAACTAGAAAAATAGAATAGACTACGCATGAGATATCTCTGAGAAAATCTGGTTTTAGTGCAGGTACAGTTAGTGAACAGAGTGGAAAGCGCTACTAGGGTGATCCTGCTGCGGTTTTTGGTAAGGCTAGATGCGAGTTTAGCCTTTGGATCTGAAATTGCCTCACGAGCAGACCGAGTATACACAGCAGACATGAAAAGTGTCAAATAAAAGAGATGAATTGTAATGGCTCACATTGTCTGTTCTTTTCCTGTCAAGGTTAATGGTTCTAAAATGACCAGGATGTGTAGAGGAAGACTGTACCTCCCGTCATTAATAAGGCTTTTTCTGCTCTAGTCAATAAATAATCAGTTACACGACTGTTTGGTAAAAAGAGAAATGAGATGAAATGAGAGGTCCTTGGTCCAGAAGAATTCACATTTGGCACCGGCACGGGTCACTGGAGGCACAAGGCGGCCATATTCAAGAGGACACGGTGTAGTGGTAGTAGTACTGCACTAGAGGTATTTGGTCTTCAGAGCTTTGGGGCCGGCTGGACTTCCCAGTAATTAAGGTCCTCCTCCTCTGATGCACCAGGCGAAGGCAGCTTGGTCTGGTTCAGTTGGTCCGTGTGGCTCCTGTGGTTAGATCTCCCAGGGTTTTGAAGAACTCCTCCATCTCTTTCTGGAGGAGAATGTTTCGATTCTCTGCGTCTTGGTGCGCCCTCTCAGAGTTCCTGAGTCGGATCTCCAGCATGTGAACCTTCTTCTTCTCCTGGTCCAGCTCCTCCTCAAGGTAGGTTACCTGGGTCTGGTACTTAGAACAGGATTCCTCCAACCTCAAAGAACAAGAAGAGATTAGAAATAATACATGATGCCAGTTTTAATCGATTGTTTAACACTGGGAACAGGACAGGACTCATTCTTACTTGCGAATGCAGGCTTCATAGCTCGCCCTCTGTTTCTTCAGCTCCTGCTTGAGCTGGGTCAGCATGTTGCTTTGAGTTGTTTCTGCAGGATCATCCTCAGTGCCACTTGCACTGTGATCCTGAGTATTTGTACTGTCTCTCACCTCTTGACCCTGCCCTATCCTTAGCATCCTATCATTTGCATCTGGCTCAGCCAATGAGATCTCAAAGGAAGTCCAGACGGAGGTGTCAGCAGGCAGGCTTAGACTAGAGGGGGCAACATTGTCATAGGCGGACATTCTGTGAGCCTGATGAAGGGCTTTGTAAGACACGGACGTCCGAGAGTCTTCATCAGCGTCTCTCTGTGAGTCCTTAAGTGAAAGAGTGGTCTCTTTAAGGGACAGTGTTGAATCCTTCAGAGTCACAGTAGAGTCTTTCAGTCTTTCACCAGATGAGGTGGTGCGCCTGTGTGCTCGGAGGGACGACAGGCCATTCATCAGCCAGTTGCTTCCACCAGCTGCTGACACATCCCCCGCAGATCCCCCCATTTTCCCTCTCGTTGCCCCAGATGCTGCATTGCCCTTGAAAGAACACCTCCATGAAGGCAGGGCTTTAGACTGTTTACTGGGGCTACCAGCTACATCGCTTCCACTCCTCTCTTCAGATTTTTCATCCAAATTCTCCTCTGTCTTACTTTTACCCTGACTGTTCTCCCTTTTTTCCAGCGTTGTGATGGGATTGGGTGCCGTCTGCCTACTTTCTGTAGAGGTTGTAGTGGTTTGGGGTTTCTCTTTATGGGTTTTTGAGGCTGTGCCAGATGAAGGTGTATGACCAGTGTCTTCTTGTGGGAGCCATCCTACTTTGCCCCGGTGGACAGGGCTCAGTTGCTGGGGAGGACTCTTGGCTTCAGTTTCTGACTCGTCATGTTGGTAAAGTCTGGAGTGTTCGCTGATCAGCACAGTCATCAGGTGCTGCACTTGCGAACTACCTGTTTACGATGAAGACACATATAAGTAAACTTCTTTAAAATATCTAATAGCTCTTACACATTTCTGCTTGGATATGTTTTTGCGATATTTCGACGTTATCACCAACCCTCCATCATGGTAACTGGATCCTCCACTCTGGGCCGAAGGATATTGGGTCCAAACACGGTGGCCAGATTCTGAACGCTCATTTTATTCTCACCGGAGTGAGACTGAACCTCGTCCAAAAACCTGAGCAAACAGGAAGCAATGTATGAGCTAATCCAGAAATGTCCAACTTACGGGAAACTGAAGAGGGATTGAGTCATGATTCAGGCCGGTGCGTGGGCTCAGCTCGACAGAATGCAGAGAAGACATGCAATTATACCCACTGAGCGCAATCAAAGTGAAGTCACATCCCCTGATGACAAGCGTGTGGGTGTAATTAATGTCACTTCTATTGTATGAGACAGTGACAAATCCTCAAAAGTAAACGTGGAAACAAGACAATAGTGAAACCCTCTGAAGCTAACGGTACATTTAGGCACCAACAAGACAGTGTGGACTTACCTGCAAATGTATTTTAGGAGGTTGTGGTTGACCTGAGGAAGGGATTTGACCTGTTTGCTTAGCTCTATGATGCCCTTAAACAAGAGGAAATATGTCTCAACTCTCAAGATACACATGAGTCTGCTAATATGTCATCAAAAACACAGTTTACGTGATTTAATTACCATTTCTTTATCCTTAGTAAGTAGCTGAGCACAAGAGAGAAACTGTGTGTATTTGGAGAACGGGATTATAGGCTCTGGCAGCTCCCGTATGTACAGCTTTAGCAGTGATGCCACGGTGTGGACATCTGTAGTACTGGAAGACAAAGTGTGGATGGTTATTAAAGCTGGGCACGTTGCTATCGACGAAATCCTGCCTCCCACTGCCTCACCTGTCAATCATGGGCTTCTCACCACGATCAAATGCGCCTTGGAGTTCTCGAACGTGATTGGTCTGTCCCGGGGCCCTGAAAAGTCCCTCCTCCTGCATCCCATGTTGACGTATGAAACACACACACTGTTCAACCAATACAGGGACCAGTCGCTGAGGGCCACATTGAGCCTCATGCAGCATCGTCTCCTCTAGGTGCTGCCCAAACACACCTGCAAAAAGATTTAGGTTTCATTTTTAAAGCACTCATTGTATATTAGCTGATCTAATTAGCTAATTATTACATAATCTGGAACATAGAACAACATGTTACTGTTACGTATGGTTAGAAATCCCACCTCCTCCAAGTGGAGCCCATATAACTCTACGAATGGCTCTGACCCATTCCTCCATGTCACTCTGAGAGTTGGCCATCAGCAAGTATGACTCGTGGGTGACACTTGTTCGATCCTTTTCTCCGGCACCACCTACAAGTCATATTTCATTGCTCTTTGGGTCAATAGGGAAAATGTCTAACACATCCCAAAACAACTTCATCATCCACATCCACAGAAGTGAGACCATCATCTGTAAACAAATCGGTCCTAGAGATAAATATCAGTATTTTCAATAACCCTATTAGTTCAAGCACCCCCGCAAAGTACAAAGACAGAGCCATGCAGCCCTGCCTCTCCTTCCTGCGGCTGCACACAGCTGGACACCATCCGTTTGACATTTCAGTTGATTTAACTTTAGCTTTGATAACACTATGTGAAATGTGACTTTATGATAGCTCGCATTTAAAGCTATACACACACCTTCTGGAAAGACAGAGACTCTGATTGCACATTACCTCACTGTGCAGGCTGTGTATTGTTACACACTGGTGCATAGTGTGTTGTGTGTACGTGAAATGACCCAGAAACAGCGACGTTCCCTGTGGACACTAGCAACTGCAGCAGGTCCCTCACTGAGCCCTGTTTCTCTCTCTGTTTAGGGCTTCTTCATCTAGGCCTTTTTCTTTCTCTAAGGAGGTACACTAACCCTTAGATACTGCATTACAAGACGTTTCAAATTGTTAACAGAGGAATCCATACAAAGCAGAGTCAAGAAAGACTCTTTCCAAAAAATTGGTACAAATTTAGTTCTGCGTCACAAGTGTGAAAAAGAATGCCGGCTTGCTTTTATGTTAAATTGTTGATAAAATGCATGTATGAAAAACAATCACAAGCACAAAGAAAAAACAATGACACCTTTTAGTAAATATCACCAAACACAGGGTAGCAGCTGGAGCCATTTCAGTAAATTACTGTATTTAAAAAGGCAACGATTATATTTAATAGATGACCAAAACAGAAACTAATGACCTGCCGACCGTGTCTGCTGTTTGGTAGTTGATGTGAAATATAGTACGTAATGCAGTACACATAGGAAATTATGACGATGATGTGAACAGTACAATAACGTGTTCCTATCAGAAGACATGTATAATGGGAGTAGACGTTGCTCCCAGACGTAGAGATGCAAATGAAATTTGCTAATTTATGGTTATGTTTTTTTGATATGTTTTTCAGATGAAACGTGAACGCAGCGGGTTTCCCCACTGTGTCTGAGCATCACTTGAACGAGGTGTTCGTGCTCCTTCTTTACTCAGCAGAGTTATCACCATGCCAGCTCACCTGGAACAATTTCAAAAAGGTGTCGACTGGGCTCATCCTGATTGACAGGCAGCTCATTGACCTGACTGCCATGGAGGGGAATACAACCCTGCACGAGAAGAAAGAGAAAGGCACAGAAAGACTGACACAACATGAGAAAAACACCCATTTAAATGATAATCATGCTCCAGACAATCAATTAGTGTTTGTGAACATGGACATGTAGTGCATGTTAAATATTAAGAGCAACTGGTTTCTGGGCATGGTTCCAAAAGCCGGAGGTAATGATGATGGAGGAAGGGATGACTCAGCGAAACATCTCTTCATCTATTTATCCCTCTGGCTTCCTGATGTACGTGCATTTCTGCTCCCTTCAGCAAAAAGGTTCAAAGGTCTTCAACAAAGTATTTACAGCAGCACAGGGCAGCTAGTTTCCACAATGTCAGTTTGTGTGTCAGGGCAATAACAACACATTACGTCTTTGATGCATGGAGAGATTAACTGATACAGAATAGTCACTGGCCACACAGTGCAAAAAGGTTCACTTGAGGGCAGCAAAATGTCTTCTGTCTTCTGAATTAAAACAATCAATGAGCTATTTGCAGAATGGGAGAACACATAATGGATGAGTGCCCCCGGGGAAAATATTAATGAGCTAATTTCAGGGAGCTTGACTATATATCATGGTTCAAATTAATTCACAAGCATAAGACACAGCAGCTCTGCCTCCTGAGGCAACAGGTGACTATCTTCTCCATGTTTACGTGTCATTCTGTGAGCGTCACCTGTGCCTTTGTCTCCTCCTGGTCCTTGTAGAAATACAGAGCTTCGGTCCTGAGGACAAACCAACGCAGCTGCCAGTTCTTCATGATGCTCCTCTGCCTCTTCAGCCAACCGGCCTTCAGCGCTTTCTCCTGATCCAGAGGAGAGCAGGGCCTGGACACCCGAGACAACTCTCCAAGCACCATGCTCTTGGACCGTGCTGCATGGACACATGCACACAGATAAAGTGAGGGGAAATGAAGCTTAAGAGCACTGGACAAAGACAGGCAGACAATATATTTTCTTACTGTATGTTGCTAAATGAATTACCCATGAGTCTCCCTTGTATACTCTGAGCCCAGAGGCTTGACCATGCATTTGGTTTTTCTCTTAAGTCAATCATATTTACTTTGAATCTTTTTAACTGCTATGGGCCGACTACAAGGAGGGATTGTATGTTTCGCATCTTCATGTCAAAGGTATAGAGCAAAACCAGCGACAGCAGAGTGATCCCCAGGGAGTTTAGAGGCAAAAAGAGGAAGAGAGATAAACACAAGGCAGAGGGAGAGAAGAGAGAAATCAATGGCATCGTTTTTTTCCTGTTAATTGCATCTCATTTTCTGCTGAGGACAGCAGGAAGGGTATCTGGACCTCAAATCTCCCCGTCTCTCTCTCTCCTGTTTCCTTTTCTCTCTTGTTTATCAGCTCTCTGATTGGATTCTTATTTTACTTTTTAGTTTTTGGATGTCCTTCATTTACACAGTCATAAGTGCTGGGAAAAGAAAGGGCAAGTGAAACAGTCATTAACAAAACTGTTCTGGCAGCAGAAACAGGCAGAGCAGGGGCTATAAATAACTTCATGACTTCATTTCATTTCTTTAAAAATCACTTAGGAAACTTCAGAGAAGAACATTTTATCTGCCATCAGTGTTACAGTATACAGTGATCTGAGGGATCATATTTTAAGGAAACTATGTTACTCAGTACAAAGCCTCATTTTTGATAAAATTTTATTTATTTATTTTATTTACAAGTTAAAAAAAGATAAGATAGTGGAAGTGGAAGTATTCGAATGTGTTAAAAGGAAAATTACTGGATTTATAGTATTAGATGTATGTCTATGTAAAGTTCATAATGATTACTAGTATGTTAAAGTGTTAATAATCTCCCAGTAAATGTTAATCTATTATGTATTTTTATGTGATGAATTGATGTGAAGGCAATATTGTTACTGTGGAGATAATTTTGGTTATTTAATATTTCATTTGATCTATCGCTGTAAAATATTCATAATTAATTAAAAATGACAAATGAACTTAAGTACAGTACCTGAGTATCCAAACTAAATGGTGGCAGTAATGGGAGAGACAGCAGTTTGTTTTCCAGCAGGTTTGCAATGATTATTTACTCAAAACCATCTTTATGTCTTCACATTGACAATTAGGTGAAACACTAACAACCTCTTTAACATGTTCAGTGCTTCAGACTGAAGTCTGACATCTAAAGTTCTGAGTGCACATCCAGCTCCGCGATGCTGAATTTGCCTGGGATGACGTTGCGTAAAAGGGTCAGAGGAAAGCGTAGCTGAATCTAATCAAAGAAGAAACCATTAGAGCAAATGAGAGATGGCAAGTGCACAAAAAGCACCAAGCAAACTGAAGTGGCTACTGTAATGTCCAGCTTAGTACATGAAGGGGAAAGAAGAGGCACTTCCCCTTCCCATCATGCTTTATGGTCTCATATATATGCCTGCTTTAAGAAAACAGATATTGATGTTGCTTCTGAACATACATAGACACAAGTTTTTCATGCAAAACTGAGAATTGAGAAACATCTTCGATAACTTGGCACTATTACTATGCCACAACATGTGCTCGTGACAAAGCTCTTAACAAGTCTTTGTACTCTGCATCATGATAACCCCAGCTAACGTGGAAGTTGTGATTTACTTCCACATTTGCCAGTAGTGCTTTTAACACAGAGTCACATCAAGAGTGTTTGACAGTCACCTGCTAAATCCACAACCCAAACCTGGGATAAATCTTGGGCAAACACAGAAGTGAACATGACAGGACGCAGGCCACTGTCACACGGAGAGACGTCCTTCTAATGATGTTTAACCATAATATCACCATCACGGTCATATCTTCCACAACACATGAGGCATTACATCACCTGGCTGTGCCCATGTTAACGCTCAGTGAACACTAGATGAAGCCTCAACGCACCAAATCACTGAAGAAAACTCAATGCACACAACAATTGTCACTTTGCAAATAACACTAAGTATGATGCTGTTACAGCTGTTTTGGTGTCGGACATTAATGGTGTTACATTACTACAAAGACAGCAAGACAGGTGGAGCTCTGCAGAGAAAAGGAAGCAAAATCACAGATGGACTCCAGAGAGGACAGTGAAAAAAACAAAAGACGGTGGAAAAGGAAGGATGGACAAAGAGGAGGAGGGAGTGTGCTTACCCCGGTGTGCCTGTTTTATCTTGGGGCTCAGCATGGTTACCGTTGCTGTGCTGCTCCCTCTCACAGAGACATGACTGCATCCCTCTGTTCACACACTATTCCTCCACACACTCTCAGCGCCTCTCGCTGCTGCCTCGCCCTGTTAGTCCTCATTCTATTCAGGCGTCTCCCATTCCCCGGCTCACCGACTTACACTTGGACACTGGTTTAGTCTAATTTCACACGCACACACTTACAAGCACTTAATCACACGCTCTCCCCGTCCTCCCCCCTCTTTTCATCTCACTCTCCTCTGTCCCACTGGCCCGTGCTGTTCTGCTCACATACCCAGAGCCCTGCCCACTTGCTCTCCTGTCTCTCTCCCTTACGCACACTTTCAGTATCAATTTCCTCTCCATATAGAAATATATTTAGCTGTAATTCTCCATCTTGTGACACATTTCTTGATATTATGTCCTCCACTTCCTCATAGTATCTATGCACAGTCCAGCTGCGAACCTTTAATACAACCTTATGCATTTGATTTAATTCTGATATAAAGCATCTATGTGAATGCATGGTCTGTTTCTATAAACTGCTGCAGATGCAATGCAGTAAGGATACTGTAAATATGTGTGATCAAAACTTATTGAGAACCAACCAAGAATTTATCATCTGAAGGAAACCGTCACACTACTCAGACACTCAGCTATCAGTAAAGTGAAAGTCGCACCATGTCATGTTCTTCTGTCTGCTAGGACTGTAATACCACTACAACCGCATGGGATAAAACTAAATGAACGCCTCAGCTCAAGGTGCTGGGTGGATGCTAAACGCAGGAGAGCTAACGGCGCGAGTAGAAGGAGCTCACAGAGTAATCCAGTCATGAACTAAACACGCTGTTCATGAAGGCTTTACAATGACACAGCAGTAAAGGAGTAGAAGTAACACAACTCTAACAATAACATGTTTTACATTTGAAACAGAAACAGCACATACACTGACTCAGATAATGAAAATTGGGTGCAGAGTGTCCAAAAGTTCTGGACCTTAAGCATCCAAATCCATCCCCACCTTGCTTTATTTAATCATGTATGGGGAACTAAAGATTAAGCTTTACCTGCTGATTCCTTTGGCTTGTCAAACAGAGGCATCCTGGTTAAATTGGTGGCAGTGAACCCATGTCCACTGTCTATCGTTCTCCAATGCAGCCATTTCTAAATACCACAACACACAGACACGCAGGGCTTAAACAATGGCAGTACTGAAATGTCAGCCCTCAACAATAAGTGAGAAACGAGCCCAATTACATTCACAAACCCAAGGAGAAAGGGCTGCTATAGTTGCCATCATTAACACAGCTATGAGGAATGCTGATGTGAACAGATTCTGATAGAATGAAGGAAACCAAGAGAGCCATGAGAGTATTACTTGCCATGTCATCCTGGTTAGGCTGACCAGGCGCATCTCAGCAGAGTCTGTGCTGTACAAGCGGGCGTCTCATTGTCCCAGTCCAATGAGGTGATATGGGTTTACAGAGAAACACACACAGCTGTTCTCCTCTTCTGGGTTTTTGGTCTGTCTCTTTGTCAGGAAGTGAGCTGCTTTGATGCAGAAGTGAAAATGGCTGACATCTGGGTAAAACACACTGGGCCCGTCAGATGATATTACTGTATCTGTTCCCTGATCACAAAGTCAAATATAATAATTCTGCCTAGCTACACAGTGACATAAAAAAGGAGAGCTTTATTTTTTTTTATTAAACATATTTTACCTATAGCATAAAAAACAATGTGGCACAAAAAAAAACAAAAGGTAACATCGGCACATTTAAAATACTGTAGTAAGTGACAGTCAGTTAAATATAAAAACACAAGAAACAGAATAATACTCAAAAAAACCCCTCACAAGCTTATGTCCACTTAACCACAGGCAGGACAGCAGCCACTAATATCCCACAACAATGCTGTTAACACAGTCCAGACACGCCAGCCTCCATCGGGTGACGGGAACGTCATCTATAATCTAGAAACGTGCTCCTGAGGGACACGGGAAATGAGAGTGCGTAATTGAAGACATGAAAGGAGCACGTCCCATCAGTGCGAGCAGAGGAGGGTGTCATGGCACGAACGACTGGGAACAGGTTGGAGGTTGTAATGACATTATGCAAGGAAGACAGCCACTCAGTACACCTGCTATTACCATTATCACGAGCTAATAACAGGACCTGCTAATGTTGTGGTGATAACGCTCTAATGCTTTGAAATTGACAGAATCTGTGGCTTTAAAGGAGAGAGCTGCTTACAGTTAACAGTTGAGACGTGTGTTCAATACAAGATAATTGTAAACTAAACCAACGCTAATTATGGCAGAGTTCAGTGAGGTCTCTAAAAACTAGGTGAAAGACTCATAACTCTAAAAGCTGCTAAATTAGAATAACATTAAAGCAAATTTCACATTCCAGTAACATGTTCTATGGCAATAGAGAGCCACTGACTCTAAAGGACTTGATCACACACTAAAGGTTGTAAAGTCAGTGACGATGAAGCCTCCAGGACAAATTGGCAGTTTTATATTTCGATGGCAGCTTTGTCCACTCTTGTCTGATTGTGGCCCAACTGCCTGCGACCCTCCAGTAGGAATGACAGCACTATAACCCAGCGCTGTACTAGTGACCTCTGTTGCGCTGACCTTTCACATTGTCTAAAGTAGGTGGTGGTTCCCGTGGCGATGGCATCAAACTGCTCAATCAGTAGCCACAGCTCCCATATGAGTGTCAGTGCATTCATCACTATCATGACAGCAACCCAGAACTCCTCACCCAACAGCGTGAGCCACGAAGACAAGCTGTGACCACCAGCGGACTTCTTATCGTACAGGTAACTTGTTGCCGTGGTAACAAAAAGAAGGTGGGCAATCACCATGGAGAGAATGAAGACGAGGAAGAGGCGGTGGTTCCCCTGGCCAATGCACCGGTTGAGGAAAAGACAGTGATGGTCATATTCTTTAATGCACACCTCACACAGCTTGCAGTGTTTAGTGTAGTCGGGTTGAAACAGCTACGAGGAAAGCAAACACACAGCTGTAAGATATAATCATGTTTTATATTCTTCATACATGCAACTTTTAAAAGCCGTACCTCACAGTATGGACAGAACTTGTGAGGGCTCTGGTTGTTCTCCACCAGATCAGCGATACAAGAGAACCGAGGATCTGCGTCTGCTCTGTCCAGCGTCCCAGGGCCCTGAGTCAGAACTTTACAGAACAAGCCGAGGACCAGAGAGAAGTGGAACATTGACACTTGGACCAGAGCACCGGCTGGCCACACACATTAAAACAGTTAAGGATGAACTCTCCATCACATTTAAATACATCATCTGGCAAGGAACCAGAATTATAAGCACCAAATACACCAATATCAGCAATTTAAAAAACAGTGGGGAATAACGAGAGCTAACCTGCCAGGAGTTCCAAGAATAGCGAACATGTCAATACAGTACATTTGTTAAGGATAATAGGCATTATTTTTCCATAGAAGCACAACAAGGTATGGAACATGCCAGCCATGAGGGTTCCCAAGTAGACTGGGTTGGGTAACCTGGAACGAAGCGAAAGAAAGTCTGAACAAAGAGTCATCACAATATGTGATATCTGGGGGTTTACTGATAAACTGCATTTTTTTGGACAAACCGTTGGTATGTGATCATGCGGTGGTATTGTGTGAAGATGCTTCTGGCCAGCCAGGGGAAGAGGAAGCTACAGATCAGCCCACCATATCCTCCCAACATGGCTGCTATGAGCAGGATGGCAGCTCCACTCAGAGTTGGAAAAAACAGCGACCAGTAGTATAAAACTGATCAGAAACACGGAGGAATTAGCACATACTCAGCACGTAGACACAGCACAGAGCTTTAACCACTCACCACTGTTATTATAATAATCAACTTCACTTTCAGTTACACATTGAATGATGGATACCACACAATAACATTTACCACGAGACTCTCTGGGCATGTGGTGTATCGGCTCATTAATGTACCGACTCAGTAGTTTGGTAAGTTGCTGATGTCTAGAAAAAAAACACACAGTGTAGCAATATATTAATCAGCACCAGGATCCCAAGAGACAATAGTAACCTGGAAATGCAAACACACTGGATATTTAAGGTACTGAAGGATGTGTTTTATCCTACGCTGCTCGTCAGTGCTCTTCCGGGTTTTTCTGGAGACAGCAGATTCACCTGAATGTTTTCCCCTGTCTGCTGAGATCCAGTGGCGTGAGGCCGCTGTGGTTCTTCTGATGAAGCATCCTGCATCCTGCTCTCTGCAGCAGTGTCCAGCACACCTCCACTCCACCCCTCTCTGCTGCGACGTGAAGCGCTGTCGCTCCCTGCTGGTCAACCGCATCCACAGTACATCTCTGACATGCAGACAGACAGAATTGAGGTGCAAGGCCGTTAACAGCAGCATCTTGGCTGAGCCCTTTAACGGAGCTTTGGCCCACTTTCCAAGCATAAAGGACGCAATTCAGCAGCTTCACGACACAGTAACGAAACAGTACCGCAAAGTGTAGTCAAACACCAAATGACATCAGACCATCAGACATACTTTAGTATAACTTTACAAGTGGAGCATGTGAATGAATGTGAGTACGACGCCTTTATCACACCTGGTCTCTGAGCAGATAGCGGACCACCTCTGTGTTGCCTGTGGATGCAGCCAGGTGAAGTGGCGTCACCTGGTACATGTCTGTGTCTGAGAACCAGAACATTCCTGTCTCCCACAGATAGTGCACAGCCGCACTAGGAAAGATGACTAACAGTTACATTATATATTTGATTGTGACTAAGTAATTACACAAGGCGAAATGCAGAAACAACTAAGTGATGGGCTGTTTCCTCCACTCACATGTTGCCTCCAGTCACTGCGTGATGCAATGACGTTTTTCCTTGCAGGTCTATGAGGCGCAAATCAGCTCCATACTTCATCATTTGATGGATGACGTAGATGTTCCCTTGCCTAATGGAAGTGAAAAGTTCAAACTGCCGCAACAGCTACAGTGCTGACACCATGACACTACTGTCTCAAGAACGCAGCCTACTTTCTTAACTCCTACATGCAGCGAGTACTCACCTGCAGGCAAAATGAAAGGCCGTCTGTCCCGCATCACACGTCAGGTTAGGATCAGCACCATTACTAAGGAAGAGGTCCACCAGGCTGCGGTTACCATGGAGGGCGGCGTAGTGGAGTGGCGTGAAACCACCCCAGCCTGGATGGAGAATGAGCTGACTGGTAACATCCTCTGGGGTTGTGTTTAGGGTTTTCCTTTAGCAAAGAGGACCCGTCTAGATCTGTGCCAGACCACCTCACATAGGAGCAGCAGGTCTCATTTCCTCTCTATTGTGCCAATATCACACCAGGACGCACAGAATCATGCGTATGTCTAAATCTGGCTGTAGCAGTCTGGACTGTGGGTTTCAGATTTCAACAAGTTTACATCTGTGCTCTTAAGAGAAGTCTCAGCTTCTCGGTCTTGTAAACTGTGTTGATCAACAGTTTTCTAATAGATCAATGTGTGAGCTACATGCTGACAAGAAGAGGAAGGAAGTAGAGGCCTGTTATTTCACAGCTATACTGGAAATACATAAACATGTTTTAAATAGGCTGGTTTGTACTTTCTCACCTTTATGCTTGAGGACTGTTCGGTCGTTTTGCAGGAACTGTTCACACTGTTCAACGTTTCCTCTCTGTATACAGTCAAATATGTCCCCGCCGCTGACGGAGCACACGGGCATCGGATGCATTACGATGGGTGGACGCTCCACAGGAACAAAGGCAGCTCGCTGGGCCGCCGAGCCACAGCCACGTTATGTAAACCAAGCAGACAGAGGCGCTTTCGCTGCAAAGCAACCGGAACCTCTCATTGTGCAAAAACCCGACTGGGACAAACCACGCCCCGGACACCTCAGTGGTCCGAGCCGGTCACATGACTCGGCGCGTCATAAACGTCAACAAAGCACGTGGTCTCTAAAACTATCGTAACATTTCAACCAGTTAGCGGCAACTCTCTGTTCTGATCAAGCGCTGTTCCTCGCATCATGGAGACATTAGCATTAGCACACAGCCAGACGCACCCGTAAGTTAAACAAGCAGTTTTTCCGTTTGCGGAGGGGAAATGTTTTCAATAATGGAGCCCGCTATTCGGCTAATTCCCACAAGATGGCGCTGTTGAGCCACGCTACACTTGTAATGCGTCACCTATTGATTTAGCAGCATTCCACCAACAATTCCACAGTCGCTAGTAAAATGATAGTAAACACATAACCTCTTGGGGTGTTTCGTTAATTCTGCTGCTAACTCTTTTCAACACACTTCACGTTCTAATTCTTGTGCTGGACTGCAAGTTGCCATTAGTTTCCCTTTGAATCCCAGCTAACTCTCAGCTGTTTGGTGGCCTTTGGGCTGAATCGTAGGATGTTATCTCTGTCATTCCTGTCATGCCCGGACGCGTCTAAATAAAGCACAGAGACTGCTGTAGGAGGGCCCCATCCAACCAGCTCAACAACAGATTTCACTTCTGCTTTTCTAAGGAAGTAAGAAGGCACATGACCCGGCCCAGCTGATGCGAGCAGCCCGCTCTGCTTGCTCAAAGTTCACTTCCCTGGCTGCAGATTAGGAGGCGGGAGGTTTCACAGAAGGGTCCGCACAGTAGCTAAGTCATGCAGGTTTCTGCTTGTCCTTCCTCCCTGACATGGGCGCAGAGACAAACTATTCACTCAGCTTAAATACAACAGCAACACAGATGACTGCGTCCTGTTAGAGCCAGGAATGTCCCTGATGGCTCTCACACAAGTACAGGTAAGAGTCTGAGGACTTAGCTTTGTGCTGCAGTAACTGTTTGTAGGGAGGTGCTACAATACTTTTAATACTAAGGAAAATACTGACCTACAATGACAGCATGTTAGTATTAATATATTTCTTTAAATCTTTAAAATGTGATCCATTTGCCTTGTACAGTAAAATACTGTACATCTTCACATCTCATTGTTTCATTTCTGTCTGCCTGTGAACACCCCTCACTGGTTATTATGAGCAGGTGTCTCAAAATAGAAAGTGGTCAAAAGTAATCATTATGATCAGAAAACAATATTATTAACCTCAGTAAACATTAGCTTATCTGTGTGAGTCATCTACAGTTGAAGATCAACGTACTGTAAGAAGCTTTGTATTAATGACACTAAACCACATCTATGTTAAAAGCTATGGTGATAAGGGCACCAATTACTGCCACATCATGCTAGTTTACAGTCGACAGTCTTTTTACTTGTACGTGGCAGGATGGTTAGAACTCGTGTAAATGGAAAATCTAGCTCATTCAGTAGTGGATTAGAAGCTTGAAACACTTTTTAATCCTTGAGGTTCGAATGCTCAGTGCCAGCAATTTAAAGGTTTGTTTCCGATTACTGAAAGTTGGCAGATATTTAAATATACTGATGTTTCAAAGCACCTAATGAGAGCACATGACTGCCATTTCTTCAGCCTGGTGAGCCCTTAAGACAGGCACTGTGCTCATGGGTTAAGGAGGAACAAGGGTTTGGCTTTAAATACATTTATTGAAGGAAGTGAGATGAAATGTGTTTATAATATGTTTGATTTAACTGTAATAGTGTCTAAATAAAAACTGAAAAACTACCTAAAATTCCCCTTTTGTCTCACTTTTTATTTTGTATCCATCCAGAACCTGACTGGTGAAGGACAGAGGATCAACAAGGAAACTGGAGAGCTGAGCGCTTCAGGGGAGCTGTCTATCTCTGGGGAACTGAAGGCAGGGAACGTGGACGGCTCTTGTAGGAACCTTCAACTCTCACAAGTGCTCAGAGAACAACTACAGGAATTGGGAGTTGATACGTTCTCGAGCTCAGACCACAGAACCGACCATGTTTTCTTAGAGCAGAGGGAGCAGCATCTAGTCAAAGTCCTGCCTGTCTACATACAGGTACTGAGCCCTGGGACAACAATGAGTATAGAATATCTTGTGGATCATAGCAGGAGAGTTTTGGGTTGAGCCACAGTTCCAGTTTAGTAAAGAAGAGAAAGGAATGATTGGACTGATAGATGCCTCAGGACACAGTGAGCATAGTTGGATGTTTTCCATCGGGGCACTGTTACTCCACTGAATGTTTAAGTGGTCTCTCAGTGAATCTATAGCGTTAACAGGCTCTGGGTGAGTGTGTGCGCTACCACTGACTGGGATTACAGCTGCAGAAGTCACTGCTGTTTGGTTTCTGTTTAAGCCTCATGAGCAGAGAGTTCAACAGAACGTATGGGCCTCACTTAAGAACAGCAACCTCAGTGAAACACGATATGCTCTTATGGAACTGAGAAAAGCATATAGTACGCAGGGCCTTCAATTATGTATAGTGCAGTGCATTAGGAAAAACACTCTAGATTCAAGTGTAATCGGATTCAATTTCTTCTCGGAAGATCAAAAGTCTATACCGTTCCTATGTCACGTTACCTCATTTCTGTTATCACTAAGTTACCGGTTTATTACTTTCTGATCTGATCCCAGGCCTGTGAGGATGGTTGCAGACTGGAAGGTTTGGACTTAAGGGGGCTTGCGTCTCTCACTGCTGTTACCGTCATCTATAACATCCACAGGAGAGTGTCCGAAAGGCCTGCAGGTACTGACACCCGCTCATGTTGGCACATACTGAACTACAGCAGCCGTATGTTTTCAGGTGGAGGGACTTTTCACCTCCTCTGCCCACTTCTGCTTTTTCAGGTTGCAGTGGGGGTTTTCCACTATGTTTTCACTTTTTTTTTTGACTGCATGAATGAAAAGCTGACATAAATGATATCTGTTGACAAAAACACAGAAACGCCAATACATCCATTAAAGCCTCCTTGCTTTCACAATAATCTACTCATTTATATTTTGTCAATTTTTTTAAATGGATATTGCAAAAAGAGAACCCTTCTTGGTTTTAGGGAAGTACATCCAGATACTTCTGTTTCATTGCCTAAACTAAGGTGAAATTTGAGGAGGAGTTCATGGTGCCTGTAGCAGCTACACATGTGCAACTCTTATTCATTACTGGCTCTTCTTTTCCAATCTACAGCTCAATAGGGCTGTTTTTTAGATGTGTATATGCATTTAAACATATCATAATGTAGCAGTCCTCCTGTGTCACTGACTCAATACAGAGTCTGGTGTGTTTTCAGAGGGGGCTTGTGAAGAAGTTATACGATTCTTCCAAAGGTCAGATGAGGACACAGCCTGTGAAATAAGAAATCCAGGATGGCTGCTGTTGAAGTCCCTTTTGCTGCTCACAGCTGATAGCGCAGTGAGTAATAATAACGGTTCATCTTATGGACGTTGGGCTGCTGTAGTTGGTTATAAAAAAGTAAATGTGTGTGTTTGTAGGATATACTGTCCTGCATACACCCAGGGCTCCCTGCTACGTTGATGAAATGTCTGTACCTGCTAGTGTGCCTTCCAACTAGGAAGGAGATCTCGGCTAAAGACAAGACCTTCCAGGAGCTGCTAACACAGGTCACAGTCAAGTTGCATTTGCATATTTGCGTGCTTCACATTTTCCTCCATAATTGTTTGTTCATTTTCTGTGCTGCTTTTTTTGTTTTCCCTTTCGATTGTTTTGTCCTATTACAATTCTTCCCCCTGCTCTTCTCCAGGTTCTTCTTCAGCTCTGTAGGCAGCCGGTGAATGTGGAGAGGATGGTGGAGACTCAGGAACTGCAGTGTCTTATCATTGGCCTCACGTCGCTATGGGATCAGACCAGTGACACTTGGAGGCATCAGGCCTCCCGCGTCCTTAAGGCCATCTCTGCTGTAGCAACGAGCAACACTGTCACAAGCTTGCTGGGTGAGTCAAGTCAAAACTGTGGGAATGCATTGATGGAAAAACACAGAACAATATGAACACTCCAATATTCAATATATAAGTTTACTTTAGTTTTGATTGGTACGAAATAATCATTTTGCACTACAGACAGACAAGGGATGGATTTTATTCAGGATACTATTTCATAGAAAAACATAGAAATGTGAGTAATAAAATAAATGGTATTTCTGGTTACAGATGACACTAATATTCTCTTGCTTTTTTCTTTTTAGGCAAGAACTGTGTTCGCATCTGCATCCAGAACCTGTTGCATATCGGCGCTGATGTCTCAGGGCCGCTGCTGGCTGAAGTGGCTGTGGCTGTGTTCAGCTTCGTTAGAGACACCTATCCCCTCAATACCGCCCTCTTCATCGAGTTTGACTCCAACAACGGCTACCGGGCCATTGAAAACATCCTGAAACGGTGAGAATAGGATTTCAGGATTTGTAGTAAATTAGTATGTGTAAAGTATGGAGCTGCTAATGATAAATATGATATATCACGCATTTGCCTGTCGAATGTTGATTTGTACATTATGAAGTTATTAATTGATTGAATACAGATTTGTTTCCTGCTGTCCCAGGAAGAGTAATTTCTAACGATGTGGAAAATTTAAAATGTCTGTCCTTACTGTTAGTGTGGATGAATCCTTCTTTCTCTTTACTTTTTGTTACTCTTTTCATGCCACCGTCATAAGCTGTGAGGATGGTGTGCCCGAGGATCACTTTCAGCCAGTGGAGGAGCTGCTGGCTCTCATTGCTTCTTTCACTCTAATGGGAAAAACTGAACTGAAGGTAGCTCTTTGTGTCACCAACCCGCAGCCTCCAGGTTTTAAGTTTGATCCACCTCTCACCAAAGGTAGGTCAAGCCTTCACCACAAGTTTTGCATAGTTAGTCTCTGGCCACACTCCTTAATTACAGTTGATTGTACCACGAGGATAAACCAGATGCACAAACTATCTAATTATTATCAATCGCTTGGCTCAGCAAAAGCTTGGGCTTCAGGAGGGGGATGGACCCCCCCAGATGACCACACAGTTCGTCCCTCCTTTGCACTTTTGCCCTCATATAACCTATTCAAAATACTCTTCCCCCTTTCCATGATTTCCCACATACCCTGACTCCCCACTGCCCACCGCTACCTTGCTGCAGTGCAGAACACCCCTCAGGTTAACAGGAAGCTGAGGTGATTATGTCTGGGATGATGAAGTGGAGGCTGCCCCCCTAACTCTGTTAGGATGCCCCACATCCATTCACCACTGGCCTACAGCAACCAGCCATCTATCATAGATGCACACACTTCTCCATCCAACACTCATAAATAGAGTGTCCATAATAAACACACACATACCCATCCCAGCGTACGCACGGACACACAACTTCAGCATCCATCTATCACACGAGGAGTAGAGCTCTTTCCAGCAGAGGGACCAGGGGCTGCTTTGTGCTGATCTTATTTAGTTGTAATGCAATTTTGATTAAGTGTGAAAATGAATCCTATTACTAACCAGGTATATATCCACGCACAACAAACACAGTGTGCTTTTGTTCTGAAATGCCACACCTCCTTTAGACAGTTTCATCATGTAGAAACTCTATCAAGGCAGATTATGCTACTTTTATTTTTCCTTGACAAACATTATGTTTGTTTTCAATCTGTCTATGTATGCATAACCCAATTGGCTTTGGAGGCAGCGTGCACTCTGTGTCAAAGGTTTGGAATTCATTGGTTTTGCTTTTTCTGCTGAGTTGAGTGTGTGACCTTGCCAGAGCAAATTCTGATTAATTGAACTTTAAAGGACTTTTGGCTAATTTGACTTCAGGCTGATATGATAAATCTCAAATCTTTGCTTTGCTTTGAAGTACTTTCTGTCATAAACTGGTACAACATAGATATGCGTATACACGCTGTGCTCCACACACTAAATTTGGCAAATCCCTGTATCTCCCAATGTGTCTCCAGGTTCAGCAGTGAAGAACCTGCAGGCCTTCCACCTGCTGCAGACCTCCTTATTGCGTTCCTCGGATTCTCTGCTGGGTTGCCAGCTTCTTCGAACCCTGCAGTCAATATGGGAGAAAGATGAAGCTAATTTCTTTCTCTTGGAGTGGACTGTCCAGTCGATGGCCCAGCTGGCTGCCTGTGTGTGGTGTAAACCAGCACCTGTCCAAACACAATTCTTCTCACTGCTGGAAATGGTATACCTGACAGTGACAGTAGTGTGCCCACGGAGGCTTATGGGTGATGCAACATGGATGAAAGATCTCATCAAATGCATTGGTTTCTACAGGTAGTGTTTAAGATGAGCTACATTCCTCACGAGACCCTGCGTGCGCTGCTGAGTGCGCTGAAGCAGATCTGGGCCGGGTCGTTGGCTGGAGGCGTGACAGGGATGGAGTTCGGGGTGGTGGCTCTCAAGTGTTTTAACAGGTGCTAGATGATGTTAAGGATGCTCACTTCTGAAGCTACTGTACAGAAGAATGAGCTAAGAACGTAGCCTTGGTTGGTTTGGTCATGAACGTTCTCTGCTTTGTAGGATGATGGTGCACAGTGGTTTGTTAGCTGAGGTGCTGAGCGAGTGGGGTCTGCTGGAGCTGCTGCTTGGGGAACTTCGCAGAAGGGCCAAAATCATCAGGAAGGCTGGTGCCTCTTCTGTCCAAAACGGTACGAGTCTAAACACGCTTTCCACGACCTTTGATGTCTTCATCATTGCACCATGCACGTGTTATTTGCATAACAACAAAACATTGCAACAGAGAACCTGGTTGAGCAACACCACTCACAGTTCTTTTAATCTTGTTGTGAGCCATTCTCAAATATAACTGACTTCTGCTTGACTTGTGACTCAGCAGCTATGTTCCATATTGAAATGACTGAACCATATATAAATGTCATTTAGATGTGTCAGCTGAGTTATGTCACCACATCTGAATCACTGTAGCTGTGATTTGCTTCCTAGATCCTCAGCAGCTGCCGTGTGTGGTTGAATGGGAGAAGTGCCTCACTGCCCGTATGCTTCAAGTTGTGTCCACACTTACTTTGCGTTCAATCAAAAACACAGGTATCAGTGTCACTTATTTCTTAGATCGTATGCTGTTTACATTTATTTTGAGCTATAGCTGATGCACATGTATTCCAGTTTCAGTGCGTGACCTGGGTATGGTTCCCTACATTAAGATTTTCTTGGATGGAGATGAGTATCGAGGACCCGCTCTGAGCATTTTGGAGCAGCTAGCTGAAATTAACCCTGAGGAGTTCATGAGTACAGCAATAGGAGCCCTATGCTCCTCTACGCAGCAGGAAGTCGGGCTGAAGTGGGACCTTTTGCAGGTAGTTATTTTTTAAATGCACCTACGTTCACAGCGAGCAGCACACACATCCATGCAGTGATCTCAGCTGAACTGTAAATGTAGTCTCCACTCTACATCAAATCATAACAAATTGTAATGCACTTAAAACATAATAAGCTAGTGAATTTATTTTCTCAGCATGTGGGACTCTGATTACATTAGAGACAAATGCAGATTGATTTGCTAAAACAGGTTTAGCTGTTAACTCTGGAGTGATTTGATTAGGCCCACTGCTTTGTGCTGTGGCACTCTGAATATTACCACCACTATCAGATCAGTGAATGGGACAGAGATCCGATTAAGCTTAACTAAGTTACGCACCTATTCTATGTGTCCGTTTTTATAGATGGCTGCGAGAAGAGCACTTACTTGCAGATATTACATGCATTCGTTGTGCGTGAATGTGTGCATTTGTGCTTGTCTGTGCACGGATGCAGGAGCGTGTGTGTGTGCTCCTTGTGCTAACGTGGTTAAAGCAGGTGGCAATCAGATTGGGTACGACCTGGGTTGGCAAGTGTTGAGAGCCATTGTGATTACTCCAGTTTCAGTTAATCACATTTCCCTCTGTTCTGCCTCACGCGTTACCTACCTGATGGATTAGCTCTCGAAATTAAATAAAGCTAATGTGATTTTGTTGTTCTGTAAAAACTAGTTACCAGAAATGATTAATGATATACATGCACGTTTCATCTATTTTTCATGACATTGTTTTAATTGACCACTATAGCGAGGCGCTTTTCTGTCTGATGCACATTGTTAAGGCACAGGTGTGTTTGATACATGCTCACTGTGCAAATGCTCTGTCTGACTCTGATCTGTGTGTCAGTCAGTGCTGAAGGTTCTAGAGAGGCCCAGCAGCTGGGAAGCCTTCAGGAAAGCAGGAGGCTTCACTGGACTGTTGTCGTTGGTGGTCGACATGGAAGGAGCTCTCGCTGACCCCCCCCAGGGAGAGACGTGGAAGACCCTGGGGCATCAACCGCTGTTGGACCTGCTGCTTCTCACTCTCCACATTCTGGCCTTGGCTGTGCATCTTAACGTAGTAAACGCACACCACTTCGAGACGGCAGGGTTTTATGAAAAGTTGACAGAGGCTCTTCTTCACCTTGGATGCTTCCACGTTAAAGGCCAAGAAGAAGAGAAGTGGTGTAGAGAGGAGCATTCCTGTCCCAAGACTGCACAGGACAACCAGTCTCCTGGAAAGACCTTCCACCAGTTTGTTGAGCTAGCAGAGGCGCACAAACCTCCCCTGCTCCCCAGTCTGCCCGTCACTCTGCGAACATGTGTCAGGCTGCTGTCCTACCTGGACCAATTTGCCACAGGCACCTACACTCCTCAGGACTTGAAGTGGGGCCTCGAGTCTGAGAGTAAATGTGAGGAAGATGAAGAGAGAACAAAAGGACCAGCAGGGCACGAAGCAGCGTACTCAAAATCAGGGCAGCAGTTCGGGGAGGAGATGCGTGGAAGATCCAGAAGCACAGCGCTCAGTATTTCCACAGTCTACTCAGAATCTGAGAACAGGTGAATATTTCTACTCAGGGTATGTATGTAGTCTTACAAATATCAACACATGCTTTTCTTAAGTGTGAGTGTTGTGTTCCACTTCCATTACAGTAGGTTCACCTGCAATCACATTATTATCCATCCCGGAGCAATTCGAGTTATGATAACACTTCTTCCTTCACTGTTTACTCCAGAAGACCCACAGGTACCTTTTTAACACTGGACATGTTACAGTTTTCTAATATTCCTTACTGTTTCACATATGACAAGTTGATTTCATTCCCAGCTTTCTATGGAGGTTCAGTTCTCACTGGTGCACCACATCCAGGCTATGGTTAAACCTGAACAAAACCGTCAGATACTGTGTGAAGCTGGGCTGGTCTCCACAATCCTGGCCCACTGTAGGAGCATGTTGATGACTCCGAAACACCTGTTACATCTACCTGTCACACGGATCTTAGAGAAGCTCTCTTCGCAGGCCATCACACATTCAGACTTCAGGTCAGATATGATGGACCAATATCCTTATTTTTGCTTCTGTGGCTTCAAGGGGCCATATTTGATGTGCATTGATTTGTCCTCCTCAGAAAGTTCCTGTGTTTAGGAGACCCTCTCATGTGCTTGGCAGACAAAACACCAGCAACTCCCGTACCAAACGGTATGAATTTGTTTGTGCCTAAAACTATCTTTATGATGTAATAGAATCGTGATGTTGGTTTGTGTTATTTCCGCCAGACCACTGTACAGAGAAGGATGCCTCATCGGGATCTGCTGTAAAGACGCTGAAGCGAACGTTCAGCCTGATACGCTCTTCGGCACCCGGGGAACCCTCTATTGGTTGCGCAATCCCTGTTCACCAGATTATTAGCCTGGTGTCAATGACATCGCCACGCACCTTCAGACCTCACTCAGTGTCCGCCACACCTGCGTTTGTGGAGTTTGACATGAGTGAGAGCGGATATGGGTCAGTTCCAGGTGGAGCGTGTTCTGTGTATTTCTGCCGTCCAGATGAGCTTTTATTCATTTGAATGTGACTGTGGTTTACAGCTGCCTTTTTCTGCCATCTCTGGCCACGGTGAGAGGAGTGACTGCTGACTCAATTTCAACAGGGGGAATTGGAGGAGGTAAGTCATTAGTCCGAATGTTTCACACTCGTGTATTTGTGAATACATTTAAGAACAATGTCCGATATCTCCCTCTCATGTTTTAGACTGCCGGGGTTTTCCACCTACAGCTGGCCTGTCGTTCTCTTGCTGGTTCCAGATCTGCAAGTTCAGTTCAGCCTGTGACTCCCATCCAATCCGTCTACTATCAGTCGTTCGCCACATGTCCCGGACTGAACAACAGTACATTTGTCTGTCGGTCTCCTTGTCAGCCTATGATGGATGTTTGGTCATCTCCACAGAGGAGGAGGCGTTTACATACATGGGTAGGAGAAATAAAGGTTTAGTCAGTATTAGCTTTCTTTGGACTTTAAATAACATTTATTGATTGCCAATAAACAACATCAACTGGGTTTAACCTTAAACTGCACAGTCATGAGTTCATGTAGTAATTGACTGAATGTTTTCCTCCATGTTTTTACAGATATGATGGAGCCAGAAGTTAGCACTCCTACTGCCTTGACTACATCACTGAGGTTCCGCTGCTCCAGCATGCTGGTCCCAGGTCAGTGGCACCATCTAGTAGTAGTTATGGCCAAGGATGTGAAGAAAAGCTGCCTGGCCTCAACCTACTTCAACGGCCAGCCCCTGGGGACAGGAAAGGTATGACAAGTGAAGGCTGGCGTTCGAACTGATGCTGGGTAGAGTGTATTGTTTGTGTATTTATGTATTGCATTTTCTGCCAGATGAAGTATATTCAGCCATTCCCTGGTCAGCATGTCTCCATGGACCCCACAGCTGTGACTGACGTGTATGGACTGATAGGAACACCCGCCATCTGGAAGGACCACGCTGCTTTGGTGTGGCGAGTGGGTCCTTCCTACTTGTTTGAAGACACGTTGAGCCCCGAAGCTGTGGATGTCATTTATAAACAAGGCACCGCGTACCTTGGTAACTTCCTGGCCCTGTGTAACACAGGTGAGTCACAGGGTTTTGTGCAAGAATTTCAAAAGACTCTGTTTACCTGCAAAGGGGACGATGGGTATTTGCTGAATCTGCATGTTTTGATTTTGAGTAACATGTGCAACCTCATCCTAGATAAGAAAATCCAAAAGAAGAGGTTGCCCTTTAAACGATTGTGTAATGTTTTTTATGTTCAATGCGTACATTACTACAGTACATGACTGATGACACATTGCCTAAGACATGTTTAATTCTTTAACCTTACTTCAAACCTCTCCTTGTCCAGGCAGTAATGCGGAGTCTCTCCCTCAAAGGCTGGTCCCTGAGGAGAGAATTTCATTTGGCATCAATCCAGCAGTTTCTACATTAACAACTGTTGTGCAGATCAGAGAGGATTACAATGAGGTGGACTGCAGACTGATTGCTAAAGAGGTAAGGTGAGGTAAGGTCCACAGTGATTCTGTTTATTGTTTGTATACAGGGTAGCAAACACTGTGCATAATTATAGATGGGGATAACGTCTCGGGATCACTCCACTCCTGTTTTCCTTGCTCGAAACATCAGCCAGCACCTGAACGGTCTGGCTCGCACCATAGGCGCTGCACTGATTGGACATTTTGGTAAATAAAGAATTTGTTTTGTTTGGCCTTCAGTCGACTCTTGGAGGCACATTTGGTACCTATTAGGCCTTTTTACCTCTTCCCTACAGGTGGGCGTACCTTCACCCCCAGAAGTGCATCCACTGCTTTCCTCTATGTTGGAGGACCTGCAGTTGTTCTCAGTCTGATTGCAATGGCACCAGATGACAGCTCTGTGTATGCAGCTGTTAAAGTTCTTCTTTCCGTGCTGGAGACCAATTCTGCCATGCAACAAGAAATGACCCGCATCAGTGGATACAAGGTCTGCTGGATCATGTTTACCATGGCTTGACGTTGTGTATAGTCAACATAAGCTGTTGTTCATTTAAGTTTCTGTCCTTCAAGCTGCTCGCTTTCCTGCTGAAGATGAAGAGCAGTCTGGTTGGCTTCAGAACCTTTCAGCTGGTTCTGCATCTCTCAGGTTCAGTGCAGCTAAGTACTGTTACGGGTTCCCTACAGAACATACCTGCTTTCCAGGCACTGCTGTGTGATTTAGAGGTGGGCATCCACACTTTAGCTCATGTAGAACTTGGTCTTTATTATATCCAAAAGCTAATTGTTCTTTCCTTATATCCTATTTCCAGGTTTGGCGGGACATGCCAGATAATCTGGACCTGTCAGTTCTGAAACACTTTGTCGAAATCCTAAAATCCGAGAGGTGATTTCCCCATTTGTATGAATCCAAACCTAACTGAATATGTTGCAGCATTAATCTAATTTAATATTAACTCACATGGCCGACAAGTTGCATAACACAATAAAGAGCCTTTTGTTTTGTAGTGGCCACAAACTTTATCTGCTGCTCTACCACCACCTGCAGCATCTTGTCATCAGTATCACAGAAATATTGGGCTTGGGATTGTTCACAGTTTTTTTCTCTGCACCTCTAACAGTGACAGCATAAATGCAGAGGTCGTGCACAGCGTGGGATTGTTACAACAGCTGCTATTTGAGCTTTCTGACCCGTCTGTGACCATTCAGAAAGTTAAGCTAATTGCTTGTGTTATCACATCCCTCCTAAAAGCTCACTTTACCTCTGTGGACATGAACAGGTACAGTGTGGGGAATACACTAACCACAATAAATGTTTTGTTTTGATGCAGCTATCAGTTGTTGTTGTTGTTGTTGTTGTTTTTTTTTTCAATAACTGTCTTTTCATTTGGTTAGACTTGGACTCTTTCTGGTCTACACACTGCCTCCCCTTGGTAACACAACGGAAAGCAGAGAGATATCTGACCGTGACCTTCTACAGGACACACCAGGTACGACATTGAGCCACGTGTACAGTACATGACATGTCTCACGGATCACACAACTTGTTACCCTCCACTGTTCTTCCTGTGCTGTAGCTGAAAGTTCTGGTCCAGCCAATGTCATCTGGATCCGCAACCAGCTGTTACTGGCTCTTTGTGAAATCCTCAGCCTCACAGAGTGAGCAGCATCTGTTGCAGTTTATACAAGCCAAAACTTCAGAAACATCTTTTTTTGTCACACAAACGTCTCCTGAATCAGTCGGTTATGTTTGTACACCTCTCTAGGCAGCAGAAAACATTATTTGATTCCCTGGGAAACGACTGGTTCCTGCTCTTCCTTCAACCCCACCTTCACCGGTCCACTTTAAAACTTGGTCTCGTCCTACTCACACACTTTCTGTCCAGTCCTGGCTGCCAGAGACAATTCAGAGAGGGGGTGCTGCCGGGAACGCTGATAGAGGGCATGGAGGAGCCAGTTGCTGTCATTGGTAGTTACAAAACATTTCAGTACTGAAATTTTGCATATTCTTGATGTGATGAAATGAATAATGTGCGATAAAAATCGTTGCACGAGATAACAGGATGATAAGTTGTTTTAAAACATTGTCACCAGACAATCTTCGAGCCCATTCTTGGTCTCACGAGTGTGAAAGCATCACGTGTCCAGGCTTTGAAGTCATGCAGGGGCTGCTGATCAGACACCCTCACCTGCCTCCAGTGTATGAAGCCTTAGCTGCTCTGCTGTTGGGAATGAAGCTCAGTCACACAGCACAGGGAAAGGTGGGCACGTTCTATTGCTATAACTAGTGCTATGTCATGCATGTAATAATGATTTGATTGTGGGCCACCTGCAGGAGCGTTTGGATGATATCTTACAGTCTTTGATCGACAGCCAAGCAGAAGCTCCTGCTCAGCAGCTCTGTGTTGAAGCTGCTACTATACTGCTGAAATTAGTCAAAGTCGTCATCACTCAGGTAGGAATGAAATCACCTCATCCGCAGCATACTTTTCAAAGAAATTGATAATGGATAATGAGTTTTTATTTAATATTTTCCAGCCTGCTCTACCTGCAAAGGACATGCCAGACACTGATGCATCAGGGCAGTTGCAAATCCCTGCAAGTGTCATGCAGTTCTTTTGTCTTCTCCATAGCCTCCGTCCCAGAGACCCGCTGTGGGTTTCAGCAGAGTTCCTCCATGCCCTCGCTGACGTTGTGTTCCCAGTGGACAGTTCAGAGGTTTGCGTGTTTCCCTGGATTTACGAAACTAGAGCAGCTCTGTCCTTCAATTTTCACTGGTTTGGTCTCTTCTTTTCAGGCCGTCTGTGAATCTTGTCTGATGAGTGACACCGAGAACATATTCAAATGTCATCAGGCCAAGAAGCCGGTGTGCGACTTCATCCGAATATTGCTGATGGACAGCCTTCTCAACGTTTCTGCCAGCACCAGCACACATCCTCTTATTCTGCTACTAGAGGTGAATGTTGGCACAGACGCGTTATTCCTGGGTAACTCACATGATCTCATAAAGCACATGCAACAACTAATACTACTAAGTTCTCAATTGTCCAGAAGGTGGCAGTCTTAGCTCAGTTACTGAATAAAGCAAAGGTAGCGTCCCTGTGATGGTGGAGAGTACGCCAGCAGGCCAAAACCTACAGACGTCTAAAGAATTCTGTCGCATATTAACATTTATTTATCATATTAACCAAAACAATGTTGTTATAACTCTGTTAACTAAAAATTAACTACTATAAAAACAGTTTTGCCCTGATGGTTCATCACTGGAAAAGAGGCATAGTTTCCAGACTGAGCTGCTGGAGTTGGCCATGGACATCATCCACATTCTCAGCCAAGAGGAAGAAAACAGCACTCATTTCAACTCTTCAGGTAGCAGCTTCCTCACGCATCAGCCTGGCTTGTGTGATTGTGACCACGCAGGCAATTCTCTCATTTGAATGTGTGGCTGTCCCTTTCAGACTCAAAGAATCAGAGGCCTGAGGGACAGATGGGAACACTGATGGAGAATGTGGTGTTCTTCAGTAAGAGTCTGCTGCAGAAGCTTTACAGCGGGGCATTCTTGGGAGACTCAGGGAGTTTACTCAGCTTCCTCGCGGATCAGGTCGTGGTGGTGAGATAAACACACGGACATATTCTTAATCCTGAAAAATTCTTTTAATCTGTAAATTGAATTTTAAAGTAATCTGTATAAAATTAACTCTGAGTCTGTTGAATACTTACAGGTTCTGGAGAAAGGCCAAACTCAAAAAGAGAAGATAGTGTCAACCCTCTACTCATGCACCAACAAAGTCATTCTTTACTTCTTGTCCCAACCACGACATTCCCAAGAAGAAAAGGAAGGAGTCATCCGAGTGTTACAGACGTACATGGAACACTGGGACGTGTTCATGGCAACATACAATTCAAACGTGAACTTCATTACATGCCTTCTTCATTGTCTGTTACTGATACGATCTGGCAGGTAATAGATAAACCAAATTCCACAAGCATGTTTTTGACAAAACGGATTTAATAATAATTCAGTATCACATTTTTGTAGCTACCCAGAAGGTTTTGGATGCCTGGCAAAAAAAGTGCGCAAGAGGAAAACGTCATCCCATTTGTTTGCACACAAACCCAGACAAGCTGCAGACATGCTGATCAACGGAGCAGACTGTATCACAGGTACAGTGTGAAGAGGGTTTGCTTGCGTTCCTCACACTAGCCAGACATACAGAGTGTTTGTGGGTGATTAGACAACACGTTTGTGTCTGTGTTTGGGTGTTCTGCTCTAGATGACAGCGAACTAGTGTCCTTAGCTGAAGCCTGCTGGTCAAAGGTCATGATGGAGAGGCAGCGCACTCTCGAAGAAACTTATAAGATAGAGATCTCAGCAACCCGCACAGCGGAGATGGGACCTGTCAGTATGACTGATATAAGCCCTCTGTGGGAGGAGATGGCCCACAAAGCCTGGCTGCTACACACAGGTTAGTGCCTGCTTTCTTGCTGAAGAATATACCTGATGGTTACGTTCGTTTTCTTGACGTCCAAGTTTTGTTTGTCTTTGAAATATCTTCTTAGAGTCTCAGAAGAAAAAGTTGGCCAGCAGGTCTCAGAAGACCTTTGAAATGATCAGCATTGCTGTGCGAGCAGCGCTGGGCAGGCATGACAAAGAGTCAGTAACAGTGGAGGTAAAAACAGTGCGACACTGATCTTTGCTTCTTGTGTGGGGCGTGTCAGGATGATGTGCATACTTATGACAGTGGGGTCATTACCTTTTCCCGGGTGCCCCTGCATCTCAGATCACTGTGAGCAAACTCCCATCCCAAAGTCACTGCTGTTTCTGTGCTATAGGCCGTCCAGCCCTGTGGGGGTGTTTGATTATTTCTTTAAATGGATTTGGATTATCACAGCTGATTGCCCCTGAGTGGGCATAGTAATTGATATCTGTTAGGCCTATCCATGGAAACAGTCACTACAACACACTGTTTGCTGCTGAAGGTTAAAGACGCGTTTATTGTTGTTTTTCCCCCTGAAACACGTGGCCGACATCATTAGTTCCCCCACAACGCTTAAGACATCGAGCCATCTGGAGCAGGGAGCGGGGACATATTACTCAGGCACACAGGCATGAAATTACCGCGTCTGTGTGTCTGTCTCACCCCCACAAAAGTGTGTGTGTGTTCTTGTTTGTGCACGTCCCTTGCCCACCGAAATCGGGTTGGCAATTATAGTGGTACCAATCTGATGAAAACATTATTCATTTGATGTTATTCTTTATCATATCAGTCTCTGACAGGCTATCAGAGAGGGTGATGAATTGTTTTTCCATCTGAGAGGCAGGGAAGAAGAGGGAGGGACGTTAGCCTTCTCCCTCTCTGCAGTGGTGCATCACTTCTCTTTGAGTAGGTTTGTGGCACGCAGCAAGTGTTAAAATTATATCCAAGTCATCAGTAATGGTCAGCCAGTCTGCTCATTTTTACATCTCTGCCCATGAAGAAACAAGTGAGTCATTAATTAATTTCTGGATCATCAACTTCTGACCTTTGTTTGGGAAGTCATGAGCTTATAGGAAGTGTCTTTTGAGTCATTGAGTCCATGGTAATGCATTACTACAGAGCCCTGAGCATAGTTTCAGATATCTACTTTATGGAAAAAAAAGGATTTTAGAGCCTACTGTAGGTAATGAATGAGAATATAGAGCCCGATAGGCAGGCTGTGTCCTTAGTCAAGCTTCAGTGCAATCCTTCTAGAGATTTATTTCATCAGCGAATGCAGTTTCCATAATCATATCTGTGTCCTCATATTAGAAAGATAATTAACAGCACTAATGATCACGTTAAGTTCATTACACATTCACTGCCAGCCCAGAATGAAGTTGACATTATGTTGCCTTATCATCAAAGGTGGCGTATTGTTGGGAAGTCATTAAAATGGAAATGAGTGTGATGTTCTGATGTTAATTGCAGAGGGAAAAGATGAGTTATGTATTTAATGCAGCATTTTAAAAGCCAATGAGGTTTCTATCTGCTAAATAGGGTAATTAATGCTATATATTACTTATGTTTGTCTAAATGAAGGAATGAAATTAGGAGATGATGACGCCGAGTTGCTGTTTATCTGTCACAACACGGCTCTAGTTCGCAAACTTCATTATTAGTCTCTTTTCTGCCTGTAATATTTCTCTAATCTCCCCTCAAATTACTCCTTTATTTCTTTCTATGCACAACTCATTTGGACAGACAGTCAGTCATTTAGAGAAACTGTTTTCATTCCCCAGAGGGCTTGTGAAAGTTTTTTTTTGACACAAACTTCATGCCAGGGTTTATACCAAAATGAAGTTTCTGCATCTCTTGTATTACAGAAGTACTGTAGTTGTTGTTTCTTTTAATTGAGCGTAAAATCAATTATTACATTCGTGGGGTTATTCTGCAAAACACAGAATTACCATCTGTAAATAAAACTCGGTATAAAGAGTTACTGCATGTTCATTCACTCAATTAAATGGCTTTCCTGGGTCAGCTGTGTGGATGGACACATGTTGTTTCACTAGTCTCTCAGCGAGCACTGCTGTGATGATGGGCTTAATGAAGCAGTTAACAGTCAGAATATGATCCCAGTGTGTCTGCTGAACATGAGCATCCTGCAGTGTCAACACAGCTCTGTTTTGGGTTTTTCTATTTTTTTTTTTCTTTTCTCTTTTAATCGACGCACGCACTCACTCGCCAACAGCAAAGACGCTTACACACTTACCTTGCCCTTGACTGTGGCGTAGCTCAGTGATATTAATGTTTATGTTAATTAGATCACACAAGCAAATGATTACATTTCCAGACAGCATTATTGTAAGACTGTAGCCACTAGCTTATTTTGCCCAGTGAATGCAATTTAGAATAGATATAATTGTATGAATGCATTGTAATTGCATGAGGAAACAACAATACCATTATGAATATACAATCTGTGAATATTTGATGTGTGTTGTGTGTACTGAACAATATGAGCTAGAGGAAGGCAGACTGTACCGTCTGCTCTTTTCATTTGTACCCATCGGGTTACTCTCCCTTTTTTGTAGGAGTTTCTGTCGTATATGGAGTCACATCGACAGAGAGGCCACAACATGTTTGAGAATATCAAGACAAACCATTTACAGGTTGGAAAGAACTGTTACTATGAGTTTACTGAAATTAATTTTTCTAAAAAGCAAAAATTGAATATGTAATAAAATCTCTTATGATTCTTTTCCCGGCTTGTTTCTATGCCATAGTTACGAGCTAGCGAGTGGGATCGAGTGACTCTGAAATGGCTGCATGTGGAGGCCGAGTTGCTCAGGGAGAGGGCTGTGTTTGGCCCCGGCCCAGGTGTTCTGCTGAGACGAGACTGGGTCCAAGATGCTGCTGAAGGACCCAACCGGACCAGATCACGCATTCGCAGGAAGGATCTGAGACGGTCTAAGCGGGTATCGGTATTTCGTTGTACATTTAGTTTAGACTAGATGGTACAGGGGGAGGAGTCGTACCTAATGCATTATTGAACTGTGGCGCTTGTTACAGCAGGTACTGGAATCACTGCGTTTTGGTTTAACAACTGACATGATTGAGGATAATAAGAACAGAATAGAAAGTGACACAGGTAAGAATATTATTTATTCTTTTTTTTAATTTCAATGTCATTTTACCAGAATGTGGCTTCTGGATATTATCTTGATGGTAAAATATCTATTTTTTAGAGTCCAAATTTCTGTGTGACATTGGAAGAGAGGCTAAAGAAGAAGACGGGGAGGAAGGACAGACTTGCGAGCGGCTTACTTTCTTCCCTGTTCTGAATGATACGCCTGCTGTCAGTGAGGGTCCACCAGACACCTTAACCCCCGAACCCTGCTCACTCACACAAGACTGCCCTGACATACGCATCATCCTGCAGGAGCTGGACCCCAGAGATGAGGTACTATGGCACAGTTGGGCATGTTGATATGCTGGGCTAAAAACAACATGCCTAAATACAGCCACAGCTCCATCCCACACTTCTAATATTCAAAATCATAATTACGTATCTGATGTAGACTGAGGGATTCTGGTAGCCCAGCGCTGCTATCAGAATTTCATCTTTCCTCATTAGTGTTTTAATCTCGAGGCCCAGCTCAGCTCTTCTCATTCTTCCAGTGAGTTAGAAACCAAAGGATATGTTGACAGGGACTCTCATCGCTCCGGCAACCAGCCGTGGCTTTTAATGTTTCTGACAGAAGTATTAATAAAAACAGTAGGAGGTGATGCAGGCTGTCTTACATCTGCTTAGTAAGTGTGTGAAGTGTGCACGTGTGTCCTGTTGTCTTGCGGTGGTTCAGTGTGTGAGTCCTGCTGAGCTTCCTGTCAAATGAACACAGTCATTAGCTCTGAAAAATGCACACAAGCAACCAGGCTAACACACACACAAGCAGAAACACACAAAGGGAGAACCACTCATAATTAGCTTGCCAGCGCCAATAGTGTGATTATGACAGTAATGTGTGTGGGGAGAAATCAATGGTCTGACATTAGGCTCTCAGTCAATAAAAGTCCTCCTTTTCTCTCCTTCTTCCCATCATCAGCTAAATCACCCTAAGAGTGATAACGCATATCTGTCCACAGCACAGTAAGGAGATAAGGAAACTAGTTTATTGTTATGTATTTAATCTTTGTTAACAAAAAATGCGACTGTTTTTTGTGTAATCTACTCATTGTTAGAGACAGGCCTGATGCTGGTTTACTGTATGTTCACTTAAGGAAACTTGCCGAATCGGACCATGATACTGTACAGCTACTCAATCGATGCAGCTGACTCACTCACCTCGTCTCTTCTTAAATGTTCTCACGTGACAAGTGATATTATCCATCATAGCGTGTCTCTATGTGTGTATTCAGACAAGAGGCTCTGATCACTTAGCAGGTTTCCTATTGTGTGTGTGGCAGTGATTAATTCTTCTAATAATGGCCAGGCATGGCTGCCGCCTCCTCCACCAATAAGTGTGTGACTTTGTGTCTGGGGGTAGGGCGTCTGATTTGATTAGTATAAATTGTGAAGGGCCTGTGGGGATGTTGGGGCCCCATATGGTTTTTGGGTGCTGCGTCCCAGAGGGCCTGCAGAGGGGCCAACACAGGACGACAGCCAGGTGTACGCTCTCACTGTGAAATGAGGGGAGACAATAGAATTAGCCACACATTATCGCAACGCACTTAGCATTAGCTACAGCCTGCGCTGAAAGCAGCACGTGGGCCCCCTTTGGCGCAGAATGTAAGACACAGTCACGCTGCTGAAAAAGGAGCGGGGCCTTCTCCTCTTCATCAATCAGCTCTGATAATGAAGTGTTCAACTGTGTCTTTTTAATAATGATTAGAATATGTGATTAAAATGATCAATCAAGTTAAGCCTGAAGTGGCTGTGTTGCTGTCGTGTCATGTCCCAGGAGAGAAATGTGTCGATGTGTGTTGTGTCTTTTACACAGGGCCTCATGTACTGCATCTCTGTTTCCTGTCTCTTGTTAGGTGAATGCTAGGATGTGTGTGGTGATGGTCAGTGGCCTCAGGGTGACGGAGGGGGTGCTGCTGTTTGGAAAGGACAGCCTGCTCTTGTGTGAGGGATTCAGTCTCAGCCCATCTGGAGACGTTTGCTGCAGGAAGCATCACCCCAGCAGGTACAGTGGTGTGTGCTGTAAAGCAGTGCACATAATAACAACATATAATTTGTATAGCCACACAGATCTCAATTTCTCTTCCTTTCCCTGCCAGTGTGAAAGACACCTTCATTTCCTCCATGCTGAGTGAAGATCTGCCGTCAGCCAGCTGCAGATGCTGGCTCTACGAGGATATCAAGGAGGCCCACTTCATACGTTTCCTTTTAGAGGTCAGACACCCAAAGAGCTCAGTGAAGTAGCATGCACAGACTCTGCAGTATCTTTCTTGCCCAATGCATGTGCCTTTCTCTACAAACAGGACAATGCTATTGAGATCTTCATGAAAAATGGTCACTCAGTCTTCTTAGTCTTCCCGAATAAAAACCACGTCTCTGCATATAAACGGTAAACTTTCAGAAACTGTAAAGTGGGCGTGTTCAACATTTATGTATGTGTAACCTTCTGACTTTACACCTGCAGCTTGTGTGCAGTCGCACCAGCATTAAAAGGCAGAGGGGTCGCTGAGGTCATTGCTAATGCCAGGTAAGTTTAATCAATTAATTAAATTCAACATCAGGATTTCTTTAAATCACAGGTTTATTAGTTCATCAGTTCAAATGCTACAAAACATATGCATGTAACTCATAGCTCCTGTGGACAATGTAGTTGAGGTTTGTGTGACTTTATTTGATGTTAATCATTTTTCAGTAGCAGTTCTTTTGTAATTTCTTTGGCTCATGTTCCTTTTTTCTGATTCTCCAAACATCCTGATTGGCTGTAGCCACTGAGTTTGGTGCAGCTAATCCTGGATAAGTTCTTATCCTCGTCTCTTCTATGCCATCACCTCCTCCCCCTATTCTTCCTGCTCTTCTTCCCCCTTTCGGAAGCTTCGCCCTCTGCTCTTTACATTTCCTAAAACATGTCCTACACATGCTGCTTTCATGAAGCAAATATGCATTTTTCTCTGGCTCTGATTTTTCCTTCCTCCCCTCACCATCATCCTGAACATAAGATAAAGGGTTACGTTTCACGTTAACCTTTGTGAGGTTACATAAGACTTTCAGAAACTCAGGTAGGCTGATGAAGAGGTTATCAAACAGGCCTAACTCTTGAAGACTCTCCAGAGCCATCATGGTGGTCGGCAGCCCATCCAGCTGGTTCATCCCCAGATTGAGGCTCTTCAGACTCGTGAGCAGCCCCAGTGTAGGAGGTAGCCCAGCAGAGGTCAGGCAATTATTAGAGAGATTGAGGTGGGTCAGTCCCACCAGGTTTCCGATTGACTCGGGCACAGACTCCAGCTTGTTGCTGTGTAGATCCAGCCATCTGAGCGACAGGAAGTTCCCAATGCTGTCTGGGAGTTTCTGTATCTGGTTGCGGCTGAGGTCCAACTCATCCACGTTGGTCAGTTTGAAGATGCACTTTGGGAAGACTGTTATACCCATGTTGCTGAGGGTTAGTCTGTGCCATCCATCTGGGGTCATCCTAACTGCCTTTTTGGCCATCTTTAGGGTCACCTTCGTCCCCTTGGCTGCCTTTTGTTTGGGCATGGTACTGCAACACACACATTTCAGCTTAGCCTCCCTTTTTGTTTTAGGTGCCCCCAAGAGATTGGCTTACAATAATTTATCCAATCTATGCCACCACCACACGGTACTGTTGCAAATAAATGTGCTGTGTGTATGTTTACGTGTAAGTATGTGTGTGCAGGGCTGATGTGATTTATTCAGATACAAGGGCTTATGTATGGCCTGGGGGAGTAGGGACGGCGCGCTCACTAAAGAAGGAGAGCTCGAACGGTGTGAGCGTGTGTGAGCATGTGTGCTGCGCTGTTGTGTCTGCACTAGTGCGTGTTCACCCAGTATTGCCCATGGGGGTATTTAAGAGCACGACTCTCTAATTAAGGCTAATGCTGGGGAACAATAGGGAAGAGGCGACATTGGGTAATACAGCAAAAACAAACGAGAGCTGATGCTCCCTCCCCGTTCGACTGACTGAGCTGCGTGGCTTGTCTCAGTTAAGGAGGGCATGTGTGTGTTTGTGTGTATATACAGGTCGTCCTGTGTTTGTGTGGATAGTTTTGGTACAAACTAATCTTTGTGAGGACATTTTGGGTGGTCCACCCCACTTTACCGAGGATACGTTAGAACCGGTTGTATTAGGTGAAGGGCGAAGGTTCTGCTTTTAGTTGGCATAGTTAAATTGCATCTATTTATTCAGTGTGCCCTAAAATATGTAAAGACCAATGTGTGTGTCCGTCATCCACATGCATGTGTGTGCGGACGCGAAGAGTCAAATTAGGACTTTGATAAATGATAGTCAGGGAGTGTTGGGAGTGTGACGGAGGCTTCGCTCTTCTCCCTTCCCTGTCTAAAAGAGCAAGGAGTGTGTCTGTTTGTGTCTGTGCTACACCCCAAGGCCCTCTCTCGCCTCATTCATCATCCTCTGGATGAGAGAGGTTATTCACTGGTGCTTGTTCCCATTATAACCTCCTATAGAAAACTATTGCATGAAATTATTTCCTGCAATTAGATAACACACACTGGGCCAAATACAATGATTGATTTAGTGTAGTTTTACAAAATAATTTGGTCAGGTGTTATTGGATGAGGGGAGGGGTTATTGGTGAATACACTTCGAGTAGCCCCTAGCTCTCTAAACACAATTATTGTAAGCATCCTTATTTAGCTTTTGGCATCTTACTGCACTTTAAAACTTGTATCTATAGCTCAAACATAAATGAACATACAGTATGTACTCACCATATTTTACCTTGATCCGATCATAAGATTGTCTTTGGTTTTAGCTTTAGCTCCTGTGCACGGGCCGTCCAGCTCAGGTCCTCTAATCCTGGTAGAAAACTACTCCATTACAATAGTTATGATGTTAAAGCACAGCAACAAAACCAAAACAAGGTGCACTAATATTACCTGGTAGTCCTTTTGCAAAAACGGTGGAGGCAAAGTTGTTAGGACAGATCAGGAAAGCGTTGTTTGTGTATTTCAGCATTTCCCTAGCGTCCCAGCACCAAACAGGGAAAGTCAAGGTTCCTCTTGTTTAATAGCGTTACTTAGCAACTGGGGTGCTTGGCGCCAGGACTTTATTACTGTGTTACTGGCCCACAGAGGGGAAAGAGATTTCATGAGCAGTTTAATGCTTTCCTGGTTTAGATAAATCCAGTTTAGATAGGTGTGACGAGAAATAACATAATGAAATGATCACAACACTGTCATTTAGTGTAAATACTTTGTTTAGCTGAACGCTTGTCAATTTATTGAATCTGTTTTTGTGCACGCTTGTTATCACTTTAAAGTCTGAGCATTAAAATAACAATGAAGCTGAAGAAGAAAGTTTGTTCTCGTAAACCAGTGAACTGTATAACATAAAAGGATTGTTTCCATTTTAACAGTAACGCCTGCCTGTCGAAGCAGCATCTTTGAACATATTAGCTGCTTCCTCTTTTCTGACTGAGACCAGCAACACAGCTTTTGTTACAGCGTCACCCACATTTCCTCACAACCCACAGATGGCACCATGTGCTTCATGCTTCATGTCCCCACTCAGTATTTATGCTACACACTGTAGCTCACTTCAGTCCCACAACTGCTCCTACAGCTGTGTACGCACACTTCTTGCTTCCTCAATCAGTCACCTCCTCTCTGCTGACCCGCAACTCTCGCGTGTTACGTTTCAACACTGGTTACTAGGCAACAGCGCAAGCAAAAAGTCACGTGGTAGGCACTGTTCATGGATGGTAATTCACAGTATTTGTTTTTATTGCACTTTAGGAAGACGTCTGTGATTGAAAAGACACACCTTGTTAAATGGCAGGTAATGGAATAAACACGGTTTCTGAGTCAGAGTTCTTTGTGTTTGGCTATCGGCCCTTTGACATCTCTAACAAGTGATTATTTTTTGTATAATTATCCTGTAGAAAGGGGAAATAAGCAATTTCGAATACTTGATGCATCTGAACACCATTGCTGGAAGGACATACAATGACCTTATGCAGTATCCAGTGTTCCCCTGGGTTCTGGCTAATTATGAGTCAGAGGTAAGATCTCAACCTCTGCCACAGCTGCTTTCTCTTGAACAATGGACATAAGCTTTTCATTGTTCTTCAGACAACCATGTGTGTAAATGTTATCATTAGTTCATTCACATCGTTATCATGTACTGAACCATATGTATAATCCTCAGAGACTGGATCTCACAAATCCAGCGAACTTCCGTGATCTGTCGAAGCCAATGGGAGCTCAGACAGAGAAAAGGAAACAAATGTTCATAGAGCGATATGAAGAGGTGGAGAACAGCGAAGGTGTCTGTTTAACTTCCTCCTTCATGTTTAGAACTTTCGATGTTCACTCCATGTTTTTTTTCTAACTGCATATCTGTAAAATCTTCAGGAGATTTATCTGCACGATGCCACTACTGTACGCACTACTCCTCAGCCATCATTGTGTCCTCCTTTCTAGTGAGGATGGAGCCATTTTCACACACCTTTCAGGCGCTGCAGGTGAGGCCATTAGAAGCTTTTAGAAACTGTTAGCACTTCACAGAAAATGTATAGAAATGAGAACAAACATGTATGAGTACATCACCAGAAACATATGGAGTATACATGTATAATAAATTTACTGAATGATGACAGACAGGAGGACACATTGTGAACAAAAAGCAGATTTAAGATTGAAGATGTGCTCCTTAGTAGGTGTTAACTATAGTATTCTGTGCAGTTGAAGGAAATAACGTAGGTCATATTTGTCTTGATCGCAAATCTAATGCCACAGATGCTCACTGATATGTATCCTTTTTGTCATAATGATGCTATTAATGAGACTTTATAAAATCTATTTTTGGGTTTTACATTCTGTTTGTGTGTGAAAGCACATTATAGAATTTCAATATATATGCAAATAATTACAGAAAGCATCGAAAAGAATCCAACACAAATAGCCACATATGTTACACATTTACAATACAGCATCCAATTGATTATAATGAAAAGACATGCATATTTGATAGTCAGAGTAAAGCAATAAAGATGTTAGTCTGGTGAGTTCCAGTGCCTTTTTGTCTTGTGAAGCTCATAATGGTTGTGTCGTAATATCCATAACTGGATTTACATCTTTAACCGAGTTTACCCGTATATATGCTATTTTCATTCATTGAGGTAATTGTTTTACTCTGAATTACATTCTCTCTCATGAGATTTCTATCACAGATTATGGAATTTCACAAAAAGATGAAACGCTTCCTTCCCATAGTGGCAAATGTTTCCTTCTTACGTAATACAATATATATATACAACATGAAATATGTTTTGCTGCCCTGACTAAGGCAGACTACCTTGTTAATATGCCTGTTGCAAAGTTTGCTTCAGTGGCGTGCAGGGGGGCTCACGGTGTTGTCTCCTCACAGGGAGGGTTTGACATCGCAGAGCGGATGTTTTACAGTGTGAAGAAGGAGTGGGAGTCGTCCTCCAGAGACAACATGGGAGACGTGAGAGAGCTGATCCCAGAGTTCTTCTACCTGCCTGACTTCCTGCTTAACTCCAACAACATACAGCTGGGTCAGTCTCAAACGTCATCTCATTGACTTGTTACAGTAAATATATTTTAGTTTGGCCTTCCATTAAAAGTAGAGGCAAATTAAATAAGGCCATCCTTAACTATTATGTCAATACTGAAGCGTGAGAAATGACAGGGATGGAATGTGATCCAGCACGGTCTATGTGCTGTATGTTTATGTGTGCATAGGCTGTATGGAGGATGGTACCACTTTAGGAGATGTGGAGCTGCCTCCATGGGCAAAAGGTGATCCTCAGGAGTTCATACGAATCCACAGAGAGGTCAGTGAACCCCGTCACCAGGCTGCCCTGTTACAATTGGGCCGCCTGGTCTGTTACACACAGTTTATCCTATAATAATGTTTGTCAGTATTAGTCAATGTGTGTACACAGAACATGGGCTGTTTCAGTATCCACTGTAAGAGCAGGGCTGTGAAAGTGTGCAGTGTATTTGTCTTCTTCTTTCTGCCACAGTGTAAGACACAGACCTGATTCACTAAAGTTCAGTTCATCTCAGTTGGGTCAGTGAAGCTGAAGGACAACAGGCCCCTTTAACAGCTATTCAGTGCAGGCACAAGACTCTCTTTTTCATGATGTCGTTGTTTCTGCCAGCTGTGTATTTGCTGAATGTTCCCTCTCTTTTCTCAGCTCTTTCTTCTTTTTCCTGTGTGAATTTGTTCTATCTTTGTTCTTTGAGTCTCTGCCGGTTTCTCCCTTTTTCTAATCCTGGGGCATCTGTGATGGTTATCACTCTGTAATCTACTGAACTACTCGCGTTGCCTACCATTCTCATAAAATTAGTGACTTCAGAAGATTTTTTTTTTCTTCTTCCATAGACAAATTAACTGAGGACAATACATCCTTGTAATGATTTTTTTCTTCAGTTTTCTCTCATTCCACCATAGGTTTATTAGGCCTGGGTGCACAGATACAGCTGGTCATAATGCCCACTTTTTCTTATTAACTCTTCAGAGCCAGTCTGGCTAATTCAACCGCAGATCGTTCTTTAATTCTAGCATAAGGCTTTGCTCATAACACGGCCGCACTGCTTCCTGCTTTTAAATTGACTTTCGGCAGAAATCATACAGCACCTGAATAATTTGATTGGTTGTGCATTCCCGTAGAAGTTTCTTGTTTTTCTAAACTCTTATATTAACAGTTTGACTGATGGTCTTAGTCCCACTGTAATAACACTGAGCACTGCACACTACTGTCGTTTAACACTGAGCAATGCATTTACAGCAGTTCTGTACTGATAGAATATTGTGCATGATCTGTTCTGTCTAGGCCTTGGAAAGTGACTATGTTAGTTCCAATCTCCACCTGTGGATCGACCTTATTTTTGGATACCGCCAACAAGGTGTGGCTGCTGTAGAGAGCATCAACACGTTCCATCCTTACTTCTACGCCCAGAGAGGCTGGCAGGACGCTAAAGACCCCGTGATAAGGAGCACGATCTTGGGATACGTTAGCAACTTTGGCCAGGTTCCCAAACAGGTAAAAATACTGAAAGTGCTTCTAAGCCAGAGAAGCAAGAAGGCACATTGCTTCTGCAGATATATAATATTATTTCAAACAGAGTTTCATGTGCTTGGGAAACATGTGTCTTTCCCACAGCTCTTCACCAAGCCACACCCACCTCGTTGTGGCTCTAAGAAAGAAGGATCGTCACCACCTCACCCTACTCCATTTTTCTTTAAGCTTGATAAACTGAAGACTCCTTCACAGCCATTCAGAGGTACATTACAGTCATCAGCATCACTGTAGCTCCTTTATTGCATTTTACACTGTTTGATGTCAATTATTATATAGAAGCTGTGCCCAGGTCTCAAGGCGATCATTAAAACAGAGCAAAAATGTCCATAGATTAATTTACACTTTGCAACGGAAGAAGAAGCTATCTGTTAGAGCTACAATATGGAGATGACTCTTCCACTGAGCCCTACTTAATAATCTGAATATCTCTATAGGCCCGCTGAGGGAGAGGAGATGAATCTGTGAATGCTCAGGGAGAGATTCCTGCATATTACATTTCATATTAAATCTTAGAGTGTCTGATCTGATCAATAAGCAGATAGAGATGAATAGGAGGAGGAATGCTAAGACAAATGCAGACACAGCTTCTTTCTGGGGATTTCAGAAGCAGAACTGGCAATAGGACATAATGATTTCTGCCTGTTCCTGCATGAATTGGTCAATTACAGGCACAATTACAGCCTCTCTCTCATTGCCTCACACACATACACACATGCGTCGCCGACCTACACTGTCCAGGATGCAGTTGTCCCTCTAGGACTGATGCTCAGCCTGTTGTAGCTGGGGAATAGCTGTTTTAATTGCCCACTTTTCTTTCGTCAATGTAATGAAATTCCTCAAGTTTACTGAGCTTCCAAACTCTTTAATGTGATGTTTTTGAAAAGCCATTACCTTTATTTCGACAGCATGTTTATTCAGGGACACAAAAGGCAGAATGAGGTCATTCTGTTGTATTTCTAAGACCGGACTTTTTTTATTGGTGAATATGTTTTGACTGACTTGCTGTTTTTAGACCAGGCTTCTCACAACTTGTCCTACTTTTAAAAACAATATACACCCCTCTTAGAATTGCCAAGAGGTGTGGTAGGTCAGATAATGTGTCTGGAGAAAGAAGTCGTCGTCCTGGAAAGAAACCAGCTTGTCCTGTCGCCCGCGTCAACCTCCTTCTTCAGCTGGGGCTTCCCTGACAACAGCTGTGCCTTTGGAAACTATGCCACAGAGAAGGTATGTACTGTGCTTTTACTGCTACCTAGTTTCATAAATCATGCTGAAATAAACTGAAATGCACACGGATCTATGCAGTACAATAACTAAATCATCTGGAAATAAATCGTTTTCATCTTTTACTGTACTTTTACTACAGCTCTTAAACTGAGAAAATACCATATTCGTTCAAAATACATAATAGCAGGGTCTTGACGATCTCCTCATGTGTGTCCATCTCCATCAGACCGTTGCTTTTTGTGAGAGTTTGTGCGACTGGGGCGAGACGTTGTGCGCCGCGTGTCCCAATCCAACCACTGTTATCACTGCGGGAAGCAGCACTGTGGTGTGTGTGTGGGACGTAGTTGTCAACAAGGACAAACCCACTCACATGAAACTCAGACAGGTGAATTTGTCTGCTTGGCTAGTGTCAACAGAGATTGGAGAGTGGTGCATATTCACATTGACCATAACACTGACCCAGTCTTTCTTCGCAGCCTTTATACGGTCATACAGATTCAGTGACGTGCCTGGCTGTTTCTGAGGTCCACAGTATGATAGTCAGCGGGTCCCGTGACCTCACCTGTATCCTGTGGGACATGGATGAGCTACGCTACGTCACCCAATTATCAGGACACACAACCAGCATCTCTGCTCTGGCTATCAATGGACTCACTGTAAGTCTAGTCATATATTTAGTTCTTTTTCTGTGTCAAAGGAGACTGGATTTGTAATTTCCTATGCTCACTGTTGTTGTGCGGTTTTCCCAGCATGAGGAAGGGAGGCTTCACGGTGCTGACAGCATGCATATCCTCTATGTGTGAGTGTTTTGTACATTTCTGTACTCACATGGGTGTCAACTGTCTATTGTTCTGTCTAAGGGTGAGATTGCGTCGTGTGCAGGGCCTCAGCTTTACCTGTGGACCATGAAGGGTCAGCTGTTGACCTGCACCGACACTTCCTGCGGGCCCCAGGCAGACATCCTGTGTGTGAGCTTCACACAGCGGCAAGAGTGGGACTCGAGGAACGTCATCGTCACTGGCTGTGCAGATGGCATCATACGGGTAGGTTTTTGAATTAATATAGTTGAGAAAGCCCATCAAGTTTAGTTGACAGCTCTTTATTATATCGCTGGATCAACAACCACAGTGGGCAGTATTTAACCGTCGCTACATTGCTATTAGCCTTGCACGTAACAGCTTGGTTGTCCGTCACGGCATTAGAAACAGCATATGGGCTGCGTGCTTGACCTTTTTTGTTTAAAATTAATATAAGCATACGCTGCCTCACTACAGTCGTAGGCACAACCTCTAAATTGGGCTTCGCTATAGAGTGGATGCCCATGTCACGTGCACGACACGCACACACGCACACAAAGCCTGGTATTACTTTATTATTACCTTGACTTATGGGGGTGCGTTCGCGTGCTGGTGTGTATGTGAGAGTTTCGTTATTATGTTGAATTATGTGTGATTTTGCTACTCGTTATGTGTCTCTCATACAGATATGGAAGACAGAGTACACCAGAACACAATTACCTGGCCCTCCAGAAGAGCTTGTGTCCCCAGGGCAAGAACGAACACAGAGAGACGGTAATGTTACTGGCAGTAGGATAGGACATGCATGCATGTATTGCGTTTATAATAACACAGATGATGGGAATGGCTGACAGTAGCATAACTGTGAAACAGACTAAGATGCAGCCACACAAAGAGTTTTATGCTTCAGAGAGACACCCATTGCTATCTAATTAGATAAATCCTTAAGTGTGAGATGATTATTTTTAACCGCTCATCTCAGAGCCAGACACCATGGTTTCCAGATGAGTGCTTGTAATGCTCACCCCCATCCCTCACTAGCATTAGGGCTAGCAGGAATTATGTTGTTATAAAGTTATTAAACATAGAGGCAGTAAACACTGATGAGTAATTCTGCTGACGTGTTTGTGCGTGTATAATTTAGAAAGCAATAATACCCAGATCCAATTTGGCATACGTTGGTTACAGCCTCACGTCACCTCATAGGAGTATTATGCTTGGTAAATTACATCGAGACAAGTCTTTACATAACATTGAAGCATTTATATTTGAGGGATTTTTCTTCCTTTAACCTGCTGACCGCATATAATCACTATAATAATGCACATTTACATTTTTTGAGAGGGCAGGGTGAGGGTTACAGACGGGGGCGGACATGTGCCCTGTGATTCAGTAATAAATGGACGTTGATGTATCCACAGTGATCAGCTCGTGCCAGGTTAAAGGCTGGGAGAGACACCTGGTGTTATGCCGAGAGCTGCACAGAAGTGAGGCAGTGTCGCAGCGCCTCTACAAGAATAATCCGGCTATCACAGCTCTGGCAATGTCCAGGTACAATCAGACTTTAAGCTCGTTTTACCTCTGTTTTTGAGGAAGCTGCTTCATTGCAACACTGTATATTTCAGGAAACATAAATGCACTCTCTCCATGTATGTGGTGTGTTATTCTGTGCACCCATAATTAATTCATCCTTCTCTCTGGCGTAGGAGCCATGCTACTCTGTTGGCTGGTGATGCCTGGGGCAGAGTTTTCACCTGGACATGTGAGTGAGAGGTGACAGCGCAGTTGTGCCTCCAGCCGCTATTTCACAACCGTATGATCTCAGAGAAAATCAATGTCTCAGGTCTGACACCAGCTGAGTCCTGAGTATTTCATTTGTCTTTGTGTGTGTGTACTGTAATGCTACAGTATTTGTTTACAAATTTAACTTTTCCTTATATATATTTAATTCTGTATTTTCCCATGTAAATACTGAGTTTAAACTAATTTGAATAAAAGTATTCAGAGACATTCTCCTTAATGTTCCAAAGTTGAATCCATGATGTTGACTGAAATAAAATCTTTAGCTTTATTTAATTTTATTGTGACATATATTCTGATACTTGAGTAGATTCCACTGAGGTAAATAATGTAAAACAGGCTAAGAGGTTATTTAAAAATTCAGAAGACAAGCAAAACATTTCAAATGAGCCCTTATAGCAGAACTAAGTAGTGACAGTAAACGAGAGGAGTTGTTTGAGTGACGATTACGAGTGTACACGCTCAGCCAGTGATCCCTGAGACACCCTGCTTTTTAATACTGTCTTAGAACCACAGCAGTGTCCACAAATTGCACATAAGCCTCCAACATTGTCTGCGTCGTTCAGCATTTGTTTTCTGAGAGTTGTATTGTTTTGCTTTGGTGAATATTTGTGGTGTGAACAGTTCAGGATGTTTGGTTTAGTTGTGAATACTTTGTTGTGCTTCCTTTGTTGTTTCTCACATGTGTTTTCACTGCGCTTCGTAATGTGGCTTTTATGAGGATTTAACTGCTTTTTCATCTTGTTGTATCATTACCCTCTGCAAGTTTACTGCAATGTCAAGTGTGTGTGTTGTGGATGATGTGAAATGTGTTTGGGTCTTTCCGAGGCATCCTTTTTGCTTGTCGCAGCTTTTCGTGTGCATGTTTATGGTTAACCCGAGGACAGATATGTGTGTGTGTAGCCACATCACTCTGTCGGATCTCTGTAATCACTGTAGGGCCTCAAAAACACACTCCTGGGGAAGCCTGACCCGTGTGAAGAGAGACAATATGAAAGTTAACCCTTCGTAAACGCTGCTCTGTGAAAGAGATCCTGACGCTCTTATACCGAATCCTTGCACTGATGTTTTAATACGTAACCAGTTAAAATTACATTACATCGCCCAGACTCGGTGTTGTTCTCTTTCTGCCTCTCGTTTGCTGTCGTGTACTCGCACCACTGTTCTCTATCATAAAGGAAGAGGTCTCTGTCTTTAACCTCTGTGTGTGTGGCTAATTGTGCTAAGTGGAGTAGCTTAATAGACTGGAAAATAGTCCTCATAATTTTCCCAGAGAGCGAGCAATGACCTTCTCTAAAGACAACAGCCATCTCCATTCTCTCTACATCACCGGTTTTATGTTATGAAATGTCAAACCATTGAGTTCCTCAGAATAATTAAATCAAATAAATTATTGCACCTAGGCAGAACCATCTTGTAGCCTAACCCAATTATAATGCACTGTAAAGCTAATTATTAACCATGATTACAATTAGTCTAATTTGAATAAATGTAGTCATTAGCAGGTTCATCCTAGTCAGTGAGTCTGAACTGTGGAGGATGATGGCCTCTCTCTCGAGCTCTCCCACTCACAGAGAGAGCGCCGCGGACATGCATCATTCTCCTTCTTCATCCCATTTTTCACACACTGACCTTCACAAAACAGTCTGCACCCTTCACCTTTGCAGGGTACTTGAGCTTAATGCCTGCTGCTTCCAGGATTAATATTTGCTGTCTATGTCTGTCTCTTGCTGATCAGACTTTCAAATCAGTGCAGTATTTCTATCCCTTATTGTAGAACTATGTGCTTCTTTAGAGATAATATACTTGGTGTATGTTGATATACTGGTAACATTTCCTGTACAGCGGAATTATGATGAAAATACAGTGTTGAAGGTTGACCTGCCTCTGACTGAAGGGAACAATATGCACTTTTACCCCCAATACATAACCCCAGTGTAAACATGTAGCTTGACACTTTTACACTTTTTCACAGATGAATCTGTAGAAATACAATGTGCAGCTGCTGGTGCTTTATGTTTATTACACATAGTTGTCCGTGTTTTTTTTTTTCTTACATTGAACTTTTCCCTTGATAGAAAATGGAAAAAAATAGAACTCATTACTTTCTCATTTCTCAGTCTTTACTGCATATGTCAGGCACTAAACGCACAACAGCTGTTTGTAATATTGTGGTGTTTTTGCTTTTTGCACGTAGTCCCATCAAGTTTTGGACAAATGTGTTAAAGTGCAATCCAACCCACTTTAAGAAGATAACTCAACACAGCACTTGTACACATCGAAGTGCCCTCCTCTCATGTCAGCCTCTGTTTATACTATTAGAAACAGTATACTATTTATTTATTCATTTGGAGTATTAGTACTGTAATTGTTAATGTGTTTAAATAGCGCAGCGTTTCAGTGCCTCATGACACTGCAGTAAGAAACCTGGACAAGAGTTTCTTTCCACACAGTCTCCTGAGTTTATACAGTTAACAGTAAAAGCATTCTTATAAACATCTGGCTCCCAGGCCAACGATGGCAGCAAACAAACAACAGAATTAAAAGGCCTGAAAAACTGCTGTGCTGGAATGGAACCATGCAGAGAAAACACAAAACCCTCATTTACCAACAACAAATGCTAAATGCTGAACTAATAGTCCATAAATACAGTCCTTTGGATGCCACTCAGACCAGTTTGGAGAGCTGAACCTCTGTCCTCACCAGGAGGTGCTCAGCTGCTGCGTTTACAGCTGTTTCTCTTGGAAGAGGATCTGAGCATACACAGTGTCTGGGCTGGAGGCAGTGGGATCAGGGCTGGAGGAGGCTGGGGGCTCCTGTCTTGGTCTGACTAGCTCCAGCTCTGCATATGTCAGGCTATCCTCCAGTGATACCCGAGGCTGGAGGGGGGAGAGAGAGAGATGAGAAGAATAAACATTTAGTTTATTCAGAAAACATTTTAGGAACAATACTAGTGCTGTCCTACATTGTCAGATCCCTCCAGCTACACTAATTCAATCAGTATGTAGCTCTTCAAAGCTTTGCTCCACTACAAAATCACAAGGACGCCATCTGTAGAAATAGTGATGATCCTTAGTTTGAGCAGTTTTCGTCTGTATGTACTTGTCTGACACTTTTATTGTAGATATAAAACTAATGAAGCACTCTAAATAAATAATTGTGTTTGAGAAGCAATAAAACTAAATAGAATTATCAAGCTCATAACTGAATGAAGACACAGCAATAAACTCTGGTAGACAATCATGCACTCGTGAGACAAAATCCCTCATGCATGTATCTCAATAACAACTCCGCATAAAAAAATATCTTTTCTAAATGTTAATAAATACATTTGAACAAATATACAGTATTAAATGCATCTGTTCCATAAACTGGGACGTAGTGAGTGTAGGTAAAACTGGGCTTCTGGGATGGGTAAGACTCACAGCGGCAGATCTCCTTGGCTGAGTCTTTAACCTTCTGGGCTTCTGAGGTCTCTTTGCAGCAACAGGCACTGAAAACAGAGACGACACCGTAAGACTGAAAACTACAAGAAGAAGGAGGCAACAAATACACAATGACGCAATGGAGTCAAAACCATCCTTCACAACCTCTGGATATAACACATACATACGATGTATTATAAACTAGTTTATAATAAAAATAGGAGCTGCATTTATTCATCAGCGTTAATTGGATCTCAGGGGTTACACTGGCAGTATTTTACCTAAATGCTGGCTAACGTGTCGTTCTTCGACTGTCTCCCTGCTGTTTTTGTCTTGGAAATTGAATTATGCTGTGGACACTGTATCATTTTCTGCTTTTATACACTCTGGACACATTCCTTCACCGCTGCTTTCTTTACCGCTAATTTCCTCTGGTGGCGTCACAGGAGGCCGGAGCCTCGCTCAGCACGCAGGGACTTTATTGCCTGCTTGTATTATACTTGAGCTGTAACTCAAACGCCATAAAAACGACATGAAATGGTAGTTGAACCAGTTTTGTCCAGTCTGTGAAAGACACTACGGGTCATCTTTACAGGCGAGGGGGAGAGTTTTCCACTTTACCCGTGGCCGGTATGTGAGGCGGTGGACCTTCAGGTGGTTTAGGTGGGGTTACTGTTACTCTTCTATCAGCTTTCAGCCTTTTGTCTCTCTTTTGGGCTTTTGGGGAGGAACTGGATGAACTGCCAGAGCTGGTTACAGTCTCTCCTGAGCTATATGAAGGAGAGGAGCAAGAAACAACACACAAAGGTAAATGTTGAAAATCTGGAATCAGCACATCTTTAATATTATTGAGTTGACATCTGCGTTGATTGACTGAGTGGGTAGTCATCATTACTTTACTTCTATTATAAGCAACATATTTTACCTGCTTTCTGGACACTTGACCAGAAGGTAACTGGCTGTGGATAAAACAGCAGATATAAATTAAACAGTCAAACAGAAACACAAACATAAAGCCATATATGTGAATTATTGCAATTGAACAAATAAGGGTTATACCTTTGAGTCTGTGTCTTCTGTAAAAGTACTGGCCAGTGAGAACCAGCGTGAACAGGAAGATGGAGAGCAGACCCAGTGAGCAGATCAGTACAGCACACAGATACACATCTGTGAAACAGGTACACATCGTAGAATTAAGACATCAGAACAGTGGCTTTTTCAAATTTGTATGTAATAAAGGTGAAAGCAGGTTCGATGGCAATACCTGCAAACAGACGCCAGAGTCCTTCACCACCACCGTCCTCCACAGTGAAGTGCACTAGGGAAACAGTTAAAAAAATCACCAGAGGTCTGAAAATGTTGCCCAGATGTAACGTCTTTATAAATTGCTGTTGTCTGAGGGCACTGACCCAAGACAGACAACTTCACGATCTCTAGAAATATCAAAACCGCTGTCATGAAGCGAGAGTCTGCTGCTGCATCAGCCAAAGCCACATATACGCACAGAGACTGACAGCATTATTGCTCTTGGACTGTGTTTGGGGGTTTTCCCTCTGCTCTGCTTCGCCATTTCCTTTTCTTAGTCTCTTCACAGTTGGTTAATGTCGTAATTTATTTGTGTACTTACCAGTGCGAAGCGAGTATTTTTAGCAGAAAGAGGGAACAGAGACTACAATATGTACTTTACACACATCATTGTCTGTCTAGTTCCCATAATGAGCTTTTAATATGGATTAAACAGGGTTTGCAACAATGCAATAAATTCAGTATTTCTTAATCTTAAATGTACTGATTTATCATAAAACTGTATCAAACGGTTAGTTTATTATGATTTATTGGAGCATGAATACATTTGGATGATGTGTGTCTCATTTGGATTTTGTTTAACTCCTGCATTGAAGGAAGGACAACGTAACGTTAGCCCAGCAGAAAGCCTCGTAAAGCAGGCAAATAAAAGTAGAGTCTTAATTATCTGATGAGGTGACAGGCTACATGAAACAGGCGTCTTTTGACAATGAGAGCAGGTACTGCACGAAACCACGGTCCCGACCTTCACCCTGCGGTTAACCACACTGTAAGTCGCCCATTAGTGCACACACTCAAACAAAAGCTGTTGCAAACCAAAAAACATCAGAAAATTGTAAGAACGCAGCGCAGATTTGTAGTCTGTCTGCGTTAGAAATCTGACGCCACACAGAAGTCACCCTCTGCTAAATGAGTCCAGTGATCTCAGTGGAGTGTGTGCTCTGAGAAATGCAAGCTGAGGGCTTCCCTGCATCAGCTCTGTCTTTGTTTATCCATCCTATCCGTTCTAGTGATTCTGGTTCTGTGGCCAATGCATGTCAGAGATGCCTGAGGTTGTGTGGCTTCCTCAGTGGGACAGTTCCCTGAATATAGGGCAGGGCGTTGTCAAATGGCTCCGTCTGACTCAATCCTCTGCTTTTTGACAAAGGTTGCAAGGTAAACTGTGCAACTGTGCCAGGTGTAGCTACTGTTCAACAAGTCTGCTAAGCGACGCCATCCCAGTGATAATCAAAGTGAGGCTTTAAAGGTGGCTCTTAACCCGATTCTTCAGGTTGTTTATTGTTGAAAGTTGGCGCAAACTAAGTCATTTCCACTGCAACTGAATTCTTCTCTTGTAAAATTTCTCCTGAGGCTCGCATAAAAGTAAACCCAGAATGCTGACATCATGGAGTTCAGAGTTTTTGAACATAGCCAGCTCAGCAACACTCCTTTACTCTTCAGACTTATACACAGAGAGTGATATTGTGGAGTGTGGTTCAGCTGTGTGAGCTCATTGTTTTGAGATGGAAATGCCAGAGGATTGGGGTCACATTAACACACGTAGACACGACGCACAGCACAGCACAGCACAGCACAGCACAGCACAGCACAGCACAGCACAGCACAGCTCAGCTCAGCACAGCACAGCACAGCGCACCAGAATCAGAGAAAACATGCTACACATGTCTGTTTGACCACTGTTGCTCTTCGTTCAGTTGGCTCTTTCAAGCTGACACATGCATGTACAGCATGGTACGGCCGCTGAATGACTGCAGCTGTGGGTAGGAGAGTTCCGTGGAAATCATTTTCAGAGGGTTGAGGGAAAACTTCAGAATGTATTATTACCCATGAACAAGGGTTACGTCTATGCAAATAGCTCAAAAGGGGGCGAAAAGGTTCTTTAAAGTTTTATTTCACCATCCAAATCACTTTTGGTTTGTCCTCAGCCACAAACGAACGTCACTGTTGATCTCAAGCTCTTCGCCTCAACTGTCTTGTCTTTATTATCCAGCCTGTGTAAAGTTACCTGTGAGTTGTGTGGTGCTGGTACCGTTGGATGATGCTCTCCATGTGTTTCTGTGTTGGTGGATCTCCTGAACTTTACAGGTGTAGAATCCCTGGTCCGTCCCCGTCACGTTGATAATCCGCAACCTGTACACCTCTCCCTCTGTTTCCTCGTACAGGCGAAACTTTGGCTGCGGGAAGCGACGGGTATAATTCCCATACAGCTTTACTTTCTTTATACCCAACTTGGCGATCAGAAACTGAGAGGACTCGAGGGCAGGAGGAGACAAGGGCGTGGAGGAGGACGCAGGCGTGAGAGTGGGAGCAGCGAGAGGAGAAACGAACCAGCGAAGGATGAGAGTGCTGCTGCTTCTCTTCCTCTGAGACACCAGGCAGGACAGCGTGAAGTTGTCTTCCTCTGTTACCATGACTGTGGGCCCAGGGGTCACTGTCACGTTTAGAGCGTGACATACCACTGTTGACAAAACACAAACAGTACAGCTGCATCAAACCGAACCATTAGATGCATTCAATCCAGGACTCGCCGTTTTAGAATAACTGCGGAGCTGGTAAAGTGCTTTACATGGAAAATGTGAGTTTGTTTTTTAAGATGCTTGATTTCCTGCCAGTTAAACGTAATTGGATATATACAGTTGTCCTGCCATTACAGGAAGGGAATTCAGTCTGTCATAGCAAGAAAGTTCTGTGTAAGAGGACCAGGAACAAACGTAGGTGCCCCAGGTTTTTTTTTTTAACTTTTTTCATGGTAATTTCATTCCGCTGCCTGCTGGGTCTGGTCGGTCTAGAAGAGACACGAGGTCTGGATGCAATATGTGTGGTGAAAAAGGCAAAAGGGAATCTACAGGTGGGAAACATTCGTCTTCAGCACCGTGTGGCCCATAACAGGCAGAGGGAAGCACAACAAGATAACAGGGACCATCTGGGTTGTCACGCTGTTGTTCTCTTGCTGTGTGCGTTGAGTTGAGAGTTTCTCTTAGTGTTTGTCCAGTCTGATGTAGTTTAACAACCAATAGAACAAGGAGGATTTAAAGCAAAGTAGTACAGAAGTAAACATAATGATAGATTGCAAATTATACTCTGATCACACACAAACAACTGGTTTGATATTAAAACTTTTGCCAACTTTGTAATTCACCACATTTGCCACATCAACATTACCAGTAAAGCACAACAGATTCTTTTATTATGTTGTTCTCATGCAAAGTTTTACTATGTTTTATGTGCGATTGCAGAGTTTCTTCCTAACCTGCCTTGTCTCTTGCCTTCTTACTGGTTTCTACTTTTGTAAACAAGGTAAACTTACCTGTGACCAGAGCCGTAGTCACGACAAGGTCCACTACAGAGACGTGCATTTTCCACAGTCAACGGATCCATAAACCCAGACAACTGCACAGCACTTACACAGGCAGCTACATACAAAACAGAACCTGACTGCACAAGAGCCCTTGCTCAACATTAACTCTTCTCCCCTTTCTCCTCTTTTCTGTGTAATATAAAACAGTAAATGCTCTGTTCCCACTTAGAAACTCCCACTCACTCTCCCGGCTCTCTCTCTCTCTCTCTCTCACTTTCTCTGTGTGTCCTGCAAAATGTAGGAAATGTCATTTCCTGTGTTCTTGTGAGGAGCCTTGGACTGTGGCCCAGAACCCTAGAACTATAAAATGATGGTCAGGTCTCGCGGTTCGCGTGTGTGTGTGTGCAGGCGTCTGTCACATTGCGCTGAAAACGCATTCAGTCAGCAGCTAGGACTCATCCTGTGTGTAGTGTATTTTGATGTCCATGTACGTGAGATCCTTTTTGCGTTAGGTCGTTCACGTGATTTGAGCGTGCGTGTGTTACGACCTCTCCCTCCCTCTCTGGCTGCTGGGCAGAGTGGCATGGGCTTGTCTCTGGCTGTGGTTGTCAGACTGTCCCAGTGGTATGAGGCTTGCTGCTTTATTGGGCAGGCCAAACTGCTGAGGCAGGGCTTCGACTGGCGCTTCGAGCTCTGCCAAAGCCAAATGGAATTACACAACAGATTTTAACCCTTGAGGTCATATGTAGGTTTCTGTACAGGCTAAGTTGATCAGCTGGTTTTATTTTTCTAGCTTTCATCAAAACAAACTACACACACTTAAGTCCATTCTGTGGCTCAGGCTTCACCGCTTCAGTGTCACATAATCATAATAACACCGGCATCTTTTATCTACATCTTCCTGAGGTTGGGTTTCCCCAGTTCTCCCTTGGACGACTCTTAAACTCAGCATTTGGAGGAATCACTCTCCTCTGCCCTGCGGTGGTCAGAGAGTGTTACTGCTTTTCACAGAGACTGGAGTACTTGATGCTAATGAAACTGTGGAGTACTGAGTATGCAAGTATCCCTACGAGAACAGTTAGTATGAGAGTCAATTCAAACTGTTCTGTTGTTCCATCTACCACTTTATCTCCCCCAGATTCAAGGTTTAATCATTTACACAATTCATACGTCCACAGAAAGGTCATCAGTAAAATGTTATCTGCTCTTTCTGGTGTTCATGGGCTCTCTCAGGACACATTATTGTGTTTTTTAAATAAAGTTTTGATAATTGTATGCAATTGTTGCAGCCTGTAAAAATGAAACCAACATGTAGTAACAATCTCTTATATTTCCTTTTTGTTTATTTATAACCTTTACAAGGTGGTTTCAAACAAATGTGATTATTTAATTGAAGTGTAAGTAATCGTCACATACTCACAGCAACACAGAAACGTCCAACCTTAAAAATGAACTACTGTATTAAAATAAACAGGAAAGCAACACCTCCACATGTATGTTCCTATGATACAGTGGTTAAATGCACAAACTAGGCTTCACATCATCTGCATATCTGAGCTGTGGGTTGAACAACATTTCATGCATCATAAATTGTCATAGCTAGGAAGAAGAAACAAATCCAGTGTTTATAGCAGAAACCAACCTTTTCTCCAGGCTACTGGAAGCTATTGGCATACTGCAGTTTTTTTACAGCATATAAAATAGTAGTTAATAGTATACTGACACGTCTTAGCTTGTCACATTCAAAAGTCAAATGGAATGACATGGTAAACTGTAACACAATAAATATCTCAGCAGCAGCAATATTACAGCATGTCACAAACCAAAGATGTTCAACAAACAATCACGTACAGAAATACTGCAGATGCATTTTTCCGTTTGGGTGTCTTTATATTAATAAATATTATTTTGCCGTTTGTTTTTCAGTAAGCCCTCACCAGTCAGACACATCCATGAAGTCCTCCAGTTCGCTCATAGTTATTATATCACAGGGCTGACATCGTGAGTGGGCTGAGTTGTCTGTAACACACACTGGGCTTCCTGCAAGTTGGCTGTTTGTGTCACGCTCTGGGAAAGACTCGTACGAGCCTGGTGTGTTGTAAACGCGATGTGTTTTTTCTGTATCACTAACTGTGTCCATGTATGGCGTCTCCTCTGGGCTGTAGCGTTGCCTTTCAGAGCTCTGTACCACTTCAGGGGCTGGATATGCGTAGCTGTGGTTCTCCCCAACAGGCTGTTGGTCCTGATGGAGAGTCACAGATGACCCGTGGGGGGGCATGGAGCTGATAGGTTGGCAATTTTGTGGATAACCATGATAGCTTTGATAAAGCAGAAAGGGCTTGCCTGCAGGAGAGGCTTGGGAGATGGGCTGCTGTGGGTTCACCTTGACTTGAGGGTGGACATGAGACTGTGGATGTGTTTGCTGGGGTCGGGGTCGAGAAGTACCGGACTCACGTACGTTCAGCTGGACATATTTTCCCGTTTCCGGGTCAAAGAAAGTCTTTGTTTTCACTTGAACAGGCACATCCACTACGTAATACTGCCCTGAGCCGAGGTCCTGCAGTACCTTACGCTGAGTCAGAGGGTAGGACTGGGGATAGCTCGGCTCTACGTGGTACTGTTCCACCGGAGCTGGTTGGTTGGCATAGTGGACAGTTGGGGAAGAGGCGACATGAGCAACTGTTTTAGGGGTTGCACTGTGGGAAGCAGAGCTGGTCGCATGAGGTGAGGCGACACTAAGGGAAACGGGGGCAGTAGCGTGAGGCAGGGCAGCTGGGAGGGAGATAGGAGCAGTAGCATGAGGGGAGCCATGGGCAGAGTGCTGAGAAGACCGGTGCTCCATGTGGGAGGAAGGCACACTAGAGCCCAGCGTTGGAGCATGAGCGGTGGAGACAGGCGAGGAAAAATGAGGCGAAGCCACAGCAGCGTGCGCCTCAGTAGAGGAGGACACTTCTTGAGGAGGTTTCTCAACCCCACACGCGACATCTGCTGCAGCTTTGGACGACTCCTTCTTTATTCTCCGAGAAGTCAACCTTTTTGCTCTCTGCAAAGCTTTCTCACTCTTTGGGGGAACAGCGGGAGGCTTCCCCAAAGAACGGCACACGTCGCTGCTAAAGCTGCAGGCGGATTCCGGCCTCTCGTAGTCATGCAGGCCGCGTGCATTTGACACGTCTGTTGCACAGGAGGCAAAACTCTCTGCACCCTCTGACATGTTGCTGATGACAGAGCGAGAGTCGTCTTCATCCAAAGCAAAGCTCCTCCTAGAATAAGGCCGGTGTGGTGGAAGAGGGCCTGAGTAATCGTGTGATGAAGATGCTGGATTAAAGGCTGAGGTTTCTTTGATTGTACCAAGTCTGTTTAACCCCACGTCAAGATTAGCAGGGGTTACAACACTGCGTCTGTTTATCTCCGGCTCCTCCTCCCCTGTCTCCATGGGTGGACCCACACGGAAATCCTCTCCAAGGCTCTTATGAAAGCGTGGTTTAACTGACTTGGTCAAAGAGGAACCTCTGGTAGTGTTGTCTTTCACCCTGAACATTGAGGGCTTGGTTCCCAGAGCAGGAGAAGACGTGTTAGAACGGGGCAGAGATGAAGCTGGAGATGCAGGGGCTTGTGGCCTGTGAAGCCTGCTGTGAGATCCCGAATCCTCAGTTAACTCCAGCCCTGATGGACTGTTTCCTTGTTGTCTTTCTCTGGGTTTCTTTTCTGCTTCTGTTGAGGTGATTGCATAGTACTGGAGAGCCTCCACCCTCTGTGATGCCCTTTTCTCTTCCTCCATCTCAGGACCTGTGTCTATTCCTCTGTGAGCTTCCAACTTTATTTTCTGTTCTCTACTTTCAGTCCTGATCTCATCCATCCTCTCATTTTCAGCTTTTCCTTCGTCCTCTCTCAGATTTCTCACCAATTCTTCTTTTTTCTGTCTCTCTCTCATATAGTCTTCAGTTTGGCATCCTGCTCTCTTCTGAACCTGGATGTGTTTAATCCACTCTTCATTTGAAAGTTGTGCAGCATCCACCTGTCTTTGTTTTAATTTCTTTTGCTCCTCCATATCAGCAAATATCTTCTCCTCAGTCTGCCTGGCTTGTATTTGCTCATCACTGAGAGGAACTCTCCATTTTTGTTCCTTGTGGGAGGCGTTGCTCTCTTGTTCCTTGTGTACAATTCTATGCTGATGTTTGTCTTCAGCACCTTTCCTCTGTTGCTCCTCTTGTGCAGCTCTCCTTCGCCTCTCCTCTTGTACAACTTTCCTTTGCTGTTCCTCTTGAGCGGCTCCTCTCTGCTGTTCTTGTGCAGCTTTCCTCTGCTGTTCCTCTTGTGCAGCTCTTCTCTGTTGTTCCTTTTGCACAGTTTTTTTCTGCTGTTCCTCTTGAACAGCTTTTCTTTGTTGTTCATCTGCAGCGCTTCTTTGCTGTTCCTCATGAGCGGCTCTTCTCTGCTGTTCCTGTGCTGTTTTCCTCTGCTGTTCTTCTTGTGCAGCTCTCCTCTGCTGTTCCTCTTGAACAGCTCTTCTCTGCTGTTCCTCTTGTGCAGCTTTTCTCTGTTGTTCTTCTTTTGCAGCTTTCCTCTGCTGTTCCTCTTGAACAACCCTTCTATGCTCTTCTTGTGCAGCTCTTCTCTGCTGTTCTTCTTTTGCAGCTTTCCTCTGCTGTTCCTCTTGAACAGCTCTTCTCTGTTGTTCCTTTTGCACAGCTTTTTTCTGCTGTTCTTCTTGAGCAGCTTTCCTCTGCTGTTCCTCTTGAGCAGCTTGCTCCTCATCTTGCTGTTTTAGCCTCTTCCTCTTATCATTCTCATTAATCTGCTCTTCTTCTCCTGATTTGTCCAGCTTTGTTCTGATATTTATTCTACTTTTCTCTTCATCTTCTTTCCTTCTCTCCTCACGTTGTCTTGCTCTCAACTGCAGAGCAGCCCTTTGTTCCTCTGTCTGTTTTACTTTTAGTTCTTCGTCTCTCATTCTCTCTGCTTCTCTCATTTTTTCTCGTTTCTCTTGGATTCTCACAGCCATGGCCTCCCTCTCTGTAGCTCTTTTATTCTCTTCCTCAGCCATAATCATTCCACTCGCAGATCTTTTATTTAAATATGTCAGGCTTTCACAAGTGTTCTTTGTTTCAATAGATGCACAAGATGATTTTTTTTGGAAAGTAGGATTGATTGGTGCTCTTTGACTTGATCTTTGAGTGTCTGTTTCAGCCACATACTCAGTTTGAACTGTTGGTGACATATTTATATCTGTGAGATGTTTTTCAGTGGATTTGACATCCAAAGCTAGTTTGTCTTGGCTTTCTTTGTCTCCCAGTTTAAACATCCCTGTTCTTTGATGTTCTTTCTCTGTAATGGGAAAAACTAATGATTTGGGTTCTTTGACTTCCATCTTATTTGGAAAACTGTTGTCTTTTTCAAAGATGTCTCTTGAGTCAGTAGTGGACACTGGGCGTCTGCTATGACGAGTCTGGATTAGAGGAAAGAATCCTTCCTTTTTGTTGGGTGCAAAATCCTGAACTGTGTTTGCACGGTCTTCTGAAACAATTACCTTTAATCTAGCATAGTCTGCAATAGCTGATATCTCAGGTATCGGTATCCGTTCTTTTGATTTAACTTCAGGTTTTTCTTTAACCTCATATTCCCTTGGTGAATGGGAATGTCTTGATCGCTGTTTTTCCCTTGTTATTAAAATGGATTGGCCTTCTGTGCGATGTCTCCTGATGTGATTAGCTTGATCCACCTCCAGTATTTCATTATTACTATGTTCTTTTGTGCAGCCATCACTTTCTTTTGAGTCAGTTTCTGGATTTTTCCTTTTCATATTGTCATTTTTAACATTTGTTTCGCTTCGACATAGCTCATCGTTCTCTAACTTGCATAATGCACGGCTGGTAGATTCATTGTCCTTTGTCTTTAAAGCACAATCTGAGACATTGTCTATGTTATTATGTGTTTCTTTTAATCCTTGCACTTGAAAATAATCTCCCTCCGTACTTTTTGATTCATCCACTGATTTATTTACGTTTTCTGTTTGTTCATCTTCACGTTCATTAGCTGTAACATCTTCAGTAGTGACAGCTGCCACATTCAGGTTGTGCTTCTCAGTCACTGCTGGTACAACTCTAATGGCGATGCTGTCTATGTGTACATCATCGTCCACTTGGTGATTTTCTTCAGCGTCTGTCCCTTTGTACTGTGCTTTTGGAGATTCATGTGTGTTTTCATTCTGAGTTAAACTGTTAGATGGGGGTGTGTTGAATTGCTTTGTTGCTGGTGAGTCCTCTTGCTCTAGTAAGTTTCTGTTTCCAAATGGCTTCGTGACTGCTGCCGTGTCCTCTTTCACCGATAGCTGGACATTTTGTTTTGTCACAGTTTCAGCACCAGCTCTGGAAGAATAATTCTCGTCACTGATTGTCGCACTCGTCACTTTGGCCGTGTGCTCAACATCAGTTTGATCTTTCTTTGCTGTAGGTGGAGCTTCTTGTATGACTGAGTCTTTTGTCTTTGCTGTGCCCATTTCCATTGATGATTTTTCTTTACATGCTTCATAATTCAAACTTGGATCACTCTCCTGTAGATCTGCATCACAGCACTCCTTCCCTTCTGTTTTCATTTGTTCCAGAGTGCTGTTATCCACTAGACTTTCCTTCAGAGTTGGCTTTCTTTCTCGTACAGTTACCCTTATTCCCATGATCTGTAAGTTGTCATCAGCCACAGGGTCTTCATTTTGACCAAAGGACAGATTTAATGAAGGTGCCGAATCAGCAAAAACAGCTTCTTGTTTACTCTCCTCTGTTTGTGGATTTTCCTTATTATTATTATTGAGATAACTAGTGTTTAAATCAGGATTATCTCTAAGTCTCTCTTTCAGTTTGCCACAGTTTTCCTCTGGATTTGTTTCTTTCTTTTGACTCTCCATCAAGCCCTCATTGATGCTCATTGCACAGCTTTGGGTTTGCTTTGCTTCCATGTGTGGCTCTACCACTAAGTCATTGCCCCTTTCTGGTTCTTTGGGAACTTGTGTCTGTGAATGGTCCACCAACTGACTTGAAGCTGATGTAGCTGGTGTTACAGCAGGGCTTGGAGGTGAAACAGCCTCGGCTGGTGCCATCTGTACTCCTGAAAGCTCCATCTGGTGTTTTGGTGTAATATTACTGGACGCTGTGCTTTGCCTTTTAGACGCGTCGTGTGATGCAGGCCTCTGTCGTATATTCTGACCAGCTGCTACCTGCTTGGTGTTTCTGGCTATGAATCCATCTCGCATGGCTAAACCCTTTTCTTTAATGGCTGAAATCTCTTTTTCAGCATGCGCTTTTATCCTGGAGGTCAGAATCTCCTGCTTGGTCTGCACTTTCTCTTTATGTGACAATGCACGTTGAGGCGTATAACGTGACTCTTTAGACGAAGCTATGCTGTGCTCTGCTGACTTAGCTTTTCTTTCAAGGAGGCGAGGTTTAGTCAAATCGGGATCTCTCTGCTGGGGAACATCAGTTTGTTTTGCAGGTTCACAGCTTTCAGACTTTTCAACACTATAATCCGTAATTTTATCAGCAACAGTGTCACTGTTTGCCCGGTTGCCTACAGTACTGGTTAACTTGAATTCTTTAGAGGACTCACTGTAAACATAGTGACTCTCTGTCATCGCCGTGTTTTCTGTCCTAGCTGTTGCAGGACTATCTTCAGGTTTGGGTCTCTCTGTATTCATCACTCTTTCATCTTTATCAAGGGACAACGCAAGTGTTTCTTTGACATGTGACAAATGATTTTCAACAGCTGACACTTTGCTTTTGTTTGTTGAAACAACATTTGTAAAACCATATTTTTCTCTCAGACGCTCATAATCATCAGCTCCTCTAACAATTTTATCTTCCCTCTGTTGATTCACTTCTGCTGTGTTTTCTCTTACACCACAATCATACGTTTTATTGATATTAACCCCAAAACTAACATCCCTGTTCTTAGCGTTATCCTCTTTTGTGCTGATGTTCCTGGCCTTCTCTTTTTGCTCTCCTCTCATCTTCTCCTTTATCTTTGCCAACTCAGCTTTTGCTTTAGCTAACTCTGTCTTGACTTGCTCAACTTTATCTGGCTCCATTTTGACGTGTTGTGTTGTTGTCAGTTTTGCTCCAGGTTTAGTCCATATTTCCTGTGTGTTCTTGGCTTTTGGAATCTCTTTGGTTTGTGGTTTTGCCGGTTCCCCTTTTTTGTTTTCAACTTCGGCCTCTTTAAGTTTACCTCTCTGTGTCGTGGCTTGTGCTGCGATTACTTGACCCACGTCAGTTAAATCCTCTTTATTTTTCCCCTGTCTATCATCTTCAGCTTTAAAGTGGGTTTCTATTACACTTCTCACTTCAACTACCATCCCTTTTGCTTGTTCTGCTTTAATTTGCTGCTCGTGTATCTGCTCTTGATTAGCCCGTTCTGCTTTATTACCCACTGCTTCAGTCGGTCCTGCTTTAGCCTTTTCTGTTTTCATTTGTTCTCTCTGCCTTCTTTCAACCTGCTGTGCTCTTACCTGTTCTTCGTCTGTTTGCTTTGCTGTGATCCTGTCTCTTATAGTCTGTTCAGTTGGCTGTTCTCTTATCTGCTCTGTCTCTCTTTTTACCAGTCCAGCTTTCACCTGCTCAGCCTCATCCTCTTTTATGTGCATGGCTCCAGCTTCCTTTGTAATAATTTGCGGCTCTTCTGTTACCTTCTTAACTCTTGCTAGCTGTGTTCCTCTGACCCGTCCTTTGTCGTCACCTTTCTGCTCTTTGATTGCTTCTGTTTTAGCCAGTTCTGTTCTCTTATACATTGTCAGGTCTGTGTTGGCTTCTTGTGCCTTGACTTTCTCTGAACTAGTATGTCCTGCTAAATTTAACCTAGCAGACTCTTTGAGACGTTCCACTTGAGCCGAGGGCTGCACTTTTGCCAGCTCTGCTTGGGCGTGTTGTGCTTTTATATGTTCTGCTGCAGCCTTGACCTCAACAAACTCACTTGCCATTGTAGGGATAGAGGCCCTGTCAGGGTGCGACCATAAATTGTTCTGCCTATGATGTTGAAGTTGTAGTTTAGGTTCTCTTGACTGAACACTTTCCTGGACTCTCGGCATTTCCAGGAGATGTTTGATCTGTTTTCTTTGAGCTGGTTCTTGCATTGACATAGTTGTGTCTTTATGACTATAAAGGTTGTGCTGGTTTCTGTATTCTTGATCAGTGTGTCTTCTAAAACTCTGTGTCTGGTAATTTCCTTTCATTTCATTCCCCTCCGTGTTTCTGTAGTGTGTTTGAAATGCGTTTTTATCGCTAGATGCTCCAGGTTGCTGTTGTCCATAATTTGCTTGGCTTTCTTCAGCATTACTATGAAATGAAGCATATTGGTTGGTATTGTTAGAATTAACGGATGTATCAGTATGATGAGAAGCTGCTACAAGAAAGCTCTGGGGTTCTCTATTTAAACTTTGCAGATTTTCTCCTCTGTATTTGTCCCTTGATACATTTAGTTCCTGCTTTATCACAGCTGCTCTGTGGGAAGTCTGAGCATATGGGTCTTTTTCTATTAGTGCTGTTCTCTCTTGTTTCCATGGAGAGATGTCTGCTTTTAGAATGAGCTTTTCTGTGTCTTGGCTGTTTGTCTGTCTCCACCTATCCTGCCAGGACACATTACTGTAATCTTGTTTATCTTTAAGCTGCTGATATCTGTCCAGCTTTGTGAAATCCCTGCCCACTTTTTCATTAAAACATGGTTCAGTATTTGCCTCACTTATTGAATAACGTCTGATTTGATTGTTGTCAGTATTTAGCGTTTGCGTTTCTGTAGCTATGTAAGATGGTTTGTGTGCATGACCGTGATCTATCACACCTTGGTTATAGGGAGCAAATGGCAATGACCCTTCTTGGAGAGTCTGTCCATTAACCAGCTGGTTGCTAGTGTCATTTTTAGATATGAAGCCAACGAACCCAGGATAATGAACCGTCTCACCTTGTATCTGAGCTGCCTGGTAACTGTTTGAAGTGTGTTCTGGACGTGCTGTTGCAGGCTGACAGCTCAGTGTACGAGACAGAGCCGTGCTATGATACTGGTTTACATGTTGATGTAAGGCAGCGTTTGTCCTGCTCGCTTCCTCTGTGTTGGGATGAAACTGAATGTCTGAATTTAGAAAATCTGGGATGTCTATCACAGTGTCTCTGTGCTCCTGGACAGAGGGTTGTTTGTTTTTCTCTTGGGCATCTAAACCTTTAAATTTAGTAGGACTGTAGGTGCTTTTTACTCTCTTCCTGTTGTCTTTGAGATTGAAGAGAAGGCTTGTGGCTCTGGATTTGTAGCTGGACATCCTAACATCTGGAGTGGCTCCCCTGCTCTCAGCTCGCACTGGAGGATGTTCTACAGGTTGAGGGGAAACTTCATACTGTGGGACTCCTGATGTCTCTGCAGTCATACTTGATTTACTGGTGGCAACATTTGGCAGCACTGCTACGTTGCCAAAGGAAACTAAATTATCATTGCCACAGATCACTTCTTGATGATTTGCTGTGAACCCTGATGCCATATTTTGCTCAGTCATCATTTGGATATTTTGTCTCAGGGCTTCTGTGGAGAGGATGGTGTCCCGGACACGCTGAGACATCTCAGTTGTAGGAGATGCTGTTGATGGACGCTGGGACGGTCTGTTATTGCCCAGGCTCTGCGCCCGCTTCCTGTGGGGATGATGACTTGCCAACTCTGACTCGCAGCGTTTCTCCACGGCCAACGTTTTCTGCAACACTGTGGATGTTGATGTTGAGCGAGGAGGAGTGCGATGAATCAAAGGCGCCACGTTATTCCTCGGCTGGTTTATACCCCTTTCAGGAAACCTATACGGACCTTGTGGATGGGTCTCGAGTGAAAGCTCCTTGTACATGGGTGTCTCGTACCATTTAGGAAACTCTGAACGAGGCATGAACCCAGAGACTTCTCCTTGCCTGAATGGAAACCTGCTATGGTCCCTCCAAACTCTGAAGGGACTGTACTCACTGTGTATGAAGAAGTTAGAGTTACAGTTGACCTGTGCAGACAGGCTGCGTGTACTGTGAGACGATCTCATAAACGAGGAATCAGAATTCATGTGAGTGACTGCTGCTACTTCAGAAGAGTAGCAGCTGGAGTCTCTGGATGAGAATGGACCAGCGGAAGGGAAATGACCATTGTTCAAATTTTGTTGGTATGAGAATTCAGAAAGTTCCCTTTGGATGCTCATCAGAGCTGATTTGTCCCAGCTTGTCTCGAAGTCTGTTCCTGTTCCATCCCTTTGTCCCTCAGAGTTAAAAGCTCTGATGAGCGAGGACACTCTGGAGCGACTTCTACTTTGCTGTAAACCCAGCTCAGTGGCTCCATTGCTGAGGAAGGACAGGTGTTCTTCTCTCAGAGATTTCTCCTGTTGAGAGGTTTCCATAAAGGAGTGCTGGAATGTGGCAGAAATCCTCCCCTGTGTGTTTTGCCCGTAAACCTCCCACTGTGGATCTCTATGGAAGTCAGTCCCAAACATTCCTTCCTGGAGCCAGTCCTGTCCATACTGCTGCACCCTGAGGCTGAAGCTCTCATGTGCAGCTCTTTTAAGTTCCTCCCTGTCCTCTCGGCCTCTGCCCAGGCCACTCTGGCCAAAAGCCAGCTGTCTGTCCCTCTGGAAACCGGGTGATGACGAACAGAGGTCGGAGTCATTATAAACAGCCTCGTCGCCAATGCAGAGACTCCTGAATGCTCGATCTGTCAGACTGCTAACTTCACGGTCCGTCTCATCCAGAAACGACCCTCCACTGGAAGCGTCGCTGTAACCTCCATCGCTGTGCTTTCGATGGCCGCCGCTTTTCCGGCCGGAGCGGCGCTTCTCAACTGAGGTCATGTTGCAGGCTCGCTAAAAAAGAGCTCTGACCTCAGTTGTTCGTTCATTCATGCATACGCAGACCTCAAAATTATACACTCTGCCCGCTGCTGGAGCTGCTGGAGCTGCTGGGCGGAGTTTTTGGGCCCCTGGTCAGGATGTTGTACAGCCAGTAGCTTCTAAGGCATCGTGCCTTTTAGTTGATATCCATCCATGTCCTAGAACTTGTTCTCCTGCAGATGAAAAAAAAGGCGTAAGCTATTGCTCAACAGATTTTGCATGATGTCTATGCTGATTTTCAACCATTAATCCAAAGTCTCTCGTGTACACGCTTTGTTCCCTGATGTAGGATCATTTAAAAAATGCTAACAACTTATTTTGTGATAGCTGGCCTTCAGAAGATGAAGCCTCGTAAACAATGTACTGTATGTGCTTCTGAAAACAGCCCTGTAAAGCCTTCCCTTCAATCACCGCGACCTTCAGAGACATGTTGTGAGTAAAACTACACTGTTGCTAGGCACAGTGAAGACAGCCTCACGTGAGTTATTTAGGGGAAGCAGATCGCATCTTTAAACTTAGATGGCCACACACCCCCACACACACACATACATCCACACTCACACATACAAACACCCACCCACACACACACGCACACGTTTTTTGCGTTAAACCACACTGACGATGGTTTATGTCTCTGTCTCTGTCACATCAGTCTCTGTGTGAGACTGTGTGAATGTTTGGTCCCAGTCATGATGGGCTGAAACCTAATCTTGTAGGAAAACCTGTTTGGTTTACTACGATACAGAAAGCAGGTGGAAAGATCCTTGAATATCTTCACATGGAGATGCTACTAAATGGGGATTTTCAGAGGTGTAATAGAGTTTGTTGCTGCTTTAAATGTGCTTTAAACATCACTAATATGTGAAAAATCAGTAGTAAAGTAAGTAGAGTTACGTTGTTTATAAATGGACAATCGTAACTTCTTGTCTTCCTGAAAACAACAACACAACAACTCAATAAATTAGAAGTAGTTGGAATTGCATGTGTCCTTTCATCAATTGCAAATAAAAGCTCGATAGACTTAGCGGCAACTGGGTCGTCGTGGGTAGGATCTGGTTAAATTTACTGCAGCTGCCAGGCAGCCGTCACCTTGCTCAGAATACCCAGTGGTTCATTAATATCTCCTGACCTGAAGGCCATCGGCTGCAGAATCATTACGCACCACGGTGCTTTACTGCAGACACCTGTACCTTCAGGTTGCACTTGAAACTACAGCTGTTTAGGTAAATGTATAGATGTTTTTGTGGTGCTTAGTTTAAGCATATAAGCTTGTTTTATTTCTTGAGAGGCATTCAAAACTCAGAAACATTTTTCATTTAAACATAAATTCATAATTTTCCAAATTACTGATTAGTGGAAATACAAACATTTGAATGAAACATTTTAAAGCAAGCTTTTTATACATATATTCATTCTTGCACATGACAGGGTTATTTTTGTCCAGAGACTTCAGCTCTAAAACCTGACACCAAAGAGTCTGTGTTTTTGGAGGGACTCTAGTCCAAATGAACTGAGAACTGGAAGATATGAATAAATGTCAGCAGAGTCACATAGAACTCTGACACACTGCCTTATGTTTATCTGAACAGTTGCTTTTAAATTCAAACTTATTATTGAACATGCATTCCCGTATTTGTTTTCATTATTAGTATAATAACCTCACTGAGCCTCTATCAGACGGAAGAATGCAGAGTGAGATCGTGTCTTACCTTCCACTTTGTCAAATCCATAGCTTGGGCCAGTTTCCCCAATAAGGGCCTTGCTGATCTGATCCCGCCGGTCACCTCAACAAGACCTCTCTGATGCCTCTGACTATTTCTACTGTAAAACATCCAAAGCACAACTGCTGTATAGTCCACGTCACGTCTTTGAGCATCTGACCAGGGCCAGGTAGTGAAACACGGGGCTGGAGACCAGAAAAAAGACGAGCTGCCTCCGAAAGCGTGACCACCGCAGGGGACAGCTTCAGCCAGCAGGCTCTGCGAGATCCTCTGGTGTCGAGTGTCAGGTGGATGAAACAAACAGCCTCTTAACTATTTATAAATCTGGGCAGCCAAACTGTTCGCCATTAGCAGCGAGAGCTAACTGTCAGCAAAGAAGACTAGTGTCCAGGCTGAGGAGGCCGTGGGGTCTGAAGGAGGAGAAAAGCCCGATTTCCAGAAGCTGTGGGAGTTGGGTGGGTTGTGTGGGTTGTGTGGGGGGGGGGGGGGGGGGGGGGGGGGGATGCCCCTTTGGGAGACATAAATAACTTGCTTGCCTCACTCTGGAGTGCCACCCTCTTCATTAGAACAGAACTGACATACACTGTATGGAGAGTCAACAAGTGGCTCTTGGTCGTTATCTGCACCACAAACCTGACTGGAGCTTTTCGTTATTTCAGCGACAGCACAGAAATATTTTAGCAGATTTTCCACTCAGATATTCTGATGCGTGCATCAATGTGAAGTCACCTATTACAGCATTTAAGCTATCAGTCTAATCTCCCTGGCTACAGACCCCCCTCACAAAAGGCCATGAGGCCGAGGAAGGGGAGGGCCTAACCCCCTCCATCCCACTCCCACCAGCCTCCCCTCCCACAGCCTGCTGCTATAATAGGAGATGGCTGTAGCAGATAGTTTCCTGGGATTCTTGGCGGGTGCAGGGCCCGGCTGGCAGGATGATGGACACACACACATGGGCCTTAATGGAGTCGCACTCCTTCACATATGCCCACACAAGCACACAGACACACAGATGGTTTTCCACACAGCCCACTAAACGTCAGAGAGGCTGAGGTAATCCCTTTTAAGCCATCTCCGTCCTTCCTTTCATCCAGCCCTGGTCTGCACCGAGTTCGCTTCTCCTCCTGCATGTTTCTCTCCACGCTTGTCACTCAAGAATAAAAGCTCCATCTCCAGGTTTGTTCTATGAGATAATCAACTCCAGTTTTGTTACATACTTGTGGGCCCTCAATCCTCAGCACTTGTTAAAATGGTTTTGATTAATAAAATTTAATTTGCAAAAACTTCCCTCAGCAAAAATTACTCAGTGTGTGTTTATCCACAAAGCTCAATTTTGCCACTGAGGTTTGAAATGAAGCCTGTTGTGGGGAGTCCTGGCGAGTTTCCTGTTCACTAAGTCCCTCTAGTGGACAAACCGAGAATACACGTCCACGTCCGTTTGGCCTGGACTGAAATCTTTTTACTCGCTTGATGCATTTGCCTCAAGTTTTGCACCGTTTCAGTTTGGCCCGACAGAGTTTTCTACACTACCGAGGGCCGTAAGCATTGATCACAAATGCTGAGGATGTGCTTCCCGCTCCCTGTGCTGAGTAAGGACGAGGAGCTGTGGTTGTGGCAGACAGCAGACAGGCACATTACTCGCTGCATTAAGAGATGCTTTGTTTGTATTATCTCCATTCAGAGATGAGCCTAATTGATTTTAATTGATTGGGTTATTGATTAGCTGTGTTGCAGGAATTAAAAGTAGAGATTACACAGTAGTGGCCGTTCTGGGCCTTCATGCACTTGAAGCTGGGTCCTTAAAAAGTCATATATTGGTGTTGCACCAAATGTCAAGCAAACGAATTGTACGTATGTTCTGGCCTTTCTGTTTCTGTGCGTTTGTGGACGGGTGCGTGTGCACAGCGTCTCCCTGTTTCAGGACATATTTTCCCACATCCCTGCAAAATATTTCATTACTGCAACAAAAGAAGCCCATTAACTGCAATGTAAGAACAGAGTTCAACTGCTGTCCCCCATATTCACCATGTTTGTCTGCTTTTCTGGCTGCTCTCCAGCTAATTTGATATAACAATGCTCAACAAAACGCCTCAGGACTTTTTTTAGGTGACAGAAAATTATCAATGATGCCACATGCACAGCTGAATGTCAACACCAACTTGACTTGTTTATGAAATATTAAAGCAGTGAATTATGGGCACCATGCAGAACTTAATGATGATCGGAGTCATTATAACTTCAGCATCCTTTGTTTTGGCTAATGATTAAATTCCACAACTACTGTATTCAATTTGGAAAGGCTGAATGTGTTTTTCACGGCTTTTGTGTGTGTTGGCTGGATTGTGTGTCCACGCGGCTACATTTATGGATAAGAAGCTGATTTGTACAGGGATATTGTGTTATCATTAGCTGCCATGTCACAGGGCTTAACATCTTTGCTCTGGCGCTCTCTTATGCACTTAAATAAAAATCAGTATAATAAGACATGTTGTTTTCCGTAACGTTATTTTGGAATATGAATGGATACAGAAAAATACCTGCTGTAAAACAGTACTCAAATATAATATTTATATATATTTATGAAACATCCCTCAAACATGCAAATGTATTTGGATTAATTGTTCGTGTCATTTATGTTGAAATATCCTGTGTCAGCACAGTGAAATCCTTGTGCTAATGTTACAAGAGATTGAGCCACAGTTTGTGAAAGTATCACTTTATTGGAACATTTGTTGTGTATTTACAACAAACACTCATGACGATGAGATGTGAGTGCTCAGCGCTCTGTACACAACCTGGCGCAACTTCTGACATTATCTCCTCTTCCATGTCACCAGGGTGTCGCCTCATCAATTATTGAACCAGTACTTCATGGTAATACATAATTTCTTATCAATTATTCATGATAATGTGTGTGTAGTTTACTTAATTGTGTTATTGAATATCAAAAGTAATTTCCTGAAAATCCTCAAGGACGCAAATTGAATCAGCCCGACTACTGGTTGTGTGCGCTGTGGGTAAGTATTCTCAGACTGATCAGCTGATCCTTCATTCAAGAGTCACTCTAGTGAGGAGGGATGTTTACGGATAATGAATAAACCGATGTTCAAGCGCCTGCAGTAAACTACTGTGTCGAAGGCCATGACGTGATGAGAGACGATGTTTTTAAAATGTAAATTCAACATTAATAAATAGCATATATCAGGTGTAATAAGGTTTATTAGAAGGCGCAGAGAGGAGCGGAGAGGCCAGGCGATTCTAAAAGTAAATAAATAATAAGCATCAGGATTGCTCTCCTCTCCCGGCTTTAGGGGAAGCTGATAAATAATGTATCAGAACAGATGGCTGGAGAGAGAGGCAACAGGAGAGGAACATGAGCGGCTACATCTTTAATTGTTTTAAAGAACATGTCACAACAGGACTGGCGTGTTCCCTGTCTGCTGGCGCTACAGATGCGCTAACAGAGTGGAGAGGGACAACCACCGCTCTGTCCCTGGGTCTGCTCCAGCCCGCCTGGGGATCACACATCAGCATACTGCTATTATCTGGCACATGTACACATTTACACTGCAAACGTCTGATTAATATTAAAGTGCGCTTCGACTTTCAAATCAAAACAGTGAGAGGATAGAGTTTGAGCCCGTTGCTGACCTGATGGCCTGAACATTATATTGCCAAAATACAAAACCCCCACAGTCCCGCCATCGCCTCTGTATTTTTACAGTTTACATGCATTAACATTCACAACGTAAGCATCTGTCCTCCTTGTGAAAATAAGATGGAACAAATCACCTTTTTGCTCACATGTTGTGTCTCTGTAGTCCATCAAACAGAGTCCAAGAGCGCATGAAGACAGATATTGATCCAAAATCACACTTGTGCTTTTATGGGGATACAAGGCCCCAGATTTTCAATAATTCTAATAAACAATGATAGTGTGCGGTCAAATAATATTTGAATGTTTGCATCCACACATTGTGAAACCAATAAAGTCTTTCCCAGTCAGTTGTGCTTAGTTGCTCATGGGACCACGGTAGCGCAGTAATAACAGGCACGATCACACAGATTTAGAGTATCAGTACGTCCACGTTTGTGTCCAGCGCCTCACTTTTTCTCCAGTGATTCCTTGCTGCAGTGAGGGTGTTTGTCAGAACTGCTGCCCAGCACGGGGACCTTGGTGGCCGGGCTGGGGCTGGAGCAGTCTCCGCCTCTTCCGATACCGCCGGGCACCTCGATGGCAGGACCCACCGAGGGCCGAGGGCCCCCGGCCGCGCTCACGCCGACTCCAGACAGGACTCCAACGCTGGCACCAGGTGCCGTCGCCGCGCTGAGCAGGTTGGCGGACTGCAGCACAGCCTCCGAATGCTCGCGGGCCTTCATGCGCAGGGCGGCTACACTGGCTGTGCGGTTTCCCTGACAACCGTAGGGCGGCAGGAAGGACAAGCCCATGGGGTCAGAGACACAACAGGAGCACAAACCATTACCTGAAAGACAGCAAAGGTTGGACAGAGTGAGACAACTGAAAAGCTGGATTTGATCATCGCATCAATATCAGTATTCAAAATCATATTTACCTTTCAGCGTGGCAACCTGTGACAGGGCCTGGGCGTAGGTGGCGGAGTTGAGGAGCGTCCCTGGTAGACAAGACGGGAAGAACGGCCCACCAGGACCCACAGACCTGTTAATACTGGAGGGAACGGATAGATCCGATTAGCTAGAGAAAAGTTTCAACTGACAAATTCTTCTATTAATACCCTTCTAAAAATATCTACAGCTCTTTTATTTACACTGCAGAGCTGGGTTTCGCTGTAGCTCTGCTGTTTAATCGTCAGTTAAATTAGACGAGTGTACTGAGGAGTTTTGTTGCTGCAGTTATTGACAGAAAGATTGTTGCTTCTGTTGCAGTTGATTTTCATCACATGGATCCAGGAGAGAATCGGATCCTAGTCACAAAATTCTCCTATTAACTGGAAACTGATTAGCAACAGTGTCGTGTTCTCCTGTTACCTCGGCTGCATCTCCAGTGGTTCTTTCTGTTTTCTGCTCTGGTCCACTGGGGACTGAGAGTTGATGCTGCGAGATGGAGGAGTCCCCTCACTCATCTGCTCTTTCCCTCCTTCAGGATCTGTGCTCCCTCGCTCCGTCTTTCTCCACTTTGCTCTGCGATTCTGAAACCAAACCTGTGTGTAAAAAAAGCAAAAGAAGGGAAAAAAAACAAAACGATGAACAGGAATATAAAATTGTTTTTACGGCACATTATTATTTTCTTATTCCAAACATTACACACATATTCTCTCTCTGTGTATTTTCTGTTCTTATAAGATTTTCCTCCTTTGTCCTCTACCACGAAGCCTTTGAACGTGTCACACCAGCACAACTTATTCAAAAAACTTCACAATCCAGCCAGCTGAGAACATATCGCCAAGTTCTGGTATCTTAATCGAATGAAGGTCACTGCCTATAACAACATTTAATTGAGCAATTTTTCATTATCATATTTTAATGACTTCCCACTGACAGTTGTGCGGCCTGAGAGAGAGGCAGCTATGATGAAGTCGTTTATTTCCCTATTTAGTGATTGTTTGACAACATCAGATTCGATTAGGACTTGGTTCTAGCAGGCATTAATCATGATGTGTGAATGGAGGTTAGAGTCGGTGAGCATGTGCTCAGCATCCCTTCTATTGTATGGGGGGTATGAACGATGTCAACAGCCAAACAAAACACATGCATTCATTCGGCATAAAGAAAAGACAACATTTTGGTGGCGGGACAACAATACAACCAATGGACTTATCTCACCCCTGCACCTTCCAGCTAGAAGTCGCGCCCCCCCCACACACACCCGTCTCTGAATGGGCTATAATTGCTCCATTAATCTCAATTTGCGGCTGCTCTTAATGCGGGGGAGGCCCATTGACACTTTACAAAAAGGGGGGCAACAACACTACAACAGAAAGGAAATTTATTTTCTAATAATAATGTAAGTTTAATATCCCTGCATACTGCGGTGGATTCATGTTCAGATTTAATAATAGGAATGTGGTAATCGGATTAGGAGGGGAATAATTTGTTTACAATCCCTAATTTACAGCGCTGGATTCCATTATCAACCTCGCCATTGGGTTTAAGCGATAGTAAGATGACCCTGGGGAACAAAAGGCAAACTATTATATTTCCCACAATTAGATCTGCGCGCACAACAAAACCCAAAAGCAAATCTGGAATGCAGGAAATTACATACAGGACACATAACTTAATTACATCTGGCCAAGTTTATAACCGCGCATATGTGCAGGCAGGGGCAGAATATAAATTGCCAAATTTAAGGTGCGCGCGTGTGTGTGTTTTAAATGTGTGTGTGCGTGTGTTTGACAGAGAGAGTGAGAAAAGTCTCCTGGCTGTAGGTTGCGCGCTTTGCCCTCCTTTAACGCACGTCTCGTTTCCTGTCCGCGTTACGGGAATGGGATCCGCATGAATGATGCATTCCTGCCTTTGAGACGCGGACAAATTAGTGGGGAACATTATCGCTGGTTAATTATGAATGACCGATTAATCAAGCTAATCTAATATTCACCATTACGTTGATGTTATTAAAGCACATCGCTGGGATGACAGAGTGGCTTCATTTACCCTCTGTTCTGTGGTCACACGCGCAGCTCACCTGCACCCTGGCCTCGGTCAGGTTGATCTTCATGGCCAGCTCCTCCCGTGTGAACACGTCCGGGTAGTGGGTCTGCGCAAAGACCGCCTCCAAAGCCTCCAGCTGCGCGCACACAAACACAAACCAGCAGCAAATAAGTTTCTTTCCTTTCGCACAGCTTATGTATGTCCTGTCTCCCCCCTCGTCAGCTTTGGGCTGTAAAACTATTAAACTCGCTTGTGCGCGTGACAGTGATTTAATATGTGAAAATAAAGAAGTCTAATTTAAGCTTAATTGGCCTAACGTCAAATTTCTCGCCTGCGTCTAACGGGCAATTTACAGTTATGCCCACGCAAAGCCTTTAAAGGTCGAATATTCAATTCTAGGTCTCTCCAGTCTTGTATTTTTATTTTCACATGTGTGAGTCGTTGGTTTCACTTTCTGTTAAGCTGTCATCGTATCAAACCGACTCTAAAGGCCTCCCTTCTGGTCACAGCCCGCAGTTAAAGCTCGTCATTCTTGCAACTTATCCTACTTGTAATAAGATGACGTTTCTCTTTGGGTAAAGTTTCCCACATATTTCTTGTTTTGCCTATTGCATTTCTGGGAAATATTTACCTGTTGCAAAGTAAATGTTGTTCTGTTTCTGCGCTGTTTTCGACGTAGAAACCCATCGTCAAAATCAGCCGGGGCGTGGTTGCCAAAGCCGCTGGAATTCACTGAAAACACAAAGTTGATTCATCCATTCAGTTAATTCAGTTATTCAAGTGAGGTTTTCATTAATTACGTTCATATGGTAAATTCTGCGTCTTTAAAATAATCTAAATATTAGCCAAAGGACTCACTAAATGTCTTCTCTGGTACATTTCATTGATGTTGCTGTCTAAGAGAGACCACGTCGGACTAAGAGCCGTGACATCCAACATCTGTGCTCGGGACAAAACGGCCCCTCTGCCCCGGGGCCAAACCACCAGCATTTTCACCAAAATAAAAGCCCTATGAAAACTCTGAATCCGAGGGTAAAATATATAGAAATCAAAATGCGCTAAACATAGTTAATTTAATTCTAATTTAAAACTATACATTTACAGTGTTTTTTTATAATGATCGCTGCAGAATAGAATGTGAAAGTCTTTTAATTTATCACTGCATAGAAATACGTACTGCGTCGACAGGCTTGTGTCATTTTTGTGGCTCGGCTAATTATTGAAAATAAGAAAGTAAGGCAACATCTGCTCAGGCCTCTTCGCGCTCCCTCAACACCACACACACGCGTTCTGCGCGCAGCCTAAACGCCAAGAAACTTTCCAGACTCCGGCTTTAAGAGAGAAATAGGACCAACACGCTGCTGTGAACGGTGGAGATCTTACGTGTGTTGGAGCGGCAGCACTCTCCGTCCAGCTGAGGCGGACAGTGGAAGTAGAACATCCTGGCGCGTCTCTGAGCTGCGATACCGAACCTGGAACAGAGACAAAAGTTTCAACCCAACGCCTCGGATCGGCGCAGAGCTAAAACGGAGAACCGAGGACACGAAATTGTCCGAGGAGGAGGAGGTGGCAGCGAAAATTCAAAGTTGTTGTGTGTGCGGAAGAGAGAGAGAGAGCGAGCATCCTACCTGCAGCGAAGATGCTGATGTGAGTGAGTTTCCGCTCCGGAGAGAAGTGGCTGCTGCGCCTCTGTTAAGCCTGGCTCTTTCTGGGAGTGTCCAGATCTGTCTCCCCCCCCTCTCCCTCTCTCTCCCCCTCACTCTCACACACACATACATAGACTCCACACTTATATATCCGTCTCTCTCAGTGTGTCTGCGTCTCTCTGGGAGTGTCCAGATGTCTACACAACTGTATAACTGTCTACAGAGTGTTCAGGCTTTCGGCTAGTGTCGCAGAATCACATGCCTAATTGGTCCTAATCGGATTATCATGGCTTTGTCTGTTTCACCCCCAACCCCTTATGGTGTGCATGTAGCCTATATATGTGTGTGTGTGTGTGTGTGTGTGTGTGTTTCTACTGAGCAGAAAAGGAGAGAGGGGGTAAGAGGGGCGATATACCCTGGGTAGTAAACGGCAGCTCTGCTCTGGTGCCCAAAAATTCATCACAAGTGATTGTTATTCCAGAGTCAAGCATATTCCCTAACCATAAACATGCACACATACCCGCTGCACTTTTTATTTGGTTCTTTCATATATTAAAAAAAGGAGGATGACTGCTTTTGGGTTTTAGATTGACTGTCGGGTGGGTTAATTGCTCGTCAGGGTGTGTTACGGGGTCCACTTTACAAGGGGTTGCGCATGTAGAACACTCACAAGGCCAAATTTTTGATTTTGTTCACAGCAAGGGGTCCTGCGATTTATTTCGCTTCCTCAGATAAATGATCTGCTGCGGGACCCTTTCAATTAGTTTTAAAGCGCATCTGGGACGGCAGAGCGCAGACGCCATGCGTCTCTGAGGTGGAGGCAAAATGAGGCTTCGAGAAGCAGCTGAAATTTAGAAGAGGAGTGCGGGATTGGACTAAACCACATAAAGTGCAGAAAATCCCTTCTAATGGCGCGTAATTGGTTCTGTAATATCATTACAGGCGGATAATGGCCAGTTACAGGGCCCCGCGCTATTAAGGGTTTCCCTGGCGTGCAGCGTTTATGTTATTAAAGGGGGAATATAATGATATTTTAGTTATTAAATGCGCGTAATTAATTTATGCACCACTGAAAATAAAGTTGTTATTATGACCTCGGCGAGGTGCGTGGAGAAAATTGAAATCAAATAACGGTTGATAACTTTATCCCAATATTTGGTCTAGACAACTCTGACAACAGTGCAGGGCCTCTGCTTCCTGTCAGCGCCTTCCTCCATCCTCTGACGGCTGCTTAAACGACTACATGACATGACGCTCATCTCCGTTTGCTACAGTTTTACAAGCAAACCTTAAGTAAGTGTTGGACATTTTAGTTTCACATTTTACAGGCACTCATCCCTTATTAATATCACATTATGTTACAATTATAGCCTTATTAGCCTACATGCTTATCATTTCTATTAAACATGCATCAGATTTTTATATTGAAACAAATGTAGTGGTTCTTAACAATTTCGAATAAAACAAAAGTGAATATGTAAAAGGTTTATTTAACAAATCATATGTAATGATTTTATTTTTAAAGAGGAGGTAGATGATGATGATCAGTACTTTCAAGCCATATTTTTTTACAGTTTGAGACAAGTCAGTCACTGCAAAATCCAACAAACCTAATACTGCAGCTACACTACGGCATATACTACAGAATCCTAAAGGTACCAATATTTGAAATAAACAACAACTAAACAACTCAGTACTCAAGATATTACAGTTGAGGCAAATACATAAACAAGCGCTTTCAAGTAGAACCAGGGATGAACATCAAACATAAAAAGAAAAAATGTTTTCACTTATGCATGAAAATTATTAGACACTGTCACCGTTTCTCTTTTGTTCAAGACATAAGTAACTGTTAATGAGGTTGATTTATTAGAGTTTAACAGTACACTGTCTAAAAATAGTCGTACTTATAATATGGTCCATCAGCTCGGTGTAAAAAAGACACTTGAAATCTGGCATTTTTTAGTTTTTTGTTCTCAATTTACCAAGGTGAAAAAAAAGAAAATTCTACTGGCTCATTTGTTTCAAGTATTTAAATATGTATCACAGTTCAGTATTTTGACTGCTTCGACTGGTGCTTCATTCAGCGGAAGTGCTCCTTCAGCCTCCACACCCCCTCCTGACCAGGCATCCTGTGGAAGTCACAGATGCTCCTGAGCAGCTCTCTGAAGACAGGTGCCTGTTCCTGAGTTAGTCTTGGTTGGAAATACTCCAGCACCTCCTTGGTGGTGGCCTGTCCGTCCACGTTTGCCTGGAAAGCTATGAAGTTGCGCAAGTCTACCAAAAGCTCGTCATGCTCAGTAGCTGGAGCTGGAGTGGTGCTTGTTCCTGCAGCAGAGTCCTCCTGCTCCTCCTCTGCTTCTTCTCTTTGGCTGGAGGGCAGGCTGAGGTGATTTCGGGCTCTCATCTTCGCCAGCAGGGAGGAGGAGGAGAGTGAGGCGGAGTTTGGGTCACCTTCTTCCCCCTCCCCACTGAAATGTGCTCCTGCCCCTGGCTTCTTTGAGACAGACTTCTTAACAATGGCAGCATCCTAAAGAGAGGAACAGATAGCGTTACACAACAGGACCAAAACACTACCATAGCTGCACTTTCTCATTAAAAAGTTGCTTTTACTTTGCATTTTCCTGGAGTAGGAACAGAGTGAACAGCAGGTGCAACCAGGAGAGAATTCTTCTTTTGTCCAAACCGTTTCCTGACAAGCCCAACGAGGCAAAACAGAGAAAACTCAGATATTTGACAACTGAAACTGCAAACACTGACATGGTGTGTCGAACTGAGAGTGTACCTCGCAGGAGGGGGAGGAGGTCTGTTGAAAGGCAGCCTGCACTGCTGACGGGAAACCTTAAGGGCCTTCAGGGCATCTTTGGCCACCCTGTTGGCTTCTGCCTCCACAAGAACATAGTCTGGGTTGGAGGACTCCATGATGGTGTCATGCTGCATCACGCTGTGGATACCTAACCCCCGCAAAACATACGGTCAACACAGATCACACCTTCTGTAAATAATTGCAATATGTCAGACTGCAAGTGCACAAAAATTATACCAGATTTCTTAAAGAGCTTCGCCAAAACATAATCATCTGATTTCTTCTCATCCTGACTCCCATTGTTTTCACTCTCTGCCTTCTTGTAGGCTCGTTTCTTCACCAAGTGGGAGATACGGTGGCCTTCGAAGCGAGCATCTCTGGAGTGTTTTCGTTTCTTATGTTTGTGTGCATCAGCTGAGTCACAGTGTTTCCTCTTTTCTCTGTGCTTCTGTGGGCTGGTGAGAGGAGAGTCTTTGTCTCTGTGTCGTTGAGCGGGCGAGTTTCCCATTGTTGCCCTGGCTTCGTCCCAGTCTCCGTTGCTTTGCGTTTTTACTGTAATATTTGGCTCAACGTTGATGCCATTTTGGCTCGAGTTAACCTGAAAGTTTTTACTGCAGGGAGAAGTGTTTTCATGTCTTGATGCACAAATGTCTGTTGAGGAGTGTCGGCCGTGTGTGTCAGTCACATTCTGGTCTGACGAGAGCGTATGTGCATGGCTCACACGGTTAACCATGTAAGCTGGCCTTGGCCTTTCAGCTTTCTTGGGCGCCTTGACATCAGAGCCTGTGCCTGTTTGAGAATGAAGGCAGAGGCTTAAGTCTTCATACTTATATTAATAACCAACCAACTGGATCTCAACAGACAAATAATTCAAAAACAAACGGCACACCTGCAAATATAGCACTGGTTTCTGTTCCCTGAGTTCCATCAGGGTCAGACAAGGTGAAGAGTTCATAGATGTCGTTAGACTTAAAGAACCGTCGCTGTTTAGGGTCCTTCAGAACACGATTGGTCAGAAACTGTTTGAAGATCTGCCTGATTATGAAAGCACATAAAAAACAGAATTACATATTAAATTGCTATTTTACCTCAGCAGGTAACTCCCATCCTCTGTCACCACAGGGTAGTTTGGCTGATGGATGGGAAAATTAGTTAACCGCGCTACTGTTGGTATCAAAATAGAAACCCTGCAGTTTTCCTAACTTGCTTTCGCAAAGCACATTACAGACACAAACCAAACAGAGCGACGGTTTAGAAGTCCAATATTGGCCATTTAATAATGCAGGAAAGCGTTTCAATTACTGCGAACGGGGAGCGTGCGAGTGGTAATACAGCAGTGATGTGAGCAATTAGTCATGTCATTAGCAATATTCATGAATGCTTCAAGTCAACGGAAAGACAACTAAAATAGAGGATGGGCTGTGTTAAAAAAAAAAAAAAAAGCAGCAGCACAATGGCCTGTTTCCTGCTTTATTAAGATCTGTGATTAAATATCATCCAGACTGAAGTGTTTAGTACCTGTGGTAGATTTTCTCCTCGATGGTCCCTGCAGTCAGCAGCCGGTAGACAGTTACCTGCTGCTTCTGACCAATCCTCCAAGCCCGTTCCCGTGCCTAAAAACAGCACAATGCATTTAAACACATCGTGCCAAAGTCACAGTAAAGAGAGACATTAAACATATTTTAAAAGCACATTTATACAACAAGAACCAACCTACAAAACCAAAACAAAACACAAGAATTAAAGGATTAAAACGTTTTATTTGATTTACTGAATGCGTATGACTCACCTGTGTATCGGTGCTAGGGTTCCAGTCTGGGTCATATATAATGACTCTGTTGGCTCCAGTCAGATTGACTCCCAGACCTCCGACTTTAGTAGTCAACAAAAAGATAAAAATGGATTTGTCCTGTAAGATGCGAAAAGTGAGAGTGATTAATGATCCCGCTGTTCATTTTTCCTGATAATCACTTGGGGGTGTAATCACATGAGTGCAATGAATTAGTAAATGGCTCGACTAAAACTGTAATATCACACAATGACAACAACGTCATGTCCTCTCTACATTACACTATTTCAATCCAATACAGCAACTCTCCAATTAATTCAACCTTAAAACTTCTCACTTTCAAGTAGCAGCTGTCAGAAAGGTGACCTGTGCAGTTTGAACAAAAGAGCCAAAAACTGGTGTTTCCACCTCAGCGTGACCAAGGCTCCACTGAAGAATTTTATCCATCAACAGCAGATTCTCACAGCTCTTACCTCGTTGTAGCGAGTGATGAGTGGCTGTCGGGAAGCTATTGTGGTAGTGCCATCCATTTTCAGGTAAGAGTAGTTATTCTGCGTCACAAACACCTCCAAGATGTCCAACATCTGAAGGGGAGAAAGACGATGAAGACGCCGGTAAGCGAGAAAACAAAGGGAGGATGGCGGTGAGACAAACGCTGCGAGAGAGAGGGGCTGAGGTTTGGATTATCTCTAAAAGGATTAGAGCAGATTAATATTACATGGACAGAGATACCGACAGGGAGGGTCTCAAGTTCCCTCTGAGGTATAATCTTATTGGTATTGACTGCAACAGCTGGGGCCTGTCTCACAAACACACACACGCACGCACACACACACACACACACACACACACACACACACACACACACACACACACACACTCACTCGCACGCAATTTTACAAGGCAGCCAGCAACGAATACGAAGAAAACACCAAGAAACAATGTGTTTCTGACCTGTCTAGACTGAGTGAAGAGCAGGACTCTGTGGCCCTGTTTAAACCAGAGACGCAGCAGCGACTCCACCACCATCAGCTTGCCTGAGCGTTTCCAAAACCCAAAGTGTTCCTCCTCGGTTAGCTGGTCCTCTGGGATTCCCCTCAGCATCCGAGGGCCACCAGAGAACAGGTCTGGGTGGTTACAGATCTTCCGTAGCGCTATCAGACCTGAGAAAACCTAAGACGCATTGAAGAAAAATAGTACAGCTTTGTAAATAGTGTTTAATATTGTGTGAGACAAATATTTTATTGTGCTGCACCTTTAAACAAATAAAAACATTTACTTTGGTCTACAGGAATGAATGACATAATTTATTTACGGAAAATAAAGGCCTTGCTGCATTAGTAGTGCTGGTTAATGGACTCGGAGTGACCACTAAATGTGTCTATAGGAGTGTGTGCGTGTCTACAATCTGCTGTTGTCACCCCTGGCTCTCCAACCACGTCCATTTGGTCAATGGTGAGAAACAGTGGAGTGTCTCTCTCAGGGGTCTGGTTAATGTGAGAATACCAACTGAGAAAAGCTCCTTCAAGAAAACTAAAGTCAGGCTATTAAGATTTTAACAAAGTTTACAAATCAACAGACTAAATGCTTGTGAGAGGATGAAGTTTTGTCCTACATGTCCTGCATTGTGGAACAACACAAATAGAAGTAGCACAAACACAGTAGTTACACACTTTAACTGTGAAAGTGAGGCCTACCTGCATATCACCGTTAAGTATCTGGTAGACCTCTCTGGAATCTAAGAAGCTCTGATACACCTGACGCTGCTCCTCCGTTAGTCTGCAAAAGAGAACCTAAACGCACATGCACCCACCCACCCACACACACACACACAAACATACACACACAGCAGTGGAAAGGTGCGTAATGAGCAGCGAACATCGGTTTTAAAGCCTCTTGATGAAGTGCAGTGTTTGAGAAGAAAAATTAGAGGGGAGCCCTGTGTTTTTGGAGCCACTGCTGTCCTGAGGGACTGACTTAATGAGCTGAAGTGGACTGAGAAGTCAACCAGCGTCAGCCGCAAGGACAGACCAGAGACCAGCCACCTTAATGAATACCTGCTCCTTTTACTTTACTAGGACTTTATTAGCTGGCTTCACCTGACAAGGGCCATGCGCATTCATCAAATACTCCTTAGACGTGGCACATGTAGTCACGCCCAATCAGATAAACACCTCCCCAGTTAAGATACAATGCTGAGAGGCCATTCAATACAAAAGGGTCAAATGTCTGTGTGTGTGTGTGTGTGTATGTATCTATCCGTCTATATATGTGTAAACGTGAACAATACCTGTTCATTTTTGTCAGGCAAGGAGAGGTTGGCCTTGACGTCTGCCTTCATTCTTCTGAGCAGGTAAGGATTTATTGTGTCCCTCAACACACATGCGCACTTAAACGCCGTCTGGACCTGGAAATCAATAGCAGATAAACCTTTTAGCATGGACAAACAGCTTTCAAACAAAAGTGGCCCCCAGTTCAGTGTGTCAAACAATCATCAACACTCACACCTGTCAGTGTGCATATTTCCTGAGGCATGATTGCCGTTTACGTCCCCTTCTGCCCTCTCTCATCACCTCCCTCATGTTGCTGTCCCTCTCAGCAGCACAAGCCATTAAACATTGATCAGAGTGCTGCTGGTCTCGAGGGACAGAGCCCTCCTCTTTCATCAGTAGTACCGGCCAGCTTCAGTGGGAACACTGGGGAGCTTTAGTCCCAACCCACACTGCAAGGAACTATGCTGCAAATGGCCCGACACACCTTATTCAGAGCCGATGCTGAAGGCCAGTTAGCCGTTTAAACATTAACTCACTGGGGGTCCAGAGAGGGATCAAAGCTGGAAGGGGCAATAACAGGGTTGGATTTTTGGTGTCAATGAAGTTCAGAGTTCTGACAAGAAAAGAACTGGCAGCAGATGAGCCCGCGATCTCTGCAAGCGCTGAGTGGATTTACAGGGGAGGTGCAAACGCATGAGTAATGGATCCTACGTCTCCATGCTCATCCACCTTTTTACAGTCTATATGTGCATACACAACAACGTCAGCCAAGGGCCAGCTAGCTGCTCAGAAAATCTTCGAGAAGAGGATAAAGCAGTAGAGCTTAGCCCTCTCTGACCATTTAATAACATTAATAATTAGTAAAGGTTTTTATTATCGACAGCGGAAGTAGCATCAATAGCCAGCTTAAATAATTAAATCCATACAGTCAGTGGGTTATTAACGATTGAACACTAATGACAAAGGGCTACAATTTAGCTCACTGGCTCCCCACTTCAGCCTCTCCCTCTTTCTCTCACACACTTGGGATGTGCTGATGTTCCATTGCATGGTCCTACATTATCCTGCAGAGCACTTAATGGCTGTGATGTTCCTCTGTCCGTCCTTCTGACCTGCTTCTATCCAACACAGAATGGGGGACTGGCTCATAGTGCCAGTCCTCACACTGAAAATGTGTTTTTATGTATGAATGTGCTGTTATGTGCTAAAGTCTTTTTAGTACCTGTACAGGTGAGGCATTGCTGTATCCCCCCATGGTGATTGGCACAGAGAACTGCTCCATGAACACAGGCAACGTCCCCAGTTTGCCAGGGAAGACGAAGTCAAACAGAGACCACAGCTCCTTCAAATTGTTCTGCATTGGCGAGCCAGACAAGATGAACCTGTGGGGAGTACGAAACTGGAGAGAGGAAAGAGACAATGTAACATATAAATAGATAGAGATACATAAAACAGCAGATTTAAATTCACATTTTACATGTTTTTCTCTGCAGAATTCATTGCTGCTGACGTATTGTGAACGATGAGTGAAAAATACCTGCTTGCAGGCAACGGTAACCCTAGCATTTGGATTCCTGATCTTATGGCCTTCGTCCAGTATGATGTAGTGCCAGTCGTATCGCTGTAGGGTGTCCTGCATGTTCCTCACAGCTGAATATGAGGTTATCAGTATACCATGACATGACGCAATCTCTGGAATGAGCTTTTCCTGCAACATAAATAAAGACACACAAATGATAGTTCAAGCATTCATAAGGGCAACTACTTGCACTGTGTACTTCTAAGTAGGGCATCTCTCTCTCCCTCAGTAAGGTTTGGGACAGGTGGGGAAGAGGGGAGAAGGTTATGAGGCAATGCTGGATAAACAGACCTCTAGTGCCCCCCAGAGGATAAACAGGCCCAGTGGAAAACCATGTGGTTAAATAAAGAAAATGAAAACCCAACACACATACACAAACACACACTCCTACCTTGTTGCTGGTAAAAGAGCCAGTTTCATGTAGAACAGCCACTCTAAATGGAGGCCACCAGGTGTGAAACTCCTTGACCCACTGGTGCATGACTGTAGCTGGGCACACAATAACTGTAGGACCCAGGCCGACATATCTGCAAACACACAGATATGTACAGTACAGATACGCTTCATCTCTTCAAGAGCATTTAAAAACAAACAGAAGTTTGATTTGACTCTTTGATCTGTAGTCATCATCAGTATCACGACATTTCATTATCTGAAGAATGAAAATGTGTTCGGCTTGTATGTACAATTAGCGATGGTTTCACACTTTGTGCATTTCCCCAAATAGAGAGAAAACGATGAAATGATCCAGCAACAGTCTAAATCAAATTCAGCTCTGCACTCACTTTCTGCAGCTTACAAATACATTTAAAAAGGTGAACGAACACGTGCTCCTCTGTAAAACATTTACAAGAGCTTTGTCAAAGACACACAGATACAAAGAGACACTAATGGGTCAGTATGAACCTGGTGGAAGCTATTGATACTCGGCCATAATTGAGTTTGCAAGCAATCAATTTGTGGGCTTCTATAGTAGACAGAGTATCGACCATCAGGGAGGCTCCACCTCCTAAATGCACACGTGTTGTTTGTGCAGTAAAAGCAGATTATCACCACCACTGTCATGTTTTCCATAGCTAATCTGTTGTCCTATTCCTGCTCTGCCCCCCACCATCTGCCCGAACTGAATTTGAAGTGTTCCTGAAGGGACAAGCCCTACCCTGAAATGCACACACGAGCGTGTCAATGTTTTCTCTGATGTCTGAAGTAAGAAAGTGAGGAGTCTGATAATTGAAACATGTTTAATAATTCAGAACACTCTCAAGCAGAAATCCCTCTAATCAAATATTCATACCATACAGACACACAGTCTATGGCCACAGTTGTTTTTGTGCGTGTGTGTGTGTACCTGTAGTTGGATCCTCTGGTCCTCAGTTTGCTGTAGCTCAGTCCAGCCAGAAAGCAGATGATCTGGATGGTTTTACCCAAACCCATCTCATCGCCCAGGATGCCACCTGCCTGCTGACAGTGGAGTTCCCACAGCCACCGCACACCCGTCTGCTGGTACCTGACAAGACACAGTTATGTAAAACGTTCAGCACATCTGATTTAACACAGGAGGAGGATCTGTCTCCTGTCAGTACTGCTGATACAAATGAAAAACAGAGATAGTCTGAATTCTCACAAACACAATGCTCTGAGAAACATTAGTACCATGCTCACTGCATTTTGTGTCACAATGTGTTTAATATAAAAGTAAGAAATTGGCAACTGTACCAATGATTACTAGCAAGTCAAAGCAGCAAACACAGATTCTGGGATCTTGAATCAATAATCTTTAGTTAATCAGTGTCATTCAGCTTAAGTGTTGTTGAGAGCAAAGGGTAAAACATTTTTGCAGCTGCCGGACACTTGCAACCACTGTTTCAGTTGACAACATCAAATTAAAAACATGTGTAACTGTATAAAAATGCCACATCATATTACATCAAACTTACTTGTAGAGTTTCTTCCAGAGGAAACCAGGCACTTTGAAGCCTTCGTCAAACTCTGCATCACTGTCGTCTGTAAGCTCCTCGCCTCTTTGCCGCTTCTCCTCCCTCTCTTGAAGTCGCTGCCGTTTCCATCTCCTAGTAACACAATAATTATAGACAGGTCACGTTTTGGCAGGACAAAAGGCTAAATTAATTTTAGCTACAGGAGCTAGAAGAGCTAGAGAAGAGCTAGAACAGCAACTTTTCCAACATTTAGACAGGGGTTCTCAAAAAAATAATATGATAATAATAATAATAATTCTGATTGTTTTTCAGGAAACACTAGGATTGGTCCATCTCTACAAAAACACCAAAACAAAATATTTAAATTTCCTTTTGCACCTACTACCTACTGTATTTTAATAGTTGCATACACAGGTGTATGTGTAGCCAATGTTTTGAGTCGCAAGTATTTCCCTAGGCAGTGAAATATCTACAGCAAAAAGGGAAATGTAAAGGAGAACAGTTTTAATAGCGCAGGAGAGAGGGCAGTTAGAGGCACAGTCGTCATGCAGCAAATGAAGATTGATACAGACAATTAGTAGTGCGAGTTCCCCAGAAAGGTGTGAGGTGCAGAGGATAAGAATCCATCTTCATTTGGTCCTGGTCCTGTCACCCTGCCACAAAACTGGTCCTTTAGCTGGGCCTGGGAGACCACGCTATCTAATTAAGTCAAGATTTCGCATTGGTTCAGTTAATTACACTTTTCCGCCCCCACTCCACCCCCACCCAAGTACAAATACCCCCCCACTCTAATAATATCATTCCATGTATGAGCTGGCCTGGCCATCTATGCTGTGTCTATGCTGGTGAATTGACATTCAATCACTGTAGTGTAGAAAAAGGACACATGCCAACACAATTTATTTGGCAGCTATAAATATAAAATCTCATTAGGGCTGCTCTTCCATTAATTTGAGCATTAGAGTGAGTGAGTGTATAAAACCATGTGCAGGAGGATAATTAGGCCACAGTGAGAGCAGAGAAAGAAGAAGAGCAGGGAGTGAATTTGCTTAGTCAAGAAACAGCTGCCAATCTCATCTGGGATTAACTCTCCTTCTGCACTATGGAGCCAGCAGAAAACAAGCGATTTTCTCCTTACCTAAAGGGAGTAACAATAGCACATTTGCACCACTGCCAATACAAATGTGACCAAAGTTTAAGGCTCGATGTTGGAGTTGCTGTTTGCTATTTACAGGCGGGCAGGTCTGCCTGCAAGACGATTTGCAGATGAAAACTTTCAGCATCCTATGCCTTCAACTTTAACTCCAACTCCAAATGTGATTTTTACAATTAAATAAATAGCAAACTAATTTAAGATGGTTAATCAGAGTTAAAGTGGAGGCAAAATGACTAATCTGAGTTTAAAGCTGCAAGCACAGTGACTAAACCTACCTTATTCGCTGTCTGTAGTATTCCACATCTCCGTCATCTTTGAATCTTTTTGCTTTATCCTTTCCATCGTCCTCTTCATCTGAGCTCTCAGGGCAGTACTCGTCCTCACTCTCCTCCTTTTTCTTTGCTTTCTTTCTCCCTTTTCCTTCTGTTTTTCTGTTGTGTGGTTTTAACTCGTATTCTTCATCGTCGTTATCCTCCCCAAAGCCCTCCCCCATTGCTTCTCTTTCCTCTTGGTCAGGGTCTATGCCTTCATCACTGGGCAGGTACTCTGATCCCTCGCTGTCGGTGGCCTCTCCCTCAGTGTGACGTCTCTTCCTTGGTTTAGGGGCCTGAGGCTCAGCCTTAGGACGAGCCTTAGGATGAGCCTTCAGTGCTGTTATCTGGAGCTTTCGCATGCGCTTCTTCAGTTTTTTATCCTTGGAAGGCAAAACTCTTTTGTTAACTTTTCCCGTGACCTCCTCGTCAGGGCTGAGCCCTGAGCTCCGTCTCTTCTTTAGAAGAGGGACTCTCTTCCTTTCAGTGGCCAATTTAGCCTGGTCAGCCAAGTACTGGTCAAAGGCTGAATTCTCAGCAAGCATCACTTTTCGAGGTTCTTTCTTTACCTCCTTCTGAGGGATGCGTGTTCCAAAAGGAGTCATGTGACCTTTCCGAATAAGCTCCTCGAATTCAGTCTCCTGAGCTGGCATGAGCATGCTGCCCAGTGTGGACAGCCCAGCTTCATCTACAACCCACACAAATGCTGGTTTAGATACAGGCATGCCAAGACCACTGACCCATTATTGTCTGTCTTATTACTATTCTGTGACTATACTAAAATGTGCAAAAGAGTAACACTTCACCTTCCGCTTCACCGTCCTCTGCTAAGAGCTCAGATTCCACTCTTTGAGAGTCCTCCCCTCCAAGAATGGCCTGAAGTCGCTTCTGTTTGGCTCTGAGTTTTTTCAGTTGCTTCTCCTGAGGAAGGAGGTTTTAATCAGCACAATAACTATCAAGATTGTTGTAAGCATGTACAATTTATTAAAACATTTGTGACAACGTTCAAAGTCTCTTTGGCAGCAATAGAAGTGAGATTTTCTAGTAATTTAATCCAATGTAGTGGCCAAAATATGACATTTTAGAGCCATTGTAGTTTTCTCACCTTATTTTCTTTCTGTCGTTTCACAGACTCAATCTTCCTACTGATATCCTTGCTGGAGACAGCATATGGAGACAGCTGCTCAATAATCTTCTGGATATGTTTTAGAGATTGTGTAACAGATCTGAAACAAACACCATGAAAAAGTTAGATTCATCAGTTCCTTGGATTGTTCTTATTGTGTAAGACAAAACATGCTTTAGTTGAGTATACTGGGGAAAGTGACAGCACAAGTTATTTGTTTAGTTAGTTCTGAGTGAAGTGAAAGATTCTGTAGGTAAATCTTCAGAGTATATAAACCACATCACAGGTTGACAGGGAAAGAAGTAGTGTATTGTAATTATAACGTACTGATAAATTACATTATGTGTGCACCAGCACAGATGATGAAGACACTAAAAGACAAGAACTGAATTACTGTGCTTTACCTGACGTCATCGAGTACGGCGTGGTACTCTTTCTCAGCCTCGACCTTGGCAGCAGCCTGACTGGCCTCCTGGATCGCCTCGTCGACTTGCTGCAGGACCCCCTGCTCCAGGACATCCTGGTCGTAGACAGCGACGCCGAGGCCCTGAAGCTCATCGGCTCCAGAACTGGCCGATGCAGCCTGGATACGCTGTCGGTTGATCTGCAGAAGGGCTCCGGACCTCTTGCCTGCTGAACCCACAACATGTAACAAGTAGTGCAATTAGTACTGTAGATGAATAGTGACAACAAAACGCAAACTGGCACGAATAATAAATGGCTTATTGATCAGGATAAATCAGCTCTTTTGTTGTGTAGCTCACCGCTGTTGCCCTCGCCTGGTCCAGTGCTGGCTGGGAAGGCTGCAGCTGCCTCTGAGCCCTGACTCTTGGCAGAGTAAGAGCAGACAGCAGAGCCTCCTGCAGCTCCATCCTCCTCTGTTCCTCCCGGTGTGAGGGCAGCACTGGCCGAGCCGGAGAAAGAGGAGGGGGCCTGGTCCTCGGAGCCGTTCACAGGCATAGTGATGTGTCTCTAAGCCAGTGGGTCATTCGTGTTATGCTGTGTCTCTTCTAAGCCAAAGAGGTTTTGCTAACTGCCAGGTGTGAGACGCAGACATACACTAAATGGTAACGTTAGCATTTAACACATTTTGGAGAATCATCACATGAGCAAAACATGGGAGCGAGTGTTCCCGTTGTGATTAATGTCCGTCAAAATACGCTCGGACAGAAGACGGTGCTAAACATCAGCCAGAAACGCTGCTCGCCCACTGGAGTCCATTGTTTACGTGGCTAGGCTAACCTGCTAAGCTAACACCACCAGCTGTTCATTTTCAACGCGCAGCGGCTCCACGTACACTACCGGCGGACACGCGTTCAGACGGACTCCTGCTAATTCGGCAGTGCTGTCTAGACTGAGGCGGGCATTCAGGTGGACACTGACCACCGAACCGACAACAGCGACGGCTTACAAAACGTGCAGTTACACAACATCCCTGGCTCGGTTTATGTCATCTTGTCAAACTTCCTGGTTTCCGGTGCCAGAGCATTGTGCCCTGTGTTCAGTCATTCATTTGTACGACAGCGCCCCCTGCTGGTGCACGGCGGACGGTGGTCATTGGCCTCTAGAGGGCGCCACCAAACCACTTATTGCCAGTGGAGCGAAAAGTCAAAACTCAGGAAATCTGGACCACATTTTGACATGTAACCCGCTGATATTGTGCTGTTCATACTCAGCTCGGGAATCAGTTAGATGCGTGAGTGTTTTAATGTTGCAATCAGGGTGCAGTCCAACCAGCCCTCGCAGAACAACATCGCCCAGTAAACGACTCCAAATCAGAATATATGCAGTTGCTCTGCAAAGCATCAGTCACTTTCGCTTTTCACGCTTTAGAAAGCCTGTGCTTCCTGGATGTTACAGGCATGAGCTGTGCCAAATACTTGCATCTCACAGGAAGTTTATTTTCAGTTCCTTGCAACAACAAATGAAGGACTTAATTAAATATCCTTTCTGCGCTGCACAGCAGGGCCTGAGCGAAAGGCCAGCTTCTCCTTTCCAAACAGTGTTATTTGTACAAACAGACATATCTGTATAGGGATAGATGCTGCTGTCACCCCTGGCTCCGAAAGTGAAGGAAGATGGAGACGCTGTTCTATTTTATTGACTTAACTAGTAAACATGGATCCCCTTTGAGGAAAAAGTATCCAGAGACAAGCTTATGGATTTGAATTTAATAAAGAACTAAAAGGAAAACCTTGTAACTTATTTAGTGGAAGACTCAGTGGTCAGGTAGCCAACACACACAACATTTGCTTTGTTGATTTTTGTCTGGGCAGTTGATATAACGTCCCACAGATAGGAGTTACAATAAGTCAAATAAACTATCAAGCTGCTGATGAATCACCTATGGTGGGAAATTAACTGATACGTTCACATGATGTTGTGACTGTAAGGTTGAGCTGCAGAGAGGAATGTAAACTCTGTGTCTGTCTTTGCCCTCCATCTTTTGTGTATTCAGGCAGTCCTTTACAAATTTTATAACAGAGAATGAGGAGATAATATTTTTGTATATAACAGTGTTTTCTGCACATGATAATTTAGGGATAATTTGTTCATAGGCCGCAGCAAACTCACTGGATGTAGTGGGTAGCAAAGATGCCCATCTCAGCTTTATGTATGTGTGAGCATGAGCATGTGACAATGTTTTTTTTTTTATGAGGAGTTGGTTGATTTATAGGGTGTAGGAGGGTCAGAGTGCAAAAACCCAGAGGGAACGATAGTGTGATGTTAACACTGCTGCTCGGTGCTGCCTTGCATCCTGACAGTGGAATAACAATGGGAGCAAGATTTAAAGACAAAAACATTACGGGTTTGAATTGTTTGCTGGAGAGTTACTATTCCACATTTTGCGGTGGGATGCAAATGGTTATGTGAGGCAACGCTCTTGCGCAGGTCATCCACGCATAGGCTCTCTGTGGGTTTCTCCTTGTCTGTATGGCCTTCATCACTTACATGGAAATTCACAAATGTCTTAAGAATGCAATAATTTTACAGAGAAAGATGTGGGATAGTGATTTTTTTGGAACGCATTCAACGATCAGACTAGTTACTCATTAAGTGCAGGAGCTTAGAGAAAACATATCTGGTCTGCTTGATATTATTGTAACACATTTTATTTGTAGCATTTGATTGAAACCTTTTTAAACTGAACTGCTTTTTTCTTGTGTGCTCTGTCTGTGTTCCATCCATCTAATGAACCATTGTTTCCCATCCCAATCCCAGCTGTTGTCGTCTAAGGCAGAGCACGTCGTGATCAGGCTAACATTCACACCTACTGCATGAGCAGCTTAAAGAGAGTAACACTTCTGTCATTTCTACTTTTAGAAGGTCATAATTTCTCCGCTGAATCTGTCAGAAAGGTGATAATTCTGCTACATGTTTATTATGGGGTCATAGTGGGAGCTGGAGTTTTATAGCAGTGTGTTATATTATCTGATGTTCTCATGTTTTTGCCTCTCATTCATTTTAAATATTTAAACATAAGCTGTGATTCTGACCGGTGGCATTTTGGGAATTTCACAAGCTAAACAATTTGACCCATTTATCAAGAAAACAGCCAGCAGATACATTAAAATCAACAATAACTTTAAATTCCAAAAAGACAAAATAATATTGTATTATTGCAAGCATTCTTAGACTTGATTAAATCATATACAAACTGTCTGATTTACTTTTATAAGCTAAATCACAGTGCAAACACACTGAATAAGTTTTAATTCTGTGGAGACCTAAACCACTGTGGGTCCACAGGCTTCTTTTGGATCCCTCAGGGTCTGCGCGGGAGCCATGATGTTAGTCTTGAGTCGCACACTGGCTAAATCAACACGAGTGAGCATCATCATAGCATCGTGTGTATTAAGGTCTATTCAAGCTACGTTGTGCTTTACGTGTGTGTGGTCATATTGGCAGAGCTAATGTCTCCCACATGTTTCGCCGTCCCACTTAGTCTGTGTGTGTGTCTGATAGTCATTAGAGGGGTGAGCTGGGTTCTTATCCGGGGGCATCTGCCCACTACCATGTTACAGTGGATGCTTAATGCATCTGCTTGTAATTTTCACTCACCAGCAGGTGTGTGTTTATGTACGTCGCTGTGCCCATAACCACACAGCAACTGTACGCTACTGTGCTCTTACAAGCATTTTGAAGAAAATTAGGTTCGGAAGGTAAATTGTCCAAAGTGTTTCGCTCAAGGAATCCTACTTCCAATAAAATGCTTTAGAGGGGATTCCTGGGGTGCACAGGAAAGCGTGTGTCACGCACACGTTTGTCTACGTCTTCCAGGTTAGATTGTGTTGACACATTACTCAGAGTTCACACAGGACTGTGTCTTTAGGAGACCTCAAACACAGCTGGAACACACCACACCAGAGAGAATCAGGACCCGTGTGGTTCTGTGACACATCACATGAAACCACCAAAGTCACAATGTTTGCTCAGTTCACCGTATGGATGTTTGTGTGTGTGTGTGTGTGTGTGTGTGTGTGGGGATGTGCGTGTGTGTGCTCAACGAGTGAGGGTAGGTTTGCTGTGATAAACATAGGGCGACTCCAGCCACTGATAGCTGTGGACCACGACAGTAGGCAGGTTTTTACGACGCAGGGCCAGTTGAGGTAAACCTGTCCAGACTGGTCACATCTTCACTTTCCATTTCTGCTTTACAGCGTTGGCCCACACGCTGTTAAAACATACAGCACCGACCCAGGTGCCAAGCAGAAGTTTGATGCACGGCTACCATCAGCAGTCTCTGACATCCTGACGACAGGAGCAGGTAGGGAGGAAGATAAATTAACTCCTTAAACGTAAACTTCCTACGACAGGAAAACGTTCATCTACCAGCTCTAAATTGAGTTAAGGCTCCTCTTTGTGCTGGTACCACACAGGCAGGACAGAAATTAGCTTTGGTTAACTTTTATGTCCAAGTCTGTTAAGTTTGAACACAAGTACAACTGAAACAGACTAAATTATGTTCTTTATTACTGTTATAAATTTAGGATTTGGCAAAAGCAATAATGTGATTTTATCTGCAAAATGTTCACAGACACATATTTGTTTTTACACCCACACAATGCAACACAATATCCACTTGTAGAATTAAATGTTTTACGGTTTTATTGTAGAGGTTTGGTTAAATTCTGGGAAAGACTTTGGTTTCGGTTAGATGGAAATAAACATGTTCAGTCTTAAATAAACCATCAAAGTGCTTTAGTTGCATAAACCTCACCACAACCATGAATGTGGAGGCGAACGTCCGTCTAGCTCTCGTATGCTTGGTGCAGCCAGCATCCGTCTCAACTGCCTCCTTGGGAAGTGACTGTCATTAATAAATATGTGGTTTCGCTGGTTCTAAAGAAACCTGTCGTCTGAACGCAGGCCAGCGAGGACATGATGTATTTGCTGTGGTGCTTAAGTTGTGTACGAGCATAATCTTCAGGAGAGAAGGTTGCACAATCAGCGGGTAAATCATATTATATCCATAATAAAAAACATTCTAGCTTTGTGTGTCTGGAGGTGTGTGCATGTTTGTATAAGTGTTGTGTGTGTAGGTGTGCTCCCACTCACATCTATCTATTCTATTCTGTGCTTACTCTGTAAAATCACCATCATCATCTTCACCCCCCCCCCCCCTTCCTGACTAAAGGTAATTGATATTATACCCTTACATACATTTGTTTACGATCACACCTAAAATTCTCTCTGACTTATTTGGCTGTGACCTGTGATTTTCCATCGCTTCCAGCACTAACAGTGTGAGTCAAAGTCTTCACATTTCTCACTGCCGCTACCCTGTGGTGCGCGATAGCTCTAACGCCTTTTTGCCCATATTGAATAGATCTGGAGGGAACATTGGAACAGCTCCTGTGTTTGTTGTGTTCTTGGTTTGTTTGTCTAATCAGAAACATGCGGAAATCTGTGCTGATCATACGGATGCACGCCGGGGACCTCACCGACTGGCCCACCAGCTTCACAGGAAAGTAATAGATGTACAGTAAAGACAAGCGGCAGGAAGCAGTGGTGTTGATGTGCTGAATCGAGTAAAAGACTGCTGAAATGACCATATTTAGGTTCATAAGAGCAGAGATAATAATGCTGGCAGAGAAACTTGTCATCTGAGAGCTCGTGTGTCGAAGCTTACTTCAGGGAAGAGGATGAAAAGATTATGATTAATTCTTTACCAGCACAGAATCACAGTAGGGACAAGCAGGTCAAGAGTAGACGACGTGGGAACAGACTGGACGACAAAGGTTAGGTCGTGATCCAAACTCTCTCAGCACATTAAGACATATTCTTCAATTTCTTGGAAATAGCAGCAGTTTGCTCAGTACATCAACCCCTGCACACAACAAATGTGGTGTGAAGCACAGTTGGTAAAAATTGTTGGTCTTATTGACAAAAACACCAATATTATTTTTTGTTGATTGGAATTTGCTTATGTATTTTGAAAACCCAATCACAAATATATGTGAGAGAACATCTGTGTTGGATTCCAGTATGTATTTGTCTTTGTTGTCAAATTTATGGAAACCATAAAACCTAGTAAAAAATGGAAAAATGACTGTGAGCATCAGGTTTTATTTTAATTCTGTCCATTGTGCACTCGTAGGCTGGTCTGTGGACACGCTTCCATCTAAGATCATGCCCTGATAGGAGGCAGAGGGTTTGCGTCTCGAAGGACCTGGGGCTCAAGGGAGCCCTTTGTCCATCACTCCACGTACCTCTCGCTTCTGCCCGACTGCCCTCTACCAGGCCTGTGGAGTGTAGCGTGGACGACAGGCTGCTCTTCTGTCAAGGTTTTCAGAGGTTGATTTACTCCAGGGTTGCATCACAGGGTGTTGAGCCCAGGCAGGGGGCCCCTTGCAACCAAGGAGTTGGGACCAGAGAGTCATAAATTAGCCAAAGGCTTTGTTAGCCACTCACTCATGTGTCCCTGCCCTTCTGCCACACTTACCCTTTATCCCCACTGACTTGGCCTCTGTCCTCACTTAGCGTGATTAGAAGCAAACCCCACGCCGCGCCCAGGAGCAAGCACAGCCTCACGGTCCGTAGCGGCGAATGCATTAAGAACGACAACAAGGAGGCTTAACCAGCAGCCACATCGTCCCAGTCTCAAAGCCAATGCCAGTACTTACAATCCTAGAAAAATAAAGAGTCATTTACAGATAAGTACCATTTCCAGTATACTTTTAATTAAATCCCCCACATGATGCAATTGCCACTGACTAACCCCTTTTTATTTAGCTGCTGAGATGAAAGGATGATGAGAGCTGACCAAGAAAACAGAAGTGGATTATCTGATCTTCACTGGACCAATTCAAACATACTGATGTAGCATTTCCAGCCACACAAAGGCCTCATGTGTGAGGAGCAGTGACTAATCTTGTAAATCAACCAGTCCATTAGAGGAGTATATAAAGTATCTAAATCCTTTGTATAGAAGTTTAAATCCTGCTTCAGGACTGACTTACTTGGGTTGATAATGACTATTCTCAGTCACCTTGATGTAAAGTACTCTCTCTGTCACTATGTTCCAGCTCCTAGACTTTAAAATGACTTGGCAAACGTCCTGCACATCGGGCTCTCATTAGAAATGTTTGTCTCCCACCAGTAGATAATAAAGAAGCCTGATTTAGCTGGGTAAGCATAAAGTCTACTCCGTCAAGACTGAGAAGAACTGAGGATGTGACCATGATGTGACCCTGCGTTGTAGAGTCTGAGGCAACTGGACACGTCTTGCCAGGATTGTACAAGACTCTCGCAAAGCAGATTTATGGATATACACGAAAGGAACACACAGATAAATGAGGAGTATTCCTGGGAAAGTCAAAGTCCAACTCTGGAATAGATAAAGTGCCATGCCTGGAAGCCAAGAGTCTATTAGCCGCTATGCAACCCAATCTTATATCAGCTCTGGGCCATGAAATCAGCAAAGGAGCTATATCAGAGAGCGAAAAAAAGAAAGCTCTGTGTGTGTTACAGGTCATCAGGGAGCATTGAGAACAGAAAGGGAATGAACAAAATATAGAAAGTGGAAAATGCCTACTTTTCTTATTGTGCCTTTGTGGGTCCTCTTTCCTCCACCACATCCTCTCTATCCCACTTCGATACAAACAAGGGAGCAAACCATGGAAAATGCAGTTTGCTGTTGCTGCCAACAGTTTCCTCTTCCTGCCCTCATCCTCAAAAATCCTTCCTTCCTGACACACTTCGACGAAGTGGCAGCATCTACACTGTACGGTGGAAACTACAGATTAGCTTATTTCCCTTTTCATGACTGACAGCTTCTAACCTTGAGAATGATCTGCTTTAAGTAGATCCAACCTGATGGATCTGTACCCACCGTTGATTACCTGGTGTGTTCAGACAGTTGGAAGCTTTAGGTGCAGAGATATGATCCAAGCCCTAATTTGACATTTTCCCACACCAGCTGTGATCCGAACGTACAAACACGAGGGTCACTGCTAGAAAGCAAAGATGTGTTTTCCCCCAAAATGTCAAAACTATTACTTTAAATGATTGCACAGCATTGTTGACTCAACCCTTATTGTTGCCCAAAAGCAAAATAATCATCATAATTATTTGTCCTCTGTTGAGATTGATGGTGTTTGTTAGTTGTTTTTGTCACCTTTGTTATCTTAAATCTCTGTTTTGTGAGCACTGAACGTTCTCTTGTCAGACTTTGTGACTCCAGCAGCCATTTACCATGTGCCTGCATTCTAAGTTTAGTAGCAAAGGCTTAAGGTCGTGCCATTTTTATTGTCACTTTTCAGCGCGGTCGATTGAGTTTCCTGTGTCAGGGTATTTTTTATTGTCCAGAACAAGCTTTGCCTTGCTCTGTAATATCCTGCGGGGAGCCGTGTCGCTGGGTAATGGAGGTTTTGTTATCTTGCCACATGTTTGCGATGACCTGGGGTCTGTTCAGAGTGGACATGAGGGGGAAATCCTAGCAGAGAACAGCAATATGTGGAATACAGCAGAAACAGACGCATTAGGACAAACAAAAGCTGCAGCACATCTTCACGCAGCGCAAATTCTCAGAAGGCGGTGGCTTCATCTCTACTGTACAGTATGTGAAATTATCTCTGGACATCTTTCTCATGTCTGTTATTTTCATTATGTCTCCAGTCGCTTGTTTGCTTTTGATATTGAATAAAGCATTAACGTTTGTTTTGTTTTGCGTTGGCATGGGATGAGTCACATGTGTATGAACGTGGACTGAAAAAAGCAACAGGGCTGACATTGAAAAGAGGAAATGTTGGCATTTCACACAGCGCAGTCAGCATATTTCATTACAGATAAATGGTCTAATGTCATACAGATGTTCCTTTGGCACTGTGGCACAATCACGTTGAGAACGAGAGAAAACAAGCAGGAGCTCACCAAGCAAATGGTTTTAGAATATAAACACATATTAAAGTTTACAGTTACAGCCAATACGCTTTTAGAGATTTTATCCAGAAATTATAAAGCAATTATGAAAGTCTGACAACGATCAGATGTTCAAGTCTTAACGATCCCACATTGCATTTAACAAGCGTGGAAATGGTTGCAACACACAGTATCTTAACTGTCAGTGAAATGTATACATGACGTATGATCTGTGGATGATGATAAATAAACATTACTGCTATTTCCTAAACGCTCAATACATATGATGCATCTTCTGAAAGACTGTGCTCAGGTTGTAAAAGTCAGAGGCACTGCCAACAAAAGTGAGCTATTAGGAGAGAAAGCAGAAGAATTTGGTTCTATTTGTATTTTTTATTATTAGGGCCTGGTGTTGATGTGCAATGGTGGAATCTTTATCTTTCTGATAGCTAGAAAGGATGATGTAAACACTGTCTTATTTTCCATGTCTTCATTTGGGCATGTGCCAAGTAGGCAGAGGGTCCAAACCTAAAATCAGAACTCGCTCCAGCTCTTCTTTCTTTCGAAGACTCTTTGCTTAGTGATGTGACTGTTCCGCAAGCATAACCAAACGCTATCTGTTAAAGAACGAGCAGAAAGTCACTGCAGGAGCATAACGAGGTCTCACCTGCTCCTCAGCTCTAATGCCTACGTCTCAGGGAAATGTGTGTGAGCTGCTTTAACACAGCACTTGTTGTTTAGATGCAAAACTTCACTCACTATTTATCACTAGTTATTTATTCAAAACCAGTCCAAAAGACATGCAGTTGGGCTAAATAAATAGACAACTAGTTGTGTGTCTATATGCATGCGGCACAAGAAGCAGTAGAAAATGAATGAATGAAGTGAACAAAACCCCTGTGAAATGGGGAACACTTCTTTTTTCACTTAGATTTTTCTACAGACTGAATAAACATAAGCCAGGTCAGCTGTTTCCTGGTGTCAATGTGAGGGATAAACCTTCCGGAGCAATTAGGCTCAGTCCCCTCTGGGTTTCAATCTAGACCCATCGGTGATCATCTGGGCCCGTGAGCCCTAGAGGGTATGTGAACAACACTGGGAAGTATTGCATTAGTGCATTAAGTGACTTAAGACAAACACTTTCAAATGAAGAAAATGAAGAGCCGCTGGCGAGGGGAGATGTGGTCGTCTCATGAAGCAGAGATGCTGGAGTTATCCCACAGGTAAGATGAGCTGAAGAGGAAGAAGTCTCAGAACGTCCTATTAGTCCAATAAGATTAAGCCATTTTAGTTAACCAGTTTAACGACATTATGAAACTCGGACACTAGCACGGTTTGAAAAGCTGCAGAGATCTGTTTTGCATTTTTATCATTTTTAATAGACCCAATATATCAATGTGAATCAATGAATCCATGTGATAAGAAGGAATTTCCACCCTTGTGGATAAGCAGCACCGTCCTCTCCTCTCTTCCCGTGCCCATGTTGTTGACTCAGCTGGGGTCAGTCAAGTGCTGCTGTTAGAAAGGGCCTCTCATTTGTCCTGCTGTTATCCACCAACAGCTCCTAAACCCTTTTAAGCTCTTCTTTATTATCCTTAACACTTACTAGGGCCACACTCGACCTTCCTGTCGAGCGCTGTCCCTCAGGCTCCTGCCACGTCTCCCTTCAGCTTTCCTTTCTTTGTCTTCAGATTTTTTTTTTTGGTCTATCTTTATGTTTCAGTTGTAGAGTGTCTATGTTTTCAGAACCCCTCTGAGAGGTTAGAGGTCAGCTGGGTTTCAGCGTCCTACGCTGCCCAGTCTCCCTGAAGGTTTTGGAGTTCCTGAGCCTAAACATCTAAACATCCTCTCTAATGCCCGGCAGCTTGTATCAGGCCTCAAAACTCCAAATCATGTGTTGGTTTTTATTCTTCAGAAGCTTTTGATTTGACATAAAGCTGCTAAAACTACTTTTTGCAGTAGTTTTTTAATTTTCCAGTTGTTTTTTTCATTGCCGACATGATGCCCACCATAGTCTCACAGCCACATATTCTAGCTCCAGTCTCCAAACAGATTCAGTGAAAGTGGTGCAGTGGGTGTCTTCCTGTGAGATGGATGAAGTCTAAGGGAGCCATTTTGTGTCACCGTTTCAGGGTTTGTTTAGCAGGAGGACGTGGCTGTAACTGTAAAAATGTCACAAATTGGCACAAATGAGAAACAGACCTTCCCAAGTCAAACTGGTCTCACTCTGCTTCCTCTGTGTGACCCACAGTGGCAGCTGGTTATCACTTCAAACATCTGCCTCTTCAGGTGTCTTCACGTGATCACAGTTTGTATTTACCTCCATCAGCCAGTGGAACTAACCAGCAGTTCTCCTGGATGATAACCAGCAGCTGCAGGCGATGCTTTCTGATTTAAACTGTAGTGACTGGTAAGAAGCTCTGTCACTAAGAAAGACAAAATAAACAGCCCCCCCGTGGTTCCATCTGAAAACAGATCCTCTCTCCCTCCTGGAGCTAAAACAACAAACTTAATATCTGTTTGAGCAGATACTGTGCTTCCCCATCGTGCTCATCCTCTGGAGAAACAGCGAGTCCTGTTCCTGTGTTGCTCACCGTCATGGTGGCCTACATCCTACACTACACGAGGAGTTAACACAATACGAACAATCCACTTGTAATGTGCTTACAGCAGATGACAGCGCGTTTCACTTTGAAGGTGCACAGGTCATTTCCAGAGCCCTATAAACTTCAGTAATCTCTGTTTATTTTGATAGCTGGTTTTGATTTAGTTTACTCCCACTGTCTCTCTGCAGCTTAAGATGAGCATTTTAAACACAACATTAATTCAGCGCTATTTCTTTAGCAAGATTTACATGCCTGACAACCTTACATAACCTTAATCCTGCACTTATCCACGCAGATATTGTATAAACATGAAAGACAGCCAACTGAAAACAACGTTAACATCACATTTTCAACCACAGCACTTAACTTTCTGTTAACATTACCTCGCATTTTTATAAATGAGCATGCGTAGGCCTCACACAGCTGCTTTGTTTCTGCTTCTTGTCTGACTCTCGTGACAGATGAATTTATATATATAGATATATATAATTTTATAGTTTATAAATCTGCTACTTTTCCTCTCAGAGGAACATTGATGAACTTATTTCTAAAATGACAGCTGACACAAAAACACAACCTTCTTGTCTGAGGTAAAAAAAAATTCTTAAAACATGAGGAATGTCTGCAGGCTGCTCTTCTTCGTTGGTCCAGCTCAGTGGTGTAGTTGGAACCTCCCTCGGAGTTAGACTTCTACTTCTGCTTCATGAAAATCAAACAGTCCTCTTCTCTTCACCGTGGCCTAATCCTCTCTGCTTGCGGTGCTAGGTTTGAGTAGCGGTCGGTGCATCACTGTGAAGCAGCACACAAAGAACAAACAGTGAAGTATTTCCAGATCTCAGGGTCTGTGGTCGTCTGCAAAGACAAAGCTACTGGCCCACCGCTGTGTGTGTGTGTGTGGGTGGGTGGGTGCTGTGTATTTCCAGTACAAACAAAACCAAGACTAATTTTTTAAAGGTTTGCCAAATTTTGCCGTTTTCTGTTCTCCATTTCCAAAAACAAATTAATGTTTTTAATCACAACAACTCTTCTTCTTTAGTTTTCAACATGATATGCTGCGTGTTCTCGGACAGGCAGGGTAAATTTCCCATGTGCTGTCATTCAAAAACTGGAGATAAAGGCCAGACTATAAATGTTTTGGAGTCTAATCATCGTGAGCAGGAGACCAAACACATGGATAATGGAATTCAGTTTAAAGAGCACTGATAATGAAGCAATTTCACCATTTGTATTTCTCTAAATATTTACTCCAACCATACAGTTGGGTTACAGTCCTCATTTCCTCTGCTTATGCATACGTGTTCGTTTTCTTTGGCAGAGTCACATTTACACATAGGTCCAGAAGGAAATAATCCAAAAACAACTGAATAGACCCCAGAGGATTAATCCTGGTCCAAAGCTCCCTGCTATGCAACTAACACAAGACACACACGCATTTGTAGTGCAGTGACCATAAAAATATTGTGATGTATTTTCTCCTGCAACATATGTATTTTATGAATGAAATGCTAGAATTATGAAAATAGTAATAATTACTATTAAAATAAAACTGACCGGTGATACCACGTCTTTCTCTGATCCTTCACCTACGTCTCCTCTTCTGCTGAATTCCTGACGGGTCTGTTAATTGTTCCTCATCTGACTATCACTGTCTACAGTCTTTAGTTTAAGCTTTATTATGCTTATTACTGGACATTTTTATCCCTTGGTCAGCATCAGTTGCTTTTAACATGTAGCCTGAGAACTTTGATGCCTTCCTCTGAATTATGTGGGAAATGTCCCTGCTGGACACAAAACACTGGGAAAAATCCTCAACAGTCTGTTTTGGACTAAAGTTTCACTGGCTTCCACACGATTGACCTGAAATATACTAAAATATATATCAGAACTAATGGATTTATGAGTGAGACAGATCCAGAGAATGTCCAGGGAGTTGAGGTTTGACATGACGTGTCCCTCGTGAAATGACCCAAGTTTAGCTGAACATGTGTCTTTATTCTGTTTGCTGTTTCTCCATTTGTGCCATATACTATTTGGATTCACTTTCTCATTGATAAGCACTACAGAATATACGCCGAGAGCCAAAGTAATGAGTTTGTAAGGAATAGCACTGAAAGCAATTTCTCGGTCCATCCCAGGGGCTGGACGAGCCGGATCACATGAATGTAACCTTAAGCATTTTCTGGACTGCGGTGTAATTACTGAACAGGTCTGCAATAACTGCTTCAGTCTCTGGAGGTAAATTAACAGGCCTGAGAAGGTGTGAGATGCACTTTTACCCCAGAGGAAATTATTCACAATATAGCCACTCATCACACTCTCACACATATAAACACACACACGCAATATTTTTCATATACTCTTATGGAGCTGGGTTCTACTACTCTTCCGTCGCCTGAGTTGTTTGTTCAAGTGTTGCATTGGTTTAGTTTTTCGACCTCGCTTGGACACAGGACATCAATCTGTTCAGTTGTTCATAAACAACAAGTCTAAATTCTATTATGACAAATATTAAACTGCTCCTGCATCAGCATTATTGTGTTTCAAATTCATCCATAACACGTTGACAGCAATCATTTCCTTATTAGCGCTTGATGATTAGATGCAAGTAATAAAACCTGGCAGGGGGTCGGCTGCTTAAATGAACATTTGTGCTCTGAGCTAACCATTGACAGCGAGCGCAGAAATGAATGTCACAGCAAAGCCCTCAGCGGTCAAACTAGAGCAGGGAGATTTATCCACTGTGAAAGTGACAGGCCTTCTGAAGGTGGGAGGTTCGCTGTTGGCGTGAATGTGGACGTGTGGGTGTGTGTGTCAGGAAAGGGGGCTGTCGATGCTGACGCGATTGTTTGTGTAAGTGGCCTTGAAAAGCTGGCGGTGAGTTTATGAGAGACAGACACAACTGGCAGCTCTGGGATAGTTTGACAGAAACACAAACCATTTTGAGACAGCATTACTTCACTTCGCCGATAAAAGACAGAAGAATTGCAGACTTAACCCAAATTAGTTTGTTGGTTCAAAACAATATCATGCATATCTGCTCCAGCAGGCCTTCCAACCTAAATGACCACTTTCTTGTGAAGCGACTGCCCCGAACTGGTGAAATGATGGGAGCTTCTCCTATGCAGAGCTCAGCTTTCCTTTCTATTTCCAGATAACCAAACGCTGACTCCAGCTGTACTGCACCGTTCTCACACGAGTGGTATCAATCTTCTCATCAAGTTCGCCCTCAGCAAGAAAGCCAATCAGCAAACGCAACTGAAAAATAAACTGTTCCTTTATGCGACCGCCATAAACAAAAGCCAAGTGCTCCGCAAGCTCTTACTAGATTCATGTAACGCGACAATAACCCTGCTGATCTAAGCACCGCTTTTACTGATCGGCTCTGCTCTTGCTGCTGAATCTCCAAATGAGGGCAGCGCTGCAGGCTCTCACTTAAAAGAAAACACCCTCAATGCTGCAGCTTTTCCAGCTGTGAATGTGAATAACAGAGAGGATGGTGCATCATTTTCAATGCACATGCAAGTTTGAGACAATTCTAACTCTTGCTGCACGAGAACAAACACCTTCAGCTGAGTTCAGAGAGAGGGATTTGTGCTTTATTCAGATTTCCAGCTTGAAGAGTGTTTAGTGCACATTCTTGTGTGGGAACGTGTTGTACTCGTATTATGTGGGCATAAATCTGTCTGCGCAGTCACATTGTGTGGACTCACCTTCCTTTCGAAGGACAAAGTCTTTGACTTGAGAAGTGACATTAACCCAAACCATGTGTGTGTTAGAGACACAAACACACGAACCGGAAAGCAACCTCTAGACAAATAATCACAACAAACGTAAGGATGCATAGATCATACATTATGCAGGTTATAAAAGTATATTAGTCTCTTAAATGATTATTTATCCTGCTAAGTATGGTTTCCAGCTGTACATGTGTCACACGCTAAATTACATTGACACTGCTGTTGTTTGGTTCCTGTGCCAATGTACACAGACTTTATACACTGATTAATGTGTTTTTTATTATTACTGTTAAGGGGGAAGTCTTATACTGTACATCCTCACTGGAAAACTACATCCTGATTTGTGAGTTTTCATAAAGAGGCCAAAGGAAGAAAAATACTCCTCTGTAGATTTTTAAGCTGGGGGTGATGCCAGATCCGTCTTTGACGTGTCCAACTTGTTTTAGCTGGCGTGCACAGCCGTGCTGTAATACCAAGGTTCAGAGCTCATACACTTAACTCATTTTGGACTTTGATGAACTGTACAACCTGGCCTTGTCAGAAGAACACTCGCTGAAATTAACATGCTGAAAGAATTTGGTTTTGTGACTGGACTAAATTGAATTTGTGATAGTTGTCCCAATTTTTTTTATTATTCCTTAAAATAATCCCCAGTATTAACAGGCAGTAATCTGACTCGTCCTCAGAGCTGGAGCCGACAGCTGATGTACAAGATTTCCTCTATGTATCGTAAAATTGATACCAGATTGATAGAATTCCTTTGTGTCTGGCTATTAGAAAGCCTTTGTTCTTGTTTCTTTGATGTGTTTTATGTAAACTGCAGCAGACAACTGGTTTGTCTGAGAGGTTGCGCTGCCCTATAACAATAGATGTGATTCCAGTAAGGCTCCATTAGGTCAGCCAGCTGGATAGAAACTGCATCGTGCAGGCTGCAAGGTGGATCTATTCTCATGGTTACGCTTTACTTCACTCCGAAGCAGGTTGTGAAACGCCAGAGGGGAGCTGGATCGCTCCTGGATCACTATGATGTGAGGTCGTGTTCAGCTTGGATTGGTTGCACAGTGACGAGGATTTTGCTGAATGAGGGATGACAAAGGCCAAGAACTGAACGAAAGTGGAAATGATTTTTTGATTTTATGTTTATTAAACAGTCGAGTGTTGATCTGACCCAGCTTTGCTGTGAAGGCTGACTAAAACCCAACAGACCAACAACAAGCATCAAACCCTCTCTCTGATCACTGTATGAGTAGTATAGGTAAACAACATCATTCTGCCTCCTTCGCGTTGCTGACATTTAGCTACTGACGCTCAGACACAGTGATGCTTAAATGCTAACATCAGCCAACGTGCTCACGATGCCAATAATGTGCTGAGGTTGTGTGATGTTTTCCATATTAAGCTTTCAGGGTCTCAGCATACTGACATTTGCTTATAAATACAAACGTGTGTATAAATACACAAAGGAAATGCTCAAGCTGCGACCTGAGGAATCTGCTCTGGCTGAACAATCCCAGCAGCACAACACAGGCCTTCCACAAACCTGGGTGATATCCTGCAAAGTAAATCATGTTGTGTTTGTTTAAAGCTGCTAATATTTTTGCTTGTTTTCTGAGAAACTTGGCTGTTCTGGCTCGGCTCTTCTGAGTTACATCTCGCCTTCTGTTGCTGTTACTCCAGTGATAATGAGCCGTGCACATCAGCTCTGATCGTCACGTCAGCCCTGCTCCCTTAGGAACTACTGGAAAAAAGTCACCCAGCTAAGGAAAGCACAGAACTATATGAAAATCTATGTAGAATGAGTCAGACATCACTGAAGTTTGTTTGTAAAAATAGCGAACGTCAAACTATCTTCACACATCAACACCATTACCTACCTGATGAAATAAAGACAATGATGACAAGATGCTTGACAAAATATTTGGGGAACACTGTGGATCAGCATTTCACGTGTAAATTCTGTTTGTATTGTGGGTGAAAGGACCCTTTTTTGCTTTGTGACTTGAAATTGTAGTTGTTTTAGGATGATCTGTGTTGGTGAGTGCTAGTAGACATGGGACCTCCCTGTCTGTCACATCTGGACAGCGTGCGCAGGCTGTGAGTCACTGCAACCCAACAGAAGGGTCCCTATCGACCTCACGGTAGAAATGCATCTCTGTGGTGCTGGGTAGAAGTACGGTTCATCTGTCTCAGCTCGAGATAATGAAGTAATTGTTTCTTTTTTCTTATGGTTAGTTACATCCCTCACGGTCTTTTTTCTTACTCTCTGTCTCCATATGGGACGACATTAAACGTACAGTCATGGAGACGCCCTGGATAGATCAACGTCTAAGGGATGTGGGTGATAATCCTGAAAGGAATGAAGCTGAAGGAAACACAGTATGTGATGTGTGGGTGAGGTTTAAATTTGGTGGTGCTCCGGCTTCTCTGGGCCCCGCAGACCGAGGCCTCCTACGGCCTCCTGAATGTGCGCCTCCTTTGTGTCTCCGCAGACAAACACAGTTCACTGCGTTTCTCCTCGGCTTGAAGGAATCGGCTTCGTGGCTGGTGTTTTTGAGGCTGGGGAAGGCGCCGCGTTCCTGCTGCCGCTGTGGATGTGTGTGTGTCTCGTTCAAACATCTGTGTGGAGATGGATGGTGTTGGGACTCATAACCTTGGCAATATTAGCACATGAAAGGCAGAGAGGCTGCAGGAGGGCTATTTTAAATGCTCATAGGGGCCCCTCTATTAGCCTCCCATTCACTCGCTAACAGACACACACAAGCCAGTTATTACACACTGCGTGTTGGTCACTTTCAACATCCGTCGCACTGACTAACTCCTCCGAAACATTCGGCTGACTAATTTTGTCATAATTGTGATTAATGTTCTTGTGGGTCACTGGCGGTGTTAAAGCAATTAACAACGCTCAGCCCCCCTCTGCACAATCAGCAAGTCATTTACAAATCATTACTTGAGATTTTTCTGAGTATGAGTGTGTATTAGTGGAAATGTGCCACGGGTCATGTGATTTAAGAACAGCTATGACTCTGCTAATGTTTCCCTTGGCGAGCGTGATTGTGGCGGACCCGATGCCCCAGGGTGGTGGCCTGGTTTGGGACGAGGGGGTAAATAACAACAGAAGAGGGAAGCAGGAGGGGAGCTCGGCTTGAGAGAGAGCAGAAGCTGTGGGTCTACACAATCCAGACACATTTATCCATCTCTCAGAGAATTAAAGTATTGTTGAAGAAAATGTCTGGTTTCTTCTCTGTGTGCTGCACGAATTCCTCAGTGAGAAATGAGAAATGCTAAATAATCGTTTGTCAGATTGCTGGACACCTACCAACTGCAGATGAAAGCTCAGTCTGTCATATGTTCAGAAGATGCAAATGCAAAATGCACTATACATTATCATCTGCCTGCAAGTTTGTCTTCTCCAGTTCAGACAAACCTTTGCAAAAAAGGTTAGTGTCTGCCCTGCATCAGCTCACCTCTGTTCACACATGAAACCAAAAGCATCTTTAGTGGAGGACTCGTTCACTGCCTCTTTTTTCTAGACACAAACTCAGTTCTACAAGTGCTAATAAACAGCTCGTCCCAAAGCTCAGTGGAACAAAACACATTCGTCATTTCACTAACTTTTTTTCTCCTGTCTGGGTGAAGGCCATCAAGAAGGTACGGACATCAGAGAGCAGTGTCACAAACCGTAGGCAAACATAATCAATAAACCACAAAGTGGCGCAGATCTCATCCTGCCAGGTCACGTCTGATAGTTTTCATTCGCCTCAAAGAGGCTGTTGTTTTACTTTTCCATAGTTAAACCTCAGTATAAGGGGAGTGTCAGAGTTTTGACCACCTAATAAGCTCTGCGGGACGTTTTTCACGATTCCTTGACATTTGGAGTGAACTGTTCAACTGCCAGCTTGGCAGGAGGCAACACAAAAATAAAACGCACTTAACAGTCTTGGAGGAGCGTTAGGAAGTGATATCACACACGCATAGATCTGCATACTCACACAAACACGCGTACACACCCGGAGACAACACAACCAGACCCTAGGTTAACTTTGCCACCTTGTCGTGGAGACTGGGACCGACCAGGACCTTCTTGACGAGGCTTTCTGTGACCCTTCTCACACACGCCTGCACACATTCATGCTAACATTTTTGTAATTTCTTACTCAGCTTTCTATGATGAATAACCACGACGTGGATTTTCACTGGCTGCACATCTGGCAGCCCTTACAACTCAAGATGGAGGGAACAAGTACAGGAAGTTAAATGAACACATGCATTTCCACTGCCCCTTTGTCCCGATTGTGTGTCATTCCTTTCATTTCACATGACAAATCTTTATTCATCTGTCAAGGTGTCAGAGTTTCATCTGATATTGTGGCTGAACTCTAAACCCCAGTTTTGAAGGCAGCGCTGAATATGAATTTCATATGTCTCTCCCTGTCTCGTACAATGTCGCTTGTAGAGCTCATATGCTGCTGAACAGGTTTCCGGGCCAAAAACTCCTTCTGAATCTTTCACAATATAATAAAAACCTGGTCTTACAACACATTTCTATTCACTTTTAATCTTCGTTCTACCAGAGAAAAATTCACTTCCAGAGAAAAAGCACAGGCGAGATCTCAGTGCTTGCGTGTGACGCTGGTAAGTGTGTGATGACACGTTGGGATGAGCAGCTCGACTTATTCAGGATTAGTGACCAGTTTCTCAGGTACCAGCATGGCAGTGAGAAAGATCAGTCATCAAATCTGCCAATAATCCATTTAGTTAAAGTGATGTGCATATGTATCTGTGTTAACATATCAGTTGTCTGTGGAGATTCTCATTCATCCAGGTGAAGTTGTCTGAAAGTTGAGTCTTGGCAACTGGACAAAGATTTCGTAGAAACGTTTCCAGTTTTCCAAACCACCTTTCCAGTTGCCATGACTCAACTTTCAGACATATCAGTTGTGTTAGTTCTTCTGGTTCTCAGACATAACACATTTTATATGAAGGCCCTCGTTTTACAAGCAATATGGAATTTTTTCTTCTTAATTTTTTTCCTCTTTGTCCATTTACATGCATATTTAATAAGCACATAAAATATAAATGCACCTCAGGCTTTGTGGCACCAGTCACACCACCTGCATAGTTTAAATGGTGGGCGCTGGCAGTGATCCCAAAAACATAAATGAGTTGTTGAACTGTTGCAAACAGCTGCTTTTCATTAGCAAACATCATATTTGTATATGCTCCTGTGCAAACCTTAAAGAGCACATACGATAAGCAAGTCATACTGTAGATAACAGAAGACGGATGACATGTCTTAGAAAGTTTAATTACAATATTCTCAGTGAACAAATGATTTATAAATGATTTACTGTGAGAACAAACACTCAGCTCTCAAAGATGTGATTTATCTGTTTGACATGATACAAAAAAGCTGCCTCATTTTCACATTAGTGGAGAAAACACTGCTTGTTGGTACCTGCAGGCTCCTGCAGCAATATGCAGTGTCACAATTTAACACAGTGAATAGCCGAAGCTCAGTCTGCTGGTAAATCGATTGGCTTTGTTTTTGTCAAATGTGCTTCTGTCACGGTTAACGTGCTGGGAACTACGACTCACGTTTATCTCTCCCTCCCTGAGTTTCAGCCAGTGGACCACTCTCATCACATGTACTACCGTGCTCCGCCTCATGTAATGGCCTTGGAGGGAAGTTAAAAGTTCATGCCTTTAAGCTCTAATGTTTTCCTAATGGTCGCTTGTTGAGTTAATAGTTAAATAACCGGCAGGATTATTGTCCTTGCCTTTTATTTGCCCTTGTGAGTAAAGCTGAACACATGTTCCTACATCAAAGCCTCAGATTGACCTCCTGACCAACTGTTACAGTAAGATTACACCAGCTGTGAGTTGGCCCGGGAATCACTTTCTTTACACTGGATATATAAATGCTAAGAGTGACCTGTGTGAGCTCCAGTAGGTGTGTATATTTATGATGAAAAGATGGGACACATAGGCAGGCGTATATCAAATTATTACCATGATGCTCTTGCAATAAAACGCTGGCTTATTGGCCCAGTTGTGAAAGTACAGCTTCATTGAAATGTTTGGATTTAATATATAAATGCATAAAAGGGTACAAAAATAAAACATTTGTATAATATTAATTTTACATATGACAAAGTGATGAGTACATGTTTCAACAGTTAAATGCAACTAAACATTCATTGATCATAAAGAACAGATGTAAAAAAAAAACACGATTAACAAAGTATTAGGACTAAAATTAGACATGATTTATCAGATTTAGTACGTGATATTGTTGGATACATCAGATATAAAGTGCATTGCTATCTGCATGAGTTCGGCAGTCACATCGACGTACATCTACGTGCAGCCAGTAATACTCTAGAACTTAACAACTGTTATATAAGTTGTTGTGCCCCCTTCCCAGAAACGTTTGTTCACACCAGTCAGAGTCCAGCAAACATTAATGGCTGACTCTGACTTGTTTTCATCGTCTCTTGTTCACCCACGCAGCTTTATGACGCCAGTAAATACTGACTTATTGGTTGCTCAGTTAAAACTGTTGTGGGGCGCAGATGTTCAGCTTGTCTTTAGAAATGAAAAAAAACACACAGCATCAGTCATGTCGAGTAACAAAGGATCGAGTAATCACAGCCTCAGGAAACGCTCAAGCTCCATTGGAATCTTAATTTTCAACAGAAAAAACATGATTATTGCCGTTTTACTGGAATCGTTCATCTCATATTCAGTCTGGGCCTAGCTGGCACACACTGAAATTTCGCTGTGCCAATTAACTTGAAACATGAAATACAACTTGGAGAGCTCTGGAAGCGAAACTCCTCATCACTTTGTACAATTTAAAACCAGAGACAGTAAGGAAAGCCAGGCCTGATGTTTATGATGAAATCTCTTTGTCCCTGGCTCCGCAGACCACAGAGACGTCTTGCAGGTGGGATTTTGATCCATGTTTGTCATGGAGAAGCAACACAGCCCTCGAACACTTTGACCCTGAGGCTGATCATTTCTAAATGACAAGAGACGCCAGAGCAACAAGAAAACCTCCAAAAATAGCTCTTCACTGATGAAGTCCATTAACAAAAATGTATATACAATATAGTTAGAAAAACATACACGTTAAGATATAATTGCACTTTACACTAGTAACATCTATGACGACTAAAAAGGGTGAGAGTGGTGGGAGTGGTGACGGCGATGGGGCTGCTGGGTGTTCATGGTAAAGGGTTGTAGGCTCGTTCCATGCAGAAGGCTGCAGCACGGCAGCCCCAGTAAGTGCTGTACAACATACCAGATGATCTCATATCACGCTATGCATCGATGATGATGATGACGACGATGCCGGTCCAAATCCTCAGTGATGGATCAAGAGGATGTCCGTGGGACTTCTTAGTTTAGTTTAGCCTGTTTCATCCTGCAAAGGGAAAGGGAAGCGTGAGAACAAAATTCAATGCCACAGTCGCACAATGTCAACGTTGGCAGAGTGACAAAAATAAAAATGTGCATCACGCCCGAACGGGACAAATGCTTGGCTGTTAACCTGAATCTAGTAAACACCATTCAGCTTGTCTGGCTGCCAGAGTTCAGGTCCAACAGTCTCAAATAAATTCTGCTACTTTAAGTTTATGAAGCCAAAATATTTTACGACCTGTAACTGAGATCTCAATATATTAACTATTAAAGTTGATTTTATTTAGCATTGACTTTTAGTTGCGCAATCGTCCCTGTTTGGTTCTCTCTCTTCTTCGTTTTTCTAACTTTGTTGTGGTCTGATTCAGCTGCTGTTTCCATCCCTGCTGCAAAAAAACTGACTTTAGTACAATCACAGATGTAAACATCCATTTGCAGTCTGATGCGCACACACCACCGTCCAACGGCCTAAACGCTTACACATGGGTGGGAAGTTGAGTTATTGACGTTGGAGCGCGCTGTGACGTTGAGACACACTCCCACTATGACAAAAAGGGTTAATCACCGTTTTGTTTATTCGCCTAAAGAGGAGCCTACTGCACAAGTAACAACCGTACGTTTCCACGCATTTTCAACAAGACGGCCCCTCCTCCCAATTGTCTGAATGTGTAATTGGAAACACATTAGGTCTGATCCATAGTAAATGACCACCATCTACTCTATACAGCGGCTGTTTTGTTATGCAGGCGGCTCTTCACACCTCCATCATTCAGGTGCTTCATCGTTGAGTCAGACTGTCTGACTGCAGGATCGTAGGTGATTTCAACCCTGTGTGTTTAGCTCAACAGTGTCACATCCGGTCGCTGAGGTTTGGCTCTATTCTTAGAAATGGATGCATCTTAACTGCATTCACAGACTTTGTTCTTTTATGAACGCTGTTGACCAAAGATGAACCGTTCAGAGCAGTTTCAACATGGTTTTGTGTATTAACCTACGTCAAGCCCACGCGGGCTTTGTGAATGTGGAATCAGTCTGTCCTCCCACTTGGTCGTGTACCAGCATGTCTTGGGTTCGGGCTCCAAAATAAATTGGGCAATTACAAGCTATTACACTCACAATGGTCTGCTGATAGGTGCATGTTTACATTGTGCAGTGCTCACTTTGAATTTCTATAGAGTGGAAGTGATCTTTAAACACTCCAAGTTAAGGTAAAGGCTAACAACAACTGGCAGCAGACGACAGAACCGAAGCAGCCGCACTGGCCTCTACTTACTTTTTGATGGCGTTCAGTATGTACTGCTGCAGCCACCGGATCTCCGGGTTCACGCACACTTCTTTGTTTGACTTCAGCTTGGCACTGGTCAGAAAAAAAGCAGACTTAGGTAAATACAGGCTTTACATTAGATAGTCACGAAAGTGTGAAATATGCAAAGTCAGTGGCAATTGGTATGTTAACACTTTGTTATCAAACCAACAGGATTAACGCTGCCCTGTCGGTTTGGCACATGTGGAGAGCACGGTCACGGGGGGTCTCTCTCTGGGCATGTTTATCTTGCTGCTGTAGATATGTTTTTAAAGAAAATGCAAAATACCACACAACTCAAGTTTAATGAGTTACTGTTTACTGATTATGATACTGAGTGCACGAGAAATTGAGGAGCCAAATACGTTGCTGCTTGCCGCTTTCTAAATTCAGCATTACCCTGTGGTTATTTACAGAACAGGTCAACAGTGGCTCGTATGTCCGTATGCTGAACATCATGCGTCCTGCACTTCCCATTCCTGCTGATTTATTTTCCCACGTTTAACATCGAACTGTTTGTTCCTCTCTGCTGCACACTTACGTCAGCAAATTCTCTCCACACGAACCGTCACAGTAAATGAGATCAAACCTAAAGGCTGTGATAAAAACCCAATTACAACACCCACAATTATCGCTTTGCTTTTGGAAACACGAAACTGTGGCCAATTTCTCCTTCCTTTTCATTTTCATTCATGCTCAGGCAGAGCACTTCCTGTGAATATGTCAGGAAGCCTGTGGTAACAACGTTGTGCCCTTGTGGATGTGTGTGAAAGCGAATGACAGAGGGGCGTGGGTGTACACATGCATGCACAAATCCTTTCTCCGGCCCGTCACCTCCTGAAGATTGATGGTGAGAAATGTCCAACAAGGTGCAAACACCTCTAATGATTTTTAAGCCGAGAAAACCTTCACGTGTGCGTTTGCGTGAGTGCCGGCATTACAACGGTACTCACATCACTTGGAAGGGGCAGTTAGGCGTCTGGATGAACCGGAGCTCTCGAATGTAGCCCCGTGGGAGGTTGTTGACTGTCGAGCGGCAGTAGCATCTCTCCACCAGGCTGAGAGGCTTCGCTGAGAAAGAAGAGAACAGATAAGTATCCGCTTACACATTAACAGCAAAGCATGTGCGACAAGAGCAATCAACCAAAAGTAATGACCTTGAAACATGGATCCTGATGAACGTACATTTGTTGCAATCCATAAAATAATAAATGAAAATAAATAAATGAAACAAATACAACGTATGCGCTGAAAACACCTCTTTGATGTTCATGCTGAGCAGCTGCAGATCTCTAGTCATATTTGAAAAACGATTAATCATCATTTAAGACTGTTTTTCCCCTTTACGAGGTATTTCATGTATATCAGAACATCTACACCAAAGCGTTTTCAGTCGTCCTGTGTGCTGGGTGGTCCTTAATCACGGAGGTGCGTCCGATTTCAGGTTTTAGCGCACAAGCTTTTCATGAGGAGTGTAGAAAAATAAACATCTTTTGTTTTTGTGTAAGAGAAATGCTTCACGTCTCAATTAAACGTTAAAACGTATTAGATCCTGAATGATTAAAAAGTTTTTAAAAAAAATGAGTAAAGTGAGATAAGCGATAAGAGAAACTGTGAGTCACACACAAACAGATGGCAAGAAGATCAGCTATGGATTAATGTATATGTTAATTGGTTTAACACCTGATCTCAACATATTTCCATGATAAAAGACAAAACGTCGCCAAGTTGGATAAATAAAATTATCACAAGTGCCTCTGACATGTTCTTATAACCGCCTCACTCGCGCGTAATTAAAGGAAAACAAAGAGAAGCGCAAATACACACGTTGCCCCGACGGAGAAAGAACCACATGTGCAGCCTGTTGGTGCTTTACGCGCGGCAATGAAAGTTTTTTGTACCTCTTGAGAACAGACAGATTAACAGATGTGGGATTAAAATCATTGCTTACCTAAATTAAAAATAATTATGTTTAGTAAATTTTAATAAATATAAAACAAACGAGTAACCTAAGAAGCACCCGAACTTCTATTTTTTAGAGTTTGGCATAAATTGTGAGACATTTTTACATCTTTGTGTCTAACATTAAAACCAAATCTAGAATGAAAATGAAAATATTTTTAAAATCACTGTCTAAATTGTGACAAAAAGACAGAGACAAAATCAAATAGTCCATGCAGGTTTAAATACTCAGTAGACATCCTTTAATAAGTAACCTGCGCAATGCATCTTATTTTTACTATGCCTGCTAAAACAGCCCGTAGAAGAGGGAAACAAATCAATAAACCTAAACAGTCCCCTACCTTGAGATGGAGGCGCATATATCGCCACCATGAGCGCAGTCACGGCTGCCAACAGCTTCACATCCATTCTGCTTTAATGCCGCGGAGATTTGATGCTGCTCAGAGGAAAGTCCAGAGGAGCTGCGACACACGGGATCGTGGCGGGGTGTTAAATTACGCACCAGTGTCAAGCTTGTCAGATACACACAACACTTCCGGTCACAGATAGCAAAATAAAACCCACCGGAGACATAGTACTAATACATGTGTAGCAATATATAAAGTAATAAACTATAACCATCCACATTGCAGAATGGTTATGGATCATACTAAGATACCTTGACTCACCGACGTTTTTTGTAACATTTAATGGCGTACTTTTATTTTGTATGAGGAAATGCTTTGGTATCCTTTTCCCTCTCAGGTGTGATTGGCAGGTCAGGACACTGGCAACAAACCACCACGACCCACACGCACGCACACCCTTCACCTTTTATCATGTGTGTGAAAGCTCACACCTAAAGCTATGACTTGTCATGGTGAGTGTGTTCACGTGTTCTGTGACTTTTCGTATTGTGATTTTTTCACGAGAAGCATTTCATTTGGTTTATTTGCTAATAAATTCCCACCAGCGGGGAAATACTGCGTTCAGTACATTTCCTGCTTAACACAGTTGTGACGCTGCTGCTGAGGCTATAAACGGAAACAGCAGGCGTTTTTGTACATGTGTTTGTTTTTTGTCATGGTTTGTCTTCTCTGGGACGCTGCCCCAAATTAATTAAAAGCTGAAAGTGTAACTGGAGACTCGGACATGGGCGTAAAGTGTTGTGTTACACTACTGGCTTCAGAAAATAGACAAGAGCCATGTAGACAACGCACACAGACACACTCACACATACATCGCCGACTATGTTTTGGGAGGAGTAAAACTCAGTTTAAGTGAATCCTTAAACTCTGCGTTTGTCCAGGTTGTTGAAAGTTTCTAGCCTGTACGTCGTTGTTGCATTCAGGGGTATTATCGTCGTGTTTAACAGGAGGCAGATGTGAAGTCAACCTCCAGACATTTGGCTTTCATCTCCTGTAGCACCCCAGTGTTCATGTGCTTATGTGAGCATTATAGACGTGTGTGCGCGTGTCCAGAAGCTTATTCCTACATCAAACTGGAATGAAAACACAAATGAGCCACTAAAGCTGTATGTGCAGCCTGAGGACACGTTTTTGCTGCATTTCTTGTCCTAAATCATTAGGCAGCATGAGTAATGGGCAGAACTGGATGGTCCTATACGTTTTATAATTTTGCCTTTGCTGGAGACATGCTGTCATTACACTGCTATGGGAAAGTGGACCACCTGCAGCAGACTATGATGAAAATGAGCGAGGAAGAGAAAAGGGTATAGTTCAAGGACACTGTTTATTTAATGTGTTAGTATTTTGTAGTTCCGATCTTCTATCCAAATGTCCTGTGGACAACAGTCTGTGACATGGATCAAACATTAATTCATGCACATACAAGTTGTTATAATTATGTGCTTTCCCAACATGCACTGTCTAATTTGCAAATCTATGTGTGTTTATCTTTTTTGTTTGTCTGCAGCATGTGGCTCCATATGGTGCAGCCCGTCTGCGTTCTGCATCTCTAACTGTTATTATAAACGATACCATGGTGACCAGACAGACAGGAGAAGATGCACAGACGGCAGAATCGGCTGACAGCTGAATGGACACATATTGACTTCTCTCACAGGCCACAAAGGCTAACTTCTCAAGTGTGTGTGAGAGAGAGAGACAACCTGAGAAAGAAAACACAGGAGAGCTCACGATGAAACCAACAGCTTCGAGTGCTTTCTCTTGCAGTAAAAGGTGACTTCAGAGGGTTGCAGGTCAAAGTGCGCGGATCTGAACAGCTTATCAGCCTGTTCCCTCTCTCACAAACACGACAATACAATACACATTTCACGTTCACTTCTAGATTCCTTTCCAAACCTGTGTGAGCCTGCACATGGTCGGTTTATAGCACAAAGGCAAATGGAAGTCATTTATTTCTGACGCACACACACATACGATAGGGGCCATTCTCTGACATGTCAAGGGAGAAAAGTGAGAGCACATCCAAGTGTTTCGACATTTCTGCCACAGTCAGTGAGATTGACTTTCTGTGCTGAGGTGAATGGACTGCAGTGGGGTGGTTACATAAGCAGACTTGGCAGCACATTGTCTTTCTCAATTGTTTCATTCTTTCTTGCGTTAACAAGTTTGCAGCCGAAACATTCCCACAGTAAAACAGTTCTTTTCTCATTGCCCGGAATTGTTCATATAAATATATTAGTATTTTCTTCAAAGTGAAAGTGAAAGTGTTGACATGCTGACACTTTGGGGTGTTTTGGGGTCAGACTTTAATAAATACGCTTGCTTGCACGATATCTTTCTGCTGGAGTGGGGGACACACACAATATGCTGCCGCTGTTGTGTTTTACTCACACCTGTGCCGCGTCGAGTAATTCTGAGTTGCGGTGTGGTGCCCCGCAGGCCATCTGTCTCTTTTGGGAGGTCTCACAGCAGGGGTCTCTCTTTTGCTCTCTATAGTACATGAGTATTTTTTACTGCGCTCTCAAAGAACATGGTGAATGCTTTTTGACTGCACGTGTAAATCATGTCGGGGTTTTCTACGTAGCCTCAGAGGTAGAGCAGGTGTAGAGGAGGAACCATGAACTTTAATCAATTGTCGTTTGCTTTCTATATTCCTGTCTCTTACATTTCCAACCAAAAACCAAAAGAAGATCATAAATAATTCAACAATGCGGTTAGATTATTATGTTTTTCTCTATGTTTTGTACATTTGTGTGCTTCTCATCATCATTATCATCATCATCACACTTTTACAAAGCTGTTTCATTTAAACATCTTAAAAACAGTTTTGCTCTATATTGCAGTGAATCTGTGAGCTGTCAATGATCAGTTAGAAAGAAACACGGACCTGTCACATGCCAATCGATTGTAAAACATTCCTCAGCTGCTATTCATCTTTAAAGAGAGACCACGTGAGCCGGGGGCTGCAGGAGTACGGCTGGCTGAGCGTATTATAGTGCAGTGGCCAGTTTCCATAGATCAGACTGTTTTTTGAGAACATACAGGCAACTGGTCCCAGTGGGGTTTCTGCCACTGCTCCATTGAGGCTCTGAGAGGCTGAGGGCCTGCTGGCTGGGCCTTTGTCTGGTTTCCTCTCCGTCCTCCAGAGAGTCACGAGCCCAGGGCCTTCACAGTGCCATATGGACCTCCTCAATGGCCGGTTACAAAGTCTTTATCCATAGATGTTGAATCAAAGGGGAAACAATGACTTGGACAATGGCTTCATAATCACTTGTGGGTTTAAAAATCCTACAGATACAGCAGCTTTATAAAATTCCCAGTCTGATCAAACACGCAGGTCAAATATTATGACCCCAAAGCTTTTTAACCTGGTATTGTCTTCAACTTTCCTCACTGCCTGACTTTATTTTGTCAAGTTTGACTGATGGTGAACCACACAAAATCCTTGGTGCGTCACAATTCTGTCATCACATAAACGGTCTAATCAACTTTTTAATTTAACCGCATGATTTAAGATCCTGTTGCTTGTGCACAAAATGTTTTCACTGCAGGCAAAATGTTGGAGCTGGATGTCGTATTAATAACAAACAGAGTGACCGATCCCAGCTTGATAATCCCTGCAATACAATGAAATAAAGACCCGTTTCGCAAGTTCTGGCACTAAACGTTTTTCAATTCACAATAAACCATGAAGTTGGATTTTAAGCCAATTTCAGATGTGCTAGTTTTTATGGCTTCAGCTGTGATGTTGCGCCACAGTGGCCACAGGAACCACAGCTGGTGTGAGCGATAAGGTAGATGGTGGATCTCTAGAGTCTGACACCTGGCGTCGTCCGGCCACGGGAACAGAAACGGCTCAGTGCCTCTGTGATGATGACCAGAAGGAGGCCAGGAGCAACTCTGAGACGTGTTCATGTTAACACATCTGAATCTGCTTTTTACAGTCAAATTTGTGATATATTGCTGTCATGCAGTTCATTTTTTTGAAAATCGAAGGAATGTACTTGTGGTATATGATTCAGATTCCTTCCCCAAAATTCTTCACATAGGCTTTTCAAGGGGTCACTCAAATATGAGTCACTGAAATGAAGACTGAAGAATATTTTTGCAGTGGACCGGCTGGGTTCTGTTCTTTTAGGACAGTTTCTCAATGCAGAAGATGTCAGTGAACCCTGCCGTCGGGTACAAAGACGCGTTTGTCTGTGTGGTTGTTACTGTGTGGCAACTGTACATAAACACGTACTAAATACAGAGACAGATACACATATGCAAACACACTATTTCTCACAAGCAAAAACTCCTGCAGTTTATTTTGTCACTGAAACTGAAAACCACAATGCAAACAATATGCCTGAAGCTTTACTCTGAACCGCATGTTTAATCGCTGACAAAGACGTGGACACACAATCTGTCTCTCCATTATCCACCTTTTCTTTTTTCCAAACTAAGACCAGACTAGGTCTTAAACCTGAACCATTTATATGATAAAAAAAACTTGGCTGCAGGTTAAAAGGCACATGGAGGCTGTTATTATCATCATTCATTCATTAATGTGTGTCAAACAGCACAAGTGCACTGATTCTCTCTGTCACCAGTCTGGTCCGTGGCCATGCAGTGTTTATGTGCTTCATGAAAGACAGACAGTAAATGCCAGAAACAGTACAGAGACACAGACATAAATCAGCCTGTTGAGTTTAAAAAGTAAAGATTGCATTAGTTGCATGAGCTTTTTCTTTATGTGGTTCTTCAGGGCAAAGTTCTAGTAATAACAAAATAGCAAGATATACTTTTACCGAAATAGTTCCATAACCCATGAGTCACCAGTTCTTCAATCCCCACAGCACCGTGACTGTGATACATAATACAATAATTATAATATTGCATCACAATTCACTGCCGTAGACCATTGCAACGTAGCAGTGATGTCGTTTTACAGTAGGAGCCCATCTGATCCTCGGCCTCAGGCTCCCAGAGACATGTATTTACATCGTAGAATTTATATGAGCCACCCATCAACTTTAATGAGAGGACTGACGAAAGGGTTTTTTCTCCTGAAAAATGAAAACAACTGCAATTACATGAGCTAAAAATTCAGCCAAACCTCCAGACTGAAAACAATAACAGGAAAAGTTTAACATGCACCAAACCCAATTCAGTGTTTAGTTTAAGAATTTGCTAAATGCACTGGACGTATCAGGTTCCCTTGTCTAATCAGCTATTGTGGAATCATGGCACTTTCTCCCAGTTTAGCCACATCTTTCCTCTTGCTGTCCCCGTTTGGGACAACCCCAGGTCTTTCTATTCTCAGTCCTCTGCTGAGCTTTAACCTCACAGCTGCAGTCTCTTTACAGCTTTTCCATGCTCAGGACACTACATAAAACACTTGAAGAGCGTTTAAAGAAAGAGTTAAAGCTACAGCTGTCAATCAGAATGCGGGAGTGCTTTGACACCATTGTCACTTTTATGTACGTCCTTCGTACCTTGGGAGGCTGCAGTGGTAGCCGGCCGCAGATCTGCGCTTGAACACGGGTCTGAAGCTGCAATCAAAGTCCTATTAATCAGAACAAGGAAGCAGCACCAGCAGAGGAGCAAAGACAGAGTATCTTCTCCTCCCTCACATGGACAAATACAAGATATTGTTTCATGCTATTTATCTTCCGAGGCTCCTTTGAAGCAGTTCCCCAAGAGGGAACCGGGGGGGATTTTTCATGGAAGCGTAAATGAACTTGAATGGGGATTATGTGTACAGATCCTCTTGCATGTGCCTGAATGCACAGTGACGAGCATGTGTGTGCAGAGGCCTGGACGTATAAAAGGCATTTGTAAATACTTTCAGTATAAAATATTGTATTTGGCAGATTGTATGCGGTTGTGATTGTTCCTGGATAATTCTCAGTGTGTGTGTGCTACATGTGTTGACATGGCGGCTGGTGTGCCTGGGGTTATTTGCCTCTGTTCTTCTGCTATTCTTAATGGACCATGTGATCCCCGAGGCCTCCTGCAGGCCTGCTATCAGCAGCGTACATACGTCACCAACGTTCTCTGAGGAGCAACAGCGCTTGACAAATGAATGTGGGACAGAAAAAGAAAAAGGCTGGCAGAGGAGGGAGAAAACAGGAAGACAAGTCAATGACAGGTAAGGAAAGAAGAGAGGCGAGGAGAGGAGCAGATGATGTTGAGGAAAGACAACATAACCAGAGGTGAGGAAGAGAAATGAGCAGCCAGCTTAAGGTCTGTTTCCAGAGCTGGCTTTGATTAGGGACTATAAGCAAGCTCTGTTCCTCACTAACTCACAGCAGCATGGAGGTGTAGCTCAGAGCGCGCACTCTTTCTGGGATGTTGGACCATGTAGAGAGACTCAGAGACCCTCCCACTCTAAACTGAAAAGTATTAATATTTGCCATAGTTCAGCAACGTTTGATCTAGTATTGGGTGTTTGCACTGTGGGATTTATGGCCTTTACAGGTGTAAAATATATCTGGTAAGAAAAGTCTGTTTTACTGGGAAGCAAGGCCTCATCTGTTACAGATTGAAAAATGGCAGCGCTGCGGAAGGGAGAAATCATTATGAGAGTATAATTGTGAGCGCCTAAGAAATATTTACTTTGCATTCTGTCAGGGCAGCGTACTGTAGCTCCGTTGATGGCAGTGTTGGTCTCTTGGTTGATTCAGGTCTAGACAGAAATATTTCAATAACTCTTGGGCTATGATGGGTGAATTTTGACATTTAGACGTTGCGTTCCTGTGGCGCAAGCATATCCTGAACCGCTTGTCCTCGTGAGGGTGGCGGGGTGCTGGAGCCTGTCCCGGCTGACTTCGGGCAGGACGTGGGGGACACCATCAGTACGATGCATCACAGGGCCACATACAGACAGACGGCCAATCACACTCTTCTATTAACCTACTGTAGTCTATACTCCAATACGATAGCATCCTCTGAGGGCCTGCTGTCGAGCACCGCGCACGCAACAGAGATGTGACTTCACAGAAGAAAGCGAATTCACTCTGAGCGAGCATGAAAGTCTGGAGACGCCATGTTGAGCATAATGCTGCCTGTAAAATCACTGAGCATGACCAGTTTGGTGGTGGGTCAGTGATGGCCTGGGAAGGGCTGCTTCACATAGTTTAATGTGACTTTACTGCCACACAGGAAATAAAACACATTTCTAACGAGCAACCATACATCAACAGTGTTCTCTGAAATCCTTTTGTAGTGTTTCAATTAAATGTTTTCACTTTTTGCTTCATAGACAGAACCGCTTCATGTTTAGTCATTTCTGTGTTAAAATCACGAGTTAAAGGTTTGGTTAATATAGTGCACACTGCTATTCTAGTGTTGGGTGGTCTTTGAAGTAGACACATCCTTTCCATTCTCCCCACATGTGGTCTGATGGCGAACAAGCCTGACCACTTTTTTCATGCTTCAAGGTCACAGACCACTAACATGTCACACAGACTTTCTCAGCACACCTGCCTTGGGCAACACACCAGAGGATCAGTGCTCTGCTCCTATAGACAGATGTTGCCAAACATTGTGATGAAGTGTAACTGAAACCATTAAACTCTCACTGGGACCTAATTTGTTTCTGTCACAACCGGAATAACTATGGATTTAAATAGATTGGGAGGCCGCTGCACCGTTGTTGAGTGAAAACAGAAATAATGACTCTGAAGTTGTGGTGAAATGAGATCTGTTCATTCTGTACTTCACAAAACAAAAATGACAGATGAAAAATAGCCACATTTCTGCTTGTAACTCTCCAAACCCACAGTGAACTGTTTCCAAAAGCCCTGACGTCTTTGGTGCCCTGCCCCCTTTTTTTGTCAAACGACAATGATGGCCTATTTTTCACAAGGAGCGAGAAGCGGGACCAGTATAGAGAAGTTTACAAGGCTTAGCAGCTCATTTACAAGTTTACCAACTCTCCTCTCTTCTCTTCTCCTCATCCATCTTCTCCACACTGTTCTCCAGAAACAATGACTTCACGCTCCTGTCACGTCCTGTCGACCACACAGAGCAGTGAAGGGCTGTCACCGAAAATAAAGAAGAAAGTCCCATCTGTTTATGAAAGATATGCGACATTACTGATTCAGTTCAAATAAGGAATAAAAACCAATGAAAACAATCTGTTTTATTCTAATAGAGTAGAGGGTAAAAATGTGAATCCTTTTCAGATCATGCCAACAATAATGCAAATACTTTTCTTCTACACAAGAACCGGGTTCCTCCTGCTTTATGGCGGGACCTGATTCCACGGACATATTTCTCTGCTTCGTTGTGGTGACATCCATGTAGATATAAAATGATTTGGTTCAGAGACTCCGTTAGCCTTGAGGTGCACGTCCTATGAAACAAGCAGCATTTTACACGCAGACATGAAGAGAGAACAAAGCATAGTCCAGGCTGGTTTAGTGCCTGTTCGTGTTTATCACAGTGTCCAATCTGTTTAGCTGTGATTCTTACCATTTGTTAGTGATAATGCTCCACTTTGGCCTTTTTCAGCCGCAAACTAACTAAACAAAGAGAATAAGACTGTGCTTGTTTTTCTTTTTTGCATCTGCATTTGAAAACAGTCTGACAACGCTGACATGGACACCGAACTGAACAAACTGTGGCTAACATTTTATAAATGAAATTTATTTTTACAATGGTGTATATGGTTAATATAAACATTTCCTTGTAAGTATTTGTATTAGTGTGTGACAGAAAGCTCGGAGGCTCCCAGTGGACCTGAACAACGCTGTTAACCTCAGACGTCCCAGACAAAAGCGGCTTTGTTTCAGACAGCTGTATGCGCAGTGAAAGGTTAGGAGTTTCTCTCTTTTCTTTTTTGGGAACCAAGTCTTTCACTTCCTCGCTTTACAAATGCATGGATGTCATTAACAGGGAACGGAGACCATTCAAGAGGTGCATAATGGTCAAGAAGCTGCGATAATCTGCTGTTCAGATGTTGGCTGGCCGTTGAAATCGGAGCTGGCTTTGACTGGAACTGTATGTCTGTGTGGCAGCTATTCAGCCACTGTGGCTTCCACTGGAATCTCATTAAGGAGGGCAAGGAGAACAGAAGCCTGGAGACAAATCAATGCAACAAACCTGCTTTATTTCTGGTCATGACGCTCACTTCGGTTAAGCAAGAAACAAGGGATTCTGCATTTATTACGCGCTGAAGTACAGCACGTTTTCTGAATATACATGTACAACGTTGGAGGCGTAGGCTGCTTGGCTGTCATGCGAACGGGGGCTTGTCTAAACCTTCACTGGGCCATAATACTGTGAATCAGAGGTGACGGTGGAGCTTTACTACGAGGATCCCTGCAGTGAACACGCACACATTAAAACCAGACCTCCCCAACTTCCACTGCAGGCGTCCGCGCTCTGTCTTCGTCCAGGCTGTGGATGTGAAGACCAGTATTTGGTCGGCATTTGGTACAAGCTGCATTCAAACAGGATCGAAAGCACAGTTAACGCGCAGTAAATTATGGGTTAGAATTACGAGCTGAGATAAAACCCTGTGTGTTAATCTCCGTCTTTGATGCAGCTCCTGCTTCGCTCCTCACTGTCTCCTTCTCTTCCTCTGCTCGTGCTGAATCTCTGTTATCAGGTGAGATTGATTAGCGGGTCTGTGCTACGCTGTGACTTTGATAAGTGATGTCTTGTTCCCAGGGCTGCGCAGGGCAGCGCCAGGTGACCCTGTATTGGTTGTCTGCGGTCAGTCGGCCTGACCAGAGCTGAAGGCCATCAGGGGGCTTCTGGGAAGTTTAAGAAGGCTGATAACATGTGGGAACAGGCAGAGGAAGAAGGGGCGGGGGCGTCATTCTGTCACACGTGTAGCAGCTATTAGCGGGTTAAGAGGAGATAAGAGGAACAGTGTTCGAGCTGGCTCTGCAACCCTGTGTGTGACTGGTAATGAGAGGACGCAGACGAACCGTGGTTGCGTGGTTGAATGGCTTGTTGGCTGTACTGAGTCTGTTGTGGATTTTAAAACCAAACAAACAGGACGATTAAGGGATGTCTGCTGTTTGCTAAAGTGTGAGATGGTTACGCTTCCTAATCAGACACGAGTTATGCAAACGAGTCACCATGCGATGGGAAATTTGCCTGATGTCAAGATTTACATCACCCTCACGTCCCTCTGCTAAATAGCAAGATACAGCTATCAGTTAATTAGCTTAGCATAAAGAAAGCATCAGTCCAAAGGCAACAGAAAACACCTTGGGGCACCGCCGAAGCCTAAAAATCACTGTTGTATCTAGTTTACTTAAACCTCGTGGAAACACCAACCGCTGGCTGGAGTCACATGTTTAACAGACAGATGAATGGAATCAGTCTTCTCATCTAAAAGCCAGCAATAAATATATATATCAACATGTTAAATCATTCCTACGGACATTCTGAAAATAAATTAAGTTATCATTCCACAGAAAGTCCTTAGCATATAAAAGCTTCATTACCATATCTACATCTCTCTCATCTCGCTCCAGAAAATAAGCTGAATCCTTTATTCTGATTAGAAGTGAAGGCAGGACAGCTACCTCTGGAAGAGATTAGAGCTCTACTGGTTCCATGTCTGTGGTTGAGGCTCCACTTGGCCTTTTCTATCATCCTGATGTATTAGGTGTCCTCTCTCCATATTTTATTTCCAAAGGTTGAACCCTATCTGCATCAGCTTGTCTGTCAGTGTCTGCCACAAGGCTCTTGTATGAATTGAAAGTTATACTCCCCGTGGGCGAATCCTTCATATTTGCACAGCTGGTCAGGTTTGCATGGAAAGACATGGAAGTATTTGGACAACTACAACAATGTTAATTCGAAAGCTATTAACATTCTGCTTTGGTTCAGGTTGAAGAAGATATTCTCAACGCTTGACAAGCAAAGGGAGCAGCCACTGCTTTCTGCTGTGGAGACTTTCTTTACAGTTTCATGCATGAAAACGCAATGAAAACACAACCACCGCACACAAACCTCTTACGCTGCTTAGCAAAAAATGTAAGTTGAAAACTCTAGAGATTAAACATGTCGAGCTGTAAGTGAGACAGTACTGTTCTGTTACTGTGTTGTTATTGTGGCAGCTGTCATTATTTTTTCCTTTAATTGAATCTGTCTGGGGCTTAATGGGCTGATCCTGATAGATTAAACTGGTTTCCTGCCGCCCCAGCTCCCCCAAAACACTGGGCGAGCCCTGTAAAGACAGCTCAAGGCCATTTCATCCAGCCATAATCCAACATGTACTTTTGGATAAACACTATCAAATGCGGCTTTCACACTTCAGCCACGCGTCCACAGCTTAAGGCTGGTGGTTGAGCGGGCTTAGAAGGGCCAAGGCTCAGCCCATCTATGTATGATTTATGATGAGCTCCCAGGAGGAAATGCAGGAGCCTCCTCTTGTAACTATACTGCCAGTGTTAGTTTACAGCAAGCACTTGTGTCACATTAATTTCTAGTATGTAGCTTCTATGGAAACAAGTCCAGCCAGCTTGATACTATTACATTAAAATGACATCCAAAGCTACTGTTAATTCAAAACCAGATAAAGCTCATGTTTTGCCTTTTGATTCAGGAACATAAATGATCCGTCTTCCAATTACTGTGAATATCAGTATATATTGTATAAAGTGTGTCTGCTTTGTGTGTGTATCTTTGTGGAGCGAGAGATGTTCATTGTGGGTTTATCTGTCTGGCATTTGTTTAAGCTGTGGTCAGCCTCGTTTGGTGGGGTCCTGGGGGAAACAGCTCAAACACAGACTCAATTTGTGAAGCGAATCTGCACTTTTTCACCTAAAACAGAGTTGTTTGCCTCTCTGTGTGTTTGGTTTTTGTCAAGCATGAGTGATGGTCAACATCAAGGGTGCAAACGTTTGCTCGGCACATGAATAAACCAGCATTTTAAAGTTGAATAATTTTGAATAAGCACTTGGTAGTTTAGCATTATTACGCTTCTACTAGCTGAAGTGACTGCATTAACTCTGACATGTGTTCAAGGGTTTTGCCAAAAGCCCAATAAAACTATTATGAACCATTTTGTTGCTTTCTCAGCAGAAAAAGTAAAAACTGAACCACTAAGAAAGTCACACACTGTTTAAAAAGGTGACGTCCACAGCTCGTCGCTGGCGTCATGTGTTTGTGTTACGATGCCGATAAGTTTTTTTTGGGAAGGGGCGGTAGAAAAAACAGATCAGAAACATTAACTGTGCAGGAACCTCGGTGCATTTTAATCATTTCTTTGTTTTCTTCATATGTGACAGATGGTGTGATGCATGTAGTAATTACCACGTGTTTTCACAAGAGCAACCGTGACCTCTGCATCAGTTAGCGCAGGTCTGGCACATGTTGATGTGCGTTACGGAAAGATGGAGATTTATGTGTGTCTATATTTGTGCTTTTCAAAGTAAAGTAGGCTGCGGTGGAATGGCAGAAATCTGCTTTATTTATCCTTATAGACGTCAGTATCATCTTGGTGTTTGTATTATTACTTCATAGTGTATTATATAATATTCTAACTCACGTCAGCGCTGAGTCGTCATGTGAAGCATGTGATTGTCGACGGCAAACCTGCTGCGCTCATGTCACATCTTGTACGCGCCACTCGTTCATAGACTGTGCGCGGTCGCAAGAGGCCAAAGGTCAAAGGTCACGCCTTTAAGGATATATCACTGTGCGATCTCCATCAAAGAATGTTACCATGAAATCTAGACAAGGTGCGGTTTGAGGCATCACAAGGCAGCGAAACATTTTCTTGAGAGCGTGGTATGTGGAGATTGAATGAAGCGTATTGGATTTCTCTCAGGTCATGCAACACATTTCCTGTGCACGGCATGAACATCTTCAGAGATACGTTAAGATGTAGTTACAAAACAGCAACAAAACTCTGAAAAGTAGTGCATTACAAGTATGAATTATGCATTAAACCTTGGAGGTGTGTGTGATAGCTTAATGTGTTAGGGTTAGGGGTTAAGGTTATTATTACTCGTTTCATTTTGATAACCACACTTGCGTTGCCTCAGGTCATTCTTCACTGTACGTCTGGTAACAGCTGGGGTGTAAGTAGAACTTCAAACTGGCCTCTAGGCGTCTTTATTGCTCTTGGCTTTTAGTCAGGCTGACATGTAGTGGAGCAGATGCAGGGGTCAAGAGCTCTGTGGAGTCACTCTGTGGAATTCTGACCCTAAACCTGGAAAGAGCAGGTTGCAAAGCGGACAAACTATAAAGTCATCAGGTGTTCATGTCACAAACTGTTTCTAGATTTCTGGGAATGGGGAGTATTGAGGAGTGTATGTGTGTTTGTAGGTGTGTGTGTGGGGGGGGGGGGTGTGTGTGTGGGAGTGTGGGTGTGTGTGTGTGTGTGTGTGTAGGTGGTAGATAATAAAATTTGCAATTGCAGCAATGTTTTAGAGGCAAATCACAACTAGTGTCTGGATTAAAACCAGAACTGCTGTAATCAGAAATGAAAGAAGTGACTGAGGGAGCTGGAGGGAGCTGGAGGGTTGGAGTTACACATTGTAACAGAACAAACGTTTGGCTTTACTTTTGCTTTTGCTTTCAGGTAATGTCATCCACCCCTAGTGACTGACATAACCCACGTTGTAATTCCCAAAGGTCGCTACTACTCATGTTTTTGCTATGACAAAATGGTGTTTCTTTATATTTATTTAACCATTTGCACAGAGAAGAAGTTAAACCGTGTTTGGATGCAGTGTTTTGTTAAGGATAAACATTCATTTCATGCTGACTTTTTTGATTTAGACAAATGACCCTGAAAGAGACTCCTGGGATCTCACGCCTCCTCGTCACCACTTCCCGTAATACCTAAAATTGAAAGCTTTGCTTTTTAACAAATTGCAAAACCCTCAGCTTTATGAATCCCACTGACCTCAACATTAACCTTTCAATAGTCACTGGAATTGATCTTTTCCTCCTCCCACCTTCTGCGCCACACCTGCACTTTTACATTGGCGTATCCAATATTTGGGCCACTAACGTGTTTAAACCGATGCCCTTTTTACATGACCTCATGTTGCCAAAGCAGCTACTCTCAGCAAGGATGACCCGTGATGTCAGCATCACAAGGAGAGAGTCAAGCACTTTCAAACATCTTCCAACGCTGACGGCAAAGCGGCTTAGAAGGTTAAAAAGCAGCCATGACCCTTCTCTGCTGATGGAGCCTTTCTGTGTGGTCGAACAGGGTCACGGGTTCACAGAAGGTTAGGCTGCAGTGAAAGGAGACCAGTGTAGAGGCAGCACATCAATCTGACGCCAGAGCAAACCACGTCACTCTGGCACCCGTCACCAGCTCGACGGCCTGATTGCTCCTCTTCCTCAGCCACTCCTTGTTCTCGTCACCTTGAAGAGGTTCCAGCTCAGTGGTTGCATCAAGACTCATAAAAAAGCGTTAGAATCGGTCTGTTGTCACTCGCAGCTTGTTAGCACATCCAGCTATTTGACTGTTACAGAACATTCTTCCCGCTTGTCAGGAGTCTGATGTGATTTACTATGTGACAGGTGTTCACACAAATATGTTGCAGCCATTATTATCATAAAGTTTACTTTCAAGTCATTTTCTTACCCAGGAAAACCTTTTATTGACCCTTTTAAGACTGGGAATGCCAGAATAAACTGTTTTTGAATTTCTATCATCAAATCTGTCTGTTCTCATATCACAGTAGATGATTTCTTTTCTTACATAGTCATTTAAATTCATCTTTTGGGAATTAAAATATCGGCCAGCATTCAGTACCCTGAGAGCATTTATTCTAACTGCTGCCACATGATGTTTATCTTTTTTTTGTAATAATGGTAACAAATCTTTCTCGTGATGTTTGATTTCATTCTTGCTGCCTCACAAATTGAGCCAAAACATTAATGCAGTTCCCTCGACGTTAATCACGTTCCTTAAAAACTCAACCTCTTTTCCTGCCTCGCATGCATGACTGCGTAAATGTGCCCGTTTGCACGTATGCGTGAAGCATGACGCGTGTGCATTCAACCTGGGCATACTATCAGCCGGAGCGATCTTCCTGGCAGGCTGTCCTTGATTGAGGCGCGCTCGCATCAGTGCCACTGGGAAATCAGCTGCTGTTAGCAAAATGCAAAAAAACTGCATGGAAGCGTTTAACCAGGCTGCGGGACGACCCTCACCCTGACCACTGAACGGTCTCATAAACACAGCCACATGTACAGGACTGGGAGGATGATGAATTCCTGTTTGATATTCAGTATGAAGGCAGTAGGCTTGACTAATGACTGGGTGTTTATAATGTGACATAAAGTAAGACATGATTTCACTCTCTTTAACTAGATCTTCAACTTAATCACTCAATTTATTAGCTGTCTTAGGACAAGGCTGACAGTTGTTACAGAAACTGTCTTTTGTGAAGGACGACTAACTAACGACTGTAGGCACAAGCCAATTACATCCAATCAGAGACATTTTATCCTCTGGAATCCCCAAATTTCCCAAACATGTGTCCGCTCAATTCCACGCTGACCGTTCAAACAGGAGCTCTGTTTTCTCTGCTCTGATCTTCAGTGGCCCAGACATGTAAACACTCCAACGCGATTGTCCTTCGTCTGAGCTATTAAATTCTCTGTTTGTAGCCTTGACCTGCACACAGCGACTCGACAGACATACATAAATATGGTTTTATAGTAAACCATAAGATAACAGTCTGGAGGCCAGGCTGTATTTGTCTAATGTAACTTTGTTGGATAAAGTCAACCTGATGTATTTTTTCTTTCCTGGAACAACCTGAATAATTTAAAAAATTCACAAACACATAAAATAAAGTTTTTCACATTAATGGTACAAAGTAAAACATGTAGAGTGATGATACAAAAACTAAAGTTGTAAAGTTTTTTAAGCAATAGTTAGAATTTGTGCCACATAAGAGCTTAAATAGTTGTGGCTTGAGTTGAGTTAAATTAAATGTTGAGACTCATGTAATGATGTTTATCGAAAATCAAAGCAACCTTCCCAGCATGTTCTCGGAGTCATGACCTGTGTGTTTATAATACATGTTAAATTATGTCAGTTGTTTCTTTTTGTATTCATTTAGATAAAACTAAGCACGTTCAGCACTGGTGTTGCATTCAGCCCCTACCTCCTAAAGTTACGAGGAGCGAGATGTTATCATTGTTCCAGCTGTGGTAAATAATGACATCAACACCTTCATGTGATGAGAAACTGACTCTTGAACAGGTCTGTGTGGAAAAGGATATTAATCTCTATGGGATCCACCTGGTTATATGAGGGTCGAATATCTGAAAAAAGAGTCTTCTAAAGTCTTTTAACAATAACAATATGTTGTAATATATGTGTGCAACTACATTTTCTGTATTAGGAAGTGATATAAGTGAACTATGACAATACGTCACTGCTCTGAAATTCATGCAACTTGCACAAAATAGCATTTCCAAGAAGACAGCAGCTCCCATATTCAGTTTTGCTCCTATAGCTGCTGCACTCAGTCATGCGTTCAACACCACTGACTTCTTCTTTTGTCTTTACTCAAGCATCTGCATGCTACAACACAGGGCTTCTGTGTTCTGTACAGGCCAGGCTACGTTACTGTGAAAGTTTTCCTTCTCCTCCTGAGTGGGAACATGGAAGAAATGAGGAGCAGATTTTCATGACTAACGTTTGGATTTCATTATCACACACTGACATAGTTCACAATCTCAGATATTATTGAGGGGGAGATGATGCTTCACACACTATAATGTGCTTTTTCCCAGATTTTTATTTACAGTTTAAATCATGTTTGATTCATTTCTCTCTGCTGGATTTTGCTGAAGAGCCAGCATGGCCCAACCAGGCCACATTGAAGGCTTCCTCATGTCCAGGGGGAACAGTCAGGCCTGAGTCTGTGCTGCAACCTCTCAGTTACAGATAATACTGCCTCTTTAAAGACTCTGTGTTCTAACCACTGAATAATTACTCATGGGACAAAAATGTTGTTTCATATAAAGAGAAAAATAACATCTCAGCTCTTCAGTACCAAGGCCAGACTGTGATTGCTTACAGTTCTCTTCTCTGTTCACTATCAGTGTGTGAATCTAAGTGTGTGTGCCCTCGTACTACATTCCTTCTCTTTGCATCTGCTAGACGATGTGTGAGGAAAGCACGGTCCTGTAAACGCTCAACATAATGACCCGGTGTAAAACCATCAGGCCACACTGACAGGACAACTTCTGCCATTGTTCGGAAAGAAATTCCTTACTCATCTGAAGCCACTTGTCAGGATCAAACGGGCTGAGTTGTTTTTTTTAGGCTTTTGTGTGAGCTGGTGAGAAGACGAGGGCGACAGATGAAAGACTCGAAGGTTATACACTAACAATGAGAAAAACTCTTCCACTGGATGATGGGAAAATGAGGAAGCACTGTTTTGGCTCCATCACAATACGCTGTCATTTGAGAGACACTAATTCACCATCACTATCACCACAAAACAGTCGATGACCTCAGTGGTATGTGCTGAACACACAGAGCAGATCAAAATCACACTGTCTTCTGGTGCAGTATGTAAAGTTCCTGACTCAGCTGTGCTTAAATCAAAACCTAAAATGGATGTGACCGTTTAACATTATCTTTGGAAGAGGAGCTGAGGGTAATTGTGTATTTGAATGTAAAATTGACAGTGGTCTTAAATTCATGGCCTTAAAGCCAACGATGATCACTTACAGTAGCACATATTTACATTTACATTATTACATACCAGCATGTGAGAATGTGATGGAAGCCAACTGGACATTTCTACATTGTCTTTTTCCAGTTTATTTGCATCTATGCAAATGCTGGAAAATACACACCAGCGTCTCATAATGATTTAAACGTATGTGCTAATAGATTAACAATAAACACACAGATATTACGTTTCCCAAACTTAAAGCTCTTGACTGTATTAATATTGTTCTAAATGTTAAATCAATCTTGGAAACAAGACATGCACATAACACATCTGGAGCATAAGTCACCTGGATCAAGTCAGCCACTTTTTATCTGTACTGACAATATTCTACCACAAGGTGGCTCTCTGTCATTGTCATTGTAGTAATATTGATAACAGGAGGTGAATATGAACAGAAACGTCATGAAGTAAGGTAATAAAACTGCTGAAGTCATTAAGATTACATCTGTCTTCACTGGTTCTGACAGACAGACTGAAGGACACTGCATATGGGGAGGAACAGAAGGAGAAAGCTGGGAAAGAGAGAGAGGCATTGTTGATGTCTAGCCACATGGCCATGGGCAGAGCGGAATGGAAGGAGCGATGTGTGTGAATACTGTGAAGCTGTGACGATGAGGAAGATGAGGAGGGGCGATATGGGAATGACTGCAGGGCGAGAGAACGAAGGCGCAGGCAAAGGTCCGGTGGTCGGGCTGGATGGCGCTGAGTGACGAGATGAGAGCTGGGTCTGAACGCAGCAGCGCAGACCAAACCAAAACACAAGACTGTATTTATACTGTAATGTTAGTCTCACCAGATGGCAATCAGCAACAATTGCCTGCACTCCTCTACCCTCTGGCTTATCCAGACAATTAGAGTAAAACTCAGCACTGCAGTAAATGTCAGCAATGATCCCCTCACATCACACACTGACTTATTAGCATAAATTGTGTTTTATGAGAGTGTTTTTCATGTCATTACGAGGGTCGAGCACGTCAGATAAACATAAACACACAGCTGACAGGTTTATGGCTTAGATAACATGCACAGTATACGTTCCCCACTAACGTGATCCAAGTACAATAATGTTCTACAGCGTGTGTGTCATTGAATCACCATCTAGATGTCTTTTAATTACATGCCTAGTAATTTCATTTCTGTCTGCTTTAGCCCACACGCCAGGCTGCCACGGATCAGGATCCTTCATATTTCACAGCCTGGTGACCAAAAAACGGGTCAAGCAATGCAGCAAATGTGAACGTACTGACATGTGTTCAACATAAAACCTATAGAATTGACCTGCATTTCAGTGTCAGTACACGTGTGCATGTGTAAGTAGTTTTATCAGCACTGCTCATACACATTTGCTTACAAAAACTTCATAATGCCACAAATAACCTGGATGCTAAGCCAGAAACAAATGCAAGTGCAAATCAGTGCAAATACACAAAGTGTCTTTCTTAGAGATTTAAGGGGATTTGTGTAGCTTAGGTTTTTCACTACCAGGAGCCAGTGCGTGTGTGTGTGTTCCAGTTTCCTTGTGCTGCGCCTGAACACACTTACAGTACAGCCAAATTTGCGTCATTTAATATGCGGGCTGACATTAGGCATCGCCATCAAAAGGTCTCCTGGTCCTGCTGCCGTAGCAGTTGAGAAACAAAGTGAACAGACTCAATGTTGCCTTAAGTGAGTCTGAATGTGAAAACTTATTGTTTGCTGACATAGTGTGTTAATACCTTGCAAATCATTTTTAACCAACCTTAGTGACAAAGTGCACAATTTTCTCCCTGACTGACTTAGTGAAATGCAAAATGCTCAGAGTGTGTGTGTGTGTGTGTGTGTTTGTGTGGGTGTGTGTGTGTGTGTGTGTGTGTGTGTGTGTGTGTGTGTGTGTGTGTGTGACTGATTAGCAGTTGCTGGAGCAACAGGTGACTGAGTCACAAACATTTCTGAGGTAAACTCCATATTATAGCCATGGAGTACCCGACTCTTTAACCAACAGGCATCCACGTAGCTGAGATGTGTCTTCAAAGCTGCTTTTGCTCGGCAGCTATTCCAGAGAGCGAAGCTTTCGGGATTTTAAATCAGTGACGAGGGAAAGCATTTGAGGTCATGGGGAACTCGGAGAGCGCATGGTGGATTGTGGTGGAGAGCGCCTGCAGGATCCTTGGCATTTCTACGGCAATAGGTAAGAACAACCAAAGTAGAGCCGTTACATCTGTTGGTTCCGCATGATTCAGTTCACTGAATGCAGGTCGCGTGTTACATCCTGGTCATTTTATTTGCTCTCATGTGATCACGTTTAAAGCTGATGTCTGAAATTAGTAAGTCCGCAATCTCTAAAATAAATAAACCTTAACAAATCTAAAATAAATATATACAATTATAAACAAGCTTTTCATGTCAGGGAATTTATCCACCTGTAGCTTTCTCATGAACCTGTTATGTGAGCGGGTCACATGGTGATGTGCAGTCAGACCCTGTCCTTGACCTTCAAGAACAACAAACCCTTCTTGATATGAAGCATAAAAACATAACTGCGCACACAAACCTGTGCTATTATTGCTCCTTCATACTTTCCTTTCCTCAGGCACAGGCACACTGGGACAAATTGCACACAGCCCACTTAGCCACATTAAATCATCACAGGGTAAATGATTCTCTGGTTGCGGCCTCCTTCAAGAAAATATGTCCCCCTTCACTTGAACTTAAACAGCTGCAGGCGCTGAACATTTACTGAGAGACATGCGCCTCACACTGCACACAATCAAGTGTGCAACTGGATTACAGAGCTTAGATGATCATATTCACTCCTGGTGTTTAATTACTGTGTTTGTGTCTGTGTGTGTTCCACAGACAGATGCAGAGAGATCATATACATATAAGATCCTGGTTGTATATACTGTTCTTAGGGCTGATCCCCTCTCACACTCGATAAACTATCAGAATCCATTCCACAGCCTTTTTGTCCGGTGCAGAATTTATCTCTGATTTTCTGGTAAACGTGCGGGAGAAATTGCTTCAGTATGTTTAGTGGCAATCATCATTTAACCACGCTTACCTCATTCGAAGAAATTGGATTGTTTCACACTGCAGCTTCTCTCTAACACGTCACAGACCTTTCCTATCAGTGCTGAGATTCAGAGACTTTACAGTAAAGACAACCCAGTGAAAACAAGTGAAAACGAGTGAGTGTGTTCCCAAAAATGTGCAAAACTTTCATATCTTCCCATAAAAACCAAGCCAACAGATTTTCAGCTTAGCTCAGTGAATTTTAACCAGCCAAGAGGTGATAACCTTACTAGTCCAGCTGGGAAGTTGCTCTGCAGGAAAAGTCTGGCAAATCCCTACAAAACCACAACGTCGTAAACAAAACGATGAGATGAAGTGAACTAGCGATCTTAGAGAAACAGGACGTGTTTTGTGTGACCTTTAGAGAGGGTTAGGCTCGTTTGGTTTTTATTGTATGTTTAATGAGATTTTATATTTCACCTTCCAGTGGGGCCGCTACCAGTGGTTAGACCTGCTAGACCGTAGAGATAGTGCTGCACTATGTTATTTGCCCATCATGACTCCACAGAGTCACGCTCTGACATCCAGTGACCACTTTACAAACAAGTACTGCAATTTTCATATGATTGTGGTTCATGGGCAAAAACCCGGCTGTGATCTGTATAGTGCTGCTGCCAGTGATGTGATAATTGCCAACATGAGTATGCCGTTACCAAACGTTTGTGACCATGACACAAGCTTTTGCAGTGATTGCCAACATTAAGCCTGCTCAGGCTTCCTATAGGCTCTGTCATGTGTTTGATGAGTTCAGGGGGGGTCACACTAAGCCCATCTTTATTGCTCAATTAGAGGAGAAAAGACTTTCAGTAAGAAATTAAATTAATCCCTCACAACTGTTTCAACAAGGCTGCGAGAGCACACTAATGGAAGCAATGTGACAATAAAGCAACAGCATCCCAGTGAAGCAATCAGCTGGATTTATTCAAATGTCAGACAACTGCTACCCACTAGCCACCAAATCCGTGAACTGAGTCTGACATCTGGTGGAGACAATCAGTCAAAACGAAATAAACGCTGGCTTTTTTTTCAGTATTGTGTGCTGTGGGAGTGGAGACCCTGCATCACGGAGAATTCAGCAGCCTTGCAGTCTACTTGCTGTAAGTGTTGAACCTGACTGTGTTCTGCTCTGACGGCATTCCTGAGTTAGAAACACCACCAGGACTTAATACGGCAAAGAATGCGAGGCCTAAGGGCTTTTAGAAAACAATTAAAATACTGTACAGGCCTTCCCTCAAGATACACACGCACACATGGGCAAGGAGATGATAGATAAGTCAGAGAAATGACATGGATGCAGAAAAAAGTCCTTCTTATTATCTTATTATCTGTGTCCCACAGCCAAATGCTCAAATGCTTCTCCCAGGAGAAGGAGGCCAGAAAACTAAAATTGTTTATTTTGCCAGCACACACACAGAAGCTGAATACTGCACTCACACACACAGGCACACACAGCTCAGTGATTAGGCTTTAGAGATAGAGAGAAGGACAATACTTAGTCTGGGAACATTTAATAGATTGGGAGGTATATATGCCAAATAAAATGAAACAGCTGTTTGTGGTTACTACGCACATGCGATCACTTCAGCATTCACACTGTAATCTGAATCTACACTTGTTTCTCCTCCCAGTGTTTCATCTGTTTGCATCATGATTTTTGAACTGGCCTATTTCCTGGACGCTCTCTTGATCATGTGTCTGCCGTGAGTACACATCACAAATTTGCAACATCTGTGATGGGGCTTTGCTACGTTGCTGTTCTCAGGACTGCAACCAACACACAAGCGCGGGAAAGCACCAGCGCCACAACCGTTCGGTTCTTAATACTATTTTCGCCCTCACAGACATGATAAAAGCTTACTTTGAAGTTCCCTTGCTGTTTACATACGCGAGACTCTGCCTCCCTCCACGTCTTCCTTCTCGTTATCTCTAGCTGTCCTCCAGACTGGAAGCTGTTTGCGGTGTGGGGAAAGTTGGCCGGCATCGGAGGCTTCCATAAATTTCTCTACTACGCCATCATGTCAGTGGTCTGCTTTCTGCACCCTGTGTTGGTATGGCATGCAATAATCCCAGGTAAAATGGCACAGCAGATACTGTACTAATTATGGTTTCAGTATGTTTTATAGTTCCTAGAATAGTAAAGTAGTTGAAGCAGCCCAGATGCTGATAAGAACATTAACAAAGACACTTTTCTCAGCCTCCACGAAAAGCTAAACTCAACGTGAAGAGGAATTCATCAATGAATGACTTAAACCTGGTTATAATAAAATGTAACCCATTCAAATGTCTCACTTTGCATCTGAAACAAACACTTATTGATTTCAGGGACAATGTTGCTGGTGACAGCTGTTTTTAATTTCATACTAAGCAAGAAAAAGAAGACAAAGTGTCCAAAAAGGCCACAGGAGAACTACAGCGACCAGCGTCTGACCACAGTCTGTGTGACAGAGAGACCAGCCTCAGAAAACACAGCGTCGCTCGTCCACATGATGATCGGAAGGAGAGGAGGAGCAATTTCTCACGCAACCCCAGACATCTGCGTCGGTCTCGGAGACAGAAGCGAGAGCGTCCAGGCTATGCTGGGTACGGAGCAGACGGCGACACCCAAAGAGACAGGCAGGCAGAAGAGGGCCAGGAAAGAGAGGAGGCTGATATGGTTCAGGCGTGGAGAGGAGCCTGTGGAGAGAGAGCTGGAGGAGATGGACAGCTACTGTGAGCTAGAGGCAGACAGCACCTCAGACACTGCACCAATGATCATAGACTGAACAGGCCCAGTGTGTGGAATAATAAAAATGTTCTTGATATTTTATGCAATTACATACAATACAAACAATCCTTGGTTCTTTTATTAAATTTTCCACTGATTTGTATATTTGTACTCTTAATATTTTGAAAATAGCTTTAAATGTGTTAAATTAATTCTAAAATTAAACCATTTCACTTCCATGCGGGGCTGCCTTTTAGTCTGATTACCTGTTTTTGCACAGCCATCGCTGATTGACGAGCACAGTTAATGCTGATCCATCCAATCCAGTTAGCGCCGCATGCATTATTCATAAGCTCATGAATTAGATCAACTGTTTCTTTCAGTCAGCATCAGAGGGAAAGAGCGTGAGTGTGACGGGCGGTAGCCACCATTAAAGGCTCGAGCAGGTGCGTGTGTTGATCACATTCATGTCTTTTCATTGTGTGGTCGTCACGTGTGAGCGGTGACCATGGAGACGGAGCTTTTGGGAGGAGCGCCGTTATTATGGCAATGAGAGAAACATCCGATCACCCTTCATTTCATTGAAACATAGCTAATGTGCGCATTCATGCAGTAATAACACACACACTGTCTATTAATAATATTAAAGCTTCAGTTTCAAGTGTTCTCACAATTTGTGATACAAAGGCAGGTATGAAAATCCTGTAGTAACATTACATCAGGTTTTCTGACGTGATACAAATGATACAGTCCTCCAGACAAACACTGCTCTTTTGTTCAGGCCATAAATCAATATTGTTTGGTTCTGTCAAAACGCACACAGACAGACGCTGTATTCCCCAGGCCTTTGTTTACTGAACTGTAGGTATGTAACTGCCTTAAGAGTCTCTGCCGTATCAAAACTGAAGACGGAATCAATAACACCAGAGCTGGGGCCAGACAGCAGACGTGTAAACGCACACCTGGTTATTCTTATACTGCAAATTCAAGTATCAGTGTTTAAATGGTATAAAAACCACAAGGTGTTGATCCAAGCAGGAGTGGATACAATCTGGTGTTTCATGGAGAGAACAGGGAGGTTTTGTGTGTAGTTTGCAGAGGCCACTCTCACATTGTTTTCATCAGAGCAACCTTTGCTCAATAAGCAGCTGATTGGCTCAGTATAGAGGAAAAGGACGTCAGCGTCTCCAGTCCCCTTCTGGCTACTGTAGGTTTGTATGAGCTGGTTTCTGTGAGAGGAAGTTAATCAGCTGCTGGAACAACTTACTTCCCTTCTGTGTGTTAAAATATAAATCCTGTTCAGAGAGAGAGAGAGAGAGAGAGAGAGACTTCCTTCAGGTTGTGTTTCCATCCTACAATAGTTTCCTATAGATCCAGGCTCCAAAACAGGATGGGTGAAATAAACCCTAGCAGGCGCGTCTTCCTCCACTGCTGATGGAAAAACACAGGGTCGGTGCTTTAGTGGTGGCTTTGATAATGGACTTTTTGCATACGCAGCAGATAAATATATGGTCAGAATTGTCTCATTGAGCACAACGCACAGAAAAGACAAACAGTTGAATTGAAATAAAAACGTTACTATTCATTTGAGTGTTCTGGCAGAGAACGGAAGTGAAACTCTGACGTGATTGATGAGACTGGGTAAAAATCTCTGAGGTATTTAAGCGCTGATCCTTAACGCGTTTGTCCCGCCTTCGCTTCACGCTGATTGGCTGCCGCGTATCCCTGCTCGCTGCTTACTGGCTCGTCCTGGTGGATGCCGCACTGCAAGGGCAGCGTGAAGGCTGATCAACGGTCTGGGGGGGATAACGCCGCCGGTGGATACACGGAAGAAGACGGAGGACGTCTGCTATGGTAAGACCCAGAACCACCACGTCCAGGCGTTTATTCCATCAGCAGGAGGGACGTAAGAGGCGAAACCATGCAGCTAAGCTTAATGAGCAGATGCTCGGCGGTAGGACGTCATAACGGTGCACGTTAACGTGGTGGCGACCTGAGTGATGAACTTTCTCCTGCACAACCTGCTCCACACTGTGACAGACAGGCTCCGGGTCTGGTTGCGGATGGGTCCCTTCCAGTTGGCGCCTGTTTCTCACCTTGTAGTTTAGTGCGCTGCGTTTTGCGCCGTCGACTTCGTTTGTAGCTCAGCTGGACGCGTTTCACTGCTGGGGACGGACGGACGGTCTCCACGCGCGGCTGCCGGTGTAGGTGCGATTATGGGGATGCGAGTCTCGCGATGATCAAGCCAATTAGGAGACCTGCAATGAAGGCTCTTTGTCCACCGAGGGAGCGGAGACCACACACACAGAGAGAGAGAGAGGAGAATGAAAAAGAAATTATGTAAATTCTCCTTTCACCATAATCTGATCACTCCATCCAGTGACCCCTGTGTTATCAGCTCTATGCCTTTGGTCCATCTACTGTGCAGCCGTGTGTAGTAGCTGAATAATGTATAATACTAGTGATAGACTGGACTCTTTTAAGCACTGGAATATTTATGCAGCTGCTATTGTATAATAATATGTATGAGAGATCGACTGACTGCCCCATTATGCATCAGCCCTGTCTCTATCTCCTCCTCTGAAAGTGGAGGTGAGCAGAGGTCACAGAGGTCAGTAATTAACGTTGTGGGGGTTTTCATACGAAGGAGCGCGTTGGAGAACTGGTTTTAAATCTTTAGCTGTAGCAAGAGGAGCAGCAGTGGGGCAGAGAAATCTATCCTTCCAGCTTTTGTGTTCACGCTTCATTGTTTAGCAGAACCAGTGTCTCGCTTCACATGCATCACTTCCCGGTCAGACAGTCGTGTGGACAGTACAAGGAAGTCTGTTTCCTGATTTCTGCGGTGTCTCTGAATGCCCATGCAAGCACTTTTCTGATCTTTAAAAAAAAGGAAAGCACATTGGAGAAGTCTGTAATAAAACGGACACGTAGCCTGTGGGCTCTGGTTCTGACAGGTTCTGTTAATTTAAACAATCAAACATAGATTCTTCTCGTCGCTCTGTGAGTTACTACTTACACTTGATTATGCTACACTTTAATGTGAATTTCAGTGTAGCCGCACTTTAACCAGTAGGTGGAAGCATCGTAACATAAACCTTGTGGTCACTTGAGCAACTGAAATGAGGTATAAGTATAACCAGCCACTGTGAGTTTACACTACACAGCAGGTTGAAGTTAAACTATAAGTATAAACTGTTTAAAACGTTCCACACTTTGCTGGTGGAAAAAGTTCTAGTTTTATTTTGACATTTTGCTTTTGTAATGTTAATGGATGAAATACAGCTCGTGCCTATAAGGTCGTGAGTACTTGACCTTTGAAGCGTGACAGTGACCCTCACAGCCGCGCACAGGTCCTCTCAGTATCTCATGTAATGAATATGCTCTGATTGCAGAGTCACAGTATTCTTCAATGACAGCAATGGAAACGTTTCTCAACCTACCTGCTGGTAACAAAGAGGTTTTTGTTGAGCACTTTACTTTTACTTTCTGTTTTACGCCCATGTAAGATTAAAGATTAAATAATCATTGGATGACATGGTAGTTGAGTAACAGTCCACTTTAATGGCCCGACCTGGACGAGAATCAGGTCAACACATGCCTTTGTTACCAAGTTTGAGTTGGTGCAGGGCAAAAGCAGGCGAAAATGTGTGTGTGTGGGTGAAAGGGTGTATGTGTGTGCTCTGTCTTGCACCATTGGGATCTATCAGGTCACGTGCTTTACAAGAAATCCCAGAAAGAGCAGGAGTGAAGCTGGAGTTCTCAACCAGCTCTGTCTGTAAAGCTACACGCTGGTTCATAAAACGCTGCAGTCGGTCATAGCCACAGTTCCGTCTTCTGCAGTGAGCTGCTGTTATAGCTTGGAGATATTTATGTGGCTGGTTTGAGGGAGTTGTTTTTTGTTCCTGCTCATGCTTCTCCTGCTGTGGTCTCTTAATCAAAGCAGTCATGTTGCTTTATGTGACCTCTCATATCCTGCCACAGATGTCACGGTCTCTTCCGTCGTCCAGTTTAAAATAGAAAAAGTCATTTTTAACCATGATAAACAAACAGGATCACAGTTCAGAGTAGTATCTTCTGTATTTATTTTACAAAACTGTGAAAAATGCCCACATTCATATAAAAATAAGTGTTCATATACACATACCATTTAATAGTGTTAAAGCTAAAATTATTAAGGCGTATAAAAAAGCCACCAGGGCTCAGTTTTCAGTCGTCTGTCCTAGAAACAGTTTGATTTGGAGCCAGCCAGGCTGACAGTCGCCTGGATTCAAGAGTCCAGACTTTGGTAAAAATTCAGCAGTTTTTTTTTTTTCCAGGCTGAGTGAGGGTTTTAAGATGAGGCTTTCCTGTTGCGTCTCTGTGTCCTCCGCCTAGACCCGCGGCGCTGAGCTCCTCTTCTCTTCCTCCTCAGACACACTTTTGTGTCGCGATTCAACCTTTGTGCTCTGGAAAACACAAAATAGCACAAAGCTGAGTTGAACTCAATAGTAAGTGTAGCAGGAAAGAGAAGTTAAATATTTAGTCTTTGCTCCATATGTGTTCATAACTATGACATATTTCTATTTCTTCTTGGATAAATGTTTGAATAAAATGTGCACACAGTAGCTTTTATGGGAAAAGTTCTCATTTACACATGTACAAATACAGCTTTGCCTATGAAATGTGTTAATAAACACTGTGTGTAAGAGCAAAAGTGTGCAGGACAAATCAACACTGTGCAGCTCAGGGGTTTGTTTTTACAAGAACTGGCTTGACAACAAAAACATGATGTAGTTAGCTGTGATTTATAGGAAATGTGGGAGGCACCTCTCCCTCAGTGAATAGGATCTGTCGAGTAATAAGAGTAAACTGAAAGGCCGCTGAAAAACCCTCTAGTTTCCTCCTAAGATGATAAAAACAGTTCTCCATGCGTCGTTAGTAATGTGCGTTTATTAACTCTCACCTGTTCCAGCAGCGAATAAGCTGTCTGCCCATTGGTGACTCTGGACTTAAACACACTTGACTGTTGTTCTTCAGCGTCACTCTGAAAAAAGTAAACCACGACATTAGTCGCACGGATCCAAATGTGTGGGCGTGAACGTGTGTCACTTCACAGCCTGGGACTCACATGACTGTTGTTTTGTGACAGCTGGGGCTGCTGGGGAAGACTTTCAGGTCTTTGAGTTGCCCTCTAGTTCCTGGCTGCGTTTGTGGACACAGACACCTTCCTGGAACGAACATGCTGCCTGACTCTCTCACTGCGCAGACACAGTAACAGGTTCACAGGTTAGATACGACTTATCAGCAGAGCTAAAACTTGTGAAACACTATCAGTCATTTGCACTGTTGCTTCTCATTCACACCTTCAAACGGCTGGATTCACTTTAATTCACTTCACCTCCTGAGCCACAGACCAAGTGGCACAACGACGTCACACCATCTAAGCATGCTCACAGTAAAAAAAAGGCTTAGATCTGTTTGTGGTCTCACCTGTGATCAGCACACAGAAGAAGCTCAGGGCAGCGAGCGGACACACCGACCGATAGTGAAGCTTCATGCTGGAAACAAGCAGAGCGCTAATGCTGAGCCCCTGAGCCACGTGTTTCTGTTTTTATACCCCAGCTCCTCCTCCCTCCCACTCAGTCGCTGCCGGGTTTTCCAAACCAGGAAATTCCCAGGGCACAAGAACCAGGATGCATGGATCAGGGATACTGTTGCTCTGGGATTGCTAATAAACCACTGACTTGAAGGACGCAGTGATGAATCTGTTTCCCTTTTCATTTTCATGTGCTGAATTTATTACACAAAAGCTGTGATGAGTGGATGTTTTCTGAAAAGACTGCGCCACAAAGATGACTGAGCTCTGATTCTTAATCTTCTTACCACTGAAATATTTATTCAACTTGTTTATAAGAAGTAAGCAGCAATACTAGGGTCCTTGAATGAGCCGAGAGGAAGAGGGTCATGTCTTCCGGGCTTTGTTTGACAGGTGCTTTTATCAACCAGCTCCATAGCATGTGATTTCTCTTAATTCCTTGTTCTGCCTTTAACCTAACCTGCAGTTTTCATTTAGCATTTTGTTCAGTAGAAAGGAAACACGATGACACATTACATGGACATTTAATTGCATTTTCAAAGCTCCTGGTGGAAGGAATTTTCTCTGCCGGGAATAATTAAGGTTGTTTTTCACATGTGCATCATTTAAGTTGACTGACTCATTAGTTAACATCACGCACCGCACTGTTAGAGTAAGTGTGTGGTTTGTCTTACTGTCAAGAGCACATGAAATATAGAAATAGGACCATGTCCAAAAAGGAAATGATCCTGTTCTGTTGTACACGTTTATCATCAGTGCACAACATGTTATCTATGAAGCCAAGAGTTTGTGTTGTTGGGAGGATTGCATCTGACATTTCAGTATAAATAATTAGAGACATAATAATGTTGTTATTTTTAATGCTTGTATCACAGCTGGGCTCTCGTCAGAATGGGAGAACGTCAGACCTACGTGAAGTTCAGTGAAGAGAAACTTATACCAAAGTGAGTTGGATATGTACATAAAGATGATCACACACACTCCATGTGTCCTTTGTTTGCATCAGAGCTAATGTTTCCTTTTCTAATCGTGTGTCCATACTCAGGTCTGACATCTTGTCACTGCTGAGGACCTACAACTGTTACCACGAAGGGAAAAACTTCCAGCTGCGGAGCCGTGAGGTAGGAAACGTTCAGCCGCACACAGACCACCTGAGCGTGTCCCACTCAAACCGAAACCGCGCAGATGTTACTGAGGATTAAAGCAAAGCAGTGGGCTATCGGTCTGGCTGCAGCTCTGAGCAGACCTGACATTCCTGGTTGTTGTCCAACATACCAAAGTGCTGTCACACAGAAAGCCCCCCGTTCTCCACAGAATGAACACGACTGGATCGGATTGAGCCATATACACCAGCCGCTGGACAAAGCACTGACATCGTAAACATTTTGCTGCTGAGGTTTGCCTGGTTATTTGTTTGATATGTATTTTGTGGCCTGGAGTTCCCCTTTGTGTTCAGTCGCAGGGCAGGGTGGTCACAGTCTGCCCCTCGCTTCTGTCCTCACAGCCACACTCACTGCGTTGTATCACTCTGGGAAAATCCCCCACAGGCAGGAGCCTTATATATGTACATACCACCTACACATGAGTAAACGCACTTGCATGTAGACTGTATATCGAGAAAGGATGGATAGTGTTAGATAGTGAGAAGATATTGAATAGAGGTCATCACAATATTACAGAGTAAGAACAACAACCCATTAGCACATTATTAGCGCATTACATCACTGGAACTTTCCATTAGGTCATCTCAAGCTGTGACCGTTGACAGGTTATATACAGTATATATATATTTAACTTTGCTGAAAAGGAAAGTCACTGTGGAATTCATCCACGCGTGTAATTTCAGTAATAGCTAAACACTGTAGATTCAGTCCAGACTTGTAGGATGACCCAGATGACTGCAGTGACACTACTCACTGTGCTCGCTGTTAATAACGAAGCTTCTTGAGGATCCAGTTTGGTGGGAAAACAGAAAACAGAACAGGGCCTCACATTTAGAGGCAGGTTACAGAAAAACCTTTTCATCTAGTTTGAACTAGGACGCTGTAAAACATGTGGCTGTGACGACTGCAGGCTATGTGGTGAAAACCTCTATGTATTCAGCAAAGGTCGTGCACAAAAATACTAAAATGAATCAAATGCTTCGCTTGTTGCACACAAAGAGCTCCTCTGATCATCAGAGTGAAATAAAATACTGATCTTGATTTTTGTTAGAACAAAACAAGTTTGTTCCTGCCCTCTGTTCATTTCTCCATTTGGCTCTGTCGATCTAAGCTCTGAGGAAATTCTCACCTTTTCACACTTGAGTTAGTCTCTAGCAACAGTGTTGCGATCAATATTTGGACTGTGAAGGTTCAAACTGACGTGAGAGCTGAACAGAGACTCAGGGTTTGGTGTCTTGCCCAGGGTTAATTCTTCCTGCCCATGCCTCCGTTTCATCCAGCTCACATTAACCCACGGCACAAACTTGTGCAACGCTCACTGGGCAGAAATTTTTGTCATTGCTGCAATGAAACAGTTTTGGATGGGTTAGACGTTAAGGCTTCTTTATTATGACTCTTGCCACAAGCAATACTTTGTGTATTTCAGCAGTAACTGATCTACTGAGTAATGAAGTAGCTCCTGTCGCTCCAGTTCACTGCACATGACGATGATGACGAACACTGTTCCTCCACCTGGAGAAAATTAGGCTTAGAGTCGGTTAAGAGACTCGTGAACAGTACCTGTAGTATTTTAACACCCTTTTAAAAACACTCCCTCAGACGTATTATCAGCTCTGCATGTGCCATGTGCTGTCACAAGACTCACTTTTAAGCGTCTCTGTATAATTTACAGACATCAGGACTTTCTGAAATATAAAAGGTCTGTGGTGCTTCTTGTATCTACAGTTAATGTGATCACAGAATGAAGCAAGAGAAAACCTTTACAAAAGCTCAAACTATGAAGTAGGGAGGTCACTGAGGTCATCCAAGCAGTGGGTCAGTTCAGGCTTATTTCCGCATAAACCTGAGTCAACATTAGCTAATTAAAGAAATAAAGCCCTCAAAACAACAGCCACGTTATCTTAAGGAAATAAAAGGCTGAAGCCATGAAGACAGAGTGAGAGTCTCCTCCTGTTGCTGCTATGTCAATTTCCCCTCAATCAGTTTGTAAAAACATCTGATAACACACTTTGCAAGAGCAATTACACATTTTAACCAGCAGGAGGAGAAGCTTAGTGATTCCTTTATGTGATTTAAAGTCATCATTAGTGCATCAGATCATCCAGAACAGAGCTTCTACACTCACACGATCAGAGACATCTGGGTTTAGTTTGAGTCTTGCTAACTAACTGAAGTCACTGTTGGTTGAGTCCACAACCTGCCTCTTGATCATCTTCAGTCACAATCATGACCAGTGAATTTTTCACCACAATTACCTTAATAGTTTCTGCATTAAATGTTATAGTGGCATAGCAGGAGCCACATGTACAAAGAGAAATGAGGCTAAAGCTTAGTCAGAGCTGACTCGTCATATTTGTGGCTATAAGGGACAAACCATTACTCAGCAGTGACATTCTTGGTTTGGAAGCTGGCCTAAGATCTGGAAACTCCTAATGTGAATGTCTAGACTCTAGACAATATAGCTACTGTGTGAGTAAAAGACAGATTTGGTTTAAATAGCTTTGTAAATGCATGAATAGACTGAAATTTGCAGCGCAGCAAACCCTGGTTCTCAGACAGAGCTTTGGCCAGTGACCACGTTGGCTGTAAACCTGACAGGTCTGAATGATGATCAGTCCTTACAGGTGTATTCAGGTGAGTGTTAGTCATAGTGTGGGAGGAACAGCAACATCCAGAGTAAACTAAGCTCTTAAACGAGTTAAAACACATCCCTGGAGTGTGGTTAGATCCTAATTACTGGAGCTTTTACTGTGACATTTCAGCACCGTGTGATTCACTGTGTAGCTTAACACCACTTCAGCAAAGTTACAGGACGTGTTAAAAGGACAGTGAGATGTTCCTAAACGGATTATATTGTTGTATAGCGAAATAATTAAGGTCTGATCCAAGTCGGAATTGGTTAAATACAGGAGTGGCTCACTGCATGTGTCTGAGCTCGTCTGCGCAGGATCCCAGTGTGTGCGGCCACGCAGCTCACTCTGGCGGCTGCTCCACGTAGTTTCTAGTTTACAGTTTTTTACGATTGCTAAACGTCAGTGGGCACAACTGAAGTCACATGTGCAAAACTCTAACTACAGTCTGCTCAGCATCAGTTCATGTGGACCAAACTCTAGTTCGTTTTTCATTGCTTGAACACAGTTTTCAAAACTCTACACACTCATCCCATGACTTTAACCACAACCTGCACAACACTGTAGATTTACAGCACTTTGTTCAAATGCTAACACACTGCTGTCAAAACTGTGAACCACACATTCAAAATGGAATAGATTTCAACCCTGAGCCTTTCAAACACTGCTGATTGCAGTTTCAGCTGAAAGGTTAAACAGGTGACTTGTTTTAGACATGTTAGTGACCCCCCCCCCCCCATATGTATATAACCCTAATTTTGGAAATGGAGGGAGAATGTGGAGGGAGAAGGTGGCAAGTTTTGTACCTGCCTGCATATTCACCCTTCCTCAACCCAATAGAGGTGGAAAGTGTCTGATCACCACCCACATGACCAAACGTCTCTTCTGGAAGCCATGTTACAGTTACAGTGCCGGATGTGAGGACACGAGTCCAGAGCACTGCCAGGGATGGATGAGGTTCTTCCCCAGATTCATGGCAAGAGAGAACGTTAGATGTGATGTTGATGAAAACCTGTGGCCTGATGCTAGAGAGAGACAGGATCAGCCCCTCAATTATTTGATCAAATTACAGTATATAGAGTATGTTTCTACCTTTTTCTTCTCATTACTGTAATTCCATAAATGACTATCAACTATTGAAGCAAACTGCTAATTTTCATTTACCTTAGTAAAGAATTGTTATGTTCCAAACATTGAAATAAATCATGTGACAGAATGTTTCTCTTTTCTTTGAAATTCTTTCAACTGTAAAGGTTTTAGTTGGTATTTTCTGTATTGGTGCTTGATGTTAGTGTTTTTTCTTTCAGTGTGTTCTGAGTGACAGTGTGTGTTATCTCAGTGACGGTTGTGCATGGTGTTATGCTGCACTGAGCTGTTTTGAGCCATGTGTTTAGAGTTGTGTTGCTTTGAATGAGTTTTGCAGGTGATGTGAACTGTTCAGCTCAGGTGACTTTTGGTAGAGCAGACTGTAGTTAGAGTTTTGCACATGTATCTCCAGTTGTGCTCACTGTCGTCTAGCAATCGTAAAAAACTGTAATCCCTGACCACTGTATCACTGCCCGGTGGCCGCTAGGGGGCGGTGGCGTGGTGGCTTTGCATAAGGGACAGAGGAGATATTTCTACATATTACCAGCAAACAAATGATTCACTACAAAGTGTTTTAATAGCCTCTTTGATTGGTACATTATTATATATAATATATATTATTACCAGTGATTTTTTAGCAGGAGTTTTATACAAGTATAAATATTACAAATAGAAACACTTGCTTTAAATCACATATCTTTGATGTTGCGGCTGCAAAATTAATCTTTTAATGTCTGTTGTGTACTTGTGGGAAACTTTTTTTTTCATCACATAATTATCTGATGTATAGTCAAGAGCTACATTGTTTTGTAATGTTTTGTAATTAAGGATTGTATGTATTATCAGTTAATCTTTGTATAATATTCTAAATTAGACTCTGGAAAGCAAGAATGTAAACATTCGTAAAAATTCCAAATCCAGATTCCAAAAATTATGTCCTCAAGGTTTAGTTCAGACTGAAGAACAAGTATGAAGAGCAGAACTGAAGACACAAAAGAATAGATTTGTCTTGTAAGTAAAATAAATGATTGATCATAAATATCACAGATGGTTATTTTTAGCTCATTGCTGTTTCTTCATTTATTTTACATTATTATTTTAAGTTTTTTTATTAGAAACAATTAGAAATATCCTTGTCATGTAAACATCTTGAGTCCACAGTGCACAGAATTAAATAAATCTTCTGGTATCGGGTACATTTGGCTTCATTCAGTTATTGTCATGGATCCCAACAAATGTTGGGCTGTTGTTGTGATCTTCAAAAACCAAACAGGTTCTTCTGACATGTCTGATTTTGAGATACTCCACTAAAGTGCTTACAGGGAATCCCACAACCCAAGCAGTTCAAGTCCTTGTCTGCCCAAAGAGCCAGTCCACGGGGTCTTTACCTCTGCACAGAGAGGCATCCTCTGTGCTGTTTACGCCCAGACTGGAGAGTCTGGAAGTCCTTAGTGTGCGAGGTGACCCACGAGGGAGCGACGAGGAGGCAGACAGCTTCATCTGAGCCTTTGAGAAGTGCCGCAGCCTGGGGGACCTCTGTAGACGGACAGGGCCACAGCTTGTGGCCTCAACGGGAAAAGCGAGAGCCTGGATACTAGCCATGTAGTCCTCTTGAGACTGGGAGCTCTGGGTAGTCTGGGAGGATGAGGGATGGACAGGCAGGTCCTCCAGCGTCTCGGCGATAGTTGGTAAGAGAGGCAGGGAGAGCAACAACCGCCTGCGTTTCATGCTGGAGGGAAAAGGAAAAAATAAAAGTTAGTCTTGGCTTAAAGAACTATTCCTTCAACACTAGCAGTTAATTGGCTGCAGTGAATACAATTAATAAAGATTCAACATTTAACAGAAGAAATTAGTTCAAGTTAGCGAAATCAAAGCTGATAATGAAGGAGAAACGTGAAAAGCAGTTTTCTCACCTGTAGTGTGTGTGTGGCAGGTCCACCACAGAGTCAAACCGTGAAGTGTGGTCCGCTCAGTTCAGTCTGACTGGACCAGAGCGCGTCCAGGCTTTATACAGGCACTGAGCAGCCTGATTCACAGCTACTTCCAAAAATAGCTCTGCTGATCTTACTGTGTGTGTGTGTGTGTGTGTGTGTGTGTGAGAGGGCGTGTTCATCCCTGTCCAGGAAGCAGAGGAGTGGTGGGTTAGTGAGGTCCAGTGGTGCAGCTGCTCTAATGTTTATGTTCCAGAAACAATGAAGCTCTGGGAACATTGTGACACACCTCCAACATGCCACCTTTCCTTTCTCTCACAACCACGGTTACAATAACTAATATTCCACTTTAAAAAAAAGTGTATCTAAAAAAAACATTAACATAAAACAATATATGTATGTATTTCAGTTTGAGTGTGTTATTTCAATCATCTTGTATGACTGAGAATCCTTGTTTCAGTTTCACCGCTTTAGCTACACATTATCTTTATTATGCACAAATGAAAGAGATCCCAGATGCCATGAAGAATCAGATTCGCTCCGTCAGCTGTTCATCTATGAGCATCAGCAGGTCATGTGGCTCTTATGGAATCCTTTTGCGTACTTGTCAGTGTTTCTGTCTTAATATCAAGTCGTTGTTTAACCTATCGCCTACATTCTATGACTTAGCCACACAATCCGTTCCTATTAAATTGGCTATAACGTGTTTTACAATGTTCAGTTAAGCAATTATGTTTTTCATTTGGCTTCAGACTGATTTCTAGTTCATATATAATTTCAAATTTATCTGAGCTGAGGAAAAATATTTGGAATTAATAATTTAAACGGGGCGGCAGTGGCTCAGAGGTAGAGCTGTCGCCCACCAATCGTAGGATTGGTGGTTCGATTCCTGGCTTCCCCCAGTCATGTGCCGAAGTGTCCCTGGGCAAGACACTGAACCCCAAGTTGCCCCCGGTGTGTCAGCTTAAGCTGCATAGCAGCTCTGCCACCGGTGTGTGAATGTGTGTGTGAATGGGTGAATGTGACGCAGTGTCAAAGCGCTTTGAGTACCGATAGGTAGAAAAGCGCTATACAAATGCAGACCATTTACCATTTACCATTTAAACTATACGGCAAATGATCTACAGTCTGTTTTAATTACAGGGATCAAATTGACAACATTTTCAGTTCTAGACTCTAAATTATTGGCGCTTTGATAAAACTTTTTTTAAGTGAATGGGATCACTGTGACCTCAGGGCTTCACATTCAAATTGCGATTCAGCTTGTAGAACTCAGAGTACGTGACCCAGAGTGAGGTTGTGTTCTAATTGTTGCTGACTTTGTAGACGTGACTTCACCCTTGTCCTCTACGTATAAAACGCGGTGGTCATACTTCACAGAGTTTGTCCGAGATGAGAGGATTCACAATGTGCGCGACTGTTCCTGCACGTACACCTGATATTGAGCTACTGAGGCGCACGGCCAGCAGGAAATCCCCTCAGAGCGCAGCCGCTCGTACTTATTGTTTTCTCTGTGCGTTTGTGTTTGTGTGCAGGAGGATGGCGAGCTCATCCTAGAGGGGCTGCTGAACATCTACTGGGGTCTACGTCGACCAATCAGACTCCAGATGCATGATGACAACGAAAGATTCCGACTCAACCGGTAACAGCCCGACACAGATGCGCTGGTGTTGATCGACACAGCATCAGACAAAGCTCTGACCCCTCCCTGTAACATTTACAACCTCCTGTTACGTGTAGGACGTCACTCTTCTGATTCGGGAAGTTGTACTAACGCAGAGCACAGTGTGGGCAGTAAAAGGCCTTAAGAAGTTGCTCATCTTGTACATGAAAAACACCACAGTGACACCTGTCTCCCATAATCTCATGGGTTAACCTTGCTAATCTTAAAGCTATTTAACTATTTAATATCTCTAAATACTTTAAGCGTAGATAAAATCTCTGGAAAACCGGTGTTTCTTGCATTTTATGTCCTGAATATTTTACACTGCTTTAGTAAAGTCAACGAAAACGTGTGTGTGTCCACAGAAACGACAGATCTGCGCTATCAAAGCAGATGTCAACCGAGTCCAACAACAACACGCTGAGCATGGAAACTGGACCGACTAGTGAGTGACACACGTGCAGCTCAGTCACACGCTCACACACCTGCTGGATTAATGCAGATTACACTCACAGTCGGATTATAGCTCTATAAGTGCTTCGTTCAGCGTTTGTCATAGGCTTGACATTAGCCTTTTAAACTGCTTTCAGTCAGCCACTGGCATCTCACTGGTTCTTCTTGATCACGGTTGAACAAAAATGCACATTTAATCAATTATTTATTGTACTGACCCTATTAGTCAGATTATCAAAAACAAAAAAAACCTAGAATACTAGCATGTTGTCATGTGACTTGTTGCTGATCATCGCCGCTGACTGTGTTTTGTTTACGTGAATCCTTGAGGTGGTGACACGTGTGGTCCGGAGGAGGAGGACTCTCCTCAGTTGCTGAGGACCAGGAGTGATGCTTCCTTTGTGCGGGTTCAGAGGCGGTTAAAGACACACACTGCCAGAGACTTGCAGCGCCTGCGCACACACAGGTTCTCAATCAACGGGCACTTCTACAACCACAAGGTGACCAGAACACAAACACTGTAGACGCTCACACATTAATGTATCCTACTGTTGACACAGCTCCAGGTGCAGAGGGGCAGCGCTTTCCTGTGGGTGTGCCTGACCTTGTGCAATAGGCTGCTGCTCATTTTATTAATGTGCCACAAAAAACATCAGTCTCTGCTGAAATATACCACACTGTGTGTGCGTGCGTGTGTGCTGTAATTGAACAGACTCCAGCTGCAGACTGAGCAGTTTCCTTTCTACTGGAGATTTCCTGCTTCAAATCTCCACGGTGTTCAAGACCAGGAATTCCTGTTCAAATCTAGAGTCTCTAAGAGTTTGGAATACTGGATTGCTCTCACTTATAGTTTACGGCATATTTGCTTTGCTTTCAGACGTCTGTGTTTACTCCGGCCTATGGCACAGTCACTAATGTGCGCGTGAACAGCTCCATGACAACTGGACAAGTCCTCAACCTGCTGCTACACAAGTTTAGGGTGAGCTGTCAGGCAGTGGCTACTACTTCACATGCAGAAGGTGATAAATGTGTGATAATTATCTGTGTCTGTGTCTCTGAAGGTGGAGAATAAATCTGAGGAGTTTGTACTTTATATGGTGCACGAGTCCGGTGGTAAGCATCTGTCTCGTCGTGCTTTCATCCATACGTCACACTGCTTTACATGCTGAGCTGAGCTGCTGTGTTTGATTCTGACCTCGCAGAGCGGACTCGTCTCAGGGAGGGCGAATACCCGCTCGTGGCCCGTGTGCTTTATGGGCCCTGTGAGAAAATATCCAAGATCTTCATCATGGAAGCCGACCTGGGCGAGGAAGTCACGTATGATGTGAGTCTAGGCTTCAAGCCAACACGGCGAAATGATCCGTTCACGATACGTGACCCTGTTTTGTTTCTTGTGTGGCTTTCAACAGAGACTTAAAACGACACAATGGAGCAATGATAGGCAGTTGGGATAAATTTAGAAAGCTGAGTAAAGATATCCTGTTTGGGGACTGATGTAACAATAGGCCAAGATGATCTACTGTGTGTTGCGCTTCACTGGGTGACATAAATATAGCTTGATTGTTTCTGAAAGGATTCTCAGGGATAGCAACAAGGTCCAGCTTTAAAGAGCTGTCTAAAACCTCTGTTGTTGTCCTTCCCAGCACAATTGTGTGGGAAATTGTTTGTGTTGCACAGACAATGAATGCATATTTTGATTTTCTGGGTCACTCTGAATCAATCAAATAACCAGTTTTAGACACAGACAGATGTTCACTGTTCACTTTCTTATGACTGACGCATTACGTTTGTGACTGACAGAGCTGTTTTGTTCTGTTAACACTTCACTGCATTTGTATACCAGGTACTTTAGTATCACTCATGGTGAGATGCCTGTATCTTTTTTTCCTCAGGTTGCCCAATACATTAAGTTTGAGATCCCTGTTTTAGACAGCTTTGTAAAGAAACTTAAAGAAGAAGAAGAACGTGAGATAATGAAACTGACCAAAAAGTAAGTCACGACTGTCTACAGTGAGTCTGTTCTATCGAGTCTCACACCAGCGTAACAAGCTTTTATGGAAAACACTCACCACTCGCTGTTTTGACACCTTGTGTGACTCGTATGACTCATGGTGAGCCCTGACCTTTATACTTACAGTCACAGTGGCTTGTGGCATCTGGATTGATTGTTACACTTAATTTGCACACATAAAGGTTTGAAACAATGCATCTATATATTTGAATTCTATGTCTAAAAATATAGTATATATAAAGAAACTAGTGTTTGGGGCTGAGTGACACACGTTGTTTATTGTCCTTACCTGAGTGGTTGGACCCGTCTGAGCATTTCATCTTTTCTCACCTCTGCAGGTACAGCGCTCTGAAGTCAATGATTCTTCATCAGCTCGAAGGCAGCGGTCACACCAGTGACACATAGTGTGAAGTGCGTGTGTGCGTCCCACACTAATGACTGTTGATTCACCACTGGACCATTTCCAGATAATGTCATAATGTAGCGATAAAGGTAAAGGCCAAAGCCAGTAACAGAACCATATCAAACACCAATGAGCTTCTACCTTTAGAATGACATCTACTTTTGACAGTTTGTATGATCTGTTTTGTACGATTACTCACACTAGTTGGTAAATGAATGTTTTTGTATCATGTATGGAGATTCTTACTGAATATGAATATTTATACAAGCTGTTTTGGAACTGTTTACTCTTTAATAAATCCATTTGAGAATGAATTTTATAAATGCTGGGTCTCTGCTGCCACTAAACATAATATCCAGCTCTGGCTTCTTACAAATAAAACCGCCACTTTCATTATTTCATGTTCTTCCACGAGTAGCATTGTTCTTCTGAGTGACCCTGTTTGCCAGATAGTTCCCATGAGCTCTGTGTGTGTGAGGGCATTACACAATCACAATAGGGGTATCCTGAGTGAAGAGGGCTGAACTCTTTTCCCACAGTCTTACAAATACCACAAATGTTTTATTTTGTGGGCCAGTCTTGACCTATAATAAGCAGACTATTATTACCGTTTGAATAATCTGATATGAAACATTTATGACATAATAATTATCCATGCCTGTGTATCTAAAACACAACAGACATACACGTGCACACACCTTGGCCAATATTGTGTGTGTAAGAAACTTAATAGCTAGTTAAAGTTTGAGTTTCTGGCACACTGGTTTCATATATATATATGAATGGTCACTAGTGCAACCTGCCTTCTAGCTGTTCTAGCTATTCACAACTGCTTTTGTTTTCTATTATACAGTATATAATTATATTACCTGTAGGAGCTGCACTGATCGTGGGTAGAGGACACATTAAGACAACATCCTTATTTTTAACATCTATAATTCAACTGTCAGCCTCCATCGGCTCATGAATCACATGACGAGCTGACCTAATCTTGTCATGTGGAAAATATAAATTCAGTTTTACGTAATGGCAAAGTACGACTCTGCAGCCCTATCAGCAGCCTCCGTAACTATACAGCATGTTTACAGTTACAGTTGGTGACTCATTAACCTGCCAATAGAGGCGCGGGAGGCGAGTGACTACCTAAAGCCAGTTTGGGTTGGAGCTAAAAGGCTTCTTATGAAAGCAAGGCTGAGCTTTTTATCCCTCTGCCAGGGTGGGACTGAGAATTACATCAGTGAGTCACCATGAAATGCACAGGTCCCAGTAATGTTCACACATATTTCCTCCTCTTTCCTCCACAGCCTAAGAAACAACAGTCTCACAAGTTCCCACCAGGAAATAATAATATGTTTATATTATTTATAATGTATTTATTTTCTATATTTGTTTATAGATAGATAGATAGACAGACAGACAGCCGGCGTAGGCGTCGTGCATTTGACCAAATCATTCTGGTTTGGTATCTGTAGGGCGGTTGCTTGGTCCACGGACTATAAATGACGCTCTCCACACCTGAGCCCGCCCCTGGTCTCTGAGAGGCGGAAGTCACCTTTACGCCGGGATTCAGACGCTCAGCTCCTGCTTGTCAAACATGACCCAGCGTGAAGAACCAACGATAGTTATTGTGGGATGCGGCATAGCGGGGATATCAGCGGCAAACAAGCTTTGCAAAGCTGGATTCCGGGATGTGCGAATACTTGAAGCGACCTCAAGAAGCGGAGGAAGAATAAAAACAGAAAAACTGGGTGAGCCATCATGTACAATGTGTTTTAACCCTGTCCTCAAAGCTGTTTTTCCACCACACTGGTGAATTAAATGTTTTAATTATTTTAAAGTAATTAAGAAAGCTATATTTTAAACAGCTGTCATTAAAATACTATTATGCCCCGTCTCTGCAGGTAATTATATCGCAGAGATTGGTGCAAGCTTTATCCATGGCCCATCTAAGGAGAACCCAGTGTTCTGTCTGGCTCGGGATTATGGGCTCCTGGCTCCAGAGGCCCTCAGCCGAAAGAACCAGGCTATGGACGTTGGTGAAAGTCCTCCCTGGGTCAGCAACTGGTTCAGCAGTTCAGGTAACCAGATAACAGTATGTTGTGATGTTACACATGATTTGCTAAGTTTTCTGCTGATACTTTGACTGTGTGAAGAATAAACTGCTTTTAACATGTTGTACATATGTGCAGGTCAGAAGCTGAAAGCTAAACAAATGGATTCTGCTCTGGATATGTTTGATAAGATTGTGGATGATACTGATAAGTTTAAGAACCGAAAAGAAACACCCTGGGCGAGTGTGGGAGATTTTGCGCGATCAAAGGTACGTTGGACACATTATTTTGATTACACCCTAAAATCCATAGAGCATTTGGTTGCTTAATGCGAGCTGTATTGTTTTTAGGCAAAGGAACAAGCAGCAAAGAAATGGAAAAGCAGAGATGAAGGCACCAGAAAGCTGCTGCTGTGTGCCATCAGCTCCATGATGAAGTTTGAGTGCTGTTCCAATGCCGTTCACAGCATCGATGAGCTGGACCTGGCTGGATATTGTATGTACAAGGATTTAAAGGGACTGGACTGCACATTCCCAAAGTTGGTACCATGTCATAAACTTATTCAGACACAGATGAGGAGTTATGTCAGATATATCACAATAAACAGACAAACAAATAAACATGCGTGAGAATCAGGAAGCAGACAGAGAAAGGACAAGACTCACATCCACGTCCAGAAAGGCTGCACATGTTCAGTAACACACTATCTTGCAGTGGCTACGAAGGCCTGATCGAGAACATTATGTCAGAGCTTCCCTCTGGCTTGGTGACCTACAACAAGCCTGTGCGCTGCGTCCACTGGAACGACTCGGAGAGCGAAGCAAACACGGTGACAGTCGAGTGTGAAGATGGAGAGAGGGTTGCTGCCGATCATGTCATTGTCACAGTGCCTCTAGGTAGACGCTGCTCATATAGTGCACTATTCTTCAGCCCAGGGCATGACACAAGATAGAGACAAGTTATGTCAAAGATAATTAAGACATGAGATATAATATATTATATCTCATATATTATGCAATGGTATTTTTATGTAATCCCCCCTTGAATGTGTTATTTATCAGGATATCTGAAGAGGCACTGCTCAACCCTGTTCTCTCCCTCTCTACCGGCAAACAAGCTGCAGTCCATCCAAAATGTAGGATTTGGAACATGCAACAAGATATATGTGGAGTTTGAGTCCCCATGGTGGGACGCTGATTGTGATGTCATCTACCTGGTGTGGGAAGATGAGGTCTGTAGTGCAATTATGACCCACCAAAATATAAAATCATTTATTGTACATATAAACATTTAGTCATTGATACTAAGGCTGAAGGAAAATAAGTCATAAGGTGCTTATATAACCCATAACTGTTGATACACAATGTTTTGTTCTGTTTGTAGGAGGATTTTACAGACAAGGTGTCAGATATAAGCAAAAACTGGATAAGGAAGATGTCAGCGTTCACTGTTCTCAAACCTTCTGAAAGGTCAGAATCATTTTACTTTGCCTATTAAAATTCATAGAATTGGGTATATCTACTCGTGTGACTCCTCTCTGTATTCGCTGCTGAACTCTCAGGCACAGCCACGTTCTGTGTGGCTGGATTGCAGGACATGAGTCAGAGTACATGGAGACTCTTCCTGAACAAGAGGTCAAACAGGCCGTCACAGAACTTGTCCGTATGTTCACAGGTGAGTCTTACAATCGGCTTCACAAAGACATGGAACATACTCGTCTGCACTGTCTAACAAAATATATGACAATATCCTAAAAATTCGATTAACCTTATTCAAACATAGTCTGCCCTAGGGCGCCCTCTACTGTCCAAAGTGGAAATAGGACTGAAGAAAAACAGATTTTGCTTTATTAGTGTATGTGTGAGCTTTGATTATATGATGTGTGACTGTGTTCAGGGAACTCTGCCATCACACCGAAGAGAATCCTGCGCTCCCAGTGGTTTATTGACCCCTGGACATGTGGGTCTTACTGTCACCCTGCAGTGGGATGTTCAGCGAAGGACCTTAGGAACATGACAGAGCCTCTGCCAAAGAAGGGAGCAGGATCACAAGTACAAAGCAGAATATGTTTCTTTACAAGCAAACACACACAGGCCTTAGTTTCTTTCTAAGCGCTTGTATTTGTTTCAGCCCCTGCAGGTGTTGTTTGCTGGAGAGGCTACTCATCCATATTACTTTTCCACCGTCCATGGAGCGCTTCTCACGGGTTGGAGAGAAGCTGACCGACTCATCTCACACTACCCCACCATCAATAAGACTGAAAATATTGACTCTACAAGCAAGTAGTCACCAGATATCTGTTGCTCCTCATCTGTGCTTGAAGCCTGCAGCATTATCTCCTGATGCAGAGGCTTGTTGGGACAGAACAAGACATGGAATGCTGATATAATGTCTGCTATATATCTGCTAGAGTCATTTCATGGGTCTCTTATCTTTACTTTTTGCCTCCCAATCATTCTATTGATATATAAAGAAAAACCTTTCCCTGGGTCATTCTTTCTATTTTTTACCAGATGGAAGTTTCAATTTGCTGTATGAAGTTGACCTTTTATTAAATTGACTTTTTAATTCATCGTCCATAATTACTTTACATATCTAACATTATATTTTGACTAACTGAAGTTATAATGTGACTAAGTAAAATGATAATTAAAGGTGCCTCCAGATCTCACTACTGATGTGTGACCTCTACCTGTTCTACTTCCCGGTGCCAAGTGGGTTAAGAAGGACAAGCTGACAACAGTTTGAGATATTTACAGTTACATCTGCATCAGTCTCTGAAATAGTACTTGTGACTTTTACTTGTTTCTTTCTCCTTTTGTGATTGTGTCATTTTGTATATTTTATCGTGGTTCTTATCTAGTACTGTTTTTTCACTACTCCTCTTGAACACATAGCAGCTGTATGAAGACAAAACGAATTCCTTCTGGGTTTAATAAAGTTTTTTTTAATTATTTGAATCTTAAATCTTGAATCGCAAAACTACAAAAGAAAAAAACTATTCATTATTAATTATTTATATATCTATTCAACATAATTAATGCGGTATGAAGTCAAGACTTGCGTGGAATAAAGCAGAGTCTCGGGCTTTTATCAGTCAACTCCGCCTTCGAGCGTTTGTGTAAACTAGAGGAGCAAAATGTCCCATCATGCACTTCGAGTTACTTAGCAACAGACGATGAACAGACACAGCAAATACGTACGCGTGTCCATCCTCTGCTGGTCACCAGATGTTAAGGTTAACTGTTGCACTGCAGTTCTTGTACCGCGGCCAGATGTTTGTACAGTTCATGGGGCAAAGTTTTAACTGGAGCTCATTAAAGGAGGCGGGTTCTGTACCGGAAGTGAATGTATGTATATAAATAGTGGCCCTGGTCCTCACCACGTTAAGGCTGTAGCGTCACTGTTTAAGCTCCTTCGATTAAACAGGATTTAACAATTAGCTACGAGAGCCCGGCGATGAGCGTCAGTCCTACAATAGCGGTAGTAGGATGCGGAATATCGGGAATCGCCGCAGCGCACAGGCTCGTCCACAGCGGCTTCACTGACGTGAGGATACTTGAAGCCACCGCGAGAAGTGGGGGGAGAATAAAAACCGGCCGGTTCGGTGAGTATGGAAACACCTCAGAGGCCAAAACACCACATCAGCCCTGTGGACCTTCGTTATACTACATCTATTACAGAGGTTCGGCAGCATTAGTTCATTGTAATAACTTGCTGGTCGCTATGCATTGAATCCTTATGTGCCTGGAACTAAACAGTGCTGCGCTGAGCTTTACGGTAAATGCTTTGCTCTGCTTTAGAAAGCTGTTAGATTACGACGGTGCCACAGAGGTTCTGCAAATGCAAATACTTTCCATTGTATTATTTTCAAAAGGTTAAAAACACAGAAAGAAAATAACCCAGAGTCAGAAAATCTTTCCATAATTAGTTCAATATTGCAGAAAGACACGTGCTCTTTAAGGACACACTGTTTTTATCATATGTAGGTAATAGCATCATCGAAATAGGGGCGAACTGGATCCACGGACCGTCCGAAGAGAACCCAGTGTTTTGTCTGGCCAGGCAATATGGGCTGCTGGATCCAGAGGCCCTCAGCCCAGAGAACCAGGCCATGGACATCAAAGGACACCCCCCCTGGGTTCCCAACGTCTTCACCAGTTCCGGTGACTGCAGTGTTTTTAAAATTATTCAAGACAAGCCTATTAGGTAGAAATAATATGAACCATATAAAGGTGCACCACAGAGTTCAACTGTTCTGGTACACTTCTCATTCACAGTGGTACCTTTTTGTATCCACGTAAGAGGTAAATGAACATAAAGGCAAAATTGCACAATATGGAATGCGTACTACGCGTGCTATAGCCTATTATATTGGTGCCAATATAACAGTAGATTGCAGTGACATATCCTGCTGGGCTGCAGGAATGGTGCTTCGCTGATATCGGATAGGACTATATAGCTGTTTTTCACAAATAAGTCCAACAGCACTTGAAGGAATGTTCAAGTGAGTCTCACATCTGTCATTCTCTGAAATCCTCTGGCAATAATGCATATGGCAAAGTAATCGCAAAGACAACAGCTGTGTAAAACCAGTTGAGCAAAACAGACACAGAAAATGTGTACAGCTATGTTAGAGCTTCTATATTACTGTATTTAAAGGCACAGTCCGTTCTGGTTAGTGATTACCTAATGTACTATGTGAGTAAAGTAATGTAAGATAGGACACCTGTTGATGTGTTATGTGGGTCATACGGTGTGTGCAGGTCGAAGGTTAAATGCAGAGGATGTCTATCCTGCTCAAGACATGTTTGTGGAGCTGCTGTCTGACGTCTCAGACTTTCACACTCAAGGAGGAGAACCATGGCCCAGTGTGGGAGAGTTCATACGAGCAGAGGTACATTTCCTTCAATAACTAAAGTAAGAGTACTATGGAAAATCAGATTCCAGAATATGCTGACCATCACATGTTCTTGATAATAAACTACATTTATGATGCCAAGGGCTCAGGCGTACGTGTCTAGACCCAGAAGACTCATAACTTCATAAACAGCTGCTGTACTATCTGAGGACAATGTAAAACTGAATCACACCTTTGTTTTGTTGCTTGTTGTCCAATTCAGGTGCCACAGCGAGTGACAGAGAGATGGAAGGATGCTGATGCCACCATGAGATCTTTGCGAATGAGTGCGATCAGTAACCTGCTGAAGGCAGAGTGTTGTGTTAATGGGGCTCACAGCATGGATGAGGTGGGGCTGGCATCCTATGGGCTGTATAAGACTCCACCTGGACTGGACTGCACATTCCCAGGGTAGGTCATCTTGCATTGCATTAATTCACATTATCAGAATAAGTATTTCCTACATTTAAACAATTATAAAAAATATTAATTATAAAAGTGAAGATGTTGTCTTGTCTGGCCTGCAGCTGAAGGATACTGTAGAGTGCAGTTCATTAACTGACAGGTATACATACACTGTTAAACACTGTTCAAACATGTGTCACGTTGTTTTATTTCCCATGCAGTGGCTATGAAGGTCTAATCAAAAACCTGATGTCAGAGCTCCCAAGTGATTTGGTCACCTACAATAAACCTGTGCGCTGTGTCCACTGGAACAGCTCAGAGCCGAGCGAAAACGCTGTAATAGTTGAGTGTGATGATGGGGAGAGGATCGCTGCTGATCATGTCATCGTCACAGTGCCTCTAGGTATGCAAATACATATATATAGTGCAGTGCCTGAAATGTACTGTAACTCAGCTTTAACGGTAGGAACACACATCCTTATTATTTATTGTTTATTAACTGTTCACAGTTTTTTCTGTGAGCATACCTAATTCTTGTTTTTGTGTTTTGTCAGGATACCTTAAGAAGCACCATTCAACTCTGTTCCATCCTCCTCTTCCTCTTCACAAGATGCACTCAGTACAGAGACTAGGATTTGGAACCAACAATAAAATATTTGTAGAGTTTGACTCGCCGTGGTGGGATGCAGAATGTGATGCTATCTATCTCTTGTGGGAAGATGAAGTGAGACAACTAGTCTGTTTGGGTTTCCCTATACATGTCTCTATATTGTGTATTTTAAGACAAAATCCATACAAATTATTTGTTTTGTGCCTTGTCAGGATGTGTTGGAGCAGCAGCAGCCAGATGTAAAGAGATCCTGGATTAGGAAGCTGTTTGGCTTCACCGTTCTGAAACCTACTGAAAGGTGAGGTCTCTTTAAGCATCAGTACTTACGCAGCTTGTTTATGTTGTAATCATGTTTATGTTGTTTGGTCTACCTTCCAGATACGGCCACGTTCTCTGTGGCTGGATTGCCGGACACGAGTCAGAATATATGGAGACGCTCTCTGAACTGGAGGTTACACGTGCCATCACGCAACTTATTCGTCAGTTTACAGGTAAGTCTGAATCACTGACAATGTTTGTCTTTAAAAAGGTCTTTATCACCTCTAGCGAGTAACTGTGTTTGTTTAGGCAACCCTACCATCACCCCGAAGAGAATCCTGCGCTCCCAGTGGTTTCATGACCCCTGGACGTGTGGTTCTTACAGTCACCCTGCAATAGGATGTTCGGCACAGGACCTGGAGAACATGATGGAGCCCTTGCCTACAAAGGGATCACAGTCAAAAGTAATAACACGTTTATAGTCAAGCTCAAGTGTTTATGCACCAACCCATGCAAATATTGACTAAGGACCTGTCTGGTAACTCTAAATTACCCGTAGGTGTGAGTGTCTGCGTGACTGGTTGTGCGTCTATATGTGGCCCTGCGACAGACTGGCGACCTGTCCAGGGTGAACCCTGCCTCTCGCCCATAGCCAGCTGGGATACCAGCACACCCGCGACCCCTACGGGGAAGAAGCGGTAGAAGGTGAATGAATGAATGACCTGTCTGGTTTTGTTTCAGCCCCTGCAGGTGTTGTTTGCTGGAGAGGCTACTCATCCATATTACTTTTCCACTGTCCATGGAGCCGTTCTCGCTGGGTGGAGAGAAGCTGATCGACTCATCTCACACTACTCCAAGTCTAAACTTTAAATGAGCAATCTCCTTTGACAAAATGAGATTTATTAGGTTTATGTCTAAAATAGGCAACAATGATTTCGATTTGATTTGAAGGGTCCCTCTCAAGGGGTTGTAGCGTCCTACAGTTTTTAGCTTTATTCTTTGCTAATAGTTAATGAAATTATCATTAATGAATTATACAATTATTCCAATATACTTTAAACTGCGTTAAAACTGAGTCAATGAAGTAAACATTTTAAAGAGTTTGACTTCTCCATAAAATACCCAATTATTAATTAATTATTAATTAAATGTGCACGAGCAATATCATGACTACCATTTTATTAAATTGTAATTTTTTATGTAACTGGTGAACATTTTTTTATTACAAATTTTTGAGCCTAGTTGAGTGTTGGGCTTCCTTTGCTGTATACTTCATATGGGTGTGAGCCTTGCTTTTATAAAAGTGATGATTGTTTTAAATGAATTAGGCCTTTCTTAATGTCAGGCAGATCATGTGGAAATGATAATGTGGTAATGTGAAATGCATTTTATCCAGTTATCCAACAGTGAATAAGCTGTATGCCTTTATAAAAGGGTCTTCAACAGGTTATGTGTGAATTAAAACATATATTTTGTCAGATCAAGTCTATTGTATCTAATTGTTTCATTACATTCTTCCTTGTTTAATAGAAGCAAAGATACACATTGAGCTACACAATGCAGGTCTTTAGATGGTGGTTCCAATAATTCAAATTCTGTATTTTCCATTTTTCAATTTTGCAAATTATGTTTAGTCTGAAATGTAGGGAATATAGTTTCACATATCCCACATAGTAGTAGTAAAAATGACTTATAATAAAGGTTATTTGTGGCCAAATCAAATGTTCAATTCTGTGACTTCCCAAGATTGACATGAAATTAAAAAGACAATTTTAAAAACTAAACTAACTAAACACTAACTAAAAACTTTGTTTAAAGAGTTGTTACATAAGAGCTTCACTTTATAGACAGGACATCAGGAAAAGCCTGATAAAATGTCTGTGGTACATTGTTATTTTTATAACCAGTGTTAGAATGAAAGAGTCAAGGATGACACTCCATCGCCTCCATCTTAACTTGATCCAATTAAATTTATGCTCAGGTTTATGTGAGTTCAACAAACTGAATGACCCCAAAAGGTGTGTGAATGTGTAACCAATGCTATAAAGTACAGCCACCAAACTCACATAAAGTCTGTACACGAGATTTTATTATATAAAATAAATGAATAAAGTGTGATCTTCCCTCTCCCTCTGCACTAGCAGTGATAGATCTTCTGGTTGATAAGTGCACATAACGCACAAGTTCAACTCATTCAATTCTATTGTGATAAGAAGTATTCATTAATAATCAATAATTTTAGAAACAAAACATGAAAGAAATATGAAACCTGACTCAGTAGCAGGCAACATTGTAGAGTCAGACTTTTTAATGAGAATAGGACCTGCTTATAAATGCTTCCTAAATTAACCCTAGCACCTTCTTGAGACTTGGCTTAGAAATGGTCACTTTTGGAAGTGAGGCCTTATTTGGATTTTAACACAGAACAAAAGAAAAACTAGATTAACTAAGATTTCTTAACCCGGAACCGTCTGACTGCTTGGCAGTTTCGAGTCGGGATGTAAACAGTGCAACACCATAAACTGCAGCAGGTTTAGTAGCTACTGGGGAAAACTTAGCGTTTAATTAACACACATGAAATCCTTGTGCTATTGTATTTACATTAATCGGAGCCATGAAACTTTACCAGACTCTCCGTAATGTCGGCAAGTTCAGAACCGTGTTCGACTTCGGTGGACGGGACGTGGCTCATTGGTTCCCCGGACACATGGCTAAAGGTGACAGCCTCGGTCAAGGTTTTCTCTCTGTGAAATGTATTTACCGTAACACAGTGGAACAGTCCTGTGCGTAATATAGTTCAGTGGCCTCACATCTTTCCTGACATTTAATATATATTATGATTATAAATCGTGTTTACAGGCTTGAAGCAGATGAGAGCCAGCCTCAGGAGTGTGGACTGCATCATAGAAATCCATGACGCCAGAATATCCTTCACTTTGTTTTTGTTTTTTAGTTTTAAGTATAGTATGCATTTTATTTTATTGGAAAACAACAGAATAACAAATATGAGGACAGATAGATTTTCTTTAACGTCAAGCATATTCCCATCTCTGGAAGAAACCCTGTGTTTCAGGAGACTCTGGATGTCAGACCACATTTGCTCATTCTCAACAAGATGGACCTCGCTGATCCGTCACACAAGCAGGTCGAACTTGTTCCTGCTGTTGTCGGACCATCACAGGTTATTAACACTTTAAACGTTACCAACATAAGATGGTGCCTTCACATTTCCTCTGCAGGGAATCCTGGAGAAGTTAGAAAGGAACGGAGTGAGGAATGTTCTCTTCACAGACTGTTTAAAGCAGCGAGATGACAACATCAAAAAGGTAACAGTCTGCCTCGCTGGACACTTGAAAGGGATGGTTTGCTTATATGACGTAAACTATAATAAATATTTCTCTTCTATAGTTGGTACCAATGGTGATGGAAATGATTCAGAGCAGACCACGTTTTAACAGAGATGAGGTATGCTTGCGTTATTTTGGTTCTTCTTTGTCTGGACCTACACTTTAGGATTAATGTCTTGATTGGACTATAACTTGTGTAAAAACCTTCCAGGCTACAGATTATTGCCTGATGGTGATTGGAGTGCCCAATGTAGGAAAGTCATCTCTCATTAACTCATTACGAAGAACAAACTTGAAAAAAGGTATGTATAATAAATTACTGGACATTAAATTAATGTGATGCTTTATACACACTGTTAGTAAAATGTAATCTATAACGTGTAAATAAACACCAATTCCAGGACGAGCATCTCAAGTAGGTGGGGAACCAGGCATAACTAAAGCAGTCCTGACTAAGATTCAGGTAAGTGTAGAGGACATATTCGTCTCTTTGGCTGTGTAAATGTGTACATTATGTAATCTTGTAATCAGGTGTGTGAACGACCCCTAATGTACTTGTTGGACACGCCAGGAGTCTTGCCTCCTAAGATTGAGAGTGTTGAAACTGGCATGAAGCTGGCTTTATGTGGTGAGTGGGACATGATTTTAGATTTATTGCAAACTGTTACTCAGGAAGTATCATGTACTCTCTGCTGTGTTGTGTCCTATGGAATTGCTGAGATTGTTTCCCTCCTCCAGGAAACATACTGGACCATTTAGTGGGTGAAGACATTATCGCTGACTACCTGCTTTATTCTCTGAATAGACTAGGGAAGTTCAGGTGTGACTTTCCTCAAAATAATGACTGATTATATGTTCATGTGGCTCCTTTTGCTTCACATTACTGTAATGATTTACTGTATGTGTGTCTATGTGCAGGTACGTAGAAAAATACGACCTTCAAGAGCCCAGTGATGAAATTCAGCATGTCCTCAAACGCATCGCTGTAAAACTTAAAAAGACCCAGCGCGTCAAAGCCATCACTGGAGTGGGTAAGAGAGATGACACCCATTCATTATACCTGTAAAAGAATATGAAGCAACGACAGGAACCCCACTTTCCTTCACTTAGGGATGTAACTAATATCAGGACTCTACTTTCAACATGTTTATATAAACACATCGTTATGTCGGTCTAGTAAACAGACTGGCACAAACACAAATAATTTATCATTATCATAAATACAATGCAATAATAGTAATTAGTTCCTCCCCTTTCTTAGGAAACATTACTGTCACTGTCCCAAACTACACAGCAGCAGCATATGATTTCATAAGAGCCTTCAGGAAAGGAGAGCTGGGGCGGGTATTGCTGGACTGACCTGAGCCTGTTTGCTGAAGATGGCCACAGATTATGTGCATTTGGACTCACTTTACCACTGAAGTGTCATCAAGGAAATATAATCCAGAGACATGGAGACGTTCATTCTGATGTGTAAGAAGTCACCACTGTGTCCTTAAATAAAGGATCGCAGCTTAATTCTGGCACTTATGGAAAACACAGGGAAGCAATTGTCTGGCATGGTGTATACAAAATATTTATTAGCACAAGGACATTGATAACAAACTGTATTTCATATTTACACAAGTGTTTCAAAATGCGAGTGAACCTATAAATAAGGAACAGTCTGTTGTTCCTGAGGTGCTGCACGTAAAAGTCTTCAAAGACACGAATAACAGTAAGAGCAGCATATACTCTATGGCCACGTCAGTCAGCAGCACCATAAATCATTCAGATCACTGAGCAACATCTTGCAGCTGAGGCTGAAAATACTTGGTCAAGACCGTTATCTTGGTCAAAGACTGACATTTCCTCCAGTTAAGGAATAAAAATTATGCCAGTTTATTATCAGTGATACTGGTTCCAACTTGGTCCGTTTGCTAATTTGAGAAAACTTGCATTTTACATAAACTAATATTTACCTTTTGTGCATATTGTGAAAATAATGTCAGAAAGTTGTTTGACGTGTTTATAATTGACTGCCAGCACTAGGATCTGACTTTTTAAAAGTAATTCTGGTCAATTCTTCAGACATATAGGAATCAGGCTTTAGAGAAGGAAATCATTCTGATTTTTCATAGGTATGTGTCACGCAGACTGAAGCCACACTCCAGGTTAAATATTACTTTAAATACTGTGCTGAAAATATACATTTGTCCATTATATATAGACCATATTTGTAAAAACTATTAGTTGGGTGATGATTGTTTCTTTTCATCACTGTGCCTCACTTTAACTGGTCTCAGTGCAGGTTGCAGCTCTGCACAGTAGGTCTGGTCCAGAAGCTCAGTCCTAGACCGAATCACAAGTGTCTCGTTAATACGCCTAAAGCACCGCGTCCAGGAAGGATGCGCACCACGGGGTAATAGTTGCAATAGTAATAGAAACCAGCTGCGAGAGAGAGCATCGCTTTGGAGCGGAGCCTGACATTAGTGCGTCAAAGTAATTGGTCCTGTTGTAGTAATCCAGCTCGTCCTCGGAGTCGGTGTTGCTGTTGCGGTAAGCAGACGCGTACCATTTATCCGCCGTCAGCGCCACCGCGGCTCCTGCGGCGGCTGCGGCCGCCACCCTCACCGGGGACGATCGCCCCGCCACCCTGAAACGAGAGCGGGTCCCGCCGAAGGCACCTCCTCCGCGGTACGTCCCGGCGGTGGAGCTGCGGGACGGGGAGCCCCGGGAGGAGCCCCGGGAGCCTCCACGGCCCCCCTTGCACAGCGCGGGCTCGCACAGGAAAGCGGAGAGCAGGAGACAGGTCCAGCATGTGGCCACCACCTGGTTCATCCCCGACATCTGTACAGCATCAAGAGAAACGCACTCAGGCCTGGTGTCGACGGCTACACGGAACCTTCACTGACCCATCTGTCTGTTTAGTTGGACAATTATGAAAACAGCTGTGCTTACTCTAAAATTCAATACATATGGAGAAATACATACAGAACCATAAGCTGGTCTAGTATACGATTTTCTGTTTTCTGTTGCATTGCAGAACTTATCGCTCCCATCGGTTGTTGTGCTCAGTCGACTCTGTTACAGGTTCTCTCTCTCCTTTCAAGTAGGTCAATTTAAAAACAAATATCCTCACAGAAAACAGACATTTGCTTTTGGCTTTCGCTTCTCATACATAAAACATTTGTCTAATGTTGATAAAAAGACAGTGATAGCATGTTTGCTCGCAGCGTAGGCCACCTTTCAAATATCTGACTGAATTCTAGCAGGAAACTAAATATAAGTGTGCAAATTATTTGGTGATGTTATATGTAAAATGTGTTATAAATACAATGTTAGGCATGTGACGCAAATACACGCCTGCATGATCTCAGTGCATTCTCCTAAATTAGCCTGCTCGCTATTGTATTATAGCCTGAAGAAATAATAGAAGCGTTTAAACACAAAGACACCGCACACGCACACACGGCCGCTCCTGTCTGTCCGTGTATCGCTGGGGTTCGTGCTCACCTTATTTGCCCGTGTGTTGTCCTTGGTGATGTTTTGGCATTGGGAGGAAAGATGAAATGGGATTGTCACGGACGATGCAGGCTCGTTCACGCGGATCACGGCGAGAACGTGCCGCGCGCTTCTGGGCGTCAAAATCAGAAATCTTTATTGGCATGTAAGTTAAAAATGCAAGACGTAGACATTTGTTTTTGTGATGCGCTGGAAAACAAGTTAGAATATACAAAATGAGATTGTGAGTCTGGGAGATCAAACTTTTGTTATAGTATTAAATAGGATTATTTATTAAAATGTGCAAGTTTGTTTTCGAAGCTCTGGCAACAATGTAGAGACTATTAAATACAAAGTGGTATGTAACCACGCACCTAAATGAATAAACATTGATTTGATTGTTTACTGGCGAGACAAAGCCTCCGCCGTCTGCGGGCACCAGGTGGCGCTGCGGCCTCATTTAAACACCAACAAAGAAGAAGCCGCAGCTTGTGCCACTCAACGTCCAACATTCACCGTCGTCGCTGTCATGGCTTTTCTCTGCAGACGCGCTGCTTTGCTGCTGAAGCCCTCCGCGGCAGCTCCTGCCGTCCTGTCTGCCGCTCGCCTCTACAGCTCAGGTGTGTGTTTAAAGCCGCTCTGGGGTCAGTTTGGCGAAGCTGCCCCCGACACAATGTCAAGAAACCTGCGTCACTGAATGTGCGACGCGCGTGGGATCATCTGTTGACATAAGCGCCTTTAATAGCAATTGACAGGCATAGATTATAGATCAGACACGATCAGAGAACTCGATCTACTATCTAAACTTCAAAGCATTTTTGTATTATGCAACATACTGAAATATTCGACGCATGAATAATCAGGTGACCACTGTTTAAATGTAATGTGTTAACCATCTGAACAGTCTTTGTTATTGATCTGATGCTCTGAAGAAGGACTAATTACTGTATTAATTATTGTTTTCCTTGGTCATTTTGTCTGCCAGGAGCAGAGCAGCATGTTATTTAATAATTAATGTAAAACTCGAATGAATATTGCACAAAGTAGTTTTTTTTACAGGTCTCCAGAAGTTCAGCTCAGGAGCTGAGCAAAGTCTAGTAATTGACTCAAGTGATGTCATTTTTGTTTTGTCAGTTGGGTGTAAAGACTGTGTGTATTGGGAAATATATGGGACATGGGGCTAGAAAGAATCAGTTTAGTCCTGCTCCTCCAGCTTTTATCCGACGACGAAGACAACGCTAAGACTTTAAACGACTGCCCTGGTCCTGGAGAAAGAGGCAGGAAATCTGTGACAAACAAGCAGCCGGTAGCACAAAGGTCAAGTCTATCTTACCATCGCTTTTGGTTTTTTCTTCATGCAGGTGCTCAGTATGAGTATATTTTGGTGGAAAAGCGGGGCGAGAACAAAAATGTGGGCTTCATCCAGCTGAACCGACCAAAGTCTCTCAACGCTCTGTGTGACGGCCTGATGAAGGAGGTGGGAACGGCGCTGAATGCGTTTGAAGCCGACAGTGATGTCGGCGCCATCGTCATCACCGGCAGTGATAGAGCCTTTGCTGGTGAGTGAGGATGACACTTGCACCTTCACAGAGAACCTACAAACGGTGAACGGGGTTTCAGTAATAGTCAAATAAACGCGTTTATTGTGTTTTTCAGCGGGCGCAGACATTAAGGAGATGCAGAACCGAACCTTCCAGGAGTGTTACGGTGGAAACTTCTTGGCTCACTGGGACAGAGTGTCCACAGTGAAGAAGCCTGTCATCGCAGCCGTCAATGGATTTGCAGTGAGTATTTTTCTTTTTTTTTTTTTTAGCTTAGGAACTGGTGAACGTAAATAGAATTTGACACACTTCATACTGAATGTTTCAGCTGGGTGGAGGCTGTGAGCTGGCAATGATGTGCGACATCATCTATGCCGGGGAGAAGGCACAGTTCGGCCAACCAGAGATCCTGCTGGGAACCATTCCTGGTACAAACTCATTTCTGTTTACCTGCTTTCCTTTACTACTTTACTGAAGCTGCTCACGTTGTCCTCGTACCTACAGGGTCGGGTGGCACTCAGCGACTGACCCGTGCAGTGGGCAAATCCCTGACCATGGAGATGGTGTTAACTGGTGACAGGATTAATGCTCAAGAAGCCAAGCAATCAGGTGATGAGAATGCGTAGGAAACAACAAGCGTATGTCTTCTGTCATAATTACCATGTCTTCAGTATGAGTTTAAAGAAGAACAGTTTTGATGTTCTACTACAGCATCTGTTACATCAGAGTGGTGAGAGCATGTACCTTTACCTTCAAATACTGTCTGTGGTTTTCAGGTCTCGTTAGTAAAATCTATCCTGTGGACCAAGTGGTGTCTGAAGCAATTAAATGTGGGGAGAAAATTGCTGCCAACTCCAAATTGGTCACCGCTATGGCTAAAGAGGCTGTTAACGCAAGTATGTAAAGCTTCTTTATTTCTATATCTTAAAACCTAGTGCAGTGAACTTGAGACTTAATTTTTGTTTGACTCTTTCCTCTGTGGGGCTGCAGCTTTTGAACTAACCTTGGCTGAAGGAAATCGTTTGGAGAAGCGCTTATTCCACTCCACCTTTGCCACGGTGAGTCTAGGAGCCGGTGTGACGCAGAGTGGTTTTGTGACTGTACATCTGACGCTGTGTGTGTTGTTCCTGCAGGATGATCGTAAGGAAGGCATGACGGCATTTGTAGAGAAGAGAAAGGCCAATTTCCAGGACAAATAGGGCCAAACGAGCACATCAAGAGCTTGGCCAATAACAACCTCTTCAATCGCTTATTTGTACTGATGGCTGTGGAACCTGCAGCTTTGAATTTACAGAGTGACTGAGTGCACAAAAGTGTCTTGTCACAGTTAAGCCCTTCCTGCTGAAGCTCGGTATCAGTAGTGGTATGAAATGCAGCCTGGGAGCAGGAGCGGGTCTGACTGTGAATCTGATTTAATAACCGTCTGTCTAAAAGGAGAAATCAAGACTGGGAACTAACTTTGCTTTGTCGTTTTCAAGGGCAAGTGAATGTCCTATGTAACTCCTATGACCACTTTACAAATAAATTACCGTAGTTGTTTTCAGTCCAGTAATGGATACATGAACAAAGTGGACAGTCTTCATGTTGGACTAAATATGTGTGTATGCTTAGAATATGCAAATTACAGTGGCGTCAGATACAAACCTGGAAACTAACGATCTCAACGCAAGCTGTGTGCAGGTTGCGCCACCAGGTGTCGCTGCTGCGCCTTTGCACAAAGGCGCAAAAACTACAGCTGACACCGTGGAGTTATCATATAGTGAATTAAATAAGTGCGTCTTTCTTGTTCTGTAAGTTGACCGTCATAGGTTCATTAGTGAGTAACAAGACAAAACTCACAAAGCACAAACAAAAACACAGGTTAAATAGCAGTTTATTTCCATCCCTCTATGAATAAAAAGACATTTATATATAAATAACAACGGCCCCTAAATATTGGAAGATTGTGAAATAAGAAACTGCTTTCTTATTTCGTTCAGGAAAATATGTGAATATTATTTATGTTTCGGTGTGGATGCCCAACATAAAAATGTAACCTTACTGGATGTTCCGCTGTGCTCAGCTCTGCGCATTACTTAAGCTATTAGCTGAATATGTCCGAGATCACATAAAACTATCATTTCGACTTCAAAGAAAACACCAGAACAAATTTGGTTAGTGTGCGCTTTCTCTTTCCGCTCCAATCATCGCGAGGGCCCTTTTTCTCTGTGATCTTCACACGGCGGCGCCCCGTATCTCCATAAGGCCATGGCCTAATTGATTTTTATTTTCATTCAATATTCCCCTGCGGCTCCCTAGAACAAAACTTTTTAAAAAAAAAAGACGAGAAAAAACTCGTCTCCTCACTCCACGGGGAAGCACAAAAGTCTGCGCAGAGGCCCCGTAAAGAAGCTCCTTTCTGGGGCTACCGAAAGGTCAAAATAATAAATGTAGACTCAATTGAGGCTCTCAGCGCAGACAAAGGGGGCAAAACGTTACATTTGGGCAGCACAGAACCTCATAGCGTGATGAACGCATTTAAAGAAGCCGAAATAAAGAGAGAGCAGCATGGGACCGGAGCGGGAGAAAGGGGCTTTCAGCGCGGCAGACAGGCCCGGGTCCTGCGTGGCCCTTCTCTGCTGCCCAGAGGACTCCATGTCCACAAAGCATTCATATTCCAACACAGGACGGTCCCTGCACCCCAGCCTGCTCGCAATGTCACTGACGTTTACTTTTTATTTCCTACTACAGTTTAAATATTATGGGCTGACCCCCCAACAATTAGAAAACACTGGAATACAGGAAAGTACACTTGGCCTGGAATGTGAAAATATTATGGACAAAGTATCTGAGGATTTAAAACATGCCATAAAGTTTTAAAATTCCTGCTGTACATTATTAAGAGCAGCTGTATAAAAACCATACGCCCACGAAACTGCACTCTAACCTAAAGTACGTTGACGTTTATTAAAGTCTTTTCTATGCAGATCTGCTGTGTTTTGCGGTCATGGGCAGCGTTTTCAGCAGCTGAGCGCTTTTCTGGCTCGGATGAAACGCAGCCTGTGCCGCCTGGCGTTTTCACCCAATGTTTGCGTTATGTTATCTCACATTCTTGGCACAACGACGGTATCGGAACACGATCACAGGTGCTTTGAATTATGCCCACGGGTGTCTAACTAAACAAACACGCCCGTTTTATTCCAGATGAGCCAGACTTTTATTAGGATACATAACATTTCTTTATAAATTATGTTGTTAATTTTTGGAGATGGTATTTTTTTTACCTTTATTTTACACTAGGCTACAGGTGCAAAAATAGCCGATCCCCACGTTTGAATACACTTTACAATCAGACAGTTTCCTCGCGTTGTTTCAGGCTAACAAATATTATATTAACTTTCTAGAAGGTTTTGATGTGGTAACTCGAGGAAAGACTACTGATTGTTTATTTCATCTACATATTTATTTTACCTGAGAACGCGTCTGACGTCACGGGCGGATGCGGAAGTAGACAGCAGTGACCGCTCTCGCTTCGCTCCTCTGCTCTTTTCTGTGAGGAAGAACATGGTGGTGCTGAAGGGGATCCCGTCTCTCCTGTCGCCTGAACTTCTCTATGCCCTCGCTAAAATGGGCCACGGCGATGAGCTGGGTATGATGAGTAGCAGTAGAGAGTGACTGGACTGGTCATTCGGCTCCACTGGAAACACACAGCAACAAACGACTGTTTTCTGTTTCGTTTTCAGTTCTTGGTGATGCAAACTTCCCGGCCTCGTCTATTTGTGCTTGTGGTCCAACAGAGATCCGAGCAGATGGTACAGTAGGAGAGTCATCTGTTGCTGGGTGAGTTTGTGTCTTAGTGTCATGTCTAACTGTGTCTGGTCTTTGTGTAGGTTTGGGAATCCCACAGCTTTTGGAGGCGATTTTAAAGTTGTTTCCCCTGGACACCTACGTCCCTTCTCCGGTAACGTGAGGTCATTTATGGGTCATTGACGTCATTTGAAGTGGTTTGTTAAGTGTGAATATGGTTTGACAGGCTGCGGTCATGGATCTGGTAGATGGTGACAAACAGAAAGGCGTAGCTGTGCCTGTGTGGGACACCTACAAACATCTCCTGCAGCAGGTTGGGTCTCAGGTAAAACTTCCTCCCACCCACTGGATATGAACACAAAGTACTGAAACAGTGATTTGTGACTTTTTGTTGATTTTTGTTTACGTTTAGACTGATCTGGAGAAAGTGGAAAGGTTTGCTTTCTATGAACGAGCCAAGAAAGCCTTCGCCGTCGTAGCTACAGGGTGAGTATTGTCACTACAGTGTATGTTACATATATATACGTATATATGCGCATGTATCTTATATTTTTGGTAACAGAATCTCTCAATCAAGCATATTTAAAAATTGTGGCTGGTAAATGTAAATATTTTCCTGCATTTAAACATAAACATTCTTCTGCTCTTCCTCTGTGTAATTAGGGAAACCTCTTTGTATGGTAACCTGATTCTGAAGAAGGGAGTCATTCCTGAAGAGCTGCTTCAGTAGCACAAGACCATTTAAAGACGTTACAAGCTAATGATTATTTCAAGCACAAATTCTTTTCAAAGAGAATAGCAGAGAAGATGTATATTTTGCTTTTACCAAAAAATGTGCCACAAATCATTATTTTGTTATTGTCAGTTTTATAAACACAAGCATTCACTAAATAAAGTGTGATGTCTTGGATAAAGTATTAAACACAGTATGAGTGACAGATTTATTTCAGTCTCAAGATGTTAAAACAATTTAATTCAGATTAATCTGCCTGTCGCTGCTACACTGTATAAGATACAGCATGTCTGTGTGGCTGGTCCATCACTGGTGGTAGAGACCATCCAGATCTTCCTCTGGTTCACTGTACTTCTTCTGAGACGGTGGAAAAAACGCAGCGTCCTCTTTGGGGTTGTCTTGGTGAGGTATGAGCTCAGGGACATCTCTGTGGTACAGAGCATCCATGTCTTCCTCTGGATGAAGGTGAAGTCTGGCTTCAAGTTTCAATGGCTCCATCTGCACAGGTGCAGCTGGTTGCCGGTAGAGCTGGTCGTCACGGTGATAGAGGTCATCCTGGTCCTTCTCTGGCTCTGAGTAGGAAACACGTGGCTCTGCCTCAGTGTTGTATTCAGCTTTCAGTGGGTCCAGTTGATGGCTCATTTTTTGGTAGACTTCATCCCAATCCTGCTCTGTATGTTCTGGACCTACGTTCATGAAAACTGGATGATCTATGTGATCTCTATCCTCCTCTGCTTCTAGATGAAGCCTCATCTCTTTGTTTAAAGGTTTTGCTTGGATGTCAGCAACAGGAAGCGAGTCCTGGCTTTGGGCTTGACCTTTAAAGAGAACCGCCACTGATGGATGGTGTAGCTCATCTTTGTCCAGTCCTGCCATACTCTTCCAAATCTTCATGCTAGGGTCAACGTCATAGGGAGCGTCGGCTATGTTCTGCGGAGGCTCCACTTCCACTGTGTTGAACATCTTTCGTTTGTCATCCATGGACCTGAAATGAACATTACACAACCTCAGTCTGAATTGCATAAAACCAAGAGAAGATGAATCAGTTGTATGTTAAGGAAATCACAGCTTACATAACAGTGTCCTGGACGGCTTCATCTGGAATTTTCTTCTGACAAACAAAGCACAGATATTATATGACTGCTGTCCAAACGCAAGCTAGGAACCACGCAAACGGATAAATGATTATTTATCATATGACTCGAAGCTGTCGACTTTACAGTTTAACCCATAATGCTGTACATACCCAGGGCTTATATGGCTTTGCTGTGATGCCAACTATCAGCGAGACACAGACTATTAGAGAAAACCTGCATATGAAAAGACAAAAACATAACAGACCCACGTCCACACAAGACAGATGTATTCAGTACGTAGTAAAGTATTCGTTTCAAGGTAAGAGCCCCTGCAGCCAGTTCAGAAACCATTTAAAGGGCTACGTTTCCTACCTGGTCATGGCGTCTGTCGTTTCAGCTCAGTGTCCAGGATCTGTATTAAATTTCTGCTCAGTTCATCTGCTGTCAAAGCTGAGGATCAAAGTTCCACCAATAAACCAGTTATACAACTTTCTGACCTTTGAATACTGAACCAGCAGCTGTAAGTAATACTTCATCTCTTATCTAGTGTGTGCTATGCACAACAAAGTGGTTCATCAAAATGTCAAAACGAATCCGCCTTTAGCAACGTTTTGTCAGCACCACAGTATCTCGCCCATAGTCAAATTCTTCACTCTGTCATCAAGTCTAATGAGAACAAATAGAATAAGATTTAATCAACTGTAATTGTACTGTGTTGTGATTAAAAAGTCATTCTTGTGCCAGCAGAGACTTTTTATACATCTGTAGCAAAGACATTATAATTTTTTCAGGTATTGTTGTTGTTATCACACATTTGTGATTCATGTTGCTTGTCAGCCAGTCATAAAGTTTTACCAATGTGGCCTTGAAGATAATTTGTTATGACACAAACATTATTGTGTAGTAATAGTTTTTCAGGAACGCCTCCTCCAGTCCGACCTCAGTGTATATTTAAAATAGGTAACATTTTTTATTATCTGTCAGATGTATTACAAATAAAAATGCTCTAAACCGATGTCGTTTCCAGTTTGGCCCTCAAAATTTATCGTTGCAGATACGTTTGGCATTTAAGCCTGAACATTAATGAAAATCTTGTTGGTCCTCTGATGCACATTTATCAACGCTAGATTAGATCAGAACATGAAAAAATGATTCTACTGCTATTAGTGTTGAACAACGTCCAATACAATCCATGCACAGAAAGCAAAGGCTGGGGGCTGTTTTCCTTTTCAGAGTTTTGAACTGAGTGATGCCTTTGCATATTTTTTTGCCTTCACTAATTATCCCTATGACTCAGGGAATACGGGTATTGTTCGGTTAGCAAACTAAAACACCCCACCTACCTAGACGGGTTGACACTCAACATGCGTTTACGTTCCCCAGATGATGGCTTCTGGTGCCATCATGACGTTTGAGTGAAACTACTGAAAAGTTACAGCAAAGTGTGAAATAGACATAATGTTGGCAATGTCACTATAAGATAGTTAGTTAATCTCTTAAATAAGCACAACCCCAAAGAACAACTGGTGGGGTTATACACTCTTCATCTTGTTTCCAAAGAATTTCTAATAATTACCTTAGGGCTCAGCTGGACTTAATTAATATAGGAATTATCCTTTTGATTTACTGTTTTCTGTCGTTGCCGGACCTGGAGAATCAAGTCTTATATATAGATTACGTAACTTCTTATGTATAATCTTACCATGAAGTGACAATGCACATATTGTGTCTTTGGACCAGACACAAACAGAGTCACTCCCGCCTACAGCTTTAATTATTTTAAATGACTAATTGCCCTTCACAGACCCTGTAGGAGGACAGATTGGAGGCAGATGATCAGTCTGTGATCTTAGGATCAGGCACCACACAAACCGAAGTAACCGTCGGATGTGTCACTTCTAATTTATGTCCATGCCAAGATCCTATCGCACCGTGAGACTCATTGTTTCAGAGCAAAACAGCTTCATGTTTGATATTTATGGCTTGTTTACATTATAGCTGACTTCACGCAACAAGTTTTCCTCATATGCAGCCAAAGCGTTTAACTCTGGCATCATGTTAAACATCTGTGAGATGACAATCGCTGCTATAATGTCATTTAACTTCTATAACATAACATATACAGCCTTCACTAATCTGACTTCATTACACTGACAGTCCTTCCCTCTGCAAACCGCTGTGGGACCTCTCCCGCACACCTCCTTCACTGCTCATTCAACAATGGGCACATCACTACGTTAACATGTAGGTTAGTAATTTGTCATGACACACACACACAGTACAGTGGAACAGGAGCAGACAGACAGGTCTCACGCTTCCTGGCCAGTAAAGGGGTGGCTCCACTGCGTCTGCTTATCGGCCCTGCCTGTCAGATCCATATGGACCCGTCTGAAGCTACCCACCCATCCCATGGTCACTACATGCTCATCTGTCTGAGGCTATGCCAGACACATTTAAGACCCTCTTTGAAGGAAACGTGTTTTCATATTCCAAATTGAGGGATATGGTTACAAAACAAGACAGACTGATGACTTGTTCTGTTTGTGTGCTACTGTAAATGTGAGGGCTCCAGCAGCATGTATCTATCGTATCCCACTGTAGCTTGACTAAGACTGGACATAATCTGAGTTAGTTAAGTTTAGATTGAGCGTAGCTTGATGGTTTCTAGGGTTGGGGTGTACAAGGAGTAATTACAATAAAAGAGAATTTCTCAAAGTGTTGTCTGTTTCTGTAAATATGATTTCCACATTCCTACTGGTTACAAACCGGCTGTTAGGCTGACAGTGAGCCTTTAGAAACACTCCCACCGCAGCCCTGGGGGAAGACGTCCCTCAGCTCCGAGTCTTGGAAGTAATGTCTGATGGATAAACTGTGCTGAATCCTCTACCAGTCTACCCCCCTGTGGGAGCCAGCTTTCATGCCAGGCCCAGCAGCTTCCAGCACAGATTAACCACAGAGATCTGCTCCCTGAACTTCTGATGGCCCCACAGACTTACAGGAAGAGGCTGTGGTTCAAGTAGTTTCTGGTTGGCAGAGCACTGTGACTCACAAAAAATTCCCTCTCACTCAGTCATTGACACAAAGTATAAAAGCTAAACTATTAATGATGAAGTAAAGATAGTTAATTAGTACATTAGTACGCTGGGAAGCAGCAGTGGTCTATAAATCAATACAGTGTAGACTAAACATGTAATATCAACATGAGCATTTCCTGCTTTGTGATTCTTTAAAACCAAATGTGTCTTGTATCAGTGTTATCCTTTGAGTTATAAATGGCTCATAAGATAAAGATTAAACTTGATGTAGAGTAATTATCAGGCCTGGAGGCAAACAAGCACGATAGGAACCTTCAACTCCCTCAGCTTCTCTTCTAGCCACAGGTGAAGTGAGGATAATTGAATCTTCACATGTGATGCGCACAGGTTGTAGCCTGACGCTTCACTCCAGAAGCTAAGTTTTATCTTGCTGCTGGTTCGCTGTGAGAGCTGCTGTGTTGCGTGAACCCACATGTAGCATGTGAATGGCAAGTTTTATGGAAAACGTAAGGGCAACACTAAAAAGCAGAATGAATGGGAGTTGTCAGCAAGCAGCGATTCCTGGCAACATATTGCTAAACACACACACACATACACGTACACATACAAAATGCAAATAGGGAGCCAAGAAAAAGTTGCCTGTCTGTAACTATTTAAATGCTGCATAAAATCGTGATTTATATCCACAATTCTGGGTTAGAAAACACGCTCCAACTGTTACAGCTTGCAGCAATTTATGGAGGAAAACACCAAGATGAATTTTTGACCAAATTCCCATTTTTTAATGAACGCTGCTTGAAGTTTGCCTAATGTTCTTGTTACACACTCGCGTGTATAAGAGTGTGAATGTGTGCGTACTGAGCTTGGAGCATCACATGCTCAACGTGTACTCAGATGCAGCAGATTAATATGTCATTGCCACTGATGACAGCGCGTTCTTCAAATTGTAACTTCAGCGAGGGATCCGATGTCCTGGCTCGGCCCCAAAGCCAATAACAGCTTATTACAGCTGAGGCTCCGAGGAATGCAGCCGTCATGTTCCTACTTGACTTTAAGTGGCATTTTATCGAGACGCATTGGCTGGTGAGGAAACACATAGAAAACACAAGGTTTAACAGGCAACCATCACTGTGGAGACATCAAACCCCAGCACGTTGGAACTGTCATAATGAAAACGGAAAATCACTCCTGCAAACTAAAACAATCATCAGCACCAGCGCCTCATCATCACTGTCATTACTATCAGTAAATCCCATAAAGGTCTTCCCGGAGCGCAGGGCTGTATTTGAGGCTAACCACCTCTCAGTCTTTACTCACAGTCTTCCGTCATATCCCCCACTCTCACAACATTTGGGAAAGCTGGGGTTTTCTAAATAACTAAAATTAACTCAATGATCTACAATTAACTTAATTGATGCTTCACCAACACCCATTAAACACACATTAGACATCTTATGGTGGAGTTAACCACACGAATTACAGAGCTTGGGGGGGAAGGACCTCCATGAAAGTGCGTAGGCAAACGCGAAGTGCTGTGATGATGATCGGTGGACAGGGGAGCTGTCAGACCTGTGTAGCTGCAGCAGGGACCAGCTGAGCTGCCTTAAAGACGTTTTAATGCACATGCTGGATATAATGTTTCGTCAGCGAGTGGCCTTTAGATGGGCACCGTGAGGGGAACGACACGCCAGGAGCCACCTGCCTATCTGGCTCCACACGTCTGATACCGCTCTCCAGCAACAATGGTGCCGGTGACAGCTGAGGCAGGTGGGGGGTGCGAAGCCGAGGTGCACGGCTACACGGGAGAAGGAGGAACTTTCCCCTCAGCCTGTTAGGTTAGCGACGACTGATGAGCTCTTCGTCTGCTGAGAAGAGGAATATGGTCGACCTTTAAGTCCAGGACAGCTAATCTGAAGAACACGGAGTCATTACACAGCTTTGATAGTGTGAGTCGATACATTATAGATACAATAACGAGAGACTACCCCCCAAACACCCGCACACAATTTAGTCCACACCCTTATCCTGCCTCTATCACACCCCTCATAAACCCAGTAAACATGTGGGAGCTGTTAAAGGAGGTTTAATGGCTATTTACTGTGTTTTGTGTGCTGCTCATTAAACATTTTCCACTCAGGGAGAACTAATGTTTTGGAAAACTGTGTTAAATGAAACACACACCGTGCCAACACTTGGCACATGTGGCTCATTAATTAAAGGATCAGGGCTCCACGTTATAAGTTCACACTCGTTGTTGCATACGTCCTCGTGTTGTGCTGCTTTTCACTTTTCACAGTCCCCTATTTACACATTCAGCAAATATCAGAATATTTCAGACTTGACTGTAGGTTCCATGTTCCTTCTTCTTATAGCCGTGCATTTGGTTTCCACCATCCTCTGACCTAAATGCGTCTGTAACTGCTAGCTAGCTGGATAGCTCTGTGTCTGAACCAAGCACCCGCTGCTGCCAAAAATGATATCATGAGAGCAGTCATGGTGGAACGAAACAATAAAAGTCGAGGAGCAGAAAAAAAAACAATGAGATTACAGTCATATAAAGCTGTACGGGGCAGAGTCAGGTGATAATAATCAGGCAGTAATCTTTAGGTTTGCGAATTAACATTCTAGATCCCCAGTAAATATGAAAATCCCGCTGATTTTTTTTTTGTAAAGTTTAGATAAATTCTGGCTTGTGTTCAGCTTCGAACATCTGAGCAGAGCGATGATTCATGACAGAAGAGGGGGGAAAAGCCTGGAGGGTGGAGTACATCAAACGAGAGCATCAGCCTTTCCTCCCCATCTCCCCCCTCCTCCTCCGACCACTGAATGCCTCCTCATTGGAGTCCACTGCAGCCCTGGCTGCCAGCTGGAGTACCCCCTAACCTTTAACCTTTGACCCACAGCGCCACAGAATTCATCACAGAGCTGTCAGTTAACGCACTCAGCGGGGAGCGCATCCTGTGAAACAATGACAGAGAGGAGGAACTCTGAGTACAGGTGTTGGCAGCAAGTACAAGCGTTACAGATGTTCTTCACACCAGCCACTGGCCCTGCTCTTGAAAATGACAGCACAGGGAAACCTCTGCCTGTACACTGGCGTGTTTTTGTTGCGTGTCACGGTCCCATCTGTCCTCGTGCTCCTGGGCTAAGCAGAGGATCCTGCTGTTCCATGATGGAAAGCTGCCTGCTACAGACAGATCCAGTTACAAGAGCACTGTGCTTTCATCCTTATTAAAGAAACATGTGCCTGTTCTGTCGGCAGATGAAACTTTTTATGCTTTCTGCCTTTCGTTTTTTGCCGGCAGATATGATCAGTGGACAAAACTCATACTTAAGTTCATACACTCCTTCATAACAAGAACAATAATACAAAGTTCTGGCTGTATGCATATGTAAAGACTGACTATTTGTACCTTGGTGGAGGTGATTTATGGCGCCTCTTTATGCAGCTTTATACTTCAAATACCAGCGGTTTCTTTGTTACACAGTCAAAGATAAGTACAGACTTCCTGGTGACAAAGAATGTCAAACCCAGCTGCTTCAATTAAAATGATTACTTAATCTCTGGTACTCATCATTTATCCTCAGCTAATTGGTGTGTGATGTGTTTAGTGCTTTTCTCATGTGCAGGCTTTCTGTCAGCGCTGTTTCTCACCCTGCAGAGATCGATTTGCCATAAAACTAGTTTCCTAACTTACCGTACTAACCTTCAAATTATTAACCCAGTTATTAGATTTGTCTCCTTATACAAACCAATCATATCTATGTATTTCCAGTCTATTTGCCTGTGAGTATAGTTCATTTTAGTCATACTGTACATATCATAGCTAGATTTCTGTTACCCATTAAGCATCGTTCATCGGCCTTGCTCCGGTAACAATCGTGCCCAACTGCAGTGTCTCATTGCACATCATAAAGTGCCATGTAAACAGTCAGAGGATGTGAGTCAGAGGTCTGAGCCGAGTCCACTGGCAGACTTTCATTTGACAGTGCTGACTGTCCCTAGATGTTTACAGGATCTCTGGAGATTGTAGCCACTGTGCAGCCTCTGTGGTTGAAGACCTCAACTACCAGATACATCTCTATTCCCTTCCTGTGCCCGAACGTCTGACTCTAAACTTTAATCACATACCTCCGGCAGAATGCAGACAGCGGTGTAAAGACAGACAGAAAAGTCTGATCAACACTGACAGGTGATCAAACGCTGCCACTTTCTCAGTCCTGTACTTAATTTACGTCACAGAAATCACTGTAAATATTTTAAATTAATGTTTTAAATACCTAAAACACAGATGCTGCAGTGACATTTTATACATTTCTGCTCACAATTTAAACATTTGTTAGATGAGAACACAACTGTGAAGGTTAAGCTGTGTGTTTAGTCAGATGTTAAGGCATCGTTGTATGAGCTCCAACGTCCTAAGAAAGAATCATTTATCAGATTCAGCAGCTGGTTTAGAAAGGAGAAAGTTTTATTTTGTTGTTTGAGCTTCGACTCAGAGTTGAGTGTCTGTTTGTGATGAATCTGTTTGGCACATCTGGAAACAGCTGGTGGAGCAGAAGCTGATGAGCTGTAGAAAGCGAAGTCCTTAATATTAACTGTATGTGTCTCACCAACTACTACAAAACAAATCTTCTAACCAGGTTTATCGAGGTAAAAGAATTGGTGAAAGCTAAAAGAGGATGTCGACTGTGTCCTGCACAACAAGAGGCCGGGAGGTTACTGTTACATTAATGGTTTACATGGTCCTGTGAACTTATCCCAGAGGAAAGACACTCGCCAGAATAGGATTTTACTAATGTCGTTAAATCATTCCCAGCTGCTCTGACTGCAGGAAATGCTTCTTTCTTCTCGAAACCTCAAAGCAAATAGTACATGAAGCATTGTGCATTCATGAGCATGTCTGTCCACAGAACTTCTGTTGAAATGTCTGTCCTGGATTTCATAGCATCTAATGTCTTCCAGGGCTGCGGTCACGGTGTCTACTCAGCTCTTTGCGCTGCCACAAGAGCCTCTATTCACCACTTAACCTTTGAAAAGTGGTCGACTAACATCAGAGGGAAAAACGACTCCTGACTTCAGAAGGTGTGAGGAACGTCAGATCAGGGAGCCCTGATGCCATAATAATGGTAACGACCACTGTGAGGTCAGCCACACAGGGACTGAGACGCAGAGTGGTTATTTAAAGGGTCTAATAGACATTTGAGCTGGTCTCATGCTTGTGAAAGCAGTTTAGCAAAGAGGTAAACAGCCCGGGGCCAGCAATAACAGAGTGGAACTGATTAGATGAGGAGAAGGAAGGAAGGACAGGGAGAGAAAAGAGAGGAAAAATGAGACAGGGACTGATAGCATCTTCTTGCCCAGCTTAATTATATTAGACAGCTAAAGGAGCCGTAATCTCTGAGACGACCATGTGTTTGAAATCTGCTGAAATGTAAACAATAACAAAAACATTCATTTTGACAGGAATTTTACTAAATGACTCACAATCACATGGTAAAGATTTAACCTCAAAACCCGAGCTATTAAGTGACGGCAGTTCTAGAGGTTCACCAGAACAAAATCATACGAGAAATATACAGCGTGTGTTAAAATGGTGAGGAGACAAATGAAGCTGTTGTTTGTTTTCTTTGTTAAATTAACACACATTTCAGTTCCAGTACATTACTGAGCCTGAGTCTGTATTAAAACACCTTATGGCTTCAGACAAATCAGATTTTTTTAAAGGTCCTTTAACTAAATTCTGGTGACTTTTGAGAACCAAAATAAACAGCAGCGCCATGATTTCAAGGGATCCGGGTTGTCAAGTTGTGTTGGGTTGTGTTTTTTGATGGGATGTGACGGCATGTGGAGTAAAGAGGAAATGTCCTCTCATTCCCTCCCTCACCCTGTGGCCAGCTCTTCATATGTCACTGAAAGCTGTTGCAATTAAAAGTTAAAAAGCAAACTATGAAAAGGAGGTAAGTGGAAGCAGAGGGAGGTGAATTCTTTCCTCCCGGCATGGGAAGAGTTTTGCCATGGCGAAAGAGAGCACCACCGAAAGGGGAGGGAGTGGAACAGAGGGGAGGATAGGAGCCGAGTGTCACCCTCGCCACCCCAGGACATGGAGAAACATTTAGTTTCGTCAGATTTCAAAGACAGAGCAATCACATCAGATATGCAGGGTGACAGGACATCCCTGCTCTGTCAGCGGCCGAGCTGAAAAACCCTGAGGGGGGAGAACCGCGCCTTTAAAAAGTTAATAGGGGGAACTCATCCTCTCGTCTCTTCTCTCATCATCTTTCTCCGACATGGCTATAAGCAACACTAAAGCTCATCTCCATCTTCTCTGTGTCCAGAGAAGGCGGCCATTGTGTGCCCGTTCCTCTCTCCCCAAGTCAGTTTCCTATTGAGGCTCTGAAAGGGCCTTTGAGGGGCCCTGTTTTGGCTGTGCAGCTCACCTGCAGAGGGGAAACTATGGGTCTATTCTAAATCCCAGCAGCTGCCAGGGCAGAGAGGCTGGCACCCAGTGGGAGAGAGAATAGTGACTGCAGAGCCTTTCAATATGAAGCCACTTAGTAACAGAAGGCATGTGCCAAGCCTGCAAAGCCAGAATGAAGAGTCACCCTCTGCAGTTCACTGAATATCAGAGAAAAGTTATTCTCTCCTCTTCTTTCTCCGTTATCAACTACATATCTTTGCATGTGTGCTCGTTGGCTTCATGGAGTGAGAACCTGTGGGCAGGAAAACACAGAGAGAGAAAGCACTGCGAAATACCAAGCAGGCAAACTGACAAACACAGGAGGAAATAAGGTAAAAGTGTTTTTGGAAAGCGTGGGTCCAACACAGGTTGGAAGGCAGAGAGAAGACCAAGAGTCACGCTGCCAAATAAGCAAACAAAAACGCTGCCAAGCTGCGCAGTCGCCCACGTTTGAGAGTCACTCCAAACTCCTTGTCGTGCGACGGATCGAGCTGCGATGCCGCTCCAAGGATCTCGGTGGATGCAAGCCTGTGAAGAAGCCCTTAGCACACAAAGGCCCTTTTCTGTCAGCAGGCTAGCTCCCACACTGGCGCTAATTTACGATGCCCTCACAGCAATTTCCACAGTCAGAGAAGTTCAATTGTGTTTTCCAGCTCATTAAACATCAGCACAACAAAGCTTTCATCTCGTCCTTCATCCACTCTCCTCTCTCTCCCCACCATCCTCTTCTTTTACGACATACACTGTACATATACACATCTCAAAACAATAGGTAAAATAAAGTTTCTCATCATAACAACTTCTCTCCTCTCCCCACATTCAGTCAGTGTTTGGTTGGTTTAAAGTGTGAATTCCCCCTCACGCAGGCGTAGGGAGAATTTAATGGTTGTTTATTCAGGGGCCTCTGCTCTGCCCTCCCATCTCTTTCATAGCTTCAGGAGACGACGTGGAATCTATTGTAATCTCTGAAGAATCGACTCAGCATATTTGTTCAGGTTGTCACTGTGCTGAGATCATAGGCGGCAACCTCACATTCTCACACAAGCACAGGTTGGCGGCCTAAATGACTTTTGTTCCGTTCCTGGATTGATAAGTGAGATGAACTAAAGCATGAGCCTGAAGTCTGCGTGTCAGCCTGACGTTGGTGTGACCAGAACATCCAACTGGCTTCAATCAGCCGATGGACTAAAAAAGTCTGCGTAAAGACAAGTGAATACAAAGAACTATTTCACCATCGTGGGCAGGGGGCTTAAATATGCCCTTCAGCAAGGCATGTAAACCAGATTTGTTCCGGCTTTTATAAGAGCCTTAAGTAGATTATGACATTGTAATTTATTGACGCAATGGTATCAAGTCAGTATGAGTCACGAGCTCCAGGAAAAGTTGCATATAAAGATCGGACACATCCTCAGTTTAATACATCAATCTCAAAATTCAAAAATAAATGATAATTAATGATTCGCTTTTTTGTTTGAGGGGGTTTCCCACCGTACATATGACAAAAACAGTTAAACTGTTGTGTGTGTACAGACAGTAAGCCTAGCGTCATGCTCACTTAAGTGTGTTTTATCTAACGTAAATATAAGCTAAACCAACATCATGATCCTGGAAATATTTTGTTATGGTTTAGGGTCATGTGAAGATTTTATGCTAAAGTCTGGGCTTCTGGCAGATGGGACATTTTGAAGACCGTGTACAGTCAACATGAAGTTCTGCTCTGTCCAGTAACAGGTTCGCCTCCTCTCGCCTTCTCCTCTTTAATTATGCTTTACAAGTCTGAAAATTACTCAAGAGTTCCAGTGGACCTTTCATTTTCCAGTCGCTGTGCCTGTGGGACTTGTCAAAGTTTAACTGCTGCAGCGTGTTGCAAAGCTGCTGCCATTACTTGCCCCCATCCTTAAATGACATTTGATGGGAGTTAATATATTTGGAAAATGTTGAACCGAATGTGCAAATAGTTAATCGGCAACAGCTGCTTGACACAAATCATGGCACCATTATCAGCTTCCAGAGGGCCTACTGTGCACCCGAGTGTGTTCGCTGCGTCTTCCAGTGAGCTGCGGTCTGACCTCACTCTGCAAATCACTGAAAGTGGGAAGCCGACGCAGTGACAGAGGTTTGTGAATTTATTTCACTCTACATTTATAGATTGTAGGGGGGCTCGTGAGGAGATGGTAACAAAGTGTGCGTTTCGGGTTTCTGCTTCCATTAGCCCCGTAATGTCCTCGGCTCCTCTCTATCACCACCTTCGTGCTAAAGACGCCTAAATCTCCTATCGTAGCCAGACAATAACGAGTCTTTTAACATCACCATCTCTGTTGGAGGGTCATTCTCCATCATTATCATCATCATTATCATCCGCCATCTGAGTTCCCCCGTGCTGTCAGCGCCGTCACTGAGTTCACCCTAACCCCCGGCTCGCCCCAGGTCCAGAGAGAGTGTCCGGTTGCCCTCGCTCCCCTCTGTTTCTCCCAAACCGCCACAATACAGCAACAATATCTCTGTGTTCACCTGTTAGCACCTGGCACCGCAGGCAAGACTCACCGCCGACCCATCAGACGAACACTCTGCTTGACTCTGTCAGACGCCATGTGGAACGCGCCTTCCTGTCACCAGACCCAACATCCTACCTACAACACACACACAGAGGCACAATGACCTGCTTGCTGCTCACCTGTCACCACTTTCCCCTGGCACGAACAACTAGGGGATAAATGAAAAGCACTTAACCAATCAGCAACCCATCAGGTAATTACAAAGGCTTCAAGCGTCATCAGAAAATGTAGTGTCCACGGTAACAGTGTTAACACACCGATGTTTTTACGTCGTACAAACGTGTATGAAACTTCTAAACATGCCTGAAAGTACCTGTGATGAGGATGTTTCAGCACCCGAGGCAGGTTAGAGACAGCAGAAAACGTACGTATGTTACAACAGTCAACAGGTCGCGCCAGTGACCTTTTTCACAGTTTGGGTCGACAGGTTGGCCCTGACCTTGAGTGGGTGCAGCGATAGTAGCAGCTCACATGACACAATGTGCTGACAGAGGGAAAGATGAAAGAGCTAATCAAGTCTGACATGTTGTTGCAGTTCACTTCAAGCTCAGATCAGATAAGCAGAGACATCACTGGGAAGACTGCAGGCCTTCCACATCCTCCCAGGGAGGAGCCCTGGTATGGCTGTCATGATGGGGCAAGCTGGAGCCAAGGAAGCCCCGTGCTTTTCAATAATTAAGTAAACAGTCGTCAACATTTTACTTTGTCTCCAAAAACGAAAGAGAACTTTGATTTATGGTCCCACATTAACTGACATCTTGGCATACCGAAGTCGGCAGGTCCACTCAGACACAGGATAATGTTCTGTTATGCTTCACCAGGCAGGCTTCCCGTCTCTTTCAAAGACGATAAACTTTCACCACAAAGTTCCCCGCTGTGCGTTTCATAAATGTTTATCCCTCACGACGCCCGCCCCCCTACTCACAGTTTGCTTAGGATCAGAGTGAGCCCTGCCAAGTTTCATGAAAGAGAATGTTTAAGGAAAATAAATAAATATATATATACACAACCAGCCTCAACATGTTTGATTTGAAAGGGAAACTCTTCGGGAAACCACAATTGCTGCCTTAAACAATCCTCAGCTCTGGGAAGACTCAGTGAGGTGCGCGTACGTCTGTGTAGTGTATGTTCACAGGAGACAGATGCCACTACAATATCTCATCGGCTACTGGAGGGGTTGCCATTACATCCTGGACTGACATTAATGCTGCCTTTAGAGGACTAAGTCCACAAAGACTGAAATGAACCACTCATGTTTCCTCTGGTGCCACCAGCGTCTTGACATTTTAGGTTTTAGTCAAATGTCTGACGTCAGATAAACTGTCATGAAATGACATGTAACTGAATGTTACATCCTAATGACTTTAGTGACTGTTTAGCAGGTTACAGCTTGTTGGTATAATTTTGTTAAACTGTTCCTTATATTTTGTTCCCAAAGACTTTTTTATTTCATAATGTCTAAAGATGCCACATGTAGTAGATGTTAAACATTTCGTTAGGTGGTGGAGCTACTGCAGTAGATCGATGTCTCTGAACAAAATACTGTATTCATTGGTGGTTTTTCGTACTTAGAGAGCAGCGACTCATTCATTATGAAACAATGGAAAAGAAACAAAACAGCCCGACATCCCTTTTCAAACAGGACGACAGCGAGAGTAGTAATATTCACAGTAAGTAGAGGAGAATGTAATGTTGTTGGGCACTAAATTACAGTCATTCAAAGCTTGTATGGTTACCCAGCAATCTATCATTGTCACACTGAGAGGGAGAGGGGGAGAGAGAGCAGACAGGCGCCAGGCGCAGCAGGATCAAAGCAGAAATGTACCTCAGGGAGAGGGAAACAGTTAACTCCATTTAACCAATTGTCCCACAGACAGATACTGTGCTGCTGCAGGCTCTGCAGTAGTTCCCCTAAGACAGAAAAACCCTCACATATTGGGTTTCACTGAAAATGATTTGACCTGATTTGAAGCACAGCAAAACAAGGCCAATTTGGACGGGCTTCTTCAGTGGGCCTCTGCAGCATTAGTTGGGCTTTTACTGTGTCTCAAAGGAATCACAGACAATGAACACAATAGGATGAAATACAGCCAATACATAGCCATAGATAATTAGATTACTGGCCCCAAGATATAAATTTACAGTCATAATAACTCTTACGAGTATAAAACGCAGTGTAAATCACAGCCTGGCTTGTCTTACTGCTTTAATGAAACAGCAATAAACTACTATCAACATATTGTCAAGCACAACAGGGAGTGACGCTGTAGTTTTTGCAACACAATGGAAAACATTTCAAAGTGGTAAATATTTGTTAGCCAGATTTCCCGTGACACCTACTGTGCAGCGTGTGGACAGAGTTTGGATGTTATCCCAAAGCAACGTTATCAATAGTTTGTGTGCGTAAAGCTGCATATAAACCATTTAGCTGAATTCATTTTGGTTTTAGATCTGTTTGGGTCTTTATGCGCCCTAGAGGGAATTTCGGTCACTGCTCAAGGCATCATTATGTTGACCCCTTCGCTTCATCCACTTTGTTGTTTGGTAGTTCACAGCTGTTTTTGGAGAAGTTTGTTAGTGGCGAAACTCCTGAAATAAGCCGCTGAGCTGTCAATACGGGCGACCTATCACAGCCCGTTTGGATGGAGTCACGTGGTCTCTACACAGCGACTCATAGGCCTGCGGGAGGATGAGGGACTTGTGGCATTTCACGGGAGAAGCGAGTCCGTGCGTCAAAGCGGTGCAACGTCGGATGAACCTCGGTAACAACAGATTCCTGCGAGTGGAAACACAAAAACATCAACGAGAAGCGGGGCAGGAAAATAGTTTGTATGGCACCACAGACGTGCGTAATGAATCCTGCGCAGGGATCGCAGCCCTCGGCTGCTCCGGGGGAGACCTCACCTGAGAACCGAGCCGCTGTCGTCGTGGGAGCTGGGAAGCTGGACCTGTCACCTGTCAGGAGGTGCAAAGCCAAAAGCGCAGACCTGCCTTTCAGCGTGGAATCCCTCATATCGGACAGGACGCCGGGAAGAAGCCTCCACTGCCCGGACCCCGGGTCCGTCTGTGAGCGAGCAGAGGAGACAGAGTGTGCGTCACCGGGGGAACTTTGTCGGCCCAAACCCGAGGTGGCTGACCACGGCGACAAAGAGACGAGCCCCTGGCTCCAGGCTCCGTACGCTTCCCCTCCGAGTGAGTGCAGGACATCACATGTCGGTCATATCGCATTTAAGCTAAAAAAAAAAAAATCTAAATCTGTCTAAATCTACTCTGGAAACCTCCAAACACAGCTGCGTGTACAAAAGAGTCTGTGTAGACAATACTAGCGGGCAGTTGGATGTAAAAACCATCCTTCCTTAAATATCACAAATTCTGTAGCTGAAGACGAGAAGTGTTTATGCAAATATCTACTTCTATTAGTTCTGCGTTGTATGTTTCCCCGGTTTGGACTATATCGCATAATTTATAGACTATGAATCATTTTCTGTACCAGTAATGTGACTTTGTAAATGTACTTCCAGGACTCCCCAGCCCGACCCCATGCAATCTACGGAAACACAAGAACAACAGGAAACCCAGAACTCCCTTCACAACCTCTCAGCTGCTTTCTCTGGAGAGGAAGTTCCGACAGAAACAGTACCTCTCCATCGCGGAGAGAGCCGAGTTCTCCAGTTCTCTCAGCCTCACAGAGACCCAGGTCAAGATCTGGTTTCAGAACCGCAGAGCCAAGGCCAAGAGGCTGCAGGAGGCCGAGCTGGAGAAGCTCAAGCTGGCCACGAAGCCGCTGCTGCCGGCCTTTGCCTTCCCCTTCCCCCTGAGCGCACCCATGGGCGCACCGTCCTTATACGGGGCTCTGAACGGACAGCGTCCTGCCGTGCCCGTCCCCGGACTATTTAGTGGACCATATGGGATGTACTACCTGTCGTCTTAACCTCGAGCTTTCTTTGAACTGCATCGCTGGAAAGGCTGCCTCTAAATATGCCTTCATAGCCACAGCAAGCACCACAACAACGCCCAAACTGCCTGAAAGTGAAATCTGGGGTCAAACGTTTTTCGTTACTGAGGAATATTTTGTGGCGCAATGAAAAGTATTTTTTGTCACAAATGTGTTTGTAGAAAAATCTGTCATTAATTTAAAATGATTGGTTCATTCAAGAACAAACGGATCGCATGAAATGTTTTTTGTCTTCTGTAAATTTACGTTTTTTATTAATGAGTATTTAAAACCTACACGATGGTGAACGTTGTTCCTTTTTTGTTTTGTTTTGAAAGCGGACCGTCACTGATTTCTGATGGAGTTTTCAGAGCTCATTTACAGTTAAGTCAAAGGTCCCTAAACACTTCGGTTAAAGTCATATTGCAGATGATGATGTGATTAAACACCTTCAGCTCTGGGTTCAAAGCAGTGAATCACTAATGACTTGTTGAATTTCATGCGGCGGCCTGTGATTCTCACCCTAAAAGACTCCTTTTAATTTTGGGTCTAAATTCACCGCACTACCTTTAATTACAGATACTCTCTGTATAATATTAAAAATCTCATTGCTTCCTTCATTATTTGATAATATAGCGCAGTCAGATTTCATTTTGTGGACTGTAGGTCGCAAGACAATTCACGAAAGTCATCTAAACTCATAAAACTGGTTATGATTCAAACCATGAAGGGTTCACTGCTAATCACTGCTGTACTGAACCTATGTCCCTGAAAAGGGTTTAATATATTTCATCATGGCATTTTAATATAGATATGTTTAGTTTTGGACGTTTTCTTTTGTAAATCTAAACCATGCAGTTTTAAACATCTCAATAATTTTCAGTTTTAAATTTAAAACAATGCGAAACCATTCGTTTTATTTTATTAATTTTCTTGTTGCTTTGTTTTGGTGTTTGAAATAATAGACATTTTGCACAGTTGTTCAAAGGCTTCTGAAGAGTCAAAGACAGCCATTCACTACAAAATGTAAATAAATCTTCAGCTATTTTTGGAAACACAGATTTAAACATGACTGAAATTCTCACATCAGTCTTAATGTACAGTGTATTTCATATTTGATTGCTTTCATAGTTTCATACAAATATTAAAATGTTATATAAACTATCTTTGAGCTAATTATTTCTTTTATACTCACCGAGCTTCCATTTCACTTATAGTATAAACACAGTGCCATTTATTTTAAATAAAGTCAAGCCTTCCACCAGTATAACACAATGACCTTGTGATATCGCAGCACACAGTGAAGTACACAATATGCACTTCCTTGGAAAAAAATTACATTAAAACAAAGTTTTTAAAAAGGATGCTTTAGGTGAACACTTGCTGGCAGCCGACAACGACCAACGAAAGTGAGACTAAAACCACAATGCACTTAATGCACAATAAAATGTATTTCACTTAGGGTACAAGACAGTTAATGAATGTAATTACAAAACAGGTATTAAAATATACATCTTTCAGAACAACAAACAGAAAACTCATTTCCAAGGTTTCATTTCCTTCGTCCGCGCCGTCCTCTGAAGCCTCGGACAGAACCGTGACCAAAGCACACCGTGGTAGGAACTCTGAGGGTCAAGAACATGGCCGCTGTTTCATCTTTGTTGTTTAAGTAAAAACACTGAAACTCCTGCTTAAGTGACACAAAAAGCCTTTTGTTCAGATTTTACTTCACAACTGAAAGTTGTTCCATTGATAAACTGACATTTTACCTTATGAGAAACAACTGGACTTCAGTTCCAGAGGTAAATATGAAAAAATCTAGAAATATCTTTCAAAGCTTTTCCTCCACCAGCTTAGACCAACCTGTAGGAGTATCGTGGTTTTTGTGATTCCATGCTTGAGCACTCGTGAGCTGCAGCACCAACATCTGCCTGCTCCCCAGACTTTCCCGTGTGAGCAACGTCTTCCTCTGACGCATGCATCTCCATGGACTCCTCTGCCTCAGGATGGTCAGTAAGCACACGACACAAAACTTCACACACACCCTCAGACTCACACACATCATCTACTACCTCCATGGCTGTTTCTTTAAGCGGCTGTTTCTTCACCTCTCTGCCCCTATTGAGAGAAATACACATACAAGATTATTAAAGATAATATATTTGAGACATTTTAGTGTTGAAAGCAAAAGACGCACAGCAAATACATTTAAAGGATCTCCTTCCCTCTCACCCCATAATCACATTATTCATAGAAATATAGGTTAGAATAAAATTACAAACACAGCTTCAACCCTGGAAAAATATATCAATCAGATTTCAACCCAAAGACATAAATCGTGTTTACTATAAGATGGACAGTCAGCGTTGGACTGAAATGGTTCCACTGACATTTTGCTGCCACCTAGTGGAAGATGCCCGTCGAGGCCACGTCTTACCCTTTGTCCTTCCTGCTTCTGTCAAATCTGAAGTCTGGGGGATATTTGTGAATTCCTATTAGATGTGTTTTTCTGTCTTTACTAGTCCTGAACTTTTGTCCACAGCCTTCCACTAAACACTGGTACTGAAAAACACGACACAGAAGCCACAGTATTTGTCATTAAAGAGGCTGTAAAACATTCCATCCACACATACATTGAGAAAAATCGCTCACTGTATCTAGTTTTGATGTTCTGTTTTAAATACCATGTCCTGATTCTGGGCAAGGATTGTGAAGACAGAATCGTGCCACTCCTGAATGTGAATGTCCAGGAGCCGGGCACTGGGCAGAGAGCGACGGCAGGACGAACACACGTGTCTGTGCAGGGAGTTGTAGTGATGTTCATACTCCTCCAACGAACTGAACACTGCGCTGCAGCCAGAGATGTGACAGGCAAACTCCGACACACTGAGAAGGGCCAACAAGAACCTCTGTTATTGGGTCGTTTACTTTCAGCAGATAGCGAGAGAAGGTCTAATACAGACAAAGGGATGTCACAACTACATGTGAGTAGACTTGGTTTGAGTAAACTACAGCACGTACGTACAGCGGGTGTAATTATGGTTTTGTGCATGAGAAGTGAACATTTAACATTATAAATAAAGTTGGTATGGTCCCTACCACAGCCACGCAAACTACAGAAGCTAACGGGCCATAAGTTTGCATGTGACGTTCACCTTCATACCTGAGTGTTGGTTTGTCGTCTTTATCAGAGACGTACAGGTCTTGTAGATACATGTGTCTGTGAATGTCGCCGTCCTGCAAACAGACACACACACAGTCCAGGGAGTTAGTTCGCTGGCGCTAATGTGCTAACATGTCTAACATGGTGATGCTGTTACCTCAAACATCTCGTGGTCCGTGTGCAGGCGGATGAGCTGCGGGGCGAAGCTGAAAGGGTTTCCATCTCCAGACTCACTCCGCCTCAGCTGCTGTGCGTTTTCTGTCGGACACTGTTCATAACAGGCTTTTCCTAAGACACCTGTCGGGCGTGTGGTTGCTCCATTCTGTCCAGACGGCACCATACTGCCGCCACAGCGGGCTCCACCTCAAAGTCTAAGCGCAGAACACGCCGCCAAACGCGCTCTGTGTTTTGGTTTGTCGTTGTCGCGGAATAATGACGTCATCGTCTGGGAAAACACTAAACGGCTCTATACCGCCGCCAGCTGGTCAGACTAAAACTAGAAAAGCGTTTCCATAAGAAAATGCACTGTGAATGCTTTATGCTGAATGTATTCCCAATAACTGCTAACAGTTATTGTTTTGACCTTTTAACAAGTTAAAAGTCTTAAATTTCAAAATAAAGCATAATGAAAAAATATGTAGTAGGTATTAATAAATAAATAATTTAATAAAACACTGTTGAGTTGATCCAAACAGTAAAAGTATAGAAACCCCCTAAGATATGTTAATTGAATTTTGCAAGACTTCCGTGGCATTGCTGAAGCTTTAAAAGCATTGTTACGACAAGCAGAACATCCTGATTCAATGTACTGGTAATAAACAGTCAGTATAAAACCAGTTGCCTCCCACGTGGAGGCCAGTCGTGAATAGCTGGAACAGACTTTCAGCCAATCAAATTGCAGCATTTCTCTCTCCAGGGTGCTGAACTCTTGAACCCGGAGACTCCCACTTCGGAGGGCAGCAGGCTAACCGTGCAGCCATCGGAGCAGCCGAAATTCACAGCCCGCACAGGTCTATAAGAGGCTGAGTGTCACTAATACGCTGACAGTAGCAGCTGCTGCGATAAAACAATGAAAACGAAGCCCGCTCGTTGCAGCAAAACCATAACAGTAAGGAGGAAGAAGCTCTACTCTAGAAGTAGAATGTGTTACTCAGAGCACGATGGAAAAAGTGACTTAACTACCTGATGTTGTGCTTTATGGCTTTTGAACAATGAAACTGTAAATATTCACCACATTTTACAGTAGAAGTACAAAGAGAGGAGTAGTAGAGTGAGGACAGTATGTCTGCTCTTGAAGAACAACAAGAACACAAGGCATTTACTATATGCAAGCGTGTGAATTAGTGCTGAAGGGCAATAATGAAACAAAGGAAGGTTGGATTAAAAAACACACATTTGGAGTCTTGACACTATGTAACAGAATGATGGGAAGGAAACCTGAAAATTAAATGGTGTGAACTGAAAAAATCCAGAAATAGGATATTGAAACGCTTTATGAAGAAACTGTGTTAACTAAACTGAAACAATGCTTAACCTGAGCTCAGGGAGTCACGAGTAACAAAAAGATCGGAATAAGTGCTGACGAGCTAAAATCACGACACAGTGATACAGTTACAGGAGAGACACACAAAAACTACTTCCTCAATTTAGCACCATTGCTGATGTTCACTTTATTCTTAATAATGCTGATTGTGATGAAGTGTTAATCTAAATAAACTGAATCCAATAAATGAAACAAAAACAACATAAGTAGTTTTGGGGCAGGGACACAGCGACAAAACCCCGTCATTGTAACATCAAGCTCCCAGAGGAGGAGCTCAGACAGTTTACTGAATGTATCGCTCACATAAAAATAAAATCACCCTTTAATCAGGCAGCCTGCAGGAAAAAGAGTGGATTGGAAGTGCACATATTGGCTCTGGAACATACTGGAAAGATTCACAAAAGAACAAGATCAGTATCAACATGGTCTCCTCCAGCAAAACAGCAACTCTAAACGGACAAAACCTGCAGCTTAAAGACTCTGCTGTTTATTACTGTGCCAGAGAGCCGCACACACAGTGGCACAAACCACGAGTGGAGCTGAACAAAATCCATTCAGTGTTTCTAGCATGAAACACAAGAGGAGCAGCAGAGCTCGAAAAGTTAACAGCAGAGCTGATACAAGTCACTAACATTTTATTTAATTAACCTAATGTGAATGTGGGGCAGCATGAAGATTGAGGCGCTCACATAAGCTCTACATCGGCATCATTCGTAGAGTTGATGCTACTGACAACTGGAGTGTGTCGAGATCAGATCTCCAAAGTTATTTATTTACGCATTTTTCAAATCAAGTGTATTATGTTCCTGTGGGAGGAAGCTGGACTACATGGAGAGAACTCATGCTCGATGTAGAAACTCAAGCAAAGCACAACAGAAGCAGCAATTGAATTAGAAAATTTGTTAAATAGTAACAAAACACATTTGCAGGACTGCAGCCTAGAAACTACTTCCATTCTGTATCAAACTAAACCATCAAAAGAACACGTCTAAATAAACAGCATATCACTGTGCGAAACGAACATTAGCACAAACTCACAAATCAGTAAAGTAGAACAAAGAGTTTAGTAGATGAGCAGTTAATCTGACCTGAAGACAGGAGTCATCTCACTAATTATTGGACGCCCAAAAAAACCCTGATGCAAATCCTTACTCATCTGTCCTGCTGCCTCATCTTATATTCTTTGTGCAGCATCAGATCTCACATCTCCAGCCTCGGGATGATGAAAACACTTACTCTACTGCTGGTTGCTGTTTGTGTCCCGAGTTTTTCTACCTTTTATCATGCATCAACTGATCACAGCAGCGATACCTGAAGTGATCAGGTGGCTGTTACACACTCCCTCCATGCTTTCTTTCACCCCATCAGGTCGTTCAGGTCAGAGCATGGAGTCCATTCCTTCCACTCTAGTAGTGAAGAAGCCTGGAGAGACCGTCTCTCCTGCAGTGGATCTGGATCCACATTTAACTGCTGTTATGTCTTGGATCAGACAACCTGCAGGAAAAGGACTTTAATGGATGGGAGAAGCTACTCTGACACCAGCCGCAACTGCTATGCCAGCAGTGTCAGAGGCTGTTTAGAAGTCAGTAGAGATGACAGCAGCAGCAGCACGACGTATCTGAAACCATCCAACTTAAAGCCAGAGGACTCTGTATTACTGTGCTAGAGAGACACTGGTTAAAGTAAACTGAGTCTACATAGGTGACAGTATGGGATCAAGGACTTAAGAGCATGAAGAGAACCAATAAGGGCGAAAAAAAAAAAGTCAAGATTACATGTGAAACGTTTACAAAACAAGATTATAAACAAAATTCTAGAAAACTTCAAACTATTTTAAGGTCGGGGGACAAGTGGATATTTAAGAATATTTTAATTTGTCAGAAGGAAGCGATGCAAGTTACGTCTCCTTTACTTATCCGCAGACAGCAATGGACACAATTTTACATTCTGGATCATAATGTTTAATAGTATATAATTACAAACTTTTCAGTTAGTCTTTGAAGGTTTAATGCAACAAATCCTCACAGCAATACACCAAACGGATACAAATCACATCTGACAGAGTTGTCAGTGAGAAGTTTGATCAAGTGCCGAGACAGAAAGAGTCAAAACAGGTTTACATCTACAGACATTAAACACCTGAATAAGACAAGCGATACAATCCCTTGAATTTACATATACAGTCCAAAAACAGGTTTGATCTTAAGTTTGTTGGGTGATAAATAAGTTCATACTCCGCCTCGGCTTAGAGTCATTTCTGCCAGGTTTGCACCTCTACACCAACGCAGTCCTACCCAACACTACAGCGTTTAAATCTATCCTTGCAGCAATAGACTACTGTAAAAACAGGGGTAGGATACATTCCCCTGCTGGGAGGCCTCCCATTGTACTAGAAAACTGAACCTAGACTTGCTAACTTTTACTACTTGGTTTTACGCTTTGCAGAGAATTCAAACTTGGCAGAGATGAGTCAGCATTTAACCCTGAAATCCCTACGGGTCAAAGTCATTTAACAGTGATTCATATAAAATTTAGAATGTGATGACAGCACAACTAGGGTTTTATATTTTAAAGATTCATTGCAGTGGGGGGACAAAACCCAGGCAGCCATATGAACCATGTGCTAAAACCACCATCATTCTCAAGGGGGAAACAAAAGCAATATGTTCAGCCCAGCACCATCTATGAACCGCAGGTCCCATGTCCACAGATCTCTGAAACAAGGTACAAGAAAATCAATGCAAAATTATATACAATTTGAATCATAACACTCAAGCAATTCATACTCACCATTGGTACAGTCAGTCATTCTTGCAGCCACCGTGTTGTCCTTTGAGCGGATCAAGCTCCAGATGAGACCGGGCCAAACATGTTGCCAGATTGCTTGTATTTGTGTGTCATTTTCTACTCTTACCACAGTTCTTTGCACACAACCATTGAACCTCCGTGGCAGTAAAAGCTCCAAAAGGAACATTTATATATAAAATTAAATTCATTTCATCTACCAGGGGGGCTGTTAACTAGCATTATGCTCTTTCAAGAGAGAGGAGGGGGAAAAAAAATAAAAAATAATCGCCCAAACAATGTTGCTGATGCAAAAAAGTTAAATTGCTTTTTCTTTTTTTAAAACCTACATGACTAAGGCTTCTGTTGTGGTCATCACTAGGATGAAACTACTAATTGAGTTGTTTCAAGTCACCTCTGCCAGGTTTGTTCCTCTATATATGCAAACGCTCCGAACTATACTGCGACACTAAAGAAAGAGTCAAGAGCTGTGCAGTCATCTACTACTAACTAACTACTAACAGGGGTGGGATAAATTCCCCTGCTGGGAGGCCTCCCATTGTACTAGAAAACTGAACCTAGACCCTATTCTACTCCAGCTTCAGAGGTATTCAAACTTGGCAGCGATGAGTCAGCATTTAAGTCAATTAGTGATTCCATATACAAATTTAGAATGTGATGAGTAGAACTATGCTCAGCAACAACTTTGGGGCTTTATATTTAAACCATAATGAGGAGTAAACTGCCAATTGATAGACCATGTATAAAGCTATTGTACATTTGTGAACCCAAAAACGAACAGTTAAACAGGACAAACTGGCAACACATCCAGCCCAGAACCAGCTAGACTTGAAAGAACTTTGTCCACAGATCCCTGGAGGCACCTGTGTAGGGACAAGCAAGCAGTTAATGTTTCTTAAAACCTCAATACCATAACAGATCTAGATGCGCAATTCATACTCACCGTTTTGTGGCCAAAGTTTCAAAACGCATAAGGGTTTTATGGTTTGATCCTGGTTCAGTTGTGGCTGCTGTACCTCCTCCCCTTGTCTCCAGTTTGTTCGTTCCTGCATCCTCCGAGTGCTGATGATGCTCCCAGATGGTGCAGGGCCAAACATGTTGCCAGTTTTGATTTCTCAGAGTGTCTAGTGAATGCAGTATCTAAGGGGGGGGGGGGTCCTATAATTCACCCAAACAAAGGGGGGACTTCAATGGCTTTTGTTTTGTTTTTTTTAAATATAAACCAGACTTGTAGTTGTGGTCACCCCTAGGACAACATTTCTAAACTGGACACTCAGCTGCTTTGAGTCACCTCTGCCGGGTTTGCTCCTCTACATATGCAACCTGTCTCAACACGTACGGATGGAATATAGTACAGCTGCGCAATAATCTACTGTAAAACTGCAGAGCAGGGGTGGGATAAATTCCCCTGCTGGGAGGCCTCCCATTGTACTAGAAAACTGAATCTAGACCCTATTCTACTCCAGCTTCAGAGGGATTCAAACTGGGCAGAGATGAGTCAGCATTTAACCCTGAAATCTATGGGTTAAAATAATTTAAATCCAGATACATATATTTTGGATGGTGATGACCACAATGCTTTTAAAAAGTTAATTTATCGATGGGCTACAATTAAAAGCTTGCTCTGTGGGATTTGTTGGGTTTAGTTGTGTAAGGTCTTAAAGCTTACTTGTAAAGTGCCTTGAGATAACTGATGTGAATTGGCGCTATATAAGAAAAGTTTAATGGATAAAGCTATGATGTTTATAAAAAGCAGTTGGGTTAATTTTCAATTAAAGCATCTGGGTACCTTAGCTGCCAATCATATTGTGTCACCCGCATAAAAAAAAAACAAGCTCTGACATTAGTTATCCTCAAAATCATATGGCCAAATTAAACTTTAAACAGGGCATAAACTGGCAACATGCCAGGGCCATCCACTGTCTCAGGGGAGACACCTGATGTCCACAAAAAGAAATAAGACAAGAAATCTACAGTTAACATTCAATGCACATCACACCAAATAATGACACTCCTGTTGTACTCACCATTGTGTGGTCTTGTATTCAAGCAGTTTCGTGATGCTGCATTGGTTCAGCTGTAGATCCTCTTCAGTCCAGCCTCCATCTTCTCTTGGCTGGCCCACGTCTGTTCCTACGTCCATGTTGTGTGCCCGCTCCTTCACAGAGTCCTCATGATCATCTCCAGCTGGTACAGGACACGTTGCCAGTTGAACTTGTGTTTTACAGTCAAGTCAAAATGAACCTGAAAGTGTTGGTCAATTTAGGAAGTCAACCACTAATTTAAGGCCACCAATTTTTTGGTCTGACAGGGTCTGTTTAATTGCAATGTGACTTTAATGCCTGAATCTTTGTGTTGTAAAAAGCACCTTGAATCTAACCTGGTGCATATAAACTTCAACTACCAAAATCTAAGCTGAGACATTTTTACCCAAGTGGGTGATCACTGAGCAGCAGCTTTGAATCTTCTCTGCCAGGTTTGAGCGTCTAAATATGCAAAAGCCGTCAAAACTAATAAGTCAATCTGCACAGCGATCAGCTACAAAAACGCAGAGCAGGGGCTGATAAGTTCCCCTGCTGGGAGGCCTCCCAGTAAGTTTAAAAAGACAACGCAAAGACCTATCGACGCAAACGTGTTAAGAGTTTCAGAGGAATTCAAACTTGGCAGAGGCGAGTCAGCAGTTAACCCAGAAATGTTACAGGATTACATTAGACATTAAAATTCAGGATTGTGACAATAACCACAATCAGCAATAACTTTAAAGCAAGAGAGTCGTGCTATAGCAATGTAGACAAAATGCTAGGAGAATCATCCCAAAGCAAGTTAGTCTGGGGCCCAAGTCAGTAAGTGTAACTGGCAACATGTCAGGCCTGTACCAGCGTCTGAGGAGACTGATGTGCACGGGGCTGTGAGCACCTGGGTAAAGAAGAGACACCTACAGTTAGTTTTTAAATTACAAGCCTATCGCAATCAGACGCTGAAGTCGTGCTCACCGTGGTGTCTTGTGCAGATGTCTAACATCTCCTGGCATCTGTGGCTGCTATTCCCCCTCAGTCTCCTGGCTCGCAAGTCTGTTAGTTGTTCGCACCGTACTTCGGGTCTGCCAGCATCTCCGATTCCTTGCCTCCTCTGTGGACATCTAGAACCTGCAAACTTTTCAGTGCAGCCAGTGTACAAAGCTTCAGCAAGTTAACCGCAGAAATACAAATACAGCAAATCACAACAAACATTTTACATTTCCAGTGTTTGTGTCCAAGGGAGTAGTTTTCCAAGATTGTCCAAAGATTAGAATCACTGATCAGTGAGGGGCAAAGTCTTTTGAGTCCTGAGTGAGTGATTGTCTCACTACCTTTGAGTCCAGTGTCAACTGAACATTTCCTTTGTTTAAAGTGTACAACCATATAAACTTTAGAGCATTTCAGTTTAGAAAAAAAAAAAAATTCAAACAGTCCAGTCTTTTTTATACCTGGTACATCAATACATCACTTGGGCTTTGGTAGTTGTGCTGTTGAGATTATTTATCACGATGAGAAACTTAGAAATAGTCTGTCAATGTACTGACTTGACCTTAAAGTCAAGGAATTCAAACTTGGCAGATATAAGCCAGCACCTAAGCCTGAAATTGTTAAGGGTCAAACCCATTAAAGGGTTAATTACAATCACAGCACAACTACACAGAGCAACAATATTAGTCGAGTCAGAACAGAACAATGTACAAAACCACATTTTACAGTATAAGGAACATGTACTTGTGATGTCAACATATTAGTTAACTGTTTTAGACAATAGAACCAGAGAAACCAGGAAAAAAAAAAAAAAAAAAAAAAAAAAAAAACCACACACACGGGCAGGACAGAGCTACTACGGGAGAAATGACCACAAAAGTTAAACTGCTCCTGGATTGATCTGTTAAAATAAAAGAATGTTTAATACCTGGGGGAATAAAATGTTACTTGTACATATTATTCAAATCAGATGAAGACAGATCCTGGAGCCGGGCCCTCTGTTAAATAAAAATCAGAGACAGAAGGAAAGTAAAAGGAAGCAGAGAGAAAGATTGAAAGCTAAAGGTCCACATTCAGTCAGATAAGTTCTGTTTTCATGTGCCACCTGCTGCAGCCTGGATGAACGCTACCTGATAAATAAAGGGTAAAACAGACTTCTCTGAATAAACGTGGACACTATTGGTTCTCAGTTATTAATCAACAACTGTAACCACTGGCCAATCTGATCAGTTAGTAACTTCTATTCAGGGCATAATACTATACCAGGAGTTTGTGGGAGGGTGAATGGTATTTACACCTGGTAGTTCAACTTTTATAGGACTGATTCAGATGAAGAGGCCATGTATCATTTTCACTTGTAAATTTGCAGATTTTTGTAATTTATTCAAGTCAGCAACAGCTGCCAGCTTTCACTTAGGCTTAAATGCCTTATTTTAAAATTTTGCGCCAGATTAGGAGACATTTACTTCTGTTAGAATCCATTGGTCTGTGGACAACAGCTGTCCCTGAGATTAGCTTCTACACAACTAGAATACAAATACTTAAGTCTATGTTTTTGTGCAGTTTATTCTATCCAGCCTACTGGGAGGCCATCACACACACACACATTGCTGAAACTACAACCAAACCTACTGTGACCACAGACCACAAACCTACTGTACTGGGACCACACCCCACAACCAACTTATACTGGGAACAGGCACCATCAAGTAAAGGCCACACGGCCCAAGCCATTTGCCATGAAGCTGCAGAACTAGAATAGACTCTGCCTTCCTTGGCACCAACAGGCTGATCAGAGGACTACAATAAAATAGAAAGGACAGAGAGCGAGTGAGAGCAAACCAGCAGCAGTTGAGAGCACAGCAAGCAAGAGAAATTAAGGAAACAGTGACAGAGAGCAAGGGAGCTCGCGATTTTGGCATGGCAGCCAAGGAAACACACGGACTTACTCTTGACGACGAGAAACTGGATGGTCCTGCTGGATGAAGCTGGAAAGAAAGAGGTTAGTAGGCACGGCGGCCATCAAAAACCCACTTACGGTGTATAGACCTTCCAGATCTATGGGGGAAATGTTGAAGAAATTTGCGTACGTACGAGCTGGAGAAATCCTTGGAGAAATGACGGCACAGTGGCCGTGAAACTTACTGTTTGGACCTAATGGTCTGACACCAAAATGGATCCAGGCATCAAAATGGACAAAATGCGATACACCTGTAATAAAAGCATGTAAGGCAAAACACTGGGGGGGGGGGGGGGGGGGGTTGAGACAGAGCGAAAGGGGGGGCAAAAGAGAGGAAAGAGGGGGCAAGACAGACAATGAAAAAAATGACTCACCATTTGTAGAGATCTGAGGAGGGAAAAGGTTATTGCATATTAAATTGACAGCCTGTCCTTGATCTACCCCTCAGAAACCAAGTTCACGCATCTGACCTGCTCTAACTGCTAAATGAAAGGCTAAACCTTACAGCCTTCACAGCAGCCGCCAACCACACGGCCGACCACCACCACCTACATCTACCCAAGTAGAAGCCCCACCACCAGCTACAGCTAACCAAGCAGATGGCCGACCAACACCTGACCAAGCTAACCTCTCAAATACAAAGACAACGGTTTCATCCAAAAATAAAAAGACCAGTAGGCGGCTGGTCTTACCAGTAGTCGGCTGGTCATTGCAAGTTAGACCCGTTCTGAACTGGACCAGTAGTCGGCTGGCCTCACCAGTAGTCGGCTGGCACTTTTGGCTAAGACCAGTGGTCGGCTGGTCATTCTGAGTTGGACCAGTAGTCGGCTGGCCTTACCAGTAGTCGGCTGGCACTTTTGGCTAAGACCAGTGGTCGGCTGGTCATTCCGAGTTGGACCAGTAGTCGGCTGGTCTACCTAACAAATGTCACGGTACATTATTCATGTTAATTGGATGAAACCAACAGTTGAGGCAGTTCTGGCACGGCGGCCAAAGGACAGGTAGAAAAGTATGAAAATCACCACCTACACAGATCCAATCTGATCAGCCAGACAACAGGCTCAGCGGCCAAGCAAATAAAAAGGGACTTACAGTTCGTAGATCTACCTAAAAAAACAAAAACAAACACTGAAGTTACATTCTGCTCATTTTTCTTAATGTTTCAGGCTTTGAAGATTCCTGGACTCACCTGAAAAGCAGAGAGTGCTGGACGCCTCCATTGCTCAAGGTTCAGGTGTCCTACACCTGCGGCTGACGATCCTGGAGGAGGACAGATCATCACTGAGCTGCACAAACCAACTTAAATCTGCTGTTAAGTCATGTCACTAATGAGACCACAACGCATCTAAACTGACGGAGCCCGTGTTCGGCAGCAGAGTTAAAAGTGCCTTCCAACAAGCGCTTCGGTTTAAAACGGAGAAGTGTAAAAACGTTTCTGAAGCAGTTGGTAAACTCAATTGAACAAAATGGATTTTCCCCCAGAAACTTTGAGGCCGATGTAAAGAAAAACTAAAAGTCCAGGCCTGACATGGAGCCAAACTGCGTCACAACCAGCAGCGGTCAGGACGATTCTTTGCTCGGTAGCAACTCAGACTCTCGGCGCTGCACTGGCTCTTTTAGACGTGTATTACATTTAACATTAAAGAATTTTAAGTTATACGTTGAGTATTCGACGGATAAATGCAGTTCAGCCCCAGTTAGCGTGTGTCCACCAGGCCCGGTGGCGTCCAACACCTGACGTTAATCACACAACAGCCGCTCAGGTAACTTCCAGAACGTCACTCACCTCTTCAGATGCCTTTTGGATCAGGTTTCCAGTCCGGACCAGCTCGACCCGGTTCTACTTTGGCTTTTGTCTTAGTAGACGCAATTGGTTTTGTCAAGCGCCAAAGTGGGGTTTTCAAAATCCCGCTCACGCGACCACAAGTGGTTGGCGCGTGCTCTAAGTGGCGTCTGACGTCAGGCTTTTATTGGCCGAGTGTTGCGTTAAATGAACGCAGCGGGTCGTAAAAATCATACTCACCTGCCTGGTGGAGGCACGTGAGCCTTTAGACGCCTGATGGTTAGTTTTTGGATTCTTTAAGAGTGAAACGTTTTGAAATGTAGTAACGTTTTATATTAATATGATTTACTGAAACAGTGTATTTATCACAAACCTGGTGAAAAAAAACGTATTCATTATTATTTCTTACTGTTAAAGTGCTGAGGCGCCATGACTGCATCCTGTTTCCAACCACCAGGTGGCGGTAGAAGTAAAATAAATATAGTGGTAAAATATCAAACATCATCTTTATTAAAGAGCAGAATAAATAATCTAATAAAGGTGAATATTACTACATACTAATGCAAAATGCAAAACATTTGAAAGTAAACAAAGTGAAATGATGGCAAATGTAAAAAAACAGAATAAAGACACGTATTTAGACATATTTTATAATAATATTGCAATTTAGAAATAGCTTGTTTCCCCGGAAATATTCATTGGATTCTGACATCAGTCCAGCTTCCACATCAACATGTTCTCTGTAGCTGTGATGCTGCTGTTGGCAGCTGGATCCTGTGAGGAGCTTTCAGTGGATTCACACTAATAAACTCATTAGAAACGCTGAACAATCAGATCAATGATGGAGGTAATGTTGGTTTCTGTCTCCACAGGTGTGGACAGTCTGGATCTCATCCAGCCAGACTCACTGGTTGTGCAGCCTGGACAGTCTCTGACCATCACCTGTCAGGTCTCTGGTTATTCTCTGAGAACAGCTATGGAACAGGTTGGATCAGACAACGTGAAGGAAAAGCAATGGACTGGATTTTGCTTCGGTGGGGAGGTGGAGACTTTTACAAGAAATACTGCTCCGAAGAACAAGTTCCTTTACCACACGCTCAGTGAGACAAGTTCTGTGAGATTAACAGGACAGAACCTGCAGCCTGAGGACTCTGCTGTTTATTACTGTGTACGCTGACACAGTGACACAAACCACTGACAGAGCTGAACAAATACTGCAGCTGGCTATGAGTTTAAATACGCAGCACAGCATCACACAGCAACACCTAACTACAAGCTGTGCATTCACAATTCCCAGACAAATAAATGCTGATACTGACCGACAGACCGTGATAACATCCATAAATATACACGTGTAAAGCAATTGTTGAAAGCTGTTGCCATGTAGAGAAGAATTTCTGTCCACTTTTCTTCTTTGTGCCAAGTCGGAAACCATTGATGAACCTGTATGAGCCTGGTTTGTCAGTGATTGTTGTTTCTTAATCTCCACGTTCTGCTGGATATTTCATAAAGATGTTTTACAGGTATTGATCATTACTTCTACTGGAAACCAGTCAGACACTGACTGACTGTAATGTTGACATGTGTTGGACTTAGCATGGCTCCACTACTACGCAGTTAGCTGTGATGCTTTGTGCTGATCATCCCAAGCTGCTTAGTCATTACAGTAAATACGGAAAACTCTTGTGATGAGCAAACATACACACACTGATGCAATTGTGTCATTTGTGTTTTCTTTGTTTTTAATACCAAAAAATTATAATGTCTTTTTGTTTGGCTGTTGGTTGAGCGATTCCCTTGTGTCCCTCATCTGTCATGTGTTTATGCAAACACAGCTTCCTTTGGTGCAGCTATAAAGCCAGGACACAGTCAGAGGATGAGGAGGAGCAGGAGCTCACGTCTCCATGTTCTCTGTTGCCCTGCTGCTGCGGTTGGCAGCTGGATGTTGTGAGTGTCTTTACAGCATAAGCCTCCTGTTGTGCTGTTCATTAGTAGTATGTAACCTTGTGATTTATGCTTGTCCTTCTCCAGGCGTGAAGTGTGAACAGCTGACTCAGCCAGACTCAGTTACTGTGCAGCCAGGTCAGCGTCTGACCATCAGCTGTCAGGTCTCTTATTCACTTAGCGGCTACAGCTTGGATCAGACAACTTGCAGGGAAAGGCCTGGAGTGGATTGGGATGAGATTCACTGGAGGCTCTCACTACAAAGATTCACTGAAAAGCACATTTAGTATTGATTTAGACACTTGTGACTCTAAACGGACAGAACCTGCAGCCTGAAGACTCTTTGTTACTGTGCCAGAGAGTCACAATGACACAAACCATCAGTAGAGATGAACAAAAACCCCTCAGAGCCAAACATTAGTAACACGGAGCCACCAGAGGAGGAGCCCTCACACCAGGAAGGATTTCAGATCAGCTCATTCGTTTACGATACATTTAAAAGCAAAAGGTCTCGAATTTCACCTGAAATGTGACGATTCACTTCAACAGTACAGTCAAACAAACACATTCGACACAAGAGATGAACAGTGGCTGGTTTCATTAGGTTGGTCTGACAGCGTGTTAAAAATGTTGGAGGCAACATTGAGTCACAGCAGCAAGAAAACGCAACACGGCCTTTAGACACAATTAGCTGAAGCTAAATTTTACCAGTTAGCGTTGGATCATTACAATATAAATACTTGCGGGCCGCATCAACATTAAACCTCTGTGTCGTCCTGCATGTTCGCTGACGGCCTGGTTAAAGGTTGTTCGATATTGTGGAACATTTAGTGGCATGAAAAGTATTTTTGTTACAGATATGTTGGTAGAAAAACCTTTCAGAATAAACGAACAATTTAAAAATAACTCGTTCTTTCAAGAATCAGCGTAACGTGTGAAATATTTTTGTGTTTTGTAAATGTTTCACGATGGTAAAGAATTTCATTTGATGTGGGACTGGACACACAAGTGTTTCTCAACATCTGTGCTGTGATCTAACTCAAATTCAATAGCACCGTATGGGACAAGTTTTAATAAGTCCAAGAAAAAAAGAAGATTTGGCCAACAAGACAGTCATAGATTTGACTACTTTACATGATTGGTCAGTTTACAGAGCAAAGGGGCGGAGAAAACCCTGAAAACCCTTAAAATTCTCTGGGGCTGCTGAGCGAAAAGAGACAGAGTCCGTCTGTTAGAGAAACATGATTTATTCTGGATATGTTATATGGATCATTTTCTCCTCATGGGGTAAGAAACATCTTTTGTTTTTCTTTGAATCTTCCTTTCTTTCTCATACAATATCCTTCTTTCAGGAACACTTGGGGACAGTGCGAGGCCTCTACCTCATGTGATGAGGTATCAAACTGTGCTGCCTCAGAAGCTGAAGGACTCATCAGTCAGTAATGATGCTTCTACACATCAGGTAACACATTATACTGTTTTATTTATTTAATTGAGAGCTTCTTGGCGTTTTGGAGAACGCACTCATTCCCTTCTGCTGTGTTTGTAGACGTACCCTGATGTAGTCCAGTACTCTCTGACAATTGGAAAGAAAAACTACACATTACACCTGGAAAAGAACAAGTAGGAACAGTGTGAACATGTTTTCCTCTCATATCCACTGTGTTTTCTCTGTCAGTCAATGTCTGTCTTTGTTGTTTCAGAGATCTTGTTGGGAAAAACTTTTCTGTCACACACTATTCTGCTCAGGGCGCCAACGTTACAGCTGCTGTGGATCTTGAGGTAAGTAACTTATCATGAGAACACTGGACTTTATTGTAATATGGTTTTACATCACTTGTTCTATTTATTTGAACAATAATAGTAGGTTAAAACCACATGTGGGTGATTAGGTGTGAATGTGGCAGAGGATTTCTGCTGTCAGTTGTAGAGATCACCTTCAAAGAATTTGTTAAGTCGTATTTGAGTCTAAAACAGTCACAGCCCTGAACAGTAAAATACAATTTTACAAGGTTTGAAACATACTGATCAACCAGGATTGTTGTCATCATCATCTTCATTATCTACAACATTTCTTATGTGAACATTTAGGGAACAGAGATCCTTCCTCCTTATTTCCAGGTAGAAATCATGCTTATTAGTTTCTCAGTGAAACAGTTCCTCGTTATCAGAGGTGACACAAACTGTAACTGTTGACACTGATGATGACTTGACACTTGACATATAAGGTTATTTCCTCTGAGGGTGAGATACAAGTAGTTCCTAGTCTAACACTGGGGATTTATACTAAGGTCTTTGGCAGTTTAGGGGAAAACTAAAGTTCAAATCTCTCCATCTGATCATCTGACAAACGATTAGGTTGGCTGCTACTATCATGGACACATTGTGGGGGTGCAGGACTCCTCTGCCAGCGTGGGACTGTGCTCAGGAATAAAGTGAGTAATGATTATTGAATTCGTTCTTTGAGGTGAGTGAATTACACAGCTCTTATCTCTGGACACATGTGATGACACATGAGATCCAGAGGGATCTTCCTTGTGTGTAGCTGTGTGGGCTCTGGATCTGATCCAGTGAAGTACACAATCCAGAGGGTGGATCTTCTTTACGGGAAAGTGAGCAATCCTTTTCTTATTTTATTTATAAACCATTTCAAAAATGCAGCTAAAAATACAAAAAGCACAAAAAATCTGACTTAAATTGTACATAATAGCTCAGTTATACAGCTCAGTTCACAATGCAGTAAAATACAGTTTTGTCTTGTAATGAGACTTAAGTTATTTGCATGGTATATTTCTATGTAACTAGCATTAGCACTACAACACAAAGTTAGATGTACTTGTTTATAATGCATTTTTTACTCCTTTAAAATGTACTCTTGCTGAGTAAACTGATTTATGTGTTTACTGTATTTTATACTGACTTTTTTTTAAATGTGTCTTTGACCTAATTACTCATTTTATAGTCACAGCTTCCATTTGACTTATAATATAAACACAGTGCCATTTATTTTAAATAAAGTCAAGCCTTCCACCAGTATAACACAATAACTTTGTGATATCACAGCACACAGTGAAGTACACAATATGCACTTCCTTGGAAAAATGATACCAAAATACTGACAGCTGAAACAACGACCAACGAAAGTGAGACTAAGACCACAACTTAAATATTTATGCACAATAAAATTTATTTCACTTCAAGGATACAACAGTTAATAATGTAATTACAAAACGGGTATTAAAATATACATCTTTCAGAACAACAAACAGAAAACTCATTTCCAAGGTTTCATTTCCTTCGTCCGCGCCGTCCTCTGAAGCCTCGGACAGAACCGTGACCAAAGCACACCGTGGTAGGAACTCTGAGGGTCAAGAACATGGCCGCTGTTTCATCTTTGTTGTTTAAGTAAAACACTGAAACTCCTGCTTAAGTGACACAAAAAGCCTTTTGTTCAGATTTTACTTCACAACTGAAAGTTGTTCCATTGATAAACTGACATTTTACCTTATGAGAAACAACTGGACTTCAGTTCCAGAGGTAAATATGAAAAATCTAGAAATATCTTTCAAAGCTTTCCTCCACCAGCTTAGACCAACCTGTAGGAGTATCGTGGTTTTTGTGATTCCATGCTTGAGCACTCGTGAGCTGCAGCACCAACATCTGCCTGCTCCCCAGACTTTCCCGTGTGAGCAACGTCTTCCTCTGACACATGCATCTCCATGGACTCCTCTGCCTCAGGATGGTCAGTAAGCACACGACACAAAACTTCACACACACCCTCAGACTCACACACATCATCTACTACCTCCATGGCTGTTTCTTTAAGCAGCTGTTTCTTCACCTCTCTGCCCCTATTGAGAGAAATACACATACAAGATTATTAAAGATAATATATTTGAGACATTTTAGTGTTGAAAGCAAAAGACGCACAGCAAATACATTTAAAGGATCTCCTTCCCTCTCACCCCATAATCACATTATTCATACAAATATAGGTTAGAATAAAATTAAAAACACAGCTTCAACCCTGGAAAAATATATCAATCAGATTTCAACCCAAAGACATAAATCGTGTTTACTATAAGATGGACAGTCAGCGTTGGACTGAAATGGTTCCACTGACATTTTGCTGCCACCTAGTGGAAGATGCCCGTCGAGGCCACGTCTTACCCTTTGTCCTTCCTGCTTCTGTCAAATCTGAAGTCTGGGGGATATTTGTGAATTCCTATTAGATGTGTTTTTCTGTCTTTACTAGTCCTGAACTTTTGTCCACAGCCTTCCACTAAACACTGGTACTGAAAAACACGACACAGAAGCCACAGTATTTGTCATTAAAGAGGCTGTAAAACATTCCATCCACACATACTTAGACTTGGTTTGGTTTGCTTGTCATGGTCGCGGAATATTGACGTCATCGGCTGTGAAAACATTAAACAGTTCTATACCTCTATAGCTGGTCAAAATAAAATAAAATAAAATAAAATAAAATAAAATAAAATAAAATAAAATAAAATAAAATAAAATAAAATAAAATAGGCAAGAAGCATGTAGCAGAAAGATGTTTGTGGTAACAACAGTGTTGTAATTTAAATAGTAGTGGTGTCATCATCGGAAACTATGAGCTTAATAAAAGCTCAGAGTGGTCACAAATACGCCAGCGATTTGTTTGTTGTGCTATTTGTTATGTTTTCAATTATTTATGACTCAGAGGAAAATACTTGTTGGTCTAATTTTTCCTGCTTAAGCCAGCTGTTAGTAGCAGTTTGATTCATGTTGGTACTTTATCTTACTGCGAAGCTCTTTGTAAATGCTCTTGAAACGTGATAAAGCCTGTGTGACACAAATAAATCCAGGTGTTTTTGTATTTTTGACAGCCTGGCGTGGATACTATGCGGAAGCTCATTCAAAATATGAAATATAGTCAACTATCAAATGGTATATTCCTGGTTTACGGCATGTAACAGTAATGACTTAATGCTGAAATACTTAGGTAGGTGTGTGAATGAATGCAGTATCATGTACTATGATAATTTGGTCGGTAGATGGCGACACGAGGTTTTACGTGTCACTTTAAATTATACTCTTATTTTAAAACAGACATTTTCCACTGATTTAAGTATGTTAAATTAAACGTCAGTATGCGGCTGCACGCTGTACACTGACACACACATATATTTATCTAATAAATGTCTGTAAAGCTGTAAAGTGTTAAATGGGAGGAGAAAACAACAATATAAACAAGCAACAATAAGCAATTTAGCTGCATTTAAACTGAAACTCAAATCCACGAGTTACTCTCGTTAAGCTTTAAAATTAAAACTTTTTGTCTGTGAGTTTTTACGAGCTCGGATCGTGACTCATGTGGTTGCTCAGCCTCAAATGGTAATTTATAGGAGATTACACAGCGGAGGGGCGGAGAACCGACGATCCTCGCGTTTCTCTGGGCTGCTGAGCGCACAATGACAGAGTTCCTCCGTTAGAGCAACATGCTTTATTCTGGATATTTTATATGGATTATTTTCTTCTCGTGGGGTAGGACTCTTCTTTCTTTCTTTCTTCCTTCCTTCCTTTCTTCCTTCCTTCCTTCCTTTCTTTCTTTCTCATACAATATCCTTCTTTCAGGAACACTTGGGGACAGTGCGAGGCCTCTACCTCATGTGATGAAGTATCAAACTGTGCTGCCTCAGAAGCTGAAGAACTCATCAGTCAGTAATGATGCTTCTACACATCAGGTAACACATTATACTGTTTTATTTATTTAATTGAGAGCTTCTTGGCGTTTTGGAGAACGCACTCATTCCCTTCTGCTGTGTTTGTAGACGTACCCTGATGTAGTCCAGTACTCTCTGACAATTGGAAAGAAAAACTACACATTACACCTGGAAAAGAACAAGTAGGAACAGTGTGAACATGTTTTCCTCTCATATCAACTGTGTTTTCTCTGTCAGTCAATGTCTGTCTTTGTTGTTTCAGAGATCTTGTTGGGAAAAACTTTTCTGTCACACACTATTCTGCTCAGGGCGCCAACGTTACAGCTGCTGTGGATGTTGAGGTAAGTAACTTAGGCATCTAGCTGCCAGATATCATGTGAAGGATGTTTAGTTTAGCTGAGTCTATGAGAATGTATTTGTCTTACTCAGAATTGTAAACACTGGATTTTATCGTCATATGGTTTCACATGTCTATTTATATTATATAACAGTAGGTTAAAATCACATGTGGGCGATTAGGTGTGAATGTGATAGAGGATTTCCGCTGCCAGCTGTAGAGCTCGCCTTCAAAGAATTTGTTAAGTCACAGCTTTGAACTGTGAATTTTAGATTTCATGTTTTTAAATAAAAAATATCGATCAGGATGACTGTCATCATTATCATCATCATCATTGTCGTCATCATTTGCAACATTTTTTATGAGAACATTTCACAGAACATTTCTCAATCAAACAGTTCCTCGTTATCGGAGGTGACACAAACGGTAACTGTTGACACTGATGATGAATTGACATACAAGGTTATTTCCTCTGAGGGTGAGATACAAGTAGTTCCTAGTCTAACACTAGGGATTTATACTAAGGTCTTTGGCAGTTTAGGGAAAACTAAAGTTCAAATCTCTCCATCTGATCATCTGACAAACGATTAGGTTGGCTGCTACTATCATGGACACATTGTGGGGGTGCAGGACTCCTCTGCCAGCGTGGGACTGTGCTCAGGAATAAAGTGAGTAATGATTATTGAATTCGTCCTGTATGCCTAATTACAAAAAGCTAATTGTTTCACTGAACAGAGCACAAAAGTTACCCTTTCTGTGAGATGTCCTGCTGTGACACATGACTACCGTGTCTAATCCAAAGAGGAAGTCAGTTCCTCAGAATCCACGTCCTCCATTAGGACTGAATGTACTGCAGACTCTCATTAAGCTGTCATCTGTCTGGGATAAAGCATATTGGGCAGAGAGACGAGACATTTCCCTCTGAACTTCTTCCCTTGGTTCTGCAGGGGATTTGTGCTTGTGCAGGACCAGACATACCTCATCGAACCTTTGGCCGAGGTGGGACAGCAGCATGAAGCTCACAGTGATGAGGGTCTACATGCTGTTTACAACTACAACCACCTGAGGAGGAAGAGGAGCTCCTGTTCCCATGGAAACACGACCACGTTCTATGATCATGGAGCTCGTCCGTCTGGAATGTTCCAGCTCAGCAGTCTGGTAAAGACGCACAGCGTGGACACATAGTACAGATACACTGTAGCTGATTCTAGCAGAGGCTTTATTAAACATCAGTCAAATACTTGCTCACACACTTGCGTAATATTAATCATATGTTTCTACTTCTGTGTTATTCAGAAGAGCAGAGCCCACAACACAGGTCACACAGTAAAACCCAGGACAGTGGAGCTGGTCCTGGTGGTCGACAACACAGAGGTTTGATTCAATAAAGTCCCATCTCTGACAGATGTGTTATTGCAGGTCCAGCCTATCAATATGTAGAATCGATGTATCCTACATCTCAGATGATGCTAATTCATCTAAATATATATTCCTTTCAGTACAAGAAGTTTGGCAGAAGGAAGACAATGGAAAACAGACTTCTTGAAATAGCGAACCATGTGGACAAGGTACTTTTCTTATGTAATAGCGTGCTTTGCCTGGGAGACTATACGTGAAAATTACATTCTAGAGTTGTAGGCAAATGAGCTGCATTCTGTCTCATTGTATGTAATATATATAATGTTTCAACACAATATCTATTTTGGCTGTGATTAAAACTCGCAGCAGATCAGATTTTACGAGAAATCTGTCCTGATACTACTTGTTCTTTACTGACTGGAATCTGACCAGTGAAAGGAAGGAAAAGTTCTCACTCTGTGAAAATCTAACTTTAACTGTGAATCTTCACACCTAAGCTGAAAATGTTCACACATATCACACAATTCCCTTTTCATACTCTGAAAGAGTAGGAATAACACAAATGGGTAATCAGACAGCACTAGACACAACAATGGTTTCCTGTTACAACGCAGCATGTTTATAGCATTTTGGGTTCCTTCACAAAAATAGTGCCCTGCAAAGTTTACCTGACAACAAAGGCTAATTCCTATGTCCCGTTTGTGTTGCCATGCCGATCGGTATCAGCTGTATCGTTCCGTGGGCGTTCGTGTGATGCTGGTCGGTCTGGATATCTGGTCCTACATGGATCAGATAGAGGTCAGCACAAATTCTGAGCTCACGCTTGGTCGCTTTCTTGAGTGGCGTCAGCGCAGCCTTCTGCCAAGGATCAAACACGACAATGCACAGTTCATCACGTAAGACGACGCTTTATCTTCAACTTTACACTAAATGAATATAGATCCAATGTGTCTTTAGCTGTTGGAGCCAAGAGTTTTAACCTCTTTCCCTTTCAGAGGTGTGGATTTTGATGGTTCCACCGTCGGCTTAGCGAACACCAATGCAATGTGCACGTCTAAGTCTGGAGCTGTCAACGAGGTGAGTGTACTGTTCTATTTGATATGTGCAGTATATTTAAACGTCTAGAAATGATACATGGAGACTCAACCTTTGTCTATTACACACAGGACCATAACACCAACGCAATAGGAGTAGCCTCTACTATTGCACATGAGATGGGTCATAACCTGGGATTGTCCCATGACACTGACAACTGTGTCTGCGGCTCCTCCATATCAAAAAAAGGCTGCATCATGGCTGAGAGTGTTGGGTACGCTCAGTTTTCACATGCAAATTACTGTAACTCTACTTTTAAGTCAAATTAATTCTTCTTCGTCTTCGTACTTTTTTTTCTAGCCTTGTGTATCCGCAGCAGTTCAGCAGCTGCAGCCAGCAGCAGCTCAGCAGGTTCCTGGAGGAGGTGAACCCTGAATGTCTGCTGAACATTCCCTCCACCGATCGCGTCTATGGAGGCCCAGTGTGTGGAAACGCTTTCCTGGAGCCTGGAGAGGAGTGTGACTGTGGAACCGTGGAGGTTTGTGCACACGATGTGAAGCATATAAGCAATGCACGCAAAGGAGAGAGGGTTGTGATGTTTGGTGAACCTGTGTTTGCCTCGTAGGAATGTAAGAACACCTGCTGCAATGCAACCACCTGCAGGCTTAAAGCTGGAGCCCAGTGTGCTGAGGGAGCCTGCTGCCACAACTGCCAAGTAAGTAATTCACTCATCACTACGTCAGTGAAGTCACACTGATACTAATTGTGTTACCATAAAGCTAGACACTGTCTGACTGTGCCATCTGGCTGGTCATACCCGAGTTTACATATTTAGGTAGTCGGTACACACCATCTGTGCTTCTCTCCGCAATCGCAGCTGAAACCAACAGGCAGTGTCTGCCGAGCAAAGACAGGAGACTGTGACCTGGCAGAATACTGCACTGGCTTCTCTGCTTCCTGTCCAACTGATGCCTACATACAAAATGGACGTCCATGCAACCGCGGAAAAGGATACTGCTACGACGGACAGTGTCCTTCACGGCAGGAACACTGCAAGAGACTGTGGGGACCTGGTAAACACCAGTGGTTGTCAGTGTGGAGTCGGTGTGGTTTCATTAGGAGCAGTAGTCTGCAGCCATTTTGTTTGTTCTGGGTCTGTTTAGATGCTGAAGTGGCTGCAGATGCTTGTTTCTACCGGTATGGAAACTGCAGAAGGACACCGTTTAACCAGAGATGCCTGAGCAGGTATGTGCTCAGACGTATAACAGCAATGTAATAGTGCTACATTGTTGGGTTTTGGACCGGTTGTGTTATGGTTTTTGTTGCAGCGATCAAGCCTGTGGCAAGCTTTTCTGCTCTGGAGGTTGGGAGTTTCCAGTGACATCCAGGAAGTCCTTCTACAAAGTAGAAAATGGAGACATGTGCAATGAAGCAACTATGAACCCTGAAGATGATTACCCGGCAGATCTGGGCCTGGTTCCTACTGGGACCAAGTGTGGCAGCAACATGGTGAGAAATGCAAACATGCTCCGTGGACTGCAGACCAGTTAACTGTCTCAACGTCCTCACATGATCTCCTTGTGACTTTCAGGTGTGCTACGATCAACGGTGTCAGGACATCAACAGCGTCAAAGTGTACGGAACCAAGGACTGCTCTGCCAAGTGCAACAACCACGGGGTAAGAGGCGCGTGAACGTCACCACACAGAACGTCCCTGGTCCATTATGGCACAACTGAAAGAGGGTGTGATCTCTGGCAGGTGTGTAACCACGGGCTCAGGTGCCACTGTGACCCCGGCTGGGCACCGCCGTTCTGTGACGTTCAGCACTCAGAGCTGCCTGAAGGTATCGTCCATGTCCTCGCTCAACCCGTCTCTTCATGAGCTTGACCTTTTGATAACTGCGCTTTACATGTGACAGTCGTTATTTTTCTCTGGAGTAGATTTCTCGATGAATCAAACAATTGTGCTCTGTTCTGACGAACACAGATTCCGGTCAGATGGAATTACCCCCCATTAGTCTGTACAAACGCAATAACCATGTTACAGTGAAGTTTATTTCCTGTCCAAGTGACGTATGCTGGTTCATGTGCAACAAACGTGTGTTTTTCAGAGGCAGGCTCGGTGCCGCTCGCTGTGTCACTGGCGGTCGGCGTACTTCTCTTTCTGCTGCTGGTTTGTGGCAGTTTGATCTGCTGCGTCAGAAAACGGCGACCTGCAAAGAGGTACAGAAAAAGGTTGTTGACTAGATCAAGTCACATTTTCAAAACATTTTGTTCACCTTTCATTTTATTTTATTTCTGTATAGATGCCTCAAACCTACCTCAGGCCAATTCAACCCCGTGTTTCGCTCGAGCAGTACGCGAGGCAGCCCTCGTTGCAGAACCACACACATCAGCCAGCCCACGTTTGTAGAGTCTTCGGCCACTCAAGCCGTCAAACCTCTGTTTTCTACTGCTGCCACGCCACAGCCTGGAGCACTGAAGCCCAGCAGAGCAGCTCCACAGGTGAGCCCCTAACTTCGATCTTACCGTTATTGCATTAGCATTTTTATTCATTATGTATTAGATTATGTATTGGATTACTTAATTGCACATGTATTAAGTCATTTTACTGATTCAAAAATGGTTCTATATTATGTAGGGTAGTAAACCTTAAACCTTTGTTTACCTTGCAGCCACCCAAGAACACACGAACTGTACCTGAAACCCAGCCTGCAAAGACTCCACAGGTAACCTAAGAATCCATGGTGTCATTTGTGTCCGTTTGTCCACTGTATTGCAACCAGTAACTAAGGGTCTTTGTCCAGGTTATGAAGCCATTCATGCAACCACCAGCTGCTTCAAGCAAGCCGGTCTACAGAGAGGTACATTCTTTTGCACCTTAATATTTGCTTGTAGCTGCTGTAACAATTGAATTTCCCCACTGTGGGCTCAATAAAGAATGATCTTGTCTTGTCTTAAAAGTGAAAAAGCATTTATTCTTCTGTAGGGTCTAATTGTTTGTGTGTTTCCTCCAGGATAAGCCACTACCTCCATCAAGACCTCTACCACCGCTTGCAACAAAACTAGTAAGTGACATTTCTCAACCAGAAGATTTCACTTTTTTGCATTCCCACTTTTAGCAGTTCTTGTGTTTGCCACTATGTTGAAAAACTATTTCAACCGTCTGTTCACCCAAGGTAATGAAACCAAAGCCTCTGATGCCTCCAGTGAAGCCAAAGCCCTCTACAGCATCGTCTCCTCTGCCACACACTCAGCTGGTTCGTATTCAGACAGCAGGCCGGGGTCACACAGACTTTCCCGAGTCCTTGGCATTCGAACATTCTTCATGTTATTTAGAGCATTCACGTTCATAAAGACGTCTGTGGGTTTGGGCATTGTCCCAATTCAGCAGTGTGATGAGCAAGCAATGGCTCACTGTTGAGTCAGCGAGCGCACGGGCCTGTCTCAGCGGCCACGGAGACACACGTCTAAAAAACAACCTACACAGAGGAAGGGCTCTAGAAACAGTTTGCAGTTGCAGAGAAGCTCATTTAACGCGTTTGTTTTTGCAGCTTGCAGGGAGGAGAGTCCTGATGCCCCCCACCAGGCCCAGATGACAGAGGCAGTAATGCAGCCTGAAAACACTGGGATCCTCTGACAGGGGACAATGTTCTGGTCCCACCCAAGGACCAAGAAAAGCCACTCAGGAGACGCTCGTCTGTTTGAAAGCGGGAACAACCAGTAACAATAAACCACAGAGCTGCGTCACTGATTATCGCTGTGTGTCTGTGTGTGACCTTTTAAGCCTTCAGTATGCTGATGGAAACCTAAAGCCATGATTAATAGACTGAACCTCTGTGCTTTTTAGGCATCTAGCAATGACAATGTTGTTGGGTTTTTTTGGTATTATTTTCATTTTTAAGGGAAACGCTTGCCTTGATTCTGTCGTATGCGAACACTCTGAGAGCCACAGAACGCTTTTGATGCTATTAATGTTTTAGTAATTGCCACTATTTTTTCATATGGTTTTGGTACTGCTTTTTTAAAAGTTATTTTGTTGAGGCATTTTAAAGTATGGCACCAGTATTGGCACTTTCCAGTTTATTATTTTTGTTTTTAGGGAAATCTATGGTGTTTTCTTGATCTTTTTTGTACAAGTATGCTTGACTTTGTGAGCCTGGTTATCACAAGCAGTTAAGCTTTGTGGGTTTATTTATTACGACCGTTGCCGTTTCACCAGGGGATCTACAGCCTATAACCCATCTATAACCTACTGCATATTCTATGCAGCAGATGTGATCACATTGACGAATCTGCCTTGTTTAGAAGTGCAAACTTTAAAATGATCATGTATTTGTTCCTTATTTATTGAGATCCTCTCGTTCTCTGTACGATGGAGCCTTTAATAAAAATCCAAGATCGCCATCGGTGTTTCTTTCAGTTTTCTTCGTTTCAGGACGACATAGTCTGCGTTGCCATGGCCGAATAGCCGTCGCCTAGCAACGTCTTAAACAACCGAATCTAGCTAACGTTAGCTTGAGCTCAGTTAGCCTTAGACTTTTCACAACTGTCCCGGGAGAATGATGGACCGAGAACTGAGCGAAGAGGAGCTGCAGGATTTGTACGCATGGATAGACAAGATACCACTGTCCCGACCCAAAAGACACATTACAAGAGACTTCAGCGACGGAGGTAGTTAAAGTTAGCTGTGGTTTTGGTGGTAAGCTAAACAAGCTAAACAAACTCGTGGCCTCAGTCAGCGTTGGTTTATTTAGTTCTTCGTTGTGTGTTTGATGGTGTGTGTCCTGACTCTGCCTCTCTGGTGAATCCACACTAGTGATGGCTGCTGAGGTTGTAAAATATTTCTTCCCGAAACTTGTTGACCTGCACAATTACATTCCTGCAAACTCCACATCTCAGAAGCTCAGTAACTGGAGCCTACTCAACAGGCAAGAAACCCGCTTTTATTATTATTATTATTATTATTATTATTATTATTATTATTATTATTATTATTATTATTATTATTATTTATTTACATTGTACGTATGGATCTGAGTTCATGTCCTACTTTAGTGACAGCTGAATTGTTTGTGTGAATGTCATGTTCACAATGTCACGTCCTATATGTCAGTGAGTATTTTAACACACACTGAACAAAAAGGCCCAATGACAATTTAAATGGTATTGTTATTTAATAATAAATACTGAGGCAGCTCTACCACAGGCCTCTGCATCTGATTGTGCACCCACTCACCGTCTTCCTGGCTGCCGAGATTCCTGGGACTTCGCTCTGGACGCTTCAGCCCTTGTGGTGTTCATCACCATCAAGCCTCATCAGTTCAGTCACGTCACATTCAACCCGTGTTATTTTCTTTCCTATGGACAGGAAAGTGTTTTCCAAGCTCCACTTTCACGTTCCTGAGGAAACAGTGAAAAAGATTGTGGTGAGCACGGTGGGAGTGATAGAGCCTGTAATGAACACACTGAGGGAGAAGATAGAAACGAAGCGGGAGCTCGCCACACACATGCTGGTGTGTTACCTATACATTTAGTCACTTTTGCCTGTTTAATTGCTTTACAGTATTAGTAGTCGTTCCTGGGGTCATCGCTTTCATGGTAGCTGAACTTCTTTTTCTTTTGCATCTCAGGAGATGGAATACTATGACAGCAGTACCCAGGGAAAAGGTAGAGTTGGTATTGTTATGTCACTTACAAACCTTAACCTTTTCAAAGAAACACAATGGATAGTAGACGCATTTGACCTTTCAGTGTTCAACAGAATTTAATTTTTACTTGCCACACAGATCATTACACAAGCAGACATTGCTAATTTAACAAGAATATGATGACAGTGTAACCTTATGCCCTGCACATGATAAATCCTTACGTTAGCGTCATCATTGTCATCATTAGATGAGACAGTATAAATGGATCTGCTGAGTCCAGAAATGGGTCTAATTTTGGCACAGGGAAGGAAGTGGGTATGAAGTTACACTATCTTAAATTGTGTTACTGGTCAGCTGACATCAGTTTATGAGGTGGTTTTTGCCTTTTGAAATATTATTTTTCCATTTTTCCTTCTCGGTTTCCTGCCTTCTCTACGGTTCTAATATCATCAGCACTGTGCTTGCTAACAACTCTCAATTCATCCTTTAAGGAGATAATAGGTACCTCACACAGATATAAACATACCTTCATTCAACAGCGACACGGGTGATAAGAAAATGCCACGACCTTTAGGGAGGGGAGTGTTTTTCTTCCGTTTCCCACACCTCATCTGTCCTTGAAACAGTGCAGTAAAGCTGCCAGCGCCTCCTCCCTTAGCTTTTTCCTCTTCCATCTACACTGCATTCGCTATCAGACACACAGCTCAGATCCTCATATCAGCTCCCAGCATCACCAGATGGCCTTTATCGCTGGCCTGAGACCAGCCTTAAAGGCTTTCTTATGTCCCACTTTGTCTGTTTGTCTTAGTTCTCTATTTTTCCTTAGTTTTACTTTTAGCCATTACCTCATTTGCCTCTCAACCGTCTTCCTTTACCCTTGTTGCACGCATTCACTTCAGAGTTTTCAGAGATCTTAAACCTTTCCTTTATTGTCTTTAGAAATTCAGGCTGAAGCAAAACATCTAAATCACCTGGCAGGAGAAGAGATGAAAAAAGATGAAAAGAACAAGTTGAAAAACGGGTATGACCAAAATGTCACTTTTATGTTAAATACTTCTGTTAAATGTCTAATTAATTTGTCCTGCATTTGTTTTTAAATGAATAGTAAAGCACAGCAAACAGTGCAGTTTTACACAGACATGGACCCTGGGATTCGACTAATCCTGCAGGAGAAGGAGCAAGCTGTCATGACTTTGCAGGAGACTGTGGAGGTACACGCACACACACAAATATACACACTGGAAAAACAAGCCTCTGGCTGCTAGAACATCTGCAAACAAACTCATCTTTTTGATGCCCTGTGGGAAACAGCTCTGTCATACAGGCAAACCACCTGTAATGTCAGTACATTGTGTGTGTGTGTTATAAGATGTGTCAGCAGTGGTCAGTGAGTCAGCGTCTGCTCACCGGATGTCACTTTATTTAATTTTTGCTTCTCTTTCTGCCACATCTGCATGTGGAGAAGGAAGCAGAATGATGACAAAGACTTGCAACACAGATTTAGAAATACACTGCGGTTTTAACACACCCTTTTACATCATTTTGTGTGTTGGTGTGTAGATCCTGAAGATGAAAGTGAGCAGGTTAGAGCATCTGGTTCACTTGAAAGACATGAGAATTGAGGACCTGACACGACATCTGGAGACATACAAAGCAAAAGGGAAAACATATTGACACAAAGAGTGTACAATGGATTGTGTATATATTTTTGTGGTGCGTTTGTATTTGTATGTCGTCTTTTGTCTGTGCCTTTTTAAAGCCTGTGACTCTTGTGACTGCCAGTGGCTCACTAAATGAATTAATCAATGAACTTGGCACAGGACTGTTTTATTATAAGTAAAATGTAGCAAATAAACTGAGGATATTTGACGCTTAGAAATTAAATCCTACAAACAATTATGCAGCGTTAGGTTTATACACTCTGTCAAAATCCCTCGAGTCTAAATTAAAAGCATTGGCCATGAGAGTTAAAGCATGATGACCAAATATAGTAATAGACTGATGACACAGACCACATGCATCTATTGAGATGCAGCTGCATGATTACCCTTTTGAAGTATGATGCCTATGAGACGAGTTCTCCACGTTATCAGATAAGTCCTGGTGGTATGTCCGTCAGTCCTTCCCTGTGTTGTCTTTGTTAGTGTCGGATAACTGGAGACAGGCGCCCTGCTGGGCTGTATCAGGGGAAGCTGATCTTGTCCAGCTACCTGCCGCTATGCCTGAGCACAGTTGTGCTGATAACCTTCATGCCACCTTATCAATCACCATTATCAGCCTTGAAGTAATATAACATTGTTAATTAACTTGAAAATGAAGCAAATTAAATGTTCAGGAAGAAATAACGATGTAAAGCATGTAGTGTAAATGTCGGTATTCATTTGTAGCAGACAGGCAGCAGTAAAATAAATGAAATTCATGTTTGTAATTAAATAGTACTTTGTGTGCTGTTCAGAAATCACACAAACAACATACTGTGCTGTATTAGAAAGATCAGGATAACATATTCCTAATGATTATGAGCCCTGTGGTTCAATGCCTATCAGCTTTAACATGGGAGACAAATAACACGCATTTACAAATCAGTGGATGTGAGAAGATTGTGTGTGAGTGCATTGTGTATCTTAACACACACATAGCACAGGAATGTGAACCAAAACATCAGAACAGAGAAGCTATTGATGAAGGAGCTGACTACCACAGATGAATCATGTTAAGTATCACACTGCTGTTTATAAACTGGATTTACAGCCCTCAGCGATGAGGGATCACACCCTACGTTCTGAAGACAGACACATCCTAAGAGGAGCCTATGGGAGATGGATCATGCAGGATCTGGTGGTCTGAACCCAAACACCAACGGAAGGAAAAAGAAGTGCTGGCTCATCCAGGATACAGCAAATCTGACTGACCCATTTCCTGACACGGAGGCTTTAAACCCGCTGACACCCATCACAGGCTTTAACGCAAATTCACAAGACATCTACAAAAACGCCTCCTCAGCTAAGAAGAGAAGTTTATTTACACTCACAAATATGCTTTATGACCATATTTTCCAAAGATTTCTCCTGACATTAGAAAAAACTGGGGTCAGACTAAAGCTAAACAGCCTCCCACAGAATGAAAAGATGCCTGAGCTGTAAATGACACCAGAGAAGGACTCAGAGGTCATGAGAGGAAGCTATCCCTCATCTGGTCTTTAAGGCAGACACTCTCTTTATACACTTCCTGGAAAGCCGGTTGTGGACAGTTGAGGTCTCCAGTCTTCTGGGATGATCATTTTACAAACTTAACACATTTCTTATCTATGTGTATACAAGAGGTTGAGCTCGTCAGACTTGGAAGCCATTTAAAGTATCTGAATAAAAGAATTAAAACATTCTACATAAGCTGTATAAATATTAGACTTCGGAAAGAATATATTCACATTATTTCAAGTATTTTGTTTTTCAGGCAAAAGCTGAGACAATGCAAATTTAGGACCACAAGAAAAAAAAACAACAAAAAAAACAAACAAATCACTGATGTTAGTCTCCCCCTGATGGCAGCACTGTGTACTACACAAATCAACACTGGAAAGGAGACATACCAAAATAGGTTTTATTTTACATAAGAACGTTGTCAAAACATTTTTGCATATAAACCTTTTAAAACAAGGAGACAATGTTTACATTTCACAGATTGTACAAAATGTTGACAAAAAAAAAGCTCATTTTCAGTTATCTAAACCCCCCTTTTGCATCTTTATTTGAACCCACCACCAAAGCAAATGCAGCCCTTTGCTGCTATTACAGGTCAAGTAAACATCACCACATCGCCCACTGCTAATTGCGCCTTTCTCAGCTAGAATCTGTGATGAGGCCGTACAGAAGAGTTTGTACATCAAAGCTCATTAAAAGCCTCAGTCAGGTACAAACGTTCAGTCTTTCAGTGTGGGGTAAACAGTTATTACTTAAGGCTTGAATTCTGAATAGTGGAAGATTCTTGTTTCTGAAAGACAGAACTTAAAAAAAAAACAACAAAAACAAAAACAAAAAAAAGCTTAAACACACAAAACTAGCACCAACTTGCATCCTGTTTAACCCAAAGCATCTTTTAACAGCTTGTTTAATGCGGCACTGGAACACGAGTCATCACACAAACCCGTCCAGAGGTTAAACGAATTCCCAGCGTTTAAGTTACTGCCCTCATTGGGAGTAGTGGGTTTCTTGTGTGGGCATGAAATCCTTTAAACTTTTCAATGCATTAAAAGTATTAGCACTGACAGTAGAAAAAAAGCTTTTAGTATTATTTATCATACGATCAATGCAATAAACAATTTTAATAATGGTGCAACAGAATGTGAAACATTTGCAAGACAATAATTTCCATTCTAGTTGAATGTTTTAGTCAGACATTTTTTTCTTGCTTCATAAATTCAATCCAAACATTTATTATTTTATAATCAGCATATTTAGAAAATTTACCATATGCATTTTTTTTCCAACAATTAGCATTGACTTTTAAAGAGCATTCTTTGTTCAACACTGAGCAATTGTTTCACTAAAAGTCAATTTCCTCTGAATATACATTTAACAAAATCTGTGTATGCTGAGTAACACAGTAGACAATCGCAGGCACTATTAATTATCGGAATCAAGCCACTAATAATTTCCACATGCAGGACCATCTCAAATTAGATTTGTTTTTTGAAGAGAAAAATCATCTTTAGCAGCACTAGAACCTTCATCTCAGTTGGCTTCACAGTAGAAACCACAGTAGGACGTGTGTCAAGTCATTCTGTTGTGGCTGAAGTCTAAACCACCATCAAGCAAGGTATCACCTAACAGCATAAAAACTACATTACTACCAATCTGACTGCACTGTATACTAACTTAAATACGATGCCCTCTCGCTTCATACACTCGAATATGGGTAGATCTGCATTTCGCTTTATGCAAGAGCAGGTGGAAATATAATGAATTGAGCCGCCTAGAATGTGGTCATTAAAAAAAAAACATTCACAGCTCTTTCATGTATGAAGTTGTTCAAAGGAAAACATACGTTGGCTCCAAGTAGTGAACAACGCTGCTGCAGTATCCACATTTATTATGCTAAAACTATTGTAATAACCCGTCCAATATGTTTTAGGAGTTGATTAATCTCTCACACTGATCTGTGCTGAGAGAAGAGCCAACTAATAATTCAGTGCAAGAGAAGATGGCAGAGACGACCTACCCACGTGACACACTTGCACAATCCTTCCTGCTTTTAATTAGGGTCGCCTGTTAAATTCTAGTTCAGCTAAACTAGAAAAATCACTCTTATTTTGAACAACTCATTCACTTGCATACAACGAACAAAATTAATGAGGATCCAAAAGCAAAGTTAGACACTGCACGAATTGCAAGCACGTGTAAATTAGGGCAACTTCTTGCTGTTGCTTTCCCAAGCATCGATTGCGCATTTTGATTTTTAACTATGGCATCATTCTTATTCCTGGAACTTTTTTTTTTTACCAGAGTGGAAGGTAAAAAAAAAAAAAAAAAAAAAAAAAAAAATAAGGCCCTTCAACCCTAGTTTCCACCACATCTTTGCCATTTAAGACTGAAGTGTACTGTTTAACACACAAGCTGCACAGCTGTCCCACTCATCCGCTGCAGTTCAGCGCTCTCCAACCTACAGACAGACCTCAGCTAGTTGTCCTGAGGCAGAGCTGTGAACTCACTGCACATCTAACTTCACTTAAAGCAAATCTGGTTCAGGGTTGGACTGAGACCTTAGTGGGCTGTTGGTACCCTCTACAAACATGTTAGGGATGTCCTGGCCAAAATAGATCTTACTGTTCGCTGCTATGGCCTGGTACTTCATCAGCTCCAGGTACTCTGGAGTTAACTTCAACTGCAAAAAAGAAAAAAGAAAAGAAAAGGGTGAGGGGCTGAATGTTATGTGGTTACATGTTTAAGTGTAAACTGTGCCAGCATAATTAATTTTACCGTGTTTGCTTCGGCAAACTTGGCAGCAGTGTAATACTCTGCATCAGCCTTAGCCTTCTCCCTGGCCAGGAAAGCAGCATCTAAAAAGAAAACAGACTTGACAAACCAGCTCACAGACACCACCACATGCAGGAAGATCTATGCAAATCTATGTCACAAACGTCAACGGAAAGCAGCGAGTCTAACCCTCTATTTCAGAGATCCTCTTTTCCGTCTCTTTCTCCATCACCTTCTGCTGGAAGTGGATCTCTGCCACTTGAGCCATTTTCTGAGCCTCTGTGGAACAATGAAACAAATATACAGATAGTAAAAGCTAATAACAGGCCTGCACAGGAGCGTGACACTGCTAAAATTATAATAGAGGTCATGCAAATTAAGACAGCTGTGTACTGCAGCTGTCAAACCCTCATTTACCAATAATGGCCTTCTTCCGTTCAGTCTCTGCTTCCTTTTCCACCACCTTCTGAGTCTGAGCTGTTATTAACAGACGAGTCTTTTCTGCTTCCCTGCAAACAAACAAACAAAACTTCTAGAAAAATGTTATGCTTTCTGTGTGGTCTAGCTTGACCTTTCAAAAAGCTTGAAAACATACTAAAAGTGTAGTAAAAAGGGATGATACACAAACTCACATGAGTTCAAAGTTCCTCCTGATGGCCTCTGGGATCTTAGGCTTGGTGACACGGACTGCCTTCATCATGATGTTGAAACAGTGCATGGGTGATAATGGAAGGAATAGAGAAGGTCTGTTAAAGAGTATAGCTGTAACACTCATTGGCGTTTTCTCCTATAACTAACACACAGCTACAGAAGGTAGCAAATGTTCACCACGTTCAGTTTGTATGTATTCAAATACCTGTATTGTAAGTCCAGGTGCCATGACATTAAGATCCTTCTGCAATGCAGTCTTTAGATTCTCATCTATAATGTCTACAAGACAAAGACACACAACATGCTGTTTATGGACACTTCAGAAACTAACACCGACTACAAGATGCTTTACATGTAGTAAGTAAATGTACTCACCAAACAACTCAATGTAGACCTCCTGTAGTGTGTGTACACTGCAGAACTGGTTGAGTTCATGGTGAATTTTATTGAAAATTAAAGTTTTGTCATAATCGGCAGTGTAGTTCCTCACAATGTCCACAACTGCAAACAAATAGTCAAAAACGTACAGCAAAATTAAAAAGCTAGTTATGCAAACAAAATAGTGCAAATGGTAGTTTCTGCTAATTCACTGCCTGTTCAGTCAGATCCCATAGTCTCTGGAGTATATGTGAATCCACTAGCCTGTGACAGAAGCTACAGCACATCGTACAGGATGCAAAGAACTAGGTAACAGAGGTTAGCATGAACAAAGACGAACCAAACAATCATATACACCGATATTTCCTCATTTGCAGTGGCAGTAAACAGCACATGCCCACGAATAGCTGTGGTGTATTTAGAGCTTAACTGGATAATTAGGGCTAACAACCATTAACCATAATAAACAGCATGGTTATGGCTTTATACCAAACACTTCCATGGAGACCAAGGCAGACAAACAAGTCTCACTGTACCTGTGAATTCGCTAGTCCTTTACCCTAAACCTTACAGAATCCTGCTTCTAATCTAAAAATGTAAAATGGTGACAGCTGGCTAAAATGTCCTAATGACAATAGTACTTGAACAAAATTCAATCAGACAAGGAAAAAAGAAATCTGTACACACTCATAGCAGAGCTGGCTGCCCAGCTAAACAAGGTCCACAAACGTCATGTATTGTCTGCCCCATATACTATGTCTCACTAATAGAGTAAAGCAAAGTCCACCAGCTTCTCATTGCTCAACGCGTCATGACCCCAGATCTTGCTCGCTTTCTGTGCTACATGCAGTCAGTTGATCTCCTCTGTGTCACTGCTCCCTCAGTCTAATGCATTTTGTATTAATGTGTTCACTAAGGTTGTTTGAGAAAAGTGGGGATGTAGTTGCCCTTTATCAATTTTAAAATGTTAAAGATGTTGTACCTGCTGTAGGGACCAGCATGTTAACAACTTCTATCCTGTCAAAATAGATCATCACGCCACCACTGTGAAGGAGAAACATATTTGTTACATAAATAATAATTTCTATGAATCAATGAATGAATTAAGAATAATGTGTCATACCTTGTTCCACAAGGCACATTCTTGATCTCATCAGTTTGCAACGTCGTCTGAAACACAGATTTAGTTACCATCCCACTACACATCCTTTCATAAACATGTAAACTACACATAACCATCACTTTCAATTGTACGCCCCTAATTTATACAAGTCTACAATGTTAAACAAAATAGTCATTGTAAGCTGTTCTGTGTAGAACATATGAAATATGTTCAACATCAACGTATCAATTCAGTTTTTTTATATCTACGGAATCCTACCCTAATTAAGAATTTCTGAGGACTTAACAATTGTTATTTCTGTATCCAGTTCAGTATGATTCAACCTGCAAAAGTAAAACTGGTTTTATGGAACTGCTCAACAAAGCTTAAAAACAGGAAACAAATAAATGAAGAGCTAAAACAAAGAAACAGTATGCAAGGCTCCTCAAATATCAGTAACATCTGTTATGATGCAAAAGGTGCCTTTCGTTTTATACACTGTACCTATTAATTACTGGCTCAACAAGATAACCTTCTTCAAAAAATTTGGACTCAGTACATTTAAAAACAGGCAAAACGTTTACCTTTAAACTGACTTACAGCACAACAAATGATGCATAAAAATATGGTGTAAAATGAAGCCACAGTTGAATGCCAACTGTTTGCATACTGTGGCTGACTTATTTATAGAAGATTCCATTTACGGCTCATGTAAACCACTATATGGTTCACTCTTACTTTCCATGTCTCTGCTCAAAGTGCTTGTTCCAAGTCAGAAAGATAAGTTTACCTGGACTGATCTGTAGGTGGTAATGAAAGGCAGCATAATGTGATATCCAGGACCATTGGGAGAAGTCAGCAATGCTCCACCCCTGAAAAAAAACAAGCCAATTATTTTGTCAAAATCTTAAATAATTAAGTGAGTTCATTCAAAAAGGTGAGACAACTAAAAATGACTGAAAGACTCCTTCACGTTTAGTTTGTGACTGTGCAAGTTCATAGAGTACGACACTATTACAGAACATAAACAAATACAGCGTTGACTGTAAAAAATGTGTAATACAGAAAGCAGGAAAAATAGAGAAAGCCATGAATGTGTAATGCAAAATCCTGAGCTGACAATTTGGTTATGCCTCGCTCCATTATGTTGGTCAAACAGGTTTGAATCTTGCACACTTTACAATTCCAGATGGCATTTAATTTTCGAGGTGACGTCAGGAAACAGTTCTACAAAAAGGTATTTGTTGCATGGATATTTGTATCCGCGTGCGTTACTTTGATCAGACACAGAGGTTTTGTTGTCAGTGTTGCGTACCTGTAGTAAACAGCAAGGTGTCCTTCTTCTATTTTGTGAATGGAGGAGTGCAGCATGATGGCCATCACTCCAGCTATTGCTGCGAACACTGCCCCTACATGCGGCATCGTCATCCTTGCCAGCAGTCACCTACAGACAGACAAGGTGACATAAACATACCCATATATTTATACGACAAACATCAGGGCCGGGAAAGACCTACAGGGATCAGCCACTTAGTTCATGAAGTAACCAGAGGTGCAATTTTAAGCCTTCCTTTATTAACTTTTTAATGTTTGGTTTCCTTAAAATTTAGTTTTTCTTTCCACTTAACATTGATAAAACATCAACAAAACGTTGCACAACTTTGCGTATTTAGGTTATTAATCTCCAGTCAGAGGGTAAATATCATGTGCCCCGACTTTAACACCCAGCCCAGGTTAACTAAAGCCAACTCGTTTTTTAGTTCACCTTAACATTACAGTCCAACCCTTCAGAGACAACATGTAATATATGCAGCAGAAAGCGCGAGAGCAGCGTGATTGCAGCATCTGACACTATTTAAAAGAATAACTGAAGTAGTCAGTTGGTTAACGCTAAAGCTAACGAAGGCTAACGTGCACGATTAGCTTGCTAAATTACTTGCAAAAAGACAACTGATAAACAAATCCCATGTCAGCACATGAAGCAATAGTTTTGCACCACGGATATGTGTCAATTACACCAACAGACAAAACGAGAGAAATAAGTTAATCAGCAACCACAAATGCTGGCACACAATACGCTTGGTAACGTCAGCGTTAGCCGGGTTTGCTAGCTAGCTCTGATTGTAGGGTGGGTTCGGAAGTCAGTGGCTCGTAGCGCAACGCTAACATTAGCCAGCTTGGCTGCTCGTGTAAAGCCAAATAACTACTTACCTTACGCTTCTCTGACACCGGCTGAATAGACAGGACCAGTGGCGGTATACTGCGTTTAATAATATTACTACTGTGTTGACCAGTCGCCGTGTTCTGGTCTTATCATGCAACAAGCCCTCGCCCCGCCCCCCACAGGTTTCGCTTACTTACTATGCTGCTTTTAAGACTGTAGGAATTTATGCCCTTCAAGCACCGACTGTGCCCTGACAGGAAAATTTACACTAATCGCATATTATCACATTTCATTACAGTAAGTGACTTCACTGGGCGGCGACAATGTAACGGCCTAAACTCCAAAATGCATTGGTCGCTGATCAGGTAACTGCATAATAAATCAGCGCAAATCCAAATTCCAAATGACTGCAAATGGAACATCGGCCCGTGCTGGCAAATGCCTCTTCAAAGTGTCCGTTTTAGTTATTGGTACAGATTTTGCAGATGTGATTTCTATTAGTTAGCTACATAAAGCATTATTATTTGTCATTTATTATTTATTTCATTTATTAAATTCATTAAATGTATTACTTAACAATTACTTAATTAATTTAAACTAACTAGTGTTATGGATGACTTTAGTATGATCATATAATATGATGTTGTCAAATTGAAAACATTCCAACAATTTCAAAAGGAAGGCAAACTGCCACGTGCAGCGCCGCATTTGGATGTGTCTGAAGCTTGGAGCTTGACTTCCCTACGTTTCTCCTACAAATGGGCCTTGAGCTTGTTTGGAGGTTCTAGCAGGGAGCGCAGCTACTGGTATACCGATGAGTGCCGTCCTGGGGGGGACCTCGTCCGCTGCCACCGAGCGCAGGGCTTCGGGAGGGACACACATGGAGCCGTGAGGGAGGAAGGGGACACCCGCCTAGCCAGCCAGATCAGCCGAATCAACCCTAGCGATCAATGGGGTGACAGATGTCGCAGCCAGATCGCCCTCACATCCAAAAGAATGGCGGCGAGCGCACGTCTTATATAGCTGAACCGAGAACACCCATTTACTAGCGTGGTTTCGCGATTTACGCGCTACATCTAGAGGCGCTGAGATTGTCTAGTATGTTTGTACGGCGCCATAGGCGATACTTGTGTTTGCCGACATTGTTATTTAGTTTGCTCCGAAATTAGGAAGCTAATCGATTTCCCATGATGGTTAGCGACAATATGTTAATAAACCATGTTTCCATTGGTCAAAACCAACCAATCATAGACCTCAGTGTAGTGACGTTGCGCTCTATAGAAGAACACATATATCTATAAAGCTTCTAAGACAATGATACTTATTTTTTGTTATTAATCACAAATACCAAATACCAAAGATAAGTTTATCCCACAAAAAAGCTATCTTTAATTTGCAGGCACAAGAGGAGACTGCAGAGGTTATTGCCACTTTCCCCTTCCTTGGTAAATTACCAAGCACATTGTTATATTGAAGAAACATGTAATATTTGATTATGTGTCTATAGCAGTTTTTGAACAAAGTCAAAGTCCAAAGCACACAAAAAAGGCTTTGGTTCACACAATTACATTGTCACATATCAGCACATGGTTGGAGAAAAGGCATATTTCAACTATTCCTACTTTGGTCTCAAATAACCTTCAAGTTGTGTGAAGCATCTTGTGGGACAGTTTGATTATGATCAGAATATCATGTTAATTTACCACCAAACCTTAATCTTTGATAGATAATGTTATAGTACATTAGTAAACAAACTGTAACTTCCGTAGTTGTTTCCTTCATAATCTAGGTCACCCAGAATTCTCAGATATAGGGCATACTTTACATACTCTTCATTTGCTTGTTCAACTGCTTATTGAATTAATTTCTAAGAATAAAGATGCACACCAGTAAAGTATAGCATTGTACAGCATTTAGGTTTCACCAGTTTCTGAGTTTATAACTTGCTTATATTTATTTGTATTGTGTTATGCATGTTACTCAGTTCCAAATACTTGCTATTTAAATTTTAATATCTCCCAAGAGAATTCTGATCTCAGGGTCTTATAAACAAATAATTTCCTGTATGTGTGCAGACAGTTTTCTGGTTCACTGAGCGAATGTAAATATCCACATTCTTACTTTAGTGTCTTCTGCAGTTAATACCTAAAACAGAACATAGTTGGAATCTGGTTGTAAAAAAAAAACAATTCAAATGACCAAAGGTTCCCAAGTGTTCATAAAATTTATTCACATTTCAAACATTTTGTCATGCAGTTTATCACAACAGCAGTGTTTTATCCTAACCATAATTAACAATATATAAATAAGTCACGGCCTTTTAGAACTAATGTGTTTAAGTTACAGTAAAGTATGAATATCTAACAACATCATGCTGTTTCACATACTGTCTACAGCACCACATCTATTCATATGACACAGTGTACAATTGCAAGGCTTTCGGATAGTGTAACTAATGAGGCAGGTCTTTACTGTTTACAGTATACAATTTATCTATGACTCATCACACAGAATCTTTGGTCAAGTTCTACAGCTTCTAACGTTAAGCTTCCATTTGTCCGTCCCGAGTCCAGCTCCAGTCCTGATCCTGGACAGAGAGCAAAAAAAGAGTTATTTTATCACAGCCAAATCAATTCACAGTGTGGTGGTGATTAATAATGTTAATCAGCTAAGGTGCTTCTGGCAAATGAATTCTAAATGGCGAGCAGGTAGTACGTGAGGTTTACATCTAAATGAACACATACAGTTATGTACTGTACCATGACACTGTGCTCCATGTCCTGCGTGGCGTCTTGAAGTAGGGAAGTTAGCTGACTCAGATAACGCCGATTCTCATCCAGTAATTGATGAACAGTTTCCCTGAGAGACAAGAGATTTTAAATAGATGAAAAGTCTTTTAGGTGTACATTAGCCCATTTTATACATGCTACTGGGGACCTCTTGTGGCAGTTTGGAGTTTTTTACAAAGCTCAGCAGCAGACCGAAGAAAATGTTGAACTCATTCTATAAAGTGTACATTTAAGATGTAATCTGCAATTAAAGTAATCACAAAGAAATGACCTCTACCAGTCTACTTCATACAAAGCTGCAATATATACTTTATAAACATTTTACCTTTCAGGGGGTGGTTTCATAATAGTCTGTGGTGGAGGACTACTCTGGGCCTAAAAACGCAACAAGCATGTATTAGATACACAACTACTTGAAGCATAGGTTAAGTGTCATTGTCATAAATATTGAATGATATTGCATAAAGGCTTTCTGTGATGCCAGTTGTTTACTCACACAGGCAATCTTGAGGAGGTACCAGAACTCCTTCTGTCGCTTCATTTGCATCTGCATCACTGCTGCCTCTGCTGTCTTTATGTCCTCTAATGCCCTCTCCAACTTGGGGAATAAATCAACTATACGCTGCTTACACAACAGGATTATACTGTAGTAAAGGAGACATGGGGACAACCACAAATTAGACCTAAGGAACTGTAGAATGATCAATTGTGCTCAAACCTGCACAGCAATGTATGCACCAGTTCAGTGAATAATCTACCTCAGGTGATTGTACAAATCTTTCAGCACCCTGTCCTGGTTCTGAACTGTTTGGAGGATGGTCTTCACCATGTCTGAGCTGTCACTGTAACCATGTGGTGGGTCAGCACCTGTAAGAACACACAGTTATGACTATACTGGTAACATACAAAGGTTTAAACACATACTGTTCCCATGAAAAGCAAAATAAACCACTGGGACAACTCAGACATGTGTCTTGTCATTGTATTCTTCTACAAATTGTGAAATTCAAAAATGATGATTAGATCATCTCTGTAACTGCTATTGCTGGACGTCTTATAACGTATTAGCTATGTAAGGATTTCAACTAACTTTTGCATTTGGCTTTCAGTTGCTTGTAGAGTTCTATGGCTCTTTCCTCGCTGAAAAGGGGGCAAAAAAACCCACTTTTAACTTGTGCACATCATCGTTTTTGGTAAGAACAATAGTGTAACTATGACATACTGACAGCTGTTCCAAAACCTCTTCTTGTTTCCTTGCATGTTTACTTCTCTGCAACTCCACAATCTCCGAGTGTAGAGCCACTATCTCCTCATCCAGGTACCCCACATCTGCAACCTAAAGCAGAGAACACTCCTCAGTACATATAGCACTGAAGACTTTTTAAAATTAACTGGAAACTGTCCAACCTTTGCAAACTCTTCAGCCTTCCCTTCATTTTCCTGCCATGTCTTTAGCATTTTTTCCGACGCTTTGGATAAACAACAGAACAGCAGGCTTCAGTATTCATATATAATAAGCATATTTTTATGACAGCAGATTGACACCCACTTACAGATGCCAGTTTGCTTCTGCTTGATGTACTGCTCAAGGTCATGCTGGATGCTGGTCTTAAAGAAAGCCAGTTTGGCTCGGAGCTGCTGAGACTGGGAGAACAATGTGTTCTTGTACCGTGTCAGGGTGGTATTGTAACGCAGCAGACTCAGCCTGTATAAACACAAACACACAAATAACATTGTTTCAGTTCAGTGTGTAAGAGTATGTGCACCTGTGTGGAGTTAGGGACTTACATGGCAGCCCTCTGGCCCTGGTACAAATGAATGTAGTCCTCTTTCAGTCCGCAAATGTAGCTGACTGCTTCTCCCCACACCTTTCTCAGTGCGGAGAGTGGGAGCTGAGTCTTAGTCTCTTTAACTGAGATAAACACATAGCAAACATAATTTCCCATTTTAACTTGGACACAAATCAAACGTGCTATAGATTTCAAAGCATATTGGGATAAAACATCAGACTCAATTTCAAGTCTGTGAGCAAATTTCAAAGCAAAAGTAAACCCTCTGGTGACCAATGGCAAAAAAAACAATCTTGTTGCACATCGTGATGTTAGCTGACCTATAAAGTTGACACTTTGAGGCAGAGGTCTGGCAGTCAGTGACCCAGCGTACTTAGTCAAGCTCTTATCAAACAGGAAGACAATGGACGTGTCCCAGCCTCGCTAAAAGCAGCAAACATCAAAAAACAAAACCTAAAATGTTAAACTATACAAATAAAATACTGTAGGTCATACTGTTCACTGCTGTGAGTGTGTACTTGTGACTGAGTCAATTTGACATAGATATACATTTGTGCGTGTGTGTGCCACATACCAATCCATCAGGCAGACAGTGTGCGGGTGGTCTGCGTGGGTCGAGGGAGATTCCCGTCTCTAGCAACAGTTCCTGACTCAGCGGGGTGATGTGTGTCTTAGTATGCGTCTCCAGGCGAAACTGCAGTGAATGTAAGCTTTCCTCAGGATTTAGAACCAACGAGTGCAGCTGGGCCGATGTCATGTCTAACACATGAATCACCTGGAGGCATAAATGGGCAAAGCATGTATAAAATGATAAAGCACAAAAACAGTGGTTTAAGTGAGTCAAACTACAAACCACACACTAACCTTCATGTTAAGAATATTCTGTAGGACAGTGTAGCAGCATGGTTTATTTGTGTCAGCATCCAGTCCTCCACCGCGAGTTGCAGGGTCCCACAGTAACAGCATCTGGAGAAGACACTCGACCGGTTCCAGTAGTGGCCTTGGAGCACACGCACACAGATTAGATTCATGTGGGATACGTTTAACAGGCTGGATCAAAGCAGTGTCTATTTGTGTCTACCTGCTGAGATTGTGGGGATATGGGAGATGTGTGGAAAATCTGACTTCTCCATTCATGTCCTCTACTGCCATGATGTCTTTGGGACCTTTGTTTTTGACTTTAGTGGTCCTACAAAGCAGGCAAGCATGAAACCAGAGAGTTGTTTAGAAAAACAACCAGAATGAAACACTAGATAAAAAAAACATACAGAACATTTAGAAAAAATATCGTCATATCACAAATATGTTGCAGAAAAGTGCCTAATTTCAGGAATGTATTATACAAACATATTTCTGGTTTCTATAAACCAGCAATACTGAGTATAGTGACTCTGTAGAGTTCAGCACAGACATCACTGTAACCTGTATTTAATTATATTAATGACTATAATGTGTTCATTATGTTTAGTTCCACAAAATTCAGAAAGAAAGCACTGCTTTGTAAACTCACCACTGCACAGGCTGCATGTGGTGTAAAAAGGGACGAAAGCCGCAAGTGCATTCAAAGATCACTGTCCCGAAACTCCAATAGTCCACCGTGACAGTGTAGGGTTTACTCTCAAACAGCTCGGGAGCCTGGAACACAAGCAATTTATTCATTTTGTAAAAATCTATTGTGATACATAACACTGCTTTGTAATAATAATAATAAACTATAAATAAAAAATGTGACTTGCAACGTAGAGTATAATTCATGTAACACGTACCAGATACTGGAGAGTTCCAACAAAAGATGTACAGAGACTTCCCTGATCTAGGTCCTTTGCATAACCAAGATCTATGATTTTATGGACCAGCTGGTGAAAACATATTTTCATAATGACAACAAGGCCCAGAAACAATAATATATTATACAGTTTGAAAACTGAGTTCACCTTTCCACCAATCTCTTGCAGAACTATGTTCTCTGGCTTCAGATCCCTATGAATGATCTTGTTTTCATGCAGATACTGGATACCAGAACCTGCATTTGTAACAATATAAATATTTAAATCATGCATCAACATAACCTGTGCCTCATTTTCAAAGTTATAGGTGATAAAAAATATTACCAATGTCTCTGAGGAGTGAGAGGACTTCACTCTCCTTCAGCCCACAACAGTTTTCTGGTTTATTTAGCACCTAGATAAAGAATAACGAGTTGCTAAAAACACAGCGTTTGACAAGATATTGATATTGTAAATCTTAATTATTTACCCATCAAGTACCTTGCGTAAGTCTCCTCTTGAGCAGAACTCCATTGCGAGCAAAGGCAGATCATTTAAAGCAATGGAGCTCAACTCCTCTGGTACATCCCTGGCTTGAACAACATTCACATGATTCAACCTGTGACAGGTAGAAAGCCGAACACACAGCGGCAGATTTCAGAGAACAAACCCATAAACACATGTAGAGTATTTACAGGACACTCACTTCTTCATGATCTGAATCTCTCTGCTCCAGCGATCTTTATTCTTGGAGTTCAGCTCCAGGCGGCAGAGTTTCAAAGCAATCTTCTCACCCGACTCCTGCTCCACACACAGGCAAGAAATAAAACTATATATCGATCTATATAAATATACAAATACAAACAGGTACCAGGACTTACAAGGTGCTGGTACAGGTAGACGTGCCCAAAGCCACCAGTCCCAAGTTTCTCCCTCATCTCCCAGGAGCCACATTGTTGGCTCTGTCTGGGTCCCGTCCGCTCCATAGTGTGTGGGCACCAGAGGTAGTCTGCAGATAAAAACCTGCCCCTGTGGCCGCTGTTTCATTTACACGTGTGCAAGCCTTGAGGGAAGACTGTGTTTCTGAGCCACCACACACAATCACACAGCCCACGAGTGAATGACATGTTTACAAAGCTGTTCCTATACCGACCACTAATGGCTCAGCGAGGCCACTTTACTGCAAACACACAAAGAAGCCAAGCAAAGCAACAGGTAAGTCGGCAAACATCATAAACCCACCTGAGCAGGAGTTTCCAGAAGATCGTTAGCTTAGCGTTACTTCAGGCGTGACAACATCGTTACTTCACAGTTAGCTAACCGTGTTGTTTACGGTTCCTCTCCTCGCACAGTTCAAACTAAATCGCCGCACGGACGAAAGCAGACTTTGAACATTTACAGGCCCACAAAAACGGCGCATACGTCGTTGGATGCGTTGTGTTTTGAGGGGAAATCTGAAAGAGAAACAAACCTGTATCTGAGTAAAGTGAAAGTACAAACTAACAATCAGCGTGGCCTCTGCGCATGCGTGTGGGTTTCTCTGCAGGACGACACCCTCTGTTGGGGAATTCCAACCTACGACAGGCTGGAAAATGATTTGGCTAAAAGGTAAATATTTATAAGCGGAATAAACTCAATAAATTACAGGTAAAAGCTGAAATGCTGGACTTAAACCCTGAAAAACCTACAACCAGATCACAGCAGCAATTATTAAGCCTATTACTTAAGGCTGTGAACCCAGACTTGTTGCTATAGACGAGTATTAAATTAAACTAATTGAATTAATAATGTATAAAATGTGGATGTGGGCGAAGGAAACTAAAATTAATTTCATGTTCTGTCAGCAGCAAAGGGCTTCCACACGTTATAAGCAATTTAAGTAAACAAGTAACTATAAGTAGATTATAACCTGCTAACTACTCAACAATTAGCCTGTATTTGTTCACCTTTTATCCTAATATTTCTAAGTCTTTCTAAAACTTGAACCTTAAACTTGTCAGAGTAAAAACTTATAAAACAATAAATGACTAGACTTTCAAATTATTATCTTTATGAATTTACGAGTGTTTTCTATTTTTTATTATTATTAACTGAACAACTGTAAAAAAAAGAAAAAAAAAGAAAATAATAAATTATTTCACTTTCTTAACTTCTTAGCTTTTTTCCCCACTAGAGGACCTCACAGCACAGACTATTACAGGCTCACATGCGATTAATTTACATTAAAATGTGGGCTTATTAAATTATGAATACTGAATAATTAGAATCACTTTCACCTATTAAGTTCATTGTCTAATGGAGGATACCAACCACACTTCAATCAAGATAGTAACAATGATGTCTTGTTCTTATAGAGGAAAGGAATCATTGTTCGATTCTTAAGGCTCCTGTTTCTTCTTTTGTCCTTCCTCAGTTCATTGTAGCACATTATCAAACATGTCACATGCATAAAACAGCATTAGCACAAATACAGTAAATTTATTTTTGAGAAATCTTTTTGACAGAATTACTTTAAAGACCCCCGTCCAGCCAAACACTGACATAAACTAAACAAAATAAAGATGAAAGCCTGTTATCCTGTTGAGGAGTACAGTTGGTAAATGGCAGCTGTTAGGCCAGACAGGGCAGGGTTTGGATCATTTCTGATTAATAAGATTATGAAATATGCTGGACTGAAGGAGTCAGAGGTATTCTCATCCTTCTACAGCAGCTGCTCATTTTAAACAGTATGTTGCACCATCTCCTTTTAAAAATAATAAAACAAGAAAACCATTATTGTATAGACACTTACTTACATTGTGTCATTGTCTGTGTTTGTATTAATAATTCGTTTTCCCAGGTGCTGTTCAGTAGTACTGTAGATGGTCTTTTAGGTCCTGGGGTTTCATTGTCCATCTACTATATATGTGCATTAGTAATTAAAGGTGCAAGAAGTTTGACAATGGCGACTTTTGTCACCTACAGACGTGTGTATTGAGACGACTGGTCAGGGAGAAATCCTAATTTCACAATCCTTCACATAAACATGATGTTGCAGAAGATTGTGAGAAATGCACATTCAGTCAGGAAGTGTGTCGAGACTATAGTGGTTAAAACAATAAGGGCTGATGCAATGAAGACACGCAGATGATAATAAAACAACATTCACTGCATTTATACAGGATATGATTTGTGTTTGCTTAGCAAATACTGATCTCTATTTCTTTTAATATTTATTGTTCTATTTATTTATTTTATTTTATCTAAGCTGTCCAGGTCAAGGTCAGTTCAGTTTGACAAGGTTATAACTAATAGTTTGTGAATTAAACAACTGAAAAGTGTGAATAGTTCAGTGTGCAAAAATAAATTAAGATGGAAGATCTTAAGCACAGTATGTGACATATAACTCTGGGTATTCACATTTTAATTAAACTGAAATAGACATGAATCATACTTTGTTTTATATAGAATTCTACCTCTGCTTTCACGATGCACTGATGTGAAGGATGATGATTTTCCTATGGGGATTTTTTTGTATAAATGTAAACGTCTTAGATGGCGTCTCGGTGTAGCATAAGAATAAAAACAGCACATAACAGTAGTAAGACAGTAGGTACACAACTAGTAATAATATGTGCTTCTGGGCTGCAAGACAGTGTAAGTGTAGGAGCAGTAGACAGCAGGAACGTAAAGACGTGTGTTCAGGACAACAGAAAACCTCAGACAAAAATGACAAAATAGAAACATTTCCAAATTGTTTAACCACAGATATCCTGGATTCCCCTGCCTTGTGTAATTTCTGTGTTATATGTTTTTCACTTAGAGTACCTGTAACCTTCAGGTAGGTGGAGTACAGGCTGCTGCAGTCGACGAATTCAATGATTGTGAGTCAGTTGTTTTATGCTTCCTTCCATTAGAAAGATGCCTCATATCTGGCTATTGTCACCGTTAAAAAGGAGGAAACGTGAGTCACACCAGCGTCAAAATAACTGATGTAACACTAATGTAGGTGAATTCAGAAATCCCCTGTGCATCCTCCATGCATTCAGAACACTGCCATTTGTTTCAGGGGAAATTGTGGTACACTGTTACAGTAAGACATGCAAGGAATGTTGTCCCGAAACACAGCTGCTGTTATTCAAAACAGATTTAGGAAGAAAGAAGCAACTGGTATAAATTATGATTTTATCAAATTTTAAGATTCTTTTAGAGTCTGGATTAGTGATGCAACAGGCTGATAATCAAAGAGGATGCATGAGTCAGTGTGTTGGTCATTGTGTTTGAAACAATTGCAATAAAACATGTACGTACACATAGCTGTGTCTGCGTGATGTAAGCAAGCGTTTTTAGATATAGTAAAAGCAAGTTTTAAGTTTTAAACGCAGACAAAAAAAGAAACAAAAGCTCACATGACCAGCTGTGATCACTGGTTACTTCCTTCTTCCTCTGCAAAAGCCAAAAAGAAATATTCTTTAGCCCACCAACTTAACACGTGTTGGAATTCCCATTAACACATTTAAACTATTTCAGTCTGACTGTGAGGAAATGATGTCAAAGACTTTGGAATAATCATCCAAACATGCATGATATTCCCCCTGAACATGCTGTGACCTGATGTAGCATTTAGCATTAATTCACTGAAAAATACAACCAGGTTTCACTATTAATTCTTTTGGTTATAAACAGGCACTGACCATTCACTTCCGCTTGCAGATGCTTTCAGTTACCAATTTTGGTCATGCTATACATCGTTTCGATTTTATTTTTATGGTTCAAAGGAAAGAGGTGGGGGTGTTTAATGTGTATGTCACAAGACATGACTAAAGTTTTACTGATCAGCAATTGGCTGTCTACGGATGTTTTCACACGTTCTGCTAGGTCCCTCCCCCTAGACTTCGTTTTAAATGGGAGGCAGCACAGGGAGGATCAGTACCGCAACACCAGGAGAGCCAAGAGCCTGAGTCTGAGTCCTCCCACGGCACAGGTGCAGATCTGAGGACACAGAAAGGTAACTGCAAGAAATAACCAGCGCTTCATCAGGACTGCACATCTGGACACAAAGGTAAACAGAGTTAAGAAAACTAACTAGCCTGGGACATTCAGCAAAACGTAACAGCAGCTGTTAAAACAAAGTCTAACGCGTCAGGGCTGAAACGTCTTTAACTAAAACGACGTTGTGTGGTGACCATGACCTTGATACCACTGACACTGCAGAAGGAATACGATGCTGTGAACATGCTGTGCAGAAATGAGCTAATCTAGATTGATACAGAACTCACTGTACAGAAGGAGATTGTCTTCACAGTGAGCATGGCCTGCCTGGTGCTCTCACACGAAAATTGTGACACACAACATGTAAACCCAGACAAAGCTGTAGTAGCTTAAACACATCACACACGGGTCATTTAATGTCTATAAAAGGACACAGGAGCTTTAAAACCAGTCACTCAGTGTTGTTATGTTCCATTTCTGTTTTTTTTCCCTAGACAAAAATATTCCCAAAAAGAAGAAGCAAAACCAGAAGTGAAGATGAATTTCTTAGTCACCCTGTCCGTGCTTGCAGCGCTCGGCGATAATGTGGTAAGCGACCGCAGAAGGAAGTTGAGTACAGCTGATCTAGTTTGAGGACTGATGCATGTCCGTGATTAACGCTGTTTGTCCTCGGCTTAGGTTTGGTCAAAAACGCAGGGTACACAGAGAGCAGGTCAGTGGCCTGCTCAGCCAACACGTTATATTCTTCATTTGTCACTGCTTGCGTTAAATGTCTTTGTCTCCCTCTTTTCATTGTGACATTCAGAGACGTGTCTGTCTGGGGATGGGAGAAGTTACAGGGGGTTTGTTTCCACGTCAGCAAGAGGCTACAGGTGTCAGAAATGGAGCAGGTTTGCAGACCCATGGGGATCTGCACAGGGTATTGGCAATCACAACTACTGCAGGTAGACTTTAAATGGCCTGGACAGTTTAAATATGAAATTCTACATATTAAATAACAGCTGTTTTCAGTGGGAGACGTTTAATATTATTGTTTTTGAACATTAGGAATCCTGACCAGAGCTTGATGCCTTGGTGCAAAGTCAGAAGGGGGAGGAGATATGTGAGAGAATTCTGCGATATTCCCAAATGTAAGACTTGAAAATCATTGAAGCATTCAGTTTGTTTTTAAGAATATTGCAATCAGCTCTATTTTCTGCCCCCAATACAGGCTCTACAGCTGTGGATACAGGTACAGCAGTTTAGTTGCTTCTTTACAATTTCTGGCACTATGTCCTTTCCTTCATCGCGCTCACCGGCTCGTCCTGTTTGTCCCCGCAGAGCTGACATGTGGCGAGAGGTCTGAGCGCAGGATGCACAAAGTTGTGGGCGGTTTTTTCACACGCATAGAGTCGCACCCGTGGGTGGCTGCTCTCTTTAGTCGACGCAACTCTTTCCTCTGTGGCGGCTCTCTCATCGCGCCATGTTGGGTTCTCACAGCTGCGCATTGTGTCTCTCACGTGTAAGAAGCAAACGCACACACTTTACTAGAGCAGAACTAACGGCAACATGACTCATATGGGTACGTAATGTGATAATAATCATCAGTGTTTGTGCTTAGTGACGAGGCTTCAGTGCAGCAGCTGTCTGTGTACCTGGGGAAGACCGCCATCAATGACACAGATTATCACAAGGAGCAGCGCTTTAGCGTGGAAGAGGTGATAACTCACCCAGACTTTGATGAAAACACCTTCAACAATGACATAGGTGAGCACACACCATGTACAGTACAGTTCATTCATGAAAGGTGTCGTGTATAGGACTCAAAGACGGGTTTGCCTTAACATTTCAGCACTGCTGAGGATCACAAATCAACACGGAGGATGTGCAGTGAAGTCAGCAGCCGCTCGGACCGTGTGTCTTCCTCCAGCTCACACTCAGCTACCTGCAGGATTTGAATGCGGCGTCGCAGGATTTGGGAGAGAGAGATACGGTAAAATTCGCAGGGCTTTTACCTTCAGCCTCATCTCTGCCCTCTCTGCCATTTCAGGGCTTCTTACACCTAACGTGTTGTTGTCGACAGATGCTTGGCAATACTCACAGCACCTGAAACAAGCCAAGGTGAACCTGCTCTCCCAGACCCAGTGTAAAAGCAACTTGTACTATGGAGATCGAATCACTGAGAACATGGTCTGCGCTGGCAGCCCCGACTGGAGCAGAGACGCCTGCAAGGTGAGGGACGGGTCCTGCAGCTGCGCACGTGGGCTTCAGGAAAGAGGATTTCCTGAAATGCCAAAAATATCTGACGTTCAATGCCAAAACAAAAGCAGAAGTAAAAACAGTCATAGAAACACTTTTTCATTCTGATATTTTAAAAAAATCCTTTTGTACGCTGATTGAATCATGAGTGATTTTGTGTCAGAATATTTAACAAGAGTTCATAAGAACAGAGTAGTGTAGTAAAGGCCTGAAACACAAACTTTGTTCAGCAGCTGTCTGTGGTGTCCTCCCCTCACAGGGTGACTCTGGTGGCCCATTGGTGTGTAACATGTCCGGCCGGATGTTTCTGTTCGGGGTGGTGAGCTGGGGTGATGATTGCGCCAAGGAGAACAAACCAGGTGTTTACACACGGGTGACCAACTACAACGAGTGGATCGCACAACAAACAGGACTGTCCCAGTACACAAGCGGAGTGATGTACCCTATTAAATAGGGCTGACAGAAAGATACCTACACCTGTTGTGTGTCTGACTATGAAGATTTGTTACAGTTGAAGTGTTTCTCGTTCAATATATTCTGTTGTATATGTTGTATAATACTTGTTTATGAACTTTTTGTAATAATAGTGTAACTATTAATGACGAGCTAATGCAGAATGCATTAATTAATTATTGGAATTTAATGTATTTAATTTATAAACATTTATCTTATACGAGGCTGGTCCTACTTTCGAACATTTTTAATAAATACTATTTGTATTACATATGAGTCATTCTCATTAATTTCCCAAACATCAAATAATCAACTTGTTTTCTTTTCATTTGTAAATATATACACACACTCTCTCATTTTAGGCAAAAGCTTCTAAACAGGCTCTGGAACTTCTTCGTACTTTTTAGCCTGATTTGTAGCAGGTTCAAATCTGCCTTGTGTCTTTCAGTGAAGTGTTCTCGAATTAAACACTAGAGGGCAGTGATGTTTTTAAATGACTTACGGACAGCTCATTAAAGTCAAACACACTGGAAATCACGAAGTGTCTCAGTATAAACAACGCTATTACAAACTCCAGACTAATACACACTTTTAAGAGACAGTGAATGAATCAGATCTGCAGCAGCCTGGAAACTCCCTTAAAAAGCAAGACTGACAGTTCAGTAGGAAACGCCACAAGTATAAAACTAGAATAAATGTGGTGACGTGATTTTTGTTTGCTTCATTTGCTCTCTATTTTATTCATTTCGAAGAAGCATTGCTATTCATTCAGACGGCAGCAGATTTATCTTCACACACTGTAGTTAATCATGAAATACATGGCACTCACAGTGCTCAAGAGAGCGAACATCAAGCACCGTTAATGATTGTCAACACAGCTTAAAAGACAAAAAATGACTTGTATAGTTTCATATTTAAGTTTTTTTTTTCATTTGTATCTTCTTTCCTGCCCCGTAAGCAAAAACAAAAAGTTTTTTTGGAGGGAGGGTAATAAGTAAAAAAAAGAAAGATGACAAAATACAAATGAGCAGTAAAAACAATGTATAAAAATTAAGAAATGCACTGAAGTCATCCCATAAACCACTAAATGCAGTGAAACACTGTACAACACAAGGAATAGGAAGAGTAACACCTGAGGAATCCATGTGTGGTCAACATTTAAATATGAAGACTATGATAGTCAATATGTTTCTCTTGGTTAATGGCCAGGACGTAGGAGCAGGGGGGCATTGCTGGCTCAGTGAGCTAGATGTCAATGTCAGCATACCGTTAAGTTCACTGTGACAACGCTAACGTCCTTGTAAAGCAGGTACGTTTAGCAGGTTTGCATGACATGATGTGTTTATTAGTTCTTTTACACTACTCTACAGGGGAATGTCGTTGTCTAGCAGGTGTTTGCTGGTCAACTTGGAATTTGACTTGGCGTAAGTAGGGAGTTACTAAAGTTATCACAACTATCTTGACATAAACAAGGACGCGTGTCCGTGCTGATAAAAGATCTGCATAAGAAGAACAATCTGCTGTGGTTTCCATGGGGTTATGAAAACACATTTATGATATGACTCAGGGCCCAAATGTTTATGTCCTTATTCAGTGTGATATGGAAGGTGCTCTCCTAAACATGGTTCTGCTGCAGAGCGGCGCGGGCAGAGCGCCACAGCACGTGTCCCAGGACGGTCTCGGTGTTTATGTGTGCAGTTGTCCACTGACTCACACCTCTCTGGTCCCACGCCCCCACACCCCTCACCAAAAATGCTAAGCACCGCTGCTCCGGCCACGGCAAGCAATCAATCAACGCAAACACGCTCGCAGCGTGCACACAGGGAGATCCGAGATTAACGGCAGTGTAGGCACAAGTACAGCTGGCCATCGCGTCATCGGTGCTACGACCCGTTCAAGCTCTGCTAAGCAACCTGCTGCTGTGCTTTCTGTCAAAGCATTGTTTGGACAAGTTCACATACACAGACAACTCACAGCAGGGTCCGTCCTATTCCCCTTCAATTACTCACAGACACCAGTTTATTTTACTGCTTCTCTTACTCTGTCTCGATCCATTTAAGGCTCTGAGACGCTGCGAGTATGAGTCTTACTCCTCTTTAAGGACAATTCCTACAGATGAGAAGCGGGTCAGTAACAGGGACTAGTCTAACTGCCTCCATCCAAGACACACACACACACACACGGGGGGTCTCTTGGCTCCAGGCCCTTTGGTTGACTGGGTGTCAGGGGGTGAAAATACCAAAGTTTCTCAACACAGATTCAGAACTGAGCAACTGGGACAATCCTTGCAGCAAACACACACACGGTCTAAACACCTGGCACAGCACAACCCAGGCCAGTGCCAATCCACTAGTAAATCACACTGCCGCTACACCTGGATCTTCCCTTTCAATGCGCTGGGACGGTGGGACAGCTGTTCACGGAGAATCCTCGCTGTCAAAGCCAACACGCTGGGGGAATAGTCTGCGGCTGCGGTGCAAGAACTCTGAGGGTCCTTCTTTCAGCTGCAGCAAACTGAAGCCTGGTCTTTATTTAGACCTGGACTTTGAGGCCTGGACACATGAACTCCTGACCCACCTTTTAATGAACATAGATCATGTGTCAGATACAAGTTTCGAGCTTCATAAAAAGACCAGACCACCACCAGTTTTCTTGAACATTAGGCTACAGGAACTGCTGCCGTTCCCGGTCACATCCCCAGTGTCCTCTATGGTTTCATTCATGTGATGTGACCTTTATCAACCTACCGGGAGCAGCACTCAAACACAGGCTTCAGCTCCTTTCCCGCTGCGTTGCACCTGATACCCCTCCTCTCCAAACCCTTCTGCTCCCGTACCTTGGAATCATAATCTCTTCCCATTAAGTTTCCCTAACACTTTCCTTTTTGGGGCCACTGGCATCCATGACGTAATTTGGGAAGAGCTGTCATTTGTGTGCGCGTGGGTGCGTGCGTGTGCCTGCGTGCAGGGGAGAGCGTCAGAGCGCACCAACACCAACGCGCCTGGCAGCTGTAGGCCTATCCCATCGCTGTGATTGGGTGGAGGGCGGCGATTCCTTCTGTCACGATTTGGGTCGCTCCCACCGGAGGACGCTGACCGTCTGAATCCAGCTTTCACCAAGGCGCTCACCGGAGGCAGAGAGACGCATGAGGGTGGCTGCTCAGGGGCTGGACTGACAACTCGGGATTTGTCCTCCTGTCGGCGAGGAGAGGAGAGAGTGTGTCTTCAGTGCTGGAGCGACCAGCCGCCTTTCTTCTGTCGGTGCTGCGGTAAAAGTCGTTCACGATGCCGGTGTTTCACACCAAGACCATCGAGAGTATCCTGGAGCCGGTGGCTCAGCAGATCTCCCACCTGGTCATTATGCACGAAGAGGGGGAGGTGGACGGGAAAGCCATCCCGGATCTCACGGTGCCCGTGGCCGCGGTGCAGGCGGCGGTCAGCAACCTCGTACGGGTGAGTGCTGAGTTTGAACCTGGGCGTCAAATCACGAAGATCCAAATGGCAAAGTCCGCGCATCCACCCTGTTCTCCAAATCTGCACAAGCAGACATCTGCAGACAAACTGACACCACGACCGGTCTGACAGCATGCGGCCGCTTTTATTTGAGCGGTGTTATAAATAGCTGGGGAGCAAATCGCCTGCAGTGCGTGGAAAGCAGCGAATTCCCTACGACTCCACTTAAGTTGATGATCAGCCTGGTTCGATCTTTGCTCGTCATTAAAACGACACCAAACTGCCGGACACCCAGCTGACGCTCTGCGAACAGCACAAGTCAAAGTTTGACCCGGTTAATATTCAGATGAGCTGCTGATCTCAATGAAGTTTGTGGGGCGGAAGGAACCAGTCGTGATGGACTTAACACACACTGGCACGGACACACACACACAGAGAGAGACACACACACACACACAGACACCGCTCAGTGCTTGATGTGTGCTCACAGTTTCATTATCTCGGTTTTGGTTATTGCAGGATTTTATGGAACAATTATACGTGAATAATAATAAGATCCTGAGAGAACAGACACACGTTTTGGTCATTTATCAGACTCCCACCTGTTCTGCTAAGTTTTGTTGACGTTCTATTTGTCCTATTTTTTGCCTATTTTACGCCATGTTCCATAGGTTTCACCTCCTCTGTCTGTTTCCTTCAGTCATGTTGAATCTAAATAGAAAAGTTTGTGTATCTGCATTAACACGCTGAACCCTGACTGGAAAAACCAATACTGGCCACACCATTAATGCTGATCCAGGACGGTTATTGCTGCACGGCCAAGCGTATAGTTCACTCACTGAGGAGAAAATTTGTGTCAAGCAGTGAAAGCTGGTTTGCTATTAGCCGTTCGATTTGTGAATAGTTTTCTTATATGACGTCAAACCACAAAGACTAAAGTCATTACTGACATGAGAGTGTGATTCAACAATTAAGTAGTTTTCCCAACATTGTACCAGTATTCATTGAGTTTATTTCGCTCATGCTATATGAAAGGAACCAGTAGAGTAGTCAGCTTAACTTGCTCAGTGTTAATGTGGTCTGTCATCCTTCGTGTGAACCAAGATCAACTAAACGCTTTTTTCTCTACTCCGTGTGATGTGACCGTTCAGATGGTTCTGGTGTGATTAGTGTTGGAGATGTCACATGAAGAGTAGGAATGAATAGGCCACAGTCTGTAATAATTTGACTATTGCTTATATTGTTTCTAACTGTTGTGACTCACCTAATGCTGGTTCCCTGCAAGGACACGCGAGATCATTTTGATAAATGTCTCATTAACTGATAATGAAAATGCCCATTCAGCTTGAACTCCCATACCTTGGAGTGTCCTAATCACAAATCCCTTTTTTGGATACCATCCAGCTACTTTCAGTCCTTTATAGCCTGACGCTACAAGGCACACCACCCGGTCTCTCTCTTTCTCTGCTTGTCCTTGCTGATCTGTTCAGCTGATCCATCCAGACAGTGAGCAGAAGGAGGCTAATAGCAGCCTCCGGCATGTCACTGGGTCTCAGATGATGGAGATGAGAGGCTACAGGGAGAGATAAGGGCTGAGGACACACTGGCAGTGGAAGGTGATGGGCAGTGCTCGGATAAATAAAAAGAAATAGTAAAAGTAGTAAATTGTAAGAAATGTTCTGATTTGCTCTGCTCTAAATATGCTGTTGAAGAGGAACTGATAGATAGTTGTGCAGATCGCTGACAGAGGAGTGGGAGTAAGTAAGAAGTAGGTGACAAGAATGTGTTAAGAGCTGAAGAGAAGCAGCAGTGGTTGGTTGTTGGGTAGACAAACTTAACACTGGACACCTCACTCATTTTAGGAAGCTGATTCATGTCTACACTTGAGTGGATACAACGCTGTAAACAGCAACATTCACAAGAGTCCCACTACAGACTGATACAATTACACTATTAACCCGGTCCAGAGTGGGCCGGCTGTGGGGGCCTATAATCTAGGTCACAGAGACACCTAGAGACTCACACACGCAAGTGTCAGTCTCAATCCGTCAGAGCTTGTGTGTGGGTTGACGCTGATTCATCTAAAGATCTAAAAGATGCTGCTGGTGCATTTGTATTTGGGAGCTTCCTGAAGTCGGGCTGATGACAGCGCTCCCTCAGTGGTGCTGGAGAGGTATCTGCTCCTGAAGGAGTCTACATAGAGACTGAGCGTGTCTGGGGGAGGGGGAGGACGGAATAAATAGATTTGCCGTTGAGTGAAATAACCACAGCCTGACAGAGCAGAGCAGAAAGCAAGCGAAGCAGGCGAGGAGTGACACTGTCGACTGAAAGTGTCAAGCAGCCTGACGCTGAATGAGGGGAAAAGAGGAGAGCGACGGCCACATTCTGCCGGACGCCGGCACCCTGCGAGGGAGGGAGAGCATCTCTGATGTCTGTAGGCCCGACTCCTCCCAGCACCCACACACCTGACACCCACCTCAGCCATCAATCATCTCCTCTCCATGCCTTAAGTCCACATCTGACCCTACAGAGAATCATCACTCTGCATCTCCTCCCAGCTCCACAGAAGCTTTCAGCATCTTTTGCATCTTTTCAGCTGTTTGTGCTACTGTCATGACTCACATCTGTCATTTTCTGATCACGCTCCCATTTGTTTCCCGCACAAGCCGTTTGAAGTAGCGCTGACATATTATACGCCATCTGCTCCACCAGTCAGCAAACAGTGACTCAAGAACTGGTGGAGACCAAAACTGAGCTGAATAGAACTGGACGGAACCATGTGAGCACTAGAGCATTGAGGAATCATTTATTCATGTAAATGTAGACACAGACATTTTTATTATTCTTTCAATGGCTTATTTTGTTACATTCTACTCCATCCTGTCCAAAACAATCAATGAAAAGCTAGAATAAACTCTGGGTCAGCTGAAGTTGACTGACAGCTGTCTGTCCCCACTGGAAAAAACGCATTCCTCACATTTTACAGTTTGAGTTGTTACTGCATTTTTAAAGGAAGGACATTTACCAGGAAATACACAGACAGAAATATTCAGTCATATCCCAACGACATTTGTGCAGGCATGGTAAACATTAGTTACTGTGCCTTCGTTCTAGTGTCATCATTAGATACACGACAATGAAAACCCAGGCGTTATTGGAATTAGTTGTTCTGTCATTGACACATCTACTGTTATTGTGGTAAAAGAACAAATTAGCAGCAAAACACTGACTGAAACGAGCGTCTTGCAACAGCCACACGGTGTTTAGGTAAAACGGTTTGAATGCTCAGCTGCTGCCTCAGTCTCTGGAGCCAGAAAGTCTATTAACTGACTTTCCTCAACACAGCAGCAAAAGGCCGATGTCATCATCTCACCATAATTGCATCTGAAGTGAGCGCGTGCGTGTGTTTTTGTATGTGTGTGTGATGGCCAGTGTTTCATGGCCATGTGGTTTCCAGCCAGCTGCATCTCTACATGAACATCTGCAGAGGAACTGAGCAGCGTCGCCAGTGTGTCTGTCTGTGTTAGGATGTGTTTATGTTCACGTCACCTGTTTTTCCTTTATTTCAACTCTTCAGCAGACAGGAAACGTTGTCATACGTGTTTTTTAAAGCTTCTCGTCCGAACGTGTTGACATTGTGCACAATCATTAATCTGCTTCCGTGATCATTTACTGTGTAGTTGACAGTTGTTGGGTTTTTTTTCGGCATTTCTCAAGAATAAACTGAAGGAAATGGGTTAAGCTAATCATTTATTATTTGCTTGGAGATTTGTTGACTGATGCTCACCTGTCCAGCTGTTGCAGTGCCCACTTCAATAGTAATTTCTTTGTTGCAGCTAATGACAATAAAGTCAATTGTTAATCTGTGTGCGTTGCAGGTTGGAAAGGAAACCGTTCAAACCACAGAGGACCAGGTCATGAAGAGAGACATGCCTCCTGCCTTCATCAAGTAAGTCTGACTCTAGCACATCACAGCAAGACACAGCCCTGTGTCACACCCAGTGACAAAACTATGGACGTGATCCACGTTATCTCAGAGAACTTGTTAAAAAGAGGCTTTTGCGTGGCTGCAACAAAGAGCCACTTCTGAAGCCGGACCCGGGTGACTGTTCGGCTCCAGCATCCAAACTGCTGAGCGGCTGTGTGTTGTGCCCCAGCTTGCATCCAGAGAGCTGGCGTGGACTCTGGGTGCCAGCTGAGCGCTCCCACTCCCACACACGCTGCGGCTTGGACTTGGCTGCATATGTCTTGCGTCAATGCTTATACTATGTATTTACAGTAATATCATCTATTACTTTATAAGTTTGCTTTTGGGCTGATTTCTTTTCCTGTGATTAATCATTTTTCAACTTTATTAGATTCAAAAGACTCTCCTACATATACACGGTGCACTACACCATAAATCACAGGGCTTAGGAGGGGGCATGTGGGAATGCGAACCCACCTAAATATAGATGAACTAGCAGCCATTGATACCCTGACCAGCGGTGGTCAGAAGGAGAAGGGCTCAAAATCAGTTTCAGGAGCTTAGACTAATCATTGGGTAGTTTAAGCTAAGATGAAAGCTGACACCTATCAACAGTTTTTTCATTGTTAGTGAGACGTCTGCAAACTTGGGCGTAACGGTGGAATAACACTTAATGTGACACCTTGCTAGTCCAGCTACCCCCTGTCTGTGTTGTTAACAAGGTGCTTGATTCTGGTTTGGTATATTCAGCTGAAACCAGCTGTGTTTTTCAGGGTGGAGAACTCGAGCTCGAAGCTCGTCCAGGCAGCTCAGATGCTGAAGGCAGACCCGTACTCTGTTCCTGCACGAGATTACTTGATCGATGGATCCAGAGGGATACTGTCTGGAACATCCGACCTGCTCCTCACTTTTGATGAGGCTGAGGTGTGTTTGCGTTTGACTCTTTAAATCCACACATGTACCCTGAGAATCGGCCTTACTTCAGAGCAGTGGCATCTTTCAGGGAAATAAACTTTATACAGATGCACAGAGGAAGGAGGAACTCGGCTTTGAGTCTGTAATGGAGTCTCAAATGCAGCCAGATCTAATCATCATGAGATCAAATGACTTCCCTCTGTCATAAATCATTATGTGTGTCTGTGAGTGTGAGAGAGAGAAAACGGTATGTACCAGCTTGCGTAGTGTGTGCGTGTGCGCTGAATGTTTGATGTAGCTCTGTAAGTGGAATCACACTGTGCACGTGATTATGCTCACCGTGTCTCATTGCTAGCCTCATTTAAAAGAACAACTTCTCACAGTCACAAGACGTGCATCACAAGACTGTATACACACACACACACACACACACACACACTATGCAACAACAGGATAATGACAAGTCAACACAGTCTAAAAAGCTCATGCACAATGAACTTCATTTTCATTCAGAACTTCATAAAGAGCCTTTGTCTTATGCTTGTGAATATGATCTAATCAGATTATTATGTGTGTTGTTGTGTTCTAGGTACGTAAAATAATCAGAGTGTGTAAAGGTATCCTAGAGTACCTGACAGTAGCTGAAGTGGTGGAGACGATGGAGGATCTCATCACTTATACCAAAAACTTGGGACCAGGTCAGCAACACCCTTTCAAAAGTAAAGTTTTAATTGTGCTGCACAGTGAGGACAACATCCTGTTAGAAGAAACCCCAACTGCTGTACATTTATTTTATTCAGACTAAGTCTTTCTTAGTATGTTTAGCTACTGCAGTGGCTTCTTGTGAGGAGCAAGGAACAAACAGATAAAGAGTGAAAATAATCAACATCCTGTACAGATAATAATATTGCAGTAACTTTGACGAGGTCACTGCACATCACTGTTCCTCTGCTGCTCCATCATATATGAACCATTGCTCTTTGTGGACTCCTCTCTTGGTTATAGATCCATTAGTCATGATGAAAATCCACACAGACGCCCTCACTGCTCTGCTGACACTGAGACACTCTGATTAAAAACCACAATCCTCTTACTGGCAGCATCATAAACAGACAATTTATCATGACAGGTGACAGGTCAGTCGTGTTGTCAGTGCACTGCATCATAATGAAGCACAGGAAATCTGATGCCAAGGTTTTCACACACACTCATGAATGATGCTGTCATTGTAAGTCGTTTATAAAGTAATCATGTTTGGATGTGGTGGAGCAGCTCATCCCTTCAAGGTCACCGTTTGCTCATGTGGATTTAATTTAAGTAACCTCTCCTCTTTACTAAAATGATTTTGTCTCTTTCCTCAGGGATGACCAAAATGTCAAAGATGATTGAAGAGAGGCAGCAGGAGCTGACACACCAGGAACACAGACAGATGCTGGTCAACTCCATGAACACTGTCAAAGAGCTGCTGCCGGTTCTTATATCAGGTGTGTGTATATGTGACTTTTTGTGTGGGGGTGGGGTGGGCAAGTGATGCATTGCAGGTAACGGAGCATCCAGCCGTTGCTATAGCAACACTGATAATTACAGTCATTAGATGCTGGGAATGTCAGCCCAAGTCTGCATGCACATCGCCCACTAGCTGCTTTGTTAGCATCCTTCATACAATACTAAGCATTCAGTGTTTATCAGCTTGTTGTGGCGCAGATCAACCCTATGACTACTAGGCATAAACCCACCCTCTGCACTTCATCTTAACTTTAAATAGATTTATAGATTTGTTTACCAGCTCCAGACGTCACAGTTTTGATTCGCTCTCATGCGTCACATCATTGTCATTTTGCAAATGCACAGCCAATGAGCCTTTTCCTGCAGAAAACGAAGTGAGCAGAAACATTAATGCTACTTTAGGTGGATGTGTACTGTACACGCTTGTTACATTATAGTGGTAGTTTATTGTTTTCACCGCCCCCAAGTGGCCATTGAAATCAGTTAATACAGCTTTAAATTTCAGCACCTTTATGTCAAGTCTTGTTTTGATGGTTATCTTTGGTTCTTGGGATGATCTAAAGTATTGTAGTGTAAAGTGAAGCACTCATGTTTTCAAGGCAATGCTTTTGCCTTTGTATGGCTTTGATCATGAGTATGTCTCTGTCCTTAGCTATAAAGATTTTTGTTGCAACCAAGAGCAGTCGAGGTGCTGGCATTGAGGAGGCAGAAAGGAACAGAAGGTTCACCTTTGAAAAGATGAGTGCTGAAATCAACGAGATCATCCGAGTCTTACAGCTCACCACGTGGGATGAAGATGCCTGGGCCAATAAGGTATCTCTCTGTTGCTTATGAGTGCTCAGATTGTCCTCAGCCACAGTCTATCCACACTCCCCTTCTGTGCCGCAGCAAGCACCATCAGAAATGTCACTCTTTACTTTGTCTCCACTTTTCTTTTTGGCTCGATAGTATAACTCCTGGTTTTTCTTTTCTTTCTTTACCTTTCTCTTCCGTTCTTTTCCTCCCTGTAGAAGGTAAGCCTGTTTCTATCCCCCTCTGCGGTTTCCAGCATGCAAGTGTGCATGAGAGAGAGAGAGTGAGAAGAAATCATGTCCTCATGCTTACAATATATGTGTCACGCTGCTACTTAACAGCAAGTGTCCATGTGTTTTAGTCCTGTTAGCAGCTGTGATGATGGAGCAAGTCCCTCATCCCTCATTACTGTTATATGTGCATCTGTTTGTCTCCAAATGTCAACTGGAGTAGCTCAAAGAAATGGCAGCTCTTTAGCAGAATATTTACATTTGACCAATAACTCTTTCCTTTATCAGTTAGTGTATTATCTCTTCTGTGCGTCTCTTGTTCACTGTGGCGGAGCTATGAGTTACACAATAAGAGGCTCTCTCCTAAGTTAGACCCATGCGTAGAGAGGTGGGATCGTCGGTCTAACCTGTAACCCTGCATGTCTTTCTGCACACGGCTGCGGTTCTGTACCTCAGAACGTCAATGATCCGTCTGTTTGTGTTTGTGTGTGTTGCTGTGGAAGTTCTGCGTGATAACTGCTGGCACACCAAAAATGTCCTCCTCGCAGGTCATGAATTATAGAAATAAGCTGGTGGGTGTCCAGACACATCTATAATAGATGGACTGTATTGAACGGCTTCACTTAAGTGAATCATTCTCCTCTTAGCTGGAAAAAACTTTTATTTACCTTTTCCAGTAAATAGCACTAAGAGTTGACAGTTTAGATGTGAGGTTTTCAAAATGCTTTATCCTCTATCACTGACAATAATTGTTTTTTTTATTGTGTAACATCACTTATTGATGATAATACTGTACACGCTGCTGCTTTCTCTTTACCTCAGGATATGGAGGCTTTAAAGAGGTCTCTGGCTTTGATTGAGTCAAAGATGGTGCAGGCTAAAAGCTGGCTCAAAGACCCTCATGGACAGCCAGGTAGCCGCTGTGTTTCTGTTCTCCCACCCTGAAGCGGCCCTTCATGTTATTTCACAGTCTGGTCGTATGCCGTGTTGTCACCCTCAGGAGAGCCCGGTGAAGTTGCCCTGCGCGTCATCCTCGATGAAGCCGGTAAAGTCGGAGAGCTGTGTGCTGGGAAGGAGAGGAAAGACATACTGGCAACCACCAAGACTCTGGGACACATGATTGATCAGATCGCGGATCTTCGAGCCAGGTTTGGGTTTAACCAACTGTACCGTGTTTATCCAGCGAGGTTTGTCACCGTGTAAGAGCTGAGTGTGTTTTGCTTTCATGACAGAGGCCAAGGCCCGACCCCGGGGTGTGTGCAGCGTGCAGGCCAGTGTTCGCAGGGCTTAGACTTATTATTTGGCAAAGTAGACGCTGCTGCTCGCAGACTGGAGGCTCTGATCAGTGCAAAGCAGGCCATTGCCAGGAGGCTGGATGCTGCACAGGTCAGATAAACAACAACACAGTAATTCATGTTAGCGCTTTCCTTAGAGAAACACTCGTCCTCTCAGCTTTTTCTGCTTCATGTCCAGTGAAGAAAATCAGTTTCAAGCGTATTTGGTTCAGACGAACAAACACATAGTAAACACACAGTTTATAATCTTTTTTCTTTCTTTTATGCTATTTGTTTATTCTGTCCCATGGCATATACCGTATCTGTATTCTTCAGGCTTGGCTGGCTGACCCTAATGGGGGTCCCGAGGGGGAGGAGAACATCAGAGCACTACTAGCCGAGGCCAAACGCATTGCTGATCTTTGTGAAGACCCAAAAGAGAGGGACGACATCCTGCGCTCCATCAGTGACATTGCTGGACTCACTGCCAGACTTGTGGAACTTCGCAAACAGTACGGATCCCTTCAGTGATATTTCATGAAGACCAGTAATTCCTAGGCTCGCTTTCTTGCTTTCTAGGCTAGAACTGCAACCTCATGCAACCAATAACTGACATATCACTCAGGCCAAGATTCAAGTTAATGCTTGAATTTCATACTTGTCAGTTTCTACTTGGCACTATTTGACCTCTATGCCTGTTATGATCTCAGGGGGAAAGGTGACAGCCCAGAGGCACGTGCACTGGCAAAACAGATTGGAGTAGCGCTGCTGACCCTTCAGTCCAAAACCAACCGGGCTGTGGCAAACATGAGACCAGCCAAGCCTGCCGTCACCTTGGAGGGGAAGATGGAGCAAGCCCTCCGCTGGGTGAACAACCCTGGAGTGGACGACAGAGGAATAGGTGAGCGGGCTCAAATGAGAGATGATTTAGAGGTTTGGTTTAAAAATAAACCCTCAGACTTTCGTGGCCTTTTGTCAGCTTGTGTGGTTGTTGAAGAGGGTGTCACACTGGTCGTCACAGGACCTGGGAATTAACAGGAAGATGTGAGGTGCTTCAGTCAGGAAACCTTTCAGCATATGGTTCGGAAATGACTGTGATGGTGACTGATGCCATTTCCTTACATGCCCACAGAGATGTACCTCGTGCATTAATCACTGAATGACTTGGTTGAGTCATTCAGGTTCCATTGTATTTGAAGCTTTGATTCGTCATTTGCTTGTTTTCTGTGTTTCTTCTCGTGCTTCTCTGTGGGAGCAGAGTATGAGATGCTACAGTGGAACACAGGTACCTGCCCTTCAAATGCTTTCTCTGCGATATACATGCGCACAAAGACTTTCTGGTCAAGATTCTGCATGTTCAGCAAATGAATGAAAACATGATATATTATATTTGCCAATGCTCGTGCCTTGCACTGTCAACAGCGTGTTGTAATTTAGAGATGACGAATCGACATGTGATGCGGTCGTGTCTGTCTCTCCAGGTCAGGCAGCCATCCGAGGAATGGTTGGAGAAGGGAGGAGGCTGGCGGGAGGCATGTTAGGCCCGTATCGACAGGACATGATTGGGCGCTGTGACCGAACGGAGGTTCTAATGACATCTTTGGCAGACATGGCTGGCAGGGGCGAGGCCGAAGCTCCGCATGCGCGAGCTACAGCCGCACAACTGCAAGACAGCCTCAAGGTAGCAGCAACAACAGTCTTATGCTCATTCATTCGTAAATTAATTAATAGTATTTATAATGTGTGTAATACTTCTGAATGAGTAATCAATGCAGCCATTAAAATGTGAGCGTGAGGTTTGTATAATTCATTATTATTAAGTGTTGGTGCAGAGCTCCACCTACTGGACTGATTTAACTCTGCTTTTACCAGGACCTGAGGCAACACATGCAGGAGGTGATGACCCAGGAAGTATCGGATGTTTTCAGTGACACCACCACCCCTATCAAGCTGCTGGCTGTGGCTGCGACTGCACCACCCGATGCCCCCAACAGGGAGGAGGTCAGCGATGGATCTGGGCTACTGATGCGTCTGTAAAAGATAAGAAATATATTTGTGCTACACCAGTTGTAATATGTGTTGTAGGTTTTTGAAGAGCGTGCTGGGAACTTTGAGGCCCACGCAGGTCGACTGGGGGCGACAGCAGAGAAGGCTGCTGCCGTGGGAACCGCTAATAAGAGTACAGTAGAAGGGATACATGCTGCCGTGAAACATGCCAGGGAGCTCACACCACAGGTGCTTCTGTTGGTCTCACTGATGAAACTGATGCGTCTGTGAGAATCTGTTTTGCTCGGTCTGACTGACTGACTGTTAATTTCCAGGTAACTTCTGCTGCTCGGATTTTGCTGAAGAATCCTGGAAACAAGGCAGCATACGAGCACTTTGACACCATGAAGAACCAGTGGATTGACAATGTGGAGAGACTCACTGGTGAGGATTTTTACAACACTCAAGTAGTGTCAGGAAATACACTAATAACATGCAGTATATGCAAACTATTTATTTTTGTGCATCTCTCTGTGGCTGCAGGTCTTGTGGACGAGGCCATCGACACCAAATCACTATTAGATGCTTCTGAGGAAGCTATAAAGAAAGACATTGACAAGTGCAGAGTTGCTATGGCAAATGTTCAGCCCCAGATGCTTGTTGCCGGGGCAACAAGCATAGCAAGACGAGCTAATCGGGTCCTGTTGGTGGCCAAGAAGGAAGTGGAGAACTCAGAAGATCCACGGTTCAGGGACACAGTGAAACATGCATCAGACATCCTCTCACACACCATCTCACCCATGGTGATGGATGCCAAGGCAGTGGCTGGGAACATACAAGATAAAGGTACAAAACACATGTTCGAGAGACAGTCTAACACAGAATGACACAGAGCTCACTTTTACTGTGTCTTAGCCCTGCAGAAAGCCTATCTGGACTCATGCTTGAGGATCTTGGCTGCAGTTGGAAAGGTTAGAGAAGCGTTCCAGCCTCAGGAGCCTGATTTCCCTCCTCCACCTCCTGATCTGGACCAGCTCCATGTACGCACATGCAAAGATTTTCTAGTATATTCCCCACCATCCCCCAACAAACCATTGCATGACGCGGCACAAACTAATAATTCATGAATTATGAGATGTGAGAATAGGCTAAATATTAATAGAAAGATCCAGCACCACTGAATTATAAATAACCTTTGTATCTCTGCTTATGTGTACATTCCAGGTCAGTGATGAGCAGGCGCCGCCCAAACCCCCCTTACCAGAGGGTGAGGTGCCTCCGCCTCGCCCCCCTCCTCCAGAGGAGAAGGATGAAGAGTTCCCAGAGCAGAAGGCTGGAGAGGTGCTCAGCGAGCCGATGATGGTGGCAGCCCGGCAGCTACACGACGAGGCACGACAGTGGTCCAGCAAGGTCGGTTCACAGAAACACACTGCTGTCCAAACACAGTCTGATAAGAAAGTGCCTTCTCACAAAATCACGTTTTAGTGGAATCATCTGTTTAAGATATTTGCATGTTACTAGCTTAATACATATTCATGCTTACATGCAAGAAATATTATCTGTGGAGAGATGATGAAACCTCGTCAGCAGGGGGGGAAGCTGTTTTCTTATCCCTTTTGGTGTCTTTGTTGTGTATATGTCTTTTTGTGTGAGGGACTATAACTGTCTCTACCGTATAGTAGATAATTATATAATAATCGTTTTGTTTATTATGCCTCATGGCCTTTCACTGTTGCTGTGAAGAACGCAACTGTTTGCCCCCTTGTAGCTGTCAAACAGCCTTTATATTGGGAGTGTTTTTGGGGAGTTGGCAGAGACTAACTAGCGACACAGAATAACTCTTAATGCTGCCACTGGCCCACTGCTAGACTGCCAAGGACGCCTAGATGGTGTCTTTCTTGACAGCTCCACCACAACCTCAGAATAAGGCACATTATCCACCGGCTGCCTCTTTCCTCTTTTTTTGCACCAAAACCATCTTTGCCTGTGTGTCCAGTTTTTCCTCCCCTCATTGCTCCCTGCTGCTTCACAGTGCTTGTATTCGCTCCTCCTTCTTATAAATCTCCTGTCTTCTCTTTCGTGCAGTGCCTCTTATACTGTACTAAATGCCTTTTCACCTGCTTCCTTCCCTCCTGCCATCCCTGGCTTTCCTCCTTACCCTTCTCTGCATTCCTCTTTTTTTCCTCCTCCTCCCACCCCCTTTATCTTACCTCCTTATCCCTCCCATCCCAAATTACCCCACTCCTCCAACCACCTGCAACAATTCCCCCTGCCCTACCCAGCCTGAGGATGAGGAGGCAGTAGAGGAGAGGGAGGTAGATGATGAAGATGAGTTTACTGATGGTGAGGATGACTATGAGCCAGAGCTGCTGATGATGCCCTCCAACCAGCCTGTCAATCAACCCATTCTGGCAGCTGCCCAGTCTCTCCACCAGGAGGCGCGAAAGTGGTCCAGCAAGGTCTGCGCAAATACATCCACATGAGCGCACACAACCAGATGTGGGTCAGGTAGTATTTATAAATGACTCCAGGAGTTTTAGGAGGATTTAAAAAGTACTGTTTGACCCTGCAATCACACACATGCACGCATGCAAGCATACCACTGAGGAAAAGCTCAGCAGAATAAAGAAACACCCCTTTGGAGCCACTGTGGCCATGCAAACGATGAGCTCTGCATCTGACACTACCATGGAAACCTCCAACCGGCTGTGGCTGCTGTCTTGCATCATACTCAGACATGGTTGACACCCGGTTATGCTGATGCCATGCTAAGGCTGCACTAAAGGTCGAGGATTGTTGGAATGGCAAGTTTGTTTGTTGCACCTCACGGATAAACTGGTACTGGCTTCACAAGTCCCTCCCTTATGTTCATGATTAGGTAAAGTGGTTTAAAGGAGGAGCCAGACGCTCCGCCTCGCTGTTATCGCTGTTGTCACTCGTTGTCTGACCAACCTGTGAAGCCAAGGATCACAGTTTCCCCAAAGACTTCTGGGTGATGTAGCTTTGATGTTAGACTGCCTGCACCAGCTTCTGCTTCTCAGTCTCAGGGTGTGTACTGATCACTGTAAGCATCACTTAATGAATACTAACAGCAGGTTGACTGTGATGCGAAAGAGAAGGCGGGAAGTGCTGTCTCCTTCCAAACTACGGATATAAAATGACATTAAAATGATAGCCTTCCTCCAGGAGGGCTAAATATTGTGAGCTAACTGGCATTGACACTGCATGCAGCTTCCTCTTTAATGCCTGTTTTGCTTTTGTAATTTAAATTTGATTCAACTCATCCAGAGCATCTGCATTTGTTTAATGTTTGATAACACAACTATTAATATCTTACATTTTCATCATCAAATGTGTGGAAACACGACCAATACCAAGTGTTTCCATTGCATTTTCATGTTTTATTCGCATCTTCTGCCCAGACTTCCACTGACTTTCTTCCTCCTCTTCCACCTCCTCCTCCTTCACAGGGTAACGACATCATTGCAGCGGCAAAGAGAATGGCTCTGCTAATGGCAGAAATGTCTCGACTGGTGCGCGGTGGAAGTGGAAACAAACGGGCCCTGATTCAATGTGCCAAGGACATTGCCAAGGCCTCGGATGAGGTAACAAGACTGGCTAAAGAAGTGGCCAAGCAGTGCACCGACAGACGCATCAGAACTAATCTGTTACAGGTAAAGACATCCTGACACACTCACAGACTCTACTGCGTGGGATAAAAAAATGACAAATGCCTCCGTTCAAAGGTGTGTGAACGAATCCCAACCATCAGTACCCAACTGAAGATCCTCTCGACCGTCAAAGCTACGATGCTGGGACGAACAAACATCAGTGAAGAGGAGTCAGAGCAGGTAAAGTCCATCAGCTCTGACCTGCACAGTAACTGTGATAGTTTCTGTTTCTGTTTTTAGATTGGATTGTTGTTTTCTTGCTTGAATATAACCTTTCAATTAATATGATACAGAGATTGCACAGTAATTGTAATTTCATGGGTATATTTAATAGTTTATGTGTTATTAAAGGAGGTGTAACATACGCACAACCTGCTGCTATGCCAGCGGCACACCAAAATTCCTAGAGCCAGTCGTGGCTACCAGTGACGTCACTGCTTATAAACCCCCTCACTTCTAAATGTTCTCCTGTCCAGGCCACAGAGATGTTGGTCCACAACGCCCAGAATCTCATGCAGTCGGTCAAGGAGACTGTCAGAGAAGCAGAGGCAGCCTCCATCAAGATTCGCACAGATGCAGGATTCACTCTCCGCTGGGTGCGCAAGACCCCCTGGTACCAATAAACTAAGCTGGCCACTGAAACCACCGCAGGGCACCGATAGCACACGCTCAAGTACAAGTAGCAATGCACATACTCATCACGAGTACACATGCACCTCAGAGGGAACCTTCAGCGCTCCACTGATTTGGGTGCGGGTTTCATTTATAGGTGCGACTTCAGCTTTGCTCTCCAGGTTCGTTTTCTCTGTAACTGTGGAATCACGCAGACTAATCGAAGACAGTTTTTAATATATATTTTTGGTATGTTGTGTTACAAGAGTTTATCCAAATCCCAGGTATATATATTTTTTGCATGAAAAGTTTTTCTATTTTCTAAAATCAAATTGCAACATTAAGATATTATCTCCTAGAGAATGTTTACTTTTCATTCTTTTTTTTCAGTGAGACTTTCTTATTGTTGATTGTATATACAGCAAGTCTTTGATTTATGGATGACACTCAGCTACGAGCTTTATTCACTGAGGTTGACAGTGTCTCCTCTTCATGTTTACCTTTCGTAATAACTTAATAGAACGTCTACGTGTTCAAACTTGAAACATCATCACTTCTGTCTGGGGATGTTATACTTGAACAACTTTAATGTCTTCTGGGTAAAAAGTGTGACTCTTAGGCAAATTTAAAAACAAATGTATACTTAGAGAACAGGTACGGTTGAGTGGTAGAATGCATTTTTTATCGATTGTAGGAATGGAGGAGGTTTTCACTTGTCGTTGATGATAAGGCAGAAGTCGTGTTTAGAAGATGTCAAGATGTTTTAAAGTTTTGAGTTTTTTGTTTAAACTTTGTTTAACGTTCACAGTGAACAATGCCAAAGGATTTGTTTTATTACTGTAAACAACGGAATGTTTATTTTTTAGTAATAATTTGTGGCAGTATTTTCAGCTTTGCATATTTTGAACTGCAGCAATTGTTTATTTCTGCACTGTTTGAGGTTCTTTCATCTTCTCAGATGTATCAAACGAGTTTTAGATGTTAGCCATCCAGGTTTCGACTTTTCGCCCAGTGTAACACACATTTTCTAGACGACCCCAGAGGTTTGGCAGCCAAACCTATTTGGTCTGGTATTTAAAATTTGTGTTGTTGTCAATCACTTAGCAGTGTAAGGACTTCCTTTCCATTTTGACATTGATTGGCCACATTTATTTTCTTAAAAGCAATGTTTGTCCGCGTGTGCCTGTGGGCACGTGTGAAGCCTCTTCACTCAAACTGTCCTCATGACGTCTGTGGACAGAGCTCTGAGTGGCAGCGCAGACTATGAACTGCATTGTAATTGTTTTTGGGCCTACTGAGCATGTAGCAGTCACTGACCCCTCACTGACAGTGACAGGGTGTAGTTCTGTGTGTGCTTGATGTGTTTATTCACACCTTGAATGTATTCTGATAGCTTCTAGCCCTGCCAACACATCTGCTGTGCCTTGGAAGAATAAAAGATGAGGACTTTGTCTGAATGTAGCCTCATAATTCGCTGTTACTAGCAGTCGAGTAGCTGCAAATGATACCAGCTGTCACTGGGTGATGTAACATATTTTGTCTAGACAGACTTTACCTAGAATGACTTTAAAAAAGACACACATACAGTTTCAAAAGGTTTATAAGGCATCTAAGGCAATTCACCGTCATACATAAGCTTTGAATAGTATTTTCCACATGGACAACTGATTGTGCAAATGCTGTGCTAAGTAAATAAGACTGTGTGAGGATAACGTTGCTTTTTTTTATACGCGTTCCCAAACAGCTGCATTAACCAATAGCTTGTTTCCAGGCCCTGAGGATCAAACTATGTACCATAGATATACATAAACCTATTTAGTTATTAGATTTCTTCATGCCAATAAAAGTTATTTGTGCTGTAGTGTGTGCATGAAGCACTTCAAGCTACTCTGGTAAGGCCACGTTAAAGAGTGAATATGTGCAAAAATACCAGTCACAGTTCACACTCCAGCTCAGAAAGTACATACATCACACACACACACACTATATTGCCAAAAGTATTGGCTCACCTGCCCCGACTCGCACATGAACTTAGTGACATCTCATTCCTGATCAATAGGGTTCAATATTACGTCGGTCCACCCTTTGCAGCTATAACAGCTTCAGCTCTTCTGGAAAGGCCGTCCACAACATTTAGGAGTGTGTTCATGGGAATTTTTGACTATTCTTCCATATGCGCATGTCTGAGGTCAGACACACCGATGTTGGACGAGAAGGCCTGGCTCTCAGCCTCCACTCTAATTCATCCCAAAGGTGTTCTATCGGGTTGAGGTCAGGACAGTCAGTTCCTATTATTTGGATGGATCAGCGAATACTTTGGCAATATGGTGTATATATATTTATATAGATATGCAAGTATAAAACTGGCTACCATACGTAATAGAAGGCTTTTTATAGGCAGGGCTGCTTTATCTCAGGCAACATGCAAATCAGATTGTATACTGTACGTAGGTGTGCTAAGTGGTGAGGAGCAAGGCGGTGAGCTGCGAGTGTCCCCTTCTTTACCAAAAATATTCCCCTCAGGCAACACTCAGGAAGTGTTAGAAAAAAGAAAAACAGAAATAGCTCAAAGGAATGGTTCATACAACACAGCACATTTGAACTGTATGGAAATTAATAAGGTCACATTAATTATTAAGGCATCCCTTTACAGGCTACAAATACCATCCTGTCACTTACATGTAATGGCAAACACATAATAAATATGTTCAAATGCAAACTCGTTCATTCACAATAAGCCAGAGCATATATAAGACTTATTGAAGAGCCGACTGAGCGGTGTGGTGACCTTGCCGCCTATTTGGCACATTGGTTTGTTGACCTTTGGCCCAGTCATTGCTCAGCTCCGCACTTGGAATTTTCCAGCTTTAGTCACATATTTGACACCTTTAAAAGGCTTGTACTTCTCTCCGTACATATCAAGTCGACTCACCTTAAGACCTGTACAGAGGATAGATTAGATTACTGAACTGAAAATAAATACCATCACTATAAACACTGTGCTACTGCTGCAACTATTCAACAGCAGAGAGGGGCAGGAATACTGGAAATTTTAAGTTTATAAAAGTTAAGATTACCTGATATGGCCAGCTGCTGTATCTTCAGGTCAATGTTGAGTGAGGGATTCTCTTCAGGTTTGGGGGCTCCTGACTGCATGCTCATGCTGCCTCGCAGGTTAGGAAGCTTCTGGGGATTCAGTTTCCCAATATCCCAAATCAACACCTACCAAAACACAGAAACACTTGGAATAAGGACAGTAAATGCAAACATTAGAAGTTTGGTTTTACTTTTGCAAGATCGCAATATCCAGGATATCACAGCCAGTTAAAGCTAAAGCTGCATTAAAAGGTTAAACACGCTCTGACTTGTCATCTCTCTCACCTTCGTAGCGGAGTCATATGTGCAGCTTCCCTGTGTAGGTGTGAGGTTGACGCTCAGCACCGCTTTAGGCATGTGGACAGTGACCATCAAGCCCTCCACAGTCTTCCCCATGGTTTGCTTGGGTCCGATTGTGATGTCCAATCGTCCACAAGATCCTGTTTCAAAGAAATTTATGCTCTGCTTCACGTACACTGGGATCGCCACTAGACTGAGGAGAGAAACATACGTAATTGACTGGTGATAAGATCACCGGTTGAAAATCCAAAGATCTTCCCTATTTACAGTGCTACTGCTTACTTTTGAGAGCTGACGTGATAGGTCATGAGTGTGAAATTTCCATCGGGTGGTATGAACGAGAGGACGCGCTCTGCCTCCCAGCGCTTAAACCGCACACATGGGTGGAAACTCACATCATCTAGAAGACTGGGATTCTATTTTCAAAAAACAGTAGCAAGTGAATTTTACACTTGGACAAAAGTACAACCTGAAGTCATGAAAAGACAAATAGAAAAACTCACCATAAAGGACAGAGTCAGATCTGGCATCCCAGTGAGCCTCACACAGGCTTCAATTACCCCCTGGATCTCTGCAAATACTGTTGTGCCTGAATATGAGCAGGTAAACATTATTACTATTTAGGTTATGAACACTTCATCTTTGGGCTCAAAATGGAAGTAGTCAGGACCTGATTTGTCCACAATGGCATCTATTTCCTCAATGACGTCAAAATAAGCCTCATTATTGGTATATTTAACACCAGCCCGCCTCCAGGGGATATTGGACAGTTGACCCGTTGGTAACATATCACCAACATTACTCCCTCCTGGAAAAGACACAAAACATAAATGTGCGTGTATACACATGGTTTGATGACAAGTGCACAGAGAAGGGCACAGCTCAGACAGGCGACCTGTGAGCGTGTTGACGACTGATCGCAGGATCGTGGGAGGCTTGATCATCTCCTTGAGGACGTTGGACTCGGTTGCTAGTGGAAAACCGTTGTCCAGCATCTCCTCCAACAGCTCGTACACTGTCACCACATTGTCCTTGATTGCAGTTTCTGAGCATTCTCCAAAGTAGTCCTGTCCAAAACAATCAGCTACAGTAAAGCAAACACCAGACTAACATATGCAAAGAGCGCTTATGAGAAGAAATTAGAGTGGAATTATTCCATAAAAAAGAAAAACTACTGACATTTAACCCTCATGGGGCCTTCGAGGAGTCACACCGTCAAAGCTCAAAAATCACACAAGGGTTGGATAAAACAGCCGCAGACAGACACAAAAATAAATCACAACACGCTTTACCTAGATGAACGGTTGGATGAACTTCATCATCACAGACCCACACGTGTTCATTGCTTGGATGCAACACTCACGATGACTGTTTTAACCAACCCTTGTGTGTGTTTTTGAGCTTTGAGTGCCCCTTATTTTACAGTGGGGTCGTTTTGACCCACGAGGGTTAATTATTGACAATGCCCTCCCATGTCACACGTGAACTGCCACCCATCCAAACCACATCTAGACACAACGTGGTTCTATGATAAACCTTGTGCAAAAAAAAAAAATCAGTAGAAATGTGGCACCTGGAATGTGTCAGCTACCCTGTGCAGGAACTCAATGACAAACAGTGGGGAGACTTCAGTCTGGATGACGGACAGGAAGAAGAGCTTGCCCCTGAATATGGTGATGAGATAGTGGTGTGGGGTCTGCAGGACAGGAGGCACATTCTCAGGCTCCACCGCCTTCTCCTTCGCCTCGAAGAAGTAATCACACACACTCCGGCTGATGACACTCTTCCAGTGTTTCTCCAGGAAGACGTCTCCTGACTGGTTAATCAGGAACAGACTGTGGATCATCTCAGCTGCAACAATAAGATGCTTGTTATTGTCAGTGATGTTCTGCTTGTCTGAATGACAAAGGCGTTGCATCAGCATTTCTTTTTCAACTTTAGGCCTCGTTAAGTATCATTAGTTTACCTATAACAACCAATGCTGATGTTTTTGTGAAGCAGAATAATCTGTTAACTTGTACTTGTCAACCTGTCAAACTAACTTAAACCTCAGGTGACTTCAACGGCTGGTTAGCAGGAACTTCGATAGAAATTTTGATTAACACTTTAAAGTTAAATGAACGCGTGATGAAGATCGACACGGACGCTCAAATCAAATTGTTAAATACACGCGGTTTGAGAGAAGGTTTAAAGTTTTACCTGCTGACTCTAGTTCACTGCCAGGAATAAGTAATTTGTGCGAATATGGCAGGACTTTGCGACTGGCTAATGAGGTGCCTGCAGGTTTACGCACACGTAAACACAACTTCGCCAGAAGCGAAAATGGCCAAAAAAGAAATCCACGCTTATGGCCAAAATATTAACTGGCATAGTATCTAAAAAGCCTACACGGGTCACATATTAAGCGTCTCAATGTGACCAATAGTTTCAAAGCAGTTTTTAAAAAACTTTTTAATCAGGCGGTTTTTACAGGCAACTATGCCAAAGGTTTTGCCCCGAGTTGCGTATTTCAGGTTTGGGTCGGTTCCTCCCTTTATAAATATCAGATACAACATCAGAAACATCTATATGAAACACATAACTGTGGTGAAACGTAGATATAGCTCGACATAGCATATTACAGATACAGTTTATCTGGAAAACGTTTATAGTCATTAATAAACATCATCAGGGATGAGCTTTCATTTCTCTGAACCAGTAGCTCCTTGGTGAATGTGTTTTATACCGGGTTGAATTTAGGGTCAAAACAGTACAAAAATGCATTTTTAAATTTCTAAACAAAAATATCATTATCATCCTCCTATCGTTTCCTGACTGGCTGTCTGGCTTGTGATTGGTGGAGCTCTGTGGGGACGTCACGCGGCCTGTAGGAGGACGCGGCCGCCTGTCAGTCACTACGTCGGGCTGGTGTCTGTAAACCACCGTTAGCGCGGTCACATTTACACCGGTTTCAGGGGGTTGCAGCGTGTTCCCTTCCACTGCCATGGCGTCCGAAGAACCACGAGCAAAGAAAGCCAAACTTTCAGAGGAGGAAGCGACAGAGAGTCCGACCAAAAAGACTCCCGCCGAGCTGAGGTGAGCGACGGGTGAAAAGTTATCTGTTCGCTTGCAGAGCGCGGACACTCGTGTCTGAGTGGGTCCAAAGCTAATGCGAGCGAAAGTGACATTGTGGCGTCAGCTACGCTTTAAACTCTACTTTGTAAAGATGTGCAACCGGTGAACTCGAAACTTTTGTTTTCAGATCAACTGTGAGTTTGTTTTTTTTATCGCCGCATGGCAGAGAGGTAGCTGCTCTTTGTCAGCCACCGGTATAAAGTCCTTCTCATGTGGGTTTGTTTTATTGGCTAAGTGCAAATCTAGGTCAGGGGAGTAGGTGAATTCGGGTGGTGCTTCCAGGATCTAATCCAAGCTCGGTGTGAAATAAGTGGCACCGCTCTCTGCGCTCCATCCCCAACTACCAGGGGTTGCTTTCTCCAAACAACGAAATGCGGAGCAGTCACGTGGTTGTGCATATGCAGTGTTTTGATTTCTGTGTGTTGTCCTGAGTGGACGTAACTGTGTTGTTTAATCGGCCACTGCTCGTGCTCGGCCCAAGCTGATCTTGTCGTTTCTGCATCTCTGCCTTTGGCGCGGTTCTCAAGACGCAAATTGTCTTGAAAAGGCTGTTTGGATGAGGTTAGGTTTGGGCGAGACGAGCCAATCACCGCACAGACGGACCGCCGCGCTCCTTCCTCCTGCGATTGCCTCCAATCAGTCAGGTTCAGGTGGGAGGAGCCGCGGTTGCAGGGGAAAATCGATCTGCCTTGCAGACAAAGCTGGAATTAAGTTTTTTTGTGTGCATAGCTCTTTCTAAGCTGGTTTTAGGTAGCTCAACAGGTCTGACAGTGACTAGCTGAGACACCATGTCTGCTGCAAGGTAAGACCACGTTTACACGTAGACGCTAGAGCCAGACATGGCTTCTGGTTCAGTGCAATTGGCTGCACAAGGCAAGTAATCATGAGAATGCAAACTGGCAGATGTATATGCTGTTGGAATTGATAGTAAGGGCGTGGTTGATGCTTTTCACTCAATGGCGTGTCTGACTCGTTTTGGTTTCTGTCAAAAGTCATCTTCTGTGTTCTTCTGCTTGCTGTATTGAATCTTTGATCTTACGGTAGCACATGTTCATGTGGAGGTGGTATCTGTCAGGGACCGCGTTCAACGACTCCTGGCATCTGGGGCTTTCCCAGAAACGCAGGCGTAGACGAGTGGAGGCCGCAATTTTTGGTGCTTTTGTTAAATTATTCAAACATAATTCAGAATGTATTTATCAGAAAACAAAGAAAGCTGACAATGGAATCAGTGGCTGCAAGTGCTGACTGTTTAGTAAGGCACGTTCCAGTGTCGACACAAAACACACACATCCATTTTAGTCACGGTCTTATTGTGCAGGTTTAAAAATGACATGTTAGATAGTTACTCGTTTATAATTTTCTGTTATATTCAATCCATGAGCTCAGATGTTTGCCCTAGGAAAGAACAGTCTGTACAAACAGAGACACAGTCTGCTGCTGCCCTGATGTTCCCTTGCTGTGGATGTCATAACATGTTCACATGCATGACTGACTGGGTTTCTCACTACATGCCTACACTACATCGTATTAAATTGCAATGTTTGTACATGAGTCATTTGTCTGGGTTCAAGACGAATCATTTAATTTAGCTGAGGCATGAGTAAATGTGAATGTTACTTAGAGCTTATAATAAATGAGATCTGTGTGCTCCTTTAATAAATCAGCCAGTCAGTCTACAGTTGTAACTGATTTCAGAACACGTTGAATCATTAAGAGCAGCTTCAGACGGACAACGATCCCCCTGATTTCGTTTAACACTTTAATGTCTTTATTTTTTTTTAGCACCAATTCGCTGTTTGGGATGGGAAACCCTCTACTGGACATCTGTGCAGTAGTGGACAAAGACTTATTGGACAAGTAAGTTAAATGCTATGCACATATTGCACCTATCATACCTAACATTAACCATATGACTATAGAGGCAAATATTGTAGGTTCTGTTGTTTTAAAAAAATATATCTCTAAAGCACAATAACACAATACGGAGTGAAGAATAGACCGTGTCAGTGAGGTGGCCTGTTTTACAGGCTGACTGAAGTGAATGACGTTATATCATGTAATTCAGTCAATAGAGAGGCAAGATAATGATCATACAGAGCAGAGCAGAGCTGGCCGGTAATCAGCCGCAGCAGATACAAGCTCAACAGAAGCAGCAAAGTAGATGAAACGGACGCAGTGTAATCCAGCCAGTCTGAAGTAAATCCTCTTTAAGAAGGTGGCTTGTTAAATTATTTCAGAGGTGTTAAATGATCTTCTTTTAAATGTAATTTGTGCTGCTCTTGAATCAACTGTCTATCATCATGTTGCAGCTGACTCAAACAAGCAGTTTTTGGTTTTTTTTTACATTGACAGATAATTGTATCAGTTATGTTACATGGCACCAACAAAGCCTTGTGTGCATAGTGATAACCTGTAGTTTTCGTGGTCTGTCCAGTCATACTGAATTGACTGACCAGGGCAAAGGGCTGCTTCAAGTTCCAGCTCAGAGTCCATGACTTCTTGCATAAACTCTAGGATTAGAGTGAAAGCAGCCAACGTCACTGTCCCATAGAATAACCCAGGACAAAAAAGCTCCAAAACTACCTTTGTCTTATGAAGAAACTAGTCTGATTAACTCTATTGACCAACATATTTGATTTGGATTGAATAGTGGTGGGTGGTGACACAAGTGCTGCCTTGTGATTTAATACCAGAGTAATTTAATGAGTCACATTTTCCATATCAAGACTTATCCGCACAAAAACAATCCCTGTTTTTAACATGTGGTAACAAATTTGTGTGTAGTTAAAAAAAAAAAAACTAAACAAAAAGCTGGGTTTACTTTGGCGCACACCTTTTTCCTCTTTAATCATTTGCAGGTACTCTCTGAAGCCCAACGACCAGATCCTGGCAGAGGACAAACACAAAGAACTGTAGGTACCTTCTGTATTGCAGCTTTGTGTGATGAGTAGAAGATGTGTCTGTACACATGTGCTGAGTGGGTTTGTAGTCTGTAATAACACCTCCGTCATCAAGAGTTTGCTCCCCTCTGTTCTGGGGCAGACCTGTAAAAACAGGCAAACACCAGAAGTCTCAGCCCACCTGAGTTCGTTTTTAGACGTCCAATGGCAGAGAAGCAAATACAGGAGAGAGCTTGATTCGGCCAATAACAAAATGAGGCGCCTCACCTTTCAGGCCCTGTGAGAAAAGAAAGCAAACTTTGAACAGCAGGAGATAAGAAAGTCATGTGTGGTGTGTTTGCAAGAGCTTTATACTGGTGATTTTTGCCTCACAGCTCGAAGTATCCCCTTATACTATTAATGGCATGGTTATAAAGACACTAATGTTGATATTTGGCCAGATGTCTAAAAGCAGTACTCATCATGGCTAAGTGACAAAGAAAAGCTGAATAATTTCTTTCCTGGTTCTTCTAGCAGATGTCTCCCCATCTGCAACCTCTGGCTCAGTCTCAGGACCTTTAGCAGCAGTGGGCCTGTATAAAGCGGTTTCCATAGACATCCAGTGTTTGAACCCCCACACAAACACATACTCTGTGTGTGAGTTGTTACAGCTGCTATATTTAGGCTGCAGAACATGGCACATTAGACATTCTTTAGCTGCAAGTGCTGCTTTAGACACTGTTGCATGACCTTATTTTGGGGCAGATGCAACAGAACTAATACAGAATCCACATGACAAATCCTACCTAACTAAGCTAATGTTATTAATGATAAAGTATTGTTTAGATTTTAGAAAGTTGTTGAGTTTCCTGCTGAGGTGGGAAGGTGGATATAAGCGTGTGATTAATAAGGACATTGCTGTGTAGCTCATTCCTATATCTTTATACAGAGCTCAGATACAGGCAAAGTTGATAGTTGATGTGTTATGAGGTTTCAAACTGTCTGTTTGTTTGTTTCTCACTTATCCAGGACTCCACAAAAAAACACATTCTAGTTCTTAGATTTGCAGAAAGTGAATAAACTGAACGAGCCTCCGATCTTCTTTTGGAAATGTAAATCGTGCGACTTGCACGTTTGTCTCTCTGTTTAGGTTTGAGGAGCTAGTAAAGAAGTTCAAAGTCGAGTACCATGCTGGAGGAGCTACACAGAACTCTGTAAAGATCGCTCAGGTCAGACAGCGCTCTGTGAATTATTACTGTCAACGCTGGTTTCATTTAGTGGTGTTATCTGACAGAGCTGTTGTCTCTGTCTGTAGTGGATGATCCAAGAACCTCATAAAGTGGGAACGTTCTTTGGTTGCATCGGCAAAGACAAGTTTGGAGAGATCCTGAAGAAGAAAGCTGAGGAGGCCCACGTCGATGCCCACTATTACGAACAGGATGAAGAACCCACAGGGACGTGTGCTGCTTGCATCACTGGAGATAACAGGTGGGTGATTAAATATAAATTTCATGCTCACTCACCGCAATCACTTACTCATCTGTTCATTTTTTACCTCCCAGGTCTCTGGTAGCAAACCTTGCTGCAGCTAACTGCTACAAGAAGGACAAACATTTAGACCTGGAGGAAAATTGGCAGCTGGTAGAAAAAGCTAAAGTCTACTATATTGCTGTGAGTATAGATAAGAACTACCAGATATTTGTTTAGGTCTGATATTCAGGTCAGTTCACCTTTTTTCCCTGTGCGCATCCTTCAGCCGACCCATAGGCCACACTAGTGTACTCTGTAAGATCCACTGGAGCACATCAGAATGTAAAAGGCAGATCAGTGTTGACTCCTGTCATTCCTTCCCTCCAGGGTTTCTTCCTCACTGTCTCTTTGGAGTCTATCCTGAAAGTGGCAAAGCATGCGTCTGAAAATAACAAGCTGTTTTGCCTGAACCTTTCTGCGCCCTTCATCTGCCAGTTTTTCAAGGACAACCTCATGCAGGTTCTGCCCTACGTTGATGTGCTGTTCGGCAATGAGACGGTAAGACAGACGACCACTCTTCAGATGCTCCACATATTGGCTGTTTTGTGAGATGACTGGCTCCAACATTTTGGTTTCTTCAGGAGGCTGTTGCGTTTGCTAAAGAGCAAGAGTTTGAAGTAAGTGGACCAACTTTAATTTTCCCCAAAAGCTCTGCATTTTTTTTAAATGCTTTCTACTGTTTTGGTGATGTTTATTTAATTTTTAGACCGAGGACACAAAGGAAATTGCCAAGAAAACCCAGGCTTTACCCAAAGTGAACTCAAAGAGGCAGAGGATTGTAGTGTTGACCCAGGGGAAGGATGACACAGTTATGGCCTTAAGTACGCTTTGTTTGCGTTTGAGCTACTTATACTTGTCTTTTTTTGTAGAGTGGTCAAGTTATACTTATTCTGTCCTGTGTGTTCAGGTGACAAGGTGGAGACATTCCCTGTTTTAACAATTGACCCCAAAGACATTGTTGACACAACTGGCGCAGGTGATGCTTTTGTAGGAGGTACGTTTTCCTGACATCACGTTGTCGCTTTCTAGTTTGCTTTGCTCCTTTTTTGTGGGTTTTCTGTTAATCTCTTTACTCTTGTGCTGCAGGTTTCCTGTCTGGGCTTGTTCAAGAGAAACCACTGAATCAGTGTGTGAAGGCAGCACATTACGCTGCCAACGTCATCATCAGACGGGCAGGTTGCACTTTCCCAGAAAAACCTGACTTTAAATAATGGTTCCCAGACAGCTTTTCCTTCAGCCTATAACCTCATACTGATCCTGCCAAACACACCATGGACCTTAAAGCCTCTGGTGTTACAGACGAATGCCAGCATATCACTTCTGACCGATCGTTGGCTCTGTGCCTTCTGATGTGTTTCTCCACTTGGAGCCACCAAAGGATCATGCAGCCAAGATCCAGCAGAAAGATTTGCTTAAATTAAACCATTTAACCATGTCATGGTTGCTTGATTAGACAGTTTTGCTTTTCACAGAAGATCAAAATCTGAAAATGTCTTGGGGGCTTGTTTCTTAATGCATTTTGGCGTCTCTGGCACTCAACCGAGTTCTCATGTCAACATCAACAGTTGTTTTTTCTCTCTCCTCTTGGAGCCAGAATGATCCACCAAGAGGTTGTTTCCACAAAGAGACAACAAATTCTAGACAAGCCATGGATTAAAGACAATAATGCCTCTGTCAAGACTTTGAGGATACTGCACTGATAATGTGCAGTAATGATTTAGTGTTTTACATTTTGAATGTTAATTGATCTCCATTATGATTTTTTTGTTGTTGTTTACTTTGATTTAAAGTTATCAAACCAAATGTTTTTCTTTTAAGCACGCCCATTTTAATATGTGTTGGAGCCTCATCCATTCAAGGATGTTTAAGTTTTTCCGCACACTGTTTTTTTGGACAGTTGTTTTAAGCAATGAGTGCCTTTTATCATCTCTGCAGATGACCGGTGGGCACTAAAATTAATTTTCTTTGCTGTTAATTTGAAAAAGAAATTGATTTTTCACATTATAAAATGTGTGACCTGCCTGTAGAAACCACTTCAGTTAATTACAACTTAAACTCAAGTTCAGGCCACATTTGTAATGAAGGCCAGACATTTTAACCGTCAGTGTTTACCAGAGTGTGTTATGTTACACTGAATACTTGAATATAATTATCTAAATAAACAGGAACTGGTTTAACATTTATCTGTTTTAAAGCAATGCAATCATTTAAAAAAAGAAAAGTTAACATGTTCTCACACCAAACCCATGACATCTCTTCTTCTACAGTAGTACAAGACTGTTGTGTGCTGTGGTCTTACACATGTCAGTGTTTACCATCCATAAACTACTACAGATGGCTGCAGTAGCTGACACAATGTAGAAGCAATGGAATCTCAGGGTTGATTGTAATGCTTTTAATTTGAGGGTAAGATAAAGGGAGGAGACATTAATGTCTTTAGAGTACATTTAGTATTTACATTTTTTGGCTTTAAATTGTAAAACAAAATAAGTAAGTTACTGGGTTCTGTACCTCAGGTAAATTCAGAGGAAACAGAGGATTTTTTTTTTCCCCATATCATGACATACTGGTCATAAATCTGTCGTGTTTCTGTCTCATCCTCTCCTCCTGTAATGTGATGTCCAGGGCTCTCAGCTGTTTCAGGAAACCATGGTTAGGCAGGATACAACGACGCTGTCGCACATGCTCAGCAGCATCAACCACAGTCAAGTTGTGTTTCATCATCAGGTACGCCAAGACCAGAGTCGCTGACCTGCTTCGACCCATCACACAGTGCACCAGAACCTTGTCTAGAACAGAATGAAGCAATGATATGGACTCAGAAGAAACTTGTTAGATTTAGTGCTGCGATTTCCTCCAGGACTTACTCTGCGGGTAGCTGAGCGCCTCGTGGATGAACTGGGCTGCAGGAACGAAGTACTGTGAGATGTTGAATGAGGGTGTGTCATCAGCTTCTACCCCGTAGTACTGGGCGTTCATGTCCGTGTAATAGTCAGCACCAGTCAGCACATTATTCCATTTCCCCTCTGCTGCATTCAGGACGTGTGTGATACCCAGGTCCCGCAGGCCTTCCAGCTCCAGAGCTGTTTTCCTGTAACGTCCACAGACTCTGTGAACCTATGTAGGTTTAAGAGCTGTGTTGATCATCTATGAAGCCTATCGGAGCATTTACTCACTCATCCCCAATGTAGACGCCAGGCCAGACCTCGTTCACGTGTGTATACTGGGCCCCGGTGCTGGTCCAGAATAGCTGCTCCAGCTCTAACGTTCCCGGTGTGATGTAGTCACTGTCTGGGTCCACTTGTACCGCCGCGTACGGGTTTTTACTCTTGGTCCTCACTGGACCGGACAACATGTCTCACCTGTGCTGCTCCGAAAAAAACAAGCATGACCTTAGAATAAACTAAAAGAAGCTCTTTGTGATCTGCTCCAAGATGTTTAGCTATTATATTAACTCTGCCAGCAGTAGATTGATGGATTAGTGGAGGATCCAGAGACATTCCTCACTGTGCAAGATGCCGTCTGAGATACAGTCCTTGACACTTGACAAGCAAAACCCTGACAACTTGCTCAGCACGTTTTCTGTTTCAGTAAAGAAACACATTACTGTACTTACCTCTTCCTTGTAGCTGAAGTTTTACAAAGGTTGCGGAGCAGGACCCCGGAGCAGCGCCTCAATGTTCTGTGTGTGTGAGTAAAATACAGATCTGCAAGGGTAACAGCTCGCTCAGGCTCTGTGTTTAACGTGATATTTTTAGGCAGCAGCGCTACAACACCTGACATTTACAACTTGACACACAGTTGCTTTCTTGCAGCCTTCTTAATGCAGCCTTGGTCATCAAATGAGCCAGTTTTTACTTTCTTAAGTTATATACAATAAAGAAACTCACAAGACATAATGCTGGAAATCCTGTAATGAATAATACGAGTGGCATGCTGCATCATTGTTTTATGGGAATGTGTGCTATGTGTGGACAGGTGTTCAGGATCATTTATCATTCGTCATAGTTATTTATAGAGATGTAAAACTTTAACTTTACATTTTATTGTTGCTGAGGCAGAGAGAAGCTACAAGCCAGAGATTTTGAGCCTTTCTTGTAATAGATGACAAGTGACATTTGGCCACAACTCCTGCTGCTGTGCCCATTATCAGGACCTGTCAGTGTGGTCCTTCTCTCTGATCTGCCTGCTTTCTGAGCGGAGATTTAGCTCCAGTTCTCTGAGCTGCTGCAGGAATCCAGAGTTTGGTCCGATGTCTCGATTCAGACGCACAGCAGTGATGGCCTCCCCTAACAACAGGCCCTGGCAGATCATCAGATATGCCAAAACCAGAGCTCCAGAGCGGCTGACACCCATGGCGCAGTGGACGAACACCTTCCCTGGAATAAACATCGACATTGACGCACTGTATTAGATTAGAATACCTTTTTTTGTGATGTATTTATCCAGAATGTCGTGCTTGTGTGCTGCAGTTAGTGCTAACACAATTAACCTTGTTTTCTTTTTCACTATATATAGTTTATAATAAATGTGCTAAATTAATAGTTTTAACAAGTAAGGTACTCAATGGAGGAGAAGGTTGAAAGAGATGTAAGAGAGAGCTCTGTAATAATGATAAGTAGACATAAAACTCATTATATTGCAAAAAAAGAGTTTTTATTTTGAACCTGAGCAGCCAACCACTAAATTAACATCTAATGCACAAGAATCCATCAATATTCATATTATAAATAAACACTGAACAGTTTTGATTCTTTCTATGTGTGTTACTGCAGTCTTTTCTTTTGAAGTTGTGTAATTATTGCACACAGACCATTTCTCCTAAGGGCACCGTCTATGAACTGTGCAGCAGGTCTGAAGAAAGGGCGGAGGTCAAACTCAGGATGGTCTGCAGCTTCAACACCGTAGTATTCCACTGGCAGATCACTGTAAAGCTGCTGACCCGTGTTGATGCGATGTCGACCTGCTGCAGCGTTCAGTATGTGCGTTACATGCAGAGAGGACAGAGTGGTTTGGTCTCGCACCACAGACCTGCACACACACCATGTACAAACTGATTTATTGATTACTTTGTCTATAGGTGCAACATGCGTTTACTCCTACTCACTCGTCTCCAATGTACAGGTTTGGCCAGACTTGATTGACAGGTGCCACTGGCTTCCTATTCGTCCAGAGAATTTCCCTCAGCCCTGTCAGAGATAGTGTTCCCTCCTTCTCAGCTAAGTGACCTCTGTAGCAACACAAATGTGTGTGTCTACGTGCATGAATACACCTGTAGCTTTGCGTGCGACTTTGTGTGAATTTACGATGTTTGGGCTTGTTGCCGTCTCCTCCTCTCCCTCTCCAAGCCCATGTCGAGGCCACGGAGCTGCTGCAGGAAGCCTGAGTTGGGGCAGATGTCCCTGTGCTGCCTGACAGCAGCCACGGCCTCCTGCAGCCTCAGGCCCTCAACAATCATCAGGAAGGCCAGCACCAAGGTTGCAGAACGACTGACACCCATTAGACAGTGGACGAACACCCGTCCTGCAGCAAACAACATGAATAGAAAGTTGCCAAGATGGTTGCGAAAGTGTAAATCCAGATGACGTTACGGGACTTGCCTCCTATTGCAAGAGCTGCTCTGATGTATCGTGCGGTCGGGTAAAAGAAAGGACTAAGGATAAAATCTACTGCATCATCAGCCTCCACCCCGTAATAATCCACTGTCATGTCTCTGTAGAAGCGGGGGCCTGTGTTGACGTACACATAGCATCCAGGGCTCGGGCTTGGGGGTCTATGGGCAGCATTCACTATGTGCGTAATGCCCAGACTGTGCAGACTGGCCTTGTCACGAGCTGCCACCCTGCAACACAAGTCGCTGCTGTATGAGTGAAGCAGGTTGATATAGATGCACGCGTGTGGGCGTTATAGAGCGTGAACCTACTCATCGCCTATGTAAAGGTTAGGCCAGACTTGATTGACATGTCCGGTTGGTCGTCTGTCCGTGAGCAGGAACTCCTGCAGGCCTGAGACGGAGGGTGGTTCATACGGTGGATCCCGCAAAGACATACTGACACACACAGAAGTAAAAGTAACACGTCTGACATGAGTTCAATGTCACAGATCATGCACAGCATTAAAATGTGAGATGACGGACTGAGCAGATCAAGCTGAAGCTCACACTGACCTGTTTTCCCTGTGAATCAACTCCTCTCAGTACAAACTCATCTTCTGCTTTTTATAACTCTGTAATCATACACTCATTACTGCCAGACACATCCTGCAGCCAGTATTAATCAACAGCTCAGGTACGTTTAACACTTCTAATCCATTTGACGTTTTCTTTAGGCAGGGCAATAATGTGACATAATCCTGTGAAATACAACATTCGCTCACTCGCTGACTCTCCATAGTGACGACAGACTGTTTTGTAACACACCGTTACACAACATGCGTCGCTGCTGCTCTGCCCCTTTAAAAAATATGACCAAGCAGCGACATGACATTCACTGGAGACCTCAGCTGAAACTGTGTGGATAACAGTGATTTACTGAACGTGAAACAAGACTCTAGGCCACTGCATTTCATACAGGAAAAGACAAAACCCGCATGTGTGAGAATGTCAGTCATTTATTAAGTTATTTCACAAGACATACTACTGTATTATTCTACGTTGTTTATCAAGTCAGTTCTGCAGCTGTTGCATTTGGGTAGCATGAAACAGAATTATTCACATAAACAAATATAGTTCTTTTTAAGAATATGAAAGATATTCATCTTTGGATTTTTGTCAACTTGGTTAAATTAAAGAAAAGTACAAATGGATTGGAAAAAAATATTTGTTTCGTGTAAAACTGAAACAGTCTCTGGGTGAAGGGATATACTTAAGTGTTGTTTTACAATATAATTTACCACATATTTTATACCCATTCACCCAAAGTATTTCAATGAAATATATTTAATATAAAATATATTTAATCAATAGGTACAATGGTCAATCAGTTGCATTTACAGAACACTAATAGATGATATTTGAATACAGTTTGAATTAGAAAACCTAAAAATAATACACTGACAAATATTTATCTATTAACACATGAGCAATTCTCTGGTACCCAGAAGTGGCTCAACAAAAACACAACACGCTAAAAATAAAAATGTGGAATTTAAATGTAACATCAGCTACTGAATTATTTACAAAATATTGTCCATACTGATTGGAGTGTAAAAGAGACAAAGACGTCCTGAGGTGACTAAAGGTTAAATATGTTTGAAAGAGCAGAGAGAAGAGAAGACAGATGTCAGAGCAGAGGACACAACCTCCGCTTGAGTGTGAGCTGTTCATCGAGCTTAAGGAGGAGAAACAGGAAGTTCCGGTTTGGGTAAATAGCTCGTTTTTGGATGACAAGCCTCAGAGCATCTCGTAGAGATAGACGCTGCCGTAGCATCACGTACGCCAGCACTAAAGTGGCCGATCGACTCACACCCATGATGCAGTGCACCAGCACTTTTCCTACAAAGCACGGTGGGGAGAATGTAAAAGAAAAAATGAGAGAAACTATAAACAAGCCAAAACAAATGACAAATGTTTGACGCGACAAGGTGACACATTAATAGACTTTATCACCTTTGCTCTTCAGGGCTTTATGTATGAAGTCAGCTGCAACTCTGAAGTACAGGCTGAGGTCAAAGTGGTTGGAATCGTCTGCCGGGATGCCGAAGTAAACGCAGGTGTTCCCATAAAAGCTCTGATCACCAATGCTGCCCTGCTTGGAGTGCGCTGCATTGAGGACATGAGTGATGCCAAGCTTATGTAATGTCTTCCTATTCTGTGCTACAGCCCTGGAAAACACGTGAAAAAACATCGACAGGGAATAAGAGCTCAGTATTGTGGATTGTTGAGTTGAATAAGATGTTTGCATGTGTCTCGTGTTAAAGCAAATCACTTCCCCTGTTGTAGATGTCAGAAGGATGCAATTCTCCCCTGCAACAGGAGACACTCACACGTTTCCTATGAACAGGTTGGGCAACACTTCATCCACGGGCGCGAGCTCCAGAGTGCAGGAATCCAAGATGAGCTCCAGTTCTTTAATAAGCACCAGGTCCAGTCGCTGGCCGCTCCCTGACATCGTCCCCGGTCACAGACTGCTCCTCTAACGGACCCTAACGCAGCTCCTGCCCCTTCACCACATGATTCTGCAGCTCAGTGAGAGACATGAGCAGGTGGCGGTTTGAATGCTGCTTGACTCCAAAATTAGCTCCCTGTGCTCAGTGTGTTCTCTCTGACTGGATGTGGAGTTATTTCATGCTTTTGCATTGATTGGTCTGTTTATTGATGCCACAGCCAAAGGTCCTGAGGGGGGAAGTATGGCAGCCGGTATGTCATCGCTAAGGTCATAACAGGGGAAGATGGGGGTAGGGACCGGGTTTAGTGTATACATGTGACCTATACATACAAACAGACGTTCACCTCTGCAGACTTGGTTTTATTTTGTCTCATCTAACCCTGCTGCAGTTGCTGATCCAAGGCTATGAGCTGTCTCAGAAAGCCTCTGTTGGGACAAATCCACCGCTTCTGTTGGATGCAACGGATAGAAGAGAGAAGACTGAGGTGGTGATGAATCATCAGGTAGGTTAGGACGAGCGCTGCTGAGCGACTGACGCCCACAGCACAGTGCACAAACACCTTTCCTGCAAAACACCGAACCAATCCTGAAGGACAGGTCACCCCACCTACAGCGTGGCATCATGTACGGATACTGTTTTGTCGTCAATGAAAGCTTGTGTGTCAGCCTGCAGTACCTCCTGATGACAAAGCCTGGTGAATGAACTCAGCCGCCGGGTAGAAGAAAGGTGAAAGGTCAAATGATGGCAGGTCGTTGGCTGGAACTCCGTAGTATTTCACCGTGGTGCCGTAGAAATCATCGCTGCCCTTACAGCTCAGCTTACCATGAGCTGCGTTCAGCACATGAGTTATGCCCAGCTGCCACAGCCCGAACTTGTCATGAGACATAAACCTGGTCCACATTTTACGTATCAGTAAAAACACAAACAAATATACTGTAAATAAACGCGGCTCAGGGTACCCACATGTCGCCCAGGTACAGGTTTGGCCACACCTCATCTCCATGGTGACAGGAGCGCGGAGCTGAATGTAAAACCTCCTCTAGCTCCTGGAGAGACGGCATCTCCCTCGTCTTCTCTGTAGCCTCCTTTGTTTGTGCGTCCTCACCTGCAGAAAACTAACCGTCAGCCATATCTCATCTTCAGCGGCTGTAAACTGTTCTCAGCCTTCACATAAGGCAACGCCTGCTGTCTGTCGCGGTTTTGCAGCAGCTTCACGTCACTGTGAGCATGACTGTCCAAGACAGGTGGTGCAGCTTGGCACAGACGCTCAGTCACACTCTGACATTTAGAAACGTGCTGATAATTAGACGACTGCTTTGAAAACCCGTGTTAGTTTGTGTTTGGTCGAACGTAATTCAGACCGTCCATAAAACCTCCTTGTCTTCTTGGATCTAGAGAAACTAGTGAACAGATTTTGCTCCTGGACGACCAGCAGATGTCAGTGTGCTTTACACAGCAGCCCTGCAGAAGCTCCAGCTGCTCTTTACTGCTGTTGTTCCTTGCTGTCTCTTCCTGTTTGGTGTTGCCTAGTTGTCACAGGCAATGCTGGGCATGAAACACTCATGCGAGTTGGGATCTCAGCAGACGCGTCTCCTCCCTCTGGCAGCGCACTGACACTGGAATATTTGGTAAGTGAGACAACTCAAACTCATGTGAAGTAGGTTTAAAACTGCATGTGGGCCTTAGAACGTGCTTGCTCTAAATAACACATAGTCCTGATTTTGTGGGTTAATTTCAGGTGAAGAAAGTTTAAACCTGACAGCGTCATTTATCTGTGTGATAAAATAAGATTAAACAAGTCAGAGATTGTCTGTTGATTAAATGTACCAGCCTGGTGTTACATTCTGTCCCAGTGGTGAACACACTATGAGCCCTTTGTCAGCTTGTCTCTGTCTCTCTCACACACACACTGAAGAGCGTTCTGTCTCTCAGCTGTGTGTCACTGCCCACTGTGACTGAATGTCAAACTGCTGACATGGCACTTGTGAATCCCCAAGTGAAAGCCTCTGGGACACAGAAGCTTCAGGATGTTGCCAATAAAGTCTAGAAGTAGAAACAATTGAAGTTACCAATATATGATGTAAGTAGTGATTCTAGTAGTTAATGCTTTGCTGTGATACCTCCTAGTGTATTAGTACATTATCAAAGGTAGCGTACAGTACTGATTTAACTGTGTGATGTTGTATTGATAAATCAGAAAAGGTATTTTTGGTCTTGTATCACAAAATTGATTTATAATAAGGGTTAAATGTGATTTCCAAGCAAAGATACCAACCGTTAGTCTCAGGACTGCAGCTGGTTAATTATGTCTATACTTGTTGGAAACTTGAGATGAATGTCACAGTTTTCTGAACAAAGCGAGTAAATTTCCTGTAACCGAACATACTGTACCAACCAGCTACAGTGTGAATAGTGGCTTCTCCCATTGGGAACATGTATCGAAATTCCATTATAACGGTTTTATTTAATTAGCCTAATGGCATAAATAGCTGGTGAAGTCTGCTGCTTGCTTTGGTCGTTTTCAGTCTCTGTCTCCTGTCCTGTCCAATCAGCACATACTGTAGACTATCACCCCCATTCAGCAGTTCAGCGTAGTGCAGTCATGTTGGTTGAGCGTTGCAGACCTTTGGAGCTGTAGGGGGAACAGGACGAGCAGAACCGTAGTCAGCTTATCAGAAGGTCAAAGGACAAAGAGGAGAAACACGCCGAGCAAAGCGGGTGTTATCAGCTCCTGGGTCTGCCTTTGCTGAGAGCAGCTCACTCGCCTGCGTAGTGTCAACTGTGACTAGTTAGTGACTCATCTGGTTTTGGTGAGCAGGGTGGTTACGCTCAGCCCATAGGACGGGAGTTACTCAGTTAGTCATACGTTTTTGCAATGGTGTGTACTCCTGACTGGAGAAGTGTCATTTGTGCAACAACTGACTTTTTTCTCACTGATTAATTATTTAAATGGTTTGTCAATTGCAGTTTCCTCCAGTCTGGGTTGAGACTCAGGATTTAAGTTATTCACTTCAGAGATCTTGATATAAAAGCAGAATTCTGTTTTGGAAACTGAAAACATTGTTTAATATGTCTGCTCAAATGTTGACTGGGTATAATAATCAGCTTGAAACCGTAAACCTTTTCAGAAAACTACATTAATCAGCTTTTTAAAAAGTACAGCACTGTATGATGAGACAGAGCCACAGTGTCGTTACTTCACTAATCCAGATGCAGTTGCAAATGGCAGCATCCACGTATGATAAGCTGGCAAAGGCTTGGACCAGTCAGAACAGAAGACAGCACGAGCCTGTTTTAAGGCGTCCTTGACAACCTTTCTTTTGTTCTGATTCTTTAGTTTAGGTTTCATTTATTTTAATCCTCATCATTTCTACATTTAGTAACCTTGTGTACACTGTTGACAGTGGCATGGCACCGTCAGACGACAGTGTAAGTGCCTGGAGCTGTAAGCGGGTGGCCCAGTGGCTGCAGGAAGAAGGTTTCGGAGACTATGTGGAGTTACTGTGCACCCGGCACAGACTGGACGGCCTCAGCCTGCTGGCTCTGACTGAGGCCGACCTGCGGGGTCCTCCGCTGGGACTGACCGTGCTGGGAGACATCAAGAGACTGACCGTAGCCCTCCGCCGGCTCCAGAGACAAAATCAGACCCAGCTGGGAGAGTTGGGTATCCAGCCTGACATCCTCACCGTTGGGCTCCCACTGGATGCCACAGGGGCTGACTGGAGCTGTGACGGCGCTGAGAGGAGGTACAACAACGGTGATTATTTGTCTAATGGGACTGAGCTGCGGCTGAGGAACGGCACTAGATCTGCTTGCACTTTGGGAAAGGTGCTGTGCCAGACACACACCAACGGATGCTGCAGGCAGCACATGGCTGGTAGACTGGACCCAGAGGTGTGGAAGACGGTCATCAGCTCCATATACGTCTTTCTTGTATTTGGATTCACGTCCTTTGTCATGGTCATTGTGCATGAACGTGTCCCAGACATGAGGACGTATCCACCGCTACCTGATATATTCCTGGACAGGTAAATATTTAATGTTCTTTGCACAAATGACAAGTAAATACTTCTCTGAGTTTTCAGTGCATTTAATTTCATTTCAGTGCTTCTAAGAAACGCACACACTCATAAAGATGTTTGTGCCTCACAGTGTTCCGAGAATCCCTTGGGCCTTTGCTATGGCTGAAGCTTGTGGCCTGATTCTGTGTTACATGTTTCTGTTGATCCTGCTCCTGCACAAGCACAGGTAGTCCACATGTGCAGTGCCCTCTGTCTGCTGCTATTATTTTGCTCTGCTAATGTGCCAGCAGACAGCATTGCCTTCTGCTTGTCTCTACTTCAGGTCCATTCTCCTCAGGCGGTTGTGTTCATTGATGGGGACTGTGTTTCTGCTGCGCTGCTGCACCATGTTTGTCACCTCGCTCTCTGTGCCTGGGCAGCATCTGAAGTGTGCCAGCAAGGTGGGACGCGCACATGACATGATCTGATGAACAGATGCGCCTGTGATTCGCGGCACCTCCGACTCACTGTTTCTCGTTCCCCAGACATATGGAGACACGTGGGGAAAGATACAGAGAGCGCTAGCCATCTGGAGTGGGTTTGGGATGACGCTGACCGGTGTCCAGACGTGTGGAGACTACATGTTCAGTGGACACACTGTTGTTATCACGTTGCTGAACTTCTTTGTGACTGAATGTAAGTGCAGACTTGAGCATACGCTGGTTTTTAACCTTCTATATTTTTTTTCTTTGTTGTGACGAATCAAAAAATACAAAACCCAAAATAGGTTCTAAATATTAATTTAATATTTGTCTACTGCAGCTGAGGACTGCAATTCCTTGAAAATGTTACTTAAACTGTAAATATTTTGGCTGCTTTTTTAAATTGCGGATTAAGATCAGTACATGTGATATTTTAAGCAGTAAGATGATCTAGGACGTACCTAATAATAAACTACATTGACATTCAAGGCCTGTATTCATCATACTCACTGAACCCGTCACCACATGCAACAGTATGTTGCTTTAGTTTTTTTACATAGTTTTGGGAAAGTAATGAGATGCCAACGCATAAGGAAGTAAGAAGCACAGTCTCTTGGCTTCACAGCCATAATTGTCAGGAAGGGATCAATGTGTTCGCTGTTGGGATTGATTGTGTTATGTTGAATGATTCCTCTCCACTGCAGACACTCCACAGTCCTGGAATCTTATTCACACTATTTCCTGGGTGTTAAACCTGTTTGGCATCTTTTTCATCCTGGCGGCTCACGAGCACTACTCCATTGACGTGTTCATCGCCTTCTACATCACCACCCGTCTCTTCCTTTACTACCACACCTTAGCCAACACTCGTGCCTACCAGCAGAGCCGGCGAGCGCGGATTTGGTTCCCCATGTTCTCCTTCTTCGAGTGCAATGTGAATGGACCTGTGCCCAACCAGTATCACTGGCCCTTCAGCAAGCCCGCCTTCATGAAAGCTCTCATTGGATAAAATGCACAGTCGAAGATGAGCAGCTTCAATGTGCATGGATTGGAATATTAAAGCCTGAATGACAAACCCATTACTTGAAAGGCTGCTTCTTACCTTTGGATGGTTATAAGTTAATAATGTGGATTTTTTTTAGCCTCTTTTGCATAAATGGAAGATCTTTATCTTCCTAAGTAATCTCATGTTATTATTTAATTGTTTTTCTTGCTGGGATTAAGAGATTGATACCAGGGGCGGCTGCTTAGCATGTTGGCACACAGACAACAAACATGGCTCTGGTCAAAGGTCGTAAAATTCACCTACTAGCTCCTAAAGAGCAAATAATAACTTGATTGTTTCGTTAAAACTGAGGATGAAAACTATTTTGATTGTAAAAGCTGCACCAGTTCACTGCTTCCAGTTAAGATATAATTTGACTTGTCTTTACAGACTTCTGCGGTTTCTCTCTGGTTACCTTCTGCTGGCTATACCTTGAAATATAATTGACGCATAGGATTAGATATTCTTAATAATTGAACTGAGCCAAAATTCAGTTCATTTGCATGCTGCCAAAAAACGAAAAGAAATTGTTATTTGGCATTTATTTAAAATTTCACCTTTTTTTTTTTCTCTGTTGGTTTGGATCTTCGGTCTCACTTAATATCTATGTTCTGTAGTTTGACTCTGTTCCACAGCTTTTCTGTATTTTTTTGTGTGTGTGGTAGTGAAGACTATTCACATGTTTTTACTTTGACACTTGTTTTGCAATTACTAGAGGAGCACAACCGTTTCTCGTATGTGAAACAGGAAAAACACTTCCTGTTCTCTGCTCACAGTTCACTCAGGAGCAAAACATGCTTTTAACAATCATTTCACCTCTGGGATAATATTGCTTTCTATATTCACACTTTAACTTTTTTTTTTAATATTTAGTTTTTCCGTTTATTCCAATTTGATACTGTGTCAAGTGTATTGGTAACAACAATAGCATGGGGGGTGTCCAGAGTTTCATTTTGTCATTTTCACAGTCATCAGAAAACCTAATATTGTTACTGTGCCATTTTTCCATTAATTGTATTAATTGTTTACAGTCCATGGCCTTCTTTTCAGTGGAAGTATTCTATCTCCGCCTTTTGGCAAAACAATAAAGGTTTACAGATATGTAACATTGTTTTTATATTTAATTTTTTTTGATATTTTAGACTGACTTTCTTGGCTGCTTTTACACTGTATTTATGCATTGTTTAAATAAAGTGGATTAGAATAATTTGAAAAAAAATATTTTTGTATTATTAAACATTATCATATGGAAAATGTGATCTAGTGTGGTGTGCCTTTGGTGTAAAATGTGATCTAGTGTGGTGTGCCTTTGGTATATAATGTGATGTTAAAAACTAGGCCATTCTTACTTAATAGAAAATTGTTCCAAATATGAATGTGTTATGTTAATTTAATTCAATTATTAATTTATTGTTATTTTTGAGGAAGTTCTATTGCAAGATCCTTTGATACTTAAAATAATTTGCACATACAAATGAAGACCAACATATATGCAAATAGTCCTAATGCTGAAAGCTGCTGACGCTGAAGCACTGTTTTATTAGCAGAAAGAGCAGCATAATGTTTGCTCTGTGACAGACTGCATGGCATGTTCCTAAACCACAGAATTCTTGAGAAGCTGCAACATGTGAGATTGTTGTGCTTACATTCTTTTGTCATCAAATCGACACTCAACATCCTATGTTGTGACCCCTAACACATTCAAAGCGCCATCTGCTAGTGTGTGGTCTTTGCTTATGTTAACAATAAATTCATTACCCTTGAGTTTTGTGACCATGACAAACTTCACTCAAAATAAAATGAAAAACCTTTAACCCCATGGCTCCTGGCTGGCTCCATGTCTCATTATCAGCACTTGCAGCAAATGCCCTTCTCAGGATGTAATTGAATATATCCGCCACTGTGTGACAGCAGAGCTCGGTGCTTGGAGGGTCTCTGACACCCAAGGGGCTCGAACAGCCCAATAATAGCCGTGCCGCTCTCTCGGTTGGCTCTTACAGATTCATTGTGGTTGTTATGATGTTAAGCTCCTTCTCCAACTCTCCTCTCTGTGAATTCACACCTGTTCAGAGCATCTTCTCCCTGGTATCACAGACTTCACTCAGCCAATTCATGTAAGTTCTTTTTTTTTAATAATACAATACTGATTCATGTCTAGGGAAGCGTCAGCCTTTTATTAGTTTATGCTGCAGTCAGGTTGTTGCAGGTTGGAAATTGTTGCAGATTAACTGTTTCTGGTGTCTGCTCCGTGCCAAATGATTTAGAATTATGCATTCTAGCAGCAGCACAGGGGGCTTTTCAGGGAATGTGCATTCAGTTTCAGCGGAAATACTAGATACACAAAATCTGTGCCTGTTTTTCGTTTAGTGTGTGGAAATGTGGAGAGAAGCAGTCCTATGAAAGTATTTCTAGTGATAATGAGGCATCACGCTGAACGTCTGACACCCCCAGCAGAGAATAATGAGGTTTAGGTTATTATCTAGGTTCAGCACATCACACAGTGGCTGCCACAGTTATCCCGCTGCTCCACATGCAGGAAGGAAGAAAGAAAGCTGTTGAAAACTGTTTCTAAATTGTTCCAGTGACTGAGCATAGAAACAAAACTTAAGTGTGGAAAATTGATTCATGATCATACGTATTCACATAAATTCATTTGGTGACTGATGTAAATAAAAATGGAAAGTTTGTTTAAAAATGTAACGAGGGGCCACAACTATTAGTAAATGTCTTTAATAATGTGACATGAATCAGTGACTGCACAGGAGGGAATGTGGAGGTTGAGGATTTAATACATGTAAAATATTCATATGACATAATACACCTTCACATAATCCTTGGCAACACGTGAAGCTGTCATGCCGTGTCACAAAATGTTTATGTATTAAATTAAATATGATTTATTACAGGACATTACAGCTGCTCACAAAACATACAAAAGAGACAAATTTAATTGGATTTGGTGAGAGACAAAAATGTTGAGTCACGCTTGTTTCTCTGTTGTCTCAGAGCTGAGGGGGGCTTGCTGAGGTAAAAAATAAGAAGATGATGGACACAGCAGTTTCAGGTCACAGTGTTTCTTATCCTGCTGAGATTTTGTACCCGAGGCAGCTGATCACAGTGACACAACTATTTGCTGCCCGTGCAGTCGTTCTAACCTGACAGCTTCCAATTTATTTCCTTTGTTTCTGCTGGTGTTGGCGTTTGCTCTGCTCCGCTACAGTCCGTTATGTCTGGTTAGTGGTGACGTTACATTTGTCTTTTCTCCCTGGACAAAGGATGATCAATGCTGTGCCACCCTGCCCGCAGCTCACTCAACACACTGACAGAATATGTTAGCAATGATGCAGTGTGAAGTGACTGATAGCTAAGTGTGTGCGCCGTTAATGGAAAGTGACAGGCTCGTTTTCTTTGCGATGCTGGTTTTCACAGCACATGTCAGAGGTTTCAGGGGTGTGGGCTCGAATCCATTTTTAGGATTCTGACAATGTCATGCCCTTTCACTTTGACATAGTGCATCATGCTTTGTGTGTTTGAAAAATCATCTCCTCCTATTTGTGCGTAGTAATTTGACTGTCATTAAGCTATTATGTTCAGTCTTGAAACCTGAGTAGGACTCATTTGCGTGAACGGAGCTGACACATCTTACATCTTAAGACGGTAAATCAAAGAGAGAGAAACAGTTACTATATGTTTTCTGTCTGTTTCCCATTTTTTAACATTAGCGTTTGCGTAACATCTACCTTTTCTTTCTGTGTCTGTCAGAAACCTTTATTTCTGTCTACTCCTGTGCTTTCTCTTCCTTTGTCTCAGATGCATGTTCTCAGAGGGCTGGGATGGATGGTTTGATCCTGGGGGCTGGTCACACTGAAGTCCTGGTGAGATGTCCTTGACTGGCAATGCAAACCAGTCTGCCCCATCAGCAACAGCTCTGCCTCTGCTCTTCACCAGCTCCGCTTCTCACTATTCCCCATCATGGGAGGAGGGAAGAACCAGCAATGAGTCTGTGCAGGAGTTGCCAGGGAACAAGACTCGACTCCTGTCAGACCTTTCTGTTCTTGGCCACGATGAACACTGTCATATGTCTCCTGTCCTCACAGTGTGCCTAGTTGTGTGGTACAGCATAACAATGGTGCTGGGTTTGGTGGGGAACACCGGCCTCATCTGCATCATTGCCCGTCGCAGAGAGAAGGTCAATGTCACCAGCATTTTTATCTGCAACCTGTCATTCTCTGACATCCTGGTGTGCGTGTTCTGCCTCCCCTTCACTGTCATATACACACTAATGGACCACTGGGTGTTTGGGTCACTGTTGTGCCGCCTGGTTCCGTTCATCCAGTGTGTCTCCGTGACCGTGTCCGTGCTTTCTCTGGTGTTCATCGCGCTGGAAAGACATCAGCTCATCATTAACCCTGCGGGATGGAAACCGAGCGTTCCTCAGGCCTACGTTGGGGTCGTTCTCATTTGGATTCTAGCCTGCTTCACTTCCTCACCTTTCCTGGCCTTTCAGATGCTCACAAATGAGCCCTACACCAACGTAATGCTACCTCAGACTCCACTCCAATTCCCTCCTCAGACTAATGTCAATGCGTCCCTGCCTCAACCTGCCTCCTACACTTTCAAAAACTCATCACTACTTGCGAATTCATACCGCATGCTCTTCTCTTATGTCCCCACCTCTCCACATATAGAGGCCTGTCTGGAACACTGGCCTTCCCAGCAGCACAGGCTCATTTACACCACATGGCTGCTGCTGTTCCAGTATTGTGGCCCACTCTTGTTAGTCCTGCTTTGTTATGTTAGAGTTTTTGTGCGCCTTCGCCAACGCAAGGACATGCTGGACCGTGCCAGGACACCAGAGAGCCAGCGCATGACCCACAGCCGCCGAATCAACATAATGCTAGTCGCCCTCATAACAGCTTTCGCTCTTTGCTGGCTGCCGCTCACCATCTTCAATGTGCTGTCAGACTGGAACCAGGAGGCTCTGCCCATTTGCCACCACAACCTTCTGTTCTCCCTCTGCCACCTGCTGGCCATGTCCTCCACATGCATCAATCCCATCATCTACGGCTTCCTCAACTCCAACTTCCGGCAGGAGGTGAGAGACCTGCTCCTGCACTGCCGCTGCCACCAACCGGAAGAGTGTGAGCAGTTCCCCATGTCCACAGTGCACATGGAAATGTCCCGCACCTCTGTGCCTTTCAGCTGCAGGAGTAACTCTGTGTGACTTTAATGCTACAACCTGCTGAAGGACTATGTGGGGACTGTGCTGTGCAGTAGTAGGACTGATTTATTGTATACTTTTAATGGCAGTATAATGTTCTTATCAGTGGTTTAAAGTTTGTGCGGTATTATCTTATAATTATAAGAAGTTGCTGTAAAGGATCTTACAGAATGTGTATTTTTAAAACGATTTGTTGCTGTATTTTAAGTAATTCGACAGTACGTAACCCACTATATTCTAATTCCCATTTTATTCTATCAGGATTTATATTTAATGTGATTCTCCTACTGTGGCATGTCAAAAAGGTGTTGTTGTTTGATTTGAAATGTACATGTACAACATTTAAAACATATAATTATACTGCGGCCTCACAAAACCTAAAGCCAGCTCAGTAGAAAATGACCTCTTACTAGTTTGGCGTTAAACTGGATACATGTCAAAAGGTTTCGTCGTGAACTGAGTTCATCATACTTTTGCATCATTGACCTTAGTAATGAAAAAGACAAAGTGTATTGTTTTTGTGAGTGATGTGACTTATAGAGGTACAGTACATTGTAGCAGTTTTGACATTGTTAAATTATTTTAACAGGTATTTTTCAGGATTTAATTAAATAAATAATATCAAATGTGTTTACACAACGCAGTGTTTATTAAAATGTGCTAATCTTCTATTTTACCTGTGTTTTTAATGTTTCCAAAGTGTTATATGACATATTCTTCATGACACCTCACATCTTACTGTGTCTGCTTAAACCAAATGTTTGACGACAGAAAAGTGACTGAAACTACAAAAAGAAACTACTTTAGTCGCCGCTTCTGGGTTAGAAATGACGTCAGTTGCCACCTAACCAATCCTCGTCCTCTACCCCAGAATGCATTGCGTCACAAACTGCACGCGCGAAAGGTCTACAATGTATTTAGGTGCTATTAGAAATTGTGTAATTTAAACCTTACTGCTGTGTAAAGTAAGTGCACGACAGTCACCAAGAAATGCTGGTGTATGTATGTATTTAGTTATTTGTACTGCTCGTCGTCAAATACATGTGTAATACGTATGTCCGCAAGTAACGGAAGTATTAAGTAAGTTAGCCTGACGAGTATATGCTGCCAATCGGTCAGCAATGCTAACGGAAAGCTGCTCGTTACTTTATCTGCGACGTAGCCAAGATTAACGGTAAAATAGCCTAAACGTTGGCGTTGTTTGTTAGAGAGTAGTCATTTCTTGGTGCCAGGTGAATATCTAGTGTTTAACCAAAACGTGGTTAAACACGTACGGTACAGTACACGACACCCACACAACTAAGTTATTTAGCGATAGTGCGAACACTGTTCTTCAGAGATCGGTCCTAAGATGTTGAATAGAACATAGCACAAAGTAATGAGTTGGCAGGTCGAGGTTAGCAGGCATAAACCAAGTTAAATACAGTTTATAGTTGCGGTGCTTTGCATCAATTATCTACTTATGCCCGTACTGGACCTGTACTACAGTTGTTTTGTATGTCGCTATTAAAACCTACAGTATTATTTACGTAATGGTCAAGTTTGACCAATGTTAAGACGCTTTTAACTGTGTGGGCAATAGTGCATGTCCTTCATTTATGAACTGACCTAAAAAAACACAACATCACAGCATGTCAACTCTTGTGTATTTTAAAAGATTATCTTCTGTAAAAATGTCTTTACTGGTTTCATGCAGGTGAAACGTGGCATAATAAAAGCCAGTAATGACCACAAGCAAAAACTCATCAGTTCTTAAAGGTACAGAAAGCCACCTGATCTTATTTTATTTGTAGTCAGTATGTACTGTTATGTTATGGCTCATGGTTGTGTTGTTGTTTGTAGATGTTTTGGCCTATGTTGATGTGTGGTCGGCAGACAAAACTGCAAACTATTCGAAACCATTTGTTCAGCAGTTGCAGGAAATGGGAGCTCAGGTAACAGATTGGCAATAGTTGTGTACAGGTTAATGATGGTACATGAGTATGCATTGGCAAACCTGAATACTTTTTCAATTTACAGGTATCAAAAACATTCAATAAACAAGTCACACATGTAGTCTTTAACAATGGTCATCCAGCTACATGGAGAAAAGCCAAGAAAAGTGATGTGAGGCTTGTTTCTGTTCTCTGGGTAGGCAGGTAAGAACACGATTTATATATTAAACTTGTATCATATTTTTGTACCTCTAATGAGTCTTGGAAGGTGGCCATCTGTTACACGAATCTCTTAATGTGACTTGCTTTTGGTCAAATAATGTCCAGATGTCACGATGATGGTGTGCATGTGGATGAGAAGTTGTATCCAGCCCTAAATGATGAAAGCAATCCTGTATTGAAGAACAAAAAAGTGAGTACAATCAGATCCACAAGTGATGTTCATCTAGACGAGTTGCTTTTCTTTTGTGTATAAGCAGAAGTTTTCTTTTGGGATTGTTGGAGTTCTTGAATATATAAGTATATAATTATATGTCTTTAATAATGTATTATGCTGAGTTTGAGTTTAGTCCAGGTTCTGTATTACCTATGCTAAGAAAGCATTGCTTTGTTTAAAGTTAAAGAATATGGAATTAATTAGCATTACGATTATTAACACAAGTATTCAAATGTGCATTTATTTCCTTCTTTGGAAATTCTTTTTCTGTGTTTGATCCATGTAGCATCGTTGCATGCAGCCAAAAGACTCTCCAGAGAGGACACCTGAAAATGACAGACGCATGAGGAAAAAATTGGACAAGATGATGAAAGACTTTGCTCCCAGTCAGCCACTTGGTATGAGAATATGAAACCTTTGCGAGATGTTTATTGAAGCTAAAAATGCAGACTTTTAATTTACTATTATTTTTACACAGTTACAGATGTGTCACCCATTATTATTGATGAAGACAATGGAATAGTCTATAGTCCTGCATTGAAAAGATCGGATTATATGGCACAGCGATTGAAAGACATGAGAGAAAAACGTGAAAACCTGTCACCCACAGGTAGGTGTAGCAGCAGGTGTGCACATCAATGAACCAACAGAGCATTAAAATATTTTAGTTGCATTGACTTTCAGGTGAATTCACCCCTTGTCACTGTTTTTCAGCATCACAGATGATTGAATCCTGCTCACCCACTGGGCTGAAGCCTTCTCTTGGTAACACACCAACTAATTTCAAATTACTGTGTAAGAAAATTGGGTATGATCTTCTTGTTAGTGATCAAAGTAAAATTATCATGTAATTTTTATGTGCATGTGTATTGCAATATTCAGTATAAATGGTGTCAGAAAGACGTACTGCAAATGTAGAAATATACATAAACAAAATAACAAGCCTTATGATTTTGTATTTAAAATAGATGACCACTCCGATGATGATTCCTGCGCTTCTGTTGCTGAACCTGGTTATTCACCTCAAGAAGAAGGGAGAACACAAGTTGACCGTCTTGAACAGAAGAAAAGTTCTGAAAAGCCCTGGCTCTCACCCTGTCACGATGTGTCAGAACGGATTTCAAGTCCTTTAAAATGCCTTGACTTCACAGACAAAGGGGATGAAGAAGGGAATAAGCAACACAAGTCAAGAAGGACCTCAGTCAGTAAAAGGATGGCAGAGAAAGACACATTTTCAAGTCTGTTGGAAATTCCTTGCCAGGATAAGAGATCCGGGGTTAGCAAGAGGCGTTGTGTAAAATCATCAAGCCTATCACCTAACAAACATAAAAGGGGAAAGCAAGCACTTAACACAGCTACATCTTTTACAGAGACTAAGATCTATGTGTGTTCTGATGCTGTAAAATCCTCTAGTGTCCTCTCATCACCAGTCATATTTGGTGAGGATGCAGCTGAACTCTCAGAAGACACTGATGCGCCATCGAGTAGAATGGAACAGAAAATACCCAAACGAGGCAGAATGTCAGTTTCTACCTTGGTACGATCTTTCAGCGAATCTAAAAGTGTTGCTTTACATTCTGCTGATGCAGATGATGACGTGTTTGAGGACTATTTCTCTCCAGCTAATCACCAGAGATCAAAAAGACCTCTTTTGACCAATTTAGATGTGGGGAGTGACATTCAGATACCTTTTGAGTTGGACCCTGTCCCAAAGAAGAAAAAGCTAAGAAGAAGTGAAATGTCTGGATCTGAAACTAACAGCATAATGAAAAGGAAACTGGAAGCAAAGCAAAGTGGCAAAAAAGTTAATCAGCAGTCTGATGCAAGCAGTGAGCCCCAACATCAAGAATCTCAATGTGCGGTGGGTGAGTCCAGTGCTAGTGTCGCACTCGTGGCTAAAAGACGACGACAGAGCACTTTACCATTTACAAGCACTAGTACAAAGAAAAGCGAAGCAGTACAAAAGAGAAGAGCCTCTACATCAGTGCAGTCAACGCTAACAGAAGCTAACACAGCCATGGAGGTGCAGAAGAAGTCTGTCAGTGTGCTTTCTCACATGTTGGAAAGTGAGTAGTAAAGCCATTAGTGTGAAAGTGTTTATTTCCCTCATCATTATATGATGATGTCAAAGATTTATAACTTCATAACTTCAACCTCCTTGGTTCAATGTACTTTTAAAATATTAATATAAATATTAGAATAGATGTGAATTTCTGAATGTCACACTTTAAAGCGAAGAATAAACAAACTATAATATAAATAAATAGTGCCTTTTTATATGAATATATTTGGTATATGTTGTGTGTGTCTTGTGTGTAGATAAACATATGTTTTATATTATTTCCCCATATTCCTACGGCATGTGATTTGAGACTTTATAATTTTAGCATGTGATAGACTATGGAACTGTTCATAGCAAAGCTTGTGTCTTACCCGCTGCATGCCCCAGCCTGACTCCCAAGACCCTGGAATAACTGGATAAGTTATTTGAGATATAAAATATTTGAGATCTAAAGCTGTAGTTTTACCCATGGTAGTAGCGTGGTGATGGTAAGGGCTTTGCCATTTACAATTTAATGTTGACAGTTTGCAGGCAGAGAAGTGGAACACACACACACACACAAACAGCACCTGCTGTGTGAGAGACAGTGACAGCCCCTACGTGCTGTTTTAAATAGTTTTTCTTGTTTTCAAATGTAGGCAGAGGAAATGAAGGTACGGTTGCAGCTGGCTTAAATGAGATTCCATCTGAAGCTGAAGAAAATCACAATAAGCAAGACCTCTGTCTTCAAAACATGGTGAACAAAACAAAGGTAAGAGGGATTCATGCTTGTTTTTAAATAGCTTGTTTAATTTACTGTTTATATTTTAATACTTTTTTGCAGTGAATACATTATTCAGTCATACCTTTGTGTCATTGAGATGGTTAGCGATTAAAGACACTATCGCTTTTGATTAAAGTTTTCTAATTTTCTAACTACCATGTTATCTGATTAGCTGACTTTCAGACACATTTTGCTGTGACAGCCAGTCTGACCCTTAGTGTTATGTAAAGTTTATTTCTTTTCTTATTCCTGTTTTTGTAGTATTCGTTTACCTTCATTTAAACTTCCTAAACTGACCTTTGACATGGTTTACTGCAATATGGGAACTTCAGGAAATGAACTGTGTAATTCATAAATGAATTATTAAAATGAATCATTCCTTTTCATGTGTTTTCCCCATAATGCTCATACATGTACGCTACATAGCTGTGGGCGTTTGATGCATCTAGCCAAGTGTTTCTGTCTGGTCTTGGTTGTTTCCTATGTTTTGCTTCTGTGACAGTGGCGTACAACTTCCTTACTTCTGAAATGCACCTGGGCTGTGTTTTCGTTACACTGACAACCTCAATAAGCTGTAGCTGAAAAAAGCCAAATGTGACATCATCTCCCCCCCGGGATCTGTTATGGGCCAACTTTATTGTAGCTTGATTACGGGGCTTTTGTAGTTGTTGTCGTATTTCTATCAAGGTCACAGTAATGATGTCGTCCAAAAATGGTGTCAGATATAGGCAGTACTGGCAAACTCTGTCATCTGTAATAACTTAGAGGTCACACCTGCAAAGCATGTGCAGATAAACAATGATGACTATAATGCCTCTCAACTGCACAAACAGAGCAGATTTCCTGTTTGCAGTGAAAAATATTTAGTTACTGCATGTTTTTGTTCATTTTTACAAATCTGAAATGACAAGTATAGAGAAATCCTACAGTGACCTAGTGTTTAAGCAGAGGTACTATGAAATCTGTTCAAATAATTATCCACTCTTAGTAGTAATAATGGATTGTTATTGAAGTCTAATAAAAAATAAATACTATGTAGTAGATCATAACTGCCATCACAACATGAGTTAAAGTCAATTTCTGCAGAAAACCAGTTCCACATTCTGAATGGTGTCATTTTCAGTGTGCACGAAACAGCAGCCTTCAAGGAGACTAGTCATATAGTGAAGAATTTCCTTCATTTGTGCTGGGAGCATTTGCGCATGGAGGCCGCGCTACAGTTCACACTGGCTTTTTGTTGTAGGCTCATTATGTGAAACTCATTCTTCAATGTCTGTTTTCTTGTACCACTGCCAGAACATGTCCATTGCCTAAGATAAGCCAAAAACCCCTTTGAGGAAGCCTCAGAAAAGCTGCTCAGGAACAGAGCTTCCAGTCACTGTTCGTCAGTGACTAGAACAACATAATGGAATATTAAAACATTTTCCTTTGAAGAAGATATATGGGGTTTAACCAACTTGAAGACAGTCAACTTGCCTATCATAAATATAATGTGATTTTAAACTGTATGTGTGGGGCTCATGCCTATTTTTGCACAACTGTGTTCAGCATCCTTAAACCCAGCTGGACAGCTGGAGGAGCAGATATCAGAGTTGTTCTGTGTGTAACTGCTGGTTGTGTTGATGGTAACTTCCTGTGTGTAATATAAGGTTGGATGGATCATAGTTGTCATGTTACAAAATTGCCGTTTCGGGGCTTTTAAATATATTTTTCACTTCTGTAGCCTTAGTGTTTGATTTCCCCTTTGGTCTGTTTGGAGCTATTTATCTGTTAGGGGTTGGCAAGTGCACAGTCTGTCTGGCTTATCTGTTAAGTGCTGTATCACTCAGTAAATGTTCACAATATTCGCATAAAAAAATCAATTAAAAACGTTAATTTACTTTGACACACTGATTCATTTTCTTACATTGATGCAGTTACATTTGCTACTCTGAAAAGCTTCTTTACTTATATTTAAATGTTTCCCAAGGTTTTTCCTCCACAGTACATAAAGAAGTTCCTTATGCAAATATTAGTTATATGGTCCATTAAGAGCTCAAAACTATATTAAAGAACTATTTTGCAGCTCTCTTATGAATTGTGTGTTTATCCCTTTTTCAGGCTGTGAGAACACTGGTCATGACAAGCATGCCCACCGAGTGAGTGCCTAAAACATTTCTGTGTGTCAAATATAAAATATATTTAGTTAATATGTGTGTTGTTGTTGTTTTTTTATTGACATGTTATATTCTGTTAACCTCTTGTAGGAAGCAGCACACAGTTGTTCAGGTGGTGAAAGCACTGGGTGGCTTTTCAATTGTTGACCGTGTCTGTGAGAACACAACTCATGTGGTGTCTGGGGGCCAACGGAGAACTCTCAATATTCTGTTGGGCATAGCTCGTGGCTGCTGGATCCTGTCTTTTGAATGGGTATAAAGCCATTACACCATACTAATATACACATAAGATGCAGTGGAATAATATCTTTACTGTTTATTTGTCCTTGTATACTGTAGATTCTCTGGTGTCTGGAGCAAAGGCAGTGGATTCCAGAAGAACCATATGAACTTTCAGACCACTTTCCTGCAGCACAGGTAAGTATTAGTAATATAACTGATCACTACACACCAAGGAGCAGTTCAGAGCTTCTTTCCAGATTTTTCTCTATACTGTTACCTTGTCCATACCTGAAGGTAAATTTGTTTGTGTTTTTATATAATACTCATGCAGTACACGAGCTTCTGGAGGAATAAAATTAGAGATGCAGGTTATATACTTCCTCTATACGTCCTCTAAAAACAGAAAGGTTTACCATAGATTACACATCAAAATATTTCACTCTCCATAAAGACACTTTAATTTGTTTTTATATTGTTCTGTCTTAACCTATTTTTCTACATATTACTCCTTTGTGACACTCTGAATGAAATAAAGGCTTGTAAAACGGAGTTGGGGGAAGTTAGATGGAAACCTGCTGCTTTTATTACAAGTCATTCAGTTTCAGTCTGCTTGTTTGTCCTGAAGCATCCTGTGTTAGATGTGAATGTCGCCTCTTCCTGAACTCGTCATTCACGAGTCTCTATCCTCTCCTGCCAGTGTGAGAGGAGTCACTGGGTCTTCATGCAGACAAATGTCAACACATTTCCTCTTGAAATTGTGTGATGACTTTTGTTGTGACAGACAAAGTACTTTTATGTTTCCATGGCCTTTTATCTTTGCTTCTCACTTATGGGTGCATCTGGCAGTTGCCAGGCCCCATGCTTGTTATTCAGTTCTGGTGGAGTTGTGGTGTTGCCCTGGGCTTGTGTTAGTGTCAGTGACCGAAACAGATTTCAGACGCACACTACTGTCACAAATTCATGCCTGTTCACTCACTTGTAATATCGTATTTAAAGCAAAATTGCGTGTCTGTTCACATACAGATACATGAACTCAGACAAACAAGTTTGGACATTTTACATATAACTGATTACTCTTCTAAGATTTCTGTCTTTTAATATCTTTGACTTAGACTACATTTATATTTGTTAAAGTGAATTAAAGTGAGCCAGGCGAGTAGATTGAGCTTTGTTTGGCATCTTTTGATTTTCTGTATGCCACCCAATGGCAAAGCACCGTGGATGAGAGGGATGGTAGAGTATAATGAGAGTATTTGAATAGGAAGGTTGAGTTGTTGCACTGACCTTTAACATACTATAATGCAGCTGTGTGTCACCCGCTAAAGCAGTGGTTCACAAACTATGTTCCTCCACACACTAAGCCTCAAGTGATATGTTCACTGTTAATCTTGATACTGTATATCTGTTAAGGGAGTGCTTAAAACATTTTATTTTATTTCATCCAAAAACTGTTTCTCAATTTATTTTATTGCAACATTTTCTGTATTAAAGTTGCAGCATAACTTTTCATATACAGGTTTTTTATATTGCTTCCCATTTAGCTAACAACAATACACTATACAACTACAATTTATTTATTCATTTTTTTTGGTATTTTGTGGTACACATGGCAAACGTGTGTGAAGAACTGGTGCTGGTTTCGTCAGACCATTCCTTACAGCATAGAATGAGTTGTGGAGAAGACAGGATGTTAAAGCTAATGTTTAAAATTAGGTATATTAGAGCAGGTAATCCATTACACTCCAACACCAGTGTTTTCTGGTAAAACAAAACTACCTTTCTTGTTGTTTGTTTCTTGTCATGGCTTTAAAAGAACATTATATAAATACAAATTCCACAAACATGACCATTATGGATGAGCATGTGGGAAGGTACTGCAGATTTATATTACATACATACAGTAATATCCTCTTAGTTTATGTGCAATGAAACTGTTAAGTAGCTTGAACTAGGAGGCAGAAGATCCATATCAAGTCTCTCTGTTTTGTATAACTATCTTAAATATCAATCTTAAAATCTACATATAAATTAAAAAATAAATGTACATACATTCTTTGTAGAAAAAAAATAAAATCATAACTCTTTCTATGGCATTTTTAATTTTTCCAGAACACGTGTGCTGGTTGTGTACTGTATCTGCATGTGGTACCATTTGTCTGTTTTTACAAAGCTTTAATTTAAACCATAGTGAAAAGGTTGCTTCAACTATATTAAAATAATTAAATAAATGAAATTAAGTAATGTCACGTTTTACTTCTACTGTCTGGTTGATACAGTTACTTAGGGCTATTTATACATACCACAGGCACAAGTATTTTTAGTAAAGATATTTGTCAGTGTCCTATATGTCAGTGCAACTTTTGTTTCTGCAAAGGTATGTAAAATATTTTCATGTTCTTTGGCTGCCTTGAGAAAGTTATTTTTGGCTTTATAGTTTGCTGCTGTTTTTCAGGCAGAGTTTCCTTCCCACTCTGTTCAATCTGAGATATATTCAAACGCGTGCCGTGAAGTCAGCTGGTCTGATCATCATTGTAGTGGAGTTCAGGGAGTAGCCAGAACCCTTCCAGTAGTACCATTTGATTCCGTTGAAGCGGTTTGAGTTTTGACCTTGTTGGTAATACACCCCATTCAAATTGGAAGGTCCACAGGCATCAAACCACCAACCTAAGGCATAAAAAAACATTGTAAGTGCACTGTATGTGATTCTGCGTAGATCTGTGACGGTGAATGAAATGGAAAGACAGTGTGGTGGGTTAAAATTTTGTCTCTAACTTTGACACCTCTTGTTTTTGGTATTTGGATTTATTTTTTACATTTTGTCAGGGAATTTATTAACATGCAGTGCGTAAACCATAATTGACACTTTATTGGTCTATCTGTCAGTGTCCTTTGTGTCAGTTCGCATTCACAATTGAAGGTTCGGGTGGAAGATCTATTCCTTTCAGAATAAACAGTAAAAGTTGAGCGCTCAGACAAAGCATTTTTCTATAATATCTATATCTACAATGTACAATAATTATATTTATATGATTAAGACAGCGCAACACTGCAACATCTTTGTTTCACTTTAAAAACCGCAACAAATGTGTTGTATTGAAAAGCATATTATCGACAGGTGGGGGCCTTTGGCTTCCATGTACACATTTACTACATTCTTATGTTTCTTCCTTCATTCATACAGGCAGCTTAATAATTGTCGTCTTTACATTGGTTCAGTGCCAGTCAGTAACAGTTTTATATAATGTGAATGAAGTCCCCTGTGAGAGACCTCTCATGGGAAAAAGGGATAGGGTTAGCATTTTCATGCTTTCATGCTGACTTGGCAGGCAGCGATACAAACTTCTGGCAACAGACTATATTTCAAGGGAGTAGAGAGGGACCTTTAAGCTGTGTTCCCAGGCTATTAATGTCAGCCATTGTAGGGACTGAATTCCCCAATGGGTTGATCAGTGATTAACTCTGAGCTAATTGTGCTCTTTGACCTGGCCACAAAAGTACAGGAGCCCTTAAGATGCCCTCTAAGATTTCTGGGGAAGTGCCAAAACTTGGGTGGGTGGGAATTCACTATACATGTGGCCTTCAACATGTGGTGTGATTATTTTATTCTTTTTGACAGGTAAGAGTTCAGGAGCACACATTGTTTACAAAAATATGTTGCTTACCTCCTGTTGTCAGTTGTGAACATTTGCAAACACATTTATCATTGTCTGCATCCTTGGTACTGAAATCACTTCCTGGCTGCCCGATGCTGCTTATTTTGCCTGCTGTTCCGCTGTAGCCCTTAAGGTGTATCCTGTAGAAGAGAAAAGGAAAAATGAAGGAAGGGGAGGAGGAAGTCACTGAGTGCAGTTCCTCAAACGGCAATGACCAACTCAAGTAGCGCATAGCTTTACTTTTTTTGTTTGGTTTTGAATTAAAGAATAGAATGTCATGTATTTGTCAGTCTCTGACATTTCTAATTTACCACGTGCCTCCATGATGTCACAATATGGTGACGCTATTAATTATTATAAAGTTATTAAAGCTATTTGTGTAGTTTCTCTGGAGGATTTGTCTAGAATAACTGAGGAAATGAACTCGGGACCAAAGGGGTCACAGTTAAATAGACATTAGACCTGGATAGAAATGTTCAGCTGGAGAACTTTAAGGTTTGATTGTTGACGTAAAAGAGTCATCCAGTCCATTCCTTGATTCAGGTTGGTAAAGCAAAATACTTCTGATTATTGCCAAAATTTAATGGTGGATATCCAAGACTGTTTATATTTTCTGCTTTTCAAATACTGGCCCTACTTTTTTGAGGATATATTGATTTCTGCAAGTAAATTGTGCAAAGGAGTTTCTATGATGTGTGCTTTTAAATTGTAGCATTTGTATTAAGAAGATAATTGTTCCTGTTCTGCTGTTTGCAGGCTATAAACACATATATGATACTGCCCAGAGGCTGTGTGTGTGCATGTTGGATTAAAACATAGAAGGAAGGAAGTGCTAGGTTTTAACAAGCAGAGCAATTCAAAATCAGCAATGCAGTATGTCAGTCAGCAGTGTGTCCATTAATGTGGCCATGTTTTTACTGTCCATTAAAATGTGTTGACAATAATATCAATAAACCTGATTATTACTTCCATTTGACTAAATGAACTTGTTTGGATTGCTTTTATTCCGTGGTGTGACTAATGTAACTGTTAATTACTTCATAATAGTTGCACGTCTTTGAATATTTAGGCTGCAGTTAGTTGCACTTCTTAACTGAACATTTGCAATCATTTTGGATGTTGAGTGCTGTAGACTTCAAACACACAGTTTTAAGACGGTGCTCATGGGCGTCTTCATCCTTAATAACTTGGGCTACATAAGCTCTAAATGGCTTAATTGGCTCAAAGGAAATATGTTAGTATTTAGTGATTGCCACCAAGCAATGTTTATTGTATTTTATTTTATTTGTTCAGTCTCTGTACTACATACCTGTAATTTTGTGCTTCTGTGTCTAGAGAAAACTGATCATACAGTGAGAATCCAGAGTTTCCTTCCCAGTCACTCAGCTGGATTCTTAGTTTGTAGGACTGCTGATTTGTCAGTCTGGAGACAAATTCATTCCCTAACCAGAATTCACCTGAAGCCTCTCCAAACCCCTGAAAAGACACAAATGTAATTAAACCTTGCTGAACTCCTGCAGTGGGGAGAATTATTATATTGCTTTTTCCAGTATCAAAACCACAGACATGCTCTGTTTACTTCTTGGCTATTGAACAGGTCTTTTTTGTAATGCTCAAAATACTTTCAACCATGTATCAAAACTCAACTTTGCTCGTTTACAGCCAGATAATAATAAGGAAGTATGCCAACTTTAATGGCCAAGGAGGTAGCATTAGTCATTTGCTCTGTTTTGACATAGCAGGTGGTGATCGCTTTGGGTGCTTGTAGTTTGTCCTGATGCTCTTTGAATCGCATGTGCAGCAATGCAGACGTGCCAGGCCCTGAAAACACTTTCAGTCAGTGGCCAAAACTAAATGTGGCCACTGTTTGGTGCATTTAGAAAGAAACTTGTACCTTAGATTATGCAGTATTTTTTTTTTTTGAGGAAAGATTTTTGTTTCCTGATCGCGTTCACCTTTTTGTATTCTTGCCACGTACGATGAAAGTCCACATGGCCATCAAAGCGTTTTTGTAGAACTGTCCAGCCACCTCCTTCTGTTTCCATGTCACAGAAAGCCTTTCAACACAATCAAAGTAGTTGTTGCAGTTATTGTTTTAGGTGTAATGCTTTGTAATGTCTTAATTTATGCATTTACAATTTGAAAATCCTTTAAGGTTGTTTAAAGCAAACGTCAGATTGTAGGGGGAGGGATACAGAATTGAAGTCCAGGGCTTGATTATTGAGTAGCTGTTGAGACAACTGAGTATCTAAGGAGATCACAGTTTAAGGCCAAACATGCACATCATTAATGAAAGTCTGAGCACGTTTTCATTTTACTGTTTGGCCCTCAAACAAAATACTGTTTACAGAGTGTTTACCGTGTTTTATTCACAAGGTTGTGCAAATGTGGGTAACAATACCTGTATTTAACCAGGGGTGCACGATTGTGTGCTCATATGCAGTGCTGAGTTAGAGTTAAACCGGTCTGAAACAAGTGAGCCTACATTACCTTAACCTCTGTTGTAGTGTTGGGTAATGTCAGAGTGTAGACTCCACTCTGGGTGTTTCCGGCCTTGTAGACAGCGGCACAGTCCATGAATGTTGTAGGAGTATCCTGCATCATGACAGTTTTAGCCTCTGTAGAAGAAATGAGCCTTGTTATTTTGACAGCACACTATTGTGAGGGATTAATGTCTTTATTTGATAATCTTCTGTTTTGTAAAAATATAAAGGGTCATATCGAGTTATTTATTCACTATGACTGCAGAAAAAAGACTCCTTTTTCAAATCAAGTATGCCACAAGGTTCAAGTTCTCCAAATCTGGATGCATTGGCTGAGCCTTTGCATCACTGTTGTATTGGTCTGTTAAGCTGTAGGTGGAAGGAGTTTGCCTTGCTTGCTTAAAAGAAAAAACATTCCACCTAACTGCACTCAGTAGACTACAGAAAGTTAATGGTCTGAAATATGGTTACGTAAATATTGATTTTAGATCTTGAGAATTGTTGAAATTTAATGACTGAACAGACTAAATGTAAAGTGACTGAAATTGCACATTTGCAAATGTGACTGACCTCGAACTGAGCCAGTAGAGATGCTTTGAATGAGGCTGTTCAAAGTGTCCAGCAGTTCCTGCTGCTGATGCTGTAGGACAGTGTTGTTGCTTGACACTTTAAGCACCTGCTGCTCCAGCTCGCCTATGATGGCAGTCTGACTCAGTATTAGACTCTGGAGCTGCTCCTTTTCTGCTTGAAATATCTTCAGCTCTGCCTTCCTCTGCTCCTCAATCTCCTCCACTTTTTTCTCTAGGAAGCTATTGAGAAGCAGCATTGTTTATGCATTGGCCCAAAGCTTTATTGTTATAGAGCCAAAAAATTTGCTGTGTGATTTTATTTCTTAACCTGTTTTTGTCGCTCAGCTTGTGGATTTCATTTGTCTGGACAATTAGCTGTTTTTCCAGTTTGTTGGTTGACAAGGAGTTCTCAAGAAGTTGGCGTTCAAGTCTGGTTGTGTGGTAAATTACCTAAAATAAAAGAAATGAAATAGTGTTAAGCTGTGACCAGACACCAGAAAGACTTGTTGTTTTCAAAAGACATCTAATAATCCAGTAAACTATAGCCAAAACATAGTGTCCAGTCAGCAGGTAATGTGGCTTTTTTATTGCATCAGTGGACTTTTTTGAGTGAACAAACAACCATTTGCAAAGAAATTGGAAAAATATGAGCGGAAATCTCTAAACAAATTCCAATACAGCAGGGATACCTGAACCAGGAAAGGTCTAAAAACCTGCGTATGTATCACAGACAGAGGTATTGAGCTAAACTCTGGGGTTGGGGACCTTGCCTCTGATTTCCCATTTTCGAGGAACTGAACTCAGCAAAAAGCAGGTTGTTTACATGGACCTCTCCATTGGATGTGTCTCCAATGGAGCTGTTGATGTCTTTGAACAGACGGATGTGTGATTGTGACAAACTGATAGACCGTTTCTGTGGGAATACGAGAGTGCTAATAACAGGAAATGCTGTACAGTTGGCTCACATAAGGTCATTGACGTGGAACAACAATAATAAACGCCGCCTGTTTTTCTCTCTGCTTTGTGACACTCTGAATGTACATAATTGAACGTGTAATACGTATCGCAGGCTAATGGATACCCACAGCAATTGTTCATAAATATGTTGTGTTTTTTATGTAGAGACATGTGAATTGTTTTGACTTCATTAACATTTTAGGATAAAATCTAAGTGCTACCTCACCTGAGCTTCCACATTGGTCAGTTTCTTTGTTTGCTCAGCAGTTTGACTCAGCAGGTTTGTTCCAATTTCAATCATCGTTGCTGTATGGTTGTGCACAGCAGTCTGTTGAATCTGGACCATGTCCTGCTTCATGCCATCCTGTATGTAGTTCTCCAACTGTAGCACAGAAAACAGGCGGTTTGCTTCAAACAGTTATATTCAGTGTTACATTTTTTCGAGTATGGCTCCCATCTACCTTACAGCTTTGCCAGATTTAGATTTAAGTCCAATCATTCAGTTATTTCCTGCGTGGTGTTCCTGAGTGGCAATCAGGTCACACAACTCATAAACAGGATGGAAGTGTTGAGTGAGAAGTTACATCCTTCATGAAAGAAAACAGTGTCATTTAAATATCTTTGTCATCTACAGTAAGTTTGCTTAATCACTTCTAATATTTACTCATCTGTCAGTAATGGAAACGAACACAAAAACAAACAATGTATTTCTATTTCTTTTAACTCAATTACAACAATTAGCTGATTGTGTTTGTCTTCCTTTCTGTGTGTCCAGTTTGTTTGTGTTCTTGGATACACACAGAGGATTGTGGAAGGTTGTCATTTGAATTGTTAGCAGGATGTCCCACTGATTCTCAGTGATCTAATCAGATGTTTACTCCATGTGCCTCAAAGGGAAGGTGGAGTAAACATCGGACAACGTGATTGTCTGTAAGGGATGACTGTGATTCCTGATTCGCATGAGAGCGTGACAACAAATTGTTTTACTCTGTTGTCACATATGAAGGGCCATTTTCAAAGGAAACTGATTTGAGACAGGTAAATCACATTTGGAGGTTGTCTCCTCTAAACCCATGTATTTAGAACGTGTTCTGAACAAACATGAAGACAGGTACATAACAAACTACGCGATCTTAACTGTACTGAGATACTGTATCGGAGCCATTTTAGCTTTCACGTGGCCATACGAAGCCCCAGTTTACTTGTCAGTTAGTTGATACGTCAATTTATTTCAGGGAATTTAAGTGTATAGTATAGCATATTAATTTAAACTTTTCTACATTTTTTTTTATATACCTGCACAGTCCTATTCATGGTCAATAGGTGGGAACATTCTGCCTAATACTCTATAATCTATAAATAATAATAAATTGCAAATAATATAACCAAACATAATATTTATGTTAAAATTAAATTACTTGTACATTGAATTGTGCCCTAAAAGTGTCAATAAGTGTGCTAATAAGGGTTTTGTTACCGTCCCCTTCAGGTTAACTCTCTCGTTTGGTCTTTTGATGATAATGGTGGAGAATGTCATTTAACATGCTGGTCTACATTTTCCCCAAAGAACTTTAACTGGCTTGTGATTCAGACACGTAGGGGCCGAATCATATAATTCACAGAATTATAAACTCATCCAGCCATTTCATTTATAATTTCTAAAGTTGAATAATGGTTCACCTCAATTTACAGGTTGCTGGAATGACATTTATTCTGGTTAACTAAGATTGCATTGGCCTCGACATACTTGACCACTGGCAAATTATCTTTGTGCAGTACAGGAAGCTGGTATGGTAATTGAGAATTTATATATATTTAAGAATGTGCACTCTACTTTAGGTTTGTGAGGCTTAATGAGAACTGTAAATATTTACTAATTAGAAAAAGTAAGAAATCAGCTCAGTCAGTCAAATAATCAGCCTTCTCACCTTAGCTGTGACTTCTCACATATTTATCTTCCCATGTGCAAATGCATTTGGCAAAGTCATATTTAGCTTGAGCTGCTGGACCCTATAAAATGTTCACAATGGTCTGAATGGATTATTTCTGAGGCGGCAGCTTTTCTCCATGTAAGCGTAGTCACTAAGTGTCTACATAGTGAAAAACATCAAAGGTGAGGCCTCTGTGGTACAAATCAGAGTTTGTTTTATGTTACAACATGGGTATTGTGTGGTCGAGCTGTGAGGTGTTCTTGTCTTTCCTGGCCCGTCTTGTACAGGTCACTGTGAAGAGCGGGAGCTACAAAAGCAGCAGTTCACTTCTTTCACTCACAAATGTGAGTGAAAGGTTCAGCAATCTGAAAAAAGTATGCGGCCCTCGTGTGAACACCTGTGTCGAGTCTTTGTCGGTTGTCAGACCCATTATATCCTCTTGTTCCTTTCTGTCTTTGTTTTGCTGATTCAAAATTTCTGAATGTGTTGGCCTTTCGTTTGTAAGGCTTTGACATAATTATACATTTAGACTGAATTGTTCCTGTTATTCTAAACCTTTGCTTGAATATTTGAGAGTCAGAAGGAGACACACTTCTTTTCGTTCTGGATTTTAAAACTTGCCTGTTTCACCTGAACTTCGTTTTGTTTCTACATAGAAATCTGAGAAAGTCGAGTCGTTTATCCAAGTTACTTGTATGATCTGTTTTAGACAAATTGCGTACAAATGAGAATCCGGTGCTGGTATTGCACACGCTTACATTTTGTCCTCTTACAAATCCGAAGCGTCTGTCAGAAATCAAAGTAAACGTCATTGTTTTTGCATGTTGTTGTTTTTGTATTACACTAAACGCACTATATTATAAATTAAACACATTTAACAATTGCTTTATCGATGTGACGTTACAGATATGACACAACGTTACCTTAAGCAGCCACTGTGTGTTGTTTTCCATGTTGATCTCCAGTTGTTCCAGCCTCTGGGCCGACTCGTCGTTGTCCATAGGTCCATCCTTTTGAACTGGATAATTGTAGCTGTTGCTCTGTGTGCGGCAGTTTTCCTGCTCAGGCAGAAGAAAGGTGTAGCTACATGGCCCATTTTGAATCTGATATTGCCTCTTGCCAGTAGCACTATATCTTGTCCCTAGGCAGAGGAAGCAACTCAAAACTAGTATGTTCGCATTCAGCACCTTCATTGTGGACCTTAAATGTAAACTTTACAATTACAACTTGGTGGATTTTCAGGTTTTTCAGTAATCTCCTCTCGTGTCTTTCCCCAACAGCATCCAAGTGTAAACAATCCTCTTGAGGTTCTGCAGGTTCCTTTTATTACCTCTCAGTGGTAGGAGGAGAAAAAGCCATCAGGAATTAGAAGGACTGTGTCATTCCCTTAGGTCACTGGTGCCAGACTGCATGTGCTTGCCTTTCATCAAGCCCCCAACCACTTGTTTGAGCTGCCCATGGCCCCTCTGATTAGCTAACTCTGTTTAAGCCACTCCCCTCTGTGGCCAGGCAGTGTGACGAGCAGTGAAGTGGAGATTCTTTTCAGTACACGCAACAACACAAACGAGCCGATGCACAAAACTACACATCTTCCACTATATCCTTCCACAATACCCACGTGTTTTTTCTGCTGCTCAGGATGCAGCTGTCTAGCTTCAGGACACTCTGATAGTAGCTGAGTCCATCCCATTCATTGAAAAATATTTCCCGGGATATGACAAACACACTTGCACCTTTGAGTATGTGATTCATAAGAAAGGAAGGTAGTTTCCTACTTTGTTTTTATAGCATACTAAATGTATATTACAAGCTACATTTACTGAAAGCAACATTTTATACCATTTTATTGGATTTGCTTCAGTAATATAATTGGTTGTTCAAATTCTAGTTTTCTTTACAGGGCTTAACTTAGCATCACCACATTTTATTGTCCGTTGTATTTCATTTTGTGACGGGAAAGCCTTAAATATTTGCCCTCTACAGTAGAAAGTAACTGAATGGCAGGAAGTAGACTGATGTAATAGTTACTGTATATAGGAAATGCAACGTATTTAAGGCACATTACTAAAGAGGAAGGACTTGTCATCAATCCAAAACTACTGATTTTTCAGGTGTTCAGACTGTATCAGTCACTGTATTCACCAGCAAGAGACATAAACAGTGTTACAGTTTCCACTGGCCATTCATTTATTCAGTTTATCACCAAATCACATCCTCTCTGTGCCACATATCAGGCAGTTTTCTCATGCTGTGACCAAATAGTGTGATGCCTGCTGAACTGTAAGGTCATCTAGGGCTGTATTTCATTGTCCAGAGCTCTTTGGCGTAATTTATTGAGACTTTGTGTTGGTATTGAGCTGTACATGCTGCTTGAAAGAGTCACTGTGCACAGCAAGAAAAATGCACATACAATGTTGTGGCTGTATGGGTATTGATTTGGTTGTCAAAGTAAGTAGAGGTGTTTATTCTGTGTGAACAGTAAATAGATGGTGGCCCAATAAAATGCAGTTTATCTCTTGTTTATCAGACAAAGCTTGTTATCTTTGACATTTGTGAGACTCGTCCTCTAGAGATCTGAAAAACTTTGAGTTGCACCATACTGTAGATGTGAGTCATGCATCTTTGTAACAGTGTGCAGCATTTTACGGTTTATACCTACCTAGTCCAACCTAAAGATTGATGCACCACAGGTAATGTCTGGGTAATCTAATTGACAGTTTGCGTTCACAAATGCTGCAAAGATTGACAGAATGACACTAATCCTCTAAGTTTTTAGTTTCGTTTGGTAGTGTCTCTTTTATATATATATTGCCCTTTTGTGTTGGACTGAAGTTTTAGCTTCTGGGTGTTTCTCATAACAGACACAGTTTTCAATCATTCTTTTTAAACCGCACCATGTGGGTTAATCTTAACCTGTCCCTCTGCTGACAAGTCTAAGTGAAACCTGCGTGAACATTGACAAAAGACTAAAGTCTGAAAGCGTATTTCCTGGCATTCAACACAGAAAAGAGCCGATTGGTTTCCTTCAGTTTTACAAGTGACCCCTGCTGGATACAGAGCAGGCCTGTAGTTCGAGTGTAGAATGTCACTCAACAAGCATTAGTAACATGTTCTGAGCTGACAATCCTGTATGAACAATGTAGTCTGCTTAATTGCAACCAAGCGTGTGAGAGGGCTCCACAGCTCGCCTCTGTGGCACCTAGAGCTTAACTGTAACTTAAAATTGCGTCAACTAAATTACCGCTAGAGTGTTTACCTATGCCGGCAAAAGTTCTCTTTTAATTAGGATTTGTGTTTCGCTCGTGGTTCTCAGGGCTCTGTTTTTGTGTGCCTGGTTGTTGAAGCTTCTGCTCTGTCACTCCAGCCACCTTCAGGTCAGTCTGAGAACTGAATCTGAAGTTAAGTTCTTCAGGATTAAAGTGCATACTTCATAGTAAAATCTATCGTGAAGCAGCCAAATGGAGTTCGGCCTTCATTTACTTGTATTATTTAGAGTTGAAAATAGATTAAAGATTTAAAGGTAAAAAAGGTTCTTGATCATTCTGTAAATAATTCTACCCTGTAACACTACACATTTCTTCAGTAGCTGGAAACACCTGCATAATTTGAACTGTTTCTGATTTAGTAAGATGTTGATGTAATTTTTGGTTAGAGAAAAGATTTTACCTACTTTTCAACATACTTGCTGTATTTACACTTTCCCGAAATGTCAACCTAAACCTTAAACATTTTTGGAACTGCAAGGCTTATCAGGTTTATTTAGATCTTTAGTCCTTGAACAGAAACTCAACAGGATCTACGTGTGTGTCCCGCTGAACCTCTCTGAAAACAGTTTGTTTGGTATTTAAGTCTCAGCCTCTTCTCTCAGATCTGTCGTCTCCAGAGGCATTTGTCTGCTGGGGAACACCAACAAGACCTGTTCCAGGACCAGCCAGCCATCTTTGTGTCCCGGCACTCCCAGCCACCCACTGAGAGTCTGGTGGAGCTGATCGAGCTCTGTGGAGGAACGGTCTGCAAAACTGTGCGGCAGGCAGGTATCTGCATAGGAAAGTACAATGGCAGGAGGCCAGAGGGAAACCGGATCCTGTCTGAGCAGTGGGTGCTGGGTAAGATACATTCTGCTGACCCCTGTATAAAATGTTAAATTCTGTTGTCATATGACTGATTGTTGATGTTTTGTGACTTTATTTCAGATAGTATCACACGTTTAAAGAAGCTGCCATATGATAACTACGACTTGGAGGGAAACTGTTGAATCCTTTTATTCTTGTGAAGTTTAGTTTTACTCATTTTGTGCTGGTCACTTTCAACCTTACAGTGTTCTCTGTATCTGTGTGTTCAGAGGGTTTTCATAAAAGACTTTTAGGTCGTATTACCTTGGAAACACATTTTGAGGAACCCCGTGGCAAGACAAACACAGACCAATCTACTTTGCGTTGCTTAAATAAAGAGACATAATGTACTACTTGAAGAAAGATCTCTACCCATGGCAGCACTGGCCATTACAGATTAAAAGTGAGTGCTTGTGTGATAAAACATGATTTCATCTTCACACATAAACTCGGAAAGTGTCTGCTGTCTAAATATTCTCCAGGTCTCTTTCTTACTGTCCTATTGTTAGTACATCAAACTCGCTATGAACCTCTGTTGATGAATGTTTAGATAAGTAGTTAATACAAAGGTTATGCTCACCTAAATACACCTGACACAGCATTGAAAAACAGTGTTGCAGTTACTAGTGAATAGTGAAAATGCATTTTGAATAAGTTTTTGTTACTTCTGTACAAACCTGAGATGTTCCACTTTCATTTGAATTTCTACCTCTACCTTTCTTCATCTATTTCTGTTTACATGTTCTCATCTGTACAGTTTTTCACTGTGAAACATGAGAAACTGGTTTGACTTAATGTGAATCCTTTATTATTTGCTTTTTTATTTTTTAGTAGCAACCACTACTGCCTAACATGGTTTCTGCCACACAAGGAACCAGATTATTTCATTTATGCTAGTGTGATTTCAAAAGTACTTGCAGTCACTTAAACATTGTAATGAAGATAATATATTGTATCATTATACAATCTTTGGTGATCTCATTGTCAATAAAAACATTTTTAAACCAATTATTTGTCATTTTAAAAATTCAAAGGACTTGGTGTAAAAGCGAATAATGAATGTAGTAAATCTGTTTAAAAGGATACAACGCAATGGAGTGATGAGTTATCTGTTGAAAGTGTTGAGTACAAATGAGCAAACTAATGTGTCACTTGATGTTCACACTTGTCAGTTGTATTGAAGCATCTGAGAAGGGAAGCTGACTTCTTCTTTCTTAGCAAGTCATTACTGATGCTTTAAATGTTTGAGTTGAATACTATAACTAATACTGGGCCTCACCCTGTTACCGCCCTAAACGTTTACAGTTGACGTTGTAAGTGCTCTAAAATAGGCAAAGCAAACTTAACTTGTTTCTCTGAATTGTTGCAAATGTGTCTGTAGTGACACTGACATCGAAGACACTGTGTTTTTAAAAAGTCTACTATAATGGGTCATTTCAAGGCCTGTCGATCTGAACTACGAGGTGGAAGCGCAAATAAAGTCGGTATGATCCTTTAACGTCGAGGCGCACGGCGTTTGTTTCGCAGTCTGTCCCATTGGTTGGCTGCATTCCACACTCGACCAATCAGCTTCGCCGATGTTGCGGGGCGTCATTACGTGGTGTGAGGCGTGTGTGTGACATTTGCTGCAAGGAGCTAGTTAAAGAACAGCCATCTGGACGAAGATGCTGAAGTACGGAAGGAAATAGATGATATTTGGTCTTGAAGTGACTGAGCAGACATTTTGAAGAGACTTTGCTGTTGTACTCGCGTTGCGGGAGATAGTTTATGTTAAATGCGGGGTTAGGTAAAACTTCCTGGCTTGCTAAACACGCCTCGTAGTAAAGTGTCTCTTACTCTAACTTGTGTAGTAACGTTACGAAGTTCGGGTGAATGTTTAGGTTGTTCTGCGATGCTCGTACTAACAACATGAACTCGGTCAACCAGCTTTTTGTGTTGCTTTACGTTAGCTCTTGACTGGACTTCGCTAGCTTCTTTTTGCGCACAAGGTTAAATTTAGCTTTAGCCGGATAGCACCTCATTCCTCTCCTCCTGCTGCAGCTTTCTCACTTTCTTATGCTGACTGGTCAGGACAGGTGTGCTGAAAGTGGGCCAGGTGTGATGTGGGATAGATAGGACGTCCTGTGTGTAACTTAGTCTTAGTGCCCGTAGAGTTAGTCCGACCGTCTACTTCAGGGATTTTAGTCAGTTTAGTGAGGCCAGAGGTGCGATCATGCTGCTCTCCTTGGTTGTACATACATACTCGCTGCGGTACTGGTTTCCAGCCACCATCATGCTGGGGACCGCCCCAGCGTATCTGCTGTCATGGGGGGCTTGGCGCCTACTTTCAACAGTTTTACCTGCGAGACTGTATCACAAGTTGGACGACCGGCTGTACAACGTCTACCAGAGTATGGTCCTCTTCTTCTTTGAGAATTACACGGGAGTTGAGGTGAGTGAGGCCGCTTTCAGAAACCCTCACGGGTAAAGCGTGGACTCGTGTTGGTAGTGAGGCCAGTGTCTGTGCAGTTGTGCTTATTAAAATTGAGGACTTGTATCATCATGACATTGGGTCTCAGCAAATGAATCAACTTCAGGCTTTAAAATTTGAATTGAGAAGGAAGCCAGTCGAGGTTGGTCAACAGAATCCTAACAAACTAGATGTGCTGAAAGAGAGGCTGCATTCCTTCAGCCGTGCCCTGCCACTCCTTGTACCGTCGGTCTTACTATGTTGAGGTGTGCAATGCAACAATGGTGGTGCTGCTGTAACCTTAGGCCCCAATAAGGCTGTTTGTGTCAAACTGCGGTGTCCTGCCAACAGGAAGCTGAAGTAGAGTAGATTCGAAAGGCTTCAAATAAATCCTCTTGGGTTTATTGAAAAGCTGCAGCTTTAGTTGTTGACAAAGTCTTAATTAACTGAAAACACATTCATTTTGTATGTATAAAAATAGTCTTGAAGTAATTTTTCTTAACTAATAACTGACAAGGACACATTTGATAGAAACTTTTACTTTTTTTTTTTTTGCAGATCATTATTTATGGAGATATACCAAAGAACAAAGAGAGTGTTGTCTACCTGTCTAATCATCAATGTACAGGTAATACATTTGATTGAAAATGCAGTTCACTGTGATGCAAACATTTTAATTATCTAATGCTAATTTTCCTTTTAATAGTTGACTGGATAATTGCTGACATGCTGGCCACCAGACAGAGTGCACTTGGTCATGTCAGATATGTCCTTAAGGATGGACTTAAGTGGCTGCCACTTTATGGATGGTATTTCTCTCAGGTAATGCAACTATGTGAGTATTTGAATGTCATTCTGTCAATCACAAATGTAAAGATGTTAATTAAACATGCGTCACGTCCTTCACTTTGATTTTGATCAAATTTCTCTTCCAGCATGGAGGAATCTATGTGAAGCGAAGTGCAAAGTTCAATGAAAGGGCGATGAAGAAGAAGCTCGTCAGTCAGACTCAGTATGGAGCACCAGTAAGTACGCTTTAGAAATGTTAATTGGCCTCTACGCATGTTTCTTCCATGAAAGAGACACACTAGTTGTAGTCATGTGTTCTTTTGTCATTACCAGCTTCTGTTCAACTTTGTCACTTAACCAAAATTCTGTCCAGCGATACTAGTAGTAGTTATATTACAGAAAGTCGTTGTACTGTTTATAATCAGGAGCTTTCTTGGTCACTCTTTTACATTAAATGGTGGGAGATAAGTGCGTATGTGTTTTTCTCAAAAAAGGTCAAGGAGGTTTTCTCCCAAAGGTGCACTTTAAAAGTTCGACCATAATCATTCTAATAATTAGAAGCATTTCTTTCAAGCATTTAATGTTCATAAAAATGTTTTAGATTCTCTCTATTTGCTCAGTATTTACAGTAAGAGCTAAAATATGTTTTTGGCCAGTGAACCAGTAGTTTAACCGCATGTTTTTCTCCCCACAGATGTATCTTGTCATCTTCCCTGAAGGAACTCGTTATAATCCAGAGCTGAAAAATGTGATTGATTCCAGCCAAGCTTTTGCTACGAAAGAAGGTAGTGTCATGATAGCAGCCATTTACTGCTGTACTGCTGCATACTGATTCAACACAACTTGAGTCAGTCTGTAAAACAGCTGACTGTGGTTGTCACCCTTGCAAGATACTATTTGTGGTACAGTTTTAAACTACACTTCCTGATCATCATTGGTCAAAGTAACACTTTTATCAAAGAAAAAGGCAGAAGCAGTAACATTTCAGATGTGGATGTTTTTGCCACTAATCAGTTCACTAACAGTTTCACTGATCACACCTTGTTTCTGCCTCTTTTGTCGAATTGTATTAATTGAAATTCCTTAAAGATAAAACTGCGGAATTAATTTGAATAGCTTATTAGATTATGGTACCAGGATTTGGCTGAATTTAAAGAATAAGCAGCCTTAGGGCTGTTTGATCAAGGAGTGTTCTGTGCTTACTTGCGCTGTTTAAGACTCTTTTTAAAGAGGCGTCTCTTTTTGGTTCTATTGGTCATAAAATTAACTGATTAACTGGTGCTTTTTGACTATTATGTTTATATCAAAATCATATTTCACAGTTGAGCGCATTTGTTAGTATCATTATGATTTTACTGTGCTGTGTTTAGGTCATCTTACAAACTGCATCCGATCAGCAGGGATTAATCATACCTCTGGGCCGCAGTTCTGAATATTACCTTTCCCCATTAATCCAGATAAATCGCTCTGGAGAGCCAACACGTGCACATGACATTATCTGCTATTAGCGAGGTATTAACGAGCCGAGGATGAGAAACCATGCGCTCTAACAGAGCCCACACACTGTAGGCTGATAGGACATGTGCTGCATGGTCACACTGTTCATAAAACAAACTCAGACTTTCGTTATGTTCCTAAAAACAGGATTGGCGGTTCTCAAGCACACGCTTACACCCAGGATGAAAGCAGCTCACATAGCCATCGAGTCCATGAAGGGCCACCTGGATGCTGTCTATGACATCACAGTGGCCTATGAGGGAACGTTGGACGCCTCGGGTCAAAGAAGAGCGGCGCCGTCGATGCCAGGTGAGCAGGTTTTTCCTGAAAAAGCCATTACTTAACTTGGTTTTGCAGTACATGTGTTTGGGTATTTGACCTTATTTGGTGAATCTATTGATCTTTGTGTACAACTCTAGTTGTGCACACATTTTTCCAGTGGATTTTAGCCACCCATAAACACAGCACATCTGTGGGATGGTTTGCTGATATATCTGTTTGGCATAAGTCCTTCAAGAAAAATAGCATTTCAATGGCAGATACTATGCACAGTCACATGTTCTGTCTTTCCCTAGTCCTAGAAGTGTTGTAGCATATAAATATATTTCAGCCCCTCCCCTCCTCCTAATTACATAGGAAACATCTACAATATAATCCGTTGTGTCGCCCTCTAAACAGCGTGATTATATTTGGGATTTTTTTTGTTTTTTCAGTTGTTCAACCAGCTCGGTTTGAATTTTAAAAAATCCCGCTTTCGTCAGAAATAAACAGTGAGATTCTAGCAAACAGCCAAGAGGGGACAAAAAGCGTCACGCACTTCTTGGTCTCATGTGGCGAAGGTGACTTTAGCAATTTCACAAATAAGTAGAAGTGACTCGAGGCTGCGTTCGCACTGCAGCTGTTACTGATCTTTCTGTTTGTGGCAGATGTTTCTCACAAACTTGAACAAGTTCGAATCGTCTCGGTTCGTTGTTTTCAGACCTTGACGTGTTGCACTTACACATTAAACCCGTCAATGCACAATTTGTACCAGTTGCAGTAATAAATTTAATACTGACTCTGGGAAATTAGGTTGAAGTTAATTTAATCCTTAACTAAGAAATGAAAAAAGAAAGCTTCTATAAATAAAGTTATATAAAAACTGTATAACAATGACATCTCCTTGGCCTCCATTGTACTTGCAGTGTTCTGACTCAGTTGTTTCACTTTGGAACAAGTGGAATATTAGTTGAACATTTAAGCTATTTGTATTCGCATAACGCTTGTCAGCCTGTTTTCTATCAGCCAGAAGAAAAATTAACAATTTGCTTAGTGGGAGTTTGTTTTTTGTTTTTTTTACACAGCTCTTGATAAACACATCTAGTAACAATAACAATGTGTCACTTACATGTTGATGACTAAACTGTGAACTGCAGATGATTTACTCGCATGTAACTGACACAAACGCTCTGTTTAACACGTCCAACAAGCCTGAGCTGTTGCTAGAGGTGGTCGAACGGGTCGGCTTGGATCCACAAACATCCTCTTACAGGTTTTCAGATAAGTTGCATCGGCTTTTTACTTCAATTAATTTTTACATTCCAAGTGGTGTAATTATTCTTTGGGAAATTTAATTTACCCACATCACCTGAAAGTGCAGCCAAGGCAGATATCAAATATGATTCACTATTTAACTATAATTCATGCAGCCTCAGGCTTCTACTATAATTGAATTCCTCAGATTTTCTCTGTAGAGTTTCAAGCAGGTTCTTATTTTGCATTAAGTACTTTCAGTTTGTGTGTGTGTGTGTTCAGTGGTGTGTACTAATACTAGTGATCCAGCTTCATTGTTCAGCCAACAAACTTTTGGTTGGACGGACACGGTAACGTATACGCAGGGCAATAGAAGATCTACCGGACACGCATCTCACATCAACATAGGGTCTCTCTGCACCTCTTTCAGCAGATATTACAGATTTCTTGTCTCGGGTCATCAGACTCACTACATTTTGGCAAAGGACCATTTGTTGCTGCATGGCACGGACTTGACTTCCTCCTTCCATCCCACGTTTTTGTTTTTAACATGTATTTTGGAACATTGCTTTGCTCAAACACCTGCAGTGGAAACTCGGCTCAGTTTTAGTGGGTTCACTGAGTTTTCGCCGTTTGTCACACTGGCACATATTTAGCGCAGAGAGCAGCACCGGCTTCTGCACTGGTGAAGCAATCGTTCGCTGCTGAGTTCGATCAGGTTTCCTCTTCTGGCGAAAGAGCCAGGTTTCCTGATAATATTGCATGTTGTGGAAACAGGAAGTTGAAAGTCGCTAGGGATACACGTGTAGCCTTGAGGGTTCACGCTTGCTTACATGTATGTCTGATTTCAGACACTTCGGCTTTCCCATTAACACTAATGGGGTAATTTGGCCTCAGACTTAAAACTTGAACATTTTAAAACGTATGATCGTGAAGCTTCATCTATTTATTTATTTTTGTTGTTTTTAAACTTGACTGTACCTCATTTGAGGGTTTCTGGCATCATGGCGCCAGTCAGCCCGCCTTCAGTATGGGTCCCTACCTTACGTGCCATTTTGCTTGAACGGCCTTTCCTGTTTGTGTTTAGTCTCTTTCTCTTTTTTTTGTGTGTTTGACAGAATTCCTGTGCAAAGAATGTCCTCGTGTCCACATACACTTCAGCCGTGTGGATATAAAGGAAATTCCTCCAGAGTCAGTGTTTTTCCGCAGGTGGCTGCACGAGCGGTTCGAAATCAAGGACCGGTAAGTCTGTGTGTGGGTGGAACAATTAGTCATGTTAAAATTGCAGAATGTGTTGTTGGTTCTTGAACTGGCTGGTGAGGACAATAACAACAACAACGGGCTGTTTAACAGAACTAGTTAAACTGTGTCGTAGTGAATCGAAACTGTTTTTGTCAATGAGTATTAGTTTAATCTCACTTCAGCTTCTTCAGTCCCTGTGGTTTTGTCAGACTTGTGAATTCCTAACAGGCCGATCTGTCTTTTTCAAGGCTGCTGACAGAGTTCTACGAGTCAGAGGATGCAGACAAAAAACACAGGTTCCCTGGGGAAGGCAGAGTGTCTCCGCTGAACCTCTCGAAAACCCTCCCGTCCTTGATTATCTTGGGAGGGCTGACGCTACCTTTACTGCTGACAGAGAATGGCAGGAAACTGTACGTGAGAACCTGGGTGTGTGGCACACTCCTGGGCTGGCTGTGGGTAAATGTTTCCCCTTAATGAACGAGGCGGGGGCTGCCACGACGAGACGCACAAAAGACATGGGGAGGCTGTGCCGTCCTGTATCCCAACACAGCAGGCGTTCCAGATGCAGAGCAGTATCTGATAAGAGGCTCAGAGGTTTATCCCACATGTCTGACTCACTGTTGACCTTGACCTGAAAGCTGAATAGGAATACAGTGAAATTTTATCCTGTTTGTGTTGTTTCCGCATTATTTGGATTTGCAGCCTGACACAATGAGAAAACATGAATGGATTTGTTAAAGTATGGGGTTTCCTAAAATAAAAAAGACATTCATCTCCATTATTAAATAAAATATATGCATACTTATCTAAATTATTTTCCCGTTTCATCACATTTAGCCAGATTAGCTTCTTCTTGCATTCACTCTTGCATCGCAGCCTGGCCAGTTCTTTAAAACTCCATTTATTTAGAGTGAAATTTAATGTTCATGTCAATCATGTTTAATGATTTACCATATGTAAGTGACACAGAACATGTGGCTATTGATGAAAGGTCATTAAGTATTAAGTGCACTGACTAATTCATGTCAGTTGTAATGTTGCACTTATGCCAATGTAATGTTTTAATGCCAAGTCTCATGAGTTGTCATGACGATTATGCACTTTGCTCATTTAAAGCAATGTTTTTACACTGGGTTCAGAATAAACGGGATGAAGCCTCTCATGGACACGACACCAGCTGCATTGTTCAATATGAATATTCAGATACTTTATTTTATATTGATGACATATTTTCATTTATGCATCAAAGGGTAGCCTTTAAATTTCTAACAACTTTACTATTTTTTTAGATGCACTGCATCATATGTTTTTGAGCAGAGCCTTTGCCTCCTATGGAAGAATATATGAAAAGAATCAATGTCCCACCAGTGTAAAATGTGGTTTAAACCTGGAGATGATGGTCGTTGCCAAAGCCAACTGTGTTGTCCGTGGTCTTCTACCACTGTTTGTTTTAATACCAGCCCTGGAGACCGCAAAAGAAAATGAATGTGTGTTTTCTGTTGTTTGTGTTGTATGTTTGGCTTCTTTTAGCCTAAAAACATTGTTTTTAATAGTTTAATTACTGTTCCATAACTTCTGAATGTGTTGTTCATTTACAAAGTTACTCAGATAAAAGTATCTACCTTGCAAAAAGCTGACAAAGCTATGTTAACAGTGTATTACAGGTCCCTCTGCACTCAAAACCATTTGTATTAACTAACATCATTGTATTGTGATATGCACTGTATGTCCATGGTTTACTGTAATGAACGTTGCATTTTTTCACGAGTCACTTTACATACTTGGCCTCTCATCGTCATGTATTGTTAGCCTGGGATGTTTTCCTCACGTGGATCGAACAGTTCATGTCATTCTTCTGAAATCCACCTCGTCAGTCATTTTATAGGCGTTTTTACAAGCTCAGACTGTAAATCATCAGGAAACTAAGTAGACCGTATTTAAATGCCAACTGTTTTTGGAACCCTGTGCCTTCTCTTTGGAGGAGTTGGTCCTCGCGCTCTCACGGGGGGCCAGAGTGGCTCTCTTTCACCAGGTGACTGCATGGAGGCGCTTTGCTGCTCACTGCAGCGTGCAGTCACATTGTCTACAGTTCATTCAGTGGCTTATTTTGCTCTAAGAATGCTTTGATTTACACTTTTTAAAGACTATTATTAACTGATGGAACCTTTAATGTGTGCAAGTGATGACAACTTGGGGTGTCAGAGTGAAATAAAATGGGTTTTCTTTAGGGGAGTCATGTTTTCAGTCTGTTATGCTTCTGTCCTGAATTCAATTAAGAGCTTAGAACTAACCTTGATTAATCAGCCATACAAAATGAAAACAGATGCCCACAAATGAATCAGAATGAATCTAAATCATGAAACGGTATTAGTTGCATGAATAATCACCCTGTTCAGTCTGTGTTTAGTAGATGCATTTTGGGCAATAGATCCCACATTGAGTGTGTAGATTGGTCACAGTCTGCTTCGGTCTTTCTTTGCTGGAGAGGTTTTTGGGCTCTGTCTGGTTGCATGGTAGTTGTGAGTAAAGAGCCCTTTTCAAGTCCAGCCATAAATTCTAAACTGGCCTGGGTTCTGCTTTGGCCAGAACATTCATATGTTGAAACCTTTTTGTGTAACTTTGGCTTCATGCTGAGGTTTATTGCCAAAACCTCTCACGATTATAATCATGATCACTTGCATTGGCAAGGTCTCCATTAACCAATAGGCTGTGTTTTAATAATTATTACACTGATAATGCTACAGTTTTTTTTCTAGACCTTTCTATTAGATCCCATGGACACAACCTGTACACCTGGCACTTAGGCGTTAGCTTTAACTTAGGCGTTAAAATCAACACTACAAGTAAAGTTCATTCAATTTTTGATGACATATTTCACTACTCAACCATGTGTCCTGTATTGACATACAGAACCAAAGTCCAGAAAAAGACTTTTGTTTGCAGTTGTGCAAGGTGGTAAAATGTGAAGGTTAGAAAGTAGAAATATTCACTAGAAAGGGGAACAAGTTTAAAAGCAAAAAAAATGAAATGCTTAAGTTCAAATATCTCTTTGATGGAAAATGAATCAGAGTAAATGTATTTGTTATTTTTGTGATGAACAACCTACGTGTTATAGTGCATGTTTGATTAATGAATCATTCAGCTGAGAAATGTCTGAGCTTCATGGTAAACGGCTGAATTTCAACACCTCCATCACAGTCTTCACATAGTTTTCATCTGGCTGTGGCTTTCTCTTGCTTCCTGGCTTCAGGAACCTGCTGATGGCAGGAATCTGAATCATCCTACCCTGAAAGGCCTTGGGGGAAACAAAGCGGGTCATCGTAAAACGTAATAACATGGTTGTTCCTTTGTGCTGTACATCCTGCTTCATATAGTCCGTTTAAAGTGTTTTACCTTGACGTTTGGAAAGGCAGACAGCATTGCTGGAAACTTCTCCTCCAGCATCAGGGTGCTTTCAACAAGCAGCACATCTGCCAGACTTAGTTTACCTCCCACCAGGTAAATGGACCCACTCAGCGCCTGAGAGGTTTGTCAAGTACAGACAATATGTGGTGTAGTTAATGAAAACTATTATTTCTATTTATGGATTACTTTAGACTTCATCTAGACGTGGGTACCTTCTCAAACACAGGGAGGTAGCGCTCTTTTGCTTTACTTTGAATATTGTCCAGTTTTGGTTTCACATCTTCGCTGAATGGCAAAACCATGAACATTTCCATAAGATCCATCAGCCCCTCTGAGTACATGTCAATCCTGGAGAAAACGCAAGTCATGGTGACACATTCATCTACTACAGTAACATGACGTAGCAGCTATTTCCATCATTGCACTGTTTAAATAAAATGAGTCATACATAACACGGGCTTTGATATCTTTTCCATGCAGATTGTATTTCTCTGCTATATATCTCAAAATCGCCTTTGTCTGAATAAGTTTCATGCCGTCGATCTCCACCAAGGGAACCTGCTGGAACATGAGCGCTCCATCTGCAGAACAAACAGAGAACAATGCAGGGTGACTCTCCCAAAGGTAAAACATCGATTCACTGCTGTATCAGGACCCGGTTCTTGATAACCACCTGTTAGAACCCATGCAGCTTCTGATTAGGCAAACACACGTAATGGAGGTAATCAGCAGTGGGCAGATGTTGGAAAATAACCAGTGTAGTGGTTCAAGGACCAGTGTTGGCCCACCCTGCTGTACTGTATGAACTGTGTTCACAGGTTATGTTACTCCACCACCACAGTGATCGCTTATCTAAGATGATGCCACATCTAGGTTCAAGTTACAATGTATTCAATCAAATTGGTAAAAAAAAAAGAAGCACATTCGCAACAACTTACCATTAAGCAGTTTTTCGTACTGCTCACGAGTCGTCAGATAAACCTCATCAAACTAAAATCGAAAAGAAAATGTAATTACAGAAACAGATTTGTTTGTTTAAAAGCAGGCAGGTTTCAGCTGCTTTTTCTCGTTTTCTGTGTAAATTATTTTGTTGTTTTTTGACCCCAAACAGAGATGGCATGAACTAAAGTGCTCTAAACAGTTAGCAGTTCACTTTCAGCATGAGATAACACGAACGCTGTTATCGGTACTTTAATGAGTGAATCTTTTATAATAATCCAACTTTTGTCATTTGTTTCTATTAGAATCCTTTATTTTGAACTTTCCCACTTTATGCAGCAAAATATATCGCAGCCGAGGATGCGCATGCGTATTACGGTTTGTGGGCAGTAACACGGAAGTAGAGAAGAAGGTGGAAGGTAACGTTTGTAAGTGCTGCTGCGCACTTGTTTTGACTCAAGGTATGTGATAATATACACAATGGAGGCGCCAGTCTTGTATAATGATGATGTTTTAAGTGTAACGACTTCGCAGTGACGCAAATTAGCAGCGTGAATCCGCGCGTACATATTTAAACGCGTTCCTTCTGGGTCCATGTCTAATCACCGGAGAGCTCACAGCGCCACCTGTCGGTCTGCCAGCGACCTGCCCGTAGCCTCACTCGGTAATTGAGTTGTCCTGAAAGGTTTAACATGTTGGTAAAGTCTCGTTATTTTATATCCCGATACTGTTGTGTTGAACTATGTTGTACATGTTAACCCAACTTAAACGTGTAGTGTGAAACCTTTTTAAAGACGTTGCGAATAGAAATTTGCTCCTAAATGGTTGTAACGTCCCATGAAGACAGACTCGCACAGCAGCTGGAACAGTTGCTACCAGTGACGGAGGCTCATCTTTGTGACCAATCAGATCATTTCAGTGGTTTCTACTTGATCAACCAGCTCTGCCGCGTTTTTATTTATTGGCGCGTCATTTGATCGACTGTTATTTCAGGGGGTGTAGCACATGGGCATAAGGAAGAAGGAGATAGAAGACGCTGAGCGGTTTGGTAGCAGGCTCCATGTTGGTGCTAGGTCAGTGGTTATAGCTTGGGACAATACCGGATGCATATTAATGGTATCACATGGCTTTCAGCTTCTTCTTTTTCAATCTGAATATCCTCTCTTACTGTGTTTATGTTCAGATGGTTCAGATGGTTATCTGGTTGCCCTTTGTATGGACATAGGAGTGTTGCTCAACTTGCAGGACAGTGGATTATTGTGATCATGCCTGAGCTTGAAGCAAACAGTGCTTTTAATGTTGATGAGTTAAAGAAGAAGTACAGAATGAGAAATGTGAATTAAAAAAGGGAAAGGAATGTTATAAAAATTATTTTCCAAGCTGGTCATCTATCTCTTCTCTAGTAGCAGCTGCAGTGAGGTCATGGTCCATGTCTGCATTTCAGTAGCCATAACTCAGACACTGAGGCAAGACAGACCTCGCTACTGTACAGACTGACACCCAGGGTCATTGGATATAATATATCAGTTCAGCAGTTTCACATATACATTTAAATAAGTCCTGAGGCAGATAATTTAACCATGTGCTGCATGAAAGAAATACGCTTAATTCAGACAATGGTCGTTCTATAATCAATGAGACTGATTCCAAATTTCACTCTTGTTTCTTAACCTGAATTAAATTTTTTTAGCTGTAGAAAAGGATTTCCAACTGGCACAGGGTTTTCCGAACGTAGAACTGTTTTAAGTAAAAGTATTGATGTCTGTGACCTTAGCAGCTTTTTCTTGTCTATAGTTACTGAGCTGGTAAATGTAAGGATCTGCAATATTACTAATCCCAAACAGTTATGATGAAATATCACTTTTGAAAAATGTAGAATTAATTTTACAGCTGTCTCACACCCTGTACTGTATTTCTGTTTACAGCTTAATAATGGCAATAGACTGGATTGGGTTCGGCTATGCTGCAGCCATTGCCTTTGGAGGATTTATGGGATACAAGAAAAAAGGTTAAAACGCCAACTTGATTTGCACATGTTTTTATTGTTTAGAAGGACGACTCAACTACGTGATTGGTTTGTTAAATAATCACAGTTCTGTGTTTCTAATTTAGCCAGTGTGATGTCCCTGATGGCTGGCATTGTTTTTGGTGGTTTAGCTGCTTATGGTGCCTACAACATGTCTAATGACCCAAAGGACATCAAGTACTCACTGTGTGAGTGTGGTTCACCTCAGTATGCTAATGTACAGCAGGGAACAGGTTAAGATGTTCAGCCAGTGTGTCATGGTGCTTTCTGCCTCGCAGTGTCCTCAGGAGTCCTCACAGTCGTGATGGGAATGAGATACAAGAAATCTGGAAAGCTACTGCCTGCTGGCATTGTGACAGGGCTGAGGTCAGTGTCAAACTCACTCCATATGCAGTAAAGTTTATTGAAGAAAATGGAAAATTATTAACTTATGTTGCTATATACTGTGTCACACACTGGTTGTGTAATATTTTCTTCACCCCTTGTCTCCTTCGTACAGTTTGTTGATGGTGTTTCGGCTGCTGCTCCAGATCGTCGTGTGATGACAAAGACAACACTGACCAAACAGAGAGCTTTTTGTCTGATGCTGAGTGACCAAGCCTTGCTCTTAAAGAAACATAATTCCCTGTTAGCATATTCAAACAAGTCTTATGTTCTGTATGGTGAACTTTGTGACCAGAAGTCTTGCAGACATTGCCAGTGGGTGTGAACCTAATGCAGTAAATCCCTTTGGTGACCTTATGTAATTCAGACATTTCTGAACACGTGACCCCTTACGTTGTAAATCTCATGTTGTGAGGTTTATTTTCATGTAGTGCTATAAACACAGGTAGTTTACTCACATATACTGGCAGGATATAATTTCTTTATTTGCACTGTGGCTGCTATTGTATGTGATAGGTGCAGGTTTACTATATGCCCTAGTTAGTAGGATACCAGTTAGCACCACCTTGAGCTTTAGCTGTCCTACCTTTGACCCACAGCACAAACTACTACAATAAAATGAACACTACATATAAATATAACTCATTGGCTGTAAATTAACACTTAAGTTCATATACAAAAACTAAATAATTAATTTTAATAATAAGTCAATAATAATAACCCCAGTACTGCAAAACAGCCACTATTCCATATGAAATAAGAACTAAATATATTTTTTATTTGATTATAGATTGTATGTGTCCCCTATTGACATACAGGATCATCTCCCTTTTAGTTTGCAGACGGACAAGGTGGTAAAATATCGAGGTTAAAAGGTAGAAAATAATCGAATCGCTGAAAAAAAAAGTTTAAAAAATAAACAATTTTTTTGTACTTCACTGTTTACATGGAAAGATCTCTTTAATGGAAAATGAATTAGAGTAAATGTATTTTTTATTTTTGTGATAAGAGCAAAACTAAATAAAATGATGCACATTTTTAAATGAGGATTTTTTTTTCAGTGTAATTTATTAATTTAAAAAGCTTGCTTCAATATTTGTCTTGCAGAATTACTTATGTATTTTCTGATGGATACTAAATTATTCATCTTAACAAAAAACAAGAAATGTAGAAAACCTACGTGTTATAGTGCATGTTTGATTAATGAATCATTCAGCTGAGAAATGTCTGAGCTTCATGGTAAACGGCTGAATTTCAACACCTCCATCACAGTCTTCACATAGTTTTCATCTGGCTGTGGCTTTCTCTTGCTTCCTGGCTTCAGGAACCTGCTGATGGCAGGAATCTGAATCATCCTACCCTGAAAGGCCTTGGGGGAAACAAAGCGGGTCATCGTAAAACGTAATAACATGGTTGTTCCTTTGTGCTGTACATCCTGCTTCATATAGTCCGTTTAAAGTGTTTTACCTTGACGTTTGGAAAGGCAGACAGCATTGCTGGAAACTTCTCCTCCAGCATCAGGGTGCTTTCAACAAGCAGCACATCTGCCAGACTTAGTTTACCTCCCACCAGGTAAATGGACCCACTCAGCGCCTGAGAGGTTTGTCAAGTACAGACAATATGTGGTGTAGTTAATGAAAACTATTATTTCTATTTATGGATTACTTTAGACTTCATCTAGACGTGGGTACCTTCTCAAACACAGGGAGGTAGCGCTCTTTTGCTTTACTTTGAATATTGTCCAGTTTTGGTTTCACATCTTCGCTGAATGGCAAAACCATGAACATTTCCATAAGATCCATCAGCCCCTCTGAGTACATGTCAATCCTGGAGAAAACGCAAGTCATGGTGACACATTCATCTACTACAGTAACATGACGTAGCAGCTATTTCCATCATTGCACTGTTTAAATAAAATGAGTCATACATAACACGGGCTTTGATATCTTTTCCATGCAGATTGTATTTCTCTGCTATATATCTCAAAATCGCCTTTGTCTGAATAAGTTTCATGCCGTCGATCTCCACCAAGGGAACCTGCTGGAACATGAGCGCTCCATCTGCAGAACAAACAGAGAACAATGCAGGGTGACTCTCCCAAAGGTAAAACATCGATTCACTGCTGTATCAGGACCCGGTTCTTGATAACCACCTGTTAGAACCCATGCAGCTTCTGATTAGGCAAACACACGTAATGGAGGTAATCAGCAGTGGGCAGATGTTGGAAAATAACCAGTGTAGTGGTTCAAGGACCATTGTTGGCCCACCCTGCTGTACTGTATGAACTGTGTTCACAGGTTATGTTACTCCACCACCACAGTGATCGCTTATCTAAGATGATGCCACATCTAGGTTCAAGTTACAATGTATTCAATCAAATTGGTAAAAAAAAAAAAAAAAAAAAAGCACATTCGCAACAACTTACCATTAAGCAGTTTTTCGTACTGCTCACGAGTCGTCAGATAAACCTCATCAAACTAAAATCGAAAAGAAAATGTAATTACAGAGACAGATTTGTTTGTTTAAAAGCAGGCAGGTTTCAGACCGACTCCAACCTTCTCTTACCTCAACCTCTGCGACTGTCAGGAGCCAGCGGATTGACTCCATTTTCCCTCTTCCATTGAAATAGTGCAGCACAACTTTTCCAGCCATGACTCCTTAATTCAGACTATGCAACTAAATGAGCTGGTTCAGTAACTGAGATCGAACAATGAGGGGAAGTCTGCAAGAAATGACCAGTGACAGGTAACAGCAGAGTCCAAGTTATATAACACGGCAGTCAAGGTGGAGGGAAGCGCTAAATGCTGTGATTGGTTGGTTCTGGCCTATGGAGAAATAGTTCATAAACATATTGCCGCTACGTATTGTGGGTAAACGAACAAGCAACTTCGTTCGGGCGAACGTACCTCGGCTCGTACGACAAACATGCGTGTATAGTTTAATTTAGAGTTATTTATAGTTTATAGTGGTTGATTCGGCTGATCTGGCTGGCTAGGCGGGTGTCCCCTCCCTCCCCCACGGCTCCATGTGTGTCCCCCCCCCGAAGCCCTGCGCTCGGTGGCAGCGGACCAGGTCCCCCCCAGGACGGCACTCATCGGTTTACCAGTAGCTGCGCTCCCTGGGAGAAACGCAGGGAAAGTCAAGCTCCAAGCTTCAGACTCTGCATTTACAGATGGGCCGCAGTCGCATCATTTTATTCGAATTAGTTATTCATCTGTACAGACGTTGCACCACTAACCCATTTTCAGAAATGTGAAGTAATTGTCACCACACTTTCTAGGGTCATATGTTGAATCATGTCAGGATCAAAGTAGTGTTGTTGGTAAGCTCGTGTTTAATTAACACTCACCCATAAATGACGTAAATGTAATACGTAAAGCAATTTTTAAAAGATTAACTTTAAAGATCAATATTTAAAAGGTTTGGTAAAAAAAAATTACACGGCACATCAAACAAATCAGTACCATTCAAAAATTTAATAATACTCAACAACAATTGGCCAAAGGGATACAATGCATTAACTTGGATCATTTTACTGCCCTAAGATAGTTTTATATAATATGGTGTATTATTTGGCAACAACTTGCACTGTATTAACATCACTGAACTAAAGCACTGCCTTGAATTTCACTGATAATATATGATGCACAAATGATAGTTTCCTATTTAATAAGGCAACTATCATAAAACAATATAAACAGGAAAGTAAAAAAGTCAAGGTAATTAGTTGACGACAGAACAAGTCACAGTGAAGTTTTCATAGAAATCGAATATGCATATTATGTAAACACGGTGAACAACATTCAATGAAGTATGTAATTATATAAATCTGATACAAAACTGAGGATACATGTGTAACCTCTGTAGGACAGTAGTTATGTTCCACAGATTCAAAATAAAACACTGAGGAGCAGAACTGTGCTCACGCTTTGGCCACTTGCATTTAGCCGTACAAATATGCTTTAATATTTTACAACATTCATATTACACATAATGAAACAAACCTTATTGCTGTGTAAGATGTATGTACAGGTTAATATTTTAAAAAACAAACACAAACTAGGCCTACTCTTTGGAGGTGAAAGAGCTCGTAGGAGCACCGATCTCTCTCCTAGGACACAGATCAGAGCTCCAGGGAGGCCACTAACGGTGTCCATATTTAGCAGACCAGTCGGTTCGCCCATGGATAGTCTGCACAGGTGGGCGTGGCAGCAGACTGGGAGTGCTCTTGTTGGCTGATGGCAGGTTGGTGGACGGGTTCATTTGGCTCCGACCAGACCTCCATGTTGCATAATCTAAAACAGTAATAAATAAACAGTACAACAGTTACAAAAGCAGTGACCGATGAGTAAACAGAACAATTAACTGAAATGTTCTGTCTGTATTTGAACTGACTTGATGCTGCCGATCCCCCTGAAGGACCCTGATGCCCTCTGTGACCAGGAGAGCCTGAGTCTTTTTTGTAAAATGACGGCATGTATCCACCAGGAATTGTATTCGTACCTAATGATACAAACAAAAGCCGGTCCATTTATTTAAACTAATTAAAGATACATTTGAAAGATTAGAAGTTAAAGTGATGAACGTTACCATGAGCCCCTCTGCTTGGTAGAGTCCCTCCAAATGGAATTGTACTGTTTCCCCAAAAATGGCTTCCACTGAACTCTTTACTGGCATTTATGGCCACATTCTTCTTTGTGCTTATGCCTGAAGGAGACAGAGATGGATGGTACATTCCCCTCCAAAAACATTTGCCAAGAAAGTGTGGACTTTATATTTTGGCTAATAGCACTGAAATAAGTAACAATTGCTATACTGATAATGTGAATAATGTTTTATTATTGCTATCCATAAATCCCAGTAAGGTAAATCCTACTTAATGCAGAATAATACAGTATATTACCAGGTAAGTATCTTGACTGTCTTAAGTAATGCTGTTTTGCAGAGGCAGTTCTTGATGGCTCTTGGTAGGCTGCAGCCTTGTTTAGGTTTAATGGTGCATCGCCTTTTCCACTGGACCGACTGAAATCCAGAACAGTTCCATATCTGAAAGACAGAGACTAGGTCATGCACACAGGCTGCAGATCCTGTGTTGTATTTGAGCATTATATTATTTTGTTGTCTTTTTTCATGTGATTACTGTGCATATGATGTCACCTGCACAATGTGTCCTCCCCCTGTTTTGACTTCTCCGTGGAAAAGTTACTTTTTCCAAGAATTGTTGTAGATGTGAGATCAGTTTCTTCATAGTCGTCCCAGTCTTCACCTTTCAGGTGTCCTGTGCCATGGCCCCAACGCCGCCGCCCTGCTTTAGGTTTCAGCTGACAGCTCCGCAGGTTTGCATTTTCTGACTCCTGTCTCGTTTGCTAAAAGAACAAACAATTGCCTCTAAACTACATGTTTGAACGACTTTTGCTGCTCAACTATTCGGTCAGCTTTTTTAGCAACACCATTATTATATCAACATATTTTGAAGATATTCTTGTATATCTATATAGCATCTATTCAACAGCCATGCCAGGTTCACCTTGCTCTGGAGAGTATTGTCAACAATGTAAGGAAGATGGCTCTGCGGAGTTCCATCAGTCCGTTCCTGCTTGAGGATGTGCTTCGGCTGCTGCTCTCGCATCAGCTCTGTGTGTCTCTGGTACACTGCTCCCTGGGGAGCTGCAGGGACAGGGGGAGGCTGGATTTGCTGGAGAGGCCTAGGGGGGGAGAAGTGTTGGTTGGGAGGTGGTGGTTGGGATGGAGGCACAGGCTTAAGCAGCAGGGGTTGCTGTTGCAGCGTCTGCTGGGACTGAAGAAGAGCCTGTAGTGGCACAAGACTTGGCTGAGGTCTGCCCAGCTCGAGAATCTGCTGAGGAGTGCCCAGAGCCTGGCCCACATGGAAATAAGAATACCTGAGAGCCTGCAAGTTCAAGATTTAGACAAACGGTATTAGCTTATGATGTCTACAATCGGTTTCCAAGCTATTCAAGTGCAGATCAGAAATTACTTGTGCAGATGCTGGCCTCTTCTTGGGATCCCATTGGAACAGGTCTGTCATCAGGTGGATGGCTTCAGGACTGGCATTTGGGATCAGTGTCTTCAGGTTTGTGGGAACACATTGAGGCCAACGGAAATTCATAGCACTTGCCAGCTGGTATCCTTCCGGCCAATCGTTCTACATGGACAAGTACATTTGATGAACATTTTTCAAACAGTGCAGTGTCCAGCAGCATCCACACTGACCACCCTCTCTATCTGCTCTCTACAGCTGGCTTTTCACTCCTTCTCATGCCATGTTCTTGTGTTCACGAGTTCTTTAATACGTCTTAAAACTATCATCGGAATTATTTGTAAGCTTTTGTTTTTTTTACTTTTACATTTTTAAATGAAAAATTACCTTCTTTGGTGTACCCAAAACTTGGCAAATCTTGAATATGGTGTCTACTTCACTGGAGCCTGGGAAAAGAGGCCTAAGGGTATAAAGCTCTGCCATGATGCAGCCAACGGCCCACTGGTCTATAGGAGAACTGTATGATGTGGATCTGAGGAGCACTTCTGGAGCTCTGTACCTGGTCACAAAAAGAGACAGTACTGGGAATTTGAATGCACTGAACTACAGGAACATACGTTATCAAACAAGTATTGATGCATTTTGATTACTTACCATCTAGTTGAGACGTAGTCTGTGTATGGTGGTCGAGATCTGATCTCACGGGCAAGACCAAAGTCAGCTATTTTCACCAGCTCTGGGCCCATGCACAGAAGATTCTCAGGCTTCATGTCCCGGTGAAAAAATCCTACACAAAGATATGTTGCTTGAACATCTTGAATGAAATTGTACAAAATGTCATTTGTGTAGTACTCACCATGTTTATGAATGAATGCAAGTCCCTGTAATATCTGAAACATAATATTCCTTACAGCAGATTCAGGAAACAACCGAGTCCTACAACAAGAACAAACCCAACAGAAAACTCATGAAAACAAATAAATCAACATTTACCGAATAGGTTTTCACAAAGACCAACTGCACTCACCTGTCTTTCATTAGCTGATATAGATTTTCCTTCATGTACTCAAATATAAAGTACAAGTGATCATTTTCTCGAATTACTTCCTTAAGTTTGATCACATTAGCATGGTTGAGTTTCTTTAAAGACTGAAAAAAAATCAAAGAAAGTATGAATATATGAAATGCATATAGTACAATGGAAGTAAACAGTAACTAATCATGCTGGGCAAAACACACAGGTCACTGCAGCACGCTCAAAAGCACATCCTATAACAATAAGAAAACCTTATTGAAGAACAATGTAGATCAGGGGTAAATGCTGCAAACGTGGGATTTAGGATTATAAAACATATACAGTAATAGAAAGCAGGTTGGAGAAATATACCTTCCCATGCACTGGGATGATATAGGTTTAATCATGCTATATTTTAGTAAGGGGAAAAGCTGTGTTGGGATTTTTATTTTATGGCATTTCATGCTTACTATTATTACATTCTAATTAGCAGGACTCTAACCAGCGTGTACATATCCATGACTGATTTAAGACAAAGCTCTCGCAAAAGGTCAGGGACAGGAACTAGAGCTCAAAACCAACAGCACACAACAATCACCTGCTACTCTTAGAGCTGGTGTGCGACTCTGAGCTGTGAGGAGATTCAGACAGTAACATACTGAAATGGTGTGAAAGGAAAGAACAGAAAGTTCTGAATAATTGACAAACATCTATAACAATAAAAGCTCCAGTGCAGAAATAAGTCTATGGAAATCCACTTTAGAAATCAAGGTTATTTAAACAGTAAATATGCAGCATCTGAGTGTGCCTGCAAATTATTTACATTACACCTTAAACTACAGAAAGGGAAAATCCCTTTGTGTTAGAATTCTGCTGAGTTATTCAAAACTGTTAAATTGTTATAGGTGTAAATATAAACTTACCTTGACTTCGCGAAGGTTCATGCATTCTTCCCAGGAGTAGAATTTCCTTTTCATTCTGAAAAATATCACTTAAATCATCAGTTCATTTGTGTGAAATGCCACCTACAGTAACTGCATAAGTCCACTTTTGATGCCATACTCACTTCTTTATGGCAACAAGTTCACCTGACTCCAAACTGCGGCCGAGGATGACTGAGCCGTAGGTGCCATCCCCGAGCTGTCTGATGGTGGTGTATCTATTCATTATGCTCGTCCATCTATAACACCCCCGGGGGGCTGATAATAACGGGGTGAAAAACACAAATGTATCCGCCTCTGGTTGCTGAATGCAACCAGATTTTCCTGTGACAACAGCAGGAGACCACGGGCAGAGCTGGAGGACTCATGGTGTTATGGACGTGCCTCCTTCCAACTGAAAAGAATAAGGAAAGGAGCTAATTACCAAGTACATTACAGTAATTATACATTAAATCTGTGTGAGAAGTAGTCAGAGTCAGTTATAGTTTAAAAGGAAGCAACATTAAACTGTGCTTTTGTTAATTTACATGACTTAGCATATATACAACTGTAACGCCAGTGTAAATCAGTAGTGAAGCCATAGCTACAGCCTCCCCCACCTGCTTGATTCATAAACTGCTAACGTTAGCTTAGCTGTTCATTTAATTAAGCCTCATAAAAGCCAACGCAACGTGAATTTAACGTTAGCTGTGTCCACCTATTACAGCAGAAACACACTGAAGCCCGTTTCAGCTGTGTGGGACATACAAGCACTAGAACTAGACCTGGACGCTCCTGGCGACCATTTTAAACACAGCTTTGTGCAGTTGATGCTAACAAGCGTGGTTCAATTAACGCTAATTGTGTGGTGGTGCTGGCGCAGCTGCTGACTAAACACATGCAGGGAACTGGACGGGTTCAGCAGAACTGTGCATTAACTCCAAATACAAACACGCAGCACCACACGACACTCACCCTCCTCACGTCAGGTCGACAACAACACATAGCCGAGCATCCGTGACAAGCATCAACAAGGGCTTAGCGGGATAAACAGCTCGCTGGCTCCGTTTAAGAGGACATCACCGCATCCAGTGACTCCAGCTCAGCGTTAAATCAAACACCCGATAGGCCCTGTAGCCACGGAAATCTCCGTAATCTCGCGATGCTGTGAAAACGTCACAACAAATCACGGGAAACTTGTGTGGTTAACATTGATAAAAAGGTTGATAAAAACGCATTCCCTCAAACGTGTGCGTCTGCGGTGCCTGTACAATATAAAGCAGCTCACTGTGTGCGTTTAGAAAGATGTACTAACGCTACATGTATGAGGACCATAGGCTACCACTCAGAGGCTTAAAGCGAAGGCGGAAGTGAGCGCCATGACGCATCTTGCGTCGCATTTTTCTTCTTCGGCCAGGTTTGAGACGTAAAAAATGTTATTTGGTTAAATAAACCTACATTATGAGCCGAGTCGTAGCGCCGTTTATAAGTCACTACTCTATCTGCAACATGCAACGGACAAACGAGTTCCGTGATGCAGAATTTATTAATCTAAGCTGAAAATAGAGCAGCACTAAAAGCGCCGATTGACAACAATGGTCCTTAATTAAAATCCTTAAGTTAAAGTAGCTTGTGGAGTGTTACAGGGAGGTGTCTGATTACTGAGTTAACGTCATGTTCATGTTTATGACCATATTTAAGCTTCCATCTTCCATCCTTCCCAGTATGTTTTCAGTATGCCATAAGCACGTGACCAGTGTTTTTCCCAGCGACGCGCGAACACGCCCCTATAAAGCAGCCACACACCGGAGCGGAGCAGCTTCTCCCCGTCCTTCTCGCGCTTCACCTCACTTCCTGTGTCACTGACGCTCCGGGCTGCTCAGCGAAATGGCTGCGTTCCTGCGAGCTCGTAAATATGTCCGCTGCGTTGTCCGCTTCTCCGACCGTGAACTGTAAACGCTCGCGTTGACCGCGTCTGGACGTTATATGAAAAGCTACTGACTAAGCAGTGATGGTGGGTCGCCGCGCTTTCACCTCCTATTCTACACGGACGACGCAGCGCGTTAGCTGCAGCCAGCTAACGTGGCTAACGTCAGTTGGCTCCCTCCACCTGTGAACTACGTACCAACACTAGCGTGTGTTAGCGTGAAGAAGTTAGACGTGTTCTTTAACTTAGCGACACTCCGCTGTCGGTGATCGTTGTGAAACATCAACTGACGTGTAAATGAAACTAGCGTTAGCACAACATGTTGTCTACATTTAGTTGCAACGTTGTTCGTGTGCGGCCACAGCAGAGTTTGATCTTGATTAACTGCTGCGCTTCCTACTCCTGTAGCTTCGTTTTCAGTTTTAATTGGGCTCATTAAAATCGGTGTTGACAGCAATATTCAGATTCTGTGGTGTAGTCAAAGTATTCATGCAACACTGAAATACTTCAGTAGTTATACACTTTGCAAAATGTTATACCAGAACATTAGGGTTAATACATAATTAAGCTCCTCAGAGGTGTCACCCTGCCTTTACACCGTTATAAATATATATATATTTATACATTTAGCATATTGATTTAACAGTTTGATAAATGCCTGTTATTTACCACTTGAAGTGTTTGTGCTGATTCATTTCTTTATTTCCTATTCTGTCTCTACCTGTGTCAAATAGTTCACTATGAAATTGTTTCGTGCTGGTTACGTACACACTCGCTGCTATTTTCCCAGCTAATGACATGACATTTTTATCTAGTGTGTGGATATGTGCATAACAGAAATCCAAGCACCTGTGTTCACCCCATTGTGCAGATGTGGTGGTTGATGAGGATGCGCTTGTTTTACACTGCCCATCCCATGTTCTGTCCCTTTTTTGTCCCTGCTGTAAGTCAGGTTGTGTTGAATAGACAATTACTTTTCCTCCCAATCAGCCTAACCACACTCTAGAATCACTACCTACAACAAAAACATTTCAGCAACAGCAACTTTTCTTATAAATGACTCAATTTGCTCCTTGTACAGGCTGAAGAAAATGCAGATATTGTAGGTATGGTAGAGGATGAAGATGACATCTCAGATGATCCAAACTTTGAGGTGGGAGTTCTCTATGAAAGCACGTTCATGATTCTGAAACTCTGGTATTAATGGCACTTAAGTGTATCTGTTGAATTGCAGCTGGAGCTCAGCACATTCAGAGCTCAGTGGATGTCTGAACTCAAACCGAGCTCTGGGGCAAGTGGAACAAGTCACCAGCTGCTGCAGGCTAAAAGTCTGAAAAGGACACAAGACATTGTTCGGGAGGAGAAAGTAAGTTGTGGAATAATTTCTTCTTGTTGTGTACATTTCTGTCACAGACACCTATAGAGCTGTAGACTGATGCAAGTCACCTTCCCTCAGGCCACTGAGTTGTTCTTAAGAGCTGTTCAGGAGGAGCAAAATGGAGCCGTCTATGAGGGTGTGTATGACATATATACTATCTTAGAGGATTCTTGAGGAACAATGTTCTAGTTAATTCAAAGAAATGTGTAAATATTTAAAACAAACAAAGTAAGCAGTTCAGCCTTTTAGATGTGTATTGAGTATATTTAATATCCACTATAGTTTTGTATTGTGTGAGTACTTTTATTACAATGTGCTTCTTTACTTGCAGCTATTAAGTTCTACCGCATGGCTATGCAGCTTGTGCCTGACATTGAGTTTAAAATCAACTACAGCCGTCCCTCTGACGCAGAGCGAGTTGGACACAACTAGTAAGTGTCTGTTAAAGACCTTAATCTAAACCTGCAATGCCTCAGTAGAAAAATGTATGTAACTAATTTTTTAAATGTGTGTAAAAATGATTATCATACATTTTGAAGATACAAGGACTTGTTGTTTTTAAATTAGTAAATGCAGCAGAGAGGGTCCTACAGTGATTGTCTTGTATTGTGGTCACAGCAAATACATCCTGTTTTGTCTTTGCAGTATGGAGGAGAGGGATGTTGATGGGGATATCGAAGATCTACTTGCCTACTTTGAGCAGCAGCTTACTGTGGAAAGCTCCTTTCCAAAGATCTGCTCTCCAGAGTTGGAAATGACTCAGATGCACATTTCAGGTAAAATAATTTCCATAAATGTTTTTTAACACTTGTTTGCAGCTATTATGAGTTTGTTTGTGTCATAACCGATTTGTTGCCCTGCAGCCTTGCCGCGGGAAATCCTGATGTATATATTTCGTTGGGTTGTGTCAAGTGATCTGGACATGCGAGCCCTGGAGCAGCTGTCTTTGGTTTGCCGTGGGTTTTACATTTGTGCAAGGTCTGCCCTGCTGTCATACCACATCAAATGTTGGACAGATGCCGAAGACTCTCATAAAGATCTACTTAATTTTATTTCCTCTCCTAATTCCTCTTCAGGGACCCTGAGATTTGGCGTTCAGCCTGTTTACGAGTCTGGGGACGGAACTGCACCAAACTTGCACCCTTCAAATCCTGGAGAGAGATGTTTTTGCAAAGGCCACGTGTCCGTTTTGATGGTAATTTATTACAGATTCGTAAAAAACAATGTATAATAACAAGACATATATTGTAACTTGTATATGACTTCTGTATGTTAGAGTAACTGTAATCTAATAAAGCATTCGTCTTAATAGCCAGGGTTTTTTGAAACTGTGTTCTTGATGACGGTCTACCAGCTTACAATTCTGAGGTCCAATGTCGTGAAAATTTAGCTTGTAATAGTTCTTTCAAGAATTGCTGTGTTGATCTGTTTGGGTTTTTTTTCCCACAGGTGTCTATATCAGCAAGACGTCCTACATTCGACAAGGAGAGGAATCGCTGGATGGCTTTTACAGGGCGTGGCATCATGTTGAGTACTACAGGTAGATGTTTAACAGACATTATTATTATTATTATTTGATGTTTCTGTGCACTTGGCACAGCAGTACTGATGATGTTGTTACAGGTACCTCCGGTTCTTCCCTGATGGCCAGGTCATCATGCTGACCACCCCTGAAGACCCCCTGTCTGTGGTTCCTCGTTTGCGTACTAGAAACACCAGGTCCGCTGGATGCTGCAAACAACATGTGAAAACTGATTTCACATTTCCATTTCCACATTTTTCCATTCCATTTCCACATTTTTTTTTATTTTTTTTTTTACAGGATGGATTCAGTTTTGCTCGGCCATTTCCGTCTGTTGCAGGAAACGGACAATCAAACCAAAGTCTTTGCTGTTGTCTGCAAGAAAAAGGAGGAGGTGAGGTCATATTTGTAGCATTTGTGGGCAAGAAAGATTTTAAAGAGTTGAGTGACCTCTGCACCTTTTTAATTGCTCTTAAGATGGGGCTTTGTATTGTTTACTTATTACACAACACTGTACCACTTGGTATAATAATATCACAAACATCAATATGCTCACTCAGTCGCTGCAATGAAGATGGTGGACAACTCTAAATATAACTCACTTCTATACCAAACGGACTAGGGAGCTCAGTGGAGACAGTCTGTCAGTTCAGGATAACTCAGAGGTTCCTGTTCACACATGCAGCTCAGCCATTTAATGTCCTGGCATGTTCAGGATTCCAATGCATGTGTGAAAGTCTTCATAGTACGTACTGTACTGTAGCCAGTGTTTCTTTTGACACAATTGTTATTTTGCTGAGTTAGTATTTTACCCCAACAGTTACAGCTCTACTATTAATAATTCGATTAATATTTTAAGAGCATTAAAAATTAATGAACGCTAATCTTTATTTTTTTTTTTTTTACCAGAAAGCAACCGAGTTTCAAAGGAATCGGTTCTGCAGGCGGAACCCAGCTCCAGAGGCTGAGCACAGCTTTCATGTGGGCCTGCATTTGTCCTCTGGAGGGCGTCCTAATGTCAGTAAGCTGGTGTGGATCCACCACTCCTGCCACATCACCTACAAGTAAGAGTCCTAAGCCTCACTCATTTTAAGAAAAAACAAATGATTGTGCTACTAGTTAAAAAAACCTTCCATTTTGTGTTCAGGCTAACTGGGGAAACCGTGGTGACCGCATTTGACCTGGACAGGATGTACACGCCCTTCTTCTTTGCACGCGTGAAGAGTTACACTGCTTTCTCTGTGCAGCCTCTCTAAGCAGCCTGGAGACCTGCACGTGATCCCGCAAAGACCCCATCAGAAGTTCATTCACCCTTTTAACCAAATATATACTCATTCGCCTGCTTTATATGTGCTGCAGATGGATGTTAATATACGAATCCTCATGTTTCCTATGTGCAAGCATGTTATGTTTTCAGGTTGGCATAATAGAATACTACTTATTTTCTGATTTCAGAAATTATAGAAATGTGCTCAGAGCTAAAATAATTAGCAAGCTTTCTCACTTGTTCCACGCAATGAATGTTCATACTTTTTGTTCAACGTTGCACTTTCTCCCTCAAATAAATGGTGGTGACACAATACACTGAAGACTTTCAGTTATTGTAAGTGCATTGGGTATTGTAGCGTGTTACTAATTAAAACTCTGGGTTGTGATGCACACAGAATTTTTTATTTATTTTTCTTGTTGTATTATTGTTATATTTCTGAAATGCTTCTTTAGCAAATGTTCTTCACTGGTTGTAGGAGAAACTATAATATTATATATAAAACATCTGTAAAAAGTTGTTCATGGGAGGTCTAGATAATTTGTCGTTTTTCGTCGACACACGTCTAATCAACGTATCATTTTCTGCATGAACGGATCAAACAGGATTTGCACAGGGAAAAGAAATGAAAGGTGTAATAGATTAGGCAAAAATTATTTTTGCTTATGTCAACTATTGCCACCCATGTTTGTTTTCATGTTCTATGTGTGTTATTAGTGTAGAAGCGGGGGAATGAAGCAGGAGGGAAAAGAAGAGGTCTGTGAAGGTTCTCATTCATCCTAAAGGTTCTGTTCAGCGGTAACTAGGCGGGTCCCCTTGTCCACAGACAGACGCATCTGTCTTTCTCTGGCCGTGGCCTCCTTCAGATGTGAGCTCTGTGTCCAGTGTATCCTCATCATGAGGAGGTCATCCTTTCTACTTAAGTGATACCACTTAAGAAGAAAGGATGCGAGGGGAGTAAGGCTGTTGTCTCAACTCTGATCACGTCGCAGGTGTCAGGGGAAGAGAGGCTTTAGACAAATCAGTCACAAACTTTCATCCACATCGGGTTTACTTAGTGTAGCTAAGACTATTAAGAACATTTTTCTAGACATGTTGCAACATTTACCCTGCAGTTAGTGGTCAAAACACAATGAGGAACAAAGAACATGAATTATAATTTTAATTGCAGCAAACTACACAAACTTTAATATGTTAGAATAAAAAGTTTATTGGGAAAATGTTTTAGGAATAGTTCAACACAGGCATTTGTTCACAAGAGATATTTGAGAAGATACAACTCTTACATCTGCCCACATCTGTTGATCTGCTGCCAGGTTTCATAGCTCAGTTAAGTGCGGGGTGAACTGCCTGTCTGCTACACGCTGGCTCTTCCCATCCATAAATATATGCACATATTTATACACAGATATATCTATATGTATATATCTTTGGTTTTTCCCATCTTACGTTCTTACCCTAATCAGAATTTTAACTAAAAACATATTTTACTATAGTAAAACTTTAACTAGATTGTTAGAACAGGCTGGAGATTGATAATTATTTTTCCATTTAACTGTAAAGTAAACATCACCATCATGTTTTGTGTGTCAGATGTTAGGAATGATATGGTTGCCATCAGAACAGAAACAGGACATTTGAAATATTATTTACTAATGGGACCAAGGGAAAATAATAATATATCTGAAAAATGGTAAGAGAAACCAAAGTCTGGTTCAGAAGGCACCATATTCATGTCAGAAAGAAACTATTTAGTAGGTCTTCTGGAGCTTTTAGCTGGATCACAAGATCTTTCTCTGGATATTGGTTAACCTTGTTGTTGTGGAATTATAGCTGCGTTTTTCAAGGATTTCTGACAACTTAGATTTGTTGAGGAAGATCATGCGCAATATTTTAGAGCATCTGTTGAATGGGCCTGTTGGTTTGGTTGTTTTTGTCTCGTAAGGCTTATCTGAATATAACAGCACAGGGTTTTAAAGTATGGCATCTATATTTGTTTGATACTTCAGTAGTCCTAGCAGTTGTTAAACTGCCTTTTCGTGTTTAACTGTGTTTACTGGATTAACAGGTACAGTAGATATCACACTGTGAAAGAAGAGAAACCGAGATTTGAAATGCAGGAGAATTTAGTTTCTGTTGCCCTTATGAAATACAACACCTGCCCTTTATCATTGCTTCAGAACTGGAGAACTTGCTCTGCAAATATACAACACAATGCAACTTTAGCTGTTACAATCTGTCAATAAAAATGTGTTAGAGCTCTACACAGGGCAGAATTAGGATTATGTAACAGCACAGGCGGGACTGAGATAAGGCATGGCACCAAATACTTGCTCTAGCTACACAAAGAGTAAAGTTAGTGTGTGTGTTTCGTCCTAAGGGCGTTAAGTTAATGTGGTGACCCGTCAGCCACCAACACACTCACTCTTTGGACCTTTGTGGATCTCAAGCATCACTGAAGAAGTCAAATTGTGTGTTTATTTGCTCACAGCAGAAAAGACGGCAGAGGGCAACAATATTGCGTCTGAAATACTACTGTGCACTACATTCTCCTGTAATTAGACAAATTTAATAACTAAATACCACGTGAGCAATATGTGCAAAAACACGGGAAGTCTGGATACTTGCAACTATGGCTTGATTTACCTCGAGTGAATGCTAAACTGTTCTACTTATCCTTCCCCCTAGCAGCCTTGGCTAACGTGCTACACTGAGCTTCCTCAAATGTCAATCCACCCTCAGTTTCTTATGAGCAGCGTGCTCCACGGATGGCGTCCCGTTTGCGTGTCCATTTGTCGATGCAGGAGAGCCGTTCTGGTGCTCCTTCTGCTTCTTCAGACCTCGCTGCTTCTTGTAAGTCTGCATGAGGGAGAGAGACGCAGAGGGAACATGTTTTACGCATAATGTCAATAGTTTAAAATGTAATAAGGTCAATGGATCACTTTATATTCAAGTTTAATTTCTTAAATATAAATGTGGCTTTATAATGTAGCGTAACTGTAGTTGTACTGATGGTGTATTTAGGGTGGATTAAAAACACACGCATCATGTAATGACTGCAGCAACAGCGTAACTCACGGATGCTTTAAACAATCAAACTGAAATATATCAAGTTTTAAATGCGCATACTCAAAAGTGACAACGAGAGAATAACAGTAAAATGGAAAAAACAACTGACCTGAATGTAGAAGTTTGAGAAGAGGATAATGAACGTGAACATGTAACTTATTTGGAACCATAGCCAGCCGATGGGGAAGCCACACGGCCACAAGACTGCACAGTACGTCTGGGACGCAGTTAAGACGAACTGGATCTGTGGAAGAAGGTAACACACAAAGGTCACACTGATCTGCAGAGGGCGTAGCTGAAATAGTCCCGGAAGACCTCAGCTTTTTACAGTTTATCTAGAAGAATGGGTCAAATATTATCATATCACCTTTAATTTGACTTATTTATTCCCATCTAAAATATAACGCACTGTTCTCTGGAGTATTTTTTACAGTGTGGTATTTCTACATTCACTCAAGTAAAGCATCTGATTGCTTCTGTCACTGCAGGACGGACCCACCAGCTGCAACTGTGTGATGTACTTCTTCCACCATAGGTATGGCCGGATGGCTGGGATCGCTGAGAGGCCGTAGTAGGAATACATCACGACATGGACGAAGCTGTTTAGGCTGGCACCAAAGTACGCTGACGAGACACAGCAGAGCAACACGGGCGTTATTCATCTACAGCGGCAATAACAGTCAGGGAGTGTAAAGTAAGTGGGGAATCTAGTTAAGATAATGAATGTTTATATAAAACAGAAAGATCTCAGAAAGAGTGAATTTAAGAGGTCTTGTCTCACTTAGTGCCCTTTAAGGATTTGTGGTTTTGTTTTCGTGTTAATTGGTTTTAACGCTAGAGCGCTTAAATTATTTAGCTTGTAACAAGGCCAAAACATAAAAGTGGCTCCTGGAACCGCAGTCACTGAAGAGGAAAGTTGTGCGTGAGACTCACAATGGCCGCAGGGTATCCAGTTCATAACGAACCACCAGATATTGAACATGCTAGCGTGATGGTAGATGTGAAGAAACGTGATCTGGTGGGTATTCTTTCGTAGAATGAAGAAGAAGGTGTCCATGAACTCGATGAGCTTGGAGAAATAGTACCACCACAGGACCTTCATGACCTGAGCGGAGTCGCGCCAAAACAACAGGATGAAGATAAACAACGTGGAAAATGTAACAATTTTTGTCAGTGATGCATCGCTAATACCGGTACTTTTTTATGTAACTGCTGTGCACATTTCACTGTGAATCCTGTTTTCACCTCCGCTGCAGAGCTTTGACTGATGAGAGTGATCATGATGACATGAATCGGATTAAATGGACGCCCTGTATCTGCAGCTTATCTACTGGGATTTACAGGTACACTCCAAAATAAATCAGAGCAATGAACTTAAATGATCTGTTCACATTGCTTATTAAATACTGTATGTTCTAGCTGTCCAACAGTAATGAGACCTTTATTGGCCTGTTTCTAACAGCTAGACACAGAATGTGAGCAGCCCTCACCTTTTTATCTGTTTCTTCTACACTGTGAGTGTTCTGGCAGTAGACGTTGTAGCCACCATCCCAAACAGCAGTAATAAGCTTATGAAAAAGATATAAAGATTCACAGTCAGTGAGGATTTAACACAGGAACAACTAACCTGAAAAAATTCAAATTCAAAGTGTTGAAAATATGTTATACAACTAAATATAATTTCTTTAGCCAGGTCGAGGTAGCAGAACATTAGCTCCTGAACTCGTAAAACTTGAATCTAGTCAAAGGTAAACGTAACATGACCTCGACCTGATTCATGATAAGATGTTTACAAGTCCTAAGATCATTTTAAAGACACGATGCTGTAACAGACTACGACGGAAGCTCAGGTCACTGCTACGGCTTCATGGGCCCAGATCTTTCCAAAAAGCCGCTCTGTGACGGGAACAGACTCCATAAGAGACATGAAGGCTATGACACAACTGTCCACACTGGCGCACGTGCACTGATGAGTGACTGAATCAATATAGATCCAGTGTTGGTGCTGCTGTTCAAGACCAGAAGCAAAGTCTGACCTTTGAATGTCCCCACTTTCTTGACTTCAGCGTGAATCGTACAGTCAGACATACAAGACTGACCACAGTCATTATGTCATTAACCACAGCGCCCTAGAAAGATACCGCCCTGCACTTTGATCCACATCAGGTGGTATTGATAAGTTCACGCCAGGACTGAAGCACCGAGACTCCAGGGTTTAATGAACCACACAGACGTCAGTCGACCTTATGCAATGCAGACAAAGAGAAAATAATCCGGTTTGGACAGTTGTGTGGGGAAAAGAGGCTCTAAACCTACACATGCTCAGATAGTCTCATTCTGATTAACACGGTACAACAAGGGGAATGAAAAAAAGCAGAAAATGTAAATACTGTATAAAATGTAAGGAGCGGATTCAGCTCAGACGCTTCCATATCTATGTTTGTTTACATCGATTTCAGTTACTGATTCAGATGTTTATAAAAAAAGCTGTTTTCCAGCAAACAATAGGGGGCTGTGTTGATCTGCCAGCGATTTGATAGCTGAAACAATGAGTCTGTCAGCGTCCAGCTGTGTCCCTCTCGCTCCCTCATAGCCCCGTCTCTGGCATAGCTCTCACAATGAGAGACGCCACTAAAATCAGGCCTGCGTCTAATCGGAGTGACAAGTTCAGGAACGGCTTTCACGCGCTGGGACAGTTAGAGTAGATGACTTTCGCATCTGTGTGGTTTAATACTGTCTGAGGCTTGAACCAGTGGCTGATTAGCTGTTCAGCTGCAGTAAACATTCAGCCATTGTAACCCTTCAGTCTATTCTTCCTCCTCCAGTCTGTGATGTTGCGGTGAGCTGTTTACCTCATAGAACATGTAGAAGGACAACAGTGTGAGGCCCAGATTGTACAGCACCATGGCGCCTCTGCAGGAGTACGGCTGCCTGTGTTTCATGTACTTGGGCCCCATCCACACGATCACAAGGTAGAGGACCGTGAGTGCAAAGGTCGGTGGGTAGTTGTCGAGGAGCAGCCATCCCTGCACCCGTTGATCTGAAACACGTAGATAAAAAGGCAATTTTACAGACAGATTAGTAGCAAATCGATAAGGTGGCCTTATAACTGCTCATGAACGTGAGCAGGCAGCAGCAGAGCAAATTGTGTTTGCTCAGCTACATATTCTTGAAGCAAAGCTTTTTAGAGATATTTACCTTCTGCTACTCAACTCCGTACAGACTGTGGAATCAAACAAGCCATGCATGACAAAAAAGACTTCACCTACCTCTGGGACCAATCCATGACTCAAAGTGAGCGTTGAGTTTATGATTGAGTGCCTCCATTTGTCACCTAAAATCAAAACATGTGATGAAAGCTATTACACATTCATCTTAATGGATACAAATATTACGAATGAAGTCAGTTCAGTTATGTCTCCACCAGCTCCTGAGGGAAATACCTGCTGCATGTTCAGCTTGTGGTGCCAGGCAGGTACTGAACACACTGTTCATTGTGATGTTCAACGCAAACAAAAGCTTGTTGCAACAGGTGAGCAGAACGCTAGCGACTACTATTATCGCTCATCATGAACACGCGAGAGAACAGCGAAAATCATAGCTCAGCCACACACCACGGATTCTGCTGCTGCCCCCTCGTATCTCTGCTTGATAACCGTGTCTGTTGCTTTGTTTTGAGCAGTTATTATCGCTGTATGTGACAAATGATCCTTCACGTGCCTGCGGTTTCAAACAACACATTAATTGTAACCGCTTCTCACTTTGAGATGCAAAACAAACAAGCGTGCAGGCAGATTTATACAGAAAGTGACCACATTTCCCTTCAGCTGCGCCTGCTGGATAATGATTCTGTGGGATTTCATTCCTACCGAGTAGCAACGATTTATAAGCACCAACATGTTCCAGGAATTACACTCGCTCAATCTCATTTTCATCGTTTACTTTGCACGTGTCTCTTAGATTGTGCTGGTGACGCTGCGTTACTGTTTGCGTTCGTTGATCACCTGGCTCCCAACACATGCTTATTATTTCTAACACAGATATAAACAGCTGAAGGTGGAAAGGGCAGATTTGAGCTGTATTATCCCCCACAGCTGTGAACTTCAATAAACAGTCGATGTCATTTAAAATGTAATCTTAGATACCACTGCTTGGGTCTAAAAACCAGATCCACCCTAAGCAGCTGACCCTTTCCACTCTAAGAATGTCTGGATGTTCACAGCTGGACATTTTTCCTTCAACAAACATCAAAGTTATTATAACCAGGCTCTGATGTCAGACCTGCTTGTCCACTCCCTACTCATGTGTTCTCTAACTGCAGGAGGGACTTTCACTGACTTCTTCGCCTGGACAGAGAAGTCACACAGTCGCGCTTTTACAATGACAAGACTGCATGTGATGATATTTCTAAACTTCCCCAAACGCGATCTTACAAGTGGGCCAGAAGCATCGCACCACATCAGGCAAACCTACTGTGTTTAGTCCCGTCACCCTACACCTGCATGTACAGCTGGACGCATCACACAGGACAAAATGTGCTGCCTTCTGATGTAACACAATGAATTATGATCCTGTCTACAAATGAAGCAGGGCCTTTTGAACCCGTTTCTCCTAATCCTGTCCAATCTATACCACAGTGTATTAAATGAATGTGCAGACGCAATAGAAACATTTAGCTCATCTTATATTTCTCCGGTAACTCCACAGGCAAACAGAATAACCTTGATCTTTACAGGTAGAAATGTGAGAGGATCTATCAAATTCAGCTAAAGCGTCTTAATTCAATCTGCATGAGGCTCTTACATACCTTACAGAAATGGGACTAATAGAAGTGAGGGGTGATATCAGTGACTCTTTTCTTTACATATTTTAAATCCATATTAAGAAATAGTCACCAGGGTTGTGCAACTGCACACAAGGAGTACAACAATTAAAAGTTGCGCAATGCCTTTAGATTACAAAGGAGCTTCTAGAAGTTAGGCTGTGTTCAAACATGCATGTTGGAGTGAACCTCTGCTGACAGCAACAACTACAGTACATGACTGTGATAGATGCATTGGTCTGTTATCGCCGCTCAGTAGCTGAATGTGGATTATTCTGATGAAGCCCAGTACAGTAACATTCATGCTCTGTTTGTCAGAGATGTACCAGACTGCACCAAAACACCATAATCTGTAAGGACTTAATCAGAGCACGATGGGTCTCAACAGGAGAACGTGTTAAGACAGTGAGTCTCCAGTTTGAACAGGCCACAGAGCAGGGAGGGGCAGAACCTTCCCAAAACACTGATGCACAGGCGAACTATGGTCAGAAATATGCTGTGGTTTTATCACTGCATGTGATAATGAGGAATTATAACCTAAATTACAGTAGGAGATAATGTTGATGATCTACAGAGCGAACGAATAAATCACTGTAAACCACAGGGATTTGGAATTTTGCATGAGTTATGTGTTCCTTTAAAATCTGGGTGAATTATGCCATCGTAGGCCAGGTTGCAGATTAGGGAGCTGTATGGATAAAATGTTAATACCAGGATGGAGGAATATTACCGCTGCTGCATCCTAATGTATATTAACATTGTGTTTCATTAATTATACCAGAGTTCAAACTAAAAACGGGATCGTGTACAAACCTAGTAGATGAGACTCACACAGTAAATGTAAACAGCAACAGCTACTGTAAACTGGCTGGTGCTGTCACAGTATGGACCAGAATTATATAATCACTCTGCAAAAGTTTCCTAAAGACACGGCGAACTGCAAAATCACAGCAGCGGCGGCGGGAACAGAAGTTTGACTAAAAGTCAGGGGCTTGAACAGAACAGTGACCAAACTGCGCAGATGGTAACACTTGGCTAAACATGACGGACTCCAGCCTTAGAGGAACATTCGCGTCGCTGTGATTCTCAGGGCGCGTTCAGACATCACGGTCATCTCGATCTAATCCGTGTCCCAGCGCTTGTCCGCACCATTAAAATGTCTAATAGTAATTTTCCAGACACGTGCGGTCTCCCCCGCACTTTACGCGCCGTGATGTTCCGTCGCTAAAACTACGGTCCAGACCCAGAAAGAAGCTGAAGCGCGGCTGCGCCTCGTTTGTTTGCGCCGAGCTTGGTGAAGTGTTTAGGAAGAACAAAAACACGCCGTCGACCGCATCCACGGGTTTTTGCAGCAGCTTCAGCATCACCTCAACTCATCGCGCAGCCGCCATGCGCGCTGCAAAACGTCCAAAATGTCAGCGAAAGCCTTACCATCCAGTGTCCCGGGTGTGCGATCGCCTCAGACGGCAGCCGACTGGCGAGCGTGTAGGAAGATGCCGCTGTGTGGCTGAGGAGGCGACTGTGTGGCCCAGCGTGTCTGTCCCGGTCTGAGCACAATGTGCAGCCTTGTCGCTAAGTGGAAAGTGGAGGGAGGAACAGGCGGACTGGCCCGCTGCCCTGCAGGAGGGTTATATCCAGGAGTGACCCGGTGTGTTGCAACCACGCGTGCGCGCGTGCACGCGCGCATACAGTAAAGAACCAGAGAGATGACATCAGGGCTGCGTTTGCCCTCCTGTACCATCTGCAGCCACATGTCACCGGGTTCTGGAAATGAACTGTTAACGCGTGAGCGGGGCATAGGGCAACGAGCAGCAGCTGCTTTTTTACACTTTTAGTTCAGATTTGTATAAATAAAAGCACTTTTACTCATCATGTAAAACAATAGCACATTCCATACTCATACTCTCAACCTCTAGCCCTGCAGTGAAATCGTTTGTTAAATCCTACAAAATATCAGCCTATATTATTACATATTTGTAAAATCCTGCGTATGTTGTTGTTTATGTAAACTCTGATATAGCAGTAGGACTGTGTGCCACATTATTCAAGGAAGGAAATTTACTTTATATTCAGAATACAGCATCAAGTTAATGAAACTTCACGATGGCACGTCAGTAGGTGCCGTTGGCAGAAGGTTTGCTGTGCCCCTCAGCACAGTCTGAATTGAAGGTCTGCAAGTGGCATCCTGTGCTTTTCACAGGCCAGAGCAGGTTTACCCTGAAAACAAGTGACAGGATCTGGAGAAGCCAAGGATGCTGTGACTGTAAAATTGTTTAGCCCGACTGGTTTGGCAGTGGGTCAGTGATGGTCTGGGGAGAGACGCAGACAGAGAGTGCCATTAGGTATCATGATATATGGACCCACTGTCAAACCCTACACTGATGCAGCGGGTCCTGGTTTCCCCCTGGTGCAGACAGACGTCCAGTAAATCCAACATTTCTTGGACATTAGTTTATTTATCCAACTCCTGGACAGTCTGGGAGCTCAGTGACATCTTGATTCAGATCAGGATGGAGATACCCAAGGACACATCTGTTTATGTGAGTGAGACTGCAGTGTTATAATGTTAATTCAGGTTTTAATAAGGAAAAGAACATGTGCTAATGCTACATGCTGTCCAGTGAAAAATCCTCCAGATGCATCAAATTGTCCCCTGAAATGCTGCCGCGCTCATTGTCTTAACATCATTATGGGTTTTGTTATTTGGTAAACTGGTGAAAGTAGAGAAACCACTGTCTAGTGCTAAAGGTTTGACAAAAAGTTTTAGACAATGGGGCCATCAACCGGTTTAACCTGAGCAAACATGATAACTCAAGCTTTTGCTCTTTGCCTGGATGAGGAGAGGATTCAAGGACGCTTTCAAGGTGCATTAGTCCAAAGACTGGCGTGAAAAATTTCCTGACTTACAAATGGCTATTTGTAACACGTGGAGCGAGATAAGCTGGAATGATGGCGGGACTGCGCCATTAAGATGATACTGCTTATCAAACCACTGGGTCCAGCCATGAAGCTTTAGTCTGAGACGTTAAAGCTCATGCTAAAGTGACATGTTTTATCAGTCCCAGTTGTTTGATGGGCCACACCTGAAGTGGTTCTCGCAACAACCACTGGGATATTTTGATAAAACAACACGTATGAGTGGCAGGAGGGAAAGCATCGATAGGAATAAAACTTATTTATATAAGCCCATATTTATAAAAATATATTTATTCTACGCTTTCTAACTTGCACCATCAGTGAGTGTTTCTTGTGGTATTGTGCTGCCAGTCTGCATATTCATCTGCTCTCAACAACTATGTCACAAACTGCAGTGATGTGCATAGATGTTCTTCCTATAGCGCCCTCATGAGGAGAAAATGTGAATTCGTGCTATAGTTCAATTTACAGCCGATACCTGCAGAATTAACAGCATTACCGCCATAGTTTAAAATGAGCACAGTTTAGCATATCAAGGTGCAAAACTGAGATAGAGAGCATGGATGAATACAACAAGCAATAAAATAAGGCTGGTTGGGTTGACGTTCAGCCTCACAGAGCAGCTTTAAGATCAAAGTTATGTCCTTTGTTAGTGCACACATCGAACAGAGACCAGATCATGTATTTATTAATAGAAACTGTATATTTAGGTAATGGAAGGTTGACCGAGTTGTGAGTGGAAGAGTTATGTTCAAACAGCTCCAAATGTGCTGCTCTCTGGCAGACCCTGACCTTTGACCCCCCCAGTGAGGTGAGCAGAGGCCCAGTCTGCTATGGGTAATAAATAGCAGTGTAATTGGTCAACCTATATTTAAACAGTTTAATTTATTTTTTCTAAAAACATCCTGTTACGGAACTGTTTAAATGTCAAAATTTTAAATGTGATATATAGAAATTAAAGTGCACAAAAGCCAACAATTATGCATCAGTCTAAACACTTACAGATGAGGCTGTAATAAAAATGTGGCTAAGAACAGTAAGGTTTTGTGCAAGAGCATGATTGCATTGATGTGCAGGGACTAGGCTGCGGTTTGACAGTTCACCTGCTCTTGTTGTTAATCTTTCTTTATAGCATTTAAATGTGCAGACTGCACACGTTCGGATACATTTATAGACAGAAGGTATGTCTGTAATGATGTCTTTAATGATTCCTTATATCTCCTGTAAATGCAAACAATTCTAACTAATTCAAATAAGAAAAAACACTGAAAAGAAACAAAAGATCATTGTACAGATTTATTTTGAAGCAGCATCACATTGCAAACAATGGTTCACCATATCCACTTGAATGCAACATTAAGCTCAAGGTCCCACTACAATGTCAGCAGATCAAAGCAAGTAATTCTCTACGGGTGCAGAAAGACACCTCTATCAAACGTAAAGCTCACATTCAGCAACAAAAACATGCTCCGTGCATGTTAACGTGGAGCAGCACAGTATTTACAGAACACATGATTAAAAGCAGACTACTGTACAACTCTGTACTACATGTACATTCTCACTCAGACAGACTGAATCTCCAGAGAAAAATAAATACACATCTGATTTCTATTACACAACCTTTTGCATGTCTTAATCCTATTAAAATAATTTTGTAATCATAAAAATCTGATACAGTACATATACATACATTTAATGTAGGTGTGTTTCTTACAACACACACGTTGCATTCTGTTATAATTGGACTGTCTTTGTCTTTTGGTCTTCAGTTACGTGCATCTGTGTTTCTGCAGCACTTCTCATTTAACCTTGTTGACCGGGTTTCCAATCAGCTCTGGACACTGCTCTTCACCTTTTGCGATCATGTCGCACTTTCGAAACAGGTCGTAGTTGATCTTGTCGGTTATGATGCTGTCTTGTTTATACTGCGGGTGCTTAGCGACGAATTCCCTCATCCACTTGGCCATGGTCATCAGTTCACCTGTTTCACGACAGCGAAATGGAGAGTTACACTCAGCTAAATTGGCTTTTGGCTTAGGAGAGCATTATGTTTTTGTCTTTCATTGAGTTACCTGAGGCGCGCTTCTTTATAAGCTTCAGATAATTTAAAATGGTGCACCTGGTGTCCACATCAACCTCCATGTTTTCCAGATAGGAGTTAAGGATTGGGATTAGCCCCTGAAAGACTCCTTCCTGGTGAAAGAAAGAAGAAATCACATGGTTAAATGGTTTTAATGAAGAATAACAGCCATTAAAACGCAAATTTCATCATCACTGAGACATTTAAACCAGCATCAAAAAAAAAAAGAAAAAGATCAACACTGCCATCCACTGAAACGAGCTGATAGTGCAGCTAAAATGTCAACAATAATGAATCACCTTTCCGTTGATGATTGTGTCAATGCTCATGAGCGTGTACTCCTCGTTAGCACCATCGGACTCCAAGCCGTTCTGGGCACAAGTGCTGCCATCCAGGACTGGGTTGCAGCCTGTTGGTTGATGATACAAATGCATCAGCTGTTTGTCTAACTGAGGGATTCAATGCAAGCTTTGATTTTCGTTTGGCCCACCTCTGAAGATGTCATTTCGAAAGTAAAACATGCCCTCTTGGACAGCGTTCCTCTTCTGTGCAACCTTCATGTTTTCATCAACCTGATAAAAGAGGGTTTCCAATATCAGAGCACTGTGTAATATATCGAGACTTGCACTTGGCAGTGCTAGTCACTCGTTATCGTTATCCTGTTCTCACCTTTGACAGCGGGATTAGGAAGTCCAGTTTGTAGGACAGGATCACTCTGGTGAGCAGGACCACAAAAACCACATAAGCAGCATTTTCAAAGTCAGTTAGCTGCACCTGAAAGAAAATCAAATGTGATTATTGTGAGATATAAAAAAAAAAAAAACATGAATTACAACTATAAACCTCTGAGTGTGAGAAATTGCATAGCTGTTATTACCTCCATGGGGCGGAACTCAACCCTCCAGCCGATGTCAGAGTTTGGAGGTGGAGGTTTAAATCTCATTGTTTGCCAGTTTGTCGACTGCAAATTCTGCGAGACATCAAATATTGGAGTTTCAATAAATCTGAATCAAATACCCAGCAACTGCGTCTAGGAGGCAGGAAACCTCACCTCAAAGTGATCAGACTCGTTTTCATCATCTAAGTGTATTTTCTCCTCAAACACAGAGAGAGGGTCTCTGATGAAGAGGTGTGCTATGTGTTGGGCCAGCAGCTTGTCAATTCCTACAAACAAAAAGCTCAGTTTACCTTTTGTTATCCTACAAAACATCCAATACTAGATTCTGACTGTGAAGTTTGATTTTTTTCTTTGTATTTGTAGAAATGTCAGATTATCTATTTTCCAGATTTCAGCACCTGCACAGATCAGCTGGTTGTAGATCTCCTCGTCTATTGTCAAATCGATGTCATTGTACTTTTCCCCACAGCTCGACAGGTAGCTGTCAATGGAATCATATCGGGACTTGAAGATCCTGTATTTGTTGTTCTTCAAAGGCTGCAAAAAGCAAAGACATTTTTATACTTGATCGCTGAATCCGAACATACGATGATTTAATAATCAGTTGCCTACTCAATGAGAATCTTAATTCTTCATCTTAATCTTAAGATTACTTTAGTACATGGAGTATTAGCTCCAGCTCACCTTCAGCCCACGTTCTTCCTGTGTCCTGTCATCCACCGAAGCAGAAATGACTCCCCAGCGGCAATCGATATCTGACACAAAGCCTCTGTAGAAGGGTGAGGCTGCACTCAGTGCCATCTGTAATGAGTAAGTGCAGCGGTCAGAGTAGGTAACGTTTTAAAAGGTGGTGCCTGCAGACATAAAGCTAGCATGTGTTCATCTACTCACCACAATGGGGCAGAATGTTGCTAGTTGGTCATAAAGGTACCTTGCCTCATTAATGCTGCAAGCCTGGAATGTCACCTGCAAAAACACCATAAACAGAGGCTGAAGTACATTTATGCATCACTTATTGGGCCCGTTACATAAAACATCATTCTGAAGTGAAAACCGCGATTCAAGGATGCTGTGCTGCTCAGCCAGTTCACTCAGTACCTGCAGACAGCAGTTGCCCATCCCGAAGCCCATGGCGTCCATGTAGATATGATCCGGCAGAGCCGCCCTCGCCGCCTCGCCATCGTCCTCAGGAAACGCTTCCTCAAATGGAGATGGGGTGCGCTTGTCTTTAAAGACTGAAACACAAAAAAGTAAATACAGTAAATCATTTTAAGAAGTTTGTTTTCAGGCCACTGCCAAAGTGCATGTATAACAGCATACAATCGGAGCCTTTGATTACACTTACTTGGTACATTAATCACAACTTTCTCTCCTCTTCTGTGCCGTATGTTTCTGGTGAGGGTACTGAGGAAGCAAGCACACAAGCAAAACAAGTGTAATAATCAAAAGAGTCTGTACCATCAAAAACTACTGGCACCTCCACTAAAAAGTCACTTACGCCATCTGGCTGTGTTGCAATATCCTCAATTATAAATAGAAACAAGACTCAATTTCCCCAGTGAAGTTTCCACATGCACGTGATAACATGTTACAGCCATGAAACCTACCTGAACCTTGGGTGTGTGTTGATGGCTTCATCTGGAAAAAACAGCGACTTTGATACTCCCTTCTCAACAGGCGTTGGCTGGCTCTCTGGTTTGGTGAAACCTGCGCAACCTAACCTGACAAATATAAATGCAAAAACTATTACAGGCCTGAGAGTGCAAAGTATTATTATTAACAATTATTCAATTACTTATCAACTGATTGATTTTCTTAAAATTCAAATACAGTTTTATCCTCATACCGTTAAACAACAAAATATTTACTTTGCATAGAAAGCAGACAGAAAGCATCGAAATGTCGCTACCAATTCACTTACGTTGACTTTCTGGTTACTCGTGCTGTAACATTTTAACTCCTAAATTCCTAAACTTGCAGAATTAATAAATCAAGCATGTAGTTATTATCTCTACTAACAACTATAAAAGCCAGTTAAACCAAAGCACCTTGGAAACGAGGTGATGGTGCAAAGGGTTTCATTTGGGTTCAGGACAGACGAGGCCTCTCGTCGTCTCTTCCTCATGTTGCTCTCCACCGTGTTGAACTCCGACATCGTTCCGCCGTACGGCTGCCCCGGGGTCCCTTCAATCATGTAGCTGCCATATTCTGGTCTCCAAAGCGTGGGGTGACTGCAAAAATAAAACCATTGTTTTAAAGGGAATCTGCTTTTATGGGTCAGCAAGTAGGCGACGAGGCCGTGGTCTGTGTCACTACGACCTTTCTGACTGAACAAACAGACCACACTCTCCCTTTATCATACTGTATGTCAGCCATAATCTTGGCAGGGCAAACAAACGCCATGTATTTGTGCTGCAGAGCGTGCTCTGTGGCGTGCTCGACAGAGGGGCAGTAATGAGGAATGCATTGGCTGTACTATTTCCCCTGGGTGAAGTTGGCTCCACAGATTTAGGGCGACGTCACGGGCAGCGAGCAAGCACAACACTCACAAGCTTGTGCAAACATTTACATCGCCTGCAGACAACTGTCCTCAGACAAATAAGCTTTACATCACCTTTACATGCCTTGATGTTTCAGACAGTGGAATCTACAACACATCGCTAGAAAGATTCAGCTTCTTGGTGAGTTAAGAGCCATGTGGCAACTACAGTATATTCATATAATCGTTATTACAATAGATGCAACATGACGTCTAAAAAGAAAACACTCGTGTCCGACAGACTCAGGGTAAACATGGTGGTTTGTGAAAGGGAGCGTGTACACTCGTACGCCAATCACCACAGAGCAGAAACGCACTTTGTACTGAACGAAGGAATACTTTGACTGTCAAATTCACGCTCGGCTGTGTTTCACAACCTCATACAGGCGCGTTTAACTGCAGACCTGTGTGATGCACCTCGGCTGTACGCTCCAACAGTGACGTGACTCCTCGTCAGTTCCAACTAACACAGATATTTTTCCTGTTGAATTGCTGAATGATCTTAAAGATATGAAACAATAACACAAGCTCCACCTGTGGAGCTACAGGTCGTACTGAACTGATGCAGTATGTTTTGTCCTCGCATTATGGTTTGTATCTAGGAGACGTGAATGAAACTCACTTGTGAGGTGTGTGGCTGCCACACCACCAACAATGATGTTTGTCAGTACAAAGACATGCGGTTGAGTGTCTGTCTATTCAGCTTAGCTCAGTGTCTGGTGAAAAGCTCACTTACTTGGGGTTTATCTTTTCACCCTGGTCTTGTAGAGTTTCCAGAACATCTGCGCCATTCAGGACAAGTCGAACCTTCTCATCCTTGTCATCCAGTTCCACCAACATGTACTCCACCTTAAAAACAACAAAAAAGGTCAGTATTAACTGAGGTCATTGCAGTGGATGGATTCATTGGTGCTGAGCTTTAAAACGCACTAGTTTCTTTTTAAACACGGAGTTGACACATTTTCAGTCACCGAAAGTTAATAAGTTATGTATCACTAAATAAAATACCACAGTGACAACACTAACTACTCTGATCAAACTGCAGCACATCTCTGCAAAGTCTGCAGGTCAGCGACATTTCCAATAATGACTCATTTAATATTTTAATTGAAGGTAAGAGCAGCTGTGGGGAATTTCAATGTGGTTTACCGTTTCATCCCTAGTCCCCGTAATCCCCTGTCTGAAATAGGGATTAATCTATAACAACAACATTCCACACTGCTGGAAATCAAAACACCTTGTACAAGCTGGGAGCACTGAAGTTTAGAAGACGAGTGGTGGGAGGAGGACGGGAACTTCAAGCTGGAGAATGAAAGACAGAGCCCCCACCCATCTTCAGCTGGGCTTTGAGGTTTACTCATCACTTATTAATACAGCAGCGAGATACCGATCACTGATACAGCGGGAAACTACAGTGGTACCAGTCAATTGAATAAACATTGGTGTTTGCATTTCCTCATTCCCACTAACACACATCTGGTTCTGCTGAGTCAGTGTTAATCTAGCGAACGTCTTAACGCCTGTACCCGGAATTGAGTGAGACAATAGGCTGTAATGACCCGTGTTATACGAGCAGGTACAAAGGACTCACTCGAGTAATTACTAACTGATTATTACATGTTCTCGCCTTATTTGTGGGCCGCTGTGCGACAGCAACACAACACTGAAAAGCTGCACATGTGTCCATTTCAGATTAATTCGCTTTATCGATGCCAGTGTTGGCCGTTGTTGCGTCATGCGAACCACGATGCTCGACAGATCTGAAGCATTAAGAGCCACAAGCGTCGGCGTCACCAGCGCCGCGTTTCCACGAGACGCTGGCTCCGTGTAAAGAGCTTCGACGACGTCTTACCTCGTCGCCCCACTTCAACACATCCTTCTGTCGCTCCTTCACCTTGTTGTAGATGTTGAGGAACTGAATGATGCCGTGCTTTCTGATGTGGTCCGCGTACTTCTTGGTTTCCTCCCAGTTCAGCGGCGAGCCCTGCGACAGTAAACCCATGGCACAGTCCGGCCGTGAAGTGCAAACCCAAAGCTTTTTGCCGAACTTGCACGCCGAGCGTTAGCTAGCTAGCTACTTTGTCCAACTTGCGGGAAGCTAGCATGAAGTCTCGGCACCCCCCCCCCCAAAAGCGGCGGCGTCTGGGTCTTCAGAGCTGCCGTCACAGAGCTCGTAGGCTGGCTTCGGAGCCTGTGGCTGCTCTTAAGCGCGGTGCCCTGTCGGTAACCTTAGCTGGGCATCCAGGAGAAGCAGGGCCCTGCTCATCACTCGCTAATGTGTGATCTGCTCGGTAAAGCACCCCGTCAGCTGACCACGCCGGCTCTCCCCCAAAACACGACACGTTGCCGGACGCGCCGCCCTCGGCCCGATGAACCACCACGGACTGGCCGCGTTAAAGTCCAACTCAGTGACGGAATGATCGCGGGATGAGCCGGTAGGTAGGTCTCCGCTACCAGGTCAGTCTGCTGCACAGAGATGGGTTGTGTTGAACATATGAACTCCTCCTGGCGTCACACACGTGACCGAGTGGCGTCACTGTGACTCAGCATTCTCAGCGGCTCGGCCCCTCCCACTGACCTGCCAGTCAGACGAGCCATCCATGCTGCATTCACGTGCTGTCGACAACAGCAAGAAAGAAACAAGTGAAATATCGGGTAAACACACAGTAATGTTCGTTTTACCAAAGGTTGTCTTCAAATGTGTCTCCAACCGACATCAACTTTACTTATAAAACTCATTAACCTCTATCCTTTCTTGCTGGGCCCCTTGAGACCTCCACTATACATTTTATTATAATAATAACAATAATTGATTATTAAAAGGATTATGTCTCCTCCTCCTCCTCCTAAAAAAATGAATAGATATTCTTGCATAAAAAAATCCACAGCTTAATCACGTCTGTAAATCCTTCTCAAAGGTGTTGCCTTAAACCCTAATTAGTCCATTGTAGCTACGCCCCCTCGCTTCCTGCTTTGTCATGGAGACAGGTGAGCATGCAGCTGAATTATTTATGAGTTGTTGATAAAAGATGTTTGTAAACCTGAGTAGCAGGTTAACATTTTAACATGAAGAAACCTTCATGGCACGTGCGTGTCACGAAGTCGTACTGCTCAGAAAGCAGAAGAACAAAACCAGAACTTATACAGAGCAGACACAGAACAGAGACTTTGGCTTTAAGATGATTCTCCTACATATGTGCTGATTTGTTTTTTTGGAAATTCAGCCATGAAAGTTACAATAACAAATAGCCTGTTTCAGAACACATGCTCTGATCAGCAATCAAGCAGTTTTCCAAAGTTTCCACCTTTTCAAGGTCTTTTTGTCTCTTTTTTGTTCAACTAGATGACCTAAAATCAGAATGAGTCAGCAAAAAATACTGGCAACTGAAAGCAGTCATGTGATCACAAAGCCATTTACTTATCAGTTACTTTTCATAACCACAGTATTGACAAGAATGAAAGAACCAGGGTGAAACAGGGTTGTAATGACACAGCATGATATTTCATTTGTTCACAGGGTGTGTGTGTGATCTGTGTGGGCTGAAAAAAGAGGGTATAGTTCAATATGCTGCACCCACATAATAAATGATGCCACTCATACGCTTTGTTTTCAACTGATAAATGCCATCCTGTGTGTTGTTATTCCTACTCATATAATGACTATTAGGCTTATTTGAATTTCCACACTCACAATGCTCATGAGGATAAAGCTGTTCAGAAAAGTAGTTAGGATTTTTTTTTCCGCAGTGACAGAAAATATGAATATTAGGCAGCTAACGTATATTCTAGAGCTTCAAGTGTAGTTTGGACATGTTTTTGGTATCATTAACAAAGAGCTTAACAATACTATCACAGCTAATCTGCTTCTTTAGAGCTTTTTGGGTGTGGAACATTTTTCACTGACAGTGTAGACAAACTAATCCTGTTTGATTTTTATGTAATTCTTAACCCTGATGGATATTTGACATCCTGCCAACGTCAGAACAGTGAGAAAAAGAAATGGAATAAAAACAAAAACAAAAAATTGATGTGTCAGGTATTTCTCATGGTTTTTCTCAGTGACCTGTAAATTTTGAGAGAACACCTTAGGCCACAGTCAGAAGATGATTCAGAAAGACTCAGAAGCTTTAGATCCTTGACGTCATCCTCACAGTTTCTAGAATATGATCCACAGCAGTTGTTTGGAAAAAATGTTGTGACTAATGATTTGTGTGACAGCACATAAAGCAGTGAAGATTCATTCTCTAAAGTGAAGTGCACTATTTGCATAATTTGATAACCTTTACCTTTTTATTATATGTTACATGCTTCTGTCCTGTTTCCTGACTCTCACAGTGTAAAACATGTTGATGAAGGTTTCTAAACAACGTCCTACAGTAATCTACAGATACTGCAGTAGAACGAAACCCTTATATTGCAGTTTTCATAGCATGGCAGCGCTTTCCATTTCCATTCATAATTTACTAAATAAGTTAAAATACACAGATAAATCAAAATGTAAACTGAAAAGAGAAACATAATCTGAGGTACAATACCTCAGATTAATAAAGATGATAAGTTATTTAACCATAACATAAGGACAGCTTTGTTAATGAAAATGAACAACAACAAACCACGGATGAAGAAATGACCAGGGCTCAAATTAGCATACACGTCATCACTTTAATTAAAAACAAACAAAAAACTAAAATACATGAGCAGTCAGGGAGTTCATGAGCACTAACTTCCAGGAGAGCTCAGGCTGACGTCAGTCCCAGTGTCACATTTTTCATTTTTACAAAATAATTTACTGCTGTCACATCTAAACCCATTCAAGCATCATCATCTTTCCCAACAGAATCTGTGTCTATAGCGTTTATGGCCATCACACATACGTCATAGCTCTACTGAATACTGTACATGGGACACATGTAGAGAAACTGTAGTATTACTGCCAAGTGTCAGACTAATTACATACCTACTCCCGGTAGGTCATACCAGAACGTTTTCCAGCTCCATCATTCATCAATCAATATTCTGTTCAAGTATCTCGAGAATCACAGTAGTAATAGTCACCGTACACAGGACTGAATCCAGCATTATTAGTCACACTGCTCTGGATAAAAAAGACTGGCATGTAACAGATTACGCTCAGTAACAACACCATTTTGCTCTTTTTATAGATTTTATTTGTTCTAAATAACATGAAAAGGGCTAATAAAATTATCCTAGTTGAATTGGCCCCAAAAGGAAATTCCAGTCTGGAAATAACAAAACTGGTGATCAGTTTGTGTTTCATCAATATTACCTGGCCTCAGTGATTCCACTTCTTTTCACATTTCATCTTAATTCACTTAAATTGTTTTCAAATAATGAACTTCCAAATTTCAAAATTAATTTCTCTAGTTGATGACATTTAAACCTGGTCATCTCCATCCCCCAAAAGAAGGACTATTATTAGCACTTTATTCTGGACATGCTGGAGCCCTTTAGACATGTACCTCACATCATTATTACCCCCGGAACCCTTATATACTGACTGGAGCAGATGAAACCGAACTGGCTCTTGACTCTCGTGTTTTCCGTGTGGGTATGGTGACCACACAGCACGAAATGCCGACAGTAGCTTCTGGCAGTTCGTCGTCCTCAGTCCATTCATTGAGGTCAGGGTTGTAAACCTGAATGCATTTCTTGTACTTCTTCTCCCCCTCGTTCCAGCCTCCAAGGAGATACACCTTGTTGTTCAAAATGGAAATGCCGGCCGTGCTCACTCCGGTGCGGAGTGGTGTGCAGTAGCTCCACTGCCCATTGTGAGGGTTGTACGATTCAACGACAAGGACGTCCACCCTTTCCCCACGACCTCCCAGCTGACTGCCGCCGATGACGTAGGCCCGGTCTCCCACTGTGGCGGCGCAGTGCCAGCCTCGAGGTGTGCTCAGACTGCTCTTATCCTGCCAGGAGTCGGTGGAGGGGTCGTACGAGCACACTGACCTGGAGTAGGCGTTGTTAATGTAACCTCCGGATACGAGGATCTTGCCATCGATGACGGAGCTGGCGTGGCAGCAGCGAGGCACCTCCATGGCAGCTTTCATCTGCCACTGGTTAGAGGAGGGCACATAGCACTCCATAGAGGCCTGAACGCCATCCGCGTTTCGCCCTCCGATGGCAAACAAGAGGCCGTTGAAGATGTTGAGGCTGAAGTGGGTGCGTCTCTGGATCATGTTGGTTAAGTGAATCCATGTATTGAAGCGAGGATCATATCTAAAATTCAAGGGAAGAAAAAGTTGTTTTCCTGTCTTGCACAAACTAATAAGACAAATACTGATCGCTTAGTTCTTACCTGCAGAAGTTGCTAACAGCATGTTTAGCCTGGTTCCTGGCATCATTCTGGTCCTCACCACCGGTCACATACAGGAAGCCGTCCAGGACTGCCACGCACTGGTTAAAGCTCTTTGCTGGCATTTCTGTCAACTTATTCCACACGTTGTCTTCATCTCGGTACAGAACGTCTTTGCTGAGAGACTTCTCTGTCAAGGCAGGGCGTCCGCCAACTGTGAGTATGACCTTGAGGCCGCCACGCACCTTCGTTCTGCGTGACTGGAGGATGTTCTGTTGGTAAGGCAGCAGATGGTAATTCATGGCATCAACAAGGAGACGGTGGCACTCTGGGTCTTGCATCATTCTCGGCACGCTCTGGACATGATTCACCAGGTCTTGGGCAGAGATAGTGCCAAAGCGGATGTGAGTTAAGAGATCTGCCGCGTACTTCAGCCTCTTCTCGTCGAAGTCCAACCATTTCATGGCGATCTGGAAGGCTGTGACCTCGGATGGGAGCTGCAGGGAATCATCGGACAGGAACTCGCTGATCTGCTCATAGGTAAGTTTCAGGAACTGCTCCATTTCAGAAAACTCAATGAAGTTATGCCGCATGAACTTCTGAGCGGCCTCCTTGGTTTCTTTGAGGTCGTAGGCATCAGCGATGTTGGCCACATACATGCAATTCTCCACGCTGAGCTCCTGCATGAGGAAATCACTACACATCTTCACCAAGGTGCCAATCTGCAGCAGTATGGCTGCAGCTATGGTGCTGCCAATGCTGTACAGAGACAGGGTCAGCTTTCCAGTGTACGCATATGTAATAGCGGTGGCGAGGCCGACGGGAGAGATGTCGTTCAGATCGATCTTCTGGAGGCTGGAGTCCTTCTTCAAGATGTTTCGAATGTATTCACTGCAGGAGGCCATGACAACCTTGTGGACATCAAATGACTTTGACTTGGTGGCAACTGTTAGATCACACAGGAAGCTCTCGGTTCTCATGCTGCTCAAACCCTCCAGGAGGTTCGGGGCGTATGCAGAATCGTTAACTTCAGTTGAAATGCAGCTGAAGCCGTTTCCTCCTTCGAGCAGAGTGTTTAAGCCGTTGATCTTGTTGATGGGACTGTCCTCAACCATTATGGTCATTTCATTTATGTCTCCTTTACTTTTCTTGTTTCCCTTGTTCTTTTTGGGTGCCATGGCTGTAGCAGCAGAACACAGCCAAGATCTTCTGGAAATACAAATAAAACATGTCAGAATCGATCAAAAAGGGCACGATGCACAGACACTGAATATGGGTTTTACTAAGAACGCTTTTCATATGCACATTTAGCATTTTGGAATGAAAAAGGGAAGCTTTTTACATTTGTAGGACTTAATCTGACACCTTTCAGGACATGTGTGCTGCCAGGTGATGCTGGAGTGAGTGAGTGTGTCAACATGCCCCTCTTTGCATCTGTCACAATTTATCAGCAGTACGTCCAGGAATAGCAGCGTTGGACGGCTCACTCATGACGTTCCTTTTATAGACTTTGAGACATAAGCAGCAGGCCTTACGGCCTCTGATTGTTTAACTTAAGTTTAAGCCAGTTTTTTCTATTAGATTTTTTTATTTAATGGTTTGAAACTCATTCTAAATATGTCTGCAACTAACCTAAATCTAAAAGATAAACCATTTCATGAGAAACCTCACCTCACAATACCCACACACAAGCTTAGTAGCCTTGACACTTAATGTCTCCATATTAATTGTTATATAAAAAAAATTGTGAACTTCAGATAATTTATTTCCTCTTTGAAGCCCAAATAAGCGAAAAATCACACTCACTATTCTGAAACAACTCACAAAGACTGAGACCTGAGTTATACGAAGCTGCATTTTCACAGTTTTAACTGCAAACGGCCAAATGATGGAAAAGCTCTAATTACCTGAGAAACGAAGTTGAGGCTGGTGAAGAAGGAACTTGTGCCTCCAGTTACTGGAGCAGGAGAGAGAGACCAGCAGTCAGCCCTGCTGCGTGAGACATGCCGTTAACTCCTCCTCTCACAAGACTGAGTTCCAATCAAGTAGTGTGCAATTCATGCAGAGGACAGGGACCCCCACCCCCACCAGAAACAGTAGCCTCCAGTCAGTTAATGTCAGCTCAGTGTGTGACCTCTTATCCTCGATGGGGCGTCTCATGACAAGTTGCACTTGTTCCTTCATTGTCTTGGATAAACCATTAACTCTCAGTGTTGCCATAGCTTAGAATGAACATGTACACTGTTGTCATTCTGTAGACAATCGCTGTTAAAAGCAGATCCATTTAATATAATGTTAGGAAACGTAAGACCACCACTTTTTTTTAGCTCATGTGTTAATTTCTGCTTATAGCTTTTAAAATATGACTTGAAGAAGTCATCATGCCACCAAACTGTTTACACATATGGAATCTAAGCCATTGTTTCAGTTACAAGCTCCGTAAACTGGGGGTTTTTGGTATTTGGCAGAAAGCTGAAATGCACTTTATTGTCTTTAATAGTTTAGTTTTCGATTTCTGTTTGTTTTGTTCTCACATTCGCACGCGCAACGTCCACGGTGAGATAAATTCTAAGCGACGCGCTCCACGTCGGTGCCGCGCATTATAACAGTGTCATCAACGGGCGCGCGCTGGCCGGTGTGTGTGGACGGACGCACGTGCGTCACCGTGATGGCCAGCGACTCTGATGTGGCGGAGAAAGTCATGCGGTTCAAACAGCAGCTCGCAGGCGCAGCAGACTCTGCGACGGTACATTGTAACCGGTGCTGCTTTTAATGGGCGGATGACAGTAACGTTTGAGAGGCGTTGGGTTTAAGGGCCTAGACGTGGTCTCGGCGTAGTGACGCGTTGCGGGTGTATTCGGAGCCACTGAGTAGTGGTTGGTGTTGCTGGTGTCTTTGACTCGGCCGCCACACGCTGTGCGCACAGGCCGGTTTACGGATAGACCTTTGCTTCTAAAATTGGCAACGACTCCAGTTGTTCAGCTTATGGTCGCTGTCCATCATCCGTGACGCTGCGCTCTGACGCGCTGCGGGGTGGCTTCACTCCTGGGTGTATTCATTCACAAGGCAGCATTTTTCTTGTTTGTGAAATATATTATAAAAATGCTACTGTACAGCTGGATGCGCTCAATCCAGGCATGTGGTGAAGCTTATCAGCAACTAGAGGCGTTTTCCATTTATAGTTCACGGTAAAAGGAGCAGCCTTAGTGGGTGTGTGAGGTCCCCAAACATAGCTTGAGCTCTGAATGCACATTCAGCAACTGTGGTGATCCTGAGCCAGGGCTGCCTTATTTGGCATGTCGGGTTTTCTTCAGCGAAGTTCCAGCTTTTTATCCAACCTCTGTCCATGAGCGGCACCTGCTGTGTCCACCCACCCTGTGGTTCAGATAATGAGTAATGTCGAACAGTTAAACTCATCTGGGGATTCCTGTGTTCGTTTGCTTTCTATACAGGTTCTAAAAATTCTGGGGAAACTCAAGGACCTGGATGTCACATTAGACATCCTCGCTGTAAGTCTATTAGTTAAAATGTGTCAAGTGTGAAATGACTATCAAATGAATGTGTAACCTCATGTGCTGAACTCATTACACTAACTGTGTGTCTTTGTGTGAACTAGGAAACTGGAATTGGCAAAACCGTTAACTCTCTACGCAGACATGAAAAGGCTGGAGAGTTTGCCAAGTCGCTAGTTAAAGGCTGGAAGAAACTAATCCCTAAGAATTCTACAAGGTGATTTATATTTAACTGTTTAACTTTTATTTCTCACATACAGTTTAATGTTATTGATTTCACTTATATTTTGTTTATCTTGTATTAATATGTCCTTGTTGCAGTAAAACGGGAGACAGGGATGCGTCAGTGAGCTTATCTGTTAAAGACAAACGGGATGAACAAATACACACCTGTACCGGAAATTTGATAGACGAGGATTTAAACAATAACTGTTTAACATCTCACAGCAAGAGTCAGGATTCTTCAGACGAGGCCCTCATCAAAACAGGAAAGACGAAAGCTGATTCAGAGAAACAACCATTCGAAGAACAGGAAATTAAAAGGGAACAGACTGAAAATCAAGAAAAAGATCAGCAAGAAAGCCAGAACGTCTTTGAAAATATAGTTTCAAAGAGAGGTAAAATGCAAGAGGGTAAACAGGACGAATATGCCTCAAAAAGGAAGAAGAAGAATCACAGTGACAGAAAAACAAGGGATGATAATTATTGGCATGAAAACAAAAATTTAGAAGGAACTCCAATATCCAAGTCTGATTATATGAAAAGCAACTCTGATAGTAGAAGATGCGAGTCAGAGAGATCAAATAAGAAATCAAAGTCATCAAACAGAGTCAAAGATTCATTTCAATCTGACTCCAGTGACGAAAACTCAAAAATGCCAAAACTGGTGAATGTCACAGATGAGAAATGTTCAGGAATGTCAAGAAGCTCAGAGGCTCAGAACAGAAAAAGGAAAAAACCCAGCACACAAAGGCAAGAACAGAATCAGGAGTCTGAAAGAAATAAGGATCACTCAAAACACAAAAAGGCCAAAATAAAGCACAAGGATGGTGACCAGCAGGACCCCTGCATGTCTTTTGAATCAATCTTGAACTATGATGTGAATGTTTCCAAGAAAAAAGAACGACAAGTGAAGAAGCCCAAAAAAATAAAGCGAAATGTCCCCACGAAATCCTTCAAGTCACCGGTCCTGTCTGTACGCGTCGCCTCTCCAAAACAGGTACATGTAGTGTATTTGATTCCATACGTGTTGTGTAAGTGCAGCATTTGACTAAAATAATGTCTAACAATCCCCCATATGTTAGAAATCTCAGGAGTCTTTCATGGACCTGATGAACATTCCTTTACCCGCTGCTCTGCCGGAGTGTGAAAAGCCGTTCATTGTTGAGTACTTTGACAAGCGAGGTACCGTACATATAACCAGCAGCTGTCTTTTCACATCGCTCACTTGGTTCTTGACATTCCTCCGTGTATCTTGAAGCTGAGAAGGAGCCTGAACTCGACAACATTTCTGAAGAGCCAGCGGTCTTCACTGGTCAGCGACTAAACAAGAAGATGCAGGTGTACTCCGGGGCCAAGACGGTGTTCCTCCCAACCATGATGAGCTTGTATCAACAGTGTATTCGCACGCTCCAGAATAATATCAACTGTGAGTAAAGCCCAAAGAAACGTTCATGCGTAGTTGCGATGTCTGTCCGTTTGTTGGGTTTCTAATTAGGTGCAGGGATCTCTTCTCAGTGCTGCATGAAACTGGCGGAGTCCCGTTTGAAATCCTGGAGCCGGTGTTGGAGAGGTGTACGCCGGAGCAGCTGCTGCGCATTGAAGAAGCCAACCCAGTAAGAGTGGGACGCGGGTTCCTGACGGGTAGAGATGCACACTGCAGCCGTCTTTAGTTACAGCTGATGAGAGTGGCATAAAATTAAAATATTAAGAATTAAAGTCCTGCATGCAGTCACCTCAAAAGAACCGGAATGACCAGACTACATGAAGAGAAAGCTTAGAAGCTGAAAGATTAGAGGATAACATGCATGTTCAAGCATACAGTAGTTCCTGTATGCTGTAGCAATGGAACATATTTTGTATAAGATTCAACTCAATTCAATTCAACTTTATTTATATAGCGCAAATTCAGATGAATTGTATGTGAACAAAGGTCCGGGAACATGTAACTGGCAATTTTTACGCAGGGAGAGTCTTGTTTGTTTGAAAATCTATCACTTTAAATCTGGGAACAGTGAAAATCCAACAGAAGCCCTAAATAGATTAAATTCAGTTTAGCTGACTGCAAACTACTGACTGGATCTTGATCTCATTTGTTTTCTCAATGATAGACAGTGGTATTGAATGGATGCTTAATATGTTGACATAGGTTTAAGGAAATGGCCCATAACATTGACAAAATAGCCTTTTAGTTCATGACAGAGTTATTTCAATAGTAAATTGAAAGCCCACAAACAATTAGGTTGTTGCATGAAAAGACGGCACCACAGAGTTTTTTTCTTCATCAGGTCTAAAATCCTGTTTCTGTGGCTGACATGCATGATTCACAGAGATGAGCAACCTGGAAGGGCCAGAAAGTCGTCTCTGAAAGCTGACTGGCAGGATGTTTTTAACTGACGAGAGGTGGTTACGTTGATCCCTGTGATTTTAACTACTGGTCGGGATGATGGTGTTGCTGCGTTTAAGACAAACCTTAAGGTTCAGTCATTGGTGGCTTTGAGCACCAGCTCAGACCTGTGGCCTGGTCTGTTTGGTGCCGTCTGCCTGGCCTGGTCCTTTCTGACCTTTGTTGCTAAATAGGTGAAGTAAAATATCAAAGAGTTTGACTCACTGCTGCATATACTGGATGTCGTGTATAAAAATGTTTAGCTGAACATTAGCTTAACCTCCTGAACACTTTAGTAGTGGTAGAAGAATTGGTATAAAGGCCTTGAGTAGGACATAATGGGTTGATGTGCATGTTTGTCATTACTGGTTTGTTTCTGCAGATCTACATCGGAGTGACAGACCACTTATGGGGGAAACACTGTCAGAGGGACTTCAAAGACTCCAAACTGCTGGAGTATGAATCCTGGAAAGAAATGTACATCAGGCTGTCTGAGGAGAGGGAAAGAAAATTTAAAAGACTGACAAAAAGCATCGTCTCGGCTCATTCAAAGAAACCCAGAGGTGTGGACTGCTTACCGAGCATGATTGTAACTGAAAGTGAAAGGCTTTGTGTTGATTACAGTTGCATACAGGTTTACTTTGACATGAAATATAAAAAATGTATATGTGATCAGAGAAAAATAGTATTTATTTCTTATGACATTCTGTATCTTTTATTTTTTTTAGGTCGGCAGGTGAAGATGGCCTTTATTCACACTGTTGCCAAGCCACCCAGAGACGTACGAATTCAGCAGGAAATTCATGGAACTGCTGTTCAGCAGCCTCATCAGAAATGCAGGTGGGTTCCAGCTTTTTAAATCCAGAAAAATGTCAAGTCAGTTTCTCACGTTTGATTTGTGTTTAATCTCTGCAACAAATCCAACACCAAAATAACCATTGCTGTAAATGTATTTATATAAAAGCATAACCATCCTGGTGCTTGCGCTGCCCCTGACTCAACAACAGAGTCCTAACGAGTCCTAGACTTTGTGTGATAACAGTGAATGAGCACAGCCAAATACAGGAATTAGAGCAATGTGCTGGATAAACTGGTTTTATTCTGGGCTTCATTCTTTTGTTGTCAACTGTTGTAGTAGAGGTTGGATACTCATTGGCTGTGGTGTAGAGCTAGCATTTGGAGAATGGACATGATGGATGGACACCAATTTTGTAGTGATGTGTGTTTTTGTTTTGTTGAACGAAATATCAAATCTGTTTACACGTTCTCTGAATTTTCCAGTGCCAAGGCTCCGGACAGTCGGTCAAAGCAGACCTGTAATGAGCAGAGCAGGTCCGGCAGCACCAGTTCAGGGGCCAACAATACTCAGGACCCTCGCAAAAAAACAAGTAAGCTGACAAGGCCAGCGTCAACACAGTGCTCTTAGCTTTCAACACCTTTCCAAATGATCTGACCAGATGTTTTTCAGGCATTCATTCTGTTTAATACAGCTGCTTTATTTAATATATACTTTTACATTTTAATTGGCTTAATTTGATTTTACAGTGAATCCCTCCCTTCTGTTCTCAGGGGTTGCTCCAATGATGGCAAAGTCCTTAAAAGCATTTAAGAAACAACTGGGTCGCAGATAAAGGCGGAAACATATGACATATTGGAGTGCATACTATTAATCATTCATGAATTCATTATCTTTGTACAGTATTGCGATTATGTTCACCTTGTATTTTTGTGTTTGTGTCAATGCACAGGTAATTGTCTTTTTTTCTGTTGTGAATTGTCTTCGATATTAATTGGACAATAAAGTCAGCAACTTTCACTTGCCTTTATGTCCTTTTTTGAGTGAAACTTCTCTGGGTAGTATTTAATGTGTGACGGTGTCTCCCTCTAGAGGATTAGATAAACAGAACCAGTGGTGGCAGTCTGCTAAGATGACACATCCAACTTCAGATTCACTTTGCTGTTTGGAAATGAGTTGTTTTTCATACATATACACCTTGTGAATATGTCCCTTTTAATGCTTTAAATGTGTTTCTAGCCCATTTCTTTATCATCTGACGCTTGCGAGAGAGCAGGTCTCTCTTGTCTTGTGGGTGTTGGCTAATTAATATGATAACTAATGACTGTCTGACCACATGAGGATCCTATTACTGGGAGCTGTGTCTAGCACGGACTTCAGGCTTGGACCACAACAAAGAGATTTATTTTGCTTGTAGTTAACATAACATGGTTCCTTTTTCAGTGTGAAACTGATATTACAGCATTTTGTATTATACCCAAGATTACATTATATATTACTTAGTAACCTGCTTTAATATTTAATCCATCTTTATGACCACAAGCTTAACTGTAGCTGCTGTTGTGCTTACTCCCAAACGGCTGCAGTAAGCATCACCGTTGGTTGTTATTAGTGATCCATTACTGCTGCTAAGCAGAACTTTGGTGCCTGAAGTCTTTTTGAGGGGGAACACGAGGCAAACAATCTGAGATAAACTGTGCTTCACTCACCAATAAGCTGCTACATAACAGCACACGTTTTAGTGAGAAAATGTCTTTTTATCTCCTGTGAATTTAGTTTGTATTTACACACGTGCTTTGTTTCACAGGTAGGAATTGTAAGGTTCCTTTTTCTCATCGACAGCTGACAGTTTTAGGTTTGAGGAAACGCTTCCTTCTTGATTTGACGGTTTTGAACTGAAGCAGTTATATAAATGGCTCAGCCGTCTAGTTAATGGTCAGACAGTAGCTACTTGACGCTTTTATGTCGGCTTGGTTTGTGCGGCTCTGGTTTTTATCACTGACATGAAGGCCTGTGTTGCAACAGGCTTTGCAGACAGTTTTTCCACCGTCATTCTTTGAGCCTGCAGCTGTTCAACGTGCTGGCTCGTGTTGGCTTTCACAGATCGTTTAGGGGCCTATGTCACAGTATAAAGAGCCAGATCGTCCGAACCGCTCGTCTGGGGCCCGGGGCCCGGTCTGGGTGCCCCTCGCCTGACTGGGGTCCCCGGGCTGGTGGCCCATCATGGCGGCCCTGCCTGGAACGGGACGATCGAGGGGAGGGGCCGGAGGGAGGAGCCGCCAGCAGCGGTGACGTAGGACTGGAATGAGGGAGTGAATGTTCCGGGTCAGAAACTGGACGGGAGAGGAAATTAACTCCGGGACGAGACGGAACAACGACAATGCTGCCCGCCTCCGCACGGAGATGTAGCCTGGCCGTTCTACTGTAGACGCCGTAAAGACGCTTTGAACGCGGCGGGGAGCGACGCGACGCGAGGAACCAACTGAAGAGAGAGAGAAAAACAAATAAAAGCAACAAACCAGGTGCCGACAAAGTAACGTCAGCCAGAGTGGGGTCGACGGGGAGTGAAGCCCATGTTCGCCGCGTCCTGACCAGCGTTAGCTCGGTGACCCCCAGCGCCTCTCGTTCGGAATCTGGTCCCGGACCGTCCCGGCGCAGCGATCTGTTGCATCCCCTCCTCCCCGCCGCTTGTTGATCGCACGGTGCGCGGTCGGCTCCCACGTCCTCCCCGTGATGTTCCACTGCATCCCCCTGTGGCGGTGCAACCGTCACGTCGAGGTGATCGATAGACGCCACTGCTCCCTGTTGTATGTGCCCGACGAGATTTACCGCTACGGACGGAGTTTGGAGGAGCTGCTGCTGGACGCCAACCAACTCCGAGATCTGCCCAAGGTAGGAGGAAAACGCTTCCGCTCGGCGTTGATGCTAGTTTCACAGCCAGGAACTTTCCGCCAACAGGTTTGGCCAGATTCGTGTGGCTCGGCCGTAAAATGGTGTAATGTTCAGTGTCAAACGTTCAGAGCCCTGACTTTATAAATCTAAAGGTTTAAATGCAGCACATTCCGCCTTCGTGTGGAATATGAACGACTGAGTGGCTTCTTGCTAGCGGTGTGTGAGGGGTGGTCTCCTCAGAGTCGACAGGCATTAGAGACAAACGACTCTTCTGCTGGTGTCAAAAGGTTGACAACAACAACGTGTTGTTATACTTCCCGTGTGTGATGTGAAACGACCTGAGCTGTCATTTATCAGTTATCTGTTTTGTTTCTCAAATAATTGATGGATCTCATGAGAGTGGTTTTCTTTTGCATGGAGACAAATGAAAGGAACTAGAAATAAAAGCAACGCCTCCATTGTAACAGCTCACAGTTTGGACTCAGCAGTTTGTTTTTAGGCTTAATCACAATTCGGACCAATATCATAGGATCAACTAAATGAAATCTTTCGTGTTGGTACCAACTGGTTGACGCTCGTTCGATTCCTCACAGCCCAGATAACCCTCATATGTAAAATACCAAGTGCTAACTGCAGACAGTGTTGGTGTGGTTGGGGAAAACAAGCCTGGGCCAACTTGTCGACCAGCTGCTGGAAGTTCAGTGTGATACTAGTGAACTGATGCACATGTTATCGTTAACTTAGTGCTTTTGTCTCTGCGCTTGAGACAGTAGATCCCACTGTCAGTCCTGTTGTATCTTTCTGACATTTGTATAGATTAGAGCTGCTGCAAAAAGCAACTTTGTGGCTTTGCAGCCCAACTGGTTTCAGTATAGAAGACCCTCTACTTTCCACACCAGAGAGTGTGTTTAGTGTGAAAGTCGTTAGGTTTTCTCATTGTAACCTACAAATGCACGGTGCATTTGGCAGTATATTTGGTTTACAGCTGTTGACAGCACAGAGTAAGGCTTAGTCTGCTATGTTTTATTAATAGTATTGCGGCTCTGAAATTACTGGCACTTGCTCACAAAATTAGCAACACCTGCACAACCATGGCCCATAGATCTTTATTATAACAGACATAATGATAGCAACCTTTAATGGCTGTGTCACACTGCTTACTTTGTTCATGGAAGAAAAGCACAGGCTCAGGTATTCTGTCTGAAAACAATGACAGCATTATGTGTGTTTTCCCTAATGAAGTCATAATGAAGCGTTGACCTGAATTGTAAAGTGGACACCAATGAAACTGTACGCGAACAAACTAGGTAGTAGCATAGCTAACCTTTCAGACGCGCTGAGCAGGTGAGTCGTTATCGTAACCTCTTGACAGTCTAGCAGTCTCTGCACTCAGTTCAGAAATATTCCAAGTATGTTCAGAGTGTATAAGAGTGGATTATTTGCATGGCAACAAGAGAAGCTGTTTATTGTGGTCTTTGGCATGTAAATAATGTCTTCAGCTCTTTACGAGTGAGGCCAGGAAGCGCCAGGCTGGATAATTCCCCGTACCGGTGCTCACTGTGTGGCCTCATCCCGTTTGGCTTGGTGGTGGCTCACCCACTGCCACTGAACCCTTAATTTATTGTTCTAATGATAATGATGCGATAAAGCCTGGACACTGTCATATTACAGCACAATCACTTCACCCTGTGGGCAGATAAAAACGTGCAAAGCAAGATGAAATTTGTAACAAGATGAGGCAAGTTAAACTTGAGCAGATAATTCCAGCAGTTTAACAAAGTGAGGCCTGCTGACTAAGTTATGGAGACACGAAGCACAGGTTTATTTAAGTGTGTTTAATGTCTGCAACCTCTTTATGTTTTGTTTGGTTGTTCTACCTGCTGTTTGTGCTGGACCAGTGGTCTGAATTAACAAGCAGTAACTTTAGTCAAAAGTTCTGACAGTTTACTAACCAGAAAGGAAGGACAGGAATGCAAGACTAGCAGGCAGCTGAAATGGGTAACATGAATGCAGTTTCCACTGTCGCCAGCTTCTGTAAGGCGTTAAGACAGAGAGTCTTTGTCAAAAACTTGATTTAGCTGCTTTTACTCGAACCTTCATAATATGCTGAATCTTTTCCATCGTGTCCCGAGCAGCGTCCTAACACCCACGTGTTGCAGCTTGGGTCGTATAAATATGTGTTGCTTTTCTTTTGATATAGAATAACTGGGCAAACTAGCAAAACACCTCAGCTTCATTATTCCTTTGGAAATCTTGCAGCGGTCTTGAACACGCAGACATGACCAGGTTCTGGGTTCCTCCCATAGCGATGCTGCAATCATAGTGGGTTCTTTGCTGCTGCTGTTTTCAGTTTTTTTTTCTCTAGTTTTGCCCTCAGCAAGTGAATAATTAAATTGTGTTTGTGTGAAACGTTGTGTGTTGAAGGAGAAACTACACAAACAAACTCTCAAAGAATCTGTACCATTTATAGGTGGTTGGATGAGGGCAAATGAAGGTAGTCAGGTATTTTTTTGCTATTGTCGCCCAACTGCTTGTGTGACCAGAAGCTCTAGGTCTGATGATTTACTTCTGTGAACTCTCAAACTGCATGTCAGCGTGGTCCTGAGAGTCTTCTGGCAGAAGTAACGTACCATCAGCACACAACCCACCTTCCCCCAGAAGCTGCCTGTTCCCCACAGACTGACAGGTTTGCTAACTTAACTGGCCTAGCAGATCAGCAACAACCTGCTAATGTGTGTATGTTCCTTTTACACTTTTTTGTTTTATCTCTGATGGTTTATTTGGGTGTTCAACTAATGGCAGCCTATGTCAGTGGATATAGCAGCACACAATATTAAAGGTTAACAACAAGAAATTCAAATGGCCACACCTGAAATCAATTTAGATAATTCTTTAGTCTTACTCATCTAGTCATGGAACAGTTGAGCGTCCATGGGTAAAATAGTTTTGTACTTGACTGGACTGTAGCTGTGAGAACTAACTTGATGCTGAAGCGAGTGTACAGATGCGTCATGTTTTAGGGCTCTGCTGTCGTTCATCCTACTCTAACCTTTTTAAATATACACACACTGCAGCGGTGGTGAAGGTGAGAAAAAACTATTTCCGGCCCAAGACAGGAAGTGACAGCATTTTCTGACAAAGGTGAAGTGGCAACGAGAGTGACGTTATGAATCCCAGAGCAGAAAACCAGGGGTTGATCTGCCTCGTGTGATCTACATGTGGATGTTCTTGCAAAAAGCAGCAGAGTTGCTGACATTCTGACATGGTTGTGGACACTTTTAACTCTAGCGTAGCTGAGCCTACGCTATGTGATATTTAATCCTCTGTGCCTATGACCGTATAACCTGCGCATAAGCTTACAGTGAAACTTGAAATAGACGCCACCAAGCATTTGACACTGATGCCTTTTACTTACTGTAAGTCTGTGACTGAAGGTCTGTAGCTTGGGAAGTGTGACAGACATTTGTGTATGTTTTTATTTATGATAAATTACAAAGCACAAAAGCCCAGTCTAGATAAACAAGCACAACGTTCCGTGTATTGTGTGACTGCATTAAAGGCTTTTGTTACTTACTTGTATGGCAACAATCCATTTCCTCACTTCCTGAAAGATTCAAACACTGACGGACTGAATGGTTGTCGGCAGGGTGTAAAAGCTTTTGGATTTTGTGTCACACATGAGTGACAGTTTGGGGCGAGGTGCTAAATGACAATAACGGGAAGAACTGGTTTGCTGTGACTATGATTAAGGCAAGACTCACACACAAATACTGATACAGGTCAAATCGATTATCTGGAAATGGTAAACATGTCAGTAGAAACAGGCATAAATGGATTATGGTCCTGGTCGTTCACACATCAGGGCAGCTGCAAGTCCGTACTAGCTAAGACTCCATTGATGATATCATCTAGAGCCCCACACCTGTGATTAGCTGACAGAGAGCACACCTGCAGTAGAGTTTTTCATATGGAAGTATAGGGTGAAAGTGAAGTCAAGCTGGTTTGGATGCTAAGCGTAGACAAACAGTCATTACTTGTAGGAGTATAGGTTTGTTTGCTTGGTAGAAGTAATGGATTAGACGCTGTTTGAACTGTCTTAAGACCTTGGAATGACGTGGTTATTTTGAAATAGGGTGGAGTTTGACTTTTGGACTCTTGGGCCTTATTTACTGTACATGCGTTATTACAGTATGGCCTGTATCTGGATGTGGTTTATGGAAAGTGGGCAGGCTGATCACGGCTTCAGGAACACAAACGCATTTCACAGATTACTTTACACCTTGCCGATCTTAGTTCTAATCTGATCAAGTGGGCTGGCATTCCTGTAACTCAATTATGTGCAGCCCATGATTTTAGCTTTTGTCTTGCTTGCCCATATTAAAAATGGATATTCTCTGTGCAGTGATGTTTTCAATTCAGCCATGTTGTGGGCAGTTGATTTTCCTGTGCACACCTGCTTTACATGAGTTAATGTAAATGGGAACCAATGAGGAACATTAGTCTAGTTTCCTCTTAAATACAAAGACATTTTTTTAAAGCCTAAAGTGTTTCAGATTTGTCTGAGCAAAATGTTTGTCTACCACATTTCAGAGACACACACCATCCACAGGCCTTTGATTATGAAAGATGTGGCTCTAGAAAGCTGTTGCGGCTTGACTTCATATCAATTACAGTGGCTATAGAAAAGTAGAAGCCTGCGCCACAACCCACTCAGCCACTCGCACTGCTCTGCAGCGTTGCACTGTTGTGAACTGGGAAATTCACAAGGCTTGTTGTTTGTTCATGCTAAAACTTGAGAGGAACCTGAAGCTGCGCTGTTAGCTGCCGGCTTTGCTGCCTCACAGACAAGATTCTGCAAACTCACGCTGTTGGCATCAACCAAGTACTTGTAATTATTGGTTGTGGCTGTGAAAGGCATGTGTTAACTGCGTATTTGCTTCTCCGATACCTGATTTTTCTATTCTAGTCACGTGTTTCAGTTAGATTGTGTCTGAAAAGCAACAGAGAGCTCTGTAGGACAATATGGACACAATTTTACCAGGAAGACAAGAAGTGATAGCTGCCAGTGGACGTCCTTGGATAAGACCTGTAGGTTGAAGACCACGACTGGTCTAATTTTAAATGGATTGTAAAGAACAATCTTGTTTCTCCACCATGGTTTTAAGAGTCGTTTTGCAGTTTTTCTTTGAGAACTACTGCATGGGATTCACTGACGTTTTCTCCACCCTCAGGTGTGTTGAGAAAACGTCAACCCCGAGCTCTCGTTTTACGTTTTGGTGACCTAACGTGGTTCCTACCATCCTCATCCAGGTTCACCCTGAACAGAGGTCTAATTAGCCTGAATAAGCAGAAACACTGGCGTGATTGTGCACTATGCATAAAAACATTTTCATAAATTCTGAAAATATTATCTACAACCTTGGTTTAAAATTATTTTCTTAATAGTTTTGATTTGTGTGAGAAACCGAATAGCATTTATAGAATTCAAACCATCAGACTGATTTACTTTACTTCATTCTAAATATATGTTTCTTTTCACAGCAATTTTTCCAGCTGGTAAAACTAAGAAAACTTGGACTGAGTGATAATGAGATTCAGAGGCTTCCACCAGAGGTAGCCAACTTCATGCAGCTGGTAGAACTGGATGTCTCACGAAATGGTAAGGATTTAATTGTACCTGTGTGTGTGTGTGTGTGTGTGTGTGTGTGTGTGTGTGTGTGTGTGTGTGTGTGTGTGTGTGTGTATAATAGCTGGAGAAGGCTTTTCATCGTTTGTAAATTTTAAACAAATGATAATGAAGAAAACAGAAATCACTAAAAACGAGTCTGAATTTTCCACGTAGTTTATGGAGACTTAAATATATTCCTTCAGATAGACTGTACAAGTTTAAATAAAAAGAATCTTTGTATTGTACGTCTGCATCATTGTTGTTGTTGTTTTTCTTATTTGACCGGTAATATATTATTTTGACATCCATTTATAAACAGATTTTAAGGTTTTGCATTGAATGATTGCTTTGTTGTAACTTGTGTTTTCTCTTATTCAGATATTATAGAAATTCCAGAAAGCATTTCATACTGCAAAGCCCTTCAAGTGGCCGATTTCAGTGGAAATCCATTAACGAGGTAGTACTGTGTTTTAAAAAGAAAAACATATTTCAAATGTAATATTTGACTCGCCAAAGGCCACGGCTTGTAACAGTGCCGATACATATTCTGCAGATTGTAGTAGTAGTGTTTGTTGATACTTTATGAGCTTTATGATCAGTTTATCTAGGAAAAAGAAGCGTTGGATTGGCAGGCACCCAATCTATACCTAAATCATCAGGTTTTCACAGACCGGTGACAGATTGGCCATTGTTTGCTATTCAGGCTGGGGTGAGATCTCAGCAGGAGCAAGAAGTGACAGCGTTGCAGTGCTTTAAAGTGCACACAGGTTTACACACCAACTGGTCAAACAGTCAAGTAGTAAACGTTTAGATACAGTACAAGGATGTTTTAGTAGGAATCTGATGCCTTTTGTTGAAGAGTTTGATTGAATATGAACCTTTTCCAGAGATGATCATATTGACTTTGTGCATAAAGGCTTATGTGTTGTATCTCATTTGAAAGCTTGGTGATAATCTCCTCAGCCTTTTCAGTCATTTTAGAGTAGGAGGTACGACATGGAGGAGGTGCAGGGTTGTTCTATAACAGTGTCTGTGCTTCAGGTCCACTAGTAAATTAGACACATCTGTGACACAACTGTTTACTTCACAGTAAACAGCTAACAATTACTTAGCTTGTGCATTCCACCACATCCATTGCATTTCAAAGCTTGTAAATCTGAATAAAGTAATCTGTTTGCATAAGCAGTCATTAGAAGATGAGAATGTGTGTTTTTAGCTGACCAGAGACGTGTTGTGCTGATAAAACTTTGCTAAACACTGCTTACATTCTCCATGGCCACACAACGCATAACGACGTGGGTATCTGCAGTTTTAATGTAGCACCAATCTGCAGGGTTAATGACTACGTTTCTTTTTTTTCTGGCATCTCACTGTTTGACCTGGTTACATTTCCAGGTTACCTGAAAGCTTTGCAGAGCTACAGAACCTCACTTGCCTCTCCATCAATGATATCTCATTGCAAGTTCTTCCAGAAAATATCGGAAAGTAAGTACATTCATGGATTGTTTTACCATACTTTGGCATAATGAAATGAGTGAAGCATTTCAGAAGCAATAATGAAGCTGTTGTTCTGTTCTGTTGTTTTCTGTTAGTCAACTATTTGTTTTATAGTGTCTTTATTGTTTAGAAGGATCAGTTCAGTCCTGAGCATTTTGCTGAATTAACACCTTGAAGGGACCTCACCTGTCACATCACGCATTTCCTTGTCTCAGTTTTTTCAGCTTTTGCCATTAAACTTTGATTAAACTTTATATACTTAATACTTTTAAAGTACCAAACCAAATTCAGCATTCAGTCTTCCTCCACGATAGGGTTTCAGTAAACTAACCGTAAACGGTCTAGTGTCAGATGCAGGCAGCTGATTCATGCTCTTATGATCCTTTTTGGCTAAAAATATTAAAATTCCTAAATGCTTCCAAATAGTTTGTCTTCCTTCTTCAGAACATCTGACAAAATCTTATGGTGTTTTGGTCCATCAGGGGAAAACAAGCACATTACTCCTCTCAGACACATCAGCTACTGTCCTGTCCTTGACTGCATTGTCTTTGGTCATAAAAGGCAAAAGAGTTGTTGAAATGGCATAAAGCCTGAATAACCACACGTGCCAACATTCCTGTCCTTTAAAAGATTTCTCTCATTGTCGAGTTCACATAGAAAAGGACTTAATAACAGAACAATGTGCTTTTGTGGTGGCTTTGCCACAAGGGATGTTTTGAATTCAAAGAAAAAGGCACAGATTCAGAGTAACACATTGACTCAAGTTGTGTACGTCTAGTATTTCGCCTCAGCAGCTACATAATGTGAATATCATATGAAAAGGCAATCCCATATATTATGAGTGTGTCTTCAGACAAGACGCGCAGACTGCCCGATTCCTTGAACAGATAATTTCAGAGCTTGGAGCCTGGATGGAAAAGGCTCAGCCCCCCTTAGTTTTTAATCTGGATACTAGTATAAACAGGAGGCTACTGCCTGAGGACTCGGACATTTTCAAGGTTGCTATGATATTAAAAGATGAGTCATTAATTCATGTCTCCCCTTTAGCCTGACACTGTTGAGAGACATGTTCTTTGACGGTTTTACAGTGTGCCCTCAATGAGTATTGCAAAACTAAACTAGATTTACTTTGGGTTGCCACAGTGCTGTAAATGAAGGATCCTTGCTCAACCTCTCAGGGATAATTTAATGGAGGATGGTTGGGAGCCGCGGTCTGTTATTCATTAAAAGACAGTTTGGGCTTTTTTGCTGTTTACAGGTACTAAACAATAATATAATAAGATGTACTGTATATGGTCATTGACTCTTTCTCCCAGCAGTGAGATCTCTACACCCTTTTCCTCATGGTACGGTATGTGCCCCACATGTGGCTCATATCAATCTTGCTTAACTCCATGACTTACAGCCCGCTCTCTGTCGAGAGTAGAAGTTAATGAAAACCATAACACAGTCGGAGGAGTGCACTGTGGGTTTTTAGAAGCGGATAAGATAAATATTCAAGGGGTTAAATAACATCAGCGGAGTATCTGTGGAGATGGGAATGTTTTTTCTCTTTGGAAAGTAAACCCGTGTTCAGAGAAACTTGAGATGCGTCGTGTGGTTGGACGGTTGATTTTATCATTCAGCTGATCACAGAGGCCTTTCAGATATTCTGTAGTATGTTGGAACTGGGAATGTTTTGTCTCTCTTTTAATCTGTAGCTCAGTGATCTCGTGTCTGGAATTTAGAAAAAAGCACACAGAAAAAAGAAAAGATTATTAAGAGAGGTTTTGTATAGACCAGTATAAGAACCGTACGTACTAGATTCTGTTTGTGTCTTTGGCTCGGTCTGAATGCACGGTAATTATTGGCTTCCATTAGAAATATAAACCGTGGTGTCAAACTAAACGTGTACACAGTGAAACCCTCTAAATTGTAACATTTGATCACATTAAACGAAGATTCTTGTTTGTACTTTTCTACAAGACTAGTCACAGAACTTTCACCATATTGTTGCAGAGCAGTGAAGCGTTCATAGGTAACTCTGCAGGAAGACAACGCTGTACTTTGCTCTGTTATGGTCATTTAGTCAACCTTCTCTTCATTAAAAGTATGCAGGGGTTGTTTATGTCACAGCAATTTTTATGCCCTTGATAAGATTGACACGCCTCCAAAGTGCTTCCTGTTTGCAAATATCTGATTGCGGGAAGATGGACTACAGCCATTTTTAGCTCTAATTGCTAACTGTGACTTTTGCTCGCTCAGAGCATCATCTATGATATTTGTCTGTGTTGAAGAGACACGAGACAAGTTGTGTAGAAGCTGTACTTCATGACATTTTTAGAGACATATAATCATATTTCTTTATGCCTGTCATTACAGCCTTTCTAATTTGGTATCACTAGAACTCAGAGAAAATGTGCTGTCATTCCTGCCAGAGTAAGTACCCAGGTGAAGTGTGTGTACGCCTCAGCATTTTTAGTTTGACTGTTTTGTTTTAACCCTCCACCTCATCTATATCCACAGGTCACTATGTTTGCTTCATAGACTTGAAGTGCTTGACCTTGGAAACAATGACCTTTACAGTTTGGTAAGTTTTCTTCTTGCTTTTTAACTCCTCATAAAAGGCAGAACAACACATTTTTCCAAATGGCTGCTCACATAATGAGCAGGATAAAACTTTTTCCGTTTCCTCATTCGTGTCCTATCCAAGTAGATTAGCATCCCTCGAGAACAGCTTCCAGCTCTTATCACGCAGATGGGAGGATGACCATCTGCTTTGAGATCGGGGTTTAAGTTGTAATCTTATGTGAGCGGTCTTAACTCTGATGAATGATTTAGTGACAGATCAAGCCTTCAGACTGCAAAGAAACGTTTAATTTCACATCCTCCTTCATGCTTACATGTTGAACACGTATTGGTTGTCTTTGTACATTTACTGACCTATACGTAATATATGTGCTAGACCTTTGCTGTTGTTTACATAGTGGTGTAACCTAATTTACATTTATCTAAATGTATTTTCTGTCCTAGAACTGCTTTCTAAATCAGCATTTTTTGACTTTGCAGCCTTTTGTTCTGTCTTTGTGTTGTGTATTCCTGGCTCTCACTCTGCCATTTCCTACATTTCTTCTTCCCACGTAGCCGGAGTCAATAGGGTGTCTTGTGAGCTTAAAGGACTTGTGGCTGGACGGAAACCAGTTGCCTGAAATACCTGCAGTAAGCTACGCATGTTTGTGTTTGAGATTCTGTTTACTGTTATAAGTGTATTGTTCAGTAAGTGATGCTAAATTATGAATACTATGTATAACTGTTCAGCAGCTGTACTTTGATATGAGATTGTGTTTTTCGTCATGTGATGGCATGTGCATAAACAGCATGGATTTGACTCTGCTTTCTTTGACTGCATTTCCTGCAATTCCATTGCAAGTTGTTCTTGCTTATCACAAACTATCTGTTCTGAACTTCAGGAGATTGGTAGTATGAAAAAACTCTTGTGTCTGGACGTGTCGGAAAACAAACTGGAGCGACTTCCAAACGAGTTAGGAGGCCTGGTGTCGCTCACTGACCTGGTGGTGTCTCAGAACCTCATTGATACTCTCCCTGAAAGCATTGGTAAGAAAGTCTGTACACCACCAGAGGCAGCACAACCACATGCAGCAGTAGAGCCATTGTGCCAGAGTCTTTTATTTGAGGGAAAATATGTGGGAATGATTCTTTTTATCATCAGAATTTTACACTCACAGTATCGCTGTAGACTCCTCTTCAGCCAGCGATGATCGAAAAGAGGTTCAGGATGTTTAACATAATGCATATTGTTTCTCTGCAGGAAAACTACAGAAGCTTTCTATTCTGAAAGCTGATCAGAACAGGCTGACCTTTCTTCCAGAGAGCATCGGCAACTGTGAAAGTCTTACTGAACTTGTGCTCACAGACAACAAGCTTCAGGTCCGTTTCCAGCTTTATCTTTATGTAGTCACCGTGACATACATTTAATCTCGCCAAGGCCGATGTGCTGATGTTTCCATTAGTGACCACCGTTATGACGTTTTAAGCTGAATGGTAGTTTGTTGTTCATGGTACATGTGTGATTTGTTTATTATTGCAGAGCTTGCCAAGGAGCATTGGAAAATTAAAGCGACTTTCTAACTTCAACTGTGACAAAAACCAGCTAATGTCGCTGCCTAAGGAGGTAAGATCTGCACATCAGCCAGCATTGTTTCATGAAATACGTGACGTGTGTTATGAGGAACAAAAAGCACAGAAAAAATATTTTTCGAAGCTGGTCAGCAACCAGCAATGTGCTTCTGCTGGGTAAACTACGTAAAGTCAATTCACGCTTGACTCAACAGTGCTTGTCGTTGTTGTGCTCTGGAACTCACCAGTGTTATTTCTCCGGCTTCTGGTTAGCTCAGCTCTGTTTGAGTGTCTGCATTGTTTTCTGGCCTCTCGTCTGTACGAGTGACAGCGCGCTTGGTTTAAAGCTCCATGTGAAAGGCTTACTTAGACATTGTACAATGCGTCTGTGTCTTCAGGATGCAAGGGCTGCTGTGTTTGGGGAAAAGTGACAGTTCAACACACTTGGTCTATATAATGAATCGATGGTGTCACTGTTTTTTCAAACCAGCTTTGCATCACAATGTCACCATAGCTCATAGCTATTGATTTGTGCTTTGCTGAGCTACTTGAACATCGGCCATTTTCATGGATTGGATTGATTGTTCATTAGCTAGTTGACGAGGTCCATGTTTACATGGAAACACATCTAATGATGTCGATGATACTTTAGTGAATTAAAAACATTTTTCCTGTCGTGTATACATGAGTCACGTGTTCCGTTTACACTTGATGACCTGTCAAGCTGCTCCTTTTAACGCTGTGTCATTGTAACAGAACTGCTCTCCTGTTCAGGTCTGTTCGAACATTGATGGGCTGTAACTAATGTTCAGTCCATCAAGGCTCTTTTTCCTGCCTACTTAGCCTAATTGTTCCTAATTGTAGGTCACTGCCATTTCCATTGACACTGAAATGACACGTTGACTTTAAATTCACATTAGTATTGTTCCATGCTGTACATTCTTTTCTGGCATCTATCCAGTAAAGAACAAGCCGTATAATTGTCTTTGCATGTTGAGCAGGGCCTTTATTCTTCACACCTGACACCTTACCGTGACTGACACGTTATTATCTTGTCTCCCCTGTCACTTAGATTGGTGGTTGCTCTGGTCTGAACGTCTTCTGCGTTCGAGAGAACGCACTGACGCGGATTCCCTCAGAGCTGTCACAAGCCACAGAACTGCATGTGCTTGACGTCGCTGGAAATAGGTAACACAGTGCAGAGAGCAGCAAATACAGTCTCATCAGTTCGGTGCCTCAAAGACGTTAAGTTGTGAACCTGTTTTGTTTGTTTTATCTTGATATTTTGACTATATTACCCACTAATGTTAGCTGATTTCACTTGGTTTCTCTGACGGTACCTGTCTTGTCTACAGGCTGCTGCTTAGACTTGTGCCTCCTCCACATTGTCAAAATAACTGCCAAGTTCCTCAGCTTAACATGACACAAGTGCTAGTCCCAGTTCGTTGTGGTTTCTTTACATCCAAGGAGACATAAGCCAGTTAGTAATTGATGTTCTGTTTGTGTCCAGGCTGCTGCACTTACCAATGTCTCTGACCACACTACGTCTGAAAGCCTTATGGTTGTCAGAAAACCAGTCGCAGCCTCTCCTCACCTTTCAGACCGACGAGGATCCTGACTCGCGTGAGAAGGTGCTCACCTGCGTGCTGCTGCCTCAACAACCGTGTGAAGGTAAACACGGTAACGCTCTTTGCATTAGTGGTATAAGTGCAGATAAACAGACCAGTATTCCCCTGCTCTTAAAGCGTCAGGCTCGTTCTACAGGAGAATTCGCTACGTGTAAAATAGTCATGGTCAGTTCTTGCATCATCTGTGTATTCACTGCCCCGTGGTTGTGATTGACATCATCACGGGAGGGACGCTGTGTTCCACACCCTCTGATCCCTCCCTGCAGTATGCGTTGATACGAGGTCCTGTACGGGATCACGGTGCCTCTAACACATCAGGCCTTCTCCAGCCCCTTCAGGGCCTCCTTGGTTATGTTTTTCTGAAATGTGGTGGATTGGACATCTAAAGAGGCTTAGCTGCACTTGGCCTCCTGCCATTTAAAGCTCACCCACTGGGTATGGAGATGTGAATGATGGTCCGCTCTGATGCCTGCTTGTTGTGATGGTTTTTTTTTGCTGTCATCCCCAGCCTGCAGAATGCTTCTTCATTTATATCCCTGTATTTTGCATTTAAAAAGATCTCATTAAAAACGTACTGATTTGCACCTGTCATTTCATGCTGTCTCGTGTAGGAGAGATGCAGATGTAAGACTGGAGGAGGTCAGATGAGTGAGGCAGAAGCTGGGGGGAGGGAAGATTGTGTTGCTATAAGCCTGTGACTAAGCTGGGATTTGAAACTGGGATCTGGCGGGTGCAGGCGCTCAGTTATGTTCGACAGCTTCTTTCTTGAGTTGACGAACATAACAACCGCATAGATTTTCGTCTGATGAAGCCTTTAGGGGATTAGCTCTCGCTCCCATATTCTTTTGTGTGCCTGAATTCCACTAAGGCAAGTAATGTTCTCCTTTTTTATTCTTTTTAATATGTCCAGGTTCTGATAAGCTGTCCCGCTGTGGAGCTTTTGAGAGCCTGTTGAACGAAATGGCAGATGACACATGGGAGAGCAAAGAAACAAACAGGATCAGTGCCATTCACTTCCTGGATGACGATGACGATGACGATGATGACAAGGTGAGATCAGTGAGCACGTGACCACAACTTAATGTAAAGAACAGTTGCTTGTGTTAGTTTAAATTGAGTCATTACAAGTTTTGTGCACCTTCGTTTCTGAGTATTTGAAGACTATTGCTGCCACTAAACGTCTTTCTTTCAAACAGGGTACCCTACTTCGTCGCGCCACTCCCCACCCTGGTGAGCTGAAAACGATGAAAAAAGCGGCAGAGAACCTCCGTAACGACCTGAACGCTGCCAAAGGCCTGGACTCCAACAAAAACGAGGTCAATAACACAACAGACAGACTGACCACGTCTGTGTGACCTTTACCTCAGGAATGTTCTTTACCTCCTGTGTGTCTCCTGTCGTCTTGCACAACTCCGCAGCCCCCCTGTTTTTTGAATTTTTAATTTTGTACCTATAAACCCGGTGTGTCCTAGCGTTCCTGTTAAACCCTGGGGTACCTGTAACCTGCTCCACCTCTAATCCTGTGTAAAGCGTGTTGGTCTACCGGGCCAGCGGTGCCTTCCTCTTTTAATGTCCAGCAATAATCTGCACAGATTGAAAGATATTTTAAAGATTTATTACTTTTTTAAATGTCTTTTTAAAAATACACATTAGGTAGTTGCACTATTATAAATCGTTTTAATGTGGTCAAATCTCCTTAAATGTATTATATATTTGTTCTATATCTATTTTTAAAACACTGGGTGAATATTGCTTTTTACATTTTGGGCAAACGAACAGGAGTTTTTGGACCTACTGATTAAGGATTATTGTATATTCTCTTGTGAATATTGATACTTTTATACTTTTCGGCAGCTCTGGTGTAAATAATGTATAGAAAATTTCTGAATCAGTTTTAAACATTTTTCTTTTTCAATCTTGGTACTTTTTTCTTTAAATCGAAGCAAAGAACTAAACTCAGTCACTCATGTCTTATGTCTAATTAAATCTTTATAATCGTCAACTGAGTTGATGCTTGAATCTTCTTTATGTTGATGTTTAAAACATTTAAATCCAATTCCTGAAAATCAATTTTCAAGTTTGGCTTTACTGCTCATCAAACTTCACTCATCTGCAATGTAGTTATGCAGGACTGACAAGGTCTTATTTCTACAGACTATACTTCACTGTTTTGCAATGTTTTTCAAAAAAGGAGTTTTTAAAGATTTCTTCAAGTTTTATTTTGTTTTCTAACAAACCGTATTGTATGAAATAATTTTGATGAGAAACAGGTTCATACCACAAAGACGGCATCTTCCTAAAATGTAGCTGTTGGAAATTCCACTTTAAGACCCTTCTCAGCTTTTTTCAAATCGCATCATTTTATATGGTACATGATAAATAGTGTTTTTTTTGTTTAATTGTCTGCAAAAACGTGAGCCAGAGAAACTGGTTCCTATGTTGGTTTCATGTTTTTAACTATATTCTGATTGAACTGCACACAACGGATCTCAGATGAGCACTGGGCCTTGAGATTTGGATGACGTTTTAACCACTGATCAATAAAGTGAGTGCAACACTAAATAAATGTTTGTTATTCCTTTAATTTTATTAAAGAATTAAGGGGGTTAATCAAATGGTTTCTAGCCTAATATAATCTCAGCTGGGACAAATTTGCTCGATCCTTAAACATCTAAATTTAAAACAATATAATAATTGGTTGTGGTCTTATAATAACACATGGACAAAGTGAAATGTAAACTTCTTTAGCAGTCAAGCAGATTCTCCATTTCTGACCCCTCCATTGCTTCTGTTGTCTGTCCAGCAGTACGTCACGTTCCTACAATGCTCTGCCAGCATGTGCCGTAGTGGACTTACCTGCCCTGCACACGCTGCATGTTGTACTGTTGCTGGCTTGCTGTCTTTACAGTGGATGTGTGTATGTATGTATTTTGTGGTCCTCACATCCCATAAAGGTTAAAACAAGAGACTCGTATTATGATGATTGTGCATTATTCTTGTTTGTCTTTTAAATGCTTGACCGTATACACGTCTTGAACATTATGCTTTGGAGTTATGTTATGTCATATTTTTTAGCCGTTGCTGCTGTTAACGTTCTGACTGGGGTTGCACAGTGTAGATGTCGTCAGGCATTAGACGGCTTTAGTCTGTTTTACTTCAGGTTTCATTGTTTTCAAATGTGTCATCTCCCTTTTTCTAACGTCTCATTTGAAATTAACTGAAAGTTAAATAAGGTATAAGCAAATTAAGCTTCTTAAATATTGTCTATATTTATATAAATAGTCAAGCAGAATTTGTTATTTAACTACTGATGATGCTGCTTCACTGGCAAGAATGGGACTATACCAGGTTTCAGTCCCGTTTTTCTACACCGTGTTTGCTATGACGTCGGACAATGTGCTCAATTTGTCATCAGTTCAAAATGTTACTGCAAAATTAAATTTTCAGGTAGGAGCCGTGTCTTCTGACTATCTCCAGGAATGTAGAAATCCTCATGCATCCTCATACCCATGTCTCAAGACCAGTAGCAAAACCTGGGCCAACCCAAGCTGGAGCTGGGTGGCGGGCAAAGAGTGTCTGCCAGAGGGTCCTCAGCTGTTCCCGCCCAGCGCCGGTGTGTATGGTTACTGCTCCAGTGCAGAGGATGTGAGGAAAACTGAACTACCAGCAGAGGTCTGTTTTCCAGTTTGGCCTGGTTATACTTTCTGTTTTGAAAATGGAAATACATATTTTCTTAGCCACCAGTACATTCATGAAGTGCAGTCTTCCAATAGGTTTCCACTTATTGCACATTATTTACAACCTTAGAGACGAACATGTCAAACTGCATGTCTAACCCTCGTGCAGCCTTCAATGGGTCAAAACGACCCCACTGTAAAATAGGGGGCACCAAAGCTCGAACACACACACACGGGTTGGATAAAACGGCCTTTGTGGGTGTTACACCCAAGCAGTGACCGTCCATCTAGATAAAGCGTGTTGTGATTTATCGCCTGTCTGCGGCTGTTTTATCCAACCCTTGTGTGGTTTTTGAGCTTTGAGCTCCCCCTATTTCCATTTAGACTCAGAGGGTTAATTCAGTAAAACAGTCATTTTCTGCCACCAGGTTGGTGCAGGCCAGAGCGATGCCGTACCACGTCGGTTTCACAATCACAAAAGCAAAACCAAAGAAGCCCGGAAGTTTCAGTCTGACAGAGCTGTTAAGGCACGGCCCGGTCTCCATGGAGACCCTGTGCAGAAGATAAAGATGCCCTCCGCCACAGGTGTCAAGCCTGATTTGGTGACGGAGAAGCCCCCTCCTCAGGAATCAGGGATGTCTCGAGTGCCATTAAAAGTAACTGCACGCTGCACCTGTCTTAGATGTGAAATTAGCTCTATGGATGGTGATGTCTACACACATTGTATATTGGCCTCTTAGGCTTCAGGTGCATGTAAGTAATAGCCTTTAATTTTGGTTTCTTAGTTACAGATCAAAGTATCTGGCCGGAGGGGAACTCTGGGAATCAGCATTGCTGGAGGGAAGGGCTCTCTGCCTTACAAAGACCATGACGAGGTAAACGTGTTCATTTGACTGAATGAAGATGAGAAGCATCTCTTGGTTAACGTAGCTTTCTGAAAATCTTGTAAGCTGCAACAAAAAAGCCATACATACATATTTTGTCGTTGCACCTTTAATTATTGTTTTTCTTTTTATCTCAGGGCATATTTATTTCCAGGGTAACAAAAGGAGGGGCATCGGAAAAAGCAGGGATCTGTGTTGGGGATCGATTGCTGGAGGTAGGATGGGAATATGTTCTCTAATGTTTGTAGTGCGTCTTCATAATAATAGGCTGGTACATATCCAGGCTAACATGGAATGTTTCTGACCAACTGGAAATCTTCTGTATGTCAGTATGAAACCCAGCAACTTCCTGCTGCTGTTCCTCTTCTTCCCAGTAGAGGACAACATAAGACCAGCAGACGACACTCTGGGTCTCCTTTCAGATAGAAACAGAATATGAAGGTTAAAGCAAATTAGGAACCCAGTCTGTGCCCAGGGAGGCGTTTCTGCTGTTTTTCAATCCCCCACCTTTGACTCATGCCCCCAATTTAACCAATGCATAAAAGTATAATGTGACCGTGGTCCATCCAGGTCAACGGCCTCAACATGCAGGGGGCCACCCACCACGAGGCAGTCAGTGCGCTGAGGAATGCTGGGAGCTGCATCAAGATGAAAGTACTCCGAGAGAGGCCGGTGGCTCCTGAGGTGTGCGACCTGGAGCGACCTCAGGACCCTGTGATGGGTCCACATCTGTGCAGCCAGGATGGCGTCGGCCACCGAGGCAAACAGTCACAGGCGGAGAGCGCAGAAGACCGTTGGCTCAAGAAGGTTGAGGCAGTTGTCTGCAATGGCAACAGCATTGTGGGTGATTTACTCAAAGCGTAGTAACACAACATGCAGTCTCACAACTGGCCTGAAGCCTTATGTGCCTGCAGAAATGAAAAATGGTCTCTTTCACTCTGATGTACTGCTTTTTGTTTTGTTCTTTTATGACAGGTTGATTTGAAGAGTGACAAGAGGAAGACCTTGTCTGATCTGGAGATGGCGGTGCTAACAAAAATGGATTCACTTCAAGCTGGAAAGCACACAATGACCGTAAGACGCCTCAGCCCTTATCAGAGTTTTCTACAAACTGTGTTAAATGACACTGGCGTCACCGAATGCTCGTCTTTTGTGGCGACTGCTGAGTTTGATATTTTCTGTGAGCACTTGCTTATTTTTCCTCCTCGCGCTGTTACCGTCTCACAGATCCCACGAATCATCCTCACTCATCCCTCTACCTCAGACGAAGACGTGGAGCTCCTGACACAGATCCCCAGCAGAGAGCGGCTCCAACGCTTTCCTGACAGGCGTGTATACCCCGACTGTTTCGACAGCGCTTTCTACCCACCTTGAACGCAGTGTAGGGTGCATACAGGAAAGACTCAGACTGCTATTGCCCAGCCCCTCATTTTGTGCTACTAAAACACTTTGAAGTTACTGTGAAGCAGTAGTGTAAAGCAAGTTGCTGAATATCTTTTTTACTGTCACTGCAAAGCTTTCTCGTCTTACCTGCTGCTAGTATTTGGCAATATCAACTTTAATTGGAGGAGTTATTTTTAATACTAAAACCACGGCAACTCTAAGAGAGAGAGTATAAATGAAATACGCCACATAATGTAAAGCCTAAATGTAGTAAAATGATAAACTCACTTTGCTGCAAATAGTGTCTCTGCACATGCCAGAACGAAGCCTTCAGACTTTTTATAGGCTGTACTGAGATAAGATGCCACACAGCTGAACAGCGGGATGTCTGAGTCCTGACACAGACTGATCTCCGCCTCGCATACTCACTCTCCTGCTGTATGAGCTAAACGCAGTTATTTCATTGTATAGATGTATATACAGCCATGCATCCAAAGCCTAGAATGTGCAAACTGTTAGCTGTCAAGCCCCGCTTTGTATTATTTTATAGCTTTTCTATTCTCACAGTTAAAGGTTTATTGTTCAGTGTTCACTTTCTCAATAAACTGCAAACGCGTATTCTTCCAGGAGGCTTTTCTTACCGTTCCTGTCCTTTGACAGTGCAGAGAAATCCACATTAATGTTTCTATAAAAGCAATGTGCTGAGGAAAAACACAAAATGTGTCAGAATGTGAGTCATTCTGTCATTGTAATATGTGATGGTGTAATGCTCTGCACTGCACCATGTTACAATCCATCTGTATCATCTGTTTCTACAGTATGCCCACTCGCTATATGGTTGCTACTGACATCTCTGCTCCGCGTGTCAGCGGTGCTGGACAGCAATAATTGACTGCTGGGAAATAATCGGTCAATCAGTCTTTTCATGCCACATTTTGAAAAGCACTTCCAGTGTGAGATTAAAGCCAGAGTCAATTACTAAAGTAAAGGTTGGACGCATACATGTACAGTGTTCAGTGGCGTTGCCTGTCTCACGAGGTGTCGAAGTGGAGTCGCGATGAGCAACAGTCTGAAAGTCTCAATAATAAATCTGGGGCTTTGGGAACATAGGTTTAAAAACCGGACGGCACAATTTGTTATGCACATATATTGTGTCAGAATCTGTAACCTGCCGTTACACATTATGACAACAACATAAAGAAACAAACAAAGTGCACATGCACTTTAAAAAGGTGGTTCGTTCTGCTTCATATTGGAGTCGAGGAAGCTTAATATTAAACTGCTGTAACCTGGAGTAGCGTCATGTGTCATGTGTCAAATCCATTCTTATCCCTCCTACTGAACCATTTTCTGTTGTATTGTTAAAGTGGAGAATGCAGTAGAGACATGTTTCAGCTTCCTCAGTTCAGCAGCGAGGGACAGTTTTCCATTTCATTTCATTCAGCAAAATCAATTCTTGTTCTCCGTAATGAAAAACCTGCTTTTGTCAAGCTCCATCTTGTTACACAAAGGAACATTGTCACTGCACATTTAGGCTGTGGTGGTTTGACGTAAACAAGCATGATCAAGGCCAGTTTTATTAAAAAGGTGAAGTGCTTTAATTAGAGACATTTCTCTGACTAACACCAAACTCAAATATGTGTTTCACCGAACAGCTTTTACTCATTTCTACCTCGGACATTTGTTGGAGCTGCTCAGGGCGAAAGCACGTCTGCTTTGTCTTATGTGTTCCACCGTGCGGCTGCCACAGACGGACGTGGGGAGAGGGAGCGAGAGCGGTGGAAAAGGACAAGAACAGCTGTGACAGGAATGAGGAATGTAGTGTACTTAAAGGATTAGCTTCCTCTCCAGTGGTCTGCTTTCACTCACTGATAAGGAAACAGAAAAGTCAATGTAGCAGCAAATAAGCAAGATTCAAGCTGCACGATTACTAATGATGGGAAACCTGCTGAGATCATTCAGTTCCAGACTTTCTGTGGGTTAATAATAATGAATATTTATTATTCATGTATAGTATAAAGGCTGTATTATAGGCTGACAGAAAATAATCTGTACTGGGTAAAATTAAAATGTTAGAAATCAAACATTTCTTCTGGCACTGATTAAAATATAACAATTGCTTGAGTCAAAACTGTTTATTATGCGTAGGTCAACTTTTAATCATCCATCTCCACTTACATGTTGTTTGATCAGGCAATATGTAAAATGTATAATCATATTGTAGCTGCACTGCCAACGTTGAACCATTTAGGAAGAGAAAATAAGTCACAGAACAATTACAGATGCATTTCTTTTCCAGGCAGACAGTGGATGTGTTGCTTATCGCTCCTAGTGTGAACATTGTTATTGTGCGCAGATAGCTTGTGAGCTATTTGTGGCTATTATGTGTCTATAAAAGGAAATCAGCAGCGTGATACACTCGCCATCAGTGGGACACTTTGAAGCTCGTGAGATGAGCTGAAAAGTGGGCATCCTGCTCCTCGTATGCGCTTTCATCAACAGTTTACAGACTTGAGAGAAGTTGAGCAAGAGCGGTGCTTCTGGATGGAGAAGGGTTTGACTGCGAGGCAGCGCAGGGTAAGAGGATTTCTACATATACATACATACATACTTTGTTTAGCTTGTAGTTACAACAGTTGCTGTTGTTGGTGCTGGCCTGCGCGGTTAATGGTGATGAGACAAAGATTTGAGCTTCTGCCTTAATTCTGTTGGGAAGTGAAACCAGTTAAAGTATTTGGGTTTAATCCATCAACGCGGCCCCCTGCACCCTGTCAGTGGCCTCTGCCATTTGGTGGCACCTTTCAGGATTACACACATAAACACAAAGAAACTCTATACAGTCAGGCACAGCTACTTCCTGTCACACTGTGACCGATAAAGCTTGTGATGGATTTAAAGGCACAGGAAACTAAATCTGTTGAATTTCTGCAAAATATTTCTTAATATCTTAGTTATTACTGTAGCTTGGTTGAAGTGAATAGAATAAACACAGTCAGATTAGGGCCGATTGTGCTTTGCTGTTATGAGTTGTTCAGTAACTTCATAGAGACGATTCAGCCTATAATCATAGCAGACCATGTAATATTTAAAGTGTGTGCGCGTTGTTATAAACATTTGTTTATAATCTGGAGCAATAAGCTGCTCAGAAGCAGCTGGCACTGGGCTATATTTGCATGCTCTTTGTATTCTGCTGGGAGGGGCTGTGTATTTATCTGTAATTAAACTCTTTACTCAGCAACACGCCCAACTGCTTATGCCTTTATTAAACTACTCAGATATAGAGTTTAACATCTGGTGAGCAAAGCATCCAGCTCATGAAGACTCATTCATGGCGGCATTAATGCAGCAATATGCTTCCTTAGAGGATGCTCAGGGTTTATGAGGGTCCCTTTAAAGACCGCTGCAGAGGGTGGTCTGCTTCAGGAAGTGATTTAACGCTGCTTGTACTCGTTCTTTGGGACGGGGACATGCCGGAGGAAATAACTGGGCGAGAGCGTGCGCGCGGTGACATGACGTGCAACACGGGGAACCTGCGGTGGCTGGAAATGTGATCCGTGAGGACGGTATGACCCCGGCACCGCTCAGCGCAAATAAACATTCAAGGAGGAAACGCTGGCGTTAACCTTTAACAGTGTAAACTTACTCTGCTGTGACTACAGGAGACAAGCAAACAGCGAGGTTACGTTAGAACAGGAATACACAAACAAGTTTATAAGGTGGCACCTATTTCAGCCAAAGCATGTGTTGTGTTTCTGTATTTAGAGCTGATTACGGATACTCTGGTATGTTAAAGATGATTAGCCTGGTTTATTTCCCGGCTTGGGAACTAGATGTCATGTCCTAAGGAGGATGAGTGGCAGTGATTTAAAAAAAGTTATGGAATAGAGACTTTAAGTAAAATCATCAGTGCTGTAGTATAAGTTACACACCCTTCATTAAATAGATGACGTATCTATGTCTCATTACATGTGCAGACTGGTCATCTTCACTGTTAAATAATAAATGTTTACATCTCTATTTTAATATTACAGCACGGAATATTACACACTACACTCTGTTGGATAGAATAATAATACAATAATAGAATAACAAGTAACATTGCGTTTATCGGTTGTTTGTTCTGCAGTATCTCTTCTCCACACGTGCATGGGAGATACAATGAAGAAATCCTAATTAGTTCTGGTTTCATGTGACATTTCTGGCAGATGTGGTTGTAATATCCTGGGGTAATTATCCTTTTCTGGTGATTATTTTAATGCCTAACTACACTTCCACACCTTTCAAGGGCGTATTTCAGGCGTCTGTGGCAACTAGAAGAGCTGTTATGACACCACATCTTTTGTGTTGCTTAATTTAAATGCTATTCAGTATGTACTGTATGCACGTGTTCTTGAACTATAGGTAGCTGTCGTATTAACGTGAGATGCTTTTACTATCTGTGAAAGACCTAAAGTTTCACTAGAATTACCTTTATTACACTCAGCTGTCCTCTGTCTGATTATTCCTAAAATTTATGCTGAAAGCAAAACCTTGAATTATAGAATTGACTACAAAACCTGTTCATTAGTTTAACAAGTTATTTTTTATTTGGCGTCGATCTGCAAAATGTTTTTACATACGTTTCAATGAGTCCAAGAGCTGTAACTGTAAAATTAGATTGGATAATAAAAAGATAACCTGACAAAATGAGGATTATATACATTAGTATGGAAAATGTAACATTTTAGTGTTATTCAACCAAGCTGTGATAAACTGTGATGCAGAATCAGCAAGTGGTTATCTAACACGATGCACAAAGTAAGAAAACTGCAGCGAAAGGGCTTCAGAAATAACAGGAGGCACAGATCTGATGATAAGTGCAGTTGAATGGTTTTAAACGCGAACCTTATGAGATGAAAGGTGAAACAGAACAGAACTCAGACTGCTCAGATGGTCCATTTTTAGCATCCACATCTGCTCTAACCTCCACTGATTAGTTGGGGAAATGTCACCGTTTTGAATGTGTGCTTTCGTTGTTGCAGTGGGAAAACACTAGAAACGTTCTTACGTACAGTGTGTAGAGTATTACAGCGCACTTGACCTCAAACCACCATAGCAACAACACACAGTGGCTTCATTTAAAGTACTCGTATTTATCAGTCCTCTTGAATGTGATTACAACAAATAAGAGAGAGATGCGTGTTTCACACACGGGCCAGTCATGTTCGGTTATTCTGATGGCTACTGTAGCCATTAGCTATTGCATTCAAAATGCACGTATGCGATGGAAACACAAACATTACACATTAGCACAAAGGTCTCACCCAGTAATGAAGCTCCTCAAGTGTCTCTCACTACGGACTCACGGAAAGAGCATCTGTCTTAAATGATGACTTCATTTAACTCATTACTCCTCCTGGAGGCTGAATGTGTCAAGACTTTGAGCCGCCTGGTCCTGAATTTCCTAATCTGTGTGATGATGGATCATTAGTGTCTGAAAATAGTAACAGTGCCCTCTGGAGCACAGCCAAATAAAATATTCTACATCTGGACTTTGGAAGGAAGAAATACTACTGATTCCCCGACTGTAAGGAGAGTCTGACACAACCGCACACTTGCTTATGCGCAGCATAACATGAGGAGCATCTTTGTGTAGGTGATGTGTTCTTCTCTGTCTCACAGGTTCCAACTGAAAAGCCACCTAAACCTCAGGTTTTCACATTTGTGCCGGTGCTGCAGGAACTGCCCATTAAGAGGTGGATTAGTCCAGAGGGGAGAGCTGGAGGCCTGAGGGGAAACTCAGACGAGGTACAGCCTCCACGCGGCCAGACGACACATATTGTTGAATGGGTTTTAATCAACTCTAACACAATTGCTGCTTTTTGTTATAAGACATTCATCAAATGACAGATCAATATTACATTACATTACATTAATTTACACTATTGACTTTTAATGTGTCAAAATGTCACTTGGCATTTTAATCACTGCTCGTGCACTTTGAGCCTTCACTTGCAGTATCTCAATTTTTATATTAATTTGAGTTTTTTTGCTTCTATTGGACACACATTAAGTTGACATCGACACTTTAGAAAATTCACAACAACTTTCAAGATTCAGTCACATGTTGTAACGCTCAATTAGAATATTTTATTTATTAATGCCTGAAAAAGCTTTTTCGTTGTCATTGAAATCATTTTCTCTGACTGATCATTTGATCATCAGTTTTAATGTTCGGCTCCCACAGCAAACATCAGTCTTTGTTTAAGAATGAATGAAGAAGAATGTAAGAATGTATGCTATTATGTAACTGAAATGGAAAAAAAAAGTCTGTGGTCATAAAACTATATATTTAGGATCATAATTACCATATATGTGGGCGTTCCTGTCAGTAATAATATCTGTCAAAAGCAAGCATCCCTTTTCTATCATACTGCTCACATCTAGTTCATGCACGAACACAAATGAACCACGTGGTTTGGTTCGTATACAACGCGGTGGTATATAGTATGATTTCATTTTCTAATCCATTTTCCAAACAAATTGGAAAAAGTTAATAAAAACTGTGGACATGTCCTTATTTTGACATCGTGCTGGGCACTAACGTGGAATTAAATTTCCCAGCTAACACGTTAAGCTAAACATAGAGAGAGGATTAGTTTAATTTAGAATCAGGACTTGACTTGGACATGACTTGGTTACCCAGGCTTAGTAGTGCGGTTCTGCGCAGTAATGCACTAGTCCAATGTCAGGAGGACATGTTCATGTGGATTATATGTGCAGGGCATGTGGTGCAGTTAAACCGAGCACACCCCTGAGCACAGGCAGGCTCGCTGGAGTTCACCTCTACTTTTCTCAGGTTTCACTTGCTCAGTTGTCCCCTAAACATTTGCTTCATTTTCTCATAACAGGAGACCATGTCGGACGGGGAGGTTCTCAGAGCCGAGAGAGTTTTCATCAAAGACTTTGCGGAGCGAGGAGCAGGAACCGTAATTCAGCAGGACACCAAGCCTGAGGTCAGTCGAATCTACTGAACTGTGGGAAATAAGACAGAAAGCTGTGGAGGATTCAGCTACATAAAAGTATTGTTATCAGAAAATGATAAAGGAAATTTTTAAAAAGTCTGTTTTTGAAATGAGACCATTTATTTAGACTCTAATATGTTTTAAATTGTTTTTTTTGTATTTCTGCTTTTGTGAAGTTTGGGTTTAATTTTCTTCCACAAATTAAAAATAATTGGTCAAATCCTCCATTTGCTTGTTCCAGTTTGTGGACCCTCTGATTTACAAAGTTTATTTTCATTAATCCTGATCCACACATTTTTTATTTTTTCAGGAGAAGCATTCAACAGGTCACGTGAGCCTGTCTCAAACCAAAGTCTGTCCCACAGTCGGCGCGCAGTCTGAAAATACACCCAAATACGCCGCCGCCCTGACGGGCTCCATGGAAACAGCTGTTGATAAACACACGGGCATTTCCCAGCAGCAGCACCGTCATGATACCTTTGGACGAGCTGAGGTTAGCGCGGGTTGCTTCGCACACAAAGACAGAACAAGTCTGATGAACTGCACAAACCTGTTCCCCACCCCGTCTTCATCCAGAGAGTCCGTCCTCTCTGACGACTCGGACAAAGAGAAGCGCTGGGCCACAGCGCGGCTTTCCTCTCTAACCTCCCCTGTGTCCTTCAGCCGCACTGCCTCCCCCTGCTCTTCTACCCGCTCTGGCATCTTCTCCCCTGATGTCATCCAGATCAAAAAGCACTTTCTGGCTCCAGGGTCTAGTTTGGTTCACATTCCTCAGACCTGTTTCTCATCCTGCGACAGCCTGTCCTCCTCTGTGTGTCCCGAGTCCCCTCCTCCCCGACACCGGCCTCCTGTCACTCGTCTCTCCCTGCTCACCGCCATCCTGAGAAAGGGCCGTCTTCCCGTTCTGTCGTCTGCGCTGCAGAGGCCGTACACCCCCTGCTGGCCTGTTAACCCGGTGACGCTGTCCTTCTGTAACGCCTGCTCTGCAGCCTCCAGCGTTGCTTCCATTCCCCTGGAGTTTTCCTCTCAGTTCTCCTCATCAGCGTCTCTAAATATTCCAAGAGACCCTAATAGATGTGTGACTGCTCCTCCTCCTGTGCAGTCATATAACCTAAGCAGAACGTGCCCTGAGTCTCTCGTATCCAAATGTTCAAGAGACATTTGCTCAAGCACTGTCCCTCGATGGGAGGAGGTTGTTTCACCCCCACCAGCAAAGAACAACACAACCTTCAAATCTGTTCCTCCACCTAAGCATGAAGAAATAACAGACTGTGCCTCCAAAACACTGCAGCACACACATGTCTCCATTTCTACTTCCCCTGAGCTGAAACCCAGCCACACTCACATGAACCTCAAGGGCCATGAACATAATAACTTAAAAAATCGCATCAACCCATCCACTACAACTGTTAATGAGGAAGACAACTCTGCGCCTCGGAAAGCGAGTCGCCCTCTGAATTCATCTCTCTCACAGCTTCGCTTCCTTTCTCAGCGGCTGAGATCTCCACCTGTCTGCCCTCCTCAGCTCCAGCCTTCTCTATCGCGCTCCCCCGGGGTCACGGTTTCCTCCGCACGCACAGACACAGCGTCACGTTTGCCAGCTTTTTACTGTGGGTCAGACAGGAGCTGCGCTGATACTAAAAGTGCCAAACCATCGCATGGATTTCACAGTGTCCACTGTCTGTCCCCTTCCCGCTACACGCCAATTGCTTTTTCTGGATGGCCGTCTCCAGTCAGCTCGCCCACACCTACACCGTCTCCGGCTCCTCCAATCAGAGTCCTCACCCCTTCCCCGTCTCTGTCCCTGTGCACGACACCCTCCCCAAGGCCGGGGAGTGGAATATCAGACTGCAGTGACAGGGAGGGTAAAAAAAGAAAGGTAGCCGCTCCGTCTGCCATCTGCATGACTCCTTTGAAGTGAGAATGTTATTTAATAGGTTCTCTGTCCCCAGTGGTCCACAGTCATAAACAGATTTGACTTGATAAACGGATATGAAATGCTGTCTAGATGTGCAGCTCCTTTCTTCTCTTAGGGTTATTTGCTGTGTGTCTTGTGTAGATCTGGTTCTGAAACGCAGAACGCTGACGCAGCCCAAACTCATCTTGGCGTTAAGAGGCACAAAATCTAAACTAAGTCTGACATTAGAACTGTTGTCTAGGGTTTGTGGGTTAGAGTAGACCGGCTCATCGCTGGAGCGCGGCTCATTGCTTTGCATGATCCCACAGCTGCAGTCGTCTCAGACAAGGCATGAGCAGAGAAATGTAAAACACCTGAGACCTGAGTCTTTCTGTAACGTAAAATTATCAGTATTAAATAGATTCATGTTCATCACCTGTTGTTCTCGCTCCATACTCCAGACACACAAGATCAAGTTAGGCTACAAGTCGCTCGCTGCCATTCCCACAAACACCCTTCTGTTGGATCAGCAGGTGAGTCCGATCATTTGATTTTAATCCCACTAAATCTGGTTCTAATGCCTAATATCTGCCCATATGCTGCATTAATGGGAGTTCAGTGCAGGTGCTCTAGCGGTTATAACGAAACCTTTACCTGATGCAAGTGATGATTGGAAAACCTTGTCGTAGCAAAGGCTGTAAGGACTCAGAATCCACACTTCAAGCTTGCTGTGATATTAGTACAGCAGTATGACCTGCGGCGGAGGGAGCGCGGCCAGTGCTGAATACAAAGTGGATGGGGCTGAGAAATGCTTAGGGCGTGAGCGTGATCGCTCAGATAAAGCAGAGTCTGGGGCAGGGAGCTCAGTCTGTCCACTCTGCCTTCCCTTCACAGGCAATAGACGAGCAGGTAGAACGAGCAGCGAGTCCGGGTGAAATGTTGGAGAGAGGCCTCACACCCGACCCCCACGCTGAGGTATCCCTGCACGCGTCACAGCTGGCTTGCATGTGCAGGTAACACCGCTGACTCTCAGCACCTGTGCTCTTCGTTTCTACAGATGTGTTCGCCTGCTCAGCTCCGGCAGCAGTCGGAGGAACTTTATGCAGTCATCGATGAGGTTTTGGCAAATTCAACTCCTCCAGTCAGTTCAGTTAATCAGCGAAGTAAACGTGCACATATTGTAACAATAAAAGTGATTTAATGTGTTTTTTTACTCTCATTCCAGTCAAAGCAGACTTTCAGGTCATCCCCCGGTGCTGACCAGCAGGTACAGAGGTTGTTGTTTCATAACAGTATGTGACTATAATAAAATAATTAATTTTAAAAATTACAGCTTGATAAAAGAACATGAAATGATCAAGTGGATCTGAAGAAACAGTTTCAAACTGAAAGACCTCAATTTGCCAAACACATGTTTTATAGTTATTAGCAAAAGATCTGCTGCGCAGCTTCTTTCAGTCTATAATTTATTTCCTTCAGTCTTCACAAATAATGTAAAACAGTGAATTAATGAAGTACGTGTGGACGTCATCGAGTTGTGGTGCTGCTTTTTAGTGGGTCATAAACTAGAAGTGAGATAAAAGTGAATCCTGCCTGTCTAATCATCACTATAAGAAATGAAAAGACATGTTCATTATTCATCAAAGCGCCTTTAGTGCTTGCTGGACGAAGTATGGGCGCTTTACAAGGATTGCGTTCACACTGTGGCTCAGGAGACGTCTGTGGTGTAAATTTAAATGCGTGACCATGATCAAAGGCTTTTCCTGATGAAAATTAGTGATTCAGTTTAAAAGATTACGTGGAAGACAAGAGATAAATAGATAACACAAACGTGGGAACACACACACACACGAATAATTTAGGTTTGCCTCTCTGTTTTTTGGTTGCCTTGGTTGAGGGAACATCTTTTTGGTCGTTTTCAGGTGAAAGGCTCTGTTGTCCCACATGTTGAGGGTTACAGTACGTAACGCTGCTGTTTTCCTTTAAACTTTCAGCAGAACACCTTGTCACTTCCAAAATCCCTGGGACGTGAAACCAAATATGTGAGTAAGACCTACTTAGTTTTGCTTTTCACGTATTTTCCTTAAGATTCGAAACGGGATCAAAGTGAACCCATTCATCACATGTTCAGTGTTTAAAATTTCTTTTTAGACACGTTAGCATTTGCAAACATTTTGTGGATCGTACAGTATTTAAATCATCTAACATCTGCCTTTAGATTTAATATTTGGAGGGTGGAACCTGCTAAAACCAAAGATATCCTGCTTTAGGATTTAGAAAGTACACTAGTTCAAGCTCATTAGGTAATGAACAGTGTCATATTACAGTTGAGTCACCTCTGGCAGTACACGAGCAAAGAACAAAGTTTAATGGCATAGTTATAAAAAATGGAAGTGAGTATAGGAGGGGGTCGAGTGCCGGGTGATGATGGGTCAGAAAACACCTTTCTACAGCAGGTGGATGTTTCAAATCCAGTGGGATACACTATGTTTGCTGTTGCAATACCATGAGTGGCTGCTGAGACAGATTGGCTGCGAGGCTGAGTGTCTGTCTGTGTCCATCTAGGAAGAATAACAGAGCTTCCATCCACCCGAAGCTGGTGACAGTTGTAATTGCAGACACAATTACACCAAACAAGCTTGTGATGTCCAGAGCTGAGGCATCGCTTCATGTGTTTTGTTTAACTCTCCTGAATCATAACAGTGTGAAGTGATTTCAAAGTTCTGTGAAAATCTTGTGGTGCCAAACATACAGCACAGTGTATGTTTGTGTCTTGTCCTGCTATCAGTGTAAATTTGAGTCATCATATCATCGTTTTGTTTTCATTCTTTGTTCAGGCATCAGTATGTAGCTTGCACCCGTCTGCCCACGTAGAAAGGAAGAAGGATCCTAAACCGGTAAATATTCTCTTACTGTTTGATTGTTATATACTATACATGTTATAAAAAGCCACTAATGAGAATAAATTCCTCTCTGCTGTCATATCCTCGTGTCCAGACCAGGCCTGGGGTAATTCGTCCAATGACGGCCATTCCAAGGCTGACGGTGCCCTTCAGGCTCGTCAAGACCCTGACTGACCACAGAAAGGTAGGAAGATGTTTATTGTATTTATTTTATGTGAAACCAAGATCCTAAAACGTGTTCGTTTTACTCTTTCCATTCAGTTCTTAACACTTACAATGAATGTCAAATTGTCCACAGCTAAATGCCAGTTATAATGATTTCCAAGAACCAAGAATTTTTCCAGGTTCCTGGAAAAAAAAGCATTTATTTTTTAGGAAAAGGAAATATTTTTTATTAAAATAAAAAAGATTAACGACAATATATACAAATACACATTTTGCTGCCATTGTGCTCCCAGGCTGCTAATGTGACACCCAGGACAGCGTTGTATCATTTGGACCATACCTGTCCAAATAAATATGCTGAAAAACGCTGGCAAAGCATATGCAAGTAAAGAGGAGGCTCGGTTTATTCCTCACCTTTGAATTCCACATCAAATAAACTCCACTCTCCTGCTCTTGGAGCGTGGAGTTCCTCTAAAGCTCTGGGTGTTGCTTTTGCTGCAGCAGTACCTCTGTTACTGTATCTTAGCTTAATAGCTGCTACTATACATCCCCAGCCTTAGATTACACACTACAAAGAGAACAATGTTACAGGGAATAGCACTCAGAGTTTGTGCAATAATAAAAACAAAATCTAGTTTTCCATAAAGCCAAACGCCCCAGTGGCTAAGAAGCAGGCTTGTGTGTGAGCACAGCGACATAATGAGGCTTCTCTTCATGGGAAGTGAAGTCTGAGAGGAAAAGGTTTGTTGTAGTGAGACGCCACAAATGGATTTTCAAAATAGATCCTCAAAGAAGCCACTTCACGCCGTCGAACAGTCGAACCACTGATTCAGCCGCTGAAGGAGAGTTTGCATCTTAGTCTGTGTGCTGCTAACATGCCCTCATTAGAGTGTGTGGGATTACAGCCAAGACCTGAGACCTGAGATAACAGCACGGGCCAGCAGATAACTACTAGTGTTTATTTAAACATGTACCAGCTTTAAAGGCCAATCCCAGATTGAAAGCTCACATGGAAGAGGATAATAAAAATGATGCTAGAGAATATCTATTCATTTAGAGTAATAATCATAATAATGATCCTATGAAGCCTATGTTTTAATGTCCTCCTGTTTCTAAATGTAAAACTTATAACAGAGTTTGTTCCCATAATCAAATCAAATCGCAATTCAGCGTCGCCTGTGCTGACGAGAGTCATATTTGAAATATAAAGCTATAATCTGATTAATGTGATGTTTGGGGAATGAGAACAACCTTCCCTTCACCTCCTCAGGAGAAAATCAAAAACATTCTTATTTCCGTATAACCACATTACTGAGATACGCAGGATCCGGCCGCGATGCAGCTTGTTTGGTGCAGGGCAGTGCAGGTTTACCTTCTCTCCCCCCTCACCTGCCTCATCTCAGACCCATATTGAATCCTCTAAACAGGATGATTCCTGCTTCCGCACAAGCTGGGGGATGCCTTTGTGTGTCCAAACCTCTCTACATCAAACAGCCCCAGCTGGGGAGAAAGAGGAAGTTGTTTGTGTTCTGCACTCTTTGCTGAAAGCCATGAAAGCTACGTGTTTAGCAGAGCACAGAGGATGTTTTTTCACTTTTTGCCAAGAGAGCACATTTAACTACTGCACAAACCTTAACCCTTCAGCCAAAAAAATAAACAAATTAAAAATAAAATAAATATATATAACTTTAAAACACCGGCTCCACTTTACCTTGAGAGGTAAATAAGTTCGGAAAGTTATCAGTGAATAGATGAGTGTTTATTTATCAGGCAGTGAGGAAAAGTCAGGATAAGAAGGAAATAATGAGTTTGGTCTCTTTGTGGCTGCTTTTTAACAAACAGGTTTTGAACGTGTTCTCCACAAGTCTGACACCAAACTGCTTTTCTCTCAAAGATCTTCAAAACACAAACCCATTATTCCATCGTTTTTATTTCCAAAGCTGTCTTGGAGGACTTTTTCGCTTTGCAATTGATTTGTTGAGATCTGGATCACAGCAAAATGCAGAAGGTGAGAAGCCACATCCTGAGAGTGATTGTGTGTAGAAAATGGAGAGTGGGGGGTGGGGGTCTGGCCATGTGGCTGTCTGCCGAGGTTTACAACCTCAGCCGAGGGTGGATGGTGGATCTGCATCGTTTGTCTCATTCCTGCTGGGTTTTTGTGATGCGCCTTTCTTCCAGTCTACATTTGTCTCGTTTGTCAGTCGTACGGTATCTTCCTTTCGGTTTTTCTTCATGGAGCCTCCTCTATTCATGCATCATTGTTTAATTCGGACTCTCAAGTTTCTAATCATTCAGCTAAAGTGAGGGAGACGTCAGACTCAAACGTTGCTTCATAAAATCTCTGTGACATTTCTGTGTTGTGCACATCTGTCACCTATAGAGGAGGATTAAGGAATAGTGAGTGTTTTTTGACAATGGATCTGTTGAAGCAGGAAATTAAAGAAGATATGATTATGTCAATGTCAATTCATTTGAGAGACACAAAAAACTAAAGCTCCTGTCAGCCTTGTCTTACAGAGGCAATCTAACACAATTTCCCTGCCCATTTAATTAAATCGTGCACATGAAAGGATTTCTATCAAAGAAAACATAAAAGTTTAGACATTTTGGCAAGTTTTTGCAAAGTGATGACCTTATGCAGATGAGATGTGAGTCCTTAAAAGAGAAGAAAACATTGCTTGTTTAAGGTTATTATACTTAATACCGTGTTTTTGAGATCATGGTTATGTTTCTTACTGTACAAATGATCACTTTGGCTTGTTTTGCAAAGGGAAACATCCTGCGTTGCTTCCTGTGCTGCGCCTCTCACACAACCCTGGGAAAGACACAGCGACAGTAGTCTGAGCGCTTGTCTTTCGTTAAATAGTCAAATAGTCAGTTAAACAGTGGCTGCGATGTTTGTTGTCATTAGTAAAACGTAGAGTGACTGTAATGAACCACCACCATCATCGGTTGGTGCGGAGGTGAGTGATGGGCATCAACGCTGGAGACAATACTGTAGATCTGCTACAGAAATGCAATGTAATGTTTTGTGCTTACATTTTAATGGCGTGATAAACATTTATTAGTGCTTTGGATTGCAAATGCACTGTTCAGACAAAAGAGGTGATCTTTTACGTGACCTGTTGATTCAGTTGTAGAAATTGTTGCTCAATACATGAATTAAAATGTCTGAGAATAGAATCATTTTTAGCCCAGTAAAACCCAAAGCAGGCTTAACTTAGACCTTCAACATCATAATCAACGATGTTCTCCGTCTTCCTCTGGCCTCAATTATAAAAACCAGTAACCTGAAAAGAAATCTCTCTTTTTTTTTAGGTGGACAATGTGGAATCTGAGGAATTTTTCGCACGTGCAAATGGCCAAACGTTGAGGGAGGAGAGGAGGTCTGAAAGAAAAAGTCCATTCTCGTCATGTGACCTGTACATTACGGAGCCTGAAGACCAGCGCAGTCACCCAGTGAAAGATGCGTCGACATCCTTCAGTCCTACAAAATGGCAGATGGAAGCTTTTCAGACTCACATTTAAGCCATAGAAATGGGTGATGATGGTTTGTGAATCATATTCATGTTCCCATATGTACATGGTAAAAGGTCTTTGTCCATGTAGCTATATTTACTTCCCGCCGCAGCCCTGAAGCTTTTAACCAGAAATGTCAGTGCGCTGGGAGAAATTGCGGGAAATGACTGAAAGCTGCTGAGACTCGCATGAGTCTTTAGCAACCAACAGGCGACGGTACTTCACGCGGGTGACGTTCAAAGATCCAGTTCTATGAAAAACGTTTTCTGACCTTAAATGATGTGTTTTAGATGGTTACACCAGAGGTTCATCACACCTCTGTCTGTGACACGTGACGCAGCACGCGGCTCATCGCTCATCAATTCCCTCCTAACTTTTAATTGTGCGACGCTGTGTGACCACGGTGTCCGTACCTTCAGTGACAGGTAGCCGCCTTCCCATTTGTAGCCTGTGACCAAAGATGTTACTGCGTGAGTCAACCTTGATGCCCTGTTACTCTAAGTAGCCACAGTTTGTTCCTTCAGCTGGTTGAAAACATTATATCTGTTTGAGTTTTTAATGTTGTCTGATTTATTTAGAAATGGCAACGATTTGATTACATCACCACGAAAACACACTGAGGCCACGGCTGGCGTATTGTTAATCCTGGCACGAAGTAAGCGTGTGAAAGTCAGATAGCTGGTTTCAGTTACAGAGATGATGTGTCTTCGAGGTTATTTGACTGGGGGACATGTTATTAAAGGCTCAGTATTGTTATTTTACCCCAGTGTGGCGCTGGTATTATAGGAGATGGTACAGTATAGAGGATCATGTTTTAAAATGTAGATCACATACAGTAGATGGACAGGCGAACCTGAGACAGCTGGCAGGGATGTTTATGTTTCTAATCCCTATGTGCTGGAACAGTGTCCCTGGGTTAATGGAACGTAAACATAAAATCTAATAGAGCTGACAGAGCTGTTAAAGGAAGCTCTGCTACAGCTACATACTGTAAGAAACGAACAGGTTTTCGCATAAACACCATCAGATGTTACTACTGCTTTGAGCACAGCTTCACGTCCTCTGAAGCCTGACAAACGCACCGCGTCCAATCTGAGGACGTCTAGGCTATAATTTGGGAGACAGGTTTCTCAAACAGCAGCCTCCGAAAGCAACAAAGCAACATTTAGTATCAACCAGTGTGAGACAAGTCAATGTGTTATATTATAAACGTGATGCAAACTGTATAGTGTGCATCTAAAGAAATAATTTATTGTAAACAAATGGTTTGAGATAAGCTTCTATAATGTAATAAAGGTCTTCTCTAGCTTACCCTGTGTTCTGGTTTTAAGGTTGAAGCAGTTTATTAGTGCATGCTTGATTTATATTAAAATGATGTTCATTATTCTGGGTACGCAGCCGTTTAATACAGTATGATTTGAGCCCCACTTAGCTCAGTTTGATATAAAGAAGTGAAATTTCCAACCTGAGAGGTGAGATGTGTTAATGACGTCCCTGCTGACTGCTGCGGAGTCGGCCTGGTGGGGAAATGGATGCCAACGGTGTGTGACTGCAATTGTAATATGGTATTAATACTGTACACAGGTTCTCCTGAGCTCCAGTTCTCTTCCCGAGCAGCCAGATCACAGCAGAGGCTCCATTTCTCACTAACTTTAAGACTTGCAGGGAGCAAACTCGGGATGTTGGTATCCATGGCAACAAGCTGGGGGTCAATCACATTTCACTCTTATTCTCCTCCCCCTGTGTCCTTGGATACACACAATCTGAGCATCAAGCCGCATAAAACCTCTGTCTACATTCAGTATAAAATTAAACTGTTTTTTCCAAAGAGTATTATTACTCAACCTCAGCCTACAATGCTGCATCTTTTAGAGCCAATAAATATTAAATATTTGTTTGCTCCTGAAAAGTCCAACAAATCAGATTTGTATTTGTGGTAAATCTGTACTGGCGACCTGTCCAGGGGGAACCCTCTCACCCAAACGACAGCTGGTTTAGGCTCCAGCATACGGGTGGGGATGAAGCTGGTGAAGGTGAGTGAGGGAGTCATGTCTTGATAAAGTTACTGTAACTTACTCCAGACATGCCCTTTGACCTCTGGCCTACGCAGCAGCTCAGCTCTAGACATTACAAACCAGACAAACCAGAAATTATAGCACACAAGCTTCCAGATTGAACTAATCTGTGAGAGACATAATCACTGAATATACATTATTACAATGTGTATGGTTTCATTAGATTTAGTCCAAATCTGCAAAATGATCTCATGTTAGAAGTCTCTCGCCACAGGAAAGGCTGTGTTTTGAGTTTTCTTTTGGCTGTTGGCTGTGCTCGGCTTGGATTGTTGAGCTCTGGGTGTTCCTCATCCTGTGGAGAACAACAAATACATTTAACCTCTCAGCATTTTGTAATAAATGGAAAAGGCCACATTTAGTGAAAATAAAGCGCAGCCTTCAAATTGATTGTGGCGGCAGAACTGGGTTGATGTAGATGAGGTGAGTTTTTGCTTTGAACGTCCCAAGTAAAGCAAAGTGCAGAAACACCGAAACACTGGCAGAACGTTATCATGGGAAGCAGTGCAGCATATAGAGCCACGCCAGAGTGAACAGCAGGGGACTGGACCGTCTCCAGTCCAGCATTCACTCAGCTGCCGTTGCTGGATGACTAAATAAGCTCTTTGAAATGCAAAAAGCAAAAGCATGTTTACTTGTCATTAGTGTTATTCAGATGCCTTTTTCCTAGAGATGGAATTAGTAAGTGGAGACCAGCTGAACTGGCTCTAAAGCGGCTGTGAATCAATGCTGACATGTTTTAGAAACTGATTTTTTTCAGGCTTTCAGGAGCGTTTTAAACAACCTACGTGTAGCTGAGAGGCCTTTACTTTGATGTCATTACAGGATTCTAAAATATCCCCCCTCATTTTTTAATAAACACTTCACTACACTGACCCCAGTTTTTAGTTTGAGCTTAAGGCAGCATTTGAATTAATTACATTTTAAAAATGAAAATAAAGTAACAACCCTCAGTATGATTTAAACAGCGAGCTTGAAGAGTTATGTTACTGTGTGTCTCAACAACGCCGCTGTCTTTGTGATGCTGGAGTAGCAGGGGATGCCTTTGAAACTTTCTGTCAGTTTTTATTCTTCACACAACTACTTTGTCCCTTTTTGTATTTACCACAAAGCGCAACACACACTGACAGGCGCCTGTGAAGACCGTCTCATGGCGTGTTCCCTTGGCAGGAGGCCTGATCACAGCATCCTCATTTGGATCGGTTGTCAGTCTGCAGGGACATGCAAAAGCCGTGGAGATTAGAGAGCAGGCGTTTCACTCTGGATTCGAGTGCGGTCACTTAAACAGGGAGAAGCACTTATACCTTTATATGTGGAAACCACCACGTCGCACAACTCAACATCTTGTTTATTTCAAGAATGCTAAGCTATTTGGGGCAGGGGGCGTGAACATAGCTTCAAACAACGTTGTGTGCTCTAAAAAGGGTTCCCAGCTGGAGAACGGGCTGGTCTGTCAGCAAGAGGTGCTTACTAACAATGAAGGTATCATTCTGACAACCAAAACTGTTTTCCTCCTCCCTTAAATGCTGCTGGTGCAGCTTGTACAACATGTGACTGTCTGATACAGTCACATGTTGAAAAAAAAAAACCCAACATGAATGGATGAGAAAAATACAGACTGCAGTTTTATTTACTCCCAGAATGCACTTGGCGAAAATTGTGCAGCATAAAATGGCTTTCTATTCATCCAAGCTGCCCTGTGGTGTTCAGCACTGTAGCACCAGGATCCATGGTGAACGTGCGGCCTCCTCTGCTCCTTTGCAAATAATGATCAGGCTTCAGGTTGTGTTGTTTGGCAAAGTTTATCCCTGCGGATTTGTGAGCATGGTTCTGCTTCTCATTTCGTGTTCGTGTCTTCTCTTCATTATTTTATTTACTCACAATAAAACAAAACAAGCATGCAAATAAGAAAGAGGTCATTTATACCTCATAAATTAAAATAACAGCCGCATTTTGATTTCTGCTATTGTTCAGTGGCATCTGCCAGGGATACGGAGGTAGAGGAGAGACTTGTTCTATAATTTGCATCTTAAATGTGGCAGCAGGAAGCTTGAGGCCAAACAACCCACCTCTGTATCTTTATTTAAGGCAAAGTGATGACACAACCACTGTAATATATCTGTTTTAACTTTATGTAACCCAAACAGTTTTAATTAAGAGAAAGGCTTATGGGAAACTTTACGAATGAAGAACATTATTATTCATATTATGAATCATATGATAAATCACCCAGACAAACAGAACAGGTGAACATCGAACAAAAGGTGTCTTCAGACAGAAACGGAAACAAATGTTCACCACATGTCACCCACAAAATATTTGCGCAATCTGTGCTGACTTGCCCCAGACGGCAGGGAGCTGTTCAGCAGAGCTGGGCGTAAACTGGCTGATAACGTGTCTCAGTCCTCTGACTAAACTCAGACCACAGCAGGAACCTCACTTATTACTGTATATTCTGTTATTTCTCTCTCTTTTCTTGTCTCTTTCTTGATTCACATAGTAAATTTACTGTACTGGTACAGATTAGCCTCAGAGCCCCAGACAGCACGAAAAGGCCAGGAAACAGAACGTACAGTACCAAGCGAAACGGTTAAATTACTGGTAACGTTGCTCATTATGTAACATGTAGTGCATTTGACCTTTGTGTGAAAAATGCGCTGTGTTCAGTTGCAGCAAGCAGCAAGAGGAAACCACCAGGTTGCTTCCTCGGATGATTTGGCAAAGCTGTGCTTCAGTTCCCGGCATGTAAATACACTCTCAGAAACTGTCAGGCTCAGCTATGTATAATTAGCACAGCGGTGATATTTTATTGCTGTGGCAACCCCACAATAACACGCGATTGTTACAAAGACATACAGTACAAACCACCAAGTCTCTGAAGATCTCATCAGCTACAGTGTCTGTGATTAAACTGCTCTGCTTCTTGTGTTTATATGCAGACGTCAGGACAGTGTTCCGGTCCATTTACACCATACTGCTGACATTTAAATAGTAGTCTTCATCTAGCTGCACCAAGGTTTTCAAGATAAAGGGAAATATTCTGTGATCGTCTTTGCAGTGTGTTGCTTAGTCTTTTTATTTGATTTTCAAAATAACTTTAATAGACTAACTGAAAGATTATATAAAAGTCCCCCGTGTGTTACACTTTCTGACACAACAGCTTGTCCAGACTCGCCGGCAAGAGACAAGAACAGCCTGAAGGACGACCCATGGTGAGAGCAGAGACAGGGTGTCACAGCGGGTGACTCAAAGGGAGGCTGCTCCAGGAGAAGAAACTCCCTGTAACTCAGTACGGAGAGCGTTACCCAATCTACGCACCCACTCAGCAACGGTGCCCATATCTTGCTCCTCTCATTTGTTTTCAAGTGCGATGCTGAGGAAGTGAAATGTTGTTTTAACGCACTGCAGATAACGACAGATCGACACGGGGAGTAGATCACAGAGAATATCCGGCCACACGGTGCTGCCATTTATTCAGTGAAGCTAACTTATACTGTAGAACCAGAATACATGTATAAACACAGCAACCTGACACGTAATCACTATGAATAGGCCTAATTTCACAGTGACTGATGCTTAAAGTAACAGTTTGACAGTTTTTGGTGATATTAGCTTATTTGAAAACATTGTTGGCGTCTGTATGGAATAAGCTGTCAGTAGGATTAACTTATTATAAACATTTGTTTCCTTCTTTCCTCCTTATCAGCTCTTGGCTGTAGATTCACCTCGTAATACGTAGTGTTAGTCTGATAGTTCCAGGCAAAAAAAAAGAAAAGAAAATCAATTAATGTTAAACTGTTCCTGTGAGCGTTCCCACTGATTAAACACTCGCTTTCTCCACCTGGAGCTGCAGGCGGCCATGGTGTCTGGTTAATTGCAAGCCTGTGAGTGAAGGTCTCCTTGCATGTCCAGACATTGAGTGGTGAGGTCAGTGCACACTTGCCTGCAGCCCGTGTAGTTTAGCCAGATGTCATTTCCACCCTGTGGATAGTCCTGCACTGACCTCTCAAAATGCTTTGGGGCTGATTGTGGAGATTCACCAACGCCCAAACTCCAAACTTTATCTTTCTTCCTCCCTCGCTCCCGCCTGTCAGAGGGGTTATTGATGGGTTAGCACACTTTAAGGAAGTGACTCACTGGCACTTTAAATGAAACATGTAATGTCTAATAAAGACGTCAATTTGCTGCAAACGCAGAAATAGATTTTCAACCAGAATTTGCACAATGTTACGCAGGGCCACAACTAATGAAATCAGCATATGTCCGTGCATGTTCATGGCATTAAAACCCAGCAGAGTAGTATGTGTCCATGCATCCCTGCAGAGAGGTCAAGCCTGCAGCCGTTCACTTAACATTGTGACATAATGAGTCAGTTCAGTAAGAGCTGACCAGTTTGGGTGAAAGATGTTGAAAGTCGCAGGAAGCCTGAGCGTGTTTCCTTCTGACCCCATGTAAGCAACATTTTATATACTATAGAAGTTAAAACAGAGAAGAGCTCATTACATATTACTGGATCTTTGCTTTGTTTGGACGCACACAGGCTTTTTGTCTCCACCACATAGTTCATTGCAGCTCCACCTGAATATTTCAGCCACATTTCAAGATTAATTTGAGTTCTAATCCCCCGTTTATTTGCTGATATCCTCTGTTCGAGAAAGCTCTGGCATGTTTGTCTTGAAATTGTCTTATAAACCTGTTTAGTCTGTGGCTGCGCAGGAGCGGAAGCAAATTGAAGGGTTATTGTTTTGTTGTACAGTACTGGACACACACAGCACTGGAAGACGTCCACTGCCACCAGGACTGAAGCAGCCATCAGAGCCTCTTTGTGTCATTATCTCGCCTTTCGTCACTGTGAACCTTGTCCATGAAGAGAAGAGGGGAGTGGCTAAATATCTCAAACAGGTTTATGACGGCCTGTGAACAAGTTTCATGCCAGACCATTTGCATGTCTAAACTGGAATCCACTCCCATCTGCAGACTGCTTATCATGCTCCCGCACCTCCTTGTCTTGGATTCTTCTAGCTGACAAACAGCAGATTCTCTAAAGACTGAGAAAAGGCTGAAGATAAATCGAGGGGGAATATTCAGGGAGCAGTGAAGAGGATTTTCACAAACCTCACATTTTAACTGTAAGTTCCTGCTGCTGGGCGTAAGGTTATGGTTCTGTGACTGTCTGACTGAGCTGTGGATTATTAAACGCAAGCGTCAACGCAAACAAAAGTTTTCTTCAAAGCAGGGCAAGCGGTGGCTGTAGTCAGAGGTTTTCTATTTCAGTGAAAGTTTTATTGTCTTTGTAAATAACAACTGAAAGTAAAACGTGAGACACTTTCCATTTCATGGTGGAATGAATCAGAGAGACCGGCTGTTCATAGAAACCTCTCACGCAGCGCTGCAGCCTTCCTCAAACAGACTAGAAATCAATGGAGTCATAATCGCTTTAATGTGACGAGATTGACCAACAAACAAATTCTGGTTTTGAGAATCTGAATGTGTAGAAATTATTATAGTCATTAAACATCTCAACAACAAACCAGAACAGACTTTCGTCTTCGTTTTGACTTAGTGCAGGACATGTGAGCGCTTCTACTCTTACAGTATGTTTGCATGGTTTCGTAAAGTCATCTCTCCATTTATCCCACAGCCACTAAATAATGAAACACTGTAAGTAACAGCCCTTTACCTTGTTGTACTGCTTATATTTGACCCCACCTCAGGGTTTGATGTGCTTTGTGTCCCCACTGCTGACTGTGACAGGTTCCATAATGAAAGCGACTCGAACCTGGTGGATTTGCATATTAGTTGCTGCGTGCTGATAATTGGATTATGCTTTGTGTTCGCCTAAACCTGTTGCAGTTGTTTGTCACACAATTTACAGTTCAGCCCCAATGTAGTCAGTAACTTTTCACTCTCTCTGTCTATCTGTCGCCAGCCTCCCTTTATATGTAAATATATGCAGGTCTTCTCTAAACACCTGCATCTTATCTTGGTGGGTTTTAAAAGCTGGAGTAATAGGTTCATATTTATCTGTTGGTGTCGGACGGCTGCATTCTGAATCAGCTGTGTCTTTGGGACTGAGACTGTTTTGCATCTTTCTTGAGATGTATGAAACCTCTAACTTTGGATATATTCTGAAGTTGTTGAAAGATGCCCTAGTGATGGCACTAATGTGTTTTTCAAAGTTGTCACTGGTGCCGACGATGCCTCAAAGTTTCTTGACCTCTCTGTACTTTAGAGACTGTGAATATAAATGTGAATACATATCTTATCTTTCTCTGCTTATTAGGACCCACACATGCTGTTTCTGCTGTCGTCAGAATATGAATGTAATTCCTAAATAATTCCGCCAAACAGAAACATGTACATTCAATAATTACAACCGTGAGACCAAACTGTAAATAATGAAAGACAAAATCAGTGTATACGTTTGGAAAGCATCCCAACTGATTCAAAGTTACTGGTTAATTTATTTATTAACAAGCAAATCACAAACTTCTGATAACACACTATGTCCACTGCAGCTTGATTTGCATCATTCGAGCCACATCTGCTTTTGGTTGTTTGTTCTCTGATTCTCTTTCATCATGTTTTCTGTTATCTATGAAAGGCCCAACTGGAAAAGCCTGGAGCCATGGATTCTCCAGAGTTTTCCATGCTGTCATCCTTGAGAGGAGACTTTGTATCAGAGGATTACATCCAACCCCACTATAAGGAGGCGTATCGCCTGGCGATCGATCACCTGGTGAAGGGCGGCAGAGACAGTTACCAGGAGTTCCTCAAAGGAGAACGACTCGGGAGCTTCCTCTCAGAGGATGAACTTCTCTTCATCACTACAAACACAAAGCAGCTCCCACCTCAAAACCACACAGAGGACGTCAGTGGTTCCCCCGACACGCAGTCATCCTCTGGGACATACTGGCCCGTTCACTCAGATGTGCAAGCTCCAGATTTAGACTTGGGGTGGCCGGAGGTCATGCACGAAAAAGTCCACGCTAACATAGATCTGTTCTTTCATCCTCCAAGACACAACAGCCCCACTATTAAGGAAATTATCCGTAAGCATATTCAAGATGCAAGACAGGTAATCTTACATGTGCAACAATGCGCCATGAGTGACACGCGAAGCCGTGTCTTATCGCTGCGAACCGGGTCAAACATGCTTCTGTGCTGCGATTCATTTGAGACCAATGCTCTGCCTCAATTCATTTCACCTTTTCACCTCAAGGCAGTTCCTCAGGTGCTCTCAGGTTTCAGAGGACAGGGGTTGATGAGGTCAAAATCTGGTTTTGCAACTTCGCCATGGGAGGGAACAGCAGGAAGCACTTACTGTAACAGCCAGACATTATAGAGTCATGTCCTACACAGCTCACGCCTCAGTTGCTTCTCCAGTTGTGTCACACTGAATCATAAACTAGTTTTGTAGCTCTGGTCAGGGGACAATTTATATTCTGCTGCAGTTATACAGCCTTGTTACTTCTGCACCGGCTTTTAATTAAAGTTACTTACACAGCAAAAGAGCGACATGAAGATCTGGGCAGAAAATAAATAAGACACTGTCTCAGTCTAACAAAGAGCAAATGATATTCTCCATGGAGTTCCCCATAATTACACCCAGCGTAGAGGACAGTCATCTGATTCAGACACAGATTCATGTCTCAACAGTATATGTAGCTAAAATGTACAGCAGTTAGTTAACTAGAGTGTTAAATCAAATCAAATCTATTGCTTACATGCTTAATAAACGTGAAGTTATTGTGCATGAGATCACTAAAGAGCGACTGAAGGACAGTGAGACCTCATAACATTCAGTATTTGAACACAGCACATTGTTACACATAGCATATTTAGTCAGGAATGTTGCTGTCGTGCTAGATGTGGATCAGATCAATACCTGAAATATTTAAAGACATAAATGTTTATCGGCTTTCTGTGTCACAGGAAACGGATGTTCTCTACTGCCATTGTTTGTTTACGACCCCCATTTAAAATCTTTTTTGATAGTGACATCATTCAGGTTATTTTTGTCTGTGTCGCTCGCTGAATTATTTCCATAGTGAATTGACAGGTTTCACATGAGTAAAGTGATTGAATTAAACCAGCTCACGATCCGCTGATCGCTTCTATTCTCCTGTGTTCTCTTCGTCAGGTCATTGGCGTTGTGATGGACATCTTCACCGATGTGGACATTTTCAAGGAAATCGTGGACGCGTCTATACGAGGAGTTCCTGTTTATGTGCTTCTGGATGATTTCCATTTGAAAAGCTTCCTCACGATGGCTGAAAATCAAGATGTCAAAATTCAGCAGCTCAGGGTGCGTGAGGCCGGTGAAACAACACCCTGATGATCTGTGTGTTCCTCCAGCCTGTCTGCTTCTGAATTTAGCCGGAGCTCTTTCTCTTGAGTTCTGCTTTCACCGCTCCAGAGGTCCAAATTGTTCTTCTTAACTCCTCTTGTGTCCTGAAGTCACCTTAAGAGGGTCTCTCTCCTGCCTCCTCTGCTTTTGACCTCAGTCCAGTGTTTTTACTCTGTTACATTTTTGTCCGTGGATTCATTTTGTCTGCTTGGTTTGCTCTTCCTGCCTGTTTCCTTGTAAATGTCTGTTTTTAATTATTAACATCAATGTTCTTTCCTAATGCTTTTCTACCTCAAAACAAGCTTGAGAGTTTGGGAGACTATTTTGTTCTGCGCTAGAAAAAAAGAGGAAGGAGCTAGTTTCTGTCCGAAGCAAAAAAAAAAGCTCTCTGTTCAGCCACAACTTACGCAACTGAGGAGTTTAACACAGTTGTATGTTTACCTTTTATTTTAAGTTTGATTTCACTGTTGAGGAATAGTCTTCATATCATATGTGGTATTTTGGGGCGGAGTCTAATTATTGGAGATGTTCCAGGTGTACACCCTTTAAGTCCCATTAGGTTGGTGCCAAAGGCCAAAATGTAAATGTATTTTAAATATTCATTATAGTTAGTTTGTTTTTATCAAGGATGCATGCTTTCATGTCTTTATTTGTTTGAAGTCTCTATTGCCTGCTGCTGTAGCACTGACGAATCTTTTCGGTCATTGCCCTTACCACAGAACATGAGGGTGCGCACTGTGAAAGGTCAGGATTACCTCTGTCGATCCGGAGCTACATTTCACGGGGCAATGAAGCAGAAGTTTCTATTAATCGACTGTCACACAGCAATTTATGGCTCCTACAGGTAAATACGACTGAGGAGTAGTGGTTGCCATCGCTCAGGTGTCACCACATGCATTCAAGAAGCTAAAACACTGAACTGCTTTGCTGCCAGTTTCGAGAAAATAGATGTCATCACTGGTATTGATGTGTTTGGAAGCTGTATATAAAAGTGTTGTTTTTAACTGTGAGAAAATAAGTTGCTATCAAAACACAAAAAGTCTTTGTAAAGGTGAAAATCTAAAGAATCTGTTAAAAGTGAATTAAATTATTGAATGATTTTGCTTTTGTGCTTGTAGCGCTTTTCCCAAACAGCAGAAGTAGAGGAGTTGCTTGAATATAACTTATATTCATATTTTCTGTCTGTTTTCAGCTACGCTTGGTCATATGAGAAGATAAATCTGAGCATGGTACAGGTCATCAAAGGTCATCTGGTGAAATCCTATGATGAGGAGTTTCGAACACTCTATGCTCGGTCAACTGTGTCGCCTCAACTTTGCCCCCCAGAGGGATTTTTCCAACGCAGTGGACCACATGGACAACAAAACTTGCTAAATTCTCATTCTGTGCAAAAGCTCGAGAGGAGGAACCACTTGAGACACTCACTGGACGCGGTCTATCGGAAGACCTGCGAGAGGAAATTTGGCACTAGGGATCTTGATGAGACGCTCTTTGAAGATGAAGCTGTGAAACTCGACCCCTTCATTGAGAATGGCTTCGGTGTTCAGGACAAGATGCCACATATTCAATCGCCAGAGATGATGAACTTCTTAAAAAGGCACAGCTATGCAGGGGAAGGACAAGACGGACATACGCCACAGAACATCAGGAACCGAGGGAGCAACTGGAATATCAGAGAGACAGACAACAGGCCAAATCACTGTCCGATGGACAATTACTCACAGCCACAGATGTACAGAGGTCAAAACATGCGTCAGTCTTACAATGGCATTGACAAACAGGTTCTGGCCAAACAGCAGAACATGCCGACACTGGAGAACACATCCAAGTCTTTCATGCGCACATGGAGGATTGAGTCTTACCTCAAAAACCACGACATGCCATTTGGAGACTCGTGTGACTATTTAGACCAGTTTGAAGCAATGGACAAAACTGGCCCCTTTATGCAGGGAAGAATGAGGTCTTCCCTGGTGGTCAGGTCCACTATACCAGAACAAATGGACCCTTACAGATACATAAACAACCCTTCAACAGGCGTCGGATCCTCAGCAGCGTTAAATGCTCCTATGCACTACTCTTCAATGCAGTGGAATCCACCAGCATCCACTGAAAACAGAATGTATAATGACGAGTTCATGGAGGCAGGCTTGGAGAACAATCGCAATAACACAAGCTTTGGTCCAGGGAGGACCTCTTACCAGTCTGGATACGCTAGTCTAGGCAGAACTAAAGGTGGACAGATCATCACAAACCCTGACATCCTGGCAGACGACTGGCAAAAAAGGCACAGTGTGGCAGATCCCAGATCAAACACAGACTCAGGCCCCGTGTACAGAGGTTTGGGAAGAATAAATACCAGGGCAGGGATGAGTGTACAGAACGGAGGATATGCACCAAATGTGAACGGAGACCAGCGATCTGTCTCTCATTACGACGTCAAGAGTGTAACAAGCACAAACAATGCTCACAAATGGCAGGAGCCACCGTCCAGAGCAGTGTCTGCAGCCGTGCTGGACGTGAAAGCCAATGGCATGAGCCCTCAGCACTGTGTCAAGAACAGCAGCAGTAAAATAAAATCCTTATTGAACATACCAGAGAGAAAAGAAGACTCATTTGGAAACGTGGAAACAGCAAGTCTCACCTCAGGCTGCAGTACAGACACCTTAACAGGTGGGGATGACGAGAAACCGTCGGGTGACGGCAGAAAACCTCACCAAGGCAAAACCATCTCAGAGGACGAAGGGGACCAGGTGCAGGTTGGTCTGAGATCTTCAAAACCTCGACTGAGAACTGAGGACGCCCAAGGCCCTCACCCCAAAGCCACCGCACAGAAGAAATCCAGTATTTTTGACAAAAGCACCAGGACCAGCCTTGACAGAGGAAGCTGGAGAAAAGATCGAAGCGCTGACAGCCGCCTGTACAGCAGATTCGAGCCTTTCTGCTCGTTCGAAAAGAAGCTCTCCAACCGTCCGGCACAAAGCTCTGGAAACACGCACTCTCTAGAGAAAAGCAAAAGCCTGTCGAAAGGAGACTCCGCTGCTGAGAACAGCCTCAGCCGATCTGCACGAGGCCACCATGAAAACAAACTGGAGAAATTCTTTCACAGAGTGGGAAACCTCATTCACAAGAACAAGTAGCGAACGTGGACTCGTAATGTTTGCATTTGTAGACTTGGTCTTTATTTCTGAGTTTACTAGCAAACATTGTTTACATTTTGACTCAGCCTACTGTACGGTGCAACGTGCACCGACACCGTACGCACCACAGGAGAATTTAAGGTCTGTCGTAGGCTGTGTCAAAAGTGTCCATCCAGCACATCAGGGTGAAGGTTGCGAAAGCCAGTATGTAAGCCACCCACCATTATGTCATCACATTCCTGACCTTTTATGCAAATAACGCAGGCTTTGTGCATGTGGGACTGCAAATGAGACGTGTCTCTATGGTGCATTCTCTTTTAAGAGAAACAGCAGAAATAGCAGAACTTCATTAAAACACTCCACATTTTTTATCCTATAAAAAGTGAGCTTCAGGGGGCGTTCAGGGTGTTCTGTAAGCCTCAGGAAAAATGCAGTACACACACAACACGTCCCCAGCAGCCACTCAGGGACGAGACAAGGGCTTTATATTCATAGGGACTTAATTCTTTCCTCAAGGTGACAGGCCTGTGGGTAAAGCGCAGGACAAAACATGAGAGCGTGCTTCAGTATTTACATTGCTTTCATGTTAGTGGGAATACCGTCCTCCTCCTTATGCTCTGGTAGTGGGAATATGCACAGCCATGAATTAACCATCAGGCGTCAGAGGATAGAAACTATACCTCTGCCCAAAAACAACAAGTAAGAACAATATGGAAGCACACAATAAATAGAACTGGAAACCAAACCCAGGCACAATAAGCCAGTTTAAACTCCAGACAAAGTGACTAATTAGAGTTTTAGGAATCCTGATGCAGTTTTCTTTTATTGTTCTGTGCTTCTTCTGAAAATCACAAGCAGTTTATTAAATAAAACCTTAAAAACAAAAAGTAAACTTGTACACTTTAAAACTGGGGAGTGGAGGTGCTGTAACTAAATGCCTGTGGAAATTACAGAGATGAATGTTTATTTATGATCTTTACTGTATGTACAGTAGTTAATGTAATTTCTTGGTGTCGAGCATTTGTGTGGTTCAAGACAGTCGCCCAGCATCTATTAAAGCAACAGCTCAGACTGTGAAGTGATAATAAACTTAAGGTGTTTCAAAATTCGAATTCTTCTTAAATCCCGCATGGCTCAGCGCTAAAACGTTACAGTTTCTCCAGAACGGCCTTTGTCTTTCTGTCACCTGCAGCGTGCATGCAGCTCATTATATCCTAATTGTCAGGGTGATGAGTAATGTCCTCCAGGGCAACCCAGGAAACAAATGAGGCAACAACGACTGGGTTCTTCAGGCTCATGATAAACTTAGTTACAGTCAGCAGCCGCTGTTTTTCTCCTTTTAGTCTCACTTGTTAGTGTTTTTACAGAGCACGGCCTGTTTAGCTTCCATCCATAATAAATTCTGCACCACGTGCGCTTTAACTAAATTGTATCTTGGGGCTTCACCTCACGTCAGCACATCATTTCCTTTTCCATGTGTCCCATCATATTCTGCTCAGTGCTTACTTAGAGAACATGACATTTATTTATTTCAGCTTTGCTAACTGGGATAATACCAGAACTCCCTCTGGTAACAACACCAGCCAAGTAAATGTACATGCAACATGTTATTTTTTCATCATTCCACCATGTTCACATTTCTTGCTGCCACCATCGAGCCAGACATCATGTGAAGCGGTGCCGCCTCAAGCCCCTTGTCCTCCTCTCTGTCTACCGGTTCCTTCCACTTAGTCTTAGAAATGTGAGCGTGAACTTCAGGAATAGACCTGAAGCACAGTCCTCCCCCTGATACTGAGCTGCCTTGATAGTGAGCTGTACTGACATGCATATTATTTCCAGCAGTTGAACTCGAACGCTAGAGTGAGAAACGTGACCTGATTGCAGAGAAAAGAAGGACGCGACAGCACCTTGGCAGGGCTTTGACTCCTGACCAGCTTTCCTGTGGACTTGGTGAAGACAGTAAAACACAGGATCTCTGTCTTTACATCAATCAAAAAGGGGTTTTAAAGTTTGGCCCCTACATGAAACAGTCTGAACGCCTGCACTTTCATTGTCTTCTTCTTGGCTTCCATACTTTCCTACTCTGCTTTTTACCTCACTTGTACGTAGCTTTATATCGAAGCCTTTGCTACAGAATGTATATACGATTAAATAATGCATTGAGTGCATGATCCAAACAGATCTCAAACCTTTTTCCTATGCTCATATTCTTCCTATACCTTTACTCTAAACCTCTTATACTTCTCCAAAGATGATGAAACACATGTGAATGTGAGATTACTTTAACAAAAGCTATCGACAGCGTGCTGCAGATGTAGATTGCTGTGAAGAGTTTCGATGCACTAATGAAAAGCTGAGTCATTTTTCCTTGCTGATTACAAGACACTTGGACTAAGAGATATTTCCTCAGTTGTAACAATGGTCAAAATGTAAATTCAATTTTACAGTGATAGACTGAGCCGGGTTTCAACTCAAGACGTTTCCTGTTATTACAGGATGATACAGGATGAGATAATCTTTGGTTAAAAAGCAAACTGTGTCTTACTGCGATTCTCTGACGGAAATATTGTGAATCTTCTGCTGAAGACATGAGAAGCGCGGGAGAGAACACCTTCCATCTTAACAATACAGCCTGGTGTGTCTAATTAACTCTAAGATCAGATCTGAGTGGCCCACACAAGCATCCGAGTGTGATCAGGACAAAAACTAGATGACCAGCACATGAACCCTCTTCATCTTCACACCTGCCAACAGAAGGGGTGAAAGCAGACAATGCAGTGGAGCCAGAGAGGCTGCAGGACTTGAGCCTGACCTCAGCCCTGGAAGACAACAACAGCCTATAGCGAAAGACATATGATATCTGTGCATCAATAGCCACACCAGCAGACACTTAGACGCTGAATCTGAACCTTACATTTATTAATATATGCATGATGCCAGTGGAACATGTGTCACGGACACAGAAAACATGTCCATCAGCCTCCCGCGCCCCGTCACATTTCACAGACAGGCAGAGAGAGCATCGCCGCAGAACAGCGGCTGGCCTGGTGGTTTAATGTTTAGCTTCCAGCGTCTGTTCTGCCAACTGGGTGCTCAAATTAAAACTGGCTTCGTCTATAATCACTAAATTATCTCCAATTATGGGCTTCTCTCTGGTGGGCCTTGCCATTCATTTTCCATATTTCATGCATTATTCATCATCGCAGGGAGAGTTTGTTTCTATTAGTTCAGCTTTAGGGGGATGTCGATGCTGGTTTATCTTGTTGCATAAAAATGATGATGGTGTCAGTTATCAAACTTGGTGGATAAACAGTAATACTGGTATTTAATGACTGTTATTTCCCTAATTCATTTTACATACATACATTTTACTGACTCAAAAATCTTTATGTTGCTGAAACGACTTCTGCCCTATCGCCACTAACAAACAGCTTCTCCTGTTACATCTGCGATTTGATCCTGACTCAGCCCCAGTTTGTTCAGTCTTGTTTGTCTCAGTGTTATTTTGGCAGCTGATGTGACTGTTCTTACAGAAAACGCATCTTAATCCCAGGCGTCAAGCATTGGTGAGCGCTGTTATCTGCCGGTTGTTGTTCCTCTTGCCGTGAAAATGCTTGTGACAGTAAATGCATCAAAGATGTGACATTAGTCCTAATGTACCTCAGGGATTTTTACAGATCTTCTAAGTAAACTGATTTTGCTCAGCTTGAAGTCGATTTGTTTTGAGGATTAGCTCTGCATTAAATTCAAAACAAATGGCTGCAGGTCAATATCAACCAGGACCCAAAGGGGATTTACTCACTAATGTTTAATCAGAAAACACCAAACGCCAAACACCTTCCATCCTTCCTTCCGTCCTTCCTTCCTTCCTTCCCTCCTTCCTTCCTGCCTCAACCTCCACCCTCTGCTCTCCTCTCTCCTTTGAGGGATGGGTTGCTGAAGCACCACTGCTCTCTTCAATCAACTACATGTATGCAGACGGTGATTGACGCGGCTGTGGTCGTGCGTAGGGACCGAGAAGTAATCAGCGTCACACAGACCAGGACTGTGGAGAGCGACGTTACTGCGCTGCTGTGCCGCGTCCTTTGCTGCCAACGCGCGCAACAGTCTGTGGCCACTGCAGACCAACCACAGCAGCATCCAACGGACAGACAGAAACACCTGGGAGGATGTCTGGGATCACCAGGAGTTTGGATTGCGATGAGTGTTTATCTTCTGCACATGCTGCCAACAGCACGGAGTTACACCTGCGCTCATCTGTGGACGAGGACGATGAACTTCTGAGATACATCTGGGGAGAGTATTTACACCCCAAGCAGTATGAATGGGTTCTCATCGTCGCGTACATCGTTGTGTTCTTCGTGTCGCTCATTGGAAACTCGCTGGGTAAGTAACTGTTCATCTACCCCCCCCCCCGCTCGTGCGTAACCAGGGCTGTGGCAAAACGCATCTACAGTCTGAGTAACTTCATTAGAACGAAAACGACAAGTTCATGGCGAAAACCCAGCCTCGCAGTGATCACACCGCGGTCCTTACATTACATTCAGTGAAATCCCTGCTGAGCGTCTGCGGATGGACAAGGATCAAGAGGATCAGTCACAGTGCGCGTCACTCGGCGCTTGATCCAGATGTTCCCACCTAATCTACATTGAGAGTGTGGGCGTGTTCCAGCGAACTTCGCCAAACACGCCCACACTTATGTCTTACTTTGTTAAGTAGAATCAGTTTGCCATTGGTTTCCGCTAATGCTGCTGTGTATGACGAGGTGTTGTGAGAATTCATCTTCAGTGGAGCCGCAGCTGATTTGCAGGAGCAATTTCCTGTTGGGCTTTTAAGCTTCAGAGAAATGATTTCTTTACTGCTCGGAGTGACCCTGCCTCACCTCTCAGTCTTCATCCCTCCACAGGTTGCGTCCCTCTTTTATCATCTGAAGCAGCTTCATTGGAGCCATTTTCATCTTTGATATCATGGCATTTTGGTCATAATTGAGTTCTCAGCAATCCCGGGCGACCAGAACTGTCTTTAAAGACCAGTGCGTAAAGCTGTGAGCTCAGGGGGCTTCAGCTCTTTGTGATCCCTCTTAGTTTGCAGTGGATGTGATGTAGGATTGTTCCATAGCTTCACGTTAAGTAGCTGTAACAGACGGTGGGATACCTTAAACATAAAATAAGACAAATAATTCAGCACTATTTGGTCATGGTAGGTGTACAAATCAGACTTAAGCAATCTCTGGGTTCAACATTGCCACCCATCAGAATAAACAGCTGTCACAGCAGTCGTATGATGTAAGAGTGGGAACATCGGTTCATTCACCACTTGTGCCGTTTTTTGGAAGTAAATGCTGCAGACAAGTGACAGCAATAACCCACCGCGTCACACGGCTCCACCCAACACGTCTTACAATTTAATGGACTGGAAATAACAAGTTGTGAGTGCAGTAAACGAGCGCTGCTATCAATCACCACAAACACCTCCAATGAATAATTCAGCAGGTTTACATCAGGTCTGTGAACCCAGCTGCATTTGGTCATTAGAGGTCATTTCTGCAGGAGCCGTAACAGGTCTGTGTTTTATGTAAAACCCCGCTTGATATTCCTTCTCCCACAGAGGCAGAAAGGCACAATACAAAAAATGTGTTTTACATGAACAGTGAACCTCCATCGTGTTCTTTCTTCATTCATTTCCAGCGGACCAATTAGCCTTTTCCCGTTCCTATGTGTTTATCAAACAAATCCATGTATTGTGCTGGCATTTATAAGGTGAGCAATTAGTTTTGACTCCAGAGCTGACAGCCTTTCATAACCAGCGTCCTGACAGAGGAAGCTTGAAAGAAACAACAGCGAGCCGCAAAACAAGGTGAGTTTAAACCGAGCTTATCTTCTATATTTGCACGCTTGAGAATAAAGGTGACTTCATTTCAAACTGTGCACAGATGCGTCATTCTGGGTTTAAAAGAAATAAAGTACCACTGTGATGGTGGATGCCTCAGGTGGGCATACAGTAAGTAGAATCGCACAATCCCTGAGATTCAACAACTTTTAATATTCTTGTTTCATCAAAATGTCATAAATATGTCTCCTAAGTCGCTCTTTTACTCCCACTGCTGTCAGTTTTGGACTCACAGGACTTTATATTTAGTCATAACAGTTATTCCTAATGCAAGCTAAGGTTGCGTTGCAGAAAACCTCTCACACACACAACACACCTACGCAACACATCGGGCTTGTTTTCATATGAAGCAGGATTTGAGCGATAATAATTAAGACCCACTTGCCTTGCAAAACATGCTGTGTACTCAGAAACGCAAGTAACGTAGTAGGATTCACGTGAGGACTGCTGCTGAGTACTATCAGGGACATTTTGTTCAAAGGAATTGAAGATGTAGTTTATAAAGTTATAAAATGTGTTGAAGCAGCATGTGCTCTAACACACTGAGCTGTAATTATAACAGCAAATCACTCAACGTCCTGGAAAAACACATAATAGTGGGTGTTTCTGTCGTTCCCCTGACGTGTCTGCAGAAAGAGTTCCAGCATTAATTACAATGCAGCAGTTCAAGCAAGGTGCTACTCGTTTGAAGCCGTGTTTAATAAGTCTCTGATTTTAGTCAGTGTCATGTCAAAAGTACAGGAGCATTAGGCTCCAACTACTGCAGGTGCAGTAGTTGAGCCTGCAGCTCAACTACTGCACCTGCTCCACAGTCCTAGCGCTAATTTCAGACGGACTTTCTAGAAACACAACAAAGCCAAGAGCATACACGGCAGCTTCGCTCCTACAGTGGGACCCCAACGTATTTACATCCTACAGCAACATCCATGCAACAAGTACAAGACGCAATCTGTGTTAATTTTGAGTTTTGAAACCTCACCTAAAATAATTTTACATAATAAACTGAAATAAACATTTGACAAATGTCTTCCTGTATGTTAATAAGTGATACTTAATAATATAAGCACAACCTAGTGGACCTTTAATTGTTGCAACACATTTGCTTTTAATTAAAATGTTAATTTGCGAATTATTAATAAACCTTGCAGTCAACAAATGTGGCAGATTTTAATGTCAATACTGTCTGACTGAGTTCAGCTCCAGGGTGGACAGATGTTTGGCTACTACTTGAACAAGATACTCAGAAAGTGGAGCCTTTGATCAGTGTCAGTCGAGTCTAAAGGCAACTTGTTTGTTTACACTGCAGATATATTTGGTTTTTAGAGCAAAAGATAAACGTCCGAATTGAATCATATTTACAACCTGAAACATTATTGAACCAACACCTTTTGTATCCGATGACTGAAACCGTAAGTGGGCAGACTGGTTTGTCCTGCTGCTTGGGTGCGTCCTCTGAATGTGAGCAATTCTAAATGAAACATCGAGCCGAGTCAAAACAACAAGTTGGAGCATCTTGAGAAGGAAAATCACTTTCACAGAGCACATCCAGGAAACTGTCAGTCCCAGCCACGTCCCTCCTCGGCCTACGACAGGAGCATGAATTCTGGATATGAAAGATCCTGCAAAATAGACACTGCACCGTGTTTTAAATCACCCAGAGTGCGCCAAATAAAAATGTTTCTGCTTCACGCGGTCAGACTTCAGTTTGCGTTCTCTCCCCACTCTGCTGGACCTGAAAAATAAAATTGCCTGGAGATTGTGTATTTGACCTGATTTGAAATCGGGCGTTGACATCGGTCTTAAGATTGAAAGGTATTTGATTAAAGAGGTCAGCAATGGACAAGACGCACCGTCCCGAGGGTCAGTCAACTCCCCAGCTGGAGGGGACCACGAAGTGCTGTTCGATGTTCTCAATGCAAGCGAAAGCTGGAAATGTTGCTTCAATGCTCAGAAATCTACTTCAGACGCACCTTTTATACTGTAGCCCCCAACGCAATGTGTAGTTTAGCCGCTGTTACTTTTACTGAATCACTGCTGTGATTAGCTTGTATTGTGTAATCATGAATAAAGTGGACTGTATTTAAAAAATCCCACATATATAATTTTACTCACATTATAATATATTTGAAACCTACGATGAGGGCCAACAAGTATTTGTAGACTGCTACCACATAATGACAGAGGTGGCCTGTAATGTAAGGACTACAGGTCACTGCTGATTTAGGAGCAGGTCGTCTTCTTGTTTGTCATGTGAGTCATGCAGATCATTGAAGGTGGAAACTGTTCCTGAAGTGGTTCTCACTCGCTCATAGTTCTGACCGACTGGTTAATGTTGGTGCTTGTGCACATTTTGCCTGTGTTGTCGCTCCAGTTGCCTTCCAGGGATTTCATTGTTCTGCCTCAGTCTTTTTAGAAATACTCAGTTCTACTTTTCTACTGGGCTTATTTGACACTTTCTTTCAGATGCCACTTATTATATGTTTACTGCCACACTTTACTGGAGTTAAATTCATTTTTAGGGTCTTTGAACTATGGATCATTTTTCTTTACTTTAGACTTAATCATTTAATCTTGACACTGCTCCACCTTCTTAAATCCCCAGTGCTCATCAAACATAAGTCAGCTGACTGCATCCTGTCCTTGACATTGTTCATACCTACATTGTGAAGTCACATTCCCTTCGTGCTCGTACCTTTTGCAGGTCTGCAGAGTCTTTGTTTGCGTTGTAGCTCTCCTGCAGAGCTTTAAGGCTTAAATTAGACAACGTAAACATATGAAACCGTCTGACGGCCATCAGTCAATATCAGTGTTGAATTAAAACTCACACAAGAGCCTGGCAACAGGCGGAAGACAACAGGGCCTGAGTGCTGTGTTCGCCCCATGGCACCTGTGGAGGCGTTTCTACTTATTTTGTCTAATAAGATCTCTTCTCAGGGGGGTTTCCAGAAACAGACTTAGCAAACTCTGGAGCTGATCACATTTGAGATGGGGAACTTTTTTATGAGAGCTGGTGAATCAACCAAGCAAACACATGTGTGACGTGTTTAAAAAGCCATTAATAGCGTGACTCACCAACACACACTGGAAATAAAGAGGTATACTATCATTTTAATCCAGTGGAGCTAGAAACACCAAAAAGCAGGTTGAGAGCCCAGACTGTGTAGCTGTATCCTGATGAGGCTTATTTATAGGCGTGTGATTGAAACCTTACAGTGTGACCTTTGATAAGCCTTATGATTAATGACTGATTTATGAGTTGCTGCTGGAAAACGTTTCAGGGTTCTTTATATGTTTAAAGCTCCCGATTAACTGTTTTCAACACTAATGCCTTTTACATTTTGTCTGACTCAGTGAATATCAGAATTCCATTTAAGTGGTCTAACTACACTTTGATATGTGTGCGATATGTCCTGAGTTACTGGTTGGTCTTCAACGGTGCATTGTTCTCAGTTTGTTTTGCAGTGTGGAAAAACCGCCAAATGCGCACCGTGACTAACTACTTCATAGTGAATCTCTCCTTTGCCGACGTCTTGGTCACCATCATCTGCCTGCCAGCGAGTCTTGTTGTAGACATCACAGAGACATGGTTCTTTGGAAACACGCTCTGCAAAGTTGTGCCTTATTTACAGGTAAGAACGCATCTGTGTTCTTTACAAAAGCAATATTTCACTTCCTGAACTGATTTAAGCTAAGATAAGATAAGATAAGACACGCAGTGGGGAAATTCTGGTGACCCAGCAGCAGCAGAGAAAATAAGAAAAATAAAAAAAGTTACAATAGTTACAAAAAAAGAGTAAAATATGTTATACATTATATACAAAAAAGAAAAACAAAAAATTACAAAAATAATTACATACATGCAGACATGGACACCGCACGGCACACATCACACTATGAAACATGCTTTTACAGTCATGTTGATGTGTTGTAGAGAGCTAATAACATTTTTATAAATACAGACCAAGACCCTTGTTTCTGGGATTTGCTGAGTTATAATTTCACGAGGCCTGACACATCAGCTGTGTGAGACCTTTGATGTTTCCGTCTTAAGATTTACTCTACACTCAAACACATTCACATGAACAGGAAATGGCATGTGTGGATATATTACCCGTCTGGCTACAGGAAGCCTAACGTGCCTCTGTCGGTGTCTGCCTGCTTGGCCCAGGCTCCAGCCTAAGGCCACAGAGCACCACGTGATTCTAGGTTGGTGTGGTTGTGACTTCAGAGTAAGGGCCCTGTGTAAATAATGATGCTCCCCTCTGAGTCTCACCTTATTGACTCTCTCTGTCAATCAGACCCAAATTGCTCTCATCTATAGAAAGTCAAAAGAGCTTTATTAACTCCAGAAAGTCACCTATGGAAATACAAGGGAGCAATTTCCCTTCCTCTTATACCCAAAGCTGGCGAACCACTTCTCTGGGCTTATGGGTAAGCACGGTTCTTCACACACGTATCGAAGTAAATTACGTAGGCCTGTGTCATTCACGTAGCTCACAGCAAATGTGTTTTAATGTCAATGCCTCTCTCCTTGTTCTTTGAACGTTTTGTTTGTGCATATGTGTTAAAAGGTTTCGATTTGTTCTCTTGGTTTAGACTATATTCATGACATTTTAACTTTATTCCTGAGATGTTCTTGCTCATCTGTCTGAGCCCATAAAACTCCTACTTAGCACACTCACAATACCTCAAGGCAAGGCTTGGAAGGGTCTGAAGGTCCCCGTGGTGACCTTCGCATTGTTTGCTATTATGTGCGTTTATCAGGAAGGATTTTGCAAAAACAAGGAATAAATCTTGGAGGTTTTGTCTACCAATTTTTTCTTTCAGTGTATTTCTAGCTGTATGCAACAAAAAAGCTCTTTTCGTGGAGACTGTCTCAGGGCACACAGGATTAAAAGCCGTCTGCAATAGGGTGAACTAAAACTCTATTCTCGTTCCCATTTGACATCCACCGTCTGAATATTAACTACAACTACTGCAGAGTTTAGAAGAGACTACAAGAAAACCTCAGAGATACTTAAAGATGCAATAATCATCCCTTTTCGTTCTTGTCTTTGATCTGTGCCAACTCTGAAACCTACAAGTGAAACACCTGGTGACACTGCTGTTTAATGAAACTGGGTCAGATGTGGACAGTCTCCACTTTAAGTCACATTTAGCTAAATGAAAACAATATAAACAGAAAATGGTAATTCTGCTGTATAAAGCCACAAGACAACTTCTATTTACTAATAAAAATTCCTGGAGACAATGCTGATATTCACTGATTCATTATTTAATTCTTACTTGATCTTTGTCTTCTCTCGAGTAGTGAGTGCAGACTCACTTGAACCACTCGCTGACACTTCTTTCCTTCTTTCACACTATATACCTGGCAGAATTCAAACCTCCTCTTATCTGTGACCTTGAAATGCTGGCCAAGGTCTGAGTGCCCTTAATTTCCGCAGAATTCAGTCATGTAGGCTATTGTGGACTCAGTACAGCCATTATTCTTTTGTGAATAGGAGAATTCAGATTTATGAAAATAAAAAAAGGAAAAATAAATCAGTCGTTGTGGTTCTACAAACCTCACGCAGTGGTGCCACCAGCAGTTTCAAGGCCAGGCTGAAAGCTGTCACCTCCTGACAAACAAAATGATCTACAGAGTGATTATATAAGAGCTGTTGACTAAACACTCACCGTTGAACCACGAGATGTGTGTTTGTGTACACTTGAGCAGTGCTGATGTTTACTATGGCTCATATTTACTGCACGTACGTCAGATTCAGGTGAATGCGTCACGTTAAGATTCTTCTGATTTGAAATAATTAAAAACTGAATAGTTTATTCTTTCCTTTTTTTCACAGACCATTTCTGTTTCTGTCTCAGTCCTAACTCTGAGCTGCATTGCCCAAGATCGTTGGTATGCTATCTGTCACCCGCTGATGTTCAAGAGCACAGCAAAGAGGGCCCGTAAGAGCATTGTTGTCATCTGGGTTGTGTCGTGCATCATCATGATCCCTCAAGCTATTGTGATGGAGTGTAGCAGCTTGCTGCCGGAACTCACAAACAAGACCAGCCTGTTCACAGTGTGTGATGAACACTGGGGAGGTCAGTGAATGGAAAGTCCAACCTGTGCCAGGTGCTGCTGTAGATTTGTTTAAAGAGCAGAGCACATGGCTGATGAGGACTAATGAAGCAGCAAAAATGACTCCTGCTGGCATCTGGATAAGCCGGCGAGGGGGGTCTGATCAAAGTTACCACAGAGGGAGAGCTTTGCCAACTGGAAAAGCTTTTCAGCTTTTCTAACGTTTAAATATTTATTTCGACCACTGATTGCTTGGTTTGACACGAGATGGAGGCCAGCAAATAATTTGTGTAATGTAGTAGGTAGAAAATGTGAAAAGCTGTGACATCAGCCAGAATGAGCTTCAAGTTAGACAGGAGAAATGTTTACTGTTTTCCTGAGGGACGTTGGTTGAAAAAAAATGAGCGATCACCAGAAGAGAAACACTGACAGGTGTAGAAATAGTAAGTCTGAAAGAACTGTAAGATAAATGTACCCATGCATGTCTCATTCTTCCAACAGCTGACGTCTACCCTAAGGTCTATCACACCTGCTTCTTTATAGTCACATACTTTGCACCACTATGTCTCATGGTCTTGGCCTATATCCAAATATGTCACAAGCTGTGGTGTCAACAGGTGCGTATTCCTCTGCTATGTGTGATTTCTTTTCACAAAAGCAAACAAGGACGTGCGGCGCCTGATAAATGCACATACATTACCATCAGATTCCTGGAAGCACATCGGTGCTGCAGAGGAAGTGGAGGTCCTTCCAGTGCTCGGCTCACACTCCGGGGCACGGGGAGGCCGTGAGGGTGCGGACCAGCACAGTGTGCGCCGAGATCAAACAGGTCCGAGCTCGGCGCAAGACGGCTCGCATGCTGATGGTGGTGCTCTTTGTTTTCGCTGTGTGCTACCTGCCCATCAGCGTGCTCAATGTCATGAAAAGGTAACACTACCCTGCGAGTCACACCTTGGTCCTCTCGTGTTTAATGATGTGTCTACTCCGACTGAGTATTTAAAGCCAACTGTTTCTCTCCCTGCAGAGTTTTCGGGACGTTTAAGAACACAGACGACAGAGAAACAGTATACGCTTGGTTTACTTTCTCTCACTGGCTCATATACGCCAACAGTGCAGCCAATCCCATCATCTACAATTTCCTCAGTGGTAAGTTTGACGTGTGAGTTCATTACTGTCCTCTAGTGGACAAACCGTCATTTGTTGAGCCCTATTTGTGGATGATGGATTTTCAATTTAAATGCTACAATGTTTTCCTGAAGTAGATGACATGTTGCTGGTTTCTCCTCAGGGAAGTTCCGTGGTGAGTTCAAAGCAGCTTTTTCTTGTAGTTGTTACGGTCAAGGACAAAATCGAACCAAGAAGACGAGAACGAGCACAGACAGCCGAAAATCTCTGTCAACTCAAGTTAACAACATGGACAATGTGTCTCGCATTTCAGATCAAATAGTTTAGCGCTGCAGTCGAAGGAGGGAGCTCGCACGACTGATTCTGGCTTCCAAGCACAGAATCGCCTTTGAGGTAGAAACTGAAATGTTTAAATGACTGAAAGACACGAATGCCTCAGAATTATAGTCAAAAAAACAAAACTGTCCACGTTGATCACAGGGAGAAACGCTGATGTCTTTAAAATGACTACACACATTTGGATGTATAGCAATTATTACATTCTGCATTTTAGTAGTTTAGATAGTTATTAAATAAATGAATGAATTTGAAAAAGAATAAATGAAATTAAATTGACTATTTTAACTTTATGGTTCTGGCTTGGTTACCACAATTAATGTTACACGTCATTATCCATCATGCTATAGTATAAAGGTGTTGTGTTTTTTAAAATGGTTAAGGCTTGTACAGTCACGTTTCTAATTATTTGTTTATTATTTGTTTACCTTCTGCTGCACATTTTTCAGAACATTTGAAGATATGAAAGCTATTTAAAAACGTGTTTGTTACTATGGCTGTAGAACGACATGTAAAGTTGCTATTTATTACTAATAATGCTAAAATTATTTTATAACACTACCAAATGTGGGCGGGTCAACTTTTTTATTTAAAGTTGGTCTGCAAATTTTCTCTCGTTAGTGTAAATACCCATGAATGTATATGTGATGTACGTACACTGTCGGTATGTGGACGTACTGTACAGCCTCACAGGACGACACATGATCCTAGTTATTACAAAGAAATGACACTTTTAACACAGCCGAACATCAGTATCTTTCACTGAACTGATATGAGATTAGTAAGAGCAGATGTCAGAGAAGAGAAATGAATCTCTGGCTTTCTTCATTCTGAAGAAGGTCGCGTCCTCTGCCTTCTTTCTCAGTGAGATCCTTTTTGATGAACTCAGTGAGGGGCTGTTGTTGCTCCGCTGCATCCTCCTCCTCTCTCCACTTTGCTCTTTGATCACAACCAGAGCGTGTCTTCTAGACAGATGTTGACTTTCCATCTTTCTGTATATTTGTGGTCAAGCCACTGTCTGTAAATGTTCTTCTTCTCTTTCTGGAGAAACACCTTCTGCTTCAGTTTCACAGTTATCCCAGCGCCTCCTTCATTTCTGTGGTAGACAGTTCTTAAAGAATTGTGCTGCCATGTGAAACGTCACTAAACTTCGTCCCTATGCTCCTGGGAGCTGTGCTGTTTGGTCTCCTAAGACAAAGTGGCCCCAGACGAAGAGCGATTCACAGAACAAAAGCCCAAATCTGGTCTGTCTCATGTTCCTCAACCGCCTCGTCTGAAATGATGGCTGAGTCAAGTTATCCCAGCATCACAGGGAATTCATTTGAGTGTAGTTCGTGTGCATGTGTCCAGTCCATGACTGGCTGTGAGCAGCAAGTTGCTGAGGTATCTGTGTATGTTTATGTCTCCAGTGGTGAGAAATGTTTTAACAGAGATATGTGCTGCTGACCCAGAGACTGAATAAACAACCTGCCAGCCTCAAGCCTGTTCTTTTTAATATGTACTAATAATTTAGCAAGGACAATGGAAAATACAGTAAATGAACACGTATAATCAGCAAGTAATAAAATCATCTGTGCAACTACACTGTATGACTGGCAGCAAGTCAAACAAGTGCAAAGTCAAGTACAGAGCAACAATTTTTGGGCATAAACATGATGGAAATGTAAACAAGCACAATTTAATTTGTCTGCGTCCTGAATCACAAAGCTGCAGACGCAAATTCATTAGTAATTCTGACTGCGTGAGGTATTTCTAGTGACTGAATTAAACCCACAACAAAGCGAGAAAGAATATTAAATCAGGTTGTGCACAAATTTCATAATGCAGGTTGACTAACATAAACAAGCTTGCTGCCCTCAGGCCTTTTCATCAGGGCAAATCACTTAGACAAAGAGGTGGATGAATGGGATGCAATCACAGCAGAATGTCATTTAAAATAATCAAATCTTGCAGACATACAATCGTACATCAACTACTCACAGACAAACGCTAAAACGTAAAAACAACATGTTAGGAAATCCAGAAGCTCTGCAAATGCAAACCAGTAGTTATTAATCATTGGCTTTAGGCATCTGAAAATCTACTGTTGTTTTCAGATGTAAACAAATAAATAAACAAGGAAAAATACTTAATTCAACAGGAAAATGTTTTACTCACACCGGAATGCCTGTGACTGATGATCAGTTGTTTCAGAAGGTTGTAAAAGCTCAAATGTTTTCCTGACATAGTCCAGATAAGAAAAATACTGAATGACCTCTGCCAATGCAGCATCTTACCTGAGTTCACAATAGATGTGATGACGAGTATTATTATGTATGTTTACAAAGAGGGAGAAGAAAATGTCTCACTATTGTTCAAATAGTTCATGTTTCTGATTTTTAAAAACTTCAGTCCATGAAATATGCAGTGAGATGTTTGACCACTTGGTGGCAGCAGAGAGCAGCGGATGCAACAGTAAGTTACTACAGTATCATCAACACGTTGATCTGGCAAAACGTAATTTTATATGGTTGACAGAGTTGGAAGGAGCTGCAACCTCACCACCGTCAGTCTAGAAATATCTTTAATTTGGACATTTTAAATGAGCATTTTGTTCATAGCATAAAACGCTTCTGCAGCCAAACATTTGCTTCTCGTGTCTGTTTCCATCGCAAGCTGCATGTGTCATTTCTATTCCACTGTGATACGGCCTCCAGTAAACGTGTTACATCCTGCTGGCTGTGGGTGGTGCAGCCCAGTGTAAGTACACACCGACACCAGCGAGCGGGTCAGATCAGCTGGCGGAGCGCATCAGTGGTCCACTCGCTGCTCTACAACAGGTAACATGCATCTGATACGTCTGCGGGCTGCAGCCGTTCTAGGTGAGTCTGAGCTGACATCTACATATGACTGAATTCAATCTAATGTTCTTGTTTGTGTCCACTACAAGGTTTAGGAAAGAAATATATACAGTTCATGGTATATCAATGAAATTCCTTGCGCAAAGCTTTAAGGATGCAGGCGTCCTGTACTTGTGTTTCAGGAATTGTCATCTCTCAGATGTCCAGCATCAGCTTTCCACCTGCACCTCCCGACTGTGTGGCTTCTGTGGACGTCTGCATGTCAGATTTATGCGAGATGGAAAACGCGTCTTATGGGGAAATGTGTGACGGTACAGACATTTTTGAATCAGGGAGTGAAATATGACGATGATGATTTTCTAGATGCATTATCAAAGAAATGATAAAATTTTCCTCAGGAAATGCAGGACATTAAGCTTTTTCATTGGACTGAACTTCTTGGGACTATGGCTTAAATGTAATAACTGAGGCATTAACCTGGAGCAAAATGTATAAATTATTAACAGAAAATATCAACTAGGAGTCCACCTGTTTTGACATCAGATTACATTTTCTACACATACAATATTTGCATGTAAAGGAGGATGATGCACCTGTTGAACAAACGAAACCTGTTTTTCTGCCTCCCTCCTTTTTATTCCAGATGAAGGCTGCCAAATAAAAGGCTCAGAGGTGTGTAACATGACCATCCAGTCTGTGCTGGACCAATTTCCTTCGATGCGAGGGTGCGTGTGTTCCTGGCAGGAGGAGCTTTGTGACTCTATACAAGCGCTGGCCACACAATGCCAGAGGAAGCCAGGTGCAGCGTTCTCACTAGTCTGTGTGACAATTATTTTTAGATGAAATTACACTTTTGTTTACAAAAGGCAATCAGATGTATGAATGAGCACTATTGTGTCACAGAATGTGTGTAAAGAGACGATTTGGGGAAAGCAAATCATTTCACCTACTGTTTACACAGCGTCTCAACAGAAGAGGAGAACAGCAGCCGACTGGCAGTCGAGCGGATTAATAGGCTACGGTAACTATTATATTACAGTATGACGTGTTCTAATAAAAGCGATTCTTCTGCTAAACTCATCTGGCCACTTCTATTCCTAGCGTATGATGGAGCTGGATCCTGCTTAGACCAGATTACTGTCTGTGTCAGTGATGCAGTTTGCAACAGGCACCTGATACCTGTTCTCCAGGCCTGCATGGCCGATCCCTGCCTCAGCCACTGTCAGGAAGCAGTTCAGCACTTCTATGGCGGGATGCCGCACAACGTCGCTGAGATGCTGGTCATGTGCGAGTGTGAGGACTCAGACGAGAGCTGCCAGGAGGCGAGAGCTGCCTTTCAGAGCGGCATGTGTGGGGAAGAGGCGCAGGTCTGCCAGCAGACAGTTAACCAGTGTGTAGAGGACGCCGACTGCAGGTGTGTTGCTCTTGACGGCACAGACAAAAAAAGAAAGCACATTTATGCCTTTACCTGCTATTGTTGACTAGCACAAATAAAATATTTGTATTTAACCTTCCTTTTTTTTAACTGATTTTTCCAGAGGATTGTTAAAAACCTTCCAAGACAAATGCTGGACGGCTGAAGAAGCAAAGTGCACCGACAGCGAGCTCCAAAATGCTGAATGTTTGACGGTGATGGATCCAGGTCTCATCCTCGGTTCTGACCCCGAATGCAGAACATCCTTCTTGGCCACGGTGGGCACAGCGCTGCACTATCCTTGCTCATGCAAAGGGGTGTACAGCGAGGATCTCCTGACGTGCGACAGGATTCACAGCGTACTTCACAACAGATCGCACTTCCGTGAGTGGGCGCTGGATTCACATCACAGCAGCTTAAATGGCGAAATCAATCAATCGCCAGTGAAAACATTGTGTGTATTTTAGAGATGCCTTGGAAAAGCAGCAGTGGTTCTTCCAAAGCCCCAGAATTTAATAAACCTGAGCAGAGTGAATCTTGGGCAGCAGGTAAATAAATATTCCTTTGAAAATCATATTCTAATCAGTTTCACTTTACTGTATCAGCGAATGTTTATTGTTTTGTCTTCCAGATTATCTCATGTACGCTGTGGCAACTGTTCTACTGGTTGGAGTCGTCATATTAATGCCTCTGGCTGTTGTTAGTAAAATTTGGTAAGCAAATCAACAACAACAATAATAATAATAATATGCTAAACCTATTAATCTAATTTGATCTTAATGAAAGGTCTGAATTCTTCATTTTCTCTTGTAGGATGTTCAGAAGAACAGATAAAACTAAATTTCAGCCTGTGCAGAAAAGCAACTGTGTCTTTATTCTCTGACCCTGATCTTACACATAAGTCAACAAAATAATGCCAGTCATAATTTACAGATACTCCATAGATGCAGCATTTTAAGATTGAATATGTTTATTGATTGTTTGTGGTCCATTTTTAAAAAAGACAATTTGTGAAATTGCACATTTGTTTTTTTCCTTTTCTGAAATGTAGAGGATCAATATTTATTTTTTATTTATCTTCACGTAGACACTAATATTGCTTTATGTCATCATTTGTCTTTTTTGTGATGGTGAGTTATTTGTGTTCTATGTGGCAGAAAGAAATATTAGCAGGCCAGTAAAGCAAACAAACCATATACCAAGCATCTTCAAAACATAAATACATGTATGTGTGTAGCTGATTATTGTCATTACTACATGGAGTAGCAAGACACGAGGATAACTTCAAGAGGCCAGTAAAGAAGGGAAGTAAAGCTTGTTTCACCAGAGGAACGTGTCACAGCTGTGGGATTAAAACTGCACCAGAACAAACAACAGCATCAAGGGGACGTTCCAGAGGTGAACGGTATGTTTGAATCGTATCTGGAAGCCTGTACAGTATGTGACGTTCGTCCTCATCTCTCCATCACAGCGTTGCATAGATTCTGTTTGTAGTCCCGTCAATAGAAACATGAATGATCAAATGAATGTAACATCTAAATCCAACACCAGGTCACTGCTTTGTCCGTCTGAGACCAAGCAGATCTCAGGCCACTCTGGGTTTCTGTGGCCTGGGGGTAAAGTACTGTCTCATCAATCTGGTAGTGACAAGCCCATTAGCAAAGCACACAACTTGAGAGGAATCAGTCAACAAGGATCAGAAAAGCATCAGTCAGTGGCCATCGCAGACTAAACCATTTCTAAATGAGCAGATGGAAGTTTAACAGTCACAACCAGTTGTCAGTCAAGAACGGAATTGACTTCAATAACTTGTTTTAGTATCTAAGAGGACATTGATTTCCTTTAATTATCCCACTGTCATTCAAACCAGCTGTTTGTCTGAATGTTTATCTCTAGCTTTGGCAAAGAAGATGAAAGTGTATTGATTACAGGATGGCTGTTATCTAATTTCCTCTGTCTACAAGTGGATCTACCACCACAGACAAAACTCTCCTCAGAACCTCTAAAAACATTCTTCAATGGGTGTTTAAATTTGTGATGATTGAAGATGTAGGAAGATAATTGTCACATTTTTAACAGCTTATGCAAATATGTTCTGCTACATGTATTAATCAGAATCAGCTCCCAGATTCCTTTTACGCCAGGATTCTGATTGGACTGATTGTACACTAGGACGAAATTAGCAACACATGGAGCAATGCTCACGAGGAATAAAACAAGAACATCTGCTGTAATAGTATGTCAAGTGTTTTCTTTATTGAGACCATCTTCACATACTTTACACGTGAACATAAAAAGATAATATGGCATAGTAAGAGATAAATATAATTTATATTATTAGCAAATAATTTACTATTATTGACAATCAAGGGGCACTTCTTTGGCAACCTGAGGGCAAAAGCTCACCAGCAATTAGTTTTAAATCTGACTATTAATCTAATGTTTCTGCTGTGACTGTGTGGAAAGTAAAGTCCATAGGAATACATTTATACGTCAAACGTAGTGAGGAGCTTTTACCTTTTCTCCTCCCTTGAATATATATATTCAAATAGTGGTCAGAGATTCATTTCAGCAAAGACAAGCCAAGACAGACTAGCTGTTAAGTTGTTTGTTTAGTTTTTTGTTATAAGGCCACGGCGCAGAACTAAATACACGAGGCGTTTGACATTACATGTACTGGATTAAGCTATAACAACTGATTATTGGTGTTGTTCTTGTTAACCACACTGAGCCAAAAGTGCACGAAGGAGTTTGAAGTTGAGTTAACTCCACCTGGAGAAACAGGAAGCTGAACGTGACAACGCGCCTCCGTCACAGCGGCACAGTCATGTCTGAAGGTGCCGCAGCACCAACAAGGGAAGCACTTTAAAGGCCAGAGATTCCTACATGAATGTGATCACGGGTTCCTTTAGAGAAACGCATCACATGTCCTGCCTTTGGCCTGGGCAACCTTGGAGTTTGTCTTGCGACGTAAAACGCCACAAATGAAGTCACCAGCCTCTATGACCTTTGCAATGTTCACACCCTGAAAAGAAAAACGATATTAGTTACGTATGACTGTAGTTAAAAAGCTGTTTATAGGCTGCTTGTGCGTGTAAATGTAAACAACGTGCGAAGTGCAGTGAATCTGTTTCACCAGCAGAGGTAGGGATTGTTAAATAAATAGTTCCTGAGCTGCAGCTTGCAGCACTGTGGGTTTGCGCAAGTTGTGTGAAACCACTGAAATTGTAAAACAAACATTTACATAACCGTATGTTTGCAGAACCATCTGTTTATGTAAATGAGCTCTGAGAGAGCGTATGACGGCTGTCTGGGTTATGGAGACATCAACCGCAGCAGCTACTTACTGTTTCGATGCCCATGCCGTGGAGCATGTACAGCACATCCTCTGTGGACACATTGCCAGATGACCCCGGAGCGTATGGGCAGCCACCTAGGCCGGCTACTGCCGTGTCCACCACGCTGACCCCCATCTGCATGTGCAAACACAACACAGTCCTTCAGGCCTCCTCAGGTAAACTCCAGGGAACAAAGGTCCCTGTTCTGTTGGATCGTTTTGCCCCCTGCCGCCTGCTTTGCCAGGGCTGCGGTCGTGTTTTACAGCTGTTTAGGAGAACTCTGAAGATGGGCACAGAATGTCCCACAGCTCGGCTTAGTCATCCTCTTTGTCAGCTCAAACCACCAGCACCACATAATTATGGCCTTCTTCATATGAGATGTCATGTGTTTCTGATTCTCCTGGTTGTTCGTGTTTTTACAGCTCTACTCTGGCCTTAACCACGGGGATTCACTTTCTTGCCACACTGAGGAGACATTTTCGTCTCAGTGTCCTCTTACATTGTGCGAACAATACAGGAATTGTAACGTTACAGGTACTACGCAAATGTAAAGCTGCTATAAATGAGTCCAGATTCATTACATGGTGTTGGTTAAATAGATGCCTGTTTGGGTGTTTTTGCACGCAAAGACAAACCACCTGCAAAAGTCTAATAATGTTTTACGTGTTGCATGTTTGATTAATTTTAATTTTATGGGCAAATGTTCTCTTTGTACTTTCATGTTTTATAGTCATCTGTTCTTAAATGTCTGGTCTCATATAAAGCAAATGATGTGTGCTGTTGTTTTTGTACTATTGCTGGATAGATTGCACTTTAAAACGGTGCTTACGAAACATTCGTTTACCTCTGTAGTTAACAGCTTAAGCTGATTTACGAGGGCATGTTTTCAAGTTTCTGCAGTCCAGGTTTACCAGAGCAAAGTATGACACCAACAATGCTGAAGCCAAGCCTTCAGGTTTTCAGTCGTTAAGGTCTGTGGTCTCGGCTGTTTTCCACATGTCCCTGGGATCATCAGGAGAATATTAAAGATGTTTTCCAGCTTCCGAGGTAAAGCCAGATGTCAGCGGATCCCACAGTGAGACAAAATTAACACTCTGATCCTCTCCACTGGGACTTTCCCCCAGTGATGCAAAACCACCAAGCTAAATTAAAAATATCTACAGTATTTACAGTATTTTGACTTTTTCAAAACAATGTGACTAATTAGTCGCTTTTCCTCCAAACAAGAACCACCTTCTTCCAGGGGCTGCCTAAGCCTTAACTGCTGTTTGTGTTGGCAGGGGACAGGGTGGGTTGCGGTGGGTAGTTACATCTACTGCGATGTGTGCAGTGCATTTCCAGACCTTGCCTAAAGCCAGAGCAGGATATTGTACTAGGCAGATTTTAGGCAGTATAAACACAGAGTTGCAATCTAGCATGCCAGCTCTCTCGCTCTCAGCTGCTAACCGTGGAAGGCTGGGGGTCCTCAGCGTCCGGTTTCTGTCGGGAACAAAACGAACCCTTCACCAGCGCGCCCTGTTCCTCTGGACGCTAATCGCGCAGGAACTAGTGGTCAGCACCGCGCGCTTGCCAAGGCTCAGTTAGTTTCACACTACCCAGAAACCAGATGTGCACTCAGTATTATAAAGCCATATTCACTGAGCTGTGGCTGTACAAAAACAATACATTCCAAAGTAAAGACACTGTGCATTTTCCAACTCGCATGATTTTGGATGAGCTCGCTGACATTCTAGACTCAGAGTGGACGAGGCAGATGATGGACCTGCTCCCATTTTGGTTTTATAACTGCGTCAGAGAGTGAGAGTGGGAGAGAGAGAGAGCATGTATTTGGTGAAGGATATGAAGCAGAGAAGCTTAACCCAATACATAAACTCGGGAGCTGAAAGAAAACTGTCACAGATCTACTGCTGACACACATCGTATATCACCTGATTCCAGGAAAGCATAAATGAACAGCCACTGTAAAGCAAAGTCTAGATACAGTATTTGTGGGCAGCAAGGAGACAAAACAAACATCCAGGCTAGAGGAAAAATAAATCAGACTTATTTAAGCATAGAAATCCTGAGCTACAGTATATAAACAAGCTGTTCACGTCCATGTTAACCTCTTTGTTGAGCGTCACGAATGCGGAACAATCAGTAATTTATTCTATTTGTTTTACAATAAAAATACCAGAATAGTGTCTGCACATTTCCTGCATGCTCTCCAGCCAAGTCAAGATGCTGAACCTGCTGCACGAGTGTGTTCAGCATTAGGTTTTATTTAAAGCCCTTCTACTGCTAATGTGTAGAAATAAGTTAGTACATGAGGTAATGCAATAAAGAACATACACTTCTTTATGTTGTGATTCAAAATAATTAACCCCTGATGTTGTTTATTTAAGCTAGAAGCTATTTTTCTTAATTATTTGCTTTGATCGTGTGTCTGTTTCAAATAGCAAATGACAGTGTTAAAGACAATAAACAATAACGTGTCTTGAACATGATAATAATAATAACTGTGTGGCTCTCCACATACTGGTAACAACAGACTGTGGTTCCACAGCCTGTCATGGCTGAACAGACCTCACAGACAGAGCGGAGACACCGTCAGGAGCACAAACAGGTTAGACTCCAAGCTGCAGCTGTGCTATACACCAAAATTAGGGACGAGAGTAAATAATATTGTTTGCCAAGCCTCTGAAATCTAAGTACATACATTGTCATTGTGAGACCTGCCAGAAGTAGGTTTGTAACAAAGCCCCCAGACTTTCCAAAAAAATGCACAAAGACAGAGGAATGTCTTTATCAAGAACAAAAGAGGTGACTCAGGGCTGACAGCACTGGGGGAATTCATTTCTCTCCCAGCTGGTGGTGTGGACTTCTGGCACACATTAATGAAAAACTACTAAACTGACAAAATCTTTCATTTCCATCTTGTTTATGGGTGAGCAAATGGTTCGCTAAATTGATGTTATTTTCTGTGGCCATAGGCAGCTGTGATGAATCATCCTAAATGTGATCCATGGAGGAATTTCAATGTCTCTCTGTGCTTCTTTACTTCTCGCTCCAAAATCAACGCTAACTTAAAAAATATTTGCAACCTCATATTTGAACATTGTTAAATTTTTATTGGTTGCAGTGATTAAAAGTTGTATAAGCGAAAGAAAAGAACCAATATCAAAGTAAATGAAACCCTTATGCTTTTATTAAGTTCTACTATTTTCTAAGAGCAATGCAGTTAAATATTTTTAAAACTATCTGATATCTCATATTACTAAACTACTATCTGCCCTTTGTTCACTGAAATCTCAATTTAAAAATCCACAAATGTACATTTTTGTGGAGGACAGAATGAGGACATAGTGTGGTAGTTATTTACACAAACGTAAACACTCAAGTAGCACGAAAAGCTACTGCAGCGAGGTCTGCAGAGCTCGGTGCAGCTGCAGCACCGTTCATCATGTGCTCGGCAGCGGGAAAATGAAAGGATCATTTTCCACCGGCCTTTAAGCGCAGCATTGTCGGGGAGTTCAACAGCCAAGCGACGGATGAGTTAGGAGCCCCCCAGGGCCCTTCAATCCACCTAGCTCTCAGTTGTTTTGTCCGAAAGACACTGAATAGGTGAGCCTTTGTGCTGACCCCTTCACATCTGTTGACCCACCCAGCCCCCAGTGAGCGTCTCCTCTGTACTGACATTGTGCTTGAGAGAACTGATACAGTCATATCTGCATTACCTCTGTTTTATGTCAGGATTCCTGTCGGTGCTACTCTGGCTGTGGGCAACGTCTTCCCTGACCTCAGTGCGTTTGCGTGAGATGTGTAAAAACGCTGCGTCCTACTGTAACAGCATGCGAAGTGTTTTTTTTCGTGCACACACGATGGGAGGGCCCTGTGGAAATATCTTTTGTTCATTAACATTCTGGGATTTTTTTTCAGTAGGCAGTTTGTGAATCATCTTGCTTTGTGGAGAGGCTTAGATCATGTTTCTTAATGCCCCTCTTTCTTGTTGACTGATGGTTCCTGGTTTTCAGTGCATCCCATTGTAACCTACACATTTGTTTGGTGGAGAACAGAGGACGCATTCATAATGGCCTAAACTGCCACATTGTCATTAAAGCTGCAGGGCAGATACAGGTTTACAGTGTGTTTCATAAACATTTGGACAGTGTTACATTGTTTTGCACTTCTCTGTACTCACAACGTTTAATAGCAGAATCTATTTTAATAGATATTTATTATACGTGATTATACAGTAGCTTTTCAAAGTAAATCCTCATTGATCCTTCTTGGATTTCTTTTTTGTCTGATCTCAGTGGAAAACAACACAACTTGTCTACATGTCTTTGTTAAAGACGATGTTTTCAAATGTTCTGTGCTTTTGTGTGTGTGTGAAAAATGACTGGAAAAGCTGGAGATTGGGAGCCGCTAAACATACGATGATCCCCAGCAGGAGGCATTTTTTAAGGCATCAGAAAACACTGCAAAAGTCTGGCAGTCACTTGAGTTGCTGGCATTGAATGATGTCCTGGGCCTAGAACCAGCACCTCAAGTTAGCGTTCACATCTGCTCGCTCCTCTTTGTGTCATCGTGAAAAACTACATTGATTGATGCCCCTATTCATAACTGTCCTGCGGTTCTCCACTGAATATTCACGCATAAGTCAAACCTAAGGAGAAAGATGTACATGTGAAGAACAAAGATGCCCAAAGAATCCTGGCTGAAACACTGGGAAAGCAGAAAGTAAAGCTGTCAAACAATTTAGCATGAGGGGATGTGAGGATCAGCAGCTTGATGCATCACTGTCCTGCAGAGGAGAATCAGTGAGGCTCCTCTTGTAACGACGCCAGTATTTATAAGTCCTCTGCAGAGCTTTGAAAGGTAAAGTACTGGTGCTTCTCTCATCCTTCTCACAAAGATCAGGATGTGTCTTTCATTTCTTCATTTTTTCATGTGTTTTAAAGGCTTGTTTGATGTTGTGCGTTCCACCAAACAAAGTCACAAAATAGTTGTGACATATTTGCATTTCTCACTATTGTTTTGAAATAAAAATGTAAAATTTAAATTCTGCTACTTCTAAAGTATATCTTGAATAATAATACCGTAGCTCGTACCTTGAGCGCCGTGAGGATGTTGGGCAGTGCTTGTCCATATGTGTCATGGCAGTGAACGGCTAAAGCGCTGGTGGGCACCTCCTCCATGACGCTGTGCAGCATCTTGACCATTGAACCAGGTGTTCCAACACCGATGGTATCCCCCAAGGAAATCTCACAGCAGCCCATTTCATACAACCGCTTTGCCACCTGGAAAAAAAAAAGTCATTTGGTAATGGACGCTCTTGATAGAAGACACTGGACAGTGGCTGGTAACTTGTTTTTACGCTTGTATGTCAGGTTTACTTTTAATAATCATAAAAGTAAACATGAGACCTGAGCGTAAGAGGTTCTTGTTACCTTGGCAACTTCAGAAGGTTCAACATGTCCTTCATGTGGACACCCGAGGGCACAAGAAACATATCTGAAAGAGATATTTTGAAATGTGACGCCTGAAGATGAATGACAGCTGTTCAGCTTTGCATAGTTTATATATGGTGTTGAATCACTACTGTACAGATGTGTTTGGCTCCTGTTGATGTAAAAGCTATAAAACACTTTACATAACTGTATTTGGTTTCCTTTCATCTATGTTTTGAACATCACTTTTCCAGTTATGACAAAGACTTAACTGTATACGCTAAGTGTAATATGTTGTAATTACATTCACTAATTGACTTTGTTTCCCTCAGTGTCCATGTGGACTTGTGGTCAACTACCTAAAATAACATGGTCTACATATGGAACTTGTTCTGGAGCTGCTGTAAAGATTTCAACGCTGAAAAATCAACAGTTTTATTTTGATTTGCAGCGAAGGCTAATGGGATAATAACTTCACAGTTAGTCAAAGTAAAGAAAATGTTTACGATACATTTTCCCTCGGTTACGCTGACGACATCCAGGATACTGACCCACGGACTGGAATGTGTTGCTCTTTAGCAGCGTTAATGACTTCCTCAAACCTCAGCATGCTTTCATCTATAGAGCAGTTAATGTTTTTTTTGCTGAAGGTTTCAGATGCCGACCCAAACACGGCCACCTCAGTAGCGCCAGCTGCAACCTGAACACAGGAGAGAAAGCATTTTGAACAGGCTAACAATGCGCCCAAACTGTGCCGAATTGAGAAAGAAGGCTCACAGCGTCCTGGAAGCCTTGCATGTTAGGCGTCAAAACGGGGTACTGAACGTGAGGTTCCCTGCGGAGCCCTCTGAGCACGTCCGTGTGGTCTGCCATCTAAGGGACGGAGAGAAAACATGTGATGTAGGAAAATAAACCTGAATGTCCTAGGAATACATCAACCTACACAAATGTTTTTATAGACTTAGTGAAGAGCTGCATTTTATTACTTTATGTCATTTTTTAATTTAACCACATGTTGAAATTAAGCATGTTCTTGTTTTCTTAGGAAGTAAACTGCATGAAGACAAAGCATGACTTTAAATATTCTCGTCCAGGAAGGATGTCAGGGGATCAGGTTTACCTCCGTAGATATGCAGACAAGAAAGAGGGCCTAATAAATCACTCAGCACGCTTTCGCTGTGAACAAAAAAAAGTTATTACCTGCGGTACCCACTTTGAAGAGACAAAGCTGGTGGCCTCGATCACAGACAGGCCTGTTCTTGAGAGCATGTCTATCAGCTGGATTTTCACCCCTGTCGGAACAATTTCCTGTGGAGCAATGACACTGAAACTGCTCTTTCTGGATTTGACTCCAATCAAAGCACATACCTGGCCTGCTGTTTCTGCAACGCATACACGCTGGCATGGCTGGACATTTGTTGACTATTGTAACAAAAAGATCTAATAAATAAAACCACTTCTGCCTCCTGCTCTTGGCTTAAACTACTGGCATGCAACAGGGACAAAGCTGTGACATGTTAAGCAGCGTAAAGAAAGCCAGGAGCCATGTCATCTTTCCCATTCCATTCAAAGAAAATGTGAAACATCTGCTACTGGAAATTATGTTGCTCATATGTTATGGATTGTTTTATGTATGAAGGATTCAGAAAATGGGGGTTTCCAGGGTTAATTACAGATAGTAACACAAAACAAAGTCAGATTCCTTACTGAACGTAAACGTGGTTAACCCACCTTTTCGTTCTGAAGCCCGTCTCTCGGTCCAACTTCCACAATTTTTACAAATTTTGGATACTCATGAGCTGCAGTGGTCTGGAAAACAATATCAAACATGACATTTAAGAAACGAGAGCAGGACACTCTGTCATCCTGCTGAAACCTGAGAACCAAAACACCACCAGCGCTAAGATGGACGTGCTCAGGTGATGTGTCACAGACAACAATGCTGGGGAAGAAGGTCGGGTAACTCCACAGTAACCACAAGGGACGTTAAAGCAGTGGATGCAGCTTTGCTCTGATCTGACTCTACGCAGGCTCACGTTGAGCTCATGTAGAAACTCTACAGACACAGAGGACGACATCATCCTTACTGCTAATGTGTTAAACCACTCGACTAAGAGCAAAAACCACCGAACTGTCTGGTCTATTACTCTCCACTGTACTAACATCTGGTACAATACAGCAGCTAACTACAGCTTGATATATTTTGAAGCAGATTTTTGCCTTCATTAATGGTTCGTTAGCCTAATAGTGCTAAATGAAAGTGCAACGGTCCATTTCTCATTTAAACAACACACAGAGTTAACTACTGCCTGTTAGCAACATCATATAACTACAGTACTTTTATTTCTCCTATGTACTTGTGGAGCTGTACAAGCTGGATATGGGAGTGAGTTGGTTCTTAATGGTCCATTAGTCCTCGTAAATAAACTAATAGTGTTTATTGTGTAATAATTGTCAGAGCCAGTGTGATGGAGTTATGGAACATCTACAGTAACAGGCAAATCTTAGTCAGTGTAGAAAAGAATAATTTGCTGTTTTTATTCCGAGAGAATAAAGTGCAGTGCTAAGCAAAAATAGCACTGATTCCATCTGATTATATAAGCTGCACGCAGCATCGGTGCTACGGCTCTCTGTCATGAGTCATGTGGCAGAGCATGTGCACCAGATTACAAACAAGAAACCAGAATCACGGCGCCCACCTTCTCCTCCAGCAGCCAGCGTTTCAGCCACGGGTAGTCCCGGATGAGTTGGTCATAGCTCAGGCAGTGCTTCACTGTCGTGGGGACGTTACCCATCCGAATGGCTGCCGTTCACCCTGCTGTGCCTCTGCTCCTCCTCAGACCAACCTGGAGACTCTGCTGCTAATGTAGCCTGAGCGATGGCGGCGTTGCTGCATGAGAAGATGAAATTAGGGGACGACTGCAGGCGGCGGAGGATGATTCAGCTGTTACCATGGCAGCCACATCCCTAGCAGGGAGGGAATCAAAACAGAGAGCGATGGGGGATGGAGAGTGAGAGAGAGGGAGGGGTGACATGGTTTCTTTAATGCTGAATACAGAACCGTAGAATCAGCAACAGGAATAGATGCGCGTCCACCTCTGTGCTCCTCTGAGAACTGAAGGCTTTAGGGAAACTGGCTGCTTTCATTGATCTCCAGCTAAATAAGCCGTTGAGGGGTCTCCATGGCCTGACGTACCACCGCTGCCAATGTCAACTGCATGGTGTAATAAAATCCCTTGTTAAGGCAGGGCAACATTTACCAGAGAAAGAGCCGTTCCTCTGAAGCCAGATGTTAACAATAGAGAGGCCTAATGAAGTCCTCGCATTCAACCATCGCACCAGGCTAACTGCTCTGGGATGAGAGACCCCCACTTCCCTCTCGAGGGAGGCGGTGACTCACATCAGCCCTCAAAAGCTTTTTTTTGTAGCAGACTTCAAGGTTGATGTCTATCACTTGCCACCCCCTAAAAGTTAAAATGCCTGGTGGTGCATTGCATCTGATCACTTGTTTAAATCCTCTAAGAAGTGGAGCAGCATCAGTAGCTGATTTGTAAAAGACAGATTTAATTTGTTATTATCATTTTGGTAAATATTTGTCGTGGTGACATTTTTCTGTGAATGGCACACATTTCATTTGAAATCATGTCCTATCTTCAGTGGTTTGTGGCACAGTCACTGTAAATTGTTTAAAATCATCAGGAAATAATGAGAAGAGAAACATTTTTCTGTAGCACTAATTGAGTGCAAATAATAATAATTCCTCAGTAAAGATGCACAGGGTAGGACCTTCTAAATAAATGTGTTGTAAATGAATCTGAACTCAGAATAAGAAAGACCTGTAAAATATTTCTATTTTCAGGGGAGTAATTGGACTTCACTACCTGCGTCTCAGCGAGTGGTAATTACAGCAATCGCAAACACTAACTGCTCTTTTGACATATATATACTTCCAAGGTAACATGGCAGCTGCACTTTATCTTGACAAATACCAGCTACAGAGAATCACTTTGAAGAACTGAGCTTCAGGGCTTTTGCTGCTTTTACAGGAATTAATGTAATGCACATGAGGAGAGTCTTTAAAGTTGTCTGTCAGCAAAGCAAAATGTCACTTAAAAAAAAAAAGAATATAAAACAGTTCAGTCGTTCCGCTAAAGGTTTGGTGTGTTACATGTTAGTAAAGGTCTTATAATAACTATTTTCTGTTGCACTTACATGACACCACTGCCCATAAAGTTGGAATGATTTAGTTTCTCTCTTGTTTATGTTTATTTACACTCTTTGACCATGTGATTAATAAGCGTTTGGTGATACTATCTGTCATTTCCTGACAAGTGGAAACTTATAGTTTATTCTGACTCCATGGGCAACGAGTAAACACAGCTACTCAACACAACAACCAGAATTACTCACGATGCTGCTAGATATTATTTCTGCATCGACGTCCAATAAACAGTGGTGTTTCCAGCACGCATTCACTTATCGCGCTGTACACAGAGTCACAGCCACATGTCCGCCAGCATCAGAACGCTCAGGTAAACAAACAGGAAGCTATGAGTCCACATAGACGAACTCTCCAAAGGTACCATACGTTTTAGGTTTGTGTAGGTTAGGTAAACAGGTCTGCTGCAGGAAAAAGAAACGTCTCTGCGCTAGTTTGTCTAACTGTCTCCTGAGAACAATATATTTTACACAAAACAGTCTGGAGACCAAACAGATGATGAATGACTCACAATATTATATAAAAACAGTGCAAATGTCCCAACATTTCCCTGAACTGGAACGAGAAAGGGACGCTTCCCGTTTTAGTTCTAATAACGAAACAGATGTGAAAACAGTGCCTCATGGAGCACAGGTTTCGGCCTGGCATGAAAGAGATTTTAAGCTTGCAGATATATATTGAAAACAAAGTGGGAGAAAGAAAACAGGAACCAGATTAAATCGATTTTCATCCTCCATCCGTCTTCAATTTCGACACGGTTGACAACAACAACAAGAGAGTCGCGGTGCTGAACAGTCCACGGTCACCCTGAGAGGAATGCTCATGACGGGCTCAGGTGAAGGTGGGGGAGTTAGTTGGTTGTATGAGGTTGGATGATTTACAACGACAGTAAAAGTGAAATTGAATGCATGTAGAAATAACCCTGCTGTTTCATAAGGAACGTTGTCACCACCCCATGTCATTAATGAGACGCTCGGCTACAAACCAGGGGTAAACGTGACGATTAACGCTAGTGAGACGTGAAGCAGCGTATCCTACAGTCGCTTCAGGATATCTGGCTGCTGGAGCCAACTTTCCACAGCTCCCCTCAGAGACAGCATGTGTGTTAAAGATTATCCACGGTCGTCACGCTGCAGAGCACCCCGTGGCTTTCTGTCACAAAAGCCACCGACCTCTGTTTTGTGTTGGTCGCGTTCAGGGTTGCTGAGCTTTAACGTACAGTATGAGACAACGGTTCCCCTGCTCGGCACACGCAGCTCTACTTATTTCTGTAGGGAGCAACATTAGCCCAGATTTAACAAGAAGTGTGAAATTTATTCTCACCAGTTGGCTAATTATCATTTAACTAAAATATATTCATATCATTCCTCCACATGCTGGAATCGCCAGTTGTTTTTCCAGGGGCCAGTTATGTTTAAGCAGATGTTTCTAAGCAGCCAGATATTTATTGTGCAGATTTTTATATTGTTCCATAGAGGCCTTCATGGCTGGATTACGACTCAGAACGCATCGTAAAGCACAGAGGCTTCAGTCGGACAATCCTTAGACATGGTGGGAGAAATTGAATATCGCAGCCAGGATGCACATGAACTGGGTAAACTGGTAGCTTCTGGATTTGCTTTTTAAATTGCTGCAGTGGCAGGTTTTAGTCATTGTTTTTTTATAATGGTGTGAGAGCATGATGGGACAAAAATATCAAAGTCAAATCCCTGAAAACAAACGCAAAACTGTGGGTAGTAATTAATATGCAAAGAGACAAATTTGGCTTAAGTTGAGTAAATGTAATAAATTGTCTGCAAAAAGCAAATTTTTCTGTCCTTCTTTCAATGCATACAGTCAATGTGATTTATATGCACAGGTGCCACCTTTAACAGTAATGGCAGGTGGCAGTTGAGCTCACAAACAGTCTGTTTCAGGGCCAAAAACCCCAAAGACCTCTCTTCTCTGGCTCCAGGAGCTGATGTGCATATGTATGTGTATGAGCAAACATAAGTGAGTTTCTCCACTGCCCTCTGTGAGGACACATTCCTCGCCGCTGCTGCAGCCTTGTCATACCAAACAACATGTAAAAATGTGACCCATATGGTCTCCTTTTCAAGAGAGACTGATTGAGCTGTATGGAAGTCATAGCCCACCCACAGAACACAAATAAGGAGAACCATGTGTGCAGAGATGAATTAGGTAAACTGCACAACATTTTTATTAGATACTATTTCACTTGCCTTGTGGATGGACTGCAAGGTGACACTTTGAAAATAAACTCAGAGTCACAGAGAGACAAAAGATGTCTGGTTACCAGAGGGCAAACCAATGAAACGGGAACAAACAAAAACAATAATACTCAGCAGTGAATCGGGTCGACTCAAGCATAATTAACTATATGTCTGTCGTCCTGTAATTTGTCATGCTGCCTGTCAAAGCTGGAAAAAGTTGTGCACAGTACACGGCCTGTTAACTTCCCAGACTTAAATGTTTAGTTTCACGTTTGTTTACTGTTTATGTAAAATTCATTCGCTTTTCATTTGAAACACAAATGTTCTCACTTGCGGCCCTAGTTTACAAAACGCACAACTAGGACCAAGTCATTAAAGGAAACAGGTGTGACTGAAATGTGGTTTGGGATCCAGTGACACGAAGCAAAGTACACATGTAGAATGTTAATAAGAAGAAGTCGACCATTTGTCCTCATTTGACTCAAAGATAATGAGGAAACTTTTTCCCTTTCAGTAAATGAATGTATCTGTGTTCACATGCGTGGAAACTGTTGCTAATTATCCTGAATTACTTTGAAGTTTGTGGACAATTTTAATATAGACGACAGAGGCCTCTCCCTGCTGAGGTGGCTTCAGTTATCGGTGAAATGGAAAACAGACTGCAGCACAGACAGCCTTCATTTATTTCATCAAAGATATTAATATTGTTAAAAGATGTCTCAAAAGTGTCCATTAGCACAGTTGGTGGTCCAGCGAAGTGGCTTGTTACACTACAACCTTTTGCTTTCATGATCGTTTCTACTCACTAAACGCATTGCAGTTGTAGGATAAATGAATTAAGTCCCTAATACTCAACACAGTTAAGAGAGTTAGCGTGTTTGTTGTAGAAAAACGTTAATATCAGCACCTGGAAACAGATCCTGACATTATGTAATTGTGTTTATATAAGGTCGACGGTATGTTATGACATATACTATAAACCTGACAGCATGACGCATGAATAATTCACAAGAAACCCTTCATGAAAAGTAAACTGCCATGGGCTGTGACCTTTTTCCTGCTTGTTTCAGAAGTGGCCACTGCAAGTGATGATCTGATGAATGTCAAGGCACCTCTGACTCACCGCAGGCTGTTTGACCGCGGGGTCTCAGAGGAGAAGGGGCCACTATATTAATCTGCCCTGAGTATGGCAGTTGTTACCCTTTGCTTTCATGTGGCCGGGAGGTTACTGTCGAAAAGACTGTGTAGTTTAGAACAACTTAAATAGAAGCTCATTCATAGCAAGCTCCCGCACTACAAAAAAGGAAGAACTGGAACAAATCCACGATATTAAACAGTAGATGGGATTGTAAAGTGCTACGCGCAATCATGCCAGGCAACTGGCCGCAGGAATGCAAATCAACCCTCAAGCCAAGAGTTAAGTTAGCAGGTGGCCTCTTCTATTCACTGAATGTCAACACTCCCTTTAGATGGAGCCCACATAACATCTGGGCAGGCCAGCCACTGCTTTTAATTAAGTGAAATACAGTCACTCAATGTTCTGCCATGTCAGAGAAAAAAAATGTTATAAAAGTGGAAGGGCGGGGGTCAAAGAAGTGCAACAGTACATATCCTGTGTTCAGTGAAGGTCAACACAGTTGTGTAAATAAATATTAATCTTTAACCTAATCCCTACATTTCCAAGACCACTGAAGGCTCCTGCGTAACCAGAGCACTTTTCTGAAAATAGCGTTTTCTCCTGCGTGTTTGGTGAAGTTCTGCTTATCCTGAACGCAACACGTTTAGTTCGCGGTCTTCCCTCTGTTCACTAAGGTGAATCTTGGCTCTGAACGGATGGAAACATCCAAAACATGTGTATATAATGCATGCAAGAAGAGGTGGGTCATACACATGACATAAACAGGTGATGGATGGTATCATCCCCCATCATCTGGAAAATGATATGCCCATTTCTGCTGGCAGTCTTGTGATAATCACCATTCTGGGTTGGCTTTGGAGGTCACAGCATCGCTGTACTACCACTGTACCACTAGCATTACCGCTTCCCAAGAGCATGTCAACAGGCTCTGTGGGTGGACCCCAAGTTTATATCATACTTGTCAAACATTTATAAATCTGGGCCGGTAGTCCGGCAACCGTAAAATATCCACAGAGCCCCAAATAGAAATACCAAAGGACAACTTCAATTTGGAAGCCCGTAAGCGCTTCCAGCTGGGGGAGGGGAACCCCGAGATGAAATGCTTCTCCGCGTATAGGGTGATAAATGGCAAAGTAAAGGCAAAGCAGAAGATAAGCAGTTTCAAGTGGTACTTTTATTAAAATACACAACACTCTATATTAACATATACTTTCGCCAAATGTAAAAAAAAAAAAAAAACGCTGACAAAGACCACAGAGGAACGAGAAAGTGTTTATGGGAGAGATATACATGCACGCTGTGGAGAAGTGACATAATTTGTAAAGCATTCATAAGCAATCACTCAACATCCTAAGAGTTTATTTCTAGGCTGACACAGTTCCCTCCGGAGAACACAACGCTGTATAAAAACGCAAAGAAGCTGGAATGGAAAAGGTGAAACGATATGATTGCTGAAAGACAGTGACAGCTTGGAAGTAGTGTCGGTCAGTTTGGTTTACATTAACGACGACCATTTATTTCCCAGCGATCCAGTTCAATGGAACATATTTCCAATGGTTAATGTTGATTTCTATTAGCATCAGCACAATGCGGTGATGCATTTTGTGTCAATATTGTGCATGGAACAAGTAGCAGGGCAAGCGCCGGTCCTGTATGTGTCATGGTGACTCCAGTGAAAGGTTTACTCATTTATCATATCGCTATAACTAGGACAGAGTATATGCCAAGGGACACCGAAGTTAAGAGATAACTGACTTAGAATAAAATCAACATTTTGTCCTAATCATTTAAATATCACAATATTCAGTGCTATTTGAAAGAAACAAAAATAAATTAGGTAATAAACCTTTATATACATAATACTGTACATCACACCACACCTGCAGCAGATGTGTGTTCCAGCAATTCCCACATCAGATAGTATAAATTAAGGAGCCTTTCCACTAATGGCATCCGCAAGACCTGACGACCATGTTTCTGTATTTCTTGAGGATAACGTTTGAGCTGTCGTCGAAGTAAAGCACTGATATTGCGTTCAGCTTCGTTGGGGCACAACACGGTTTTGGCACATTGTCAGGAAACATTAAGTGGACCTACAGACGAGACATAGAGCAGCTTCAAAACACGCTCAGAACATGACCGTAAGTGACATGGTTTCATTACCTACCAGGGTTTGCACTATGGCGTGATTTGTTGCGTTCATGTGCGCGTTGAGCGGAAAGGAGCATTCGCCGTCGCAGTAAAAAGCAGCATAGCCCTCAGGTGCGATGATCCAGTCCTCAACAAATACAGGACAATTAGCTTCCTCAGTTTGGCACAGAATCTTTTATCAAGTGTTACTGTATGATGGAATAAAAATGTCATTCATTGCGTTTTTACTAGGTTTTATTCCATCTACCTTACCTGCCAGCCCAAATCTCGAAAGCTGACGTAAAGCTCATGCTTCTTACAGGCTTGCTTCTGTTCACTGATGTTATATTCTGAAACGAAGGTTCCTTATTATGAAAAATGATGCTTTTATACAGTATAACTAGCTACTATATGTGCTTACCGTTAGGAAGACTAACAGACTTTAATAAAAATACTAATATATACACAGCCCTACAGAAACCTGGTATTTATAAGGAACTTCAAATTATTTTTAGCCTCCTAGTTATAAATTAAGGAGCAAGGAGCTCATACCTCCAGTTTTCGGTGCCTTAGATGATTCTTGTTGATTAGTGGATTTACTGCGATTGTGATTCTTTTTTTTCCCACCAGCCGCCCTCACCGAGCGAAGCAACACCCCGCTGGCCTTGAAGAAAGCAACCAGGAACGGCTGTTTGGACTGAGGCCCGTTCCTCCCAATGATTCCAGCAGATTTGATGTTGATGCTTCTTCCTTTGAAAGGCATACGGTAGATGAAGCGTTCATAAAGGAATAGATTTTACAATCACTTTCATGTTAAGCACGTCCAACAAATGCAGACTAGAACGAGCCATTTATCCTTTTAAGTGGGTTTACAGCTGTTTATAAGTAATACAGAATAATGACCCACAGACAAATTTATCTTGAAGCCAGTGAAACTATAACAGCAGACATTGTGGATGTGGCTACTGTACCTGAAGTGTCTGAAACAAATGGAGCTACCAGTACAAGTAATGTAATGTAACAAATGTTCAATTGATACACAGGTCTTCACTTGCCATCCATGGTTTCCACACAGAGCTGCAGGCCCTTGTTCTGCTGTGGGTTCATCAGCCAGTGGTTACTGGTGGCTGTGATGTCAAACACCAGCCAGCCCCCATCCGAGGCTTGGACCAGTTTAGCGTCAAGCAAGAAGGTCTCCGCATCTCTGGAGGTTGAGAGGAAGCAATGTTATACACAACCAGAGCATACAGGTAAAAATATAAAAGCATGAGGTTACTGAAAGTATCATGATGAAGGTCAATTCAAGTCATTGACTAAAATTCAATTCACACTCTGCAGCAAAAGTCAAAAAAACGTCTGGACTGCTTATTAGGTAGTTATTTCTGTGTGCAGACTGTAAAACCATAAATAGTTTCTGTTATTTGATGGGCAAAACATCTCAGGGGTTTTAAATCTTATAAATCGTGTGTGTATCATTGTAGCATTGTGTGATTTTAACATTAGTCTGACATAAGGCATCAATCAACCCTGGAAGTTGAAAAAAAAAAGCCCCGCTTTGCAATTTGCATTGGACTCCTTTCAAATGCCAGATCGGATAAGGCAGCGACTGTTCTTGTGGTTACACGGTTACATGGTTGGACCGAGATTTTCCATGTGGCCTCGAAAGTTCGGGACCAATTCACGTGTTTATTAGAGGCGTAATAAAACGTAACCTTGTGTGGAGCGGCTCATTTTACAACATTAGTCATTTTAGGTGACATACTGTTGAACTTCCGCTTTAAAAAGCGTTCAGCATTAAGCTTATACCCTGTAATAATGTCTTTTTTGGTCAGCATTTCCCACGGAAGACGCTTATCCTGCCCATCAATCTGTGACCCGCGACAGCAGCAACATGAAAAAACTAAGCTGTGAAACGGCAAAGAATTGAAGCATCAGAATAAATTCTCTCCATGTGAAACCTACTACTGCTGTGACGGTGGGGGTGAAAACTTAAACTGAGCAGTCTTCCCCTTTAAGCTGACAGAGTCCATTGACTTGGACCTTTTCAAAGCCCATGAGGGCCATATCTCCCCTTCAATCACCCACACACATTTTTGGCAAGCAAATGTGGGCCCACTTTTAAGCACACCCCTGTGTATTCAGCTATGTCACGGTTTGAACTTCCGGGATATTGTTAAGACAGGCAGGTGGTGGGCATAACAGTGAGCGGGGGGCACCCAGGGGAGCCTCTATTACCCCATGGCTTCATCTGGGACGTGGCCAGTTTGGCAGGCAACACAAGACGAGTGATAACTGACGGACCTTCCAAGCTACATAAGTGGCCAACTTGCTAATGGAGTTCTCTTTATCCGAGAACTATATTTGTGAGGCAGACGTGGTGCGAATGAAGGAGAACAGAGTTGGAGATAGACGGACGCTCTGCGAGAGTGGAAAGTTTCAGCCGTAACAGACAGGAGCCGTTGAACTGTTTGCTTTTTTTACTTTGAATTAACGGGATCAAAGTGCAGCTGAAGTAATACTGTTGCAATTGTAGCTTTCATCCATTAGCAATTTCAACTTTAATTGCAATTTTAATCACTGCAGGGAGCAAATTTATTCATATTATTTAAATTATTCAAGAATTACTGTAGTTACTGCAAATTGCATTACTCGTCTACAATCACTCATTATACTGCATTTTCATGTGAAATGACCGTTTTGACTATTTTATACCGTGTATTGTTCCTAAATGTTCCATCTTACTTTAACAGTAAACAGTAACAGTAAAAATAAATTAAATATTATTTTCATCTGAAATGCTTTGTACTACAGATGTCAGTGTAGGTGCGGTACCTCTGCGGCGCTTACTTGTTGTGATATTCCTTGGTGACCTGATAGATGGTGACTTTCAGCGTCATGTTGTCGTAGCGAGCATGGCTCCGGTCCTTATAGATCCGAAACTCCGCAGCAGTCACCGCCTCGCCATCCGGGATCTGAGTCAGGTCAAAGCGAAACTCCTTGTAGTGTCTTCGTTGGTGAGAAAAATCTTTATCTTTCTCCACTGTTAAAGAAAATGTTTTGTGATATATATTTTTTACGGACAGCAAAGCTTAAACTGATCAAGAAGCAGGCCTTCACCTCCTCAACCCATGCGTACGTTGGTCAGAGGAGAGGGTGATTTATCACATCTTCTTTTACATTCCAGGTCCAATCCAAACATTTTGACTACCAACAAAAGCACTTTCCAGTTCATTAAATCAGTCAACTGAATACAGGTAGCAGTTCCCAGACAGGCCCTCTACTGTGTGCCTAACTGCAGACTCCGGCCATGATGAATGGGCTGTCAGTTAAGAAAAACAGGCTGATTTCAATTAAAGACACTTTCGTCTGCTCCTCAAGTGAAAGAAAAGACCAGAAAGGATTCTTCAACGTCATGTGAGCGTCTACTCTGACCTCATTTCTGACCTCACGCTGACCTCCTGCAGGTTTCAAACAATGCACTAAGAGTATTGGATGACCCTTAACCTTTGAAACTAAATACGTCCGCTATAACGAGCGGATGTCATCTCTAAGGCTTTTCATATTTTAAATGTAAAAGATCAAATTACAATGTAACTATTTATTATTATTATTTACTATTTTGCTGAATGAAAATGAATGAATGATACATGCACTGCTTGATTAAATAGAAATCATTTCAGTACAAAGACACGAACCACCTCAGCCTCGGTGTAACATCCTGACTAAAGAAACTTTGATGCTACTGAAACGTGAGACCAAACTGTCGCACAGCCACAGCCCAGCAGCAGAATAAGCTCGAGGTCCGTGGATTCTCTGACATCTACAGTCACACGTGTCTCTGATACTTTATCGAGCGAGAATGCGTGTGGTTACTTAGCACAAACAGGTCAGAGGACAGGCCGGACTTTTATCCGTGCTCCATTATGTTGGTATTTTCTAATAGCTATAGATTAAACGGTCACGTCTCCGTGAGGGTGAGTTGTGTCCACGCTCTGTTCATGGATTGTTGAGTTGCACGCTTCGTTGTTACATCGTGATCTCAGGTATCTTTTGGGGTTTTGGTGGCTGCTGTAATTGCTGCTCTTGTTTCTTATGTATTTCATAGAAATAGCACATGCAGGTTTCCTGAAGACTTGAGGTCAGTAGCTATATTTGCGTGTACTGTAATAAAGACAGGGGCCCATTGAACACTTCCCTGACAGTCGCCAGATCGACAGCAGAGCGTTCAAGGCTGACAGCGTACATGGCCTGGTGCAGTGGTAAGTGGAAACAGATGGGCTTAGGACAAGGTGAGGGATTATCCTTCCCAGCAACTCCGCACAATCTACATTTACATGCGTTGCTTTATATTTAAGAAAATAAAATGCTTACATTAACACAATAAAGTTCTCACATTGTGTTTAAGGCCAGAACATGAAATTCCACTCACTCATCCTCTGAACCGCTTTATCCTCATAAGGGTCACAGACTGAAATGACAATAACTGTAAAACCATGATTATTTCATGCTGATTTAGTATTTAATGCTCCGTTCTGCCCTGCTGTGTCATATTCTACTATACTTACTATTCTCTGTTACAAATAGCTCATACTGGACTGAAACGAGACCGGTGCTTTCTGTCAAAGACTCTATCTCCATTTCTACAGGCATCAGTCACTATCACTAACTACAGGAAATCATTTAGACCAATTTTCTCAAGGTCAGACAGTCATCTGATAAGTAGGAACCGAATCGTAGGGTTAAGGGTCACGGCTACTGAACAATCACTGTCATTATCAGCTGCTTTTTGACACAAAGCAGCACAAATTGCCAAAGTCAAAACGCTGAGCTTCATTCTGTTGAATACTAAACATTTGACACACGCAGCTGGAGACAACACCTCAAAGACCAGATGACTGACATTCAGATACTTCATTGAACACGCAGTGTCAAGAGAATGTTGAACTAAATATATACAGGTCATCCCCCTTAATTCACATAAAGATGAGGGGATAAAGATAAGAGAGATATATGTATTTACATAACTCGTCTGCATCTACTCTTTTTACTTGATAAAAGTCGACTAATAACTTGTAAACTCGTGCCAATTTTGCGCATTTTTTGCACTTACCTAAATTGACAAAACTCATAACCATGTCTGCGTCGTTGAGAAAGTTGGTGTCATGCGCCGTGGCGAGCGCGGGGCTGTGGCCTAACAGAGGGGCCGCTCGGTAAGGCTGCGGCACACGGGACTGCCCTGCCTGCTGGGGGCTGTAGTAACCTTTCCCGGGGTGCCCTTGAGCCTTGGCACTGAAGCTCTTCAGTGCGCCCCGCTGCGCGCCCTCCTCCTCCTCCACGGCCATGGCGTTGTACAGGTCGAGCATGAACAGCGGCGCCGAGGACGCCTGCTTCCCGGGGGAGAAGGGCCTCGGACGGTGAGGCAAGCCCAGGATGGAGAGGATCTCTCTCTGGATCTCCCTGCGCTCGTGATTGCGCAACCTCCTGTAAATAAAGCTGGAATGCACATGGTTGTCACTTAACCCGCAATGGGCGCAGGACAGAAAGCTCAAGCAGCTCCACGCAAGTCCAAGTACAGCCCGGTTCAAAGGGGTAAGCGCTGTCATCTTGACAAGCAGAAGTTGAACTACATCGCACGCTGTCAGACAAATAAAACCATTTCTGCTTCTTCTAATGCGGAATCATAGACTGTCCATGGTTTCCAGGTGCATTAAAGGTTTAAACGTAGTATCAGGTGGACGCTGCTCTCCTGTGTGCGAGGCTCCTCCAGCGCTTATTTACTCCTTCCAGATCCATCCAAAGTCACACCAAGTATTTATGGAGCAGTGACCCCGTCCCTCACCTTACTCCTCTGTGATCAAGAGTGTGTAGTTACGCCCATAAAGCCGAGGGATAACCCGGAATTTCCAGTGGGTGAAAGGAGTTGAACTGTGTCAGAGCTGAGCAGTGAAGAGCTCTCGACTCATGCCCCGGCTCGCATTTTTCTTTCTTCCCTTCCCTGAGAGAGTCTACTGGGACTAGTTGCCCTCTGAGTCCATCCCACATCCAACTTTTGTTTTGCGCATCCACCTCTAGCGGCCGCAATAAAACGACATCAGCAGAGTCCAGTGATGAATGTGGCGGCTGGAGAGTGTAAAAGGAGACACTTGAAATCCGAGAGCCCGTCTTAACGAGTGAAGGAATAATGACAGAGGCTTTTAATCACCTCAACTTATTGAAGGGCGCGTTTTTACAGGAGAGGGCTCCAGCTGCATTCAGCCACAACAGCGAGGCTCCTGTTTTATTCTGCGGTTGAACTCGATCCACTTATGCTTGATTAAAACACCAGCAAACAAGTGGGTCGACATGTCATGTAGTATTATACAACCACAGTCACGGCAGGTCAGTGTGGCACAATTGGCTTTTATAATCTCCACCAAGTGCAAAAATAGATGCGCGTAAATGTGGCCGAGGCGCTTTGGGTAAAGTGGCGGAGGCTGGATGGGTTAGAGGGTAGAAATGTCAGGTTTTCATGTGATGGGTGGCTGCTGTCCAACATGAAAGCAGGAAGCTCCTTAGAGAAACTCCTGGATATGCATGTTTTTGGTATATGGCGCCATCTAGTGAACCAACATAACATAGCGTTTGTCAGATGCCCCTTTCTGCACCGGTGTAACATGTATTTTCGTCCGTGTCCTGTTTTAATTGGTGCAGTTAAAATGGTTTAAAAAGCCACATCACGCAGGCAAAAACAATAACAACAAGTCCAATTCGTTGATTTTTATTTTATTTTAGTAAAAATAAGAATGATTCGTACAAAAGTCACCTTATCACAAAACAATAACAATTAAAAAGCTGAAGGCAACGCTGAAATACCTTTATAAATAATAATGAAATACCTGCTACAGTAAAGAAAGATACGAAGGAACAAAAATGTTAGTATCTTCTTATCTTCTTAGTTATCTTTTGACATTTTACTTTACTCTTATGGAACTGGAATAAAATGGCTAATGATTAAATTGGCATCTTGATGGGGAAACGTGCTAATAGAGGTCAGGTTATACATGGTATTAATTAAGTGCTTAACAGCTGAAGACTGAACTTGTACAGCAGCTCACACACAAATTCTGCTTTCTGATGAAATATTATGACGATAAGATTGACTGAAGCAACGTAGAGGTTTTAGAGATGGTGTTTGTTTTTGCTTGTTTTGAAGTTTTACAAATGACGGGGAGTGAAATTTTAGAGCAATGTGGATAGAAGACAGATCAGAGAACACGAGAAGGATCCAAACACGCGTGCAGAGCCATTTTTTGGCAAAGGCAGCAAAGAAGAGCATGAATATTTTGTAATTGTTTCTGATGTATTTTTAAAAATCTATAACTTTTAAACAGCACTGAATGAATCAACTATGAAGGAGGAGGCTACAGACAGACTGTAAAGAGACTCTCTGATGCTGGAGTCTTGCATAACAATTTAGCATTTTCTGCTTCATCAGTGTGAGAATCACATTCATCAGGGTTTATGTTCCATGCAACACTACGCTATAACATGCTCCACCCCCGTATGATGTGGTGCAGATAATGTTTACAGGCAACGGTGTTCTCAACTAAAGTCACATAATCACTCAGCTGCTAGGTTTAGAAAACAAAACCTGGGCCTTTAGGAAACACAACAACAATGTGAAAACATCTACATTCAAACATTTGTGAACATTTATTAAAACTCCCTTAAATCAATATTTTGTAGATGCCTTGCTGGCAGCAAAGACAGCTGAGTGGAAAAGCTCCTGACTCTGGGATTTGGGCAGTTGTTGCTCAGTTCTTCAATCTTCTCGAGCTCCACCAGATCAGAACCAAATATTCTATGACGGTCTTTCCTTTTTTCCACGCATGTTTGATGTGCTTTAATCTGATATTGGTGGAACACTTACAGTAAGAGCGGTTAAAGACGTGTCCCAGAGTCAGTCCAGTCTTGCTTTGTTGCATATTTTGACCTTTGCCAGTGATTAATCATCAGCCTCAGGTTTTCACATAAGTTGCAGCAAGTTTTCTTCGTGCATTTGGCTGCAAACATCTGTCCATCATCTCTGACCAGCCTCCCTGGTCCTTTCCTTTGAGAAGCTTGAACATAGAACGGTCATAGTGATGAACAGTGAAGAGTTGCTGATTCCGTGCCCTTCCACTCTCATTTCGGGTTCTTTGTCACATCCCAGACTGAGGCCTTTCTTGTAGCGAATGTCCATCCTGTCCTGGCTTCAAACTTCTCTTTCAATTCTTTTAATTTTGCAGTGATTGAGAAAACTGTGGGGAGACACTCAACGGTTTATAGCAATGTTTTGATCTAATACTCATCAAAAGTCTGTGTAGATTATTTTGAAAGTGAATTCTGTGTTTTTGCCTTGACCTGCAGTGTGAAGTGTGGCATTTTATATATCTCAGGTTTTGATTACAAAATAAGAATGATAATAAGTTATTAGGGGGCTACTGCATGTAGACTGATTTTAAATCACTTTACAATGCAAGAACATGAGAAGAACACAAAGGGATGCAAATATTTTCCAAGCAGATTGTAACAGGAACTAATGTGGCTGCAACAACCTAGTCAGCTAAAACATATTATAAAATCATTATTATTGTTATTAAATATTCTACTGAAATCTAACCCCTCAGAGGCACTATACTGACCCTGCATACATGCTTCACATGAGCTGAAGACGCTCAGGTGAGAGGGACAGTATTATATGGACCCAATCGTTAATGGTTTTAACACCAGTAAAACCTAAAGGAATGTTCACTAATATCTGAATAATAACAATAATACAAAACACCAGCAGAAATGTCTGTTATGACATAAAAGGTTTGAGAAGAGGTCTGTTCTTTTTCCACGACAGAGAGAAACTGTAAGGATGAATCTTCCTGAGAATGGCTCTTTGTTCCACTTCAGACCGGTGCCTGCCGTGGTGCTGCGCTATGTCAATAATTCGGCCCTTTGCTGTAAGGATCCCGCCTCATCATGCTACCATAGCACATGGTCGGATCGCACACCCCAGGCTGGCCAGGGATGCCAGGATTACCACTTTTGCCCTCTGCTCCATTTAGACCAGGGGATCCAGGATTACCTGGGGGACCTGCTCTGCTGTACCCTGAGGGCCCCATTGGACCTGCCGAGATAAGAACACTAAGCTATAATCACTTCAGTGAACCGTGCAGACAAAGAGAAATACTACATCAGAATGAACAACTGGAAGTAGCCTTTCAAACGAGCTGCATAACGTTATTTACCTGGAGGCCCCGGCGGCCCTTGGTCTCCAACAAGGGTTCGACCAGGAGTGCCCTTCTCACCTGGTTCCCCTGGTTCACCTGCAGACACCAGCTCTGTGTTTAGAGCATTCTCTGAAAGAGCTGTACCAACATATCAGCATGTGCTTGATTTACCTTTGAGCCCATTAACACCAGGGCTTCCTGGCCGCCCAGGGTGGCCTGGCTGTCCCCTTAAGCCAGTGAATCCAGGAAGGCCCCGGAGTCCCTGAGGACCGGTTGGACCTGGAGGACCAGGAGTTCCAGGCCGGCTTTGACATCTAAGACAGCCACTTTGCTGGTTGCTGAACATCAATAAAGGCAGCTCAGCTACAAGGTTTGAAAACAGATCGATTTATCATGTGTGGCAAAAACACCGAAATGCAACACAATGTAGTTTCTGATGATACTCACACTGAATTATCTCTCTGCAAATTTGGCGAATGTGATCGTTTGACATTTGATTTGCCTGTAATAAAATGTATGGATTTACTGTAACTGCATTGTACAGTGGTTATCATTTTGTATTAGCAAAATACGTAGCACACATACAGGTGTTCCTTCCGGTCCAGGTGGGCCAGGAGGACCCGTGTTTCCCTGCTGCCCTGGGGAACCAGGTGCGCCTGACTGACCAGGCTCTCCAGGACGTCCAACTTGACCTTCTTGACCTCTCTGCCCTGGATCTCCTGCTGTCCCTTTCTGGCAAGAAGATCACCTGTAGTTAGCGACATCTAGAATAACTGTATGTGGATGTGCAATAAATATTACATTCAGTTTAACATACCTCTCCTTTTAGCCCTGTTGGACCAGGGGAGCCCTGTCAATCAAAACACAACTAATCATCAGTATAAGAAAAAGCAGGACCACCTCTGCACAGGTAAACAGCGCCTTCTGCTATAAAGTCAGGGAAACTACAGTTTAGTCCAGTCAGAAACCGGTCTTTGCTTTGCAGCGCTGCGTTTTGTTTCAGAGAGGCTGAACATAAGTCGGTTAAACATACAACAATGCCAAATAGAACATTAGAAAATAGATGGGATACGTGTTGGACCAAAAGCAGCAGCAGAAATAAAATTCCTTAACCACATGGTGGCGGTGTTTACTGTGGTGTCAAACGTCAGATCGTTCCCTACTGGCTGGTCGCTAATGTCTTCTACCACATTGCACTGACACATAAAACAGCAGCTGCTGTAGAAACAGACAGGTGATGTTTCAGGGGGAGGTCATGCATAGACTCATACACTCAGTACTGAATTTGCTGCATAGAATCGAAACACGCAGAACATAGTAAAACATTTAAATTAGTCATATGTTTTTAATCTAACTTTGTTTTCTTATTAGCGTATTAGGAAAAGCAATCACACACTCACGTGAACTCCTGGCCTGCCGTGCTCTCCCTTTTCACCTTTTAATCCCTGAAAAAAAGTTATTGAAGAGTTTTCAGGTGCACTAATATTCCATATTGATATGTCTATCGACAGCCTTACCATCTCTCCTTGTTCACCCGGACCTCCCTTTTGCCCCTAATGCAAAAGCAAACATGCATTATAACAGTTTGATGTTTCTTTCTGGAAAAACTAGTGAGCAAGTGTTTATGGCTGGATATCAGCGATCCTCCTTGACTTTTTTGACCAGATTGACTGTAATCTGACCAGTAAATAAAATAGTTCAGGACATTTTGTGTACCTTGCTGCCCTGCAGGCCTGGCACGCCTGGGTGCCCTGGCTCGCCTGCTATTCCCGGAGCCCCTGCGCTTCCCTTTGAAAGCATTCAGTTAAACACCATTAAAAACAGGAAAACACTATAGATAGATAGATAAGGTCACATGCCAAATGTTGACTTAAATGAACACGTACCGCAGGCCCGGGTGTTCCCTGGACACCAGGACTTCCAGGGTCGCCTTTACTCCCCTTGATCAGGAAACAAAGTTATGTTCCAGAAAACATGCAATAAAATAGCATCCAAACAACACAATGTCATTGGCTGGAGTCAATTTCCCTTCTTTCATCATAATTTAATATTATCGATGCCAGCAGTAATATAAATGTACTGATGTTTCCTGAGGTTTGAAGATGCTGCAGCTCTTTTTCTTTCTCTCCCAGCAGAACAAGCCTTAGTAACTGTAGTCTGAAGCTTGGCTATAACATCAAAGTATTGTCTGCCTCTACATAACCCTGCTTTTAACTTGTGTGCCATTGACCAGTACACATTAGCTTGTTAAAGGCAGAGCAGCTAATGAAAAGTGATTAGGAGACAGAGTGTCTTGACCAGACAAGTCTGTGCTGCTTACATTTCCACTAAAATTCCACTGGAAGCAACAGGACTTAATTTAGACCTTCTGGTGTGGCCAAGAGATTTTTACTTGCTAAATTGTATTTCAGAAAAACTGTGGCCAATCAAAACATGAAACGCTGCTGACCAAAGCTAATTTCACTGTATTTAGACTGGACCGTATCGGGACTGGCAGTGTCACATGACGTGCACCGATCTGCTGAATTTGTTGGAGTCAACGTGAATCCTAACAGGGTTTGGCCTTCAGCTTCTCTGTGGCTAATCAATCTGCAGCCTCGACTGTTCTGAGTAACAGTGACTGAGTGCGCTCGCAGCCCCAGGCACACACAGTCCATTAGGTTTAGCGCTCAGTAAACCTCTTACAGCACTGTATTAAACACTTTATGTATTACCTTAGGTCCAGATGGTCCCTTTACACCAGATGCTCCAGGTAAACCAACCTCACCCTGAAGGAAAAACGGTTTAGTAACTAATAGTACTGCATAATCGCTGTATATGCTGTGTGGTCTACCGGCGGTCCAGTCGATCCTTTGAGACCTCTCAGTCCAGGCACACCAGCCTCCCCCTTGAATGCAAATCATGTCAGTCAAGTATAATTAGAAAGAATGAAGCAAAACTATTCTGTGTTTATTGTGGGCATGTGTCAGACTTATGTTACCTTTTGTCCATCCAGGCCTCCAGTTCCTGGCAAACCAGGCAAACCCTAAGAACGAGTAGACGGATTAATGCTGATCAAGCACTTGCACTACAGTCTGAACACATTTGCTCTTTAGAAAAAGAAAAAGAATGATTACAAAACGATTGAATGGTTTGTCTGTGGAGGGCCCCTTTTCTTTATGTGATGTTGTTGTTGCACTGGCTCAGTTGTAGCCTCAGCGTAAACACAATCGGACCCACAATGAGAAATGTGCATTCATCCGTGCTCTGGCCCATGCTAATGTGGGAACTTCGTCTTGTTCTGCCGTGTAGAATTACGGCGCTAATCCTGTCTTTCTCGCTATTGCTGCTGATCTAATGAAGAAAAATGGCTCACAGCCTTCTGGAGCAACTGACTCATCTTTTGTACACTCTTCACAAAGTTTTGGATGACACAATCAAACCAGTGGGGTGGCTGCCCAGTTGAAACAATTTCTTCCTAAAGCAGATTTGCCAGAGCATCACAACATTCCCTCGATGAATTACTTTTACTGCAGTAGATTCAAGTGTGAGTGTTGCATAACAGGGTTATCCTGGGACGAACTGCTGGGGAAATACCCTTAGTGACTGGCTGTCAGGGGTATTCTCTGCGCTGCTGACACTATGTTAACACATCGCTACGCTACAGCAGGGAAACAAGAGCTTCTTTTGAAGAGGATTCCCTCTCGTTTGACTCACAGGATGGCCGTCCCGTCCGTCGGTACCAGGGATACCACTGGCCCCAGCTTCTCCCTTAACACAATAGAAGAAACAAAAACATTATTAATAAATTAAAATTCCACCATAACTGTTCTGTGCTGTCAAAACAAAGAGACCTTTTGACCAGGTCCCCCTCGCGATCCATCCTTTCCATCTCTCCCAGGTGGACCCTGAGATGAGAGAAAGTGTTTTCACTCACCATTATAGAGACACATAAGCAGTGGGTTTGATTCTGCTTAGGTTGTACATACGGGTTCTCCTCGATAGCCAGGTGGCCCAAGGGGTCCCACACTTCCTTTCTCTCCCTGGAGATAACACAGTATCACTAAGTTGCATGCTATGCTCCCAGACCGAGCCGTTCTCTAGTCTTTAGCATTGTCTGCAGGGTTACGGTACCTTCTGGCCATGTTGTCCTGGCAACCCTGCAGTTCCTGGTGATCCTGTTGAACCCTGAGAATGATCATTAGATGAGATCATTAGTTGCTCTGCATGGTCTGGTAAGCTGTGTCTTATGAGCTTCATTTGATAGATCACGGTTTTTAAAGGAACTAGTCGAACCCGTGCCATCATTCATGTTGTGCTGTATGCGGTGGGAGGCCTTCACAGACCCACATGAGTACAAATACATAGACAGCCCCTGACAGTAGTCTGCAGGGTGCGTTTAACTGTGTGACTCTGGAATCTTCAAACTCTCACTTAAAACTAAAAGTTGCCGCATGAGCAACATTGCCAAACATTTCAAAAAGGGACATGACATCACCTGCTTTCTCACATTTAGCAGTGCAAAATTCAAAGTTACGCTAGTGAACTCAGTGGGAAGTTAATCACATGGGCTGATGTGGTCTACTGTACGGTAATGGAATACAGAGGTGCATAGAGACACCACCTTCTTGCCTCTGAAAGATGTACGTCTGACTAAAATCACCAGATATCTCATGTTTCCTCTTTCTAGAGTCTTTGCCAGGAAAATCAGAGTGCATCATCAAGTGGTCTTACATTAGGGGAACAATTTGGAAAGGTAGATGTTAACGTGTTTGTGTCCAAAAATGTGGACAGGATGAGGAGTCCTTCTACGTTTAAGACAAGCTTAAGTGGCTCACTGCTGGCTGAAGACGTTTTGTCATAAGAGAATGTTCGGTTTAAACTCCCAAAAGTCTTTTGTCCCAGACATTTTTTCACTTGGCTGATATTTAAAGTTGAGGCCCAGTAAATGGAGTTTGACCTGGAGAGGAGCCAAAGGCAGCTGTGCTCTTTACTGCTTCAGATTTCTGGGATGACATCAGTTCTCCGCTGTGATTCGTATGGGCAAGCACCAAATATTTGACCAGTGGAAGTGTAATAATAGGACAGATGGAACCAGGAGAGTTGCTCTACAGTACGTGCAGCCCAGCTCTTCTCAAAATGACATGAGCGGATCCGAGTATTCACCGCTTCAGCCAGCTGGCCGTGCTCCTCGTGGTGACACTAATTACACCGAGGGTTGGTACGATAGAGGCGATGCAACGTATGGTGGATGCATTACCTCACCATACATCAGATTAACACTCACAGTAAGTGTTCTTCAGGTTAGTGGTGGAACAGGACCCTTACGTGACTGAAGAAGACGCTCTTCATGCTACCGTAGAAAGTAAATTGATGATTTTAGTATCTTGAATATCTGGTTTTTGGATGTGTTTTGTTTATTAGTAGGGGAACTGTTCTTTCAAATCGCTAAATGAAAGCAGGATGTCTCTGCAAGATACTCATCCCACTCATCCCACAGTACAGAAGCTGTACTTTTCCTCTCTGGGGAGATCTGGCGTTATATTCAAAGCATATGGTTCCTAGAGTGATTGCAGCCGTCAGACAGCAACAGTCAAGCAGTTCATGGTTGTATGTCTAGCAGGTATGTTTCTTAATCCTACATTTTATCCAATTAAAAGAGGAGCTGTCTTCACAGTACATTGTGTTTTGTACTTTTCAAGCAGATCTATTGCAACAAAGACTCTATGGAGTAGAAATATATCATAGCATATCACCTTCCCTCCCTGCTGTCCAGGTGGTCCTGGTAATCCAGGCATGCCCCTATCACCCTGAAAGTACAGACTTGTTTTAAAAATTTGGTTTTAATGGTTGCAAATTTGGCGCTGATTTGCCTCACAAATGTGTTGTTCGACCTTCCTACCGAAACACCGGGCCGTCCTTGCTCCCCCTTGTATCCGTCTGGCCCACGCGGGCCCTGGCAGAGATAATAAAGGAAAGCAGCTTTAGATTTTCTGTTCTTGATGCTGAATTTCGTGATGCATGAACTTAGACAGGTTAGACTGTGCTTACTTCTACTCCTGGTGAACCTGGCAGCCCTGGAGTCCCTCTACTACCGGGCAGACCCTTAAATGCAACAACAGCTGAATGTGAGACACGCGTACTAAATGTTTGAATCCCTTCGGGTGAATGTTCTCTGAGTGACTCTAGGCTGCAGGGTGGATTATTGCTATGCTGTAGAACATGTGGTTCACGTATGGATGGTTTTCATCACACAAAAACCACCAGTGCTACAATCAGAGATATTTTTCTTTATTGAACCATTAGATAAATAAAGGAAATACAGTTATTTACTCCTGTGTTGGAAATCTCAGCTGTAGTCGTGACCACAGGCAATTATCAGGGAGAAATGGTTCAAACCTAGAGGATAAATTGCTGTGCGTCCAAATTGGTTCTGGCATCTTCTAGGATGGTGTGGTGAGCTGTTATGTTGTGTATGTGTATATATTGAACTATGTAGTACTCACAGGCTTACCATCAGCACCAGCAGGTCCAGGCTGACCGGGTTTACCAGTGTTTCCCTGCTCTCCCTGAACAAAGCGAAACGTGGAAATTCAGTCATGTATAACTAAAACAAATTGTTTGCTCAGTACATCTCCACTGATCACAAAACAGTGTAAAGCATCTCTACTAACAATATGCTTTTCTGTGTTGATTTAATCAATCTACTGTAGGAATCGTGCTGAGCAAACAAGTTCATCTACTGTAAGATGCTGAGCAGCATGTGAGGTTATTAAGAACATGTGCACACCAGCCTTGGTCGCAGCGTCTTTGGATCTATTAGCAAATGCAGTAAACACACAGCGGTGACCTTATAAACACAAATATGCCTGAAACCGTGGACGTTTTATTGGAAGTAAGTTTAACTGCGAAGGTAATATCCTTCCTTGTGTAAAAGCTTTTATTACTGGAGCTGCTACAGCATGTTTTGGTTGATAATCTGTGATCAATAAGGGCTCAGAAGGTGTGTTTCCTAATTTGGGAACTTTCCAATGTAAATTGTTTTTCCCACTCAAGGTCACAGCATGTTAAAATAATTCCCTCAGTCTTGGACATCAGTGCAAATTCCCCGGAGGCTAAACCAGAGAAGAAAACCAGGAGCAAGTTTGAAATGATTTAATGCCTTTGTCATTCCTGTGTTTACATGTAAACATTGCTACAGATAAAGTTATGTTAGGATATTTAATTTTTCCTGATTATTAAACATAAAGCAAGAGCCTGACAGTAGAAAAGAAAAAAATGACCTTCATTCCTGAAAGTCCAGGGGCCCCCGGAGGACAAACACAGGGTTCTGGAGTCGGTTCAGCGTAATCAGGACTGTTGGAGCACTTTTGGAGCAGAACAACATGAGCAGCAGCATTTAAAAAAGCTCAAACCACATGATATGATGATATTAAAACATGAACCTGTATTTGAATACTTGTCTAAAAGACACACTTAAAGATGAATAGCATCATGTTTTTAAATTCAAAATCAACCAAGGATTGATGTCAAGCTTGACACATAGAGATGGATTTAAACACTGATTCTTTAGTTTTTAGGCTTGTCCTCATGTCTTTAGTTATTTTTATCCAATAACTAAATAGTATAAACAGTAATTTGGCTCTGGTTTAGTGGTTGTAGGTATTTCGATGCCAGCATAACAATGAAGCACTGCTGCATAAACACAGTTTAAGCCAGCAGACAAAAAAAATATTTGATGCTGAGCCCTACGAGTCCTCCTCCAACTAAATGTTGCCTGCATACAGATGTCACTTTAAATGAATACGTTTACACCTTTATTACACAGCATCACTGTAAAAACAGTAATAAAGCTTTATTTGCTGAGCAGTAGAAGTTGTGGACGTAACTAATGATGGAATCGCTGGCAGCAGGTCTGCACTATCGTGACGCACAATGAATACAGACTCGAAGCGGAATTAGTCGGTGGGAAAATGTTATCTTGCAGCCTTTGAACTGAAAAAAACGAATGTGACAAAAAGCCAAAGATGCTCGTACTTACAACCCCTGGTATTTCACACGCAGTCTCTCGGTTATTCTGCTCAGGATCACAGTAGATGCGAAGTTTCTGAATTTCAAACTATGCAGAATAGAAACAAAACGCGTTGTTAACAACACCCCTTTCACTGCTAGAAGCCACACCAGCTAGCGAAATAAACAGCCCAATATGGGAGTCATTTTACAACATTTACAGTAGTTCCGTTTTTTTGGTGGTTTGTCACTAATGGATTTGAATTGTGCATGCGTAACTATTAAAGGAAAGATTAGTGCAGGGCCTAGAGCTGCTGTTGCCAGACCTCCATCGGTGTTTGGAAGAGTTCTGCATCTTATACCGTTCTTCCATTATTTGGAGTCTTGTACTTGTCGAGGCGGTGAAACGACTCCAGGTTGCCCCACTGGCTGTTTCACTAGCGTTATGAACGTAAATATGTCTTGGGGCACAAATCGATCTAATGACTCTGGTTTCAAGTTCCCAAAATAAGAACTGTTAAATGACAATAAACCATAAAATACCCAACAATAAACAATGGCTCATTAGACAATAACTTTAGTTTCTATCAAGAGCCATTGATCATGGATGTGGCAAAATGCTGACTACCAAGAATGATTTAGCATCATTTAAAAACTATTTATTGCACCTATGTTTTATTTGAATGATTTTGGCTATAAAACAAGATTTCCAGCATTGATTAAAGAGCGTATTTAAATGGTACCACAACACTGTATGTGCATAAGGATTACATACCTACTGTACTAGTCCATGATGTACTGTATCAACTATGTTTTCAGTGATAATGTTTTTAGATCAAATAAACTGCACACTGTGCAATTTGCAGAACAAATAACGCAGCAGGATTCTGATGTATTAAAAAAGCATTTCTGGTGTAAATTGTGCCAGTTGAGACAAATAAAGCAAAGATGAATAAGACCCCGTGAAGAAAATATGCTCATTTTGCCAAGAACGCATTAGAGTTAAGCACGTCTCTAAGGAGGCAGCAGTAAACTGTGCAGTAGCGTGTGAACATACTGTATATCAGCATTGAGCGTGTCCAGCTACTTATTAAACAAATGGCTCCGTCTTTCTATAAACAAGTGCTTAGCTGTGGGCAAACAGGACTGCTGATGCTGATGAACTTACTGGCACTGTCGTTTCCTTTCTCACATATTTTCCAATTTGAGTTTTTCCATTGATGAAAATGCCAACGGGGGGCTCCAGGGGGAGGGTTTCTACTTCCAGGTCATCGACATAAAGAGTAACGTCTTCCTCTGCGATGAGCAAACGCAGCTGGTGCCATTTTTCATCAAACAGCTTTTTTGTGAGTCATAGAAAAACAAAAGAAAAGCATAATTACATTGGTGCAGTCTGGAAGGAAAAACAGGCAAACATGGTTATTATGTGTGTCACAACAAACGGGGATACTCCTGCACCACAGGGTATAGTAGAGTATATACCGGATCATAGTATCTGGTGTTTAGAGTAGCAAACAGGAAGAACTGGGAAGTGACTCATGATGGTGGTTTAAAGCTAGAGCATTATGGAAAGAGCTCCTAGAAATTCTGCTTGAGTCATCATTTCTGTTGCAGTTTTTAAATAATACGCTCTGCAGACTGTAAAATCAACTACAGATGCTTTTGTAAAATAAAATGTGAATCTGAATCACCGTGTGGCTGGATGTGCAAAGTTCCAGTTGTATTCTAGTAACTTAACATTATGCCATAACGGTTGACATGAGGTTCAGACAGACGAAAAGAGCAATGGTCAAAATCAGAGCAGCAGAAATCATGGTATCCTAAATTTACGTCCGAGTAGTAGGTCCTACATTTCCCATAATGCAGCTTTTCAGTTTCTCTCATATTGTCAAGGCTTTTTTGCCTCCGCAGAAACAACAAGACATTACTGTACTTGTAAAACATGAGCTACGCAGTCTGGTTATGCTTAGCACGGCTTCTAAACACACTGTTACCTTACCCTCGCGGATTGTTTTGAAAACGTCACTGTTTGGGTTCCACTCGGTGCTTCGCTGGTCGTGGTGAACATGACAGTGCGATCCACTCCACTTAAAGTCACGGCCATCTGAGGCTTCCCGTCATGTGTCTGGATTCTCCACAGGTCCCAGTCCTCTTTCACCACTGACCCTTTATACCTCATTGTAGCCACAAAAACATAGGATGGAGGGAAGCCATCAGGGAAAAGGTTCCTGAGAAAGCAAATTACATTAAGTATTTTAACTTTGGATACATGTTTAACAACAAAGCCATCAATGAAAGAAAGATTCCGACTACCGTGTAGCGTCACTCAAATCAACATGAGACGTCACTTCATAGGCTTTTGTTCTGTAAAACGATCCTTGTGTCTTCTTGACTTTTTTGGCCAGATTTAAATGCATCAGTAAATCAAAACCTTTCTCCTCATGGGAATCTATGGGAATCCTTGCTGGACACACAGTCTCTGCAACAAGAACAATGGAATTGCTTAAAGAGGATGACACTGAGGTCTACTTGAGTCAAAGCGGTATTTGACCACATAATACTAGAACAGAACAGCAGTTTTAGCTCTGGGCGTATGCTATTCATTTGCAGATCCTTACCTTCGCACAGTTTTTGTCGTATGACTTGTATTATTCTGGAAATGGCTTTGTAATCTTCCACAGAGAAAACATAACTTGAAAATGGCTTGTTTGCAATGTCCCTCAACTCAGCTTCTTCTGTCTCAGGCCCAACACCAATGGCAAACACAATAACTCCTTTTTTTCTCGCGGCCTCGGCAGCTTTCAAGACCTCATCTTGTGATTTCCCATCCGTGAGGACCACAGCAATTCTGGAAATGCCAAGTGGGCCACGCTCAGAAAGGCCAAAGAGCTTGTCTGTAGCGAATTTAATGGCTGTGCCTGTCCTCGTGTTGCCCCCCATGTACTCAATGGATTCCATTGCTTTGATGAGGTCTCTGGTAGAGGAATACTTCCCCAAAGGTATTTCTAAAACAGGGTCATCGCTGTACTGGACGACTCCAACCTGGGTAAACCTCTGTCCAATGTTGAAGCTTGTTGTTATGTTGACAAGCCATCGCTTTACTAGCTCAAAGTTGACATCTTCAACACTCCATGAGCCATCCAGGATGAAGACCAGGTCACATGGCGCAGTCCTACAACCTGAAGCAAACAGGAAATAAACGATTTTTACAATGTTTTAAAAGTTGTGTGTGAATGTGTTTGAATGAGGTTTCACACCGGAGCACTCTTACTTCTTATGTCATCATCTTGAGCAGCACTAAGCACCTGGAGAAGCATGAAACACAGGCATCTTAGGCCGCAGTGTATGGATATCGCCTTGAAAACCATCATGCAGCAGTTCTATGCTCCAACTGTTCACCTACAGGGACAGAGAAACACTTGGACTGAAGGAAAAGGACAAAGCAGGTATTTGGATGGTGACAATCTAAAACTGCTTCACTGTGACAACCTATAAGGTCAAGGCTGTAAAATATGAATTATTTTGAACACTACTGGACAGACAGAGCTACAATTGGTTTAGCAAATGATTGCTACAGGGTTATTTGTATAATCACGTCCTCTCTGCCAGCCCAACAAATCCCTCCGCATCCATCCTTTATGTGATGCACTCTAGCTTTCCACCCAAGGGTTTTCCTCTTAAGCCTCGTTTACCACATCCTCACGTCACAGTCATCATTGCTAAATAAACTACTTGCTGAACTCCCACCACAGCTACCATTTAAGAGAGTGATCAGTGTTCCCTGCGAGATTATCAGCTGTTTCCTCAACTATGCTTCCATTTGCCAGTCTCTGCCTGTCCTTGGCTCAAATACAACACATCTGCTTAGAAACGCTTTACTCCGTTGCTTCTCCCCCCATGTGGATAAATTGAATTGTAATAACTTACTTTCCGTCAGCATACAGTAATTTTCAACAGTTTCTGTCACATGCTGCGGAAGCAGTTATGTCACCACGCGTATCATTCAGTTATGTGTTATTTTACACAGCTTCAAAAGAAAAAGGAAGCTATCAGGGCTAAAACCAGATTATTGAGGAGAAGAGTCCTTGCAGACCTGCAGACTGAGACTTTTGAGGAGTGAGTGTACAGTGACTTTGCACCATAAGGTGGAAACGAGACGCTGAACATATCCACGTCAGAACTGGATGTAAACCACTTGACCTAACTGCACAGGACTACTCCAATATAAAGTCATATCAATGAGTCACCGAGGCTTTGAGATTCTGTTCGCTGGCAGGAAAAAATGCTCTGCCTATAGGGAAGTATGGTGGTGGCTCAGTAATGCTCTTACTTCATCAAGAACTATAGAGAACATGGCCCACGATTATCATTGCAAAGGATCTTCTCCTTGTTGAGACTCCCTGATCGAATAACCACCTACAGTAACTAACTAGCTATCTATCAGTCCCTGTGCTATAAAACAATATACAGAATTACAGTGGTGGTTATGTGCAAGATGATGAAAATAATCACATTGATATTTAGCGAGAACATTCTCTCTGCGGCCGCTCTATTAAATTGTCTTACACACTAAAGTAGTTTCCAACAGTAGAGAAAAACTGCTGACATCCTAAAAAGAAGCTGTTGCAAATTAGGACCAGATATGCTGCTGAGTTTAAGTAACAAGGCTTGTGGAAGGAATTTAATAGGATGGAACTAACCGTAACTACTTATCCATGGCGGCTCCTGATTGTGAAACGTGAGGGCCAACAACCAGCGTCCAGGACATAACCTTTGCACTCCAGAGTGCACAGCCACAAAGGGTCACACTCTTTAACACGACTGCGTTTTTCCACGATATAAACTCAGTTACAGTGATGGCTGATGGAGGCGTTAGGCTGCCATCGTTGTGCAAGCTGTTTTCCTCAGTGTTTTCACAGAGCTGGAGGAGGCAGTAGGAAAACCCCCTTCTTGGCAGCCTCGGGAGCGATGACTATCCCCTCCACTGACTTTCCCCATACGGAGATTCATGAGAGCATACACCTCCTCTGGACCCACATGGAATTCATTTACACCATCAGACAGTGAAATTCCAGCTGTGGACAGCGACCAAACATATGTTGTCATGATGAAGTGAAGCAACCCTCATCCAGGAATAAAAACATTACATGTGCTTTTGTGTTTTGCTTCGAGTTGCATTGTAGTAGAATGAACAGGTGCACGTGTGTTGCAGGTTTGAACTAGACTGCAGTGATGTAGCACCTGTAGCTAAAGGCTTTTGGTTTTGGTTGTGGTGACAGAGTAGCAGAACTTGACGGCAGGAAACTAAGCAAAGCGTTGTTAATGTTGCTGAACAAAGGATTTCTCTCAGTGAACCTGATAACATGTCACTGTACCCTGAGATTTGAAAGCCAGAATCAGGCTGCATGGCATAAACGATAAAGCCATAAAACTACGAAACATGTTTGAATCTCAGCCCTCCAAGAAAAAGAGCAGACTTTCTGTTGGTTTCTCTAATTTATTTTCTTCCAGGTTTTACCTCAAACTGTTAAAGCTAGTTGTCTGCTGTAAATTTGGCATGAAGTTGTCCAATTCCAGAAACAACAACTGGTGCTCAGCGTGAGCGGCAACTGCCAAAATTAGGGAATGTATTGCAGCCAGATTCTTTAAGCACCGAGAGAAAGCAGAGTCCTACTACTGTAGTTGTTCTCGGCCGAAATCTGTTTAACCAATCCCAACAGTTTAGTAATGTCCAGTAAAGTGCAGCATGGGGGTCTTGTCATTTCTCTACCAGCATCTCCACATCTGCTTTACACATCTACATTCATTAAATGCAATTTTCACACCTTTAAAATCTGTCCGGTTCGTGCAACACTGTGGTGCTGGGTCAATATGCAGCACGTTTTAAAGCAAACTCCATTTTTGAGCGGTGAAATGACCAGGAAAAGCTGATTCCATTCATTCTTTGTGTGACGGTAGCACAATTAGGGAACCATCGCTGAGCCTGATGTGTTCGATATGCAGCAAACAGTCTAGGACAATGAAGTACTTTATACTTTTGGCACAGAGTTTACGCTCACATCCACAAATCCACAGGCTCACCCTCTGAAATGTCTAATAAATAAATGCAGTATGACACAAAAACCGTCTGAATATCAGAAATATTTGCTGCCTCACAAAATGTACCCAAAGTAAGCAAAAGGTTACCAGTGAGTGTCGACGCCTTTGGGTGAATTCCTGTTAGTCCTCTCATTAAAAGCCAGAGATCAATAGGGTTCAGTCTTCTGTTGACAGAACGTGAAGTTGCAGAGAAGTGCACATGTTTCTGAATGAAAGTCTGCCCTTCTGTCTCCTCTGGTTCTGTCCTTCTGCCTCTCCTCCACCCCCACTCGCTCACTCTGGACTTTTACTGGCCTACAGCCACTTTCAATTACCATGGGTGGAAAGCGAAGCAGATAAGGGGAGCACGGAGTGGAGAAGCAGACAGCCCATCTCTGACCGTCCGAAAGGAAAATAATGGTAATGAGCACAGGTCGGTTCCAAGTGCAGAGCGTCTGAATTGTAAGTGGGTTTCTAAAGGCATAACCACAGAACATGTTGAGATTCTGGATGCGAGAGTTCAATCCAGCCTCTAACGGTGCCGGACACTAATGCACACACAGTAGCCTGCACTTTACATTGTAATTTCAGAAGGACCTCAAATACCCATTTGACTACTGACTCGCCCAACTTCCTGCTCCACGTCCCAACTGGACAGCAGATTATGTTCCAGGAGCCTGCAACAAACAAGGTGTGAAAAGCTACTGCAGTGCCTGGTGAGGTCGAACAGCTGGAAGTCATTAAAAAGTGCATCTGCTGCGTGTAAAGCAGGCAGAGCTCAGTTTAATCCACTCTAACTAGTTTTACCATGTTTGTATCCACTGGCGGCAGCTCAGCGATTTCAGGTGCCGCTAAAGGCTCCGAGCAGAATGATGTGAAACTGGGCAGAATGAAAAGAAAGATTAAAGAGTAGCATGATTTGGCTAAACACAGTGGATACGTAGAACAACGCCAGACATTCAGTCAGTGTGTTGTATTTACAATTTGATTGTGTTTAAGTATGTAAATACTGTCAAGTTGAAACATTAACATGCTCTTTATGTAAACAGTTTATATAACAACGCTTTAATGGTAAAACTAAATGTCAGTTTGTTACTAATGCTTTGTGATTTTACTTTTGCAGGACATTTACTTGCAGGTTATCTCTGACAATCTGCATAGTTCTTTTACCACTAACTACATGATTCAAGACATGCACAGGCTAAAGCAACACAATCAGTGTTGTTATGAAGGATACATGCCGTGCTAAGAATCAGAAGGCTTTTCCACCGAGGGCCTGGCCCTCAGCACACTCTGCTGGACCCAACAGGCAAATAACTGAGCTGGTGTTTGGAGCCTGACAGGAGCCAACCTGCTGATTAGACCACAATTTCTCTGGTTTATTATTAATTAAATTAAACTGGGGAAGTGTAATATGTGATGTAATATATTATTTTACTTCTATCATTCATTAAGTTCACATTAATGATGTAATTGCATTTGTATAGAGTTTGAGCAAAAGGAAAGAAATGAAATAAATAACTGTTTAGTGGGCTCAAACCCTAGCAGGACATCATTTCCATTTAGCTGACACACATGGTTATGGCACGTTGCCAACAGTACAGTCAATGAAATTAGTGTTGGACCTAACAGCATGTGGACTCTGCTCACTTTGCACTGTAAAACGTTTTGCTTATTACTTACATCAACGGACGTTTACAGTGTTTGGCAGTCGTTCTGAAACTTTTTCAATAAGCGCCTGAGGAACATAGAGCCTCTCTGTGTAATAACGTGTGACTCTGTGCCATCACTTTGAAGCCCAGCTGTACTAGGTCGTTTTAATCAGCTCATTTGAATTAAGCCTTATTTATCATGATCACCGCAGACATAACTAGTGAGCATGTCTGAAGCAATTGGTTGATCCCAGAAAGGAACTTCAGAAGATAATTGTGAATTGCTAATAGTTTCCATGACAGAGGATCGTTGAGTGGAAGAAAGCAGAGCAGCGTGGTACACATGATGCTGCAGGCGCAGAGGAGGTGGCGGATGATGGTCCACAGTCGATGAGCTTCTCAGAGGAAATAAATAAGAGCCAGGAAATACGCAGGGAAGAATCACATGCTGAGCTCGTAGTGTGTTTCCACTTTTAGAAGTGTCTCTCCATTTGATTTGAACTGTGGAAAACAATCACAACTTCTCTCGACTTATTAAGTAATTCCCGGGCTGCAGGACTGCTCGGGCCTTTCCCAGCCCACGCTGGCCTGGATACGGCAAATTAGACAGCTAATACAAAGAGACAGGAGCAGCACCTCATACGCTTGAGCAATTTAGAGTCTCCATTCCACTTGGACAGCAGTTTTTAGGGTTGTTTTTTTTTTTGCTGGAACATCCGCCCAGGCCAGGAGTGGAACCAGCTCCGTCTGCTGTGAAACAACACTGTTACAACATATTTACTGAGTCACCATGTGGAAAACGTTGCTGTTTGTGTCAGTGTTTGCTCTCATCACTACAACAGCTTCTAAACACACAATAAAGCACATGTTGTGGGCCATTAAGGTTTGTGACAGCTAAACACATGTATCATCAGATCATTCACTCGTGATCTTACTGTATGTGTGACGGGGAGGAGGCGTGATGGCGCTTCGCTGGTGACTTGGTCGAAACTGAGGGCACACGTATCGCGATGGCTACCACAGGATTATTAAGCGACAGGCCATCCCGTCTGATTTGCATTTAGTGGGCCATCATTTGTTTTCCAGCAAGACAATGACCCTAAACACACCTCTAGGTTATGTAAGAGCTATTTGTCTAAGGAGAATGATGGAGGGCTGCATCAGATGGTTGGGCCTACGTCATCCACTGATTTTGGGGACGAGTTGAGCAAAATAGTGAAGGAAAAGCAGCTTCAACACTTCTGGGAACTCCTTCAAGACTGATGGGCAACCATTCCAGGTGACCGGAGAGAAGAGAAGAGTGTGCAGAACGGACACGAACAGCTCAAAACATGCGAAGCATATTCTGAAAGAAAGAAGGAACGTCCACAGCAGGAAAAGGAGCATCCAAACATTTGACTCGATTATACTTTGGGCCCTCACTGTAAAAACTGAAAGACGCTGGGTCCACATTGAGTTGAATGCTCACTAGCTCTGTACTACCTGTGGCAGAAACTTCGTTTTAAGAAGAATTCATAGCCTCCATTAAACATTACGGCTGCATGATTTTCATCACGATAAACGATAGTTGTCATTATGAAGCTAAACCAGACAGGCTAAATAGTCTGCAAATGCCATCAGTACCATTTTGGGATTTTTATTATAAAGAACAGGTGTTTAAAGACAAAGTCAAGCCAGACTTATGAATTCAGTTTAAATAAAATTATCATATGATGGTGGGCTTTTTATACACATATATTTTGTAATTGCTTTGATACACATGCGTTACTGTTGATAACCTTTGTTCCCAGAACTTCAGTCCAGGTTTCATTTGCATATTTACATAAAAATCACACATCGTTTTGAACAAAAGCATATGAACAAAAAACAAACAGTTTCTTCCTTTACGTTCAAAATTTGATTCACCGTCCCCAGAGCCTCTTTCTTTCTTTTTAAGGGCGATTCCTCAACCTCAACCTCCTTGTTGCTGGTGGAGGAGTTGCAGTGGTGGAGTTGAGCTGAGCACACCCAGAGGTGACACAAACGCCTGGAGGTCCCCTGAGACCCGGGTGGCCCCTGAGTCCAGGGCGGCCAACGTGTCCCCGCTCACCCTGCTTCCCTGGCTGCCCGTTGAAGGCTCTGCCAGGACGTCCACGCTGACCTGTGATTGAGTCAGACATGCTGTTTAGTCTTCAGACTTCCCCGTCTGCCCACTTAGCTGACTAAGACTACATTTTGACACTTCCCAAGAACGTAGCCCTTACAGGGAAAAATATTTCAGCAACAATGAATTTGCAGAGATAGATCTTTGTCTTTTTTGGCAAATAACCACCTCCTCCCTTTTATCCTGCATGTTCTGGGAAACGCAAACTCAGCTGGACTCACTTTGCAAAACATTAAACAGGCCTACAAGTCAATCATCAAACAATATTCAGCTGTTTTACCGTTTGGTCCCTGGTCTCCCATGTAGCCAGACAAGCCATAACCCTTGGCTCCTTTGTCACCTTGCTCTCCTCTGTCACCTTGGAGCCAGGCACACACACACATATACATACATTAGTGTCCTATGACAGCAGATGTATATTTTTAAAACACATTGCATTATTTCATTTCATTGGCTTCGTCAAGGAAAAGTAGCAGGCCAGTAATCATAACTTACATGCTCATGCGGTCTACCTGCAGGTTTGTGTACAGCATTTGATTGTGATGAAGTCTCAGACAGAGTGAAGCTCAAATATATATTCATGCTTTTACTTTATATTCTGTAGTTTCTTTGGTGACTGAGATGTTATATGCGTATAAAATACTAAGCATTAGCATATAACGTAAAAAAATTAGGTCTGTTTAAAATGTCTTCATAATATTTGCATAGTAAATGAATTTAATGAATATTGCTAAAAATGTTTGTACTTCTATTTAAAGTGTTACATTAATAATGCACACTTTACAAGGGGTGAATATGTTAATATATGTTTTGTTTTATGTTTATTCCTTGTGGTCATACATCTACTGCAAGTAGCTAAAACAATAATATAAAGTATATTAAAGTTAAGGACATGGATCCTTCTCCCAAAACTGCAGTTTCCCAGTCATGGTGTTAAACCATTTTCACTTAAACTTTCTGTCAGGCTTGTTTTTCACACCTCTTTCTCCTTTTCGGCCTGGTTCTCCAGCTTCTCCGTAAAATCCCTGTGGTCCCACTTCTCCGTCAGCACCGTCATTACCGGGGTCACCCTGACAACATCATCAGTTGGAAAATACACCATCAATCATTTTTGTATTCACTTCAAATTTACAGTGTTGTTGACGTCATGATTTAAGCTTCCATTCACCACTGACCCATGCTGTGAAAAGATTTATTTGCCCGATCACAACTGTGAATACTGTGTTGGGGAAACATTGTAAAGTACTGGTACTCCACCGTTCTTAGTTTGGCATTGAACGCCACAACATGAGATTTACTGGTCATAGTTGAATAAAGGGGAATATTTAAAAGAGTCAAGGCTTTGAGATTATTTATCAGCCTTAGAATCGTGATTAAAGAAGCTGTGGAGCGTGAATTGATTCTACTCCGTATAATAATAATGTGGAAAAGACTTTTCAATCCAAGGACAGCGCTGATAGTCTCCAAAATCTATTCAGCACAGACCAAGTGTCTAGTCTGTGATTCCTTATTTGTCCTCACGGAGACGTGGAAAATTGTAATGTTTTCATTCCAAGCTTTTCTGCCAAATTCTTCCGCTCTCTGAGCGAAGTCCAGACCTTTGCAAGCAACATGTTTGCATTTTACGCAGCCAGGCAAACCACAAACAATGTATGGACAATGTGTGCAGTGAAAGCTTAAGAGACCGAAGGTGAAGCGAGAGAGAAGCACACATTTTAGGTTAAAAATTAACTCCCTGGAGTAAGTTGATTCAACTTTATTAGTCAAACTGTAAAAACTCACAGGTGGTCCGGGGGGTCCTTTCTGCCCAGGCGGACCAGGGGCACCCATGGGCACGTCCCCATAGAGAGGACACACTGCAGCACACGTCCTCTTCACTGAGTTGGCAAAGCCTGACATCTGCTCGAGGACCACTTTCTGACAGACCTCGATCACGTGTTGAGCAGAGAGGGTCGGGCCCTGTGTAACAAAAGATGTCACGCACCACATGCAACACTGGAATCAGTGGACGGGACCCAAGTGTGCAACATGTAATATGGAATATTGCAGGACAGGGAATGTTGCCGTCACCGCTGCCTCTCTGAGGAAATGCAATGAATAAATGAAAGTCACAGTTTTTCCTGCCTGTCATTATGTATTTATAGACAGACTAAATGAAACCCTTGCTGTGAGTCACTGCTAACTACAGACTAATGAGAAACCCCTTAAATGCCTTCTTGACACTAAAATCGTTACTGAACTTGTGTGTACTGTACCAATGTGCCAACAACTAGTGCAACTGATTGCTCGTCAGTTGTCGTGGTGACTGAAGAGCAGCGTCGACATCGTTACATGAAGTACTGCTCCAGCCTCTACCACTGGGATGTGTGTAGTATCAGCCAAAATATTCAGAGACTTGTGTTGTACTTACCGGTGGACCTGGGGGCCCCTGAAAACCATCTGGTCCTCCTTCACCCCGAACCCCTTTAACTCCGGTAGGTCCAGAACGTCCATCTGGACCGGCTGGGCCACGTTTCCCCCGTCCTCCCAGAGGCCCCTGCTCCCCCCTGTCCCCAACCTACAACGCAGATTCAGGACTCAGGCAGCGCGTCCAAATATTATAAGAATCAGTGCTGAACACAGTCTTCTCAAAAGCAGTGGTAAACAGAAATGCATTGCATGTCATGAATGGGAACAGACCACTGTTTTACATCAGTTAGATAGACTATATAGTGATAAACGACTAAAACAAGCAAATGCAGAACACAAGCATCAAATACTGTTCTCTTGCTTTTAAAACAAATCTCGAGAATTGCGCAAGACTAACTTTGGTGCAGTTGTGGGCGTTTTTGCCCTTATCGCATCTACAGATGCTTAAAATATGTCAGGAATGTGATATTAGATTTTTCAGGCTGCTCTGACACAGACTGTAGCATTGTCTGGGATAATGAGGCTGGAACCTTGGTATGGACACGAACCTGCACACAGGTTCGTTCTATGACCAACTTGTCACAGTAAACACAGGAGGTTTAAAAGAACAAATGTTAAAAATACGATTTTATGTTTTTTTATTTGTTTATTTCTGTCCACTTCCTGTTCCTTCAGACAGGCTTTGCATACATCATAGTAATTATTACTGTGAAGAATCTCTTTCCTTTATAGTAATAATAATCTGAGCTCACCTTTCCTTTTGGGCCCTTAATTCCTTTATCTCCCTTTAAAAAAACAAGAAAACCCACAAATTTGGTTTGAGAAAAATACATGAATAGAACAAAATCATGTGCAAAGAATGTTTAATAATAGCTTTTATTTATGCAGTACCTGTGCACCTTTGACTCCTTGTATGCCAGGGATTCCTGTATCGCCCTGCCAAATAAATACAAAAATAATAAAAAGTGTTGAGAATCTTGCAAATACTCGATACTGGAATTAGTTGTAGTTTTGTGTTCCAACAGATTGTTTTTATTAGATTGCTTTGCTTCAGCAGTTGAACATTTTTCTGTAGGAATATCTCTATTACAAGCAGCTGAACTGAACTACAGTACAGAATCATTTACTCTGCTTCATGTTGGATTATTATAGAAAAGCAATGTTATTTGTTAGCAAAACTCAATGACTGGCTGGTACCAGTACATTTAAGGCTGACTAGAATCTAATTTGACCTTAATTTGCTACCTGAAAATATATATAATAGTAACATGGTTTGTAAAGGAAACACATCTGCAAGCACCAAGTGCTGTGTGGCTCAATAAGCCAGTAAATAATCATTGAAAAACTGTAGTAATTGTGGCATTAAATGGTAATTTTGCCTTCATTTTGAATGTCTAACTGGTGATGGATGAGGATATATTACCTTAGGCCCTGGTTTTCCAGGCACACCCACGTGTCCCTATGAAGACATGTCGCAGTTTAATGGCTTAAAGAAAAGTCAACTGTTTAGAAGAGTTCAGAAAATCCTCGCGCTGCGCTTACAGTGGGTCCTGGCGGGCCGATAAATCCGGGTCTGCCAGGTTTTCCTGCACTGCCTTTATAACCTCTTGGTCCCTTGGGGATAAAACATGAATGAAAAAAAGGACAAGAACTGCTTTCTTCCTTGTTGCTTTCTACTAAGATGGCAAACTATCTCTCTAAATATATTTCCTAAATATACAGTGTATGAAATGAAGCGACTCACAGTTCGGCCTTGGGGGCCCATTTCTCCTGCTGGCCCCAGAATGCCTTTCTCCCCCTGTTAAGCAAATGGCAACAGCTTCATCCAAAGCCAGAAACAACTATGTTTATTATTATTCACAGACCTAGATCAGACGCCTACCTTTGATCCACTTCGCCCAAGTTTTCCAGTAAGACCTTGTGGTCCTTGATATGCCTGCGACACGACAAGACAGTGACATGTCGCGATAAATGACGTCTGCAATTGAAACCTGGAAACCTGATTATCAGCAGAACATAATACTGCACCTCTACTCCTGGATCACCATCTCTACCAGGTAACCCCGGATCTCCAACAATACCCTGGGGAGATTCTCCCATTATTAGAACACACAAAAACAAAGAGAAGCAAGATGAGCATTCTGCTGATGCTGGGGTCGGCCAGCTCTAAGTACCTTTGGTCCTATGGTGCCAGTTCTGCCCCCAGGTCCTTGGGTCCCCTAGTTTTCACAAATTCAGAAAAGAAACTTAAGATGCTGCATGAGTTGATATAATTTTGGTGTATTTTGATACATACAGGTTTCCCCTTCTCTCCAGGAGTCCCCCTCTCTCCAGGATCTCCTACAATGCCCTGTCAAGTCAACAGAAGGATGGAGGTAAACATTTTTCAGCACATTTGATTCAGCCTCTGTCTTCATCCTTTACAGTAGAGAGTTACTGTCCTGCATTTTCCTTTAGTGACTCATCAGCTTGTGTTCATACAGTCAGATAACTCCAAAATCCAGCCACAGGAACTAACATGTTTATGGATACAGACCCCAGGCCAAAAACATCGCTCTCATCCAACGTTTCACCATTGATTTACAGGCTCAGCGCCGGCACATGTGGGGATTTAGATGGTGTGTATCAGTGTGTTAAGTATTTCATACAGTATATAGATTATAGAGAGAATCCCACAAGAACACACCTGTTTTCCTCGTGGCCCAGCCCGCCCAGCTGCACCAGTGGCCCCCTGTTCACCCTGACAACAAATGATTGATGGAATTAAAGCACAGTTTCACAACAAAAAGAAGATGGGATAAGAACAGAGGCAATGCGAATACCTTAACTCCTAGAAATCCGGGAATCCCTTCATATCCTCGCTTGCCGTTAGCGCCCTTTGAGGAGGCCAAGCTGTTAGTATTGAGGTAATTACATGATCACAGGCAGCAAGGATTAGAGCTGTGTCTGAACGTTAACTTACAACTTCTCCTGGTTTCCCCGTCTCTCCGATGTCGCCAGGTTGTCCACGGACTCCCTTTAATCATAAAATGTTGGCTTTCTAGTAGCACAGCTTTAAAAACACCTTGCACAGAAATCGAATGAAAAGGTTGCTACTTAATTAACACATCCAATTAAAACCAGTTTACCTTGAAGCCTGCTGCCCCTTTTAATCCTTTTAGCCCCTTAGGACCTCTGTCGCCCTGCAAACAGACACATCATTAGCACAGATCAGCAAAATTACACAGGACAGAAAATGACTTTATACATGAGGCAGAAATTACCACTTGACCCCAGAGTCCTCTCCTTCCTTTTTGGCCTTTGACTCCTTTCTCGCCCTGAGGAGCGTGTGAGAGGTTTCATTAAGCGCATTTTGAGAAGCAGCCAAACTAAAGCGACACAGTCGGAGCAGATAAGACCTGATCTCACCTTTAGGCCTGATTCTCCAACGTTGCCATAGTCTCCTGTGTCGCCCCTGATGCCCTGCAAGACAAGTTGGACTTGCTCTCAAAAAAGACTCACTGCACTGAAGCTTTTTTTTGTGCATCAATCATCTTGAGAAACAGAGCATAAAATGTGAATGTTAGCAAATGTTTCCACTCAGTGAAAGCCACTAATAACTTCGGGGTTTTAAACTTCTGAGGCCTTACAAAGAGAATCTCCTTAGGCGTGACAACATTTGATCCTTAGTCAGACAGTAAATAATTTTTTTGCTGCAAAGGCAAAACACACATGAGATGATGAGAAAGGGAACATGGGTTTATTTTGTTTAATGCTGGAAATGCACACTTGCTTTTTGTCCAGCTGCAGTTCATGCCTGTAAATATGAAAGCTGGAGTCAGGACACGGTTAGCTTAGCTTAGCACAAACAGGGAAGAGCAGGCCTGTTTCTGTCCAAAGGTAATAAACTGTACCTACAGTATCGCTATTACTCATCAATGTCACATTATGAGCTGCTGGTTAACATGTCTTTCAGGTGTTTCCTCTTCATTTAATGATCTTTAATGATCATTAACTCCAAGAAATCAACTCGGTAAATATTATGAAATAGACCATAATTATGTTTATGCGAATTGGATCCGCATTTAAGGGACACTCAGATTAGCAGAAATACATTTTAGCCAGAGTTCAGGAGCCATTAGTCATGAAAACTACAAACTGTACCAGTATTGTTTGCACAGATGCTGACTTCCTCAGTAGCAAAGGGAAAGGTGTTTGGCTCTAACTCACTGAGTCAACAAACAGTTTAAATGTGACTGTGATGCATTTGTGTTGTCAGTTTATTTAACCATCTCACCTAACGCTGATTTTAAGCAGACTCAGCTGTGCAGAGCTTGCCCCAGAGATGGCCGACGGTACGGTGAGAGTCATGACCGTGAACTTTACGACGCCTTTACGAGGGCGGTATAGCGAAAGACCACCCACCGCATGAGAAGGACAGTTCATACATCTCTGCCAGGAAATGCCCTCCTTGAATGCCAGCAGGGGAGGAGACAAACACGCTGGGGATCTGTGATTCACAAGCTGGCAAAAGGTCAAAGCCCCAGCACAGTTGCACAAGACAGATGTTTGCTCCCAGATGAGGTACAGCTGCATTTCAGGAAACTACGGTGTAGCACGGACATGCTCCCAGTGTCCATCGGTCCACGGGCGTGTGCGTGTTTGTGTGGGCAGCACGGGGGATTTTCCTCAGTGTTAAATGCCAGCACAAACATATGGCCTCTAAACACATGTTCCCTGGACTGAGAACGGTTTCAAAGCTCCAGCGTACTGTAGCGCTGCCCGCTAAGCATCAAGGAGGTTAACAAGTCATAAATTTAAAGTGGAAATAATCACGTCTGCAGCTCCGTGAAGGATGCAAACGTGGGTATGTTTATTTATTCACTGATCCATGTTTAATTGGCTTCAGCAGCACAATATTTAACTCATTATCATTCTCCCAAACCTGGCGTCTTCCTGTGGTGAATTAATTAGCCCTATTCACAAAAATAAAAGCCTTGAAGGAACCCAGCATCTGACAAATTTCACACAACAGTTAAGCAGGCTAATGCAGTCATTACCAGACACATGGAGGCCATGGTTATTGCTCAACAGCCTGGTTTTCCTGTGTGTGGGATTCATTACGCTTGGCTCAGTTTCGTCCAAATGGAAACACAAAACTATTACAAATCTTGTGATCTCTTGCCAATTTGAATTTAATTCTGTCTTAAACTGAGGATTCCTGTGTTTTAAGACACAAATGGATCTTTCAGAACCACCATAACAAGTTTATTGTCACGTCTGTAGTGTTGCGTGCTTATCTTGGATTCTTCCTCAATCTTTTGTAAAGTGGATAAGTTTTCAAACTATGAAAGGAGCCCCTGTGTTTACTATCGCTAAGTGCTTCTGCTTCCAGATCTGTTTCCATTCTGTAGCGTCTCAGTTGTACTTCTGTTGCCATTTTCCACAGCTTCACTGCTGTCTCACAAATGAAAGTTTTACAATGTTATAATCCAGCTTAACTCTTTATCTTCCGATAAGATTGCGGGGAAGTTAAGAATACACAGAGCCGACCAGAGTAATTTAGTCCTGTCTATACGCACAACTCATATTGTTCAGCTATTTACCCAGTGTCCTTGTCTCCCTGGTTCTCCGGGTTCCCCTAGAAGACCTCTGTGACCCTGCAGATGGTTAAAAAGAAAGATGTCAGCCCAGAATCCGCTTTACTTGTCAGTGTGTTTTGCCAACTTTCAGGGCGTAGCTTTGTTCACCTTTGGCCCTGGAGGTCCCTGAATGCCAGGTTGTCCATGAATACATTTGCAAGAAGCTCCTCCAGCTGTTAGGCCGATCTCTGCATAGCCTCCGCACTGAGAAACAGGGGAAGGCTTTCGAAACACAAACATTTCTAACATAAGTGCAACAATGCAACATTACAGCTCGATGACTCACGACACTGGAGAGCTCACAGCAGCCTTCTGAATAAGGCTGCTCTGGGTCACAGGACACCTTCATCTGCTGGAGGTCCACCTACAAAAGGGCAGGATATACCAAATCTATATCGAAGGCTATGGAATATTATGGCATTTTGTCGTATGAAAATATGCAAGCTATTAACATACAGACGCAGAGCGATCTCCTGCAGCCCGCTTCACGATGGAGGTGTACCCTGCGCGGATGACTGGCCTCGGCTCATCAATGGTCTCCACACTGACCTGCTGACAGTCTATCAGCAGCTTCACCTGGCTTCCCTTCACACTCAGCGCCAACTTGTGCCACTCTCCATCAAACAGCTTTTCAACACCATGAAAAGTCCTCAGCATGTGGCTCCCACTAGGGCTGGTGTAGAAGAAGTCCAAGGAGCGCGTGTCGCCCTGGAAACGCAGGCCAACCTGCTCTCGCCCTTCGGGGTCGCTGACCTGCCACAGGTTCCAGGACTTCTTCACGGTGTCTTTGGTCACTTTAAATGTCGCAATGACAGAGTAGTCAGAGGGAAGCCCATCTGGGTACACATCACTGGGAGAGAGAGAGGTTTACAGAGCTGGATGACACCAAACGCAGTAGTTTCTTCACAAAACAACAATTAGGTTTTGTGGAAACATGAGGGTTTTATTTTAGAAAACCATGAATAAGTAAAAACAGACGCTTCAATTTCATGCTAAAACTCATTTTGAGCCTGTTTTCTTCAGCAACAGTTTCAATACACACATTTGTTTCAACTTTGTGTAAAAATGCAATGCACTTCACTGTTAATGTAGGAAAAGCACTAAACTGAAGAGTAAACACCGCAGTTGTTGTGAGGAGGAATAATAAGGCAGACTAACCCAAAGCCACGCAGCCATACAAAGGCCATGGAAATCATGTTTTTCCTGACCAGGAAACCAGGTGCTTTTAAACCTGGCGTTGTTCTAAGAGTAGCTTTAAACCTGCATTTAAACACTGAAAGGCTGCATCTGTCTGCATCACATATTGTGCTGTGGTGATAGTGATGTCACTGTTTACTCTGCGTTACTACAGCCAGGCTCCTGTACCTCATGGTCCTCTTTAGATGGATAGAGGGGTTGATGCGGAAGGCCACGGCCTCAGGCTGGGAGCCGTCCACCCTCCTCACTCCTGTCGACTCAGGCACGCGAAACTCCTCCAGGAGATCAAAACCTTGCTCCACAAACACAGAACTTAGTTTGCTCATGATTCAGCAACAACTGTGCTGGACTTCTGCTAAACATGTCAGCCACTTGGTTTCTAAATCGGTGTATTACTCATCAGTTATACATATCGTCTGAGGTACAATGAGGCCATTTATCAAACTGGTGACTATGTGACTATTCAGTATTCAGCAGCATGACACTATAGCAAGTGTCCACATAGACGACTGTATAATAGAGGATTTACTAAAATCAATCAGTTGTTGGAAACAATGACATCTGCTGGTCACGGTCTAATCGTACAGTTAGCCAACAAAAACTAGTCATGGCAGAATATCATGGTACATATAGATAATAGCTTAATCATTTACAAAGGAAACACCTTGCTGAGATTAGACATCTTGGATCCTTATTTCTACTATACTATATCGTTTTCATCTCATGCAGTCATCAGAGAAATATGAAAAAACGTACTTGGCATGTTTTGACACCGGGTCATACCGAAAGTGAGTAAAACTGCTGCAAACGCCAGCATATCTTTGTACAGCGGCATGTTCAAATGTTTGATGTCCAGAGCTACGAGTGCCTGCAACAGGTCAATGAAGAAATCAGTGATGAGGTTACAGTAAAACAACTTGTCACCAAAACTGTAATAGTAAACGATTTATTCATGCATTGGGGATTTTGAATAAAATGTTTCTAAAAAGGTTTTATCGTCCTATATTTTTACAAGAACAACAAAATGTTATCCACTTAAATGCATTATCTATTTAATTATTCCCAGTTTGTTTTTAAATTACTGGTGCCAAACCAAACCACACATTAGATCACATACATAGTGAATGTTATTAAATTGTAAAGTCATATTTCCTCAGCTGCCTGAACCTTGTTTTCCAATCTGATGTATTTTACAAATAAAGATTAGTAAGAATATTGAATTTACTTACATATTATTGAGTCCCAGGGCTCCTGCAGATGGATCTTTTCCAGCTCCTGTTGCGAGGATATATCCCGCTTTAAGGTGCCATCCCTGGGCCCGTGTTTGAGCCGAACAGAAAAACCATTCAAACTAGAAGCTCTGGGTCTCCCACGAGCATGACCCCTGAGCTCCACTCCACCTTTGGTCCCCAGAGGATCTGTCTCTTCTCATAGGTCAGTTCTACCTACAGGTAATGCAGCTCACTGTCAGGAGTCGTCATATCAAGAATGCGTAGGTGAACAGCACCTTTTCAGATTAACGCTACCGAAATAAGAAAACTATAGCTGATAAAGAAAAAATATATAAAAGATATAAATAGTCATGTCCAGAATATCTCTCAATATCTCGTCTTTTTACTCATCCACAGATCAGTGGATTAGATTAATCGGGACAAATTGGGAAACTTACCTTAAAATTCATTTGAAACTGTTTAAGAAATGTTGATTCAAGACAGTATTTCACCATGAGCAGAGCCTCACTAAGGGAAAGATGTAGTATGTCACAGGTAAACACCAGCTACTCTGCAAACATTCCAGCTGGAGCAGAGCTTCAGTCAAAGCTGCCGCACTGCATCGAACTGCAAGGCTACAGTATGGGGAAAAGGCCACATACTGTATAAACACGGATTAATATAGGACGTTTTAACCGAGTGCTCTGACTTGTCTGCGAATGAAACGCGACCTGAGACCTGCTATTATTTGCTGATTAGCAGGACACAAAGCACAGTGCAGCTACAGTAATGGGATGTCATTAGGTTTAGGTTTGTGCAGTTGTAAACGAGTGTGAAGTTAAAACGTGGATCTGATGGTGGTGCAGTATTACCGCTGTGTTTGTTCCATCAAAAGAGATTTTTTGATCTATCTGTGACTAGACAATCACTACCAATATTCCTGCTGGAGAGACAAGGTAAACCTGCAGATCCTGATCCTGAGGAGCAAAGCACAGACTCATCTAGGGTCCAGACACGTCTCCAGTGGATTTCTGAGAGCAGGTTTATTACAAAGAAATGTTACAGTGACAATTTCAGCTCTAACGAAATTAACCAGACATTGACATGGATGCACAAGAGAATGTCTACACGAAGTGGCACCTTTTCAAGGTCAATGCACACACTGCAGCGGGCGGTCGAACCAAACAGGGACTGTTGCTGCCGACAAACAAACGAGACTCGAAAGCGTCATGAGTATAACATTTCTGCTACTTGTCTTAAATAGTGTGTTTCAAAGGTTTCTGCAGTGCTTCATGGGGTTTGTAGTATATTGCATTGCCCTTTAAATGCTTGTTGGCAGTATCTTAAAGCACTTAAATAAATAATTGCAGTGTCTCACATGGTCTTCCATCTACGCCAAACATCAGTATACGTAAATTACAGTACATTCAGTAACTCTCAGAGCTCTACGCTGCATGTCGCCCTTCATTAATGAGTAGAAATGTTAGTTAACCATACAACAGTCATTCCCAGGTGTTCTAGTGTCCATCAAACCTCTACAGGTTTTGCATCAATAAAATAAAATACAATGAAAACAATTTGACATTTTCACAAAAAATAAAATACATTAAAAACAAGTACACAAGGCCATTGACATTCCATTCGCACATAATATTAAACCATATTGCCTCAAAAGAATATTTTACATCATTGCAACAATTTAAATAACACTCAATGCGTTTGCAGTCTTTTAAGTTAGATATATCCAGTGTCCGTTCGGGTGCAACTAGCTCCTGGGTTGGTTGTCCTCAAGGCCACTGACTATCGTTTGGATCCCTTGGCCAGTTTGCTCGTAGGAGTGCTTTTTCGCTGAGGAGTGGGAATCTTTGAGGGTTTCCCACCGAGCTGGCGGGACGCAGAGCGCGGCGTCGCTCGGGCTGAGTCGCCAACTGTCTCGGACGCGTCTGAGCACACAGACTGAATGTCCGAGATGTCAAAGTCGGACGCGTCACTTCCTCTGCGACTGCTTCCTCTGCTTCCGGCTTTACTGCCAGGTCGGCTGGAGTTTTTCCTTGAGTCTAGAGAGTTAAAGCAAAAGACACTGTATTACCACCATCTTGCCTCATTGAATCTAAGTGTTAGTTGCTCATTACTCACCACCTATTGTCTGTGTTCGAGCTTTCAGTACAGCCGCACTGATCAACGTTCCCTCTTCACTAGACTGAAATCCTTTGCCCGACAAGTAACCAGGAAGGCGTAATTTGCTGCCTTGAACTGGTGTATTCTGCAAAATAATAACAAACAATACTCAGTTCAGAAAACTTCACACAGCAAGATGCAAAAAGTTACCATATAGAAAACACGAACATGACAAATATGAGTTAGTTTTAGACTTTAACAATATAATCGTCTGCACTTATCAATAACACATGCATTGGTTACATATAAGAAACATGCATCATATACACGTACAGTGGTTCACAGTATGACAATGAAATGAATAAATAATTCTTTAGACAAATACATTTTCTGACGATTAGTAATCTGTAGGAAAAGCTCATAGACCCAACTGAAATCTGTATTGCATAAAACCATAGAGCAAATCCAACATTTTCCAGACCTGTGCATGGTATGGTGTAAACTAGCAGGTCTGTCCAGTTTGATAAATGTGCAGTGGATTTCAGTTGGGTCATAAATAAAGGTTCCACATCTCTTATGTGACTATACCTCTGAGGATGAACCTTGGCTCCCAAAGGAGTCTGATGATTTAAGAGGAGTGGAGGGTTTGCTGTTTGTAAGCCAGGGCTTATCATAATTGCGGGTTATATGTTGGGTCTGAGGAACAATGGCAAATCAAAAAACATACATGGATTCACAAATCAAAAACTATAGGAAACACTACATGGATGAAAGACAAAAATAAAAAATGACCATATAATGTAAAACAGACCAACAGAGAGAAAATTCACGGTGGTGGAGGAACAGTCAGCGACAACCAGACTGGCTTGTGGCAGAGGGAGCGTCTCACCTTGGGTGTGGAGGTCAGTGCTGGGTTTGCTGGGACTGGACAGCTCTGACTGGATGTGGATCTGTTGGGTGATGCCCCCCTGGATGACGGCCGAGATCTCCGGCCTCTGTAGCGGAAGCTTGCCATCACCTGGGTGGTGCCTTCTGGGAGGATGAACTTCTCCCGCAGCTCCAGGTTGGTCCTGCCTTTAGCTACGAAATGACACCCACATGAGCCATGTCGCATAAATACATGACGAGGATGAGGTGATTATGACGATGTTGACGATATTAACACTTCCTTTTTCATAGGTTCCTAGAAATAGATGAATTTTGGTACCAATGATACAGTAGGTTAACTACACTGAACATATTATAAAGGAAATCCAAACAAGCACACTACGCATTATCTATGCAATGATAATAGAAACCTAGCAGCTGAACAACACCATGGGACAGTGGATAGATTTCAGGAAATGATTAGAAAAACACCGACCAAATATTTGAAGTGAATGAAATAAAGGCTGGGATTTCAATACGTAACAATGACAATGAGAGAGTCATGCAGGGTCATATGGTATCGATACAACACATCCCATTACTGCCGCGTGAAGCAGTAGCGAAATGTGCTGAACCACAAATGTGTCTTATTTGCTTGGGCCACAAATAAATGGTTAAAACATGAACAGTGTGCCCAACACTTACAAACTAAAACAGCTAAACAAACAAACTGTACATAATAAACAAACGCATGCATTTGCAGTCAGTTTAAAAAGAACAAATATGTTTAAACAGGGGACTGAACACTGTTTAAATGTTGTGAAGACGTTGTGTATTGTAATGAGATCTTAATCATTTTGTAATGAGATTTTCCTCAACGCTGATGTTGGACAGGTAACGCACAGGATTGTCTCTAGAAACATTTTTATGCTTTTTAAACGATTGTCAATCAAAAGATTGTCAACCAAACCTGAAATCTGCAAAAGAAGCTCAGCTCGTGATGAGAGAGAAAAGAAAAGTCCTAAAAAGTGTCTCAGCGGACGTGACAGCAGCTGACGTGTCTCACACAAACCACTGCATGCATGAAAACCACTGGAGTGGAGTGAGAGTGGACTGTGAGCTGGTTTATGAGGATCCATTCACTCGCGACGAGCGCTCGCACACTGCAGGACCAACACAAGCAGCACACACGCCGATGTGCAGGCACACATACCACTAGCGGTGGGGTCATGGAGCAAGGAGAGAAAGTGTGAGATTTGCCAACCTATAGGAGACTGCGTAATTGAAGAGTTTGATTCCGAGCGCAACATTTTGCTTCCGTGGTGATGAACTAGAAGAAACCATAGCAAGTTCAGGGACAGGAAGATTCAGCAGGAAGAAAGGAAACTGGTAATTAATTCATAGGAATATAAAAGAAACGAGCACATGAAGGTTTTGTAGTAGTGGTCACAGGTCGCATCGATGCTACATACAGTATGTACAGTAGGTGGCAGATTCAGATGACATCAACCTGTTGCTTTTTGCACAACACTAATCTCAGCTTTCATGACTCACAATTTTTAAACCTGCGGACAGTTTACCAGCTGCTTTCCAGCACTGTCAGTGTAAAAACTAATTTAAAATGAAAGCAAAACATAAATCCAGCGTTCAGTATGAATCAGTACCACAGTTCTACAAACAGTAGTCAGTCACACTAGTCCTTTAGATTTTTGTAAACTGTATATTGTCCCTGAAGCTCTTCAAAGAAAGCACCTGTGTGTGCTTGTGCTGAACCTCTGAACTCACCTCGACAGGGGTCGTTCTTCACCAGGAACTCATCCAGCGCCATCCAACCTCCTCCCACCCGCACCATCACAGTGCTGCGTAAAATCCGTACCAGGCGAAGCTGCTGAGAGTCTCCAAACTGCGGCGGTGGGAAGGAAAACAGAGTGGAGGAGTGTGAAAACACTAACAAATAGAGCTGTGCCACTGAGAGAAACTGTGCAACACTAGAAACCAGACTGTGTTCACGGTCAAACTAATTCCACTCAATTCATTTATTGTCCTTTGTTTGTTTGTTTGTTTTGTAGCCAGCTTCATTTAAGAGTGTTTTAAAAGCTGCAATAATCACACATGCTGTGAAAAATACAACTTCTGATTTCCTTTCCATGTTGCACAGTAGCCGCCACCAGACAAAACCCAACCAGGATTAAAACACAATGTCAACGTTTTCATTTTCATTCTCAAAGACACACAAGTTACAGAAGGATCAATCCAACTGGTTTTCTTCGTTAGGGTGAGATGATATGTGAGGATGTCAACTGATTTTTCTATTCTACTATTTACATATGCAAAATAATTTGATTTTGACTGAAGTGATTGTAATTTTTTCTTTATGTATTTTCATCGTATATGTATTGTTAGATCGTAATGTCTGGCTTCAGTTTGCTTTAGTTACTGCAGGTTGAGCCTGTGGGGGAAAAAAACCATTAACAGAAGGCACGTCATTACACCACCAGGAGGCACTAGTGTATAACAGTTCGCCTTCATTCACCAGCTACAGTGCATGTGTCAAACATTAAGAAAACTGAGCACGTTATGGATATGAAATGAGCTGATGAGGTCATGAAGTCAGCCAGTTGGATATGACCGCGGGCGTTGGCACGAAGACATCAGTGACGGACGACAACCACAGCCGCATGCTTCCGGTCAGAACAACGTCACACAACGATGAAGCGGGCAGACAGCAAACTCCTGCAGTCCGGCACCGTGCGTCACTTATTCTACGACTACGACGCAGATACTCAGGATGCACTGACACTGATGCAGTTGCAGCTAGCTCCAATGACACACCGAGAACAACATGAGGAATGGTTCACATCATTTCTGTCTAATCCACCACAGTGTCACATGACGACATGACCAAACACTGATGACACCTCCACTAAGTGCCTATTATCTTATGATATCTCGTCAACTTGCAAAAATCTTGCACTTATATGATTATCAAAATGATTTAATGCCACTGGTGAGTTTAGTGAGCAAATACAGTAAATGTGAGGATGATCTGAAGGAAAAAGAGGCACAAGAAACATCTTAAGAATAACCATTTACCAGAATACAGCTTTCCAAAACTGCAACGTGCAGGTGGGGGGAAAGATTTTGATTTTCTCTGTTTGCTATTGTCTCATCGCCGATTAGGGAGTCATGTAAGCAGTGAACCAGACCAAACTGTCAAAAGAATTATTTATGGGATACATCAATACAAACTAGATATTAAACGTCCACTAAAGCCCCTACACCCCCTGACTAACACCTCCCATCACTAAACTGAGTCCAGCAGGCTTCACAAAGCATGTGGCATAGGAACCCACATCAGTCATGAATTTTACATTGCAACATGCAGATCATCAAGACGAATTAACGCATTAGGTAAAATGAAAAGAAAGGTTCTTCATTGAAATCAAGCTTGCCCGACTATGAAATTAATAAACAGAGTCGGTTACACAAAGGTGTGTCAGCCAGTGATACTGAAGCGCCGAAGGCAAGCACACAGAGCATTATTCTCCAAACAGCCCAGCAGATGAATAAAGAATATGGGCTGGAATGGTACTGGCATGTTAACATCGCCTTCTCTGAAACTCAAAAGCAGATATAAAAACATTTACTACACTATGTTTCATCTTTCACTAAACTTTAATGCCTTTCAAGTTTCTTTCATTAGTAACTTTAAACGATGTTTAATGTTTTGATTGGCAGTGACCACAAATTGCTGGACTTAGATCACATCCTAGGCCAGTCTTCCCTGTGGATTAAATCACATCAGTACAGATTTGTTGTTTCTACTTCTGAGTTCCAGTCTGTGAACCATCAGCCAGAAATCTGGTCAGAGACAATTAACTGGAAAGCAAACATGGTAAATGAAAAAGAGTGTAAGGCTTGATAAGGCACAGAGGGACAGAAGACATTGATATGTACCTGATTTCCAAGGTAGAACTGAAGAACAATAAAAATAATGGCAGGTTAGAATATTGGCACTCACTTCAGCACATTCAGTACTTACCCACAGCAACATAAACGAATTACAAACATGTAGTATTAAGACATTTTATAATGATGACATCATATTTAGTGTATTTGCTGAAAAAATGGTTTTAAACAAGCCAAACACATCATAATCTACTTACCCGGTATTTGTTGGCACCAATTTGTTCCACTTGGAAACGTTTTGGACATTTGCATTTTGCCACTTGACGTGTAACCTACATACAGAGAGCATGTTATTCAAACACGGTTCACGCGAACGGTCCAAAACCGACACTTCACAGTCACAGTGTGCGTTACCTCATCTTCAATCTTGTCTGCATCTGTCAGTGGTTTGTAAGCGTCCTTGTTGGGATGAAGAGCCGCCACAAACTCATAGTAGTCGATGTAGCCATCGCCGTCTCTGTCGAATATGTCTGCCACAGCGCTCATCTCCAGACGGCTGGTGGGGAATTCTGTTGATGACCCGTCAAGTGTTACAAAATGAACTTATTGTCTTTTCGCTGCCGTTCGGTTGTGAGTTCATTCAGTGCGCACTCACTGGAAGAGAGGATGCCCTCTATGAACTCCTGACGGGTCACCTTTCCGTCTTGGTCTTTGTCGATGCGGCGGAAGAAGTCCATGACGCGAGACTTTTTATGGTTCATCCAGCGCATGTAGCGCTTCCTCCACACGTCAAAGTCAAAGTTGGCAAATTCCTTTAACTACACAAAAAAAGGGTGTTATGAACAACCAGGACAGTCCACATCTGCAATGAAACGATCAGGTTGGTTACAGTATGCAGTACCTCCTCCAGTCTGTCCAAGGCATCGTTTAGTTTCCGCCTCCTGTCCAAAGCCAACAGCCACACATGCTGCCACTTAGTGACCAGCAGGTTGACCCGGGGGTTCTTGGTCTCAATGGGAGCTTGTGTTGCTGACGCGTACATGGTTTGTGTGGGCGAACGTTTTCCTGTAAGTGAAATACAAAGATGTTCGTGGTGCTTTGTTCTCACCCGGTGATCACGAATAGAATCATTCCAGGTGCCGAAGTGTCACCTCAGCCTACAGTGAGTCAACACAAGGCCAGATGGCTCAGGTCATGCACTGCTGGGGATTTGTGGGATACATACTTCCAGCTCTTCCTTTGTCAAGCACAGGGATATGAGACTGGATTTGTGGCTCTGCAGCAGGCTTCCGCTTATGTGTCTTAGTGATTTTGTCAACATCTGGTTGCTTCCTGGTCATTTCCTCCATGAATGCCTGCAGGGAACAGAAACGCATGCGTTCAGTGAGTATCGCACATTTTCTAAATGTCTGCCAAAGAATCTGTCCTCCTACCTGATGTTCTGCTATGAGACGCTTGACCTCCTCGATCTCCTGCGGTAGCGACTCATTGTCCTTGTCGTTTAGGTTGCTCTCGGCCCACTGCAGCCAGGACAGCAGATCCTCCAGCAGTTCCTGAGTCGCTAAAAGCTCTGTCAGAGCAGTAGCCAGTCGCTGCTGGTGCTGCCTGGCCCAAGCCTGCACCTGTAACACATTACATACAAAGCAACAAAAGTTTGGTGCTTGCATAAGGCAGAACAAATGATATTTACTGCATGAAGCATCTATAAGCAAATCTAAACAAACAACAAACTTAGTGATTTGTGCAAAAATGTTGGTAAGTGTCTATGACGGGGCAGAGAAAGGTTTAGGCAGACACGCGGCTGTGAACTGACCTCTTCAAACCGAGCTTTAATGATGGTGTTCCAGTGTTTGATGGTCGTGATAGAGTCTGGATGGCAGATGCTCAGAATTGCCTCCCCCATACTGGCTGCTTTATTCAAAGCCACTCGCTTTTCTTCCAGTTTCCTCATGAACTCCTTAAAAAAGTGCAAAGGGAAAGAGTTTAGATTGGAAAATGGATTAGTATCAATATATAACACAAAATATTAAGCATTGGTCTTTGGTCACCTCCACAATAATATGTTTTTGGCATTAAAAAAAAGTGAGCATTTCTCAGTTCAAGAAAACCGAAACTGTCAAAATACACATGATTAGTATTTTCCGTAACTTGCCTTGTGTTGTTCAATAAGAGCTCGGAGAGCCTCCTCATCATCAGGAAGGCTGCCGTGGAAACGCAGACTCTGCTCTGCCTCAGCCAGCCACTCCAGCAGTATGTGAACAGTGGAGTGAAACTCCTCAGCCTGCAGAGGAAACAGGATTTTGTCAGGCTCAGATTTCCCCCCAGCAACCGCTTGCCTTCTGTGCTCTGCAGCGCCACAGTACCTGGCACAGGGCCTGCTCCAGCCGGGCCTGCTTGGACACAGAGAGGTTGCACACGGTCTCCCAGCGAGTGCTCAGCTCTTGCATTTGGACCTTGACCCAGGAGGAGTCGTCGTGACTGCTCTCGATCAGCTCCCTGGCCGAACGCTTGAGGGCCTGGACACTTACTGTTCTCTTTCCCAACTCCTTTTGGAAAACCTGCAGAGAAGAGTCAATGAAGACTCGTGCTCTTGTTTTAAAGCTGGGTTTCGATGCTGCATCTTAAGTCTGATTGTGTTTTCTACCTTGTGGTTGTCTATCAGATTGAGAACCAGGTCTATGTCTCCATGTACTGGCTGGTCCTCAGCTAGCTGAGGTTCCACTCTGTACAACCAGTCAATGAGAGCCTGCAGAGCGTCCGTAAACTGTCCGGAGAACAACAGAGCTTCCTCCAGCTTGTTTTGTCTGCAAGGAGAACAAATCATTCACTGTGAATAAGTGGTATGGCTGTGTTTTAGCAGCTGGTGGGACAGAATGCAGAGGCAGGTGAGAGAGGATGTGCAGCATGCCTACCTTTCTATGGACTTGCCACAAACTGTGTCCCATTTGTCCCTCAGTTCACTCAACATGTCGTCAAGCTTTTGATTATCATCCTGCAGGGAGGTCTTGTCTTTCAGGGCCCGGCCTGTCCGAGCGGTGGTGTCATACACTGAGTGTTTGCTGCCCAGGGCTTTCTGGAAGTCCTGTACACATGTGACGATTTTCACAGGTTAATTCCTACAAACATTTAAGGATTTTTTCTGTATTTATGCTTAGACGCATAGTGGACCAGATCAGATTGCTTTCTAATCTGTGAGTGTGTTGTGTGATTAGGAAGACAGTATGCTGTGAGGCAAACAAAATACGGGTCAAGAGATTAAAAGTATCCAAAAGCAAAGTCACCCCTAATACATTTTGGTCCATCCCAGGATTATGGCAATCTCCCCATATAACGCTGCACAGACAACAAGAGGGGGCCGTGTAGTTGAACACAAGCAAATGCACAACTAACACCTTCTGTAGCGGCTGTAATCCCTGTACACAGATTTCTGTATCTGCCTCCAACTCTCATGTAGTGTTACACTCAAAGGCACAAATTTGCTTCAACAGCTGCCTCATTATTCTGCCATGTAAAAAACGCGGGTTTTTTACATGGCAGAATGCAGATGGCAGAATGCAGATGTTGTTCGACTCCTCTGTCGAAGGTCCACGCGTGTGAGCCGGTTAATCACGGTAAGACGATGCTCAGTCACCTTGTGCTGTGTCAGCTGCGTCTTTATTTTGTCCGGATCGTTGGCAATTTCCACCTCGGAGTCCAGAGCCTTCTCAGATTCATCCAGCCACTCCATCAGTTTATTCCAAGTCTCATGGAACTAAGAATGAAGAAATGGACAGTGTTAACAAAAAGGGCATGATTTCACTTGATTTATTGGTTCCTGTGTAATGTTCACATGATTAGGTTTTCAGGCTGTAATAAGCTGCAGACGCAAGAGGAAACAGGCTTAATCCAGCGTTCCCAGAGCTTTCCATTAGCAATAAATCCAAACAGCAGTGCAAAGTGCCAGCTAGAGCGGGTAGTACCTGTTTAGCCCTTTTCCTGGCGTCGTCTAGCAGGCGGCCTCGTTCAACAGATCTCTGCACCAGCTTCTCCCAGCGGCCTTGCACACTGATCAGCAGGTTCTTGATCAGGACCACATCCTGTTTCTGGCTGAAATACTTCAAATGCGTCCCTGTCTTGTCCAGCTCGATGATGTGTTCTCTGTGGGCGTTCACCTCTGTCACAAACACCTGCACGGACACAGGTTTTTGGTGTTGTAATATCAGAGGATTACATTTCATACCTCAGAGTGAACCAACATTACCTTATGCTCATCAATTTGAAACATGATGGTCTCCAGTATGAGGGAAGCGGGGGAAACCATGTTGAGCGTTTGCTCTGCTTGAGTCAGCCAGTTGATAAAGTCCTGCAGAGAGTTGTGGAAATCTGTGGCCATCGTCAAGGCTTCTTCTAGTTTCCCCTGTGGACAGAACACAAGGTCCGTGTATCGGAATGGAAAGTACTAAACACCTCCACATCGCACTTTACAACTGTGAAAATCTGCTTGCTACAACACTTATTAACGAGGGGAAAAAACGCTAGTTGTACCATACATGACCTCTGCTTAAACAGAGGAAGTTAGCATCTCTGGAAAGGCTGATGGTGGAGCATGAATGAAGCGATGAGCTTTTAATTGAATGAGAGACATTCACAGTGACTCCACCGCTGAAAAACATCCGCTGGCTGTGGCCACGGCCACTCGTACAGGCTCATCACATGGCTGTAAACGCTGCGTTAATGAAATTACCAACATGATGAGGGAGATTTTTAATAATATTGAGGGCCATGTTGAGAGCCGTGCCAAAAATGTTGCCCGTGATTTGTTATTTGTATGTTCTGTCTGAGCGAGTTTGTGTTTGATGCACTAAATCAGAGACGAATCATGTTTACGGTAGAGGGTCTGGCCAATAGCTGCGACTGTGCAGCTCCAAACCAGCCAGACTTTAAGGAAATCCAAGCAAAAGCGAACGAAGAGCTCCACATCAAGAGTGAGCAGAGGGACGCATGATTTATCTTACATCATGTAAGGCGATGACGTTTATTTGTTGTAGCAACGAAATGAGAAAATGTTGAACATATTAAAAAAGGTTTCACAAAAGGACAATATACTGACTGATGCATTATTTTGGCTTTAACTTTGCTCTGTTATTTACTCAATAACCTATGAGAGACTAGGTTCCACACACTGGCTGTGATCTACAGTGGGGCCGCATCCTGTGTGTGTCCTTGCCAGCAGAGTTTTTACATCATGCCCTATCAGCACTGGGATAGAAGCTTTCAACAGGAGAGTCCAATTGTGAATCATTAGGCTAAAAGCAATCCGTGGCTCTATACCTTTCTTTCAGCAACCTTCCCCTGCACAGACTCCCATTTCTCCTTCAGGTTGGCGAGGTCGTGCTCCGTGTTGCAGTCTGGACCCTCGGGCATCATCACAAGCAGCTGGTGACCCTTGTTTAATAGCTCCTTATACAGTTCCTCCTTTGCCTCCAGGGCGGAACACAACTCCTGCAATAAACACACACATCGACAAGAGAGGGAGGCTTTCATCAAACACACTACGTCACTGTTTTAGGCTGCTCTATTTTCTACAGTGTTCAAAGTGCATGTAATGAATTTGTCCAAATAAAGTCTTGGTGGAAGCTCACACACACACATATTTAAGAGTATAATCATTCTAAATAAAAGTTATTGGTTTCAAGTGTTCTCTCTGTTCTTGGTTCCATAAAATGTCACTACTGTTGCTTCTTCCCTAGGGTTTGTCTCTATTAGAGGAAAAGAAACACTCCTAAATTCATTATGGGCAATTTTTCTGCAGGGAGAAATCATGTAGTGAATTTTGCAGTGTCATTTAATTTTCACACTTCACATAAAACACAGAAACACACAAGTCTTCTCCTTACAAGGCTGCCATCTGTATGCAGCCTTTCATATTGTTAAACACATACCAGATGGGCGTTAAGCTGCTCCCGGGCCGTGTCTGGTAAGCCTCCCACTGCCTTTGATGCCAACAGCTGACGTTCTGTGTCTTTCAGCCATTGCTGCATATCTTCTATCTCACCATGGAAACCTTGGGCCTACAACACAATACAACCTGAGTCAGGACAAAAGGTGTCACACACACGCATTGTTAGCAAACTATGGGTCAGAGAGGAGGATGTCTGAGTTATTAATTCATTGTATTCATTAAGGCACCAAAGGACTATCTATGGTTTTCTGCAGGATAAATCCAAAGAGGCGCTGAAATGCAAAAAAATAAAAACAAACCTTTCATTAGAACTCCAAATGTGTTGTTTTAGGTATTAACTTTCTTTTTGGCACATTGGTGATAAATGCTCTTAACTCTTATCTTTGAAAAGCCTTGAAAACATTTCTTGGAGAAAAAAAAATCGAAATCCAGGATTTAAGAAATTTCTACTTCCCCTCGCAAAAAGCCCCAAGTTATGAATAGAAACGCCCCAGGATGCCTTAGAACTGAAGCAGGAGGAGAAAGGGTCTCTCTTCAAAGAACTGTTTGTAACAAACCTGTTATGACCAACCACAGTGTAAAACTAAAACCTAGTTATTACTTGCGTCTCGGCTGGTTCACTTGTGCTTAACATAAGTTTTATACCTGAAGCAGAGCACTTTCTAGTTGCTGCTTCCTCTGCTCCGTCTTCTCCAGGATAGTTTTCCACCTCTGGTTCAGGTTCTCCAGTTTACTCTGCAGGCCAGAGGCTTCTTCTCCAGCGCTCGACTCTACTAGATCATTGCCAGCTTTGTTCACAGTCTCCACTGTTGCTTTATGAGCCAACACATCAATCTGGAGAACCTATAATGACAAGCCAGGCAGAAAGTGATTAACCGAAGTGTGAAATCGGATGGTTGCACATTTACTCTGTTACTCTTGCAGTTGATGGATTGAACTGTCTATTTTAAAAACAATAAGATGAGAGGAGGTTTGTTGTACATGGTGCTTGGCAAGCTCGATCTCAATGGCTTTGGGGTCTCCTCCAGCCTTCCTCTGTTCATTGAGCAGCTCCTCAGTGTGGCTCATCCAGGCCATCAGCTCGTCCAATGCGTGCTGGAATTGGCCCAGAGCCAGAAGGCCTCCCTCCAGTTTGTGCTGGATTAAAGACAGATTAAACCATTAGACACTGCGGCGAGTGAAAGCACTTATTCATGTAGCCTGTCTGTGTCGCAGCCCTTAAGAAGACAGAGTTACGTAGACTTTAAAGGTGACTTCTCACTGTGGTTTTTTTTCACACATTCCATGCCTGACCTGTCGGCTGATGATCTTCTCATCCAGGTTGTCCCACAGCATCTTGAGCTCAGACATGGGCTCCTGGATGGCGCAGCGTTCCCCCTCGTCCGTCACCTTCTTCAGCAGGAGGCCCGCTTGGTGATTCAGACGCTCCATCTCAATCTGCAGCTGGTACGCCTCTCCTTTGAACTCCTGACAAAACCAGCATGTACAGTTCAGCGGTGCACCCAGTCAGTCAACAGAAGGACAAGGCCATACAGACAATAATGCCTTTTCTTTTTCAGCATCTCATTTGTGCTTACAGTGCATCAAAGCAGCTGTGACTGCTTGATGGAGATATTATAGAGCCTTTGGGCCCATGCAGCCAACACACACAGCTGACATGACTGAGCTGCACGAGCAGTAAACACAGTTAACCACTGCGGAAATAAATTGTCTTACGCAGAAAAGCAAGACTGTACCTTGAGTTCAGCAATCTGCTGCTTGACAGTTTCCAGGTCGGTGCCTACAGGTGACATCGAATCCAGTTTGTTCTCCAAAATATCCACCCAGTCAAACATACCCTGTGTACAATGAGGGCAACCATTGTTAGCAAGTGAAAAGAGTAGCTAAGAGACAGGGAGTCATGTTTCACATATACGGTGGCATCACGTCATGCAATGAACCTTCCAGCTTGTTTTTAGTAAATGTAAAGGAGAAAAGTTGAAAATTACAGCATGAACTGTTCTCAGTTCTCTAAATACCTGCAGGCCGTCTTGAAACTGCACTGCAGCCTGCATGGCTTCCTCCAGTCGCTCTGCTCTCTCCTTCCAGGTCTTATTGAGATTCTCCCACGCTGAATTCACCTGGAAAAACATCCCGAGTCCTTTATCACGATCAACGTATGGGTATTGAGATCTAACTGCACAAACACTCCTACGTCACTGAAAAGCGGATCAGGAAAATGTTGAATTGAAAATCAGTTACCTCATCAAGACTTTTCTTTATTACAGGCTTATCGGGTTCACCACAGGCAGCTAAAAGCTCTGCACCCTGGTGTTGAACCACATCCAGCTCTTCCTGGAGCCCGTCAATCTCCTCTTTAAATCCCTGCAGACCAAAACAACAGTTTTCAAAATACACAAATGCCCTTCATTACCCACTCCTCAACTCAATAACCTGTGGCTCCGTCTACCTCCACAAACTCCTGCTGCTGTTTGACGACTGAGGGATCGACTCCGGGCTCCTCCAGCTCTCTCAGCAGGTCCTGGCTGTCTTTGATGGTGACGATGAGCGCACAGTGGTCGCACCAGAACTTGTCTGCCAGGTCCATCACATCCAGCAGCTTGGCCTCTCGCTCCTCCAGTAAGGCCTGGATGTCGTTCCACAGGAACACCATCTGGTCCAGCTTGTCTTGAACAGCTGGTGGGAATAAAACATAAATGAAAAACACACCTCACACATTCACATGTTTAACAAGAAAACATTTAGCACAATTTTCTAGATCTCCATATACTTGAAAAAGTGGTATTCTAATAAAAACTGCACCTGGAGGAATGTTTACACGACCAGTGAATAAAAAATCCTGAACTATGGCTGGAAATATGAAACTTTGCCACACCTTGAGCCAAGAAAAATTCTCTATTGTGGGACTGAAGAAACATAATTTAACGTCTTTCACACACCTTTTGCAGAAATGTCCTTGTCTGCCCCCTCGGATCGAGCAATCATCTCCTCGCCCCGCTGCTTCAGGGTCTCGTACGAAGGCTGCAGTTTCTCCAAATCCACAGAAACCGCCTTATTCTCTGTAATCTGCTCCTTGATCTTTTCCACCTCCACCGAGATGGACGGAGGCTGACGCAGGCGCTCGGCGATCCGTTCCAGGGATTCCAGCATGGGGTCAATTTTGTCATGAAACTGGTAAAAAACTCTTAGTTAGTCCTCATGTCTTACGAACTAATGTTGCTGATGTCATTTTGATGTTCACGCCCACCTGGGTGGATTTGGAGATGGCTTCATCCAGAGTGGCAGCTCTCTGCTTCACATCAGCCTTGAGTTTGGTGTAGAGTTGGTCGGTAGTCGTGTACTTGTCTCTGATGGGCACTCCCTCCACTGGGCTGAGTTCAAGCAGCTGAGGCCCCGTTTTATTCATCTTGTCAATGTGGGGCTTGTGCTCAGCAATCAGCTCTCTCATTTGCTGGAGGACGTGTTACATGTTTAGTTTGGATTTTTATTGAATGAACTGAAGCGTAATCTGGATGAAGCTTCTTACCCTGAGCTCCTCTTGCTGCTGCCTGAGCATGTCATACTCAATGGCAGGTGGGGGCAGCTGGCTGAAGGTGCCCAAGGTTTCCTGAAGCCAAGGCCACATCTCCTCATAGGTCTCCCAGAACTGACTGGCCAGAGACTGAGCTCGCTCCAGCTGCAGGCAGCGCTCGGAGTTCAGCTGACTGACGACACTGTACTTCTCCAAGAGACTCTGACTCTTGGCCTGTTTAAAAACCAAGATGCTTAATCCTCAGTCACGCTTTTCCATTTTAGTAATGAGACATTTCACATTTAGGGAAATTTCTTTTCACCTTCAACATTTCTTTCTCCTCCGGGTTTTTGCAGTTCATGATAGCCTTTCCAGTTTTTACTATCTCATCAACAGCATCTTTGTGCCTCATGATGTCCATGGAGAAAGTCTGGAAAATGAGCAGAGCGCGTACAGCTAGACGTCACAAAACAACATCTGTGTTTACTGTACTGTGCTTAAATGGAGACTTGTGTCTTCTTATACATACAGACACAGTGGTACGAGCTAACCTTCTGTGCTTGGAGCTGAGCTGTGGTTTGGTCCTGCTCCAGTCTGATTTCCCCCATCAACAGCAACTTCCTCTCTGCTTCAGTCAGCCAGGCAAGCTCAGAATCTGCAGCCTGTTCAAACTGGAAACAGACAGAAATATCCACAATGCTTTCTTTGACGCTCTCTGATCTAACGTCTTCATTTTCAGCTACACGAGAGACAGTGTTGGTTAAAGGTTTTGGGGTTTACCTGCTGGGACTTGAGCATGTCTGTGTTGATCTTGTCCACTTGCTGGGTGATGGTGTCAGACACGGCTCTGTACCGCTCATTATCCTCAGTCACCAGCTTGTCCAGACCCTCACGAGTGTGCCAGGGAATCAGATCCAGGAGAGAACTGCTCAGTTCATTCATCTTGTCCACTAAAGGCTTTTGGTCTTTGGTGTCTTTCAACAAGGCCTTGACAAATGTACATGGGACATACAAATCAGTTTAAGTGTAGCGCATGTCTAACTATGATGCCTTTTACTGGATGTACAGTATTGTGAAGTTGTTGTTGCTGTCAGATTTACCTTTTGTCTGCTTTGTGTGTCAGTCAGCTGTTCGCCCACTGGTTTCTGATCAGCAAAAGCAGTGATGTCAGCCTCTGCTTTCTCTAGCCAGGAGCTCAGGTCCTCATGAGTACGTTGGAGCTTAGAAGACAGACCTAAAACACGCTCCAGCGTCTTCAACACGTTGTCACTCATAGAGTTGATCTCAGCATATTTGCTTTTGATACCGTCCAGTTTGCCTTGGATAACAATCACCTCATCACCTAAGAAAGAAGGTGACGTATAGTTGAAGGGTTATAGCGCTGCATTTATATCACATAATACTAAAACGTGTTTGGCTGGAGTTGAACTGCTTTTTTAATTGGTCAGTAAAATGTCTGATATGCAGCACAGAGATTAAAGTGTTTGCAGACTGCAGCCAAGTAGTAGAAGAAGTAAGACGTGCCTGTTGTTTGTTTCAGTAGCTCCATTCCATTAGAGATGGCTTGGTCAACATTCTTCCTCTTCAGCTCAATATCTCTTTGCAGGACCTGAGGAGAACAAACACAGCCTCAGAAACTCCCCGACAGCGACAAGAGCCTTTCTTTGATAAACAATGACCAAAACGATTAACACAAACTGAAACGTGACTGGTAATGAGTAAATCAAAGGTTAACAAAGTGCTTGGCCTGAGGAGGAGTGTATACCCGCTGTTCTGCCAGCTGTTTTTCAAGAACATCTATTTTGTAGTCCTTCACAGAGACTTCACTCAGCCTTGGGTGCACCTCGTTGAGCCAGTTCATCAGGGCCACCTCATCTTCTCCAAACACCTGGGCGTTTGCCAGCGCCTGCTGCAGCATCTCAGCTTTCTTCCTGCATCGCTCCTGAAGCTCTATGTAACCGCCCTGGGTGGCGTCCAGTTTGGACTGGACAAACTCCTTATCGTCCACTGAGCTCATTGTTTTGAGCACCTGACCCACACTGACAGCCTGAAACAGGTCTTTACTGTGATTCGTGACTTCCTCCTCTAAGGCCTGACCGCAGGGATGGAAAACCAAGCACAAACACAAACACAAAAACAAAACGACAAACTGAAATTTAATGAAAAGGTGGAATGGGAAATAATGAAAATGAAACAAGCCAAAAGAATAAAACTGACCACATCTGATGGAATACAGAGTAATGATGTCTGTACTTATGCTGTACCTTGTGCTGAGAGATCTGATCCTCCAGTTTATTCGTCTCGGTACCGATCGGCTCAGAGTTGGCCAGGTGCTTCTCTGTGGCAGCGAGCCACTCACTCAGCGGCTCCACAGCCTCGTGGAACTGCTGACTGACCACTAAGATGCTCTCTAGCTGCTTGTGCCTGACGGGTGAAGACATTAGCATCAGTGGATAAGGAACTAACTGCCTAAACTCTTAATATGTGGTGACACCAAGGTAAGAAAAGGATAAACTCCTCATATTCAGCTTTATTGACATATGTCATGTCTCTGTTAAGTCTAAAGTTAAAGCCAGAAAGTGTTAAAGTTTGATTGTTGTGTCCCTGCTGTGAACTGTGGTCTGGCCATCTTACTGTAACTGTGTTTACATTTCACTTGTACAAACCTGTTTTCAGCCTTTTTGAGCAGAGTGTCCCACCTCTGCCCCAGGCATTCGATCTCTTTTGAGACCTTCTCCTTATCCACGGACTCGGCCAGCTCTGCTACCTTCCCTCCCTCTTTCTTTATCAGCTCCACTGTTGGCTTTCGGTCATTCAGCAGTCTCTGTAAGAGCTGTCACACACAAACAAAAGAGACTTATTCTCACCACAGGAAGAGTTTCGTGGAGAAAACCAGTCAGTCGCAAGTTATGTGTCCATTAAACTAACAGCTTTGTGTAGAACACTGAAGTTTAACGATGGATGTCAATTAAATAAGATGAATGGCAAGTTCATAATGTTTAGTGGGCTTCGTAACCTGGACCACATGCTTGTACCACATACCTTCTGCTCTTGTATTTGTGCCTTGACTACTTTAAACTCTGCAGAGGGAGGTTTCTGATTGGCCACAAGCTCCTCTGTATCAGTCAACCAGCTGAGCAGCGACTCCAAAGCATCCTGGAACCTCCCACAATGCAACAGGGCTTCGTGCAGCTGGGCTGAGCGCTCGGCAATCTGCAGATAGATGTCACATGCTTTTTAGAGCAACTTAAACGGTTCCTGAGTACCTCAACAAATCCAGTTATTCTAATATCAGTGAGAAATATCTGGTTGTATTTTCACTAATGAGCAATATTCAAAGGTAAGCATGAACCTGACCATGAAGTCAGACTGGAAGTGTATAACCAATAACCTTTTTATTAAGAGTATTCCACTTTGTGTTAACACCCTCCAGGTCATCATCAAGCTTCTTAGTGCTCGTGCCTTTGGCGGCGTTTTGGATCAGACCCTGGCCGAGGGAGATGATGTCCTGAAGCTGTGTCTGCAGTGGATCAATCTCCTCTTTCTGGAAAGCCTACAGACAAATGAAACACATCAGAATCACTGTTCCAGCTGTTTAAAGACCAATTAAGGTAATAAGTCAACAGACCTAATTACTTCATTTATTCTAAATGATTCCCTTTTTACAGATTTAATTACAATGTAGTTCTCTGTCATGAACTGTTAAAAAAAAGCAATACAAATACATTTGGATGATCTATTTTAAAGAAGAAAAACAGCTCAAGCAAAGCCAGGGACTGTCCACGCCACGATGAAGGACTGCCACAACATAAATTCAGGTTTGTGTTAAAACCCCACTGACATAAATTTTTCTGTAAGCAGTCAGCAGCTTCTAAAACGGGAGAGCACGGCTTACAGTTAAAGGGCAGCTGTGAACAATAGCACACACACACACGCCCATGTTGAGCTAGCGAGCAGAACCTAATTCTCTGTCACATAACTAAATATGTAAGAAAAACACAGAGCGCGTAAAAGCTCATCTAAAACATGTTCTGTACCAACCAGTGAACAAAATGCAGAAATGAAGAGAGCAGCTGTGTTTGGGCACCTGTGGGGAGAAGTGACCCATAGGTCCCGTTTCAGGACACATAGCGATGGCGTTCAGTAAGGCCTCTATTTCGTGCTCCTCTGCCTGATGGAATGCATGTAAACCTTTAGGCAGGCAGGCCTCCACTGACTGCAGGAACTCCTCCAGCTCCTCCATGCTGTATGTGGGCGCTCCTTGCCGCACGGTACTTGGTTTTGTTTGCTGGTGGGTCTTCGTAGGTTGAGTTACAGAGTTTCCATAAGTCTCAGGCTGCGTCATTACCGCACTAACCAACTCAGAGTCATCCTGAGATGACACATCCTCCAACAGCTCAGCCGTGGAGAGCTCATCGTAGTCTGTTAAAGTCCTTGAACGCCATCCACAGCTGCTGTTCTGAACTCTGGAGGATGTTGTGGAGTATTTGTACTCCCCATTGCCCAGGGTATCGCTTTGATGCAGCCCAGCCATGGCAGATTCAACAGTCTGTGGCTCCTGGGCCAAGCTACTGCTGTGATAAATGGACTGGTTTTCAGGGGAGAAAGGAAACTCGTCCTGTCCTGAACTGAGTGACCGCAACGTTTTGAGGTCCCCAGACATGTGCATAGCCTCTGACGAGGACAGGCTTCTCGAACCGGGGCCTGATCTTTTATGGGCTCTGTGACTATGTCGCTCTCTCTCCACAGTAGGACTATAAAGACCTGAGTCCTCTTCAGATGTCAACGAGCTGGTCATGCTTTGCAGCCTCTTGTCAACGATCAACCCCGGCCTGTCCATGCTCCCAGAGCACAAGGTTCCACTGCGGCTGGCATACTCCGCCAAATTCGTGGGTGCAAAAGTCCGCCATGACCTTCGATGATGAGGATGGTCCTTCTTCTCACCTCCGTGGTGTCGTGACTTGGGCAAAACCGCATCAGTCGCCCTGACTGTGTTCCCATTGAGTTTAAGTCCATCATAAACCACCCGCTCGTCAAGCAGGGCAGGTTTCTGGGTCCGAAGCTCAAATGAACTTGAAGCAGACAGAACTCCATTTCCACACAGGCTGCTGAGGTCCAATGTGCGGTGTGTGTAAGGTAGGGTGCCCGTAAAGTGTCTGGAAGAAAGGCTACCCTTAGAGCCCGAGTCTATCTGCTCATTCAGGCGGACGGTGTCATAAATGGATCTCTGGGGCACGTAGCAGTCATCAATGTTTAGATCCTCCTCCTCCCCCTTCCCCACACAGGAAGGGTTTTGTCTGAGGCAATCTGGCCTGCTCAGTGGTTTGCCCATGCTAAAACACTAGTCACTACTGCCTACAAGGCACAGATTAAGGATGTAGTTAAATCCTTGGAGGTATATGTTGTTTAGTTTGCACTTTAGAAAGGAGCATAAGGTGACCGATGGATACCAGAAGCAAGTGTGTGCAAAACAATTTCTTCTATCTTGAATAAGAAGTTAACAAATAAATATTATAATATTATCTCCACTTGTTCGTCTCCTACGTCTAATGGGAATTTTCTTTTAAAAAATAAGGTCATAACATTGACACAAACTGATATAGCTTTGAAAAAATAAAAAGTTTAGGAATATTAATAGGTAAAACAACATAGATACGAAATATATGCCAGGTCAGAAATGGAAATCCAGTCTTTCAATACAGCCACCTATCCCAGAAATATGCTTGTAGGCTCTTCTCCACGCGCTGCCAGAACTTGATCCGCAGTCCTTTGGTCCAAAGTGCTTTTTTCCTCTTAAGTCCTCGCAGCATCCATGCAAGGCCAAGGAGAACGTTCAGTGCAAAATGAAAGCATTCACAGACAAATCCAGGAGGCTCTACAACAAGCTGTCCTCGGCTACGAAGAGAGCTGGTACTCCTGGATAAACAAAAAAGCCTGCCCTTTCTCTCTCGCCGCTCGCCTCGCACTGACAGACACCCTCCTGGCAGAAGGTTTCATGCCCCGCCCCCGCTCATTATTCAGACAACATCTGCCACAACTCCATTTGTCCTCGGAGCCACTCCGGCACACGTTGATTGGTGGACGCGTGACCCTTTTTTTCTCCTTTCTAATTTCCCCTTATGTCTATGCACGGCCGGTATGACTTCACTTCTAAGCCATCTTCTGCACTCTGACACATTGGCTCTTTTCCTCCAGAGACTGGAGGAATGGGGAGGGCAAGCGGCACGCAGCAGCTTTTCTACTTCACACACCCAAAAAAACCTCCAGACCAGCAGGCAACAGCAGCTCCCACTCTGATGACATCACACCATGCTGTAATACATGCACTTTTTTTTCTTTCTGCTTTGCCCTCTGTTTTCCCCGTGCGGATGGCTGCTGTGGACCCTGCAGATATTCTTAATTACTGTGGAATGCGGAGGGAGGCACAGGTCCCAGGTAATTTAACACCGGCGACGCTGCCAAGTGCATGAAGGGGCTTTTTATGTCTTGTGAACAAGAGGGAGAGAGATAATGAAAGGAATTTATTTTGTTTCCTGGATGGTTCATACCACTGAAGCTCAATAAGGAGCGAAACAATCTCAACGTCTTTGTGCACTGATAGAGGTAATCAGCATTTCAGAGCAGGTGGGATTAAAAACTTAACCAGTCAAACATTTGGTGAATGAACTGTGGTCATTTTCTTGGCTTCCCTTTCACATTCACTGTGTCCTACACATCTCTGGTAATCAAAACTTTGAGTCAAGAAAAGACACACATTCAGTCAAACAGCTGAAAAAGCTACGTAATAAAACTTGGTTTAACAAACCAAGCAGGCTGACACAGCATCCAGCCTTTCATCTGAGATACAGCGAGACTATATTGAGCAGTTTAAAAACACTGAAAGCCCAGCTTAAGCACTGGAAACATGTCTGCTGCATGATTACAACAACACTCTCACTCTCTCATCGACCCTAATGAACTGGGTTTACCATGATTCAGAAGGTTGAACGTCTGATGTCATGTCTGAACAGCGGGAAGAGACACCCACGCCAACCCCCAGTAGAGTTGAGTCACCAGTGCTGCCTTGAAGGTACATAGTGATCCAGTGTACTATACGTACACCAGGACTCTCTCAGTCATGCTCATGTGAAAAACGAGGGTAAACACTGGAAGTCAGGCCCGTCTCTTTCAGGCCTTGACCTAAAATGGTAACAGTAGAACGAGTAACCCAAGTGCTGTCTTTCTTTGTTTATTACTTTTTCGCTAACTGCCAGCAAAGCCCACTTACCTACAGCAACAGGACTCTGCTCTGCTGAATGTGAAACAGAATATGATACAATCATGTAATGTTTTCATGCTGCACCACTGCTCTGCTTTAAGCCTTGGTACAAATGAGAACAAAGGGGATTTTCCACCGGCAGCCGAGGGTGTATATGCCCTCTGAACCCAGACAGGACAGAGAAAGGGTAAAAACACGCACCATGACAACGCTGGTCAGCAACTATTCAAATCAATCACATCCTTAATACCATACAAGGCCTTTAAACTAAAGTAAGCACAACAAATGTGACACCCCCACCTCAGCCACACTAATGATATTTTAATCTGTGTAAGTCAACTTGAGGTTTGCATGTAGCCCTACGACGTAGGAACAGCACAATCCTAATTGGAAAAAAAAAATCCCTTGACCTACATCCTGATGCAGATCTGTGTCGTTTGCCAATACACAGCTGTTTACTTTGTTTTAGTGTAATGCTATCTAATACTACAAATGAAGATGTGCTGCATAATTTCACTGCTAAATATAGGTTAATCCCCTTTGGAAGTCAACAGGAATTTACAGGCTTTTATAATATTTTGCATCTGTCTGTGAGTCTTGCTGATGGCTGCCCTCTTATTTTATCCCTCAATGATCTTGTACTACTAAAAGCATGATGATATGATACTATTGACATTAATATGAAGCCAGGAACTGAAAATAGACCATTAGGATAATTAGAAAGCTGAGAGATTTGTCAGTAGCCATGCATATATGATAACCTGCATAAGATATTAATGTTATTGCCAACGTCGTATCGGAATAATGTGTAGTGTTTGTTGTTTGCACAACAATAGGTCTATATATTAGCACTTCATAAATAAAGGTGGGATGATACAGAAACTACTGTAGTGTTTTTAAATACTCTTGACGTTCGATTTAGAAGTGAAATAACAAAATCAATGTGAAGAGATCGGGCTCAGCAGGCGTAGCTGATTTAGCGAATCAACCCGATATCCCGCTGGCGACCACCTGGCTGTGGCCACCCCTCCTGACACCATCACTGCATATGGGCCGTGGCTCTTTGTTAACACCAGATGCCCTGGATGAACCAGCAGTCCCCCGAGGATTGTCATGCGTTTAGCAAGTGTGTGGCTAGTCAACAGAGTGCTGATAATCTAATCCAGTGCAAGGTTTCATGGATCAAATGTTTGAACTCGGACAATTTGAACCTTTTACATCACTTTCCAATTTAAAAAGGTACAGATTTACTCATAAATATTGTTAAATTTAGTCAGTCTAATGTTATATGGACAGCACTGTGATCGGTGTTTCACTCATGTTCATCTCTATCTAACTTTAGCCATAAATGTATGCCTGTTGTAACTTCAATATTGTGCTTGAAGTTGTTTTACTAATGCACTTTAATGGTAAGGAAGTCATGCCAGCAAAAGCGTTTGGGAATACTAAGTATGTTTTTTTTACTGTATGTACGAAGAAAACTCACTGTTAAATTATCTATAAAGTCTACGTCTAAGAAAAATATAAAAACTGTATAATCAAGTTCACTACTTAGTGCAAAACAAACAGGTGCTGATTTCATGTGGTGCCAGCTGTAGAGCTGGCGTTAAGCTGCTGTACTTTCACATGCATTCAATCACCCAACTCATTCACATTTTCAAACCACAGGGAAATTGAAGCAGTGTACAGTTATAAGTGTAAGCATTTAGGCCCATTCAACGCGCTCAATGTCAAACTGGAGACACGTTACCTTAAAGGCTTCAAGCTGATGGTTGATGACATCTGTTTCCATGCCGACAGGCTCCTGGGATGCCTCCTTAGTCACAGCTCTGCAGAGCTTAGTATCCGCTTGGTGCAGTTGATCGTACAGATCCTCTAGCTTGGTGAGAGTGCTTTGGACTTGCGTTTCTCTGCCTTTGGCTCTGTCCAACAATTTACCACACTGCTTACTCAGAGCATCCAGGTCTCTTTTCAGGCCCAAAACATCAGGCGATGACTCCGTCTCTAGCATCTTCTTACAGCTGTCTCCAGCATTGGCTGTGTTGGTCATCAGCTCTTGCAGCTTGGTCACGAAGCTCTGGATGCTTTCTTGCTGGTCCTTCAGGGTGGCCAAGTCAAGATCCACGGGTGCCATGTTGTCCAGCTCATCGTCCAGGTCTGTAAAATGGGCGAACATCTCACGGATGCTGTTTTGGAACTGCCCAATACCCTGTAATTTACCCTCCAACACTTGGCATGTGTCCTCAAGCTTCTTGCTAAGGCTGCTGTGGTCTTTTTCTATGCTGTCGGCCTGCAGTAAAAGGTCTGTCACTCCGTCAGCATCAGGGACGTCTACTACAAGGTCCCTGGCCAAGGTCTTCAGGTGCTCTACTTGGTTGTGTGCTGCCTCTAAACTCTTCTGTTGGGCTTTCATGTTGGTGAGATTCTTACTGCTTTGTCCCTGTGCTCCCTGCGACTCATAGACCTCCACCTGTTTCTTAGTCCCTTCAATCTGTGCCTTTGTCTCTTTATAGGCCTCATTAAAATCTTTAACGCTGTGGGAAATCTTCTCCAGGGACTCCCTCTTGCTCTGCAAAGCCTCAGCTACGTTGTCCACTCTTTTGCTAATGCTAGCTTTCGCCTCGTTTATAGATTCCGTGTCTGCATTGGCTACTTCGAGGAGGCTATCTGCAGCCGTGCTGAGTTGCTCCACCATCCCTCTGTGCTTGTCAACATCCTTCTGGAGAGCTTTCACTTGAGAAATTGAGCTTTCAACAGCAACTGGATCAACGGTCAGCTTGACTCGGCCCTCGCTAGCTTCACACTCCTGAATCCAGGCGGAGAGCTTCTCTGCCTGCTCCTGATACTTCTGAGATCTCTGCAGAGCAGTCTGGAGTTTACCAGCCTGCTCCGCGGAGCTTTTCTTCACCTCCTCCCAGTTGGAGGAAAGTGTGGTGAGCTGCCCTTGTAGTGCCAACTTTTCTGCACCATCAGTGTTCTGCAGGAGCATCTCCCCTTCCCCGACGATTGTATTATACACCTCTTCGCGTTCACGGACGGCCTTCTGCAGTTTGCTATGCTCCTCCAGGGTTTGTTTCAGGACGTCCGCTTTTGCAGAAACTGGCTGGGGTTTGGACTGATCCTGGAGCCTCTCTCCCAGCCATGACTGGAAGTCTTTGGAGGTCTGATGGAACTGCTGAGAGCTGGCAAAGGTTGAGTTCAACTGCTCGATCCGCTTAGCTGCAACAAAAATCATGGCAAGTTTCTCATATCATTAGTCGATAATGATACCAACTAAAGCAGAGCTAGAGTGACTGAAATGACTAAAAGCAGAGGTCATAAACTCAACACAAACAACAATACAAACAATACAACATGACATGAGATTAAGGCCCAACCTGCTCTCTCTTCCAGCTGTTTTAAAGGCTTGCTGACGCTCTCCAGCTGTCGGGCTAAGTCGGCCTTCAGATACTCTTCAGTCACCATCGCTGTAAGTTCTGAGTTAATGGTCTCAGCCTCCTTCAGCTTCTTCTTCTCCTCTCTCAGCTGAGCTGAGATGTTATGGACGTCCTCCAACTGCTTCTTCACTGCATCGGGCTGTGTGCTGTGGCCCTGGTGGTTTGTGAGCTGATGCTCCAGCTGAGTGGCAGTCTGGCTTAGACTCCTCAGTAACTCCTGAAACTGCCCCGTCTTCACCACAGCGCGGTCGATGATGCTGTCGCGTTGGTCCAGCTGTTCTGTGAGGCCTTGCCACTTCTTGGTGATGTCAGTGAGCTGCTCCCTCACATGCTTCCCATCTGAGGGGTCCTGGTTGCCTGAGGATCTTAGGATGGCAGAGGCAGCTTCCTCCAGTTGCTCATACTGAGATTTACGGCTCTTAAATTCATTCTGGAGGATCTAGAAGACAAAAAGTATGAACGTTACATCACAAAACATAGGAAATACAGTTTCTTAAGAAGTACACATAAGTCCCATTTCTGGCTTACCTGAACTTGTTGCTTTTGCATTTTCAGCATGTTTGGGTCTATCGACAACGGTCCGAGGACGCTCATCATCAGCTCCTTCTCTGAAAGCCATTGACCAAGCTGCAGCTGGTTTGTTTGAAAGATGTCCAGGTTCTTGTTAGACTGCTCCAAGCACTGCTTCCTTTCTTCTACCAAGCCATTGATATGTTCCCAAGCAGCGTCTGAGCAGAAGGACACAACAGTCACACCAGTGTCCATTAGTCAGCACAACAGCACCTTTCCGTAACTGTCCCACTGTTCCTCTAGCAGACCTCTCACCTTGCTGGGCTTGGCACTACAAATGTGTGAATTCAACTGCTGGAGCAGAGACCAGGTCTGAGGTAACCTTCTGTTGTATGTGCTACGTACAGCAGTGGCATAATGCAGGTATAAATGTATATTTGGTATAATTCCTTATATTTGTTATAAGCCTTTACTCAGCAAAACCAGTAAACACATTTGTAGTGGGTCTAAACATTCTCTGACAGTTTGACTGACATGCTGTACATTTTCCAGAGCCATCTGGTCACAGTGTCCTGGTTCATACCTATGTCTGTGAGCATCAGCTTCCATTTTGCAGCCTCAGGGGAGTCTGGATGAGCCATAATCAGGTTGAGAAGCTTCTCTCTGAGCTTCTGGAGCTGCTCCTGCTTTTGTTTCATGCCATCCTCAAATGACTGGGAGAAAAAAGACCTGACTCATGAATATCGTGCCCATGACGCAGAATGTAACTTATTTGTCTGTCGATCTGGTCAGTGAAACATTTCCCTACCTTCTGCTGTTCGAGCTGTGTTTTCACTGAATCTTTCTCTGTGGCTGTGTTGTTCCACAACTCTGCAGCCTTTTTCATGTCCTGCAGCCATGTCATCATTTCCTCCGTCTCCTTTTGGGTGTTTTTCACCTCCTGCACTGAACCACTCAGCTTTGCAGCCCGACTGTTCAGCGTTTCCCCAAGGCTTGCGTATCGCTCATTGATGAATGACATGTTCTGCTGAATCACTGTCAGCTCTGAGGACAACCAAAATAATTTCATTTTATTTCCAGTGTTTATATGCAGAGAGTGTAAAGGCGGTTACGGAAATATTAATATATTGTAGTATCCTTATGATACAGAATGTTCAGAATATCCAAACTGATTCCCTGCAATTGAAATTAAGCATTTGTGGAAGTCACCACAAACTTAACAATAAACTACATCTGAAAATGATATAGCCAATAAAAAAAAATGGGCCTCATGCAAGAACCACTTTCAGAAAGAGGCATGTACAGTACCAGCGCTATAGCACTAAGCAATGCGAGTAGAAAACCAGACATAAATGTATCCTTCAATACTCTGAACATGCTGTTCCTGGTGAAAGTTGGTTTTGGTTTGTCTTGTTAGTGTCTGACAAAGAACAGTGCCAACAGACACATGATTACCTTTATTGGTTAGGTAGGCATGACTTGCTGGACCACCACCGTTAGTAAGAGCTGATGCAAAGACATAAGACAAAGCTTGTGTAAAAGATGGCTAGTGATCTTATACAGTAGTAGTTCACCCAAATGCCAAATGCCGCCGGATGAGTGCGAGTCGCTTTCATGTATGTTTACCTGGTTTGTTAGGGGCCTTTGTTTTGGCAGGGGATGTAAGGAAAGTGATGAGACTGCAAAGTGATGAACCTTTACTGTTCAAGTCTTGGACAGCAGGGCCTTTTGACGTCCATTCATCCAATAACATCTAATAAAAGAGAAAGCAGAATAATAAATGGATTATTTATGACAGATATCACACAAAACACAAAACAAGATAACATTTGTAATAGAATCAAGAGGGGGAACGATGGACAACATGGTGTTTCACTCCCTGATCCGCCCTGCAAAACAACTTACATCCATCTGTCATTAGTTGGCAGAAGAAGCAGAATGGGAGAGGGGGGAGTTTAGTGCAGATAAGCTAACGCACTACAGCCATTAATTATACTGTACAGTGATGTGAGGTATAGTACAAAGCACTGAGGTGCAGTTTGAGAAAACATTTGCTGTATGGGAATACCAGCCTCTGCAGCAGATTTATCTCCAGACTCACAGTGACGCTCTGCAGGTCCTTCTCCAGGCGTTTCTCACTGTTGCTTGGCTGAGCAGCAGGTACTTTCTCAAAGGTCTCCTCCAGCCACTTGGTCAGAGCACTGGCTGCAGATCTGAACTCTCCCAGCTGATCTTGACAAGACGCTACCTCTTCTTCTCTGAAAGGGCAAGTGTCATGACACATATCAGGAACTAGCCTGCACATTGCAAATACTACACACGCTGACGTTAAGGGAAAGGATACATAACCAGTTCAAAGCAGAACTGCACAGCACTTCTCTGTCTCGCCCATGTACCAGACTAACTTACTTTTCTTTGACAGTATCTTTGAAGGTGTTGAAAATATTCGAAAGATTATCCATCTTGCTCTGGATCTGGGCTTTGTTTCCATCAGGGCTTATTTCAGACAGCTCTGTGGAAAGAGTCTGCAGCTTCTCCAAATCGCTGGCATGTTCAGCCACCTCAGCTTTAGTATTCTACGGTGAAATTATAACAGTCAATCATTCTTTGCAGTCTAAATACATTTTTTCATAAAAATGTTAATAATGAACTTCATGATAAACATTGCTGGTAGCAGACATACCTGCATTAGCTGAGAGAGTTCACTGAAGGACTTCCCTGGTCCATCTGTCTCATGTATATCTTGCGAACGCTTCGCAACAAACTGCTGCACTTTATCAGCTACTGCCTCAAACCTTTCTACCTTTTCCTTGAGTTGCTCCAGCTGGGAAACCTTTTGCCTGTGTTTGTCACAAGCATCAGAGAAGCGCTGGGACAGAGCATCCATCTTTGACTGGAGCAGGGCAGCAGCAGAAGGATCCGCTGTCTCTACAAATTTCCTCACCTTGGCTTTCATGGCTGAGATGCTGCTCTGGCGACTTGCTATGTCCTGCTCTAACGCCTTAAAAATACAGGATGGACAACAGGAAACGATTATTAGACGTGTGAACACACACAAAACACCAGATGCTGCTGACGCGATAACAGGAATACCCACTGTCTCTTTGCTGAGGATATCTCCAATCGAGGCAGAGTCTAGGGGAACCTTTCCTTTCTCTTTCACACTGGCCTCCACTCCCTCCATCCATCCCATCATTTCATCCAAACCATCCTGGACGCTCATGGAACGAGTCAGAGTGATCTGCAGCTTCTCATTTCGATCACTTACAGATTTGGACAGATTGTCATAGCGCTCCACTATGTCATCTGCAACACATTAAAACTAATCTTTAATGCTGAAACATGTCTCCTCAGGTCAGGTGGTGAGATAAACATTTCAAAGCGCAGCAGAAATGGATTTGAGTATCCGAGTAATCATTTAGATCCCCTACCCACTGTCTCCTGGATCTCTTCCGGATTGCTCAGCAGATCTCCTTCAGATGTTATCAAAGACTCAGCAGTTTTCCGTAGTGTGTCAACAGCAGTCTGGTGCCCTATCATCTGACCTTGCAGGGCCTGTAGATCAATAAGAATGAAGAAGTCAAAGAAAAAAGTGTTAAACTGTACTCACATAGCCAAATATCTTCAGTCCATGTTTATACAGGAAACAGCAATGATGTGTACTGTCAGAATGTTTCTGGACAATATCTAGGGAGAGTGGAGTTACTGCACATTTGTATCTTGGCTGTTACACTTCCAGACCTAGGCTTTCTGTAAGGATCTCCATCCAAAGCCAGAGCGGCCCTTGGTTGGCTCACAGGCGCCTCTTATCTTGGCATATCTATGCTGTAAGTCACTACCTCCACACAGAGAAATGTTCGATCCAACTGGAGCCAACAGCTTTGACAGAAACTGTTCTGAGGGCCTAGTTTCTTATCCTGCTGTGGCAGTATGTAAGTTAGAAATAAATGAGAAGTTATACTACTCACATGTGGGGTAGAACTCAAACGCACAGCTAAAAATAGCCTGGTTGTAGTGAAGTCAGTGAAAACACTGTATATGGTAAGGCAGGTCTATTTTGCTATGAACTTATAACCCCTGTCTACGATCCAAGTTCTAAAGTCAGGACAAAACAAACCCTTTGATGTTTAGCTGTAAAACACAACTACCACAACAGTTAATCCATTACATGAGAAGTTCAGGAGGCCTGTTTCCAACGACCCGTGTGTTGACCTCAAGAATTAGAAAGGCCTCATATAAATATACAAATCTTAAAAGATCAAAAAAGACCACAATCTGAGATGAAGGCAATATTTTCCCGACATAATTCTGTGACGACAAGTCTAAGATCTGCAGCTCCGTCGTGCAGGGTTTCTTGCCTTGGTCTCCTCTAGCTGCTTCTGCAGTGTTTGTGGATCAGCTGCTATGGCCTCTGACTGCTGCTTCCTCGCCTCCTCCTCTGAGCTGTTGAGCCACTGCAGAAGACCAGCACTCGATTCGTCATACTTCTTATATTTGTCAACTACTTCGTTGAGGTTGTTGCCAAGCTGGATGCACTGAAACAGAAAGGAATCAAATTGATGTATGTAACTGTGTACAAGATAAGATACAGTAATATATACAGCTTTCCTCTAAGACTTGTATAAAGACAAATACTCCCCCCGGTGGCAAAAATAAGCTATGGCAGCTGGCTGAACTTAAAATAAAATACCTGAGAATGTAGAGCTTTATATCGATTTGCTGCAGAGTCCAGGTTGTCCTTAACAGTGGAACAGGTCCCTGAAGTATCCACAAGCTGCTGACTGTTCTTAGCCATTGGGTCAGCCAATCCACAGGCTTTAGCCACATCCAAAACCTTCTGACCCGAGATAGTGATGAAGCGAAGATCCCCTTTGTGAGAAATCACGTCCTCTGAAAAGCTCCTCTGTTGCTGGAGTTTATCACTGAGGATATTGAGGGAGCCTGCGGGAGAGTCCATCTCCTCAAACGTCCCCTCAGCCTGGTCCAGCCAGCTCTCAAACTCGTCATAGTCATCCTGGAACTTCTTCAGCTCCTCTTGGACACACTGCACCTGCTTCATCTGCTGCTCCGCCTGCGTCAGAGAGGCCTCGTAGCGCTCCTTCAGCTCCTGGATGTTCTTCTGCAGTTTCTCCTTGTCCTTTGGGGAGAGCACGTTGGCTTGCTTGTCGAGCAGGACCTGAGCAGACTGGGTGGCCATGATGAGATCCTGCTGCTGGGACAGAATCTCTTGATGACGGGCCTGTGGAGAAATGGGGGAAAAAACATTGTTTAAAATAATGACACAAACAATTGTAAATTCTATTTTTTTACTTTATTTACTATTGCTGCTCTATTGTGTCTTTACTATACCTTGACCTTGTCGTACTGCTTATCAAGGCCTAGGGAGGCGTCGTTCCTGCTGCTGCTCTCTTTGCCAAAATTATTTTCAGTGATTGCCAAAGAGTTTCCATTGGCATCGTCGTCCCGTCCTATCAGTCCCTTCACTGCGGTTTCCTCTGGCAGGTTTCCATTCTCTTTACTCATATGGTCGGTTTCATCCACGTCACTCTTGTTTTCATTGCCAATGTTGGATATCCAGTCCAGGAGACCTTCAATTTTGTTCTTGCTTTCTTCAAGACGCTCAACAGCAGCCGCCTGAAAAGAAATATTGATTACACAGTTACAAAATAATATTAATCATTAGTTTACTGTAACTAATCATTTCAATTCTGAACTTTGACCTTTTCACTTTCTTCCTTCATGGCTGTGGTAACAACCTTCTCCAAATCTTTTCTGGACTCCTCAGCCCGCTGGTTAATGACCTTGGCTTTGTTCTTGGCCTCTTCCAACTTGCTCTCAATGACGGCAATTTGATCTGGCGTCAGCTTGCTCCGGTTTTCCTCCAGAAACCTTTTAGTGCTGGTGATGACCTCATTCAGGTCACTGGCATTCCTCAGTACGTCTTTTTGCAGATCCTTTTGATCAGAGCGGCATAAAGAAGGAGGAAGGAAAGAGAAAAAGCCATTTTCATTTTTTTATCATTATACTTTCATTCTTTAAAAAGAACGAAAACAAAATATATTTCAAACCCGATGCTCCTGCTGGTACTGCTGCAGATCGGTGACGCTTCCAGCATTGTCGGCCTGTTGCTGATGACCAATGAGGCGGTTCTCTGTCAATGTAAGACTGTCAAATACTTCATCCAGCTTCTCTGCAAACTCCTTGTGTCTCTCCAATAAAGACTGACCCCCCCAAAAAAAACAAAGAATAAAAAAACACATTAATACCAGACTCATCAACAATAAGCCTGTGAGATTCAACAGATTAAACAGCCCAAAACCATCAAAACGGAGGGTTTGTGTATCATAACAATCTAGTACGCTGTAAACATGCTTTTTGTCATTCTTTGGTCTCATGATGTTAAGAAGCACGGGAGCATATTGTGTTTTTGTACAGTAGGTTAGTGGGTTTGTTGAGCATCACACTGTTCCAATAGACGGAGCATCAATGTTTGCTGGTGTCTTGGTGGAGTCCTGTAAAATACAACTAGCACAAAGATTAGTCTGCAGCCCACAGACATGCAAAGCTGGTATTTCTCCAGAACACTCAGCTATTCGAACAAAATCACTGAACAACATTCACTGAAACATTTTACAATTTTTATCTAGGAAACCAAATATGTTTACACTTGAGGCAGACCTTCTCCTTGTTTTCCCTCTCCCTGGTGTCCAGCAGGGCATCTATGGCGTGTCCCTGTGTAACGAGCTTCTCCGCGTGGTCCCTGAAAGCTCGCTGAGTGCTGCTGAGGAACTTGAGGAGGTAGCTGCTCTGAGCGGGACTCAGGAACTGAGTGTTTTCAGAAATAAAGCTCTGGATGTCAAAGGTGACATCGTCTACTTTCAGCCTTGCTTCTGTTTGCAGATTGTTCTGCATTTCCTGGAAGAAAGGATGGCAACACCCTGAGCATTCACCAGCGCTACCTTGGAGACATTTTAAACTGGACTGTAAAGTTACCCTGTTCTGTTGAATCAAATGTCTCAGCATGTCCTCATCACATGTGTTTACATCCACAGCCCATGTCTCAGAGGAGTTTTGGATCAGACCCACAAGTTCATCAAGATCATCAAGATGCTTCTTGTACGCTGAGTCTAAATGTGCCTAAAAATTGCATTTAAAGCTGTCAACAGCTGATGCACTTGTTACGTTAGTGCATTTTGATCACTGCTGATGAACACTGACCTTTCCTGTTTCCATTGCTCGAGTCAAGGAGCGACTTCTCGCCGCGCACATTTGCATCACAGCAGTCACATTTGTCTCTAGCTCCTGATACGTTGAGGCCAAATCTTGGTGAATTTGTACGGGAACGTCCTCATCCACAGAATCTAAGAGCAGTTTGGCTTTTTCCATGTCGACTTCCAGAACATCAGACAACCTATAAACCTGGGACTCTAGTGCCTGGACACAAGAGGACAGGCATTGATTGACAGTATTACATAAACCAAATGTCACATGAGGGGAAATGCTAGTATATCATTTCCAACCTGACATTCGTCCATTTGGATCTGCAGTTCTTCCATGTTGCTGCCTATGGGAGCCTGGTATGAAAGCTCATCTCTGACGTCATCTAAAACATCAGCGTGGTCCTGCAGTCTCCCAACGCACTCTAAGAAATCCTGGATGGAGAACAACTGGGAGGAAAGACAAGATAAAGTGAAGTTGATGTAGTTTCTGCCAAAATCTCAGCATGTAGCTTTGAGCATGTAGCCTCACCCTGAAACAGCAGAATGTACCTTTTGTTTGACCTCCTCAACGTTACATGCGACTGCGTTGGCAGAGAACTGAGGGGACAGTGGTTGACTCTCTGCTGCCGCCCCCTCGTCCTCTGCCTCCGAGCTCTCCTCCGCGATGCTCTCCAGTGTGTGCCACCGGTCCTCCTGAGAGCCCGCCCCCAGAGCACTGTGAAGAGTGTCCATCACGTCCTGAAGCATCGAAAGGTCTCCACTTGAGGAAACAGTCTTAAGAACCTGCAGGAGCTGAAGCTGGATATGTGGAGGGTCACACTGAGGTTTTTCTTCCTCTGCTTCTTCCTCGTTCTTTGAACTGAGGGATTCTTGCTTCAGTAACTCAGGCTGAAGGTCGGTGCGACTGTTCTCTCTTTCTGTTTTCTGACTGTGTGCAGTGTGTAAATCACTGACATTAGTCTTTCTTGCGGTTATTTGGACTTGCGCAGAAGAGGCCGTATCAGTCGTAAGGCTGCTGTCAGGAGCACCTAGTCGTTTACTGCCCGTTAGGGTATCAGACAGCAACTGTCCTCCAATGAGAGTTTCACACTTAATATGACACGACGCAGAGGCGACGTTTCCATGCTCCTTCTCATTTCTTAACACAAACATCTCCTCTGTGTCACTGGAAGTGCCCACATGTTGCCTGTCTGTGGAAAGTCTCCCCATACAGACATCAGCACCATCAGCTGCACCACTGAGCTCTGAGTTTAACAGATCTTTATTAGTTGGGACTCTTTCAAGTGAAACATTAATGGTTGGACTTTCTATGTCACAGCACTTGTGATTAAAAGTATTTGCCTCAGTGTTTTCTCTGGAAACAACTGGAGGCTGGGATGAGTTCTCCAACTGTTTCTGACCATTCTGAGACCATTTAGGCTCAGATTCAACAATAAAGTCACGTTCTGCACGAAGCTCTGCTCGCTGATGGAATGTTCCTCTGCTGCTCTCTACTGTAATGTTTTTGTCACAGTTCCACTGAGCATTGGAAACTAACAAAGACTCACTTTCAGCCAAATCCCTGGGAGATGAGTCATCGATACTCTGAGCAAGCTCACTGCCTAAAGGCGAGTGAACAGCACCTGTGTCACTCCTCGTGCTGCTTTCCTCGAACAATTCCCTCTCACATACACTCAGGTTTCTTTCATCAGTATATCGACTGGAGGGTAAGCCAGGAGATTTACAGTAAAAAGCAGAAGACAGGCACGGAGCCCGTGTGTCTGCGTCGCTGCCGGAGGCTCTGTCGTTCCCACTACATGGATGGAACAGAACAGGTTCTGTCACAACTCTAGAGACATCACCGGTGTCTGTCAGCAGCTCTGTTACCTCCCGCGAGTCACCGCCTCCAGCCGATAAATGTGACCCGTCAGTGTGACGAGGGTACCCTGCAGTAACCTGACTCCATGAGCAGGGTGAGCTCATCAGAGGCTCGTAACGACGCAGAGAACTACTCATCTCTTCTACATTTCCTCTCGTCACACAGCCGGAGGTACTTCTACTCTCTTTATCCTCTTCCTCGTTGGCCAGACTAAGACCTAGGACAGAAGCCTCACTGTCAAATGGCTGCTGGATGTTTTCAGCTTCATTATTCTTTACTGAAGGCAGATCCCCATCAACAGGGAGGAAGTGGCTGCAGTTTCCTTCTGGGTCCATGCTGGCTTTGGGGCGTAGGTTAAGAGAGTTATCAGAATTTGTATCTACTCCAAACTGCAACGACTTACTGGTAATATTGATGCCATCAGACCTTGAAAGGCTCTGCTGCTCCACTATGGCAAGAGCAATACTTGAGGATATGGATCCATCTGACTGTGCCGATGTGTGCTCCTCCTCTCTCATTAAGCTTCCCTGTTCACCTGACTGTACATCAAGCGGTGTCAGTGCTGTTGTCTTGTCAGCTAGCCCCCGTTTCAGCACGTCCTCTGGGTCATAACATCTCCCAGGCAGAGCATCTAAAATACCACCGTCCTCTAACTGTGCTGTCAGAAGAGTGTGGTCTCGATCACCTCCGCCCTCCACCAAGGCTCTAGACAATAAAACCTTCGCTGGGCTAACGTCAGCATGTCTTGATTCGCTGCACTTAGCATCATCGTGTGGTAGCGTTTGGCAGGAAGTCTTCGCATCTGAATCACACATCTTAGATGCTGAGGCAACATTTGTGCTTTTCACTGTGCATGAAGTGGGAAGGACTGACGTTTCTAGAGGAGTCGGAATATTAAGAGCATCACTTTCTGCGCCTGCAAATTCATCTGGCTTGAGTTGAGTTGAGTTGCTGTTGCTTTTAAACGTGTTCTCTGATTGGTCAGAAACGTCTTGGGCAGGATCTCGTTTCACAGTCTTGTCATTTGCACATGTATAGTCATTAAAGGTCATTTGTCCTTTTTCTGCGGAAACAAAGCCATGAGGATCAAACATGTGCTCTGTGCGGTGATCGAGCCTGTTTCCCCCAGTGACAGAGGAAATTACATTTGGAGAATTATACGTGCATTGAGTGTTTTTCATAAACTCCTCTGTCCCCTTATTTGTTTGTGTAGATACATGTAGATCCGTATCATCCTCTTCTGGGAAATCACAGCTATTGAAATCCAGAGAAGCTACATTTGTTTTTTCAGATAGCTTAAAACCATCAAGATACATTTGAACCATTTTAGTCATCTGCTTATCGAGTATGAGGACCCTCTGTCCCGTCTTTTGATCGATGTAACTGTTCATCATTAGATAGGAGATGAATAACTGCCTTTCTTCCACGTATCCATCAGCCGAGAGGTTTATGTGCATAAGCTGAGATGAAAACTTTTCCTTAAGAATATCAAAGTCAGGAAACACATCAGGAATTTCTACCGATTTGAAAAACTCTGCAGTGTAACTGTCAATAAACCCGCTCTGAGTGGCAGAGTCGATGTCTGCTACCTCTGCATTTTCTGGGACATACAAAGCTGCTATTTTGTGTCCATTACTGATCAGTCTGCTCGTAAACTCCTCATGCACTGTTTGGATCTGCCCAGACTGAGGCAACACAAGTCCCATAAGCTGACACTGATTCCCAAGCACAACAAGTGTGCTGCTAGAGCCCCTTAAGTCACTCTGAACACACGCATCCACTTTCAGCCTTTCACAATTTTGACTTTCTTCGGGTTTAACTACACCAACCTGATCATCTATAAACCTGGTCTCCAGATCACTTACATCATCACAAACTGAACTCAGTGCGGTGATGTTCCTGCCTAATGTCAGTGATTTATTTCTGCTCAGGCACTTCAGTATCAGACTGTTGAGCTCAGAAGGACCAGTCTCTGGCTCAGCCTCATTTTCAGCAGTGCTGGTATAAACTATATCCTGACGGGTCTTTTGACACTGAAGGATGTTTACGTAGATAGAAGCAGGAATGAAACCACACTCTAATGCTTTGTCCAAGGGTAGCGTGTCCCCCGTGTAGCACACCTGTACTCCATCACTCGCTTGCTTGACCTCTATCACCTTGATGATCAGGCTTTCATTACTGGACCCTTCCCTAGCAGCTGCCACTTCAGACAGGGACACAGAAGAGACATGTGAGGTTTGGATGCACTTGCTTGTGACATTTTGCAGCATTTTGCTTTGGAAGGTGGATTTAGACATGGTATCCTGTTTTAAGGCTTCATCCCAATCCAGACAGACATGTGGCAGAGAGAGGTCATAGGTTGCCTGCTGGGAGTCTGGGAGACTGACCCAACCCATCTTATCAGTCCCATTGATGGGTGATAAATCCTACAGAAACAGACAAATTACAAAGTTACTAAACCAGTTTTAACATCACACCCTGTATGTTTGTAAATGTTGCAATTTAAATATTCAAAAGCAAAAACCAAATGTATACTCACCACCAAACAAACAGGGGAATGTTAAACACCATGTGCACAAGTGCAAGACTGTATCAGTGTTGCAACAGGAGAGTGACGGGCAACACATTAAAGCTATCATGCAGCTGGGAAGGCCGTTTCCAGCGACTTGCAAAGAGAGAGCTGTTAGTCACCACATACGGTAGATAAGAGGTTACGCTTCACGTTGGTTATGCTGTCGAACTCCCCGACAGCTTGAAGTTTCAGACCAAAGCCATGTGCAACTAAGCATGTTTACAGCATACTCAGATTGTCTGTGTTTGAATGAAACGAATCTGGCTGATGTGTGATGCAAACCCGAGCTAAGGAAAGGATTAGTCATGCATATTCACTTTTCTAACATAAAAGACAAAGGCAATTCATTGGTGTCCAACCTCTTCAGCAGAGGTTGTCTGGTCTGAACACTGTTGGGAGAGTTCACTGTACGCCTGATGTAGCGCCTTCAGCTGCTCCTGGGCCGTCGCTCGTTCTTCCTCTGTCATTCTGGGACAACAGAACTAGTTAGGACCAGGAGTTCTCACATTGGACACAGTCTTTCGTCTGCTGGTGTAATACGTTGCTTACTTGTCGCTGTGTTTGTTGAACATTATTTGTGTCGCTCTCAGTGCTTCTGCAATTTGTTCCTTCTTAGTGGCCATTTCCTCGACGGACACCTGTAACATCAAACAGTATTAAAGTATTTGCAGTAGTTGTCACAGATATGACACAAAACTATTGAATAAAGACATACTGTGCCCTGTACTGCAATGACAAGGTCCAATAGAAACCCTACAGCTCTTGAACTAAAATGTTCTGTTTGTGTGTCAGAGAGGACTTAATTAACCTCAGTGATGGATTTTGAAGCTGCAATTTGAAATTGTTATCCCCAATATTTTTTTACTACTTTGAAAAGAGGGGAAGAAGATTAAAAATACTGCTGTATAGATCAATTTTAGTCAAAGTTGTCATATTACGTATATTGTACTAGTCAATGTCCTACTTATATGAATAAGTGTAGCCTGTTTAGTTTTTATTTTTTAACTCATGATTGCTTTAAAAGTAGAACATAATGACAGCCTCTAATGTGCAGTAGTAAGAAAAGTTATGAGAACTGCATATTGTCAGTGTTGCTTATCAATCAACCTGCATAGACACTGTGAACAGCAGCTGGGTCACGTGCTTTGATACAGCTGAATAAACTGTATGTCAGATCAGTAGAACAACTAAAGATATAAAATAATAATGTAATGGTATGTTTTAGATCAAAACAAATCAGTATTATATATGCGGTAAAAAGGGGGGAAATAAAATGTAAACTGAATAACGTATGCTTTTTATTATTGTTTATGGACTATATATATATACTGTATATAACACTGAGATTAAGTGCTTGTGCAACTTACACACAGGTGTTATTAGACTTAAGTATGACTGAAATGACAAAATACATCACAGAAACGAAAGGTCACGTGAACTGGAGATAATAAATGACCATTACTCATGGTGTAAAATATATGGATTGATATATGGATGAATCATAAAGTTGTTAGTGGGTTTTATTAGAAATCATATAGTGTGACATCAAAAAGCTGTGATATAGTTTTGATTAGAAACATATTTGTCACCAGTAAGGCAAAGTTGAACAAGCAGCCTATTAAAACACTCACTCAATTCACAGGGTTTACCTGGGGCTTATTAGAGGCGTCTGTGTTGGCATTGCTATCTGTCAGAACTTTCCCATCATTGCTCAGCTTCTGTTTCACATTGGACATCCAGTGCAATAGTTTGCTAACTTTATCACCATGCTCTCGCTTCTCCTCATCAACAGATCTCTACAATCAGAACACATGGGGTTTTGACAAGACAGTTAAGTTTACAAAAAATAAATCAGTAAAGAGGGAACGTAAAGGAGCCAAACACATCCCTAAACTGAAAACACCAGACTGTAACGACTAATAGCTATATAAAACATTTGAAACATGGCCATTTCAAAAACAACACAAGCCCAAAGGGAAGGCAATTTGTGGGCTTTACCTTTAAGCTATGAATAAACATGCATTTACATTTATAATGTTTTATTTCATATATGCCCAAACATAATGAAATGTTGACTTGGCTCCAAAACCAAGAGCCTTTGTAGCCTCCAGTAACCTTAACCCAGTGTGGCAGTCGTACACACTTCTCTCAAGTGCCTCTCGATACGTGATTCTTCTCTTGGTCTTCGGACACGTGAGGCTTTTGGTGTCAAACTTCTCCTCTTTGAGTGCAGAGGCAGTAACTTTGTCAACAAGGCCACTCTGTACAACTTCCTCGAGCGAAACCCGATCTTGAGTGTCAGGGTTTACCAGTCCTCCGGTTAGGAGCTGGGACTCGATACATCGAAAACCGTCATCCTTTGAGAAGAGATTTTCCTGAATGGCCTGGGGAACAGTCAAAGTCTTCCCAGTCTTTGGGTGAACAATGCCCTTAAATGCCTGCTCAAACTTGTAGAGCAGCTGATTCAGTGCCTCGTCTGTAAGACCTCTTTTCAGAGCCTCAGACAGAGAGACCTTCTCCCCTGAAGATGGGTCACATATACCACCGGTACAGGCCTGGGCCTCCAACAACCTTAAGGCAGTAGCTCTGTCAGTGAAGCCCTGCAGAAAACCCTGAAGGACTGACAACCTCTTCCCTCGAGTGAGGTCCCAGAGACCCGCAACAGGGCTGGTGATATCCTCCACCACAACCATCCTTGAAAAGATGATGTCGGCAAGCTCATAGATACTAAGCAGACCACTGCGGTAGCTTTGAAGCTCTGACGTTTCAAGAAACCTCTGACTTAAGGCAGACTCTAAACAAAGCTGTCGTCCACTTCTGACATCAGCAATGATGTGAAGCGGGCTTCCGTCGCTGTCAGCCGTGGACTTTTCCTGCCATTCGCTTTCCTGCTGTGACAGAAACAGATACGTCCTCTTGTCAACGAGTTTCCCCTTGAATGCCTCGTAAGCTGACATTTCGACACCACGACTGCTGCTGACAACAGACACTCTGTGAGAACTCAGGGGCGAGACGTTCGTTAGATGTCTCTCACCAAAGGGGAAGAGAAACATGGAGCCATCGATGTCATAAAGACAACTCTTGAGGATGTCAGAGTAGTAGGCTTTCTGTCCGGTGTCAGGGTTGTGGAAACCTTTAGGGTTACTTACTGGGTCGTACAGACTCTGCAGAAGCTCCTTATTCAAAAGACCTTTGTCAACAGCAATGCTAGCAGGCACCCTGACACCAATCTCTGGGATGACCACTCCTCCAGTGGAAACCTGGACCTCAAGGATCTTCTTGCCTGCGTACCTATCAAGAATTCTTTCCTCCATGGCTTGAAACACAGTCAACCTCCTGCCAGCATGAAGGTACCCATCAACAGCCTTTTCTGCCTCTGTCAGTTTCTCCTTCAGACTTGCCTCTATAATACCCTTCCTCAGAGCCTCTTGAACTGTGTATGTCTGTCCTGTAGTTAAATCTGTAAGACTCCCTGTTGCAGCCTGAGCCTCGAGAAACTCAAGAGCGTAAGAGTTTGCTAAGAAGCCCTTCTCAGCAGCTTCTAGGAAGGAGATCTTTTTCTTACTGGAGTCCACGTAAACTCCAGCGATGGTAGTTGGCTTGCTGACGTATGGAGCGAGCAGTGCTTGAAACTCTTCTGCTGTGATTAGACCCATGTCCAACTTACGCAAAACCTCTTCTTCCAAGAGCTTGAGCTTGATCAAGCTTTGAATACTCGTGCCACACGTAGCTTTGAGCTCTGGCAGCTTTTGGGGAGTTGAATATGTCCCACTCAGTTTTGCTGCGTCTGTCAAACTCTGCTCTGTCATGGTAACTGTTTCATAGGTTTCTCTGATCTGATATGTTTTTGTCTTGGTGATGCTTGGGTTTTCTTTTGCCTTTTGATCAGTTAGTCCACACAGAGCCATGTATCCATGCACTGTCATGGTCACAGGGTCTTCAGGTTTGATTTGACTATTATAGGTCACATTTTGTACGTCTTTTTGAGAGAGAATGAGAGAAGAGCTATTTAAACTTTGGCTCTGAAAGACTTCGGTTTTGTCTTCTTTGACTTGCTTCAGCCCTTCAAGAATGTTTGCTTTCTTCGTTGTTGTGATCTGTAGATGTGATTTTGGAAGAACTTTAAGTCACAGTTTCAACAAGACAACTCTACAATTTATCAACAGTAAGATTCACAAATGAATTGTTAGGCGGTCTGACTTCGTGCATACCTCTGACGTCACTTTCTTTTTGAGCATCTCATCTTCCATCTTGCTTTTTGCATCTTCATATGAGGACGCCACCTTTTGTATCATTGTCAATTCCGTCTTCAGTGAAGCGGCCATGTTGTCTTTCACAAGCTGATCACTGACTTCCTGTTTATTCACCCTCAGCTTTTCCTGAAGGTTTTTAACCTCTTTGATATATGACTCGATTTGTTCTCGAAGAACTTTCTCCTCAGTTTCCTTAAGTGTAAGTTTCCACTCAGTGTCTGTTAGCAACTGTTTAGTCTTGGCCGAATCCTTTGACTGGTCATTGCAAAGGCTTTGTAAAGCACTGACCTTTAAGATGAGTTTAAGTTTTTCTTCCTCATATTGTGTAATTTGTGATTTTGCCTTAAACAGATCTTGGCTGATCTTCGTTTTTTCTTGCTGCAGTTTGTCCATTTCTTGCTTTGCTTCCACTGTAGTTTGATGCACAGTTGTTATCTGTGTCGTGTTTTGTTTAGCAAAGTATTTATTAAGCATTTCTCCTAATTCTACACTGTGCTGGTTCGACTTCTCGTTTTCAGACTGCAGCAAAATGAGCTTCTTCTCTACTTCGGTCCTCACTAACAGCAGCTGCCTCTCGTAGCCCTCTTTCTGAAGATCTAGTTTACTCTTTAACTCCTCTAGCATTTTCTTGCACTTGTCCAGTTGTTCTTCCATCTGCTGAGCTCTCAGCTGAAGCACAGAGTTTTCTCTCTGCTTTTGTTCAGTTTCTGTTTGGGCACCCTGCAGCCTTTCTTTTAGCCTTTTGACTTCAGATACAAGCGAGATGTTTTTCTCTAATGCCTCAGCTTTCTCACGCTTAAGAATCCGAATCTCTGACTGGGATTTGTCAGAATTAGACTGAACTGCTTTAATATTGTGCTTATGCTTGAAAAGCTCATCTTCTAGCGTCTTGACTTTATCGAGACATTTTTGCTTCTCGGCAGATTCTTCTTTGAATTCTAAATTTTTTTTCCTTAGCACTGCATTCAAGTCCTTAATTTCAGCATTCTGAATTTGGACATTTTGATTTGCTAAATCTTTCTCAGCAAGCACTGACTTCAATTCTGACTTCAGCTTCGTGACTTCTCTGTCATAATTGGCGATATTTGAATTGAGAGCTTGGATTTTCTGCTGAAGCTCGTTCAACTTCCTCACCTCCTCACTGTAATCCTGTAGTTTGATTTGAAGATCGTGGGAGGTCTGAGATTTCTTATTCAGTTCCTCCTCAATTATTCTAAGCTGCGACTTGCTGCCCTCTACCTGTGACTTAAAGATTTTAATTTGCTGATCCTTACTGTCAAGCTCCATCATCGCCTGATCAAGTTTAGCTCTGACTTTCTTGAGATTATTCTCCACTTCTGTATTTGTCAGTTTTAATTCGTGAACTTTCTTCTGTAACTGAGACATAATTAATTCACTATTTTGAAGCTCAGCTTCTAGGTTTTTACATTTGAGTTGAAACGCCTGCTCAGATCTCTTTATTAAGCTATATTCCTCCTTAGCCTCTTGAAGCTGCTGCTTCCAGTTCGCTATCTCGCTCTTTAAAGACTTGATCTTTTGTTCTGAAAACGATTTGTCTTTGTCCAGTGACTCCATTTGGATCTGAAGCCCTCGAATATCAGTGTCAGATGTGACATTTATCCTCGTCAGCTCATTGCATTTAAACTTCAGCTGATCTATAACTGCCTGCCTTGAAGCTAAGTCTTCTTCTAAGTTGTTAATCCTGTAGCTGTTTTGCTGCTCGGTGGAGCTTTTCTTATGCAGTTCTCCTTGGGTGATCTTCAGCTGCTCTTTAAGGCCTTCGACCTCAGTGGTTTGGAAATAAATGTTTTGCTCTAACGAGGACTTCACTCTTTGGAGAGATCTAATTTCCTCCTGAAGTTCATTGATAGATTTCTTCAAGTTCAGCGTTTCCTGCTGGAGCACATCCGCTTTCTGGTTCATGTTGATCTTCTCCGTTTCCATCTCCATCTGAAGTTTCTTCACTCTGTTATTGCTGTCATCCAACAGCTTTTTATACGTTTGAGCTTTCTCCTCAGCCATTTCAGCTCTTTTCTGGACCAGGACTAGTTCCTTTAGCGTTGATTTGGGTTCACTCTCGACTGTCGGCTGACTGTCAATGGCCAAAGACTGCTGAGCCAGATTGTTTGCTTTAGCCTGGATTTGGCTTTGCACCTCTTCCTCCATGCTTTCCTCTGTGTTTATTTTTCTCTGAACCAACGACCACTTAGCCTCTGATTGCTCTATTAACTGTTTTGCGTGACTTAACTCCTGCTCACTTGCAGCTTTGTCTTTCACTGCTATCTCTAATTTAATGCGATACTGATGAATGTCAAGTTCGAACTGTGATTTCTGAAAGTTTAGGCCATCAATCATTTTCTGTTGTGTAACTACTTCTTCTTCCAGCCTTTCCAGCTGTGCTTGTCGTTGAGCCAGCAAAGCCTCCTGTTCACGAACCCGCTCTTTAAGTCGGCTAATCTCTAAGTCGCTTGCAGTTTTTTTGAGCTCCATGCTCTCCGTCGTTTTTGCATTCTCTGCTCTTTCAAAAGCCTTTCTGTTCTATAATACAAAAAAGTAAGTCATCCACTCTTTCAGGAAATACACTGCAAGCATTACTTGACTAAAGCAATATTAAGCAAGGATCCTCTGCCAGGGTTTGCAACTGCAGGACAGATTTGTTGTTACAGAAGCAAGAAACACAGTGGAAAGGTCCACATGAGAAAGACTTTCAGAGACAGCTTCCAGAAACTCACAACAACACTGACAGAGACAGTGACACGCAGGCACCGGTTTACCCTTAATTTGCTTCCTTTGTACAATGAAGCAAATTCTCGTGATGAGCCAACCATAAGCACAGTACAACCTTTGGAGAAGGTGACAAGCTGAGGGGCTAAAGAAAGAAACGTGCGAAATGTCTCTTCTTATGCAGCGTATTACACACTGATGCAAAGCAGCATAGGACAGTATGATCTCTGAACCACGCAAAGATAAAGAGCTAAAGCTACACCACTATTCCAGACCTAAAAATGTGCTTCAGTAGCAAATGTAGATGTATTTCAGCCCCTACCTCCTCATCCTCAGTCCTCTTCAGCGTTTCACTGGCAAACTTCACATACTGTGTCATGAGAGTCACCAGAGCAGTGTAGCGAGTTCGGAGATCCATGAACTGTCACACATTGAGATTATTGTTACACCTTTACTGTACATAAAACAAAATATGCCTCAAAATGTTTAACCGCGGTTTTACCTCCTGCTGGATGGCGTCAGACGAGCTCTGCATCTTCCGCTTCTTCAGAGGAGACTTGTGTTGGGAGTCAACCATGGCTCTGAAGGTCATCAGCTGAAGCTCATAATCCTAAACAGAGATTAGCTATGTATAAACATACACAAATATACGCAGTAAGGAGTAGGCAACTATGTATAATACACTAAATGATTTACCTTGACCGCACATGAATACTGCTCAGAGTACTTCTGACACTCTTCAATTCTGCTTTGATTTTGTTCAATTTCAGCAACAAGGACCTAAAAATCACAGACACTCAAGATTTTATATTGTCACAACTATAGTGTCTTTATGTCAGAGTTTGAGGAAGTTTATATCATCCCACCTTCTGTTTGTTTAACAGCTCAGCCAGGGCCTTGCTATCTTCAGGTTTGTTTTCCTGTGCCTGGAGCTGTGCTGCTTCCATTTCTCTAACCCATTCATTGAGAGTAGCGTAGGAGTCTCTGTAGTGTTTCAGAGATTTGCTGATACCATCCAGGTCTCGAAGTCTGAAACAACATCAATGAAAAATGCTCTTATAAACATTTAGGTTCTACATGTTTTCATTTTGTAACTTAGACTTCAAACCCCACTGACCTGCCATCAATCTGGGAGTGAACATTCTGCCACCTCTCACTCAGCTGATCAGCTTTCTCCTTGTGCCAGTCAAGGTCAAAGTCGCGCTCATTGTGGGTCTTAAACATGCGGTCACTGATGACCCGGGCTTTTTGCAGCTCATCCTCCATGTCATGGAAAACCTCCTGTCTCTCATCAACCTCTGTGCGCCATTGCTATAAGGCAGGAGGAAACATGAGTTGTCAAACTAAAATGAAAACGTTGCGCGTAATGTTTTGTCTGAAGTTATTTACCTTAAGTGTCGTAATGACAGTCTCAATTGACTTCACGTCAGAGTTCATGGCATCTTCCTCATAGAGTTTGGATTCGTAGGCTTTAACTAGAGCCTCTGCCGCCTGGCTGTGTCTCACCACTAAGCTCACTGTTTTAAGTCTACAAAGAAGAGTGAAGATGTCATTAACTCAGCTATTAGACAAATAATACTGTGTTTCATTTCACACATTGTTCCAACAAGTATGTCTTACTTGTCCATATAAATGGAAGACATGGAGTACATTTGGCTCATGCTCTGTACAAGAACAGTGAGCTCAGAGGAAAGCGTTGGCGCAGATGGAGAACCCGCAGCCTGTCTGAGGAACAGCTCACACTTTTCCTTCATAGCATCAAGATCTTCCTTCAGCTTATTCAGCTCTGTCATCTTCCTCTGCAAGATGACATGGAGAATCATGAACCCACACAAACAATCATTTGCTGTAATGAGATTATTAGCTGAGTCACGTTCGATGTGTGAATGAGCACCTCGTGCTCTGTGATGCGCTGGAGACTCTGCTGCAGGTCGTCTCGCTCCAGCGGCGTGCGGATCTGTCGGATGAGGTGTTCCTCGTGGGCCTCCAAATGCATGCGGAAGTTGCGTATCTCTGAGATGTAATGGTTGTACACGGACTCCTCTTGTTCCTCTGTTTACCAGAAAAGCGTAATTAGTAGGAATATATATATATATATAATATCCTGTCACTCATTCAGGGGCAGTAACAGGTTGACCACTAGGTGGTGGCATAAGGCTAAACACCAATGAACTCTTGCAAATCAAAATCTCTTTGTGTCTTGATATTGTAATAAAAAATGGCTTTAACACCTCATTTCAGAGAAGGCGAGGGGCCTACAGGCTTACACACATATATGTAACATCACAGTACAGTATAACTAGTAGTATTTTATCTCCACAATACTTAAAACCAATCCTTAGTGCTTTGCATTTTTCATTTGCCTTACATTTGCAGCACAGTCACCCAACTCTTTAGAAACAATGTACAGTAAGTCCGAAAGGATTTAATACGAGGGCTTAAGGAGCTTATAGAGCCTGTGTGTGCGTGTTTCCTGGTAGCGATATGCTCCATGTGAACTGGCTACACCTTACAGTGAAGGAAGGAAATCTGAGCCTTGCCTCTCTCGGCAGATCGGAGCAGTTCCTGGTAGTAGTCCTTGCAGGCAACAACATCTCTCTCTAACTGGGTGCAGTCTGCCACCGTGAACACCTCAGACTCCTCACTGTCCTCCAAGAACTCCTCAAAGTGGGACTGCAGGTTGCTCAAGACCTGCTGATGCTCACCCGGTAACATGGTCTTTATCTAGATCACAGAAATGAAAGTAGGACAAACATGCACTTTTTTTTCTTCATGGCAGATAAAATCAATTCAAAAGAAAAACAAAACAAGGCCAACATACTGAAGCCACGTTCCAGTTGCGAATGGCTCGAATATCAGCCATCAGATAATGCCAAGACACCACGCTCTTCATGTTGATGTGGGAGCGGTGCCACAGGGCTAGAACGTTCTGGTACAGCTGCTCGGTTCTGCAGGAAAACAAGTCCATTATTATGCGTCATAGCTACAACAGAACATGTTCAGTCGCATTTGAATGTCAGGAAGACCAGGACCCAAGCATTTTGATTTACTTGGTTGCCATGTCAGCGGCCTCTCTGTTGGGTGGAGGTACAGTGAAACAAACGGAGGGCACCATGGCCTCATTTCCTGCTGGGTTGATGACTTTCCACTTGGCCCGATGTGAGTTATTGGCCAATACGCACTCGTCCTCTTTATAAATGGTAATCTAAAAAACACGCAGGATTGGTTTAGTATAAAACAAATAAATAAAAGGCTGTGTGATGGTATAATGAGCAGTACCTCTATCTGACGGTAATCACATATGGCTTTTACGGGGATGGACGACCTCACAGGACTCTCAGGGTTTCTGGGCTTGAGCTGCACAATATTCTTGGCTCTGCCCACTAAACCAGCGACTGTGCTTCGGTACTGAAGCAGCTGCTCTTTCTCATCCTAGACACACACAGCAACAATAAAATAAGCTTCTGTGCTTGTTTGTTTAATCGAAATCGCTGAGCTGCACACAGGGCGTACCATGGACTCCTGGACCAGATCCTCCAGTCTGTGTAGGCTACTTGTTCTGTCACAGCTGTACTTTCGTTGAATGGCGTCTTGCAGGCTCTTAAGGTAATCTAAGGACTCTTTGGCGTCGCTGAAGAACTGCTCACAGAAAAACGTCAGCCATTAGCCTGGGTAAACAAATGCAGTATCGACTGGGAGTGGGAAGACGCTCACCTCGAAATAAACAGCATTCTCCTTGAGATGCTGTTCCACACATGAGCAAAGCTGTAAAATCCAGCTCCACTGAGTCTGCATGGCAGCTCTGTACGCCTGGAGACAAAAGCTAGAAGGTTACATGCTGAAACAGGAATTTACACTCTGCAAACGTTGGACTGACCACGAACCTAATACACAGAGGAGAGAAGGGCTTACTTCAATAGTCAGCTTGGCTGGGTGGTTCTTCAGCATCAGGCGTTCTGCCTTATCCTGCACGGACTTGATCACTTCCTCCTTTTCATCCAGCTCCCTCATCAGATCCTGTATAAAGACATTGGACGATCGCTGACATCCAGCCTTGACATGTGAAAAGGCATCAGACTACTCTCTCTATCAGTCTTTCAGACCATAATAAACAAACAAATGTCTTCACTATCTTATTCAAAGGACTAAGCACAAACATCTGTGGCGATCTTACAGCATGGTAGTCTCTTTTCTTGGAGATGCTGCCGTTGCGATCGCTCCAGTCAAATGCAACCTCCTCTTCCTCCTTCTCATTCAGCCAGATAAGCTCCTGAGTTGCTTGTGACACAAAGTCATGCAGGTTTTCCAGGTGGCTCTGTCGCTCTCTTGAACAGCTCTGAAGAGAACGGACATTAAAGGAGTCAGGCAGAGCCGCAACAAAAATGAAAAGCACTGGAAGCAGCAAATCACTTACCAATAGGTTTTCATACTGTCTTTCTAGTTTGTTGAGTTTATCTGAATAATTCAGCTTCAGGGGTATGCTCATCTGAATCTGAGAAAAAAACATGCTTTGGTTTCTTTACACTGAAGATGTTCTGGGTTATAATTACTGTTATTCATACATCTCCAAACACGCACCTCACTCAGTTTGGCATCTTTAAGACTTATTTGAAATTCTTCAATAGCTCTGTGTACACCTTTGTGGTTCTCCAAATGCATTTCCACACTTGGCAAGTCAGATCCCCACTCTGAACGATTCAGCCCCAGCTTTAAAACAGAATACAGAAAACAAACACTCAGTATGTGTTTCATCCAGGTACAGATTCATCTTTTTAACACTGGTAAGTACCCACCTGCATCTCCTCCACCCAGCTCAGCAGGTCCTGAACATGTCTCATGTTGACCTCCTCCTCTGTCATGTTGGGATCTGCCAGTAAGGATTTCTGTAAGGGCTTGCGGACCTGTAAGTGTTTCAGCTGCCTGAGGCTGCCTGAGTCCACGCCGCCACCGCCGCCGCTCCCCGCGTAGCTCTGGACTGAAGATGGCTGCATACCGGGAGTCAAGGCAGGGGTCAGGGACGGGGTCAGACACGGTGTAAGGCTAGAGGTGAATGTAGACGCGGGGGTACCGAAGCCCTCCGGGGTGAGTGAATTAGTGAGGGCTGGTGTCAGGTTTGTGCTGAAGTTCTGGGAGAAGCCAGAGTTCAGGCTTTGTGTGATGCCCGAGATCATCATTTTGGTTTGATCTGTGGTCAGGGTGCGACCTTTACTGTATACAGACGAATACTCAGCTCTCAGTGCTAGAAAGTCATCTCTGAGTTTTGATACCCTGTAAACAAACACAGACAATATCACCTTAAGCCCAGGACAAAGAGTTAAGCAGAGGACTGACTTTATTTTCCTACCACTGTACCTTTGGACAAGCTGATCTGCAAAGGGGAACTTCCCATCTAGGAGAATTTGAATGTCCACAACTTGTTGTCTGAGAATATTCTCACATTCTAACAGGTATCCAGCTATCTCAGCTTCGTTTAGGAACTGGATGCCGGACTCAAGACGCTTTGCATCCTTAGGAGATGAAAGCAAAGCACAGTCAGTGTTATTTGTTCATGGCTTGTACATGACAAGTCAAACAGAGCTTGTGCAACACTTACAGACTGCAGTGCTGTTCCTGCCAATGCCAGTTTATCCTCGCCGTTGCCACAGTCCCGCTGAACCCTGTTCGCAATCTGCTGCAACATCTCAAGCCTAAATGTAAAAAACGGACAAGAGAAGAGACGACATGGAAGTTACAGGTATACAGGTGATCCCCTCAAAAACAATCCCAAACGCCAAGCAAACACACTGTAATCTCACCGGGATCCATAAGCAATGTTGTTGTTGAGAAAGACGGAGCTGTTAATTTGTAAAGGCTCAGAGACGATGGTGTCATAGGAGCCCAAGCTGCTATAGCTATTGTTGCTAACAGAGGAGACCCCGCTAAAGTAGGCCATTTTACCGTTTAAGACAACCAACTATTGCTATTTCCAGCCACTCAAACAATCTGCATTTCTCCTCCTGTGGAAGGATCCAAGCCTCCGTCTAACCTCCGCTGAAGTGACTGATGGGAATGCTTTCGATGGGCTCGTATTTATAGTGTGACAGCCAGGTGAGGAGCATGTAAAACGAATCCCACCCTGTAATAATATGCTGGCCTCAGGGAATAAAAACTGAAAAGCAGGTTGAGACAGCACCCCCCTAACAACTGAGACTGTATAAAGCCCTACCAAACTGCTGTAATCGCGGTTTCTGCTGTTTTGGACACACCCTGTAAATATGATGTGTCTATAAGCCATAAAGACAGGAGCGCAGATGTAAACTTGTAAACTGTTGTTAACAGAACATTTCCAAACCCTGACACTTTCCTTAGTGATAATGTTTCTACAGTCACCTTCCAATGGAAAGTTCAATATACTAATAAAATAATGTTCAGTATTTGTACGAGTATTTGCTTACTAGAAATTAACGCAGCCTTGACTCATTGTGTGCATTCAAATAAAATGACCACCTGTAGAAATGTCCATATCATGTATTGTAATGGTTCGTTAATCACACATACAGCAATAAGCCTCAGTCTTTGGTTTCAGCTTGCAATTTGACGCTGGATCACTCCTTCTGCTTCAGAAACTGCTGTGCTGACTCCTACAGCTTCTTTGCTTCTTCATTACTGTTTACTGTGTGAAATCACAAAAGCTACAGTACGCGGCTTGAAGATTTCGGCGTAAAAGGTCAAGCTTCACTCAAAAAGCTTTAGAAGCACTGCTGACAGTGCCGTTCAATAAATTCGGGTCACATGAGGCTCTAACAACATCTCCTCACAGCAAGGTTTTGGAGTAAAGTTCAAAAACAATATTTGAATAAAGCTACATGATATATTGATATGATGGGCGAGGTCAGAGAAAGTGTGAATCCTCTCGGAGGGCCTCTGCATACCTCTCCACCTCGGGCCTCAGGCTCTTTTCTCTCTCCAGCATGGCAACAATTAATTTACCCCATTCCTTCTCCACATCGTTCGGATGATAACCTGGGGGTAAGTGAATACGTCCAAACTCGATCCACATCTGTCAAACACACCACAAATACGGTCTTGTTACACAGTTTGTTACCACTAACACTGCAATGTCTCATCAAAGCATCAGGCTCCATTATTTCACATGAAGTTCACCTCAAGCATTTTGTAGAGATTTTTTATTTTCGTCTTTTCATTTTCTTTCAGTGGAATTTCGTGTTCTTTAAACTGCAGATACTGCGTATAAAGTGCCTATAAAACAAAACAGAGAAAAACAGACACGTTATACTAAATATGCAATTATATACTCTTGAGCATTAAATACCACATTTTTACCTGAAGAGAGTCTAAACCTCACTGAGACCTACAGTAGAAAGATCTCTAAGCATCGGTTCACACTGTCCTTGTCAGCTTTAACACAAGTGGATAAAAGTGCATTTGGTATAAGAAGCTAATGACTCTTGTGCAGATGGATGCTGCTGACTTCTCATATCCATCAATATAACTTTAAGGCTCACTTACAGCAGATGCTGTGCATGCAGGCTACTCCCAATTATCCTCCTGCGTTCAGACGTTATAGGCAAGTTGAAAATATAAGATGATAATAATGGGGCTTATTTTGTTGTGGTGTCAGACCTTGAGTTCCGCAGGGTTGTTGGGGAATGATCTGTCTGACATCATGGCCACGTTGTGTTTGATCCACTGGCTGAGGTATTTGATCATGTTCTGGTACTCCACCCATTTGATATCCACATCCTGTCCAGAACAAAAAGGTCAGCGTCACTACACTGTCCAGCACGTTGACTTGGACTGGGTGGAGTCGACGATGGACCTGTGGCGTTAACTCACATTAGGACTGATTCCATCAACACCGTCGGGTACTTTGGGGAAGGCGTCATACAGCGTTGAGACATATGTGATGACAGATTTTTCATCGGGAGACTGAACATCTACGTCTGGCGAAGAAAGAAAAAAAGCCAAACGATCACAAGTGACAAATCAAACACGAGATACGAGCTGTTCTTGGGGAGACGCCACATGATTTATGGTGTCAAGATTTTCAGAGTTTCAGAGCAAATCCTGTGCAAATCTCACCCTCAGGGTCCAGCAGTCTGGCCACGCCCAGCTGTTCGGCCACGCCAAACGCTTGCTCTAAGTTTGACCGGTTGGTCTGTGTGGACACCCGGCTCATGTCGACCAGATCCGGCCTGCAAGAAACAATGAGAAAGACTAGAAAGGCAAGCAGCTGACAGGCCAATCAGGGAAGAGAAAAAATACATGACACAAGATACTACAGCTATATTAATAATATTAAATCAAACAACAGTAATGTAATCCTGCAGTACCTGTATTTATGAATGATGGCATTAAAAAGCCTCCCATCCCTCCAGGAGGTTGTGAAGTTTTCACATCGGACTCCCACGTAGCCGTCTGTTATCTGCCTGGACCAGAGCAGCAGCCTCTCCTTGGCTGTCATGTCCTCGGATTCCCCCGTCACGTGAATCTCCGAGATCTGTCACAAAGAGAGAAATCAGCGTTAGTGGCGTCTTTGCAGATGCGCAGGTGAACTATTACGTGTGAACCAACGCACCCACAGACGTTACTATCATGCCTCAACTGCGCAAATTTCCTCATTCCATCCTAAACCAGCACCGGCTCACAGGAGGATGCAGCATTTCTGCATCTTGTATTTTTTACATGTTTAGCAGAGATTTAACTTGCGTTTGCGGACGTCTGTCTTTTCAAACCACTTTATTATCACTGGTTTGTGAAGGTGTCCTGAGTCTCTGTGGTGATTTCCACCACATAGTAGCATGTTGTTTTTAAAGCCGTGCTGCCCGAGGGACCAAACATCACACGTTCTCAGCACTGGCTCTCAGCCCTGTTCCCTCTTTCTGAAAGATTCATGTTTTCATATAGTCGACCACATTACTGAGATGTTGCCAATTAACAGAACGTGAGCTTTATTGCTGAGATTTAACTTTTCTAGCCTTCTTATTACACATTTCTCAACGTTTTTGAAATAGAAAAAAACACAGGTTAACTACACACCTGTATGAGTCAGCTGAGACTCAGCCTTTTAAACCTCAAAGTTATTTGTAATTGTACATGACGGCTACTGTACATGTCATAAAATACAGATACACTTAATTTCATATTTGACAATAACCTGAGTTGTTATTTATAACTTGCTTCACATGTCAAATCTGAGAATTATCAGTAGACGTGTAGGGCTTGCACAATGAATTGCGTAGTAGTTTGACAGCTTCTATAGAAACGAAGTATGACGACATAAAGTAAACAGTGCATAGATTAGGTTCCACTGTTGGCACACCAGCACATTTCTGCCACACTTTTTACATTCAACATTCAGTATGAATTCAAGCCTTGTTTTCCAGTAACTTTCATGCCAAAGGACAAAAATTAGAGAAACAAAGCATTTCAGAAATTATTGTTTGTCATGGAATACACAATGTGCAATTAAAGTCTGTTTCTAGATTCAAGGTCACATAAAACTACATATCCCAGCTTGGTCAAACTCAAACCAACCAGCGAAAGATTTTACAGGATTGCCTGAAGTCATCCACAGAGTCAGCCAAGCATTTAATCAGTCAATCAATCCGACACACTTCACTCTCAGCAAACATGGAACATTGGAACACACATCAACACACTGAGGAACCGACACAAATAAAGCTAAAGACAAAGCAGAAATACTTCTACAGTCCAGCGACAAGCACAGCTGTCCTACAAGCACAACTTTAGCGGTATTTGAAAAGACACTGACAACGACGATGATGATAGACTCAGCCTTTCTGCAACCACGTTAACAACAGATACCAAAGAGATGAACCTGCTTTACTGCAGTACACTGACAGCATTGTCTGACGACATAATACAGACACCGCTGAGGAACGTGAAAATCAGAAGAAAGGTTTAGTAAAGAGCTGCTTTGAGACGTATAATACTATCCCAGAGCAAACTAATCTATCACGAATCACACTCATAATGACTATAAATCACACTTTCTACTGGAGCTTTACCTCAGGTTGGGCGGAAGCACATGTGGCAGGAGCTGGAGGATGCTGTACACACCCAGAGCAGGTGTAGGCCCTCCTCCTCCTCCTGTGTGCTTGAGAGCCCCATATAATCTTGGCGAACGGTTCCACATTCCCAGGCCGGTCATGGCCTCTCACAGTCCGCAGCGTGTGCTCCACCGCTCCGAAGCTAACAGCCCTGTTCAGCTGGCGTTGTAGCAGCTTCTTCACAAGCAGACCATCCTTGGCTGAGACGCCTCTGGAGGCTGCACTAACACAACGAAGCTTTCCCTCTGCACCCAACCTGCTTCTGTCACCCTCCGTCTCTCCGGCGGACAACCGACCCGGCCTGCGTGCCGAGCTCCTGCTACGGGGCTGATTACAGGTGTCTCTGAGGATCAGCACCGGCACCTCTCCAACATAGACACCTTTACTGATGCTGCCTTGTCTGGAGAGACGTGTCTCCACCTGGGATGGTTGATCCAGCTCTGTTTGGTTCTCCTCTGTACGCCCAACTGGTCTATCCTGAAGCTCTGCGCTGCCGCAGGGGGCCACATTAAAATCCTCATTTCCAGGAGTCTTTGGAGATCTAGTCTGGTGAAAATCCTCCAATTTCCTCTTCTTTCTTTGAAAATATCGGCGACCTTTGAGTTCCTTAGACTCAGGGTTAAATGGAGCCTTGTTGGGGTCAACATAGGAGTCCTCTCTAGGGACCCGGACACAGCCACAGACGTTTCCCATGGCTGACAGTCGTAAAGCCTTGTCCCCATCTACAGTACCACAGGTGTTTTCAGCCAAAATACCCAGTAAGCTCCATTTAACATGAAAAGCTATCCCACTGCCGTCTTCATGCTGTGCGAGTAGTCGACACCGATCAAAGGCAGAGCGAGTGGCAGACGCACAGTAAAAGCTGCTGCACTAAGAGCTGAGCTGAGGAGAGTTTTTCCTTCGTGCTCCTCCGAGTCGGCTGAGAACTGGTCAGTCTCTCCCTCTCTTCCTGCCTCCCTCTCTCTCTCTGCGTTTCTCGCTTGCTCACACGCTCTCTGTTCGGACTCTACTCTGACACTGGAATGCTTTCTGACCTTTGATACATTTCTCAGGCTTTGCTAATCCAGCACAAACACCATAAATGCACGCAGAGAGTGCAGCGCTGACTCGTGGCTCTCAGCCGAGAACGAAACAGACTTGCAGACGGACCTGTTTCGGGCTGGCTGGTCTGCTTCGTCAACACGGTAAACACGTGCACGTCACAGCTGCCTGTGCTGTCTCCTAATATTTGTCCACAGTGATTGGAAGGGGATTCAAACACGCAACAGGACGCCACAGCCGACGGCCACATATTCAGCTGTGAGAAAACATGGCTCAGCAACTTAGACTCCATGACCCAGACAGAGACCCAGCAGGTCAACGAGAGCGGCGAGAGCAAAGGCTGATCCGAGCTACACAACAAAGAGCTTTCACCGCTACTAATCACACTGTGAGAAATGGCCGAATGACTGCAGAGGTGGGGCCATTATCACAACTCATCACCGGCTCTGAGCAGGAAGTGACTCACCATATAAAAATATTACAACAATTACAACGTAAAATAACGTGATCCAAACCCACCACGCGACGGGTAGGAGCCCTATGATTTTAACGGGATAATGAGAAAGAGGAAGCCTGTTAGAGCGTTCATGTAACGCTAGCACTCAGCTAAAAATAACCGCGTCTCTCTGTGAGAGCGTAATATCGGAAAGGCCACTGAGGTCTGACTGAAGGTCAAAGTCACCTGACAGCTCGCTCAGGTCAAACTACAGAGGACTGATTACTGCTGCATTTCAATATATAGCCTCGCTCACGTAACTCCTCCAAAACCAAAACCAATGCAATGAATGAAACTGTGACGTGTGACAGAACAACACAGTCAATGAGGGCAAAACAAGACAAGACACTGGTCTCAGGTAAGAGCAAAGCATTTCTCGCTCCTCTGAAGGCTTAAGAAGATTAAACAACAGTTCAGCAGTAAACCAGGTATGAGTTGAGCGCAGTTCACACAGGTAACGCAGGGTACGTCCTTCATGCAACCTCTGTCCTTTAGACCCGGAGCGTTCTTCAATGTTTTAATCAATGCCAGGGAGATAAAAACGTAAAACATAAACAGAATACGACTCATACGCGTCAATCTGATGTGCACATACTGTAAAACAAAGCCATAGGTTCACGCTGTGGCTGAGGCTGAGCATTTTCTCCTGAGGTGCCCTGCTACCCTTCTGATTCAAGAAGAAACAGGCCCATCGCTGCTGGATCGACTGCTCCAGGGCTTGCGTGAGACTGACAGCAGCAGGTGTTGGCATCACCAGCGACGCTACCTGTCATGAGTCCGTGCTACACTACATTTGCTTCTTCTTTTTTTTTTACCTATTATTTTACTGAGAGCACTGGTGAGTGAAAAATGCACATTTGTCTGAAAGAATGGCATCAACTGTTTCAGGACTGCTGTGACACGTGGCCTGTGAAGGGAGGTTTAAAATGTGTCCATGTTTTCTACTCCCTTCACACTCTACAGGCCACCTGGATGCTGTGGGCAAGCACACACAGACCCGCTTGTCATGATTTGTGTCATTCCAGGAATGAAAGGATAAGTATTCCCAGAGAGCATATACGAGGGGAGAAACATAGACGTAGCCTAAAGCACACAGATGTTATATTACAATGATTTGTGTATGTATTCAAGGTAATACTCCTGATTACGCATATAATAAAGCCATATATCCTGGGAAATAACTAATTACACTGAGTTGCTAGGTTTTATAGATTTTATCCTGAATGGCTTCTTCCTTGACTCACTGACTTGTTGACTGTTCTGCTTTGATCTTCTAGTCAAACATGGAAACATCCGGTTTATGGACATGGAGTCATTTTATAGGCATTTATCCAACTTAACACATTATGTAAGTTATGTAATTTCATCATAAAGGAATCTTGCTGTCCTGTATTGTCTTTTAACCATTTAAGGGCACAGGTGATACGTCTGCATCCAAACATCTGTGATGTGAAGCAAAGCAGCACAAAGTGAAGACGATACATGTACACGCAAGGTTACAAGCAACAGCCTTTATCAGTGTGAACTCACTGATTCTAATACCGAGATGAAGGTAAGTAATAATCTATTATCTAGGCAATACATATTCAGAATTATACGGCCATTAAACACATAAATACTAAACCATAAAATTCACTGACCTGAAAGTGCAGAATGATGGTCCAGATTAGTCCCAGTGTCAGTTTTGGGTTCCCGTCTGTGATGTCGTCATTTCTGATATTTACAAGTTTAACCTAAAAGATATAAATAGATGATGAATAAAGTTTACAAGAGCTTGGAATGCAGTTGAGTTTCTAAAGACAGCGTAATCATTATACTGGTTGTCTGTAATGCCTGCTGTATAACAAAGACCACAAGATGGCACAATGGACATTTTGTGTGAAGGTGCATTGTTAGAGTAAACTCAGCTGGGACAGGGGTGATTTTGAAAACAAGAGTGTTTGCTAACAATTAAATGGTATAAACCTGTTGGACGTGCTTTATATGACACATATAAATGAAAAGAGGATCATATAAAGTGACATTACTCACAAAAAACATGAAACAGAAACAAAAAGCTGAGTCTGGACTCAGTCTTGGGCGAACGCATATCTCCAGGCTGATCACCTGTATTTATTGGGATCAGAGGAATGTGTGGGTCGTGTTTTACCTGTACTCAATGTTTGGCTGTGCACCGTAGCTATAGAACAATAGAACAACACATCTGTGACCATCTATGAATCCTTTGTCTGAAAGCCTTACGTCACATCTGGCTGCTGCTCAGCCAGTTCTTCATCCCATGTGTGTGTTGGGGGAAGGGAAGGCAATCAGAGCACTATGAACCCTGATGGGATCAGAGCTCCTCCAACGTTACTGTTACCTTTTTTGGCAAAGGAGTGATTGGATTTCATCTCAACTCTTGTTGTGATTTGCAGCAGCTTAATCTACAGTTGTTTAACACTGAACGGTTTATGTCAGCTCAAACTCAATCCCCTTCCCTGGTAAAGGTGTTAGTGAACAAGATAACCTGAACTGATTCTTACCTGCCGCCTCTTTAAATAGTCCAGTGCTATTTGTACATTCTGGAGCCTGTGGAAGCGCATCCTTCCTCTCTCCCGAGGCTGCGGACATAAAAAGCACATAGAAGCCATGTAGAGCAACCAGGTTGGTCTCAATGTCAGGCGACACTTTCAAAAACAAATTAGTAGTGTGAAGGGCACAGGCATGCTTCAGACTTCTCACCCGCTGGTCTTAAGTATTAGGGACTTAAATGACCACATAAACACCTGCAATTGCCAGAGTAGCCATTAGCCCAATACAAATCTGTGCATAATGCTCATATAAGGTGTTTTTCCCCATTTCCACCCAAACAGCCTAATGTGCAATTAAAACACATTATTGTCATTCGGTTCAGTCATCGCATATCATCTGTATCACTGACAAATGCACTTGGTCAGTCAGGGAGGCACAGCCTGAGGTGATGGAATGGGAAGATGCTTTCAGGCCAGCAGAGCTGTGCTGCATTCCTATCGCTAGTCTGATAACAGGGAGATGCTGAAGAATACTCAGCAACAACAACGTGTCATGCACCAATGGCTTTCATTTAACATATTTCATTCACTTGGGAAGCAAAGTCTAAGTAGCAGAATACCGCGAAGCAGCAGATGAAGTGTCCTTATACTCGCAGAGACCTGACTGTATGACTTAATGATGCGCAAAGCCAGTGAAAAGATGTAAGGATCCAAGTTTCACAGACAATTTCCTTCAGAGTCATAGTAATACTTTTGCAAAGATAGTCTTGCAACTCTCTTACTGATTATTTTGAATATGACATCTGGATTTTAAAAAAGAAGCTGCCTGAGTCTTTGGATCAAATGCACAATTCTCTGCATCAGTATCATCCTTTCATGCAAAGAAAGATTGTGACATTATTTCTTGATCAGCAGAGGTGACAAAGAAAAAGATGCTCTATGACCATATGCGTTCTACAGCGATTATTCTAACTGCAAAAAAGACTGTTTCTATACTCCTGTTAAAGACACACACGCCTTGAATTAGTCTGTTAAAGGGGGTGGGGAGGTGAGCCACACGTACCCCCTTATCATCATCCACCGTGTCTCCATGCTGCTCAACCGCACATGCTTCTGTCCCACTCACCAACCGCAATGTCTTCAGAAAATCACGCTCCCTTGGCTTATCACCGAAAAGGCAACACATGAGGAAGAAAGGAGGACAGGGAGGACATGGATACAGTGGCAAAACCAAATGAAGTTAGACAATGGACAGCAAACGATCAAAGAGTGGAGGACAGAGGACGAGGAAAGTGTATGCAAACAGAAACAGAGAGGCACTCAGAGGATGGACGTTAGTCACACTGGAGAGGAGATGACTGCTAAGGACACTGCAGAGGAATGTGTGCACTTTAATTATATAATAACGGACAAAACAGCATGATAACATTAGTCTATCCACATAGAGATGACATAGAGCAATGCTGAAAATAGCCTGATGGACAAAACGCTGCTGCTGCATTCAATAGCATCACGATTACTCTGGAACCATTGTTGTATTCTCTGAGACAATCTGAGGCCTTATTATTGCTCCATAAACAAACCACCAACTAAAACAAACTCATTGCTAAACATAACCTTGAGCTGTAAATTAGTTAAGAAGCTTATTAGCAAGTTAAATATTGTTAATGATTTATTGGAAATGTTATTGTTTTCCACAAAATGCAGTGCAGTGCAACAGAACTGCATTTTATTACAGGGAATCATCAATACATCTGGTAGCACAACACTACAACAAATAATCCCAATGGGCGCGATTCATAAATATCCCATAGTTCTAGAAGAAGCAGCAGCCTTCTAACATGTTCTAACAACGGTGTCATGGTAGGCGCCAACACACAACAAGATCTGTTTACAGGCCCTGAACATCAGTCATAGCAGGGAGAAGAGTGAAGGGCAGGAAGTGGAGACGTTCTCTCACTGGGGTTCGACTGAATCAATGTTGTGTAAGTTCTATTTTAGAGTTTTTGTTCTAGTTTTATAGCTAGTTCTGTTTAATGCCTTTGTGCTCTTTGTGGGTGTCTCCTTAGGAAAGTTTCATTGTGACAAAGAAGATAACAGAGAAGCATTAACTCACCAATGTGTCTCCAGACAAAACCTCCAGCAGTGAGATCAGGTTATGTCCATCTCGTAAGTCTTCGTACAGATCATTTATGTGCTTCCGTACCTACAAACATAAATCAAGTTAAACGTGAAAAAAAACAAGTGTGATGTAAAAGACTATTATAGCATTATTTCATACACAGCATCCTGGAGTCTACATGTAATGAGAATTGAAATTAAATCCTTGAACTGAACTCAAGTAAATGAACCATAACAATCTCAGTTCCACAGTAGTAGAATTTCACCTTGGCTGCTTCCTCCTTATGTCACTCAATCAACTCTGTGTTCAGTTTCAATTTAAGTCCGGCTTTAGAAAAAAACAGTTTCACCTCACATTTCAAGACAAACTGGTTGTTTTTCCCATCAACGTCTCCTGTGTCACACTCAGCTTTAAGCAGCAGATCACTGTGACACCTGATCTTGGAACGTGACAGATGCACTTCTCAGCGCTCGCAGCACCTTCGCTCCTTCCTGTCCTGAATACTGCACCTCTGAAATCACCACTGACCTGCTTTCACACAGGGCTTTCAGCACTGTAATCTCTGAAAACTGCCACAGCTGTGGAGCCAAAACACACCAGAGCCCTTTTGTTAGCGGTCTGGCCAAGCCAAGCTCCAAATATTACTCAGCACCTCGGATTTCTCATGGATGAGTGGGAACAATACTAAAGATTGTGGTACCAAGGTTACACTGGCCACTGAATGCTCTGAAGGCCTTTAGTCTGAACTGACCAATCCACGTGTGATTTTATGAGCAGCTCGCCGCTGTGCTTCTCCTTTTATTTTGAAAACGGTGTAAGCTCCTAAAAAGACTCTGCATGTTTGCAGTGGTTCTCTTTTAATGAGCACCTAACTGTATTTGTTTTAGCTGGCGTCTTTTGGCAGCGTTCTTTTCCGGCAAGCTGACGACCGGCTGGACGAGATCCAACGTTTGCACTCCACTCGTTCCCTCTGATGCAGTGGTTCAGTCCATTGCAAGTTTATGTCACAGATATGTGTGTGTGTGTATATATATATACATATATATACATATATATATCTCCATGTGAATGCACGGAACCTACGGATCACATTATAACAACTTTGCTTTCAGGTAGTGATTCCTTTATACAAAGGCGAATTAGAAGAAACGTGTCAGCGCTCGTCTGGCTTAGTGTTATACTATTTCCATTTGCGTCGACGAAAGACAACCTGTCGCTGCAGCAGCACACTGTCACGCTAAATTACCTTTTAACAAGCTTTAATAATATATGGGAATTTTTAAGCATGTTAGGGCCAAACGCAGAAAGAAATAATTGTTATCACTTCATGGAAAGAAATATGACAATAGTATTATTCGAGCTTCATCTTTGTGCACAAATAGCTGAGATGTTAAAATTGTTATTACATACAGAAAATTTGAATTTTGTTCATACCTTCAACAAATGCTGATTAATCCATTTGGTAAATGTCTTCTTCTGCACTCTGTCTCGTTCATCTGGAGAGAAAACAGAGAAAGTATATCCTGTGAATCTATCACCACAGCACCAAGCTGTTATTAGACGATAACTATAATTCTGCAATGCGCCGAGAACACAAAGTTAAATTCATACAAAAAAGATCATATGAAACCCACAACGGATAAAAAGGAAGTTGTTGTTATCACGCAGTCCTTTCATGCACATCTGGCCACATTCACACACACACTTTCCACTATGAAAAGAAGATTTCCTGCATCCACTGATGTAACTGGTCACTGGCTTCACTCTGCTGCCATTTACATTAAACCAGGGTGGAAATAGAGCCAGTTAAAACAAGCATATTATCCACATTATTTCATTTTTTATGTCAACGTAACTTTAAATCACAGTTTTTCATCCCCATTTCTAACTGTACCAACCAGTGTCAGACAGCAGGATTCATGTCAGCCACCACAACTGTGACTCATTTCACTTTCCTCCACGTCTCCCACTCCGTCAGACAGCGAGACTCTTAACTCTTCTCATTCTTCGTGCCCCCAAAAGTGCCCCGTGGTTTACATAAACAACATGACTGGGTGGCATATCGTTGCCTCTGCAGTAACATTAAGGATGACAATCAGCACTCATCTGACCTTTGACCCCAAGACTCAACAGACAGCATCCTCTCATTATTAATCCTTCATGCAGAACACAAAGTAGGTTTTACGCATCCTGCCTGTTATATATAATTAGCAAGCATGAAAAAAGGAAGAGGTAAGTGCTCAGATACTGACCCATGCAGCACATTAGCGTTACCAGGTGGGCCCTAAGCTGCCCGTCTGTCTTAAGCATTCGCTTCATCCTCCACAATAAGTCCTAAGGGCTGTCGAGAGGCTTGTTGTTCAGGCAGACAGATGCCATGTGGGTAGGCGACTGAAGAAAGAGCAACAGTCGTCTTCCTCTTCCCTGACTGCCTGCTTTCCAGCCTCTAGGGCAGCTGTGACTCCCTTTCTCATCCAGCATCTAAAACGAGCCCGGTCAGGTTTTCCACGGTTACTCACTATTTTGTGTTTCCAAGCAAGTTGGATGAATGTTTACCCAGCAGCAGCACTCAAAACCACAGAAGACGTGGTTTCCTACAAAAAAAGGAGCAGAGAACGTCCCCATTGCCATGTTTTAGCATGTTTCAAGCTGTGTCTGAACAGAGCCCGTTTATTTAAGAGCACTGTCTCATATTTCTGATGACAGCACACATTAAATGATTATTCCACCATAAATCTTAAGAAGTACTTTACATAATCAGCTGTAGACTTTATTATTTAATGGTGCAAATATTGTCAGATAATCACCTTCTGCTATGCAGCTGCCAAGACTCACTACAGTTCTTAGAAATGTCTGTAATAATAACAGGGCATGGACAAAACCAGTCCTGCATTAAAATCACAGAATAAAGGTTCAAAGTTTAACTTGCACACAAAACATTAGCCCTGGTTTGTTAGTGGTGGCAGCACAGTGTTTCTTTAATATAGTGTAGGTGGCTTCATTCAGAGCCCAGAGACTGTGCTCTCTGCAGATTCATTCATTTAGTTCATCTAAAAATAGCGCATGTGTGATATATCTGCTGAGAATTGGAAAGTGGGTTGAACTGACAGCTCAGCTCAATCCTCAGATCAATACCTAAACATGGAGGGTAACCATCATAAATGAAACACTGATCAATGGCAGAATAAGCGGAATAAGAAGCTCTCTGTCTTTACATTGATGATGGGGGGAAGCTTCCAAAGCGATGCTGCTGTGTCACTGCTGATGTAACTGTCCCTTCTCCTCCACAGCAGAGCTGAATCACAGACACGTAATGCAGTGTATCCTGCAGCAGGGCACCAATTCTGCTGGTAATGCCCACATCTAAGCTCTATGCTGCATAATATATAAGCCTCTGCTGAGAAATTCATTAATATAGATTTGTTGGCAAGTATTCCAGGAAACTCTCCAGTTTCGAGCAAAGGACAGTCATCAGCTAGTGGACATGGTCAGCAATAGGCTACTGTACATAGTGCAGAGATTACTGATAACAGACTGCATCATTATCAGTCAGAGCTGAGTGATGTGACAGGCGGTTGTGAGTTATTGCTGCCCTCTATGTTAAAGTGATAACAGGAGCAGAACAGAGGAGCAGGTAGGAATATGCTGCTCCATGTAAAGTATTTCTGCTACCTGAGCTTCCAGAAACATGATGAGTTTAATGGTGCAGCGCCACCTGGAGGATCATTTAAGAATTAACACGTAGGCATGTCACTCTTTGTGATTTGATTCAGTTTTCCTGACACTAACACGGCGGATTTATCTGGTCATAAAAATCTTCAGTTATAATTTACAAAAAATGTGACTAAAAAAAATTAAACATTAAAGATATTGATTTAATTACACATTACAAACAAAACATTTAAAAATGTAAGTAAATGATTTGCAGTTGCTGAACCAAATGTTTGGGGACATGCTAGAAATATGTCAAAATGTCATAAAATGTCATTCTGAGGTACAGGCTAATAACCATGAGACAATTACCAGTCAGGGATTAAGGTATAGTTTAAGTAAGAGATGCATAACATGCTGTGTTTCCTGTCTATAGTCTCAAGCAGCTCTAGCCCAGAGTTCACCACAGCATTCAAACAGATGGACACAGAGTCCTGAGACACTTATTTGTAGACCTCAGCAAAGCACATGTGCACAGATATAAATAGCTACAACACTAAACCACGCTGCCCCTTCAACTGCAAGCCATATAATCTGTACCACTTAAGTGATGTCCTTCATTTCTTTAGATACAACAAAGATTCATTGAAGAAATGTTCGCACAACAAAGGACTTTTGAAAAAGGTCTAAAGCCTGTTGCATAATGCTATTTATTGCTCTGCAAGGTGATTTTTCCATCCAAAACCAGCTTTTATTAGGGGTTAGGATTTGTTTGGCCAGTACTGAATGAGCTTTAGGACACGACATGGGTTGTGATTGCAGGAATAGTAGCTACTAAACCATTTCCACCAACACAAGGCTCTGGGAAACACATCCAGACGCAGCACAGTCTGCAACATTTCACAGTCCCACTGCTTCGTTTTCTGGTTTAAAGGAGAATGTCTGGCACACGGCTTGGTGTCACCCGCTGGCGTCTTGTTACGTTGGGACGCCTGAAATATCTTCGCATTCTGAACAAAGCAGCGTCAAAACGTCAAAGTCCAGCCTGTGTTAATCCTCTTGACCTCATATGTCCAGGAATCAAAACAGACATGAAGACAAAACTGAAACGCGGCCAAGCCTTCAGCCTGTGACAAGGACTTGTTTTGCATCCGAGCTAAACAGCTCTCATTTCACTCATGTCACAACAGATCAGTCGGCCAAGGCATGAGAGCCTGAGCACTGGAATTTGAAACCCAGGACTACGGCAAAAGGCCGCAAACATTCGTTTTTACGGATTTAATCTAAGTTATATGTTATAAGATGACTCAGCACAAGATGGCTTCACTCAGAACGTTGAAATAACAGCATTACTCCTGTGGTAAACAAAAATACAAGCGGGATGATGAGGGGGTTATGCCGATGGAAGGATTTTTGTCATTCTTTGTTTGTGACAATACCACAGTCAGTCGTCTGAGGAGGGCAGGGCAGCGTGTGAAATATGTCACTGTAACAATCAGCCCTCTAATCAGCCCTTCCTGTCACAGGGTGCTTTGCATCGCGGATGGAGACAGCCAAGAAATGCTGCATTAGTGATGTCAAGTCCATAAGTGGCATCTGTGTTGCGTTGCTGCACCCACTAAACATGCAAAGTGTTCATACTGTTTTAGCCTCAGTATGCAGATGAATCTTCAGCAGGATTATTGACTATTGCTGTTTCAACTGGGCATAGCTGGGCCCACAGGAAGACACCTGCAAGTTGGCCAATCAGAATAGAGTGAGACTAGGGGCCTGAAAGACTATAGGAGACATTACAACATGTATTTACACTAAAGTAATCTCATATCAGTGGAGGTTGTATGAACTACAGAGGCACTGAGCACAGTCAAGGGGAGGGAAAGGACGAAGCGTTGCTGACAACTAATGGGGGACGGAGTAGACGCACACTTATGCTACGGATGCTAACACAGGCCTGACTGACTGCTTTGTGTTAGCACATCTGCAACAGCTGCCACATAGTAGATGTTTGTGCATGAGGAAATCTGCTTTTCCCCAGACTCAGATCATGATTCACTCACAATCCTGACGAACGCTTTGCAGGATCCAGTGTCAAATCTTAGCTGTGCTTCATTAATTCTGGTTGGTAAAGTGCAACTGAGATTTAGAACCTGTTTACCGAGAAATACGATACACGCACAGCACACACATTCTCTACTAATAACCATTCAAACTATCCCATAACGTTGTTTTAAAGTTTTAAACTGACAATCTTTACAGTGTAACACATGAATAGACGGTGCTGCTCATCGGTTTCCTACTGCTAGTGTGGGATCACTTCCCAGTATCTGCTGCAGTCCAGGACAGAAGGGTGGTGCTGCTTGACTGGGAGAGGGAAGGCAGAGCATGAGTCAGAGGGACAGACTCTCACAAGATGATGTCATGTGAGAGGAGCTGAGCAAGGCTGTGGAATGAGGTTCGGTCATGCTGGTCTTCCCATCACCATGACGACATATAAATACAACATTTGGAAATATAGCAGTGTGGGCTCAGCACAGATAACACAATGACAGTGGCTGCATGTAATATGAATTTCTAATCTTTAAAGATATTTCTCAAATAAGTGTATCTCTAAATGATGAGCTTATGAATAATATATGCTTACTATGTAAAACGTCCTGTGGCTACAACTGATGCGATGTTGCTTCCTGAGTGCTCTGCTTTGAATTACAATGACGACTATTGATCACATTGACAAAGAGCTTAGGAACAAGAACAACAGACAGTATGTGTGAGCATTAGGACATATATCACAGCGTTTGCATTTACTTCCGATGTCATGTTTAGCATTTGATTCACCACATACAAATGTGAGACTGGTACCGAAGTTAAACTGCAAAGAAGTGTCTGATTTCATACTAACTGTGAAACTGTAAAATGAAACCACAGGCAGCTGTGATCAATGCTTCATATCAGCTTCTGCTACAAGTCACCATGACATCATGGAGAACTGAGGTACTGGACATGCGCAGTCATTAGCACTTGAAATTCTCACTAAAAGCATCACTATCATATAAAAGAGTAATTATAGTCATATTTGTGCAGATTTTTGCTGAACCAATTCACTGCTAGATGAAATTGTTTTTCTGATAAGCGCCATGAAAGGAAATTATAAATGTTGTTGTTTGTTTCAGTGTGTTTATACTGTGTTATAATACTCAGTGTGAGTCTGTCGGCTGAAGAGCACTGAGATCACCTTCAAACTGTGGCTCCACGATCTCAAAAAAAAAGGCACAAAAGTGTGTCACCACCATCAACTTGACACATGAACAAGTCTGTGGAACTTGGATCCTGCTTGCATAAAAACAAAGTGTCTTTTGTGCGGGCGCAGACAGTCTGCACAGAGGCCGCACGCTGCATGAGTGGGCCGCTGGGCCGTTTGAATGTGATGAGTGGGCTGTCGACATAGAGCAGAGGGGTTGGGCTGGGCAAGGCCCCGGAGGATGGACAAAGGCAGTGACTGTGCAAAAAAACACGTCTGATAATAAAAGATAATATAAGGATGGCAAAGTATAAAATGTAAAGGGTATAGCTTTGTTTGAATAGAGGAATGCTTCAAAAGATTAAAGAGATTATATCCTAGCGTAGACTGCAGTGATTCACACACTAAACAGACAGAGAGACCACACCCTATATATAGGCTATAACACAACTTACAAAAAATAATACAGTAAAAGCTAATATTTGCTGTCTAGCTGGTTGCAATGTATTTACAAGAATTTCTTATCAAAGTGAGCTTTCAGGAACTGTCAAACAGCCAAAATTCATCTGAGAGAAATTTAAAATTTGCCTCCGAGTAATCTTCACTAAGACTAGCAAACCACAATGATGTCTGTGACCTGAATGAGGAATCTGAGTGTAAGCACAGAAAAACAAGTCACCAGCTCGGAAAACAAAACTGTTCAAACATAACAGTTTACACATACGACATCTTGAAAAACATGTCTAGTGCCTTAAATCTCTCCTGATGTGGAGGACGATCAAATGCGGCTGCTGACAGCTTACCCAGCAGGCTCTGCTAGAACAGAGCCACTACCCAGTAGCACCGACTGTTGTAGGAAGCAGGTCTTTCCCTCATTCGCTCATTCATGAAGCTTGTATTGAATTTCTGTGAGCCACGCAGTTCCTCTGTTAAGTGTATTATTAACTCTAATACCTAATTAGGCAGGATTCATTCAGCCAGAGAAGCAGTACAGGCAGGCTTCCAGTTATGCTTAGTCACCAAAAATTCACATTTCTTACAGTTCAGAGACACAACCGTCGTTTTTTTAAGGTCTGAAACTGCTAAAGGTCATCCTGCACATGACACCTGACAAAACACGGCGTGTACGTGGATTTCTACAGCTATCGTGCCTTGTCTGCAGCTGGTAGCTATAATTAGAGGTGTCTGATGTCTATAAAAACAATAAATGATGGGTGTCGCCTGCACATTAACATGAACTCAACCGACTTTGTTTATCGTATCACAAAATATATAATATATATAATAAATAAAAATGGAAATGATCCAATCTGAACTTAGCTTAATGACACAAAGATATTTCTGTTTTGTACTGGATGGCCGACCCACCGGCTGTTCTGTGTGGTTGTGTTTGTTTGGTTGCTGTTGTTGAAAACTTTACACATCACATGGACAGAAGCTTCAGGCTCAGAGTGTTCACATCAACTACACAATAATATGAAGTTAGAGAAAATAAAGGCGTTTTGACAGCGCTCAGCCAGGACAGATAGAAACATATGCAAACTGTGAGTGAAAACATAATCCTTTAAGTTAATTTACAGCAGATAATTGTTTTAAGGGGTGGAATATACTGCAAGCCAACAGAAACACATTTATAGCATATGAACAGTACGCACACTGTGGCTTGTATACAAAAACTAGCAAAGAAACATCTAATTTTCCTTCGAAGACAAAATGACTTTTATGGATATTATAATTTTAAATACTATCATACATTTAAATAAGAATAAATGCTGTCGAATTATTTCTGCGTTAATGGTTGGAATTAGTTTGGGCCATGAAACGTAGCATAGAAATAAGGGTGGATGCAGGGTTGTAGGTCTTTTAAGTAACAGTTACCCCCACTGGTCAGTTCTACCAGAATCCCTCTGCTGCCTAAAAACAACAGCCCCAGTCTTTGAAGAGTGACAGAGATTGACTTACCCCTTCTTGAAAAGTTCATTGTTCATGCAACAACTAGCGAGGAGCTGAAAGTATCCCCCCCAAAGAAATCAATACACTCCACACTAAACCTAATCGCAGAATACTAATGCGCGATAAAGCAGAACACTTAAATATGTGGGCTCATTGTTTCTCCTCTGCCTGAAGACAGCAGCTACAGATGTCTACTGATGCCACATCATATGATCCCATTAGAGCCCAGTCAGGGCGTTTAAGCCTTCCACCACAGCTGACTGGTCCTGCTGGCTACGACGCTCAACAGCTGAGAGAACAGGCTCACAGCGAGCTTTCAACACACTGGGCCACAGTTTGTGCTGTTTATTGTTCTGTTGTTTTACTTTGTTTGTGGAAACGCAAGCGTTAAAACCACTGCTGTCAGGTGCAATTCGGCTCCAGCGTATCTCTTCAGGCACGAATGTATGTGCGTGGCTTCACCAGCGAGCTCTGGCTGTCACACAGACACTGAATAACAGAGATCTCTTATGTGTGATGGATTTGCTCTAATGAAGAACATTAAACTCACATCGAAGAAGCCACGTGAAGCGACACGACCCACCCACCCTCATCCTGCCATGTCACTGTCCTGTCATCACATAGGCAGCATGATTATACAGACGGAATCTGTGCTCATTCTATGAGTGGTCACACAATAGTAAACACATGGATTTACTCTGAGGACATGTGCTCGAACATCAACACTGATGTCATTACCGGGCTTCCTTGAATAGTTTCTATAGCTTCATCATTTTAATCTAGCAGCTATATATGAAACACGGTTTAATCTCTAATCGGGATCTTGACAACTAAGTCTTTGTCATGGCTACAAACATTCAGGCTCAAAGTGATGTCATGCAGGAAATATTCCCACTTTCCCACCGCAAGGATAAAGACACTGAGACCAGCCAGTCACCAGACAGAGAGGGGGCCGGCTGACGTTCATTCAACTGTCAAACAGCGAAGAGGCTATTTCTCCCTTGCCCCAAAGCCTAAACTACATCCAATCACCACCGATCCTACCTTTGTATTTCTCCAAAACATCCTCATACGCTTGGAGATATTCCTGTTCGTCCGAGAGCGCATAAGCCTGCGGTGCGTACATGTTCAACGGGCTTCACAGACTGGACATTCACCAGCGGCGGACAGGGACACAGCGTGTGTGTGTGTGTGTGTGTGTGTGTGTGTGTGTTACGTGTCTTTGCATGCATGTGTATGTGCTGAGGGCTGGAGAGTGATCGGCGCTGTTGTTGCTCCAGAGGAAACGCCCTACATCCCTCCCTTGTCTACGGTCTGTCCAATCAGAGCCACTTCCTCTCCAGCCTTCACTGGCTTGATGGACGCGCTGCGGTGCGAGAAGTGTCCGTCACAGGAAACCAAACGTCCCAATAGTGGCGTGAAATTAAACCGAAGGCAGGTTAGGAAAGAATGACCTCACAATAAGAGGGCGCAGCTCTCATCAAGCGTAACTTCATTTATTTTAGAGTAGGAAAACACCATGTAAATAAGCCACATGAAAGGTTCAATTTAACAGCGCGCTAAACAGTGATTTTCTGACTGTTTCTCTCTTCTTTGCGCCCCCACGCTCCTTTATTCCTCGGGCTTAACTGTGTTGATATTGCGGTGTGTACTTCGCTGCCAATGGCCCGTGAGTGTCACACAGATGTGACAGGGTTTTACAACGTCAGACCGTATCAAAGTCTCATTATAAAGACGTTATGTGCTATAAAACTTTAGTCACTTCATCAAGTGAGATACTTGATAAAAGAGAAACAAAGAGCTTAAGGGTTTATTAGTTATTTCTCTTGCCCATAGCAGCTGGACTTTAGGGGGGCTCGTACTACTCATATTTTAATAATATAAGAAAAAAAAAATAATAATGTGAAATTGACTATTTAACAACTGAGACTAGAACAAATAAATAGCATCACACGTACACGACAGAATCTGAAAAGATCCACCACGGTCTCTGTCTCCGCGCGTTTGGCTCCTGCTTTTGCTGAATCATAGCCAGTGTTTCTCTCCTGACACGTTACTATCCGATGACAGGAAAACAAGGAGACTGCCCCTCACCTGCGATCCGGAGCACCGCTCTCTCTGCCGGATCCAGTATCGACCCTCCCTGGATTTTCCTCTTGGACCGCTCATGCCTGGGCAGGTTCCAGGGTAAAGTGTCGCCGGGAGCAGGCGATGCCGACCCAGATTTAACACTGTAATCATCCTCGTCCGAGAAATCCGCCGAGGAAGACATAGAGCAGTGCAGGGAAGGGTTCCCCGAACTGGAGCTCTGAGAGACAATAGAAAAACGAGGGTGAAGGAAAACAATGCTTGCCCTGATTGCACGCAGTATAAATGTGACTGGAAAACAGCAGCAGAATAACGCGCACACATCTGATTATTTCTCACCATCGTGGGTCAAAGTGCGCAATGTGAACGCGTGTGGGAGCGCTCCGTGCCACGGGCACGCAACGATCCATGACAATAAAAATAAGCCAAACGAAGCCAATGTGAAATTAACAGTATCTGGCTCCCCCGCCAGGTGGACAATCACACTTACCACTGTATACATGGAGATCTGTCGGCTGCGAAAAAAACAGTCCAATTTACGCGTGATCGCTTCAACCTCAAGTCACATATTTCGGGCGTCAATTTCACAGCGCGCCACGCCCTTTGAGGGATGCTCCGGCCATGAGCACGTCTCTTATCGGAGCATTAAGGATATGAGATGATGTCAGATCTCCAGAGGGTTCGAGGGGATGGTACGCTGTGTGCTGTCTAGGCAGAGCTGGACCGTGATGGGAGAGCAGACTGCATGTGTCTCCGCGTCATACCCGGCAGCCAACAGCAGCAGCTCCAGCACAGACTGTGGTGTGAGAGCGCCATCCCCGCACAAAGGTAGAAATGCTCTGAAAACGGGGTAACAAGAGGGCATGGGCTCCTACAGTTGGTCAGGACTGGGACTTCATAACAGAGCCATCTGGAGCCATACCGCTAAGAAGCCTTTGGACACAGTTACATAACCGCTTGGCACTGTGGACATCATCCACATACGTTTTACAAAGCAGCACAAACAAATGCACCTGGCAAATGGTCGTACAACCTTTAAAGTTCTGAAATTAAGCTTATCATCTTTACTGATGTTAATCCCAGGCACTTTTTAATTCTGACCAGAACTGCAAATAAAAAGAAAATTGATAAAACTGCGCATGTATGACTTGTAATTTCCTGCTGCACCCTGACACACCTGATGTTGAGCAACAGAACTGGTAAACACAACCACCTGAAGAACAAGCAGGGTGGGGTGAAAAATACTTACGTGATGACACTTACACACATCCATTTACTGATAAAACGCAGTGTAAAGGGAAATTGTAACATAAAGTTACTGAATGACTGAAAACATTAAGCGAATCTTGAAAAAACTGTCTTGATGTTAAAAAAAAACCCAACAACCTGGAGTTTGTGTGTTAATGTTAACAGAGAAAAACGTTGAAAGCTCCTGACAGGATTTCTGCAGGAGTACACAAATGTCATTTCTGTCTGGCAGCGGAACAGAGAACGTGATCTCAGCGAAAGATCAAAAACAACAGCGTTAATATTAGCAGCCTTTTCTATTACTGCATCCTTTTTCATCAGGATGAAACGGCGCTGGAAAGGAAGCTTAGTGATGCCATTTTTATCAGCTTTTTGATTATTTATAATTCTTCCTAGGAAAAGTCAATCATTTGAGTGAACTCTCAGTATTATGTAATGAATAGCCTAAAGAAATATATTCTTCCGAGTGTCTTTATCAGATTCTTTCTTATGCTCTTAGAAGCATATTGTACAGGGATAAGACTGGATTAAAGCTTAGAGGTTGTGCCCATCACTCAATACCAGGCTTATAAAAGTGGTAAACAACTATTTCTTTATCAATATGTTTGCATGGAGATGGGAGAAAAGGCACATCACATATCTGTCAGTTATATGAGAGTACGTCTCCATAGACGTCGCTAGAATCCTCTAAAATGACCTTGTGTGCAGTGTGTGTGTTCAGTTGCCGTTACATAAAAGAGGATCACGATACAACTGCGACTGTTTAAGTGTTGATTATCTAAAACGCTTCGACTGCCAGGACCTTTGGAATAGACTATCTTTTAAAAACACACTAAGGCAAAGACAAACATTCTGTATTATTCCCTGCACACTATAGGCGACACATGCAAATATTATGAATCATGAATGATGGATGATGGGCTGATCCAAGCATGCATTGGTTCCCGATGGCAGACTAGTCTCCTCCCTTCTGGACCTGTTGGACCTCTCATGAGTGTTTACATCTCCACATTGCTATTTGCTGTTGTTTTAGCCCAGAGCAACAACACATTTGATTTAGAGTCATCAGATGTGATAGCAGCCTTTCTTTGTAAATCATGGTGTTACTGAGTTGAGGATGTTGAACCTGAACAGGAATAATACACAATATAAAAAGGCACTGGATACAAATGTAAAACATCAAATCAACAGTGTCAACATCTGTTAATCTGTAGCTTTCATATATTTCCACATAACAATTATTTCTTCAGCTACACTGATGTCCCTGAGGAAGGATCACGCAAAAGAGCACTTCATGGTGAATAACGGTTACAGGTACGGGACGAGTACCTACAGGTTTGCGTGTCGGTGTGACTTGTACAGACTGGTAAAACTCCGGTAGCACTCTCCTCTTTACTTTGCGTTTTCTTAGAGTTGATGATGAATCAGGTTCACTCTCAGCAACCTCAACCAGACTGGGTTTTTCCTCTGCTACTCGAGCATATACAGTCCTTTTCACGTGACGTGGACTGTGCCTGAAGCCCTGGGAAACACAGATAAATAATATGAAGATAATATAAATCCAACAACAGATCAGACATTCAGCCAGTTTAGGAAGACAAATTAAAAACATCAGAAGTATCCTGCCAAGTGGCTCAATCTATAATATATCAAAATTACAGTTGTATTAAGACTTTCCATGAGTAATATCGCTGACTGAAGGCAAATCAACGTACACACTCACACCTACAGGCAATTTAGAGTTTCCAATCAGCCTAACTGCATGTCTTTGGACTGTGGGAGAAAGCTGGAGACCCCAGAGAGAACCCACGCAGACACGGGAAGAACATGCAGACTCCACACAGAAAGGCCCCCGGTCGCCTCTGGGAATTGAACCTTCTCGCTGTGAGGCGACAGTGCTATCATAATATCTTGTGTTTTAGAAAATAGACACAGTTAATATGAAATTTAACTTGTGTTATCTATGTGCTTTTTCTTTACTCTCTTTCAGAGCTTCAATGTCATCTGGAACTGTCCTATACCTGCTTCTGAGCTACAGCAGCAGGCAGAACGGTTTCACTTTCAGCATGATGTGGTAATATGAGATGCACAGAAAGCCAACATTTCCAGTGCGTGCTTTGCACATTGTAAACGCACTGAAAATCTAATGTTTTATATTTAGGTATAGATAATAATTCATAGACGTTTAATTCCATGGTTTTCAGGGTATTTTGCTATAGCTTAAATTTGTAGTTTTATTTTGAAAGCAAAGAACAAACGGAAACGGATCGTCAGAAAATCCTCTTGACGCATTCAAAACTCAAAACAGCAAACGTATCTCATAGATCACAAAACTGAGGGCGTTTCTGTGTTCATTCACACTTTTGCTTCCATCTGCATGTTTCTGAGAACACAACATAAATGTTCCAACCCACCTCATAGACGCAAACTGCAAACTCACCTACATTATTTATTGATAACACATGCGCATTGCGCACATGTCCCAAAAATAGTCATGCAGTCCAAAGAATCTGACTTTTAGTTAAAGCAAACGCTGTACTTTAAGATGCCTGTGTATCCAGCATAAGTCTTTAAAACGTTAAAAACATAATCATACACATAAACATGAGACTGACGACCACTCAACCACACTGTGTGAAAACTTTGTCCTACCTCTGAGCGAAAATGATGCGTTCGCAGGCCAACTACAGGACAAATAACAGATGTTAGAATAATGGTACAATCTAGCGTCCAATACGAAGTATGACAAGGCAGATGTTAGCGAAGCGCTCGGTTACAACTTTAACATATTGCACATTAGTTTTAACTACGATCCAAGTGTCACCGCATAAATCACCACCTTTATGAAAGCCGCGTGTTATTTATCACCACGCAGCCCAAATGGCTGAATGTGTCGCTAGCTACAACAAACATTATAGCGCAGAAAGCAGCAGGCTGCGAGGAGACGCGCCGGGCCTGCGCCACTCACCGCGGCTCCTGGGGCGACCGGAGAGCACAGATTTTATTGGATGCTTCCCATCATGAAGCCTGCGATGCCAGCAGCAGAAGAACAGAATGGTCGCAATAGTCCCGAGCAACAGCAACAGTAAAAGCAGCACACATTGAATACTGTACGGCCTTAGCAGGACCAAAAACGCCGCAGCGATCATCATAAGGCGAGATGTAGGACAGATCCCGCAGCATCAGCTGGCTCCGCTGCCGACGTTACGGCGCTGAAAGCCCAAGACGAGAAGAAATGCGCGGACTGCCACGCGGGAGGCACCGCACAGAAACCCGGTGCTAGGCAGGCAGTCCAGACTATTCATGTCATTATTACGGGGAACTGTGCATGACTCAGCAGAGGCGCAAGTTTTATTTATTTTTTTTTTTTTTATCAGCGCCAGGGACAGTCAGCAGATTCGTCTGAGCATCGCAGTAATCTGCTGCAGGCTGGGCTGCCCAGAAGGATAATGATGTAATAGGTTGATAATACAACATATGGACCTATGTAAACTTGAATATATGCCCAGTTTGTAATATACTGCCTTGTATATTGTCATATTTTTTTAATTCTTTTTATTATGTGCTTTATGTTCTGTCTCTTTGTTGTAATGCGGAGCTTCTGTCACGAAGACAAATTCCTAGTATGTGTAAACATACCTGGCAATAAAGCTGATTCTGATTCTGATTCTGATTCTGATATGTTTGTGAAAGTCAATAGTCAGAGACAGAACATTCATAGGAAATATAGTTTATACGTTTAATCGTATAATATACCTTTATCCAAATGTGTCCCGCTGTGCCGACAGGCCCTGAAATGAGGTAAATGCTGTAAAGAAACAGAAACCAAAGCGAACCACCATCCAGAAGTGGAATAGTCCAGAAGACTCGAATATGATAGGATAACATTTTTTGATTGGCTACTTGAAAATAAATATTGTACGCCAACATTAAAAAGGCTGACATGATGATACTGTACAGGTTAGTACATCAACATATGCAACAAGAGCGTTATTGCTCATCCATGTTAGAATGTCAACCATCAACCATATGCATTGACATACAGTAATCTAAGGTACATAATATACTGGAACATATTTACCACGTGTTGTTATTCTAATACACAACAGTGTTTACTTGCAAAGTAGAATTATGGATGTCACTGGCATGCAGTATATCAGAATAGGTCTATTTAAATTATATTTAAAACAGTGACATTATGAGAACATATGCCCAGTTACATTGTGTATAATATAGAATACACTCAGTGTGTTTTTTATTATTATGTACACCTAAATATTTAATTACATCAAACACAATAGTTAGTGGCCAAACAGTTTGTGAGACACAGGTCTTAAGTCAAATTGTTACTTAACAGGATTTAAGTCGGACTCAGTGCTAAGCTCTGCTATGCTGAGACTTCTTGCTGATGTTTTCCATCCCTATGAACAAACACGAAGTGGGACATAATGTGAACATATTTAAACTCCATCACTCCATCATCTGGAACAGTAGTAATAAACCGAATGATGACAAAGGTTTAACAAAAACAGAAAAGATTTGTTACAAGATTTAGTTTACTGAAGTGGAGCACAACGTTAAGGTTTAACCCTTGTGCAGCCTTTGAGGGGTCAAAACGACCCCACTGTAAACTAGGGGGCGCTCAAAGCTCAAACATAAACAGAAGGGTTGGAGAAAACAGCCTTCGTGGGTGTTACATCCAAGCAATGAACACGCGTGGGTCTATGATGGACAAGTTCATCCAACCGTTCATCTAGATAAAGCGTGTTGTGATTTATCGTCTGTCTGCGGCCGTTTAATCCAACCCTTGTGTGGTTTTTGAGCCGTCTGTTTCCATTTTGACCCCGAAGGCTGCACAAGGGTTAAGTACTTAAAATGTCTCAAGCAACCAAACACTGCACTGAGACATCATGTGCTCTATAGATATAAAATCACAACAAGCATTTTTAGGAACTATTCAAACATTTGGAAAAACTGCTGCTGTGTTGTCACAAAGGTTTCCTGCATGTAAGTTTACCGGACCAATTAATGATATAATAATAATAATAATAATAATAATAATAATAATAATAATAACAAACTGAAGTTTAAAGTGCAATATTTTGTAATGTTTAGCTACATCCGACAGAGAGACAAAAACACTAGAGCGATAGCTACAACGTCACACTTCGTCCCGCAGAATAAAGGGCACGTGGGCTGGGTTGCATTCGCCTCGTCTTCGGTTTGTTTTGTCTAGTAACCCCGCCCGTGCGGTACAAGTGGCGTGGAGAAGGAGCGCTTCAGCCGCACGTGACGTCGCAGACCAGGCTCGCGTTGGGTGCGTTTGCTTTGATTGCTGGTGCTGTAGCTAGCGAGCGATCCCGCTGTCAACTGCGGAATCAGCAGGATAAGCAGCAGGTAACGTGACGCTCGGCTTTCGTCTGATGATTTTAACAACGGCTCAAGTCCAACTTCAGGGCGTCTGCCTTGCATAGTCGAGTTGGGCGAACCCGTTGCCGCTGCAGACGCTAACGTTAGCTTACCCGTTATGGACAGTGCTGTCACATTAAAGGCACCTAGCTCAGGATTTCCTTACAGTAAAGTTGCTGGACGAACGACTGTTGATTGTGCGCCCTCGTCAAATTCTCAGCCGCGGCCCCGCAAACGCTACGAAGCTGTTTGTACACGTAGGGTGTTGAAAAAGTTTAAACTGTGCCGCTGAGTGCATTTGAAGGCTAGCGTTAGCGGCTCGGTGCCGCGAAGCTGCGTCTTCTTCGCTCTTGTGTTTCTGTGCTGCTCAGTGCTGCAACTGCTGGTCGATCCGTATCTTGCACTGAGATTTAGGAGCGTTTTTGTTCATTTACACAAGCCTCACATGGACCCAAAGTACGAGGATGGTTGTTGAATATAATGCTTGCCTATCCACGCCTATTTTTAAATCCCGTCCTTTGAGCAAACCCGCCCTGCTCAAAACAAATGCACGGCTGATGTGGGAGGTGTACATGGGTTAAAGGTGAACCTGTCTGCAGCTTTAAGCATTACATTTTGTTTTTCCTTAGATAAATGTCTTCTCAAACAGACGGAGACGAAGTGGAAGAAGATGTGGAGTTTATATCAGTAAGTATATGTGTAAGTACATAAATTCAAAGGACAGCACAGTTTAAATTTGTTATATTAATACATTAGTCAACATAACCTGAAGATACTATGATATGAAGTTTGTTATCAGTTTATTTTTCATAGGCATGAACATCTATAGTTTGAGTCGTGCAAATTATAGCTGTGCTTTGTGACACAAAATGTCCTGTACGCCCTTCAGGAGGCTCCCCTCAGACCAGTATTAGAATGCATTGATCTGCTGACTGATAGTGACGATGAGGGCTGCTCATCATTCGCAGGGACAGTAAGTGACTGAAACCATTTTTCATAGATACTCTGAATACATGTCTGGACTTTTCTCCCATTGGTTTGATTTCCTTGTTGCTGTAGTTTGAAGATGCAATCACACGTCATAAAGCCCATGTTACATCTACGCTGGACAGGCTCGCACATCAGGTGGCACTAGAGAAAAAAGAACGAGCAGATAAATGTAGAGCTTTCAAGGTAAAGTTTGTTTACTATAAAAATGAACTGTTCTTAGGTATCTGTGAAGGTTCTCATTCATCCAGGTCAAGTTGTCTGAAGGTTGAGTCATGGCAACTGGACTTCTTCTAGTTAGTAGAAACGTTTCACCACCTATCCAGGTGGCTTCTTCAGTCTGACTGAAGAAGCCACCTGGATAGGTGGTGAAACGTCTGACTGAAGAAGCCACCTGGATAGGTGGTGAAACGTTTCTACTAACTAGAAGAAGTCCAGTTGCCATGACTCAACCTTCAGTGTTCTTAGGTATGTATAGAAATGTCAGCAGTTTTCTATCACCATGGTCTTTGTCTTTTTTCAGGAGAAGCAAATCTTACAAAAGGCTCATGGGCAGCAGGGGTTGGCCTTTAGTTCTCCCAATGGACTAAATCAGGAAGCAAAGCGCTGCGTAGACATGTGGCTAAAGATGCCAGGTGCAATCCCAAATCTGTGGCATTGCCATCCACATCACTACTGTTTCATTTATTATACTTTTCTTTTCTGCTGCCTTAGGTCCTCAGCCTGGAATGATCGGTGCAGGTTCTGGAAGAAGGCATAGGCCTACGTCTTTTCCCACAAATAACTCCACTAGACACACTTGTCCTGTCATAAACTGTGGCCGAGTATACGACAACGCATCTCTCCTTGACGGGCATTTAAAGAGGTCATTTGAGTGCATGTGTAAGGCTTTGAGCCATTTTCTCATCCACACATTGTCATATACTGAAGCTGCTAATGTTTGTTGTACAGGTTTGATCACTCCCCATGTGATCCAAGCATCAACCTTAAAGGGAGTCCGTCAGAGCTCTTTGCCTGTGTTGCCTGTGGTCAGTATTTCCAAACCAAAGAAGCATGGAGGAAACATCTTGAGACCAAGGTTCAGAACTTTTTTGTCTCTGAATGTTTTGACAGTTAACTATTGATCCACTGGAGTACAATAATTCTGAACCCATGTTTTGATTATTAGGTTTCTTCATCTGCTGCTGACGGTCACAGCTTAACGCAGACCTATCAGCGGATTGTGTGTTTCGCCTGTCCTGCCTGCTACCTCCTGTTCAACCTTCGAGATGAGTGTCTTCAGCATATGTCAGCCAAAAACCACTTCACAGAGTCACTTCCTATGACACGTACGTTTATTTTGAATATGGTCTGGTAAAATAGTTATAGGTCCATATTTAATAAGGTAAATGTTTATACATTTGTATTTACGGTACTAGTGTATGGTGTGTGTATGGTTTATGAACACTTTTCTCCTCTTGTTAAAGAGTCCAGAGAAAGAGCTCTTCCAGTTCCTGTTCCACAATATGTAAAAAACCGTCTCATCACCCTGTGCAAAGATGCAGTCTTCAATGTCCGATGCTCTTTATGTCACAAAGTACTGGCCTCTCATCAGGCAGCTCAAGCTCATTTTAAGCAAGTTTTGTTCTATCATGCAATATTACATGTCTTTGTAGCAGAGCCTGACTTTGTGGACATGACTTTTACTGTTAATATTTTTTTTGTTTAGTGTGTACTGCAGACAGGGCTGTGCAGTGGCCAAAGCCGACAAAACAATTGCGCAGGTAATGAAACAGCTCCAAGTGCGGGGGCAGTGCTCCCACTGCTGCAAAATCTTCCTCAACCAAGTTGAGATTGAGAAACACAAAGGATCAACCCAGCACGAGGTGGAGGTCAATCACACAGTGGGGAAAGCTCTTCTTCAGCACTGCAGGTTTAGTGAAATTCAAAACATGCACAAGACCAGAGAGACACAGGGGAACAGACAGTCCCTTGGCCTTGGAGAACCTTTTCAAAAAAGAAACAAAAAGAGAAGTAATAGTGAAGCGTTTCCTGCTAAACGGCAAAGAATAAGTGGGAGCGGCAGCACTAGTGGCAACTGGGCAACAGCATGGTACTGTGAGTGTGGCCTGCAGTTCTCAGAGGAGGCTACAGCCAGTAATCACCTCCTGGCTGTGAACCAGATTTTCCATCAGTGTGGCGTTTGTGGCAAACACATGGGGGAGTCTTCCATTACCCGCCTGCACATGAGTCGCTTTCATGGGGGAGCGCATCTCTCCAATTTCCTCTTCTACTGCCGCAAATGCAAAGTGGAAATGCCAAGATATGAAGATATCCTGTCGCATGTGTCAGAAGCCCACAGTGGACACACCTACTTCACTGAGCAGGACGTGCCTGAGGAGCTCGCCTCAATCACCAGCGCTAAGCCATCCACCAGCGGCGAAGTCGCCCTGCATTTACCCCGGAAGTCCACAATCCAGCAGAGCACAGGAGAGCAGCCTTCTTCAAAAGCAGAGCAGACCTGGATGTGCAGGATGTGTGAGGACATCTTTGACTCTGAGGAGGCTGTCCAGAAACACTGCAGGGACCTGAGTAGTCACAGCTTCCAGAGATACATCTGTGGACACTGCCCTCAGAAGTTCTTCAAAGAGTCCACTGTGCGCAGACATTGCGTGAATGAGCACAGCGGGGAGATAAAGAGCTGCCACTTCTGTGGCCTGTGTGACAGCATGCAGTTTGAATCTGAGGGCGAGTTCTTGGATCATTATAAGAGTCTTCACAGTAAGGACTATTACTGTATGGATGATGATGATGACGTTGAAGTCATTCAGCCTGTTGTTGCTGCAAGTACGAGTGAGCTCACATGCCCATGCATGGGTTCAGAAAGAAGCAAAGATGACATGAAAGCCGTATATACACAATGCATGAGGAATCTAGCAAATGAAGACAAATGTCAGTACGTGTGTGCTCCGTGTAGCGTGTCTGTGCCTTCGTATGCACAGATGAAGACTCACGTCCACACAAAACACGCTGCCATGAATCTGGATAAGACCTTCAATGTACAATGCAAAGTTTGCCAGGAGAGTTTTACGGCTGTGCCAAGTTTCCATAAACACTATCACTCCCACCACTGCTCACTGGAACCCTGCGTGAGCTCCAGGACCCGCAGGAAAGACACGCAAGCAGAATCCATCCCCGTAAACATGCTCAATGCTGTAGAGATCAAACCCGAGACACATGGTAAATCAGTACATTGATGTTTGACAATGTTAGACATTTACTGCCTGGCTTTGCCTGAAGCATTCTTACGTTTTTATTTTTATTTTTCTGCAGACATCGAAGATGAAACACTGGTGAAGTTTTTGAACATGGGTCAGTTCAACAGAGAGGGTGAAGAAAGTAAGTAGGCAATAAATATAGGAGGAAAAATAATGAGAAAAGTATGATATTCTAAAGTGATTCGGGTGCTTTCTCTGTTTGTCCTACAATAGATAATTCAGATGACGAGATGAAGGAGGCGCTATCTTTGAGTGCAGAACAAGCAAGAGAATCAGCAGGTATCAGATCCAAAGCAATTAGATGTGAACAAACAAGGGAGTGTGAGGCCACTGTTACGATTCAGTTTGTTGTAGTGTTTTCTATATAGTGTAAGATGGATTTTTACTTTTTTTTTTTGTTTGTTTTATTTTTTTCCCATTTCACAGAGTTGGAAGAAGCTCTTAAAAGAAGTCTTCTCGAATTCTAAGGACTTCATCGTTTTAGTGACACACCGTTCATGAGAAATTACCTTTAAATCCTTTGTACAAGGTAATTATCTTCAAAAATGTTAAATAAATGTTTTGTTATTCTACTTTGTTTCTTTGTTGTGTTTTTTAAATTAAGTGCTATTTTGGGATTCTTCACTGCATGTCACTGCCCAGGTCAGACATGTGCTTGTTTTGGAAAGGTGGTTTCTGGCTCTGGATTTACACACAGTGTACTGTTCTGAAGACTCAACACTTGAGTGTGTCGACATGTGCTATAGATGGCATCGATGACACTGCAGGATCCCTAGCTGAGCTTGTGACTGCAGTGTCTCTGGTTTCCTCCTGTTTTCATTAGAGACTCAGTGGCCACTTAATGACTGAACAAAAATATATATACGTGATAATTCTGTGTCTATTATTGAGATCATAGTGATTGTAGGGCACTACTGGAGTGTGTCATAGTAAAAGCTGTTTGAAATGTTTTGGTCCAGTCTGACTTAATCTGTACACGATGGCCTATCAGAGTTTACATACGTAGTTGTAAATTAAATGGAACATGACTTGGAGAACGGGGCACTCGTTGCACTGGAGCAGTGTTCTACCCGTCTGGATGAAGACAGAAATAGATGTACCACCAGGGGTTTGTTTTGTTGGTTCAACTTCTGTGCACTGGCTTGAATATAAGCATTTTCCCAGTGGAAGACCTGCAAGCTGCAAACTCTAGCACCAGCTCCTAGAAAGCACTCACTGACTGGCGATCACATTTGTTCCATTTTAGGTCTGCTGTAATAGAGAGAAGTGTCCAACAAATAAAATAGTTGTGGCCTTGTAGAGGGTGTGTGTGTTAATTAGAGCTGAATCCCTTTGGCTGTAGACTTCGGAAGCTACCATGTAAACTTTCCCTCATATAACACAGTTTTAAATATACAACTCTCCCGAACTTAACTGTGTGAAAGTTATATGTGAAAGCGCAGAGAAATAAACGCAATAATGGTTCAGACCTGCTGGAGACCCTCCGGCTTCTCTAAGGGTCCTCGGACCACAGCTTAAGAAACGCTGTTCTGGTCTCCTCGGGAAACTTCTGCGAGGAGGGAAGCGACAGCCCATGTTAGGAAATGTTCTCCAGGGGCGCTGCCGCAGCCGCAGGGAGCCGGACACATCGGAGTGGCGACCGCACGCACGACTCGCTTTACCGGCGCAGCGACGGGTGATCACTCGCCGTCATGGCTCAAGCGAAGATACAGGCGAAAATGAACGAGGCTCCGTGCAGCAAGTTCAGCAGGACTCTGTCCATGGCAGACCGCTCCGGGCGCCTCCTGGAAAGTTTGGATCAGCTGGAAATGAGGTACAGATCAGGCCCGTGTGCGTCAAACGCTAAATCGGCGATTTGTGTGTTTTGAAAACTGCTCACATCGCTTAATCTCTGTTTGATAAAGATAATAATAAACACAGTTGGGAAAATAGGTTAAAAATCAGCGGCTCGTGTTTTGAAAAGCAGCCTCAACAAGCAGTAAGTGGAGGCGCATCGCCATAGAAACCCGCTATTCTTACAGTAACATATCGTGGGCTGATAGTTGGCGGTTTTCCTGTTCGTCGCCTCATTATAACGCAAAACCATTATTTCTCCAGCGAGATGTATGTGGTTATGAATAGATGTGAGTAGTCATGGTGTGTGGGGCTTTGTCTTCGTCAGGGTGGAGGCTTTACGCGAAGCAGCATCGGCCATGGAGCAGGAAAGGGAGTGCATCCTGGAAATGATCCAGTCCATACAGGGCAGTCAAGAAATGCGTAACATCTGTGCTGGTGAGAAAGGAGGGAAGCTGTAGTCATGGCTCGTCTGTCTTGTTCTTTCTACCATTCAGGCTGTTGTCTGTAACACTGCGTTCCAGTGAGGTCATATGATGTGATTGGGTGGTGCTTGTGGAACAAGCCAACTGTTGAATACGCTACAAAAGCAGCATCCAGGGCAATACAAACGGAATGAACACCTCTCTGATACAGGCTTAAGAAATCCTGGTACATGTTATTGCAAGGGTTCCATTGCGTGTTTGTGTTGGATCCATCTTGCATCACAGTCACATTCACCTGAGCTGCATAAATAAAGACAAGGGCCAGGATTTGAAATCAGATCCTTCATGGCGTGATGCAATGCTCAGCCAGTTTGCTGTTCCTTGCAGCAGTTTGGACAGATGCTCTCAGAGCTGTGTCCACCATGTCACAACCAGTGTTTTGCTTCTTTAAAGGCATTATTGATTGTTTTCTTTTGAATCTCCTAGGGGAGAGAGAAGAGTTAAGCTTAACTGCAAACCGTCTAATGGGCCGGACACTGTCCGTGGAGATCTCTGTTGGCACAATCAGGAACTCTCAGCAAGAAGAGGCGCTGCGCAAAGCCACATGCATAATAGATGAAATAGTGAAGAAGTTACTAGAAGGCATGGCTGGTTCTCGACAGCAGCTGATGGCCCTGCTTGCTGCCTGCGTGACTGAGGCACCGCCTGTGCCCATCGATCAGAAGTTCCAGGCCATAGTGATCAGCTGTGCTCTGGAGGACCAGAAGAACATCAAGCGGCGGCTGGAGACTTTGTTGAGGAACACAGAGAACGCTGAAAGGAACATCAAGATTATGGATCACCAAAAACTAGAGGAACTTGAAGCCAATGGTAGTCAGTAAGACGCATCACCGTAAAATGTGCCTTCAGGACCGAATCTCTACTAACTGAAGGAGGGACATGTGAATTAAAGACCAGTGGCTGTGGGCAAAATTCATGTATGGCCAAAAGTAAAATGAAGCAAAGAATCAATATTCATACTGAAGAAATAGTAGTGTTTTCTGAGAATCATTTAGTTTCACCTTTAAGCTTATTGTTTATGTTCGCACGCTCAGTGCACGAGTGTTCACCTATGCAGTAAATTAGACAGAACAGAACTCGGTGTCCCTGACGGTATGTTCAGTTTATTGTCAGTAGAACAAATAAAGCAAAGGACCTGCTTAATGAATTGGTATTCATTAATGAAATCAAAAACATTTTAAATGTATCCAGTATCAAAAGCAACATATCTCATTTTGAATTGTTTCACTGTCACGTGTAATTGAAAATCAGGCATGTAGAGATAATGGATGTGCATACACTACCTCTGAGATGACGCAAGCACAAATCACATTAAGCTCTGGATTTTAGTTTGTGTTTTCAAATAGTTTTTGTCACATTGTGTTTAAAACATAAATAAAAAAAATTCTTGAATGCTTATTTAACCTTTGCATGAAGTCTGGTGTGGTTTGTCCTGTTAAACAGCATATGAGCTAAGTTATGGCGCTGGGAAAAGTTCTGAAACTGAAAAAACAACACTTAAAAAACCCCCCAAAAAAGTTAAGTTTTATTTATGACAGGTTACCATCAATGATCACTAGGTTTGTTGCATGGTTCACTTAAAGGTGTGATACATTTATAACTGTGTGCACATCGTTTTAGTTTGACTAAATGTGTGGTTCATTAAATCCTGGTGGAAAAAAGGTGATTACAGATAGTTACAACACCTGAGTAACAGCACGAGTTTGATGCGACGATTCTATGCCATCTTAATGATAAAGTGCAGTAAATCCATTCAGTCAAGGAAAAAAATAGGCAGATTTACTGTGCAGGCTTGATGTAGTAGGATGTAAACATGGCAAACAAGGCATTGTGGGTTTGCAACCATGGTGGAACATTCAGTGATGTGGGACAGGCTGGCATGCATTTTAGTTCAGTTTACATAGTACAACCAGAACGTGAAATAATTACACCTATATGAATATTCTAAAATGAATGTAACCTAAATCAATAATAAAACTAGACACAGATCTCAGATCAGTTACAAAACATTTTCAAAGGACATGCATGCACACATATCTTCCACCTTTTCCCATTCTAGAAACTAAGAAGAAGTTAATATTGGGGTCCTGTGATTTTCCATGTCAAACACGTTAGTTTGTGCTTTGTAAACTATTTTTCAGAAAACTAGTTTAAAAAAAAAACAAAAAGGTACGGCTTGATGAAGACAATTTACACAGACCTTTTTGGGTGCTGTCATACTCTGACAAGAAACTAAACTGTCCTGCATTCTCAGACACACACATCAACCTTCAGAGCTCCACACACAGCACCAAGCATTGAGCCTTAGCCACTATTGCCACCTCTTGTTACTGTTCCCATGACAGGAAGCAGACTGATGGTCATAAAATATCATCAACCGATAGAATAAAGAAGACCAACACTTTAGTGTTTAAAATGTTAGAAACCACTTGAATTGGAAAAAAAAGAGCAACGTTATTTACTATGGTCAAGTGAATTACCCAAAGCTGCACAAAAGGATGAATATGAAATGTGTAAAACAACTGCAATCAAATGCAAAGTACTATAACAGAGTATGACCTACGTCACCCAAACAAGAGAATACCATTTACTCTGTGAATAAATGGAGCTGAAGTAGACATGCAGACGCTTTAAGATATGATCACATTATTTAAATTCATGGTAATTCACTTAATATGGAACTAAAGCTCTGTGAGAGTACATTTGGCACTATGTCAACACTGTAGTGATTCATACAAAAATACATATAGACAGTGCATTGTCCATAATTAACAGTATAATCTGAACCATATTCTGATGACAGTTAGAAAAATATGGTACAAAATAATCTGCATCTACTACAATACATGCAAACATATTGCACAAACACAGAAGTGGGTGAAATGGTGAAAGTGCAACATCTGCTGTACATATTAATGAGACTGACTGTACGTCAAGTCGTATTTAAAAGAACAAACCTCCACAGACACTCTTAGTTTTGGGGGCATCATTAAATCAATCAAACAGCTGCAGCCGTTACCGTCACTTAACCAAAAGGAGGAGTTTACAACGCTCATCAGCTCTGAGATGGAGATCCCACACTGAATCAAATGAAGTTCAACCATCAATGTGAGGATAGATTAAAGGTCTAAATGTCTGTTTTCTAAGTGGTACAGAGCAGTATTTCTAGTCTGTATGGGCTTTGGTCTCTAAATGCAGCTACTTCCACAGAATAAAATAAAGACCATTCTAGTCTTAAAAAATTTAATAATTCTTTCTAGAGTAGGCTGCAGCTACCAAAAGGATTTTTACTCTTCTTGGTTCGTTGTTTATTAGGTCGTAAGGTGATGACTTCTCTGCCGTTGCTGGAGCTCTGGTTGCACACATTACTACTTGTGGTATTAAAAACACCTTAGGAAAAGCAAAATGTGAGTTATGTAACTGTTCTAAAAAATGTAACGTGAAATGTGATGTGCAGAAACATAGCTTACCTATTTTATTGCTTGTTGAATGGACTACTTCTGTCTCTTCTGCTGTTTGCTGTTTGAGTCGCTGGAGGTACTTCTCTGCCAAATACTTAAACACTAAAAAAAAAAAAATACAGGCAGGAATGTTAATGAAAAAACCATACAGAGCAAAACCATTACATATACAACAGACCATTATTATTATAGTTTACATTCTCACCTTCGTTAACATTAAGGTCCTCTTTTACTGAGGCACGATAAAACCTCAGCTTAAGCCTTTTAGCCAAAGCTTCTGCCTCTTCACTGCAAGTAAAAATGCACATTTTTTTTCAATTTCATGACCGTTATAGTGCTACAGTTGGAATAATTACTGTGCAGTTACAAACAAGGCAGTCAGAAAAATGTACTGTTCTAGAAATTAAATTATTACTTTTTTATAACGGTCTCTTCCAGGAGGTCAATTTTGTTCTGTACTAAAACTGTGGGAATGTCTCCAACCTCTGCCTCCACCTTCTCCCTCCAGCTGTCAATAGCCTGAAATGATTCTCTGTCAGTGGTAGAGAAGACTAGCACACATGCCTGGGCACCTGCAATGCAAAGCCAGAAGCCAAATACACGTATTTAAGTGTTTAAAATATTACTTGAAAGGAAATTAGACAACATTCAGAAAAGGCCCAGCAGAGGTTAACATTTTTAACATGCCTGCACTGCTGGTGTGTGCTAAAGAATGTACAGTAAACCATAAAATCTGTGACAAATTAAAAGTTGACCTCAGCAGTCAGCAGGGCCAGTGACCCAACGCAGCAGCGTTACATTCGTCACAGTGGTGGGGGTCTTACCACGGTAGTAGGCCTTGGTGATAGCGTCAAACTCCTCCTGTCCAGCAGTGTCCCACAGCATTAGTCGAATCTCTTCATCATTTACACTACAACAATGAGAAGGTAATGACGGAAAACGATAACAGCTGGTTTAACAAAGGCTTATACAAGTAAATACTACAGTGGTCTGTGTGTGACAAACACAACAACAAGAGTGTTGATGTAAAACACTCAAAATACTGAACTGTAACGTGAAGTGCTACAGTGACTTGAAACACAAGCTTTAACTACTAGAGTAGTTAAAACTACTTTGCTTACAATATGTGAGCAAAGGTTCTTACAATATCTGCCTTTCCAGAAAGTCCACTCCAATGGTCTTCTTGTAGTCCTTAGTGAAGATGCCTTTACAGTAACGCTGGATCATGCTGGACTTTCCAACAGCTCCGTTGCCGACAACGACCACCTTGATGGCCACTTCCATATCCTCTTCCAACATGGTGCTGGTATCTGAATGGTTTTCTCAGTAACACTCTAAGTTATAGGTATCGAACACAAAAACAACCTGAAAGGATTAGGATAAACAAAACTATAATGTGCCACATGTTTAAACAACATGAGAAAAACACTTCAAACCACTGACTTTCTGGAGCTTGTGTTGCTTTGGCTCTTCCACTGCACCAGTAGTTTCCTTCTAGTTAATTTGAGTGTTCCCCTTATTTTTAGCAGTGTATTTCTATATATTTATATAATCCAATACACAAGTAAAATTTACCTAGCCTTACCCAGCTGTGAGTCTGGTGGGAGCAGGGGGTACACAAAAGCTCCACTAAACAAACTTCTTAAGCTTATGCTTAAATTATTGTGTGCTCAAAGTGAGCCAGCCTTTGTACAATGTACATTACTGTGCAACTGAAGTGACGGTGTTTATTCTTCCATTGGCACTTAGAGCAGCAGACACCACATAGCAACCGAGTCTTCAGTTCTGTGTGTGTGGCTGCTAAGTGCAACTCTAAACAACATATTGCGGAAAAGCTGTTACCAGTGGACACTGGCAACCTACTGTGCTACTGTGGCGTCCAAGAGCCTGTCTGTATTTGTGTCACAATATTTCTAAGACAGAAAAAGATGTTATTCGTTAACTGTTAGTGAGCTGGAAAATGTAGCAGTGTGCAAAATAAGAGTTAAAATAAAACAACTTGGACAGATTCGCAACAGAACCTATCACAGAATAACGTGATCGATAATTTGACAACAAAACTTAAAGCATCCACAAGCAAACATTTGCTGAAAAGACATTTAACCATGTTTTTACTGATAATTGGCTCAGCCCAGTTCAGTTAGCAATGAATATTTTCACTAGAACATGCAAAGCAAAGCACAAAAGCTTTGTTAAACTTGATGTTCTGCACAAAGTGTGCAGCTGAAAATGACACCAGCATCATTAATTAAGCAGATATTCTGACAGAGAACTATCAAAGGTCTAGTTCTGTGAAGTCCAAGTCACTTCAGTGATACTATACATAATTCATCTAGTAGAACCTCTGCTGCTGCTATCATCTGTTCTTTTTGCTGTATTTGTCAGTTCTAGACGCTCTTCCCTTGGTCAACCATGACCTGTTGAACAGCAGCTGGCGAGAGGCTCTTGAACTGCTGATGTGGTCCAGTCCAGCTTAACGCAGCTGTGGAAGAATGAAAAACTATCCCACCAGCAGTGCGACAGGTCCTTACCTCAAGACAAGGGAGTCTTCATCCAGTATCCGCCAACATTACACTAGCTAACTGGCGAGAAAAGCCCGAACCACGTATCCACAGTCCAAGTCCCTCTGCTGTGAGGCAGCGCCAGACTAGCGACTGCGGTGCTAACGTTACAAGCTAACGTTAGCGGCACAGAACCTCCCGCTGCACCTTTAAATGATATCTACCAACAGGCCTGCGCGGAGCCGCCACAAGAGACCTGCTGCGGTTTAATTACGGCCCACATCTGTATATAAGCTCTCAGGTAGAGGAAAAAACTACACCGCTGTCTGTCGGTGCGTCTGACGTTAACGGGCAGCTGGCTAGCTCGCGAATGTTTGTTGCTAAGCAGCGGAGCCAAAGTCCACAATGCACGAGAGGTAACGTGTAACATACGTCTGGACGGAGGAATCTTGGGAGCATTTGTAGTCCTGAAGTCACGACTCGAGTTTTGAATTCCTTTTCATGTAGTTTAATGACGCCTTCCACATATGGATAATGTGAAGGACTTATGAGTTACCTTAGTAGCAAAGTAACCAACCTAATAATATTAATGACAAAGCAGATGAAACACTGAACACACGTGTTAAAATGTAAACCTTTAGTCTCTTATAAATTTACGTAGCGGCTAAATTTTGACATCTTGACTATTTTTTACTCTTTTATTTGTAGTGTATTCGTATGTTTTCATAATTGTTTTCATATTTAAAAATGCTAAACTGCGACACATGGACTTCGGGCACTAGAGGGAAGCACAGCTCAGTGTTACCAGTGAGTAGGAGACAAATGGACGGAACCGACTCAGAGCGTTGGGTGCACACGTCTACAAACACGGAGTTTGTGGGAAGGTTTAAATTGGGGGTTAGAGTTTGTAAATATCTAACGTTTTTTAATCGCTTCAGATTTAAAATTTTATATTAAAATCATTTTCAGCTAGATGAAAAACACAAGGCCACAAATTGGCCCAAGGAGTAACTGTGTGGAGATCATAATTCTTCATTTGTGCTACAAATGTGTTTCACTCGTTTTAAAAATACGTTATATTCCTTGTAGCTCCTTCACGTTTTAAGTTGAAAATGTGAAGAAGGAAGAAAGTGCTGCCTTACTACGCCAGTTCAGGGTCACATGTGGGTCTTCTTCAAGTTTCTCTTCTGGAAGCCGAGCTGGGAGAAAGAGCAGCAGACACTGACTACGAGTCTTCAGAATCTGTAGGATCACAGAGAAACCACTGGGTGTCCCTGTAGAAACTATAATAAAATCAAGTTGACTGCCAGTGATAATTATTTCACAGTGATGGTATTACCCTGAAGCAACACGCTTCACATCAAAGGACTGGATCAACATCCTGGTGGGTGAGGATTTACTTAATTCACTTAACTTACGGACAAAACTTAAATCTCATTCTTTTATTTGTTGTATTTATCCTGAAGATTAAAAAAGGTGTGGACGTTGTGATGGTTTAATTGGGAGAATCTGTTGGTGACAGCTTTGTGGAGCACTGTCCTCTGCCCTTCACACTGACCCAGGCCTCTCATAAACCGGTTCTTCTGGTTCCTCCAGTTCATCTACCCAGTGGCCCCCGTGCTTGCTCAGCTCTAGATTTTTAATCCTCCTGTCTGCAAGTTGGTTTCGTGCTAGAAACAAAGCTGCTCTAAAATAGCATTTTACAAGTGCATTGCAAATGACTTGACTTGCAAGTGATCTATAAAAAAAGACTGGTTTATTAATATTGTTTGTACATAGCAAACACCGTAAGAGCAGCAGAGGACCGAATGTTGTGGTGCATGTCAGCATCTGTGTTTGGGTGTGTGAATGTTTTGTGTTCAGCAGCAGGGAGGGAGAGCAGGCTCCATTTCTCCTCTTTGTTGGCTACGCTCGTCACATGAACGACCCTTCACTGGAAACCTGTAGACTTTGCTTTGACATTTCCTCCTCAGCAATGGCAAAATACAAATAAAAATTAGAATATCCTTCTAAGTGCTCACACTCGCCGAATGACAAGTGATAAATTAATCTGAATATGTGGATGGTGTTCATTTCATAAAGGTAAGCCAGCATCTCCTTCTATTCAGCGAGGCTTACCGCACCCTTCGACAGCCTCAACAGGCATGTGAAATATGATTTTTCCCTCCTCTACTCAACTGTCCCCTTGGGTAAACAGTTTAAAAGTGCCATAGATTTTGTCCCCCCCACCCAAACCCCTCCCACTTGTTTAAAAAAAAAAATCCTCCTCAATGCCTTTTCAGAGGTCTCTTAGCCAGTGAGAACAAACGTATCAATAGTTACTTTAACTTTACAATATTGTTTTACAAGATTTAAAGCCAATCCTATTCTTACAGTATGTACAGTCCCACCCCAATACATAAAGACGAAGCCCTATGCTCAATAGGTCCAGTTGTCCTTGTGAAATGATAATGTATTAGTTCCTCAGTTTATCTTCATGTGCCTTCAGCCGTAACGTCCACTTCTGTGTCCACAGTTCTTGTTTCTTTTGCCAACAACATGTACAGTAGTGCTTTAATTTGTAAACATAGGAGCCACAGATGAAGTTTCATTCACTCCTCATCCGTACAGACCTGTAACAGAGTAATGTGCAGTCATGCCTCATGTTTTGCGATCACATAGATCTTTTGCCTGGTAATAAACATCACAGAGACACGTCACCTTGACAAACGGGTGGTCTAGCAGCATGTTAGCTGTCCAGCGGCGTTTGGGTTCACTCTCCAAGCAATGGCCAAGGAAGTCCTTCCCCTCTGTACTCAGCTTCTCTGGGATGGGGGGTTTGTGTCCCATGCCAACCTTGTACATGATCTGGAAGTTGTGCTCATATTCATGCCACGGCCTCTGCAGGTCAAAAGCAAGAACACAAGTCATTTCCTTCTTGTTGGAATAAATTGCCTCATGTTGTATTCATTTGTCTTTTTTCTAAATTTCAATAATTCATTGGGAGATTTACAGCATAAAAAGCAAAAGATGTGTGAATGAATGAAATGAAGATCTGTGGCATCTCTTACCTTTCCCGTGACCATCTCGATGAGGACACAGCCCAAACTCCAGATGTCTGCTGCTCGTCCATGACCTTCACCTTTTGCTCTGGTAATAACTTCAGGTGCCATATATGCTAATAAAGACAAAGAAGAAAATACAATGAAAAACTAGAAATTTTAAAGCAATGATACTGCCATGTTGCAGTATACATGCAGGAGAAATGCATTCAAACAAATACAAAAAAGTGAAATGAAAAGATTCATATTTCAAAACAAGACGTATCATTCATGGCCACAGCGACCCCTTGTGGTGGTAGTGTGCAACCCCCGAACAGCCTATAACCAAGACGCGTTTCTTACCAGCTGTTCCAAGTGTGCTGTTCACCTCCCCAGGCATGGTGTGTGTGTTGTTCCTCAGCTTCACTGAACAGCCGAAATCACCAAGCTTAATCAGACCAGACGATGTCAGAAAAATGTTGGCTCCTAATAATAAAAATAAAAAGCAATTAGCATAGGGGAAAAGTGCTGAACGAGAATACCTAAGAAAAATAAGATATATAGACCCTTTATATCCCGGTGGACGATGCCGTGTTCATGGAGGACGTTGATGGCTGTAGTGATCTGTTTACTGTAAAGCCTGATGACGTGTTCCTGCAGCCCCAGTCTGGACACCTCCTCCAGAGTGCCTTCGTCACAGTACTCCATAAAAATGTACATCTCCTCCTGCAGGTTGGTGCAGTAACATTTAAACACTACTTCTGTTTGCAGCAGGTGAAGCCTGAAGTGACATGATTGGTCTCTTACCCGATGGAGCTCGACTCCAAAGTATCGCACCAGATTTGGGTGTTTAATGCCTTCAAATATTTTCAGCTCATCTGCCGTCTCCTTGATGGTTTTGTGATCATTTGGCTGAAATCGGATCTGGTTATAAAAATAGCAAAATGTGTGTTAGTACCACTGGAGGTCTTTTATTTCTGAATACCTCTTGCTGGGACTCATACCTCCTTCATGGCCATTAGCTCTCCAGTGTCAACATTAATGCAGGTGTACACCTTCCCATACTGGCCCTCACCTGTTGACATTTACACAAACATCCCATCACTGACTGTGTGTGTTAACCCAGAGGAAGGAAGTCATAAGGCAGGTAGCCATACCTATCTTGTTGCCCCTCTGCCACTTGAAGGTCACCTTCCTGAGCCCAACATGCATGACGTTGTCATAGGACTTGGGTGTGTGACATACTTGACCGATGATGTTGCGCTGCTTCATCATGGCATAGCGTTTTTCCTCGAACTTGCGGATAGAGCGACGGACGGCCTCCATGGGGCTTTGCCGTGCTGCTGTGTCTAAAACAGACAAGAACAAAGACTTATGTCAAACAACATATCTTACTGTGGTGCAGTCTAACCACATTGGTCAAAGTTCTCACCCTTGGATTGGTTGATTAAAGTGCGAAGCTCCCAGCTTCTACGTGCAGCAGTGTTAGGACCTCCCTTAGGATAAGAAGGCTCTGGAAGAAAAAATATTAAATAAATCACAGGATTCCTCTAATTAGGCACCTTAAAATTCACAAAGTGAATCAAAGAGGGCTGATCACTGAATGCACCCACCCTCCCTGTCCTCAGTGGGGCTGGAGTGGCGGCTCAGAGATTTGAAATGCAGCTCAGCTGCAACTGACGAGAGGCGGTCATTCTCATGGAAACTCGATCCCCTGCAAGGACAGAGAAGAAACCAATGCAAAAGTGTGGTCTACCCATTTGTGCGAGTCTGGGGGTTTCTCTGTTAATGGTCAAATTAAGGACTCTCAGATGATGCAGTATGCTCTGGGTAAAATCAAAGAGTGAACGGCTCCTTTACAGTACAGAACTAAAATGACACTCACTAACTTCGTAGGATAGAGACCATAATAATCTGGAGACCTTTGTCTGGAAAATAATCTATTATATTCAGCATCATAAAACAACACAACTTTGGGATATAGCCCTTAAAGAAAAACTGATTATGCTATACTATTAGACTATTGTGCTTTTTGTTTAAAATGGAACCGTTCAGAATGCATACAAGTCAGTCACACTTGTATGTCAGCTCTATTAAGCATATGTTGCGATTTAAAAAGCAGACAAAAGTACAGCAGAAAATCTAATAGCGCTGAATCACCACCATCAAAGCAAGGCCGATGTTAATAGCGTTAAAAAGCCGTATCTTAGCCCACTCTGTCAGTGAGGTAGTGGATGTTCTTGTTCCTCGTTTTCACACCACGCACAACATTCACAGCCTCTTTCCACACCACTAACAAGATTGTTATGAGGTCAGTTTTCTGGTTTGTGAGACATTTTGTGGGGCCTGTAAACGCTGCATTATCTGTCAGCCAGCAACAAAGAAAACAAAAAGTTCTAAGATTTACATTTCTAGAAGCGTTATTCAATATTTTCACTGCTTTTGTATCTTCGGTGTGGTTTCTACAGTTTCTACCAGGTGACTTGGGGACATGACTACCTGACATCATTGGGGGTGCTGCCAGGTGCTTTGGTGTGGCTGTGGTCCCCCGGGCCCTGAGGGACGGGCCGAGGGCCGTTGGGGAACAGCTGGTTCCGGAGGTCGCAGGGGAGACTTCGAGAGCTGTGTGGTGAGAAAACAAACTGAGGAGCTCTGTCGAGGGAGGTGAGGTGACTTGCACGGGATGTGTTTGGGTATCTTTTGCATTTTGTGTGACTGACTGGCTGGTTGGTTGAGGGACACATTCACACACACACACACACACACACACACACAAACTCAGTCCCTCAGAATAGGTTTTGTAAAGAAATAACAGACCTACAGCATTCGCATACTAGAGAGCGGAAACATGAAAGGCATAAAAAGCAGGGAACGAGCCATGCAAGAAAACCTATTGGCAACTTGGATCGTTGTGCGGACTTGCACTGGTATCACGTACCTGAACCCGTCTGTGTTAGGGATGAACAGATTGGGATTGGGTGGGTCACTATGGCAGCGAGGTACCTTTACGGGGCGAGGACTGTTCCTGGGAGCTGGCAAGAAAAACAAGCAGTGCTTCATTTAGCAAATGTAGTAGTGAACAATAAACCAGCGCTCTGAAACCCTGCTACAATTAAAACAGTGCATGACCATTCTACTGCCTCTTTATTTCCTCTCCTCCATAAGGTAACTCATACAAAGCATTTGCATCATTTTGCACAATGTTTTCAAAACATTCTGTGCAAGTAAAATGGAGTTTCCCAAAGCAAACTTTGGGTCATAAGAGTCTTTTTGCTACATTATGTCATTGCCACTGTGCCTGATCTGTGTAATGTCTCCACCGCACACAGGTTATACAGCTGTAACAAATCCTCAAGTCACTAACAGTCTCTTTTCCAAATCTTACCAATGTATAGGCCAGTGACTGGACTATGTGGTTTTCCAATCACATGCCCAATGCAATCATTCATCAAAGTTTGCAAACTCTGCAGACACAAAGGTAAATTCACAATCAGCAGATAATGTTTACACAATATTATGCTAGAGTATGCTTGGTGTGCAATTTGTAGAAAACACCCAAGAGAAAGAAGTGGGTTGTTTTACCAGGAAGTCCTCCTCTGGTAATGTTGATATAAAGGCGGGTTCAATAGCCTGAAGAAAGTCAAAACCCTGAGTCGCCCACCTGTAAATAAAGCATGTGTGTGTGTTAATGAGTTGACATTTCTGTAGTTTAGGTAGATGAGCACAACATTCAAACGTTTAAACTTACAACATACAATTATGACTTGGTAAGAATAGAATAGATGCTATTCATTTATGTTTTGGTTACCAGATACAGTATATAGCAAATGATTTACAGAGTCCACATTTAATCAAGGATGAAGTTTTACCTGGGCTTTGTGCCCCTTCCACTTTCACATTTGGTCAGGACATAGATCATCCATTTGCGGGCAAAAGCTATGTAACTTTGCCCAATCCTCTGCCTGAACTCCCCTGACATCAGGCGAACCACCTCTTTGTGGTACTGCAAGACGGCAACACAAAAAGTGGCCACAGATTAATGCGTGTCACACATTTAGTAACTGCTACACCACAAAGTTACCATTAGCCGTGAACTAGAAAGTGGACATGTGACTCGTGTACTGGACTTCTGACCGGGGGAAAAAAATCCAAGCAGAAGAAAGGATAGTATCACAATCAAAACTTGGGCTTGTGGTGCAGTTGATACCTCCCAAACCCTGCACCCTCTCACCTCGAATGCAAAATTGTAGCCCTGGATCATTGCCTCCCTGCAGTACTGATGCAGAGTGGCTGACTCGGACTCCTCCACCTCTGGCTCAAACTCTGTGGTGAACATGCACTCTACTCTGTCAATGGCACTGCTGATCTTGATGCATAGCTGGAGTGCCTCATTCTGTGATTGTAGAAAAAAAAAGAGGAACATTTCATTGTAGAAAACCACAAATTCACAGGGATCAATCAATCAAACATTGACATTTTATCTGTTAAAATATTTAATGCCAAAATGCTAAAATAGTGTGGTGGTATATTCACAATGACTAGAAGCAGTTGCAGCGAAAGTAGGACACATACATGCACCTGCATTTACAACATCACAAGCTCAGCCAGTATTTTACCAGGTTAAAATTAGAGTGTGTAGTTGTGTACCTTCAGCTCCTCCAGAGCGCTCGCAATGAGAGGCTGACTAGAGGTCTGCTCCCGGCTTAGTTCGAGCACATCTTCCATGGACTGCTGAAAGTCTTTTCTCTGGGCCACCAGATGAGCAGACTGCATCACTATCAAAAGCATATTCTCCACCTGAAAACAAATTTGTCCAGAGGGAGGCCTCTAAATGCCATGCATGCACGCCTACATACACTCATTTAAAAACGTCACATACCTTCATTGCCCTTAAAGTGTCAACCGTTTCCATGTGAGGGATCAGTGTCAGCAGCTCCCCATCCCACTGAGCCCAGTCCGAATCAGTAGCTGTGTCCCCAGCTCCATGTTTACTCATGAGCAGGTAGGCCTCATCGTCAGGAAGGTCATCTGGCTCTTTGGAGCAGTCCTTGCCAGCAGCGGCATTGAGAAGCTGGAGAATGAGGGTCCGCTGATCTATTAACCCGCAGGGGACAAAAACCTGCAGCTCCTCCAGGCCGAGAATCTGAACCTAGATGTAAAATAAGCAGGTCAAACTGAATATAAATGACCCGAAGAGGCAAGATGAGGACAATCAACACAGAAAAGACGACAAACCTTGACATAGTTTCTCTTCTTTAGCGCCTCCAACAGACAAGTCACCCCTTTAGTAATACTGAAGTGTGCTGCAACCTCCAAGTCCTGCGGAAAGAGTTCAGACAAAGTGTGTGGCAGAACACACAGCCCCAGGTCCTTAGTGCACAGTAATGCAGGGTCACATATCTGCACAGTCAGTGGAGTTATGCCTTTCTGTTACACTGCTGGTTCTTACCTTGCGAAGCATTTTGGCAAAGCCCAGAGCCTTGGACGCTCGCTCTCTGGCCTCATGGAACAGCTCTTTTAGTGACCGACTCGTCTCAACAACAGACCGCCTGGAAGAATACAAAAAGTTCTGTTCAGAGAGGATCAGCCCCCTCAAAGAACAGACAGACTTCTAAACTATATTTCAATTCCGTACCTGATCTCATCTGAGGCTGTGCTGTCATCGGCACATTCCCAGAACTCATTACCACTCTTTTGAAGGCCGGAATCAAGGAACTCTCCAGTGGACTTGAGTAGCATCCCAGCAATGTCACTGCAAAGTGCAGAATGGTTAGTTTTAATAAAATATTAACAAACATAACTTAAAACTCATGAAACATTCATATAGATTGAAGATTGATATTGAAAAAGAGAATTTTGAAATTGGCACATGGTAGACGGACCACAGAAACACTCACCAGAAAAGCTTCCCAGACTGGGCTTCCCCTCCACGAATGTAAGGAGTAATAACCTTGGTGAAGTGCCACTCCTCCTCTAACAAGTTCTTTAAACTGTGAGAGGCCTGAGGCAGCTGCTGCAACATCTGGATCCAACTGTGCATGTAGTCAAAGTAGACCTGTGGAGGCAGGGACAGATAATCAATTTCACAACATAATTATATATACTGGATTAAAATCAATAACTATAAGTGGAGGAAAAAGAAGTCTTACCACCAGCATCTTGTGAAGGTCCTCTTCAAACTCGTCAATATTAGAATTTGTCTGCAAGCCCTTAGCGTCAGTCACCACGCCAAGCAGCATGAACTGATAATACTGCTTCATCAGAAGGCCCCCTTTCAGAACCTCCTTACACTCACGCACCAGCTGCAGAGTTAGAACACAGTGTAAAAACCCAGCGATTGGCGTTTATATACCGTGAGACATGTGTGGCAGTCAAAAAATGAAAAAAAATCAGGTTTGCCTGTTTGATACTGAGCAGTGAAGGCTCCCCAGCTGGTCTCTGTTCAAGTCTCAGTTTAAGGCATTCATGAATGACGTTGAGTAGGACTCTGCACAGCACAAGGAACGCCGGCTGGAAGGATGGAAGGTCCATATCCAGCAAATCTTTCCAGGAAACCTGGTCTGCTCCCAGCTCGGGGTGAGACGAAGGACTGCTGGACAGATGTCGCGACAGCTCTGGCAGGTAATCGCTGTACAGCATGGGGTCAGGAAAGTCTGCAAACTGCAGATAAACGATAGGTCCAGAAGCATTAATTCAGCACTTTTTCATCATTAAACTTTAAAGTTTTTGCTTGATTTCTCATCATTAACTGTAAGGTTTTATATTTGCAGGGCAGTGTAGTTCCTTAAGTCCTCACATCACACTAATTCCAGATGAACTACTCAACCACTGTAAAAACTTTCCCTGTTGCCTCACTGTGTCAGCATGTTCTTGGTTGTTTCTAGCCGGGGCTCAGACGTCTTCGAAGCTCTTACCTCTGAGAGCTACAAGCTGTTTCCTTAAGCATGCAATTAAATTACTAACATTCGCACATGTGTATTGTGTATGTGTCTGGACACAAGACCAATACACCTATTGGTGACTTTGTTATATACCTGTATAGGCATAATGTTCATTTTGTTCCTCTGCAAATTAATTAGATCAGTTGAAATCTTACTCATCCCATGTGTATGTAGTTCAATAAATCATAACCTCACCTCCAGTGTGGGAGTGTGCTGGAGCAGTGCTGCTCGAGACCTCTGAAGAGAGCGGTCCATCAGTTTGTGCAGTCTGAGAATAAGTTTCCGCAGACCCATCTGTTTTAGAGCTTTATCCACAAATGGTCTGTAGATGGATGTGGGGCAGAATACTCCCCCCCCCACAGATGTCTCTGCACTTCCTGCAGCAGCAGTAGGGAGGAACTCATCTTCTGAAAACAATCGGGCATATTTAGGAGTCAGTGAGGGAGACAGCTCTCCCTCTGCTACATGTCCAGATGCCCCCTCCTCTGCATCTCTGTCTTCCCCTTCGCTTTCAGCTGTGAAAGTGGCTGTTGAGTCATTCTCCTCATCCTCCTCATTGTCTTCTCCTTCACTGCCACGGGAGCAACGGGGTGAAGGGATCTCAAAGACCGGCCACCCAATACGGGACAAGTCATGCAGACCCAGGACAGTGGCCATGACTCGCAGCTTCTGGTTGAGGTCTTGGGTGATATTAAGCCACAGGCAGAGTGCCTGCACCCTGCCCTGGAAGTCTCGTGCTGCATACTTTTCATAGTCCTTCTGCAGCGCCTGTAAAGAAGGGTACAAAGCTTCCACATACTCCAGCAACTCCATAACCCGCTTAACCTGCTCAAAAGCCACTCGCTGGCGCTGACGAGGTTCCTTACAATCATAGCCACAGCCAAGAGGCTCCGTTTTATTCATTGTGGTTGAAGGCCAGGCACTAAAGCCCAAAGTATCTACTCCACAGTGGTTGGTCTCTGCTACAGCAGGCTCCTTCTCCTCTCCACTGACTAGATCTGGGACACTCCGATAGTCCGTCTGGATTATTTGAGGCCCTGAACACTGGGCCCCGCTTAGGCTGTCATAGTTCACCTTAAAGTGCAGCACCTCATTGATGATGTCGGGGATGGCCTGGCGTGCAGCGAAAAGAAAAATGTCTTGGTCACTGGTGGAGCGACGTGCATGCCAAGCCTGCAGCTCCAACCAAATGACCTCATTGTTGTGTCCCATAAAGGCACTGTTCTCCATGCCTCTCTGCTCCTTCTCCTTCCTCTTGGAGGACATAGACGTGAGCTTAAGCAGCAGACGTAGAGTTTCAAAGAACTTGAGGCGGTCTGCTGGACAGTCTGTCCTAGAGGTCTGACGGTGAGTCCGGACCAAATGGGGAATAGATACAGGAAGTTTCGAGCTTAAGCTTAAGTAATGCTTCCTGGAATCCATGTTCATTGAAACAAAAGAGCTTGGCTTTGACAGTGGATCCAAGACAAAGGAGCCTTCAAATGTCTTCTTGTGGTCTCTTTCCGTGGAGCGCAGTGTGGCCCTTTGCTTCTTGCCCTGCTTGTAGCTGTGCTCCTCAGGAGTCTCCACTGGCCTAGGACTCTCTCTCTGGACAGATGGGCTAAGTTCTGCTGTAAAGAACACAGAAAATACACACTCTAAATTTGTACGGCGCTTGTAAAATGATCCCTATTTATATTTGAAATGCATCAAATCAATTTATAATAAACTATTTAGAAATTTACCCTTGTGGGGAGACCGACCAGTACCCTTTGCCTGGCTGTTCCTCGGATGTTTGCCAGACATGCGTTTTATCTGACGGGAAGAATATGGAGGTGATGTGCAATACAGAGATTCATCTTCCTCACTGGGAGACTCCCAATTTTCATCCATCTCAGAGTTCTCTTGCGATGCATTCTCCACTGACTTGGCCTCGCTGTCAACATATGGAGGGGGATACTTTAAAAAAAAGCACAAACTGCTGATATGGGCATTTCTTCATTTTTACCTTAAGCCCCATTTCCTGGAAATAATGTTAACAGCAAGCTTGTGCTTCGGTTACGAAATTATTACAGAATCATTTAACCCTCAAGAAGAACTAAGAACTGCACATACATGACCAAATTGTGCTGGGTGGTTTGTACCCATTAGCCAAATCTCTAGTAATAGCAGTTGACCTACAACAAGACTGAACATCTGCTGCTACTGTACCTAAAGCAGACAGACTTGCCTGGTCCTTTGGAGTCTGATTGGCTGCCTCCCCAATGTACAGTGGAAACTCTCTGCATGACCACAGTAAACCAAACTCAGGATAATAAGCTGCTTTCTCTATTGGCACCCTCTCTAAGTAAACATAATGGCTCAACCAGCAAGGGAGGAATAGTAACCTTCATTAACTCTGTCTGCTAAGTCATCAACCATGCTGCGAGTCAAGATGTCACGGAGCACTGACAGTCACTCATCCACAGTGTGCAGAACCAGCCCGAACAAAGCAAAATCACATTCGTGCAACCGCAGGAAATCTTAAGCACTGGTTGCTTAGTCACATTGATTCAGAAAATCAAATCATTACAGACAATAGCGGAAAATGCTGCATTCACTTTGACAAAAATGAAATGCTATGATCACTTCCTTCTGGGAAAAAAAGAAAAAAAACAAAAACAGAGGCGACATGCGACACACCTTTCCAAATAACAATGTCACAGCTTTGTTCCCTAATGCCATTTAGAGGGGGGTTTAATAGGATTAGAGAGAAAGGAAGGTCTGGCCCTGCCAATAAAAACAAAAGCAGAAAAGAGAAGGGCATGAAAACGGGCCCTCTGTATGTCACCATGTGTCCCTCTATCGATCATCTGACTGAAAAGCATTCCCCACACGTGCCTGCGGCATCCCCCCCCCACACACACTTTTATCAGCGTGTGTGTGTGGCTTTTCAGGATGAACAGAAAGGCAGAACAGAGGGTCTAGACTTCTATTGCCCATCTGTCTCCACGCTGAACCATCAACACCCTCACACACTCCCCAGGGAGTAGCTGTGGACCTGCACGCAAGACAGAAAGACACCTGCTGCAAAACCCGCAAATTTCAATTCAATAACCCTTCAGATGCGAGACTTTCAATTAATGACTCACATTGGCTGATCATTAAAAATGACTACAGACATATCTGCAGATTACACTGTGATTTGCATATGCAATAGAAAATGACTTGGGTGCATTAGTGTGAGTGACTCACTAGAATGCTTATTAGCACTTGAAGGGAACAGTCGGTGAAAGATGCAGATCTGTGAATACAGCTTTGATGTTAATAGTTATGAACATTCTTGATAAACAAGCTCACGCTCTAAGAAAAACTAAAATTCCATGGAAGTTCTGACAGTGTCCCTAAAATTCAATGCCTTCTACAGTATCAAATAAATATCACTTTCACCCATGTATCATAAGTCACCAGTGACAGGTTTTCATTTTATTTTTAATTTTTAATTTAAAATTTTAAAATACACAGCACACATATTTAACGCTATTTACACTGAGCATATTTTGTTTTATCTAATGCCATTCATTAAAAAAAGCTGCTATCAGATAATGCAAAAACGTCATTCGACCATGAGAGTATTGTAGGGACAAACTGTGAAGGGGCTTGTTCGGTACATGACAAGTGACCCTTTTAGTGAGCAGGCACGAGATGGAACAGTGGGCCATCGTGTGTTGTTACTATGTCATTTGTGCAACTATGCAAATGCAAGAATCCAAATACGTAGCAGGAAACTAGATGAAGGAAATACAATTAAATACCATCAGTCTCTAGTCATGTGTACTATTAGGCACTCAGAATTATTCACATGCATGCAGAGGTGTATAGTGTCTGAAGACAAAAATAGTACATGAACGCGAGGCGACAGGATCAGATTTTCAAAATACACTTCCTTATACCAAACAGCATGACTAAATCACTCTGGAATGACAGCAGGACCAATGACGTGATCACTGAGAGTTGTTTGTCTGGTTGCCACAATACACTTCAAGCACAGATTGTGCGGCTACAGAAAAGGCAGCACAATTTGAGAATTCTGGGTGTTCTTCCTACACCTACGTGCAGGTGGCTGAGGAAAAGTTACTGGCCTTCATGCCCTGCAGTTAAACCAGACTTGCACTATGGTCTACAAGCTGTCCCTTCCTAGCTGCCACAAGTGAATTATCACTGCAGATGGTGTCTGGCTGCTCTCAATGGCTCATCTGATGGCTCATTGGGGCTCTAATAAAGGCCTGTGGAATGCTGGAGCCTCAAGGCAGAAACACTGAGTGCATAATAAAAAGCACAAAATCAGGACTCTTTTCTGAATAGCGGCTGAAGCAGTTATCGCAAGGGAGTTAGAGGGGCCTGACCTTTGACACCACCCTTCCACACCATTGTCCAGGGAAAGGGAGTACTATTGTATAGTGGTGACACGTGGCCTGTGAGGCCCACAGCTGCATAACACACAGCTGGTTAGTGAGAACACTTGCCCAAAATGTCCAAACTAACGGGAATTTTCTTTAAAAAAGGAAAAGTAGGAGGCTGGAGTTTTCTAACAGCACACTTTCTACTAATTAGGTCATGCTGGCATGACTGATGCTACAGTTATGAATTCTGTAGCATACATACCACAGTATGCATAGACATGCAGCCTATAGTATGCACGTCTGCTCTATTGCAATCCCCTGATACAGTGAAAAGAATTTGTGCCATAGCCTGAAAGAATTCAACAAAATTCAACAGTGAACAAAACATACTTGACCCCACCCTTCTCTGGAACAGAATGACATTGCCAGGAATGGACCTCCCAACCTCCTCTACATGCAGCTGTGCAAGGCATACAGTGCATGCAGAGCAAAGAAGCCTGTTGCAGCAAACGTCTAGAGTTAATGCAAACTGCCCTTTTACATAACGGGAACCTGAAAATCTGTGCGTGTCTCAAACACTGCTTTACACTGACACTGCCTTTATTGTGCCCATGGAAGCTCCTGTCAGCCCCAACATGTTGCATGGTCTAAATGTATCTAAATGGAGACACTGCTGGCAGACTGTGGGCAGCAGGCTAAGGTAAATTGCGTAATGACATGTTTTTCACCTTATGTCACTTGCATCGAGTGCAGAGCAGGCAGCTGCGGGTTCCTCCTTTGAAATACAAACTGAAACCTACGAATTACAAGCAACAACTTTTTCTTTTGCAGTTATGCACTTTATAATCGACAAAATGGACACAGGAGCATCTTAGTCTGCAGCACTGAAACTATCCTGATCATACTTCTGCAGCATGCTACCAACATCAATTTCCACTGTTCCACAAGGTACAAGGATCCATTTATTTAAAAATAATGGATACATGAGAATGATGAATTATTTTCACTAAAGCAGGTGTGTGCAGAGACAAGATGTATTAAGGAAAGGCTGGAGGATGGTCCATCTGTATCCTGCAGCCTGTGCTACTGGCAAATGAAGGCATTAACGAGTCCTTACCCACAAGCTTCTCTGGGGCTCCAGGCAGCTATCCGCCGAGCATAATACACCACATCCTGAAATCTCTGGAATGTTTCTGAGCCACAATGTCTTTAAACTGACTTTGAGAAATTATTGACAAAGGACCTCTGTACTGCAACAATAGTGATAGCCTGCAATTGCCAACCAAGCACGCAATCCCCTCCATCTTGGAATAGTCTGGCTATCATCACATTTAGTGTTAGTGCAAACACTTAAATAAATAAAGCATGTCTGTTTTAGCAACTTAAATTACATTACAAACATTTTGATCTTATTGGATAGTAGGTAAGTACTGTTTCAATGTTTGCGAGAATGTGAATTTAGAAACATCATCTCCAACAAATAGTAAATAGCATATTCAGTCTAGGCATATTTTTCTGTTTACTTTAAGTGTACAAAACAAATCTTGAAAACCACACCTGACTATATAATATGTTATTCTGTGGCAAAGCTTCCAGGTTAATGACTCAGTACTCTTCTTTATGCAACAATGTCAGGCGGCAATAACATTAACATGGCCACTGTTGCACAATCACAGGAGGTGTTTGTGTGTCCACTACAGACCGAGCGGCCACAAGAGTGCAGGGGAACAACAACTGGCTGGTGCTCAGTCATAAAAGCCGAGCAATTTGCTCAAAACCAGGATTTACTCCAGACGACAGCGCTGATCCGATGTGATAAATGCTCTGTGTCTGAGTCTGTGAGGCAGGCAAACAACTCGCTGCATGTGAGGAAAAGAGGGGAAGACACAACAGCAGATTCCTGAGGGTCTGTCGCCACCGGTCAGGGGCAAACATTACGCACGAAAAAAAGCAAAACAATCTCACCAATGTCTCTTTGTAGACATACTGTTGTGAGATAGTAGAAACGTGCCTTGCAGCAGCCTGGTCATCCGAGCACACACGCAGATCTGCTCTGGTTACACACTCGCTGCTGCAGCATTTGCAAGAGACTAAGTCGAGCAATTTTAAGAAAAGTCTAAAAAAATGTATATAATGTAATACGACGCATAACCATTCAGAGCCACTGGTCCACGCCATGATTCAGCAGAGGACGCAGAGACGACAACAACAACAGCAGCAGCAGCAGCAGCAGCAGCGCCGAGTCTGGCGAAAGGATTAACAATAACAGTGGAGCAACACGCTAGCTAAACACTCGAAGTTTGTGCCTCGGCGTTTTGATGACATGCACGTTCCAGCAACCGCAAATAAATAACAACACGCTTCCGAGTTCGCAACACGAGCCCACGCTGCACCGCTAATCCAGCTGCTGCGCCGTCAGCGTCCTCTGGTTGATTTGCGGCTGAACAATAAAGTGACAGGCGGCGGCTAACGGCAGATGTTAGCTAGCCTGTGCCTCTACATGTTGCAGCCACAGCGGCTGCTGTGCGGTCGCTAATGTTACCTTATCATTAGGCGAGAGCTTTCACTTCGTCCCTGGAAACCGAGGATCAGCTCGGCGGCGAGAACATTCGACAAAGCGCGGCGGAAAATGTTGCTCTGAAAAGTTTGCAACTTGCAAATACACGGACTGCACCGCGTATCATTATTTGACAGGAAGTCGGCGCCCGAGGGATGCGCAAGCGCTGCCATAGAGCCGACGGCCGTGTCACGTTCGGCTCCCTATTTGGCAAGCGCGACATCCTGACGGTGTAGCGTCTGCTCAACAATTTCGCATACCTGCTGGTCTTGTTGCGATCCGGAGGCTCCATCGCAAGGCAGTGGCTTCTTCTTCCTAGCCGTGCATGGGCTAAACCATGTTCAGCCGATATCAGACGGGGTTTGCACCGTGAAATCCTTGCAGGCGAGGCGCGTTTTTGTCTTTGTGGAGCACTTTCTAACCGCCGGCACAGTCGACTCTCGCTGGTGCGTATGCCGTCGCCATCTTTCCACCGTTCATTGAGGAGGAGTTCCACGAGCTTGCACTACTACGGCAGCCCGAGTAGGTCATCCACGCTCGTCGCTGCGCAAAGACCCAGCGTGTTTATTGTCTGAGTAGAGTCACGGCAAATCACACGGTGACGTGACTGATATAATCAATTATTATGTGCGGAACAACACTGCATGGGACCACGTCCCCCCCAAACCTCCCCAGTAGGTTTACAGACGATGGGAAGCTGCTCCCTAGGAAACAAGACCCAACCTTTTTGAAGCGCGTTGCAGTCATCACTGCAAAATCTTCTTCTACCTTCTTCTTCTTGAACGTTTTAACAGACAATTTGCTTTATTATAAACACAACGTGGATTTTCATGAGATTATTAAGTTACTCTGTTTTTGTATAGATTTTAGTTTTGAATTGGGGTTGCTTGCACAGTTCAGGCTGAAAGTTTAGTCAGATTTTCACAGCAGCTTCACTCGGCTACTCAAATGTCTGTTGATACGGGGTTAGGGGATCCCCTGGTGGTCTAAGCCCTTAGGACATCAACCTACAAGAAAAAGGCCTCATTTAATTTACAGTGCAGCACTAAAAAATTAAAGTATTATTTATAGACTATTGTAATGATGAAGTAACCTTCTGGAGCAGCTCATGGTAAAACATAGTAAGGTATTAAAACAGCAAAATAAAGTGTATGCTGCTCAATGAATGTCATTATAAATCCCACATATTTTCTATTATAGGCCATTAAAACATGTTTTGTCTGCAGCCTGTTTCTCCACAACTTCCCCTTTTTTGTCCATCATCTCTGGTGACACGGGAACACGGTGAACTGGGTTCACACGCTTTTCAATGAAGGTGAAACCGAAAACCCCGTCACAGACCAGACTACCTGGGAGGAGAGGAGCGCTCTTACGTCACATGGCCTTGTCTCTGACACATCATTAGCTGCGTTCAGGCGTCACCTGAAAGCTCGGAAAAATGCCAACAACAGATTTAGCAGCTTGGCCGAGCGTGTTTGGGGATAATGCCAGGTTGAACGGGCAGTGGTTCATTAGAAGTGCTATTATGGTAAATATCGAGTTCAAGTGTGATTTGACGGACATAAATCTGATTTGCATAGACTGCTTTGCAAGCAGCGAAAACCAAAAAACCGGTTCTTCCATGTGAAGTCGTGACATTTACGACTTCCGTGAACGCCTCAGGACACAGCAGGTTTCGCGGAGGGGGAAGAAAATCCTCGTTTGAGCTTTGTCTTTAACAACATCTATTGGACATATATCGGCGACATAAATCGCGAGCTAGTAGATTAGGGCTCGTTATTTGATTCATCTAAACCCGTAACATCGATGTGATACAGCGTTTGACAATGCTTCAGTCTCTAGCCAGTAATTCTTGTGTGCGTTTGATACAGAATCACAAATCGACGTGGTACTTTGTGTCTCTGGTGCTGGGCTACGTCCTCTATCTCATATTCGGCGCCGTCGTCTTCTCCTCGGTCGAGCTGCCTTATGAAGACCTCCTGCGCCAGGAGCTGAGGGCCATTAAAAAACAGTTCCTAGTGGAGAATGAATGTCTAACCGAGGAGCGTCTGGAGCGCTTTCTGAAGAAAGCCCTGGACGCCAGCAACTACGGGGTGTCCATCCTCAACAACGCCTCGGCCAACTGGAACTGGGACTTCACCTCCGCGCTGTTCTTCGCCAGCACCGTGCTGTCCACCACAGGTAGGTCAGGCGGACTCTCCGCGGAGAGCGCAGGTGATGCTGCGGCAGACCGGGCGCAGCCCAGCACAGAAATGTGTTATTCAAGCAGAAATAGTCGAAGGTGAAGTCCCCCCCGTGGGTAAAACGTGTTTTATTACATCTGTGTAAACCACACAAACGCATGGCGTCCTTGTTATGCGCAGAGCAGGTGGTAAACACATTGAGGTATTTGTTGTGTATAGCCACATGCTGCTACCTTACGCCCGTCTCTGACTTCTCGTTGACAGTCAGCCTGCACAGATGTATTTAGATTAGGCCTCAAATTCCATCTTATCTGCATTTAGCCCAAGTAATTATTCATCTTACCAGCTTCTCATCTCCCTTCCCCTCCCTCCAGGCCGTTTGCAGACTTGTTCTATAAACACCCTTAGGTTCTTTTGACATTTTTTACTCTGGACACACAGGCGAGATATGTGAAGAACTTTACACTTAGGCCACATGGCAGCAGCCACCTCTCGGGGTTCAGTGTCTGCCCGGCTGCAGGGAACTCTGTCTCCCGTTTATGGAAAAATCAGTTGATATCTACACCAGATATGAACTGAGGCCAGATCCTTTGTGATAGAACTTTATTCTCTGTTTAATTTTAGAATGTAAATTTCTAAAAAGGCCATGTAATAAACACATCACCAGGCACCATTTGTTTTATTCTTTATTGAAGTATGCTTTTACAATTGCTTGTTTTTCTAAAGGATATGGTCACACAGCGCCGCTGTCAGATGGCGGGAAGGCCTTCTGCATCATCTATTCAGTCATTGGCATCCCCTTCACCCTCCTCTTCCTCACTGCTGTGGTGCAAAGGATAATGGTGTTCAGCACACGCAGGCCGGTCATGTACATCCACACACGCTGGGGCCTGTCCAAGCCCTTGGTGGCCATCGTCCATGCCACGCTGCTCGCGCTGTTGGCCGTCTCTTGCTTCTTCCTCATCCCTGCCGTCATCTTCTCAGCACTGGAGGAGAACTGGAATTTCCTGGAGTCTTTCTACTTCTGCTTCATTTCTCTCAGCACCATCGGCCTGGGAGACTATGTGCCCGGAGAGGCAGCTAACCAGAAGTTTAGGGAGCTCTACAAAGTGGGCATCACAGGTGAGTGTCGGCAGTATTTATGAGTTATGTTGTGGAAACAGGTAACATCTCCTGAACCGGGGTCAAATCCAGTGACACGCTTTGCTTATGTTTACCAAAGCAAGCCAGGAAAACACCAGTGTTTCAAATCAGTTGCACCTTTCTCACAACCTCAAATGTTTCCTGTTGCGAAGAGGATATCACTACTTCCTCTGTTTGCACCGCAAGAGCAGCGTGGCTTCCTCATTGCGCTATAAAGCAGTCTAGCGATAAATTCTATTAAATTATAGGACATGCAGCATAGCCATGGCCTCCGTATGTCAAGTTACATTGTCCCAGTGGCTTAGGCCTAGTGCTGTAATGATTTACTGTTGTGGGAATATCACATATTGCTGGTTGTATAATGGTGAACTTCGAACTACCGCTGTGTGACAGTCAACTCTTGACTCTTAGCGAGAATGTAATTAAGATAAGTAAAATATATTATTCCAAGGGACAGCTACACAGACAGCGTTCAGATATGACATTGTGTTATTTCATACCCTGATTAGGGTTAGGCTAAGCGTGACTTCCTGGAGTAGACCTGGCCAGTGAGTGTATGTCATAGCGGTCACCAGTTGTTAGAAGTAGAGATTAGCATTATAGACAAGAAGTGTGAGAATAATCACTTTGAATGACTGTCTTTTAAACTGCAGTCTTTAACACTTTATCACATAAAACACATCATGCCATTTAGGATTAAAAATGATGCCACGGCCTAACGGAGAGCAGCTCGGCTGAATATATTTTGTGGGTGACTTGTGCAGCATGCTGCCAGGGCAAAAGCAACTCAAAGAAACCCACAGGCGTCTTGAGAAGCTGTGGGTGTGCGTGAATATTCATCAATGCTCCGGCAAATTGTCAACTCTTCGTGGGTGTGCTGCATTCAACAGCCAGAGAAACGTCACTATGTGTCAGTCTGTAGGAGGAGAGGAAGCACTGACAGAATGTTTTTGTTTGGGCAAATATGCCCATTTGTACAACTTCCTCTGTCGAACTTTACATATTCATACATGAGGTGACATCACTGGAGCACTGAAGCAGGAGAGCAGAACGATTTGTCACAGACAGTGAAAGGGTCTGTGTTTCTGAGTTTGTGTGTTTGTGGGCCTTGCCAGTGCCACTGGTGAGATGCATTCACTGCTTCTGTGATTATATTTAGGGTGTAGCACAGCTAAGCACACACTATCCTCATTAATCCAATCCAAACAAAGACGTGTTGTGTAATGCAAAAATACAGTAACACGTGTTGTTTTCTGCACATGCCAGTTCACATACTATAAACATGGGTAGGATAACACATTTCCTATAAATAATGATGTGCCAATGGGTTTGGATTCTAGTTAATAGATGCTGGTTTACACACAGCCTGGGTTTTTATTTGAGATGCAACCGAAATAAATGATAAACTAATATTCATGTCTCAATGGGGGGTTTCCAGCTCTACCTGAATCCGTTACCATTGTTTTGCTCATCCTTTTCTCCCATTCAACTAAAGCCACGCTCTGTTCCTGTCACTGTGCCTAACCAACCACTGCCCTCTGGTGTCAGTGTCTTCAAACAACAAGCAAACAAGTTACGGTATAAATCCGTCAGCAGCTGCAGCAATGTACACATCACAGTGAATAGTACAATACGTGGTGAACACAAAAACTTAATTAAAGGGGAAATATTAATGCGAGTCCTTGTGTGGCTCTGGATATGATGACCTTTACTAACTGCAGCTGATTGATCATATTGCTCCTTCTCCTGTGTGTAGTCTACCTGATCCTGGGTCTGATCGTAATGCTGGTGGTGCTGGAGACCTTCTGTGAGCTGCAGCAACTGAAGCAGCTGAGGAAGATGTTCTACCTGAAGAAGGAGAAGCCGCAGGACCGCCTCGCCATTTTGGAGCACGATCACCTGTCTTTCACTATCATGTCCAGTGGATCTACTGCCCAAAAAGAGGACAAGATGTTTACTAGCGTCCCAACGCTGGTCTCTCCGAACGACGATCCCATGATCCAGTAAACATCAACGGAGCAACTGACCGATGAAAATATCAAAGTAGGGTAATGTACACAAGATTCTAAGTAGATAGAAGGAGTAGATCAGACGCCTCAGCTGTAGGCTTTATGCAAAGCAAATTCTAATATTAAAACTAGCAGAGGCTAGTTCACTTAATGTAGGAAACGCGAACAATATAGTATATCAAGCAGCAGCCAGCCTAAAAATGTATCTACATAATAAGGGAGAAAATTAAAACTTCAAAAGTGACGACAAAGCAAAAGTCAGTAATAAACGAAAAGCCTCTGCTGTATTTATTCCTTCACCATCCATTATGTATTACATATTTAGCAACATTTTAGGAAGTAATTAGTCTTGCCTCTTAAATGTGCATCAAAACCCATGTAGTGTGTCACAAATATTAAATGCTTTTAATTATAGGTACATACTGTAGTCAGATATGTCTTTGAGGTGTATGGTACTGTACAGTGCCCCTGAGAATCCACACACCTCTTAAAGATGAGCCGAACCATTAAATTGACTCAAGCGCTGTCACTTGAGTTCTTAATTTTTTTTAAATTATGTTTCTTGTTTAATAATAGAACATCTTCCCAAAAAAATGACAGAAACCAGTCTGAGGTTTTTGGCACACTTATGGTGGCTGTGTACTAGATACTTCCTCTGAGTGAGGCTTTTAAACCTTCAGGGGCCATGTGGCTGATCTAATGAACAGACTGTACGTAGGAAGGAAAATCTTTTTCTGTGCTTTCCTACGTAGTGTGACTATATTTAACAGGATTTTGGTTCATCTTTACAAAGGTGTAAATGATTCTGGATGCACTCCACATGGTTGCATTTCATTGTGGTGAGGGAATTTAAAAATTCAGGTACATGTGTTTCTTCAACCTTTTGTAGTGTTGTGTTGCTGAGCATTATAATTTATTGATTCATCTGAAGGGACTGTTTGAAAGGGGAATATGGTTAGTCGGTTTAAAAGGGAAGCACACAAGCCTGGCTGGCCTGAAGATTTGGTTTTAGTTCATTTTACTGAATAATGACCATGTAGGAATAAATCTCCTCAGGAACTATCTGAAGTGAAGGAAATAGGGGATATTTAATGAGAATTATACTAAAGTTACTTTTTTTTGGATGATTTGTAAAACTTACTCTACTAATTTATTGTATTTACATCATTTGAATGTAGAAATGTATATTTTTAGATATGACATGAGGAAAGTTTACATAACTTGTGAAAGTAATTCTGTACTAGCAATGGTACATGGAGGAAACTTGAAGTTCATGCGGCAGAAGTGCAGCTAAAACCCAGTTATGGTTATTAGCATCACTTTTTAATCAGTTTAGCAAACAACAATGGACATTGACCACGATTTAACCAGTTTGTAGCTGAGGGTAAAATATGACAGAAGATAATACTGTAACTCACTCTCCATCCTCTAATATAGTTTAATTACCACTTACAGTAACTGACTGCTTTTACACGTGCATTCATTGTTTCTGACCTCATCTCCTCTGCTACGTCACCACATAATGACACAGTGCAGCTTTTTAAAAAGTTTTGGATGTTTTTCATGCTGTTTGCTACAGTGAAATTTAAGGCCTGACCACATTGCAGCACTACGACTCGCTGCTGTGTTGGCACTTTAGTGTGGGACCATGTGTACATATGTAGATCAGTAAGGTGTCGTGACCACACCATTACCTTGGACTGTATCATCCTCCGTGCTACTCACTGATCTTTAATACTGTTTGATTGATGAACTGCAGTTCTTGTTTGTCACCAGCGTGGGCCTTCATTTGAACTGTGAACCACTGTTCATCTTATCTGCTGAGAAGAAGAACTTGAAATTTGCCAAGTTGTGTTTGATGTGTCACCGTTTTGTAGATCCCTTAAATAGACAGACATCAAAGCGCTGAGCTTTCAGCTTTCCTGTTTACAGTAGTGCTTGTCATCATGCACGTGGGGTTTGTCCTGAAGGTGAGAGCTGTCTGGTAAAGCAGTTTTAGCTCTGTTCAGGGACTAAACATTGTTGTCGAGCGTTACAAATGAAAGCTGACCACACTGACCTAATTTATTTATCTTGAATCTTAGATTAATGTATATACATTAGATACATATTCTGAGTAATACGAAACACCAGGGTTTCATGCACAAGTTCAACGTACGAAGTCACTCCATGAAATGTAAAATATCAGTGTGTCTTAAATAAAGTGATGATTATTACATATTATGTCTTTGTAATTATTTTATTCCTCTATATTATCCAGACCTGCTACTCTACGTGCACTTCATGTCGAAAAAGTACTGAGCTAGTTGGTGATAGCTGTTGTTTCAAGTCATAGAATGTGTAACATACCATCTTGGATGATGATGGATAGAGCAGCTCCAAACAATATGCGACCAGTCTGTACGTATGAGTGGTTTGCAGATTGTCCCACCAGCAATGACAGGAATTGCTTTTATATTGAAGCGCAAAGAGCAGTGATTTGCACATCAGACTCTTTAAATGTGACACATAAAGGAGTAGGTATTTTAAGCCTTTTATTATAAGAACGTTTTTTATGAGCACAACACAGCGCCTTCAAATCTGCAGGATATATATATAGAGGCTTGAATCCAATAAATGACAAACACGTTTGCACAGAGCACTCATTTAGGTGTTTTGTATGTGGTACATTTTATCACTACAGTATTATATTTATGGTTACGGGCAACGTATAAAGGAGCAAATAATGTTTTGTTCTATTCAGAAGCTGTGTTTTATATTGTGTGAAAGTGTGACATGCAGGCATCTCTCACTGCAGAGCAACTGAGCGACAAGCATGTTATCAAGTTTAAATACCTGAATAAAGATGAGGGGGAGGCAGCTCCTGGCACAGTATTTATGAGGTGCACATTGTGAGAACACAGTTGCCTCAGGCTTCTCAGTAAGTGGGAAAAAAACTGTTTTATATTTCTCCATATTCAGAAACGGTGCCGAAGAACATTCAAGGCATTCATTTAACAAGTCACAGTAATCCAATCTGAATGCCTGCTTTCACGTGTGTGCTCTGCTTATTACGTTACATTCTGTGACTTTCTGGAAGGTACAGTTCTGCAAATGCAATCACAGGCCAGACTTAAAAGGCAGCAACACCGCTCAGAGCCACATGTAAGTGATTCCCCGCTCTCATTCAGTGTGCCCCAGACATTTTTTAATGAAGATGGAGCAGCTGATGAAAAACATATGCATTTTAAATGTGTCACAGAAAACCTGCACTCTCCAGCGTCATTACTGTTCAAAACTAATCATTAAAACAGGAGCGGCTGTGTAAAATGTGTATGATACCAAACGTGTCTGTCTTTGTGACAGGCGGCCGCAGAGAGCTGGATTATCAGGGCCGAGCATCTAGCACCGCTGTGGCGATGCTCTGACGGTGACTTAACAGTGTCCTCTTGTGGAGAATCTGTAGCCTGCTCGCTGTGAATGCAAAAGCTTGTGAGCGAGCTTGGACGAACACACGTCTGCTTGTGTATTAAGGCAAATGTTCTGAATGCACCAGCTTGTCTGAGCATAACTCAAGAAACACTGTGAGGCCTTCCAGCTACAGCATGTGGCCAACCACATCTTCTCCTGCCTTAAACTGCCCCGGCGCCTTTTCTGCTTTTAATTTGCTCCCACTCAAATGTACACACGGTACGACTGTCAGTAGATACAGCTGGGCTGTCAGTCAGGGGTGTACTGGGGCAGAACAGAACAATCCCCCGAAGGCCCAGTTCTACACACTGGACTGAAATACACCAGCCGCATCTTGTCATTAATATTGCTATTTGATCTTTTCTTTGAATTATTTATATGCATGAGGAAACTGTGAACATACGTTAAGCCTGATGCTTAAACCCTGAATGCTTTTTATCTCTGTGCTGAAGTGAGACATACATCATTACACTAGATCTCAACAGTCTGCATTTGTCTTTAGCTGCATTGTAGCACAAATAACGCAAGGCTGTTATGTGACAACGTGTTGTGGATGGGTCAAACACCTACTCCAGCAAAGAGTAACACACGGTGCAGAAGCATTTCATCAAGTCCATTGCTGCGGCTTTGGCTTCTCAGACAGAGGTTCAGGGACTCGTGCGGGGGGTCATCCAGGACGGGGGGTGGGCTGGGCTGAGGCGCCGACGGGCTTCCGCCCTATAGCAGCACTTTCTGATGTTGGAGAAACTCTATTTATATCCTGCGACACACACTTTGGGACTACGGGAATGCAGGAGGCCTCAAGCACAAATATGCTTCTGCTAAATCCGTAACTGCAAACACAAGGCTTTCATTTTGCTTGTTTATAAAGAGGGTGGGTGGTATTTTGTTAATAGTGAGGGTTTATTCCTGGGCCTCAGAAATAAATTTAAAAAAAGTATGCATCATATATAGAGTAGTTGTATGTATGTACAGGCACATATAGGGCAAAACCACAGCAGGATATACACACTGCTCCAGTTTACTCTGTGTGAAATGTGTAAGAGGTGTAACAAACTGACAAGACCAAAGCAAAGGAGGCCAACACAGGCGAATGCTACAGCCAAGGGCAATCCCACCGTGAAATGCTTAACTCTGCATCGTCCTATGTTTTCAAAAGCAAATAGCTTTTTGTCTTTGACTAAGACAATTCGAATGAAATCACAAGCACAAGCAGAACTGTACAGTACTGACCAATTTAGTTGCCAGTTAAATCAAAAAACCTTTACAACTGTCTGAAAATGTGATTCTTTCTTCTCAGCAAGTCAAGCTTTTCCAAAATGTACTGAAAATAATTAGTTATAAATATTCATAAGAAGCCATCACAAACCTCAAACAACCCTCAGGGCCTGAGATTTTCCTTTGCAATGTGGGGTGAACAATTACTACTGATCCACTCCGGCAAATAAAAAGCAGATGTACTTTGTCATGTTTCTAGTTGATGCCAAGGCTAAAAAGGTTAATATTACAAATGGCGATCAGGACAGTTGCAGCTGGATGGAGAAGACGACACAAGATGACAACAATCGCCTGCTGAAGTCATTTGCCTGCAGCCTGTTGGCATATGATGTTAATTTCTCACAATAGCATCAGCAGGTTCCCTCATCCACGGAGACTGTGCTACTTTCCAGCTGCTAATAATGGCAGCTGAATAACAAATATATCCCAAAGCAACCACGCAGGCTGTGGGACTACAGGGTGGCAGGAATATTATGCTTCCATCCAGCTGAAAACAACAGTTCAACTTAAAACACTTTCCTCCAGCACCTTAGGAATTTATGCATCATTGCAACAACATCTTAATCCTCTTTAAGTCTGTAATGAGAAATAATTGTTTATTACAGACCTTTAAGTGATTAAATAACCGTGAGGAATGGGACTTGTTCTACTGGCTCAGAGACTGACTTGTCCTCCTGCACGGGCCAATCAGCAGTGGACTGTCATACTGTTTCCAGGCTGAGAGCTGCATTAAATATTAACGGCGAGAAGAGAGAGGATTTACATCATACTTTTTTTTAAATTGTATGAAACCGAACACAGGGGTACAACAGAAATAATAGGACTGAGTGAAAAACAGACAAATGTTTCAGACATGCAGGCTTTTGTTTGATCTTTCGAGGCAGAAGAGCTAATTTGAAGGTTATGATAAAGGATAGTGAAATTAGTTTCAACTTTGCAGACAACAGGATTAACATTTTCATTTTCAACCTCATATGTGGAAAAGCTTGTCATTTAAAATCCCTCTGCTTTCTAGAAACATATGTTCATGGTTACAGGAGCAGCACAGTGAACACATGATCTACTGAAACAGATCAAATTACTGCTACATGGAGGTATTATTTATTTGTAATAGACATAATATCCCTTATTGAAACCGGCTGAGACTATGGGGAAGCACGTAGGAACTCACTTCATACCTGGGTCATGTTTAGAACTGCAGATTGTGCCAACAATGCAATTTCTAATAGAAAGCTGCTGAAGTGAGTGACGGTGCTGACTGCCTTGAATATATTAGCAACCCTTTTATACCAGCTGGTTTGATATGTATGAGCACAAACTGTGCCTCGTCGTTTGATTTTGGCAAAGCAGAAAAGTCGAAAAGTGAAAATTGATCTGGCCTCGGCTGAGCTGTGAAGCTGAGAGGTGCATTGTGCAGGCTGAAACCGATCCTCTGCTCCCTAATACTGAGGATGGGAGTCGTTGAGTCGCTCATTGACCACCGGAGTCCACACAGGTTTACACAGGTGTGAGGCGTGGCTGGTCGCTGGCTGGTGCGAACCCTGCCTCCAGTGTTCTTGAGTGAGCAGGAACTCCACTGAATGCAGACGCAATGCAGCAAGTTGACCGCAGACCTGGAACCTGAGAGGCATGACCCCATTCACGCAGGGCAGAGCTCAGCCTCAACCACACTCTGCAGACGAATACAGAGTGAGCGTGAAATGCGCATAATCACTGGGTTAATCATCCAGAAAGATTCAATAAAATAAAGATCCATAATCCTTTGAAGTCACAGACACAACTCGCTTAGTGTGTTTTGTAGATCTCACGCCCTGAACACAGGAGACAAAGACAGATCCTTGATTTTAATTTCCAAGTAGGAAAAATCACCACCAGTGAAAATAATTACTCCATTCCTGGAAGCACGGGTCTGATTGGATGCAATCAAGCATATCTCTGTAATGACTTTGATGGTAATGTACCAAGGCTATATTTCCAAAGGTAAATCATCACATCTGTTCACCCACACATTTGAAATACAGGCCTCGCCTTCATTTTGAAATGCTGGTGGGCTCCTAAGGAAAAGTGGATTATAAATAATAAACCAAATGGGACCCTGCTGGCCTGTGAGTTGGTGCAAAGTCAGAAGTGGTAGAGCTGAGAAAAGCTAAAAGCTCTGTTATCAAAAACCATGCATACACATTACGCATTAACGACATCTCAGGACAACAACTCTACTAATTGCGGCTGATGCGGAGCTTTGTCAAAGGTCTGGGACCTGCCTGGTGGCCTGTAAATATAACTTCACCAGCCCGAACACCAAATTCTGCCCTAAGCCACAAAAATGCAGCTCTGTTAAACATCTATTTCACACTTGAAAGTAAGACGGTGTGTTATTCTTCCATCTTGAGCCAGAGCCGACTTTACTATGCTCATCAGAATGTGACAGTTTAAATGAAAAAGACCAGCAGAGGCTCATCTGCAAAGCATCAGTGGGTGTTTAATCAAAGCTGGGACGCTCAGAGCCACAAAAAAACTGAAAAAAGAAAAACACTTCCAGACATTTCAGCTACAACACTTTAGTTGCGTTGCATCAAATGACAGCTGTGTCCATCCACTTTGCTTTAAACGGTGCTGGTGTAGAGACATCGCAGGTTTACAGGATTACACAGTTTACTCTGTTCCTCTCAGAGACGACGCGCGTGGATTCCGTGGATAATTCCAGCGGATGCGGTAGATGGCGGTGTTGCAGTGCCTCCAGCATCCGGCAGCATCCAGAGCAGAGCGCACCCTGTTACCGTTAAAGCAGTCTGCGCTGTGGTGGCCAGGCATATGCTGGTAGTGGGTGAGAAGGCGAGAGACGATGGTCTCATCTGCGCCTGAGCTGGTGAGGATTTAGGCTTACACTCGCTGTCCTGCTCGGTGGCCTCGAGGATGTTCGGGGATGGAGAGGGCACCGTGTGGGACCGGGTCGCTCGGCCCCACCGGGACTGTATGTGCTACCTTGGACCGCCTACTACTTTAATGCCGATGTAAGATCTTTGAACTTTTACAAATGCGCACAGGCAGAGCGCACCTGTTGCGCAGGTGTATTGATAACGTCCGGGGACTTTGCTGCAGGTCGCCTCAGAAGTGTCACTGTCTGCGTGTGTGTGGGTTTAATTCGCTGCCCAGTCGCGTGTTTTCTCACTGCTAAAGAGTAAAATTACTCGATCTGCGGCCGAGGACGCGGGGGAACAGAGACGCACACGGTTTCAGGGGCTGAGTCAGTCATACTGTCATTTGCTCTCACATGTTGGCGGTTTCGTAACCGCGGAGAGGCTGTCAGGTCACCACTGGGCTGCTTTGTCATGCACTCAATGGGCTACTTCACTGTGTGATATTCAGCACTTGTATCGTCCCGTTGCTAATATGCTGTTGGTCAATTTGGGTTCAGCTTTTGCGCGTCCACGAAGCCCGGAGCTGTCACAAGTGCTGCGTCTCCATCAAGTCGCATCACTCACGACCGATCCGGTAGTTTCATATTCCTACAAGCCTCGTAGTAGGAGTTGCACAGTGAATAGTACACAACAGTTGCTGGACCAGTCACTTTGGCTCAGCGTCTTCCGCGCTGTTGTTGTTGCGGATGCGGGGCCAGTGAAGGATGATGATTTCTGCGCTGCAGGGGCCCCTGACGCCGGGCTCTGCAGCATGCAACGCGGATTTCCAAGGTTTAGCCCAGAGAACTCTTGTTTTATCAAGGCACATTTACGCTTTACGCGCGCCTGTCTCCTTTTCCCAATCGGCCTCACTTCGTCTAGTAACACCGCTACCCCTTGCTCTCTTTCCCCAGCGGGATGCACAAGTCTCCCGACGTGAGCCCCAGAAGGCTTTCGGACATCAGCCCCCAGCTCAGACAACTCAAGTACCTGGTGGTGGACGAGGCCATTAAGGAGGACCTCAAGTCCTCCCGCTCAGTCGAGGACATCAACAGCGCGTCCATAGAGGAGCGGATACTGCGGATCACCGGTTATTATGGATATCAACCCTGGAGTACGAGCTACAAGAGTGAGTCAGTTCAACACACCAAGATGTGAAGCCAGTGGTAGCATATGCACACATACTCCCACAGCTGGAGTAGTAATGACAGCGGTGTAACAAGTGTTGTTAAGCAGCAGTGAGTATCTGAAGGTGCTGTTTGATGCTCTAACTAACATGGTTAAAGCTCCATGTGGGTGGATGGAGCAGAGGATAGATCAGGGTAGATCAACCTGCATTAACGCAACAGAGAAGGCTTTCATTGTGGGGCGTATGCAAATTGGACGCACGTTTTAAGGTTTTGATCTCCTGGATTTAACTCATCATCATCATCATCATCATCATCATCAACAAGGGTTGTGACCTGTAGAGTGGACACAAATACAAGAAGAGCCTACCTGAAAGAAAATTATGAGTAATTTAGAGATTATCACAGTCTAAAGTTACACCCATCTTCAAGCCTGTATTGGTCTTGGTTGCTGCAGACAGTGGAGCTAATGTTTGTTTGACTGCAGCTTGGAGTCAGACAGTGGGAATTTTGCCCAGAGCAGCTGGTTTTCTTTGAAGAAAGAAGTTGTCGACGCAGCTTTTTGTTTTCCACTCTCATTCTCTCATCTCCTCCGTATCGCGTCAGTGGATTTGCATGTTTTGGTTCACGGCATGACACATGTGACCTGTAGCTGCTGCTGATCCCGGTTGGGTGATGTGATTGAATAACAATCTCGCTTCACCAGCTTGGTGGCTTCATGTGGCATCTGTGTTATGTGGGATCTCTGTAATGCCGTGGAGGCAAATCACAGACTGTACAATTTATTTAGTTCCTGTACATAGTTTGACTGCACTTGTGGGAATACATTCAGATTTAGTTTTAGTTTGTGGGTAATTTAGTAAATTTCATATGAGAGATTGCAATATTAAACAGCTGCAAGACTATTTCCAACTTCATAAAACTACACTTAACATCTGAATGCTGTCATTCATTCTGTTGCACTGATGCTGTGACAAGAGAACAGATAGTCACATAAAATGCATCCATTTATGCAAGTCCTATTTTCCCACCATCACCTAAATATAAGCCTTCCATGGTTATCGTTATATTGTTCATTCTCTTCCATAAAAATGTTTGGATTGCAGTCATACTGTAAAGAAAATATTTCCGGACCAGTTGCACTGTTGCATCAGGATGTTTTTGTGTGCACGGTGGTCAGGGAAATGTTACTTCTCCCTTTCTCTCGTTGTTGGCTTGATTTAGCTTAATCCTGTTAAATATTACAGATCGGCACAGTTTTCGCTTTTTTCAGGCAAGCTGCTTGAAAGCTTGCTGCTTCATGTGATATGTCCTTCTCACAGGATTGTCACAGTTGCATGGTGCATGTTACACAGGATCCTTTGTACAGTAGCACAGGCAACCTGACCACTCAGGGTCTACCCACAGAAAACGATGGTAAATGCGGTAGCTACAGATTCAAGAGGTGGGAGGCTGAGCACTTCTCTGTAAAGTGCGTAGTGAAGCCTGTTTGTTTCATCGAACGCCAACCTTTCTGAACTGACACATGCGCTCATTCACACAGGAGTAAGCTCAGTGAGAGGGAAAATGGAGCTGGTAGTTAGCCATGACCGGGGCTGAGAATGAAAGGTGGCTGCGTGACTTGGTTTCTCCGTGTACCTTAATGGATCAGCTCAATATCCTGAATGTGCAACAGCAGGGATCACGAACACACAGGATGCTGTGATAGCTCTCTGAGCAGAACTGTACACAACAGAGTCAACCACCTCATTTATTAAACCTGCCTGTGACTCACCTTCCCATGAGCCACATGCAGTACATTCAAACCCAGCGCAAATGAATATGTTTGCTCTTAATGTAGCAGAGGTTCTGGTTCTATGCATTCCAGGACAACTTACATGGATGTGTTTAGCTCTTTACTCATCTTGGGTCATGTTTGAACTCATCTCTCCTCTGCCTCTCACTCTTTCTTCACTGGGGCGAATTGATGAACATATAAACACAGTCAAAATGTCATTGATCAATTCTGTTCTGAGGGAAGATCAAAACGTTTTCACTGATTGCAAAACACTCCTAGTCCACTAGTCCTAGATGGAGGGACTGGTGTAGCTGTGTCTCTGGTTACTGGAGTCAATCAATGTATTCACTAGATTAAAAAAACACTCATTTGCATTTCCGGGACACTGACATAGAAATTTCTACTTTCTAGGTTTGGTCAGAGAAGCATTCGACTGATAACTAGGGCAAAGGCACAGAGATCCACTGGTTTGCCTCCATATTAAGCAGCAGAGCAACACTCCCACCACATTAGTGCGTTTTCTGTCTATGCATTCAGTAATATTACACCTCATGTGATGATTAAAACATAAATTAAGATTTTGCATGAAACTAAATGTAAAGGCACGTTTGTGACTCACTGCGAGGTTTTTGGAGATAACTCAAAGCAGAGCAGGCTGCTAGCGGCTGCCTTTAGCATTGTTGTAATCACAGCTCAGGTCATTTTTTCCAGACATGAGTTAAGTCTGATGAAAACCTGCCTTAGATCTGCGTTTTCCAACTTTAGGCCTTGCCTTCATCTGATAAATTGTCCCTTTACATTTGTCAGGTTCCTCTGTGAAATGAAACATTTCTCAGACAAACAGACTTTGTTCTTTTCTTAATTTACAGTCTATCACAAATGTAACGTCCCCTCTGGTGCAAATTTAGAGCTTCACGAGGCATGAAATGAGGTTGGCTTCTATTTTGAGATCAGGGTTTGGACATAGTGAGACGCAACAGTGGAGCAGGTTGGAGAGAGCCTATGTACTCATGTATGCATTCACTGCTGGCTGTTACAGGACATCTGGAAGGGACGGGCAAGTTAGGAGCTGACTGAAGATGGAAATGACTTCTTTCAACTCGGCCGGAGATGGAGGGAAACTCTGGAATAGCTGTGCAGATGCATGCTCACTCAGCTCTTAGCAGAAAAGTGTAGTATAGGTACAAGAGCAACGAACTGAGCCCGGTTGATCTGCAGAGTGCTGACTCCCGTCTGGAAGGATTTTTGTGGGAGTGGTGTCATAACAACTGGTCAGGTGCTGGGTTCACCCTTCTGATTACAGGCTGTTTACTGTGGACACTCTTCACTGCACTGGAACACGTGCACTGTATTGATTCTCTGGTGTTTTGGCGTCTGGTCCTCCGGGTTTAGCTGTAAATAAATAAAGTATCTTTTCCAATTAAATCCAGAGTCAACAACAGATGAAAGACTGGAGACAACTACAGTAAAGAATTCATTACCCTGCAGAGTTTCTTACAGAGAACATGTTAGTGGTATAGCTAATATCATACTAAAATCGTCTACCCACAGAACATCATGATATATTTAGTATTTATGTAACTGGGTCATAAAGCAGGGTAGTGGGCCACATACTGTATTTATGAGATTTGGGTTTAAACTGAAACCATATAAACACATATATTAAAAAGTTCTCTTCACTGTGCGTATCATTAGTAATAAACACTTCTTTCAAGGAGCTGATTCGCCGTAGAGGTGTGCATACTAGCATCCAAATCATTTATGAGCCAACCAGCCCTTAATTCATATCCCTGCTGTGCTTCAGAAACACTGTTCGAGCTGAACGTTTCTGTCCAAGCACAGCTTCCCCAAACAAGCGTATTCAAGCCTTTTTTTTACCATCTCCACTACAGTAGATGCTGCCTCTGTTGCGTAACATCACATCTATAATTGAGAGGGATGCATAGATCCTCACACACCTGCCACTGAAGTTCTGCTTGTGCCCAGTGGACTGGAGCTGCAAACCAGCCACAAAAGGTCTTATTCACCACTTGCATATATGGACCTGCGGGGGGTCTGTACTCCTCATGTCTTAGTATTCAAGCTAAAAACAGTGCTATCAGATTTACAGGTGTAGTGCTTGGTTGACAGCGTGGTGCAGAATCCTGTCCCGCTGTCTTTCTCCTCCTCTCGCCTTTTATCCTCTGTTAATTAGAGCTCGTGAAGTGATGACTCCAACCTCTGCGTAATTAACACAAGGTCTGCTGTGGCCATGCGCAGCACATCATTGTCTGAGTTGGCCACGGAGCACTTCGGTGCTTCAAGAGGAAGCTGTGAATGGTGTGTGTAGAAGACTGTTGCATGAATGCGGCTTAATGGAAAAGCACGTCTAAGTAATGTGGTGGCAGCAGGTGGGGAAGAAAGAAACAAAAGTCACCTTTTATACAGGTTAGAGCAGTAGTTTGTGCATTGATTGGTTGTATGAAGTGACCTAGTTATATAAAGCTCGCTGCTTCTGTCCTCCTACCTATTTGCCAGAGGAATCTCTCCTCGCTTCATTTCCAATTTTAAGTCTTATTAAACTCAGAAATATTCAAGCTTCCTATAGCTTGTCTGTTAGCTTCCCATATCCCATCATCCTCCTGCATGAATATTGCCTTTCATATTATAATTTCCCAGAGCAATACTCAGAGTTGGTGTCAACCCTGCTGTGTGACCAGCAGCTGACCTTCCCAACGCAAACCGGCCGGAGATGCCACAGAATCCACACCAATCCACAGGCGTTGTTCACTCTTACATGTCAGCTGATTAATATTGCTGCTGTAAGAAAACATAAGGCAGTGGGCAGACACAGGAGTTGTGCACATTATTAGTTTGCTTTTCATCCACCCAATATAGTCGAAGTGCAGTGATGCCTGTTGTCAGTAGCTCACGATGACATGTTGATGCTGCCCTCGTCACCACTGTAGCTCTCAATCCTTTATAACTGTGTAATGGCTATAGGTTATATGGTACCAGTGTACCCAGTGCATTTTGACCTACATGTAGAGGATGTACAGCGTGTGCGTGTGTGGACAATATATTCATACACCATGCAGTCATTGTAGTGACAGCAATGAGTCAGCACAGGGCAGGAAACTGTAAATATACTGTACCGACCACGTCCTCCAGGGTCTGGGTGCTCGGGGTCTGCATTAATGAGTCATGTTGTCCACAGGGTCACAGTAAAGACATGCTGATTAATTCATGACTAAATGTGTTTGTGGGTTTATGTTTATGCTACAGTGTGTGCATGTGAAAGATATTACGTTAGGCTGCGTCCAGCATTTTGTCCAGTGTTTCTTTTGCTTAGTAAATGGTTTTCGTTGTCTTTGTGATCAGCAGACATACTTGTTTTTAAAGTGGGTTTTTTTTAATGTAGCAAACTGTACAAATCCAAAAGTGATTTCATCTTCCATGCTTGTGTGAAACGCTTAATCTGGCTGGTTGCCCAGATACAAAACATCCAGAGAGACTCATTTGCATCAAATCTCTGTCTGTTCACGTTTGAGCTCTCACGTGCAGATGCAGCTGCTTTAACGAATCGAGTAAAGCAGAAAGGGCTTCAAGTTGCAAAGGATGCAAGTGACCCACTGACACTGACCGTCGCCAGCGTCCCTTTACTACAGGGTTGCATACGGTCCAGGAACAGGCCACACTGTCACTACATGTGACTAAATATATAAAAATAGTATTACACACTACTAAACCTAAACCTATACCACTCTTTCTCTCTCTGTCTGTGTTTACTCACAGTCACTCTCACTCTTTGGAGGTACAGGCAGGTACAGTAGGGACATTTCACCACTGCAGCAAAAATTCATGTGAGCTCAGCAAGTGACACTTGAGATTAATTTGTGGAGAGTTGAGAAACAACAAGAGCAGCCATGTGTAGCGTTCAGAGAGTTGTCCTAGTAAACGGTCTCGTCTGGTCCAGTGTTTAGCATGTGCATCTCCCTGGGGTGCTGCTGACAGTGATATACTGCTGAACAAGCTAAAAAACGAAGCAAAGTTTTTGGTTTTACAGGGGTATGATGCTGCACGATCGCTAAAGGGTTGCTAGGCAACCAGTGGAAACCCAAAAAACACTCTGGCACAGAACTCTCTATAAAACTGCCACTTGTCATCTTTCTTGAGTTTTTGAGCCAATTAAATAAAACCACATAGTTGGTTTCAGAGGTGCTGCTTGGTGCACGCACACAATTAAACCCAAAACGCTGAACAGTTCGTTTTGCTAAACGCGATGTTTCCTGATTTTGAACACACAACTCACACGCTACTCGCCACGTGTGAGAGCGAGTTGCTTCCTGAGAGAGGTAACAAAAGCCACACAAAGTCTGAACGGATCTGTCAGAGGAAGAGGATGAGGCTCGGAAGAACAACAACACTGGATGACTCTATTTCTAGATGATAGAGATCCTGGTGCTGCCTCCCTGCGAAGGCTGTAATAGGTCAGCTAATTGGTGTCTATGCGTGAGAAGACTTATCACCGGTGAATGTTTGACAGCTGATCCCCTTTGTCTGAAATTGTTCAAAGGGGAAAATTGAACTGAACGCTGCCTGAATACCAAACTGAACTCGTTTGGAAGGTTGTCTTTTGTGCCTCCATGTTACTTATCACAAGACTAAAAGCACGTCTGAGGCAGAGCTGTGTTTTCAACTTTTCACTATAATCACTAAAGGGCTTTTCAACAATTAATGTGTATAATAACGGATGTAGCTACAACGAAATGTGGATACTGTAAAAACATGAATCCATTTAGTAGTGATTATTATTGATTCTATTCAGCCTTCATCGATCTACAAAATATAAAATATTGTTTTAGATTGTTTTGTCTATACAATGTAAAAAGTATTTATGATCTTTAAATGTTTATTCTTTTCCATCTGTACCAAAAGAACAAGTTTATTGCCATGTAAAACTAATATAAAGCTCAAACGCCAGAAACATGAATCAGTAATAAAAATAGTTGTTTGTTCACAATTTCGTTCATTTCTTTTCATTACTTAAGTATCTGAAGTAGTATTAAATCACGAGGTCTGTGACGGCGCTGTATTCAGCTGGTGTGAGCTGTGATGGCCGAGGGAGCGAGTCCTCCCCATGCATGTCACTATAAGTCATTATTATAACCCCCAACCCCCGGCGTACAAAGTATTCAACGTTGGTCAGGAGATCAGTCAATTAAGGGAGCCGTGGACAAGGATGAGAACCGACAGCCAATGGGGGAGTGCAGAAGGAGCCAGGAAGGCTGGGACCTCCTCTCCCCCTGAGGGAGCTGACTGGTCCACATCCCTCAACCCACTACATGTACAGAACAACCACTTAATCACGATGCTTATTCAAATCAAGCCAAAGCACTGTCCTCCATTTGCTCAGTCTGACAGATCTGTTTAGGACCGGGAATTATATCAAGCACTTAAAAGCTTTGATTGCAGCATTTTGCCTTCAGCAGATCCCAGAAAATATGGAGATACGAGTTGTATTTGCAAAGTCACAATGAGAATAAATTACATCACTCAGATTTACTGAGTTCATTAAACAGTCTCCTTTAAATACAAGCTTTGTCGTGTCCCAGCTTTTAGTTTGTATCTTGGTCCAGCAGAGAGCCCCTCCCTTCTACTGCTCAGTGTAATTACTGTGGAGAATGCAGCATGGCCCGTCCCCCAGGTTGTTCTCGCCACTGATACGGTATAACGAGGGACTTCCCTATGATGAGACCTGCCCTTGTTGGCATGATAAATTGCCTCGTTCTTGATGATCACCAGCTGCTAAAGAGAGTTTCTTCCCCGAGCCCCGTCACACCAAGCTCCGCGTTGGCGTCCACGGCTTTGGGAACGCGAGGGCATCGACTATTCTTGTCTAACGCTGACTGCTCTCTGTTTGCCTAGGTGCTCTCACTGTTAGAGGTTAGGCTGACAAGTGGAGATAAGGGAGAGGAAGTGTGTGAAGGTAACGCTACTGACAACACACACACACACACCTGCTCCTGCCCTTTTGTAGGTCCTCCAGACACCTGCTGCTGCAGAGGATGGATGGACACTTTCCATTCACCAACCAGTAAATACTCAGGAGACGCTGCTGTAGCTGCTACGAGTGTCTCTTCTGGTGTTTGAACCTATTCCTGACTTTTAAATAATTTACCAGCAAAGACAGAGCTTTATGCCCATTTTTTGTCAGGCTGCCGGGCTCAATTATGTTCAGGCAAAGTGATTTGTATAGCGAAATCTCTGCATAATTGAGGTGTGCGGTCTCAGGTGTATGATTTCTCTATTCTCTGGTTCCATTTGCACTGTTCAGAGTTCTGTTAGCAGTGGAGTTTAGTTGAAACTGTCATTTATGTCAGTTGCAAGGAGACAACTGGGCTGAGGAGGAAGTGGAAGGTGGCACATAACTGCTTTATATATGAGAATATATATATATGTTGTAAAGCCACTTTAAAGAAGAGCTACGGGATTGGCCAGTTCGTTAATGACGGTGTCTTTAAACTGAAGGTTAGAGGCTGGATCCCCTGTGTAGCCGAACATGCTGAAGCATCCTTTAGCAACACAAACGTGTCACCCATTGTCTGACCCCTTTTACCTTTTACTCAGCAGCAACATGCTGCCTTCTAGTACTTCATCAAAAGTAGGGGGGGGCAGAGACACGTCTTCTTCTAAAGGGATCAATAAACCTACGGCGAAAACAAATTCACTGGTCTTTCTGAAAGTCACGCTGCTTATTGGTATTTATATCACTTGTGCATGTACAATTATGCATTTTCCAGATAGTATATCCTGGAAAATAATTAACATAACACACGCACATTTCACCTGTTTAGCTGAAACATCTATTCCAACTATGCTGACGTGTTTGAATCTGTTCCTTCAATGATTTTCTGTGGAATATGATTCCTGAAAGCCAGCGCTGTAGTCCTGCACATGGCTGGATATGGCTGCTAATGCTACAGGGTTGTGAGTGCTTTTTACAGGTCACTACGTACTTGCTGTAGCTTTTTTGTCACCTCGCTGTGAAGAACGTATCTTGAAAAGAAAACGGCAGATCAAGAATGGGAGCGAGTGCCTCTCAGTGTGACAGAGCTTACAGCGATCCGCGAAAGAATAAGAAAGAGCGAGAGAGTGAGAAGTGATCACAATAATGATTGTGTTTTCGTGTGTGTGTGCGTCTTTGTGCTTGTTATTGAAGTCAGGTCAAGTACAGCCTGTGTTTGTTCCTTCTCTATGTGGGTCAGTTCATCACCTTTCATTGCTGTCGACCCACTTTTCTGCTTTCTGGTCCTTTTTCATCCACACTCAGAGCAGGTGTCATTGTGCAAAGTCTGATCAGTGAGTATGTGTGGCTACAGCGCCCCCTGCAGGCATATTAAAACACTACACTATCAATTATGTAAAATTTAGTTGAAGTTCTTGTGTATAACTCTAAGTGTAACTGTAAGAAAATGTAAAAAAAATAAGCCTTGACTCATGCTTTGAAAAACGCCTTCCCTCGTTTTTTAAGGCCCTGATAATAGCTGCACAGAGAAGCTTTTGGAAACACTGGCCTGTAATTAGAGCAATTTAACCAGTGAGGGCAGTTTAATTTCAGAACCTTCTCCATCTGCTACAGAACTACAGGCAGAGCTGAGAGTTAAAACGGAAGGAAAGTTCAAATGGGCATAATTACATGTTAAACCCTAGACAGGTGCAAAATGAAGCCAGCTGTAATCTCTGCTCAGGCAGCTTTTACCTGCTCAGTTGAGCTTGAGGATGGAACAGTCATACTGTTGACTGACAACAGAGGGAGCCAGTGCCATTCAATGGACCGAGGACATCTTTAGCAGAGCAACATCAAAACCATTGTCCAGTAGAACGAACAGGAGGATGTTGGTGCTGTGGCCAGAAGGTCGCACTTTGGTTCCTTGGAAATGTGGCTGCACTCAACTCAAAAACACTAAAGCTGTACACATGTGGCCGTTCTGGAGCCCAGCAAAGAAGGCCAACACCAGCAGACGCTGTCTAACAGATGGCAGATAATGCAGGAGTTGATCTGTCTTTCTTTATAGATGTGTTCCTGGGACATTCTCCACACACAAGCTGTCTCCAGTTTGCCTGCACGTGTCAAGTCCAATTCAGAACCTTCCTGTTTGGCGTCATTGCACCAGGTGCTGGGCAGACTCACTGTCAGAGCAGGGTGACAGATAGACAGGGTGCTACACTGGACAGGGCCCCTGCACAGGCACCAACCAACCAAAACTTGGCTCCTGTTAAAGCCATAAAACAACCTTGATTGGCAACGAGAGAAGATCTGTCAGAGTCCTCCAGAGGGATGCAAATTTAAAGGCGACTGCCGCTTCCTGATTAAGCATGGGCCTCCAGGGTGGAGTGCGATTATAAGGGCTATCACTAGATGCTACAGCTTGACAGCATTTAATAGCTGCTGCTAGACTTTATTAGCTGTGGCTGTAATTAAGAGCAAGCACCACATCACTTTACTTTGAATTGGCAGACGATCTTGCTGCGTCTGAGCAGGAGGAGGTTACAAGGTCTCTGACCCATGTTCTCTTGTCTTTAACAAGTGCCCAGTCAGTCTGTTTACTTGTGTCTGTGAAAGGCTGCGGTGGCACGTTAGCGTTCCAATGCAATCTACTACTGCAGCTATTGATCAACCAATCGGCAGACAACTAAGTTTAAATGCATTATAGTAATAACAATCTGTGTTTCTGTCAGTCTTTTGTCTGGGTTTTACTGTATTCATTCTATTAACAGGTGCATGTTACAATGTGTTGCTAAGGTGTAAAGTTTCGAGTGCATTGATTTTTCACCTCCGTGGAGTAAGTGAAATCAGGAAAATGTTTTGGCATCTGTCTTCGCCCTCTCGCCCCCAAGAGACACCACAGAGGCCATTAATCCAACAAACGGCTGCAGGTTGCCCTGCCTTGACAGCCTCTTTCCTCCACAGATGAACTGTGTCTGTAAAGGGTCCGTGGAAAAGGGGAGTTCATTTGAGTTGACCTCTCTACTACTTGAAACAAGTTGTTATTTAGGACTTCCCGGGAGCCGTTAGGGCAGCGAGACCAACTCATCAGTTTTGTAATGGACTCTCAGTTCTCGTGTTTACTGCTCCTCTACCTGTTTTCCATGCTAAGCAGGAGCCCAGAGGGATCTGGACTGGAACGGTGGAGACATGGAGGATTCAGAGAAGATAAAAAAAAAAATCGACTTTTTCCTAAAAGGAGCACACACTGAGTCACTATTTCATATGAAATATTCATCGCTGCTCCATTAAAATTCATTATACTATTAAAATAAATGAAGTTATTGCTTAGACAGCAAAGTTGTGCCGGTTGGTTTTAATTAAAGCCACTTCTAGTCCAACGAGTGGCCTTTAAGCTTCATGTGCCAAAAATGACAATACAATATTTCTAAAATGCATATCCTGCGCACCACAGCCATATAGAAGCGTCATGGTTTAGCGGACAGATGTTCAGAGGAACGGTCTGACCTGCGCTACTGAACTGTTTTCAACATGAGTAAAGCTCACGTGAAATAGTTGTCACTGGCGTTATATGTATACATCATCAAATCATATTTCAAAGCAGCTTTGCAAATCAACATGAGCACTTTTACTCCCACTGTCAGCATCGGTTTATTTAGATGAGACACAAAGCAATCGTTTACTCTCTCGCTCGCTTTACCAACGAGTCGATCAACTTCTGTCATCAAGTGTCCTGTTCAGGCTGATTTGCAGCCAAAGCACTTTTTTGCATAATCAATGAAATAGATTTGTAGACCACCTATTTCTCACACTTCAGTAGGATTACAATAAACGGCTGAACACACGTTGATGCAAGCATCATGTGGGCTGATCACCTGACTTGGCTCAGTGTCCTGTATTTAACAGTTCATCTACTCTGAACATGACCATGGATCCTTTTCACACCAACATCTTGTTTGCATCTACAGATTTTCTTCTTCTAGCCGTTGTTCAGCATCCAGTCTCCCTTTGCATCCTTTATACAGCCGGTTTCCTTATTTGGTTGATTTGACCATAAACTGGAACATTATAGCGGTTCAACCTGAGATGAGGCTTCTGTAGCTTTCCTCATTATTCGGCATGAATAAACATTAAGGGAAAGCACCAGCCTCCCTTTGGAGAATGCTAGAATGTTCCACTGAACATGAACGCATCCACTTCTCTCAGTCTCTGGGTAGAAAGAGAAATTCAAAAGGCTGAGCTGAGGCAGGAACCTCAGAGGATTTAGCTCATGCCACGGCTTTGTTGCTCACACACACTTATCCCTATTCATATACAGTACGTGAATGTGTGTTAGAGGCGGACTTGTGATGCAGTGTCTCAGTGCATGGCTGGGTTTGATCCTCCTCCGTGTTTGCAGATGAAAGTCCATGAGTCACTGACTGCGATCTTTTAATGATCTCGCTTGTTGCACCTATTTCCAACTCCTTGTCTTTTCTATCAATAACAGCATGTGCTCTCCTACTGAATCCTCATGTTCTCGTTCTAATCCGCTAAATATTGACTAGTTCCCAAAGACACTTGCAGCTGCAGACGGGACTGACACAGACACACACACGTGACATAGTTCACATGTTCATATTGTTCATCCCACTAACGTCCAGTGCAGCGTTTTCTCTTCGTTCACTGTGCGTCCGGTCACTTTGTCCTTCAGCTCCCATCCACATGTCACATTTTCAAACCCAAACCCATGTGGAGGGGGAAGCCGTGGAACATACTGAGGGAGCCAGTGGGGTTTGCTGCTGAGGGACTTCACAATGAGTTTTTAGAGCTGTCCTAGTTACGCAGGGCAGAGGATTTTTGCTGGAGTGTGAGGTAGACTCCAAGCAGTGAATTATTCAGTGCAGTTTCCTTAAGGCATGCTCACATTCAGCGGCTGTTACACACACACATGCATGCAGAGCCGCTGCAGACACACACAAGTGTCTTTAAAGACATTAACATAGGATTACACTGACTGCAAATGCATTTTCAGATCAATACTGATCTCTTCTCTTTTTCCCACTGACAGAACGTGATGTAGTATCTGTTTGTGTGTAATGGCTTCTTGGGAATAAAACGCCAGTTACGTTAGGACACGATAAAGGTGCACAGAGACGACACCAGGCCCAATACATGACCAGCCTTCAGTATAAAGGGGCTACAAAGACGTCTTCAGAACCAATTTCTTCTGTTGGTGCAAAGCTCCAACAGACAAGAGTGACGGGACGCTCAGCATGTTCAGCACATCTCGCTCTCGTCATTTAGGCGACTCTGACTACAAGCTTGTACCAGTGCAATCTGTGATGAAGTCACAGAGAGGACATGTGCAGAAGAGGTGCCGTGAGACTTAGAAATAGCAGTTGTGCTGGTAAAACTGGAATCTAAAACTATAATCCTGCTTCATTTGATTCTCCTTGTGATCAGCAGTGGTCAGGTTAAGTCACTTTTGGCTGAGTGGCTGTTTTATTGTGACAGAAGCTTTGGACTTAGCCTTAATACAAAGCCCAGGTGTAAACTGAAACAAACTTTGTCACATTTATCCTAATTTCATGGTTTCATTTAAATGAAAATTGAGTTATTTATTAAATATTTAATACTCAATACAGTGAAATTACAACGTAAAGGATGATATAGGTTTACTGGTGTTTATAGGCATACAGTGCAACAGTCCTTCATTTCAATGTCCTTGGACAAAAAGAAAAAACAATAAATAAAGACCTTCTTAAAATAAATCCCAGAGATTTCCCAGAGTGTATGAAAAGATCCCAAACTGTGGGATGTACCCACACGATGACTTTTTATGGGTAGCATCTCTCGTTTTGCGCTTTTCCGTCTTTTCCAAATAAAATCCAACTAAACATAAAAAATAGGCTCTATTACATAACTGGGGTCTGGAGGCATTTAACGAGCTTTCGTGCGGGGATTTCAAGTGGCAGATAAAAAGGTGACAGATGATTTTCGCATAGAAGACCCCTCCGTTCAGAGCATGTAATGCTGTAGGAAGAATGAGCCTGCGTGGCGTTGGCGGATTGCAGCAATTACTGAAGTGTACGTGAGGAGAGACCAGGCAGGACGCAGAGGATACGGCAGATTTGGGGAGGGAAGGCGAGTGGAGGCAGGAGGAGGTGGGGGGATACGGCAGAGGTAGAAAAAACCACCAACGGGCAGCTGGATGGATATGAGGGGACGGAGAGCAGGAGTCGGGCTCTAGAAGCGCCAAGGGTCCCATCAAGAGGTCTGGTGTCTGCACCAAAACCAGCTTCAGGGATGTAGTCGAAGCGGCTTCGAGCTCAGCCCACCCGAGCTCATCGTCATGAAGAAGCACTCTGCGAGGGTTGCCCCGCTGTCCGCCTGCAACAGCCCGGTGCTCACCCTCACCAAAGTGGAAGGTAGGCAGAGTTCACACCCGATGGTCGTCGGGCTGAACCGGCGCAGGATGCTCTCTGGAAGCAGGCGTCTGTTGATGTGCCTCCAGACGCGCTTTCAGGACACGCGTCAACTTTACCAGGCTTATGCGAGGCAGGTAAAGCGGAGGCAAGGGAAGCGGTCAGACGTGCAACTCACGGTTTAACCCGCGATGCAACAGTCTGCAATTCAGCCTCAGCACCACACACACGAGTGCTGCCGTTTGCTCGAGTCGCGCCGTAGATGGTGAATCTGTCATTTGCGAGGTGGCTAAAACAAAACGACGCAGACGCGTTTTGTGTAAATAACCACGAAACTGACGCATCGCTTTTTCCTTTTTTTTGGCTGTGGGGGCTCACGATCATCGTGCTAATCCCACTGCTCCCTAGGGAGGGTCTGAAGTTGTTATAGCAGCAGGGATTCCCCAACACCCTTCACCCATCACAGGCTGGACGAGCCAGAGCAGCCGGGACGTGAGCCCAACATTAACCATGGTAATGTCCCTGTCACCCGCCTTTGTCCGAGTCCATCTGATCTACAGGCGACTGGCAGGTTCCTGACAACTTCCCCCTGAAGCCTCTGGGCTGATGCTTATGGATGGAGGATGTGTGTTGCATCGCATCTCCTCACTGTACAGTAAACTGCATCCATGCTTGTGCTGCGTGTTTTCATCCGACTGCTGAACGTCTCAGTGTCTGGCATCATCTCAAGCTGAACACCGGCTGGCTTCTCTCAGAAAAATGGAGAATTACATTTGCTTGACGAATCTGCTTTAATGGCTGTTTGTGTGGGGCGGCAGCACAAAGACGCTGATGAAAACACACCAAGTGGATCTGGTTTGTCAGAATGTGAGTTTAGAGAATGAAAAAGTGCTCATAATCTGGAGATGTTCATAATTTCTTGTTAAGACAACAAATAACATGCATGAAATTGCTACTTTTTGACACTTATTAACTGAAAAACTACAGGGTGATAATGAATCTCTCTGTTTTACAGCCAAGGTATGAGCTGAAGATCTTAACTAAGCCTTGTCAGTGACAATTAATGCAGTTTACACCTGCTCTTTGGGAGCTCAGAGAAGTCTGGTGTTTTATTATGAAAAAAACTAAAAGAGTCTTAATTCATAATTTATGACCAGCTGCTAAAACAGGATTGAGCAATTTTCTTGAAATCTTATATTTGGACTCTGCAGAAAACCAACAAATGAACAAACAGGATGCTGTAACTAAACTACAGCCTGTCACGAGAGGCTCTGGATAACCTCAGAATAATCACTGCTGCTGGGTTTTAAGCTGATCAGCGTGAATGTCAGCTCAAAAATGTCTTTTTAAGCTAAGACGGTGGGTAATTTGACAGGCTTCTATATACAGAATGATCCGAGGCTGTGCTGTGGCATGATGACTGATGGAGATGCGTGCGTGCCGGGGTTGAAGGTGGCACAGCGACGTGACGGTCGAGGCTTTAGACTTCATGGCTCCTCGTTTCAGCAGATTTTCGGAGACTCTGTTGCTTATGTAACGCCAGCTCCAAAATCTCTGTTCTCCTCACTAACAACCTGCGCCCGACTGTCAGACAGTTGTTTTTCCAGTGTTTGAATCTTTCGTGGTCCTGATCTTTTCTCCTTTTTTTGTGTCCAGTTAACAGCTCGGCTCCACACAGTGTTAGTGTGACAGTGGATAGTCTTAAAAAAGCAAAAGCAACTTTCTACGTTTCCTAAATTTCTTCTGTAAAAGTTTAGTTACTTTAAGAGAAAGATGATCCTCGAGTGTTTTTTATCTCCTATCTATCTATGTCAGGTTTGATCCGTTGTCTTCAACTGGAGTATTTAACTCTCCTTCTTTGAGTTTTGTGACCAACCCTCCAAACCAGACACTCATGAATGATAAATATTGATTCCTTTTAAAAATGGTGTCTGTGTTGTCAGAGGTCAGGTTAGGACGTTTACCAACGTTCACCAAATTAAGATTTGCCACCTCACTGAGAAAAAAGGTTGTCAATCAGGATTGAATGGCGTGTGGCCGAACAATGATGCTCTTCTTCTGTCTGTGGTTACAATCCTGGGGAAAGGTGTCTGCATGTGTCAGACGCTGGAGGAAGATGACGTACCTGGGGAACGTATGTGCACCGGCTCACGAAGATGGAAGGAATGTACCGTACGGCATTTTGAGCCTCGATGCTTGTTGCTTGCAGTGATAGATGCCGACTGGGTTGATGCAGCCTGTATCAGCTGTGCTTTTTGTTCGCATCAGCTGTATATTTGTGAAATATGCACATTTTAAGTTCTGTCAGTAAAAATTTACCACAGAGCAAATGAGCTAAAACGTAGCGAATGAACAACTTTAAAACATGAATCATTTTGACAGTTTGAGCTGAAGGACACAAAAACCTCAGGGTTACGCACAAGCATGCGATTTCATGTTATGTACACAATCTTGCATCTAGTACTCATTTGCATGTGTCTATTTGCATGTAAATGAGTAAATACAAACAAACCTTGGTATGGAGATGAGGATACTTCTGCCAAAACCAAGGTCAAACACACGTACGGCTGATGTTTTCAGCGCTCGTAAAAGATCCCCAGAAGCGGTGATGACTTTAATTTTGTAGTTTTCCTGCAGGCTCCATTAAACGCGGGCTCTTTCTTACATCCTTTGAATTTAATTGGAGCTGACTTTGAAGGTAGTCAGAGGAGTTAAAAGTGGGCCATCTTCTACAGTCGAAATTCATTTTAAAAGCAAGCGCCACAGACCTTCCTAGCTTGATGAGTGTGCAATGAATACACAATGACAGGGCTTTTATTTTACTAAGAGGCCAGGTTTTTTCCTCAGGTTTATCAAACAGAGCACCTCCTCGCTATGAGCTTACTCTGTAACAAATGGGATATTATGAAATAGATGGAGTGGAGTTGTTAAGCACTGAACTGATTCATTGTATTAGTCAATTTGAGGCTCGCTGCTGCTTCCATGCTGCCTGTCTCATACGAGAAAACGCCTCTAACAGCGTTTTATCTTTGAGCAAAAACGTGCAAAGACGACCATCTGAGGTCTGATGCTAAATGGAGAGCTGATCTAAAAGCTCTCCTCGGGGTGCAGGAAGGCGGCCTGTCTCTCTGGACGTCTAAAACAGCCAGCAGTCCAGATGGTACAGTTGTGGTTTGCCTGGAAGACTAATTGCTACGACGCCGAAATATTAATATCTTCCCCGTATGCCCACGGCCGTTGTAGCAACTGTGACCAGTCTGGAAACGGTGTCAGCAGAAACGTGTGCTGTGAGCTTTGTTGCGGTTCATCTGTGAAAAGGACTGAGTTGGCAGCTGGCTTCATTTACACGTCCTCTACTTTAGCATTAAAAAAAGTAATCAGTCACGAAACTGTGTATTTCATGTCATGAGAAGGCGAAGTCGGGTTTATGTAAGCCTGACAGCGTCTCCTGCGCTGACAGGGGCCTTGGGGTGCAGGGAGGGAGACAACCCACTGTTTGGGTGGACACTCAGAGTGTACACCTGCGCTGGCTGCCTATCCATTACCGCAACACAGGCGCTGCGGCCAATCTTTTAAATATTGATTTGTCGCGGAAAGTGCTGGGACCGTTGCCAGTTTGTTTAACTGCAGGTCCGTCACGTTATATTCACTGCTGTAAGGGACTGCAACAGAGAGGGTGGGGGGGTGGGGGGGGGTCTCCTCAACTGTTGGGTGCAGTTAAATGCTACTGTTTTGCTGTACAGATATGCTGTGAACTGTACGTCGCTGTGGTTTGTTATGCCACCGTGCGGTGAGGCATCAGAGGGCCGCGCCACTGACCTGCGTCATGAGCATCTGTTGAACCTGCTGGGCAGGTCAGAGCGGTGACAAACAGCAGGCTCCTGTTTGGTGACGACCTGCTCCATTGTCCTTGGAGGCTGAAGGAGAAACGGGGAATTAAGGCGAGCAGGATCAGTAACACTTGTCCCGCCCTTGTCTGCCCTCCTGGGTCTTCATCCCTCCAGCCCGTGTGGTACCACGTTCCAGCTGGTTGACGCAGCGGGCGTGTTTTCTGCCCGTCCCTCTGTTGTGTTATTGAGCAGGACAGCTTTGTCAGACGAGCCTGCTCTGGTGTGTGGAGTGGCCTCTGACTGACAGCGTGACCCGACCAAGCTGTCACGGCCGAGCATCACCAACGCCTCCTGTCTGTCAGGCTGAGGCGTTGCAACGAGGGTGACAGGTGGTCTGTGTGCCGCCTGTCTGTCTGTCTGACTGCCAGCCTTCTGTTGCGTCACACTTGTTGTTTGTAGTTGTTACCAAATTCCTAGAAAGTGTCTAAAAATACAAACAAACATCTTTTACAGAATCCACGTTCGATTTACACGTCAGAAATGACAAAGCGCATAAGTCGCCATCAGACTGAAGGATTTATTTTTGCCTACACTGATTTAATGAAGGATGATGTGTGACAACCAGACGTACATTGAGAATGAACACAGGTCCTGCATTTCTTTGATTTCCCTTTTATAAAACAAACTTTGCTTGAAGGTTTTACCCAAATGATAAAAAACACAATTTTCATGCGTAGAGATAAGCAGATCCACACACACACGCTGTCAGTGAAATGAAATGCAAATGAAAACTACCTGCACTAAGGTTAACGGAGCTTTTAATGTTGTTTTAAAGCATGTGTAGTCCAGCATGTGTTTCACACTGTATGACTAAGTTGCGCCAGTCAATTCGTATTCATCACCAGTAGAACACAGAAGCCAAGGAGAAGAGTTCCTCTGAAGTGCGTGTTGGTGATTGATCTGTTTACCCCCTTGAATCACTGAGGCAGAGCTCTGCAGTACACTCCCCAAACAGTCAAACCTCTTCTTACCTCAGCGTCCCTCAGCTAGATGAGGCTCCAGCGAAGCAGCCCTGACGCTGTACGGCCTCCACAGCAAAGCAGCACAAGCATCATACTGCCGTCCCTGCTGTCTGCAGGACCTCTGTTCTCGCTCTGGGACAGCCGCTGAGCGACTGCGTGGCGTCGGAGGTGGCATGTTGTGGGACTGTACTCGGAGGGTGGCGCAGCGGGGCTTTCTCGGCCTGACGTGGCCGGGTTCTGCGGCGTGTGAGAGCAGGCGGTCAGGCAGGGCTCTGCTGGCACGTTTGGGATTTGCAGCTATCAGCAGGAGAGATCTGCACTGCAGAGACTGCAGGGGAAAGGGAACAGAGCGGGACTGGGAATTTGGCTGGCGGGAAGCAGGAAAGCATGGATTGAAAAAGAAGACAAGCTGTAGAAAATCACCAAATGATTGCCAGATAAATTTCAAGCTGGAGCACAGAGACCTTAGTGGGAGCTGGACATATATTCAATACCCTCCCTATGAGGTGCTCAGCATAGCAGAGGCAGTCAAGAGATCACATAAGATAAAGATTGATTCACTGTGCCTCAGCTGAAAACAGGTTCATTCATCTACACACTGAAGGACTTTTTCATACTAACGCGTTATAGTTGAAAGATGCTGGACACTCACTTCCTGTCTCTAGCGACTAAAGTCCCTCTTAGGTTGATGTCAGAGCTTCTGGGCATAGAACGGGTTAAATGAAAGGCAATACTGCTTTCAGTCATGGTAACTGCGGTTTCAAAGCAGCCTTTCTATCTGTACTGACCCAGCTCTCTCACACTGATGAGTCTACATATGTTCATCACTAGCTGTCAAGGTTGACACAGTGTTATCAGCCTTTCTATTAGACGGTGTGAAAACAAATTATAATAATATATATATTATATTTATTTATATTATATTATATTATAATAATCAAAGCAAGATCAATTAATAATTCAGTGTGTTTCTTTCGGTGAAAGGCAGAATGCTCACAGCGTCAGGGCATGTCATCACTGGCTATCGCTGCGTCCCGGCGCCTCACTGGGGGCTGATTGACTTGGCCCATCGCTGCATTTGGAAGATTAAACTGTGCTGCAGTAAGGAGCAGTGGCCAGGGCCACAGGATGCGGGACGGTGGCCCAGGAAGGACAAAAACTGGGCAGCGTGTACAAACAGTGACCTTCAGGAAGAGACAAAGCGGCTTTGAGCTCAGAATAGAGAAACCTAATTCTTAACCTTGTGCCCAAGACTTTGTTAGACATCCATGTGTGTCTGCGTCTTTTTCTGGTGTTTGCTGATTCATTCATTCCATGCAATGAAGACAGCTATGTTGAATCGTGTTTCTTTCAATGCCAGATTTGACCAGATTTGACCCAGTGCGCGTCCGTCTGCAGACAGAGTTCTTCAGGATTTTTGTGGGCAGTGATTTTTTGCAGTTGATTAACAAAATTAAAATGGCCTGTGCATTCAGCAGGGGACTGGGACACTTCCATTAGAGGCAAAGATACCCAGGGATGCAGCGTGTGAAAGGATGAGATCTGGCAAGGTCAGGTTCTCTCAGGAAGACTGAGTTGTGTGTGATAGACGCCCTCTCAGACAACAGCTGCCATTTTCCTGTGATGTCATTAACAACGAGAAGCGTCATGTGCCCACGACTAAAGCTCAGCACAAATAGAACAATGTTTGGTGTCCTGACGCTGTACTACTGTAGGCGTATGTCTAATCTAAGTTCTATTTATTCTGGTCTCACTGAGGCGTTTGAAGCGCTCTCTGTATTCCAGTCAGCCGTGTACAGTGCAGATGAATCAGCAAACGGCTCCCTGCAGCACATCGTCGCTTCTGGAAACACCATTAGGGAGAATCCTCATTTTTAACTTGTTGGAAGGCAGGAAACAGCAGAAGATGCACGGTGCATTTTACACAGCGGTTCGGAAACTCGGCTGATATGAGGTTGTTTTGTGCTCTTTTGTTCTCTCTCATCTCTTATTGTAAAGTTGTGTCGCTGCAGTTATTTTCACTATGGTCTTTTCTGATGATAATCTCTCACTGTTACCTTCAGCTAACATACCAGCTTCATAAATGCCTGAATGCATGAATAATAGAATAAATTTCCATGTAGACGGCTGAACGTAGGGAAGATCACCCTGGATGTTTAAGCTTATTTACTTTCACATTTTCACAACTGATGATGAAGCTATGACAGGTTTTTTCATACAGGAGACAAAAACTTTGTAAGTTAAAAGACTTGAATGAAGAAAACGACCTTGAGAAGTGAATCAGGTTAGAAATGTAGAGTGGGTGTGAGTGGGATAGAAAACGACAGGGCAACACTTGCTTCAATTCCCACAGTGTTGGAGACTGTTGGGTTTTGACAGGAGCAATTGAAACACAAGTGTCTCACACACACACACACACACACACACACACACACACACACATCACTGTAACATATGAGGAGCACAAGTTGTTGTGTAGGATTGGATATCAGACCTGCCCTCTTTTGTCCTCTGTTGGCTTCCACGTGTCACACTGGATCACCGCATTTTTGCTCAGATGTCTGATTGATTACTTTCAAGTTCAATTAAACTGCAAAAGCTGCTATTTTTATGAGAAAAAAAAAACAACATGACATGAGCAGCCTGAAGTTAGTTGCACAGATAAAAGCACGTGTACTCAAAAATTCAGTCAAATAATTTATGCATTGCATCTAAAGTACACACCTAATAAATTATTCATTTCACTTCAAATTCTGATTATTTAATATTACAAATTTGCAGTGCTGGGAAAGATTTGCAGCCTGACGTGTAAATGTTCTTACAGGAGAGGAGCACCCCAGGGAGACGGTGGGCACCGCAGACGCACAGTCGGCTGGTGGTGCGGGTGGAGCAGAGTCCGGCTCCAGTAAACGGAGGCTCCACTGCTGCATCCGAGTAACAGCTGTGCAGGTGCGCAAAGCCCTGTGGGGCGTGGCCATGGTGATGTGCGTGTGCTCGTCCTGGGCAGGCTCCACCCAGCTGGCCAAACTGACCTTTAAGCAGTTTGATGCCCCCTTCACCCTCACGTGGTTCGCCACCACCTGGAACTGCCTCTTCTTCCCCCTCTACTACATCGGCCACCTGTGCAAGAGTCCAGAGAGGCAGACGCCCAAACAGAGATTCAGGTGAGGGAATCCGCACTGCATTCGCGCACTGGCGTCTTCTGGGGAGGCTGCCCCAGGGTCAGGAAACAACAACATCAGATGTGTGACCTAAATACCGTACTAGCTCTGAAAAGCGGCGTCATGGGTCTGAAAAGGACTTTACAATCCCCATAGGTTCTGGTCCAGACCTCCCAGTGAGGTTTACCAGGCTGGCTGCAATGAAATTATGCAACGCTTTCCTGATTTTGACGGAAAGATCTGGTTTTTACCTTGTTTCATAAGGAGCTAAGAATTTGAGCAGGACATGGCAGCAATAAAATAAAACAAGAACGATGTGTCTTACGGCTGAAAAGACAAACACACGCTCTGTAATGGGAAGTCAAAACAACAGCAAACAAAAAAGCTACAATCAAATGGTTTTGTTCCTTTCTTACAGTCACGATGAACAAAATTCAATCATACAACTTCACATCATGGAAGGAAAAGCAATTTTCCCCCCAGCAGCAGCCTCGGTAGACCAGACGGCAATACTGTCATTAGGAATGATTTAGTGGAAAGTTGTTTTCTATTTGATAACAAATAGTTTTTCTTAACTTAGATAAACTTCACAGGGGACTTAACCGAACACAAGAGGAGTCACGGACTGAAGAGCTGGGATGCTGTAGGTCAAACTAAATGAAAGAAGAGCATAATAAGGATTAGTTTAAGAGCAAGCAACAAACAAACAAACAAAATATACTGTTGACAGCTTTTTACCAGTGGGGGCATTTAGCTCCAGTCAAATTTTATACCACACCTCACGTTTAATCTATTTTGCCAACTGCTTACAATTAGATCATCAGCATTTTCATGAATTACTGCAGATGTTGAAGATGTCCGTAAATGAGCTGTTTACCTTGTTTACTGGTTAATTATGCAGAGGCGCTGCCTGTATTGGATTTCCAGCATAGTCCACCACTTATTTAATTATGAACGTCATTGAACCCGTTAGTTTTACCACTGTCACGAGCACAAAGACTCTAGTTTAAGGTGCTGGAGGGGCTTTACAGTAAGAACAGGCCCTTAATCACCTGCTCTGCTACTTTAGTACAAAGACACCCTGTGATGTCATTCTTCCTACTCGGGGGCTTCCGCGACGATCTGTCGGCTGTGCTCCGAATATCAAATGGTTACATGAACCTCAGTGTAGAGAAAGCAGGAGTTGACGGCAGCAATAGCCGCCCTGTCTTTTGAAATAAGAGTAGAGGAGAAGGCCTGACACTGGCAATAGCTGGCTGCTCTGATAATACGTAGATATGAGTGAGGTGAATTCACACAGTATCATCACTTTTCCTGACTTCAGATTTGTTCAGAGATGTCCCAGTCACCTCTACGTGTGACTTCAAGAGCTGTTTTAAATCTCTTATCACACCTGCTTTGGCAGCGCTGTGGAGCTCAGTCAATGCGAAACTCACACGTCTGCCGAGTGCAAATGCAGAGCAAACGCAAATCACAACGTGTTCTGAGACACTGGTTTGGGTTAGAAAGTGATGTCTTCAGAGTCTGTAATGAAAAGATGAGCAACTTTAATGTGATTGTCACTGAGCTTGTGTCCGTGAAGAGGGTGTGAGGGGAGTGTTTCTAGTGCTGACTCAGCTCAAGGGAGATGATTCATACAGTAGCAGTATCCAGCTCGACGTCTGCCACTCACCGGGTTCTGCTGCTTCATCGCCTTCAAGAGCAAACTGTAACATTACGTAAGAGCAGAGGCATAAAACTCTGAAGCAGAGACTGAGACCAGAATTAAGCAAGGTAAGCATGAAATAAATGTAGTTTAATTTAGTTTACTGAGTTTCACACATCCCCATAGACATCACTACTGGCTGGCACAGTTTTGCTGTGGCTTCAATTTCACTCCTGAACGAACAGGCGAAGACAAGTCATATAAAACATGTGAGGTTTTATTACTGAGGACTGAATTTCAGCTCAGAAATGTTTGGTGTCACTGGCTGATCTCCCTGTGATTGTAAACACTGTTTAGGTAGGAGGGTAGAATCAGTCCCATGTGCTCTGGGTTCTGTGTAAAGGGGGAATTGTTTTACCCTCACAGACTAGACTGTTCATGTACACCAACACTGATTAAAGTCCCAGGTCATAGTGACATGTCTCAACTGTTCATTCAATCATACCATGTATTGTTATGCTCTCCATTGACAGGGAGTGCTGTAGGTTTTTCGGGGACGACGGGCTGACACCCAAGGTGTTTTTCACCCGAGTGGCTCCCTTCGGCCTGCTGTGGATCCTCACCAACTACCTGTACCTGCAGGCCCTCAGGAAGATCAACACAACAGACGTGTCAGCTCTCTTCTGTTGTAACAAGGCCTTTGTCTTCCTGCTGTCGTGGATTGTACTCAGAGACCGCTTCATGGGGGTCAGGGTGAGCAAGACAACTACGCATAATGAAATTAAACCTGAACGATCATGTTTCACCTCAAGTAAGCTATGTTCTACTCTCCTCCTGCGAGCTCCAGCATGGACGTCCCCTTGTTTTGATCTTCCACATGCTCACAGCTGCTTCATCCCTCCCTCGAGCGCACCCCTACTCCCCGCCGCTATTATCTGCAATGAGAAACGCACACTGCAATAATGGTGCTTCGCCTTCTCTTTCCTACACCCTCAGTCTCTCTGTCGCGCGGTGGTGCAGCGTGTGGACGTCTGCAGCAATGCAGGGGATCACGGGCGAGTTTGTCACGAAAGTGAAGGAGGAGAGAAAGAAAGCTCAGTCGTCTTTGTTAAACTGGGACGTGGCCTGTTTCAGGGATGTTGTTTACATTAAGGCATGGTTCAGATTTATCGACGCCACAGTGACAATAAAGATGCTAGAGAGAGCAAATAACGGTGAGTTGGATCTGGATGGATCAGTCCAAGCGTTTACGGAGCCTAATGGGTATTCACACATAGCAGTAATAAGGCTGTTTAATGTGGAGGTGGCGCGATGCTTCTCCTCCTCTGACTCTCACGTTTCAAGAAACTAAAACACTAACACAAGGAGGCCCCTGTAAGCAAATAGCTCTTCACTGGAAGTGAGAGGTGTAGCTGTGAGTGACAGACACCCTGCAGTGCAGAAAGAGCCATTTGGCCAAAGGTGCCCAAGGGCTTTGGCCGAGCAGAAATACACGGCTCATTTATCTTCCTGACACCTCCTTAATACAGAGCTAATCCACTCAGCTGCACTGCACCCTGTCACAACCGCTGTTATTCAGCTCGAACGCCCTCCCACACACTGTTGTGACCACATCGCCGCAACACACGTGCAAAATCAAACGCTGCAAGTGTGCAAGCTGCCGTTTTGAAGCTGTGACAGTCACAGAGGCAGGGAGTGGGCGTGAGAAGTGGGGGCCTGCTGGATCAAGGGGGCGATTTGCTTTGTAAACACGATGCCGGCGCAGCGGAAATCAATGTCACACAATCAAGCCGACGCTGTGGAGGCCGTCTCGCGTTGGACGCCTTTGCGCCGCGACTCTGTGAGCACATTTGATTTGCATGTGTTGAACAGTCTTGGCTACAAAGTAAAAGCCACGTGGTAATTGTACTGTTACAAGCCTAACGCTGGAAGGTTTGTGCGTCCCCACGCAGCAGAACGAACGGGACTCACTCCATGTTCCTCCCTCTCCTCTCCCTCTGCAGATAGTAGCTGCTATCTTGGCCATAGCAGGCATTGTAATGATGACCTATGCTGATGGATTTCACAGCCACTCAGTCATCGGAATCACTTTGGTCGTGGCCTCTGCTTCAATGTCGGCACTTTACAAGGTATTTACATGATTCATATTCTTTAAGTAACATGATTAGTAAGCTTGTGCAGCCCCACAACCCTCCACTGACGCGTCGCTGACATTCGAAGTAAGATAGAAATATGAAAACGTGACCTCGACCTTTGCCAAACACTAGGTGCATCTCAGGTAACGCCCCTCTGCATGACACTCCTGCCTCTTATCCTTAGGTTCTCTTCAAGATGGTCCTGGGCAGTGCCAAATTTGGGGAGGCCGCGCTCTTTCTGAGCATCGTTGGAAGTGCCAACTTTGTTTTCCTCAGCTTCGTGCCAGTGATCCTCTACTTTACACACGTGGAGTACATTGGCTCCCTTGCAGACATACCCTGGCTCTATCTCTGTGGGGTGGCAGGCTTGCTTTTTGGTATGGAAAGCTGCCTTTTGTAGTAATATCATGCATGGATTTGATACTGAAATTATGTTAACCATGAATAGAAGTGTTTTAAGCCTCGTGGTGTGATTCTGCTTCTTCCCACAGCTTTCAACGTCCTGGTGAACTTTGGCATTGCGATAACGTATCCAACATTAATTTCCCTTGGCATTGTCCTAAGTGTTCCCGTAAATGCCAGTAAGTCTCGTGCCACCATTTACTTATTACACAGGTCTTTAGCGTATTCACAATATCTGCAACGTCTTTCACATACTCACACCGATCTGTCCTCATTACGCTGCAGTGGTGGACTTCTACACATGTGAAATCCATTTCAACACGGTGCGCCTCATTGCTGTGTTCATCATCTGCCTGGGGTTCCTCATGCTGCTGTTACCAGAGGACTGGGACCAGTGCATCATTCAGCTCAGCACCAAGCTGCGTAAACGTGACGACCCAGCAGAGGGCGGCGGAGAGGCGGGCACCACCACAGGGCTCAACTGGAGAGGGAGAACCAGGACCTCCATGTCAACATTTGCACATTGACTCAGTGAATTACCAACGAAACACAAAGTCCTCTGAGTGTCAGAGTCGGGACGTGTGTGCTGCCTGGTGCCCTGCCCTCTCAGTCACACAGGATTTGTCCTTGGGTCAGCCCAGAGAGGAGAGACAGATTGTGTATCATTCATTCAGCGCCTGTTTCACTCAGAAGCTACAGAGTTGGTGCATGGACTCATACCAGTTATGGTCCCTCCTATTAAAAGGTTCAGGTATAAATGGCTTAGTCATGTATTCATTTTGCTGTAGCTCTTGGTTATTTAACTGGCCCAGAAACATGCCTGATGTTTTTTCAGTTCTGAGAATGAAGACAGATTATTTTTAACAGGACTCGCAGGCTTTTACATGTACACACACACACCTTTAAGATCCAAAGAAGAATGCCTAAAGATGCTGAATGCCTGATAACAAAAGGGAGGCCGGCAGTGGGTCCCTCAGGTGTAAACTTAATGACAAATACCTGCCTTTTGTGCACTGTACATAGCTGTTATTTCACACATTGGATGTCCTGGAGCCGTTGACCTTATTGGCTCATCGGGTGTGAAGAGACCTGTCTGGACATCTGAGGATCAATCTAAGCTGAAGAAGCTTTCATGGCATCTCTCTCTGTCTCTGTTCATCAAGAGAGGAGACATTAGGGCTTTTTTTTTTTTATGTTTGGCCCCCTGTGTTTTTGTGCTAACTCTCCCTCCGTCAGTGCTGACATCCATGGCATTAGTCACAAGAAATCTAAAAGCAGGAGTGGTTCCAGCCTCTCTATGAGCCTCTATGGTAAAAGCAGTAAATGTGAGTGTGAACATATATACCAATAAGTCAAACCCGTGTTTTCAGGCCACTGGGTGTCTAGATGGACTAAAAGCTCCACGTTTTATAATATGACAAGGAGTAAAAAAAAAAGGAGTTACCCCTTTAAAAATCAATCATTAAGCCAGACATTGAATATTATATATTAAACCATCTGGACTCTCATGCAGACAAACCTATTTGCGTCTATAAGTGTACGGTTGTTCAGTCCTGGGCAGAATAGCACACACTGAACCGTGACAATGGCTCGTATTTGTCCACCTCTGCTCTTTGTCAGTTTCACCATTTTCATGTACCACATTTGGAGGCAGGTTATGAGCCAGGACGACCCTGAGAGCGGCTGAGGCATGCGCCTTGAGAAGCGACTGGTGGAGACTCTGCCTTGTTGTGAATGTATGAACATCACTCGAACACACACGCTCGCTACGTGCTAACTGTCTGTTGTTACAGTGCCAGCACAGACTGCTGCAGAGAGACGCTTCGATTCTATCCTCCCGTCCACATGTGATGGAGTTGCTTTCGTTGATTTGTTTTTTTGGAACTAATTCTTTACGTTTGGTACGGGACGTTTTTGCATCTGGTGGCAGACTGACCTTGAGGGGACGTCTACAGGACGAGCATGCACATACTGTACGAGCAGTTACAGCTGACAAGTCCACTTCACTGCCTTTTCTTTGTTTTGCAATAGAGTACGTTAGCACTGTTTCCCATTGTCATTCTCTATGACAATAAATAATAATAATGTATTCCTCTGGAATTATTGCTAGACATACATGTAAACCTTTGTAAGGAATGATGATTTTTACACTGCGATGCAACATAATCTGAGGAAAGCATATTTAGAACGTGAATAAACGATGGGTTTATTAGATCTGATGTTGTCTTCCAGTGTAATCACATGTATAAAAAAATCTTTTCAATACACTTTCCTGTCCGCTGGTTTCTTTCTAGTAGTCTTCTGCTCTGCACTTTAATTACTGATTAGTAAGTAGAATCTAGAATTTCTCTAGTATTTTTGGAAACCGATGAAGAAAATCATTGCAGCTTTCATTTCAGGTGTAATGTTGCTTATGAAACGTTGCATAAACTCAAATTAACCCTCGTGCAGCCTTCGAGGGGTCAAAATGAAAACAAGGGGAGCTCAAAGCTCAAAAACCACACAAGGGTTGGATAAAACAGCCGCAGACAGACGATAAATCACAACACGCTTTATCTAGATGAACTTGTTCATCATGCCACACGTGTTCATTGCTTGGATGTAACTCCCACGAAGGCTGTTTTATCCAACCCTTGTGTGTGTTTTTGAGCTTTGCACGAGGGTTAAACAATCTGAATGTAACAATATTTCTGACCAATTAATAATTGAAAAGTATTTTTTTCAATCAAAACTGCACTGATTATAGCTTTTGTATGTTATTACGGTAAATTAATCTACAATAATCCTGGCAATGCTAATTTCTGGTTGTTTTTTCAACATTGACATTCACGGACCAAAACCAAATATCTAATTATTACATCAGCTTGTAACTGACATGATTATTAGGCACATTCGACACTCATATGTGAAAAGTTTCCTGCAACAACATCTGTGACAACATCGTGCTCTACTCTCACTGTTATCTGGCTGTAAAAGAAAGTGGCCTGAGAATCCTTGGCCAGAGCAGAGAAAGGAAGTCTGCTGCGCCCCTGTGGCCGAGAGGGAACCTGCAAGCAGTCCACCCTCGCGTCACCACCTGCGTCTTTCCACACGGAGGGCGAGGAGGGATTTTCAGGGTGGCACACTTGGCCTAGGTGCTCCTCACAGTGGTGTCGGAAGGCAGCGCTAACAGTGAAAATGGAGGAGTATTTGGGATCATCACAGGTCGAACTCTCAGAGCTTGAGGCTGGGCCAGGATGGGTGTTGGTGACCCTGCTGTCATCTCCCTCCGCTCGGATCTCTACTTCCCTGCCCACCACAGTCCCCAAGCGTTCGCTTATTTTTTGCCTGAGTCCCTGAAGGGCACCCTGGAAACGCTTGCTGAGCAGAGCGTACAGAAGCGGATTGATGTCAGAGTTCAGCAACACCAGCCAGTATGAAAATGTAACAGCGGAGGGTGGGACGAGACTCGACTGGCCTGAGATAGCAGTTTCTGTGGCTTGGATCAGGGCCACGCTGATGAAAGGTGTCCAGCAGAGGAAGAAGGCCGAGATGACCAGGAAGAGACGCACCACTCCATGATGGTTGTGATGCTGCTGGGAGTTTTGCGTGGGCTGCTGGGAGGCGCTCTGAGCCAGGAAAGAGAACAAACGCCTTGATGTAGAGCTGCTCTGCTCTGTAGCAGATTCAGGAAGAGCAACACTGATATAATTTCCCTCATATCCACTGACATCAGACGCAAACTGCCCACTTACATGGTAAATCAGCCTCGAGGGGCAGTGGGCGTTCCCACAGTGCTGGTGGGCTGTATTGGCAGGAGTGAAGCCAGAGTTTGGATTCCTGCTGCGCTGGACAGAGTCCTCCAATATGTGAATCCTCCGAGCATGGCTGCGGGCAACCTTGACAATGTTAATATAACAAAAGAGGATGACCACTGCAGGTATGAGGTAGGTGAGTGCAGCCATGAAAGCGGTGTAGCTGGGGCTGCCGGCCCAGTTGACTGCGCAGCTGTACATGGGAACGACGTAGCTGATGGAGCTCCAGCCCAGCAGGGGAGGGCAGCTGGTAGCCAGAGCCTGCAGCCAGATCCACAGGACCACAGCAGACGTCCTCCAGAGGGTGCAGCGGGAGCTGTAGCGCAGGCAGTCTATGATGGAGTAGTAGCGATCGAGCGCAATAGCAGCAATAGACAGCACAGAAGCGGTGCAATACACAGAGGAGGTGTAGCCCACATATAAACAGAGGTCCTGCAGGCAGGGAAGAGACAAAGACACATCCGTGAGGCGTCATCAGCTTTTGGTCTGGTCAGACTCTAAATCACAGTAATACTGGACAGATGTGACGTACAGTACAATTCTCCCATCGATGGTTCATGACAGATAAAGCAACGAAAGGCATGACCCCGACGCCCACGAGGAGGTCACTGATGGCCAGGTTCATGATCAACAAGGACGTCACCGAGTGGAAGGTCTTGGTTGCAGCCACGATAATAATGACAAGAATATTACCTACACAAAAAATTCAACATCACAAACACAAAAGAGAAATCATCTGTCAGTTCAGAAAACTGTGGACAATCTAAATAGTTCTGTATAAAATGCAGATAATAAAAACAAATTTTGATAAGTGATATTACGCCTATGGGCAGTGCACAGTGCTGCGCTCTTGCTGTAGTTCATTAACGAAGCAGTCATGTAAGAAGTGAATATAAAGGGTCGGTTCCGCAATAGCTGACGTGCTCTTTCTAGAGAGCACAAGGCCACAGGGTTAACAGCTAAGACCATAACTGACGTTGGGCTAATACTCATCCAAAAAGCATGGCAGTGGCAAATCACTGTCCAACACACACATATAAACACAAATACAAATATTAGCAGTACCAGTGACAGCGCCCAAACACATCAGCACCATGAGGACCTCCAACACCAGCTGGGTCTGCCTGGACACGAACGCCCCTCCTTCGACCAGGCTCGCGTTGGCAGCTGCCGCTGACTGCAGAGCTGACCCCAGCTTCAACCAGGAGCCACCTAGTTCAGCCATGTCCCACTCAGAGCCGCAGTCCTCGCATGATGCACCAGGAACAAGCCTGACTTAACCGAGTGAAAAATCACTGTAATCAAGGGCACAACACCTGCTCCCCATCTGCTTCGGTTGTCTCTAAGCGAACCAGCCCTTCTAATGGGAGGAGGATGCATGAACACCTACTGCACCTTATTTAACCCCTTCCATGCTCCTGTCGTTACGGAAGTCTCAAACCACAGTGAACAAAAAATTTATTGAATTGTATAAAAGGCCAAAGGTTTACAATTTAAAATCAAACTACCAGAAAAGCATTGCCAGCATAGATCATTATGCCTTTTAATGCTTAATTAACAAAGAAAATGTTCTGTGTGTGTTAACAAGACTCTTCTTCCACAAAGGAGACATGACATCCAAATGCTGCTGCTGTCCGAACACAGACGCTGCTCCATTAATAAAACAACCTGCCCGGTGGAATATTTAGACGCAATAACCCAAATATTCAGTCTCACTAAGGACCAAGAGCAGCACTAATAACATAAAACTGCTGACAGTCACATGAGCATGAACAAAAGGCTTTGGTTGACATTTCCATTGAAAGTCCTCCAGGGCCATTTTCTCAGGCGCCATCAGAGCAGAGCCACTGATGCCACCGCCTGGCGTTCGATCTGCCCAGCTGGTTTCCTTCAGGTGGGTTTGGAGGCGAGGTGTTGCCGAGTATATTCCCAAATCAGCAGGGCAGCGCTCACGTGCACGTTCAGAGAGCGGATGACCCCTTGCTGAGGGATCTCCACACACACATCCAACATCTGGAGCAGGTTGGCAGGAATGCCTTCCCGTTCATTGCTGTAAGAACGGACAGAAACACAAGGATGCATTTTATTTTCTTTCCAGTCATCATGCTAAGCCAAGCTGACAAGCTGCTTCTATTATTGTTTTATTATTTTTACCATCTTAGCATTTTGTTACAAGATGCTTTTAAGATCAGATTAAAAGTGACTTGAGTCGATTAAATTGAAGAGCCCTTGACAGGAGAGTCCGAGTTAATCTAGTCCTTACAACTATAAAGAAAGAGGTTTCAAAAATTAGGCTGCTTCACGGTCTGCAGCATTTCATACTGCGTATATAAGCAACTAAGGATACACGGGGCTCCAACAATGGGGGCCATGCAAAGCAAACATAAAGCGGTAATGAGTTTGGCATTCAATGAGTCTACAGAGGGTGCCACACAGCGAGGAAGATGATTTGATGAGCTACATTTATCTTGAGTGCAACTGGGTGAGATAATAGGGACCTGATGAGAGATTAGAGCCAGGCCACGCAGTGCTGGGGAGCGCACAGCTGTGAAAGCACTCAGCATTCAGCTCACGCCTGGCGTGTTTAAGCTAACAGCAGAGCTCACGCCTTTGTTAGTGAACTGGGTAAAACAAAACAGGACGCCCACACAGACAGGATAATATCTCCCTCTGCCAGAACAGCTGCGTGACTGCAACACATTCAGTGAGGAGTGAATCACACGTCTCCTCCTGCAACCTGTGTTGATCGTTAGAAGGTGGCGGCTGGGAAATGAGTAGTTGCTTTGACCACTGACGGGCAGCGTCGTCAACAGCTCTGCAGGAAGATGACGCTTTTTCTGCTGCCGTCACGCGGCTCGTGTAGGTCGGAGTAATTTCTCTCCTGTGCGCCCGTCCTCAGGGAGAGACAATTACTGCCCTGCATGCCCCGACAGGTACACGATGGAGACGAGAGCCACAGGTCTCGCAGGGGTAGCGCGCCAAAGCGCAGAGATAACAGCAAACGGCCACGTCAGCTCACACCTTATCTAATGTGAGAGCCGGGAAAGTGGGCGCTCACGAGCATTTATGGTTAGAAGGAGGTGAACGCATTCACTGATCGCACTAATTGTAAGGCAACACGTTATCACCCCAACAGCAGCAGCGTCCTCTCTGGGAACTGGTAGTGCTGGAGGCTCTGACTGTTCGCTGTCTGCTCCACTCCAACGATGCAGTAGCCTTCACTCTTCTTTAGCTGCAGGAAGGCAGTGAGCTCCACTGGCTTCACCTGATGGATTATAGACAAGATGAAAGCAAATCCTCTGACACACTAGATGACTTCATAGCACGAACATTACTCAAGCATCATAAACACCATGTATTTATTCATCAGCCGTGTAAGAGAGAGGAGGAGACAGGAGACAGCATTACAGGGAAACATGTAAGGCTGAAGGTCATTTAATCCCAGTCAGTGGAGTAAAATGTGAGATTGTTTTATGCAACGTACCTCTACCAGAGGGAGCCAAAGCTCAGATGAGACGCTCAGGGACTGAAAGTGCTTGTCGCTGACGTGGCGGAGGCTATCCAGAACCAGAGCGCTGGCCCCGAATATCTCACACGTCCTGCACAGACCTGGGACAAGAGCAAACAAAGACAAAGTCTAAATGTCACATGTGGCTAAATGTCAACCTTTAAATCATCAAAAGCTTCATTTTAAGGGTTTACAGGTCTTAAGATGACAGTGAGTTTTAAACTGCGCCTTTGACGGAAACTGAGTGGATGATTTGCAGCAAAGCATTGACAGACAGAAGCTAATGTTCTTATGTCGACCAGTATCAATATTGGTTTTGAAAATGGGTCTTTTCCTCTATAAACACACAGATTCAGCTGCTTATCAAATTGATAAAACAAGTACACATGCCCAGAACATAGTGTCTATGATAAAAGCTGGACATTCCCTGTGTAACGTCTGATAAAGGCTGAGGGCTCAAGTGATTGGTTTTATTGGCAGCTGCATTTGACCGATTTTCCCACTTCATCATTGTGAAACCACACAAAAGCCAGTAATGTTGGTTTTTCCACAGCACTACACAAATCAGAATTAAAGTCTCTGCTGTTTTATTCCCCAACTAAGAAGTTTGATTAAGATGCGAGTCCTCTGTTGTGCTCCTGACCTCCTAAGTTGGTGGGTTTGTCGATGAGCGATGCCACCACCAGCAGGGCACCGTGCAGTTTGCCCAGTCGAACGGCCCTCTGGGGCGGAACCAGCTGAAGTTCAGGCTCCTGCTCGTGGATCCCCAGCCTCCAGGGAGTGATCTTCTTCTGCACCTCTGCCCAGCGCTCCTCCTTGTCCTGATCACCTGCAGGGACAGGATGCAATGACACGTCAGATTAGCTCAAATGAAGCTGAGTTGTGTCAGGTTGTGGTCCTGCTGTACTTTTGTCTTGTTGGATCCAGTCCCCAGGCTGAAGCTGGCTGAGGTCAGGTGCAGGGTTTCTTAGAGGAAAAGATGGGCTCGCAGAGAAGCAAAGCAGCTTTTCAAACTTCCAGACTGGAATCCACTCATCGTCGGCCAATTCTGACAGACTGGGCAAAGTGTAGAAAATAGTCTACAACAACAAAGCGAAGACAGAAAACAGGTCCTGTGTTATCTCGGCAAACAGAAAATCACACGTGCACATCATCATATTTTTTCTTGGCGCGCACCTCAACGCTGTAATCCCTGACTGGATGAAAGTCACAGAAGAAGAAGTGCTCCTGAATCCTTATCCAGTTTTTGTTGGCATTTCTACAGAATGAGACAGAACATGAATGAATTCGTGAGCCTGCAACAATAAGCCTTTGTAACCGTTCACCGTGGTGTGTGCTCACCCGCTGCTTTGCATGGCTTCAGCCTGGTTCAGACAGGCCTTGACCACAGTGGACATCCCTTTCAAATCAACAACCTCTTCCTCAGCCTGGACTTCTGCCAAGCTCCACACTTTCTTCAAGGCCAGTAAGGCATATAGGCGCACGCTGAAATTATGATTGAAGCACCACTGCAGGATGACGTCCAGTGCTTCACGCAACTGTGCTGCCTTAAACACACAGGAAGAAATACTCTGTAAGTTCTGTGAGGTGATGCAAGAAGAATGGAGAGTGCTGAAATAACATCAAAGGCTTTACCTTATCTTTAAGATTCGGCATGATGACACTGAAATGCACAAGGACTGACAAGAAGGTGCAGATGCTTGTCTTGGTCTTTTCATGATCCTGGGCAGATAATCAGGAACAGGTCAGTGATTTACCTACGTGAGTTTCTGGCGAATGACTGTCCACGGTGGGACCTCACCATGTTGAAGCAGGACCAAAAGCTGTCCATGTGTTGTGGGTAGTAAACAAGAACCAAGATCATCATCCACTCAATCAGGTACTTGACTGATGCCTGGTTACTGGAGAAACCAGCTTCCAACACACGGTTCAGGAAAGTGGCGACAAAATCCTGATCACGCATACACACAGAGAAGCACACACTTACTTTTTGATTGGTTATTTCCTGTGTGATTTTAAGTGCAAGTATAACGACCTTACCTCTCTAAGTTTTGGCAGCAACAGCAGCAGTGTTTGCCACACTCTGTTTTTGACGCGATGTTGCAGGGAGTTGCTATAGTAACGTATTTTTGCCTTTGATATATCATTATCCTGGAGGTAGGGGAGACAGTAGAAAGTCTAAATTAGCTACCCCAGGAAATAAATGTCAATCAGTCAATAAAGATTTTTAAATAAAGACATTTTGTATCAAAGTAGGAGTAAGGATGCGCATGTAATTACTCTCTTTAAGATTTCAGCAGAAATCAGTTCCCATTATTTCAAAGCTTACCTTTTTCAACAAAGCCAAAACTAGTTCCTCCATCAGCTGCTGATGCTGCAGATTAGTAGAGTCCAGACGACTGAGGAAAGCCAGCACACAAGTGCGGGGCAACTGATCGTCCCTGTTATCGCTGGAGAATTTAAGCAGTAGTTCAGCTGTGAGAACATCCACATAGAAAGAGAGACATCTAGTGGCGGAGACTTTAATCACAGCCACAAATGACAGAGAGCATGTGTCTTCACCTTGTAAACACAACATTATCAGCAGACTGTTCCCCAAGTTGTTCCACATACGCTTGGACATCCAGGACTAGCCTGTGAAATACAGATATATAGATAATATAGTTCAAACAATCCTGGGAAACAAGGGAAGTGATCTGATAAAGGCTGCTAGGAGCTACCGTTGGTCTCTTCTGAAGACTGGTCCGTACACACAGGCTTCAGTGAGGATGTTGATGTGGCTGAAAACACTGAGAAACATGGCGTCCGTCTGGTGGCCACTGCCTCCATCTGTGGGCAGCCAGGTGTGACAGCAGTGCTGAACCAGAACACCGAACACGCCGCTCTTTGACTGAGACAGCTCCATCAGCTCAACGGCAATCTAAAAAAAACCACGTCGATACCACAGAAGGTGGAAGCTGTACGCACTTTGTTGTGTACTCCTCCTTTTTCTAATCAAGCAGAATGAATTTTAATCACCTGTTTTAAGGTGGCCTTAAGTGTCGAAGCGTCCGTGTGCGTCATCTCCAGCATTTTATGGTGGAAGGCCATGGAGATGAAGCCTTTCAGTGCCGGCCAGAAGTCATGGGCGTTGGTGCTCAGTCCCTGCACCAGCTCCCAGCTCAGCATCACAGCCTCCACGCACAGTTGTTCCTCTTCAAGTGGCAGCTGGGGTCAAATCATCACCACACAGACACTTTATCAGATACTACTGAAGATTCTCTGAAGAAATTATGTATAAGGATTTAACCTGCAAGGAAATCAGTCGTACACCTTAAGACCTCATTGCAATTACGGCAGCGTCTCACTTGTGGTAACACTGTCTCCATGAAGGTGAACACGGGCAGCACCAGGTCACTGGGGAGCAGCGCCAGCGCCTCCACACTGCAGCTCAGAGCAGCTCTGAGAGTCCCGGGTGCCTCCGCGACGCCAACTGCCCTGGCTAGGAAGCTCAGACAAATCCACTGGTCCCGCATAAAGCTGGCAGCAATCCGTCCCCAGTCCTGCACCAGAGCCCCCTGCACTTCTAGATCTCTAATGGGAAAAGAAGCCCTAATTAAGTCTGGTGCTTGGTATACTGTCATTTTCTAGGACTACTGTCGTAAGAGTTGCAGAAATACAGAGCTTGCACTTACCTGGTCTGAGGTTTCATCAGTCGCCTATTAAAGTTCCCCACAAACGGCGGACTAGGTGAGGCAGATGAACTGTAAAAGTACGCATTCAGCGCTTTCAGGACAGAAAAACTCTCTGATGGCACGTCAGTCACTTCACGCGCCATTAGTCCACAGACTGTGGCCAGAGCTGCCATGGCAACGGCTCTAAGCACCTGGTTTGCTACAGGAGGATCCTGGCAATAAAATAAAGTGTTAAATAATTAGGCAATAAAAGTCATCCATAAAACTCGATCCCGATGATGGTGGTTTAAAGATGTGACTTTGTACCTGCTGGCTTGGTTCTTGAAGGACTTTGAGGCTGTACTTGACAAGTTTAGGAATATCCCTGTGCTGAAGTCTATTATGGTACTGCGGTGCAGAGTGGTATAAGACAACCAGCTGCCTCAGGACGCTGAAATACATCTCTGCCCGCTCCACATCAAACAGCTGTGTGAAACACCAACAACACAGCACGTGCACACATTAGAGCTAACCTGTCCAGACATCAATGCCGGCTGGATGGTTATGTTTATGAGTCGCTGTTTACCTTCTGCAGCTCCCCACACAGCCGTCGGAAGATAAACTCCTGCACCGAATCAGCTACACTGAATATAACCTTCCTCATGGCGACCATCAAGCCCTCCGCTGTGAAAGGTTGGCCGAGAAGGGTTGAACGTCACACACGACCATGAAAGACAATATTGTGAAAATAAATGCAGGTGATCTAAAGGATTAAAACCGACAAAGCTCGTGTTACATTGTGCCACATGTTGAAAGGAGAAGGGTCAACAAACAGAAGGCTTAATGCTCCTCTACAAATCAGTTTTATCGTTACAAACCTCTCCCCTCCTCAACACGCCGACAACTAGGTATTTCTCCCAGCTGTAACAGTCGAAGCACGAGCTGCAGGGTCTTGTCACTCTTACGCAGAGGTAGGTAGATATTGGAGCTGACTCTGCGCAGGGTGTCCAGCAGCGGAGACAGTAATGACTCCACAGTGTCACCGATGTCGGAGCCCAGTCGGCTACTCTCCATATCCACACACAGCAGAATGGCCCTGGCCAACTTATCAGCCCCTCTGCTGTCAGGTAACCTCTCAGCCTGACCTGGGAAGCAAGAAAACCAACGGACTGACCACGTCTTCAAACCTCATCATAGATTAGGCATAAATTTGAACTGTTGGTTAATTCAATCAGTCTTTGGCTGCAGATTTACCTGTGCTAGCTGGGACTTGCAGATAGGTGTATATCTCATCTTGAACATAAGATCTTACAGTTTCCTTCTTTGCAGCAACACCAGTGGAAGTGCCATCGACAATCCTGTGCTTGAACTTGCCCTCATTGTCTGACAACCAGGCACACAACTGAAATGAGGTCACAAGCAAGTAGAATAGCAACGAGTCAGTCACACTTGTCTCAACTTGCCTAATGTGTCACTTTACTATGTGTTAATCCTGCTGTAGCCTCATGCCTCAGGTATCGGATTCACTGTACCTGATCCCAAAGCCGCGACCTTCTACACAGTGACTCGTCTGCACGGAAATGCATCAGGAAACTAAAAACTTCATCCAGGGTCACCGCACTCTGAAAAGTATAATTGTGTATTAGAGCTGACAAATATTAAAACAGTAGAAGAATAAAACAGACGTACCCTCAATACAGTTTTCAGTTGTTGTCAATTTAACGTGCAACTAATACATTTCCATGGTTTTATAGATGTCTTTACTGTTTGGGTGATGTTCTTCTATTTGCCACAATAAAATTGCTATTTTTTCATTGTTTCGATTTAGAACATCAGAACTAAGCAATGCTGCTAATTGTTAGGAATGTGCAAAATCGGTGTCTTACCACATCTGTAAGACAGAGGGCGCTATTCAGCAGGAAGCGCTGAGCAGCTCCTCTCAACAAGATTTGGTGAGTGATCATGGTGCAGCGCAGCACCTCCCTTCAAAACACCACAGGCAAAAAGATTCCTATAAGGAGCGATCGGCGGTCTGTGGAACTGTGAACACGATAAGTTACCGTAGAGCTGTGAGCCCATCGATTCCCAGCAGTGGTCCTGGAGGGAGTTTGGACAGAGCCTGGGAGATGAAGAGGAGAGGCACAGCACACCAGTGCCTAGAGCCCAGCTGCTGAATCAGCTGCAGCAACACACGACCTACAGAGTGATCAGACCAGTCAGAGACACAGGCCTTTAAGCCACGAGGTGAGTGCCAGCGTTGTCCTGTACCTCTCTGCTCCGATGGCAGCCTACTGAAAAAGGCCGCCATAAAGACCCGCAGCTTAGCCGCCAGCTCGGGACAATCGCCGACACTCTGTCCAGCAGATCTACATGTTTGGAGAAAGAGTTAATTAGGACAGATAAAAAGAAAACATAAAGCCACTGATGTTTAATTCTCACCTGTAGAAGAGACATGTTTCAGACAGCACATCCATGAAAGGGCCAACGATAAACTGAAGAGCACAGGAAACCAGGAGAAAACATCAGCACACAAGTCAGCATTGAAGGGCTTCAGTCAAATCAAATAAATAATTGAGCTTATACCTGTGAAAAAACCAAAGCAAAGGCCGGTTGCTGGAGGACCTGCAGCTCCAGCAGATGACAGACTCCCTCTCTCATTAGGGATTTGTTCTCGCTGTGGAACATGCGCTGGTAGACACACAGCAGCCAGGAGGGATGGAGCAGGCCCCGACCTAGAGCAGACACATCCAGAGAACTAAGAAACGGATCAGCAACGAATTAAAGCTTTATTTTGCCCACGTCTAGTGTTACCTTGACTATCGTTCAGTGTTTCGATCAGTGTGTCTATCCTGTTAAGAACAGGTCGAACAACATGGACCTGCAGGCGAGAGAAAAAACAAAAAACAGAACCACTACTACATGGTGTCATGTGCTTTGCTGAACTGGTTGTGATCCAAATGATGTCATACCTGGTTTTCCTCCAGGGTTTCCATCACCAGTGCGTAATCTTCCCAGAACTCTCTGAGCAACTTGCTCCTACCGGGGGCCCATGAAAACAAGGTCTCATCTGCAACAATTTCATAACAATAAGACAACAAACAAAACCAGCTCCTGCTAAAATGTAAACGTCAGCATTTACCTTCCCCTGACGGAGGACAGTCCAGTCCCTCCTCCTCTGACAGGGCCACGCAGCGTTTGAGGAGGTACAGCGCTCTCTTCCGTGACACGCTGTCTCTGTGGATCAGTCCATCCTGAACAATCCTCCAGAACTGGAGCGACAGGCGAGGGTCGTGCGCCGAAGCGCTCGGTTTCAGCAGGTGGTCTGACACGGCGGTCAGACAGAGCAGTGCCCGCTCCGTAGCCACAGCGGTTCTGTCGGCGGAGTGCCAGCCGCACAGATCATCCAGGACCAAGCCCACGATGCTCAGCCTCGCACCGCTGCTGCCGCTCAGCAGAGTCAGGAGAAGCCTGACTGTGATTTTGGAGACCAACGCATCAGGGAGTGTTTTGACGCACGACAGGGCAGATGACAGGACTGTTCGTGTGAGCTGTGCGTCCGCTGAAAGCGACGGCATGAGAGCAGCCACGACTTCACTTGCGACCTCCACACTGAGCCGTCCCGGACTTGGCAATTCCTCCTCTGACAGCTGGAGCGACGGCAGGACGGAGAGAACCACGCGTCCCGGCACAGCCCCGTCACACAGCGGGACGCAGGCGCTCACCAGCCTGCAAACAGCGGCTGAGCTCTCCCTGCACCGCACACCTCCTCCGGGCTCAGCTGGCATTCTGTGCAGAAGAGGCAGGCAGCGGGTCAACAGAACCGACTCGATTTGATCTTGAATGCAACGTCTTCTCGACTCCGTAAAAGACGCCGAATCGGCCCAAACTGCTCCCAGTCCTTCAATGAAAGCTGCCAGCGCCTCGACCCGCTCTCGTTCGGGCCACGACTCGCTGGGCCAGGACAGAGCCTCGAACAGACGGCCATAGTCCGGAGAGCTGGACAAGAGGGCGCGAATTAAAACCGAATGCATTGTCGAAGCCTGCAGGAAAACAGAGAAGCTACAGACCGGCTGAGCCTGGGACCACCATGAGCAACACGTTTTACAAGATGTAAACTTCCGCAAACGTAATCTTCAAACTCTCGCGAGAAGTGCTGTGCTTCGCTAAAACAAACGCTCCCCGCACCAGTCAAATTGTTTTTCATTAAGTAGACATCCAACATCAAATTCAATATAAGAACAGAAGGAATTTATTTTTTATCAAAAGCTACTTTAGATAAAAAAAAAATTTGCACAACCATGTTGGTTAAAGAAATGCTTTGCACACCACATACTGTAACCAACATTGAAAATCGGTTGAGTTTGGGCTTTATATATTACAAAAACATTCATTATACACACAATGGTTACAGAAATGGTGCTTTACAAATAATACTTTTCTGTTGTATTTACAAAAGCGGTAAGATAGGACAGCTTTGGATGCATTAAGAGCTAAAATATTGGCAGTTACACTGCTGTAATAAAGTACAGTTTGACAGCTCACACCTCAGAAAAACAGCTCCTTATAAAATACGATTAAAAAAAAAAAAGATGACAAAACAAGGAGTTCAGCCACCTGGAAGAAGCATTTCTATGAGCAAACAGGCCAATTGGAAGGGAAATGATTACCATGTTATAAATATCAAATGCAGCATCACGGCACAATTTAAACATGTGTTACTGTCATTTTGTATCATTAACCTAGTCAAACATTTAAAAACGGAAACTGTAAATGGACACAATTGACTCGAAATGTTTTTTCCCCTCATAGAAGCTGAAATATAATAAAATAGTGCAAGTAGTATGTACACATTCTGCAACAACAAACCGTTGATCAATTGAAACGTTGTTGAATTAGAACAGTTATTAACTCCATAACCTTGCTTGGATGAATGAGGGCTTCCATGATGTAAGAATGTCTCTCTGCTATTTAAAAAACACACATATCCCAACGCTGCCATCACCAGCACACAGAAAACACTAAGACATTCATGTGCTGACAACCTGTGACTTATATTGCAGTGAACACAGAAAGAGCTCAAACATATTTGCACACGTCAGCACGCGCTATATACACAATATACATATTTAAAGTACAAATTCTACCAACTGTTCATCACCCAACAAGTCCAGGGAGAGGCAGTTGTTGGACCTACGGCCATAGAAGGAAGGTTTGGTTTGGTAGTGTACAACTGGGCAAAAGGTGTGATCAACAGTGGTCTTTGATGTTGTTGAAGCATGTGGCAGCCCAAAAGTGTAGCTGTGAGAGGAATCGGATGGCAGCGTGCTCCCCAGGGGCACCGTTGGCGGGAACAGACGAACGTCATCTAGACTGTGGCTGTGTCGATCGGCACATACATGTGCCCTAGAGTTCAGAAACTTGAGTGATACAGAAAATAAACAGGGTAAGAAACGATAACAAATCCAAAATGAGGTAATAAAAATAAACTTCCATAAAAAGAAAATTGACAAACCTCAAACATATCCTTGTTTCTCAGTTTTCCAAGCTCTTCGTCGCTGTCTGGGGAGTGCACCTCATCTTCTGTCATCAAGTTTGACAGAAAGAAGAAACAGAGCTCAAGTGTGGCAAGAACAAATAAACACATTACTCATCAGAATATCACTTGGCAAATTATACCTGGTGAGCAAATGTTTGAGGAGAGTTCTGCACAATCCACAGATACTCCTTCAAGAAGATCAGCCAGTTGGAACATCTCATCAGGATCATCCACAAGAAACTCCTTTGGACTTCCAGTCTTAATGTCTCGAAGGAGAGAGTTTAGAAATGTCATTATGAACGATGTGAGAACTAGAGACAAGAAAAATGTTATTACTCTTGTTTGGCGAATAGCATCCGTAAAACAGTGCAGTTATCTCTAATAAAAGGAACTACTGAAAAAGCCCAGCGCAGACCAAACAGACGTGCAGGGAAATCTCACCTTCTGGCCACCCCTCATCTTCTATTAGAGCTTTACAGCTTGAGTCAAGTCCGGAGGTGCAGGAGCTTCCATCTGAGCTAAAACACTTCTGTGTCTGCTGCTGACCCTCCTCCTCGGAAGCCATCTCTGTGGAGATGCTGTGTTGCCGAGCGTCTGCTTCGATTCCAGAGCTGCTAGTCGAGTGTCGGGACAGACCAGGGCTGCTTTCGCTGCCAGGGGGGTCCAAGTCCAGATCATCACTAATGTACGACTCTCTGTAACGCTTTTTCTCTAAAAGAAATCAATGACTCGTGATCAGTACATTTAAATATTATATAGTCAAACTAATGTCTTCAAGTGTAATTAAACTAAAATTGTGGGGAAACACTGAATTTTCACAGATACAGTCTGTTGTGTTCACGTCTCCCTTTCTACCTTCACTCTCCTCTAGCTGGCGTAGGTGTTTGAGGGAAGGCTGGAGGCTGAGGTAGAGGCGATGGCTACTGCTCAGGTGCAGGAGGAGGTGGCGGGAGCGGAATGAAGACCCAGTGTAGTAAACCAGCTTCCTGGCTGATGGCAAACCATCTGGCTGTATCTCAAATTTCTTACCCTGAATAGGACACCAAATTATTTTACACAGTATGCACTGCAGTTAGCCATTTTCTATTAAATGATTACATGCATTCTTCTTAATCTCAACTGAGGATGGAAATAAACGGCATGCATACCAAGAAGGTGAGACGTCCCACGTTGGACCAGGGGAAGTCGTACAGAAGCTCTCTTATATTGTTCACCTCCTGTGAATACAAAAACACACACTGAGGAACTGGAACCTGTGAGCTTCTCTGTTGAAAAGTCAGACATTTGTAGAAGTCCACTTAATCTACAGGTTTTTTAGGTTATGAGCAATAATCAATTGTCTTCTAGTTCATGGGAGCCATCTGGACTTGGCAAAGAAGCCAGGGGATTCTCAAGATCTCTCACGATCCGTTGGCTCTTTAATCAGCCAGGCCTGGAACACTAATCCCACCAGATGGCCCATGATGGACAGGTCGAACAACTGACACGCATGGCACACAGTTCCTATCTCCTGTTGTATTGCTGTTGGTGTCAATCCCACACATTCCTTACATCTAGTCAGAGGTTTCATAGTGCTACAGATAAAAATAATGAATCTCTGAGCGTTTACATGCACACTGTGCTTTAACCCTCATGCAGCCTTCGAGGGGTCAAAATGAAAAAGCTCAGAAATCACACAAGGGTTGGATAAAAAGATCTAGATGAATGGTTGGATGAACTTGTTCAGAAGACCCACACGTGTTCACTGCTTGGGTGTAACACCCACAAAGGCTGTTTTATCCAACTCTTGTGTGTGTTTTTGAGCTTTGGCGCCCCCTATTTTACAGTGGGGTCGTTTTGACCCCTCGAAGGCTGCGCAAGGGTTAATAAAACACTCACATATGCACGCACCTGATAAACCTGCATTCCACGCAGGGTTAGACCAAGCAATGCTGTTCCTCTGTCCTCCCCTTTGTCCTGGACACAAGAATGATGAGATGTCAGAGAGGCATCTGAGAAGCTCAGATAAGATGGTTACTCCACAGTGAAGACCCCTCCCCCAGTTCACTGGGAAACGCTGGGCTGCTGCTAACAACAAACTTAAAATAATACCACATTACGCAATAGGATGGCCAGCCTTTCCGATATCACTCAGTGGATGAGTGATTTTGAAAAGGGGAGGACAATAAACTAGACCAGACGAAGCTTGCATAACTGCCTCGTACTTACAGCATTTGACCACAGAGAGGGAAGAAATATGGCTCAACTGACCAGAGATTATTGATGAGCCAAAAACAAACCTCCGTTATCCTCCGTTATAATCACTGATAAGTCAAATCTAGTCTTAAGTATTAATTAAGAAACACAGTGCAGTATTGCATGTGCTGCAAAACTAAAAGAAACTGACTTGAACTGATGACACTAAAAGTTTAAATTAGACTCATAACCTTTTGCAGTCTGTAAAATGTCACAGGCACATCCTCCAGTCTACAGGACTCCTTAATGAAGAGCAGGGTAGCATCACGACTGGACATGCCCCATAACTCCTGATGCACCTTGGGCCCATGGCAGAGGAGATAGTTGACGCCACGCTTAGCTACAATCTACAAAACAAACATGTAATCAGCAGCGATCACAACATAAAAGAATACAACCTTAAAACATATGTATGTAAAGTAACACATACAGGAAAAATGAAATTAAATTTGGAGGGGAATTCAAATTATGCTGTCACGCTGCAACACCTACCCAAGGGGGGAAATAGTCCTTGGGTTCAAAGTATGGAGTGCTCTGCATATCCTCCCTGGGCAGCGGCATGTCACCGAGGTCAGCCTGCAAGGCATAACCTGCCAGCTGGAAGTACACCTCCTCCTGCTGACGGCATTCAGAGCGAAGAACCCGCTCACGCAAGTCAGAGTAGTAAAGCTGCCGTGCCTTTCGTTCACTGGTACGACACACACATTTATAAAAAGGGAGGGAGACAAAACTGTCAGAAAGGAGGACACAGATGAATGACAGACAGACATTTGCAATGTAACACAAACAACCACATCCAGAAGATGTAGAACATGTATGGCAATACATACCAGATGAGTCTACCATTCTCTATGTAGTACTGCACCTTGAGGAAGAGCACACAAGGCAAGGGCCTCTTCTGCAATCCCTGTATGTGTCAGAGTAGGCATAGTAGTAATGAACAAAAGTGGTGACATGTTGGCCGCTGAACTGTGCTCCCCAAATCCTTAGCAGGTCCTAAACAACATTAAGTACTAGCCACAGTACCATGATTTGTTTACTCTACCAACACATCATGCTAACCTACCTTTACTGAATCTTGTTTCCATTCCTTAGAGAAGTACTTTGTCAGCTTCTCCTCCATGTCTAAATATATGTGCTCATTGTCTGGGATGGAGAAAGACAATCAGGAAATAAGCAGACAGCGAGCAAACAGAACAGCGATGTAACCAAGCGTAAAATTTGCCCAACAATGGGATTCACTGCCGTAAAAGAAAAGCCCTTGTTCTTCTGTTTGTGAATGAGGCTACCAGAAAGCTAATGCCAAACACGCTGAGGTTAATGCAGCATGCACTGCTTTAACCAATCTGTCACACTGAATATACCAGTTTACAAATGGTTATGTTGTTTGGTTAAGAAATTAAGCTGACTTCTATTTTAGTTTACGGGCTGTTTGATGCAGAGCCCAAGGAGGCTGTATCACTCAGTTCAGTCCTGTGAGTCACGCCATGGGCATTTTCTCCTCGATCCACCTTATCTCTTTTGTTAGTCAAATCATGCTAGCCGGGCGGTTTCAAAACTTGCTCCTTCAACCATCAATCTCTCCTTTCAGCCTCTCTTGTTCCCACTCTGACTCATTACTGCTCCTTCACCTCTCCTCCTTCACTGATGCCTTTGAGTAAGGCAGTTTGTGCCATTACCAGTCCCCCTACCTCTTTCCCCTCCACTCCCACCATCCTCTTCCCATCATCAATCCATCCCTCCCTCAGTGAAGAGGAGGAATGCTAGGGTGCATTCCAGGCTTAATGAAGTTAATATTGCAGGAATCCAGGGCCAAGTGATCGCTGAACCAACACCACAAAAACAAAAGGCTGCTTGTTCAAGTGGTGAGCCACACAAGATTATCAAGATATTCTGACGTCTTATACAAAGACATAAGAAATTGAAGAACTGTGCTCGGTGGCTAAACAGGATTATCCATTAAATTATGCAGAATTGGAGAACAGAAGGAATGTTTTTGTTTTTTGAGAGACAGCCTCTTGGCAGGAAACACTTTCTATTATATTATGTAAACAAGTGCCACCAATAGAGTGGCACGAGAAAAGCCCTTTAGTAAATCACTAGAATTATCCTAATCAAAACTTTTTACAGTCTGACTCAGTGACCAAACGGTTAGTTTTCAGACCATACTGCTGGGGCCTGCCCTTTCAATAAGGAGAGGACTTACCCTTCACCACCGTGAGGCCGAAGAAGTGCATCTCTCTGATTCCAAGAAGCTTTGCCACACTATTAAAAACATCCTGACCTGTGGACTTTGGCTGGAACATGTGAAAAGAAAAAAGGTTTTTTAATCCAAAATCCATTTACAATATGCAAAACCTATGCGATGCAGTCAAGGCACGAACGTCTCAGACTGAACTACCACGTCTTAATGGTTTGACACCTATGGACATATTAAACCTACCCCGACCATGATGTCCAGCTGGTCTTTGTTGGGAAGAAGAACACAAACGGTTCTCTCCTGCTTTACAGAGGACATGATGCCTCGCGTGTCTGTGACTATTGCTCTCTCTGTTGAACTGCTTCCGTATTCTCGTGTCCCCTTTATCCTTCACTCTTTATCTGTTCCAGGGCAGTTTGTCCATATTGCATCTAAAAATACATACAAAGACAAAACAATATGAATGAAAAGTGTGAACAACTACACAAAAGAAATGTGGACCAAATTATCAACTCGAGATTTGGCAGCAAAATAAGAGACAAATTAGACGACAAAGTTAAGATTTTATGTAGTGCAACCTTGTATTTACATTACATTAGCATTATGCCAGTTAAAAAACACACAAGCTCATACTCAGACATAAGGTGGATGTGCCCTATTATCCAGCTCTAGATAACTTCACATGGCTCAGCCATTCTAAGGCCAAATGTTTTACAAACATATGAAGAAAAATAAAAAGACAAAATTATAAATCATTAATAGCATAGTTGACTACATAATAATTATGAGTAATTAATAATTGGTAAACAGGCAAATAGTTGGGAAACTCAATGAGCTTATCACACTGTAATCCTAGTGATATGGTGATAATAAATAGAAACACATAATACAGGTGTAACAGCTTGTAACAAATTTAAGAAGATGGAGGAAAAAAAGTCACTACAATAGTTTCTACTTATCAAAATAAAACAAACTGTCGACTTATTTACAAAATCTATTCGTAAATAAGTCGCACCCAAGGTTGCCTAGCCATGCTGACCCTAAGCCCCAAATGGTACGAGACTTATCTGATTAACTTCTCAGATACAAATAATCAGGTTAATTACAGCCGCACGCCGACTCTAAAACCCTAAATCCTACTATGGCGCACAAAAAAAAACAACAAAAAAAAAAAAACTAAATACGAGGCACAAAACAATAATTATCTTTGACTGAAGCAGGCTGCTCTGAAAACCGCTCTGTTATTTAGTAGCAGCGTTTTCCTTCTACATATGTTAGTAATGACTTTAACATTTATTCTGGGGAACAGATGTGTACGTAGTTATTAAAGCACCAGGTGCTACAGGCCCAAGACAGATGATAAGAAAACTATCAGGTTCACCCCCACATGCACAACAAGTTATGGGAACTGCTACACGATTATGGACATGTTCGAACACGGTCTCACTTGCACTGGGCTGTCAGTGCAAACAGACATAAAAAAACCCGAATTTCCAGTCACTTAAACATCCGAGTTGTTTGTGCCGAGTTACACAGAAGAGTTTGTTAAAAGAGTTACAGATGGAATTTTATCCTATAATGTGTGCAGCAGTTCTACACTTCGTATATTTGGCTTCATAAGGATCTGTAGCGCTCGTGAGACTTATATGCACATAACTGGTATAAATAACCATATTATGCGCTGAGGCAACGATAATCAAGTTATATAGCAGACGTTGTAGACCAATTTATTTGAGGAGCTTGCCAACATGTCATTTCTGTGTGAAGCAACGAGCACAGAAGAAATGACACTGATTCTTGTAAAGGCATCTCATTGTTAGGGTATGAAACCATAGCAGCCCTGCTCTGCCACGAACCTACAGGACTGCACTGTCACCTTACACCTGGACGTCGCTCTTGTTGCTGACCACGCTGAAACCTGGCTTCACATGAGAGTAGCCGTCTGCAGCCGTAATTCCCCTCAAAGACTGTAATAATCCCCGGCTGTCAGCACACTGCTGGGAAAACAAGCGGCCCAGTGCTCCGTGCGTGTCGTGGAGTGTCAGGGATTCCCACTGCCCGCTAACACCATAAAGGAGCTCCACGAGGGGGAAAACAACAACAACAACAACAAACAAAAACAAGCAAGGGAGTCTATTTGAGCGCATACTTGAAAACAATAGCATGAAGCAGCTTTGGGGGAGCAACGCAAATTTTAAGAGCTGACTCAAGGACCAGACACGTGAATTTGTGTCAAGGTTCAAGGACCCATTCAACAGTAAATAATGATTAGTCTAAAACTTCTCGTTTCCGCAGAACCACCGGTACATTTAAGCAGTATTTTTATTATCATAACTGCTCCTATAGCGTTGACTACGTTAGTGTAGCTATTCTTCAAATTACACCGCTGGCGCTTACAGCAGCTCATTTACATATGATCTACTTCTGTGCAGCCCAGAGTAGATACATATTTAATTCCAACACAAAGCAGGTATATTACTGAAAATGAAAAGCCTTCATATCGCTTTAAACGTGTTTACACACAACTTACCAAGCAAATGTGTGCGTTTGACGCTAACGCAACAAGTGCATCACTAACTAGCCAACGCGCCTGGCGTCAAAGCAGCGAGTTGCTTACCGTCACATGAAACACGACGAAGACCTTTCAGTCGCAGGTTTCCATCGACGTATTTGAAGCGCACAACTTAGTTTCGTCATCCGAGTAAAGCCACCACTGAGGCGGTGCCGCAGCTTCTCCCCCTCCCCATCGCGTGTTGTGGCAAACTTCTACAACCAGCTTGAAGCGCAAACGACTGGGCCGAACCATTGTCGGACCCAGTAGGGGAGTCCACGTTGACTTAGGTGCTGCTGGAAACGTGTTAGCCTTACTAGTTGAAAATGTAGCCAACGGTTGTTGTAGCTTTTACTTCATTCACATTAGATTAGAGAAACGTGCCGTCATACACACGTGCATATAAAGGTGCATTTTTAATACCACCCCGGCAGAAGCAGGGCCCACCCTCACACCCTGTGTCGGTGGAGCGCTCGCTGGTTAATTAGAGGTTCCAGCACAGCGGTTTGGACTCAGTGCTGTGGTGGCAGATCTACTAGAACTTTCAACAGTCTCTTCAATCAAGATGTTGGTCTTCAATGTAACACATTTTATAAGTAAGAGTAACTAAGTGCTCTGGTCTGACCCTCACCTGCCATCAACTCTCAGTGTGTGGGTAGAAATATGAAATCACGCATCAACCATTCTCTGACAGCAACTACAGAATTATATCTCTAAGTCGTGCATGCTGGGTTATTCTATCACTTTGTTGTATAAGCCAAGTATGTCTGAAGTAAATTCAGTTTAGTATATTCCTGACAATACACAAAGTATACGTGTTTAGTTTATAAAAATTTATAAATTATTATATATTGTAAAACTTAATATAAGTTCTTTTCAAATGAACTTGACAATGAAAACGCAAAACATCCATTTATTAATTTCACCCATAAAGTAACGTTATTGTGGCGACACCGCCATCTATAGGGCCAGTTGAAGTATTGCACAAAAACATGAGAAACCCAATTAATCACTTTGAAAAGTAGTAACAAACCAATAATCCAAACCTCAAAATTAAGGTACAGAGAACACATTGTAAGTATTATTAATGCCATACCTATTAGCATAAGAAAACCAAAAGTTTACCAAAGATTGCTGGCCATCTTTGATAGACTTTTGGTTGGCATTTATATGAAAACAAACATTTAATTATGTCTCAGCTACATATTGTATTAGTAGTTAATTCCTTTTTTATTTTACCAAACTGTCCCCAGAGAAACACAGTTGAAGAAATACTGAGTCAACCCAAAAAAGAAAGTCATATTACCAGCTCAATAGTTTGAATATTTAATGGTAGCGTGATGATATATAAACAATTGTCCAAGAAACATTTTTTTATTCCAAGAAATACTTTCCAGTTTAAACACAATCACTTAATGATACCAATCAAACACTTTCAGTTAAATGAGTTCATATTACCAACATGTGCTTTTGATGAATCAAGATCATTGCTTAAAACCCCTGCAATAAAATGCTGTTATGTTGTAGACAAAGCTTTACTCACCCAACACCAGGTTGGGAAATGTGCAGAATGCTGCATGGCAAGGAGCAGCATAAGGTATTGAGACCAAAGCCAAGGCTGCAAAGTCTGAGCAACAATCCCATTTTAAATGCACTCTTTGCCTTTAAAAATGATTGATAAAAAAAGTAACCTTTACAAATGACCAGTACAAAAGCTTGTAAAATGTAGTTGTGGTGCAAATCAATGCAGTCTCTGAAATCTGGTGAAAAAACATTTGCAATGGTGAGAACAGTATGTGCAGACTTGACTTGGAGTAGTTCACCAAAACAGCCATTTCATTTTTGTAGCAGCTACATTTCCAGTTTAGCATCTAAAATTAACAGAGGAACTTGGATAAACCAATTAAAAGTTAAAATACGACATAAATAACACTGAAAATATAGCATATGATGGGGAAACTAATTTCCCAAACAAACAAAAGAGGTTTAAAACATGGCAGTAGAAAAATAAAAAGGCAAAATCCACATCCACCGTGCTCCCAGCACAATCATAAAACAAATAAACAAACCTGTGATCTATGTAATTAAAAAGTATATGTATTTAAAAACCACGGGATTCTGATACAATAATTAGAATAAGGTTTAGATATAGTGAGGTATTAGCTCCACATTCCTCTCATCCAGCTGTGCTCAACTCTACCACAGTTCTACTGAAAGAACTTCAGGCCTGCAACGAGGAAGAACTTCTCCAGGAAGATCTCAGAATCAAGCACGGCAATGTGGGCGGCCCGGCCGATAAGAGAGTTGGCTGTGTTAGGCAGGGCATGAATGACATCATATCGCACGAGATTGCAGTCTTTGTTCTGAAGTATTGGCAGCAGCAGGTTTTCAATCATTTCAGCATACACAGGACCTGGAACAAACAAAAAAGGTTGCAGGTTGAACAGGGCAAGGTTCCAAGAAAGTCATGTTCAGTCGATTCAAGGCCCTAGGCATACAAGTGTATGTGTTGAAGGAAATGAAGACAAGGTGGAAAAGCATAGACACAGGAGAGGCAAGATTACACTGGATGTTAGAAATAACATAGAAGACGGCACAAAACTGGTGAAATACCGTTAGACCTCTCAGGACTGAGCTAGTTTTTGTCAACTTGCAGTTTTGCAATTTTACATCCTACCTGCAACTGCAAAAACAACATGACACTTATCAGTGCCCCCCCCCAGGCAGCTTGCCTTAACTCACCGGTTTGCTTGTCCTTTAACGCAGTTTTGCACATTTCTATTCGAGCAGAATGATAGGGAACATAACGATCCTGCAGTGACCCCACCAGCACTACATTCTTGAAAAACTGCAGACCTTTAAAAGCAAATTAACATTATTTTTCAGAATACCGTATATAAAAGACATACAACGTAAAGTGTCTGGTGAAACAAACTTACCAGACTTCTTGCTGAGCTTGTAGAGAAAGGTTTGGCGGGGATCAGAGTGATCACGGCATGTGAGCTGTAGGAGTGAACCTGACTTTTTCCACTTCTGCATAAACCAAAGGCCTAAGAAAAAAGCTCACAGTTACACCTCAGGCCTTTGCTCTTTGTTCAGTGAGAATATGGCCTTAAAATATAATTTAGTTGAATGAAAGAAAGTTAATTGAACTTCTTAAACATTTCTATACTTGCCCGTGTTGACCAGAGCTGAGCTGTTGTACAGTGTTCCCAGGTGAGGTCCAGAAAGGGAAAGGAAGGTGTGAAGTCTGCTCAAGTAACATTTAAACCTTGGCCTGGTCAACACTGAGCGGACTATGAGGTTTCCCAACGAATGACCTACAAAGCTGCAAATGAAGAATATTGAGGCTCTAAAGTCACTTCTGTTCTGTTATAAACTGTCATACTACAATTTAGTAGAGTCAAACATCGTACCTTATCTTTGACACTGTGAGGTTGTATATCTGAATGTACTGGACTATTTCATCAAGCAGTCGGTCTGTCATTGACTCAAAGTCAGCAAAGGTGTCATTCTGTAGATGATGAGCATTAAATGGACAATACAGAGATACAGTAAGTTTTACTGTTATGCATTAGCTGATCAAAAACAGCTTCTAATGTAACACTTTGGTTTAATTCAAAGAGGGCTAAATGAGTGACTGCATAAACAGCAACATCTACTGACCTGGTTCCTCTCAGACATTAGGAAATCTATACGAGCACCAGGCAGGCCAAGCTCCAGGTAAGTCTTCACTAGTCGCAGGTCTGCACTGTTACCTGCAACAATACGTGAAACATTAACAACATAAATTTTATTCCTAACAAAATACCCTCTGAATAAAGTGATTTCCTCTGAAATATAAAGTTACCATCAAGGCCATGAACACAGACTATAAGATGGATGCCTTCTTCACAGCTCTCATCTTCCTCCAAGCTGAAGTAGGGCACAGAGGATGCCAGCTCAGGCACCTCGCTGTACAGGAAACCAGGGAGCTTTAGCTGCTTCATATCTTCCTTGGCTTTGTCAAACCTGAGCAATCGTGATAAAATAGGTTGATGAATATTAATATATCATGTGTGAAACCACACAAGAAGCTGCACAGAGGAAGATATGAGTGGGGAGGGAGAAAAATGTTGCTTCATGACTCACGCTTTCATCTGTGATGTGGCTGCACATTCATACCACCGCAGGCTAGAGGAAAGGGAGGTGGAGCGACATGGACGTCTTTCCAAGCTATGCCCCACACTGCTAGAGGCTAGGTTGGAGCAGATGGGAGCCTTTGATAAATCCTTCGTTTCCTGGATGTAACCAATACCAAGCCTTTCATACAAAAGACTTGTCTCTTTTGCAGTTGTGTCCTCAGCACCAGTTTGCTCCTCATCAGCAACACCATTCACAAAGGCATAGCCATCACCTTCCTCATAGTAACCATTCTCGATCATCTCGTGCTCTGTGTCATCTTCTTCTTCCTCAGCCTGTGGTCCTGCCTGGATTCCCAGTGTGATAGCAGATGTCTCTACAGGACTGATCTCAGACACATCTGTGCTAGAGCATGAGCCAAAATAGTTCTCCACCATGCCACGTTTGACCAGGTCCGTGCTACTAGTGGCAGAGTTACTGGAGGGGCAAGCAGTATGGGGTTCACTACGGGGTTCTTTAACGGTACCAGAGCCGGCTGCTCCCTCTAACTGGAGATCTGTTACACCTATTAGTTTGGAGTCTGATTCTAAGTCAAACGTAGGCATTATCAATTGTGAATCACCTGCATCAGTGAGGGGGGCCACGCTGACAGGAGGCCTGATGGTGACATCCCCAGAAAAGACTACGCTCTGCTCCTGCACCAACACACTAGACTTTCTGAATCGAACATCAGCTCCACTGGAGGCCCTAGAGGAACCTTCATCACATTCGTCATCCGAAGGCAACGAATTTATTGATGTTAAAGAGGATTGGACTCCACTGACACCACTGGTATTTTCTGGATTAAGGGATTCTCCGAACCCACTTGGTTTTTGCACAGTGCTTTGCTGAACAGGCCGTGGCGCAGGGCTCGGAAGGGGTCGGTCAAGCTGTGAGGCACCCGATTCAGCAACACCTTGCCCTGAACAAGACTGTGGTCCTGGAACAAACTGAGTGGCAAAGGAGCTAGGTTCACTCTCAATGCCAGAGTCTGAGAGCCGTGACGAGGCAATGGGGGCTCCATCTGACAACCTAACACACTCGCTCTTCACGTGTACCGAGACCAGACAGGGCTGGCTATGCTGTGTTGCGTCTTTATCCGTCCTTTCAAACACAGAGTCAACCGTGTACTGCGTGTGACATAGGTCCGTTTGCCTTATCTCAGGAATATTACTAGATACAGTTCCATCACTCCTACATGGTAGAACAACCGTTACTTTTTCTCCTTGGTAAGGGTTCTTACTGCTTGGTTTCACCTCAATTTGCTTCACCCCAGTAGTCCACTGTGGCAGCTTTTGACCACCATGGTCATTCTGATCATCTTTGTGAAGTGGTCGGTTGGAGGTAGCAATAGCCCCAGTACCTGCCTGAGGATTCTTCTGCACATCTAAGTCCTTAGGATTTTTGAAATCACTTTTTGGCCAAGCAGTATTAGTTGTGTTATCATCAGCACTGTTTCCAAAGTGTGCTGATGTTGCACCAGAGTCAAAAGTAGCATTGGAATTAGTCCTTAAATTACTATGTGCGTGTCCCTGCAAGGCATCTCGTTCTTCTTGGTTTAGGGAAGCCCCCCGTTCCTTTAACTGGTCCTTATAAGGAGGCTTGAGGTTTTTATAGCCCACCAAAACGACAGAGTCCTTTGAACCCTGCCTGATTAGCTTCTTGGAGTTTTCAGTCTTAGAATTCTTCTTCAGTTTGACTGACTTGCCTTTGGATTTAGGTGGTGCATCATAGTTATCTGGCCAAGCATTATCCATAGCGGTACACTGTGAGTCGGGTAGGGCGCTAGCTGTTGCACTGCAGTCCTTGGAACTGGGCTTGTCTGATTTACTGGACACTGTGCTCGTCCTTGTGTTGTGCATGCCCAGCCATGGTCCATCACGATCTTCAGAATGAAATTAGAGTAATAAAAAAAAAAAAAATTAGTCTGGGATCTAACTGAATGTACACCTAGTAGAGCAGCAATAATAAACAGTGTTACTGACCTTCAGTGATGGAATCCAAGTACCTGTCCTCAAAGATGATTGGCAAAGAGTTAACATCACCATCCAAGTCTGCGCATTCCACTGGAAGTGGAGGCAAACACAGGAAGTAGCTGGAACTTTTGATAGCATTAGTCATCTGCTGGTGACTGTGAGCACTGATGGGAGGTGGAGCGGCAAGAGTCAGAAAAGAGGACAGAAAAAAAAAAAATCAAACGTTTAATATTTGGGAGGCAGTATTTCAGACAAGCCAGTGGCACAGATATGACAGATAAGCATCTATATTATATTTCAAAATCAAGACAAACATGCCATTGCTACTTACTGCAGTTCCTGGTATGCTAGTGCAGATTGCCTGGGATGTTCGAGACAAAAGAAGGCCTCAGCAAATCTTCTTACCTGTAATACACAAGATTAGTCAGTGTAGCCTTGAAAAAGTTTTAAAAGGATTATTTTCAAAGATAACTAATCAAAGTCTGTCTGTATACATCTATGAAGTTGGTGCTTACTCTTAGTGAATGGTGCCCAGCAGAAAGTAGGGCAGCAACATGCTCCTGCAGAGACACCACCTCTAGGAACTGTCCCCAGAGAGCCATGAGCAGAGAACAGAGCTGAGCCAAATTCATATTTACCAGTTCTGCAAGCTCATCAGGCGACTCTGCTTTTTGCTAAAAGTATAAAGTTGGAAGTGAAACACCAGCTGGCCAAAGTGAGAATACAATACTTTCAAAACATCAACAGTGGTAGTTCCTATAAATGTAGACTGCTTTAGGTATTTCACCTACGCAGCTTTAAATTGTTTGATACATCAAAACTGCAAAGGATTCCCACCAAGGAACCAGAGTTGTGTGTCATTCTTTCTGCTCCCTTAGGAGATCTTACCTTGATTTGTTCACATAAGTCAGCAAGACGAGCCTCCAAATCGAGTTGTTCTGAGGACACACAGAGTTTTACTAAGATTGAGACTTTTATAAGCTACTGAATCAATATATTGAAGATTTCAAGAAGAACTGAATAAGAAAGAAGCGTGAGACAGCAACAGTGTCAGAAAGTACTTGTTATATGACATGATCAGAGGCAGCCTACAAATTCTACAGTGCGCGTGTGGTTCAGATTGTTGACTAAGGCATAATTATTAGATGAGAAGAAAGCCTGATTATCTATACATGACAGTGAGAAGATGACATGACAGCAGTTTAAGTGTATTGTCTCTGGTAAGTGGGACGTAGCGAGGGCATGTTTTTCTACGAGAAGGAAACTGGAGTGAAGAGGAAAAAATAGAAAAGCAGGTGGATTTTAGTTACTATAAGGGTCGGGACATACCTATGTAGACGTGTCTTTGACTTCGTGGATAGGGTCTTCTGAGAACTCGCTCATATAGGACTTGCATGCTCGGCTTGGCTAGTGGAATTGCACATATAGGCATATTTAACCTTATTTGGTTCTTTGGGATGGGTTAATATCTGCCCACTTGTGTGGACGAGGTTTGTCAAGTTAGTTACAACAATGAGTTATGTTTGAGAGCCGTTTGGCTTCAGTCAACCAGTATGTATGTTGTTTTAATATGGTGAACTCAGATATGTTCATCTCAGTTAGATCCCTAAATTTAGTTGCTGGTTGTTAATTCTAATTAAAGGGTAAAATGTGTTGATGGTAGGGTTTAGGTGAAATGACATGAAAGCAACAACAAACAAAACAAACTTGCAAAATGGAACAAATGCTGACACTGAAAAGAAAAACAGACAAAGCAACAAAAACACATCCAAAACAAAAACAATATGTATGGCTGCAGTGCAGATCCTTGATATGCTTAACTAAGATTTGACAATTTATTGGTTTAGAACTCACTGTAACCCAGCAGTCTGAAGTGTGTTGATGTGATTTTGCAGTGCAGTGTACCTAGTTCCATACGATGGGAAGAAGGCAGGTCCTTGGTAATGGAGGTGAAATATCCAAACAAGCCCTGATAGGCTAGGAGCAGACTGGAACAAAGGTTATGGTGCAGACTGAAGGCATGCTGCAGACAAGGATCAGACACCAGGAATGTCCTGCCCTGAGGGATCACAAGAGACACACAAGATTTACACTGAAAAACATTTGCAATGCTGTAGTCACTCAGTCGCCATCTGGTATAGCTAGGACAAACTCTTGAATCGTTTTAAATAATCAGATGATAAGATCCATAAAGGTTTTTATTTTAAAGTGTCTGCCAGCCTGCAATCTGTGGTTAAGAAGAGGATTTAGAAGAAAACTAATTTTACAGTATAGCGATATCAAATCAGTTTAAAAAGAACACACAATAAAGGATTATGGAGAACTCAGATCTGTACATAAGAGCTAACTCAGATTTCTTTCTTTCTTTGTATTGTATTACAATGACCAATACGATCACTCAAATTTTATACGATGGATGTACATGACAACCCAGATGCCTCTTGAAGAGAGGTTGATGGGTTGTTCCACCTCATGCACGGCTGAAGGACATGCCTCTCTTCTGTAATAACCCTAGCACTCTACGAGGCGTCTCTCGACAACCACTTCATATTGCAAGCGGAGGTCAATTATTCCTGTACAAATGTGACAATGTTCTGACAGATTCCTTTATCTCTTGCTCTACATGTAAATATACACATCTCTCCCATTTTTCAAAGGCAATGAATAAAACACCTAAGGCGTTGTAATATAAACTCAACTGAATGAATATGTAATTATTAAAAACTGCAATTCTGGAAGGAAGGCGTTTTCACACATTTTTTATCTTTATTTCTCCCTCAAAGACAAAACAAATCTCCACACCCTCAATCATTCTTTTAAATAAACAGCTGTTAAGGAGAAGGAGGGGTTTGTATCACTCTGCACAGGCTGCCAGTCCATCACAGAGCCTTGTTTCATACATTAGAACTGTTAGGCTTGCAACAGTAATATACATTTAATAAGATACTTAATTATGCCCAACAGAGTGACATCCTTAAAATTTCTGACTAGTATCAGGGGTATAATTGTACAACACATACAATGTTGTTTCTTTAAAGGGGTTTCACTTACATCTGGTGATACTTGCTTGACGTAACTGCTACCAAACACCACATTCTCTAGAGGTGGGATGACTGAATCTTTGCTCTGTGCTGGAGCGTTGCGATTAAGCCATGTGGTTTTCACTGGTCGAGGAAAACTAGGCAAACACATTAAAAACAAGTTAATCATCACAAAGCTTTAATGGTGCACCAATAAATAGCTGACTTAGACAGCTCGTAATTTTAACAGCAATGCAAAAGTAAAATTGAATACATTAGCTGTTTGGTTTAGCTTTAACGTGTTGCATGCAGTAGGCACAAATGTGCTACTGGAATTAAAACAAGTAAATAATGTGACTAGACTCATGAGAAAGCTTCTAGACCTGGTGTCCACAACATTTCTTGGGTTATGCATTAGTCTCACCTGATAAGTGGTTGATGTAGTGCCACTAGGGAGGCATGGAGGACTACAGAGATGACAGACAGGTGGAAATAGTCAAACATGACATTAATGTGTTGGTGGATGCCTCGCTGAAGGCTAAAGTGCAATCGAAGTGTGCGGCCACTGATATTCTGAAGAGAGCTTGGGTCATCTGGTCTGTGGAAATTAAAGCAAGAAAGCTTGTGAGGGCCTCATATGCATAAAAGATGAGGCAAATAAATTCACAAATGCCGACAAAAGAACATGCATTTAAAAAATCACAACACCTACGTGTAATCACCATCTGTGAAATATAAATCCAGGAAGAGCTGGAAATCCATGTCACTTAGCGACTCGTCTACCTAAGGATATTGAAAACAGAACAGCTTCTTTAAAGTGTTGGCGTAAAAGGCAGATATTTTAATACACCAATCAAAGTTTTATTATTTGATAACTTCAACAGGCCTGACATATGCTGAAGCCCTTTTGTAGCCTTTGCTCTGACACACCGCCTGGCAAAGACCACTTGCAGAGGTAAACAACACCTCAAAACATTGGGATCTCTATATAAATAACACTGGGTTATTTGGAGCAAGTGCACAGCAGCACAGCACAAACACATAAACAAAGACTCAAATAAAGAAATCACTTTGTTTCCATTTCAGTCATATTTTGCAAATTACTGTTGGTTTTAGCTATTTGCTAAAGACAGCATCTGAACTTCCAAACGCTGTTCAGTTACAAAATAAAAACAGTTGTAGTATCCCCACAACAAGATGCCACACCAACTCCTTTCTCTCTTTCTATACTAACCCCTGTAAGAGACAATAAGAGAGAAACCTGTAACACAGGCTATATTTGTCTGTCAAACAATCTCTTGCGCAGTCAACTGACTTTTTATGCACAGTGTTGGACTGAAGCGAGTGAAAGTAAAACAATACCTTCTTCTCATCTAGCAGCATCATAACTTTGAAGACTAAAACATCATTGACCACAATCTCCTCGTTCTTGTACAAGATTTGGAAAGTTTTGCTGCTGATGACGTCATCTTGGACTGAAGCAGGAAACGCAAGATCAGAGCCTACACAGAGAAGAAAAGACAGATTAGTGTGGGTTAATGAAAAATATATGCAATGCTATCGCCAACCTATCTGCTGGTTGGCGATCTACCTATTGGTAGATGGTGTTTACAAAACAAATAAATTTAAAAAGTCTAGATTCGTGACCAAAGAAGATATTTATTAATAACCCAAAGCCTGTCAAATCTGTTTTTAAAAGTTTCACAAAGTCAATCAAATGTTCAAAAGGAAAAATATTAATTTGAGGATTGAATGACTCAGTCGCTTAATAATCTTTGTTTATTCACAAAACAAAGACATTTGTGCTTTAAATGAAGGGAGTAGTACACATATCTAAACAGAAGGTGTGGCATATACACAGAGAGAAATCCCGACAACATGAAGTGTCCTTTGAGATTACCTCTATCAGCTGCTGACAAAACAAGAAGTCAAACAAGTCTACAACGGTATAACAATAACCAGTTGCACTAAAAACAACAGTAATGTGAGAGCAGTAACTGAATGCCGTTTGGTGATGAAAGGACTTACTCAAGATGCAACCAGGTTTACTTTATGCAGACAGCATAATAAAGTTACTTTAAAAGAGCGGGGAAATGGAAGTTAAAAGAGCCAAACTTAAAAACTTGGTAAATGGATCCTCAAAGGGTATGTGGTCAAATACAGAAAACAATGTCTATTGTGTGAAAATGTATTTACCTCCTGGGTGAAGCAGACTGGTCTCAACCTTGTGTGGTACCCGGGGTGGCACCTTCAGACTGGCACGAATCTGGTAAAACCTGAAATTGCATATTTGTACAAAAAACAACCGTTGCCAGCTTGTACCTGTAATTAGCAGCTCTTTGAAATGGACCCAAACCAAATGACTCTTCCTGGAAAATGACACTATGCTGTTTATAAATGAATAATGAGCACAGTCTTTTGCAGCCACTCATGTAGTAAACCTGAGCTCTAAAAGCATTGATGGGGTGAAGGCATCAGCCAGGAAATGTATCTCAGCTCATTGAAGTATCATTGCACTGTTAAGGAGCTGAAGTCTTAGGGTTAAAACAGGTTAAACAATGCAAAACATGTTCCTACTCAATCTTGCATTAACCATGGCCGTTTCTGTTGGGTGGACAACCGAAGAGAAAACACATGTTCTCAAGTAACTGGCATGTTACCTTTAAAATCTACTGTCATATAGCGAAAAAACGTGGCACAGGGGCTGAGAAAACATCTGCATACACAGATATATAAAGTGGTATAGCAAACTATTGAGCCTGTTCTATGCTGTCTGAACAAGGACCTTTTTTGAACCCCCTGCAGGTGTAAACACAGCTGCCAACTGTTCCATATTGGCTGGGACACATACCACAGAACACATCCCAGTCCCAGTGTAGCACTACAAGCCAAAGCCTGTTCAAGTTATGTTAAAGGAATTCATCACAGTGGACCTACAGCATATCTGTTTATTAACTTTTACAAATCATTAATAAAATGCCAAGTGACGGAAATACATGCCAAAAAGCTGCAGTGCTCCAGGTTTGTAAAGATAATAAGACATTCCTCACCCTCTTTGGAACAGGTCCACATTGTAGAACTTGTGGAGCTCCACAGAGAACTCCACCGTGGCCTGGACTTCAGTCATCTTGGTCTCTACAGGCAGAGCTGTCTTACATCACCGGGGGTGCACCTGTAGGCCTACGGGAACAATTAAAAAGCAATTACAGCTTAAGGACTGGGCTGGGAAACAGGTTTTGTAAAACTAGGTGTCAGTATTCACTGCAAAACTTGGTCACATGCTGTAATCGTACTAAAAACATACATCAAATACCACACTACAACATCCTGGTATTACTGCTTTCTAAAACGATCCCCCAGGTCACACAAAGCAGAGTCATGGCTCTAAGATAACAATCATTTAAAGACAATGACATCAATCATGTAATTACAGGATCAAATTTCACGATACAGGTATACAAGCCTGGGGTGAGGTCAACTCTTTAAGGCAGCTAGGAGCATAAGGTTTACAAGATGTCAAGTGCAAACATAGCGCCTGTCCAAATGCAACACGTTCTGTGGACGCAACCTGTTAACAACTCAGATCAACACTTTGAGATTAGTGTTGCAATGACAGTGTAGACGACATACTATGATTAACTGTACAAAAATGTACTTGAAATGCAATATCACCAACTGGTAACGTTCACGCTGTGTCTTAACTAAACATGTATTCACACCCACATACTGAGGAGTCCATGTGTCCGTTTTAGCTGCAGTATGGAAAAAATAAAACTGGCAAAAACAATCACACAGACGCTCCCTAAATAAGTTATGCAGGAAATGAATAAATCATGAATGGGACACAACATGTCATTGTGTTCATGCCAGCGAAAACCAATATGAGAAACAAAGGGCCATGAATTTGACCTGGTTGACATGGACGCAGAGCAAACACCAGATTGTGTTATTATGCTACCTACACACAGGGGCGTTCAGGGACATTAACGGTCAAATAATGTGCTTTTCCTATTATAATATTTTGACATAACTTATTACTAATCTCTAGAAACGCACTTTACCGAGCTAAATGGTTACTGTAATGCAAAGCCTTAAACTTGCGTTTAAAACTGCACATTTGAATTTTATGAAACATTTGTCTGTGCGTAACATACACAAGTGGTCATTTGCAAAATCCACATTTGCCTAAACAAACTCGGGCAACTCCCAAGAGGAAACGTAACAGTAACTTAGGACAATTGAAGCCGCAGAGACGCCTCAGAGAAACTACGGGTGAAGAGTCCAACAAGAGGCCTGCGCTGACTCTCAGAAAGGGGAACCTTTGCGGGACACCGCGACGCAGCAGCTGCCTGAAGGTTTAGCGCGTCCGCACTGTCTGGACGCTGCTAACGTCTCCAGAGTGAGCGAGGCGACCGAGGTCCTCGCGTTACTTTTGTCCCACCAAGTGTAACGTTGTGCCTGAGGTTACAGGTGGAGGTGCCACAAACATCAACCAAAGGCCCGAACGGTCAGAAACGACACGACAGAAACCCCCTAAATCGCAACACACCCGAACAGATCAGCACGAAAGTCTCACTTGATACCCAGTAAGCTAACACTAACGGTTAGCGTAACGTTAGCCTCCCCCCGAACAGTTATCGCCGGGTCTAACATTAGCTGCGCGGACGAGCTAACGCTACTTACCATTGCGCTCAAGCTAGCATCGGCTAACGTCAGCTTTCCGTCGTCCTTTCGCTGTGTGCTGCTGACAGACAACCGTGCTCCGCAGACTGTGTCGCTTCCCAGGCTGGCTGACGTTACGGGAGAGACGCCATTAAACTACACCACAAGACAGACTGGACGCGTCCCCCGGAACCCTGCTGTTTACTAGCCATCCGGTTAACTGCGCTCAATCTGACGCGCTGACAGCAGGCGCTGCTCCTGCCGCACCGTGGCGAACGTTGAACTGCGCGGCGCTGCGCACAACAGCGGCGCAGCTGACGCCACATGCAAAAAAAAGGAACATGTCAACGGAACATCGACGAGTCTGTTGTTATTATTCTCATTGTTACACCATAAGGGTGAATCCTCGTTTTGTCTGTTGCGTGTCCTTGTCTTCGCGCAGCAAGTTCTGCCTTATACTCTAAGTGCAGTTTACTTACTACTGCTGACCAGACAGGGAAACACCTGGAACAAGAGACATTTCAAAATGCATGGTAGCAACATTTATGTGCAACCTGCAGTTGCGAGTTTCAGTTCGAACTGAACAACGGAATTGACTGAATTCTGCAGCCATAGATATCATACAGCCTGTAGATCTCAAGGGGCCTGATATAATAAATGCTTCATGGCGTGATATTATGTTTTTCACAGCAAGCTGCAGTGCCAATAGTCTGCCAGAAATACAAGCTGTGTAGGAATGCAAAGCTGACACGGTGGAGAGTGTTGACTCACTCCCCCCAAAATAAATGACAACAGCCAAGCCTATAAGAGACCCCTCAGTGTGACCGCGTTTTCACTCCTGCTGAGGGAGCAGCTATTTGAGGCCTTATTCTCTCCTGGAAGTCACTTTGAGGAAAGGTTTTCACATCAAGCAATGGGTGGAGTCAGAAGGTAAATGTTTGACTTAATACTGACCTTGTGTGGCTCGTGCTGTGTAATTCACGCCAGTACTGTCTGACAGTTTTAAATCTATAATGATCACCATAATGCATGACTGATTGATCTTGATTGCATTCCAGAAATATCCTTCTGTACTTGTTGTGCTGCTGCTACGTGATCCCTCAATATGTTTGCACGGGACTTCATTCTGAGAGTAAGTTTACGCAATGGAATACAACTGAGAATTTCCCAAATTCTTCACTGTTGCAGTAAGAAACGTACCGTATTGGTGCAGCACTTCTGCTTCAGGTGAAACAGGGAAGTCCAAATGTATTTTATGCATATGTGAGTAATCCATGACTTGGTTAGTTTGTGACATCTTTGTGCTTCACTTGTGTTGTACCATACTGTAGGTGTCTCTCAAATTGATTCACAATAATTCTTTTGTCATGATGACATGACATCACATAACAGGTCTCACTTTATGGATATTGGACAACATCTGCCCTGTGCAGGCACATTGGACTAGGAATCCATGTGTATCCTTATATTGCTTTAGACGTTGCCTACTGTATACACTAGTACCTGCAACACAGTACAGTGCATTAATGAAGGAAGAGCATCACACTATTACAGTACAGCATCAACTTTCACTACTGCATCTACTTAGTAAGTAGAATAGACTTTTCCCAACTTGATAAAAGCCTTCAACATCCAGCCCAGATGTTTAAAAGCAGGGAAATCTAGAGCTGAAATGTTAAAGGAGGAAACCTCAAACTGTGAGACATGGTCTAATATTTATTCAAGGCAGTAGTTCAGCTTTCCAAACACTGAGCTTTAATGTTCCCTCCCACAGCACAGCACACACACACACACACACACACACACCCCTTTTCCCACTGACTACGAACACTTTCTGTTTCCATCTTGCAGCTGTGAGAGTTTCATCACAGCTTGGTATTGAGGAACAGTCTCTGTGCCCTGAGACAAGCATTGGGGAACGTCGCTTCCCAGGTAGATTCACTCAAAGCACTATTTGTATTTTGTGCTCATTCGACATTTAATGTGTAGTAAACAAATATAGTAGTACACATTTAAGAACTTATTAAGATATTTTACCTTAAAGACCTTTAAGGTGAGATCATGTTTTAGCAGTATTCTGCTTCTGAGCCCTCAGGATTTTACATTATGTCCCAGTTCCACATTGCTGAGCTTGCAAGAAGGGGCATCGTGAAGAAGGTCGCTGGATCATCTCCTCAGCAGGTTGCTTATCAAATAGGCCCAGCATTCAACTTCAGAATCAATACCAGGTACGCTACAGGCGGTGAATACTGACACCCAGTGGCTGGGGTGAGGTAGCGCCGTCACCCTGTCCATGGTCCTGAACAACAAATTACAATTGTGTAAACATAAGAAGATAATCCACAAATGTATAGAAACACTGATGTTCAGTACTTCAGCAGAGGATAACATCACAAACCTTTAATGGAAACTGTCATTGATTTAATCTCTGATGTAGACGGACGGTTCCACGCTGTGTGTTTCAGATCAGCTTATCCCCTGGGGCTGCCAGAAGAGTTTGCCTTTGTGGCTGTGTTGCGCATGACCGGCAGCGCCTTCAATACAAACTGGAATATCTGGCAAATGCAGGACGTGAACGGCACCGAGCAGCTCGCCGTCAGACTCAACGGGGAGTCTAAGTCTCTGGAGTTTAACTTCGCAGCGCTGGACGCCGGGAGGCAGGACGTTATCTTCGGCTCCGCGGCTCCTCTTTTCAACGACCAATGGCACCAAGTCCTGCTGGAAGTCAGGACGGGGTCTGTTACGCTTTACGTAGACTGTGCTATGATCGACTCTCAGCCTATACCAGCCCGACGCAAAGTCAGTCTGGATGGCTTCACGCTGATAGGAAAACTCAAGAACAACCCAGTGATGGCAATACCGGTATGAAAGGCTGATGTTGTAAGAAGTATTTGAACAAACCTATATAAACCTTTATAAAGATGGATACCATAGTTTCTCCCAACTCAACACACGCTGATGAAATGAATACAATTAGGAATAGTTGCCATGCGCCTGTCATAACTTCCGCTATTGTGTCTCCATGCTGATTATTTTGGCTATGACGGTGCACCTTTAGTCTGACGTCACTACATTCAGCTTTCACCGACAAATATGTGGAATGTTTTGCAGGTTCTGTTGAAGTATTTAAGCTGCGCACTGGCCAAACAACCAGACAGCCCCAGTAACGCGCAGTGCAGTTCACGCATGTGCGCACCACACGCGCATAAATCCATTTACCAGCTTTGACACACATAATAACTCCTCATCGGGTTGTGTAAACGTTTATAGCCCGCTGTAACCAATTAATCGTGCAAACATTACAGGCTTAATTGTTTCTGGAAACAGCCCAGTGCTCTTGGGACACAATGGCAACGCAAGGCAGTGGAGCTGTACGACTCATTTTGCTCCGGAACGAGGGTGACACGCTCTCCGCTCGTTATCACGACATTGCGCTAATTTGTGATTTGCCCTTGTGTATTTATCAAGTTCGAACTCCAGTCGATGCTGATTCACTGCGATGTGGGCCGAGCCCGCACGGAAGCCTGTCATCAGCTCCCAGCCAGGACATCGGTGAGTAGAAACAGACGACGTAGAATATGAGTCAAGACACCAGTTAAAGAAAGACACAAGTGAGACGCGGATATTTTACTCTGTTGTTGATAAAGTGCGGGATATAATCAAGAAGGGTTCAATTTGTGTGAGTAAAGACCATAGTTTGTCTTTTGCTCCTCTCCTTCCCATAGATACTTTTTCTCACAACTTGTTTATTTGATGACTTAGAAACTACAACCTGTGACATCTAACCATACGGGTTAGTTCATAACAGAGCTCGAATAACCCGCTGATTGTGCCCATTGGACGTGTCTGTGCTGTGGCCCCTCCCCCTGGTGTCCAATCCCTTCCTGTAGCCAAACATCCTATGAATATACATGAGCCCCCGATGGCCACAGGACCTCAAGCGAGCTAGATAGCTGAGGGGATTGGTTTGGCTTGTTTTGTCGGGGGCTCCTTCAGCCTAACAATCCCCAGAGAAAGGACCACAGCTTCCACCGTCCACGGGGAGATGATGGCTCCCAGCGTTAGAGGGGCGCTTGTGGTGCTGCTCCTGCAGCTTGTCCTCGTTTGCTCTGCTCAAGTAAGACTTACTGTGTTTCTTTGTGCGTCTTTTTGTCTTTGTAGGCTGATGTGGCAGACGTGCAGGTGAGTGTTCTCTTGGTGCTTATTCCAAATAACAAAATCCACGCAGAGATACAGACAGAAACTGGCCTTGTTTTAGTTTTTATCTGCAGAGCTGTCCTGGAAAGAAGACAGATGCAACTATTGTCTGAAGTTTCCTTTCCTGAGACCTTTTCTTTATCATAGTGTTGTCTATGTCTACCTTGCTGCTGTTTGCAGGAATAATATCTTGATGTGTCCCAGAGACAGTCAAGCAAGTTAACACGATGCACCTGTTCCGTTTTTTCATACTGTCTGTGTAGCAGCATGTCAATGGTAAGAAATGTGAATACAAAAAAAGTAAATTAATATATTGCTTCTATGTTTGTATTATTACTTATGCACAGAGGAGTGAGGGGACTCCTGGCCCCCCTGGACCTGCAGGTGTCCCAGGAATTGATGGCATAGATGTGAGTTTTCCTTTTTCTCAAATCATAAGATATCGCTGCCTAAACGTCCACTATCTGATGTCCCTAAATCGTGGCTTCTTTCTCTGTTTCAGGGGGAAAGAGGGGTAGAAGGCGAAGATGGCCCTCCTGTAAATATAATATTTCATGTTTTTAACCCTTTAAAAGTTGAAAAATATTGCTGCTCAGTGTTGTCATTGTGTAGCATCACTGATTACATGTATCCCTATGGACAATCTTTGTTTTTAGGGGCCTGATGGAGATGCAGGGAAACCTGGCTCCTCAGGATTACCAGGAATTCCAGGGAATGATGTAAGTGGTCTTTATATTATTACATCAAAGTGCTACATTTACTGCACTGACGCACAAAATGAAACCCAGGTGTAACCGACTGTCCTACCATGTAAGATGCGTTTGCACTTGTTCCTCTAACACGACCAAACCTTTTTAGATGTGATGGTGACATTTTGGAAAACCTTTGCAAAACGTTTTGGGAAGATACCTGCATGAAACAGGACTAAGACGTCCTAGTTCTCTGTGCAGTTGAGTGAAGGAAGTCTGGGGCCTTTCAGGGTTTAAAGTCGTGTTAAGAAAACATCCTGACGTATTACTGGCACTGGTGATAGACTAAGTAGGAACTCAGTTATATGTTTGGCTCGATAGGATTTAAATTTCCTTCAACACTCGTTTGCTGTGTGATCTTCTAAACTACTGTAAAACATACATTTTCTTATACATTTCGATGTACTCATCATCATACACTAAACAATAGCTAATTTGTTGTCCGGTCTCTTGGCATCTCCTGTTGAGAATCCTGAAACAGCGTGGGAAGACTTCTTTGTTTTTTTTTTAATGAGCCAGAGGAATGTTGCTCTGTGCTTGGTTTGAAGTCTGAGAGTTTCGACCTCTGCCCTGGTGTTGACTTTTTCTGTGTGTCTGTTAAAATGAACACACTCGTGACATGTTCATAAACAGAACTGCAATTTTAATGTGAGGAGGTTAATGCTACCTATGGATACATGAGACTCCTCCCACTGGAGTGTGATGTAAATCAGATGTTCATCGTTAAAATAATTCTAATGACTATATACAGAGACTGAAGTGCTCCAAGTGTGTTTTGATCTGCTAGACAAACCTGATGTCTCTTCTCTGCAGGGTTTGACCGGCCCTATAGGAGATCCTGGGCCTGATGGTCCCCCCGGACAGAAAGTGAGTGACTAATGAGCCTTTGCTTTGCTGCTTCAGAGACTGTGAGGGAAATGGTGCCAAGTTGCTGTCCAGCCTTTTGGCATGGCGGCGAGCGCCGCAGCCCATAAACCAATTCCTCATGACAAATGAGTCTTAATCCTGCAAGTCTTCTGTGTAATCTCCGTGGGCAATGAAGCCCCAACATCATTCCTCATTAGGCCAAACATTGCTGGGTCAAGTGTGCTCAGCTCAGTCATGTGATGAGCTAGAGGAATGTTAACTTGGGCCGTCTGCAGATGGCTCAGTTTGAACCTGCACAGTATAACATAGATTTATGTATCATATTTATTTACCTTCATCCTTTAGGGGGAACCTGGACAGTCTGGACCTCGGGGAGCAGCCGTGAGTTGAATTTGATCTCTTAATCCAGTAGCTGACATATCATAGCACCCATGAGCATGTGGATAGTTCCAGCATCTACACTACCAAACAACATTGTGTATTTCACACTGAACCAAACTGTATGTCTCTTTGTAGGGTGTTGGACCAGATGGCACCTCTGTAAGTTATTGGTTTACACCACACAATAAAACACATTCTACATGTGTTTAGCTTAAATACCTAAAATATGACTTTGAACAGGGACCACCTGGGCCTGGAGGACTTCCGGGTGAAGTGGGAAAAGCTGGACCACTAGTGAGTAGAAGCAAAGCCATACAATACAGCAACAATAGTGAATGATTATGTGCACATAAAATAATTGAGCTAATTGTCCTTCACGTCACTGGCGATGTAAAGCAATGTGTTGGTCACTGCAGGCACACAGGAGGAAGTTTTTATATGAAAATCTGCAAAACAAGTTTGCAAGTTGTGGTCGAGATGCAGTTTCACAGAGAAAAGCACATTACATTCGTTTACTCTCTCAGATTATTTCATATTTGGCACTTTTCTGTCTCTGTCCACAGGGGCCCATGGGTGTGAGAGGGCCACAGGGGCCTCGTGGGCCAACAGGGCCCAGAGTAAGTGATTTCATTTGCCATAGCACAAGACACAAGACCAATGAACACAGCTGATTATGTTGTGGTAGTGATCAGCTCATATTTTCTGTCCCTTCCAGGGTGCAACTGGAATGCTAGGCAGCGCCGACCTGGTAAACTATTGTTTAAACATTTTAAATGACTCTTACATGTGACAGATACAGGATGTTCTGACTTTTGTGTTGTCGCTTAGTGTCCAAACTCTTGCCCACCTGGGACGCCTGGACACCCTGGCCTTCCTGGCATGAAGGTGAGTAGAAGAGATTTTTTTGTGTCATACTAAAACGAGTAAATTTTGTGGATCAGTGCCTTTAATCGATGTTCCTCTTATCGCCTTTATATTTTCAGGGCCACAAGGGTGTGAAAGGTGAAGCAGGAGAGCCTGGTAAACAGGGGCACAAGGTAAAATATTCATGTTTGTTTGTAAACGCCAAATCAACAAAGTGAATTTATGCTTGCCTATAACTGCCTAAATAGTTACCTCAGTGATCACACATGACATATTCATCTACGCCAGAAAAGCATTAAGCACGACTTAAATATGAAGAAGGGATTCCTGGCACCTCTGAAACAAGTTTTATTTGTGCTGCTCTATTTCAAGAGGATGTGATACATGCATGTGTGTAATGCCTCCGACTCGTTGTAACGCATGGAGGATGATTTATTTGAAATGATCCTCAAGCACAACTACCGTCTCCCTGTAATGTGTCCATGCACTATATAAATGGAAATGAGCCTGGGCCCATCTCCTTTTATCAGCCTGTGCCAGGATATGATTTACTGACAGCCTGTGCTCTGTCGCAGGGAATCATTTCCTCCTACACCGAAAGGTTTCACTCATGAATTCACAAATATAAAGATGTTTACAGTTAACATTAGAATAAGCAGAGATTGTTCTGGGGTTGAACTCGTAAAGTTTTTAAAGTACTTATACTTTATAGTATCCTTGGGTGTAAACATAGACAGCTTGACCTAATAATAAATAATATTTATAAATTGGTTTATAATGTAAACAAGGAGTAATATAATGTAAGTCATTGTGTAATATTTAGATTTATTACAACGTGCGGTGGGTATTGTTTTTATATATCACCACAGCCTGTTCTAATACACATAATTAATATGCAGAAAGTGCCTCACCCAACAGAAAATATGCACAGTCTCGAACCACCATCTATTTTTGGTCTACCACAGAGTCAGCATATAAATAATTTGTAATTTGCAGACCAGGAGAGCGGTAATTGCGATTCATTAAATAGTGGGTATTAAACACATTCCAGAATTAACACCCAGTTGATAGAAACAGCACCCATTTTAATATTTTCTGCAAAACAAATAGTGCCAGTGGGATGCCAGTGGCGTCATGTGTTAGTGCACGGTTTCACTGATTTAGATGAATCTTCTGTTCATTGCTTCATGTTGTTGACGTCTCTTTGCTGCTGTTCTCTCATTTTCCTCTGCTCAGGGGGAAGAGGGAGAGCAGGGCAGCGTAGGAGAAGTCGGAGCTCAAGGACCAATGGTTGGATACTGTATTTATTAAATGAAATTCGCCTCTTTTATGTTGCACCGTGTTGTTCACTGTGTCAGGGTCTGTTATGTTTCTGCTTACTGAGGCACCTGTTGGGTCTGTTTGTTATGTCAGGGTCCTCAGGGAATTCGCGGAGCCATGGGATTGATTGGCCCCAAGGGAGAGTCGGTCAGTGTTTGTGTTTTCTTAACACAGTAAATGCTGTGTGCTGTAAATTCCACCCACTGTCATCTTTAACCCTAAAATCATTAAACATTTACTGGCTTTATTGTCTTACAGGGAGCTCGAGGCTCTGATGGTGATCCAGGTCCCCAGGGTGTTGCTGGGGCAACTGTGAGTGGTCCCACAATATAAACACATCTGTTTACAGTACTAGTGAGTTGTGTGAGTGATTTATGAGTAACGTAATTTAATCCATTATTTCAGGGGGATCAAGGCCAGAGAGGTGTGATGGGCGAACCTGGACCTAAAGGTGACGAGGTCAGTAGTCATACCATTTACAACATCAAGGTTTATTTGCACAGTTTTTATGAACAGACTGTTTTGTGCGTTTCTTGTTCAGGGTATTCAAGGGCCAAGAGGAATCTCAGGCCTTCCAGGTCCTAAGGGAGAGACTGTGAGTGTCATGGCATATAAACACCGTTACCACAGAAATCATCTGCAAACAGCTCATTTTAGTTTATCTTAATTGCCAGGGTTTACCAGGAGTGGACGGTCGTGAGGGGATTCCTGGGATGCCAGGAGCAAAGGTAGAGCATTGATTGTAATGGATTCTACAGTTTATTTTTTTTTTTTATTATTCTGTTGGGAGATGCTTTAGTTTAATTACGCTGCTTGTATTCCTGCAGGGAACCACTGGGAAGCCAGGAGTTCCTGGGGAGATTGGACTTCAGGGGCTTCCTGTGAGTATGACCTCTGAACCCAAGCTGCCAAAACTGCCAGGACCATGTTCGTGCTGCACTAACAAGCACCAGAGGAATGTTTCTAGTACTTCATAATGGACAGTAAAGTTAAACCTGTGTATCTTCACATTCCAAGGAAATGCTGTTAAATCTCATCACTCACACGATAGAGCGGTTACTTATTACTGTTATCCTCAGGCAGAAATGAAGAGTTTTCCCAGCCCTCTAATCTGTGATTAGTCTAATGAAAGACACTAATGAGAATCACTTGGCAAACACGAACACCCAGACTGTAGCAGCGTTAAAAAAGATTTTGCAGGCGTAAAAGTCATCACCTGATTTAAATGCCAAGAACACTTTTATCTCCTGAAGCTTATTTGGTTCAAAAGCTTAAACAAATATATTTTTATCCACTAAGCTACAGTGTTTTCATGCTTCAGTGAGGTGAATTTTGTTTTATTAATATTTCTGCTGCGTATTGAGAAGCTGTTTTCCTTGTTGTCTCATATGTGTCCTCTGTTTTTAGGGTTTGCCGGGTGTACCTGGACCAAAAGGCCTGAGTGGCTCCAAGGTTACTTCGTTTAACTTTGTCCTTTCATTTATTCTTTCTTTCTTTCAGAATGTGACATTTACTTGTTTTCGTACAGGGAGATGCAGGTCAAACAGGTTTTCCTGGCACAATTGGATCAGCCGGCAAACCTGTGAGTACAGTCGGAGCTGCACCCATGTGCGCTCATCATGTTCTGCTTCATATCTGTTGCGTCATTGTCATATTTCTGTCACAACACAGGGTGAACGTGGGGAACAGGGAGAGCTGGGAGCTGCTGGACCCATTGGTGAGCCTGTGAGTGCTCTTCTTAGCTGGATGTCTATTGTTATATTTCATATTTTACCTTTTACCTTTAAAATTTATTTCTCCTTGTTTTTTCTGCATCTCAACAGGGAGATGTAGGAGAGCAAGGGCCCCTGGGACCAGCTGGCAAGTCGGGTGCCAGAGTAAGTAATAAGTGCAAATAGTTCAATATACTGTAGAACCCACAAAGTTTTAAAAACCTAGAAAAAATAATACACCCAAGCGGCTACAGCCAGCGAGACACAGTAACATAAACACCATCGTCGGTTTTGCATTTCTGAGACTTTGAAAGAATGAAGCGGGAAAGTACAGAAGCCTCAGTGTGGAGCCTTGGCTGTTGTTTCCCTGGAATGTCACAGAGAATAGACCAAGGCTGGATCTCACATAAGCTCTATTTTCACAGTAAGGGGAGATGAACAAGCAGCTGAATGAGCTGAAGGAGCTGAATGAACTCTCTGTTCTGCTGGCATTCCTGAGACAGCCAGTCAGTGATCAAAGACAGAGAGACACACACACAAATGTGCAAAAAGGCATCAGTGGGCTTTTTTTCCCAGCAACAGTCTAGCAGTGTCTTGTTCATTTTATACTCTAGTTATACTATAATTACTGATTCATGAACAACAGCTGATATTTTTACTGATCGGATGCGTGCATGTATTTGTTGCAGGGACCCAAAGGTGACCCTGGCCTTCCCGGCCTACCTGGTCCTCCTGGCTCTCCTGGAGTGAAAGGAGAGCGGGTAAGAAGACTCCAAAATCAAATTTGTCTAGTTTTGACAAATGTGTTCTGTGTTGGCCTTTTGATTGTGTTTGTGCTGTTTATTGAAGGGAGAGCGTGGAGAAGGAGGACCCAAAGGAGAGCAGGTATGAATTGCTGAAGCAGGAATATGAATATTTCTTAGTAGTATTGCTGTAAGAACAAGCGGCTTACTTTGTGCTTTCATAGGGTGCACAAGGCGATGAGGGAAACCCTGGAGACAAAGGAGATTATGTAAGTTGTTACATAACTATTAATTAAAAAGCAACTTCTAACTGCACCCGTCTGAGTCCTCCGTGTTTTACCACTGGTGTCTATCTGCAGGGTGAACCAGGAGAGTCTGGAGCTAAAGGGGAGGTGAGTTTGAGCAGATTGTTCTAACTTAGCATCTAGTGCCGTAAGGATCCGGGGAACATTTCATCTGCTCCGTTGCCTCATTTTCCATCAAGGTTGGCGTCCCTGGAGAGCCTGGCAGAAGAGGTCCTGAAGGAAGTCGCGGCCAGCCTGGCATCGAGGGTCCACCTGGCACACCCGGACCCCGGGGCATGCAGGGGAACAGGGGGCCACCTGGAGTCAGGGGGTCTCAGGGTCCTGCGGTAAGTGCATGAGAAAACACTGACCAGTCTAGAGAACGTGTACAGATGGGACAGAAAGCTCAGCCATCACTCTGTGAAAGTAAAGCCAGAGAACAGAAGTATCAACATTCACACCTGTTATGTGATTGGTTTGTTCATGCTGAGATAAGATAAACTGAAAACTAAAGTGTGTTAAAGTAAATGTTGTGTAAAAGCTACCAACAAATGCAGCACTTTTGTTTTGTTTACAGCATTAACTATCCCTGTGCAGTTATCACTTCACGTTTAACTTAAAAGGAGAAAACAAAAAACGCACCCTCATCTTATTCTTATCTTTCCTAAACTTCTTAGTTGAGTCTTGATATAATGTTATGCACAAAAACACTTTAACAGGCCGTTAATAAATCCCTCTGGGCTGAAGACTCCATGCACACTTTTATCTCTGCTACGCTTATGTCCTTACAAATTTAACTTGTGCAAATGAACTGTAGACCAAATAGTTTGGGAATACATCCTACTGCACAAACATGCTCTGAAATTCTGTTTCACTGAGATTTTTAATTTTGCACCCACCAAAGATTTCATTCAGTCCAATGAGAGGATTAATATCTCTGTGTAGGAAGCAAGTAAAAAGAACAGTTTCTTTGTCAAGTTGTGCAAAGCTTCTATTCAGATTCAGTCCCTGTGGTGTTGGGCGTCTTGGGTTGATCACATATGTTTCACAGGCTCAACAATAGAAGGCTTCAGTTGTAGAGAAAGACAATTAGTAAACTGGCAGTTTTCACTCCACAATACTGTGCAGTCTTGTTATAAATGTTTTAGACAATGCGATATGAATCTAATGAGTCGTCTCTGTCTTTGCAGGGTAAAGAGCCAAGTGATCAGCACATCAAACAAGTCTGCATGCGAGTTATGCAAGGTAACAAGTCACAGATTTGACCCCACGTTCTCAGTCATTTCCTGACTTTAATCTTTCCCACAATGCCTCATTACGGAGCCCCAGACACCGTCTCATTGATCGGGCCGGTTTTTGAGTGCTCTGAAGTTAGAAAAGCAAAGGCCTCATAATCAAAACATGAAATAAGCTTCAGTCTTTGTTTATTTGATGGATGAAAGATTCCCTTTTCTCAGCTTTGGAGATGTTTCACTGAAGTCACAACCTCTGTTCTCTTCATTCTTTTGCTCTTACGTCTTCACAACTCGTCTCCTATACTCATGACTTTTTTATACCCAATGTGCTGAAAAATTAATTTCACCTCCAGCAGACCTGCACTCATCTTCTCCTAGCAAAGAGTCTGCCTGGAAAGGAAATATTAAAAAAAAGGGTGCAGTGAAGCAGGCGCTGCATGAATTTTCATCAGAAAACTGGCATCTTAAGGGTAAAATGCCATGCAACAGTGAGCCGCAAGAGATTAATATTGGAGCTTTTCTACCATGAACATAAATTTTATGTAACGGATTGCTTAAAACAAAGAATATTATCTCCTTTCTGGTCAATTTACTGTGAATCTTTGGAAAAAGATTAAAAACAGGAGCAGCTCGAGGGATATTGTGACCACAGATTCACCTCGCGCTGAACTGATGCAGACCTGTTGGATCTCATCTGTGAGAACTGCTCTGGGCTTAAAATAAACCTTCTCATGCAACATCATGATTTATTACACAACGCTGAGTCTTAGAAACCGCTCCATGACTGCAGTTGTTTTGAAACATTCAGCGTCTTCAGGCTGATCATTTTTCTCTCTGTTCTTGTCAAACAGAGCAGCTAGCCCAGTTAGCTGCTAGTTTAAGGAGGCCCGAGTCTGGCATAGCTGGTTTACCTGGAAAACCTGGACTTCCAGGACCTCCTGGTGCTCCAGGAGACAACGGCTTTCCTGGACAAGCTGGAGCAAGAGGTCTTCCAGGACTCAAAGGACCACCAGGGCCGATTGGCCAAAAGGGACCCAAAGGTAATATTACATAATATTTCAGTTTAGGTAAATTTGAGAGAATGACATGTTTTCATGCTTTGCACACACCTTTATTGTCTAATCATCAGGTGAATTGGGAGACAGAGGCTCCAGAGGACCCACTGTGCGAGGGCCTAAAGGTCAACCAGGTCCCCCTGGACTTCCTGGTGAGTCAGACTTACCTCCTGCTCTATTTTTAATCATTTTTAAAGGTGAACAGTAGACTAAAATCAGTGCTGCCATCACAGGTGAGCCAGGCAAACCTGGCTATGGTCAAGATGGTCGTGACGGGCAGAGGGGGCCTCCTGGTGTTCACGGACAGCCCGGAGTGCCTGGGCCTCCTGGTGCAGCTGGTCCTAACGGTTACTGTGACCCATCAGCCTGCAACCTGCAGGCGGGGGCTGCCCACCAGTCTCTGGATGTGAAGGGACCTGCAGGGAATTAAGAGACACTCTGGGAGAGACAGAAAAAAACACAGTTGGATTATCTTTCCTGAGCACACAACATTTTTCACTTTCTTCCCAGGGGCTGTGGTTGGTATGGTGCCTTCGATCCATTAACCTCTAGTCTGGTGAGCATTTGATGTGCCAGCCATGTCCGCCAGAAGAAGCCTGCTAAAAACAAAACAACAACCCACACACAGTTTCTTACGCGCTGCAGAAATCTATGTCTTTCTGGTATTTTTCTACCTGACAGATGTTGGACATTTTAAGGGAAGTGCTTACATTCCTGTGACAATAATATGGAATAATCTGAAATGTTTGTTTATCCCAATCTGCATATTCGTCTGATTCTGTTTCCTTTTTTTAACCTCATTTTACAGTTGTTGTTTTTTTTGCCATTTCACCTTCTGGTAAAACATTTCAAATAATCATGCAAAATGAATCAGAATCAGAAAATTGTCTGGTTCAAGAGGCCTGAAGGTTCTGAATGTGCTAATGTACCAAAGATAAACCTGCTGACAACCCATCTTCTCTGTGTAAATGTCTTTTCAGTCCAGCAGTTCAAAATAAAAAGGAGAGAGGACGAAAATGTCACCAAGTCACACTGACTTCAGCTCATGTTGTAAATCTGTAAAAATGTTTGAATTGTGGTTAATTATATTTCCTACAAAACAACTTGATGTGAGTTTTTTGTACAGAATGATATATGGAAATATCTTTTACAGATTGATGTCACAATTAAAGAAAACAACACATGCAGTGTTTAATTTATTCTATAGAAACTAAAGGTTTCAAGCTTAAGCTTTTGAATCGTAAACCTATCACAGCCGTTTAATTACTTTAAATAACTACAATGTTATATATTATATATAATAAGGACATTATAACAGTCTCAGCTGTCTGGTAGGTAGAATGTTCTGGATGTTCTCAACGGGATGTTAAATATTAAGTCTTATTCTAATAATAGTAAAGTAGATGTTGGTGCAGAAAGTACACAAGAAATAAGCCATAAGTAGCATTTATTGCACACATGTAAGGCAGCTGCTATTAGTAAATAAGTAAATAAAATATGCTACAAAGAAAAGTGTAAAATATATCCTCTGATACATGGTAACCACATACACAGAATGTCCTCCTTTTAAGTATGAACAGTTCAATAAGCAGATCGATATTCACTGTTTCTGTTTTTACACATGAGGCTTCAACAGCTTTTACAGTGAAAGGCAACAGTTAATGTTGTGAGAGTTCCCCCTGAAACAGGCATCGATGTAGGCATGTGGTAAACCAAGACTGAGGTAGATATTCAACCGAACAAAGACAAAAACACACCCTGAAGTCACTCGGCACGACACGAGCTTATGACGGCGCGGAGAGGAGCCACAGTGAGCGAGCAGCAGGCGGACATTTTAAATCCGAGGGACCACGCTGAGAGGCTGATCCATATTCCTCCTCATTACAAGCGTATTTACAAGATTAGATTACATGTGGCAACGGGATCAAGTTGCATTACTGTAAAACTGCTTTAAGTGATTTTGCATTATTTGACGAGGACGCGTCCACTCACAACACCTCCATCCTTTGACTTTGCTCTCATCTGATGTTTCTCACTTAGAATAAATGGATTTAGAGTGATGTAAAATGCTTTGCTGGTGAAGTGGGCTGTGACATCAGAAACCATTTGGTATCTTCTCTAGTCATCGCACTGTTTAGCTAAATTGATGCCACAAACTGCTGCACATAAATATGAATTCAAGCTTAATTCAATATACAAAGAGACGCAACACAAAGTTCAGCTCCAATTAGTTTGCTGACGTTGGCTAGTTTGAATTTGGTCAAGGTCGATGTTATTGTCTCAGAGGAGAATCCATTAACCTGAATATGAAAATGAGTGTGAAAGGACAGGAGTCAATACAACTACAGAAATATCGTTTCACACTGGAAGCCGTGAGAGAATACAACACGTCCAGCAGGGGGCTCTTTTAACTCACAAATGAAGTCATGGCCACAGCTTACATTCAATACCCTTCTAAAATTAGACCTACCCCACAGATAAAACTGAACAGAGATAAAACTAAGCTGGCATGCTGGGAAAAATATAACAAAATGCTGCACAGCTTCAGAAGATGTGAGTTATAATTTACACGTGTAAGAAAAGCATAATGACGCTCTATGATGTGGGACATGAAGGAAAGGTAAAAGTGTCAAACGGATTTTAAGGGACGAAGAATCGAGTCTCAGAGAGAAACTAGTTCCCAACGTCACCAAATGTCAGATACGCCCACAGAAATGTTCAAACATTAATCACAGCAGAACACTTAAAAGTTAAATTAAAGCCTTTGAGTCACTCTTTCATTAAACAGCGTTCCAAGTTAAAGCACAAGTAAAATAAAGCTCACTCAAGGATAATTATCTTTACGTGTCTTCCTCTACATAAGATCATTGTTTAGTATGATTTTAAGGGTTAAGTTACTTTTTAAATGCACAAATTGTGTTTCCTTATAAATCTTGAAACAGGGAATTAACTTGAATCCAAAGTTTTTGTCTGTTTTGAAGAAGTTGTGCCTGAAGTTTTCAAAGTGTTTGTACGGACTGAGATATTCATCTTTACACATGTGCGATGCTAAAAAGATATAGTTACTGAATGGCCTGTTCAGGAAAAGGTGACTCAAAACTCGAAGTTAGCTGGGAACATTCAAATAAATAAATTAAAATTCCAGTTGTGAGATGCCCCAAACCCCAGTGATACATAAACACACACACAGAGCACTGGTCAGTGAGTGGAAAACCAGGATGTCAACCATGATACTAGTAAAACCACGAGAAAGTTCAAGTACATTCATGAAGATAGAGACACACCAAGCACAGACGCCTGAAGCTGTAGTGTAGTCGTCAGATTTCCTTTGAGTGACTGAGAATCAAAAATATACAAATAAACCAGAGAAATCATCATACGCATACACTATGTAAACAACATATAGGATTAATCGTTTTTAGACAAAAACAAACTGCAGTGATGTGTGACTGATGGAAGCCGAGAACCTTAACGCATCACGAGGTGTAGTTATGTTGTCATGAGACAGTAAAGGTGAACATGAGGCCACGTCACACTCCTACATTACGCTGAGTCTGACAAAGCCTTTTGATTTACAAATATGGCGTAAAGTAGAGAACATGGGAAGACATGTCGATCAATGACTTTACTGGTGGTTCCTTTAAAAAGTGGCCACGACGGCAAAAGGAAACTCAGTAAATCAGACACATCTTATTCCACCTTCCAACAACAATAGTTCTGAATATAACATGCTACATTAGTTACAATTATTAGAACCACCTGTTCAAAACATTTCTGAAGGACACACTCTAAATAAATAATTTCCATATCAGACACATCTGCTTCCCTTTGGTTGCATAAGGAGTTTCACTAATCTATTTTTTCCTCACACCTACACATAAAACAGGTTTATTCATTCAGCTAATCTCTTTCTCGCTCCATCGCGCACATACACTCACACATCCACACACACGAGAAGTGCCGTCTGCCGGCACAATGTCTTATCTGAATGAGCACAGAAGAGTGTACGGGCACGCCTGTTAAGGAGGCAAACAAATAATTACGATCATGTTTTTAGACAGAACTGAACGTGACAAAGCAAAGTCATTTCATGGTCTTGAAAGACATAATGAGAGTTGAGAAGGAATGCATTACATCGCAGTAGGAGATGTGGAAACAAGAAATAACTTAAGTACAGCATTAACACAGAAACAAACAAACAAAACTAACTCAAAGGTTTTCTGTTGCATTCACGAAATCCCAGCTGCATCCAAATGTAAACTGAACAAAGGAGGTCAGTTGTGAACCAGCGCTGAGGAACCGGACGTCTATACGCCAACCTAAGGCTTGCTTCCGCTTTCATAAGGATGGCAGGATACAGTCCCTGGGGTCACATGTCCCAGGAGATCCACGCGGCCCTGGAGAGCCAGGCGAGCCCTGAGAAGTCATCCCAGCAGGGCCTTGACAGAGAAACAGACAATATTAATACTCTGGCTGTGCTGCACTTCATCATCCTTCAGCAGAGCTTTTCATTTGTGAGAAAACCTGTAGGTCGGCACAAGCACGTTCACTGTGCTTGCAGGTTTATTAAACAGCCTTTTTTGGGCACATTTCTATCAGGACCTAAGACCTGGATTCTGCCAGTTTATGCCATTCTTCCTGCCAGATGCTCCCAAGCCTTGTAAGTGAATGGGAAGTGTCTGTGGACTGTCATCTTCTGGTTAGTCCACGTTTGGTTGGGCCACGCAAGGACAGTCACTTGTCCTGAAGTCACCCCAGCCCTGGCTTGGCTGCGTGCTCTGGTCACTGCCGAGCTGAATCGTGAGCTGTCCAGCCTCAGGTTGTGCTCACTCAGACCAACCGGCCTCCGAGTGTCTGCTGAAGTGAAGCTCCATACAAGTTGCCTGGAGTCCTGCCCAAAGCCTTCCAATTTAGCCATGTTAGACCTTAAAACATTTGACATCATGCTCTTGGAGGATCTTTCATGCAGGTTTAGACACTGTAACATGGCAAAGTAGCTTCGAACTAGCAACTGCTGTAAAGGTCTGGATTGAAACAGCGCAGCTGAGGGGGCTGTTCCCTGCAGGCTGCCCCATCTCTACAAAGCTCTGTTACACTGAGCAGCGATCACATTGACTTAACTGTGCTCAAAGCTTTTGACATGACTTTATACTTTTGGCCTGATCTAACGTGTTAAACCAAAATTGCACAGGTCTACAGACAGTTTGTTTCTTTTTCATGGCACTGAAAAAGCCCAGTGTTTTAAGATTGTTTCTTTATTTGCACTTTAAAATAACTCTGGCCATTATAGTTTTATATTGTCTTGCTGGAGGATTATTTAAATGTCGTCTACAGTTATTCATGAGCTTTTTCAAGAGGGAGGAGGAATTATATTGTGACCTTGATGTTATTTAGAGTTGTAGCTATTTAGTTTATTAATCAATTAACTGGAAGTGCAAAGAAAATTAATTTTTAATTAATTAAAAAAAAATGTAAAAAAAAATGTCTGAACCGCTTTTCTAATGGAGCTTCAAACTCCCCTAAAGAAACGTGACATTAAATCCAGCCACACTGTCCTGACTGAAAGCCTTATGATATTGAATATTATATTACTTTCTATATATTTTCCCAACAGCAGCCTGTGTGTGTATATGCTTCTCTTGTGCGCTTGCATAATAACACGACATGTGTAGACAGAGATCAGGCAACTTTGCACATCTGGAAACATCACTTATTTCCTATTTTTCTACCTTAAACAGCTCAGACTGTCAGGCTGCACACCGAAGGTGAATGAACGGTGCCTTTCAAGTCCAGCTGCTCAGATGGACTAACTATAGAACATTAGGAGAGATGCTTTTAAGCCATACCAGTCTGTATGGATGTTGTCTCTCATCTCAGTGTCCATTGTTGATCTGAGGAGGCTCTACGCTAAATTAACTTAATTCCTTAATGACGAATGAATGAAATTTGCCTGCACTTCCAAGTGTTTGTACCCTTCTGCTGTAGTTTTGTCTGTTGACCTCTTGCTCACTGGACATTTGTATACTACAATGACTTACAGTATTCTTGCTCATATGAGTATGCATGTCTGACAGAAATGGTCAGGTCACCATAGGGAAATAGTTTCCCAATTTTACTTTGGGTTACTTAGCAACAGCTTGTGGAGAAAAACGCAGTGAAGTGTGCTTCCTTTTCTTTCATATAGTGTCCATGCAAACACTAGAACCAGCAGCAACATGTTTTTCTAAGCCTACTGTATATAAACTAGTGCTGTCGTTTCCTTTTCCTCTCCCTAAAAACACAGTTTGCCCTTCTTATTTAAGCCTCATCCATCTCCTGCTTTGCTGCTCATGGACAACGTGATTCCCAGTGTCCATAAAGCAGTTGGTGGTCCAGATAAAATATGCTCTATGCGGATGTCAGAGAATACAAAGCTGCTCCCGATGGCAGAAGTTGTGTTGTTAAAGAACAGTTGTCTCGCACATTTGGCAGTTTAAGTACTTTTTAAAGTTTAATCCAATCAGTCCGTCGCTGAACACATCTAGAGAACATGTCTTGTCTACTAAAGCCAGTTTCTCTTTGTAATCCTGCTTCCCATCGCTCTCTCAGGGTACAGGGAGTAATGTTTTAGTTCACAGGAGCAGGAGACAAGCTGATGTCCTGACTTGAGCTCAGTGAAACTTTTGTTCTGGTCTACTTCAAACTGGGGTTGACTAAAAAGACGTAAGGGCTCCATTGCAGCATATTGTCTTCTATCAAGGTCCCATTTATGCCACAGCACCAGTAGCGTTTTGAAAAATGTGTAGTTTATGTGCTGCATTTATCTCCAAAACACAGGGATATTAAATGGAGGCGAAGATAGAAGCTATGCTCAGACACACGATGCAGCCCTGGTTCTCAGCTATTGTAGTGAAATACGCTGCATTCGCCACCTTTCATTAGACCAGAGAGAAAACCTCACAAAGGGGTAGATGTGGACGATCAATGCAGCATCTAGACATTCTGTCGCAAATGTGATATTGTTGAGACTCAAGACACTTTAATAGTTTATGGCTGATGATTATTGAGGGGTTAGGTGACAGCATTTTCTTGGCATCCTAAACACCACAATGATATAATTCATACGCTGTAATGTTAATGTAAAGTATGTTAAGTTAAGTTACTTTTATTCTATGGTACAGCAATGCTCCTACCTGGTGGTCCCATGGGCCCTGGATCTCCTGGTAACCCCAGACCAAGCTGACCCCGTTCTCCTTTCTGACCTCTGTATCCTGAGGACAGACACAATAATCTGGCTCATTCACATGTTGCACAGATGTAGGAAACCTATGTATTATTATGTTAAATGTTGTGTAGAACAGTTAGTAAGATTAGTACAAATGGCTTAACACATTAAAATCCAGGGGCCTTCATGCATCATAGCTTCTTGATGATATCGGTTTCATCATATGAAAGGACTCTGAACTTATACTGAGGGAAAGCTAGTCGATCCAGAAACAGGCTAGTCTGAATTCCCAGTTTCATTCCCAGTCCTTTGAATAATAAAGGATGTACTGACGTCCTGTCAAAACAGAAATCATCAAACAAGCCATCTGTGTGTTAGTGTTGGAAAAAGGAAGCATTGTCCAGTCTTCTGTCAACAACTGTGTGACAAGCACACGTTTTTGAAGATTTCAAAACAGAGCAAAGAGGTTTTTTGTATCTGGAGGTCAGCGGTGTGGGTCACTAAAGGCATTCAGGCAGCGAACAGAGTGAGAGGTCTAATCAAAGCTGAACTCATTGCACACAAAAACAAATGCAACAGATGCAGACAACAACCACGCCACTTCATGACAGCTAGACTCCGGTGCTCATCAGTTTCAAAGGAGCAGTAATTCTCTTGGAGAACATATACTGCACATGAAAAAAGCTAGTACACCATTAAATCTGCCTCACCAAGAAAAATAAATCAGCCGCAAACTCAAGCACACGTTTATTCCAGTTAACATAAAGGCTGACGTGCCAAACAATGAACGCATTTGCACTTATCTTTAAGCCAAGCAAACACATGTGTTGCTCATAATAAGTATGAAAGGTATTATCTAGAGAACTGCTAAACCCATGCAAAGCCAGTAGGCAGTCTTTACGGGTCATAAGAGCAGCACACCACGTCAGAATTAGAGGGGCTGTAAACATATTCCCCATGAGGCACTTAAAGTAATGGAGTCTCAAGACCTGCAGTTGCATGGAGTGCATCACGAACACTGACAGGAGTATCAAGAATTGCATCGCCTGGCCCAAGGGGAAACGCTTCAATGCTTACATGTCAGGGAAAATCTCAGAAAAAAGGGCTTATGAATGCTCCAAAATGGGGCCTCAAAGAGACAGGGGCTATCCACACAGTGCCGCAATAATGAGAATTCTTTCAACACTCACAGAGCCTGGGGCATTCATTCAGGGAGGAGACGTTCCATGGAGAAAAGAGCACTGTACCTTAAGCAAAAATCCTGAATAGCGCACAGGGCAATAAACTTAGGTGGCATGCTGGATTGGTGCACTCGGCCAAATTGAATATGCTGTATTAAATCTGCAGTTGGCTGAAAACAAATAGTTTTGAGGGGCACTAATGGACAAAGTATGTTAATAAAAAGTACGATTGCCGTAGAGTGGTTTTTCATGCTTTAAGCGACAAGACTGTTGGACACTGTTATGAACAGTACTAACAGCAAGGACTATTTATCCACGCTGTGCCTTAAAAAGAACAAAAAACACACATTTGGCAGATGCTCCATTAAAGATCAATCACTGCAGGATATTTACTATATTTAAAAGATTTCCATATCGTGCAGAACAAAGTGGAGCTTCTCTAACACATTGGTATATAACATGGGACACAGAATACACTGAAATGCTAAATTAAAAAAAATAAAAAAAATGGTAAAACAAAATGGAGAATATAAGAGAGAGACAATTTTCAGTAGGACTCAAAGGCAAAACATTTGTTAAATGCTAATCATAATATATTCTCAGCTGTATCCTGTAACAGCTTGAGACTTTCACCCATGTGAAATCAAACCATAGGGAAAAAAAGAAAGGGAATTCAACACTGGAGTTATTTTTCTCCATAAACAATTCATTTTGGCATATTGGAGAGGAAGTCAAATTGGATATTCCAGAGGAGCACAGTCTCCAGCGGAGGATGACGAGAAATAATGAGGAAATATTACCCCAAACCCTCTACCCAGCTGAGTGGAGGCAAGTCAACAAAGGAAAAATTAAGAAGTTGTTGAATTTTTGATTTATCAAGGGAAATAACTTTCCTCTTTATTTTCAATAAATATTTATTGCAAAGCTGCATTAAGGATCATCTATAAAACTCTTTTGAAGCATAAAAAAAATAAAACAAGCAAAACAAAATCCAAGACATGTGTAATGCAAATGGCATTAACACAACACAAACATTTATAGCCCAGTAGGTGGCTACTTAACTTAAATTATTCATGAATGAAAGCATCGGTTTCTACTATGGCAGTGGGTTAAAGTGTAAATGGTCTGGAATAATGTGAGGTAGATTCAGAGCTTAAAGAGAAAGGCCAATGCAGCAGTGCTCTGACGCGCACCAGCATGTCACACACTCCTCCTCTTCAAAAGGTATAGTTCTGCAGACACAAAACAAATCTAAGCAAGTCTGAGGTATAAAGCCTGACCAGCAAACCATTAGTGTTGTATGAGCACAGAAGGTTTTGTCAGTCAGTCTGATGAACAGTGTCCTGACTATGCTCCTCCTGTATTTCAGAAGCTTTCTTCCCTGCAGTGAGGTGTCAGAACTGGGGCTCTTCCCTGTCCACACTGATAACGCTTTCAGTTATTCACAGCCAATTCTTCGTTTGTCTTCATATTTCCCAGAGAGCCGCTGTGCACCACACGCCTGGCCTTTCCTCTGCTTCCCGCCCCTCAGTCTGCATTGATATATGGGTCTAAGCAAGAGAAAAATACCCATAAATCCCTACAAAAGGCAAGTATCAGTTTACATTGGTGCCATTGTTCCAATCCAGCCAGCTCCCAATGTTTATTCCCAACCCCAAGGCTTCACATATAGAAACACATCTGGAGTTCATCTCAAAGTGTTTCATTTTTGTGGAAGTGTGCAGCTCCATACTGTAGCTGTCAGACCAAGCCATGTCCGCCACAACTTTAAAACCACCTAATGCTGAGGCCAACCTGGATCTTTTAAGGGCCATTGAGCTGAACACGTATGCAGCAACTGCATACGTAGATAAAAGTTCAAATACATTAGACAACACATGGTTAATTAGGTTTCACCTGCAGCTTTAAGCATTCAGAGCGTAAGAATGTTATTCTTCTATTAGGTGATGTTAATGTCCTGCAGTTTAAACTGGTCTCCTACCTTGAGGACCTGGAGGTCCAGGCTCTCCTGGTGGGCCTGGTAATCCGTCCTTCCCAGGAGGTCCTGGAGGTCCTTGGACTTGAGAAGCCAAGATGCCTGCAGGCGTCTTCTTAAGCATGGCAGCGCTTGATAGCTTCTCTACAAGAGAGCATAAAAATGAAGAACTATTAGCTATGCCGGAACGCAGGGAATACAGAATTAAAAGAAACATGAAATGTATGTAATTTGTACCTTCAAATACTTTAAGCACTTCATTTCGGACTAATGTTTTGAGTTCTGCCAAGAAGCTAGGATCACTCTGCATGTGTGGAGAGAAAATCACGCTTTTCATTAAAGCACAAATCAAAACAGACAGTAAACAGTAAGTACATTTTCATTCATGACGACTTGGCAGCAGACAAAATACATTAAGTGCAGTTAAAAATCGTGTGGATCCCCATCATCCATGTCAGCTGTAAGATGTTTCCATGGAAATAAGAAGAGCCAACTTCTAAAACGTTACTTCCCCTTCAGTGGAGTTCCACCTTGCATGTGATAGCACCTTAAGCCAAGCTAGAAATAAAAGGGGCTCATTTGGGGAATAGTCAGATAACACAGTAGATAACGGTATAAAGTGATTTCTCTGAGCCACATGAGTCTGCATCAGTAGTAGCAATAAATTTAACAGGAAAAGTGGAGATTGTTGTGCAGCTCTTTATGCAATTAAAAGGGTATAAGGCAAATCTACCACATTAAGTTCCGGCGCTGAAAGGATTTAAAAACCACATAACAGATATGCTTTTAGCTGTGACTCATGTGAATCTCGCTCAGCTGCACTGTTCCAAGGCTTCCTCAGCTAACAATGGCAAACACTCGCAGCCTTGGACCTTACATTTCTGCATTCAGAGCAGTTCTTCATCTCTGCTGTGAATGTTGTGTAACTGTTGTGACTGCGTACAGTATGTGTAAACTGTCTGTGACACACGGAGGTGTTTTTGCAGCTCCGCGGAGCTCTGGGCACGCCCACGTATCTCTGCCTTTCCCTTCGTCTCCATCTCCCTTCCTCCCTGACCTTCTGTTGCGCCTAGATGATCAGGAGTGGGAAGTGTTGAGCAGAAAGAGAACAGCGAACCTCCCTTGTACAGCCTTATTTGAAGTTGCACCATTTTCCACACAATGTGGGATGAGAAGTGAACTAGATAAACATGCTCAGATGGAAGACGTCTAATTAAGGTTGACAATGCAAACACGCAGCTTACCCAGAGGACTGCGCTCGCTAACTCTCCCGGGGGGCCACTATCGCCTTTTTCACCTGGAGGTCCACTCGGTCCAACGGGGCCAGGATCTCCGGTGCGACCTCTCTCGCCTTGAACCCCTCTTCCTCCAGGAATCCCTGGATCCCCCTGAAGCCCAGACACAACTTGTTCAACGTGCTTGTGTACTACATTACAGATAAAGCTGCCATTAGCTGTACTACAATGACAGTAATTTTCAGGCCTGTATAATCCATTCTTCTCAATGTGTCCAGTCCCTCACCTGTCCTGGGGAGCTGTTTCCCACTACCAAGCTAAAAACCTCATTTCGCATCCTTTATTACCAGCATTTGCAATAGATTAGTGTGGAAGTGTGACGGAGTTCTTTAATTTTGCCTTACAATGGGAAACTGTAAAAGCGTAAAATGCCTTTATCCAGAGCTTATGTGCTGAGGGGATTAGTCATATTTGTGCCGAAGTGAAGACTTTTGTTATTCATCAAAAACCTTGTTTCTGCATTACAGTCGGGGTGAGGAAACAGCATTTGAGGTACAGGAATGATGCCACTTACTCGTTCTCCTTTGGATCCTCTGTCTCCTGGTCTACCTACAGCCCCCTGAGGTAAAAAACAACAACAAACATTCTGAGGCTTTGTTTTAGCAGAAATAAGGTAAAGAAGTCACACGTCAACAACTGGAAAATGACTCATCCTGACTCATAAGCTTTTCACGCACACTGATGTTGGCAGCATGCGGAGGAACAAAAAAACCTTATTCTACACCTAAAGCCGAGACTTCTTTCATAAAAGCTCTCATTTGAGCATGTTGTTCATATTTCGTCATGAGTGAGCGACCTTTCAGTGAATTACTTGGCTTTGAGTATGTGAGTATTGATTACTTCTAACTCTAACTCAGCTTAGTTGTACTGCTTGTGTAATATCCCCTGTATAGTACTTCACCTTCTGCAATGTCATGGCTCCTCTGCATCACTGCTGTTTTGTTTGAGAAATGTCTTTTCTCACCAGCTGTCTGTGCCATATAGAGAAGCCAGGAGGAAAAAATACCTGTCTGTGGCTTCGTGTCACAACATCTCGTGTCTTCCAATCCCTCCCTGTCACTCCTCATTGCTTCCCTTTACTGCGCTCACAGTAATACCCCTCGGAGCATCTTTGTATCAATTTCCTGCTGGATTACAGGAGCCATGCAAAAGACAATCTGGCATGATGTGGTTTTAAAGCGAGCATCTCTTTGTGATGCTGTTCTCCCCTGCCTGCTTTAATCTGCGCTACTCTGTATTCCCCAATGCCTGATGGGAGGCTTAAATCTATCATCTTGCCCACTGAAATGTGCTTCCCTGAGTATTACATTAAACCTCAAAGCACCATGCAAGGAGTCTGGCAGCAGGAGAAGAGCAACCAGCTAGATGGCACTGTTGCCCCACCAAAAAGTCAGGAACCTTGCAGCAAGCCATGGGGATTAAACTGCAGGAAGACACTGTGCAGTGCAGAGCTTTTTATAAAAAATATTAACTAATAACAATCAAAAAACAATAAAGTGGTGGGGCCGTTGTTAATGTGTAAGGTTTAAATCAGCGTGCAAAACACTACCATTCATAACCAATCCAGTCTGGGTATTAGATGGTGTAATGAGATAGGAATGACTGTTCATGGCAGATCTATTCTGCACGCTGTGAGCCCATTCTGTGTTATTTTGTAGGATCAGTCATCTAAAAGCAGACTTAGCTGCAACATTTGTTTCAATTTTAAGTACATCAGGCCACAAAATGCATATTTAATCTAATTGTCTACTGCCCTCTATTACAAACATTTTATCACAGCCTGAGAGCATTAACTGTATAATTAGGCTAAAAAGAAGAAAAGTCAACAAAGCCTTAAATCTGCAGGATTCCATTTAGTTTTTATCGTTAAAATCTTAAATATGCAAATAGGTTTAATGCACTCAGGATGTAGCTCGGGGGTGGGGATAAAAATCTGCTGTGCCATCTTTCTGTAGCTTGGGCTGATGTAAAGCACTTTCTATATGAGAATTTGCAATCTGTTCAGCTCACCTTGTATCCAGGAGTCCCATCCTTCCCAGGTCTGCCCTGCTCAAGGAGCGCAACACAAACAAAGACATTTCGTATCAGCTCCCACCTTCGATTGGATCAGCACTGTTGCACTCCTAGTAATCTCCACAGTTAATGAGATATCTCAACCAAGGGATAATGATCCTGATTGCTGCGCGAACACTGTTTCATTGTGCGCTTACAGGGAAAATTACAGAAACCATCTCAGATGGTAATTATATGGAGCAATGTAGTCATCCACAGAACAAGAGATGGCTAACTTATGCGTTTTATCCTTATTGTTTTTGAATCAGTTGGTCTTTTTTCCCCCCAAAGCTGTAAAACAACTGTACATAAACGATGCGAACAAGTTACGTGTTATTCAAACATCTATGTCCAACTTGGACGTTACTGAAAGGCCGTGATAATAAGATAAAGAGCAACAGAATTCATTTAGCTTCCTTACAGGAACACCTTGGGGTCCCTCGGGCCCTGGGAATCCTGTCTCTCCGAGCGGGCCCCTCTCACCCTGTCAGGGAACAGAAGCAGCCGACGTGTCAGTTGGCAGTGACAAAAGGATGACGTGAGGATTGACAGCTCAAAGAGAGCTGAAGGATGCAGCTCACCGGCTCTCCTGGGATCCCCGCTTCTCCGCGAGTGCCGGGCTTCCCCTGTCAATCACGCGGAGAGAGAAAGACAACAGACTGTGTTTGACAGGTCGTCAATGGGATCATAATCTCCTGCACTTCCACAGCCTCCCATGTATAATATAGCAACAGACATCAAGCCCATTAAAACACGGCACGTCTGCATGTAAAGAGTAATCCAAGAGCAGCGTTAAGTGACTTCAGGTTTGATAGTTGCTACTGTTTACTTTATGAAGCATCCCGGACTTTTTGTCAGCGCAAGACCAGAGATTACTGATCAAAACATGTCCAGGAAGATTAATAGAGACGAAAAGTCACACTTACTGGGGGACCTGGTATCCCAGGTGGACCAGGCAAACCAATGTCTCCCTGAGGGAAACACAGCAACACATTTAGCCACGGCATGATGTGAAGAACACACAAAAGTTACTTACCAGTCAAAAGCATATGACACCATCAACCATATGAGTTCACACATTTAAAAACACTAGACATTTATATTCAATGATGTCACAAATACTATGATGAGAAAAACCTTTTAAATGTAAGTCACAGCGTCAGTGGCAACTTTATGGAGGCTTTTATCTCTGGGTCTTTTTAATCAGGAAGAGTTTGTCAATCAGTATTAAACATCCCACATCCCTCATACTGTACCTTCAACATTTACTCATAACGTGTTTCACTCTTACGCCGGCAGGGTGTTCATTCGATAACTGAATGACTCATTGCAGAACGAATGCTGAGCAGTAGGAATGAAGTACAAACATAACCCTCCCAGAGCCCGTGACACGTCTCTGGGCTCATGCTGGTCCATACCTTGGCACCTGGTAGCCCTTCGAGCCCAGGTAATCCCATGGCCCCCGGTTCCCCCTGCGAGACAGAAACGCAACACTTACTGTGTCAGCACAAGGAAAAAAAAGTCCCCACTGATGTAGCTCTGTTGGACACCCCTCTTGCTATTTCTGTCACGCAGTCCTCAGAGGCTAAATGCGCTGATCAGCTACTGTAAAACGTGTCTTTATAAGGCAGTAAGTAAACACTGCACACACACACAAGCAAATAAATATCAGCTCTACAGGAGCCAATTCACACATCTCCATCTCTCTACCTATGACGGTCTCAGCCAGGTTGGATTACATTGTGTGTCAATATGAAGATAATCCTAAGAGGGCAATACTTCAGCCTGAGAGCATTATGGTATATGATCTATGACACCTGCTGTCGCACCTTGTAGGCTATGGATGGGGTGGAACAAGAGCCCCATTTGACAATCACAGTCTTGCTTTCTGCACTAAAAATAGAGACTCATTCCATGCTCTCACAACTGATGGCCTCTATCTACCATCTACTTGAAGCTGGCACGGTGGAATGCCATTACAGAGAATAGCGGGGCAACCAGTGCTGACACAGACAGATTGTGCAGGTAATTGTCACACATGTAGATTGTCACGAATAAGCGAGTGTGGCTAAGGACAGAGTGGGCCAGCCAGAGGATCAGCTGTGAGACGGATTGGAGCAATTCCACCACAGCACTGGAGCTGCTCACACAATTTATTAAAATGTCAAATTAACATCGTGGTGAAAAATCACCACGCAACAAAACAATAAAAAAAAATGCAATTGGCCCTGTGAGAATAAAGAATTCAAGTTGATGCGCTGTGTTGTTTCCATGCCTGCGTGAACTGTTTTCAGGCGTCAGCATGGAGTGAGGGGGGGTTGGAAGTGCAGAGAGGGTTCACAGGTTCCCACCGGCAAGACAATATAGTACAAGAGTTTCATATTTGCAGGAGATGTGATCATTTTTTCTTGTTTGTTGGCGTTCTACTGAGAGTGGTTAAGTGTTCAGGCTTCAGGGTGTATTGACTTATAGGAGAGAACCACAAAGGCAATGACAGAAAGTAACTGGTGACTCTGAATTCTCTGTTTTTTTGCTACTGTAGCACCAAAATAGACAAATATTTCATAAAATATATACTTCGGAATGAAAAGCGTCAACTCACAGCAGGTCCTTCATCTCCTTTGGGACCCTTAAAGAGAGAAGAAACGGATAGATGACTCCCATGAATGTGACAACTGCTACCATAAAAATCATAAAATAACCTGGAAATGACACATGGCCACTATCTGTTATTGACATTAAGATATATAGCATCAATAATTCTTCTCTTTTCTCACAATATCTGTCTGTAAATCCTGTCTTTAGCTTGTTGCCTAACTCTGGCCGTTCTCAAACAAAATAAAAAATGAGAGTCCTGGTTAGCACACGAGCTTTACAAATACTGACACCGTACGGACACAGACTGGATATAATTATTTAGGCATGGACGTAACTTTGTGAGTGCCCCTTTGTGATTTCAGTATATCATACCGCATTATTATTAGAGCCCTTCACTCTCTTATTGATTGGACTAAGGAGGTTTTCTGGCTCTGATAGACTCTACATGGATAAACATCCTCTAAATTTAGCAGTGGTTCGTGTGGGCTGGGCACAGGGGAGGCCCGAGTATCTCTTTTTGCCACCAATTTAAGCATATGGATCAGGATGTTTGTTATTCTGTTCTCCCAGGTTCTGCAGCTCATACAGTATCAACACGCCTGTGTGCTAGTGCTCCACAGCAAACTGTAGAGGATTTGCTCTAGGCACAACCATGATTATGCTTACCGGAGCACCAGGAGCTCCAGGGGGTCCTAGAATAGCTCCACCGCTCTGAAATCACATTTTTTTTTACATTAATGTTAACAATGTATTTTACAGAATGGGTCAAATGTATTTTGACCATTCTTTTCTGCCCAAGTGACTGATGGCACACAATGAATCATAATGACATTCTCACCGGTTTAAAGTCATTTAAGGAATTACCTGTAGCTTGTACAGACTGCTCATCCCGTTGCCCTCCACGTAAGGCACACCCTGAAACACAAAAAGCAGACGTTCCCACTCAGACGCTTACTGGATTTCAGGGTCTTACTGCAACAACTAAATTGGTACAGTACTGTAAGTCTGGAGCAGTTAGACACTGTTAAGCCCTTAGAAGCAACATGAGAGAGATCAATAGCTCATTTGGTGATTAAACAAAGAGGGGAAGAGAGTGATAGAGTGAGGGAAGGAACAGGAAGAACAGAAGAGGCTTAATAATCCTTGAGTTTGCGGTAATTAAAAAAAACAAGCGTTTCTCAGCGATAAAAAAGAGCGAGCTGATTAAGAGAGATCCGCGTGTGAGACCCAGGCACTCCAGACTTGTGGACACTATTAGAGCATGAATGAATGTTTTTCCCATGATATATTTGTAGAGGGCACATATTGTGAATGTAGAAAGAGTCAAGGTTCTCATTTAGAAGCAGGCGATGGCTCTGCCCTTTTCAGGCCATTGAGCCATCCCTTGTCCTCCCAGACTGCAGTTTATGAGACCAAGGTGTGTGTGTGCGTTCGGGTGGGGAGTGGAGGTGCACACTAGGTTCAAGGTGACAGCTGATGAATTATAGATTTGCCTTTGGAAGTGCTTACTCACTGGCCTTTAAAAGGGAGGCAAAATGATTCGACGCCAGTGAGCGGGTCGCCACAGTTTCGTCTCTGCTTGTTTATCAGCTCTGTGTTTTGGTGTTACACCAAATTGTCACAGGTGATCTGCGCTCATTCCGTCATCCTCTGCGTAACTTTTACTACCTCTCCTGTCATTTCAGATCCTGTCACTCGTGCCTGCCCTGTGGTAACGCCAGCCCCTCCTCTGTCACCCGATTATCCACATCCACCTGCACACCTGTTCCCCATTTTCCCCACAGAACACAGATCATCCTATTGCTACTTGTCCTCAGCTGAACTGTTAATTCTGCCATTGCAGCTGTATTGACTTTGCCTCTGTCTGATGCTTTGTGACACTAAATACTGTTGAGCTGAGCAGTATGAAAATCCCCTAACAGGAGAAGATTAAAAGCAAGAAGAAAGTTGTGTTTTAATGGTTTTACGAGCTGAATATGTTGAGTAGTAACTAAAAAAAGACACTAGGCAACAATAAAATGTATTTATGGCAGCCATAATAATGCAACACAAAACCTGTGACCCTGACAAAAGGTTTTGAAACTTAAAGCGCCAGCAGGTTTTCAGACATCAGCTGGCTCTGTTTGAGGCAGGAGGAACTCACCGGAGGCCCTGGAAGCCCTGGTCTTCCCGGCGGGCCTTCATTTCCCTGCCAACCAAAAACCAGAGGAATTTTTAAACATGTCTGTGAAAGGCAAATGTTTACCAAGCCCAGAAATACACTAGTGTAATCCAAAGATATGGACCTTCATTTGTCACACGTACAAGAACATTCAAAGATTTCTTTGACAGATTTGTTTTCTTAACATTGATGTAACAAAAATAAAAATATCTTCATTATTATTTTATTAAATCATTTCGTTTTTGTTTCACTTGTATTTTTGTATTTTCACTTTTAAGGATTAATGATAAAACTGCACAGAAACATGTACACAGCAGTTCTCGGTCAACGCCTTTGATCTGTGACACTGACATCACGCAAATACAGTATGAAGCTGAAGAAATGTTATTTTTTCTGCCTACTGTGGACCTACATTACAGCCAGTACATAGATAAATGTTTAATGCAACACCTTACCTTGTCTCCTTTGACTCCGGATTGTCCCATTGGACCGGGTCTACCCATAAGCCCCTGCCAACAGAACAGCATTCTGCTACTGAAATGTTTTAAGCATGAATATATCTGCTACAAACTTCACGTTGTGTAATGAAGCAGTAAAACACACTGTCTATAATATCAGGTCACATGAAGGACAGACTTCTTACCGGGGCTCCAGTACGGCCGATCACGCCTGGAAGTCCTGGAGCTCCCGGAGGGCCCTAAAGGTGACACCATTTAAACAAGCATCATCATATAGGCATAGTTTACAACACAAGTGGGGAGTAAGATGTTAAAAACAAAGAGGTAAGATATGCTTAACTCTGAAGATGTGAAACATCAGGTACAGTAGAAGCTGGACATCCCGCCCAGGTGAAATCATGTGTAATTAACAGGTTCCAAGACATATATACTCAACAATCCCAGATTAAATAGCAGTAACTTATGATATAATAATTTGTAGTATTCAGCACATTTTCTGTAACTTACAGTGTAGCATCACACATTACCTACTGTGTGGTACAGTATGTGTTCATCCATTTGTTTACATCAGGATTGTCTATAAAGTTTCCTATATGTTAGAGATGAAATTGCATGTGTTTTCTCAGAGATTTACAGTATTTTAGCACTGAAAAGGAGAAGAAGTTTAACAGGGCTATAAAATGTGTTTTTATTGAGCCTATAAAATCTAGTAACAAGTGAGCCTGTTAGTGAAAATCCCCTGCTATTGCAGTTCAGTGCTGAGAGTTGACCTATGAAATGTTGCTCAGCTCCTCTAAAGAAGACCCTGTTTTTAATTAGCACACACACTCACGCACGCACACGTTCAGAGCACGTCCTGTTCTCTATAAAGCAGCTCCTCAGAGTGCAAAAGATAGGGCATAGTGCACACACAGCACTTTGATACCGGCTTCAGAAACCAGAGTTTCAGAGTCGACTGGCAGACATTACAATATATTTACATTCTTCTGAAAAACCCACCTCTCAGTGTCACCGTGCCAGCTGGATGGCTCGATAACTACTGGATTCATTTGTTTAGATTCAACTTTTTTTCGCTCACCTCATCGCCTTTATCTCCTGTAGGACCTGGGAAGCCTCTCTCTCCCTTCACTCCCTGCAGGAAAGCGCATCCAATGAGAGACAGAGAAGCAAACGTTTTTCGCCAAACTTGGAAACTGAAGGCCGATGGGTGTGAGCTTCAAAATGTCTCTTCCTCCCCTACACAACTTTGCCTAGCCGCTTTTACTGTGGCACAAACCCGTATCCATGGTAACAACTCCTGCAGCAAGCACATAATAGCGTACAGAATAATATGACTTGTACGACAGCTGGTTAGGCTTCCAGAGATAATCCAGAGGACTATTTGTGAAAAGCGCTTGCCGTGTAAAACTCCACAAGATTAAACACATATGTTAATAAACAATATCACAGAACAGAGCTTTACAGATTCTTTTGTCATCGTTGAAAGAAACAAACAACCCAGCTAAAAAGTCTGCCTAACATTTATGCCTGATGTGTCCTTGCCTACCTTTGGTCCTTCTTTGCCTGGGTTACCCATAGGACCTCTTACGCCTGGGTCCCCCTGTTCAGAGACACAATAAACACGAGTTTAAATGTACATGTATGTCATCAAACATGCAGACTCTGTTTCAAATGACCTTCCATATACATGCAGTAAGTCATCGGTACCTTTTCTCCAACCATGCCTAGTGCTCCTTGTGCTCCAGGGGATCCCTTCTCTCCCTTCTGTCCAGGCAGCCCTGGGATTCTCGTCTGGCACACACTGCAGGCATTCTGCCAGCGCAAAAGCAAGACAGGAAGCAAAAGTGGTGGCACAGATAAGATTCCATCGACTTGAGCTGGTGGAGCGCATTTCCAGCCTTTGTTTTGTCACTTCTCCCATGTGGAGGACAGGACCCCAGCTGACACTGGGTGTTCTCTAAATGTCTGTAGAGCAGAAGTAATGTGAACCCACCACCAGCGTCTCTCCTCTAACTGAGTGGTGAACTTTGTCAAACTCATTGACTGTGACATTTAGGCGAGAATCTTAAAGATCATTGTCCGTTATCCACTCCACGTACAGCCAGCGCACCTTCCAGGAAAGAGGCAGGACTTCTAAATTGGATGGGGCAGTAGAGGCAGCTATATGTCATTCGCAGGTAATTATCTTCAAATAGTTCAAAGAAAATAAGGGCAGCATGTTATTATTGACTTGATAAATTATAACAAGTCAAATGGCTTTAGTCCTGTTTGTAGGTGTCAACAAGGTCTTGAAAGTGACAATTCAAGAGCCATTATTCTTCCCTGATGTTCAACCTATGGTTCATAAGGTTCACACAAAAGAACGGAAAAACTACTGAGAACTTCATGACACCCAGCTTGTGGCTTTTCTAGAAATGATTAGTCATCTGAAGGCGTCACATTTATTGTCACAGTTCACATGCAGTTGGCATTAAAACGTAAAATGCTTTAGTTTAGCTAAGTGCTGTCCTGCAGGTAACAACGTGAAGTAAGCTGAATAATCTGTTTCAGTCAATAGAAAGAGAACAAATCAGTGATTTGATAAAATGTGCCTATTACAGCTACAACTGTGGTACAAGGTCTTCTTTTTCACGCCGCACTCTTGTTTAATAGAGACTGAAAAATGCTGCTTTGGCCTTGAAGCGCATTTAGTCAGAAAAGACATGTTGACATGTCGTTGTTTGATGAAAGGACAACAACAAAAGCCTTTATGTACAGTATGATGACAATGTTGTAACATGGTTTTACTGTGCAAACTAAAGACGCAATGAAAACTAAAGTATTTTGATGATTTTCTATTGTTATGTGGGAATTGAAGTTTAGCAGTAGGATAAAATAGACTTTTCCTCTAAGGGTTATGTTGTTTGGCTGTTTTTCAGGTTATACACATTCCTAATGGACATGATTTCATGGACACAAACTACTTCGATTTTTGTGTCCAATAAAATTACAAGACGACAATTTAAATGATACACACAACGAGCCTTCTAATCATATTTCACTCTATGGTGAGAGCTGTGTCTGTGTGAGCGTAAAAACCTCAACTAACACGAAAGACAAACAACATTTTTATATTATAAACTCCAATTTACATACAGTGCAGAGATTCCTCACACTAGACTGCTGTTAAATATTCTATGATTTCCCTTTGGAGAGAAGCAGGAGGTGCACATAGCAACTGCCACCATCATCATTACCAAAACACTATGCTAATGAGTTCACTCCTCAGTGAAATCTAACCTGGCCACTGCAGGTTTGTGATATTTGCTTGTTTCATGACTATACATCTGTAGTTAACGTGTGAGCCTGAATTTCTTAAGATGTATACTTCTACCACTCATCCTGATGGAGGCACTCAAGGGCTTCTACTGTCTCTACCGCTAAGTGATAGGATCCACATATCAGTAGAATGGTCTCCTAGTACGGGAAACAGCTCTAGATACTTAACTCAGCTGTCCCTGTGGTTGTGTATACCATCTTTAACGAAGAAGGCAATAAAAATACCTTGAGCAAAGCACCCATATCTCCAACAATTGGCAAGGCAGTCTGTCAAAATAAAAGAAAAAAATGATTGAATTAAAAATCGATGAAACACTGCCACAGCCTTCATTTCATAGCTTAGAAAGAAACATGTTTTGGATAATATTATTTGGTGCGACAGCATAGTGTTAGCTTGCTAAATTGTTGTTGTTGTTCTCTTCGTCAGTTGAGAAAAACCTTTCAAATTGCTGCCTATGTATTTGTAAACACACAGCAGACTATAAATGGCCTTCATGGCTCCATACTACACATGGATATAAACAGGTTTAAATGCAAAGCAGCAGCACCAGCAGCCGACAGACATCAGTTTCCACGATACAGTAAATGTTAGCAACACGTGAAAACACAGGAACGACATAAAACATGTGCTAACAACAGGGTGCTGCCAACTTGTTGTGAGCAGAAACATCCTGAAAAGCGATGTTGCTTAGAGAACAGTAGGACTAGTTGCTAATTATGCCAAGCCTGGAGTGTTCGCTCAGTAGAGGCCTTTGACTTCAGGTGAGCTCAGTAGTTCTCACTGCAGAGCAGAAATTACATTTTCTTACTTACTGGCTCACCCGGGGGTCCAGCAGGGCCTGGGGGGCCCGGTCTACCAGGGGGGCCCTTTAATTGAAAAAAGAAAGATAGTTAACAACCTTTCTGTCTGTGATGTCAAGCCGATATGCAAGGCTGTGAGTCTGCCATCTCAGTTGGTGGGGATTTGTGTCCAGGAGCTGTGATACATCATGCTTGTTCATCCACAGTGGGTAGCTGACATTATTTCATGCTTCCAGTCATCTTTTATCCCCAGATGTGTGAGGGAGTGAATAAAAGTGGAAGGACAGACTGATCCCTCACCTCTCTGCCTGGAGTTCCTTGGGGGCCTGACAATCCTGGGAGACCACGAGGGCCCTGAAAAATATCCAAGTAGTGTGATCATTTTCACAATCTTGCTTTACGGAGGCATTGTTAAGCATTAAGCAACCATGCATTTGAAATCAGTTTAAATAAACGAATGTGGCTGTTTTTGTATTGTGGATGCACAAACCACAGAAACAAATCCACAGACCTCAATCCCTGGCTTTCCTGGGGCTCCCACAGGGCCCTAAGAACACATCACACATCTTGTTAACACCACCTGCCCCAGCACCCAGGATCCATTAAAGAAATTGTGTTAGACACCTTTTGCTCTATTGATCTTCTGTCTCTAACACTGCTGTATTTCAAAAATGAAAGCAGACTCACAATCAAATCTGCGAGGTTTGAACCAGCAGTACAGAGGATATACAGTAGAGTGAAGGCAGAGAGTGATACGCCCGCGCCTCACAGCAAAGATCAGCATCATCTGAGAGCTCATGTAACACTGAGCTTGATATTCAGTGAGGATCTCACCCTTTCAGTGTCCAACGACAAGAATCTGAAGGTATCATAGTTGCAGCTAAATTCTGAATGAACACAGAGCATTCACTACATCATACTCACAGAAGGCCCTATTACACTCGCTCCAGGTTCACCTTTTTCACCGTGATCTCCCGGCAATCCTGGGACACCTCTCTCCCCCTGACAAAAACACATCCGGATCCAAACGCAGGTCAGAGCTGCTGGTCTGCTCACAATCGTTTATTGTCATACACAGGGATAGCGTAGATGAAAAATATTCAGCATGTATTAATAATAATAGATGTGATGATAGAGTGAATTATAGACTGGCTGCTCCTGTGGAAATCTGCATAGTTAACAGTAGCAGTACAGATGTTTGTGCTGGCGATGCTCCTCTGCTACGGTGCTTCCTACCTTGGGCCCACGAGACCCTCTAGTTAGCGGCGACCCATCGGCCTACAAAACAACGGGAAGAAGACATGAGAATAGAGGCTCGTGCTGCATTCATTAGCATTTCCCTCTGAGAGATAATGTGGAGACCAAAAATCTGTCGTCGCTGTGGAAAACAATAATATGGAATCCATAAAAGGACACTCCACAGCGCAAACAGACTGAATACAGCATTACATTACGGGCTCGTGTTCAATACTGTTTGCAATGATTTAAATAGTTGCGGTGTACACAGGCAGACTGATAATGACAGACGGCTGAGAAAAACTGAGTGGAATCGAGGCTACTGTAAGCGTTATTTACTGAACAGCCCAGATGAGACATTGATTTCTGTGGTCAGCAAGTCCTACATCGCACTATTTAAATTAGCTGTACAGACATAACACCAGCAATTCAGCAATACAGGCCTACAGTAGACATCGGTACTAATGCACTCAGATATTAAAACAAAGCAAAGTTTAGAGTTACAGAAGTTGCAAACATCTAAAAAAACACAATCACAATATACCGTACTGTACATTATGCAGTAGTATTGCACTAAAACCTTTCAGTCAGTACATCAGAGTGGGGGGGAAATTGCTCATCAAAGCTAATACAGTACTCAAGTCAAAGGAAACAAAGAGCAATTTGTTCATAATTTATTAAAAGTCACAATCAATAAAATGACATTACGTACTTAAACAGGCTGACTCATTAAAGACACGCAGACCATCTGCGCTGAGTTCTGTTTATTGTTCTCCTTGTTCTTTGTCTTGCATAACAAAGAGCATCAGGCAGAAATCAGGATTTATGCAGAGGCGAGGCTACTCTAAACTCTATCTCCCAATAGATAAGGTCCACGGCCTGCTGCAAACATCTCCCCTTGACAGGTCCATGCACACACACACGGAGCCCCGCTTTCCAATCCTGCTTCGATACTGCTGTCGGAAGGCAATCTTCCCCTTATTGCTCTGCTCAGCTGAACGGAGTTGCTCGGTTGATGAGCAGGTCTGCTCATGTCGGGCGTAATGTTCAGCTCAGCGTCTCCACCCACAAACAAACATGATTGTTTAAAGCCGTAGAGTCCTTGCCATTAAATGAAGAGCGCGAGCAATGTCAGCCACGATCGAGGCCTTTGGTTGCAAACTCACAACCGTTTACGTAGACGCTATAATGAACATGTCTATATGCAAAGCAATGTCTATAAAAGACGGTGCTTCAACAGCTATAAGCTCCAAAATGAGAGGATAGGTGATTACCCAGCCTGGGGTTTTCTAATGGTGGATTAGTTAATGACGTCGCATCTGGATTCAAAGAAAACAACCAGCTACAATATCTTCCTACTGTTCCAGCTGTTTGCAAATGATTTATACACTTTGGGAACATTTACAGTTCCACACACACTGTTTAGACTTTTGCACTTTGTGATTCAAACCCTGAAGCGAATAAGGTGCAGTGAAAGCTGTCTGTGCTCAGCATGGTACTCACCATATATCCACCTCCAGGCTCTCCGGGCTCACCCTTTGGACCTGGAGGTCCCTGAGGCCCGGTCACGGCGCCAGAATCCCCCTGCAGAAAGGAAGACGGCATCGAGACGTTTTCTTCATAGACAAAATGTCAAAGGGAGGAAAATGCTGGAGGGTAAAGCAGAGGCGGACGATACCAGGTACGCTTTGTATCATGCATCAGTATTGTTGGCTTTCGATTAATATTTGGACCTTCTAGTATGTATTTGATATGTATTAGGGTCTACACAGGCTGCATAGGGCGTAATTATTTGGCTAACAGGGCAGATAGAACTAAACTGGCTGTTCGATGTTTATGCTAAGCTGATCTGAAAGCCTCTTGGCTCCAACTTCATATTTAGCACAATGACACTCATTATATATAAGATATTCTTTGACTACCACACTGGATGAATATAAATAAGCACAACTCTTAGATCTGAGTTAACATCAGTATAGCAAAGATGACAAAGGAGGATTATGGATGTAGGAGGCTTAAGCGCTGTAGGTTCATTCCTCTGCCCTGGAGTGTAACAGAGTGACTCCAGTGGGTGGGGAGACTTGAGTAAGGCTTCATTTATTTTGACAAGTGACAAACCTCATCAAATATGCATGTCAGCTGTGCACTTTTCCTCTTTTCCACATTCAGCACAGTATGCAGACCAAGTCCTTATGCAAGGCAAACATTTGTGGGAAATAACAGGGACGGTACGGACACAGAGTTGCAGCATGACTGAAGATGGCAAACAGGCTGAGTCATTTGAAATGCGTCCTCACAAGTTGTCCAGCATGTTCACTCTGTGATAAAACATCCTGCCTTTGTTTTTGTCTGTGAGGTGAGAACTTGATTTTTAGGATTACCCACCTTTTCTCCTTTCAGGCCATCTCTTCCAGGCACCCCTGAAGAGCCCTGTAAATAGTGGGGGAAAGAGACACATCTATCACAGGGCCTTCATCTCCTCACACACATTTATTTCCTCCTCCTCACTGCTTCAGCAGGCTGCCCGCGTTCCAACATAATTTCCCTTAGCCAGGATTTATGAAATGCCTCTTTTCCCTCCCTGCTTTTGAATAAAGACAGATGCTCATTACCGAAGCAGGTGTGAAGAACAGATTGGGCCTATGCCTCCATTCCTGGCATAAAGTGCTTAGATTTGCCTCCTTCCACTAATTAATTCTTAAATTTGATCACTGATCGTCTGTGTAAAAATCCTGGACTTTTCTTTTTACTTCCTCCCTGGTTCGGCCTGTTGAAGTTTCTCTGTTTATCTCTGTCTTTCAATCTGGCAGGCAGGAGGGTAGAGCGTAGAGGATATGGCAAGGTGACAGATAAGGCAACCAGCGAAAGGAAGGCTTGACATGAAGTGCTTGTGTCTAGTGCCAATGTACTTACTGGCTCGCCCGGGAGTCCTGGGAGTCCAGTGGGTCCAGGCGGGCTCTGTTTCCCCTGGCAGAACGCAAAGAAAATACAATACGTTGGACAATTTCCTCCTTTTGTGTGACAGAATGGTCCTCGGACGTTACAGCCCAGACAGCAAAGCTCTAGGCATCGACTTTCCCAGAGCATTTTCACTAGCGGCGACGTTTGAGTGCTGCCTTGGAATAAACCGGTGATTTTCATGGTAGTTACATTATGCTGACAATATTCCAATAACTGAGCAGCAGCTGGCTCGTATGCATGTGTTATATCAAATGAAAACTTATATCCCAGACATGCTCATTATGCAGCTGTTTATGCATTCCCTGTCTCAACTCATTATTGTCCTTGTATACACTAATTACCCAACAATTCAAACATTACCATGGAAACTAAGCTGGTGTTGATATTCAGTGTCCTCAGCGATAATGCCTTTCAGTAAGTATGCTTATAGGCAGTAAATACATTTACACAGTGCTGTATGCAATACTTCTGTACACTCGTGTCCACATTTTACAACGAGCATTCTGATATCGTTATAATAATTAAAACCATCCGAACGAAGTGTGAGACAGTGAGTTTAGTGTGTTCACCCCCTCAGTGTTCTACCTAATCTTAGCTTGAACCAGCTGGTGTATGAAACTTCTACAAATTCCTTTGCTCATTAGACACAACTTGAAAAATCTAATTTCATATCAGCAATTTTCTATTTAAGTACACGTGTCCCCGTCCTTTGTTCAGAGACTCACCTCTGGTCCTTGGTCTCCTTTTTGTCCTGGTGGCCCTATGTTTCCCTGTTACGTGACAAAGAGGAGGACAATGTCAGAATATTCTCCACGACTCTTTTGTAAGGTCTATATAGAGTCAAAAGAAAAAGTTTGGCAACAGGGGACAGCGAAGGTTTTGCTGCATCTGTGTGTGTTAAACATTTGGCATCTGACAACAAGTCAAAAGCGACAACACACAGAAACGATCTACAATCTGCCTTGAGTAGACCTATTGTGTTCTCCATTGCACAAATAACTAAAACTGCAAAAGGAAAGACGAACAATAAGGAGTCAATGATTTAAAATCTTTCCATACGGGCCTGTACTGCTCTGGTTTCTGTTGCACACATAAGCGGACATGAAGGCTTTGGGGCATTTTTTTTGTTAGGCAGTGGATATTGAAGCTTTTTGTGCAAATGCTACTGTAAGTCATCAGCGAGTTACCTTGAAGCCTTGAGGTCCTTGAGCTCCTTTCTCACCCTGTGGAAAACAATAGAGGTAGACAATCACCATTTCTCCAGATTTGCATTAGGAAAACACTCAAGTAATTTGTTGCATTTGCTGACTGAGGTAATACTTAAAGGGCATTTAGCAAGTGCAGCGTGAAGGTTAATAGTTTGAAATGTGTGTTTCATTTGTCAGGTTTGCTTTTCTGAAAATATGAATATAATCACAGCAGAAACGCAAAACATGAGGTAAAAATCGTAAAGCTGCCGTAACTCATGCTGCATATTCATATTCATTTGCAGATTCAAACTGTGTGTAACAGGCTCGTTGTATTCATTTAGCTGACAGCCTTTCAGTGTTTGGTCAACAGCTGTCCCAGCGGCCTTTGTGATTTGCCTTCTTCAAGGAGATGCATCTGTTGTTTTGACTTCCAGGTGATAATTGTACATCAATTAATTCTGTGCTCCACCTCTACGAAGCTCAATCGTGACACCTACTTGACATTTGAACAGCAGGTGACAAATTGTTCTTTCCGAATCAAATGTCAACACTGCTTTTATTAATATTACATAAGCGCTGGGAAGCATTCTCATTGCTGTGACGTCCTGGGTGCAGTGCTTGGAAGCTAATAGAGTTACTCATAGTTGAAGAGTGAGGAATAATGACATCAGAAACACTGGAGTTACCTGATCTCCTTTTTCTCCCTTTTGAGTTCTCTCCTTCGCGTCATCCTCAAACACAGGAGAAAACAGACAGCTTCAAAATCTAGCTGAAGTGCTCCTCAAATAGAAAGAAACAAGACGCCACACAGAAACTTTTCAAGTGTTATGACATAAACAGCTGCTTACAGTTCCAGAGAGCTGTCTTAATCCATGAGCTGTCATCACCTAGAAGTAAAGAAAAATACAATGTTTTCTAAATACTCTCTACTGACCTAATGATCACTGCAAGTAAAAGTACAACACGTTGGGTTGTTGACTGTTTCACAGGCAGTGCAGCAATATTTCTGGTTTTCAAGCATATGGACCCAAAATGAATCTTTAGCGACCAGATCCAGTCTTTGGTTTGATTTAAAATGAATAAATCACTACGTAGACAGCTTCTCTTTTGTACCAGAGCTTCTTTTGAAGCTTTGAACTACAGTAGCTTGGCTTGAAGGTCAAGACTAGCAGGCTTGTTCGGACTGAACTACTGTGGATGAAGGCCTCTTGTGTCTCTGAAAGGCAGCTTTAAAAATGGCCACATTTATCCCTCACAGCGTCACACAGCTGATAGAACAATGATACGACACCAAAGACACATAATGTGCAGCATGACTCTGGATATGAGATGCACGATTGAATGTTTGTGTAAACTGGGCTAAAGAAAAAGGAGGCGATGAGAATTAAAAACTGAGACGAGCGATCGAGGAAGCAAATGGAATTATCTGCCATACTCAGCAGAAGTTATTACATCTAAATGACCTCGGGCCATTTTTGGATTTATGCAGTTCTGTTCAGTCTTGGTTGTTTTCAGCATGTTAAAAATGGACAGTACAGGTAACATGAATCTTAAAGGTGTGAAAACCAAAATGTTCTCTGAAGCCTTTTGAGACTATTCCTGTGATTAACAGCTAAATAAAGATAGTAGTGCTCTGCCCTTCAGAAACAATGACCCAGACCACAACCTCCAGTCACTCACCTCAGACGCCCAACAAGCTCACAACTATTCTCAAAAGCAGTCAGACATTAAGAGACGGTTATCTGATAAACAACTTGACACAACCAGTTTGGTTTAAAAGATGATAAAACTCTACTGTAAAGCAATAACAACGGAAAAGAAGCTTTTCCCGACTTTAAAGGCACTGGAGGAAGTGATGCCATGTTTGCCTGTAAGCCTGCTACTCCTCCCTGTCACTAATAAACTGAAGCACAAGAAGGTTTATGAAGGGAGGGTAATGATCTGAACCCTTGCTTCTGCTGTGTAAGGGAAACCAATGCTTAACCGCCAAAATTATCTGCCACGAGAAGGGAGAGAGCGCAGACAGAGACTAGTAGTAAATATTCAAATAGGCTCATTCATCAAGCGACTGATGCTCCCCCCTCTACCCTCTGCTTTAGCAACACCCTCTGTGTTCTGCTTGGCCCACAGCTCGCTACACAGCGATGAGCGCTGCGCAGCGTTCGCGTTTGGACAGAACATTTCTTCATCCTCCTTCCCCCGCTGAAATGGGATCTAGTTGAGAGAGACAACTATTCAAAACTAATTGCAAAGCAGGACCTCGATGTTATGAACGCCCATTAAAACGCCTACATTGATATCGATTCTTATTAAGCAAGGAGACTTTTTGTTGGTTAGACAGAAACCAGTGAAACCAGTGGAGAGTGAGTGATATTTCCTGGCTGTATAATTAAGTTGTCTAATTTCCATATGAATCACTTGCCAAGAATTGATGAGAAAGAGAATAAGAATGAAAGCCTTCAAACTTTGTTTCCAAGCTCATGTCTGAAGCCCTTCGGGGTTCAATAGGCAGATATTTAGAACAAAAGCCATTAGGACGGAGTCATCTAAATGTCAACGCTCTCACTTTATGACACATGGGCTCAAACAGCCTGTTTTCATTTGACAATTTTCACACTTTAATTTGGATTATTTAAAAACGGGTGCTCATAGTTGCAGCACGTCTTTAGAGTCATTACCACCCCCTCGCTGATCTTTAGCTCATTTGTTTTTGACTTTAAAATGCTAAGAAACGAGTTCTGTCATCTCAGCGCCGCCCACTCTGTGTCATCTCCAGATCACACAGCCACCGTGACGTCAGGCCTTCTCTGTTTTCATCTGCTTCTCCACTAAAAGTGTCTTTCAACAAAGCCCTTCCTCTGTGATGTACAGCTATTAACATTATAAACGGGTCATGCTCTGTATACCCGACTCCGTCCCACAATAAAGATGCTCCTTGTTCGAGGCTAAGAATCAGCATTAGTGGGTGATGACTAGTTCAAATGCGTTAATGTGATACAAAACATACCAGAAATCATAGTTCACAACATTTAGCGTGTGCATGTTCCTCTGCTACAGTAGTATCAGCGAGTTCATTAGCTGAAAAACAACCACATCACTAATCTCAACTACTCAGTTAAGACAGACTGATATTTGCTAGTCTCATACTAATTGACACTCAGCTGTGTTCTGTAAATTGTGGCTTGTCCGTTAGGTTGTACTTACAGGACCAGGAGGACCAGGGGGCCCGACATCACCCTGAAATACAAGACAAACACAATATCGGTCACCGGGCAAGTACAGTACCTGACATACAAAGAACATTAAAATGCACAGCTCACAGATTTACCAGACACACCACTACTGGAAGCCACAGGTGACCTCGAGCAGCTGCATCGCAACAATGAGGAGGCAACAAAATGAGCAGACGTTAGAGAGAATACTAACTACATCCAGCTGTGAGAGGAGAGGCAAGAAAATAGTTTGCATTCCCAGCTGAAAGCGTCCTGACAGTGTGCATTTCATGTGCATCATGTAGGAGGCTGCTGTGTTTACTGTACAACAGTGTGTAACAGTACTACAGGCAAAGTCCTTCATTCACATGGATTGTATTTCAGCACTTCTGCTCTTCAGCTCGAACTATTCCAATAAAACACGAAAACACAGCCTCACGTTTGTAAATGCACTGAGCTGACACAATGCGCTGAATAGTTACAATAATAGCTAAGTACAATCATTACAGAACCAGATGGTTTCAGGGCAAAATACGCATGTTCGTTGTTGCACATTTAAATGATGATCAGGGTGGACATTCAAAACAAAACGCTGGTACAATCATCACATTAATATTTCAATTCAACAACCTGAACATGAAGGTCTGCACCGCAATGTTAACACGAACATGTTAAAGCAGTAAGCGCCAGTGGGAACACGAGCCAAACGTTGACCTTCACATTAGTATTGAATTTGGTTTTGTTTTTCACAAATTGTTAAAAGCAGCGAATGTAGAAATCCAGTTAGCCGCCTCTTTAAACGACCCTTTGATCGCACTTCAACTTATTGTGTTAGTGAGAAAGCCTGCCCCACGCTGACACGTGTGCCTTCATATGAATAGTACATTAAGGTAAGATAAGGTAAAACAGCATAAAAGACAATCCACAAGTTTCCCATTTGTTTAATGCTGATTTTGGTGCAGACAGGAAGAAATTTGTAAGAGTTTGTGTGTAACAAAGTAAATTTAAAAACATAGATTTAACTTCTCACAGTTCAGAAGCTACAAGTGAAAAAAACATGGCCTCTGAATGTTCTGGCCTCACGATGACACTGTGAGCAATGTGAAATAATTTAAATTCCTTGACTGAAATGCTCTGCGTACATCATTTTTTCAAATAGTAAATAAATTCCTCTAGGAGATGAATCAACAGACAAATTAAGGCAATTTAATGAAACATCCTGGTGACAGAGTATAATTTGGGCAAAATTATACTCACACACGCACAAACACGCACACACACACACACAGGCAGAAACAACTAGTCAACAGCAACGAAATGATTTGAATCTAGCAGAGGAAACAAATAGTAGCAAATAAAGACACAAACGCTGCCCTTGAAGTGTAAACAACTAAAAGAAACATAACTAATACAGCTCACAAGGTTTGGCTGAATTCTGCCTCATCTGAACTGTACCTTCCCTTCATCCTGCTCTGCTTCTCCCCCCGACACACACAGACAGTACACGTGAGTATGAGGGAGCACCAACGCAGAGACTCATCATATGTGACACTTGACATTGATGTGACTTACTTTCTGTCCTTTCATCCCACCAGCCCCTTCGGCACCTGGCTGACCCTGTGGGAGGAGGCCTGGGTTAATGGCTCTGTAAAATGACTGCACCGAAAATGTTACCGCAGGAAAATACATACAGGGTCTCCTTTGTCCCCCTTTTCTCCCGGGACTCCAGACTCACCCTTCTCCCCCTGGATGTGAAAAGAGCAGATCATTGACAGTGACTGACAGCAGTGACAGCAGAAGACGACAGACAGCTCGGGAAGTCGGGGCAGTTGTTCTGAGTGATAAATGGGGAAAAACGTTCAAACGCAGCACCTCAACAGGAAAATTGCTTTTTAAACAGAGACTTCATGAGACTATGGTTTAATGGGAGTCCAGCAGCATAATGAAAACTCAAGTCCCCAACGCTTTGCTGCAGTTTTCCAGGTTTGTGTTTGATATTCTTTCTCTCATCGGCCAATAGATGGCACTTTATGACTGCTGCAGAGCTTAGAGCACATTACCGGGACGCGCAGAGGATTCTCTAAGTAAACAGAACTATAAAACAAATGCGCTTCCATCTTGTACCACTCACTTCTTATATATTACATGTACATACAGTATCTGCAAGAGAGCATCACATCTCAATGTCTCGGGGCCTCAGTAAAGACACCGTATAGTCTGCACTTTCCTATGACCTTTCACACTCACGCTGTGATCGTTACACAAGGTCCTGGACACCAGATATGTGACATTAAGACAGAAGCACACGGCGCGTTTCATAAAGCTCACAGCCGTCGCGCTACTGTTTTTCTCCAAAAAGCAGAACAGAAGTAAGACTAGAAGCGGCTTAGACGGGTTTTGTTTGGTGTGACGTGTGGAGATCTGCAGGGCTCATTTCAGATGCTCTGTGTTGAGACATTACGGAGCAGCCTGACTAAACAAGAGACTATATCTGCCATTCACTGCCAGCCCCTCCCCCTTCCTGTCTTCCGCCTAATGAAAGCGGCTGTGATAGCATTCGCTTAATGAGGAACGGTCACTGTTTCCTCGTCGCGGTGGGCTTTTATTAAGTCAGTCGACTGCTTCCACGTATGAACAGGTGGACTCGCCAACTAATATCTTTAAATTGACTTTGGGTTCTAATTGAATTCTGTACAGCTCTACCACACAGCTTTACATGTTATCATTACAGTGTTACAGTCAAAGTTCGTTTTACAGTGAAATGCATCACGATTGTTGCTTTCGACTGCAACTAAGAAAGTTAGCAACAGCCCAGGATTTCACTTGTACACATTTAACGCGCCCCATCGTCGCGCTGCCTCATGGAAAAGCGTTTCAGGGCTTATCTTTGTTAGATTTCCATGACAGATCATTCAAAGTCAATTTGACGGCGAAGGGATATGTAAGTTAATAAACCTTTCAAACGAGATTAACTGCAGCACTCCAGTATTTACTCTAACTATCGCTTTATTTAAACATTGTGAAAGCCCAGCGTGTAAAGGACGGGGAACTGGCCCACCTGTGGACGTCTTGCAGATGATATGTTGACACAGCGAGTCATCAAACTGCAATTAAACCTGTCTGCATCCCTCCCTGTCTATCCATCAATATCTGCAGCCTTCTGTCAGAGCCTGTTTGAAACTGTCAGTGGGAGATTCGGTTATGGAGATGTGATGCATGAGAACACTGTCTTCCTAGCAAATCATGCACCGCACAGACCTGAGGTTTTTTTTTTTTATAGTATAAAGCATTCACACTCTGCTGAGTGAGTGAGACAGGGCTCAGCTCACAGTTTAATTTGCTGCTGTTTTGTCAACATAAAAAAAAAAGAAGGGTCCTGAGAATTAAAAAGAATCCCCGATACTGCTGAATTATTAGTGTTTATGCATGTTGCTTTCCGTTCCTCTTGGACATGTCATACTTTGGCTTCTCCCACTTATGTTGGATTTCATAAATTCCTTTTCCCTTTTCTTTCAGAATGATGCACAGTAGGTGCACATTCATAAAGACAGGACAGAGATGCCTCTGTTGTGTAGGGACATGAGTGATTTATGGGAAGGGAAGTTTGCATATTTAATAAGTGTCAGGACGTTTCACGGCACTTTATCTCTCTGCTAATATAAACAAGGCAACTAAAATGTTTTCATTGAAATCTTTTCTTGTACTGGAACGTTTAACTTTCTCGTTACTGTCGTTACTGTCATCACAATGAATTCAGTTTAATTGTGCAGCTAACAGCCTGCACATAAACTAAAAAACACAATGTTACTGTTGCGGTTACATATAATTTTCTTATAGAATTAGCTTCATTATTTCTCATAAGGAGTGTTTTGGGGTACGGTACAGTAGGTGTGCCCCCATACAGACAACTTTGTTTTTCAAGGTTGGCCAGGTGACATTTGCTCACTTCTTCCTCTGGGCAAAGGGAGCAAGAGGAAGCCTGTAGCCCAGGTTGACACCGCGGCAAACGACACAACTATACATCAAATGAACAGCTGTGGTCAAGAGGTTGTCCACAACACAATGGTTTTCATTCCGAGCATGATCGCAAGGCGGCCGCTGGAGGTTTGTGGGCGGTGGTGGGTTTGTGAAGGAAGTAGGTAGCGGCGGACACAGCAGGAGGCCCGGTAGAGTCCATGTCTGGGTTTTTTACAGCACATAGCTCATGCGCCTCTCGTGAGCTACAGCACTCCTGGGCTTCATGAAAATGATTGCAGATCTTTTTTGCAAAGGCACTGTACGTAATGGCCATCTGTCTGTTTGGAGTGCGGGTACGGAGTCACACTGTGCTGCACTGCAGGAGGCGCAGGGTGGGAACAGCTATTTAACTTGTACCGATAGGCGACAATTGACTGAAAGTTGCCATTTCCAGTGAGGGAGAACTGTTCCTCCAGTACTTACAAACACAAAACGCGAGTCAAGGACAGATCCTATTCTGCCTCTGATGCATCTCTGCTGGCTTTCATGGGACCATGAGAGCAGATGATTAAACTCCTTGCCTGTGTGAGTGCTAACATGGATGCTGCTCGGTTGTCTTGACTGTTCACCCTCCGCTGTAAGTGCAGGCGATAACTAATTCATCGAGCAGGGAGGAAGCTCAAGTCTACTTTAAATTCCACATGTCAGTACTTTGTTTTGCGATGAACTATATTTTTAATGATACCTTGACACTTGCGCCTTCAGATGCTCCCGCGGGACCCTGCAATTACAAGCAACAGGACATGTGACAAACAGTCGTACAGTACATGTCATACGTGACCGCGGTACACAGCACACACTGAGGTAGCGGCTTGTCAGGTTCACCTAGCTACAACTAATGCAGTGTAATTTAACGCCCTGTAATAAATCCTTCCATCATGATCATGTGTTGATGAACGGTGAGATCATTTTAGAGGCTGCAGTTTTGATTTTATTAGTGTACAAATTGGGGTTTATTTATTTAGCCAACCCAGCAATAAAACACATCTGTGTTACACGTTAGGTACAAATTTATGTGCATGTAAACAGAACATCATCTTCAACCATCCTTCCTGGCCCAGCTTGAACTGGCACATGTGTTTAAATTATTTCTCCCTTTGTTTTGTCATTTCTAACCTTTGCTCAAATGGAAGCTCTCATAAATTCATGGCTGGCCTGCAGCAGTCTATAGATTACGTTGGAGTTCGTCCTTGTTTTGCACTTTTAGAAGACTCCCCTGTCGTCGTGCAAAGCGAATTTGACTTTGAAAATAACCACTGCCCCCTTAACTGCGAGCGCTGTCCTGCTGCCAATGGACAAGAGAGAAAGAGAGAGAGAGAGAGATGCCCTGGTGTGTGTTTGGAATAAATGACTTTGCCTCTGAGATCCACCTCAGCAAACAGGTGACTCATAAATGCCAATACCCGGGGACGGAGGCAAGACTGGCACATGCTAAGGGTGTCATCAGGACATTGCCATTTAGAAATGTCACACCTTCTCCGTCCTGTCTTTCTTTTCACCCACAACTTTACGACTTATTAAGAACACAGGACACTGAGTCATGTGGGAGAGCTAAAAGGACTAATGGCACGATTACATCAAGGTAATATTGAGCGTAACGGTGATAGACTATCAAATCTCAAATCCCAAATCCTGACCACGAGTGCAATCAGGGCAGTAGTGCATGAAAATAACTGGACTACACGATGGCTCTGAACTCTCCTGCTCACCCTGACAGTCAGACAAGCTGTCTGCTGCAGCGCATCATATTGGTTGTGCCCTTTAGTGCATGGGTCACTACCTAAACACTGTTTGGTGCTGGTTTGGACGCCAAGGAAGAAGAGACCATAATTCCAGGAGTCAATGGGCCCTACAGACCTGTCCTACTCATCAATACAAGCATGTTCAAGTGCTACATTGTTATGGCTCTTGTGGCTTGGTGCTACTGTAATAACACCCTGTTTGGAGCAGTACAGGAAAATATTACGGGCTCAGCATGGAAGTAATGCTCAGACGTTACATAGATGTTTCACTAAGAACACGGCAATTCAAACTGTTAAGATGGATTTTATATCGGTCTGTTGTTATTTACTTTTACAGTACATGCTTTTATTATGAAGTTAACTTAGTGTCTTTTGTGAGACTCTCGGTCAAATACAAGTATACAGAAATTGTAGAAAAGCCAGAAAGTATCAGTTGTTGTGTTCTACTGTGTTTTATGCATTCATCACTCTGTTCCATTAGTAATTGTTGCAGACATGCTAAAAAGTGTTTATTCATTATGTTGAGTGGATGCATAACCACTGAAAAACACACAATATTTGTGTGGTTTTATGCAGAAATATGAATGAGGTTATGCCTTTATTACAAATAAAAAGAATCAAAGGAAATGTGGGAGCTGTAAGCACATGCTGCTGTTTATCACTTACAGGCAGGCCTCGGAGTCCAGGCTCCCCAGTCTTTCCTCTTCTTCCCTGATGAACACACAAACACACAAAGAACAGATTAAACCGAGTGAGTGAAGATGCAACAACAGGTGTGGCTGAGCATACATGCTGCCAGCAATTAAGACTAGACAGCAACTCCTGTTGCAGTCTCTAATTTGCTTTTAATTAACAAGAAGAAAACAGCTTAATTGCTGCACCCTGTGTGGCCCACTACTCTTTGTTCCCTCCTCTGGTTTACTGCCTCTTTTCCAGCTGTGAAACTCCCTGTGTGCATCAATCAACCCAAGGAGCACATAAAGCAGCAATGGGCCAGGCCAGGCAGTGCTGCCCAGCATTGCACAAAGGGGTCAGAGCAAGTGACCATTTTGACTCCACTGCTTTAAGTTTTCTTTCTGTCTTTCGTTTATTTTCTTTGGACACGTTGTGAATGACAAAACGCCTTAGCTCTTGAAAGTCTGCAAATCTTGAAAAGCAGACATCTTAACAAGATGTAATGCTGTCGGAACCAAACTAATGTTGGTATAATTTACATCAAGAGGGTTTATGTCCTCATGAGAAAAGAGGATAAAGCCCGGTGGATATCCTAAGAGCCATCCTACAAACTGGCAGAGCATCACTGGCTCTGTGTTGTGAGGAGTGCGTGGAATTAGCTGGCTTTCACATACACAAGAACAAAGCAACTCATCTGGGAATCACTTCCGCTCTGGCCAATCGCAACTCACTGTACAGCAGCATAATGAGTGGCAGAATACGAAGACAGTGCAAATATCGGTTTAGAGCTGAACACGCTGACCTGTTTCTAAGAGGAGTCTGATCCTCTGTCACACGGTGTTTCTGCCCTACTGTATGTGTCATTCTTATGACACAAAACCAACTTCTTTTCTGCACTATGTAAGAGTCTGTGTGTATCTGTGGAGAGCGAAGGATCAGTAGCTGAGAGAAAAGAAGAAAGTCACAAAGAAACGCCCCCGACTCTTCCCTGCCTGACACTTCATGTGCGCAGACTTTGATTAACTGGGTCAAATTTGACATGCACGCTCGCCAGCAACAAAGACAAAGGAAGGAATTTAACTGAGAGCTATTTCATTTAATAATCCGTCTGCGTGTGTTTTTAAGCCTATATGTTGTTTCTGGGTCTGATTTGTGGCCAACAAACATGAAACAGGAAACGCCAAGACAAGTACAGTAAACATTAGACTTCATGATGACACAATGATACCAGCTGGTCCCTCTCCCAGGAATTGAGCACTTTCCTCCGTGGCCGTTTGATGTTCCGACCCAGACTTGGCTAGCGCGTTTTGATCATCTGCGTTAATGTAGCTCTGAAGCTGCGTTTGCTTTAATGTGAGCATTAGAGAGCACTATGTCGATAAGAGCAAGAAGATTTCCAACCACACTGATGTTCACCTTTAAGCCTTAAAGTCCCTTACTTCAGATGGCATTATATTCCCCTGGAACAACCTCTTTGAAATATAATTGAGGTTGGCTGCGCTTGTACAAAAAGAGCAGAAAAAGTTGCAGCCACGTGTATACGTGCAGGATACGCGTGGCCGCAACTTGAAAACCCAGACAAAATGCAATGATTTGAAAAAGACTCAATGTCCCAACTACACTGGAAGTGAGGTTTGTACAGTAGATGCAAAAGATCTATTTTTCAAAAACAAAGATAAACACAGAACATTTCACTGAGGGTGGATGTTTTCCTCCCTTTTCACTGATAAGTTGACACTGAATTGTTGTAACGTTTGCAAAACGATCAGACTGTTTGTTGTAGCCTTAGCCCCCGCTGCCCCTAAATTTGACAACAAAAGCAGATTACATGGCTAAGTCATTTAGCTAATGAATATTTCATAGGCTATTATTCCAAGTAGGACATGAATTATGCAGTTCTCAAAACTATTTCTCCACATTCGCCCTTACATCTCTTTTAACTGCAAAGTACTTACTTATTTTAAGAGCATGTATTTGCATAGGGTCATCAAAAAGTAAATAGTTAGATTCAGTGATGGGTTCTCAACAAATCTCAACTGTATCAGTCTGAACCTCGCTTGCACCGTTATCAGTAAGATATAACAGTTTTTATGAGGCAGTGTGACTTTTATTAGGTTTGTTTTTATATTTTTTAAATCTAAAAAGCACTTTATGGGAATGATGGTTAATATATGGTATATTTACAATAAGAAATACTAACATATGTTCATCATCAACTGCTGCTACTTCTGTATCTTCCTTGGTTCATCAGGGACTAACGTGATGGACACTCCTGTCCGTGCTATGTGGATTTCAAGTAGCCAGTGTTTCTCCTCCTTCATTCAATATTAACAAGACACCAACAGCCCAAACGACCGTTTTCACAATAAAATCATCCATTAAAAAACACCACACTGGGTTAGAAAGATGTTTGTTGTCCAGAGCACCTCTGGTTAACGCGCCATCGCCAGACAATCTGTGCACAGTGACGAGGAATAATTATTGCGGAGCACAGCTGTCGTCACCGTTTGCACTCAGTTGACTCTCCAAACTGAAACACCTGCCAGTGATACAGTGAGAGAACTACCTGAAGGCACATACTGAGATAATCAAGATGCCAGCAATCACGCATTGCCCATGAGCACTACAGCAAAAGATGCTGCTGCAGACTTTTACATACAGTATGTACATAAGACTTTTAGTTGTCACTTAGGGCTCTGAGGTGTATTGATGCCATTTTAGGTACATGGACAATTAAAAATGTCATGTTTGGACTGTATGTGTATGTTAAACCGACACTTGAATTGAGTTCATTTCATAATGAATAAAAAAACAACTTGTTGTTTATTTGTTTTTTCTTCTTTGGACAGAAGCTAAGAACAAAGTCAACATCTGCATTTTCATCTTGTATTGTAAACCTATTAGGATAAAAACATCTGATAACATATTAGCTAAAAAACTTTCCTAGAGCTGATTCTGATATTCTGTGACTGACACAAAGCTTTATTGTAGTTCTGCTTTGCTGTTTTGATTTTTCCCAATTTTTCTGGGAAAGTGTGTGGACATAAAGTCAGAAGAAAGATACGTGTCAGGGGTGAACTGCAGTCCAAAGCGGTCTCTAGGCAACAGGGATGAAGAGGAAACTGAAACTGAGGATTTCAACTTCAAAAAACGTGAGTCAATGCAAAAAACATAAGAAATGTGTGACAACAGAACAAATAATTTTTTTCTGAGTCAAAGGATTTAAGCCAAAGTAGCAGAGCAGCCTGCAGCTGGACCATTAGTCAAATGGCTACTCTGCTCTGCCATATTCAAGGCACTTTTAAACTTGGCACCACCTGTATGCCGTAGTGAAATATGTCACTATGATGATAACTTGAATCCTAACAGAATTACAAGCACGCACACCTCGCCAGCAGTGTCTGTAAATCTTTAAGCCAACCATAACCTTCCTTTCCTGCTCTGTTTCTCTGTCTCTCATTTATCTCTCCCTTTGTGTATAATTCTACAACTCTCACATCATTCCTCTCTCCCATCTCCTGTTTTGCTTGTCATCTCTCCTTCCTCCTTCTCCTGTCTCCTGTCACTTGCCCCTTTTCTCCCTCGCCCAACTTCCAGTGCCTGTTGGATCACCCTGGCAATCTCTGTTGCTATGCAACACTCTGTGTCCTATAAATTTGACAACATCCTAGCGCTTGATTATTATTTGAGCTCTGCAGTGTGAAGCCCTCCTTCAGGTCATTGCAGTAGATTAGAGGCAGGGAGAGACAGAGGAAGGCGAGGAAGCATCAGCAGGAGGGAAGGAGGTGGAGAAAGATGGGAGAAGAGAGAGAGTGAAACAGAGTGAAAGCTGAGCTACCTTCTCGGGCCACAGAGATACGTGTTCCACTCCAAGTACCAGCAAAGCATAGAGCAGATGTGAAAAGTGCTCCACATTCATTTCTAATTATGTAAATTATCATTAACTGGCTAAAAGCTAGAGCGTTTTGAAGGCGGGTAAGTGAAAGGCTTTCAGAAGACTGACAGCATATTTAGGACTTCCGTCTTAATCCACATGAATCTGCACTTCGACAGACTCCGACTCTGCTGTGAGTTGTAAAGTGTAAGAGGAAAGCGCAGACATGGGGTCTAGCTCAGTCCTGCAACACCAGCCAAAATCTGAGAGCAAAGTCAACAGCCACAGTGACACACAGCAGAGGCGCTCGTTTATGATGACTCCATAATCCTTATCCCAAATGTCAACATGCTCTCTGAGACATTCCATGTCTAACTACCCATACACACTGCTGTAAAATGGAGATGGCAGGGCGTGATGCATTTTTAGGAATAAAGCAGACAGACCATCAAGAAGCCGCAGACTGTAATCCACCTGGCAAATGTCTGTGTCAGGTGGGGTCAGTAGATAAGCTGGAGGATCGCTCTGAATGAACACAGGTTGAAAATCTAATCTGACACAAATAGCATAAAGAGACCGAGAGTCCGTTTATGGATCACTATCAGCAAGGAAATGAATGCTTCTATGTTTTAACACTGGTCAAACTGCTCCTACTCCTTTTTTTTTGGCTTCGGCGTCCAAGATTAATCTCTTTGTATTTGATGAACCATACTTTGACCAGTTGACTTAGTTTGACATCAAAATAGAAACATTTTTTGCAGCAAAATCCTAAACAGTATGTGACCGCAGACACCTTCGAAACATGGCGTTGGACCACATATCTACATGTCCCAGATGTCATGATACGTCTCTTCTTTCATCTGCCTGGCTCGCGTACAGCTGAGACGCTGAAGTTTGGCGTTCTGAAGGGGAAACTATCTGACATTACTGAGCCAAGCTGTGCTGTGACAATGTTATGCAGCTCGTGGGAGAGATGACCTTTTCTTGACTAAAAAACTCACATGCCACTCCCACTCTTTCTGCCTGAGCTGAGCCTCATCTCCCTCTGGGGACATGTACTCAGGCCACCTGAGCCTTTTGTCTGTGCTGCTGAACAGGGTTTAAATGAAGCTGCCTATGAAGCTTGGAAGCAGCAGCTGTATTCACTTGGTAAACACGTGTTCAAAACTATGAAAATGATCTTAATATCCTCAGATTTACATTTAATAACACACAATAACAAAAGAAGAGATGCGCAATAACTGAGAAGCACGGACGTTCTCCAAGACGGCAAATGTTTGCTACTGTATAAACCTGTTGTTCATTACTCACTAAAATAAGAGTCTGCTTCTTTGGAACATGAAAAAAAGTCCTGACACATAAAACCAGATGCATTCGATCCCTTTAAGGTGTTTAGTCAAACCTCGTGCCTGAGGACTGGTTGTCTCCAGATCCAGCAAAGATACAGTTACTTGCAGTGCCTGCTAAAAGCCAATTTAATGAGTAATTAATTCTGAAATGGCATCCTTTCCACTTGCAAGTATTTTTTCAGTTTTTATTTTAAAATGTGCACCATGAACCAAGAGAACCAGGAAAAGAAAAAAAAGCCTCTCATAATAGGAAAATACCAAAGAATTCAAAAGCAGCCTCTTAAACCTTCCACCATGACTGGCTCAGCAATGTCACCAATTATAAAGCGCAACGTTCTGAATAAATATAACATTACATACAGTCCAAAGTGGCTTCAGAGGAAAGCTGAGGCAAAACCACAGAGTGACAGCGCACCTAAAGCTCCACTTCCACGATCCCAACGGCTGAGTGTAGGTTTCAAAATCAGCTGGTGAGAGGGAAGAATATTCAGTAAATCCACACTAACTAAGCAGCTTGACATTAACAGTTCTGTCAAATCAGCTATCAACATTATGAAGTAACAATCAATTAAACCACAACACTCACTGCAGGGACCGACGTCTCACCTGCTTCTGATTAGGGATCCAATTAGGGACAGTGCAAATTCCCCACTTCTGACTCCCCTTGTTGGGTGCCATCTTAGGACACTGCAAAGCTCAGAAAATGCCTGGGCACTGGAGCTTGCAGAGATCCCTTGCACTTGGTAAAAGCCTCAATAAAATAGGATTTGTTCCAGTTGTTTACTGAGGGTTAAGAGGAGCGGCCGGGGCAGGAAGAGAACGGCAAAGCCGACAGCTGCCTGGCAGGGGCTCAAATGCAGCTTAGCATTTTTCACCATTCTGACTGGCACACAATGCTCTCTTTAACTCGCAGCCATCTAAATATTCAGGGACGCATAAAGAGATGGCTGACATCGCAGCCGACTTAAGAGTCAGCTCAGCTGGCCAAGATTGCACCTATAGTCTCTTGGCTAAAGCTTTCCATGAAGGCTTTGCTTACAGAGACTCAATCATGGACCCCATGTGACTAAATAGTGATTTGCACGTGCACCACTAGATGGCAAACTGGCTTCATCGCAAATCTCTACACGGCGGGGGACTGAGCGAGTGAGGAGACTGTAAGCTTTCTCTGAGAGGATGGATGTCCTCAATGCATGAATGTATGATGCGGGTAACATCCCTAATTAGGCAGTCTGGCAATTAGGCACTGAATACCATAAAGAAGATCTTTCTGCAGAGACCACAACCATAAGAGAAGAAGGAAACAGACAAGAGCAAGAAATGGCATGAGAGCGAGAGAGGAACAATCATTTTCACGACACATTATGCCTCTTTTCAACTGCCAGACAATTCAAAGGGACACAGGTGGCATTACAAAGGTACCCAGTCATAGAACGCAGCATATCATCAGGTAAAATAGCTGTTATAGAGCTATTTCAGCAAACAGCCAACTCCTCGCTACGGCACAGTATGCAAACACCAGAGCCAAAGGCAAACACAGGAACTGCAGACAGCGGATGTCTATGAAAACGAAGTCAAGGTGGTCTCAAAGGAGCATCAGGACAGCTCTTTACAACAGCCGTGTCCGTAACGCGTCTCCAGCTATAAGTTTTAAGAGCTCATTGACTTTAACAACTCCTATGGAGAGAATAGAGGGCTGATGATATTATCGGAATTTGCATTTTTATGTGGTGAAGATGATAAATCTATATTAAACTATGAGCTCAATTCCCACCGATCAGCTGAATGTCTTTGCGCTGTTTCCATGCAAGCTGGGCGCCTATTACATTGGCTCCTCACTAGGCCAGCATTGCCTCTTGAATGTTCTCATCTCCTAATGGATGCTGTTATTAGTCTTGGCTCTTAGAAATTTCACAGTCTCATCTGGACTTTTGGCCATATTATTCATCCGGAGCAGATTGCTCCCGTCCCATGTTTACAGATACTGAGTGTTTCATTAATGCATTATCCAACGTGTGAATACAAGAGGCAGAAAATCTGCTCCGAATAAACCCTGCTTCATTTTACTATCCAAATATTTGAGGTCAGAGAGAATACACTGTGCAAAAATCCACAGGGCTCTACTCTGGGTAAGTCTTATGCTTCATATCACTCACCACGCATAACAGATTACATTAAGGTCCCACACACTACTGTCTGTATTATATCAGGCCACTGTCAATGTGCTGCTCCCTGGCATGCCATTAAAGTGGACACAGATGAATGTATCCAAATTGGTTGCGGGCGGGATGAGAGTGTGGAGAATCAGAATATGGATCGCAGTGTGTAACAGTGTGCTGTAAGTGATGCAGCCTCCCACTACCACGCCTCTGTGTTCTGCAGTATTCAGGGCTACGTCTCCTCCCTTGGTCAGCCTCCTTCCCCCTCCGCTCTGAGCTCTCTGCGTCCTCCTCCCTCCCCCCTGGCCGAGGAAAGAGCAGACACAGACCAAGCTAAGTCGCAGGCGTGCGTCAATTCCCTCATCCTGGATAAAACGTGAAATTTTTTAAGATATTTACATTGTCAGCATTTCTCACCGTCTCTCTCCTCCTTAAGCTTAAAACGCCAGGCCAGTGGGTATTATATATGAATAAAATGTTTGCTTTGGTTTGACGTCTGTGAGATGAGAAACAGTCAGTGTAAGTTAACTAACATACAGAAGCGTAGTTGGGTGAATTCTTTTCAGGTGACCTGTGTCTGACACGTGACACTCCATCAGTGTTGCCACGACCAGGCGGAGATTAAAATGTACATGTTAGAGACGGGTTCCAAAGCGACACTAGCACCTGTAGCATCTTTGCGCTGTGCTAAAGCTCTAGTAGCTGAGAAAGTTGCGAGCTTGTACATGCGTTCTTTACTATAGCGAGCCGAGCCCATGCAATGCTCCGAGGATGCGTTGACCTACATTAGCCCTCAACATCAGCTTTCGTACGTATGCATACACACAAACACGCACATGCAACGACTGTAAACGCCAGTCGACAATGTGCCATCGTCTTCTAGTCCTGCCCCTTGCATTCATCCCTGTAATTAATTGGCCAATTAATGTGTGTTTATTCTGGACACCCATGGATGTGGCCGTACTGAGGCTCTCTGGGAACGACGAGAGTCAGACAGATAAATCAAAGCTCTGTGCATCTGTCCTTGCATGTGCCAAACGCTTCCCCCTGTAACCCTCCTCTTTCCCAACTGGGTCCAAATGTGAGACCTTTTCATAGCCAATCAGGTCAAATCTTTGTTTCATCCTCCCTCCCAATGCACTTGACATTGACAAGATTAATTGCCTTGTGCGCTGGGCAAACGAGTTACCTCCGGGTGTAATGCAGGTGTCAAAAAATGGCTTTCTGGATTTTCTCAGCATGAGTTTGGACAGATAGAAACCTAGGGGAAAAAAAACCCTCCGTTAAACAAAGGGTTAACAAGTCCTTCTCCTGCTTGTAAAATCACACAGGGTGTAAATCCGACCATAAAACCTCAGCTGTGAGCCCTGCTGACCTGCAAATTCTTCTCTCCGCGTTACTCTGTCATTGAGCTTCAGTGGTTCAAGCCAGAACTGTAACTACATATCTACATCATGCTACTACTTGAACACTGCTTTAATACCACGGACCATTAGTACGATCACCAACAGTGCATCAGCGGTTAAATATAGCATGGCGGTGGGTCTATAAATGCTGTGTGTGCATATGTAGCAGGGTATTAAACTGACTTGACACTACATTTAATGCAAATAATTCTCAGTGTGTACAAATACTGCAGAGTATAATGTTAATAGATGAGCAAACCGCACTATAACGCGCTCCAGAGAAAAAGTGGGTTCATTTACAGAATTATTTTGCAAATGAAAAAAAAAAAAAGAATGGCATGAAATCAAACCTCAACACATCTAATGTAACTATAAATGTGAATCCAGTGTAACTTAGAGGCTGCTGTAGATAAATCCTTTTGGGACAAAGACATTTTACACAGACAACAAAATGCACAGCTATAATCAAATAGCTCCTGTGTCTATGTGTTTACTGTGTCACCCAAATCTGCGGCAGCCTCCCACGGAGAACTTGGCAGGAAGGCTGGTATTCTCACCAGGGACTCGTTACTTAATAATCTCGCCCTGCAGGTATTCTGGTAGAGGTCAACAGTCTCTTACAGTCGCTTTGCTGTTCATGTCTGCCTCCACCTATGGAGCAGGAAACTGCTGCCAAAGGTCCCCGTCCCCCCCAAACTGAACCTGAATGTCCTCACTGTCGCTGTCTGCTTTGGTCTCTGTAGACACACAGATGCCTGAGCCAAGTCTATCAGATAGAATATAAAAAATATTAGCTCTAAATAGCATTTGCCTGGTCTTGTAGAGGACAAGCATCTAAATTCAAGCTACAGCATGTATTTGTTTTGCTAGAGAACAGTATGAGTAGTAGTAATAGAGTAAGTAAAGTAGATTAAACGACAAAAACTATTAGCTGTGCCACGAGCACACACAGATTAGCTTTAAAGTAGATGAATGCTACGGTATTTAATCTGACACTAATATTCTGACCTCAGTGTAACTCCGTGCCAGTAGGATATCGGTGCGCAGTCTGACGGATTGCACCACTCAATGTGAAATGGACCACAAATGTGTACACTTTAAACATGGTTAGGTCAAGCACACACAGACGCGCCCAGTGCTCAGACTAGTCTACAGATAGGTGGATGAGAACGTAGGAGAGCACCAGATAACGGATCCCTGGTGGCCCGGGAGACGGCTTCTGACCAGGAGTGGACCGACGTCCTTCGAGATACGCAGTGAGGAAACATTACGTGAGGAAAATATGGAAAGAAAATTGCCTGTGCAGGATTTATAGGCAGCTGTCTCGGTCATTCAGCGCAGGGCATGAAGGGAAATGTAAACACCACCATCAGTTCCAAAACACAGCAATTACTACTCTCCTCTTCAAAAACGTGGGCCTGTCCAGATGCCAAGCAGACAGATGATCTTTTTGACTGTTTTGACAGATTATATCAACGCCACTTCAAAACGTCCAGCCAGCTGTTGTTGATATTGCTGCACATCATTTCAAATTTCTGACACAAGAGAGGAACTAAGTGTGTCTGCACTATAATTACCGGTGTACAATGAACTTGGACTGTGCTATCACAGCACATGAACGGGTGCCAGCTGGCCGACGTGTGTGACAGCAGCTGACATTTTAGATCCTTAACAAATAGCGATTTCTATCACATAATCGGAGGAGAATCTGTTCACCGAGGAAAAGCCTCCCTCCTCTAATTAATCACCAACAGGTGAACACGTTTACGCTGAAGTCGTTCTGTTCAGGTTCATTTCTACACGCAAGTATACAACGAGGTGAAAAGGATGAAAGATCTGTTAGATAATGTCATGGCCAGTCACACCGGGGGCAAGAAGGGGAAATTATTTAACACAGGATTAAAATCATGTTAGCAGAATCAAAATCTTTACATTTGTTGTTTCTACAATAGTCATCAATAGTCTGGGTGGATTCGATCGACAGTATCGATGTGGCACATCATAGAATTTAGCGAGTAAATCATTTCTCCCAGATTAATGGTCTTTCTTCGTCGTCTCCGTCCACTAGATCATCTTGTATTGCACGACTAGCAACAGCCTTCGAGCCTTTTGACCTTTAATGCAACTTTTTTTTCTTTCTTTTAACCTTGACATGCCAACGAGGCATCTCACAGGGCCCCGTGTCATTCACCCACGTTCCCAGCTGAGCTCAGATGAATATTTCAATGAGAAACAGGACAAAAACACTGGAAGGCTGACAACTGGGAATGTCACCTTTAACATAGGTTAAACTCCACGTTGCAGGAAAGGCTACAAACTGTCCTTAACTTATGCACAACATTTAGCACTGTGCTTTAATCTGACTCTACATGCAGCAAGTTCAGTCTTTTAGAAAAATAAAAAGTAAAAACCCAAATAACTAGATTTACATAAATCAATTAATAAAGGAGAAGCAGGATCTGCACTGCATAATTCATTTGAAGAGAACGAATCCGTACACAGAGCAGTTGCAGTGTTCCTTCCTACAGTGCTTCTTCTAGGGCTTGCTAGAGTTTCATTATCTCTGCTTTAGCACTACTATGTCTGAAAGAAACACTATGCTACACATCTGTCAACCATGCATTTACAAAGCAGTAGACACAGTCGAGGCATTTGCCTCATGAAAGGGAATTTAAAGCTTCATGCACTCACATTATTTACAGTTTGGAAAAAGGCATCGGAAATAGTGTGTTTTCATCAACAGGATATATCTATATGTATATGTGTGGAGGTCGTGATTCTCTCTCCAGGTACATCTGTGCGTTTAATGAAGCTGAAAGTCAGAGACTTCTTGGGGACTAAGGATTTCTTAAAGCGATCACTTATTAATCCAGAGCAACCTGCTGCCTTGTCGGGGAATGAACCCTTGTCTGCACTGAACTCTTTCAGAACCTTGTGCCAATTACAGAAGTGTGCTAGGACAACTTGGCACGGTGTGAATAAACTGAGCTTGTCGTGGCCTTGCTGTGTATTTTGGCTTTAAGGTCCAGCAGGCGTGTGCACTGACCAAGTGTAGGCTTTCATTGCTATTTTTAGAAAGCAAAATCATGTCATTTGGTACTTTTGCGATGCTTTCTGTCACCAAACCCCATATCGCTGGTGCACAGAAGAATGTATTATACATCCCCTCAAATTTGTTCTTCAGTGTCAGTCTGTCACTTCTATGCACCACATGCTGTATGAACACACTTACTACAAATGACTCCACTGAAAATTCTACGTTTGTCAGCCTAAAATGGCAACACAGTGCTTAGCGCATCATTATAGCGCTTGATGAATATTTTAACACGCCACAGTCAGCATGGGAGCCGTATTCTTTCCACTCGTCCCATCTTCTTTTTTGATTTACTGAAATGTGCCACTGAATCCCAGAGTCCTACTCTTTGCTTGCCATTTTGTGTCAATGTCATTCAAAGTGGATAAAACCAGGCCATTCACATTACTATTAATGACAATGTGTAAAGTGGGGGCAATACATTCCCATAAATTCCCAGACATGGTTTGACTTGTCCTTACCTCCACGCCGACTAACTGAACCACTCATCCATCAAGGTAATAGAAGAAAATCAAGATTCTGTGAATATTAGACTAAGTGTCACAGAAGAGGTTGGGTGACTACCCTTAATATCCTTTTTTGCATATGTTGCTTTAAGCTTCAGAATGATTGGTGAAGTTTGTAATGTTTCTCTTCCCACTACAATGACCTCCACAGCTCCTTGAAGTAAATCTAAAGTGCTTAGAGTGTTCATATTCTCCCCAACAATAAATTTAAGTAGACAGTGTCAGAGATAGTCTTTGCTTGAAAGTAAGGCCTTGTGAAAGCTTTCCACTTCCAGCTATTCTATGAAGTTTGTGAAGTGGTCAGTTGTCAAGATGTCAAGATATTCTGCATCGATTGTACAGCTGCTAGGACTCTGTGCAAACCGATGTGAAACCAGTGTGTCGCAGGCAAAAACTGGATGCTAATTGGGTGAGAGTCTCCTGCCGTTTCAACCAGCCAGCTCCTGATAATGATACGTGTCCACCTTCCTAATATAGGCTGCCAAACTGTAGAAACACAGGTCGGTCAACAACTTTGAGGCCAATGTGACTCCCAGAGCTAAGAATAAGCAGAAACCTTAGTACATTAGCAGTCACCGTGAAGTCAGCCAGTCATCAAAGACAGAGTATTAATAGAACAGAAATGTGTTTTCAGCAGCAACAAAAGTCAACAAGAAATGGCCAGTTTCAAGTCCCACGACAGTTCTAGCTAGAAACTCTTATAAATAATTAGTTTCTTCTTCTTCTTCTGTTTCCTCACACCCGATAATGATTCACTATAATGCTTCAAGACCATAATTGTGCTTCTGAGGTTTGTCAGTCCAATAGATGCCCTATCAAAAAAACAAAAAAACAAAACATCTGCAGATTCCTGTGAGGTCACGTTGAGCCTTTGTTGACCTTGAGTAATTTCCCTCACAGCTGATTCTGTTACTTCATGCATTGTGGGAAGTGACCCATTGAGAAATAACACAACTGGTGATGGGCCATAAATTGTTAATGGTATTGGAACAAGTTTTCCCTTTGACTGCGTTCATACACAGAAGGGTGGAATTCTTGAGATACATGTGTCCAGATGTCTTGAGTATTGTGCATCATTTTGGCTCTCGCTTAATCTGAAAAAAACATTTGCCTGACCTACTTGTGGATGGCGCCACAGCTCAGCGTGCTTTATATTTTATAATTTGCTGCCGTGGAGCCAAATATTTTCTCACTGTTTTACGACCATTGAGTTTAAGGCAAACAGAACTATTCAACAAGTCTATAGAGTCTATTTCGCCACAATCAAATGTTTGGGACACTAAGTCAATTAGGTTGTTTGCAAAAGGACACTCTCTCCACCTGCCCATGAGCAATGCCTTTCAACTGTGACCTCAAGGAATGGGAATGATCTTGTTGTGGAGTAATCCTCAGCCCCTTACTATGTTCCCCACAACCATCCACAGAAGACACACTGCCACAGCGCTACTACCGAGCTTTTATTATGCAGAACTGAAATCCTCCGCTGGTAAATGTCTACTTTGTTTTACACATCACATTATACTGCCTGACACTTACTGCTGAGGTAAATAATGTATATACAATTTAAAGCTTCAGTTCATTTCAGTCATTGCCTCTATCCCAGCAGAGTTTAATCATGTGTGCTGCCAGTCATACTGTGAATGCGTGACCCCTGAACCATGGCACTTCATTAATAGTCTTACAACAAGCCCCCGAAACCCGTTGCAGTCTTCTTGCCTCAGATCAGCTTCACATCCTCCAAAATAACAACAACCACTCAGCTGTAATTTGGCCTTTCCCCAGGCCAGGTCCTCTCAGCCACTGCAACCAGGCCACACAACTGGCTGTTTTTGTTTACTCACCCTTTTGCCCTCTTTGCCTGGTTCCCCTGGTTGACCTGGGACCCCCGGCAACCCCTAGGGAAAGGACATGCACATGGTAAGACGGTGCCAGTGCTGAGATTATAGCTAACTTCTTGTAAAACTGAAAATGCTACATGTAGATAAACAGTGGGTTTAACCGTAGTGTTAGGAAACACGTGACTGTCTATAAGACTATAGTTTCTATTCTTACTCGTTAAGGGTTTCTAGGTGACTTTACACACATTCCCTTAATAGGCAATTTGAAGCCAATTTGAAGTTGATGAGAGCTCCATTCAATTATTCTACATAGTATCTGGATAAGGAACTATTAGCATGTTAATCAAGGCATATGTAGGGCCGTCATTTTGTTCTGAGGTTCCTGAGAGAGTGCATAAGGTAGAGTCTTAATAGTTTTGCTTAAAGGCTTGAGAACGTGTTAAAACACAACACTGTGGTGATTAATATGTTACCTTCTCTCCTTTGTCACCAGGAGGGCCCTGGATGTGGAAAATAAAATTAACACAATGTTTAAAGCTTTCAGGCAAAAACACTATGGACTGAAATACACTACCTGATTTCCTTTGAGACAGTCTTCATCAGTCTAGAATGGAAAAAAACAAAAACAGTCAATAGAGTAAGTGTAAAAACAAAACCAATATGATTCATACACGATACCACAGTATATGTGGAGCCATTATAGACAAACACCACAATTGGCCATGTGTTGCAGTAATTATTTGTGGCCGTCATGACCTGAAGAAACAACTCCCCAGACACCCTGTTGGGCGCTGTCACAAAAGGCCAGACAGAGTCGTCTATCCACCAGGCCACAGAATGGAAACAAGGCCACATACAACATCTCAGCTTTCAAATGCGAGCCAAATTGGTGTCTTCTTTCAATTGGCATCCGAAAGCCAAATGCTGTAACCTTTTTTTGGAAGCAGCTGCAAAAATGGGATTCACAACATATGTCTTTTACATTAGTCGGACGCCTGATGCAAAGCAACAAAAAAAAAGGAAAAGAGGAAGAATAAGCAGACTGTCGGCCCTTAGATATTTGCAGCTAAAACTAGAAAGAAGAATGACAGTTCTGACCTGTGACATTCTAAATAAAACATGACTCTTCTCCCTGCAGTTCTTTTGCTAATAAATCAATTATTCATGTACAGCTGTATTTTCTGTTGGGTTATGTGCACAGTTTTGACCTTGGGTAACAAGCACTAGTGTTTAGTTCACACTCGCCAGCCAATTTGCTGGTATGGTTTTAGAAAGTTCGCTGGGCAGGGAAAGCCTGCTATCTTTGTAAATGTAGAATTAGCATCACAGAAAAGTTAATGGATGGTGTCAGTGTTCTTTGGGTACTGTAAGCACTTTGGTGACATAAAAGGGGCAGGCCAGAAGCACAGGGACACAGCTTTTGTATCACCCCAGTGCTGATTAAAACTGGCAGGCAGAATCCCTCATGATGTGTAATAATTAGCTAACCACCCGCAGTATAACTTTAATCTCCAGTAGCCATCAGCGGGATGAGAACATGTGTGTCTGCATCTGTGCCCACACGTTCACTACATGCGTTGATAGGTGACTACGCCGGCGTCTGTGACAACCTAGGACTGCTGTCTGATGACATTACAGGGCTTCGCTTCTTGTGTGAACTGCAGTGAACAGATTTCTGGGGTACGTCCTCTGTCCTGTCGGTTTTATAGGACCAAAGAAAGTACAGTGGTGCACGGTGTGGTCTTACCAGTCTAAAGGGACAGAGACCAACCCAATAAGTACACGTCCCAGCCATGTAGGATACAACTAGCGACTACCTGTCAACCTCTGCCCCCAACACGAACCTGGAGCTCCATTCCTGTCCGCCCGGCTGCTCATCCCTATCCTTTTTGGGCCATGTGAGGATGCCCACTGAGCCCCGTCCGTCTACTTGTTTGACCCATTCCCAGAGGAAGCTAATGCGACACAGAGACTGTTCACCTGAGTGCCTCCGTTTCCATCTCTGCAGGCCAAACGCTTCAGCGCTGTGCGTTATGCCTCGTCACTCAAAAGGGTATGATATTTACTCAAGGTCTCAACTGTAGGAGGATGATTTGAAGATTTCCAGTCTGGCAGATTTGTTTTTTACATGTACAGTGAGATATACATGATTTAGTGGGAAGCTACAGGCTGACCCACGTCACCCTGTGAAGAAAAATGATTAGTGAAATTCCCCCAAACTGTCTGTAGCATATTCAACATGCAATAGAAATGACTGCAGCTAAATGGCCACAGTATACATTCATTGTGAAGGGCTGAGTATATATAGGCACATTAGAAAATATGCAGTGTGTGCTGCAGAAGACCATTAACTGGTCTATTTACAGTATGTCATGAAATGAAGCTGTTCATATTGTCTGACAACTGGCAGGTGGGCTGGTGCTATTACATGTGACAGGTCCTAAAATAAACACAGCCGCACCATATTGTGTAAAAGCTCCGCAGTATTAACAATGGACAGGTTTGCTAACATTGTTTGGTGACTGTGACATACAGGCAGTCAGAAAAAGTCATATAAGGAAAGAAACAAGTGAAAGAATAAGTGATGCCAGCAGGACCCAGTGTAAGCAATGATCTCACAGGCTCTTTAGCTTTTCCGTCTTTTCAGATAATACGCATGTATCACTGTCCAGTGTTTTCGCAGCGGTTCGCACAGTTCACCACATTCCCAACAGCACTTTATAAAGCTGAAAAGCAACAGACTCCACAGCTGGCAATGCTCCTTTATCAAATGTGGATAAAAGAAAAAATCTGCTTGTAGCTCATATCCATTTTGTTGTCTAAATGAATGTCACAGCTAAAATATGCCTGCTACGGGATATTCAGGAGACTCATTACTTTATGCTTCCAAACCTGCCTCCCTCTGTCAGATTCAATACAAACATTCGTTCTCTCCGCCCCCACCCTCCCATCTGGAAAATAGGATAAAATAACCTGTGATTCTCTGTTGTCTTCACAGAAACACACAGACCTCATTATAACTTCAAGGCTGGCAGACAGAGCACAGCACCTACAATTATGCAGCGAGTTCTACCAAAAGACAACAACAACAACAAAAAAAAGGCCTCTATAAGGGGAGAACACCAAAAGAGTAGGAGATATGGCAACTAATTACAGGAAAAATATTTCATCTCTTACATGGAAAATAACTGTTCCGTGGGATGAAACGAAGACAAAACTTTAGAAAGACCAATATTGTCTGCATTGTAACAAGCGTTAATCAAATTCATGTCAGTGAACATAACAGGGCTGCAGATAAGAACAAGGGTTTGCATCAAACTCCTCTGCTGCACTTCCAGCACGTCTTAAATCCCAGGCTTATGAAACTCGCTGTACAGGACATACATACTGTATAGAACAGCTTGGTTCCTCATGTTGGAGACCAAATATATGCGAAATCAGAAGTGACAGTGAACAGCACCCAGCACCCAGCACAGAAGGCAATAGTACTGTATGCAATCCACATTTGTGCTGTAAGCTTTACTCCCATAAAGTGTTTAGAGGAGCTAGATAAAGGGATTTGCTTGGGTTTGCTCATTACAAACAGCCACCCCTATGAAAATACAAATAGTCTTTGTAGAGAGTGGACTTTTTTTTCTGAGATGGCATAAAGGCTGCTGTACTGTATATGACCATCGATAAGGGCTTGCTAAGGTTACCATAGTAATGAGAATATTCTTCAGTTGTCCATGTTTGAAGTAGCAATCATAGCAGCACTTCAAACAGATGGGCAAACATTTTTCTGAGACTGGGATTATAGCTCATGAAAGTCAAGCAGATTCCCTAAAGTATCTAGTTTCATTACAAAAATACAAATAAAATCATGAATCAATGAAAGTGTCACTGTGTCCATCCAATTATAGTGTGTATGGCAGACTCACTCACTCTGGTTCCCTTAGGACCAATTGGGCCAACTGGCCCTAGGTCACCTTTCAGAGCCTGGGAACAAAAAAAAATAAATTGACATTTTTTGAAATTTGTTAAAAATATCTTACGCTACAATAAACACGTATCAGTCGGTTGACACTGAAGTATCTCATGCAGGTGTAAGATCCTCATGCCTGTCACGACCACTTGATGAGAAAAGAGAAGATTATGTGGGTCAATAATCACTACATGTAGTGAAATTCTGCCCCAGTCAGGCGGCTACACTGCGCCTCCTCCTCCTCCGCTGCCCGTGACTGTGCTGAGGTTCAGCAAGGACAGTGACTGTCATTGCGTTTACACCTTGAAGCGCAGGACCTGTGGGTGGGATTGAACTACTGTATGCAGGCTCAGGGCAAAGTCAAGCCTCTCGGTGATAAAATGTGAAAGAAGAAGGACATCTGAGTTGAAGAGTGATAGCTGATGAACGAGGCCTGACATATATTGACAGGCTAAATTTGCAGCAAGCCTTGTTAGGTGTGACACATTTGGGCCAGTAGCGGCAACTCTTTCAAATAGGTTATAGGGAAAGAGGAAAGATGGGGAGTGTGAGTCGTCTGTAAAATGACTCTGAAATACAATCATTTGTCATGGTTAAATTTAGAGTTAGAAAGGCTATTAATAGTGAATTATATATCTGCAGAAGATGATTACCTACCCTTATCACATTAAGTCTGGCTCCACCAGAGATGTGACTAATTCACTGCCTGTTCCCAGCAGGCCGCGTATTAAACATCACCATTCAGAAAACAGAGGCTATGGCAATATTGGTGTAAAATAATTGGCCCCTATGGAAGCACTGGCTAAAGTCTGATAAGTTGCACTTACAGCCACATAATTGTGACGCAGTTTTCTCAGGTTATATGGCTTTAAGCAGCCTCTCAGGCCACACACACTGTCAACAAAAGGGCAGCTGTCTCAGCTCAGCTTTATGTTTCAATCAGCAGCCTAACCACCGTACTGGGGAAGTGTGCAACAAGTGGATCCAGAGGCAAACATCCCTGAGTTAGAACCCGTGTCAGACCAGTACAAGGGTCCTCTGATAACAAAGATGCAAACAACTTCAGACACTACGAGTCACAGCAAACTGCTGGATTCATCTTGTAAGGACTCTGCCACTGTTTGTGAAATAAGGTGATGTTATCTCCATAATGGGGTGAAAAGCCGCCTGTAACATTTCTTCTTATTGTGCTTCTGCACAGTTAATGCGTTGCTTTCAATTGTTGTTTTCGAGAAAGAGACGCAGTACAACATTGGCGTTTTCTTCCATTCAGAGCTTAGTGCTCGTAAGTCAGTGGAAAAAGGCACAAAGCCAGATCACTGTAGGTCATCCACTACACACTGACGTAGGAACCAAAGCAACATCCTCATCCTGCTGCTGTACAAACATATTCATAGAACAATTAAATGCTTTAACATGTAACCTGCTGTGGTTGAGATGGATGTTTCGAAAAAGGTTGGTTGTGGACCATCAGAAAAGAGGTTGTCAGCTGTCCAGAACAGCATGATTTACACAGTATGATTCATAATTTTCCACTTGTATAATATAGATGCAACGTTTAATCCCAGACTGTTGTTAAGCGATGTAAAAGCTGTGGTTTTACAGGGCTTCGAAACATTAAACATTAAAAACCATCTGCTAGGAGGCAAGCGGGGCCTGATTCTCTCTTTATAGGGCATCTGTCAAATTGGTGGTAAAAAATTAATTGGTCTTCAATATAATACAAACCCACAGCTAAGGGCAAAAGTAATTGGAGTTGTAGATTCATTGTCATATCAGTGGCCTGAAGTTGAGAACAAAGTCAGAACACCCAGAGCTACTCGTACGCACGTCAGTCGTTTAGTCAGGAGATCACGTTTAAATGAATGATATTAGCTGAACTGACCTGCCAAAAGGTTAATACTTGTGAAAACTTCTGTGCAATGTGGCGTGAATATTCGGGATTTACACTTCATTTGAGCAACTACCTGCTTTAAACAGAAGCTACAATACCACCAGCATAAAACAGTCAAACTATTGAAGATAACAAGTGCTGCACAAAACGACTGGTAAATAATTTAATTACAGCAATTACCAAAGCCCTGTTGCATTAAACATGCAGGATTTGTTAAGTCACCTCAGGCCGACTGCTGCTTACTTCCCCATGTGTGCTTAAGCTTGTTCAATACGTGACTTTAGTTAGCGGAGCAACTTTGACTGCAGTGTTGTCAGTGGCAGGACGTGTAATGGGGGATTTCTTGAAACTGGGAATTTACATACAGTAACGACAACAACAATTAAAATGAGCTTTTGCTGGGATTTTGGCCGTTTAACGGTTTCACATCAAGTCTCACTGAGGGACACAAATAAACACACACGCATGACCAGCTTCCACTGTAATTGCCTAATTCTTCCTACAGCCATTACTGTAGACCCTGCTCCGCGGATTTGAAAATGATCTCTTCATTTATTTAGTACTGGGGCACAAACAACTGCCTCTCAAATTAAAAACGCTAATAACCATTTTCACATATTTTGAGGAAGTATTCACATAGTGGAAAATAGATACTTAGACTTGGTGTATTAATTAACCTGCAGTTAAAGGTTCCTGACAGGGCTTTCGTTCATCCACTAATTCAATTAAAGGGCAGGCGATCAATATGTTAAAAAACTACTGTATTAAAAAAATAAAACAGATGAGACCGCTTGAAATGAGACGCTACAAATAGAAGCACAACTAAAGTGATACATCGACAGAGAACATATTTACAAAGAAAACAAATCCTGTATTTTTCCTGATTTTTCTAACTTGTGGGTTTTATTTTTATTCTGCAGTAACTGGAAAAATCATTTAATGTCACAATCTGGCCAGTACTAAATTACTAAATTACACACGTCACATACATTTAATTGCTGAGATAGGAAACACTTCATTAACGGTTGATCTCTTGTTCAACAGAGCCTTGAGCCTGTGAGCGGAACTCAGGTGTGAGACGGATGGAAAACTGGCGGCGCTGGACATATTGTTGGTTTTTGTTGCAAGCTGGGGGCTTTGCTGTGTTTACAGGGGAGGCTGAAGGAAGAAAGGGGGCTGGGAATATGCTGGGGTTGGCTGTGTGGCTGTCATTCCTGCAGCACGAGGTCAGAACACTGTGGGGAGCTGTGTACATTTGCCTGCTAATTACACACACCACTGTGTCTCGTCCCTCCTGCAGCGGTGGGGCCGCAAAACAATCTGGCAACTCCCCAGCACAACCAAACCAAAGCAAGCGACTACGCAGACCCAGAGAAGCACCGATGTACAAATGCAGTCCAATTATGTTTGCTTATACCTTTTACCAACCACAGCGACTGCGGTTCACTGTCCTAGTCTGACAAGAGGCAGAATGATCGGAGGTTTTAGCTACTGTACACAGTTTCATCATCCTAAACTGGGTTTGCTGTTTTACATAAAGTAGTAGCTAAACTACGCATTGAGAACACTCTGATGGGGAAATGTGGTTAAACTGAATGACAGGCCTGTAAAGCTCTGTGGAACAGGATATCTAAGTAACATAGATATCTTCAGCGCCTGCCCACGAATGCCAGGGAGGTTACAGCAGGAAATGCCTTTTGTGACTTTCCATTTGCTCAGCAATCCACCGTCACATATAGTTTGCTATAAGTCTAATCACATTCACACCGAGTGTTAGAGAAGATTCCTAACCAACATGTCTATTAGACTAGACCCTCAACAGCAGGGACATTGAGAAGCGAACAGACTCCCTCTAGTACAGAGGTCTAGCATCTTCTACTGGTGTTGCTCAACTTTTTTTTTTTTTATCCGAGACACATTTTATGACTTTTCACTCTCCAGCTGAACAGTATGTATACACAAGTGAAACTTTGATTACCCTCAAGATGACATGGCTTGCGCTCCTTCTGCCCCGCGGGACACGTATCTGCAAAACGATACGCGATCACATGCTCATACATAGAATTCTGGCTTCTCAGGTGTCAACTCCAGCCTTAAATAACATACTAGCTTTAAAAATGGAGTATGAGCTAAGGGCAGTAAAGTAGTCTCAGTAAGTAGGTTGCCGAAAATCATGGAGAAAGTTGGTTTTGTCCTTTTGTGATCTTCCAGACCTAGAAGATCTGGAATCCAGGAATTATGTCATATCTAAGGCTCTAAGAAACGAATTGATTAACTGGTTAAAAAGGAGCCGTCTTGTTGTAGCCTTATTGCAGTCATTTCAGTGGATGGCTCCCATCACTTATACTTCAAGGAGGCACCGGGGAGCTACAGTTTTATACCCATTCATCTTGTACTGTGCCGGGCTTACAGATGAGACACTGGGCGAGGTTACGTCATATCTTTTATTTCAGTGTCCTGCCTTCATACTAATCAAAATCAATTACAAGCGTAAGGTCAAGGAATAAAATAAATCACAGGAAAGAGCACGGCTGTGGAACAGACTAATGATGAACTTGCTATCAGAGCTTGATTGATGCTGTAATTTTACGGGAAGTGAAACTGTTTCAGATGTTGGTTTGGATTAGATTTCCTTGCTTTTACATAATCTCCAAAAGGGCACGTACAAGAATAACACAATGGAGTTGTGATAAATAACTGGCCTATTAGTACTGGATGTTTTGATATCATAATAAGAAAAAAACACTGAAGTCAAAATTATAAGCTTTGGTAAATTTTTGTGTGAAATCACGTGTGATCAATATTTAACCATTCTAAATTAATCACACATCAGACAAGGCCTACACACATTTGTGTGACAGACCAGTTTACGATTGTTAAACGGATATTACTCTTATCTGCCAACAATACTTTTTAATGCATTCCATTAAATACATCAGTAAATGAATCTGGTACGATGTCGTTAAAAACCACAACGTCACATATTTCCAATCACTGTATAGTAACTGCTTCTTATTTACTTTACACACAAGTAACAATGGCTCCTAAAAGTGACAAATGTATAATCCGTTCATGATGGGAAACATCTTGATCCATATTTTTATATTTCATATATCATTGTATAGCCTGTTTTGTGTACAGTGTGCCTACACAGAGCAAACCCCTCACTACATGCAAACACATCAGTCTGTGACAACCTTCAAAGTTTAGACAGCTGACTTTCTTGGAAATGGTTCAGCAACACAGGCTTAACAAGCTTCCAGCTGTTTCCAGTTATGTACCACTGACACCCAGTCAACGGGAGCCCCGGGCGAAGCCAGTGAGTGAAGAGCTCCTCAGGAGCTTGGTCACTTTTTCTTCTGTTTGCTGTGGCACCAAGAGGCGTCAGTAAATAAAAACCAACCTGAAGGGAGAAATCGCGTGCGTCCACATTCTCCTGACGTGGACTATGTCATGTACAGCTACTTCTTATGAACAAAGTTAATTTCTAGTTAGGTGGTCTGACTCTTATTCAAATTGATATGCAAATAAACTCAACCACCTCATTCAGATGCAAATACACTCATGACGTCAAAGAGCTTTTCACGTTGCCAGTAGCTACTTCCCACAAAACAAAACTGTCCGATCTGGTTGTGTGAAGACAAACTAGTACTGTCTCTTCTTTCTAATCACTGAACCTAAATTAAATTTTCTGAATGCTTGCAGTCATCTGTATTTTCATTTCTGGAATAATGCAAGACACATAAGACAGAGAGGGCAAATAAGGAACAACTACTAAATGGAGTTTAGCCACTTGATGATCTTTGAAAGCTACAGATACACTGATGTCACTGTCAATGACATAACAATAATAACAATAACACAAGTGTTTTTACTAACTAGTATTGGTCAATAGGCTTCAAGCTGATTCCCAGAGTTTTTTGAAGTTCAGTGTAAAGTTCTGCACGATTTCTGTGGCAGCTGTTTGTCTGCTCAAGGGGGAGATGCTGATGAGTCTTTACTAAGCCACTTTAAACTGACCATCTGCACAGCTGCCATTTGCTGAGATTGTGACCAAACAAATGCTTTACAAAGAAAACCACCTTTTGATCTATCTAATACTTTAAAGCTACTCACTCTAATATACTTGTGGCTAAAACAATTTCACTAAGACCAAAGGAGAGTTTTTGATGCATGTCCATTTATTACTCGTACTCTGCCGTGGCTTACTGTACATTACATACATTAGTTTCATCACTGCAGTCAGATTAAAGAGCATGCAATAAAGTCTAACCTGAAATGACAGAGAAGGGCTTACAGTAATTTGAAAAATTAGTTTAGTCCATTAGTATGCCAGGCCCAGTATGTGTGTCAATTAATTTTAGTGCAGAAGGACGTTGCTGACTACAAAACAGAAAGATACTTCAGATATGACAGGCACCTGAAACAGCAACACAAAAAAATCTCTCCTACCTCCAGGGCATCACACAAAATGAAAAGCCTATAAGAATTGATTCCCTGACGAAACTAGATGTGGCTGATGTGCAATGTATGGAATATATGTCTGCTGGAGATAGTGGTACTTACCTTCTCTCCATCGATTCCCTTTTGCCCTTTTGATCCAAGTTCCCCCTGAAACGACAAGATTGAAAGTTAAAAGGCAAAGGGAAAAAAACTTGAAAAGTTCATAGTTAAATCATTTTTTCACCTTTATACACAGTATGTCTGTTTAATTTTACAGCATTCTTTAATGCCACCTTCCCGCCAAGCATTATTAGAACCAAGCAGGCTTTCAACAGTACAATACCACAGCAAGGCTGGGGGAAAGTAAAGTACATTGATAAAGGACGTATCATGCACGGCGTGTACTAAATGTCGACCTTCCATAATGTAGTAGTTTGAAGAAAGACGTGTTCTCACAGAACAGTAGCAGCAGTGTAATATACAGTATATGAGATCCCAGTAAAGAGCTTTTCTGCATCAGAGAAGACTTTCCTGATGACAGCGAGACTGTGCTGCGCATCGGCATCAATATCAATAGTCCTGCTGCAGCTCTTGATGTTGACTCTTCTTGTGCACTGTTGTGTAACAAAAAGGCTTTAGTTGGCTCCTGGACCTCATCTCCGCCAGCAGTGAGAGGGAGATGCGCCATTAAGGGTTATCCCATATTATATGTATCAAGGTTCATGAGCAAATGTGTCACCACACAGAGAGCTTAACAGCCTCAATGGATAGAGGGCCAGGATTAAGTTGTCTTCCACATCCAGGAACGAGCCTGTTTACTGCCTTCACAGCAATCTACAGTTTGGAATGCAACTGGTGCAATACATTATTTAGTATTTATGCTATTTCATATTGTTGTTTATGACATAACTTTCAAAAAGTCTCGTGTTCCTGTACATGAAAACACTATTACACTAGTCTCTTTACATGCTGATCATTTGATGGTTATTAATCTTAGCACCAAATAGTTACTGCAGCACATTATTGCCTATTAATTAAATATTACACACGTCTGGAAGGTTCTGTTAAAAATCTGCAACTGCGATGTCTGTCACCCTTTCTCCACTGTTGCGTTTAGACTGTTCCAAATTATGTAAGTCGCCAGAGAGGAGCTTCGCTGAGAGGCCATGACTGAGACACTCAGCTATGGCTCCCAACCCCCCTCTGCTCAGACAGCAGACAGCCTGCGTAGGAGCTACTAGGGCACACGATCCCTTACTGGCTTCCCATCCAGCAAGACTTCCAACTGTCCAATGGGGCACCTGGCCAAACCAGGAGCACCGCTGCTGGGGAACACGCAGCTGTACCGCGCGTCCACGCACCAACCAGCTCAATCCTTAGGTTAAATGTGACTACAAGAGAACCTCGTTTTCTGTGAGTCAAACTTCACAAATCCACCCAACAATTCAATCCAAATAATCTCAGCGAGAGGCAGTGACAGCTTCTATAAATCACTCAACAAAAAAACTATTCACTGCATCCCGGTAGAAGCTACAGACTTGAAGCTGCTTCCTCAGTGAATAACCTACCTCTTGTCCTGGGCTTCCAGAAAGGCCGACTTCCCCTGTGTCTCCCTGTGACAGAAACAACACACACAACGCTTAGTGAAAGGTCTCTCGTTCGCACATTAGTGAATAGCCTTATGAAGGTTTGTCATTTCAACAGTGATCTTGCTTCTACAGCTGTTCCTTAAGTTCCTGCTGACACAGTGGCTCAGCAGCTGCAGTTCAGGATACTATTTCCCAGCAACTGGAAAGCACACATTTGACCCCTGTTAATAGTTCATTGTATTATATTAATAATCATGCAATTAAAAAGGACCACAGGAAAGGATAAGGAGGGAATAAAAGCTGTATTGTTTTAGGGGTTTAAATCTTGTGCAGGGCAGTGGAGGACAAGACACAATGAGAAACTGAGACAGATTGTCCACTATAAGAGAGGGAAGATGGAGGTAGATAGTTGTTCAACAAATTAAACAAACACAGAACTTGCTGCCAGCTAAGAATCTAATTAAACATGATGCCCATTCACGGCCACATCTTCATTACAAGCTCCATTTGTAAGAACTCAATAGACTTGCTCCAAAAGACAAACCTCCTGCCACATCTAAAGCCTAAATTATGACCCGTTTGATGCCATGTTTCACCTAGAAAACAAACTCTTCTTTAAAACACACATCTGTACAAATTGTCTTCTGGGAAGACAACAACGAAGCTGGTGATGTAATCAACACCACGTGGGCCTAAATAAAAAGAGAATCACCATGTATTTCATTATGCTTTGAGTTTGGTGAGAAATATATTAATACTGATGAGTACAAAAAAAACAAAGGTTTCTGCAGTGAATGATAAACTATTTTGAATGAAACTCCTGATATTGTTTACTGCGGAGGTGCAATAGGCATAAATTCAATTAGATTACACTAATTGAAAACGCTAGCTGTAAGTGCATGAGAGGTGTAAAAGCTACAAAACAAATTAAGGGTATTGTAAAAGGGAGAAAGTTTTAATTTTACCATTAGGCCTGTGCTTTTCCTCTTATGCATGTATATGCCGGAACTGTAAATCTAGTAATACCAGGGTTTATGTGCAAGGCCATAGAAAATGGATTTCCTTTCAAGTAAGCTGCATTCACATAACCCACTACTTATCTGTTCAATTTCCTGAGGGATTCTGGATTAATCATAGCAGTTTAATCCCTTTGCAGTGCATTAGAATCCTTCATCAAATTCACACTGTCATGCAGGATAGTACTTTCTGTTGGAGTAACACTATTGTAATCCCTGCACACTTTCCCAGGAAGCCCTGTGTGTAGGTCACCATGATTGGCCTGCAGTTCTCATTGTGTGTGTTTTAAATGCTCTAAATTGCCCAGATGTCTTTGATTAATCCCCATAAAGTCAGACTACATTGTCACAGTAAACTCAAACTCAAACAGGACAGTTTACAGATTCCTATGTTGGTGAACAGGCTCAGGATCTTACTGCACGTTAACGGAGACTTTCTCACCTCTATTCTGTGAATGTGCTGCTATTGGTAATGATGCATCACAGGGAATAACAAAATGCGCAACAGGGTCAAAATGAATAAAACAAAACAATTGTCACACGCGGGCTGTGTGAAAACATGATACACAAATTACGCAGACGGCTCAAAATGGCTGCCATTAGAGGTTTAAACTCAGTGTTGGTGGCACATTTGAAAATCTCATATCTCACTCTGTAATTGACATTTTTATTTCTCTCCCTTCTGAAAATCATGACTGTGATCCAGTTGTTTACAAACAATGATGCCTATCTAATGTCTATGAACTCTACTTGAGTGAGTGTCACTCTCTGATACGCATGTTAAAGCACTGATTTCCCTCATTATCTAAACTTGCCTCCCTGCTTGCTGCTCCCATGTCGTGTCCTAAATCCTAATGTGCTTTTCAGGGCTTTTATTGCAGCCTCCTTCAATGGTTTGTTTTAAGTGTCTCCCTTGGTTCTGCTACTCAGACAGGCCTGTAGGTTGATGTGGCCAGACTAAAACATCTTAAACATCTTTTCTCCTTTACTGAGTTAACACAGTGCTTTGGATTCGTATACATTTCTCTGGAGAAATAGTTTATCTACACCTGTGCATCTATTCCGCTGCAACTATCAAGATGGGTTTTTATCATGAGTAAAACCTGCGGAACCAGATCCAGAAGCAGCCACATAAGAGCAGGCTGTCACACTCAGACCACCCTGCATGGTTTGGGTCGTCATCTGTGTTTCTTCTTCGTGGCGTTAATGGCTGTGCCCCTATCGTTCTATGTGCTGTACACCACCCGCCCCTACTATATGCATGTTTGATGTGCAGAGGGCTTTCATCATCTGATTGCTGATTGTGCCAGTTTGCTGCCATTAGGAGGCCTTACTCTTGAATGTGTAGTCCTACATCATGTTGTTCAGCCTTCATTGATTTTGTATTCAAGACCGTAATAGGATTTGTTATGAATTTTGTTGTTCAATAAGTAAATAAACGGTGCCAACTATTGATTCTCTGAAGACCTGAAATTAGATTTCAGGTGTTAACAGTATGAGCCACCGACTCAAGGCACAGGACAGGTCCTGATGTAATAATGGGAAAAAATATTAGCCTGTGTTCCTGAAATCTTTGTTTACAGCATTGTTGGTTACTGTAGCAGCTCAGTAATCTACTGCTAAGTACACTTAAAACTTGCTTTTGGTACACAGGTGATAAAACATTGGCTCTGAAGGGCTCCTCAGCTCAAGGCTCACACTTAACTAGCAACCGTGTCTGTGTTCAAACCTACAACATACTGAGAACAAGTGAAACGTTAAACTGCCAGACACATTCTCACTCAATAGCAAGTCATTAATCGGTGGCACCGGCAACACACTCAAAGTGCACACAGACAAACATGGGGCCTGTGAGGTTGATTTAAGACTCATCAGATTATTACCAGTTATTTAACACGTTTACAAACACGATTAGTGCAACGTGTTGCTTGATACCTGTCCAGGCCGGTTTGAATATAGTATTGTTAAAGTACTGTACATTAAAAAAAGGCAGTGGGAAATGGCAGAAGGAACAGAGCAAACCTGAAAGCCAATCTGTCTGACTCCCTGTGGGGGTTTTCTCTGGGTACGTCTGGCTTCCTCCCACCCAAAGACACACAGTCAGGTTAACTGGGGACTCTAAATTGCCTGTGAGTGTGAATGGTTGTCTGCCTGTATCCTGTATGTGGACCTGTGACTGACTGGCAGACTCGTCCAGGGTGTACGCCTCTCGCCCAGTGACAGCTGGGATTGGATCCAGCAACCACATAACCGCTACAGAGATAAGCAGTTTGGACGATGGATGGATGAAGTAGTTGTAGTAATATGTAATACGCAAGAACAAATCACAGAGTCCTCAGTTGAAATAATACTTTCATAATAAGTTCCAGTGCTGTGCTCAACCTGTGTGAATGATTTAGACTCGTGCGTTTTTGTGCCTTCTAGGAATGAGTGGTTCCTGCATATCTTAATCCCACAGCCACGCGGCAGTAATTAGGACACTGACCCCAAAAGCCATCTGGTCTTATCAGGAATACAGTCCCACCACATGTACCATCATCTCTGAACCCGTTTTCTGTCAAATGCATTCTATTTTTAGTTATGGACAGCTTACAGGGGATTTCAGGCTCCAAATGATGTCATTTTGTAATTTAATGCAATCTGGTGAAAAAATCACACGTTCTTGTCTGGGTGTTTAGGGGCTCGTTTGTTTTTGCTCCATCTGACACACCCACACTGAGACCGTGTAACTTCTTTATCATTTAGAGCTTACAACCACCCTTAAAACCAGTAGCGCTGATAGCATTATTGCACACAGCAGTGCATCGTGAAACAGTCTGCAGTAAATACAAATCAAGTATGTGCGTATCAGCCTTATTCCAAATATCTGTACCAGTCAGTCCACCTGCCCCTGGAAGACCAATAGCTTCCTGTGTAGAAATTAATAAGATACAAATATTCTTTAAAATATCTTTAATCCCTTAATCGCTGTATAAAAAGTGTCAAGCTTTATACATTTGAAATAAAAGCAATCTCAATGTCTAAAAGCGATACCCACAGACAATTACTTAACTTAACTCTTTCTCCTGTCTTACCCCCAAATTTAAACGCAATAAAAGAATTACTGTGAAACTAGATCATGCACAGAGCACCAGGTGTGAATTAGCATTTTACTTTTATCTTACTTATCTTTTTAATAAGTTTATTGCAAGAAGCAGATATGTGATGCCTTTTATTCAATAGATATCACATACCTTTGTCTACTTACAAAGAAAACTGTTGTTGGTCTAAATGGGCTTTAACAGACTCTGCGTTTCTCTGCTGTGTAAATGTGTGGTTCTTCCAGGTACATCACCCGTTACACTCACTCAATTAGAGGCCCTTCTTGGGTGGAATTGATCGTACCTTTTCAGCCGGACAGTGACATCTGTCAAGTGACTTTGAGACTGGTTGAGACAGCATCTGGGGGAGCTGCTTTGTGACTGGGGGTGGGGAAGTCCCATTAAATGTCTTCTTGGCTTCACACTGGATCAATACAGAAATTTCACCATTTAGAGCCTCATTCTTTGAGGAAGAAAACACCTCCAAACTTAACTACCTTTCAGCACACTTGACACTTTTTGGTGGCATCTATTTACTGTGTGTTTTATTTGAAATAACAGATACTCAGTCAGTCCTACTGTGTAATCAAAGGCCTAAAACTGAAATTCTGAGAAAGTCTTTCTCAAGGTTATAAATGAAAATTCTCCTAGGAGTAACTTTAACCTGATATGCAATTGTAAGAGGTCAAAGGTCACTCCTCAATTTAAAGTCACTGTAACATTAGCTCCTATTGATTATACAGTAATGGAAGATACTGTATCAGCTTTTTATTTCTATCTGGGGCCATGTGCCCCCTTGGACAACACCAAGACATCTGGCAAAGTATTTATTTAGTAGCCTTTGAAGGCAAAATAATCAAATTTCTATCTTTAGTTATGAAAGTCGTTCTACTGTATATGAACTTTGGACTCACCAGAACTCAACAAAAGATGCAAACACTTCAGTTTAATTTCATATTAAGTAATTTTACCTTTGGGTCCAGCAGTTCACAGCAATTTTCCATCTCGGCCATATAAGGGTCACAGTAAATTAGAATCTGTTTCAGTTCGATCTGTGAAAAAAAGAGCTCTCATTAACGGGTCGATGCAGCATCATACAGTACTTTCATCAACACATCAAAGCTTTTTTTTTGGTAATGGTCCTCGCTATTAACTACTTGCTGGTCTCAACAGGTTTCAATTTCTGCGTGATTTGCAGCAGCTTCACAGCCAAAACTCAAACTCTACATAGTCTTTTCTTTTACCCTGTTGTAAGTTAAGTATGTTGGAAACACAAACTGAAATTAACAGCATACATCCACAGGTCTCCCATCTTCCACTCGTGTGGTGATGAGAGTGCGCCCACTGGGGTCGATGCTGCCCTTCTCCTCAGTCAGTCTTCTTTCTATTAGCTTGCAGTCCATGTAAATGGAGACAATGTTGCTCTGTACTGAAATGCTAAGCTTGTGCCACTGGCGATCATAAAGGGCATGTAGGTCACGGCTCTTAAATGTGTAGCGGAGAGTGTTTTTCTCCAGGCCCTGGGAGGAAAACTCTACCACCCTCTTACCACCATCAACCACTACAGACACCTGAGGAGAAAACGAGAGAAAAACAGGATTACTGCAAATAAATATAGTCCAACACATTCAAACTGCAATATTACATTAAAGCACACAGTAAGGCCCACCTGACTACCTCCTGCTTGGTCGAAAATCTGCCAAAGATACCAGCGATCTTTTTTTGTAGTCCGTCTTACTCGGAAGATGGTGACAAGGGAGTATTCACTTGAAAGTCCACTTGGAAATATTAACCTAAAAGCATCACACAGAATAATGCCAGGATTTAAATATTACATCAGTTATAAAGTACGACGAACAAAGTGTCCTTTCTCAGAATTAAACATGAACGCTCTTAAACACCTGAACCAATAAATTCCAATAATCAATAAAAATGTCAGTGTTCTCCTGCAGCACACGTTCACATAAGTAAACCTGACGAAATTGATTCCATTTAGCTTGATGAGTTTTATACTGGCTTCCTTGTCATTCATATAATGAAAATATATAGAAATTGATCCAACGCCTCAGAAGCCAATCTTTTACCTCCCCAGGACACCGTGTGCCACATTCCACGGTTACAGGGGCCCAGTGCAGCGCTGTGATAGCTTTACAGTGTGTGCGTGACCTCAGCAGCTCTAGACAGCCAAAAACAACTAGTTTGTGTTTTTGTGTTTATAACTGAAAACGCATTCCAGCTGATAAAAACTATGCAGGGAAAATACAGAACATATAGGAAAAACAATATCATATTTCAAATCACACCCACTCTCAAATGAATTAAAGAATGTTCAGTAACACAGCTCTTGGCCCACACCTGCACTTCGTTCCTAATTTTATCTAGTGCATAAAAAAAAAAAAAAAAAACAGTAACGCAACCTTCACAATACTCTAACCCTACCCCTAGCTCCAGACTCAGATTAACAGTAAAGAGTGGAAGAGCATAAACATAATAAATCAAGATCAGCAAAAATAATAATAATGCAATGATAAGGTCATTGAGAAGGCAGAGCACAGCCTGGGGGAGGGAAAGAGAGTTTCTTCAGACAGGTTGGAAATTAGTTTTCACTCCAATATATCATCTCCTATTCTCTCGGAGCGTCACACCCTCTTCCATTGTGTCCCTCGAATTCGTCGGGTTTTCACTGTAAATGGTACATGACTAAAATGATAAATACACCAGGTTGAAGCTCCCAAAAAAAAGACGGCTTCTGTGAGAGGCCTGAGGACTGGGAAGGTTATTTGTTGCCCAAGGGCTAAAGGACTATTTCATCTACAACTCAGCATGAAACGTGGCATGGCCATTCATAAAAATGAGGATTTATAAAGCCAACTCGATGTTGAACATTTCCATACTCGCTGTAAAAAGAGTATTACATAAAGAAAAGTATGACACATCATTACTGTATGTTGAGATGGTCTCACCCACGTCTCCTGCGTTTTTTATTTAAGCCTGACACACTTGATTCCTGAAGGTTAAAGTTCATCACACAGTGTAACAGCTTTTGCAACCACATGGAAACAAAAGCAGATAGATGTAGATTTGGTCGAACACCTTTTCAGACTGCACACGAGCCATCATCGCGTATAGGTGTTAATCAGTGTTTACCACTTATCACTTACTGTATAAGTGATAATGAGAGAGCAAACAGAATTGTATTGCATGTTTTTTCCTGCTCCCATGTTACAGTGCCAACACTTTTACAATATACAGGAAGCGACACTGCCAACGCTGCCACTCGTCCCATTTATGTGCAGCTAATTTGCACTGTCAAATATTCTAATAAATGTAAATGCCTCCTGAATTACATTCATCAAGTAATGTGCTGTTTGCATAATACAGGGTTGGAATCTGAAATGTGAAGTAATGGGCTCTGGCTGGTAGCGAGCCCACTTGCTGTATGGAAACACCCACAGCAGTAAGAAAAGAAAAGAAAAAAACAGTGGTATGTTGTAAAATTCACAAAAGATCACAGAGCAATGCTGCAGATGCCACAAGAGTCACAATCAGAACCTTTTCCATTGTCATAAGAAATGGCCTTTTGCTTTCTGGAAACAATCACTGGCCTTGGATCACGTCTTGGACATCGCACACTAGCTTGGCTGAAACTACCCTTTGTATAATCAGCAGCAATAGTTTGACAGAATGTCACAGCAACACTACCAGCCCGGTAGAGAATCTCCAGCTTTAGCGCCCTGGCTTGGAAGAAAGCCTGTCCAGCAGTACACTTTTAAACGACTCAGAGGAATCAGATCGCTGTAGCCGAAACAACCGGACCCTAAATGTTGGCCTCTGGCAGATCAAAGTGGGCTCAGCCATGTCAGCTTATACACTGAAAGCATCAGTCATGCAAGAAGTGTAACGTCCGCTCAGCACGAGTCCTCTTTCCTGTGTAAATACGACAGTGCTGGGCTTGCCAACACTTTAAAGCCTGCCGCTGACTGGGCCTAATCACATCCTATATATTGTACCACTAAATACACTTTATGCATGTATACATATTTTTTTTAAATCTGTACGGTAATGATAGAAAAGCCACAAGGGACAAGAACAACAAACACAAACCTCAATCACAGCCTGGTGTCTACATTCAAAGTATATCGAATCCCCATTTGACGTTACTGTTACTTATTGTTTTGATGGAAGTCACATAGGTGTTATTCACTGTACTGTAGTTGCATTTAAAGGAAGTGCTGATCCCACTGCATTCAGAACAATGACTGAATGTTTCATTAAACTCTGGCGTTTTTTATTTTCCTCTTTAAGGCTTTAACAAACCAGGAAATGTTCAGGTTACAGCCAGCAAAAGCCCACAAATTGTAAGTCTACGGTGAGTAATGTATAAAAAGTATAATACTAGTTTGTATTTTATTTGCAATTTATTGTGAATATAAATAAATGAAACTCACTCAACTTGTTTGTAACAATATAGTTTTAATATGAAGCTTATTCGAATCTGTGCTGAGTTTTTGGGGAGCGGTCTGTTCTCACGCAGTTGTTCCATGAGTGTGTCAACTCTGGTCTTAGCACCACGATGCAGACTGTGCCAGGAACTGGCAGAACATTAGCAAGATCTAGAGAGCGGAGCATCTACGGCTGCATATGCTGCAAGTCAAGTGAGCTATGGTTTAGTGGCGGTGGCAGGGGCAGAGAGGCCTTCTGCGTTGTGCAATTGCACTCGCCCTCCTTCCTCAGCTGACGCGCGGTATCGCCTGTCAAAGTACTTAGATAATTGGATATGAGAGGGATCGCAGTCTCACCACTATAACCAATGACACTGTCAGCAGTGTCATTGAGAACCAGCATCTATGAGCCCAGACTGAGGGAAGGGCTGAAGTAAATGTATTTTCGGCCGGCTGACTGAACAGGGAGGCAGATCACAAATCACCTGGCTCGAAGATTCTCTCACCTAGCCAGCGAGAGAGTGGCAGTAAATGTTTACAGCTGCGTGTCATGTAAAAATACTAAAAATACCCTCCCCTCCCGGAAGAATGACAAAGTGTTCCCTTTCACAACCTAAGGACACAAAACAATGAACATCTCCAAACACGTTTTCTAAAATGCAAAGCATCGCCGTAAAGCCAAATGCGGTAACCACTAGAGTTCCATATGCTCCAGTGCTGAAGAATAACTAAACGTTGACGCTACAGACACTAATACATATTAGATTCAACTTAAAGTCCTGCTGCAGTACATCAGTATATGAGTTTAAAGGTGCCACAGAGCAGCTGACCAGGGGAATAAAGGTCATTCATGACTGTGAACTGAGGAAGTTAGGTCGTTATAATACTTCTGTCTCATTACGCATGCGCATACATTTTTCCCATTCATTTTAAAGCCTGAGGAGACTTCTAGAAGAAAACCAACACATAATACTTCTTTACAAATGATTCCCGGTGTCCCAGCGCACCTCGATGCCTTCTCTTATTAGCCAAGGCAAATGGAGCTATTGTGTGAGCAGGACTAATGTGCTGCTCCGTGCCAGTCTTTTCATGAAGCCCAGATATAACTACATAGTTTTTACAGCAACCTTCCTCATCGCCCGCACGGCTAGAATCTTTAATAGTAAGGATATCTTAGCTTTTCAGGACATATCACTTAGAGGTGTCAACTCCCAAACTTCTTTATGAAGAAGGAAAATATTAATAGCCTGGTTGTTAATCTGAATGAACAGCAAGAAAGGAAGTAGGACATCACAAGCCCATTACTGGGCCTGTGTGCGTTATCGCCAACCTCGGTTCGGAAAGTATGACACTTATATCCACATTATGCAAATAATAAACGCACACGCATGCTCACGGCGCCTACATGGGAACGTTACTCACTTTGTTGGCTTAATTAGTGGACTGCTTCCTAGACGATACGACGGCAGGTCTTCTGTGACTGTTCCCTTTCGAAGAAGGAACTTTTCAGTGAGATCAAACCCTGTGAATGCAGTCACAGCTTGTTACTGGATTTAAACAGAACCATGTTGACCTATCAGTGAATCAGAATTCAATACATACCTGTGAGTTCCAGCGGACGATCCAAAATATCAGAAAACCTGTGATCCTCTACACTCAGAGGAGGACATGAGCCATCTAGAAGAAAGCCACCAAGGAGACACATAATGTTGTTTATACACCTTACATTGCAGAATTGTATATTATAAATACAAACAATTTTAATTTTGAACTAATTTACACTAATGTCATAACAAAGAAAATAATCCACTGAAGCAGTAATTAATTCCCACTGTGCACTTGCTTTATCTTTAATGACAAAAGAAATTATATATATATATATATATATATATATATATATATATATATATATTTTTTTTTTTTTTTAATATAAGAAACATTTAAGGTCCTTTAAATAATTATTGATCATGTAAAAAACGGTTAACAGCTGGTTTATAATTTTTTTATCTGCCACTGCACAAAAAGTCAAAAACACACAAGACGACACAGACACATGTACCTGTTTGTTCAATCACTGCCATTGCAAAACCGCAACGAATAGAGTTTAGAATCCAAAGAAGAGCTGCCCATCGTAGCAAGCAAATCATGGCTCTGACTAGACCTCTGGAAAACCTGTGGCAAACAGAGGAATAGGATAGGACTTTATTTAGTAAATGTTTAGTTTACTAAGTAAACTATGCATGAAACACTGGTTTTGGTTAATTGCGAGCGTGATTCCAAGTATGGCTATAATAAAAAGGTTTACTATAAGCTGCTCTGGTATCTGTGTAACTACTAAGCAAAGATAGTCAAAACCTGAAACGCAACATTTTTTTGGCTTCTGACCACAATATTTCATGCTGCTTAGAGTCTTTTATTTTATTTATTTTTTGCAACTAACCAATTAAGTGTTGCACGTTATTATCCAGTAATTTCAGTTGTTAATTCTATTATTGCAGTTTTACTTTGCTATATCTCACTGACTTGTGTTTAAAGCCTCCTTCTGTGTTTACATTTTGTAGAGTCACAGAACATGGACAACACAGGTCTGAGTCTATTAGGTTCGTTTTTTTGAACACCTGCCATCCAGTGATGAATGGAGATGTCTATACCGCAGCTCTAAGCTCTGTTTACGTTGAAGTTGCAGTTGTTAACTAGCTGCCTTTTGTTCGCCACAGACAGTTTGCAATTCATCAGGTCTGAGTGTCATCGCTGCAAATTAGCTGCGGAACCGCAGATGCATTTAATCTGTTCAGGACTCTGTCTAACGCAAGGAGATAATGACAACGCAGTGGGTTCACTACAGTCACATGGATGGCAACGTTGTAGCAAGTTGAAAAGGAGCAGACATCCTTAGTTTTCATCATTACCTCTAATTACGTGCACATTATGTGTCATAAAGTAATTGTAGGAGAAATCTGCTGCATATGCAAAACATTGTTACAGGATCATCTTGTAAATTTTGCCTAGTCTTGGTCACAATGCTAGAACCTTGATCTTTTTTCCGTAGTAATCTATTAACACCCTGTTTTGATCTGTGAGCTGTCAGCAGCGTCTTGATCAAGGACATCACACGCAAGGCTCAAACATGGAAACCTCCAGTTACAGTTAAGTCTCTTAAACCATTCCTGTGTGTTGCCAAATCAAATGCTCTGCATTGCACTCATGCCATTGCACAGAAGACAAGGATTTTTTTAGACGATAGAAGTCTTCTTGAAGTACAGTAACACGACTGTAGGTCATATCTACTCGCTTTCTGTACCTTCAGGATTATTTAGCCTCAAACAGGTGCAATTCCAAAAGCTACAAACGTATAGGGGAAAGTAGTATAATCAGAAGTAAAATCAATACCGTTGTTATTGTTTGGTAGCCGTGACATAGTTTTGCTGAACACTGCGGCTGTAAGCCTGGTACAAAAGCTATAATATTCACGTCTTTGTGCACATTTATCTATTCACATTACAGAAGTGAAACAGCTGAAGACAGCTGGGTGCTAAACTTGACCTCCAAAGACCCATAACACTGCCACAGCACATTAAGTTCATTTATATGCACAGTCTCACAAAGTGTGACCAATAGTACTTTTCCTGATGCTCCCCTACTTTATCTCACACTGTCTTATCCAAATTAATTCTGCCCCGGCGGTTATGTCCCATCCATGCTGCCAGCGCTTGTGCGTTCTCCCAGTGGACCATAAAGTTTTGCATGCAGGCCTACAGTGTCATGGCGCTTGGAGATGAAGTGACCATGCCACTTACAACTACAACTAAGCTTGGGCCACGGACAAGTAGCACTACAGAGGTATCGCATTCCTGGTCTGTGTGAAGGTGTAATGTTATTCCTGTCATTTCTGCTAATGCACACGGTCGACAGCGAAGCCAAGCCTACTGTCAGTTATTGTTCTTTTAAATAATTGATTTTGATGATCAACTTGGTAAAGCCGGCTTTACGCTCACATGTAGTCTGTGTACAGCAAGGCTGCAGCACCACATGCACCAAGTCTGGACTGAACAAAGCTGTGTGTATTTCTTGTGTCACATTTTCTTGCTTTGCACACATTGAAGAAGAAGACGCAACTCTGAACAGCAGCCAGTGAAGTTACTTTATCCCGTGTCCCTATCAATCATTCAATGCAACTTCAGGCTAACGCGTTCCATCATTGAACAGAAGCGTGTTTCCCTGCGTCACCGCTGATTGGCTGTTTCTATTTTTTTAATAATTGCGGGACGTCGCGCTTCATATCCTTTTAGCGTCTGACACGTTTCGCACTTTGTTTTGAAATAGTGATGCAACGCGGTCCATGTTTACTGCTGCGGAGCGCTCGGGTATCAGAAATGAGCTGTTTATGAGGCATGTGTCCCGACAAGTTAGACAGATCAAATGATGCGTAAAACAAAAGAAACAAACAAACAACCACAAAAAAAAACAAGAGTCGAACCCAACGACAACATGCAAAAAAAATCAGTCAAACAAGGACCAGGAGACTGACACGCTGTTACCATTCACTGTACATTTCGCCGATTTTTGAATGAGCTTAATTAATCAGGTTTGCAAATACTTACAGCTGCTGACAAAGTTTCCACTAAAGCAAAAACAAGGAAAACCCAGCACAGAAAGCATAATCCATGCGTGATTGCGATCAGTCCGATTCCGGATTCCAGGACTTGGAAATAAAAGTCACAGTGGGATCGCCTGCTAGATCGCGGTCCTTATTAGTTGCACCGAGTGGCCCTCCCACTCTGTCATTATTACTGAAATGCACAGACAGAGACTTCTGCAAACAAGAGGAACACGCACTGAAAGCTTTTATATTAGGGGGAATTAATGCGTAGCGGCAGTTCAAACAAACAGAGCCAGGTGCAGGAATTAAGCCCCGTTTGATGTATTATCATCTTATCAAGTCCCATAGAAAGTCCAATTCACTGGCATTTGCTTCCCTTTAAACTGACTTCATCTGAGGTATTAGCAGCAGAAACTGTAATAAAGTAAATATTCAAACAACACAAAGGTAGTCTTAACACATATTCATCTTCTGTTCAACAAAAGCCTCTGCCAGAAGACAGACATGTTATTACCAGCAGGACTGGCTATAGATGTGTCCGACATAATAGAGCTGCAAAATCAGGTGCTGCGGCCGCATATTTCATTAAAGACATAAATCCTGTGATGAGATGTAAGTGTTGAAATTAGGGTCAATCAGCAACATGAGCGAGAGAGGTATTAAATCCCCCATTATTTAAAAGCCATTCATGTTAAAATGTATTCCACTAAAACCCACATCACTTGTGTTCTATTATTATATCAAACTAAAACGGGCTGTGAAAACTTGGCAAGGGTTAAAGCAGGTACTTTGTCCCCTTAAGTTACTGTTGAAACATCACACCAACAGTTCAAGACGCCGGGGCCACAGAGACAGGTGTTCAGCCTCCACACACACAACTGTTTACACAGATGATTTTATGCAGCCAGCCCTTCACCACACAGACACACACAAGTGGTACAAACACAAACAAAGCAACAAAGAAGAACGGTTAAAAGAAATACTCTAATGAATCAGTTCCTCTGCCTTACAGACACAAGCATTTAACTGCTGCGTTACACACGTGTGTGTGTGTTTAAGTGGCTTTTTCTCTTAGTGGGATTCCATCATTCTAGATAAAAGATAACACTAAACATAAAAGACACTCTGTGCGTGGTGGTGGGAGTATGTTAATTCAAACATTATGAACATCCATTCCACACAAAAGGCTGCTTTTCAGCCGCAAAGCCCTCATTGTGGAAAAATTTCAAGACTAGTTGATGTTTTTTACTCAGCGCTAGAGTCTGTATTTGAGCGTGTTACAGATCGTTATTGGCTTTTGTCTCACTAGCAGTTGCCCTTTACAACCAACAGGGAATTGATAAAAAGCTTCTGTAGTTGAATAAACGAGTCTCCGCTCAATAAAAAGCGCACACTCTCTATCTGAGGATAGTCGTTCTTTAGCTTCTCATACAGCAATCACGTTCCAGTGTCTTTACCCGATGACGGCCACAGTGGAGCTACAGTATTTCTTCTATTCAAAATACTTGAAATGAAAACTGTTCCCTGTGATGTCTGGGGATTGTTTATTCTGGAAAGAAACAATGACTTGACTTTCTGTGAAATAAAGTTTTTCCCACCTCTGGCAACACAAGGCTCAGCGGTGGACATTTCAAAGTTTTGCAAATTTAATATAAACACACTGTGTCTAAAACGACTCAGTGACAAAAGAAGTGTTGTGGTTTTGGTGACTCATTCATGAACTAAAACAAAAACCTGTAGGACTCTAATAAGACATAGACACATATGAAGTATTGACCTTTTATAAAGTATAATGCTACTGGTGGAGCATCCTCTACAGCAGGTCCCTGTTGGCCCATCACTTCATCTTGTGTGCCTTTGCTATCACTGAATGGATGCAACGTGTCAGCATAAAGCAGGTGACAAATGCAACCTACAATTGCTGCTTCAAGGTAAATCTTCTTAACACACCAAACGGAAGTGACAGCTCATAAACTGCAAGGTCCATAAAGCTGACAGCACGCTCGGAAATATCCTTCAGATTTCTGTCATTTGAAAAAAAAAAAGATTCTGTGTATTAACAAAATAAATTGAGTTGAGAAAAACTTTATTAGTGGTTAATGTAAAGTAAATGTTAAGTCTAACAGGTTCACATTTCCTAGCAATATATTATTTTTAAAATGTCAGTCCAGGCTTATTTAAATAGCAACTACATTACATTACCGGACAATTAGGCTAAATGCGTACACTAAATGTCATTTGTAGTTACGCAAGATGTTATTAAAAAAATTAATCAATATTCTGTGTCACTATCACTCGGAACTTTGTCCTCCACGCACGGTGCTGTGAAGAGCCAGGCTGTTGGTTGCAGCTGTATGACAGAGAGTGAAAAGCAGTGATTTATTTCTTTAAAGTAAGGTTGGTACTATCGTTTAAACTCTGACGAAATCACACTGTGAAAAGCTGCAGGAGTAATTGTTTGGCACATCCAGGGAAAACTTCTGCACCACTGAGACAGGGATAGAAATCTCAGCAGCCAGCCAAGAAGCCTTTCTTTCCAATTCATCTCATTAAAAGTTAAACATTTAGAAACTTTCCTGCCTGGTTAACAATAAGAAACTCTAAGTGAAGAATATCAATCCAAGCAGATTGGAGATTTGATTCTAAAAGGTGACGCATGTCTTCACAGCCTTCTAACGCTCCTGGGGAACATCTGCATTTTGGCCTCAACGGTCCATCACAATGAAAAGTCTGATAAGAAGGGAGACACAGAAGTGGGGAAGTAATAGATGGTCATGTTTATTCTGACTCAAAGTCATTACACTAACATGTTAGCAGCCCTCCTGACATCACTCACAAAGTCATAATGCCAGACTCGCCCTGTAGTGTTTTGTTTGTTTTGTTTTTTAAACCTTAGGCACTTTCGATGTGCAGGGCTGACGAACTGCAGGCAGGACAAACACTTTATTTTAATTAGCATTTGATCAAACATTGTTGTATTTTATTAACTCACTGGCTTTAACCAATGCTGATCTGCAACTTTGGTCAGTGTTTAAAATCAACTCCATGTCTCTAAGTGAAGGTCATTTACTTTGGTATTAAAACTAGAAATTAACTATTAGTCTAATATACAAACAGACTGCATTTTCATATTTAATTGCTCAGTTCATATTATTGATGAGCCTCCTGGGGTTCGATGTGCTTCCGACTGTTTTCACAATTATTTCTCAAATAGAAATTAGTATCACCATTTTCCTATTGATTAGACATCAGGATAACAGAGGAGACGCTGCCTAGGTTGCCAGTATAGCATTAATATTTGCTTTTTAAAATACTCGAGGCAAAAAACTCTTCAAGAATATTCTTTTTAATCTTTAGTATTACTCATAATGATGTAATAATATGTATGCCTCCATATATGTGCAGCACACACTATTGTTTTGCAAGTAGTTGTTGGCCGTGAATACAAACATACTAATCTCCGTGTTCTCATCTTCATTATACCGGTCAAGTCACTGCTGTTGAAGAGGCTCAGAGGGAAAACACCTGTCCGCTTTACTGGATCATTTACTAAACTGACATGTGGCAAAGCACTAGAAAAAGATCTGTATGCACACATAAGCACCGATGATGTGTACTTTTCATGTACTCATACAAATCACAAAAGCCATTAAGGAGTCTCATTCATCACTTCTGAGAGCTCACCTGGGCATGAAAGCTTCCTGACAAAAGCAGACAATAAAATGTCAGTTCAGCCTGAAGCGAGACTGTAGGTCTGTGGGGTATTTCTGAAATATGATCATATAATTGAGCTATTTATTGCACGTTAATGAAAGAAAATTAGTTGCTGCTGATTTGATTGGCTATGCGATACTGCTTTTCTTCTCTCTGTTGTTAACTCTGACAGTCATTGTTTTGGGTTTAAACCCCAATAAACAAGTGTAGGCAGGGAGCAGACGTGTGGTATTAAGGATTTGGGTCAACAGCCTAAAAAGATAAATGCTAGGTAATGAAAATCTTACTTCACGTTTAGAAACGCATTGCTGTTCTCTGCGTCAGTGTTTATAGACAGTGTGCGTAGAGCGTTTGGGATTTTTTAAACTGAATTTAATGCTTTTACTTTTGAGCATCTTCATCTTTATCTTCTTTCTGTACAGCAAACCGACATTGATCAATGAGGCTGTTTACCGGCGACCTGATGTGATATTCACACAGCGTTTTACATTTATTTACCTACAGTGGTCAAGTGCATAAGCAAATGCTGTTTACAAATGCAAATAATACGCACACTGCTTTGTGAATGCCACACTGAAGGTTAGTGTGTAGAGTCACTGAAATAGCTAGAATGACTGAGCTTGATGCACGCTGACATTACACTGACCTTCAACATACACCCATTGCAAATCCTACCATAATCCTTGTGCTTCATCACTGTCTATTCACCAAATCAGAGAAATAAATCTGGAAAAGTACAAGAAAAAATCAGAGGGCACGATTACTGTAGTCAGAACTATTTCTGCAGCGTCTCTTGCCCTCTTCTCTTTGGCTGAGAAAGCTGGTTTGGATGTCAAAAAAAGAAGAGTGGATGAAAGGTGGATAAAATACTATAATGCTGCTGCAAGAGCACTCATCCTCTCGAGAAAATAAAAAAGTGGTAACTGGGGTCTGTGATCAGCTCGTTGCAGCAACCCTTTCAGCTGACTATTATAAAAAATGTTTTTATTATAAAAATGATAAAATTAACATAAGGACAAGAATACACCCATAGAAAAGGAAACAGTTCCCAAATTCCCAAAATAGTGACAGAATTCTTGACAATCTCCTACTGTGGATTGCTCTCAGCTTTTAAAAGACTTGGCACATGCTCTCCATTAGGGCATATTGCCAAGCTGCATGATAAAGGCACTCGCAGTTTTTAAAGGTTGAATGCATTGAGAGTAGACTGTGCCTTCCTTCTGCAAAAGAATAATTAGTTGTAAAATCACATTACTTTAATTAAAATGTTTAAAGTCAGAGCCATAAATAAAATTTACATATAGAGGTATTGATTTTAGGGAGTTGAATTTCAAAGTGTCTTAACTAATAGTGACCAAGTAATTAAATGGTAACAATGTTCCTCGATCAAATTAGTAACAGACTAATTTTCCCCAATACGATTTAGAGAAGTAATATTCTCACTTTTAGAAACTTTCTCTAGAATCTCAATGTCAGCACGGACGGTCATAGTCTACTCCTTGCAAAAGTAATTACTCAAGTGGTAATTTAATTTTCTCTCAGTAATTCCAGACAAGCATGACTGCACACTCTAAGATGGCTGTAATTCAAGGAACAATATACTACATAAGTGGTGCAGACATCTTTAACATGATGCACTTAAAACTGTGAAAAGCAGAACGAAAAGACAACAAAATCTGAGTGTGTCGAGGTGAGGAGCTTGGCATACAAACTCCATTTCATAATGGACTGAGGAGTGATTTTGGTATCGGGGATGAAACCGACAGTTACACTTTATACAGAATCTGAAAAGTTTATACAATTCCATTGCAGCCCAAGTTTGGATCCACTTCTGAATGGAACAGGTGCCCACACCACTCAGGAATCAGTCATAGAAACATTAAATGCTACTGTTATTGACACATTTTTATACCAAATACAAATAGCGGCGTCAGGGATTCAAGGCCCCTTTAGTCATTGAGCTGAAGCACCTGACAAGTTTCTCTTTGACGAGTTTCATTAGACATAGTAAAAATAGCCATATGCTGGCCATAATGCCTTATATTACAGCAAAATATGGTTTTAATAAATAATAATGAGTTGAGCGTGCTATCAAAGTTCCATATTTGTCGTTTAAAAGGATGTAGTGTAAGGGAAAATAGCACTAAAACAGGGAGTTAAAAAATATTAGTTACTTGAGAAAGGAGAATGTATTTTATCAGCTGTGAGACAATGGCTGTTTGCTGGTGTGGGCCACTGTGGTGGATAATTGATGACAAGTATTACCCCAATGATCAGCTCTACACATGGGAATGGAGCTACAGGTGCAGTGCACAATAAAACCTGCTGACCCACTTCAATATTTTCTGCAAATGATGCTGCTACGGTACAATCCTGTAATTTATGGACTATTACGTGTTTACATTTTTCAAAAAAGACTGAAACGACATAAGAAGATAGATGGAAACTACAGCAAGGTCTCATTATCATATTTTGAAAGTGTATTTGCACAGTGCTCCAGATGTTTCTCGCGTTAGTTCTCGTGTTAGCTTAAGCGTGTGATGATCGCTGGTCAGCCACAGGGGCCGTGTGGGTGGCCTCTGGTTTGCCAAAGTACACAAACGCTTTGCACAGCTGACACCTTGTTGGGTCCTTGTGGTGACAGTGATTTTGCTTTGTCACCTGCCAGCTAAAGCGTCAATTGACACTAAATGATTTAGTTAAATATTGCAATGCTTGAAAATCCAATACAGCTAGGCTCGTACTGAATCGAGCTAACTGGCTAATTACCGGTTGTAGGTGCGGACTCCACTCTGTGTGTTTGTTTGTCGCTGCCACACCGTCGTGGTTCTCTACAACGTCGGCTTCAAACCCAGCGCGCTTCTGCGTTCGGTCGGCGCCGCGTTGACGTCACCGAGAGCACGTGGGTTTGTTATTGCAGGAAGTGAAGATGGCGGCTCCGTCGTTGCTCGTCGAGTCCGCGCTCGGCTGGTCTATTTTCACGTTTATACTTTTGGTAAGCGAGCGCGAACGTCGTCCAGTCGCTTCGTTAGCCAGCGACGCGTTGGGCGGCTTGTTCGAAACGCGACAGGCTGAAGACGTTGCCTTGGTAACGTCGTAATCCCGCGCGCGTTGCTACGTAGCATCAACATCCATATTAGCTTTGGATTGGGTTTAGCTTCCATTAGCTGTGGTTCACATAGCTGGTGTTGTTTTGTTCGAAATGCTCCGTGTAGCTTCTCTACTGCAATGCTTATACTGGTATGTACAAACCAGCGGAGACTGTGTGACGGTAAAACACCCAAACGTCGACAACAGAGGCGTGTGTTACTGTTTGAAACCAGTGAAATAAGGTCTAGCTACGACACCCTGCCTCTGCTATCACGCAGCTCTAAAATGCGTTTTCCTCTGTCTGGTAATCTGTATTTAATCCACTTAGAACACGCAGCAACACTTCAGTGAATGCCTTGAAATTGGTGCGCTAGGTAATCTGTTGCTCAATTTAGCACTCATTATCTGAGCTGTCATTCAGAACCACATGACTACACCAGACGACATCCAGCCGATGCCTTCATGCCAGTAAATCGCCCTCTTTCCGCACCCGACGCTGGAAGCCCTTTCATTTGAACGAACCTTTCAGTGTGTCCTATTTGGATGCAAAGCCCGCGTCATTACCTGGCAAAACAAGCAGCTAGAGGCTTAAGGCTGCAGGGCCTTTAATTGATCTTGTCTGTGAATGGCAGCCCTTGATCTGAAGGGACCGGTTTTAGCAGTGTCCTCACTTCTTCCAGCCTGTGTGCCTTGAATATGACCTTGCCATTTGGGAGCCCGTCTTTTGCTTTTTTGTCTAATGAGTTTCCTGCCTGATACAATGACATTACAGTGGGCCTCTCTCTTGTGTTTAGCATCAATACAACAAATTTGCATATATATTAATTTAACTCAAAGAAAGAACACTTGTCTTTCTAAAAACAGTGGTGACTAGAAACTTTTTTTAATCTTCCTTTCAGTTCCTAGATGTGCCCTAACAACAAGTCTGTTTACTAGTGTGCTAAAAGGGGATAAGTGATGATGATCTAATCAGATCAGCTGTTCCATAACCTGCATAATAGCAGCGTTGCTCGGGCCTATGGACACACTGTAATATTGTCACGTAGTATAATGTTGGCAACACAAAGGTAAACTTTGTAAACGGGTATACAGAATTATGTGCTTTCAATATGTTTTCCGGTAAACAAAAATAATAAGTGATATAACAGATAACAGCTCCTATATAATATATAGTTAGCTTTTATAAGTTGTGTAGTTACTCATAATGGTATTGCTCTACGTTTACTGTGATTTTCTCTTTCTTTTTCGTTTTTTCTTTAGGTAATCCTGGCCTTTTGTTGGGTCTACATTCGGAAATTTCAAAGTCGTCAGGAGAGTGAGGTGGTCTCTACTATCACAGCAATATGTGCTCTGGCCATTGCTTTGATAACGTCTGCACTTCTGCCAGTGGATATATTCCTAGTTTCATTTATGAAATATCCCAATGGTACCTATCAGGTTAGTATTTCACTGCTGATACAATTAATTTGAGAAATGCTAATAACTGTTCCTGAGGCACCATTTAACTTTGCTTTGCAATTTTTTGGAAGAATGTGGATGTGTCCAATCTAAAGGCTGAGTGCGTTTCTTGGATCATAAATTGCCATGTTGATACATTAGATGTGATCTATTTGAGGATTTAGCAAAGTGTGTAATGATATCTTCATTTGAACAGCAGGTAATTTGTTAATGTGTGGGTTGTGAGTCGTTTTGTTGCATAAGGGTATTTGTTTTTTGTCCCATTTAGTCACGGACACCCAACAAGCTGTGCTTGTTAACTCATCGGAAGTGCAGTTCCACACTTACAGTACTTAATCAAAGATGATTCTTTTGTTATCTGTTGATGATTATATTTTGTAAAAAAAAATTATTAGCAAGGAGATATTAAAACAAATGATAGTGTATTTCATTGAAGTGTATGTAGTCAAGTGTTGACCAGAACAAATGAAAGAACAGTGTTAACTTCAAATTCAAAAAACTGCAACTCTTTGAAACAGCACCTGCCTTTTCCTTTTTACAGCCTTTTTTCAGTATTAAGGCATGTTATCTTTGATTATATATATATATATATATATAGATAGATAGATAGATATTTTTATTTATTTGTTTATTTATTTATTTATTTTTCTTTACTTTGACAACTAATTGAATGTTTACTTTGCATTTTTCCTGGTAACTTTTAGGAATGGGCAGCAAACAATGAGACACGGGGGCAAGTTGAAGACACTGTTCTCTATGGCTATTACAGTAAGTGCATTCTCTTGACACTGCCTGTGGGGATGCTCATAAAATATTATACTTTATACTATAATTTAGAGGGAATTATTTAGTGTAGAAATGTGGGAAGAATGGATAAACCCTACTCACTGTTGTCTTACTGTGTGTCACGTTGTTGAGCCAGTTTAACAACTAGGGCTTGACTCAGTCACACAACAATCTCATCCAGTGGGTTAGCGCTAAGTTTGGATTTACACCAGCTCTTTGTTTCTCACAGGGGTGATTCATTTTTACACAGATTATCTCTGTAGTAACTCAGGATGACAACAAAATAGTATTTGTTGGAAAGTGGAGCCCTTAAACCTTAGTGATTGAGCTATTATTAAGCAATACTATTGAAATAACCCATGCTGTAAGATGCAACAGTTTGAGGCATTTTGCCATTAAACACAAATGTTTGACACTGTTAACACATTGTGTCAAACATTTGTGTTTAATTACAAAATGTCTCATTTTCTCTCTTAATAGCCTCGTTAGATATTATCTAAAACTGTGTGTGGGTACAAATTCTGCTTGATTGGTATCCCTTTTAGCTGGGCTTCCCCCCTTTTATGATTTTTATTGTTTCCAGTTTAGTGCTCTGGGGATTTGGCAATCCTCATGTACTTTAACTTCAACTTGTGCAGCATAATTAGCCAGAAAGAGGGTCAAACCTGTGCGAGTGTGCAGGGTTTGTAAGGGATGACAGACATGTTAATTATATCTAGGTCAAGTTTTATTTGCTTGAACACTTAAATGCGTCACTGTTAATGGGATTAGTCCCAGCTATTGTATGATTTCCTTTGCTGGAAGAGAAGTTGGGTCCAGTTGCCATGGCTTCCTCCATAATTGCAACTTTTGTCTGAGTGATAACGATTCATGGGGCTGTGCTATTAGACTGATCCATTCTTAACGCAAAGCAATAAGTGTCAGTTAAATTTCTTCCTGATTGTCATATTAAGCAAATTCATTCATACCAGACACACTAGATCACACATTGTCTAACAGATGCTGGCTTAAAGTGACTGTCAGCAACACTGTTGTGTACCGTCTGTTCGGAAATGCCAAATGTAAGGAAGACGAGCTGTCTCCTTGCCCAGACAACCCAATCAAAGAAGCCATTGGTATGATATCAGAAAATTGTCTTTCATACAACACAACCGCTGTATGTGAAACCAGCATTTAAGGGCCACGCTGTGTTCTGCCTTGGACACACAAATATGAATTCATACGCAACATTGACTTGCCATCTTCCTGTGGATCCCTTAAAAATTAATAATTCAGTAGGCTTAGTCTTGAATGTTGGCCCATGTTCCTTTGGTAACTTAATTCATTTAAAGGCCAAACTACCTGGAAACCATTTTCATGCTATAATAGCTACTGTAAAAAAAAACGTGTGTAGTTTGTTTACTTGGTATATTTGTTTGTTTTCAAACATTTGAGTATACATTTTAAGAAAATCTCCATAATGGTGTCAGTGACATACAGTATATCCCATAGTATGCATTATCTCAAAATATAGCAGAAGAAAGGATAGAACTCTAAAGGATAGATGGCCAAAAAAAACACAGCAAGAGTGTGCATTCTACGAGGGAGGGGAATGGTAAGAGGGAAGCTTGAAAGCATTCACTACTTGCCTCCAGCATGTATACATGTGATCATAGCTCTGGGAGTGTGCAGTGCAGAGTTATCTGCTTGAAAATTTGTCAAGCCTAAAACCTTTGGGTGTTGATAAGGAAGGTTCAGTTTTTGTAAAACTGCCTAACATACTTTAATATGGTGCTCACACATTTTTGGAATAATATTGTGGTGCCTATGAATAGAACAACTACATCTGCGGCTTAGACATGCTGAACACTGACCCATCACCAACAGTTTGACATTTGTATGTTCGTTAGTACAAAACAAACATGAATGAATCTGCTTGTCTGTCGGATTTAATCTGGCCTCCTTTGTAATTAATTACATCTGTGTTACTTACATGCTTTATAAAATTGCTCTAGTCCGTCAGCAGTCCTCTGCACCTCACTGAAAGTAAGATTAACAGAGGGAATATGAAAATATGATAAATGTAATATTAGTTCAGAGTTAATTTATTGCAATTATCTGTCTTTTCTTAGAGGCATCACTTTGTTATTTACCAGTAGGTGGAGACCAAGTTCCATGTTTATTGTGCACACCCCTACAGAATCCAGCCCTTTAAGTTACATTTCGTTATAGCCATATTTAGCAGTCCTGTCTATATGTCTGTTATATATTGCATTTCTATTACTGGAGCTTTTTCTTCTTTACTTTTTCTTCGTGTTTTCAAAAGCTCTCTTCCTATCAATTTCTGTCCATTGTTGGTACAGAGGTAATGTCAGTTTACTTTTGGACATAAGTGTTTATAAGCGGCTAGTACTATTATGCTGTTACCGGTGTGAATTAAACACTCTAGTGCCTTTAGCTCCACTTTTTAGTTCAATGTAAGTACGTAAGTGCATCCTAAACAAGGGTCATGTTTACTTTGTGGGTTCTTCTGTATAAATGACACTGTCTGTGGTGTGAAACCTCCCTGTGATAAAAACTCATTCTCCTAAAATGGCTACCGTCAACACTAACAGCATTTTAAGGTCAGCTACTGTAAATCTCTCAGAAAAACCATGAATTTACCATTGCATTACGTTAGCACATATTTTAAACCTGAACAAGTTTAGTTTACAGTTAGAGTGTGAAAAGTTACTTAACTATAATAAATAAACCCTGTTGTCTCCTACAGTATATATACTGTATATATACTATATTAAATAAAATGCACGTCTGACGTAGAAGATGTATGTCTGTAGCTAAAACACCCACTTCCTTTAAGGGTCCAAATATCTTTTTGTGATCTTTGGTGAACCCTCAGTTTGAAAACCCAGCTTTTCAGTATCTAGCTTCTGTGTCCATTTATACATTTCCTTGCTCAGTACTTCAAAGCAGTGGTGCATGAGACCCTTAAGCAACAGGGCAAAATACCCTTGGGCCCTTTAAATAAATCATCTTTCTCTCTGCCTTTTTAATGCCATTTGTAGAAGAGATGTTAGAGGGGATGCAACCCTCTTGTAAATACACTACAAGTGCTTTCTTTCTGTCTGTGATTTTAGTCCACCCACATGTGCTGACTGAAATTTATTGGAAGCTGGTGGCCCAGTGCTTCTTTAAGAGCATTCAGAAAGCATTGACAAATTGATGTTTTATTTTTGAGCGCAGCTTTGTGTGGTACAGATAACAAGATAGCAAGATAGTTCACTGATAACAAGATAGTAAAGTATTCATACAAAACAAAAGGCTCTTTTCTTTCTCGTTTCAAGGAAAAGCACAACCTTTGGCTTCCATACTGGGATTCAGACCTTTAGTCCATCTACGGAACTTGACTAGCTGCAGCATGAATATATTTGTTTGTAAACGTTATGGAACAAGCTTGCCTTTCTATTCATTAGCTACATTTAATGGTTTCTGCTTGATTAGTAAGTTTTGTATCATTTGTACCTAAAATGGAAAACAGCTAATTGATCCCTTTTGAATTACCATCAGAAATCTTCTACCATTACCTGGCATGTCCTATCCCCTCAGTGTGTCTGAGCTGTCACATAGTACTTTCCTAGTTGACAAAGACGGTTGCAAAAAGTATAACTTTACGATGCCCCTCCCCATCACTGAGCATTAACGCAAGAAGACGACGTTGCTCTGTGCAGAATGATGTCAAAATGGAACAAGGAATTGTATGTTGATTTCACGAGAAATAAGATAAGATTAAATGAGTTGTCATAAGGGGTGAGACAAAATACTATGCCACAAAATCCTATTGTGACATTCTAATATTTGTTGTTGAGTTGAAAAAGTCTTATTATGTCATTGCGTAACACAACCAGAGAGTAGTAGCCATTATAATGAAGCGTGGAATTAGCATAGAAGATGCCTCTGGCACTTTTTTGTTCTTTCTGGCATTTTGGTTGCTGGTGGAAAAGATAAAAGAAGACGTTAACAGACTTGGCACAAGCAATATGTAGGCTGTGGAAAAAAAATAGTTATTATAGTTAGTGGAACGAGTTCAGTGGAAGGTTAGCAGACTGTTCTAGGAGACCCATTTAGCATTACGTCCAAGCTGTAGTTACCATGTTTATGGTAAATGGTCAAGTCTTCTTAACCAGTTCAGTGTTAAAAATCTAACTTAGGTTTCTCAGATCATCTGACTCTTCTGGCTCAGGGACCATTTGATAATATTTGCATACAGATTTGCGATGTTGCTTTATGTTTTAAAGCTACGCTCTAAATTTGATTTTGCCTACTTCCTGCAGAGATTACAAAGAATCCTGCTGAGTCCATTTGTCCTAATGGACATATGGTGGATTTTTATTAACAAGAAAACCTTGCAATTCAACTATGAAGTAAATGAAATTGGTAAAAACTGATTCACTTATCGAGTAGATGGTAGGAAAATCTGGATGAATTAGCTACTCACTGGGTTCAAAAGTAATTCCAATCAGACTATATGATTTAAACTTAAATACAGCTTCTCTTGCAACATATTATGAACCGTTTGACCTTAATCTGCTATTATTTATTGTAAGAATGGACCAAGTAGTAGCAAACTCTCACTGCTTATCAAGTTCTGTTTGCTGAGATTTCCAAATGAAGAGTCACATGGGCATTAAATTAACGTCTTCATGCTGTCAAATTTTGGTTTAATATTCTCTAGTGTGTTTTGGCCCCTGAATGTTGTGTCTCCCTTGATGTTTACAGGAACTCTGAGTGCAAGCTTGTAGTGTCATACCTCTCAGCAAAGCGTCTGCATAGACTGATATTTTCATCTGTCTCTGGCGTCCTCTGTCATTGTGTCTCTACAAGATGTGTCCCCTGGCATTTCATTCTCACGTTAAATGTAATACATTTTGCCTGTCTGCAAAGGACAAGAGTCCAGGTGGTAATGCCCTTGAGGAGGGCCACTGTAAGGAGAGAGCAAGAGCCTAATGTTTCTCATTAAGCTTTACATGGTGCTGGGAGTGAAAGTACATATACTGTTCTCTGTTGCTGAGAGTAACACAATTACAATATGCGTAATTATTATTAGTAGCATTATTAATAATAATCTTCGTCGTCGTCATCATCACCTTTGGTACATTGAACCGTGGACTGTTACTGCATAAATGTAACATCTACGTTAAGGGCTAAAGAGTATTATGTAATTATTTAGTCTTCTACTTTCTGTCTTGGGGATAAATGTGGTAAACCTTTATTCCTGGTCAGGCATTCTTCTCAGTAGATCTGCTTAGAGAATAATTGATGATACATGGTAATGCAGTATGACCTGTTCTCTCAGTACGTTAATATTCATGGTGTTATGATTAATTTTATCCATTGCTTTAACCCGCAACCATATGCCAGAAGCTGCATACTGTGCATGGCTTACAGTACATTTATTGGCTCCTGGCATGGTCCTAAACTCAGTTTGTCTGGCAGTAAATGAGTGTAAATGGATACCTTAGCAAAGCAATGAGCATGTGTTTATTAAAAGTAATGTCCTGTCATGATCACAGCTGGCGAAAAGCAAGCCACTATAAAAATGACATTCATTTGTCTGCAGCAAAGGGACCTTTTAGTAAAATGTTGTCCACCTCATGCGGGTACGTTTGCACTGCTTTGTGCTTTCTTGACTGATATTCCGTATTTAAAAATGTTTCTTCCATACTGTCACCTTGACAGTTCTGCGATTCTGCTCCATTATGTATGCAGTGATTTGTGTAGGCCTCAGCCTTAAATCTTTTTTGTTTTTGTTGTATTTTTTATGACTTTCAATCAAGACACTAGTAATCCAACACGTAGCAATAAGAAATGGAACAAGTGCATGATGTATAAACTGTATCTGTACCTCCTCATTCTTTTAGTTGTCATCACTATGCAACCCGTGCTAATGATTCACATTATCACCTCAAGGAATCACTAAGCTATGCTAACTATGTTGCTGAAGACATCTTTGTGACATTCTTTTCTTAGTTATTTGGGGATTGTCTGGTTTCTCCTCGCCAACATTCATTTGCTGCAGCAAGAAAAGCCCCCAGCTTGAAATAGTATTTCTTTGTTTAACTCTTTTTGCCTCACCTCCTGTCTATGAATTTCTAATGCATTTGACTGTTGGTTTCTTCAGTAAGAAAGCTGACTGTACAGGATGAACCAAGCAAACAACAGAGGCTTAAATATGAGAGAAGTGATTTCTGTCCCCAAGGACCTGTATATTGTGTCTGCTTCAATGAAAAGGTCATTGACTAAACTGAATGAACAATCTTTCTGATGCAGATGATGTTTTCTTATTGCAGTAGTCAACAGTAGCTTGAAGCTAATCATTAGTTTTGCCCAAAGCAATGTGAAATACACTAATGGCAGAAGGATTATGTTTTCAAGTAGAATTGCCATTAATTGAATCATTTGCTCAGTGGTCTGGATCACAGTCTGAATTCTTAACTTGTTAACAGAGCTTTGACCGCCCTCACAATAAATAAAGCACCTATATAAAAACTGTTGTCAGTTGTTCAGCTTAGTTGTGTTTGCATTGTAGTTTTGCCCATTTATTATACGATGATAAGGTATAATCAAGTTATGGATAACTAAATTGATCTCAAATGGTCAAATTGACAAACCTCTACCCAAACCTACATCTCCTACATCATCCAAAGACACTTTGCAGCTTGTGTGCTAGAGACAATTCTAATTAGTATTTTATTCTTTTTTGTAGCACTGTACTCCATCATATTGTTCTGCGTCTTCCTATGGATCCCGTTTGTTTACTTCTACTATGAAGAAAAGGATGACGACAACACAAACAAATGCTTGGTAAGAATCAACTTTTCATTAAACATTGAAATGTAGGTCCCTCAGATGTGCTGGTACAGTACAAACAGAGAAATATATTCATTTCAGGGAGAATTCTTTTCATTCAAGCACTAGTACTGATTTGATTCACTGAGTCTTAGAATCATCATTTACAAGTTTGAACACATGCTCACCACAGACGACACGTGTTCACAGAGGTGGTATAGTACAGGTATATGTTTCTGCTGACTGCAGAAGTTGTAGAGATAACAAAGATAATGTATTGTTAAAAAGATTCCTTTAGAGAAGACACATTTCTCTGTGTTAAAAAGGCATTATAATAAATATATAATTAATGATTGTTACAGCCTAGAAGATACAGAAAATGTGCTTAATGTACAGTACTGTATGTTTTGTTAATAGTAAAAAACTTGAAATTGGAAGTCTTTTTAGCGAGTAATGTGCAGATTAACGTGGCACAGTTCCTTTCTCCCTTCCATGTGTCAGGGTTGAGCTGACAGAAGCACTTTGTTACAGACAGGGACGTCTTCTGTATTGTTACTTTAAAAGCACCTTGAATAGCTCAGGGAGTGACACTTTATCTCTGTCAGGTCAAACTGATCTGCGCTACCGCTGTATAGCTCTCACTCATTATAGTCCTTAGCTAAATAGACTATGACCCCTTCCTTCACTCACAATGAATCATAAAATTTCACTTTTTGGTCCTGATTGACTGTTTTTTTTCTGTAATTACAGCAAGTGAAAAATGCTTTGAAGTACACAATTGGATTTGTCATTGTCTGCGTGGTGCTTACTCTAATTGGGTAAGTCTGAGGCACTGATGGCTTCATCTGCTTTAGTACACGATAGGTAGAACAGGCCATGAATTTGTCTGGTCTTGATAAACTACATAAGAAATGTACAGTAATATACTATCTGTTTGATTTTCCTGCTCTTTCCCAATTGAAATACAGATGAAAAGCCACAGTTCCACCACAGCTGATGAACCACAAAGGATGTTATTCATATATGTGTATTGTACACATGTATAGTGATGCACAATCACACTGGTTGTGTTTACATTTTCTTTTGTAGCTGTGGCAGCAACACGCCCGGTGCTCGGCCTACAATTTAAGATGCTTTCTCAGCCATTGATTGGTGCACTTGAAGAAGCCTTACCTGGATGCATGACTAGACTTTATTGCAGTTTCAAAGTTGGGACTTTTAATAGACTAAAGCAATTTATCCCCTCATTCACCTCATGATGTGGAACTGTTGCTCCTTTGTTCTGGCAGTTGTTGGCTTGGTCTTGTGATTTTCAACAACATGGTAGCTTTTATCCAAGCCTGCTTTTCTAGCACCGGGAGTGAGAAAATGGCTTTGTTTGTTGTTCTTTACTCAATGGATCTTTTCTTGATTTTGTAACAGTGCTAGATTTTTTTGATGGACATGTCAGAGACAAGAATGATACAGGTTCTAGTTTTAATTAACACCCTCAACATGGTGTGTTTGTATGAGGAGAGCCACTTAGATCCAACAGCAGAAGTACCTAAACCAAATCTTGTGGCCTTGGCAACAGTAAAAACAACAGAACAACATGAACTATTTTTCGAATGTGAGTTACAGAAAGTTAAATCTCTGCTGCAAACACAGTTGTGAACCCTTGGCTGTGCATGTCTCTTGGGTCAAATTTTTTGAAAAGATTCTACATCATTTGACCCGAGGTCAGGTGAAAGTGTGAATTGTTTGGCATATCACTTGGTGGCAGGGTGTATGAGACCTGTAAAAAATGTACGCTTTGTTTTTTTTAGTTTTTTTTTGTTGTTGTTGTGGAATATTAGAAAAGGATCACGATCAGTGTAAGAAAACACAAACTGATCCATATTGTTGACCTATAACACCTGTAAAAGCTTTTCTAGGAGTGTTTTTAATAACCTAACCACACGTAGCTATTGAAAATGCTCCAGTTCCTAAAACCATCATGGTCATTTCCATTGACAGCTGACACTCCATAAACATGATGCTTTTCTATTTAAATGAAATTTTGTTTAATTGCCTTTAGTGCCTTTGTTCCTCTCGAGGCCCCACCTGACCAGAATTCCACTAAGTGGGAGAAAGTTCAGTACCTGTTTGAGGAGCTTGAGAGTGGTCGTAAGTAAATCAACTTCATTTCATCTTCTTGTTTTATTGTTGTTTTAATTGTGAATGATCAGACTATATTACTGATATGTATACCGTTGTGATGTTACTGGTCAGGAAATACATTGTTGTGACACTTAATGAGACTCTGTGGCTTGTTGCTGCCTTTTTAAATGTTTTTATTCTCTGGTGACTAAAGTACTTGCTGACTCAACTGTATGCAATTTTAATTTATCATCATTTATCAGATTCAGATACAATGCAGAATGAATACATTTAGCTTGGAATAAGATATAGCGATAATTTTTTATATCCCACCAAAGTGAAGATGCCTTTTATGCATTTTCACTTGTTGAGCAGAGCTTGTACTCTTTCTTATGCTCATACTAATCAAGGAACATTGCCAAATGTGGACTCCTCACAGTCCCCTGGCCTTTTGCCATCTGGGGATCAAGGTGGAAGTACAACCATCTGCCTCTCTTCACAACAGTGCACCTCTACATGCTCTGCATAACCTTCCTCCTTTAGCACAGAGGGGAGGTTTATTGGCTGTTAAGGAGGAAATGTGAAGATCATCCCATTCTAATTCCAGAGCGCTTATCTCTCCAGATGGGAGGTTAATTGTATAAGGGAAAAGGTACAGGAAAAAACACTTTTGCCACATAACCCAGCAAGGCTGCCTTACAACAACAATTCATTAAATCCACTACATCGTGAATGGATCGAAACTTTATTTTGTAAGAAAATGTTGGATTTTTTTGAGATTTGCTACCAGATCTCACTCACAGAACGGCATTTTGTATGATTTAGTACATCACTTTGCTGGATGGCTGTGCTCCACTGATCACATCGTCTGTTAACAGAGTGTATATGCTATGAATAGCATAACTAGTGCTGGCCTTGGTTTAAATTTGGTAAAGTTAGCGTTATCCTTTTGAATATTGCATATTGATGTCAGACACACTGGTCTACTAAACTGATCTGACCGGTTTAAGAACTGTGAGCTCCTTAATAAACACCTCTCTGTAGAAGTCTTATGCATACATTACACACAAGTCTGTAGAGCTATATGCGGCATGCGATAAGAGGAAACTCATTTCATTGGTGTTGCAATCGAGACTGTACACGTGGTAGCACAGCAGATAATATTCCTTCTGTTTAATCCCTGGAAAATCTGCTCAAGAAACCAAGAAGAGTGGCAGCAAACATCTATCCTTCCCTTTGTGTGAGTTCATGAACAGAATGTTCTCCATGCAGAACATAGAGCTATTGTCTAGTTTTCCAAGCTCACCACTAAACAAAGGCAGCAAAATCGCAATAAAACACCCGGGAATAGGAAACATGTATTCAAATGTTAATTTTCAGCCCAGCTGTCAGACTTCAAAGTTTTCTTTTTGCACGCAGTACAATGGGGAGCAGGTATATAATTTATCTCCATTTTCCACCTCTTTGTCCCGCTGCTTGTGGAATGCCTCTAAAAGAAAGTGATAAAAGTTATAAACAGCACAAATTCTACATGCCCCAAATGCTGACTTAATATTCCAAATCAAGTGCCACAATGTAGGAGAACAGCAAACCCCTTCTGCCCGTCCTGCCTGGTGGGCGGGCACTATGAAGTTGCAACCGAGAGGATGTGGGATATTTATTAAGAACAACTATGCAGCTTTTGCCATAGAGCTCTATGACAGGTGGGATCTTGACAGGGTAGAAAGGCAATCAGGCTCTTCATCAATCTCTGTCTTCTAGCTCCAGCTCTGACAGCTGGTGTGACACCTACTGTTGCCCTTGCCTGGTGGGTGGTCCCCTTTCTGCCTCAATCAGGGGTGACAGACGTCAACTCAACCTCCATACGTCCAACTGTTTTAACACTGGTTGTGATCAGTGTCTGAAAAGTTGATGGCAAACATGGTGGACCCGTGTCTGCGGAGGAAGACACTGCTACAGTGTATTTACTAAAGACAGACTTCTAGGATTATTTTGTGGTGCCCTTTCATTTTTACATTTAATTCCTGTCAGAAGTAAAAAAAATCTCTAGCCTCATCTTGATCAGAGAATGTAGTAATAGTAATAATTTTTACCCAGGGCAAGAAGTCCATTCATGTTTTCTTGTAGACATGAAGATCAAATCTTGAGAAGTTTTTCTCTTTCCACCTGCAGATGGTCTACGTGCTCTGTCTTTCTCCATCAGCTCCTTGACCTTAATTGGCATGTTGGCAGTGATCACTTACACGGTGAGTTGGGGCCTTAGTTGTTTCTGGGTTTGTTGGTGTTATATCTGCACACTAGGACTTTTTGAAACATCAAATATACAGAAAGAAATGTTTGTGGTACAGAATATGTCGTGGGTGATAATGGAGTGTGTAAAATATTTTGTGAGCTGCACTGCACGTCTTTATAATTGCAAATAGTTTCCTAGGTTTTTGGTAAAGATTCAGACATCAGGAATTTCATTTTGCTGTTTGTAAATTTGTTTGCGTGTGTGCCCTTCATCAGCTTATGAAGCATTTGTCTGCTGTCTATTTTTTTCTGTAGCACACCTACCACGGTGTTCATTAATGCATGCCTATGTTGGATTGCAGAACACATCATGTCCCTCCTGGATCAGAACAGTTGACTGTCCTATAACATTTCCTTAATGTTGTCCATTTTTCATAGCTGTTATCTTGGTAACTAGACTGTGAATATTCCCTGGAGCTGCTTGCGCTGGTGTCAGGGTGGGAGTAACACAGAGTAATGCCTATTGGGGGGTGGGGGGGGCATGGGTATCAACTCAGGAAGTGGGAGTAAAAGTGACAGCCAACCCCAATCTATCCAGTTTCTGTTGAACTCAGAGTCCTGGCTGACAAATGACACAACATCTGAATCTGGATCTCTTAATGAATAATACACAACCTAGTCAATTTTGTTGTAAAACCAATCTCTGTTAAGGACATATAATCCTTCTCTGCTGGGATTTGACCCTCTGCTCTCTCACTTTGCGTCTCGTAGAGTTGATAATTATCTTCTACATTTTGGGGCTGTAAAATGTGCTCAGATTTGCACTGACCCCTTGTTGTTCTGGTCCCTGTGATTACCCTGCGGACATCAAAATTAGTGTGTCTTTGGCAGGGTAAAAAACATAAAATACAAGGAAGTAAGGCCTTTGGGCGACAGAAGCAGCGACCCCCTTCCTCTTTTAGTCTCACACACAGAAGCAGGAGCTTCACTTTTTATGACTAAATCTGGCTCCTTTTCTCTCCTCCTCGTTGGTAGCTGTCCTATTGATACATATGTAAACAATTTATATTCATTTGTCACATTCTACAAAGTGTTTTCCAATAAGTAACTAAACTGTTTCAGAATTGTTTTACTTTTTCAAGGAAAGAATGACTTCGAAACATTTTTCCCTGGATAGAAACAACATTGATTGAACAATAAAAACGATGAAAAACAAATGTCAGGCCAGGGCCATCAGTGCATCCTGACTTCAGACGGATCAAATGAATTTGCATTACTTAACATACTGTAGGTGCCTCTGCATAGTAACCTACTACAGTCAGCTGCCAGCTGTTTAAATGCCATAAGTCACATAAAGGAAAAAAAAACAATAGATAGATATTTGGTTTGACCTTTGATGAATTGATTCCTGCTTTTGTTCTTAATTTTTTTTTCTCTTCATATATAGTTCCAATGCTTATTGTTAGCTTTTAACCCTGTGTTTGTCTTGCTGTTTTGGAAAAAAAAAACAGACAACATAAAGAAGAAACAGTGTCAGAAGATCCCTGCTGGTGTTTTTATAACTGGGCTGCAGAGGAAATAGGGCTAAATTGCTATACATTCAAATCAATGTTAGGAATGTTTCATATACACACACACCACCTAAGGCAAATATATTTAGTGCGAAGTGCAAAGTGTGAAAAACTGCTGTTTTAATTCAATACATTGTCATCAAACATGTTGAAAACTTTTTGGAGCATCCCTGTCTGGTCTTTTATTTTTAAATAAAGTTAAATAATCAGCCTTGATCAGGGAGTGTTGAAATGCAATTAATCTGCCTAGGTCCTAGAGCAACAGTCATGCTCACACTTATGTGCTGTATCAGCCACACAGTGGACCTACTAATACACACACACACACCCATTAAACATGTTTGAAAGCAAGTAAACTAAATGCACAAAACACCTGGTCTGACATGTGATTATAAAATATCGATATTTAATGACAGAACAGCAGCTTGCCTCACAGCAAGGGAGAAAATTAGGGGGCAGCGTCAGTCAACTCATGAATCGTTAGAGCACCCATTCCTGTGGATGGGGAAGTGTTTGATTTTTTTTTTCTCTAAAAGCATAGGCTACATATAAAGATCAATGGCACGTTATATGCTCATTACATATAGTCCAAGCCTAACAGGTAAGCGTGTAAATGAAACGGCAGGAGGGAGCTCAGCTCTGCCTTGCTGCGTGGAGGAGCTCTTCTCACTTGCGAACACTAAGACATTTGTGCGTCAGGTTTGTTTAGATAGTCGCGTCCTAGTAAGGAAGGCGACATATGTGACATTACAGCCTTTGTTGGATTAAAGGAATAGTACATGTGTTAGGGTTTGCATCTTTAGATTTGAATCAGTTTGATTATGTGTGTGTGTGTGTGTGTGTGTGTGTGTGTGTGTGTGTGTGTGTGTGTGTGTGTGTGTGTGTGTGTGTGTGTGTGTGTGTGTGTGTGTGTGTGTGTGTGTGTGCATGCGTCTCTCTGTGTCTCCCTCCTCTTGTTTGACTCTATCATCATTAGTGGAAGAAGAAACAAAGCGCAGGCTTATTTAGCAGATCTAAGTCCACCTAGTTTTCCCTCTTTCCCCTCAGCAGTCACAAGGCTAAATGATTTTAACTCGTCATTACCCCCGCAACAAACACACAGTCTTTTACACACCAACAGACACCAACAGACACACTCTCTCATCCACAAGCCAATAGCTATTTCTGGTTATTATTGACCACAGTGGGTTTAAAATAACTTTAATGAGCATGCATGATTATGTGTGAGCTAAAAATGTTCACTCCAGCAGTGAGACACCTGTGTGTGTTTATTTTTTTATTTTTTTTGCCTTTTATATTTCTCCCATGTAGTTTCACATTTGAGGGGAAGGGAAATGTTTCTCTTGGGATCTGGGACAGGTTTTCCTTTTATGAGTGTGTTTGATATTCGGGACATGCTCCGGCCTTAAGAGCTCCATGATTCATTGCAGGAGGCGACATTCGCCTGTAGCAGAGATCCACAGCAGAGACTAATAATAGTCTAACCTGACTTAGTATCCCATGCGACTCTTTTAATACTACCTAAAACTCAGAAACTAGTCAAAGTTGTTTTAGAAACATAATATAGATTCTGATGTTTCCTGCCTGAAAATGGAATAAGGTTGCAGCGTCTTTTGACGGAGGAAAGTGCACAGAAGTGCTCTTTGCACAGAAGACCCCTTGTTATCATGAACCCCATAGACTGGCACGACTCCAGGTTGATAAAAGCAAGGCAGCAAAGAGAGAGCTACACAGGTTTTGGCCTGTTGCTGTTCATTTGCATCAATTTTTAATTCATTGTTTTAATTAAGCAATAAATTCAGGTTGAAAAACACTCAAAATGTTCCTGTTACATACAGTTTTTCCCTTCCCAGTCGCTGGACAGTGTCTCTGAATAGACTGTTCTGTTTGGCTGTATATAATTGTTACATTATATGCATATCTAACATAAAAGCTGATGAGCATATATATATATATATATATATATATTTATTTTTCTTTCACATCATTCAACATTGATGGCACCTTAATAACTCCTCCTCCTAACCCAGATTTTTTCCCCCTAAAATTCTACTTCTAAAGAATTCATCAAATCCTGGATAGAGGTTGTGCTGTCACATGGGGGCACTGTTAAGCTGTAAATAGCTCCAGGATGATATAAGGCAGTGATATCCACACAAAATGGTTGCAGCAAATTCACCCGTAAACCTCGGCACAATTATAGATTCCACCATTTTAATCTTTTTTCCTCCACTAAAATGACATAGCCTGGGAGGCCAGGAACTATGTGATTTTTGTATGTGTGTTTGCTTACTGTCACTTGACTTTCGTTGCGCTCCACACTGGTGGGTTTGTCACCAGGCAGGGGTGAGTATGGACATGCCACAATAGTGTGTGATTGTAATGGTAGTTTTTGTGTTTCAGGCATATGGTATGTCTGTACTGCCTTTGAATCTGATAAAAGGCACCAGGAGTGTGGCGTACGAACGCCTAGAGAACACGGAGGACATTGATGATGTTGAACATCAGATAGAAAAGCTGAAATCCAAGGTTGGTTTTACTAAATACTGGTATAGTATATTTAATGAGTTGACACACATGGCAAATTAACTTCAAGACTTAATACTTCATACACATACTGACTTGGCAGTACAGTAAGGCAGTACTACAGCGCTTGGTGTTTTTATGCTTCAGTATAATCTGTAATGAGTGTATAATCATGCGTTCATTGAAAGGTACACATGCATAGCCTCCAGCTAATCAGTTCCTCCTCCTTATCTTTCTGCCTGCCGTGCCCCTCTCCTCTTTGCATGCGCTTATGTATGGTTAGCATTGCCCTTATCAACCGACGTCTTAAATGCAGGCTGCATAAACAGGGAAACACAAGTAAAGACATCTATTAGTTGCTTCAGTATTAGTTGCCATTGGCAACATAAAATTGCACACAGAAGAGCAGTATATTTGTCATATCCTCTCTGTGCTTACATGGATGTATTTACTGAAAACCACGTATGAGTAGATGTAAAGAAAAATTAGAGCTACGTCCACTGTGCACAGGGCTTTCATTGTAGAGACCGAGAAATGAGAATCCATATATGATAATTTAAATACATAGTTATAAGTTATTTGCTTTGGGGATTTGAAATTGTAACATCTTAACTTTCAATGGCAAATCAATGATATTTCCACCGTACTGTTATATTTTGAAGCTTTAACAAAAACTATACAAAGATAATCGACATTATAGCTTATCTTTGTTTTTGCTTAGGTGTTTATCTAGATAAAGGTGTTAACTCCCTAATGGATACGGTTTGCATTTTAATGATGTGTCTGCTAATTTTTGCTTCTTCTCCCAAGTGTAAAGACGGACGTCCCCTTTCCTCAAGGGACAGACACAACCTCCAGGAGCTGGAGGGCAAACTGCAGGTCCTCCAACGCAGGGGGAGACACCTGGAAATCGCAGAGAGGAACTGCTGCACTAAAGTGGGCAGTGCTCTCAGACCTTTCAAGGTGAGGAAATTGTGGAATTGGGGATAAATTATATTGATTATATAGACTGTTGTGTACAGTCAAATTAGTTTTGCCATACTCTGATCTTGTAAACACAGTTTTTTCGCTTTGTGTGTTCTTGCTATGTTTTGTGCGATGCTGTCGTTAATTGGTTTTTATATGTAAATTAGCGCTGTACAATTTACAGTACATGGTCTATTTTTTTTTTTCTTAATGGCTGTGTTATTTAAAAAATTGTTGTTTGTGCCTTTGTTAATTTTCTTCCATCTTCAATATTTTCTCTGTAGCGGTTTCTTTGTGCATAACTTCTAATCTGGACTGCTCTACATTTACTTTTAGTTCTACTTTACACAACTGCGTATTTACACGATTCCCACGGGTAGTCGCTTCACCTAATTTACTCTGAAGTCTCACAGGGAGTCCCACATTTCTCAAGCAGGATCTCATGGTTCCCCAGGGACAAACCAGTGCAACCACAAACTTCTCTTTGATTTTATTTATTTGGGTTGAACATCCAATAGTTGAACCATACATGCAGTGTTATTATTATTATTATTATTCAGATTTGCAAGGTGTGAGGGGTCATAACATTTCTGGAAATACTGTATGACTCTACTAATATGTGGCAACAAGGGTAATCATGTCCTTTAAGTAGAAGTACATATTCAGACATGATAGTTATTTTTCTGATCACACTCTTCCTGCTGGTATGAAGTAATGGGTCTGCTTTAAATTGCATCTGTAATGATTCACGGCAGTACTGTCCACAACCTCTTAACCACGTTATACAGTAGTTCATCTAATCCTCCTGCATTACTGGATGTTACATAGTCCACAAGGATGTTCACATCTTGCTTCCTAACAACGTAGCTATGGCCATACACAGTTTAAATAGTACAACACACACCGGTGTGACCACATTTTCTTGTCCTAAGGACTCGGGTTTTAGCACCGTTTTACTTTTCCACTGCTGTTCATTTCCCAGTGTTTCACTGCACTGCAGGCAGGCACAAACATTTTAGAGCAGTGTGTGTAACGGTTGTCTTTAACCAGGGGCTTGCTGCTTATGACAGTCCCTTAACTCAAATTTAAACAGTAATGAGTTGGGGGATTTATTTACTGTATACTGAGGTGCTGGTGTAGAGCGATAAGCCAGATGATTGTGATTTCTCCAGAGAGGTTACACCACCACTGCTGTACTTTATATATCAGCTCTGGTGCAGAATGAAAATGACTTTTACAATTCAGGACACAACCTGAAATCATGCTGCTGGTGTTAATGTTCTGTCATCAGGTGTCATCATGGGGAAGATAAAACCATAAAGATGGGTTTGATCAACTCTGAAATCCAGTTAAATTAGTTAAACTATTCAGCAGCAGCACTAGTCACCTCTGATGCTGACAGCTAAAAAGTTGGACCTCACAAAACGTTACTGTTTGTGAGCTGATAAAGGGAAAGTGTTGTTTAGACAAGTAAGCAGCTCTCTTCATATTGTGGTGACCCCATTGTGGGCGCGGCTGGTGGGTCACTGTTCCGGGTTCGGGGCTTGTGTGTTCGTTGCATGTTCAAATGTTGTAGTTCTGGTGTGTTTATGTCGCTACATGTGTTCGTAATGAGACCCTCGCGGTGTTCGGCCATGTGTGGTGTTCAGTGGAAAACAGAGCTGCTGCGTTGGGAGCAGACAGAGTTGTGACTTTGTGGGCTCGAGGCCTGGGGCTGTATTGGAGCACAGGTGTCCTCTGTTTTAGATAATTAGGAGTTAGCAGAAGCTTAGCTGCACCAGTTAGCGACCCAAACCCACAGGTCGTTACAATATGCTACTGTTACATTCCTTGAATTTGCTTTCTGCGAGTACTTCACTGCATTTGAAGGTGGGCAGTCTCGTGTTTTGGAAATGAGGGCCTCTTAATCAGTAGTTTTCTTCAGTCTGGCCTCTAACCTTTTAAGTTGTTCGTATCAAAGCAACAGAAAGAAGAAGAAGCACTTATAAATCTGTGGCCTTTATCAGTTTCATGTTTGTAATTGCCACAATCATTGAGAAATTCAATCAAGGGATGTTTTCTGAAAACTAAATTAGTAATAATTTTTTTTCTTTCTTTGCACCTAGGAAATGACAATGAATGAGTGATTCAGAAACCTTTCATGTTAGAGTGAGAGGAAATCTTTCCTTATATCACACTCTTGTATTGGATACATACTGTACTCAATGGTGGTCTTGTTACTTTTTTAAAACCTCCTGTTTACAGAATGCAGTGTAATTTATTGTGCCGTGTGTCCATCTGTTCTAACAGCCAGTACATGGTATTTTAGTTTAAAAAGTCTTCTTGAAAGCAAGTGGTTTATCACCTTTTTGGCTGTCACCCACCTTTTTTCTCCCTGGCTGTAACCTCCATATTCAGTTTCGGCTGTGCCATTGCTTCCCCCTGTCACCTTAGGCAACTGTGCCAAACTGTGGGCAGCCAAGCCATATGGTCTCTCCTTGATGGAAGATGACAGCAACGCTGTGTTTTTTTTTGACCCAGTAGATGCCTTGGAAATAAAACCTTTCCCTAAGTGAGATGATTTATTCTAGAGGCTCACTTTGGTTTTTTGTGTAACGTCACTTTTTGTTTGTTTTTGCAGATATTGTTGGGCATTTTCTTTATCATCGTTGCGCTGCTGTTCATTGTTGCGCTGTTCATTTCAAAGTAAGTCCTGTAACATCGTTACTCTTTGCACAATAAGTCCATGTTGTACAGTATATGAATCGTTTCCTTTAGCAATATGTATATACAATATATACGCGTTAAATGTTTTCCCTGTGTTGCAGTTTGGATAAAGCTCTCCACTCTGCTGGCATCAGCTCTGGGTTCATAGTCTTTGGCACCAACCTTACCAATCCTCTAAATGAACTTCTATTAGCCTTGCAACCCGTGAGTATCCTCTCATCTCTCATGTCGAAAAGATGATTATCTTCAATTAGGATACGCTTAAAGTCATATTTTTATGTTTCCATCATCATTAACTTAAATGAAGTGTAATTTAAAAGCTTTATTTTTGCTATTCTTAAACACTGCTGCCACATGCAGTAGCCTTTGTTCAGTGAAATCACCTTTAATATCATGCTGTCATATATTATTTGAATTATTCCACCAATGTTTTGAGTTAGTAAGCTAAAACTAAAGTTGTTCAACAATTATTCCTTTTTTTTCTGTAATACAGTTGACAGATTATTACTACATATTTCCTTCAGGTTGGTTGCTGCAGGTCTGGGCATTGAACAGAATAACCTCTGTTAAATGTATCCTCCAGGGGATTTTAGAGAAAAATGATTGACAGCTCAGACCATTGAAGAACTGCTTCATAGATAGCAGCATCGATTAAATGTCCAGTAGCTGGTGTTTAGAAGTATGACCTTGGTATTTACACAATTAGGTGCAACATGGCAAGAATGAAATATTATATTTTGGAAACGTAAAGTTAAACTAGAAAGTTTCAACTTACAGAACATATGTGTTCAGTATTTAAAAGAATAATGCTTGTATGTATGTTGCAGTTGTGAATAAACCTTTTCAGTGGTTAACAGGAAGAGCTTACATGTACAGTTACTGGCAATAAAGAGTCTTGACAATAAGTTAAGCTGCACTGATTATAGTTGCTTGTAAAAAGTATCCCTGAGGAGCAGCTGGCCAGTACGTTCGGCCCTGAAAGGAGTAATGACTTCATGTGTCTTTAAATCACAGGTTTTTCCACTGGATTATATCCTGATCACGGTCATCACTATGTACTTTGTATTCACATCTATGGCTGGCATTCGTAACATGGGCATCTGGTTCTTCTGGATAAGGGTGAGCAAACAGCCTGCTTTTATTTTACCCATATAAACCTTTATACTATCCGCTATTAATTGCACATTAAAATTGTTTTTCAGCTGTACAAAATAAGACCTAAGAGGACCCGTCCACAGGCTCTTCTCTTCCTTTGCATGATTCTTCTCCTGATTGTACTTCACACCAGCTACATGATCTACAGCCTAGCCCCACAGTATGTTATGTATGGCAGCCAGAAATATCTTGTACAGGTGAGGGAAAATGCATGTACTCCTTGTGTGTTTCTATGTTCTTTATCTCTAACGACTGCAGTGCCAATCAGTCAGTGGGTTCATACTGCTGCAGTCCAGCTGGGTGTAGGCAGGAGCACGGTCCCTGTGGACCCATAGCGGGGCTTTTAGACTCTTGTTCTTTTTAGATTCTGTTCGATGCGTATTAAACTATGTGGCTATTACTGTGTGGATCTGTTGTTTGACCATCTCCGCTCTGTGTGGTCAGGTGCAGTTGTGTTCTCTCCTTCTGTGTGGGTGTGTGCATGTGGCTCAGATTTATTTTGCTTAAAGGATTTTTGAAACGTAATGTATGCAATGGTGTCATTGTATACATTATGTCTTTAAAAAATCGTTTAAGCATAAACCACCAATCGTTTAAGCATAAACACCTCCCCAATGTTTTGGGGAGGTGTCCTTTCTGAAATGAGAGGAAAGAGTATTTGAATTTTAATATTTGAATACATTGTGTCTCATTTCCAGCAGATACACAAAAACAGTGAGACACTAACCAAACATTAGCCCCTTTTCCTACATCGGTCTTTTAGGTTTTTCTAAGTAAAAATAAGAATTGGTGTGTCAAATATTTCCATAGGTTCTGTGCTGTTCTTTATGTAATGATTTAAAGGGTTTGTAATCTAAACCAATACATGCCTCTTGTGTTTTTGATCAGAGTCAGATGGCCTCAGCAGGTACGACATCTGGGAATACTACTTCTGGCACCACACGGATCTGTGATGCTGACGCGCCGGAGGGTGAGTCTGTCATCTCTGCTAGCACAGCAAGGTAGCGCTGGTCCAATTGTAAGATGCTGGCAGAACTTACTGTACAACATATCATCAAAGATTTATTCCACATACTGTACGATGGTACTAACAGAAAGGAAAGTCCGCGTATCACCCATCTGTGTCTTGCAGGGCACTGTTTGGCATTTTTATTACTATTTTTTATTCATTAGGTAGAACACTGCCAAGGACAAACCTTTACTAATGCAATACATGACCCCTTGCTCTCTATGTCAGCACCCACTGCAGTGTATCAATGAAAGCAAGTGCAAATTTTTACCAAAAGAAGTTCTTTCTTTCTTTCTCTCCCTCTTCCTTCCTTCCTTCGTCATCGAGATAAAAGGAAGTCCTGAAACTGTCTATTCATACTTTCTGTTGGACATACACTATATTTAGCCTGTGGTGTTTGGGCTTGTTTGTTTTCATTGGCAGAGATCTATTTGTGTTGTAAATGACCTGTGAATAATTATCAGGAAAACAAACACATAGATTAATACCTTCACTTGCCAACAGAGCAGATAAGTAGTAGTGAGTATAGTGGGACATCTCTGAATGAAGATGAAGGCTATGCCTGAATATAGCAGTCAGCATTAGATCTGATTATTAGCATAGCATTTGTCACACATGTGGTGCTTGTTGATATATTGGATGCAGTTACAATATAGGAGGAGAGGCCTTATGCTGTACTATATTTCTCCTATAACCTATGCAGAAGAAACCTGCAATGCTGTTTATGGAAAGAGCCTAAGAAAAGCAAATAATATTATTTGAGTTCTTTTGATTGCCTTTCAATTCATCTCGATATGTTGACATGTGACAATAATGCCATGACTACTAATACACTGTAATCACATGAACTGACAGGCCCCATAATACTCCTGTTTACATTGCTATGCAGATTGAATTGTGGAAATTAATTAGCTTTTCTTTGTTTGATTGTTTGTTTTTTCTCAAGCAAATAATCTGTCCTGCGACTATCACAGTTAACCCAAACAGAGTCAGCCGTGATTCTGCTTCACTGTGTCATATTGTTTATTGCAGCCTAGAAGCTTCTCTTGTAGTCATCAAATAAATGAAGGTTATAGATAGTTGATGATGTTGCCATGGATGCAGACACTGAAATAAGATCAAATGTGTTCCTGGCATGGTATCAGAGTTGTTAAGCACAGAAATCACACCTTACCCGGGTAGTGTTACTAACTGACTTTGTGACAGGCTTGTGGAACTTTAATTTGCATCTGTACTTTAGTTTCCAAGCTATGCCAAAGGTTTCATGTGGCCACAGTCAGGGACGACGGTCATCAGTGTTTACACTCTTTCTTCAGCAGCTCAGGGAAGCTAATCCTGTCTGGCCATCTTGGAAATGGCTTCCACTTTTATAACGGGCGTCGTACCACCTACCATGAGGAGGAGGAAGTGTCAAGCAGAGACAACACATGCAACTGAGAGAGGCTACAATCAGAAGCTAATTCGTTGTGCTGTAGAAAGTTAGTGGTAAAAGACACATTTGTGTGATGAGCCTGCAACTTTTCTAATTTAGCTGTTTAGGTTCCGGTTTCATGTCGCATTTCTGTGAACACCATTCCACCTGGGAGGGACATTAGCTTATTCCATAGTCTAACTAGAGATTCTCATGACTTTCAGTTTAGTCAATTTCAAACTCTAACATTTAAGAGTAATTAATTTCAGTACAAGTCTCAAATCTGTGTCTCACATCTCTCATGTGCTTTGTGTGAACAGAACAATAAGATTTTTTAACGGAATGACTCGATGGAAGTATTTTTATAAACATCTTTACTTTTCTTGCAAAGAAAGTTTATTTCACCAATATCAATACATAGACACAGTAGCTCAATATACCAATAAATGTCCTCTGGGTCGGTGCTATAAGATGCAGAAGATCTTTTTTTCACCTGTCTAGTCAACAGAGACAAAATAAACATTGCGCTATAGGAGCAGTGAAGTCTGCCTCTTTCTCTACTAATATCTGGCATCAAACCTGGATTGCATTTAAACTGTAAGTGTAGTTCTCAGCTTGGAAGACATGCCACAGCACTTTTAAATCAATCCCAGTGATGAAACGTCTCATACAGAGGAGTATATTTACACTATGGACTGCTGTCTGTTTCCTAGCAACTTCGTGGTTTTCACAGCATTGTTTTAAGGAGGTTCAGGGGAAGATGCTTATAATTTTGTGTTGTCTCTGAGATGTCAGGTGTGCAGGTAAATTTATCTGGAGACTCCCTCAACCCCAGCACAAATTTATAGCAATTTTCTGTGCATCAAGGGGATCATTATCAATTTGCATTACATTGGAATATGTCACTCAAAAGCTACTGTCTTCAAAGAAAACTATTATGTTGTAATCCACTGACACCAACAGTCTTTTGAAGCAAAATACAGTTTCAGACAAGCCTTTCTTCTGTAGCTGTGTTGCTTACAGCCGTCCACCGTTACATGATGGTTAAACACAGTCTGATCACAGCTCTGCTATGATTTTCATGTTTACATTTTCATTCTACTCTACTGAATATATACTTGAAGATTTATAATAGTTTTTTAATAAGCCACACCCCTGACTGACGCCAGACAGATTTTATAGCTGGTGAAGCCTGCAGGTGGGCTGGGCAGAGCGGTGAGCCATAGATGTAATGTGACAGTGGGTGGATGTATGTTGGGGGCGTGCAGGAACCTAAAAAGGAGGGTTGTTTATGGACAGCTGATGTTAGTACGTCAGAAATGATATGCTAGTGTCCAGAGGTAGTCTGTAAGAGTGGATGGAAATCCTCAAGAAGGTCTCACAACAGACTGTAAAGAGCAGCGAGAGACACGAGGTATTGATTCTTCTGTGGGTTCCTCTGAATATTTCCGCTTAAGAATTCTTATATTATTCCAGGACTTTATGTATAGTGTTTTTGTAATAATTGTAAATTTGTATAATGGGTAATTTTCTTCGCACACTTTCATACTTTTGTACTTTTATATTTTTTCTAGCTAACAATTGAATTTCCCCACTGTGGAATCAATAAAGAATTATGTTGTCTCTATACATTCAGTTTTGGAACTCGCAGTAGGTACTATTTAATAAGGCAATAACGCACATCATGACAACAGTTGATATGAGCTTTGCACCACCTGTTCAGCTTCAAACAGCGGACAGGATAACAGAAACCTGGCAGCTACGGTTGATAATTGTGTAGCATTAAGCCAGGGAGCCAACTTCAGGGGCGTGATTAAGACATAAAACCAAATATATATATATATTAGACAACCAGAAAAGGTTGAAGTTGTTTGATGTCTAAAACATTGAGTAAAGTTATTTAACCTCTGGGTGTTTAGCAATATGCTTAGCAATATATTGATACTTCTTCATATGCTTTGTTTTGCCTCTGCGTATTCTGAACACTGCTCAAAGGTTTTGTCTGTGCAGTGACAGGTGACGCAACAATTGTGTGCGGCATAAAGAGACGTTTGGTGAAAATTTGATGACAACACTAGTATGAGAAGCCGGAGATTGGAAAATAGTTCTGTCGACGGTACACCAGCGTGCTCCACGGACGTCGAAGCGAAAGTGCCTGGTTGCGTTTTATTTGGAGAAAAGGTAAAAGCATACAGTGCAAGGATACGAGTGCTCGCTTGATAGAGAGGCTTTCACAAAGAGCTCTGTGCGAGCGTATGCACTGGCTTTTCTGCATGTTTGTGTCGGCAGAGATGAAAGTTATACATAATGCATCATGCTACACAGGCCAGCACTCACTTGCGTATCATGAGTCAAGGTGAAATTACCTGCACTCACACGCTGCCCCGCGCTCATATCAGACAATGGTAATGATTTCAAGGTGAAATAGGTCAGCGCGGTACATAATAATATATTTAGGCAGACCACTGTTGTGAACCATCTGTGGGTCCCAGTCTGAGCCTCGCAGTTTCAGGTGAGCAGCTGCAGAGCTACAGATGGCTGAGGTACTGGAGGGAAAGAGTGAGGTCACGGGGAAGAAGATAGACTTGGTTTTTCTATTATCTGTTGATCCTGGTGAAGTAAACGCTGATTGCTGCTACATCGTCAGAGCTCCCTGCTCCATCTGATGTTTATTATAAATGAAATGGCACAGACACTGGACTTTTTTTAAGAATTCAACACTCTGGAGGGGAAAGCTTTTGAAACTACTGGCTATAATGAATAAATTGTAGACTACACTGAGTTATTGCTGTGCTCCTTGATGTCATGGAGCTTGGTATAAGTCTGATTGCAGTGTTCGTGGGGTCCAAGTCAGTGAAGAGCTGTGTAAGAAACAGTGTAATGGGAGCAGCTCAGCAGGGTTAGCGTTAATGCTCCAGATGGCTCTCTAACATAGCCAGACAGTGCATTTCATCCTCACTTCAGCTTTGTGGACTTTCATTTCTTGCTTTCTTTTTCTCGTTGGTGTGATTAGGAGAGTCTGATTGGATACTTTAGGTGTTATGGCTAAAAAAATTAACACACGATCTTGAATGATTTTCTATTTCTTTCTGTAAACCCTGTCTTCCCTCACCAAAAGGTGGCCCATTTCACAGTTAGTGTCATCGGCATTTCCAATATTCATTCAAGCGCATAAAAAGAAAATAATTCTGCTTAAGAGTTCTTATATTATTCCTGCCGTCTGTGCCACTCAGATCAATAGCAGTATCAGTTCAGTGAAAAACCGTGGAGCGAAGACTCAAAAGTAATGTCACCAGCACAAAGCACAGAGCTGCTCCACAAATAAAGAAAGCAATTGGATTTCTATGAGCAATAAGTGAGTCTCTTTCTTCAGGTTTTTGCTTTTGATGTGTTTATATTTGTTTTTGCATGGTGCTCAGTCAATACTGATTGAGCTGTCCTTGGTCTTGGCAAAATACGTCACTTGAGGAAACTAAAGTGTAAAGTTTGGAAATGTCCTCCCTGAAAACAGCACAAGGTCAATGTTGGAATCCATTCATTCAGTAGGAAACATTTTAGCTCGTATTGTTTTGTAGACTTGTAATTTCGGATTTGGGGATTTTTAATGTATATGTACTGTGTTCATAGTTTATGTATAGTCCGTATATACTGTACATTGTAGAATCGACAAAAACAAGTCGCAAACTGAACATTTAAAAATGTCAAATACGTGTTAGCTGGCAGGTAAAAGTTTTCTTACCTTCTCCTAGTGGACTTTTCCATCCACTAAAGAGCAAAGACATCACAGGTAAACAGAAATATTCTCTTAACTGATTTATTCATGACTCTGGCTGTACTTAGTTGTAGGATATGAAAGGCTTCACAAAATAACCTGGAGAGATTGAGACAGTCCCAAATGAAGTAGCATCCGCTTTGCCTCAACAGAAAATCGGGGTTACATGCATAACCCATAACCTATGGTTCACTGTCTTCACAATTTGCTGGTGTCGTCTCGCGTATTCAGGCTTTTTACCTTTTGCCTTTTCGATGTGTAATACTAAAGATATTCGATGTAAGGCTCCATTAAATGTTACATCATTCCAGTTGTATCCATCTGTTGAGCAATATTCAGATTGACAATGACATGGCTTTTCTCTTTTCAGAAGACGGGTTGTCTTTTTTAGTTATATTGACAAAATTGCCAGAGGCACTGCTCCATGTAGTAGCCACAGCCTGTTTATAGCTCCGGAGTGACCACAGACCTCTTTATAACTTAGATCTATAACAAATGCACTTGTGCAATTATAAACACATATAGCAACAGATAGTATATGTCACATTTTATTGCATCTCGCTGTTTTCTAACAGATGGTCCACACCAAGCACAAGTTACTTCCCATATTTCTCTAAAGACTCAAATCCTGTTTCTGCTGTATGTCTTCTTCCCTTCCTTCACTATTATTTCACTTCTTCCCAATTACTCCCACCTTAACTTACAGCTCCATCACTCAGCTGGTAGAAGAAATCATTTCTTTACCTGCTCTTGATTCTCTCCATCCTACTTCAAAGGTCTCTGTATTAGTTATTAAAAAAAACACTGGGAGAAGAACAAATCTAAACTGAAGTTCACTTACTATAGTATAGATTTCTGTTCTGAAGGTTGATGATGGACACCAACACTGTGTTGGCCAACATCTTATATACTGCTCTGAGAAGGTCAAATCTAACATTTTGATGAGATGGTTGTCAATATTTAATTCTGCTGGCACTGGGACAAATAAGATGAGATATTTTTGTATGTGTGATGATCACATTGTTTTCACCTCATTAATTAGCTTCATACTGTAAAAACACATGCACCAACAGACTTTAGACGTGTTTTTCTTTTTTCTTTCAACCATTCAGACCAGTGCACTGTGACCAGATCCTATCTCTTCCTCCACCAGTTTTGGTTCTTCAATACCATCTACTACTTTGGAAACTGGGCCTTTATTGGGGTAAGTCCTGGGTGTTAATGAAATGCCATTGTCTTGGTTTTTAGTTATGAATGCTTACAGTCAGAGTTTGCTGATGAAAGACATAGCATCTAAAAAACACTTCATTTAGTTCAGTATTTTTACACAGGGAACAGTGTGGACACAGAATCACATCATTTAATTTCTGTTCACATAAAGGTTACTAGAAAATGATTTTCCAACACAGCACACAGTTAATCTCTGTAATAGTCTCCTTCCTGTGAGTCGTGATGTATTTCATCAATGGAATCGTGCTTATAAAGCTTTTTATTATATGTTCTGCTTATTATTTTCAGGCTTTTCTCATTGGTTTGGTGGTGTCCTGCTGCAGAGGGAAGAAGTCTGTGATTGAAGGAGAAGTGGAACCTGACGACTCAGACATAAGTGATGATGAATATGTGCACTGAAAATCAGCATTCGCTTAGTCGGACTTAGAACTGTAGCTTAAAGGGACTAGAAAGTACAGACTCCTCAGCAAATAAATGCCTAATTTAATGTATCGTCTTTTAGTCGTTTTTGCTTTGGCGTGTTATGGATTCCAGCCTAGTTTTGGGTTGACACGTCGCGAGCCCTTAATGGGACTATGAAGACTGATCGTTGTGTCTTTCTCAGTCAATATTATTGATGACTTTGGGATTCTGGGAGTGTCCTTCAGTTTAATCCTACCTTGAGAATTCACTTCTCAGTAGTCTGACACAAATTGATAACTTTTCTGCTGAATAGGAAACAACTTTTTGTTTGTAGACACAGCTTATACAAAAAGGTACGAACACTTTCTAGACCCTTTAAATAGCTACTGAATAGAAATACCTATGGTTGACTTGATGTACATTTAATGATGAAATGCTTTAGAGGCATCTGAGCTCATACAAATTGCCTGTTTTCAGAAACATGGATTGGTCTATAAATGGAAAACGTCAAAGTGTTGACAGCAGTAACAACAAGTATAGTTTGTTGTCTGAGGTTAAATGTGGTTCTGGTGGGTTTGCTTTTTTCCCTGTATTTAGTTATTCACGGTGTTGAAGTGTAGCTGAACAGGGACATCTACAATGTGTGAAGTGTAAAGGACCAATTTCAGCTGCTGTATTTTTCAGGTGTTTTTAATTGAATGGGATTTTTGCCTCTATGACCGAATGGAGGAAAAAAAAAGGAAACATATTTTAAAAATAGAACTAATTAAAGATCAGCAGCTTTTTTTTGTCTTTTACTCAAGGAGAACATGTCAATTTTCCAGTGCTCAATTAGTTTATTAACAGCAGGTTTGTGACATAAACATATTAATGGGTTTATTCACTCATATTTACATTTTTTCTGTTTTTAATTTGCTGATGTCAGCATTATGAGGAAGTGTGGATTTAACTACTGCAACAGTTAACAAAATAGAAAATGTGCGTATGAATGCCTGAAGTGGAAACCAAATCTTTGTGCCTCATGAATGTATTGCACCATGACGGGCACACATTAGTTTATGTCACCGTACTTTAGCTCCACAGACGTTTCTGCTTGTAGGAAGTTGTTTGTATTTCTTTACTGAGAGTCGGCACAGGCTACAGCTGGCGCAAATATTTCTGAAAGAAGCTGGAACATGTGGATTTTTTCACTTGGGAGGGTGAAACGAATGCTGTTGTGGGTCAAAGATTATAGTATTTAAAGAAAACAGGCAAATGTCCTTAATATTGTTCATGAAACACTGACGTTTTCTGAAATATGTCTCTAATACAATAGCCTTGAATGCTGTATTTAAATATGTGACTGCATCTTTTTTTTTCTTTTTGACAACATAGCAGATGTGAAACCTGTAAGGGAGCTGTGGAGAAGGTGCACCGTGCTTTTCAGTGCTCGGGTTTTTGAACAAGGACACGCATTGAATGCAACTGACAGTAAATACATCCATCCTCTGATTAGCTTATAACTACTTAGTACTTGCTTCAATGGATTTACATTAAATTTTGTGTGCATGTCTAATTTGAGTTTGTGGTATCCCTACCTTGTCATAAGTATTGTGCAAGCCTGCTTTGAGTGAGGCCATTATGTGATAAGCCATCCCCACAGGCACTAATAAACTAAATGAGCGTTGAGCCAAAAACATGGAGTCCTAGAACTCAAGCAAAGAGGATTGTGTCATCAGCGTGTCACATCAGAGGATTTGTGCTGTTTAGAGTAAAACCTCGTGAACTCGTCTCGTCTCTTCCTCCCTTACTTCGTCGGCTTGGTTGGCTCCTCTTGCAAGTTTGTTTGGGTACAATGAACACATTTGAGTGAATACATAAATAAATTAGTTCAAGAAAATAAAAATATATTCTGCAGTGAGCTACAGTATTAGCATCTGCTGCAGGGTAATGCATAACCAATGAGTTTGATTTTATCATGTTTAAAAAAAAATATTTTGGTGAACATACTTAAATTCTACCCTCACACTAGAACTAGCGTGTTGCTAATTGAGTTTAGTCCATCTTAAAGCAGGCTAGATGTTATTTCTGTTTGCAATGCCGTAATTTTCTTTTGACTGTTGTGGCTAAGAGGTTATTAGTTTTATAGAGCCTCTGTAACTGTAAATACAGAGGCAACATCATCTTGGCCATCGTGTTTTCAGACCTCATCATCACCAGGACTGCAGAATGTGCAACATGCCTGATCCTCCAAATTATGGCTCATTTGATATGATTATCCTAAATTACCCAAACTCAAATAATTAGAAATCCTTTACGTATTGGGGTCTGATGATGAAGATGAAAGCACTGAGCTCTGGTCCAGGCAACCTTGAGGTCAGACCAGAGCTAATGTTTCTTTTTGTTTTTTTGTTTTGGCTAATCTGTCAAATTTTGATTTTATCAGCTTTTTTTCCCATATAATTCAGTCACATGTAAGTTGTCACTATGCTATAGATGCTACACCATAGCCGCATGGGCATATATTGAAAACCGAATTTAAGCGTGTACTTCAGAAACTATACTCAAAGTTTAAAGAGATAAGCCTTAGTTATAAAACTTTAGGGAAATAAAAGTTTTTGTTTTTCCTAATGTCGTGTACTTTCCAACATTGAGAAAACTTTATTTATTCATTTAGTTGGCGCCATGTATTTCCGCAGGGTTTACACTAGACAGACAGCTTTCCTGCCTTCAGGGAGGACAGCAATTGTTTTGATGGAGTTTTTTAGCCTTTAGCATGTTAACGTCTCGACCTGCCGCTCATTCGCAAGCGAAGTCCTGTCAGCTTGTCCCAGCTTTAATAAGCACTAAATCCACAGTGTACAATGGAAGCATATACAACATTGCAACATATTGTCAAAATAACAGTCAACGGTGAAATCTCTAAAACTCCTCATATAATTAACCGACTAATTCAGACTTCATAGCAAGTGATGTGTATTTACTGTGTTTCTATTTAGCCTCACTATTCAAACTAATGGATTGTGGGAAGCATTAGTCATTAGTCCCCGGTTCTTATTTGCATATGGTGGAAATTAAAATATAAAGGTATCGCTGTGTCTGTCATAAGAAAATAAACTGTTCATGGAGGTGCATTCGATCTGCAGCTAAGTGCTTCTAAACTTTCTAAATTCTTTGGGGATTTTTGAAAAGGAAAGATAATATAAACGCGTCACAATAGCATTTTGGCGAACCCCAGCTTATATCAGGCCTTTTCATATCGTCACTACATGGCACACGCACATCTGACAGTGGCTTAGTTCACCCAACAAACTCTGAGCACATACACACATACTGTAGTGCCACAAATCTGAATCGCATTAGATCATATAAGCCCAAACACTCTGTTTACATCTTTATCTGGATGATATCTATTCTGTGGGTGAGTCAGCCATGCATGCACGTGTTCTAGGGGAAAAAATACTGAACAACTGGAACATTAAAGAAATAATTGTGCTTTCCCTCGATGACTGCCTGACATGTTTTCTTCCATTTCTAACTGCAGCCCAATTTGCAACTGCACATGTGACATGATGACGTTTGTACAATGACTGACTGCTCCAGCAGTTGCTTCCAACTGTATGTTTTCTTTTCCACGTTTTGTCTTCAAAATACCAATTCTGATTTACCATCTTAATGAGCCCTCACACGTCACAGTACAGGCTGATTAGCTCTCCAGTTAAACGCATCGTGTTTCATGTTAGATTATTGATCAATCATTACATGAAAAAGAGATTTTCAGTGGGAGACGTTTAAGCGGAGCCAGTGGTGATATGTTTAAAGGCACTTCACTCTATTGGACGTTGGAACATTAGTTTAAAAAAAAAAAAAAACCCTCTCATAGAGGCTTTAACAGCCTGCACTGCTGTATGTAATTAAGCTGATTATGTCTGCTAGTCTAAATTGAAAAGCACTGTAAAGTCAGACATTAATGTCTAGACGGAGCTCTGCATGTAATCAACTTAATTTATGTTGTAAAGATGTCAAAACAACTGTGCTCTCATTCACATAAGCCTGTTTATTGCCTCCTTCCCCTTCATTCTGTCGTTTCTCCGCTTATGGTGCGGATCCAGGGAACTCCCACTCCTCCTCCATCTCCTCCTGCTGGGTGGACCACTGCTCCCCAGAGAGGGGGCAGCCACTGATCTCCTCATTGCCAAAGTGCCAGCCATTCCACAGGCCACACAAACAAGATTTTCTCTAAGCCCTCACACCCTCCTTCCAATTGAGCTCTGTCTGCCTCTGTCTGCACAGGAGAATCTCACCTGATCTTATCAGGGGAACCTTCTGCAGGCACCAGAAACCCATTAGGAGTTTGAATGTTTCCTATCCAAATTCAGAAATCAGATACAGGGGTGGATTTATGAGGTGAGTCGGAAAACTCTTCGGCCCTAACCTTCAAAAACAGTGAAAGGCAAGGTAGGACTCGTAGAGGGAATTACTAACCTGAGATAAAAATCATCACGGGGGGCAGTATGTGAGGTTCTGGGGAGAACGTTTGACAGATTTCGGATTATCCACTCTGTCCTGAACTAACCTTGACAGAAGAAACGCTGGAAGTTCCTCATTTGAGTTCACACATTCAAGTCTGCACTTGTAAGCAAATCAAGTGACGCACATCACAATCAGCAAACCACATAAATTTGACACAACCTCTGAAGCAGTACGAACATATTTCCTCTTTTATTTACATTCCTTTTCAAATGTTAACATTTTTCGCTATAACTTTTGATCAGGTTGGCATTTTTTCTCATTAAAATAAATTGGCACAAGTAAAACATATGTAGACAAAAGTTTATTTACACCATACAACATTTTGTTTTTAAATATTTTATACAGGGCTGCAGATGAGAGAGCTTGCTGGGATCCTTCAAGCAGATTCTGCAGTATTAAAGTTGTGAAATATATTATTTATATAAAAGTGAGTATTATCTTTATTGCATTTAAAGCAATGAAGAATGTAGCTTGACAAACATTCATTTTAATATGACAGAAAAAATCCTCTTTGCCTCCCATGTTTTATATTATAAAGTAAAAAGTGTAGTAATGGCCAAACAGACTGTTATAAACTTTTTAAAAACCTGCATAAATATATACATTGTGCTCCCAGGTCCAGTTTTATGAAATCAAAACTAGACCCAATGAAGCTGGGACGGCATGGCATGTCATTTGCTTTGTGAGGTTTCGTCTAGAGAGATTACGTTTTTTAGCCAATTCCTCAACAGATAATTTGAAACACATGATGGTAAATATTGTACACCAGGCTGCCCCACACTAAGTACACTAGTGAGAATACAAAAAGTAACACTGATGTTTTTTTCCCTTTTTCTTTTTTTTGTCTCTCGTCAGTCCATATATTGTATTGGCACATAATGTCCCTGCCACACTCGTATTTTCCAGATATGTATGCCAAGGCTGTTAGAAAAGTCTGTTGCTTTATTCAGTGCAAAATACATCGCTTCCTCCTCTTTCCTAGTTTGCATTTTCTCCTTCTTCGCCCTCTAGACCTCTGTCTGGAAGTCTCCCTCCTGGACGTCTAAGGGTAAGTTGACACACTTTTCCCACTCTGCAGGCGTCATCTCCAGTGAGTCCTTGGTGTCAGATTCTAGTACATTCATAGTGGCGTAATTCTGGTACTCACAGGCTGGATTGTAGCTCTCCCATGGGTTCTTGTTTGGCATTGCCTTGTCCTGTGAACATGGCCAGTGGGGTGTGATGTTAGTGGCATGACATCCTCTGCAGCTTAACTGTTATTTTTTTTCCAAAAAACAAAAAACAACACATTTCCAGTGAAGACAGTTCATTGAAAAGGGCTTAATATGAATTCCTACCCATTGCTAATTAAAAATAATGGATTAATGCTGTGGAAAGCATTAAATAACAAAAGATAATGGTAGTGTATTAAATGTGAACATGCTTACACTGCTACACATGGAGTCGTAGCAGAATTGTGTTTCCCCCAGGCTCAAACGGACAATATGGGATTTGTGTGTGAGCCACACGTCTGTAAATGCTCGCATGGAAAGTCCCAGAGATACTGTTGCAGATAAGGCAGAGAGGCTGCTCCCAGATCGGGAATATAAAATGGATACTAATGTCTGCAACCAGCTCTGCAGCAGATTCATTTGGGAAAAAGACAAAGGGGGAGTGAGAACGTACTGTAGTTATCATTCTTTACTCAAAAGAACTTCAACTGGTAGCTAAGCAACGGGCCTCGAATTGCATTGTGCTGTAGGGATGATTGAAATTTGAGTGAAAAAGGATTAATGCCACTAAAAGCCGCTGCGTAGCTGACATTGCCTAATTGTCTGGCTGCTTTTGGTCTCCGGCCCAATTTCTATTTGTTCTGCTCGCTACGGGAAAACTCTGCTTCTTGTTTAAGAGAGATGGAGAAAAGCTTGCGTTGGAGACACATACAGTAGTAGGACTTTAGAGGTGCAGCAAGGTCACGGCCCCACTTCTAGACCCAGTGCCCCCCCCCACACACGGTAGCAGTAAGAGAATAGCCAACTTAAGGGAATATTTGTATAGACGTTGATAGATTAAACAATTTGCCATGCATTAATGGAAAAATGATGGGTTTGCTAAGTAGATAAATGTGCATGTAAATAAAAGTGCATTCATGGCCTTGCATTGGAATGGATGCACTCTGTTGCAACAAGATTACCAAAGGTCTTTCTTCCTAAGTCTGGCCTGTCGAGAAACTCCTTGAGTGGTTTTAAGAGGCAGCCTCCTCACTAGGGCCCTGCCAGCTGCTGACAGGCCCACTAAGTATTGGAAGGTTCACTTCCACATGAATACTTCAGAACCAGCTCATTTGCACAATCACACATTACGTGTCCTGCATCGGAGAAATCTCTATAGGGTGTTTGGATGTTGCTCTCTTAATTGGCTGACAGCCACCCCCCTGGTTTCCTGTTACTCACCATGCTGCCCATATTTGGTATGTCTCGAAATCGGTCCAGGGTTTGAAATTTCTGATTCAGTTCCTGGAACAGCTCCATGTGTCTTTTCCTGGTGTGCATGACTTTCTGCAATGGCAAGGGTTTTTTCTTTGGTATTGACAGCCAATAATGGAAATGCATCTTCCTCTCCACCCCCTCCAACTCTGATCAATTTGTTAGTGTCACGGTAGTTTACTTATTGGCCAGGTCTGAAACAAATCTACTTCTCTCTGCATATATATAAGCACCTGCCAAAATAAAGGAAACACCAAAATAATTAAAGATAGGGTCATAGGACACTGAGAGTCGGAACGTTTTTAATTTGCAAAGAGCGGTGTGTCTGGAATAAACATTATTCTTCGGTGACAAATTGCCTCATTTAGAAATTTGTTGGTGTGAATCAAAACCTTAAAATCAAACCTTGGCACAAACCTTGTATTTTAAGGGGTGGTGTGCATTTAAGCTAGAACAAAACGCACCCCACGCCCAAGAATCTGCCTGAGGCCTCATGTTTCCTTTACTTCGAGAGTGTGTACAATATATATGCAGTAAGCCTGATTTAACATAGCAAAGGAAATGCTAAAACCTGCCAAAGGGGGGTTGAATATGTGTTTGCAAGTCAATAGAATTACCATTAAAACCAGTGGTAAAATCAGATGTGAAATGTGCAAATGACTTTAAAAGCATACATTTTAAAAATCAACATATAGCTAATGAATGTTGGAGATGGAGGAGGATAAAATGTGGATGAGAACTGTTGCCCTGTTTGTCAGTTGACAGCCTTGCATTTACCTTAACTACACATTGTGTCAGTAAATCATGTTGAGTCAAGGCTGTGTAACTCCAATAAGCTTAAGTGGCACAAGAAGTACTAGTAAATCAAATGACAAACACAACTGCAAAAAAAAAAGGGTTTTCTTAGCATAAAAAAGCTTAGATGCGTGTTGCATGAATACAAATGTGTTCCTACGTACCTCAAAGTCCAGATCAGAATACCGTGATTTTCGTCTCTACAAAGTGAAAAGAAGCAATGCGATACATGTTATTAGCTCATCAGTTTAGAGCATTTGTAGATGCGTCTGGCATATTTTACGGTGCGGTGTGGAGAACTGCGTCCTCTGTGCTCCACACGCGTGAGTATGTACCTCTAAGGAGCTCATAGATATCGTGGACCCTGTCTCACTCCTAGAAAGCCCAGCAGTTTCCTCCATCTCAGCGAGGAAGTTTTTAACAGCCGTGCGAGGTTCAAAGGGCAGGTTTTGCATCTGCTCTGGAGCGCTAGGGTACTGCTGCTCCAGGTTCACATTCATGTGGTCCATGCCTGACGGGCTGATATTGAAATCAGGACTCATCTTGTAATGCATCAGCCTCTCGTGTGGCAGCGTATCCATAGCGATGTTCATCTTGTCCTCTTTCAGGAGAGTGGGCACGTTCCCCGGCCCTGACACCACCGCTGCAGAGGCCCGAGGCATCACTATGTAGTCTGTCTCCATCATCTGGCCCTGCACAGGGTGGCCCTCCATGTCATGGCCGCCCATGTCTTGGTCGCTCTGCCGCATGGCATCATCGGTGCACAGGTAAACAGTGCGGCGCATGTCAGCGTTGCTGTCAGCCATGCACTGCTCCTTCAGCTCACCCACTCCCATCGGCATGTGCAGAGCTGAAGGCTGCTGGATAATCACTTTGGAGATGATGTTGCCAGGCAACGTGGAATAGTTGAGACCCTCTGGGGCCTTCTCATCCTCTTCATCATTGAGAGAAATACGGGAGAGGGTGCCTGTTATGGTGGCGGCACGACAAGAGCCCATGTCTTTGTGGAGTGCTGCAGGGCAGAGCGATACACAGATTAGTAGAAATTTCACTGTAATGAAAGTAGCGCCACAGTTTGTCTGAGATTATTTAGCATATGACCACAAGTACAAGAGAATGCAAATCAATATGATTCTCAAAGGATTTAGCTCTGCAGCGGGAAAACAGTACTGATAGGATAAATAACAGTAAATATGCACTGAGTGTGAAGAATACAAAGAGACATGCCAGAGCAACATGTATCCCTGGAGGACGTAGAGTAAATAATGTATTTTGGATCCAGTTCCCTTCTTTAAAGTATGCATCCTCCCAATGCTTGTTTAATGTTATCACCTCAACGCAACAAACCGCAGTTACTGTAACCTTTACGAAATGCCTACCCCGTCCTTCACAGCCGAGCGTCTCATGTTTGCCCCATGAATCAGTACGACCTGCTTTGCCAAAGGAGATTACGAGAACAACAAATAAGACGTAATACTCGTCTTTTTGTTTGCGTCTAATTTAACGCTCAGTGTAGACACAGCCACAGTCAGGGTCTAGCACTCAGACGGAATAATTCCTCGGATCCGCTGAAGTGTATACTTTTATTCTGTAGGGTGCCACTGCAGAATATTACCTCTGCTCCTGACAGTAATTCCTTTCTGTAAACAACCAACTTAAACTCCGAGTCCAGAGGGTAATCTGTAAAGTGCATTTCTCTCTGACTGCAGCTGCTACTTCAGTCTGAATCTGGTCATGATTTATAAATGACACCTGTCTGCTCTGTCTTTTTGTATCGGGCATGTCCATTTAGCTTTACAAGTCTGCACAGCATGAGGCAACGTGGGTCAGAAGAGCCAGACAACCCTTTTCGTCTCTTAACAAGCCGTGTTTCTGAGAGTGCTGGATAATGGTCAGCATGGTTATTCCCTGCAGATCCCTTTTAAGATGTGTTCTTCATCGGTTTGGAAGGGATTGGAGAAGGATGAAACTCCAGCTACATGCAGGCTTGCACAATCTCAAGAATATTTATTCGCTTTCATTAAATCATACACTGCAGACGAATCTTAAATAAATGTTACCTTCTCTCTAGAACAATTTTACAGACACAAAGCGCCTATGCAGCCCTTTTATGAGAGCACGACACTGTAATAAAAAAAAAACACAACTGCAGGAATATGAGAAAAGCTGCAGTCACATACACGTTCACATTCATCGCATCATTAGCGCAGTTACGCCAACAAATACAGTGAATGTCCAAAAGCTCTCTTTATACTGTTTTGTTCTCTGATTAAAGTCAGTGTTTTGGTAACTGTGAAAAAACTCCTGTGGGGATTGTTGGCTGTTATGTAACCCGAGTTATTGTTTTCTGTCTCGCCTTTTTTAGACTTTTTATGTGCACTGAAAGCAGAACCTTGTTACTACGAGACCATCTGTTCCTTTACCTGATCGGCAGGCGATGTCCACATCTTTCTCAAAGTCCGTCTGTGGGTGGAAGACATTTAACTGTTAGTATTGCTAGAGGCTTCCTCATCTGTAATAGCAAAGATTAGGATCAGTCAAATGTTTGATTGTTTCCGGAGGCTTTAGAAAAATGCAAATCGGACTCTGCTGCACGTCTTCCTAACAATACGTCAGTAAAATATGCTACTGCAGCAGCCGGGCAGCACTAACGACGGGTGCGGACCAGGAGACCCAGACTCACGCCAACTGTTTCACTCGGAGCCATATTAGAATGCTAATAGCGGATCATTGCCGCTGTATGATGTGCCAGTGGCGTCTGCGTGCAAGATGAAGAGACTGGTGTCCCATTTCAAAGGTCAGCCAGGGAACGGTCCTCTATCACCCGGTGAGGGGAAATGAAAGGGGCGCGTGGCAAACACGGGCTGTAAGTTCAATCAAATGGAAATAAAGGATTGGGTTCGTGGCCTAGGAAAACCAAAAGGAACTAATGCCATTTATCAGAGGGCTGAGTGTCTACCCTGCATGTAATTACAGTTCTGCAGATGTGTAGCGGGGAAAATTATAAACCTATGGGAAACAATGCCTCATGTTTTAGAGGCCAGATTAAAGCGGATAATAAAGACTAAAAAAAGGAGTTAAATGAAGGTCAGTGGAGAACACAGGGGCGTGCATGTGTATTATAAATAACCAGCCAACAATGGGGCTTTTAAATTATAGTGGCTCCAGTGGTTACAGATAACAGAGGGTAACTGCGCCTACCATTATCTGAGCATGCCCATTAGGGAACGTTCCTGTTGCATCACCACTGATTGGATCTTGGCAGTTTCTGAGCCGACATCTGAAAGCATCCTGGACCTGAACACAGAGGGACTCGCCGTTTATTGCGTGCACAGTATGTACCATGTGTTTCACAATTTCGTCTTCCTTTTGATATGAAATCAAAAGGATGCACTTTCATTTTCCAAATAAATTAACTTCAAAGGTGAATGAAAGATGACACAAAATCATCCTGTACCTCTCTACGTAGGATGCAGTGCACCATCACAATGACAAAACCCTGCAGCGAGTCGAAGACGGCAAAGAGGATTTGAAAGAGGATGGATCGCTTGTCTGTCATGGCGAGCACTGCAGACATCCAGGTCAAAGCCAGGAGAGGTAAGACGACGCAGGAGCTCCACAGGGACGCCCTGAGAACCAGGGGGAAGGATTAGAGGAAACAAAAGCAAGCAAATTAGTGTAGATAACATGACAAGGTCTGCAGTCCTGAGTAACGTCCATCACCGCCCTTCTGCCCAACAGTGACTGCAGGGCTTTAATGTAAAGCAGTGTACAGCATTGACTTTACAATGAGCACAAAGGTTTTATAGGAAGGGTCCATTCCTGTAGATTGGATGTGGATGGAACCGTTTCAGTTTACAATGCAGGAGACGGTCGAGGTGGACAAGCTGTACATGAAGAGACTCCCCGTAGCACCGTTGCATTGATTCAGGGACGCTGACAGCCACTTACATTGCATTGCTGGCTGTAGTTGCTGATAAAGCAGTTGTTGATACAACACCACATTTGGCACACTTGAGAGTTAATCCTGTATGCGGCTCACTCATCTGTCTGTGGGACATAGAGACAACAGCATGACAAACAACGCTAACAGCCACTAGCCCGACTTCAAATTCCCTCTGTCACACTAGAACAGCAGAAGCAGCCAACATGTGGGCGTTTTAATGATTTTCATCTTGGTCTGATTCTGCCAAAAAAATACGAATGCATGTCGCTCCCAAGGGAGATCTGACCTCTTTATGTTTGTGCCTCTAATTTCCTTTCAGCGGCAGGAAAAGCAGGGCTAAATCTCCATATGTGTGTAACAAAATGGAAGCATTGTGTATATTTTTGCATAAAGGTATGAAGAAAAGCAGAGATACTAACAAGGACGTGCTGTCATACCCTGCTCGATGCTTCAGCTTCTTGTCCAGGATGCCATCTCTGGACACAAGCTTATTGAAAACCAAGATTCCAATCACCATGTTGACCTGTCAGGAGGAGAGTAATCTATTAGCTTTCACGTTAATCAGCTTCAACAAGGTTATTTCCACACCACTGTTGAACACATTGTTTAATTCCCCAGCTTGACATTATCCATAGGTAGCAGATGATTGATGTTATCATCGCAGGCTTTTTTTGTTGTTTTTTTTTGGTCTCGATTTTCTGTCGCGCTGAGCTTTGACCTCTAGCTTCTGTTGTTTGCTCATCTTTGTGACATTTCAGCCAATGGATGAGGCATGGCCTGCACACTCATCCCAGCACAACAGCCTTAAGAAAAGATCTGCCTGACAAGTAACACTTGTCTTCTCAAAGGCACCTTCTCCTATTATTAGCAGCCCCTACAGTAACAGCAACGTACAGTAGCTGGGTAGAAAATTCTTTTTTTAAATGCATCTGGCTGAGATAAAGAGCTCATTAAGTATTTATACAAATTCATTTGGTTTTCATTTAACAAGCCTGCTGCTGTGAGGCGCTGGATCACGTTGTTACTGTATCAGTACAGTGATAACAGCGTCATGGCGCTCGTCCCCACTGCAGACGGACGTTTGTCACTACGGAAAACCGAGCAGATACGTTCACACGAAACGGTTCCACCACACAACAGAACAGTCAGCGTCAACAAACAGTCAACTTTCTAAATCTCATAGTAGATATTTGAACTACATCGATGCTGTTCTGTCCCCGAAACTTTGCTGTGGTTTACATGCATCTAGGTTTTATTTCTTTTTGTATAAAGCGGACATGTGACGGCTTAAACGTACCAGAACAACAGCAGCTGCAGGTCCAACAAAGGCATAGAGAAGCCCACCCTCCAAAGACAGCCAGCAGCTGCAGGGAAAGCAGAGGAAATATTTCACTCCCACCAAGGCTTTAACATCCAAGTTAATGGTGCACACCAGCATACAATTGTGTTTTGCTCGGTTATCAGGGGAGAAGTGCCATATGCTGTAACTCTATTTCCAAAGTTTCACAGGGTAATAAAATGCTAAAGAGATTTTAAGCAGTGTTTATGTGTTTGGTATCCAGCAGGGATACAACTCAGACGGAATTGGGGTCTTGCTGAGCTATTTTGAAATTTGATTGGGTTCATGGGACTTTGTTTATGGCACTATTTAGGATAAGTAATCCACTGCAGAAGCACTTAATCATTAGTCTTAAGTGTTATCACCAGCTTACTGCATGTGAGCTGCATAATGAATACTTACTATAAGGGTGTCCCATAGCCTTTTGTTTTGGTGAATCCCATTGAAACAGCAACCACTAAAGCTGGTAATCCTTAAAAAGAAGGAAAAAAAGCCCAATCAATAGTTATTTAAACAGTTCCTGCTGCTCGTCAGAACTGAGCCCTTAACCCACTTCAAGTCAGGCATTAATCAAAGTGTAACTAGACTCCGGCAGAAGCCAGTGTGCAGGGTACACAATCATCTGAGAGTATATGAGCTGTATGCATTTCAATTTTGGTCCTGCATTTAATTAAGCAGCACAAGAGAGCAGCCTGTGCTTTGACAAAATGGCAGCAGCGCAGAGAGTCTAGGAAAATCACTTAGTGAAATTTCAATACAGTACTGTACTCACTTCACACCTTTAATATGGAGGGATTCTGTGCTGTATTGCTCCTCATTATAGATTTGGTGTAATGGATTTGGTTCTTACTACTGTGTGCACAGAATAATAACACTTCTGCTCTCTGAGGAGCACGGGCAGGTGCTATTGATGTAATCAGTTTCCTGGAGGCACGAGACGAAGACCCTGCGGCCATCCAGTGCCTCTCTGCAGTGCTGAAGAGGTAAAGAGTGCAGAGTGTACACAAGCATGTCATAAATCACCGCCCAGGCAACAGCTTCAAATGGGCCGAATAAAGACACCACAGGTAGCGTGTGTTGCCCTTTGCTGATGAAATCCGTTTTTAAGATAAGTTCAGGAGTCATTTTCTTTTCATTGTACATAGAAATGCACAGCTGCATTGTGACGCTGACCATCTTCACAATCGGACTGCTTCTTTAAAATCTATGTGATCTCTGAGCAGGCTTCATCCATTTTTTTTCTTCTTTGCAGCAAGCAGTGGCACTGCAATGACTAAGAGAGCCTTGTTTGTTGCTAGGTAACAAGAAGAATGAGTGTGGGCTCTTTCATAATCAAATTGATTTTTTCAAAGGAGAGATTTCTAGTAGTGTCTAAGAAAGAAACCTTTGGAGGAAGATTCATACTGATATTTACCAAATCAAGCTTTTTATTTGATTTTTTTTTCCTCCCTGTATATTGAGCGATGTTTGTATATATGGATGGATGTATCATTATTGTTTTTGTGATAATGCAATGTGTTTGAAACCCAATTAACTAAGACCCGTCCTAATGAAATAATAGCTACTGCTATGTCCTTTGTGGTAAATTTTATTTTTGAAGGCGATACTGACAGAGTCTTTCCCAAAATGTATATCAAGAGCCCAAAGTCAACAGAAGATTCAGACATAAGCTCTATGTTTTTCAGCTATTTTCTTGCTCCTGAACTCTATTTCTGAAGGTTTCAGCTCACACACTCCTTGTCAGACATAAGGTCACTGCTACCTGCTATAGGAGAGTCACACCTGTGCTCAGGGCAGGTCCATTTACTCAGCCCTGTGGGAGCCTGACTCATGCACAAAAGCACCACAATAAAGAGCAGGATGGGTTAAGGATCCAGACATCCCACAGAGAGGACGAGAACAGAGAATGGGAAAGATGTACAGTTACTTGGAATGCCACCTTGTGAGAAAATGGCAGCTGTGATGCATGATGGGAGAGGCTTAAGGCGACGCGCCGCTTGCTTACCCCAGCCCAGACATAGAAAGCGCTTGCGGATGAGCCTGGTCCGAACCTTTCCCGTCACTGCCATGTAGGACTGCCAGGCCTCTGTGAGAACCCAGCAGAACGACGCCAGGAAGAAGAAGTGCAGAAAGGCCGTGGTCATGATGCAGACGCCCTGGTGGTACAACACAACACGTCAGCGTGAGATGAGGGACGTTCACCGACTGTGGGTTCAGCCCAAGTGTCATTTGTAACGATGTGTAGCTTAAAACACAAACAAAGTGCACAAAAAAACATCTGATGCCCACAAAGCCAGAGGAACATTGATTATATGGTTATTCCTTTAACTTCAACTGTTCTCGCAACACAAACTGCAGTTTCCCATCTAAACCCTGCAGTGAATGAAACAAAGCATCCGTCTGAACTGCAGCAACAGGGGTGGCAGCAGTAGTAAAGATCAGAGCCAGACTAGACACAGAAAGCCATGGCGTAGCATTCCTCTGCACTAACCCTCATTAGTATGCTGGGGTTCCCACCTGGAGGCATCGGAGCCAAGGTCAAGTCTTTTACAGAGAGCAAGAAACAAACCACAACACTGCTGAAATGATACTGAATGCGCACACTGGACTCTGCAGATGGTATAACTGTACTTTCCAGCTTCATTAGCTTGTCCATTTTTGCTCCATACAGATGTGGATTGTTTAGAAGCGGGTCACAAAGAAGCATCCGCAAGGATTTTGTGATCGCACGACTTCTGTGAGTGAGAAGAGATTAATCGATTTCAGTTTTTTTCTCTGTTAGATTGTTTGCAGTGTGAAGCTGTGGTAATCTGAGCATTACTACACAGAGAGGGAAAGACTGAAGTGTATCATCTCATCCCAGGACATCCACAGGGTGAGAGCCTCCATATTCTCAAAATCCCCGCTGAGCAAAAAAATCCTAAATCCTACTGAAGCACCCCCTGTAGTGTTAATGGGGTTCACACAAGACAATAATCCTGTATTACCTCATGCATGAGAAGCGAGAGATTCCTTTAACCTGTACCCACGAGGGCTGTTAATTACATAAATGTGAGTATGTAAATCACACCGCGCAATATTATTGTTTTTCATCATTTGTATTGCAGGTTTTCATATTTCACTTAGATTAAAATCCTTCACATTCTGCCACACAAGCCATTGTGGGTTTTGTTAGGTCAGTTTATCGTGTCCTAGTTTCACAGGTAAAACCCTAGTTGTAGGAATATTTCATGTAACTACGGCAACATAATTTAATAAACCTTTATAGTTTCAAATATATGTTGGTTTAGATGTTGGTAAAGATAGTTTTGTATTTCCAGTCATATAAAATTGAGGCACCTGCAAACATCTACATGTTTTGACATTTGACAGCTCACGAAGTCTAAACCATGTTTTGGCAAATCTTGTTATTTCTGTGCTAATACTTTGCATAGGTGTCAGAAAAAAATGATTGTTTTAGTAAAAGCTTTACTCTGGGTTACAACCTGCTAGAGCTGCGGATGCTGCATAGACGGAACTATCAAACCAAAGCACATTTCCATGGAGCCACCTGCCCGTGTGGTCATTACAGATGCGTACAGATGATGTTATAGAACACACGCACACATTCTGTTGTTTAATAAGCTTTTTCTGGGCTTTGTCTTAGTTACCAACCTCCTGTGTGTGAGCATGCTGCTGTCGTGTGTGTAATTATTACTGTACTAATCAGTGAGAAAACTCTTCTATAAAGGTACAAACTGCAGGTTTAGAGCCTATTTATCAAGTGAAGGTGACGGCAGCGGAGGGTGTAATGGTTGAATACTGTACAGCTGCTATAGTATCAGTAGACTTACAGACAAAGCTAATTCTAGTGCTGTCGTTGCTCATGTGCTGTCCAAGGTGCTGAAAATAGAGCCTGCCTTGTTTCCTGGAAACCGGTCATATGCAGCCATTATGTTTTATAGTTCACTTGGGTACCTATCACATCCACGCTCATTAGTCCTCAGAAATAAGAAGTACAGATTTGAAAAGACAGAACGGTACATCATGAGGTCATTATGACAGCGGTCTTTGGAAGCAGGGAGTCATAGAAAAACGAGGTTGAAACCCTGAGTTCACACTGCCCTTTAGAAAGGCAAATGCCGGGAGATGTTGAGCGCACAGTGTCAGTATCCATGGAAACAGAGGAACCGAGGAAGGGACCACATTAAAACATCGCAGAGCTGATAGACATGAAGGGTAGAGGGTGATGGGGTGTTCTTCAAGACAGCTCAATAATGCTGATTTAAGGTCAGGACAAGCAATCCCAGGAATTTCATGCCCTGGCCTGACTAAACTCTGACTAAATCCCAAAAGCACTCTCACATAATCCTTTATCAAAGTATATGTGATAATACAGAAGGTGAGAACACCGTTTCTCTAGCTGAACTAAACCAGTGTTGAAGAATTTTCATCAGAGATTCAAACTTTTACACACATCACTAGTATTCAGTCCTATTAATGATCAGTTGATGGGCAGTATTTGACTGCTCTCCTAATGACATTGTCGAGATCACGAATTACCCTGATACGGTGAAGTTTTTGCACTGGTGCCCTGCAAAGCATCTAAACTCGATCTTCTATTTGATCTTCTGACACTACTTTTATCTGAACAGGTGGAGGAGGAGCAGGAGCCTGGTTGTTATTCCAGATGAAGCACCCTTCTTATGAATCAAGCAACAAGTACCCAAGTGCTTCACACAAACAACAAAGTGGTGGTGGCTACGTGTTGTTGAGCCACACTAAAATCCCCATCGCCTCTACAGTCAGAAAGTGTCTACTTCTCTGTCCTGTACTGTGGCAGCGCCTCACAACAACCTGATGTGAAACCATTTAGACATTATATATAAATATGTAAGGCTCTTAAGGCTCCTACTTTCCTTCAGAGCCTCTACAGAATAAATATATATATATATATATATATATTATAAAACAAGCTATATGTCAGCAGTGCCTGTTTAACCTTCAACCTGTGGCCAAGGATAAACAAGTCCCTCTTTTTTGCACCTCTCTATAAGGAAGGTCAAGCTGCATGTGCTAAACTTATACTTAAATATCCAACACACATGAACTTTAGCATCTTCTGTAATATAGAGATTTTTGATTAGATAAGATTTGCATTGATGCATCACATGCAGCTTTTTCATTAAAAGGATGATTATCGATTGATAATCCATCATTTAGACGCCTAATAATAAAGCAGAGAAAGTGTTGAACACGTTTTTTTTAACTGTCTGAATGTGTAACGTAATGGCAGAACAGATACATTAACACAGGCTCTGTAACATCAAGTCACCCTAATTCTACCTTCCCTGGCAAAACCAGCAGCGTGTGCTTCACTTTGTTTGCCTCCTTTCCATAAACCAAGATGAACACAGACAGAGGACAAAGGCAAAGGCAGGCAAAGGCGACTGGCTGACTTCCTGTTCCCAGAAGACACCTCTGCAGCAAAGAGATGATTTCTGTTAGACGATGTGCAACTCTGAATCCACAAACAGTGGAGCCAATTATATGCACTTCTTACAAGAGATGGAGGAAAAACAAGTGAGGCAGTGTCAGGCAGCGTGGCAATTAAACCCACACAGGGGCTATGTTTTCTCCTGGTGCTGGCCTACCAATCACACTGGCTTCTACAGTAGCTCTGATCAAACAAATGAAATTCCACGCAAATATTATGACTTAAGGAAAGGCACATTAAGACGGAACAAAAGAATGATAGTAATAAGGTTTTTGGTGTGGAAGTTTTGTTCCCAGCCCCATGTAGAGCACAGCAAACGGAGCTAGACAGACATTTGACATTTCTGTGCACCTGCAGCATCTAATTCATATGTAAATGTGTGTATGCGTGCGTGTGTACTGTACGTGTAGGTGGATTTTTGTGCTGCATGTGTAAAATATTGGTTATTATATCAAATTTAAAGTATTGTATTGACTTTCTTGTGCTCAATGCCATTTAAAAACACTATTTGTTGTGTGTGTCTATAGAATCAATATGTGATGTTACTATGTTTTCCAGGTGAGAGTTTGGAAAATATATTGAATGAAAAGAAAGAAACGTGAACTATTAAACTCACACTAATCGAATTTTGGCTACGATGTGGCTTTAATCTGTCAGGGTAGTTTGTTAAGTCTTTCTGAAAGATGCTGAGGTGACATGTTCAGTGTGTCTGTGGATTTTCTGAAAACCTCCTAATCTGTGTGCCGATTCCAGAGACAGATATCCTATTAGGAGCATGTCGAGTGTGGATTCCGTCCTAAGTGGTGGTTCTCGTAATCAAGACAGGAAATGACTGGAGCCTTGATTTAATCTGACAAGGCTTCAAATCAGCTCAGCGTTAAAAATGCCCCGAAGCTTTGTGCATCCATAGTCTCGGCTCCTGTCAGATGGCCTCTGTAACGGCCAGCAAGGAAACATACATTTATGTGCGGATGCTGTCTTTCATTATATAATGTTCTACATAATGTGAACCAGTGCACTTTGTCCTGAACTGCTGTAGTTCGTTACATTTGTTCACCTTGAATGTTTAGTGACATGTGATAACAGAAGCAGGGTCTGGTCCAGCCTGCAGAGCCATATGCTGCCAGATTACATCATACCTATAAACACAGTCTAAGTAGCCATGTTGTGGCGCATTTATCATCTTGGAAATCCCCCCACAGACACGACAACATATTTGTATTTGTGCTGATTAACTGCTCCATAAAACTGATATTAAGGAGCCAAAAAACTAAAAAGGACGTATTAAAAGCGAGGACTTGGACGGAAGGACGCGAGACAGAAAGTGCGTGCTTCATTCAAAAGGTAAAGGTAAGATCCGATTACGGTTACGCAATAAAACGTCTGTGTAATCTGACAATGTGTCATTCTGCAGAGCTGGCACATGACTGAGGAGGGCATCTGTGTGGGCAGCTTGTAAATCCCAGCTACCGTTTGCCAAACTGTCTTTTACATTAGCCACTTGTTTACTGGCCAGTCGCGAGGCCTGAACCTGGAAGCGATGTGAATTTATTAGCAGTCATTCTTTGAGTGAAGGAGTTGTCCTTCTGAATCCTGCTGACTGGCTCTGAACCACAGCTCTCATTGACGTGTGAACAAAAACCATCCCGTATCCCTGTGTGATGGCTTCCAGTCATTCCAGTAATGCACGCTGCACTGGAAACCTAAGCACGAGGGCTGCTTTTATCCTTCAACCCAACTTTTAGGCCATGCTTTACTGTCACCATTAGAGGATCCTTTGAAAGCCTGCATCACAATAACTTCATTAGTCCTTGATTGACAGCTGCAGCGTGTCTCCTGGCGAGCACCACGTCTGCCTCTCTGCTTCTTCATCGGAACCGGCAGGCTACTCGGACTCGTTTAGGGTCGCTTCACGTCTCAAACGCAGCAGTTAAACTAGTATCCGTATTTCATCTCGGCTGTTTTTACTGTCCCGTTTCCTGTTCATTTCCAGTTCTCTTTTATGGATTCTGGCTTTTAATCGCTATTAAATATCATCACGGTCTCAGTGCCAGCAGATCGGGGTTGTCCCAACTTCATCAGGACAATGAAACACCTGAGAAAAGGCAGATGGTTCTGAGCCAATGCAGAGTTGATCTACACCTCATATAGCACATTAGGAACGCTTTCGTTTCCATTTGGATGAAAAACGTGTAAAAACCAAATCTAAGCCATAACTGAGCAAACATCTACTGCAAGCTACTAGTTTGTAGTTCAAACGTCTATAACATGAAGCGTCTCTCTGAGCTGTAGTGAACCTGAGTAAGGTCACACCCTGTCACACTGCACCCGGACCTGGAGTCAAAAAGTTTCACATGCAGCACGTTTCCTGGAGCTGCAGAGTGTAAAGTGTAACGGAGAAATCTTTAAATGACACTTACCGCATTGTGGGTCTGCGTTTGTCCAACCAGGATCAATATGTTGGAGCAGATTATAGATAAGCAGAAGTTGAGCAGGATGATAGATCGTTCAGAGCGAATGTATCTATAGGACAGATGTGAGTCAAAAAGCAGTTGGTGATCAGATGTTTATTAGAAAAGCTTATGAGATGATTAGACAAATAAGGTGTTAACCCATCACCCTGTGAGTATAATGTAGCAGTTACCTCCATAGCACAGCATAGATCACTGCCAGGGTGATCAAGGCGAGGCAAGACAGACCACAGCCAACTATCAACGTCACAGATGGGACCCCTGAGTACTCCATAGTCTGTGAAGAAGACAGAGCAAGACAAACTGGTCAGTGGGAGGTTGGATGTGGTTCATGCAGAACAGCACATTATTGCTGCTCAGAGCACAGAGAACCAGTCTAAATAGTCAACAGTGGCTTCCGTAATGCACCGAGTGGTTAGAGGTGCACGCGTGGGTGAGGAAGGCTGTTTAGAAACACGCCCAGGAACTTTCCACGCATTACAGGTGGAGGCTGAAGAACAGATGCTGGAACCTGGAGTTTTTTGTTTGGTTTTGTCTTCATTTGTTGCTTGTTTCCATCACACAAGCTGATTAACCACAGGCCTGACACTCAACCTCTAGCATGACGACCAAAAACACACTTTGATGACTAAATGAGTCCTTCAAGCCAGACCGAGGGCAGAGTTGAATACATTTCTTTGTGTTCTCTGAACATCAACTCTACACTAATGCTTAGGCCACAGTGTGAATACTCCTACGTTCTCAGCGTTAATTACTGGATGCTCTCAGGACGTCACAGTCTTCTGGTTCAATTACAGCAGTCTAATTTCAGCTCAGGAGCTCAAAAGACGCTTTTAACACATGTCACAACCAGAAGCGGTAAAGAAATAAAGAAATATGACAACTTCTACTTTTCCCTCTGACCATAATATAGATTTGATGGATGAGAAGAGGAGACAGTGACACACACGCAGGCATCAGCATGCACACACCCTCCCAGCGTGTCTAAATCTATGTGCAAACTAGAAAATATCCCCCACAATCTCCCTTTACCGCTGAATTACTGTTTAACAGGATTAGCACACCAAAGATTCAATTTCCAGTCGCGCCAGCGCACACACACACACATATAGAGGCAACGTTTCTCTTACATTAGCCTATAAAACCCACATTGAATAACAAATCAATAGGCTACTTACTATTTCTCTTGGTTGCTGAGCCAAAATGGCGAAGGTAGATACACGATCACATAAGCATTTTGTATGGGATGCATCTGTAAGCACCGTTTTACATCCTTTTGTGGACCAGGCTCCCCAAGAATCGTTCCTGCAATAAGAAGGCAGAGGCAATTAGGAGGTTTTAATTCCAGCGGTGGCGCGACTTCGCGGGACTTATCGACATCTCCTCGGCTTTTGTTTGTTTAATTATTTATCCGGATCGAGAGCTACAGAGTCGCGTAGCCTGTTACATTTGGTGGTGGTGTGTGTGTGTGTGTGTGTGTGTGTGTGTGTGTGTGTGTGTGTGTGTGTGAAGGGGGGGGGCGAATAGACACATCGACAACGGCTCTTGTGTGGCTACGAGCGGCGTTTCAGCTGGAGCAGATAGAGGCAGAGACACGGGGGAGGAGGGGGGAGGACGCGCGGAGCTGTCCAAGCAGACCGGTGCTGATTGATTCGCCATAGGCATAAAGAAGTGATATCAAAACACCGTCGCTCCCTCGCATCGCCGAGAGATAAGAGCGTCGCATATTTACCTGTGCGTGATGGTCTATTCCTCTAGAAAACGACAGTCTGTCCTCTTTCCTCCCAGTGTTATCGTGCTTTCCCGTCTTTCCCCTCTTTTCGCTTGATTTTCCCCCCCTCGGCTGTTTTAATTAGCGGCTTCTGAGCGCTTCCTGAGGGGGATTTTCACCCTGGAAACGGTGGACAGCATCAGATTGATACTCTGCTCCTCTCTGCTGCCGTGAGAGGGGGGGAGGCTGATACAGTGAGAAGAGAAACGCACGCTGTCGCAGGATCTGTTTTTCCGCCTGCGAGTCTAAAGATGTGCCCGGAATAAATGATGCTTTTGGATTATTCCTCAAAATCATTGTAAACGAAAGTGGCCGCCACCAACTGTGAAGCATTTCACTAAAATAAAGGCGCCGCAGAAGTAACAACACCCCGCGGAAGCAGCGCGAATGGTTGCAGCCAGTCTCCACTTCACACCGCTAGTAGGTGAAATGAAAGGAGCGTCTCTCTGCCATTTGTCATTCGCCCCCACTCATTTCCAGTCTTCAGAAGAAAAAAAACACACATCCTCATTGAACACATGTCCCCTGTGAAAACTTTATTGACACAAGACGGCTCATAGTTGTGTCCAGAGCTCACGACCGCAGCGCATTAACATTCATGTCACAACCCGTCCTGTAAAACACCTGTTGTCCTGCAAACACACACCGGTTCAGTGTCCCCGTGCTCACGTCACGAGGAAATCAGCGCGAGCTCCACTTTAAGACAATAAAGAACATGCCAGCTGTTGATTTGTAGGCCAAGCGGTCTCTGCTGTGCGAGGCAATCCTGCTTTGTCATTTGATCAATATGGCAGCAATATTTATTATTCCTGGAAGAGACCGTGGAGCCTGTTGCAAATTTCCAACCAGTCCCAAACCACAGCTGTGGGATTTCTGTTTCTCTGGCAGTCAGAAAAATAAATAAATCTTCCTTCATATTACCTTATGTTTGCACATCTTTTTAAATAATACGGGTGTGAGTTATGAAAAGTGGTACTTCATAGACCTAGTTAATACAAAGCCCAGACTCCCTCAAAGCAGCAGAGAAGAAGTACTGCAGAATAGAAACAGTGGGAGCCTTGAATCACCTCTTAAAGGTCTGAAGACAGAACAGATTTTCAAGGATTTTTCTTCTGGTTCACTGACTGACATTTGATGGTGATAAATAAAAGCAAAGTCTTTAAGGAGGCTCTCAAACGCATCCTTTCACAGTAAACGTACTGCAACACGACTGAGCTGCTCTGAACCAGACAAACGCTCCAGAAGCTCTGCTACTGACTCGTGATAGCTCTGTAACATTAAACATATCCTAACACGCTTGACTGTGAAGTGACTTCCATCCTAACACCAGGTGAGTGACAACATTTGGCCAAAGTTGAAGCCATAAAGATTCAAACCCCAGCTTAAGAACTGGGAGGGACCGTTAATGTAAAGCGGAAGGTTTTTACGGCTGCCCCTGCCCTCAGGACGTTCATCAGTTACGGCTGACTGTTCTGCAATGACTGACGCTGGCTCCTGCCGTCTAAACATGACACCTGGACTATATATTTACCAAAGATGGGGCTGGAAAGCAACAGACGGCTCAGTATGTGTATCTCCCTGTATCCCAGGGTACAGGACACTGTTTGACCACCAACCATCACACGCACCAGAGTACAGCGCTGTCAACAGACACCTGTCACGCTCAGACGCAAAGCCGCCCTCCAGCGCGCTCCTCCTCCCGATGCCATAGATTGACAGCAGTGTGACGGCTCGACTACTTCATAAGTTCGGGATGAATCCGCCCTCAACCCCAGTGAGGAGTCAATCCTCCACATGATGTGGTTCTAATTTTTGACTTGCTAGATGTTTGCTTCTCCTTTGTGCCGGTGGGAGAAGCTGACAGGAGAACATCCCTGACGGGGGATTTATGTACGACTCGTCTGATGCGTTGTGTGACCTTACTGGGCCTCGTGAATGTAAAAAACGCCCAGAGGGAAAGTGTCAGTGTCCACCTTAGCCAGACTCATCTCATACCCCTTTGTTGACCGTTTCTGCCCTTGCAGCGATGCATTGACAACTTTGTATTAAAACTTTGAGGATTGGAATTTGACACTTGAGTTTGAATTCACTTCATTTTTCACACATTTATGTGTCAGGATGTGAGATAACTGACAGCAGAGGGGAATAAAGCGCTGACAAAGTTTTAGAAACATTCAGTATTTAAAGCGTCTTCTGTGCCTCACTGGAATAAAGTCAGACAGCTGCTCTAAAGCCCAATTAAGTTTGTGGCTTCTGCTAAACTTAAACTTTGATTTCTCTAAATAATTTTCTAAACCCAAACTGATGAGAACATCCCAGCAGCCTACTCCAGATTAAAGACGTGAAGCTTTCAGTTGTACAAATGATGACACTAAATTACCCAGGAAAGGTGCACTTTTTCTAATCTGTGTGGTTCTCATACATTAAGTTGTTTTATCACAAGAGACAGCTTTGCTCGCTATACATTTTCCCAGAGATGGAGGATAACTATATAAAAAAAAAACCTCTTTAAATTCTGTGCACGCACACATTAGATCCCCCAGACGCTCATCCGGAGTTTAAAGAGTGCCTCAGGCGATGCACTTTAGGCCATTTTATAGAGTCTTGAAAGACTGACACAGAATGACAGGCAGAAAAAGGGTGGGGACGCTGGAGAACTACTCCATCCATCTTGGATCTGTCAGAAAAAGAGCAATTTATGTCAGCGTGTGGGCCAAGCTGCATGTGTTAAGTGAAGGAAGAAATCTGTTTATTTAAGACATCCTGAAAACCCGTATTAATGGTGGTTGGTTCAGCTCCGTTACTGGAGGCAGACATGCAGACACACCTGCTTCTCAGGTTAGTCAGGATGTGATTAATGCCGTTAGTCCACGTTCCCTGTTGTCGTGCCAGTTTGCAGGCTTTTAATCATATTGTCAGATTAATGATAAAGTATCAAGAGTAGGAAATCTCATTCATGAAAACAAAACCCAGTCACTGTTCATTTCCTGTTGCACCCTCGCGCTGCTGCACTCATCCTGCACTGCTGGGGTGCTTGTGTGGTTTACCCCAGCTAACCCCAGCTGCCACCCAGCCCCAGTCTCCTCCCGTTGTCAGCTAATGCCTGGTTAGCGTCCTCACCCGTCCGTCACCTGCCCGTCACCCGTCCGTGCTAGAGCCAACCTTAGAATTACTGTAAGCATCGCCCTCGTTGCTGCTTCCTCTGCTCGCCAATGTCCTTTACAGTTTACAAGCTTTGAGGCCCACCAAGAGGTGCCGAGCGTAACCCGCTGGTTTGATTTCCGATGATTGGAAAGAAAGGACTGCGGCCTTGTCATGGTTATCTTCTCCACATCTGCAGCGCTGACGGTTTCCATTCAGAACCAACCAATAAACAACACAAATCTCTCGACATGGCTTCTTGAGGCTAAATCTGATTACGTGTGAGTTCGTGGAGCAAACGGCTCTTTTAGAGGTTCTGTGATGTGACAACCGCTGATCTCAGATATGGAACTGTCAAAGAAACTTGACATCAAAGAAGGAAACCACCAGAGAACACGTTGAATGAATGACAAAGACATAATCTAAAGTCAAATGTGTAAAGTCTTTAACTCAAAGTTCTGTGTTGTTTGCTGCTTACGGAACTCATCAGAATCTAGTAGAAAGAGCTTCAGCTTAGTTGTACTGAAGTTAATCCCGTTAACTCCATGTTTCCTTTGGCTTGTCACATGGTGTTATACGTAAAACCAGGTCAGGCATGGTCACAAACTCAGGTTCTGCATTTCAGGTTGAGTTGGTCCAGTGAACATTACATTTCTGACTCGAAGAGCGAAACGTGTTGACGGGAGATTCTTGCTTCAGACTAAAATAGGACACGACTGACAGAGAAACCTTGCAACAGACACTTCTCCTGGTTTGAAGTGTTTAGTGTGACCTGTTTGGCACAAATCCAGGATCTCCAGATGTTTCAGGAACCTGAAGCTGTGGCGGCTGCTTTTCACATCTTGATATGTGAATTATTAATAAGCTCTGTGTGCACGGGAAGCGTGTGTGGCAATTCTATGGCACAGCATGTACAGTAGCTTCAACCAACGTAACTGTTGTAAAACTGGTTTAAATTGGTGTAGCAGCAAACAAAACATTTTAAAAAAGGGAAACATATAGACAAATATGAAACAGAAACACTGCAGTCAAACCTGAGAATGTTAATTAATATTAATATTATTAATATTAGTAGTAGTATCGTAATAAAAAGCTTGATTTAATGCCTCATAGTGGGTTAATGAATCCTCCCAAACACAGGTTGTAAATGGATCAGAGTTAGTGTCACGCTGGGCCTGTAGTGATACTGAGTTTCTAAAATATTGTAACTGTGACTGAGATTTCTTTTCTGATGTCATTGTTACGTGTGGAGTAAAACACTTGTATTCTTGAGGAGACTTGTTTTATAGACTGCGTAAACTGTTTTCCTCGTTTTCCATTAGCACAGCGGTGGGATTTTAGTCATTTCAGACCTGTCAGATAACTAAAACACTGACATTTAAAAAAGTAATGAAGGTGCATCTGACCTGTCTACTGTTTACCTCTGGTGCCGTAGAGCTGCAGAACCATGTAAACACGGACTCTGTGGACATTTTATTGCTGCGGTATTTTAGTTTAGTGCACTTGTTTTTTTTCTCTACTTTACGTAACAGATGAACCAGCAAAGTACGACAGGTTAACCTCTGTAAACCTCTGGGTTATACAACTAGTCAAACCATGACAGCTCCAAGAAGAACGCTGTTAAACCTACAACAGCAGCTCTGACAGATGAGTCAGTGTTTTACTTTCATAGCATTAAGTGAAAATTGCTTGACAGCCCATTATCTTGTCAAGAATCATTACAGTTGTATTATTTAAACTGATGATAAAAACACGTTTCCCTTCTCATCGTTACACATTTTAGTCATGCAGATTGTTTTTTTACTTTGTAAGGGATCTGAATAAATAAGTGTTAATACCACAGTTTATTATTCCTACATCCAAAATGTTGCTTGAATACAGTGCGTCAGTTGTATTTCACTGAGTTAATAGTAAATGGTAGAGCCAACAACTTTTCAGGATTTATACTGTTGTGTTATAGTTGTTCATACTTTTAAGTATTCGTATATGTAAAGTTAATCTGTATCCTGTTAAGGGCCGTGAGGATGCTGGGGCCCACCCCAGCTGTCGTTTGGGTGAGAGGCAGCTACTCCCTGGCAGCTCAAATGAAAAAAGTAGAGGTAAAACGTCAATTTACTGTACCAGTAAGAACGTAGTCTCCAATTTCACACACATTCATTATTTCTTGAATGGTGTTTGCAGGCATACTTTCGCCTAATGGCTGCTTTTTAGCATATCAAATAATTCTCATTAAACTGGTGCCTTGATTCAGTAGAACACAACAAAAATAATAGTATAAACAACTCTTGTTGTCTACGTTGCTCCAGGGCTCAGTTGTGTCAAAAGGAACAATACTTTATTTTTTAATTTTTGCAGTTATTAAGATTTAACAACGCCTTATTAAAATGCTCATTTTGGGTCCTTCTGCGCAGCGAAACACAAGCAATGGAAAAGCCCTGAAAGCCATAAAGTCAGCGACGCACGTATGGATATCAAGCTGCAGCTTTGTAGTGATGCACAGCACGCTCCCTGCCTAAAACGGTCCTCCCAGTTGCTTACATAAACAGACAAACCACAACGCTTTTTCCTCGCGTTGTCACACAAGAATATTTATGCCCCGGGTTCCCATCCCTGTGGCGAGAGCAGAGCAGCGGAGAGGTGTAGCAGCTGCCTCAGCCTAACAGCTCTAGTTTAGATGCCGCCAGTGTTCGCATGCTCTGAATCTGGTGCACTGGGCAGCGCAGAGGACACGGTTCTCCATTTGAGAACGACATTTTTATTCTGCTAATTGTTACAGTGAGCCCTCTTTGTTTGGTCTGAGCCAACATGGCTGACAGATGGCGTATTACCCCCTCAACGAGTCCTGAGAGTGGCTGCTATTGTGAAGTTGCAAGCCAACTGTTAGAAATGAACATGATAATCGTACCATGGTGTCATTTGGTGCCGTCTGAAACGATGAGGAAAAATACTTCTACACTGAAAGTCAGACAAAGAGAACGGAGCGGAGTTGTCCCAGTTGGATCTTTGCTGTTCAAAAATAGACCAGTTGCCCTCAAATACCACATTAGAGGACAGACTATGCACAAAGTAAAAAATAACAACCTCACACGTTGTCTGAGCAGGTTCAGATACAGCTGCAGAGCAAAGACTGATTTCTATTAACTGATCATTACTTGAAATCCATAAATCGTAAATTAAAGTTTATGTGTGATAACATTACACAGTGTTATAATGTGTGAACTATCTTAGCTTTATCTTTCCAGTATAAAATGTAATACGTCCGACTTGGCTTCATATGCTGGATTCAAATTTGACCACAGAAGGAAGGAAACATGCCCAGCTGTAGTACGGCAGCAGGAGATCAGTCCCTGCGCGACTTTGCAGCGCATCTAAACGAACCGTGAGTGGAGAGGATCAAACATTACTTACAGAACATAAAGACATTAAATGAGCGCAGCTCAGAAAGCGCTGGCCATGAAACATTACTAAGCACAGTGGTCCTATAATGACGCTCATATCCATAAATAATTCAACAGTCATCTTCAGTGTAACATTTTCCTTTGTCATACAGTAAAGGATCAAACAACCTTAGTTCTCGGTCAACGTTAGCAAGAACATTGCTAAAATCTTAACTGTGCCGTCTACAGAGCAGTTACGTTTTTTTCAAATAAATGTGTGCCAGTTGTCTTCAACGCGTGTTTTCTGCCTAATGGGACTTCGTGTGTCGGTCTGTATAGCGCAGCTTTCGTGCACGGATCTCTAGAACTGTGATGTACGGGAGTGAACCTGTGACTCATGACTGACTCATACACTGAGAGTTTCTCATGAGAGTCTTGACGAAATCACGAAGGTAGGATACAGTATGTATCTGCAGAACACAAGAACACTGCAGGTAGCCCGCGAAGCTGAATCCCAGCAGGCTTCAACCAACACGACTGACACATCAACGCATAAACATCTGATTCATTTCATAAGGATTATACAGTAGGTGTATAAGACTAAAACCACATTCACGTCTTCATACTGAACAAAGGAACTGAAAAGGAGGTGAAAAAGTACAAAAGCATGGCCACTTACATTACGGTGCTGTCCCACAGTGCACAGTATGGGTTCATTGTTCCCTGGAAGAGAGGACAAATATAAAATGTTTACCATGTAATGTGATTATAACAAACTCTTGGAATCTGGACTGTGGAGCTCATCATCTCACACAGTTGCAGACACAGTGTGATTTACATGCACTTTATCTCCAAGACGAATAAAAAGGCCCGGATCATAAAAGGGATTGTCCTTGTAATTATCTCACTGCTGTGCTCCTCTCCTGACACTGCGCGCTTGCAATTTAATTATCGAGCCAATTAACCACCATTGTGTGTCGGCTAATGGGAGGTGACATGTGCCGTGGTCATTGCGGAACATCCGGACAAAAATGCTTGTGGAGAAAGAACGCGGGAGCGCTAGTCACGCGTGATGGCGTATCCCTCCGCTCGTCTGTATCAATATGTCGGCGGCTGTTCGCTACGGCCGTGGTGCTTACGTTTGCCAGGTGAGCCAGCTCAATCTCCAGGTGGGACTCAGTTGTCTTGGGCTCCGGCCTCACGGTCACAGCAATAACCTTGGAGTTCACAACAGTGTGGTTCCTGCGTCAAACACGAATTGACAGAAATGAGACAAATCTTGCGATACTGATCTATGGCAAACCCCTTATTTGAGGCAAAATATCAAGTTCTCCTCAACTGGCTAATCTAATATCTGTATTGCAGCTTGTGAATGCTAACCCAAATAAGACATGCTCAATAACAGCGGGGCTTCAAAAGCTGCCCATTATATGTCAAAGCAGCTATACAGGCTGTTTGCCAGCAATGGTGTTCAAAACATCCAAGCAAAGCAGAAAAAAGAAAATGAAAATCAAAGGCTCGCCTGAACCGAACGAGATGTTTCTTTGTATCCCACGCTTTTAAAATCTGCCATTATAGTCCTGTTTGAAAACCTATCTCTGACTATTGAGTAGCTGACAGAACATTCCTTTTATTACAGGCTGAAATCCATGAGCACGTCCTGCTGCGAGGAAAACCGTCGTCTACACAAAGGCAGGCGAGGTGAGACTGCTGCAGGCCTCATCCCCGCACTTAAGCTGAAAAATATAATCATCTGACTTCTTCATCTAGTACAAGTCTGGTTTCTGGACTTTGGAAGTTGAGGAAAAGGATAAATTACAGTTCTCTGCTCTCACGACATTCATAGATCTCTGACTCTTGGAAGGAGGAAAGTAACATTCCCAGTCTGACACATAGCAGCTCAAAGCCTCTGTTATTGTTACTGTGGACAATAAGCGCGACAGCTGGCCTGGCCGGCGCTGGACCGACCGCTTTGTCCTTGGGACACTGGTGCCAGAGACTTGTTGACTGGGGTCTGACACCCTCTGTTTGTCTGGTACATCCTGCTGCTTTCTCCAGTCACTAATGTCATCTTTAATTAACTATCTCACGCTACAGTAAACCCGCAGTTAGAAAATGTACAAACTACCAAAACAAAACTAAACTGAGCTTTAATACATCCTGCAACGAGAATAGCTCAGCACCTGTTTGAATCATTTTAAAGTCCCCGAGGCTGGAACATTTACAAAGACACTGGAGTCAGGCACCACCTGTTTCCAAGATGTGATCTACTGCACCTCTGCTGCTTCCAAAGGATTAAATCTGTTGCATATTACCAGCAGACCAGAAAACACAGACAGAGAGAAATGCTGCTCTTACTTTGGTGAAGGTAGCATGAGTCCGAGCGTCTTGTAGAGAACTGTTCCCAAAATGAACACAGGGGACCCCTCCATATCTAAAGGGGAAACAATTAGATCCTGTTAAGACGTGTTTTACAAACGCCAGGGAAATGTTTCACTGAGCAACACTTTGCAGTTGAGGAGTAAGTGCTTTACTTTCTGTAACATTTTTCTACAGGCTTTGTGCTGAATTCTCCTGAATCGGCTTCTCACACTGTCCAAATGAGAGTGGCTGGATTAGGCACGAGGCAGAGATTTCTAATCAATCCCTTGTTTTGTTATCTGTGATATATTCCAGATAAGACTGATTACACCAATTAACCAAATTGTCTGGCTCAGGACAGTACAGTGGCAACTGGCAGTGTTTGAAACAATGCTGAAAATGCTGAGTGGCGAGAAAAGTGTCTGACTGAACAAGCACAGGCGTAAAGACTATGTAACATTTCAGAAAACGCAATTCAACAAAAATCATCCTGTCAACATATATATTTGCAATTTCTCAAAAGCAGTTATTGCAGTAAATTGATTATTCGGGCATTAATACGCTCTGCAGCCTTTATGGAGAGGTAAGCTTGTCATCTGCATGTATACTCTAGGACAGTTTGTGCACTGATGGAGTGGCTATGAATCCTGGAGAAAAATGCGCTGGAGCAGAAGTCAGAGGTCTCTGTGAAATATGGCACATTCAGTCACGTACCTGCTGACTGGGAAACAAAGAGGCCCTTGGGGATGACCACTTTATCTTCGGAGTTCCTGGCCCAGTCAACCATGCCTTTACGACCCTTCATGGGGAAGTTGATGTCAGTCATCACAGACACCGCTGGAAGTCTCTGGATGCTGGCCACTGTGGAATTGAAACACACGAACCAAGATAAATACACATTCAATAGGTTTTATGAGCTTATAGATTGCCTCATGGATAATCACCCTGTCTACATCAAGCAAAACTATGCCAGCCTGTCAAGAAGCCTCCTTTAATGTTCATAGAAACTAAAGCATAGTTTATTAATTATTAATTTAAAAACAGAGAATGTACAGATGTTCCCAACTGGGCTTTGAATTTCTTCACAGACCCGTTTTCCCATCAAAGCCACAACGAACAACTGGTAGACGACTAATCTCCTTAATCAGCCTTTTCTTCATTCACCCCCGTCTGAGGTGCCATAAAAGGCGACAACAAGGAAAATACCCAGGATCAGCTGAAAAGGCCTCAGCATTACAAGCAGAGGATAAAGCCGGACTGTTCTCTGCCTGGTGTCGCATCCAGTCTCAGTCAGGTGGTGCTTCACTGAGGGGAATGTGAGGCTAATCCCGCCACTGATGCAAAAGCTCTATTTTCCCTTGTTTTCTGCCAGTAATACAATTTGAATCCTGGGGAGACTCAGTGTTTGAGTAAAACCTGTGACAGCAAAGGTGTGTCTGTGTGTTTGGGATGATCCAGCAGCGGGCAAGAAATCACTGAGCACCGCGGGACCCGCCATTTGCAAAGAGGCCTGCTCATCAGCACCAGATGTTGGGAACAGCAGTGGTAAGTACAAGTTTCTGTGTGTGTGTGTGTGTGTGTGTTGGTGGTTTTAGTCACCGTGCACACTGTGAAACGCAACATGGTGCTAGGAAAACTGCTTTTCAGGGTTCTGGGTAATTCTGCAGGTAAATGGGCTTTTGCACTTGCCTGATGGGGCCAGAAAACACAGATAAAGAGGTTGTTTAGTGAAGTGACGCATCTGAACTCGCCCGGGCTATTCTGCACTGCTCATTTTGACAAGCGTGAATTAAAGCATTGTTCATTACATTCACGAGACCTTCAGCATTAACTTAACTGTCCAAGTCAGAAAACAAACACATTTTGCCCAGAAAATAAATGGAGCATTAGCAGCCATTGGATGGGTGTGAAAATGCAATTAATCAATATTAATCTGAAAAATATCCTCTCAACCATAAAGTATAGCCTCAGAATAGACAGCGAGAATGAAAATGTCAGAAGTGCATGATGTATTCCTCCCTACAAAGCTGTGCTTAATTGTCCAGCATGTTCCAAGCTTCACTTTGTCCTCCAAGCGTTTGCTTGTAAGGAGACGGAGTAAGTTGCTGCAGTGGACGGAGGACGATGCATCATACAGCCAGTATTTATCTAGGTGTCAGGAGGCTGCCATAAATTAGTGACGAACTGATGGCACAATATCTTACTTAGCCAGATGCTCTGCACTTGGCTTCCACTGATGGGGCCACAAAACTTTCCATTCCTTTAATCAACGCGGCCACGTGGCCTCCAACGCTGTGGTGGGCTGACATTAGCAGCCAGCGAGCACAGACGGCACCATGTCCAGGGACAGAACGCTTCTCTGCACCCTCCACAAATCACAACATACAACAGTATTTTCTCCAGCAGCCCTTGATTGGTACAGTCATTATTCATTAATTACCGAGTCGCACCTGATTCAGTCCTCACATCCACTAAACCAGTACAAGGAGTATTACCACATTATTCTACAGTCACATAACGGCAAACTTTCCCATTTTAGCAAAAGTGATAACATGAACAGACACAGATAAAACGTATATTCACTTCCTGCAGAAAAAGTGTTTCCTCACTAGACCTTTATATTTATACACCAGCAGCCAGCGAAGTCGTAGCCACAGGAGCTCATTACTGCTCTATTTTCAAATAATTGCTCAAAAGCTAAATGGCCCCTTGGCCTCTGTGCCGAGATTTACCAAAACCTGCCTCCCTCAGTTCTGCATCACTGAAATGCTAATGATACACACTTCCAGCATTCGCAGTTCCAGACAAGGTCCTTTAAGTTAGACATTAAGAGATTCTTTTGGTTAAATAATTCATCTTCTCAAAACGACTGCACTTCATGTACAAAACATTAAAACTGTATGTAAAAAACATTTTTATAATTTTAAATTGCATTGATTATCCGTGTACAGTTTCTCACAGTAGGACTCCAGTATGGAGTTTATAAAGGGACTTAAATGTCGTGTGCAAGGATGAAAAGCTGTGAACTGAACTGAACTGAAGGAAAACAGGTTATTAAAACTGATGATGAAGCAGCTGCGACTTATTAACAGGAGAAAATCAGGAAGACGTGAGTCACACCTGCAAATCAAAGGAGGGGAACATTTAAAGCTACTGTACTTTCCTAATGCATTTTTATTTAAGCCCTAATGAGAACAAAAATAAATAAATAATTACAATTAAAACATTTTCCTCAGTCAGTCAAATAACGTTGAGTGATTATTGTTACTGAAGGAAAACCAAATTATGTTGTCTGTTGTTGCAGGGTTTCCATATCTGTATAGAAACATTTTAAAAACCAATGAGGTATGGAATAAAATTTAGTATATGTGAGAAAAACAAACATGCAATAATTAATGTTAAAGTTAAGCAGCAATAATAGATGTAATATGTCCGTCAGTCAGGAGCTTGGTGTTGGTTTCTAACTTGCTCCATTTGGCCTTAAGTCTGATCGATAGTTTAATTCACGGTCCCACGAATTGAAGAGCAAACCATTCAGCTGCAATATAAAACCAGTTTTGCATATTCAGGTTTAAATATGCTGACTCATATACATACACCCCTATTTGAACATTCTGAATAAACCCAATAAAACACTTAACTGGCAATTTAGAGTCGGTTTCAAATAGCCTCCATATTGTGTATGAAACAGGGGTCACATGTTAATACTTTTTTCCAGCGTGGAGGAGTCCGCAGCTCAAGATGGGACGGCTACCATTAGGCCAAATTGGACGAGGAATAAAAGACGCGTAGTGCTCAGAAATATCCTCACATCTGTGAACGAAGTCATTAATGCTTGGCATTATCAAATGCATTCAAGCCTAATTCCAAGTGTCCATTTGCGGCTCACTGTGTTGCATAATGGCATTTTGATGGGTGCATTCATTGTGCCATGTTTGGTATGCCATTCTAGGAGCTACCTATTCATCATTATGGAAATCATACACCATAAAGAGCCCCTCAGTGTAAGTGTTTGCTAGAAGTGGGTCAAATGTTAGCTATTGCAAAGAACACAGGGAAGAAACCTCTCTCCTCTAGAGAAACTGCCTCCCTGCACAGCTGCACACGCTCACATTCACTTGCATAAATAAATCATGACTGCATTTCTATTATTCCATTCCAGTAAGACACCATTTATGGCTGAGTAAAAAATGAAATGCCACAGAGACCTCAGATCATCCAAGAAGCTGTGCGACGGAACTTTAAAGAATCCCTGAGAACATTAGAGAGCAGAAACATTGCTCAGAGGCCCACATCTGGATGTTTCTATAATCCGGACCAGAATCTGTGGTGCAGAACAATAACTGGCAAGCTCATTACGGCTGAAAAGAATGACTTGTAAATAGCCATTTTACATCACAAGGAACTGATCATTTCCTGCTGCACAACAAGCTTTCAAGTCTTTCTCAAAATGCAAAACCGACCTTTTTAGACAGAAATACTGAACGGGTCAACATTTCATTTGATTTATAGCAAAAACTCTTTTGGATTTTTTTCTTGTGTACATTATAAAACAAAAAAGAAATATAGATGTATTTTATATCACAATCTGAAAGTAAAATACATTTACTTGAGAGCAGCTCACCTGTGTACACCACATACTCGTGATGCTGCACTGGGCGATCAGTGTTTCCATAGGAATTTAGCACATTAAGACCAGACGCTTGGTTTTAATTAACATTATTGATTTGCAGTAATTTTACCCTCCCCAGCTTCACCACGCACTGTTTGTCCTAAATTAATGATGGTGGGGAAATTGACGCTGGGAGTCAGCAGAACACAGGGATTATGTGTCTATATCAATGAGAAATAAATGCTTGAACAATCTCAGAAGTTGTGGGCTGTGAGGGAAAGTGGGATGATTCTTACCCAAGTTCCCAGTCATCAAGTAGGCATTGTGGAAGTCCTTCATGCCCAATCCAACAATGTGGATGAATTCCTCTATGACCTGCATGAGCTCCACTGCTCCAGGATAGATCTAAACATGAAACAAAGGACAATTATTTCATTATTTACTCACATAATAAACAATAACCATGTTTGTTTGGAGAAATGTAATCAGATTGCTATAATAACTGTGAACCATCCATGCAACATCAAGATCATTGTGTGTAACCACTAGGTTCCACGCACTGTGCGTGTGGGTTATTCTACTACGAGGCTGTGCCAAGTCAAGGGTGATTGTCTGGGCTCATGTGCCACTCTGTGGACATCAGCAATCGGTGGTGGGATAGTGACAGGGATTCATTCAGCACCATGGACAGCTCTGCAAATGGCCCAGCGGTGCTGCCAGTCCAGTCAGCTCTTTGTCTCCAGGTCAATAAATCAAGAGCACAATAATCCAATAACTGATGTTCCAAACACTGGAGCACCGTGGCTTGTGTCTATCTAGCAGCGATGGCTGTGATTTAAGAGCTACCAGTTGTTTTTGATTGAGATACGGTAGTCAAAGCAGAAAATCGTAGAAAAGCATTCTGTAGCTCTGCGATGAATGACAAGACAGTGTCACTTCACAGCCTCTGTTAGAAAACCATTTTACGCTATTCAAATTTAAATATTATTGAAGCAATAATGATGTGAATGATGAGGCAATTAGAACGACCATTGAGTGGCATTTAGCAATTAACACCTCACTCGGGGTTGATATTCATAACACCTGAGGCAGGTATTTTCCTCCTCGTCCCTTGTGTCCAGCTCATTTGCACATGGTTCTGCATGTGCTGCTGTTAAGCCAGGCAAGCGGATCAGCGATGCTGAAGTTGAGAGCCTCTGACACAGCAGAGTGAAAGCCATACTGGGGGAGAAAAGCACATCACGCCCCCCCCACCCTTCCGGCATGTCTGACGCACAGTGCAGTCATGCTCATTCTGCTGGTCTCCATGGCAACCATGAGATGTGAAGGCAGTGCAGGGAAATGGCTGCAGTGAAGGTTCTGTAGACAGAGCTCTTCCTTCCTTTGCCATGGTAACAGTGATGGGAGGTGAACATAGTCTTGTGCGAAAGTTAGCACCCCCTTATAAAAATCATCTGACCGCAGCAGGTACGAAGCAAAGACGACCGCTGACAGCAGATAACAACAGCGTCCGTTTTCACCGCACCGTTATTCCCTTAACAAGCACGAAGCTAAACAGAAAACAAAAACATCTGGGCAATACTAAGTAGCCCCATCATTCAACAGTGTGTAGATACAACTTTCAGCAGTAGCTTGACGTCTCACACGGCCTTTAGAGGAGTCTACGTGAGCTGGGATGTTCAACTGTCAGATAGTGGTACAGTACGTTTTATAGCCCTTTCCAGGAACAATAACTTCGCTAAGAGCATTGTTGACGTCTTTGCTTTTTTGCCCCAACCAGCAAACAACCAAATGTGTGTACACCTGCTGATGATCAGATTTGTTGTTGTTTCATTTCGCTTCATTTGTGTAAATAAACAATGGCAGAGGATAAAATGTTTTTGTCTGTGGCTGTATTTGATTTATATTTAGAGCCTCTACAGATGATTATTACTGCGTTTTACAGAATTAAGAGATGCTTTTAACATTTGCACATGATGGTATGTAGTGATCTCTGCCCACAGCCCTTAAAACCTCACAGTGAGGTGTTGCATATGAGTGTTTGCAATGTCCCCACCACGTAACGTGTGGGTGCTTTGGAAACTGACTTCAGAACACTCATTAATGCAAGAGAAGCCAGCAAGTGAGAAAATGTTGTTAACTGTGAAGTCTGAGCATCGCCTGTTCTTCAAATCAGAAAACACTGCTAAGTCAATGTCCGCTTGGTGGCGAGCCAAAACTGAAGCAGCACTGCTTAGACAGGCACATTGATAACTACAGAAATAATTAACTATGTCACATTTCTCTTCTGGGTGTTCAATCACAGAGATAACTTTTTCTATTTCTATCCTTTCTCTGATGCATCTCTCCATCTCTGGCACATTCTTACTGATGAAACTGTTCATTTATGTGCTCTGCTCACCAAACACCTACCTTTGTGGCCTGCCAAGCTAAAGTTTCAGTAAATAAACACCTAATTACTGCCTGTAGAGACAGCCAGGACTGGCATTCATAGCAGAGTTTGAACTGCCAGCACCCCCCCACCATCCGAGTTGAAGTCAGGCATGAGGAAACAGGGACAAGGAACAGAAGATCTGACTGATTTTAAGACACCCCTCTCAGACATGTGTCAGTGCAGGTGATACCTAATTTGAGTCAAATACCAGCGACGGTGACAACAGAGCACACGCCCTCTGCAGACTATCAGTCGTCACAGATGGGATCTCTGTCAGAGCCCGGTCATGCGTGATTTCAGGGATCAGGTTGTCTCAGACACCAGTGGCAGTTTTGAAAATGCGAGGTGTCACCTCTCAGGCTGATAGATGTGGCAACCAGAGGACGTAGCCAAAAGCCAATCTCCATGGATAAACACCATGTCGGAGCTGTACTCAAATTTTGATCTACAGTACATAACTGCAGCACTGCACTCTGTTGCCCCCGCACTTGTGCTGGATACTCAGACTTTTTATTTTCATCATGGTCGTCCGAGCTGCTTTACAACGTCAGGATGGCAAACCGAGAATCTGTGATACAAGCAGCAAACCTTTATCACTGTTTCTGTAATAATGATGCATGTAACCGTGTAAATAACTGAAGTTGCTGTGAACAATTATCATCACCTGAGTGAAACAACCAGGAATGGCTCCTGCAGTGTAGATGCTTGGACAGTTTCTGTGGCAGTGATGCTGCCACCAAGTGGCGCTCGGAGGAACTAACTTTGTAAAAGAGGCTGGAAGTCATTTCTGCTCAATGACCTCACACAGTGATATCTGTAAGCATAGCATTGTATCCGCTCCAGCCTAACTTTCCTCGACTCCCACAGCCTGCGCTGGGTGAACACAAACACGTCTTCCCTCCGTTCTGAGGCACATACAGTCCCAGCCATGCAGAAAGCTGAATTATTTACAAGGTTTACTGCCTCGTGCTTACCTTTTGTGCATCTTCCCATTTCTCTTTATTTTCCTCCTCCAAGAGGTTGCTGATTATTTGAAAGAAGTTCTGTGGAGAGGATGAAAGGGGAAATACATAACACCCACCCACACATACAAGTTTTGCATTCACTGCAAGAACACTATGCACTGTAACAGATCTGTGGATAAGTTACTGGCTTTTCTAATCAGACATAATCAAGGATTTGTATAAGAAATTATTAATGTCGACGAGGCTGAATTACACAAGGAAATTTACAACTTAGCTCATCTGAGAAGAAACTGACAAATATACACCTTAAACCCCTGCAGCTTGCAGCAAACACTCAATGCTAGGGGTGAGCAGCACAAGCTGCAATAAAAAAGAGATGAAAGGGAATGTTTGAGCAGCTGTGTGGATTGTCTTCTTCAGCAGCAGAGAGCAGGGGCTGCTTGGGGTGCATGCCTACAGTAGTAATAGGACCCCTGTCTGATCTTTAGCCTTGTTATTTCGTCTGGGCTACGGCGTGCCCGAGGGAGTGTCTCTCTCTCTTGACACAGGCTATCTTGTTTTCTACTTGAATGCTTATGCTCCCTCTGGTGGTAATGTGCCCACTTTAACACTGCATTAGCGCAAAGGCACACGGAGGGGGTGGGCTGACTGACTGCTCTCCTGACTGCCCACACACACACACACACACACACACACACACACACACAATAGAGCTCTTGTAATAACCACAGACAGGATGCTTTTCTCTTCTAGTAGATTTTCTACACTGGGAAAATGGCTGAATGGACACCCGGCTTCCCATCCGCACGGAGTTTGTATTACTGCAGAATATCAGCAGCACATCATATAGTTTATATCTTGTGGACACTGTTGATAAAAGGGCATAAAGGTAAGGAAAGAGCAACTCTGACATTTAGTAGTCCAAATACCAACACGCTTTCAAACTGCATAATTAAATGTGTTCAACGTTTTGGTGATTTAATTACCTACATCCGAACTAGCAAGCTGTGCACCAGCTACGACTGAAGGAGAGCTTGTTCTTTGTCCACTGTGTGGTAATACTAATATTTCTGTACAGGTAAAGTACAAAATAGGATGAACAGAGTAATAGGTCACAATTCAAACCTAACAGAAGAATTATGAAATTATAATTATAATCCTTCTTTTTTCAATTTGTATTCAATACTTGAATTCTAAAAACAAGTCACTCTATAAAAACCATGAGCCAAACATGTCTAACCACACACACACACACACACAAACACGCTTATACAATAGCCCAACACAAATACCACAAAAAGGTGTCTTTGAAAGCGACACGACTCAGAGGACCTAAATTATCTCTTAGTGATGGAGGTGGGGCTTTGGCTGTAATTGCCATCGTCCTATTGACAGAAAGAAAATCATAAGTCCAGTCAACCTCGACGTGATGAGATGAAGCTGGATGTGGAGGATATCTCCTGCTATAACGGAGCCATAGGATGCTTTGTGCTACTTCAGACACACTACTGTCTGTCATACATTATTAGCTAAGTAAATTAAAACTTACTTGTACATCGTCCGACGACGGCTCGTAGCTGGCCCTCTTGAAGGTCTCTGTCACGTTACGAAGGATGTCCACGGAAGACAGCAGGTCGCCAGCGTAGAAGTTCCTTCTCTGGGTGAGGTCTAGCAGGTTTTTTGTCACCTGGGACATTCCATCCCCTGCCAGCCCCCTCTGGCCTTTGGCAAGGTGCCCCTGAACCTCCAAAAACAGGAGAAGACAGAACTTGGGGCATCGGTGTCCTCTGCAGGTTTTTCGAAATACACGCTAAGCTACACATTTGGAGTAAATGGAGTGCAGAAAATCAGGAAGAAAGACTCTGCTCTCTGAGGCCCTTTATGTGACACTTATATCTAAGCTGGGCCAAAATGTATTCTGCCTCGCAGATGTTTTGAAATGAGCCAATATGAATAAAAGAGTTAACTGGAGCAGAAGACACACATTTAGGCAGAAATTGCACAGTGAAATGACATCTCACATCATTGCACAGGGTTTATGTGCATAAATACACGTTCACAGGTGTGGCGCCATACTGTATGTGCTACCTCAGCTCTTTAGAAGTATTTCACTTTTAACAGAGATGGACGGTCCCTAGAATGAACTACTCTAATGAAAGCGCTATGGTTATACTGTAAAGAGTTAAATAAAGAAAGAGAAGCTTTGTGTTGTAACTCGTTGTACTAGATGGCATTTAAAAGGCAGTAAAGTGCAACTAGATCTAATCACTGCTTACAAACATGCCTAAGTACAACATATGTCTTAATCAAACAATCATATTTCTTCCTTATATTCTTTACATTTTCAGCATAAACAAAGGCAAACAGATCCTCACATACCTAAAACACTAAATCAAACAGTTCAAGACCGTGATGATGACCATGCATCACAAAGAGAAAAATGGCAGGATCAGTTTTTAATTTGCTCCTCTATTGAAAGTGGTTAATCTTTGGCTACAGTATGATGAGAATGGGGGGATGGGGAAAACACCGGGGAGGTAATTTATGATGCGCTGGAAACAGAGGCTGTGAAAGAGAGCTGACTTTGCACCTACTGATTGCTGCAAGTATCTGAATTCATTTGTTATGCATCGAGCATAGCTGGGCTGCTCCCAGAAGGCCATACCACGGTGATCCAAAGAGCAGCGTCGACTAGTGGTGCCTGTAGAGGGGAAGGAGATAGCGGATTTGGAGAGAAGAAGGAGCAGGGGAGGGAAGGATGAGGAGGAAGGGGTACAGAAGGCAGAGGAGTGTGTGGGGGATTAAGGCCAAATGAGAGGCAGTGGAGCGAAGGGAGTTGGGTACAGGGAGAGGGGAAGGACAAAAATCAGCATTTTAGGTCTTGAAAAAAGATTTTGGTTTTTTTTCTGCACATGTCCATCACTCACTATCAACATGTGATGTCAACAATCAACTACACATAGGAGGCATTTTACAGAGCGAGAGACAGGGGGGTGCAGTGTAAGCAGCCATTATCTTTAAACTGCAGTCTGCAGCGTGAGCCGTGTTAGTATAACATATTCAAGCACATTGCAGCAGTCGTCTCATATATGCCCAATGTTCACATATAGCATATCCTACGCAGGGGGCCACAGCACACCTCCCCAGCTGCCGACCTGTTGAGTGCACTTCACACATCACCCCACAGCTTCAGCACAGGTGCTTGACATCCTGAAGAAAACTCCCACAGTACAAAACATCACACACAATCCCTGCACTATCTACTGTTCTGTCTCTTTCTCTCCGCCGTTCACACGCTAACACACACGGACAGAGACGGTTCAAAACCACACCTCCTCCGCCCACCTCCTCCGCTGCTACTACTCGGTGATGTGCACACACGAGCCCACGAGTGCACACAAAGCATCGCTATATGCCGCGAGCACCCATGCAGCACCATGAGACAACCCAGAGGGCAGCAGGAGAGGCCCACTGCTTCACACAGCACTGAGCAGCCATCCACCACCAATCCAGCCTCGCCTGGGCGCCTGAAGCTCCTTTCACACCCGGGAGCTCTATTGTAAAGGACGCCAGCACTCAAAAATATTTTTTACATTTTTATTCAACCTTATTTCATTTCACAAAAAATGTGGTAAAAGGTGTTTTTTTTTTGACATGTTACTCACAGAGAAATAAAGGACTCACTTGAACATTCCTTGCAGTGGCATTACTAAAGGTCACTGAAAAGTGAGAAAGACTGTGAACTCACAAAAGCACAGGACGCAGTAATGCCATCACACCCAACAACTGCTTTAAACTGATAAGCCAGAATATGACTCAAAACATAGATAGAAATCTTCTTATTATCCATATTCATTTAAAGAAATCAGTTAAAATCCAAAGCTACAGCAAGACCTTAGCTTCCGTGGCCCTATGCAACCTGCTTTCGTCTCCGTACTACACTGCATGAGGCTATTTTAATGTGAAATCAGCAGTACTGGAAGATACAAATTGCCCAAGGCCAGAATCATTTGAATATGAAATCCCTGGATCAGAGCTGATTTTTTGTTTACACAACAGTTTTGAAGAGCAAATTCATGATTTTTAGAAACCAGTGTTTTTGGCTTATTAGCTATATATAATACATCCTAATACCGCGATGCTGCAGTTTAATCATAAAACACTTCAGTGCTTGTGGGATATGCATTACTGAGTTAGAAACGAGCAACTACAGAGATTTATAACACACACCACATCCCCTTTTCACTAATTGTCTGAGTTTAAATGATTGATTACTTTTTGCAACGTTTGTTTTACATTTAGTGAATTGCTACAGTATAAATAATGTTTAATAAGGATTAAATTAGGAAACGCAAGAAGGCTTTTGTTCATTTTACACCACTGCACTGAATGTGAAGTAAAACGACAGACCAAACAAGCTTCAATAAAAACACCAGGGTGATCTTCAGTATCTGGCCCAACTCCAAAGCACTGATCTCTGGTCCATTACTTATAACCTTCCACCAACCGTGATGTATGTGGCATCAAGTTGAGTACAAAATATATGTCAGTGCAGAAGTACTTGATCAAACCAAGGCCTGAAGCACCGACCTGTCGCTGTCCAGTTTTACAGCATCTCCAGCTCTGGTGCCATTCAAAACACAGCCCTCACCCAGGACAGGGAGCCAAACACTGCTCACTGAGCAAGGAGCCATAACGTGAGACGGATTAGTGAGACTGATTCTTGGGGATTCACATTTGAGGGATTTAATCCAGGAGATGGAGCAAACAAAACAAAACAAAACAAAACAAAGGATTCCTGCTTTTTTGGTAAGACTGGCCTCTGCTATTGAATCAGCTCCCAGTAAAAAAACCAAAACAAGAATGAGGCCTAATTGATTTGCTAATACGGGATCATCTTTCTCTTCATTAACCTGTGGAGGGTGCGTTTTAATCGTTCCCTCTTTAGTTAGGTGACCTGAACATTTGCTGCTTTCATTAGGCACGTACATGACAGCACACTATTACAGAATACCTGTAGCTACGCGTGGCCTAAACCTGCATGTAAGTGCAATGAGAAGACACACAAGGATAACTGCAACGAGGAGATACAGCGGGAACTAATATCAGACATCCTTCATAAAGAGAGAAGGGAGATTTGCTTGAATTGCGTATTTGAGTTTTAGCTGGAAGCAAGACTAGATTAGATTAACCACTAAAAGCACTCCAGTATATTTGATACCGGGCTCATATTAAAACATAATGGTTATTTGGTCATTTGACTGTAAAGCACTACAAAAAAGGAAATTCAGTACAAAATGTTAACTAAAGAAATGACCAAGCCGTAAACAACATCTATGTTTTCATTTTAGTGTTGTACAGCGCCTAGAAGTCAGCCAGCCCCTTAGGAAAGGTTGACTGCTTAGGCACGAGTCTGCTGTAACTGCACTCCATGTGTTTACCAATGTATGAACCTTTGTATGAGTGATACAAAGGGAACAAATTCATCTGCTGTGTGCATGTATCTGTGCCACATTTCCTCCCTTCTCGCCTCTGGTGGCGTTTGTCATCTGTGCCGACCGAAGCGGTGCCGACACCCCGGCACTGGGTGCTGTTCCTAAGATGACCTTGATGACGCCAGCGACCACAGCTGAGTAGGCGCTGATGCCCCTAACGCATTTGGACACCTCACCCAAGCAGTCTCAGTACATTCATGTCACACGTTTTGTTATGTTGCCTTTGCTGATCAATATTTCATCTTCGCTCACCCGTGTTCTGCGGCCGCATTTCTGTCTGTCCTGGAAGACGGAGGCTCTGCATGAGAAGGGTTTAGCTTCGTTTGACATTGTTTTTTTTGGCGATTTAACCTTGATCTAATTACGGGTCAAGGGTCGGGAGGTGTTGTTTTTATTTATAGCTTCATAATGTAGGCTTTATAAAACCTGCTTACACTGGAACTGTGATTAATGACTAAACAAATAAACTTGAACTACCCTGAACTGTTGTTAGTGGACAGGGCGATGACCCGTGCTTTGTAATTGTAGCCCTTTTATCATTATATTAACGCTGACTATAAAGGTCCAGGCTGATATTTAGGTAATGTTTAAATTTAATGAACTAATGAATGTACTACAGCTCAGTAAAGTAAACTACATAGACTGACTGACCTGACCACAGACCATGATGTAGATTTAAATTCCAACACAGTGCACAGAAAAAGAAAAAGCCCAGAAAATGCCCAGAACAGCTTCATAGCTTCAAACTGTTATTAGCTATAAAACTAATGACAAGCTGGAAAGCTAATGTCATGCTAATAAATTTTACCCTGGGTAACTTTGCCACAGGTAAGACAGCTGTGAATGACAGCGGGTTTGGTTCAGGTTCATCAATTAGCCAGTTTATGGTTTAAGTTTTGCAACAGCTTGCTATGTCAGGTCACCACATAACTTCCACACCCAACAACACCTTCAGCAGGTACAAAAGCAACTTGAATCACAGCAGTTTTATCAGATGGCGCTTTTCTTTTTATCGGCTCCTCTCTTTCCCCCTCCTTTTTTCTCTGTTCAAGAGCTGAGTGTTAGTCTTGCCCGGTTAGAGAACTTGCATCCCTGCTCTAACGCTCTTCTCTCCGCACACATATTAAAGCTTCTGCTTAACGTCTGAAAACAGACCTCAGTGTGCTTTTTCTTCAACAATGCTCTCAGAATCACAGTTACAATTTTTCTCGATTCAGTACACAAGCGAGGCACCGGGTGTAGCCACGAGTTACATCACTGCATGCGGGAAAGGGATGAAGGGAAATACGCTTTCTCCTCAGATGTGGAAAAACTATTCTGGGAGCAGATATGGTTTTATTATGATGACACTTTGCTGTTTTTCACACCATTTAAACATTATGCAGGCAAGTTAAAAAGCAAACATTTGCTGTGTAATTTCTTCCTCCAAAGGCAGCTCACTATGTTGATGGAAATTCAGCATTATACATAAACTAGCACCAAGCACAGACACCATGCGACCAGTATAATGCTGCCATTGTGACAACTGCTCTTCTTGGCAGATCTGGGATCTAAACAGCCCCTCCTTGAAAATATGTCAAATTCAAGTCAATAACACAACAGTACAATTTTGCAAAGAGCTGAATTCACATCATGAATATTAAAATATGCATCCCGTGTTGTTGTTGCCTGTTATTGGAGCACTGTTTCAGTTTTAGTGCTAAAAGATGGGTCATAAATAAGAGCACAAGCCCAAATGAAACTCTCGCCGCACACTACTCTGCTTTGAAATGAAAAAGGCAATAATAGAAGATGACATAAGATTGGAGCAGCCGTGCGGTTACCTGTGGCATTAGGTGGGCATCTGTTAAAGGCCATCTCTCCAGAAGGCGTTCGTCTCCACACCATTGACACGGCGTAGTCTTCGCCACAGATCTCGTACGGTGCTGAAAAGACAAATGGAACAAGTGTTACTACAACAACGACCACAGCTTTCCAGTATTTTCAACGTGATGCAACAATTGCTTCATATTACACAAAAGAGAGGAAATGTAGAGGATCAAAGTCGTATGTTGGTGAATATGAGCAGGCTGTTCACAGGTTAATATTAATATATGCTTCAGTCCCTAAAGGTGCTCTGTCTGGATTCAGTTTGCTCATTTACTGAATCGTATTCATTCCTATTCATTATTCATCATTCACTTATTTGTTCCTCCTCTTCAGTCACGTTTTAACCGGTCTCGTGTAACGAGACGCGCCGTTCCCTCGACAGGGATAATTATCATCCAGATTCTCTGTGGACAGTCTTATTTTCCTCTGGCTCACCTGGACAGCGCTGGTCACTACACTTTCGCACTTCTTCTCCGTTGCCGTCGCACTGCTGCCCAGTCACCGCTGCACCCTGACACACCCGAGCTCGTCTCTGCCATCCGCCGTCGCAGGATTTAGAGCAGCCGCTCCACGGACCCCAAGGATTCCACTGGCCGTTAGCTGAAACAGAATCATGCCCAGTGAGAAGCATAAACTCTCTCTGGCAATAAACCAGCAGAAAATCAACTGGGTAATTCAGCGCTTATCTGTAATTCAGATTTTCATCTACCATTCAATCTTGTAATTACTGTGAAATCAGAAATATTATTTTTATTACCTGTTTGATTTTTGCTATCCATTCATTCAGTTTGTAGATATGTGTCTTTTTCCATGTGTTTTATGGCTGTAGGTTGTCATTATACACCAAAATTAAAAACATTTATGCTGAAGTTTCCAGTCCAGCAGTGAGTTTTATGCCCTTGTGATGAACGCTGCTAAATTGTGCATTGGACAAAAAAAAAAAACAGATGCTCCCCTTTAGCAATGTAGTAAATCACATGTCCTTGTCTGAGCAGAGAGGTGCAGCACCCTGTGAGCAGGAAACACGTTCCGCTCTCATTTTAACCTCGACTTACCCCCTTCCTTCACACGTGCAGGTATATTTTGTTTCCTACAACTAATCTCAGTGTGGATTGCTTCCAGAAAAACCAAAAACTGAAACCACTGAAACCTGTTGGCTAAAACTCTATGTAAGACATTGATCACGTCCCAGCAGATACTGAAGCCTCTGCTCCACATCGAAGCAGCTGATTCGTCAGACAGATGCATGCTCATGTGTTTCAAAGGGCTCATTGTTCCAGCAGTCATGGAAAATTTCTTTTCCGATTTTCAAACACATAACTTTGATTCAGAACCCTGCACAAGCCTTTATTGCAGTTATTAAACAGGATTTTGACTTTATTGTGTTTTGATAAATTTTTAAAGAAGGCCTGTTGCCTTTTAACTTTTTTTTAACTCTACCACTCAAAGAAAACACCTACGCATCTATACTTTGAAGTCTTTTTTAAATTTGTTGCACAAAGCAAAGCAATGCTATGCTGACTTGTTAAGTGATGGCCGAGACAGCGTTATCTCATTAACGCTTGAGCTCTCACCCTGAAAACAAACAAGAGGCAGGACTCAGATATGGACAAATTGTATAATGCAATCTGTCGCTGTCACTGGCAAACACATCTCCTGCTTCATTATCATACACACAAATTTCAAATGTGCATTTAGCAGCACTTGGTGCTATTTTGGTTGTCCAAGACAAGTTACACAACATTTCCACAGACTTACAAATATCTGAGAGGGATCTCTTTGCCACACGCATGCCAGAAAAATACAGAACAAAAAAACTGCAGTTTTACGCTGCTGCATTGAAAATTGCATCAGGAGATTATGGGAGTGCTCAGGCCCTTCATATGATCAGACAATTCAAAGCCTGATGGAGACCACTAAGCTGACATCTTTGAGCCTCTAATACATCTATGATGTTGACAGACACTTTGGACAGCTAACCCTGAATTATGTGAAAGGCATACAGTATATCTAACTGGATTTTACAAATCCAATTGATAGAGCATGGTCTTAAACATTAGTCTTGATTCTTACTACACAGCGGTGATTCTTGCCACAGAGCTTTACAATATGCAATAAAAAAACTCAGCTCAGCAATTTCCAACTCCATATTTAATCTAAACTTCATAGCCATGATTACAATACTAGTGATTATAATAACGATGATGGCAGTAAAGGAGGTTTTTTTCTCTGTCTTTCCTCTCCACTGTTTCAAACCGTGATTTTGAATTTAGACATCAAAGCGGATACAGAATTAAGAGGCTCAGGATTTTACCTGTGCAGTCAGGATTATGGCACTCTCTGCTTTCTGCCCAGTGACCGCGACACTCAGATCCCCCATGGGCTGCCGCTGAGCACTGCCTGGTCCTCTGCTGAGTGCCATTGGCACAGGTCACCGAGCAATCGCTCCAAGAGCTCCACTCCTGCCACTGTCCGTCCACTGTGGCACCAACCACAACCCAACAAGCATGTCCCAAATGAAGGGAAAAAGAGGGCAGACAAAAATGGGAGGAGATATTCAGATCACTATTCTTTTTTCAGACACACTCTAAGGCCAGTGAAAAGAATTGGAAAGCAAAAGATTATTCATGACTACTCGTGGGTTTTGAGGAATTGTACTACAGCTAGTTTCTGCTGAAAACAGCCAAAGGCAAGAGTAAAATACAGCATAAGGCTTTTTGACGTCTTTATGTTAACCTGCCTTCTGTTTTTCCTGTCTGGGTACGTGGAAAGCGTTTGGGACTGAGTGCTTTTCACTGGGTCTGTTGCCACAGCAAAGCTAACATTTAGTATGAGAAAAAACTCATCATCACTAATCTGCTTACCATTCACAGGCAATTCTGGGTAAGTGATTTTGACGTCAGTATTACAGCACTGACTCTCAACAGGGTTTCCTAAAGCGCATTATTGTGTAAGCACTATTACTTTTAAGGCAGCACTATGCCTGCGTGCATTCAGCTTTTCAGTTCACCGTTGTTTATATATATATTGATCACATAGGTATTTTTTAACTGAAACATTTCTCTAATGCTTATGTCTTCATAAAAGCTTACTAAGATTGTTGCTTTGAATATATTTAGAGATCAGCAGACAGATGATACCTGGGCATAGGGCTATGTTGCAAAGCTTAGTCTGGGTCTCAGGTCCGTCACAGGCCCTGCCTCCATGCTGGGGAGGAGAACACATCCTAGTCCTAGTGCGGTGCCCTCGGCCGCACGTGAATGAGCACAGGCTCCATGGTGACCACTCCTCCCACACACCGTGTACTGCGGGCACAGAAAAGGCGTCAGGCCTGATCAATGTCTCTGAGCCTGCTATGGCATAAACAAACCCATAACAAACTGCATGGTGCCACAAAGGAAATAAAATTAATCAAAATAATTAACAACAAAACTGATGCAAATGAAACACTGAGCACACAGACAGTGTTGGGCACACGCTCCATTCACCTCATTTAGCGTTGTTCCGTGAAGACACTGCTAATAAATGATAGCCCAAGACACAGAGGTTAAGGTAAAAAATGATTCAAATGTCAACCTTTCACATGGCAGTTTCATACATACACACAGCACCAGCAGGACTCCTGACTTTCTAAGCCAAGGTGAGGGTGAGAAGCAGCAGGTCTGCCTAGTGTTACAGTTTATTAGGTCTTCTCAGATGACTGGGAATCTAATAGCGGCCGATCTTCGAGGTTAATGTGGGTTGACAACGGTTCTGCAAATCTGTCGTTACACCAACATAGTAATCATCATTATACACAAAGCAGACAGTGCATATCCTGGTTCCAGTCCTCTGAATAACTGGCCACATTTTATTTTGCCAGGTAATTGGTAATGAAATGACCACTGAACCTAAATATCAGCCCAGACAGCCCAAATCCGAAAAGAAAATTGTTTGAACGGAGACTCATAGTTGGGTTTTGTGCAGCATTATCTCATCCGATGTAAATGCCTGGGGATAGACTACTAAAATATATTTTAAAGACTAGTTATGCTGTTTCTGCACAGGCGGGACACGGTGCCGATCACAATTAAATTGATTTCAGTGCTTTCCTGCTTATTGATGAATTATCATTGACCTTCATTTCACCTGCTTATTGAATTACATACTTTAGCTGAAAAGAAATATCTTTAAACCTTTTGAAGAAAAGCATTTAGGGTAAGGGGTGGATGTGTGACCAGAGAATGGATGGATGGATGCTCCCTGACAAAAGTGTAACTTTATAACTATTTTTTTCAATTTAATTTTAAACAATAGCTGGCAAAAGCATCCTTCATCTTGCTTCTTGGATTGTGTGTGAGCTTAACTAGGTTCTGGTTGACAGATGGTGAGTCTTCATAGAACTGCAGAGAATATTTGCTATTGGCTCAAAGTTATACTTTGGAGAGGGAAATATGGAAATCTGAGAGGCAGACAGACGAAAGACACCTCCTGTCTTGTCTTGGCACTTTGCAGCGCTCCTACAAATGCAAATGTACACCGTGGTATGAAATGATAAACACACTTCTTTCAAAATGTACAGTTTAACCTCTGATATTAATCTCTGCAGCAGCTGCTGCCTTTTTGATCTCAGTGATAAAGTACGTTTACCAAAAGAATTAAAGGCTCCAAAATGACCTTTGAAGGAACTGAAACTGTATCATACCCAACTGTAAATATTTATTTTGTATCAGAAGGATTATAATGCCACACAGAGATCTACAATAGGAATAATAGGTTGATGTGGCTGTTTCACATTTTCAGATGTTTAGAAAAATGTAATGTACAGGTGTAAAGTAAGCCTTGATCTGATGGGATTTAGACGCTTATATGTATGTCAGGGTACTTTGGTCACAGGGAAGTAATGGTTGTTGTTTGGAGAGGTCACTATCTTAGCTTGTGTAGAGGATTAAAGTTCCTGCAGTACAACAGTTAGATCTCAGGATCAGTTGTAGAGTAGTTGGATCAAGCCAATGGTCTGCCATGAAGCGAGCTACCGTCTGTCCCAGCCCCTGCCTCGGGGCACTGCTTTGATGCTCTTAGCTAAGTGTCCCGTGGTGGCTAAAGCGTTTACTTTGAACGTTGGAGTTCAAAGCAGGTAGTAACCACAGCTAGAAATGATGGAATAGGATTTCTCTCCTTTGTGTGTGTGTCTGTTTTTTTTTTCTCCTGAAATGATGCCACAATTTGCAGAGAGCAATCATACTGTGCTGCTAGAGGTGAAATTCCTGGACCAACGCAAATGGTGGCCAAAGTAAACACACAGGCCAAATTAATGTTTTCATTAATTTTGAATATAGTGGGATGTGATCGGTATTTTATGTTCTTTAATGCGTAAGCCTGGTTTTTCTGCTTAATTGCATCAACCATACTGCTCAGTTGTCCCTTCTCCTCCAATGGTTGAGTCAGTTGACAATAACAACACTATCCACGCTGCCTCTCTTGTGCTGTGTAATATTGCACTTTCACAAGAACATATCGATGGCAAATTCATCAGTGATTAAAACTGGCTCCATAGTCCTTCAGGCGTAGGTTCAGGTATCTCGATCGATTTGCTGTAAAATGTCAAACAGCACGTTCCGAACATTTTAAATAGGTGCTGCTGTTATTAGGGACCAAGGTGGAAGCGTGATCTCATTACTTCCTTAGTAACTTGTAATTGCACCTGTACTTATGAGTTACCCTAAAGTCAAATCATTATGTTTTACGCTGTCATGCACTGAGGACAAGTCGCTTCCTACTTGTATTATAAAACATTCACAAGAGCTGCTTCACTTTGTCGTCTACAATAAACGACATCTTATTTTGAAAGGTTTGTTTACGTCCTGATACTGTCCGCGAAGGCCACGACAACACAACGCGCTAACAATCAGACACAACCTGTAGCTGCCTCCTCCAGGCCACCGAGCGCACTATCGCCCGGACCAGCTTAAAGACCGTGAGAGATACAAACCTCCCGCTTCGGTCTCACCTCACTGAGCACAGAAAGTCACTTCCGGCATTTACATCCTGCACAGCGGAGCGGTGTCAAGAAGACGCGTTTGCGCATGCTCAAAGGTGTGTAACTGCTTTGACGCTGCGTTAAAGGAGGCTAAGCTAGCGGCTAGCTAATGAAGCTAAGTATAGCATAAACATAGTAAACATAACCTTGAGTCTTTCTCTGGTGTGTTTGGTAATGAAATGAAGTGACCCACAGCTGAAACAGAAAGCATGGGCTGTAATTCATAAAGAGATATAAAACAAACCTCTACGCCATAGCTTAAAATGCCCTGGAGACACTTGACCCCACATATTGTGAAATGTCTGTTTTGCTGCTTGTTATGTTGTTGTTAAATAATATTATTAAACACTACTGATACAAAAACAAACAAATAACATTATGTTTAAAATATTTTGGCAAACTGCATTTCTTTTTACTTAGGACAACAACTGTGTGTAAACAGAGATGCCGCTGTGTAAATGAGCACCAGTGGTTCAAAAAGGGCGCTTCACAAAACAGAAATGTGTTTTTGGCAGGTTGATGGCATTGCGCTGGAGAAACATGGCGACACGTGAAGGCTCGGGATTAACAGCGCTGCAGCCATTGTTCCCAGATGACGTGGATCTCTGGCTGATAACAGCTGCGAGGTAAGGTTCCTCCGCTCTGGCATGTCTTTAATGTGAGCATGCTCTCTTTGGGACGCGTCCTGCCTTTGGCATACTCCAGTCTGACGAAAGCGCATCGATCTGTCTGCCTCTCAGAATATTTTACATTATTAAACTCTTTTGTGTGGCACAAAGCCAGGTGGAGTTTCTTCAGGTGCACTGTTTTTTACCGTAGCTAAGACATTGCTTTAGTATATGAGCTACATTTTTAGGTCAGTGTGGGAATTGACTGTTAAATCCCGATGCTAGATTTTTATTAAAATCAGAGAAAAAAATATTTACAGGCAATTTAGCAATACCTAAGTACACACTTTACAGCAATAATATAAGCATCGAGATATTTAAAAAGACTCAACGTAACTCTCTTATTTTCTCTAAAAATACCGAAAAGTCAAAATTACTTCAGCATTTACGTGGCCCAGTTATTCTGTGATAAGTGTTTCTGCTTTATTACGTGACAGGAAGTCCTGGGTCCACAATTAGCCACGAGCAAATGCGTAATGTCTGCTGGTCTTGAGATAAATCAGGAACAATAATGAATTCACACGGGCAGCTCTGTACGTTGTAGTTTTAAATTAATATAATTTTTCCATGGAAATTAATGCATAGACTTGGAATTGGGCTGTGTACTTTGTTTTTTCAGAAGAAACTGGAATCGTAGAGCTGTCTGAGCTTAGTATTAATAGCCAAAGAGGAGTCATAGCAAGACTGGCATTTAGGCAACTGTTCTTTTTCAATGAGTCATTCTCTTTTGAGCTCCTTGTGTACGTGCACAATAGGAGAATAACTCTCGTGAAAACTGCCAACTTCCCACTGCCACTTACCATATCTGAAAATGAAGTGCAATACATCATAAATGAGAGACTGTCAGAGGAGGCATTTCGCAAGAAGCCCTATACAGTGCCAGCAAATATCTTCAAATAAACATTACGCTAAATCAACATACAGTATTTATCTGTGTAAACAATACCAAAATAGATAATATTGACTTGTTTACAGTGACACGCACAACTGGATCCACACAAACAAGCATCAAGGCACAGCAATCACCAGTAAGAAAAGCATCTGATGCTGATACCTGACTATCAGTGACTCATTTGCCATGCCATCATGTGTTGAGGAAGAAATGCCTTACAGCGTGTTTAAAGAAATGATGCCAAGCTATTTTAAAATGCACGGCTGACCTTCAAGAAAATGAATCTGACGACATATCAGTATCTACTGCTCCCCAAGCCCCATGCAGAACCATGTCATTAAACCATTTCAATGCTGATGAGTTGCCTTACAGTTATGTGAAATGAGAAACACAAAGTGATCATGATTTAAAAACAAACAAACAAACAAACAAACACATTCACAAAATAACATCAAAGAAGGAAAACATCAGATTAATCATAACAGCAGTTGATAAAAGTATAGCTTTAAATTTACACATTTAAAAGTTTGTTAAAACACAGCAACACATTTCCTCCCATATACAACAATGAGAAAAACATTAATATTCAAGAATCTGCGACTAACACTACCTGGACAAGGGGCAGTGTTATTGCAAACCCTTGATTCTCTTAAAGGGCCGCTGCAGTGTGATCCGTATGGTGAGACACATGTTCTTGTTCGCACCTGCGACCCTTGACCGCATGTTACAGAGCATGAGCTCCACTGGGACCACTCCTCTGCACCTGATTCACCTGTGTGGGAGAAGGGTGACACTAGTTAAATGCAGCAATATGGTTCTAGGTAGGGCTACAGGGGCAGGGTGGAGCAAGGTGGGCTGGATTGAGCAAATAAGGGTGAGGTGGGGCTTTTAGGATTTACAAGAACACTGTAGTACAATCTATGCTACCTTTATGTGATCTTTGATAAATTTTCTACTGATTAACACCTTCATTAGTAGGAGGCACAGGAACAGGTTTTGTGTCCACAGCGGCATAGTGTGACATTGCAGTAATAGTGGTTTTCATAATGGAAGAGAGGTGATTAATCCGCCACTTTACAACATTTCTTTATTTATACAAAGATCACAGAGAAGGTGTAGCTGTGAAAGTAGACAGTACTGTGGCAGCTGTTTCACTTCACTTAAAACAAATCATGCATTTCAGTGAAACCCAATAAGACGTTTCTACAAAATGACACAATGAGCAAAACAAAGCAAATTTTGTAAGAAAATGGTAACATGCAAGAAAGACGACATCTAAGAAAATAAAATGGACTTTAATGGGTGTTAGTTCAGAAAGAGTCATGTTATGGATTCCCTTGCACTGCAGTAAACTATCTGGTTTCCTTGACAACGGTGGAGAAGATTTAGATGGTGATTTCAAATAATTTTCAATCCATCTTAACTGTTAAGTCCCAGGCATAGAGGAAAATGAGAAAGTTAACGGATTTCATTCAGCAGATCATAGCCATTTTCTTATACAGTATGTGAGTGTGGCTCAAAGCAGGCTGTTATATTCAAATTTCAATTGTGCCCAGAAGAAAATGTAATAGATTGTAATGTAGCCACGAAATGAAAATGGATTCTGTTTTTATGGTTAAGGTCTTTGAGCCTACAGTACATAGGGGGTTTGGCAAGCAGACTTTAAATGTCTTAACTCATGCAGACATATTGTGATCAATTTATGTCACAATACTAAGGGAAAAAAATCATAGTTGTAACATTCATCTCAACATATGTTGTTTAACAAAAATTATTAACAAGAAGATACAGCACTGAGCCTTTTAATCTTCATGGTCAAAAAGGGCACATATCAAAAAGCTATGAAATGCTAAATAAAGTTTTATATTATGATGAGGTAGCGGGGTGATTTTCAAAGCTATGATAGTCTAAATGAAACAGACATGAATTATTTGATAACAGGTGAGAGGACAATCAAATTCCTACAGTCTACAGAGTAGTCACCGAATAATTGATTTGATTATGTTAAACCCTCAGGTGAAAAATTCCTTTTCTTTATGCATGAGAAAAATACTTTAATGCAATTGCAGCTCTGAATACATTTATGTCATTGGAAGTCATGAAATGATATTAGAATTTTCAGCACAATAGGCTTTAACGTAGTTTCTCAGCACGTATCAGGGACGCATAGAATGAGCCAAATAGGGAGCTAAACCCTGCCCTTAATTTTGCAGATCATAAAATAGACTGAAAGGTGGATCAATTTGTTAAATGAGGCAGTACAGGGACAGTAAATTGTGTGAGAATGAGAAACGGAAAAGCACAGCAATGTGACTCGACAGGGAAACAACATACCTACAGTAAAGTACAGTGTGTATAATGGTGGAGGTGTTAATGATTATACAGTATGTTAGTATCAGTGTGTATGCAGGGTGTGTTGCAAATTAAAATGATAATGAAAGGAGTCTTTAAACAATGACACCGATTGAAAAGAAACAACAGATGAAAAAATTAAAACATTTCCCATAAATCAAAATAAATAATAAAGACATTTTATGGCAGCTAAGTTTAAACCCACCCACAGAAAACAAATGTTCTACAACATAAATGGAAAAAAATAACTAAATAATGAACAAAAATTTTGTTTTTGTCTTAACCTTGCTATCACCTTTTCCAGTACATTCAGATTTTAGTCAAATTGCTAAGTTGGTATGTAAATGTCATTACGATCTGAGATAACTTCAGGTTTTTAATTTCTTTGATGCTACACTTGATTAAGTCACATTGCTTCATTTTATCTCTAAGGGCAGCATCTATCAGTTCAACATTTTGCCAAGTATGTGTTTCATATTTGGCTGAAGGGGTGTTTTTTTTATCAAATGACATTTAATTTATCACGCCTTGGAGGAAATGATTAACTACATCAGGGCCTTAGTTTTAAACTGCTGTTTAATTAATCTTCTATGAATATACTGCATGAGTAATCCACTTGCCAACTCTCTACTGTATGTGACAATAAAACAAACAGAACCACAAAACCCAATTACATACTATATACTCAGAGAGATGGGAAATTTATCTTCCTACATATCTTGCAAAATAGCATGAGAAAATAATAATGCAAAACATTTCCACTTAAAAGGTGCAGTACAAGAGAGAGCATGCATGATGAAATTAAGTTTAGTTAACAAAATAAAGAAACATAACTATTGTATTACCAGTTTGTGCCATAAATTTAGCAGATTCAGCTTGCTCCTGCAGGGCCTTTGTGTCATGAACTGATCTTGGCCGCTGACTTTTTACTGTATGCTCTCCGATCATTCCATATTCTATGGGACAAAATAGAGTTCATATGAAAGCTAGGCTTAAACATGATCTGAGAACAAAAGCTTATTACATACTGTTTATCTTGATGTTTGAAGCAACTGCAGTACATGGCTAGAAACAAAGACCACACAAGTTTGTATTTAGTTTGTGCTTTACTTTAGGGCATAGAACAATGCAACGAATTTTTAAGGGTGAGTTGGAAGTATTAATTGAGCTGGAAAGCACAGTGTAGACACATAGCAAACATGCAAATAAACTCACATTGAGTTTTGGAGACTTTAACACTTCAACAGACCAGCTCCCACCCACCCACCATCCTGTACACCCCGAAAAGAAAACAAAAGGAAATGAAAGTAAAAATGTGTAAGCCATCAGAAAGCCACAAAGGAGGGGGGGACATAACATGCTATTGATCCACAGTTTCCTCGACAGTTTGTCATCTTTGTGTTATTTTTTATTTTTTTGGTTGAGTCCTTTGTAAAATTAGACAAATGTATTCTGAGCTGTATTCATTACAATGCATGACCTCTTTACCCTTAAAAGGACAAAGAGACGATGAGTAAAATGTTCAGAGCCACACTGTGAAAGGTGACACTAACAGTATTTTGTTTAGTTATTGATTTGCATCAGCTTTTCTAAGTAAATACAGCACATTGTAAAACAATGGTAATATTTGACTTACTTAAATAGCTAATGCAAATGACTGTATGACTCTTGCTGTAATTAAAACCCAGCATTACCTTTTACAGTGTGGTCATAATGAGGTGATTAAATCATTTGCTAATAGACAATGCAGGTGATGCATCAACAACAAATTCACACGTAGTTTATGTTAGTACAGTAGACGGTTTAATGCATCAGCCACTGAGAGGGAGGCTGTTTAGTTGCCTCACTTATCACTAGTAGCCTCAGTTTCTTGTGTTCACTTCCCTACAACAGACTGAAAGCTTAGAGAACTGACCTCCCTTGCAGTGAAGCCTAGAGGAGGAAATCTGTCATCTCATCTGATCATGTTCCACTGAAAGCTGAATTTTATGACTAATTATATGGCAAATCAGTTGGCTACAAAAAAAGACAGCTGTTTGATCTGTGCATCAGACTGTTGGCATTAACCAAATCAGATCAACAGACATGTTTCATGATTGGATTAAGAGAAATAAATAAATAAATCAAGACAAAAGAGTTTTGTTCTAACAACAGTTCCCAGTGTAGCATCAGGGAAACTGCTTGTTTTTACATAAGGAACAGAATATTAAGATGGTTTAATGAAAAGGTAAAAAGCTGCCGGGTAGAAACAAACATTGCAGACTTTTGATGCTGATTGGGATCTTCAGAACCATGACCTGGCAAAGTAACAAGCTTCAGAAGTGTGTTCAAAGATCTTTTCTGTATGATTTGATCTTGGCCACATCTGTTTTGCTCAAATTAAGCACAGCATGAACTATTTGCCGGACAATAAAATGTGCAGGTTCATCGATGGCTGGACAAACAGCAGAACTAACGATGGTCAGACCAACTACTGTAGGTGCCTTGACCATGTATCTCTTTACTGTGCTCTACCCAGTGTCTTGGATCATGAACCAATAGTCTGATTTAGTCAGCTTGAATGTCCGCTACTTCCCAGGAAATCATACAAAAGGGCAGTGCACTGTGCTTTTAACTGAATTTATCCTAATGAAACACTCAGAGCTAGAAACACAGTGTAGCACTCACACTAGGCTCCGTGGACTGGATGAATATAAAAACATTAACCACAAAAGAACACAAAATCTTTTATTGGTTTTACTTTTTGAAAATGGTGAGTAGTATGTTGCAATTCTGAAAATATGTACACTGTGTCACCAATTTTAGGTGAATGCTAAATTCATGTAACTGCTATCTAGCTCTTTGTTCAATTCCATCAAAGCAGAAGAAATGTAAAGAAACATTTTTGTTGATGAGCGGTACTATATATACTGTACAGCTCTTCTAGTTACAACATTGTTCTATGTAAACATTAATCATCAGGACAGGCTTCACAGCATAGTTTTTGAATATGTTTTGTTTCTGTAAAATACTGATACCTCGGCCTATTAAACACTGATGTTAGCCCTACAGGCCAGTCACACCTACTGTAACGTTGTGCAAAGAAGCGCGTGATGAACAGTTCGAAGGCATTGCCATGTACTCAAGAAGGCATGATGTCAGAAACATACTTAGATGACAAACAGTCATTTTAGAGGACAGACAAATCAGATTTGATTTAACTTATGACTCAGGATTTGCATGTTTTACATAGAACAAATCACAGATTCATTGATTCATTGAGAATGCTCAATTAATTGTATTGTAGTGTATCAGCTCCAACAGTAAGCTTTAAAAATGCTCAACCCCTTGGCAGGCGAATGAGAGGTAGTTTTTTAGTGCGTAAGATGTCCTTCTTTTAGGTGTGTAAGGCTATTCTCTTTTGATACCACAAAGCTAAGATTTTAATCTTGATCTTATGTTTAAAAGAGCCTGAGGTAAAGTGCGAAAACAAGACACCAGAAAAGTACTGAGAAATAAAAAACACTGTAATTGAACAACTAGGATTGTATTCGTGCCCATGGCTAAATGACAGTACACGCAAGAAACAAACCAGAATTTTAATAACTGGAGGGACAGACTGCAGTTATTTGTCAAAACAGCCCAAAACAATGTGTCTTCACAGGATTATAAGGCAGGAACGCACATATGATGCATTGGGTGCCTCACAGTATTCAGAACTTTTAATTTGTGTATGTTCAAGAAGTTTTAGTTTAATATTTATGAGGTCTTTGTCTTTCATTCGGGACTAAACAGAATACGTAATGTTGATATCCATCAGAAGAAAGGATAGACAATACCATTCACAGACTGTAGGCTTTCAATACTTTTGTTCCATGAGTCATTCATTCTGTGTTTTCCATGCACATAACCTTCATGACGTTCAGTACATCCCTAGCAACGCATACACTTTGGGACTAAGAATGAAACGATCGTCTACATTTGTTACCATGACCAATAGCTTTAACACAGCTGACAACTGCTTTTCATGAACATCTAACAATTTAACAGCTAATATTTTTGGATCATTACATACTGTGCATTACGTTAGTGTAAAACAGGAAATACCGTAGATGAATAACATGACCTTGGCAGACAGATCAGCAATGGCTAAAACCTGTTGGGTTAAAAGTATGCGGCTATTTTAGCATTTAAATCAAAATAATCAGAAAGAAATTGATTCTGAAGAAGAGGATTTATACTGGTCCAGTTTCTATCCACTGTGTCGTAGGAAATGTGTTATAACAGAGTGAACGTTGACATTAAACATTTATTTAGTGCAGTCAGTGTCTGAAAGATTGTGCAGACTCTGAACTGTGTTTACTGAAAAAAATGAGTTTAAAGGTGATCGTTAGAATCATAACCTGTCATCATGCCTCAATGAAACCATGGTCATTTCCTTACAGACACACTTTAAATGGAGAGGTGGACTTTCACAGGCATATACCCACGTGTGTTTTGTCTCACTATATATACAATAGTGCATTATATCGATTGGCTGTCTTTGTTGAAATTGGCCAACTCCGCCAAATAATAATTATGAGACAATAAGTTGTTTCACTGGTACTATATTAATATAACTTCTCAGAGCTTTAGTTGTCAGCAGTTTCACAGCAGTTTATTTATTTATTTACAGGTATGTTTTGGCTCATTACAAATCCATGCGCTACACAAACAGCTATATTAGGATAACCAACAGCTTATGATGCTATGAAACATGAATTCTGGCTCACATTTTGGGAACCTTCTCATATATTAACCACATCTAGACTTTGGTGAAACAGTTCTGTTCTGCACACTCTCATGTACACAACAATAGACAAATTAAGGCCTACATCATTTTGCTGTTTATCACATTTTACATTCTTAAAGCTAGTAATTTGCTAAAGGAATGAACAGAATAAGCGCTTCATTTAATAAAAGTTTTACAAAATTAAAACGGCAATTACTTCCAGCAAGTCTTTTTAAAGCTGCCTGCAAAGACAGTGTTGTCTGCCACCATGCTGTGCCATTAGTTTATAATAGTGACCCATTCTGCCTGCCTGTCAGGGATTATCAGCAAATCAGCTTTGAAATGCTCTACTATATTAGAGTCTTTCAGGACAACTTACTTTCGCTTAAAATTAAACCCACTGCAATGATTAGGTGCTAATCTTGTGGCTTAGGCTACTTTGCAAGTTGCTCTTACCATGAGAAATGTCTGTCTTCTCCTAAAGGAAACTACCTGTTGTTTCAATCAGCTTTGGAAGCTGGTCTCCAGGGATGCATATGTTAGCAAAGCCAGCACTGCATGCAGCAACAGAAACATCTGTGGAAGAGCCAAAACAATGAAAATCTCTGGCCAAAATGTCGGCACAATTTCTCTCTAGCTATGTATACGCAACAACCTTGTCACCACTGGGATGTGACCTCAGCAGGTGACGATAAGCGAGGGTTATAAAAGACACAGAATTTGAGGCAGCTGTGTTACTACATACTTGGTTGCTGCTGCCCACACAGGCCTTCATCACGGTGTCAACGATGTGCAAACGTGGATAGTGCTGGATGCTGCCCATACAAACCAAACTATATGTAGAAGTCTGACTCTGTGGTCTCAGAGCTTTTCTGACCGATCATGGCATATTGATGCTCTCAAGCCTAATTGGTGAACAGATTTACAAAGATATTTATTATTGATTCAATTAATGTTTAGTTACTGCTATATACACACTATACACTCTACACAGTATACACTACAAACAAATAAAGACTCACACAAGCAAAGAGAATGAATGAATGCTCCCTGGGTGCACAACCTTTGTCATCATCAAGGCTTTGATCCACTGCATGCAGGGAATTTAAAGCTGGCCGTAATCAACAGAGAGTCCAATAGAAGACATTTTATTTTCAGGTTCATCTTCACAGCGTGGACTTGTTCCATGTGTAATTTTATTGAAAGGCAGTAAAAGCCAGCCCCATGTCCAGTGACTGATGTGTCTAACCTTGCATGAAATGAGCCTTTACTCAGAAGCCGCTATGAGTGGATCCTATCAGGGGCACTCCGCTCCATGCTTTCCTGCCTGACTCACCGACTGTAACAAACGTAGCTGCTAATGAGAGGCACTTCATTACTGTTGCACTTTGAATAGTGTAAGTTCCCAAAATGGACACAAGTGTCCAGTTGCAGATCAGGAAGAGGGATACCTTCCTACTCCTTACACGTCTTTGATGCATTTTTCAACAGCTAAGCTATTAAGGTGAATTGAAGGGAATCTTTGGCAAATGTAGTGATGTTTCTGACACCACGTTTAAATGCAAAGCTATATACGGCATACAAGACGTGCAATGCAAAATTAAAAAATGTGTCAATCATTTGTCTCATTAATTGTATTAGTTGTTTCCTGGAGGTACAGCATTAAACGAGCACTAAACAAAAGTGCAGGAGAATTAGTAAAGCAGGCTCTGTTTGATTTATATATTTTTTTCCAAAACACTACAGTAACACTAACAACAAGTAGCAACCACAATAAAAATGTTACAATGACAAAAACAGGAAAGCAAAAGAAAGTTAATCATAACAGTGGAATACATCATGAAAAATTTACATTAAATATATGCATCTATTTTTGCTGTTTTATTTACTCCCAGCAAATTACAGGCAAGAAAGGTTATATTATAACATAAAGCTTATATTCTCAGTGTAAAAAGACAAACTACATTCCAGTGTAATAAAATAAAATAAATATGAGGATGATTTTGATAATGGTTATGGTTTTGATGTAATATAATGATGATGCATAATATTTTTGCTGTTACAGCTCCTTATTCTGTGTCATACATGTTACTTGCTCAATGTTAATGTACCATTCAGAAATAATCTTGTGCTCCATGTCCTCCATTTTCTTTCAGCTATTATACAAACCCTTTACTATTGGTGGGACCATATGCTTGAGCCAATCTGAAAAACTCAATTAGTCCTTCATTAAGAAAATGAGGGGGTTGCACGGAATCTGATACAAATTACAAATTGTCCTCTGAGACGTACAATTATCCATCATATTCCTTCTGCCATCTGTTTGCTTCCTGTTGACTCTCCTAATGACTTAGATTGAAGCCAAATTAGAATTCTGTGCTACTGCCACTGCACCTCATTGAAAAGTCATGTGAAGTTGCCTAAAAATGGAGCAGTGAGGCAGGAATACACACACACATACAGTGGCTTGCGAATAAGAGGGGATATATTTTGTATTACTGACGTGTGGGCAAACGAGAGCTGCTTGGCATTACATTCTGAGTTTACAGCACAATGCTAAATCACGAGGCTACAGAGCAGTACCTCTCAAAGCAACCTAGATGGAGCTCTGACGTTATCAAAGCACTGCACTGAGAAGCCCTGTTGCTGGGTGCTGTGAGCAGATCGTTCCTCCTCTTTTCCATACACTTCAGGGAACACGGCTCAGCAGTCTGTTTTCATATCATTTCAACTCAGCCGAACATGTATAAATTGAATACCTGCTCTGTCAAAAGCTCCGCAGTTGAGATGCGGATTTCACAATGCGCACATTTACACTTAAATAATAAACTGCCACAACATGAATATCTAAAACATCAGCCACATTGCTGGAGTTGTAGACAAAGCCTACTTATCAATCTTCAAAAGTGGTCTTAAATAAGAGGCTAGAGAAGCCTGAACACAACAGTAACGTGTGAACACACACATTTCCTTGTCGCTTATTTACAGAGATGTACGCTGTGCATGATAATGTGTGAAATGTGTCGTGCTTTCAGTCGAGCTGCATGATGCTATCAGAAAATGGGTCCGCCTATGGAGCATTTTAAAGTGAAAGCAATGCCAAGATTGCAGCTTATAACTTGCAAAATCACCAGCCTTTTCAAAAAGCGACACTGCTGAACCACCCGTGACTAAAACTGGGGCTGCTGCAGGGACACAACTGAAAGGACTACTGTGCACTGACAGAAACAAGGATGGAAGCGGATTACTAATGAAACCATTTCAAAAAGAGAAGTCATGTTACATGAATAGTATAGAAACTACACAAACTATGGGTGGAATACTGAGGCTTTCTCAAATCTGGGCCACCGGTCTCATTATTATGCTTAGAGCATTTAATAAAATATTCTGTTGTAAGTTTTGGCCATCTGCCTTAAAATTGATTTTTTTTTTTTACTTTTACTGCAGCTTGTGACTTTATACATTTAGTTTGTAGATTTTGCATAATTATCCCTTCATGTGCTTTACTACAATGTTCCTGCTGGGACACTGGAAAGCTATGGAGGCAGCGCTTGGCGTTGGTATAAAAACGTGCAACCCCAGTAGATGACCTGACAGTAACACACACTGCCAAGCCCAACGCCACCATGCCAAGCAATGCATCTGTCAAGTGAGAAACATGACACATTTTTTAGCACCTTTGCGACTGCAGCCAATTTTTCAAAAAGCATACCTTGTCCTTTTCTGAGCCATTTTGCTTGGCATACCAAGTTGTGACCTTCGATTTAATAGAGTCATGGGTTGGCGTCCATGGAAATTCCTCACTAATAAAAGAAAAACGATCTCCCCAAAAAATTAAAAGAGCACAACACAATATGGACTCTGTAAGCATGGAAGCAAATGTGGTCGGATGACCATATTTCGTAGCAAGATAAATCATTTCCAACAGCCCCTAATGAGACTTCCATAATTCATACTGTCAGGCTTTCCAGAGCACCAATCATGTCGGATCCTTTTGCAGTGGTAAAACCCAGTGCTTCAGACTGCCACCCTGCATCTATCAGCACTGGGAACATTGTGTCATATGCAAGTTAGTCATGAGGAAGATGCCTGCAACATGCCCTGTCTTGGCTCATTGGCTAAGCTCATGTTAAAGCAAATATGCTCTCCAAAATAATTACAAGGACACAGTGGCGATGCTGAAATATTCTCAGACAAGAGCACAACAGCAGCGCAGTAGGATTTTTATTTAATGGATTCTGATGTCTGGCAAGATGACAACCATCACAGTTAATGCAAGTTTCAAAGTTGTGCATGGCTGCTCTGGGTTGTAATACCAGTTTGTGTTTACATAACTAAGGGCATTCATTTAAATGGAATCTTTTCTTTCAAAAGTATTTGGTATTTTTAGTATTATAATTTATGCAGAGGTTATTTTGCATGTAAATTTGCATGGATAACATAAAAAAAATCCAGATACTTGTAAAACATTGAGCAGTGGGTGATATGGTTTTAGTCCTCTCATTCATTTAAAATAAAGCAGCCAAAACATTATAACCTTCATATAAAGCACAGCGGAGTCTGCATGTTCTCCCCGTGTCTGCGTGGGTTCTCTCTGGGGTCTCCAGCTTCCTCCCACAGTCCAAAGACATGCAGTTAGGCTGATTGGAAACTCTAAATTACCCGTAGGTGTGAGTGTGTGTGTGCCTGGTTGTGCGTCTCTATGTGTGACCCTGCGACAGACTGGCGACCTGTCCAGGGTGAACCCTGCCTCTCGCTCATAGACAGCTGGGACACCAGCGCACCCGCGACCCCTACGGGGAAGAAGCGGTAGAGGGTGAATGAATGAATGAATAAAGCACAGCAATAAAACCCCAGCACCCCCTGTGACCTCATTAATGTTTAGTAGAATTTCTGCATCACCTTTTCTCACAACTTCAACTTAAAAACTAAGAAATGAGAACCTTGTAAAATCATTAATAGCAGAGCTGCTGTATTGCGTTGAATACCTAATGAAGCTGCCAGTAAGTTTCTTTTTTTTCTTATTGTGAGCACTGACAGAGGTGAACACCTACAAACTCTAACTCTTGGTAACCAGTCCTTTAACCTGTAGTGTTCTCTAATCTTTATTTAGACTGTGGTAAAGTGTTGCAGGGGAGAGAAAATTGGACACACAAGAGAGAAAACCCAGCAGGGATTCAGTCTCAAGACCAAGGGGAGTATTTAGTTCAAGAGGCAGGGGATTTAACCACATGGTGATTATTGGAAACCCAGAATGTTCTAGAGAAATAATACACAACTAAGTGCGACCACAGATTATTTTAGCTGGGTCTTTGTTGCCATACAAAGTGCAATATAATGTCATAAAACTGAACGGTTCTGTACCATCTGGCCAAAGCATAATGGTTTTAAGCTCATGCATGGCTTCACAGTATTATTTTTCTAACTTTGGCAACAAGATATCAAAGAAATGCTAAGTACTGTTAAAGTAATCGAGCACAGAAGCGTTATCTTAATTTTAAATTATGCTGAATATTGCTGCTGATATTATGCTGAGTCTTTGTGGAGGATAATTGTAATTTTAGCCGGGCAAAGTAATAGTGTGAAACAAGGGAAGGCAGGGCACATTAAAACTGGAATGATGAATTCATGATGTTTTCTGTTTTTGTTTCTTTTTTGCTTCATGTCTCAGGTTATTACCCACTAGAAACATTTGCAATCAGTCAAACTGATGATATACTAGATACTTGACGAAGTCAGAAACTGCTCTATTTGCATGTTAGGTATTTTGGGGTCTTTCTCCTCAAGCTATTTATAGAACGTGCTGTGAACCAAGAGCAATGCTAAGTGTTTTGTCTGTATGCAAACAGCTGTACTGCCAATGGTGGTGGGAGATAAAAGAATCACTGTTGTGGGTGAAAGCAGCATTCAGTTGTCAATGCTAAGAAAGGATAAACACCACAGCAGCTTCTTCAGTTTCCTTGTTAGACGATGTGACACTAATAAAGCTTCTAAGTTCGCTGTACAAGATCTTTACAAATAATAAATGATCAACCACACTGTTTATACACAGACTTTGGGCTAAATTGCTATTGCTGTCATTTAAAATCAAAATAATATCACATTGTATTTATATGGCCCAATTACAAAATCATTAATTTGCTTCAGTGTCTGTACAATGACATCTATTTTCTTTAGGCTATATAGTCAGAAGATGATAAACTCCTTTAATGGGAATCAAAAAGACAAAAACATGTTTTTGTTTTTTTAGTTAGTCGTGCTGTTGCCTTATTAGAGCATTTACTACAGTATGATTACGGTGCATGCAAATCCAAAAATAAAACAAATAAATAGACACTAGATGTAAAGCAGTAAATCAACATTTTAGGGAAAATAACCAGAATGTGATCTTCCTCAATGATGAATGAATATATGCTTTTTAAAAATCATTCTCAGAACGTGATCACACTTCAGTTGAGTTCACTGAAGTTGTGTATGATATCTGCATGGTGAAATCATTTTTTTTAGTTGTATAACCATGAAGCAGTTAAAGGCCTACTGCGCCTTGAAAAACATGATAAACATGAGCAAAAAAACATTTGGCTGAGTGGGTAGAAACAATGTATGTAATCAACGCATGACCCGACGATGACCTCCAGCTTTGCAAAAAGGCCAGAATGATGAGAATTAATTCATCAACCAAAACAAAATGTCAGTTCTTATCAGGCGGCCAGTACTGTGTTTCTCTCAGTCCTGCATGAAGACATAGCCTGGATCAAATTCATGCAACTGAAATGACTTATCAGTGACAGCTCCTTGTTATACAGAGCAGCAAACGCAGCCAAGAGTGACATTAGTATTGGAAATTAATTGTTTTTTAATGCGCACGTCTCCATCGTCCACCACCACATAGCCATGCACCATTAATGTGGTCAATTAGCCATTCAGCATCTTACCAGTGGCCAATGTATGGAATTGATTAGCACACCACAAGCTTTCCCTGCAGTCTATCATGTCCAGAATATTAAGTGTTATGTAAAAAAACCAAAACAAAATCTGCTAAATTAAATCAGCTATAACCCAAACATAACTGCTCTGCTATAATTTTCCACCCAAGAGGCTCACAGAAAACAAAAATGATTTCATATTTCCATTCCTATATACCACATGCTCTTAGTACAGCTGGTCAGTTTAATTAATGTGAGAAACAAACCTACGGTGTCCTGGATGTTCTTATTAAAGCTCCCTTTTTTTCTAAATCTGAGAGAAAATACTGCTCCTTCAGCTTAGCTCCTGAGCCTTTTTGGCTATGATGACATTAAGGATGATTGAAGTGCATTATCTGGGCACACAATGGCTGCTGTCCATTCAGCTGTGCCCTGCAGAGCACTGAAATAAGGAGCTGGCGACACACTCACTGCAGAGAAACCTGGAGTTTTAAAGGCCCATGACACCCAGGCCCCCAAATAGCTTTGGCTGAATAGCCTGTCTGACCTATTGTTGGCAAGTTCATGTTATTGTCGGTGTACCTGTCTGATATGCAGTCAAAGCTCTCAGGTCTTCTCCCTCTCAGCAAAAGTGCTGTAAGGCTTAAAAAGGAGGTCATTTTAAAGCATTTTCCTTTTTTCAATTCACTCATGGCACCAGGTGAAGTGGTTAATTTTCAGTGAATAATCTGTCACGCCTCTAGCAAGTATTCAACATAATGTCTCTCCAGTTTATTGGGATACGGATGAGTGCGACAAAATGACTCACTGTATTTACCTTCTTGATAATGTTTGGAATAACTTCTCACTCATGATGAATGAAGATGGCTGTGCATGCATTAAATAATCAATAAGCATTTACTTATTTTACTCAGCGTTCAACATTTCCTCATCACAACAGCTTGTTCTTTCTGTGCTTCTCACACAAAATTACAAAGTGTGTTTGTGAGCCTGAATGACAAAGCCATTTCCTTCTATTTCCCTTGCACTTCCGTAAGATCAGCCCTAATGAGCTTTTCAATGCAACAAATGTAGCCCCATGCATATATTTTTGTCTCCCTACTGTAGTCAGCAAAGGGGAAATCTGTCTTTTCATGCACTCTCTTCTGCTCATCTAATTAGAATTTATTAAACTAGGCAAAAGTTCAAGGGCATCAATAACTGCATTTTCCTCCACACACACAGAGAGAGTTAGACATTAGTAGGAGAGAGTACACCAAATGGGCAAAGGAACCGTTTTAGTCTTAGTATTCTTTCACCTCATTATGGTATAAAAAGGCACTGATGAATGCATTTTTTTAGTAATTCTCCTGATTTCAAATTGGGCACTATGAATGATCAAATAAATCAACTGTATTCTGCCAGTAATTGAATCTCTGTGGACATAAGATGATATAAAAATAGAGGGTAATCAGGCACATTAGTCTATTCTTGTATTTACTGAATACTGTGCAGACAAAACCACAACAACGGGACGATATTCCCTCATCAACACAGTCTACACATCAAATTCTATAGCAGAGTACAACATTTAACCATGCACAGAGGTACTTTGAGACGAGATGCATGTAAAAGAAGAGCTAGTGCGTGTACTGTACATCTGCATTTGGTCTTAATACAGTATAATTTGAGACAAAACGCCGTACATACATTTGCACATTCACAGTTGCTGGTGTTAAATCATCAACGAGGTGATTTCTAAAGTAGTGATTTGTTATGTTTGTCACCTTAGTTTCCAATTAAAAACTAAATAATGTATGCATTTAGCAGCTGTAGACAAATCCTCTCGGATTAGTTGATACATGATGTACGATATTTAAATTTCCTTTGCAAATTCCAATGTGATGTTGATGCAGCCACCTGGATGTGATGCCAAATTTTCTATACTTGCTGAATACATAATAAGGAACACTGCATTATTTAATTAACAGTTGCCCAGACATAGAACAAATGACCTGGAATTATATTCTCATCGTATAATACTGCCCAGTGTTAATGCTTCAAATTTATATTGATTCCTATACGAATTTGTTGCAGGTGCTCATTTGACCTTCTCTTGTCTTGTGTTCTGATAAAGGAATACTTTAATGTTTTTCTCTAGTTTTTGTAACAAATACATGATGAGCAATGTTCCCTATGTTCTGACATTTTAGAAAACAATTTTAGAGATTGTTTGCAGAAGAACGTTTATTCAGAATATTTTTTTTTATTGCATCAATAGACTGACCTTTAGTGCTATAATACACGTGCCTTTGCTTTTAGCTGATTTCTAAAATCTCACACATTAGCAAGACTGCAAGAACGCATCAATCAATAGGATGTGAGTGAGTGTCCTTTAGGGTAAGTGTCACATCACAGACTCACTGATTGACTGACTGTCCAGCACATCATTGTGCTCATACCTCACATTTATTGGTTTCTAGCAAAACAAGCAACATTTCACAATGTTTAGAATGCTGATGCACTGAGTGAGATTGACAGGACCCTGATCCAAATAAAACAGGGCAGCATCAAGGGAGCCACTCGCCTTTAGAGGAGGGATGGTCGTTTGCTGGCCCTGTCTTTGCCTCAGTGATAGAGAGAGAGAGAGACCTGACATCTTTTTAAAGTCATCTTGAAAACATTAGTCGTAACCAATGTTTGGTTGTTTTATTGATCTTTTATTATAAAAGGTATAGTATAGGGATTGGCTATAATAGTTCAGATTCTTCAGTATACTGATACTTTACAGTCTAGGGCACAGTATACAAAGCATCCTATTATTTTTCCTAAGATGCCATAAATGTTTTTTGAGTACTTAATAATTTAAGTCAATTCTTTCAGTTTGGTTATGATGATGGCTAACATGCACAAAGCTGATATTTTTGCAGACAAAAATAGTGATTGAAATATTAATATTTAAGTAGATAAGCAGTGTGCCATACGCAGGCTTCTGAGGACTGCAGCCTAGCCCAAACAAAAAACTGCTACGCTAGCCTATTCTCACAGGCCCTTTATCCGAGGATTGGTAGAACGGGTCCAGCTGCTCCCACGCAGCTCCTGTTCACTACAGTCTTCATTTCCAGACCAAATCATAAGTCCCAACCAACCAACAACCCACCACAAGGCACACGGACTTAATCATACATTCATTTGGCATTCGATAGCACAGACAGATGTACTGTATCTCCTTTTAGTTACTGTACATGCCTGGTTAACCTTTCAAGACTCAGGGGAGGTACAACAGTAATGGTTTCACTATAACTCACTGTCTGGTTACATTTATGAAACTTCCATCTATGATACATAGTTACCACATACTGCACTGTATCGCTATATGTGTACTTACAGTACTACAGTACGATACCATAATTCAAAATACCACAGATTTAATTTGAATGCCTTAAAATGTTGCTGCTTAAAGGAAACCAGCTATACCAGACAGTAAATTACAAATAAAATAACATTTTATAGTAATGAAGGGACAAATCATAATGTTATTACTTACTGTGTTTACTCCTATTAATGGCAACATATTTTCACTTAGCGTATTCTTAGCTATTTTTCTTGGCAACAATTAGTGTTTCCTGCTGGTTATTTCCAGTGGCGTTCTGGAGGCAGACAGCAGTGGCATATAGGCCGACTAATCTATCAACTGATAAGCACATGTAACATCTGTGCTGTGAGTTTTGTTGACTAAAGTCAATTATTTGGAGATAAATCAATCTTAATAAATAACCGTTCATTCCTTTTGTCAAATATTCTTTATCAGCACCAACTAAGCATAAAATGAACATTGCAATAAATGTGGGATACCAAACAAGAGTAATACTAAGTGGAGATTAGTTACTCATTCAGAAATAGAGGTGGAAAAAACTTACATCCAACACAATTTATCCAATACAAAAATTCCTTTGCACTGCATTGCCATTCATAATAAACATAGGGAAATCATTGTGTTTCTGTTAAATATTGCCCACTTCCAGCAGGGAAAGGCGTTATGAATATGTTCAGTAGTATATATGTAGCTTCTTTTCTAATAAACAGGCATGTAAATAGAAAAACTAATGAGCCCTGACACTTATTCCATGACTATATTTATAGGTTAATGTAAAATGCAGTACATTCATTTGAAGTGCAATCAGCAATCCTAGTGTCTCTAGGCACCCTGCAGAGACAGGAGACAGGATTCATTATATTATACACTCAATAATTCATTCTAAATGTTTCTCCTTGTTTTCATGTCTTGGCCAACGTTGGTTTGGACGACTGCATTGACCCACCTCCTCCCAGATCAGCTTATGATTAGCTACATTCCTACAGTACCACCTAGCAGAGACACCTACGTTCTCACAGCTTCAGCAAGTGTCACATGCAGCGGAAGTAACTTCCAAAGGGAATCTCACAGGAGCACAAATCAGTGGGAGATTTTCTCTCATTATCTTTCTCTTGCAATAGCCAGCTGCTCAATAATTTGTGGCTGCAGCTTCATCCCTCCAGTTCCATTTTTATTCGTTCTCTGACCGTTCTTTTTTTCTACATTAGAGATCAGATTTATTAATAGCATCGCCACCTCTCTCTTAAACAATACAGTAAACTCCTGATTGTAATGTACTGTGGATAACAGAAAGCTTCCATAAAACCCGCTCTAATGCACCTCTTTGCTTGTTTTTATTCGTCAGGGGGCTTCCATCCAGTGATTCTTGGCCTACTACCTTCTCCTACCATTAAAGCATTTAAACATTCACTAACTTCAGATGAGATTCATAAAACCACCGTCCCTGTTGTTATTGTTTTTTTTTATTTTTTTTATTACAAACTTAATTACAATGTGCACAATTTGTCCACTTTTAAATAGTTAGTGAATAGACCCTGCAGCACCACAAACAGGCAACTAGAACACAATTAATTTGAACTTAACAACACAATTTGTTCTTTTCTTGGGTTACTTCATAAATAGGAGTTTCACAACCAAATGATGTGTATTTTACTAATAAAGTATATACTGTAGTATAGTATAATAACTATTGATATGCCTGGCTAAAGTATATGCAAGTAAAAGAAACGTGAAGCTCTATGAAAAAGTCCAAACTGGTTATATGTTTGTGTATAGTAAATATTAGCAGATGTTAAAAGTAACACACTGAGATGCCAACCATGATAAACATTACATCTTAACTGCTGCATTTTAAATCTTTAATGTCTTTGCTTCAAAGCACTGCAGCCACACTGAGCCACTGCTGTGGCTGCAGTTAGCTTATTATGAAATACTTGTTTATGCTTCAGTAGCATTTAGCTGGTAATGAGGAGCAGTGGGCATACTGCACTCATCAACACAATCAATCAAAACCCAGGTGAAAAAGAGCATGTAAGAGTCGCTTCCGATATTCTAATCCATCTGTGCTTACGTGACGCCTTTGCCCTCCCCCACCCCCGTCCTGCATCTAATGCCACTAGAGTCACGCCTTCTATCTATTCAGCAGGGCAAAAGACTCTGCAGTGCCACAAGCAGCACAAAGTGCAGCTTTGGAGTTAGAACAAGAAGACTTTTGTTTGCTAACTCAGTGGGGTTCAGTGCTCTGATGTCTGCTACATTTAGTTTCTGTCCTGGAAAATGACTGTGATTATTAACATCAGCTACCAAACCAGCAGTACTGTTTCTACTTCTGCCTCTTTTTGAAACCTAGCTGCGTAAATTGCATCAAGTACTTAAACAGTGTAAAGTGATTTCAACCTTGTGGGTCACGGATGAGGCAGATCTCTACATTGTGTGCTTTTGAGCTAGGTTCATAGTAAATGCATCAAAATGAGCTGCGTATCACATACTGTATAAAATGGTTTCATAATTAAATCTAAGGGGGTCAGCATGCCTAGCGTCTTGTTACTAAGCAACCAAGTCAACCAATATTCATACCACTTTGGCTATATTTTAGGCAGGGTGAGGAGAATCGGGGCTAACTGACCGTCTCAGCTCTTCCTGGCTATGCTCTGTTAAAGGACAAAGCAATAGTAATGTAGACAACAGATCACGTCTAAGTGGGGTGTTTGAAATTCCTTTAATGAGAACTTGGCTCGTTTAGAAGCAATATTGAGACTCCTAAGCTGATGTGACTTGAATATAAAGCAGCTGGCTCGTAGTGGTGGTTAGAGCAATAAATCCTTTGCAGAGTTTTAAAACAAGTGAAAAGGACAGGACAGAAAGACAAACACGGGAAGAGATTTGGATAATGCTAGTACTTGTTTAGACTTTAATAAGGACAAAGTCACAATAACATTCAAGGAAAAGCCCAGAGGGTTTAATTGTTATTGTGATTTTCTTTTATTTTTCCTAAATCAAGGATATGGACCAAAGACTCACTGAGACCTTAAAGCAGACAGGCATTGGTCAATATGTGCAAACAGAAAGACAGATGAGACTCTTTGTTAGATAATTTTGACTGGTGTCTTATTGAATTCCTTTAGAAGTTGCTAATTTAAGCAATATTCAGCAGCAAGCTGTCCAAAGTTTACTTTAAAGTTATTCCTTAAAATCTCCACAAGTTTTTTTTAAATAAATGTTTCAATACAAAATACAACTTGTTACTTCCAGGCTGCTGGTCCTAAAATTCTGACTCATGCAATATTTTAAAGTGTTTTAAAGTGCACAGCTGTCCCATAAAGCGTGTGAAAGTGGGCTGTAGAGGATGTAAATGTCCAGAAAGCATTCGCTCTTACCCAGCCAATATCCATCCTATGTTTATGGGCTCCTGCCTATGCGTCAAGTTCATTTCGGTTCAGCAGCAGGCGGGAAGCACATGACAGTACCACCCACCTTTTTATGGCGTTTGACAGCCGTCTGCATGACAGATAACTGAGACACAAAATTCATTTGAATAATGTAGGCATTCTTGGCGCGCTGCGATGCCAACGCTCGGGTGATAGTCGAAAGACAGCGTCTAACTAGTGCTCGTACACCTGTCTGACTAAACGCTCAATGACACAGGTGGCGTCTCACGAGCTTCCTGTTTTACATTTTAGTGGGTGCTGTGTTTTTGGCTGACGACAGAAAGCGCAGATTTTGAATGTGATTATTTAAAATGAGGGTGAGCGTAAAGGTCCCTGATCTTATCTGAGGTCATAGTTCCCCTGTTAGCTAACCTATTTTGTATCTATTCTTATCTAAGTAGTGTTCCTGCACCTGCTTCGTCTTAATTCTGCCCACGTACTGTACCTACTGTACAGTAGGTGCACTGTAGTGTAGAACAGATGTTTGGGAAATCGTCTTCACGTTGCCGATGTCTTTTTGTCAGAATGCAGGTACACGGTGAGTAAGATAGATTTTACATCTTGAGGTTTAATTTGCCTACTGTACAGACTACCTTCATTAAAACCATCTGAGTCTGAAGGGATGAGCTGACAAGGGCTTTGCAGATCACCCAAAACCCTCCCCAGTGCCATTAATCTAAATTAATGCTCTGACAAATATGTCATAATATTAGCTGTAAAATATGATAAATGTTCACCTCAGCCCATCTATAATTAAGTCTCTTTAGCAAAATTTCAAATTGCAGATGTGCCGTGGCCCCTGAAAGCAACAAAGGTGACCTTATGCTTTCGTTCTAAACAACCTACTAATAATGGAGATTGCCCTTTAAAAAGACTTGACAGGTGAAGCATAGTGGAGTCCAGCAGACGCCTATACAGCAGCCGTGAGCCACATACCAATGTGAACCTGGATCGATGGTTTAAATTTTCTTGTGCTGCTAACAAATTTTCCTCATAGCTCATTAAACCAGAATTACACTATAACTCATTACTGTACATCAAAACACAATTAATGTTCTAATAAGAGGAAAAACATGATATAATGTGTTTTTGTTTATTATAAGAGTTAAATGAGCTATAACACTTACTGTACACAGAACAGGCTCACAGACCAAAACAAACAGCAGAATGCATTATAATGGTCCAAATCACTTTGTCAACAAATTACTGGTTTAATGTTGCAGGAGTTACAGATCTCTATTGTACTGTATTCTGAGATGGTGGTGCAATAACATCATATCTGATTTAAATATTTGAAATGGGATTTATTGACAAATAAAATATAATGTGGCTCTGACTTGTTTGGGTGAGAGAGTAATTTATCCTTCTTTAGTCAATATCTGACAAAATCAGTGTTCTGCAAGAGCCACGTTGAAAAGTGGAAACGCATGCACTCCTGTTCAAGCAACTGCAAAAATTTCCAGAGATGTCTCACAGCTGCACAGAACCTTCCTTACTGCTTTATTATATCTGTTTCTTCAGTTGTCTTCTAAGGTGAGTTACATAAGGTATTGTACATCCCCATGTGCCAACCTCTAACTAGACCAAGAGGCGCATTCACCTCGTACACTGGCCTTCCTGGTAATGAGGTGGAAGAGTGTCAGCCTATGGCCAGCTGGGAGGCACAGTCCACTGGTGAGTCAGACACAGTGTTAATAGGCAAAGCCAAGACATGAAGGGAGACTGCTGCAGTCAGACTGATGTCACAAGTGCTGGGGGGCAGACTAATAATAGGACATGTTTATGAAAATAGCAAAATATAACATGCCACGGGGTGTCCTGGTGCTCGGAAAGCGGGGACATGTAGTTTACTTTTAATCTGGATTGCAAACCTTTTAGCTCTTTTTGCAGCTGCAAAATTTGCCTGACGCTTCTAAGCTCACTGTAAAACAACAACAAAATAATAGTATGTTTCCATTATTTTGTGCTAGTTTCACAAATTGATGTTAATGTTCTGTTTTACCTACATTACAGTGGCTCCTGGGCTGGCATGGCTGGGATTATTTCTCTGCCATGGAGGCAGAAGTTCTAACTCTTATATCAGGCATGATCAAACCCTTTCTTGGTCACGCTAACGTGCGTAATATTTTCAAATCATAAACAGAAATAAGGCAGGTTTCTACAGTTAACGGGCCAGTAAAACAATTCAGCAACGACTAGACCCTAAGTAGCTGACAAACTGTGGTCCAATCATCAAAGTGACTGGTGGAGGAAAGTGCATCGTACTGTGTGTACGTATCAGCAGTGTTATGCCGGTGTTTTCGAAACAGAATTTATCACTAAAGAAGAGGCATGTTGCAACGTTTGAGGTCGGCTTTTATTGAGAGCACTGGTGCTTGTTATTTTTCATTTTTAATGGACGTTCGGCTACTAGTGTTTAAATATGTGGCTTTATAATTTAGGCCTTTGATCTTGTTTTTTTTCCCCAGTCCCTCAGTTTCGCCGTTCAGACTTTAAAGGGGCAAACCTGTCTCTGCTCTTTTCTATCACAGTTGAATCTATCAATCCAGCGCCAATGGAGTGAGTTGACGAGGAGATAACGTAATACACAAGTTCCCACACCATCATATGTTTGCATTTCAACGTTCTTCAACACAAATCTGGCGGCGTCGACCTTTTAGTGCAAGTTAGTCTTTTAAGTTGAGTTAGTTCTGGACATGCAGTACTGTAAATTACTGCACAAGAAAACTCTCTGGCTTCAGATGATATTTTGTTAACACTATTATGGTTTTGCAGATTCTAAACATCATAGAAATGCATCTAATTCAGGATGGGAGCGGAATTCTCGCTTAGATCTGTCCTAAATGTTTTCAGTGCCAGGTCTATTGAAACTAATGGTACAGCATGTAGCTTTTTTCAAATACTTATTCTGGAGAAATATTTTTTCAAAGCTTATCTGAATGTGCTGGTATTTACGGAACAGCAATGCAGGGATATTTGCTTTTAAAGGTTTTGAGTGAGGCTCACGATTCTAACCAATCAGGGATTTTACATTATTTCTGCGTAGACAATTTAATTACTGTATTATGACTAGTACCCAAAGGGCTTCCTACAGTTTCTAATAGAAATAAAGCTGGTGGTTCCAATCAGGCACCATTCAGCATCTTTAAGGGCTGGACATTTAACACGTGTAACACATCTATATTCAACTTAAACTGACCTAACAAGGTTATTATTATCATTAATATTCAGTTTTTTAATAGCATTTCTTTCATTGCAACATTTGGATAAACAGTTAAATATATGTTTTACACTTTACATAACTAAAAATCTCAATCTAAAATAAACACACTAACCTACCAAGTTAGTGGCAGATTTGTGTGGGTTGTGTGCTCCAGCATACTGACATTATCTGATGGGTGGCATCTCTTTTTTTTTTCCTTGCCAGTCCGATGTCTTGAATAATTAAATGGGATCGGCCTGCTCCTCTTTTTGTTAAACACAGGAGGTATTCTGACAGTCTCTGTTTGACAGGCTTTGCCCTACCCCAGGACGTGAGGGGCCTACTAAAGAAAGCCTCGCCTTTGTGCATTAAAAGCAGGGAGACACTGTCTAGACCAAATATCTCTCTCACACTAAGTTCACCAACACCGTTTTGCCGTGAAAGGCACACTCAGGCAGAAATCTCAGTGCTTGTTTCAGTTTCATTTGTCTGGCCACCGCTGATGGCTTCAGTCCATCTGGGAATTCAGTCAGGCTTGGAGTTACACACCTGACACGCTGCAAGAATGGACACGAACCAACACTCCCTCTGAGATCAAATTTGCTTTTTCACTGTTAATGTCCAAAAATGCTGTGAGGCCAATCAATCAATGCTTTCTCAGACGAATGCAAGAGAAATGGATGGAGGACATTTGTAGGACAGGCACAAAGAAAACACTAGACACACATCTAAATGTGTTCTCCCCCAAGGACACAAAGTTTCCCTGTGATAAGTGTGGCCTAAAGGCAGAAACAATACGCATGTGAATGTTTTTCCAGTGTAAGTAAATCACCAAACCACAAAATTCCCCTAAAAATCCATTATTACCAAACTAGTCACCTTTGAAAACTAAAAATGATTTGAGCCACGTTAGAAATGCGAGTTTCCTCTCACAGCACAGGCAAACAGCCATGATGCAACGTTGTCATATATACTGTACTGTGGTGTCAGACACTTCAAACTAAAACCCTGCTACTCTGATGCCTGGAGCAGCTGACTGAGAATGCCTGTGCCTTTCTTAATGTGACGTTCATGTTCTTGTGTGTTCGAGGGTATCACCACTTTGATAATGATCCACCCAGTACCATGCACACTTCTGCTTGCCCGCTTTGTCAAAATAACTCCTGGCTCAATATCTGAATTGTCAAATACATTTGAGGATGGTTCACTGAGCTTGCCAAAACCCCAAGGAAAATTTCTGATGTAATTTAATCACAATATTACCTCAGCAAGTCCAGGCAATAGAAAGGAAAGCGTGTGGAAGAATTCAGCCCATGGATGCTTGACAATATTAGCCTATGTGCAGCTGTTTGCATGTTGCAAAACCATGTTATCTTGTAATAAATTAGCAGATTTGATCATCTAATTTTAACTAATAACTGTAATTCACTGTTGCAATATTTGGTTGACCTTTAACACAGACTAATACACAAATGGATATAAAATGAGCATCTAGCCTAAATAACAGACATGTGGCGTTTGTCTTCATTAAAGTCCTGTGCGTGTCCTTGGTGTTAAATCTTCTTGATCTCGCTGGGCCGGGTTTAATACCATATTCTGTGTGTGTAATGTTTAGTCTTTGTACGTGACTGTGTGCTGCGATGAACAAAACCAAGCACACCCTGTTTAAACACTGCATGAATGTGTGTGACATCCCTTTTTTTTCCTATGTAGCCCACACACGTCAAACTAGTGAAAGTGATCCGGACGAAGCAGCGGACAGTAGCAAAACGAATTCTCACAGGCCAAACAAACAGGACATTTTCAACTTTGGCAGAAAGTCTCATGTTTATGTAAGAACCCATCTCAACAGGCAGACTGAGCAAATGGGTTTTCAGGGCCTTTAAACATTTTATTGATTCGGTTGTGTCTCCAGTGTCTGTTCCTTCCTTTAACCACTAGCGGTGCCATAGGTAGGCATCGACGAATAATCTGTAACTCATTACCATCTCTTGTCCAGTCTTTACTGCTGTGCCAGCGACATATGTCACAGCTAGTATAGCTCTGAGAGACACGCTTCCAATCCGCAATTTGTAAACTGTGCAAAGACGTTCACAACAGAGGTTGGACACTGTAATGGCCAATGGGGTGTGAAATTCACATTATGGACTAAACACTAAGACCTCGTGGATGGAGTTGAGGTTCCACAGACACAAACACTTTGGAATGAGCTGCTGTGATAAGTGCTGACACAGAACGACCAATCTACCCCATCCACCCACTGACCCTGACCTTACTGTAGTGCATCAATCTGCTTGGGTATCAAACTACAGAATTAGTATCCTCACTCTCAGAGTTCAGCAGTGACCTCTGTGATTTCTAAAAGTAGACGTTGTCTACAAAATGTATTTGTACCTTATCACTTATCTGCAGCCACACGGCAAAAACGCTAAGCCCGAAAAGCAATATTCACAAAATGTGTGGATTTTTCGCTCTGGCTTTCAGTGTGTTTACGGCGCCAAATGGCAGTAAAGTATTCTCTCGTTCTCACTGCTAACCCTCTTCTTTCACTTCCTAATTGTCACCTCACATCAGAGAAGAAAACTGCAATTATTGCACTTCAGTAACTGTTGAGACAACATCACAACAGTCGAGCTTTGGACACCGCTGAGCTGATGGTTAGGCAAGATGGTCTGAGGAGCAGAGCTCTAAGAGCCCAGGATCTCAAAGCTGCACGGCACCTGCGAAATGATAGCTTTAGATCACTGCGTGAGAGCACTGGAGGGTATAGACATTTTCATATAAATGTGCTCATCGAGTGGCAAACCCACAGAGCGGTTCCAGGTGTTGCTATGTAAAGGAAGCTGAAATGCCTCCATCACTGCTTAGTGGCCCTGCAGCAGCAGTAACTGTGAAGTCATACAATACGTTTTTCTTGCTTAAGGCCACATACCTTTCACTGTGAATGGGCACTTTGGAGTCAGTATATTTAAATTAAATCGCATGCTTATTTAAAATTAAACACCTGAGAAATTCGTAATGTGACATAATGTGACGTAAATAGGTAAATTATTGATCCTTTGTACGTGCAGCATTGTGTGTTTTATGCTGAAGAGGTCGGACATTCTCAATTAAGCTTGTATGAACAGCAAGGTTAACACGTCGCTACAGGTAATAGTGTCTGAATTAGTCTGCATCATCTCAGTTGTTCATGCTAATTAAGACTTGACCAACCATTGAGTGTTTTAGTGTGATGACAAACGTCTAAGCTGTCTCAACATCATAACACAAATATGTACCAGTAAGTAGCTACAGTGCACAAGTTCCTCTTTATAAATATCACAGAAAAAAACGACTTAAAGCACATGAACAAAAAGCTTATGTTGTCAAAGGGATTTGCTTTTGTTTTCTCTCCATTCTATTTTCACAACATGCAGTCAAGTCTGACATTTGCTGTGGTCTTACATGAGTGGAAAAAAAGATAACTGTTCATATCACAATTGTTTTGACATTACAGCAAGGTCACCTTTGCTATTCAATGTAGAGGCAGCAATTGTTTTATTATGACACTGTTGTTATGCGCCACAGTATGTACAGTGTCATCTCAGGCTTAGATGAGCGAGGTCGCCCTGGGCTCCACCAACTGGGACGGCAGCAAGGACAAGAAATATTCTAAAATTCATTTCAGCTACTCGATCTACTTTTAATAGTCCATCTGTGGTGTCCACAACATGCCTTACATTGTTAAAAAGCATAAAACAAAGATGCTCCTCACACTGTAGTGAATGACTGATTCAAATAGAACAGACATCATTAACCTGCTGCCGGATTATTTTGCAACCCTGCAGTTAATTTGCTTACGCTGCTGTGCAAGATTCAAGTGTGACTAATTGAGTTACATCCAAACATCAGCATGATCCACACTGGGATAAGTCATAGTGATACAGATATTATGTATGCAAGTGTCTACAGCTACTAATGTAACAGTCAGAGACCAACAAGAGGCACAAAACTTCACAATCAATGATCACTGTCGGTCCCAAAATGACGACTCAGGCCATGGAATGGTTGACATTCAGAGGATGGATCAACAAAGCCATAGTGAGTGATGACTCACTGAGCAGTCAGCTATGAATATTAGTGAGTATTTAATTTACTGTAAATGTAAACAGATATTATATAGGAGTCAGGCTTACCTTAAAATATTGTGATACAGAGACGGTAACAGGACATAAATAACCTGGTTATGCTCTATCGCATATTTGCATAATGTTTACAGATATTTTGAGACAAAAGAGGGAGTGTGTCTCTTCTGAAGCTACTTGTAAGTATTCAAAAATAATTTAAATTCTTATTAATAAAATGTATTAGTGACAAGGTCAGGTCCCTCCGCTAGGCCAGTAAAGTGACCAGTCAAAGCCCTGCGTGTACTGTACAAACTGGAGCTACATATAGATCCTTCAGTCTGAACAATGACTAAAGAACAGTGTGTCACCACTGGCTCTCAATTCTTAGCAATGGTTTCCATGGATACCTTATTCCCGGAGACGTTTACACGCATGCACACACGCACAGAGAGACATGTGGGTTTGTTCAATATTACTATTTCAAGTCGTGGTGCCGTGCGTTTGTAGGACTGAAGTTTTACACTTGAGTAATTCACTACACTAATGAAAGTCTAGTTGGATATTGCCTCAGCGTTAGGAAGCATTTTTTCCCACTTTTTCCCCTGCGCTTCACCAAAACAGTATTTTAGTCTTGATAAGATGTCTAAATTGCCGTAAAATGACTACAAATCAACTTGAATTTATGGGAAGATGTTTAATGGTTGTTGCTGCATTACCAATCTGTCTGTCAATGCAAAAACAAATTGGAAAGGAAGAAATCAATAAACCATTATGATTTTACTTTATTATTACCCCTGCAGCACGGCATCCCCTGTGTGCCTGTATCACAAATAGAAACGCATCAAATATAGATGCTTGAATAAATACATTTATAATCCGTGAATCAAAATATTTTGCTCATAAACATTCATTTGTTTGTTTTATGTAACTTGATTGGGTTTTTTTTAATACATTTATTGCATAGATTCTAGACAAGTTAAGCAGATTTGTACATATTAGCAGTGCAAAATAAGGTTTTTGTGCATGAGTGAGTGACCACATGACCAGCTGACGCACAACGATGAGCACCAAGTAATGGCCTCCAGCCATCATCCCTGCACTGATGCATTTTAGAGCAGAGTAGGGCTGCAGTCTCCGAACGAGAAACACAGATGTTGTTGAATCCTTCCAGATTACAAATACGCATGATGAAGGTTTGACTTGTGTTTGTCTGATATTAGCTTTTATTTCCAAAACATGCTGTAGCTGCAGAACCATGCCGTCACACTCTGATGCTGAGATGGCTGATCACTGCAGGAAACAAAGGAGCAATGTGTTTGTAGCTAAAAATGAAAAAAAGAGAAGAGCAAATACACAAATGACTTTACAAAATTGTTCTATCTTTATATGTTTCGGTTTGTTTCTGTTGCTAGATTGCATTAGATGTAACCTAGATTCAGGATTCTACATTTGGAACACGTTTAAAAATACATTACATGTTTTCAGTAGTTCAGAAGTGGTAGGTATCACAAGGCGGTTATTTTGTAGATTATCACTTCGGTGCCATTTGATCTGTATTCATTAGCTTGACACACACACACACACACACACACACACACACAGCAGCTGTGTATGACCTCTTTTCATAAATGTGCGTTTCAAAGAGACAAAATCAAAGGCTTGCAAAACTGCTTCACACATAGAAATGGTTTATTAATGTTTTCTTTGGGAACAAAGGTGTCTTTGAATCTACCAAATCAAAGACTAAACAGATTACAGAGGCGAACACAGGATTTACATGCCAGCTATACTGAGAGTAACACTCTCCAGGATGGGGAAACACTACAGTAGCGTCTAAGCAAACTAATCTAGAAAATTTGTGGAGAGACATCTACGAGTAAACCTAATGCTGTATTATTGTAATTTAAAATGTGTTTACGTCTGTGTTATTTAACGTATGGATGTGTTAGGTAGCTGAAATCCTGAGCCTTCCGTCTCTTTGTCTGAAGCACAAATGTCTCTGGTGCTGAGGAAAAGAACGAACTCATTAACCATTTAACACTTTCAGAGGGGACTATGTGGATATAAAGTTGATTTGAATATTTAATAAAGTAGGATTTATTTCTTGTCAGTCCATAAACTGTAAAAGGCCAGTTTCCTACTGTCAAAATGAATCTGCTGTTATAGTAGGTACAGTATTTTCTTTTCTTGCCTTGTATGCCAGTAGTGTGTGGAACCATACATCATATTCAAATGACCAGACCATGCACAGATGACATAACGGCTCCTGAGAGAACAGCATGGCTACAGTTAATACAAATGAACTCTTTGCCTCACTCAAAACTAGACATCTCTGCCATCAGTGGGAGGAACACGGATACACTCATCATGCTTGGGTGACCTCTTGCATAATCCAATCATGGGTTGATAGTACAGTACTAATAATACAGTATAGAGTGTTGAAACACCACATGAACTCCGTCGGCCAATGGAGCCTTTAAGGCAAGATCATCATCAATTGGTGGTAGCTAATTCAGGCTTTCTCTATCATTTATTTGCGTGGTTAATACAATATCAATATAAAAATGCACTGATGAATTCTGACAGTAGCTTTATAAAGAATATGATGTAGCAGAAAAACAACTACAGACTAATTAAGGTTTGATTTACAATTACAAGCTGAAGATCTTGTTTCTACACAGACACTGAAATGCATCTGGAACTGCCCATCACATTGATGATGCTTGTCTTGAACGCACCCTTAGGACACCTACTATACCTCACTGAAGCAAGGTAGGAACAGTAACCATTGAGCAAAAAGAACGATTTGCAGCTTGTGTTAGGTTGTTATTTAAGAATTAAAATGTAGGACTGGCTGTGATTTATATTTGAAAGCCTGAGATCACACGGTGTTTGTAATTCTCAACAACCTGTGCTGCACATTCAGTGAAGTAATTAAGCGGGCTTGCTTGACATGTGAGCGATGTGCTTTCTCGGAACATCATCTGCATATTTGTTTTCATTTTTCAATTACACTGTGGCCTGTTTTGGGGCGTACTGTACATACGAAAAGTGAAATTACAAAGCAGCCATGTTGGAGGATGTAAAGCCTCAAGCCCAGCTGGAACGCTTTTACCAGAGCTTGTGTTAACAGGTGTGCGAGGTCTTGACTAGCTGTAATGGCACAGTATTGATTTACAGTAGTAGTCCTGAGCTATCTACCAAGTGCTTCTGATTTGTCTGTCACGTTTCATTATGAGTCTTCTGCTCTGAAGCTCTTTCTCTTTAATGCAATACTGCAGAGGGCATCTAAGCATCTGATGTTGTCGGCCGTGTTGGCTGGATGGATGTAACTCCCTGCAGCAGGCATTCTCTAATTTGCAGGAGTGCAATTTGCTCATTTCACTGTGTTTAGAGCTTGCACTGATGCTGCCTTTGCTTCAAGTAGATAGCGAGGAAATCTAAAATGACTGATTATTAAAGGAAGCAGCATTTTATTATGTTACACAACTAAAGCAGTGGCATTTCCCTGCAATACGCTGTAGACTGACTGTAATAGTTCGTCGTCATTTGGTTTTCTGCATTCGTGATAACAAAAGGGCAGTCGGTAAGTGAACGGCTATCAGACAAGACCCAGAAATTACATTTGTCTCTCTGTTTACGGGACTTACTGTCCACACACACAGTCAGTGACCGATCGATCGGGAATATGTTCCGACAGTGTTTAACACCACAACGCGTGTGGTGGTTGCTATAGTAATGCTAGCGGTGTGTCGGTATGTTAATTGTCAGGCCAGCATCACACCAGCATGAGGAATCATTCAGAAAACCTTGCTCCATGCCACAGCAGTGTCCAGCGCCTGTGGAGCACACTGCCACTAAACCAGAGAGCATCGTGGACAGATGGGTTTAAGATGTGCAGCAATGTTGGCAGGGCAACCATGCTGTGAACATGACATCACTGTTGTGTTTGTTGCCAGTGGTGTAAACAAAGTTTTATTTTAACAGTCAGACTGTGTCTTCACAAATCTAACGTGTTTACTGAATGTTATTGAACCTCTGATTTGTAAATGAACTCTTCATATGTTCAGACTTGATGAAACATTCATCCCACATGCATATAGACTTGATTCCCACTGCATTATTTACTGTACATATTTATTCTAGCTGTCTTTCTTCTTATGCACGTATTCTGCGAGGGGCTATTACTGCAGCCTGGTAATTTCTCTGTCTGCCGTTAATGGCAGGGAGCTGTGGAAGCTAAGAATCTCGTACCAGAGTCACAGAGTGATAACATTAAAATCTATGTTGTGTTATGTAACGCTTCTCTTTACTGCGAATGCTCCATGGAAACGTACCACCAGCGCAGGCCAATGTCAGCTGGCTTCAAAAGCTGCAGCCCTTACTGAAATATCCCACAATGCATCTGACAAACAATGCTGCCATTTAAAGGAATCATCTCGTTTGTAATTGTGTAGTTATGTCCTGACACATAACTGAGATGCTTAAAACAAATGTAGTGTTTTTGTTTGTGTTATGATAGAGGAACGGTACCTAAACACAGCTGTGGTATCTGTTTTGATGGCATCTACATTTTCTACACATACTGATACATTTTGACAGTGAATATTCGAACAGACGATGTTTAAACGTGTTTTAATCATTATGTAGCTTTATTCCTCTGAGAGGAAGGAGAATTTCCAACAACCAAGACCAGTGTCTGTCCATATTACACCAGAAGTTGGAATATCTGCTCACGTGTTAGTACAATGTGCCTCCAATGAATTTAAAATTATAGAATCAAGAAGGAAAAGTACAGTATGACAATTACTGAGTGGTCTTCTGTTGACCATAAACTGTTTGAAATTGTAGTGGTCAGTGCTTAAGGTTTAATAAATGTTGACAATATATTTGATCTCTACTACGACATAAAGCTGTGGCATCAGTTCTTCATTAATCCTGGTGTAACGTAATTTTTTTCATTCTTACTTTTTGAATTTTTCCTGCATGGAAACGGTAAAACACCCAGGGGGATGCTTACACTACGCGACGCTGTTCGCACTGATGATGCAATGATGCTTATGCTGCCCTGGATCATAGCATCCCATGTAAGTTTAAAAGCAGCAACCATTACAGCTACAAGAGGGCACTTGCCACATTGTGCACAGAGACAGACGGCCAACGAGAACAGCAACAGAAACCCTCGAGATAAAAAAAAAAAAAAAAGGATTTTGCCTCCACTTTACCACACAGACAGTGTCTTTGAGTGACAGACTCATTTGCCAGGTTTTGTGGGTGGATGTTTATGCAAATGCTTCTCCTCTGTGGGCTGGAATAGCCATCCAGTGACAGGCCAAAACTAACTGGGTTGAAACGCAGGAACATGCGACTGAGAGGCTGAAAGCGGCGCATAATTTACATTAACATCTCTGGCAACGCATAACTGGAGGTTGAAACAAATTCACCACATTAAACCGGCCCACACAAGAGTTGGAATATGTTTTTTTTTTAGATTATTTAAAAATGACAAAGACATGTTCAAGACATGTGACAGTATTTATCCACACTGAGCGCTTCACAGACTTGTTTTAGGACCTCAGGGCAGAGCTGCAACAGACTCATGTGAATGTTCATGTTGTCTCAGAAGAGGGACTTTGAGCTCTAAATGAATTTGTCATATGTGAATCACAATTGTGCTGTTGTCCAATTTTACAGTGAGGTGATTTGCTCCTTTCTGCCGTGAAGATACCCAACCTTCATTTCACACAGTTCTAGTTGGATAAAGTGGAAACAAGTTCACAGTGTTCCCTTTTTTACCCCCGTGTGAGACGGCAGGGATTTTTTTTTTTTCGTGTTATGGCAGGAAATCAGAAATGAATGTTAGCTCTGAATTATGCACATAATGACCATAAACAAATCGAATTTGTGTAATAGGAAGCTGCGACAGTCTTCTGCATCTACAGAGACTTGTCATGTTTCCATTTATATAGAAACCTTTTTGAAGTCAAAGGGAAGAGCACAGCGGTGGCTATCTCTTTGATTTATAAAGCACTTATCTTTAACTCATAAATTGCAAAATAGAAGCTGGATGCAAGATGAGCAATCACACATGGAAATGTTTGGCAATAAGTATGCGTTGCCAGTGCGCTGATGAAACAACGCGGTGGCATACAGCGTGGAGCTTTGACAAAGAACCGCGTCAGCTTCAGTCTCGGCCACATTAAGGCAAGTGCAGCAGCAGCAGCAGCAGCAGCAGCAGCACTGTGCTACATGATGACACGTCAAATAAATTCTCTGCAGTGAAAAAGGTATTTAACATAAAGCGCTCCAGCTAAGGGTGATTCATTTCTAATTATTCATAGTTTTAAACACTGACCTAATTTTACAATCCAAAAGCCGTTAAATGATTCTGTGTGATTCCTGGTATTAATGTTGTGGCTGATCAGCAATTTGACGCCAGCAACACATTTCCAGAAATGTTTGGAAAAGGTGAACAAAAGACTGGAAATGCCAATGAGACAAGGTTGAAACCGCTCAAGACTTACAGCATCTTTGACAAATAACAGCATTAAAACATTAACAGATTCCGGAGAGATCTTGTGAATGAAAGTAATCTTCAGGCCCTCGGGCAGCACTGCATTAAAAACAAACATGATTCTGTAATGGAAAACACAACATGGGCTCAGAAGCACCTCTGAAAATTATTGTCAGTGGTTCTTCTGGCCTCAGCTCATTGAGAGTGGATCAGAGTGAAGAGTAAAATGTTATGTGAGCTGATGAATCAAACTTTTTTTTGGGGGGGCCGCCCGGTCTATTGTGTTTAGCCCAGAGGCTAAACACAATAGACCATCCAGCTTATTATGAGAGTACTGGACAGTTAAAAAGCCAACATCTGTGATGGTGTGATGGGTGTATTGTGTACACAGAATACTGTAGTAACCTGCACATCTGGCCAGGCATCATAAATGCCATCCAGACGATACCTCCTTTAAAAAGGCCCTGTTTATTTCAGTAACAGTACGATAAAGAGTCCAAGTGCTGTACTGACCTGACCTGTCACCCCGAAACAGTCGACCAGCTGAAATCCCATGTTAAGCAGCAATGGAGAAAACAATAGTTCAGAAACTAAAGCAGTGCATGTAGGTCTCCTCAGTTCCCAAGTGTGAAGAGGAAGGTGATGCTAGACAATGCTAAACACAGTCCTGTCCCAACGACCTCCAAATATGTCCCTTGCATCAAATTTACAATAAATATGCAGTTTTACAATTAAACAATTACATTTTCTTAATTTCAGCTTTACAGTCACTGTTAATTGTAAAATAGATCTGAAAAATGTGCAGCAACAAAAACAATAAATGAAGCATTTTGACAGACAAGACAGTTGCGTCTTCTGTCTCTGTATTTTACTTGCCACTGTGCCACCCACCCTTAGCCAAACCTTTTTAAATGTAGTGGTGGTTTGGATGTGTTGCTTTGTGCTATTGAAAGACACAAACGGGGGCAAATCTGTGGCTTTATAAGTGGAATGTTGTAGTAGTTGTGGGAATGTGGCTGTAGACACACACAGATCAGACACTGTTTAGAATCAGAACAAGAAGACATAGATGTAGGTGGAATAAGTATGTGAGTAAATCAGACCTGCAGGGGTTTACTCAGGAAGCGCTCAGATCAGGGTGTGAGGGTTCTCAGAGATGCTGCATCACATAATCCATTAGTCTAATTGCAGCTCCTGCTGTAATATAACATTATTATAGTCAGCTACTGTTAGTTTCACATTTTATTACATATGTATTTATTGTAGGCAGTAAAGTTAAAAAGGTGAAGTTGTCACCTAATGCTGCAAAACTAATGACGTTTGGCTGTGGACTGATGCTCTAATTAAGAGTTTGAGGCAAATTGCAGCTGTTTTACCTGAGTATTTCACGTTATTTTCACATTTGTGGGGGAGCTTAACACATCACCGTTTTGCCTTTTAGCAGCATTCATGTTAAAATGCACTGGTCCAGTCACTTTAGGTATGTAACTGTTCTCAGCGCTTTCTAGTCTTTGAACGTCTAGTTTGACAATCTTTGAACCCGCGGTTTCTTCCGGTTGGCATTTCGTTGCGGCCCGTCTGCAGTTGAGCTGTGACAACACAAGGCTTTCATTTACTTGAAGGCAGTTTGCGGTTTGCAGTCTGGGTAGAGGAGAGTTATAACTCTGACTCCCAGCTGCCACACTGCAGAAACAGAGCCTTAAAACTGAGATCACAAATCCATGTCAAATGAACAACAGGGTTCACTGCTGATCTGCATCCACCCCACTGGCAGCTTATCACTGTTACCATCACAGCCAAGCCTAGTTAGAAACAGCTCGCAGGGCCGCTGATGAATTAGGTTTAGCTAAAAGTTGTTTGTTAAGAGTGTGGTATGTGACATTACTTTTTCTCAGTGAGCCCAACTGAACTGAACTGAGCAACGTTCATAGTGGTTGGATGGTAACTGGCACAATTGGTTTTGAGGGCATTTAACAAAGCAGTTAGTGCTGTTTCATGATATTAAACATAACTGTCCAATCCTTTATTATTATTTTCATTCCTTCCATGCAAAATAAAAAACATATCGAGTCCCATGTGCTGGACCTTATATTTTATTGTGTCATAAATTTGTAATGGTTGCAAAACAGGGATGTTGTGGTTCCAAAGAGCTCATTTGCATCCTTCCGTGACAGTGTGAGTGGTTTAAGCAGAACTTCAAACATGGCAACCGTTTTTGTGGTTTTATACTGCTGTGTAAAATGACTTCGCCGTCACCTCGGAGCCTCATGAATTTTTATATTCAGAAACACTGACTTGGGTCATTTGAAGAATATACACTTTATATATGTATGTTTTAGCCACACACAGAAAAGAGCCATCGCTCACTTCTATGCTCCATGGTCCTGTTCTAAAACTCACAGTCTTGCAAATCCTGAAGCAATACTTGGTGTGTTTGCTTGCACTCATATTTTATTTTTCACAAAACCGACTGGACCTGACCCAAAACTTTATAATTGATTGCAGCATAAACTGTATTTATTCCACACGCTGCAGTATCCTTTTCTAAATTGGCAGCATTTATTATGCACTTCTGGAGTTCATGGACAAAGAAGATGGCTGGCTCTGACAGTGTTCAGGGTCTTCTAGTCTATCATGCTTCTTTGTTGACCTTGTCATCCCCTAACAACTTTCCTCAGCATTTCCATCTCAGCTGCCTCGAGAGGCTGAATACAGATGATCAGAGGACACAGACGAAAACCAGCTAAAAATCCAAAAGCTAAGCATGTGGGTGATATTTACATGAGGCTAAAACTCTACAAATGTGGAATAATGTAGCTCGGGATTTCACTGAAGGTTGGGAAATTACATATTCACAATAATTATTACACCTTAAGACAAATAATGCATGTCTAAGATTACACAAACAGATTCTGTGCCGTTGAGCTGAGCCCTCTCCTTCACTGAATTGGAACTAAAATGGCCTCCAAGTGTACTGAACAATGGGGGTGAGCATAATGCAGGGTGACTACTGAGTGACTTGACTGCGATCCAAAGTGAATAAAAGGCCTCACTATGTGAGGCGGCACGGCTGAGCTGCTGCAGTGCTCAGGACTTTGGCAGGTGACAGTGCATTAGAACGCTTCACACACATTTCATTTGCCAATAAAATCCTACTGCCATTTTACACATGGCACATGGTCTGCATGGCCAGAAACTATAATGATCAAATAAGCATCTGTAACTGCTTAAGGAGGCATCTGTATTTCTCAGATGCTATGAGATGAGCATGTAACTTTAATCAGTGTTCAGAGGAGTAGAGAACCGAGGATCAGGATTTCTTTCCTTTGGTGATTATAACTTACTTCGCATGTAGGCCCATAAAATATTTATTTCAATACTTTGCATAGTTACGAGCTTCAGCCCTTTTTCTATTATCAGATTTAAAACAAATGACTTGTCAACTTGTCTGCAGAAAGCATCTAATCGTAACTGTCACCATTCTCATCTTCTCCTAATGTCACCTGTAAGGTAGTAACAGCACAGAAATAGGGAGTGTGGGTAGATCAGCACTGAGATATCTGACAGACTCAAAATTATGTTTGAATGGAAAGAAATTGATTGTTTTTCATTTCAGAATTATTAGTTTGCTAAAAATGAAATGACAATATTTCAATGAAGAGTTTTTCTCAGAACGGTGAAGACGTGTGGCAACACCTCGAAGAACGTGCAAGAAAAACCTGTTTCCCCAAACGCTGGGACGCTGTGACCCTGATCCTTGAAACCTGCCAGGTTCAAAGCATACGACACAAAGAGCGAGACAGTTTTCCTTAGCCCACGGCAGACTAGCAGACTCAGCCACAGAACAAGACAATGCCTCGTGATGTTTCTTTCCTGGAGCCAATTGCAATATGTGGAAGACTTGAACGGTGCAATGTGAATTTGAGGATTTTAGGCTTGCGTGCATGAAAGCACCAGCATGTGCAGCAACTGGACCAAAAGAAGGCAAATCTCAGCGAGCGCCTACTATAATAACTGTTTGTACTTGTCATTGAGCTACTGCCTTTTCATGTACTCGATATTCCGCTTTTTAAAATAAATTCAGCAGGGACATTTGTGAGAGGATACGTAGAAGTCACACTAGCTGGATCCTGTCCCAGTCCTCATTGGATTGCAAGCAAGAAAACACCCATGACACATCACCAGCACGCAGAGCCAACACTGCCAGTCACTCTTTTACCTATGGTCAGCTTCGAGTCATGGCCTGCTTGACTCGCATGTGTGGGATGTGGGAGAAAATCCCACATCATATTAAAAAAGACTTTACTGTGTCACTGCACTGCCTCCCTTTACTACTCGTATTCATAAAATGGGAGGTAAAAATAAAACTGCATAAATGAGTCATCCAAGTAGTGCATGTGGTTGAGGATTTCGTTGGATCTTTGCGGTTTTCAAAATGTCACGATATCAGGGAATGTGGTGTGTCCTTTGTCTGTATAATCACCTTAAATAGTTAAGAGCCCTAACCTTTAAAACGCGGTGTCTCTGTGAAACACCGGCGGGACATTTCGGTGGCGTGGCTGGAGTATACAACCTCCAGCCTTGCTTTTCTTTTGATGTGCTCTGAACCCGCCCTCTACCAGGAACTGAGAAGATCAAAGACAAGCGATTTTATCAAATAGAGCCCTTGTCAACTGTTTGTAATGCTTTATTCTTCATCAGAAACACCCACTCTATCACCATGATGCCACCGGAGACGCAGTGCTCTTTTAAACCCAGTGGTGATCTCCCCGTTATCCAGATGAAAACGGATTTATTCAAACCTCCCATCAACTGACCCTATAAATAGAAGCTTGTGAAAATCTTCTGCGAGAAAAAAAAAATAAGCTGTGCTCTTAAGCTGTTATTAACATGCAGATAGAAAAATGTTAAATGTTTTTTCTTTTTTTTTTCAGAGCAGTGAATTCTCTGTGAAAATAAACATAATGCTTCCTAGTAATATTTGTGAGTCGGACAGAAGATTCATTAAATGATGAAATGATCTGGCTAAACCACACAGCTGAGTCATGCTTTGTGTTGGTACTGCACATGCTGTTCGACTGCAGGGGGAGTTATCCTGGTGATTTGCTCCACAGACTCTGCATTATCGCCCAAGGGCTCTAGTGAATGTGTAGGTGAACGATACTCCGAGTGAGTTCATCATCCAACTTGATGCAGGCTCGTCACTCAATACATCCAGTACGAGAAGCTCTTACAAACGCATGAAAGCGACGTTGGGTCTAGTAACAGGGTGCAGCAGTTTTTTGAAAAAGTCCAGCACTTGTGTGTCTCAGAAAGTCAACCAAGCATTAGAATTACTGCTATCGACGTTCACCTGTTCTCCTTGATTACAAAGCTGCCACCTGTTCTCCAGGGTGCTATTACAGCAACTGTTATGTTGGTAAGCGCCACAAGGGAGATAGTTCCATAACGTTGCTGCTATCATTACCCCCCCCCCCCCCCCCCCACACACACACACACACAAAATCTAAAGGTTGACTCATTATTTTTGGTTCACTGTGCCGTGATGAATACCCCTCCTTTTATGTCTCACAGTAAACGCACCTCACCTCTGAAGAACGTAGCATATTCCTCTGGGTTTTTTCCTCTGCTATCTGTTAAAATGTAAGCGGCTACGTGTCAGGGAGGGCTCTCTTTGCAATTCAAAGAGCTACACAGACGTGTTAACTACAAAAAGCCCGCTTGCTGTCTGCTGACACTAATGAACAACAATTATTATGAACTTATCATAACCGTTTACTATTAAGTGTCCACTCAGTTGTCACCTGTGAATGGGCAGAATGCGTGTCTAGGTGCCATCTATATCTATTTATGCACATGTGCAAATTGTAGCCTCAAGCAAGTCTACCAACAACACCAGTTTGTTTTGTAAGCTCTTGTCTATATGTTAATTATCCCTCATTTCCAACATCGAGTGAAAACACGTTGCATTGCTCTATGGCAACACTGGACAAGTAGCGTCTCTGTATAATGGAGCAGCTTTGTTTTTTATTAAATTACTCTTATCTCAATATGTTTAATTATTAGGTGATACAGATTCAATTAATCACTACACCCTTAAATCTTACCCGCAAGTTTTAAATGTTGCGTTGCATGAGCAATGTGCTCCAGTCGGATGCTGTTGCATCCATATTCCCAAATACTCCGTGATGACATTAATGCCAATAAATAGATACTGTATGTGTCCACATCGCCCACTGTATGTCCACATCTTTATGCAGACAACACTGATATATATGCATAAACAAACAAAATGTTCATTTGAGTTTGCAACCATTTTAACTCTGGGCTAAAATGTGGAAAAACAGCCATTTTAAATTCATAGCAATGGTTTTGAACTCAACCCAACCGAATGAAAGACCCCCTGTGGGTGGTTTGGTTTGTGCCGGTGTGGTCTTTGCCACGCTCAAGTCGTCTGGCAGGTTTGTTCTGGAAGTTGACATATTTCTGAGTCAACGGCCGACTATATATCTATGTGTGCTCTTTGTTTCATGGGCCATCATACTTCAAACATGCAGTAAGGGTAGAGAAGGGAGTGACTGACGTGCACATTTCACTGACATGACACTAGGTTATTTATCCATACTGTAGTCTGTTAACTCTACATCTACATCAGATTAAAGGAGGAAGATGACAGGATACTCACCTTCTTTAGGAGGCCGCTTCACTTCTGCACTCAGATTGCAGATCTGCCCGGCTTGTAGTTGAGGCGACAAGCAACCTTCCGTTTGTGGATTTAGAGGTAAAACCACATTGTTGAGCATCAGCATGCTCTCTGACTCTCCGTCGCCTAAATGCTGAGGACATGTGCATTTTGTGTACACGATCCCACATGTGTCCACTGTCCCTTTTTCTAACTTCAGGCAGTTTTCCAGCCACGTACAAAGCACTTGACACCCGAACTGGCTAGGGCTCGCCTTATTCAACACCAAAAACTCCACGATAGACTTCTCCTCCTCATCCAGCTTCTGTGGCGTCAATCCGTTATAATCATAAGGGAAAACTCTCCGTAGTTGAACAAAATTCTTGTCATACAGCAAAAATACATAAATATTCTTCGAATCGCACAGGTACACTATAGACTCATTGACTTTCAGCAATTCATTGATCTTTTCGTGTGAGTAATGGTCAAACTGATAAGCAAGCAAGGAATATTCAGAGCAGCTCAAGTCTCGCTTGTATAGCTTCAGGTAGATGCTGTATTTGGTAGGGTCTGGGTTTTCCAGCGTCCATGTACAGTTTGTATAGTTCTTAGGAAACATTTCAGTCACCGAATATGATCCATAAATTACCCCTTTGACCAGAGTGGAACACCAATAATCTTGGGCACCAGTTAATCCAAACATAACCAGAAGATAGGTGGAAAATATATAAATCAACAGGTTTCGAACAGCCTTCATCCTATGTCATTTGGCCTGCAGGGAGAGATGAAGAGAATTACACAGTGCTTCGTTAAAACAGAGCACGCTGACATGACAAACCATGTCTGTCAAGTGTGACTGATGAGATTTACACTTTCCCAATGAACTCCTGCGATGAAAATGGAAGCAAAGACATATTAACCTCGGCAACATGTCTTTTGTGTCTCCATCCTGCCCCCTTCATTACTATACTTTGTTCAAACATTGCCATCTTGTGGTTGCTTCAGCCGTTATTAAATTATTTATTTATCTCACTGGGGGTGGTGGGCGCAATAATATGAGTCATTTAGCTGTCATTAATTGGGTCGTATTTGGTATGGGACAATCCCTGCAGACATTCAAATACAGCTGTCTGCAATATCTGACATCAAAACGCAAACTGTGAGAGCAGTGATCCTAAGTCGGCGCAGTCGTCGCACGCTGTGGCCGCTCGTTTTACGCAGTAACCAGATCTGTTCTAATCAAGCTGTTTTCTCCGTGATTTATTTTGTTTCCTCTCCAAACAGTTGGACAGCGTGAGGAAGACAAATCTGCAGACTAGAAACAAATCTGTGGCCGCTCTGTGGCTTCTCCCCTTCTGCGCGCTATTGGTCCAACCTGCATGTCTCCAAAATACTGAACTTGACATTTTTGACAATGCAATTTGATAAAGAGCCAGTGTGTGTGTGTGTGTGGGGGTGTGTGTGTGTCCGCGAGCGCGTACGTGTAAGCTTGCATGCGTGCGCGCGCCTAAGTATGTTTGTGTGAGAGGAAGAGAGAGATGGAAGGAAAGAAAGAGAGAGAGCGAGAGAGAGAAGGGGGGAGAATGCAATGCGATGTCCTGATTGCTTTAATCCTACAGGCAATGCAGCTGTGAGCGGTGTCACAGCAGAGCGTGCGTGTGTGCGTGTCTCAGACTGTGTGTGTGTGCATGTGTGTGTAGGCGTTGAAATTCCAAGTAGGCTATAGATATCGGAGTCTGGCGAGTAGATACATCTGCACTTATGTCTCCGACTGCTTCCTATTGAAGGATAAAACCCTTCTCGTCACACTACATTAGGGTGATGTGTGTTACATAAGGATTGAGTGAAATCAGATTTCAGTCGCAACAAATCTATATGATTCAACACCCTCCCGCAAGATCCACGAGCAGGGCTTCATCAAATCAGTATTCTGGAGACGAGAAATTTGTCGTCAGGAGACGCTGGTTTTATTGCCGGGGTTCGTCTCGGGAGGAAATCTCTATATAGAGACGCGGACTACATCTCATGCGGTGTCAGTTCGACGCTCGGCACTTTAAAGTGATTTTTGCCTCAGTAGAGAGAGATCAGCGCGTTAAAATGATCCGTTAAGCGCCCTGGACTAATGCGAGCGCACGGAAGCTCCAAAGCCACCGTCATGAATAGACAGGACACACATTTAACAGGAGGAAGCTAAACTTTAACTGACAGATGACATATGAACGCGAGCTTCTCAGCTGCTCCATGTAACATCAATAATGAGAGTCGTCATGATAACGATAACAGTAATCTTACCTTACACTGCGGAGCTATGGCTATTTTCCCAACATACTTGACCACATCCTTTATAAATGAATTCTGCAGCCCTCCGTTGAATCAATACTCCCCATTCCTGACAGTAGAAGTCCGGCGCAACAAGATGGTTCAATGGATGAAAATAAAATGCGTTACACTCCGGTCTGCCCGCTCATATCCCCCTGTCTTCTTCTTTTTCTGGGTTTTTCCCATCAAAACGAAGCGCAACAACACACGACGGCCACCGAGAAGGAGAGAGAGAGATAAAGCAAAAAGACAGCGAGAGGCAGACAGAGAGAGATTCTTGGAGCGGTGAGAATAGGAGACCAATTCTTACAGTATTACCATAAATGAATTCGGCAGACTCCACGTCTCTATTTCCCACTGATATATTTTCTCCAGTAAGTCGCGCAACCCCCCCTCTGGAAACAACAACAACAAAAAAAAAAACCCCAAAAAACCAGGGAGAGAAAAGATCCGTAGTGGGTGGACGTGAGATGTTGGGAGCTAGTGAGTTACAACAGAGAAATAGACGCGCTTTGCTTGGTGCTTGCAGAGCTCCAGGAGCAGGCTGCAATATCACGTCACACACTCAGCCGCTAAGATTAAGCACGTACGTACGCTTCGCACCGCCGCTGCGTCTGGCACCGCCACCACTTTCTTCCCTGCCCTCCTCCTCCCATTCTCTGCTTCTGTTTTTTTTTTATTTCTATCCTCATACAGCCTCCCTTTAATTTGAGTCAAAAGGGTTTCCCCCATGAACCGGACCCTCTCACTTGTGCTCAGACAACGTCGCTGTTTTGCTGCTGCTGCAGCGTTCGCCAAAGCAGGAATATTGACGGACTTTTATTTCATTTCTCTGGTTTGGTTTCGCGTTTTTAGGGGGGGAAGTGCGCGAGAATAACATCGTCATAAATAGAACATGCGCTCTAGCAGTGGGACCCGAAAGCCGGCTGGTGCGTTTGGTAATGTTCGCTTCTCTCCTGACGGATGACAGCCGCTGTTATTTTGATTTCTTCGCTGCTTGGTGGTGAGCAGCGCGCCGCACGCCCCTCTGTTCGCCGCCTGCACGCTGCTCCGAGAACAAATGCGTATGGGGCAACTTGTGCTGTCTTTGGAAAGTTGTTCCGAGTAGCTCTGCCACCTTACAGGTGCATCTCAAACCTGCTCCGTCTTTTTAGACACCTGTGCTCTCAGTGGAATGCTTATGTGTGTAGCCTACGGTTTATCCAAGGTAAGAGCAATGTGACTGTAGGAGCTACCTGCCTGATAAAAAACTCTTAAAGGTGGCTTCAGCTTCAGTGACTTCTTCCCCGCCTTCCACTTGCGTTGCCCTGTCATCCTTGGAGGCTTTCATTCAACAATCAACAGTCAATTATAAGCTTCAGGCTTCAGCAGTTGGTCACTGACAATGCGGCCATCAGTGGCGCTGGCAGTAGCCTTCATTTCCTATCGGCTAAATTCATGGGAAGAATGGGATTATAATGGACATGGAACCGGGGAGTTGCACATCCATCTGCACTGCCTGCTTGTCACATCGCCTTCCCACTGAAGATGGAGGGATTTGTCTTCCCTGATGGTCTTTTTCATCAGGTGCAATTAAAGCACAAGATTAATAGTTATAACCCTGCAATTGTCACATGCAGTAAAAAAAAAAAAAAAGTTAATGAATGAGAAATGAATGTGCATGACCTTCGCTCATGCTGGGGCTCAGTTAATTTACATATTTAGAATTAGTTGCATATTCATAAAGGGTTGCCTTTAGATGGAACAGCGCAGATTGAAGCGGTTGTTCTCCAGCGTTATGGTTTTTATGGTTCTTCTTCTTTTGTGAGGGTTCAGGTCTTCTGCTCTAATCATTTCTCCGTGCACAGTTCGCTCGCATTCGCCTGGCCGTCTCTTTCGGGCCTCGACTGAATGTGTTCCATCTGAGCAGATGCTGCATGAAGAGCCCATTTGTTTATTTATTTCCAGGAAGTTGCAGTGTGAAGTGTTTGTGAAGGCAGCCTTTTCAAAGAAGGCTGGAGAACTACACAGACAGTATCAGCCGCACTGGTGTGAGAATCTGAAAGAACTTGTTTATGTCCCCAACACTCTGTACCGTGCAGTGTTTACAACATTGTTAATCTGTTGCCAAACTTATGAAGGAGATTGGAGTCACTCCGCGCTGTTGCCGTGCTCTGTTACTGCGGGAGCTTTTCTAATTCCAGTCTTGTTCAGGCAGCCAGTGGAACATCAGGGGTGACCTCAAGCCAGCCCACTTTCCACGGCCATAATGAAGACTTTGGTGTTTAGGGAGCCTTTAGCGAGTGAGCTGAGAGTGGAAGAATTTCATGCAAAGCCTTATTGAACAGTGAAGAGACAAAAAAAGTGCAGTATCTCAGCACTGACTCAAGGAAGGCCAACTGCCCAGCGTCAGGAAAGCTGGCATCACTCAGCGAACGGGAGGCAAAAATGAACAGTGAGAGCGGAACATTTGTAATTTCAATTATAATTGTCTGTCTCCTGTAAAAGAGGTATTTGTTGAGTACAAATCAAAAATATACTGTAAATGTCATCATGTGGTGTTTGCTGTAGGCTGCAGAGAGTTGATCTCATGTAGAGTGAATGGAATGTCAAACAGCTACGAGCTCCACATGCCGAACGCTGCACCGGTGTCACGAGATATATGAGTATAAACGTGCTGAAGCAGTTTGTATTTATGATAAACATATCCCCGGCTTGAATATTTAAGCGTTGGTGACGTTTCTCCTCTAATAGCCGGTGGACAATCTGTCATTTTAGTCTGTCAAATGAAGAATCTGTTTGAGCACATGGATTCTGAATTATTCATCAGCTTGTATAAAGGATAGTCCCATTATCACCTGCTCCTGTTTACGTGTGCATGAGTGCGAATGCTGAGTCGTGCGTCGGTTTGATATAATGGCTGTTTCACAGCGATCGTGCACGTTACGAAATCTCATGCGATAAACATCAGGCTGTTGACCATGCGATAAACATCGGTTTATCAATTGTAAACCCACCATTATGAATCGTTATAGTGTGACTGCTTTAAGAATATATCAGCTGCCACTATCATAGAATAATGATGGTTTTCCTTTATAGTCACCGGTGCACACACGCACACACATGCAGACACATGCAGACACATGGGCTGCGCTCTCCAGACACCGGTGAAATGTATTCAGACTTTCAGCCCACTCTGCCACCACTGCGTGGTCCATATGTTACGTTGTCGGAGCACGGTGATAATGGGATCCTCACTGTAGGAATCTCAGCTGGATGACTTTTTGGTAAACCCCAAATGAACACATCAGAAGCCTTTCTTGAAGTGCAGAATTCTCCTCTCTGTCCTCCTGTGCTGCTGCAAGATATTTTGTTGAGCGATTTGTCATTACTGGTTCTGCAGTAAACTGCTTTAATGGGCAGGTCTGGGAGCATTTTCTAGTCACTGTACAACTGTGCTGTTAGTTTTGTCTTCAGCTAATTGTGATGCTGCATCAAGTCTGTTTCCTTGCTACTGTACAGATTGTTTATTGACCCTTATGTTTTTTTCCCATAAAACCCACATCCGTGTGTCAGGAACTACTGAACGCTTGGCTTATTGTGAATAATGACAGGCTTCACTCAATGAGTGACAACTCAAATCTTACCACTGAAATGATTCTTTTCAGACTTTTACATTTTTCGACATAATTTCTCCAAGCTCAGGATAAAATCTTGTTATTGATGCACAATTATGTTTCTTATGAAGCCCATGTTCTCAACACAGTTAAACTAATTTACATTGTCTTTAGAGTGAATGATAACATTTCGGCATACTGGAGAATCTGCTGTTAGCTTTGTCATTGTGAGCATATTACAGTGCTTATTTTAGTGTTTAGCTTGAAGCACTGCACTGACTGTGACCTCACAGAGCAGTTGCAATGGCTGACTCTTATTAATTAAATATTGTGAGCCGTTGTGAAAGGTCTCCTTGTCTTGGACTTAAAATAACAATAATCTCCTCAATGTTATCGTATTTTAGGCAATATGATTAAATAAGGAAGTGGTAACTACCCTAGGACATTAACACGAGTTGAAATTCACATTTTAGCAGGTCAATGCCAAACAAAAGTCCAGATATTGCGTTATGGATTCATGCTTACATGACCTTCATGTGTCACGTCTACCGGATGTCACTATCAGTGTACACAGGCTTGTGTCTTATGGTTCGAAGCGGTCATTACACTAATGATGTACCACTCTATTAACAAATTAAAGTGTGGGCACTTTCCTCGCATCGCTTCAAGGGCTGTTTTCCCATTTTTCTTCATATTTAATTAAAAACGGTGCTATAGTCTGGATGAGGTTAAGTACTGGGGGCAGTTATTGCGCTTCTTGTACGGCAATAATAAACACTTCAAGTAGGTGCAAAGGGAAATGTATGTTAACTGCATGAGACAATCGATGCCCGTCAAAAAGAAGCATAATTGATTGTCTTTAAAGATGGACTGTGGAGACTTAACATCCAATTGATCATAATGACTTCCCATGTGTGGGATATGAGATTTCTGGCTCCTGAGCACACATAACCCTCACAGTCAATATGAATGCATTATTAACCACATTTGTTTTTGTTAGCAGCACCATTTGAATTTTAATATAAAGAAACTGCTGCTCATCGTAAATGCAGCACTAGGGACATACACTCAAATGGTTTATTTTTTCTTTCATTTTCATAAACAGGCATCAACAGTCATGTAAATAACATTACACAAAGTTGCATAAATGTCACATTGAGGGGAAGACGTCTCTGCCTGAGTCTCTGAGGGAGCACCAGAGGAAGATTATGGAATCCATCACAAATAGATAACTTATAAACTTGTCATTCATCAATAAATCATGTTTTCACAGGTCCACTTTTATCAAAAGATCTGTATCGTATTGCATATGCAATACTGAACATTCCTCAATCTTCAAAATCACTTAAGTACTTTATTATTTTATAGCTTTTCTGTATATTTCAAGTGTTTGTATTTGCTTAGACACACTCCTCTAAGTTTAACCACACTTCAAATGTTTAACTTAGATTAACCTTCCCTGCTTAATGAGGTGTACGTATAGTGTACTGACACAGTGCGCTCAGGAAGTACTTAAAGTCTTACAGCGACTCTGCTCAGAGACGCGAGGCCAAGGTCTGCCTCATATGTTGTTTACAGTCTAACTCTGCCGCCGACCTCACAGCAGCTTCGCAATAATCACGAAAATCCAAATGTAATCGAAAGTGTAAAAATGCTTTATAGGGTGACGTGATCTCATCTCTTAAAAGTGCTGGCTGTGTTGCCTTTAACCCTTGCTGCTGCTTCCATCGGGCAGGAGAAGTCACATTTATGAACCTTGACTAAAATAACTGAGTACGATATAGCACACATATAGCTGTGAAAATGAAAGATGAGCTACTGAGAAGGGGAGAATAAACACACAGTACTTACTCAAGCAAAGCTTTATTTGAGATCGACTAGACTGTTTAGTTTGTGGGGTTTGGGGACAAGCTCTGACTGTGTTGTGTTGTGTTGTGTTGTCTGATTATTAGTTGCCAGTCACAAACATTGTGTTTATTGATAACAGTCTGCCAACAACGGAGCATGTAGAGTAAAGATGATGAGGCTTAAAATGAATCTGGGCGCTCCAGCAGCGTGGATGCTGTCTTTAATTAATCATTGTAAAATAACTTTAAGTACACAGCTGAGCAAGCAGTCACCCATACAGTACACACGGCGTTCGGTATTTGAATTAGCAAAGCCTCTAAAGCTTAGACGTGACGCTCCCAATCACAGGGAATCTCATGGTGTCTTGCTTCAGTGGTTTGACATGTTTCTGGAAGCAGCAAGCTGCTCAGATGGAAAAAGTCACAAATCTCAGCTCTTCAAAAACAATACAGTAAATACACAGCATGCACCGGTTGGGAGAACTAGGTTCAAACCATGAGCTGCACCAACATACGTACAAATCAAATTTGCAGGCCTTACTGTTTGTTATGGGATGGCTAGAGGACAATGTGGCACCATGTTGGGATTTATGAAAAAACAATCAAACATGAGCTGTAATGTATAATCCCCATGGTTTCTGTCAGCATCGTTGGTTCCATCCCCTCCCAGGTCTTTCTGATGTTAAACACAACAGTCTGCTGTCTACTCCAAGGCATTTACTTTTCAAATGTCTCCCTTTAAAGTAATGCTGGTGACATCCACTAACCCGGATGAAATCTCCCTGTCACAGACACCTGTTTATGACTTGGTATAAATAATAATACATTCTCTTTGATTTTCAATACGTAAGTGGAAAACCAGCCATAATTTGGATGGTTGTTGGGAGGAATAATACATGAGTGGAAGTCTGTATGCATACGAACGAGTCACGAGCTGTGCCAGTGTTTGTTGTCTTATTGGGATGGACTAAACTGCAACAGGTACTTCTTTTTAATCAGAATGTATAATTATAGGTTATGTGATTCAGAAAAGATACAGTAGAGCCTGTTCTGCATGTGGAGCCTAAACTGTGTCATTCTGGTGCACACAGCTCTGTTTACATTCCACTCACTCTCCTATTTTCCTTCTCCATGCCTTGGTATAAAGCAGAATTTTAAATCAATGGATCTTTTCCCTAGCAGTGTTTCTCTCTCTCTCTTTTTTGCAAGAGACAATGCTGCACTGCATGACTCCTCAGGGCTTTTGTGCGTTTTCTTTAAATGTGGTCCCATCCACCAGGCCTTAGACTCACACAGGCCCTCCTCCCTGGCTATGTACTGTAAATATTCCATGAGCCACTAACCCCCCGTGCTGTGGATTGACAAGCATTCCTGACTTGCAAGCGTCACCTTCACAACAGAGTGTAACCCACACTAATAGCGCTTTATTATTTATGTATTTATTTATTTATCTTGGTGGGTGGGTGGAGACCGTGGTCACAAAATATGCCAATTATGTGGATCTCATGATTCACACTGAATGTACACAGTTTCACCACACTTTTTATAGGAAGGAAGAAATAGATGACGTAACAGCGTGATTCACTCAGTACAAAGGCAGCAAAATCATGCTGACAAAGGGCCCTGGAGATGGCCCCTGGAGCGGCCGGGACAGTGAGCTACGTCCGTGTTAATCAAGGAGCTCATAGGTCACCTTGGCAATTATCAGTTCTGAATGCACACAATAACAAACTATCATTCTGGCAAATCACTGACCACGTTTTCATTTTCCTGTCTATAATTTATTTCACCTTGCAGTGGGCAATTGAGGGGGTGGGAGAGAGAAAAAATGGCAATCTGAAGATGCCTGGAAAAGAGCTGCTTAGTCATTAATAATACGAGTTAACTCTATAATTTTGTCATCAGCGTTAGCACGCTACTGCTAATAAATCTGCCTCACCTTCGGTTTTAACCCCTCACATCTGCTACACTGCTGTAAAATGATTAACTTTACATCTCAGCATTATGCAACCTGATCTGAACAAGGCATTGCTGAACGTATTAATGATCCTATTAAGTTTGCACAAGCCTTTCATCACATTCATCTTTTCACTGCTGTCACTAAATGTAGGAAAGCGATTCTGGTGAATGTTTTAAACTCCAAACAGTCACGCAATGCACCGACTGCCCTGTGAGACAGCGATGCTCCCTTAAGCTGTGCTGAATGTCACGCAAACACTATTTTATCACCATAAGCATGTGATGTCTATATTTTCAGTATACGAATGTGAAGAATAATTGTTCCGATGAAAGGCCTCACATGTGCTATTTGCTCTACCTATCGAAGCCTTTGTAGCTCCTTGGACAACTGAGATACAGCTAATTAAAATACTTGTGATAAAATAATTAGCCTTCTCTGCAGACAATGGAAAATTAAATTCTTTCATAATCACTCAAATGAACCGATAAGAAACTTTTCCAGCATTTGACAATTTGCTGTCGACAGGAGCAGCTCAACTGTGACTAATTTAAACGGGTTTAAATGCTTTTATTTTTACAGTATCAGTATAGTGCAGTATTTTCACCTTGATGAGAAACTTTATTTTAACAGGTATATGATTTTACAGCAACATGAACCGAACAACTTAACAGTTATCAGCTTTAATACTGCATTTAATTCTACTTTTACAAGGTGATTGATTCTTTTAAGCTGAAACTGATAATTCAACTAAACTGTATGTTTATTCCTGAGGCCACACCGGGAGTCATTCTGGAGAGAATTGTATTATAAGTTGGTTGGGATGTAAAGTGAATGAGGAATTGCTGTATTGGTTGGAATTAGGCTGTACAGGTGTACTGTACCTAATAAAGTGACCAATGAGTGCATAGTAAATGAAGTGATGCAAGATTTGTCATGAATTCCTGCTTCTTTCCTGCATCATTAGCAGATGTTCATGTCACTACAGCGTTCTGTGATTAGGTCACACATAACTGATGAGTTAATGAAGCCTAAAACGCACACATTACTTCACAGACACTAAACTCCACATAGTGTATGTGCTTATGCGGAACTGTCAAGCAGGTATAGTTGAAAATAGCACGTCTCGTAGAAATATGACGCTTTTTTTCTATAATCAAACTGGCTGTAAGGAGACAAAGAGAACTCCTCAAGATTTAGCACCTGCAGACTGTCTGGGTGTGAAATGAACATGAGCATGAAGTCATAGTGACACCGCGAACTCTAGGGAATGATCAGTTACTGTACATGTCAACAGAATCCAGATACATGTATAGAATATTATTAGGTTCTTAACTTACAGAACTTAAATTCCTGTGTAAACCCCATTGTCTTCCGACGTCCCTTTGACGTGTTTAATTTGATTGTGTCACATATGTGCGTGCTGTGGAGCAGTTGGTCAGTACCACACAGTACGCACACTGTAAGGGCTGCTCTCACGGCAGCTTCAGGGGCAACTGCTTGTCTTGGACGGTTTGCATTCCCAGAGCTGTGTGAATACAAACGACTGGTTTTAGCCACCAGATATGAAGAAACAAAGTCAGAGTCAGGTGAGTAAAGAAGCGTGTTTCAAACCACCGTCAAACACCTTTAGCACGTTGTGAACTGCGCATTCAGTGTGGGCTCCCATAGCAAAATGAAGACACCTCAATCAGTTCTGAGTGTGACCTTACATTTGGATTCGAGACATCCATTTTCATTTAATAATCAGTGTGAAATGTTTTACGTATTTCTCTCTTTTTTTGCCATGATCTTGAATGTATGGTCAGTTATTGTAATAGATTGCTGAGTAATAAAGATGAATGCTCACAGATTGTGCTCTTGCCATGGTGAGTGAGACACATGGGAGGATAGTGAAAAGCAGGCCGTGCAACTCTAACCCTCTAACTGATCTGATGCTTGGAACAATGCACTGGTACAAGATGAGGTGAATGAGCAAATTGCAGACAAGACGCTTCCTTCATTACACTAATTGTGATTGCAACCGTAGTGTACACAGTGTGAATAAATTGCCCATTTGTTATTTCACAGTTTCGCATCTGACTAATGTCGCCTGTCTGAAATTATACGTCAAGGGGTTTGGTTTGTAACTGCATTGAACAATATATCTCACCCTTCCTGCCACGACGTGCTGCTTATAGCACTGCCTTCATGTTTAGCTGGTTTACTTGGATAAAAATAAACCCAATAATCATATTTTACACCAGGCAACTGTCATAACTGTCTCCCTATAGCACATTACACAATTGATGCTTTGGAGTGAACCTCATCTAAGCAGCAATTGCCTGGATCAACCTGTCCTCTGTAATGAGGCTGGCTGAAAACTGCCTGCACCACTGGTTTCCTGCAGTTGCAGCTGTCCCTTGTGATATCCATCTCCTGAGTCTGGTCTGGCTTGTCAATCTGGGCTGGAGGGAGACACTGCCTCTGCTGATCACATCTGCCCACAGAGCTGCTTTCAACAGCATGAATGGTCATGGTAAACTGTGCCTCTGTCATCACAAGCAGGACATCTATTTAAATCATGCCTCAGAAAATGTCCTACCCCAGCATTTCAGTTCTCTTACAACCAGTTGAATGTGTAGCGCACCAGCGTTCGGAGAAATAAATTATATTTAGTATGTATTAAAATGACTTACTTTATAAGCCTACACCTGTTCAGAGTATTATTAGTTCACAAGCCTAGTTCATTAAACCTGTAATAATAGTTGGCACAATTCACTCACCTTGCAATATTGAGCAAAACCTGTCAGATCCCAACCACCACCAGGAGATAAGTAAGAGGGAACAGCTGAAACACTGGATGTCGACAAGTGAAAATGCGAAAGTAATTTTCATTAAAGTAAAAATTCCACTTTAAAACTGTTGATATTACTGCTATAAATTTGGACAGTGAACACTCAGGCTTGAGTCTTGATCATATTTCTCCTACAATAGATGAAAGCCAGCCAATACTTCAATTTGTCATCAAAGAAAAAATGGCCATGCCTGCCCCATTAACACTGAACAAGAGTCAGTATCCATGGTGATGATCAGGATGGGCTGTGTCCTCGTGGGGTAAATTAAGCTCATTATGTGTGGAGGCTACAGGAACCATAAGTCCACCACGGCAGCAATATATTGTCGATAAGTGCCGTCAGACCTTTCGAAGACAACTGTCACTATGTGATTATTCCGCTGTGCCAAATCTTAGGAAGAACAGGAAATTATAATTTAGCAATGACATGACAACGTGATCCTTTTATCAAACCAAGACAGCGGCAGCAAATGAACCGTAGTGAAGATGAAACGTGTGGTTTTAAGTCCGATAGAATTGGCTGAACACTGCATGGCGTTGCATTTGAAATGTAAACAGCGATCTAATGGCTCGTAAAGAGGCTCCAACCATCCGCGTGTCAACCAAGCCAACAAACATTCTCACTGGAGCTCATGAGCCCTGAGAAAACCTCCCTGTGTGGACGGGAGGCCACCTGTGGTTTATACAGATGTGCACTGGAGGGGAGCTTCTGCGCCCTCCCCAGTGAGTAGTGGGAAACATTAATGGGGTAATCTCTGGTGTACATCTCTGAGGGAGCTGCTGAGGAACACCACTAAGACGTTCTATTGTTTCCTCTTGGGGCCTGTGCAGGTGTGCTAATATGATATTGGAGCTGTCTGAAGCACTTATGCTGCATGATAACCAGGATGAATTAAAAGGGTCCCTCCCTTCTCTTTAATGACAAACCCCCGTCTCCATTTCTCAGCTCTCCATTCATGCAGACAACTCACCACGGCTTTGCTCCAGCCAGGTCCCCAGCATGAGGATGACCCATCAGTCTGCCGCGCTTTCCACGAGCCAATCTGCTGGGATGATAAATGATAACCAGGAGCTCAGAGCTGCTGGCCCTGTCAGAGGAGATTTCGGATGGGAGCAGTGATGGGGTTGCCACACCGAAGCAACGTGTGGACTCACAGCAGGCACAGAGCAGAGGATCCAGTGCCACCAATTAATGCTTGTCTTAGTTCGCTACGGATAACCAGTGCACACTGAACGCCACGCAGGCAACGCGCTGCTCCAACAAATAACCGCCGAGCTAATGCTCGGTTCTCCTGGGAGCAGGAGAAATGCAGCAAAGCGTCAGGTCAATATGAGACAACGTACAGCAACAATTAGTCTGGTGCTTCTTATCTCCTGGGAAAAACAACCTTCAGCACGAATCAGACATATAGGATTTGTACTCATTTTACAAACAGCGAGGTGATGAATAGGAGATAAACCTTTAAATGGGTCAAGTGTCAGTGAGTCACAGTGAGGGACGTCCCCTTTGAAAAAAGCCATTTCAGTAGTAGGTTCAATGAGAGCATGACGCTGTTGTGGTATTTCACAGTGGACCTGTTGGTTTTCATCTTCCTCTCGTTCATGTTGCCTGGCGTCCCCCCAGCCCCTCCGCTCTGCCTGCATCACTACAGCAGCTCTGTGTAAATAGCTGCCATCTAGAAATCACTTTAACAGCAGAGGGTGCCAAAGCTTTTCTGTTACACATTCCCAGGCACGTTGAGTCTCACCGCCTTTAAAGCTCCCAATTTAAGCAAGATTATGTTTCTATGTCACCATTTAAAGACGTACAATTTGCTCGATCGAACTAATTGAACTCACTTAATGGGGTTGGCTTAATGCAAAGAGAGACGTCTACCGGGGCCTCCTTAACCCGTCGCTGTCAGACGGCTGTCAGCACATTACATAATCCCTGTGAGTGGCTCTCTACCAACATGTTACACTAGCTTGGCTCCCAGGTGCTTTTAAAGCTGACTTACCAGCCCTCTGTCTCTGCTTGCTCTGAGATCTTCAACAAGGACCAGAGAAACACATAATATCAATAACTGGCTTTACTGCACATATTGCTATTTGTGCTTCCTTTCCCACTGCACTTTCGCCATTAAAACTAAATTTGCAGCCACATCGAGGCACCTTTATGGAGCTATTATCACAGAGCATCTATTTCTTATAATTAGACCTCACTTAGGAAGCAACAGTGACTGTGCTAACACAACCGTGTCAAGCGCTGCTAAGATTACAAGCTCTCTCATTAAGCCGCAGTTTTGTTCTTCAGATTGAGCTGTTGTGAAACAGCGAGGTGAAATACTAGCGCTCGCTGTGCCCGTTCAGCGTGTGCCTCTGACCCGGGAGTGATTCCCTCTCACCATCTGTTATGAGAGCGAGGCGCAGAGAGAGCAGAAGGATGTGACAGAAATCCAAAACAAGAATCAAATGTGTGTGCAAGTAAATGAACAATATTAGGTTTGCTTTGTAAAAAGTGCTAGTTGTTTTTTGTGTTTAGATGACAGTAGGTCATCACAATGACAGTGCTTCTGATCTTATTTATTGTCTTTGTGCTGCAGCTCAGGTGAGAAGCAGCATCTCTTAATCACTGTAATGTGAAGTAAGTTAACTGTCTGTCTTGAAATGAGCATCTTTGACATTTAAACCACAGGACGCCCTGCTACTGTACGTTGGCAGTGACAGCTGTGTGCACGCTCCATGAAAGGATGGTGAGCGATATATAGCAGCATAATCTAAAGATTGTCTCCAAAATCTTTAGGTTCTTGTGCCAAATGAGCTTGCGAAGCAGAAAGCTGGCCCGCGCTGCCAGTGACAGATGTCTGATATGTTTGGCATGGATTAGCTAAAAGCTTATTTCTGCACCTTCTCTGTCACTGGGAGCTCACACTCCTCAGACAATTCACCAGTTTCCAAATTATGCGCAGCCTGTGAAGCGTCCAAGTTCGAGAAGCGGCGCCTTGTGCATATACCCTTAAAACAAAGAGTCAACCGATCATGTTTCAAGGTCAAAGAGTGAAAATACAAGAAATCTGCAGCACAGTGAGGTGCATTCCTAAAGCAAAGTCCTAATAAATGGGAAAATATAACAATAAATCTGTCAACATAGACCAATGATTTTCACCCTGTCCTTTCTCTGTATGTCACCAACATTGATATGAATCTCATAACTCAAATCACCCTGTGGTAGAACATAGCAGCATAAACATCACTGTACCATTTGACCAAATTATTATTTCACGGTAAAGTCAAAAGTGGACCGATAAACCCTTTTCCACTAATGCAGAGCAAAAAGCTCCATCCACCTCACATAAAGTTCCATCCAGCATCGCCCACAGTGATGGCCAGTCAAATTGGATTAAGCTGAGGTGGCTTGGGGCTTCTCTGCAGCTGCTGCTGTTTGATATGGGTTTTAGGTGCTGCAAGTGTTCACTTGGCTAGACTTAAAAGACTCAAGGAGACATATTAACATTTTATAGGAGACTACAGACTATGAAGCCAATGAGTCACTGGCCTTCGACAAAGTAAACGTTACATGTATATTATGTGCCGATTACGAACTATAGGCCTATGACGGCAGACTGTTTGTTATGACTCACCAGTGCTCACATACATACTCACTGGTGTAATATTGTTCTGCCTAATTTTATATTGACGTTTCAGTTTTTTAGGGGAGTGATCTGTGCCTCCCTGGTGATGTCACAGAGACAGAATCCAGTGACAAGACTGGGATGGAGGGTGTAAGTCCTGCTCAGCCTGGATTCCAGCAGAAGACAACGCAGCCACGGCCAAAACCTGATGCAGCTGCCAAACTGCCTTAAGATAAGTGGCTGCAGGAAGCTGTTCCCATCACAGACACAGCAGCAGAGGTTGTTGTTTCAGTGCTGCAAATAATATACAGGATATAGGAGCTGTGTGTACTGTATATGGTGGGATGCTGTACAGTGTCACCACTAAAAACGGGTGCAAATCTAAATGAGCCTCTCTCGTCTAAGCTTTACTTACTCAAGTACTGTAGTTATCTAAGCTGAGTTCTACTGTAAACGCAGCAGATGAGTTTCAACTGGGTCAAGTTGTCATATGGGTCATTTTGGACAGTCAGTCAAATGACTTGTTCAGAGATGAGAACATAAACTTGAGCTCATGGCAAAATGTTTTGAAATTCATTTACATGATTGATAGGTGTCTGAAAATTCACGGCTAATGTTTGCTTAGCGTACCTCCAGCTGATTCCAGCTTTAACCATCCAGTGATTGTCTTTTAGTTTTATAGCTATATGCGGTGAAATCATATAAAATATATGAACAATGTAAACTTGACAAAACCTTTTTTATTATATCTTCTTACAGTTTCAATGTATCATTCACTGTGTGATTTTCAATAAAGAGACTGACAGGCTTAACTCTGACTGCACAGCTGGGCACAATCACTTGCAAATGTTAGTTTTGTATTTGTAACATCAAACGTTAAGTATAAAGTCTGTGGGCTCCAGTTCCACACTTCTCTGTGGAATTTTAGAAAAACGTGAAGAAGTGATAATGTGTGAAATAATATAGATAAATATGTGATGGATATTAAAGCCGTGCTAACAATCACAGCTTAAATCTCACAGATACAGACTTCAGTTTGTAAACCCATCGGTAACAGCAGTGGTCTGCAAGAATTTACAGATTCATTCATAATTACAATTTTAGTGGGGTCAAAAAATGTATTTAGTGTCATGAGAATTCATGTAAATGTATCTCAGGCATTTATTGTGAAACCTAAACACGAGTTGTTCTCATTTGAATCACGACTTAAAATGAAGAAACAGAAGGAGCATAGTAGCTCGACTTTTCTTTATGTAGTTTAAAGAAAGTAGCTTAAAGGTTGTATCTGTTTAATTCAAAATGAAGCAATGAAAACCATAAAGACATAGCAATGAATTCAACTGCTGCATTGTGCATGTAGATTGTAACAGGGAGCAGGTTGACGCTGTCTTTTTGCTCACTCGTGTACTCAAGCAGCTGCAGACTTAGCTCCTCATATTGAAGCACAGCACTACTGCAAATGTGACTGAGCAGTTGTTCATTTCCTTCATTTATTGAACCTTTATCATATTGAGCTAATCTAGTTGTCTAGTTTGATATTATGTATTTTAGACTTGATGAATATAGTAGTATTCTCATTATGACGTATACAGTCTGTAGCTTAACTCACTAATTCATCCAAACAATAACCTGAAAGTGGACCTTTACAATTGAATTCCTACATGATCCAGACATTGTTAGGGACATACAGTACTTGTCTCATTTTCTTTGAAAGGCTGCTCGCTGCCCCTGATGACGTTGAATTTCTCAAGTGCTTTATGGCTTGTGTAAAGATGTGACACGCCATCTGCCGCTCTCCAAGCTGAACGTTTAAAGAGGTGCAGCTTTTAAAGATGCTTTTTCAACCATGACAATGGTCCTGTTATGCTCACAACAAAGCAGAAGGGCAACCTCTAACCTTCTGGGTGAAAGCTGCATTGAACCTCATAGCTACATGTATGTCCCCAATCAAACCAGCCTCTAAATCCCACCACCAAACCTACTCAACTGAACTATTATGGCACGCTTATAATAATTTAAATGATTCTTTGGCGTGTTTGTGTATTTGTCATGAAGTTACTTGGGAGTTTATTTTGCTACCTTCAGGAAACTTTATTTTAAGGGTGGCATCAGGTTGGAGAGATATTATAAGGTGATTTAAGGTTTTTGCAATAAAATCCTAATGAAATTCATGGGTTAATCAATGATAAGATTGCTGCACTGATAGGAGACGAGAACTGGAGAAAAAGGGACCTAAAAAAAGATAATATTAAGCGTGAAAATGACAGTTGACGTTGCCATGGGGACGGCTACATCCTGAGCATCCAAAGAGTGAACCTCTCTGGAAAGGAGCTGAGTACCAGAATTCAGATTGAATTTTTTAATATTGTAAGAGAATCTTGACCTAAGCACATGTGCAGAGGCACGATGGAAATTAGAACAATATTTTATGACAAAGATAACCTTTCAAATCGGTTGCTTCAAAGGAAGATGTTGAACAAGAGGAAATTCTTTGTATGGATTTCAGCAGAGGGGGTAAAGGACTGAGGGGTCAGGGTGGAGTGCTTGACTTTAAAACACAAAGACGAGGCTGAGGGGGCTCCACCTGGGTCTGTTGAAGTGTTTCTCATCATGGGGTGCTTTGATTAATCTGAACCTGCGATGACTTTTGCAGCCCGGTTGGGCTGAGAACACCACATTCTGCCTTGTGCACATTGGCTGCTTGGTGCAAATACCACTTGTTGATTTGTGTTGGAAAATGTATGTTAAACTAGCTGCTGTAGCTTTAAAGCGAACCGGCGTTGTCTAGTAAATGCAGTCTCCTTTTCACGCCTTCAGAAATGAGGCTTCGGTGGAGACTATACACGTCACAGAAAATCCCTGTATGTCACTGATAAGGTTTTACTGTGATATGGATCAGAAGGCCATTTGAGTTCCGTGGATCAATAACTGCAGATGTTCTGCCAGCAACCCCCCACCGGTCTTTAAGATGGGCTCACTATTACTGGCTTGACAAATTAGGTCTGTGGGGCCTAATGAGTAAAAGATAACAAGACAAACGACGACCGTGCGTAGTCAGAATGTTTATTATTCACTGTAACATTCACTTCCTTAAATCACAGTCACACACATTATAAAAACCTTCAAATCAAATGTCAGACGGCCAAAATAAGTGCTTCTTAAACCTAAACCTGGATTTTTTCAACTCTTTTACAAAGAAAACTCTTTTTCAAACTATAACTGTATATATTTTGTATATTTCTACTCTTACTACTACTAGTGTGTATTATACTATAGTAGTCCATTAGTTGTTACCTTGTAATTGTAGGATTACTACAGTAATCGTAACAGTAACAGTTGTTGCTGTACCACTTGTTTCCTCCTTGTGCTGTAATAACAACCATAGTGTGGTATAATAGTTGTGTTTCTGAGTCTATCAACATCAAGCTTCATAGTTTGTACTCACATTGAAATCAGTTTAGCAAAAAATTCATTTTTATTTCCAGTTATATTCACAATGAGCAAATATTTTTGTTTTGAAAAATTAGGGAACATTTAAGCAAATCATGTCATTTACAAATTGAGTCATGCAAATAAGCAGTTCACCTTGTTTACTCCTAATTTGCTAATCAGTCTGTTAAAAGTGTAATTAAGACAACGTTGAGACCAGAGAAATGGAGCCCACTTACATTTCACAGTACAATGGACCTGTTTCAATCAGCACTTTCCCTGCCGTTTAAAATCATCATCCACAAAAATTCTAAAATTCAGATTTTACTGCACCATCAGGTTTTATCATTTTCTTTTCACACTGGAGCAGTTTATCTCTGGAGTGAAGAAATAATCCTGTTAACTTAATAAGAGATGGACCAACTAAAAAGTGATGTACTTCATATCATCTGCATGTTTCCCCCATTAGATTACATGTTACTTACTGTACTGTAAGTGTAACTTACAGTGTTATGAGCAGAAGGGGAGTTAACCTTTTGCTCAAAGGCACCTGGGAAACAACTGTGTATTCTGAGGTCTCATTAATGTTACACTTTAAAGCTATTACAATGTGCACAAAGGTGGTTTTTGAAAGGCAAAGCCCTCTAACTTAGCCATCTGGCACGGACAACGGCGAAGGAACGTACGACCCATATGAAAGAATTTGCTAGAGAAGTGCTGAGTAGCATCTGCTCGCTGTGAAAATGCCTTGGGTCCTTCACATGACATGACAAATTATACTGGGCAGTTTACATTTAATTATCCACTTCACTGCTTACCTCAGTGATGAAGCACAGGAAAAAAGAAACTCTTCTACGTTATCGTCCCCCCGCATCATGTGACACTACACAGTATATGTTTATACGCCCTGCAACACAGTTCACGCAGTGTCGAATGACTCCGCCGTCGCTGCTGCAGTGAGTAGTTTCTTAGAATACATTTAAACTTGCTTGATGGTGATAAAACATGAGTTGTGTGCCAGATGGAACAATACTGCGTGTTTTCTGAGAGTCGCAGCTGGCACTGTTTGCAGAGAGGAGCACATTCATTAGCTACTGTAGCTGTTGGCCGCCGTGACAAAGACCCGCAGAGTGATGTTCGCAGGATACACACGCTGCTTATTGATTATACGTCATGTTTTATATTTTTAAATTCATCGTTATGTCATAAAAGTTGATTATATCAACAAAGAGAACATAGCTTGTTGTCTGTATAAAATATGAAGTGTGGTTACGGTATATTACCGTACGTATTAGACACATCCTGTAACTTTAACATGTGACAGGAAATATTTTATGCAGTTGTTTGCTTCACATTTTTCACCATCAGTCAAGTACATTTTCCCTCAGATATGAAATGCTTAGTATAATGCACGATGGGAGTAAAACAGGAATTTGATGGATAAAAGACACTACTGTGCTATGTCAAAGTATGAGCAGGTTCTGGAAGAAAAATGAAATGCATGGATTTTATTTATGATAACATTTAAATGAGTTGATTGTTCACATACTATATGTGCCAGCATTGATCTTTACTACTGATCGTTTGTCACAGTAAAGTTATGTTTCTCTTTGAGGGAGATTTTATCTTCCTTCCTTTATTTTATTCTAAACCTCACTTCAAAAAGCCTTTAATCAGAAATATCTATACATGCGAGTACCCACACAGTAACATCATTTCATTCAACGCTGGCTTATCTGAACATGAATCTAGGTCACCATACAGTACATCTCATTACTTTTGATGCTATAGCTACAATAGCCTGAAAAAAAAAAATCAAAGAGCATACACAATAGCAGGTTGTCTGCCTGCTATAAGCTGAAAGTAAAACACAGGAGGTGAGTCACAGCAGGCACTAGCACTGCTGCCCGAGATTTAGGTCAGCCAAGTAACTCCAGGTGGCACGGGTCCTTCCCCGAGGACACCGTGCAGCCTGTATCTGGACCAAGGTTAGCAACAGTGGCCCTAGGGGCATAATGGGACATTAATTTTTAATGTAAACTAACCCTTCTCTAGTTGTGGGCGAGAGGGGAGGAGTAGTGTGCTTTCCTCTACACGCAGTCGTGTAAACGTTGTGGTGCACCCGGTTGGTTTGTATTCCTGTTTTATAATTCATTCCTAGAGCCTCAGTGGTGGAGAGAACACAAAGACTTTCAGCTCGTACCCAATGAAAACTGAAGCTTGGTGAGCGACTGCGAGGCAGCAGAGCAGTAAAGGAACTGGGTCCCAGGAAGGAGAGCTGTAAACAGAAACCTGTTGAAAGGGGATGAGCAGCAACTGGGACGCTGTTGTGGTTTGTAGGATTTTGGTTTCCATGAGTGGGGAGGTTGACAAATACTCGTCAATAGTTAATAAAAAGTTGTGTGTTTATGTGTGGCATCCCAAACACACATCAAAACATCCGCTCTTCATCAGCATGCGGCAAATTTGTGTGTTACTTTACCAACGTCACAAAAGTGACATTTCTGTCAAATCCTCAGCCTTCAAGCAGCGTTTTTACTGCCGAGGCGATTACGGCGGCTGCGTGTACCTGCTCACAGCTTTTGCTATCTCGTGCCAAGCAGAAGTTGAAAGCACATGACATCCACCCATGAGTTGTCAAAAACAAACGGCACAAGTTTCAAGGGGAGTTGCCCTTAAGCAGCCAACAAGCCCAGCAGTGACAGAGAAAGCAGCTCCATCGTGACAGACACGTTTCCATAACGCTCTGTTTTGCTTCTTCTTCTTTTCCCTTTTAGGGGTCGCCACTGCAAGTCATCTTCCTCCATTTACCCCAGTCCTCTGCCTCCCCTTCTCTCACACCAACTAACGCCATGTCCTCTTTCACTACATCTCTATCTCTTTTCCTCTACACCTCCTGCCTGGAAGCTCCAGCCTCAGCATCCTTTGACCAATACATTCACAATCTCTCCTCTGAACGTGTCCAAACCACCTCAATCTGGCCTCTGACTTTATCTCTAAAACATCCAACATGAGCTGTGCCTCTGACATACTCACTCCTGATCCTGTCCATCCCAGCCACTCCCAGAGAGAACCTCAACATCTTGAGCTCTGCCTCCTTTCTTCAGCGACACTGTCTCATCGCTTGCAGACCCTAGAAAAACAACTTAGTGCTACAGTCTCGTAAAGCAGACGGTTGTTTAGCATGTTCGTCTTTGATCTCCATGCGTTTCCTCATTGCATGCTTTTGTCCAGCGCGCTCTGCAGGCTACAACCCAGCTCAAGCTCGGCGAGCTGCCTACATGGCAGCCATGTTCATAAACTCAGGTTACATTAATGACATTTGACCTATATACAGAAAATACCAATCTATATTAATGTGTTCTCCATTTCCAATATATATTAATGTAGGGTATAAATTTCTTTAGGTATGTGAGAAGGCTTTTTCATCAGCATTCTTCTTGTATTAAATGGAGCTCCTGTTAATTATTCATCATCCTTTCAGCAGATGATACGCAACAGAAAATGCTAATTTCTCTCAGCTCAAAATGCTCATGTTTATGTTTTTCTCTTCATGAATTGGGGGCATGATTACGTTAAAGTAATTACTAATATTCTCTGTAATTTGAGGTCAATTAAAAACACAGCCACCACACTTGAAATTAGACTAAATATTGAATTTTAAGATATTTCTCCCCAAACAGGATTCCCTTCTCTTCTCGCCATTGCTCGTGATTCTTCTGCAGCACAGAGTAAACTGCATGATCTGTGTGATCAAATGTGCACAACACATAGCAGTTCGTGTTAAGGAAAAATAAAAACAGCACTTTCATTACTTAGAAGCATAAATTGGTTTAAGTAGAAAATGTATCTCTGCAACATATTAGACTCGACTTGTACGCAACCAACGTTTGTCTCATTAGTATCAGCGATTTCCATTAATCATCTTTGCAGATCTGCTTGTCACAGTCTCAAACTGATTGTGTTAACGTGATACTTGCTGATGGGCTCAGGGCAGATGGATTTAAACCTTTGCGCTTGAAGCCTAATTTAGCATAATTTGGTCTAATCTGTAGTGCACTGATTAGATAAAACACTTTTGATTACAATCAAGTATTCGCTCAGGACATAGAATAAGAAATGCTAAATTGCTTCTACAGAAGTTGATAACATTTACCTAATTATATGCAGCAGACTTTCAGCGCGGAATCCTTAAAGATAATATATCCAATGTGCTAATGATAATTAAAAGACAGAGAAACGTGTTGGGTTTTGTTTGTGAGGTCGCATATGTGATTATAATGAGTTGACGTGAATAATATGCAGCAACGCGCTGTAGAAGTCAATGTGTGAGTTACGCAGAGTAGAAACTTTCTTGCGTTTCATTTTGATCTCTCCTGTGTTGCTTCACATTCTGCTATCAATTATCAAAGCCTCTGTGACCTCATAGCAAATCTGGCAATTGTGCTTCATCTGGAATCAAATTTGAATGCATCCTTTAACATATTAGCTCTTCAATAAACCACTTTTTCTGCCTAGGAATGAGTCAACGAGTAGAAAAAAGCTTTATTACTACGCCTTTGCTGCATTTGGGTTCTGGAAATAATACAATAAAGCAAAACAGATGTAGGTTAGTTATGTATTTAAAAGGAATTCATTCGTTTTGAAAAGAAGTTTGAGGATAAATGGATGATTCCACTTTTTTTTCACTTCCCTGAATAGCTGTTGAATAACTGTGCAAGGTGCCACTTAACCACATTCTCTGGATAAGCAGGGAAATGTCGGAGTGCAGGATGTGTGCAGATACCGCCCTGGATTATTCCACAAGCTCATTTCCATGCACACTCCAGCAGCATCGTTTGCCCGACAGTGAGGACGCTGAGCCAGACGGAAGCTGCACAGTATAACACACGCTGCATAAATGCCCCTAACAAAGACGGGAAGCAGGTTGGAGTGTGGCCAGACGCTCACACCTGCCTCACCTCCGAGCACATTTCAGTTAGCAGAGGTGAATATTAGATAATGGGTTACAGTGGTTGAAATGTTAAAGGGCATAAACAAACGTTGAAGTGAAAAAAAAATCATCTGCGCATGTTGTTATAATTTATAATGAAATCCATTTGCTTCAGTCACAAAAATGTTTAACTGTCTAACATGACAGAATCTACGGCCACCTCATAAAGGACAATAGGTCTAATACATGATGAGTAACCAGATGCATCCTGTGGTGCAAACCACCTTTCTTCATTCACTCCTAGGACGTTTCCTCTCAGTATAGTGCTCTGCACAGCTCCAACGCCCTTTAAGGCCTCACATTCTCTGAGCATCTAACTCCTGTGTGGGAGCAGCGTGCGACTCCTGAGCTGAGCACTCAGGAAACTTTCAGCCTTGAGGATTTCTCTAATACCCCAAGACACAGCGTTTTACCGCAGAACCTGAAGTGACAGCGGCGTGTTGTCTTAATCCGTTTTAGATACTTGAGATTTAATTGTTGGGGATTTTCATTATTTTCTTGTCCCTCTGCGGCTGTCAGCTGTGCTGTTAAGAGATTAGTGCGTCAGTGGATTTCTCGCTAAAACCTGAGTGGAGTAAAGTCGTGTTAGGTAGAGATAGAGCATAAATTCTGAATCGTCAGGTTTAGGTTGTTTACAGTTGTAAGGTTTGGGTGAAACATGTTATTATACACCAAATTGCTAAAAGTATTCGCTCACCCATCCAAATAATGGGATATATAATAAATATATATACAAATATTGACCCCTATGGATTAGGAATGAGATGAGATAATTTGTTTCAGATTTGAGATGTTGTTGACTCATATCCACTGTGCATGTTCATGTGTGTCTGTAGAAACATGTATGTAGGTGTTTTGCTGGTTTGTTGCCCATAAATAATTAAGGCATCTCAGCTGAGTTCACTCAACCTAAACTCTGACCTCAGCTACAGAAATTGTGTTGTCTCAATCTCAGCAGCACCTCATAGCGTAGCTTTCTAGCTAATAACACTAGCTTCCCTTTGATCCTCCCATTACATGGCATCCGCTGATAATAGCTTGCAACAGGTAAAGAGAATATTGTGGCAAAAACAATTCCATCAAAACCTCAGCACAACTCAATGAAGCCGAACAATTCCTCCCAAGCTCGACTGGTTAAAGTCAAATGTCTTGGTTGCAGACATCAATCCTGTTTATGGCTGTTAGGCTGCAGGATGTTTTCTTGCTCCGCTGTTCAACACAGCCCCTCGCAGCAAATGCTTTGAAAAGGACAGCGCAGGAGCCGTTTTCCTCCAGCTCGCGGCGATGCAGCTGTCTTCTGCAGCCATGCGTTCATTTATGATTGATGTACACACTGTGTCCAATTTAACGTTACTCAGTATACAGCGGTTCAATTTTAGAATTAAAGACAAACGGGAGATTGAAAATATTTGTGCACCAGAGCACAAAATAATGCCACAAAATATTCATGACATGGTATCTGGAAATGTTGCTGCGATACTAATGTAACTATAGTAATGTCCTGAAGTGACTGATACAGATGATGATATTGTCCATTTGCTGCTTGGACAACCAAAGAAAATGATGCATGGTTCTGCTTGTAAGCTGTTTTGGCACAGGTCAGCGGAAACTTGGCTGCGTGCACCGAATTGAACCACTCTCAAGAGGTGCAGGTGGATTGTTCCAGATGTGGACAGTGTGTGTGCGTGTGTGTGTGTGTGTGTGTTTGCACAGAGATTGGCCAAGGCGCTATCTCGCATAAGTGGCAAGCTCCATCAAACCCGGTGAGCTAACATCCTCATTCATGATCTGCACGGGGAGAATAAAGCCTAAGGTTCTCCTTGTTGGAATCTGCATTAACAAGCTGCAGGGACGTGGGAGCAGTGTGGGCAGAAAGCTCAACATGCTCTGTGAGGCTTGTGAATGTCTCGTAAGAACTGCCAGTGCATTGAGATCGGGGGATGTGCTGTTTGATTGACCAGTAATTTTACATTTTTTAGCTGGATTTCACGGTTGAGCTCCAGGCTGTGTAGAGTGAAATACAAGCAGGCAAGGAATATAGGCTCATGAAAACTTTTAAAGTGACCAAAATAAACCGCATTTCATTTGTGTACTGCCAACATGGCTTGAAATTAACTTCTTGGCTCACTAGGCGCTGCAGCTGGTGAATTTTAACATGAACACCCCTCTGAGTTTTTCTTGCCAAGCTTTTCTACCTGAAATGACTGGACACAGCAGCCTGGAAGCCAAGGTCGTGCAGGGTTCCCCAGCTCACCTTACATAACACGAATGGCCGCAAGATTAACGAAATGCATATGATCGCGGCCCACATGCACATCCGTGAAACGGGAGCATATGCTAAAAAGCGTCAATTTGTCATTCTACATATGTGAGTCTGCCCAAACAAACGTGTACACCTGAGGCTAGAGCACACTGGCACTGAAGTAGACATCCTGAAACATTTAGAGTGCGATCACAATTTGAGTTATTTATTTAGAATATCGTCCTGTCTGTGCAGGCAAGTCACACAAGGGGCGCAGTGCAGCGGCCATTGTTTACTGCATAAAATGAAGATTAAATCAACACGATAGTCAGCTAATCATCGGTAGTCTCCAGCACGCAGCTGTCACTTAAAGCAGATAAGGAGATAATCTTACTGTGCTCTGTCTGTTTTACTCCAACGCAGAATTAAGCAGTGCTCCAGCAAGAATGTTTCCTGTAGTACAGAATCACGTTTTTCCTTTTCTCTTGGGTCATATCTGCCTCCTGACCCTTCTGGCGTTTTCTGAAACATCTGCCTCTACATATAGACACCACACTACAATTTCTATTACATATTCCTGAAGGCAAGACGATTGAGTCTCTAACAATGCCCGTGATAACAACAGATCTGTCTCTGATGAGGAGTAAAGTAGGCTCATAATCACCGTGGCTGAGTGACCCACAAATCACCCTCATGTGTATCTAGCAATAATTCTGCCCTGTGACTAGTATTTATGAAAAAATGAGGCTAATAAACTTTTGAGCAACAGCAATTTGGTGTTGACTTTTACACCATGTGATAGTATTTACTGTAAATTACAGGGTGAAAGGGGAACGATACAGATGAGAAGCGGGTCAGCTTAATGGCTCTCAATGTTCCTGCTGGAAAAAAGGCCCTGCTGATGCGGATGATTGGTCTTATGACAATGATGAATTGTGTTTCCTGGAGCCGTACGGTCCTGCTGTCCTGCCAGTGACACTTGGGAGTCGCACTAAATGCCTATACCCATGTCACAGATCTACACCGCAATCGCGGGGGGTGGGGGTGTAGGCGAGATAATCCAATGACATACATCCCATCAAACCTTTTACAATGTGGGCAGTGGAGGGTGACAGCAGCTCATGAGGGGAAGCGCGTTCAGGCCGTCTACATGTTTTTCTTTTAACTCAGCAGGCTCACGTGCTTTGCCAAATGGGAGTCTGTGTATTTTACCGCATTAGGAAATATTGTTATTGAGCATTTTCCTTTATTACATTGTTATCTAGGGGCCATTATCAGATCATGAGGCACCGGGGCTTGCTTTGAGTTCATGTTTATTGTCTTGAGCAGGGTTTCATACCCAGTAAATCATTGGCATGTAAATAAAAGCAAATCATAGGCTTTACAGGAAATTGTATGTTTTTCTGCAGATGGTTTTAGGAAGACTTCCCATTAGTCAGTGTCGTAAACAGGCCTCCAGTCATTTTAGCCTAATAAGATGCTGGATTATGGTACAGGTTTGGCTGTTAATTAGGTTTGATCAAAGTTCCTTATTCTTGTCTGAAGATGTTTTCCTAAATATAGGATTTGATGAAGTGGGATGCTCTGATCTCATTTCAATGTTAAAGAGACCTTCAGACACAATAGTGTATCGAGTAATATGAGCCTACAGAAGAAAGATGGCGAACGTTACAATAATTGGGGTAGATATCTGCGTTTTCCATTTCAACCAGGGGCCAATCTTTTGGTGGCATGTCATCGTAATGAATTCATCAGTGTTGGTAAGATAAATGGCTCAACGAGAAATAGACAGAGCCATCTTCCTGATCTGATGTAGGAAATTGTCTTTCACATGCATCGCCTTATTAGAAAAAGGGGCAGCTGTTTGAAAACGGCGACCATATGAACATCTTTTTCCATTTAGTGTGTTTGAAATATTAATGGCAACATGATTGACCTATTCTGAAAACACATCTAATGCAATGACAGATTTATTGCATACGGGCAGAGCTTCAACCCTATTGATGTTTCCACGTGGCGTTGGATGAACAAATTATAAAAAAATGGATTCCTGTAAAACCTTTAAAAAACTTTTACACAGGTCCTTTAATGTATGCCAAGAAAAAACATTAATAACTTCAATAGAAAAATATCAGACAGTCCCTCTACTTCAAGATAATAGCTGCTTTAGAAAATAAAGTCCTTGTGTACAGTATGTGTTTAGTAGTTTATTTAATCAGTGTTTTCCTCTTAAATCCATATTGGTTTACTTTTGATATAAGTATATATAAAACTACTTTCACAATTCATCTCCCTTCTTCATATGATCAATTTTCCGCCGCTGTTTGTTGGTGGTGTTGCCTAATGGAGATGTGCAGAGTAATACTGATGAAATGAAGAGGGTTGTAAAATGGTTTTGATCTCAACAAGCTTTCATTAAATATTCATGTCAGGAAAGGCTGAAAAAAACAAAACTAAAAAGAAGATTATGTTAAGGTGTTGGTGAAGAGGGCGGAAATTGGCCAGAGCTCTCACTCTTTCTTGGGATTTGTTGTCAATGAGAAATTAAATAAAAACACACTAAAACAAATGCAAAGAAATGTAATCTCTGGAACTCATCAGCAAAGTATGCGGTTTGATTAACGTGAGCTGTTTCTTAGCTCTTTGGTTTTCTTTGATTTAGCCTCATTTGATAGATGGTAATATTGCGTGGGCTCACACACATCACTTAAACTGGCTCATTGAGAGTTTGCACTTTTAGTTTTGCAGAAGAGTTCATAAGATCTAACCTCACATTTGATCAGATGATCATTTGGTCATATTGCTGTTCTACTGTACACTGACACTGATAACTGTAATGTATATCAATAGAAGTACTGTTATTTCCATTGTACAGTATTTCACATAGTTGTGCTTCAGATTTTCAGTCCATGTCAGATTTGGGGTTTACCGGGCAGGAAAAGGACACTCAACTAAAATCTATTTTTGTCTGTGAGTAGCATTCAAGTAGAACTATATAAAAGTGAAGGACAGAGTTATGAATTATGTAGGAGTGAAAAGAAATCCTGCTGACAACAAAAAACAGACTCCTCAAGCATCGCTGTTTTGCAGCAGTGCTACACGGACTCCACAAACTCCTCAGGAGCAAAACTAGCTATGCAGACAAACTCCTTTATAAATGAACATTATAATCTTCTTATTGTATCAGTTTCCACACTATGAATGTCAGCTACTACAAAACAGGCTCCTCAGTCTTTTTACTCAAGCACATCCTCCAAAGATGGCCTTAAAATCCACTGCCCTGATAGTAAGCATAGCCGTTCGCTCGGCTGTGGTCAGTTTGCATGTGTGTCGCAAATTCCTCTCCAGTCATATTTAGAGGCTGAGCTTGTTTGTTGTCAGCAGATCTCCAGGAGCTGCAGCCATCTCAGTAATTACGTTGTCATGTCCTGCACGTGAAGCTCGGCTTAACCTCTGCAACGCGCCGTGTCCGGTGCCCGGCAGGCTTCAGGAGAATGACTTGAAATGAGCAAAGTGTCTCCAGATCATGGAATGTGCATGTACAGAGTGACTGTGGGTGTAGTGCTAAGTTACATTAAAAGCCTGGGAACCCAGCTTTGAGTCGCTCATTTTCACTCCATCACATCACTGTTAAGCGACAAAGATATATGCTTGTTACGGCTAATTGTTCTCCCCGTGGTATTCAGCGCAGGCAATTATATTGTCTCTCAAGACAATATAATTGTCATTTAAAACTGTGAAAGGTCACATTGTTCCAATTCTAGGACATATTTATCAACCAGTCACAGTTACAGGGCTCATAATAATTAGTCAGTAGGTGAAGCCTGATCTCAGATTTGATGTTGAACTAAATATTTGGCCAGAAGTATTCAAATGTATACTAATGTACTATATGTATGTATAACATAATGAAATTAAATTCAATAAAATTCAATTTAAAGAAGCATGTATAGACATTTACAGTCATATAATTAAATCATAGACAAACAGATTAACCTACGTGACCCTCATCCTGTAAAGCAGAACCAGGTCTCCGATGTCATCACAGGACGAGATGGACAAAGTAACATAACTAATGAGCGCTCACCTGGATTTTATGGTTCAAAACTGTTATTAAAGAGGTTGTAAACTAAAATCATTACCTTGCTCTCCCTAGCCCCCCTGCCACCCCCCTTCTCCTTGCACACAGGCCCATCATTATCATGCATGTGTGACCACAAGACCAGGCCTTGTCGCGACACAGTGAGCAACGTGGACGCAGCAGGGATTGAAAGTCTAGTGCAGCGCTGCGTTAAGTCAACCTGACTTGGCTTCTTCTTTCATCGATGGAGAAAAAGTAGCACAAGGAACAAAACCAAAACCAATAAAGAAACAGGAAGTTTTCACCTGAGTGTTGAAAACCTTTACCTTTGACTTAATGACAGGACTGTTTTAAGGCTGATGTACAGTGGTATAGACACTGTGACGCTTCATTTAGTGTTTCACTTCACTTCAAGTCACTAACTCAGCTGTTAAGTACAATTTATTTCAATCCACTTCCACAGTACCATGACTCAGCACCTTATACATCTTTACATCTAATGTGTTACCACTAAAACATCTACAGTAATTGTTTTGGGGCCAACGTGTTTCACATCGGCTGAACTGCAATCCAACAAAGGCATCAGTCATGAGGCTAAGTGCAGTTATTCCGCTGCTATTTGTAGACAGGCAAAGCTGTTTCTGCATTAGCTGCGTGTTTTGTTCCCTTGTTGTTCTGTTTAGTTTAGTAGCTGGACAGCCCGAGGCAGGAGAGAGGCTCCGCGTCTATCTGTTGTGCGCACTGTATGGCAAAGACGGAAACCCGACGAGAGCAGTTCAAACCGGCAGCATGGGGCAGGAGATATTTTCTGCAGAACGCAGTGTGTAGGAGTCTGATGTCTGTGTCTTTCATAAGATGACAGCTGCGTCTGAGTGCTCGTTCCATCATTAGTGGGGAGGGTTAAAAAGCTTTCAGAAGACAACCCTTTAACTCAATCGCTGTGGTCTTAGAGCAGCGAAGTTCAGTGTTAAAACTGGACCCAACAGAACGGTGGTACATAGTGTAGGCTTATAAACAGTATTATAAATCTAATGTCAGTGTAATAAGTAGGAAAGTTTCAGAAGCCCCTTGGTCTGAGCTGCAGCGCTTTAGACACACTATACACTACAAGGCCCTGTCTGCTACACAAACATCAGAATTCACTATGACAAATAACTGCATGAACATTATTCCACCCTGTGATTTTCTAATCTTTTATTTTTTAACGTACCTCTACAGGAGCATTAGGGTTAGGGTTCAAGCCTAACAGCACTTTCATTCATACATTCTTACAAAGGCCGCTATTACAGCTAGGACAATGCTGCAAACGCCCCTGTTCCAGGTTTCATAGACGCTCTATCCATGACGTCCTCATGTTCTGTGTGTTTAACTAGCGCACAGCCCTCTACTCTACCTGCCTGAGTCCAGCCATGTAACGGGGTAGTCGGAGCTGAGTAGCACCAGCTCGCGTCAAGGTGTTGGCATCGCTGCTGCATCCATACCTGGCGAAGCCGGTTCTGTGCCGCTCGCTCAATTGCTCACGCTCCATTTATACTAACTACAAATCCATCATCAATTAATCTGCAGCTTTTCAAAGAACGTTTATCCTGTGGCGCATTAGTAGCGCAAAGGTGCACTTGCTGGCATCACAGTTGCACTTGAGGCCTTGTGTTTGAAGGAATGTTTTTCAAATCAAAGCGTCCATTGAACCCCAACGCTTAGCATTCGCCACTCAGCACAGATGTCTGCTGCGATATTTGTTCACTTCGCTGTTCTGATCGCCAATTTGGACTTTGATTGGTGACACGCACCACAGTTTGTTTTGATTTGCTACGCCTCACTTTGCTTGATTTGTTTTGACGTATAATGTTTTTACTTGAATTCTAATGTCATCATTCGCAAAATATATCAACCGATCTCATAGTGTGAAGAAAAACGATGCAGCCAGTATTTATTCATCCTAATTATTTGTTGTCTACTTGTGATTTGTGATGAGTCCTTGTTTTGGTGTGAAAGCCTGCATTGTTGTAGGAGCTTGTTAGGATTCGCTACATGCGGCCTGTGATTTGTTGCGTGGCTGAATGCTCTGGGCAAACATTAGCGAATCACATGCATTCCCCGCCTTTCAGCCTAAAGGATCTTAACAATGATGAGCATCGTTGTTGACTAGATTAGACGGTTTTCACTTCTTTGGTCATTGTGAATGTGTTCCTTTGCTCAAGCCGAGCCTCTACACGATGAAACTATATTTTTTGACTTGAATCCCATACACGATGATGGATACTAATTATAATTCCTGTGTTACGCACATGGAAGTAGCTATAAGAGTCTGGCATCAAATGAAACCAAATGTTTCTTAATTTAACTACCATAACTGTATAAATAGCCTGTCAGAATTCCTCCAGACACTGTTTTGCCAAGGGAACAGCTGTAATGAAGAATACATATGGTAAATGTTGGGAGAAATCTGTTTAGGATGGATCACGCATTCTGTGGAGAACATGATTTTTTTTTTTTTGTGTGTGTTAAATGAAAACATAAACACAGCACGACTCAGAAAGTAACCTTCAGCAGAGGCAGCAAGGAGAAAGGATCCTGGGAAACATTCTGCTTTCCCCCCTACAAATAATACATATCTGCACTATTTGCATGCTAGGCACACCTTCCTGATGTTAACAGTGCCAGGTCTTTGTACATCAAAGCAGAAAGTCCTTGGAAAACAGTACATGAGGATGGAGGTGTCTGTGGGCCCTGCTGCTGAGGCATGTGAGCTTGTATAGCTAAGTATAGCAGGCAAAGAGAAAGGAATGATTATGCAATGAGCGGGTGTATCTCTCCCTCCAAGCAGAGATGCCGAGAATGTTGCTGTCGGTGCAAATAAAGTCTGATGGGTAAATGGGTGAAAATGATGGCGTTTTAAAAACATTACAGAATCATCTTTTTCCTTCCCCCATCCCTACAAGACACTGCGCTGAAAAGCGATCCAGTAGGTTGTGTGTACAAGCAGCCAGACGCCCATAGGCACTTTTCAGCAGCTCCACTAATTACGACGAGGCCAAAGTAAAGAGTCAGATGAGGTCCCATAGCAGATAGAGCCGAAACTCAAGAATCTGACAGGACAGACTGCTGGTTCAGTCAGTGCTGAAAACTGCAGTGTTTAAAGCTTATGAATTGTGTTACAGCACAGAATGTTGAGTATGGAGATAACGACACCAATAGTAATAGTTCGTCGCCTTTCAGGTGACTTATGTCAAGTTGGAGATGAATGGCATCAGGGAACTTTAGTACCTTACACTACATATAATATATGTGCAATAGCATAATGTAATGACACGTATTTTACAGGCCAAAAGGGGAAACTGCATATTTTGTTTAAATCTTACTTTAAATGGCTCACAGGGAATTGTGAGAAATATAACCTGCAGCACAGCATCCGTGGTGCTGCACGAGCGTAAGACAAATTAGAAACAAGCCTCATGCTGATTATTCAAACAAACATCAATGCAGCATTATAAACGCTGAACTGTTAGCCACTAATTCCATGCAATACTGCACGCTGCCATATTCAGAGTAAGCAAACAGCTTCACTGCACAGACACAACTTGAAGTGAACAACATATTGTGTGAAGCGCCGAGGGAAATATAACAAACAACCCGCAGCGTGCGGCGCAGAAACAGGATATTACATCTAAGGAAGCAGGCTGCTGACTAAGGGACGCTCAAAGGCGGACCGGCACTCATGCCTCACAAACGCACAATTGATCCAGTCCTAGCACCTGGCTGAATAAGTGGACGCAGCAGGGACAGAGCAGCGCCTCTGTACATACGATCACACATTATTTTACTAGCCTGGGCTTTTAACTGGATTGTATTCATGACATCTTGGATTTTTCTCTTAAATCCCAAAATAATGTTACAAAAGGGCAAAAAAAAAAAACGGAACGAGATGAAGGTTTGTAAGTGATTACTGAACTGACTGTTCCCATGCTCAGCAGTTGATGTAAAGTTTTAGCACCGGTCAAAAAGCAAATGGATCGTGGACGCTTCTGTATTTCAAAAGCACTGACCTCCGTGGTGTCTTTGGGCGCAAAGATATGCTCTGTCCAACGTGATTCACGCTCTGGTCATTCTGAGTCATGGATACTCCCCATGCAATTACTATCCCATAATATATCAAGGGAATTACAGCTATACTGAGCAGAGTAAGGATGTGTTGGCACCTGTGGCTAACAGACAGCGGTGGGTTTGGTTCTCAACATACCACAGGTGAAGGGATTCAGTTGCAGGGAGGCCTGGTTGTCCGACAACTAGGTCGAAAGCAATCGAAAGATCCTGTGCCTGCATCTTTGCTTCAACATTAATTTTTCTTCTTTTAATAGACAGACAGGCAAAAAAAATCTATTTCGCTGGCATGAAAAAAAGGGCTTCATCAAGTCCAGGCCATCAGAAACCACTCTCTCTGCTAATGGGTTACATGAATTAATATTCATGAGAGAATCCCAACTGGAATCGGTTTATTGGACGTGCAGGTGAAGATGAATGTGTCAGGGATAATTGCTTATAGTCGCTATTAAATATATATAACACTTCAAAAGTGGAGTTCATTTCATTTTCTTTTTTCTCTTTCAGTACATCTGAGGAGAAGCGTTCTGCTCAGATGGTCGGGTTTAGATGTGCAGAAGTATCACTTCTTGACAGATTTGCAAAATCTTCCCAGACTTAGCTGCAGATAACAAATTTAAAAAAAAAACGAGATCCAATATTACTTAAGTACCACGGGCTGCGTTTTCTATATTCAGTTACAGTTTGACAAGATCTCCGGGTGAAATGCTGAATATCTAAATGCCTCCTGCTGTCTGTTTGAAATGAGGGTTTCATCCTTTACACAAACTAACTGCCATCTTCCATCAGCCGATCCCAGCCCGTTGTAAATGTAAGTGGAGAAAATCACTGCATCCATAGTTCATTGACTTCTAGCTAATATTTACAATGTGTAGGCAGATTGTAAGCATTAAACACATTTAGACTATTATCATAAGAGCACCTCGACTCACTGTGATCTTCAGCGAGCTTCCAAAAACCCACTGGTGTAACGCAGCGTAGTCTGACCATTACTGTTGTATCTCCCACCTACTCAAGTTCACTTCAAAAGCTGGCGAAGTAGCACATGTAGGTTGTGTAACATGCATATCTGAACTGCTGCACGGCTGAATAGACGAGCTTCTCAGAACATAACATAACTCACTGCAAAACACAGCTGAGTAAACAGGAATAAATGATCTTGGCACAGCCATCGGTAGAAACTGTACCTTGCGATAGCGGCGTGAAAGTTGTCATGAATGGCTGCGTATTTGAGCGACTTGTTAGTGTGACTTAGATTGGGAGCCAGGAGCCAGAAGGCAGCTACAGCTACAGCTACAGCACAGATCTGCCCTTCAAGCAGCCGTTTAAGTTGTGCACCTGGGCTGGGCTGGGGTTAAGGGCGACTGCTGGCATGCTTCGCCTGTTGCATTGACTGCCATTAAAGAAAGCGTTTCTGCTGAACACACAAGCTGGTGCCAAAACAAAAGGCGCAAACCAAAGTCAACAAAAGAGACTGGACTTAGAGGTGGAAGTTCTTCAAGCGTGAATTGGTTAACGATAGAACTAGTACGGAGGCGTTTTATGCCAAATGACTCCCTGTTGTTCGTCTTGCTATTATAACCTCCATTCAAGCCTTTGCATGTCATGAGTTACTGTATGAGCTCAGGCTTTGTGCTTTTCTTCCAGTGTGGGTCTTGTGAGGTAAGGCTGCGTGTCACAGAAACTCGGGTACAGTATATTCTCTGCGTGTGTCGCGGAGCTCGGCTTCTAATGATTGGGTAGATGAAGACGTGGAGACACTTTGAGGATGCGACCAGAACGAACACCAGTATAGACAGGTAGTGACATTTTTACTTCACTGCTTTTCCCAGCATGGACTGAGACTTTCATGTGAGTGCAGAGCTCAGTAACTGATATGTCTGGTGCTTCTGTGATGATTTATGTTGTGCAGGCTTTGAGGATTTCACATAGCTCTCTTAGGACACTACAAAGTTTGATACTTGTAATATGATGCCTCCGACTCTGTAGCTTTCCTTAAACTAGCGTGAAATCCATCAGCCAGCTCGCTGAATAAAGTTTGTGAAAACAAGTTTTTGCTGAAGTGGTTTAGAATATTACACATGGTAGTCTATTTATGGCCACAGCAGTCACGTCGGTAACTATATCTCCACTCCTATTGTGGAATTTTAAGATAACCTAGTTTTCCCTTTCAAAACAGCCAAAGCCTGAAAGCTGCTTTATAGTTACGTTCCTGGTCTCACGCAAACGGTTAAATAGAAGCGTTTTATTATTCCACAGTAGTGAATGCGAGAATAGTTTGTGTATCTGTGGAAATTCTATTTTCAGCCTGAACAAATATGCTCAATTTTAACACCAAGTGGATTGAATGAACCGGGGTCTGTCATGTCAATCTCTCTTGCAGTGCAGATGGGTGTCTGCAACTGAATTTTGATAATGTTGTCATGGAAACTTGCTTTTGAGAATAAGGAGATGGTACGAGCGCTTCCTGGTGGGAATGTACCGAGGTGCCAGAAGTGCACAATGGAAAAAAAGAGGTCTTTTTAAAAATGTATAAACTAGTCTAAAGAATCCTCCAGGTTTACGTGACTACTGGAACTTTTCCTCACTGCGTATTTGTGTGGCAATTGCTCCCTCTGCTCACTAGCAGTGGGAGCACTGGCTCCAGCTGAGCATTGATCTCGTTGTCACTTTCCTAAAGAGACGCCACTGAGCTGAGGTTTGTTGGAAACATCTCCCTCGATTTCAATAGGTCACCTCAATGTTTTTTATTACGGTGCACTTGATCATTTGTAATGTCACACGTGTTTTGTGCTGACTACAATTTCAGCAGTGGCCCCGACATAAAAGTAGAAACAACACATTTGTATTTCTACGAGCGCTTTAGCAGAGAAAAATGAGTTTAGCATCAGTTCTGAAAAGGTCCTCTGCGTGCTTTGTTTCTTTGTTGTTGGGTTTCAACATTGTGTTGTGAACTTGAAAATAGCTTCTTGACATCAAGCTTCTGTTGCAGGAAGACATGTTAAATTGGGAAAGAACAAGGCTGTGAAATTGTTATGTTGTTGCTTTGTTCTGCTGCTTTTGCTTGTTATCCACATGTAAACAGTAAAACGGGGCCAGCACAAAAAGCAAAGACTTAGACTATGAACAACTGAATATTGCTATTAGGTATAAATGCTTTTCTCTGAGATATTTTGGTGTGTAACCGGTATAAAACATCAATCTGAAGTCAAGTCAGAGTCAGTTTTATTAAAAAACAGCTGACTGCAATTTTTAAACATTTTTGTATGGAGGTGTTTTATTCTCTTAACCCAGTTCCCCCATCAACATTTTTTCCCTACTAATGTGTGACACAGCAGGTTCTTCGTGCCACTGTTAAAACAGAATACCATTGCTTAAGGCAAGGTGACAGAGATAATCATCGCCCATCCTTTATGGTTAATATTTAAATCCCAGAGGTGCAGAGAGAAAGATGGCGGTGTCCTTGTTTCAAGCACCACCTCTACTCTGTCAACTCGGTCCAGAGCAATCGATCTAACAGCAAAGTAAAATCTACTGCGAGTCAGGTTTTACAACACAGATGTCTACACAATAAATTAATGCAAACGTGTCCCATTTTATTTCTGATAGGTCTTTGGTATCTGCTATATGGATGATTTTCTAAACAAAGTAAACACACATTAAATTCCCTGTGTTTTTCATTTTGTACAGTTTTTTCCTCCAAGCTTGATGAGACTGTTTTTTTTTTTTTGTAGGTCGATTTGTGAAACTGCAGGATAATGTATTGCATATTGTATTAAATGAGCAAATGGTAGCGCACAGTACAACCACATTTACCCCAGAGCTCTGCAGCGTGCAGTTAGGAAAGTGAGAAAGGTCATCCTGTATGACTCAGGGGCAGAATACAAGCTGCTACATGTAAATGTTGATTAATCGCTACAGCTCTCAGGGAAATTCATGAAATATTTTAATTTTATCACCTTAAACATTTAAGTTTCAGGGCAATTACAACCTGGCATTTGGCCTCAGAATCAGTAATTAATTTAAGAATGTTTTTCTCTGACATTTACGTTATGTCTGTCTGGTTTCATTATTTTCACTTTTCCAGACCAATTTTCATATTTGACATTCTGGGCCGGGAGTTTTTAAAATGTCGACTGTTTTTACATGTGCACGGCTTGTTAAAGTTCATATGTGGCACTACTGAAACACTGTTTGAGTTGTGAATTTGATATTTTCAGTCGGTTAGATCAAAAAACCACACCGCAGGTATAAATGTGTAAAACTGTGACAGTCAACCCTCAGATGTTTTCATTTTTATACTCCAGAGATATGGTTTTGACTGCTTGCTGCCGCATCACTCACTCCATTTTGTTTAGCTCACACAGCTTGTGTGCCCGAGTTCATAATTCTGCCGGCGAGATCTTGTGCAACAATCTAATTATATCTATATTCAAGTGGGATCCCAGTATTTCTCAGCGGACTCCATGCAGCTGACGGTGTGTGCATAACTGTGGGCTTGATTAACAAGTTGTTGAGTCAGCACATACTGTAGTAAAGTGCATGAAGCCCAGAGACTTTCTAACCCAGAGCAAGGTGCTAAAAGTACTGGGACTTGCTATTGTTGAGTCTTACTTGTAAAGTTTTTCTTGAAAAGTTAAACGTCGTCAACGCTTTTCTTTGACTTTGTAACTTTGTATGTACCAAATAATTAAAGTATGATGGACATGAGGACTTCTTGGAGTTTTTATTGTAATGGAAATACTGTAGTATGAATGAAATGGTGCACAATGCTTCTCTGCCTTTCATCATGTTATTCTTAAAGATAGCTGAGGGTCATTCTATTGGCCTTCTGTTGGAGAGAGATGATTTCTCATGAGCAATAATTGAGATACATGTAGTGCAGTTACTGACGCAGGCTTCATTCTTTCAAATATCCGCACACAAGCTAGTTTCCACAGGTATTTAGGTAAATTATTGTAAAGTGATCACATTTTGAAAGTGGTGGAGTCAGAGGTAAAATAAATGTCTAAAATCAAAGTGCACAGTAAATGCTCCATTTCGCTGTGGTGCGGTACAGGACGTTCGGCCTGTGTGGACTGATGGGAATCGCTTGCAGCGCTACATGGATAAATGTCTGCTTTTGTCTCGTATACATTCTCATAAACTGCACTGAAGGTCAATATTTCTATTTCTATTTCTAATGAAGAAACCTAAAGCTGCAGGAAATATGGCCAATGCTACAAGCAAAAGGGCAGCTCGTTAATCTAGTCACTGTGGGGAAGCAAACCAAATTTGAGGACTTAAATGTCTCTCACCCGAAAATGTATAGGACAGAATAGATAGAATATGTCAAATCTTAAGGTCAGGCAGGTGCTTCATACTAATGTATTCTAATAGGAACAATCACCTTAAAGTCACTGTGGCTGTGTTTGTAAAGCAGCTGTAGGACACAATGAGAATGTACAATGAAAGCAATGTTGTGAATGCATCTGTGAACAAACATCATGAAATGTAGAGTGTAACTGAAGCCAGTGACCTTTATGAAAACATCTGTCTCTGCTCTGTTTCTGGCTTTGGTGCAGTATAACAGCATAACAGTGTCACCGCTTCGGCCACGAACAAAAACTATTTCAGTTCCCTTTTAATCGCAATAAAGTCCATGAAATTATTTAAAACCTCGTGCTCAGGGGTTTGTGGCCCAGATTGTTCAGTATCATCAATGCCGTGATCGTCGCTATGCTGTGTGTTTGCTGCATTGACCTGCCAGCCTCACTGTGTTCGTTGATACCACTGCAGCTGAAGATGGAAGATGTGTATCTAAGCGACTTCAGTAGCGACACAGGCAGCAGCAGCAGTTTGTTCAGCTTATCTCAGGCCAGCTGGAGGAACCTTAGCTGTGGATTTTAAAAGGCCAACACTCCTCTTCTCCCTCATCAACCACCGCTAATTGCCCTGGAGCAAGGCATTTAACCCCTTACTTATGTTGTTGCTCGGCAACCACAAGGGCAAGCCTAATTGCAGCTCAGCTTCCCTGTGTGGATGGAGCTTTACAATGAATAGGATGTAGGTCACTGCTAAAGCACTATACATACGCTGTCAAAACATTCCCAGAGAAAGTAAACATTACGTGTGATGTACAGACAATATCACCATGGGACGCACTCTCCCTGCCAGCGTGTTTGTGCCAGAAAGAGGTGAACTGTGAAATTATACCATATGTGGTTTGAGTAAAGGTTAGTTTTGAGCTTTTTAGCTACAGCAGCACATAAATACAGACTTGAAAAGCTTAGACTAGAAAACTAGCCTGTCTGTGTCTGATCTAAAGAATCTCTAAAGCTAATGGGCAGTTGTACTTTGTTTATTTCATTTGAGTCTTAGCTGGTTGCTTAGCAACCTACAGTAGACACACGGTACAAACAGTACGTGTCATAGTAAGGTTATAAGCCATCAGGTGCCAGCAGATAGCTGCAGTGAGTAGAGGACGTAAATCTGTCCTTTTTGTTTTGTTAAGTGGACTTTACGTGGAGCTGAAACTGGGATTGTGCAGTGTTCCAGCTCAAAGGCTGTAACGGTGGTGGAGTCTTCAGGCCACTATGGGCCCAAGTAATTGAAATGATGATGAGAAATGAGAAAGAACAGTTTGTATGTTTGCTGCATAACCATCGCTTCATTTATTTAATGGGTTAGATACTGTGTTTTTTAACATAATTTAGCTATAGTCCAACTATAGTTAGGCTGCTAGACAGTTAATCTTGTTTTTAATTCTTCACCCCACAGGTACTATAAAGCCTAAAATCATTTTCACTTACTCAGAGAGTTTCAGTTGTTTACACAAGATAATGAGTCTGCTTGGCTAATGAATATTTTGTTAAGCCTAATTAAATAATCAATCAGTCAGGCTGTATCTCCGCCCTGCCCTGCCCCTGCGGACCATCTCCTCTAGAAAGCCTGTCACAGCATCTGATCGCATTTCCTCAGCAACATGTTTCCTCCTGTGTGCGTGCAGACGGCTCATCTGTCATATTCCCCCGAGAAAGACATCACCTCCTAATAAAACGCTCTTCCAAGGCAGCGTCCCCAGGCGGATCACCTCCTCAACCTAATGGTGAGCATGCATCCTACCGCCACAAACGAAGCCACCTAGCAGGGTAATTGTCCGTCAGCAGAGACGCGGCTGTACATTTCTGCAGACGGCAGCAGCAGATGGTCCATGTGTGCGTCCTACTAGTCAGATTACCCACCCATAGTAAATCCCGGGCCCTGCGTTTGCAGAACGGGGGCAGAGAGATGCGTCGTTCGAGTTTAATGCTAAGCTGTTGTTTAATGCAGACCCTTTGGCTGCAGGCCTGCTGCAGCTATAAACGTGTGAGCAGCAGCGTAGCTGACCAGGCCCTGACAGTTTTACCGACACTCTGACAGACAGGCCAGAGCAGCTGGGAAATAGTGGATTAAACCCCCCTTGGACTGTGATACCCAGGCTCACCTGATCGGACCATTTGGATTCTGGAACAGTCTGCAGCTCAGTAAGTACAGTAACACAGGAGGGAACAGACCCTCACTGAGTCACCTGGACGAACTGAGCAGCCTCCTCCCACTCGCAGCGATCCAAAATCAAATGGTTTACAGTGATACAACATGATCAATGATGCTGATCAAGCGAGCGGACATGACCTAGTTGTAAAAACACGAAGGAGAGACGTGTTGTCTTTGTTCTGCAGCTAGTGTGCAGTGGTTCAGCGCATCGTGTAGCAGTTTTACTTTAAATCCTGGTGTAAGGACAAACAGAAGAATCAGATCGACACAGACTAATTCACTTCATTCAATTCCATTGGTTATAGACATTGCTTGAAAATCTGGTATATACAAAAGATTATTATAAAAATCTAGGAGCTGGTTTGTTGGCTGGTGGCCAAATCTCACTCCAGAACTAATTGAAATCTGTCATCAGGTTTGTGAGCTCTCCTCCTACTGTAAGTGACAAGCAAGCCTGGATTAGTGGCTGAAGTGGGCTGGCTATGTACTGTGGTATCTGCTGATGGGTTCAAGTTGTATTTAAGTTGTTTACCATGTCGAAAATGTCAGGTTTAAAACTTGAATAGCTCACGTTGGCTTGTGGCTGCATGTACAATGTTTTTTTTTGTTTTTTTCTATATAAAAGCAAGAGAAGTCCAAGAAAACCTTGACTACAGAGAGACTGATTATTTTTCAAATAAGTGCACTAGAGCTTTCCAGGAGACGGGAAGGAGGTTTAGTGAAAGTGTGTTTGCCTGATTGAAGTGAGCTAAACTGCTTCAACCCCGAGCAACCACACCTGTTAACACGGTGGAGCTCGCTCTGCGTTACCGAGCATCAAAATAAAGAAAAAGACATAATTCACACCTAGTCTCCTCTGCAGGGCCGCCATGAAGTCATTTTCTGGTCCGCGGACGTATCGCATTCTAGCTGAACTGATCATTATGTGGCCTCACAGAGTCGCTGCGTTGCCTCTATGCTGAGCTCTTAATGTTTTGTGTTGCTGGACAAGTGTGTACCGCAATTCCCAGAAGCACTGCACGAGTGTTACAGACAAACAAAGACACACAGCCTGGCTTTATTGAAGCCCTCCTCAAGAGCTGCAGCCAAGCAGGAAGCACTATAGATGGTGCTGTGGTGGGAATAGTGAGTAGAGACTGACAAAGGTGCAGCATGGCATCAAACAAAAGTGACTTATTCATAGAGCGAAGTGATGCCTGTGCTTTAAAATAATCTTTATGCTCCTAGAGAACGTAAAGAAAAGGACTTGTTATTGTAACAACATCACCAGCAGTTGAAGTGAAAGGAGCATTTCCAGCAGTGAGAGTGACGTGGGGCAGACCCCAGCGCTCATCGAGTGATTGGTGATGATCCAGTGAACCACCCAGGGACACAGGTGATCAGTCTGGCAGCAGCTGTGGACGGTTTGGCTAATCAGGCGTCCGGTGGTGTCCGGCTGGTCACAGGACAGCGAGGATGGTGAGTACTGCTACTCTCCTCCTATTTGGTTTGGTCTGTTTGAAAAACGTTCATGTTACTGGTTTTCCATGGCATCTGTCTGTACCTTTGTTTTCTGTTACCTTGTTAGAGCTTTGCCATGTTCCTTTATGTTGTTAAGGTGGACTTTAAATGTTACCTGCCTGTTCACTGAGTTCTTACCTTTGTTTTAATCCATAATCCTGCGAAGCAGTGGTTCTGTTTATTAATTATTATTCCGGTTGTGTTCCACTTTTTCTTTTCTATTTTATTAAATAATTATCTTCATTACATTCTGTGTGGGGTCGTGTCCTCGGGTTAGTATGAAACTTAAAGAACTCCCAATGAGTAAACTACTTTTTTAAGTTGTTTTGCTCAGAACAGTGAAAGAATCGAGTTGAGTGAGTTTGTGAAACTGAAGTTAAGTCTTGTTAGTGAGAGTGTTGGAGAACCATCTAACATCCATCTCGTCGAACAGCTTCTACATGTTCTTCAGATGGTTCTAATGTTCTCTTTACAACATAACATACCTAGTACCTAGTAGTGTATTATCACCTTTTTTAGCTCTTCAACTTAAACTAAGAGCGGAAGCAGGACTCTGCAGCTGCTCCTAATGTTCATCTACCATCTGCAGTGAACGATGGGACGACTCGCTCTCACCCTCTGATTAAATCCTCTCAGCTGCTTCACTGAGATGAAGACACTTGTTGACGATACCAGGGGACAAGCAGCAGATTTCATCAGTGTGAAACTGTTACATGAACTGAGATTTTTTATTGTACTTCTTTTTTGAAACATGCAATAAAACACAACCTTCCCAAACATAATCTCCGGTCTCCGAGCGGGCAAACAATGGTACCGTCACAACGCGGCAAGATGGCGAACGGCAACAGCAGCCGCTGCAGCTGTCAGGGTCTGACACGTTCTGAATCAAGAAAGTCATAATGAGAAATTACCATATACGAGGAGCCTTGCACTATTCATCTCCACAGTGTTTGTCTCAACTTACACCTGTGCGTCCTCATTCTTGGATAAGTGCCATCATACTGTAACTGGCAATTGTGGCTCACTCACTAGCCAGCATCTTCATCTCTGTCTGCGCTGACGGGATAATGAGCCAAAGTTTGCTGCACACGGAAGGAAAGAAGTTTTTCTTTCGCTTGTAGATGTTCGGTTAGAAAGTGTTTTCACTTGGGTGTTACTGTGTAGAAATTATTGGTTATGGCAACTTTGTTTCATGAAGTTGCAGCTACTGTACCTAGGGATTATTGTAATTTACTGTAAACCTACCTTTAATCTGATTATTGCTTTTTCTGCCGGTGGTATTTATGAGTTAATGATGATTTTACTTTTTTAATTATTTAAATTAATAACATTTTTGTAGCAAATTAATTTCCCAGTACTGATTGATTATGGACCAATCCATTACCAGGTGTGCAAGTGGTGGCACATCATTCAATATGACATCATTTGCCCTCTGCACACGCACATGATCCAGAAGGTTTGACTCAGCTGAGCGATAACAGAAGCCTGATCATGGAGGAGACGATTAGTTGACCCCGACATCCACGACCTTCTTCTGACCCAGTGGCTTTTGCTGAACCACTTCTGTGTGAAGTCTGCAGTTTAATCCTGACTAGTCCACGCGTCTAAGACATCGCAACACGTTGACTGTTTATTTAAGTGGAGGCCGACAGTGTAGAGCGCTGTAATAGTTTGAATTAGAACAGAATCTAATTGAAATGAATTTAAAGCGCTGCCTAATTAAGAAGGATTAATGTGCTTTATGGTCTGAACTGAATTCATCATGCAGACTGTTGAGACAGCCTCTAAATATCTCACTTTAAATTGAACCAAACCAAATTAGCAACAGTTCATTAGACGTAATTGTAAAAATTTAGTATTAGGATCAAATGTATTGACTAAAGCATTCACCAGTAGGGATTGTATGCTTGTTGCATCCTTGCTGAATTTCTGTGGAAATTGGCAAATTGACAGGACACTACATCCTCCTGCTTTTCTTCCCCCTCTAACATTGATCTGTTACGCACGCTGCCAGCTGACGTTGTCAGCTTGCTGTCATTTGCGGGATGATATAAGATGGTTTTGGTTTGATCCCAGCTGTCTCCCTCACTTTTGGATTGTCTGTGTGAGACACGGCCGCTGTTGTGGCGACCTGGGCCTTGTTATGGTTGATGTGTAAGGGTAAAAAAGTGAGTAAATTGAAACTCAGTGTTATTATGGAAGCTGTTCCTGGGTGTGGTAGCAGAAATGTGCCGCTGCTCTATCTGCAGAAACTAGTAGCTCTGGTTCTCTTACGTCTGATTACATTGTTCTGCAGAGGACACTGTGATCACATTCATTCACATTGTCATTTGATTTCATAATACCACATATATAGAAAGTTACCTAAACCACTGCTGCTATTTATCCAGCTAATGATGAGTATGTTGCACTAATTACACATTTGTCCTCTTTATTGCATTTTTCATTAAATTTCCTATCCTTGAGAAATAGGCTGATGGCTTCAGGATTTATTCAGCCAAACACAATAGTCACCTCATCTGGTGTACAGTAATTGAGGTCTTCCATGTGCCTGCCGCAGCCCTCATAACAATTCTTGCAATCTCATTCATTTTATCACCCCCCCCCCCTCTATTGATATTGGTGTTCCATATTCAGCGTTTTATTACTTATCACCATGCAGTTATTCATATCAGCCCTCGTGAGCTGATCAAGGAGCAGAGTTTTCCTCTTGCAGGGAGGCTTCTCCGCTTTGTTGTTTTATCTCATGCACACGTATGAAAAGGGGCCTGCGGGGAAAAAAGACAATGGTATCTGCTTTAACTCATCTCACTGGCTGACACTGAGGTATCAGGCACCAGCGAGGGAGAGACAATATTTTATCTGACACTGTCACTCTGTGTAAGGAACCTGAGGGAGGCTGAGGCTGCTGTGACACGCTCGGTGGTCAGCGGCGCCGCATATTATTATGGCAGCTCTGCAACGTTCACTGGAGCCCGTGTGTTACAATGAAGCTAAATCTTAATTACTCTGTAGCAATAGTGTTTTATTTAGTTAGTCGTGTCGGTAAAGCAGCTTCCCTCTGCAAATGTTCAACCAAAACCTTTTTTTTTCTCCTTCAGGTTATTACTGTTCGCGTGAAGGACGTTTGCTTCTCCCGTCCATTGAGCGACTCAAGCTGGGTTTGAAGGTCCTAACAGATTTACTTTGACCATGAGAGCGTCTTGCTTTCACTTGACTCTTGCCTTTGTGACTGTCCACCTGATCCGCTGCCAAGCGGTATGCAACAGACAAGCTTCCGTTGAATGGCACCTCAAACAACACGCGGTGCAAATCACCTGGACTCTCAGGGCAAACATCTGTCGAAGCGCTTCGGAGTGTTGGGAGTCCCAGGAAGGAGCCGACTCCAGCGGGCACCCTTCTACCTTCGCCCAGATATGCCCACTTCAGCTACAACATGGGGACAAACTGCTGATGTCTGCTGATGAAACGCTCAAGTCATATGGCATCAGGCTCCTCAGTGTGTCAGAAGACGCCTTTGAAAGCTGCTCCACAAATGGCCAGACGGAAGACCACTTCATTTTCCCCCACAATTTAAAAGAAAGGGAGCCGGTTGAGGCCAAGCGGCTCGTCCCGGGTCATCATTACTTCATTGCTCTGCACGATGGAGACGTGCAGCTGTGCAAGCTTGGCTTAAGGCTCAGCGTGTTTGTTAAAACGCAGCTTTGTCAGGCTTCTCCCCTGCTTCGACTTTGTTCGGGGAAGGGTATTTGTCAAACGGGCCTCTGGGAAGGTGCATACCACTGCCGGTGCCACCACGGCTACTCTGGGAGGTTCTGTGAAAAGTTTGACGCCTGTTTGAATAACCCCTGTGAAAACAAAGGAGTCTGTTTGAGTAATGGATCCACAGATCCAAGCCACAGAACATACAAATGTCTGTGTCCTCCTCATTTTACAGGTAAGGACTAAGCCACTAATCTCCTTTGCAGACAGTGAATCTAAATTCCATTCTGTTGTATAACAATCAAACACTTATGTTGTGCTGAACGTCTTTTTTTTTTTAGGGGTTAACTGCTCTGAAGTCATTGGGAAGGAAAACTGTGACAGAATTTGTGAAAATGGCAGATGCGTTCGTGTGTCGCCTGCCGCTTTCAGATGTGTCTGCGACGCAGGAGTCCCTGGTAAGAAGCTTTTACTCAGCAGCTTACTGGGTAATTTTAAATGCATTGTCTGTCACTATAACAATGAAGGTTATCAAGCAGGTGTGATCAGTGACTGGGGCATCGCACGCAGACAATCAGTTTTCCTTACTCCCGCGCACCCAGGGTGGTGTGATAGGATTTACCGCGCTGCTCAGATTTAAATGCCCAACCATGTCATTTGCCTCAAAGGGGCCACTATCATCAGAAAGGTCAGCCTGAAAACTACCAAAGCCATATATCTTGAAAAGATCAGCGTTTCCTTATGGGTCTGAAACCTGTTTTCACTTGATGTTATACTTGTCATCATAATATATAAAGTGACTTCAAATAAAATATAACCTCTTGTTACAAGCATTGATGTATGTTCACAAAAAGCCTGCGCTTCCTAAGTCATGTTGCAGTTTATTAACCAAAGGTTGACAGCGTTCAGTCAAGAATAACGTCTGACTGTGAGCACATTAAATCAGAGCAATGATGGTCATGTTTCATTGTTTTATGTACCATCGCACAAGAACTGATCCAAATGTGCTGGTGGCCTGATGCTGAGATCTAGAGCAGATAGTGAAAGCTCTGGCAGGAGGGCCGGGTGGCTCTAGCGATTTGGAGACCCTGTTTATGAGACCTCACCACTTCACCCATTATTCAAGTAATTAGTCCCGTTTGCTCCAGTAACATACAGTTAGGTTAATGGGTATCACACACAAATGGGTTACAAGGCCTGAACGCTCCTGCGGCTGCCCTGGATATCGGTGTCTGCTGTAAAAACAGACCCGCGGTGAACTTTCTGGAGTAAAAACTCCAGGTGGCTCCTCACGTTGATTCATGGTTTTGTTTGGAGCACAATTTGTCCTGGCAGCATCCGTGAAGTGTCATAGCTCTGCCTTCGAGTCCAGCCCGTGCTTTCAGCTTATTATTTTGGAGATGTGGTTTCAAGGTTACTTCCACTGCTGTCTGGCAAGAACAGATTAAGGCCGTAATGTTAAGGAAGAATTTCTTTTTATGTAGTTATATGCAGTATGATTGAAAAGGGCCAGTCTCATATTACCTTGTCATGGTCTTATGCCTGATGTCATCGTGTCCAATGCTTAGCTGAACCGCTAACAGAAATCCCTCCTAGTGTAAACGGTGTGATCACATCAGAAACCAGACTCTTGCACCCTTCGCCGTCGGCAGCTGTTGTGTGATTGGCCTTTGAGGCGTCTAATGTCAGCACCCGCCACCGCTTGGTTTTGCGTAGTCACCGTGTCCTGCCGTCCCGTCGGCTTCTTGGGAGTTCTGGAGCTTGTGCTTCCTCTACCTCCGTGCTGCAGCTGACTCATTAATCAAGTGGAAGTTAGTGGCTGCTCCAGCGATGGCTGCCCTCACAGGCCAGAGCCTATGCGCACAGAATAATGAGCCGAACTCATGGGACGCTTCAAGTGAGATTTTCTTTTGATTTGACTCTCCTCTGCTCTGTCTCAAGGGTATTTGCTGCAAGGTATTACCATCTTTATGGGGTCATTTCCATTTGCTATGAGGTGTTAATTGTTTTTGCAGAGTTGGAATTCCTGAAGTTTAATTTGGACAGTCATTGCCCTTGTTAAGTCTACAGCAACAGGGTGGGGATGCGTGATAGGCACCATCATAGATACACATGATCATATCATAGAAAGTATGTATCTTGTATAATGTCAACTAAATTAACTTGTCATGAATTTGTCTCTCGAGTGGCCCTTAAGCAGCTCCTACCAATATGGGAATGTGCCTTTGTTTGATTTGATGCAACTTTTAGTGGACAGTTTATGAAAACTCAATTTTTGTGGGCAAACAAGCCCCGGAGTCGCACGCGGTATGATTGATGCCCACAGAGGAGGCTGCGAGGGGCCCCGGGGATATGAGCGCTTGTATCAGCAGGGGGATTAAAGGAAATATGCAAAGGAAGAGTCACTGGAAAGATAAATGTGTAGGCACCTTGTGAAGAACACAAACCTGAAACCCCTCACATGGGAATAACATCAGATTTTGTTCACCTTGAACCTGCTGTGAATTCGGTCTAATTTTATCTTCAGTCGTTATGGCGTTCCCTTGTTTCCGGCTGTGGTGAAAGTGTTCTTGTATCGCAGGTTTAAAGAACTGCTAGCTCCAGCTTGTTATTACTTTATCTCGCCTATAAACCTCAAGGAGACGCCCAAAACACCTTGGGTCGGAGTTAGCAAACACCAAACTGGGTTATGTTATAGCACAGTGTGGAAAAAGTGGCGTGAACTGTAAATAGCCATAATAATGATATTTATCAATGGAAGTGGCATTTTTCTAAAAGGGACGCACCAAATACTGGAAAAATGGACACCTGCTCTAAGCATCCTGTTCATAGCTGCCCTTGGCGTCTCTACAGAGGCTCTTGGTGTAGAAACAGACGACAGAATCTATAGTTTTTGGTCTGAGCAGGAATGTATTAAAATGTGTCTAAGAGCTAATCTGTTTGTGTTGTTAGCAGATATGTCTTGTGTGTGTGTGTGTGTGTTTAACTCAACAGTCAGTGCAGTTTAAGCACTAGTTCCAGGAAATCATCAGGTTTGATGGATCACGCTCCTCCTCCAACATGTTATGTGCAGTGTGAGCTGCAGGCTAATAGTGCATCACGACTGACATGGCTGAGTACGGTGCCGATCCATATGCACGTTGATATTAATGTCACATGTAGACCACACTGGATGGCAGCTGCACATTGCAAACACAGCATAAAGCATAGCCGAGGTCTAAACGACGAAGCGGCACAAACACAAGCAGGGCAAACGCACCCTGTTTGTCCTGTAGATGTAGAGAAAACCATTTGCAGTAGGTGAAGCTGAGCTGTCAGTGATGCTCGCAGAGATCCTACACATCTGGGCTGCTTTGGATGGAATGAGTAACAACCGATGGCGTTCTGAATGAACACGTGCTGTCGGTTCTAAAGTGCAGTGATGTTGGCTTCTCTGTCTTTTAGGGCCGCCTTGTGAGAAGACGGAAGCCTCCTGTGATCCAAATCCATGCAGAAATGGTGGCGTATGTGAAAACAGCCCCAAAGGATTAGTTTGTCATTGTCCAGAAACATTTGGGGGCCTCTACTGCGACTCCCAAGTTGACGCCGACTGCATGTCACACGCATGTCACAAGGAGCAACAGAACTGCACCGCAGGGCAGCGTGTGAGGATCACATTTTTCTTCTTTGTTTTATCTCTGGGGGACATAAACAAGAAATGGCACATGGAAATGAATATAGTGTGTTGAAACAGATCAAATGCCTTCACTCTGAAGGCTGGAACAGCAATTAATATTTCCTCCTGAAGATGAGCTAAGGGAAAGCGGGTCTGCTTCCTCCAGCATTGAGATTGAATGATCCAGCCCACATTTAAGTGCCACTTTGAAATGACTCTCAAGCTCTTTGTAATTGGATGCCTGTTGCAATTTTCACCTTTCAGCGGAAATGTTATTATGCTCGTATATTTTACAGTCGTGCTTTTAATGTTGTAGAGGACACACCAGAGAAACTACAGTAATGGTCTAATTGTCTTTCTCTGACCTTTTGTTTTGTTCATTACACTTTGCCAAGTAGCTCACACATTTTCACAGCCCACCTAAGAATATAACGGAGCTACAAGGGACGTTTCTCAAAATAAAGCCGTTTATTCCTGAAGCTTAATGTGAAATTGTGAAACACCTTTATTTTTTTTACATCACTACTAACCCTTTGCATCTAAAACTCATTAATAGTCTTTTCAAAACCTATTAATGGTTAGATAATATTTAATGGGTTTATTCTCTTACTGCTAAGGTTATTACAGTTAGTGTAATGTACCTTGTGTAATTTCCCAAGATGACAGATGACCTGGTTTGTTGTGCGTTTGTGTGCAGGCCTCTGAATGCGTCTGTGCAGATGGTAATGCGGTCCCAGCATGCAGAGGACAGCAGAACCCGTGCAGCTCATCACCATGCTTCAACAATGCCACCTGTGTGTCCAGGGGAAATGATTATGTCTGCAGGTGAAACACATGCTCCGTAGGGATCGGATAGAGGTCACTCGCTCCTTTCACGCGTGATTGAAACGTCTGGTGAACGTGTCCCCCCACTGTTGATAGGAATTGATCTTTTATTCGTATTTCACATTTTGGGAAGATTTACATACGCACATCTGAGGACTAATAGGAACCTGTGTAGGTCCCATCCATGTGTAGCGATACAGTCTAACGCCTAACGTGCATTTACTGCTAGTTTAGTCCGAGCTGAAGTTTAACATCATCATAAATGTTTGAGTTACTTTGTAGTTTTTGGGCTTTATTTTACGACATTAGACTCTTATACTTTTACAGTCAAAATGATATCTCAGTCAAACATTTAGTATATGATTGTCAAGCATTGGAGTTTAGAATAAGGCTTTAGTACAATCAGATGTATAATGACCTTGTCCTGCTACGTTTTCACTCGTCACGTATCAATCATGGTCAGAAGGATTGAGAGAATAATTTGCCTGCACTCTTTCACCCAGGCCCATATCACAAACATGTCGAAGCTAAATTACAACCCCCCTGTATCTTATAAAAGAAAAAATACGGCTATTTAGCGCTGGAGGCTCAGGGTGAATTGATTTTAATAGCACGACCTCCTCTCAACAGATGTCTGCGAGGGTTTTCCGGGAAGAATTGTGAAGGAATAATTGACTACTGCAGGCTGCTCAATATCAGCTGCTTAAACGAGGGCCTGTGCTTCAGTGTAGTTGGCAGATATCAGGTAAGTACGTCAGTGTTTCAGGCTTGATGAAATGCTCCAAAAGGAAGTTACAGAATTAATGCTCTAAGCAAAGACATCAATGATGCAATTAATGTTTTTTATGGTGCCTTTTAAAAAATGACAAAGATCTATTTTTTTTTTCATTTTGAATAAATAAATGACATGAGAGAAGCCAAAGTATGAGGAAGCGTTTTTAGTGTATAAGCATCCAGCCACACGCTGCAGAACTGACAGGACGCAGCTTCATACTGCAGATGTATGATGACGATCACACATTTTTCTGGCTGCAATTCCAGACAGTTAATGTTTCCGTTTTGTCAAACTCCTTGAATTAAAGCTTTAAAGTGTTGTCTTCACTCGCATCATGAGTGTTTCATTTCAAATTCAATGTGGTGGTGCACAGAGGACGCAAATCAAAAACGTATTTAAAGTCAGGAAATGACTGGTTACTCAGGACATGCTGCCTACATAAATTATATACGATACTGGTACATACCAGTTATCTTCTCTCTTGGTCAAAGACCAGAGCAAACAGTCTTTAATTCAGTGCAAAAGCCAGGCTATTATCTAACCGCTTCAAAAAGAGAATATGAATAAAACATTTCTCTATTCATCACAACATTTTCATTGCAATATTTGCCTGAATGTCCTTATCGACAGTTTGAACTGGCATTGTGCGTAACTGCCACAGCCACTGCTTAAAGAGAACTGCTGTCAAAGCCTTTGTGAATGAAAGGACTGTTGCTGTTCAAACATCTGCCTTGATCCCCTCCTCTGCCCATTATTGGTGGATGTTTGTGCTTGAGGTGACGTTTCCAGCTTGAGGTTTGATTTCTACTTAATTAGGTACAGTAGGAAACTTTATTCGACTTACTGTAACTTTTCTTCACTCTTCCAACAAGCAGCAAGCTCAGCCTCTCACCATGTTTGCTGTTCTTGTTAACTTACAATGGAACGTGCATATCATACAGTACTTTTCTCCTGCAGTGTGTTTGTGCCCCAGGTTGGACTGGAGAGTTTTGTCAATATGTAGGCGATGCCTGTCTGATGAAACCAAGCGGCTGTTTGAATGGAGCCACGTGTGTTACAACAAGTCAGCCATCATCTCCCCCACAGTACACCTGCAAATGCCCCCATGGCTTCACAGGTGAGATACCGCAGCGTTGTGATCTGCTTTGTTTCTCTGGAAATATCACTTTTTCACCTTGTTGAAAGTTTACAGATTCAGTTGTACAGTGTGAACATCGTGCATTTGCAGTGTGTGCAATGTACAAGGCTTTGCAATAAAGCAGAGCCAGTGAAGAAAAGCATTTTCTCAGTGTTTTACTGCAGTAGTGTGCGTTTGCAGTTTGCCTGTGATACATTTGATGCAGAGACACCTCGTGCTAAAAGCCAAGCATAAAATATAAATGTTTCCATTTTGCATTTTGTTTGTATTTTTTTTAGACAGATGGTGAAAATGTCTATGTATAAACAAAAAATGAGAAAGACGTGTTTTCCATCAGAAGTGCATAATTTGGCTCATGCTAGAATAAATACACTGATTCTGTGGTCACTGAAAATAGTTTCTGTTTAAATGGCAGGTGTCCATTAAAAATGTATGCGCTATAAAAAGCTTAGCGCGTGAAATGTCTTCTGCGCCGCCGACTTGTTGTGGTAGAAAACAACATATTGCACAAAGCTTAGATAAAACACATTGTTTGCACATTTAATTTGCAGCTTTGCAAGTTGCATTGTTGTTTGTCTTTAGCCAGTTTGATCCATTGCTGAACCAAGGATGGAAATTAAATTGTCTTCTAAGGCAACCTAATAACAAGGGTGATGTGAATATTGTCTATTTCAGGCCAGATTCTGTATCACAAGCCCACCACAAACGTCCCCTTATGAAGTGATTGAGCATTTCTTTTTTTCATCCTAAAGTTTATTTTCAAGTGGCCTTGCCTGCTTGACATTTCTAAGTCCCGCTGCTGATTGCGTTTAATCCAGGTTCTCTGGGAAACTGCTTTGTAATTAGCAGCCAGCTCACCACATGGCTCAAACTATCAATGACAACAGTTCTCAGAAAAACACGGACATGAAGGTGGTTGTGAAGTATGAGACTATTAAAATTCACTATGTTTTAAAGAGTTTAAACCAAGGTGTTTCTCTCTTCCTATATGTCAAATATCTCTTTTGACAGGATACAACAGCACAGATGTTTGCTGATCGGTGTTTATGCTGTACCAGGCTCATGGTGCTTCAAAACATCATGCTTCTCTCATTTTATTGCTTAAACAACCCAGTGAATGTAATTTTTTTTTCTTTCTTCTCCAGTGCACCCAGGTTCTGGCCTATAGTGTATTACCCCATCTACTGTAGCCTTAAGTCTTGACACGCTCACCTGTCAGTCAGATAAGTCCTTACGTAGCACTACATGAACTGGATTTTTTTTTTTTTTCCCGTTCAAAGCTGAAATCTGTTGCCACTTCAGTAATGGAAAATTGTCTCTTACACCATGGCAGATCTTAGTGACTGATAGAATTCATCATTTTCTGGCATCTTGGGATTTTTTGCTTTGGAATTTGGAGCCATGCAGCACAGAAAGGCCAATTTAATTTCAAGCTTTGCCAGAAACACCACTATACTCCATCATAGATCATAACTCTGGATGCATTACTCAAGCTCCGGCATTCAGTTTTCATTTTGGAAGGCTTTATTTTTCATGGAACAACAATTGTTGGCATTTGTTTTGCTGGTCTCCTTCACAGTGGTTCTCTTTTAATTGTGTGAATAATAATAGCAAACATGGGAACCAGACATGCAGGAAATTGCTTTAAGGAGGATTGTTCCAGAGATCCAGTTGCGCATAAAAGAAAAAAATGTGAAACCATCGGTGGCGTTGCACCTGAGTATAAAATCTCACCTTTAAGTAAATACACACGGTGTAAATTCACAACAGCAAGTTTACTCAAAACAAAGAAAATGTCCATAGTTTCAGTTTACACTGAATCTCAGTCTTTAAAACGTCCTTAACAAACGCTGTGCTACTGAAATTACCATATCCCATATTGTTCAAGAATAAATCTATATCGAACACTGCATAACTCTAACCTCGCCTGCTTCTTCTTAGCAGGAGACGTTTGTGTAATTTGCTCCTGCGCGGTACACTATGGCATATTTTGTATATAATGACCCGTAGCGGCAACTGTGCAGATGATCAATCATAGCATTTGGGCTGTAGCATGAGGTTGCCTCTGTCAAGAAGGGACTTTCACTGCATGTCACTGCTCCAGTGTTATTGATGACGGGACATTTTAAATTAATAACCGGCGCTGGAAGACGCACATCCCCAGCCACAGAGCTTATACTTGCAGGTGCTGAAGCAGCTGAGCACCAAACAAATCTATCAAGCAACCTACAACCCTCGCCTCGTCTGCCGTCTGCAGCCGGGACAGAGCTCATTACAAAGTGTCCGTTTGCCTAACAAGATAGTGAGTCCAAGCAGGACTCTGGCATCTGTCTTTTCTTTAGCAGGAGCTCGCTACATGTGACTAAAATACCCAAACTAGTATTATCACATTATCACAGGAGAAAATGTGCTGGTGAGTTGGTGGTGACTGTTCAAGCAGGTGGCTATGCTGCTTATGAATAAAATATTTATGCTAAAACTATTGGTATCAATATTAATCATATACTGTAACAGCAGTGGTGACACATTTACATGTTTTGTGGTTTTTACACTTAAACATTACAAAGTGTTTGTTGCAGGTGTTGAATTTTGCACAGATGTTCGTGTAGAGACAATAAATGTCATGACGTATAATTTTGCCCAAATGTTGAACTGCTCCATTTATAATGCGTCTAAATGCTTAAAGGACTGTACAGGGTCTAATGGTAACGATGGAGCTGAAATGCAACTACTTACATTTTTCGACTCCTGTTCTCAGGAACAACGTGTGAGACGGAGATCAATGAGTGCGACTCCAGCCCCTGTCAGCACAACGGCACATGCTTTGACTTGCTGGGACGCTATCAATGCCAGTGTCCTCAAGGTACGTTGGAACATGCTCAGACCTACAGCAAAGCTTTGCAATTAAAGCGCTATGGGTTGTAGCTGTGGTAGCAGTTCAGCAGACCTTTTACGCTCGGATCCAGCGAACGCGGCCTAAGATCCTCAGACAGGGCCCCTCTGGCCATGTCAGAGTACACCAAAAACCAAAAGTGATTAGTCTCTGCCAGCAGGGTCCCCAGACCGTGACACATCCTGTCTGAGGAAATTAAACTAGGAATGTCAGCACGATGCAGAAAAAGTTCTGCTTTTTTAACTTCATTTAATTCACACGTTGAGAATGGGATTTTGACTTTACTCATTGTGCTTGTGCTTACTATGGTAATGAAAGCACTCGAATGGCTTTTATTATATAATTGCAATTTTCACAATAAGCCATTGTAAAAGTCTCCCGATAACAACACAGTCTATTGTGCAGGGGAGAAGTAACGCAGCTTCACAGTATCATTAACAATGCTGTCCTGTGACTGACAGCTGAGAGAAATCGCCAAGCTCATTGCTCGTATTATCGAGATGTGGCAAATTGTGCAAATATTGTGTTATGAAACTTGCGTTAATGTAATTTGGCTGCAGTTAAGCGGCCGAGGCCGCGCGTACACGCACAGTTTAAACTGACAGACCACTCAGACGAGCTCCCTGACGCTGGCACGGCACACTTGGTGTGTGGGTGGGGGCTTAGTGCCCAGTTCACATTTTCCCTCACAAGACTGTGCCATCGTTATTTTTAGCCGCTGTTGTCTGCGAATCATCAGGATCTTCGGGGACTGACGATAATGAAACATTGTGTTTATTCACTGATGTTCAATTAAACATTTAAAGGACAATAGCAGTGTTAATGACACACGGGTCACGGTGCGTTCGCCTCATTACTCGTTGAAGCAAGGCACATTAGAGCCACAATTTAAGGTGACATTGTTTCTTCATCAAACTGTGTCAGCTTTTGAGGCACCTGCATACATTACTTTAGAAGATAGCAGGGTTATGGGTCTGCACATCTGCCCGTTGCCGTAGCGCTCTACTCTGCAGACACATCCAGTATGCACTGGATGAGGCGTGGGCCGCACGCTGGACAGGCTGGCAGTCGATCTCTGGGCTCACATACAGACAGAAAAACAAAGTCATACCTACAGGGAATTTAGCCTTTCCAGTCCACTTAACTGGCAAGTCTTTGAACTTAGGGAGGACACTGGAGGAAATCTTTGCAGACACAATGAAAACTTGCAAACTCTAGGCCGGCAGGTTTGAACCAGCCTGAATTAAAGTCTACCTTCGTTATTAACCAAAAAACAATTTACAGAATAGAGGAAACATGTCACAGCGAGACTGTTTTTATTAACCATGCTGTCAGTCCTAATGATCATCCCTTCGTCTGTCCTTTGATTAGTTATTTTAAAAGATGTCAGCGCTCAGCCCACACAAACACCAATTTGGAAAATGACCCATTAGCCAACAGAAGTGCGCGCCGTCTGCTTTTTTTCCAACACACCTTCCCAGCACCCCCGATCTGACGTAATTATCCCTGTGTGTGAGCATCTCTGTGGAATGAGGGTTTCATGCCATTAGGGTTATCGAGTAGGAGCCTCCCGTCCCTCATGTCAAGTTCAATTATATCCACAGTGCCCCAGAAAGCTCAACAGTTATCTTGTGCTTCCCCCCGTTACCACCGTTCAGAGCTCTGATCGGGGCCGCGCTCACCCTCTCGCTGTTCGCATCAGCGACGAGCCAATGGCGACCTGCTGTATGTGGAGCTCTCTGACTTGTTGGATGATTATATGGGCTGTGGAGGGCTGCGTGACACTGATACATCTCATGAGTGGAAAAACTAGATAGATGTTCCCTCTTTGCACACAAGCCGCTGCCTTTTCTTTTCATCCACACATGCCCGTGCTTTTCAGTTGCCTCTGAAGCTGCCTTTGCAGACTGTCATAATCCCTGATCATGAAGCCCTAACTCCCGAGTAAACTGGTACTAGATGTGGCCACAGATCCATGGTAACAGAATTCCACAGGGCGCACCCTGGCTTTCCAGCCTTGCTACTAAATCTCATCTGTTACTTCAGTAAACCTAAGCCCCTTCCGCCGCATCTGCTGCCTCTCCTCATGCTGACGTGACGTTTGCTGAGTACGGGGCTGTAGACCTAGACGGTGAGATCGAAATTCTTACAGTATGTTCGCCTATTTATACACAAGTTACCAGAGCAAGAAGCTGCACGACATTGATTACAGTACATTATAAAATGAGGCCAGTCCTCAAGTCGACCTGCAACTGGCCCAATTTTACCGTTGTTTATTAAATACATAGGAGCTGCTACAGTGGCATGAATGGAACATGGGTTTACAGCACATGAACTGCTGCATAAAGCATGTGAAATCTTCTCCTGCAGGTTTTAAGGGAGAGAACTGTGAAGTGGACCTAGACGCCTGTGCCCTGCCCAACAACACGTGCCCGCCAAAGAGTCAGTGTCTGGATCTCCCAGATGGTCTTGAATACGTCTGCCGTGTTCCCTGCCCTCAAAACCTTCAAGTGAGTAGAAACATTTGGATCCATTTGTCCCCAACTGCTGTTGAACTGCTGAATCTACACATTACCAAGTCGACTGTACACGTCCTGTACTCTCCTTCTAACAGATGTTACTGTAACCGATGTTTTTAAGTGGGATGATGAATCTTTATTCGGTATATATGACACTATAGTGATCTTTTTAAAATCCGTAATCCTTTGTTACACACCGGGATAAAAATAAGTCTCACAGGAAGATTGACAGCAAACGTGATAATCCATAAACACAGTAATCAGCTGGTGCTGAAGCTCCACAGTATGTTGCTTTACCCAGGAAGAAAGCTGTGCTTAAATCAGCTCACTCGTGAATTTTGAAATGTTACAGAGTACATTTAACGTCACCTGCCTGTCGTGTGAAAACACTTGATTAGCAACTACAGAGTTGAAGCAAAAGTATAGAATGACTGTATTCTAATAGGTCGTCCTTCATGAAGGTGCTTCTGTTCAGGCTTGGTTGAAATTCAGCCCGTGTTATCGTTTCATGCTGCGTTTGAACTCTGTTAGCTGAACAGGAAGCCGAGTGGAGTTTTTAGCTCAGCCTTCCTGACGTAAATACATTATTACTAAACGCATGAAGGCACTGTGGCATCGCATTTTATTAGTTTCAGCTTTTTCTGTGTCATTCATGTACATGTGGCTAATTACTGTTCTCACTGTCAGCATTCAGAATTCATCATATCCTCTCTGTGAATCACATCCTGTATCCCAGCTCCACCAATGTGTTCTCAATAATTAAGCTATTTTTTCGCTCTTTTAAATTTACAAAATGAGTCACACCTTAAGTCATCACTGAGCTTGTTACACAAATTAACTCCATCAGCTGAAATATATAATTTCTTTCATCTTTTTTTTTCACGTTTGTCACGGCTTTAAATCCTGAAAGCTTTAATCTTATTGAATAAGTTCTTGGGCAGTGCCAGATACTCTGCCCTAATAACTATTTTTGTAGCTCCCGTTTATAAAATAAAAATAGATTCTGTGTATCAGTGTATTCATTTTAACGTTATAGTTACATGGAATTTAACAATTTCCAAATACTATATATATACTGTCTGCATTTTTTTCTAGATTGTATGATAATTTCATTAAAGCACATTTTCACATTCAGCTCAGATCTTGTGCCGCTAAAAGGCAGAGCTTGAGTTGTGTCATTGTCTGTCAGGGCTTTTGCTTTTGGCATGAGCACATTGATGGAGCTGAAAGAGCCTCTGCCACAGGATCTGCAGTGTCTGCACTTAATGCGAGGCTTCCTTTATATATGGAGAAAATGATGCTCTGTGTTTATAGAATTAAATGCCTGGATCTGAACAGAGCAGCTCCTTCGCATGACAGATGGAGACGATAACTCGCTGTGGAGCGAGGCTTGTGCTGGCCACTGTACAGAAATGGCATGATGTCTGCATTATACACCTTCCCACAAGCCAGCTCTTCCTCTGCCCCTTTGTTTCCCCTCTACTATATATACACACGCATGCACCAGCTAGTAGGCGTTTCTTTTTGTAGCTGAGAGCTCTTGGGAGGTTTAGCCCTCAATGACCATTGATCTTGTCTTGTAAGACACGATGCAGACGCTTCATGGAATACTGAGCGGATCTAGTGTAAAGCAGGAATCAGTATTCATGAGTGTGGCATGTGGCTGTGATGAAGCTCAATTTAACACAGCCAGGAGCAGAAATGATTAGAGGCTGCATTGTAAAATAATGGCTATATTTTTTTTTTTACCAGAATTGACTCAGTTCAATCTATGATATTACCATCCAAGATGAGTCTATTTTACTTCTGCACATGGAACAGCATGTCTTATTTCCTGATCATGCATCTCTGACAGCTTTATTTTCTGTTTTCTATCAGCCATGTTCCAATGAAGGACGGTGCCTGCTGAATAATGCCACTAGCTACACGTGCGTCTGTGCACGTGGATGGACTGGTCAGAACTGTGGTGTAAATGTCAACGACTGCGTTCAACACTGGTGTCAGAACGGAGCCACTTGTGTGGATGAGATTGATGGCTACAGGTGAGTGTTGAAATCTTGATTGTCCAGGAGCTGCTGAATGTGAGTTATGGCAGTGACATTTACCGTTTCTTCCTTCGGGGTTGAAGGAATTCCTCTCCAGCCACAGTGTTTCGAGAAATTCCCTTTAATTTGTTCCTAGCTGCCTTTGTCCCAGCGGATACGCGGGCGTCTACTGTGAAGAGGACATTGATTACTGCCTCGGACATCACTGCTCTGAACACGGGGTCTGTGTGGACCAGCAGTATAACTTCACGTGCCGCTGCGTGTTTGGATTCGAGGGGCCGCTCTGTGAACTGGAAACAAACGAGTGCAACAGCTTCCCCTGCGCAAGCGGCGCCACCTGTGTGGACCTAATCAGCGATTATCGGTGCCACTGTCCCCCGGGGTTTGAGGGTATGAGACCATCTGATGCGTATGTGAGCCCGTTAACAGCCATTAGTGTGAGCAGCCACGGGAATATCAGGTTTTAATATGTCAAAGTTAGAAACGCACACTCTTCACAAAATAGAGAAGACACTTTGTCTATTACAGTAGTAATATGCACTGTAGCCACAATATGCTAAATGAATACACTATTCTGTATTTAGCATATTGTGGATTGTATCATAACCAGACTGCAACACTTCGTTAATCTTGGCCATGTGTGATGAAAAGGCCCAAGCTGAAAAGCAGTGCAGCATCGTGTTAGCTGGTAAATTAATTATTATTGGCTGGCATACGGAGCTGGCTCAGTGTCATGTGTGTGTAGTCCAAAGTGTATTTTGCAAAGTATATTTAGGTCGGAGTAGGTGCAGTTCTGTTAATTATCAGTATCTTACAGAGCGTGATTAACAGAGAGTTTGTCGGTGTGTGGGGTCACGATGGCAAAAGTACAATTACCTTTGGTGTCGACGGCAGCGCAGATTGAAGAGCAGTGCCTGAGGATGTCAGGCTGTTAGTTCTCTATGAGCTCTCTGGCTCATGGAGGTCTGAAATATCGCCAGAGGCCAGACCTAGTGGAGCTTTAAATTCGTCAGTAAAGACCTAAATCAATTCAAGTCTAACTCTTGCCCAGAGGATACTAAAATTGAGGTCACTCCGTTTATGCGCACATACAAGCTGACACATGCTGAACGTATAATCATCCGATCGCATTTTGAAGCAGTGGAATTGGAGGTAATCAAGTGCCTCATGAAATGAAATTGTCTTTTCATCCGTTCACGGTACCAGTGCGGCGAAGATAACCAGGCGTGTGTAACACTTACTTTGTAAAGTAAGTTGTAGTCATATTTTTCACTCCTATAAAAACAATAATGTCCAATAATTATTTAACTTCCACAGTGACAGGTAAACATATGAGTATAAGATTTTAGACTGTGTCCCCTGTGATATTAAAAGAGCTTATTTATTTGTCTGTGTCTCCTTGTGCTGCAGGAAGAACCTGTTCTGAGAATGCAAATGATTGCTGGTCGCAGCCTTGTCTGAATGGAGGCTCGTGTATGGATCTGATAAATGACTACATTTGTCATTGTCCTCTAGGTAAGTACAGACTACTTGTGTATTATTGAGCATGTTTACAAAAATATCATGCCATTAATTTTCTGTATACTGAACCTTGGGAATACGAGAAAAGTTTAGCTTTCATACCTTTAAATTTTAACTCCATTTGTCACGTCTTCGACTGCACGGCGCGTTTTAAGAGCTGTACGCGAAGCAAACAGCGGCACTAAATCTAAAGGGTTAGAGGAAAGCGCGAATCAGCTGTTCTGCACATTCTATTCTAAAATCCATGTCAATATCTTCATCTGGAGACTACACTTTTCTAATCTGACTTACATGTTTACAGTGTCAACAGTGCTTTAATTAAGTGACAAAAGGTTTTACAAATTGATATATGTTGAACACGTGTCCCTGAAAGGATCCATAATCAGTCCATAATGCAGGGAGGTGTTTCATGCTTCAGTGTGCGGCTGATTTCCCTTTGCCCTCCGGTAATAAAATACCTAATCACAACTTGATTGAAGTCAGTGTGCGGCAGCCAGCCCACTTGGCATTACAAGTCCAATGTCACATTCAATTGTAAACAGTCACAATTCACGTAACAGGATTTGCAGGCAAATGTTTGCAAAAATAAAATCCACAGAGCATAGGTGTTGACAGGACACGAGATGTACGCTGGCACAGGGCAAGCGGTGAATGAAGAGTGGAGCGTGCGGCACTGCAGCGGTTTAAACGGGATGCGATGCGTTATCTCTGTACACGGCCCATGAACCTACCTTAGCAAAACATCCTGAATGCAGTGTAGAGCTCACGCCTTCCTAGAACGTGATCTACCCTCAAACCGCCTGCTCCTCAGCGTGTTTTCATGACCTCATGGACACCAAGTGCATTACTGTAATTTATCTGATCTTGCTGTTTTTTCTGCCTTTTTCTCAAATTGGATTTTGAGAAAACCAGAGACCCCGACGTGTCAGTAAAGCATCCATTACTGTTTTGAATTCACTGACAGATTTATAGACAGATGCTTCTGATCACTTTATCTTTTCAGAAACTCAATTAGATAAATGGGCTGTCAGGTGGCTTGCTCCTCTCTGCAAAAAAACAAAAACAAACACGTGCACACGCAGGAATCAGAAAGGACCGTGGATATTTTTCACTTCTGACCCACTTCTCTGACAGTTTCCTGTTTGCAGCTAAAGTTTAATTCGCCCAGTTTTACTTTTATTTATTTAGAAATTAGTCTAATGGCAGGAACGCCTGAAATAAACTCGAAAGCTCTCAAGGATGATTCCGTCAAGGTTGAAGAAGTTGTGGATATTTCATGTGAATTCAGTCCCTGCATCAAAAGAAACACAGTGATTGGCAGCTGTGCTAATTAGCTGACGTCAGCCACAGTGTTAGAGAAAGTGTCACGGCTGAGTCAGTGTAATGACCACAAAGTTAGAACCGTGTCATTTCATGAGGCAGACGTTCTGTACGTCACCATATTTTACAGCCTCACTTTTGTATTGGCTCCACCAACTGCTAAAAATAAACACTGCTTTGTGACGGTGCGTCCTGGATGAGCACGGGCTGACGTCGTTAGGATGAACTAACACACAGACACACAAAAGACATTCGGCTGCCGTGATGATCTACACAAGCTGAATCCAGTTTTCGTAACGATAAGTCTCATTTGCTTTATTAACCTGAAGCAGAAGTAACAACTGAATACGTCAGTTTCCTATCCAAGAACATGATTTTCACTTTTTCAGCTCAGTGAAGCAACCAGAACACTGTAGATGAGTGATGATTAAATATGCTGATGAACAGCAGTTCAGCAGTTCGGCTCCAAATCATGGCTTTTAATATCCCGAGTCCTCGAGGAGATGTCACCAACGTAACCACTAAACAACGTTACAGTAGAACGTCTCCTTACTGTGCATTTGAAGTTTCACTTCCTGTCCGTGTGTGTGTGTGTCTGTCTGCAGTTTGGCTGAGGTACCAGTAACTGTCAGATAGAACAGGGAGTCCCACTTGGAGATGGTGACACTGTAAATGTGACATTCCTTCATGCAACATTAACCTCGGAGTGAATTGCATGCACAATTGGTTATTAAACACTTCTGAAACACTCTGTTGGAGGCAATAGCTGTCCATTAACTAGTCAAGGCAATGCATAATATAATAGGAAAAGGGTAGTTGGAAGGTCATCAAACACTTCGATAGACGTGTTGATGTAAAGCACAAAGACAATGGAGCTCACTTCCAGCTAAAAGTACTACATAATAAATGCTGTTCTATGCGATCCGCTGTGGAGAAAGGGGATTTGTGTTAGGAAGTGATGTTTGAAATATTTCACTCCTCTGCCACAGACTGAGACCTACTTTGCAGACGGTGACTGCTCGCAGATTAATGTGACATGAGCCTGGGAACATTGTTCCTCAGAGTCAGAAAGGTTTAATGTTGAGTTTAACATGTTCAGTAGGTTACAACCTTCTGACTCCAGTCTGCAGCCTTCGTCGATTTACGAATTAGATGCAAAATGTAAAATATCGGCTTGGTTATTTTCCGTATGTGATGTCAGTGGAAAGGAAACGGTGATCTACTTTAGATTTCCCCCTTCAGGTAATGAGTATCAGTCACACCGCGTGTACGTACATTATTTACAACAATAGATATCGACGCGGGAATCTATCAGTGACATGCAGACGTGCACTTGGTGAGGCAGATGAATGTGATACAGATCAGTTAAGTAGGGTGGGTCTCTGTCAATGATTCACTCAATTAGCATACTGCATTGCAGGTAGATTGCAAGGGCACGAATCGATACTCCCATCAATCCGCTAAAGAAAAGGTGTCTATAGGCTCAAAAATACGGCCACATAAACGTGTCTACTGTTGATTTAAATTCAGTTTCTGTAGCTTGTTTCCCAGGCTTTACCGTGTGCCTGTTCTAATTGCAGGTTTCAAAGGGAAAGACTGCTCTGTGGATATTGACCTTTGCTCGTTTGGAATGTGCAGCGAACACACGTCAATATGCACCGAGACCGAGGATGGACAGAATGTGTCTTGCACGTGTGAAAGAGGTGAGCGAGATCTTCAGCCGGTGCTAAACTTGTCATGCAGATCCACATTATGGAAGGTGCTGTAGAGTAAATCCTGACCTTCAGAAATGTTTAGCTGTCTAAAAATGAATCCACTTGTTTCATCAGATCACGCCTTCTTTCCCGTGTACTGCTTGTAGTGCAGCAAAGCCACCGTATCAAAAACTACTACACCGTAACATTGTGCCGATGTGTAGATATTAAGATATTAGTTTGACAATTCTGACAAAAAAACCCCAAACTTTTGTGTGTGTGTCACTCTAATCCCTCTGACTCCTCTCCGTGAGGGTGACAGGTTTATCACAGCAGTAGGAGCCACCATTGACAGGGATAACACAAGAATAAGTAGAGGCGTCCTGACCTTTCAGATACTCGGAGGTTTCCAGAGGTTACCAGATTTCACCAGGTTTCACTCTTGCACATCGGGCTACGTGTGCAGTAAGTGACAGGAAGCTGCTGCAGTGTACATACGCCAGAACTCACGTGGTTATGCTGCTTAAAACGAAAACATTTTGCCTGTCAAACTAATCATAATTCAGCCGGCGCTACTGCACATCAGCTCTATCCACTTTCCAATGAATGGCTATTACATAGGAGTTCATGTAACCCAATCAATAACCGGAACTTCATTACTCCTGTTGCACTTATGCTCGGCAGACGTCACAGTGAAGGATTGTGAGTGATTCCTTATGTAAATGAAATCAACCTGCGGCGAGCTGCTCTCTCCACATCACTTCTCAAGGGCAAACTGCGAGATGATGTCTTGTCTAGATGTTTCAGGTCGACAGTCTTGGCATCCATATTACCTAATGCTTTCCAAGCTAATGTGTTGCAGACCATGTTAGTCATAACCCGCATCGCCACACTGTGTATCCTACGCTGTCAACTTTTTGACCTAGAGTTTAGTGCTCACACTAAATCACATTCTTCCGCTGAGAATGCCACATGCTGCACAAATGATTTTCCATGCATCAGAATTATGAAACGTTGTGAGAACGATGACTCGTGATTCTTTCTAGAGTCACGAGTGAATGGGTTTTCTTGAAAAGCAGCTTTTGCAGGTCAGCAACTGTGTTTCTTCAACCAAAAAAGACCCAAAAAACTTTTCGACATTAGCCCTGATTTCTAAAAAGCTACTTTGCAGTGCAAAAAACATTCTCCCTATACATTTATTGGAGCTGTGGTTTCATCAAAAGCCCTTCTTGGCGCCAGACTCTGTCAGGTTCTCACAATGCAGCGCCTCTTTTTGTTTCGCTGCTCTTGTTTTTGTGTAATGCTGCAGTTTTATTTTGAAGGGAAAAGTGCTTATTCTGCAGTACGACAGCTTCCACGACGGTTCTTTTTATGCGCATTCTTCCACATTCTTTATTGTGACGAGCGTCTCGGAACCCGTGCTCTGTTTCAGTCTTTGGCTGACTGTGTAATATTCACAGTGTACGTACATAACAACTGCTCTGCGGTAAAGGCTGAACTTAACCCACACACAGTACAGCCTGAGCAGCACCAGAGATAATTTGCCTTTAACGCCGACATGTTTAGAAGCCGTGTGTGTGTACGGTGTGAGTTCTGTTACACATGACTCATAATGGCTGTTTCACATGGTTTCCTTTGTGTATAGATTGACTTTGATCTTAAAAATGACTGGATTTGGCTTGTTTAATGTAATAAATCAGAAGGGCAATGACTGGCTCTTATTAAACATGATTAAATGATCCAGTGAGCTGAGTCTGCATGAGCCCAGCAAGCTCTTTGAATCAATACAAGCTTTGAAAAGCAGCTTTTGTTTGCGAAAACAAAGTCATGCTGATCCTAATTGGCTGAGAAATTAAACCAGACAAAAGGATTCCAATAACTCTTTTTTTTTACACATGCTGCAGGGTTTGGAGGGTCATTTTGCGAAGTAAATCTCAATGAGTGCGAGTCGCAGCCATGCCAGAACGGTGGTATTTGTGTGGACGGCTCTGACCTGTATCAGTGCTTATGCTCTGAGGGTAAGTTGCAATGCAATTACAGCCCCTGATAGTGGGGATGATGTGATTATGTGGTTAATTCACATCTTTGTTGCTTTTTAAGTGTGTAACCAACTGGTTTCAGCCCTGGATGAAATGAAAAGCCACATAACAAATCCCATCTTAGTGAATTGCCCTAATAAATAACGGTCAGCAGTGTTATGAATAGCACATATTGATTTCACATGCTGCTGTACATGTAAATTCCAGATGCTTAACTGAGCAGTGGTGCAAACTTCCATTTCCATCAACTATGTTTCAACAATTACAGGAGAAATGTGATTTTCCTTAAACCAATTCCTTCAGCATTATCCACTCAAGAACTCATTATTGCAGAAAATAGATTTGAAACATTGTTCCCCAGATTCCTCTCCCCCGCTGAAAAGACCTCCTCGGTATATCTGAACAATCCAGAAACATTAAATCCAATACTATTAAATTATTGCTCTGAAATGAAGAGACCGCTTCTGGCACATTAAAGTCAATATGGACTATTTCCTCTCAGTATCTGACTCGGTTCGGTTGAATTTGTCCCGACCACTTTAATACAATTAGACATGTCATGGAGCGTTGAGAGTTTGGTGCACGTGCCGTTGACAGTTACGGTACTTTACCTTTACTCATTCGAAATTTTAGTTACACAATTTTCCCACAAGGACAAGTTTCTCCAATCCCATCAAATCATTCCATCACAAACTGTCACTGGCACCGTTTGCATATGAAGAAATAAATCTCAGGTATTTTTCCGATCATTTCTTGGTCCAGTTGACATCTTACCTGTGAGACATTCCTCTGATTAAACCTCGATTGCGGGTGAAGCCTGTTATGCATTTTTAATGAAGTCAGGATAATTGTCAAATTTTATGACATGGAGAGAGGTGGAAATTGGTTCCATGGTCAGTTTGAGAAATGATGAGAATTTGACCTGCACCGATGGCGCTGATAGCCAAGCATTACTCATGGGCCTCCTGTAGCTGCAGTGTGTGACAGTGCTAATGATAGTCATTTTGTAGCGTGACCGTGCGCTGGAAAATACTTCTAGGGGACTAAAATGTCAGATATTGGCGGCATTCACATCATGACTTCAGCCTTTTATTTTTAACAATATCAAATGCACTGATATGACTTGGACCTAATCGCCGTGGAAAATGGAGGACACAATATGAGAAATTGTAATTTATTTCCTCTAACGCAGCCTGCGGTGCTTGTTTCCTCGCAGGGGAAAGTCGTGTGAAACTTCAGGACAGCGCAAATAGATTTTTGGGTGTAATTTGATGCTAATTAGGAGCATTTCAAATCTGTCTCTCACTGTCATTCACACACCATCTCTGATGAGATGCTGCTTTTTCTCTTCATACAGGGTTTGGGGGGTTGAACTGTGAAATCAGCCATGATGAATGTGCCCATGGATACTGTGCCAATAATTCCACATGTATTGACCTGGTTGCAGACTATGAGTGCATCTGTCCTTCGGGCTTTGCTGGTGAGTTATCTATGTCATTATTTTCATAGTTTGGGCTTTAATGAATCTAGTGCAGATGGATGACTCTTCAGCACTGATAACCATCACAGTGTTATTGTCTAATGTAAGTGCTTATTCACTGATTTCAGAATGACTGCAGCTGATTGAGTATAAAGATAGCTTGCTCTTCTGTGGAAACTGAAAAGAGGATAAATATTCATCCAAACATGATATGTTTGTTAAGAAATACTAATAGAAGCTGTAAGCCGCTGTGGGAATGTGCGATCTAAGTTCACAAAATGCCAAGCTGCACATCCAATCCATCTTCATTTTATTTTCAGTTTTATATTTAGGACAGTTATGAATGAAACCTCCATTCACGACATACAGTAGATAAAAGTACACAAATGGCTGTGAGACGAGACGATGAAAGACGCAGCAGGGGCACCGTGGTATCACCTTTGCAGGCGTAGCCCACATCACGCTACTACATCATGATAATGGTTGCTGCTCTCCGCAGTCATAGTCATTTGTTTGACAAGGTATTGAGATGTGTAATTATTTTGGCCGTGGCTGCGCTTCTTGTTCGTCTTTCTCGAGCTCTGTCGTTGCATCTGTATTTATCTTTCAGGTAAGAACTGCTCCACATCTGTCTCTGCGTGTGCACCAAGTGTAGATTTCTGCAAAAATGGAGGAAGCTGCTCTCACGGCTTCGCTGGGGAAACGCACTGTGTCTGCCCTCCAGGTATAAACATGTCATATAATAGCCTGTTAATGAGTTTGTTAAACTCTTGTCTCGTTCTGATGTCTGAATTATGTTTGGTTTTGCTCTAGAAATGTAGACACGCAGCAGTATGTGTAATAGAAATAACACAAAGCTACATGGTAACTGCTGTATAATCATAGTGGGTCAATCCCTGTTGTAAATTCAGCCGTTAATGCACATGAAAGCATATTAGCGTTGTTGATTACTGTGGTAATACCAACACAGCTTTTACCTCTAAGCGAATAAAATTAAAGTGCATGTGCAAATCCGCAAATTAGTTACAATTTGTGGAAAACGGGGTTGTGTGCTCTGTGGGTTGTGTACTGATACTGAAATCCCTCCTTGGTTTTTGTGCTTTTGTGCTCTGGCTGCTTAAAATATGTAAATCAGCAGGGAGGCAAAACACTGGCACTGACAGCATTATGTGAAATCACAATCCACGTGTCTGCCAGACTCGGGAAGACGGGATGATACTGTAAACAGCGCGGCCCATCAATCACTCCTTTGATCCCGCCTCTTACAGGATACCATGGCAATGACTGCTCCTCATCCGTGGACCAGTGTGTGTCAAATCCCTGCGACCCGGAGGGGACTGTCTTCTGTGAACAACTGGCAAATACTTACAGATGCGTGTGTCAACATGGCTACACTGGGACACACTGCAAAACACTTCTAAACCACTGCGTTGATGGCCTGTGTCTACATGGCTCCGTGTGTGTGGATTCATCAAGTGGCTTCAAGTGCGATTGCTTACCTGGTAGGTTCACATCCGGCAGGGGCTCGTTTCACATACAGGCAATTCCCCCAAATGAATGATGTACATAACAGACGCACTCGTGGTTTGATGCTTTCACTTGTTCAGCTTCCTTCTCTGTGGGAGATTAATCTCTGCAGCCTAAAGCAACAACACGTAACAGCCTTATGAAAAGTGCAAGTCAGGGCTCGGTTCATCAGGTTGAGAGCTGACTTCAAAGCAGTGATGAAGCTTTGAATGTCTGGGGGGTTATTTAGGGAATAGTTGACCATCCACAGACCTTCTTTGCAAAGGTAGTAATTTAAAGTTGAATATGAAATAGCATCCAGACGGTGCCTTTGTGTTTTGGCTAATTGCATAGTAAATACTTACTAATTAGTCAACATTCCTGAGCATAGTTTTGCACGTAATTACTGGACCCGTCATTATCAAATATAATATGTTCACCCACCGTATTTTTTTGCATTTCCCTCAAAAAAAACAAACAACTAAACCCTGCATTGTTTATATCATAACTGCTTCCTCTGCCTTTCATTTGTGGATATTTTAAATGTGGCACATCACTGCTACAAGCAGAACTGTGAACTGTGGGAAAACGTCAGCGGAGACCTGCAAAGTCGCGTGCACCCGCATGTGTGTGCGTCCTTCTACACGTGATCTAAACAGACCTGCGACACGCTTGCAAGCAACCTACTTGGTGTCACTATGATACTAGTGGTCACCAACTCCACAGGGGATCTTTTAATTACTTTAGTCAGTACTTTAATTGCAGTTTATGAAGCATTTAAGGGCTTAACTAATTGGTCAAAGTGTTTAGCCTGAATGCACGCGTGCTGCTGAGAATTTGAATTTATCTCCTTACGCAACACAGTCTTTGTATATTTTTGTCATTTTGTTGTCAATTAAAAAGGAGAAATGAAACGTCCACCTCTTTGGTGCTTGCGTTGTAGCATTTGCATCACGATGGATGGAACTGGATGATTGTTAGTAGACAGTGTGATGCAGCATCTTACAGGGGAATCTTTAAAGGTCATCTGAAAGGAAGAAATGCAGCTGAACATCACGCCCTCTCTCTGCAGGTTTAACAGGCCGGTTTTGTGAGATAAACATTGACGATTGTGACAAACAGCCGTGTGGAGCCCTGAGCATTTGTAAAGACTCTCTAAATGGCTACAATTGCTTCTGTGCCCCTGGATTTATTGGTAAGTGAAAGCTATCTGGAAGTCGCTCTTTGTGAGTTAGTGGCATTTTATTCACAGAAGCAATGTGTCAACATGCCGAGCACCTTTCATACTTTCTTAGGAAATAACTGTGAGATTGAAGTGAATGAATGTCTCAGCCAGCCTTGTGAAAATGGAGGCTCCTGCGCTGATGAGCTCAACTCGTTCAGCTGCCAGTGTCCTCTTGGAATCACAGGTATGCGATTTGCTTCTGACTGTGTTTGTTTGCACCGCGCTGCTCATTTCAGTGTCGCAATAAAACTAAATATATATAAACCCAGGAGATATACAGTAATTCCCGCATAATGTTGTCACATACATGCTTTAATAACTTCTTCTCTCAGCTTAATTTACAGCATGTACCTGTTATAAATTTATCTCTGTGTATTTTATTAAGCGTGGGACATGTTCGGCGCGTAATGTGATGCATCGTTCACAGTCTGCTCGGCCACATGTTGCCAGTCAGCTGCTGCACATAAAGCACGACACGACATCGCAAACCTCGGCGAGCCGTCAATCAGTCACAACGTCTGCAACACCTCTCATCCAGGTTTATGCAATTAGATGTGAGTAGTAAACAGACTTAAATGAAACAGACAGGAAATGAAAGACTGAGCTACAGTACCTCCAGCAGTTGGAGGTAATGAAACACTAAACTGAAGCTACTGTCAGATCCTCCGCGTGGTTTTAGCGGCGTGGGGCGTGAAAGCCTCATGGCTGCCGCGTCGACGTTTTTGTCCTGCACTTAAGAACAATTACACCTCCACGCCAGAGGATCTGAGAGGCTGCCGTCGTTCACTTGCTGAAAACACGTCAAGGCGAAGTAACTGGTGCGAGACCATAAAGCGTTTTAAAAACAAGTCAAGGAATTTAAAAATCAATAGAGAACCTGACAGCCAACCAGTGTCAGGACTTCACAGCCAGTGTAACGTGTGCTCTGCTCAGCAGCTGAGCAGCAGAGTCTGCATCAATTGGCCCTGATTTATGACTGTTTTGGATGAAATAAATAGGAGTATTACGATCCTTCAGTCTGCTGGATGGAATCATTTGCATCAGTCTTTTTATTGCTAACAGAGAGAAACACAGCTGTATTATAGGTAAAAGTCTGACTTACTGACTCCACAGAAGGAATAAAGTTGAGTTATTACTATTACAATGTAAATGTTCGTCTGTTTGACTTGTACAATTTTGTACATTTACTGTAAGAAGAAAAGTGGTTGCGTTTCACCGCCATATGAAACTGAATGTAATCACTGTTGCTATAGAAACAAATGTCACAGTAATTGTTACAGAGCAGCCACAGAAATGTGAATAAGGCTTCTGTAATTTTACGCTTCTGTGTCACAATATTAGAAATATTAAATGCCTAAACCTTCTAAAAACAGTTTTATATGAAATCCTGCTGGATTTTGGCTAGAAGTGAAACTTAAATATTGTAGGTTCATTACATGTAAAGTGAAACGCTTTAAGCCTTTTACTTCCATTATGGCTTTTAGCTCATGACAACAATAAAGTCCAGTGTTTTAAAATATCTCAATAGATTTTAAGCTCAGCCAGAGATGGATTTAAAGTTGAGAAATGTTTGTTTAGCTACTCAGGACTCGGTCTGGGCTCCTTTAGCACACATTCCTGCATCAAAGCGACGTGGCGTGGAGGCAATCAGCCCGTGGCACTGTGGAGGTGGTTGCTTTGATAGTGGCTTTCAACTTGTCTGCATTGTTGAGTCGGGTGTCTCTCATCTTCCTCTTGACAATAGGTCAGGTCAGGTGAGCGGGTGAGTTGGCTGGTCAATCAATAACAGTAATGTCATGGTTAGTAAACCTGTTAGTGGTAGCTTGGCACTGTGGGCAGGCGCGAACTCCTGCTGGAGAAGAAAATTGGCCTCTCCGTAAAGCTTGTCAGCAGACGGAAGCATGGCGAGCTCTAAAGTCTCCTGGTAGATGGCTGCGTTTGCTTTGGACTTGATTGAACAATGGACCAACACCAGCAGATGACATGGCTCCACAAATCACTAGTGGCAGTGGAAACACTGGCCTCTAAGCGAATGAATATGCTTCCATACAGTCACCACGAATCACCTTTAAAGCTGAAATGATCAGCGCCTTCACTCACTTTAACCTTCAGACTCCAAAGGTTTGTCCTTCTCTAGTCACAAAAGCAGCGCAGACAGTCAACGGTAATTACATGTAATGTGGTTCTTCTCCTCCAAATCTTACAGGGACCACTGATATGTGCAATATTTGAAACCTACAGCTTGGTTCGTATGCAGCTAATCTGATTTCAGAGCAAACTAATTAGGCATAAAATGTTCAAATGATCAACTATATTCCATATTGCAGTACATCAACGGTCCAGGTGTGTGTGTGTGTGTAACGGCCTAAAATACTGACACCAGGGGATTTTACTAAGTTGAGAGAAAGTGAGCATGAGTCATAAAACATTACAAGTTAAGGCTTCAGTAACTTCAGGCACCGTCTTCACAGGTGACTACTGTGAAATCAACATGGATGACTGCGTATCCTCTCCCTGCCTGCACAACGCCACCTGTGTCGACCTGGTTCATGGCTACGGCTGCGTCTGTCTGCCTGGCTTTACAGGTTAGTGAATGCTTTCATTTCAGGAGGACCTTTACATGAATCGCATTTCAACGTAGGTGATACAGTAGTATTCAGTGTGTATCGTTGCGGTGGCTGAACCATCACAGATTGTTTTCACACCCCACGTGTTAACACGCTAAAAGTTCAGAATTAACAGCGTTTAGCGTCACAGTTTCACATCCAGTAATTACATACTGTAGTATCACAGTTCATTCATGAATCACGTGCTGTTACAACCCAGCAGCAGCGCCGCTCCTCTGAATGCCACACACCCAAGTAGTTTGTTACTTGCACGCAGTTCGAAGTCTTGCTGAATAATTGTTTCCCTGCACATGCTGCTGTGACACCGACTGTTAAAAGTGGTAAAGGGGAAAAATGGCTCCAGATTAAAGCAAAGATCATGTGTTTCCACCAGCCAAAGTCAAACACGGTAACAGCTTGTGAACTGTTCTCCTGCTGCATAATATTCCTACAGAGCAGCACTGAAGCAGATTATCACAAAGGAAACTTTCCATCAATAATATGTTGAAGAAAACTTTTGGAATTTGTGAATTTTTGAAATGATATTTGAAACGGAGGTCTGGCTGTGAGGATGTTCTCGCTGCTTCATACCTTTCTGCAGCGCCATAGGGAATCCTCTCCGGCATTATAGCTGTGTTCAGCGCTCCGGTGCACCGACATCAGCTTTCTGTGCGATTCATTTTGAGATCGGCATCTTCCAAAACAAGACATTTACAAAAAGAAAAACAAAACAAAAAAAACCATCAACTCAATTACCTTATGTTTATCTTACACCTTCAGCTCCTGGAATGAAAGATTGTGCTTGATAAGAAGCTCGAGATTTGGAAAATGAAGGCATGAAGTCCAGCCTCTTGTCTCCTCCTCTCCTCTCCACTGTGACAGCTTTTGTGATTTGGGCATTGGCAGGTCTTTAACTGACAAGCCTTCATGTCAGCGAGCCTTCAATATAACATATTTATCAATCTGTGTTCTTTTCTGTCAAAGGTTCCAAGTGTGAAGTTGACATTGATGAGTGTGATTCATCTCCCTGCAAGAATGGAGCCACTTGCATTGACCAGCCTGGTAATTACTTCTGCCAATGTGTGGCTCCATTTAAAGGTAACAACCGAGCGCTGGGAATGGGGACAAAAGCAAAGTTAATTAACTTCACAAACTATATTTCTCACCTGTCTGGAGTCACTTCTCATGTCTCAACCAAATCAGTACATCTTCATTTGCACCTGTACTTAAAAGAAAACGTGAATAATAATTTGTGAGATTTAAGCTCTGCTACTGCACAGAACAGTACGTACCTCAGCAACACACTGAAAATATCATATGCCAGCTGTGATTGACAACCAAACACTAGTTGTTTGTAGATGTTGAAATTCCAGCAGCGTGATTTCATGGGAGCACAAAAGCTGCCATCGTTATAAGATGTTGAAAAATATTAATCTGGCTGAATAAACAAACCAAAGAGGACATTGGTCAAAATCCAAGCCCACTCTGACAGATCTAATGAGCTCTTTGGCTGTGAGATGTTTCTGGAAGGACAACAGTCAGGGCAGCACTTTACAAATATAGGCTTTACAGCAGAGTGGCCAGGAGGAAACGGCTCCTGAAAAGGCACATGGAATTAAAAAAGGGGCTTCAAAGACACAGTGACAGTTAAAAGAGAAACATTCAGAGGCATGATGTAAATTCAAATGGAAGTCTTCAACAGTAATTCAAAGGGCTGTGGAAGACACAGCAAACATAACAGCACAGTGGAGGCTCAGAGTGTCAATGATCCAAGAGGCTGTAGCCTGTTTGTTCATTTTCTATTTTTTCCACATTTATTGATTCAGTGAAATTTCACAGTGTCTGGATGGAGCTGCAGAAACGCCCCAATCTGCCCAAACAGCTCCACACAGACGGGCTCTCAGACCAGCGCTCAGTGCTCCTGGTCCAGGTCCGAACCTCGTCAAACGCTGCTTCATTAAGCACCGGGCCATTACTCATGTCACGCTATAGCAGAATAACACGCAACTACTTCAGATGGATGACAGTCTGGACTGGCACAAATTACTGAGCCGAGGATTGAACTGCTGTTTCAAAGTAGCAGCAGTTTGGGTTCTGCCCAATAGTTTCAGACCCTTCGTTTTACTATTATACACATACACATTATTATATGACAAACAGTACTGTGGTGGAAAATAAGATAAAACATTTTGCTTTATGCCAGTCCAGTAATTTGTAAAAACTGCTCAGACTCAGAAACAGAAATGACCAGTTAAGAACTATGAAAGTATTGTGTTTGTCACTATTGCTACATTGTTCCCAAGGAAAGGAGCGACTCTCTGGTCATGGACTAAGGGAATGCGAATGAAAGGCTGCTCTGGCTTCCAATTAACTGGAAAGCTGTCATTTAGGCTCAGAGAAATTTCAGCAATTGCAACAATTTTCAGTTTGACAGGCTGACAAAGCAAAGAAGTTTACTTTTTGCACTTGCCAGGTTCTTAAATAACTTAATGGGTCTATAAAAATGTGACTGCGACGTCATGATGTGCTTGACATATATGACTGTGAGCATAAAACATTACAAGTTGTTGGGATTTTACAGGAACAACCATGAATGTAGGTTAAATGAGCACATTTTCCACTATTCATGTGTTCATTCATATTGTGCATGTCCATAATTATGTTCTGCGTCCTCTGATTGTCTTCATCTCGCGTGTTTTCTTTTGAATTAAATGTTCTGAGCTGAATTGAATGTCCTAGTAGTTCTGTACTGTTAATACAAATGAGCCATGAAACATGCCTTAGAGCTACAGCCTGTATTGGTTCATTTTCAATCAGACCTGATGTGGAATTATTTGGTAATTGTCATTTTTTTCATGCAACAACATCAGACACTGAAGTTGTTATTTACCTTCTGTCGTGCCTTTAAAATCGCATCCACGGTGTTTGGTTAACTATGAATCTGCAAGACGATAGAAGAACGATTAACAAGATTCTGTTTTTTAAAAATGTCAGTGATTATCTTCAAAAGCAGTTAAGAAAAGGAAAAAGCAGTGGATCGTACAAAGCCGTGTGTTGTCGTTCTTTTGTGTTGTGTTGTTTGTCTCTCTCTCACAGCATGTAATCCCCCACAAGGACTCGTCCAAGGAAACATACAAACTGGCTTTAATCTTTAATATTCCCTGGCATACAGTTCTTTTGTACTACGCACGTCACTGTCTGCTGGATGCTACCCCTTCATTTTTTATTTTTTTCACCTCGCTGCAGGTCACAATTGTGAGTTCTTACCCTGTGAGGCCAGTAATCCCTGCGAGAACGGTGCAGTGTGTGTGGAGGAGTTGGATCAGGACCATTTCCCTTTGGGTTTTCGCTGTCACTGTCGCCGGGGCTTCACTGGCCCCCGCTGTGAAATCAATGTGGATGAGTGCAGCTCCAGCCCCTGTTTTCACGGCTTCTGTTATGATGGTAAGAAACAGGCTGTCTTGCCAACACGCCTAATGACAGGCGCTAAAGATGGAAGCCAAGCCCCCAGCCGGCACACCCCCCCCCCACCCCACCCACACACCCTCTGGTTCACATGCAGCAGATATGTAAAAATGTTTGTCCCCATTGCAGATAACAACAGTGTTATTGTGATATCATGTATATAATTTATCTGGTTTGTCCTCTGGAGTAGGCTGCACCTGTTTAACACAAAAAAGGAAAAACTATTAAGCATCGCTATATAATGTAATAGATGATAATTACAAATATTAAGGTAACCAGAAGTCTGTGCAGGATATTCCGTATATGTTTTCATCAAACTAATAGTCATAGAGTAAAGTACTACTATTGAGCACCCTGTCCCTCACCGTGCTGCTCCAGACCTCAGCCAGCTGTCTCGACTAATCTTGAGTGCGGCCAGGTCACCTTAGGTTAGTGAGGCAGGCCTCTAGGACCTATTGGCCGGCGCGCGGCAGCAGCCAGCCAGCCACCAGGGAGAGCACTGCATAGCCGCGGTGGCAGAGATGAGTAATGCTGCTGCCACCCAGGACCTAAAGCATTTAATGAGAGTAATAGCAGCTACACGCACCAAGACAGAGTGACAGCATAGATTACGTGGTAAATCTTTGGGATAATGAAGAATCCTGGGACCCCGACTGAGGAAGTAATAAATTCACTGCTGTAAGAACTGCAATTACCCCTGTCACTGGCTGCCTGTACACCGGTGTTGTGTTGGAGAAACAGAATGATGCATCCCTCTTTAACGCCATTAATAATTAAAGAGAGGAAGGACTGCATTATTAGACATGGGAGATTTTAACTTCTGATGGAAGAAATTGGCACATTTGTAACATCTAAATAAAGTATGGCCCTGAAATGGGCTCTCTCGCTTTGAAGCTCTGCCTTTTCTGCTAATTCAATGTGTGTTGAGGCGGTGGGAACAAATGACGAGGCTTTCACAGAGAAAGCGGAGAGAGCAGATTGCAGGAGGAAAAAAAAAAAACTGGTAGGAGAGCAGACGAGCGAACGGTCAATGCAGACAGGTTAGTGTCCAGCCGTGTCAGGGAGACGCACTGGGAGGTGACCTGTCGCACAGATTTAGCAACAACGGCTTAGCAATTGATTTTAAGGGTTATAGCCAATAAAAAGGGAATCACAGAAGATAATCCTCTCTGCTCTTAATCCGCATTCACCTGTGCATAGATGTGAAAGATGAGATGAATTCAATTCTGACGCAAGGCGCTGCAACTGTCCTCCTCATGTTCTACAGCCGTAGACGGCTTCTACTGCCTTTGCAATCCTGGTTATGCCGGGCTGAGATGTGAGCAAGACATCGACGACTGCGTGAACAGTTTATGCACCACCAACTCAGTTTGCAAGGACCTCCATCTGGTAAGTAGACGCGGTTCTAGTTTGGCAGTGCTAGGGAGTTACATAATGGCCTTTCAAAGGATTTCAAAAGCCTAATGCTTTTAAATCATCACAGTTGGCAAGTCACTGAAAAACAGTTAAACAGTAAAATATTGACAGACGTGATTAGAAGTGTTCCATGTAAAAATCAATCGTAGGCATATAGAACACGTTACATTACTGGAAAAATACTGATCATAATATACATCTTGAGCCAAAATAGTTGTTTTGGCAGCTGTCCACGAGAAGATTAACGCACAGACGATAACAGCCAATAAATGTCTTAGCTTCACCTCATCCTACCTTCCATCTCACCTGTAAATCGTCTGCAGACGCCAGGACGAATCCTAGGTCAACAATCAGGCCGTGTCCTCTTCCTGACGACGTTTTACATTTGCAGCACGGCTCATTAGCCGCAGCTTACACGGCCATGACTGAGCTAATGCAGCAGAGTTTGGATTAAACCACAGTGGCGGGATATTTAGGATAAACAAGAGTGGCTGGGGATTTTCTGAATGACTTCTCAGTATATGGTATTCTAAGCGCGCCGCTCCTTCTGCACTCATGTCTGTTCATACAGATGCACACACTTGGGTTTAAAGGAACATTTTAGGACTCTTTTCCAGGCCGTAGCTCTACTTCTGTAGTTATTCGAGTGTTTTTTAAGCCAATAACATTGATCTGTTGCAGCTGCAAAAAGGCCTTGGGAGCTGCATGCTGCTCACAAACTGTGCAACGAGTACCAGGGGCCTTTTTCCAGCAGCTGCTTATTTGCTAACAGATTGCAGTAGTGAAGCAGATGTATTGCAGATAAATTCTTTGGGTGCTTTTCTTTTTTTTTCTTCCGACAAAGACAGATGACTCATGGTGTAGCGGCACCTAATATTTGAGTTCAAAATAACTCTGTGGTCTTTAATGATGGATGTCAGAAAGATTTTTTTTGTGGTTGTGACTCTACGGAGTCGAGGGCGAGGAGAGAAAAGAAATCAGGTTTTCATAAGACGTTTGAAAATATTTAAACTTGTTTTAATCATTCAATTGAAGTAAATGCTATTATGTTGTCAGTTATGTGAGTTATCTCCAATTTAAAATATATTTGTTGATGCTGGCTTTTGATTCCTTGATCTCAAATTTGCCATAGTTTTGTTAAAAATAATTTAATTTGAATTACTGGTTGCTAAGCCAGACATTACAATGTCAAAGTCAACATTAGTTTTTACATTTCAGTATGTGAGTGAAAAGAAAATATTAAGTATTTCCTTCAACCCCACCGTAGGCCTTCATTAGTGCAGGAGGTTGCTGGTTTTCACAGCCGCTGCTGGAAGGAAGCAAGTGTTTGTTCCTTTGTTAACAAAGTTGAACAATCTCAAACTAAATGAAGGACGAATACTTATGCTTCCTTTGCATATTATGAAACAGTCTACGGGGATTCACAACCCTGCGTCCCAGCACAGAATCCTGGCATTTCAGTGTAATTTTATTGGATAAACCACACACTCCAGATCCAAAGACAAAAGGACACTGCAGGAGAAAAGAGCAGGATTTAATAAAAGAGATACAATAAAACAAAATTAATATTCAACCAATATTTTTTATTCACACCGCTCTGTTTCGCATTTTTCCCAACTCATTATTCAAATAGCGACAGGTTTTTAAGAAACCCCTTCACACAGTCTTGTTTACAGTGCACCTATTCCTCTCTCTGAACGCCGTGTCCCGCAGAGATTTAGCTTATTTTTGAGAATTGCAGTCCCTGAAGGTGACTTAGCGGCAAAAATGAGATTATATTCTATAGCCAGGGGTAAGGAATTGGAGTCTCCTGGAGGTATCTAATTTATCATGAGATGACGGCATCCCTCCACCACCATGGGCCCAGCGTGTACAAATTATATCAGACAAAGTTTAACGGCTCCCCTCCAGTGTATGAAATTCAGATTAGCATGCCTTCATCCAGCAAACCCGGGACCTAGGTGGCAGCCGCATAGAACCCCAAACACCCTTGACCACAGCAAGACCTTAAAGCATGCAAAGTGGATTTCAAATTAAAAGAGAACCTTGAATTGTAACAAACAAACCATTCATCACCTGCACAGTAATTATCATAACGCAGGTTGCAATGATGAAATTAAATAAATAGTCCACATATTGCCCTGAAGAAAGATGAGCAAGGTCAGAGGCTATATATTAAACTGTTTCGACATGTACAGTAGAAACCGCAGTGAAAAGCAGCACGGAGAAATCCCAACATATGTAAAAACATCTTTCACGTTCGCTTGTCCGTGATAAATTCCTTTCAACACAAAATATGCAGCGGTAATATGGTATGTTCGATAATAAAGACTTGAAGCATATACCTTGAATGGCATTGGAAAATATAACAGGCTTGCATATTATCCAGTGGGTGGGTGGCAGAAGGATACATCTGCATAGCAGTCATGTGAAAATTTAAGACAAGCATGACTCTTTCACAGTTTAAACAGATTTCTGAAGCAAAGAGCCCTCAGTGAGTGGGTGGCTTTCTACTGCAACATTTTTAAGGAAGTGTGGATGAATTTCATCAAGAATATTAAGTACAGCTCCATTTGTTTCCTCTACTGTAACAGATATAAACAGATAAGTGAATAAATGCCCTCTGACTGCACCACAACAATATGAATTCATCGCTTCCATGTGTCACAAATTTGCTCTCAGACTCCTGCTTGCGTTTAAATGTGAAAAAAAAGAAATAAAACAGGTGAGAAGTGGTTTGAACTTTGAAATGTTATAGTTATTTAGCTTCAACTTGTTCCCTCCAAAGGGAACTTACAAAAACAAAACTATTTATAAGTGCATTCTAAAATGTCTGACACCTGAAACAGCAAAAATAATCTTTTAAGCAATGAATTTTCTCACACGTATCAGTAGAGCTTCTAGATAATAAACCTAAAACCTGGTCTCCTGTGCTGCAAAGTGTTGTTCATTTTCATAATGTCTGCCTGATGTACAAAATGTAGATGTGACGGGCAGATTAACTAGGTCCAGGTTAAGAGGGGACGTTGTTTTGCCAGACAGCATTTATTTGCCAGCTGATCGCCCGCCTGGCCTCTTATATCACCTCTGTAGTTGTGAGAAGGTTGTTATGAGTTGTGTATAGTTTTAATGTTATGGTTTCAGGTTTTTACAGTGTAATTGTGCTATGTAGCGGTTTGTGGCCAAGGGTTGGCGTTAACCTCTTGTCTACCACTGGCACATTTACAGTAATAATGATTAATGCGCAATGTCCCTGAAATAAATAAATACATGTGCATACATTAGTTTTGTTATAGTTTATTGGTGTGAAGTGCTATTATAAATACTCTCCTCTGCCTTTAATAGCTACACCGTTCAGATTTACAGTGCCACTACATTCCCATGCTAATCCCACAGCATTTCCCTTTTTGTGTTGCAGAGTTATGAGTGTGTGTGTCATTCTGGCTGGGAGGGGGACTACTGCCAACAAGAAATTGATGAATGTTTATCACAGCCCTGCAAAAACAACGCCACCTGCACAGACCTCCTCAACAGCTACAAGTAGGTGTGCGAGCTGGCTCGGGGGCAGCGTCCTCGCGAGGTGCATCAGTCACTTAATAAATGCAGAAAAAGAAGCTGTTCAGAGATAGCAATATGTCCTTCTACTGGCAGCGCCGATAATGAATTGCAGATGGCAGGTAAAACAAATGAGTCAATCAATGGCTCACAGCATGGAAAGGTTTCAGGGGATCTGTGACTCATTGGAGGAAAAAGCTGGTGGATCTGCTTCAGCTACTGCCCCCTCCCCTCTTGCTGGGGAGGCGTAAAACTGCTGCAGGTGGAAAAGTTGGCGAGGCAAAGGAACGCGAGGTGGAGTCGTTAGCAGTGCTCAGGTACTCACTGCCACCAAGTGGAATATTCACCTGTTTTAAAAGCAGAACGCTCAGACATGCACACATTGAGGTTCCCTCCATCTGTCCCTGACTCGCTTTCTGTGTGTACAATGCATGCATTTAATCCCCACGCTGTCCTACATTCAGCTGGGCAGAATTAAAAGCTGCTCCGACCAGTGGTGCAATTAACCTGAAAATTCCCCGCACAGTCTAACACGGAGATCCGGGAGTTCAGTGGTGGCTCATGTAGTGAAGAACCGCGCGTCCTCACGCTTGGTGCGTGTGCTGTGTTTGTGGATGTCACTGAGACTGTGGGGTTGTTTATTCACTTAGCGTTCATTTTGTTTCATGACACCGTGATCTCTAGCCGTCTCTTCTCTCTGCTGTATCCAAGGTGTCGGTGCTCACCGGGCTGGACAGGTGTGGACTGTGCCGAGGATGTGAATGAGTGTGATTCTGGGCCCTGTCTAAATGGAGCTCAGTGTCAGGAGTCACACGTACCGGGGGAGTTCTCCTGCACCTGTCCCCCTTTTTTTAGTGGCCCCTTGTGCAACCAGTCTTATGACCCTTGCGACCCCTTCCACAATCCCTGCCTGCACAACTCCACCTGCCTGACACGCTCCAATGGAACAGCCTCCTGCAGATGCCCAGCTGGTGAGTGCAGCCTCATACTAATGCCCAACGCCACGATTAGCTACAGTATGAAGATGCAATTTAGGTAGTTTAAAAAAAAAAAAGGATGAAAAGGTTCGAGCAGAAAAATTACAAATACACCTGTCATGGTTAAGTACTTTGTGCAACCTTTGTTCCTTCTCTATGAAAGGGTTGAGGTTTTTAACAAGTTACTGAATCGAAAGAAAAGGCAAATGCTGTGCACACGTTGTACTTTCAGCCGCACTCCTGACAAAAACAGTGCTACACAGCAAGTATTTCTCACACAAGGATACGTTAGAATTGCTCGCTGAAAAGGTGCAGACTCTAATGGTTGCGTTCCCCCCCGTGCTCTCTTCTATTACTGAAATAGAGATTGTCTGTGAAACTTCCCAGTTTTTGTTGCTCTTTGAACATGGTGTTCTTTACAAGATAAAATATTTTTTTCTATAGCTGTGATTGATTTGTACACAAGTATAAGTGGTATATTTCCTGGCGTCAGAAAACTGTTGCCAAGTCCCTGAAGCTGGAGTCTGGTCGTTGCTGGTCGTTAGCATAATGATCCAATCAGGATTGTTAGAAAGTCTCTGTACTGCTGCCTTTAATAGAGTGTCTGGATTTTTACATGTTTTCTTTTGTAATGTTTTTTGTAAAGAGTAGTCTCCGCGGCTTTGCCCTTATGAGAAACAGAACTGCTGTAAGTGGTTTGATTGCTTTTGATGGCGTCTTTAAACAAGTCTTGTTCTGCCCAGCGGTGGCAGGATTGTTCTCAGTTACTGCAAAATACAGTTCACGGTACATAAGCCAATGGTGAACTGAATGTACATTCGGCCTCCTGATGGATGACAATAAGCTATTGAGCCAATAAACCAGTATATCATTAACCACTCACCTTTCAAACAAGTCCTCAAAGTGAAATGTTAACTCTCATCGCTATGGTAACAGGCAGAAGTTCTTTTAACCACTTGTTTTTAGTTTGAATGGTATCTTAAAATGTTACAGTCACAAAAATGAACGGGCATAAAGACCAGAGGCTGTGGTACCGCTGAGCAATGTGTCTAGACTGTTAATATGAATGAGCAGTGTAGGAGATGGATGAAAGCGTACTGTGAATACGCAAGGTGCTGCCTTGATGGGATTTATACATATTCATATACTTGTGTTGGAAAAACATTCACTGTGCACTATGTGCACTATGACAATGAAAACTTACTGACACAATATGGAGACTGCATGTCAGCGCACATGTTAATTATCTGTTTATACTCCACCAACACTTTTCCATTAACTTCAATAAAATGTGTCTAATTTATTTAGTACATACGTGGTTTAGTTCATTAACTCTAAAATAAGAAATCTAAATCTAAAGTTTACACTAAGACTGATGCACATGTTCCAATTAAAGTACAATACACTATATTGGAATAATGTCCAACTTCAAAACAAGTGGTTTTATCCGCAATCACTGCCACAGTTTATCTGCGATTAGTGCGACAAACAAGTGAACATGTCCTTAACCATCAGGGCGTCTAGAAGGTTATAAAAGTTAGAAGACAAGAAACACGTCTTTCTCAGTTTTGTTCTCAATTGTGTCTAATGCCACATGGAGACACACGGGGGGGATTGTCTGAACGGGTAAGAAGCTAGAACTTTACAAACATGGGAGCGGATTCAAGAACATCAGCTGGCGACTGAACATGGGCCAAAACACTGTTGCAGCAGTGAGCTATTCTAGCAGCAACAGAAGGCAGAGCGGCCGTCTTCGAAAAATGCAGTTCACAGTTTGCCATTTAGACACTAGGAAACAGACGAGTAATAGCTTCTTACTTGGCACAAGGATTATATGTGAAATTTGGTGTTTCAGTGACTGATCGGACCGTGTGAAGGCAACCTCGGCAGCATCCAAGAAGAAAAACATTGCCCACGAAACTGCAGATTAAACTTTGCCAAAGAACATGAAAAGAAGCCTGATGGGCACTGGCAGCACATTCAGATGTCAGATGAAACCAAAATAAATTTGTTTGGATCAGATGGGGTCCAACATGTTGTGCCATGGACCAGTGACTCCATGCTGACCATGAAACATGGAGGTGAGAATGTGCTGAGATCAGGCTGTGGGGTATCAAAGGTTTTGAGGAGACGCCTTGACTGACTGAAAGTTTTCCTTCTAAGACGTTGCTCATACACAGACGTAGAAGTGCAATTGTGATGAACATAAAAGGCTTTTGAGTGAAACTGTCACCCTAAGTGAGATATTTACCACATGAGTGACGCATTGCTGAGGAGTGATAAATGCTGTAGTGTTTTAACTTGTCAGACCTATGAGTGTGCAGGTAGAGATGCTATAGGCTTGTGCTGTACCTAATGGCTCAATCGGTGCAAAGATGAAAAGATCTTGTCAGATATAAATAGAGCAACTGGGTGAGTTTCAGAAGGCTTCCTTGGAGAGGAATAGGGAATTAGGTGCTGGCTGCATACATTACACCAAGAGCTTTGCGTGGGCTTGGTCGTTTTCACCTCACACAAGCATTGTGACTCACTACTCTCTATTATTATTCACCATAAATCCATCCTACATAGTTACTACTCAACAAACACGGCGCTGTTATACAACCCGTGGCTTGATCCCAGTTCACTCGCAGACATCTCATTTACCGTTCAGCGTAGGCCATTTGTCTAGAAAACGGTGGAGGTTTGAGTCCAATCTCAGGACCAATTAAATGTGAATTTGTCTGCCATTCTCTGCCAAATCTATTGCCATAAGCAAAGGATGCACACAACACAGCGAATGTTATCAAGGTTAACCTGTTAGATCAACATCAGTGTCGTGTTTGGTCCGTGGCCTTTTGTTGGGCTTATTTTGCTTGGTGTGCGTTAGAGGTGACGGTTATTAGGCTGCGGTTGTGTATGGCAGCAATATGTAACATTGTGTTCCCTACAAAACTGCATTAACCCCAAAACTGAATACTGAGCCGTGAATATAAAACATAGTGGCTCTGGAACACAGTGGCTATGCAGCCCACATGGTACACAATCCAGAGGAAAAAGTGTACTTTTATACACGGGCACAGTTCGAAATCATGGCAGCTGCGCCATGGAACACGCCTCAGGGCAGACATGAAAGCGGGCGCTGCTACCGGCTGAGGGCTGAGGCTCTATCATGGAAAACGTCACTTGTCTAGACTCCACGTGTGTTTTGCAGCTAGAGATGTGGTTGCGCCGCATGAGGCTGATATGAAGGTGTTGTTTCAGTGTTAATATCATGACACCTCTCTGTGATGGCATACACGCGCTTTACATGTGGTATCCTGAGGTACAGTAGGAGATGAGAGACACCGTGACCAGTGCCAAGCTTTAAATATATGATATTTCAGTATTTACGTATATATGTGTAATGGGAATGCATGTTAATGATGAGGTCCGTATGACACCGTGGATCTGAAAAGAAACGAGCTGTGGCATCGACTGTCAGCAAGAAGCTGCAGTGTAAAAATGGATGGGAAATAAAACTGTGTTGCTAGTTTGTTCAGGTTTCTATAGCGTGGTTTTTATTTAGACTGTATCTCTGGATACAATTTCTGAAACTCTGTGTTTTGTTGCATCAGTCGTGTCATTAGCTTTAGTTTATTCATTTCTTTTTAATATTAATTTAAGACATGTGTTTCAGTTTGGCAAAGCATGTTAATACTGTAGATGAAGAACATAAGCTATAAAAGGCAAGGCCAGGGTTTCATATCTCAACCGACCGTGCTGTACACACTTCAGGTGTAGTTAAGCTCTGGCATGAACAATGTGACATTGGTTTTCAATGTCACCCCTGAATGCGTAACTAAAAATGTACAAGTTACAGAATTGTGCTCCGTGATGCACTTTGCAATTTGCTGCGTGCCCCCAGAGTTTTACATTTCAGTGCAGCATACAGTTCTTTGAAAGCTTGTGTGTCACTTTGACACTTTTGATGAACAGATCAATGGGTCCTTTTTGCCATTTTTTACACTCGTCGCATCGGGTCATTATTTTTCCCTTTTCAACTTGAAAAACCGTGTGTTGTTAAAGTTTAAAGGCCTGCTGCTTGCTGATGTTGTCATGTCTTCTCTGATTATGCTGCACCCTCTGTTTCTTTGCTCCATACAGTTTCATATTTAAACATCAGCTTTACTTAAATTAGATTTGAATTAGTCCCATTTTCTTTGTGTGAACAGATTTCTTACAGTTTGAAATGTGTTTAAATCTGTAGCTTTGGTTTGTTTACTCTGTAACCCTGCAGAGAACATGAAGGTACGTTCATGCCTGAATATGAGGAGAATTTTTATTTCTTTAAATGTAATATGTAAACGATATATATATATATATATATATATATATATATATACACCCACACACCCACACACACATTTAATTAAATTAATTTAGCAAAGATGAGGCAAACTAGGTTGTTGTAACTGTGGATGATCACTGCCCAGCCTTTTATGGCCAGACAGCATCTGACGGCAGCAGAGAGTGGTCGTCTATAAAAGATAAGCACGTTATGGTGCATTTAATGATCGGGTTTCTCAGTCCCGCTAACTGTGTACATGAACTCACAAAGCTGTTATGGACACACTTTTCCCAAGACACTTCACGGAAGTATATCAGCCTCTCAAAAATGGGCGATGAAGCAGCTTCAGTGTTCTGCAGTTCAACGGGAACTAAAAGGCAGCTATTAACAGGTGCCCACTGGGAGTAGCATTAAAGGGATTTGTAAAACACAGCCACAATGGAAATGAGTTTTGTCTACAAAGGTATACTGTGGGAACCTGGAGGGCAGAATAAAACCAGAGCCAGCTAAAAGAATCTTCTGAAAAGAAAAGAAAAAAGGAAAGCGTTTCCCCGCTTTGATTGTCGAGGGCTCCTGTAGGAAGTTTTTCACTCTTCCTAGCAGTGACTCTCCGCGGAGGCTCTGGCCAGGAGGTCTAAGTCGTCTTGCCCGACCAGCGCAGATGTTCCACTTCCACCCTAATGAGGAGCTTCAGCAGGTAGTGCCAGAACGTGATGGAAGAGCAACCTGAACTGGGAGAGGGGCTGGAGGTCGGGGTGACGGTTGCTGGCGCACAACTTCAGCAAAACAAACACTCCATAGCGTCACAAGTTTATTATAGTAAAGAATTTGCCCTGAAAAATGACCAACCAGCTCACGTGCACAGTATAAGTAACAACGCATTATGATGAAGCTAATGGTCAAATTTTAAAAAGCTTACATGTAAATGTCAGTTGTTTGACAGAGTGAAAATTAGTTTGCATCTAGCCCATTGCATGAAGTGGAGAAACATGACACCGGCATTATAGTGAGTTCGTTTGGAAGCACTGTGTTGTCCCTTTACATACAAAAACCATTTGGCTGAGTTTCCCCTGAGATTCTCCTGGCCAGATGGAGAGCAAACCCCTTTATTTGCATGGCGTGTTACACTAGCCTTCACCTTCCGCGACACTGAGATCGTGTCCGACCAAACAGTTGGTCAATGAGCTTCTGCGAAGCTTTGCCAACACAAGAAATGACACATACAGTAAATTGAAAAGGACGTGTATAGAAAAACCTGTCCTCAGTGCATTGATTAAGGAGACAACACGGCACGTATGTACTGTATGTCACATTAGGAACCTGATGCCTCTTTTGCCTCCTCTCAGTATAAACTGCAATATTTTTTATATCTTTGTGTAAATTCACACAATATAAGTTAAACAGCCATGAAGGTCAGACATTTGGTATTAAAATGTGTTTGTACATGTAGGATGCAGCTTTTAAAATGAACCTTTATAAGGTAAAAGTAGAGAGAGAGAAGATTTTATGAAACCTACCAACACAGTAAGTTACCTTCAGTTAAAATTGGGTTGGGGTGCGATCACGGGCCGATCTTGGGAACTCTTAACACCTCTTGGCTGAGAGGAAGCTTCATCATCCCTTCATTATAATTACAACCTTCATGTCATTTACTAGTTTTGACTCCGGCAGTGGTACGTTGGGAAATAAAACACAGACAGGATAAATATCTCTGGGAAACGCATATCGAAACGTGTTTTATTCAAACACAACACACTTCTTATTAGATACTGTAGATAGACGCAGACACATGCTTTGCTTGCTACAGTGTGTCCTCAGTCTCTTCTGTGTGGAATGTGCGTGTTGTACCAGCTCCAACGTGCCTGCAACCCTTTACAATAAAGACCTTTAAGATAATGGATGGATGACAAACATAGTTTACCTTAGACTACACACAGAAGTACTCAAACAATACTGCAACGCATTCTTACCTGTGCGTATGTGTGCCGGTGTTTTGTATTTTGAGTCATTACTACAATCGCCATTTACCCGTATAGCTCAATTGCGGAGCACATAGCTATTTCTAGGAAGTCTCATTGCAGAGTAATGGTGCATGCAAATCACACGGTGAATGGCCATTCTGTGTTTTAAGCTGTTAACGTGCAAATCACAGCTCAATTTGAAGAACAAAGTCCAGCGTAATATTCTGAAGCGACTGCACAGGGAGAGAAAAGGAAACATTTAAATGTGGCAGGTGTTCGGTCGCAGTGTGAGAGCGTGGCCTTTTCAGCGAGCGGAGGGCTCAGCACGCTACTGATATTCCATTGCTGAGGGCAAAAGGTGGCCTTTCTTCCGTTTTGCTTTGAGACCTCGCTGCTTCCAGCCCGAACAACAGCTGCATTAAAACAGCCAGAATAAAGCACCAGCCAACACACGGTGGTATCAAAGGTTTTCCCTCCGTAACAATCCACAGTCATTAGTAGCGTCTAACACGTTGGTGTTTAACCCTGAATGTTTCACAGCGGGTATCGATACCCATGGTCTGGATTTAAATGTGCGTAGCCCGGCTGCAGCGCTGACAGGAAACGCTCTTGCTGACGTACCATAGGTGTGGTGACAGACGCCAGCGGAGACACTGAAGACGCTTCAGTTATCAAATAATATAAATTTTATCTGACTTTGTTTAATTAACAGTATATACACAGTTTACTTGCCCGGATAAATTCATACAAAGATGTCTATGTGGAATCTGAGAGGCCAAGCGTCCTTTTCGTCGTCTAATGGCAGACATAGTTATGTTACTGGTGCATGCGTATCCAGCGGAAGCAAAGCAACGTGGAAGATTTCATTTCTTGACACCTGTCGAAAAAAGACAAGTCCACTCAGATTTGACCCAGTGTCTCTGCTGACTGCTGAAATATATCTGTACAACAGAAGAGAGGCTGATAACCTTCACACGAATATAGCAGCAAACCCAAACACCAAGCAGAAACCTGCACAGTGATGCGCCACTCAGCTGAAGGAGTAGGAATGCTTGCAGCGCTTATGTCTATCACCTTCTCGCTAAAACTTTCAACCCAACCGCTGTGCTCTGCATCTGGTGGTTCCTACACCGCGCAGACAAACTGGGGAAAAGGAAAAAGCGTCATGTGTGAACTATGGTACCTGTGCATCCCTACAACAACAGGCTCGCAGCTTCATTTGTACGTAACGTGTAAATATAGAGCCGGGTCCGGAACAACTGTGCCGTAAACAGCTTTTAAATAAACAAGGTGTTTAATCATGTCGCGCCTTCGTTAGAAGTGCTGGAGAGGTGGTCCAGGTGTTTAGCGGTGGGGTAAACTGGCTGCTTCGGTGTGTGAGAGTTTTCCATTCTTAACCTATTTATTCAAGCAACCCAGTTATTAGTCCGTGCAGCAGTAACGGATCAGAAACACACCTACTGTAGGCAGTAATATTCATATGTAGTTTGTCTCTTTTTACCTAGTTCACCTAGTTTGTTACGATGTCAGTTTTACAGCAGGCTCCTACACATACTTACATTTTACTATATAATTACTATATTTAAAAGAACAGAACCCCAACGCTGCCACTGACATGTCAGCACAAAAATGTTGGCAAGCACATACAGTACTATACTGTAAGTTTAGTCATTAGATTCCCATGTATTAGATGAAAGAGTCTACTCCAGTCAAAGATGCTCTTTTTGGTGACAAAGCATTTCTTCTCGTTTGAAGACTGCCAAACAAAGCCATTACAGATATGACATCTTCTTCATTTCGTAACGATTGCGCCAGACTGACAGCAACTTTGATAAAGCGACTGTAGTCACAAATGAGGCAGGCAAAACCAAATCCACACCGTTCAAATAAAGGCTTCACTCGCGTTCCCATTGAAATGTCCATCAAAGTTAGTTCACTATCTGCTGTGGAGTAGCCACAGTTGTGTCTCCTTTGAGACATTTGCTGGCAGGAGCAGTGATCACACGCGGAAGCTCCGGCTGGATGATGGAATGACTAAGCAAGCACGCGCCTTGGGTATCTCTCTCTGTGCTCTGTCACCGAGAAGCCTCCAGTTGCCGCTTAGTGGCAGAAGATGCATTACATTACAGTGACATTCGAAACAGTCCCTGAGGTCCTCCGCCATCGCGTTGACTGACAGACCAGCTTGGGAAACCTGCGCAGTCCCATAATTCACCAGATGCTCTGTGTACTCTGCGGTCTCATGATTCCCTCTAATTCTTTTGTACTGATGCACAGAGCTGTCAGTGTTGCTGTCTTACTCCTTTTCCCCTTTAGCATAACTGTAGCTGCTTTGCGTTGTTTACAATGACTAGAGTGGAGGGAAGATTCTCAAAGTCTAAAAGATACTAAAGAATAAATCACTAGCAAACTCTGTAAAGGTCTAACCACTGCATTTACTACAAAATCTTAAACTCAACTCTTGCTACTTGAAGCCCATCATCAGGTTTTCAATATACTTTAAAATCAATAAACGCTTTAAATTTATAAACATTGTTTTTTTATTTTAATTTCATTTTTTATTTATTTATTTATTTTACTTTTCTTTTATGATTAAAACTGCACTGGCTGCTTGACACTTTTATAATTTCGTTGTACAACATGTTACAATGACAATAAAACTCCTTGAACCTTGAACTTGAACCTTTTGTTCAGACATTCATCAAAACAATAAATTAATTGTTGAGAAAATAGTATTAAACTTCCATCTTCACTAAAAATAACCAAAAATTGTTTTGAATAATAATAGATCATTATTTCAAAAAGTGATAAAGGACATTTTAGAAGTCTCTGTATTCTTCTGCCTGCTGAATGTCCCGCTGTAATTTAATCTCCAAGATAAGACTGAGCCATGTACTTCTCTAAAGTGTTTCAGTCCCACTCTGTGGACATGAGCACAAAGTCTAAGTCTAGGTCGAAGCAGCAGGAGTAGTATAAGTATGAGACAAGGAAACAATAACAGCACTAACACATTGTGAGCTGGTCTTATTAACCCCTTGTTGTATCGTTGCGTTGCCTTTAATTATGCAGGGCAGATGGTTCTCTGCAGGGACGACGCAGCAGTCGTCTCTGGGAGTCAGAGTTGTTCAGGAAATGGATTCTGTGTAGCATTATTCATATAGACACGATTCCAGAAAGAGTCGGAAAGAGAAAGAGAAGCAAATCATTGTAAACGTTTACGCTGACTTTTTGCATTGATGTTAAAAATTCATTTTATTTCATTAATTTTTTAGAGAATATGCTTGTAATTAAGCCGTGAGGCTGTTCTGTTGGGTTATGTCATATTTAAAGGTTGAATCCTCTGCCTTCCTAGAAACATCGCTCAGTAAAACCGCGTCTTTAAATATGACCTCAGTAATAAATGTATAGTTATATCTGTACCCTTCTGACTATGTCAGTGAAAGTGACATTATAAAGTCTTTTTATGGTGGAGCTGTTCTGTTGAATCACAACGAACTGTACAGGTGCACCTGTAAATCCAGAGAAATGATGATCGCTGTTTGGGCCTCAGGGGTTTCTCAAATGTTTTTTATCCGTTTCACTTCACGAAGCTCATTTGTGCCATTCAGAAGAAGAAAAGGAAAAGCGTCGCATGGACCAGACCCAGACCAAGCACCGGAGGAATCAGTCAGGCAGCTCCCAGGCTGCTTTCAAACGTACCACACAACATCTATGCTGATCTGCTTAGCCATGCTGCCCCTCAACCCCCTAATGAACGAGGGCAAAAGAGCTCTTGGGCTTAGCCTCGCTCTTACCCTGACTTAACGAGATGTCCCCCTGCTCACGTGCCTCCTCTCACACACACAGACACGCACTTCCCAAACCCCAAACCACTAACCCTCAGCCCAATCTGTCTGTGACACTAAAGTATTATTAGACTTACACACTCTCAAAGGGGAAACAGTGAGTGCTGAGAGCTGGAAGATGAGATATGCTACAGGGGCTACTAGTTCCATTAAAATGGCATTCACTGGGGCCTTTGTTATCTTCGGCCCTGATGTTTTCGGGATGTAGTGAGGCTTGCTGATCCATGACCATCTCATCTATCTTTCAGGATTTGAAGGAAGTCGGTGTGAAATTGACACCAATGAGTGCAGCTCAAATCCATGCCAGAACCAGGCAGACTGCGTGGACCGGGTCAACGGATACAGGTACAGCTTTTCATTTTTTCAGGATATAGGAAATTCTGAAGCTCAGCAGTGAGGGATTGGTAAATTCAGTGTATCTGTACTAGAACACATCCAGTATGCTGTAATTTTAATAGTAGTTTATTGCAAACTACTTCTCGATCGGACTAATTTCCCTTTTGAAATGATTTCTGTGGGCTCACATTCTATGTTCCTTCAGAGACGAAATATCAATAGAAATGATTTTTCGCTTCCAGCTGTAATTGTAAGATGGGATTCTCCGGTTTTCACTGCGAGGTAGACGTCAATGAGTGTAGCTCCAGACCGTGCCATAACGCTGGCATCTGTCAAGACCTCGTGAACCAGTAAGTATGAATATAAATGAATTTTCACCTTAGCTGTTAGTGTGCTTTTAATAGGAGCGCAGCACAGCAATGGCTGAGCAGAACACGTTTCCTCAGGTTGTTTTGAAAGGCAAATGAACCAAACCGTTCTCCAAAGAAGACAGAGAACTGTTCTGGTTTATATAACGAGAGCGTCCTCATCCCTGACACACATAAGCTGCTATTCTAAAGACAGAGAGCAAATTCAGCAGGAACACATCATGTATCTAGATTGGGCTTTACTCCACTGGTGCTTCTCACTGCTGTGCTTAATGGGAGCCCCGGGGCTTCCAGGCTTAGGCGGACAGATGGGTAGAGAAGTCCCAGGGCCAATTTGAGTCCTAAATGGTTTGTCTCCAGTTTGTCTCCCTTCATGATTTGGCTCCCACGTGACCTAGCCCTGCTCAGAGTGCTCCCTTGATTGAACAGTTCTGGGAGTTCACATCAGGTGTGTTTTAACCTCGCTGCCCACGAGGAGCACCGCGTGCTCGGCTATCTCCGTGTCCCTGACCCAAAAGCCGAACACGTCCATCTGTACTGTGGCGATGAATCACACTGCGCTCTATATTTACACAGCCTTGATGTCTTATTTTAAACCCATCCGTTTCCTTGAGACGCTGACTTTGACTCTTCACATATGAAGCTGAAAGACCTGTTATTGACTGATGTGGCTTTTCACAGACAGTGCTGTAATAAAGTACAATAAAGAAAGTCCTAATTGCTCTGACAATGCTGCCTCCAGCACAAACGACATAATCACACAGCACAGTCGGTTTGTGAGATAGTTTAGCATATTACAGAAATCGAATATTGATATAACTGGTTGACAGATGAACAATTAACCCATCTAGAGGTTTAATTACATGCGTACGTATTATCTCACTTTGATAGCGGATCAGCGGGGCGGAGGTGTGTGGTCAGGGCAAATTCGAGCCAGCAACTCCTGAGCAGAGGGATTTGAATTGAGCAAACAACGTTACTGGGCACATTAGACTCTTCCCTGTGGTAATAAGTCATCAAACATAATTCTAGTTAAGCTTCACACTGGGAAACTTTTGCTAACTGCTAACTCTAATCCCATTCATTCAGTTACTCACTGTCTGTCACTGTTGTGTGGCCGTGCAACCACAGTCAGACCTGAGCCTTTATAGGTGGGATTCCATGCGTGTCTGGACCTATGCACTATAAACAGCTGTATGCTGCCATGACCCTCCTCCTTAGGTTCCGCTGCATTTGCCCATCTGGTTATTTCGGAACGCTGTGTGACCTGGATGTGAACGAGTGTGAAGTCTCACCTTGCCTACATGAAGGCGTCTGCGTCAACACACCCGGAGGCTTCAAGTGTGTCTGTCATCCTGGATACTCAGGTAGCTCTCTCCACCCGTAGCCGTAGATTTATATTAGAGTCTGAAAAGCTTATCGCGACGGCTGCGGCCGCTCGCTATTGAGGCGACTGTGACACAGATCTGGCTTAGCGTTAAAAAATGCTTCACAATGCTTCCTTTTAATTAGCCCCCCTGCCCCTGCGAGATACTGCTTTTCAGCAAAGGTAGAAGAGATGCATTCATGTCACAGGTTTTATCTGATGAAAACTTCTCAGTGTCAGTTAGTTGCTTTTATTTCATCTCACGCTATTGTTGTTTTACTTCAATCCATTTGTCTTATTTTCTACCCAGACAGATATATCGAGTTATTTTAGCGCACACCAGTGTGTGTGTGTGTGTGTGTGTGTGTGTGTGTGTGTGTGTGTGTGTGTGTGCGATATCTAAAGCCGATTCTTGTCAGGTGCTGGGAAGATTAATTTCATTTGTCTTCCACACTGTATCATCAATTTATCCTTCCCCAGTTGAGAGAGGGGGAAATCTCTGAGGTATTGCTACTCTGGAGAGCAGAATCTGACACGCGTGGCCCAATTCCCACAGAACCAGCTTTTATTATTAGGCCTACGCACGGCATAGTACAAGTCATTACTTTTTCTGTTTCTATAAGCTCATCTGAGGAAACAGGGTTCCCCAAGAGAGCAAGCGGCCAGAGGATACAGTTTGGATCGGCTCAAACCAGCGAGAACTTACACAAAATATTTGCTCTAGTAACGTGTAACAACTTTTCAACTCAACTAAAAAAACAACACAGAGACGGGCTCCTGGTGTTTCCACATCAGGTAATAACATATTTGCCTTCTTAGTGTGTTTCATCGTGCGGCTTCTCTGCAGCCTGATTGGGACTGAATTCCTTTAAAGGTATCACCTGACATCCTTTCACTGAGCCGCTATAACTCATTGTGTCACTTGACGGTATAATCATATTATTTGCTTCAGTTATCAGGGAAGTCAAGGGGTGTTTTTTTGCATATTGAATGCCACAATTAATTTTGACCACAACAGTTGAAGCTCCTCACTAATAAATCAGTCTAGTGCTATATCTGCTCACTCTCACGCATGTCATTAAGCTGTGATGACACTTCACTCCCACCTGCATCACTATCAAATCGAGTTTCTTGCTGTTTATTGTGCACCTTTATTTGATTGGACTTCATTCTTCTGGATTCAGTGGCTTCTAATAGCAAGAAGTCATCTAATAACTAATCACCTTTTATTTTATCAAACATTTGAAAAATAAGTGCAGCACATTTCATTATATTCCTGATACTTCCAACAGCTTTAGTAATCATTAATATTTTGTACTTTTGTAACAGTCTCTCTAAGGGTGGGCATTAAAATGATACATAAGAATGAAGGTATGTCTTTGTGTTGCAGTGCTTGCTTATGCATCTCTTTTCACTCAAATTTTAATGACATCTAATTCTGATTATATATTAATAGAATAGTTTTTGCTCCTACATGAATCCAGGAGCGGCAGCAGGTCATTATTCAGGACGCTCAGTTTAAATGTTTTTGGAGGCCCTGTGTTTTTAAAGCGTGCATACAGTAAGTGCCGTGTTCTGTACTGAGGTCAGAAGCCACTGCGGTGACATGATTAATGGGTAATCTTGTTTTTATAAATCACACTTTGAGCACACTGTTCGTCACCTTCTGTTTTCTCTTCTTCACCCATCATTAAGGATCACGTTCCCCTGAGTGATGGTACAGTGCAATCAGCACATTGCTGCAGCATCTGCAGTCAGCATATTGCTGGATGATTACGTTCTGGTCCTGGCTGTTATGTTGATGAAAGAGCTTCAAATAATCAGTCTTTTGCGGATTGAACTTGATAAGTCATATAGAGACATTTATTTCTAGCTTTGAGTTTCTGTGGACGGTGAATTTCCCGTTTGCTGTATAGATTTGTTTCCTAAATGAAACAAGTTTAGCACCAGCGAGGGGCCTTTTACACCCTGTAATGAGAGAACGTGATAGATGTGTGTGACTAAAGGCAGTTTATTTATTCTCATTCATGATAAAACACAGGCAGCAGAAATAAATTGTGGCTCCTGTTGTCACCGTATTTATTTTTTTCCATCTATCTCAGTTCAGAGAAAAGCAAACTAAATGATAAACGATAGGTCAGTCATCGTGTTTCATCTCACCAATACTGGACATCTGAGCAGTAGTAAATAATCTGATTCTTTATTTCCTTAGTGATAAACGGCATCACAAAAGTTCCCACTTGTGGAATTAATCTATTTTTAATTACGGAGCAAAGCAAAGTCCCTTCTCTGAAGCAGTGGCATTAGAATGCTAGAAACATCAAAAGTGTGTTTTCCTAACTTGTGTCCTGATTTGTTGGCAGGAGGGAAACTCATTTTGACAGTTTCTGTTGTCTGGCGTTTCCTCACAGCTTGAACCCTTCCCTCCCCTTCATTCGTCTGTGATCTCACTGCTATTTTGGTGAGGTCTCGTATGAATAATAAAAATCGTCGACGTGCTGTACGAGGCTGACTTACTTTGTAAAGCTTCCGACTTATCTTAAACGTGCCTGATGGAGGGTGAAGAGATAATGTGTTTACGGGATAATTCACGTGTTTCCTTTGAGTCGGCACAATGGAAGACTGTACCTTAGTACATATACTGTACACAAGTATGTCCACTTACAGTATGGTGAACTGTATGACGCACTTTTCCATTAGTTCAGTGCTGCACTTCTTCTCAGGAATATCAGACTTGTGTGTGTTCTCCATTCTTTCTGGGAGCTGAGCTTATTGTGTAAATAGAAATCAAAGTCTCTCTCCAGTTTGCTAGTTCCCGCAGCCGTGTTTCCACCAAAGGAAGTGAGGTGCTGTAGTTCTGGACCATGACTAGTTCATTAAGCTCAGGAGCTGTCAGGGTGGGACAGCACCCAGCTTTTCACACGTGTGGCTATGAACGGAGTGGTTGTTTTGCTATTAATTATTGGCCTTACATAATATAACTGCAATGGTAATTTGAATATGAATGTGGCTGGTCGGGAGCGAGCATCAGTGCAGTGAGCTGGGACAGTGGGGGGCTACTTTGATTAAGCTTCCAAGGGCTTTGGACCTGCTGTGGAAATGCAAATGACTTTTACCCCAAGGGAGGTTCCTGGACTGGTCCTTGGGAACTGCAGTGCCAAGAACTTAAGAAGATATTTTTCTCTGATATTTCTGTCTCTGTTGTGCTGCTCTGTTCAAGTATTGAATGTGTGGGAATCAACGTCGCTTATACTGAGTCAAAACCCCTTCACTTTCACAAGGAAGAAAGAAATGTTGTCTTTAGTGTGGGACGTTAATGACGCATCTGAAATGTTTTTTTTATTTATACGCTGCACATAACCACACCTAACTGCTTCTAGTCATCACTATTATGATAAGTATCCATCAAACAATTCAAGGCACCTTCTGAACAATAACAAGAGACAAAGACTTGGTTAAGCTTCCAGTAGGAGGTAATATTTCTGCTTTATGCTTTGATGATTCGGTTTCTATTTATGTCGAAGCTGGAGACTGACAATTAAACTAAAAGCCAGCAAGAAACTAAACGACGTTTCTCTGCATAACAACTGACGAAGTGTCAAACAGAACCACGAGACGTGTGTTAAAGCCACTTTGAATTATGTCCCAACATCTTTTCAATAAAGAACATCTGGGTGTGTTGCCAGTTCCAGAAGAATAACATGTAAGAAAAAAGAAAAAAAAACCTGAAGCTACACAACCCAGAAATCCTTTAATGCAGTGCCAGCTAACACGCAAAGAGACCAAAGTGGAAAACATGTTAGTGAGACATCTTTATCTGGGCAGTGAGCTCACTGCCGTTGGGACGCAGTAACGTGATAGGATCCATTAACTCTAAAGTATACACAAATGCATCCACATCAACATGCAGGCATGTTTCCGCCGTCAGAAACCAGAGTGGGACAGTATGTCACTGCTCAGCAGGAGACATGTTTACTGGAGCGTTTTAAGTTTGCATATTACTTGTTCATGCCTGTCCGTCATTATAAGTCCGATCCGTCTTAAGACCGCACAAGAACGAAGTAGCCTTAAACACGTGCAGCAGTTTCCAGACTTTATCAGACGTGGAGTTTTCAGATAATCATTCCTGGCTGTATAAACCTCCTTTAATGTGTTTCATCAGACTGAAACCTGCAAAGATGCTAAACTGAACCATGTTTAATTTCCTAGGGTCCCGGTGCGAAGTTAATATCGATGAATGCTTTTCAAACCCCTGTCAGAACAGTGGCAGATGTATTGATGCGCCTAATCGATACCGCTGCATGTGTCCTGATGGCTTCATTGGGCTCCACTGTGAGACCAACTTGGATGAATGCTTGTCAGCACCTTGTCTTCATGGGAGGTACTGTATAGAACCCCCCCCCACACCCCCCCTATGAAAAAGAAACTGCTAATTGCTAAGAAATGACGTGGGACTATGTTTAATTACTCTGCTTGCCTGCACATATGCCAGAGACATATGTCACACGTGTATGAAGCTTGTCATGCACTTGCAGGTTGTCTCACTGGTCTCTAAATTACGAAATAGAGAAATAGTCATTCATTCAAAAACTCTCTAAGGATTCTCCAAGAACTACACAAGACCTGGACAAATGTGAAATCTTTTACTCAGTGTTGATTAACAATCCTGACCTCTTGTGTCGTGGATTCTCAGCTGCAGCGATGGGGCGTATTCATACTCCTGCATCTGTGAAGCGGGATGGACGGGCAGCAGATGTGAAACTAACGTTGACGTAAGTGGGGCTTGGTTAAGGATGGTCCTGCTGGGGCTCAGGGTGAATGGCAGGTGATGTTTTTACTCATTTGTGTGGGCTTTTGTATCATTAACAGTATTGATTGTTTTCTACAAGATAAGTTAATTGAACTACCAGGATCATGAAAGTGTTGTTTAAATACCCGATTAAAAGAAATGAATCTAATCCTTAATTGATTTTAACCACAGTTTGTGCTGCACTGGATAAACAATTGAGTTGCTTAGAAAATCTTTGGGAGCATTTGGTTAAACAGATGATTTAATTGTTTGCATTTTAACTACTAACAATTAATTGTAGTTTAAAGCTGCTTTTTTTGTGCCTTGTATGTCAGCGTCTGTCAGAATTGGTTGTATCGTCTCCCAGTGTCCCTGAAGCCTCTTTTTTTTTTACAGGACTGTGCCACCAGTCCCTGTTTGAATGGAGGCTTGTGTGTGGATCTCATTGATAAATACGCATGCTTCTGTCAGGACGGCTACACGGGGAAAACGTGTGAGAACGATGTCGACATCTGCAAAGAGGCTGCTTTGAATGTCTCCCTGTGTTTCAATGGAGCCACCTGCCTCGATGGTGTTGGATCCAACTTTACATGCAGGTGAGTTGGTGCATTTCCTCAACCAGTGATACTGAAATATTGTCCCCTTGTGGAGCGATTGGAAGTGATGCTAAGTGAAGCCTGGATGGTTTGTTGAAATGCGCTGTGAGGCCGTTTCATCAGGCTGGAGGGTGGTTGAATAGTTCAGAGAAAATGAATGCAGCTACAGTAAATCCAAAATCTGCACAAGTAGAATGTTGCTACTTTGTTAATGTAGTGTTGGACTGGACTTTAACATGAAAACCAGTTCTTACAAGCCAAAATTAACCGAAAATTATAATACGACAACAATAATATGAATAAATGTCCTACCAAACGTAAATATACGTAAATATAGTTTGCTGGTCTTTCAGTTCTGTGTATTGTTTCATAAATTATCTTGGTTTATGTGTCCATGTGGGGTTTGGTGGGTCAGTAAAAGTCACGCGTCTCCGGAGGCCTACTTTTTATTCCCACTCCACAGCTGCGGCAAACTGCAAATGTCCCGGTGTAAAAAAAATCCCAAACTCACATCAGCATCTTTAACAGCTGGAATCTGTGTCAGCTGCGCCAACTTTGCTTGTCTCTAATTAAAAGTGTCTCGTCACCTGTACGCTGCGGTCGTCCGCCGCGGTGCCTGCACGTGAATCATTTCTTTTTAATTGCAGACGCGCTCTCCCTTGAGTGACGAAGTATATCAGAATACAAGGTGTTTGTCGTAAGTGTGCATATTTGACACAGCGGCTCCTCGGATGCCTTGCAGTTAATTACATTCCCTCACCTTGTGCTGATGTCTTGCTATATGCTCAGAGCCACGATTGAATGCAGCCCACATTACCACGACTCCAGATGCAGTGGGTAGCTGCCTGGCCACAGCCTTTTTAATCCCCCCTTAATTGTAGCTTCGGTCTGAAGAGTCGCTGTTTTTTCAGCGGAGCTCAGGGTTAACAGACTGATGAATGGTTTGGTTTTGTTGATTAGCATCACGTTTGTCATATGATCCTTTCCATACTTGGTCAAGTCAGCAGACCTCGTCTTTCCTGGAGTCCGGTCATTTTTAATGCCTCGTCCAACCAAAGCGATTACATCTGGAGAACTAACTGCTGCTTCGCTTTGTGTACTGTAGTTAAGTCAGCTCATATGTTTGGCTGCTGGTTGAAAGTATTTAGTATAACAGAAAATAAAGAATTCCTCTGTTGATAATCGTGTGTCGTGCATGAGCAATGAAATCTCTCCCAGTGTTTTATATGTTTGTTGTAATGATAAGTCATTGCCTGCTTTACCGATGCTTTCTTTTCCTCTGGTTTAAATAATAGAATTTGCAACATCTGACTTTTTGATGAATAATAAAAACAAGCACTTCTTAGATACAGCATGTCAGATTCGCAGGGAGGAAGTGACAGCGCTCTGAGACAGCCTCAGCCTTTTAAAGTATGATGTGTTTTCTTAGCTGTCCGCCAGGTTTCATGGGGGACTTCTGTGAAGTGGATGTTAACGAATGTTGCTCGGCTCCCTGCCACAACGGTGCCATTTGCGAAGATCTTATTAATAGCTATGTCTGCCACTGCAGGTCAGGTGAGCCACTCCGTCCTGTGAGTTTCTGCATTAACTGTCAGCTGACGTAAGCAGCTTCTTTTTTGTAAGACTAGTTAAAGTAAAACCTTTGTTGCTTATTAACAGCATTACCGAAACATATCCTACATGACAAGACATGTTTTTCAGTGAAAAAGCGTCTCCCCAGGTGCTGCAGAGTGCACTTACTTCTATATATAAAGCATTTTAATACATACAGAACTCCCATATTGGATTGAAAGCGTCTATATAAAGTGTCAGTAAAGGTTACCATAATGCCTGCATAGTTTCTGTGTCTCAAAGCCATTCAGAAGTCATCCACTTTTCTCAGGGGAGAAATTTGTAGTCATACAGTACTAAAATAGATAGTAAAAAAAAGGCGATAGAGCCGCTGCTCATTAAAATGTATGTGGTATCTTACTCTTTAGTGAAAGCCTTTTCTTGTCTGTGTATGTGTGTGAACCCAAAAAGAACCAAATCAATGTAGGAGAATCTGATTGATATTCACTTCAGAGGGTGGAAGTGGGAGAGCCTGGGCTCACCACGGCACTCTGTGGGCTTTTGTTCCTGGCAGGTTGGACAGGCCTTCACTGTGAGGATGACATTAATGAGTGCCTTCCACAGCCCTGCAACCAGGGGATATGCATTCAGAACGATCCGGGCTACGGCTACACCTGTTTCTGTCGTCCTGGATTTGTGGTGAGGCTCTCCACCTTATTCCACGCCTCCATCCTTTTTTAAAGGAATTCTTAACCTTTACCCTTTTGCACCCTTAAATGCTCCGACCCCTTTTTGGCACAGATTTTCCGATGCAACCATCTTTAACGAAAACAATCTGAATTTGAATTGTATTTGTTACATAAAGTGACGTTCTTTACTTTTCCCTTCAAGCTGCAAACATTACATCCCATTTAACATTTTATCTCAGTTACATGACACATCTAAAGGCTGTTTATTTCCCGTACACAGGGGAGGAACTGTGAGCACAACTATGATGATTGCCTGTTGAATCCATGTCCAGAAGCATTTTCCTGTGTAGATGGCATCAACAAGGTCAGCTGCCTGCCCGCTGTTACGGATGCTGTTCCCTTGGCGACTGCAGTCAAGAACATCACTCGTGACTCCACACCCAGAGTGCCTACGCCAACACTCAGCCCAGCACCAGCAGCTGAGCAGTTCACAGGTACAAACCGCATGGACCGTGCATGTAAGCACACGGAGGGGTGGGAGGTAACTGGGTACATTTATGTAAAACTATGCTGGACTATAAGTCGAACGTTAAGGAAATGTCATAATGTTTGCACGTCATTAGAAGTATTTAGCGTTGTTCTTAATATTATTATGACTATTATGATTACATTATAATTATTATTGGATTATTAGATGTACAGTTATTTTGTTGCAATGAATAGCACCTGTATAATTAACAGTAGCTAGAAGTGTATTATCTTTTTATTACATTAACGTTTCTCACTCCAGTCATCCAGCTTCCATTACTGTGCTATTACTTCTATTAACATTATGTGTGCAAGTAAGTGCGGCTATATTATTGATTATTATTATAGTCATTACGACTATCCATTCATACTGAACCTGGTCCAGAGGTTTTTTCTGACAAATTGCAGAGCTATCCTTTCCTTGCCCTCCCTGCCAAACACGAGTTTGCCAGCCTGGAATGAGAGGAGGGTCCCACTGAGCTGTGCTACTCCAAATGTGATTTTTAGAGCCTTTGGAACTTAGCAGGTGGTGATATATTAGGTTTGATTGAGGGATTGTCGTGGTTGCAGCTGTGCCATGACGACTGCTGGAAAGACGAGGAAAGAAATGTTCAAATCTAGGGTTGTGTTGACCTGAGAAGTGTATATTTCGCTTCTCTTTGTGAGCTAATCACAAAGATTAATAGGCCCAGTTCAAGGCTATATCCTTTAACACTCGTAACACATCCAGAACCCAACATGTTATATATTATTGCCACTGGATTCAGTCGTCTGTGTGAGAGGAGGAATTCAGAGCACTGGCTCCATTGTTACTCTTTGACAGATGAGGTCTGTCTGCCTTTGAAACAGTTCACAGGGCTGTAAAACAGACCTATTGAACACAGATGAGCTTGAACCAATTCAGTGCGACATCACCGTGGGCCCAAATAATGGAGTGTTCCCCGCTGCACCTGATGCAGCCCTCACTAGGTGCGCTGGGTTGGAGAGGGTTAAATAAACACACCAGACCCAGGTAAAGGGAAACAACCCCAGCATTTACACACCAACACATCATTTGAGTCTTTTACATGGAATCGCGCTGTGGAAGTAAATACAGTGCGTTTCTGAGTACGGGGTCCGGAAACCCACGAGTTTATCTAAGTAGGTCACCGTGTAGACGCATGTAGTGCCCTTGGTGCTGCTTGAAATAGACTCCGACAGTGAACCCGTCGAACCTTTAAAGTTTATCAGGTCAATAGCAAATTAAGCATAGGAGACAGTAGATATATAGACCAGATCAGAACGTCCTATAGTATGAACTTAATTCGGTTTTGGTTTCTTGGCGTGATCAGTGCAGCACAGGTGAAGCTGCTGTGCCCTGTGTAGCGAAAATCAAATTACTCCACAAACAACTTGATGAGGATGAAGTGAAGCACCTGCAGATCCTCACTCGGGGCAGCACTTCACCTTCAGCTCACATTAGTGGTGTTTAGCTGCGGCTTATGGATGTGACTTTGTTGTGAGACTTGCGTAAGCGGCACCTGATTAGCGCAGCCATAACCATTTCTTGATACATCCAGTGACAACTACTGTATGTTAGTGAGTCATAATGACATTTGCGGGATGTGCGCGCCGCTGAATATTCATGATAAGGAGGCTCAGTGGGATGAAAAGGCCTCGTCTATATTTGTCAGTTCAGCTGGAGTTTATGGTCTGCGAGCTCCTGTACAGTCAGCGCAGTGCGTCGGAGTCATTTCATCAGTTATTTTTAAACCAGACAAAGTTATTATTATATTTAGCAGTGAGGCTAAATCTTCTTACGCTACATATTTGGAACATAAAGCAGTTTCTGCTAGTTCGGACGGGACCGAGTGACCTTTCGCTCTCCCCCAGGGCTCTGTAATTGCGAAGGTCCAAGAATGGCAGTATTTTGTCTCTGTCCTGTGACAAGTTCAATCAGTCAGTCTATTACCTTATCCAATAAATCAGTCCAAAACCAGACTTACACCCTGGCTTTTTTTAATGAATGGGACATCAAGTCTATATCAATTAAATCTCACCATCCAAAGTCTGTCCTCGTCCTAATTGATCTTATGTTCACATTCTTTCAAATAAATTTTTCCAGTGCAATATCTACTTTGTGCTGCAACATTGCGCTCCACCTCCCTATGTTACATTAAATATGACTCATATCAATGTTCTCACCTCCTTTATGGACACATATTAAGGTGGCTCTAATTAAATCTGATCTGAAAGATTTATGCCGAGGATTATTCGCGATGAGACACTTTTTTTTTCCCCCCCCTCGTTGAAACTTAAGGAGCTTTTGAACAGTAATGAGAAACTGCTTGGTCAGCACTCAGTTAAAAGTAAAATAAGTGATACGCTGCATAACAGGGTGAGGAGAAGCAAAAACAAATTAGATGCTGTTTATATTGTACACACTTGGAATGTAGATTCAGTCTGATGACTTACTTGCGGCATGTGGAGGAGAAATCTGGTGTGAGAAAGTAAGCTAGTGGTGAAAGCAGGAGACCTTTGAAGGAGAGGCTGAAGCTAACTGCTAATGAGGCATGATACAGCCTCCTGGCAGCAGCCTCAGACTGCATCAAAGACTACATCAGACTAAACAAGGCTTTAAAATTAATGAATAGCTTTGTCTCTGAGGGCTAATTTTCCGTCATCAGCACTGGCGAACCCCATTGTCAGGAGTGAGGCAGAAGACAGCACAGCGCTGTTGCGGTGTGCGTTTATCCTCATTAATTCTTAGATCACCGTAGGTCCGCTCCTGGTAATTCTTACTTTTTTGTCAAGGCCCTCTGGGGTATTAGTTGTATTGCTCCCTAGAGAAAATAGGGGGCATTCAGGTCAGCTTGTTTGCCAAATGCCCCGAGGTGTCCCACCGTCAGATCAAAGGGTCTCTGGCCTATTTGTACTTGACATGCAACAAATATTGATAAAGGTCTTTCTTAGATCAGCGCGATTAATCATGGCAACAACTTAAAGGGAGCTTTACTGATTTCTCTAGTGCAATGATTTCTTTTTCCTCTCAGATGAGAACAGACCCTCAGACAGGTGCATCCAGGGAAGCTTTTCATTTTAACAGGCTCTCTGCTTTGACTTTTCTGCAACAAATTGCACTATTTCCTTCAAATGAGAAATATATTGAGCATGAGAACCCCTAATGCTTGCTTTCAATTCCAGTCTGAGACAGTCTTTTAAGTTTGTCTGCGTCACTACCCCCACTAAGCTGGCGGGCAGTGAGACTTCTGCTAAAATATCCCATAATTGCCCATTGTCATGGATGATATAAGCCACGTTATTTGACTATAAAACGAGGCATGAATAAACTTGTATGAATACGTTGATTTCAGCGAAGCCTCCTTTCCATTTTCATCCTTCACAGCTTGTTGGCAAATAAGACTGTTTACAGTAGGATTGTACAGTGAGCAAAAGAACAAAATGATCTAGTTTTTACCTGTAATTTTCACACCGTGAGGTGAGTTGTTACACTTAGATATAGACGTCTGGAGCCACAAAATAGCTGAAAGTCTGTAAACATCAGCCTTTCTGAGGTGTCAATAGCTAAACTTTGTATATTTAATAATTCTGAGGATGCACTTTTAGGATCTCAGCCTGTGCACCGAGAGAGCGGAAAAAGTAGAATTCTTCGATTTGGGATCAACGCATAAACAGTCTGTTTACCCTTTTTCCACATTCCAGCTTTCTTTATTGTTTATTTCCTAGAGTCAAGCTACATCCAGTACCTTGGGAATTCATATCTGGAGTTTGAGGGTATCGACCTCAAAGCGCTCAACAACATTACTGTGAGATTTCAGACGCAAGCAGCCCAGGGAACTTTACTTTATGCTGACCAAGGACCTGCTAATGGGGATTTCTTTTTCATGAAACTCTTCGTCTTGGACGGAATCTTACAGGTAGAATCTCAAATGAAAGTAGTTATTACAGGAGCTTGTAATGACAAAGCGTGTTGTGAGGCTGTTTCTCGTGTGTTTCAGTACGCCTTTACCTGCAACGAGCACGAAGGCGTCGGCCGGATCAGCACAGTCAGCCGCGTCGATAACGGCAGGGTTCACATCGTCAGCATCAGGTTTGTCCCTCGTGATGTTAAAATACGAATGCAAATATTCAGACCTCAAACGTTGCTTCAATATGAGACGGAAATGTTTTTCCAAATAACATCGCAGCTTTTAATTTACAACTTCTATTAACACTGACATCAAACCAGATGCTGTGTGTATGTAACCGCTTCAGGCAAGAATTTATTCTGCATGTCCAGGATGATAAGCTACTTACTGTAGGTCTGAGGAATATACAAATTGTGTTCAAACGCTGTTAGCACCTCAGGTGGTATTAATTTGATCCGTACTTATTCATTCATTTGAAGTGTAGCAGATTTCTTAGAGAAGGGCTGTAACTAATACTGTGTGAACACATGTAATTGGCAGAAATCACCAGAATTTAGGTTTTATAAGCAATGGGCTTAGAATTTCACGAACAAAAAGCAAATGTCAGAATGTGCCTATTAAAATGTATTAGTGATCACTGCTCTTGTTTTATTGGCTGTCCTAAAGTCTTCATTTGCAGTTTTTCATTACGAAAAGATTAACAAGCAGGAGCCGAGCACAAAATCAATGTTTAAATGATTTAAAGTGAGGCTGCGGCCTCTTTAGTTATATTGTTGCTAAGCCCATGTGCAATCTTGCTGCCAGCCCTCTCCATTATATTCTGACATGAAAAAGATTGTGGTTTCGTTTGGAGACACATAGTTTATTATGTATGAGCTAGTGGCTGAAACAAAGCGCTAATGTTCAGCTCACATCAAATCAGTTGAACTGGCATGTAAGGAGACACTATAGAGACGCTTTAACATCTGTTTTTATAGACGCTCTGCTCTCGCCTAGTTCCTGTTTAGTTAAAGCTGGATTTTGAAAGGAATGAACACACTGAAGGTGCTTATGGACACATTGTGCCAGAGGTGAGAACATTATTTCCTGACGAAACAAAGCTGACTGGGAAGGTTACGTCATGCTTCCTGGCAGGCAGCTGCACTGTCCTAAATTTACAAGTGCATCCAGAAAAGGCCAATCAGGTCTGAGGGGCTACAAGGCTCTACCCTTTTTTTTTTTTATTGTTTTTTTTTCCCCTGCAAGGAAAAATACAACAGCAGTAGAAATCAATCATAATGTTCTGTACCAACCCCTTGGAGACATTACAAGAAAGAGAGCTGTCATAACTAGAGGGTTGGGAGTATGGAAAAATGGCTTCTAGTGTCACAAAGCAAATTCTTTGTAATTGTCTGACGGCCGAGTCCGTCCATCTTTGTCTGGTTTGACCCAGAGCTACAACACCATGGCCATCCTCAACGTCACTGCCTAACTCATTATAGACTTTTAATATATCTTCCCGTCAAAGACGCTTTTCAATATGTTAAATAGAAACCCAATGGGGCTGACTTCTCAAGGACAGCGAGCACAGTGCCCTCTGGCTGCTGGCCAGGCCGCTCTGGCAGACTGCTTCTAAATTAACCGCTTCTCCACGCTGGCTCTGGAGGAAGGACTTACGCAGCTTGCAGTTAGTGCCCCGAGTGTTTAGCCGGCATATGCAACAGCCGGTAAAGTACAGGCTTAACAAATCAGACTAGATTGCTTTGTGGACCTTCTAACTTCCACTTGGGGAACAAGGGGTATCAAGAGATACTGAGGGGGAGACTGTGCATCTGTGGCATGAGTACCCTCAAGCTGCTGCTAGTTAGTCCAGAATCTGCACTTAGGTAATTATCTGCTGTCCCCTGTTGTTTCAAAGTGGAGAATTGGATTTTGAAATCTATGAATGGCTGTGGGGTGCGTCCAAAATAGTTGTGTCAAGGCTCAATAGACATGGAGAGAAAGGAAAATGGAGTTTAGCAGTAGCACATCAGAAACGGATTTTGGTTAATGAATACCTTAACATAAGCAAAACAATTGTTTTCCTTTATGACAGTTTTTAATCTGATCTGATCATCTGACTCTGAATCATTCCCTCTGCTGTTAATGCTCATTCACAGGCAGCACCTGACCCCGTGTGAAGCAGAGCTAACACTTTCTGGTCACGAGAAAATCAAGAGTACGGCGAGTAATTACTGGTTGGGAAACACGATACAAAGGACCAACCACATCTTTGTGGGCGGTCTGCCGCCACAGCATCCTCTCAGCCAGGTGAGACATTCAGGTACAGTCTACGATGGCTTCAACTACAGCGCTAACATCTGCATGTGACAAATCAACTGATATCAATAACAATATATCTTCCCCGTAGAGAGCAAAACCTTTCCACAACTACACCGGCTGCATTGAAATAATAGAGATGAACACACTGAGGAGCTTTTACACATACAACGCTGTGACTGGCAGCAACATAGACCAATGCAGGTAAAACCGTTACATTTGTAATCAAATCTGATCTTTATTCCTTCAGAAATAACGTAAATTACGATTTTGATGTATTGGTGATTGTACTGTCACATGCAAAGAGTCATAATATTAAACGACTTTACTTTAAACCGCTATTTTTTTCCGATTTTACAGATTTATTTTACATGCCACAGACACCTCCACAAGTTTCTCCGGTCTGACACCTCAATCAACCTCCTCTGACACAACAACGGCGGCAGCTCCCACACAAACACAAAAACATCCTCTGCATGTACCCGGAGTTTGCACCGGCGATTTTTGTCGCAACGGGGGAACATGTCATCCACCGCGGCTGCCTGCTCCAGCTCTGCCTTCCTGTCACTGCCCGCTCCATTTTACCGGAAGTTTCTGCGAGAAAGGTAGGATTTTCAGTGACAACATTTCTCGCATACACAACACAAAAAACACACAGGTATGCAGGAAAAACCCTAAAGAATCTACTACACTGTGACCTCCACACTGGTTCTGCTGAAAGCCTGCCAGCAAATCATATTGGTTAATGTATGCTGAGCCTCTCGGGCTAATAGGTTTCTCTGTGAGGGAGTATGGAGTCAGCTGTGTTAGGAATTTTGAACGATGTGAATAATTTGAAGTATAATTAATGAAATGAAAGATCCATGGACGCATTTGGAAGCAACACTGTGTGTCCACATTCACCTCTAGTGCTCATTGAGAATGAGTACACAACCTTGGAGCACTTACTCAACATTCAGCCAACAGTATCACTCTGTCCCCACTAAAAATATTTATTTTGTACCAACCACTCTGACTCTGATAGTAAGAAGGCAGCAGTAGCAGACACACATACTAAGGAGCATGTTATGATGTAGCAGCTGTCTCGCCTTCTATGCATGTTATCCTCTGATCGTGGACAGAACTAAATTCTGCGTTTAGTTCTAGTCGCTCAGTCCCTGCTGGCTTCTCACTTCAGGATTTGGACAGTTTATCCCATTCTTCCCATCAGATCTTCTCAATGAATGCGAAGTGCTTTGTGAACTGATATCTCAAGGTCTGTCTCTGGATGCCCTGCAAGATTTAACTCTCACAGTCTTTGGTTGGGCCACTCAAGGGCAGTTTCTTTGGCTTTACGCTTCAGACTTTGTGTGGTGCTGAGCTCTCACCTCAATCTCAGAACTAATGCATTCTGGAGGAGGTTTCCTTCAAGGACACGGTGTTTGTGTTTACCTGCAGTCATACTTCGTTCAGTTCTGACCAGTCTCGCTGTCCCCGCTGCTGACGATGCTGCGAGCACTGAGCGTCCCTGTAGAGGTGGTGTAGGCACAAAGAGTTCAGCCTAAAGAGATTAGTTTTTAACGCATCATATGCTTATTACTTTACAATAACAATAAATAATACATGTCTTATTATTTTTGGAGAAATGTCCTAGCATATAAGAGATAATATTAAACCATGTATTAATATATATTTTAGATATATAATAAATAATAAATCCTCATGAGTAGTTTTCTCCTTTCCTGCTCGTCTTCCTCTTCCTCTGCAGCTGTTATCTTCACTTACCATCTTTTTGAATCACAAGCTTTGCGTCGCCATGGATACCAAATGCCACAAGTGGCCTGGGAACATTTAAATTAAAGGGGGTTCTTATTAGCTCTAAATAGCACTGGATAGAGCTTCAGTAATGAAAACTGGGTTCATGGTCCCCTCACACTGGACACGGCGGATGCAAGATGCAGGATACATGAAAATGCTGCTAAGAGCTACTGTATATGCTACCAATCATGACGGCCTGAGCAGCGCTTGTGCAATTGACACCCTTCTAAAAATGCTAATTTACAGATGTTTAAATAATCCACTTCAGGCACTGTAACCAAATTGATGCTATTTTTAAGACTTCACTCTCATTTGTTTTTCCCTTGAGACACAGCTACGTCAGGTAAAGCGATCCTCCCTCTGCTTACATGAGAGAGACGCTGCTTTGCTGAGCCAGTTATTAAAGATGCTTTGGCCAACGTCTGAAGACTCTAGAGAGCCAGTAATATGTGATTCATTCACTTATTATTTGTCACCACTGTAGGTTTAAGTTTCAGAAAAACTGAATTACAGTGTCATACAGTGGCACACGTCGATTATAAAGATACTGTAATTACAGCGTCAAAACTATGTCGTTTTATTTTCACTGTTTCCAAATCAATTATGAAAAACAACCCACACAATTTCTGCCGCCTTTTCCTGCTTAACAGCCAATTTATCACCTACGTGAACTCTTTCTTTAAAAGCCAGCAGGTGCCTTTCGGAGTCGTTTCTGCTGAGTTTAAGGAATTGCTCCTTCTCACATCAGCTCAGTCTGTCAGGTTGAACTGAGTGCAATCTCATGTGTGCACTCATCCAACGATGTGCTTAGCAGCACCAGTTCGGATAACTCACAGATGGAGTCCAGGGGCTGTTTACATGCTGACCAAGTCTGTGAATGTGTATTGCTGCAGCAACTTTGCTCTGTGACAACCTTGTCCTCACATCTAGTTGAATTAAGTAATAGCCGCAGAGGAAGAATGAAGCAGGTCGCCCCTGCTCTCGGTTAATTATAGATATGTCATCCTACACAGTGACTAATGATGCAGACTTGTTTGTGCCCTGGTTGAAATGCTGACGCGTCAAGCAGCATGTATCTAAGATGAATCTTATTGGTTGGGCAGTCGTCTTTACAGCCTCTTAGACTGTATTTAAAGAAGACCTATGTTGTTCCTTGTGTACTTTAAGTTAGTAATGTTAGGTTATAAAGCTACACATCCAGCAGACAGGAGACTGAATGTACAATATTTAGCATTTGCTTGTGATCTGTCTTTCTAATTAGGATGCCGTGAATCCTTTATTCAATTTCTGCACAGCAGCTGGATTAAATCTACACAGATTAGCAACAGCAACAGTCTCATGGCCAGTAAATCTTCAGACTCCCCTTTGCAACTGAAATGTCATGTGTCACACTTTCAGATGTGTTCCTGGCACAGATTCACACCATTCTCAGCTGGCGTTACACTGTCTGCACACGTCCAGTAGATCACAAAATCAAGTAAATCACTTCAATGAAAGGCAGAATGTTCAGCTCACAGCTATCAAACAAAGGATTCTGATTTAGTGTGCGTTGTGTGCAGCCTTCACTTGAGAAGCTTGGCTTGTGTGTGAGTCTCACTCTCTTAGCTCTGGAACCTGGCGTTGCACCTCAGATGGGCTGTGCCGTAATCCAGGACAGTGCTTCTGGTTGAGTGAGCATTTGATATCAAGTAGCCGACCATAAGACGGGTTTTGTCAAGATAAAGCCAGTTCATCTGGGCATGCCAGAGTTTTAAGCTATGATAAATTGTCTCTTCAAAGAAGACACAGTAGGTCGCAGACCTTGCCAAAAGCATTCTGTCAGGGAAGTAAGCACTGAAATTAGAGCTAAGTGAAAACAAAGAATAGTTATGGAGGAAATGGCTGCAAGGAAAGAAGGCAGACATAACCGACAAAGACAGTGAGGGAGGAAATTATTCCGACTTCTCTATTGATCATGACCTCTTTCTACGGCTCATTAGCTCATGTCCTTATTCCTCGTATGTTTAAAGCAGTGATGTAGGAGTTGGCCAGAAATGCTAATCTATCAATCAGAAAACTTTCCTCATAGTTTGTTGAGAGCAAAGTGACATCATTTGTGTTATACATTTATTATGGACAGTCATTGTGTACGTGTTTTGTTTCTCTGCATTAGTTTTCTCCAGGTTCTCTGGTTTCCTCCCAAACGACAGCTGCAGCAACAGTGTAGACCTTTCGGTGCACAGCTACCGTATATGGTTTGGGGTTTGTTGTAATTTATTGTCGCCTGTAAAATATGACATGACACTTTATGCAGGTAAAATTATCACAGGATCAGAGAGAATCTTGTCTGTGAATGTGCAGTAGTGAGGAAAAATGACAAATTTCTAAAAGAAAATGAAACAGGAGACGTTTTAGGAGTGGCAGCCCTTTCAGTTTGTGTGTTTGACATTAATGGGACCTGATGAGAGGGTTTTGGCTTCCTGCTTTGCCAACACACTGACTAGACACTGCCAGCTATTTTGTGGGTATCTAAAGTGTGTTTGCTGTAATTGCTGGTGCCTTTAAAAATGAGCCAGCTCAATCTGCCTTACTCTGAAATTGCCTACAAACATTACAGTATTGATTCATCATTTTTCAGCGTAAGGAAACCGCCCTATTCATTTTGATTTTGTCTTTGTAATATGAAGCACTGGCTCTCGTGTCTGCTCGGCATCGCTCTCTGCGCAACCGGTAGCAGTCATCTGCTCTGATTGGTTGGGAAAGGATAAAGCGTGGCAAGAACACACGGGCGAGCATAACAAGATTATGACCATCTGAGGAATGGTGTGGTTAGAAAATCTCCTCAGACGTTAGAGTGGATCAGGTCTGAATGGCACCCAGACCAGTAAGCAAACCTTAATGTTCACCTGCTGATAATTTAATTCACAATATAAGTCAAGACAATTTTAGCCTCATCACTGTTCACACACCTTAAATATTTAATGATTAAAGCAAATGACTAATAATGCAGGTCAACAAGTTCAATGGTAAAACTGTAAGAAATAGTAGAAGTCAGCGTCCATATACTTTAACTGACTGATGGATGGCGCTGCATGTTAAAAACCATGCTCATTGACTTGCGTAAGTATTTTCTAACAGTGAACACCAGAGCAATAGCAGTATATTCTTAGATCCCTTTGCAACCCCACACATTCAGTATATAATGAGCCCTCAGCTGAGAATAAACTCAGTAAGGAAACACATTTTCTCGAGAGCTGGACTCTGAAGGTGGAGTCCCCTGAGCCGAGGCCAGTTTGGCCTATTTTGAATTGACTGTCATGCAGCAGAACAGCGAGCCATCCTCCAGGTGTACGGTGTCCTTTGTGTAAAAGCCAACAGATCATCACTGGCGACTGGAGTTGATGACCTGAGTGGGTTCCTCCTCCACCTCTCAAAGTTATACCCTTTGTCATCCGGTGGGAAATAACACACACGCGGTAGCAGATAGCCGTGACAGGGCCTTGCTGACTCCGCTCACAGGCAGGCTATGCTGTAAGCGCTGCAACGGCACAAACTAGCCGCTTCTCCCTGTTTACTGACAGAACACTGTGGAGTGTTGCTTTTACCATACGCTGCATTTCAATTTAAATCTGTTGTGAAGGATCTTTAAGTAAAAGACTTTGCGTGTGTTTGTAACCTCATTAGCTTCTCTCACTCCATCTAAAGACATTTCTTTACTTTGTTTTTGTTGTTCCTAGATGCTACAGTGTTTATCCCCTCATTTGATGGCACATCTTATTTGGAGCTGCAGCCTCTTCTTCAGCCTTTTTCTGTCAAGGACACCACTGTTGTTCTGTCTTTGACAGTGAAAACAAGTTCTACCCAAGGCTCCATCCTCTACAGTGAGTACAGTCAAACATTTAAAAGTCCTGCTGCACTGCTAAAGCAAAGATAAACAAGGACTTGAAAGGAGATATGGATATTATATATTTACCCATTATGCTGGATGCCTTTTCATTGAGCTTTTGCTGTATGTGCAGTTTGTCCTTGTGGCTGCACTAGGGTTGTCTTGTTTTTTATACAAGCTATCGACTCCAAGTTCTTTAAATAATCATGTTTTATTGGCTAATTTGTTGCTTTTGCGCTGTGGATAATGAAAAAATGTGCATTTTGGTGACAGTTCCACTCAACATACCTATACACACAACACATTCGCTGTAATGTAGGAACGACTGCATGTTAGTTTGAAAGATTAAAAAGCAGAACCAGACCTTGAGCCATATAAATCCACTTGTGTGTGAATGTGACAACTATTACTTACAGGGCAAAGAACAATAACCACTCCAATGTATTACTGACACAGATAAAGTAACAGACAGCAGCCATCTGCCAGATGAACCTTAAATACACTGCACTGTAAAAAAAGGGGGAGTTTTACATTGTTTACGTTGAGCTGACTGTCTAAAGCCTCATTTTTAATGTGAAGACTTACAATAAGTGTGTTCTCATATTTCTTATAACTATATTGCTGTATTCTAATGCAGCTACAGTTTATCTGCTGAACAGCACTTATGTTGCTCTAGAGGACTGTTTCTGTTAAAGCTGGTCTTGTCTATACTGTGTCCTGCAGTTGTCTAGAAGTGTGACACATGAGGAACATTTTCTGGAAGCTTTGCCACCTTTAGTGGTAGTTTTACTGGCTTTCATTATTGCTCTCAACCTAAGTTTGGATCATATATTCCTACAAAAACAGCCTGTGCTTTATTTTTCAGTGCCTGATTACACAGAGATGTTAAAAATATAATACTGTTTCTGAGTTCCAGCAGGCGAGGATGCCTGGCAACGGTCACGATGCCATAAAAAAGGGACCGAAAACACTAGAAAGCATTCAACAAAGCCTGAATTAATCAAAGTTCAATAACATATTCACAGTGTAGGTAATGGTTACATGAGAGCTCAATAAGTGAGTGAATTAAAGCAACTGCCAGTGATGTTTCTTTAAAATAAGTAATCTTTAAAATAAAACTCATATTCTTATCGCTGCAAAATATGAATAGTATAAATCATGGAGGTGATTTAAAGATATCTCTTGGGTACAGCAGCACGGTGTGTAATCTATTGATGCTGCAGGGAATTGTGGGACACAAAGAGACACTTCCAAGGCTGCAGGAGAAAAGGCTGAGGCTTATTTTTCATCTGTTAGACATTTTGACCCGCTCCTCTCATAGATGCCACACGTTGTGTTCAACTGGGCATGTTCCCATAACAGATTTGAACCACGTTCAAAGTTCTGTAATGTACAGTATAATCACATTTGTCATGTGCTCAGGAGAGAGAGGCGCGGTGAAGCGACAACAGATACCTTCGCCTGCTGTGGACAGATGTGCGCTGTCTGTTTTGCTGTTATGCTGCTCGTGATTGAGCCGTAACCTAACAATGCACAAAGAAGGAAGATGAGAGCTGGGTGCTCACGTGGGGAGCGAGGACAGAGATCACCCTTTACATCAACCATGAGTTTCCTGCCAGATCTTCTTTTGTTCCCACACCTGCACCCCCACCCCCCACCACCACATACGTATACTGCCTTATTACAGAGGGAGGGAGGCCAGACATCCAGTCAGCAGGCCCCTATAACAATAGAGCATTGTTTTTGGAAGAAAGAAGTTTTTATATATATTTTCAGTGGGTGGAAAAAGCTGAGCCATTAGAACGTTGGTCCATTTATGTGTAGTCTGTTTAAAATATGTACTATTATGCATATTTTAAGTGCCAGCCAGCTACTGAGGTGAAGCCACTGCACAGATACTGTACCTTGAGCTGAAGTCCTGTAATGACTCCAAAACACACCTGTGTGTCTCAGCGGACTGTAAAGTGCAGCTTCTTGCTCTAAAAATTGTCATCCCCCTTGATTTTGTGAGGCTGTTCCTGAAATTCAGGTGCAGGTCCAGCAGCATTGCAACGTCCCTGCGTTGTGTGGTGACCGCGGGTGATTTATATCAGACCAAACAGGCACAGACATCACAACATTCATCTTGCTGCTATAACCTAGATCATCCCCTTGTCTCTGACATTGTCTACAGGTTCATGGCCTCTCACTTGCTTTTAAAGACCTAAGAAACATTGCAATACACCACAGGTTTTCCTCTGGCTCACGGTGTTTCTCACCTCCATCAACTGATCCAGGTGCAAACTTCTGCTCAGAAAGCCGAAGCAAGTTTAAGCAAATAAAGTATAATTGATTTTCAAAAAGAATAATTGTTTAATTCATTATTATCTTAGTATTTGGAAGAACAGAGTTTGTTTGAGTTTTGGACATTTGAGACATGATTCAGAAAATATATCAAATAATAGGTCTGAGAGCAGAGCAGCAGGATAATTGCCAATATTTGTATGCAACCCAGTATTTAACAAAATAATAATAAAACCACACATTTCTTCAACTCAACATGCTGTGGGGAAGTGAAGCATGTACCTTTCTGACATGTTTCCCCATAAAGCCTTTCAGTAGTTGATTGAGGAAAATCTTAACCGCTGTGCAAAGCCAAGCTCTGATGAAAGACTTTGCATTACACCTAAACATGTGCGGCTTGTGTTCAGTGGGTGTTCACAATCAGAGAAAATGGAGTGAGGCAAGCGATTGGAGCTGCTTCTCACTGCTGGCATTGAATTTGGGGGATTCTCTGATTCCTGGTGTCAAGCAAGCGGCGTCCTTTCACCTGCTCTCCTGGTACATTAGTCCTGTGTATTTACTGCCACCAGTTATCGAGCTTTGTTAATCTTTTGATATTGCTTGTCTAAGCCCTCATAGACTCACTCAGATTATTCTGATTAGTTTATCCAATATAAACTTCATTATAAATCATAATTACAACCTTTCACTGCTGCAGCAGGCGGAAGCCAGAAAGCAGGCTGTGAGCCTCGCCACGAGGAAAGACGAATTTTCAGAAAGCATATGTAGAGGGCACAGTGCCTTTTATCTAGTAATGCTTCCTGGCTTATGGAGCGCCATTTTTTCACATCAGAGGATAGAACGACTCCAGAGATCAAACAGTCAAAGTTAATCAGAAGAGAACCAAAAGACGTGCATTGAGATGCGGAGAATCTCTTCCTCAGACCTGCTCCTTATTCTCAGCTCCCTCTTTCTTTACACCTCTCCCTGAAGCAAACACTCGAGGCTCCCTCTGGACATCAATTGTCAGCTTCAGAAGAGAAATACGAGGGGGTGGGGTTGCAAGAGAGATAAAGAGAGAGAAAGGACGAGAGAGAACAGGTGACGCACGCTGACAAAAGGATGGATGCTTCGTTAGGCTCGGCGCACAGTAACAGGGCCGTGGGGACGGCACAGAACAATATCCTTACAGAAGAAAAATAGAAAAAGATGTCGCAAGATTGACATCTGTAGTAAATGTTTGTCAACTAATGACTTGTGGTGCCTGGTGGAAACAACTGGTTTGAATGGGAGACACTTGAAAGTTGTGTCTCTGTTATTTCATTGTCTTTAGTGCTACATTCATTAACTGCAGACACTATTGAATCTGGTTTCACAATAATGTAGATGATTATGTGCCAAGCATAATTCTGTTTCCTCACAAACATACAATGTTCCTTTGTAATTGCAGTTCATGCAACGAATAGATGAATTCCAGACGAACAGATTTGCCAGAAGTTTACTTTAATGTGCTTTGTCGAGTTCACAAATACGTACGAAGGCCTTGCAAGATACGTGTTTACATTGTTTTGTGGCAGTAGCGTCTGAAAATCACTTACGCATTTCTTTCGTCAAGGTCACATCTCAAGTTGGAGACGCTCAGTTTGCTTAGGTCATATTTTCTGAAAATGAAAGTATTAAACATAAAATGTGTCCATGTTTCTGACCTCAAGTCAACAGTACCAGCAGCATCACAGTGAGACTTCTTTAAGTCTTCCATTACATTTTCAGACTTTCCTCAACTTAAACTTAATTTCTTTTTGACAAAAATGATAGTTTGTCCTACAAAGACAAACAAGACTCTGCAAGAGGCAAATTGATGTTAAGCTGGTAGAAGACATATAAGAGACTATAAAAATGAAAACAGCACAAAAACATAATAATGTGTTGTATTACTCATCAGTCTCATCTTCATTGTGCTTCTCACACACGTAGGAGGACATCATACAGGAAACTGAAACGCTCGCTGTCCAGCTGCTCTCCTGAGCTCTGGCCTTCTGCCAACACAGGCATCAACAAACTCTGCATTAGGACGTTGAAGCTAAGCGACGGGTTTTGTACGTGGAATGTCTCATTTTAACCAGCACAGTCCACCTGCTCGGTTATGAAGTTGTCGTTTATGGTACTTACGGTGTTGTGCGCTTGTTGTTCTGTCCGTTGACACGTGTTTGCTGAGTTTATATCCAAAAACCAGAGCTACGCAAATATTATATTTGGTCTTAGCACTGGTACTTTGTCAAGGAGTACTGTAGGACCTCTCCTCTGGATTAGCGGCACAGGATATTTCTCTGTGTTCCATCCAGCATTAGTGGTAACATGGCCCCGTTGAGTGTATCCCTGCCACGGCTAATGACAGGGAAGACCTCCAAGTCAGTTTAGGAAATGCATTAAGATAAGCACAGGCTTCCTCTGACAAAGAGACGGGGATGCTTCAGATTGTTCAGCACCGATATTAGTCCAGTCTGTCCAGACGTGAAACAACACCCTCACCTTTTTGCTGCCTTTCCCTCTGGTGTTGAAATCCTCCACTGTACCTGTGTGTTTTACGTAAAATCGCTCATACGTGTACGTAGTGAAGACCAACCACACACACAGCTGGATCCTAACCCAGCGAGCTACAGCTCATCATAGTCACAGTGAAATCTCGGGGGTCAGCCGCGTTTGTGTTGACTTGCTCCCACTCGGTGGCTCCCTGTGGAGCGGTGGCCCTGTGTCAGTCTCTCTAGCTCCCCTGAAATGTGCCTTGTTGGAGACACTGCCACATTTGAGCTCTTCCCCTCCTGTCCTCTGCCCTGCATCCGTGTCTTGGCCGACCGTGGCACCAGAGTGGAAGGCTCCCTCGCTATGTCTGTCTCCTTCAAAGAGCTGCATTCTTATGTTGCCTGGCCTCTGCTCTTGTCCTCTCTCAAAGCGAGGCGCATGACTGCTGTGCACTCTCTCGTTCTACCTCCCTGCTGAAGATTCCAGCTTGTGTAGGAGGATTAATGCCGCTGCGGTCGCTCCCCCACTGCACCGTCTCACTTTGTGCTAGTGTGGCAGAAACTCCCATTGTGATATAATACACTAAAGTCCTATCCCACAGCCTTTATTAGCCGTAAACACAAACCGCTTCTGGATGAGTTCACATCCCAGTTCTTATATTGTAATCGAGTCCAACACACTGACCACACTAAGCTCTAACGGAGGCCCTCTAAACATTGAGCACATCTCCGGTTATATTTCTCTTCATGTGTGTGAGTGGCTGACTTTGTCACGCTGACTGCATGGGAGTAAAAGAAATCCTGCACACAGCCAGAACCTCTCTTTTTGACTTGCCGCTATTAATCAGGCTTCATTGGGATTGTGTTTATACTGCTGTGCGGGGTTAACGCACTTGATCAGGGTCTATTTGCCGGGTATGTTGAGGTTCCTCTGGGGTTTGTTCATTTACATTGGTGATACACAGCGACATTCTGTACAGCTCCTCAGCAGCTTCTCAGCAGAGCAGATGGACTGGGATTTACAGATCTGTATGAAAAGGCACCCACATATTCACATAGCTCGTCCATCCTGACCAGCTATTTACCACTCGGCTCATGAAACAGCTTCTTTATTGCCTAATGTCATCTTTTGATTTCAGTTTCTATTTCATGTTCTGTATTTTGTGAAGTAACGTGTATTGAACTGTAGCTCACGTGATGCACTGGATTTGGGATAAGATGGAAAAAGGCTCTTCTCTAACCATGATTTCTTACCGTTTTAGCTCAGGAGGAGAACTTTGGGACTCGGTTCCTTCACGTGTTCCTTCAAGATGGCAGCCCCGTTGCTACACTGGGCTGTGGTGGCACTCAGGTTCTGACCGCGGCTGCAGGCCAGGACATCAACAATAATAGATGGATGCCAATCGCACTGCGGTGAGAAATGCTTTTTTTGCTCGTCTCTCGATTGCCCAATATTCTGTTCCTCAAATCATTATCTGTCACTGTATCTTTGATGAAACCCAGTGAAAGCTCTGCTGTCCAGTAGCTGTCGACATCAGCGCTGATCACAGAACTGATTCTATAAAAGCTCCCTCCATCAGACAAAGCCCGACTTTAAAGCCCTGGACGGATCTCTGTGCACCTCAGAAACTCTACCATTCTTGACATGTGTCAAAATGTCATAGCCACATAAACAAAGGAAAATGCTCCTGTGTACTGGTTGACTTGGTTTTGGTACAGTAACTACTAACCACCACCTGTATTTTCACTCGTAGTCTTTGCAGTAAGACCAAATTGATGCAAAACATTCCTTCGAAATATGTGTCAGCATCTCTATGCAGAGCACACACACAGCAGGGAACACAAATGCAGTCTGTCGTGCTTTCTGGTAACACAGATAAACAGGAAACTTTTGTCCTTCATAATATTCAGTCTACAGCATCACCTCCTTCAACTTAAGGTATTAAAGGCTCGGTTCAGGGACTCAACACTACTGTAAGTGCAGGTCAAGAAAAAACTGTGGGTGCGATTGATGGAGAATAGTCAGTTTACACAAAACATCATCTATTCAAATTTCCCAAACCTTGTTAAACCCCACACAGGATTCTGGACTTGATCTCACTGTATCTAGTGTGTCAGCCCTGGATTTTGTATGACAGGATTCCACCCCAACCAGCTCCCTGCGACCCAATTTGCATTAATACATGTGGTGCGGCCTTCATTCAAATAACACCGTTTACCAAAACACAATGAACGTCAAAATTAATTTTGGAACGTTGCAGGAAGTCTAAGAGAAAGTCTACAGGAAAACACACAGATTTAGATTCTGTTGATTTCTTCTAGATGGTTCAGCTTCTGTCTTAGAACTTTGTTTCTTGACATAATGACCGATTATCACGTGAGTTACTCAAAATACAAAAAAGCACCACAAGGCAATCGCAACAAATACAGCCGCTCGTTTTGGATTATCACCGAAAAACTGTTGACTCGCACGTATTTGGCAAAATATTTGGAAGCAAAAACCCACAACCCAATCCATTTAGATCTGATCACAGTATTTCCAAATAGGCTTACAGCGCGGAATGAGCCAGCGAGAGGAATGAGAGAGGGCCCACTGCTGAGCCCTGCTGCTATTTATTCTCCATCACTTCAGCAATCTTATTCATATGCAAATGAAAGCATGACGTCACCAACTCATTCGGAGTAGTGAATACCTACTTTCCTTGGATGATAGTTGTGCTGAATCCAACTTGCTGCTGTCAGCATATAAGATGTGCAGGGAAGTGGTTATATTCAACTGGAACTAATCCAAGCACCAGTGACCCAACGGGAAACATCCATATTGTGTGATGTCACTGTAACACAGGCTCGTCGGCCTCCGCTCAGACTCTTTCATGTTCAAACCACAAATCTTATTATCTTCTGAAGCACTGTCCTGCTCACACACAGAACTCAGGATAAGAAAAGATTTGCTTTTCGCTTTACAAATATAGTCCTGCTGCTTTGACTTGCTGATGTAATACAAGTCATTTTGCTGGTGCAGCATTGTTGACATGAACAAATGTTCAATATAGATGAAAAATAGGACTCTACTTTCTTGATCTTTATCCATTTTATAAAGTGTATTTTTAGTAATGATGTAATTGCTGCATCAGCTGTAAAGAGGACCAGTAGAAAACAATACGTTAAATCACACGAAATGTTTATTTCAGTCACACGAACTGTCCTGTTGTTTCCAACAAACACGATGCAGTCACTGGCCATCTGTAAAGTCCAATTCAGTCCAATACAGCACCATTAATTCTACTTTTATATGGATATAATTGTCCAAAACAACATAATGCACCACAATAAAACTCTCCCATCGTAACCTCAATAATAAATATATTGGAATTATCACCGTTCTGACAGCTTCACGTAACAACTGGGAATTTCTGGATGTATTATCAGTACAAGTAGAATTAATGGCACAGCTGCTGTAGTTGGTTGCATTAGGCCAGTGATTCTACGTCAGTGCTGTGGTGAAGCAGAAGCCGACTGGGTGGTTTGGATTTTCTTGACCCGCCCACATTTGCAATTTTCTTCCCTGCTGTTCAACCAGAGCATCCAGCTAAGAACTGAAAGGATGCTTGTGAATACTTAATTGCAAATGTTGCAGGCTGTTCCGACAGCCAACACGATTCAGTGAATGGCAACACGGGACTAAAGGGCTTCGATCTGTTCAGTCGCAGGATGTCACATGCAGAAAACAAAGAGTGGACAGTATCAGCCTCTATGTCTAAAACATATATTGGGTCTGAGCTTTATGCTACGTAGCAGATGGGAGGTTCTCATAATATTTAGTATTTTTGCATTTGTAATTAAGTTCACTCCTGGGTTGTATTTATTTACAAGCCGTTTATTGGAATCTTGTATAGAGCATAAAACTGGCAGGACGAAAGGCGACCACTGAAATTCCCTGAGCTGCCATATAGTTTCACAAAGGGGCGTGTGAAGGGGGAAAGCTGTGTCATTTTTCATTAAGGGAGGACGTGTTTGTTTTTGGCTTGGTTTTTGATGTTGGAAAGTTTTCCTTTGGGGATGTTTGGCGCAATACTGCTTCTATTAAAGTTTGAGAGCAGCAGACTAGAAAATGGTCCCCTGGTCATTTGTGAAGCCGTGGACATTATTGGCAGAATCCCGTTGTGCTTAGCAGTTACTGTTGGAGTAGTTTTTATTCACACAAAGTCAAAGATCAACGAGGATGACACACAGCATCCTGTAGCATCACTTTTCTTTCCTTGTCACAGGTGAACTCAGAGTGCCTGGCAGATACAATTATTCAAATTTATTCTCCTTTTGTGGGTGTTTTTTTTTTCTCTCTTTCCTGTGAAAGGAAAGGGAGGAGTGTCTCAAATCTGATGCCGACTTACTGGGAATATTCTTTCTTATGATGGAGGATTTTGTGTTTACCAGCTTGTGGATGTTGTGTTTTTTATAGACTGTCATTTTTTTGTGTGACCGCTTTATCTGCACTATTTAATAGTGTCGCACTGCGCTATTACATTTTATGCTGAACAGTACGTATTGTATAAATATGTTTTAAATTAATGTTTTATGCTATGGATCGTTGTATCGTCAGTGGAGGTCTGGGCCTCTGATTCGCTAAGTATCTTAAAAACGATGTAAAAAATAGAGTAATTAAAGTCTGCTGCTAACCTAAGAGGCCGTACCTCTGGATTACACCAATTTTAAAGCTCTTGATGACAGATATTTATTATAATTGTAATTATAATTCAACCATTACCTGCATAACTGAGTAACGAATTGATCACTACATAGTTATTGTACAAGCAGATGCAATAAGCTCTGAAGACGTAGTTTTCTGGTTTGTTGATTAAAACCACACTTCGCACATATTGGTCTTGTTGACTGGGCTCGATTCTGAGTCTGTGTTGTGTTCGTTTTGGCGTCTAACACAGCAATCGTGTTGAAATTTGTTTAAAATGCCCCAAAGGTTCAGTTTCACTAGGATCCATGTGTGAAGACTGACCTGAACTTGATGGATGATGTGGTTGAGTTTTAGGTTCCAAGCACATAAACTGAAGGATTCAACCAGTATTATTACATGTCTACATGTATTTCAGACTAGATTTGACAGTATTGGCTCAAAATTAGTTACTTTCTTCTCCATTATTTTGGATTAAAAATATTTACAATCCTTTCGTTTCTCTGGACTTTTTTGTACTGTGTGCCGTCATCTTTAACTGTTGTGCATCCGTCTCTTGATAACAGCTAATCCTAAGTGATGAACAGTCAGTGAGACACAGGGCAGTGAGTGACTGTGCCTTTAAACGCTACATACTAGACTCTGCTGAATTTAACATTTATAGCCAATTTGTACAAGTAGTGAAAATGTGGCTCCTTAATTTTAGTGATCTGTTATTGTACCAGTGAAAGAGCTACTATTTGCAATTTGCATATGAATCAGAGTTATTTCGTGATTCTTATAACACTTAGAATAATAACAATAATAACGGTCTATTCACTGATCATTGAATATTGTTTTCATGTAAAAATGCACATGTAGGTATGAAATGTTGCCTAGCAACATCTGCTCTGAGAGGAAAAAACAAGCGACTGCGCTGAAAAGAAACAAAGAAAAGAATTTCAGAACAGTAGCAAATCAGTGAACTCCTGAAGAGTTGTTCGAAATCATGTGACAGAAACATGAGGATGTCAAACTTCAGGGTTCACGTTCAGTCGAGGTCTGAAACAGCAGCAGCGGGTTTAGCTGAAGCTCTACTCTGCATCGTGGTAAACACGTGGACGCAGGTTTTAGTTACACTAACTTGAAGGTAAAACTACTGCAGCTATAATTAGTGTTCGTCTGAGCTGGAAACCACTGTGTGATTTGGAAAAGTAATTAGTAAACAGCCATTGATTCGTTTTTATGAACTGACACTGGTCAGAAGGACTTGCTTAGCAAATTCCCACTGGGTTTTAGTTACTGGGGAAATAAAATTTATACTGATGAAGTGTCAGGTCACATGTGCAGCAGAATGAGAAGTATTTTGTTTTTCAATCCAGATACATGTTGCCAGCTCTACTGTATGTTTATCAATAACACATTATCCACTGTTGTATTGACAAGTCCTCCATAAAAGATTTATTGAATGAGCAACCAGCCGCCCTCCCTGCTCACTAGGAATTTCTTTTGTGAAGCCCCACAATGCAGAGAGGCTGGCTGTGTGCTGTCTAATTGTGTTGCTGGAGATATAATGATAGAACACAGGCTACCCAAATTAATTGAGGCTTGCCAGTCACAGCACAAATTATGCAGCAAATGCTGCAGTGCTGCGTGTGAGGAAGTCACTGCACCAGAGCCAGAGCAGGCATTACAGTCAATATAGGTGTAGATTATGGCCTGATACAGGGCTTGTTGTGCTTAAGCAGAAACTAACAAACAGATCCCTCCTGACATCTTGCTCAGTGTGTGTCTGTGCTGTGATATTTATAATAATGAATGCTTATTAAACATAAGGGGGGGTAAGTATTGTATGAGTCCAAAGCCTGCTATGCCAGAAATAATCTATCTATCGGCTTCCAGGTGTGAAGAAATACTGTGCGTATTATTTCGTATCTAATAGACTCTTGACTCTTAATCACTAAATGACGTGCGAATTATACTTTCACCATTATCACGTTATTTGTTTTTTGTGAGAATTTGAAATATGATGAGAATAAACCATTAGAATGTAGCATCCTGCCTTTCAGCCAGTGAGACCGTTGCTTGGGCTCCAGCGCTGTGCATGATGTTTTACTGCCATCTGTTGCCAATACTTCCGGATGTTTTATGCAATAGTAATATTTTAATGATGATGCTCCTCATTATTAATTTTCTGCAGGGGACAGTGAAGGAGGCCTGCTCTGGTAGGGCGGCAAAGACAAATTCCCACTATCCGCTCTAACACAAATACCTCTGTGTGAAGGTGCTGTGCTGAAAATATTCCTTAACACTGGGGGTAATGTTTCAGTGGTGATCCCCAGGAAAGTTGCGCTGAAATAGTCACACCAGACATAGTCTAAACGAGGACGTTAGAGATGACAAATCACTTATGATTAGAGCATTAGCCAGATGAAGAAATGCATAAATGATGATTGAGTACGTAAAAATGATCACAGCCTTAGTGTGTTTCTTTGTGTTTGGAGAAAATGAAATATTCATACGTTTTTGTTTGTTTACCTCAAGTTGGAAATTTGCTATTTCTGGTCCTATGAGACTCAGCAGTGAGTGGTGCACAGGGAGCCCAAGAAGAAATTACATAGTGCTTCATCTCAGCGCTAGATAAACCCCAGCCTCTCTTTCTTCTGATTCACTCACATATTTGTTTGTATAATGGAATCCATTGTGGTTTTTTTGTTTATCTGTCTGTGTGTGTGCTGCTGATGACGACGTGGGCCTGTTGGGCATATTCCTGGCTATTGAACTACTAAACCGTGTAAAGCAGTCATACAATAGTCATCTGTAGAAAAAGTTAGCTTTGCCTTGGAGCCGGACAGATGTAAATTAGCCCGGTGGAGCTTCCGGATGTGCTCACGAGATCTCATCAAGTAACATCATCCTGTTTGCTTAGTGAGCATGCTCCCCGCGTCTCCAAGGAGCCGTCCTTGCAGTATTAGCAGGCCAAATACAAAGTTACTGTAGTAAGCAGCAAAACATGCCTCAAACGCCCAGGGCGAAGGAGAGCTGTGATGTTTCATACCTCACCTAAAAGTCAGTGTTTCTGCACAGACCTGGGTCAGTTCAGCCTTTTCATGTTGCTGCACAGCCTCGTGACTGACGGGAGAGTGACCTCTGAACACAGGCACCATGATGGGGATGGACAGCTGTAATCTGTGTGTGTGTACATGTGTGGTATGTTTTTGGGACTGATGTTTGCTTACACACTGACATCATGGGGACTTCTGGGATATGTTTGTGCGTGCATGTGTGAGTGAGATTCCTCATACGCGTAATTAGTCCTACTTGAAGGTGTGCGAGCGTGTGTGTGTCTGTTTGCATTTGCCTCGGGGAGGTGTCCTGGAAGGCTGTTTTAAATTAGCAGGAGGGTGATTGTCCTGATTGTTTCCATCTGGCCATTAAAGCAGACGTTTGTTTTGCAGAATAAAATTACTGATAAATAAGTAGTTCCTGTAAATAGATGGAACAAAAGTGCATCATGCAGATTACTCCCTAACTCAACTGTGTTTACTGCACGTGTGTGGTGCATAGTAACCTATGCATAATGTACAGCTCCACTAATGTACATTGCCGGGATGAAGCCAGTGATGAATAGGAGCACAGGAATCACTTGACTTTGCCGAAGCTGGAATATGACATAAGTAGACCAGCTACTTAACATTAAGGCTGCAACATTAATGACTAGTACAATTGTATATTACCCCAGAGAGGCACTGAGGGTCAAATGATAAAATTGTCTTCCTTCTCATTAGCTTGATAATGTATATCTAGTTTATGCCCTCCTTTTTATTATTAATTAATCCGTTATGACATAATGAGAACTTACAACAGCACATTATTATTATTATTATTATTATTATTATTATTATTATTCCTGACTCTCTTGTGTTATGTGTTGAGGAACACAACAGCTTTCAAATTTCAGCAGCACACAGCAAAAAACCTTTTCTATTTTTGGTCTTATTATTTAAATCCAGCTGTGCAAATCATTCTCGATCTTTGTTAGTCCCTCTTGGGTTTTGGGCTGTTGCTTTGGATACAAATGCATCATTGCTTCCAACCCATTCTACCAGCGCACAAAGTTCCTCATAAAGCATCGTGAATCATGTACGTTGTCATACATGGGGAGTTTACACAGCGGTCTCAGTGGTCACATTAGCAGCTCTTTTGCTGTCACTGCTCTGTCTGCCTCTCCATCAGAATATTTTTCATGCCTTGCTGGACATTGTGAATAGCAGCCTTTCTGACTAACCCTGGTCTCGCTCTGTTCTCTGTCAACAGATATAATCTGCCTGTTGGCAAACAAGGAGGGTCATGCGTGATTGAAATATCTGCAGATAATGGCCCGGCTCAGCGTCTCGAGGAGTACGTGTCTCACCCCGTGTCAGAGGTAACTGACTCGCCTGCATCAAATCAACCTTGGAGAACTACTACAACTTGTGTCTAATTAATGGATTCACTAGCTCCTTCCGTTTACAATACATACATATTGTAATGTCAATTAAAGCAGTCATGTCACACAATGTAAGTATCAGAGAGTAAGCGATCAAAAGAAAATCGCAAGACATCTTTTATTCACATGTGCTGTTTTCACGCTGCATAACCAGACGGCTGGAATAATACGAGGAGAACCTTTGCGGCTTCTGTCATGGCTGCAGCCGCTTTGTCTTCTTTGACTAAGTTTACGAAAAAACCAGTTCAAACGGTGGCCTACCAGTAGTGTGGACTTGCAGGCTCGTATGCCTTTGTGAGATAATGTTGCATTTGGGCAAAAAAAGGCGAAAAAACAACCTACATCCCTGAATGTGTGACTGGGCAGAGACAGACAGACGGAGAGAGAGAGAGCTGTGACATGCAATCAGGCGGCGGAAGTTGAGAAAGATGCAACTTTTTAGACGGACAGCCGCGTGTTTTTTTGCCAGAGGCCCTTCGTGGTGGCACCCCTGTTGTGTCACAGAGTGGCCGCTATCAAATGAATGACAGGGCTCCACACAGCCTAGGGCTCGTTGTTTAACAGCCCTTAGAATCCAGCAAACTCACTATATTTACTGTGTATGTTTCGCTACCGACCGCAGTGAGGTGGGGGTGTTTACTCTTCCTGGTCAGTGTCTTATTTTAAAGCCATGTCTTTGACTGCTGGTATTTCAAGGTGTTTCTGTAGTTTCACCTACAGCAGCTGCTGCCAGACGCTGTAGCGTTCAACCACCGGCTTGTAGGAGTTTTATTACCTTTTAATCACTTGATGGCATCAGATTAGCTGCATACCATCAAAGTCATCCGCAGTGTTTTGACTACGAGCAGCTGCTGACATGCGCGTGTTACATTAATTGCACGGCAAGCCTGTAAGTAGGACTAAGCTAATTCTGACTTGTCCTGACACAGTCTCTTCACTCAGGCTCATTAATGTGATTAACAACACCTATATTTGCTGTTGAATTAATAATTGTGTTTTTCACTTTCAAAGACGCACAGAGGGGCTGAACCTTCCCACAGGCTCAACACGCCTGACCTGCCCTCGATGTGATTTATGGTCTTCTAATTTGAGATGCCAAGATGCTTCCTGCAATAGAAGAAGCATAAAAGACGCTGCTAGCTATCAGACAACATGCGGCGATGCTGATGGTGTGAGGATAGAGCCCAGTTGGTGGAGCCTTTCAAATGCGTGGCTTCTAATTATTTGGCATTTAATTGACATTGAGCTACTTTCATTTACAGTAGCTACTGACAGTGTTTTGAGAGAAAGAATAAGAGTGAAAACTCTTTCACTTTAACATTTATCTACATAAGTGGATAGTGTCACATAGTGTCAACAAATATATTCATAATCTTGCTTTAAATGAACTATTTGCATACCATCTTAGGCCAATGGCAATTTATAGCATGAGCTTTTTCCTGGTGACACTATGTTTTTCAGTGGGACCAGATTACTCATTTTATCTGGTCCATATGTGCATAAAGTGTTATGTAGATATATAATAATGAAATTGACTAGTGTTGCCTTCAAGCTGAATGCAAAAATAAGCATGTGGCACTGGGAACGTGAACTCTGCTTTCAGTCTACTTACCAAGTCATGAATATTACATCAGGTGGTCTTTGAAATGGACTCATCTCATAAACATGGTAAACACACTTGAGGCACCGTGAAGTCATCCCACATCACCACATTGTCACCATGCAGCTCCACTGGCTCATAGCTGCTTGTATCACATAAAATATGCTTGAGCTCATTGTAAATGTGTCCAGTCGCAGCCGCTTACTTAATTTGATTCTCCGGCTTTGTCGAAGATCATCGTTCTTCTGTGACATTACGTATTTGTGTCTATGAACCCTATCATTCCTGCCTTTTACAGGCTTTCAAGTGTGCAGTAGTTATGTAAAGCTTGCTTTAAGCCAGTGTCCCAAAAGGCGCGATGTCTAACACCTCAGTGTTCCTCCACTGAAGCTGCCCAACACCTTCCCCCACTCCCAGCACCAGTGTCACATTAAAAGGATGTTAAAGTCACAAATTTGGAGTGGAAAGAGTGAATAATTATATAAATGTCACTTGAGTTCAGTCTGTGTTGAACAACCTAGATGTCATCAGTACGGCACTGAAACCAGACCTAACGTTACCAAACGAGCATGTGAATGTGGAAAATGGAAAGAAAACTGAGCCTTGAAGGACTCAGTCTTTCTGACATGTGTCCTCCTGTAACGTCAGAGCAGTGTCTGATTCAGTAGTTCAGTACTTCACTTCTCTTATATGCATGAAGGTGTGAGCGGGAGGATTTGCCTTTCATCAATTAGTCATGACGATGGTGGAGTATTGCAGCGTTATGTAAACCTCCCAAACAGAGCCAGTACTCAGCGGAGCAAGCAGAGGTCAGCGCTGCGGACGGAGTAGTTGTAATTCACTGCTAATACGCGACAGTCGAGCGACAGCACTGAGGAAGCAAGTAGAATCAAGTCTTTCTGGCCAAATTGACCGTTATGGCATAATCTGTATTCTGCCTTAATGCTCCTCGATGAAGTTCACATAAAAGGAAACTTGCTGCATCTTTTATATATTTTGCTCTTTGTTCTTGTATCACGATGTTATGATTCGATGACAGAAGGAGTGAAAAAGAAACAATTCTAACTTATATTAAGCTGCAGAGTAACAGAAGCTGATCATGTCCATCTTTCTGCAATGTACCAGGTCCTGTTAATCTAATATAATTATCATGTCATATAATATTGTATTTGAGCTGCAGAGCTCGTGCTTAACAGACGATGCGTTGTGTGATTTAGTGTGATTTCCTAAATGATAACTGTGATCACTGGCTTTCCACCAGGGAGCCTTTGGGCCCATATTTCTCGGGGATATTTCATCCCGCTGGGAACCTCGTGACGGCAGTGCAGAGGGAGCAGGGAGATTCATCGGCTGCATCGGGGAACTGCAGGTCAACTCAAAGGAGATTTACCTGGTGGGTGAGGCCGCGAGAGGGAGAAACATCAAGAACTGTGACCCACCTGTCTGCCAGCACCTTCCCTGCCGTAATGGAGGAACTTGTGTCAGGTACCGGGTCACCTTTACACTAAATCTACCTCTGAGAGCGGCTAAACATATCCAATATTTTCTCCTGCGATTGTAATATGCTAATGCTACAAATACAAGGGTGATGAAATTGTTTATTGCGTGTCCATTTAAAACCTGCTGCTTCCAGTCAGGAGCAGGACTGTCAGAGTCAGACGGGTTTTCTTGGAGCAGGAATATTTCCCAGTTCAAATTGTTTTGCTAATCTGTGAAAACCCAAATGGATGGATGCCGCTGTGCACTGGGAGCTTTGAACACACTAACCCGTCCAGCTTGTCAAAAGACAGTTGTGGCAGTGGCTCATTTCCATAGCACTGACCTTATCTTTATTCAGTGCTAGCTAATTATTATTTCATCTACGCTGGCTTCACTCCGGCGCAGGGCGACTGAAGCCCACCTGTGCCCTGTGGTGTCCTGACTGTGGAAGCAAGTCTGAATCTAATTGAAGGTGCAGAACCAGGTACATGTCAAACCTCTTTAATAGAGAAGTTACAGGCTGCAGCTTGTGATAACATAACATCCATCAGAATTAATGCACGATAATGGCCAGCTTCAGCGTCACGCGCCCGCTTCCTGTCAGTCAAGCAGGACCTCGCAAGGAACCTACATATTACAGCTGACTCGTCATGTGTTGCAGCACGTAGTTATCTTGAGGATTTTAACTTCCCAGTTTTCACTCTTACTGCATCAGCGTCATTTCCATCCAGCTCTGCAACCTGCCCGTCCAGCAGCACACAGACACGTTTAACATCTAGCTGCTCAGCACAGTGGAGCATTAAGCAGCTAAAGAGCCAGACATGTCCCTCAGGAGTCGGTCGAGGAAAAAAGAAAATTAAGGGAGAGTGAATGGGCTCAGACTCGGTTATTGTTACCTAACAGTCAAAATACCACAACGCAGATTTCTTTATAATCACAGAGGACCAGAAAATATCTTAATGCATGTCAAAATGATGACATTTAACTGTAATACTGTTATTTTTAGACTCACTGAACGCCATTAAATTCAATAAAAATAGTTTAGCACAACAAGTGATGTGTGATATGGTGTCATGCTAGTAATTAATTTGACACATACAGTAAATGATAGTTGACTGAAAGTCTTTCTATAAATCTACAGGCTCGTGTTGTGACCACTCGCTGAAGGTAATTCCTCTAAACCCTTTTTCCTTGTGCTGGGTCACATAGGGAGGATCTGTTCATCTTTATCCAGTGCAGCTCATCGAACCGCCATCACACCCCACTTACCAGCAATTTCGCCTGTCTTTGTAAATCTGTATTAACTACATATGATGCTCTTTCACCTTGGATAATCCAGAAAATTGCTCCTCGAAATGTGCTCTTGATTGTGCTATGACACTATCAATTAAAAGTTGCATTTATTGAACAAGAAATGAAAAAGGGCACCGTGAATATTGGGATATGAATTGCTCTAAGAATACCAATTAAGGTCCGGTGGCGCCGCGGCCACATTGGCCTGTCATCTGCCAAAAGAGTGGGCCTGGCAATTACCCGTGTGATCCATATGTGTTAATGCAGTATCCTCTTGAACCGCGCGGCATGCAGGGGTCAGCGGGAGTTCACAGAACTCTGTTCATTCTGTTAGTCGGCCTAGATTGCTCTGCCACACTATAATAGGATGAATAAGGACTTTGATTGTGGGTTCAGGTGGGGTGATTTCAGCGCTGGCCCCATTTTCATGTGGTTTTCTGTTCACTTAGGCATGTAGAAATATCAATATTAAGCCAGAGGGGATAATGGCTTGCGGTTGGTGGGTGATACATACACATTATGTATTTAAGTGGCATCAGTGTGAAAAGGCAATCAGCAAGGACTACTGCCTTATTGCTCTTCAGTGCCAGTTCTGATGCCTGATATCTGGGTCGTTTGTAAACCTCATCTTCAGGTTGTGCAGACGTTGTCATTAGACCGACGATAAGCTGTTTCCAGGAGGCACAGATTCACATTCTATGTGCTGTGCTGTTGCTCTATAACAAGAACACAGGAGGAAACGTGACCACCTGCATTTATACCATTGCAAAATACAACAAGTCCTCATCCGCTGATTGAACAATTGGATGAATATGCACAGGATCATCCACATTAGATGCACAGATGTGCTTGTGACCAGTTGTGATCGACAAGGCATGAATAAATCTGCACCTGGAGCTCATGTTCCCTGACTGTGAGCCTCGGTGCCGGTGCCTGGGCAGGCAGGCAACACTTTGTGGGAATGTAGCAGGACCCTGCGAGGATGCGACACCATGCAGTCTGCTGTACACGGAGCAGTGTTCAGGCTTTACGCACATTACGTATTGAAGACCTTGTCTGTTACATGTAAGCGTAAAGGGACCTGACTGTGCCTGATGTTTGCGGATGCAAAATTCATATGTTAATTGCGTGTATGGATTATGCAAGCACGATGTAACATTAATTGGCTGAGAAGTGCTCTTTATGGAAAGTTACGCTGGGTCTTTCTCGCTGCACAGACACGTCAGTCGCAGATTGACAGACAGATCACACAAACGTTGCTCTCACACAGAAATCACGCAGACGTAATTGGCTGCGGTAGAGAGGGAGCCTTGCTCGTTCTGCGGCGGCCCAGCTTCTGTGGCACACAAGCAGCCACTTAACAGCGAATTCTCCCGATGCTCCATTTCGCCGCCTGCAAGTGATCTTCACAGAGAAAGTGAAACCAATTTTATCTTAATCAGAGTTCCAGCTATACTTGTTTCAAAGTACCTATAAAATAACTCAAGGTCCAAGATACAATTATTTTAATTCACCATGAGAAACAAATCCTATCACCCTGTGTGCAATCGCCATCCCTGGGGAACGTGTCCTGAGAAAACTTGCTCATTACAGTTCACTAAATTTGTGTCTTTGAATTTTGGAGGACAAGTGCATTCAAAACAACTGTGTGAGGGTGTTTTTAGTTTCTCCTCTTAAGAAAATAGTATTTCTTTACATATAAACATTTGAAATATTACCGTGAGACAGTCGAGAAATGCTTCTGCGTTTAGATTATTCTGTTGATAAATTGCTTCCTTTGCCAGTTTTATACAAAAGAAATGACTTTTGTTTCTCAAATATTTTATTTTGATGGATGTTCAGTCTGTGATCATGACAATTCAACATGTCTCATGTTTGTAGCACTGAGTAGATTTCTCCAGGATGGTAGATTGAGATAGACTCTCCCCAAACTGCTCTGTTGGGAACAGTTTTAGCAGCATATTAATAAATATTTAGTGCTTTAGGGCTTTTGCATTTTGATAGGATCACAGGTTGCTTTTCTGGTAAGCAGCTCCATTTGTCTGAATACAGCTTCTGGGCAGCGGAGACATAGTGGACACTGAATTACATACAAGTCTCAATCAAAAATAACTGAGCGTCATGTAAAATCAATTATTTTGTGGCTTTAGCACAACGTTAACTGTCACCTTGTAATTACCATTAAAACATGGAGAAATTGTTTGGTGCAATTAGTAGATGCACAGTTCAGCTATGCTCAGAAATCAGAAATGTCATTACAACTATAGAAGTGCCCAAATTAGACATAAGGACGGTAATTATTCTGTGATCTTCAGACAGCAAAACATGAAAGTAATTGCACTAGACAAAACCTTCTGTAGTGGTTTGTGTCAAGTGTTGTGTGTGTGCAGGAGTCATGCATCATCAGGTGCCTTGCGCCGGAAAACATTATGATCTTCATTTAAAGGAATTGCTTCTCTTTAGTAAAGTGTCTAGTAGTCTAGACAAAAACATCATTTCTTTTATTCATGATGTTATTCACCCAAACCTCAGTGTGTTCACCATTTTTCACTAAATGGCTGCTTTTCCTTTAGTGCGTGTCTCATCCTTTGGTCACACCAGTGATGCTGGGCTGCGTCTGTCTCCTACCTTCTCTCAGTCATTACTTCTGTGTTGGGTCCATAGCTTTTGGATGTTGTTGGATCTTAAATCTCACCTAACAAAAAAAAAAAAAAAGCCATCCTTTGTCAGTTCATGTGTCTGAACGTATGCGAGTGAAACCATGTTAAATCATGGTAACACAACGTTGTCAGACATAGAGGGAATGTATTCTTCAGTCCGTGAAGTGTGAACATACTTCACAAAGAGCAGAGTTCAGTGCGTTCCAGGTGTTTCCACACGCTCCTCGTATCTACACAGATTGTATTGCAAGCGTCACCTAAAGTCTGCATTTCTGTGTCAGTATGTTTCACAACGCTCAGCGATGGAGACTTAACGGACGTCGTCACTTGCAGGGAGGTCAGAGATATATAACAGTCTGAGCCTGAGTGAAGGTCTGTGTGCGTAAATTCCACCTCATCCCTTCATTAAAATTCATATACAAATAATTGAGATCCAGATGGCAGCTCAACCTACCAAAGCAGCGCTTCTTTAGAAATAGCATTGGCTCAGACCATCCATCCATCCATCCATCTTCTTCCGCTTTTCCCCGAAGGGGTCGCGGGCGTGCTGGAGCCTATCCCAGCTGGCTTTGGGCGAGAGGCAGGGTACACCCTGGACAGATCGCCAGTCCATCGCAGGGCCTGGCTCAGACCAGTTGTTCTTTTACTTTAACAAAGGATGAAGTGATCTGCATGTTTTCCTGACTAACGTGGCAGCAGAGCCTCATCGGTGCCTTAATGCAGACTTGCATTTGCATACCAAAAAGCACTTGAAAAGAAGTGTTCTCTAAATGTCTTGCAAGGGATGCGCAGCGTATTGTTGTAGCTGACAGGGACGTCAGAAGCTAACCAGTCAGTTATTCTTTATTAGATTAAAAATCTAGGCCTCAGTAATAATTCATGCTCTGCGTGTTCTGTAATCTTTCAGTGGCGAGAGATATGGCGGCTAGCAACTTTATGCATTTGTAATGAACATATTCAAATTAGTCTGCAAACATTACAACAATTTTGTAATCAAAGTGATTGCCTCAGGCAAATTAAAATAACCTTTTGTCACCCCACACATCAAGTTTTTGATTAGAGCAATTAAAACTCAAGTGTTTTCAACCATACTCCTTTCCTGCTTTTATCTACTCTTTACCTTTCTAGAGCCTGAAATATCTGCTGCCTGTTTTAACGCTTATTTACAAGTCTTTTCAATTCATTTTTGGTGCTTTATCATCCATTAAATTACATGTGACTTTCTACAGTACTTGAGTTTTGCACGAGTACTTCTCTACCTCTGATTCTCTCTTTAACAGCATACAAGCATTTCAGAAATTGCAAACAACTGTGATTGATATTGTTGTCAAACAGCTGGAATGTCTGATACAACAGATTAAACGTGTTTGTTCATAAACTGTAAATAAATAAATGCCCGAGCCTCTAACAAAAGATTTAGAAATAAAAACAGTGAAAACTTATTCACACTTACTGCACATTCACACCTACAGGCAGTTCAGAGCCTACACTTCTTGGAACCTACATAGGAGGAAACTGGAGCATCTGGAGGAAAATCCATGCAGAGAGAGAGAGAGAGTGTGTGTGTGTGTGTGTGTGTGTGTAGACTCGAACACAAACAGTATCTGACAATGCCAGGGAAAAATTAGCAGCACTCAAAGCACTGAAACATGGAGTCTCCTCCACGAGGTGCTCCGCTGAATATTTGATTCTTCCTCTTGCAGGTTGTCGGATGACAGCGCCGGTTCTGTTCAGCGCTGTGACAATTTCCATCTGTGAATGTTGTTTCGAAAATTATGTTCACAATTAGCAGAGACAGTCTGTAGCTGTGTGTCATTGCGCCTTAAAGTGTCTCCAAACTGACATTAGCAGCCTGTTAATAACTATACACTGGAAATATTTACTGCACCGTGCATCCATTAGTGCTTCAGTACAGTCTTATCTAACAATGCTTGACTCCGGTGACAGAATGTAAATATTTCATTTCAAGAAGCCAGTTTTTCAAGGAGCAAAACACATTCTGCAGTGCTGCTGCTCAAAACGCATTATTAATTTATAGATCTGAAACCACCAATGCTTCCTCAGTTTGATATTATACCTTTCAACGCTGAGCACATCTTAGAACATTTTATAAAACCCCTGCCTGTATATTACTTTGAATGTTAGAGCATCCCTCTCTTTATGTCTCTTCGATTCATAAACATTCGACTCGAGGAAAAAATAGAAAACCTTGTACAATTTGTTCCTTTTAATTTGACACGCTACTAATCACCTGCTTGGTACCGTTATTTATCAACGTGTGTGTTTTACAAGTTCTACCTAGTTCTAATTTGCAACATTGCCCAGTGATGGATTCTCATTCTCTCGCGTTTCAGCCGATCTCACGCGTGACAAACATCCCATCTTCCCCCCCGTTCGGCGTCTGGACACACTGCTGCAATGTCATGGTCCATTTTCACCTCCGGCCTAACGTTGGTTCACTCTGTGTATACGCATCTAGTGACGCCGAGGACTGGTTCTGCGAGTGCCCCCCGCTCTACACGGGCCGGCTGTGCCAGTTCCACGCCTGCGAGCGCGACCCCTGTGGTCACGGAGCCACGTGCATCCCAAAGTCGCCGCTGGAGGCAGTGTGCCTCTGCCCCTACGGGAGACAAGGTCTACTGTGTCAAGAACGTAAGTGCTACTAAGAGCAGCTTCACACATTAATGCTGCGTAGCTGTAGCAGCTTTATGAAGACACTGATCTGCAAACAGTTGGTGAATGGGAGCCTTGAGCGGTGAGTGGAATGAGAGCCTGTTGTTAAGTAAAGGGATTAATGAAACTAAGTAATGCTGAAAAGGCAGAACTGTCTTCCTCCAGCAATAGAGTACGATAATCAAAGCAGCAGAATATTTCAAAGAGTCTTTTTTAGTTCATGAGATCTTATTTCCCAGCAACTGTAATTTCAGGAACTTTTCTTGAGATGTCAGGTTTGCGCGGTGTGCTAGCAGGGCGATGATGTGCTCTCACATTCCCGGCGATGTTAATATAGCAGCTCGTTGTCACTTCCGTCTCTGTGGTCACTTATTTCCCCTTTTATTGCAGTTCTCCGTATCAAATCATACCCTGGCGTACCTTCGCTCTCTAACAAAGTTATAAAAACTTATTTCATAAGCGTCATAAAAAGCTGCCTGGTGACACTTTCAGAGCTGTTAGCATCTGACCCCTGGTCGAATCACTGTGAAGTACTCACATCTTCAAAAAAAGGACATTTCAGCCATGGAATCAGTTCATGTAGTTTATTGAAACAAACACTGAGAGTCATAAATTAACTTTAACAGCATAAAGCAGCGTGTTTTTGTTCAAGCACTAATAATGTCATCTGCGTATACTGGCCTCTATATATCTCGCCTCTGGGAACATCGGTTTTACAGATGGATGTAAAATTATTTCTTTTCTGACAATCATGGTGCCAAGAAGAAGTTCAATTATTAATCTCCTCCAGCAGAATTGTTAGATAAAAATGTGTATTTAATTACACAATTCTCTGTTATCACGCATCACAGTGTTTAGTGTCACGATGGGGCCTCCAGCCTGACAGACTTGACAGACTGGACTTCTCCAGCAGCTCTTGTTTGCCAGTACGTCTTCATACACCAGCCTAGTGTCTGTGTTTGTTGCTCCTGCTGTTTGTCTGCCGTATCTTTGCGCCATTTGTAAGTCTGCCGTGTGAGTTGTTTCTCGTCTGTAATACTAGTTTGTCCCTCGTTTGGCCTCTTATAAATCCTTATTAAATTATTTTGGTTAAGTCTGGGTCCCCTCCTGTTCAATGCTTATTTACAAATATTTGGGAGTAATGATTATGATAAAAATATGCATGTGCTCATGCTGACTTTAGCATTTAGGTCTCACACAGCTGCTAGCACGACTGTAAACAGATTAAAGTTCAAGTTATGATAAGTAGATTAAAAGTCATTCACGGAAAGGTAACTGTGTTTGTTCTAAATGTATTCAGAAAATTCAGCAAGCAGCAGGCGATTTTTTTTTTTCAAACAAAGGAAGAGGCTTCACAGGATGTGGTTCTCGGAAACAGAGGGCTTTGTTGGCCTGGAGTGGCTGTAGGAGCCGCGTGGTGCTTGGCACGTCGGTTGCCCAGCCACGGCCCCCGTCAGACGCTCAGCGTGCACGACGCGCACAAGCAATCAGGCTCTGCTTTCGCACAAACTACAGAGTGGACGTTTGAATTCATCTAATTCCCGATAACGCTGATAAGATCAGAGTAAAAACTCATCGCTTCCTTTCTCTCCGTCTCTCAGAGCTTCCTGGGCTCTTCTTCGTGTCATATTCGCGGCAGAGCTCAGCCAGTGATAGCACAGTAATTGGCTTTTCTTGTCCACCAGGAAACATGTGGCATGTTTTTATGTAGTATTTTCACTTCTTGGTTACCATATGCACGTTAATAGATAAGGGAGGTTTATTAAGAAGCAGGAAAAGGAAGAGTGGGGAGCAGTTGATGTTGCAATACCTGAAGAGTTTTGGCTATGAAACTTTAATGGATATTTAACTTGGCTTCACTCAGAATTATTAATGGTTTACCTTTGTGCAAGTTGGCCATACCTGTGAAAGATTCATCTGTAGAATTGGTAAAGAAAAATACAAACATCTTCAACTGTGTTGAAGGCAACTTTGTTGCAGTGGCAGCTAAGACTGTTTAACGCATTTCATTATCTGGTGCGACGTGTTTTGCTTCTGCTGCTCCTGCTGGTTTGCACTAAAGCACTCGGCAATGTGAAAATAGATTTTTCATTATATATATTAAAAGAGAGACAGAGTGTGGAGAAAATCATGGTTGCATTTCACAAATGCAGTCCTTACGTTTCGTACCATACCTTGAGGTAAACGTGGGGGTTGTTTTAGAAATCACAAGGTATGACCACAAAACAAACAGCACAAGCAAAACTGAATGAAACGCACAAGCAGAAACAGAATGAGAAGCTGAACTTTTTCTAAAATCTTAGATGTTAATTGTTGCACTTTTGCTAAAGCAGTATTTGCTCGTTCTCGCTGTATACGCCAGCTCAGCAGCTCAACACTCTGTGGTCACTGTTGTCTGATTCTCCTTTTGGATATTTGTATTTTGAGCTGATGACTCTTTTTCATGCTAGGCCGAAACACGGACTCATCTCTCCACAGAATGAGTTTCCACTGATATGAGCTCAGGGAACTTGGTGTTTTTGCACAGAATTGCTGCACGGTTTCCTCCTTGCATAATATAGCTCCATATTGCTTTTCTGACTGTGTTAAGTGACGATGGTTTTCCCAGGTACTTCTGAGCCTGTGTGGCTGTATTCATCATAGTAGCCTGATTGTTTCCCATGCAGCGCCGCCTGAAGCCACAAAGTTCACACGCATTAAACAATAGTTTCCGCCCTTGACCTTTATGCACCCAGATTTCCCTAGAGCCCCTGTATCCTTTCAAAATAATATGCATTGTATATTAAGTTGCTGAGTGAAAATATTTTCTTTGTTTCAGAAATGAACTAGAATAAATAAACAAATAAATGACAAGGGAAATTTTAGTCTTTATTGCATTTGAAACTTCCCCGGTAAAAAGGTTTGTAAAAAACTAAAGCCGTACGATATAATGAGGCCTAATATAGCGTCGCTACAAAGTGTGAGCTCAGAAGCTAAGATTTAGAGATTCATAATTCTGTGGCAGCTTAAAATTGTAGGACTACAGCTTCCACGAGGTAATAATTAGATCCTGATCATCTAAAATATGCGTCACAAAAGCACCTTCACATGTGTGATCAATCCAAACACACTACAACTCAACAAGCTGTCACTGTGTCCACGCAATGAGACCACAAAAGAAAACTAAACACTGACTTCTCCGGTCTAGAGATGATAACAGAAGCATTTGCAGCTTTGTTAATAATTTAGCAGCCAAACCGAGCCGAGGCCCGTCGCATTAGGGAGCTGTGAGCCACTCCTAGCCATCGCCTATGGCTGCAGGAGGGTACGCTGCGTGGTACCAGTGCGGTTTGTGCGTCAGTCCTCACTGCTGTGTTAAGGAAATGCAGCGTGGGGAAATTTACATCGAGTCCCCATTGTAAAATCAAGTTGATGGGTAGGTTGAGACTGAATGCGAGAGAGGGCATTATTGAGCCAGCCATGCGTTCTGAATAAGTAAACTTGAAATTGTAATTGAATCACTGGGATTATTGTGCTAGTCTTGTGAACAGCGGGTATGAACCAGTGCTTGCTCACCAGAACCTTCCTAAACAGCCAATAATGAAAATAGAATAGGACTGAAGAGGTGATAGTATTTGAAAACAGGTCATCATCTAATAGCATTCGGAAAAGAAACTATTCCACTAAGCTCTGGTGGCTGGTGTGTAGCAATAGTGCCATCTTTTGGTCTTCTGTGAAGAAGCAGAGTCTTACCTTACACACACACACACACACACACACGTCTTAACACACATCAATGTGTTTGTTCTGCAGCCATCAGTGTTTCCCGTGCCAGATTCAGTGGAAGCGATGAGTTCGGCTACACCTCCTTCGTGGCTTATTCCTCCGTCCCCAGCCTCGGTTTGTTCTACGAGTTCACGCTGAAGTTCACTCTCGCCAACAGTTCCTCTGCTGTGAAAGACAACCTGATCCTGTTCGCTGGGCATAAAGGACAAGGTGAGCTCAGGCAAAAAGCATACGCAGGTAGTAATTTAAGACCATTCTTATGGTCAAATGAGAAGTGGAAAAACAACTCTGGGAAGACTGCTTGGTTGGATTTCAGCTGTCATACTTCATTAGGGATGTTAAAAGAAGCTCTGTTGCCATTTTGAGAGGTTTCACCCACTGTGTATGCTAATGTGCTATCTAATAAACTTCAACTCTCCTCTGAGAGCCTTCTAATCAAGAGGGGACCCTAAGGATTTTCTTTCTTGGCAGATTTTGAGACATTAATAACAAGTCTTCCTGCAGTCCAGCAATTAGCTGATTTCCAGCAAAACTGTTATTGTTCCTGACTTTCAATAGGCGCAAGTTGGCTTTGCTAAGATAAAACGAAACATGTGAGCCAAACTTCTCAAAAGAATTAGTGATAAACAGACGTTGTGTTGCTGTCAGGAGCCGCCACGTTAAATTAGGATCTTCTTTCTGTGGGGTCAGGTTCGTTAGCAGGTAACCACCGTGTCATTGTCTCCGGCACAGTGCATCAAAGGACAGAGAACGAAAGAGGACGGAGATATTGCGAGTCTTCAGCTCTTGTTTTCTCTTGAGAGTACAATTCATCAAGGTGGAGGCAAAACAAAACAAGAGCAATATGAATAATGAAGCACTTGTGAGAAGAATAAGCAGCACGTCTGGAAACAGTACAAATTCAAAGAGCGCGATATGAGAATAGATGAAATATGAGCGTGATAATTGGTTTAATGAAGCTGCAACTTTGATCACTATCAGCAAGGACGGACGCAGAATTTAGTCTTTGGTCACGTTGATCAAACGCTGAGTTAGTAGACACCACATATAACACGTTTAACAGCAGGATTGATTTGGCGTCTGTACTAAAAAGCTGTCATCTGTGTCACAGAGAGAGGCGAAGACGACTTCGTTGTCCTGGGACTGAAAAATGGCAGAGTTGTGCACAGATTCAACCTCGGCTCAGGGGTCGCCACCATAGTCAGCGATCGACTGAACCAGCAGCTCAGCATTCACACCGTTACATTTGGAAGGTCCAAGAGAACCGGGTGGTTGAAGGTGAACGAGCAATCACGTAGAACAGGATGTTTGCATCGTGCATTACAACAACAGGAAACCTAAGCGGCTACTGAGCCTGAAAACATCCCTGATGAAACGACGCAACAAGGAATTTAGTTCAGTCAGAGGCAAACGTTGGCGTTTAATGGGCAAACACGACCTGAATAAGTCAGTGATCAGTGCAAGGTCATAATTTTGTCATAATTGACGCCTACAGATGTTGGACTCCACTCGAGTATTGACACTTTACTGTCTTTCTCAGGTTGACGGACAACGCAACAGGACGGGATCGTCTCCAGGACCCCTGGTGGGCCTCAATGTTTTCAAGCGGCTTTTTGTAGGTGGATATAATGAGTACACCCCTGAACTGCTGCCAGCTGGCTCCAGGTTCCGTCACGGCTTTCAGGGTAAGAATGCTACGGCTTCATTAGAAGCCAATGCTCCTCTCTGCAGTGGCAGCGGTGGAGCTTAGCGCTTCTCTCAGGACCTCTGTGTGTTTGCAAGCAGAGGGGGAAGGTGTGTGTGAAAGGGGAGTCGCGGCCTCAGACTGCGTGGAAGGCCAGAGCGCAGCTTTGAGGTCGATTGTATCTGCACCCTCTAATCACTTCACTCTCTGTACAATTTAGCGACATGTGCAAATCCATTCCACCGCTGATAAGTCCCATGAACAAGGTTTCCAGACAAATCATCTTCAGCATCATCAGCATCGTTTATGCTTTCTCGCCGGTCACCCTGTGCAGGAATGCGTTCTGGGGAGCATTCGTTGTGCCTGCTAATGTGCGGGGCTGTAGAGTAAAATTGCCATAACCGTAATGATGACAACAGCTATGAATATCATCATAACCATATTCAACCGTGTCTGCACCACAGCAGTGAAGCTCGATATTCTAAGATGTCATGGCAGATCCATTTGAGGTAAACAAGAGCGTTTTATGTATGAAGACTGGAGCAATTTTCTCTTTACCAACATATAATTAATTTCTCTGGCAACCAAATAAACAGAGAAATCAGATCAGCTCGGGTAAAGCATCCGTTTTGCCGTCGTCGTATCAGGCTCCCGTGGTCCCTGGATTGGTGAGCACTACCTGAGCCTGGCGACACTGGTGGAACCATAACCTTCCTGCTCAGGATGTAATGAGAACTCATGAGCGTCTAATCAGATCTGTGTGACCTTCCTCGAGCCCTAATCATGATGGCTGGCAGTGAACACACTGATAATGCACTTCACTCCCAGTTATCAACAGATCCACACTCCCCTGTGGAAAGGTGGCAGAGGAGGCACCGTGGCTGCTGAAAACGAAGGTGTGTGTGTGTGTGTGTGTTTCTGGCTCGTCAGTTTAAAACTCTGCTTTGATGTACATTTTTATTACAGCTGTTAAAACATCTCGAGGGTCATTTGTTTTTGTACCCAAGTCTCACTCTCTCTCTCTCTTTTTTTAAAGATTGCTGTAGGGAATTAGTAGAAAATATCATCCTGAAACAATTTGACAGATTTCTGAAATGTATAATTGCTAGACTCATCTCCCCAGGTTTTCTTGGATCTCTTACAAGACGCAGTGTGTGTAGCTGAAACAAAAATAAACCAACATTGAAAATCTTCCTTAGGAATCTGCTTCGCTTTTCGGCGGCCTATGTTTGCAGCACCGCGACCGTCAGTTGAGTCTGCCAAGTAGACGGCATCGTGTCATGAATATTCATGAACGAGCATGACATTTCCCCTGCATCCTGTTTATGCCAGTGACTAATGCAGCAGAGAGAAGGGAGCCTGCATGTGCTCGGGCCTTGTATTTATAGAGGGGCCCTGTACTCTGCAGGTACAGGCCAAAGCAAATATTGTCTTGATAAAATTGAATTATGAAAGTAAAATGCAAATATGACGAGGGAGCTGCAGAGCGACAGAAGGGGAAGAAGTTGGACAATGAAAACAAAAACCTGGATGTGAGCTGACTGCAGAGAAACTGTACAGGAGAAATGACATTTCGTTGTGCACACCTCCGATCGTCATGCAAGGAAAATAAACCATGTCTCCAACCTCTGAGTCCACTGTCAGTGCCATAAAAGCTGTGCCTCTCGTTTCGTAGGATGCATTTTTCACGTGCAGTTCCGGACAAGGAGAGACGGGAAGTTCCAAACGTTAGGGCGGCCGGACTTTGGGCGCAGCGTAGGTCAGTGCGGAGTCACGCCGTGCGCTCATGTTCGCTGCAGGAACGGAGGGACGTGTGTGGACTCTGGCTCGTCTGTGTAGTAAGTGGACAAAACGACACTTTTCACAATTTTCTGATTACTTACAGGAGAACGATTCCGCCGACGCTGCCTATGTGGATCCAAATGTGTTGTGACTACAGATCCGTAACACTGCAAGTACGGTGAAAGGAAATGACTACAAGCTTTTCACAGTGTCTGACTGTGTCCATCTGTAGCTGCCAGTGCCCATTTGGATGGAAAGGAGCACTCTGTTCAGAGACGGTGTCTGTGTGCGACGTCGAGCACAGTCCTCCTCCTCTGTGTGCCCGCGGCTCCACCTGCATCCCGCTACCAAACGGATATACCTGCCAGTGTCCTCTGGGAACCGCAGGGCTCTACTGCGAGAAAGGTTGCATCCGTGAAGCATATCAGTGTCATTACATACAGCACGTTATGAGTTTTAGTGAAGACCTTCACTATTCACCTGTTTCACTGCTGCGCTGTTCTGTGTGTTCAGCTGTCGCCATCAGTGATCCGTTCTTCGGCGGCAACCAGTCTTCATGGATGTCATTCCCGCTTGTGAGTATGAGACACAGGACCGTCCTACAGCTGCAGTTCCAGCCGTTATCAGCAGATGGCATCCTCGTCTACACAGCACAGCACCTCAGTGCCAGAGCTGGTGAGGACAATTCCCACAGGGCCGTTGTCTTCCCTCTACGGCTCGCAATCACTGGGGCTAAACTGGACATAGCGCCTTGAGATGTGCCGTGTTTCTGTCCTACAGGAGACTTCTTCTGCCTCTCCCTGACATCTGGGTTTGTCCAGCTGCGGTATAACCTGGGGGATGGTCCCCGTGTCCTGCAGTCAGCTGAGCGAGTGAACACACGCGGCAGCACCTGGCACACAGTGAAGGCCGGCCGGATTGGTCACCGGGGCTTCCTCAGTCTGGACAATACGGAGGTTAAGGAGAACGTGACGGAGGGGATGACCACTCTAGATGTTGCTACCGATATCTTTGTCGGAGGCGTGTCTACTCTGAGCTCGGTGTCCACGGAGGCGACTGAAGAAGAGCCTGTGGGTTTCACCGGTGGCCTGAGAGAACTTATAATCAACGGTCACGAGCTGGAGTTAACGGAGATGGGGGCAGTGAGTGGAGCAAATGTAGGAGACTGGGATGGGACTGCCTGCGGGTACAGAGTGTGCCAAAATGGAGGTCGCTGCAGGCCAACAGGAAGTGACTCATTCACATGTACGTGTCCACCATCGTGGACTGGCTCAGTGTGTAACCAGTCTGTCGGCTGTGCAAACAATCTCTGCCGACATGGCTCATTATGTGCCCCATCTAGCGCCTCCTCGTACCGCTGCATATGCCCTTTAGGGTGGGGAGGGAGGCACTGCGACTCACAAATAGCAAGAGACACTCTCAGGTTTATGGGAAACTCATATGTGAAATACTCAGACCCAAGATTTCATACAAGGAATTTAAAACGCACAAAGATTTCTTTCAGCTTTCGCACAAGTTCAAGTGACGGCGTGATCGTATGGATGGGTAAGGCCGAACACGAAGACGACGACTACCTCGCCGTTGGACTCGAGAGGAGCCACTTCAAGATTGCAGTCAATCTTGGAGAGAGACTTTCACTTCCGTTAACTTACAGAAATGTCACATTGTGCTGCAATACGTGGCACAATGTGTCCATATCTTTAAACGGCACAATTATTCAGGTGTTGCTGGACAGTAAGAGGATCCTTTTTGAAGACGTGGATCCGTTTGAGCGTTATGTGGCCTTAAACTATGGGGGTCAGCTTTATTTCGGAGCATTTGAATTATACAGAAATGTCTCAGTTGTGACATCGGAGTTGTTTTCAAAGGGCTTTGAAGGAGATCTCACCAATGTTTATTTATTTGACGATGCAAAACCACTGACGTTTCTCAAAAACACTGAGGGTTTTAATGTTGATGATGGCAGTGAATAGTATAAGTGTAATTTTCAATGTCGTATGTCGATACGTCGAATACTTTAAGGGCAGTAAATGCTGAAGTATAATTCTCAGGTTAAAGGAGCTGTACATAAGATTCGATAGCTGATAAAGGCAGAATCCCCCTATGATGAACACCTGACTATAAAATCATTGTAATAGCACAGTGCAGTTTTTCACCTTTAATATATTTCCAAAGAAATTAAAATAGTTTATTTTTATGATCAACAATAAAAAAGATTAGATTTATTACGAACTGTACATGAACACAGTGCAAAGGCACACTTCATCTCTAAGGTATATTACAAGCCAAAATGTACATTTTTCAATAGAAAGTAAGATTATAAAATATTTTAGGGCTTTAAAAGAAATTCAGCAGAAAAGAGCAAAGCTGCTTATGCTTCTGTACTGTAACTTTTCTTCCATGTTGTATATATTTGAATTTAGCTTTCTGCCAAATGGTTGGCGCTTGTGTTTTTTGCCACGACTAACAACATTTACGGATCAGTCTTAGTTCATACAGAAGCCCTCTATGAAAAACATATACACAATAAAACTTTAAAATTTAGAAACTTTTTCAGTGTTGGGTTCTTCTTGGTCTGAAGAGTCTAATGATAATCTTCATAATTCCATTGAAATGATATTCCATTTTGGCTGTATGGTGAATAAAAGGAGTTAAACGTTTAAAGGAAATGGCAGACAATCTTCAGACCGGTGTATAAAACAAACAGATTTCCACTGGCAGCCATCATAGCCAATGTGCTCTAAACCAGCCACTGGACAAGCCAACAGTCTTTCTTTGGGCCCTGCATTCACTCACTAATGGAAAAAATGTCCCTACGAGTAACTGTCTTTTGAATTTTTCCGCCCATTCTCATAATCTGAGTCCCGTCTGTGTCTATGTTTGTCCTTGTGACGGCTGCTGTGATCATCACTATAGTGCCTTTCTTTCCTCTTCTCACCATAGCGGTCATCTGCGTGTCCGTGGTGCCTGCTCCTGTCTCTGTACTTGTCGTCATAGCTGCGATCGTGCTTCTTCTCTCGCTCCCGGTCGTGGTGTCTGCTCTTCTTCCCATGATGGGAGTCCCTGTGATGACTGTGTCGCCTGTGGTGATCTTTATCATCTGCGTTACGTGGCCTGTCCCATGGATCGCTGTATCTCTCCTCTGCACGCTTGTAGTCTTTGGCGACAGATGAAGTTTGGTCAGATGGTGGAGGGCAACTGTCAGGGTACTGAGACTGAAGCACAGGAAGAGCATCTGAAGTGCTATCCTGAGCCCACAGGGTGCTATGATTCTGATCAAGGCTGAGTGGGGTGGTGAAAGTATTAGGAGGAGGACCAGTTGGACAATTGTAGCTGCCAGGTACCTGAGGCTGTTGCAGTGGGAAAGATGCTGCACTGCTGTATACTGACTGAGCTGGTGCTGCCTGTGGTCCCTGCTCTGTGGGAGGATATATGGTGGGAGTTATTGCCGCGCCAAGCTGAGACACAACAGGGTTGTCCTTTTCACTGGGGGACAACTGAACAGCGGTTTGGTTTGGTTCCTCTGGTTCGTTCTTAGCCTGAGGAAGCTGTAGATATCCTTGATGAAACGGTGAGACTGGATCATTCCTGGTGCCGCTCAACGCTGGAACGGGTTTAGCACTTGGAGGCGGTGGATGGTTGGCTTTATCCTGTGGTAGCACCGCGGTTTTGTCTTCGTTCACACAGGAATATGCTGAAGATTTTTTCAGTATTCCACTTAAAGGTGGTTTTGAGCCACTAGTATTATCTGAAGGAGCTTGGGGTGTTGACTGCAACAGTGAATCCCCTTCAGACATTTCTTTTTCTGTTTCAGACAAAGGGCAAACATCCCCTTTGTTTGCTGAGGCAGTAATGCTAGTCTCACTCCCACTCGGAGTTGTTGTCAAGCTTTCCAGGAATGCTTCGGTCGATACGTTTGGAGGCTTATCTTTCAGAGAGAGTGGCACACCATGGGTCACTACCGGGGCATCTTTTCCTGACGAACTGTTCGCGGCAGATGTGTCAGTGGAGCTGGATAGCTCCGGTTCAGCTTTAGCGGGTTTTGCTTCTTTCTTCCTGATGACAAAGCGCTCTCGTGGTGCAGCAGCTGTTGGACTTTTCGAGTTTGATGCTTCAATTTTCAAAGCTGTTTGCGTCTTCAGGGTGTCATCTGCTGTTATTACAGGTTTCCCTCCCACATCTGGCAGAGGAGGTAATTCCCCGCCCCAGCCTACTAATACACCTGGAAGAAAGCGGAGCGGTTTTTGTGGCTCTTGACTGCTGGTCTCCTCTGGTGCAGGTGGTTCTTCAGGAGACTCTGTAACAGGCTCAACGCTTTGTTCAGTAGTGTTAAGTGGTTTGTCCTTCTCTTTTACATGTACAGTAGTCAAAGCAGAAAGGAAGAATTTCTCCTCCTCCTCTTTTCCTCTGGTTTCTTTTGCAGAAACAGAGATGGGCTTGATTTCAGGAATAATCCTTGCAGTCTCGTTCACATCCACAGAAAGAAAATCCCTTTTGGGTCTCTGACGAATTATGAGTCCAAGGAGAAGGTTGGCACGATTACTTTCTAAACCTGTCAAAACATGAAATTTACACAAATGACATAATAGAAATATCTGTGTAAATTATGAGGCGACAACAGTTATGGGAAGACATGATTTCTAGTGTTCAGATTACCTGGTCCATCAAAGGGAACAAGTTGATGAGGAACTTTTTCCGTGGCACTCAGAGGAATTAGATACATGTCCTTTACTTGCTTTAGGTTATTGGACACCACCCCAAAACGCTTGCGACTACTGAAGTAGGCATACAGAAGCGTATAGGAGATCTCATCTTCCTCTGTCTCTGGGGCAAAGCGAATCAGACACACCTCCTTCGATAAAAGAAAGGCATGTGTCAGTAAAATCCTTCATCTGTGTAAAGGTTTAATCAAAAGTGTCAAATTGATGATAACACCAGCTTTGGCTACACTGAAACCAAACTGTGTTACAGGCCCTTGAAAAACAAAAACTCACTTTTGTTCCAGTAGCACGAATCTTCTCCAAGTAGTCCCAGACAATTTGTGGACTGATCCTCCCACCTACCTGAATGCTGTCTGGAAGGTCCTATTAAAATAAGACAAAAGATAAAATCACACTAAAGTAAAGTCTAAAAGACATTTAACAGCTGCTCAAACTATATACATTGAAGTGTGGGTACCTCACACAAGTTGTCTAAAATGCCTGATACGGGAAAGGCTTTTGTTACAAGCTTGGCCACTGCGTGCATATGAATGAAACCTCGCCACAGGGTCTTCAGGTTGGAAAGGAAAGCTGTCTCTTCATCTCTTCCAGCTATATGATCCGACCTGTGACCAAAAGAACAGCAATGAAGCAATCCTGCAAAAATAAGTGCCACACACAAACACAGAGAAATAACCACTTGCCTTCCTTCATATCCTGACTGAGCGTTTCGGAAACTCTCCTCTAAAGCAGTCAGGTGAAGCTCGTCCTCAGTGGCCGGTGCGGTTGTACTTTTTATCTCGTCTGGTTTAGTAGACTGCCTCCGAATAACTGTAGTAGCGACTTTGACCACTTTAGTTGGTGCCTCCTCCACAGGGGGGGCCATACGACCTTGTACATAAAAAAGGAGGTGGATTAGTCAAGTAATTAATAGTGACATGTTGGAAAAGACCTTTATGTAAAAGGTGTCATGGTTTACCTGTGCAGATTTTGCAGTGTAGGTCAAATAAGTGAGACTTGTGTTGGGCGGTAGTGTCTTTCTCTGTACTGGCGTTCTCTGCTTTCTTCTCTGGAGTTTTTGGAGGCTCTGCTGACACTTCTGTTGCCCTGGGAGGGGGCTCAACCTGAATACCATGAGGGAAAAGCCAAGTAAATACATTTCACCTATAAAGTGTAAATAGAATGCTAAGCGAAGGCTTAACCTGTTCCTTACCTCTACAGGCTCAGGTGCTTTCACAGGCTCTTGGCTTTCAATTTCAATCTCACCCTTGTGCGTGATCTTAGTGATTGGTCGTCTCTCAGCCTCTCTCTGCTCCTTTTCAATCATTTCAATTGTCTGTAATGTAAATAAAGACTTAATTAAAAAATTCAAACATCTGTGTAGAAAACAAAACTAAATATCTGCATTACTGTGAGCCACTGCAAGAATTACTGAGGTACAGAGTGAATATAAGCAGTAAATCCTTGGGAACAACGTTACTTACATGGCGGTTCTCCCTTTGTCGCCAAGCAGCCAATTCTTTGGAGGCCAGTTCCTCAGGACTCAGTCGAATTAGGTTAGCTGGGGAAATTTCCCCTTTGAGAACCCTCTTAAAGAGCACCTGAAAGCAGCATTAAGACAAATCAAGACTAAGCCCGTAAAACATACTTGTATTACCAACAGAATAAGACACATGCAATACTTACGTTGTTTTTAGTATCTTTCAGGTTAAACATTAAGCTTCTGTACTTGTTCTTGTATTTATTGTCAGTGTCCTTATACAAGTGGAAAAGCTCTCTCTCAGTCTTCTTAGCAACTTCAGAGGCCCTCTCCACTGAGATTTTCAAATCAGATTCCTTCAACCTAAAATGCAGAAAGCACCATTTGATGTACTTGAATCATGTTACAAATAAAAAAAACAATCAAACTAGTATGAAACACATACAATTGGGTTTATAATAATTAAGAAGCATTTGCGTTTATTTTATTTTTTTTTAACTTACCTCTGTACGAGGATTTCTTTCAGAGAATCACGCACACTTCGTCTGATTGCTTCCACAGACACAGGTTTTTTTGAAATTGAAGATGGAATTTTACTTTTGAACTCTTGTTTCGGATGAGTACCTATGAAGGAGGACAGAATGACAGGCAGCAGATGGGAGAAATATGTGGACAGTCTAATTAGAAAATAAAAATGTAACAAAAGGAAGCAGCGGATATGTAAGTATCTAATGTGTAAGAAGATAAATCAAATTACAAATTTTTTCGTCATACAACATGAACAGCCACATAAAAATCTATAAAGCAACAAGATGATGCTGAAATGACACATTTCACAAAGTTTGAAGCTGGTTTTGTGGCCACTGATCTCAACATAAATAGAGCAACCAGATCAGTAATACAAATACAAATATGAACATTCAGACTTTCTTACAATACAATAATAGTTGAAGCCACAAACACCATGAACCCTTAAAATACCTGATTGATGAGCTGGTTCTTTGACATCTGTCGATTGCTTTCTATCAGAATCCTGTTAATGATGAAAACTGCATATTAGTCGCATTACTAAAAGTACTGTTGGTCATTACAACCAAACAAACACAAACAAAATATGAAACAAATGTAAATGTGAAAATAATTACATGGCATTTTGTAACCGTCCCCACTCACCAAACCAAGATAAAAACTAAATAAGGGGTGAGTATTATGTGCAGGAAATGTATTATTCTTTGGTGGGTAAACCATGTCAACCACATGCCACTGTGCAAACCAAAGAAAAACAAAAAGACAACAAACCCTTGTATAGTGGTAACACTGGCTATCATTAATATCAGAGGATGATTTAGCTGGGGGAACAAATAATATTACCTTTGCATGTAAATTATTTATTATTTCTTAATAGAATGAACAAACAGTCATGACTGCACCGCTTACCTTTCTTACTGGTCTGACCCCTCCTGATGGGAGAGTTTGGGAGGGTCCGGGTCTGGGCTTAGGCGACAGTTTCTGATCCTGTCCCCCTGGCTGTGCTTGAGCGTCTGGTTTGGATGCGCTCGTTGTCTCAGGCTCCACCTTTTTGCTTTCCTCCTCACAGCACTTCAAGCACACGTACATCTGGTCCTCCTCCTCCATTTCACGTACTTTCGTCAGGTCAAGCCCAACACAGTCACCGTGGAACCAGTCATCACAGCGACCACAGCCAACCATGAACCTAGAACACATGAACAGATGGTATTAAATGCGTGTTTGCAGTATTAAGATTCTTTTTTCACCTGCTCACTTTAATCTGAGGTTGGAGTGGAGGATACCAATGCTCTGAAGCTTGTTTTATTCTAAGTGCATGGTTCTGTTTTTGGTCAGGGAACAGGAATAACATTTAAGTTTTTTCTAATGTTATTATATTTAGTGACACCAAATCTGTTGTCCCCCATGCTTTCTACTGAAACATATTTTTATACACACACCATCATGTACAGAACAGATATTTTAGTGGAGAGCAACACTTACATGTTGTTGTGATGTTTCTTGCATAGCCCACAGCAGTTATTTCCATCCCATACGATCTCGCTGCAAGCAGATGGATCCTCAGCTATTTCCTTCTTCACAACAGGTGCGTTATCAGGAATAAACAGCTGTGGCTCATCCACAGAGATGCTTCTTGAACTTTTACTTTTCTGTCTTTGAAGGAGCTTTTCGGTCTTTTTCACTTTTGGCTTTTCCAGCCCTCCTTCTTCTTGTGGTTTTAAGGGATGCCCTGAACAGCTGTTTGCTGGTTGAGTAGCCTCAGTTTTAGAGATGCTGTGAGAATGGGGAGGTTTCACTGGTCCCGGATCTCCAGCTCGGTTGCTAGATGATGCTGTCTTCTTCACTAATGAGCTAGGTGTACTTGGCAACTTTGACTTCACTTTAACATCTCCTGTGCCTTGCACCTTTTGTACTTTATTATCGTGATCACTTGTGTTTTCTGCAGGTCTTTTTCTCTCTTTAAGAGATTTCATTTTGTGCAGGTCTCCTCTTTGAAGGACTTTACATGCCATGTTTTGCGATATGTGATGTTCCTTAGTCACGCTGCCTGGTTTGCTTGAAATGTCCTTATTCTTGTTTGAAATTTGACCTTCTTTGGACTTAAGTACATTTTTGGCCACTATCTGCTGTTTTTCTTTACCATCACTCTTAGTACTAGTAGTAGTTATGGTATTGTCATTATTTTGTGCTTGTTTTATGCCATCTTTTCCTTTGCTGGTTGTTTTTTCCTTTCCAGGACTGTCACTCTTATTGTCAATGTTTGATTCTTGCATGGTGGCAACCCCTGTTAATGTCCCGTTGGAGGTCTGGACATCATTAGGATTCACATATGGGCCCAGAGTTGGATCATTAGCAGAGCCGTTGTCTACATCCATTCCTGCATTATCCTCTGGTATAGGATTCTGTACACTGACAGCATCATCAGACAACATGGTGAAACCTATGTCCACACCATGTGAAATGCCATCATCAAAGCATTCCGACTGGCTGGTATTAACACTTTGCGTGTAAGAGGGTCCTGGAAGCAACTCAATCCTGAATCCTCCAATTGTTACTGTCAGTCGTTTCAAGACAACCGTGGGATTAAGCCATAATCCGCCATCAAGATCATTAACATTTACACGCCCTCCCGAAGTTAATTCTTTCTTCAACTGGGCACCTTTAACTCCTTTTTCAATGAGAAATGACTTTTGGAGTCTGGTGGCTGGTTTCCTTCCCGGTCGTCCTCGGTTTACGACGTTGGTGGACGTATTGGCAGGTTGTGGAGCACTAGTACCAGCTGACAACAAGTACATAAACACAGAAAAATGAGTCACACCATCTCTGACTGAATTTAAAGATATGGCCAGGACAGAAACACTTATGAGCAACAGCTTACCCGGTTCTACATTTTGTGGACGTTTCCTTGGCCTCCCAACAGGTCTCTTGACTGGCGTGGTCTGCGCAATTGTCATTTCAACATGGGGGCCTGTGGATCCTGAGCCTTCACCGAGATCTGCCAATTAACAGATAAATAAAATAAAAGGCAAATAATATGCAAATGACTATGATGGATCTGTGCTGTAACACTTACATATCACAAAAAATACTCAAAAGGATGAGTCTAACAGATACTAAGGGGAATCGATACAGGGCCTGCTTTCATTCTTTTAACCAACAATCAGTGAGATGTTAAACTGATCATGCCATGAAAGACAGAGTTCCTAGTACATAGTTATGACTTCATCTGACATCTTTGCCGGTCATAAGCTGTCACGCCGTGCTAGCAGTATATATTAATGTTTAACACCTGGAGCCAATAGGAATCTACAGCTACCCTGTTTTGCCTGTTCACATACCTGCTGTCCCAGGAACCTTTAAACTGGAGTCCTCGTTGTCGAGCTGATTTAACTGAGAGCCCGCACAACCAAACATGGGGTCTTTGTCACTGAGCATGTTCTTTAGCGAATCTTCCTCCTGTCGCGGTCTGGGCCCTATTTCATTGCTGGCTTCACATTCCAGGGTCTGGCCGATTAGCAGGGAGTCATCCAACTGGTCACTGGGTATTAAACGGTTAAAGGTGTCCACAATATCCATGAATGTCGCTGCCTTCCTGTATCAAAACAACACAGACTGGCTCAAATGACCCATTCTACCATCAGCTTTGTTGGAACATGACCCGACGTTGATTAGATTCAACACCATGTAAATCTCACAGCTGCACATTCAAACTCCGTCCGCCGTAAACGCTCCACTCGTCGCTGTCCTGCTACTTTACCGTTACGCGGAGCCAACGTCGCTAGCATCACAGTTTTGCTCAGTGCCGTCGGTGTTTGTGTATCTGAAAGCGGAGTGTTGGCGAAGCGCTCAAAGTATTTTGGTTCGTAACGTTAAAAGAAAACAGCCACTACATCCAACTCGGAAACAGTGCGGTTGATATGAATGACCCGCCAGCTAGCGTTGAGCAAGTAGTTGACCAAAACCACACACCATACGAGGGCCAGAACCGAGCGGTGCCTTAACTCACCACTCTTAGCTGATTAAAGATGAAAGATGCCTGTTCGGCCTCCCAGCGGGGTTGTTTTAATACTAGATAATCAACTTTAATGTTCACATGAAGCACGGAGTATGTGTGGCCAGGTCTCGCTAATGATGAGCTCGCTAGTTAGCATGCTAACGTTGCAGGACGGCTAACAACAATCCGCTACACTGCGCGATCATATTAGCAAGCTAGCGATAACTTGTGGAGTACGTTGCCACCCAAGCGAACTCCCTGGTGTACACTGCGCGGCGGGCGTCATAAAAACGTTTGCATCAGCCAACACGCACGTCGCGAATCCTCAAATGCGTTGCACGGGGTGTAGAAATTCTCGCATATCGCGATGCTAAAGTTGTTAGACATGCTAGCTCGTTAGCGTTAGCATAGGCCCTAGATACCAAGTTTGTTGGTATCCTGAGAGCAGGCGGCAACAAGCGCACTCACACCCACGCGCGTCCGCTCCAACGCGTGCCGTTTGAACGTTTACAGATGTGCTCCCACGTACAGTAACGTCTCACCTCTCTCCTTCTGTAAAGCTGTGCTCAACTCGCGTAAGGTTACATAGCAGCACAGCTGCTCCCAGTAACTTCCTCTAACTCAGCCGTCATTCGTCCCGCTGCTGCAAAGCCCCTGACAGGCAACGCTGCTCGTCACGTGCCCCGTGTTTACAGCAGCTGTTGGGGCATCGCCGACGAGTCTTTACCCCGAAAGAACAAGACGTTAGACTCACCGAGACTCTTAAACGACTAACTACTGTATCTGGCTTCTCCAACCGGCAGCATCACAGACAGAAGAAACATCTAGGCCTTTAGTTTATGAACAATAACAGCATATATTTTCACCATTTTGCCTAGAAATAAGTGCATTCAGATAGTATTCAATTATTACAATCACGTTGAGTCATGTTTCTGTCTCTGTAAGCAAAAGTAACCAGACATGTTTAAAAGGAAAGAACAGGCAGCGTTTAAACGTATCACGCAAAATGTATGAGACATAAATAAAAACAGTCAATAGAATAAAAAGGTCTTCTCTGTAGTCGTTAAATGTAGAACGTATGTAGAACTTATTCCACAAATTGTTAAGATCCTAATCAGACTGAGAACAAAACGTCCATATTTTTAAACTGTAATTCTTAATCAGGTTTCTATTTTTACATTGTCTCCGGCTGAGCAGCCATTGTTTGTTAGGATGAAGCGAGGCCAACAATGGTGCTGGCCAAATGAAGTGGAGGCTTATGAAAGAGGCTATTGTTATGGTAACAACAACAGAAGTGCCCAAATGCACAGAAACCACTCAGAATTAGCTAAAACCACCTACTGTGTGGTCAAATATTTATCAGCTTCACTTCAGTGTTTGACTCTACACAATAAAGAAAATGTACTGAAACACGGTTAATTTCAATCTTGATCTGACCTTGAATTAATTTATGTCTTGTACTTTTTTTTTAATTTTAAAAATCCACAGACATTTGGTATTAATATTACCACAATGTTACATTTTAAAGGTAATGTTCATATTCTCTATCTTCACAGTTCATGTGTTACCATAACTAGTGTCTAGTTTCTCTGACGTCACAGCTTAGACAGAAATAAACTCTACTGCACTCAATTGAACAGGCAACAGTAGGAAATGTCAGACAACAGAGTAAAACAATTGCAAATTAGTAGAAATTAATGTGAAATACAAATTAGTAATCTATTTGTAATACAGTTTTCCATATTGCTCAATACAACGATAAAACTACATTTAATACGAGTAAAACTGTTATTTGAACAACTGCTCCTTCAATCTTTCTTTTGGGTCTAATCCATACAACAACACATCGTTTTCCACAGCTGCCCAAGCCATTCGCTCTGTGGTGAATGTAGCTGCCCACTGTCCTGCAGAAGAAACTACCACAGCACCTCCTGCACCTTGGACACGTGCTCCCATGTACTGCAGAGACATCTGTGAGGCATCTGCTACTGATTCACCTGAGTTGAAAAAAAGTTAATATGAAAACAAGTAAAAGCATGTCACACAAACGGTGCAGTACATTTAACTTGATTTAGTGCGGAGACTGTGAGTGGGCCGCCGTACCCCGTTCTATGTGTGAAAGGATGAGTCTGGCCAGTGTCACTTTAAGAATAGACTCCCCATGGCCGGTACAAGACACAGCACCGATGCCGTTATCTGCAAATCCTCCACAGCCTCATTTAGGAAAAAAAAAAAGATTTCACATACAAAAGATATTGTAGATGCTGATTTCATTTATGGTAATTGTGACTTGAGTCAGAGTGAATGTTCTTGATTTACCAATGATGGGAGAGTCTCCCACTCTGCCAACCATTTTATTTCTAATGCCTCCTGTTGATGTCGCACATGCTACATTGCCAGTGTGATCCACAGCAACTGCACCAACAGTATCATGGGCCCTGATATGAGAGAACATATTAAAAGCCGCATGTGACACAGGACAACGTGCATCTACCATGTTTTCACACTGCAAACATACAGTACACAAGTGAATATGAGGAAGGAGATGGAATACTGTGCAGAGGGGAGTGTAAGATACCTACCACTGTGAATTGAAGTCTTCCATTACTCCAGTGACATAGTTCTTGTGCTTTTCCCATTCTCCCTTCTCGTACTCGGTCACCAGTGAATCAGTAGGAACTGTGCTCATGCCGATGCTCTCTGCAAACAGGTTGGCACCTTTATCTGTCAACATGGTGTGGGCAGTCTGATGTTCCATGGCAGCGAACATGTAAAAGAAAAGAAAGATGAAACAGAAAAATAATTATTTACCAATGGCTAAACAATCAGTAGTGTATTAAGTCAAGTTTATCTCATAATGTTTCTGTTTAACAAAGACAAATGTGAGGCCTTTCAGTCGACACCTTTTCCATCACTGCCCTCGCTAGAGACACGGGATGTGGGATGTTCTTCACACAAGACACAGCACCACTAGCAAGTGTCCTTCCATCCATGATAATGGCGTCCAGCTCCACCTCTCCATCAGTATTTAGTGTTGCTCCGTGTCCTGTAATCAAACGTGAAATCAGTGGCTAACTTAAACTACGCTCGATGCAGGTGGGCCTAGAACTCATACGTTGTGGTTTCTGCAGCCTGCTATTCTTTAGAAGTCCACACGGTGGCGACAACAGCAGCACCATTACTGCTGTACAACGAATCAGAAAAACACTGATGTTTGTGTGTTTACAGGAATGATTAGGAGATGGGATGTGACGTTAGGGGTCATAAAACATTCCAGATACATAATTTGGCGCATGTTGGCGCCACCACCAGCAGATGGAGACAATGCACAACAGAGTCCACCTGGAGCCGGATGAGTGACTGACGTGGTTTCGTACATTGTGCCTACCTGCATTAAACACACTGTTGTCTTCCATAGACCTCACAGCTGCCTCCACGGCGTCCAGCGCACTCCCTCCTGTCTTCAGCACAGAATATGCTTCACATCCTGCAGCCTTCACTCCGTCAACCGAGGCCTCGGCCAGTTCGTCCGGTATGGCCCATGCTCCACCGTGCACGACGACGACCGCTGGCATTTCAGTGTTTAGTGCTGCAACAAGTCGTTTCAGGGGTTTCACAGTCTGGACTTTTCACTATTGGAAACTTTATTTTGTATTTCTTTTTTTCTTAACAAAGTCGAATGACTGAAAAGCTATAAAACTAAAAAACAAGATGAACCCAAATTGTTTGCTTTAAGGTTTTGATTATATGATAAAAACTTCGCATCCACGGGTCATTTCGTGTCGAGTACATGAGACCTAGTTTAAGTTCATCAATTATTCTGAGATAAGTTTGTGATCACGTGTGAGGAACAACCGCGTCACCTCCTGACTGGACCTTTGTCAGCTGCTGATAATCACAAACACTGAACTTTGAAACTCACATTTTAATGCATGAACGGATCGTAAATCATTATGAGCATATTGCATTAACCCCCATGTTGCGATCATCACCACTGAACGAGGTTTTACTTTGTCATTTCTATTATATCTTATTCGATGTCAAGACTCTTTAACTTTCATTCTGTCTGCTGGAAGCATCGCAAACAAACAGTCGTTGAACAGCCTTCAGGCTTCTGCATGTGTTGAGGTGCTGAACCGCACAATACGAACAGGACGCGCACGTGACATTTGTCCATCATCGTCCTGTTTCCTCATTTACAGGTGATTACTGTAAATCGGACCCTTCGTACCTTTTCTGTTCTTCGCACTTTCGCCGGGGAGGACCGCTCCGCCATAGTCACGTGGCTTTGTGGGGACTTGTCAAGAGTGTTTCTGCTTTTTATGTGTGAACGGCACGTTCCTGTCAAATCGGATATAAGACAAGAAGAGACATCCAGTACGACTTTCAAAATAAAATCACCCCACATAACGCATCATATCAGCTTAGTTATTATTATATAAAGAACAGATGGCGCACACATCTATGTGAGACAAGATTAGATTGTTAGCAAAGGCAAGCTCAGTGTCAGTGCTGAAAGCTTTTCAGATGATGGAAGGTAGACAGGAGAAGGACGCTCAGCCTCCAAGACTTCACTTCTTCTCATCAAGGTCCTTTCCTGTATGACTCAGGACATCAAGTAGAAGAGCGAGTAAGTATTTGAATAAATATCAGTTTATTTAATGTTGTCACAGATTTATTTTTAAGCTTAGCTTCTCATGTGTGTGCAAACAGAGGGAAAAAAGGAGAAACAAATAAGTTGCTAAGTTGCTTTGTGACAGTGAACATTTGTGTTTTGTACGCAACTTGGAACTTTTTATGATTAATATTTGAAGATATATGTAAATAAATTTGAGTGTTGTGTTGTGAGTGGGTGAGTGTTTACTGAAAATAACGGGTGTGAACACCCTGCCTCACAGCAAACCCCATTGGTGACCATGTCATTATCAGCTGTATTCATTTACAGTGTATTTAACTCACACGTCCATTGTTTGTGAATATAAATGTAATAAAAATGGTTAGAATTTATGTCTGAAAGCAAAAGATTGATAAACTAGTAAATCGTACTGCATCTGCATCACCTGGGTGAAACGGTGACGTGTGTAAAGTCACACCTTTACCACTAGAGAGCAGTATGAACCCACTGACAACTTGAACTGGTTTTGATATTGGCATTCAAACGTGTCAGTCACATTTTTTTTATTACTTTTCCTCAGTAAGCATTATATTGCTGTTCATTTCACTGTGCATGCTGTAAGTGTCTTGTAGGCCTCAACTAAATGACTAACACATTAACAAAGCACCATTATCATTAGTAACCACTGCTACAGGGACAAAATTGCAATAATCATTGTCATGAAATATGTGTTTAAACTCAATTGCATCAGTGAATGTCAATCAAGCATGAAACCAGTACTGTATGGCCAATGTAGTCACTAACTCTAGGATGTGAAGCTGACAAAGACTAATTTGACAGAAAAAGTCACTGTAAAGTTTAGATCGATAGTGGCTCCTTCTAGGACAGTTCGGCATTTCAGAAATGAGCAAGTAAAACAATTAGCAAAAGCTGCAATATCAAGTCAAATGAATTAGTGTTTTCCAAATGAATTCAGATGTACAAAGAAAACTATCAGCTAATTGAAATATGAAGTTAATGCCAATTGAAACTCTTCCACATCCACAGCAGGCCCTAAAACCAGATTATTAAGATAATTTCATTTGTGTCAAATATATTAATATGTTCAATTCCTACGTCTCAAGCGTAAAACACCACATTAAGTAAATAAAGACATAATTGTGTCTCCTTAATAATCTAAGAAAAGATGCATCATTTTAAAAGTAAATAAACTCAAATGTGAATGTCTCACAGTCATTAATCTGCAGTGTCTCTCTACAGTCTTATGATTGTGATTAGTGCATTCACAAACATCTCTGAAGGTCAAGTAGAGCTGGAATTTGTTACAACAACCTCTTCTGATCAATCCTAATGTGTGAGCAGGTAAAACTGTCTGTTTTGTTATTCTTCCCTGACAATGATCCTCGCTGCTTCATTTTGACCTGGGCTTATATCTTGAAGCCACATGTATATATCCACACGCTGTGCGCTGCATCATGTCACGATGTCAGTTTTCAGCACCATGGACAGCGACAGTGGGAACAGACAGTTTTGCTCTGGTTTGTGGTGAAGTTTGGAAACTAATAGACAAACACTCTTCTGTTTAGGTTCAGTGAATCAGTTGGTGCAAGTTCCTTATTGACGGTATCATCACACACTTTTAATTCATCATATTTCTGCTGCAGTCTAAGCTATAGATCAACTATTCAAGAATAGTTCGGCGTTTTCAAAAGTATCTTTGTTGATTTTCATATGTGAGTGAGGTTATTGTTTGTACCACTGTCAGCGTTGACGTAGTGCTAGCTCAACTTTTTTGTATTATTTCCCTCTGAGCACATCCTCCAATTGGTATGCGCTCAGCAGGGATCTCCTTTGTTTTCCTGCAGCGCCGGTGCCAGAATATGGCCAATAATGATGGTGAGGGGCGGGGAGCTTCGCGGTCTGCAGACCCAGAGAGTCTGAGAGTCTGGCGGGGTGCCGAGAAGAGGCAGCAGGCAACGGCGGCAGAGATGGACTTACACCTCTGAATCACAGCGCAGCCTCCATTCAACCTGGGACAGCTAGTTGTGTTTTTGGAGGGGGGTTTGCTTGTGGCGCGCATTAGGACTGTTACGCCGAATCCACAACCAAAGCCGGAGCGGGAAGGTTCGTAGTTGCATTCCGACGCTCAGCGCTCCCTTCGTCGCACCTGCACGGCTGGTGAAGAGGTCTGCCGTGGAAATAATGCATCCAGATAAGTACCTGCCTGAACTGGTGGCCGAGAAGAACAGCTTGGACCCCTCCTTTGTGCACGCGGTGCGCCTGCTTGCAGAAGGTAAGTCGGGTATTTGGTTCAAGTTCCACTTCCCACTGGTATTTACCAATGATTCCTGTAAATACAGTAGCGTTTTAGAGGAGCGCACTGACCTAATGTCGGCTTAGTTGAACACCCTGCCCTCCTCCTGGCACCGAATCCACCGCGCTGTGCGTGTGGCTCCAGTCCTGAACTTTTCTGAGGTTTTCAAACAGTCAGGTGAGTAAATTCACTGGTCGAGGAAAGTAAAGTGCGTGAAGTGAACTAATCACCACCGCCAAGGTCAAGCATGGCACATGTTAGTGGCTGTATGGTTCATTGAGTTGGATCCGTTTGCTTAATGTTACGCACTGTCAGCTGCTTATTCAGAGTAAGATCAGAGTTTACTTTAAACACAGTCTCTGAGCACATTAGGGTTCTGTTATATAGTATTACTGTTATGATGATCAGCCTCCTGTCAGGAGGGACTATTTTTTTCAGCCTCTATGAGTTTTAATTCTGAAACATATAAAAAATTAAACATACATCATCCCAAATCAAAACTTCATGAGTCATAGCTTTTAGGTTGATGAGACTATTTAGATTTTAGTACAAGAATCATCCTACAATACATGTTTATGTTGTGTGTCAGAGGAGACTCAATGCCATTGCGACAGATGTTCTTCATCTGTTATTCATCAACCTTTGGTCTGACATAATGTGTCCAACAGGGCAGTATAATCATGTTCAGCCTGCAGCATGTGAAGTACTTCTGCAGGTCGCCTTGGTGTCGTTCACACAGTCAGAATAATGGACATGTAAAAGCAAACAAAAGAACTCGCATTGTTCAAGGACGTACTGCGGTTTATCTCCTGTGTGGTATGAGTTTCATGCCTCTGTGCTATTCTAATAATGACTATAACAGCTTAACTGCACTTAAAGGCAGAGTCAGTTGTTGTTAACATCGTTCCTTTGTTCTTTTTTTGCAAAGATAAGGCATCGATCTCACGCCTAACAAACGCTCTCTGTCGGCTTGTCCATGTTTGTGAAAAGGAGTAAAGTTAGACTGCGTTAGATTAATTGGGACTGATTGGACAGGGTGTTTGCGCTCTGCTGCTTTTGCCCCCAGAGCGTTCCCGCTGAAATGTGTTGATGAGGCACCTGACAGTCCCGCTCTTGTCGCTAACTGTGATGCAGATGGGATCATCTGTCATGCAGTGCACATTGCCAAATTTACTGAGGGCTGACTCACACAGCCAGGACACAAACAAAACGTGTTGTCTTTATCATGTTCGCAACCGCAAGCAACACTTAGCAGGTTAAAACGGTGTTATATATTCCATGCGATCAGTGTTACTTGTATTTTAATGTCTTTAAGTAGCTGCTGTGAGTTACTAATAGAAGAAAACAGCACTTTAAATAGAATTCTCCTTATCAAGCAGTGCAGCACAATACCATCTAATTCAGATTAGTATTACACACAACAAATTCAATACACTTTATTAAAATATATTAGAAAGCCATGTACTTCTGCGAAAATAATCCAGTTTGCGAAGGCCAACAATAAACACATCCTCACCATACACAACAGTGGGCAATCAGTATAATAAGCTCTGAGGCTGTCAGTGTGTCTCATGACATCACCTCTGATGTTCAGCGTAATCATCTGTGGGCAGCATGTGAAATAATCTTCATAATTTAAGCCACTTTCACACAGTTGCTTTTATTTGTCGGTGGACAGCAAGATAAAGCGTGTTTACAGACTTATGGATTCGCAGCTATTTATCAGTGAATAGCAAAGCATGTAATCCTGCATTATTCACATCATGCACAACAAACAGCACAACATGGATTTAGCACAGTCTCAGCTAACGGCCCTATATTTACCAAATGAATTAGTTATGTCTTTAAATGATGTCGCCTCATTTGTCTTTCTTTGAACAGATTTATAGCTGTTTAGGACAAAGCTGTGGGGATAATTCCCGCTTGTTGGCTGTTGTGAGTCGTTTAATATTGAGTGACACTACACAACTGGGAAGATTAGCTGACAAACCTTGTTTAATATACAATGAGTAAACTTCTGTAAACTTTTTTAAGAGCGGTCAGTGAAGGTTTATACCTTCTTCCCTTTTGGACTAAAGTCAGCCTGAGCCTAATGATCGTCCAGACTGACAGATAAATGTCAGGTCTTTCATGTGTCACACTTTCATTTTTTTTGACTAAAGTCCAGCCTAGTTGTTTAAAGGGGAGTGAGAGACAAGAAGAGGAAGCTTTTATTAGATCCCAGTGGTTTTGTTTGCAAGCTCGGCCTACATGATACAGTCTGGACTTGCCGTGAAAACCACTGGGATTCTTAATAAGGTGGAAAGCTGAGCAGACACTGAGGCCCTGCCATGTTGATGGACAGGGAGAGGAATACTGGGTGATTAGCAAGCCTGGAGTGTGTGGGTGCGTAGCTGCCTTTTTAGGATACGAGGGGCATTTAAGTTCCTTTCTTTGAATTCACAAGACCTAGTTCACTTTGTCATTTAGCATTTTGACAGATTATAAATTATCAAAAGTGCCCTCGAAAGTGCTGCTGGGCATCGCGGCTATACATACTGTACAACCACTGAATAAAGGATGGTTATACTGTGGACTTGGTGGAGAACCAGCACCACCACTACATCACTTTGTGACCTTTTGTGTTTCATGTGCTTTTAAGAACAAAACAGTCAAAATTGATGACTGTAAAATAACTAATATAATTTATAAAATGAGCTTTGTTTGTTTGTTATTGTTCTGCATTTCAATCCTTTACAGAACATTAAACCCAATTTTGCAAAACAATCACCACAATGAAAGCCACAGCAAAATTATTATGTTCATTACAATATACAATAACCTTTGTTTAATTGTGTGTTTCTCATCACATCAACCATTTTTCAGTTTTTCAGGTTGGGGTTCTAATTAAAACATGTGACGAAAGCAGCATTTAATCACTGCTTTTAAACAGTAAGAATAAATCTGAAGACACTCAACCAAGGGTGTCTAAAACAAAACCAAAAACAGAAGACCGTGCACCGAGTGCTAGACCATTAGTTCTGACCATCTAATAACGGAAAGTAATTAGACACTGGAGTAACTATGTTTCATAGATTGTACTTAGATGCAGAATTATGTACTGCTGTACGTGTGGTGCTGAATCCAATGTACATACAACTAAAGTAGTCTCCACAAGTGCAGTCACTAAGAAGAAAGAAAGTTTCACTTTGTCACAACCCATTAGGATGGGTCTCATTTCTGGAAGAACAGTCTCTCACATTTCCAGCGTACCTTGAATGCGATGCCGTCAGCAGCGTCCGGCAGCGACCAGCTCACCGCCACAGATAAGCACCTCGACCCGTGGCGTGACCTATCGGAAGGACGCGACAATTACATCTGAGGAAAGAGAGACGGTACATTGAGCAGACGCTCTTATCAAGAGGGGCTCACAATGAGTTCATGGGTTCAGATTAAATATCAAGGTCATGGGTCTTTCAAGCAATGGTATGGATATGAGATATCAGATTAGGTTACTGTGCTTCCTTACTGTTCACACATGATGCTGTTTTATGAAACAAATGACTTGAAATAGCTCTAAACAAAAATAAAAATAGCACAAATAGACATTTGTGTTTGGTATTAATATACATAACAGTCCTTAACAATTACAATTTAGAATGAAACTCAATTTTATACATAAATACATACTTAATAAATAAAAAGTGTAGTGAACTCTTTTCCCCAGGCTCAGCTTTGTGTTTCACATTTGCACACATGCAAATACAAGCAGCATATTTTACACATTTACAGTCATTGACATCATTGTTCTGTTGTAAATCATGTCATGTTTGACAGACTGGCAGAATAAGTGTAGCTCTGTGAGTGACAGGTGACCACCTCAGGGTTTCATGTATAGTTTTCACGTTTAGGCTGTACAACATTCACAACGTACGCTGAAGCTTTGCCCTGAACATTCTTTCTTTCATGGCACTCAACCTATTTGTGCAAAGGTAATCAAGCCGAATAAGTAACGTTTTTTTTTTCATTATACAAATCTTTTTAAGAACTGTCAATAGCTAGAAATGTATTCAGTCACTTTTAATTCACTTATTAGAAGTGCAGTGACTCTCTCGCATGGTTTTCTGGTGTTTTATTCACTGTGTGCTCTGTGTTTTCAAAAGCACCGACTCCCACTCGTTGCCCTACTTCTCTTAATGTGTAGTTTTATCTGTAGAATACTGCACTGTAATCATTGCAGGGAATGGATGTCAAGTTCCAGATTTTCAATAACATGACATGACAACACTATGAAGTCACGAAAATAATCCTTCGGGAACTCACTGTTGGTCCAGGTCCTGTTGTTGCCGGACAGATCACAGTTTCCAAGCACGGTCACCTCGTATTAACTTGGACTGTTTCTAGACCAACTCAACTAACAGGGTAAGCAATAACCTCAAAAGATGATGATGGTTAAATACGGCGAACACACACTGTCACAGGATTTAGTCATGTTGTATTCATGCTAATATTAAAATAACGTATGTGAAAAGGAACCACACACCTGAGCCATCTGCTATATGTATAATAATGTATTATTTAGAAGTTATCTATCAAACAGGGACCCTGGCATACTGCAGTGTTTCATCTGAAATACCATCGTGATTAGACTATGCATCATTTGTTTATTTTTTTAAAGGCATTTGTATTGTGATTTCTTTCACTTCACTCGCTGTCACACATTCAGCAGAGAACTTGAAGGATTGCTACTTCATCACCGACTTATTGATTTATTAAAGACAATGCTTGCGGCTAAATGGCCCTATTTTCATTTCAATTCATGGGTCCAGAGCGAAAAAGGCCAGAGCTAATTGCACGTCTTGCAGCCGTTTCTCCCCACCAGGTACACTGTGCACTGCCTCTGTCTGTGTTTTATGTTAACAAGCAATCAGTTATTGGAGAGTAATTAGATTGATTCAGTTTTGCTTCCATTGTGAAGTCATCATTGGAGATATACTGTTCAGTGGGTAGAAGAAATTAGTGAAGAATTCAGCCGTCTACAGACTAATGGCAGCTTTCAGCGGTGCCTTCGTTTTTTTGGTGTCTTACTACAGGTAGCTGTCAACTTACTCAACAGTGAGGAAATACGTAATATTCAATTAATAACTGAACTCATCCCAATCGATGTTTAAGGGTTCAACTAACTGTTAAGTGAGGCATGGTCAAATATATTTCTCTAATAATTTGCTTTCTGCAGTTTTCATTCATGCCTGTCCATCAGCTCTGCTTGTTCACATTATCTAGTCTTGTAGCTTTGCAAAACAAAGGTTGAGAGTAAAAATGGAGGTTGCTTACTGTGCGTATTCCTTCCTGAGTTTGCTCTGCTGGGTTTGATAATGTTCATAATCTTCATGCTCTGTTTTATCTCATCAATTCCCTGTGTGGCACGGCGGTGCAGCGCTGCGGAGATTAATCAAACCTATGTTCAAAGATTTTAATTTTAATTGGATTCATTATAATGAATCATTTAATCACTGTATGGTTGTGTTTTAATGTGTGTGCTTGCTCTGGCTTCGTGTTTCTCTGTTGATCCAGCTTCAGAGCAAACTGTGGACTGTATGGTAAACAACATATAGAATCCAATAAAGCCACGATTTAAGGCTGAACAGAAAAGCAGTAAACACATTATCTCCAACAGAGGAGCAGCTTTTAGTACAGGCGCCTTTTGCTCCTGTTATTAAACTTCTTGCTATTTAATATATAAAGAATCCCAAACACATGTACAGTAGTAAATTGTGGTCTAGCCACCACAGCAGATTTTCCATAATCAGTTCACAAAGTCCATTAGAAGAAGTTTATTCATGGCAAGTCTCAAACTGTGCGTCCAGTAAAATATTTAGTTCCTTATCTATAGGTTTCCTGCGGTGCAACTGATATGTTCAGGGTAATGCATCGCTACTTTACAAAACTATAAATATTCAATCAGAACGCTTCCGAATGCCTGAGTGTACAACACCAGGACTAACGTACTGTGTCTCTCTGTCTGTGTTGCTGCAAACTGACCAGAGCACATGTATTTAACCTTAAGCCGTGGCCGGCTGACAGAGCACGCTTTCCCTTTTTCCAGCAAAGCCATGTTTCCTAACTCAGCGGCACATTTATCTGGTAGGTGCCCAGTTAAACCACACTTTATTTTGCCTCGGCCGCTGAGCAGCTCAGCTGAAGCGGTTTGGGCAACGCAACACAGGGGATCAGGAGCAGTAGGATAGTGGCTGAGAGAGGTTTACTCATTTGGTTGTCCCAGGGAGGTTTTTTCATCCTGTGTGAGGCCTGAAATCAGTGATTTTCAAAGCTCATTCTCGTGTGTCTGATCTTTAGGCTCCTGCCGCTTCCTGTCACATATTTGAAAACTGTGCGATACAAGTGTAAACTGTTTCTTCTAGATTTATTGTAAGCTAATTTCTCTCGTTTCCTCTGAGCTCAGTGGTGGGATGGAGACCAGAATGGTTCAGAGCACAATCATAGTTATGGGTTATAAAACATCACCTTCTTCAAATGATGAGTAAATGAAGACTACAAAACTAAAAATACACACTACACGTCACAATTTAGATGTGGGTTCATGGAATTATTCAGTCCTTGTTGTCATATTTCAGAAAATCAGATGCGTGCGTGTCTGCAAACTGGAGCCTGATTTTCATGTTGTAACTCTGCAGCATCCTGTCTACTGTAAACAAATTACAGCTGGCTCCAACTATTCATGTTAACTCACCTTAGGCAAACCACACGAACGTTATTTTTAAAAGGCCCATTTTGTAACCGCCTGCTTTCCCGGGACACCTGCCTTGTGTGAAGTGTCACAGAAGCAGGTGTAAACCAGCCGTGTTGATAGGAGTGAAAGGTTGAAGGGTGGAGCAGGTCTTTCAATCTGTTTATATGTAATTTTAGCAAGAAGCGGAGACGCTGTCTGCTCCCAGCAGCAGCGATGGCGCTGAACATTACCAATTCATAGAGTACACAGGGTTAAAATGATGCATTTCTATCTATTACAGTCTCACTGGGGGAAAATTGAAAATACACATGAATGTTTGTGAGTTTTTACAGAAAAATGTCGCCTTTGATTTCTGTGGTTCTGAAAAGCAGCCCTGAAAAAACGAATACAACCTTTCCTCTTGTTACCTTGAGGTTCTTCTATCTGACACGGCCTCCCATATCTAACAACTTCAAATTAATTTGCTTCGGTCCATTTTGATGATCCACATTTGTAAAAATTCTCCAACTTTTTGCAAAGTCGTCTCAGAGAGTAATTGCAAAGAAAAAGTGTAAATCTCATGTTCCCATTTAAATAATCTTCCCCAGACAATCAGGCTCAATCAGAAAGACTGTGTCCTGCTGGATGAAATAGGGGAATTTGAAATAGTCGGCGTTTGTCCTCTGTGATTTCCAAAAAAGCAATATCAGAAACCTGGCCTTAATTGATGGTGTAAAACTGAGACTACTGGCCATTAGAAACTTTAATGAGTAAATTTTGGGACCGCCTGGAACAGAGGCCTCATTAAACTGGAGTTATGGATGTTCAGAAGGTCACGTCAAGGAAAAACCTCATAATGACTCTTAACTGGGTACTTATTTCTGACAGCACTCAACTTTTAATTCAGTGAATAGCTACAACGAGAGAAAATGCCTTCATTAAGAAGCAATGCACTGTTCATGGACTAAATTGTTGCCATTTATTTGTCTGAGTGTGTTTATGCTCCAGCTTTGTCCACTGACCGTCGACAGCTCGGACAGGGGTGAAGTGCTCCTGTCTAAATGAACCCTCCAGTTTCAATACAGCGCCACAGGAGAGCTCTGTGACTCATGTTTGGTCTTGTTCAGAAACATTTTCACTGTCCGGTAAGCGCGTTGCAGACTGATAATTGTAATTCCGCTGAGGATTAACTAGCAACTGTAAAGGATTCCCACCAGGCGAACAACTGCTCAGTTTCTAGCGCATTTAATGTTTTGTTTTTCTATCAGTCAAGCAGCATTAGTGTTCAGAGACTGGCCAGTTATTAGAGCAGCTCTCATCATCTACACTTTGATTCTATGTTGCGAAGTGATAGAGTGATCCTGCTTCGAGTGTTTACGGCTTGTGCTAATCTTCACCCCTGATGACTCTTCACCGATAACATCAGACATGTTATTATATTTAATACGACATCTGTGTGGGTCCTTTGCTGTGTGGGGATGGAAGAGTGCAGGCAGCCCGGAGCTCGGCTCGTAGTGAAGTGAGCCAAGCTGAGCTGAGTCTCACTGTTCGCCGCTGTTGTTGTTTTGATTGGAGTCACTGGATCATGAGATTACAGGGCCTCGTGCAAAGGAAAGATGAGGAGTCAGCAGGATAATCGTACATTATTAAATTTGCAGTGTGAGCATATTTAGAGCCGAAGCACTAAATAATTGGCAAAGTATAAACTGTGTGACTCGGTGCATGGTTAAATACTTTCTCCTAATGTCTCCAGTCTATCATTTGACTGTTGATTTGTCACACAGCAGTTGGCTTCAGAATAGACTTGACTTCACGCTTCTCATATAACTAATTACGTTTTTATCTTTTTCTTTTTCTGCAGAGATCGAAAAGTATGAAGGTGAGGAACTGAGAAAAGATGGTGACACGAAGAAATACCTTGATATCATCAGCAATAAAAATATCAAGCTCTCCGAACGAGTGCTCATTCCAGTCCAACAGTATCCAAAGGTAAGAGTCTTAAAATGGATGTTCTGTGGATGGAAAGCGACGAAGAATGTGCAGTAATGTCAGAAGAGCCGTCAGTGAGCTTGTGAACAGTGTGTGTGTTACTATGGGCTCTCAGCGGACGGCGCGTCTTATCTGTTCAGGCTAACGTCACCTGCTCCTGCTGTTTCGAAACAGTGGCAGCGAAAATTCCCACTGAAACGGGCTAATAGAAAATCATCTGGCAGCCGCTGTTTATTTTGATGTAGTCATCAAAAAACAAAGTTTTTAGTGCACTAAAGCACCCAGGGGTACCGCGAAGAACAGTCACCATAAATCATGCTATGACACTGTACAGGGTAGTTTGAGTTATGCAATGTCAGTACTGACAAAGTTGGAAACGTAGCCTAATGAGGCTGCTCCATCAAGCAGCAAAGCAACAACACGCAGCTGCATGCGGAGGAGCACAAGGTTTTACTCTGTAATCAAGGAACACGGCTCCACTAACTTTGCATTCACACAAGAATAATGGCATGAGTGCAGCAGAATGGACGGCGACACGTTACTTTGATATACAAAGACTGACTGATTTGTCCTGCACAGCAGTTGAAGCAGTAGCAGGTAAACTCTATTTACGCCACATTTTCAGTTAACATTTTGGGGCCTCTGTTAAAATCTCCCGCTTCTTTTCCTGATGCGTCCGGCTTTGGGTGATGGGAAGTCAGTGTATTATCGTAAGCAATAAAATGGCCAACATACTTTCTATGGCCGACGGCTGTCTCCCACTCACCTCAGGTCACTTTGGCTCTTGTTGCTGTCAGTGCGCGTGTTGAGTCAGGTAGTTATGGAGAAGAGACCCTCAACGGACGAGCGTTTCCACTTTTAACTCTCGAGTTCAGTTCCTCTTCATGTTGAGTCCAGACCTGGTCTCACAGCTCTCCTTTTGGTGGAGCTATGTTGTTTTAAATGTTGTTGTTATAGAAGGGAAAAAAAAGCATAGTGAGTGTCGCAGGAGTCTAGAGGAAATGTAACCATACCTCAGGAGCAAAGGTGGGATACTTTAGTCCAGTGGGCCCCTCAGGACACTCCAGGAAAAATCAATTTTCTGTTTCCTCCCTAGGATCAGTGTTGAGAAAGTAATTAAGCTGTGTTCAGGAACTCCTCACTCTATTAAATTGATTTCAGATCTATAAAAATCCCAATTGAGCCAGTTTCTTGGTGCCAAGGCCCGAGCAGCGAATAACCAGCACCTTTAACGCTGGAGATGCAACAAAGAAAAAAACCAACAAGATGTAAAAAAGGCTTTAACTTAAACTGATGCAAAACAAACAAGCTTCATCTTTAGACTGAACATAACTGAGCGAACCAGTGAGAAAGACACTGTAGAGAATTCAGTTGGATGAAACTGAAACTAAATTCAATAATTGCTCTTATCCTCATACTGAGGTTGTGGATCACTGCTTTTCCTCTACAAACTGGAAGTAAATTAAAATTCAGGTACATACAGGTAAGCATGTGGCTATTAGATCTTAATTCTACCTGCCTCCATGTGTTTACCTGGTGCCCCGGGGGGAGTCAGCTTCTGCTCGGCTGCTTAATAAAACCCAGAGGAAGCTGGAGTTCAACAAATGGATGAACCACTGGGACGTAAAATGTTCTGCAAAACAGCGTATGATTACAAATAGAAAATTCCAGCTAACTGTACAATACACAGGTTCTGTTTAATGAACGTAATAGTGCCAGCTCTGCAAACAGCAGCAGTCCAGAGGGACGCAGCGCCGTCTGTGTCCGAACTGCAGAGTCAGCGCTCGCAAGCCTGCACTGTCACTATCCTGAACGTCTTGGTAACGCTGCACTTCCACCTAATGGTAATTAGTCACACGAAGCGAGTCTATGATCAAGAGTCCGAGAAGAGGATGAAACAGTAACGCGAAGGGAGACGTTCTGAGCTGATGTTGTGCTACCACACAAGCTCAGCACTGACAAATGAGCACAAAAAAGATTTGGGCTCTTTAAGATGCTTTTTATTACAATTTACCCAAATAAACACTTACTTACTTTTCCAGCCTTTGCTGCCTGTTTAACAAGTTGTTTTTTTCAAGTATAAGCTTCCTGTGGTCATGTACATGGTCTCTTTACATCCCATCATTTTTGATTGGGGTTGTTATGAAACGTGACAGACTCCACAGCAGTAACAATAACCAGTAGGTTAGCACTGGACCAATGATAGGCTGTAGAGCTGACTAGGAGGCGGAGTCAACCTCCTCCCGATTAGACCAACGGCTCGATAGGCTGATAGCGTTTGGAATAAGTTCTGCGTCTGACAGAGCTCATTTGATTTTACAGCTTCTGTCTTGCTGCAGAGTAATTAAACGCTTACTTCAGTGAATTCCACTCTACAGTCTTCTGATCTGATTAATGACCAGTGAATCAACTTGCGCTGTTGATGGCACGCTGACGGACTCAGTGCTGCATAAGACAAAGCCCTGTGGTGATGGCAGCCGGTTACAGGCCTCACACCTCAGTGTAAGACACATTACAGAAATGATCGGCCTGACATGGGAGGACGTTTAAGGTCGAGACTACTTCCTGGGCCTACTGTTCAGATTGTCACCACTCACGCACAACTCGTCTGAGCTGAGGTCTGTGTTGCTGGAATAAAACACCACGAACCATCACACATTTAACTTGGCAGATTCTGCAACAAACGCCTGCCTGCCAGAACCTCACCGCACCAGATATCAGTCACCTGCAGCACTTTGGCAGAAGCGTGCGCTCAGGGGAACTACTGTAGCAGTAATGAAGGATCAAAAGGCAACAGGACCGTTCAGAGGCAATTAATAAGGAGACGAAGTTTCATGTGTTGTTTTATGTGGTCATTAGCTGAAAGTGCTACCGTGACTTGTCCTGAACGTGTAGCGCTACTGTTTTAGTGGTACGCAGGTCTGGACCGGCCTACTTTTGCCCGTGAAGATAGTGCGTGTGAATTTGTCTTGGTAAAGCTGCTGCTCCACCACAGATCTATTTGGATAAAACCCGGAGAGTTGATTCATCTTGTTGCAGATGTCTCCCAGGTGCATGCATCATTCACAGGGGACCACTTGTGGGTTTTGTGCACCGTGCTCTGTAAAATCTACATTAGGGATGTTGTCGTTTTACAGCCTGTCAAGATAAAGGAATTTGGCCTTGAAGCTTTCCTCCAGTGACCTCACCATCCTTCCTATCTTTAATCTTCTCTGAAAAAGTGATGAAACCTCGAAAACACAGTGGATGTGAGTCACTGGGAGAAGGGAAGGTACATCTGTACCTGCCGCAGTTTGACATGTAAACAAATGATACTCACACAGAGCACTTATGAAAGTCTTGAGATTGAAAGCTGAGAACACTTTTTACTCAGCAAAAACATGATTAAGATAATCAGCATAGTCATTTTCATTATCGCCTAACTAGAATTTACCGCTGCTGTTTAATGAGACAGCTTGATTAGCATCTCCTAACCTTGGGGCATGAAATGGATTTTCAATGGCTGATGCCGTCTGCGAGTCCAGTTCTGGGACTTTTTCTGCGCGTGCATGGAAAAGTTATAAACATGGCTGCTGCCTTTTAATTAGAGCGCATGTGGTTCGGTTAAAAAACATAATCGGCACATTCCTGCTCTTGTCGCGTTGGAGCAAGCTTGCTGACCTGTGTAATCTCTGCTGTAGCTATCCATTCTGCAGGTGCAAACACAACACATTAAATTGTATTTTGTCCTTGTGGGTGCCACAGTTTTGAGCTTATCAGGCTTGGGCTATTGTGACCTTTAAATAGTGCTGCAGCTGTGCTCTACCCATGGAGAAATTCCATTTTTTGTCTGGCCAGAGATGTCAGTGTACCAAAGAGCGGCCTATCATCTGGAAAGGTGTTGTGCTTAGATAAGTGCTGAATACAGTAGAGGGAGTACAGACTGTGAATTAAAATTAAACACTTGTACGATAGCATCGCAGTCCCAGTTTGGGATCCCACTGAGTGAGTGTTTCTGTGATGACTTTGTCTTCTACAATGCTGCTCATAAGATATAATAAAGATAAATAAAGATAAAACGCCTCTGAGAGTATATATATATATACTGCGTCCCAGCTCTGTACAGCTATTTCTAACAATGCTTCAATATCTAGTGTGGTTGTTCTGACAATATTCAAAAATCTATTAAAATGTGTAGCGCTGATTGTATTTTTTTATTTTTTACTGTGCCACTGATTGATGCTATTGTTCTAAAATGAAGTGCAAAACGTCAATGAGGAGCTGATCACAGGCCACAGAGAATTAAAGCAAATTGCAGCTAATTGCTGAGCTACAGGAACGTTTGGGAAAAAAACAAATAAAAAAATGCTCGTATCAGTATTTCACGTTGAACTACCTTCTAGGGGTCTGGCTCATCGGTCTGGTGTTGGGGTTTGCTCGCACCACTTTCACCAACCAATGCAAGTGTCAACATATAGTATAAGACAGGTTCCAATCCCAAAAAAACTTTATAGGAATGTTTAATAGGCTTTTTTAAAGTTTGAACAGAGAATACTTCCTCACTTCCTTAACAACTGTTGCCCGATGCCACTGATTAGCATGAACGCTGAGAGCCAGCTTCTCCTTAGACACTTTAGTTACGCTCAGATTAGATGGAAGCCGTCCTGAAAGGCTCACTGGGTGAACCGCTCCTCTCCGCTACCAGCCCCACAAGCAGCAAACAACCACTCATCTGGTTTCTTGAATGTGTGAGGGGCTGGCAGGACACACTCCTCTGACATGTTCACAGCCCAGTCATCCCTAGCTGTCATTAAGGCAGAGGCCTCTACCTGAGGCTATAATCCTCCTATCAGGCAGGACCTGGACTTCCCCAGTAGCACAGCTCACTAACCTGTCAGTAAGCGCCTCAGGACATCTGCAAATCTTGACTGGCCCCAGTGCACTGCATTAAAAGGTGGCCGCCATGCAAGCTGCTCCATCCCCAAGCTGAAAGGTTGTTTTGTTATTGCTCATGCAGCACCACAGCCACAGCTACAGCTACAGCTACAGCACCTTGAAGCCGCCCTACAAAACCAGAGAAACATACAAGTTTACTACATAAAATTGTCCCGAGGTGTCTTTGATCATGATTTATGCGAGCGCATCCTTTCATCTTGGCTTTTTACTTTAAAAGTCAGGGTCATAAAAGTGAGAAATTCTTTCAATGTGACAATATTTAGATTTTAAGAAAACACATTCATGTTAGCTACTCAACCGGGGTGTTTATTGTTAGATAAAATGTTCCAGCCTGCAGCCAAAACTGTGTTTCTTTCATCAAATACATGAATCATCTTGTAGACATCAATGGTTTCAGTGGTATTGTTACATACAAGCTTTCTACGTATAATAGGCCTAATGTTCATATCAATTACAGCCACATCATGGAACACTCTTCTGTTGTCTGCATACTATACCAAGATCTGTTCAAGTGCATCATTAGCAACCAAGACAACAAATATTTCAAATATATTCTGAGTAGGTTGGGCAGTTAAAATATAAATATATTGTAGAACATTGTAAAACACACATTTTCATGCTTTGTTTTTGTGGCTGCTACAATGAGACAAGTCTCAGTCACATCCAGCTTACACACACAAAAAAAAGCGTGATTACAGACGTTTTACAAGCCAAAGTCTTTCTACCAGTGACTCTCTGCCTCCACAGTTTGACAGACACACAAATAGAAATATATCACTGGCATCTTTAACGGAAACGTTACAAGGATGTGAAACATTCAAATCCAAGAGGAAAAAAAGAACAAGCTCCTATCAGTGATGACTCAAACACATGAGGCACATGAGAACCAGATTCCAATACAATATTGTTGTTTTTTCTCTTATGTCTGTGTTGTGTTTTGTCGTCCTCATTATTCTTTTATTGTTGGATATGTGTTGTCAGATGCTGCTTCTCAGGTGCTTGTGTGTTAACTCCTTAGTCTTTGTTTGTATCAGCCGTGAGGAGGTTTCTAATAATCATTATTGTGCTCAGATGCACAGCTACAGTAAAAAGAAAAACGGCCTCAGTCACTGAAGTGCCCGTAAAAAGTGCTTGGCTCAGCTGCATTGGCAGGTTTGCAGACTCACGTCAGTGCGACCCAGCTCAACCCCATCCTCCTGCTTCGAGCCTCCTAAACAGAAAACTTTAGAACGATGACTTTCAGAATTAATATGGAGATTAATGTATTAATATTCCTCCAGCACAGAAGCTCAAAATTAAATGTTTGCCCTTCGTGTGTTACACTTTGAGAAATATAAATAGTAGACCAGGGCCTCCGTTTGTAACCGTGTTTGTTCCAAAGCCTGAAATGTCTTCATGCTAAATTGTGACATTCACTGCATCCTTCCTTCTCATATGCTTATAGTTATAAGTTTAGAGACTGCAGGGGGCACACTGCATCATTTCAAACCTCATTTAACACCGAACCGGGCCCCTTTCCGAAGCCCAAATTGCTCACCGTGGAGCAGCAGAGTGGCTCCAGACATTCATTAGCTTAATGAAAACAGGCCACTCGTCTTCTACCGCCCAGCGAGCGCGTTCCTGGCGTAACCGTAACGACCATCTGCTCTCCAGCTCCCTGCCAGCTATAGGATCGTCCTGTCAAACCAACCCCTGTGAAGAGAGGCGTCCACAAAAGGTGCCTTAATCATTCACATCAGGCGAGGACAGTACCAAGGCTTTTTTTTTCCCAGGCTACATCCCATGATGCCTGCCTTATTTGAGCAGTAGCACTGGCTTATAACGTTAATGATCTATGCGAAACAAGCTGAGTGTGCAGTTGTCAGAGTTGAGCCGCAGCAGCCACGCAGCTGGCAGCGAAGTTATTAGCCAGTCAGCCACAGTGGGAGACGCTGCTTTGTGGAAAAGGTTAATATCATTTTAGGGTTGGCCAGAGTGTGTTGTGGTGGGCGGCCGGCCACCTGTTCAGCCGTGGAGGTGGTCTCTCATAATCTCAGCCAATAACAAACATCTGAAGGTCGAACCATTTGTTGTCGAGGGTGTGAGGTAGCACAGGTCGACTTGTTTCAAGTAGCTAAGAATTCAGTTTTGCATTTCCTGTTTTGTCGTCTGCTCATATTTTTTCTTCATAAACGAATACAGATGTGCGATGAGCTTCACCTCTTGAATCGCTACTAATCTCAGCAGTGTTTTGCCTGCGACAACCCGGGGCTACTTTTCTCAATATGAACACTAGCTGGTGCACAGTGAGAGGGGAAATGATAGTCAGAGCCCCGAGGCTTGAATCTGATAGTTTGTCATCTGGATAGTATTACTTAATTTCCCACTGGGAAGAAACTCATTATTTCTGACTTTATCTCAGCGCTGACCCCTGGAACCGACTCAGGAATGATATTGGTTTGAGCCCACGTTCCCTTCTCTTTTTTTTTTTTCTTTCTTAGCTTGACATGGTTGACCCTAAATGCCAATAAGATACGATGAGTAGGGAGGGCAGAGTTCAAGCAATAACGATGAATGCATCGCTTTATTTCAGAGCAAAGATGAGAATGCTTCTTCACCTTTAATAAGCTCACAGACAGTGCACAATTATATAGATTTATTACAGCCTGCGTTACATCCTTTTCCCACATGACAAATGGTGAATGGAATGTGAGGCTGCATTGATAATACATGACGAATGGCCAGCAAACATCTTTTATTGTCAACTTTTAATCCAAATAGATCAGATTCCTTTCTCTTAATGGTGGACATAGTTCATCTCGTCAGAAAGTGCACTGAACATTTGAAATGGCAAAGTGTTATCTACACACGGTACTGCAAACTAATGAAGTGTGTTTTGAGAATTTTATGTAAATTTATTAAAATCCAAACCTGGCATCACGTTTACTGAAGGCATTCAGACCCTGTGCTGCTGCAATCTGAACGCTGGTATGTTTGCTCCGATTATCATTGAGATGTGTCGAGAACACATCAGTGCATAATGTCTCATAACTCACATAGTTCACATAAACATGCCATATAGTCCAAAACACTGTGGAACAAGCCTGAACCATTGTCTGTATAACGGGGCTCTGGTCCAGCAGGTGAAGGGAACTTTGACAGACGCTCCAACAGAGCTTCAGCGTCTCTCCTCCATAGTCATACGGTGGAAAAATAGCACACAACAGCTTAAATGGCGTTTCGCTCTCAAGCACGCTGCTGACCTGAAGCATTCAGCATACAACACATCAGTGCCATCAGGGGTCTCTCTCTCTCTCTCTGTCTCTTTGATTGCCCTTGAGCGACCAAGTCAACACTGGGAATAAAAGAACATCTGTGGAGGTAGTTAAATATACTAGAATCTATATCAACAGCTTAGCTTTTACTAAGGTCTATACAAATACAAGCTGAATCACTGGGTCAGTGCAACCTTTGGTGTCAGGCTGCCAGAGTCTCAGGCTCATGGTAAACTGTGACTGGAATTAGTTATTCAGGGAAAAGGTAACCGACCTTGTGCTCATTACAGATTCTTGTAAGGAACTGGCAGGAAAAAGCTTTGTTAAGCGGAGAGACACATACATTTAAATTATGTAATGTATATGGACTATATTAATCACTTTATATCAATGATTAAATCATTTTCATTTTCTTGTATCATAGTTTAATTTCGTTGGAAAGTTGCTGGGACCTCGGGGAAATTCCATGAAGCGATTACAAGAGGAAACAGGCGTGAAGATGTCCATCCTCGGCAAAGGGTCCATGAGGGACAAAGACAAGGTATGAAAAAATATTTACAGAAAGATGTGTGAATCTGCACCACAAAGAACGTCAGGTGTGACTGAGATGAATAGCACCCAGAGAAGAATTAATAGAGAGGGGGTGACAAACATGTGTAGGAGAACACAAGCAGTTTCTTTCAGTGGGGTGTTTAATAGCATATTCTGTAACAGTCAATTATGGAGGCAAAATAATGAATCTCTTTGCCAAAGCCATTTATCCCACTGACTTTTAGTCGCCTAGAGCCACACTTATCTGAGCATGAACACAGACAGACTGATGGATCTGGTATTCACGCTCCTAACAGGTCTCAGTGTGCTGCTATACAGTTACAGCGGTATTATTACTGTATCCTCTCGTTTAGACACCCAGACATGACAAAAGACCTGCAGCCTTTTCCACATCGTGCAACTCGAGCTGCATTTCAATATGTCAAGAACCTGTTTAGGATGAAAGATTGCGGAGGCTGCCACTACCACTGTGGTTTTAGTTCTCATCCGTGCATATTTAATGAAGTTTGTCCGATGAGAAGGAAGAAGCAGACTCACCACAAAGTCCATTCAGGGGCAGCTGTAGAGCTTTGGCCAACTGTCATGCTGTCATACAGTCCTGTACAGGATTTTTTTCACACCTGCCTAAAGCTTTTGCACAGAACTGTATGAGCCTAACAACGCAGTCAAGTAGATTCATTCAGACCTGCAGATAAACAATAGGCCTGAGCATTCAACAACTTCTCTTATGTCAGATGTGTAGGGGCCCATTTACTGTCTACTCAAGGCCCAGGTTCTTTTATCATCACATTCCACCAGAAACTGCCTTTTCTGATCATTTACATTTACATGACGCATTCAGCAGGTGAAGGGAATCATTTTGAAGCAACGTTTTAGGCATTGCCTTAAATCCTAATGACCATAAAGCAACAAACAAACCTCATAGAATAATAATTAACTCAGTGACATTCTGCAAGTATAGCTTTAACACAGGCCCAGTCTGAAATCACACAAACATGATCAACTGCATGTTTTCATTCGATCTAATGATCTGGAGTCTGTGACACGCGATGCAACGCCTGCTGGAATTTCAGGAGCCATATTTTAATTAAGCCTGACTTTTCCCAGAGGGTACAGAAAGGCCCTGAGATGCAAGGACAAAGGTTTGAATCCCCAGATTGCCACAGACGTACATGAGCGGCAATCTTGCTTCTATTAACCGCTACCATCAAGGCGTCCTTGAGCGAAGCAAAGCACCCAACTCTCAGCTGTTGCAGAGCAGGATGAATGAACACAGGTCTGAAAGATGTCCTTAACTGTTTTTTATTTCTGCCTGACTGAACAATCGCCACTTTGTTCAAAGTACAACAGCTGTGCTTGAACAAGTGGAAGACACTACACTCGAGCGTGACGTGACTTCGGATTATTTGTTCACTGATTTGAAGTCATCACTGACTCTATGATGCAGCTCTTTAAAGTCTTTAAGGCCTGTGAAGCTTCAGGGCCTGACTACAAGATGATGATCCTGTCATCGCACATTTGAACAGTTTGCAGCATTATGCAGTATTTAATACTAGTAATAAACAAAATGCAGCCGATGCTACTACATGTAGGTATATTAATAGTTTTTTGGGGGGAAACATGGATATTATAAATGTAAAAATTGTTGACTTTTCTACTAAATTCCATACTTAATCAATTAAGGTGGGTGGTGCAAGAAAAAACAGGGACTCACCATCAGCATTAGCATCTGGAGACCGTGATATGAGTGGACTACATTTCATGAGGAAAGCTCGGGCTTTTCCGGATCAAAGGGACGGGTTCATCGATTGACTGGCCCACTGACTCACACTCCAGTGCTCTCACCTAAAACATTTATTTTTTTACCTTTTTCATCTCATGACAGTGCTAAACTGAGTTCACACTCTCACACAGTCTCCACAGGCCTTTTCGATGAAAACAACATGTGCATTAATGATGGACTGGAGCATGCAGCTGGAATGTTGGCATCGTTATCATCATTAATTGCACCTGCTGAACGAAGGCACTGTTCTCTGTGAATTAGGTTTGTTTATGTTACTGGCATATGGTCTAAAGGCTCTAACCTGGTGATCTACAAAGTATAAAGATCATTTCAAGGATGTTCTTCTCTTTACTGTTGGTCTCATTGCTGCCCACAGTCGTGTCTTTCTCGGCTACGGCCCTACTTACGTCTTTGGTCACGTAAATCATTTATTGACTGATCCAGATGACTTGAGCTTTGTACCATTTCCAGGAGCAGCACTTTTCATCAACAAATGTCAAATCAACAGACGCTCTGACTGAGTTCTTACCCACTCTGTTAGTTTTGGTTTTTGTTGTTATCAGTCTCTTTTCTTCATTTGAAATGTAAATCATAAAGTCACTGTAGGCCGCAGCCTGCAAGTCCGAGATTTGCTTGTGATGTGAGGAAAAAACATTCAATTGATTGCTACACTCACACCTCGATATTTAATTTAAGGCAGAGTCACTTACTGGTGACAAATTCAAGTTATTCTTCTTATAATTAGTGCAGAATAAAATATAATGCAGCTAACTCCTGTATTGGTGTTTACACGAGAGAAGTTATGGACCAGTCTGCGAGCTGTGGGTGAATTGTTTCTAATTGTCCCTTTAGGGCCTCCGTACTGCTGCGAAGCTCCATTAGTGTCAGAGCTAAACATGAATCAAAAACAAATTGAATGGAATATTTATTACAACTGGCTTAACATTACATATTTGCGTGCCAATAAGAGCTCTTATATTTCATGCACGCATATCTTTGACTTAAATTCTTTTTTGACAGGAAGAAGAATTAAGGAAAAGTGGCGAGGCCAAATACGCCCATCTGAGCAATGACCTTCACGTTTTAATCGAAGTCTTTGCTCCACCTGGAGAGGCCTACTCCCGCATGAGTCACGCCTTGGAGGAGATAAAAAAATTCTTAGTTCCAGTAAGTTTAGTGTTTCACCTTATGTTGTGTGTGAGCATCAGTCTGTTTTCTGTAGCGCGTCTGAAGACGGTTTACTTTAGACATGGATATAAGTGTATTACAACCACTGCTCTGTACAGCACATGTCCTGATGTACAAATGGAAAATAATGTATTCAGCAATTAAAGTGCAGTATGGAACAACTTGCAAATCTCCGGCAAATAGCCCGGAGAAGTTAGCAATAATTAATGTGCGTGTTGTGTACTCTTGCTGAGTCTAAGCTGTAAATATTAATCAAGCTTTGCAAATGTGACAAGCCCAATAGAGGAGTTGTGCGGCATGACTTTCCTTTATGGAGTTCATGTGTCTTCCTCTGCTGCAGCAACGCTCCTACATGTCTGCCTGCTCCCTTTCAGTGTGTATGCTTCTTCATAATCCGTTGCTCTGTCCACTATTCCTTCTGCTTCTGTGTGTAAACGTTCAGCAACGACTCTAATCCCTGATCACTGCTTAATTATTCCAAAAGGCCTAATATTTCCTTATGAGAGAGAAATATGGCATAAGTTACTGAGGGTCAGAGTTGGTTTGTTCTCACTCTCAGACCATTACAGTCAACTACATCTACATTATACCATCGTATATCAAATAAATAAAAAGCATATGTATTGCATTCGACATGTACATATGCAGGGCTGGTAGACGTTTAATCTTTTTAAATAGGAGCACAGAAAACAGTGTGAGTCTCCCCCTGTGGACTCAAGGTAACAACAACAACCTGAAATCATCACTGTGTTATTAAGCAGCGTCTTCCCGTTGTGACACATGGATCCCCAGATATCCCCACCTCCAAGCAAGGCCACCAGCGCAGGCTCTTAAGTCCAAGGCAGCTTTAACTTTGTCCAGCCTCTGCTACCCTATACGTTAAAAACGGCAGCGATAAGGGATTATCAGTCCTGTTTTGTGTACACCGTCGCATTTGCAATGATTTACTACCAACCCGCAAAATGTACTTATCCGACGTGAATCTACTAGTTTATCGCAACACAAAGACGGAACCATTTTAGCATGTTTTAGAAGAACCAGGGCATAATGTAACACAACAGGCACCTGTCAGTATCAATAGTGACAGATGTTTAGCGCCTGCGAGGGAGAGTAGCAGGTGTGAGCTGCTGTTTGCCTTCACTGTTAATTTCTATAGCTGTAAGTGAGATCAGTTTAACTGTTAAATATTAACGTGGGTTTAACAACTTTTTTTTTATTCTGGCAGCAAGTTATTTTCAGACTACACTCGCTTCTCTTATCTCTATGTTCATACTAAAACTGGAGTGGATTCATTCTAATGTGGTAAATCCCCATGATGTCTGAAAATAAATGTCTTACCCCCATATTTTAACAAACCTGCCTCCCACCGAGCTCCCAGTGATCTCACGTCTACAAAATAAAACATATTTAATCTCATATAAAAAAACATTGCTGTGGACTGTGGAGCTATTTCTTTCCTTCAGTAACTCTCAAGAATATATGAACAAGCTGTACGACCATTTCCAGGGAGAGTTGAGGTTGTATAATTAGTATCAGCTGCGTTTTCCACTGAAACAGAACCCAGAGGCTGAAGCGCTGAGAGGAGAGAGCTTGTCTTTACAGCAAATGCAGCACGAGTCACACATGCTTTGTGGGACTAACAGTATCAGGAGCAAGTGTGTGTTTCTGGAATGTGTCTTTAAATTGAATGGTCGTGTTGACCTGTATGCCTGCAGTGAAGGGAAATAGGATGTCTCTCACACACAAATTCGCCCTCCCCCAGCAGCACTGATGTGTGTGAGACATGACAGCGTCTGAACTTTGTGAGGTTGTGTGGATAGATGGGGATGAAAGGCGTCCTTTAAAATGAGATGCACTTGAAAATAGGTTTTGAAAGCACTTGCTAAAATGAAATTGATTCATTCACTCTCACTATGTGCAAAACAGTCTCTAAATACACATTAGACATTAGATATTACCACCAAGTCTCTAAGTTCAGTTCTCCACAGAAACCAGAGCATCTGCTCACACGTGGATCAAACATACAGATCAAGCCGGAGCTTTTGTAAAACGAGAATGTTAGACCTTATAAATTCAACACAGACCAGCAGATGTATTTAAAAGCTAGAAATGTATTGATTCGATAAAACAATATGGCCTGATGCCTCATGGTTTTGGCAGCAACGTCTCTTTTCATTAAAGTTTACATCCACTGAGATTGATGATACAAAGAAAGGATGAGCTTAGGGGCAGTTGTTTCATAACAGCTGAGACAAAACACAGAGAACCACACAAACAAACGTGTCCGGGTTCCCTGTCTTCATGTTTGGAGTCATTAAACCTCACCTTTGTTGAGTGAAGGGCGTTGTGTGCGCACCGGGTCAAGCACGGTCGGAATTCATCTCAGCGAGCAAACAGTCTGACTGGAGAAGCTTCGCGTGGGGTTTATCCCTGTGTAGTCAAGTTGATGCCTCTGTCAACAGTCAACTTTTACAAGCTCTGGCTGATTTGTTGTACTTTGGATAAGCTGCCAGCTTTCCAATTAAAAGCCGTGCCAGTCTCCTTCAAGCCAACACAACGCTGTGGGCCCTATTAGTTCATTAACAAGAGGACTGCGTGTGTGCAGTGTGTCAAATGTCTCAGAAATTCACAGCGATGATTTTTTTTTCTTCCATTATGTGGGTGTCAGAATCTCTAACTCTAAATAAGAGCAGTGACACCTTATCGACAAATATCTACAATGTTGTGAACAGACTGCAAACGTCTGTTCACAACATTGTAGGTATTACACTATAGTAAACTATGCCATGTTCCTGTGCTGTTAAATGTCCCCAAAATAACCCTGTGTCTCTGTGACTTCTGCATTTTTAATCATAAAAGGCTACAACACCAATAATGACGCGTGTGCGTACAAGTTACAATTAGATTAAATGAGAGAAACTTTCCAGCCTGAAGCGAAGGGATGTAAAACAGTATGCGACATGCAGTAAGTCAAGAAAAACACATTTCTGAGTAAAGAGCAACTTCAGATATTGTGAAAAAGCTTGAACATGAACAGCTCATGCAAAAAAAATAAATAAATAAATCTAACAACAATATTGTGCTGGAAAAAAGGTCCTGAGGAAAAATATGAAGTATTGCACAAAGTGTGAGATAGCAGTGTGCTACTCTGATAATGAGTCTACAACAGCAGCTATTTTTCACGCGACGAATGACTTTCACATTTTTGGGTGTTCATGAGATTTTTATTTTTTTTTTGTCTCTAATAATAAACTGTTGTTGAATTTTTTATTCCAATCAGTGTCAAATGAATATGCAGATCATAAAGTGGGCAAACGCGCCACCGGGGGATGACTAAGTGTGGTGTAGGTGGGCTTAGAAGTACAACATAAAGGAAAAAACACAAAGGTGAGAGAGAGAAGCAGCATATTACACTATGCAATAATAACCTGCACATGGATTCAAATCTCATCATCCAGTAATCAGCCTACTGGACAATCTCATATCACCAGGTAACTTAATGGTTGGGTCAACACTCACACAATGATTCATTCACTCTGTGCTTCTATAGATTTTTCAGTAATGATTAAAGAAATGTTCAAATCTGTGCCAAGACTCCGTCGAAGCTAATGTCAGTTTTATCTCTGGCGACGCACACTTGCGCTAAAACCTTCTTCTAAATGATATTAAAATGCTTTGATTGCTCAGGCTTTGGGTCAGAAACAAAAGAAGATTAATAATATGCCTTTCAAAACGCTGCTTCATTACTGTCATTATTAAAAAAAACATTTCACTCAATGTAAGCAGATCTTTTGGCTTTGAGTGTTTCTTAGAAATACGCCTGTTTATCTGTCAGCAGTGACAAGATAATGAATACTGCTTTGTCCACTCCCTTATCTGCTGTGTAATGATCCGCATCATGTTTGATAACGGGTTGAGAAAAATGGCTCTGAATCAAAAGACAACAATATTCCACACAAACATGTTAAAACTGTCAATTACACAGTGGGTGCGAACAAAATAAGGAATCATTGATGTTGCTTTTTTAAGCTTTTTATTCAATTTCCCTTTTCTGTCCCATTTTCTAAAATCAAGATTTGTAAAAATGTATCTTCTTGACAACCCAGAAGGCAGTTTTTCATTTTTTAATGTCCTGCTAACAATGCAACTACGGCCCGTCTGGGCATTTTCTTGTCTTAACATACGACGCTAATCACTCTCTTACACTTCATGTCCAAACAGAACCAAAAGAATCATCACTCACTGGGTTTAACGCTCAGTGACGCCATGTGTTTCCAGAGCGTGTCACGATCATTTTAATCTGATGACATTTGCTGCTGTTGGAAGCATCTGTTGCAGTCAGAGGAAGACAAATGTCCTTGTTTTTAATTTCTTTTTCTTTGTCGTTGTTGTTGTTAATGGGACATGCTGTTTTGTCTCCCACAGGACTACAATGATGAGATCAGACAGGAGCAACTGAGGGAGCTCTCCCTGCTGAACGGTTCTGAGGAGTCGAGCAGGGGGAGGAGTGCGCAGGGGAGGAGCGTACGACCGGCGACCACAGTATCCACACGGTAAAATACGAATGTCATCTTAAGTCCATTCTGCTGAGAAAGCTCCACTGAAACTTGGTTGGATTTAGTGTCAGGTTAAAAGCAAACTCCACACCACCAGTTTCAAAGTCCAAGTCCAAGCCAGTACAGTATATCCCTTATGACATTAGGCTTATTCACTCAGACTTTAGAAAATTCCCTTCACACTCAGCACAAAAGTGTATAATAAAACATTATGACAACTTTCTGTTAACACTTAAATAACCTCAGACCAATCCACCACTTTAACTCAGCGGTCAGCAAGGTGGTGGAAGGATAATGATGTGGGCTGCTCGCATCAGCGATGGATTCATAGTTATTACGAACAGAGAAACAAAAAGGTTTGGTTTACTCATGATACTGTATAAATCTGACTTGTTTTGAACCACTTACATATCTACTGAGGACTCTTACTACAGGTTGAGTCACATTAATGTAAGATTTGCATGAAAGCTGTAGATTGTCACATTGAAGTAGACCTGAGACTAGGACAGGATGCTGGACCAGCTGCAGCAAACGTGATCCTGCGGAGCGCTGGATTGCTTTAACCGCGCACGCAGCTGCTCACGTGAAACCTGCCTGTACAGTTGGCTGTTAGAGCAGTTCGTCTGTAATCTACCTGAGCCGTGCCAGTCCCTCAGGACTACGCAGGTAGAGTTTGCCATGGCAGCGTGGCCTAATTCAGCAGCACAAGTACATGAGCTAAATCCAACAGTAACGTGGGACACTCCCAATTCAAAGTCAGCACCACCACTTCCCTACCCAGATTTGCTCCTTATGGCACAGCGATAAGCGATTACTGTAAATCTGCATGAAAAATATGCACCAGTAATTCCCTTTGAGTGTCTGTATTTTGGGATCACAATAGGCTGTTACCTAGTGGAGGATGTGCCAGAGGAGGAAATAGTGTTCTAGTCCACCTCCATCATGCTCCTGCAGCAGACAAAAGCTGGCTTTGCAATGCTAGACTTGCCCCAGTCCTCTGGCCTTTAAAGCACCTGTTAGACAGTCATGACTCCTTTTAAAAACTACGTCATCGCATGGATTCAGGCGAATGGAGTCACGATATGTGCACAGACGTGACACCGCTTCATCGTGCGATTAAAATAAACAACCTGCATCCTACAGGCACGGGAAAGTGACACTCTTCAGCCCTGTGATCATTACACAATGTAACCCAGTGCCAGCAGAGGTTATACTAATCTTATGTTTCAGCGGAGCATAGAGTACGACAGCCACCAACTGAGGCAGCCTGCACGTATGCAGCGATAAGAGGGATTTAAGAGATTTCTTACAGCCTTAACTGACTTAACCTCACTTTTCACTGAAATCAACAAGGCTTGTTTTTTTTTTAAAGATGTGCCGTAATAATGTTCTTAGGGAGCCCTGATGCCACGTTTGTCCGCTTATTTGCTTCACCAGGGGTCACAGATGCACAGGGAGGAGCGCAGCAGCACCTCGGGGGACATCAGCAATGACACACAGCAAAATTCCCACGACCGCTTTAACGAGGGAGGTACAAGCTCCGAGATCCAGGGGGGCGGCGGGGACAGCTGGATACAGGCCTCCGCTGTTAGCTGTCACACATGAATCATACGACGACTACGTAAGTCCAACCACCGGTTCACGCAGTGCAAATTAAGCGGATAGTGATTTTGCCTGAACGGTGTCTAAATCAGACTTCGTTAATCCGCTTTTTGAGCCTCTCCGTACGTGTGAGGTGGGACGTTCAGGGACGTTTGGAAAATCAGGACAAGTAGGACGTCATTTAGCGACAATTCATTTTGACTTAACACACTGATGTATTTAAGCTCATTTTAAACACATCCTATGCTTTGGTACGTTTATGAATTTTCCAGGCAGCCTTACAACTTGCAGCTGGTTATAATTAAGATGATTTCTTGAGGTGGAGACACACAAGGTGCCTTGAGATGCACTGTTTGATAAACTAGTTTAGAGCTGGTTGAGAGAAAGCACCGACCTTGTGACATCAGACAGCGAAGTCCAGATAAGCAAACTCTGTGGTGCATTATAAATAAAATGATTTGTGTATAAATAATATTCCGGAACCAACTGCAGCTGCCTGGAGGGGGTCTTTCAAATCAGCAGGATTTCTCCATTCTGCTGTGAAATCAATATGAGCCAGTGGCTACCTGAAAAGTAGACGGAAAAGAAAAGAGGTCATTCTGGTTGTTTGTTAATTAAAACATACCAGGACGAATATAAAACACATGTAAGGCTGCATTTGTTTTAGGTCACCTTGAGGAAAAGTACCAAACGTGTAACAAATGTAAAGTAACATGAGATAATAAGTAATAAAGCCCTGAAGCTCCACGCTGTGAGTAGCTGCTCCATTAACATCTGAAAGGAGAAGCTCCCTCTTGGAGCTGTCTTGACCAGTGCTCCATAAAACCTTTGTTCACTTGCTGGGATTCATATGAAAAAAAAAAAAATTCAAGGCACTACTTAAAAGGAAGCTTATCGTCTGATCGTAGACATTTCTCAAGGTCATTAAGAAAAATAATAAAAAATACACAAGGTGAGCGCAAAGTTTTATCCAGATGAAAAAAGGCAGCACTTTTACCAGCCCATGTCCTCAGAGCCTTCCTGCTAAGCAAAGCCCCCATGTGTGCTGGCAATTGAAGATTGGCCTGTCTGCATGGGGAAATGCACAAGCACAGTCTCATTACCAAACCAAATTGAGTTCTGATGTAGAGTCTGTGTATTTCTGAGGAGTGAGAAACCGAGGCATTTCTTCTCTTTGTAATTGGAGGTTGGAAAAGGAGGGTGGGAGCACAGAGACTAGGGGATTATAGAAAGATGAGTTTGTCCTGAACATGTTCTTTTCTCATAACTCACTTTGCAGTTTTTTTTTTCTGCTACATTACACAGTTTTCTTTTAAGGATGTTTCCAAGGCCTCTTTATGTAAAGTGCAAGTTTTTTCCCCACTTGCTGGGTACACAAGATGCAGGAGGATGCTTGCTGCGGGAGTCACGCGCTGCCCAGTCCAGTGGAGCACGGCAGCAGATCAGGGCCTTTGTTGCTACATCCTGTGTTTGTCTTTGGGAAACTGTGCGCTGCGCTGTGCAGGGGTATGGTGTGGATTTCTCCAGAGGCTGTTGACTGATGGATTCTGTCAAAATGTCATTCTGTGTCCTAAAAGTGATACTGCGGCGCTGTCCATAATTGCACCTAATCGAGGGTGGTATTGATTTAAAACTTCAGTGGACAGCATGAAAGCATGAGGAAGCAGCCGGTCGTTGTATCATAGTTTGCTCTATAATTCATAAACGGTCAGCTGCCCCCCTTTCCTTTGTCTGGCTTTCCGGAGTGTCACAGTCAAAGTAAAGCGACATTTAACTAGTTGGATACACCCTGTTGTGATTTATGGCCATGGTTACCGTGTGCGTCTTCAGACACGAGGCCAACTAAGTAAGTTACCACCACATCAGCAGTTTAATTAGTTGTATCAGAGTGTGGATGTTCCCCTTGTGTCTGTGCAGGGTAACAGATGACTTGGCTGCAGAAGTGAAGGCCAGCGTGATGGGTTTATCAGTCTGTGATTGAACCGTGACCTGCCCAAACTGGAAACTGTGCTTTTTGTGTCCTGCCAAGAAGAATCAGCAGATAAAAGATGTTTCAGTCACGTGACTCAATCCGTGAAGCTGCTGAAGCAGTTTTGTTTCTAGCACTGTACATTTGCATTATCCCTCATGCTTTAATGCTCAGGCAACACAACAAGTTATTAACATTGTTTTACAATCTACTGCCACAGAGCAATTTGCATAGACTTGCTTATTCATGCACAGCAAACACACGTCCAGTGATGTAGTCCGTAAATTGCAGTCATTGTGCTGGGAAGTGAATGGCAGACGGCGCTTCCCTCCTCAGTTTGGGCGACGTTCCCTTTTGAGCAGGTCGTCATGTAACACGGTTCCTCGGGAGACTGCAGGGATTAATGGGTTCTGTCACGATGTCAGGGTTGTAAAACTAATACAGTGACAGTGAACATTATAGCGCTGCTTAAAGCAGAGCGCAGTGTTTCACCACTCAGGGGGTTTTAGGGGGTTATCATACTCTGGGCATCACCTCCATAAAATCAGCTACAAATCTTTTACCAGTTGGAGTCAAGACTTACTGTGTTCGTGTCATCGCTCTGCAGATTCTTCAAATGTTGACACAGGAAATCCTCCTAATCCACAGACTGATCATTAGAGTTTCAGTTTTGATGAAAGCTAGTGTGAGATACTACAAAAGGGTTTGTCACAAATTTTAATACCGTGTATGTTCATGCGTTTATAAAACAACTTCCACAAAAAAGCAGAAATAAATACTTATAGTTGTTCAAGACTATAAATTCACAGTTTGGCTTCAATCCGTGAATATGAGTATGTGAATATTTCAGTCTCGTGTACTTCCTCGAGCTGCAGCTGTGCTAACATTACACCTATATCTATGTATGATGCAACTTTTGTACAAATGTTAATAAATGAATGCTACTAATCCGTTGGAAAGAGCGACATGGAGACATTTCACTGTAATCAGCTCTTTTATGGGAAGAGGAGGCAGAGCAGTTGAAGATTAAGGTTGTGATTGATGGCATTTTGTGTAGATTGGGACCATGGCCTCAGTTTAATGTTAAGGATCAAATCCCATCTGGATCAAATCTTATCTCTTAATGTCAGGGTTGATGATAGAGGGGAGGAATCTGAGAGCGATATCGGGTTCTGTCCCTCACAGCACACCATGAATTGTACAGATTGCTGGTAAAAATTGAAACGCGCAGCTCGGTTTTTCAACCTGAGCCCTGCAACCATACCGAGGCAGTGTGGGAAATGCCATAATGTGATTAAACACAGAGCTTTGGGAGGCTTTGAAAGAAAAAAAAATAGTCTAATCTATCTGCCGTGGAAAAATAGCGAAAGGACATCCTTTTGAAAAGAGTAAAAATTCCACCATAGCGTCTGTTTCCTGAACATAAAAAACGCGGTTCTGTGAGTAGCGGAGCAGTGTGTCAGGTCACTTCTGAGGAGAGCGTGCCTCCGCTGTAATTGCTTTGTGACAATGGCTTCAGATGCAGAGTTTGCGTTCCCATTTGTTAGATTAATTACGCAAATTCGTGATGCAGAACTCTTCTGTTTATTGAAACAGATGTGTGAAAGACGCTTCGACTGGATTATTTAACGGCACAAAAACTCAGGTGGAATTCATAATGTGCTCTGCTGCACCATCAGGGGCTGAAAACTCAGATACTGTAACTACATCCAACGCCAAACACTCTGCGAGGCAAGAGTGACAAACCTATATTTACTTCACATCAACGTTCAGCGTTCCCATCAAACACAATTTAATCTGCACAAGTGAATTCTTATTTAAAGTGTTTAACTGTGTTGGCTGCATTTACACAGCTAGGAATCAGTAAAGCGCAGCATCTATTCACTGAGACAAAAGGCTGCAAAATCTAATTTTCCTCCCCATTCTGCTGCGTGGAGAGGCGTTCGCAGGCATCCGCTCCCCGTGAAGATCAGTCACTGTCAGGGGACGTACAGGTTGTCAATTGATAATGAAGCACAGTGCTAAGGGCCTTTAGGTCCTCGCTGCCCTAATTACACTGAGTGAGGACTCTCTCCCCCCCTCTTGTGTTAACATTTGATTTATTTCCTCTGCCTTGTTAAAAAGGACCGGTGTTAATTGTTTTTCTAGATGAGTGTCACACAAGACGAATCAAGCCTCATTAATTTGTGGCCATTCTATTTACACGTGCAGCGGTGGCTCGTCTGGCCTCAACGCAGGCCATGGTGTGGGTCAGCGGCGTGGCCCCATATGATCCCTGACAGTTATAATGTGTATGTTAAAATGTATTTAAATGCCACAAACGTGTATTTGACATTTACCTAAGCGTGTTATTACTAATCATTTCATCAAGGCATTACATGAGCTGCAAGCATGGTCTCAGCATACAAGCGCCACGCAGCCTAGTTTAAGACCAGAGGCCTTCTAGCGGTGCAGCAGCAGCGGCTCGCACACTCCACCACTGTGAGGCAATTATAGTTTTCATATTTCCAAAATGATTTTTGAAACGGCTGCTAAACCAGAGGTAACCTTACCACCTCCAAAGTCCACATTCATTTTGCAGACTTGATTAAAAACACACTGGCCCTTCAAACTTCTCGCGCGCTGAGCGTTGCTCCGTCTGCATCTTCATGTAACATCGCGCGGCTCCAGCTTGTGGAGAGATCTGAATTGTGACACACCTGTAATGTGTGTGTTCTGTGCCAGTGTGCAGTGATGCCTGGAGCTGCTGGAATAAAACAGTGTATAACATAATAATAATGTTACTGTATGATAATAATAATAATAATAATAATAATGTTTTTTTGATTTAAGTCTGTTATTGTTGTTACATTGTTGGTGTCCTTTTATAATTTTTTATTGTTACTTTGTTTTGGTCTTTTTGTAGCATTTTTAAATTTCCTATCATAACTGAGTCTATATCTGGCCCAGGCCTCTGATATATCAAGCCACTGGGTCTGTGCCCAGTACAGTCATCCATCCTTGGCTCTAGCATAAGGTAATTTACAGAAAACACTGCGAGCGTGTAACGTTTACTGTATTACTTTGGTCTCGCACAAATCTACTAGGATCTGGCAAGCGCTTGAGTTTAAAAATGAAACACACCGCTCCAGTATAGAAAAAGCTACAGTACATTACAGAAAACAAAATAACACACAAACCAAAGAAATAAAAGCAAACAGCAGCATGACTCCAAAATATTACCAGTACTTTCATCATGTAACCTGAGCACACCAACAATGATACGTAACTCAGGTGTTCACTTATTAACATTGAATGAGTTGTGTATTTCTTCACTCGTTTTGCTATGGCTGAAGGTTTTTATCTCTTTTTACTGCAATCAACCCAATGATTTTTGGGAGTGGACAAAATGATTCATTACTGAGATACTCATGGGTTAAGACTCGTGCAAGAATAGGAGAGTGCTACAGTATCCCCTGTACAAGTTAATCCCTAATATAATCCCTAAGTTTCATTTATTCAAGTTCACGTCCACACAAATACAACAGCACAGCGAGCAGAGCTTGGATCGGCATTACCCAGCTGGAGAGGGAGAGGGTGTCAGGAATGCAATTTCCTTTGCGTTATTGCGTCTGATGTTCTTCACGCTGATGTATCTGCTTTTGTGTCACAAAGCATTATCGGAAGCAGCCTCACCTAAAGCAAGATGATGCTACTCTATTGTTACATTCAGACGTGGAGGAATAATGCCCTGTTGAGACCGCGCCAGACCCAGACCAGCTGTGCCGAAGCTTTCAGCACATTTACGTTGTTGATTTGAGGTGAACTCGTGTCTCTAGCAGGAACCGAGCGCTTGTATGGATCATAGTAGAGCTCCGAGTCAGAACAGAGAGCTGAAAGGGATTAGAAGCAATTAGATCACAATGGAAAAGCAACTTAGCACTTTAATCCTTACTATATATCTTTAAAGGAGCAAGGTCAAAGCATTAGACAATAGCAAACACTTCATCAAGATGTTGTGAACCCCTGACCTGCTGAAATTGCCTTTTACTGTTGCCATAAATAAAGCATTTAACAGAAAGATCTTTAGACTGAACTAAGCATAGAGTTTAAAGTTTAAAATAAGTGAGTGTAGCTGCTTATGATGCTGATGGTGATTATGGTCAAAGCACATTGTTCTCTTTAGTGAGTTGAACTGAAACTGTCCAATTTAAATGAGTAAAATCTGTGTCTTGAAGGGCAAAGGAGACGTGTGCCCTCAAATGACAGGAGTCCACCTGAAGCAAACAGCAGTGATGGTGTAAGGTGTTGAACAGCCAGTGATCCTCTGACGCTGGCTCGCTAATGTAGCTCACACCAGAAGTGAGGCGCTTACATGCCAGCGTTACCGGCTTCTCGGGCACTTCGTGGCTCTGTTCTGACGACAAGACAACTTCTGATGTTTGCTTATTGCGTCCATTAGTGGGCGTAAACAGCCACTAACTGGGTTTACAGGACAAAGACAACACGTAGCGTCACGCACCTATAAACAACTAGTGAGGCTATAAGTGTTTCATAAAGGTGTTGATGTATTCTGCCAAGAATCCCTACAACGGTTCACAAATGAAAGACATCTGTGCACTTTCCCACATCCTGCTTGGCCGTAGCTATTTTTAAAGTTATTCAGCATGACTGTAGTTACATGCTGGCTTTGTGCACTAGCTCCTTGTCAGTGTGTGAGATCCATATTGCTGTTTAAAGCTCAGGAGGTGTCTATTAGACTCCACCTGGGAGACATGTTCCCCTGCAAACCTCAATCAATAATATCTGTTGGACACGATTTCTTTCCCTATTTCCTCTGCTATTATCACACAAACTAATGGACTTTGCCCGTTGCACAAAGTATTGATTGTTTCCATATTCATCTCTAACCAGTTATATTAACCAGAGGAGAGGAAACAATACGGCTTTCATGGCTACACTATGTCTCCTCGCAGGGCTACGATGATGGATATGGAGGAGAATATGATGATGAGAGCTACGAAACCTACGAGGACAACTACAACAACCAGTCAAAGAGGTAATGCTGGATAAAAAACCTTTTAATTACCACCTGTCTTCATTTTTCTTGTGACAAGCTGTCTTCACCATGTTTGTACAGTGTCTTCCCTACAGACGTTGAGTCATCCGTGTTTGCTGCACCGCTAATCTTTCATTTGTTCAGCGAATCACTAAAAAGACCAACATCAACAGCGAATTAATCCTAATGTAATAAGTAAAGTATGTGTCGTCAAAACATTTTATTCCTCTGTGTCTCAGAGCTCGGTTGTCAGCTGAAAAACTAATAAAACTGCATCACTAAGTAACACGAGCAACCGGGGAGCACAGCTTTCCTGCATCGACCCTTATGCTACCAGCAATACTCACTAAAGCGGCACATTTATTAATCCACAGATGAAAACAGTCTCCACCAAATAAACGGGTAACATATGCTAAAGTCTCCAGGGCTTCGTGTATTTTAAAATGCCTGCCTTTTATAAAGTGACAGAGTTTTATATGTGTACATAGTTTCAATACAACATTTAATGAGCAAGAAAATATCAATACATGCGCTTTTGTTTGCTTATGATGTATTTAATCTGTCTGATTTAGTGTTTCAGAATATTACAAATATGGACATGGAACCAGTGATGAATCCTACGACGACTATGGTGAGACATTTTAGTCTTTGGTCGTTTACGGTTGTTCTTGTATCTGCTGATTTTAGGACAGCGAAGGAGGAAAAAACTGTAAAAAGATACAATTCAAATGTGTGGTTACAGTGTGGGTTTAAAATCACTAGTCCTTGGAGTAGATTTAAATTCTTTATGGACACCTAAAAAAGTTCTGTCCCTATAATCCTGGCTGCTGCTGCTCGGAAGATGTTTCATAGCAAGGAAATGAAGGCGAAACCTTGTGGTTCCAGTTCACTTCTAATCATCCTCACCCAGGGAGCCATTCCTGCATGCTTCACGTCTCCCACCACCCCGGCCACACGCTGCATTTGACTAGAACAGTAAATGGGCCAGTGGATGCTCAGGGGGTTAACTGATGCCCGTTGTTGAGGTGGAGTGTTTTGCCTTTTGGACACGCACCATCGTCGGCCGTTACTCCCGGCTAACTGAATGCATACGTACCGTACAGCCCGTCATCTCGTGCTGCGTATGCGCGTTTGCTCGTTCATTCATTTTCAGCACAATGAACAGTGCGCTGAGGTGTTGAGGTCGAACTAAACCAAAACCAAGAGGCCAATGATTTGATTTTCTGCTCTATAAACACCTTCTTATTTGGAAGCAGCGATGGTGGCCATCTCTGTGTAATTCAAGGAAGGAGCTGCTGACTAGTACTGGTCCAACAGAGGCCAAGGAGCTTATGAAATTAATTTTCTGTGGAGAAAAGCCTCTGTTCGGCCTCAGATCGAGTTTGTGCGCTAGAATTTTCTTGTTTTTGGTTAAATGGATTGTGAGGGTATAGCAGACGATGGCTGAGTTCACAGTTTGACTTTGTGGTGGGAACTCACTCAACTGTGCTGTCTTTGCTGCCGTTGCAGAGGAGGAGTGGGTGGCTGCCCGTCCCAGTCTCAAAGCCCCTGCACTACGGCTCACGAGAGGGGGCTACAGAAAACACCCCTATGGTAGATACTGAAGGTGCTCCAGATATGTGACCTCTATTTCTAAGTTTTTTTAAGTCTTCAAAAAATGTTGTAACATTATTTTCTGTGTCTTCTTCTGAAATTAGAATTAAAAAACACTCATTAAGCACATAAATCCACAAAACTTAACCTTATAAAATGATTCTGACTTTTTTCATTTTTAAAGGATAAAGTCTTTTTTTTTAAGTGCAGGGAAGAGATGAAAAAAAACCATAGTTAATAGAGTTATTCATATGCTGGAAGGTTGTTCTTAAAACGCCTTTCACCTCAAGCTCCAAAACAAGCAATTATGACAGATTTCTGAAATTAAACGTTTAAAAGCTGTGGGTCAGAATTTGACATTTTCATTAGTTGCCTTTAATGTGGATATTTTCAAGGTCTAGTAGACAGGTGACGACAACACCGCTCAGGTCCTATGACCACTGATCTACGTGAGCCCGGTTCTCCTTAGTTCCATCATATTTACTCTAATCTGTGTTCAGACTAACAGGGACACACTGGACTTTGTCTGACAGGCACATTTTAGACTGATGCTGAGATCAAACGGTGCCTGATGACACAGCGCTGCTTCAGTGGCGTGTGCTGACCCCTGTTGGCGTGCCGCGCATTTCATAGCATGTGGGGAAGCTGTAACCTACTTATGGTCATCTGTATAATCTGTATATGCAGGTCCAGACATGCACTGCTGTGGATCTTTATACTGTATTTCCTTTGTATGTCTATGGTGATTTAAATGAGGTGCGTGGCTGAAATGTCAAACCGTCGTGGCCAGTCTGACTTATCAGTATCACCTTCTCGGTCAGTGGTTTAAATGGCTCAGCTAACAAGTTGAGATAGACATTCAAACGAGTTCTTGATTTATGACGCAAATGATATAGCAAATATAGCAAATGAATTATGGCTCCATGTGTCCAAAACTCCCCTTCCATCAATAAACGTGAATAATCACGTTAATACAGTCACTCACTGTAAAATGTGTCTGTGGACTCCAGACCATCTGTTTCAGTTTGGCGTCTTCGACGGCGTGACGTGTGTGACACTGCTCTGTAAACACAATGAGGCAGTAGGGGAATGATGTTGGTGCTGTCAGGTGTGACCGTCGCTTCAAACAAGGTGTCACAGACAGCACTGTGGGTGGACAGAGAGCATCTGGACAGGAGGACCATGTAGTCCCGGTTCCAGAAGTGGCATCGTTGGTTCGGCTATAAAACCCATGGCAGACCACACGCTGCCAAATTTAATTTCATTAATCACGTTCATACTTTTGAATTATTACATTTTATAGTTGTTGATTTTTGTTTTCACCTCACATACCCAGCTTAGCTCACTGTAGGATTATTCTAAAGGCAGATTGGTTCCTTGACCAGGCAGCACTGCAGCGCAAATGTGACATGCTGAGTTAAAAATGATCCTTTTGAACCTTCAGCACCTGTTTTCCACAGTTCACTGATTGGTCTGGCTATAGGCTCAGTACGGTGTAAGTGGATTTTTCCAGGCTAATACCTTGGAGAAAAATGTAACATTGTAAGTGAGACAGACCAGATTTTTCCCCCACACACACACATGTTTTTTAGTTCGTCTACTGAAAATAAAGCAGCAGTTTCTGGGTAGTTTGGCTTCTGAAGCTACAAATAAGTCCTGCCCTCATTTGCAGAAAATATTATTGCAATAACAGACAGAACACATAAAAGACAAAGCACACACCACAGCGATCCAATAAAATCCATTAAAGGCAACAGATGGAAACTAAACCTTTCCTAGACTTTGAAATTTGAATGAGCAGTCATTAAATGATCTAAACATTGTTTTAAAAATGTTACAGCTAGAAGTCTAACATTCCGCTTAACTGATCTGAACTGATTCACAAGACTAATGTTAGCCTAAGTTTAAGGTATACTGTGATTTTAGATGGCATAAAATGTGAGATCATAATCGTGCAAAACATATTTTATGTTTGAATTGACAGAAATCAGCCATGTACAGTGTGTAATTTATAATGCGTGCTTTGTTCTGTGTGTATCCTGTATTTGTACTTAAAGCATTTAATAAAAACAACATAAACCTGAACACAGTGTGTAAGACTCTAAATAGGTGCCTGTGGATGTTTTCAGCAGCTTAACTAGATCCTTTGAGTTTCTGGTTTCTAAAACATTTTCTAAAACATCTGCTTTCAGGTAACAGTTTCATAAAGAAAGCCCAGCAGCAGCAAATGAATCACTTGTTAAATAAACTTAATCGTCCTTGAATCTTTCTTAAACTAATAAATTTCTTTTCCTAATCCATTCTCTGAAGTTTTACATCATTAAACAGACACAGTGACTCTGAGAATGAGATGGAGTTAGAGGTAAGGAGTCCTCGTACTGTATATTCTCACAATAATGCTTTAAAGCTCGCTCATCAAGAGCATAATGGGCCATTCGGGGTCTACGTAGATTCTGATATTTAGCATTTGATGATATGTGTTTGCTGAATGACAACACCACGCTCAGTGTCTGTAATCTGCAACTCTTCAATGTTTCTGCTAACCTCTTATGTATTTCTGTCATTCAACCAGAGAAAGCTGTACACGCGCTGTAGTTTCCCGTGCTCTAAACATCAAAGCTGACGTCCTTTTAGCGATTTGAATTCTCTTTTGTGATTAGTACGCCCGAAGCCTGGCTCTCATTAAGAGCGTAGATCACGGGGCTGGAGACTAAACACTAAGCAGGTAAACCTAATAATAGTACTAATAAACAACTTCCACTTCAAAAAAGTAAACCTGCCCTGTTAACAGCAAATAAATGCACTGTCTCTAACTAGATTCAGCTAAACTGTGATAAATCAAATAATAAATTCTAATAAAACGCTAAAACAACTAAACATCACATCAGTGATATAAATGAATTCACAACATTTGCTCAGCAGTCCTCAGACCTTTTCATGATGTGTATAACACTTTGTATTGGTTTACTTTTTTCACAGTGATGGAATAGAATAGCATTTTATGAATTGCATGCGGTCCTTCACCCTATGCTTCGTTATCGGTGCTGGCCTTGACATAATTATCACACTATTTGTGTTTCCTCTACAGATGTGGACGTACGTACTCCAGTGGAGTCTGGTCACTGCAGGGGACTCGTACATCAGTATGTATATACAGAATATACTGTATATATGATACCTTACTATCTGTGTGTGTGTGTGTGTACGTGCTTTAGTTCAATAATGACTCAATTTCACTTTTCAAATTGAACATAATGAATAGAAAATCAGCAGTTTGTCTCATTTGGTTAATTTTGCGAGCAGTTAGCACAGACTTCACGCTCGCTTTGACTCATAACAGCTTTTAAAAGAGACCATTTATGTCCTGTGATTAAGGCTAATATTTTCTTGATACTCCCTGCATGCACACTGTTCATAAAGGACTAAAATATGATTTTGATTGCTCTACATATTCCCATGAATTAAAGCTCATTTACATCATCTGTAAATGACACAGTTCATAGTTTTTATAATTGTGCATTAAAAACACAATAAAGCCCAGACATGCAACTAAATCAATGGAAACAAAATGAGTAAAAGAAACTCAATCTTACTTTGCTGCTAGAAATGCGTAATCGTGACAGAACAGTGGAGCAGTTACTGTATGTCTATATATAAACATACAGTAACTGATAATATAAACTTAAGAAGTCAGAGGAGAAAAGTATGAACACAACATTTACTGCGTCTTGTCTTTTTGATTTAATATGGATCAGTTAGTGTCACATTTCCTCCCTGCGCTTTGTCTGCTGTGTTGAACTAATCTTATTAGCATCACTGTGTGTGTACGTTAATCACATTTCTGTCTTCTACAGTAGCTGTGCAAATACAGCTGCACTTAATCCCTATGGACAGATACCTGCTGACCTATTCATCATTCATGCTCTTTACTGACATTTTTCCAAAGATGCAGTTCTTTTTGAAAATGTATTCAGAGGCATAACTCCTTAATTGCACGCTTGTGCTGATAATGCAAAAGAAGAAGAAAGAAAACACAGAACAAAGTCACCCACAACTGCAAAGTACGGAAACAAAAGCTGTGATGGAGCCAAATTGAAAGCGTTCTCACCTTCAGATGCAATAATACTTCACAATAACTCCTGAAAGTATTATTTTCTATCTATTTTATCTAACATAATCTAAGAGTTTCATCAAAACATGCAAAGTAAGATTCAAAGAAAAAGGACAGTTTCTAATTAAGTGCATGATAATACAGTTTCTCACATGCATGATTAATTACAGTTAGCCCCAGAAGTATTTGGATCATGACAGAGTGATTTTGCCTTTATGCATCAGTAATTAATAAATCAGTCACATGTTAGTATTTGAAGTTTATCACGTCTGTCACATTTTACATTTAGATGCTGTATTGCTGCCTTTCTGACCAGGGCGCCTCCATTTCCAGGGGCTTAGGGGCTCGGTATTAGAGACAGAACAATAACAAAAAAAAGAAAATATGAAATAAACAAATTCTCAATTTAATCTGAGAAACTTGAAAATGTTGTCTCTCGTTCTATTTCTAGATAGAAAACATGCCGAAAAACAGGATTCAGTGAAAAAAAGGCTTTTCACTGACCTTGGACTATTTTTCTAAGCCACACTGTGCTTTTCAGAAGTCTTGACAATTACCACAGTCTGATCCCAGCACATTCTCACTCCGCAGTAATGTAACATGGCTCACATCAAGCTCCCGTTGCCTTTCTGCAAAATTACACTTTTGCACCTTGTTTTTCCTTCACAGAGCCAAAGGAAAACCAGAGGATTGACGTCAGTGCTCAGTCATTAGACGCGTTCGAGTCCTTCCTCAGTAAAGTAGCTCGGTACGTATTGACTGAGTGACTCTCAGTGGGACAGCAAACTTTTAAATTTGTTATCATTGATTATTGAGCTTCAACAATCTGATTTCAAAACATTTTGTGTAAAAAAATCATTTCATGAATCCCAACATCCCTGATGTTGGGGTATAGCGTCATTCTTAGACATTTACTCCAATGTTCAGTCCAATGTTTTATTTGTTATTTGTTATGAAACTAAAATAATGATTAAATGACGCCAAAGAAAATTCCCCCTTTTATCCTACACCTGCTTTGCTGCGTTCACGAGACTCTCTCTTGTGTCTGCATCTGAGCGTTGAACCGATCGCTGTTGCTGGATGCCAGTTATGCTCACGCAGCTTTTGCCAGAAGCATTCTCAGATCAATTTTCATAACACGCTGGCTGCCAGCTCGCAGCCCAAATTCCAAAGTCTGCTCTGGATGTTGATGCTTTTTTATGTGGGGTGGGGATGGGGGGGCACTACTGATTAAACTCCTCTCACATTCAGATTACAAAGAGGATTTAAGAACGGAGCATTTCTTTTGGTGCATTTCACAAAACAGTCTCAGATGCTTTCACACGTCTTTGCTGTGAGTCCACCGATGGATCCACAGTGATGTCTGCCCATTAGACAGCCCTGTCCTGCAGCCCTGGGCACAGTTAAAGACTGGCAGCTGTTTGTTTTGCAGTTTTGCCAAGTTTAGCACTTTTGGCACCACTGTTTATGAGCCACAACACCGTTAATAGAATACATATCAGTGGGTTTAGTGGACGCTCTCTCCTCGTGCATCTGTTCCTCTGCGAACGTGAAGACTAAATCTGTTGATATTAACTTTATGCCTGTTACAGCACACAGGGATAAAGCTGGACCTGGAGACGAGGAGCAGTGCAACACGATGACGAGTAACTCACAGGTAAGGAGCTGGTACATGATTAGAGTATTTAGTGTTGATGCTTTGTTTTCCAGGACCTTTCAACTAAATTTAGCTCTTTGTCCAGTAGAGGTCATTTTCATTTTCACTAAGGAACAAACTTCTAAATTTGTGAATAACTTAAATTGAGGTATATGACATATTCACACAACTGCATTTAGCCAGGAGCTTAGCTTACGTTAGCTCGGCTATATTTAGCTCATCTCGGCCTATAAACACAGAGAAATCTCCATCCCAGTGTCTAAAGGATTAAACTGTGCCCTGCCAAGGAGTGACGCATGGTTTCAAAAAACAATAGCGTGTCATATTTACACTTCGACTTTAGGGGATTAATGAGATATAATGTTCTACACAGAGTCAGTGACTTGCCGTCAGGCAGATTCAGGCTCGATGCCTCTCCCTGCTTTCAGTCTTTGTGCTAAGCTAAGCTAAGCTAAGCTAACTTCTGCTGGTGGGCGCTGCACCGTTACGTCTCGTCTGTTTCTCTGCAAGAACGCAAACAAGCACGTTTCCCTACTGTGTGTTCGGTTACGCAGAAACGAGATGTGAAAAGTTGAAATACGAGTAAATATGTGTGATTGACAATAAAGGTTGCGGCACTTCAGCTGATAGCACATTTGTGAAGCGATACCATCTGTTTATGGCTTCACGCTGGCTGAGAGAGAGAGAGGAGCTGTCGTCAAAGCTGCAGAACGCTGTACGACTGCGTGAAGCAATAAATGACGACTGCACATCTAAAGAAACAACAAACAAACATGTATTTGTCCTTAACAACACAATAAGACCTCATCTGAACAGACCGAGGTAAGAGCGAGGAGGTCTCTCACCTTCCATCTCCATCCCAAGGACGAGCTGATTGTCTCTGGCTAAACGCTGCATCTCCATGCAGAATGTCACCCTGGATGTCGGACGCCTGTTGACAGATTATAACTGGAGGATCCATAAAGAGACAGCGTGTGGATTTAAGGGAACTGCCGGAGTATGTTTGATGCACGCACAGCCACAGTGTCAGACCCGGGGCGCAAAGACTCACCAGTACGCAAACTACCCAAGTCCAAGGACGAGGTGTCATTAGTTGTACATCCTCAGAATAGATCCAGGCAGACGTTAGCACGGTCGTCTCACAAATGACCGTACAAATGATCAAAGGCGCAACAGTACAATTAAAAATGTACACCTGTTGCTCAGATGTCACCCTGCTCACATGTCTCCTCCACCATCCTTGATCTTTACCTCCTGTGGAGGGTTTATGGGTGGAGGCCCTGTCCTGCAAAATATGAACTTATTTAAACCCTCGCCGTGTTTCTGTGCTTTGTGGTTCCCTCTCTCCCTTTTTTTGCATTGCAGATGTTTAAATGTTGTGAGAAGACGACAACGGAGTCACATTCCTGGAGCACAATAGCTTTTGATTCTTTTTAGCAGCTCGGTTCTACCCTAACATGATTTCGTATTTTGTCCAGTGCTAAAACCTAAAATAAATGCAATTATCTACAAAAAAATCTCAGCGTGACTCCACCTTGTTTGCCATCCCGCCGCTGCTGTCATTACCGACCCAACTGCGCCCGTGTCTATTCCCAGCTCACTAATAAACGCTTCACTTACGCGCTGCCAAGATGAGCGTGTTAGTTCATTAAGCGAGTGGAGCCCAGTGCAGGTATTCCGGCCAAATGTCACAGCTGCTGTACGAGACCGGACGGCGACTGCTGCTGGTGAACGGCACCTCGCGTCATTTCCTGAGAGGTCGTCCTAATGAATGGTGCTGTCTGCCGCTCTACATATGCTACGGTGATTAACACTTGAGATTGATTGAAGCAATACAAACATCCCACTGTTTAAATAAATGCATTCGTCCTGAATTTGTTTGCTCATATTTGATTTACAGAGCAATAAATCGATAGCCTCATAAACCAGACAAATCGCGGCCCCTTGCACTAGAACAGCTCGCAGGACTAAAGAGTCAGATTTATTGCAGAAGATCACCCATTTCTTATCTTTTCTCTCTCTCTCTCTCTCTCTCTCGCTCTCCGTGAAAAGCGATTTCATGAGTCTGCTCAATTGTATAGCAGACTCATTTCATCAAAAAGCCAGAATGCCACCCTTGATTCTGGCATTTGTTTAATTCATTTGCTGCATGATATAGCCTCCACGCAGCCTGTCAGACAGCATGGCATTTATCTTGCTCGATATCACTTGATCTAAATATTGGAAACACAAAGACACCAAAGTGGGTCAGGATCTAGGCGAGTACCCAGAAACGTTCAATGATGCAAAACAGTGCATGGTAATAAGTCTAACACACAGCATTTCCCCCAGCCAGGGACAGTACCTGAGCAAACTCAGCTCTGTTTAGACAGCTGCCTGATGAGCCAGAATAGAAAATGAAGGCTTATAATCACCCAAGTTTAAAAGGGCCTCTTCACCACCATAGCACTTGTGATAAACTGGTGCGCAGACTCAGAGTCCTTGATGTGTTTTGATGGTTCCCATGTTGTTTCCCTTGCGACAGCAGGCTGGGATCTAAGCCAGGTGACAGAAGGTGAGGACGTATAGCTGGAGCTGCAGTTTTTGGGAAGTTGTGTGCTACTGTAGACCGTCTACTTTATCTGATCAGAGCTTGCTTTCACACAAAAGCCTGCCCTCCAGCTCATTAGGGCTATTTTTGGAGAGATGATGAGTTTTGACATGTTGTGCTGTGCAGTGCGTTTGGATAAACTAAGCAGCAAGTGAGCTGTGCTAATTATGTTTTCCCCTGATGAAGTCATCTAGTACACAAAACATTTTCACAGCTAAAATGATGGTTTGCACGAATAATTCTTTGGCCCCAAACTTAACTATTGCCAACATGTTAGAGCTGCTAAATACATATTCTGATCAGCGTTACATGAATAAAATAAAAATGATTCTCATCACCTCACAGATAATAGAGACATATTCTATTGATTGAAGTTGTTGTTGGACAGCTGCCAGTCAGGGCTACGGGGTGCTGCTACAGGCTGTCGTGTCTTGTTCAAGGACACATCGACATGTAGCCATGAGGAACCAGTAATCAAACCACTGACCCTGGGGTTTAGAGACGGACGCTCTACCAGCTGAGCTACTGCTGCCCCAGAGAAGCTCCAGGGGCAACGTGGTGTCAGTCTCCACACGTCCTGTGTGATGCTTTTAAATGGTCTTTTATTGTTTAGATCTTTCTATATTCAGAATGTTTCTCCATCTCATCTCATTGTTATTTATCTTGACGCAACCTTGAGTTTAACTGTGTTATCCAGCAACATTGGATCTAAGGCAGTCACAGTGAAAGATGCTATCAGGCTATGAGGAAGCTGTCAAACTTCACAGACGTCTCCAATCGAGCTTTTTTGTTTTGCTTATGTTGCGTATACTTTCATGTTAGGTGAAATATTACACAGTGGTTGGACTCCATCTGCATGACAAATGTACCTACAGCAACTACTCCTCAGAGAGCAAGGTGATCCGTCTAGCTCACACACAAACAGCCGGCTATTGATTCAGCGCGTGACTAGTCAAGGTCACGTTTGAGTCTTCTTCTCCCAGGGCACTTCAATGAAAGTCTTACTGTATGACAAGAGCCTGCGCGTTCTATAGGTAGCGCTTTACAGCCAAACAAGAAAGGAATAATTAGATCCGTCATGTCTGCAAAGGACAGTCAGGGCTTTTCACGATGACTGAGTCGACAAGAAACGGGCACTCGTTGCTACTATAGGTGAATGTGAGACAGCATGACGTGTGCAGAATGATTTTAGCTATTTTCAATGATGAGAAGAGGCTTTCAATGGCTTTCAACCAGACTCCATCTCACAATCTGTCCAGTCAGATAAGCTGTCCACCAAAACGCTCAGTAAAGCATCATCGTCATAATTATTAACGTTACTATGAAGACAGTTTCAAACATTGGTCTTTATGTATCACACACCTACGTCTACTGTACCTAGACGATTTTGATAATGTTTACTCAGTTGCCGGATGAAAATACTGTTCCACTAGACACTGAAAATATATATTTTTTGTTTTGTTTTGTTTGCCGGGTAATTGCAGGTTAAATTAACATCTTATCAGTTTCGCAGCAGGAGCCATCATTTTGATAGAATCACTCCACAGTCGCTGCTCAAACACTACTGAATTACTCCTTCGCTGTTGCTTTGTTTCGGTGCTAAAGTGCCTGCAGGGCTGCTGCAGTAAGCTGTTGAAATTGATTACGACCATACATTGACCCAACCTTATCAGAGTGGCAGCCTGTGGAGCAGCTCTGGCGCTTCGTCTCAACCGCAAGTAGAGTTATTTTCAGAAAAGTATGAAAGACAGATACCAGCAGCCAAGCACAAGCAGAGCTACTCTGATGTTACGTTCCCAAGTTCATGTTGTGTGAAGGTGAAAAGGTGAGTAAAGCAAATATTGTTTCGATGTAAACATGATGGGAGCGTTTGACAGTAGGCTTGAATTCATTCTTTCTTTAAATATTGTGTTAGTTCTATGGTCATTCTATATTATGAAGCAACTATACTGCATAAGAAATGAAGGCGCTGAAACATGGAGTCATCCGTCAGTGTGTGCGATCACAGCCTGGCGAGGTGTTGACAGTCACACTGATGTAATCCTAACAGCACAAGCTCGCTCTGAAGTCACGTGTGTGGCCGACTGCAGCTAAGACATCAACCTACCGACAAGTTTGGACCGAGGAAAACTTCGGTTGTGCAGTGAGAGCCGTGGGAGACCCAGTGAAGATGAAACGCCTGCTCTCCCAGGGGAGCAGAAGCTATGACCCATAAGAAAGCGATTAACCAATGCAGCTGTGAGCGAGGTGGGCTCCATGTTTCCCCTGTTGTCCCTCTCAAACAGATCTTTTCTAAAATTATTTATTTTTTAATAAATACTTAGTGACAGGTGGGATTCAATGGGCCAACGATTGGGCTTGTGCTCACGATGATGAATTCAAGCGCAATAGCAAAGTAGCTCAGAAGCTGAAGCATTTAAACAAAACAATGTCACTAAATATTTCCTTACTAATACCTCAGCTTTTGAAACATCTGCATTTACACCGGATCAGCCTCTATGTAAGATGCTTAGAGTTAGATCTCCAGCCCATGGTACAGGTACATACATTTTTATTAAAAGCATCAGGCTCTTATCTTGCAAGAAGTGTCTCTTTAGGAAGGCATCCACATAGAAAATGAGAAAAACTGTATGCATCACTCTGGAGGAGGCAATATGGTGGACTGCTGTGAACTCAAGCTCATCAATCTATCAGTGTCGAAGGGAAAATCCAGGGGATTGCTCTTAAATCTAGTTCCTCACACTCTCATCTTTCAGATTTGTATCTCCCGTCTGTTCTGACTGCTAACTCTGTGTCAGCTCAGGAAGCGTCAGCAAGCTCCTGTCTCCACCAACAACCCCTGCAGGGAAAAGGGACCAGCACTCAGCTGGGTGATTGTCAGGGCCATTATGCCCCCACCATCCCCCACCTCCACGTCCCATAGTTCCCACTTCTCAAATTCCCTCCATTAACGCGAGGGTTTGCTTTCCACTTTCTCTTTGATGTGTCACACGCTGCTGCAGATTTGTTTTTAATACGTGTGACAGAATCCACTTAACTGGTAGCAAAGAAACTTTCTCATTCAGTAAAGCAAGAGTGGCTCAGACGCTCACATTCACATAGCGAGCGTCACGTTAACACACATTCATTACAGATGAATCCTTGTCAGAAAGGTTGCTGTTAATGCCGTTAATCCAGCGTGCTGCTGAACCGCCTTACCGATGTGAGGCACAGTATCTTTGCCTTAGATAAGACACAAGAGCATTGTGGGTAATGCAGTTTTTGCTGTTCAGCAGCTCTGTCCAGCATGTTTTATACCTGCATCCGTCCTCCTCAGACACTGTCACTGGTTGTTTTTTTCTTAGTGTTCAGATTAAAACATGTGCACTATCATGTTAATTACAAGAGCTTAGATGTTCTGTTAGCGTTGTACAGAGCTTTCTGCTTCTGTTCTAACAACCCGACATGACAGAAAACCATCCTCTCAGATGAAACAATGACACAAATTCTAACGACTCCACTTTTTAAATATTAAAGAATCAGAATCAAACTAAACCGGAGTCGCGTGTTAAAACTCAATAGACCCATTTTATCATATCTTTGATACTTTAACCAGATACAGTTTTTACGCTCGCATTAATCGACAGCATTGAAACAAATGTCGGACAGAGAGCAGTATAAACGCAGATTAGAAAAACACATCCAAATGAGATGCAGGTCATTTACCAGTCGAATTTGGATATGCAGAAAAATGATCTCATTAAATTCTGCCTTCAAAGCTCTAATCTCTCATGGGCCAAAATTACTGCAGAGAGACGGATGCAAATGTAAGCTCCCTCCTGAGTCAGGCAAACTCCAGTATCTGGGTCTCAAATACAGTAGATGGCCATTGTTTACTGAGCAGTTGGATCCGCAGCAGTGTGAAACAAGGTAAAATCACACAGCATGAGTGCCACAATGATTAAAACCTGTTTACCGTCGCGAGCAGGAGCAGGGATTGTTTTTAGCAGCTCTTCTTTACAGCCTCTGCTCAATAAAGTCTAACGCGGAGCGACAGCATGGCTGCAGGTGAAGCTTAGAAAGAGTGACGACTCCGCGAGCAAAGTTAATCACCCGAGCAGCGGTTCACACATCTGTCAGGTTAATGAGACAATGCCCGGGGGAATAATGATGAGTTTACACACAGCTGCAGAAAGTTTGGCTCCAATTTCCCAATCAGCTTGGACGTCGCTTGTCCCGGCAAGGTTCAGGCTTGGCAAGGGAACTTGATAAGCGTATTGGTTTGTTTTGTTTTTTTTTTTCTTTTCAGTCACAGAGACAGACATCACACTGTTCATGACAGCAAGAACTGCCACGTTTCCTGCGAACTGGACAATATGCTGATGGGAGTGTAACCGATGCCTCCATCTGGTGTTAGGATCAATACCAAACATCATCAGGCGACAGTAATGGACACTTGTGAATCTCCAGATTTAGACCGATGGAGTGATGCCAACAGGTGCATCCTCACTGTGCCATATAAACCCACAGGCTCTGATAACAGCTTTTTGTACTGTCTGACTTTCAAGCCACACTCCTATATTTTTACAGTAAAGTAAAGGCAGCCTTGAAAAAAAAATCAAGGTCAAGCGTTCTTTCTTTGCGCTTTGATTTTCATCCACATTCCAGCAACCGGCAGCTCATTTAAAGCAAGTACAGTAGGTCTCCATGCACCATCGCTCTGTAAGAAACGACGGGAAGGATGTGGTCAAGAGAGTAAAACAGTGATGTGGACCCATGTATCAGGTAGTTCCTGAAACACATCTGTTGCCAACCACCGACTCCCAACTGGAATCACCAAACATGAACCGAAACGTTTGTACAAGGAGCTGAATTCATAAGCGCTGCCCCTGGAGTCCTGAAGATTTGAAGACAGTCTGCTCAGATGAATGGGCCAAAATCCCCCCTGAACACTGGGACAGATTAGATTCTTTGAACAGGAAATGTTTTGCAAACAAAGGCTGTTTTTTCGTTTTGCTATCTGTTCAGCACTTTCTGTGCCAAGTTAACGCAATGGACGGCATTATTTATTTGAATGATAAGCTTTGTTTTCCTTGTTCACTCATTCAGCTTCTAGCTCGCTCAGTTCATCACAGGGTCACATGCAGTGTAAACACAAAGTACACACCTATGGGTCATTCAGATCCTCCGTCAGCTGACTGCATGTCTTTGGACCAGAGAACATGCCCCTGGAAGGCCCCTGGGTGCGCCTGGAATCAAACCCAGGACTGCTGAGGCAACACCACTATTATTCAGTTACTGCATGGAAATAAAAACACCACTTTAATTGCCATTGTGAAAGTGCAGAGCAGTTAAACATCTTATTTTCAATGTCTGGCGAATGGGAGGAAAGTGAAACTGAACTGTTCTTGTCCGTTTGATGACACAGAGGGTTAACATTTTAATTTTATATAACCTTCTAACTGCAATATTCAGATGGTTGTTAGCAGCTAGATGGCACAAAAAAATCTGTGGGTTTTAGTGTGTTTAATACATCCCAGTGGGACTTTGCATTGGAGGGCGGGTATAGGGAACATAATCACGGATGACATTTCAGTGAGTCTGAAGAATAAAGAAATGAAATGTCACGCTTGGAAATACAAATGCTTTTGACAGTGGAGAACTTCGGTTGAAAAAAAAGAAAAAAACAACCTGGGTTTTATTCCCCCAATACACTAACCAACGTGGCCTCTCAAGTCCATCTAAAGCCAAGACGTCTCCAAACGTAAACCTTCATGAGTTTACTTAAAGTGTGGCAGCGAGGGCAAAGTTTGTGGCAAATTTGTCAAGAATCCTCTAAAGTCCCCAATAATCTGCTCTTCCTCCCACAGAACACTCGGCGAGATGAGGAATGAGCAGTTATCAAACAGAGCTCGTTTTGATAAAGCTCCAGGGCAACACGTACAAGTGTGCATTATGGGATGTTATCTATTCCTTAAAAATAAATACAAAACAAAAATTAACTGGATGTGCTTCTGGTGAGGCATATTAAATAACAAATCAAACTGCTGCACATTTGTTCCCCTGGGTGAAATTATATTAAGAGGACAAAGACAAACATCACGCGCTGAATAGAAATGCACAATGCAGTCAGTGTTGAGTGTTCAGCACCACTGCTGACAGTTTGATTTGCTGTGCACATCAGGAGAAAACACTTAAAGATTTATGTTTTACACATTTGTAAGTTTTGTTTTCTCAAATGTTATATTCTAATTGATATTGCTTTCTTTGATGACGCAATGTTTGAAGCATTCACGAGCTCCACGCAGCTGAAAAAAAAAAAAGCTTTACGGCGGTGCCGCGCAGAGAGCCTGCGTGTCAACTTCCGTACAAGGCTCATGAAACAAATGTTTCGGCCCCCAGAACACCTCTTCTCCAAGTAATGAGTAGGGGAAAGGAACAAATTGTGCAATGAAAGAAAGCAAGTTCATGACTAATGATTGTAAATCCATTTGGAGAAGATAAACACAGGCCTAGTCAAGTGCCTGCCGACAGTCTAGGAAAGTGCCAGCTTTGTCAAATGTAGTCATGCTTTGCAAAATATTAAACATCAAGGGTCTCTTGCTGACAGCAGCCCGGCTGCGCACTGTTATCCAGTTCCCTTATTATACTGAATAAATCCTCTCTATGTCAAGCACCATGCCTGGATTTTAAGCCCTAATTTAATTCCAGCGATGTGCGGCTCTGGTTCAGGCCGTGTGTTTGTGCTGTGATGCTGCAAGCGTGAGACGGCGAGGAAGTGTGGTCTGAATGTGTCAGAAAGTCTTGGAACACAGAAGCCCGCAGAGAAATGCAATTTCCTTAAAGATGCAACTGCCTCAGGGACATTAAATCAGATTTAAACTACACAATCATTAAACTGCAGAAAGAGCCCTCTCAGTCATTTCTTTGGCCTTTTGGAAAATGCATGTGTACTCATAAAATTCAAGGCTATGTCTTTAGTGTCTTTAATAGGATTTAACACCAGTAATCTTGCAACATTCAAAATGAGAGAGGAGATAAACATATTGTACTTTTAAAAAACGTCTGGTTTTGCTGATACAAAAAGGTGTGGACTTAGAGACAGTCACCATTTTTCATAAATTATTGAGCACACAGAAGTTCAAGAGAAGACAGAGGGAATATCTCCTGAGCACGTATGTTTTGAATAAATTGCATTGTGCTCTGAGAGGCAATATTCCAGGGCGGCATAATACAACTGTGGAAATTGTTTATTTTCATCCATCCTCCTGCCACCATTCATCCATACTCCTGCCAGCAAATACAATGACATTGTTTCTGAGACAGCTGGGAAATGTTCTAGTCATCACCCCCAAAGCCACGTCCCTGCCAAAACACTGCACCAAGACTGGGTATTTGCCATCTGACTTCAGACCATAGTGAACACAAAAAGAAGAGGGAGACTTTAACTGCATGGCTTCAAATGAAAAATGATGCTGTGTGACATTAACTGGGACTTTCTTAGGTAGAAAACTCAAGTGTGGCGATGAGCTTCCAATAATGTCCTGCATTCAAATATGAAGTGAAGTAACTGAAACATAACTGATATGTACCTTTAATATTTTCAGTCAGATATGGTCAAAGGCTCAACAACCTTCAACCCTCATGAAAAATAAAACGATTTCTACATGTATAAAAGGGGGAAGAAGGGAGAAAACAAATCAGGCATCTTCAAAGTAAGAGTCTAGCTCCTCTGTCATCTCAGCCAAATCCTGAGAGGCATTTGCTGCTGCCTCTCGAGCTGCAGTGGATCCTCTGGCAGCTGAGCTTTCCTGTGACCTCTGTGGAGTGTCGGTCTCTCGCTTCATGTCCTTGCCTCCACCCAAAACTCTTTGGCTCTCTATGAAGTACTGGTTGGGGTGGTTGAGTGAGAAATTGGCATCCTCAACCTGTTTGCAAAAGAAAAGGGGAAGTCAGACTGACTGACGATCAGTGAGCGTGTTGACGTCTGAACACTAATTTAGCAACAATTATGAGGACTTTTGCTGTCACATTAGCACTAAATCACCAGCTTACTGTTCCATTAGAGCACAAAGAAAAGATGAAACGGCCTTTCAGAAAAATAAAATGTCAAAATCACTCAAATGGGTAAAAACCTATAAAACATGCAGCTCTTTTTGTGACCTTTCTGTTAATTTTTAATTAGGTGAGTGTGATTGTTAAATATTAAAACTTTCAATGAGTAAAGGTCTGAAATTACTCTGACAAATTTGTACACAATGGTATCAATGTTTTCCAGGAGCCAAATTAAAATCAGTAAGGAGACGTTTCACTTTGCTGCATGAATCACAGAAGGGAAGAACATTAATATGTCCCATTTATTTTAGAGCAATTATATTTGTTTTGCTGCTTGAAAACTATCAGTGTATCTGCAGGTGGGTAAGAGGGTTGTTGATCAGTACACATTCATATTCATACAATATAAACATACTTCATGGGAAGTTGTTGCTTTTATTAGAAAATTACTTCATTAAAACGTGAAAGACTTTGTGAAGGCAGTTAATTTATTTTACACAAACGCAGAACAATTTTTATGAACTTAATTAATTTATATGTAGTCGCTCTAAGTCCCTGCACATGTAATGAAGAAGTATAGAAACGTGACCCTGACATTTTCCATTACAGCCAGTAACCAGCAACTAAGCCAAGTAGCTCGAGGTTATGAATGTATGTTCTAAATATCATTTTATTGCCCGTGTGAGAGGCTTTAAAGGAAGACTGCAGACGTAATGCAAGAAGAAATTAAGGCTCTATTTGAACACACATAGTAAAATGATCCAGAGTTTGACTACGTTAACATCCGCTATACAGACACACGTGCTGTGAGTGTGTTTGTAACTGTTCTGCTCTTCTGTAAAATTAGGGCCTTGAGTGTGACTGAAAGCAATGATGACTCAAGCATCCAAACTTAAACAGATTAAATGAAATAAGTATCCACGGGGGACAAAGCAGATCTGAATGCTATAATAAACCTCTAAAGATTAAGTGGCCGTGACAGCCAACTAATGACGGATGAGACAACATGGGCCATGGGTCTTTCTCTGTGTTCATGAGACGTGAGGAGCCTCTGACACAGGTGGCCCCGGTTCCTCCCTGCTTCAAATTAAACCAGCACTTACGTTGTGTGTCAGCTCAAAGTACTTTTGGCACGCCAGCTGATAGTGCATTCCTTTAACCAGCTCCAGGATCTGCAACAATAGGTAGCAGAGAGAAATAGAGAAATGCCAAAGACCAACCTCACTATTCTGACATCTACACATAAAGAAACCTCTCTAGAATGATGACGAAAGCAGAGGACAAATGCTTCGAACTGGTGGAAATCTGATACAGAGAAATCACATCCTTTTTGCAGGTTAATTTAAATATTCATTCATTTCAGTCAAATGTGTTTGTGAAATGACAACTGGTAATGATTATACCATAAGTCACATGGTGCTTTCTGTTTTTTCCAAATGAATGTTAAATAATAATAACTTTGTATCTGTACAAATTGTAAATTTGTATAATGGGTAATTTGCTTTTGCACACTTTCTTCTTTTGCGCCTTAATATTTTTTGTAGCTGTTGTAACTGTGGGATCAATACAAAATTCTCACATTCCTGTACTAAACCCCCTGTAGTGTTAGCGTGACTATATATTCAGGGTGAGTGACCTACAGAAAAATAAACCCAAGGTCTTCGGTGCTTGCTCAGAGTGAGACGCTTCTGAGGAATCTGCCTGTATTTGGTTCCCTCATTATTCCTCATATTCCTGAAGGCTGCCTCCAGCATCGGACCGCCACCAGCTCGCTCAGCGCAAGGGCTGGTGTTAAGATCACTGATGTGCTGTGCTGTGTTCAGCTAGATATTACAGTTCCTATTATTCTGTTCAACGAAATACCAAGAGCATTTGTAAACATGCTCACAAAACACTGCTAATAAAAGACAAACACTGGCTTTGCCGCTTGTTATCTTTATATTGTGTTTTGTGCAAAAAGGCAACTATCACACTTGTGCGATTATAGCGCTTCTCTCTGTCAACTTCAGGGAAAACATGGGGTGAGCCTGCTGTGCTGTTACTGCCTTAAGTATATTTACTTTACTGGTCTTTTTAACAGGATGTCACCTGTGAAAATAACGTAACGGGTAACTGCGCTATAATGAAATAGATCCACATGTAATGACCATCATGAAGTACAGATAATGACCTAGTAACTTTTCATCTTGCGCCAACACTTGGTCTCAGCTTGGCGTCTGCATTATTAGTGCCAGGTCTGTGCTGCGTCCCTTTCAAATGGTTTATTTCCTTTCTGTAGACACAGACTCACCTGACTGATTCCACTGGGTGATACTTTGTAAAACTGAAGCTTCTGCTTCAGCAGCTCTGGGTCACTGTGACGAAACGGACAGCCTACAACCAGGAATGACAACTCATTAAAGTAAAATAACCAGTTAGTGGATTGCATGTCAGAATACCTAAAGCTGGTTGCATCGCTAGCTCCGTGTAAAATGCTCATGCTCATAATGAACACACCAAGTGGTTTAGCTCATGACTAATGGATTGTTCCAACAGCCGTGAACTCACCATGATGGTCGCCTTGGCTGGGTGGGTTTGACAAAATCACCTTCATGCAACTGTAGGGGGTGTAGTCCGCTCGCTTGCCTTCTTTGCCAAACATGTGGCGGATGCCGTAGGCATATGCTTTGTCAAACTGCAGAGAGAGGGCGAAGACGAGCATTAGTGAGGATGAGCGTTTAAGAGGGACGATGTGGGGGTGAACAGAGGCGCGTGTCTTTGTATAGTGCTCACACAGGACAAGACTTCTAATTAAAATACACAATGATTATGCTCTACAATTGGACCATCTTTTGTTTTGTTTACACTACAGCTCAGAATTATTACTCTACAACCGATCTAATAACAGACAGTGAGACAAAACTAGGCCTTAGTTAATGTTATTAAAAAGTTATATAACCACACTGCATCTGAAAAGCCTTTTTATTTTGTCCCAAAGGATAAAACATCAAAGTCAAGGACAGAAGTAAACTTTAAACTGCGGAGCTTTTCACCGTATTCTGTGCTGCTTTTTCACAACCAAGAAATGCTCGATACCTTTCGATGGGGGTCAGGCTAAGATTTTAGCAGTGAACTCTTTTTATATGTACAGTACTTCTGTGCAGTCATTAAAAATGAATTACTTGGCCCCTGCCTCTAAAAATCAAACAGTAAAGTACACACAGTACGCTTCGACAGTGGCAGAACACAATCACCACGACTGCACCCATCATAACACGTTAATGTTGCAATAAAACCCTTGAAATTGCTAATGTGACAAACTGCAGTTGCAATTTAAAAACCCATAAAATCTTCCTTAAGTTCAATAAATCAAATATTAATTATGTAGTGCTTTTAAGGATTCAAGAGCCCATTTTCAGATTTAAGATCCCCCTGCTCTATTAAAACGGATCTTGGAACTCCACTGGCACTAAAGTGTGTTTAATATGGATTATGTGAAATAATTAGGACATAAAAGATCCTATGTGGTCTAAAAGTGATATAAAGACAGCAATGATGCGACATTAAACTTTCATTTGTTCTAGGTAAGACAGGTTGCCTGAGGTTTTTGCCAAACAATGTGATTAAAAACAAAACAATTTGACTGAGCAAAAAAGCAAAGGCTGTCATTTCAGATAAACTAAGGTTATCTAGACGTGATCTAGTTTCTTATGAAGCTTACATGTACAATAATAGATGATAAATTGTTTTCATTATTGAATTTCAAACAAAACCAGGAAGAGGGTGTATGGTACAGTTTGCAGCTTCCCATATAAACCCATGTGTAATGCAACTGTTACAAATATATTCTCTTGGCTTCTCTAAATCACCAACTGTGTTCCGACACTTACGATAATCCTGGATATATTCTGATACATCTGACCTCCCAAATGAGGGAATTTAGAAAATCTGAGATAAGAGTCTAAACACCAGCACAAAGGATGCATTAAAAGGAGCCACAGTTCTAGTGCATATCTTGGCTCATGGGGCTACATCCCTGTAACATCCCCCCACACTCTAGGACACATTCACAAAAACCTGCGGCAAATGGAGACAGAGAAATAGGACACAATCAAAGGGATTACTTAGGTGTGTGTATGTATGTGTGTGCGTGTGTGTAAAGTTGGCATGGCTTCTTAGGCTCAGTCCATAGTGACTGATGTGCCTGTAGCTCCAGTCTCTCTTGTATGTAACGCCATTAAAATACAGTCTAATCTGCGCTGCATGGCTTTTCACGCCCTAAAAATAACAAAAGGTAGGGGGATAGAAAATACTGTGGTCTGGAGTCTTAAAAAAAGACCTTTCTGCACAATTAAAGTTAGCATCTGTAACCAGGACATAGACTATTACATAATAGTGACACAGTTGCTATTGCAGTTGTTTCATATTAAAATCGAACAGCAGTGATGCACTGTATGTGGAATAAGTCAACATCCTGGCTGCTCTCCTCTTAAGGCAAATGACATTTAGACAACTACTCAACCATTTCTCAAGTAATGGCCAATATTTAGTTTCAGATCTGGAGTCGTATAAGTTGAGTTGCTGGAATTGTTGCATTAGTCTGACAGCAATTCACCACTGAACAGAGCAAAGGTTCCACTATATTCCTAAATTCTGATGACAGTACTGAAGGTCTTATATTTTACGTTAAGCCTTTCTAAAGCAAAAAAGGGACAAAACACATGTATTTTATTGCGATTTCTCAGAAATAAGGCAAACCTTAAAAAAATGTTCACACACACGGAGGCGAAGAATGAGCCAGGGGCCACTTTCAAATGGACTGAAACTACCAGTGCTAAAAAAACATGGTGTGCATTTGTAACAAAACTTTAAGAGCAGTTAATAATAAGCGTAGTCTAATGACTCTCTTCCATTGTTGGAAAAGGCCCCGGAGGAGTCCAGACTAATAATGTGATAAACAGTGTCAGTTAGTGGAAATTAATTAACCTCACGTTAACATCTGTAAAACAAGCAGTTCAAAAGCAGTCCCACCCGAAGGCCATACAACACAATGGAAGGTGGAACGAATACACACTCCTCCAAATGAACAGGCTAACTTCCTAGGCAGGAAAAATGGAAAGATCCCGTTGATTTCATCAATTTTGTCTCCCCCTCTAGTCTAATATTACATTGCCTCCTTCTCCAGGCCTCCCTTTCGGCATCGCTGCCTCCCATCTTTTTCTCGGTGCCTGTCGCATACTAATGAGCAGGCTTTGTGCAGCCTGCCACAAAGTGCAGTCTCTGACACAACACATACATCACTGTGAGAGCTGCAACTGGTCAGCACCATTCTGCTGTGGAACAAGAGCTGGGCTTTATGCAGAGCCCATCACACTTCATCTGGGAGCTTGTACACGGGAACCAAGCCACCTCAAAAATGGGGCACCAAAAAGGATGCAACATGAATCCAGTGCGCTGTAGATGCCGTGTGGGCTTATTAAGGGCCAATAACAGATAGTAGGACAGGAGAGAGTCAGGGCAGGATAAACAGATACAAATTTATTACTCTGAATCCATTTCTTCTTCAAGTGCCAATGCCAGGGCTGGCAGCCACTGTGTTTTTGATACAACACAAACCATAATGGGAAGTGTAATGGCTGAAAAGTAAATGTTTTTCATAAAACAGGGAACATGCGACGACTTATCTTTAATGCGAGTGGAGAACTCAGAATAAGGGGCCTGACCTTTAACACATTTCCTTGTGCAGCACTAATTCAAAGCGCTGCAGCAGAAATTACTGGTGATATTTTGGTTTACATTTTATGTCAGATTAGTTATGCAGCCTAATTAGTTTTGGAAAGAGACTTTTTTTTCTGGATAAATACAGGTGGGGGTTGCAGTTAATTATTGTTAAACCAGCAGAAACTAATGTTTTACAGTAATAACACAGGAATCATCAGTGTTCAAAAGGTCTAATTAGACGTTTTTTGACGTTTGTGAGTAAGTTCTAACAAATTTGAGCTTTTGCGTCTTTTATGTTTCATTAAATGTTTGTTCGTTCAACATTAAGCTTCCTGACGCTTTTAGAAAATAGGTCATTCTAAACTCTCAGGTTTGTCCCAATTCATGTCATGTTCACTGAGGAGTTTGCTTTTCTCCCTTTGTAACACTGGCACTTTATTAACTTTGACTACTCTTTATAAGTATATAATGGTGTACCACTATTTCTACAAAAGACTTTTTGGCACATCACAAAAAAACATGTGAACACCACCAAAAGTGACAAAAAAATAATATGAAAGTGACAAAATCTAAAAACCCTAAAGACTGAGTATCTTAATAATCCTCCATTATTAATAAAAACTACAACAGCGACAGGAAACAGAGGCTCGTGGTTTCTCCCACTACATGTGGGGACACTGTTGGGCTGAGGCAACACCAGTCTCTGGACAGGAAACAATGTGGACAACCTGGAGTGTCATGGTGGGCACGCCAACCATGTGATCTGGTACAAATTGTTATTCAAAAGACAACACGGCTCAGGGATGAAGGTCCAAGCCGAGTGCCTATTCTAGCAGCAGCACTCGGCTAATACCGCACCTTTTAATGAGCACTCCAGCCATGGAAGCTGAGCTGTCTTTGGTTGGTATTCATCAGTGTGGGTGAGAGGGCTGATCCAATGGATTGGACTCTGAGGCTCCACTTCACAAGTTTGAGTTCCAAAATATGATACATTATAAAAAAAACTGTTCAAATCAATGTTTGGGATATAAAGACTGGTGGAGAAAGGAAACTGTTTTGTGAGGCTTAATGTCACATTAATCAAATGATGGTGCTAAAAAACTGACTATTGACTTGTTTTATTGTGATTTGCCGTTTGCATTCAAAACAAAATACCTGACATAGTGATGGCAAAAGGATAAATTTAAATCACTTAAACTTAAGCGTTAGAATTGAAAGCATTAATGATGTAATCACTACCTTGTCTGCATCCACTTTGCCTCTTATGAACTCTGACCTCCAGAACTGCAGCGCCTGCTCCAGAGAGAGGCCGATGCCTTTGAGGAACAGGCCGTACTGCATACGGCCACCGTGGCGGAGATGGTGGTTCTCTCTGAGAGACTGGTGGAGTTGTCTCATGCACAGAGGGAAGGACTTTCCTGAAAGCTGGAGAGGAATTTATTTAACTATAATATTATCAAACGTGCAAAAATCAAGCACTACCAGTTATTTGTGCATGTGCATATTGATCACAACGGCCTTCATGTAAGGTCAACTTTGAGCTGAGTGTGCCGTCAGAAACCAGCAAACTAAGACATATTAAGTTTAATAGAGACAGTTGTCACATTAGAGGAGCCAAAACAATTAACAAGAATGTTAATGGTGCATCTGTCCACGATGTGTCTTGTGAGCAGAGCAGTATCATGACGGAAATACAGAGGGAATGATTCAGCTTTCACAAGGTCAGGTGGTAAAGAAAAAAATCTTTGTAAAGCAAATCAGTCCATGACTAATATTCGAAGTGCTTAAGGGATATGAGAGTAGAGAATCTCAAACCCTACAGTAGGTGATGTTACACTGACAAGTGCACCAGAGGATAATCCTGAACAGGACCTGAAGACAGACACAAAGCAGCTACTACTGGAATGTTTAGGCTGCTTACAAAAAAATACATAAGGACGGTTTAATGCTTGACAGACCCTGTGCGTCACTGGTTGAAGTGCCGCTAAATACACTCTGCTGATTCCTGGCTCTAGACAACAAATACTAACCAAACCTCATTTCCCCCCTTTTAACAGCAGCAAATCTCAGGCAAAATGGCAACTTGACATTTAAGTAACTTACTGAATCAATTTGTTCCAAGGAGATTTTCCCAACATTCTTCTGGATGCTGTAATCCTGTCCCACATAGGCGTGGCTTTAAAAAAACAAAACACGACAAATGTCAGGACCGTGATAACAAAGTCTTTTTGAAAAGAAGTGCTGCTGCCAGTCACACTCAGCTGCTATTAGTGCATTGTATCCCATGTAGCAGCTTTACATCACAATGTGCTCCCCCTACCATACAGATTAGTTGCATGCCCACTAATCTGAGCAGCCTGCCCACTAATCCCAATCAACAACCAGCCAACAGGACTTCTTCCACCCCTACATTCACCTTCCCACTCTTATCTGAAGTACGCTAAAAGACGTTTGCTGTCACCTGAGCTTCTCGCCTCGGCCACTGAAGAGGAAATGGGCCTCATACCATTAGGCAACTATTTAGTGCAAACTCCTCGGCTGTTTTTTCACAATGTATTGTTTTGCCAGTGAGTCATCTACAGTATGCAAGAGGTCAGAAAACACAAGTTTGCTGCAGGTGTACTGCTTAAGTGAATCATACAGGTCCAGTCAGTTGGGTTTGCATCACAGGCTCTGCTCACAGTTGCCATCACTATAGCACATAAATAAAATATTTCAATCACACGGAATTTGACTCACTGAGCTTCATTATATTAGTTTGAGCTTTTTGTTAAATTTTGAAGCTATTAGAAATTCAAAACCAGTAACTCATTGCATAGATAAAACGCAGCGAATGTAGAACATGTGCATTGTTTGCTCACAGTCAGATACTTTAAGACGGTAACAACAGGAGTAGATGCTGCTGCACACTCAGTGAGCCACCATAAGTTCACACAACATCTGGACTTGTCTCTAGTGACGGACTGGGATGACTCAGAGCAGCCACAATCCACAGTCACTCCTCTGTGCCGAAGATCAATTTCCCTCAGTCTGTTTTTCCAGCAGAGTCCTGGCAAAATGGCAACAACGTTATCAATCCAGCTGCTTACCTGAGGTGGTTAAGGAGTGGCTGGAGCCGTTCATCAGAATGCACTGCTGGTAGGGAGCGGGCTGTCAGCTGTAGAGGAGATGGGCATCACATGAATAATGGTAAGTAGTGTGGGTCAGAGGATTAGAACATCATTGCAGGTTAAGTGCAAAGATTAAGTGCTACATAGAGCATTAATTACACAGGGCCACAGCTGTGCAACTTGAGCAAGTTACAGCAAAAACTGCATTTGAGTATCTGTAAAAAAAAAAAGACATTTAAACATTGCATTCAAAATTATTATTTAGATTTAGATTGAAATGTTTTCACCATTTAGAAGCAAACGTAGAGACAACAAAAACATTTAACAATCTATTTCTTCTTCTACCCTACCGCACCAAATCTTGTGTAATATACTAGATATTGGTCTGCTAAAATGAACATCAAACCAATAACTAGAGTCATACAGAGAAGCAGCTTTCAAGTTCATGCCTTTTTAATGACCAGTGATTTCCCAGCAGGGGACAATAGCCATTATAGTAACACAGAAACAGCCAAAATGGCACAGACACAAGGAAAATTGTTTTGGACTGTTATTTCATTCCAACAGTTAGTCGTCCGGATAATTATCAGGAAATGGACAAATTGGACTGAATTGGATTTTTTGTTTTCCCTTTTCTGACTTGGAAACAATGCTCCCGTCTGTCCTATGACGGGGGGGTGCGTTCAGGCTAAAGCAAATCAAGGACATGTAGATCTGACTCTTAGAACAGATCGTTTCTGGTGTGGTTACTCCGGAGCAGAGTGCTAGAGGGATTCTTCGCTTGACTTAAGCTCAGTAATGAGTTTTATTACCGTTTTAATGTGCCAATGAACCTTTTAGATCAGTGACTAAGCAGAGTGCACCCTCTGTCAAGAACAAAGACATTACCTCAAAAACACTCAATGAAGTGAGTACTCGGTTAAAAACACAGAGTAGACGACAAAACAACTGAACAAAAGTGGGATTTTGTTCGAACCGCCGAAGACTTTTCTACACATAAAGCAACAAAGTGCCAGATACGCTCAAACTGCTGATTTTGAAAGGCTCTGTCAAGGGCTTGCTTTAGTTATAGAATGTGTATGAAATGATTAGAGCTAGATAAACATTTACTGCAATATAGCCACGTAAAGTTACTCAACTTTAAAGTTCAACCCAGTGCACCAACTTAAATGTTGAACAAATGGACTGTCTGAAAAAGTAATTAATCCAACCTAAAGCCAAAACAAAACTATGGGCAGAGCAACAGAAGGCAATTTATCTGGAAAACGTTACGAAATTTCAACCACTATTGCAAAATAAAACAACTATTCTGCAGTTTTCTCATTTACGGCACAAAATCTTTAATGCATCATGTTGAGCGTGTTGAAAAATCAGATTATGAATCTTCAGATAGAGGGGTACAATACAGTGAAGTGTGTCAACAGCCTAAAGACAGTAAAGTGAAACACAGTTACGGCAGGGGTTGGGAGAAACGAGAGGCGCTATGCTAAGTGATGGCGCGTCATTCTCCTCACGCATTATGAAAAATGCCTCAGGTTCCCCAAACAGCGTGTTCCATGCCCCCCAGGGCATTCAATGCAACGCACGAGTATACCAACGCTGCACCACAGCCTTTAAAAAAACATCATGCCTGCAGGGACAATAAGCACTTTCAGACTAGTTGTCTCCAGTTTTCCCTCCAGATATTTGATGTCTTGTGTGCATACTTGCTCCCCTCATTTTAACCCTTTGTGCACCAAGTTCCCCCGAGGGCTTTGAAAGGAAACAACCACGGCTGTAATTCAATTATAACCTTACGGAGGCAGGCTTCAAGTACAGTATACACAAAATGAATAAGGGTAAACCATGAGCACTCGAGTACATCACTGAGATGAGTCAAGACATTTGAAAGTAGCAGGAGATGATAGTGAGCATGTTACAGCAGAGAAAGTGGACAACTTGCTTGGAGCTGCTTTTTTTTTACCAACTGAATATGAGTAAGTCTGATCTGTCATGGCACGGGAACATGATGGAAATGCATAACCACCGGAGAAGAGTTGCTAGAGTTGTCAGTAAGTTGATATTACACTTTGAAGGGTAAATGCCTACCCCAGCACCTGATTGTTAATGCATTTCAACCTGTTTAACTGGAACGGAAATTATTTTTGATTGGCCTAAGCAAGATGACACACTACAGGTACTGATCCACAGATGGCCCCATGGACATATGCAACAGCCAAGCTCTTGCCACTACAGTAACGCTAGATTTTGCTATGTATCCCTCCTCATAACTGGACGTTTTAAATAATATTAAAGTTTCTCCTCGGTAGATGAAACAAAACACCCCACCAGCACAGCCCTCTGTTTTGTTTAAAGGAAGGGCAAATCTCAGTGTGAATTCAGCCTTTCAACTTTGAGACTTCTTGGCAAAGCTCTGGCAGCTTTGCTGTGCGGGATTTGTGCAGTTTACTCCATCCCTCCATGCAGAGCCTTTAAAGCTCAGAGAAGATCGGGGACACGTCTGTGAACTACCACCTTTATTGTCTTTCCACAGGTGGTCTACTTGGTCTGACAGTGAACCTTTGACCCCTCTCAGGTCAGGGGCACTTCATAATCCCACAAAGTCTACAAAACACTGAACAGGTTTAATTGCTCTCCCAATGTGTATGTGTTATATCACACATTCATTATTCAAACACTTTAAAACAGGGAAGGTTGCACTTACTGCAAGAGCTTTAGACAGCCTTGTGCGAAAATCATTGAGAACAATGGTGACAATGTCCTGATGAGGTATGTAAGCATAGCCAGCTTTGAGGTACACTTTCCTTGTTCGCACTAAATCCAGAGCATCTTGAAATGGAACCTTGAAAACAAATCTTGTTAGTGTTCAATTGGCAGGGATTTACATTTATTCTACAGAGTTCATTTTATAGTCGGCAAGAAGCATAAAATGTTTTATAGTCACATAGCAGGTTAAGATATCTCCACCTACTTCTCATTTTGTGATTAGACAAACTGATAAATCTTTTAAATATAAGTAACACAAACAAATAATGCACTAACAGTATTATATCAAAATATTTAAATTTGGAGAAAGCTCAAATGCACCAATAAGTTAATAAATGAAGGAACATAATACAATTTCTAATGTAGTCTTTTTATCATGTCTTCTGAAGTTCTCCCAAGCAAAGCTGTCCTTATCATAATAATACATCTTAACTTCATGTATAAACTGATGGACTGGGTTTTTAATATCACATAACACCAGCAATTAATTAAGAAATTATAGTAACCTCCTAAAATAAGCACTGGAGCTACCAATAAAGAGTAAGACTGGCTTAACATAAGTTCATTTTATAGTTGACACTGTATTCCTAGATTTAATGGTCGCATGTACACACAAGTACATCCTACCACTTGGAAACTTTCTTTCTTCACGTGTGAGGGTATAACAACTCAGATACTACTGTCTTAAGGCACATGAGCACTTTTAAATCTTAGTGGTCTAAAAGGAAAGAGATGACTAACTCACTTTGTAGACGTCCTGACCCTCCACTGTGATTCCACTGACTGTGTAACTGGAGTTGACAAGTTTATCCCTCAGAGCCTTCTTCTCCTCGACACTAATCTGAGAAGTTAAAGATGAATATGATGAATTTGAGGAAAGAGCTGTGGAGGCAGAACGATGTCAGTGTGAATATATAGAAGGTCAATGCTGATGATAAGCAAACGTCATTTATCAGACAAACGCCATTTTCGTCCTTGCTTGACACACTACGTGTTGATGAATTATTTAAATCTGAAGTATTTTACTTAGATTGGTCTAAAGACACTTTAAAAGTAAAATAAAAACTTAAAACTATTCATACAGCAACATCTATGTAATAACATGTTTTACAAAGAAATAATCAGTTAAATTTTTTGTTTGCTGTTCAATGGAACCTTAAACATTATTAGACTGGGCTGCAATGATCCAGTAGCTCCACCTGGTGGAAATACAAGTCAATCACACTTGTGAATGGGAACAGTTTGTGTCACACCAAGGACTTGAGCTGGGACAGTTATAAAGAAGAAAGTAAAATAAATCCTTACAGAAACGTACCGTGTCATATTGCAGATTATTCTTGTGTAGAAATTCCAGTTTCTGTTTTGGATCCAGATCAGTGAAGCGGTAACGGAATAGATCAACTTCCTGTTGTATAAACCAGCGTCTGAGATCCTCCCTTTAATAAAACATTTCATTCAGTTGTATGTGGTCATCACTTCTAATTGATAACCACTCTATTCAAATACAAACTTACGTTTGGCAGTAGGCAAGTCTGAGAATGAAGTGTGAGATATGGTCCTTTCTCCGTCTCTCATGTTCACTCAGTCCATTCTGGGGTTTTCTATCATCCTTGATGGTTGAAAAGAGGTACAGTATTTTAATATTACATTTTTCATTTACTCATTATTTATACATGCCCAAACGCTACATGTCTCATGCAGCAGCAACTGATAAGTATTGTGGACAGATCACTTTGTAACAAAGCTTCAATAATAGTGTTTAAAAACACACACACACACACACACACACACACACACACACACACACACACACACACACACACACACACACACTAGCTTCAAAAGAATGCACACCATCATTTAAAGCTGTTCTAATGAATTTCATGCTGCGAATACTGACCATGTCTGATCTGTAGGAGAAGTTGAGGTTTTTAGATGCATCTGCAATTTTTGTTTTGTACTGGTCAGACATTTTCACGAAGCTCACACCCAAATTTTCAACAGTTTTCAACACTGCAGGGGACAAAAATGGGATATAATACGCAACAGATACGAAATAAAAGATGAATATTCCAACAGCTGAGAAAACTATGCGTGCGGATCAGATTTCAATTTTACTCTCATTTGAGTAGCACAAGGCCAAGGTCTTACATTTAAGTCTGTCTGCAGCAAACGTCTCAAACTCAGAGAGCGAGATGTTTTCAAGAGGAGGCTGCCCATAGAACTGCAGCACATGTCCATACAGCTCCGTCTGAGAGCTGGTGTCAAGCTTCCTTCTTCTGCCAGAAAACTGCATAGTGCCTGAAGGTCAGGGGGAAAAGGATCAGTGAATGTAAGGCTAGAGCAAAGTAAACATGGTGCCACGGTTGGTGCAGATACATAGACAACACGCACATCTGCTGCTTAAAAATCTATCATTTGATTAGTGTTTATAACAGTTTCAGATATCTTACACCAACTCATATATACGACCTTAGATTGTCTACTCAGGCTTCACTGATACCTTACGTTTAATGACAAGCGTCGCTTACTAAAAGAATATAAAACAATACACGCCCCTGACACACACCGCGACAGACTAAGTGTGTTGCATCACCAGAACCAGTCTGGTTTAGTGTACAACAATAACGCAAACTCAACACTAGCTAGCAAGTCAACAACACAGGACAGAAACCTGCAGTTGGTCCAGCTAAGCTAAAGAAAACGCTGGCGGACGTAAAGCAGAGACGACCGCGCTCTAAACGTTCACCACATCGTATAACAAACGACATACAAATAACATAGTTCGCTATATTACTGTTACATTACCGGTTAGATGCGTTGGTCCTCTGAGGTCAATCCCGCCAAACAAAGTGGGCTGTTCAACAAACGCGGGTAAATGACGACGGCACAGCAACCAGGAAGACACGCGATGACGTCGTGTGTGTGCGCGTTCGTTTCGTAGCTCCAAGCGACCCGCCGGGGCGGTGCCAATTAGGTGGACCTTACTGAAAATCTAACTTTTGTGTCATAAATTCCAAAGATTGAAAACGTGTCTCTTTGAGGTCGCAAAACTAGTTCACGCGTTTGTTTTTCTAGACTGAACTGCTGTAATTCTCCACTAATAGGATTTCCCAATAGCTCCTTAAAGGCATCTAGTTAATCCAAACGGCTGCAGGAGCAGGTCTGACTGGAATTAGCCATAGACACGTTCAAATTTCTTCTACATCAACTTCTCTCCATCTGCTCCCAGTAAAATCTCACAGACAAAGCACTTAATGACCAAGCTCCATCAAACGGTAAAGACGTCATACTATCATGTTACCCACTGACCATTTGTGGCTTCTAGAGTCTCTCTGGTTTAAAGACTAGGCCTCATCAGCCTCAAGTGCCCAAAAGAGACTTATTGGGTTTTCTATATAACTCTGAGGTAAGAATTGCTTTTCCATGGAGCGATGAAAATAAAAAACAGAAAAACTGAATTTATGTTTTATTATTTAATCATAACCATCAAAGAGGTAGTTCATTTTTAATTAGTTGAGTTTTCGTTGTCAGTATTAAAATATTAACAATTATTATTATTAATGAGTATGGAGTCATATTTCGTCTTCCTTCACACTCTCAGTGTGTCCTCAAGGAAGCTGGCCCCCACAGTCCATCTTCGTGATCTTACACCTTGAGCTTCTGCAACGTAGCATTAGGACGAGACTGGCCCAGCCTGTATTACACTCTTGTTGAGCAAGCAGGATCCTGTCTGGTGTTTTCTGCTGCCGGCAGTTTGTGGATTAGTAGCCGGACGGAGAAGCGGCACCAAGTTTGTCAGGATTCCTTAGTTGTTGTTTAGCGTAACCTCCTTATTTCCGTAGCTTGAGCCTTTGTTAATCTCAGTCTGGCCAATCATCCAGCGAACCCCCAGTGAAGCTGTAAATGAGAGATTCCAAAAGGCTTTGATTAACAATAATTATAATATCTGAGCATGTCATGAAAATGTGGTGACTGGTTTGAAATCCTGCATAATACACTTATTTCCACAGTAAATTCTTTTTTGATCCATTTCGAAGATCTTTCAGTTTTATATAAACTGATTCTGTTGTTAATTCTTCCCAACCACGAACATGGAATTTTATTTATTGTGGAAACTGTAACATGCTCTTCATGAATCCATGCTGTTACAGAAATACCATCTCGGCATTTAGACGAATGTTTAACTTAGCTACGCACGCACATGCCTGAAAGCTGTTGGGGACATGCTCCTCAGACTGACAAACTGTATTGTAAACGGAGACTTACATTGGACTTGTCAGATCTGCTGCTTTATGAAACGTTTGGACAAAAAGGAGCTGGTTAAACTGAAGGAAAGTACATGATACCTACTTCAGGGAGGCTCCAGGTCAGACATAAATGCGTGAAACCAACCTGCAGAACAGAAAGCCACAGAAGCGAAGATGGTCAGCACTGAACCAGAGCTGATCAGCTGAGCAAGTAGGAGGCCTAACGGGTACAGCAGCAAACAGGACCAGAAAAGCCAGTTGACCAAAGCCCAGGGCCGGCGTGGAGGGCTCATTATGGGGCCAGGGTAACGCCCTGTCTGTGTGTACTGCTCCTGAAAGCTGTCCTGTAACGCAAACACAAAACAATGCATATCTATAACAGAAAAACAAGGCTGAGATTGTTCTTTGAAAGAAACAGTGGTGTAAGTGTGCTGAGACAGTAGTAGGCACAAAAACTATTCTTGAACAATGATGGGTCTGAACAGTAAAACTATCTGTGACAAATACACACATCCTTCTAACTTGTGGGACCAAACCTTCCGACATATATCGATCAAAAACATCACCTTTTCCTGGTACAGGTTATGGAGCCAAGCGGCACACTCTGCCTCATCCTCCGGAATCGACTCCAAAGGGATTCTCCTGCAAGTCAAAGCAAAGTGGGATCCGTCAACTACAGCTTCCTGCTGTAGGGACAAGGAATTAAACGTAACGCGAGTCTCACTGCAAGACCTTTGTTTGTACCTCACATATAGATCTGCGTGGTATTTCTTCCCATTAAGGAGGCCAAGCAGGGTTGGCATCTCGTTGTTTCTGAAGTTCAGCGTGGAATCATAAACAGCCGCAGCTGCACAAGAGAAGACACACAGCAACAATGTACAATTTACTGGCTCTGAAAATACCTCTGAATATTATAGTGGAGATTATCACACATCACAGGATGAGAGAGTACTTACCACTTCCTCTGAGGTTTTGGACTGTTACCCAGAATCCTTTGGTCCTGGGCAGAAGGTGATATTTCAGTTTGGCCAAACCTTTGCTCTCAGCTACCTGCATGCTGATCTGGTGCTTCTTTTGCGTGAAGCGTGTTCCTTCACAGTAAAGCAAGAACTAATCCCAGAAACAAAAGACCGTCCGTTAATGCCGTCGTTCCACATCTCTGTTGCTAAACTCATAATGATTTTGCAACAAGATTACATTTACCCAGAAGTTTTCGGGGTAATCCTGCAGGTTCTGAAGACCCTGAGCCACCGTCGTTCGATCCTGCTCCCACCTCCTCTTGCAGAAAACAATCTCCAGGAAGTACCACATCCATCCGATAATTGGCACATAAGCCAACTCCTTCTTGGCCAACACCTTTGAACTCTAGAACAAGATTGAATTTGAAGCCACGTTAGTGAAGTGAAGGCAAGAAGTGAACTGTGCTCCAAGTCAAAAACAGGAAACTGTGTGCGTTTGTGAGTCTTTCTCTTACCCCCAGAACTCCAAATCTCTCGCAGAAGGTCCAGCCACATAGGAAGTCTATCTCAAAGCTGTGGTTGAGAACCACTATTGCGTTCTCTTTCCCATACAGTGGATAAGTCTTTGGGTCTGTGTAGAGCGTGCACTCTGAGCCTGACCACCACTCGAGGACAGCCACCATCTCTGGGGAGCATGAGGACATAACAGTGTACAATACATCTGTGTGAAGGTGTTAAGCTCTCTACATGCACACAACTGAGTTTCAATGCAGGACAGCTGATTCGGGGTCATCTGTGTGGCAGTGGGTGAGAACTTTACTTACGGCTGCTGACGCAGTAGCACAGTCTGACGTTGACCCTGCGAGCCAGCTGCTTATTGACAAACCACAGAGGTAAAGTAAGGAGCTGCAGCAGGTTGACGATGAGGCCGCTGACCACGAACACGTAGCAGATGATCAGGTGGCACAGGAATTGTGATTTCAACAGCTGCAGGAGGCTCATTGTTCTGCAGAGGTTGAACAACCAAATGATGTCACGCACGGTACATACTTTCACACCACATGTTTCACCATTCAGCTCTGTCACACAGAATAATCAGCTAATTTTGGCCTAAGTTCTCACAACACGGTGACTTGCTTGTCTGGACTTTGGGTTCTGATTCTGATTTGTTCAACATATCTACAGCCTTAAGCAAAGGTTACTGCTACAGAGGTTACAGGCGTTTCAGGTAAAGGTCAACTGAATAACTCGCCTATTAAAAACGTAATACTTCAGTCAATCTAAGACATGTGGCATTTACCTTATTGTTTGAGCTCCAAGTGTCCGATTTTCCCCGGGCTGTGTGAAAACGCGTGCAGTTATTGTCGCTCGTCTTCACACTGCGGCCACATTTCATTCACGGAGTGTGTGCGCTCCAATCAAGGAACTGTTGGAAGGAAACTTCCCTTCACAACGAACCACACCCATTTGAAAACCACGCCTGGGCCCGGTTCTGGACACACGTGAGCCCTGCTTCTTTCTAGAAACGCTGGAAACAGACAGGCTGCAAAGATCGTCTATTACTCGCAAGGCAACCCGAAATCATGCGTTATTTGGGTTCTTCTGTTACCATGGTGACTGATAAGTATCCCTCCATAATGAACAGCTGGATTTCGTCCTAACACGTAACTCAATTAAAACATATATAGCATGTGAGTGGTTTAAACGTTCTAAACCGAAGTTACTTTTAATAAAACCTCAAATTGTGCAATAGTCCCTGATGCTGACGCAATTAGGCACTGTTGTCATTTTAAGCGCCACAAACTGGGACCGAGTGCGACCTCCGCCTTTCTCCGCCTCTCTTTGCTGCCTTTGTTTGGTAGGAGCTGCGACGCGAGGGGAAGGCGCATCAGTCACGCCACAGTTTGCCTATGACGTGGTTTACTCGCGAGATGCGGCCACAGCGAGCGAGGACACGACAGCACCAGTGTGACGTAAACGGAGCCTGCACGAGGCACCGTGACCGGCGGGTCAACAACGAACTTTTTAAAACACAGTCGCGTCCCAGTTGCTTCTTTTATTTTCGCCCGTGGCAAAACAGGTTATTCTGTCATTTACAAGCCAACATCCTCCTCTCTAGGAAATAATGGGATGTTTTGCATAACGACCGCGCACGAGCCAGCCAAGCATCCACGTCGGGTCCCGTTTCACGTAAAGCGAATTTTTGTTTAGAACAGCGCATGCGCACTGGTGTTTTTCACACTAAAAGCACAACAGAGTTACCACGAGTAGCGGTAAGGTTCTGGGCTGTAATTCAGCTCTGTGACTATTTCAGGACATTTCCTCTTGCCAACACTAGAGGGAAATAAAGATGCGTGGAAACAGTTTCCTTAAAGAGAGACGAAGATCTGTCCTCCTGCGGCACATTGCAAATCATCAGTTTGCTGACAAAAGAAGTGACGTGACTCATATTTACTTTTACTTTACTTCCAAATAACATTAAAGAAATGACACGAGAAAGAAGATACAGTCACACTCAAAGTAAAAAAGTGCTGAAGAAAGACGTGTGCAGTGCGTTTGGTGTGTGTAAGTCTCTGTAGATGTAAAGGTGGTAGAGCATAGCATGTTGTACAGTGTTGAACTGCTGAATACACATGTTAGTTATTTGCATTTGCATAAAACGTAACCCAGGTCAACAAATCCAGTTCAGGCAACAATTTACATACCTTGATTAGTTGAATATAATCATTTAGTCACGCTCAGTGGTGATTGCACTGGAGCATCTGGCTACTCACTGTGACAACATCCCATAGAAGGTGGAGGCTGAAATGCAATTTATGGAAATTATGAACAGTGCAACTTTCCAAATAGAAGTATTGTGATACATGTAAAGATCTCTGTGTGTTTACAGAGGACAAATTGCAGTTTCTAGTGCTGATTAGTAAATGAGGTTTGGCCCTAGAAACGTCGACATGTTTGAGGACATAAAATGATCTTGACTTGAATAATATGATGTATTAACATAACTTTACTTTTTAATTAAGAGGTTGAATGGCTGGATGTGTCCTACTTCTCTAAAACGTCCGTTCCCAGCATAGGTGTATTCAGATGAATCGTGAAGAAAGGGCAACAGCCATCACGTCATAAAAACTTTTAAAAGAATACATGCATGAAATCCCAGTAAAGTTTCAAACGGAACCGCTCCCGAGCTAAGCCAAAGCACAGATATGCAAGATGCAAGTAGACTGGAATGACTGTTAGATGGAAAATATAAAGCAGAGTGAAAACATACGTCTAGAAAACGGTTGTTAAACCCCAAAAACTAACATTAGTGTGCAGTCTGCCCAAAGTGGGTAGCCAGGAAGGAAAGTGTCTAATTTGCATTTCACTGACTCTTCAGTGGAAAAGTGCCGTTGATATGAGGTTAGAGGATTTAAAGATGTGTTGCAGGGGCACCTCACCACAAGATCTTACCCCGATCCAAGAGATGTCAGCCGTCATTAAATGACTTATGTCCTACAGTTAATGTTGAGCTTCTAGGACCCTTCCTTGGAACAGCAGGCAACAGAATATCAAATAAGACCAATGTCGTGAGTTTGAGCATAACATCTGACATTTGTTGCATTATGTCCTGCTTTTATTCATTGTCTACTGGTAAATCAAGTAGAGAGGTTATAAAAGTAATAAAATGAAACACCAGATGGATTGACACTGGACTAGATGCTTCTTTCACATGTACTTACTTACTTCATTGTTTATAATTTTCCTCTTGTCAACCTTTTAGGTGTGCGGAAACATTTTTTAATAGTTGATACTTTACCTTAATTTATTTAGTGAAATTCATTAGTTGACGTTATAAAAATAAGCAGCTGCAGCTGACATTTTTCAGTCAGGACTGAATCAGGTTGATGCAGCTGGCCAAAGCCAGGAGCTTTCAGCCAGGAAGAACTATACTTTTGGCTCAGCAACACAGGAGTGATTTGGATGAGCATCCTGCATAAAGAATGCACTGAGGATTAAGTAAAATCACTGCGTAAGTGTGATTTATGAGCCGCTCTGCGTCTGGCTTTCACTCGTTTTATCCGAAACAAATTAACACTCATTCAGCCCCTCTGCATAACTAATAGGCCTATCAGTGGACATTTAACCCTTCGCTCTGAGGTGAGACTGGGAGAAAGTGCTAAAGTAACTTGTTTGATCGTGCAGCACAGGACTTGGTGATGTGACTGGAAAAATATCTGTGGACACTGTACATGTTTGCAAACGATCAGAATAAATCAAGCAGCAAAGGTGGAAAAAGCTGCATGCACTCGGGTTAATTCACAGGCTTTAGTAAACAAACAGCGACGTCCGATTAGCTCATTTCTCTATGACCGTGTGTTGGAAGGTCCCGAATTGAATCCATGCATTAGGCTTGAAATTTCAGGGGGAAAGTACAAATCAGAGAAAGTGACAATGTAGCCTGGGGCCTAAACTTTATTTGACACAGCAAAGCATATATGTGCAATAAGCCAGTAATGGGAACCTGATGTACGCAGCGGCTCCGGCTCCCAGGGCCCTACTCTGCAGCCTTGCCTTCAGACAGAGTGACTGTGGGCCCCACCTACACATCCGACTGTCACTAAAACTCTGGGAGGTTTTCTGGAGACACTGCTGCTCTCTGGGGCCTATTCATGAGACCTGGACCAAGGGCCAAAAGGAACTGGCCTGAGTAAAGCTATTTGAAGTAATGCCATGAACAAGGTGAAGAAGATTTAAATACTGCATGGTTGTGCAACTGTGTCCTTTCTTTCACCTTTTACTCCTTCATCCTATGACAGATGTCAGAATTGGGATTTGAAAGCCCAGGGATGAGAAAGCGATTGAATGTGAGGTCACATGTGCAAAGATTTGGCTGTTACTGTAGAAATCTGTAAGTCAGTGCTGTGGATGTAGCTTGTTGCACATACTCGAAAAGGACAATCAGAGTAAATACATGTAATGCAAGAACATTTTCACATCTGTGTGAATAAAACGTTACGGCTTCCATTTTACAATATGGTGCAATTACTTCCGCTCAGATTCCAGATTTAAGATCATCATAATTGTATTAAAATGCAATTTAGCACGCCACTGTGCTTTTATGTCAATACAGGCCATCAGCCCCATGTGGTGATTAGTTTATGAGGTTCACCCAAATATAAAATGAAGTAATTTCCTTCTTACAAACACATTAAATGGTGTCGGACCACCAGGCGCAGCGAGTGAGCCCCCGCAGTCCTATGTCAGCATTCTTACAAATGACTGAAGTTATCAGGGCCATTTTTACTGCTCCAACAAGCATAAAAAGACCATCACATTTTTTCCCAAACAGCGTGTGAAGACCAGTCCAACTGTTTGGTAGTGGAAGGATTGCCTTGAAAGATTGTTATCACACACGCATTCTTACATTGCTTTGTTTCAGACAATGCCAACAGCTGTGCTTCTGGGCATGTGCGCGGCCAACGAGCTTCTCACAGTAGGAAGGCTGTTAAAATGCCCTCTCCGTCAATCATCACCCAGTGAACGCAAGCCTGTTGAGCACACAATCAAAATGTTCAGTTGAATGAATGCTCTTATCGCTCCAGTGGTCAATTGTTTGTGTTCCAGAAGTTTGTGTGTATTTAAGAACTTAGAATAGAAACAAACCGTAAACGTGAACTTATGCAGAGATAATTTACTCTATAACAGTAACAGGACCCCAGTGGTAGAAAGGAGATTTTCGTAAACCAATAGTATATAAATAAACAACTTTAGCATGAAGAATGGAAAACGGACATATTTTCTTCTGTAATGGTGATCAAAGTCATTAAAGACAGGACGTACGCTTTCTCAAACAGCGTAGAGTATATATTCCATCACAGCAGAGCACAACATGGCTGAAAATCCCATCAGCGATGTAACAGGATATGGCGTGATCACTTATTTCCACTGCTGAAAAAGGGAGGGAGGATTGTAGCATAGTTGTCGTGATCATGAAGAGCAGGCGCAGCACTGCCTTCATCTCCTGTCACGTCCGTAGATCTAACTCAGAGTAGCACACATGCATCCAAACCCTCCAAAGACCTAAACTTAGCCGTCAACAGCAGACGTCATGGGCGTTCCAGGCTTTTGCTAAATGTGTAGTGCTATAAAAATAATAACATTGCAGGATTAGACATAAATACTTATAATAATGTTCATGTCATTGCAGTTGCTTGCATGTGACGCCGTGCGTGTGCTGAAGCAGTCAATGAAGACAGCAGCGCTTCGACCCGTGAACATCGGAGAGTCATTTCCAGTCGTCCGCTTGATTTGCAGCTTAAACCAACACGCGTGGCTGAGGAGGTGTGACGTGGAGCAACATCTTCGTTGTGATTGCAGGTGCAGACGGTGCGCGGTGTGACGTCGACGCTGCTTTGACACATGCCTCCTGCTGCAGCACCCGTCGCTGAACATGGTGGGACACGCGCACATCTGGTTTCCACTCACTCTTAATGTGTGTGTGTGTACGTTCAGTAACGGGGAGTAAGTGAAATTACTTCTCTGTTGCATTTTGAATCCAGAGAGTTGCCTGCTCAAGGCCAGTTCAACTATACAGTTACAGATTGACTCACTATGAGGCGACTGGGGATTTGACATTTTGTTGCGTTTATGTGTCTCCAGTATCAGCGCCATGCCAACGCAGCTTTCCAAACATTGGACAATTTTATAGACACACACATTCTTGGATAATACCATTAAATATAAAAGAAAGGTGAAGCAGGGGCTATCTTGATAGTCCCTGTTTTCCAAAGGTCATTCGGACTGTATTTGATCTAAGTTTATTTCTGTACGTCAGATAAATCAGACGTCAGTGAGCCTGCAGCTCTCTGCGTGGTCTGTCTATGTTTTGTCCAAGGTTACGGCCAGGCCACGGCGTCACAACCTGATTTAATAGGATCTGATGCATCTGTTCCAAGTTTCACAGTAGTGCCTTCAAGACCTAAGTGGAAACCAGCCCCACTCCGACACCCTGGATCCTTTATCCAACATCATTCTTTTTGATGTCAGTCTCTTAAATCCTAACGTGAATCATCTCAAACCCCTGAATATGCAAACTGCTGGGAGCCCCATGCTGCAGGATTCCAGTTTGCAGCCCAATAGTTCTGGTGCTTCTCTTTCCCAGGGAGTGTGCTACTCAAAGGTTGGCAGAGAAAGGGACCATTGGTTTTTCCCACTTAGCCTGAACTAAACACTTTTTTAGAAGATAGACTCTGGTCTTTCCTAGTACTTGACCCTGGAACCCGCTTTGCCACCTTGTTCAGCAAAATGGTATCTGACACCACTGTGACTGAGCATCTATAAAGCTGGTGTTTGATTGAGAGGCTTCCTTGTTCATCTTTAACGTTTCATGTTTCTCTGGCAGTGTGGAGTTTTACATCAGCACAAGAAAACCCTTTACCTTATTCAGTAATGATGACCTCGCTTTAGAGGTCAACCCAGACTGCTCCTCTTGCAGCACCTTTGGTTAAGAACCACCACTGAAAGTGACTTTTCCATGGTTAACTGCAGGTGATTTGAGGTTATTCATCCTTTAAAATGTTTGCTGCTTGCGAAACACTTGCCTCAGCAGAAATGCAGGCTGACTGTGTCACACATTTGCATCCTGTGGCTGTATGAGCCGCGCTGGAACGTGCTCTGGGCTTGAAACCAGCTCTCAGTGCCAGATCCATATAGCCAGTCACTGGTGTGTGCCACGTGGATTATTCCAAGAGCCTCGACCCAAATATCTCTGCCACATAGCTAAGAGACGTTTTAACTCCCCCGTTTTCCCTTGTAGTGCATTTTTTCCTGGCCTCACTATTTTTAACTCCTTAAGTCCTGGGATCCCTCTGCACTACACGTCTCTTTCTGTCTAGAAACTGTCCAACACACAGTCACATTCCTTTACTAGAGTTCTCACCGAATTTTATTTAGAGTAATTCTGACAAATAACATTTGCTGCTGTAAAGTTTCAGTAGTGCCCCCAAATGCATAGAAATCTGTCCAAACTACACTCCTGATGACATCATCACAAGGAGATTTCAGTTCAGATACTGTTGTCTGCAGAGATATGACCGAGACCACAGTGTTCATGGTATAGGCAACCAGATGATGTTATCTGAACTAAAAAACTCTGCCATGTGATGTCATCTGGAGGAGTTTTAAACGTAGAAACTGACAGATGCTGTAATATCTCTTTAATGCCAATAATACATCTGTAATAATAGGAGGTAACTTGAAAATCAACGAAGATTAATAAAATGACAGGGATTATAATGGGATAGCCTGGGATGTACACAGTCAACAAAATGGTGTACACGCGATTTATTTCTGAAACAGAACAAACAAACCCTAATGTCTGTAGAAAATGTATACCTAACAACACAAGTATACAAAATTTACAATTTGTGCATCGCAAACTCTCAACAAAATGAAACCAAACATGGAAGAACACAAATGCAATTCAGACTAACGACAACGCTGTCACTACACAGTCACACTCAGTTTTAAAGACCTTCATCTGGAATCCTTTTTCACCAACAATGCACAGTTTCACAACGTCTCTAAGTGATAAATATAACTAGCGCATGAATAAAAAAGTAATTTGAATAAAATGTTCTCACTGTATTTGATTTTCACGACGCCACCAAACACAATGGCTGATTGTTAAACCTCAGACTCCCAGCTGTGGGCGTGACACGTCACTTAGTTCTTGGTAAACAACAATAGATCGTTTTTGGATCAGGCACCTCAACAATCATCTTTATTTGACAGTTTTTCTTGAACTATACTTTTATGTTTTTGTAGACATGTCAAAGATAATGAAACGTTTTAATCTTACATAGGAAAAGTATAATGCTACACTGCCAGTAGCACAGCTTGCATCTACGTTTGATGATATGTCATTAATAAGAGCCAATAAATGCAGAGTATGACATAATGGACAGATACATCACTCTGAGGACAATGAGGCCGTCTGGACAGATAGGAAAACGCTTACTGTGTTTATGCACGCGCTTATTCAAAATACCGTTAAAGTAACCATTACCTTTAAGCCTCAGCAAGTAAAGGAAGTGCATGGCAACATTAAAATTCAATGCTGTAATGTGTTACGTTGGCGGTGGTGAAATTCAATTGTGAGTTTAGTCAGTGTAAACAAATAAATAATTATTTACAATCTCTAGCACAAAACTGCTAACAAACAAAACAAGCAAAGCATAAATAATTTACAAAAGGAATTATAATACAGACTTAGTATAAACATCTTTGGCACTTACTAAAATGGCATATTTAAATTGTTCACTCAAGTTCTCCATTAAAAACACATTCAGGGTAAAAGGAACGAGCAGTAACGGACTGAGAGAGGTAAATGATTATGCTTTGCTTGCAGTTTATGTTTGTCAGGCATTGGATGATCACTTTGATGTTGCCTCTTAATCCCCAAAAGACAGAAACATATTAGAAATAAAACAACCGAGTCACAAGTTGTCGTTGTAGAACGTTAAGAAAAGTAGGATAGAACACACAGCATGTGAGTAGTTGTAAAATGAATCATTTAAAATGTAGACATAGGTACAATGGTTATAAATTGATATTCAGCAGACGCTTGTTTTATGACGTGTCCACATCCATCAGTTATTTCCCCTGGTCTGGGAAATGTGTACAAGTCCCTACAAAAGTGAATTAGGCACGGTTTCCTCGTCTGTGGAAGGATCAAGGCAAACATAGAAAAGTATGGAAAGTCTCATTTACGTCGAAATGCAATGATGGGGTGTTTACTTAAGGAGATGCTTGTCTTTTGCCTTCTGATGTTTTTCTATCCGACTTGATTCAGTTATCTGTGGAAAGATTGAGAAAATAGCTTCCATTACTGCCACATATGTTAAACCGAAGACCCTCGACCAGATTCACACAAAGTGCCAGATTGCAGCAACAACAAGTACATTGTGTGCGTCCAAAAGCGTGTCTTCAGCAACATGGCTGTGATTGTGAAAGGGCTGCAGGCTAATTTTCCACTGTTTAGCGCTCGACAGAAGAGCCGAACACACAAGGCTGTTCGCAGCGCGTCTGAGGAACGCTGCCGTACGTGGACAAGCTGACAAGCAGAGACGTAGCGTGACTGTTTATCTTGCTTCAGCCAAAATACAGCAAATGACCCTTTACATCTTTACCTTATGAACACCGTCGGCAAGTCCGGCTCATCTGAAGTTTGAAAAAGACGTTGACGGTTTAAAGACTTAAATGTTTTAAATACGGATGTTTTTAAACGTTGTTTTTGCATTTTACTGTATATGTTTCCACAGCACATAAACATACAGTACGTGCAAACCAGCCCTCTACTATCGTAGCTCAACACCAAACTGCACGAACCCTGACTGGATGTAGAATATAAGAATTAAAGTAATATTACCTACTCAAATACTTTTATTTTACTTTATTTTACAGTACCTACCATGATTTTTTATCTGAACTGTAACAAAATAATTGAAGGCGCTGGCTTGTTATTTAACAGTTCTTGTGATTACAAGCTCAGTCAAGCATATATACATATATATAGTCAAGCTATATTCTAAACATGGCCATTTATACTGTTGTCAGTCTGCTAATATGTGAAGTACAGTATATTAACACATGCACACACGCAACATTATGGTAACAATGAAAGTGTTTTACTAACCTCTGCACTCATACTTGAGGTCGGAGAAGAAGACCAACTCTTGGGAGAAGACAAACAGGCCTAACCTCCCTCCAGCAAAGGTCTTGTCATAAACTGGCCCTGAGTCAGCCATGATCTGTTTACCTTCATAAACCACAACCCTGCAAAAAGGAGGTTAACAATGAACCTTATGCTCATCCCATCCTTCTTTTAAATTTTCTGTGAGGCAGATATACTTCATTTCCTACCGTATAAAACCAGTCTTCGGTCTATGGATGAGATGCCACCTGTAAGCTGTGTAGTCCTTCCAGCCAATGTTTTTGGGATCATGCCACAGAGTGCGCACCTGGGTAAAAATAATTAAAGTCGCATTACATTCAAACAGCTGCAGCTTTAAAAGCAGACTGGAAAGCCTTTATAGCACAGCTCACCTCTCCCGGAGTGTTGCCTGTGTGCCACAGAGCATTCCTGAGGTTTTCCCCAGTGCCAGTGGTCGAGTTGACAACTTTGAGTGAAACGCCAGAGATGCCAAAAGCCTTGGAGGGCTTGTCCTCCCAGTACGTCTGTGTGATTTGCTTCCACATCACTACATAAAAGCGCCCACTCGACTGGTAGCCAAACACAAAGCCTGCATAGTCATCATCCCTGTCCGTGTTCACGTACATCGTTCCACTGAAGTCCACGGCACTGAACTCATCAAAACCTGTCGTTGCGTGAAAGAAACAACAACTTTATAAATGCATAAAAACGCTCAAAGAGTAAAAACGACTGGTGCAGAGTAAGTGTCTGCGCTGCTCACCGACTGCAAGGCCTGGGTCCGAGTTGGCCGTCTGGACCAGCTCTTTGCCCTGGTGTCTGACCACCCAGTTGGGATCAATTTGAGTCGTTCCCTTAGGATCCAAGTGGACCATCTGGAATTTTCTAAAATCAGTGGCAGTGATGGCATTGTTCTCTGGACACACGTCAAGAATATCTGGAATACTGTCATTGTCGAAGTCGTCTTTGCAGGCGTCCCCTCTTCCATCACCTGTGGAAATAATATATGAAATAAATACGTTTGACCTAGATTAATTCGGCACTCATGATATAAACAATATTTTGACCCTTAGCTGGAAACGTGTTAAAGTCCAAATGCTATTTCAGTTGGTGCTGAGCAGCTCCTCTAAGTTAACATTATAAATGAATGGAAAAATAACAGTTCTCCCAGAAAAGTGGCTTCATTACCTTTGCCAAATACACTAAGGCAAATCATCCATCATTTCATGCTGTGACAACTTCCAACGATACTTGTAAGTATCTGAAGGCTGAGGTCTATTACGGCCACGCAGCGGGCCAGGAGCTCAAAGTGAAAAGGACGCCAGCTGCTAACGAAGGCCGCTGTGTGTAAGCACATCGCTGCTTTTTGTCACCATCTTAGTTACTGCGTAACGGGCTAACAAGACTCTATCAAATAAACACCATCTGACAGGCTGTGAAGAACGTGAAAGTGTCAGCTCGCTCAGCGCCGCGGTCTGTTTCCAGTTACAGGCAGCTGTGCAAACTCCAGGTAACCCTGTGCAAATTGGGCACTGTGGACTAATCACGAGCAAAGCCGAAAGGAAAGAAAACTTCACAGGCTGGCGTGTGCCCTCCTGGACAGCTCACTGGAGTCATTTAACGATGACATCGGCCGTGCCAACACCGTTGTTAACTCTTTCCACAGCCACCTCATTTCAAAGTGAAGTAAAACTAATTGCTAACAGTAAAACATGTGGCCGAAAGCGCTCTGGGGCCAAACGTGTACATCACTGCGCGGCGAAAGCAAAGTGTCAACAGACAGAAGCAGCAGACAGAAAATACTTGGTCACTTTACAAGATATAAATCTAGCTACAGATGATCTGTTCCCACGCTGTAGAGTACAACCACGGCCTAAGTCTTTCTCATGAGGACAAATCGCATTTAGCTTAATGTGCAGGCCTCATGTAATAAAACAGTCATGGGAGACTCATAGTGGTAATTGACTAATGGTCTCAATTTAAAATTTAGAGCCAAAACAGACAGGAACAGCAACGACTGGCTGTTGTGGTGGGACCGTCTACCTTGGCTAAATAAACAGGAACGGTTTAAATATATACCACCGAGCAAACCATCTGCAGCTGGATTTGCCTGGCGCTCACCCATCGCTGCACCCTGCAAACCTCCGAATGCCACATCCTCACCATCAGAGTCCAGCTGGTCTTCATTGGGTGTCAGCCTGCAGTTGTCCTTGTCATCAGGTATGCCATCATTATCATCATCGTAGTCACACGCATCTCCTTTGCTGTCTTTGTCATGGTCGGCCTGGTTGGCGTTGGCCACATAGGGACAGTTATCCAGGTTGTTTTGGTGGCCGTCTTCGTCGATGTCCTGGTTGTTGTCACACTGATCTCCCACCAAGTCGTTGTCTACATCGGTCTGTTGGAAAAACACATAGTTTTCGCACCTCCCGTGTCCACTTCTCTGACATTATACGCAGCGTGATGCAGTACCTGGTCAGGATTGTGCAACATTGGACAGTTGTCACACTGGTCACCAACTCCATCCATGTCAGTGTCCTTCTGGTCAGTGTTGTACACGTACGGGCAGTTGTCGTTCTCATTCAGAATCTCTGCGACAAAGACCGTGTTGAATTTAAGTTATTAAAGATAATATTACAAACATGAATAGCTGATTGGGTGGATCGGTTTCTGGGTAGCTATGTCACCATCTCCATCGATGTCCACGGCACAGGCGTCCCCTTCTCCATTGTTGTCAGTGTCTATTTGAGCAGGATTGTGTTCATAGGGACAGTTGTCGCAGCGGTCGCCAACTTCATCTTTATCAAAGTCAAACTGCCGAGGGTTGTAAAGGAGAGCACAGTTGTCCTGTGGAGGGAAGCATTCGTGGTTAGAGAATTCTTCTGCTGATCTGAATGTCTCCACATTAAAACATTTTATTACCCTCTCATCCAATATTCCATCGTTGTCGTCGTCCTTGTCACAAGCGTCTCCTTGACCATCTTTGTCAAAGTCTTCTTGCCCGGAGTTGGGAAGATTCGGGCAGTTATCCTGAAAATTGCAGTGAAGGGTTCAGACGGGTTCACGGATTCGCTTGTTTTGATTCACTTTACAACTGACAGGGTGAAATACCTTCTTGCAGTGGTAAGTGGCATTTGCACCACACACAAGATTGTGATTGGGCCAACCATCCAAGTCCGAGTCCTCTCCACAAATGAAGCCGTCTCCAGCGTAACCCGTCCGACACTCACACTTGTACATCGGATCGTTGAAGTGGCTGATGTAGATGCATTCGGCATATTTGTGACAGCTGTGGGTCTTGTCCTTGCAAGGATTCTCCGGCTCACACACCTAAAAGACATCCAACATAAACAGTACTGGATGTGATCTGCCTGAAAAAGAAAAGCTGGAACTCTGCGTGCCTCGATGACAGATTCAAATCAAGGGTAATTATTTTACCGCTAAGCCTTTTAAGGCCACTCCAAACTTGAGGATCCTCCAAGTCAAAGTGACGAGTTGTAGCAAAGGTTTCCAAAAAATTCCAAATGTGGGCCACCTCTGGACTCAGTTGACTTTATAAAACCTGGCTTAATGCATCATACGTCCCACTACGAGCCACTGGTGCCCTTTATTGCAGCACGAGGTATTCACAGCTGCCACGCATTACCAGAGGATGAACGCTGGTCCAGCTTGGATGCCACTCCGTGAGCTCATAGAGCACAAACTGACAGCGAGAGCAAGCGTTTGATCAAAAATATGAAACGGAGCCCCTGAATGCCAGCAATGAGATAATTCCCTTTTCCCAAATCAATTAGTGAAATTGGGTCATCAAATCAAACACAAGCAGCTGAAGAGGCCAAAAAGTGACAAAACTGTCCATGAGGGATATTATGTAAGCGCTGGTCAGTGGCATGACAGCAGATCACAGAGCAGAGAAAAATACCATATGTAGGGCAAGTCTCTCCAAACTTCAGTATTCAACTGTTTACAGTATTGTCCTACTAGAGAATATGTCTTAAGCAGGAAAGTTGCTACAAGTGTCTTTGACTGAGGCTTGTTGAACAACCTGGCAGCAGTGTTCTGGAGTGACATGTGCCTTTCTAACCCATGTCCATGTGTACACAAGTATAATTACAGTCCCAATATGTGTTTTGCAACCTAAAATCATGTTGAAGAGTCGTTATGAGTCCAACTCTCGAGCCTTCCTTCTGCCTGCTGATGCTGGGTCAACGTGAGTTATGTGCATATGTAGTGGCCCACGGCTGAAAACACTGTGCAAGAATGAGGCCTATAAATCATCTGAGCTGCCGCGTCCATCATTCATAAATTTCAAAGTGACATACAAAAATGAGTGATTCCAAAAATCCGCCTGCAGCAAAGGCCTGGCATTGTATCTGTTCCTGTACCACATTTAGTTCTCCCGTTGTCTGAATAGCATCCAATCAGCCGGGTACTAGCGGATCGATAGTGGTTCCAGCTCACCTGTTTGTTCTTCTTCGCAGCCTCCACACCCATACCGAACGGCTGCGTGCCCTTGTAGCGCTTTGGACAAGGCAGGCAGTGGAAACCTGGGTCCGTGTTGATGCAGCGCTGTGCACCACTCACTTGGTAGCAAACATCCGGCACCATGTCGCACTGAGGGTGGGGGGAGAAATCAGCAGTCAGGATACTATTTTAATATAAGTCTGGTCGTGCATATGAAGAACAGTGACTTTTACCTCATTAATGTCTTCACAGTTGGTACCGTTTCCACGGAAACCAGCAGGACATGGGCCACACTCCCAGGATCCATCTGGAGAACTGTTGCAGTCCACTCCGCCAAAGCATGGGTTAGACAGACAGCCATCTGCAAGGGATTTAAAGGACAAGAACGTATACAAAAGATGGAAATTAATCCCAACAAGTCTTCAAAAGATCCAGCTTTCATTTATAATGTTCTAAACCTCATGAGCTGGGACACACTGTGGGAGTGAGTGAGAGATGTGTGCTCACCAATGGGACAGTCTTTTTTGTTACAGCTGTCGCTGTCGTTGGCCTCTCCCATGCATCTCTTCCCGCCGTGTTGGGGTTGTGGGCTGTTGCACTCACGGGTCCGAGATTTGACTCCGCCTCCGCATGTTGCTGAACACGTTGCCCATGGAGACCATGGACCCCAACCACCATCAACTAAACAGATACAGCGCAACATCAGCAGCTATTCCACAAATACTTCAACAGCCAGAGAACAACCAGATGCTCGAGGCTCAGTATTGAAAGAGAAACCATACTGAGCTCATTTGGATCAAGATTTCCTGAAAGACAGACAGGAGGCCATAACACAAGGAATGTTGCCTCAGGAGAAGCATGAGGGATGAGGATGTCTGTTTTTTAATCCAGGCTTAATGCAGCTGCTGGAATGGGGATGCTGCATTTGAGGCCTGTTGGGCAGCAGTACTCACTGGGACACGGCTCAGCAGTGCAGCGCTGAGTCTCTCTCCCACTTCCCTCGCAGTCATTGCCGCCGAGCTGAGGCACAGGAGCGTTGCAGTGCCGTATCCTGGTGATCTGTCCTTCCCCACAGGTCACGGAGCAGGACGACCAAGGAGACCACAAACTCCACCCCCCGTCCTGGCGAACTGCATATCAAACGACAAGCATAGCAGGATGTGATCACCAGGAACCATATGTCCCCCAGTCGTGCATTGAACCGCGCTGCTGCAGACGTGCAAAATGTGCACAAAAAAAAAAAAAGGAAAAACAAAGTGCTCGACATTTTCTTCAAGTAAACATGATGTGATGTGGGCAATGATAGCTCACTTTTGAAGACGTGTGTGCCAGTATTTATGTCATTGTGGGTAAACAGTCCTCCGGCGGTTGGACTGATTCAGTCACTCACACACATGCCGTGTATAGTTGACTGCAGGCTAATGCCACAATTTATCAAACATCCAATACATCAGCTCAGCTTCAAGCACAACTCTTGCGAAATCTTCTGAGACCCCAGCTCATTTATGGTACATGTAATGATGAACTTTATTAAAATGTAATATTTCTCGCATTGAAGGCATTGGTGAGTCATTGCACTGTGGAATACCCTCTGAGCCCATGATTTATTTGGAATTAACTTTGACTGGGCACACCCTGCAGCCCGACCGTGCGATCCAGCTCTTCTCTCGGATTTGGCCTCTCTCAGACGAATCCATTTTCAGCAGATTTATGGAGCTGTGTACTGAGACTTTCACACTTTCAACAATCACATCTCATGTGAAAGTGAGCGCAGGGTTTTTTCCACAGCTCCTCCTTCCCTCCAACATGTCATGTTGTTGTTTGTTTTAGATTACTGTGTAATTGTGCTAATGACAGACTCGTACTTTGATCAGCATGATGTCACCAGCAGAGAGGCAGCGACTACCGGATGCCAGACAGTTAAATTGACTAAAGACTGACAGTAGATAAATTATTTAAAAATACGGTCTCACCACGGCTGTCACATTTCCCCAGGCTGCACTTGCGTGTTTGGATAGAAGGTCCGGGGCAGGGGTTACTGGTTGCGTCACACGACCGGCCCCTCTGCTGAGTCCCAGTCCCACAGGTGACCGTGCACTCAGTCCACTCTGACCAAGGGGACCAACCGTCCTCGCTGTCTTTAGCTGCCAGGAACATATAAAACATTTCATTCTGTGTTTACGTGGAAAAACACACCCATCTCCTTCTTGGTGAGGAGAATTATTGTAAACGCTGTTTTCTTTTTATTTATGTCTGTTTATCACGTCACCTCATCTGAAAAACCCACAGGAGTCATTCTGAGCGTCTGATATATGTGGTTCCCTCACAAAGGCAAACTGGCTGCAAAGTGCTGTGGTTTTAAAACTTAACACATTGGAATATGTTTTTTATGGCACATTGTACCATTGGCTTAAAATAGCATGCGTGCATAAAGGTTTGTGTGCGTTTGTAGGTTTGTCTATATGTGTATGGGTCTACTTACGCATGCACACGGGGCAGCACTCCCCGTCGATGAACGTGGGGCTGGCACAGGCCACGGGGGTACATGTAATTTGGTGACACACAATCTTGGACTCCTAACGTTAATAAATATCAGTATCAGCATCATAGACATCAACAATAAATCTCTACACATCTTGACGTGACTCAACAATACCTGGCAAGTACATTTGGTGCAGCTGTCTACAACCCAGTCTTCCTTATCGTCAAACAGGCGGCCATCTTGCCAGCACATGTTTTTCTCCTTAGAGTTCTTCATCCTCCCAAGGACCTCCTTCATGACTGTGTTCTCTTCTGTCTGAACATACAGCAGCAGACAGATTTGCAGTTCAGCCAGAAAAGACTGGGAAACACTCGTGATAAAGTTACACTGACTTCTGCTAAGCACGGGAAGGTCTGCACCTGCTGATGTGAGGCTATTCCTTACGGAGTTCAGAGGAAAATAACACGTTGTTTGGTTTTCATATCTACAGTAATTTAAGTAAAACGTAATGTTTAAATGGATTCAATAGCAGACATTACACACCACCACCTCTAGATATCATGCTTCTATACTTCTGTTATGATCTGTTATGACAGTAGACATATTATTCTGAGATATTTCATTATAGAAAGTGGGCCTTGTCATAAATACACAGACTACTACTACAGAAGCACTGCACTGTATTACTGAGCGTCTCATTACCACTAATTGACTACATTTCTGTGGATTTCTTACGTTTTTTTGAAAATAGCTTAGTTATGCAAAGTGAAACCTCCAACCCAATTGGAGACCAGGGGATCTCTGGCTGGACTTTCCAACACTTGGAAACTGTCAGTTTAGAAACTACTGCCAATGGTTTGCGCGTGTGTGTGTCCTCCTGTTGGAAAAAGGAGGCAGCAGTGTGCAGCACCAGAATCTAAGACACCACTCGGTCTGGAAGAGCCTCAGGGACCCTTCTCATCCCAGCCCACTTTTTTTTTCTCAGAGTTCATGCCCAGACTCTCCTATTGCTGGGTGGCTCCCAGAGGAAATACATGGACTATTTAAACACAGCCAGACATTAGAGTGGACTCGGATGCTGCCAGGGGAACACTTCCTATATCCACATGTAACATGTCATAAAATCTGTCTGACTCATGCTGCCACAGATAGCAGGAGTGAAATGGGTTCAGCCATCGCAGGAATCTATAAACAGGGCTGTGGCTACTTACTGTTTGCTTTCAGACGTCTTTAGGTTACCTAGTAACCCAATGCAAACCTCTTAATTCCTGGCCGACACACTGTGGACACCAAGGTTTATTTTCATAAAATCTACGTTTTCCCTAAAATTCTGATTTTCCCCACTCACACAAAGACAGATTTTGAGGTTTTTCTAATTCATTGCTAGAACTGGCCTGAGAAGTAACTGGCCGTAACTCATCTAAAACAAACACGAGTCCAGATTACGCTGATTAATACCATATAAATGAGACGTTACCCCATTCGTCACTTGTCCTACTCACCACTTTCTGCAAACCGTCAATGAGGTTACTGACGACAACGCGAAGGCCTTTGAGCTCCTGGAACATGGTGCTGAGTTCCTCGCAGGAGCGTTCACACATTTCTGCACCCAGCTCGTCCGTCTTGTGAATAATGTTTGTGGTGATGGACGGACTCACGTCCACAACTGTGGTCACGGCATTAGCATCATCTGAAGGGGCGAGAAAAACATGCAAAGGTGTGGCTGAGCAAACAAGCGAATGAAGACGCGATGGTGATGTAAAACATATTTGTGTGATTTGACAAACTCTTCAGAAAATGATTTCCTGTTTTCCTGAAGTCTTTCAAAACACCACAACAATACAGTGATTGCAATGTTTACTGCGTTCGCCAAAACAGATGTTGAGTCTGAGTGTGTGATGGGAGAAGTGTATCGGTTTGAAAAGGCGACGGTAAATCTTTCCACGGAGATGACAGCAGCGTTGGCCGTGGGAGCAGATGGCACTGCACACAAAGCAGAATCTCACGGTTCCCCGTGTGATGAGAAAGCCACACAGTTCTCATAAATCTCCACGTCTTTTTAGACAAGTGGACACTTCCTGTATGAACTTAACAGACGGGAGTGACCACACGGATTTACAAGCAGCCTGTGAAGTTATGGTCTTGTCCTTACAGCTCATCAGTAGCACAGACAAAAGAGACACCCTTGTCTACATGTCAACACACTATTGTGAAAATCCCTCGAGCCGTCGCATTCGTCATTTATTACCAACACGGACTGTTCGTCTGTAAAGTCTTCGTTTTGCTGTCTTCATCTACTGGACGGTGTTGAATAGTAAAATGTTGTTGTTGTTACAGATCAACGTACCCACAAAACACCCACAGAGTACGTATCCTTTGCACGGCATCGCCACTGACTTCCACTCAAATCAGAGAACTCCAGCTACTGTATAGCACGTTATACATAATGGATGTGAGCTGCAGAAAAGCAGAAAAGACACATAATGTGTCACAGCTCTGCAGAGGTTCTGTCATTAACCCGAGCACACACTGCACAGTATTTGCAACTACCTTGGACCGTGCTTTGTAAATTGGTGAAGATTAACAGCAGGCCGGGGACTCTAAATCAGAAAGTCATCCACATTGCCCAATGAAGTCCCGCTGCAGCCAGTGGCTTGTTTTCTTTTCTTTTCAGTCTGCTGGATTCATTCAAACCTCAGGAGAGCTTCATGCTGTGTGCGCATATTAAGGCCGCTGGATCGTCTGTGAAAGCATTTACACATTCTTCTCTCTCTCCCTGACAGACATATTCCGTTTCCTCAAAGCTGATAGAGGGAAGAATTAAGAATGAGCAAATGGGCTGAGTAATTTTAGTATTGCTCATTAATGTCTGAAATGACGGTTTTTATGAGCATGGCTTGTGTGGGCTCATGAGGAAGTTTCACCATTAAACGAGCAACCAGCGCAGAGCAGAGCTTTGGCTGGTGCCAGCCAGCATGTAGAAAACTTCCAGACCCTGGTGACATTGGTTAAACAAATAAACTCATTCAGCTGGAATTCAACCCTGCTTGTGGCAAGAGCGGCCCTGTCACGCACAATAACAGCGCACGCATATGGATTTGCTTTGCCACAGCGATGAGACGCTGTTTGAGGACCAGATGACCCTTTGACTCCGCTGTAAAGGATGATTACCTGCATATCTACTCAGATATCTGAATCCTTCCAGTAGACGCGCTCGGCGTGAGCCCCGCTGAGGCTCACGAGGTACCATTCCCCATGTGAGCACCGCTTCAGCTGAGAAGAGCAACCCACTCAGCCAGTTCATGACTTCACTATGTGTGTGTGTGTGTGTGTGTGTGTGTGTGAGCAGCTGGAAGCTCCCCGCTCCGCAGTTTAGCAGTCACTTTCTCTTTTCTATTTTCTTTCCCAGTGCTTTATCCTCGCTCCTCTGCCAGTAGAAATAAATGTAAGCATGTGTATCTCCTTTTATTTGTTCACCAAAAACTCCAACATGCCTAACATGAAGTCATGGTGGGAGACCTTGCCACATATCAGATCTTCAAACCTTCTGACCCACTTGAAAAAGAGTTTAACCCATTGAAAAGGATCCGGCCGAGTCTGGCGAAACACAGATACCACACTTTGGAGCATTGCGTGTGAAAGAGTTTCCCAATCACATCTGTGAGGTATTGGACTTGAAACTGTTTTATAATAGAATTATTTTGACTCATTTTTTGGACTGTGAAAATGATACTAAAGAAAAGCAATTCCCACGGATACACAATGTAGCCACAACTACTGGGGAACGGTCGTTTAAACGCCACTAAGTCATCACAAATATCCAGGCTCACCTTCCTTTGGGACCTCACAGTCTCTGCTCAGGAGGATTTCTTCCAAGGGGATGTCAAAGATGAAACGCACATTCTGCAGGAGGCCCTGTTTGGACAGAAAAGACAACTTTCAATCACCATAAGGTCTTAAATACCTATTTCCCAATTGTTGCTACTCAAGGATGCATTAGGAATCAGTGACAGATGAAAACATGTGCCTTTAAGCACTGAAGTTTACTGGTGACCCTGTCATTTTTACACACAAGGGGCAATTTGAGTCTAAATTTAGATTCCTTTAGACGGAGGCAGCACAGAATCACTCTGCCAACACTTTTATTTCTGGAAAGTCATGTTGAAAAAAGTGGAGCTAGAAAAGCTTCCCATATCCTGGGAAATCCTTGTCTGGCTTCTAAAAAGCCACAGCCTCCGTCTTACCCTGAAGTGGTTCTCTCGGGTGGATCCCTTCGCAACGTACATGCGGCTTCCTTCAGCCTTAAAGTGCTCGTAGAAAGGTTCGTCCAGGACGAAGCTGTCCATGAGGGTGCAGCCCACAAACAGGTGAGCATTTTCCCCGTGAACGTAAAGCGTGATATTCTTCCACTGCGAGTCAGACAGGTCCACATCCTCGAATGAAACCACGTTCTGGGAGCCATCCACCCAATAAGCCAGGTCCAGAGTGTTGGCCCGTCCGTTGGACACAACCTCGAACTGCCTCTGGCCATCAGGACCCTCCAAACCAATCAGGGTGCCCCGAGAGGCGCGGTCCTGACGTATGCTGGCCACAAACACAAAGCCTTCATTGTTTTGGATCTGCCGTAGTATTTGTTTTAATATGGGGGTGCTCACTGGAGGCAGATGGTCGAAGCGTATGAAGCGGTAAGCGGGGGCATCTGAGTTTTGGCCCCGAAACTGTTTGGCCCCCAGAGTCTTACGCGTGATGTGGCTGATTTCAAACAAGTCAAACGACGTCTCATCCTCCTGCTCACCATCTACAAAGAGACAGCAGCGAATGTAAATAAAGAGTTCGCAAACAATTAACACAAACAAACAAACAAACAATATTTAGTCAGTGTCACCTGTAAAGTTTGGTGCGTTTTATTAACCATTAATACCATTTTATATCATTATTATTAATTACTGTTGACATTATTGTTTACACTCACCTTCAGGTGATGCATGGAGGAAGGTGAGTGATAACAGCAGCAAGAAGAGACTCCTCCTGAGTATCATATCTCCTGTAAACAACACCAGACAGCGTTTCTGCGCGTTTCGACATCATGCAACCTTCTCAAACCCTGACCATGAACGTGATCTTCCCAGTTACCGAGGGAATGACTCGGAAAGAAACAACCCAAGTCAATTAAAGTAACGAGGCTACAGAAGGAAAATCAGCTACTGTGACAGTTGGAAGCATCATTGACGGTGTAAAGTTTTATCTACTGGCCGTCGCGACCGGCTTTTCTGACTCAGCTGAGCAGAGAAGTTTAACAACAACACCGAACAGACACTGAACCGGTCAACTTACCCGACTGAGGCAGTCTTTCAAATTCAAGTCAGATATCCGACACGAACAAAGCTCCACTCTGGAATAAAACGGCTTCTGTGAGGATGTGAGCCGACGGTTCAATGAATGAGAAGCCGCGTCTCCTGGAAAGCTCGTGCGTAAAGTCCACTTTGGTTGACTGGAGGGTTTGAGGCACAACACTGACTGATGGACCCACCTCCCTCCTCTTACATAGAAGCTCACCACGAGCCTGTCAATCAACATCTACTGCGCATTAACCGTTTGTCGCCGGTTACACGCAGAGTTACATAATGTTCATCCGATGGCGTAATTTTCTTACCCGTGCTAAGGCGCAGAGCTGGTACAAGGGATCAGCGACCCCTCCTCCCCTCCCCTGCTCCCTCATCGGGATGCCCGCAGTGCCCTACCCCCCAAACCCACCTCCCCCTCTGCCCAGAGCCACAGTTCGCAAGGCAGACATTTACGAAGTAGCACGTAAAGCAGAGCGCTGACTCCCTTCAGACTAAAGCTTTTGCGCATTTTCTTGAATATTGTCGTTGACAATTAAGAAGAAATAATTTAATAAGCATTTATTGTTACATAGGCAAAATAACTGTTTGTAACAATATAAACAACTAGTATGAATCCTATGTAGAGAATGAAAATATCTTGTAAGACAATAGATGCTTTAGATGTTTCCACTTGGCTCAAGCGGTGCCTCCAGTCTGCAGACTCTCAGGTATGTGCCAAGGCCTCTATATGGTGGAGTCAGGGGAAGAAGAGCTGAGTTCCAGTTACAGGGCTGGATTTGGGTACCAACAGGATACGTCTCAAGGATGGTTTGCGTCAATTGGAAACGTGCATTCCATCTAGAGGAAAAGAAGGGGGTGAAGAACAGACAGTTTCTTCCCAAATGGGGCGACTGCCTTTCAACACGGATTCACTAACCTGAAAGAAATTGGAAACAGTAGCCGACTGTTAGTCAGACATAGAGGAATGCTGATGATAAAAGTGTTCCATAATGATCGAAGAACGCTCGAATGCAGCTGTCAAGGATGGAAAAGGTTCAAACACTCCATAGACTTCTGCTGGTTAAAGGTGCTGGAGATCTATTTAAGCGGGTTTGTAAAAAGGCTGCGCTAAACGTGCTAACGTCCTAAAAGATTCCTTCATTTACTCATTTCACAATCAAGCTCATATAGCAGCGTGTCACGCACATACAGAGAGTGAAGTGAAATTTAAAAGTTGCGTGTCATAGAGAGGGAATGGATCACACGCCGTTCTGATATCTTGCTCAATAGGAAACTAAGATTTCCATTTCTATTAGGATCATTTGTGTCATTTGGACCAAGCAATAACCAGATCGGTAGGTTATGCAGAAGAGATCATGCCACAGTGTGGAGGAGCTCTGAGGTGAAGGTGATGGATGTCCGCGAGGTTGATAAACAACTATAATTTCCAGTGTTCGTCTCCAAGTTGTGACTTCACCGTAGAGGTTTATGTGTTTTTAACAAAAAAAGATGCTTCAGTGTGAGCAGGAGAATCATCCAAAGAGGAAATCTGGCACCTGGAATGTTTAAAGCAGCGAGAACTGGAGAGAGTGACACATGTAACATGCAAATCTCTCGTTCTCTGTTCCGTATAGCTTTGGGAACAGTGAAAATGAAACGGTTGCGTAGAAATGGTCTTTGTGCTTAAGACTGACTACAAATAGCATGTTTGGGTTTATCATGCCAAATGTTGAGTAATGCAAATTGAACAAATTTGGCCAGAAAGGCTGGCATTGTAAAAGCCCCTTGCACAATCTGGAATGGAAAGACGGGTCTGTCTGCAGCTGCACGATAACGTAAAGATTGCCTTTAACTGACATATTACTGTCCTCGTTACCCATTCACTGCGCTCCTCACTCGCCGCAGCCATTACTGCTGTTAGTTTGTGGTTATGGCATCACATGACTCTTTGCTGATCCAAAACCAATGTGTGTGTGCGCGTGTGTGTCTGGTTCCCCTCTTCGTTTAGCTTTAGTCTACTCTGGGCACTGGGATACTGTCACTGGTTGTCTTCAGTTTGTTATTGTTCTACTTCAGCATGGCCACTAATTACCAGTCTTGACAGGTGTTTTCAGTGTTGGTGGCAAACAGACTAAAATCTGCTTTAAATGCTGAACACGACCGTACGCTGAATGGCGTCAGGTGCCGGCCTTGTGATTTACTGTGAGCACATCACGATGACACATTGTTATTCAGACAGTTTTCACTGTGACGATATTTCACAGTTTCCTTTGTCAAACACATCTCAGTTAAATTTGACTCCATTTGTTTGTGTCTCTTCTCCAGACCCAAACATTTCTGTGCTCTAACTTTCTTTTCTTCCCGCGAATTTTAGACGTGACAGAGCTTCCTGCCGTGCTTGTTATTTGACCTGATGACACAGTTTATTGTTTATAGCTGATGTATGGCGCCACATCACAGAAACCACCAAGCAAAGCCTCAGGGCTGCAGACGGCTACGGGAAACTCTGATAGAAATAGCTCCTTTCTGTGTGAACCAACACAAGCACCAGCTATGAGCATTTACTCAGTGTCTTTTATGCATAAAACATCACCATGGTTACTTTCACATCCATGTGATGAGGGTGTCCGTCTGAAACACTGTTAGAGATGTTAATTTATAGCGTTTGAGTCATGGGGGGAACAGAGATCTACAAAGTCTTCCTATAGGTTTAGTGTGACAGGGGAGCGTGAACACTGTGGAAATCATTCAAGCAGATCTGCAAAGAGGAACACAGCAGGACACGTTTGACTTTCTGCCTTGCTGTGTACCGGCACATTAATCACCTCACGCCTTCAACAACCTGGGGCTGATATTACAGCTCATCTGCTGTAATGGAAACGGTGGCAAAGCGCATCAGTAGCCGCGTCACATGCATTGATAACATCCACTGTCTACAGGATCTAGCGCCTCATAACCAAAACCAGAAGTGGAAACATTGTGTTTCCAGGATAACACCTGTTTGCTCTCAAAGCATCTAATTCCAGGTTTCATTTAAATGGCTTACATGCCTTGGCTCTGGTCAGGCATTACATCAATGCATTTGACTTGTTTTGCTCTCAGTGGTTTGTATGTGAGCTTTGTTGATGCATGATTTTTAACTTCAACACAACAAAATATTTCCTGGGTGATACTATGCCTATCATAACAAGATTCCCTATTTTATTGTCACAAACAGTGCCGAAGTTAGAAGATGATGCCAAACTGCTGACCTGCCAAACCTTTGTTTGTGCTTATCCAATATTCTAAGAAGAAAGATGAACACAGGGAAAACGTTTACTCTCTTTGAGGATGGCAGGCTGTACAAAACTCGTAAAAGGTCTGAGGGTTGCTCATGTTTAGCGAAGGTCAAACATTGACGACTTTATGCAGCGTTTCTTTTGATGCAATTAGACTAGTAGTAAAAATCAGTGGGTCTTATTCCCAGATGTGTTTGAACCATTGGACTTGAAGTAAAATGTCCCCAAATAGCTTTTTTTAAAATTCAACATGTAATTGAACTATTATTAACATTTCCCCAAGTTTACTTTGACTCATACTTACCTACATTTAGGTTAATAGGTGGGGGATTACGCCAGTGCAATTTAGCTTCCTCCCTCTTTTCTTACCATTGCATTTTCATTTCTGAGATGCAATCATTTGGAAATTACTTCCAGATTCCCATTTTCCTCTTGAGTTGATGGGATGTCTAGAGTTATAGTAGAGCCATATTAGGCAAATGCATAAGGGATGTAAAAATGGGAGCATTCTGGGAGAAATTAGAAAAGAAGAGGGAGCAGTGGGTTGGGACCTAGAAAATATTACCGTGCATAGTCTGTGAAAGCAAGACCATGAACCGTGTTGTGTGCTATGTGAGAGAGAACAAAGCGAGTGAAATCTCTTCAACGTAATGGAGATGAAGAGGAGGAGGAGAAGGAGGAGGAGGAGGAGGAGGAGCTCTGGCCTAGGGTCCCTGGGCACAGAAGGTGCTGCAGCATAGCTGAAGCTCAACTAATGCTGTACTAACTCATCCTGCCTGATTGTGGCCAATAAAAGGGAGCTAGACATGTTCATAACCAAGGTAAAGTTCCCTGAGAAAACCCAGATACATCCGATAATAACCTATAGTCAGACTTACTTGTTGTTTATTGTACTTTTCCAGCTGTAGATTTATAAATTAAGCTCTTTTTTAATAGTGAATGGTACCAAGTAACATTATCACATAAAGGATTTCACATCAACTCGTCAGAGACAGCAGTAATCTACTGTAGAGTAGTGTTACTGTTTGCTTTACCAGGAGCTGTTTTCATTGTGCTTTTCCTTAAAGTTTTCCTTAAATCCATTGAATAAAAATAATTGATGGCACACACACACACTGAAGTGAACACGTTTAACATGCGTGTTATTGAGGTGAGTTCATTGACGTTGTTGTCTCTTTATGGGTCTTTTGTTTACAAGACTTATGAAACTTATGAAGTTCGAAAGACGTCAGCTACACTAAGCTGAAACATCAGTGTTTTTCTTGAGTGAAGAGGAGAATTTACTGCATGTTGGACCTCCATTGAAAACATAAAACTGTGGATAGGTGCAGTTAGCAGGAATGCTATGCTGAAGAGGAGAATTTCCTGCTCATTATTGACTCCAGGTTTTGTATCTGGCTTCCTGCTTCTGCCTGTAAGCTGACTTTGTGTCATATACTTAAGGACTGATTTTGTCTATGTCCAGTGCTGATGCTAATTAGATCGTGTGATGCTGAATTAGAGTTTAATTGAGGAGATGAAACCCTGGCACAGTATGAGTGATGCATTACATGAAGTTAGTCAGTCAGGTGATTCCCACGTTGCCTGGCAACAGCAGCTGGTTACTAAGTACTGATTGACAGATGACGCATCTTTGCTTTTATGATGCCCCTTCTTTCTGTTTTAAACGGTGCCAGCCAATAAGCCCAGGAATCAACCCTGATCACATCATTCTGTGCAAAGCCCTTTGTTTGATCATTTCATGAACAAAGTGAAAGATTAAGAATCAAAAACAAGCCGCACACACAGATGCTTGCACCAATCACAGTGAAGTTAAGCACATGTGCTGTTAATTCTCTACTAAAAAAACACAATGAGACAGGAAAACCTTCAACTGGCTCTTTGAGGAAGTGCACTCAGCAATAAAAAATAAAGGAATTTGCTAATGGCAGAGGTTGGCGTGAACATGGTACGTTTAAGTCAGGAGTTTAGGTTTAGGTGAAATGAGGAGACACTTGATGGTTTCTACTCAGAAGTCAAACTATCATCTTGGCTTAATGGAGCTGGCGTATCCTAACTGTACGAAGGCCTCACATCTCCTTATAAAGGAGCCTTTGAATTACCTTTATAGGTCAGGAATGACTGAGTCAGGTATAAATGAAGCAAACTGATTAAAAATCAAGATAGTTTTTCATGAAGATGTGATGATTTCAAAGGCTCTGCAGGGTTCCAACATGTTCCACTTTCACTCAGCGATTTGGCGCCTTGTCTTACGCGCTCCTGTTTTCCACATTTTTCTTGCTAACTCCACGAGGAGCATTGCGTTGATTTATCCAAGTGTTAAGCACCCGAATGTTTATGTCTTGTACCCTGGATGACACCATCTGCTACTCATCTGTATTTCCGTTGTTGTCTGCGCACAGCAGCCTCGAACAGCTCGGGACAGAATCCAGCACAAAGACACTGATTTCTGTGTCTGGTTCGTCCTGTGTGGCTTCAGCCGTATTCCACATATTTAACATAACATTACCAGCAGTTCCATGTTCGTACGCAGAAGGTTCACCTGTAACACTGGACTGTAGCAGGACAGCAGCAGGTCCCCATCAGAGAAGGCTGCTCGACTCTTCAAAACAATCTACTGCAGATTCTTTGTTATCTCCCACTAGGTCGCATGTGTTATGACCATCCGACCCGTCTCATCTTCATGTTCACTAGTCAATTATATAATAGTTCATAGTGGATTATGTAATATTTAGGAAAAGTCTTGCATAGGACTTGCATACGTATAAAGCTACAGTATATGAAAGAGGCTTTGGACATTCTCTTCCACTTGACTCTCATTTGCAAAGGGTTCATGAAAAAACAGGGCAGACATCCAGAGCAGTCATTAAAGTACATGTTCCTCGTGATGTACTATACCTTGGCTTTCTTAATACTGTAAGTACACCGGAGGAAGGGGGGCCTGCTCAGAGCTCAGTGGAGTCAAGTGCCAAAACTATACAACTGTACAACCCAAACAGTATTTGAGTTGTAGATGATGACGAAATGCAAAACGAACTAGACTGTGTGTCTGCACTGCTTCACTAGTGTGACACTGTTCAGCACCGTCACATATCCAGCGTCCCTGGAATCCGAGCAGCTGGGAGCAGACGCAGTTCAAAGTGAATGATAAACCGTCCAACAGCCGGCATTGTGACATCAGGGTGCGGCTTTTGTTAAAACTCTTTTATTTTGAAGTATAAACACGTCATTTTTTACTGGTGAGATCAACACAAGGAGAAAACTAAAAGTGACCTCACACAGACAAGGAATGTGTGTATGCGCCACTATATCACTTTGGACCATGAGTATGTGCTCCCTGAATCTCAGCTCGGCCGGTTAATTCATTCAAGAGAAGATTGTGACTCCAAAATACACCCACACACACACTAGCACACGTTTAAAATGGAGAAAGAACATGGCTTCATAAATTTACTCAAAAGACAATTTATTATGTTCTGTTCCAGTTAAAAATCTCGGCTGCTTGCAGGAACACTAAAGCTCAGTGTGACAGGACGACTCAGTCCTGCCAGTACGGAGCCATTTTCACGGAATAAAAGGTGCACACACACACACACACACACACACACACACACACACACACACACACACACACCCCCACACACACATAAATAAAGTGAAGAATGACGAAGCAATAGTTACCACCCTACAAATCCCATGCAGCCCTGCATTCTTCAATGTGTAATGTTTAATGTCAATCTGGCGGCTGCTATTATGCAACTTCAAAGCTATATTTCATCTGATCTTGCTGAGACTGCTGCGGCACAGAGAACGATCTGCACATGTTCTACCTCCAGATTAATTAAAACTCACAGTCCAAAGAGACGGAGTAAATCACCGGAGAATGTTGGACAGGTGACAAGGCAGAGCTGAGGAGTCTACGGGAAATTAAGCTCGGTGTGAGGGAGTCGAGACAACAGCTATCAGTAGATTTATCAGTCGGTATCAGCGTAAGATACTGCGTCAAGTCTAATATCTTTGCCTAATGCACGGGGGTGAGTGATGCTCCAAATGTCACTCCACTCCAGATACTGCAGGCAGAGTTCTCCATCAGCCTCTCTAAATACTTAGCTGTTTAAAACACGCCTGCATTGATAATGGTATCATAAAAAAAGAAAGTTTGTCTGGTCATGATTGTTGACATGATCTAAAACAAAAACAAAGTATGAGTGTGCATTTACTGGACTAATTAGATTTAATTCATTACATCAGGATAAACCACTTGAATCTAATTATTGTGTTTAAGAATTACTGGTATTTGTCCAGTGGAAACAAATAAGACTTATGTAATGGTTTATACTTTTGCAGATTTGTAATGAATCTGTTTCTTTCTCAAACGTTTTCCATATGTTCCAAAAAAAAAACATCTGAATGTACCTGTTGACACTGTCAGGAGGTGTTGCAGTTATTTCTGCTCATGATACTCAGATCTTCATTACAAACTAAATGCTGAGCTTCCACCTAGAATATTAATAAGGTTTCAATGGTTAATTAATAGAACAGAAACAAATACAGGACAATATTTTTATTCAGTGCAAACCACTTAATTCTTGTTTATCCTGTCACTACATTTACAATAACCTCATCTTTTGGTGACATGGGTGAATGTAAAGCTCTATGTGGAAGGGTGTGTCAGAATGAACAGTAGTAGCATCTGTGTGCCTGGCAGCCAAAGAGGTTGCACCCAGTTGATGTCATAGCTCTATGGTCATCTGCCAAGCAGTCGTCATAACGAGTAATATAGATGTACATCTGCTTCACATACTCGACTAACAAAATCTGACCTATGACCATCCGGAATGTGCAAGAAAGGAGTTTATATAATTACTCTTGGCATATTTAGTGTAGGTGTAATTATTGATGACTGATTAAATGTTGCAAAGCTAAATTAAATCCGTGGAAGACGTTCAGTCACACAACGCAATTCTCATTGGATTAAGAAGAATTTACATGCACAAACATAAATAACATGAAAACAAGCTTCTAAAACGTGTAACTACTAAAACCTTCTATCTTCATTACAACTCTTACAGAGAAATCACAGCCAGAGGTGGAAGCGCCTTCACACAGCAGCCTGCTATAGCGTAATTACCCAGTCATGTTGGGGACACTGTGCACAGCAGGGGCCCCGCCGCTGGACTGAAACAGTCTTATCTTCCCATCCAGGGTCCCAGTCAGCAGCTGGAAAAGAGTAAAATGACATCACATACCGCTTTTATGCCTGTGGATCACACTTCCAGGACCCGTGTCACACATCACTCTCCTTTTTACGACTTTCTGTGTTGAGGAGCAAGTTGCATAACCGCACACCTGCTTTGTTAAAGATGAGAGTCACCAGGATTGTAATTCATCCCATTTCCCTCTAAATATTTTGTTGTTTTTACCTGCTATTTATTATGAGTAACATGATTCCACGTGGCCTCCGCATTATATAAGTTGTTTGATCAAAGTGGGCATCAGGTTCCTGCCAGCCCTGGCTCTGCCGAGTCAACTGTTTGCAGTTTAATAAGGCACCAAGACGTCAATAAGTTAACATCATCCCACACCCTACGCGGCCATTTAAACACACACACACACCCACAGTGGACTCTCCAACTAACATGGATGTGACACATAGACAAGCACAGCCCCCTTCTTCACAAGTATGAAGGGAAAATGATTTCATCTCTCTGTATCAGCCAGTAGAACAGATGATGATGAGGGAACATGACATCATCACTCTGGCAACCAATTAGCAGAAACAGCAGTAGGAAACCTTAATTTGGAATTCAGAGCGAGGCTGTTGATACATATCCATATCTGCAGCTGCTCAACAAAACACAGAATGCAATAGAAAGACTCCAAACAGCTGTTATAGTTGACTCCACTCACAGTACACTTGATATTGAAATGTATGTTACACACAAACAGGCCATACAAATAACCCTTTCAAATACGACTTCAAGCCAAAGTGTTTTGTATTACCCATAATGCCAATTAAACTCTTCAGGGACTGCATAATGAAAAACAAGTTAAGACAACCCAACTATGCCCAGGTCTTACGTGACCTAATGAACACCAGCCAAGAATAACTACGTAAAGTTTACGAGGGTCAACGATCAGCAGTTATAGCGACACTTCTCTCCATTAGCTGCCATCCAGTTCAGAACGCTGAGCATCAACGTCCTTTACTGTGACCTGAAGATTTTTAGGTAGCTCTAAAGACACTATATCACCGGCGGGAAAACAATGCTCTGCCAAGCAGTGATTAAAAACACATTTGGTGCAACATTAGTCCAACATTTTTTCCCATGTACTAAAGCTGTTTTATGCAGGAAAAATCATCTTTTACCAGCATGCAGATGCCTGTGCTGGGAAGGGGAGTCACAGTAGTTGAGGGTGATGACTCAAACATACAATGACTAAACTGGGGTGGACTCTTTGTTTAATGGGTGACCATAATTATTCTTCTTTATAAAAGACTATCAAGTAAACATAACGCACTGTACAATGTGTATGTATATTGTAACTAACTGAAGTGTTTTCTAATGCTAATTTTACTTTACTTCACTTTCAGGTACTTTATAGAAATGAATAATAATATACAATAACCGAAGGAACGTCTCCTGATCCCAGTCTGCAAAAACAGAACAGCTCCATTAGAAACACTACAGCACCGATCTTATCATCAGCAGCCATCCAAACCCATTACACTCTAATCACCCAGGAATTCTCATATGCAAATGTGACTTTCTAGAAGGTCAATAACGACACTAATGGAACTTTTGAATCATACTCTGGTTCTCACTGAAGCTGATGTAAGTACAACTGATGAGGGCTGAAGGTTCTGGACCGGTCTTTAGTCAAAAGTCAAAACTTGTTGAGAGCTGATTCACATATGGCCTATGGTCACGCTGGGTCGTCCTAAGTTCTTTGGCTTTCCTCAGCAACCCAGTTTAGATACACAAATATAGGCCTTTTGCTTCTGGCGATATAATATTGTATGACAGATGACTTCTATTACTGTCAAATACATTTATCGTGTATGAAAAAATAATGTCAAAAATGCAGCATGCATTTTTTATGACAACCTTGTTTGCTTTTATATTTACTTTAATAAAGTCTCAATCAAAACCTTTTAGGAACTCTGGTGTTGTAAATCACGCTGAGAATCAGCATGGTGTGGCACGCATGTTATATAATCTAAGTTACTGTCGGGCACGCTGGCTCAATAACACAGAGAAAACACCACAAATCAACAGTTCAAAGGAGGAATATAAAGTGATGATTAAGAGCGAATGTGGGCTCCATTTTCAGTGGTCATAACCTATGTCAAATATTGGCAGTCTGGATGACAGAAAACGTCTGCCTTGAGAAAGTGGTATGAACAAAGGTTGAGGCTTTGAAGATAGAGGGAGCAATGTGTTTTCCTTCCCAAAGGATATCGTTTATCAGCTGTAGAGAACATCGTTCACAAATGGCAGCATATCAGGATGTTCTGCACTGTACTGTACATGCTGAGAGGAGGAAGATCCACAAGGGACGACACAGCGGTCTTAGCATTATTATGAGTATTTTTTACTACCAAAGCAATTAACTACACTGAGTAATATTCAGAAATTATGAAAAATAACGCTTCGGTGATTCACAGATATTTGTCTTATGCAACTTTAAGCAAGCATTCATCCATCTGCTCACACAATCCAAACAATGAAGCTCAGTCTAGACTTATTCATCCCTTTGCCCTTCAGCCAGTCTTTGACACAAGAAAACATGGCTGATCTCTGCTTGGCAGCCTTAAGTAATGTGCCTGACAACAATAAACAATGAATAAACACGACATTTTGACATGATGCAGTCATGTCTACTACACGTGAAAGGTCTTGATGTCTCCCGTGACTTTGCAACTGTCCGAAAATCTTTATTTCCTTACTTCAGTGCACTTCCATCTGTGCTGAACACAGGCCAGGTCACTTCAGAGAGGCTGTCTCAGCTCAGTCTGAGTCTCACTCTAATGTGACATTCTGGAGAAGACGAAAGGTCCACCTCTGTATTTACTGTTTGGCCACTGCAGTAGGGTTTGCTCTCTGGGATTAGGCAAAGAGGAAGTGAAGATCAAATATAATTTCAATTCAAAACGCCAATGGCCACAAATGAAATAGTTCGGTGAAAAGGTGTAGTTGGACATCAGCTGCAATATTTTCCTGCCTGCTGCAAAGGGTGAAGATATGTGCTGACATATGGAAACAACAGCCGCTCTGAGCTCAAAAGCCAAGCTGATTAAATCATTGTGCTTACTCCTGCTTGGGGAAATAGAATATGTTAACTTTCATAGACAGTGGTCACAGTGCTGCTCTAACTTCAACACAAACACATTCACATTTAGATTAACATGTTGCTTCTAGAACTGATCACACACAGCCTTACAGTCAGTGTCCCAGAAGTGTCCAACTAAATAGAAAACTCCTAAAACTGCATTTGACTACATGCTGATGACTGACCACCAATATCAAAAATGCAGTTAAATCTATGAACTGTTCATTCACTGCGGTCATACATACCCTATGTTGCCAAAAGTATCCGCTCACCCAGCCAAATAATGGGAATCAGTGCGCACAGCAAGGTCCATAAAGACGTGGATGACAGAGTCTGGTGTGGATGAACTTGACTGTCCTGCACAGAGTCCTGACCTCAACAGCTTTGGGATGAATTAGAGCAGAGGCTGAGAGCCAGGCCTTCTCGTCCAACTGAAGGCCTGTGACCTCACAAATGTGCTTCTGAAAGAATGGTCAGAAATTCCCATAAACCTCCTGAACGTTGTGGACAGCCTTCCCAGAAGAGCTGACGCTGTTATAGCTGCAAAGGGTGGACCGACGTCATATTGAACCCTATGGATCAGGAATCAGATGCCACTTAAATTCATATTTGAGTCAGGGCAGGTGAGCCAATACTTTTGGCAATATAGTGTATGTTGACCTGAAACAAGGTTGACTAGAAGCAGACTCACAAAGCTTAGGCAGCCACTCAGTAAATCACTGGAAGATCATTTTTCAGCTAATGTGAGGAAGAAGTCTGTGTCCAACTCAGTAGGTATGTATGAAGATCCTTTGCTCTCAGTGATGTTAAGAGGAGAGCTTAGGCATGATGGGACACTAATCTTGGAGTTAGAGGCGTACGATTTTCCCAACTCCTCAGCATCTTTAAGTAATAATAAACCATCCCCAGATACTGTACAAACATATTCTCTGACACACACTCACCTGTTCTAAAACTAGATTGGAGAATATTTGGGTTAGTGTTGTTGTTGTCATGCTACTATTTATACAAATTTGATATATAAACCAGAAGATGCGCTTTCATTGTCAATGATTTTGCTGCTGATCAAGAACAGTTTTATCTGTGTGGGAAATTATATTGTGGTAGCAGATCGGTGGTGACAGTTTGCCAATACATGAATAATAGATTTGACATAAAAACTGGTTAACAGTTAACAGTATGAAGTGCACATAAAGTCTAAACTTGAAAAATATGCAGAAGTGAACGTTTTGTGCTCTGTTACAGTACATGTCCGTTAAAGGCCAACAGAAATGCAAATAGTGAGTACTGCCAAGGTTGAGTCCAACTTCCCTGGTATGATGACAATCTCATTGGAACATCCCGATTTTCAAGGTGGGAAAACTTGTCACGGCTCTTTTTTTAGCTGCAGACTCTCTGGAGCCTTCCACTTTTTCATACATTTGTGAATTTTATGACTTCTGCTCAAATCTTAGCAGCTTTTTGTACACACCATGCAACCCTGAAGAGGAAAGATATTCACTCAAGTAAAAAGGTTTGATTATTTGCACAGATTTGGACACAAGCGACAAAAAAGCAGATTCACTGTAGATGTGGAAGTAAATTGTCTAACGAAGCTACAACAATACCACAGTAAGAGCAGGCATCCAGGACAGTTTGATAATACTAAAACTTTATTTTAATGACATTACCTGACACATTAATTAGAAAATGGAACCTACCAGTCTTTGTGCTATGGTCACCTCCTGTCAAACTAAACAGAATGTGCAGAAATACTGATGGGGAGTGAGCATGACTTGACTGATGAAGTGTTTCTTAAAACTCTGCAGATTACTGTAATTCAGCCAGCAAATGGCCATAGATAAAACTTTCCACTGTCAAACTGGATATCTGCATGTAGCACTGACCTGAGTCACAATGATAGACATGCAGATTTAAAGCATGTGCCTCAAGCCCAAAAACAGTCAACAACAAGTCTTCCGAGATGTCTTGCAGTTTGTGTTTTGAAAAAGTTCTTTTGCAAATGTACTTGCATTACACTGTTCCAAAAGAAAATCGTTAGCTGGAAAATAAAACACTGTAGCTTTGTGGAAATGTTCTTAGCCATACTGAAAAATATAGAAGCCCTTTGTTCTCTGTTAAGCTTCAGGATGTGCTTAGAGTCCTATAGACTTTCTATGGTCATCTACCAGTTTAGACAGTCTAAGCAGTAAAACATACAGTACACTCATAATGCAGATGATCTCAAATAACACTAGGAGAAACTAAACCAAGCCATTCAAAGCATTTTTGTCCTGAATATTGAATTTGTGTTCTTGCTTTTTCAACTGGAGCTGTGTAGTCAACCACGTACTGGAGGTACCCTGCAGTCATACATTTGGATCAGCAGTACACAAAGTTAGTTACTGAACCTCCACAAGGTAACAGCACAGAAATGTGGCAATCGTTATCTGATTAGACTATAAAGCACCACTAGCTAAACCCACTCTGTAATGAGGGTTATTCATTTCACAAATACAATTCAAGAGGTTCATATTTTCAATCTCTTTTTAAACCATTTACCATTTTTTTGTGTCATTCCATATATTCATGTACATCATAACTATGTCCTTCCAGCTGAGTCTCTTATGAGGGAGCTACAATTATCTTTTTATTATTTTAAGACTTAATCATTTTCCAATTCTTCTGTGGCTACTAGTTTCAGTGATGTGACTGACAAACATCTGACCACCCACCCAACTCTGGGATGATCTCAGAACGCCCTGCTATGACCTCCGCTTGTGGATTTCACTCCCACTTGGAATGAACAGCAAGTAGAGATGGTGTAGACCTATGTGTGAGTATGAAGTATAATGGATCTGTACAAAATACCTCTCTGGTATGTGACAGAAATGTGGCAGATGATCTAAGATGATGAGGCCTGAAGAGACAGTAATAGCGCTGAATGCATATCTGGTGAGTAGCAAGACAAAGGAAATCACAGAATCACAAAGACAACGTTCTGTACCTCTGGAGTGGCTGGGTTAAAGGTCACACTAAGGACTGTGTCGGAGTGTCTTTGAAGTTTGTGGAGGCAGCCACTGCTACGGATGTCATACACATAGGCCTGAAATGAGATTACATAGGCAAAAGCAGATCTGATCAACCATGTAGTATAGCATATACAGTATAATATAAAGATGCACAATCATATACATGATAAGGTAAGACGTGAGCAGAGCAGGGTGGATGTTTTAGGGACAGTCACTACTACAGTCCTACATCTGAAACTTACACTGGAATGCTATTAACAGCACAGTATGTTAGTGCATTATCAGGACAGATACAAGCAGATGTGGAATGCTCAATATCAGACAACAACTCATCAGAATGCTGCAGCTGTTCGGTATTATGCTTCCCTGAAAAGCCCTGTGAGCGCGCCCTGTCAAATGGACGGAGGGTAGAGGGTCTTCTGTCTGTAGCCCCTACCAGGGCAGTAGAAACTTGGAGGCAAATCTTTCAGGAAAGCTAAAATATTGCATAGCTCCCCCAGTGGATTAGCTTATATCAACAGTAACTGAAGCAGCGAGTTGGGGCAATAAAGCCTGAGCTGTGAAAACTGAATCACCAGGCATACATCTTGATTAGCAGTTTAAAAAAGAAAACTGCTATCTGCTACATAAATAATTTCACGTCTCAACAGGGGAAATCAAAACAGGTAAAAATAACACATATTTCAACTGTACATACAACTGTAATATAGACTTCAACTCATATGATACGTCAATAGCTTTTGGCTTTATTTTTTCTGGAAAAAGTGTAATATGATCTAGGGAGTCTTTTTAAAGTATTCAGCTTTTTTTCCATGATTGCTTTTTGATATATTAGGACAAGTACAAATGTGTCTGGCTTATGGAAGTCTCAGGGCAGCCACAAATAAATACGGTTTAGATCACTACCGTATTCTCTCCTGATTTCCAAGAAACGCTGGAAGTGTCCAAGCTCGACAAAGATTCTCTCAAACGTCCACGTCAGTGCTGAATCTTCATAATTAATAATGACCAGCAGCATGCATATATTATTCCAGGGCTTTCAACAAAAACGTACCCCAGTAGAAAAGAGAGATGGATAAGGAAAATATATTTTTTTTTAACGTCTCAAAGGCAAGTATAAGGCAAAGTCTGGAAAAACAATTAAATAGTTCTGCTTCAACATGAATGCTGAATTTGATCCATTAATCATTAATCCATTTCTATGGAAAAAGGCTTGTGTCCAAATAAAATGCCGGAACCAACAGTCCTCACCTTAAATGGAGCTAAAACTGATAAAGATATCCTGCTGTTTCCTTTCTGTGTTTCACCTCAGAAGATCAAAAAATATAACGACAATACAAAATATTCAGAAATGACATATATTTCACTGTAGCGAGTCGAAATATCTTGAGTCTGGTGTACTGTAGCAGCAAACAATAACACATGGCAGAGGTAAAACGATGCCACTTCTCCACATGGTTTTTAAATTTACTAAAGATATTTAAGGCCTCCTGAACAAACATTTTGTACACTAGTAACATATGATCAAGTTAAGTTAAGTTATCATGTTTGGTCTACAAGGCTCAAAATTCATGAAACAAAATACTGTATATATATAATATTTGCGTCTTGAATAGTTTGGTTACCTATTCAGTTTACATCGCTTGTTATCGTAATCTTCCCAAACCTGACTGACAAAAAGCAGAGTGAGGTACACGCTCTGTTAATGGAAACCCATAGTATTACAACTTACACAGTTATCTTCTGAGCCTGAGGCAATGAACCGGCCACATGGTGAGAAGGCTGAAGCGCATGGGTGGCAGCGGTTTAGATGGCTCTCATAACGACGTATGCACCTGAGGAGATGATGGAGACGTAGAGAGGAATCAGTGAGTTCAGTAAAGACGGAGAGATGGAATTCTACATAACATCATGATTAGTAATGTAACAAAACATCACAGTCGTTTATAGATTGAGGTAAAAATGCAAAGTCTACTACTAAACAACACAGGCAGGTGAAGCCTGTAGCAGACTGCCACCCTGCTTCTTCACATTAACATGTGAACCAGCTGTGCATGAAAGCAGTAAATGAAGAGAGGACATGACAAATGGCCCCCTGGTGCTACTTGTGTGCTGTTTCGTTTGGATTGCCACAGAATGTAATGTCTTTACAATGCCACAAGCAGCTACAGTAGCTGAGCAAGGGTCTCTATGTTGGCATGCTAGCAGGGGTTGACAGCATCTGGTGAGAGCTTGTCTTTGACATTCACATGCTAATGTCATTAAGCTGGACTAAAAGTAGGTCATATTCTTTTGTGACCGTACAGAAATTGGATATGACCAGTACCAGTGAGATGTGGAAACACAGGGGGACACAGGGGAACACCGTACGATAGAATGTTTGTTACAGTTGCTGAGCTATCAGGAGACTGTTTTTGGAGTTCTTCGTGGGAACTTGTTTAACCTGTGTTTGAAAGATTTTCAACCAAACACCTTCAGAGAGTTGGTTCAGCCAAAAACCTAGACTGTCTTTACAATATGGCAAAAAACAAAGAAACATTTTTCCAGTATCTTTAATGTAAGAATGTGCTGTATCAAATAGGTCCAGTTCCCTTGGCAAACATAGTGAAACATGTTTTAATATTAACTAATATACATCATTTTGATAAACCGCAAGGTGAACGAGACATATCTGTTTCTAAATCCCCACGAGTATATCTGGATATTCATGTCTGAGGAGCTGTCACAAACATTCACTATCACGCTGATAAGAAGCAGTTAAATAGGTTAGAGTAAACATCATCTGGTTTTCTAGGTCAGAATGTGGATCTAATGTTTTGACTGAAGGAGGGGAGATGTCGAGCTGAATCCCAACTCACCACACTCACACATTCTCTATGAGTGATGACTATCTGGAATTTGCCTAATGACTAACACAGACTTCAGTGAAAGGTCTGACGCTGTTGAATGGAAGCCAATACAGTTAGTGAATCCACCTGGGTATTCAGTGTCAGTCATAAAGGTAATCAGCAGGCTATTCATAGCACATTATTTGTAGGCAGGATATTCCACCTACTTTAAGTGTGACACTGGAAATCAGGTGAAAGCTTGCTCCTTCTTGCATCACTCGATATTTAAATAGCTTGTTTATCTATTTAGCAACAGAATCTGTTGTTCAGGACGAATTTGTCACATGATGGAAAAGCGATTTAAACATGAAATTATACGGGCAAAGATCACATCTGTTTTTATAATCCTAAAAATCACAAAAACCCCTCACTATCCTTATTCAGTCTCTGAGAAATACACATACAGTCCAGTAGGCATCGTACGTGTTTGTGCTTCTGTCTGAAAAATAAAGAGTAACACACCACGGATTCTCCAGTGACAGAAATAAATAGCTAACTGGGTAAGTACTAATGCTACTGGAATTCAGAGATTTCTGACATTTACCAAGAAGTATGTACCTTTGCTTCAGCAACTACATGAAAAGCCTGCTAACCACTGAAAAAAAATCAGTATAATACCACAAAGATTAGTTCTGAAATCTGCACAATTGAATACCTCAACTGGGCCTTGATATAACAACCTTAATATCATGGTGCAACATTAAATTCTGTGGTTAGTAGTGGCTACAGAACCAAACATAGAATGTTTATCAAAGAATAAAGTTAAATGAACAAATCTGTCAAACTGAAAAAAAAGAAAAAGAAAAACACAGTTAACATCCAAATATTGTTTTCATAAATCCATATGGTACAGCTCAGAAGAAGTGCATCTGCTCAGTGATGCTTCACGACAGCTCTCAAAAACAGAAGTTGACCTGGAAACCGGGCAAAAATATTTATCGGATAGCAAAAAGGTTTTAAAGGACTCCGGGACGAGGAGTTAAATATGGAAGCAGTTTCAGACATGAAAGAATGAAATACTCAGTAATGCCTTCCACTGGGCCAAAAAGAACATTTTCAGTCCAAGAAAGCCTACTTTAATTATCTGCCTTAAAAGAATACCTACTAACAAGGGCCAAAGAGAAACATCAGTCTGAGCTATGTGCTTTGAATATTAAACTTTAAGCCGATTCACTCATCTAACGCGGACTGATTAGGTTAGACAAAAGGTTGATGTAACGTGAATAGAGGGTTATTTGGCAAAACCAAATAACAAACACAACAATAGTTTCACCTTTAATATATCACCTTCACAACAGTTATTATAAAGTGATTTCAGTACAGGTGTGTTTAGTGAATGTGATTCCACTGAAATTCATACCTGAGCTTCGCACTGAAGGTGTCATTATTACAAATCCAACAGAGTATATTAATACCAACCTCACTGTACGAAGGTCCCAAATCTTTACGCCATCTGTGATTGCACTGGTGAGGAAGAGATTATATGAATCCAGAGCCTGTGTGCTGAACATGGAGCCCTGTGAATTACACAGAAAACAAAACTTCCTGATCAGTGCCTGTAAAAATCTGCAGTGGTGGTGTGTTGGCAATTAGTTCAATTAGTTCTCGCAACATCGTGCCACATTAAGCCAGCCAAACACAGCCAAACACAGTGGAGCTGGAATCCAAACCCTAACAAACCAAGGGTTAATTTGTGTTTCTATGCCATCTTCCTTTTTTTATGTACCAGTCTGAGAAAGTTCAACTGCATATCACTGCATATCTATACAGATTTTCTACTTCTGACTTTCACATAAACCAGATAATACAACATTGTGTGTGTGTGTGTGTGTCTGTGTGTATGAGAGAGAGAGAGTGAGAGATAAAGTAAGTGAGACAGAGAGGCAGAAAGCGGTGGCTGTGTTTTTTGTTTACATTTCCATTAAGAATGTGAGAACGGGAGTCTGAGAGGCCATTTCCAGTTCCATTTTCCAAGAAGTCCACTGCTCTGATGAGTTCCAGGTGAATTTTGCAGAAGAGACGATGGAAATTTGAAATGGGAAAAGCTGCTTCACATGCTGCAGTTCTTGATGTTTGGTTTGAGTCAGACCGAGAAAGTAAGAGGGGAGGGAAGAGCGATGTTATGTGAGCACTCTGCAGGCAGGGGCAATCCCTCTGATCCACAGGTATTAACCCTACTGCACCCAAAGGCCCTTGGGAACCCAGGCAAAGGACCCCGTGTTAACGCAATAGCACACAGAAGGCTTTTCACAATAGCTGGCGTGACAAAGAACAGGCACCTCTTGCATGAAGGAGTATAGTCAGCTGTGTGCAAGAGTGCACTGCAGTTGAGTGAGTTAATGGATTTAATCCCTGCCACTAGCTGCAGTATCCAGCTAATCCAGGCCAGCCTGGACAGTGAAGTATGCACAGGTCAACATGCAAAACGGACTAGACTTACTACCACAAGGTCACCGAGTATGAGCCTCTCTGACACGTATAGACACAGCAGTATGCATTCCAAAAGGTTATTACTATATATTATACAAGCATGTGTTATTTCAAAATTAATGGTTTTGTTGCTATTACAAAGCTGGTGAATATTCATACTACTAAATATGTGGTGATTAAAACGTAACCATCACATAGCTAACATGCAGGAACCCATTCAGAGAATCAGTTTAATGCTGATATTTATACTTATTGGATGATGCAGTGTTTCCTCATTCATAGCAATGTAACGGCTGTGGGTAAAATTGCAGGCTGTCTGTTTGTTAGACACCAGCTAATTGAGTCCACATTGGTCCAAGACAGTGACGTGGTACTAAGGCCACATAAACCCAAAATGCATCATGGAACAGTATTACTCCAAGGCCAACATCCAGCACGGAATCTCCTCCTGCCATCTCCTATGGCAGTCTTAATCCTGATGCACCAGGGATTTACATTCAAACAGTCAGCAAGATGCTGGTGATGGCACGTCCTGTCTGTCTCTCATGGAAACTTTTGGGAAGCCATGACCTGTTTTTATTCACACCGCAAACACTTTTACTCCCACAAAGACGATCAGTGTTTTATGTAACTTGGACAATATACCCAGATGCCTTATGCAACACTTGAACATCTGCCAAATAGCAGACCCTTCAAAAGTAAGATGGAAGATGGGGCTCCCTTCTACCAATCAATGCCAAGCCAAGCAAATTCTTCACTATGGCTTTCAGGTCTAGAGGTCACTTAAGTCTCCATGTGGAGCGATGTTTTAGCCTGTATCACTTCACAAGGATTAGAGGTTATCGCAGGCTTTTCTAAAACTGCAAATAAAGGGTATGATTGCGTATGGTTTAGGGAAGACCTACTGTAGTAACATTAAAATTATGGCAATGCTGAAGCTGTAGAATTTTGATTGTAACCATTTATTTTGTCATCAGCCATAGTCACAGAAACACAGTACCATCTATGTCTACATATCCAGTAACCAACAATAATAGTGCCTTGAGCTACATTTAAATAACATTCAAGACATCAAACATTAAATTACCCATCTGAGTATTACATTTACCTTGTTCTGAGTAATGCAGTGGATGGCTCTGCTGTGGGGATCCGCTAGCTGTGACGCAACTACACCCTTGTTCATGTCAAATACTTGAATGGATCGATCTGCACCACACACAAGAACAATATCTAAAACAAGTGTTAAGGAATTCTTATTTAAGTTTGTACAGTACGGTAGTTAATGGTCTTGGTTTGTGAATGACGTTAACAGTGCAAACACTGGTACTGTAGGTAAGATTACACCATACAATGAGAACTCTTAGATTCAAAGGTCTTTAAAAGGGTAATGTCACATGTGACAGTAATGTGACTGGAACATAAAAGATGAGCAGCATTATTTTACGCCTTGATTTACACTGAAAAACACACTTTCTTCAAATGACTGATCTTTTCTATTTATGCTGAAAAGTTTTCACTGAAAGGATCTTATTTATCCAAGCACAGCTCAGTTCTGTGGATTTATTGGAAGGTAAATGCTCTGTAAACCTTAACAAGGGTTTGGAATGCAGACATTCTTGAAAAATTAAAGACACTTAAATGATTTACAGGTAAATTCAGCAGTGGAAACCCTGAAGCAACACATGAAAACTTTATGAAGCACAGACTGGTTGGAGCATCTGGTTGGAGCGCTTCCATGTCAAGCACAGCAATCAAAGCTATTGAAGACATTGGTTCACTTTACCCTCCACAACAGCAGTGCATTGATTATAACACAAATGATGACAACACACATAAAGGATACAGGAGAAGAAATCATTGGCTGCAGACATGGCAGTAATGTCTGTTGCTGGGGTTGTTGTGAGGTATGTTGCCAATTTGACAACACTTCGTTGTTGATATCTAAAGTTAAAAAGAAGAAGGAAGAACAAATCACTTTGAGCTATTTGACTGTAGGTAGAATTCAATAAGCAGCCCTCCAGCATTATCCCTGACAGCTTACGCAGTCATTCAGCTTCAGCTGGTAATGAAGGTCATGAGTCTGTGGTAGCAGCTAAACAAAGTCAGACCCCCTTCAAATGCGTTTTTATTTTTTACATGCTGAGATACACGCAGGACATTATTACAACAAGTGAGTGAGTAGAGGTGAAAAAGTGCTGAGTGTCTCCTCAGCCGTCTCTAGGCTTCCAGGGCCGATAATAGTCTCTGGAGCAAGGCACTTAACCCCCAGTATGAGAGCGTTACGGTTTAGAGTCCAACAGAACTATAGTCCTACTGTGCAGCTTTGAGGTTTGAATCCATGCCATAGGAAAACTGAAAAAATACAATTAGTGCAGATGTCTGCACTATGTTACTTTCAACTGGATTCTACCTGTAGTTTCCATTAAAGATGAAGGAAATCTTAAAGTTTTACAGACCAGAGTACACTCTGAGATTAGCACTGTGCACTGTGGCTCAGGAGAACCTTCATCCACTAGTTGCAGGGTTAGAGCTTAAAATCTTTGAATGGGTGGATGAAAAAATAAATACATCTGCTATTTGAAGTAGAACAACGTTATCTATATACAGGGTAGAATTAATGTGAGATTGCTGCTCATTTCCTGGTGTTTAAAGGTGGATTGTGTTTCTGCCCAAACCACAGCAGTCCATGTGGTCTGTCTGCATAGCAAAATGTAGTACAATATTCAAAAACAAATAAATTAGATGCATCAGCAAGTCCAATTCAAAACACCCAATTTTAAAAGGTAAACATGTGTTATAACTTGTAATTACCTCTTGATGTCATCACGTGTAATGTCCAGATTATACAGGTACAAATACAAAGAAGGCCCAGATGCAAAAAGCAGAAATTTGTCCAGGTAGTAAAACTGAGCACTTCTAATAGGTTTTGAAAACCTGCTGTTAGCCTACAACAGAAAAGAAGACAGACAGACATTCCTAATAAACAAACATACAGTATATTAAGAAACATTATTAAAAAAATAAATCAATTTAATATACTAATGAGGAACTGTGTCCAATCATAAATATTTTTTTAATATTACACTGTTGCTTGCAAGTCATTTAAAGTAAAGTAGAGTTGTGACTGACGTTTTACTTCTCAAAATGGCCGATGCAACTACCCCAAAGATGCAATAATTGGATTGTTTGCTTTACGCCATTAAACCCAGAGCATTCAAATTATGGACATATGTAAATCTTGAATGTGTCCTCAATTCACATATGCATGACACAACAGGGAGGAGTTGACACAGCAAAGCATTGTTACCTAAATCACTCTGCATAGAGGATTAACATGGGAAGAGTTGGAGACTGTCAAGGTCAAAGAAGCAGATGGCTGGGTTGTCCTGCCAGACGACTGACTCTGCCTGTGTTCTGCAGCTCAGTACAGAATCTGACATGTAAAGCTGTCCAATGACAATGCATCTTAAGAATTACTGTGGTCAATCTGTTGCTTTCTAGAGCTGTCAAGTATAACACAAAGCTATTTGTGACTCTGACTGACCTTGACAGCACTCATGTCCCTGTACTTGCATTTGTTGCTAAATTGTTGCACAAGATTATAAATGTGTTTAAAGTCTGCAGAGCTGAGCAGAACGAAGCAGAGATGCTTACCACCACCTAAGAGGAGACACTGGACACTGAGTACAGATCTTTGACCTGACTGGATTAGATGATACTGTGGACACACTCCTGACTGACTAATTAACTATGACACTGAATGAAGGAAAGAGTTTCCATGCTATGAGTCCAGCAAATGCTGTGAATGACAAAGTCTATGAGTCTAAGTAATAGGAAATCTTTAATTTAATGTGGTGACTATTGGAAAAGTCAAAAGCTAATTAAGCCAGTTTAATGTTATAGATGTATTTTAAAATAAAAATAGCACAGATATGTCCCTTCAAAGGAGGCATCATAAGGAGGTGCCATAACTGAGTTTGTAATGACTGAGAACCAATTACAGATTTTTATCACTACACTCTGTAACTACCTTCTTCACAACAGCCAACAAGAGAATGAAGCACAACACTGTGTATACAGTAGCAACCGCTCTTCACATGTGGCATCGTCACCTTATGTTAAACATTGCTATTATAGACAAAATCGTTCCAACAAAGAGGCTTTTTAAGGACAGGGGTGAAAGTGGAAAATGTGTATGGCATTTGTGTCTGTTTTATTATACTTCTAATCCAATTTCAGTTTTAAGACCTTCAGAGTGAGGAAATTCTTGCAATGTGAGATCACTCTGGCTGGTCTTTATTTCTTTGATGCAGTGGCGATGGTTAAGATAGGGTTAGAGGGGCTGAATGTAATTCATCAAAAAAAGCAGCTCAAGTGTGCGTTGGAGAAGGCATGGGACATTTACCATGATAATGGCAGGCTCCGGGCTGCCATGGCTCCAGATTCGTAGCGTGCGATCTTCTGATGCACTCAGCCACCACTGTCTGTTGAGACTCCAGCTCACACTGCTCACTGGCTTGTCATGCCCTGCTTTCAAAAGACAGTGATCTGGAGTTAACCTGGAGAGGCCATGTGTAGTCGTAACTAGTGCTTTTATGGTACTGTTCAGAAATGAGGGCAGACTGAAGACAAGAGGTTCACAGTAACCTATTGGTCACCTCAAACTTCTCCTGCTATCTCTGGTGCCCCCTTGTGGAATGCTACAGGTGTATGCTGCAATGCAATTAGCAATATCTTTCTTTTCTGTTTTTAAAACATATGCATATAAACATGTGAATAAGACTAAAAGTATACAGCTTTAAAATACGTACGTACCAAACTTTTACAGTAAAGGAAAACTCTTCATTTACATTATTGGCAGTGGTAGCAGAGTAACAGGATATTTAATTTCCCATAAGTCCTCATAATTCCTTGCATTTTACTTAATCAGCTCTAAATACAAGCTGGGGGTGCATTTAATTCCCTTCTTTTCTACAAAACAATCAATGTAAGACTATAACAACTCAAAGAAGCTGAGTTTGTGAGAGGAAAACTAACTAAAAGTCCTTCTTACCGTGAAGGAAACAGCAACATTCACATGCACAGCTGACAGCTACACTGAGGAAATGCTTTATAACCCTGAGATGTTTAAGGTACAACATGTCTACTTCATGCACCTGTGTAGACAAATGGACTGCCAGCAAGAGAAGATTTGTACAATAACACTGAGTTGTCGCCAAGACCACACAGGATTTGTTTTCCATCACCTGGAAGAGTCAAAAACAGAGTGATTTTATTAGGATTTTCTGTCACCAACAAAGCATTTTTATCACAGTGGGGATGTGTTTCATCTGACTGTGCAATGTAACTGCTCTTCATTTACAACCTAAATATCCGTTTTATCTTCATTCACTGTGGGAGTGGAATTCTTTGAGGTTTTTATGGATTCTGTCTCCTGTTTTAAACAATTGAATCCAAAATGAATCTTAAATGAGTGGTGATCTTAACTATTTCAAGCCCCTCATAGTATGATCTGCCCAGTTTTAATTGTCTTGTTGGATTAGTCTGGTACATGAGTATAACTGCCTTACCTGAATACTGAATGCAGTGGACTGGTTTGCTAGCAATGCTTAGATGATTGTGTGGAATGATGGGTGCCGTGCTGTCTCCTGGGTAATCTTTAAGAAGTAATCCTCTGAATTACAAAAAAACATTTTACTTTTAATTAGTATAACATTTGAAAGGTTTCTCAATATTGTGTGTAGAACTATGTCTCTGCTTACACATTTTTGTTGGCCTTTTTGAAGGATGGATTCTTTTGAAGATTTGTTTTTGGTGAAAACATTGTCCTTCTAAAACAATTATCAAAAAAAAAATTATTTGGTGATGAAGGGTTTATTCAAACCTGATCTAATAATGAAATTGATGAGGAAAAAAACACAGGAAAAAAAACTTTGACTGCATCATTAGGAAAAGCTCAAATAAAGGCCTAAACATAATTTATGGGTCAATAAATATTAGGAACCTGAGAACTGCTAATGAAATTTAGCAGTAAGAGAGTCAGCCAGCCCAGAAGACATAGGTAATGCTTCCCATTGCATTTCTGTACTTACTGTACATTAAGAATCATCAGTTGAGATAATTATTCAGGGGGACTCAAAGAAATAGTAGCTTAAGGTTCATGGTCTTGGAGTGCCTCACATTCTTCAATAGGACAGGAGCAATGTTTCTGGGAAAGGACTAAATGTATGCCCGTACCTCAGTTCCCACTAGATCGACCAAGACGGGTGTCACAAATTGACAAGTAATGTGATAATGAATCACATATAATAAAGGGAACCAAGACGTCCAACTCCTCCTCTCATTTGAAGTTGATCTTTTTTGACAATGTAATAAACTCAACTTGGCGTTTCCATAAAGCGATTTACTGCATCGACCTACCTTGGAGCACTAGTGTATCCAGATGACCTGACTGCTGAATGGAAAACCAACGGCTCATCCTTTATTGCTCCTTTGTAGAAGAAAAGATAAAAACAGATGAGAGACAGACTGACACAGACTTGTCTGAACATAAATAGTCTACAGTTTTGGCCTGTACACAAATCTAAAAACACTAAAAAGTGCATACTACAACTATATCTGATTAAAATGTCTATAGAAAAAGACAAAGCTCATTATTTTTCAAAAATTACTGTGCAACTACTACACTATTATACTTTTTATTCTAATTAGAAAAGTAAGACACTGTAGTCTGTCTAATTCTACAGACTGTGATGGTTCATTCTGCTGCCTGTTCTCTGTCAGTACCTTTACTATACAACAACGCATTAAAATGTGAGAGGCTTTCCAAAAACAACTGCACATCCAGGCTAAAACAGAAAAAGTTGGTGTCTCTCAAAAGAAATAGGATTTCCTGAGAAAAACATACACTGATGTGTTGTGAGCATCATAAATCAACACCACTGTAGAATACATTACCACAAGAAAATGAATTATGTTTTAACAAGCAAATAATATGACAGATTTAGAGACAAATTATTTAACATGAACTTGAAGAATTATGCAGTATAGAGCAGTAACTTGAGATTTTATGGTTTACTTGTCATCTGTGATCAGTGGTGCCCTTTGTCTGCCTTGGTGTTCACAATAAAGCACAATTCATGTAAAAGCAGTACTTGTTTTATAATTTTTATCACAGTTTCATATTTTTTAAATCTTAAAATCAAACCAATACTTGGTGCTCACATGTAGTAACAATGTGTTTTGTATGAGGTGGGAAAAAGCTTTTGATTTAGGTTAAATTAAATGCAGGCTTCTTAGTTTTGAGCAACTCAAAAATTCTAATTATCTGGCAACATGTTCACTTGGCATTGCTCAACAGTCCTATTGACTCCCTGCTGAAACACTGTGGTCATTTACTTTTATAGGGTCATAAAATTCTCATAATCTGAGCTGACTTTACACTAGACGCGATTTGAAGAAAAGGGAGAGTTTCGGAGAAGTCGAGTCATTTCTGTGTAAAATCATAGTGGCTTGCTGCTTGCTCGTTTCGTTATGTAAGACTTAGCCTAAGATGAAGTTCCAAATAAAGTGATTCTATTGTTTCTGCTGCAGCTGCTAAAAGGAAAACAAAGGTCTTGGGGTGATCATGAGGGTTTGAAGTCTACCTGCCTTTGGATGTGTCTAAATCGTAGGACGTAAAACGTAGGACTGCTGACCCCTAAAATAAAGTTGTTTAATTCATATTATGTGTTTAAGGAGCTGTTTTGTGGTCTCGGCTGCCTGCATTTCAAAATACTAAGCTGTAGTAAGCGAAGACCGTTACTGCAAAACAAACCATTAACTCTTGTTCTTAGTTAAAGAACAAAACATAGCAGAACTCAGATATTCCTCAGAAAAAACAGGTAAATAATATCAAAAACGCAAGCACTGGTAACAATATAAGCAAAAATATAGCAGATCTACTGTATATGCTATATTACTGAGTATGACCACTGTCCTCAAGTTATCAAAAGTAAAACAAGGTAGGATAATGGAGTGAGTAAGCTGCTACTGCATGCAGACTGACAGGACCTATGAATATGAAACCAGTCTGACAGCTAAAGAAATGCCACCTGAAAAATACGCTGACGAAGTGGAACATGTGTGTAGTGCACTGAGGCTAAACTATACTTAGTATAATTTAAAAGTTGCTTAGACAGATAAATGTGAACTAGATGAACTTAGCAGTAAGGTAGTCTTTAACCTTAGTTGCTATAAATTAGTGACCAATAATCTAATTATGTTTATTAAACATGCTATCTGATTTTCATCATCTCTAGAAGAACAACAAAACAGTCCTGGTTCACTTTGTGATTATGTTACATTGCAGTTTGACATGAGGACAGATGCCTAATCTGCACCCCGAGTTTTTCCTCTTTCAGACTGGTGCCAGATTTACAATGGAAGAACTTTTCCTTTCCAGGAGTCTCAGGGGTTTATGGTGTAATTTGTGTATACTTCTGTAGATATCCGTAAAAACATACATGGGGCATCATGGTGAGTTGGTCTTGTCCATAAATATTTGCAGTGTCTGGTCTGACAATGAAATCACTTAGTTGAGATCCCCTACATTTTCTGGCAACAGCAGCTCCCCTCACTCCAGCTGAGAGTAGTCAAGCGCAAACCTGCTTTGTCAGCACCAACTCTCAGTAAGAGCCACATGTAAACCTCAGCATACTGAGATCTTCAACTGAATAGTCACAACCTGCCAGATCCTAATGATACAGCAAAGAACCACAAAAAGGCTCCTCCTTTCAAGAAGCAATATATAACCTACAGTACATAAGTATACAAGTAACACTAATCTAATAATGCATACACACAAGAATATGATAATATATGAATCTCCTGTTTTGTGAGCATCAGCATAAGTAAGGTGTAAGTGGGTGCACAGGTGACACCTTTCTTTTTAGGATGGTTTGTCTCTTTCTTCTTTAACTCAACATTGAGAGGAGATTCAAGCAGCAGAGGAGAACTGAAAAAAATTTAAAAAAAACAGAGTGAAACAGAGCAAAACAGTTACTGGAACAGAAGAACAGCACTTTCCACCATTATGGATTTTCATTCCTTTTACTTCTCAGCACAATTATATTGCTGACTCATGATTATAAAAGGCCAAGTTAATATGGAAATGTAAGAGTCAGAAGGAATCACAACAAGCCAACTGAAAAATAGGCCATATGTCCTACTGCTGGTGAGGCTTTGTTTTTGCACATTTTAACAAGCTGAAAGAATTATCATTAATTATTTATGTGAATAAAAGCAGAAAAGTACATAAATTAAAACATCATATGTTGTTATAATTTATAGAGATACAGCTAATACCTTAATTGGCTTAATTACTTCTCCCAATTTATTTTTTGGCATTCATAATACAATGTGTGTGAGTAATAGGATCATTAGGAATATGTTCATTCCTGAAAGAGTCATGTAAAGACTCAAGTGGCAGACTGAGGCCCCAGATCAATTCATTCCTCTCCATCCAATGTTCAAGTGTTTTTCTCTGACCTCCTTCACGTATTACTGTATGGATTTACATTAAAGTCGACAGTTACAGAACTTCCCAGTCCAAGAGAAATAATACTAAATGTACATACCTTGGGAAAACTGAAAAGCCTTCATCACCAGCCCAGATTCCCTCAAGGTCACACAGATGTAACTTCAACAACACCACATGGGGAGTAAACAAAGAGCTCACTAAAAACACCATCTGCATGAGAAGGAATTCAAGTATGAGTTGATATTAGATATGTATCAAAACAACACATTTATGAATAACAAAGGCAAGTATGTGTCTTGTACTTTGAGGCTACACATTAAAATATTATCTGTAGAAGAAAAAAAATAGGGAGAGAGCAACCAGTAAATTTTATTTATAAAGGATAAAGGACATATAAACTAAATGTCTTAATCTGGTAACTCACTGAGTTGTCCAGTCCTGGAGAGACTGACCACGACCCAGCCACTGCAAGGCTCAGGTTGGGGTAATCTGAAAGAATGGAGATTCAATCATAGGCTGCATCCAGTCTAAGCTAACTAACATAAGTCAATAATGATTTGTAAATGTCAGTGAGTAAACCTTTACTAATTAATTTACTAATTTAATTGTCATTCGACCATCTTTGTAAATGTCACCATGTGTAGTTTCTACTGACAGCAGTAGATGATTCAGCTCTACATTAAAATTTAATGTTTTGCAACACTTTGTCTTGTTGTTTAAGTGGCATGGAACTATCTTGCTAATAAACTAAAAGTGTCCTTTGATGTCTTTCTGTGCAAGTGCAAAACTTGAGCCATACCTCTGAAATATAGGACTTTTAAGAGTTCTGAGGTAGCAACATTTACCACATACAGGCCATCAGAGCTTCCGATACATAACCAGCCGCTGTCCCTGCAGGAGCCCAAAAAGAAACATATGCAAAAACAGTGTTAAAGTATTTCACCTAATAAAAAACCCTTTTCAGCTTACTGAGAGAAAGACAATGTAACCATATACTAAAGAAAAACATGGACATGGAGTAGAAAAGGAGATAGAATGTTGGTTTTTATTGAGTTTCCCTCTGACTTTATGCAGCATGTAAGCATGGACATTCATCAAGATTAAATCTCCTGCCACACACACAGAGAGAAGAGGACGTTTAACATAATGAAGCCTTTAATCCACTTCCTGCAATAAGTTACATGCTGAGCTTATGACACTGTGGAAAATGTATATGTCAGACATGTTTTTATGTATTAGTGTGTCATTACTCTCATGCTGAGCATTTACTCTGTGCAAGCTGGAAACACTTAAAGCCATTATGTGTGGAAATTTATGCGATAACTGGCTGCATAGCTGCAAAACCAGTGGCCATTGCCATTTCCTTTTTTCCCTTGACTCTCTGACTTTGTTGACTGTCTCACCAAATCTAATAAAGTATATGAGTTTGTCCTACTAAGGTGTTGGCTTCCTGTCATAATATCACATATTTTGTACCAGCCTGAACCAGTTGAACACCGTTGTACAAGGTGTCCTGTAAGCTCTAAATTTTCCAGGTACTGCTTCTGTTACTGCAAGGTTGTGTGCAGCAAGCATCCCTAAGATGTTCAATTGAGTGTTTTATCTTCTGATAATAGGACTAACTTTGAGCTGTTGACAATGACCACTGTATTGGCAGTGCCACATCTTTCTTGATATTAACATTTCATGATGGCGACTGGTCTCTACTTAGCTATAAAGTTTACCTCACTCCTTCGGATTTCTTGTGATTTAAAGATTAAATAAACAGTTCTTAAAATCCCTAAAATCTGAAAATACATTCCTCCATCTATTTGCACGTTCCATCTCATAAGTGCTTATTTAAGTCTGCAAAAGTTCAAAGCTCTCCTACAAGTCAGACAACATCTTGAAGTTAAATGAGAATCACTTACCATGCTGTGAATGAGCTACATAAAGCCATTATAAGGACAGGTTTTGATGTTTCCACTTCAGCTGCAGCTGACTGTTCCACGCTCTCTGAATGATTGTAGCCAAAATTACCATCAATACATTGAAAGATAATTTGACATTATGTATATGTAATACTGCATAAGATTTACTAATAAACCTACACTGTATGTGACACCCGCCCAGTCATTTATCATGTGTAACATTACCTGCTTGGTGGCCCAAAGTTTGTTGGTGTGAAGTGTGAAGCCTTTTTTCCATTTTCTGGATATCTATTTTGGTCACAAGCTCACACTTGTGGTCATCAGTAAGCGAAAAGCACCACACCTAAACCAGATACATACAGGTGTAACACATATTGTATTTCAGCTGAGAGGTTTTTAAAGGGATGACTTACTAACCTCTCCATCACTTGAACCAATGATAAGATGCCTGATCTCCTCCAGGAAGACTGAACTGATCAGTGGGGAGGCTAAAAAAAATTGCAGAAAATGCTTTTTATGATGTTAGACTGCCCATATTTTCAATCCTTCGAAAAATGTCTGCACTCCTCTACAACTAAAAAACATGCAATTAAGAATTTCATTGTGTTAACTGTAAAATTGAGCAAAATACAATGCTGTGTTTCTAGTCTCGCCAATATAAACAAAGGCCCAGACTCACTTTCATACTTGTATCTAATTTAGACTACGTGTTAATGAAGCTTTTGATAAGACTGATTTTCTCTATCAAGATTTTAAATTTCATACCTGATAGCACAAAAGACTGGTAGCAAACCGTTTCCGTTTCTAAATCCCACACCTAAAAATCACAGACATTTACTTAAGATGATGCCTAGACTCATTTACAACATGTTTAATTTTTCATTCATGTGTGTCTTAGATCAGTACCTTAAAAGTGCGGTCTTCTGATGTGGTGATGAGAATGAATTTATTCCAGGGACAAAACTCTGCTGACGTCAAAGGTCCCAGGTGGCCGGTTAAAGCCGAGATTACCTCCTGTTTCTAAAGTGCAATACAATGAAGAAACTTGGTTAAGACAAGACAATGACATTTATTAGCTACTGAAACATAACAAGAAATAATGAAACACATCTTTTGACTTGTAGATGCGATGCACATTAAAGCTGAATTTAAAACATCGGCATCACATAAGCTCCGAAGTGCAACAGAGCCACAGCCACAGCTGTTTGTAGCAATAACGATGGAAATGGACATCACCGTATACCTCTGAGCTGAGAACATAGACAGTTACTCCTGAGCACGCAGCCACTCGCTCATCAGATGAACAGAATGAAAGATGAACAACGTCACCCAGCAAAGACCCAACAATTGTACCAGATGCAACTTTACCTGCAAGCAAACAAAGGAGTGTGTTTATATTCACGGCAAAAGCAATTAACGACCATAGTAGACGTGCAGTGTGAGGACTGGTCCGCTAGATGGCGGGATTGCTACGATTTTAACTCGAGCGCCATAACAAAGCAGGGGAATAACATACTGTAACTATAAAGGGGATTAAGGAGAACTTTTTAGAGATTAGCATTTAATGAATTATATCCACTATGGTTTAAAGACGACAAAGCAAACCAATAAACTGCGCAGATACTTTCTTACCCTCTTGGGATCTCTTCTGACATTGTTCAATATCCCAGACAATGATGTATTCAACAGAGGCTGAGCAGAGGAGGAGAGGCCTGGTACTTTTTCCAAACGTCATGGCAGTGATCTCACCATGGTGGCCCGTGAGCAGCAAAGGCTGTGGGCGGATATTTATTACCGAATTGAATATTGAGTATTTAAGCTCAGATATCATATTCTACCTTCATAATACCTCTATTCACTTGATGACTATACTTTTTTTACGGTTAACGTGTCACAGCGCTGCAAACGAACTAATGGCGGTTTTAGCGCTTGAGTCTTTAAGTTTGCAAATGAGCAGAAGTTCGTAGACAAACCTTCTGCTCTGTGTCCGTGTTGCAGTAAACGGCCACGTCCCTCCCGTGCGCTGGTATGGCGCAGAAAGAGCGGCAGCATGCGAGCTGCCGGTGAGACAGGAGTCTGTCGCCCGTCAGACACAGCTGTTCAATCATCCTTGCAGGCAGCTCCGCGACAAACCACTGCGCTACTTGGCGTCACCAAATTTCAGTTCGAATGAAGCCGCGGGCCCGTGATAACAAACTGTTTAGTTACTTCTGCGTCAAACACAGGTAAACAAAAGTTTGTTTCACATTCAATTAGCGCTAGCTAACAGGACGGTAGCTTGATCCAGGTGAGGGTTAGGTTGCTAGGACACCACAACTACTGTATTTCCGCTACCTTAGATCGTCTATTTGAAACACATTTCACATAGCACTCAGATTATCTCTTTCTTGAGCTATGTATTGTGATACTGTTTTTTTTTCAAGCATACGACTATATGAATACTACAGTTTCCTAAACGTAAAGTGCATATTTTGCTATTGTAGTAGACTCTAGTATGCTTAATTTCAGTGGTACTTGGATGAGGTGTCAGAGTGGGACCTCCTTTCTATTGCATCTGTGGACTGCTGTTAATTGTGCTTTTGCATTTACCCGCAAGATGGCGCAACATGTTCACCTGAACGTGGCCTGTCAGAGAGCATAAATCCAAATTCAAGGGAAATATGTTTTTGATAAACGGATCAACGTATGAAGACATGAAAAGAAGATATGAAAAATAGGAAGGAAAGCGCGTGTCTTTGTGGTTTAGCGGCTATGCAACCCTGGGCCGAGAATACATACATTATTATTGCTGTTTGTTTTCTCATCTTGTACTTTTTCTAACACGTGTCTTTTGAGGTTTTATTTACATGTTTGTACGTTTTTAAGGAGCAGTAAAACACAGTTACTCGTGAAGGAACCTTCCTTAAATAGACCATGCAATGCAACAGCATATACTTCGTCCTAGATGAAAGCAGCTGCAGCAGATAAGCCAGAGCACACGTCTTAAGTGGATTTTAAATCATCCTGTTTGACTCTTGACTGGCTCAAGGATAAGCGCTTATAAAAAGCATGAATGGTGAGTGGAATGCTGGGAGGTGTAGTCTTCCCGCCACTTGCCGGATGTGACCTATGTGCTGTGTGAGCGGTAGCTGGGTGTCGTCTCCGGTCTGCTCTGCTGTAGTTGGATGAATCAGTCGACGTTGACAGTCCTTGGGAAATGACTGTGCTTTTGTAGTACCGAGCTAACTGTAGCTAGACCGTTAGCGGCTTGTCGGTTCTTAGGATTACGTTAGCCAAAAGAGAAGACTCCGAGTGCCAACGCGTTTTCTGGGAAGACGTCTGTTGTTCACTAGCCTTAATTTTTTTTTTTACAAGATGACACCTGCAATGTTTTCGGGGAAATTAAGCTGACTTAACTTTAGCTAGATTAGCTAGCTAGTCGTCAACTTGTGAATGTCCTAACTTGGCCAAGCGTGTGGGCCATAACAACTCTGCGACTCATCAGTCAGGGGAGCTAGCTCGGGAGTAGTTAGCCGTAAACGCTGTATTAGCCGGGTAGCATAGCTGCGTGGACCGGCAGCCCGAAGACCTAACTCAGTCAGGTTGCTAGCACGTTGACGCTAGCCGGTGATAATTATGAATATGAAAAAGGCGCAGTCTGACACGCTGGGGTTTGGTCCGCAGAAAGACATCGTATACAACAAACTGCTGCCTTACGCAGACAGGCTAGATGACGAGTCCAACAACATTTTGAGTAAAATCAAGGGAAACCTGGGCCGAGCTGTTCAGCTCAGGGAGATATGGCCCGGTGTGCTGTTCTGGACCAGGAAACTTTCCACGTAAGTACCGAACGCTAATATCTGCTGTTCGAGTAGTTACAGACTCACTTTGAGCTGCTTTCAGTATTGAGCTCGTTGACTGATGGTTGACAAACTTTCGCGTAACATCATAACACGTTGTGCAACGTTTGTCTGTCTCTCTCTGGGCAGCACCGGAGGTTTATTCTTGTTGCAGTTGTACACAAGTGTGATCACTGGCGTCCACTCTAGCCTTGAAGTAGTGAAAGTCCACGTTCCTTTGCAGCCTGGTGTCTTTATAGGTCAAGTACTAAGTAGCTGTTTATGTCACAGCCTGCTCAGTGTGTTTGATAAGTATGCAGTAGCTGATTTAGATCTGATACTTCAGAAACATTTAAAGTGTCAAAAAGGCAACCTGGCCCAAACTAAGTGGCACAGTTGTAGGTCATTGACCTCATGCTGCTTTGTGGGTTTCATTGATTTAAAGGAAGTCATGTGACATACGTAGATCAGAATTTAAAATGTAACATTTTTAATTTGTATGAGTTTATTAGTGTGCAGGGAGATGCTTCAGGGATTCCCATTTAAATCAACCTTCACTTTTTCTGTGGTCCTCTAGTGTTATTGTTGTATTATTAAAAAAAAAAAGTATATCACATCCTGTTGTTCTGGAAAATATTGTCAATGTGACACTGGATTACCAAGAACACGATTTCATTTTGTTGTACTTGGTCTGTCTTTAATCCATTTCAGTCCCCAATGCTAGAGCCTTGCTCTGTCCAAGAGTGAGTCACTGCCGGCTCAGGGAGGTGGAAAGTTTACTGTGGGGTTGACCTAGATTCTGTTCACTTGTTTTTGGCATTTTAACAGTGAAGCAGACATTTCTAGATATTTTCTTTACAATCTATTTTGCATTTATCATAACTGTTGCTTACAGAAGCTTCGATATTTTGTTATTCATGTAAGGAAGTGGAGTACGTATCTCTAAATCTGCTGTTGTTCTTAAGGTACATGAGGCTATATGGACGCAAGTTCAGCAAAGAAGACCATGTGCTGTTCATCAAGTTGCTCTATGAGCTAGTGACGATCCCTAAACTGGAGATCAGCATGATGCAGGGCCTTGCTCGACTTCTTATCAATCTACTCAAGTAAGAATGGGCCCACTGTGCTTCACTTAATAAGCGAAACATGTAGACACCTTCAATTTCAACTCACAGTTATACGCGATACGTCAGATGATGTAAAATTCTGCATAGTTGCTATAGATAATAAATGTGTACTCACAGAATTTATTCACATGGTTGTGAGTTGTGTTATGAGTTATGGTCTGTGTTTATTGTCACCCAACTCTTTGTTTGATTCATTTATTAGGAAAAGGGAACTACTGTCAAGGGAGGACCTTGAGTTGCCGTGGAGACCACTGTATGAGCTACATGACAGGATTCTGTTTTCAAAGACCGAGCATCTGGGCCTCAACTGGTTTCCAAAGTATGACTTTGTTCTTTACTGTTGCTCTTAATATTATATCTTTAAAGCATGCTTATACATCCAGTTCGGGTGTGCTATATAAGGAATATGTTGCTACATTTCATTTGTACACATAGTGTATCAGGTAATCTTCAGCCACGTTTGAAATTTGTTTTACTTTTAATCCCTTACTATTATTTGACCTTCAGTGCCATGATTCAGGCAGAATTTGGCTTGTTTTCACTTCTAGTATTCCTTGTGCAACACCTGTGCTTCCCGACAGAGAACGCTGACTATGTTATTGATGTCACTGGGAATGTTGATATGATGTTAAAATGTTGAATTACACTTGTCAAACCCCACAACATTTGTACAAAGTTTTAGCAAGCAGTGCGAGGTGCTCTTTTATGGTGCTATGAGAACATTGTTTATCACATGAACGCTTTGCAAGTTCATCACTGTTAATTTGCAGCAAATCAAAATGAACTGCTTTGGCTAATTGCCAGCTCACTTCTATGAAAAACCCAGCTAAAATACAAAACATGGTGTTCTGGTTACATGATAACTTGTTTAACTAATAGTGTGTCCATACTTCTTGAGTGACTGGCACTTTGCTGCATGCTGAATGTGTTTTTATGCCTTTGTCTCCTTTCGCATTCAGTTCTCCACGGCCTCGTTCATCCTCTAAACTCATTATGATAAAATTGGTTCAGAGGTGGTAAGGACAATATTTCTCTTTGTGTTTTACTTTGAATCCATCCTTTGAGGCACTTACTTTTTTTTTTTAACATTGCATGTGAGAACGAAGAACTGAACACCCCATGGGCACCTTATGATAGAAATAAAAAACAAGACATATCAATGTTAACATTTCACTCATATTTGAGACTGTCGCACTGCAGCTAACAGATGTTTTTTTTTACCCTTCTCCTATCTCCCATAAGTACTGTGAGACCGTCATGGTCATGTTGTGTTTCCATTATTTTCCCATCTTTTTAACTATAGTGTATTATGTGGCAGCAAGAGTGTAAGTGTCGAATCAGGATGGCCTTTCAGTATTTGATACATTTGACTTTTTAAAAACACAATATGGATTATTATTATTTCATAGTCATAGCTGTAGTATATTGTTTTAGTTACATGCAACAGTTGTATTTTTGGATTAACGGCTTAGACGTATGTGTATTCTTTAGAATTTGGCCATCGCTGCTATACTACAGAGCATTTCAAGCTTTTGCTTTGGTCTAGAAATTTAAAGGTTACGTCAAACAGTTCTGTAGTCTTAGATTGCCTCACCCTGAGTATCTAAGCACTTTATAGTGCAACATTCAGATTGATTATTTGCTGTTGTTGTATTTGCAGTGCATGGGTTTGAGTTGTGGGCTTTCAGTGGTAAACACTGCTCGACCTTCGCATTTAGGTTGCAGTTTGGCTACCAGAGTGTCACCTACAATTCTTCTATTGTTTAGATATTATATTTGGAGTATGTATAAAAAAACCTGACTGATGTAGAGGTAGATAAGCAGCTGTTGGGTGGGACTGGCTGGTCTTTAAACAAGGCATGGCTTTAGCTTGCATGAGCAGTATCAGTCCAACGCTGTTATGTGACCACAGTCTCAAGTTAGAATTTGATAAGAAGCTATTCATATGTCATTTTCATTTAAGGTGATATGTTTGACAGAATACACATGGATCCTTATAAACTAAAAGGTTTTATTTTTACTCATGATGAGACACCTTCAATTTTGGGATGCAGCATAGACAAATAGATGCATATATTCATTAAATCTACCTGTAAGTAGTAGCAGAAGTCATGTCAGAATGATGCGCTCAATAATCTCATAGCTGCAGATATGTTTGAAATACGAATAGAAAACTGTAAATGTAAAGAATGTTTTTTTTTGTTTTTTTTTTACTTTTATGGACCAATGTTGATGCTGCAGTGTCGAGCTTCATGTTCGGACATTGTCCTGCGCAGAAAGCTGGTTTGAACTTTAGCTCTGGGCTACATTTATGATGGTTCCTCTCTTTTTGCAATAGATGTCACAGTGTACAGCGAAATCACAAATGTTCACATAAGACAAGACACTAGAAGAGAAGTACAGTGATAGTAAGCAAATTGTACTGAAGGTTTTAGCCAGTTTAATTGAAATGACACATCTCTGATGTTTTGATCCCATAGTGTAGATACACGTGAAGCACCTGCCTAATGTTCTGAAGTGGAAATTGAATGTCTTACACCTGTTCAATTAGGTTATAGAATGTGTGCAGCCACCCTGTAACAATCATCTGTAGGTGGCTAAGTAATCTGTTGACACAATGTGATTCCAGTTTCCTCATACACATAAGTCTTTTAAGGTTTTACCATTCACTATAGACAAGGAAGCAATGTAAAGACGTTTCTGTGTGCATGCCATCAAAGTAAAGTTGCATCGGTGTGAGAAGTGTGGTACTGTGACTCTAACATTGGTGTGTTGCTCTTTGGACACCGCTGTGATTTTTGTTTTGTTTTGTTTTATTGCAGTTCTGTGGAAAGTGTGTTGAAAACCCTGGTGAAAAGCTGCAGGCCGTAAGTACATCTTAATAGTACTGCCTAAAATCCCCATGATCTTCTTTCAGATCTTTAAATTATTTTTTTCTAATATCACTTGTAATGTCTAATGTCTGTGGAGATTCTCATTCATCCAGGCGAAGTTGTCTGAAGGTTGAGTCATGGCAACTGGACTTCTTCTAGTATAATACTAGTATAATGTCTAATGTATTACTATTCATTCAGTTTTATAGGAGTAATATGAACATTAATAATTTTCTGGTTCCCTTTGCTGACAAGACGGAAGATGAACGAAGGTTGAACATTGAAATGAATCTTAAATCAAATTGAAGTGATATCAGACAGACATCTGTGTTTAAATGGTGGATGCTGCATTGCTTGCTGTCACCAGCTGTGAGACACACAATCTTCACTGAGGTTATGCGTGTGCAGATATCTTAGGTGAGCACTAGTCCCTCAGCTCTCACTTAGGCAGATAATCCTATTATCTAATCTAATTCTGTCTTGTGTGAGAGTTTCCTGTCAGACAAGTGAGTGTGGTCAGCTGTGGGATGCAGCAGTGAGTCGGAAGGAAGTAGCTTTTATTTATTTTTTGGGGGGGGGCTGTTCAAGGGTGATGTGGAATCACTGGAGACTAGGTAACCTGAGTTAACCTGCATGTAATATAATGTTCTCCAAGCATGTAATGAATCATGGAAATCCACTGATGGAGCTATGATCCTATTGGAACCACAGGATTTACCCCAACAGCTAAAAATATACCAGGTTTATGACCTGCCATCTCTATCGCCCACGTGTGAAACATTGCGTTGTATCATCTGCTGGCTCATGTTTATTTGAACTTTTGAAGTTTATTTGTAATGTTACATGACACGGACGTGCTTTTGAAAAATTGAAACTCAAAGGAAAAACAAATAGAACTGACTTGCAAAAAATTATGATTCTGTCTGTGTTGCACACAGATACTTTCCAGAGTCGGCCACTCAGGAGATGCTGGACGAGTGGAGACCACTGCTCTGTCCCTTTGATGTCACCATGCAAAGAGCTATTAGCTACTTTGAGCTTTTTCTCCCCACAACTCTGCCTCCAGAGCTGCACCACAAGGGGTTTAGGTAAGAAACTCGCCAGTCACTCCCGTTTTGTGTCCAAGCTAGCACTCCAGTCTGTAGAGTTCAGTAAGTTAGTGTTGTAAAGCCAACTCTATGGTGGCCATGTGCAGAATAAAGGATAAATGTGTCCTATTTTATCTGCTCTGAAATGTTGATTTTACAATTATTTATACATATGTTAATAAGAAGAAATTGACCTGTGATGTAATTAAGTCCCAGTTTTACTCCGCTTTCTCTGAGTTGTCCACTTTTGAAACCTTGCAGGTTGTGGTTTGATGAGATGATCAATTTATGGGTGTCTGTGCAAAATCTTCCGAGTTGGGAAGTGGTGAGTACTAATAAAACATTTTTTGTTTTGTTTTGTTTAACTCTTTTGGTTCACATAAAGGCATTTTTGTAAGATTGTGTAACACAATGTCTTATGTTTTTGCAGCATCTCGTCAATCTGTTTGCTCGCTTAGCTAATGACAACATTGGCTACATTGACTGGGACGCTTATATTCCAAAGGTTTGTTTCTGTCTCTTTGAATAACTCCTTTCCACCAGACACTATATTAGTACCTGTTGGTGGCACACTCTCTCATGTACTTCATGGTGGTTGATTTCATGAGTGTTGCTGCTTGACAGAAAAACAAACTATCGAGTTTCCTTGTTACTATGTTGCTCAGTCACTGATGGACTTGCATCATGTTGATATGTTATTGATTCAATGTGCTCTTCTGACCTTTAGATTTTCACAAGAATTTTGAGGAGTTTAAATCTTCCTGTGGGAACCAGTCAGATGATAGTACCACGATATGTCACTAATGCCTACGACATCAGCCATGTGGTGCTCTGGGTCTCATCCCTCCTGGTTAGTTTATTGTTAATATTTTTGTAATAGAGGAAATCAAATTCAAGTTTAGAAGTTAACGCTGCTGTGTCATTTTCAGGGTGGACCCAGCAAACAAGCCCAGGCACAGCTCAGTGGCCTTTTCAACAGTATTACTTCCTTCTTTCACCCATCAAACCACGGTCGCTGGTTGGTGAGTCAATAATTATTGGATCACCTTGACCAGTAACGTTCTAATTCTTCATAAGGAATATTTATGTTTGGTTTAAGGGGGTTTCCTAAACTGTAGGAAAAGTTCTCATCTGGGTTCTTGGAGGGACAAATGTTCATCATCTCAGAAAGTTATTTATTGTTAACATATGGAAAAAGGGAAACGTCTTATTCCCATAAAAGGACAAAAATCTGCTGTGCCATCTCCACACAACATGGTGGATCAGCAAAGCAAAGGCAGCAAATACGGCTCATATTCAGTAATGTCAGCAGTGAATATAAGATAACACGCAACTGACTATTTTAAAAAATCGATTTTCTCCTAGAGGACACGCTTGAGTTATTTGAGCTAAGTTGCACATTAGATTTCATAAAGATGTAGTATTTATTTTTTTAAGAAGGTGTTTCTTTAAAAAAAAAACAAATATAATTAAGCTATTTTAATAAAAATGTATTATAATTTAAATTCCATGTTACCTTGCTTGAAGGAAGGGTCAGTATGTTAGTCTATTCTTTTACTACAGGAAAGATGAGTCACGATCTTGTAAACACTAACATGGCAGGAACATTTACAATGACAAAGTGCACAGTCACCCGTCATCATTTTTCCAGGGAGCTGTTTGGGTTCACGTCGGTACGTAGTTCTGAAATATCTGGGACATGTGATTGAGATGTTGAAATGGTACTAAAGGTCACTAGGAGCAGAGCCACATACCTTCCTGTTTTGCGGATCCCCCTCCACACCACATGCAGCAACGTGTCATACACAAATCTTTATTTTTAGCTGATGAGTTCGTATGTATTCTAGGCTGTTGCTTGGAAGCACGTGCTCAGAAAAGTTCATCCACCCAGCCACAGTTTTATTACACGTAAACAATGTTTGCAATCACCTAAGAGTCAATACGTTCTAGTGTAGTCTGCGCAAAATGTCTTAAATAGGTAGAACTTCCTTACCTTCTTAGGGAAATGTTGATGTCACTGTATGAATATAGTTATATAGTTTGTCTTCTTGATAAAATTGTATTCATTAAGCTTTTATTGACTGATATGATTTTGTAGTCATAAAGTAATGCCACAATTTGCACCTATGTAGCAAATGGGCAAACTGTGTTCACAGTGTATTGGTTTGTGTTTGTATGTGTGTTATGTATTCTGTGTGTCTAAAATCACTGTGCGACATCCTCTACCTCTCCGTTTGTCCAGCCTACATGAAGGCACACTGTACACCTATGTCTCATCCCTTTTGTCATGTGTTTGTCTTTCTGTCCTCATGCCCAGATGAAGCTCATGAAGCTACTACAACGTCTCCCAGCTAGCGTGGTGCGGCGGCTGCACCGAGAGCGCTACAAAAAGCCCACGTGGCTTACACCAATACCAGACAGTCACAAGCTCACAGAGGAGGATATCACAGACTTTGTGGAGAGTATGATGCAGCCGGTTCTGTTGGCCATGTTCAGCAAGACAGGCAGTCTAGATGCAGCCCAGGCCCTGCAAAATCTGGCTCTAATGAGGCCTGAGTTGGTCATTCCTCCTGTGCTGGAGAAGTAAGTTTGTACAGAACTTGAGAGTCTCAAGGAACATTCTTTGATCCAAGTTTAGCTTCTACAGAATTTGGAGTTCTGTCTCTCGTTTCCACTTCCGATAAGAGACTAAGCCACATTTCAAAATGAGCTCAAAGAACTGATTGTTCTCTGTCTCTTCATAGAACATACCCTGCTCTGGAGACGCTAACAGAGCCCCACCAGCTGACAGCGACTTTGAGCTGCATGATTGGAGTAGCTCGAAGCCTTGTGTCAGGTGGACAGCGCTTTCCTGAGGGGCCCACTCACATGTTGCCACTGCTCATGAGGGCTCTACCAGGAGTTGACCCAAATGACTTCAGCAAGTGCATGGTTAGATGCAACTGTTGTTTATGTCTTTGCATTTTACTTTTGGTGGATTGCATCTGATATAAGCGTTACATTTGTTCCCATAGATCACATTCCAGTTTATTGCAACATTCGTGACTCTTGTGCCTTTGGTGGACTGTTCGTCTGCCCTACACGAAAGAACAGACTTGACAGAGGTGAATTAATTCTACATGCTTTTATGTAATTGAGTGCATGGAGTTGGGCGTCATTAAGTTTTTCTTTTTTGTAACTATTGAATGTCTTTTCAGGTGGAAAGAGAGATGTGCGCGGCCTCAGCTGAGTTTGAAGACTTTGTGCTTCAGTTTATGGACAGGTTTGTGTGTGAGGCTCAGCTTTGCAGTCGAAATGGTATCACTGCAATCTGTGAAGTCAACAGATTGACAACTACCTATCACAATGTACCCGTTTGCCTGATGACATTCATAACTATTATTATTCTTATTGTGTTTCACAGATGCTTTGCCCTGATAGACAGCAGCACTCTAGAACAAACTCGAGAGGAAACAGAAACAGAGAAAATGACTCACTTAGAGAGTCTAGTAGAGCTCGGCCTGTCTTCCACCTTTAGCACTATCCTCACACAGTGTTCCTTAGACATCTTTAAGGTTGAGACTCACTTCCCACAGACTTGTTTGATTTCTCATTTTATTTTGAGATGTATACTTAATGAACAGATTTCACCTTGTTTTTTCAGGTGGCTTTAGAAAAGGTGTTCAACTTTGCAACAACCAATATCTTTGAGACCCGCGTAGCTGGGAGAATGGTAGCTGACATGTGCAGGGCTGCTTCCAAGGTTAGTTTTGGCCACTTAAACCTTTACTGGATGCCAAAAGTGTTGATGCTATGTGGCTGATTAGTTTACCATCTTCACCCCTTCTGTATTTTTTTCAGTGCCACCCTGCAGAGTCACTCAAGGTGTTTGTGCCACACTGCTGCAATAGCATAAACCAAATAGCTGTCAGTAAGTTCTCACCACACAGGAACAAAGATTGGTAGAAGCCAATTTTTCATCGATTAGTCTTTGTAATTTACCTGACACGCCTTTTTTAACAGATGAAGAAGTGTTGAATGAAGAGGAGCTTGACAAGGAGTTACTGTGGAATCTCCAGCTACTGTCTGAGGTGATTCATTTATTACCTAGCCATGACGGTATTTGCAAACAACTCATGTCAGTAATTTCATACTGAAGCTTTTTGTCTATTTCTTGTATACCTCAGGTGACTCGAGTGGATGGTGACAAAATCCTCCCCTATCGTTCCAACTTGGTCCAGATTTTGCAGTTGACGCTCCACCTCAAGTGTAAGCAAGGTTATACGCTGGCTTGCAACCTGCTCCACCACATCCTACGTTCTTCTGCGCTCATCTACCCCACGGAGTACTGCAGTGTGCCTGGAGGCTTCCACCAACCAATCAGTGACTACCTGCCCATCAAGGTATGGCCGTCAATGAGTGTACATTTCACAGATTTGTTTGGTTCGGATCAGTTAGTGAGAGATAGTGTTTTGTAAACAAGGGAATATTAGCCAGGACAAGCTTTTTTCTTAAGCCATGTACAGGAAGTCAGGCAATCCTCTGTGCTACTCACTGTGACCTGGTTTGATTAATTGTCTGCTTTGGTCTTTAGAGCGTTAGTCAGTGAAGACACCCTGTACTTTGATCTCATTAGGTCTCTTCCTAGAGCAGAGGGCATGGTTCTAGATCACTTGGCCAGATTAGTGTCTGTCAGGGACTCATTTGTCCGTCTGTGAATTTTAATTAGTTATTTTTTTGGAGCCATGAATTACAGATACAGTAACTATTATTCAAAGCTGATTTACTATGAATAAAACCAGTGAAAGGTGCATGTTGAGATTAAAGACTGAGTAGATTTTTACACATGATGTGAGATCATCAGACACATTTTTTAATTTTAAGGGTGACGTCTGATTTGTGTTAAAATAAAAACAATTTGATACTGTTTTAAAGAAGCCTCTTGTTGAAATTGTTGTTGTTGACTTTTTATGAACTAGTTGAACTACAACTCATGAACTCATTTTATTGGTTATTGTAATTCTATGCAGGACTGGGGTCGGCCTGGAGATCTGTGGAATTTAGATATCCGGTGGCATGTACCCAGTGTTGAAGAGACCTCCTTTGCTTTTTACTTACTGGACATAATCCTCCAGCCTGAACTTCAGCGTCTTCAGAGATTTGCACAGGGAGAACAGGACATGAGCAGGTAAAGAGGAAAAGCTCCTCTGTCCTCCTCACAAATGTGGATTTTGATTACTACTGACCAGTACCAGTATACTGCATTCAGCTGGTTGTGTGTTTTTCAGAGATGATGTTCTGCAGAGCCTGACTATTGTCCAGCACTGCCTCTTAGGAGCTGGGAGTTTGATGCCTCCTCTGACCGGAGAGCCCATTCCTGAACTGTGAGCAGTTGCATTCAAAAATATACTCTTTTTTTTTTTTTCTCCTGGAAAAAAACATTGAAAATCTAATATGTTTAAGATTTCATTAAGTGTCATCTAGGTAAAGAGAGAATGTGCTCAGTTCTTTAGGGAAAGTGAGCAAGTTGTTTGTGTTTGACATAATAAGTCGACTCAGTAGAAGCAAGCATTATATCCACCAGTAATAGTTTAATATCCCTCTAAAGAAATGGGCTCAAAGGCCTGATGGATTTGTATGCTTGGACAAAGACAAATCTCCATTTATTTTAGGAGGCACAAGCTGACTCTTTAGTTAATTAGTTTTCAGACTAATTAAACTGATGTCAAACCTCCTTTTTTCAGAGTCCATAGCATGGTGAGTCTAGAGGAGACCATCCTTTATACAGGAATGGATTATGGTACGTAAATTACATTGTCACTGTTAATGGCTAAATGATTAGCAGCGCACAATAAATACAGAACAATAAACCTGAAGTATTACATCTACCCACAGATGAGTCCAGAGAAAACTACAGAGATGCTGTCTGTCGCGTTATGAGACAGCTGCTACGTAAGTTTTCACTTTACTCCCTGTCTTGCAATCTGTCGTTCACATGCCATTCCACTCTAACCAGCTGTAATGCTGTACCGTTATTCATCACATATGCTGCAGGGCTTCTACTGCCTACTATACTTCCTTTTCCTTTGGTTTCAGAGTTCATCCTTGAGCGATCGGAAGATGACACAAAGTCTCTCTTCTCCATCATCAAGGTGATATAATAACTTCAACAATAGAAGTTGATACTTAGAGCCTTGGCACAGATTTGTTTATATTAATACTATGCAAAATATGATCAGAATGTAATCAGTTGTGTTGTAGCTCTTTGCGACCCCTCTGACCTGTTGTTATTACTATACTAGGTTTAGAAAAGTACTGTTCGCCAACACTAATCGATACATTTTTATGTCATACTTTACAGATTATCAGTGACCTCTTGCACTTCAAAGGTTCTCACAAACATGAGTTTGACTCCCGCTGGAAGAGCTTCAACCTTGTGAAGAAATCAATGGAAAACCGAGTAAGGAATCTTGCATCTACTTACATGACATTACTTTGGTAGTGCTGTTATTCTGGCAATGATTCTCTGATTGTCCGACTCCTGAATTTCATGCATTACTGATACTTATACTGCTTCTCGTGAAGTATAGCGTATAATGCTATTGTATTTGCAGCTTCATGGCAGAAAGCAGCACATCAGAGCTCTGCTGATAGATAGAGTCATGCTCCAACATGAGGTAAACTACTATCAAAGTCATAGTAATGATTGTTACACTATTTATCATTGTGTTGTTCTGTTTATAATATATATTATAATATGTTTGTATTTGTCAGCTGCGAAAGCTGACAGTGGAAGGATGTCAGTACCGGAGCATTCACCAGGAGCTAATGAGAGATCTGCTGCGGCTTTCCACAAGCACCTACAGTCAAGTGAGTACCAAAGGACCCACAGCTATGCTTTGTCTACGTCAAGGCCTTCTCAGTACACCTACGCCATTTATGTATGTGGTTGACGCATCATAAGGATAAAAGTGTGACATTTGACTTGTGAGTACAAACCTCATCTGAGAATTTATTACCCTTCAGGTACGCACCAGAGCGCAGAATGTGTTGTTTACTGCACTGGGAACCTACAATTTCTGCTGCCGAGATCTGATCCCGCACGTCCTAGAGTTTCTCAACCCAGACAACAGCAGCGTTACACAGCAGCAGTTCAAAGTATGACAGTCCTTTTGCTTTTAATATAACCACGAGTGTTATTTACATGTTTATATTTAGGAATGCGTCCCTCTGGTTTTCTGATATGCTTTCTCTCTCTGTCTGCAGGGTGCCTTGTACTGTCTTCTGGGGAATCACAGTGGGGTGTGCCTGGCCAATCTGCACGACTGGGAGTGCATTACTCTGACGTGGCCTGGTATTGTACGCTCTGGCCTCAGCTCAGCTATGTCTCTGGAGAAGCCTTCCATTGTGAGACTCTTTGACGACCTTGCAGACAAAGTCCATCGCCAGTATGAGACCATCGGAATCGACTTCTCTGTGAGGAAAAACACCAACACTTTCAGAAACCCATTATAGTCAAAGGCTATCATGACATGTGCCTGCTTATTATATATTATTATATAACTCGCATTCTGCACTCAATTCAAAATGTGAAGCCATGAAAATACAAATATTGATTATTTTGATCATCTGATAATGAACACAAGTAACATAATGAATAAAAACAAGACTCTGTCTGTTGCCTTTTCCCAATTTACTCAGTAGAGCCTTATTGAAGATTTTACATCAGTAACATTCCGGACAATGATTAACCACCAGCATTGTTTGTCTGTTATACTCGGGTCATAAACTAGTCCATCATAAACCCTCTTCTGATTTAAACAAAGTGCTACATTTTCAGTTTTATTTTGCTTTTATCCGTTTTAGATCCCTGAGGAGTCCTGCACTCTGGCCAAACAACTTATGATCACAGGAAATCCTTATCCTGAGGAGCCTGTACCTTCAGAGAATGACACGGCTGAGGGTCGAAAGAGACAGGAGCTCAAGAACACACAGTCCGTTGAGTAAGTTCGCACCAGTAACATGACAGAGGGACCATCTTCTCTTCTTTGAGCAGCTACTTTAGTGTAGAATTGATCACCACGTCACATCTTGGTATATTTGCAGACTAAAATATTTAACATGGAATCTTTAGTCCACATACAGTAGAACCTTAATGTCAAGACAAGTTTTTATTTTGTAGGAAATACAACCAGCTCATCTGCGATCTTCTGGACAGCCTCAGCAACAGGAACCTGTAAGTTAACTTACCATTTGCATCATAATATTTGCTTACACTTAATACTGTTTCTAATTCTGGTGCGGTCTAACGTTCTAGACCCTGGAAGTTCGAACACATTGCGATTGGCTTCCTGTCATTGCTGCTTAGAGATGACCACCAACTCCCACCAGCTGCTGTTACATTCTTTGTCAAAAGCCTGAACCATGACTCTCTCTACGTGCGCAAGGTATTTCTGAGACATGTGTTACTAGTGTTGTCTCAAACAGCATATGGATGCATTCCAGTCCTCCTCTTTCTCCTGACATTTGGTTTTTACATGTCTTTACTTTGTCCATTAGGTGGCGATATCTGCTGTTGCAGGGGTCATGAAACAGATAAAGAGACCACATAAAAAAGTCCCCATCAACCCCTCTGACATTTGTAAGCATCATAACGTTTTCTTTGCATTTCTTCGTAATAAAATATTGTATTGACATGAATCAAACATTATTAATTGTAGTTTCTAAAAGCCAGGTCAAAAATATTGGGTTATTATTGATAGGTGAGGTAAAGGAGCAAGGTGCTGTTGTAGCAGGGGATCGACCAGACAACCAGTGGCTCCAGTATGACAGCAGCTGCCTGCCACGCACACAACAGGACTGGGACCGCTGTGTGTTTGTGGAAAAGACCCACTGGGGATACTACTGCTGGCCAAGGTTGAAGATCTAACGATGCCTCTGTTGCATACTTCACATACCTGATTGCCACCACCCTAATATGTTACCATCACTTCTAGAAAACTGATGATGTATGCACCAGTGGATGAGCAACCCAAACAGAACCTGACCAGAGAGGAAATGACAGAGGTTTCTCCTAATTCATACACACTCTGCATACATATGTTGTACTGTCTTGCGAAGTACATTGTGTAAAATTAATTTTATCTCCTTCCTAACAGCCGGAGCAAATCATCTTTGACCATTTCTCAGACCCAGTGTTCATAAACCAGTTCATAGAATTTCTCTCTCTTGAGGACCGCAAGGGCAAGGACAAGTTCAGCCCTCGCAGGTTCTGCTTATTCAAGGTGATATTTCCTGTACTTTAAAATGTAAAAAATAAATAAATGAAATCAGTCTGTTTTAAAAATATGAATTGTGTCCTTCTCCTGTCCCTCAGGGGTTGTTTCGCAATTTCAGTGATGCATTTCTGCCTGTTCTCCGGCCCCACATGGAGCGTCTAGTGGCCGACTCCCATGAGAGTAAGCAGCGCTGTGTTGCAGAAATCATCTCTGGACTGATCAGAGGCTGCAAGCACTGGAGCTACTCAAAGGTACGGAATTTGTTTCTGATTAGTGAAATTAGTGATGAAAATAGTAGTACATGTAATGTCATGTCCTGTGGTCTGTGTAGAACAAACAAATCAGTAGATACACTTCTCTGTTTACAGGTGGAAATCCTTTGGGAATTGTTGTGTCCGCTCCTCCGCACAGCCCTGTCAAACATCACAATAGAAACGTATGCAGACTGGGGGACCTGCATCGCCACAGCCTGTGTAAGCCCAGTCACTCATATTTCTAATGAATGAATGGCCAAAACCTTTGTGATTTATCCTTACTCTTTAGTGACTGTTGTTTCTGGCTGTTACAGGAGAGCCGAGACCCGCGGAAGCTTCACTGGCTGTTCGAGATGCTAATGGAGTCTCCAGTCAACGGAGAGGGAGGGTCCTTTGTTGATGCCTGGTTAGTAGAAAGATTGCAGTATTAAGCAGATGTTGAGGTAAATGAAAAAAGTCCAATTTGGCTTCCTTGTGCTTTGCAGTCGTTTGTATGTGCTACAGGGAGGCTTAGCTCAGCAGGAGTGGCGTGTTTCAGAGCTCCTCCACAGGCTGTTAAAGTACCTGGAGCCCAAACTAACACAGGTCTACAAAAATGTACGAGAACGAATTGGCAGGTGAGGTCATGTTACACACTTGGTGAAAGTGAGTGGATTACTGTCATAACTTTTCTTCTATGTATTTTTAAGTCTCACTTGTTCCTTTTTTGGTATCCTTTCAGCGTCCTCACGTACATCTTCATGATTGATGTCAGCTTGCCATATACTCTGCCAACCAACTCCCCGCACATCTCAGACTTCACAGAGAGAATTCTGGAGCAACTGAGGCCTCTAACTGAGGGTGATGAAGAGATCCAGAACCATGTGGTTGAAGAGAATGAGGTGGGAGAGCAGGATGAGAGGACGCAAGCCATCAAGTTACTCAAAACCGGTGGGTTCTGTATTTGCCTTCATCTGCTTTAGCCGTGGACGGTTCTTTAAACATAAATAATAATGTCTATTTGTGTCTGCAGTGCTGAAGTGGCTAATTGCAAGTGCTGGCCGCTCCTTCTCCACAGCTGTGTCAGAACAGCTACGCTTTCTGCCACTGTTATTCAAGGTAAAGTACTGACTTGTCACATTTATTCCCCCAAATTTATATGTGTAAAGTAAATCCACATGCTTTCCTCACACCTGCCTTGTGCTTCAGATTGCTCCAGTTGAGAATGACGACAGCTACGATGAGCTGAAGAGGGATGCAAAGACGTGCCTGTCTCTGATGTCTCAGGGACTCCTTTACACAGAGCAGATCCCTATGGTCCTCACTACCCTGCAGGAGGTGAGTCATCTGTAGATCACATCCTGAAACCATACATTAATAGCAGTTTAATGGTTCTTAAACATAGACTGAAAAAAGCTAGAATTCCCTGCTCACCCAGTCCTTGACCAAACTCTTGCGGGCCTATCTACATGTTCTGAGTCGCTTGCATAATAAAAGAAAATAAAAAATATCCTATGAATTTGTCTATGATCTTAGCACGTAGTAAACGTTGTGTGAGTCTGTAACAGCAGCTGCTCTAGTGATCTGAAGCGTTTGCTGTGCTGTTTGCAGCGTATTGGTCATTGGTGCTGGTATCTTCAGTTGTTTGAAGATATCAACGCTTAAGTTCTCTGAGGTCTGACTGGAAAGAATTACTTATTAATTATTATTAATGAGCTAAATTACAAGGCGTTAAAGGCATTGGTGACAACTTGACTTACATCGTCATTGTGCATCGCATTTTGGTGAGTGGTTTTCAAACCGAGCTCTGCTGTAACAAACCCAAATGGCGTAACCAGCACATGCTCCTTTCCTCCTTTGCAATAAATGGGGCTGTTATTGCTATAGCACAGGTCTTTTTGTGTGTTGCAGATTGCTGACAGTAGCTCCTGGCACGCTCGCTACACGGTGCTCACATACCTCCAGATTATGGTTTTTTACAACCTGTTCACCTTCATGAGTGACAAGAAAGCGGTGAATGATGTGCGGGCACTGGTGATACGACTGCTGGAGGACGAGCAGCTGGAGGTAAAAACAAGGGTTCATTCACAGCAGTTGCACTGAAATAATTCAGAGGGTGAAGAAGCTGAAAATGGTTTAAAGATGAAGAAACATGTGGCAGTCTAGTTATATAATAATCATCATGCTGCTGGCCAGTACTTGCGTGTTTATGCTAGCAGGGGCTCTCATAGTCTTTCAGCTTCACTGTAGTGATTCAGCACTTGCTTCATGGTTCTTGACTCTACCCCCCCCCATCCCCTCCAGTCCTCTGGCTGTTGCTGTGGCAACCACCAGCTGCAGTAATCTGTTGCTATGGTGATAACGTTCAGATTGAAGGACTGTGAAAGGGATGGAGCTGGAACAAAAGGAAAATGGGGAATGGATGGAATTAGCAGTTAACCCAAACCAGGTTTATAGGCATTTATATGAGGAGAATACTTAAACTAGCTCCAGGACACATTTTATGCATAGCACACACTCACAGCTTTGACTTTCTGGAACGCAGTAAACGACTCTTTTAGCTCACATGATGGAGAAACAATTCCTCTTGAGTCCACTCCAGTCCAAGCTTACTATATGTGTTAAACTATGCACTGAATTATGATACAAATGTGCATTAACATGATTAACTTCCACCTTTGTCTTCCTGCCTTATTTGTTTAGGTCAGAGAAATGGCTGCCACCACACTCAGTGGCTTCCTTCAGTGCAATTTCCTGTCCATGGATGTCCCTATGCAGTCGCATTTTGAGGCTCTCTGCAAGACTCGCTTACCCAAGAAGAGGAGAAGAGAGCTGGGCTCTGTAGTGGACACTATACCCTCTGGTGGTAAGGAACTGTTTCTAACTACTCAAGAAGATATGACCGTACCTGATATGTTGTTCTCATCTCATATTGACGTCCCTTGTTTTGTGTATCTGTAGACCTGGTGCGACGCCATGCTGGTGTTCTTGGATTGAGTGCTTGCATTCTCTCCAGCCCATATGATGTGCCCACCTGGATGCCTCAGCTGTTAATGGACCTGAGCGCACACCTCAATGATACACAACCAATTGAAGTATGTCTAGTCACTTGAAAATCACACTATTAGTGTAGGATTGTCTTAAAACATAATTTCTTTCTAGCTGTGTGCTCTCGATGTGGGGGGGGACAACTAAAGAAGTCAATTATTGAAATAAGTTACTTATTTACTTAATTAAAAATCCTTGTTTGTTTCCAGATGACTGTGAAGAAAACTCTGTCAAACTTCAGACGTACTCATCATGACAACTGGCAACAACATAAGCAGCAGTTCACCGATGACCAGCTGCTTGTCCTGACCGATTTGCTGGTCTCTCCCTGTTACTATGCCTAAAACCTGGTAAAGTCATTCAGCTGTTAAACAGCGACCGGTTTACACTCACTACTTAAAGACATTCACTTAGATTATTATATCAAGCCATCAGATAAAGCTGCTAAAGGCATGAATGAGATAACTCACTGAACCACCTTTTCATAGTTGTGTATGTTTGTGTTTCACTTATATCAGTTCGGGACAAGCTCAGACTGTACAGATATCAGCTGCATGGAGGAGGACGCTCCAGTCCTTGACTGATGAAAGACACAGCATCATCCTGGAAAAGGAGCGGCACATAAAACAACTGAGCTCCTGTATTTATGTATTTACCCGATCAACATTTCTAATATACTTAATATTTAAGGATCAATCATAGCAGGGATGAGCGACCTGCAGTTTGTAACATTACTGTACAGTTTTGTTTCTTTCTTTCCTTTTTTGATTTTTGTGTGCATGTGCACATGTGTGTGCAAGCGTGAGAGTGTGTGTGTGTTTTTAGGATGCTTGAAGACATCTGCTGGTGTTCCACACATTTCTCAGGATTATAGCCCAAGTCTCAACTCTGAGCCAACAAAGTGTCCATGTAGGACATTTCCTATCTTCCACTAGTGAAGTGTGTTGCAAGCCACAGACCTAAACCTGCAACACACAATGTTTGTGAGTGTTTGATCTCTATATGATTATATGCATCTTTTGGGTATAGATCATGGTATATCAAATATGCACAGTCATATTTATTTATTTATTTTATTTTTTCAAAGTGCTAAGTTTTAATTTTTTTTCCATGGAAATTAACTTTTGAGATTAAGTAAATGACTGAAGTTTTAGCAGTGGAGCCTAGTCTCATCTTCTCTCATAAAGAAAGGGAGAGGACCAGCTCCCCACTGCTGTGCCGTGTGATGTTTGCTGTGAGGACCTGAGCACAGTCTGATTAATAGTTCATGTCTCGGTGCAAGAAATAACCAAACTGCCTGTCCATAATTCTGACCTCTTCCCTCTTATCCTCACTATCATTTCCCTATTATAAAGCCCTGTTAAATGGAACGAAACGACTTTGGTTTGCTTTTGATTTCCCCTGATGACTTGAAATATGTATACACATTGAAGCATTTAGTACCTCACTTAAACATAGTGTAGTGCCAAAACTGCAGTGGTTTTCTTTTTTAGATGTACCGTTTGCCTATTGACTGAGATCACAATAAAGTGTTTATAACAAATGCGCAGTCAATGGTTTGTGTTTTATAAAGCTCTGTCCTTCCATGATTTCCTCTTTGGTCTGTTAAAAGTAAACCAGAGCAGACGATGCTAATTCACTGTTTTTAATGATGGATCTATTAAAGTAGATCGTTGACTATCTGTACTGTTCCTCCATATTACGTCATTGCTGTGTATGGCCTAAAACGTAACGTGCTTGCAAAGTGGGGTCATTGTATCCGTCGCCTAGCAACCACGTTGTTGGGCCGCTCTAGCCAAGGACGGAGGAGGGAGGAGGGGGGTGTTAATTGGAAATACTTGGTTTATTTAAAATGTACATTGTTTGCTTAACAGGTGAAATGTGCGTGTGCAGAAACGCCAGCACTGAGATTTGACACCGATATGAATGTCGCCCTATGACCCATTTGAATCCCCGTAGATCGAACCTCGCTAGCGGGGACGGCTAAACTGCGCTCTGCGTTGGATGTGAGGGATTTCGGGGAGACGCTCGTCCTCGATGCAGTCCACGCTCGTCCCGTGTTACGTAGGCAGTGACTTCACGCTCGTTTCTCCGCGCACGTCCGGCGGCCGTCGCTCCTGAACCACAATGGAAGCGTCGCCGAGAAAAGCCTCGGGCCGTGTCCTGCTGCCGACGCGGGAGGAAACGCGCTGATTGCCCCGCGTTTGTCGGTGCGCGGCTTTGTTGTGGACGAGCTTCTGTTGCAAGAGCGTTCATCGTCCGAGCCGCGGTGCGTTCACTGGCTCTGACATGCCTTTAAAATGAAGATCGGCCGTTTCTCGAGGGGATGATGGTGATGATGATGAAGGCGCGATCGCTCACACATGGTAGGTTGCGTGTGATGTGTTTTTATGATCTAAACTATATCGGCATGAAATGACGATGGCGTCCTCATATTTGCTGTGGATTTCAGCACACGCTGTTTGTGCGCTGGGGAGAGGGGAGACAGGTATAATTGGCCAAATGCAGTGGTGCATATAGCAGCTACAGCCTAGTGGGGCCTGTCTCTAACATCCAGTCCATCGCAGCTTTTTAAATATCTATGACATTTGTGTAATATGCTTCTTTCGTTAACTGTGGTTGTATTCAAATGTATTAAAACTGTGTAATAGCTAATTCGTGTTTGTTTTGCATCCTATGTTGCTCTCTATCGAGGTGGCAGCAATGGCGGAGGCAGCAGATGCTGTGATCATCATGTGCTCCTTCCAAACACAGGACTAGTTTGAAAATCAATGGCCTTGGGATCGTTATAAACCGCTGGTAATACAATGAACACCACTGTCACGCCGTCAGACCTGGTGGACGTGCCAAGACATCAGACGCTCAACGGCAGCCTGGGCACACAGACCCCGTCGGGCTGGGCCGTCATCCACGCCGCCACCTTGACCTTTTGCTCCCTCCTCCTCATCTTCATCTTCTGCCTGGGCTCTTACGGCAACCTGGTGGTGTTCCTGTCCTTTTTCGACCCGGCGTTTCGCAAGTTCCGCACCAACTTTGACTTCATGATCCTCAACCTGTCCTTCTGTGACTTGTTCATCTGCTGCGTGACTGCTCCCATGTTTGCGCTGGTGCTCTTCCTGGATGCGGGCGGGGGGGGCGGCGTGTCCAAGAGTTTCTGCTTTGCCTTCCATTTGACCAGCTCAGGCTTCATCATCATGTCTCTGGAGACGGTAGCAGTCATCGCTTTGCACAGGCTGCGCATGGTTCTGGGGCAGCAGCCCAACCGCACCGCCTCCTTCCCCTGCACGCTGGCTCTCACTGCCCTGCTGTGGACGTCCAGCTTCACTATGGCCGCTCTCCTTACCATGCGAGCATACCCGCGCAGAGACGGGCCCTGCTTGCCCCACTTTGGCCTGGGAGGCGGAGACGCCAGGGTCGTGCTGTACGTGTATCTGGCCGACTTTGCGTTTTGCGTAGCTGTGGTGTCCGTGTCCTATCTGACGATTGCTCAGACACTGAGGAAGAACGCGCAAGTGAGGAAATGTCCCATCCTCACAGTAGACGCCACGTGCCCCCCACCCCCGCCACCTCTCATTGCAGCAGGCTTTGAGAGCATGCAGTGTACAGTCCAAGGCCCTTCTCTGTACCGCAACCAAACTTACAACAAGCTGCAGAACGTGCAGACGCACACTTATCCCAACAGGACGGGCCAGAGTCTGGTTCCAGGGGCCGCCCAAGGAGCTACGTGCTGCCAGGTTGTGTCTACAGTCAACCTGGCCACAGCCAAAGACTCGAAGGCAGTTGTCACCTGTGTAGTTATAGTGTTCTCTGTGCTGCTTTGCTGTTTGCCCATGGGAGTTTCACTGGCGCAGGATGTGCTGTCACCAGAAAGCACCTTCACACATTACCAGTTCGAGCTGTGCGGCTTCGTGCTCATTTTCCTCAAGTCGGGCATCAATCCCTTTGTGTACTCGCGTAACAGTGCGGGCCTCCGCCGCCGTGTGCTGTGCTGCATGCAGTGGGCAGCACTAGGCTGTTTTTGTTGCAAGCAAAAGACTCGCCTCCACGCGATGGGGAAGGGCAGCCTGGAAGTCAATCGCAATAAATCCTCCCATCACGAGACCAACTCGGCCTACGTGCTGTCGCCCAAGCCACACAGGAGGCTGGTAGACCAGGCTTGCGGGCCCAGTCACTCAAGGGATTGCGCTGGCAGCCCGAGGGCCACGGGCGTCCGCAAACCTCGGCCCCCGAGCACCTCCACACCCATCAACACCCGCATTGAGCCCTACTACAGCATATACAACAGCAGCCCCTCTGCCGGGCCCAGCTCCCCGACCAGCCTGCAGCCTGTCAGCTCCCAGACATTTGCCTTTGCCAAATCGTATGTAGCCATGCATTACCACACTCACCAAGACGCACTACAAGACTTTGAAAGCACCTCTGTGCATCAGATTCCCATTCCCTCAGTGTAATCCAAGAGCTGCCAGGCAGGAAGGATGGACAGTCTCACCGGACGCAGCCCATTTTAGAGTCAGTATTAATCTCTTGTTCATTTTTATAGTGAATGTACATGTGAAAGTAAACCAATCAGTCCCATTAACTCATTCACTGTTGACTATTTCTTTCAAAGACAGCTGCATTTTCAGGACACGCTCGTCCTGCACACACACACACAGCTGTGGATGGCATGTGGCTGCACTTTTTGCTTCTTGAAATAAATTGTATTTGTGAACCTCATATACTTTTTAACAAAATAAATGTTTGGCAAGTGGAGTGAATTTATGCTTTTACTTGTTTTATCTGGAGGTAAAATGATTAATCAGCATTATTTTTAGCAACTTTTCTAAGAAAGATTTTTTTGAGCAAAAATTTTAGTTTGACAGAGTAACTAAAATATAGGTAACAAAATATACCACACTCAGATTTGACACAAATGAAGCTTTACGTTTACACTATGCGAGCATTAGCGTCCTCTGGTGACCACAACGTGTTATTGCAACTACGTGTGTCGATGCCCTTCAGAGGATTAACACGTGTCCTTTTTTTGAGGAGGGAGTAAATACACCAAAGTTTTTTATGTGGCTCTCGTGGGTCAGTCAGATGTCATACGAAATCGTGTTGTTATTGTCCATTGTCCATTGTTCTTGTGTTTGTTATAGAGGTTATTGTATACACCTCTGTACACTAAATATAAATCACTGCCATCATGTCCTTGTATGTCAGTTTAAGAACACAACACTGTGAATGAGGTTTTAATGTTTTTATTCGTTGCTGCAGCTGCATTGGTTTCAGTCCCTGTGACACAGCAGTGATCGTGATGCCAGTGTGCGCTTCATAAAACCACAGAATACCTCTAATAGGAACCCACAGACCTGGATGGGATTTTTATCAGCCACTATCCACATCACTCTCTAATGCTTGAGTTACACTCACTCATCCTGTCAATGAACACAGCGCACACGCTCACTGCTGCAAAACGTGCTCCTCATGTTTACAACTGAAGTTCCACAGTGATCTGACCATTTGTCACACAGGCGCCCACCAGAAGATAAAACTCCCATGAAAATTGTTGCTTCCCCGGATGACTCTGAATCCCCTGATACATCACTCTTTTGATCAAAACAAAGTGAAGCATAGACATGAAGAACAGGCACAAAGCCTTTGAGAGAGACATCGACTTCATTTCACCGTTTTCAGAAAATCTGAGCTGTCCTGCTGGATTAGGCCGTAATGTAGAACCGCCCTGATGTGCAGTCGTAGGCGCGGCCTCACACCCTGAGCTCCATCCAGCCTGAAATTCTAATTTTAACTTTCATCTCTCCTCCTCCGTCAAACAGGCTTTTGTTTTATTTGTATTCATCTCTCTCTCTCCCTCCGTCATCTCCTTGTCCTTTATGCACTGTTGCTGATGGATGATCTTTAGCTGGAGATTGACAGAAGTCCATGTTCGTCAGCAGTGTCTAGAATCCTGCATATGACTGGAGATTCAACCTGGGAAAACAAACAGTGACTCCTCTTAACTGCGCTGCTAATTATCTTTGCCGCCCCCTCGTCCACATTCAATGTATCGCATCCAGCCACAGTGAACATTTTAATTCTTGAAACTCCATCTAACCTAAGCACGCGTTCCATGTTTGTGAACTCACCCCAAGAATGTACTGACACGTCTGAGGCTCCAGCATATAGACAGTGACAGCATGGGGAGACTCGGACTCCTTACATCTGACAGAGAAAGGATATGAGTGAATCAGCTGAGACACTGTCACACTCAAGCGCTGACTCAGGACCGTGACAGAGAAGTGGTCCAACGTTCCCTCATCTCCCCCATTACAGTTCACTCACTTGAGCTTGACGATGACTTGTCTGGGCTTTCCCGTCAGATCACACAGATCCCCGTGGCCATAAAAGTGGGAAACCAACCTATCACGAAGCAGCACAAAGGCACAGGTAGAAAAGTCAACAAGGGTCCACATCTGCATCCATGTTAGGGGTGAAGCAATACAAGCGGCATACTTGACTTTCTGCACTCCGTCATCTTTGAGCTGGTAGGATCGGGCTACGTTCTTTTTGGCCCACTCAGTGTGCTCCTCGGCATTCCAGCTCCCCACCACCACAATGTTCTTCCCTTGCTCTTTATCCTGGGACACCAAGGAACAGACGGGTGGTCAGACAAACGCAGCTAAGTCAACAGTTGCATAGCAAGGATGGACCCTTACCTCATGGTACTGATGAACGTGCTTCCCATAACAGAACTCGTACTTCCACCACCCTACGCCCTGAAATACGACACCGATTAAAATCATTATGGCTCAAAGAAAGGTTCGTGAAAAATCTGGTACAAATGATGAACGCGCCTCACCCCGTGCAGACAGTAGGAGCCACTGAGGAACTCCTTGATCAGCTGGTCGTCGGTCAAGCGAGAGATGGGAGACTTCCCTCCTACCGTCATGGGGTTATGAGTGGAAGTGAAGGCCTCCTCTCTCACTCGTGATACCTCCTCCTGCAACAAGTCAACAAGTGTTGTTGACCCACGCAGTACCCATCCTTCAATGCCATCTCCCCGTGTATGTCTCACCTCTCTCGTCTCAGAGGAGCCGCTGAAAGGAGGCTTAAGCTGTTCCTCTCGCTCCTTGTCCAACTGGGCAAGACGTTGAGGCCGCAGAGGAGAGCCCGCCAGAGCCTGGCAGAAGATGGTGTTCACCGGGGAAGACTTGAACCTGCACAGGACCAGCAAGACGTCAGAAATATTCGTCTAAGACTAAGAAAGAACTTTGAAGACTGTCTTACTTCTCTGACAGCTCTACCTGTATTTTGGGTGAGCGCACAGCAACGGCGTCAGCACCACCACCTCATATTCACAGGTAGTGACCTCTGCAACAGACAAGATCTCATGCTTGGCCTCTGGATGACAGACGTACAGCACGAACGTCGTGCGAGGCTGGTTCTGTTTCAGCACACAGGGCGTCCCGTTCCCCATCTCCAGAGAGTAGTAGGGCGTGAGCTGGCCTTCTATGTTCTTAGTGGGCACCTGGGCAGGAGCGGAGCAAAAAGACGGAAATATGAACATCGGCAGCTTATCTTCAAAGTTGGCTCGATATTAAAGCGTCAGTATTATACTTACTTCTGTTTCAGATGCCGATTTGTTATCGGTCTCCTCAACTTTGTCTTTGTCTGACTCTGCGGACTGGCTCTTCTGCGTCATGTCGCCCAGGTAGTACTCCTGAACACTGATCTTCTGTGGAGACATACTCGATTACTTTCAGTCCCTCATTTGAAAGGCTGCCGACCAACTTAAAACACCGACCTGGCCAGTCTCCTTCTCCTCGTGATACTGTCTTATGTGCTTTCCGTGGCATAATTCATACGTCCAGTATGACTCAATCTGCAAAGATGAGAAGTCAAAAGCACGTTTAGGTGCGAGTCTGCCACAGGAAACGGTGGTTTCAGTCATGCTCTGCTAACGTAGCATGAAGCCAGTCTAAACATATTTCTGTCACTGAAAGAGATTCAATGAAAGCAGGAGAGAAACTGCAGCGGCCTCACCCTGTAGGAGCAGCTGCTTCGCTTGAATAGCGGCTCTAGCAGGTCACCGGGACTGGGCCCGCTATGCTCCTTACCGTCATCCTGAGGAACAACACGGTTTCACAAACACATCTGGACAAAGCGGAGGTTTCACATCTCGAATTCAAATCGCAAGCTCGCAACAGCAACAGACTGCTGTTGTCAAAATGAATGAGACCTCGCTGAACTGTTCTCCTTCTCACCTCCTCTCCAGAGGTCAGTGAAGGCAGCAGGCATTTGTACTTCTCCTGCTGCGCTGTGGTCATGATGACGACGTCATCTTCGCTGTACAGCCCACCCGACGCCGGCTGGAAACCACAGACGCGCCATTGTTACGTACTAAAAACAAAGCGGAACCGCTTAGTTTGATCGTGCGAAGGCGTTACCAGCGTGAGCTCGTCGCCCGGCCAGGTGATTTTGAAAGGGACCTCGTCTGTGAAGGAGGGATACCCGCCTCTGTTGGCCGACACGCCGCTGCAGACCTCCAGCAGCCCCCCAACAAACACCACGAGCAGCCCAGCCGTCATCTGTCCGGTCCGGCCGCCGAGCTGCTACCGCCCGCTCCTCATGCAGCCTCCTCACCTGAATACAAGCTGCTACACAGTGCGAGCAGATCCGGGTTGACGGACGTCAGCCAGAAGTCAAAACGTAAATACGGCAACAAAATACAGGAAGTGATGTTTTCTTGCCACGTCGTGTTCCGCCTGCGCGTTGGGCAGAAATTACGGCAGCGCCCTCTGGCGGCGCTGCGCGGTACTGAGCGAGCAAAAGCTGCTCTTTGAAAACTATGGAAGCAGAACTAACACCAAATTTAATTAAAAACGAGTTGCAATATGTAATTATTTTTGTTGCATAATCTAATGTGCCATTAATGGTTGATATGGTAACTTAACAGTCGAATATTTGTTTATTTCGTAGGATAAAACGTGGATTCTCCAAGCGGGCGATCCAGGTATTACAGCAGCAGCAAACACCCTGATACAAGTTAAAACGTTTATTTTAATACTTATAATTAGGCCAAGCTGTAATGCTGGACTGGAAGATGTCCATGATGTTCAGCATTTTGTCCAGGGTCCTCTCCTCTTCCCCAGCTCCCAGCCAGAGTTGGACTGCTGGTTGGGAAACTGATGTTTAGATATTTTTTATTTTGACTTAACGCTATGGTTTATGATAAGATATTATGTTGGTTGATTTATGCATAAGCAGTGACACGAGTGCAGTGTCCCTACTGTCCTGTGACTCTGTTGTATCAGCACCGCTGTGCGCCAAATGACAATAAATAATCTTCTACCCATCTCAGCGTTTCACATGAAAACCTCTCTCAGTTAACTGGAAATTTAAAACATGGACCTTGACAACATTGCACTGCACGGTGCCTCGTCTCGGACGGATGGAAAGAAACGTGGAGCGTAAAAGCCTGAGATGGGCATTTTTCCACCTGTTGGTGGAGCTGTTGATGTGAGAATGTGCAGCACTCAGACAGGAAAGAGATTATAACAGAGATTTTGAGACAAAGAGTGAGAGGATTAGGAGGAGAAAGGGATACGGAGGAACAGGGAGCGATACAAGCAAAAGAACATCCCACTAGATCATCCACCCTCTACAGCTGCCCTCTGCTTCACACACATATATATATACACACATCTCCTACTCACAGCATCCCTATGCATATATATGGATGCACGCTACCCTGTATGGCTGCACATACATACCAGAAGGAGAGAATACATTTTGTTTCCATGGTAACTATTATTTTGTCTTTGAATTATGATGCATTCATCAGTTATTTCTTATCGTCCCATGTCTAGTCTTTGAGTATTTTATTTAAAAAAAGAAGTCGGAGTGAAACAGGAAGAGAATCATAACCAAGACATATTATTAAGTCAGAGTCAAGGCTCAGTCATCACCAGGGAGGCTACTTAAACAAGCTGGGAAAAAACATGAAACGTGGTTAAAAGGTCTGAAAGAATCAAAAGTCAAGACTTGAATTAACTTTCTCTGACGTTCACTCAGGTTGGATTTATTGGCTGCTACTCTATTCCTCATAGTACTGTTTACTAATTGTTATCTATTTTAAAGCCAGTATTAAAGCTTTTGCTCAGTTTTTATGCCAAACTGTCAAAAAATGGTTGGAAAGAATAAGTTGTTGTGATATAACAAGCCGCCGTTAGTCCAAACTTTAATAACCTGCCTCTTCCTGTTAGGTTATTCACAGACTTTTCTGGAGCCTGACTGGTGGGAATTTACCTGAACTCACTCTGAAATGAGCATATTCATCTATTTCACTGTCACTGTGAACCTGATTTGCATAGATGCTTTCCACACACCCCCACTTTATGCATAATTGATACAACTGTCATCTCCCTGACCATAATATCATCATTCCAAAGTGAGCAGGGAGAAATTAATCTTGGCATTTGATATTCCCCAGCAAGATTAAGATATCACCTGAGCTGCCACACAAATATTTGTAGGATATGTCAGATATCAGATCAGTATTGTCACATCTGCCACATCGCCTTGATGACATTCAGGACTGATTTATGTGACGCACGTCTGTGATTCCTTTTGCCTTTTATATATGTTTCAATGCCGTGAGACGTTTCCAGCTTTTTTCCAAGTCAAGTCCATAGCGCACGTCGGAGGAATTAATTATTCATCGTAGTGTTTATATGTATGCTGCTCACATCTTGTCAAGCTTATCACTGTGAATGCTTTAAAGCATTCACAGTATTGTTTTCCTAATCTTTATTATTATTATATTTATTATTCCATCCGTTTTTTGGCATCTAACTCTACTTGCACTATTTGAGCTATAGGAACCATTCAAATATCAAAATGTGCAGCTATTCTAGGAATCGACTGCTTCTATACAACTTTTTGATATATATTATACTTTTTGAAATATTAAGCTATTTTCACATTTTTTGCCCCATTGAAAATGAATGGGAATCTGTATAGGGCAACTGGACTCACCCGCAGGAGACCCCTGTTCAAATCCCGCTCAAGGCATCTATGTTCTGCTTGTTGTAACAATGCTTTGAAAGCTTCGTGTACTTACAGCGCCGTTTTCTGGTTGTTCCTAAGAATTGCATTATAGGTGTTTTAAAATTCAACCCTGTTAAGCTGTTTGGCGTTGATCCCGTAAACAGTGTATGTTGACAGTTACAGCGGTTTGAATTCGCTGACGATTCAACAATTGTGAGTTTTCCGACATAAAACTCACTCAGGTTGTAGAATGAAGTACATATAAACCGCGATTTCTCTATAAACTTTCACTTGTAAATTGTCGCCACGGCCGCAATTTTCGCTCTTTTTAAAAGATTCTTTCACTCTAATGTAGAGACACTTGTGTACTTGCTAACTGGGCACATGGCAAAACCGAACGACCGACAAATTTCGCCGTATTTGTCTCGTAGCGGCCGCCTCTGCGTCGTCTGCCCGCCTGATTAGCAGGCAGATTGATCGTTTTGAACTCGCTGTAAATTCAACAATTGTCAATCTTTCGACATGAAAGATTGTAGATTAAAGTCTCGGCTTTCATTTGATGTGGTGGTCTTTGTGATTACTGTTACTGTTTCGCCGCTACGAACCCGTTTAGCGGGCTTCGTTTCTATCGTTCCATAGCCACAGCTGCTGCATCCTCTTATAGACCTTCGCGTACAATAATTTCAAGTAGCCCTGTGGCTGAGTGGATAGTGTGGTGAGCTCCGGACCCAGAGGCCACGGGTTCAATCCCCGGTCGAGTCAACTAATTTTACACTGATGTTTAGTACCAAGCTGAGGGTCTAATACACCTTCGGACGCGGCCGATTTCAGTTTCTTAAATGGCCGAGCGGTTAATCTGCTGCACTGCGAAGCGGGAGATCCGGGTTCGAACCCCAGTCCAGGCAACTGTCTTCAGACTGATGTTTGTTACCAGCACATTGAATCTGGATGTTCTGCTTGTTGTAACAAAGCTTTTTAAGCTTCAGCAATATCAGGAAAATCTTGCAAAATTCAATCAACATATCTTAGGGGTTATCTATACTTTTACTGTGTAGATCAACTCACCTGTGTTTTATTAAATTATTGAATTATTAATACTTACTTAATATTTTTTCATTATGCTTTATTTTGAAATTTAAGACTTTTAACTTCTTCTGGACCTGTACAAGCCTATTCTATCCACTTCTATTTTTCTTAAACTACTTTTAAGAACGTTTTAAACTCTCGAGCTACAGTCAGCAGTTATTGGGAATACATTCAGCATAAAGCATTCACAGTGCATTTTCTTATGGAAATGCTTTTTCTAGTTAACATTGCATCACGTCTTTTTTTTCTGCTGCTGTGATCACACTTACGCGACCCAAGTTTGAAAAACCAGGGAAACACCATAAGACACAAAGGGATCCATAACGTTTTAATCTTCAACAAACAGGTTGGTGTGTTCAGCAGCTTAAAGCGGGAAGTGTCAGAGCGTGTGGCCCGCTTCCACTGTAGATGTGCGTTTTACAGTATGCTTGGGCAAACTCTGTCTGCTCTGCATGGACACAGCAGCACCTCACACAGACTCGCACCTGTTGTGTTTCCGCCGAGCTGCAGCTCTGTGTTACAGGCTTAACGAACCCTGTAAAAGGCAGCTACTTGAATAAATGCTGCGAAGAAGCGAAACAACAAGCCTGTGAAACATGAAAGCAATGGAATTAACCATGCCAGTGGATGTGAGCACAGCTCTCTACATCCCCGCAGAGCAGGTAACGGGAGAGTGTTTTTGTTTGGAGGGATCTGGATCCCATCCAGATGCTCACAGCTGCATTTGGCTGTAACTGAGGCCTAGCTCTCATACAGTACCAGAGAATCAAAGCGAAGCCAGCAGAGAAACGGTGGCGCCCTTTGATTAAACAACAAGTAACCAGGGATTTTTATCCATCAAATGTTGATCTTGCAACATTTCTATTTTTTGCATGTGATATATTAAATATATAACATTTCTTGCAGAAAGCTCCCAACTGACGCAGCCCATCCAACCATGACCAGTCTCAATGGTGACCATGGATATTCATGTAAACAATGTTTGCACTGTCTGCGCCTCAAGGTGTTTACAACAGTCTTGAGAAGCTACGCTCGAATACAAAAACCCAGAAGTGTGTTTTGTCTAGAAGCAAAGAAGCAAGGAACAGAAAGTGGGTTAACTACTTGAACATGTGGCAGCAGTGCACATAAGCTAGAGGAGCCTCGAGAAGCTGGGGAGACTCTGAGAGTGTAGTGTTTCTTCACAGCTCCAGAGCAAATGGCACAAAAACTGCCCGGTGAGGAACTCAGCGCTTGATTTGTCTGGATGGAGAAGGACAAGAGGCTGCGAGAAGCCTAAATAAATGCATTGCTTTCCTAACTCAGCTCTTACGTTGCCAGTGGAAGTACGAGATGTTCTGGATCTACCCAGACATTTATATTCAACAGGCTGCCCTGGCGCAATGGATGCAAAGCAACCCTACACAATCCATCATCATTGGAATGCAGTCACAAGGTTTCATTGGCACCGGGCTGGACTGCAGATAGGTGTGAGAGATGACGTCTTCCACGCTGTGTTTGAGTTGACTGTCTGCATCAGCTGTATGGCCAAAACATTCATAGGTTCTACTGTTGGATGAATTAAAGGCCTGATCTGCTCGTATAGACGCGTTGCATCGCTAATTGTGCTTGGCTTGACCAGTCGTTGTTTCACGTGACAGCTACAGTGTCGTATGGTTTGTGTGGGTTAGAGTTGCTGCTGCTGTAGTCGTCCTTCTACGAGATCTTCAGCACGTCTTCCATGCTCCAAGGTGTCAAACTACAATAAAACATATCATAACACAGCACTCCAGCATTTGCTACATGGTATTTTCATTTTCTTCTCATTAAGATTTATAACCTGCAGATTTATAATCTAAGAATATCCTTTCATTCTTCATGTACTCGGGTCTATTTGCCTTCGTGAAGCGCGATCTCACAGCCTTGCCCTGTACAAATGTTTACTTATAAGCTACTCAAAGACTCGCTGGAATCTTTATATGCAGTGTTTACGTTCTCGTCTCATCCACACTTGAACACGTAAACACAAAAGCTGTCGGTTTTCATTTACGCTACATGTGCTGCAACACTGTTTCCACTTTATGTTCATTCACAGCCTGCAGTCCACAAAGTCTCCTAACCGCTAACATAGGCTGCTGGCACCGTATTTAGTAAACAATATACGGCGTTAACACTCAGATGAAAAAGACATGCTGAAATCATATTGACAGGCCGGTATCACACTGCCTCTTCTCCCAAATGGCAAAAGGAATGTGCCCTTTTCATGCTCCTGGTGCTGTCAAACACTGACCTTTGTGCGCAGCATCGCACAGTTAGAGTGTGAGTTGTGAGCAAGCGCAGCCTTGTATCAATAACAACAGTAATTAAATGACGCATTATGTTGGGACTAAGACTGTATTCCTGCTGCAAGTCATTTGGTTCCCACAACTCACGTTTGTGTGGCGATAATTGGCTTAGAATGACAGAACAAAATAAAGAAGGTTTGGAGGCAAATTTACTCCCAGTTATTTGGCATTGATGGAGGCAGCGACAGAATCTCCAGTGAATAAAAGAAAATTCAATTCACACACCCACATAAAATCTGTTAATGTTTTTTTTCAGGACATTCTCACACCTCTTTCAGGGCAGTTGGGAAACTTTGTGAATCAATGAACTTCTGTTATTCTTGGTGGTTTGTGGGTGTAACCTGAGGGAGCTGCAGAAGAAGGAGGAAGAGGCTGAGAACAGGCAGCTCGGCTTCCCTGGTGGGTCAAGGTGAGACTGGTAGCCTGATGACTTGTTCACTCCGCAGATGTCACCTGGTCATTATCCTGAGGCAGCCATCTGCCAGCTGGTCCTGCAGGGCCCGGCCGTTCGGTGTTGTGGGCCCTGCGTGACTGGCAGGATCCATGCTGGTTTCTCTTCCATTCTGACCCGGTACTCCACCTGCCACCAGTGTCCAGAACCCCGGGCTGGTCAGAGCCGGAGAGAAACAAAAAAGCTGTCTTTGAACTATCTGCCATGTTGTAAACTGGGATAAATTAATGATGCATCCGCAGTTTTACCTGGGCTCCCCTCACAGCTGACTGCTTGGCTTCTCACCCTCAGCTCTGCTGGGATGCAGAGGAACGCTGCCAAAACAAACTGCAGCGTCCCCAACCCACTCACTAGCCTCTGGTTTTACCTGGTAATTATTCAAAACACAATTATTATTTCGTAAAATGATCTACCAGGAGCTTCCTGAGATGCTGAAGCAGGAGAAGGGAGTCATTACATCAGCAACCTTTTAATCTTACTGAAATGTTCAAGACGCTGGATTTGCCCTTGACCTCTGATTTCAACATGTAATTTTGTCTTGATAAGGTTTTGGGCTGGAGAAATGATTGAAACGCTTCCATATGCGCTGCATATATTGACAGGTTTCATTCATTTCAAAGACATTTTTAACAGCAATTAACAGTTAATGTGATTGGCACAGTCAACATAAAGCCACTCTTCAACTGCGACTTATGGGTGAAGTCCTGTTGTGTGACACGTGCTGAGAGCAATCAGGTAAAACCCATAAACACGCTCATCTTCCGCCTGCCTGCCAGTAACGTCCAGGAGGCTTTCAATTTTTCATCATCCCAACACTTTCATCATCTTTACTGACCACAAAATACCATTACTGGCTAATACGGCCATGCACGCACACACACTAATACACACCAGCACAGCTTTGATCTTAGCCTCCGTTATTCTCATAATTCAGCCTTGAACCACTTCGAACTTGTGACCTGCAGTAATATGCTGGACGTGGGTAATCTGCTCCTCCTTTCCTTCGGCTCCGTTCTTCTTGGACCCGTCACGCCGTCGTTCTGGAGGACGGAACATCACAACTTGTACGTCTGGCTCTGTCTCCAGCCTCTGACTTAGAAAGGAGAACCGTGAGTGTGGGAGCTCCGCCCTCTAACCTGTCGGTGCCCCTGGCAGCCAGAACGAGCCAACTGGGGCTGTCAGCGACCCTGACGCATGACCTGCTGAGCGGATACTTTTAGCTCATGATTCACCCATCATTATACAAACATACGCTATCATTTACAATGTACTGAGACTAACGTTTCTCTCATCGCAGGAGCAGCCACAGCTTGGATTACACCTTAAAGAACCTATGTCAATGCTTGCTTCTATTTTCTAGTCCTCACAAGCCTGAGACGACATCTTAAATGAATGATGGAACAGCTGAAGAGAAAAACATGTTTTCAACTACTGTTTGAATACTTGGATATAAAAGAGGAGAACAACACAATGTGCCCTGAACAACAACAACAACAACCAAATCCCATAATGTCAAGTATCATCTCAGAGCACAGTCCTGCTCTCTTGTTTCCTGCAATCTGGCTTTGCTATCACACACAGATAACCTACACAGCTATGCAGTCTACCCGTAACGGACAAGGGTGAGTGTCCAGGTGCCAAATGTGCAGTTTAGACACCACTTCAGTGGATTAAAGACCTGTTTAATTAGTTTAGTACCTATGACTAACTTTCCATCTCATCTGGTTGTTTATTTATTTCTTCATACTAAAGCCAGTAAAGACTTAACTCAGTTCACTCGTGTGCATTGTGCGTAGATGACCTGCATTAAAGCTGCTTTCTGTAGAACTGACAGGCCATCTGTTTATGTGATATGATGGGATTTGACAGTTTATTCCATATCAGTGGAGATCAGAACAAGCGCAGATTGACTTTGGACTCAATAAATAGGAGTTTGTCAGGCTTACATTGTGTAGTTGAATAAAGAAATGAAAGCTGCATTTTGAAATTGAATGCAAATACTTGAAATTGAATGCGGCAATTAGGGAAAATAACCAACTTGACAAACTTTTACAAATTACACTTAATTTGCCAATTCATATTCAAATGCCTTTAATTCAGACAGAGCTCTTAGCACGGGAACATCTGGAAGGAACCTTTGTTCCCTGAGTGACTGGTAGACAGCTGCCTCCTCTACGACTGCCAACAGTGGCCTGACACTCGCTTCACGTAGCCAAGCGTAAGACATGCAGCGCTGTGCCTTCCTCAGAGTTCTCAGCCAGCCAGCCTCTCTTTTGCTCCCAGCGAAGAAGATGCAAAGACACATAGCGCTTACATATTTTTTTCCCGCATATAAAATTCACACAAAATGTTGTTGTTGACCTTAATATTAAGGTTTTTCTCAAGGAACAGGGACCTCACTCACTGATAAGACGAGTGAGGCACCACGCCACACGGTTTGAGGTTGGCTGAGTGTATTAGCTCACAGTTGGAGGAAGGACTTGGAGGAGGAAGCTGCCTGAAGCTCCCTGTTTTAATTGCTGCCATAGAAGTGAAGCCAAGAAGGTGATGAAGGGAGCCACTGAGTCCAGCGCCTGCCTACAGTGAGACAGCAATTGAATCTCCCCTATAGTGGCCCGCTGGCTTCCGAGTGGCACAAAATCAATTCATGACACTTCTCCAAAGACACATTATAGAGCACAAAACATTTTTTATAGTTTATTAGTTTTCACCTTGATGATTAACTTTACTTAACAGGAGTAAAGTAGAAACAAGGCAGTTCATTAGAGCCAAAAAGAGGTGATGAATTTCAGGTGATTTCAGATCTTCATAGATAAATTACTGCATTTTGACTATGGTGTGTCAAAATAAAAGTTTAAAATAAACTTCAGGGCATAAATGTACTTATTTATTTTAAGTCTTTGTATTAATTATGGTTTTTAAATAAATATCTTCTAGTACAGTAAAAGTATTGGGTCAGGATTGTACAGCAATATGTGTAGCTGGTAATGTTGTGTGTTCACAGTCAAGCAGGTGTTTGTGGTGTGAAGTGTAAAGTGAATTCTAAATGTGTGTTAAAAATGTCCAACATCAATACCGGAATAGTTAAATACACTCAGGATTGGTTTATTGAGCTTCCGCGGACCCCAAGGAAACCTCCTGACAGGCTAATTTGATCACACTTGTTCAGACACTAACACAGTGTCAGCAACCGCTGAACGCTACAACGGGGAAAATCCTGCACGTGGACGTTGCAGCCTGCAAATTGAAAGGTTTCTCTGAGGAAGGATGCACGTCTGATAAGCATTTCACTCTGGTCGTCTCCAGCGCTATAGCAAGCAAAGTCGTCAAAGAAAACATTTCATTGTTTTGGTACGAAGTCAGCGAGCCCCTCGCTGTTGTGAGATCGCTTCCATACTGTCGGCTGTGTGAGCACACACTGTGCAGGGCTTTTAGGGCTGCGCGTGGCACAAAATGTAATTCCCTTAAGCGCTGTGCGTTACAAAGAGCTTTATGAGGAAAAATCCCAACTGACAGAGCGGATGAAAAATAAAGAAATAAGATCAGAACTGTACTTCACCAAGGGAAGGATGAATAATACACACTATTTAAAAAGCTGTGCAAAGTCCGTATCTCACTGGAAAATGTTCTCTTTCTATAGTAGCATTAATGAATCACGAACACAACATTATAAGCACAAAGCAATTTCATGAAGATAAAGTACCAGCTGGTTCTGAATGTACTGCTTCTTAGACTTCATCACATAAGACTTATATCAGTCTGAGGGTTGAATGATCTCTGTGACAAATGTCTCTGTTCGAAGGCAACATAATAAAAAGAAACAGAATTTAAATATCACACTAACTTCAACACGTAGAAATGTGTATTGCTGCCTTTCTCAGGAGTGGAGCCAGTTTTTTATATTATTAAATCAGAAAATAAAGTTCATTGTGTGAAATCTTACCTGGTGACTCTCGCAGCGTCACGTCTCACTGAGTTTCGCCAAAAGCAGTGTCTTCTGTAAATATGACTAGTGTGTGTGTTTGCACAAATCCTAAATTCAAATAATCCTATTTTGTGTTATATTGGATGGAAATGAGATTTGACACACAGGAGAAGCTAAAGTGGATCACCCTGCCGGCTAACAGAGACCACACGGCATCGATTTGATTAGTCACACAGACATTAGCATTTATTTGGTGTTTAATGCAGATATTGCTCAAAATGCCACTGAAGACGCTGAGCTGACATTTGCTTTGAGGCGGACGCCTGCTGCCCGTAGCAACTTACGGCCACTTCCCCGTCCTGTGCCAGCCAACTGTCCTGTCGGCCCAAACCACATCCAGCCGATGTTCATACATACATGTCAAAAGCAATAAAAATGATCAAAAGGCTTAAAAGCTTTTTTTATTTCCAACTCAACCCCTTAAAAAGGTACAAATGTCCCGTAGAGTCAACCACTTCGATGGCTGTCATTTAAGGACTGAGCCTCACTATTTTCACATGTACTGTTCATATCCTCAGAGACACGACCAGCCTTCAGAAAAACAGAGCAGGATTCAAAAAAGAAAGACAACATGAATGAGAGTGTGGGGCAAAAACCACAAGGTTCACGGAACTGCCTGCTCTGATTGGTCTGACGTGTTTTACATTAATATAACACACAACTCCAATAGAGTCAGATTCTTACACAAGTATATCTTAACGAAAGTGGAAAACTATGAATAAAACACCATCACACTGAAAAACAAGTTCTTTAGTCCCTGAGACACAGAAAGAAAATTTCAGACATTGTTTCTTGTACTTTATTTTCGTCTGTTCTCCACCTGGAGTGTAGAGAACCAGCAGGATGAAAGCCTTCTGTTTCCCATCACACTGAACCATTATCCCATTTAATCTCTATCAAAGAATACTAAAAGCTGCTGACCAACATCAGCAGGGCACCATTAGTAGCTGTATAGTACAAAATGGTCTTATCATATGGCTTCCAGTGCTTTTAAGACGTCACATTTAATAAGAGAGATGTAACTAAGATTTTAAATGAACATCATCATAAAGTAGGAAAATGTTGTCATTTATTATTGGTAAAGGGAGTCAAGTCAAACACAATGTCCTGCTTGAGAGGAGTTTCATGAGAGGAGATCATGAAACTTCAGCTTCATTACATTTCCTTCATACTGGATGCAGCATTACTTTATAGATATAGACTGTGTTGTTAATTGTAATAGTGTATAAAAAGCACCAAAACAAGTAAACCAGAAGATGAAGGAAATAAGGTAGCAGTGAAATGTGATACTTGGTTGGTTTAACCAGCCCAGACAAGAGCAGGAATCACTAGATACAGAAACAAGTAACATTACTTTTCATTACTAGTTGAAATTAAATTACATGAAAAGCAGGTCAATTGAAAGAAATCCACTTAACACAAACACAGATTTTCACAGTAAGCAAGTGTTAGTGATGTACCGAAGCTGCATGTACAGCACTGATACTGTTACAGCTTTCTAATTGGTTCACATCTCCTCAGACACTAGCATAGAACAGATATATCTAAGAAAACAACAAAATGTAAGATAGAAGCTGGATGACGTATAAAAGTTTACTCCATATTGCCGCAGGGCTGCCGATTTGCAAAAGATACACAGCGACAATCAAAACCTCCCAAGACAGGCTTCATCAGTCAGTCTGCTTGGGCAGCTTGAGGAACGATACCGGAGAGAAACGTCACCATTTTCATACTCGAGCTGCCAGGATGAAACACGCTCGGAGCCGCTGTCACGCTCTGGCATCGCCGTGTTGCTGAGGTGAAGTTTCGTCCTTCCACAATAGAGGCTTGCATGCGGAAGAAAGTGCATCATCAAAGTGTCACACAGTGGAAGAAAGTAAAGAAAAGGGAAGCAAACCAATAAACTAATAAACAATATGTACATTTAAAGGCAACGTGTTGATTCAGAGTTTGCTTATGCCAAACACCTTCTGACAAAAGAAAGACTAACACGGGTCATGATACAGTTCAGAGGCCGCTGCAGTTCTTTTGTTCTCGGGAGAGCTGGGGCCTTGACGTCAGTGTTGGAGAGTCTGAGAAGCAGCAGGCTCTGTTCTGCCGGGCTCTAAGAGCAGCGGACCCGATCGATGCCTCTTTGATCGCCTGCGCTGCCTCTCCATTCCACAGCGTCGGCTCACCGGGGGGAGGCGGGTTTCCTCGTCTGCAATGTAGCCGTGAGAAATTGGTTTGGTGAAGTGTTAGTAAGCTTCCCTTCAACTTCCCTGCGCTACTCCCATGACAGGTCCCTACAGCAGGTAAAGCATAAAGGCCGTAGCTGTGGGCCGCTGTAGGGGAATGTTTGCATCAGGCACAGTCGGCGAATGCAGGAGGACATTTCTTCCAAAGGACTGGCCTCGAGCAAACATGCCCTGTTTGTTTACGCGTGAATAACCAATCGCTGCCCGCAGCTGAACCATGCACAGGTCATATGGTTGAAAACCACTCGCTGACGGACACGGTGCCACTCGCTCACTCATGGATCCTTTCTAAACTTGGATCTGTTTGTCCAAGAACTCAATAAAACATATTCATTGTAATCATTTATTAATTGTTATCAAATTTTTATGTCTCCTATAACAGGTAATGTCTTTTCTGACTCGGGTGTCTGCAGTGAACCGTGCTCGTCTGCTGGTCTGGTCACTCAGAGTCCAGTGTGACTCATCCACTGACAACAGGCTGATATGTAAAGTCCTGCTCTGTCTGGCACATCATGGCCACCTCCTCATCAGAAGAGTTCAAACCTTTAAGTCCAAGAAGCCTGATCTTTCTCTCTACCTCTCTACCAGGACTCAAAACTAAATACCAGTGTTTATTTTCATAGTAATTGTAAATAATAATATCGGTTTCGTTTGTCAGCTGATTCCTGCGAACACTTCGCAGCAGCGGCTCGGTGCTTACAAGTGAAGTAAACATCATGTGTACATTCCCTTTGATCGTGGCATCTGTGTCCTGACTTGTCTCACCTCCAGGCAGCGCAGTTCATTCGAAAAGAGAGCTGCCGTCAATTTAAATAACGGCTCGTGCTGTTTGCAGTCGTGGGAGCAGCTCTCCTGTCGTTCATGTGGGATCGTGCTCCTGCCTGGTTAGCATGTGCTTTTAGCCAGCGGTGTGTCTCTCTCCGCTTCCCCTTTGGGTTGCTTTGGTTTCTCAGGTCTGGGTTTGACCTCACCTGCTTTTCCCCTGAATAGCAGCTTGTCCTGCGTTCAGTGGAGTCGAAAGGCCGAAAATCCCATTTAATTGATGGACACCCTTTGGAATCAATGAGGCTAGGAAAGCAGGACAGCCCCTCTCTTTGGCAAGCCAGGAGCCCATCAGTGGGGGAGGCAGTATGAGGGCTGTGTGTGATGTTCATGCGTAAACCTGGGGCTTCAGAGTAATGGTGTGTGTCTACCCCGATGCCACGCCACATAAACTTAGGACCTCCCTGTCAGAGCCAGACACAGGGCCTACGGCAACGCACAGGAGGAGCCGGCAAAGAATAGACTCAACAGCCCAAATGCTTATTTCACGTGGGCGTCACAATTAGGGCACACGCCATGTCAGAAAGCCTCAAACCAGCATTAGCATAACTCCCCATAATTTAAGTATTGTCCATGTTTGCTTTATGTTACTAATTTTTGCAACTATATGAAAGCTGTAGCATGTTGTTATGTGTAAATAGTATAGACAGAATCATGTGAAATGGTTCATTTGGAAAATGTAATTAGCCACATTTGATTGTTTGTAGTCGTGCTTCTGTTGCGTGAGTCTGTGACAGTCCTAGAAGAGTAAGTGGTGAGTGGATGGCACTCTGACAGTCACCAAACGGAGCAAATTACACAGCGAGCACAATAATGTCTTGTGGTTAGGGGGCTAGCAACGCTCTGACCGCATCCTTTGGACCCGTCACTGCAGCATCAGTCAACGGACGGTGCCAAGTCCCAGCGAGGAGCATCTGGACAGCCAGTCACACAACACCGGAATGATCAACGAGCAGTTTTGTCAGGCTGGAAACTAGTGATCAATCAACTGGACTCAAATGTTTATATGTCTGGCAAAACCATTTGCCAGCTCTGGTAAAACCTTGTCCTTTACTGGTCTGGTACGTGGTCGTTACTCTACAAAAGCTTTCAGGTGGCAGCTGGGAGTCCGAACATCCTTTTCCACAAGTAGTAATTTTGGTTTAATTATAAAATACTTGAGACTTGTGGTAATTCTCCATCTTTGAAGCTGAACCTTAAGTATACACTTGTTAATCACAATCTCATGTTACCCAGTGTTCATGTCCATAGTGTAGGTGAAGGATGGAACCTGTGTGCATGTGATAAATTTATACCTTTACCTTCTGGATGAGTCCACATCTCATCAAACACATGAGCACAATGGTATAGTGCAACGCATCAGTGCTGACACTGCACTAATGTCTCACACTAACCATCGCAGAGTCTAAAAGATGCCTGCAAACCAAAGATTAGACAGGACGTGAATGCATGTAAACAATAAATGTTAATCAAATATTTGAATCTCAATAGCATGTGTAATTTATGTTTTATTGATCTTTAGCTGACAAAATGTAGCTATTATGGTCTGTCGGCTGGGTCGTAGTTAAAGCACTGGAACACTAAAATATCGAGCAGTGATTGTTAATGTCAGGTGATATAGTCTCACTGTTCCCAGGCAAAGGCGCAGAAAAAAATATCCCCTCATTTGTTACCTGCCAACCTTCACACGGAAGCATCATCGAAACTCAACGCTCTCCACGAGCAGCGTGAGCACGTAGGTGTGTGGGAACGTGTCTCGCAAGCAACGTGCGATGAAATTGTTCATGTCCGCAGAAACAGACGGACGCGTTGTTCAAGTTGCATCTACTGTTATTTTAAGACAACCTCAAATGAATGTGTTTGCATGTCATGAATTGCATTTACATAAAACTGAATTATCTGCAAACCTTCCCCGAGACAAACAGACCCAACCCCTGCGTGGCCAGAGGTGCTCCTGAGGTTGAGCTTAATGTATAAAGATGGGGGATGTGGAGAGCATGTAGGATGAGACGTTCCTGAGTTGCGCTGGGCACATAAATAAGGGAGCAGCACAAAGCTATCCCTCAGGACTGCTGTCAGTTGGCATCTTAACACTCTGGATACTAATAAGAAACAATGCTGCATCACGCACCTTATGCAACATGCAACACCCAGATGGACTGGGTTGTTTTCTAAAGACTTACAGTAAGATGGAGGTCTGCTGCATGATACACGCCGATCTTCATACTCACTGCAGCTTCCTTTAAACCGAACCCGGGTTTTTAATCAACACGTGAGATGTCAGAACCAGCAGACGTAGCTGCTCTGTATAAACAGTCACAGTTAGGATTTATATGAAAAGTAATAAGCAAGATATGTTTACTGCAAAAACAATGGACAACAGCTTTGCAACTAGAATGTGTTATATACTGTAGGGCACAGGTGATATAAAATATTCATAAGGACTCAGACTCAAATCTAATACGCTGTTATCACGCAAGACTTAACAACGACCACAAAATGGTTTGGTTGCGTTCGTTTTCGTGGTTTACAGGGTAATATTTAAGGAAATGGGCTTCAAACACAATAAGAAAAATGCCGTTCACAGGATCTGACTGCGTCTGTCTGATACGAGCACTTCAGCACGACGTATCTGCTGAGATCAGAGTCTCAGGACCAGATGGGGGTGGCAGCAGAACTCCCAGTTAACGTGACTGTGCAGGGCCCGTCCCCTGCAGCCAGCCACGCACCGCTGAGGAACCCACAGGAAATACAGTAGGAGGGGAGTATTCAGCACACGTTCGCATTACTTGTATGTGAAGCTCACAGGAGAATCATGCAAATACATGATATAAATATGCTGCACGGAGACGCAGACAAATTCACATTCATTCTTGGTCTCTTCATGTGCAAACTGATTAAATGGTGGGAGCAGTTTTAAATAAGTGGGAGACAACAATTAGAGATTAATAAGATTAAAATTAATTGAACTTGAATGCAAGCCTTGAATTGGAGCAATTAGCATAACCTGAATGCTCACTGTCGATGGGCTCTCACAGGGCCTGGATATGTTCTTGCGTTTTGTTCTGTGAGACCTGGAAAATCCCCAGCGATGCTCAGGCAAAGGAGAAGCAATAACCGCTTTTCACAGCTTCAGATCAGTGGAGCTCTGACGTGTGAGATGACTGTGGCAGGGAGGGCTCGGCGATGGGAGGGTGCGGCGGCTGCTTGAAGGTCCTTCCACGAACCAGACAGCTGCGATTTGAAAATGTGAACTTCAGTGGGTTTGTGGTGTCGAACGTGAGTTTCTCATAACGACAGTCAAACAAATATGCTTCATTCTGTAATATAACCCAAATCACATCACTCATCTTTCAAATGCACTTGCCATGAAAAATCATAATCAGGTTTGGATCCTTCCTACCAAAATATATCAGCTCACTGCCTTAGCTTGATCAAATAAAATGCAGGAGCACCACCTGCAAACCCCTGGATTTGTCTCTTTGCGCACTTGCCCGCTGCTAACCTTTATGTCCATGAAGCGTGGTGACACAGAGAGATGGAGCCACTGGCAAAGACCAGCTTTTGCAAGGAGAGAGTTGCTGGAGTGTGGGCTGCACAGAGCAAACACCAAGGCTACATGTGCAACCATGCGCAATAAAGACACGTCAGAAAAAATAAATGTTACATGTGACCAGCAGATTCTGTTACCGATGCTCGTTTGCTAATCAAATGTGAACGGAGTCCATTCTCTGCAGATTGTAGAGATTACAGGGCATGAATGTCTAATGACGCATCAGGCAGCTTTAGCACTTCTGAACAATCTGATGCCTCAAGACATCAAATATGTTTTCTAATGCAAAATGCTAAATTCCTACATTGTGTAATTGTCCCACGTGCTTCTTCGTCACCGTATTGCTGTAATCTTGACATGTCCGCCTTGATCTAGCTTTAACATTTTAATCTCAACCGTACTGTAAATGGATGACATCTAATTATAGCCCAGAAAGAAAACTCCCTGGATGTATTTAAGGAATATCTTAAAGCACAGCAGTGTGAATAATTTTAATTACTCCGTTTTAGTTCATTACTCATTCATTTATTCATGTATTCACTGTCTTTACCTGATAATTACTTTACTTATTATTAAGAGTCATGCAGGAATGGAGTTAATCACAGAATGCAATGGGCAGAAGGAAGGACAAGCCCGTGTTGTCAGGTTGTCAGTCCATTGCAGCAAAATGCTGATGAAGTTAAAACTATACTACATTAACCCTGTTGCTGTTTACTGGAATTATACTTCCTATCCTTATGCCTTTTGGATGAAATACCAGTCACAGTGGCACAGTGCCACCCAGAAAGCCGTGATGTGACACCTGTCAGTGTGGAGCTGGTTGTGAGCCGTGGACTGTGAGAGCCGCACCGTGTTCTGGAGGCCTTTGATCAGTCTGCGCCACGACCGGCCAGACGAACGGGCACCGAGGCAGAACAGGCCCTTTGAAGATCTCAATCATCTGTTACTGATAAGGTTATTATGTTGTTGCTCTTTGCCTTCAAGGCTGTAATCAAATGTGACAGAGACTGCCTTGCTGCTGCTCCCACAGGGAGCCAATGAAGTGTGCACCAGCAGGCTGGGGACACGTGAAGAATTAGTGGATGTTTTTATTTTGGTAGCGACAAACGTGTCGGAATGGCGCTAGTGTCCGCTGGCAACATCTGGCTAGTGTTCAGCGGAGGTTTACCAACTCATGGCACACGTGGCAAAGTGATATCTACGATCTTCAGGGGAATCAAAGCCCTTTACTGTATGAAGGCTTTTATTTTGAAATGCCAGCTTAAGGAGAAATGTTCCCCTTGCGATGAGCGCAGCATGCGTGTGTTAGTCGTCGTTCAAGAGAAGTCTAATGCATAATTCTCTCAGCTGCCTCTCTGTGTAAACATTAATCAGAATCAAACTAAATCAGTCAAATTAAAACTAATTACTGTGTGCATTATTCCGACTGCGCGGTATCGGATGTTGACTAATCAGCGAATTCTCGAGTAGCTGACGGGGAATCCTCAACGTTATTTCCTTTCAGTTTTTAGCGGTGATGCCTTTCATTGGAGCTGCTCGTTCTCCTCCACCTCCTTTATATTGAAGCAAATCAGTTCTTCTGACTTCACAATGAGCTCAGACAAAACAAGACAAGCATAACAAGCAAGTGGAAAAAGAGCCAGTTTCCCCCTTAATCTTCTCCATCACACTCCTAAAATCCAATGGATTAGACTCTGCACCCCTGAGCTCACTATCATAGTGGAGACTATTGGTGCATGAAACATTTCTTATCACCTTCATTTCATTTCTACTATTCACGCCAAGCTTCCTTCCTCGGGCTCTTTAAAATAGATGCTGCAGATGCTGCACAACTCACAATTTCAGGAGATTTTTCAGCTGTACACTTGCAGGATTTTAATGGAGAAAGGTGGCAACATTTACTTTAAAAAGAGAGAGAGAGTGGGTTCAAATCCCTGCTGAAAAGAAAGAGAGAAGCCGTGAGTAAACAATATTCTTTATCGGCACAGGCAAACACAAGTTAAGGAAATTGGACTGAAACCAGAGCTGAAGGTCACCGATCCATCATCTGCTTGTTAAATAACTAAAATGGAAATCAAAGAACAATAAAACAGGGAATCAATAGAGGCTGAAGCTCAGGGATCAGACCCACTCCTCTGACAGGGATTATCACACTGGCTCACTGGCTTTTAAATGGCAGGCAAGGCGGAGAGCAGAGCTGTGCCAGCAACGCGACTAGCCGCAGCTATTTCACACACGCCTCCCTCCCCTCTGTCTCAGTGTTCCTGGAGGCAATGACCTTTGCAGTAATATTTCCGTAGACACGCCGTTAATGGACAGAGCTGACATATAAGTACGGCTTGCAAAGTTTGACATCAAACATTATGTAACAGTCATTGACGGCGTGTTGGGGGGAAAAGGTGCCCGTGTCTAATATAGATCGTGGTCTCAGGGTGGCTGTTTGCCGACTTGATTAGATGATTAGCACCAATTAGAGGACGGCTGGTGATGTCATTGCAGTAGATGCAGAACTGAAACATTTCAAAGTGAAGTGTGTTGTAGTGATTGATCTTGAATTTCCTTTTTGTTCATTGTACGCATCGTTCTGTTGGCCATTTCTCTTTTAGTTGCTTTATCGTGAATTTATGACAGTACAATCCTTCCTTCACATTTAGTAATTTGCAGCATAGTTATTTATAAAACTACTTTACTCAGTTCATTTAATAGCAAAACACAAAGAACAAAAAGTCTTGTGTAAATGCAACTAATCTATACAGTGCATCATGTTTCCTTTTTTGCCCAGTAAAAATGTTCATTCATTACGTAATTCAACCAATTTATCAAGCCCCGAGCTCCTCTCTTCTGAATAATAGCTAATCAATACCAATAATGATCAGTGATAGTTTGCATTAGATGCAATCTCACCTTGGTTTGGATGAGTGGGCAGACTAAAAGTCTTGCCGCTATCGGTCTGTACCTCCCTGAAATTGCTGTATTTGTCCGTATCATTCATAAGGAACACAGCGCACGCGGCCATCATTCGTTTGTTCAGGCGGCGTACGTGAGTGGTGCCGTCCATGCGTTTGCTCTCATGGCGCTGAACGCTGACGCTCCAGTCAAAGAGTCAACAGGTTCTCAACATTCAAGCGAGAGGGCACCACTTTCGGCGTGCATTCAGTTTGATTACCAAAAACACGCCAACGTAATTGTGCTCATTGTTATGCGTTGTCACTTCAGTGGTCAACATGCAGCCGAATATCAATGAGCTCCTGATAAATCATGTCTGAAACGCTCTGAGAAGAGAAAGGCAATTGCCCAATGTTGCTCCAAGGGCACAAAAACCTAAATTAGATTCTGAGGTGCTAAATGGAAACAACACTGAGGGTGGTTGGAAATTAGGGTTGCAAATTGTTTTGTAACAATTCATTCTTGACAAATGAAGTTAAATTCATCCAGCAGTGTTTAGTTTATTGTCTCTTTGATTTGGTCTTCACTTCACTGCCTGGTTCACCACGATATGCGTCCTGTTTCCCAGAATGAAGTGCTTCATAGATCATCGCCGTTACTAAGCCAACAAACTGTACAACTCAGCAAAGGATCATCAATCATTTGCTTTACTCTTATGCAACATTACTATAAAAAAATCATTTGTTTTCAGCCGCAAAAATGTTTACGTTACAGCTTTAACCTTCAAATTGAATTTGCACACACAAATCACGAATGTGCCTCCACAGCAAACACAAAAAGGTGAAATAACTTTCAGGCATTATCTTTAATGCAGCAGTCCCATTGTAGGGATTCATCAGAGATAATGCAGACCATCAGCATAGCAGTCAGGTCTTTGGGCCAATGGTCCATGAGCTGTTTAATGAGGACTTGGGGATTCTCCCTCGACAGCTCAAAGGGCCATATGGCTTACAGCAGCTGCTCGCAAGGAGTGCTGATCGCATGTGGAGTTCACAGCTCAAAGCAGTCGTAACTATAGCGCCACAATTAACTAAACTCCCAGACCCAGAGCCTCCAACTTTACTCCTACCGCACTTAGTGTCGACAAAGGGGCGACTCCTTCAAAACTGACAACGTGCTTGAAATGACAGTGCTGCAGGATTAAACGATTTCATTTTTTCAGGAAATTAAAAACCTGCTGCCTTAAACAGTTGTGGACATTTGATGACGGGCGCGTTGCTCGAGTTCTGCTGTGCATTACAGGGATCTCCGCCGGATCTGTCACCCACTTGTTTTGTGCACAGCACCGTTTAAGGTGTCTGTGAGTTTTCCAAAATTTCATCAGCTCTTTCATCTGGTAGCAGGGGAGCAGTTGTTAACAGTTGTTACTGTACCACGACGCTGTGATGACTGACTGCATTCCTGTGTTTTTCGTCTGAAGTTGCCTTTGTAGTCCTTGCAGCGAGCTCGGGTTCACCTGCGCTGGAAATAAAAAGGCACATGTAGCTTCTAATCAGGCGGGCGATCATGCATCTTCACCAGCCGATGCTAAATCCACCCTGGCCACACATACACAAAGCAGGGCAGGCTGTGCAGCAGAATGAGAATGTCACGGCTCACAAAGAGCAGAGTGCCCCACTTTCGTCAGCCAACTGTGGCATTGTAAGATATGAAATGAACCTCCGCTAACCTCCACCCCTCTCTTGCATCAATATACTGCAATTATGGCTACAGCGAAATTGCTCATGCAACCAGGCAATCCATACCTTTGCCACATCTCAAATGCAATCAGACACACAATAGAGAGAGAGCTCCCAGCTAACACATCGTGGCTATGCTGGAATAGAAACGAACATCTGCACAGTCTCCCAGCAGCGTGGACGACCTACGGTACCATCCTTCGCTGTAAGACTGGCCACAAAGACTTTAGGAATCACAGCTAATAAGCATTAATCCTGTGAAATGTAACTGTAAAAAAAGGAAAATGGACAGAGTGCATGAATACAGAAGTGGGAGATTCACTTTCATGGTTCTTCAACAATCATACACCAGAGTGTACTGAAGTGAAAGGCTTGATCAAAAACTCTGAGAGAGGTGAAATGGAGCAGAACTAAGCATCTGGAAACAGCAAAGAATAGTTCCCTCAAGGTGCTCGGTGCTACCACTGGAGAGCAGGGCCCATTTGCTTGGTCTCTCCCAGGGAACATAACTGTGATTAATGTCGGCTATTTAAATAACTGTTTGTTTTGCCACGAGAGGACACCAGTGTGGCTGCGCAGCACATTCAGCAGAAGCTGGTATTTTTATCCCTGCGCTTCTCCAGACTTCATGTCTGAAGGTGAACACTTTCACTCGGTGAATCTTTCCACGTGGTTCAAACCTCTAGTTATTCCGCTGCACATGCCTGATGGATAATTCATCAGCGCTAATTTGCCGGGTTCATTCATTCAAAGGGATCATTAAGAAATTTAACTGAACAAATTAGCATTGATGTGTGACTCGTTGTCTTCAACATGAATCACGGTGGCAGCAGGTTGAAAGTTATGGACGGCTTTGATTCTGCATGACCCGGACATGAGGTCAGTCATTAAATCAATGCTGCCTCCAACACTGTGTCACATGAGTCCAATCCACTTTAATCTGAGGTGCATGATGTTTTTGTTTATAATCATAAGTGTCTGTTCATTATAAATATATCGTCTGTAATATATGCAAACCTTTCTGTAAAGCTCTAAATGATGAATGTAACATTTCCTCTATCTATTTTGAGGAGGTCTCACAGAGGAATCCCATGCTCCAGCAAACATCTCACACGTCCTTGGTTCTCAGTAGAGGTGTGTGTGTAATGACTGTGGCCTATTTATTTTCATGCATTATTATATTCCCAGAGTAGTTTATGTTTGCAATAACGTCATCTGGTGCACTACACGAGTCCCTTTGTGCCATAATATGACTTCCTGTGGTCTTTAAGCTGGCACAGTGGTGCTGGTACTGTTGGACTGCGACTCTTGATTACACCTCTGCACCAAGTGTAATAATTATAATGATAATGTTTATTCATCCAAAACCATCCAACATAAATACAAACTAGCTTTTCATACTTCTTTAACACATAACAATACCCAACGCATGAAACGAGTCAAATTAAAACTGGATGACTTTGGCATAAGCCTAATTTTTAAAGGTACATTTCTCAAGTGATTTAAAAGATACCACTGAGTCTGCAAAGCGTTGGCAGGAAGTCCCACAGATGAAAAACTCTGGCTACAAAAGCAAAGTCACCAGCAAACCCCAGTCTTAACATCTGAAGCTCACGGGGGACCAGCGAATCTTTAATCCAGAGCCGAGTTAACCCCTGAAGTGCTCCGAAAAATCTTAAAGTCAACTTTGTAATCGGCTTGTAACCAGTGAAGAGACTCAAGAATGAGGACGGTGTCCTTTAAGCGTGTGCGTGAATCCAGAAAAAGCCTGGTGACGGTGGAAGTTACATTATAACAGATACGCGTTGAGCCTGCTGCTTGGTAGTATCACTGCTACATCCTAGTTTGTTTTAACACCACTACAGTGAAGGTTCTGCAGGTCTGCGGCGTCTCACACGGGACAAGTGACCAGAACGGGGGCCGGTGCATATTACAAGCTATCTGATCCATATTGAAAAATGCAGGCTTTTATGTTTGTCTCTTTAGAAAAGTTAACTACTGCAGGTCACTGAAGCTGAACAATGTGACAAGAAGGTTAGTAATAGTTTGGAGAACATCCACTTATTATTTGCTCTACTGCCTGCTTCTGTGGACATATGTCAGCGAATCTATCTTGGAAAGTCTTTAATATTTACAGAGCTATGACTCTTTTGGGGAAAAGAAATAATAGAGTGAAGTGGAAGTGAGAAAACTGATAACTTTAAAAGCTATAAGTCATTTCCTATCAAGCAGTGATCTTCCTCTATGGATTCATGTGAGAGCCCAGGGCCACACGTCTGACCTGTAGCACACGCTCTCTAGAGGAATCAAGCAGCTTCAGTCCAGCTGCAATCATTTACATGAAATAGGGGAAAACTGCACGTAATATAACTTTGATGAAGAAGCAGAATGGCATTTTTAAAATAGAGCCACGCTTTAACAAAGCAATTAGGTAAACTCGATAAGCTTGCTTTTCAAGTAGTTATCACCTGAGTTGATTTCTTTAAAACACGTAAAAGGGCACATGTTGGTGATCTGAGTCTCACTGTAGGCCTTTGGCTACACAATAAACATTTTTTTCTCCAGTTTGTCCTTTGGCTTAATAAATATTTCAGGACCTTAAATACTCAATCTGGGATCCGTTCAGCCTTCACACAGATTTGACTGTAATAATTATGCACGTACTGCTTTACTGTATATTTCTGTGTGGCCTCTGTGACGCGTTTATTCGCGTCAGTTATGCCTTTTACTTATTAATGCTGTGCTGTGCTGTGATGCGTCACCAAGCCACACAGTAAAAAACGCTGCTCAACCTCTGTGCAAACAAAGTGACTGAGATCAGGCAGGTGTGCTGGGTTTAGGCACTAAGTCAACATGCTGAGGGTCACGACCCTGACCCTGACCCTGACCCTGACCCTGACCTGCTCTCTGCTACCACCGCTGCTCTTCTCTCAAGGCCTTTTGAAGGGAAGGCGATGGATGTGGCTTTTAGTATTATCATGCTGCTGCACTTTTCACATGGTAATTTCCTCTGTGATAAATTAAGGCGCTGAGGTAAGAAAGTGACTTTACCCACTCAGTCCTGATTTCTCAGCAGAAGCTAGATTCTGCTCTTAAGCAACTAAAAGCATTAAGTGGTGACAGAACCTTGATGTAATGAAAACTCTGTCAATACAAGAGAATGTGCTTTGTAAAGTAGATTGTGTTGACAATTCGACTGTGACCAATTTCAAATCTCCACTATATTTGCAGGTGGAGGCACAGCAGCGAACATAAAAGCCCAGCGGTGGCTCTTTTCACAGAAGATGATCGGGTTGGTTGTGCTCATTCCTCAGCCAGGACCCTCTGAGGAGACTCCTCCTTCACAACTACAGTGTCTCCATTAACAACCAGCACTGGTGCACTACATGCAAGCACAAGGAAAGAAAACCACAAGTTAAGGAAGACTTGGAAAATATATGTGAAAAAAATAAAATAAAGTCTTGAAAGAAGATTGACTTCATAGCTATACCTCTAATATTCATGCTTTTAAAATCATGTTTGAAGAGAAATAGAAATATCTTTTATTCTCAACAATGAGACACTTTCTGAAAAACACAAATCTAAGGAAGCTTATCCTGTTTAGTGACAGGACTATAAAGCATCGAAAATTAGTGTCATGTTGTGGCGTATGTGCACTAAAATAAAATAGAGGGAAATTGTATGAATTCTTTTATCTCATCTAAATTGGCACTGGATACAAAGGCAACATGTCAAAGGCTGTGACACATAATTTAGCCACACTTAGTCACATGCAGTCGGTCCAAGCTCGTGTTTTCATGACAGCTGCAGAGGTGAGATCATCACGTTGTCTTCATTTGTTCTTTGTGTTTCAGGGTATTAATTAAAAACCTGGTGAAATCCATAGGTTATGACTGGAGCTTCATTAGTACAGCAGACAGCACAGCACACAGCCAGCGCTGCTGCTCTGTCTGTCGCGTCGTTAAAAACACGACGGACGCGAAGGTTAGTCCCTCGTGGTTCATGTGAAGCTCGCTGTGTTTCTACAACAAGCTGTGATTTGGGCTGATCGACAACATCCAGGCTGATTTAACTCTGTGTGACTGGACGTGGCAGTGACTCCATGGGCTTATTCATATGTTTACAACTTTAGCAATAGAGGTCACGAAAGACGACGGCGCGTATGTGTGGCTGGACCGTGAAAGCAGGTGTTCTCATTCTTGCTCACATACCCTAAGACGTCTTGAAGTGTGTGACTTCTGCTGGATTCATGGATTTTCTCTCAGAGCAGCCATTAGTTCCAAAGAAAAGTGTAAAGAGGATTTCAGAGACTTAGCTATATGTGGAGAAACCAAAGAAGAAAAAGCAAAAATCTGCCTATTGGCAAGTTTTACAGCCCAGGAACTGTTCACAAACATGAATAGAGAAATGTCAGTTTGTGCTTTTATGGAAATGATGCTGTGACACAGTGCTGTTGAGGCGCTGACTCCCTGGAGGCACTAGAAACAGTATTAATGTGCTGACCAATAAGTCAAGAGGAGCTGGTGTCAATGCCAGTGCAGAGGTAGATCGAGTAAAAGCCAGGCAGAGCCGAGTGGAAGGGCTGAACTTTACGAACAGTTTAAATGTGACTTGAAGTAGGTCTGCTGTGACATCACTGTCTGGCTGTGGCGAAGAACAGAAATGCCCCAATAAATCTGGGGAAATGCCAGAGAAGAGCCGATTATGAGGCCATAACACGGGCCCGTCAGTGCATTTAAGTGTTAATTATCCATTTTTCTTCCCTCATAAATTTTAACTGCAAGCTTTTGTGATTAAAACAAAATATCTCGGTGAGAACATCCCCTGGGAACGGGCATCCTTTAAGCCCTTTAAAGAATTGTGAATAATGATGGTGCTCTCATAAAAGCGATCCCTGGAGGACGCTTTCTAATTTTTACTCTCCACAGATGAGCTGTTGTGTTTAAGTGGAGTCCATTTGTGCCCACAAAGAGCAAACAAACAACACGTAGACAGGTGAAGAACACAACAACCCAACTGTATGAGGTCATAAAATATGCTATAGCCTGTGGGAGCTCTTAATTGCTTAATGACCAGGTTAGTGTACATTATAAGGTGGAGGTGTACAGACAGCAATTTCCTCTTAATTCCTTTGGAGGATGGTTAAATTGATGGCTGTTCAACGACAGTAGTAATCCACTTATCCACTTAATCTCCTTTCTCTCCAGCACATCAGGTGCATATAACAGCGTTTCGCCACTTGATTGGCTGATCGTACATGCGTGTATAGACGCACTGAAGTCCTACAGATGATCCAAACTGCAGTAAAGTTTACTTCGCTGTCCAGCAGTAGCTGCCACTAGATGTCACAGTATTAACACCAGGCAACATCCCTCACCCAGCAGCTAAATATCAAGCCTTGAATCAGGAGCTGCTGAAGGTAAAGTGCAGTTATTTTTTCTCTCCCTCTGTTCCTTCTCTCGAGCCACAGACTGGAGTGATCCAGCAAAGGTTGGGTTAAATGTAATTAAATAATAACACTAGCGCAGGACTCACGTGATGACCCCAGTGAGAGCGCGGCGGCTGCTCGACACGTTGGAGAGGAAGCTGCCAGATGGGACACACGCACAGAAAAAGGAGACGTGTCTGTTGTCCAAAGATTTGATGCTGCTGTTCCTGACTGTGGCTTTGATGCGGTGACCCAAACGGAAAGATGCTACATCTACTGCAGCAGAACACTATTAATTAGTTCTGTGCTAAGTATCCTTTGTAGATTGGGCTCGCATGTGATAAGGGATCATTCTTTTTAAACTCATGGATAGAAGAAAGGAGATTGCTTTTGTCCATGAGGAGTAGCTGAGGTTATCTGGCGCTGAATCCCATGCGGATGTTGTGGCTCTTCCTCAGAACTTGGCACATTTCCATAACTTTTATTTTCCGCGCCTGTGCCTGGGTTCGTACTGACCCCGCGTGTCCTTTGGGATCTTTTGATTTTATTCTTTATTTTTTTGCGTACACTGAAACCTGAATGAAAAAAAAACACTTTCTTTTGATTGAGTGTAGCTGAAGTCATGTGGACAGTTTCAAGGTCCTTTCAGCGTCCTTTCACGTTTTTGCCTCCTGACATTCGTAACCATAGGCGGGAGGACACACATGAAGATGGGACGACCACTGAATCGGAACCATTTCAGTTATGACATAAATACACTGCAATGTTGTTTGAGTGTCTCGTGGCACAGGGAGCAGTTCAAACAGTGTAGTGTACAGTGTGTGTCCTAGTTGCATGTTGTGGAGCATCCAGCCCATGGCTACCCAGTCCTGCTAACCTACTTTATTGTTTGGATTGTCACCCTTGATCTCTCGGTCAGGAAACAGCAACATGGCGACCGAAGCCTGAGGACTCCTCATGTCGCACCACGATATAATGAATGTCATTTGTTTTGATCAGCTTCTCATCCAGTGTGAACAAACCAAGTCATGTTCACGTGCCTCTCTTTTTGAGGTGATCCACAGATTGCAATCCCATACGTTTCTTTTCTTTTCGAATGAGACTCCAGCGATTACGTTCCAATGCAGCACATTTCCTGAATGAATCAAGTGCTTCATTTATTATTGAAAAACAGGTCACGTCAAGGTGGTTGGGGTGGATGCGCAGAAATGTCCCGTCACCGCTCCCATGGGCGTTTACAGTAGGTTAGACATGAAAAGCACTTCAGTAAAGGGTGGGAGAAGACTGTGGTCGCGTTTAAAGGCTCATAAACACGTGCGAGCGAATGTTTTCCAGTGGAGCCGCGTCATCACCAAGCCTATAAAGTTTACTAACGCTGTAGTCATAATAATACACTGTAAAATTGGATTATTATGTGATTGAGGTTCTACATAAATAACCTTCAACTACTGGTCTCACTCAGGTGCTAATTTCTTGCGTCACAGACAAAGTTGTTGCTTATTTCTTCTATTTTTACAAATTAAACTAAAAAAATGTCAACTGTATGAACTGTTCTAGCAATTAGATGGGTTTAATCTTCCTCCAGCGTCTTTTTCAGCTGGATTATATGCATCAGTTGTACAGTGCACCACCCGCGCTGTATGACGAGCTTCATTAAAGGTGTGTTATTTGTCTAAAGCAGCTATGCTCCAGCTCTGCACATGCATCAACCACGTGTCACAGATGTTCTGAAGCGTTGTCTAAAAATACAGTAGGAGACGCTTGTGTTTATAAATAGATAACAGGTAATTAGTTCTATAACACATAAAATGGTTCATTACGTTAACATATCCCACAGTTCACTTAGCAGTACAGGTCAGCTGAACTCGCTCTAATTTTAATGTCTGTATCACTAATGGGAAGGTTTTCTCCATGATATAGCTTTTTAAATGGACCTGACCGAATCGTAAATGAACCACATTCATCTTTGTGACACTGCTTTGCAAGGCTACTTTCCTCCAGAATCATCTCCAGATGACCTTGCTATTTCAAGTTTTTCTGTTGATGCTCCGTCTCATACCTGGAGGATGGTTCATTTAATCACCAGTGTTTATGAAAGAGCGATAACAGCGGCTCGCGTTCATCTGCTTGACGCTGATACAACATTAAACTGTCTGAAACATGTGAAAAAAGAAAAAGGAAGGCAAATTCAACGTTTTGTCGCCTAAAGATCACGCACTCAGCAACAAGTGCTCGCCCCTAAACACATGCTTGTATGGTCGTGGGCCTGTATCATCATCATCAGAGCAGTAAGCTGAGTGCCGAGCTGAACGTGTCCGTGTACTGAATGCACACACTGATCGCAGCATGAACAGGCGTCTGGAAAACCAAATCCATGAATTGATCTTCAGTCAGCGCTTTAAATCTTCCCTTCGCTGCCTCTTAACCTTAGCACCAGCGTCGTCTTTGTGACCGTACCTCACACAGCACATTCATTAAATCAGTGTTTGAAGGCTGAGGTCAGGTGTGCAAGGTAAGACCACCGTACGTCTTATGTTTGGGTTTTTCCACATGTGGACAAGAAAACAAAAAGCACTTGTTAACGGACTGAAGAGGACCTTTCAGTAATAAAGACCAGCAATGCAGTTGGTTATATACCTAGATTAACATAAATAAGGTCCCTGCAGATTGTTAGTGGGAAAAAAAAGACTAAATAGTTTGTATTAACCTTTAAATGAACGTCACTACTGTTTGTTTCCAGTTTCTTGAAGCCACAGCTCTGCTGTTTCAGCAAAATATTAGATCCTTAAAAAAACAATACACACTGCGTCTGTGACCTATTTTTGCTTCAGAGCCGCACAGACCAGCCAGAGGTCTGCAGGCACATTGGAAACGGCTGAGTTGGTGAAGCGAAAGTGAAACGCAGAATTAAAACCGTTTGACTCCTACGTTCCGTCTCAGTCCATCTCACCCTCTCACTAGGGCTGCGATGAGCCATCAGTGAGTCGCTGCTATCGTAAAAGGACACATACTGCAGAACAGAGGGAGTTGCCGGGGTTCATTACTGAATCCAATTATTTTCCAAAAGCCCAAAACAACCTGAATGTTGTTGATAGATACATGTACATACCGCATGAATATTCATGCCTTTAATAAGTAATATCCCCCTGCAGCAACTAACAAATTATGAGATATCCTCTTAAATTCTAAAAAAGGCCTAAAAATGTTTTTCCATCATTTACCCACAACATAAGAGGTTTTCACAAGAGACACTTGTCCTGAAGGGACAAAAGCTGAGATGTATTTCTCCCCTGGTTGTTTTACTTGGAGACCTTGTTTTAGTTAGTGTGGCGTCAAACGCACGGAAAACTTGGAGCCGCAGCTGTAAATAGTAACTACTGTAGTTGAACTCACATCACACTGCAGCTTTTCACGTATGCACACTGTTGAACAAGTGACCTGTCAGCTACATTAAGACGTGTCATGCTATCTCACAGAGTAACACCCTGTTCGCTGACACTGCACACGCTGTGACTGAACTCAATTCAGCGATTGGTGGCTATTTCACAACGTGTTCCGTCCCAGTAGATCACACGAAATGTGGCAAAAGAAAACCACAATGGCCCGTTAATGAAACGATCAGTTCGAAGTAGCCATAGTGGAACTTTTCACTTTTTCTAGTCATTAACTAAGTTTCCAGTTCTATTGGATAAATCTTTAAGATGGTTGAAGTGCAGGTCAGAACACCGGGTCAGATAATATACATTCCATCCGGATACACATGCCCAAACCAGAGCTTAAAGCTGTGCTAATTATTCCACACAGAAAAGTTTCCAACCCAGATGTTTGCAGACAAGTCAAACATAAAACATGAGGGGTGATGTTACCCGCCTAAAAAATGAAATTATGCTTGACACAAATTGAACTTTGCAACAGATTTTCCTCCAAATGTTTAGGTCAGTGCAAAAGATTTGATGACTCCGCTCTAGATACTGTCTCATTTAGTTACAAAACACCAGGCTCCAGTGAAGGGGACATTGTTTGTGCAGGAACTGCGTATGTGTCAAAAACAAACAAATTAAAGAGAAAATCTATATTTATGCAGATGTAATAGGTGGAGTATCAGGTTTAGGACTAGGGCAGGGGTGGATCCATGAAGAGGGGCCTTTCTTCCTGTACTGTGGCTTATGAGGCTTACATTTGCTTGGGATCGTCTCTAGATTAAAAAAGGAAAACCAGTTAAATCTGGTTTCTGGTGTTGGTGCATACATTTGCTTAGGTCTTTATGAGATAACCTCTGACTCTATCCATGCTCGTTGTCCAGTAGAGTTTTCAGATTCTCTATTTGCCTTCTTTAAGTACCTTCTTACCTTTACCTCGCACTTTATTGCTGTTTTTCGGCACAGCGTCCTCTGGTTCCGTGTCTCTCACCTTGGATACGCAGCTTTAAAGAGGTGCCTCTGCTCCTCGCTCTCCAACTCTTTGTCTCCATGTTTAAAAGAGAGGGTGCGTGGTTCACAGACATTTGTGACCCTGTCTTGAACTCAGACTGAAGCATATGGTTCAGCCGTCAATTATGCATGGCTAAATCTTCCTTCTTTTGGAGGGAATGAGCACACGGCATTATTTTTGTATAAGGTGACCTCTTTAGCAGTAATAACAGTAATGAGTCTCAGAAAGGTTTGGGCCTAGAAGAAAAGAATACTTGTATTCACGTTTTAGAGACAAAGGTAATAACTTTCTAGTAAATGTTTTAATAACATTGTGGCTATTTTAAAACCCACATTGTGCAAAAGACTGATTTAAATATCTCCTTTTCAGATTGGCAGATAAAGAGTGGGCTGACATGCTTTGAAATTCTGCAGTAAAGTCAAGGGATTTTGAACCAGACTCATCCAACTCAAGGTTTCATAGAATATACTGAATAGCTTTAGAAATCCACAGGGCAAATGTTTAAAGATACTCCAGAGTGTTGGAGGATGGCACAGCAAACGCTCTATAATTAGTGCGCTGAGTAATACATAGCTGGATGTAGAGACCGGAGAACGACTGCACAGAGTGGTGGACAAGTCAAGATTAAAGTCAGAGGTAAGAGTCTCACACAGTGCAACATGTAAAGAGGAAGAAAAGCAAACCACACAAATCAAATGATACAGGAGAAATATCGCAAGGCACATAAAGAACGTTTGGCCAATATTCTTGGTTTTCTGTTTTTTTTTGTCTATTTCATCTCTTTTTGTGTTGTTATTTACCATTTCTATATATTATAATATAAACAGGGCTGTGTAGTGGTGAGAGCTACTGCAGAGGAGCCTCGTTAAAGCCACGAGTCGGCCTTTCTGGGTGGAGTTTGCATCTTCTTCTCGTGCTTGTGTGGGTTTTCTCTGGGTGCTCCAGCTTCCTCCCACAGTCCAAAGACATGCACTAAAGTTAATTAAAGCCTCTAAATTACCCGTAGCTGTTAATGCTTGTCTGTCTCTGTACTGTATATGTTAACCCTGTGATAGACTGTAAAAGAAAAACCGGCTGCAATTGTAGCTAAACGTGAGATATAATAAAGCAAATTCAGTGCAGGAATTCATTAGTTTTGTTGTGTTTTACATTAAAATCCCAGTGTGTCTCTACACGTCTGGTTGCCAGCTGTTTACATATTCAACAATGCACAATGATTTAAACCCAACCAGTCTGTGCAGAACATCAGCCAGCCATGAATTAATTAAGCCTTTCTGCTCTGATAAGTACCAGCCAGGAAGAGAGACGCTGCTGTGAGTCTTAGCACGGTGTGTAATCGTTAACTGTGTGCTGAAGGGAATTTCACTCTCGTGAATGCTTGAACTGCTGGCAAAGCATGCGCGTGTGTCAGGTCTGGTCGGAAACGCACTCAGTTGCGAGATGGGTGTGCGTGCGCGGATTGTGCTTTGATTGCGCAAATAAAATGTCGGAAAATTTGTTTTCAAGACCCTGCTATTATGAAATTCACTGATTTCTAGGAACCTGGAGTCGTGGTTGGTGGCTGACGGTCGGCTGATCCCATCAATTCGTCCCAGGGTGACAACAGCTGAGAAACAAAATGGCCTGTAGTTTTAAGTTTTAATATGCAGCCTAAGAGGAATCATTGTGGAAGCTGTTGGGGAGGTGGTTCGGGATTGTCTTTGCAATGACTAACTAGCAAAGGATGTGGAAATGAAATGCAAGTCATAATAAAGGCAAATTGTCCTCACCACTGTGAATCACATGTCTTTGTAATATTTTTCATTTGTTTCTTGTTGCTGTATGTGTTCATGCCCTGATGCTGTGATCACTCTCATAAGGGGATCAGTAATATGCTTTTCTCTCCCTCTGTATGTGCGCGTGTGTGTTTGTGTGTTGGGGGGGGGGTGCAACTCAAACAGAAGCCACTTTAATCTCTGTCCTTGAGAGTAATCTTGCCTCTGTGCAAAATGGCTCACTTTATCAACTTTGTGGCAGCCTGCCCTGCCTGGAGTCTGGAGGCGGCAGCAGAGGCAGCAGCGATGCTTTCCTCATGACAGCTTTCAAAGAACAACCAGACGATCACCTTCTCCAGAGGCCCGCTGTGTGCTGGGGAAGGACAAGGAGGAGACTATTTATGTCTTACTACTGCTGATCTAACTCTGATCCATCATGTGAATGACCTGTATCAATAGAAATCATTTTAAAAACACCCAAGGTTGCCTGTTCTGTCCAGATGATGGATGAGTTTTCGAGCTAACGTAGAACCAGATTTTTACTGCTGTTGTATTGATCTTGGTGTTGCTGCTCTCTCTGTGCGCTACAGAAGGCCATCCCCGTTTTACTTTGTTGATTAGAGTCAGATGAGATTTTTAGTAAACAAAGACAGAATAAAAATCCCTTTACAGTACCAGCATCCACTCAAATGCCCAGTCACACTTTAACCCGTATGTAGAGTATTTAACAAGGTACAACATACAGCAAAAGAGCCACAAGACGCGTCCTCTCATTGCTCAGTTAATACAGTAAGACATTACTCACCCTTCTCTGACTTGCCACCATCAAACAGCTCCCTGTAAGCACAGCACAGTAATTTTCTCTTTGCCGGCTTCGCCAGCTATAAAAAATATCCTTACTGGCTGCAGATCCTAGGAACCTGCCTGAGGGTGGAAACAGCTGTTTTCAGCGCAGCTCCAGACCAGCCCACAGCGCGATGACTGACCATGATGACTGTCCTGACTGCCTCTGTTTAGATTTGAACTTTTTTCCACATTTCATATTGCCACCACAATCAACAAACATTTTACGTATTTAATATTAGTGAGTCATACAGTAGTTGAAGATCAGTCAAATCGCTCATTTATTTATATTACGAGAGACGAAATCATAAAAAATGCACATAATGTGGTATAATATGGAGCTTGTGCCTGTAAGACTGCAACAACAACATGCTCCTATTTGCCTTCTGCTCAGGTTTGTCATTAGCCTCACGGTGTCTTACACCGCGAGGCTAAATTGGGTTAAGGCAAACACGCACACAACCAGGTTGAAAAACAGCGGAGGGCAGCCCTCAAATCAGGTCATCACCAAGGCAGAGCGTGAGAGATGTGCCTCCGGACCAGCGTGTGCCGCGCTGGCCTGTTTCCCATAACAACCACCTTCCCAAGGCAGCGGTCAGGGGCTCAGCACAGACACCCCCGTGGTCGCCCTCCACGACCCCTTTTTGAGGTTAAAGGAGGTTTTGATCAAGGGATCTGCCGGCGAGTCAAACCATGTCTGGTGCTCGCAGGTCCGTTTTAAAGAATGGAGCAGATCTAGATCGATGTAATTAACATGTAACAGTAAAGTGACAGAGAATAGAGTTTTCCACTTCCATTGTGATCCACAGACATCTTCTAACTGGATGTGCTGTAATATTAAGACAACACTAATAACCACAAACCAGTAAATGTCACACAGACGCCTAAATTGCATTTAAAGAGCAAACATGTTTCAGAGACAATCACATTGACATTCATCTGGTGTTTCGTGGAAGTTGTTTGGTTGCTTTCGTGGCTGGGTTGAATGGAAGTGCATTTGTGTGTGTGTTTGTGTATTGAAGGAACAATCAAGGGACCATTTTGAGACTCGAGCATCTGTTGTGAACAAATCAAAGTCACCATTACTGCTGCGCTCGTTGCGATAGCGGCGTAGAATGGGTGCACTAACCCTCACAAAGTGCTTCTTATAAACCATATGTCATATGAACCATATGTCATGCATTTAGCGTAATGGCCACAGAGCCCGTAGGCTGAACAGACACCTATTATTTTTTCACGTTTCCATTTCACTTATATTGTTTGGTTTTTCCTGTGTGTACTCATCTTAATCATGACTTCCTTACCCTATGTGCCAACGGATGCAGTGAACGACATACCTCATATCAAATTTATTTCTTTTTCATTCCAGAAAAGAATAACAATAAGGGAATCGAGTGCAAACCAGATTTTCTAAGCACAAGTCTGAAAATAACTTCTGTCTTGTATCCAACTCCTCAGCACGTCAAGCAGCAAAAAGCCGCCACATTTTCGTCCGTCAACGTTTGTGTTACATATTAATGCTGCTCTGCTGTTGTGTCATACAAAAAACAGCACACTATCAAAAACTTTTCCCTCCCAGACAATAATGCATTAATTGATTATTTACTGTATCGTCTCAGTCGCACATCTTACTACACAGTAGCTGAGACACTAGTGGTCATTAAAGTGATTTCAACCCAAAATGTCCATCTCCGTTGTGGCTGTAACAGTGCTGCTGTGTCACATTTCCAGGTACTGGCCCCCATGCAGATAAAGCTTTAAAGCTAAATCAACTCAGACAACCAGCCTCACTGCCAGCTCCGAGCTCTTCCTCTCACCTCAGCCCAGGCGCCATGTATAAACCACTCGTGTCACACCGACTTACCAGTTAAAGGGTAAAATTCACAGGAAGAGGAAAAGGAGAGAGTCAGTGAAGAAGAATGAGACACACACAAATCAATAGGACGACATCGCGCCAAACAAAAGGTTTACGTAGGCAGCAGCAACCCAAGCCTGTTCGAGCAGCAGTGTCTGCTCTTTTACAGTCATCTTTTAATCTCGGTGCCAGTTTTAAATGCAGTTAACACGTCATCATTGTGTCGAGGCAAATTGATAATCAACATATTCTTTCAACAGTTTTTTGAGCTTAGCACAGTATATAAATATGTTGTAGACATACAGCACAGAGCAGGGGAACGTTGTGTCACGCAGTGAGAAAAATGAGACACGGCAGATCACACTTCACCTGCTTTCACGGTGAGCGCTTTAGGGAAGGTGATCATTAGCAAAATAGGAGAGTGGGTGCAGCCTGCTGGGGGAGAGATGGATAACTCTGTTAGGCAGGGCCACAATAAAGCCAGGAAACAGGTCAGACCTGCGGCCCCTCGTGGGCATCTCAAACAGGGAGAGCAGCAGTTATTGGTTCACTCCCCCACTAATCATGACTAATGGAAACTTTGAGAAAAAAAAAAAAAAGCAACAGCAGAAATGCGCATTGCATTTTTTCTTCTTTTTGCAAAGACAAGTCGCCTTTCAATCAGTGTGGAGATCATGTTTTCAGACGCTATGGAGGCATATTGACAGAGCTTTTCTAAACGCCGGATACGATGTAGGAACAAGACCTGCAAACAAGCAGGGCCATTATTTCTTCTTGCATGTGTTCACTCCGCTGCCGTGGTGAGGATCTGGGGACTGGTACTCCTTGAACCATTCGAACAAGAACCGAACAAGGTTCTCTCTGCAAAAAAAAAAAAAAGACAACTTGTATCCTTGGTAGCTCTGCAGAGGTAATCTAATTATTCAAAGTGTTGCGTTGAATAGTAATATCTTCTTTGTGTAATGTAAATGCAGTTTGTCAGTGATAACACATAAAACATTTGGCATGTGTTCTTTCTGTGTAATGTGATTGTTCAGTGGTGCCTCATATCTGAGCACAACAACCAGTGTGATATAACAGGCTGCTGAGAGGCATTCGAGTGTTCATATGCGTTTGGCTCACAGGGGTTAAGGTCTGTCAGACTGTCCTAGATGTGGGAGATCCCGGCTGGATAAAAGTAGCTGAAAGCGCCTACAGCCTATTCAAACTAGAGAAAAGCTCACTCACACACGATGAGGTGGACGTGAGACCATTAGAGAATCCTCTACTGCAGGTCTGAGCGCCACAATAGCACGGGCCTACAGTGAGAGACACTACGCCGGTGCACAAGGTGGCTGTAGTTTCCATTAAACAGCACACGTGTGTTACAGGGTCCTGTTCTTCTTACAGTTATCACAACCACAGGTTTTATATGACTCATTCCTGATCGTTACTTCTTCAGAGAGTTTTTGCAAGTGACTGATAATGTCAGGTCAGGTATGTCGAATTAAGGCAGTCTGCCAAGCGCCATTACACTGTTTGCCACCCGTCAGTAAACAGCAAGACGAAGAAGAAGATGATGATGATGATGATGAAGATAGTTTGCTATTCTTCATATCCTGGCCGTAAGATACTGATCATGTTGCTGAGCCCTGTTTCATGCTCTGCAAGTGCCAAGTTGTGAATTCTCGCCTTTCCAAGCTGCTGTCTGAGCGCGTGGTGTGAATCACTAAGATTAAGTGGTTGGTTTCGACCAAGCCATGTCACCACAAGTGTTTTTGACCGTGCCAAGAGATGGCGAGTTATGAACTTCCAGTCTGAGTTTGCTGCATTTTTGTTGAAGAGGGTTTGATTCTGGACACTTGGAGGTTTTGTGCACAGTGTTTCTGAACTTGTGAATTAATTGGATAATAAGTTGAGGATTAAGCAGTGAGGGGTATTGATAAGTGGATCTGTTGCAGTTAAATTGGTTGATTTAGTTTGTATAAACTCTCATTTCTTATTTTGTTCATCCCTGCTTTCTGTTGCAGTAGCCTGGCATTTACACCCAGCCACCACGTTCACCAGCTTTTCTAGACGTGACAAATTCATTTTCAGGTTTACTACACACATTTTGGGGGCTTTAGGAGAAATGGTGTCGTCTTACTTCACAGGAAGAAGAAGATTAAAATTAATCAGCTCCTTGTTCCATGATAAATTCCATTGTTTACCAAGAGGTGCGATCCATCAAAGCCTTTTGAGGATGACATGTGGAGGAAAGCAGTGGCAGCACACTCGTTCTGTGGGAAGGCGTCCAGCCCACTGTCAAGTGAAATGTAATAGAAAATGCTTTTGTTTGATGTATGCTAGAAAAGAAAAAAAACAATGTTTATTTACTGTAGTGACCCACTGTCAATCCTGACTACAGCCAGTCTGGCTTCTCAAAAAACTGTTTTTATATGCAGGAATTTGTAACATTCGTGAACATATCTCTAGTATATGAGCCGTATTTTATATGTATGCTCTGTGATGAGGACAGTGCATAATAAAATGCAGTAGAACGTTGCAGTTAAATCCTGTGAGGGCAGGTGCAGCGAGAGGACGCATTAGCAAGTCAGCACCTACCTGCAGACATCTAAGTGTATTGATTGAGGCGAAATAAACCAACGCCTCTGTTCAATTATACAATCAATTCCTGGTGCCTCTTCATGTTCTTTCATCGCACCTTCCACACTGCTCTCACAGCAGAAGGAAACTGAAGCTCATTAGCACAGACGATCTGTAATTGATGTCGGGAAAAGACACCAAAACATTAGTTAATATTCCAAATCCAGCGCAGAACCAACAGAAGCACGAGCGCTTGCTCTGATATTCTGGAGGTTGGGGAGCATCGTTCACCAACCAGAGGAAGCCTGAGAAAGGTGTTTACAATAGTTACGTAGCAGCAGGAATAAACTACGCCCCCGTGAAGTGGGTGTCATTTTATGGGGAGACAGGATACATGTCACCCTAATTCACTTTAAATAAAATATTTGTCCGCTTTAATTAACGCTGTCAAGAAGCTGTCACAGTGTCACCTCTCCCACAGAGCAGGACAGAAGGATTTAAATGTACGTCACGTTCACTCACACTGTTTTTTAAACATGCTAATTCGATTGGCATGAGGAAAACGTCACAATAGACGGTATGAAGCGCATCGAACTGTTCAGTTGAATACAATTTATTAATAATATTAAACAAGCAGCTATCTGAGAGGAATCCTCTGGTCTGGATTAGTCCTACGTTTTCCTGCTGGTATCCTGTATAAACGGGATTACGACACCTCAAAAGAGAGACAAGCGCCAGTAAGTTACATACTGTCACTAAAAATCAAACTAAGAGTTTGACTAAAAATCTAACTAAAAGTTTTTTTTTCGAGTTTGAAGAAGGGAATTTGCAACGAAAAAATTAGCGTGTGCGTGATACTTGTCTGACAGGGTAGGTGCCGTCTGAACAGAGCTGACGGCATAGCCAGAGGCAGACTGGAGGTATCTCTGACCAGCTCCTCCGTCCTCTTTCATCTCCTCCCTCCTGCCTCAGACATCTCTGTCCTCGCTTTGCCAGCTGGGCGAGGCTCTGATGAATGCGTTTGAGCAATGAGGTGCCAATAGCAATAGAAATTCATCTAATAACTTAATTAATAGCCTGAGAGGAATCTGCTCTGTTGTAATTAAGTGTTTTCTTAAAGCTTGTATGCAAACTCAGATTCCTAATAATTTCATTAATGTTAATAATGAACACAGCACAGAGAAGTGATGTTAAAAGTACAGTCTCACATTTTAATAGCACGGGTTCTGTTCATGACGCTCCTACAGGTGTGATTCTGTAAACCGGAACAAACATCACCTCTATTGTCCTACTTGTATTTAAATGGCCAATATATCTTTATATGCAGCTCATATCAAGCTGCTCTAATTAAAAATAAAGGTTTGTCCCCCGAGGGCTGCGTCTGTGGATTTGTGCCAATAAAAGTTCTGTTTGTGTGAGCGAAGAGGAAACGAGACGCTTCTTAACTAAGTTCCATTCTGTCAGGGAGGATCGTCCGGTCTCGACCTGCAAGCGGTTCACTCTCTGCCGGTGACGTCGCCGTCGAGTCTCTCTTGCTTCTCGGAATTGGCCGAACAGACGGAGACGCGGCGATTTCTTCTCTTGATGTGCTTCTTCATTCGCCCAGAGTTGCTTTGGGTAGGAGACTGTCCGAATGCAACGGTTCAGTTTGTTTTGTAATATTCATCATGCTTCACGTTTTTATTGATGGTAACTAGCAAAGATCATGGCTGAAGTCAAGAGTTTAACCTCTATCTATATCAGCCAAACCTTCATAAATGAACTAAACTACAATTGGATAAAAATAAAGACTTTTTAAATATATGTACTTTTTAGTTTTTGCACTTTCAGGGACTACAGCCGCAGCCGATGCAATGTTCATGTGTCAGTGCGTTTGAGTCTTACTTCAATGTGTAGCAGTGAGTCATCAGAAAGGATGAGTCATGCGTCTAGTTAAAACAGTGATGTGTTTTTTTTTATTGATCTGACAACTGCAGCATATTGGATTTGAAATGAAACTGTGACTATAAGGTTAAAGTTTGACTTCAGGATATTTGAGGCTGCTCAGATCGATATAAGGTGAGTTATGTCGGATCTGTAGTTGTTTTTATATGTTATTGCCCGGTGGACACTGGATAAGGACCCTAATCATATAGAGAAGTTACCTAAGGAGTTGTTTAAGGTTAAAAGCAGTTCGTTTTTGATTGGCTAAGCCTGTGTCCTCTTCGCCAAAGACAAAAATCCCATTAAGCAAGCAAAAAGACGGACCTGCAGCATCACCAAGGAAAACTTGTGATATCAGTGTGAGACAGACTTCAGTCAAGGCTGGTTTAGCAGGAAAAATGTTAAATACGATGACTTAATTAAACTCTGTATTTATTTCCTTTCGTCTCTATAAACGATTTGTTGCCCCTTTCAACTTGGGGGGTGGGCGCGCGAGGGGGGGGGGGTCTATGTATTTGAAAGCCTTTCATGCCTACAGTGTTAATCTGAGGTGCTGGAGCTGCGCACCCAGAAAGTAAAGATCATCTTTTAATTTCTTCCCCAGCGTGCCGGCAGACAGGCTCCAAACAATAACAACGTCTCACTGTCCTAACACCTTCTGACTGCACTGTGTATCGATTGCTATGCTGTAATATGATTTTGTTCATTTTAGCTTTTTAGCAGAATATTGCAGACTTCTTTATGCAGCGCTGCTTTTACATGTAGCCAAAGAAACGATATCGACCAAATCCGCTCTGCGGCAGCACGTCACAGCCTCCAGAGGGACGTTCTGTGATTTCATCTTTACACATGTGTACGACAATGTGCTTGCTCAGCTGTTTAGATAGCGTGCGGTAACATTTAGGACGCTTTTATTCTCTTATATTCACTGATTAATATCAAGGCCTCACATCTTCTGCTGAGCGTGTCTATTGTGTAATGCGCCGAACACGGCTCGTTCACGTGCCGCTGTTCTTTCATGCTGCTAGATGAACAGACAGGCTGACCTTTCAGTCACTCTGCTTTTGGGAGCCAGCAGAGCTCTGGCAGCATGCATGGCAAAGCTTTTGTGTAGACGTCCGCATAACAATGCATTAGCAATATTCTCTAGCGCTGAAAATCAAAAGGTTGTTAAATCGTACAAATCAGATCCAAGTCATTTTAAGATTACACACTTTACTCGCCGTTTTCATTAGTGTGTTAAAGAATCACAGCCCCCTGAGTAAAATACAGCTTTGTCTACTTAGGTTTGTTAAATGTAGACTAGAAAATTAGTTCATTTAAATTTTCAAAGTAAAACGATAATGCTGTGAAACCATCTTCAGCCCCCTGTTGAGGCAGCGCCAGACAATTACATTACAACCAGAACGTGACTTCTTATTTGTGCTAGAACGTCTGTGAAAAGGCCAGTGAAGTGTTTAAATAAGTGAATTACTGTGCAGAATTAAAGCAGGTTCAAAGTGAACCCATGTAGATATGCTGCATCTTGTTGTAGTCACAGTATTGCAGATTTACACCAAAATGGATGTTTAATTGTGCACACTGAGTAGTCGTACACGCTCCGGATTTACCGCCTGTTGTTTTTTTCTTGTTACACATAATAGAAAGTGCGAAACTTAGAAATGCTTTGGGAAACCTGCCTGCTCAAGCTGAAGCGTAGGGTGAGACAAGATGACGGATGCCGTGCTACCCGGTTCTCTGAATACAAAGCTGGGCCGCTGGGTTAGCGCAGAGACTGGAAGCGTGGAAAAGCTCGCCCACCTCTTCACCTACCTGCACAACATCTGTTATACCCACTGCAGTTGGTTTTAATCTGTACCAAAGCAAGACGTTTTCCAGGGGATTAGTATACTGTATGTGATGGGTGCGCTTATTTCTGGTCTCAGCTGGTTGCTAAAGTTTTTCAGACTTTTTGATTTCCACAACCCAGCTGCTGCTAATAAGCTCTTTTGCCCGAAGCAGTCGGCACATTTGAAAGCCTTCACCAAACCCTGACGAAACGCTCTGGATGGAGATGTATCATTCTGTGTCAGAAGACATAACGATGAGAGGTTTTTTTTTCTTCTTTTGTGTGTTGAGTGAACTGACAGTTTAAAGATCATCTGCTCACGTATTTATGAGCGAGATGGACTTTGAAGTGACAGACTGTACTGTACGTCTCCACTCTTGTGACTGAGAATTTAGGGAGTCAGTAGTTGTGACACTGGAGCTGGGCCAAATGAGAGAGGGCTGAGCTAATGGCAGCCCTAGGTCTATCTCCATGTACAGTGCTTTCTCAAGGTCGTGTAAAAATGCTTTAGAGCGGCGATAGGCTGCTTATCGCCTCCTCGGGCAACTCTGCGTACCTCCATTAATCAACCAGTGTTAGTTACAGAGGCAAAGCTCCAGCTCAAGGATTTTTTTTGCATGTAAACATATGCACATACATTTGCGCATTCTGTGGTTTCAAGGTCTGTCTGTTTTGTCCAGTGTGGACTCTAAAATAAAGAACATACAGTGTGAGCACATATGCACGCGTCCATATGCATGAAGATACATACATTATGCACTGTAAGTAGTATTAAACCCTCATATTCTGACCCAACGTGCCGTTGTTAAGATTATAAATGTAGACGTTGCCTTAGATGACTTGTTTTCTACCGGGTCTGGTATCTGGAGGAGGAAGGAGGCTTTGTATGCTGCAGGCGGGCGCTTGGTCGGTAGCTGCAGCAGGCTGCAGGAGTAGAATCTGTGTACAGCACTTGGAACAAGATAAATGATGAAGTGAGGAAGTTGGGTACATTCATCGACAACACAATTGCCTAACTCTGCCCTATCCTCTCGTGCTCTCTCTGTCACTGTCTCAAGGTGTAATGTACTGTAAAATGGAGCTTGCTTCACTAAGCCCCCTTTATTAGTTTTTCTTTTTATAGGGTGCAATTTGCACAAATAATTTCCTGGTCTCCATATGTTCGATACGGGCCAACGCTCAGGTTTTCCCGCTCGAATTAGAACTTGTGCAGGAAAGCACAACTGTATCCGTGTGCGTCTGATGTGTGCTGTAGCAACGGTGTGTAGTTTAGGCTGAACGTACTGACAGCATTAATATGGCACCTATAGCCTTAACCAGACAGAACAGACGCTGTGTAAATACAGTTTCGCTTTTCATCTCTCGCGCTCTGCTTGTCCTAGAAGATCAGCAGACTGTTGGTAAATGTTGAAAGTCCATTCTCTGTATTATTAATGAGCAGGTTTTGGCTCTCTCCTGCTGTTCTAATGTCTTTCACTGTAGAAGTCACACACCTAGGCTCCGTCTAGGCCCAGCGTAAGCCACTTTGATCACATCTTCACAATGGCAGCCTTGTGTGATCCAGCTTTAAGCTGACAGAGCAAAGCTTTAACTTTAGGGGAAACAGCCATGAGAGAGGATGAGGTTGGAGGATGAGGCCAGATTAGTGCACTGGACAGTACAACTGAAGGACAGTGCATGAGCGCCCGGTACCTGGAGTACGTCAGCCGGTGGCCTGATGAGATGCAGACAGACATGTACAGTTTTCTAAAAGCTGAACAGCTGTGAATATGTCTCTGCTTTCAGATCACAAATCGACGTGTCCTTCGGTGTGACTGACAATGCAGGATAGTCCAGAAAACCCAGACATGCAATCCCACAGAAATAGGTGGTTGTGCAGGAAAACAAGAGGCAACAGACTAAAGGAGATGAGACGGCTTGACTGTCCTTGGATGTCCTTCAGGGATGCCATGGTCATGCCTTAATGGAGTGGATATGTCCCTGTAAAAGCTTTCACTCCACAGAGAGAGTGGGCTTCATAAACAGCTCATGCAGAACTGTCAGTGTTCTGTCAGCGTTGCTGAAGAAAATGTTCACTTTCACATTGGGGGAAAACTTTTATAGGTAACCTCACAAATTCTGCAGATTTATTAGCTTGGAGCCATTCCCATCTGATACGAGGTGTCAAAACAAAACGGAGAGATCTTTCCTCCTCTTATGCTGAAATATCAATGAAGTAGTTCATTCTACCTGGGTTCACTTTTCATTTTTCCTACTTTATCAGTGGTTCACTTTGATTGGAAATGACCCTGTTTTCTTCAAGGCTTTTTGTCCTTGTCAAAAGACGTGCTGCCTGTTGGCTGACTCTGTGGGAACAAGAGGCTCCGCTTCTAGGCCCGTCCTTTGCTCAGAGGCACAGGCTGGGTAATAAGGTCCAGTAGATGCTTAAAGTGCACAAGATGGGCTTAATGTTCCTCTGTTTACTAAGCTCATCTACCATCCAGAGGAAAGAGAGCGTGTAAAGCAGCTTTAAAGCCTTTAATCTTGAATGAGACCAGTGAGCAGTGAGTAAGGAATACTTATAATAATAATAGTGCTGAGGATAACTTCCATCATTGGCCATTACTGTAATGCTAAGAATGAGAAGGCATCATCCAGTTTGTTTTAGTGAAATCAGGATTCATGTCCATGCGTTCAAGGCGTAGCGGTGGAGTGTTTTGATCTCTTGCTTGCAATCGTGAGGCTTGGAGGGAACGGTGAGAAGAGCGCGGCTAACAGCAACAAAGCAGTTGTTGGTATTGGACAGGGAGCCTGTTGTCATGAGAACACCGTGCAGGATGGGGTGGAGGCAAGGAAGCTGCGTGCCTTCATTAGATGAAATTGCAGGAGGGCTTTATGTGGATATAACCAAGATTAATTGGATTCCAGTGATCTAGTCAAAATGTGACACTGTCATGCAGAGTTATGAGCCAGCCTCAGCTGCTGAACCAACAACAGGCGCGATTCATAGCAATATGCTTCATGCCGTAGCTTCATCTAACAATGTGAAATATCAGACTTGGATGGCCCGTGTTACAGCCTTCATTGGACGCTCTTCAGTTTTCGTAAAGGCAAGCAAAACCCACATGCTCAACAAACTGTCAACTGTCACTCTCATCATGTCGTTGCTCTTAGCCTGCGGGTCTACACTCAGCCAAAATCGCTTTTTCCGAAAAATGAAAGCATCATCCTCTTTCCATGTCACACTTGCCAATGCCTCTGGTGTCTCCAAGTATCACACTGGGCCTCTAATAGCATCCATCCTTTCATATTTGAAGATATTGCAATATGCTCAGCCTGCAGATAGCCGGGCTCTTAAAAGCCTTGGCTGCTGAGTTTCCAATCCCTCCTGATAACAATAATCCAAACAGACTACGACCACTGGAGCAAATAAACAATTAACCTCCACAGTCAACCATAAGCCTGTGAACTCCAATCTGTTAGACTGCTATCATACACCCATCATCCTCTACCACTTCCTGACCTCCCATCCATCTTTTTCTCTTATTTTTTGTCTAATGCAACAAGGCTTCTGACATGAATTCTCTGAACGAAACGTAATGGATACCTTCTCATTCTAATACAGGATATGCAGGTGATATTGATAAATAAGCGTGTTGCCATGTGTTGTTGGAAACGGCCATTAGACAATCTGGCAAGCAGGAAGTGAATAGGACTGTTGGGAACTGGTGAGGAAATAGATGGTCGGTGATTAGCTGGACAAGGACAAACCAGGTGACTTTACTGTTGACGTTACTGCAGAGAAGTGGGCTGTGGTGGGAAGAACATCAGCTGTTTTCTTGTATACTGTATATCCTAAACTAACATCAGGCCGTATACACGTTAAGTATATAATATATTAGTCTAGAGTATGTCTACATAGAAAAGAAGTTGCGTCTTATATTGACTTATTGATTTTTTGCTTGCTAACTGAGTGATTAATATTTAAATTGGTCAGGGCAGCGTTGCTTCTCAGGGGAGGTGGGAGTGGCTCGGGCAGTGAAAAATCTAGAGGCAAGGCTGTTTTGAAATATATGAACTCTAATTACGGTTTATCAACATTTGAACAAGTTATCTATCACCTCAGATAAATGCAATATACCCTCTGCACAGCATAGGTCATGCTAAGTACTATTTACCACATTATGCATTACCTTAACGGTGCATTAGCTTCAAATATATGCATGTGACATTTTGTTCCTTCTGATAATCCATATACCCAGCGCTAATCATGGAAGAAGGAATAATCTTTATTTCCAACTAGTGATCTTGGTTATCAACAATGCTGCTTGTTTAAAAGCTTTTGTGATTTTTGAATTTTGCATAAACTGCCTAATTTGAATGTTAAATCAACGATGCCTTCTCACGGCGGAGGAGAAGTGTTTCTGCAGCGTTGCCTGAAGCATGTCTGATGCATATCCAAATGAGCCGTCTGATTATAAAGACCGTGAACCTTGCAGTTCTAAATGCTCTGGCATTAGCCCCAGGGGTCTTCTGACTCCAGGATGTACCGCAGTTACAAAGAAAGGAGAAAAACGTATCCACATATCCTCGTCATCGTTTAAAAAGCATCATAATATACTTTTTCAGTATCTACATCACATTGCTCTCCTTCATGAATGGAGCTTCAGTAGGTTCCTCAAGTGGCGCCACAGCTGTTTGACCCGCATGAAGATCCGAAAACGAAAAATAAAACAGCTTCCATCAACAAGTTGTTGCAGAAATTTGCCGTTTAGTGCGATTTGCATTCATATCATGCTCTATGAGTGAGGAACCATCAGGCAAGGATAAACCCAGCCCTGATACTGAGCAACTGTCACGGCGCATCATTTATTTTGATCACACTTTGTAGGTGGAGACAGCCATGAATATTTTATCGATCAGTGTCTCACTCCAACATTTCTCGCTTGTCACAGTGTTCATCCAAGTAATCCTGAGAGCAGCTCCTTTCTGCTTTCATTCAAACAGGGCTGCCGTTTGCATTGCAGTGTGTGGTTTTGTGCCCAGCAGCAGGAAATTCTCTGTTGACAAAGTATGAGGAGTTCCTGCAGCAGTAGGGCATGGAGGAAATTTCTTTGTACCAGCTGCCAGGGTAATTAGTTCCTCACTGAATTATGCATCAGCAGAAGTGTCAAGTAGTGTTAGAATCAGCCAGGTACAGAGAGAGAGAGAGGAGAGAGGAGCGATGCCACACAAAGCTCATAAAACCCAACAATATCTGCTGCCAATAGTCCCATATTGAAAGGGCTGGAACAAAACCATCAGTAGAGCAACCGAGCAGAAACCTGACTGGTGTACTGTACAAATTAAAAGTCAGATAGGAGAAAAGCCTTCACTATCATTGTAGCTTTCACTTTGCGTCTGGAACAAATGTTTTAGTAAAAAGACAACGTGACAACTTGATGAAAAAAGACGTGATAACATTTAACATCTGACACCGTGTAAACCCCGGTGTTATGTTGTAATACTGAAGGCAAAGCTTCATGTTCTACACAAACAGTAAGAAACAAATTAGTCTGTTGTACTGTTATTATTATTCTTATTATTGACTAATTTGCCAGCTTTGAAGGCTCAGTAATCGAAAAAAAAAAAAATTAACTTGCAAATTTCTTGGTGTGAGCTTCTTTTATTCTCAATGGGGTCATGTCCTGTCAGAACCTTTGTGCCTGCTGTCAGAGACCACGCCACGGCTCCCGCGCACGCCGCCTCGCCACTGTGTAAGTGCCAGTCACCTCGGGCTCGGATGCAAAGGAAATCACAGCGGTGTGAATGGAAGGAGCCTCCCTATGGAACGGGCACAGATGGCAAAACATCACAGCATGCTTTTCACATCTTATTCGACTTCTCCTGGAATGACGGATGGGAATGTTTGAAGCCTTAAAACACAAATCATCTATTTCATTAATACGACCGTTGAACAGGATTTGAGATCCGTTCTGCAGCCTTAGATCTTATTGCTTTCCGTACCACAGTGTGCAGGGTCTCTTTAGTCCAGTAATGCGCCTGCTGAAGTGGACACGAGTGACTGAATGGGATAACCTCAAAACTCAAAGACTAGGATTGCTATTAGCTGCTATATTCTCAGAGGAGACGCATTTCAGTCACCGTCTGTTGAGTCTTTTCCTCGGAGCCAAGACGCAGACATTGACATGCACACAGAACTATCTGAACCCGTTCTGAAAGCAAAACACATACGCAGAAACGCAGCCACGCTGCCACGCTGCCACGACCGGCAGCGCAGACGATAGACAACAAGTACTGAACCGTGTCTTCAGCTCAGAAAAAAATAAATGCGTCTTATACAAACCAAATACGCGTGAGCCAAATCCCGCGTCTTGTTCGCTCTCAGCGGGTCGTGCTTGTTGATCTAAGGCCGACCGGATCTGAGGGTAAGATAAGCGTATTCATGATTTCATTTCCATGCATGCGTCCAATTTGAACACATTAAATATTTAAAGTGTCCATCCCTCATGGAAATGTCATGTGTCAATAGTATTGAACACTTGAACTCTAGCCTGGGCTTGTTCAATACGCTCTGCTCAAACACTTCCTCACTGTCATACAGCAGAGGAAGAGACTCGCCCGTAAACCTACACAATTAGCATTTGCTCCAAAATGTGTTTTTATGCCGTTAGCCGTAGCTGCCATTGCAGATCGTTGGAGCCGTTTGTAATTGTAATGCATTCTGTGCGTTACAAAGTCATAATAACAAAATGCGACACGTCTCCACTCACAGTAAACCTGCTGTAAATGCCATGTCTTGGCCTCTCTTGAGTCGTGAACCGTGTGAGACAGTGTATATTTAACTTTAATGGGCATGAGGCCTGGTGAGTGGCGAGTTCGCAGAGTGTGGACAGCCTGCCAACAACCCCAGCACCGGTTAGAGCTGTGCCATTACTTAGGTAATGTGTTTCAGGTCAGCCCTTCAGCCGGTGTTGCTGTGCTGTGTGGAGCGAGATCAGAGAGGCGAGTGTAATGTAGCTGAAACCTTCGCTGTTCTACGGCGTTAACTCGCAGGGGCTGAGGTGTTGCCTGACGTTAGCGATGGATCATTTTCACAAGGCGGATCCAACACGCGCAAGGCGACGCGTGTGTCCAGCTTTAGTGGTCGCACCTACGTGCAGAGACGCGCCAGGCCGACACCTAAGAACCACCTGAAGCCAACTGTTCGCTCAACAGATGGTTTGAGCGTCTTCATACAAGATGAAAAGTGCCTCAGTGGGGACTCGTTGCCTTGTAGTTTGCTTGGTTTCATCATTTCTGTTTCAGACAGCCAACAGCCAATCAGAGCCTCCTCACTGAGTCCTAGTTAAACGTGCTGAGTCAGCCCTATGTGGAATGCACAAAAGATCTAGTTATTTTAAGTAGAATTTAAAAAATCTGTGGCTAAACGTAAAAAAAGCCATATAGAAATTTGTGCTGGTTTATTATGAAACAAGAGAAAATCCCATGCTCACGGTTTAGTATTTGTATTTAGCCTTTTTGAATTTCAGCTTTACTGATTAACTTTATCTCCCCCGTTGCATATTATACCAGGACACAGCAGGGGCAGCCTTTGGCAGCTATGAGCCACGATGGAGCTCTTTGCCATTAAGCAGCGGTGTAAACCAGATTACCTGATCATTTAGTCTTCGTTGGCCAGACAGTATGGCTTCTACGCTGTGCTCCTGTAGCGATCTAATTCTGTAAGTGTTTGTGCTGGGCCGAAGTCCCAGATAGACCTGGGTGCCAGTGTTAATCTCTGCCTGGGCCCACAGCCTATCACTAGGGGCTGTAATCTAACTGCGGTGATGTTGTTATCTTTGGTGGAGAGTACTCAGCCGTGGCTCTTGGCTCCAGCCCACCGAGCCACTGTAGGCCTACTTTGTCCATGTGGAGCTTTTGCCGTCTCTTGTAGTCTCTTGTGCTTCTCCAATACCGTTTTCCATCGCTCCTTTTCTGTCTTTGTTCATGGTCTTTGCTCAAGGGTTTTGCTTGTATCATATTTTGTTCTTTTACAATCTTATTACATCTCGGAAAGATATAATTTGGTATAGCGCCGATCTGCTGTCGGGATGACGTTAGCGTTGGGCATAGGGAGAGTGTGCGTTCGCAAATATCAGACTGTGTGTAAATGTCTCTCATCCAGAAAGGAACAATTTTACAAAATCAGGACAGTTCTTCTAAACGTCAGTGAGCTAATGGCAGAGTGATGATGCCACGGCGCCTGACCCACCCATCCACTGTATGTGGATATAAACCCAAAGGTCAAAGGGATGTTACACTTCCAGTCTTTTTCACCTTTCTCATCTGACGAGGGATTCTCCATCACCGGCCGAGAGCCATTAAGGTGTCTCCTGCTTAATGGACTTGTCGAGAATCCATAGACAGACTGATGATAAATGGTAAATACTAAAAATGAAGATGGTTAGGTGTGGAAAGATGGTGCAGGAGGGAAGGGGGTTGTCCATGAGTCCACATTGATTCACCTGTCAAACAGTGGAATCTAATCTCCTCTACAGCAACAAATTACTTCCACATCATCACTTCCATCAAAACAATAATAAGAGCATATGAGAACGGCATATGCTGCGCACTTGTTACTGACGGTTTTAAAATATATGGGTGGCATGTAAAGCCTGACTGATGTATGGTGGAAACCAAGGTTATTAAACTGATGCTTGGGAAGCTTTATGAATGAACAAGGGTAGTGGGCAGCAGTGGGGATGTTAGCTGCTCAACACACGCTGCTACTCTGCGTTATCACCTTAGAATAGATGACTTGGATCGCTGTGAATGTGGGGATCTGCTTCTGGAGTCTACCCTGTGGTGTTGTGAAACCCCTCTAACGCACACTTTATATATATTATTTATAGGCACGCAGAAAAACAACTACAGTACGATGTGTGTACAGTGTTGACGGAGGGCGGCTGTTGCTCCTTAAGACACTGATGCTCGTCCGTGTGTTCAATTCAAGCCCAGAAATCGATACCAGCGAGCAGGAAACAACATTGTTTTTGCAGTAGGGCATCAGATTCAGCCTTTTCCTCCACTGCCCTTATTTGGGGAACTCGGTGGCATTAGTATACATAGCTGCACAACTCCAGTCTGCACAGAGCCTACCACTGTGCATTTCAACACCACTTTCAATCTCATCTCTATTCATCCCTAACTCATCTCTATTAAGACATGGATCCTCTGTATTCCCATTTGATCATCAAAAAACTCATTATACCCGTTTGCAATAGATCAAATATATTAGATAGAACAGCACAAGATACAAAGATACATTGTCAGGCAGCCAGGCGCTGTTTAATATCAAGATGTCAGAGCCGCTTTGCTTTTGGAGGCTCCTAGACAACAAATACTCTGGCCAGTGCAAAAATGGCAGAGATTGACGTCTCCTTTAGCAACGATGCAAAGCTTTTACAACATTTACTGGTACAGTTCCACACTTTTCAGGTTACAGTAGACAGTGACTGAATTATTCCTTGCGTTGAAATACATGTGGTCACGTGATTTCCTGCTCAGCCTCTCTTGTCCTGGAGCCGGTAAGACAACCGCTGGTGTCACACGCTCACAGCAAGAATCAGGCACAAACGGGCCGAGCGGAGACGTGATGCTCATTGATGACTTTAACATATTTAGATGTGGGTTGAACGAACGTGGCTCCGGCTCCTTGCCACTCATCACCCTCCAAGAAGAGCCGGTTGTCACTCTTTTCCAGCGTAATACTAGAGTCAAAGGGCAGCCACCACTTCTCCCTGGTGACTATTCCCATTAGTTTATCTTCAGATTTTGTACCATGCCGTGACATGCGAGTCCCCCGGGTACAGTGAGTTATTGATTTTAAATACCAGTCATCAGGGCTCTTTACAGAATATGACGAGGTGTTTGTCATCTCGGTTCCGTCTCTTGGAGTCTTGACATGGGCCACATGTGCATGTCAAGTCCCATATTACCAAGTATTTCAGAGGAATTTTAGCCATGGTTTGACAACATGAGTAGCTGACAGCTGACTTAATGCTTTAAGACAGCATAGAGGAACTATAGCAGACCATCCCCGACTCATATCCAGTAAAAGAAAATGCAAATTATAGTTATGCATCTGTGCAGACGAGATGCTATGAGTTGGGTTCGTGCTGTGGCTACTTTTCCGGCTGACTGGCCCAAATGGCCTGAAGCCAACACCGATCAATAGAGTTTTTTCAGACAGTCTACTGTTTGCCTTGTGATAAACTCCATAGTCTCCTCCATAAAACATTTACATGCAGCACAGTATGTGCAGGCCAGAATAAGCTTCCACAGATTTAGATCTAGTATTATTACCCACTTGAGTTTTAAATGACAGACAACACTTCACTTAATAAAACGACATCAGCTGTGTAAACACGCAGTAGGTTTGATGCGGGGCACAGGCATCGTAAATTGCTGTACACTCACTGTATATGGACAAACACACAATATTTTGTGCGTAGATGTATTCTTAGTCAGAGGACGGGTGACAGGCTGCAAACTTAAAGTGGGGATGCAGCCAATCTGGGCCTCATCGGGAGAAATGAAACCGGAGTATGTCCATGCAAATAGCACGCAGGCGATGCGGCACCTTGGAAAATGGAATATGCTTGTAATTGAAAACATAAGTTACAGCCTCTCCTGCCCCCTCTGGATCCCAAGAAGGTGTTTCATCAAAGGAATCACGCCAGTGAAGAAGGGGACATGGCTTTCGAATGTTCCAATCCAACAGATTAATGAGTCACAGGTCTATGCCAAGTCTGCCTCAAGGAAAAGAGGACACACCATGCTCCATATCAATAAAGGACCTTTCTCTATCACTCCACAGATGCGGTGGGATGGTCTGCAATTTGCTGTTTGGAAAGAACAAATTTATATTCACATTTAGCCAAGAATCCTTAAGCATAGCTTGTAGTGCTTTTCCCCACATCACTGACTGATTCACCGTCTGTGTTTAAGCTTCAAATTTAGAGTAAACCACAAGAAAGCTTGACCAAAGCACAGCAGCTGTTGTGAATGCGTTTGGACGTTTGAATAGAGCAAATTTCAAACGCACAAAAATATTGTGGCCCCTCATTTATGTTTCCACGATGCTGACTTTTTGTGCCTCTAAGCGTAGGGCAAAGGCAGCACTTCTTTAACGACCTAGGTTTGAGCTGAGGTGTTTGAAAGCTGGTGTCAGACAGACCTGCAGGGTTCTCTGAAGAACTGCAGGTTACTATTTACTTTTTGTTCTATATGCCACCGAGCAGCATAGAAAAGCTGAATGTTGTCACAAATGTTTTGTTGTTATCAAGTGATGTTTTGCATTAAGAAATATAAATATATCTTTTATATATCTATAAAATATTAACTAATCATAGCAGTTAAACTTGCTGTGCCTTACATTTTCATAGTGGTTGTAGATTTTTGGTTGTGAAAACACGGACTCCATATGTTTTTTATGTAGATATTTTCTGTTGCCCTTTTAATTTGTGCCAAAAATTGTGATTTTATTTTTGCTTTTCTTTCGATATTACACGCTGCCATGCTCATTTTGGAGGTTTGCTTTAAGCCAGATGAAGAATCCCCAGAGACACTGATGTAGCTCTATCCAAACACGCTGTTGATGCTCTCATCTGGCAATAAAAGTTTGTTATTCTTTGCCTCCTCGAGACGGCTTCATCAGTGGACACATCCTGTTTGCAGCAGGCACTACTGTACAATGCTTTTGGCGATATTGCATCTCCTACTGAGAGTTCAGACTCTGGTTACGTCAAGCCAACGGCTTTTAATAATAACAGAGGCAGAGGAAGATTTGGGTCACCAGTTATTTTTCTGACTTGAACTGTGTCTTAAATAGAGAGACTGAGATGTTATTATGTCCTGCCAAAGTAAAAGAAAATTAAATACAATCTTGTGTCTATTGAAATCTAAAATGAAATAGAATTATTGAATTTCATGACCTGCAAATCTTTAATTTTTCCGTTTGCAATTTATGGTCATAATAAAAATCAATAACAGTTGCTGTTGTCGAGCACATTAATTACTGAAAATCAGTGAAAATCAATGTGGCAGACAACACAGTTAGACAGATGTCAAGTTACTTAAGGTGTTACTTGACTTGCAGGGTATCTGGGCTGTGTTTACTAGAATTTCTCAATCAACTGGTGGAGTCATCTTTTCTCCCCCGTGATCTGACTCGTTTTACAGAGCCGGGAGAAGTAATTGTGACTCTTAATTGCACCTGGCTGTGAATGAAATGGTTTGATCAGCCGCCGTGAAGGAAATATCTGATTATGTTATTAAACTTCAGAGCTCCGTCATGTGTGCGTGTCGCATTAGAGAGAATAGCGACAAAGGGAACTTTAGTGCATTCAATGTCAAATATACACAAACGTTTTTTCCCTCAGCAATTCATTCTTTCAGTGGTGAGGAAGCGCATGGATGTAATATCATGGAAGAGGATACATTAGTCAGTTCATAGAGCCTGTCTTCATGATGTGTGCACTGACATCCTTCAGCAGAAAAAAACGGCACCTGGCGTTCAACGCAGCAAGGCAAAAACACAAGGCAAACTAAAACCGTAAGAAGGCAAAGGTTGAAACACTGCTGTAAAACATGAAATTAGCGATGACGTTTCCGGTCTCATGGTGTGTAAGAGCAATTTGAGGATTCTCTATCATGTTGTTAGTGAGAGAACAGCGACATTTCAGACGTCTTACCGGTTCATGCTCTGGTGCATCTTGTGAGTGACAGGTCTGATGTGCCCACTGACAGACAACACAGCTCAGGGGCATGGAAAGCAGAGAGTCCCCTTCTCTTAAATCACCAAAGTCCAGGCTCCGTTCGGAAGTGATCAGACTGCAAAGCCAGCTGGCAAGGAAGAGAAATGACGGTCCTAACAAACGCACACAGACTCAAAGCCTCCATGAATGTCAGTGATACACATAGTTACAACCAACTGGTGACAAAGTAGAGTTTGAGAGACATCGAAGCTTTTCATTTATTTAGCAGGATTATGAAAGGCCTCCATTTGGCGCAGACAAAAGCTGGTAAAAGTGAAATCAATAAAAGCAATTGTGTGGTTTTCATGGGCCATCTGCTGTGACTGTGGCATCTTAATTGTCATTATTTCAATAACTCATTAATTTGTGTTCTTTCCTGAGCTTTCTTTCATGCCGTGCAAATGGTCACGTCTGTGATTGTGCAGCATTTTGCATCGATTCGTTTTTATCAGTGTTGTACTTTGGCATTGATCAGCATTAGCAATGTAACATGACGAATCGACAGGTGCATCATGTCTATCACGTGTATTCAGTATTGATCTGTGAACTTCTCATTTACCATAAATTCACTATAAAATGAAAACATTTACTATTAGTGATCCTCCAGCAGCAGTTCTTTCTCTATGAGTCCTATAACAAAATATTGGTCCTAAAATTATGCAACATTTTTTATTTTGGTTGTAAATATAAATATTTATCACAAATTAAGACTCACTGACCTCAAAATGATGTCGTGCCACTATTGTTCAAGGGATCATGGAGGGTGGTGTCTGTTTTCTGTAATCCCTTACAAAATTACTTTATAGTGGGTTTAGATGTGATCTGGCAGTTACCGTCCTGGCTATGACCTCATTAATTAATTTAATATTGATAATCACCAGCTGGAATCTCAAATTTAAAAGAGTCATGGTATATGATTGAATCAGATGAGTGCAGCAGAACTTCTAAACTAATTGTCTGTACTGTAGCTACAAGTGGATGAAGTCCAGATCCCACGTGTTCTGGTGCTGTGGAGGTTCTGGGATCAGACCTTTTAGTTGCACTTAGCCCCTCGCTTGTGTTTCTCAGCCACTGCTTTAATATTTTCCAACATACATAGACAGATAATGGCCTAATTTACAGCAATATTATATTATATAACCCATGTGCCCTATTAAAGGTAGTTGCTACTACTAATCCATTCTTTACAGTGTGTGGAGCTTCAGTAATGGTGCAGGTAGACGTTGGGGAGCTAACACTAGCTGATAAGCTCAATAAGTTTACTGCAGATATGTTACTGAAGGTTTTCACACAAAAGGTCATTTCATGAGAACCTCCATTTTGGATTTTGACTGGTTATGTAGGACATATTTGTATTTTTCATTCATTCATTCAAACATTGGACCAGGTTGGTTGAAGCTGTTCCCCGTGTGTCTACGTTACTAAGAAGTAGAGGCTGGAAAATTCTGGGATAATTTTGATTCCCAGCTTCTCACGTGTCATGTCAGAGCGTCCATGGGCAAGACACTGAACTGTGTGGAGGCTGTAAATGACTCACAGCGTTAAATACCAGAACAGACTGTTCACCAATACCTCTACAGTATATCGGGTCTGAAAGCAAAGTACGCGACACGCTGTGCGCTTGACAGACATGAACGTTTGCATCACTGTGACATTTAAATATTCTTAATTACGTCAACCGACATTAAAGGGCCTTGGAAAATTAATATCTGAAAGCACTGAATGCATTTGTTAATTGGATATTTAAAAGTCAGCAAGTACACCTTTGAAAATGAATTGTTAGTTTAATAATGTGACATAATATACACAAAAACTCTATCTCAGTTGTTCTCCTGTATGTCTGCCAGCATCAGACGCTTTTAACAGATTCAACATTATCAAGACAAACAACCTTCAATCCTAAACATATCGTCAACCAAACACAGCTGATGCTTTTGGTTCCACGAAGTCCTGCGTTTAGTATGTTGTATGGCTGAGAGCCGTTGAGTTGTACAGAATAAAGAGACTTTTTAGCAGACCAAGTTCATAGTTGGATGTAAAACCCTGGCAGACTCAGCTAGAGCACAGCTGAGTACATGTAGTCCTCCCTGGTAAGTTCAGAAACATTCAGGAGGAGGACGAGCTGCATGAACAGTGTGATCTGGGTTCAATTGAGAATGAAACACCTTTTGTTCTGACCCTGATATGAAAATTTGAGAAAATCTTCATTTGATATAATGTATGAGCATGATTCTGGAAATATTCAAATGTGTGGTAATCAGGCTGGCATGATGGCGTGCAGGCGAGTGGGACAAGGAACAAAAGAAAAAATGTTGCACGGCATCAAGCAACGCTGTTGTTTGTGTCGCTGTGTGTTAGGGCAGAACTAGTCAATAACATAACACTCAGCAGAATCGCGAAGTGGACGAGGCTGGAAAGTAGATGATAAATATATAAAGAGGACCAAAAAGCTGGCGAGGCAGGAGTTAAAGTCGGCCGTGAACTGAGCTGGATGAATTGGTCTTAAGTCTGGATTTAAGGAGACAGCATCTGATTCCCTGAAAGTGGCAGAAGCTCACTTTACTTGGAGGGAAAGAGTCTGTTTGAAGGTGTTTTTCTTGAACCTTCTGAGGGTTGATTGTGTTGGAATAGGCACATAGCGTTTAGCATCAAATATGTGGACAAGAGGGAGACTCTAAGGCTGGACTAATGGAAATGAGAAAGCTGCTGCATACTGACGCATTGTTTTTTGATTCTGGAGGAAACAAAGCTATTGATTTATTTCTCCAGGCCGTTAAAAGAATAATGTTCTATCCTTGAGATATTTTGTTGCTGGAAAAATACTCAGAGTTGGACAAAACCGAGCAACTTTTTAGAAATACTGTAGGTGAAAGAAAGGTCAGAGAGATGATTTCATTATATTTCTTCCTTTATTGTTTATTGTGGAATCTTGCAACACACCACTTTGTTAATAATGTTCACAGATATTTATGGGTTTAGATAATTGTCAGACATATTGTGTTGACAGCTGAAACACCGTTATGATTGTCCATTGTTGCATCGGGGTGTGTCCCTGCGTTAGTATCGGATCCACCGTAACGATCAAGCTGTCACAGATGTCAGAGCTCGGCCCATTTAGTTGAGCTACCTCAGTCCTAATAACCATTATGCTGCTTGCAACAGCCAAAGAGCAGGGAGTCTAAAGTGAGCTGCACGCAGGAGCGTCAGCATGACTTGATTAAATGAGATACTGTATGATTTCCTACAAATGGGGCTCGTGTGACTGTCAAAGCATAAAAGAGAAAACGCAAAGCATTTAATGGAGTCAGGCACGAAAGGTGCGTAGTGTTTAAAAGCTAATTATCCTCACTGTGACATGTTCTTTGAATGCAGCTGCTCACTGCATGTCCCTGTGAAGCCTATTTCAAAATATGCACAATATTATGATGCCATGTCATGCTCACGCTCCTGTTACTGCACAGTTTTAGTATTTTAGGAATTTATGTGAACTATTTAAATGCGATAAACGTATAGGATACAAATAAAACAAACAACTTCTGTTGTGGGCGTCCGTGCTGTCTTTGTTTGAATTTGCATCTGCTTTTCGTCTTGCTATAGGATGGACAGTCACAGTGAAGGGTGAGCTAGTGCTTTAAATAATGCAAGAGCCATCAGCACGGGTGGCCAATATGAGCCAATCACCGTTCTGCATTATGGCATTAATTCAGACAAATGTCCCAGTTAAACACTGAATGTGTTGACTTTAGTTTGGAACTTGTCTAATAATAACCTTCTATGTGACTGAAGCAGATGATTCCATATGGCAGTGTTTACGTTACATCTTTTTATTTGGGTTGTGTGTTTTACTGGGCGGATTTGAGACCTTTTGCCTGACATGGCTTTCACTGCACTTCACGTCACATAATTCAGCAAAATCCTGCAAAGACATGCATTTCTTTTATGACAACTTGAATGGCTCCAAGTTTCTGTATTTTCCCGTTTTATATCATAGCTGCTACTACAGAGCGTGCATATTTTTCCTCTGCGGAATGTAGTTGACTCATGTAATACACAAAGATGCCATCAAAGCCTGTTTGGTTGGAATTCAAAAGGAAAGACAGACCCCGTGGGAAGCGAAGTCATGTGGGAGAAAAGTTAGGCAGTGCCTTTGAAGCCTGAGTAAATGAGGCACTTTTGCTCATATGGGGAACGGAGGAGAGAATGAGCGAGAGGAGGCCTGCGATGCAGACAGACATACCTGCAGATGGATCATTTCACAGCAAGGACAAGTGCCATATCACCACAGCAGCCTCTACATCCAGCAGCTCGTGCAGACTGAGGCGTAGAGGTGTCAAATGAATTGTGCAAGAGTGCTAGTTTAAGTGAATGTGAATGATGATCTTATCGTCATGTTTCTTTGGGCAACCGTGACTGAAGAACAGGTGACAAACTAAAGAAATATGACCTGGTAAAACAAACCGCATCAATGCAGAACAAGGTAAAACTAGAGTAAAGCCAGAGTAGAATCTGCATGTGGAACAGCAGACGCTTTGTCTTTTCACATATGTTTTCACCTAAATGTACAAAGACTCATCAAAACAGTTGTGCGAACAAAGTGATCTGATTGTGTTGAAGCACCAAGATGCGTATAACGTCTCACCAGGTCTCACACTGAGCCGCATCTCCACAACGACAGAAATGTGTCTACTGCAGCCTGCTTAGCGATACGATCCTGTGGGGGGGCTTAACATCATGATTAACTGACATTTAGAGTTTCATTTGTCATTCGTCCAAACAAAAAAGTTTGTATGTTATGTTATGAAACGACTGTTACTGTTCGTCACCGTGATGGATTCATACAGGAACCAACCAAATGAGTCGCTCTGCTTTTGAGTCGTAGGGTTTCATTCACAGCTCAAGGTGCTGGATGTTCACTGCTCTTGTATGTTGGTGGCTATTTTCCTCTGGGACTAATTTATTTTTTTCTTGTTATACCCCGTGAGATGAGTTGTCTTCCTCCTAATCTTCAGCCATGTGACATTTGGTGTAATTAATTCTAGCTGGGTTTTCTATTTTTGGACGATCCAGCGTTACGACCTCTAGGCTGACGTTGGGTTTTAAAAATGAACCACTACAAGGCCACAGCTGCATTAGAGCACGAAAGCAAAAAAAAAAAAACAAAGGCTGTCACATAAGTGTTGTTGTCAAAGCATTAAGCTAATTACTGCCTGATATAGAAAAATCAGAAATGAATGGAAATGGTAGATTATAGAACTCGTTTTATAAATCCACAGATTAACTGCACAAAAACACTGAAAGACACACTGTAATAGAGAATGTTTCATAGTTGTCAGGTGTCCAATAGTGTTTATACATTTATGCAATGTGCAATTATTGATTGCTTCATTAAATTAGCATTGGAGCGACTTGTACAGAAGATTAAAGAAACACTAAGCATTTAAATGGCAGAGCTGTCCTCAGTGATTTGCATCCATTCACTGAATTTATTGTATGTTAGTTGTGTAATTGTGCAAACCATCTGCGGATTGAATAAAGTAGTAAAGAAAGGAGAGAAATGAAGAGCAGAGAGGAGGCGGAGAGATGGAGGGCAGAGGAAGCACATCAAGCTATCTGGAACTGCTGAGCTGTAATTTACTTGAGGGACGACAGGAAAGATACAAGCAGAAGTCCCAGACTGATGGCTTCTGGTTATGAGGGGAGTGGGACATCAGTTATCTGGTGGCTAAGTGACAGAGCGTGTTGATTGTACACAACGCAGCCACAACTCTTCAAAGAGGAATGCCGGGTCTTAAATCAAAGGAAATTCCTGTCGTTTTTTATTTTGCCCTCCGTTGCAATCTGTTTTTCTTAATATTCCTTCGCGCTCACACCACGGCACTGCAGGTCGGCTTGTTTCACACTTAACAAACGAGCAGGCAAGACCGTTGGCTGGCTCCACCGTGTTATGCAGCTGTAAGCATTCACCAAATAGGCTGCACAGGCTGAGGATCCATTACAGTCGAGTCAAGCAGACGTGCCAACCCCCCTTCTGGCCCCACGTGAGTGTTTATGATCCTACTGTAGGCGTCGCATCTTTACACGGTGAGTTCTCTGAAAACGGAGGTAAACTGAGAGATCGCTGCACCGTGAGCCGCCGTGCTATCAAACAAAAGCTGCTGTCGCCCTACCAGCCAGCAGCGGCGGCAGGAAGCAGCTCCCGTGGCTGAAAGCTTGAATTGGGCTGTCAGCGCTGACTTGAAGGAGCAGCACTGGGCCTCAAGCAGCAATTATCAGACTGGCAGCTGCTGATAACTGCCACCAGACAAAACGGGGCCGTGAAATATTATCCCTCTCCACTCAACTTTCTTTCATTTCCACATCCTGTGCACTAACCTCTGCTAGCGCTCCTGCAGCGGTCCGGCGGCCCACGCTCCGCCGAGCCTCGCTTTGACGCAGAGTCATTTGTTCAAGATTCTCCGTTAAACACAGAATGTTTTGTTTTCTTTATAATAAACAATTTTCCAGGCAGTTGTCTAAATGATAAGGATTTAGACCGTGACGGATGGATGTGACCTTAGACGGACTCAATTTCACTTTTAGTAAAAGTCCAATAATGTAACATTAAAAAAATATAATACCCTACCCTCTGCACACACTGTTTTCGCAAAACTCACCACTCAGGAATATTACACATCCAGCGTAGAACGGCCATCTGTATGTCAGCAGTTACAATAGCTACAAGTGGAAACATGGACATTTTAAGCTAAAGCAACTTTAACATGATGCTCTGACCTCGTCATCTATTCTCCATGGAATTGAAGTTAACTGAGAGAAATTCTCTCTATGTTTAATTTAAAGTGAATTAAATTTGGGATAGATGAACTAAAGGATTAGACAAGCTCTGAAGGTGACCTCCTTCTCATTCTAGTGCCTAAACTATCTTCTCAGCACAGTTTGACTTCTGAAGAGTCAAGGAAAAAAAAAATTGAGCTTCAGAGAATTTGTAATTCAATATTGTTGTGACAAAGTCCAGCCGTGTAGCAAGTCTTGCGACGTGGCCACTGATGCACATGCCTGACGTCCATGTGACAGAGCAGCTTCACCGTGTTTTCCTTCGTACAGTAATAATCACTCATTGGCAGTGATTTATGAGGGAGTCTGTTAGACTTTGTCGCACAAATGTAATTTACGGCAGCATGTGTAGGCAGAACCCACATCCAGCCTGAACCAGTCCATGCTTATTTGTGTCCATGCTAGTTTTTAGGAGACTTGCTTAGGGCACAGTTGCTGAGGCCACGTCCTTATTTTAATTACAGTATATGTATCATTTCACCATATGCAGTAACAACATTAGTAATTAGTGTAGTAGAAATAATTAGAGGTAAACATCCACATACTCTAAGTGAACATTGTACTCAGCACCATGTCCTAAATCTCATTTTCTGGCTTTAAGCCCCTGACACTACACCTACATGAAGCCAAATACTTTGTCCAACTTTGTCTAATTCTATATTGTTCAGAAATTGAAAAGAAAACAAACCGGCTGCATGAAGGCTCTTTTACACTTTTACACTTATGTCACGCTCGTTTAATTAAGGCCCAGGAAGGCACAGTAATTACCACCGAGAGGTTTCATACTGTATTTGTATCCCCTGGCCAGATTTTCCTATTAGCTAAATCTGCAACCATCAGGTCAACTATTTCAGTTCAGTTGCTTGTACAATGCATTCACTGAGCACGTCCGTCGCTGCTCTACGAGGATCTCGCTGCTTGTACTGTTTATGCTGAACATTGTCAGAGAACAGTTGGATCCAGGTTGTGTAATACACAAACTAACAGAATTATTCTGTAAATAATACATTAGACGCTTTTTAACAAACCGATAAACAGCCTGTAGTGACATGATGCAAACACAACGATGCACATGCAGATACAAGCTTTACTGAACCACCTCATTATCTAATTCCCTGTTTTCTCCCCTACCATCAGTCATTCTCCAATATGATCTCGACAGATGCGTATAATTAAACGATATGTAATTTCTACTACTGTACATGTTCTGACGAACCAAGAAGCCCCAGCAGAAAGTCACGTGTCAGTCAGCCACACTGTCCTTTACAATCGGACTAAGTGTTCATATCAGAATAGCCTGGACAAATCTCCACTGAACAGCCATTGAACGTTGACTTCGTAACATGTGGTCATTCCAACGACAAGCAAAGCCTTTAAACGTAGCTGCATCTGAAAGAAAAATAAAACTACAGCTCACACATTAGAGGAGAAATAAGATGAACCAACATGCAGCGATAAATTCCCGGGCTCACGGTGCTGGAAGCAGAACATGCAGATATGTTGTGTACATGTACAACTTCATGCCCTCTGGCATATGATTGTGGTTGCTAACAGATTCTCCAGAGAGCTCCTGAAAACAGAAAGCTGGTCTGTTTGTTTCAGAAACATCCCTGTGTACCATTGTATTACAGTAAATCATTTCAATAGAAGCATGGGTATCTGATTTGTGGTGTTTTATTGTTCACATACTGTATGTACAATATTTATTAGACCAGGGCTCTACAAAATCCACCTGCTTTCTCTGTTTCATTATTAAACCAGGAATCAAGCAGCAGATCTCAAGTGTTATTCAAATATTAGGAAATTAATCACAGGCTCGTGTCTTTGGCAGAGCACATCAGTCACTGATTTGTGTCTTAACAAGCATCAAGGCAAGTGAAATCAATTTAACAATGTCATAATGAGTGGTATTACCAGCGGAGCGCGATGAGCGACGAGCGAAACGCAGGTAATCCTTCGTTTCTTTTACGCTGGAAACTGAATGGAGCTCTAATCTAATTCTACTTTCACGATGACTGAGTCCTTTCTGAAATATGTCTCTAATATACCACTCGGCTTTTTTTGACTCTTTTCTTGTACAGAGAGGTTCATCTTTGACTCCCTTGACTGACTTGCCTTTAATCTGTGGTGTACTGTACCTATATATCTCCCTCCACATCTGAACTGGTCTCACTGCCACGATTCTCTGGAAACAGAAGAAAAAACTGTGCCCTCAGAAACAACTGATGTCTCTAAGTTACTCCTATCGTCTGCCTGTGATATTGTTTTAGCGCAGTTTTCCTCCTGTTTGTGGAAAACCACATTTCCTTCAGGCACATTCCTTTCATCCTCATGTGGCATCATTAGTTCCACAGACGTCCCTCGCCGAGAGAGGAAGACCGAGTTCAAGAGTGAGAACTTGTTGTCGCTGTCCCTCAGCTGCTTATGGGATGAAGGCTTCAGATGTGTTCCAGCGTATTTTTTTAAGTGGTTATTTCACGCAATCCTGCCTTAAACATTTCATTGCCACAATTAGGATCATTATAGAGTAAAACATAAACGGCTAATGCGCAGCTGAACGTTCTCCTAAACATTCCTAGTGGCGCTGGGGGTGGTTAAAGTTGAGAGTGCAGAAAATGTGAAACAGTTTTTGCATGAATAATTTGGAGGCACTAGTGTGTGAAGGAAGTAAGACTCTTCTCCTCTGGTATATAAGTTCAAGAATTGCAGCCGGTCTCTGCATCCTAAAATGTGAGTAACTGATCTTTTTTACAGTAATACTGCATATGCGCACGAGTGGATTCAGCCTGTTGGGCCACTGTCCTGACAGGCCAGACGAGAGCTGAACTGGACCCTGCGAAGTTAAAGTGTTGGTCGTGTCGGGGCTCGGAATGAAAGGCTCTCAGAGCACATAGCAGCCAGGACCACTGCTGCTCACTTGGCAGACACGTTCACACAATTTCAAGCCAATCTACAAACCAAACTGTGCCGACTATTTGCATAAACATGACTCTAGATGCAGGAAGAGCTGTTTGGATTAACAGTTACATCACAGTGTTTCTGGCAAACACCAAGTTTTGTTATGCTTTTGTGAAACCCCAGATTTCCCACAAGCATCAGAGGATGAATGCCTAAAAGACAAAACTCATGTAGTGACGGTAAGCGTAGACGACAGCCCGCATCCAAAAAACACATCTTCACCCAATTGCTTCTCTTTTCCCCCATTTTTCAGCCAAATTAGCTTTTAAGTTTGTCAACACAAGCTCCTTCCAATGTTTTTGGCAGACGTAAATGTTCAAATCTACAGGCCCAATGTTTTCATGTGTTGAGTATGTTTGTCTTTTTACGTTGGCAACATTTCTGTTGATATCGAGTTATATTTTATTGACGTTATTTCTTTAATTAGTGCTTGCGTAATGATGACAATGAGTCCAACCTCCAAGCAGATCCCACACCTGCAGAGTGTGCAGACATCCTGGGACTGCAGGGACTGCTCCCCTGCTTTTGATTCCAGCACTTGATTTCTCCTCAGTGGTGGGATTTTCTGTTTAGAGACATATTAGAGTGATGTTTGATATTATATTTGTGAATTGTTACAAGAGTTCGGCTGTGATCTGCTGTCACCGTTGTCTGGTAGACAGAACTAGACTGCAGCATGGACAGAACACGTTTCGATATTGTTGGAGGTTCAGGTTGCATTTCTGAATCCAGCCTGGGAGCCCATGAAATTCCTTTTCCATCACGTATGTACTGTGGAAATGCTTCAATTCTTTGTAACCTTTTGTTAAGAAATACTCAGTCTGGACTGTGTGACAAGTGTCTCATCGAAGGTGGCAAGAAGCTGTGAGCCACGACCCACCGTTGTTTGTTATAACTGATGCTGTGTCTACATGAGACGTGTTACAGTAGTGTGAGTATCATTTTAGCAGAGCAGCGGCTGTGGCGTTGTTCTGGCTCATGTGCGTGTGCACAGGAGGAATTTGGGTCCAATGCTGCCTAATTATGACACAAGTTCTAACATGGCTTAATGGCTGTTTCTGATGAATTCACTGTCACTCCTACAATATGGAAGCGATTTCTCTTGCTGATGATCCAAACTGCATTTTGTGTGTGAAACTTTTGCCTGCATGGTCCTCCTTACGCATTTCATGGTTGAGATGCCTGTACTAATTACTGCTGCCACATCCGCATCCGTGAATGCTAAGCAGAAAATCGCTGAATGAATAAAGGAGCTGTGTGATTAAAGGGGTGTTTGATTTAGATTTTCATTGTTCACTCACAGCCACTGCTGGTATCACACCACACCTCAGTGCCTGTTATTCAAAAAGGCTGCTTCTTTAGATCCTATTTGATAATAATTAGCTGCCACTGTGGTGTAATTGTGTTTTGATAAGCAAATTCTCAGCAGATTTAAACGTGTGACATCCTTGGATGGGTTTTGTTTGCCTTGCTTGTCAGCTGCTCTGGGCTCTGCCAGCTTGGTGCCCTTTGTGTGGACCAAATTAAATACTACATGACCAAGATTATCCAAAAGGATGATGGTTCTGTCCTCTTAGCTCCTCATAGGGAATTCAAATTGTAATCATTTTTATGAGTTAGATATCTATATCACTGAGCAGCAGATCTGTAAAGAGTCAGCTGCATTCACGTCTTTAGACTGAGTCATCTTCTGTCCTTTCTAAACTATTGCACCTGTGTTCAGCAAAATGTGCCTGCTAACCTCAAGGAATTCACTAAGTGGACGTTATACTGCAGGGATGTATTCCCATCAATTTCATGTAGTGGACTGTGTCAAGGGAAACTGCAAAGCTTTTTACACATAAAATGTCCTACTCCAAGGGGAGCTGGGAAGGTGGGGAGGGGGGTGGGGGCATCCAAGAGCAGAGTGAAATCCTTGGTCTAAGGGAACATAAGGTCACACAATAGAAAAATGATTAGATGTTTGTGTTAGTTCTCATTTGGACACAAAGCTCTTAAACCAGCTGATTAGTGTAGCACTGAGTATGAAAATATGCTAGTAAGGCACCAGAAGAAATCCAAAAGGCCCGCTGTGGTACAACACACTCAACACTCAGTTAACCCAATGACCCAGATGGGATCCGACCGACCGCCATCATCTGGTTCGCTGTAGCTTAACGTAAGAAACAAAGCAGAAATATTGGACACTGCGCCTCTGGCTCTGTGTGAAGGTAATAAAATCTGCCTATTAATCCCATTTAGTTGAACATGTTGGTTTAAATTACAGAAAACAACAAGCAGGGAATTTCTCAGATAGCAGCTGTTTCCTATTTCCACTAAATCCTGCAAAGCTAGTGTTTGCATGTGACGCTCTGCAACAGAGCTACTGTAATAAACATAGTGAGAAAGGCCTGGAACAAAGAAACGTACAAAAAATACAGTTGTGGCGCTACTGTGTTTCAAGACGTTGCTTGCATCATAACCTTGTTAGGCACCAGAGAGTCTAAGAACAGCAGGCCAAGCTTAACTAACCTGGCCAATCAATCAGCAGCTCAGAGTGACATTTTGTTTTTCTGGCCCCCTCACTGCCCTATTCACCTGTTTCATCAGTCACCACGCAGGAGGAGCCAAAGAATATTGAGGTTTTTGTGACAGATCCGCTGGCATCTCATCCGCCCTTGTTTTCTTTTCTTCCTTTATTGACACAACATACAAAAATGCCCTTTCTCCAGCAGAACTGCAGACTTCCCCCTCCTCTTTTCTGTTTCTCTCCCGCTTGCACTGAGGCCTAATTACATGGTGGACAGAGTAATCGATACAGGAGAGAGTGAAAGTCCCCAGCAGGCAGCTTGAGGACCCTCTTAACTCTCTTCAGTCAACCCTTTTCATACTTACACTTGCACACTAGTAAGTCTTCTTGACTTTCTGCAGACATTAGACCCAGACTTGCCTATTCCCATAGCGCATCCCGTGCTGCCTGAACAGAGGAAGTGCATTACACCTCACCCCAAGGCAGAGCAGAAACACGGCTCTCGGAAACCATCGCAGGTAAAAGCCGCACGTCGTTACTATCTGTGTGGTTGGACATATAAAATGAGACGACTATCCATTTTCTGATGTTCTACGTATTCATACAACCTGTTGTTTTGGCAGCCATCTTGTCACTGAAATCATATCACATATCGCAATGTTGACAGGCTTAAAAGACTGTGGCAGTGCCAGCGATGTAACAGCACTTCACCTACAGCAGTGTGGATTTCACAGGCGGGGATGTCACGCTGCTTTTTTTTTCTTTTCTCATAGGTCTGTGAGATAAACATACTGCAACGCGCTGTGTGTAAATGACGTGTGAAGAAGGAGACAAGTAATGACACTGTGAGGTGACATGAGAGGCTGCAATCACAACTCTTGCATTTCTCCGCTCTGCCATTATCTGTCACTCTTTCCGTGCTCTTATGTTTGCACCCGCACGTCTCATAGTGTTACATCACGCACCACTGCTCGTTTTAATGTATGCAAATACTGTAAGAGCTCATTATCAGAGATGTAAAAGCTGAATGATAAGACATTTGATGAAACTGATCTGAATTGAGCCTCATAAATTCATGAAACACTAAATGTCCCAAATAAGCAAAAATGGCAGAAGAGAAAATTAGATACAGATGAAGAATAAACTGAGATATTCATCAGTTTTGTGTTTCATAAAACACAGTATAGAAAAACATAAAATGATCTGGCCCAATGAAATGCGTTGTGCTTCCACCGGCTGGCTGGAGCTTTTATTTAGCTCCGCGGCTCAACCTTGTTTTTACAAGTGAATTTCTAATTAACTCTGAATGACCTTTATTGCGAGACAGAATTTCAATAACCTCCATTTGAAACGCACACCTGAATCAGTGAGCCACGGAGTTCACAGGTTTCCAAGAAATGACAAGTCTATTGAAAACCGCCACAAAACACGACGACGTGAAGATATTGTAGCCTTGACTAATTTTAGTTGGCGGTAGTTCACAACTACACACGTGTGTGGGCAGCGACTTCCAGAGAGATGAGGGCATTTTTAAGCTGCTTCATAGCAGGTGTTTTATTTCCTAATAATTTTGAGCTGGTTATATTGTAAAGTCGCAGCTACATTAAATAACAGGTTTTGGGTTTCAGGAAACATTCAACAGTTGTTGGTATCACAGAAAAGCAAATATATTAAAAGTACAGACATTTTGTTATTGATTTTCTGGCGCTGAATGGATTTGATGCAGGCTATTGAAGGATTTCTCTCTTAATTTTTGTCTCGTTTCACATGTTGCCATAGCAATGTCGGCTGCGCAGCATTGTTAGTTGGGACTTTCTGATGCTGTTGCATTCTTTGGATGACTCTATTGTCTGTAATACAAAAAGAAGAAAACCAATAAGACTGCCGCTCAGTGAGGCTGCACTGAGCGACGCTCAGACAAACGTGGTGCTTCTGCTAACACACTTAGCTGTGGAACAGTCTTTGCTCATGATCCAAAGCACAGAACAATTACATTTTTTGAGATCACTATAAAAGTTAAAGTGTGGGCATCCATCAAAGCCATGAACAAATCTGGCACGTTTGATTCTGAAAGCTCTCATTACAGCAACAACTGGCTGATGGCACTAATTACAATAGATAACAATGTTGCCAAGGACACTTTTTGATTGATAGATGTAATGATGCAAAACATTCAGATGTCTACAAATTGTTGCAATTACAAAAATCTGCAACTAATTTAAAAATGCAGCGTCTGTAGATGCAGCGGTCACTCATCAAGTACAGCAATGATTCCAAACAATCCACATTTGAAGGACTTTCAGATCATATCGGCCCAGATTCATCAAAGTCTTTTCAGCTATTTTTAGCCAGAGCAATTCAGGGGTCTCATCTCAGAGAATCAATGCCGATAGCGAACCTCTCCTTCCCCATTTGGCTCCCTCTCAGCCCCATCTTTGTTCTGGCCATGTCTTGAAGGCTGAACATGGGCCTACTGACAGTACACGATGAGAAGGGAGCACAAAGCCGGGGCTAATTAAAGAAGGCAAACTTCAGCGGCCTTGTCTCACTCTCATTGACCTTTATCAAAACACTGGCATTCATGTCGGGCAAATGCTGGCACGTTGCTCTGAAAGCAGTGTACGGGAAGAGGTAAACAAACACAGCCTCATTAGACTGCACCAGAGGCCTTCCCATCACCCCAGTAATGCTGTGATGCTTAACAAGTCAACACCCCCACCTCCCCATGAAGGATTTTAAGCTGCAGATGGGTTAAAGGAAGGATCTTAGGTGGCGATATATGACAACTCACAAGATACAAACATCAACGTCTCTTCACTCACCCATTGTTGGGGTGATCTAACTGTCTGATCCTGTGTTTAATATACTTAACTGTGAATGAAATACAAAAGGAAATGCATGTCTGTTTAAAAGCAACACTCAGCCTCCTGTGCTGTATACCTTTGCTCCGTTTCAGGTTCTTAGGGGGCGGGAGCATTGCTGCAGGACCACACGTAAACAAGCACAATCCTGTGGGCAATTCAGAATTTTCAATCCACTTGACCTGCATGAGCAAACTGCACCAGGAAGCAGGAGCACAGACCAAACACAGAAACACAGGCTACATGCAAATGCTGCACAGATGGGTCCCAGTTCGGACCCCGAGCACTTTAGGCTACGAGTCTAACCCCGGAGCAAACCAATGATCCTGAAGCGATTTACGATGGGTAAGAATAAATGATGCTGCAGCCATCTGACCAGCTTTTAAATTGAACTGAAACTGTTTCAGATGTGCTCGTGAAAGGAGGAAACATTACGTAGTTTAGGTCCAGCTGAGGGGATGCAGCCTTTGACCCACACTGTTCCTCCAGCACCTTCATCCCTCTGACATCAGTCTGCCACGGCACCACTGTGGATCAGCCAAGGGAAGGACATAACTCACGCCGTCACACCGTCTGTTCAAAGACTTTGACTCATTCTGTTGAGTTCTATAGCAAAACACTCCTGACTGCATCCTTCTGCAAGCTTGGTCCTTCAGATGAATGATTAAAATGAACATTTCAAGGACACGATGCAGAAAACATCGAGTTTGTGGAACATCGTAACAGGATTGTAGCCTCAGAAACTTTCATTTCTGTAATGAAGCAAACAGGTTTTAGCCTGTTTTAGCCATCAGACATAACACAAAATGTCCCACAAAAAAGGAAAAAAGCTGCGCTGGCAACCTGAGAATGTCCGTGACCAATAAAAAGATGTCTTCCATATTCATTGTAGTGTCTTCTATAATGTACGATTTAATTGATGGACTGTATCTCTTTAAACAATACTTGTGGCTTTTGAAATCAAAAACCTCTTGTAGAAGCAAATAATAAAAAAGCCACCAAACGATTTCTTGGTCTCGGGAGCTGATGCCCGTGTTTATGTTACATCTATAGTATAAGGACATAAACCGAGGCGGCTTTTAACTGTGCTCTTAGACAGATCCAGCGTGTCTCTTTGCGACGCGCATCAAGCCAACAGAAATTCAATAATCCCCAGGTCTCATCGAGTGCTGGCAATTAACTCGCTGTAATGTGTCACGAGCACATCTGCAGTGAGAGCACCTCAGCACACCAAGTCTGGAGTGCAGCACAATCTGCAGCAGCGCCGGCGGTTATTGTTCATGCAGCACCTCACCCTGGTGCCCAGCGCTTCTCAATTCTTATTCAGAGAGAGACCTTCTCACGACTGCTGCGCCTCCCATCGCTTTGACTTGCCACTGATGAAAAAAAAAAAAAAAAGAAGGAGGAAATCAATGAAACCAAGGATCGATAGGACTCCACAATTGCCAACCATATCTGCTCCTTAAAGGAAAAAAAAAAAAAAAGATGATGTGAAGTTTAATAGTGAAAAGAGGCGCAATCTGAAATTAATCAGTCTCACCAATCGTTGGATTCATTTGGAAACAAAACAAAAAAAATTAAATTGCCTGATGTTGTTTGGAGGTTTATTCACCAAAGCCTAATCTGCTCAACAAGCCATTGTTACCCTCTTTAAATTAAATTTACTTTTAAAATAAAATAAATTCTTGATAAGAGAGCCAAACGCAGAAAACATTGGATGTGCACTACTGAGTATGTCCTGAAAGAAATACCTGAAATGATTTTATGGTTTTACCTCTAGGTTTGTCAAATACCCTTTGTTTACCAATTTATCACGCTAGACTATCTTAAAAATACACATTATCTGCGTGTTGGGATTCAACCTTCACAGGTCAGAATTCATAGCCTTTCTCTCATATTATCTCACACCCTTTTATCTGCTCTGTAACCAGGCGCAGCATTTATAACTGCTATCCCTGTTACGCGGAGAACGATGGCACGGCTCTAACACCGACTTTGTTTGGAATGAAAGAGAAGAAAGGAGAGAGATTGCATAGATACTGTCACTGTGTTTAGTGATGAGACTATAGACTGGAAAACACAGAAAGGTATAAACCAATGAAACACAAACTGATGATAAAATATGATCATTAAAACCAAAATAAAATGTCTTCATTAAGCCCATTTGTCAATAGAAGTTTTAGGAACACTTTTGTTAGAGTTAGATCATTACAGTAAACTTAATTAAAGACCTAATCTGCCAGATGGGCAGAGGCTTGTGTCCAATATTCAATGTTTAATATTTACTGTTTCTTATAAGGATTTTTTTTTTCTTACTGGACCCAGGAAGGTGGGATCCAGACAGACAGGAAATATTCATTTTAAATAGAAACTAGATGGCGATGGAGAAAAAAAACCAGTCTGGACTTTGGTCTGTAGCAGCAAAAGACCTGGTGAATATTTAGAGAGTAACTGAATATTTTGAAGGTTTTCAAATTATTCAGAGCGAGAGGTTGGAGCAGCACAAGGACAGAAGTGAGGATGGTTAGATGTGGACGACGGTGATGGGAGAGCTGGACTGAAAAACACAGATCAGGGAGTACAGCAGGCGAGTCGCAGGTGTGTGAAGTACGTTTCCACTGGGTTGCTCTCCTAAGGTTCTTCCTTGCTCCTATCAAAAATAAAGCTTCATCAAGTAACTACAAACCCATTTAATGAATTTTACAAAATCAAAAGTAATAAGTAAGTAAGTTTATATATTATTTAAACTAACACAAAATATTGCTCGTGGTTGAAGGTTCATCCCAGTGCACATAGTGAAACCCAATCTGACCATGAGGCAGGAAGAGACAATGCACCGTGGATCCAGGCTGGGATGCCCTCAGCAGTGAGTCCAATCCAGCAGGTGGGATCCAGACAGACAGGAAAAGAACTGAGACAGGAAATGATCCAAATGAAGTCACTCTCTCCTTCTAAAACCGAATTCTTCTGGGAACAAATGCATTGTTTCCAGTAATGTCACACATCGCACCCTCAAGACAGAGAGTGACTGTCTTTATGCTGTAGATGCCAAGCGCAGCGCTGAACAGGCTTCCCTCTAATGTTCTCTCAACAGGCTTTTAGAAGTTATCAATCATGTGTGACACATTAGGTTCCTTGTTTCTTTCTCCAGTAGATAGTGGATTATTAACATTTTTTAGCACACAAATGATGGTTCGGCAGCTTATCTTTATCTAAGGAACATAAACCAGCGTTGTTATTTAAAATGTTTGTATCCTGAATCAGAAAATTCGCGTAGCCTCTATCGCGATGTAGCGTAATTACATCCGCTTACACAATGCTTGCATCGCAGCTTTTTGTAAACTGAGGAAATGCCGTGTGATTTTTTTTTTGCAGCTTTTGTCCCTTGAGGCTGTGGCTACTTCCTGCATCTTCTAGACAAGCCGTGTAAAGATACAGCCACAGGTGATTGATTGAATAATCCTCCTCGGCACCTTATCTTAACCTACTTCATCACTTCATCCGAGCTCCGGAGTAAATCGCCATATCTCCTTATGCTAAAAGATAAGCTACAGGTGAAAGCAGCGCTGCCAAGTCTATCTTCACACAGCTCTCTCTTTTTTCTATCACTTGTCACCTTGTTTTTTTGTTCTCACGCGCGGTTCAGTGAAGCTACAGTGGTAATTGCTGAGAGATCAGGCATTAATTAACAGGAAGCCATTATGTTGCCAGATAGGTTGTCTCAGATTTATATTCATCTTATGAAATGTCAGCCTAACATGCCATTAACACGCTACAGGGTGAACCCTGGCGATGAAATCAACATCAAATTACAGCGCTGATTTATTTTTCTCTATTACATGGACATGTGCACGAGCAGTATTTTCACTCTCGTTACAGACAGAAAGTACAAATCAATGCCTGACTTCTCACTTTAACCTTGGCACGTCATTAGTGTCTGCACATTAAAGCCAAGCTTGACTTGAGCTAATTTAGCCAAATGAGGATATATCCCAGCTGAGATGGAAAGATGATGAGGAACCTTGACAGAATGACGATTCTATCTACAGGGATGGATGCAGCATTTTGTCATATGCACACACACACACACACACACACACCATGCTGTGATGACCTGTGTGTTTTATCACCTGTCAATCACTGCAGGCAATAAACTTTCCCCATGCTGACGGCTTTCAAACGCAAGATCCCCAGGTTGTTTAAGTGTGGCTGATGGTTGCAGTCGATCGTTGAGCATGAGAGACTGACACAATCTACAAAACACATCTATACGTCTAAGTCCAGCATATGATACCTATGCTATAGTGCGGTTTGTTGTGCAGGGCAATGCGCTGTATTAGGCTTTGACTAAACAAACTTAATCCACTTACAGTACACACACGGTATAAACGGCCAGACGGCCTCACGAGGATATATTTAAGATTTATACATTGTATGATCACGTTATTTCTGGTGTGTACAGTATGTTTACTTTCAGAGGGCGTCTTTTAAATGTATCCATCCGTGATCAAACTTCATTTGACGTTTGCATTGAATCCAGGTTCTCACTGTGCACGTTGACATTCTGCTGGTGAAATCCTTTACGTCTCTACCGTATCTGTTCATCATGGGTGAGCTCCTCCAGCCTGCTGCGACACTCATTACTGTCACAGTAAGTGTTGATTGGAATGATGGAACATTCAATATTTTACGAGGAACGATACCCATTCTTTAAAGTCTTAATCAATTTTATAGATATTGTCAGAGAATTAAATGAGGAATAAAATTAGCATTTTCCAACCCAAAAGCCCTTTTCTACAGCTACATTTTAGCAAAACATTTATTGTACTGAGGCTGGAAATTACCTTTTTGATGTAATGTGTCTAAATGCTACTGGTTGTTGTTGTTGGCATAATCAACTGTAGCCTAAACAACTCAACTCTTGAGTTGTTTAGTGGCCAATTTGCAGTGAACACAAAAACACAATAATATCACTTTATTTATTAGAAGATTTTAACGTCATGAACAAGTGAATGAACAACCTTGAATGTAGCCGCTGACCATTGATTTATTTAACGAGCTTGGTGCTCCTGCTGTAAGTGAACAGCACAACCTCTGCCTGTCGAGTGTGGCTCCCGTGGATAAATGTATTTTCGTCCTCAGAGCTTCTTAGGGTGTGTGACATGTGGACGGGTGCTGATGAAACAACCTCCGTGGATAAACGGATAAATAATAGCCAGGGTTTCTCAGGTCATTTGCTTTGATTGACTTGAGCTCACCCTGAAAAGGAAATGAACCTGGGCAGGGGTGACAGGCGTATTCACCGTAGCACATTGTGGTCTTCCTAAGATTCAGATTTGTGCTTGCCACGTGGAAAATCTCCTCCTCCTCCTCCTCGGCTATAGGAGTGGTTAATGAAGTGTGTTCCTAGGCCCTGGCTGACAGGTTGATGAAACCAGGGAGAGGGACAATCCTCTTCCCTCTGAAGAGTGAGATGGCTATGAATCAGCTCATTTTTCTTCCTGTCAGGAACAGATACCTGAAAGCACCTTGAATGTGTTTAATTGTAGCTTCTTCCAGTTCTTGGTATCAGGTGCACTGTTTAAATCCCGTTCATTGTTGAGCAGTAGTTTTTAATTATTGGATCTGTTCCTTAAATCTGTTTGGAAGAGAAATCAAAAGATGATTGAAAGTTAGATCACAACTCCAGACTTTGGATGTGCTAAATATCCAAAGGTCTTTTTTTTATTTGTGTGCTTTTGGACAGTTTCTCAGTGATTGACCTTCGAACATCCTTCTTTGTAGAAATATTTAGGGAGGTGTAATTAGTTGGGGCAGCGCTGTGGTGTCCATATACTTCATCATTAGTTGGTGTTTTACTGGCCTATCTTCAGCAGACAAAGAACTTAAGTCTCTCTGCTAATGCACTTGGTTATTGAGGCATGTAAAAGCAATTTCTGCATTAATCCAAAAGAGAAAAGAATTTCGCTTGATAAGGAGCAATCCTACTGGACCACGAGTGACAAAGTCTGTTCGCCTCAGAACAGCATTGTCAGGACGGCTCGGCTGACCTCTGTGTGACAATATTTAATAATAGTGGAACAACATACCTCTGCCTTTTACATGCGCTTCCTGCGTTGGTACTTTTTGCCTGGATGCATTATTTTAGTTAACGTCGCTGGCAGATCGTGGTAATAGTTCGCCAGGCGGCAAAACACCCAAATTAAAACCCCTTGAGCTCACACACGCTGTGAAGGTGCACAGGTTCGATTGGCTCATGACTACTCAACACTCATGGTGGTCAGAATGAACTGTAATAGATAAAGCACTCTCAATATTCATTACAGCAAAAATAATTCATAAATTCACAATTTAACAACAGCAGCAAAAATAAAAAGTGCTGAACACTGTACTGGAGCACTTTCTCGTGTTGGAAAGCTTCTGGTTATTGTGTTTGATATGAAAAATACCCAGCGTGGATAATAGCTTATAATGAATTAGAGAACGTTGCTAATGAGGACAAAGCTTGAAAAGACACTGGAACCGAGCCACATCCTGCCGAGGCTGCAGGTAAGTGCGTACATCAGCACTTTTCGGGTCCACTGTGCTCCCGTGATGCCAGGTAGCCATCGACCTGACTCCGTATGTGACAGTATCCTGAGCTTAGACAAATACTCTGCTGCCCTGTAGTGTCTGCCCTCATCATACACACCATTACTACCGTGGGTGATTACTGCTGCACACATTACAGCTGCAAACAGCCCCTCGGCGCAGAGAGGACAGTCAGTGGCTTTTATGGCGCATAATGCACTTTTCCAGTACACATGGCTCCGATTTACACTGATTAGTCAATTTCAAACATATTTTTCACAAACATGAATATTGCAACTGCTTTTGTTAATCACAGCAGGGGGTGGGCAGAGTTCGGGGATGCCAACAGTATCATAATTCTCTCCAGTAGAACCTTTTCACTTTGCTGTTCTTTTACTTCAGCTTCATTCAGAAAACACTGTATCATTCATACGTTTCTCAGAGATTATATATTCATATCTTGTCTGCAGCCACAGTGTCATATACACCAAGACAGCAGGCATCGCTCCAGTGCTGTGAATTTCAAAACAGCTCCCTGTTGAAAAACCACTTCATCTGACAATTTAATGAAGTGAAAGACAAGAAATCTTTAAGCACATGAACAATACCGCTCCGTGGCCATTAATCACTTATTCAGAGTATGTTTGCCCAGTTGTCCCTTTATCGCTGCTCTCCAGTCCTGCCACTGAGCCGTTTCTGAATCACAGCGACAGCAGGTTGCTTTTAAAAATCCTTCAGGCCTTCAGCAGAGGTGGACAGAATGGCCACACATATGGGATTATGAGGGTCAACTGTACCATTTCAAGAATATGAAAGCACAGCTTGGAAAAAAAAGTAAACGTATCTGTAAATTTAGTGTGAGTTTGCAAATGTGAATGTTTATGTTACGGCTATGCAGCATATGCCGTTTGTGTATTTAGTCACATTCAAAGCAACTTGAATGCACCTGACTACTGGCATTCTGCAGCCGTCGCTTTAGAAAAACCTGTAGATGCTATTTTCCGTTGCTTACTCCCCTGCCAAATGTAAATATTTGTACACAGCAGTGTCACAAACGCACATACTGTACCCGTACACTGCTCAATGCAGAAGAGAGAGGCCTGAGTTGACTGCTGACAGATGCCCGTTGCTCATACACTGTATATTCCAACATTACAATATATGAGAAGATTTTTAGTCATCTGTAGATGTTCATTAAATGGGTTCACAAGGATTTTCTTTTTTTTTTTTTGCAGTAAGTCTGTGTTATGTTGTTAACCACACTTCCGTGTTCAGTCTTTTGTAATAATTTTTTACCTTTATTTGCCGTCTGTCTGTGCGAGTTTTGACTCTCACAACCTTAAAGGCTGTTTTGGGGCTAAGGTTAGGATTCGGTTTCACTTAGGTAGTGATTACGCATTAAATTATGGCGATTAGGTTCAGGAGGAAAAGGTCAGGGAGCACTTTAAGTCAATCAGGGTTCTTGCAGCTACAGAATATAGAAAATCTTTGTGTTTGTGCTGCTCGTGCTAGTTTGCTATTTTGAGTTCATAGAGCCCGTTTTCAGCAAAAAGCGATTTCTATTTCAATAGCACTGACAATTCCAAATGATAACGCAAAGAAGCTGCCACAAAATGCTGGGATTACTATTTGTGATCAGCAGGTGTGTCAACATTCTCATCTTATCAGGCCATTTCACACCAGCTTGCACCTCAATGAATATTATTTCACATTATCATATGCTTTACAGATGCTGGCCAGCGATACGGCCGCTCCTTTATAACCACCTCAGACGGGTACATCAGTCTCATGAACTTTACCAAGTTTTCCTGTTGTATAAAACTCACATTTGAGTAAAGTCTGAAACCAAATGAGATTGAATGATGTCTGTAGAGATTCTAATCTTGTGCGAAGGCATTTGGATAAGTCTTTGTAAAGGTCACAAAAAACATGAAATGACACCTGGTGAACAATGAGCTGCAGTGACACATTTCGCACAACAGGCGGTCGGTGCACACAGGACAAATAGAAGTCCAACGTATGGAAATTCCAACAATCCATATGTGCAATTGATCTCATGATTGTTGCATCAGATGAAACAAGATAAGAGCTGATACTGCAACTATTAAAACGTCTCTCAAAGGTTTACCTTAACACCTTTAATCTGAATTATTCATCTCAGATGTGCAGGAATTACACATTCACTCAAACACATAAACAGATAATGTAGGTAAACAGCTGCTTGTATCTTTATTTACACAGTTATGAGAATCCCCAAGGGAATACAGACTCAAGATCTCATGAATAGTGCAAATAAGAATTTATAGATGCCTGAGAAAGGTAAATGAGTCTTTTATCATACAGGATTGCAGGAGCATTAGGCTGCATGACGTGATCTGATGATGATGATCTATTGACCCAATCATTCTCAAGGTATTTCTCACGACAAGGCTGTGCACTGGACTTGCTGTGAGTAGAAAGCAGGAACAAGGGCGGCGGTGCAGTGCAGACGAGCCTCCAGCTTGAACAAGAATCTATATAGATGAACACGTGTACAGTATAAGGCACCAAGAAACGGTTCCTATCACACATAACCACAGCGGGTCACACAGGAGCACAATGGCAAACAGAGAACATCGGTAGTTGTAGGGGGAATGACTAGAAGTAAACAGGAAGGAATGACGTGAGATGAAGGCACGGAACAGGAAAAATCATTCGAAGTCGGGCAAAAGCTACGAGGTAAAAAAAAAAAGTGGATCGCCCCAAAAAAACCCCAAACCAGGGTAGATGTGAGAGGCAGCTTATCCAGGGTGTTGAGATGAGAGTCTACAATCAAACTGGAGTCAGGGATGATTTAGCTGAGGACTAAGAGAAACTGGAAGAAGCACATACTATCAAAACAGGTTGTGGCGTCTGAAAAGGGGACGTGGCAGGAGCCAGAACAGCAGAGAGGAGAAAATCATTAGGAATGGAGCCAAACTGTGACAACAGGAGATGATGGTACAAATAGTGTGTCATTAAAATAAACTGTAAAAACCTATTGTCCTCACAGGACATTGACTCACAGGACATTACATTTCACACTTCTTATTGAAGAAAATTATGTCTGAATGATGTCCTTCTAAATTCAAACATCTGTCAAAGATGTACAAATGTATTTAATGAGTGAGTATGTGGGTTGAAAAGAGTTAACAACACATGGACCCATACAGTAAGCAGAGATTTGCATATCTGACTCTACAGTACAGTACACGCAGAGTCTTTACATGTGGCTGCTTTCGCTACCCATTCCTCATAAAGCTGTCCAGAACTAGTTTGAGTTCATTTTATACATATGATCCTGTATAACTGAATAATTAAGTAAGAAATGCCTTCGCTGCGTTTTGTCGCAGAGAAAAGGTGGTTTTGTCTGCAGTGAATCTGCATCATCTCTGCATAAGGCACCTCTGTGTTCCAAGATGCATGTTCTAACAGGCCTGCTTGTTTTTCCAACGCGCCGAAGCCCACATGGGCCCGAGAAAAGGTAAATAACCAACAGATGTGCAGCTGAGGCTCTGCCGGATGCTGTACATCTAGCCTGCAGTGAGGCTTGTCAGTGTTTTGCTTTGGTAGGATTTTACACTGCAACTTTCACTGGACACTAAATTCCTTAAAGGCTGCAGAATATTTACCTTTCTGACAGTTTCTACACTAGGAGATTGCATTCTATTGTACAAGCTTCACTACTAAGTTTGACTTAGTTTTTAATGTACGCTGAAATGCACATTTTCATCATTCCACTGTAAAATAATTGACTGCACATTATATCTTTGCAGCTCAGCGTTATCCAATTTCTGCCTGTAAATTACGTTATTAAACAAACTGCTTTGCTCAACCTTTAAGACATGACAACCTAAAGTTGGTATTGAAAAAAATACCCTGCAAGACTGTGTTATGCAAGGCAACCTGGAGAAAAAGAAATAGTAAGTATGGGAAATGAATTGATTCAATAAGTTCAGGCTCTTATGTCAACTGGAGGTGAAGTCATTTGTTCTGGGCTGTTTGGTCAGGCTTTGAAAGCCTTGTTTGAATCAGATCTTTGTCATGTAAATGCCTTCTCATGCCTCTTCAGTGGGGTCATTATGTAAGAGTCAACACAATCAGTAAGCTCACTCCAGCTGGATGTGTGACCAGCTCTTTGTGCTCCACACTCCTACATTTCATTAATTCGTCTGAAATGAAATTCAGTTTTGCACTGGCCCTTCTCCTCTCTGCTAATCTCGTAACAGTAATGATACAGATTTATAAATTCAATCAGCTTTAATCTGGGGGCTACAGATGCTCTCAATAGGCAGAGACATTTCCCCAGCTGGTGAGTGGTGAAACACTGCAGCTACTTTGCAGGGATGAAAACTCGGATTGGATCCATTTACAGTAGGAGAAAGGTTGCGTCTCTTTGTCAGCGTGTTCTGCTCAACACACAAGACAAGATAAGACAAACACACACAAGAAACCCACTTAAAACTGTTTAATTTAGCAGCGCATTTGTGACAGTTCTGCCCTCCAACCCCTGGAGGGCGCCCTTGTCCCCCTTTCTTCTTCGTTGGTTACTGTGTTTATTCACTTCCTGGTTGTGTTTGTTATTGTTTTCACCTGTTTTGTATTTAAGTGGCTCCCTGTGCCGTTGTCCGTTGCTGGCTGATTCATGTTTGACTGTTGCTTCATCTTCTTGTTGTAAGTTCTGTTACTTTGTTCTTGTTATAGTTACTTGTGGTTCTTGTCATGATTATTGTTACCCTCCAGATAGATGTTACTTGTGATACTGGTTTGCCATTTGCGTGTTTGATTCTCGTTTAGATTCCTGCTCCTTGTCTTCTGTGTGAAAGTTTGTGATTGTTCTGTTTGAATGTTTAGACTTTGGTGTGTATGTGGTTGAGGTTGATACTGTGTTAGTATTTGTTAGGTTATATCGTTCTCTAAATTGTTTGACTTTTGAAATATTAGTTAACCGTTTGTCTGTGGGTCGTGCACTTGGGTCCTCCCCCCTTGTTAGTTGAGTGGTGTGGGCGTTAGTCTCTGGGCGGAGCAGCCCTTTTGGTATATTTGGGTCTTGTGAGTAGGGTGTCGAGCTCTAGGTTGAGCTTTAGCTTTGGCGTCACCTAGTGGTGATAGTGGGAAGTCCCAGTAAGTTCTGGGAACTTAGAAATTTCCATTCTGTCTGAGAGGGACGTTTTGTAACCATTAATTTAATTTAAAGCCCACGGCGTTTAGCTGAGTGTGCTGGTTGTGTTTCCCACTGTTTCTTTATGATAAAAATGCAGAATGATCAAATCCAAACTTTTCTTCTTTGCATATGATGTAAAAGTTGCCTCGTCTCTTTTCTTACAGGGAGTGAATACTTCAGTTACGTTTCCTTTTTGTGGGACAACTTGAAAATGAGAAGTAAAGTCAATAAGCAAAATAAGCTTCTGGACCTCAGTGTCAAGCTTTAATCAGCACTGGAAAAACATGTTTAACAGTTGAGCTACCACAAAGTTCTCATTTTTGGCTGAGGTAGAAAAAATTATGTACTGGCAGGAAATGAGACAAAGCGATGCAACAAAAACAAAACGACGCAGACAGACTTAGATGCATATAATAAACTTTCACTCGAATCATAACCAGCAGGACGTGCTCTCTGCCATGATAAGAAGGTGACAACCATTTATTTGTGTTGCACTTTGAAGCTACTGGAAAATTAGCACCACCAGCAGTTTGTTATTATAACATTTATTCCATCTGTAGATGGAAATGTGCAGTAATTAGCTTTTAATTTTTCTATGTTTAAGTTTAAAGATGTAGAGACAAACGAGGAATACAAATCTAGTACCTCTAGTAAAACCAAATACTAAGCTCATAGCCACCTTTTAAAATAAATTCAGAAATCAATTCACAACTTTGAATGTGTCATATGGAACAAAGAAGCATTTCTTCCTAATTAACACTGAAGACAAACAGATGCACTGAACTCATTTGCTACAGTAGTGAGTGACTCCATCGAGATGTTTGTGTCTGTGCCTGGCTTCAAGAACAGAAAACTAGAATAAAATGGATTGGTTTGAAATCCGTTTTAAGCTCACAGCAGTGTAGTTAAGGTATTTTCTGTACTAGAATTCCAGTGTTTTGTATTTTATACAGTGTTGGCACAAGCTAATTGTCCAAATTTGGGTGTGGCTGGCTCCAACACTGGTGTATTTGTACTGTTGGAATCAAGTTGTGTTCTTCTTTAATCTTTTTTTGTCTTCTTTAATAATGAGTGGTCGCTCACATCAGATCAGGACCTCAGTGCTAGGGTGGAAGGGGCAGCTGTGTCCTCAACCTGGCTTTTAATAAGAAGCTGACAGTGCACAAACAAACACACGGCACCTTTGTTTCTTCTTCCTTTTGACTACTACAGTGAAGCTCAAATACTGTACGTGTGTTACCACGGTTACCACATGCAGACTTTGGATAGACAGTGTTCATGGTCAGCAGACAAATCATGCCCATTTGTTTATATTAGCTGTTATCAAAAGTGTAACATACAGAATGATACGTTCCTGTGGCTGGTCTGCAGCAGAGTTCAGCCAATTACGTGGCTGTTATGGTTCACCATTGAATTGAAAATTTGTTTCCCTCTTAACTCTATATTTTCAGCATTAAGCCAAAGTCTGAGAAAATTTATATTTTTTGGAAATATGTTTGATTTCTCACCTGGAGTTAGACGAGAAGATCAATATCAATTTCTTCTATTTGCATCCAGTCACGAGTCTGGAACCAAACCTGTTCAGTTCAGTTTATCAAACCGCACCATTTCATTAAAGTCATAGCTCATACGGTACAATAATCTATTCATATGTGTATATATACAGCTTCCTAAAACAATTACAGACCGTTTGATCACTACTAAGAAGAGAAAGCTCTGCTCTGGGCCATTACGCTACTGGTGACAGTTTTCATCTCTGAGAATTGTCAAAGTCAACCTGAGAAGTCTGGATGTTTCGGATCGTGGTTTCCTTGATCCACTTTCATTAAAAGAGAATAGCACCATGTGAAGAAGCAGGAAAAAAGACAAAAAGACACACAAATACACTGGAGGTGGGAAATTAGGGACTTGTAACTCTATTTGTAACAAACTGAAGAACGTGGGCTGATTTTAATGTTACATGATTGTTAAACTTTTAACCTGGATTCCTCTGGAACGTGAAGTATTACTAATGTATGAACAAAAAGCCGTCTTGTCTTATCTGGGTATGAACACTGAAAGCTTAGACCTCTATTAATCTTGAATGCACTCTCTCTCTGTTCTCCTCAATCTGTCAGCACAGCGACACAAGCAACACTGTAACCTCAGAAGTTACTGCAATAACGTGGTCTCAGAAGACGCAGCCCTGTTTATTTGTAGCTCTACGTTGCCTCTTCTGAGGTGAATAGGAGAGGGATGGGCCAGTGTTTAGTCTGGAGGCAAACATGAGATTCAGTTTAAGGGGCCATAAAATTACCTTATTTTGAAGGTTACTGACATTTCTTTCATTTTCTGCTTCTCTTTGAACTTATGAATTTGTTGTGCTGAGGTTTGATCCACCTTGAGTGAGCTGTATATGACAGCATTCAGTTAGTTATTAGAGTTTATTATAGTCTGTTGTCGTTATCAGCAGCTTTACATCCACTTCAGGCTTTTATTTTTGTTCACCACACTTCCTGCTTCACTACTCACGTCAGTCAGTTCCAGCTATGTGAGGACAGAGCCACTGGCTTGTTCTGTGCCGCTTTGACGATCTTGACTTCACCCACTGTGAGAACTTTATACTCTTCGTGTTATTGTGACTCTGCTTTTTAATGTATCCTGCTGAAGTTCATGTTTTGGTGGTAAAGTTTCTACCGCTCCACACGACGGCAGCGTCTCCTCTTCAGTCAGCTTCCTCTACCAAGTCATCTGCTCACCTTCTCTCTGCTGCCGATGACTAACACCCATAATCCTCGGGGCTCAGCTCCCCTCATAAGCTTCACAGTAAGCGCCTTGTCTCTCTTCACACTCACGTTTCACAAAAAGACTTGTAAAGAAACAAAATAGAACATTAACATTATGTCTTGATAGGATGGATATTGAACTGGAGGAAAAAAACACGCCACCAAACACAGTTGGATATTGTGCACGTTTCCTAGTTATTAGTTATTTGTCTTTTGTCATGTGTCCTTTTGTACTTTTGTTTTTGCTCGTGTTTCTCTTATCTCTCTTTAAAGTTGCTGGATTCATGTTATCAAATTGGCGACAATGTTTTCTTTAATTATATCTTGTTTGTTTCCACTAGTGTGAGGAATGGAAACCAGGTGCGCTTGGTTTGGTGTTGAAAAAAGTAGACTCAAATGTCATATGTGCAAATTGTCAATTGTGTTTTTTTTTTTTGTGATCTAAAAGTGAAAGACAGGAGGGAAAACAACAAGTAACTTCAGAAACTGTTTACAAAACATGATCCAGGCAGGTTTAGTCATATGTGGGTAAAACAGTATGTTTTCAATCTAGAATTACAATAGATTGGCTGCTCTTACCTTGGTGCCACTGAGTGGTTTCTACAGTGTCCAAGTGTCTTTCTATGGACATGTTGTTGAAGCTCATAGTGCTCCTTTACTCACTGGCACTGATCAGCTTTTCACACCCTCACTGTCTTCAGTATTACAACAGTAATAGTCTATTCACCAGCGTGTCTCCTCAGACCTTCATCCCTTAGTTTTCGTCTGATTCTTCCAGAAACAGATTTTTTCATTTGTGCCACTGTGATTTCAGGGTTTTCAACTATTGCTGAGCTTCTCATTGTGAAAACACTTTAAGAAATCAAGTGGAATGAATCTGAGATGATGTTTTAAAGTAGACCCTCTGCAAACATACTTGTAGTCTGCACAGTAATATGTGGTAGTTTTTTCATTTACATAGCATGAAATACAACATGACACTGATGACCGTAGGAAACAGTAAAATAATGTAAATGACAATTTATTAATTTCAATGGATTACAATGAGAAATTTGTTTAGGTTTTCTTTTTTTATTATTTGTGCTGCAATAATTAATCAGAACCAAACAGAAGCTGGTGCAGTTAGGTTTGGAGACACCAACCCAAGTCTACTAAAACCCTCCCCGTTGGCCTCCTTAGTGCAATCATTTAATCAAGCCCAGCAGCTTTACGACGCTTATCTCCAAAAGTTACCTCCACCGTAAATGTCCAAGGATGGAAGCTGATGGACGCAGAGGCGCTGTCCAAGGTACTGCATTCAGCCCCTCCCCGGCAGACGCCACGGAGAGACACGTGATTCGCTCTGTCTGTGGCTCCTGACAGTCGCTTGATAAGCTCAACGGGGAAGCCAGATTGCACCTTCTCTGCTGCACAGAACACTGGATATTCGTCCCGCGCTCCTCATTTGCTCCGCGCGTTTCTCTCGAGTTTCGCTGCGTCTCCAATGCGGGAAACGCACTCGGAGGAGGACGCGTTTCAGGTAAATGCTCTCAGCACTAAGCCCGTGAGGTTTGTAGAGGAGTTAAAAGTAAAAGTGGACCAGCGTTAATCTCCCCGTTTTCCCCTTTTCTCGCTGATGCTGGCATTCACTTGGACGCAGATCGCGGCGTGTGGACGACTCGACTCGGGGGGCAAAGGCTATCAGACAGAAAAGACGGACAGTCGTGACCTGCTAGACCTCAGTTCGCCGTGTTTCGCAGGGGATCGTTTTTGCATGTGTCAAGTATTTGGGGTCCCGTGGAAGTAAAGGTGTGCTGGGCAAATATTAAAACACCTCCTCGCGTTTTGGAAAAAGGGTTTATTGTAGTGAAGGGCTGGAAAATGCCACAGAAATGAGCATAGAAACAGAGTATATGCGCCCTTGTCAGATGTTACGGGGCATATTATTGATGAGAGCACAGTGAAATGGGAATGCTGTCCCGTTTGGCAAAAAAAAATAAAAAATAAATAAATAAATCCCGCTGCAGACCTCGCTGAGGATTATTCTCTGCCTTATTTAAAGCACGACGTAGTGTGTAAATAGTTCAGTGGGTTCCATCGCTTGTGTTGTTTTTGGAGCTGTCCAGTCATTTTAAAGTGTTTAAGTGAACCCAGCCCGGTCCGCGACTGCGTTTGCTTTGAAAGCCACATTAAACGACGAGACTGTGACCAAGGTTCGTTTTTTTTTTTTTTGGTTCAGTGTTGGACACGTTGTTTGGTCCTGTAGGAAAGAAACGTAGCGACGAGGTATCCATTTCGCAGAGCGCATCCTGGGGTCCGGCGGAGACCCAGCGGCGGCGCGTCTTACACAAACCAACCATTGTGAATCAAATGACGCACTTTATGCTCATGTTAGGTGTTGGATAGAGGGCAGCCCGCCGAACAGCCCGGTGTATGACGGAATGCTGCTGATGAGGTGGATGTTTCTGAAGTTTTTAGCCAGAATAAGCAAAAGTGATTGTCCTAAAAAATCCATCTTTCTTTGACTATAGTCTGCGTGTTTTAAATGTTTGAGCATCTGTGCAACGTCCGTGTTTGTTTTTGTTTTTTTTTGTATTGCATGAACATCTGCATGATGCTGTTGTTGTTTGCATGTTAAAACACAGTGATCCCGACGCAGCACTTGGCCGATCAACCAAATACACCGATGAGCCACTGATACCGTCCAGTGTTACCCGCTTCCTGGAAAGCACTGGCGAAATGAATAGTGATACGATGTGTCGTTATTGTAACAAAGGCCGAATAGACGTGTGCGACTAAAGAGGCGTTTGCCTTGATCACTCTGACTCTTGATTAAGGCTGTAGTCAAAGTGGATTTGCAAAGGGATACGGGGAGAAATGGCGATGCTGTATTGAATCTGCTTCTCTTTTACAGAGAGCCCCTGGACGGAGGACTGCCTTGACAGACAGACAGCTTCTTTTGCTGAGCTTATCAGCCACCTTGGCTCCATATGGGAGTTTTTTTCCTCACTGCTACAGAGGATGCAGAGTGAAAAGCCCCGAGCAAGGCTCCCAGTTACCCGCCAAAGAATGTTGGCATGAACATGAAGATTAAAGCTACCATTTCATCTCAAGTGAAACCGTGCACACTCTAACTGGCACCAGAAGGGACTGTTCCATAATTACATAAATTAGACTGAGTGTGCCTAATGGATATTTGAATCCCTGTCACTTTGCTCTAAATAACCATGGCAGAGTGGACCTTTAAACAGTTCAAACTATTTTGGCGCAAATAGTGAGAGATTTGGCCGATGGCCTGGACAGTGCAAGGTAATGGTATGTGCTCAAGGGAATAAGAGTTGGTTGGGCCTGAATCTATGCTTCTAATGGTTAGTCTTGCAATGCATCAGTTCACACCCGTGTATTCATGTAGACAATCAGTCATAAACCAATCTACTCTACACCCAACGTTCGTCTTGCTCAAGCACAAGCTCTCCTAAAGTAAACTCAGCCCAATAGTCCCTGTCTGCCGACACCGAACTTGTGATCACACGATGGTTTTACACAAGCCACATGGTGCCCACCTCATATGGGCTGGCCTGCTCATGTGTTGCTTTGTAAAAATAGGTACATGTTTAGAGTTTACAGGTGCCGAGGGACAGTGGGCTAGGTTTCCAGTGTGGAATGCCTGCTGCGAAAGTGAAATGAGCTTCAACATGAAAACGAAGAGTTCCCACGGGCTGCTGGTTTACTTCGACGACGAGGGATTCTGTGACTTTTTAGAGCTTCTCATAACAAATGGCACCCTCAGCCTTCGCTTCTCCATCTTTTGTGCCGAGCCCGCCACCGTTGTGTCTGACACGGCGGTCAACGACAGCCAATGGCACGCGGTCACGATAAAGAGAAACTTTAAGAACACAACCCTGATGGTGGACAATGAGATGAAGTGGGTGGAGGTGAAGTCCAAAAGACGGGATATGACTGTTTTCAGCAACTTGTTTCTTGGTGGAATACCACCGGAGTTCCGATCGATGGCAGCGCGACTGACGTCGGCTGCAGTCATGGATCAGCTGCCTTTCACTGGATGGATAACGGACATAAAGGTCAACAACACGGAGTCTTTAATGATAAACAGTGAAGGGGTGTTAAATGACCTGTGTGGTACAGCCAACATGTGCTTGAATGGAGGAGTCTGCAGTTTGATTAACAACGAACCAACGTGTGACTGCTCCCAGACTGGCTTCCAAGGAAAGGACTGCAGTGAAGGTAAGTCCGATTCAGATCAGAGTCCGTACAACACGTCTTCCAGAGCCAGTCAAGCTGGATTATTTAAAAGTTAAAGTACCCAATTGAAATCAGTGTCCTTGCTGTAGCAATGCATTCCCTTCCTCTAGTTGTTTACCTTAGTGTTATGGGGTGTGTGCCATTGATCTGCAATACAGTTGTTTGCAATGACTGACTCTCCTGCAAGGCCTCATTAGCAACACACGCAGGCGTCCTTCCTCCCCAAAGGCGTCTTCCATCCTTATGAAACAGGTCTGTGGGGATTGGTTGACCTATGAAACATCTCCAATGCTTTACCTCGAATGCAAGAGAAGGCGTAATCATCTTCTCCATGTGGAGTAAACATGAATGATGTCACTGACTTCCTACGGTGCAGTCGAACCTGTCTAGTAGATCCATATACCTTCTGCATCAGATGACGGTTCCAGCGCCACCAGTTGTGTAATAATTATTTTAATTTGCCTATGATCTACATATAATAATCCAGTTTAAAACTGCCACAGTTCACCAGCACTATGCAGGAAGACGAAGGAGCTAGAGGCCCGGCTAATCGGTACATAAAAGGAACTCAAGCTTCTTTGAGGCACATTGAATAGAGTCGCTGTGTAGTGGCCTAAAATTGTGATCATATTATCAGACTCTCATCCGTAACATCACTTGTAATGAAATGTATCAGCGTTCAGGTTCTTCGGTGCAGAGCTTCCCACAGGTTGGCAGCTTGCTGATGCGGTAGGGAGGAGGGAGGTTGCTGGTCCTACTGAATGTCGATGGGGGAGGTGTGTGTGTATGTGTGTGTGTGTGTGTGGGGGTGTGTGTGTGCGTGTGTGTGCTTATCAAGTCAAACCGTGTACCTTTTTAACGTGTAGCCTACTGCTGGCCATATGTGATTTACCCTTAATTTCATTAGCTTATTTGAGCACATCAATGTTTTATTAACAATAAGCTCATTAAGGCAGCTTTGGATAACATTCTGTACCAATGCAGCGTATAATATTCACATCAGATTATTGGTATTGAGGCAAATATGAAAACCCGCTAATTAAAATGTTGTTCTCCATTTTGTGCAGACACTGCTGGACTGTATTTCGTCCTGCATTCAGGTTTTTGCGATGTTCAGGGAAGGAGCCCAGAGTGATTGCTGCTGTAGCTCATTACCAGGCTTCAGTGTGGGGCTCTACAGTCTTTGTTCACTTAACCACGCAGTCAGTGGGAAATGACGGCTGCATTCTGATCCAAGCCTGTGTGGCAGCAAATGTACTTGTACATGCTACATACATGCCCAACCCAGTTTGCGTTTAATGAAACCAAAGACATACGACATTTGTTGATTACACTTTAGATTTTTTTTTTTGTGCCACTTGAGTCAAGAGGGTTTGAGAATTTACAAGAGCCCACTTGCCATTTTATCTCTGCTTAAAGCTGGAGAGAAACTAATGCTTATATGAGCAGAGTGGAAACACTAATAAGACAGCTGGGATTTTACATGTACAGTAAACCAAACTGTCTTTCTCGTGAATTTTGTATCAGGTGACTTCTCTATGTCAAGGTTGTGGTGATTTGATTGTTATCCTGATAATTAAAAACAATGCCGTCACTGAGATAATGAATCATTGTTTCTGAATAGATTATTATTATTATTTTAATTTTACTGTTGCATTCTTAACAAGGAACGTTGGCTTTCATGTTCCTTTTGCACATTCACACGCATTTGGTTATGAAATATAACCTTTGCCATCTCTCCTTTCTAATTCCTGAATCCAATTAAGACTTTAATGCTGGGTTTTAATTTTGTAGCTATGAGTTAGCGACAAATCAAATGACTTATTTTAAACTCTGGTTTTGTGATCCTACCTGCCAGGGAGAGGCGTAATGAAATACATCGGTGAAAGTGTGTCATCAAATATATTCACCATATTAATACTTTGAGGTAGTAAATTAGTTTCTTTTGCATGCTGATTTTAATAACACTGGTTAGTGTACGTCAGCATTAGTCATTCCACGTAGGCCTGTTATGACTTGCAGTCTGAAGCGTCATGACATCGAGTGTGTTACAGCAGGTGGCGAGTGACCGTCCTATTAGACAACGAGCCTGTGAGTAGAGCACAGAGCAGGACTGAAACTCTTCCGTGAGTTATGCAAAACATACAAGCAGGCTCTCAATTACTGTTATGCTGTTCTCTCGCTCGTGCCCATTCATGAGTGTAACAATGAGTTTAAAAGGTTTTTTTTCTGCAGCTTGAAGAGTGAAAGCAAGTGACAGATGGGCCCGTCCATAACTACTGGCCTTACACGTCGAGTCAGGCAGGTCGTAGTGGATGTTTTTCCAGACTTAAACATGTTTGGTCGATTAGGTCGACTAACCTAAACATGTACGTCTTCATATAAAGATAGTTGTTACAGGAAATCATTAACCGCTGCGTGTTTTTGTCCAGTCAGCAGCTACAGTAGACGCTAATGTCAGTTGTCTGGTTCTTGGCAAGTAGTGCACACTGGGTTTATCAGAGCTTCTTCTCTGATGCTCGATGCCAAGACGGTGAAAAGTGTAAATTAGTAGAACAGATTTTACTCACACACTTGCAAAACATCAAATATTCAATGCGTGAAACTCACAAACACAAATAAACCATAATAAAGCACAATGAATTATGAAAGGACAGCAGTTCATGCTTTGAGTCTTCCTCTGTTCCTCCTCCTCCTTAAAGCAGCTGCTTTCTTCCAGTTCTCGTTGTACACATTGTGCATTCAGTATAATGGAATTTCACGTTTTTTTTGTGACATATGTGTGTTTCCTGTGCATGGATGCGTATGTTTCACATTGACGGAGTCTTTCATGTGCATGTACTGTTGTGTGTGATGATTGTACGGGAAGTTGTGCTCAGAACTGCCTGTTTATTCTTGAAGGGCTTTCCCACAGTAAACACATTTGTGGGCTGTAAAACCAAAGCGATCAGCTGAAAGAGGATGGAGCAGCAGAGAAGGGCGAACTGTAGTCAGGTGACTATTCTCTCTGGGTTTGTTACTACAAGAAGCCCCCTCTCACATTACACATGGTCATTTGATCAATAGTTAATGTAAAATTATTGATTAGTGTAGCTTTAAGCTGCATGTCGTCAAAGCAGAGCTCAACAAGAAAGCGCTTTCTGTCACTGTGCTCCTCGCCAGACAGATTCGATGTTCTGTGCTGCCATGCTATTGAACAATGAAACCTTCAGCTTGGAGGAGCTGGCTGCTTCTTTTAGCTCATCGCACAGCGCTACCACTGCATGATGTAAAAATTCAGATCCCTCTAGAACCATCCATGCAGAAATGCTATGAAGTCATCTCCCCTAAAGACAGTTTGGATGGAAGCATTCGCCAAAGTGAACCTTTGACAACTAATTTAGAATTCAAGCAAGTACAAGATGTTTTTCACCCCAAGGTAACGTGATATTTCTGTTGTCTCACCATCCTGAGCTCAGCAGAGGACATAAGAATACCAACAACAAATGTCTGTCCGTGGATGAGGTTTTTAATTCAGAATAGCCAATAGAACCAGTGGCGTGGCCAGGAGTGTTCGGAGTTAATAAAAGCTGTTGTTCCAGACACAATCAGATCCAATTTAGTACAAAATCCATTCAAACGTGTCAACTGAAAACTTGTCAGTCCTCCACGTCATGATTATCCATTTGAAGGGACTTGTTACCAGCTGTGACATGTCTTCAAGAACTAAAAGCACATCCAGTTGTCCCTGAGCAGCAGCTCTGGGACGGAAACCAGTTGTACAAATCGCTCAGCTCACAACTTTAGCTAATGCCCACATTAAGAAGTGAAATATTGTATATTGTACTTTAAAACTAACCCTTCCATTAAATAATTTGAAAGCCCCTGTATTACTTTGATCAGATGAAAGGATTACAGGATTTGCCACCAGACCTGTCAACTCTCCCCTGTCCAAGCACAAGCTTGTACACTGCATGACCACACACACACACACACACACACACACACACAAATCCCTTTGATCGGTTAAAACAATTATTTAAATGCACTGTTCTACGGCCATGAGTTCCCAGAATTTGTTCTCTCATCTCTCATTAGACAAATAACAAACATGCATTGCATAGATCCATATTTTATCATGATAAAAATGGAATGACATTTATTTTATCATACACAAGCCAAACATAAATCAGTGAAAGAAAAAGTAGGACAGACCCCAACTACGGCTTTATGCATCATATTACCCAAGGATAACTCGGTGACCAGATACAGTAAACGACTGTGATTGTATCATTTTAGCTGTGAACATAGCTTCCAGCCACTTGTGCAGATATAGTTAGAAACCCCCGGCGGTAGCGTCACTCTGTATAGGACAAACATTTAGAAAGGAACGGCGAAAAGGCTGCTAATGCGTGATGACACAGCACTAAGAATTGCTATAGCCTACAGTAAGGGAAATTAATTCACACCTATTTTCATATTCGACTAATCATCATCAGCCGCCCTGGTTGCGTGAAGACTACAAATCACTGAGCACAACAACATGACAACACATGCTGCTTATGTACAGTAAGGCAGCGTAAGCTTCAGACTGTGCCTTAGTCTGTGTAACGTGGCTTAGCCTGATTTTTAGAGTGTGACACTTTCTGAAAAGGCCCCAAACTTACTATTTATTATAAGTTCTATCAGCCGCCTGTGCAGGTCTTATAAGTTTGATTTTGCCACAGGGCATCTGAATAGAGGTGTCAGCCATACCGGCAGTATAATGTTCAAACACGCGTTCTGCCGATGTTCTGTGTATCACGGGTCCCTTCTAAATGATTTATGACACGTCTTCCTTGAACAGACATTTCTCAGTAAAACATGCTGCCAGGATCATTTTAAATGTTGTGACTTTGCAACACACTGATTAGTCAAGTTGGTGTTTTACATTATACTATACTGCAATGTAATGGTCACTTGCCACCTGCTTTAACAGCACTGGGTGTCTGAAGGCGGAGGAGGCGTTAAATGTCATAATGCAAATTTAATACTGGCACTGGACTGAGAGGAATTTCTCACAGTCGTCCGCTTCTTACATTTTAATCAGTCAGAAAAACCTCTTGCAGGTCCAGCATCTGATTATCTTTCTGCAGGAAATTATTTCAGGTATGACTACAGGAAATTGTTGAAACTCTTTCATGCAACAACTTCTGAATTTATTAGGTTTTCAAGAAATTCTTTTGATAACAAGAAATTCTCGCTTGAAGCAGTGCACACAATGTGTGGCGGTTCCAGCAGTAATGTAAATATTACTGGCTGAGCTGGTTTCTTTCTGCATGTATACAGTAAACACAATAGTTAATGTTTATTCTAGACATTTAGAGGTAATCTATGAAAACCTTTGAGTCGTAAGTAGAAAACAGATGAATATTTATTCACGCAGAAGAAAAAAGGTGGAAAAAAATGTTTTGTTTAGAGTAAAATATCAAGCATTTAATCCTCTTTCTCTCTTAGCTCTGTTTTAGTCTCTGCTAGTTGAGGGAAACATCTGTGTCAACTACTCTGAACTACAGAATAATAGAATCCACCAAAACAACCCCCCTGGAAAAAAAACCCAACCATGTGGTCCGTCCATACTGGTGGAAATATTCATATTTACTTAAGAAATAATAAGCGAGTAAATGAGTTTATATTGTGGCTTAAGGCTGATCAAGTAGCATCTACTGTGGTGACAAACCAGGAAACTAAAATATGTTGTTCTAGTCAGAATCTATTTCATATTACTATATATTATATAATGACTGAATGATTTGATAATAATTTGACATGGTTGATTGTGGCCTCACACTGGCCTCAGTGATACTGAAAAGCAAGGAGCCTTCTCTAATGCACCAGTCAGTCATTTTGCTATGCTGACTATCACGCTGCGTTTTAATATCACACCAGCTGCAGGACATCAACAGGAAACTTTGGTTTAGTTCCCATTGCTGCTTACGTTCTAGGAAAGTTTAGATTAAACTAGTGTGATGTGAATGTAGGGTGACACTGACTTTCACACAGTTTATTTGTTTAATGAATTGTTTGTATGTCTCAGTGTGAGCGACACGTGATATTTAATCTGACTTCCCGCGCATCACATATGAATTAAACCGGTGAGACGCCGAGCGTATGGGGAAATGAAATCTTAATCTGAATGAGCTCTCCCCTTCAGACATGTCTGTCGTTGGATGAGAGCGAACCGTGGGACCTAACTGTATCTCTGAGAGTGTCATCCTGCCTAGAAGCCTCCTGCAGCTCCACTCAGACAAAAGCAGATTAATAGTATACTGCTGTCTGTGAATCCAAAGACAGATATTGGGATCAAAAGATTAGAGGGATTTTCCCAGAGGATTTTTGCCTTGTTTAAATACAACTGCTCTCGACTGTCAAAGGGTGTTTGTGAATTTCTTTGACGCCAAACTCCTCCTGTAACGGGATTCATCCCACAGCACAAATAAACACATCTGAATATCCATGCCACACACGCACACACACACACACACCCAACCGTGCTGCGCAGTCGGTCTTTTATTGTTGCAGGCTAACCTGGCATATGCAGCTTGCGCTACAGTACATACGATGCACAACTGCTGCAATGAATGCAGCAATTCCTCAGCCACTACCGTGAGGTGATGTCATGTGTGCGTGACATCTGGCAGAGCTCTGCCTTTAGAAACATTTTAGTCATAACTACTGTGTGTTTTGTGTTGAAGAATACTTCACTTAGCATAATTGCTGGCGCTTTTCTGAGGCAGCTGAATGGCTTGATCTGCCGAAGACAGATACAGAATCAAGCTGTTTAGAAGAGAAAATTTGCCTCTTTAAATTCCAGGCTGTAGATGATATTTTCACTTTGAACATAAGCTGCCTTTGATGCTACTGGGTTGGGCATCAGCCTCCACGAGAGTTGTCTGAAATACTAAAAACAAGCTGAAAGTGCATCGCTATCATTTGAAAGCTGTCGCGCTAATGATAGAGCAAAGACAAATCAGTTTTCTGAAAGGCTCTGTGCGAGTTTGTAGCCTTTTGCAGCACTATCAGTACAAATAAACCTGAACTACCTATGATGCAGGTTCTGGCTCACAATTTTAGATAATTATGAGATATTTTAAAAAGTATGAAAACGCTCCATTGTGCAATATTCTCCTGTTTATAATGCAAGTATGTCAGCATCTTAGCTACATTTTATTATTATTATGTTATGTATTGTTACTTTTGTAATAGTACTACGTGAGCCAGTCTTCAGAAAAAGACTTGTTGCTGCTGCTGTAGTTTTGCTGCGCATACAGTACATTTTGCCCGTAAAGTTGCTCGGAGAACGTTGCTTCATGAAGCTGTGAGATCCTTTGGAATAAGTGACAAATAAGCTGAGGCCAAACTTGACCAGCTTCTCTTTGCATCAAATGCCGCCAGGCTCAGCTATTGCATCCCAATAACGATTCCTTCCACATCTGTAATACTTCATCATCAATCCTGGGATTAAGGTTATTAGAAGTAATCTATAAGCTGCTCTGGTTATCCTGTTGGATCATTCCAACCCACAAGATCTGAAAGAATGGTGATGAGAGGAACAAACACACATCTGCTCCCACAATCCTCTCTGTTTGCTGTGTCTCTATGGAAATATCTGGATTGGAATATCTTGTCCAAACACACCATCTGTCCAGAGAACCTCAAAGTGGCTGCATAATAAGATTAATTAAATTCCTAACACTGAGACTGCTTCACTATATTTAATTAAGAAAGAATAATAATACGTATATTATTATCAAGTGTGTGTGCGTGGCTGGTGATGATTGTATCATTTTACACCAAAGATTAAAGAAAGAAAAAATAATATAAAATATGTGAAATACTATTTTAATGCAAACAGTTATTTTAAGACAAAAACTAAACGTATTTGTTCAAGCTCACATTCATCAAGGGAATCTTACGGTATGTGTGTTAAAGCTCATGCTGTGAGAGTCGTTGTCACTGAGATGATCTTAAAATAAGTGAAATAAAGACTGTATTGCTCAGGAAGCGCACAGTGGCAGCGTTGACCGACTCAGCTGGCAGGAGTAGAAATTGTGCACTGTAGCCACAGCTGTGGGAGCTATCTGTTTCCATCAGAGCGGCTGGTCACTCTGCCCGTTTCCTCCCTCGCTCTCCTGCCGCTGCTTCAGGAGCATAATGAGGGAGATGGTGAGCTCTGTAATGCCTCTAACACTCCTCCGTGCACTGGGGTTAGGCTGTGCTGCAAAGAGATGAGCCCTCACTTATGGTCATTACTCTTGATTTGGTTCAAATTGTAATTTAACAACAAATCGATCCACTGGTGGCTCTGACCTTTGCTGCGAAGCTTCCACATTTTCCCTTAAAGCTCCTATGCGACAGGGAATTGCAGAGCGACTGTCCTGCTGCAACTGTCGCAGTATATTCAGCATTTTGCTGTAGTTTGCTGTTGTGTGGTGAAGAAGCCGCTACAAAATTCCAACAAAGTTGACAAATCATGCATTTCCATGATAAATTGCAAATCGCTTTGTATGTTAGGCTTTTGAAGCTTATTTGTGATGCGTTCAAGTGCCACGTTTCCCCTCTCTGCCAGACCAGACGAGCGCAGGTTTCCTGACGCCACAGCTCAGTGTGTGACTGCAGCGACTTGTCACTATTATTTGCAGCCGTCAACCTGCAGTGACCCCAGCAGCATCTTTAAAGAGCTGTCCAAAAAAATCCTCATGGAGTTTTAGCAACGACTTTGAGTTGAAGCCTTTCCACACTGAAAGATGGCGGCAGCTGACCTACTTTCTGCCAGGCTGGTGTGAAACACGGCTTCAGTTCGAGGCTATTTAAAATAGAGTTGAACTGCTTTCATTAGGACGTGTCAGTTGTGTAATAATTCATAATATTGAACATTGCTACTTTACATTCAGTTACACTGATGCTGCACATTTCACATTTGATGAGTGAGACTGGATGTTTAGCAGTGGACAAGTAGGTCACGTCTGGAGTTGAATTATTTTTTAATTTGTCAAAAATACTCCTTTGCAAGCAGAAAACGTCCGAATTCTGTGTGTGAAACAATCTCAATGCTACTGTGACGACAGCTGCTTATCTTCTAAAAGGGTTATAGACAAAAAAGAACAGGAGCCAGACACTTTTTTTAAATTGAATAGAGTATTGTTTACTGTATATTTTGACAGTAAAGACGTAATTTGATTTCAAACGAGGCTGAAATCGTGACTCTTCGGAAGCGAAAACTCGCTTCTTCACATAAAAGGAGAGATTTATAAAGAATTCTGAGTTCCTCCTGTAAATCTTTCTGAAACTAGGCAACAGTAGAGGCAGAAAAATGCATAAAGCTCAAGCACTGCAGGGCTGATGATGTTAAGAGCAGGAGACGCGAGGTTGATTCGGGCAGACAAGATGTTCTAAAATTGTCAAATGGCAGAGAAAAATGAATTATATCCAGTGGTGGAAATGGCGCCTAGTGAATGTGACACATGTTCCTTTATGTGAAACGCCCGCCCTGCTCCTGCCGCGTCTCCTCAGCCCGCTGCCGGACGGACGCGCGTCCTAGTGGTAGAGGTGCACAGCGGCAGATTGAGAGCTGTGTTCCTTTGGCGACCGCCAACGCTGTCAAGCAGTTTCCACAGTTTTGAGCAGGCAGTCAGAGGATCAAGGATGTGTTGATGTGTCATCCATACGCAACAAAAAGGACAATTGATTTATAGATTTACATACTGAACCGTCCCGGGTTTGATTTTTTTTTTATCTGCTGTAGCGCTCGACTGTCAGAGATGCAGATAGTGTGATAGACAGTTGAGTGCGTTTCGGTGTAGTGTTACCAGCACAATAGTACTGGGATCACTTTTTCAAGGGGATTAAATGGATTTACGTCTCTGGATTAGGCTGTAACCAGCTGGGTGCATTTGTGTGAGTGTGTGTGCATGTGTGTGTTAATGGTCTCTGTCAGGTGATACTGCTGTTGGAGGAAAGCTCATTTTCTTCTCAACACGACTAAATGAAACCTTGTGTGTTGTTTCCTGTAAAGACTGCTGATGTTTGCGTTCATTAGCATCGATCACTGTGGCAGTGATGCCAATCAAATTCTCGGAGAACCCGTAGTTTGATTTCTTGTTTAACATCATCGGTGACTTTCTGTTTCTACTGAGTTGGTCGTAGTGTTGTGTGCTGAGAGTTATGATGGGTCCAATTTATTCAGGGTTTGATCACTAATAACAGAGGAAGGGAATCACCAAAATACAAGGTTAATAGGTTTATACACAATCTTAAAGCAGAGTCACAGTTAGTCACTGTCAGAGTCTGGGGTCTTGACATCAGACAACAGTCTTGATTCCTTTGGTTTTGTCCTTCTCATTTCGCAGCTGCTAGCTTCATGCTTGCCTTGTCATAATGCTTTTTCAGCAACATGCTTCTCATCATCTCGCTGACTTTTGTGAACAAAGTGCACCCTCGAGATTCTTTCATAACAGAATCTCATTTGTTGTAATGTGCAAACTTAATGAAATGAGATTTGGGCTTCATGGGTGTGTGCAAATGTCATGTTTGCCCATTTTATTCACTACTACAAAATTAAATATGTCCTGTTTTAATTGACAACTGAAAATGTAACAGGGACAAGTTTCACACAAACAAATTTGGTCCTGCCATGTTAAGCGAAGCACTGAACTGTCTAATGGTTTTGTAATTTGTTCACAAAATGATGTTTTGTATTGTTTTTGTGCATGGTGTCTGATTTGCAAGGGGAACCAGAGGTGATGGTAAGTTTTGGGTCAAAAAACTGCTTGAATCTGGGAAAGAAACCATTTTGAAGAGGTAGGAGTTTATTTAACAGTGGGAACGTGGCCTTTGTGCCTCTGGTCGCATGGAGTAACTGGAGTCAGTACAGGAACACTTCATGTCGTAAAAGTATTGATAAGACGTTGCATGCTACTTAAAAAATATAAATACTGTCACATCATCAAGTCAAATTTCATTTTCATTGTTTGTACCATTTTGTGTATTTTGCAGTTATAATAATTTTAAATACTACAAACTGAACGTGGATCCAGTCTCCAGACAACCACTCAGTGATAATTGGAGCTGCTGACTGACTGTTTTCTGTTCCTTTGGCTTCTTTTAGGCTGTCGTTGACCCCCTACACACAATTGTTTCATTGGTTTTGCATGTTTCCAGTCACATCACTTTTGGTGGCATGACATTTACCTCACGTTTCTACTCTTACCAACATGTAATTTATCTCTCGGTCTCTTTTATTAGCGAGACAGATTTTACATGGCGGTTTCCTCACCTCCACAAACCTCACTGTGATTGCCAAAATGATGTTAGGGCGATTTCATTTGGGAGGCAATCTCCTTTTTGCATTGCCAATCTGTGCTCACTGGTCGTTGCTTTCAGTACTGTGACCAAATCACCTGAATAGAGTTGCAGTAACACGGGACCCCACCACTGGAACTGAAACCTTAGAGGCATCGCTTTACCACAGCCAACTCTATTTATTTAGGTTATCTTCTCTTGCAGTGCATTTCATCACGTACGGTGCAGAGCAGCTTTTCATTTAAGTAAAACCTGTACCTGTACATACTGTACTTTAGATTCTGTTGCATCAAATAGTGGTTGACTCCAACAGTTGCAGTCTATGACTTGAAAAACAAAAGGAGGAAAGGATAAAATGAACCTAACAATAAAATACGATGAATACTCCTTTATAGAGATTATCATCTGTACTGGTTCACCACTACTGGAATGGTAACGCTAGTTTCATTTGCTGCCAACAAAGCCTCGTGTGAAGGACTTTTCTTCTTAAAACCAGTATATTAAATATTCACAGTGGCTCATTCAGGTATAAAACTGTCCTGCTTTCCAGGTCAGTACATCTGCAAAAAGAGGGGGATTAAAATAAAAGGCCTCTGCATAAATCAAATTCTCCTGCACGGGTCACAATAGGTCACTTGCATGTGATGTTTAATGCCTTGCATGGTTAGGACATGCAACGGCCAGTACTAGTCTGCATGCTGCTTAATGAATGTCTTCCTCTCTTTCTCTTTACCTGCCCGTGCTTCCAGAAGACAGTAACGCTGAAGGTGGGTGTATTGTGTCACTGTAACTGTTGGTTTCTTGCTCCATCTTGTTTACACACGCATTGTCATGGCCGAGGCTTCTTACATAAACGTCAGCAAATGCTTTATGTTGATGATGGTGTTGATATTATTGAGTGCTATGAGTGGTAAGTCTGGTGGTTATTGCTCAGTTTTTAAACTATTCTATTATATATATATATATTATACCAGTATTTATTTTGTTTGTAGAACTGTTGTTCCACTCCTTCACTTCCCATCTATAGCTACTTGGTTTGCAGTGGGGCTCTGCTGGTTTCCCCATCTACCAGCTGGTCAGCTGTAAATACAACAACCCCGTTGTTCATGGGTTCAAGCTGCTCACATAAGCTTTCAGTTCATTTGTATCGCACTGCTCCTGAAAATGATGCAGTGACAATCAGTCATTTCGTCCTGTACGACTCGCGTGTCCAGCGCACTGACGTCGAGGGGCGGGTTTTATTTTTAGATGGTTTCTGGTCATGTCCGAGGTTTGTAGAACGATAGCAGGTGCGCCACTCGTCATAAATAGAGAAACTGAAGCTCGGCGTGAATGTAGGTGTCTGAATGATATCTAGTAAGTGACTGATGACGCATTGCAACCTGCTGTGGTTGACCGGATGCTCATCACGTGAACCCTGTCTGTGCACCCTCCTCTACTTCTCTCCGTCCCACTCTTCCCCTTCTACCCACACTCCTGAAGTAACACAGACATCTGCTCTGAGAGAGATGCCTGCATGTCAGTGTCGCACAGCTTCCCATGATCCCTTGTTCTCTTCTGACTGTGCTCTTGTTTTCCTTTAAGGTCTGGCACACCTGATGATGGGCGACCAAGGTATGAGCTCTGTTCCTTTTCTTCCTGTCATTCCTCATCGTCCTTCCTGCTCCCATTGCGCTTATAACCGTGTGTGTGTGTCTAAATCTTGTGCGACGCTCAGGCTTAAAGCTTCAGATAGCTGTCATTTGACTTCTTTTGAATAGTCTTGTGTGTGACCCCTTTAGTTTTGTCCTCCCCTACTAGTGTGTCATTCATCCTCATATGTTAATATTTCACATCTACTGTACCTTCTGATGCTATGTGATGATGCCGGAGTCAAGTAAAGGGGCCTTTGCTTAGTAGTGGTGGAGAGTAGCTTAGTGAAGAGTTAATCCTCATCATGCATGTTACACAGCCTGTCCTCTCCATCTCCTTATCAGTTTCTGTGCACATCCTGCATCATGCAGCAGAGCAGGGATGTCACATTCTGTCCCACTCTTTGTCCCCTTTGCTGTCAGACGATTCCTCTTCTATATTAGCTCACGTGTGTAGCCATCAAGCCTCTCCGTCCTCTCCTCTGTCCTTTTCCGACTTGACCATGACACTTATCGGTGTCTCCTCTCCTTTTGTTCTTCCTGTTTGTCTGGAATCTGCTTTCTTCATGGAACATTTCATCAAATCTCATAGGTAAAAGTAAAGGTACTACCCTCTTTAATTCATGAACTATGACAGCAGTTTTTTTTTTTTTTGTGGCGTTATATACTTGTGCTAAATGAAGTATACAAAGCCACTGGCATTTTTCCAAATTGCTTTCTCTACTAGTAAAAGCTTTTCAAGGTAGGTGCCCGCTTCTGCTTTGCATCCACACGTTTTAGCTGTGCCACCAGTTTCTTTTGTGCTTGATGCATGGGAATCATCAACGAGATTCGCATCTGCACTTGAGCACAATAGTTGCTGTCCTAGTTCCAGTAAAGCGCCACCACTGCCACCACCCTGGGGTAACTACAGCCCTAATGTTCAAATAATGGGTGTGGGGTTGATCATAGTGTTGTGGGCCTCCCATCCTGGCTGTGATCCTCACCTCCCTGTGGGGTAAGTGGACTTCTGATCTTTCCCATTTGACTCTCCTCCTCAGGGCAGAAAGGGGAAGCTTGGCTTGTAAGATCCCTACTGAGCATTCAAGGTAAAACTTTGACTCTTTCAAGTTGGTTACTGAAATAAAGGCAAATTTAGCAAGTCATCATTTGTGGGACACTTGAATGTCGTGTGTGTGTGTGTGTGCACTTCATGAATGAGTTAACTGTGTATAACTGTAATACGACCTTCAGGTGTTCCACCTTCATTCTGAAATAACATTTTCCTTGATTTTTGCTTGATTTTGTTGCTTTTGACATATACTGTTATTAGTTCTGCAGATTCTCTGTACGTCACAAATATTGATTGCTTTTTGGTAAATACTGTCTATTGTCACAAACATGTGAAGAATCATCTGATCAGGTAAGTCTTCCAACTGCCCCTGAATGAACATTGTGTGTTAACTAGAAATCACAGGTCGCACACAGAAACACACACACATATACACACACACCCCCACAGTGATTTTTCTACTATAAGGTAAGTGTCATTTCGAGTCCTATTAATTATTTAATGTTTACGAATTGATGCCAGTTGGCTTTGCGTTACACACACACACAAAAGAAAAATTACTTTTCATAAACTGGGAAGAAGTTCAGATTGATTTTGACTTTTGTAGCTTCTTGCAGAATCTTGTTGACATTGATGTAATTCTATTAAAAAAACAGTTCTTACTCCCTCTGAACACACATTTCTGAAGCATGGAACTCACACGTTATATTCACACAAGCAAGGACAAAAAATCCCGTGATTATAGCTTACACCTCACTAATTATCTGAGGATATTTGCTGAGATTATCTGACGACCGGTTGTTGAGTAGTTTACACAAGAAAACCCCTCAAATAGTGACCGATCAACCCAGCTACACATTTGTGGTGCACAATACAGTACAAGGCTTAATCTTAAACCCACAGGTCAGTGAACTACACTATTCTGAACACACAGCTCTGTGGCAGAAGGAAAACCACAGGGAGAGAACGCTGACGGTGCTCAAATCTCTCATACGTAGCACACTGCTTCTAATTTGGGCCACGGTTATTTGTCCCCTGTGTCGTACAGTGTGAAACCTTGTCAGTCCACTTACGTACTGTGTGGTCGGCAGCGAGGACACATAATATCCATTATGTGCTTTAAGCTTGTATATTGTGCTGTTGGCCCCTGTGAGGTCTCCCCACGTCATTTTAACCACTTGTATGGTTTACTCCGCGTTTCATAGCTGCTCCTCTGAGGACGGGCTAGTTTATGGGAGCTGCTTTCGGCTGAGGCGCCGACGCTGGGCCCTGTAACCTCGTTTCCATCCAGCTCTTGACAACAGCGCGTACCGTCGGATAAGTTATAATACCGCTGGCACACAAATCAGCAGGGTATTTAATTGCTGTCATCACAATAAACGGCCATGTGCAGCTAAAGCTGTTGAGAGAAGCTTACAGGTACAACTGGGCTTTTTCTAAATTAGTGTCCTTACTAATGTTATTGCTTTCACTTCTTAAAAATGGAAATAGTCTCTTTTCACTATAGCAGACGTGCGTGGAAGCGGATGCCTTTTGTGCAGTGGTTTGTTTGCACGTGATGCAACAGCTGACACGCACATCCAGTTTACTCTCCTTTCTGTTTTATGAACAAAACTCAATCCCTTTAGACAAAACCGTCACGTTTTTGATATGTACTGAGATCATAGAGCACATGAATAAACACTTTGAGCCTAATTGATTCTGTGGCTCCGTTCTGATGCTTGTCCCATCTAGTCCATCGCACACCGACTGTAAAATGAATACACATAACACATAAAATCGCCTTGAAGGATGAGCGCATGGGTTTGCATTCCTCGTGGCACGGCACAGTAATGGATGGCACTACACATAAGCAGGGATCCAGCACAGCTTAGTGAGTAAGTACTGTAGGAGTGTGTTTAGGTCACTGAAAACACTAAAAAAGCCTCACTTGACACACAGTGTTTATTTAAATATGAGCTTTAGTGTCACATTTTTAAAGGTTTTTTCCATCTGCATAACTGCAAAGGTCACTAATATTTCTCGTAAGTTTCAAGAACTCCAGCGTTTTATGCATTAACTCGCGTACTTGGAAAGAAATAGAAACACTTTAGCTATAAAGGTTTTACACAACCTCTCTTCGCTGCTCGGTCTCTTGCTTTGGTAAAAGTGACATCACGGGGGTTTCAGAGTGTAACGGAGTGGAGAGCAGCACAGAGGAGAGCACAGCTTGAGTGATGTTCTACTCATGTCTAACTTGTTTATAAGGATTAGATTTCCCATCATCAACCATGGCTTCAAAAGTCCTTAAGCCAGTTGGTCCCAAAGAAGCTGCCGCAGCAGTTTTACTACAACAGTTTCTCTCGTGTTTTACCCAAGAGGCTGCGAACTGTACAGCAGCTCCTCCGTGTTGTTGAATCACAGAGTCGGTACTGTAGTCGTTCTCTGCAAAGCTATTCTGGGTGTCTGGGTGCTGTATGCGTCGGCTTTTCGTATAAGCCGCCTCGCAGGGGCGGCTACGCGAGAGCTCGTCGAGCATACTGCATAATGGGCTGATGCAGTAGCTACTGCATAGCGTTACAATGACGAGACGCAAACTGTTGAGGTGTTGGGGATTTAAATCCATTCTTTCTCTCTTCTTTTGTACTATTTCATAACTATTTAGATTCATTGTAACAAGGATTTGCTTAAGGCTTTCAGATGCTAATCAAAGAGTGGCCCGTCTGCTCTAACGTCTATTGAACTGTGTGCTCTGACACGTCACAGTGCATCTTTTCAAGATTTGTCTGACTCTCTCAGCTGACAGCGAACATGATGCCATGTCGTGTGTTGAATCGACAGCAGGCGTTGCCTTTGTACTGCAGCTTCACATGTCAACTGTAAACTGTCAGGGAAATGCTTCCAGCTCGGACTCCCTCGGGAATACAATTCCTGAGCTTCAGCCCCACATAGCAAACATGTCAGCAGTTGCAGTGTGTTATTCCTGAGCAGACACTAACCTGTAACATAATCTTAGGCTTAGAATTAACAGTAGCGAGCCGCTCGTTTTGCTGCGTGCTCATTTTTGATGGCCTCCATTCACACATTTCCTGCAAGGCATACTCAGAGTTAATAACACCTTAGTGTGAGTGGGGCTCTTTCATTATGGTAAATGTCAGTGGAAGAGCTGCTTGAGACGCTGACTCATCATTTTCAACAATAACTCTGTTGAGTTTATCTCCAAATCTTAGGCATATGAGTAAAATCGTGGCCATCTGTTCTAAATATCCCCAACAAACGAGCGAAAGTAGCTGAACTCCATAAAGAATTGCAATTATTGCGAGACGATAATAAGAACCTAATGCATTTGATCAATTTCAGATGATTTTATTATTCCATTCAACAACCTAAGAGCTTTTCAATATGGTACTTTACATCTGATGGCCCCACAGAAATGCCACAAAATGGCTCCACGGCTGCAGGATGCTTCTGTTTTGACTTGCAGTTTCTGTCCCACTCAAATGGATCTTCAGCAGAAGCTGTGCTCACCATGGAATTACCTTGAGAGTGTCACGAGCTTCTGGTTGTTAGTCTCAGCAGGTGGTTTTTTTTCCCACGTCGTTGCTAAGACTGTTGCTGAGAAGTCACGCTTAAGTCTTCAACCACACTTTTACTTCTGCCGGCTTAAGCAAATATTCCTGTTGACCAAATAATTTCCAAAGCTCATGTGCTGGTGTGACAGGCGTTGAACTGTCAAAGGAAGGAGGCGCCACCCTTCACTTTCTTTAAATCCCTGTGGTAAATAATGAGTAACAAATGCTGATTTACAGTTTTATCTGCGCTAACCTCAGGCTGCGTCCCCTCGGGGCTGCTATGTATTATGTAGAACTGTTGCTAGTAGACAACTACAGAAACAACAAAGTGGCCCCATGCGCTGCGAAAACCTGCCGCAACCAATTACACACACGCTTTTAACGCGAGTGTCGTGAATACTAGTTAATTAGTTCATTTTAATTTGCTTGCACATACAGTAAAAATTATGTCCAAATAATAGTCTTTGATCATTTACCCACCGATGTAATCTCAGCTTGGTTTCTAATGTTACAGTCGCCCATATTAAATACTGTAAATACAATAATACATTGAACTTTGTGTGTAAGTGTAATTAATTTACTTAACTACTGTACGTATGCAGTTGACCAAATAAAAATATAAGCCTATGCCTATATGTAGGCACTGGTGTCTCCCTGTTCATATAGAGATGTATAAATAAATTACAATAGTTTCTAACCATCCAGCTGAAGCTTTAAAACTGAACCATCTCTATATACTTGCCCTCAGAGGCATCATATTATCAGCACCATTAACACGAACGATCGGCACAGCCACGTACAGTATCCTCTGCAGAAACAGAAGCCAGTTGCTGATTTGACGCCTTTGAGTCATAAAGTTGAGACTTTCATCAGAAAAATGAATGAGCCTCAGAGTAAGTAGTGATGAAAAGACAAGTGTGGATTACAACAAAGTTGAAAAATGCTTTGGTGCGTGTTGAGATACACACTTTTCCCGCTTCGAGTCTACTCGCTGCATACCAATTTACCTCTTTGATGCCTGCGCTGCCTAGGTTACCTGTTCCATAGACGGTATCACCCCAGGGCCACCAGTGTTTGTTACAAACAGGGTAATTGTACTTGATGGGTCACAGAGGCAATTTTCATTGCAACAGCGAACGGGAACCGGCACAGAGGAGGGGAAAAAAGGGCCCGTCGTTGCCTGGAGTGAGATTTGTGTATCTTGACATGGCAGATTGGCAAGGCTGCAGTAAAGCTCCACAGATTAGTACATTAGCTCCGATTCTACTCCAGAGGGGGAGGCAGGAAGACACATGGACTGAAAGAAAGACAGAGAGGCGAAAAATGGGCATAAGCATGGGCGAGAAGGGAGGGGGTGATAAAGTGGGATTATAAAACAGAGGCATGTGATTAGACTAGACATGGAGAAAATCTAGTGATAAAAGAAAGAAAGGAAAACACTTGCTGCTGCCTGAAGTTAAACAAGTGTTTTCCTTTTGAGGAAAATTAGTTTAATGTATCCCGAGCAAACATTTCCTTTCCTACGTCAGACCTGCCTGCCTGCCTCTTTGATAGACATGTTTTGCCTTTTTGTGCCAGCCTCAGCTTCATCGCCAGCATCCCTAATCAGATAAGCAGCATCATTCCTTCACATCTCAGACCTGTCAAAACAGACATTTCTACAGCGTCTTCTCGCTTAGATCGTCGATAATGACACAATCCAGCGGCGGAGTGCGGATTAACGCTCATCAATGCCTTTGCCAAAGAAAATTTATTAGAAAAGATGACAAGCATCTAATTTTCCCCCAACCTTAAGAAAGGGCGAAGGAGAGAGTAGAATAAAAAGCCCGGATCAATATGAACAAGGCTCATCTGGCTCCCCAGGTGGAGTGGAAGGAGATCTGCTTCGGATCAATACTGCCGGTCGATGCCAGTGAGAGACTGCAGTGATGAAAAACTCTATTTCTTGGCCCACAGAAGGGAGTGGATGAATCTTAGCAGAAAATAGATAAAAGGGTGATGCCTGTGCTGGAGCTGCAGCCTGTGAAATGCATCCTTTGCATGTCTGTTTGTTTAGTTATATTTCAGCTTTGAGATCATGGATTAGGCCATTTACTGGTCTGTGATGGAACGCTGCCAGTCGTGTTGCGATAAACCCTATAAGGCATAAAGTCCCATTTACCCTTTCAGCATGTATTATGAAACAAGATATATATACACCACGGCCGTTTATGGAGAAACGTATGGCGCTGTGGTGCCGCTTTGTGTAGGTGATTTATGAGAGCACGCTAGTGGCTTAGCTACCTTCAAAGAGATTATTTCCCCCATCTTTAATGGTTCATTCATCTTCTCCTATTACACCGTGGGTCTGCAGTGTGTTACCTTCCAGACGTGTTGGCGAAAGCAGATACAGTGTGACAAATTTATATGGAATCACTCACACTCCAGTACATTTTCCCAGGCCCTGTCCATGCGCGCTGCTCCTTTCAGTGAGGAATCATAGCGTGAAAACGAAGCACATTAAAGTCGATACAGCTGTGAAGCACATGAAAGCAAATTGATGATTAAAAAAACGTTACAGTCGCAAAAGTAGTTTTTAAACGAGTAATGGTTTGTTTGGATCAATACATACATTATACAGTACATAATATGTCTCAGTCTAGCTTTCTGATCACACAGTGTTTATTAATAAATGAACATGTATTTGGGATTTAAACTTTGTTACTTTGTATAGTCAACATTTGTTTATGCTACTTTATGATTATCATAATTTCCTCATTATGAGTATGTACAGATTTTGATTTGTTAGGACTGTTGTTCGGAGTTCTTGTTGCATTGATTCGGTTGAATTGAATATTTTTTTTTTGTGTGGCCAGCCAAACCCAAAAGTAGATGCCTTTTCAATGATGCATAGCGAGGAAATGGCAAGGCTCCCTGTGGGAAATTGAATACTCCATTTCCAATCGTGTGTGCCCTGGAAAATCCATGGGGGGTCAGTGGCAATTTGTCTCAGGAGGTCTGCACTGAGAGTCATTACACTCAAGACCAACATGTCCTGAGGGACAGAACCATTCTTTGAAGAGAGACTTGTTTTCCTTTTTTGAACATATTTCAAATCAAACCAACTTGTATTTATATAAAACAGAAACAGCACGTTTGCCTGAAGAGAGTTTATAATCCGGTTACAAAGGGCCTTTATTTCCAGATTGTCCCTGTGCTTCATCATGCTAATGGGTATGAAGATTCCTCCCCCTGTTCAGAGGAGTGACATGAAGCACTAGTTGCATAACGGCATTAAAAGTAGCATAATGCAACCTTTCCCTCTATCACGGTGAAGCAGCATCTCATTAACCTCTATTTTTGAGAAGCTCATCTTTGTTTAACAAATTGCTCATGTCCCCTGTTTAATTATAAGCAAAGCAGTAAATCTCCTATGATACACTTTGCTGCAGCTCAGATTACAGGTGCCATGAATTTTAATGTGCTGCTATCAATCGTTATATTTTGCTCGTGTTTTAGGGAGGGTAAGGTGACTTTTAAGCAAATGTTTGCTGAGGTGCAAACCTCAGATAACTGTCTTATTCTGCTCATGAGTTAATATTACTCCCATCCTTTTAGTCATTTTCTCATGCCTGTACTGTAGCGGCAGTAATTGAGGAGCCTGACGGCGGCTTTTAAGCACGTGCTCCTGTGCTGCCTCTGTTGCTAATTTGTAGGCTGGACGATGTTCGCCCGTAATTTTATCCTTGTAGAAAAAGTAACACTTTGCTAATTTCATTACCCAGGCAGAGTCTTGGATCAGGGTTTTGTTGGCAATGATCAACGCACGCTGAAGAATGACCATGACAGAACATCAGAAAGCTCAATTATCAATGAGATCAGATAAGACTTGCCATAATTTCACCAACAATGACATCAGAGCAGAGGGTCCACCTCCCACCGGGCGCATTGGTGACAGCGCTGCTGGGGTTTCCACTCTACGGAGTTCGTTCAGAGTGTGAAAAGGTGAACAAACGTGAATGTCACGAGATTAATGTTTTTAAATTCTACGACACTAACAAAAATCTAACCGGATGCATTAAATTGGCTCCCCTCTTATTTGCGGCTCCACCTTTCAGCTCCTGGGATGTGAGTCACCCGCGCGTTCCCCACACTCCCTGAAGGAACGAACGAACTGATGAAAGGCAGCGGCAGCTTACAGTATATGACCCCACTTGATCCATAGCTGCTGTATCAATGAGTTCCTAGTTGTCAGTGCAGGCTTGTTTTGGCTGGTGGATGAGATCCACCTCAGAGCAACATCAAAATGGCAGCAGCGTTCTTGTTTTTCATTTCATAGACGCGAGCCAGAAGATCAGTGCGGTGGCAGGAGGAGCGGCTTCATTTCCAACTTTATTTCAAAGAACTTTTTTTTTACGTTTCAGAGACGATACTGCACCATCTGGATGGAGTGGGCAGCTACACAAGCACAAAGTATTAAGATCTACACCAGCTCAAACTAAGAACCTCTAATTCCCATTCATTTATGGCTTTTCCCTTTTGTCTTACGATGATCGATTGCAATTGTGTTAACACAGGAGCTCGTGTCCCCTGTTTAACAAGCAGCAGCTACTGTTTGGAAATGCTTTCATACGTATGACTGGTCGCATGGGGAACGGTGTTATGACCTGTAAATATATTGCTCTCCGATGGCCCAGCTGAGGTGGAGAGCTGTCAAAGCCTCCATGTTCTCATGAGTGTGCTACTATAGCAAGGCTCCCAAGAATAAAAGCGACTGTTTGAATCCAGCCAACCTGGATCATTAACTTTTATTTCTCTGTACCGTCAGCTTTTATTTATTCTTAGGTTTTATCATTTTGAGCTCGTGGGAAGGAGCCAGACTTTCCTACAGGAGTAGCAGTACATAATTAGGACTTTCACTCTGGCAGCTCAGTTGGGCTTTTCCATTTACAACACATCAACCTCTAGTCAAGCCAATCAGTGGAAGGTCATTAGTCCAAATCCAACCTCTGATGGACGTGTGCAGCAGGCCGACGATGTTTATCACGTTATCCTTTAGCTGTGCAGAAGAGCCTTTAGTTGCACTGAAGAAGCTCAGCAAAGCTAAAGAGCAGTTTTCTGATTATAGACAGACCAGGCAAGATTTTACATCAAAACTAGATTATATGAGGCACAATCACAAAGCAGGGCTGTGTCAGAAGGGCATCCTATCCACTGTAATTGAGATCACACACTTTTTTTTTTCCTGCTTGCTTAAATTAAATTCTGGCATCGAGACCGGTCACTTCACCCACAGGAAATTAAAAATCTAACTAATACAAAGTTGTCTCCCAAAACAGCAGAGAAGCAGGCTGATGCTCACAGAAGCTCTTTAATATCCTGGCTCTGTCTTCCCCTTATCAAGGCTTTGTTAAATATGCTGGATAGTATTATTCAAATACCGAAAGAAATATTAAACACAGGTACAGTATGGTTAAAAAAAACCTCACGATGTCTGTATCGTTCCACTGACATTATACAGATCAATGAACCCTGTTGCTGAAATCAGAAACATACACAATGGGAGGTGACGTGTTCAGATGCAGCCTTTGTTTCCTCTGTGACGTGCATTGCATCGTACTGTTTGTTCATGCGTGTTGTTCTGATTCACTAATCCAGACAACATTTTAAAAGCTTTGTTTTTGGCACGTGCAGTACCTTTCTACTAAACATTTTTATGCAAACCATTGATAACTACTATATCAATGTACAGTAATACATCCTAAACACATAAGTGTTGTTAGAAAAGTTTGAAAATTGCTGTGAAATCACTTAGCACATTGTCATGTAGATAATTTATTCATTCGTGGCTCAGTTTAAATATGTATAAATATTGCCCTTATGGGAGGAAGACTCGAGAGATGTTTGGTGTAAACATGTCAGTATCTTGGTTCTGAGGAAGTCTTGTATATATTGTTTAACAGTGCCGGAGCAGTATTTGCTGCTAAGGTGTAATTTAAAGGCTGTGTCAGTGACTAAAATAGGCCTGCAGATAAGAGCCGAGGATGCCTTGCACATCATTAAGTGTGAAATATAACAACACGCCCCTCAGCTGCCTTCTGTTCCCCCGGAGAGACGACAGCTAGATAGGGCTCCGCGCTTTTGCAGTACACCGCTACACGGAGCAGCCGGTAACAAAGGGACAGAATCCTCTGAGCGCTGTTTATTCTCTGGTCCAGTAAAGCCGTGATGGAGCTGACACAGGTCTTATTGTATTTCTGTTCCTCCCAGAGTTCTCCTTGTACAGGTGCAGCACTGCCTTGGCTCAGAGGCAGATTATCAATGGAATTGTTTCACACCACTCAACGCGCTTCCTGGAAAGGGACCAAAAAGGAGCATAACATTATCTATAAAGATGTGGCTCGGGAAAATTGAAAAGTGAAGCGCTGCTCTGTGTTAAAAGCAGGATGTTGTTCGGCTGCGACTCGTCTTTCCTGTTATTCCTTTGTTTGCGAAAAAATGTGAGCGCGTGTCTGTTCTGGAGGTGCAGCACGCCTGGCTGGAGTTGTTGGCAAGGTAGCATCATCGTCATTTCGTCAGCTTTTAAATGTAATCAAATGCCACTTTAGTGAGTCATTTCATTACACGTTTGGAGCAGCGGAATAATGAGCAGCAGCACACAACAACTACTGCAACTGATCCAATCAAAGTCCAAGCGTGATTTATTATGCATCACAGAGCAGCTTCAGTTTTCTCTCTCCTGATGTATGTAACGTCGTCTGGCACGCAAGAAGGACAATGAATTACATACAGAACAAAAAAAAAAAGAACGCTGTGTTGACATTGGCGTTTTCCAATCTTTTCAACATCACGCAGAACCCTGGGGATCCAGAGATGAGTAAAAAAAAACGTCTCCCAACGCTGGTTTTTTTAGACTGCTGACAAGCTATTCTCTGGCTAATAAATCCATTCCTCACTGTCAGTGTAGCTGGGCCGGCTCACATTTGAATGAGGGGCTGCTGCTGCTGTGGGACCTAAATACTGTAGGGACACGGAGTCCATATTGTGCATTGTGTCAGAACTGATGTGCAACAGGATCGTTCGAAGACGCGAGTTGCTTTGAACCGGATTAACAAATGTTAGGATTAAGTACCATTTAGAAGTAAACTGCAGTGCGATGCTTTAAGAAAGAAAGGAGGTTGAGTGAGAAGCCTTTTATTCGTGCAGTGAACGTCTTCCAACTTGATAAAGGTTGGGCAAAGCTCATCTTCACAGTGCAACGCTCCACATAAAATATATTTACATCCTATTCATTTCTAACTTGTGCTTTTAAAAAAAATTCATTTCAAAATAAACGACTGGCGCTGCCATTTGTCTGGAGAACCCCAAGAGATTGCGTGTCAGGAAAATGTAGTCACATAAGCCATTCAAACAAATGACCAGTGCTGTAATGTATGTTCTGCATAGTCTCAGTGATTCACGACTAATCCTTTTAAGTTGAATGGTAAGCTGCCCAGAACGACAAACACATCGACGATATCTTATACACATATTATGACATGCAAATATAATGATATTAACATAAACACCCCTCACAAATGCCTCAGTCACAGCCTGATAAGAGGAAAAGGGAGCTGACACAGGGTTTTTCCTATTAAAATGAGTGTTATGAACTTTATCTTGAGTCTTGTTTGAGAAACAAATGGGCCTGTCATCAAGAACACACCATCTATAATTCTTGGTCCTTTTCTTTTCCATAAACAGTTATTCCGCCTATGCCGGCCTTGGTGCCAGAAGATAAATAAGGCAAATTAATTTGTGTCAGCATGACAGGAAAGCGTTGCTCCGTTCGCCAGGAAAAACAGAGCAGAGAGTATTATTAATGACCAGATGTGTGGAGTGCAAGGACCACAGTCGCTCAGAAGGAGGTCAGGAGAAAGGGAGGCGAGCCAGGCTGAGGGAGACGAGGGAAACGCGTCGAAATAGAGGGGATGTCGGTGAAGTGGCAGATCAACAGAGGAAGCTAGTCTTTAGGATGTTAGAACACCCGCTCGCTTCTCTTCAGCACTTCCTGCGCATCCTAGTTTTAAACGTCACCAGTCCTTGCTGCGTGATGGTGTAACATAAATAATGGACCCTCCCCAGACTGCCGGGCGCTGTGTGTTACAGTATGTGGGGCTGTGACACGGCGGCCTAAAGGGAGGTCGGCTCTCCAGGACACGCCGTGGTGTTACATGCAGTTCGCATCTTCTAACCCAGCCAGCGCCTGTGAAATGTATTTTTTCATTAGCGTTCAGTATCGGCCTATAACTGTTTCGTTCCCATGTGGTTTGAAACATTAATTGTCGATTAGATTCCACCGCTGCGCTGCGTAATCATTGATCATCGAGTCAGGAATTTACCCAGAAGTGTACGTTCTCGTCCAACTTCTCACTGCGACGTGTTCCAGTAGTTCTCATGGACGTTGGGTCAGTGCTGCTGTGGCAGTTCGTCCCTTCTCCTGACGGTTATGACTTGTTAGCCATAAGTGCGTCATGAAAAAATTCACAGCTCAATGATTCATACGTGTGGTACAGTGTGTAGAAATAGCTCTTATGAAAAACGATGATGAGATGTTGTGCAGATTTATTAATAGAATGCACCAACTTTTGGCAACCCACTTATGAGCGCAATACATGGTTGGCATATTTATTCAGTGTTGTATGAACATGTTCATTCTAATCGTGACTGATCTGCTGCCTCAGCTCTTTTAATGAATGGTTATAGGTTGGCGAGAATGTTCATTTAACCTTCCAGAAGAAAAACATTAAATACTTCACAGCAACCTGAGACTTGACGCGTAAGGAAAAATGCATTGTTGTGTTTTAGCTGATGTACTGTAAGGCAACATGAACCATTATGAGCGTAAGCGAAACAAGTAGCATCACTGCTGCTGAAAAAAGCAACAACTAAAATGTGCAGTAGTTTGTTTTAGTGGGATCTCGATAAGGTTTGCATTAAAGCAATAAAGTCTGAATAAAAGCAGTGGACTCCCTCCAGCTGCTGAGACGCCAGCACTGACCAAAGCCACGAGGTAAATATTGTTGCAAGTCTATTAATAAAAAGAATGACGTCACTGTATCAGTTCTCACAGGCTGCAGTTCTCTTTATGAAGTGGTAAACAGAGGTCTAAGTGTAGAAGTTCAGGATAAAAACAGGCGTTGGAGCATCTTAATAAACATAGCGTGTTTATATTTAAACACACTGCGCAACATATACACTATGTATGTGTATATGTACATATTTCTTCAGATAGCATTATAGTTGTCTGTGCAGTTTGTTTCAGACCTTCATTACTAAAGTAGCTTTGTCGACACACTCACAGTTAAATAGCAGCTAAACATAAGGTTAGAGTCTGTCATTGAAATTAATCCTTCCACACTCACATCAAGTAGTGTAAGTGTGAAAAACCACTTTGCTAATTGTGCATGGCAGTGTGATATGCTTTTTACAAAATAAAGGTCAAGGATGCTCTTCACAGTGTGAGCCTGTGGGTGTGTGGGTGTCTGTGTGTGTGTGTGGTGTTTGTGTGGGAGGTTGCTGCTAGAAGATAATATCGCCAGAGCATCTTCAGCCATTTCACCCACATGGAAACACAAGTGGCCCGACTGCAGCCAGGCTGACCCCACATGAAGTGAATGGATCAGTGCTGAGCTTCTTCTTCAGTCTGTGCAGATGTTTGTACAACATGAAAGTGTGAGTGGAAGCCACAAATATGGAGCCCATTTGTCAACATGAGCAGTCTTTAATAATTATTTGCAAAGATTACCGCTGTTGTCGCTGAACATAAAAAGTCTTAGCGCGTGTGTGTGTGAGGAGGCAGGCTGTGTGTGAGACAATCTGACAGGAGGCACCCGGTTTACATATCTGAGATTGCAGGGGTCTTGACAAACATGTGATTATTTCACAGTAATTAGCTTGTTGGTATCCCTGCGGTAAAAACAAGGGTGGTAATTATGAGGAGAAGGTCTTGGGACTGCTGTGTGAGCCTGTTCCAGGAACAGAACTCACCGGGGATAAGACGATGAGAAATAAACGGGGGGTTGGTTGAACGGGTCCATGCTGTCGTAGAAAGCCAAATCAAATCAAAAAATGCATCAAAGTAGCTGTGCAGCAGTTTTGAGATAGTGACGTGGAGCGGTAGCATAACAGAGAGCAGCTCTTTGTGCAAAATGGATGCTGCTGATACGGAAGATAAATAGATACATAAAAGCAACACATCGTTTTGTTCAATGCAGCAAAATCAAGGCTCACTGTGTCCAGCAGGCTGTGTGGCGCATGGACGCTTCGTCTAAGTCACGGGGCCAGAAGGTCACTGGGGGCAGGTGAAGATCCATCACAGGCTTCACTAGTGCCGGTTGGACCACTAGGCCACCCCTGGACCTGGAAGGCCCCAACTTCTGCAGTTGCTTAGCAACCCTTGCTGTAATTAGTCCTGCGATGTAGCGCCTCAAGTCAGATGCCCAGTTTCTACTGCTGGGTCAAACCGCAGTAGAAACAGCCACACCTACACACGCTGCAGATACTCCAGTGAATTCACATTAAAGCGCTCAGCACATTGTCAGCATATGAGCCCAGGAAACCACTTCCTAATGTTTCCTGTACAGCACATTTACTTGGTCTTAGAAAGACCAAGAAACGAGGCTGGGCCTACCATGGAATTATGGTTTATACATGTGAAGTGTGTTTTCCTATTAAATAAATTCCGATTTAATCATGGTTGATTATATAGTGTCAGGGTCACGAACATATTCATCACCATGAGTCACGTCTGCTCTTCATTTGAATACACTGAAACAACCAGGGAAACATCCTCCATCTTTGTCCTGATGTACTAACTTTAGTGGCTACATGGCTGGATAACACAGAATTGGACTCCTTAAGAAGTCATTTAACAGCGAGTCATGAGCAGTACAATGTACAGATTTTACTGAACTAAACCACTGGTTTGCATGTGAAACGTGCCAAACGAGATACTGAGGAAACTAAAGGCTGCCTTCGAATGACCTATGCACAAGTGGCTGCGAAGCCAAATGGGGGCTTAAATAAAGACAAATTGCCGTGGCCATATTGTGGTGAAATTGCATTTACTGATGGAGGAAGAGAGTAACAGCTCATTCTCCAGAGAGACACTTGTATAAATAAATCATGCTGTGTGCAAATGAAAGTGACAGCACTTCTATGTGCAGGATGTAGAGACCGTATAGAGGACTGAAGGGAGGAGAGATAATAGAGACCGGATGAGTAAAACGCAAACAAGTATGACTGTGGCAGCGAGGTGTGAGCACCGATAAAGCCGTAGGACTGAAGATTACATTAAATTAATAAAAAAAAGTGGGTGCTGGATTCACAGCGCTGTGCTGTGAGGTTATATTTGTATGGTAGGATATCCATGTAGCGCTGCTGCTGCCTATTTATAGTTATTCACGTGTATCACTTCTAATGCTGTGCATTGCATTTCCATGTTTGTCACAGTGTCTGGCACTCTCCTAGACCTCGATATTCCCTGTAGGAAGCAGACACTTGCCAACGTGAGAATTAATAGCGTATCACACTAGTATTGAGGCGCAGGAAACACTGTGTCCATCAGCAGGGAATTTAAAAGCTCGCTACACTTACTAGAGGCTGTTATTGCTCCAGATGCATGTGTGTCGCTGTGTGCGCTGTTGTTGAAGCATTAATAGGAATATACTGTATTTGTGTAACTGTTATTGACGTTAATAGTCGATAACAGCTCAGTGCAAATGATCTCACTAGTACTGCAGAATCAGATTTGCACCAAAGCTTTTATTCCCTCACCAGAAGCTAATGTTGCATCGGTTCCATAGTTGATTTTCATTTTAAATATTTGTTAGTGTCTTTCTAGATGAACAACAAAGCCGTGGACATGGACTTGTTTGGTAGTAATTCATGACCTGCAACGCATATCGGTGACCCATAAAACCTCGGCCAAGTATCAGGAGGTCAGTTCTGACTCCATAAATTCCAGGACCAGCCATTAGCAGCCTCACATACAGCGGCAGTAAAAGAGACACAGCTCATAAACGGAGCTCTCTGGATCAAAAATATTCGTCCTCCACGGGTCTTTAAACCTTCACTTTAAGACTCGTGTTGTCTCGCGGCACTGACGTATTCAGGGGCCTCCTGCGCATTTGAATTCGAGCAACGGTTTGTCTGTCCTACGTGCTGCACCGGCTTTGTGTTACTGGGGACGATGGATTAAGCAGGCCTCTGATTTGGCTCTAGAGCTTTGTCCTTTTACATGACCTGAAGCCGTCTCGTGGCTTTTGGCAGGAATCGGTATCAACACATGGATTGTATTTGGAGGGGTCTCTGTGAGTGTAGGGCTCTGTGTGAGACACATACGCTGCGACCCACATCTAGGAAGTGTTTCTGGATCCCACTGGGGAGTTCTGACATTTCCGATGTGTTCCTTTTACTTCATTTTTTATTCTTTTGGCCAGGCTCCTGACAGTTCTGCCTCCCTCTTATTTTAGAGCTTGATGGGGCTCTTCTTGCATCCCACCCTTTTCCCTTCATGTTCAAAGGCCCACCTTCTGACAGCACAGATCCTCTGATGTCCTCAGGTATAGCCACTCCAGCAGCGAGCAGTGACAATGAGTGCTCCATATGGAACAGATATATGAGGGCCAACCCATAATCACAGTGACCCTGGGAGCCACTGGTGCCATTAGGCATCATGCCACCAAAATTTATAGCCTGGGCAATTTGTGCATGCTCTCAATACTCTCCATTCCAATGCTTTGCATTTTCATTTGTGTCGGCTGTCTGTTTGGGGAGATCGATTGCCCATAATAAAGGTCACAAATGGATTCCATTCTCAGTTGTAACATGGTTTATGATGGGAGCTCTGACTTGTCGCTTGATGCTCAAGATAAATCACGCTGACGATATTTAAATACTAACTGTAATGAATATGAAGTAACACCCTGTCCTTTAAAGTGGCTTTGTTCCTTCAGTTCATCGTCTGCTTTCTGTAAAACAACCTGCATTGTTTTACATTAGTGAAGACTCTGTTTTATGAGGCGTTTAATACACGTCCAGTTGCTTTTACTTTGCGCCGTCGTCTATCCCCCTTTGATTTTCCAACTAACGAATGGTACACGAGGAGAGAAAGATAAACAGTGTTTGGGCTGTGTGAGTTGAGTGGAGGAGTGTACACTGTAATCCAGAGCGTATCTTGATTGGCTTCACTGTTTGTTTCCTGTTGTCCCCTCCGTCCCTGGTGATTTGCCTGCAGTAACAAAAGCTCCAGTGTGGATCCCATCCCAAGACGGTTCCCCGAGCAGCTTCCCCTAATGAGCTAGAGACACAGCACTCGCTCTGAAGCTGGTGCTTTTACCTTTAGATGAGATTTATCTTCTCTACATACAGCACTGAATATAGAAATCAATGTTACTGCTACATAATGGCATAATTATATCATTGGTCTAAGCCCGTCAAGCATCTCTTTGGAGGTGTGCATATGGAGACCCATTATTAATTATGAACTGCTTGATTTAAGCAGATTCTCATTACACAGAGTTGTGGAGGTGTTTCACTAATGAGCGTCAGTTGTGCTGAAGTGGGGAAGATCTGAGTGATGTTGATTAGTTTCTCCCCAAAAATTAAAGCATCTCTAGGTGTTGATGCAATCAACCAAACGCAGTATGAAGTTCAGCAGTGCCGTCCCCCATCCTTTTTTAAACAGCGATGTTGTGATGTCCGTGTCTCTGAATGCTGCTTTGACAGCATCTTCTGTTGCCGCAGTGAGAAACTCTTATCGGAGCTGCGCCGTAACCTTCCCCAGGGTGGTCGCCCACTAGTGTCCCTGCCTTGGTTTAGTCCAGGATAAAGACCTCTGCTCCACGACGGGCTCTGTGACCACGGGTACACAAAAATAGAGCACTATCGCTCTGTCAGCTCAGCCAATAAATGTGGAAGACCATTGTAGTGAAGCTTTTATCCAGCATCCTGGGGAGTCCTGCAGCCGATGACATTTTTAAATGGACAAGCAGAAGCAGTCGGGGAGACACAGGCACTTACTCCGCAGAGACACTTCCCTCCCCTTTTCATACCTTGGGGTTTGTTTGCTAAGTGCGTCTTTCTTTCACAAAACACGCCTATTGTGCTTGTGTGCTGTTGCACATTTCTTAGCTTGTATATAGATCTAAAAAGCAGTTCATAAAATGTTTGCAGTAAATTTGCATCTATTTTAGTGTTGAAAATGAACTAGAATGAAAAGCAAGAGTAAACCGTCCTGTGGCGATGTTTTACAGAGCTGTTGTGTTCAAATTTCCTACTACTGCACTTTTTCAATTAAGACAAAAGCAGAATTAATTTCAGCTCACAGAAGATTTTATCTTAGAGTTATTATTATAAAGCTAGAATATCTTTCGCGTGATCGTAACAGTAATGAAGCGTAATTGGGGAACAGCAGTGCGAGCCTAGATGTTCATCACGTCTGCCTTTTAAGACAAACGCTGGTGAAAATGAGCACATTCCTACCAAAACTGCATCTATTTTACAGATTTCTGTTTATTTCAGCGATCAACAAACACGTGAAAGCTGCACCGTACACAAGCTGTTGAACTGAGTCTGGAAACTGCAAACACGTGACTAGTTAGTTACATCTAAGTTGATAAAACATGTACGTTAAAATCATAACGTGAAACAACCGAGGTCGATTTTCAGGCTTCTCTGATAAAAACGCAGCTGGATGCAAACGTTCGGATGTTACAGTAAATGCAGTATGAATCTGTAAACTCCTAAAGTGAATCCTACTGATTTATCATCGCCCTATGAGAAACTCACTGCAGACTTCAATGGCACATCCACATTAAACTCATGGAGCATATTTCTCATGAAAAAGCTAGATTAGAAGAAAATGTAGGCTACATGCAGCACATACCTTATGCTGTCGACCTGTAAAGAGACTTTGATGTGGTCAATCAGTGCAGCTCCCCTTTAATCCTGGATGATGAATTATGGAGTAAGAAAGCACCGTGATACTGCAGCAGCTGTGTTGCCTTTTAAACTGCTTTTAGTGGGTAGTTTCTAAGAAAAGTCATGTTTTGGCAGACTTAACGTCTGAAACAAAGGCAGGTCAGTGCGTGATGTGAATTCTAATCAGGCGTGGAAAGAGGTCAGGCTGATTTCACAGTAATGGATCTGAGAAGTGTCAGTCATCTATTACAGGGGAGGTTAGACTCCACTTCCTCCGTGCATGGTTTTACCAACACAGAGGGTGCGGAGAAACAGTTTTTATGCATGTGATGTGTGACATATACTGTATATATAACTTATTTGTAATCTGTCCGGTGTCTGACATGTGACAACCTTTGCCTGTTTTTTTTTTCTTTTTCTGGTGTTAGTGACATCTTTGTTTGATTTATTTATGATGTTTATCCTCCCGCTCGTGCTCTTCCTGTATCCCTGGATCAAAGGGAAAAATATCAGGACAATTATGGGAAGTGAAGCAGCAAAGTAACAATCTCCTTATGAATAATGAATCTACTTAATGGTCTGAAGTATTGGAAGCACTGGATGACTGGAAATGTAAAGTGATGGAAAAAGACAAGCTAGAATTTACCTGAAACACTTTACATGCACATTGTGCTGTGTAAGTAGACAGGAAGTACAAGTTTCTTAATGCATTTATTTCCCATGTTTGTGGCATTAGTCCAATACTGAAGAGATGCGTCAGATGCTTCTGCATCTGAAGAAAAATACCAAAAAAAGTGACGGGCTCCAACTCAACATCCAAGTGCTTGGCCCTTAGTGCTGCTTTACATCACTGCCTCTTTAAATGAAGTAATCGTTAGCTACTAATAGCTCCTGCCCATTCACTTTAATTAGGACTGGAATCCGGTGCTATTCTTTTATATTAGACTGGGAGGGATTTTGCTGGAGGACAAGGTGAACTAGACATTGGCTGAGTCTGTGCCATGCGGGTTGCTGAATAATGCACAGCCAAGCCCTCGAAATAAACCCCCAGCTCCAGTCCCTGGCCCTTCGCTCTCTCTGTCTGGCAGTAGCACACTCCACTCTGAATAAAATATACCAACTACCCTCTGTGCTCAGAGTGACTGGCAAAAGGACATTAATTGAAATCACTTTTGGGATGTCTCATGTGTTGGTGACCAGCAGGAGACAGCACTGATTTCTTCGAGAACGACTGAAATGACTCAACCGACTGCTGGAGTCCGATTCTGCGGGTAGGATTTACGGCGGCTGGGCCGAGTAGCCTAGCACACATGGCCGCCCCACAGACTTTTAGCTCCTGATTGATCAGAGATGTTGACAGACAGCGGCGTTTGATTCTGCTCCTGTTATCTGTAATGTAGCTGAAGCTCTCAATAGGCTGACAAGATTAGAATGCATTACTGTCAGAGAGCAGGGTGCCCTGGGGCTGCACCGCGCTTGTTGCGTGTTAATGACTCAGACTACGCCTTGCCAGTGCAGGGCATGTGCTGACAATCCACTTAGTCAATTGCATCCCAATCAGCCCGGCTGTTGCCAGAAACACAGAGATGACAGCAGATTTAACTTGATTGATAGATACACAATGTTTAAAATATTGCTTTTGTTGCCAGTTTTGAATCTACTGAGTCACGTGTGGGCCAGTTGGTGCGTTTATTTGGGAACCAAATGAGATCTCTGAAGGAAGCTTGAGAGCCCATGTTTGTAGAAGCAGGTCATTAATCACTGCGATCCTCTCACATAGCTGCAAGAGGCTACTGACGTTTCTGTCTAATCACTCAAAATCAGGTTGGATGTAACTACTGTGCAAGTGCAGAAATTCTGGAAGCTGAAATTTGTTAAATAGTATCTATGTACAATCTTTCCCAGAAGGAAAATATAATGTTGGAACAACTATGAAAGAAAAGACAGCTGGGAATTCTAACGTTTGACAGTAATGCTCATTGCAGGCCCAGCGCCTTGTATCGGTTACTTTGCATTAAATGTTTCATTTGTTCTTCTCAGGCAAATAGTGAAAACAACTGAATGGTCTAAAATATCCGACTCTCTCAGCAACTGTTAGAATATTTTAATGCTTGTTAATTATGCTTATAAAAATCTATACTTCACTGAGCTATTATTGAAGTGCCATCGGTGAACATACTTCTGTCAGGTAAATGTCCTTCTCTCTCCACTGGATCCAGTCAGAAAGCAGAGAAGTCCTTGAGGATCACAATATGGGGAATTGAATCATTAATACTCAGGTCTTTAATAAGCACCCTGGGGAAAATTAATATCCGCTTGATACACCGAGCCAGGGGTTGCTCATCTACTACAGCGAGCAGGGAATCTTATTGCTCATTCGCTGTCAGGAAAGGCCCCTACAGTGTCTATCTCCTCAGAAATGTCGGCCCTTACATCCAGTGATTGACAGCTTGTTCCTCACCTTTCTTTACAAGTGCCCCTCGTAGACATTAGGCATTGTGTTTTAAAAGCTCCCTACTGGCTCCCTCCTGTGTATGAGAAATCCAATACGGTGGACTTTGCTTAGTGCTTTTTATTGAACCCCCACTTTACACATGGAGATATTTTGCTGCCTCTACTACAGCATCAATAAGGAGCTGTCTGCATGACTCCATTAGTCTGTTAGACCACATGGGTTAGACATGCTTACAGCGCTGAAAGGTAAAAACACCTGAATGCATTACGGGCTCTCTTTGAATCTTCATTTCTATGCACATCGCAGCGAACAGTGCTGTAGAAGAAAATGTCCATAAAAACAAGCCTCGGCTTCCTTTTAGCCTTTTGCACGTAAGCAGCGCCTCCGCTTGTTCAACCTCGGTGAATGACTGTGGCAGCTGATATCCTGATAAGATGATTCTATTAATAGACCATTTACATCCTTTAAAGTAGCGAAGCAGAGAAATTAAAAAAGGATAACGGTTAAGGAATTATTAACGGTGTGCTTAAGAAGCCTTGCAATCACCATACTATCATTATCTCTTCGAGTTGTTACTCTGGCAGGATGTTAAATACCAAGAAAGTTCTGAAGTTCAGGGGAAATGATTGAATTAATCAAAAGGAGTAAACATCTGAGTGTAGTCACAGTAACACAGTGAGTATGGCTGCACCACAACTCCACAGTCAGGATCATCCCACGCAGTAAGTGGCGAGTAGATGAAAGTAAACCCCATGTCGCTTTTTAGGCCCCACAAACTCCTTGTTTCCAACCTTGAAACAGGAGTAAATATACTTGTCAGTGAACTCTGGTGGAGAGCAAAGCGAAGCGGCCGCACATGATCCGAGGCTGAGGGAGAAGTATAGAGACATAGCGGAGTGGCAGAATGAATGGGAGAAAATGAAGCACTCAACAGAAAAACAACAGGCTGGCAGACTCGCAAGAGGCGAACGGCTAAAAAGGATGGATTTAGAGGCTTCAAGACAACTAAGTGAACAATGGGTTACCCTCACGGTGTGCAGTGCTCATGTTCATAGACAGCATCATGCCCAAATGTAGGAGAACAAAATCACTGCAGCAAAACACTGGACTGCTGAGGTAACCGCGGCCGAGGCAGCGCCTGCATGGGAGTAAACTGCAGAGGATGTGAAAACGTGCAGATGGCTTTTACTCGTAGTGGAAGTTTGCCTAACACAAATTGAACGGCGACACTGGGTCATCACTCCGTGGAAATGCTTGACACAGTTTGGCAGATTTACGTTTCATACTAAAATGTCAGAGCCTCAGATTTGCTGGTGCTTTATTTGAGCTACAGTGGATCCTGGCTTGGAATCGGTGGCAGCGCTGAACAAACCGGGTCAGTGCAGGAAGCGAGTTTAGAGAACGTCCAGACCAATGTAATGTTAAAGAGTTTCCAGACATGAACAAACCGGTACGCTGGGTCAGCTAATGCTTAGTGGGATAACATGGTAATACAGCCATACACATATAATTGGACTGTCAATGCAGATCCCATTCTATCATCATCGCTGAAGTCATATGTTGTAAACTTTCACCTTGTGTTTGCCTTCAGCACGATGCTGGGTAATAAAGAATCTCACTGACATTCTAATGAAAAGTGACAAAAAATCATAACAGCAACATTAATAACAACATTTAAAAATAATGCCATGTCAAATAAGTTATATATAGAAATAAGGAGTAAAAAAATATATAAATGAAATTGTTTAATTTCATACTCTTGAGCTTTTCTTGCTTTATACACTACACATATACTACGAATGTATAAACCCAAATCATAATAATTGGCAAATAACAACCTTTACAAAGCTTTGTAAGTTTTGTTTGGAGATGTGATTTTAATAAGAGTCCACGGTGCATTATTTTAAAACTATACAGGCATCCTTGTTACAAGACACCACTAAGGCGAGACTGGAACCCAAATGCAAACACTGCAGGAGAGATGACTCGCCTTCGGTAAAGTTTATTGAATAACAAAGAATCACAGCTTTGCTGGAAAACATACAAAGCTAGATTTAGAAGTATGAAAACAAAATAGTCACTGCTGAGCAGGATCTATCAATTACAGTAACAAAATACAGACGCTGGGGCTTATCTAAAGAACGTAAACAACACTGCAGAGCACGAGAAAAACAACTACAAATTGGGAAAACTGTGAACACAAAACCACTGCACACAGCAGGAAACTAACGATCAAACTTAAACAGTGGCTAATGAACTTACTTCTCGAAATTAACAAAGAGTTAGAGGTCAGGGAACGAAGGAATCAGGCACCGAGGATGACGACACAGTAGCAAAGAGACAATACCAGGAGAGGATACTGTGTGTATACACACACGGATAATAAGGGAAATTACAAACACCTGAGCAGGAAGGAAAACAGGGGAAACAGACAGGACAACAAAACTCAAAGCGCCCCCACGTGGGGGGAGGGACCAATTGTTACAAACCTAACAATTTGAATCACTTTGTTATTGATGGATGATGAAATGCTGCAGGTACGGAGCTCTGAGCACCAGCAGAGCCTGAGGCACAATAAGAAAAGAAAAGGGACAACGCATGCAAACACGCGTGACAGGTCAGCTGCTGAAACCCACAATTATGCCGCACATGAAGGTGACATGCGCCCTGGAGGACAGCAGCAGGTGTGTGCAGGGAAAATATGAGACAATTTCCTCATCCTCTGGAGACAGATGTGAGAGAGATGGCAACTCCCATATCTCTCACCATTATTCATTTTTGATTATTTATTCAATAATACGATAAGAATGCGTTATTAAAAAACACAGTTTTTAAGTTTCCATTTGTTTTTTGTACGCTTGTCAAAAAATAGCACAGAGTAGAATATGTAGTGGTGGATCAAATGCAGGCGCTCAGAATGACTCCACTCACGTAGGTGTATGTTTTATTTTTATCACAGCACAACTTAGCTCCTCTTGTAGTGCATTTGTAGTGCCACTCTCTCATCTTGACAGACAGCAGCAGCAGCAGCATGTGATGTGATTATGAACTGTTCCCTCCAGAGTCTGTTTGCTCCGCTCTGGAAACGGAGCCGGGCGTCACGCTGAGCAAACAGCGACAGCGGCGTCTTCAGGGTGCAGCAGTCTGCAGGTGAGGCTACGCAGGCCAAATGGTCTGATGGAGCGCTTTGACAACGACAAAGAGCAGGCGCCATCAAGAGATGTTTAAATAAGTAATGTGCCGAACAGGGACGACGTCAGAAATGCTTGATGTCTGGAGAACTCAGCTCCCTCTAAGTCGCTCCGTTGGAGTTTTAGATGGTTTTACTCTGAAAAATCCTTGAAACAGAGACAACACATTTGAAGCAAACTCAAACTAATAGTATTCTATTATATTGCTCAATTGAATCATTTCACTCTGCTTGACTCATAGATTTTATACAGTACTAGGGGGTCCAAATAATAGAGTCTATATAGTGTGGTGCGTATGAAAGCTGTCATATGAAAGAGGCATTTTACTGACTCCGATCCTTCTAGTCAGCGCTGATCAAGATTAACTTTGACTGTAGATCTGTTTTAAGTCAAAGCTCTGGTTCATAAATCCACAGCAGCAGCAGCATCAAAGTGTAAAATTGCCACCTGACTTTGGCTGGAAATTATTACGGTATTGAGTTAGTTTGTTGTACCTCTGAGTGACTTTCTTCCCAGACATGGCAACAAGCAGAGCGTGTTTAGTCAGTTGAAGATGCATTTAAATACGTTTACTGAATTTCTATCCAGCATCTGAACGTTGGATTAGGATTTTATTCAATGATTTCTGATCAAATTCAAGTATTTCAGCCATAAAGGATCAATCAGAAAAAACGGTGTCGCATGTGCATTAAAGCCAGCGATCGCTCGGTCTGACCATCCTCCAACATCTACATCTCACGTGTGACTTATAAAGAAGCGATCTGTGCTGCGTACGGTCGCATTCATCAGACTAATCTGTGAGCTGTTGGCTGCGCGCCAGCAGGCTCTTTGTGCGCTGTGCCCCTGGCGCTGCTACATCAACACCATGGCAACGTACCCTACACCAATAAACCTGACCTTGACGTATTGCGTCGCAGAGACGACGGCGACGGTCTTTCAGTTCAGAGAGCCACCGCACAGAAGAAAGCCCGGGATCTTTCTGCCTCCCCCCTCTTTAAACCTCCTCTTCAGGTGTCAGTTTAGCCGTGCAGCGAGGCTCTTTCTTTTGCCCACTGGCATAATGAATCACATGGCATGGCACTAGTTGGCGGGGCCTTGTCTCCTCTCAGCTGCCTGAGGAGCCATGTCAGATTGATGTACCAGTCACCTAGAGACTGCTTCACATTGTGATTAGAGCAGCCAACCGTCCACCCCAACCTCAGCACAGGATGGATACGCGTTCTCTCTTTCGCTCACACGCCCTCACACACGAATGGACGCGAGCCTAAATAGCAAAGGTGATGCAGCAGTCACACAAGCTTTGTCACAGGGCTTCAGCATGTTTGTGCCTCCAGCTACGTCTCCTGATGTTAAGTCCCTCATTAAGCTCAAACCCATTCCCCTTGAACACAGCACGCTTCCAGACATATTTTTTTAATTAGTTTATTTAGCCTTCATTGTGACTCAAAGATGAAACTGCCCTCCTCTAGCACTTGGCTATTTGTTGGTGTTTTACTTAACTCTGCAGGGGCTGCAACTGTGGCAGGATTTCAAGTGACAAGCGTAATTACAACGGTGACTCAGCGATTCTTACAGTAGTGTTTACTGATGCTTACTGTGCATTCGGATGCAGATCCAAACTGGATTCCAGGAAAATGGACAGATTTAAGTAACAAGTGAGCAAAATAATTAACAATTTGACCATTTGATCATATCTGGAGCAAACAAACGAGGCTGGAGATCTCAGTGTTTTTGCCAAGGCATTAGCTTAATTATACACTTAATAAGGATGCACGGCGTTGGCTCCGTGATATTTGTCTCTGCCTCCTCCAGCCATTTCTCTTCGGTGTGATGACACACGCATTTGTGGGCTTTGTGTGTTTTTTGCTAATTTGCCTTGACGGCACAACATTAGTCAGCCATGCCAGCAAGGATACGTGTGGTTAAGGTCATCAAGTCAAAAGCTTGTTGAGATGCCACTATGCTGTTGTACTGAAGCACTTTCTTTTTCATGAGTCAGTTTTACTGGTTCTGATCAGATTCGACCCAGATATCGTGTGATCCCAGCTTAACGTGTTAACATTGTTCCTCATGAAGCGTTTAAATGTATAGTTAAACTCTTTATTTCCATGTTCACTTGCCAGCATGTTGTTCTTTATTGCCTTTTGTTGGCACGCGGCATCATAGCCACCGTGGATCGGTGCAATAAGCTTAAAGTGGCAACAGAAAAGCTCGTCGCAAAACTGCAAGCAAGTAAATGTGCTTGTGCCAGGAGAGGCGATGTGCACCAAACCTAGAGGAGTCGTCGTAGAAGTAGCATCTGAAATTTTAGATGCATTGGAAAAACTTGAGGCTGATATTGCAGAGAGAGGAAAATTGCATATTCTGCAATGTTGATTCACAGATACCGTATAGAGGCAAAAGCAACAAACTGCAAAGTCACACTGACCGGCGATGTCCTGCCAAGACTTCCTGCTCCATTAGCAGTTCCCATAAAAAGATGACGTCTAAACATCTGGACTACCCTCAGAGTCCCTTTCCATCAGCTGTAATAAGAGACCGAATCTATAATAAAACCCCCAAAGTCCAGAGACTTAGTGTTGTTTTAATCACTAGGTTCATTATTAGACTTTGGGCTCCAGCAGCAGAAGAGCTCGTCTACACGTGCAATAACAACAGTGGTCAGAACTTCTCTAGATTGTTGTTGCGATTTATACTTGTTGTTGTTACGGACGCTATGTCGCTGCTTTGCCCGTCACCGCAATCAAAGTGACATTTTAAACGCAGTACGTTGGATGTGCTCAATGTTTAGCGGAGCAGCCGGAGCCCTCTGCACGGTGATTGTGTCGCACCGGCGAAGAGGGTGCTGCGGGTGAGTAGGCGTGCGTACTCCCCCTCCTGTCTCCTCCTGCCAGCAGCACGCTGAGATGGCACATTCCCCCCACAGGCTGAGGGATTGAGAGGATACAAAGTGCAAATCAGCTCCCTATCTCAGCTGGCAAGGGTTCATCTATCTGTCCATCACTCTTGTCTACAAGCGATATTCATAAACCCCACTCACTCTTTATTCATTGCAGCCATTTTGTCTCACAAGGTCTTTGCTGAGGCTCAGACTGTGCGCTGACACACACAAACACACAGCTTTTAAGCTCCGGTATGAGATTGCATCTCAGCCGTGGCATTTTATGAAATTATTGAACGTGCTGAGGAAGTGATGCGATGCAGACTGATGATATGAGAGAAAATTGGGAAATAAATACCCAAAAGGAATCTCCCTGAGTCCTACTAGTGTTAAGGTGCTCCCTATCATTATTCAGCACAGAGGAAAAACAGCGTGCCAATTTAAAAGCCGTGTTTATGGGCTTCTATCAAATTTATGGCTTCATTTACTATCTGCAATTGAGGTCTGTGACAAGCTAAGAGGGAATATGACCAGATGCTGGGCTCTGAGGGAGCTGCTCTCCCTCCACACCAGCAAACAGGCTATAAAACCCAACACTAACATACAATGAAATAAATTAAATTCTAGACGCTGGCTCAACTATATATTTGTCTTTTTTTTCGTAATGTTTTCACCAGACTTGCCCTCATAAATTACGAAGGTATTGCAGTTTCCAGCTGCATTTACTGTATAAACGTGGTAGTTGTATTTCACTCTGATGAGCTGTCACCACGCGTGATGTAGTGGTATTAGATAGCCACTGGTTGCGAGGTGTGGCGCATTGTTTTACAGTTCAATTTCACCCCGTCAGCAGGCCTCTAATATCACGGCTGTTTGTTTTAGCCACCAGAAGGATCCCCGGCCTTGTATGACACAAGGGCGCACTTGCTCAGCCGATCATCTAGAAACCCCCGGCTGTGTGTGATGATGTCAGCACACGGTGCGGCGTGGGATACACTTTAATGCTCTCCATCTGTGCGGCTGCCATTTGCTTCTACGTCCATACATCCCCTTTATCTGTGCTGGGCTTTTTTTTTTTTAGCTCTAGGTCAGCCCTCCTCTCTTTCAGCCCTGCCTGCTCTCCTGACAATGAGCTGTGTTCTGCAGGGCTGCTGCAACGGTCTGCATGCTAAGCTGGAAAGGGATGGATGGAGCTGAGACCATGGCTAACGCCGGTGACCTTGGGGTTTCTGGCAAAGCATTCGCCTGGATGGAGGGAGACAGAAGGATATAGATATCCATCATACTTTTACTAGCCCCTGTGGAGCATTTCCATTTATATTACACTGACTAATAAGTGCTGACTTTTAAGCACTTTTGTCATGAGGCAGAGCTGGGCTTCGTTTTGACTGTTTTGAATTATTCTCTTGTAGCGTTCGTTGTTCTTTTTGCCTTCACACTAGTGGTGTGTGAGTAATGAAGTTCCTCCCCCTGGTACAAAATCGTAGAGCGCATCTTTTTTTTCCCAGGGCCTGGGGAAGAGCTTGGGCACCCACTACCTTGTATGAATACAATTCTCCGTCAACAACATTAATCTGCAGCGTAATTGGCCTCCACTGCCACAGCAGCCTGTGTTTTATGAGCAGGCGCACAATGGCAAGATTGACTCGCTAAAGCTGCACTTTCAGTGGAGTAATCTAATGACATGCTTGTGTAAATAAGCAGCGGGAGAGATTCGCAGATAACTGCACACAGCAAAGACCATTACTACACAGTGCTGTCACTCTTATGTAAGCAAATTCAGTGGCTATTATCGAACCATCATATAAATCACCTTAACATTTAACTTTCTCATTTGGTTGTTTGGCCTTTGTTGGCCTGGTTGTTGCGTTATAAGTTAGAATGAAAGCGGAGACTCAGGGAAAGCCTACTTTGATTCGCGCGTCTGAATGTTTCATGTTTTAACCCAACAGTGCACAGTTAGACCATTTTAAAAAGAGTAAGAAGTCTTGTTTCTTCAGATCTTCATTGTTGGGTTGTGCTCCCGATCTCCAGAACCGTGGGCTGAAATATGGCAAAAATGTGTTAGATGTGCATCGGAGGGGGAGAAACGCTGAAATATTTATCGACCTCGTCTCTCACGTTCCTTGTTTGATGTCAGCGAAGGCATTTCCATTCTTGCAGGAGATGAGCAGACCGAACTGAACTGACCGAGGCTTGAACCGTATTTCGATTAACCAAAGCAGGGCAGTTCGATTTACAGTGGGCAAGGCACTGTGGATCAGTTATCAGTATTAAGGTCGTCTCTGTCACTTTTCTTCGTTGTCTATCTGAGACCACTTCCTGGGGCTCTATCTTTGCAGATTGTTCAAGCGGACCTGTAGCCGTTAATTAGACTGGCCTAGACTTCAGCCAGTTTGCTATTCACTGGGCCATGTCAGTAGATCCCTCTGAAATCTCCTCTTAAGTTGCCAACAATATGTTGCAGAGTCCCTCCGTTTGTGGTGGAATGAATCAAGATAATGGGGAAGTGTAGATCCAGGCTGTCAACTCTGTGGCCATATTTATGGCTTAAGAGCCATTAGACATTGGTTTGGTGTCAGTCCTGTCTGACAGACTGCCACCCTGGGGTCACAGGAGAAGGACAGCCTCAGCTTCCAAAACAGCAAAAAAGCCCTGCAAGGAGACAACGATGAGAGCAGAGCTTCCACAAATTACTTATAGCCTCTAGCTTCGTATCCCTTGGCTCTCTAATTTTGTTGAAGCTGCGCGGTTATTTTAATCTTGGTAAGCATTGTAGTAAATGAGGGCAGACGTCACTGGGCTGATAGCTGCTGGTGTGGGGCGTTCGGTTGTGAAGCCATGCCCTTCATCGTGCCTCTGTGCCAACCCATCATGCCCCTCTGTGATTACTGCTGCTGCTGTTTGCCTCCGGTTCCTGGAGAGAGACAGTCAACACTTTCACTGTTTGTCATTGTCTGTAAAAAAAAAAAAAAAAAAACTTCCTTTCCAGTGTGCACTCATCCACATTGTTGGATTGGCTCAAGTTCAATTTCAGTGCAGAAAGTTTTCTTCTATCATATGGTCTAAACACTTGCAGGGAGGAAAAGTTCAGTTTGGGGCTTTCTCGTCGTAAAATACACAAACAAAGAAACAGGCAGACAACATCCTAGAGCAAACAAAATGTAGGTGACTTCTTGTTAATGACGAGTGGACATGACGCCTTCAAACACCTTCCCATTCATCAGTTCCAGCACCACCACTGAAATACTGTATATGTAAAATGCTGCTCACTAATTCGATTGTGCACAGTTTGCGCTTCATTCTTAAACCTTCTGTGGCGAGAAAGCGGCACAGCTAATGCGCCTTAGATCCACAGCTTTATTGACACTTCAAGCCAGTAAATAACTAACTGCATTGATCGGTTACCGTTGTATCTCATCCATCTCTGACAAAGGTTTATTGAGAAGGGATCAATACGCTTTTCAACATGCATCACTCACACACTTTAACTATTAAACCATTCAGTCACTCCAACAAAACAACACATCTATCTCTATGCCAAGTGATGCCCCTTATTTCTTTTCGGTCTCATACTTCTCTTCTCTCTCTAAATTCTCTTAGCATGACTTGACCCTGGCCTCTCTTCCCTCGGCCAGCTTGAGGTCTGCAGACCCGCAGGACTAGAAGCAGTCTGAAATTGCAGTCCGGTTAGATAGTACCCAGGGGTTAATGCACTGTGATGGCTGTGGGTGCATGGCACTGGTACGGCTGAGTGAGCATCACGGTAAAGCACAGTGAGGCTAAACTCTGCCTCCCCAGTGCACGAGGCCACAGATTGGCCTTCTCGCATGACAACACAAAGGAGAGTACTATTGTGAGTAAACAATGCAAAAGACAGGCAGGGAGATAAGCTATTATTGTAATGCTGCTCAGAATCACCTCCGAGTCCTGCTAGTCTTATACACCACCAAAGTGAACTCATTTCAAGTGTAGAGAGTGGTGCGGCGGGGAAATGTCAGGGGGTGGTAGGTATTAGCTGGCAGGAATCCTCCAGCAGCAGAACTCTGCGTTTGATCCCCGTGGCTCAGCTCCATCTGGCTTTATGCTGACCATGTTAGTGGACAACTGCCACTGCCTGCTGGCAACACAACACTGGCTCCTGTGTGATAGTGGAGGATGTCTTATATTTTGGAGAATAACCTGTCTTATTAAACACTTTGTGTGTCAGCGTGGCCAGACTGGAGTGCCAGGAGTGAATTAGCAGCACATACAGCACACAGAAGATTAGGACTATTATTCAAAAGCCAAAAGCGGCGCATGCATGCGAGTCACTGTGTTATATATGTCTACTTAATGTATAATGTGCGGATCAGACGGCAACCCTTTGAATTTATTCACGCCGTTCCTCGACTGCAAGAGCTACAACTGAACTGTATGTAGGGGGAGTTCCATAAACCGATTATCATTCAGTCAGTCACACAGGAAGAAGCCTGGTAACATTATCTGTCAGCGGGCAACTAGAACATTTTCTATCAAAACCAGCTTTAATAAATATGCTAGAGTAAAGGTTGAACTCCTGGCAGAGATGCTCCGTGTAAGTGGAGACATTCCAATCATCGTCTTTGCACACGGCCGACTAATTTGTAATAATGTTCTTGCCTTGTTCAAAAGCAGCTGCATAAAAACAGCAGCATCTGTGTTTATCTTTGAGAGAGCGCCGTACTTCATCAACAAAAGGCTGCCATTTGTGTGAAGTTGTTAAATGATCTTCTTGTCCGGGGGTATGCATGTGGCATGTTACAAATGGTGACGTGCCACGCTGATGGCCTTAATGAGCGGTGCGGCGTGCTCCCAGCCATCCCATAATGAAATTTGCTCAAGGCGGAACAGACCGGAGAGGCTTGGCTGAACATTGAGACATATGGCGGAAACAGCCGTGATTTCCATGGCAGGTGGTTGGATGCTGCAGATACTGCAGGTAAAAGGCTCCGTCACCCAGGGCCACGAGTCTGAAGAAAGCAGCGCATTAAACGCACTTTCATTACTTTCAGCCAGAAAGTTCATCAGCGCTGTCACCAAACAATGATTATTATTATTAGGATGCAACAGAGAAAGTCTAATCCCTAATGGGAAACCCAAGTTGCACATTTGTAGACTCAAGTTATAAAACGGAGCTAACATGATTAACACACTCCTCTGTCCACTGTCGCTCTTTGTCTCATATGTAATTCTTAAATAAGCATAAAGCAACACACGCAGCGCTGGGACCCTTGTTAGGGCTGTTCTCTGGTCTCTGGAGCACACTTCAGAGGAACAGGACCGGCCCTGTTCCTTTAATTAATGCGTACATTTCCAGGCTTTTATTGCGCCATGCTGTGGACACGGCTTCCTTCCCACACTAGAGACATTAGTAGAGGCATGAGAGCACACACACACACACCAATACGCGTGTTGTAGGTTGTGTACTTTGCAGACAGTACACATGTCAGCTTTTGTGTATTTATTTGTATTTATTTGTTTCAAGAGTCAAATGGAATTGGGCTGTGTATGCACTGAATCGCTCCTCCGTTGTTTTTAACTGCTGAAATGAGGAAATCCCATTAAGTCCAGAGTCTCTTCCAGGATAACGCTGGATGAGTACAAAGCAGACAAGTAAACAGAAAACACAAATTCGTTGAGTGGAAACCGTAACCAAAGATTTTACACAATGAATGCATGGCATGCCAAATTAATGGTAGTAAAAATATCAATAATAAGTCCTAGTTCCTTCCATGGCGATTATTTTTGCATAAGTAAGACAAAGCAACATTTCTCTGCAGTTATGCTTATATATTTCTTCACTAATGAACATGGCTGATCAGGAATTAGATGTAAATGTCAGAAATGCAGCTGGGGGCCAATCACAGGCCCTGTTTGTACAAAGCTAAACAAATATTGCACATATGGATACATATGTTAAAAGCAGGAACACAAGGAAACAAAGTGAATCACAAACTTTCACAAACGCCGCAGCCCAGGGGACAGAACAAATTGCACTGCAGAGCATCATATCTGTGTTGAATGAGTCACTCTGATGGATGCGAACCCCCGCTGATCAATTCACAAGACGGACAGGATTGACACCAGCCACAGAAAAGAGCTAAACACGGTCAATACTTCTCAGGCTGCTGCTGCAGTGATGCCTGCTCTTGCTGATCATATGCATCTATTCCTGTGGCATGGCTGTCGCAGCTCGCAGCATAATGCCGACCACAGCGGCTATGCAGACGCGAGCTACAAGGCAGATCTATTTGTCACCACTTTGGAAGCATAGGGGGCAAAACGCAGGATCATCTTTTCTTTTTTTTTTCTCTTTGCCGTTTTCTCGCTCCCGATAGAGGCTGATCTTTATCGAGCACTCGTAGCCTTGACTCCTGTCACCGTAACTGGCTACACTCTCCTTCATCACTCAGGCCTGTTGACAGCAGAGTGGCAGCTGGACAACCCATTATGAAATGACCTTGGTCTAGTGTCAGCAAAGGCCATAGTGCTGCTGAAACCGTAACAACACAAAGTGAGTAATTTTCGCTCCGTAGGTCAGCATCTTTGTCGTGGGACAACCCACCCCTGTAGATAAAGGTGGGGAGGGCGCAGAGCCACAGACGAGGGAGAGGAAAGCAGGACGAGCCTCAGTGAACAAACCTCGCTGAGGACAGCGCCATCAATGTAATTAGAGCGATGGACTGATCTGATTAAGCGCACTGCAAAACTGAGGAATGGATTAACAATAGCACAACTGCATCTTGCTTTGCACTCCCTTGCAGGGCCATTTAATTAGTCTATATATTTATTCTTCCTTTACCCGACTGGATTTAATTAAAGCCTCACGAGTGCTGTTTGTTTTGAAGCTGAGCCGTAAAGCGGGACCGTGATTCCCTATCACCTGTTGAGAGAAAAACGCTGCAGTGTAGCCGCTATTTTTAGCTTTTAACTTTAGTGAGGTCCTTTAGCCTTTGAAGTGCGCTGGTGACAGGATGAATTCTGCTTGTACCTGTGTTTTATCTCCACTGAGTGTTTGGCTCAGTGCAAACGCTGGTTCCTCTGGTTTCTCCGCGGCTGAGGATGCCTCGTTGTGATCTTGCATAGCTGGGAGGCTCTCTAAGAGGAACGTGGTGTCTTGATTTCTCAAACAAACCAAAGGCAGGGTATGGTTAGAACACAGAGCTCCTGTTTGATCAGCTACAGCGGTTTGTTTGACTGCGTTGCGTAGTAAATTCATAAAGGATGCAGCGAGCCAAGCCTTACGCCACCAGCCTTCAGCCAATGAGAGCGGCGCCCGCTCTGGAGCTGGTGACCTTGCCTGTCAGCGCAGCGAGGTAATGCTGGGATCCTGTCAAGCTCCACTGTCCTGCGGCGATTTGTTCACCAGAGCACTGTTTAAAACATGCAACGATGCTGCTCAGCGTGCCAGCGCCGCGGTCTTTGACCACAGGAAGGATAACACACGCAGGTTGTTGGAGACCATTAGAAAAGTGATAACAAAGCGCATTTCCCCCCCCAAAAAAAGAGGAGATACAAGCAAGCTGCGCACACCAAACACCCAACTGCAGCGCTCATCGCTGGAGTTTTCCCGTCTGAGTAGATTTGGTTTTGACTCAGGATACATTTATCTCAAGTTCACCTCACTGCACCTGAAGGAAGTGGTCCTGACAGACCACCCACTTCACCAGTGTCACAGCATGAAAGGCATGAATGAACAATCTGATGTCATTGTGTTGACTTTGGAACTGAAAGAACAAAAGGGTACACGTGTGCCACTAGAAGACCCTGGGAAGCCGCCGCCACCGAGACGTCGGAGAAAAATGCTTTTCAAGTTTTACTTTGCTCCTAAACAAAGCTGAAGAAAACTTTGGCTGAAGGCAGCGTTTATTTATTTATGCAGCCTAAAAACCGACGTTGTGACAGCTGCAAGTTGGACTAACTGGATCTGTCCATCGGCTCGGTCCAAACCTCTGCAGTCGCACTCTTGTGGGACGTGAAGGTTATGGCAACGATGGTGATGACTTTTCGAATGATATGCTGTATTTACTTTTCGGGGCAGCTCGTGAAACACACCAGTAAGTGTATCTGCCACAGCTGATTAAGTAGCTTCACTTTTACGGAGGTCTGAGTGCAGCTGACACGCAACGTAGCCGAACCTCTGGCATAACAAAGTCACTGAGGTTTTCTTTTGCCTTCTCTGTTGATGGGGCAGAACAGGCGATAAAGAAATAAGCATTTACGTTTCAGAAAATATGAAATAAATGATCACATGCACACACCTTTCATGTTTTTATTAGCATAAATGCCCACTCAAGTGTTTAACTAAAGGATTAATTGAACTGAACAAAGCTAGTTAGTCAAAACATCCGAATGTGAGATCATAGCAGTCTAATTTCTCACTTGTGAGATAAACAGTCCATCCAAGGACGTAGCGAACCTGTGTAGCTTAATACTTAAGCTGATGTATGCGCGGTCTGGGCAGTGAGGGATGAGCACCGAGGATCAGGATAAGAGAGTGTCTTTGCTGATGTGTCTGGGCGTCTGCTCGCTATGAAGGATTCATGCTGTGTTAGACGGAGAGTGGGTCTCGGTGCTGAGAGCTGCGAAGGCAAGAGCGGCTCTGCGCAGAAATCATACACCGGCGATGTAATTAGCACATGAATTATTTCTGTGCAATGACAAGCCTCAGTGCCTCCTGGCTTTGCGCTTGTCTGAGGAACGTCTCCCCATATACGGCCCAAATTAGACATCTGCCAGATGCCCATTCTTTTACAGACGCCGCTCGCTGTGCACCAGGAATCAAAAGTGGACGGTAACCCCTGGCGCTCTCTCGCAGCGTGCGCTCCAGGTCCGTGCTGTCAACCTTGACGAGGGGACATCGGAACTGAGCAGCTTGTTAACATGCGTAGAGCAAAGATTTATTACAGCTCAGTCACACGGGAAGACGCCAGCAAATATTCCTGCTCTCATGGCTGTAAATACCATCGGTGCGCCTGATAAATTAGTGCTAATGGGCTCATTACATTTCCTACAGTTATTAAATATTTTAATAGTGTTCTTTAAATATGTGGACAGCGTTGTTAAGTGAACTATATGTTCATTTCAACGTCCGTGCTCATTTGATGAGGATATTGATCCCCCATCTCTGGAAGGCTTACGTTATTATCCTCTGGATTTAGTCTGTAGGAATGGATTGGGCTTTACAGATTAGCATTCAGCACATCACACTCCCTCTTCACTGTAATGCTGTTGTGATTCTGTAATGGGCTGAGCGCAACCGAGAGCCTTGCAGCTGGAAGTGTGCTGTTAACTAGGACTACTCATACGCTGTTTTTTTGGCCTGTGTGCATTGCTGTTCACGTGCATCGACTTGGTTTGGAGTTGGATGTTGAGCAGCATGGGTAGTTTTATCCTTCCCTCACTCTGTGCATCCTCGTCTCGTCTTCTTTCATCCCCCTCAAGGGTTTTTGTGGAGTTAACTGTACTTATTGTTGGCGGAGTGGACCAAAACATTTAGTTCAACAGCCCAGCTACTATAAATGACAGACATACAGTATACTGGATGCTGAGTATCTCTCTGTATGTATCTTTTTCATGTTTTTCTCGCACACCCCATGTCGAGACTCTCGCAGCCTTTTGCAGAGGAGGATCTGAAGCGTGTTTTTAGGGCTGCGCAGGTGGACACATCATCCGAGCTACGATGACAATTTACAGCTGTGGATGAATGTGGCTTTGTGTTCCCATGGGAGCTGGTCCCACTGGAGGTTCGCCTGCACATCTGATTGAGACGCTGCCAATTAGACGGCGTGATCTGGCAGACACGCACAGAAATGACTCCTCCTGTCCTTGTTAGTGCCTTTAAGTTTTATTACGTGTTAATTAGCTGGTTTCCTCCACTTTCAACAACCATTCAACCCCAAGTCACTATTTTGATTTTTAAAAATTATTATATTTATCAGACTGTTTCCTTGCAGAAGCACCACATCATCGTTTTTATAGGAGAGAGATGTTGATAGGCTTTCAATAGCTGGATTTTTCCTTTGACCTTCATTCTAAATTCATTGCCAGCATTTGCTGTAAACACATCTCTGTTTCCTGAAACAGTTGACAAAGCTAATATTTAGCTTTGACTCAGAAATGCAGCAGCTATTCATTGATATTTTCCACATGACACGTGTGTGTTACTACTTATACGGAGAGATGGAAGCAGTTTCAAGCAGTTAAATGTCACGGCTATAGAAACATAAACATCATTATTAACATTGTCTTTCTAACTTCCTTTTAATACACTTAATGTTGACACAGTATTGTATAAGACATTTCCATTTTGTCCAAATTCAAACCAACATATTGACAGCGAGCACAAGAGGCTCGCTGAGCAATAAAAAAATCATTTAATGATGGTATTACTGCCTCTGCATGGGAGGAGGAGAAGGATGGCGGCTTGGTTTTAAGCTACCGATGCGAGTCTGCTGTGAACCGTGTTAGCTCATGTCGCTTAAGTTACGTCTAAGCACGGAGAAGCGTTGTTAGTTGTTTTGGAGGATAGTCAAGTCAAGTCAAGACCTGTGTTCATTTCTTAAGCTTCTCGTGTGTAAGAGTTGAATATTTGGGGGGTTTGACGCTGTCAAGTAAAGCGAGCAAACGGTCATTAAATCACTGCTGTCGGCTGATGATAATGGCTGTAATTCTTTATATTAAAAAAAAATCGTTTATGCTGCTCTGTCAAAACATCGGCAACAACAATCCGCTTTGAGATTTTCCCTCTTACTGCAGATGTTAAAAACCGGCAAAAGTTGGTAGGATGCGGGGCAATCAGCGAGATGAGAGACGCTTTGCTCTCACTCCTACAGTTTGCCCCCAGGCTTTCTAATGGTTGGATAATCATGTAATAAAATATGTTCTCAAAGAATGCTGCACTTCACACAGTCCTCTCTCTGTCATAACATAAGAGGCTTAGCGGGCTTCATGACGCCATCACTTTAATTGGCTGCCAGACACTAACTTCTGTGTCATGTTAATAGGCTGCCAGTCAAACAAGGAAACAGAGTGAATGGTGAAATCCACTGTCAGTCACTGAGCCTCGCCACACAGGATTAAACAACTTTGGTTTATGGTCCAGTTGTATTTATGGAACATCTGATTTGAAAAAAACAATCCACAGGTGCTACTTTGAAAGAGCATCTTTCATTTTCTTTTTTTGTTTGTTTGTCAAACGCTGTAAACTTCCTCTGAACCAAAAAAAGTGAGCCGAGCACAACGTGGTCTTTTTACTTCAGCTTGTTACTGAGAGCTGAAGACGGGTATTTCTAGTGGTGCTTGGAAGGTGGGTGTTAGTGAGCTTTCTGACAGGGGAGCGGGGATGTAGAGTTTCGTGCTGTAGTCACAGTTCATGCTGGGGGCTGTCATGAAGAAGACAACGCTGCTGAAGATGAGCAACGTAATTACAGAGTCTGTTTTAGCAGGGCCTGTAAGTCTCCCTACTCCAGCCTCTTAAAATAGCCACAGGTTCTGCTTCTCATGCGTCATCGTAGGTTGTGTCTGTGCTGACACTGAAGCCCAGTGTGTTTATATTTGAACTGATAAATATTGATGCATCCCTGCCATTTTCCATCATGACTTTTTATTTTTTAGTTTCTATTACCTTTTGTCACATGTATTACTGCTTTCATCAGGTCAAATAAATCACAATTGGAATATTGACTGTTAAAATCAAAGCGCTTCCTGGTTGCGTAGGTACTTTTTCTCATAACCTGCCACGTCTGCTTCGCGGCGTTGCGTTAGGACTTGATGTTGACAGGCAGCGCGCTTCCCTCAGCGCATGCTAATATAAAAAGACGCTCTAGTGTAGCAGATGCCAGATTAGTGTCAGAGCAACGTGACTGATGAGGAGCCTCCTGGTCGCCCGGTCGCACGCTGGCGCTGTTCTGCGTGTGACGTGCTTCTGCTTGAACCCACTTAGTTCTCCGTTGTCAATGGGCGATTCGGTTCTACCTGCTGTTAAGTGACACTAACAGGCTGCTTTTGGACTTTTATGCGGCGTCTTCTGTTTTTGCGCTGAGCTTTGCAGAGCCCACATGCAGCCTCGTACTTCTTTCATTCTTTGTGACACTAATTTAATTTGAGTGGCGAATAATTGTATTACCTCTATCGATACGGGCAGTTTGATCGGCCCCACAACCGTGAATGCAACGTGACCATAGAGCGTAAGGCTGCTCGTACTCCTCTTAGCAGCTGTTTACACGACCGAGACACAGACATGTTTGACGCATCGCTCGTGAATATAAGAACTGGAAAGGCACAAGCTGTTTAAAAGACGTTCTACTAATGGTGAATGTGTTGGTTTAGACTGGATGGTTGTGGAGAAAGAGACATTCTGTTTTTGTTTGAAAAACAAGCTTGAATGACTCAGAACAACAGACTGTGACAAGTTTTTACCTGTGTCTATTTCTGGTCTTTTCCTGAGAGCTACACCTTCAGTCTCTCCGGGTCTTTTTCCGTCCTCTGTTCTTTGAAAAAAGACTAAAGGAGGTGGCTCTTATCCATGTTCTCATTCAGTGCCATGACTCAAGGGCATTAAGGTGCTGGTATCTGGCTGTAGTTTGATTTCCTCTGACTCTAGGATGGCCCGTAGAGACAAGTGGAACATGTCTAAATACCTGGGAGAACACAATGACAACCAGTCGTCTTATTTAAGATCAAGGAGCTTTTTTTTACACGAGAAAATGACACATCTGACACTTTGTTGCTAAATATGAAGGTTTACTGTCTGAAACAGGTGTATACGCAGACGTACATACAGCTCAGGACTTGACCGTCCTTTTAGGGCTTAAGATATCCAGGACTCTTAGCATATACAGTAGTCTGTCTAATAATGAGAATTCAGGTGGAAAAGTATTATCCCTTTAAGCAAATGTAAAGGGGATAATTGTCAAAAATGTCTGATTTTTCTGGGGGGGGAGTGAAAGTCATTGGAGTAAAAATATAAATATTTAGTGTCACTTTAGCAGCGGCAGCATTTCATGTGACTTTAAAGCAGAGGCATCAGGATACAGGTTTTAGCACTTTGTAAGTTATATATTAATTTTCTTATACAGTGTATATCATGCTTACATCCTCGCTTTGCAGCTTTCTGACTCACAAGTAACAAGCTTATGCTGAATGTACACCACCGATTAAATACAAAACACCCTGGGTTTAGAGTATTGAAGCGCACACACGCAGCAGTTCATTTAAGCTGCGTCTCCTCTCACTCTTACTAGGCTTATTAGCCACTGACGGCTCCACTATGTTTGCCACAGCAGTAGTCGGGTTGTGTTTGTGGAGATGGCGGCAAGCGACGTGTTCCTAAATGAGGGGAAGTAGCGAGGGGAGAAGGGCGAAGAAGCCACGACACCGCGCTTGCTGTCACTTGTCTGTCTGTAGGCTCTGTACTGATCGACTAGCACGCTCCCCCTCCTGGAGCCCTGAGGTCATAGGCATCATTAGCAGTTAAATGCACAGTACACACACAGAAATAATGTGCATCACCTATCTGTACTGCCCTCCTACTGGCTGGACAGTCTTAACAGCAGCCACTCCCGGAACAGAATTCCTCTAATAAAAAATACATGAGCTGAAAATAAGGTACAGTAGCAGCAGTGGTAAAAACCAGGAGCTTTTTTCCAAAAGAAATACTTGCTGGTCTAAAGTAGATGCATAACTTTTAGCTGTCACTTTTGTCTGTCACACCTGCTGCATCTGGGAATGTGGCTGTTAAGAGATTATTAGATTTGTGAGCCATAAAAGCAAGACTATGAGCTGAAAGATGCTAAACGACAGAGTGTTTGTGGGTCAGCATTAGGATGGACACATACAGGAGCATCTGCATCTACTGGTCAAATAAAACCTTGGTTTAGAAAGTCATGACCACAGATTTGTAAAGACTATGAACTCTGCACGCCTGGTGGCCAGGAGCATTTAAGTCCAACTTTAATTAGAGCTATGCTTTCAAAAGGAATGGTAGCGACTATGCAAACTAATGAGACATGCAGGGTGTGTGCTTCCACAGCACTTGCATAAAGTGTGTTATTATCCAAATATGGAAAGACTCCTAAAAGGAGCCAGCTGTGTGCTTGTGAGGTGGCCAGATGGAAGCTTCAGTGTTTGCTTGGTCTGACACTTGACTTGGTTGAGAGCTTCGTGGTAAAATGCCTCCAAGAGGAAAATATCTGCAGAGATGGCGCGAGTGTAAGAATGTATCTCGTGTCTTCATTATGGTAACTAGACAGATAGTTACTCTTCTATTCATATAATGAAGAGGAAACTCCCGTCTTTTCCACGTCTTAAATGACAGAGGCGTGGATGATCTGATTAGTTTTTGGATGTCGTGTACTGCAGCTGAGTCCTGACTGATGCTTCAATTGTTCTGGTTCATTTAAACCTACATATGTTTACACAGAGAGAGCCACACTGCCAGTGTTCGAATATAAAATATTCTCAAAGGAGACACGGACTCTGGGCTGAGCCCCAAGTGTTGTAAATTCTGAACAATGCCCCCACTATACACACAATTCATTCTCCATTGGTTAGGGGGAATTAACGGCACAGGGATGTGAGGAGAGAGAGAGATGGGAGACCTCAGACTATTGGCTCTATTTGTTATGTGGCCATGAAGCTTGTGAAGCAGGGATGGGTGGCTTTAGTGCAGATGGTAGAGGTCTCTCATTTTCACAGATAGGGGGCTCACACACCAAAGAGTGGTAAGATCCAGTCAACTTCAATTACGGCCCCATGTCGCTTTCTCAGAGGTGTACTATAGTGCCTTTAAGGGGAAATCAATGAGGTGACAAACTGTTGTGGACAGCAGCCCCGTCTATTTGCCGTACCCAGAACTTGATGCTACTTGAAGCGTGCTCGTGTGCGCGTGTCTGGCACGCATATATGAATGTGCAGCACTCCCTATTTATGATAATTGAATGCTGTGGTCTGTTTGTGTTGTGGCGTTTTATTTTCTGGTAGCGGCTTTAATGGCTTGTTATCTGTCTGGACCTGTTTTTAAATGCTTTCTAATGGGTGTTCACATGAGTCACCTAGTGCTCGGTGCCACTTTTTATCTCCTAATAACAGTGTTGAGCTTTTTATCTCTGTTGTTTGCACTTTGGTCACACACTCATCGTGCTGAGACTGGCCAAGAAATGTATCTCACTCAATTAGCTGAGTTGTGTCTTTAATTTCAGAGAGAATCCATATGGATCTATCCCAGATATGCTTTCAGTCTAAACTAATTATTTGTCCAACGTATTTGAGAGGAGAGCAGATAAAAGCAATTTGATGTTTTCTGATCCTGTTGTTGTGTGGTTTTCCAAACACAGACGAGAAAAAAAGTGTAAATATCAATCTTACATGTAGCGTAATGAAGCTATTATGGTTAATTTAACCTTTGTAAGACATGAAGGGTCAGTGTTCAGAGTGGCGTAGAGGTTCACACTACACCAGACCAGGCTTTTTTGTCTGTGGTGGCCTCAGTTGCCTGCCATAATCCGAAGTCATGCACTTTAGGGTAATTGCACTCTAAACTGCCTGTAGATAAAAGTGTGTCAGCCCTGTGTCGCACTGACGACCTGTTCAGTGTCCCCATATCTCTTCCTGTGACAACAGCTCCCACAGCCCTTAACGGGAAGCAGTTTAGATAATGAATGAATGTTTACTGTGTGTAGTGTGTGTTCGTTTTGGGGCTTTGTATTGTTTGCTGGAGCTCAGTGGTCGTGTTGTTGAGCTTTAACTGTAGTTTGGTCAGGATTTTAAATTGCCCGCTGACAGGAATTTGTATCACAATTGGCACAATGAGTTACTTTTTTCATTTGGAATAGTAATAATAGGGTGCTTTCATATCCTATTATATTTATAGTTTTCCTATTTAAAATTTTTGTGTGTGAATATGGCGCTGGATCAAATGAAGTTGCTCTGTTATCAGTCACAGCAAGTTCTGTTAGCTGTCAGTGTTGGATTGTGAAAAAAGTACGACTGTGTGCATGTGTGCGTGTCTGCAGTGTTTGTAGTTTCCCAGCCTTGATCACACAGATGCAACAACTTGAGATAAGAGAAGGAATATGACACATTAAACAAAGGGAAAGCACAGCAGTAACTCACTTCTATGATTATTTGGGAAGGAAGTACATGTTCAACATATGCGAGGTAGAACTCTACCTGGCGTGAGTTGAATGAGGTGAAGTCCAGAAATAGTGCTCGTCTATTAGTGTGTGTAATTGTTCTTCTGATGTACTAAAAGTGAACGCAGCTCTCCGCTCTCGACATCTGTGTTCTCTGGTCGAGGTAGGTAACAGGTAATAACTGGTCATTGAACGCTGCCAAATTATTGCAAACTTCCTTCCTGTCAGGTTCCTCTCTGCACATTGAGTGTGTTTAGTTTCAATCCGGCATTTTTGAGACACTCTTTCTCATTTTTCCTGACAGCTTCCCAGCAGGCACCCGAGAGGCTGTGATATTAATGCAACACATTTCTCTTTCTTTGTCTCCTCAGGAAAAGAAGAGTATGTCGCAACCTTCAAAGGATCTGAGTTCTTCTGCTACGACTTGTCCTTGAACCCAATTCAAAGCAGCAGTGATGAAATCACATTGTCATTCAAAACCCTTCAGAGGAATGGACTGATGCTGCACACGGGCAAATCAGCTGATTACGTCAACCTGGCGCTGAAAAATGGGGCTGTCTCACTCGTCATTAATTTGGGGTCTGGAGCCTTTGAAGCTCTTGTGGAGCCAGTCAATGGGAAATTTAATGACAATGATTGGCATGATGTCAAAGTAACAAGGAATCTACGTCAGGTAACAGTACAGTGGGTGAAGCAGAGACTTAGTAAATGAATCAAAACAAATGCACTTAAACCATTTCCATCATACAAAATATTCCTTTCTTCCAGACATTGTAATTGTTTACTAATGATTACTAAATTTAATCACGGCTGCTTATGGTGGAGATAAAACATTACCACAAGTGAGCAGGGACATCTAGACGCGAAACGTTATAAAGAAGGAGAAAAGAAAAGCATTGCTTTTAAACATTCAAATCATTCATGCTCCGACAACAGATACAAAATCTCACATTTATGTTGGTTTAATGTCTGCTGTTTAGCATTTATGGACAATGTCAAACTTCTATTTACAGGACATTAACTAAAGAGCAGCTACACCAGTTACCAGGTGAACTTGAAGTCTAACATACCTGTAAATAAATCTACCCCTGAGCACAGACCATGCCTTTACCTGCACACTCAGGCAGTGGCAGACCACCCTTGGCAGTAAGCAAACTGCACATTCTCAGAGGATTTCAACGCAAACAACTGTCAATTCACCCCCATGCTTGCTAAAAGCTGTGTGTGTGCAACAGCAGGAGCCCGACATCTGCTTACATTTACAGTATGCAATGTGTTATGCCTCACACATCACAGGGAGTTCACATCACCGGGAGGGGTTCTCTCCAGGGCCCGAGCGGTCACAGGTAAAGGGCCGAAGAGAAAACCTGTGAGAAGTAAACAACATTTAAAACTAGATAATATGTAACTTAAAGTAAACAGAGTCAGTACCGAATAAAAGGTACCTTTTTGGCTTGACCCATCGAGGTGTCACATTCAGGTTGTGCCACTGCTTCAACCCCTTAAGCAATGAAACTAAGACTAAAAATATGAATATGCTAATTAATAGCCAATAATAATAATAACAACAACGCTGGTCAACAGTAAGTTAATTGGCATCTGGATTTGATACAAAGCCCAGTGAGAGGAGATTTGGCTCAGTTTGTTCTTTTTCCTCTTGGATCTTTTAAGTAAATCTCTAAGTTAGTGTTTCAGGCAGCTTCAAGGAACTGGTTCTTGCTTTCTTAGAGAGACATAGAGCAACTCCTGCGCTACCTGGCAGCCATAAGCAGTATCAACACGCTGGCCTTTGGCATCGCTCTAAGAAACTCTTCTGCTGCAGCAAATGCAGTCATTCCTGAATTCAGACAGCTGGTGCCCTCCTCGATGTTGCTGATGGCAGCAGTTGGTCTGGATTGTGTTTTCAAGCCTGTAGAGCAGGGGGTGCGATGTCCGACGGCACTGAGGACCTTTTATTTTCAAACGGACATGTTTTAATGCAATAAAATGGAAGGTGACATCATGAAAACACCTCTAGATTTGTTACTTACTCATTTGATGGAAAATGTTTGTCTTCACCTCAGCACCAAAGCCACGTCCGTTGCATAATCAACTAATTATTGGCAAACCTACGGATTTCAAACGTTTGAAAATTCATGGCTTTCAAATTTGTTAAATATTACCAAGCATAGAGAGTGCATGCTCTGTGGGGGAATCTAAGTTGCCATCCTCCTCATTCTGTGTCAGGGTCTCCTTTGCTTTGTCTCATTGCAGTAAAGTGATCCTAAAGTTCATCAATAAGACCAAACGGAGGTACAGTACTGTATGGGCACTGGATTGGTCTCAAGCCTAAAACCAACAACGCAAATGGCAACTCCAACAGGAGAAATAAGGCTTTTAATGGTCTTGAACGAGGGACTTTGTCAAACAGGGTCAACTGATGTGCTTTAGGCATTCCTTCTTATGAACCATTTGGTGTTTATGAATCATAATCTTTTGTCAGGACTTGGGAAAGGGAGTTTTTGTTGATGCTCAGCGGCCTGGTCACATAGATAACATGGGTCAATAACACCACGGGGAACTTAGGAGGTCACTGGTCGAGCTCTGACACCTCTCGTGGAACATTCTTGTTATTTCCTTGGTCTGCTTTTTTCTTGTTAAACTTATTTTGCCCTTTTTTCCTCCGTTACTAACATGCTTTGGAAACTAACTAACATCATTCATGGAATGTGTCATTCTACTAACCAGTATGGTTTTTGCCGTTTAACAATGTACTAACAGTATTGACCATCATATATTATTTGAGTAACAATCGTTATTCTGTTCACAGTTTTTAATTTCCTTTCTCCCCCCTTTTCCACAAAGCACTCAGGCATTGGACACGCTATGGTAAACAAACTACATTGTTCGGTAGATATCATTCTAATTGTTTCTTAGTTTGGGTTTGCCGTGTGTTTCTTTTCTTTCTTTTTTACTGTAGACGTCATTTACAAAAAAAGGGAAATTGCGGTTGGTACTCTTCTGCTTACTTTTCGAGTCCTTTTTGATTTCTCGGTTTATTCATTGGTTTCACCCTCTTTATTTCACTTGTTTCCTGTCCAATTCTGTTTGATTCACCTTTTTCAGGAGCATCATTTCCAGCCTTTTGCATCAAGCTGTGGTTAAAAACGAGGACCCGCTCCTGTCTGGCTGGCCTGATGCTCTTTGGCTCAGCCAGTTGTATCCCCATTCACTTTGCATGGCATGCACTTTGCCTATGTGTTGTCACACTGTCCATTTGTCAACTTGAGTGACAGTCGAGTTGTGTTTGTCATTGGTGCTTCTCTGGTACTTTCTTATTTCTCTTCGTGGTTTTGCAGTGTCCATGAGCTTTTGCATGCATCTGACACTTTGTCACAGAACTGATTCGTGTCCCAGTCAGGAATATGGGAATTGTCTTCTTTTTGTAAGCTTGTAAGCAAAAAGGAAAGACAAATGCATGCATGCTTCTCCAATGCCCCAGTCATTGTCCTATACTAAAAAGGTGATTGTGTTTTTCCTAGCATGTGCTCCCTCTCTAACCTAGTGGCACGTTCTGATTTCTTCTGTAGAACTGCTGGACTTACTAATATGGAATTACAAGTTAAACTAACCTAGATAACATTTTACTAACACCATTTTTGTGTCTGCTGAAGTACTTTTACGTTGCAGTAGGGACAATACTAACACTAACAGTATGGGCACTTTACTAACTCTCAAACTAGAATAGCATTCCTTTGAAGGTTTGCAGTCTTCCTACTAATCAAACTGGACAAAATAATACCAAAAACAAGAAAAAAGACAATGGAAACAGACATGAAAATGGGTTTCAGAAAAAAAGACATGGAGGTCTGTTGTTGAGAACAAGAAGGAAAGGCAATAACACGGTGTTATGTAGGCTGTTTGAGCATAGCATCTCCTTTGCCTGTGCTTTGTTGTCTAGGTAACAATATCAGTGGATGGGATTCTGACCACCACAGGATATACACAGGAAGACTACACCATGCTAGGCTCTGATGACTTTTTCTATGTTGGAGGGAGTCCTAGCACAGCTGACCTGCCTGGATCGCCAGTTAGCAACAACTTCATGGGCTGCCTTAAGGAGGTAAACACCATTTCTGTGTGCACTCTACAGCTGCTGGCTACACAGAATATGACTGGCTTCACCTTAGGAGGCCCTTCTCCCCACAGGCTCACCCCGTCTCTTCCGTTACACTTTGCTAAAGTCTGTTTTCCTCACACACTCTCATGTAAACTTACTTTTCTCTCCCCGTCAGTGCACCTGCATAGAGTATATAGCACACTGAGATGCACCATGCATCCACATGTTTAGAGTTTTGTCTTGTAGTCTTTTTATGAGCTGTCAATCAACTGACAAACTTAAGAATCCTTCACTGAATGACTACTGATATTACTAATATGTTTGGCCATTGTGGTAGAACATCTGACTCCCAGAAATTCGCAGTGTGAGACACAGTACACGGCCGCGTCTTCCATGAATAGACACAAATGTTCAACTTCATTTCACAAATGCATTTCACTGTGACATATATGCTGTTAGGTGATTTACTGAATCCAGCATGTTTCAAATGCACAAATGGGAGGTTTGCATCAGGCTCATAACGTGCAGTGTGTCATTTGGTGTTTGGGTATGTTCTGAACATGGTCCATCCCTAGAGATGAGGCAACAGAGGGAGAAGAGGAGGTAATTTATCCACCGCAGGGTTTATAAGATATACCTTCTACTTTAGGCTGCATAGTGGATTTTTTTTAATATTTTTGCTGGTTAATGGGGATTTTGACCCTAAGCATTTACTTCAAGGGCCAACAGGGGTCCACAAAGATCCTTCATCCACCAGGGTATTATCTAATGTCCTGCAAAATGATCTATTCATTTGTCTTTTTAATTCAAAAGCTGTTTTCTTTCCCTATTCTCATCCATTCCAGTTTCCTCCTCCGTAGCTTCTGTAGTCTAATTTGGTGTCCTACATTTTGTCTCTTACCCCAAGCACAGACTGACTTCTCCGTGATTTTTTAGGGTCGAGGCAGGTGTTTAATTAGCAGGCAGCTTGTGACCATGTAGAGCTCGTTAGGTTATTTGGTTAATAAAGCAACGTTTCTTACTGACATGTCTCTAAGATGATACGATGATTTTGTGACAGTGGCATAAATACCCACGCTACTGACTTTACCCTGCCTACGTCAGCCATTCTCAGAAATTCTGTTGCAGACCTGCTCTTGTTGTGATGACATATGGATGGTGCCGTGTACTCAGGTGGCTTGTTGCAGTATTCTTGCGTAGATTTCAGTCTGAGCCTGCCTGCTGGTTCTGATGGCATTAACAAACGGTGGCGCAGTAATGGCTCAGTTGTCACAGCCCTAGCTTGATGACAAATTAGTGCAGCACTACTAGTGCAGCACAAGTCGTAGCTCAGACCAAAGCTCCTTTGACTCAGAAAGGTGCCCTTTGTCTTGAGCTATAAAGAATTGATTTGGCTTCCTTGGCTGTACTGTTGCACCTGCTCAGATCTACCTGATAAAAGTCTGGCAGACACAGATATGATAATTTGGTCTTTCATTAGTATGTTCTTTTTTTCTGACACTATGAATTTTTTGTTAAATTGTGTTTTTCTTCCACTTCTATTTTTTATAAAATCTTTCTGTGAAGCCTATCTATTTCTATAGAAGCTTCAAAAGATGCTGCACATTTACTAAAGACAAGATGAAAATGTCACGATCAAAGCTTGTCAGTGATTTTAGTTAAATGCAGCCCAGTACAGTTGGTCACAAAGCATTTGCAAGACGTTGAGCATGAGCTTCCCTAATTCTCATGCGCCCACTACCTGTTAGACACAGCAGATCTGACTCAGTGATAAACATAATGCACCATGAAAATGCAATCCCATCGGAGGTGTCCTCGTTTTCAGGTGAACGCTTAGCGTGACAGCAAATAGGAGGCACGGTCCGTGTTTCCACGTCTGCAGCTTGTGATATTTCTCACTGATATACAGATTCACCATTAGGACCCTTAGCAGACATGCGTGTTGCAACTTTAATGAGGCTGTTCGTCACGTGATAACCACTCAATGCTAGAGCTGTGAGGGAGACATTATTTAAACTGCTCGTGTCGTTAAATATTACTTTCTCTTTGGCACAGTACTGACAACTTTGTGCTTATTTCTTCTTAATCCAACACATTATTTTACAGCTCTTTATGTGTACACACAGTTTAAACTGGAGTTCTGACCTTGACCGACATGTTAATTCTTTTGTCATATGGAAATCTAATGTAACTAGACTGAGGGCTCCTCGCTATACCAGATGCACTTACACTACATATTCTCTCATTATGGAGATTGGATAATGACGAGGTTATGGCTGTCTCTAATTTCTGCAAAAGTGTTGCCAATTACAGTAGCACTCCTGCTTGATTTCTACAGTGGCAGGCATTGCCGCCAACAACAACTTAGCCTTTTGGATGTTGTGATGTTTCTATAGTGTAAGGATCAGATTTAGAAAAACTTTTAAACAGCCAGACTGTTACTGTAACTAGCGAAGCAGACAAATGTCCTATTAGTCAGTGGACGGTAACACTGCACACTATGCTAATGACTTTTAACCATGGTTAATATGCAAGAGGCTGTTACTGTCTGTCACTTCTGCACCTGAGCTCTACGGGGCTTGGCACCTCAAAGGTCACAGCACTAATGCTGTTCATTTAGCTTTGCCAGCCCCTCCCTGCTGCACGGTGTGAGCGTATTCACTGGATTCAAGTGGTTTCCTGCATACACACATGTAGATGTTGGTAGTAAACAATCTGGATTCTGAATTTATCACTCACCATACGATTTCACAAGAGGAGCTACGTATCTGATCATATGCTTCAGTCCAGCCTTTATCAGTATTGCCTTTTATATTCAGACAATAGAGCTAAAGGTCAGAGATGTCGCAGCTATTTATCCTTCACACAGGGAAGGATTCAGGATGATGTGAGTGACATTTGGCATCATGTAAACACACTTCCTCACGCATAGGTGCAGTGTGACAAAGATGACCGAAGGCTGAGCTGTGTGAGCTCTGCTTATGACGCACTGTCCTGGGGGGGGACATTTCACATGTACGACTGCTGCTTTTCATATTCAGCTCATTAATTTTTGAGAGCGGTAACGCAGGAAAACAACACTCGCAGGCATGTATAGCAGGGTGTGAGCATGCTGACACAGTTCAGCCTAAAACCGAACTCTAGAAGAGCTATACAACTTTATCCATTGGTTTATTATAATTTTAAATAAATGAATGTTTGCCTGGGCTGCGATCCAGGACTCAGGAATCTTTTGGGTTTTGTTCTTCAATGCAGCTTTGCATGAACATATAGAGTAGGTGGAAGAAGATGCTACAGTAGATATACAAGTGTAGAACTGACTTCCTTTTTCTTCTCCCAATTTAGGTTGTGTACAAAAACAACGATGTAAGACTTGAGCTGTCCAGGTTGGCCAGAGAAGGCGATCCCAAGATGAAAGTCCATGGTACCGTGGCCTTTAAGTGTGAGAATGTGGCCACTCTGGACCCCATCACGTTTGAAACGCCAGAGTCTTTCATCATCCTCAACAAGTGGAATGCTAAGAAGACCGGCTCCATCTCCTTTGACTTCCGCACCACGGAGCCCAACGGCCTTCTCCTCTTCAGCCACGGCAAGGCCAAGCAGCTGCCAAAGGATTCCAAAGGTCCCCAGACTTTTAAGGTGGATTTCTTTGCCATCGAGATGCTGGATGGACATCTCTACCTGCTGCTGGACATGGGCTCGGGCACCACAAAGACCAAGGCAGTTAACAAGAAAGTCAACGACGGCGATTGGTACCACGTGGACTTCCAGCGAGATGGCAGATCAGGTAACTATGTCCACTGACATATAGTATCGTTAACAGTGTCTTCAAGGGTAAAGAAAATTGTGGAATTTTGTTGCTGAATCTATTTTGGCCACGCTGGTACACCAGCATCATGTTTGTGTATTTGTACTGCATTGTACAACATGTGTGGCTCCCTCGACCTCTGCATTCCTAAAGTACATGTTTGTCCTGTGATGGTGAACTAGTCTGTTGATACAGCGCGGCCTTCAGGATAAACCTGGACTAGAAGCTTTTCTGTGCGGTTGTAGTTTAATTATTCACAGCAATGAAAATTCTACTACTATAGTATAATTTTCAGTAAAGGGAAAAAGTGTTATGATACTAAATCAGCGTGACCTTTGAAATGCCTGATCTAATCATGTCTGGCCTTCTACAGTATTATAAAACGCTTTGATGATAGTAACCTGTCTTCTGATGCTGGTTCAGTGCCTGTGTGTCATGTATTACATATAGTGATTCCAGACATATATTTGCTACAGAATAGCTGTAGCCTCTCACCCCTGGTGTCCTGTAGGCCTCGAGCTGCTCTGCCCTGGTCCCTGTTGATTTGCTTATCTAAGCAGCAATTTGTTAGTGAGCTCAGAGCCAAGGCCTCGCAATGTCATGCTGCAAATTAGATATACCCCTTGACCATGTTTTCCACTCCACCTCAAGAGGTGGAAATTAGATTAACTGTTTCATTACCCCCAAAGCACTGAAGACTTTTAGTCTAAATTGGGACGTGAGCATGGTCGAAATAGAAATAAAAAGTAAATGTACATGTTTTTATTTGACTTTTTTTCTTACTCCAGTCCTCATTGGTAAATACAGTCTTAGTAATAATATTCAACCCTGTGTAATATAAATCGTAAAATAAATCTCATAACCTCCCATCATTCACTCCTACATACGTAAGGTAAACACACACAGAGACACACTTATCGAACATCTTTTTTTTTTGTTAGTCGAGCTCTCTACGTGCTGTTCTCTCTGTCTACCCTGCCTAAGTTTCCATGGAAACAGGAGGTGGTCTCTCCCAAGACTGAGACAGTTACTGCAACAGCGCTGTGCTGAGCTCTGCACTAATGACATTTCAGAATAACTTTTCTTCCTCTCCTCAAGTCTGTACCATCAACACCAACAGTAAAAGGGACATTAATCGTCTGCAACGCGATGACTTCCTGGGTAACAACAACAAAAGTGCTAGAAAGCCAAGACAGAGTGTACAGTACTGTCCTCCCATGCAGTCTTTAAAGTTATAAAGCAGTTGAACTTCTAGTGCTATTCTATGTTTTTCTCTGTTTAAATTTAAATGAGTTCAATTCTGCAAGTCCTCCTACATATAAAGTCTCAAGTCGTGTCAAGATTTCCATTATTGTAAACAGACGCTATTGTTTGTGTCTCTGTGTGATTTGTGCACTGCACCTTAAAATGAAAGCAGCAGAATATTTGCAGTTCTTCTGTACTGAGGAGTCCTCATGCGAATTCTGTTCCCAGAGCATACATGTAATTTTAATGGTGCGCTAAACTGCGGATTTCTGCAAACTAAGAACATTTAAATTAGCTTTTCTAGATGGAGATTTTTAAATGTATTTTTACAGAGATTACAAATTTTACATTTGTTTTATTGACAACGTTTACAATATGTTATAAGTACTGTACATACGTTTTACATAAACACTGAAAGCAGTAGGTCCTGTCAGATTTTTACCACACGTGAAATTTGATTCACACTGCTTGCATAGATCATAAAATGCAAATGTGATCAAATTAAGGGAATTCTTAAGCACAAGGAAGCAACTCAGTGGTTCTTTCCCTGAGAACGTGGCTCATGAAACATATGGTACGGTCTGCTTTTCTGGCTGTGTGGCAGATGTTTTATTAATACACACCACCAAGCACATCACTCAGAACAAAAGTAACACAACAGCCAGACATAATTATCTGCAGCCGGGTCCTTCAGCGCTTCCTGCAGCCACGACAATGGCGGGTAATGATTTTTGCCCTATTTAGTTTAGCCAGCTCTTCCTGCAGGAAGCAAGCCTGTAAATGGACTCTTACTCTGAGAGGGCGTCTTTTAACCTCAATGCATTAGAGACGCTGCTTTTAAGCGAGGGCTTCTGGGCTGGAAGTGCCATCAGGCTCTCGTTGGAGTCAGATTTGCACTGTGAGACATGCATACTGTACACATACGCATGTCTGAAGGTTGATGCAGAGACTGGAACATACGCACACATATAGGCGACACGGCCTCTTCCTCGGCCCACTCACAGGCTCTCGCTCTACACAGAATCCAATCACATAGAGCGATTTGGCTATATCGCCATAACTGGATTGCAGTAATCCCCTGTCTAACATGTTGTGGGGATGTGTGAGTGGGGTTAGGGGACATCGCGCCAAGCTGAGTCTGGCTGCCGATGTAGAAAGTGTGTGAGAAGTCTGAGCTGTCATTTGGACCCCTGCCTTCAGGTTTGATGATGGAGCACCACTTATGGGCTTCGGAGAATGAGGGAGAGACAGAAATATGGTCAGATTGTGTTGAGTGTCCTGAAGTGTTGACCCTCATTTATTGCCTCATTTCATCATTTTGATCAGCCGTCCTATACTGCACATCCTGTACTTGCTTCTTAGGATACAATTTGCTGCTGCGTTCTCTCATCTGCTTTCTTATCAGTCATCATATATCCCTCCCTCATCTCCTTTCCAGACATCTTTATCTCCATGTTCCAATCTTGTTCTGTATCCATCTCCTCCTCCTTTATGCTCTGTAGCATTTGCACAGACACGTCCCCTTCCCCTTTTGGCTGTGAATAATGTTCCAAACATAGTCAGTCCTGCAATGTGTGTTATGTTTCGCGTGCTGCGAGTCTGGTGATGGCACATGTCCCCATGGGATTGTATAGTGCCTTCTGACTTAACATAGCTTGACTGTGTTTACACACTTTTTTACAGGACTGTGACAAGTGAGCAGAACACTCTCAGCAGATGCCTGAGAGATGCTGACATCCTTCTGTTGTCTCCCACTTATATCAATTTAGACAGACATGCTCACTGTATACTTAGAGGCATCTTTGTTTGCTGTTTATGACTGTAATAAGACTGAAGCATTGATTCCATTAGATGTGGTGAAGCCTTAAGGCTCCTTAAAGAATTTTTTTTTTTGCACTACAGTTCCCACCTTTCGAATAGTGAGCTTCGACAGTGAATTTCCGTGCATTTACACATAACTGGACTGTAGATATATCACGCTGATCATTTGTCAGCCAGGCACCTGCTCTGCTCAGAAAAGTTTCCTCGCTAATGAGTTTGATGTAGTGAGCTCGTTAGCTATAACCTGAAGGGAGCTGTTCTGGCTGCGTGACGGGTGGCCCTTGCCAAGTGTGCAAAGCCGGGAAGTCACAGCAGCTGTGGCTGGATAGAGCAGGGGCAGTGGGTGGCGGTAGGAAAGTGCTGGAACAGATGCCTGGGGCCAAGACCCTGAGAAAAGAGCTGGAACATGTTAGTGGGACCAGGTTAATCATTGTGCACGAGGTCCTTAGCTGTCTCTCTCAAGTGCTTTTCCCAGACGGCTGATTCACCTTGGTAATAAAGAACATGCAGTATATAAATAAGATTATTATTATGTAATTAAACGATTTCAATATTCTTGCTATTGTGGCCAATCGTCTGTAGATTTAACACAAAGAAACTGTATTCCTTAATTATATTTCTTAAACAGATATTTATTACATGCATAATTAATTGTGATATGTACATTGGTGCATGCTAATGGGAGCTGTAATGAGATGTGAAAGGCCCCATTTAATGTCTAATGTGTCTCTAAAATGCACCAGGCAGCCCTGTTGGAAATTCATGTGTGGCTTAAGGCTTGTTTCCCAACATAAACACTTTGACGGGAAAAGAAGGTTCAAAGCTGTTCTGTCTTTGTTACAGCTCTGCCATTTAGCTCAGTCAGTCAGCTAATAGGTCCTTCATATCTGCCACGGCATGCATCTGCCACTCAAAATGCAAATTATGACTTTATGGCAATTTTATTTTTGAACATCCTGAGCCCACTATTTTCCTGCCACTCTGGCGTCTGAGCAGCACGGTGTATAGATTACTGGACGAGGATGCGGGCAGCGGAGGCAGCCGCCATTAATTAAAGATCTACAATGACTCCTGCGCTGAGAGTAACAGATCCATATACAAATTAATCACCCGGTCCCGCAGTAAGGCCTTCGTTTTCTTCAGCTTTACAGTCCAGTCATGTCTGCTGTTGTTTACCGTGCTCTAGATCCAGAATTAAACCTGAATGAGAGTGATAAATCATGGTGGGGAAACACACAGACTCTCAGTGCAGGTTTACGTGTTGGAGAGGCAAAAAGAAGGCGAGACAGCCTGAAAAAAAACAGCCTGCAGTCCGTTAATCAAGTTCAGAAAGATGGCTTCAATGTTTAGGGTTTTTCTTTGGTTGGCTCAAATGATAGAGGGGCAATGACTTCCCTTTTCTTTTTCTTTCTTTTTTATGACCACTATTATATAGATAAAGGAGATTTATAATGGGAAATCCAAGGAAAATGGAGAAGATACTCTTAGGATTCTTAGATTAGGCTGCTAATAGACTAGCTGGCCTGTGATTAATGTGTCTATCAGCACTAATCAGTCACTCCAAATGAAGAAAATCCTGACCCTGTCCAGATGGATAACACTAATTAAGCTAATTTCTTCATAAAACCATCTCTAAATGGTTCGTCCCTGCATGTTTGTGTTTCTGCAGGGCAGATTGTCTCTGTTGGCATTTACAGTCAATATGAATAGGTGTTATAATCTCTCCATCTGGTGACTCACCTCATAGTAATTCAAGAACGAAAAGATAAACTTTTCCTACTGTGTCTTATTTTTAGGTACCATTTCTATCAACACATTACGCACTGCCTACACAGCCCCTGGCGAAAGTGAGATTCTGGACTTGGATGACAATCTGTACCTTGGGGGTCTGCCAGAGAACAAAATGGGGCTGGTGTTCCCTGCTGAGGTGTGGACAGCTCTGCTCAACTACGGCTATGTCGGCTGCATCCGGGATCTTTTCATTGACGGACAGAGTAAGGACGTCCGGCGTCTTGCCGAGCTCCAGAAGGCTGCTGGGGTCAAGCCATCGTGCTCTAAGGAACCTCCAAAGCAGTGTTTGAGCAACCCCTGCCAGAACAATGGCGTCTGTAGGGAGGGCTGGAACCGCTACGTGTGTGACTGCTCCGGGACTGGGTACCTGGGACGCTCCTGTGAAAGAGGTAGGATTTCAGGCTCATTTTGTCAACTCCGGGCTGTTTGAAAGCACAATTTCTGTATGGTCTGGGTTTAGATGTGTCTCCGTGAAGTGTTGACGATGCTACACAGACACTTGTCATGAAATCATAGAAGCATAATGTAGGTCGCAAACAACATGATGTTTAATTTCTCTAATCGTAACATCGCACTAAGACAGGCCCATTCCTGGCGCCTGCGCTGATGGCTGATCATTCTCCAGTACTTCAGGTAATGAAGACAGCGTGCATGTGGGCACAGAGAGTCAGAAAGATGCAGACAGCATGAGCCAGGGTGTTGACTGGCAGGCTGTGCTGAGTGGCAGGTTACTGATGCACCACTGAGACGCCGCTGGTCACGTTCTCCTTGCACACAAGCCTGTAAATTGGCTGTCTTCTGCTAAGCATTGGGCTCATCAAACCACTCGCCCATGAACAGACCTGGTACAGAATACTTATTGCTCTCACCTCCAGATAAGAGAAATAGGACAAGTATCATAGCTGGAGGCGATATACTGTGTATGCTATGTATAGTTCAGTTAAGACATTTGCTATATTACCTTGCAAAGCTACAGTGTAGTGCGAGTTTATAATCAAAACAAATGCACAATTGCTTTCGACGACACAGTGCATTATTTACAGTGCATCTTTTTTACTGTATATTTTATGGGCTTTTCAAACGTGTTGCAAGGTTTGGGCTTTAATGTTGCAGCGATATAGCAGCGGTTTCATCATAAAACCTTAACGGGGCTATATCAGCAAATGAGCAAAAAAATGGTTAGCATATGCATAATCAAGGCAAATGTCAAAAAGAGCCGGAGCATGTGACACTGTTATCACAGCGTGATGCATCTGCACAAGAGCGACTGCCTGAACAGGTTCCTTCACTGGGGAAAGAGACTAAAAGAAGAGGAAAAAAAACCAACTCTTATTGGAATGGAATGTAACACATCCCACGCAGTTACATGTGTCAGCTCAGCATGTGCTTCTGCTTCTCCTCTGCGCTAAAGTCGTCCACCTTATGAAGTAGTGTTGCCTAAATATCGTGTTGATGGGGATGTGAAGTACCGGATGTCTGGCAGGGATCTTAAGGATACGGCGGGATGCTGCTAAAAATCAGACGACACCTGAAGATGCCTGAAAGCCTCTTCTGACCGACGTTCGGTGCTGCACTGCTCCGATTCACCACACGTGCACTTTCGTTCTAGCTAATCAGTTGACAGGAATTAGGGCATAGTACATGAGGGAGGAGGGACGGGCAGGGGCTGCAGATTGTTTCACCTCAGGATGATGATTACTTATCCAACGAGTGCTCTCAAATTCAAAAATTTGCACCAGCAGCTTGAATCAGCTTCAGTGCAAATGTCTTCATCACTATGATCCCCTCGTGTGCTTCCTAGCACTAGTATTTTCGCGTCCCAGCTACCTCCGTCCGGCTCTGTTTTTCTGACGGTCTGTGCCCTTGTGTATGAGACTGGCACCACTAAGAGCGTGAGTGGGAGCAGTGGTATGGAGGATGGGTCCTGGCATGCTGCCAGCTGTTTTGATGTCTCCAGATTGCTTCTGCGCTGGTAGGATGAAGCAGGCACCAGCAGGCCGAGGAGCTGTCAAAAGAATTACCACAGCTCTCACTTATCCATGCATGGTGTACCACCCGGTGGCAAAATACAGCTACTGCATATGGCGGAGGAGGGCGACGACAATGAGTGGAAGGAACAGGAGGTGGAGCTTTGGAAGAGAACCATGGAGATATTCGGCCTATTTTGAGAGATTTTAATTAAGCAGACAAAGCAATTTTCCCCCCTGCATCCCAAATGTCTTCCCCTTCATTGTTCCTCCAGTTGCTAATTAGCCCAAATATTAGTCTTGCAGTGTGAGGCTAAGGCAACGTCCCAGATGGTGTAGTAGGTGTGCTGCAACACAGGCACGTAATCCCTAATGAGATCCGACATGCTGTATCCCCACACTGACAGCACCTGCATTATTTCACTTGGACAGTGACTGCTTTGGATGTTGGCTGTTTACCTTCACATACAGTACCTGCGGTGAATACAAATCGATCCTGAAGATCCATAAAAAAATCATCATAGATCATAGATACATAAATCCACACGATCCACCGCTTGTGCTGGACACACATACATTGTTGACATGTGCACACGTGAGCAGAGGCTTTGGAGGGATTTCATTGAATTAAATGCTGAAAGCCCCTACTGTAGTCACTCTTACAGAAGACACCATGAAGGCATGCTATTAACATATAATCCAGTATTATCAGTACTGTAGGTGGAGCATATTCCTTAGTCCACAACAGTTGAATACATAAATCCATTATGTAAATTGACAACATTTATTGCTTTTCAGAGCATGAAGCCATTTGTCATTGGGCCGAAACAAAAGCCAAAAGGTGCATGATGTTATTGCATAATTGTAAAATGCCCTTAAAGGAGAATATGTTGGTGTTTAAGCATTAAAACATGCTTTAGCTGTGTACTGTACGCCCTTTAACAGCACACTGTTAGTCACCATTCACCACACTCTGATATACTGTAGTTACGAAGAGAGGACTGGTTGTCGCATGGCCTTAAGCCACGTACAAAACGCGTGTAAGGTTAGCGTGAGAATAAAGACAGATAGGAGCAGATGTTAAATGTGGAACAGAGGTTTGGATGGGAGCGAAATCATCATATTTGCTCACAAAATCCAAAGAAAACCACAGAGAAATTCTCTCACTCTTTGTCAAAGATGTTTAAGCCGTGCAGGACTTCTGATGTGTGGTTTCCACAGCGTCTGATAATAGTTTTCTAAAGGCCTGACTGAAGACTGAAGATTAACTTGTAAATCATTAAACTAAGTGGTAATTCTGCTTTAATGGCTGAAAAACCTAATTTGCGCCTACTAAATCCTTTGCCACCTTGGCTGTCGCTCGCATCCCTGACAGCACCGGCTGAAGTTGCACATTCCCCCGCTCTAAATGGACTAACTGATCCAGTTTCTGTCGCTGCTCTCATTTCGAATTCCCCATCGAAGCTGCCATTTGGTCACAGAGCAGCAGATGTGAAGTTGGCGCGTACAGAGAAAACTGTCTTTGCATCCACTTAGAGAGGACATTGTTTTCATATTTTAAGATATGGAATATTTATAAAATCTCTAAATATATTTATTACATATGTTTATTTATGTCAAACATCTATTTTTTAAAAGCCTCAAATCGGATTATACCTGGCACCCGGATACTGTGAGGCGTCACAATCTGGTGAGATGCATTTGACAGCTCTCCTTTCCCCCTGAGCTTCTCCTCCTTTAGGGGGAACAGAGGAAAACCGTGTTCCTGTCTTCAGCTGCTGTTACTCCCGCTTGTTAGTAGCTCAGGCGTATTTGTTTCTTCTGTGGAAGTGGCCCCTCCCTATTCACCAATCACTCCTTGTTTTCTTGTGAAAATCAGAAAACAACGTTGTTTTGTGCTTTACAAGACAGTAAATGAATGCTTGGGTTGGTTCTGTATGCTCCATCTCCCCTCTGACAGCGTCCTGTTGGGTTGGCGCAGACAGATGCTCCAGCTTCAGTCCTCTCAATTTATTTTGATATTAAACACAGGATTGCCATTAAAGTGACTTGGCTTCCGGGATTGGATTTTTGACAGGTGCTCACTTTGCATTAGGTAATAATTCCCTCACTTGTCATTCACCATATTTTCATATCTATGTGGACCTTTTAGGTATCACATTTTAGAAAGCTTCATTTTTTAAGGTGACATCTTAGATGAAATGCAATATTTACTGCAGTTGTGATTACATTTGTCCAACTATTCATAAACATCAATACTATTTATGTGACAAAATGTAGTTTATATAAAAAAAGATGTTGCAAAGTGCATCGTTTCTCACCTGGAGTCTTGTAGATGTTGTTTAAACTTGCTTTTGAAGAACAGACCAAGACATTTTTTTCCTTTCTTTATTTATTTAATTTCCCTTTTAACCAAGCAAATCGGATGCTGTATCACAACGACGGGTTTTTCACTCCTCATCTTTCCAGCAATACAATCACACATTGCAACGCTCTTTACTTTACTCACATACAGTATGAAATATAATTATGATACATGCTCAATATAAGCCAAATACTTGCTGCACCTAAAACGATTCTCTCATTGTGTCTAATTGCAAGCTAATCTTACAGTGGCGAACATTTTCAAGTTTCGGAAGCTTGAACATTTGCTCTATTTTTCCTGGCATCTGCTAACAGTTTCCAAATGCAGCTCTTTGCTTTAGCTGCCTGGCAGGAAGCAGACAGTTTAGCAGTGAGAACTCGTTTGTCACACGCCCCTGTCATCTGCAGCATACCCCAGGAGGGCGTGGAGAAATTGGATTTGGGTGAGGAATGTGACGGAGTCATCCCAGGGGATGGATGTGACATTGGCTCTGTGTCACGAGGAAGTGGTGATGAGGTGGCGCGTGTACATTGGTACCCTATCACCCCCCACCTCTCTCCATCTTCCATCCATCCGACTTGTCTTCTATCTTTATCAGCACTGCAGCTGCAGTAATGGCTTTGTTATTGGGTTAGGGTTTAGTTACACTACCGGAAATGCTGTTACAACCTCCTGCCAGGGTTAAACAATCTCCCCAGCATTTCTCCAGGCAGCTGCCTAATGCCTTGAGTAAATGCAGTCACCCTGAGCAGAGGCTCAATATTCAAGGTCCACAGACTGTTACAATTTTGTTGCAGATTGTGTTTTTTCCTCAGTCAATACCAATTTGTCTTTTTCTAGTTTGCCGCTATTACATGGCAAATATAAAACGCATTTCGTGGGTTGTTCTCTGTTAGTTGACAGAGTTACCTCTATTGCCTTCTCAGTAGCATTTTGGCAGTCTGCCAGGATGCATTCAGGAGCCCTACCGTGTACGTAGCCCTTGTTTTCTGTGATAGGGTCCACCAATCCACTTAAAGTGGCACATAGAGCACAGGACCCAGGCTTTGGGGAGCAGTCAGCTGTCGTACACAGGGTTACATGATCACACAAGTCTTCTGGACGACATACCAGCGTCCACGCCATGTAGGAGTGAGGTTAGAAGCGATTGCGTTGTACAGTTATTGGGGCTCCCTAATTGTTGCATTCAAAGGCAGTCAGAACGGGTGTCAGTGATACACGGAGTATCTGAGAGGCAGTGAGACGGTCCTGGAGGACGGGAGGTATACCTGTGTTTGTCAACTTCATGGTTAGTCAGCGTGTGTGAATGGGCTGGTTGATGGATGACAAACTGCTACAGTAGCACTACAGCAGTAGTATGAGAATGCATTTGTCTTAACAGGCACATAATTGGCTCTCCTACCACAGTGACCTCCACCTCACTGGATTTTAATACATATTTATTGTCATATTACTCTCTTTATTGGAATTCTTTTGTCGAGAGTGAAAGTCATTATAACACTGAACTGAGTGTTATTTTTAGCACGGCTGACAGGCCGAGTCGTGGGTTTAGTTTAAAACTCATATTGGTTTTTCCTCCCCGTCTCTGCAGAGGCGACCATCCTCAGCTATGATGGCAGTAAGTTTATGAAGGTCCAGCTGCCAGTGGTGATGCACACAGAAGCCGAGGACGTGTCTCTGCGCTTCCGCTCCCAGCGAGCCTACGGCATCCTAATAGCCACCACATCCCGGGACTCTGCTGACTCCCTGCGTCTAGAGCTAGAGAGTGGGCGCGTCCGCCTGACCGTCAACTTAGGTAATGCCTCAGTCATACGCTGACTGTAGGAGCAGAGCCATGTCAAAATAAAACTAAATGAAGCTTGACGACACTTTGTCACATTGTCACACAGACAGCACAGTGCACGTCTTTCTTTCTCTCTCTCTCTCTCTTTCTAACACGCTTACATACAAACAAACACATAATGCTTTCTTATTTTATGTAGTGCATATTGTGAATAGAAAGAGATGGTGTAAAAACTTTCAATGACAAGAGTCTGCGGCTCTCCGCTCACTGCCAGTAGAGCACACAGCTGCTGTTGCCCAGTAGGAAATGCTCGCTGCCCACATCATCAACCAACCCTCCGATCAACAGCCCTACATGAGTCTGTTTTCATACAGAATGAGGGAATGTGTTTACATTAAACTCCTCAAGATAATCCAACCCTTAGTTTCTTATGCACACGTGTGTCTTTGTTCACTTTTTTTTTTTCGATTTTTGTAGGAGCGCATGTTTGGCGATAAATCAGTAGACGTGTCTTAAATTAGCACGGACGCAGACGTCTGCCTACGGTGAAAACAGAGAATTGAGGACAGACTGAATGATCGTATGTGAGACACTATGTGCGTGTGCCTGTGTGCTTATTTGCTCAGGAAGGAATCCAATGATGCCTGTGAAAAGTTTGATATCTCTCAAACAGAGCAGTGCTGCACAAATGATAGCCATCTATTTCTCCTTTCCACTGGCTAAACAGAAATGGGCTCCCTAAGCGGGGCAGTTTAGTCGTGCATACAAAGCAGACAGTCTGTGTTTGTCGTCAGCCACAAGCAAGCGCGCGTCCCACCACGGAGGACAACAGCGCCACACGCCGATAAGGCTGACGAGTCAAATCAGGCCATGTTATGTTTCCTTTTGAATTACCTTTAATCCGTTTTACTTTCTGAGTTTGCCATCAGTCCTCGGAGCCTGTCTTCCTCGTCTCTCCTACAAAAAGCAGAGCATTTCCTGTAAGGGCAGGCTAGTGCTGGTCTCTGGCTGTTTGCGACCACTTTTCTGCTGTGGTTGACAACACATGACAGGCAGGGCCAAATAGGAAGGAAGGAAGGGGGCGTTGATCTGGGTCACCTTTCTCAGATGAGGCATGAACTAAGCCTTAGAACACGGAGAGGTTAAAAAAAAAAATAGTGACTATGGATAAAGCGTAGCTGTTATATTGTGGTAAAATCAAGACAACTATTACAACTAAATATTACTTTTTATGCATAGTACTGGAAAAGACGTATTAAAGTGTAATAATAGCTCAGTTTAAATAATGTGATAAAAACTACAATATTTACCACAATTAAGTTGAACAGTGTTGCATACAACATGAAGAATAAACATGAAGTATAATTAATAATGTTGGAATCAATGCTACAGTTGCTTAAAACGCTTACATTGTAGTTCTGCACATGTACCACACTTAAGAAAAAGAAACTTAGATTTAGTGAAAACAGGAAGTTAGAGAGAGGTAGTTGAATATGCATATGGTTAAAGAGAAACCGAGGTGGAGACCTTCCATCTGGCCCTGTCTGACCCTGACCAAGATCTGATGCTCTCATACTGTACAGACACAGCCATTAGCCAGTCACATGCTAAGACGTGAGGAATATCTATGTCATAGTTGACCATGCAAAGAATTAGACACCAACCTTCCCATGACTAAATCTTAGTTCTTCTAACTGTCTATATGTTCTGTAACTTGGACTTGGACCCTTTTCCCTGTAAGCCACAGCTCTACTGCAGTGCTTGGACCAGCTCGTTGCAGCTTAGGGCCATGGGTGAGAGCATCAGAGGATGGACAGCGTCCGTGTGTGTGTCCCCAGAGAGGTGGACTGTATGTTTTAATGGTGTCTGCAGCTGTAACGTTGAAAGATGAATTTATCTCTCATCTATTCTTCCCCATCTAGATTGTATCAAGATTAACTGTTCATCCAGTAAGTTACTGTTCACATTTCTTCTACTTCTCTGATTCGTATTGTTTCTGGAGAAATCGTATGTTGTTTGTTGCAATTGTTTTTCTTTGCAGCCTTCACATTCAAATATCCTTAAGCTAGAACAATGGGAATTCAATCAGTGCCGTGCGATATGATATTGAAATTATATTCAAGTACAATACTTGTTGAGTGCATCAGCTGAATAGAGAGGAGGAGATGGAGGGAGGCCGACGATTTTTATTCTACATTGAGTTGTTTCTAATTAACGAACCTTTTTACTCTTTATATTAAACGCGTGCTTTGGAAGTGCAGCTACAATATTTTAGACATGCTTGGTTTGCCTGTCTCCACCTCAGCTTTTTTTGTTTCCTTTCTACTTCAGTATTTCACACCAGTTGTAAATTGATGAGGCCATTCAAGACACAGAGGAAATACAGAGTGTGATTTTATTATTCTCATTAACCTGCCTCGTAGAGCAGAAAGAAAGGGATGAAGAGGGAGGGAGAGGGAATAGATCTTGTTGTGGAGTCTGTCGTGTATGTGTGTGTGTGTGTGTGTTTCAACAAAGAGGTTACATTGCAATATTTTGGGAGGTAAATATCCCCGACATTTATTATTCTGGGAACATTGATGAATTAATAATTACTTTTCTGGAGTCAAAATACGTGAGCCATCTTCCTGACAGACGTCAGCGTCTGTAAACACCAGCGGAAATGAGACAGTTTAAGCTCTATAATAAAGGGCCAGTGTCGCACACACTGGCTATAAGAACAGACTGTTCTCTGTGTTGCATCTCCTTGTGTGTGAAGTGTTACAGTACTGAAGGTCACAGCATGATGAGAAAAGCGGAGACTTGTACAAGAAAACGCCTCCACACAGAATCACACGACGTGACCTCTAGACATGCTTCTGTGAGCCAGCCCTTCTTTACACCTTTCTAAATGCTAAATAGCGTTGTTCATGCGTCTTGGATCGCATCTCTTGTTTATCTATGATAATAAATAGCTCCATGCTCTAATTCCCCCTTTCGATTCTTAAAAAGGTCGTTCTTGGCTTATAAGCATAGTGTGAACTGTTCAGAACTAGACATGTTATAATAACCAAGTAGGAATAATAATATATTTAATACTTCATAGTCATGTTTAATTTTGTCTTTAAACAGAATAACACAATTTACTGGGGCATTGCTATAAGCTTAATTAGTAATTTCACGAAATGCAGTGTTGAACATGTAAACTACTGCTGTGGGAATAACGCAGCATTAAACCATTTGCATTTAAGTCCGTGCTTGCGTGTTAAACATAATATACATACTGTAATAAACACTACAAATTGGAAATTAGTAGTCACCTTTGCAGAATAAATATTTTTCATAGAGATAAAGAATATGCCATAGCTCATCCAGACCTAATTATGTCAAAAGAAAATGTTTAATTGAAGTTCTTAGAAGTAACGGTTTTAAGCCAGTGCATTTCCACTTACGAAGTGCTAGCGTTTAATAATTTTTTTTTCTAGGTTGTAATTTTTCTCCTTGTTATTTTTGTCCTCTTTTTTTTCGGTCTTAATTAATGTGTCTTGTCAGGCGCTGCGGCTCCGGTCAGCGCGGTGGATGAAGAATTTCAGCACTGACTCAAAGAACACATCACTGTCAATTAAGGACCTAGGCTCCCTGGGGCTGCCCAGAGCTGTCTGAAGAAAACACTGCCACTTCGACTTAAACACTGTTAACAGGCACTGAGTGACAACAAACTAAAAATATTAACTAAAAATATAGCAGATAAAAAAAACAACAACAATCTTTCAAAAGATGATTATCCTCTATTCATTCATTAATGTGAGCTGCATTATAATCCCAGTCCACAGTGTAGCCAGGATGCAGTGATGAGAGAATATCCTACCGTTAACCTTCTGGGACAGTTTTTCTGCCATAATTGATCGTTTCCACACAGTAATCGTTAATTTTTTGGCTTATTCAGTGTGAAAGAGCTGCAGGAGATCCTTGACATGGCTAATACACCTGTGTGCCTGTTATTAAGAACAATGGGAGGATGATTGAAGGGGACAACACTGTGACACTGATTTCTTTTGTGATTCTGAGCCATATGCTTGTCAGTCCTACCTAAACAGAGTATATCTGGTAGTGTTACTGAGAAACCCAGCCTGAGTTTCAAGTATACTGTAGTTTTAATGAGAATTGTATGGTTTCTAGATGGATTAATATTAAATGTATAGCTTAAGTACGACAATACCCTGTAGCATTTTCCCTTCAACAAAATAAACCCCACTATTTAGTTAAAAACCTTAAACTACGTGTTTGTGTACAGTATGTACATAAATATAAGGATATTATACAATGAAGGGAAGAAACACTGAAGTATTGTCATTGTCTATGGATACAGTTATTAATTCTTTCACATACCGTGTTTGCTCAGTTGTCTGTGTAGCAAACAATAAGTAGTTAAATGAAAAGAAGGAAATAAACATTGAACGTTGTTACAGCGTGTTACAGCGTTGCTGAAAGACTTTCCTGTCAGGCCAGCAAGTAGTTAACGTGACATGATTATGCAGTTATTGCAAATAATATTATGTGACGGCAGTTAAATGTTCAGTATTGAACAGTCTGTTGTAAATAAAATAAATGCAAATGGAACAATTCAGCTGATTAGTGCTGATGTCCATTGTTTTAGCACGATTTAACCTGCGCTTGCTGAAACAATATTCGCAACGGCTTTCACTTAGCGAGGAATTGATTGGACATGCAGGTCACCGCGTGTGGTAGCCTGCTAAGCCTTCCCTGGCGTGTGTGCTGTCTCGATGTCTGCGTTGACTGAGATCCAGCTGTCGTAGCCTGCTGCTTGGTCAGCGACTGCCTCATTTTTCCTCCACCTGGGTGAGTCACAGTGTCAGGACAGGCAGCACCAGTATCTGGCCTGTCATCTAGCCAGCCAGAGCTGATTGACTGGATAATCACATCTTCTCTTGGTGCCCCGTGCCACACTTCTCTACTGTTCCCTTGGGCCCAAAGTCAACGAGGCAGGGCGAGATCACTCTAGATCCATCACTGCAGATAGATCACCGTCAGTGAGGGCACTAAAGACGGCTGGACGCAGCAGACAGTGGACCTAATATGTGGCCAGCAGCTGTCAGTTTGGACCAAAGACTGCATTACAGGCATAAAACCGAGCTCTGTGGCAGTGGATGTTTTGCAGGGATGTGCTGTTTAATACAATTGACCTCTTTTTCCCCCCCTTTCCTTTCTTTCCTCCTTGGAGAGCAACAAGGACAGGATGATGGAAGGCAAAGATCAAGCATGCTTTCAAGTCCAACTCCATCCCATTATTTCATATCTCACCTCCTTAATCCCTCGCCAGTCGTCTGGTTTCAATCCTGCCCCGGTGTTTAGTGCTTACAAAGCAGAACTGTGCCTCTGAGATTGAGTGTGTCCCACTACTTTGGCACCCTAAGATTTGCATACACATTGCATTGGTACTTTAGCGATTGCAGAAAAGGAGGTAATACATAGCGTAAATGGGTTCAGGGGAACCTGGCACCCACCCAAATACTCCCCACAGTGGGGAAGGTATCCGGAGCCTGGGGATTTTAATAACGTCACAGTGGTGTGTCCTCAGTGGCCTGTTTGGTTATATGTGCTCAGCAGGAGAACGTCAGAGCTATGTAGCAATTCAAAGAGGCACCACGGCAGAGGCTGCATGAAAAAATAATGTGTTGCCCCAATTGGACCAGTCTTGGAATTTTTAAATGCAAAAGTGTTTCATGGAAATATTATTTTTTTTTTTATTTCTGCTACATTCCGCTACAGATCTGCTCACATTTCTGAACTATCTTTGAATTATTACTCCTCCCTGAGGTTTTTAGCACAGTGGTTCTGTGTGGAGTCTCCATCACTACCTGCTATTCATCCAATATTAATATTGTAGGCACGGGAATTGATGAAGGGAAGATTTAGAGATTTCATATATTTTCAGTTAGGAATGTTTTTTCCCCATTCTTTATACTAACGTAGCTGCTTTTTAAAAACACACATTATTATTCTCAAAGCTGCTGATTAAAATCACATTCTATATTTCCATTGGCTGTTTGACTGGACTTTTGGGGACAGGAGACTAAGCATCGTGTTGAGGTTCGGTTCTTTCCACCAAGCACTTCCTTTATATTGCTATTCCACCTTATTTCGTGAGGTGGACATGAGAGAAATCAAATGCTGGGTTGCACTGTCTAAGGTAAACAAGATGGAGAGTGATGCTGAGTTGTTAAGTGCCTTGTGTTTGGCTTTTGCTAGTTATCTGCTGCCACCATGTGGCATGATATCAATGGGAAAATTCTCACAAGACACCAGCAGCTACTGCAGCTACTGTATCATGACAGACGATACTTTGCCCTGTTACTGTATCTTGGTTGACTCAAACCACTCAGACACTACATATTTAAAACCAAGCAGTATACTGGTATTAATAGTGGACCTGTGATTACTGCCTCCCTCCTCTTGGCTCGACATAAATGGTGTTTTATAATAATTCGCATATGTGATGCTCTGTCTAATGACGCCATCAGTACATGAAGTGCAGGTCAAAATGATGTGTTCTTATGGTCCATTAAGTATGTTTACCTTAATGTTTCTGCCTCTGTCAAACTACTTAACTTGTTCACTCTGCCGTCCTTTCGATCCTCCCCCTCTCTGACTCTGCTCCCGTCTTCTGTCTCTCAGCCTCTCTATTATTTGTTTGTGTCTGTATGTGTGCATGCGTGTTAACCGTTGTTTGGACTGTCCTGCAGGCAAAGGTCCAGAGACTATTTTTGCGGGTCAGAATCTGAACGATAATGAGTGGCACACAGTACGTGTACACAGAAGGGGCAAGAGTTTGAAACTGACTGTAGATGATCTGCCGCCTGTGGAAGGTACTTCTCATATATGTATATATATGCATTAAAATGTGCCTTCACATTTGTTGGACTCTCTCGGTGAAAAACATAATCTGATAGTAAATGAAATCTCTCCTCTATCTTTTAATTATTTCATTCAATTCAATGTTTTTAATTGAAGTCATATCCATGTCCAGAAATGTAATGAATATGCTAAAATATGTCATTATTGTACCCATGTCAGTACAGTATCAGTAATGACTAAATGTATTCTATAATTTGTTAATATATATAATATAATATAATATGTTTTCAGTGTAGAGCATTTCATCTTATGTACACTAACACAATAGAGATTCAGTGGAAATAAAGGATCTGGAGTTCAGCCATGATAAAACTTGGGATGCCCACAACAAAAGTGCTAACCTATCACAAATTCATTTCACTGCCAAATGCATGAAAGGACGTGTCAACAACAGCAGCTTTTTTCACTTCCAGTCGGGGCTGTGCTTGATGCGTCGCGGCTCCGCAAGACAGAGGCGTAAAGACGCTGCATAGCACAGATCTGCTGTGGAGGATCTGCCCCAATAACGTCGTCTTTCTCTCTCCTCTGCCGGTCAAAGGTCAAATGGCAGGTGACCACACCCAGCTGGAGTTCCATAACATTGAGACAGGCATCGTGACAGAGAAGCGCTTCCTGTCCATGGTGCCGTCCAACTTCATCGGCCACCTCCAGAGCCTCTCCTTCAATGGCATGCCCTACATAGACCTCTGTAAAAATGGTGACATTGATTACTGTGAACTCAATGCGATGATCGGCTTCAAGAACATCATCGCTGACCCGATCACCTTCAAGTCGCGCTCCAGCTATGTGACCCTCACCACTCTGCAGGCGTACTACTTCATGCACCTTTTCTTTCAGTTCAAGACCACTTCCCCCGACGGCCTCATCCTCTATAACAGCGGGGATGGAAATGACTTCATTGTGGTGGAACTGGTCAAGGGGTAAGTGGACCCTGTCTCATGTCACATACAATTCATCTCATTTACCAGTAGATCCACAGATCCCTGGGTTTGCTGCAGCAGTCATTGCTTTGCACACATGACTTTTCAAACAAAGGCACAACTACAGTGCCTGTTCCAAGAACTCTGACATATATGTTTGTTCCTGTTTCCCAGAGTATAGCTGACGTGTGATTTGGTGTAGGCAGCGCTTGTGTTTTTGTTTGGCTGTTGCAGCTGTCAGCGGTGATGCTGCAGTTACTACTCAGCTCTTGACGAGCAGATCCACCCGCCACTAGATGTACGACCATCACAAATATAAAGCAGAGAGGCTTTAAACTGTTGAATTAGTTTTAAAAGGGTGTAGCAAGGTGTTTATTTATGTGAAAGTGTCCGTGTAAATGGATTATAAAGTCAATAATGCTGCTCTTCACTCCGTGTGACAGCTTCCAAACACAATATAATTCTTTTGACTTTTTTATGCCGCTACTGTGGGAACTTAAATTCTTTTCTTATCACCTCTCTGCCAAAATATTTACTAAAAGAGCTGTCGGCTATTGCTGTTCTTTTTAATCTTCGTGAAGGCACAACGCAGTGAAAGGGAATGTGGTGCGCAGGCTACATTACTTACTGCTGGAACGCAGCTATAGAATGACCTTCTTTTAAGTAATGCCTGGAGTTAAGTCATTATTCAGTGAGCTAAACATTAAAGGCGTACAGTACATTTTAATTCAAAGGAGCATAGAAATCACAAATTGCCTTTAAACCAAAGAATTTAGGGCCAATTTGTTCAGCACAGCCCACAACCTTTTGTTAACTGCACAACCTGCCAATTATTTAGCTTCTTTTCACACAGCTGCATTTTGAGATACACTCATATCTGCACATTTGAATACACAGCGCCAGAAAACGTTTGTCTAGTTTTCAGAGGTTAATTCTACTTTTTTACTTAATTAGGTTATTAATCGTGGGGTTGTTTGTAGGTTTTGTTTGGCAATCTGTGATGTATTCAAGGTTCGTAAAATGATCTGATAACTTAATTATACAGTATTATAGATAAATCTTCTCTCGTCTGTCTTTTTGCCCAATGCTTCATGTTTTCATGCTGTTTGTGCGACATCTGTTTCCAGCTACCTGCACTATGTGTCTGACCTGGGGAATGGAGCCCATTTGATCAAAGGCAACTCCAACAAGCCCCTGAACGACAACCACTGGCACAGTGTCATAATCTCCAGGGACACCAACAACCTCCACACTGTCAAGATTGATACCAAGATCACCACGCAGACGACCACAGGAGCCAAAAACCTGGACCTTAAGGGTACGTGGGCGAGAATTTATATATACAGCCTATCTTTTTCCGATTTCATTAAATTGGGTCATCGGTGGCCTAAAGGTGAGAGAAGCAGGTTTGTGACTGAAACCCTGTGGGGGTGTATGGAGGAAGCAGTGCTTGGCGCTTACTCATTACCACCGCTGACGTACCCCTGAGCAAGAGCTCAACTCCCATCTGTTCCTTAGCCAATACTACTGGCGAGCATGTGGAGAGGAGAGTTCACAAAATAGATCGTTTGTGATTTGCAGACCAGCCTTGAATAAAAAGGAATTTAAAAGGACTCTCAGTTAACAGGATAGAAACCTTTGTGACCACGAGGATGTTGGCATAATTAATACTTTGTTGCAACTGAATGAACGTTGTAATTGCTGTGATAAAACAATTTAATAGCAGGACAAAGTGGCAGAGACATTTCTTGGGCATAAAAGGCAGATTATGAATATACTGCCAATAGAGAAAACTGTATTTCAAACCAATTTCACATTAGTTAAGTAAGACTAAGGTCCTGCACTCTTTCATGTGCTTATTCAGTACTTTTTCAAACAAGCGTTATCAGTAATAAGGTAAAAACCAAAACGTCCTGCTTTTTATTTTAATGCCTGTGACCATCGTGGTGAAACGAGCTCAGTGCCATGTTCGATTTTCACCAGGGAACCCAAAGGGGCTTCTCTCTGTCAAGTGGACTGTCTCTTAGTTGTGAAAGACCTATTTGAAAAACAGCATTTGTCCGTGTTCAAGGACTAAAAACAAGCCCAGCTGCCACAGAAAACCACCTTCGAGATGAACGTAACCTGGATGGCTGAGAACCGTCACAGACATCCACCAGGGGTCAGTGTTGTCATTCCTCCTTTCTTTTCAGGTAACCTTTACATCGGCGGGGTGACGAAGGAGATGTACAAAGAACTGCCCAAACTTGTGCACGCCAGGGAGGGGTTTCAAGGTTGTCTGGCATCAGTGGACCTGAATGGGCGGCTCCCAGACTTGATGTCAGAGGCTCTGGACTGTGTGGGGCAAATAGAGAGAGGGTGTGAAGGTGAGTTGTCTTTCAGTCCACTGGAAAAAGATGAACATGTTGCTGGCAAAAGTTATTTATTTCTCTCACATTCCGTTGCTTCAAGCCAGATTTCCCCCCTTAAAATCTGAATTTTAGTTTTAGACGTGGTTATATTTCTGCTTTTCATATGCGGGTATTGCGGCTCCGTGCAGTGGCCAGTGTCTTTCCTGTTCTCATACTTTGTCCAGAAAGGCCAAACATCCCATGTGAAGCACCCGTGGGCTCACGCTGCCAACCTGTGGCATATCATTTAACATCCATAAAGTGTGTTAGTATTCTATTTGAATGCATCAAGCCCTGACATTCCTCCACAGGCAATCATTTCTATTTCACTTGGCCATAATCTGATTATGCTCTCTGCCATATTTGTACTGCCAGTGTTATTTCCCATTTTATCCCCATTCTGTTCTGCTCTATGCATGCTTGCTGGATCTGAGAGTTTGCCAGAAGCAATCCTTTTGAATTATTTATGAAGCCTTTGTTGCATGCATGAATATCATTTGCCCAGTCTAATGTGTGCACCACATCCAGAGACAATATTTGATTTATTTTACAATGTCACTCACTTAGTTTAATTTCACTATTCATCCACTCTTTTTCTACTGAGTGCGCGACGTCTGATATTCTATGAGCCAACATTACAAATGTAATCAAATTGAGCGTCCTGTGCGAGTCTGTCAAACTTGCTGTTTTCGTTTTGCGCCACACAAAATCAATGGCCTCTCACAAAGTAAAATTGCTTTCATAATAACGCATTTATCGGATTCGGTGATTGAGTCAGAAGGTAGCATACTGTTTATTTGAATAAAGCAGGAACCATTTCAAAATATGCGTGAGAGAAAATATGCTTCTTTCAATCTGACAAAGCGTCGCCACTTCTCATAATGATAACTTAACAAACGCATGCTTTTACTTCCATTCACTTGCCATTTTGAGAGGAGTTGCTGTTACAGCGTGGTTTCCATGGTTTACGTCCCACAGTACGACTTTCCCTTCTGGCTCTTTCTGAGGACAAACATCCTCTTCCCTCCTTGTTCTGTCAGTCCTGCTTCAACAGTCTGTGTTTCTCTTACACCATCTCTGACGTCTTGGTGCTTTACTAACAGCTGGTATACTTTGCCTTTTCCTTTCTTATTATTTTGCTGACAAAAGTTGCATTGATGAAAGCTGACTTGCAAGGTAGATAGCTTTGTGTGTTTGATACAGAGTCTGACATCCCTTCCCTCTTTGCGTCTGCGATGTCTCGCCAACCCCCCACTCCCCTCCTAAAAGTCTATAGCTCCACATGCTCCACGTCTCCCTGACCAAGATGACTGCCTAGTTTGCCTTTCACCCACTTTCCATTTGAAATGGGCTTTAATCCCATAGGAATACAAGCACTATTTCCATCTTGTATCAAAGTCTATGGGGCTCACATTTTAATTTGCACTCACTTTTTGTATTGGACATAACTTTGGTTTTTGCTGAGGTTATGTTTATTTATACTGTAGATGTAATTAATCATTTGTGCATGACTTAAATATCTCAATAAATTAGTTTTCTCCTGCATGAATATCTTAATAATTGTTTAGGGGGACTAACTTAATTTGATTTATTTTTTACGTTAAGTTATTCCCTTTTGTTGTACGTCCAGTGTTTATTGCCATTTCCTGTTATAACCTCTAGAATTACAGCCTTATTGACATTGTTGGCTTTGTACATGTAAGCAGCAGTTGTATTTAATACCGGTATCAGAACTATACTGCAAAGCAATTAGCACCAAGGACCAGTAACACAGTAAGTTCACATTCAGTGCACGTAACATTTAAATAGCAACATGATTACATCATACAGTAGTTATTCAATTTCATTTAGTCGAATGCATTCCACCTGAAATACTCACTCTCTAAAAACACATTTAATATTAACTAGACATATTAATAGCTATAACCCTACACGCTATTTGGCGTAGTTCACTCATGAGGCACGTCAAGTTAAATTACAACCCATTACGTATGTGACACATTAATCCCATTTAACGTGAGGGATTACAGAACGATGGGATCATCAGTCGTGCACTTAGATACAAATAAAATATCTTTATTTATTTGAAACCATGGCATAAAATGTTTTTGTTTAGTTTTTTTTCCATGTTGGAAAATGTATGTGTTCACAGCTTTTTGCTTTGTCCATTTTCAGCTTTGAGTGGGCTACAGCAGATGTTTAAACTACTAACCAGTTACCATAGTTACACTGAGGCTGAGCAGCAGCCGCACTGACGACACTTTCTTCAGAAAATAACCGTATATGATTGAGGTTAAGGTATTTGTCTTTGTTTCGAACCATAAATGCAATAATGAAAATAACATTTAATTATTTAGTAGTTCATTTACCAATAACTAATCTAACAGAATGTAACTAAATAAACAGGCCTAGAATTGTCTGTAAACAAATATTTGTATATCGCTTATATGATACATACAGTACCTACTGTACTAACACCCAGGTGAAGCGCTCTGAGCAGCGGTGTGTTTAATCATACTGCACACGCTCAGACTGACACCCAGCTGACATCATGCTTAACTGATGGGAAGGATAGACGTACAAGCATAATGAATAAACACACAGACTGTAAACACACCTGCACATGCCATCATTGCTACCGTAGTTAAAGGACACGCGTGACTCAGGCAGCTATTGACTGACAACTGAGTATCACTGTCCTCTGACCCCATTTACTGCTGGTAATAACATGGCTGATCTAATTGCAATCAGGCAGCTCTTAATAGAGTCGTGCGATACGTTAAAGACAGACTGTGACCTCATGGCATAAACCATGTTCGCACATGGCCGGGGACACGTTGACAGTCTGGAGTAGAACTGGATTACACCATGAGCTGTAGACACATTTGAAATAATAACAGCCTCGTCTAGAAACGATTTAAATACAGAAATGGCAAATTAATATATAAAATATTCAACTCATCCAAGTGACTCAGGTGTTTCTACTGATGATATGTGGAATGTTGTGTCTTCTGAATACAATAAACGTTAAGATGACTAGATGATTTACTGTAAGATTAAACAATGCACAGTTGTTACTGTGTCTGAACATGAAATGTTTGTTGTGTGCGTCTGTTTGCAGAAGCTTAATATCTGTATGTTGTGCGTGACATGCAGTTGTGTGATTATATAAGTCTGCTCACCAAGTTGCTGTTTGTGTCTGCATGCAGGCCCCAGCACTACTTGCCAGGAGGACTCGTGTGCCAACCAGGGTGTGTGTCTTCAGCAGTGGGAGGGCTTCAGCTGTGACTGCAGCATGACGACGTTCGGAGGACCACTTTGTAACGACGGTAGGATTCCACATCCTCAGCCTTTTATTTGTAGACCGTCTCACAGCAAGCACATATTTACTTTATCTGTTGGCTTGTAGGTCTCTCTCTCAGCACAAAATGGCAGCCCTCATACACGTCTCACTGCATTAGAGGCTCAACTGCATTTCAATTACTGTTTCCTGTCTGTGGGCTTTAATTGTGATCTCGTGAAGCCTGTTTGTCAGAAATGTTACAAACAAATTTATTTTCTTTCCTTTTATATTAACTCCGAGATCAAACTAAATACAGACTCCACTGTGTCTAGAATGTTACAACCTTTGAGTTTTACATTAACTTGTGTCAAGATTAGCTATGATTCACCGGCCTTTATTTTAGCAGCTCTGCTTTGAATGTTTATTGTTATCGCCCAGGATGTAGAGAGCTGTCGCAGCTCCTCAGCACGGAGCCTTTACACCGGTGACATCTGGTTGACAGTTCAGTCAAAGCTCATTAAATATTTGACAGCTGTACCACTAGAGGGGGCAACAAACATTGTGTTCTGCTAAATAAAACATCCATAGGAGGTCAAACAAGGCAAAAATACATATATATTTACCTAAATGCATGTTATACAGGACTACATTGACTGATATCATTTCTGTTTTGATAATTAAAAATTCTGGAGGAAGACGATACAATTTAAAAGTTAGTGTGGTATTAATCTCAGCTCATTAGCCGTTTGCCATGAAGGGCTGGGTGGTCATTTACAGTGAGTTTGGCTTTGGAGGGAGCAAGCGTAATGTCTGCTCTACCTTTCAGAAAATGGGCTGCTCTTTTATGCAAAACATGCACAAGGGGATTTTGTTTGGTCATTATTTTCTTCTGCAGCAGTTCACACAGTGAGGGGTGAATGGGCAAAGTGCTGAACTGCATTAAGGAGAAGGGAACAGAGTGGGCAGTCTGGAGACGACACAAAAGCAGGGGAGAGAGCAACATAAATGTTAATGCATTCTGTGTCACTCCTACCATCCCGATAAGACCCTATCTTTTGTTATTAACTGTAAGTGTAATAGATTCCCATGCAACCCTCTGCCCTGAACGTATCTGCAGCCCATGATAACACTAAAAGGATTCTTGTGTCCATACGAAGTGAACCTGAGAGTAGCTTGTGCTGATCCCACCCCTCTGCTTCTCAGACCACGCTTGTGGTCTACAGCTAGAGGTATTCAGGGATATTTTTCAGGACAAACTTCTTGTGAACCTTCCTTGGGCATTAAAAAGAGAGGAAATGCACTTAGGAATATATTTTTTCCGTTCCTCCTGTCATACATATTCAAAGTGAGCAGGCGCGAAGCGTTTACGGCCGCAGGAGCAGAACGTCTCAAAGGACATGTATGCATATATTAGATGTGAGCCCAAGTGCTCTACCTGCTGAGTCTAGTTATTGTAGCTAGTCTCATTATTTCTGCTGACCTGACAAAACAATAGGACAGATCAATATGCAGTCCCACGGGACGTAATATATAACCACAAAAGCAAACCTTCCAAGAAATCCCTTTCATTACGGATGAACCGCTCTAGTCCTCAGAATACTGATGCAAGAAAGACTCACTTCGCCAAGGAAAATCTATGAGCAGGAAAAATGAGGCTGGAGATGGTTGGGTTTTATCTGTGTTGATGGATTGTCATGGGGATAGAGGAGGAGGCAGCGCCAAAAGAAAGCGAGAAGCATCTTTGAGAAAAATATCACTTTTTACGAGATATATTTACATAAACTGAAATGCAGGCAATTTGTGCTGGAGCAATCGGTCTCTGGGAAAGCACCTTACACAGGGAGCCTGGTGCGTTTCCAGGTATTTCTCTAGAGGGAGGTCTCGGCACTCTGCCTTCTCACAAGGACAAAAACTCCATTTTACACCCCAGGACCCAAATTACTCACAACCCGGGGAAGTCAGTTACAAATCAGAAGGGTGCTAATATTTTACCTGATTGAACAATAACATCCTCTGTCCATTCAATCTCAAGTAGTTTTAGACATTATCATTAAAAGTAATAATCTTCAGATATAGATCACATATTTGCTTGTGCAGACTCCCTTAGTCAGTCGTCAGTGAATGGCACTTGTGTGATGTATGGGATTTTTTGTCCACATCAACTGAGCACTAACTTTTATTTTTTACGAGCAATTCTTGGCTGTGTGCTATGATGAAAATGTTTCAGCTTCAGAACGGCGCCGCACCTTTCACTTCAGAAAGCTTGGCAAAATGATGACATAGATATAAAACCAGTCCTTAGATCTTCTCTTCATCGTCTCCCAAACACTAACCCATCTTTGGACACTGTTGTCTCGGCAAACCAACTTTTCTTACTGGTCAGTGTAATTAGGCCACGTGTGTCTCTCTCGCCTTAGGATATGACTTACTATTGCCATGCTGCGTTCGCACTCCTCCTTTAGTGTCTTTCATTCAGAAACTGGCTTCGTGTGTGAGAGTGAGTTAAACACCAGTCTTGACCTCCTGGGGGAGTTTCGCGGCAGTGGTCAAGCGTCTGAGTTTAATGTACAGAGACAACCCGAATGGTGTTTGCTGTTGAGATAAAGTGGGCTGTGTGGCTGCAGCGAGGTGTGTGCCTGGCCTTCACGCAATCTTTGTCTCGCCCGGTTGCTCCTTCACCCAGTCTTATAGCGAAAGCTATTAGTGCCATGTCAATATTGTATCAGCAGTGGAGGTTGCGGATGCGTCTGAGCTCTATTGTCTCTGCCCAAAGGGGCAAAGACAAGCCCCTCTCACTTGATTGCTGATGTGTTTGAGTCAGTGCTCGTTCTTGTCTTCCTGTCCTCCTTGACACACAAAGGCCCCAACCTCTGTAATCTGTAGTAGACGTGGCTCAGATTTCTTATACAGGGAGCAAACCTCATCTTCATGACTATAGACAGATGCATCACATGCGAGCCACATACTCCAACTTTTGTTGCATCACTCCACAAAAGCAAGAATCAAAATAAATATTTTAAAAGAACTAGAAGCTCAGAATGTAAGAATTGAAGACATTTTAGAAAATGAAAGAACCAGTCCTCTGACTGGTGGATTTCACTGAATTATGTATTGTAGGAAACACTGTCTCACATCCAGCTTAACTAAATGTTTGTAGTCCAATTAGTCAAGAATAACACATATTTATACCAACAGTGTTTGCCCCAGTTTAGGTTGTTGTAAATCTTCTGGCATGTTCCTGGAATTTTTCTTTAAAAAATAGGGCGCCGGTGTTTTAATACTGTTGTGGCTTCATATTTTGCTCGCATACTGCACACACGCACACGCACACACACACACACAAAGGCGGGCAGGAATTAGTTCACACAATTTTGTCCCATTCGTCTGTTGTGGCGTACAAGGGTTAGGCCACTTAGTTTGGTTTCGATCAATACAGAAGGACACCCAGTCCGGTAGTGAGGTCAGGGGGATATGCACCACTGGAGTAAACAGCCTGCTGTCACATGGAAGTAATGTTCTCTTTGCTCTGGATGTAGCCCTCCTTTAATGCAGTTCAGCGAAACAAATCCATGGCTCTGAAAATATTTGGGCTTTAGCGCGTATTGAACGCTTGGCCTAGCATTGAGCAGCCTTTGCGCCCCCAGATATGAGCGAAGGGTTAGTCTTAAGTGCTGCTGTGTATTCAGTTCAGCAGCCTTTTCGCTGGATGTGGACACATACTTACAAGATGTATAGCACGTTTAATGTAAAGTGTAATTTATCAGTTGGAAGTAACATGACGGTCAGTCCCATACAGGTACCACTGAAGTATCCCCCGACTGCTGTACGATTTATTTTTAGTGAACTGTATTCAAATAATTACATCTGCAGAGGGAACCCATGGGCTGGAGCTGAGTGCTGTGAGTTGGAGAGCAAGGCAGAAGGTACTGTGAGATGGTCTAATGCAGTGGTGTTCGTCCCCTTACGGGATTTTACCACCATACGAAGAACCCAACCCACTGTTTTAATCGGGTATACATCACAATCACTTGCACCACTAAAAGTAAAAAAAAACATTTATTTGAAGTTATGCTCTGCCTAGATCCACTTTCACGCTTATCGTACAGTATTTGTCGGTGCCTGCAGCAGTATAGGACCGTGTGGATCTGCCCTTATTTCTGCACAGATCCCTCACACTGTTGTTTGCTCAGCCTGGATGTTCAAGATTTTCACTACAGAGCGACTTAGGGAAGCTTCATAGTTCAGCCTCTTTTTGCTCCACTTTAGTTTCTTATTCTTTATTTTTTTTCTTCACCTGTCCCTTTATCTTAATATAACTGGCTACTCTCTGGCCTAATTATTTTCAATAGTTTCATCCAGTGGCGACTGAGTGTCTAGATTTAAATGGGTTTCTGTGCCAGGATGAAGTAGCCATATGTGGATAAAGACTGTTGGCATGGAAACCAGGTCTCCTGCTTTTCCTCCCATGGATGCTGTAGCATGTGTACAGTAGCTTTACGCAGGCAGTGAGATCAGGTGGTGTAGCATTACTAACATCCATTAGCTGGGTTGTAACAGGCTGAATCCCAAAGGACTTGACATATGCACGCATAAAAAACATTTACCATATAGTAGCAGGTTATGTGCTGTGACAGGGATCTGGTGTATTCCTAGCCCCACAATTCTTGTTCTTGTGCTTTTACAGTATATAGTACGTGAATATTTAATATATATATTTCTGTCATTAAACAGTGTGTACTGTAGTCAGATCAGGGTTTGTGCTCAGAAACTGGTTGTGGTGCATTGCAGGACTTAATCTTTGAGGTGTTTTTTATTAATTGTTAGCCCAGAGGGGCATGTTGACTGAAAACAAGAAGCTGTTGTTTCTCCACAACACAATACTAATTAAAGTGTTGACTCCAAGACAGAGTATCTGTTCAACTACCCCGCTGGGCGATGCACTGACACCGTAAATATTCCCCTCTCTCATAAACTCAGGCTTTTCAACATGACACCCAGGAGTGTGGTGAGAATCTAAAACACTTTTTTTCAGGGACGGTAGCTTGTACATACCTATTAAAAACTTTTCACTTCTTTTGTTGTCATATAGTGAAGGATTTCACAGAAATACTGCTTTTTAGTTCACTGAAGTGCAAATTAAGACACAGCTGGACACGGTTATCAAACAAGAGAATAAGATATTTCCAAATGACAGGAACACAATGCTCGTGGATTATCATGGTGTTAAAAACAATACCCTTCACATCACTACAACTATCAGCGCGTGTGTGGTGACCCCTTATTAGGAGAAGTGACAGTAATGTAAATAATCTAAGGTTCAAGATGGCGCCGGTGTTTCATTCTTTCTCCTCTTTTGTGTTGTAATGACTTTGACTTCTTATTTTTCATTTTGTGCTTGAACCTGACACCGGGACACATTCTAGTACAGTAATATGTCACGTGTAAATGTAACTGTTTTATGATTCTTGAAGTGTAAAGTGAGTTTCTCGGAGAAAAGCCTTCGAGGACTTTGGTGAACCTGGCGTGCATACGTCTTTCTAGACGACATGAGGCCAGCGAGGTGTGGGAGGGGTGAGAGGTGTCCCTGTGATTCATATGGTTTTGTCAGCACTCTGTCATGTGTGTCATAACAAATTATGAAACACTCATACAGAAAAGAAAATGGGCCATATACCTACCGTATACATCTCCTAGAGGGCTTTGTTTCTCCATGTGAGCATATATTGCTTCAACCTGAATGTACTTAAACACCCGCGGCTGATCTTTTTGGGAGGACATCCTCTATGGTGTTGATTTGTTTTAAACCTTGCCAGCAGAAACTGGAAGGGACAAAAAAAAAAAAGCTTCTACACATATAAATAATTTGGCCTCAAAGCAGCCTAAGGACACACACAATATCATGGTGCCTAGGTTTTTGATAAGCCTTCTACAGCATGTGGACTTGGTATGTTGTGTATCCCATTACTTTAATTACACCCTTTAGCAAGACAGCGATTTTCCACCGCTTGTTTCCAGTAGCTGTACCACTGGCTCAAAAGACCTCTTAGTTCAAAATTAAACGTTTCTGTCTCTAAATGTTTCGTATCTAACCCTCTGGATGATACGCTCTTGCTCGTATGTCGTGTGTGTGTGTTCTACAACCACATAGGCTTCTACATTATTGTAAAATGCTGCCTCAAAGCAAATAAACAAGCCTCTGTTTCAAGAGGGGATCACCAGCCAGACTCCATGGCAAACAAACAGCTGCTTAGTATGTCTGAGCGTAACTCTCAGCTCCAAGTAATATTAATAACACGCGCAAAGGGTTTAAGCAAAGCAAACGCTCTCCTTCCCCATCGCGTGGAGGTCAATAGAACTTATCTGCCGGAATTGTCCTTGAACTCAACCAACTTCTAAAGTTGTTAAGCATAAAACACTGCCTTTATGTGTGGCACTACCTAAATCCTCTCTTATCTGTAGGCAGCTGGGTTGGAGAGCACATGCAGATCAGTCACTGCCTCTGCCAAAGTCTGTCCCAGCAACAGAGCCGTCCTTACAGAGTGATTCAGACACTGCTTTGCAGGCGTGACATTTCAGACGCCGCATGTGGTGTTGAAGTTTGCCGCCATACTGGCAACTTTAAACCGCATTACTCTACGCTAACACGCTGTATTCAAGAGGTGCTGTAGCAGCGCTCGGAAAAGGAGACCGTTGAATGCATCGTTTATTCTAGGACTACGACGTCTGTAGATCTAGTGCGGTGAAGTAATTGAGGCTTATTCACATTATTTTAATGAGAAGGGTATTTTATCGTACTGTGTGAAATGCAGAGGCAGCATGAGGCCAAGCTGTTAGTGAGGAAATTAAAACACCTATGAAAAAACCTTCCAGGGTTTGCTGGGCAAGGACTTGGGTTTGTTCTGTGTATTTACAGATATCAAGGATTACGCAAACATGTCCTTTTCCCACGACCTACATAATACTGGCCTCGTCTTACTGTACAGTATATACTGTAGTGCATCTCTGTACAGAATTTGCATTGTACGTTTATTTCAGTTCAATAGACAGGAAACTAGTTTGGCTAATGACGATTTAAACGGGCTCATGCAAACGTCACATTTGGCAGCACACGTGCTACAGTAGTTTGGTCCAGATGTCTATGCAGATGCTCAGCCTGCCTGGTAGAGACTGCAAGTGAACTTTCCCCACTGAGCTCCAGCATGTGGCTGGATGCCAGTACCCTGCGACTCCTTAATGCAACAGTCTCACTACTTGCTACTCTGGACGTCTTAGATACTGGTGGCAGCAGATTGTTGCGTCCCTTTCTTCTTTGAGAGACCTTTTGAACTAGAGTCCAAAGAAAATCCAAAGCTCAGCTGAAGCGGTGTTTGGTTTTGCCCTTATTTGGTTTAACCAGGCAGCTGCTACTGATGAAAACTAGGCTGGACGTGCAGGACACTGACCCTACTAAGATTAAGTGTTGGCAGCAGATTGTCTATGTCTATCAGCATCGGTATCGTTTAAAACCTGACTTGAAAATAACTTTTTTGTGTTCCGTCCAATTCAAAGCGTGTCTGGGGTCATTAGCTAGTGAGGAGCCCGTGTTTTTCAGCCTCACCTCTTTTCCTAACTCCTGCTCTGGTTTATTCTTTCATGACAGCACAAGGGTTTTAACCCAGACGCACCGTACTGCTCCCTGTCCATTGACATTTAACAGAGCTGCTTGGAGTGGGAGGCCTGTATGGAGTATTACTACAGTTACTGCATTGTGTGCTGCTGTATAAAGGTATCACTTCATGTAGTTAAATAGGGTTTCAAATGCACTTAGGGAATTAATATGAAAAGATGTTTTCATAACATTGTATAGCTGCGTGCTGCAGCATCCTCACTACCAGTGGTAATGGCTAGAAAATGGCTTCGGGCTCTATTCCAACAGGAATCAACTTCGTTGAGACAAGGGACAAGGTTTAAATACTTTCATATCCAGACAAAAAAAAAAGTTCTTTGTCGTCCCAGTTAGCTGAAGTGAGACACTGTCCGTCCTTGACTAGTTCAGGATGACATGCTTAGAGAAGAGAACGGATCTACTCAGGACGGATTTCAGGAGAGACAGACAGAGACAGACACAGTGCCCCGGTGGCCCACTGCATCTTGGGAACTGTCAGAGGAGATAGAGAGAAAGCCTCCGGAAAGCTGCCGACCTGTGACCCCTATCTCTCTCACTGACAGTTAGGATTTGGTTTATGCATTTGCAGACCCATCATCATTACACATATACACACTCACTCTCCGAAACACATGTAAACGTGGATGCTCGCACACACCCTGCATCTGCACTTACAGTAGGGTTTCTCTGTGCTGTATTTCATGGGCTCTTGATCGTAATGCGTGTTTAAATGGTCGTATAGAAATGAATAACACGTTTGTGGCATCATTTATGCATTAGGAGGAAAAGAAATGCCAGTTCATCGCATCAGCCAAATTCCAAGGCATCTCTTGCCAACACAATCCAATGAGTGAAAGGAGTGAAAGGTGTCTGTTGGCTGTACAAGCATCTCAAAAAGCCCTGCTTATTTTCCACATAGTGTATGTAATTAAGAGCGTGCACCAGCGCTGATTATGTAAAGGGTGCTGTGTGCAAGGTGATATCAGGTTTGTGTATATGTGTTCATGCTAAAGAAGAGAAAACTGTATCATTATTTGACTATACTGTAGCTGTGTCACTGTGCTTTTATTATGATAAATTGTGATGCAGAGAAATTCCAGCATCATGATAAATATCTACCTATGTGCAACACAGTATTGTGCCTCTCCCTAAAACCAGCGTACCGGAGGAAAAGTGCTGCAGTATGTAAATACGGAGACCTAAGCAAACAACTTCGGAGATTAACGGTATCAAAGGACCGTTTTTAAATGAGCTCTTTTTAAAACTTCATTCAGTAGCTCCATTAAATTAATTATAATGTCCAGGTCATTTGAGACAAAATTAGAGTGAGGATGAATGAGAACTAATGTGGAGGGTTTGTTTCTTTGTTTTTCTCTAAGTGAAAAGCTGCTCCATTACAGCACCATGCAGCACCATTTGCTGATTTGATTTTACAACACTAAATGTGCATTATTTCCTATTAGTGGGTTGTTTTATCAGCTTCGCTGGTGTTATTTATGTGCTTTTCACAGCTTGCATAATGAACAGTTTGTGCAGCGCCGATCGCTATACGGTGCATGAGGGTTGCTGCGTTTGATAGAAACCATGATTTGATGGTGGTGGGGCTTACACGCATGCATGCTCTATTTATTTCATATAATAATCATTGACTGCGTGAAGCAGCACAGTCATGAACGATAGGGGAATCACGTAATGATGAGCATTGCTGTGGTCGCTATTTAAATGCTTTGGCTACATTGCTCTGCAGCTGGAGAACCAGCCAGAAGGACTAAGGTGGGGATGAATTAGAAACAGGCACTTTGAGGCTTTTTGAGCTCTGGAAATCAGACTTAACTTAAGTAACATCCTCCTCTAACACAAGTCATAGCGACACTGTGGCCTCCTCCTTGTTCAGACACTGTACTGCTTGTGTGTTTGTATTGAGCGTTAACTCCCTGCATCTGTCTGTTCTCATCATGTCATTGCTCGGGATGACTAAGACAGCGCTGTGTTTCTATTTCTGTACACTTGCACACATTAGCATCAGTGCATTTTGTGCTCCTCTATCTTACGCTGTATTGTTTGCAAAGCATGTCTGGGTGAGTAATAACAGATTTGATATTCGTAGAACAGTTGCATGGAGAGCTCGGTTTTTGATGTTTTATGTCCGTGGATGGGCAACATTAGAGTGAATTTTCCCAATGTGGGATCAATAAAGGTTTAGCTTAACTCATTTGGCCCCTCACCACAGCTTAACATTAGAGCTTGTGATATTTTACACACAGTTATTTCCTGAAGGTTGGGAGACTCTGCTGGGCATAATAGTACTTAATTACACCTGTTTTTCTTTGAGCGGTCCTTGTTGCTCAGGCCTGATTGGGCCACCAAGCTCTACGCCAAAGCTGCGTCTGATACACTAAATGACACCTGCTCACAGGGCTACATGTTTAACACGAACATTAACCCGTTCGTGTTAAATAAACACGTTATTATGGCAGCTATGGCACGGTGAGCTTCATCCTGGCCTTTGAGGAGGAGAGACATTGCTGTCAAATTGATTTAAAGTGTCTGCCCCTCTCTAAAGGGTCTCTCCATGTGTGATGAATTGCTGCCTGATGGTCCTTTAACTGATTTGAAGGCATTACTACAGTCGGGTCAGGTACTCTTAGATCACCCATCTGCTGCTCTCCATCCACTTTTCCTCCAGTCCTCCAAAAATCATCTAATCAGTTCAGTGCACTGTGGTCTTAAGTGAGTAACCAAGACTATTCGAGTCCTTTTATACTCTCTCGCTCTCCAAGGGACTATTACACCCAAGACCAATTTCTCCTTCTGTTGCTGATCACTCGGAGGGAAAGTGTTCCCCACTATCCAACAGAGTTCTCGTCTTTTTCCCCGTTTGCCTTTCACATCTCGGTCCTTGGTTTTGCCTTATGGGTATTTACCTTAAAAGGAAACAATGAAACAGAGAAATGTAGATGCAAAAAGGAAAATTTGCTCAAAGCATTGCTTGCATCAGAGATTCAGACACAGTCCTTTGGGCTATAAATGGAAACAAAGACAAGCTGTTTTTGGCTCTTTGTCAAGGAGACGTCTCACTAACAAGGAAAAGATTCAGAACACAATAGAACATTGAAGAAAAAAAACTCTTTAATGGTATAACTTTAGCTGTGGAAGAGGATTTTCTCATTTTGTAGCCGACGCGCTACAATCGTCTGATTAAAGTGAAATGAGATCTGTAACAGCTGAAATGAGTTTATGCTGTGGTCCCAGGTGTGTTGTGTAGAAGGGATTGTTGTTGTGGATGCTTTGCCTACAGCTGGGCGCGTGTCCTCTGCTTGTACATCACTTAGCCAGGTTGTCTGGGAAAGAAAGATGTTGGGACACAGGGAAGCCCAGCGATCATTCCCTGCTGACTTTCAGAGACCAGTCATCAATACAAACAATAAGACGTTGATAACATTTCGTTGTTTAACATTTAAGAATTATTTCAGGGCAATGAGACCTTTTCTGACTGCTGAGGAACTTTACTGTCCTCACAATCTTCTGTGCACTTTAGAGTTCTGCCACTTGGGGGCACAAATGAACAAGCAACTAAAGATAAGCCCGATAAAGGTATCACCTCACTGCTGATGTCATTACCTTCAGTAGCTGCATTTCAACATGGCCTTTCCTCTACGCACACGATGCAAACTTTGACAAAACGGTGCCACTGTGCAAACATTACATTCTCTCTCACCCTGTGAATAAACTGTTTCTTCGTAAATGTCGCTGTTGAGGACATAGTAAGTCAGGTTGTCCTTGGCTAACAGGTCTGATAGATTGCCTTATTAGGTGTAATTATGCAGATTGCACTGCTGATAATTATAAAAGTGTAAACACATTCAGCAGGAAGATTCCTTTTCACCATTGCAAATGAGAACAGAGGTGGTTTCATGCTGCTGACTTCGTGGCACCAGGTGGATGCCCGGTATTAGTGAGATTCTATAGGTGGGAACGCACAGTTACCTTATGTGGGAAACATCTGTTTGCGCGTCACTCGCTTTTTCCTACCATATAGGGTTTGGTACCACATGTGTTCCAGTATTCACTGCACTCCTTTCAGGTTGTAGATGACTTTTCTGTTTGTTTTCCCTATATTTATATTCATATAAACAGCAATATACACTTTAAAATCAATCCTTGAATGTGTTTGTACTTGCTAAGAGGATCTAGTGAAACGTCCGTCATTAATGTTTATATGATTGGTTCTTCTTCAAGGCCCTTTAAACTGCATTCATATGAAAAGTCAAGTGAAACAGAAAATGGAGGAGGACGCATTATCTTCTGTGTCACACTGGCTAAGTTGGCTTTCTTTGGCCATGAAATGCCTGTGTATTCCCTGTAAACCGTAAAGATCAGCTCAGCAGTGCTTACAGTTTTTTTTTTCCTTCCTCCGGCTTAGAATGCTGCGTTTCGAAGGGGAGGATGGTGAACGGCCAGTGTGCAAACAGAAACAGGCACACTGCAGCTGAGCCTTGCGCTCTGCAGCCCTGAACTCTCAACACTGAGCACACTTCCCAGCTGAACCGGATTGTGTTTATCAGCAGGGCTTTTATGTCCACATGTTCTCTACATTCCCGTAACCCAGGCTGCACACTGAGCCTGCGATCAGCATTCCCGCTCTTGTGAGAAATGGTCTTTTATTAGCAGGCGAGGCAGGCTTGGCCAGATTCAGCACCCTCTCTGTGGACAGTGCTCAACTGTCAGCTCTGGCACCGCGCTCGCTTTGTTTATGTGTGTGAGTGCGCAGTGTGTGTGTGTGTGTGTGTGTGTGTGTGTTCATATGTTTGAGGGAGGGAGGGAAAGAGTTGCCCTGGAGTATGTGAACTGCAGCATCAGTCTTCTGAAATCTTTCCAACGATAGACTGAGTCCAGAAGGTTGAGAACCTATAGAATCGGTTTCCTGGGGGATGGAGAGACATGGATTGGGCTGGAATGCTTGGCTCCAGTTTTTTATATCCATGGGGCTATTATCACACAACTCCACTCGTTTAACTGAGAGGGAACGAAAAGGAAGAGGAAAAAGGAGAGACAGATGAAAAGGAGGAGGAACCCGGAGAGATGAGATGATAAAAGTAGAAACAGATGTGGCTCCAGCCTGTTCTGCGTTTGTGTTTTGCTTTTTTCCTTTTACTGCTCATGTTCACACAGAGTGGGTAGAAAAGGACTGAACAGGGAGAGTCAGAGGGAGATTGTGAAATGAATAACGGCTGTGGGACATAGCTTCAGTTCCTGCTATTCTGCCTAAATAGGCTCTTCCTCTGCATTGCACTCAGGCTCCAGTGATTCGCTATGTGAATGCTGCCCATTTGCATAGCCACTCTCCCTCCTGCTTCCTGGCTGGCTGTTGAGGCTCCCCCCTCCCTCTGTCCTCCTCCTCCTTCTCCTCCTCCTCTCCCCTCTTCCTCTTGCGCACATCTTCTGGAACGGCGCTGCCGATGCTGCTCGTGTGCGAGTGTGTATTCCTGCGAAGGCTTGCTCTCTCAGGTGCTGTCGTTGCTATCGCTTGGTCTCCCTGAGAGCACAGATCTCTAGATGGGGAAGGGTTGCGCTACTTGGCACAACTTACAGGTGCGTCCACGCCGTCCCCCGCACGCTGCTGCAGCTGTCCGACAGATGCAAATGAGGCTGGGATTTCGCAATGGTCTCATTTCTCTGGACGTCCTCTGAGAGCACTCGTGGAGCAAAAGGAGCGAAACTCAGAATGCCTGTCTTGGTTTTCTGAAAAAAAAAGTGCTTTCACTTTCTTCCTAACTTGGCGTCTTCTTTTACTGGCAATTAATAGATTTTTTTTTTTTTTTTTTTTTTTTGCTTTGTTGTTTGGAATATTAACAGGTCCTGTTAAGAAGATGTTTTTAATTTTGTGAGGGCTTAAGCGAAGAACAAAGAGAAAAACACAGGACAAGGAAACTAGTGGGAATTGGAGCAAGCCAGGAATTCTCCATTGTCGTTTGAGGTCACCCTTATGTTTTGAGCGAATGTTTCAGTAGGATGATTTATGATACTTCATCACCTCCTTGGGTGCTACGGATTTCCTAACTAAGTGGACGTTTTTTTTATGTGTGCTTTTTTTTTTCCTTCACAACCGACATTTTGTGTGGTGTCCCTTTCGATTTTTTTTTCTTCCTTTTCTGTCCCTGTGGATCTTTTTTCCTGGGTATAGAGCAGTCTGTCAATGCGAAAAGTATGGGGCTGTAGAGCTCACTGAAGTTACGCCTTGATCTGAAGCCTCATCTGGCCACTCAGGGAAAAATGTTTGGAGGCTGGAGGACACAGTTTGTTCCCCTGCGGCCTGTCGCAGAGCCCTTAAACCAGAATTCAGCGTCACTCACCCACCTGGCCTTGTGGATCACTGCCCTGGCCCTGGGCTTTGTGGCAGGGTCAGATCCAGGTGCTGTGGAGGGTCTCCACCACATTCACCTCTCCCATGGAAACAAGCGTCACCATATTGTGCCTATTGCTATCCACAGATCACCTGCATCCCTAAGAGCAGGGCACAGTAAGTATTTTCTTGTCTCATCAGCAATAGACAGTAGTTTTTGGAGCACTTGTTTTTAGATTACGTCATAGGCTTAACTTTCTTTTTTTTCTTCATTCTTTAGTTGGTTTCTTTTTCAGATTCACGTCTGAAATGTTGCACAATAATGTTCCCAGGACACACTGTTAAACTCAGCAAGTCTAGCTTAGCTTCATCCCCTTTTTTTCAGTCTCAGCAAAGTGCCCTCTGTCTCCATGTCTGAGATTAGTCATATCCCATATCTGCAGATGTTCCACTGTGTCCAGATTAGACAGGATTAGAACGCCGTGGCGCTCCATGTTGCTCCTGGGTGTTTGGAAGAGACAAAGATGTGTTGCCTCCAGCTCTGCAGGGCGTCGAGCTGCTCCTGGCCCCTGCCCAGCATGGAGTGTAGAGGAGGCCTTTTTATCCTGGGTAGCAGGAAGGTTCATGACACAGGCATTAAGCACGAGGAAAGAAAAGGAAGGAGGGAAAACCGCAAAAAAGATAAATTATATAACCTCAACCCAAGTATTCACGGCAGACAGCAGTATGCTTGCCTCACTTTAACGTACGGAGAATTAAATACTTTTTTTTCTGGTATTGGTTTCATAGGGTGAATTTCACCTGACGTTCTGAATTATGTCGATGCTTAGAATGAGGCCGTTTGATGCTTAATTGGGCCAGAAGTACAGATTTTCTATTGCCCAGCCATTTTAGAGTGACGTAATCGCTACTGGTGAAACAGTGACATAATGTTGAGGAACCCACCACTTTATGGAGATGTAGTTGTGGATACTTTGATCAGTACGAATATGCTGATTAATTAATGTCAATGCTAGTGTGAAGTTGTGATAAAACCAGGGCAGGACACTTTGACAGTGGTCTTAATGGACACAGAAGCAGCACAAACATGGCTGGAACATGGATCACTGAGCCGAGTCAGACCTGTACAAACAAAGATTCCTGAGCTCCTCGGTGATGATGAGGAAGATGGGAGGTTCGACAGCCTACTGAGACAACAAGAGAGGCAATTAGGCCACTCTGCTGTGACCTGTCTGGAGTGGGCAACACTCAGCTGCCTCTTGCTCTTCCCGAGGACCCAGAGGGCATGTGATGCTTTCAGGCACATTCCATGACTTAATATCACACGGTTATCGTAACGGCTGCTCGCATTATGAGAAAGACAGCGAAAGAGAGAGAGCTCGGAGAAAAAAGCTGTCTCAGTAACATGATTACATTTTTGGTTGATCAGCGCACTGAGGGTGCAAAAATGCAAAATGGGAGACACGCTGTTCAACATGGTACCTGGCTCCAGGACAAAGACTGCTGTTGTAAAGCCTCACTGCCGTTGTCTTAGCTGTGCAGCAACTGCTGTTTCCTGGGACTCGTTCCTTACACCGGGCGCCTGTTCAGAGCAGCAAATAAACGTGAACGGCTTAATTTTTTTTGGCCTTATTTTTGAATGCGAGTGCCAAAATCCTGCAGGCTTGATTAAATATTACTACTACTATTACTTTTCCAATCATACTGGCAATACTTACGTAACTGCACCTCCTTTTTACTGTCTCTGCCACAATGCATTTAACGTTGTCTCAAGTAATTAAAGCAAACAAAACTAAAGCACAGCTGACAGTTATTTCTATATGCAAATTGTCTACATCTCTATTTCATGCACTCATTCACTTAGCGTGTTGCTAAATAAAGTCACCCTGGCTGCCCTAATGGTCTGTTAGCCAACCATGTTTACCAGATATTCTCTGCGATGTGAGCACAAAATTCATGTAAGTGGTTCCACAGGAAAATGCATTACTGCCTATATATATATATATAAATATACAGTTATATATATATATATATATATATATGCAAACTGTAAGAGAACACATCCTGTGGTGAACTTGTAGATGTCATTGATTTATGTGGAAAGAAGAAGAAAATTACCATGGTCAAGATGTATGAAATTGAGTTGGAGTGTGATGCATTGTTTGTTTAGGGCCAGCAGTAATGAGGTTCAGACAGTATCAACGCTGACTTGCAGACGTCCCATTCATCATGAGCAGACTCCCAGAGGTGATTCCCATTCGCTGAGATGGATACAATACTCAATAGTGTATGCTAGGTAACAAGGTTATCATGTTTCCTTCTGTACCTGCTGTTCTTGTTTATTATGACAAGATCTAACCAGTAGTGAAGCTGCTTTCAATGATTATTCCTTTCAGTTCTTCATAGCTAAGTGGATTTTCTGTGGATCATCTCATACATTCTGCTGGCAGGAAAATAGTGATCTATAATGATCCAGGCCAAATGTTCTATCTATCACTATCTTGCATGTTCTCACTTACTTTCATCAACTGTGCTATGTGTGCAATGTGCTATCCTCCCAATATCATGGCACATATGTTCAGTGGAGGGCACGGCAACCTACAGATCCATGGTGACGATGTACTTAACACGTCTGAGGAAAGACGTCCCCCCAACACCTGCTCCATCAACTGCACTGTCAAATGGCTTTTGGATTTCAAAGCTCTCCGGTTTGATCGAAGTCAGCCGAGCAATTAAGGTGATTATAATCAATTTTAAGGCTCTCCACCTTCCAAACTAAGGGTTGAATGAATTTCAGACCGCGCTGGCACCGGTGCAGCGGACAGATGAATGTGAGGGCTGAAAAGACAGGGGAGGAAATAAAAAGATAGAGAGATGGAGAAAGCACAGAAAAAGGTAAATGACAGAGAGAGAGGAAGCGGATGAGCTCGGATGTTGCCTTGCTGGTTGTGTGTTGTGGGCTTGTATAATATAATTACTCCCATGTTTCTGAGCTGATGTCATTCTGCGATAGTGCGAGGGTGACAGTATCTCTGCCTCTGTGAGGCAGCGGAGATGATAGCTGGCCCGATAAGGATCTGAGTACATGTTCCTCTGCTCTAGAGGGAGCACAGGCAGTTATTGACCCACGAATGAGCGAGTGAAGACTGCAGTCGTTTCATTCTCCCGTCTACTGGATGTGCCAGAACATAAACACCCTCTTTCTGTGTCTTTAACCTACTTCCATATCATGTTACTCTCCTCTCTTCTTCCATGTCCGTGCACGTACTTCGTTTCTTCCAAAACGTTTTGCCCAGCCCACCCCCAGCTCTCACGTTGGTCTACTGAGCCCATCCAAGCAGACAGAGTGGGCAGCCTTTTTGCGCCGGCAGTGGTCTGTGTGTTTACGGTGGTGACCAGGCATTGGTTGACATGAAGGGAAATGAGACCTGACTGTGCGTGCGGTGGGCAGTAAGAGGTCAGCTGAGTAATGTGTCCGGTTTTGGATTAGAGACTTGGAAGACAGAGAGGGAGAGAAAGAAAAAGAGCCCCCTTCTTTGACTCAAGGGGATTTCTGTGGCCCTCACATGCATAGGTCCTAGATAAGTTTGAGTCAGGGAGGTCTTTACCCATAAGGCATTCAGTGAATCATCATCAACAGCATTGTCTCTGTCATGTCTAAGTTTATTTTTCAACCTGTCTGAGTACTAACATATCTGACGTCCTTTCATAAAGGTATTTAAAAATCCAGTTGATGTTCGTTTCATGTGTGTTAATCTCTGGGACACAGAAAACCATCGTATAGTAAACTGCACCGTTTTTCTGTGTGTCACGCTAATTTTCCACACAGCTGCTAAGTGCAAATACACTGACATGAATTTGTATGATATCGCTATTATGCCAAACATGTGCTTTGAAAACTTTTTATTACTAAATTAAAAATACACATGCAGTCATAGTGATTCTGATGGAGGGGTTGGTTAAGTTCACTAATTGTTAGAGCATTTGACCCACAGCAGAGATTCACATCGCAGCAGCTGCTGCACAGAAGTCAGGGAACACAAGCTAACGTAGCTCGTACTGCAGGCTGAGCTGTTAGAGATATTAGTGAAAGAGCTTAATAGTCCTCTGCAGTCCATTCTCATTGACTCTATAAACGTCTCTCCATTTCTCACGGGAGCAGCACAAGAAAGGGAAATAAATAAATAAACAAATTCATATAAATAAAGCGAAGATCAAAAATGCCAAAGCCCACATTTTATCTAATCTGAGTTGAGTTCAGTCACCCTGGAGAAGCCTCAATTCTCTGTCATCATAATGAGGCAGCAGCAGCTATCTGCGAGCCAGCCAAGCCTGTATACACACTCACACACTGGTGCACACAAAGAACAGCACACTCCCAAATCATCTGTCATCTCTTTGATCACTTGAAGCCGCAAATACACCTAAGGAGTGTGAATGTGCCGTAGGTAGCTGACATGCAGCTGACGTATGTGGAAGATTACACAGCGGAGTATAGCGTTGGCTATCATTTAAAACATCTGCTCATAACATACGAATATATAATTTGCAGTTCAGATGTGCCATAGTTTTAACAGAACGGTAGCAAGTCCCCTAGTGAGGCACTAATTGGTTCTAGAAAAGGTCAAAGGAGAAAAAATAGAAGACGGAGACGGTGAAATCTTTCAGCCTTTACGGTCAGATAACCCCAACCACAGGGGAGGCCAGACCGAACGGGCTTCTGTGGCAGTTCACCTGCACAAGATGAAAATGTATGATTGCCATTGATCATCCAATCGATTATAAGCCTCTACTTAAATTTCACACAGTTGTTTTGGGAGATTAAAAAAAAAGAAAAAGAAAACTCTCTCCAGTTATTGTATGTAGGCGGTTTGACTGACAGCATCATAATTGTTCTCGGCCCAAATCGTTACCTTGCAACTTTAATATCACGTATGTTGACTTGGTGATAGCCTCAAATAAATAATTAAAGGTTTAAAAAAATGAATAGCTGCCCTGCGTTACAATAGAAGGCCCCAATAAGAACCAACCATGTCGTAACTATTCTTTTTGCGCAATTTACAATTGTTCACCTGCAGCAGAGTGGCAACACAAAGAAAGCTGCCCCCTAATCCACTCTAATAGGATTGTGTGGGATTTCACCTTCCTCATTGCTCCTTCCATCTCTTACAGCCCCGGGCCTGCTGGCAAGGGCTGATAAAAACACGCCCGCCTAACACCTAAGTGCAAGCTAATATTAGCATATATTTTGCAACGTGGTGTAGAAATACAATGCATACCCACGCACTTTTCTTTTTTTTCCCCCTCCCATTATATATTTATTTTGTTGGTAGATTCGTGGCATCGGTGTGCGATAGAGGACGGCATAGCTCTCTTATGGTGCTCCTACATCGCCTGTTGATAAGGGGGGAGGCAGAGCTGTATATAAATCACAAAGGCTGTGGTTCTGCTGCACGACGAAAAACTCGATTTCTGCAGCTCATCACATGCACATGTTTATTTCTGGTGATGTTATTTTCTCTCGATGTTGTATCACTGCCATAAGATATGCAGCTAATTAAATAATACCTCGCCACTTAGCAGAGGCTTACTTACAAAGTGAGGCTAGTCAGCGTTAGGCAGAGCAGATGTTTAATCCTGCAATTAAAGCACAGACCCACTTGTTTTCTACTGGGTATAGCTTATAAGCAGTAAAAACAAAACACATCACATCACACCATCAAACATCAACACTGTACTATGTATTTATAGTGTAGTGTTAAGCTAAACAGAAGGACAGTAAAGAGATGGTTGCACCTGATATTTTCTCAGGTGGATGTATTAAAACAGTTAGAAAACCCCTCCCCCCACAGTGATTATTTCTTCTATACTATTTGCTTTCATGAATAGGGATAATGCAGGAGTGTGATCACCAAAGCCCAGCACCCCTGTCTGATCTCAGAGCAGCTTTTTTGTGCTGATGCAGGTTGGACTGCATATGGTGATGGGCAGCCAGAGTCGTCTCTAGTTTCAGATCAGAGCTTTGGCTCTGGACTGTTTTTCCTGCCTCACTTCCACTGTGTAATTATCCCCCACACTTGTCTTTTTCAGTAATTAGAACTGCAGTCATACGCCACATCTGTTGGCTCCTTAACAGAGAAGACAGCAGCTTCTAGAGACCATTTGGAGTCTGTTTGGTACATGCTACCACACAAACACACTGAAACTAAATAATGCACTAATGTCTGATGGCGCGTAATCAGTCAAACGAGCTTTTAACTAGAAATGCTTGATTTCCTTTAAGTCTAACTTTGATATGCGTGTTTGCTGGCACAGAAGTTAAACATTGGATGCAGAAAAATCTAATCAACAAATTGCTGGCCAACAAAATGGCTGACCTGAGCTAAGAGAAAGGGAGCATTGTGTCTGAGGAGCAAATGAGGCAAGTGATGATGAGAGAGTAAATTAGAAGCTGTCAATACTGTGAGACACCTCTATCAGAGCCAAGGCTGTTGGCTGGGAAGGCAGATATGCAGCTGGTCGGGGTAACAAAGGGCCCGTTTGGTGTATTGCTCCATCAAGACACTGGGTCTTGTCAGCTCTGCCTAGATGGGCCATTCTGCTCCACAAGACAGGGACTCGTGTATCACTTAGGGCTTAGGGGAAGTGAGCGTGGCATGGGAGGGGGCAGAAAGCTCTGAGTGACACTGGTCGACTGAGCTTTCATGGCATAATGTTACCAGCCCAGGGGGCAGAACTTTACCTCGGCCATGAACTGATGGTCCCCTGCCATGAGGAGTGGGGATGGTGGACATGGCTACCCCAGAGTCCCCATCGTGATGATGCGAAGCAGTGTCTCAACAGTACGATGCGGAAGGAGACGTGTCTATTTACAATTCTGGCTGAACTCGAGGCTTCAAAGCAAAGTATAGTAACAACATAGTCACTAAACTGCCTTAAAGGCCTTCACCCTTCTTAAATGCTACAAGGAAGTGGAATCAGATCTAAGGGTCCTTTGAGATGTTTGCAGATGTTACCAATTCAAAACACAGAGTAAACACTAACACTGTGTGGAGAAGGGTGTGTGTTTCTGTGAAATTAATCCAGACTGCAGAAGACTCATATTATTTTCAGTGATGGCCTTGCTCACATACTGTACAGTGCTGCATGTGAGAATTTTGTGAGAGAATCATTTAAATATAAAGTTTGATACATTTTGTTCCGTCTGGTATAAGAAATAAAAGCCTCTTCTAATCAGATCTGTTTCTATTGCAAATCTTGATCTGTTTCTTTCCTCCACCTCTTCCCTCTTTGATGTGGTCATTTTGTACATCTTGTACTTGCCTCGGGGTCTCACTTAAGTGCTCAGTGTTTCCTCCCTCTCCCCCTGAGTTTATTAGGTTTTGTTGCTTCTATGATTTGGAGCTGGCATCCAACACCCTACAAAAAGGATGACCAATCACGGGGGCAAGCAGCAATGCCCCACTTTTAGTCCCCACTTAATTTAATTACATCAAATTAGCAAAGCAGGGAGAGAGAGAAGTGGGAGAGGACTAATCCTCTGCAGCTTTTGAAGGCAGGTTGGACACTGTACTATGCAGAAATGCTGCTTTGGGATTGTCTTCATTAGAAGGAGCTTAAGGCTCATAGGTCACTGGATATTGTTAAAACAATCCTGTGGAAATAGGCTAATTAGAATATTTGCTTAGTCTAGCTTAAAGACTATAGAGTGACGGTAAAGGACTTCAAACGTCACCCTCTTTTCTAGTGGTTTTGTTTTGTGAGTCATGTTTGTCCTCTTCTCATTTAGAAAAAAATATTTTACTGTAGGTGCCAAAATATTGTTTGATTACATTCAGTATAATAAGTAAAACACATCCGTCTTGGAAACACTATCATTTGATCCTTGGAGCATTAAAGTGCTGGATAACTGCACATTATATTGCAGTCCTGAACAGCAAGTAGAGGTGAATACTCTATACGTCTGCTGGTGAAGATTAAGTCTTCGGGCAACGAACTGTAAAAGTTTATATTGACTGTGCTATATATATGCCAATATTCCCAGACTTATTAAGCCAACACGAAGTTAGCAGGAAGTCTGCGTTCTAGCTTGATGTAGCACCTCTGTCCACTCTGCTTTCTGCTGAGTGCGAAGAGAATAGCTCAGCTTCAGCCCACTGATAAAGACTGAAGGGGGGATTCATCACTTAAAAAGGAGAGAACTGTGGAAGAAGGCAAAGCAGAATGTGGCAGAGTGTGCACTATACAGGGCCTGGTTCCATGAAGGAGCTGAGCAGCAGCCGGTCTACTCCGGTTGGTAAAAATACCGTAGTTTCCACAGACTTACACAAGAAAAGCCTCGGGTTCGCACTGTAGCAATATCAAAGTTATGGGTAAAATGGATAAGATGCTCACACAGTGCAGCAATTCTGTTCATCTTTTCAGGGGAATTCTTTCTGAATAGTTGCAATAAAAGTTAGATTTGTTGCCATTTTCCGTTGCGTTTATCAGGATTGTTCCAGCGTTTTCCTGTGAATTCCTTCTTGTGCCTGCAGGTCCTGTTTGAACTGTCTGTCCCATTATAAGGGAGGCAGTTGTTGCTGAGAGAGGATTAAGACAAGTCAACAATCCATAGTGTTTTTCAGTCTCTCAAAGGGCTGCTCACACACCACCGAAGCTAGAGAATGGCTTTTTCCAGGAGAGTGAGGTTTAAATTGTTGAAAGGACCTTACGATACTGCAATGGAACAATGAACAGATATAGAAACAGAGATTGGATGGGAGTGAGCAGTGGCCACAGGGATCTAGCTATATCCACTATACCTCGCGTTTCCAGCCTTTGTTGTCCAGCTGATTTTTCTTCATCTGCACCCACGGGACCGACGACCGGAGGCTGTGCTCAGAATTGCAGACTCTGGAGGAACAATCGCAGTCAACTAATTTCTTTAGAGCAGCTGTTGTTCACTGTACTTAATTATTGTAGTATACAGCAACTGTCAAGTGAAGGAGAAAATGATCTTACGTGGCATCTTTAAAAATGACACCTGGCAGGAGGATCTGTTATGTCTGGGATTTTAGTGCAAATTGTTTTAATTTCCTCATTGCTTATTCGTACCTGTGTTTTTCCGGCAAACGCTAGAATATTTTCACAATGCGAAACCCTCTAAAACCAAGAAAGGCCAACCGTGAAAACTGAAACGACGCCTTGACACAGAATTATTCTAAAATGGTATTTTATTGTTGCAAAGGTTAAACAAATGCTATAGTATCCCTGCATGGCTGGAATTAGGCATAAGTTACATCTAGCATTTCTGCCTCTGAGCAAAAGCACTGCGATCAACTCACTTAGAAATAACAAACTGTGACATTTTTATTTAAATAACTTACATAATTTCCGTCTTCAGTTGACTTCCTCTGAATCTAGAATTCTTACATTTGCTTTTCTAAATGCTGAGCTCTATTTTCGTAAATGAGTGGACCCGGAACAAGTTGTGTTCACAGGGCACTGCTGGCAATAAGGTTGGGCACGTCCTCAGTATATGTGCTTTTTATCACCACTCATAGCTGTGCGATGTGACAGCTCTAATATACAGTAGAAAGGCAACACAGCACTCCAGAGGAAATTGTCCTTGTGCAAAAGGTGCAGAATTGCCACAAGGAAGTATATAACACTTTAAATTTAATTAGCTTGGGGGAGATAACATATTAGGCTACTGTGCAGCCCTAATGCCACTGGCTTCATTGCCAAATTAAAGAATAGTTCAGTGACATTATGTGAAGAGCTGTACAGAAGCAGCAGCCAAATAAAGCTACTGTGGGAAAGGTGCTTTTACCAGCCAGTTATTGTGCTGCCACATGTGGCTGTACAGCACTTAGAGTAAAAAATAAGCCTTTTTTTCTTCTTGAGGAAATTACATCAAGTATAATTGGCCCATATATCCTCAAAAGACCCGAGTTAATGAGCAGAGCGCATACTGTACATGCACACAACGAGAAAACACTAACTCCACGTACTGTGCTGCACCACCTTTGACATGTGCTTGGAAGGTGAATGTGACATCGGAAAATCTAGCGGCGCTTAAAACTCCTCTGCTACTAAAGTTCACAGCGCGCCACTAAAAGGCCAAACAGGCACAGACAAGAAAATCCCTGACAGGAGCATCACCTTCGCCAAGACATTGGCCATCAGGAGAGCATCTAAAGTATGAATAAACCCACGGCTTAGTAAGAAATGGAAACTTCTATCACTATCAGACACAAGCCTAAATGTGGAAGGCACAGACAGCAAAGACAGCAACATGTCTTTTTAGTCTTTTCAGGTTTACAGGCAAATATTGTCACATGAAATCACGCTATTAATTTATTTTATTTCTTTAATTTTCTTTGTCGACGTAGAAGAGTATAAGTATATTTTGGACCAAACAGGAATACATAGATGTTCTATGTATTGTACGGTGCGTAATATTAATATTTTGGCATTGTTATTTTGAACTAAGGGGTGTGATGTACCATTTAATTATTCAGTGGCTCTGTGAACTGTGCTCCTTCTCAACCTCCACTGCAATTTACAGCTTTGTAATCGGTTGCCAAGTTAGAACACGCAGCTGCAAAGACATTTAATTAGCTATGAGTTTGAACGGTTTGCTCATACCCTCACATTCTATTTACCACCTCATCTCCTCAACTACTAGACCATTTAATTGTCCCAAAAGGTAAAATATAGCGAGAGGAAACGTAGATCCAGGTGGAAGGAAGAATTGATCACAACACTCAATTTTCCCTCATGGCACAAAATCTTCAGGAGCATTGATCGGGGAGATAGCTCCTTCACCAGATACCGATAGTGTTTGCTTGTATATGGTGTCCACATAAATTGTGGTAGTGATTTCTCTGGAAACTGCAACGCTAATCCAATAGACACCATTAAGCGGCTTTTAAATGCACTCCTGCTCACAGATCAAAGATTAACCCGAATTATGTTATCGTTCATATAGTTTTAGCATTTTTAAATGATTTGGAACAATAGCAATTTATTAAACAGATAAAACAACAACAGTTTCTCATTAAGCCCATTTTCAACGTATAGGTAGCAACATGAGATATATGTAAATATGGAAATTAGCGGACATAGTTACATTGACGTTCCACTCAAGAGTTTCATGGAAATGATCCAAGCGCTAAACCAAGCTATTGTCTATTTTTGCACCAGTCTTTACAGGAATCCTTGGCAGCAAATAGAAAAAAAAAAAAAAACAAACGCAAGTGCCGGGTGCTGACAGAAAGCAGATCCATAATGTCATCTCTCCTTTTCATATTTCCATCACAACTATGTAATTATGATTGGATTCCTCCCCAGTTTCTCGGCAGAGGTGGTAATATGAGGCTCGTTATGATGGCCGTGTTGGAGGTCAGAGGAAAGACAGTCTGCGGGCCTGACCTTAGCTGAGCGGCATAGTCAAACATAGAGCCTGGTTGGAAATTTTAATGACCTCACAACTGCTCCTGCGGTGCACGAAGCCAGCGCGTTGTCCCTCGCTCACATCTATTTGCCTGTCGAAGTGACCCTGCGCAGTTAATTCCACGTACAGTGCAGTGCGTTTATGCCAATTCACTCTCACAGCAGAATTGGATGAAGACATTAGTAAGTCAGCGCTGAGAAGACTCTGCCACACAGGACGCGGTTGCGATCCTACAGTCTCCTATCCCGCACACCTCTTTGGCCAAATGCAGGCGCACTCCTGGGACGGCGCTACATTTTTAATGAAAGCAGTGTTTGATCTGCCAATGTTTATCGTCTTTGATGTTAACTGACACAGCAGAGAGCAGCCAGCTCTCAATGTAGTCCAACACGAGGACAGATTAATTTATTATCCCGTTACAGCTTGTGGTTGGGAAGTTCATGCTGTAGGTCTGATGAGTTGTGAAGTACAGTACCTGCTCTAAACACATTGGCTTTTGGTTTCTCTGCGCAGACGCACATGAGAGTAGGAGATAACGAAAAATCTGGACAATCTGATCTCCATTAGCGTTGGCTGGGTTGTCTTGTGTAGTGCTACACATGTAAAACTCCCAAACTCACCTCATCGCACCTGCTGTAGATCTCGTCCTTTCATTTGGTTTTTATTAGACACTGGGTGAACAGGGAATAAACCGAAACTCTTGTCAAATTAAAGAGACAACAAGCAGGCAAGTATTTCCAGGACACTACTGTATCTAATGACTACAACAGATCCATATCAGGGCCCAGTGTCCCAGGAGAGTGCACAGATAACAAATATGGAGCCAGCGCTTAATTACTCCCACAACTGGAGTTACACAGGCACGTGTGCACTGATTTCATGCCACTGCACAACTGTGTGGGTGTGCATTAGCCATGTTCCTCAATGCATCCTAATCCTCAACAGTCCCTCAAGGACCTCCTTCCACTTTTACAGTACACACTTGTATAGATTATAACAGGCTAAGCACATATGAACAAACTTACTGTTTCCGCATTTTTGTTTCTATATTTTGCATTTCACATAATAGTGACCTTTGGTGCCTCAACATGATAGTCTTGCTATTTAGCCCAAGGGTGTCACCAGCCAGATCTTCATTTTACAGTAGCAGGGCGTTTTCTTTTTTTATTACTATAATTTTTTTTTTTGGAGGTCACCAACAGTAAATAAGCTGTCAGCAGGATAAAGTAGGATTCAAATCATATGAATAGACAGAAGAACGCTCAGGGGCCCAGTGAGTTCCAACACTGACATGGTTTAAAAGGGCTTAATTATAATAAGCTGGAGCATGGAGCAAGTGTTTGGTGGCTTGAGGCGAAACTCTGAGACAGTGACAACAGTCCAGCGCAAGCAACATGAATTGGAGATCGCTCTGTGCAGGGGCGAACATCAGATATGCATTAGTGGAACAAGACGGGGTTTTCAGCAGTAGCCGGCAGACCTCATGAAAAAGAAATGACGCCTGCCTCGCAAAAATATTACACATAATGTCTTTTCCTTTGAAGAAGTCATCAAGCTTCATAACGCTTTATCCATTAGGAGAACTCGAAGGCTTACAGTGTTATTTCATTATGTTTTACAAATGCAAGTTATGCTTTATGAAAACAATAAATCCCATTGATCTGCATGCCGCGACACCATTTGTTAATCACATTATTGTTAATTAATGAAGCAATTCTTTTCAGCTAATGGGTGACACTGTGTGTTGACTTAAATGAGGGAATAAATTGGAAAAGGAACTTGAGAGTTGAATGATGCACTTTAATCACTGCACCGAGGAGCAAAGCCAGAGAGGAGAAAGCAGAAATATATAAATAACTGCACATTTTATCGATAGTTTTGTATCCTTGTGAACTGGTTTACAAGAAAATATTGGAATTACAGTCAAAATGATTTATAATCTATTGTTCAGACTAAGGCTGTTTAACTCCCTGCCTGCATGCATATTAATACTCTGTCTCTCTCTTTCCTTTGCGTGTTCTCTGTTTCTCACTCACTCACACACACACATCATGTAAATCCATAACACTAGCAGAGCTTCTTGTCTAATTTTTCATGAAGATAGCTGTTTTTATGCTAATCTGACAGCTGCATTCATTTTCAAGCTTCCTCACTGGCATTTATTTCCCAATCACATACTCATCCAATCACAATTACACATGCATGCTCCCGCACTTTCTTTCGCAGTCGCACGTTTCTGTCTTCTTCCCAAAATGAATTGAAACACTACCTTAATTAAAGTTTCTAATTGTGAAGAAACAGGCGCTTATTTGACTCAGACAAGTCTGGCAGCTCTGACATAGTGAAGGGCTAGTTGACAAGCATCAAAACCTGTGGCTTCGCACATAAACATACTTCCACTTCTAAGAGGCCGTTTGCTTCATTAGTCGAGAAGGACTTGTTTGCAGCCATCAGTTTGACTGGGTCACTGACCCGACGCTGCATAGTTCATTCTCACTGAATAGCTGGGTAATTAGAACCAATCTTCCATCTACCAGGTCACGTCCAAACCTTTCATGTGGCTGCTAAAGACAACGCGTTAACGTAACAAGACAGTAAATAGCTGGTTTGGAGGTCAGAGGAAGGGCATGATTGGACCAGTCACTCAATAATACCCTCAGCTATGGCTGCTAATGAAGCGCGAGAGACATGGGAAGGTAGCCATGGGCTCCGCTGGTTACCTGGACACCAGGGGCATGAACACAAACTTTCTAGCCTTGACTTGAATCTCTTGCCTCCAGAGGTGAAACAGGCGGTAGCAGTAAAACTGAGTAATTGTGCAGCAGGGTGAGGAGAGCAGCGCTGGTACCTGCCTCCCTCGTCTTCCGCTAAATTTTTTCCTTGCTCACTTGACTTGATTGCGTTTAAACCTTTAAATGGGGCTGAGAACTGCTGAAGAGTGATGTGTTGCTCAGAGCTTCTCAAAGGCATTACTCAGCACAATAAAACACTCCAGCCTGAGAGGGCTCTGTACACATGACATCAGCTGGCTTTGCTGTGTTAATAACGTTCATGTTGACAGTCAGCAGTTCACACCTGATACATGGCTGTGAGGGGGAACGCACCATTAACACCGTCTGTTTGTTCTTCTCTCTCTTTTATTTCTCTCCAGCGGGAACTACGTACATATTTGGGCGAGATGGTGGACTGATCACATACACCTGGCCGCCAAATGACCGTCCAAGCACGAGGGCAGACCGGTTGGCCATTGGCTTCAGCACACACCTAAAGGATGCTGTCTTGGTGAGGGTGGACAGCACCACTGGTCTTGGAGACTTCTTGAAGCTCCACATTGTAAGTCACCTCTTTTTTTATATATAGTTGGAAGTCAGTGGACAGAGTGTATGTGCAGGGCATCAGCTCCAGAAACATTTAAATCTTACTGTACGTGGGTAAAGAGTTGACACTTAGATGTGTATATAGAATATTACATTAATTAAATACCAAAGTGAGCTGTGGTTCAATGTTGGTTTTTTGTTTGTTTGTTTTTATTTGTTAGTTTGGTCAGTTGGCTGCTGTTGGTACAGTAAGAGAACCCACTTGGTCCAGTAAATTGGTTATACTTTAGATTTAGCTTGATTGGCTTCAAGGGTATCGGTAATGCTGTTGAATTTCTTTGTCTCTAGAGCAGGAGGATGTCATGGTTTATTTTATTGCCATGTCCAATCCTATGTTCGTGTTGTGTGTGGGAAGAAGGAGCCCATGTTGTTTGCCTCCTCTGTCGCTGTGTGTGTGTAGCAGGAACTGAGGGAAATGGTGCAGTAATAAAGGTTGGTTCCATACAGTGCATCTCTGACCTGGACATAATTCTCCTGGCTACCGCATGACCTTCCTCTCTGTAGCACCCACTTACTGAGAACACTGATGCTGGCCAGGAGCACACACACACACACACACACACACACACACACACGATTGGTTTGCCTCAACCTCAGCTGCCTATTCACACATACAGTAAGCATGCGGTGACATATCAGGCCTGCACTGAGGACATGGAGCGGCCATGACGTTGTTCGTGTGAGATATATCTGCACTTACTCGGCACTTTCTCACCAAGCCTCAGGGTGAGTTTTAATCCAGAAGCAGTTTATAGGGGTGTCTTCTGTTTCATCCATACCATTCATTGCTAAATGCCACACAGGGACACAAACAAGATGCTGAAGCGAACATGAATAGGGATAAAACGTGCAAAGAGACAGGTGTGCTCGCTCAGATGTGCAAATGCATCACCTCGTGTTCTGCAGCTCTCAGGGCTTCAGTCCACCTGTGCAACGCACCTGAACAAGGATGAGGCAGCGAACCTTCCTTTACGTGCTTTTCTCATCGGATGAGTGATGAAAAATGTCTTTTCAGGCAATTTGCATAGACGGGGCTCCTTTTTAAATTAAATGGCACAACAGGGCTTTGCTAGGTAGCTCACCCCAGCGCTGCGCTGAATTAATATACATACAAATTTGCTCACTTGCTTGTACATCACGCACTCTTGTTACCTTATTCCTGGACAAGTCACACCCTTTTGCAATTCATTTAAATTCGGGTCCTTGTGACTGGAGGGAAAAGGTGATTTCCTTCCCTGCTCTCCAGCTGTAGCATGTGTACGTTAACATGTATGGACTACACATTACATCATTTATTTCAGGGTCTCCATGTGCTACTATAAGGTACTAAGATATCAGAGCATAGACAGGGGAAATCCATGCAGCTTACAGCAGATGCATGAGCAACCTTGATGATGAAATGTGTAACCTCCCATTGGCATTTTCTGGGGAGAAAATGTTGATAAGGCGTGTTCTTCCAGCCGGGGCAGTGGGCTGTGAGAATCCCCTCTCCTCTCACATCAGCAGTCGCTCTAAATGCTCATCCTGACTCATGTTTTCCACAAATGGATCAGAGAGATTTTGTGAATTCATGAATTTTATTGGAAAATAAGTAAGGTATAAGCGAAAGGAAATTAAACATATGTTTCTAATGCAAGAATGGCAACATTCACCTGTGAAACCCTATCTGGTTGGACTATAGCCTTAGTGACCCACACTGTAATTTGACAGCACTCTGACCTACTTTCCTAAGCCATTGTATTGGGAGCGCGTTAGTTTCATTCACCTTGACTAGATTGTCTTTTTGGATAAAATACATGTGTCACATGCTTATTGTCATTACTGAGTAAAAAAAGCTATTTCTGCAGCTGTGTTTGTTGTGTATTTACATTACGAGGCCCATTGGCATCCCCCTATTCATTTCAGCCACCTTTTCTATTGGAAGGAATGTCTTAGAAGCAGTGTATCTTCAGCTGTATGAGATGGGATTAGACCAGATTTCAGTATTTACCCCCCCACCCCCCCATCCTCTACATCCCTCAACCCCCTAATCTCCTGCTCCCATTTCATGATGACAGCAAACCCAGTGGGGCTTGAAGGACGCCATCTCAGCTCACACTCTCAAGAGGGAATTTTCTGAGTAATATGTGGAGACTATGATTTAAATGCACCTCAAAGGAATTGCGATCCCTCGCCCGCCTCTCCTTTCTATTGCAGATAAAGACAATGACTGTGAAGCCAGCAAACCGTCAAATATATGACAATCACTTTCCTCAGGCTCATTACTGTAGTGCACATTAAGTGGAGCTAGACTCATAATAATGTTTCTGCTATTTCTCTAATTAATAGGATTCTCAGCAAGACTTCTCACATGTTCTAAGATGAAGCCTATTTAGCAACCACCCCTGTACTATGCATTATGCTGTGGTTTCTGTCTGCTGTACTTACTGTATATGACTTCTGGAGCAATGCACATATAGAAAACCAAGTTTATAAGACAACCTTGGTATGTAAAATAATACAGAAAGTCAACACAGACAGGTACATTTTATTTTGATGCTGTTAATGTATTTCATCGCCTGAGAGTATCAGTCAACTAGAGTGGATGTCTGTTATTGGAAATCCATCTGTACATTTTTAGGAAGCCATTTACTCAGTGTAATGGAAGGTTGCAGTTGTTGTCTTCCCTTTTTGTTGTCAATGAGCAGCAGTGACAGCGACTATCAGAGGCTCTTCTCAGTCTCAGGCAGGGCCCTCGAGGGGCCCACTGAGCTTGTTTTGTGCTAGCACTCAATCTCTTTGTGGGGGTTGGGGACTATTGCAAGCACTTTCTTCTTTTCCGTCTTCTAATTGTATATGTCTCTTTTTAAAAACAAGCAGTGAAGGCGCTAGGACGGCGGCAGAAGTTAATGTATTCCATAGAGTAGAGAGGATGGTAGTGAAATAATGACTTCTCTGGTGGAGCGTTGCTCCCGTCGGTATTCCTTCAGCTGACTGCCAGAAAGAAGGTTCCTCTTCTGGTGGAAGACACCTTTAATTGCAGTTTCATCAAATTCTTTCTACCTTATTAGTCATGTAAATGGCTTGAGAAGAGAGACGGCCACGCCCACTTTCTGAATCCCCTTCCAGGAAATTACATCTTTTGTGTATCACTCTGCTGCTGGAGTGCTTTTATGCAGAGTTCCGTGCTTCGTTAGGTGATTACTGTACAAACTGATTTTACGCTGCAGGTGAGATTGTTACCTGGGAGAGGTGCTGCAGGTCTCAGGAGAGAAGCATTGTCACGCTATCCCCAGCACTCCTATTAAAACACCTGTCCAGGGAAGAGATCGTATTCTCTTCCACTACTCCCGTTAAGGTCTCACACCAAGTAATTGCCTCCTATACTGGCTCTGCGGACACACAGAACATGTCTGCATGCAGGACAACACAGGAATCACTGGTACGCGGCTTTGCTGCGTCAATCAGTTCTTAGCCCCTAAAGCAATTGTCAGATTCCATATTATTCTTTTAACACAGTATGTTCCCTAATATAAATAGAAAGGTAATGCAACAAAAGGACTGCGCTGATGCTAACCTGTGTGTGGGCGCAGGTTAAGTGGTTGAGTCCATTTCCAGCTAAACATCTAGAAATAATTTGTATTTGCTGGATGTTATGGCTGCGTTTGCACAGTTGTCACTTCACAGTTTGGAAAACCGTTTTTCTCCGTTACTTTATCAGCTGTTGCTATGGTGACGATCCCAGTACAGGACTGGGATGGTGTTTTTAGAGCCATGGTGATACTGTATGCATCTTAAGTAGAGAGGAAAGTAAAGAAAGCTTTTTATTGCTAATTTTAAACTGCAATATCACACCTACTGCTGCAACAGCTCAAAACCCAGCCTGCATATCTAACAGGCTAATAGATCAGGATTCAACCCACTATTCCCTTTAAATAACGTATGTAAGTCCTGACACAAAAAGTGGAGCTGAACTATTTTGATATTAAACCACTGTGTCCAAACACAGATTTGTTCCCGGTGACATTATTCATCGTTCAGCTGTCACGCTCCGATGAGCAAAGGGTAGGAGTAAACACATCCATCTCACAAGTGATTTGACTTTGCTTGGTTTCCGCTGACACAAGTCACTCTTACTTCTGCACTCTCCCCAGCTGCCTGGGACAATATCTAAAAACAACAGGAAATGCCGAACCCTCTCCACTTTCATCAAAGCGGTCTAAAGGCAACAGAGCGTGTCATTTGAGCATCATCAGTAAAATGCCGGGATGCGAGGTCCAAGTGTACAATTTATTTTTGTTCTGTTTGACTACTTTGTGTTTTCTAGTTTTAGTCCTTCTCTCGGCTGTGGATATTTTTCTCTCTTTGCTGTGGAATCATTTAATCAAAAAAAAAAAAAAAAAACAAGGCTCCTAACTGCGTTTGTGTAGGCGGTGCATATTACCAAAGCCGGGCTCTGGCCAGCGCCGCCACATTGAAATTCACAACCAGATGCCGCTCTGCTCCTTTCCCGCTTCCTCCCTGTTTCACTGAGTGTCGGTAAAACCAGACCTGCCATTTGCTGGTCAGTATGTTCGGCAGTTTGCAGTGCAGTTTGTGGCGAAGCTAGGCTAATGGTGCTGTAATGGTGGGTTCATCTATGTCCACGATGAGGAGACAGCAGTGGAAGGAAGGGATGGGGGAGTTTCATTGACCTCATTTAGTCCCTCAGTGTTGACCCTCAGCGACGGGTCTAGGTAACACTCTAATACTACAACGTATATTCCCATGCTTCTTGTATGGTTAAGATACCCAGTTTGAGCTGTAATTGTTTAAGTGCTGATGAGCAGTGGGAGTAGGATGGTAATGGCACCGGTAAATTTAGCATTGATTTTATGTCAGCTGTGACTGATTGCGGCACAAGCATGTATGCGAGTGCGAATGGCCTCCTATCTCTTTTAGTCGCAGACGGGGAAGCCACTCGGCTCAGATGATGTACCTGACCTCAAAGAATCAAATCTCATCATCTCCATATTGAGAAGGGACAGCGCTAGAATCACCATTACTCATCTTTCAATTCCAATCATTTCTCAATTTGTTCAAGCTCTTTGCCACTGCGAAGCCAAGTGGTCCATGAAGAGGAATGAGTGTGCGCATGTGTTGTTGTGTGTGCGAACGAGTGCAAGCAAGCGAGAGAGGACAGGAAGATATGTGTGTGCGTGTATTCGAGAGGGCAGGACAATAATGTGTCTTCACTTTTATTAGTGTAACAAATCACAGTGAGTACAGCTTGTCATTCTCAAAGCTGTACATCAATAAGTTATGGGCTTACCTCATACAGAGCAATATTGCCGTGGCTAACATGAGCTAAATTGGATTTCATCATCAATGTAACACTGTCAAGCGTGTTTGCTTTTTTCCTGGTTACGAGGTTAAGAGCACTGACATTCTATTTGTGATTATAGTTCAAAGGATGAATTTAGTTTGAGCTGAGTTCCCGGACATGTCCCCGTAAAGCATTGGGCCTGCTTTAATCAATCTGCCACTCTCATTTTCGTTGTGTGTTTTCCAGTATATGAAACATCAAATCTTAGCCAGTGCGTGTCGTATTGCGACATGTGCCGCATGCAGACGAGCTTCAGCATCGCAGAGTCACTCTAGTTGTTGACTTTTGACACAGCTGCCCTCGGCCGCAGGGTGGGTTAAAAATAGTCCCTCTTTCTTTGCGCCATGGCTGCGGAGCACAGCGTCTGCCCACTAAGGCATATGGCCCACACTTTTAATATTTCCAAAACATTAGCAGTGACTTAAACTTCGATGCGTTCCAATATAACTACACCACTCAGTCATACGTCCATAATGCTGTAAACCTACAGTAGAATGACTGTCTTTTACCCATTTTTAATCTAGTTTTGTCTCTGCTTTTTTTCCTCGCTTATCTGTCAGAGTGGGTAATAAAAATAGTCACATTAGCAAATCAGTTCCAATGGCAACATGGATTGGTTTCAAGATATTGTTGGGAGGAGCACTGTTAAAGTTAGCCCCATCTGTGCTTTATAAACTCCCTATGTTACTCCATTAATCTGCCAGGACTCTGGATCTAGTTACTGTAACTACGTCCAAAAATGATTTTCTTTATTAAGGGAGGGAGCATGATACACAGTAGCTGGACGACACGGTGCTGGCAGTTAGCACGGCCTCGTCGTGGAGGGACAATCAAAGAGCAAAGACAATTTGGACCAGGCCAAATCTGAAATTACTTCACCATACAATTACTTCCACATATTCCTGCCACAGACTTATCTTCCAGGGTGCTTCACGGCTAATTATTCATAATTGTTGTTGGTGCCCTGTTGTTGATGTCTTCCACAGCGCTTTGTGTGGGTCTGCATGAAATATTAAACAGACGGCCTTGCCTTGTTCTGGTCAACTTAATTACCTTTTTCACTGCTGCACTGCTCTCATCTGCAGCCCCTTGTGTTTTTCCATCCAAGCCTGTTTAAAATATAATACACATGCAGGCATGCTGTTTTTAATTATGTGCGACTGCGGATACATCTCGACGCATGCCGCGGCGGGCGGACTGCTGCATGCCGTCGGTGGCTCAGTCCAGTTAACTTTAGTATGTTTTACTTTAGTGAGCACGTCTGCCGGGAACAAGAAATTCGTGCTATATTGTTACAGTTTGCTTTCACCAGTAAACCGCACAAGCTCATAAAACATTAAGAGTAAATGAGTAGCAGGAAGCTACAGATTGAGAGGAAAGACATATCGAGTAGGCGCGTGGAAATCAGCACAACTGAAACCAATCTTGACTGGGGTTTGGGAGGTAGGGAACTGTATCCGCTTTTAAGATGTCTCAGGCTTCTGAGAGAGTAACCACATTGTCAGCAGAAACACTTATCCTCCTCCTGTCCCCTGGTCATGAATAATGGATTTGTGACCCTGCGTATAACCTTTATAACTAGCCATAACTGAGATTTTAACTCCATTCACACACTCAGTGTAAGCGAGCGACATTAAAGTTACATGTTACAGGACATGTGTTGTTAATGCTCTAAGGGCAGATTGCTTGACCAGTGTCTTGTCTCTCAGCTATGGAGGTTGAGAGCAGCCCAGCACTTCCACGAGTCAGCCTCTAGTCATAGATACAGCACTGTAGCTTATTCCACATAGTCTTCAAAGAAAAATAACGTGTGTACACTATGCGTGAGAGAGAAAATACTTCTCTGGGCCTCTGCCATAGTTAGAGCTGTGCAGCGAAGGCCCACAGTGAATGACGTGTCAGGAGCGGTGGTGGCTCGTACGGGGAAGCTCCGACGGACAGACACACGCTGCTTCTTTGTCCTCCTCCGTCCCTCAGGTAAACCTGGGAGGTGAAAGGAGCACCTCTGGTTCCGTGGCCTCATTCTGCTTGGTTTATTAGCCATGCAGCTCCCTTCATCTCAGGAGAGAAGAAAGATGTTTCAGGCAGAAGGTTGGGTTTTGTTTATGTTGCAGTAAATGTTGCACTATAGAAGAGGTATTAAACTTTATGGCTTGTTCTGTAGGTCTTCTAAGTAGCTGGCATGAGTGATGGTTTGGTTTGCTTTTCCCAGAAGGACGAAGCAAACACCTTGACAATAGTAATTAAAAGTGCATGTGAGGCCTAATTTATTTTCTTGTCTTTGTCTCCTCCCTTCACTTGATCTAATAAATCAGTTATGCTTGAAGTATCTGCTTCTTAACTCTTTAATACACTGGTGCATTTTGCAAAATAGCCTTGCGTCTGACAAGGAGCTGCTATAAAAGATGTAGAAAATTGTTGTGGGAATTCTATGTCTCTGCTGGATCCAGACTAAGCTTAACACTCGTAGTCAAAGTTTTAATCTGTCTTCTAGACCGAAGCATTATAACGTCTGATAAGCAGTGGAGTAGAAACATCCACAGTGCATATTGTAAAGCTGAGGTTTTATTTTATAAAAGCCATTTGCTGCTTCTTGTGTAAAAATAAGGTGCTATAGTAACAAAGGCCATACTGACAAGTACAAACATATATTCTGAATATAGTTTAAGGCAGAAAGTCCACCAGAGATTCACAAACCCACCTTTGCATTTTCACTTTCTCTCCTTTCTACCATGTCATTTCTGAAGCAATTACAGGACAGAAAGCCGCTGTTATTCATATGAAAATGTAACTGCTATTGAGTGCCGGTGCCCCCCACCACTCTTCTTTGGTCAATAGCAACAAATCAATGGGCAGCCAGTCAGCCAGTCTCTGTATGTGTGTGTTTGTTTTTGAATCCATAAACGTCCACTCCATAAACTCACAAACTTTGGTCATCAGAGCCATTATTATGGTATTTCCAAGGTGGAAGTAATTGTATAATCATTACCACTTCATGAAATCCTAATAGGTGCTGTAGATCAGACACAAAGTAATGGCATGGGCCGAGAACTTGTGGCTTCATCAGTAATAAAACAAATGACAGAAAAAGCTTTCTGTGTCTGTCCAAAACTAACTTGCTGACATTTTTATTGCTTTGCCTATAAATGTTTAGTTTTATTAATCGGTGTGAGATACGCACTCAGCAAACATAAACCTCAATGAAAACAAAATAAAGAGAAACCTCGGTCTAAGAGTCACGTGCGTTAAACTAACCTTTTCAAAAACAATCACAAGCACACAGGTAAACCTAAACATGGAACTGCAACAAAGGCGGAACCTGGCGGAAAGGCTCGCCTTTCCTCAATCGCACTAGGGCCCCTAGCTCACCCTGGGGGAGGTGGGAGGAGAGGAGCAGGCGTGAACTAGTCACCCACAAGCCCTTGTATTATTTGACCACAAAGAGCCACAGAGGCCATATCTCACGGCCATCGCCCAGATAAGGTCTGCTGCCACAAACAAAAATACAGGGCAAGAAGGAGGGTGTAAGGGAACAACGTGACAAAGAGTAGCAAGGCTCGTCCAATGTTTTGGCCTTTTATTACCTTTCTCACTACAAGATGACTGATAAAGCCCAAAGACAATGAAAGAGGGAAAGGCAGGAGACAAGTTTAAGGAAGGTGAGAGGAAAAACTGAAAAGATAAAGAGCACGGGCTTTGTATAGGCCGAAACATTTGATTAAAAGAAAAGCCTGATGGTAGCACAGGGGAATGAGGAGGATAAGATGAAATGAGGGGGGCAGGATTACGTGTAGGACACAGGCACACATACACAAACAGAACACACCCGTCTTACTTGGATATCCTGCTTTTATGTTTTCTGTGTCTTGGGGAAAGAACCTGACAAGTTGTCAGGTACAGCCTTGTGTTCCCCACCTCTGCGACCTTTGTTGGTGTCTGGAGGGCCCACGTTCAGATTTACACCACTGTGCCTGTGTTAGTTAGTGTCCTGTTAGCCAGACATACAGTAGTTGCAGGTCTCTGCAAAGATTAAGCTTCAGATTAGGTTTAGGCTTCAATTTGGCTGTGTAGTAGTCAACACCATAAATTAGATTAAAAGAAGTGGTCCCAGTTCAGAGGTCGTCTGCTTGCTCTCTCCACCTTAACTCTGTGCTCCTCTAGGCGGAGTCTGAGTGAGGACGTGGAGACCCAGACAGTTCTAATGCTCAGCATTTGTCAACGTGGCAGTAGTACTTGCCACCATGGCCTGATCCCACCTGCTGCTATAAACCACATCTCCAGAATGCTGAGTCAGGATCAGACCGAGATCAAATCAGAACTTTAGCATGCGTCCACTGGACCAGTGTTTATGACACATAGTTGACCCGATTAGATTTACAATGTACTATAGTAGACACAAACACTATGGGAGAACTTGACCTCACTTTACTGCCTTTCAATGTTTACCACATTGTGCTTTCTATACTGCTAATAGGCAGTTGTTTAGGTTTTAGACAGACACAAACCACAGTTATAGGACAGTGAAGCTTAACAGGTGTGTAGGACTGCCTGCAAGCACAGAGGGCTACGGCTTTTCATTAGACACCTAGAAATCAGAGGTATAGTTGGCTATGAAGGACAGATCCCACGGCATTGGGCACATGCATGTGTGGGGTGGACTTGTGCGCTCGTGTGCATCTACACAAGTGTGAATTCAAGTTCGATAAACTCATCACGGTCCTCATAAAGAAAGCTGACATTTACAGCAAAGGTCAAGGAGCTGGGCCTGATGAGATCACGGCGGAGGAAAGGTGGAGAAATGAAGAGGAGAGCGAAGGAGGATGAATTCACAGGACAAAAATGTAGTAGAAAATAAAAACATTAAGTTATAGTTTGTAGTGTAAATATTAGATTCATCTGGAAATGCTTTACATGCAGTACAGGTGGAATGCAGATCACTTAAAGTGATGATTTATGACGCATGCAAACAGGAGCTGATTGGGCCAATGTGGGCAGACATTCTGATAATGTAGATCTAATTAAAACTCCCCGAGTGGGACTGGAGCGTATGTGTCTGCCGACCCACACACAACGGTCGCAGCCATGTCCTCATTAGCACCGACAATGTCACCGGGCCTGGCTAACACAGTCTTAAAATGTAATAGAGAGCAAACAGTGCCCCTGCTCTGCGTGTATGCTGGTACTGAAACTATTCTGATTCCTCAAACTAAGGCCTGGCTGCTAATGTGCGCTGCATCTAGTGATGAAGTTAATGAAGACTGTAGCATGGAGGGGGGGAGCCATCGGGCTTTCTTGTTTGAAGGAACCCCAGCTCTGTGTTTTGGGACTGAATGTGTTGCCAGATTGGCAGCAGAACCTTATGGGCCTCTCATACCTTTGATGAAACACTGAAACCGGTGAGGACGAGTTGACAGGCAAACTCCCTTCGGCTACGTTCTGTCTTTTTTTCTGTGTCTGTGTTGTCTGACTTTGTCAGATCTATGAATTTTTGTGTTTGTGTGAATGAGAGAACGACACTAAAAGAGGACAGGAGAGATAGACCGTCTGCGTGTGTGCGCATGCGTGCATCCTCCTGTGTGTGTTCTGGGTGAGCAGTCATCTGATGAACTGCCTCGCCACGACTAAGGCTTGTGCACATCTCAGACTGTGAGATCCCGTTGTTGTTGTTGTGTTGGTTAACAACGCGCTCCCCCCAGCGCCACAACTCACGGAGCAGCAGTAAGAGGTTGGCAGACCCTAATGGAAACGTCATCTTCCAGATAAAAGATGGCCCCGCTTTGATGAGAGAGGGAGTTATGGGAGGTGTATAATAAAAGAACCATTTCCAATCGGTTCCGAAGCCAATTTAAGAGCCCTCAATGAAGACAGACGCTGTCATAGACAAACTGAGAAGATGACGGTTACTCATGGCAGTTCTCCCGTTTGTCAGGCAGGGGGACACTCCACACACCTGCGTTAAAGTCTCACCCAAAGCCTGATGTTTGGAATCGAAAGCCCAGTTCGTACTTCAACTCAGCTGCGAATCTGCGTTCATGCTGGGAATGTTTTCTCAGTGAAGTGCTGCTCACTGCAAATGCTGTAAACTGTGAATTAATCACCAAGCTTGACCATCATAATATGGCGTCCGGTTTTACCGCCACTGTTATTTTTACATTTACGAAGACCTGCGTTTCCCATGAATGGACTGTACAGAAGAGTCTATTTACAACCACCAAGAATTAGAGAGTACAACATCATACATCATTGATTAAATAGATGATAGATTTCCTCTGCTGCTTGTGTGCTGGTGTAAATGTCAAACAGCGGCTCCATTAGCCGACGCTGATCAGTGTTAAGTCCCCAGTTTCAATTGATGACCCAACAAACAGGTTTTTGTTGGAGTAGCTGCTTTTGGAAAGTTGCTGGAAAGAAGATGAGCTACAGTATATGAGCTGGACGGTTAGTGATGCTACAGGACAAATAACTTCAGACTACAGGCCATAAGGAAACAGGTCAAAGTATCGTGTCACGTTTCCATAGAATAACAAGGGTGACGTGATTATGTTAATGCGAGCTGTATAGCCATGCCCAGTATAATCATATATATTAATATCAGCAATAAAGCGGCGACAGGGGAACGATCTGTCTAATACGCAAGCTAGTTTCTGAATCAATTTTTAATATTGGGTTGTTCATATACAGTACTGCCCCTCTGCCTACATAAACTCAGTGAAGGTGTGCATGTTGTCTATATATTTGCATATTTATTGCTTGAGGCCGTTGCATAACTGATATTCCCTCAACTGTGCAAGATGGACGGGAAGTGCTTGCAAACATGCTTTCAGTGACGGTTGTGAATTGAGTTTGAAACCTTTTCACTGAAACAGTCGCATGCACTGTCAGAACCTCCGTGTTAATCTGGAAGGATTAAGAAACGTTCCCTCGCTGGCTTGTTGGCGCGTCTTTTTGTGGAAACGTAGAGCGTGTATCATGTTTTGCTTCACTCAGGTAAATTCAAAGGGTTTAACACTCATCCATTGAGTTTGGAGGAACTGCACTCAGGTGGTGGCTCGCTCTTGCAGTGAATTGTGAAATTGTCAGTCTCAGCATGCGCTCCCATTCTTTCAATTTGTCTGCCTTGTGAATTCTCCCCACACGTCAAAGACGGCGTTCTCCATCACAGTGTTGAAAACAGAATTGGCTTTAACTTCCTTTTTATGTCGGTTCCCTGTTATTATTTCCCCATATTTATGGAATCTGTTTGAAAGTCATATTACCTGTCAGGTGGAATGAGGAGTTTGTCAAAGTGAGGGAGGCAAGACATGAGGGGCAGAGTTGATGCTGTAAACAGGCTACAAGTCTGAAAGACGGTTGTCAGCCTTCCTCGCTCCTTGTCTCCTGGTTGACTGCTGGAACACTCGGCATTGCTCTGTAATGAAGCGGCAGCTTCCTCAGCCACCTCTGTTCTCCATCTCTACATCTACTGTAGCTGTCCTTATCGCGCCTTAGAATGATTAGAAGATTAATCCGGCTGTCTTGTCTGTTCTTAGATGCACTCCGCTGATGGTGCTTTTCCACAGAGAAGAAGCTGGTGGGTGGGTGGCAGCCATTAGAACATGGTGGCACTTTGATCCACTGGGTGGATTTACAAAATTGCACTTCCAGCTCCTTGTCGAAGGGTAAAGGAGTGGAAACGTGAGAGCAAAAACAGGGAGCGTTAGGTGATGTTTGTAGTGTCAGTGTACAACGTGACTTCAGTGGAACGTTTGATGTGATGGCGGGTGGAAAAAGTACAGTACTCTACGTGTGTCCTTCATCTTTTCTATCATTTTTAAGCAGCTTCCTCTGTCAGGCACAAACAAGATACCTGACTCCTACCTGCCCTCCAGATTGTCAGTGTAATGACTGCAACACAATATATCTCCTCTAACTGCCACCGCATCGCACACACCTTGCTCTGTCAGCTCAGCTTAATTAGCTATGGCGATAACGACCTGTAGTGAATTATTGTTTTTAATTATACTATTTTACCGCCTCTACAAATAAGATCTGTGTTTATGAGCTGAGTAAGGGGCAGACAGCTAGGAATCATTTACCATCAGCTCTCCCCTTCAAGCTGAAGCGAGGGCGACTCGGTGCACAGCGAATGAAGTGAGGAAGTGATTACATCACATTGAAGTGTCCTGATAGGAAAGTCTAACCACGTGTGTGTGCAAGCTTTTAAAAGCGGGGCATAATTCATCATTAAGTCAAGTTAACCTCATTAAACCCACCACAATATCAAAAGCTTCCGTTCAAGATCTGAAGCTTGGCCAAAATGTTACAACAGAAATGTCCCTAAAATGATGAACACATGTTTGTACAGTACACAATATATAAAAAAAACAAAAAAAACGCCCACACTCACAGCTTAAAGAGTCTATTGAGCCATAACATGGATTCATTCTGGGCAGAGTGGCCTTAGATCTGCTCTCCCCGTAACCAGGCTGAAGGCTCTCCCTCTTTTTGGATGTCTTCACGGCCACATTACACCTGGGTGGCTCTGCTAACAGAAGCATTTTGTTTTACTAGCAGATGTGACGTTTACTCCAGTCCTGACACCTCACAAGTGTCAAATCAATGAGGAAATGAAAGGTATGATTTTACTGTAAAAGACCCAGATGGAAAACAAGAAGCATATGTCTGAGGATAAACGCTGCCTTGTTCCCAACCCTGAAAGTGCCTCCACTTAAAAAAAAAACTTTCAATGCACTAAATGAATGAAATGTAATTGTGCCTCATTCCCACTCAGCAGATGAGCCTCGTTTCAGTACAATGCAGCGAATTGGAAATCTTTCATATGTACTTTGCGATTTGAATCGGCATCCTTGAAGCCCACATTTCCACGGTGAAAACACATCATTCCCTAATAGCTTCTGGCAAAACAGCCCATTGCTTTGACTAGCATTGAAAAACAATTCCTAGCTGCACGGTAAATATTGTGGGAGTCATTCAACCAAATGCAATATCACAGAGGAAAGCAGCACTGGAAGTATTTACAGTTTTTGAAGAATTGATGTAGTCGGATATTGGAAGACAAACAGTTTTGGCTGCGCGTGTTGTGTCTGAGTGTGTTGGCACCAGAATCTAGGTGGGTGGGAGGGGCTGCACCAGGCCCACCACAGATTATTGCAAATGAGAATGTAGCAGCTGAAAGTCAGTCTATTTAGCCCATCAAAGCCTCTGTGGTGACGAGGCAGACCCTCACCCCCTTGGTGAGTTTACATGAGTGTGTTTTGTGTTTCTCTGCGTCTGGAACAGCTGGATGAAATGTCTGCTGCTCCATTGCCAAATGTCACAAGTGGTCGATCCTTCTGGGGAAATAAATTGGCTCTCTCTTAAGCAGCAAGTAGTCGACAGGAGCGGCAGCATATGGTGAGAATCGGACAACTGAAGACGACACTTTCTGCTCCGCTTTAGCTTTTCTCATTATGATCTGGACAGCTCCTTGATGATGAATGCGCCATTGTGTAGAATTCTTTTTGGGAATAAGATAGCTGTGGGCAACTCATGAATCTGTAATGAGAAGCAGAGCTTAATCCTTTGTGTACTTTGTTCTCCTCAGGTACCCCTTAATGTCATTTCCCTGATATTTGATAGGAGAAATGTTTGTTTTAATGCAGCAGGCCACTATATCTGTGCCTTTCTCTTTCTTTTTGACCAGTATGTTAAGTATCCTGCTAAGGCCTCCAAAATTTTAATACTGATTGTAGGTGTTGCAGTAGCTGCTGCCAAAACAAATCAACATTCATAAACATTCGATCTAAATCATTTTTTTTATTGAAATGAACTTGAAGTGTGACCTCTCCCTTCAGCAGCCCTGTGCTTCTTCTGAACATGCTGACACTGTTGCTCATTTGTGTTGTTGACATTTCTCACGCAGTAATAGAGTGTGGGTTTTTTAATTGCCTGTATATCATCATCACGCCTGTGTTTATAATTTATTCATAAAAACGACGTCACAGTTTGGCCAAATGAATCCAGGCGCATCCATACAAACATGCAATATTGTATAAAACCATTTTCATGCAAAACCATAAACCTCCCGGCATGAATAATGCATTAGGCATGTTTCTGCGTGCGGGCTGTCTGAAGGCCGGTGCCAGATTGTACACATTAGTTCCTGTCGTTAGCCAGGCTGAACATGCCAGATAACGCGCTAACATGCTTCTGATAAATATTGTTTTGCTGTTCTATGTCTTTGGTCACCATGTACAACTGAACACCGCTTAGACCTCGTTTGCTCATTTGACAGTCACGCTGTGCCGTCCGTGGTACTGCACCAATCAGAAGCGCGGCAGACGCATCACACACACAACAACACATCTCTTTTTCCTTATCACCTCTTCCATCATATTCCAAGGGTTTCCAATTGTCCTATTATAGGGTTGCAATACTGAATAATTCAGTCGTAGCTAAAAACAGTATAAACATCGCGAGTGCACTCATTCAGCGCAGTAAACATTACACAGCTGGTGTCTGTTTTCTTCACTAGAAACATCAAAGGAAAACCGTCTCTGTGTTTTTTTTTCCACTGCAATTTCCCTGAAGTTCTGTCTTTTCATGATACAATATAGGTAAAGCTTTTCCATCAAAGCTTTTCACGCTGAGATGACTCTTGTGCCGTCATCTTCCTCGTGAGACTGTGGTTGGATCTTTTCCACTTCTGCTTTTCTCTTAGCCAGTGGTTCGGTGACAGTTAGCAGGCTCTACTAAAGTCATCACAGCAGTTCGCAGGGAACTTGCTACACTACCTCCCTGTTGGGTTCAAGGGCATTTGTCTCCTTCTTGCAGCGTCGAAGGACAAGGCTGTGAAATCTGCCTTTCTGTCTTGGGATAGACATAAGGGGAAAGGCTAAATAAACGGCGCTAAGAATATGCTGTACATCAAACCCTGTGCAAATGTGGGCACCTCATAGCATGAAATAACACATCAGCTGTCTAGTTTAGACCTATAAAGGGCAGCTCTAGAGCCACTGAGGTGAGATTTTTCCAGTTTGCATGAAGTAAAGTTTAGTGTTCCTGCACGTGTTTTCCATGCTCTGCATACCTTGTGCAGGAGGCCAGCTGGGGCTGAGGCAGTGCTGAGGCAAGGCACAGCTGGGGAACAACATCCACCCAACAGGACAATAAAGACTTTGGTCACAAAACTGTCCATTTACTCAGCCTGGCCTACTGTTAAATGTGTAAACATGTGAGCGGACAATCGTGTGTGAGTATGAGCATCAAATGGCAAAGAGGGGAGCTGTAGGGATCGAAAAGAAGAGAAAAAGACTGATGGTGTAGGCAGAGACGTATGCTTGGCTGGAGAAGTTAATAAAATTGAAGCTGTGTTATGATGAATAAGGAAAGGGCCATAAAACAGAATGTATGTAGTGAATCTCCCTGGCGAGCACTGCTGAACAGCCTGGTGAGCGCACCCGGGGGAAGGCTTTTTAATCTGCAGCCCTACTCAACACTGCACTGCACAGGGAAACGGGCCCACATTCTGTTTGAGCTTCAATAAGACAGAGATATGGAAACCATGACCTGGACATAGACAGACAGAAAAGAGCAAAGTCGTGGTAAAAGAATAAGAATAAAAAAAACACACCAAGGTAAAAAAAAAAGCAGCTTTGCTAAGAAGCGACAGGAGAGTTTTCTGCTGTGTAAAATCAACAATTAACCATCATCTTCCCGGAGATTGTGACTGGATGAGTGTTAAGAGAATAAGCTGCTGCTTACCAACACAGCACTGATTAAAAGGACACACACACAGTGGGGAAGCCTTTGAACTGCATCCAAGAGCCATCACTGCAGGGGGTTTCCGTGTGTATTAAACGATACTGCGATAACGAAACCCTCGTCTAAACCTGAAGATGAACGGATCCTCACACTAACTGCTTATGCCACAGTCACATGAGATGTGATTTAGTTAAAATGGAATATTGAGTTTAAATCAGTGGCTTACGTTCATTCAGCGTCTGTGTCCTCCTTGCACTCCGTGTCGTCTAGAGGCTCATTTGAATATGCCTCACAGATATACTGTATTCCGGTGACTGGCTAGTATGTCAGACATTGGTTCCCTGTAGCTGAAGAGCAGGAAGAATGCTTTGGCTGCGGTGGCTGTTCATTTTTTGCCTCAGCTACTTTCAGAGAAGCCTGTTACCTTGCTGCTGATAAATGCCACTGTACGCTGAGCTGTCTCAGAACTGCAGCCGCCTTTAAACCCTGACAGCCGGTGCAGCTACAGACCCACAACCTCAGGCCTCCAACCTCTGGCTGTCTTCAGTGCAACGAATCAATGACAGCCTCTCCTTGCTCTGACCGGCGGCTTCTCCAGTCGCAGGTGCCCGTAGGAGGTAATGCTTGTGACAGGTGAGACCGCCATGACAGTGTGATGTCCCAGGTTCGTCTCTAAAACAACACGTGTAGTCAGGAGCCACATGTCTGTCCAGGGAGCTTTGGTCTCTGGATGACTGTGATTGCTATCTGCGTGCAGGCAAGCCGGCGTCTAAGCGCAGCGTAATCTCTCCAGTGATCGGGACCATTCTGCTACAGTATACGCCGTAATACCTCGAATTTCTTTCCTCTTTAGCTCTCATCTAAGCCCACATGCTCTGTTCTTTGCCTTCTGTCTTTTCTGTGATGGAGTTTTCATCTTTCAGGCGTGGCTTTGATCTTCTTTACTCTTTTACTCTCTAATACACTCCCCCTACTCACTCCAGCCTCTCCGTTCAGATCCATCTTCTTCTTCTCCTCCTTTCGATCACCAGCCTCTACCTGTGAGCCAGGCGCTGGGGCAGGAGATTAATGATGGTCGAGAAGCTTTGGCAGTGTCTGACTTTCTATTATAAAAACTCAACGGGGCTAAGGCTGTATTTTCTGTTGGTGGCAATGGCAGCTGAAATTGCTCTCCTATCATTGTGCAGGAATGTGTATATTGTACGAAACGAAATGCTCCCATTATACACCTAATAGCAATAACAGTAAAATGTTATCAAATATGAATCCTGCTCCTGCCACATATACAGTGGAATAAACATACTTTCAGTCTGTTTCAGGCTAAGCGTCAAACGTGTACTGGGATGGTTGTAGTATTATAATGTAAAATATAATATAATATAATAACATATTCTGTTGACTTGCACTATGTTAAATATACGATTCAGGGTTTCTGACCTTGAGACATGCTAGAGATTAAATGTGAGCATATCTCAGTTATGGCCGATTCAATTCTGACCATTATTTGTGAAGCGCAGTTCTCCCAGTTTAATGAAATTGTAATAACAAATGGCATAAATAGTTTTCTAAATGTCCACAGTACAGAGCTTTGTAGTGCCAGATATAATAAGAGAGAAAATAATTTGGAAATGCATTATTCTGTTTTTAAAGGGCACAGAAGAAAATAAATGCGGATATTTTTCTTTTACGTCCGAAAATAATTATTGTGACTGTAGGGTTTCATTGTTTGAAAAGAAAAGTGTGTATGGGTCCATTTCTCGACTTAGAAAAGAATATTATAATGCATGACCTTGTTTGTGCACATAGTTATCAAAGACCACAGCCATTCCCACACTCTGCTCCAAAGTTGCACAGGTCATCCATTTGAATTATGAATTATGGAAGAGGGTGCAAAACAGGTGAAATCAAGAAGATGTAAGAGTAGTAAATTTCCCACAACGTTTGCAGACGTCTTTCATTTGCGTTTGTGTTTGCAAGTTACTTCATTAGCGTTAAAACTCTGTCTTCATTACAGAATCATCTCTGTCCCACAAGAGACAACCAAGACGTGAAAGTTGGTGTAGGTGGTTGCTTCAGTATAAGAAGTGTGCGTCACATGTCTTCCTCTCTCTGTTTCTGAAATCCCTGATACCTTCAAGGTAAAGGAGACTGACAAGGAAAGGATAAGAAACATGGAAAATGAGATTGAAAAAGGGAGAGGGGAATTGAGTAGGAGTCAAAAATCAGGAGAAAGCAAAGCGAGGAGTGGAAAAAATAGGACACAGTGAAAATCGAAACAAAGTGATAAAGCAAAGCATGGGGAGAAGAGTAAGAGCCTCGGGCTGAGAGGCACCAGCCCAAGTATCATAGTCAATTAACATCCAAGCCCAGCACTAATTTTCAGTCTATTTCAGACCATTAATTATGTGCACCATCAGTTCCAGCTCACTTGGCCTGACACAAGTCTTCATCACGTTGCCGTGGCCCCTACGGATCATGTTGTACCAGAGAAATAGCTGCAGTTTACATATTCATGAAGAAATGGAGATGAAAATTGTATGGATCAAGGTTCCCTCTTATGACTCTGACTTGAAACAAGAAGCAATGATTTTACACGCTCCTGGGAAACTCCTGCATCTAAAAAGTTTAATTTAGCAAGTGTTTATATTTAGGATGAAGCTCAATATACGTCATCTCTAATTACTCTCAAACTCCCTGTCTGTTATTCTAAAGGTGAGGGAGGTCATTGCCTAAAACACTGAGGGGATTTTTCTTGACTCTGAACCGGTAAGAGGAACAGCCACTGCAGACAGAAGTGCAGGAGGAAAAAAACACCTGATGATGATGATCTAGGCCATAAGTGTAGAAAATATATATCTAGTTTAGTAAATGTAACAAAAAATGCAAACAAAATAAGCAGCGTTTGTTGAAGGGAACCTATATAAACTGGAGCTGGAAATCTGGGTCACAGTTTCAGTAAATCAATTACAGAATGAAAAAAATAATAATAATTAGCCAAACAAAGCCACTGGCGAGGTGACTTTGTCTCATTAGAAGGTGCTAAACAATCTCCAAAACAAACAACTGCTCCCAGACGATAACACTTTTCTTTCATCAGGTTCTTGTTGATGCCACCCAAGAGCCAACCTTAGTCAATTTCTACCTATTAGAGTCAATATTATTGTTCATCACATACAAGAACAATTAAAACACATTAACATCTCCTTTAATGAAACGTTAAGACGGGTCTTCCAGACGCGTTTCAGTTGGTAGATGTCGGCTGAGCAGCGGGGAGGTTGGGTGAGCCAGCGGACTGAACAGCAGCGTCTCCGGGGAGCGAGGCGTGTTGACGTTTAACAGAGCCACATCATCATTTTGGCTACGCTAAACCTATACGCTCTGCATTCTGTAGCACCTGGATATGTAGTGGGGAGCGAGGCCGACACCAAACCCGGTGAACTTCGATGAAAGTGGCCGGTCAGCTCCTCAGAGATGACAAACATCCAAGTATCTGTCACCTGGTGTGTTCTCGTCATCGCCATCCAGAGGGGCTGTCAGCGCCACTGTCAGTGTGTCCATTGGCAGATTGTCGCCTCACACCATTTATCCCTGAGCAGGTGTTCGTACTGCACTCGCGATAAATGACAAGTGAGAATAATTGGACGAAATCTTCAAATTGAGTGGGCTGGATGAGGCAGTTTTTGTCTCTTGAATCTTTAGAGGAAATTAACATACAGTTGTGGCATCTCATCGTTGATTCACATGATTGAGATCAATTTAAATGGATGCTGATGATTACAATGATGGCGAGTTCATTCGGGGAAAAGAGGAGCACGGCTGCTGCCATTTTATGAAAATGTGTCTGGGCTCAGGAATGCCTCAGTTGGCTGTAATGACAGCTCGTGGCTCGACTTGTCACCTTGCTCTGTGGCCCTAACAGCCATTTTCTCCAACACCGTATTGTCAGCCTGCCATCGGACAGATGAGAGAGGTGAATTTTAAGTCCTCGCAGCGCGCGGAGGAAGCTGCCATGTGCTGATGGCTGCTCATTCAGCTTTTGAAAAGCAGGAAGCATCTCAACTGCAGCCTGCTTGGTTTCAGTCTTAAGGCGTTTTGTTGCGTTTAATTCCAACAGTAGCTTTACTTACACGGTGAGGATTCTTAGTTTAAGCTGTGTGATTACAGTCTAGCCTAGCAGATAACTCACCGGCTATAACTACTTGTTAAAAAGTATCGAGCTAAAATCTTGGTGATTGGCCAGCAGGTGATTAACTTACGGTGGAACAGCTTCGCAGTGAACCGCTCGCTGTCTTTACTAATCAGTCGGCAGGGTCCGCTGAAGCGCTGAAAAATAGATGCCATTAGAGAAAGACGGCAAAATAACACACCTCTCAATAATTTTTTCTTATTCTCCGGGTTATAGTGAGGCTAACGATCTTCTACAGTACATATCAGAGCATCCATCAGCGCACAGATACTGGGTCAGCTTCACTCAAAGATAGCTGCTGGACCCAGGGATAAAGAGAACGATCCTCCATCTCTTCAGGCTGTTCTGTGTAAGCACCGGGCTCCTCTGTGTTTTGGAAAGATATGGCTGGGAGCAGACAGGACAAGACAAACACAACAATTCAGCGCACAAATCACACGCTTTCACGGTTATCCCTCGTGATGATTTGAATGGGTATTTTTTCCAGATTATGGAAAAGGGAAGTATTGTTCCCCGGTGCTCTGTCCTGTGCAGTTAATGATTTTTGTTGTATTACAGTGAGAAAGGCTCTGCTTTTCTTCCTCTCTTGCTGTTATTTTTCTATTAAACATACACATTCCTTCTTTTACCAGGAATTTGACAGCTATTGACGATCTCACCTTTGATTGATTGTGATAAAATCATTCAATTTCACCACGTGCTGTGAGGGGTAATCAGCTACAGGCTAAGGGAGAAGCTTGATTCTCCATCACAAATAAAGCGCCATCGACTGCCCAACATCCTCTAAACCCCTCCATCTTCTTGGCATGGTTGAAAATGGGGCTCGCTTCAATAAAGAGTGGAATCATTATTATTATTTTTTTTTTATTTTAGCAATGTCAATGTAACCATGGTTATCTGTGAAATCTAGGACGAGGTTCATTCTTCGGAGATTTAAATAAAGCTCCCTGTCGTTGCTTAACACCTCTTGTTCCAGCCATTTTAATATATTCCTCTTCTGAGATGAACCTGCTCCAGTGTGAGAACAGGAAAATCAGTTAGAGCTATGTTACCATTAAAAGACCCAGAAGTCAGCGGACATGAATAAGTGAGAGGGCGCTGAGAGACTTTTTTTTCTGTCTGTGGAGCTGAAATCAAAGAGAAACGTGGGTGGGTGAGAGGAAAGAAATGGCCTGATATTGCATGGGGCTGATGGGGACTAATGCTGAAAAAAGTCATCCATGAAATTGCGTGTTGCATCCCTTAAAACCTCTTGATTGATGGTGGCAATTTGAAAGCTTGGCAGTTTCCCATATATGTAGTTGCTAGAAGTATTAAAAACAAGTAGTGTGGAGTTCTCTTAAAGTAAAAATACCCTAAAACAACAGCTCACAGCTATGGGCATCATACATTAACAGGCCCATTTTGCTGTCAGAGTGGACCTCACAGCGGTAATCTGACGCTGCTTGGAAATTTCATACTGGTTAAGCAGCTGCTATCTGTTCAGCTGACTTCAGTTTGCACCGACAGAGTAACTGCACGTTGCTTTATGACTGCGCGGCTGTGTGACAATTCCTCTAACTCCGTTTCTTTCTTCATCTTATCGCTATGGCAACAAGCTCTATAACCTCTAACCTCCAGTTTAATCATTCGGTTTGTAGCAGATTATGGTTTACAGACAGTTTTGCCCAATGAAGAGCATGTAATTGTGCAGCAAAGCAAACAGATACTTCCAAGTCCCGCAAACCAATATTTACAGAAGAATGGAAGAATTAGAAGCGTAGTCTTCATAGCAGATTTAATTCCTTATGAATGCTGTGCATTAAAAACACATAAATAATAATTTAAAAAAAAATGACCTTGTGCTTAATAAGAGAATTTAAAGAATACAAACTCAAAGCTTCTCTTCATATTAACCCTGAACCGTTACTACAATAGATTTTTTACATTTTTTCATATGTCGTTCAGTAGTCAGTGCACTTTTCTCAGAACAGGAGGCTCTAGCATTATTTTAGTAAGGGCAGGAGTGTCTGGCTACAGATTTAATGACACACGCGGCTCTAAATTCAGCATGGCAGTAGTGTTTTTTTGAAGATCCTACAGTGGAAGATGGAGTCAGTACAGTATGGAAGCTGCAGTGTTGCTTCGCAGGTCACGGTGTTTTTATCACTTTATGGTGTTTTTATTTAGCAGAACTGTGTTTTACAAACTCTCTGTATTAAAGCTAGGTGTGTAGGAGTAAAACGTTCAGCCTGTGATAACAGAAAGCTGTGACATGATGAGCTCTCCTCACATTATTTTAATTGTTTCTTCCTACAGTATATCGATTTCCACACTATATATGAGCTGCACTGCACAAACTTCGTGAAGCCACTTACTCCATGCTCACTATGCATTGTTGAAGCTTGAAGCTGTGATTAAGTCAATTTCTTCATGCACTGTTTTAAATTGTTTAAATTGTATTGAGCGTTAAGCTTGCATATAAAACAGCGCATGTAATGGGCCTGAAATTGCTTCATAGTGAAAGCCCTGCAGCTACACGAGGTCTGATCAAAGTGCAAGAAAGAAAGCTGTTGTTGTAGTAGACGCACAGCACATGGAGGCGTTTGATTAGCTCTGCATCCTGAAAGGTTTATCCATAAATCTTTAAATTCATAGTAGTACATTTCTCTGCATTCGGTGGTCGTCATCGCACATCACCTGCAGATCCATACCAGGCATTGAGTGGTTTCTCTCTGTCGCAGCTCAAAACACTAACGGAGAAAATTAACTGTGTAGAAATTGCTCTGCATGGTTCAGCATAGTGCAGTTAATCCCCAGTCTAGTAAACTGTTGCAGCCACAGACTCTATGGCCATTTTTCACCTTTATGAATTATGCCATGAATATGTTTAGATGTTTCATGACACCTTATAATTATGATGGCTCAGTAAATAAAGCCATAGTGAATGGCTGAACATTATATGATCTTTATGCACATATATACAAGTTTATTACAGCAAATTCCTAAATAAATCTTTTGTGGCGTTCATTAATTTATTGCAGTTCTAAATTGAAAACACACCGCAACGATGTAATGGAAATGTGATATAATTTAGCTGAACTGTGGTAAATTTGCAATTCTGCGTTACCGAGGGGAAATGTGTGTGACACCTTTTACGAGATTAGCAAAGCAACCTGTCACATAATTACACGAAGAGTTCATACGGTGAGAAATCATAGTGGAACATATCTCAGTAGAACAAGAAGGGGCTGCATATTTATGAGGAAGGATCTCATTATTACGAGAAATATCGCTCAGTGGAAATAGACAAAATAATAACAGCTTTTCTAATCTGGAAGACAACTTAGAAGTCACACATGTGATGGCGTATTTAATATAGTAAATAATTCAGTTTGCTTCTGAGGGGACGTGCGTGTTCCCTGCCCTCAGGCATATGTGCCCAGCTCTTACTGAGCTGACCATTGTTTTTTGTTATCGTTACTAAGGTGATTGCACTTTTCCCATACTCCCCAAACGCACGCTGGATTCTATTTCATCCTATTTGTCCAGAAAGTCACGCTCTACAACGTGTGCAGATGAATTGAGCCGAAGTCTGAGTTTGCTTCAGGGGGGGACGCAGGGAGTCCTGGCTGCGAGGGGACGGAGACGAAGGTCGCCTCACCCTCACTGCACCCCAGCTGTCACAAGTGCAAAGACAAGAAGAATCACCTGAAACCTGAATTGATTTCTTTGAGTGTGAGAGAACGAAGTTTTAGATATCATTTGACCTCCCTTGATGGAATGTGTCACTGACGGGCCAATGACGGAGCAAGAGAGAGACTACAGACAGACAGTCATTTCAGTGCCTTTTGAGAAGTGCCACCATCTACTGTAGCTCCCATTACAGACACCGCGTCACATTTGTTTTAACAGTAATGAAGAGAAATCATTATATATATATACATATATAAAACATCTCACTAGAAGATGACGGATAGTACAGTACGTAAGCATGAATACGTCCTCATATCTCCTGTAGCAGTAAAATATCTGATTTCTCGCGTTACTCTCTTAACACTCTCCAACATTCTCCTTCAAACTGCTCCGACTGACTTGATGATTTATTAACTTGAGGTATTTGATGAAGCTCCCCCACAGAAAACCACTTGGTAGAGTCTCCTAGCAATAGAAACAATTTCAAGCCAACTTCACAGATAATTAGGCACTTTAGCTGGTGGACTTGATTTCGAAATACGCGGAGCTCCCAGCAAACCCACTTATACCTCAGCACGTGGAAAAGCTCCAAGGCGTTGGTGAAATTAGTGGGAAAGGAAACCTTTGTTGAACCAGTGCGTTTCATGTTTTAGGACATACTTTGAGAATTTGCTAATTTGCAGCTTTAAATCCATAGACCTTAAAATGAATGAGTCAAATATGGCCTCCATTTTCTACAGTGTTAAGTATGTAACGTAACGTAACATGTGAGGTCTAAGGGCGTGTTTGCTTCAGCAACGTGCTGAGTAAGACAGTGAAAGCAAACCCTGTGTGCCGAACGCCCTCATGGCATCGCTTGAATAGAAATAAGAAAAATATTGATGTATTATTGGTATTAAAACTAAATTAAAGCGTCTACCTGCTATTCGCATTTCTATTCAGCTTTATTTTGTGGCACAGAACGATATGAGTGCAGCACTGCAAGGCTATGCTGCGTGTGCAGTACTGCATTCTGTATGTACTGTATGAATAACATATTTAATGAAGTTTGCGCTACTGTGTCTGAAATGAAATTGAATACACAGGCTTCACTGGTTTCAGACCCACAGAGACAATATTCTGTAAGTTTGTCACACTCCATAACATCATTAAATCGTTTTGAATATTAGGGAGTTAATGTATCATGTGGTGCTTCTATCAGGCTGAAATTTCATTTCCTGCAGCACCATATTTGTGCTTTCATAATGCCCCCAGGTTTGTCATAAATTGACTGCACTCTAAATGTGTAAGGCAAATCATTTACACGTGTCCATGTCTGCGTACACAGAGTTTGTGTATTCATAATTGTACAGGTATACACGATTTGCAATGCATCGTACCGCAGTGTGTACGCACCACATGCAGTACAGGAAGAAATCCATTTTCTGTCTCCTAATTATTCCATTACGTCTGTAATTTCATTAACCAAGCTTTGCTAAAAAAGGAAGAAGCAGAAGACTGTCAGAGGTAATTAAAAGATAAGGTGAGCAGTACAGCCTGCTTTGCCCCAGCTACATTAAGACATTTAGCTTTTACAGCGAAGGGGTATTATCTCTTACATGTGCGCACACAGAGACGCACGCACATGAAAGACACCGAAGGGATGACGAAGGTGCCGTCCCACCTGCCAACCGACCCCTCACTGTCATGTGCACTGGAGGGAGATGTGTTGCAATCCCATGGCGTCGGACCGCTGAGATATGAAATGTGACGGGTGCACAATGGTTGTCAACATGAATGACTCATAAACAAGCAAAACATTAGGACAGCCCAGACCAGGGTGTTCATTTTATTCCGGGGCTGGATCGGAGGCTCGACACCATCTCAGACAGCATTTCGCACGGCGCGTTTCTGTGGGATGAGAAAAGCAGCCTGCTCCAGTAATGTGCGGATCGTTTCGGGTGTATTGAGCTCATTTTGACCCTCTGGCAGATTATGAACAACATGCCATATTCTTACAAAAACCTAAAGTCTGATTTATTTATAAACTGATTCTTGAAAACACTGAGCTTTATCCTGCACCTAAGCTGCTGAGAGAATTCTGTGATGGTGGCAATTTGAAGTATTAGAATTCTACTGAATGACTCGAAGCATTTAACACGTATTTGTTTATGCTTTTGTCTGTGTCACTGCAAGAAAGAAAATGGCTCAGCTCTGCTCATAATTTCAGAAGAAGCCCTCGGTCTGCGGAGGCCGTTTCAGCTTTATAGCGAGTTAAACAAGAACCTCTGTGGCTGTATAATGGGTACAGATGGGGAGTTTTAACGAGAAAGTGACACCCTGAGTATTGCTGCAGCGACTCCGCCCTCCAGCTGCAAGGATGAGAGAACATAAAAAAAAGAGCAGGTTTTAGGGAGAATGGTGGATCAACTTCATCAGTTAATTAAACTCTATTGCAGCTTGATGAGCAATTAATCAAGGCGGCGTGCAAAGTGTCAGAGGAGGCTGAGCTCTTTGCGTGCGGTATGTGTGCGGCGTACAGTACGCTCCCAGGGGGGGGGCAGCCCAGTGGGGAGCAGAACTTATCAAGTGAGCAGCCCTAAAACTGTACGGAGTGTAAATGGCCGGGTTTATGTAAGCAGCTATCAATCACTCTCTGGCATAAGCCCGCACCCTATTAGAGCTCCAGGATTAGGCTCCTCTCAGGGCCGAGCCAACTGGGACCCGACTCGTCTAAGTCGATCGAATATCAGGAAGCACTGGAATGTATTGGAATTTGATTTAGGAATAGAATAATATTGGCATTTGATGTGTGTCTCTGTCTCAGAAGGCACAAGCAATGAAGTTGTTCAGTTGAAACTTCAAGTACAATCAAGGTTTAGCTCTGATCTTAACATTATTTGTGTTGTCTCCTTTTGTCTGGTTCCTCTTTCTTTTCTCCTCGCAGCGCGGCAGAGTTGGCTTTTTCATGCTTTGGAAATTCAACTTGGCAGTTTGTGACTAAATGCTGTAAATTTATTAACGAGACCATAGGGAACATTAAAAGTCAATTGAAGGAGGCTATTAAAAGCAGGATTTTAATTGGGTTGGTCCCTCCACTCAACCTTTTTTTTCCGGTTTCTTTTTTCTTCCAAGAGCAATGGTACTAAAAAGTTCAATTAATGCGTTCAGTGCGCTGCAGTCCTTGAACCAAACTTCCCTTTTGGATTAACAAATTTCAGTCGCTTGTTAAATTTTTGCTTTATACTCAGCCACTTTAAATATGGAAAATATGAGAAAACCAGCTTTGGCGTGAGGTCTGAGGACGGCAGATGCTCGCGCCGCCTTTGGCTGCGTTTAGTCCCACTGAGAAGCTGCTGTCTCCGTGACTCCTGCTGAAGGGTTTCAAGAGGAGCAAATCTCTCAAAGTGACACAGCTTACAACTAAGACAAGGTTTTACTACAACAGTAGCATCTACAGATCATCCCCTCATCCACCGAGCGCCGAAACCCGACGCCAGCTGAATTTGCTGCACCCGTGCACCCGTGTTTTTGTTGATTGGTGTGTCTGTCCACGAGTGTTCAGCAAATTGTATTAGTACTGTAGCTTTAATGCATCAGATTATATAATGTGTTTAAATTATATTACAAAGCATACGGTTGTCCTAGTTTTAGTAATGTGGTGTGACACATTACAAATGGTTTTAATTGCTCTTTAGCTTCTGGCTCTTGAGACATGCTCAACTCATTCTACACTTTAAGGGCACTGGGCTCTGTGTGTGTGTGTGTGTTCGGTTGGAGGCTCGAGAAAGAATCGGTTTGTGCTTATGCTAGAGTTGGAGTGAGAGAGAAAGAGATGCAGTGTATCGGCTGTGCTGACTGGATAATGACATGCAGGCTGCTGCGCCGCTACCATAGATTGAGCCTTCAGAAACCAGATGCTCCTTTCACTGCAGCTCATAAGCAAAGAAACACGCTGCACCAACATACACACTCATCTCACTGTAGCTGGATTAAGCAGTAGGATTCGGGACCTTCGATCGCCCTGTGTAAAAGAAGCTTATTAGAGTAGATGCCCATCGCTCAGCTGGGCTCGTACTTCCTTTGAGACAGTCTCTTAAAAGCTGTGGTCGCGTTCTTGCGTAACGATGTGCAGCGTTCCTTGGATCGGTCTCACAGAAAGGCCTCTGAGTCAGTGGCATCTTAGAAACTACAGTACAGTGCATTTGATGACAAGGGTGTGTCCACAGAGTTTTTATTTAAGCTTTTAGGGAGACAACAAAAACTTTTGCACTTGGAAGCGCTTTATGCTTTGCTTATACCTAAAACCATCAGTGATCAGAAGTATTCCTCAAGGACAACATATGCTTCTCTATATGTCACTGCAGGGGGTGACAGATGTAAACGCCATATGACCACAACACGTGAAGAAAAAGCTTCTTCTTTCTTGTTCATCGCTTGTTGGTACGGAGTGGAAATATTCACAATGCAGCGGTTCACACTTAAATCACGTTTTCTTTTCATGGTAGCAAATGAGATTCTCACTATGCTGCGTTCAGAGTCAGGTGCGTGTCAGTGCTACCGTTGGCCGTCTTCATCTAACGCGACAAGGGTTTTATGCCTACAGTGGGCTCTGGGCCAGAAAGCTATGGCCATATGGTACCTCTCATTAAGGCAGCCTGATAAAAGGCTGGTCCGCTAATGCAGAGTAAAAGCTGTCTATAAATTGAATGAACAAAGTTTGTGTAATTCAGTTATTATACTATGTTAATACCATGAAGGCTGATCAAGTTGCACAGCACCAAGCCAGCACTTCCTCATCGATGACTTTACTTCCTAGAATCATTGTAAATTGAAATAAATCTTTAATCCTCACAAATCAGTGTGTTTATAAAATGCAGGAAATGTTTAATCAACCTGGACTAACTTACTCTTAACTTTTACAACATGTGAACCTGTATTAACGGAATAACAGAGCTGCTACTGTCCCTCAATATGACCTTTGTTTGTTTCTTTTAATACCTTCTTTTAAGACTAAAATGCCGGTTGTAATCTAGTCCAGAGAACCTTCTACCGTTTCTAACACCGAAACCAGGAGTCAGCGAATAATCGTTTTAATTATGACTAAAACACTTCCTTGTCTGTGTTCTTCTCTTCACAGGAAAAAGGAAATGTCGCTGTCGTATTTAACGTGGGCACAGACGACATTAACATTGAGGAGACGTCAAAATTTGTAAATGACGGGAAGTACCATATAGTGAAGTTTACGAGGAGTGGGGGTAATGCCACTCTGCAGGTGGATGACCTGCCAGTCATTGAGCGCTACCCCACAGGTGAGTCACCCCCTCTGTCTTCAATTACAGCCTCTCATGCTCAAAGGAGATAAAATGAACTGATATCTGCTTTACGTTGACTTGGCATGTGCTTAATTACTTTATTTTCCTTTTTCAAGCAGCTGTTAAGAATAATACCAGTGTTGTTGAGCTTTTTCCCATCTCTAATGTTTATAACTTTACATTAATCGATGCTGTTTAACAACCAGGGCATATAGATGGTGTATATGGAAAAACGTTGCACCTTAGAGCTTCCAGAGTCTAAAATCTGAGTTTTATAAAGAGCAACCACCCACACTGTTGACATGTCTGCATTAAGTTCTCCATACACATAAATAATCCACCTACAGTTTATGTTCACAGTGCATGAAATCAATAGACTACTAATAAATGACCACTTTTATTGTGGCAAGTAATTGTGTGCCAGTTCAATATTTATTTCTCTGCCAATACAGTTGATTGATTGAATTAAGGCGACATGGCAGACGAACCTGTAACAGCACAATCAAATTAAATGGAAATGTGAATTAATGTGTTGTTTACACAGAACTAAACACCAGGTGATCTGCTATATTTCAGCAAGTGGTTAACCTCAGCAATGTTAAGCATATTCACAGTGAACGCCACCATCATTAATAAATGAATGGTCCTGATGCTGCGGCCACTATATGGATAAGATTAAATAGATTTAATGAGTCGATGCTTTGGACGGAATTTGGCCGCACAGATGTAGCAGAGAGTGATTTCTTCTTATTATATATAACTGTTAACTTCCAGAGACAAACGCGTCTTTGGAAAGGTGAGGTGTACAACTTGAGTGTCATTTTTATTTGGCAAATATGACGTCGTCTACGTTTGAAAATGGAAAACAGCTCAGCAACACTGATACCCTTCTGTTGAATGTCAAGATGTTCAAAGTGCGATGGCTCTGAAAACAAACTGTAATTGTTGAAACTGTTAACTCTTTCACATCCTTAACGGCTTTGACAAACGCTCTAGGGTATTAAAGGAATATGACAAACACCACATTTGCTGTAGGAGCAACTGTCACATTTACTTCACGGGTAAATTGGTATTACTTCAAAGTATTCGTTAGACTGTGAGCTTGCGTAAAATGACTGGGAAACAGGGCAAACAGAAGACTAATTCAACCTGTCTGTCTCCTTTTGCATAATGTTTGGTGACCTTTTTAGCAATGACCAGCGTATTCATCCAAATGAAAGGGGGTTTTACAGACTCAAGCCTCCCTGCTTGCCTCAGGTGGAAGAGGGAAGCTAATGGCTTTTGACATGTTGTGGACATGGCGGAATGCACAGCAGGGTTAAATGCCTGGATACTACCATCGAAATCTTCAAACGGCAAACACCCTCAGTCCTCAAAACACTTATTCAACATGCAGCTGCTCACAAACTGGATGACGTTAGCGAAATGTCGTCCGTGTCACACACACATTATACTGTAGGTTCAAACTTAGGAAGGATGAGGAGGAACTCCACATGAAAATAATAACCTAGTGATGAAATACCATAACTTATCAGATTAATATCGGTTGTTACCTATTGGTAAGTGGGGGCAAAATGTGAATTTGAATAATTTATGGTCAACATGTTGAAAAACCATAATAACACAGACTTCATTTGAGTACTGTTATAAATGCTGCAGGGTAAAAGTGACCAATCTTGCTGCTACCAATCATGCGTCAGTGACACTGCCAAGTCCATCTACCTTATTAGGCTCGTTGCAGACTAATTACATCTAATCACAATTACGGCGCAGTTCCTCCCCTCACCCTCAGCACACAAAGCCATTATTCTCTCAGCTCGCCTGTGGTTTGATTAGTATCCATGTATGCCTCTAACACACTCCTAATAGCAGCCCTCAGCCACTGTTAGGCCACTCACAGATCAACAGTGATTATAATAAGAGTAGACAGCAAAGATAAAAATGATGGCTGGAGAGTGAGAAGGACAGAGGAGGAGGAGATTAAATGGGAGGGAGCGATCGTTCTCAAAGCAAGGAAATAATTGCTTCACCAGGGCCTATATTGCTGCCCTCGTAATCTCATTAAAAAGTCTTGTACCGCATACTTATGGGCCATTAAAAGTCTTTAGCACAATTATTAGAATCCCAAATGCAAAACACACACGCAGACACATGACTACCCTTCTATTTGTTATAATTTTTTTCGCTTTTATTTTATTTATTCGCGCCCTGTTTTCACTTCAAGCTCGGCCGCAAAAAGAAAAAAGAAAGGCAAATCCACCCCTTCTCCAGAGTCTTGGCCATGGAAGTAATACCATCACAATGGTAGTGCCAGGCCCGCAGGGCACAGTGCAGCGGCCTATTGGAGGACCAATGAACACGCACTGCACACAAAGATAATGGAGAAGTCCCTGGCCTTATTCTTACTGCAATCAGAGCGTGGTGCACTTAAGGAGCTCTCCGTCTCCTACTCCAGTGCCCTCGGCCTCCTTGTCTTGTCCTTTTCACCTCTATGTGTCCACCCCTGCTCCCTACACTGATCTCCCTCACCCTCTGCCCTGTTTTCCTACCTTGTGGTGTGAAGTCTGATTTGTGGGACACAAAGGAAGGGCTGTTAGCTTTATCCATCAAAGCGCCATTTGCACTGCTCCGGTTTGTCCTGTGTTCTAACCATGAGCCTATTCATTCTATTGTGCAGGCAGCGGTCACTGGGCACGCTTTAAAAAACTGTCGTCCCAGCTGGAGTGAAAAACCAGTAGAGACCAGTAATAAAAATAATAGCGAGATTTGTTTAGGTTCTTCTTTTGTTCGTTCTCCTAGCTCCATGAACAGGGGAAGCATTTGCATATTTGTTTATTTAATGTGGCGATTGTCCTTCGGCTTGTAATGAGATAAAGCTCCCACCTTATCTGACCACTTTATTAACAAAAAAGAAAACAAGTGAGTGAGGGCAAAGCGGGTCGGTTGGGACGGCTCAGCTGAGTAGCTGCTGTCTGGCGGAGGAGATAAGCCAGGCTATCCCATACCAAACCAAATCACCACTCAGCAGCAGTAACAGGCTCTGCTCACGGGCAGGATGAATGGGCTCTGCTGCTGCATTGAAGCCCGGGGGAAGGCATTGTTTAACACTCCAGTGTCCCACAGTGAGGATCAATACACGATCAGGCCTTGATTATATCCACACTTAATTAACCTCAGTCTAAGGATAGACTGAGGGGGCAGAGCCAGACTGATAAAGATCTTACTGCATGTTTTTGCACAGACGTAGAGGATTTTGGCACCGTGAGGATGATGTGTGTGTATGTGTCACTTTGCTTATCTTCAACAAATTTGTTACCTTTTCTGATACAACTGAATAGAAGAATATTACAGGCTATAAATAAAACCTGTAGGGCATATATTAAGCTGGCATTCACAGTACAACAGGTTGCGTTCATTAATGACCTGACTACTGGATATGAGCAAGAAGGCAACTGAAGAAAACTTACTACAGTTTTCTTCACTAAAGTGTCCTCACTGTCCTCCCAACAGCTGTGGGCTAACTGTTCTCCAGAGCCCAGTTTGATGCTGACCTCTCCTCAGATGAGGTGCCACAGTAGCTGGAAACAGGGAGGTGACATACAGCTAACACCCCATGACTGACAAATGGAGGTGACGGGAATTAACAAAGCCCACGAACGCTGTGTGACAGCAGAATTAATGGATTATGCACTGATTTCACATTCAAACATAAGAAAGTGTGTGTAAGGTAACACTGAGTGGGGAATGCTGCTGTAGTACTGTAGCGTATGTAAGTGTCACGTCAGCTGATGTTTGGCACCTGAACATCCAGCAGAAGCAACGTACTGCGTTCATCCGTTTGGCTTTGTTGGAGTTCAGTGTATTTTTGTGTCAATGTTGGGCAGAAGTTGTTCAGTAAAACTTCTTAAGCCACCGTGTTTCAGCTCCAGCCAAATTCCACGAGCTGTATAGACGAGCTTTAAACCCTTTCCTGTTTAGCTCATCCCCTGCAGCCATTCAGGCCGATGTGATTAAACGTTGTCTTTTTATGCGTCTCCTTACCTCTAAGACCTTTCATCAAACCAAGTGTGCATCTTTTACAAGGTTACCTCTCTCCCTTCATGTCTCTGCAGTCTTTCAGAAGCCATTTTCCACCAAATCATTGTTAGCTACCAGATCTTTTATCTGCCAGAACTGAATTAATATAGTTGATGGGACAAACATTGTCAATCTGCCAGAAGAATAGAGCTGACTGAATTCAATCTCAGCAGACAATACCAGGGGAAAAGCACTCAGAGACAGTGCCACTTTGCTGAAAGTCTTCTGTTCTGAAGAGGTTATTGGCCCTGACAAAAGGGTGATGCAGAGTTTGCCCTCATTAATGCCAAAGTACCCCTCCAATCTCGGAGTGGAGTTTTTCCAGAGTTGCTCTTTTTATTTCGTGTCATGTATTCGGCTTATTTTTCAATACCGTTGGAAAACTGCTTCTTCTGTTCAGTCGAACTTGTGGTATTTCCTTCCTTATGGCCCGTAGCTTTTGTCAAAGCCACTGATTTACGATCAAACGCTGTATGTTTCTCTCCTAGGTGCTCTGAGTGTACAGCATACTGTAATAATTGTTGTACTGCAACTAGCATATTGTTTCTTGTCAATTAGGCTTTTTATAAATGGGGTGGGCTTTTGTAATATGTTAAAGTTAAATTGTGTTATCATTTAAACCATAAACGGTGGATTCAACAATAAATATAAATGATGTTTTGATAATGTATATAACTAGATTAAAAGACAGGTAAAAAGATGCAGTGGGTAAAGACAAATGGTATGGAAACAGTATTTGGGTAAAGGTGTTGTAATGGATAAACTTGTGATTTGGGTTGTTTATAATGTAGCTCTATTAACTTAGATGAAATATGTCAGTGCTGGCTCAGTTAGTGATTAACATAGGTCTAATTTGTTGGCTAAAATAAAATAAAATGACTGACCTTTGTTCAAATAACTGTTTTTTTCAAATCTATAAAACGTTTTAAATATAAAAACCTTGTTCATTTGTATAGCTTCAGACATTAAGTATGAACATTTAACCTTTGACCCTACAGATTGTAACCAATGAAATGTCTCTTTAAACTTTAAAGGCAACAATGATAACGAACGCCTGGCGATTGCTAGACAGCGAATCCCATACCGACTCGGTCGAGTAGTTGACGAATGGCTACTCGACAAAGGTAAAATCATTGATTAAAATTTTAAATAAAATAATTTGATCATAACCAAGGTGTAGAAATATTTTGTAAACAATAAACCTAAAAAAATAAATGTTCAGTAAACCTTTAAAAACAAAATGATTTGAATAGTTAAATTTAGTTTGTAGTATTTTACACTTTTCACAATAATGCATTTATTTTATAGATGTCAACTGTTTATTGTCAACTTAAGGTTAAAGGGACTGTAAATATGATTTTAAATCCACTTACTATATCAGTATTGTTAAAATGTCTATAAATTACTTTAGCATTTGTTTATAAACATCAAAATGTTACATTTAAACGTTCCAGTTTAGTCATCCATTAGCTGCTAAGTGTGATTGGAAACACTTAAGTACAGTACCTAGTGCTATTTGATCTATTTTGAATAAACTGCTAGCAATGATAAATAGAGAGCAACATGAATTGGCATCAGAATTTTAAGTCCCTTTAACAGACATTGTAAATATTCATAGGGCATTAGATAAAGGAACTGTAATATAAAATCAACTGAGTGCATGCTTTGTTTTATTTGTATAGATTAATTAAGTACATATAAGCTCTATCATTTGTTTTGGCTTTCTTTTATGCGTTTCATAAAATCTTTTGTTTAGTTTATTTTTCATGTGCCTAACCATGTTCGTTCTGTGGTTGCTTTTGCTAAAAGGATGAATAGTTTTACATTTTCTAGTCTGTCCTGCTTCCTGTGAGATTGCACACAAGAGAAGTCACAGCCTTTAATGATTTAATTTTAATTTTGTATACTTGCTGTGTTTCAAGCTCTTAATTTACCAGAGTTAAAGGAAAACTGTCACATAACATAAGCAAAGCATAATTAAATGCACCTTTTTAGCTTATATTTGATACACTATATATTTTTTTTCTCTTCACAGAACAAACTGTGCAAATAGTCCATGAATGTATGTTATTTTAGGATCATGTTATATTTTCAAGGGTACTTAAATGCAACACAGCTCCACACCTCTGCTGCTTCTGATTCAACTTTTTCCGTTATGTTAGATTTTACAGCCCTTTTAGCAAAGCTGCATTGATTTTTTTTTTTTAATCCAGTTTTTTTTTTTTTTTACCTTCTTTTGTTTAGATTTTTTTTTCTTTTCGTAGGCATCTCATCTTTATAACTGCAATAAATTACCAGGGTTTACCTCTGCAACCCGTAATTTATTGCTCTCATTAGCCACTGGGCAAATAATCTGTCTTTGTGTCTTTATTTTTTTCCTGTTCAATAAAAACGGCTGAGTCCACAGTTCAACGTTGTTCTATGTGTGTAACATTGTTTTCCCGCAGGGCGACAGCTTACAATCTTCAACAGCCAAACCACCATACAGATTGGGGGCTGGGAGCGAGACCGGAGCCGATCCTTTCAGGGCCAGCTTTCGGGCCTCTACTATAACGGCCTGAAAGTGTTCAACATGGCCGCAGAGGGTGACCCCAACATAAGAATCCAGGGCAGCGTGCGGCTTGTAGGCGAGTCGCCCTCCTCTATCACGCCGCAGTCGAGCACCACAGCCAATCGCTCCGAGACGTCCACATCCATTCTGGAAATTACCACCACCACAGCGTCCAGCAGGCGAGTCAAGCAGACTACGCCACGCGAGCCTCAGCAGGTAAAATAGTTTTTGAATGATTCTTTTGTAATGGATTTGTGTCTCTTCTGAATGCCTCACAGCGGACGACATTAAGCTACGCACATCTTAAGTTAATAGAATTGATTATGTCAAGTGGAATCTGTACGTTGCTTTGTTCCGACACGTCATCCACCTCCGCCTCATTCTTCTCACCTGAGGGAAAATATGAGCAGTGCTCTGCTGCGGCGAGCGGCACTGCAGGTGCACTGTAGAGTGTTTCTCCCATGCAATCAGATGTGGCGCCATGTGGTGTGTGTGTGATAACCATCATAGAGGTCCTCCATCAGCTTTATCTGTCCTGCATGAGCGGCGCTGCATCTGCAGGAGCATATTACTTCTCAAATGTCACAATGTGTGACAAACAATGCAACACAAAACGCGTGTCCCATCCAATAAAATGGTGAGAAGACTATTCTTCGCCAATCCCCTGCCAAGAATGGAAAACATTTCCTGTTCAGTATCCCACAATACAGCAGCAGCTAAATATTTTAATTAGTATTTAATTACAAGTCTTTGTTTGTCTCGGACTTTGTCTCAGACTTCATTCATTTTTCTTAATGTGTGTTAGCTCTCTTACATGTAGGTCACTAAAACTAGTATCAATGCTTTGTGCTTATCGGAACAAAAAATGACACAGAATCTGTGAAATGCTTTCACTACGTGAAAACATAGAGTCTACAGGAAATCTTTAACCTGTATAAACTACAAGAAGTGAAGCAGCCACTGCAACAAAATCTGAGTAACACTGGTCTCATTTTCCTAGACACCTAATGAGCACTTGACATTATGAAGCTAACTCAAGGAAGCTATCAAGATGTCGTTGTCTGGAAATTAGATATCAGAAACTCTAAAGATACTGAGAACTACAGAAAGAACACATGCAAAGTTAAGTCTTCATCAGATTTTGGAATATTTGTCTAAGTCAGTGTCTGGCAAACATCTTAGATTAAGCATAGACTCAGACCAAAATGACCCTTTAATCAGAGCTTAATCAGCTTTTGCAAATATAGTTTGAAATCATTCTGGATTTAACTCATTTTGAATTAATCGGATTGGATGAAGGGAGATTATACCATCAACAGTATAGTACCTCCATATATATAGTATACACACAATAAGAATAAGATGAGTTGAATTCCAGTTGACAGAGTGTATATTTTTTCTGGGATAACAGCAGATATGAGCACATCTTAATGTTATCCCAGTGACATTAGGTTTCACAATAATAATAATAATAATAATGTATTGTTTGTCAGCTGTTAGAAGCAAAGCATTTGATGATGAAATTAACCTCACGTTTACTTTAGTGTCATCAAAGATCCCCAAACACTGGTCGTCCCTTCATTTTCTCGCTCTTCTTCTGCACAGAGACTTTCAGGAGGGTTTGTGTACGGGTCTGTAGGTGCTGACAAATAATACAATAAAAAAGTATTGATCCGGTGGAATGGTTTTCTCTCAGACTCAGCATGGTTCTTGAACCGTTGCAGAAGCATGTAATGCAAGCAGAATATCAGACAATACACTATAATTATATCGCTACTCCATGCAGTGTTTTAAATTGCCAATAAGGAACCAAGAGATTGGCAGAAAGGAACAAGCTTGATACGATTGATGCCCAACTTTTCCAGGGCTTTTCATCTGTGGAGAAATAAAGTGATATAAATGACCCTGACAGTTTAGCAACACACTGTATTACCAAGAGATGTTGTACTCTGGCCACCAATATCCACTGATTGATTGTCTTTTTTTTATTATTCTTTATTGATGTGATTTTTTGATGTCTGACATTATGCCGTCATGCTTATCAGATTCTGCTTGAACAGTTTAATCAATGACCATTTACCTTGTAGCAATCGTGTGCTCAGCCATTTTTCAAACCTAAAGGCATTCTGGGAGTCCGAGGTCCACATGTCTCAGGACTTCACGAAAGTTAATGGCGAAGTGAACCTTTTAAATTGAAGTAGGGCAATAGATGAATAATGAAAGAAAGCTGTGTTGGTTGCTGTTGCAGTCATACAGAACCGATGTAACCGGGTTGAAGAGTTGCGTTGCACTGTCGTGGGAGAGATGAATGAGGTGTGCATAAAATGTGTGCCGTGGGAAATGTCAGTGTGTTCGGCTGATTCGACACGACGACCTCCTCGTGGGCTGACTCCTGTGCTAGGTCAGTCCTGTTTCAGGACACTACACTTAGAAAGACACTGTGTGCAGGCTCTGTAAAAAGAGATGGTGCATTCACTGTCCTTCCCTGTGTCAAGTCAGTATCTTTGTCCAGATGTTCCATCTCCCCTCTGATGGTGAATGCGATGCACTGAATGCTTTTATGTATTACCTGCCATACATTACGCTTTTCAAGTACTGATGGCCTCAGTGCCAGCTGAATAGTTGGAGCAGTATCAGGCTCTAACTATTAAAGCTCAGTGAAGGTGGTAAAACGTAGATCAGGGGAATTTGGATTTAAAATAGTGAGAAAATAATGGGTTAGGGCTATTATATGGCTTATTTAGCCGTTTTAAGATGTTGCATTTCCAAATGAAATGGGATGTATGTGGAGGAATAAACACAAACCCTGTTGCGTGCATGTCACTCCAAACAAGCAGCTCACAGTCAGAATGAAAACATACAAGTCACTGGCTGTGTAGCTCACTTGCCTGCTTGTCTGCTGGAGGGTATTGTCAGTGCTAATCATCATTAGTATAATGAGTGTGAAGGGTCTGAGGGGACCTTCCTAGGTATCCAGCACAAAACCTCTCTAAATGCTCCAATGAGCTTATATTGTCATTGAATAGTAGGGACAGTTTCTGCACTGCCTCCGCTTGGCTCTTATGGCACCGACGTGTTCTCTGTGGTGGCTTTTTCAGGCTATGTGAGCTGTGGCTTACTGTATACTCTAGGTCCTGGCCTGTCATCGCTTAATGAACTGTCTGGTCATATCAAATTAAACCATAATGCACTTGTGTATAAATGCACAAACACTAGACTACACTGTACACGGATGCCAAGTCCTGCTGTCTTGTCTTGTTTCTCACCTTCATTTATTTATAGTTAGGAGAAAACAGCGCTGCCCGCTATGCACACAGAAGATTTAATGGCAACCCAAGGTGCCCGTGCGAAGGCACTTGAGGGATGTAGTGACCTTGTTCTTGTTTATCCCTCTCTTTGTTTTTTCAGTAAAACATTGTAATCAGCTAAATTGTGGGATAATTGCGTTTTGAAAAATATAAAGCTACGGAAACTCTGCTTACATTGTGTATTTTTAGTGGTGTTTGACAGCAACAGCTGCTTGTGTGCAGGTGGGGGGTATCATCATAATGTTTGCATTAAAAACTAAGCACATCACACAATAACATCTTTTGGCAGGACTGGGAAAATGGAGCAAAATTGTCAAGCTCTTGAAAGATAGTATTTACACAAGGCCAGATGATGCTTAATCAAAACCAGTGAAGGATAGGAGATATTACCCTACATAGCTGTAATCCGCCAAGCCCAAAAAGAGGAGAGCCGGCTATCTGGAGGAGCCATTGAGAGCTCTTGACAGTGATGGATACTCACCTGCACCGCTCTGTATTATCAACCCTGGCCAGCACACACACAGTATATAAATCTCATGAACGGTCAGAGTGGGATGCTGCCATCCTCCACCAGTCTGCAGAAGCATCCTTTGATGCTGCTCGTGCCTCCGGTATTAGGAGGAAACTCGAGCACAGAATGCAGCAGGCGGCAGTAGCTCCGTTGATGGCACAGTCATCGGTGAACTCCAGGGTCAGCCGTTAGACTCCTGGGCTCTCCTGGCTTCATGTCCACGTGTCCTTGGACACTGAAATACTGTAGCAGCGCTGTCATCTGCTGTCTGGCAGCTGTCCAACAACAATTTTCCCAAAGGGATCGATAAAGTATGCCATTATTGTTATTATAATAATGTTGTGCAATATGTTCAGCCTTGAGTCCAGCCCAGCTTTGCAGCTCACTGACCAGTTACAGTGCAGGGCAGCTTTATGCGGGTATGTTATAGTCAGCCTACAGTAAATGTCATGTGATGTGTGTTTCACCTCATATGGTGTTTTGGGTTTTTGCTTTGTAGCCGGTTTGTCGTAGAGATTCAAAGAATGTAAATCGCATCCTGTTCCCTGGGAGAATGAATGGCCCCTGAGTCACACCATCGCTGCCAAATAGCCAATTGTCCTCACTATTTCAGAATTAACCCTAGGTGAGGCGGGTGTAATGGGCGTTCAGGGGAGGTGAGGAACATTCAGAACGCATTGCGTGAGCCATTTCGTCTGCACTCGCATCACACGGGTCAGTTCAGGCTGAAGTGGCTGCTAGCGGCTCTGCTTGTCTTGCTCTTTGTGACATATAAATGTAATATAATCAAAGATTTGCTGTGCTGCTGTACATTGAGCGCATTGTTTGTGTTGCTCCTTCTCTTCTGGACTGAGTCTGTTACTGTTGTGCCTTCGGGCCTTTTTGTGATAGTCTTTATACGGGTGGGGATTTCTGTTTTACAAGCTACACATCCTGGCTTTAATACTAATCCTGCATCGATATTCACCCACAAAGTTTGTTGAGAATTAAGAAGAGCAAAGACAAATGAGTGCGACTCCTTTAGTTGGCTACGTTATATGACACTTAGCCTTAAGTGTGATTTGACTTACACGACATCCACCTTGAATACTTTTAAAATATTGAATTCAATGTATTGACTATTAATCTACTTTCATCTTGTGCAGTAGGTGCCGTGGGAAGTGAAGTAAATTTAAAAATAATGCGTTATATAGTAGACTGCTGTGAATATATTTGCTTTAGTTGCAATAAAGATAATTTCTTTACACAGATGAATATTTAAATAATTTTCTTCTACCGGAGTCTGTCTTACTCACGTTCATTTACTGTCTTCAGATCGTTACAGACCTGCTGTAACACCTCAACCCGCAGGAACCTACTGAACCACAACCTGCAGGAGTAATCTTACATCTGCCTCATGCAGTAGACAGACCCTAAGCAGCCGTTGATAGTTTTTAACAGTCTAAGGGAGAAATGGTAGCATTTGTGTGGCGTTATACTTTCAATTTACCCGCGTTACTAAGCAACAGATTGCCCACCGCGGTGCAGAGAGTTGTTTTTGATTGACAGACATGTGCTCGGTTTTTGTTCAACTAATGGGAAAAAAAAACAACAACAAAATGGACCGAAGTGTCTTCTAAAAAGCCGGTAGTTACCTTTAATGTTACTGTACATTTTATATGAATGTAATTTATTTTTGCAGCTTCTGTGAACTCACGTGACAGGTAAATGAAAAGCAGTGTGTTCAGCTGCTTTTCTCCAGATGAAACACTAAAAAGAAGTGAAACAAATGTTTTTAAGAAAAGACCTAAATCCTTCGGGACTTGCTAATATCAGTTAATTTCTCATCTTTCTTGTCTTTGCTTCTCTTCCTTCAAATTCTCCTTTGTGGATGACACGGATCAAAGAGGAATATTTTGGTAGCTTTTTGTTTGATTGGTGTACGTGATAAAATGCTGCATCTGTTTAGGGTCTATTTTAGAGTCCTGCTTTTAAGTTGAACACTCTCGCTTTGATATCGAAGACTTTTGGCATCTGGGTTTGTTTTTGTCATAAAATCAGATCTTTATCTAAGTCACAAGTATAGACGGACACCCAGCGATTAAGGTGACTTCACCCAAGCAGGCGCAGTGTGACAGTCTGCCGTGGACACGCTTTGTGAGTTTCAGCGGTAGATTGGACGGAGGAATAACTAATTCCACTTATTCTTTTTAAGCTCCTCGCTTTTACTCTGCTGCTCATTGAGCATTCTGTCTTAGCCGGGCACCCACTTCTAGGGAAAGTAACCATAGCACTAAATCATCTCCGTTTATAGACAGTTGGTCTGAGGAGTGATGCATATTTAAACTCTGTTAGATTACTTTGTAACCCTCTTCTGCCTTATGTAAATCAGCTATTCCTGATCAAACTGTAGGTCTTGTGAGATTTTCTTACCGAAACACGATTCGTTTCCACAGACACTTCTTGTGAATAGCTAACTCATATTTACTTTAGGTGGCAAACCCTTCGGCCTTGTTTTATTGAATGTAGTTTGGGTTTGTACTTGTCCATTTGCTCTATTTGCTACTGAACATACTGTAACTGAATGAGTCTAGATGAGAACTATGCATCAAGGATTAACGCAGACATACAGTAGAATCATCTTCAATCTCTTTAAATATGTTTACATCGATTTTACTTCTGTTTTGTTTTTGCTTTTGCAGAATATAATCATTAGAGCTAATGTTGTGTGAGTGGAGCTACTGTCCAAGGGGAAATCACTGATGTGAAGGCGAGATTATGTTATTTTTTCTTACTATTCTACTTTATATATTAGTATTAATCACGTTTTTTTCACATATTTTCTGAAACACCTATTGTATGTTCTTATTATAAGAGGCAGACCTGACACTGATCCCTTTCTCACCGGTTAAACGGACACGTGACACATACAGTAGTAAACGAAGACGTTACTGAGAGGAAACGCGCAATTTTCCCGATTAACAGGCACATGGATTAATCAACAAGTGTTCAGTCATGTTGAGTCTTGTTTCATTCAGGATATTGAACCCGAGCCGCTCGTGGACTCAGGGACATCCTGCAGTATTTGGTATGAGTGTCTGTGCCCTGGAAGGTTGTGATGCTTTCAATTATTCACAGACAGAAAACATCCTCAGGATAAGATTTCCCCTGCAATGCAGATGTATGGAGTTGACCATCATACGCTACGGAGTCAAGCTTGAGAAAAAAGGAGCGATTGCTATCAAACGGCTCACTTCACTGAGACTATTGATTTTTTTGTTTGTTTTTTATATTTACTGTCCTTCTTGCCGAGTGCGTTTCTGTTTTTACTGACGCTAGAGAAACAGAAGAGGCGCAGCAGACGATGCTGTAGCTGTCACAAAGTGCTTGGAGTCAGGATGTGCAGATCTTCTGTGGGCCTTGCTGACTTTCTAACCTTGCCCATAAAGTGAGCCGTGTATTGTGGTAAGTGGTCCTGGAATGTGCTCCCCCAGGCCCAGCCGTGCGTACAGATGGCAAAGGGGGTAGTGCTGGAAACCTGAGGTGGCCCCAGGCCCACGACATTCACTCCCAGCAACAGACCGTATCCATCATTTCAGCCTCACTAGGGGCCATTATGGAAACTGCCCTTCAACGCTGTTAAAGACCTACTCTTAATGTGACCTGCTGGTACAGTCCAGCTTGGCAGAGGTGCGGACGTATACGCCGCTGTGGGTCAGTGTGTGTTCACGTGGTTCGGTATTAGATGCACGTTTGCGTTTTTTACAGTGTAATTGTTGACAGCGGAGTTAGGCTTGTCTGCGGCTGGTAGATGAGGAGCCAGCTGAGGCACAGCGATGTTGTAGTCCTGTTTTAAAGGTTCTCAAAATTGCCGAGGCTGTGTTCATCATCCCTGCTGCCGTTATTAAGCTGACAAAGAAGCATTTTGTTTCTGCAGGTTTCACACTGCTGGCAGCATTACAGAGGGGTACAGATTGTCCCGCTAAGTCTGTTTGGATGACAAGAATGAAACCTACGCAGTGTGAATGTTGTCTCTGTTCTTTTTTAAAGTGTTGGTTTGCGCGCGGAGGTGAAACTGACACCGACAGCTTTACAGCATGTTTTATAGACCATATTGTTGTCTCTCAGGACATTTGCTGTGATGATTTGTAGAAACAGAAAATAGTCCCGGGCCAACTGTTGAGCATACGATAGAATTCCTCCTACAGGGCAGCGCTCCCACCTGCAGCCTGTATGCAGAGCAGGGCATTAATGGCTGCTTGCTTTTCCATCTTCATGTCGAGCATGTTTGAGCACTTTCTTTCTTCAAGCCTGGCAGAAAGCACAGTGTACGGTACTATTTGCTGTGTCCAAATGACCCCTTTGGCTGCCATGGTGAGTCAAATTCAATTGTAGTCCCCAAAAAGAAAATTGTATCCAGGTAAAAACCATAATTTATTTCTTCAGTTGTAGAAAAACTACTGAGAGCTTTAGATTTGTATCATAATGTATCTCAAAATGGCTGATTCTTTTCACAGAGTAGCCATCTTGACCTGATGCAGAAGGCTGGGACTGTAAAGTTTATGTTAGCAAGGGAGGATGACATAAAGTAATGTGATCAGCCGATATATTAAATTAAGACAAAACTAATTTATGTATAGAAATTAAATAATGGCATCCACATTCCAGCAAACAAAACTTGTTAGCGGACATGAGAAGAGGAGTAATGGAGAAATGGTCTTGGGAAACAAATATAACTCAATTTCCAAGCCCGAAATTGTTAATAAATTGAATCTTTTTTTTTTTTTAAATGAATAGCTGGTATTTTTGGAAAGAGAATTTTTGTCAAGATGTAAATAAAAGTAAAGCAATGACTTGCTTTGCGTAACTTAGCGTCATGACTGGAAGGGAGAGTTGTTTTCTTCTCTGGCTGTCTTGGCTTTATCTAAAAGTTCCTGCATCTCCTCTTGCCTACCACACTAACATTAATGAAGATTTTTTATTATACAAAAACAAAGTGTAGTTAGTAACAAGCTTTGTACACATAAGCTCTGTCACTGCACAGTATGTTAATTAGGCAGGTTATAACCCCTCCTATACCTGGTTGTTGATATTACGCCTTTGCTGGCTTTTTAATTTCTAAAATTATTAGATTAGATTATTAAGTATTACACGTTTACCACCCAGATGTAAAGTGCTACCAAAATGTCCATACATTAAAAAGAGGTTAAGTACAACATGTTGCCTGGCATTACAGCAGGGCCTCAAGGGTAGATTAGTGATCAAAAATCAATGCTTTGCTTCAGTGACTTCATAAGCTCTGCCCAATTACGACTTAGGGTTATTTTTCATGTTTTTCTCCTCTGAATATAATCGCTGTCTGTTTCTTCCACTCTGCTGAACTGCGTTGCTCATTAGTTTGTAGCGGTGACACTCAGCCCTTTGTGAGTGACACTTGCAAACCTGGAGGACAGGAATCTGATTATGGTGACACTCTGTGGGAGCTACAGGCGACCTGGTCTCCTGTTGTAGGGCAAAGCTGCTGTTCCTCTCTCCTCATGTCATGTTTTTGCAAACGTTACACATGGGAATTAGGTCTGAGTACATTCATCTCAGTAGTGATGGCATCTATATTAGGATGACAAATGTGTTCCTGTCACCTGATGAGGGACTGGGACAGCATGTCAAAATGCAGGCATAGTCAGAAAGACAGTGATTTGTGGCCGTGCCGCATATCTCTTCCTCTTGTGCGCTCTCTTTCCTAAAAAACACAAAGTCACATGCTTTGTCATCTATTTTTAGATTACACGGAGAGAAGAACACAAAACTGAAGAATTACACTTTGGATTGATCCAGACTATTTCCCCAAAATAACAAAAAAGTGTTTGTTAGCATTTAGATAGAAAGCGACGTGATTACAAACCATTCTCTGGTAATTGTTATTCTTCCCTCACTGCCTGGCTTATCCTTAGTGTATGATATTCCTCCTGGGCAGTTCTCTGCTCTCAGGCCAGATACGCTACCAGAGCGAGATACAGACACGCACAGAGCTCCAGATTTGATTTCAGATAACCAAAATATCAGGGCATACAGAGGGAAAAATGCTCCAGTGCCGACAGATTTCATTTATCTGAGGAGTGTGAAAGCAAGGATAAGGGGGAGGGACAGAGTCGAGCATGTAATATACTTTCCATGAAGCTGTGTTTATGCATAGGCAAGAGAGGGGAGAAATGAGAGAACAAGAGAGGGGGAGCGTAGGAGGTAGATGGAGGCAGATAGCGTCTTATGAATATCATATTAAGATTTTATCATTTAGAGCATGTAGCTAACAGAAGGCATCCAGCCTCCCAGTGTGTAATCTGCTAGGAGCTGTATGCTCTGTCTGCACTCACACACTGTGAGGTGACCACAGGCACTTGTCCATGTTGTGTACGCATTGTTTGTGTGTCCCCAGTAATAAATACAACGCCTAATTAGAAATCTAAATATCAAATGCTTCACGTACGTCGTACAGAATGTCCTGGGTTCTGACTTGTGTGAGAGGACGCATTAGGTGCCAGTCACACGTGATATTCACCGTGAGTCAGGGGCTGACGCGGCTGCAGCGTGACGCAGGCGCTGACTGGGACTTTGTGCTTCCTCCCAGCCAGACCACTTTCCGTGTTGCTTTGGTGTCTGAGCCGTATCGTACGCCGCACTAAGTGTTGAATTTGCATTAAGGCCACGCGGATGCCTGTTCTTGGAAAATAAGTTGAACGTGGTCCTGAGGGGGACTTGAGGAACATCTACAAAGTAAGTTCAGCGGTGCCTTGAAGCAGCCACATTAAAAGGAGTCCTCATGCAGCAGTGTTCACGGGTCCCGAGAGGGAGCGTGTTTAACGAGGGCATGGGCATGTGTACATTTTGAAGCAGCTCTGTAATTACCTCGTATTCACATCTTCTTGTACACTTCACCTTTTAAGACACCTACAGTACACGAGCCCACACCTGTCTTTTTTTGAGTCACACTCTTAAAAGCAGCCTTTTGTTTTACACAGCAGACGCCTTTTGTAGCCTGTGCACTGAGATAGCAATTGACCTGCCACCACTCACTCTCATTTACCAGTCTCCGTACTTTTGTCAACTCTGAGTCTGCGGTTTTCGCTGTGTTTATTTCCTCCGTTTCACTTTCACGGTGACAGATTCATCAATGTGCTGTCACATTACCGACAACCTTTACACACACCAGTAATAATGGAAGCCGCTGCTTTTTTGCAGACATACACATTAACTGATGCTGTACAGATTTAATCAAGCAGACTACTGATGTGTGACTGAGATCCATCAAAGTAGTTTCTGTATTTCCACCTCCTACTAAGTGTATTTTAGTCATAATTTTAAATGAAATACATGGTTTCTGTGCTTGTATGATCACACACACACATGCACATCGCAGGCGTACCAGGTGTCTGAAGCTGCCTCCCAGCGCTTTGTTAGATTGTCCAGGGTGCAATGGCTTAAGCCTCGAGGAGGATGTACAGCAAGATAAGAACATGTGGGCACCAGGGGAGGAGATGAAGAGCCTCGGACCATTCTTTTTTTAATGACACTCTGATACTGAGCCCGAGGTCCAGTTGCTGCAACAGCTGCCTCATTTTAAATAAAGTAGAGGCTTTCTCCCAAAAGAGACGGTGCCTTATAACTCAGCAAGTGCAAACAGCTTTCCACCATGGACAGCTCCATGGTGCAGCGTGCAGTCAAGACAGGCACAGCACAAAGCACGAACATAGTTAATATCCTTTGAAAAAAGGCTTTTTACATGAATTGTCTTGTGCTTCTTATCTCAATTCGGATTTTTTTTTCAGGCTGTGAAATGGCCTGAGTGTTGTCTGTCCTGCAGGTAAACTACAAGGCTTCTAATTATTTTGATGCAACCCTTATTACTTAAAATCAAAACATTTAGGGAACGGCTTTGCTCAGTAAAATGTTCATTTCAAAGTTTACAGCGTCTCTGTAACATCTCAACAATCTCTTCCTGGGAAAAATAATGAAGCACCAGGTGTTGTTTGCTGCTTCCTTGCATATATTCTTGGTTTGTTTATTGACTGACATTTCTGGCAGGGCCTGTTTTGATGCGTTGTTGATCCAATTGCTGTGAACGGCAGAAGCTGATATAAATCCTCTTCCGTCATGATGACAGTAGAGAATTTCTCAATTTTTACCCAGCTGGTTGATCACTATTGTTCATCACTTTGGTCTACAGTCACAGTGGCAAGCTGACAAATAAATCTTATGATTTATGCTTTTCTTTAATTGTTAAAAAGCCCAGTTAATTGAGACTTTGTGATATATATTTGGTAAATGATAAGCGTGTTATGCATTCCGTAAATCAATCAGCATTTGCTGCGCAGCTGAGCTGGGATAGTGATAATGCCATTCTATTGTCTTTCAGCCTTGAAGTCTGTTTCTGTGTGAGTCTGCAATGTTGACAGCTTGGCAGACCAGCAGTAGGAAGAGTGTGGGCGAAGGCCAGGCAATACACTGAGCTAAACTCACAGTCTTACAGGCCCACACGCCTTCATTATTCAGTTGGACTCTATTGAGCATCTGGGACTAAATTATTCATCAGCATCGACCTAGTTCCAGGGTGCTAAGTTAGATACTTGGATGGCATCCGGCGTTCTGATAAGAGCTGCTGCTGCAGTGTGATAGCCACCATGGGTAAGTGGAAAGCGTGTGCTCGGATCATAGAGCGGACTAGTAATAGTTACGGACTCTAGTTTTATAAATCTGATCTTTTAGGTGGCTTCGTGTAAGAACAGGGAGGCATTCTTCATCCTGTGTCTAACCACAAGCCATTTCTATCTGCTGTGCCACCACCTCCCTCCCTTCATCTCACTCACTGACACACTAATGATGTATTGCTGGAAGAGTGAGACTTAGGACAACAAAACTTCTTCCAATTAGTCTGTGCAGACTGCAACTCTGGTCAGATCTGGACACTAGCAGACCACTATCAGTGTAAATCAGTATCAGCCAGCATGAGAAATAATGGCACATGGGCTGAGCAGCAACATACTGTATATAGAATACTGATTCCTCTGCTTTTAGGGGCGTTTGGAGCTTTGGCTTCAAGAGCTGGTGCCAATTATGGACAAGATTTAAATACAATTTTCAACAATATAACTGGCCTAAAATGGTTTATTTTCAGTGATCCGTTGATGTATTGCATGCAGTATTATTCTGAGACAATGTAGATTAAAAAATCCAAACCAGCATTGAAAAACCTGGCAAAAGATTACATATAGTATTCAGATTTTATTCCACATTTCCATGGTGGCTAAAAATAGACAAATAGAAATAATGGATTACTTTTCAAAATGGTCCGTCTACCTAATTCAAACACACCGAATGTGTAAAGTTTGGTTTCGTTTGCGTGAACTGGAAGAACTGGTTTCATGTGTGCTGATGTGTTGCTACAACATTTTCAGTCAACCCAGAATTCACTGGTTGATAATAGCGAGGCAGTTTTGGCCTTATGAAAAAGTCGTGGGATTTATACAAGATCTTAATGAGCAGCAGATTACGGACGCTGAATAAAAATATCAATTTAATTATTGTCACAGATCGGCAGCTTAAAAAAAGAGCTTTGCAAAACAAGAGCTTACATTGGACAAAAACAGGGCTTACTAGAGGAAAAAACTGAAGAAAACAGCAGCGTCCTCAGTGGAATACATTACCAGGACAGCAGAGGCATGCTTCGGATAAACCCTTCAGATGCCTTCAGTGTCCTCCTGACTTTCAGCCCGTCTCCAAAGAGACATGTTGTGTGCCAGAGAGCATTCATCAAATTAGACCAGAGAGAAAACAATGTGAAAACCCACGGCTCTCCATAGAGACATGCCGACAGGTTATCACAGAGAAGGTGTCGCTTGCTCTCAAGCACTGGGGCAGCAGCACACAGCATCCTCCCTGCGGAGCTGCCCTCCTCGCGTTCCCTCACCCCCTCCTGCTGCTACAGGCCAGGATTAAGTGAGCAACATATGCATTGTGAGGAGAAAGTGTGCATGTAGTCCATTATGGAAAACTCACCTGGCCTACACTGTACTTGTTAGAGAGACACCGTGTACCTGAGGCCTTTGCGTTTGGAGGCTTGGAGGTAACCTGGTGTCCAGCAGAACGGGGCTGCGGAGGGATCTTTAGTGAAGCACGTGCAGACCTGGGCTCGGGCTGAGCAACTCATTAAGCAGGACCGTTATTCATCCTCCGAGATCGAAGTCCAGCATGAAAATGTCAAGTTATGCAACAGGGTGGCTTTGGCTTTGTCAGGTTGGATTTCCTGGATCACATCCTCTTTGATGGTTCAATCAGCGTGAAAGTCGGTCAATAGCTTCACGTCCCTGCTCATCATATGAGATTTTCTATGTGCAGTTCCCACGACACCTATTTGACACTGTTCTTAGAAACTCAGAAGATTTTTATCATTTTTATATTTTCCTCTCTACAGCCTGTACTTTTCTGTTTTGTACTGGCAACTGTCTCCACGGTTTTCTCAGTCCTTCTCGTAAGAGTGAACAGTCTGCAGCTCTGAGCCAAGGCAGATAAATGAGCTGCGCTGTAGGTTCAGCATGGCTTCAGCATTTTACCGCTAGATTAATGATGCTTTGCAAGCCTGCAGCCTTTGCTCTTAGCGTTTTAGAAGTACCTTCATAAAATGAACCACAGGTACATCTTGTTTATACGCCTATCTATTGGAGCGTCTTTCCTGTGGGCACGATGTTCTCCGCATCGGTAAATCAAGCTCTGCTGAGCTAATGAGCCCTCCTTAAAACATACAGCGCTTTTAGAAAAGTTTGGGAAAATATGCAGTTTTGATGAGGAAACTTAATTTTGAGTTTTGACTTAAACTCACTGCAGTGTCAAAAAGCAGCGTTATTTAGAAAAGCTCTGCTAAAGATATTAGTGTCCCTTTCTGGCCTCCTGACCGAGCTACCTGTCAGTTTTCATCACAGTGGCTAAATTGCATGATAAGCCCCTCACATCGCCCACATTGAATTGTCACGGGTGAAAAAGAAGCCAAGCGTCGGAGGGGGACACCATGAATTCGTAATGTTATTGGATTTCAACCAGGTCATGACCACATCAAAATGTTGACCTACGCAGTAATCCTGGATGGCAGGCAGAGGCCCGGGAACATGTGAATTGATTTTGGTGTTGATTCAGAGGCTTACGTCCGCCACAAACACAGGATTCATTTAAATGTATAACATAGGGCTGATATTTTGATAGGATCAATGAAGGATTGGATTCATCAGCCAAACCGAGCTACAGTTACACAGATCTACAAACAGCCTTTGTCCTTTGAGGGTAAAATGAGAATGACGTTATTTTATGTTGTTTTGAAAGTATATATTACGGTCACTTAAGTAAGGGAGGTTGATGCAATACTCAGAACAACAACAGATGAATTATAGCTTGATAGTTATGAGATTTCATTTAGATTTTATTTTAAATATATTAACAAATGTTAATTATTGGATTCCACTGTTGCAGTAGAGTTGAAGGCCTGGCCTGAATGAGACAGAAGCATAAATATGAACGGGCGTACACCTCCACTCAGGTTATTCCGTGGGGAGTTAACCTACATCTGCTACACCCACAGCAACGCTTCCTCTTCTCTGCTTGCAAATAAATCTGAAGGACAGAGTTGAAGAGAGAGCTGAGATGCGAGGGAGAGAGATAGAGAGAGGGAGACCGAGAGCGGTTGGGTGGAGGTGGAGAGAGGGAGTATTGATTCCTTGATTCCCGTACCTCTGCCAGTGAGTGCAGAGTGTCAAGATCTCCCGCCAGGAAAAACAAATCACAAGGTTGAAGTGATGGATGTGGCACTCCAGGATCCGGCGGTTTTGCCATCTGGATGGCCGACACTGTATATCAGCCTCATGCACAGCAAATTAAATTTACATTTGGACGGCTTCCCCAGGCCTCACCCAGTGCAGATGCACCAAAAACAGCCTACCACAACTTCCTTAATGGGTTTGATCTATCATTTCCAGGTCTATTATGTAAAGATGATGTCGGCCCATTTTCAGAATGTTGAAATGATGTTACAGTCACAATAAAATCCCATTATGTACGACCAAATGGATGTCAAGCAAAATGACATCACCCTTAATTTCCTTAAGAAGAGTCAATACTAATTCAACTTACAGAAAAAAAAAATGTTGATGCAGTCAAACATCAGTAAAATGATGACACAAACTGAATAAAAGGTAAAGTCCATCTAATCCAACGTAATGCATTTCTAACCCTTTTTGCTTTTTAAATTCTTTTTATTTTGTGCCTGTAATTCAGGAAAAGTATTATCAGGAGAATTAAAAAATATTAGTACAAGAAGGACAAGTAGAGGTTCAAGGCCAGATGTGTAGCAGCAGGTTATTCTGCTTAGCAGCGCTCCACATAACCAGCCCCAGACGTCGCCATGCTTAAATGAAATGACCTTTAACGCAGGGCTGATCAAATGGCCTAAAGCGAAACTATAAAAGAACATTACAATATAATGTTTTACAGTGCACTTCTTTCTGGTCTTTTGTTTGCCCTTTCCCATTTTCTGAGGATAAAGCGTATTGCGTTTGGCAGGTGAGGAAGTGCACCGCACACTGTGTAAAATGGATTTGTGTTAGAGTGGATGTGGCAGCAGAATAATGAAGCATCTCCGCATGCAATACAGTGGTTTACTTTGGATTCTCATTTTGTAAATATCGTCAAAGGACAAGGAAAAAAAGAAGTTCACCTTCTCTCCGCCCTTTGTTCTCCGGTGTGTTTTTTTATCATTCATGGGTGGTTATCCTCTAAATGTCAGAGGTTTGCCATGATGCTTCTCAACCATCCCTTCAAGGTTCATGCAAAGCCACACATTGGCGCACAAATTGAGCATGCAAGCTGACAATTGTGCTGTGAACTTTAGCCTCAGCCTTTCCTCGATCATCAGATCTCATTACTGCGAAGAGAGTGTTGCCTGGAAAGCAGCGTAGCAGCTGCTCCGGCGCCAGGCAGCGTGTGACCGTGTTGACAGATGAATCCAGCAGCCAAACAGTGTAGCTGTCTGCTCCTTAACACAGCCCTCTGGAAGCACCCTGACGGTGTTTCTGAAGGGGAGCCATCTTACTCCATATGGCGAAGCATTTCAGAAGCATTTCATGCCTTCACCACTCTTCTTTGTGTCTCTCCTTTCTTTTTTAGACAACCGACGACTTCCAGGTGGCGTCGGCCGAGTGTCCGAGCGATGATGAGGACATCGATTCCTGTGAGCCGAGCTCAGGTGGGTTAGGTTAGTCATCTCTTTTTATTCTACTTCTCTCTGGGTGTGTCAGTGTGTCTCTGTGTGTCATAGTCCACTCTCGTTAAGACTAGATTTGACCGAGCAGTCAGGATTTTTACTCATAGTTCTACCGCTGAGTGGAAGCTGCATCTGTCTGGAAAGCTTCTGTTTTGCCTCAGAGCACAGAGCACTAGTCCTAACATTTCACATGCAGGAATGCAGTCATACCTGTAAAAGCCAGTAACGTATAGCTGGAGTATATAGCTATGATATAATATTCATAGTGTTAATATGAACAGCTGACCCACCTACTGTAGCTCATCTTGAAAAGTGTTGCCCGGCTGTAGTACAGTAGTCACTTCCAAAGCTCTCTGTGAACTGTGTGCGTGACAGAATCTCCCTTAGTCGTTTCATTGCGTTTGTGTCTGAGCAGATGCTTTTGTTTCCTCATTGTGCGTCCACTCATCTTCATCAGCTCGCGGCATTTGTTAATGCACAAACAGGGGAGTTCTCAGAAAGATGGAAAGCGCTCGGTTGTAATTATCAGACCCACACACAATCTGAGGGAGGGTGAACCCAGAGAGGTGGGTGTGAAGGCTACACCTGTGTAGCGGGTCCCCACTGCTGTTAATTAAATTCTACAGCAAGCAGTGGGAGCTGCTTGTGTTGTGGTTGTTCCTCTTGTGCTATCGTTCATTTGAGATGCACCTAAAATCCCTTTGGGTTTAAAGATTTTGAAGCATATCAGGTGTTTCTGTTCACAAAGCAAACAAACCGTTTACAGCCAGTGATATGCATTGAAGAGCCCTGACAATTTAAAAACAAACGGCTATTTTCAGCTCAGACTCTTGGAGATGTACTTGTCTCACAACATTGCGATATTGTTTCTTGCAGTGCAACCAACTTTTGCGCTCGTACCCTGCCACACATAGAAAGCAATTAAGTCTAACCCCAGCGCTGGCCTATGAATAGAAGGATTTCTAAATGCTCTGTGAAGTGATGAGAAGCACAGAGAACAATTAAGTCCAGACCCAAGGCCCCCACTCCATCTAGATGTGCTATTGATCAGTATGTGGTCATAAAACCTCTTCTAAATTAATGTCTGCCCCACAGCAAAGACTATCAACTTCCTAGTCTGTCTCCCTTCCTGTGCGTCTGGCCTTCCACTCCAATCATTAGCTTTGCCACAGTTACTATCTTCCTGCGATTCTTATACTGCACGTCCCATCGATATTCCCATTGGGCAGCATCACAATAGGTTCTTTCAATATACATCTGCCACCTCTGACTAATATCCTATAGCGGAGATTGACCCGCTTACTGATTCACACTAGCAGCTTGCATTATGATATTTTTTGACAAGGACATCTGCCAAAACATCAGTCGCGAACTGTGTGATGCTCTGGGATGCACAGTCCCAAAGCAGAGGATCCCTCTCCTTGTGTGAGCACTGAAGGGGATTTGACACCAGAGCTCTGGGCTCCCGGGTTGGCAGCTGTCTAACACCATATCCTGATTAATATCTGCATTCACACCAATTCACACGCCCTGCCAAGCGTCGAACACGCCTCATAAAGAACTGGATCCACCGTCGCTGATACAGGACTACTGTCTCATATTTTCCTTTTAATGACACTAATGATGCATCATTCTTTATGCAACACCTTGACAGTCTGCTCCGTCTGCCAACTCGAAAGCAGAGGCCACATGCACACCCTGTCAATATCTCGCTCTAGCTTTGAGCCTTGCGGTTGCTTCACAGCACTTGTATATAGTGGGATAATGTTGGTGCATAAGTGATCCCAAGAGGTAAGCTTTGAATCAGACTATTATGTGAACTATCTATGGCTCAAGGTCAGCTCTAGATCATCCTGTGGATCAGTGGAGTCTGGTCCCACAGCAGTTGCTATCAGCTGTTGAGTCGCATCAATCGGGTAAACTTACTTATTGCCATTCTTTATTTCTCTTACCTCCGGAAACCATGGAAAGCCGGGGGACCAGCAGAGCTTATCACCCGGCAGGGCTCAGATTAGATCACACTGCAGCAAATTGAATCCTCCCCCTGGTTGAGGAAATCACGGAGGAATACACAGGCCCATGATGCTGCAACACATCTGATCTGTAATGTGGCGTGTACATACACACAGTAGCAGGGCTCTGACAGCTGATGATTGCAAGCACATTAATGCTTTTGCGACGCCTATTGTGAAAATTGTTAAACAACGTAAAATGTGCGAAGCATTTCAGCTTCTACGTGATCCCACCTGCAGAACAGCAGCAAATGTTATGCTCCGATTTTCCATAATGACCTAACGCGCCTTTAGGGGCAATTCTTACGTTACAGAAATACTATATAATTTGTTGACATTTAGCTTGAAAGAGTCCTGCATTCGCCGCAGAAAAACACAAAATATGATTGTTCGTTTAAAGGCCAGTATGAAGTGTTGGCCAATCATCTGAAGAAAATATAGACATGGTCTCAGCTGTGTGAAAATAGCCTAGTGGAGGCTACATCCAGATGCCGACTTGATTTTCAAGTACCAACCTTGGTTTTCATGGCAAAAAAGTTAATGGAACACATTGTTGCCAGGCTGCATGAGGTCAGAAGAAACTTACTGTACCTGATTCCTGTTGCTGATGGATGTCACTTTGGTTTATTTCCTCTGTGCTTCTCTGCATTTGCTGTGTCAGGTTGTTTCAGTATTCAATGTATTCTTATTCAAATATAAGAGAAGTGAATATGAAAACTGACTCTACTTTTAAACTTCATAATCTCTCTGATGTTTAGAAAAAACACAACATTATTTACTTTTAGACAGAACCTTTGATTATGTTTTTAGGTCGAAATTATTATTAAAGCTGTGAGCTGTCAAATGTGTGAAATCAAGCATTGGAACTCTGAACATTTCTGATTCTGCTTTTTTTTATCCCACAGCCCTATAAAAGCTAAAAGGTGTGCAGACTGGCAATCACAGTGTCCTCAACACTGCTCATTGTTGCCTCCGTTTATTATTATTAAGTCTTCTAGATTTATATATTATATATTATAAGTGTAAAATATGGAACGAGGGCACACTCTATAAAGTATAAACGGGCTGACTTTTGTTTGCTTTCATTTATTGATTTACTTATTTTATTATCATATGACAACTGTCACCACAACCAAAGATTTAGTTGTTTTCCTCTATCTCACTGCAGCAAACGTTCATTGGGGGTAAAAAATAAACCCTCATTCAAAGAACGCGGCTGTAAATGTTTCCCACAAGATTCCCTCCAAAGGCTGGGACTGTATCCTGCCATAAAGAGGGACGTGTCATTTTGTGTTTACAACTTTACCTGTTTTAACATCCCCCCCATCATTAACTGACTCAGTTTTAAGGACATCCCTGCAGATCTGTTGAGAGTTTTGGTAAACGCATAAATCTTCCCGTATCTCCAGCTCCAGTAGGCATTCGCTGACTGCTCATAGGCATTTTAAGGTTAATCATCGCTGTTCCCTCTTGTCTGTGGTCCCTCATCTTTTTTTATCCCCCAGCATTCAGTAGTGACATCAGCAAACACTAATGTGTTTGACATTTGTTTTAATAGACTTAATCTGTGGCTGGAGATTCAATACATAAAGCAAACCAATACATCAAGAGGCAAATGAATACTCTGCGTAACGCAGTGGCCGTAACCGGAACGCACCCAGCCTGAATAACGACAAACTACAGGACATCATTGTTCTAAAAGTAGCTGTGGGATTAATGAAAGATTAATTTTGTGTTGGCTTAAGAGGTCACTGCCCACAGTTAATAGGTTATTCAGCCATACCCAGCTGGAAGTCTGCGTATCCTTCCTTTACTGAACACACGCAGCGCCGGCAGAGACGATTAACAAATGAAAACCCCTCGAGAAGACTGGATGTCCACGGAAAGTGCTCCGAGCTTAAACCCATCATATCAAAAAGAAAACTTTGAAGAATCATATATTGCTCTATTTGCAAAAACAATATTTATTATTGTACACTTTGCCAATTTATGCAGACAGTCTTAGGGAATTTTGCCATTTTTGTTTCTCTGCAGCCTTTGAGTGAGGATTATGTCGTCCAAGTCTCCTTTCTACATCCTATTTTAAATGAAGTGTGCTCTGAGTGAAAACAGGATTTCACACTCACTGTCAGTCTTTCTTTTTTACTGATCCCACCATATTTATATTTTCAATTATTTTTATTTTTCTGCCACACATCTTTCCGGAGCGCTGACATTGATGCTAACACAATGTGTCTGTTTATAAGTCTAAGTAGGGCATGAAGGACTTTTCTTTACCCAAGAAACAGGAGAAGCTCAGCCAAAGGTCAGTTGTGGTAACGGGAAAAACGAGTTAGGGTTTGGAGATAAGACCGTACAGCTGGCAAATCAATAAAATAGTAAACGTCACTCCCCACCTAGGAGCAGTGTGAATATGTTGTCCCTCTGTGTCCCTCACATTTCATGAGCATAGACCTGAAGAACATGTCACATGACTTAAGACTTTAAACAAGTGGAACCCCAGACCTGTGACGTCTGAGCAGCACAAGCTTAACCCTCTTCTTTCACCCCCCACCTTTTTTTTTTTTTTTTGCAGAACCTCTCTTTTTTTAGTGGGCTAACGTCCTTTAATAATCTTCACTCGGACCTCATTTCATGCTCGCCCAGCTCTCTCTTCATCATCCACCATCAGCATGAGCACAGCCACTTCAGACTCTCACACACACGCTGTCATTTGGCCTACTGCCACCATGTCACAAGTACAGGATGGCTTGCATCACTTCTCGAGGACACTCAGATAATTAAAGAGGGAAGAGGGATTTAATAAGTGTTTTGGCTCTGCTGCGGTTGATACAGCGACCTGTCTGCAGACTGATCCCCGACTATATGATGGCTCTGACAGCTTGTGATTACAGCTGGATATGTGAAGTGAGACGACGATATAACATTAATCTGGCTGCATAACAGCAGTGTGTCAGAGAGCATTGCCAGCTAAGCCTGGGTTGCTCTGAAGGCCTCCTCCAGCCACACCTGCATGAGCTCTCAAAGGTGCAAAGTTCATTTCTAAAAATAATCCATTCTTTAAATTACTCTGCCTGATACACACAATCAGCATTTATTTGCAAAAAGCATTGTCTCTGCACAACTCTTTCCACCCATTATCACCCCGAGTTAATGAAAGGTCAAGCCCGGTCTGTCCATTCAATATGTCCTAAGTAGTCCTGGTTGGCTCATTACCGCTCAACGAGCCTCACGCACACCTGCGCTAACCCTCCGGCTGCATTTCCTTCATCCGTGGCCCCTGCTCACCCTGTTTCAAATTACCAAACAAATGAACCTTCACGCCACCGACAAATGAGGAAAAATAGGCTTTGAAGAGGACCATTTATTCAAATCCCACCCGACAGTGTGGAAGCTCTGATCCCATTCCTCTCCTTGAGAGCACGTGGCAAAATGAAGTCAGGCAAAGAGAAGGGGAATCAAATCAGGCACTTCACAGGCTTTTAAATGACGAGTTACATTGCACTAATATCTCCAAAAGGCGAGCACATGTATCAGTAGTGATGAATCCAGGTGGAAATATGGGAAGAGACGCTATCAAATAAACCCTGCAGAAACCAGAACATTGCAGACAAAATGATCCCAGAGTTGATGTCATTGCACTCTTCAGTGCCTCTCTCTGTGGTGAATGAACCTTCCCTGCCAGGCTTCATTTTCATCAGGAAGATTTATGGATCATGGTCACATGAAAGATCATTTACACTTCTTTGCTTACAGTTTTTCTTGTGCGTCTCGTCACCAGGAATCTCAGCAGTGCTCGGCGAAAGCAAATGATTTGTGACTAAATGACTGAAACATTAAATGTTGTCCTTGTGAATAAAACAGCAAGGACTTTATGACGGTCTGGATGTGATATTGTAATTTCAGTCTCGCTCTGGGATGAAACGCAGAGGGGAAAGTTATTCTGGCAGCTTTTAAACAACTGCGATCTTTCCAAAGTTAACCCCCCTGAGTTTACCGCTATCTTTTTATAAGTGCACCCCTGCTATGCTGGCATGAAGCTAGGTGCTACTTTAAGGTCATTTTCCCTATGTCTAATTTTACCCTTGGGTACGCTCGACTAGAGCGTATAAGAGCAGCCATCACTTTAAACACTTGTTTCAGGCGCTATTTCTTTTTCAGTTTATGTGCCTTCATTCTCAGATGATGGAGTGCTAATGAACAGAGAGGCAAATGCATTTTGACTGAGTTCTTATGGGGCTCTCTCTCGAAGGCCTCGTGTCTCCCATTTTGCTTTGCTTGAGCCCAACGTGAAGAGCCCTCAGCCTCACGGGTAAGAAATGAAGCCCATCAAGGGCTGCAGAAAATCTGGGGCACTACAAAAGTTTATCACCTTGTCCCCGGTGGCTGTTTGATAGACACGTCTGAATGAAATAAACGCGTGCGCTTCAATCAACATCAGCCTTTTTGCACTGAACGCGCCCGTGTCAGCGCTGCGCTAAATGTTAAGTTATGACGCAGCGGTCACTGCTCTGCTTTCTTTAGGACGTCAAATTGGATCTTGTGGTCGATTTAGGGTTCCCACTGACAAAGTCTCAGTGTGAACTCTGTCTGTGGGGAGCCAATCAACAGATCCAGGCAAGAGGAAATAACAAAGCCCAGAGCTGGAGGTGTTAGATCAGTGTGTTATCACGTGACGCGCCCTTGTCTCCTAGCTCCTCTAACTCTGTCACCTCGCTATAGGAACCAGCCAGGGTCTCATACACAGCCCCTCAAGTGCCACATCGAGGGCTCTCTCCTCCATCAACCCGCTATGTTATCTACACTTTCGACTTTTTGACCCTGAACAAAGGATAGATAACAAATATGAAAGTAACTCACCGTTAATGCCCGCACAATGGCTTGCTGTGGGAAGAGCCGTGTCAACCGGTGGTTTTTGCCCAGAAGGCGAGAGCATTCTTCCCACCTGTCTGCAAGGATAAGTGGGCTTGTCACAAGCAGAGCTAATCTGTTGCAACGCTCAGTCACACTCAATCCCCAGTGGTACTCTCCGCTTGTCCTTGAATGTCTGCTGGCATTGGAAGCAAACTTGGGCCACTGATCAGTCTAACCATGGTGAAGAACGCGTCAATGAACGGCTGCCGCGCTTCCTCTCCTGGCAGACAGCTTAGCGAACTTTTGCCCTTTGCAGTTTACACGTTTGTTTGCCCTTTAGTCTGGCATGAGCAGGATCTACCTAAAACACTCACATGTGCCATCTGTGTGGGTCATTAGCTAATATTACACCATTCAAAGTGATGTTTATCTGAGCATCAAGCTGTCACTCCAAGAGAGAAATGAATGCAATCATAAAAGGTGCTTTATCTCCAAAGCCATCAACACTGAAAGGGACACAAGAGACTGAAACAGTGGGGAGAGACATTAGAGACATAAATTGGACGCCATTCAAAAAATGAAGTGGGCTTGTCGATGTGCAATCACACCCTTATTCACCGATAGAAACGATCCCCAAAAGCCTAGCACGCTGTCAGCCTGTGAAACAGAGAGTTTAATGTAGATTAACATATTACATCATACTTGACATATTTGTTGACAATTTTAAATGATGAACTTAGAGAAATCCTAAAGAACTGTCTCTTTGTGGTAGTTCAACGTTGAAAAGTTGCCAGAAAAGTCGAATGTAGGATGAGATTTTCTGTATCATCTTATTAACTCTGCCTGTCCTTCATGGATCAGGAGGAAACAACCTTTTTATACAGTGAGAACTCTGACAAATTCCTCTGTTTCACAAAAAAGAGGATGCGATAAGATGAGACAAGGTGATTATGGCAAACTTCAATTACAGCAAAATGTTGTTTGTGTTTTTTCCTTCGGATGCACAGTAAGATGGGAGCGAACGTTATTCTGCATCGTGGTGCCGGGGAGACTCGAACGTCGGACCGGCTGAGATCAAAGCAATGAAAACATGACGAGACAATGCTGTGGCTTCTGTTTCATGGGAAGCTGGGTTGATATCAAAGCTGAAGAATGGGATGATTTTCTAAAACCAAAAGATCTCGACTTAAAAAAAGAATTGCGAGAAGTGGGGCAGCAAAATGGGACATGAGGGACGGAGCATGTGGGTTGAATTTCGGTACATTAAAAGGCCCATTTAATTCAAATATCAAACGCTGACAGCTGTCACTGTACAACGTAATCGCTGAATGGACATGAACTTGCCACGAGCTCGTTAAGCTTTCTCTTAACTCTACTGAACATTCTGATGCCGTGATGTGAGTCATGTGCATTGGCATCGGTGCTGTGTGGGCTGACGAGCGGGACATTCCTCGCTAGACGATGGTCGAACGCTCCCACCGATGCCTCACCAAAGCTGAACAACCACAACAGCGAACGGCATTTTGTCCGAAATGAAAGAAATAAAACCTCAGAGGGCGCTAGACCGTACATTACCGAAGGTCATTCACAGGCAGTAGAAAGTAGTTCACTCGCTTTATAAGGTACGCGCAGGCCAGAGAGTGTAAATTGCTTCTGCGTCTCCAAAGCATCACTCCAGTATTGTGTGCCCGTGCTCTGTGGCCAGAGATTGCAGCGCTCACTAAAACCCTTTAACATACTGTAACTGTCCAGTCACAGAGGAAATCATCGCGGCAGACACCTCGACACAGCTCTTTCAACTTGTCATTGTTAGTTTGTCCAGTGTAAATGCAAATCAAAGCGTAGCATCTTCACATCAACACAACTATCATCTGAACCCAGCCGCAAATCCCTCAAATAGCTTCTTTTTTGCCCCAAAGCAGAGCAACTAGAGTGCTTTCATTTCCAGTGTTAGTGTTGAGTGTTTGGATTTCACAAATGCAACAAAGGGGGCTTAAGCAGAAATGATGACTGCTACAAAAACACACAGAGAGATGTGCCAGGAGGACTGAATAGTATCAGGGGGTTGACGTGTTTTCAGAGTACGCTCCACTGAATGGCACCGCTTCAAAACAGAAGTGGGGACAGCCTTTGGCAAAATCTGCTGAGTCATTTGAAGAATTGTTTCTTACCGAAAGATTTAGTTTCAAAGAGAATACGTGATACAGACATGTTGCTCGGAAATGGGACGAATTTTAGAAATAGGCTGCGTCCATTCATGCCTGTGCTGTAAAACACGCTGGAGCTGTGAGCGTTTAACCGTGCTCCTCCATGAATCATTAATAGCCTCAGTGTTTTTGTCAAACCTCAGCTGCATCTGAACCTTTTCGCTCTTTCACATACGAACAATGACAGTTCAGTTAATGTCTTCAGAATAATGTTCTGCGAGAACTAGAAATGTGACTAGACGGTAGTAGTAGACAGTACGCTTAAGGCAAAGTCTGCAAATTGGCCCAGCTTCTACAATTTTGAAAGGACTAATAGATATTTAATTTCTTCAGGGTCCTGCCTGGGTGACACTGTGTATAATTTAGTAAAGTTCTAGAATAACTATGTATCTCTTGACTATGAAATGATGTGAAATCGTTGTTCGTCACGGTGTATTTGTGTCTCGTTTAAGTGTGACAGCTTTGTATGAAGTTTTAAAAGCTTCAGCGTCAACTCTTGCCTGGATGTGTTGGTTTTAGGCAGGATATCACTTCATCACTATACTGTACGTCGTCATCTGTTGTCTGTTGTCAGTTCTGTGAAGGGGGGAAACCAAATCATCAGCCAGTGTGTAGCCTCACAGCCCTGAGGCATGAAACCCGTACTATCATTCACTGCCACACATGGTGTATGTACATTTGTAGTGAACGTGTCTCTGTTTCCTTTGCAGCCAATCCCACTGGAGCTGGGCCGAAGGGTTACCCAGGCCCGTCGGAGGTGTTCCGGGAGTCCAGCAGCACGACAGGGATGGTGGTCGGCATCGTAGCCGCAGCAGCGCTGTGTATTCTCATCCTGCTCTACGCTATGTACAAATACCGTAACAGAGATGAAGGCTCGTATCACGTAGACGAGAGTCGCAACTACATCAGCAACTCGGCGCAGTCCAACGGCACCGTAGTCAAAGAGAAACCAGTCAACACCGCAAAGACCTCCGGCAAGAACAAGAAGAACAAGGACAAGGAGTACTACGTGTGATTGTCAAAGCTTTGGTCTGTCCTAGACCTGCGTAACCAATTATGAAAAAGACAAATCAGGACCTCAACACGTGTACAGTATAAATACAAAAACGAACATTAGTCATTTTTTCCTACAAGACAATGCTCTGAAAAATGAATATGAAAATGAAAAAATAACTTTCTTAAGCAGAGGAGACATATAGAAATATACAGTCCAGAAAGAAACTGAGGGGAAAATGGCAACCTGATAAAAAATGAACTTAATACATATCTAACATGTCAACCAAACAACATTAACCTATCTGTGACTTGTTTTCTTGGGTGACGACGTGATCTGATGTTTCTGGTAAACAGAAGAGCACAGATGCACTTTGCAAACAGGAGATTCGGCAAACAAACCTAATGATTTTTATTTTTATTTTTCATTTCCATTGCCTGTGTTTGTGTTGTTGAGACTTTTTTTTCTAGAGAAAAATGACACAGCGAATAAATAATTACATACATAAAATACGCCAAACATTTATTGCGGAGGAACAGAGAAAAGAGCAGGTGATGGTGAGGATTCAATCAGAAAAAAAATCCCTGATGGATGTTTGCGGATGCAGCCAAAGTACCTACTGAAGAGACGATGATGCTCGACAAAGACTAATACCTGGCTAACTCAGCTGCCACGGTGCAAAGATGGGACTGATTTCAAATGACGAAACACGTCCAATGTGCCAGTACGAGATGAGGAGGCCTTCGTTTTCTGTGAGCTGAAGGAGTGGGAGCTTCCCCAGAACACTGGAGCGTCCTCAGAGGGGATCATTTGGGAGCCATGCACGCAAAATTATCTTAATACAGTACATATGTTTATATACAGTACAACCACATCTATATGTGCTTTCTGGACTGTGACAAAGTGGTGTTTTATAGCCTGTTGTATAGATGATGCAAACTATAACTGCTCCTCAGCCATTTTGGAATAAAACCTAAAAATAAAACGACAAAAAGAATACATAAGTGTTAATAAGTGTTGCTAGACATAGAAGATTTTATGAAGAAATCAGCTTTTTTCAGTTGGATAATAATTTGACTCCCTCCCTGTTTTTACATGTGTTCATATATAGTTTTTATACAAATGTCAACCTAACATTGATGACTCCCTGACAAGTAGCAGCCGAAATGTTCCCAAACACTGCACAAGGTGTCGATAGCGCGGCACGGTTGGCTCTCACTGCCTTTCTCCTCAACCAGGCTCACGAACACGAGCGATGACAGTGACTGACGGCGGTGATTAAGCTAAATAAACTCGCTGTATGTATTTCCAAGTGGTATTATAAGGTTGTCCAATGCGTGTTTGGGCTGGTGCAACATCTGAGGAGAATAGCTCAAATAAGTCTCCATTTCAACTGTTCTGTGTTTGTTCTGTCATTCTGTCAGTCAGTTCTGCTTTCCAGAGACCTGTACTTGGAATGAGTATGAGGAAAATGAACTATAAATGATGATTATAAATTCTCTTGGTTTGCTCCTCTTTTATTTCCTCTGGAGTGTTTTATGTTCAACTGTATCTCTTCTTGTACTCCACATAAAAAAAAAGATCAATTATAAAAACTAGTTTTGAAAAGTCTAATGAATAAAATATGACCTAAGTGAATTTAAACCAGTCTATGGACCACATGTATCAGTGACACACAAAGGTATTGAGGTTTTCATTTTGTTCCACAGCAGACGCCATTAAAAGCTTTAGAGCCTCCCCTGAGATCCCCTGACCCACGCTGGGCCGTTATTGCTGCCGTGTTTGCTTACTTACACGTGCTTTCGCTTGTTCAGTGGCATAAAGTGGCTCTAAAACATCAGAACTGGATGCTCGTCACCTGTCACCTGTGACGTAGCCAGTGCATGTTACGTAATGACCACTACGCCAGTATTGCATGGATGCAACATGTCCCTCAGGGCAAAGGTGTCAACTGTTGATACTCTACTGAATTAATTAACCCCCATCTCTCCATGTGTTCCAACACAATTCAAAGCACTATATTTACCAACTGCAGAGTTAATGTAAGGTGTTGTCTGCGTATGAATTAAAGTCGCGGCGTATCGACCTCAGCATGAATAGCATGACTGGAGATCAGACAGTGTACAGTACTTAACACTGAAGCATCACTTGACTCAGACACATACATCTCTGAATGTGCAAATTACCGTGGCAGCACATTAGCAGAGTGGTACTTGTAATAGTCCGTCTGTAGCTTTACTGTACAGTAAGTCCCACTTATTACTTTAATGTCAGATTGTGCAGTGAACGTTAAACCTTAGCAGCAGATGGTTCCTCGTGAGCGTCCTCTCCTCTGTCACACAGCTTCCTCGTGTGATAACATGCGTGATCAGTTGCTGATCGCCATGCGGAGATTCCTCATTTCATTTGGCTGAACCCTGTTCAAGGACACCTAAGAAGGTTATGTGCTCTCTAATGCAACATCACTAATTAGACAGGCAGAGGAAAATGGTCCTGAGGTAAAAACCCGTGTGTGTGTGACGTTATTAGTGCAGAGCTGAAAGGCTGGTTTGAAACGGTGCGTGTTAGCGCCTGGATGTGGCTTGATCAGATTTGGTTTGACAAACTCTGATTAGTGCGTGAGGATATGAGAGAACATCACCTTTTCCACAGGAAGGAGAAAACATACAGACGCGTGAGAGGGAGACATTTAACCGCTGTAAGTCATTCGCACCTTCCTGTCATATGAGCTCACACTCAGTTGAAGTGAATAAAGTGTGAATTGTTGATACCACTTGGGAGAAGAAGGCAGGACAGCAGGCTAAGTAGCTGATAAGTGATATTGCAGACCGAGCAGCATCTCCTCTCCCTTCACAGACACATGTTCCAGTTTCACATATACAACATGTCTCATTCATTTTTCATACCATCTGTTTTTTTTTTTTTTTGGCTGCATGTGGATGTGTCTTCGTGTGTCGTGGTGCTTCTCAGGGTGTTTGTGCATCTGTGTGGCCACATATGAAATGGCCTTATTGCTACTCTCTCAATGAAGATTTGCACTTCCTGGATGCTTATGCTGAGATCTTTCTCCTCGCTCCGTGGCGTAGTGGTGTGCAGGACACGCCAGCGGACTCTAGTTAAACCACAGAGCAGCTGTTTCCTGTCTGAGGTGGTCAGGCAAGGTCGATCAGGGCAAACACTGTGTGTTATGCTTTATTTTTCATTATAATGTTTGTAATTGTACAGTATGCGATGCGACACAGTTGACATTGTGTCATCTCTGTGTGCTGTGGTATTTGGCTTTATTACTTGATTTAAAGGTTACAGCACGGTTTGCTCTTTAAGGGCGATAGAGCATCTTCCTCTGTCCAACATCAGACTGGTGATACTTACCTAATCGCTGTCAGCCCTGCTCTGCTGAATGGTTGGGTTGCTAGAAGGTGATTTAGCACTGGAAGAGGCTGCTGAGCCTTTTGACAGCAGTTATCCTTCCTCAGCCTCTGTTATGTTGTTCTTGTGTACTTCCCCACTGATTCCAGAGAGGATTGATTAACTATGTTATTTTAGTTTACCACTGGTGAGTTTGGTCAATCCTCTACTTTAGGGGGTCTGTGATAATTTGCTTTCTACAGTAGTTTTCTGCTGCTTAAATCGTTATATTTCCCAGGAGTCCAGGATTTCAGCATCTTGTTTAGGTAACCAGGGGCCTGGACATGGCAGCGTTCCATCTGTTTGTTCCTGATTCAAATATCAACAATGCAGGATTGTTACAACGTCTGCCACAGATATTTCTGTCCTCCCAGGATGAGTTGGAATCACTTTGGTTATCTCCTGATAGTTAATCATCACTGGTCAGCTGTATCTTTGTTTACAGTAGGATTAATTACCAAACATGAAATAAGAAACGTTGCACTTCTGCGCTGTTAATGCTGTAGGCACATTAGAATGTTGGTAGGCTAAACACATTTTCATGAAGATAATCGAAAAGTCCTGAGTGCTTTCCGCACGCTGGACGGCGCAGCGAGAATAAAACAGGAAAATAATGGAGTAAACCGTTGCTCTCTTAAATTGAATAAAAGAGATGGCAGCAGGAGAGAAAGAGTATTATGTCCTGTGTGGCGCTGCGTGTTTAACCACCTGTAAACTGTCAGCAGCATTTATTCGAACAGGCTAAGCTGTCCACTGACCAGTAGCTCACTGTATTCTGCTCCACACAGACGCAGCTGAACCTCGGTGTTTTGAGGCAGAGCAGGTGATGCCTAATGTATGCTCCGCCTCTGGTGTGTAGGGTTTGATGCTGCTCGAGCTGTCAGCAGGCAGAAATAAAAGGGCCTGGATTTGTGGCAGTCTTCGAACTGACAGGTGGTGGAAACTAAAAATGAGGGAAAATAAAATACTTTTAAAGTGAAATACTTTCTAAACTGACTAATATTTCATGGTCTGAAATTTGCATCATTTTCACCACCTCCTTGTGTTTTCGTAACATCAGTGCCGGCATGTTTACAGTATTAGATAATGCACACAGACCGTCTCCGTGTTTGACTGGATTATAAATCCTTAATGATATGATTTTAATGTTGCTTTCCGTAATTTGCTCTCAGTGGGTCGATTTTGCACTGTTCTTTTCCAGTAGCCAGCGACTCAGTGAAGCCTTCCCCCTCCTGGGCTGCATATGCTGTGCAGAAAAACTCAGGGAAGGGAATAATGAAATAACAATAACAAGCTCACAGCTTTATTTCAGCATCGCGTCGTCTATGCCAATAGACCAAAAACTCATAGGGTGAGGAGGTATTTTTAGCAGCATGCTTATCCTTCCCTCTCATCCTTCCTCCCCTGCATCTCTCACTCTCACACACAATGTCTTTGTGCCCGTCTTTTGCATTCATCTTGTGCCGTTTCCCCTCTCTCACTCCAGCTTTTCGCTTCTATCTCAGCTGGAAATACCAGACGTCCCTTTAATTTGACACACTAATGTAATTCGCCTTCTCTATAATCATCTATTTTCCCATTTTCATGCCCTTTCTCCGAACTTGAGACACGTCTTGTGGATTCTCTCTCACAGCAGTACACCAGACTACATCAGTTTCCATTTCATTTATTCAGTATTTGTTTAGAAGCCTCATGCTGCTCCGCTATGAATCAGCGTCACCTAACAGAAGCTAACTCGCACTGACCAGGTTAAAGAATCTGAAGCTGCGATTCGATGTTAATGTTCTGAACCAAATGGAAATGACTCGCTGTTCATGCAGCAGAAGTGTTTAGCCATCTTACAGCCTAAGCACCGTGTGCTCACTCCCAGGACTCATTTGCTGAGAATGCCAAACCACAAAACAGCTTCTAGCTGCCTGTAATGCTTAGATTGAAACTGTGTTGTACTTAATTAGTAAATCATTGTAGTTATTAAATAGGGGATCAGGTTTTTAACCCTTTCCTTTCATGGTATATTGCTTGAATTTATTGCAGCTTAAAGGCTGAACTGTATTGTCAAGAAGATGGAGGCGATATGATGTCGCGCCTCAGCCGCCACCAATAAAAGCAATGTAATTTATAAAAGTCATGTCCCAGAGTGACCTCAGGGAAATTCGGTTGGATGTCTGATCTGAAGGAAAGCATGGTGTAAGCCCCAAAAATGTGCTCCCACAGGCAAACGCAACACAATATCGTGTTATCGTGTTAACAGCTTACTGCCACGTATTTCTGCCTGATGCTGCTTTACAGCCAAGTACGGAGAAACTCTTATCGTTCATTATTTATTATATTTCATGAGCTGTCTGATAGGATTGCAGCTACGGCCATACTTTCATTTAAATCAGGTTTTCCATAGAACATAACACTTCTGACACATTTAACTGCAGCACAAGTGAATAAGTGAAGCGCTGTGAGTCAGAGCCCTGGCAGTGTCAGTGCCGCCTCCGTCCTGTCAGCAGGGAACCCCAAGTGGAGGGGTTAAGGTTGGAGCTCCAGGCCAAACCCAGCAGTTGAGAGCCCGCCCTCAGGAGAGAGAGTCAACATGGCAAGGGCACCAAACACATTCAGGATGCATAGGTGCCATTTGTCATGGTTGACAACTGCACCTCTCAGTGCCATTTGGGTTTATTACCGGTACATTTCTCCCCACATAATGATGTTTTCCTTAGCGCCTGTCCTCTGAGACCAGCTTCATTGAAAAACTGCAGTAGAAACATCAAGGTGACAGTTTTTCCCTCTTTTCTCTTTTATATGAAGTTTGCCTCGCATGACTTCGAAGGGCACAGACAAAAAACAAAGAGGAAGTGGAGATTCTCACTCCAGCAGCAAGTCGGAGAAAATACAGTACCTGAGGATTTAGGCAGCATATCAGCGTCCTTGCAGCAGGGACTTAATACCGACATTCAGGCCTGACTCTTTTTTAAGGAACCGCATCCTTTCAGGGCGCTGTACAACAACACCTGGGCTTCCCCAAATAGATACGCTCAGAAACGCACAGCCTTAAAAATGATTCGAAAAACAAAAGGCTCTTAAACCTCACTTTACGTCATCAAACACCACAATCAAGTGCTGTGGCCACATTACTGACACCTGCACTCTGGACGGTGCCCATCCTTCAGCTGCAGGCTGTGTGTGACTGGACTGTTCATATTTGCTGTGGGTATTCTGCTTAATAGGTGAAACTGAACGTTGTGGGTAGGCAGGTCTATTTTAACAGCATCTAATATGATGGGTCATTAGTAACAGCAGCGCAAAACTCCGACTTTTACGGTTTTAATATACTTGAGTGGCATTTTTCCCATGAAACATTTTTTTTATCACACGTTTATTTCTCCGTGTTCTGTTGTGTTTGTTTCCCTGTGGTTCAATAAAAACCTTTTAAAAAATAAAGTCGCCGCATTAATTTTAACGTCCCTTCAAAACATGCTTAAGCACCACATGCTATCAATGACACAACTAAATGCGCGCTACACCTTTTGTAATAGGCAGAAAACCCGACCAACATAAATCATTAAAAGCCGCCTGAAGCTGTTCTATTGGTCGGCTGCCAAAAGTAGAGAGCGAGCGTAAAGATGATGCTGAAGGCAAACAGACATATTGTAAAGCCAGACTGTATTTCTCCTGTGGTCACTGCATTTGAAAACCTGTGTAGAGATTCTAGTGAAATAATTTAGTTTTTTGAATTATGTATAGACATCTCTGCATGTAAAAATAACTCTGCTAGACACATGGATTTAATTTTATCACGCTAGAGTAACTGTTTCTAAATTGAGCAATCATGTGTGTAAGTCATGTCTGTTTTTCTGACTTTTAATGTGTCAGGATAAAAGAAGCTGAAAAAATTAAAGAAGCGTTCTCTTGAATGTGTTGCTATAAATAAAGCACAAAGCTCTTTTTACAAAAAGTCAAAAGTTTCCAGAGACACCAGTTAGGTCTTCCTTCACTTGTAAATAGTGGCTGATTTAAAAAAAATAGTCCTGATCATTTTTTTTTAAATTTTACAGCTACTGAAAGATAAAGAAGATCACAGGTCACAATGCAAATAGAGTCATCCTGCATATCTGTTGTTTTATCTGAAGCGCATATGCTCTTCATCTGTGTCAGCCAACTCTTAATCATGGCCTCAGAGGAAAGCGCTCGTTAGTGCAAGTCACATTCTCTTTGCCTGTGAGTTGGAGACGATCATTATCTTTGTTGTTGTGGCGGTGACGGTGCTGATGATGAGGATGAAGACGATGAGCATCTGATTGACTTGTGCCAGCGGGCACAATCTTTTGTTCTCAGAATTAACTATGCTCTTTCAAATGAAATTTATTTTCTGCTTGTGGGATGATCATAATGCTGAAATCAATATTTAATATTCTTGGATCAATGTGACGAGTTTTTATTTTGCATTGATTCTGTCAGTTTACCGGAGTAGTAATGTGCAGCAGCAGAGGATGAAATGACATTGTACCTGGCTTCTTCATAGCCTTTGGTTCATATTTAAATAGATGAATAACAATGGTCTTTGTTCAGTGGAATAACCCTCCTCTTTTTACTGCACACACTTGATGAGTTGATTAGTTGACCATTCACTAAGCCCATAGCTTAGCAACCGTAACTAGGCACAGCAGGCCTTCCCAGGCATTCCCACGTGTCCAAATGGTGTTTGTAGGACTCAGATAAGAGGAAGTCTTCCACCTCCAGACGGATGGTTCATGTCTTTTTTTATTCTCAACTTTATATAATCATACAAAACAAACCTAAAGTGCGACTGATTAAATTGTGCGCTTATCTGCTTTATTGTAAGATTCGGGCCAGGCTGCGATTGTGCGTCCTATAGGCGGGTTTTTGGGGAGTTGGAGAATTTCTTAGAATATGGATGAGATTAGATATGAACCATACTCAGACACAAATAAACACACAGACACATAACTGAACCTACACTGAACAGCATAGTCTGCTCGCGTACTGTATCTCAAGCGAACTAGAACTAAAAGCTTAGATGAGAACCTTAACCTTCTAATCGTTTGTATCATAACGCAATGGTTGCCTCACTATATTTGGCATTTGTATGTCCCATACTGTAACACACTGTCTAATATGATACCAAATATTACACTCACTGCTGATGTTTGGGCATCGTATGCATATGCATGCACACGCATAAAGAGGCAGCTGCAGCCTGACAGCTAATTACGCCAGAAGACTATACATACAGTGAAACCTCGTCATTGTGTAATGCTAATGGACTGTTTTGTGCTGAAGTTCGCCTGCTAACTAATTAGCTGACTATGTGACTATTGGGTTCTGTTTTTGTCTTGACTCATTAGCTACTGTTATACATATGAAGAATAGTAATTATGTGGTCGCACCTTGTCACATCCAGCCGTGTGACTTAGTTTGTGTGTCCCACCATGGTAGCAGGCAGGAGGTGCAGCATCCTCTGGCAGCCTGTTGAATATGCTCATAGCGGGACACACTACAGTTTATTTATGTCATTATTGCCACTTTAGCATGACTGTACCTAGAGTATTGTTACTGGTTATGTCAGTAAAGCTGGTTCACAACTGGATTCATGTCTGCAGCCTGCATGTGCTTATTGAAGTTCTTGGGAACTTACGATCTCCCATTGTCATAAGCCAGAGATGAGGAACCTACTGTACTTTTGACATCTGTGTCATGTATTGTTTCATATCATGGTGAATTTAAACGATTCATCATACACACAACAGCAACAAAGGAAGCCGGAGCTTAGCAAACCTCAAATTACAATACATTCAGATATGACACCTACACTTTAGCCAGTGAGCATTAAGATTTAGTGTAAAGGTATTATGTGGTGCTGTTTAGCGGGGGACTGCTGGAGGGGAGGGTGGGCGGAGGATCAGTAACGCACCCACAAATCCAAATAAAACCCAAGCCCTCGCCTCCTGTGTCTTTAATTGTCCAGGACAAGGTCACAGTTTATTATTTATCTCGGGAAGGAAGTGTAATCCCGCAGTTGTTGCCTTCATAATTGAGCCATCATGTTCAAAAACATACTGGCAAGGCTTTTTCTCTCCGTGGTTTAATGGGATGCTCAGCTCTGTTTTTAAAATACGCAGTGCAGAGCACAGACATGCTGTCAACACTGCACTGAGTCACCGTAATTATAGCAAGGTCTACCCTTGTATTTCTGAGCCGGTTGTTCTTGTTCACAAGTGCATCCTCATGTGACTGCAGTCATCTTCGCCTCAGTCAGCTGCGCAACATGTACACAGCCGCAGCCTGGCATACAAATCAGTGAATGCTACACTGACTTTCTCGTTTTTGCCATCAGTAGTCGACTGTTGTTTAACAAAAAAGAAAAAAAACAACAAGATTCCCGGGACATTGATTTTCTGCTCAGATACAGTATCTGCATTTTTCGGTGATGTGGTTTGAACAGCAGGAAGAATATGAGCAATTTGAGACAAAATTTGATTTGTTTCAAGAGTCCCAGACAAAATGATGATGCTATCAGCCAAATTGGGAGCATAATTATTTTCATCGCAATCACATCAAATGAAACCTACTCGAAGCACACGGGAGTAAATGCTGTGATCAAATTATTTTTGTGAGTGCAAATTAGTTGACAAGAGCGACGTCTGTGCCGACAGTTGTTTATTGGACTTCTGGTCAACGCTGCCTCTGAGCCAAGCAGTGACACAGGCCCGATCATCTCGCCTTTAGGTTGGTGAATCTCTAAATCGCGGTTGTTTTTCCTGATGTGGTGTTTTGCCCAGACTGCAAAAACGTACGAGTGGATGTCTCTCATGATGTTTCCCATAGGAGGCGTCAGTGTAGTGATGTTCGTGGACTCCGCAGGGACTCAAGCTAAAGCTCCATATTGTGCTGCTACGTGAAAACGGCTGACTCAGGTTTGTGCACACGGCGAAGACGACCCCGACATCACACACATCAACTCACAGATTTCCTTTTCGCCTTCTCTCATTTATAAACTAACATGAACCTTACAGCTGTGCAAGACGATACGCGTACAACAGAACAGGAATGAGCCGATGACCCCTCAACACCTGCGAGAGGAGGCTTCGTTGCATGAAACAGGTTGCACTGTTTACATGCGCTGCGATTTATGTCGAAAAGGCCAAAGCAAGAAGAGGAAAAGTGCAGGTGAGATCCCAGAGTAGTGTATGAAATGCACACGGTGTAGCCAAAGGGAACTAGGGCTGAGCAACACAAATATACAGTAATTCAGGTTAAATAAAGCTGTCGAGGTAGGTTCATGTCTTCACTCTGCAGTTCAATAGTCACTATGTTTACCTTTTATGTTGTTTTCATTCGTAATCTATGCGTCCATCTTTGCTAATTCCGAATAATTACAGCATGATGTAAGAAATGTACAATTAGGCAGCAGGTGTCTGAATGTTGAATGTGGAATCGGTTGTTATCACTGTGCTGTCTCACCTCTGCTCCGATCACTAGACTGTGCAACATTAGCCTCACAGCGTACGATACTGTAAATATATGCGTCAGCTAAAGGGGAACATGTGTATCTACAGTATGTTAATTATATATTACATTATTATATTAATGCTTTTCAACAGTCCTGTCATTAATAACATGTGACCGAAGAAATGATGTTTGTCAATTAACCATTGTTCATTCAGTTCCTAGGAGATGTGTCCACAGCAAGAATTTTTACACCAAACATTTTAGTGCGTTCGTGGATGAATGGTTCCCAGCATTAGCATCCATATTAGGTGTGTATAGACCTGGAACTGTAACATGCAGCAGAGGTAAGTGCAGTAGCAGCAACAACACCGTTACAAAGGCTAAACACGTGGCAGACAGGTGGTTCGGAAAGTCGTGGAGCCAGGATTGCTTGTTTTTTGTTCCAGATTGTCTGCTTCGTCTGCACCTGCGGTGGCTTTATGGATGCCGGTTACATTAGCCTGGGGCTAGAAGCTGTTTCATTGTAGACGGCTCATCAAGATGAGTGACAAGTGTGGGGGTGGGAACTTGACCAGCTGAGGAGGAGGAGGGCAGGACTAACAATACATTTCCTACCTCAAAGTGAAAACTTGCATATTGTAGCTATAACTTGGAACCAGCTGTCACAGGGGGAAAAAAAAAGCTCTTCCTGCCTGATGGAGCTTCAAAACAGGTGACAGGTCACAGACAGTACTTGGCTCCTCGTCAGCTGTGTTTGGTTCTCCTCACACACAGATATTCACATTGTTTTATAAATGCTAATGGTCTCATTTACTTCCATTAACAACTTTTAATACTATTTTTAATATCCCGTCGCAGCCTCGGTGTGTGAGTCCATAAACTGGCTGAACAGATGGAATCCAAAGACTCAAAGAAGAGCAAATGTGTAATCAGTGATCTCACCTACGTTTAGAAGTGCGCATGAGACACATTCATAGAAAGGAATGAAGGTTAGGTGGTTGTTTTTCAGAGATCGACATTTGTACTCGTCTTACTGAGAGTCTGGCGAACACGCTGCACCCTTTTTTCTGCTCAGAAACATTCTCTGCCCTTCCCTGCTCTGCGCTATGGAAGTCAGATCCGCAGTACAAAGACGTCTGTGCAAACGCAAGTTGGGTCTTGATAGCACTATGATACGTACCGAGTTTAAAGCTGCCAGAGTTGTTTGCATTACTTCAGCACAACAGCCTGCCGTTGTTGTGAATCGCTGCACGAAAGCCGCTGAGAGCCGTTTCAAGAATTACTCTGTGAAAGGTTTGTGTGCACATGATGCAATGGTGGAGGGAAACCTCAGCTTTTCTGTTTCGTACAATCACTTGATGTGAGTGAAACTATATCGGCTCCGGAGCCTCACCCTTGGACTTTCCTGGATCAACGAGGTACCTCTGATCTTGACCTACAGATGTGGATAACTGCAGACGAGCAACAATAAATTGCCTCCTGTGTGCAGCACTAACTTGTTTATATCTGTTGGGCCTCCAGAGCTGTTTGGGGACATGACAGCAATATTTGTGTGCTTGTGTGTGCGTGCATTTATTTGCTGCAAGGGTGGGGTATTGGGGTCACTGTGCAATTTAGTGAGATACCAAGTGGAGCTGGCGCTAAGAAAAAAAAAGGGAGAGAAAACAATATGAAGGCAGAAAAGCCGTCTCAGCGTTTTTCCGTCGTTGTTATATTTTTGCCCAAACAGGAACGCAGAGGATTTCAACAATGCTGACAACTGTTTGGTTGACAGAGTCACCAGAGGAAACTCTAAAAGAACGGGAGGCAGCGCAACATCTTATCACGCAGCATAACAGCCCTGACACTTTTACAATATGGAGGAGTCCAGATTGTAATGGAGTGCTGTGTTTGCAGAGAGGACACAGTGGCACTCGCTTATTGCTTCTCATCATAGTGGTGCATTGCTGAGCAATTAAAAAGCCATCAACTGACTCCCAACTAATTACCTACAGTGTCATCTAACCTTGTTGCTGATATTAAATAAAGTACTTGTCTGTAAAATGAGGTGAACGGAGCAAAAGCTTATTCATAATATGCTTTCTGCCAGAGCTTTGGCCCAGAATCATATGCTGCTCTTTATTACAAAACATTACTCTGATACAAATGAATGTTCAAACAACACGAGAGGAGAAGCACGTTTGCCCACAGGAGATAATAAAGTTTTTTATTTTTTTCTCTGTAATGGAAGATAATAAAATTCAGTAGGTCAGACTATGGACGAACATCATGGGATTAAAGTTGGCTCCGTTAGGTTACACACATTCCAGTTATACAGCAATTGTTGCTCCTGCATGTAGGCATAGGTAGAAGCAATTATTATTTCATCTGTAGAAATGAAATTGTGCAATTAGACAACCATGTATTTTTTTTATTTGATCTCCTTGTTAACATTATTAGTGAAATTAATACCCAAACCTAATGTATATACCAGCCTCATCCCTGGAGCCCTTGTACACATAATTATCCATTTTCCTCTAGATGATTTCAATATTTTAACTGAGAAAGGACTGTAAAATCCCCCTGGATGGAAATGTTTTCAGTAAATGATCAAAAAGAAATGAGTCACTATGTATAACGAGAATTCAAGAGGAAGTAAAGTTGCAATAAGAAGGCTGGAGGTGAGGTAGGAAGGTTTTTGAACAATGTTAAAATTGAATATTTTATTTCTGATAGAGGCTGAGCAACACATTTATTCACGTGATGACTAATGCATTTCCTGTTCACCACACTTTGAAACAAACCTGATCTTCCGGCAACGTCGCACAAGCTTCGCCTGCCGACCACTGACTGCACAGCGTCCTCAGAATTCATTTCCCATGAGTGAGACTTCAAAGATCACTGGCTGCACACCACAGTGGCTGTACATGCCACCACATCACAGGTGTCTGTCACTGGTAAATCCAATTTTTATGTTAAACTACACCCGCTGCCATCTGGGAGGCAGGTCTATGTCCTATTTCTTGGGTTTAGTGAAGGCCAAACACACGTAAAAACATCCAAATATTCTGCACAAGGAAGTGATTAATCAAAGCTTTAACTTAAAACAAGAACAACTGACTTTATCTCTGCCTCTGACGTTTAGGTCCAACGACTGTAAACTACTGTACACTAATTTCACAGCATATTAGCCTAAACGCTTTTGATTAAGATGATTATCGTCTGGGTCGATGAGAGAAAAGGCTGTGGACGAGCCCAGCTACGCAGGAAGCGCAGCCTTGTTCTTCAGCCAGCTTCACTGCGTCCTGTCAGGACCTGCTCGTCTTTGCCACCTCTAACATCTCCACCTTTCGACGGCCCCGTGCTCTTATCTGCGGCAGAGTGCTGATGGAGCAACCAGGCTCCTCGCTGCTGTTGGGCAGTAGAATTAGTTTGGTTCCACTGAATAATGAAGTAGAATGTGTACCCAGTGTTCTAATTAAAACCCACGGTCATTCATCTATCTAATTGATACAGTGCCTTGCAGTGTAATTCTGTCCCAAATGGACCATTTTAGCCGGTGTTCTCTGCTCTACGAGCCTCCGCTGAGCAGACAGGCTCCGAGCCAAACGTGCCTGGAACAAGACTAGTGTGACTCTGCCTCACACACACTCATGTGCACCTTCACTTGTGAAAACAAACACGACGGCCCCAGCTCAGTTATTACCCACATAAGCAGGTCGATATGTAAATTGGTCATAGCCCTTATCCCAAATGCAAAACTCACAGCGAGGACAAGGTAAGGTAATAAGATCGCAGGATACATTTTTGAGAGTTTTTAATATTCATGAAAATAGAAAAAAACTGTATCTTTATGCGTCTTCTTCATTCTGGTAAATTCTGGTAAGTAAACTTTCAGGTCGGTTTACTACTTCAAACTGTTCTTTAGTGTTACCAGGTTTGATTTATGATACTGCACCGGGTTTAATTAAGTTGTTTTCATTTGAATTACTGAAATCATAAACTGATGAGAATCAGTTTATGCATTTAATTTCAGCCCCTGTTCATTTATGATATGACATTAAAACGTCCAATAGTTAAAACCGGGTCCAACAAATCTAATCTTTAAAAGAGACAGTAGCTACATGACATCTACAATGTCATGTCTTTGGCTGACAAAGCAGAAAAAATGTTAATGTCTGCAGTGTCTGCTACAGCTAACGTGAAGTACAGGGCGTAAGTGGGCAGATGCACCAAAATAAAACACACACACATAAACAACATTAGTCGTACAAAAGCCTGGGCTGTAACCTGAGGTAATAACATATTTATTTATTTTTCATGCACAGAAATAGGCCTTTTGTACAAAACATGTTTCATATGAAAAAATGCAGACACTAACATCTCTACTGCTGATCTACTCTCACAGCCCAGAGAAAGGACGGTAGTGACACAAATATCCACAAAATATATGAAAACATATTAAGAGTATGTGAATGCAGACAGACAGTGTACTCAGAAGAGCATAGACATGTCTATCTAAAAGTAATAATTGGAGATAAAGGGGTTATGTAGAAGGCAGAAGGGTAACCAATGATTTAGGATGATTATCACGATAAGTTTGTTATGCTCAATTTCAGTCTTACCTTTAAAAAGGAATTTCTTGAATAAGAAAAAAATTGTTCTCTCTTGCTGTAAGCAAAGTGAGAGAAAAAGCTCAAATGATGAAGCTCATATATCTTTGCTCTAATAACAGAGCACAAAGAGGCTCAGTGTAAAACTTAAAATAACTTTCAATTCCTCTTGGGAAACGGAAATGTGTGATAATGTGCTAATGATGAATAATCGTGTCACAGTAGGGTGTATTTTCTGTTGTCTGAGAAAAATGACATTCCTGCAATAATAAAACAGAAAGAAAATAGGCCAACGCCGCCAAACAACGGAAGGCAGACGGCGGGTAAAGGCATAAAGCATCGCTCCAGCTGACCTCCGCTATGAGGCCAACGCCGCAGATCACTCCTTTATTTACAGCACATAAACGTCACTCTTTCTGGTTTGAGGTCTCTTGCTTGTTTGAGGCAACAATATTAAACGCCACACTTTATGCAAAATAGTAAAGTCAAACTGAAGTGCAGGCAGTGGCACCTGTTATCCATTAAATACCTATTTATGGCAAACCTTAGCGCCCCTGAAGGACTTTCTTACAGCTATTTGTTGACCAGATTAAAATCAGCCGTGCACTTATAGCGGAGGGTCGGTTGTAAATTAGAAGTAATAGCTCAATAGGCACATGACTTTCTTAACCTGCCTGCATGTCATAGCACACAGCACTTGTTCCAGATTTAAAACGATATAATTAGACACAAGACGTGTAACAAAGCCATTACCTGTCTGAGGCAGTGCAGCCTCTTATGGCTGGAGAATTGCACAGGAAACCACTGCAGCAGGCTGAAATGGCATCACAGAGATTTAACTTGCATCCCTAAAGGGCCTGCGTGTCCGTTTTATCTGAGCCGTGAAGAAAGAAACAACGGCCACATATCCTGTACTATTACACTAGTAGGAGGAAACTTTAAAGCAATAGATAAATCCCTGCTGTAGTTGGACCTACATGCCATACGGTATGTGATTCAAGTCTCCTAACATTTAAGAAGAACGTTTTCAAATACACAGCACATAATACACACATAAAATCAAGCCAGGGTGAGTTTATGGCTTTAAACATGACATTAAAATAACAACTATTCCTCATTTTATGAAACCGATTAAAGCGCTAAAACACGACTGCAGACGCGTCGCCTGAATGCAGCACCACACTGACGACGGCGCCGCCGCTTTGAATTCGCTGCAGCAGGTCATTTGTTTACAACCTTTGCGAGTTCTCTGCTGTAATCCCGTTGAAATGCACGGCACCACACATCGCGTTGTAAATCTGAAAAAGCGCTGACCGACGGTGCTGACACATAGAGCGTCTTGTCATGGTCAGTTTACCCAGCAGGCATGTTTAATCAATACATTGACTCTGTGGGAAGCGTGTTGAAATGATCATATTAACAGCAAATACATCAAGCTAATAATGATAAAGATTAAGCTAGAATGTGCTTAATCAGAGTTGACATTTAGGTTGATCTACTGTTTGGGATGTAGGCGTACAGTGGCCTGTTCAAGTGCTGTAAAGGTTTTTTAGGATTACGTTTGAGTGCGATTGCTCCGGCTCATTTGACGCATCACCGAGGGCGGGACACCTACAGTCGCTGCTTGTTACTCCGTGGTCATCAGCCAGACCAATTTATTTCTAATTATTTGCTCAGCCGTGCTTGTATCAAGCGGGATCATAAGCTGTTGAGACTTTAAACGTGGGTTGGCATCCAGAAATCCTCATGCAAACATTAACATGCAAACACGTGAAGAACCACATTCAGCATGTTAAAAATAACATCTGTCAGTCATTTCTGGCTCTCAGGCATCGCCGGCGTGTTGCCTACAGATATCTCCCAGTAAGCAGCCTGTGTTTAATTCCACTGTACAAATACTCGGATGTGTTCAATTACCCATGATGCACATCTCATCTCTTTCATTCTTTAAATGTCACTTTATTATAAGCAATGCTCATGTTGATCTGTACTCATAAATCACTTGTAGCCAGAGGTGGCCTAGAAGCTAACACGCTGCTTTGGGGTTAGGTAGAAGCTCATCCATAATTTCCCAGGATGCAGGCTGAGGAGTTTGGGCCTGGGATGTTGCTTCTGTTGAAATGCCCCGCGCTGCAGGGGGCACATGTTTACTGACAGCCCCACAGAGGCTGCGAACAATCACCTGCTACTGCGCGTTCCTTCAGGGGCTGTGCTGTTGCATTAATGCATGGAGCGTCATCTCATTATTCACTGACTCAAGGGGGAAAATGCTCGGGATGGGGGCCACTGCAGAGGCAAATGGGTACTGGATCAACTTTTAGCGTACCAGGTGATATGACGCCAAAGGGAACGAGGCCCGTGGAGACAGTGTTGTAGCTTTGTGTCATGCAAAATAGATAACGTGTTTAAATTTAGTCTAAAATGTTCTGATTGGTTTATAATGAATGTTTAATAAGCTGACTTAGCTGGGAAGGAAAACAGTCTTCTATGAACACCGCAAATACAATGCCTATAAATTAATGATTCTAAATTTAAAAAGACATGAATCAAATGCAGGTCAGGACCTTGGAGACATTTAGAGACAGTCCTTGGAAAATGTCAATAGTTAGCTAGTCTCTGTGCAGGAGTTTTGAAATGGAAATAATGTGATTGACAGACGCTCAGACATGTCAATCCATACTAATCAAACAGTAATTAATTATTGTAAATGCTCACCTTAGGCTGATTATTAGTGCCTTGGTTCCCAGTATCCAGCAGTGTGAAGGCTTTCCCTGCTCTCACTGCTCTGTGGCTCTTACATTTGGAGCATTTTCACTGCCAGCGGTTGTTGTTTGCAGCCCCTCTACATACAGCGTGTTGACACGTCTGAAGCTCCTTTCGCAAACTCGAAGATATCATCACTGTCAAAAACTCACGATCTCTCTGACTTGGAATTACAAGTTGGAGGCTGACATGAACTGAATCTGTGATTTCTAATGATTTCTCCACTTGGCTGCTTGAAATTATACAGTAGTACAGATGTGATATCAACGCAGCGTTACGGTGCAAACATAATTGATCTAGTGTTAGCGCAGCCTGACTAGTGTTACCGTCACTGTATGCAGTTAATGCCACTGGCTAGTTAGTCCTGCTGAAGTTCCATCTTTACTTTTCTCCATAATTATTATGTATTTGCTTGAAGTGCTCACCGTACTGAGCGTTTGAAAAACCCCTCCTGAGCCAACTCTGTGGTGGAGTGATTGAACACTGCATCCCCTTGTGTGTCCTGAAAGAATTTCTTTGTTTGCAACATCAAAGTGAAAACTATGTAAAATAAGATTAGAGAGTGGGAAAAAATGCAGAAGGGAACACAGGCTGGATGAATATAACATCCATATCCTCTGACTTCGGCTTCATTGACTTTATATGAGTGGAGTGAGGACTTCAAAGGGAGGCTGGGTCCGATCGATTGGACAGATTCCAGGGTATTATGTTGACTCTTGCAGTTGGCATCAACAAATTAAAGGAAGAGGTGAATGATCCTTCGTTCCCTTCCGCTCAGACCTACACAATACACGTCTGATACAGTTCATACAGTATCATTGTTAAATACTTTTATCCTGCATCTAAGAAGGTCGTGTAATGTTATTGGCATCTAATGAGTCACCAGATCTGTAGACTATTCTGGTGTAGCCACTGTTGTTTTTCACCAAGGTGAAGTGAGCCTTGAGAGGTGGATTTCACTCCTCGTGGTAGAGTTTAAAATATTCATAACTTATCCACAGCGCTTTCAGCTCTGCGAGGGAAAGGCATGGAAGGGGCAGCACGCTTCCCGAAAAGACTGTGTGAAACAGGAAAGCGACTCCACATTCCGAAATGATATTTATAAATCACAGCAGCACGTTTTGGCAGAAAATTCCAAGAATGGATTGAATCGCTCCACACGCAGAACAGAGCAAACATCTTCTACGTACACGAACTGGCTCGTGCTTGGTGCAAGCATCAGCAACGTTCGATGGGATAAAATGCTTGTGTTGTTTAGAAATGCTCTGTTTACACTAATATTACTTTTTTCTTTTTAAGGATTGTCATAAATAAAAAAGTTTTCCTGCTTTATGAAATGTTTAAGACCAGACGACACATCTGTGAGCAGCGCAGCTTAAAGAAAAGGGCTTGTTCTGGGACCTGGATGTGAGCCCAACGGTTCCTACCAACACACATGAACCTTTGACGCCTAGTCAAAAAGCCAGCAAAGCCAGAAAAGCTCTGGCCCTCTGAGACAAGAACAGAACCGTGTTGCAGTGGTGAATATTTTAACACATCATATCAAGATAATTCCTTTTATCTGTCTTGCTATTTCACGCATCCACCTTAGGACGTGAACTACGACTCAAAGTCGTCTCGATGGCATCAAAGTCCGGACTAATGGTAACGCTTTGCACAAAGAGCATTTCCCTGCTGAGCTATTCTGCACTTCCATCTGTGTTTTGTGTGGCTGTTCCTTTTTTAATAGTCTGAGAACTCTGCCTTTGTCCCCTGGATTCATAAGTGCCTTTAAGGGCTCTTTTAGTCTCCAGTATGAGCACTATAGGCCAGGTGTGCTGTTTGAGGTACTTAAGCCATTAGATTGGCGAACAGAGCACATATTTGACTTAAAAAATGTGTATAATTAGCCCTGTGCAAGGCTGGCTGTATAGATATGCAATGGGTATACTAATGAATGTCACCACTAGAGAATGCGGTGCGAAGTATAACAAAAAGCCTCCAGCAGTCTGTTCACCTACTTATTAATAACCGTGATCAGGGTACTGGGCTCAGTATGGTCTTCCTCTGTTCTGCAAAAACCACGATATAGTAGAAAGGATATCGAACATGCGTCTGGGCCCACGATACATAGAGGGTCGATAGTAAGTTGTCTTGATGCAGCACGGGTGCTTAGTCAACTACATGACAACGGCATACGTTACAGTGTGAATAAAGACCAGGAGAGAAAGACTGGTAATGCCGTTCCAACATGAATGCCGCATGTGCTCTTATTGTGTTGTGCTCTAATCCACTTGCACAGCTCATTGTCGAAAGGCTCATAAACAGACAGGCTTTGGATTAGTGTGAAGGGAATGGTTCACTATTTAAAAATATAAACTCCCCTGCAAAGAGAAAATTACACATCAGCTCGAACCAATCAGTCCATTTTAATCCGAGAAGGGTAAACACTTAAAAATGGACGTATTCTGATGTGATAACCTTCCAGGAAGCTGCTGAATTCACATCTTTCATCTACATCTACATGTTTGGGGGTTTCAGTATCACACTTACTAATCGTGTCATGTTCTTTTTTTCTTCCCTGCTCAGTCGGTTACGAAAGAAATGTGATCCAATATGAGAAAATGCTATTTAATAAACCGTCTCTGTGCACAGTCCACGCGACTGGGATGTAGATTACTGTAATGAAAAAGCTGCTTTGAGACGAACGTCACCAAAATGCAGATGATGGCTTGAAAGCTGTTAAAAGTGAGTTTAATTTATCACGGTCTATTACAGCGCGTACAAGCTTTCATGATCAAGGCAATGACCCGTTTTTCCAAACAACCACACAGCATGTGGTTTGAGCACACTGTGGGAGTGGAAATGTATTGGGCTTGATTTATCAAGCAGTGCAGACATTTCTCCAGCCTGCTCTGGTGTAATAACTCCTAATCTTCAGCCTGATCTATCTCTGAGTAATTTAAGATTTCGCTCACTTCTTACATTTACAATTCTTTCTGTATTAATTCTAAATGTGACGTGCAGACGCTGGTTTTCTGATCATGTGGATAAAGGGAATGATGGGATAGTTTGCTCTGCACTTACGGCCCGATCGTTGTCGGATCCCTAAGCTACACACGTCCCGTCTCCCCCCTTCTTTGTTTTCATGCCATTGTCAGATGTGGAGGTTTCCCTTCTGCCAGAAGTGTCACATCAGAGTCACTGTGATCCCAAACGTCAATTTCTGCAGCCTTTTGAAAACTCAGTGGCTTCTGTTAAAGAGCAGAATCGCGACGTCTTAGCTTGCAGGTTTAAAACTGTGTGATTTTAGTCAGATTTCCTTACCTTGTTTGCCTTCACGTCTTTATGGAGTTATTTCTTGTGTGACTGTCTCCAGGTTTATTTCCTCTTCAACTTCACGTGCTGTGCACATAAGAATCTGTTCCCTTTAGACAATGACTCTGTACGAATGCTACAGTATGGGAGGGTTTGCTTTGACTCATACCTATCCATGCATCTGTAGAGCAGAAATTAGATCAACTTGTGTTTTGGATGTCAGGTAACTTCAGATTGGCAGAACGCACAACGCACCACAACCAAGTTCCCACTTCTTTAGATGATTTAGTTTGATCAGTGCATCTTCTGTAGGCAGTTACATTTGCCTGCCACGTATTGCATTTATATTAAGCTGAAAGGAATCACGAATATACAGTTTGCATGTGGAATGTGCTTTGACCTTGCGTCTTATTTATTTATGTATCATATACTGTAAAAGAGGAGAATAGAAAACAGATGATAAAGTGATGAAAGCGCTTGAAAAACAAGCCACGCTCAGCCTGTCTGGGCAGGAATGCAGGAAACGTACAGTATATTAACACGGATCACAGCAGAAGTGTCCTTTAAAGTCTCCCATTGAAGTCTGCACATCATAATGCGCCTGACATGTGGTTCAGATCATTCTTCTTTCATGTCGCCTCTGCTTTGGTGGAGTTAATACTGATGCTATACTTTGGGATGGTCTTTTCCCACTGGCCAATCATTGTGTTTGCAACACTGTCATCAGCGGCTTGTATCTAAAAGGGAACCGTTACAGTACAGACATTAAAAACCCACAACAGCGTTCGTGTTTTATGGGACCTGTCAGTTTTGATGTTTTGCCCTTTCGTCATTATACACTCTGAAAGTCAACATTTCCACTTTACATGCAGCTTTAGGACTCCTCAGAGTGACATTCTAGCAGACGTGCTCCTCAGAGTTTATGGCAGAATCTTATTCAAATGCCCTTACTGAGGTGCTTAAGATGTTTTATATCTCTGTATGAGAGTCCTGTGGTAGAGATGAGTCATCACAAATGGTTGCCAAAACTTCCCAAGCCCAGCTTTGCCTGCCTGACAGAATGTTTGACACCCAGGCAGCTGTCCAGGTCTAGAATGAGGCTGAGGTGTTCACAATGTCTGCGCAATAAGGTTGCTCCACAAGTTATTTGCCTTTTTCACCAGAATTGCTGGCATATTAGTAAAATGACACAAGTCATTTCCAGGAGACAAGCCAGAGCCATGTATGTGTATTTATGTCATATGACTCATTCTGATTGGTTCAGGATCATTTGCATAATACAAAGCCTACAGGTTTATTTATTGGTGAAGAAGGAAAGCAATTGGGCACAATATGAAATGAAGCTGAATGACTCACGCAGACAAATTAAACATTACTGGTTAAACAAATACAGTACGTTATTAATTTTAGCTTCTCTCTGGAGCAGGTGCCTTCAAGTTGGTGCCTGCTTCACACAGACACACAAGGTCTGTGTGACTCCATCTTAGCTACATCTGTTTGAGGAAAGCAAACATTTAGAAACAAAGACACTAAAATGCTTGTTTACCACATATCTGGGTCTAACAGGTGGCAAACTGCATTCGTGCCATTAACACGTCTACCTCATGTCAAAGTTGTACTGATGTTCGCATAGGACGGTGTGTGAGGAAGCTCACCAGCTACTTCAGGCCTCTCTCTACGCTCCTCCACATTTATGCTTTATAAAAATTATAACCAACTACTCTCTTGCTGTAATGAAAGTCTTTTTTTTTTAACTGCAGGAGACAGATGGCCTGAAATCACAGCCCCTCTTGAATGGCCTTGTGAGATTAAGAAGGTTTTTTTTTTTACTCCACATAAAGAAACTCTTCATGTCTCTAATGGGTGAATTAAATTTCCTTGAATCAAAGTCATAGTCACAGCTTATTGTGTATGAATATTTATACAGTTCTTGTTTCTTCAGTAAGCGTGTGATGAGTAAATGGATATTAAAATAATACGTAATTTGTTTTCCTATTACTAACTGATTGACGTATTGAAACCAAATTATTTGCTATATTTTTTGCATTGGATTCAATCCTTGTTTCGCACCTTTGACCTGCAGCACAACACAGCAGCACCTTGATCCTCACATGATCCCAAGTCCGTGAAGGTCAGTCTTTATCCAGCTATTGATCACACTATAGATCAGTGCCAACGACCAATACTAAAAAATATAGAGTCAAGGACTGCTAAATCCAATCAGTGGAAGCCAGAGGGACTATATCACTCTCTGCACCTAAGGGCTTTATGATATGGAACAAATTGAATCGCCTGGAACGCTGTAAAACAAAGTGGATTGTTCGTATATATTCAACATCGAGTCTCAGTGATTAAAATGTGAAAGTGCACATGTTCGTGATGACTGAATTAAGAAGCGAATCTCCACAGATGCCTAAGTGTGAGCGTGGTGACAGAGCGCGAGCAGGCATAAAGTTGTGTCAAAAAAATGAAACCGCTAAGTTCAGGAACTTGTTCCCTGGCCAACCGGGACTTTGCGTTGCCTGGTTACCCAGATGCAGCATGAAAAGTTTGGAGGGAGCAACAGTTTTTGTAAATTGCCTCACACTCTTTGGTGACTTGACAGCTGATCTCTCTTCCTTTGACAGCCTCCCCCAAGTGCTGGGCATCACTTGTGTTGTGTTTTTTTTTTTTTTCACTTTAGAGCTGACGTTGTTTGACTGGATCAATTGTTTATACGTCTGTTTTTACTGTGGGATTCTTTTGCTATTTAATGTGATCTTTTGTATTTTTGATTTTATGCATATTATATTTTTTTTGCATACAGTACTTTATGTAACATTCAGCAATTCAAATCTCACCAAACGATGAAATAATAAGTGGGTATTGGGACGTGTGTGTTGTGCTGATTTCCCTTTGATGACATGTTCTGGGTTTGCGAGTCATTGTTGCTCGTCGTCTGTCAGAGCTTGTCACTCAGACAGTGTGGGTGTGCGCTGTGCCGTGTGCAAACTCTGTAGATGAAGGTTTCTGTAGGTGTTACTCCTCAGCCATATTACTGCTCCTGTTACTCATTTACCCTGTGCGTTACGAACAAGCAGCTGCTTCGCCAGTTATGTGCAATATGTCGTTTCAAGTGCTCCTGGGGATTTTCTGTACTTTGTAGATGTTTAATCTAAATAATAAAAGCTGTCATTTTTCACTAATATCTGCAGGTACAGGACTTAGCCTTTAGAGAGCTTATGGGACTTCATGGTGCTCAACATGCTACGCTTTTCTCTGTTAGTTCAAGGATTACTGCTCTATAGACTATTCTTGTGCATCACGTTGAAATGTGAAAACATGAGCTCTTAGCACTTTGTGTCAAAAATGGTTCTTTGATTCGAATTATTGCATTTTTCTATTGAAAAGTCCTTCTTGACTGTCATTTCAAAATACATGAAGGTAGATTATTATTCTCATTGTTGGATATTATATACTGTATATAAGAAAATATGGCAGATGTTTTTTGGAGGCTCGTTCCCTCGATGCAGCGTTCAAGTACAGCGATGTTTCATCATCAAATTATCGTGTAAAAAGAAGACGAGCGGCTGCTGCCTATACAAAGATTCAAAGGAAAACGTTGTGTTGACGGTGACTTAAAAGAAGATTCGGAAACCATGTATTTGAACGGTTTCATCGCTGAAAGTATTTTTAAAAGTGACTCATACATAAACTGGCTGACATTCAAAGTAGTACCGTTAACCCCTTTTAAAGAAATCAGACATTTAGAAAAATCACAAGACAGTTTAACGCTTAGATGTGACCCATTTTACTACAGTGCCTCGCTTGTCACTGAATAAAGCAACGTGTGCATATTTATACTTAAAAAGGGTTTGATTCATGTTTTCGTTTTTGTATTTTTGTGAACAGTTACCAACTATTACTTCTGATGAAACATAAAAATATAAACGACAAAATCTGCCAACTCTCAATACACAAAATCTATATACACTGATTTAAATGTAGCATATACCTTGTTATGTTAAGGGATTTGATGCTCCTTTAACTTCCTTGTGACATGAAATCGTGAGTTTCTTTCTCTTCCTTCTCATAGAGCTACAGTACTGCAGTTGTTCTATTGTTATGTAAAACACTTACTGCGTCGTTCATAGACTGCACGACTGCATCCTTGTGCCAAACAAGAACTCCCACCCAAAAAAAATGTGTTGAGCTGGAGCCTCATTTATTCTCTAATAATAGTGTCATCCCAACAGAAAGACAAAATCATCACTAAATGAAAGTCTTGCGTCTCCAAAGACCTGCTCCTTGACTGGACGCATAAAGTATTTTTACTCATTTTCAGGCTCAATTAATAAGCAAGTACACAGGGTGTGAGGTGAGGAGATGTGCAGCCTCTGCAACTGTAAACTTCTTTGCCCTTTGCCTTCTTGCTCCTCTTAAACATCGTCTGAGTCCTTAAGGGAGGACAACTGGCAGCGAGGGGAAGTGTTTCAGTATCGCAGATGAGTTGTTGCCCAGGAGTGGGAGGACGCTGACATCACCCAGACTGTGAGGAGATGATGCGTTGTCGCTGTCAAATTGAGCTTAAATAATTCAATGGAAGATCTTTCTCTTGTAGAAGACATTGCTGTGGTTTTCTGCAACCCTGTGTTTGTCATTCATTTGATTCTCCTGCTTCCATTCGTCACCAAAATCTCCAAGATTTAAAAAAAAAACAAAAAGACGAAAATTAGAAATCGACTGGTGGAACGAAGCACTTGAAAACTATCCCATGAAGAAACCGTTAATTTAATTGTCAACTAAATCCTCTGGAGGTCACTTTAGACTTTTCCTGAAACTAATTACATTTTCTGGTGATTGCGACTTTTACAGCTCACAGTCTTTTCCTTGATGAGCTGCACATTTTGATTATTGTGGTCATTTATGGAAAAATATCAGAAACCACCTGCAAAGTGCGTTTCGGTTTCTCAGAAACAGCCTCTGTCGCGTTTCTCCGTGTTCCTTGGAAGGGAACTATTCCAAATGCATACAATGCTATAACACCTGTATAATATTACACAATGCAGTCTCTGTGAAGTTCATAATGTTCAGTTTGTGGTGGCTGTCACACAAGTGCTGACAAATTAGGACGTAGGCTGGAAAAAGGTGGTATTTACTGCAGGGCTGCACCAACCCAATGAGATTTACAGGTGTTCATGTCTCTGTCCACCCCCTGAAGATGGAAACATCTTCATTATGCCAGGATGATGAGCTGTATGCATAACATCACTACAGGCAGGAAATGGATTCTTAATAAAACTAAACTTGGGATTTATGTTATTAGTTTCAGCAGCTCAGTGGGGTTTTTCATTAACGAAATGATAACGCTGTTTTGTTTCCTCATACCAAAACAGTGGCTGCTTCGTGGGAGCAGCCACCTTGTTGTGTGTTGGTGTTTATACTGAGGTGGCATTTATGAGTCAAATTAATATTGCCACTTAGTGTTCATCATTTATAATAAGCAATACAATCAAACCATTACAATTATAATAGTGTGCGCTGATTTCCAATTTGCCCAGAGATTCAAAATTCTTTTTGAGGTTTTATCAACTTCAATTTTGATTAGTTGATTAGATAACAAAAAAAAAACAAACCTAACCCTGAAGTTCAGTTTGTTTTTGAAATATTGTGTCTTGTAATGTCAAAGAGTGGAAAAAGCAGAATCACTGCTCCCTCACTTCAAACACTATATTCCCCATGTGGTGCTATCCCTCTGAAGACTATAACCAAGGAATGTATTTCTGTAAACACGCTGCTTTATCTGGCTGTCATCACATTAGGTGTGTCTCTACTGCGTCTTATCTCAGATAGATTCTAACATCTTTCCTCATTCTAAAACAGAAAACAAGGGTTGCTCATCAGCTGATGTTTATCACCAGAGGAAAACGCTGTGCTTATTCGCCAAAGGCAGCGCTCCACACATAACACGATTACTTAACTTCCCCTTTCCCTATTTTCCTATTCACGTAATATTTGTATATGAAGAACTGTAACAAAGACGTGTCGGAAAATAGGCATGATGTGAGGAAAAGAAGTGGCTGAAACATTTATATTTATACACATATTTAAAACATTTCTGATGACATATATTCACTGTGTAAGTAAAATGCAAATGTATCTGTAAAACTCAAACTGATGCTGGTTGTATTCAAAGACCTACACAATCACTTGTGTCTTCACTGAAGACGGTTTTACATCATACAGAGAAAAATATGTCTGGCAATTTAATTTTGCAGAACACCTACACCCACATTTTCCCAACTCAGGAAGTGTTACATCATTTTTGCTGCACATGCTGTATGTCATAGCCAGAGACAGTTAGACTGCAATGAGGCTACTGAATACGTGGATGAGCGTGTCACACACAGTGAAGCAATGAGCCCCGGGGCAAAGATATGTAAAAAAAATCCCACAACCTTCAGCCAGATGCTCACATAACAGCAGTAAATGCACGCGTTGAGCCAGAAGGTGTAGGAGACTGATACTGCCTGAGCTAGAGAATACGAGGTGGCTTCCAGCTCTAGTAATTACGACAAAGGCTACATGACTAAGACACACACAGCCCACAAAGCAGGAAGGTTTCACTGGTTAAGACCAGTGAAACGTGTGAGACCATAATCACAACCACGTGTCCGGTAAACACACCTGCTCATTAACGATACTTATTTAATGTGTGTAAAACGAGGAATTATCTGGGCTGTGACAGAAGGAAGTGCTGTTTTTCAAAAGCCTGGAGACAACCTCTGAAAGACAACAGCCTCCCTGGGAGAAGAGACACTGGGCCTGATGGAACAGTGAGAGGTGGTGTCAGGCCCACAGAGATTTAAAAAAAAAAGTCTATACTGCAACAAATATCATCGTGTGGTTTTTCTCCAATTCCTGCTTGGCTCCAAACAACATACATCAGAGAGTTTATTTGTGTGAGGGTGCTGCTTGATTCTCCTTTTAGACCTCGCTGTGTTGCCGAACTCTTTGTTTGTTGGACAGTTTCATGATTCAGAAAGGTCCAAGAGGGGAATCAAGAAGCAGAGCTGCACTCCACTCGAGACGCTCTGCGCAGCTGTAGACGCTGAAAACTTTGTTGGCCTTATTTGCATTTCAAGCTGCCAACAGACTGAGATATCGTGACCGCAGAATCAGCAGCTTAAGCAAACACATACATAAATATACGAGCGGCAGTATAACCTCGTGTCAAGGAGTAAAGTATCCCTTCAAGTGGTGAAATGTTTTATTGGACAGACGCAAGTAGCACAAGGAAGAATATCAATATTTCATTAAGTGGGCCCCGGAGTTTAACAAATAAGTGGTGTGTGCTTGTTACTGAGGCTGTACAGTGTGAACGAGCATCTCGGAACACACATCTAAGCGGCGGTCATGATGATCCCTTGGAAGAATCGTGCTGCAGTGCGTGTCCATCTGCAGAGAAACAGACGAAAATGAATAGTCTCGATAGCGCCACTCAAATGTTCCTTTGCTCGGCAGAGACAATGTGTTCGTAGGCTGTAAATGGTTCTCTGGACCATTAGGAGAGGTTTCATTTTTACTGCCGTGGGGTTTGCACAAGACCTAGATACGCTTAATGATATACCCACACTGCGCTCACGCTGTGCGCTTTAAAGCTGTCTCCAACGAGAAAATTGGGGTTTTAGTTATTACTCATGTCCTCCTTCGCGCACATCTTCCCGGCCGGAGCAGCAGGCAGCGGCTGCTCCCGAACGCCGCTGCCGTGAAATGGAGCGTGGCTTTTGACAGGGGAAAGAGGGGGTGAAAGGAGACCTCGGGGTTGAAGGGGGGCATTGGTGGAAGCGAGGCGATATTTAATCCAGAATTGGGTTAATGTACTATGAAGTGTCTCCTGCACAACTCATGTGCACTGATATGCTAAATTTGCACAGAATCTCTTCCCGGGTGTGTGCGGTAGCAGAGAGTGGAGGCTTTTGAACGGCACAAACAGAGGCAGTGACAGCTGTGAGTCTGACTTTGGTTCAGGAGAGACGATACAGCAGCAGGTTATGTGTCTGACGTGAATGTTAATGGGTTTTTCTCAGAACCTTCGCTGAAAAGGCTTTTTGTCAGTAGCATGTTTACAATCAACCTGTAGATTTTCTACAGGCTATTAAAGTGGAGGTGAACGGAAAATCGAGTCAGTCTCAGTATTTCAGCCAAACGCTGAGGTCACAGCCGCCTATGTGCTGCATAGCGTGCTTCCTCATCACTATTCCCCTCTACAGCATGTATACCTGTCAGTCTTTTTATTCTTCCACCCCAGTGGTGTGCAGTTTGCAATCATTAAAACCACTTGACATCCCTGGTAATGTTTGAAACACTGGGTCCTTGATTCCAGACTGAGGGAGTTAAAAGCCAGCTTCACACCTTTGGTCAGAAACAGATGATTCTGCTATCAAATATCACAGTTTTTGGCCAATTTAGCAGCTCTACAGTAGCTTCCTGAGCCTGGTTGGTTCCAGTTTCTTGCATATCTGTTCTAATAATAAAATTACAGGGCTGTACATATGAGGCTGGCTGCACTTAGATCAAATGATGCCAACAGAAAGAAAATAAAGCCAGACTTTCTAGCAGAACATGTGTTTGTGCGATGTCTGGTCTCATTGTTGGAGTGTTTGAGCTTTCAGTTTACACATTCTGCTGCCAAACATGTGTTTAACTATATTAACTAAATGTTCTGCTTTAATATTGTTAGAATATATCAATAGGTATAAAACACTGTGAACATGATGTTATAGTCAAAACGTCACTGGATTATATTTGTATTCTGATATTTTCCCACAAGAAATTAAATGTTCTTCTTTAACATTTGAAAGTGAAATTAGGTAAAATTAGGATGCACATAATGAGCCTCCACAGAGCTCACAGCAGACAAGTGAAGTTTATATCCCAAATCTTTTTTAATTGAGCAAAGAATTAGGTTAATATATGAATAATTATGAAGTCATTCGTTGCTGCTCTGCTTGGTTTTTCTTTTTTCTTTTTCAGATTTTAAAAGTTTTGATTGAGGTTTATATTCAGCAGAAGAAAACTAAAACTTTTAAAATACGTGTTCTGCTATTACTATGTAATTTTTCCTGATTGATAGCCTGGAAGTGTGTCATTGACTGGTCATTGGAGGGTTGACAATTGCAGGCGAAGCTGACCACGGTGGGTCAGGCTGAGGGAAATGTAATCAAATTCTCTCAACGAGCCAAATGGAAGCCTGATTAGAGAAAATGGGCAGACAGAATAAAAATATACCGGAGAATGGGCATTTTGTCTGCTTACATATGTATGTATAAATATGTGTTATGCATTTGATAGACTCCCTACAGCGCAGCTCGCAGTAACATACTAGACGCTCGATCTGTGCTGTGTGAGTATATGAATATTTGATTGTTGACAGAGGAACAAACTCATCTTTCCATGACTTCATTAACTGTCAGTATAAAGAGGCATAGATAAAGTGTTTTCTGATAAATCTATTTGCTAAATGTGAAATTCATTTTTCAGAGAGCAGCCTTGATGTGAATTACGGCAGATAACTGTAATGTTATAAATAAGATAAGCGTGCTGCAATTCAGGGTGTTCAGTTTATGTCAGTGGTCTCTTTTTCCAAGCGTCCTTGAGAAAGGAAAAACAAGCAAACAGCTACTGATGCCAGGCACCGTCGTGTTCACGCCAGTTCACAGTGAGTGTTTAGATGCGAATACTTCACAATCAAAGAAAATCACATTTTCATTACCTCAGGTGACTTTTCTGTCGCACCGATTTCATGGTCGTTTAGCCAAACAACGTAACAAAACCGCATCACTGGGAGTTCAGGTTGGGTTGCATAGCTGCACCAGAAACCTTGGTCCTGCTCAGTCAGTTTAGTGTCAGTGAGTTTACATCACCGGTAATTTCTTTGTTTGTACTGCATCGAGCGCCATTGCACCGATCCTTCCATGCGTTACATATTTTTCACAACTGGAAAAGCCTACTGTCTTTGTGATTGCTCTCTGAACCTTTACGATACAAAGAAGCCCCTTCTCTGAGGCCAGTCAAAGTCACTGTGGGAAACACAGTAAGTACAGACCGAGGCGAAAGCGAAGGAAACTGTATGAGGGGAAAATAGGTTCACACAAAACTACAATACTCGTCACAATAACTTCCAGGAACACAGTGCACAGCACCAATTGATGATTGAACTCAACAATGTTCAGATTACATGAAGGAAAAATGTAATTATACGGTTGACCTTGGAGGAAAATAAGTTTGTGTTTACACAACTTTGAACCTTGAAACGCTACAGCAAAAAAACTCACTATAGATTATAAAGGGCTGCATCTGACTTAAAGCAATAAACATTCTCTATGCAGAACTTAATGTGTGATAAACATTCACCAGTGAACTGTGACAATCTGAGAAAACGTGTATAAGCTGTTCTAAAAACGACTTGGCAGTGAAATTACTGTATGACTAAAGGATAAAAAATAAATGAAGATTAATACGTTCAGTGAACTGTAACAAGTGCACATGAACTGCATCAAGCTTCTAAATGTATTCCCTTCACTAATTTATTTCCTAATTTATTCCCTTTGTCTTCTTTACTGGAACGTGTTCGGGGTAATCTCAGTTTTGCTGCGTACCATTTCCACATTTCTAACTTCAGGGACTCCTACTGGTGAAATCTGAAACAACATCTAATCTGCTATAACAACGCCCGTCAACCATAAACAATAACTGCAAAATAGTTTGCCATTGCCATTTTGTCATTTAAAAAAATATAGAAATAAATAGAAATAAATAAATAAAATAGCATCTTAAAAATTTGGACTCAAGAGGCTTTAAAGGAGCCAATGTGTGCAACCCTGCAGACGACCCCTGGCTTCATAATCATTCATAATGTGTTGTTCACATAACAAAGCATTTGGTTTCAAGAAGTCTCTCTCAGCAAATGAACAACACGTTTTTTGATTTCGATCTCTCTGTATCGTACTTTTGTCTCTCTCTGTTTTTGTCTGCTTGCTCTGTCTCTATCCGCTCTCACAATATCTCCCCGACCCCCAGCTGTGATGATAACAACCTCCACAAAACACCCTGTAGAAAACACACCGTCCTTGATGCGAGATTGCAGCACCTCTCTGTTCAAAGACATCGCTTCCTTTCTAGGAGACTTGGACACTAAACAAGAGAGAGAGAGAGAGATTACGGGCTGCTTTATTGATTCATTGACACAGCTTAGTCAGTCCAACCTTGGATTTGTCTGAACTTGAAAGTGGAGCCTTGCAAGACATGAAGACACACTATGGGACAACTGTACCCACTTCTAAAATATCCATATGACGCTACTGTAGGTCTTTGTCCTCTGACCTATGGTTGACAGGGGAGCTACTGACGTGTTTGTACCGCAGTAAAATTCACATTGAGGCAATCGCAGGAAAACACACTTAATTCATCATGCGTGGCTAAACTTGTTTTTATGCAAATCAACGGCTCACTGAATGTTTAATTATTTAAACGGAAATAGTTTTTTGAAAGTTTGCTTCCGTAAGAAAACCTTTGCAATATGAGATTTTCATCCCAAATTAGCTACGACAGTATGTGTCGAGAGCTAAACGTGCTGCGTCTATATGTCAGACATTATATGGCGGTTGCTGGCGCTTTTGTTGCAGTAACAGAGATCAAATTTAAATAAGTTGATAATAATGTGCATCTCTGTCATCCTTACTGTCACAAACGCACAGCAGGGCTCTGCAGACTCTATTTTGACTTGGCAGCAGCGCTTAGTTTAATCTCTTTCTGAGTTTTCTCATTTCCATGTTCCCCTGCATGCTGTGTTTTTATCCATTTGATATCATTTCTGTTTGTTTTCACAAGGTGAGGCGGATTATAGGCACACAGCAACAGTGCAGCGTGCCTTAACGTTGTGAGTCGGGCCTCCCGCTACCCTCTTCGCTCCGTCGAGAACGCAGCCACCCCCCAAACTGTGGCATCTCTTTCAGCTCCACCTGCTCGCAGCTTGGTGCTTGAGAACGGCAAAGTCAGTGTTTCGCTGTCACAGCAAAGGAACCGGGGCCTGTGGAGGCGTCGTTACTGCCACGAGACCATCAGCCCATCACAGACCAAACGTGTACGGTAGACAAGCAACCGCTCACACTTATGGCCAACTGTATGTGTTCGACCTGTGAAGGCCTTGGTACCTGGAGAATCCAACGCAGACACAGGCAGGGGCTGACCAGTGGATTCAAACCCAGGCCCTTTAGCTGTCAGCCAGTGCTAAGCGCTGCACCACCAGGCCTCCCCGTATTCTGTCGATGGTTTCTCTAAACTTTTTTGACAAATCTGACATATCTCGCCCAGGTAAGAGGCTTTGACAACTTAAAGACTCAGCACACTGGAGAGATAGTCGAACCGTCTCATCCTTGACAGATGGAAAGTGTGTTGATTTGTTTTTTCTCCTTGAAAAGCGCTAGGATGAGAGCTACACCGACTCTGAGGACGCAAAAAATGATTTGGGAAAAAGAGGAAAAGACTGATGTCACTACTCAGATGCATTAGGATGTTTTATTTTTGCCAGCCTCAACACGCGTCCGCCTCCGTGATGTAAACCCTGTAACTACCCTTTTATTAAGAGGTGGGTTTGACTGTCCAATAACAAGAGGATTATTTCATGTAAAGAACGGGCTGCATGTAAACATTCTCTTCTCCCAGCTGCGAATGCGTCTTTTATCTCTCTGGGGCTGGATGAGTAAAACCTCGCTGCAGAGCCCAGGTTGAAATTTCGAGGATGCTAAAATGTAATGATGGATAAACACTTCATGCTCGTATAACGCTGCATAGCATGCATTTATTTATTCACAATCGCCCTGTCACTCCCGGTAGAGCAAGATATCAGTGGATACAATAATAGCAACCCAATTCCACTGTGTCAATTCAGTTTGACAGTAAATAAATGACTAGTCATATTTCTCCCCTTTTAAGCAGACAACAGTGATTTTCCATCGCTGAATAAAAGCTAAGCTGTCCAGAGTCAGTGCAGTGATCATGAACGGGTTTCCAAACAAAGCACTATTGATATATTTCTAAGTATTGTATTGGAACAGGATGAATATTTCAGGCGTTTGTATCATTTTGCATTTTCACTCAAGTTGGAGAAACATAAGACGACAGTGACGTGACTGTCAGGCGCCGTCAAGCAGAAAATATTCAAGCTGCATCCCTCAGGAGACTGAAACTCATCCTCGCTTGATATAAAATAATGTCTTGCAAATTACCACCACTTTCAAGCCGAAACCTGATTAAGAGGCATTTTCCAGTTATGAACGATTAAATGACTAAAATCATGTGAAAATATCAACAGATCAAAGGGAAAGCTTTAGTTTGATGAAAGCTAAAACTGTCAGTTGTGGATGAGCCAATGGAGAAGGAAGAAAGTGAAACCCCCCCGAAAAATAAAAAAAACACTCCAGCTAAAAAATATTTCTGTAAGGGCAACTATCAGATATTTTTAGAAGTCATAGGCTTCTGAACTACATCATAAAAAGGAAAAAAATGACTGATTGTAAAATTAGATTAAGACAGACAATACTCATTATTCTGAGTCCCATCCCCAACTTTTGGTATTAACGTATGTCTAAGTAGCACTAAACACAAAATACAGATGAAGTTGATTGGGACGCTCAGGTCTTTGGTCAAGTATGGGACAATTCTAAGACAGGATAAGGCAAGAGATCACAAAAGTTCTTACAATTCAGCCTGACAGAAAGAAATGCATTTAACTTAATCGATTCAGTAGTAGGCGTGTTATTAAAATTGTCAGCCTGATAAAAGTAGTGTGTTCGTGTGTTAGAAATGTATTTTGTTCCTCCACTCGTTGTGAAACCCCCAGAAGTCTCGGCCTCCAGGTTGAGAAACACCGGTGTAGTGACATACGGACAGAAGAGAAGCGATCCTGAGGTTCAACCCTTCCCCTATTTTGGTCAACATGCAATTTACGACGCAGAATGATTAGCAGCAGATTTCATAGTGTGTGAGAGAATCATGATGTGATACGTGCTAAAAGGAATTTCTGTCCCATTGACGGCTGACTCTATCGTCATAGAAACAAAGCTGCTGCAGAAAGCAGGAGACGTTCAGCCTGTTAATGTAGGGACATCTGTATCCGTACGAAGCTTCCATGCTGATTCAACCATTTCACTAATCTGCTTACAGAAGCACAAAAAGAACAGCCTCTGACTGTGGAGTCCTGCCGGACATTTAACGGAGCACATGCGTATGGCAGCGTTTGTCATTTGATCATCTCAGCGTCCTGAGACAGTGAACTGTGCGCTGTCCCTCAGGAGAGCAGCATTCATTTGGACACTGTACCTCGTGAGAGCTTACTAATGAAATCCCTTTATGCTTGTGTTTGCTCATCGCAAGCCTGCGGCCTTGACACGGACCATAACTGCACTCACCACATAGTGGAAACACAGGAAGCAAAGGAATAAGGGAGCAGACTGGAGTAGTGGAGCAGTTAGACACAGGAACGTATTCAGTGACTCGGCTGCTTCCTGTCTAAAACCGCCGCTTATTCCTGCAACTACATTCAGGATCCCACCACAAGCCCCCGGGGCGTTTTACCCAATGAATGGATATCCTTGAAGACAGTTCACTCAGAGTACAGTGTGATTTCTGTGTCTTGATCCTGTATGACATCTCTTTTTTTTCTCCTCGGCAGAAAAATGGTTTCCTCCTTTCATTGTCCTGTGGACTGTGTTTTGCTGTCTATCTGTCAAGGAGACAACTTCCTCCCTGAGACACTGTCATTGGTAATTACGGCCTGAGATAAACTCAGCTGGAACAGCTGGAGCCGGCTTCCAACGTGCAACAGCAAGGTCAAGCTCTGAAGGACGAGCAGCACAAAGGGACCACTTGAGGAAAAACAGGAGAGAGTTTGGGGTTTTTGTATGATGTTCATTTTCCTCCTTTACTGTTAGTTGTCACATTCCCCGTCCATGTGTCTCTTAACATCTCTGTTGCTGTAGCTGTGTTGTAACAGTTTTGTGTAGCTCCAGGTGAACAACTGTAATCAGTTTTATGCCAGCGTCTGTGATGGAAGATATGTGGCTCAGGACTGAGTCAGACTGTGCTTTACAGTGCCGGGCTGGGCAGCACTTAGAGTTGAGAGCCATAACTCTGCCTCCAGCTGACAGATAAAGTGAGCAGGTAGTAAATAATAAGAAGCAGTGGAAGACCTTGGAGGTGGCCCCTGAACTAATTTAATGTCCCTTCTTCTGAATTTAAATTAGACTGTAATCCACAACTGCTTTTTCAAATCACAAAAATATGTTGTCAGTGTTGCTGCAGCGCCTGGGCCCGACACCGAGGGTAGAGCTGTGGCCGCACTGCGCTAGGACACTAGAAACAAGAAACAAAGCGAGAAACAAGATACTCCATCACAGATTCTGATTCACTGCAAAGACTCTCTGCGCTATTAAATATTTATGGAATGTGGCTTTTTTTCAATAACTACAAAAACGTCTCTGTCATCAATCTTTGTCATTTATTAGGCCAGTGTTCACTTTCACTTAGGAGAAATGATGAGCTGGGGCGTATGGATTTCTATCTAAAAAATCAGTAGGTAAGTAGAAATCAATATGTTTCCGACTACGTTGAGAAGAAAGAGTGAGTGGCACCAGCCAGACGTTCAGACGAGACGGAAACATTGTGCAGAAATAATCTGTCTCCTTCTGTTCGTGTGTAGCTGTTCCCTTCATTTCAGCATAGTCAGTCATTTCAGTTCTTTCCACTGGGCTCATGTTGGACAAAAGCTATTCATGTAGTTTTCTGGCACGGCTGCAGAGATTGGACTCCTCCTCTCGCTGTTTCTCACTTACTAGAACAAATAATTAAATCTGCACATAATATCAGCTTCTTGAATATATTTCTACAATTAGATTTTTCTGCTCCATCCTGCTGAGTCCTTGTGTTCTCACATGAGGACATCACATCATGTACTAAGCCTAAAAAATTAAACCTAGACCTCAACTGACTCCATCCTGGCAACAACGGAATCACATCAGTTTAAATTTAATACCCGTTAATTGAACTTTTAAGTTTCTTCATTAAACATGTATTTATTAAATGTTTATGAAGCGACACAACTCAGAGATGAATCTCAGTGACTAGGTGCCCAAAAACCCCCAAAAATCCACCGTCGACTTCACTGATGTCACTACGCGGTTCACTCACTAGTGAACAGTTAATAATTAATACTTCTTAGTGTCGCTGAGTAATATGTGAACGCACTAGAAGGGCTATGACTCACCACTGAGCAGAGACCCCTACATACAGCCGAGCACAGCAGGTTGAACCAGGGCTGATTTCAGTTATTGTGGCTTTAAGTCCATCAGTGTGTGTAATCATGTCAACCCGTCTTTTAGCCAGGTCCGGAGTGAATAAACAAAATGTGTTCGGTATAATGGCTTTCACCAGGATTCACCTTGTAACTGTACAAGACGAACAGATGGTGGGAATATTTTGCATTCAGTTTACGTCTGAATTGAAATGAGGGTAAATGGCCAAGGAACAAGCGAACTTGTGGAAATGTAACAGCCACCACTGCAAAGTAATGACATGGATTCATGAGCACGTTCACCTCGGCCCATATGAAAACCCGCTGGCACAAATCACACACAGGTAGCATACGCTGTTCTTCTGTCGGAGGCCGTGGCTGTGAAAAACAACACGCCGGCTTCTGGTTGACGTTTTTTAAATGTTCAAGTCTTGAAGGAGCAGCGATGGCCTTAGATGTCTGATGATATGATGATACAAAGGACAGTGGCACGTAATGGGGGTTGCAGCTGTGTTATTATGCAAAGCAGCCGGGGTCAGAGTAGGGTGAGCGCAGCGGAGAGCGCGTCTCCGAGCGCTCAGATGGCTCGTGGGGATACAGCGCAAGGACAGTTGTTGTTCTCCCTGCTACCTACCTGCTGAGCGGCGAGGAGTCCGGCGGCTGCCTCTGTTAATGGAACTTGACGTGCTGGAGATGAGAGGTGCCGTGACAGCGCTGCGCCGGGATGACGGTGGGAGAGGGGAGCGACGTGAGTTCTTCTAAAGTACCGCACCTGCGCACCCCCCCGCTCCAGCCGCCCCAAGGTGAGGGAGAGCCGCGTGATGGAAGCGGTGGTGATTTCTGAGTCGACAGGTGATACATCATTCAGCAGCGGGTCCGCAGAGGTACACTCTCAGCAGAATAATGACAGGTGTGGTGACAGTCGCACATCTGAATAATCGCGTGGCATTAATGTATGAATGTTGAATGGACCTTGACCTGACGTAGTCTATAAGTTGCGGATTGAGGTCAGGACTGACTGCGCTGATGTTGTGCACCTGTGTGTGTCTGCGTGCTTCGTTTTAATGATGTTTCTGTTTTTACATGCTTTCAATGGCGTTGTCAAGTCTACCCTAATTAATTCACAGTTGGAGCCGTTTATCTGCGCTCTCATTTAACTCACAGATGCATACCTCCGTCGCTGTCAACTGTCACCGCCGCGCCAACTCCCACGTCCCACTTCTCGTTTGGTTTGTGGCCTGCCTCTCGAACGTTCTTGCGGTTGGCCTGTAATTACAATCAGCTCCACATGAATTCATTCAGAAACGAAACTTTTTGAAGTAGACACTTCAGGCTCAGATGCCTTTTAAACGTCTCGCATGGCCGTGTGTGCATAAGCGCCACAGCCTTCAAAACAGGCCACCAGCAGCTGAACGGGCACCGAGACCAAAGATGATCGCTAGTGGTCGTCCACTGAGCCAGACCCCACCGAGCAGCCCTGCGTCGCTCAGTGGCGCGAGACACCGGAAAGCTCCTTTATCATTTGCAGTGAGTGGGGACCTTAATTGGAATGAATGTTTCTCGTTCTCATAATATATCCATGAGCTGCACAGCTGCTCGGCTCCCACTGCAGAGCCAGACTAACAGCTCTGGGATCTCAACAACAACAACCAGTGCAGTGTCCACACGCCGTTATCTACGTTGGAACGAATGGAGCGTGAAGAACAGCGCCCCCTGTGACGTGGAACGCTAACTGCGGGATAATACCCTGACTTTGAAGCTGTCGGCGCTCAGTTTCCTCTCACGCCGCTCGCTCTGATGACGTATAAGTGGGACAAGCCGCAAATGAAGAAGCACCTTTTTCCAGGCAACCAGCAAAAATATTTCGTAAATATTCTTGTTGATGGTTATGGTTGTAATTAATTGAATTCTTTCCTTCTTTGTTGTGCATGCTACAGGGTTATACTAGCATTTTCTATTTCTTATTAGTTATTATTTATAGAAATGAATGACTGGTTTAATAGAAAACTTGATGTTTACCTTATGTTTAAATTACTCTTTACTTACTATGATCAGCAGCTGTGGCAAAAACACATTTTACTTAATGTGGCTTAAAATATTTCCACATTTCTGTAGCTGCTTTGTCTACAAGAAGCCAAAGCATGACTGGATGACACTTGTTATCTGACTGTGACCTGCAGCTTCACTGTTTATCTATCTTCTCTGCCCACAGCTTGTTAAGTAAGAGGCGTCTGCAGCTATGATGCATGAAAGATTTAGGGAAGAGGAACGAGTTCACCTCCAACTTCCTTGAGCATCTTATTTTTTTTCTTTTTAGAGGGTGTGTTGATGAGTAGGCCAGCATATCTCGTAACCATGGTTACGTGACAACTTCCACAGTCAATCTTCGAGATGCTGCCCATAATGAGGATACAGAGCGTGTTTACTGCTCTTGCAGGCAAAATGAAGTATGATCTGCTGCCAGGGCCCTGACTTACATACATGCATGAAATAGCGCCTGCAATTAGTATGTTTAATAACACATAATAGTACAATAATCATCAATTTGCAGTAATGTTCTAATGAATATGTCACATTTAATAGCAAGCTCTCAGAACGTACTCGAGCACAGCACGGTTAGTAACATTTTGGCAGGTTCATTTGTAAATCCAGAGACTAAAAAGATCAGTGACGCTTTCTTTTACTCTCTGTTCTTCTGTGACAGAAACGTTGAAAAACCGAAGTGGTCCTTCCACATGTTGAACAAGTTTTCATCGCAGCTGCAGAAACTGCCTCATACATAAAACATCGACCATTAGTTATTTATTCATTACAACGGTTAGCTTCATCACAGATACACGCTTTTTATGCAGCCCTCACTTTCCACTTCCTTTTCTTTTGCCACGGCGCCGTGAACGTCTCTGCTTGAACATCGCTTTGTTTTTTTCCTTTCAGTTTCAATTTAGACGTCAGGTTTTGCGTCTGATGAATGATGCATGGCAATGTTTTCTTGCCAGTAAGAGAGTAATCAGCCCGTTCTTATCGTCTCAAATACAGCACAGGGCGGGGAAACAGTAGAAAGAATGCGAATACTGGATCAGAAGACTAGTGGCATGGCTCCGGGGGTCACGTCAGTCTCTCAGTTTGGGCATAAAAGGTGTCTTTGCAGAAAATGTACCGCAACACCACGAGGTGAAATGTGTTAATAACTCTTGAACAAAGTTTGGATGTTTCAGCTTTTCCCTGTTTCAAAGATCAGAAACCTTTAAAAGCTGATGATTGTGATGTTTACATACTTGGTTATTCCTTTTAGTCAGTTTGACTTCATTATTGTGAATGGCAGAAGCTATTCATGCAGTATATGCTTTGCAGTAGAGCACCCTGGTGAGTCAGATGCGCAGCCATGAAAGAAATATATACGCTCCCGTTATTGTTCTCTTTTCGATGGAAGATAAAAAATATTTTTCTGCTCACCTCAGATATGTGTCTCTTCATTATGCCATGAAACCGGTTGAGCTGCATTTTTGCTGGTTTCTTTGTTTGTGAATGTACAGTAGTCACCTCAGACACCGTGGCCCAAAAAGTCACACTTCTAATGAGTAAACAAATGACGGCGTGGAAACTAAAATAACCCAAACATCCTGAAGTTTTACACTGTGGAATACGTGTTGGATCCGGCTGCTGCTTCAAAGTGAGCCTGCCCACCTCTCTGCGCTTTAATCATCTCCTGCTTGGACGTCTGCAGCTCGTTCCTAACCAGGCCCCAGATTGTCTCTGCAGCCCTTTTGTCATCACCCTTCCCAAATTATTGAGACTCTCGACTTTCAGAAGCACTGGTGTTACAAAAAGCTGCTAAGGGTCTTGTTTCCATGACATTGTCTGAACCTCTTTCCTTTCACCATCATGGTCGGTTAAAACTCACTGCTCTCTCTCTCTCTCTCTCTGGGTAATGCTGCACTGCCCCTTACACAGACTAATACATCCTCTCACACAAATCTCCTTTCTGGTGCCACCTGATGTCGTATTTATTCATCAAATCAACAAACAATATGTGTATGCATGCTTGTTTATTGTATTACTGAAGGTGATTTCTAGATTTAGTTTTTAGATTTTGGTTATTAGTCCTTCTTACTGGTGATTCCTCATGAGCTCAAACGCTCTGCCTTTCCAAAGACTAAATCCAAATCTCTGTGTTTGTATTTACCCCTTTGACTGCCAGGCACAGTAAATATTTTATTTTGACAATTTTCTAATTCTCCTCTCCACAATAGCAAGCTGTTATTGCAGCAAAATTTTGCTGCTACAAGCAATTACGGCTAAAGGGCTTCACAAGCTGGTCTTAGTGAACGATTGTTAGGAGCATCAATCCCTTCAAGAATAGGTGAGAGGTGAGACCTTTCATTCCTCTCTGCAGCAACGAAGCTATGTCCCGATCATTTGTTTAGGTAGAAGCTATTGTGCTTGTGCTTCACCACAGAATGCCGTACCGCATTTTGCCATCTGCAGCATTGCATGCACTGTTTTCCTCCTACAGCTGTGGTGCATGGGCTTTTTGAAGAAACCGTGGTCTATTGTTTTGCTCATAACATTTTCCACACTCCAGTGTTAAACGCTGCACTGGAAAGTCCTGCGTGTACCCGATGCAGGGACCTGCGATTTCAAAAGCACAGCAGATCCTACTTTCTTCACGTCAGCATCCTTGCAAGAGTGGAGGCAATTACTTTGACCATATAGTGCAGCACGGCCCTCCATTAAGAAACTCTTCAGACAGTTATGACTATATATAACATCATATTGAAAATGATAGCCCTATAGGCAGAATTAATTCCTATCATCTCTGTGAGCCCCTGTAAAGCATGTCTGCACTGAGGTGCGGAGGAGCACTTTAATTTAATATGAACAATGCCCTCTTCGAACGGTGATCCAACACTGTTTTCCACATGTTGCCATTGGACCCTGAAATATAGGCATTTGCAGTGAGAACCAGAACTCGTCCTGGTTGTTAACCTGTCTTTCCCCTACGCTGTATGTACTGAGGGCATTGTTGTGGCTCATGGCCTGACCCTGTTAAGTGTGAGCTCCACTGCTTCCTATACTTTTGATGTGTGGTGGTAGACCAACCACTTTAAGTGACAGATGCTAAAAGCACGTCCACCACAGTCAGATGCTATAAGAACCTCCTGTGTCTTACAGTAACTACACACTGAATATTCTGGTGTTGATACAGTTTATTTTGAGATGACAAGCGTTGATTGGAGTTGATATTGCTTTGGGGCAGCTGTTCATAACTGGAGTTTACCTTTGTATAAACACAGATGTGGTGTTGATTTAATCAGCCAGAGTTAATTAACACTGACACCGTGCAGTCCGAAAAGGGAAAGTGAAATATTTTAGTTTTGACTGTAAATTGTGATCCCAGTAGACATGAGGTTTTGTGAGTTGCCAGAGCAGCTTAGATACAGTATCGCACCGTGCTTTGACATCACAAAGTTCTTGGACCAGCTTTTATTTTACAAAGGAACTTGAAAGTCAGCCTTATGTCTTGAATTTAAAGTTAAACGATTGGGTGAATACTAGATGGAGCGTTTTATGCCTCCGTAACTGAATAAGTCTGTGCGAGTACAGTTTTGTACAGTAAGTGAATGAGCCCAGCGTTGTACTTCCTGTACCGACAAGGTAAACACAGTGGCACTTTGATTAGTAGTTATCATCTTCTGCAGCACAATGTCACAACATTTGAAAGCATCTTCCTTGATGTGCGACTTGATGAGCTTTTCTTCTACAGACTGTTCTGCGTGCTTACAAAATCCAGAGGTAGAATGTGTGAACAGCCACGTTTGTTGTTTCAGGGTATTTAATGAGTTCATGCGCATGTAGGTAGATTGTCATTAAGCATCACCATCAAACAGACAGAGCTCTACTGTTCCTTTGAAACTATAGAAACAGGACAAGAGACAAAATTATGAAGATTTCTGGTGAAGTCGTCAGAAAGGTGATAATTATCATCTACATATACTGTCTATAGTTGGGTGCATTATATTTATTTATATATATATTTATATATAGAGGCGTTTCTAATGTTTTGGCAACTGTGTTTACATAAATACAAAAAGGCCAAAATATCAACCAAGTGTATGAATAGAGGTTTGATCTAATTATCTACTTAATTTCAGTTCGGCACGTGTTAAAGCTTACTGAGTGACAGAGCGCTTCGATTTTAAAGGAGGTGCAGTTCTTTATTCTTTGCCTCCTAGATTGTCAAGGGGCCAGTTTCCCCCTCTTCTTCAGGTGATTGATCAAGAAACGTCTTTGACAGTTTGATGGGAGCTAGAGTGATGGGCATCCCTGACTGTATCCCACCTGTCAGGGTAGAATGAATTGTCCATCCCATCAAAGATCATCATTGATCATGTTAGTGGAGATAGTGGTTAAGGCACAAGCAGAGGATTGAGGTGAAAGCGCATGCAACAGTGTTACCAAAACGAAAAGTGGCTCTTCCAGTCAATCTCGGTGTGTGGATTTGCTCACTCTTCCGAGTCGTTTCACATGTGGAGTTGATGTGATATGGTTTATAGGTATTTTATGAGATTCTCACATGACATGTTTATAATTGGACACGTTGACGGGATACTCATGTGACTGACTCAAGCTATAATCAAACCCTTTCGTTATCAGAAGTAAACAAGGCTTTGGGCACATGCGTCAACTTTGAAATCAATCAAGTGCGAACATGACCTCGTCAACCTTCAAGTGCTAATGTGCAAATATGTAAGCAAACAGATTTAGAAGAGTAATCTGTCATGGGAATTTGTAGTGTTTAAGTTGCCAGGCTGACTTAAACATGATTATCCCAAAGACAAACGTTTCTTCCTGTTGCACAACCCCTCTCACCCTCACTGACTAACAAAACACACAAAGAGTCGGATGAGCAGCAGCTTAGCTCTTAGCTCGTACACTGACTACGGCGTCGTGGCACATTGCGAAGGGGATGGGGGGGGGGGGGGGGGGGCGCGCAGTAGCCGGGTGCTTTGAAGGTAAGACACTGATCCACTACTGCAGGGACCACGTTTTCCTTTTTCGCAGCCATACTTCTGGATAAAACAATAGTCATGATGGGAGGCCGGCGTCGGCTATCAGCATGTCACATGGGGTGGACTCTCACTCCCACTGCGCGGCTTCACTCCCCCAGTGAGAGTTTCTGTTGTGGCAGCTCAGGCTAATGAACACTGTTAACACAGACATGGAAGAAATATGAAATTAAAATGACTCCATGAAAGGAAGGATTATTATTATCATCTTCAAACTGAAGCCCGGCTCCTTTTTATCTGGTGCTGGAGAAAACGTGCTGTGTAACATCACGAATGGCGATCGCATGCTGAAAGAATTAGCTTTTGAGCTGTTTTATTGGATGAAAGAAATCTTATTGGACATTCTTAACCCTGCTATCGTAACTTGCTTCTCACAGCATTATTAATTTTGAGATACGGCCTGTTTTGACTGTTGTGCTTCTTCCACGTTTATTTTTCTTTTGGACCGTATCTTTTTCTCAGTATCTCAGAAACACAATGCATGACATATTTACTGACAAGACAACTCGTTATTGTCGTATTGTGTTGTAGCTTGAGGTGTTTAATTCGTTTTGTACAGTAAGAAGTGATGTAAAGCAAATGAAACCTCAAGAAACTTGACCCTTGAGTAAACCAACTGAAAAGCGTCAATGCTTCACGAGCTTCATCTCGCCAGCACTAACCTGAACCATACAAACAAGACTGTGTTACAGTTAGTAAAACCACAGGTGGAGAGGACAGGCAGGCGAGTGCAGTGAAGGCAACTTAATGTTCTCAAGAAAGGACAGACTTAGACAGACAGTAGAGGATAACAGGAGGTGAAATAGGAGCCCGCACTAAGGTTGACAGCTGGCAAAATCCAAAATCCAACAAACAATTCTGGATAGCACACAACAAGAGTCCAAAAATACGACGGCTGTGCGAACACGTGTGTAGATTGGCGCAGCAGAGGCAGGTGGTGGAACTGGAGGGAGGAAAGCAGGTGAGCCAGGTTTCTGCTCTTCTTGTTTTTCTTGTCTCCACTGAGAACTTGAGCTGCTGGTGTGAGAGTCTGTGAAACTGTAAGAGACACTATTTTTATAGAGAACGTACCTTTACACACCCAGCTCCTATCGTGGAATAAAAATATAGCCTCACTGCTCTTTGGCCGTCCATAAAAAAATCATCTATGTATTATATATATCACATAAATATACTTATGGCTGTTCCACAGTTATGGATCAACTGCCTGGACCTTTTTGATTCATTGCCCTCTATATAAGACCATCCAGTATTTTTAAGACCAAATTTAATTTCTTCGATAATTTGCAAGGTATGTTTCATTACTGTGTTTCATTATAGGTCATTAGATCTACTACTATTATATCAGAATTGTCCCATCATCATTCCTGGATTCATTTTACAGTCAGACATCAGCTCATGAGCTGAAATAACAGGCGTATGTATAACATTAGCGGAGAGTTAACCTTACATGGTGTCTCCTGTGCTATATTTAATCAATACAGAGGGTCAGATGATTGACCTGTGACCCACGTAACAAATAACCCTTTAATGTAGACATTAAAGCCATAAAGACAGTGGGTAGAAATAAAAAAACTTTTCTGTCTAGGTGTGTCATATATCGTATAAATAGCAATGTGGGGGATGTATTTTTAAGGCTTCTAATTTGTGCCACCATCTAGACACATACAGCAATTATCCAATGAAGTGCTCGCTGCTCATAGACCCAAATCTAGCACAACTGTCACAGTCGGTTAATGTGTTTACCAAGCACACGGCTCTGTCTCCAGCAACTCCCCAGTGCAATGAGGCCACAGCGAGGCCTCGACCTCCATCATCCCTCCTCAGCTTCCACTCTGTCCTTTTCAGTCGGGTGCGTCGGACGAGCAAGGAGGTGAAGACTCGTGCTAATGAATTAACTGTCCAATTATAGATACCAGAGCGGCACAGACATCCCCTCTCACTTTCATTTACACACACTGGATTACCTGGATTCCTCTATTTATCTCACTCACCCGCTCCGTGTTTGGCCAGTCTGCTGGTTGTTAATGGAGGAATACAACAGTCTCTGGCTGTGATTGCAGAGATTAGCACAAAGAATCCTTCACACTGTCATATTCGCTACAAGACATTACTTTTTTTTGTTTTCACCTACAGCTGTTGTGTCTTCTGTCTATGGAGGCTGCTGAATTTTCTCTTATTCTCCACTCTGACAGTTTAGAAGGTGTCTTGGTTTTATTTTACAGCATAGCAGCTTGTGTCTTCATATTTGTCTCACTAAGTCCTTTTAAGTACCTGCTGTTATGTGTTGTTTTCCCCCTCGTTATAGGCAAATTACTGCTTTCTCTTTGTTTAGTGTCAAACAGTCAACCTAGTTTAGATTCGCAAACACCCCGAGGCCTCTACCCACTTGAGCCTGAGTGTCTCTTCCTGTCAATCACATATAATTGGATCAACAACAAAAAGGCAATTTGTGAATGATTTCAGAAAAAGATGTAAAATCAAACGGACACAGGTGTACAGATACACACACACGTACAAAATATACTGTATTAAATATACACATGCGCAGTTTGTACTGCTCACAACGTCTCACAACCGGGAAAAATATTGGTTCATTTCATAGATCAATAACAGCGTGAGCCTGTTATGCACTTTTGTGCCTTTAAATTCACTCAGATTGTAATTTTTTATTGTTGAAGGCTGCATCATTTTATTAAATATGGGGAATGATGCTGAGTAAACACTCGCTCCATGTTTACACAAACAGGGCAGCCTTTGTGCGTCGCTCCGTGAATCAGCCCATTGAAACCAATTCAGGGCTGCGAACTGAATGGATTTCTGGCAAGTGCAAAACTCATTTTGAAACAGCTCGAGATGTGTGTGTCTTAAAGGCAGCCTCGCGGGGGAAAGTGACAGGTGTAGTGCAGTATGTCATGTATAGCTACACTTTGTTGGTTTGTTTATTTAGGTAGTAAATTAAAGTTAAGGAGTCATATGACGGCGCAGTGCACAGCAGATTTAAAATCACCCCTGTTGTTTCAGGTGAACAAAGGAGAATTACACCCCACCAGCAGCTTGTCAGGCATCTTCACAGCGCGTATGTAAATCCTGGAAGTGAAGCAGTGTCTGTCGTGCCTGTCAAAACGTTATTCTGAAACGGGCTCATTCACCGCGGGGAACGAATAACGCGCCTCGTTCCCACACTTTGTTTCTGTCACCTACAGTTCATGAAGCGACACCAGTACATGTCCAGGGGAAAAGGCACTCGCTCATCTTTCATCTGCCACGTGTCCATCAGCGACCTTGTACGAAGCTGATTCGGTTTTATGGCAAAGTGCTGTGAGGTGTGTACGACTTTAAGGACGTTGTGAAACGGATCCAGATGCTAACCTGTTTTAGGGAGACCTAGGACATATATCTTCCTGAACCACATCAAGGAGGCAGACTCCACCCGTCGCTTTCATTCCTCTACTGTAGGTCTATTTTTAAGTGAAGAGTTACCATGGTAACCCGAGGTGCAGGTATTGCTTGTTGAAAGTGTTTTTGAGGTCTAGCCACAGAGTTGAAATTGAATAAAATAGGAAAGAACCAGAAACAACAACCTTACTTACAGTCTTCCTTTTTTAGAGGACATGAAAGAGAAATGTCTGCAGCGGTGATCTGTAGGAGACAGGTGCTGAGGGAAGGTGAGAATAGCAAACTGTTGCTTGATAGATTCAAGCTGAGACTTTGGAAGTCTGTGAGTTGAAAATCTTTGTCTCAGTTCCACTGTTTACCTTTAGGGCATGTTTTCAGATGTTCATTATAGTGCACACACAGAACACCACCCTCTTAATTTGCAGGGCAGACAGACCCAGACACGTGTGTGTGTGGGGGGGGTGTGTGTGTGTGTGTGTGGGGGGGGGGGGGTATTATGTTTAAGGCAAAAAGGGGAAAATAAAAGATTGCTGTTGAAGCACTGGTTTGCAGATCGGACAGCCTTTGTTCTCCAAAGCCTGAAGGATGAAAGAAGCGATGAGCTGGCTGTCAACAAAGCATTCATGACTGCTGTGATTGTGAGGACTGTGGCCAAATGAAGAAAATACTGAATTGATTATATTGACAGTTGGCAGCAACAATGTAAAACAGGACTGTAAGACGTATGGGTTAAACGGCACCAGCTCGACAGGCTGCAACCATCTTTATCTCTTTATTTGGTTTCATTTATTGTCATATGTCAAAAAATTTGATCGTTCGTAAGATGGTTTTTTAAAAAAAGTATTTGCCAGTCAATACTTTCCATTGTTTTCTTTGCTACTTCCAGTGTGACATGAGTAATTGTTCACCTGGAAGAACACGCAAGGGGACTGAAAACAGAAGCACCTGCACTGTCCTTGTTACTTTTAGTGTGGAGTCAGATCTTCTCCAAACTCCAGGAGCAACTTCCGGTTTGTTGGACACTTACACACGTGGATCAGAGGGGGCTGGGGTTAAACACTGGCTCTGTGATTAGCGAATGGCCCACTTAACGTCTCGAACTAAAATGCATCCAGTCACGTTCGTGGAGGAAGTCTGATCTGAAAGTCAAGCCACTCAGAAATCCACATTTTGCAAAGGTCAACTATTATTGTCTTTCCTCTAATTCTTCTATTGGCCGACGCTAAAGCAATTCTCTAACCTCTGGTAACCTTTATAACCTTCCTCAGCCTGATGAGATTAATTTGACTTTTATTTGTTTACGTGTCTATGGGAAAGGAAAAAACAGAACAGAACACGACAAACTGGACGACGGCAGGTCCTTTAAAACTGTGTGTGAGGAATTATTTGTCCTTGACGCCTGAAGTTATTTACTGCAGTGCTGCTGACACAAAGCTGTTAGAAGTGACCAGTGTTTCCTGAGCAACAATGCAAAAAGCTAAGAAAAAGCTTCTATAATCCATAAATTACATGAAGTACAGGAGCCTACATTTCACACACAGACACTGGCATTTCCAGATCATCATTAGAACTCAGGAAATCTACAATCAAGGAAATCTAGTTATGCACTGTCACACAAAAACACAAAAGGTTTTACATGTTCCTCATTACTGAAAGTATTTACAGGATGGACAGGACATAAATGTCTGTTTTGCATATTATTGAGAAACCAGGTAAGTGGATAAAATCGAGATGAATATTAAACCTGTTATATAATTTCGCTGAGATGATGCTGCTGGTCCTGACCTGGGTTTATGTAATTTTCATGACATGTATTTTCCACTCTGATCTGTAAAGAAGACAGATTTGGGGAAATGCATTGTCTTCTGTTGCGTTACGCGTGACGTCTGCTTCACGGTTGAACCTGAAGAGAAGAAAACACGGAGGGAATCAGAGCCGGGTAACCTCCTAAAGCTGCAGTGGGCTGTGTAGTCACTTGACTGTAATGCAGAGCGACACAGATGAGCCATAAGTTCATCTCTTCAGCAAGACATTCAGGTCAGAGGTTGTAATGATCCCCAAATAGAAACAAATGTTGCTAGTTGTAAATATAAAGGCTAGTCAGGACCCCTTCATGGTCGTTTGTACGGCCACATCTCGTGTAAGCACCATCGCCTTAAAGTGAATGTATTCAACATGAACTACTGCTACTTTCCATTTTATTTGATGTGCTTATAGCACACTTGGTGTTTTCCTGTAGCATCCTGCATCTTGGGGTGGTTTTCTGTGTACTGCACATCAGTGCTTCTGCAGAAATGTACTGTAGTGTGGCTCAGCTTTTCTCTATGTTATATTTATAGCCGTGAGATTACGAGTCAAACGCATTGTTTAGTTGCATTGCTAATCTGGCCATTCGCTAAATCTCCTCGATTGTCCTCCTGCAGAGGTTTAGTCGGTTTCCAGGTGTAAATTTATAACATTTTGTCTCTTATTCTTCTTCTTTTTCTTCTTCTTCTCTTCCCTGCCTGTCTCCTCCCCTTCCCACCAGCCCCCACAAAGACGGGAGTATTAATCAAAAGAAGTGTGTCTCCCCATTCCCTCCTAATAAGTAGAGAGTGAATGCATGGCTGCCTCCATCACAAATAGCAATGAGACCTTAGACTCTATTACCACGGGTTTGTTAATTCATGAAGTGGGTTTCTTGCCCCCCTCTTCTCAGAGGTCTATGCTTTCACATGCTCTCTTTCTTTATTCTCCTTGATTCTTGATATATTTTGTACCCTCGCACTTTCACTCCCGCATTTCATTGTCATATTTCAGGCAGAAGAACATGGTTTCATTTGGGAGAGCTTCCAGCCCAGACCATGTCCTGCTTCATAATTCAGCAGCGTACAAGGTACAAGTTATTTCTGGACATGCAGGAATAAGAGAGAAGCAATCAAGACATTCTCAGAGCGTCCTACATGCTAATGGACTTCCCCAAATGGTATGAGGAGGCACATCATTGAGCAACATTTCAGCTTCTTCTTCTTCTTTTTTTATTTGGCATTCCCTTATTTATTAATCATAATAATGTAAAAAAAAATAGGCTTATCAAAAGTCAGTTTAAAATGCTGCAATATTTATTTATTCTTCATTTATCTGGTTATTAGCTCTTCAAATAATATGAGGGATTCATTTCTTACAGATCTTGACCTGGTATCAGTTACTGATTTTAACATTATTATAAGAAGATAAACGGAGCACACCAACGGTGGAAATATGGATTTGCCTCATGACACCAAATTACATGAGATAAAGTAACACTCTGTGTGAAACAATATCCGCTTGCTTTCTTTCCCGCATTCAAACCATAAAAACAGCAATGTGACTTCTCTGGAGAAGCACCCATTCATTTTTTATGAGACGTTGACACTATTCACCGTCCATTGTTGTGGGTGTTTGCTTTAAGGTGCATTGTGCAAGATTCCTAAGGGATTTATCAGTAGAAAAGGGATATGATATTCAGAATTATGTTTTCAATAGGGTGTTGGCACCAGACAATAGGATTTAGTGTTTTTTTTAGCTTGGAATGAACGTTTTACAGTCGATATGCATCACCTTTTCTCAAAGCATCATTTTGCACGGCCTGAGCAGACTGTAATAGTATTTTTACATTTACTTAATAAATCACAGCTACAGCTATAAAGCAGCTCTCATACGTCACGACATCGCTGTTACACGAATGTTGTACAAAATGTTAAAGTTGTCGGTGACTGACGCCAAGTCTGTTGTCTTCTGTGCATAAATCACCGTCTACAGCTGCTTGTTTTCACTATGACTCTGTCTCTCAGCCCATTCTTCAACTGGACCCACTACTGAACTACAGCTGCACTTCATAGATTGAAGTCACTGGGCAAGACAAAAAACAAGTTTGTGTGCACTGAGATAAAACTAACCCAAGGCTGGCGGGGTTAGCTGTCGGTCCGCGCTGCGTAACATCCCACTGATCGCAGGCGGCTCGATGGGACGCGATCTAGCTGGTAAGAAACCTGCAGCATACAAACACAGCCGCGCTAAAATGTGTCAGCGGGTGGAAGGTGGAGAGTGGTCTCTGTTTAACATGCGCTGATAACTGTATTTTGTCTCAAACGTTTTAACCTGATCTTTTCCCTGCAGTGCGTTGAAAGGCACAATTAAACACTAACCAGGCTTTTTGTTTTAAAGTATTATTTTGAAGCTGAAACAATAACCTCTCATTGTGTTCTGTCAGTGATCTGCCCAGGTAATGCAGGTGCAAGTTGTTTAATTTTTACTGCTTTGTTGAAGCGGCTACTCTTAATACAATTATATCTGCTACCTGCAGCCTGTGGCCATTGTGCCTGAGCCTTCCTGCTGTCACTGACAAAGATTGAGGGCCCCAGTAATATTTGCAGAGCTCATTTGCACTCTGTGTGGCACATGAAATTGCCATTGACTGCAATCTTGCAAGCTCTCAATGGCCTCACATCGACAGTGCTTGTTAAAACCGACCATGAATAAGTCCTGGGATAGGGACACACGCCTCAAGGGAGTCCAAGATGGCTAACAAGCACATTAGGTATGGCAACTATGTAGTGCTCATTGTTTACACCCACACGCGGATGCACACACACACACACACACACACACACAGCGGCCTAACGCTAATACGTTAAACTGTACCACGGAGCGAGCGCGGACAGGGTTGAATAAAATGAACGTATTAAGCAAAACACTTGAAGCTGGCTCCGGTCGAAAAGTTAAGAATCATGCACAGTTCAAGCGCCAACAAAGGATCAGGTTGTCAAGATAATGATTGTAAAGTGGTTTTGAGGTAGCAATTAGCTGCCAGCTGTTGCAATAAGAGCTTTTTTTTGTCTATAACAAAAGAAAATCTTGTTCGTGCACACACCCCCCCCCACTTCCATTCCTCTGCACTCCCACTCTGTGCTCCAGCGCAATGGCAGGAAATCTGATTTCTCACATGGCCAGCGTTTCGCTTACTCCGAAGCAATTGTTTCTAGAAAGATAAATAAATACATTTAAGGAATAAACAGTCGTCCCTCGCAAGCCATGATCGTATAGGCCAAAGGATCCACTCTGAGCATGTAGCTTCAAAAGCCAGTATCGCTTATGTTAAATAGTCGCTCACAGGAAAAAAAAAAACCTTCATAGTAAAGTATTCAAATATTGCATATGTTACTTTATTGCTCAGTTAAAGCTTTAAGCTAAATACATTCATCACAAATACTGTTTAAATGCTGTAGCTTTTTTTTACAGTTGCTTATCTGCAGTTATTGGACTCCCTGTGTAACTGAGCTTTTTTGGTTTCCCTTCTGCAGCAAACTGGAGAAAATACTACAGAGCTTAAAAACATCCTGGATTTTTCATGCTGAACTCGCATGAAACCTGTGCTTGTCCAGTAGAATGTAGCTGTCAGTCAGTTGCCGCAGTCTGGCCGTTGTCCCTTTGACAGAATGACACACAGGTGCTGAGCAGAGGTCGGCGTCTGTGCAGATTGAATGCGGGGCTGCTTCAGTAACACGTCTCGCTTTTCGGTGTGAATCCCTTGTTCCTGCTCCTGCCCCTGTGCAAACTCAGCATGTTGTGTAATGCACTTACTGTATAAGGGAGACGTATGGACTGGTAGTGTGCGTGGGGCATCGTTGAGAGGTTGAACAAACCCTAACACAAACATTAAAGGGTAATAGGGATATTAAATATAGAACATCATCTAAAATCAGTATGCATACAGGCTTTTAAATGCACAAATTCAGCCAACATTTATAAAATGACCCTTTAATTAAACAGCTGGTTCCTGAATTTGATAGATAACTTTTATTCATCAACATCTGTCCTGTTACAGTAAAAATAAGAAAATCTCCTTGTACCATACAGCAACACAGAAGATAAGCTAAGATAAGATAAGATAAGATAAGATAAGATGAGATGAGATAAGATAAGATAAGATGAGATGAGATGAGATGAGATGAGATGAGATACAACATAGATGACTCTCAAGAAAACAGTATATAGTGCAAGAGTTTCAAGCTCAGCAAATAACAATTTAATGAACCGCTTTCTCGTGCTTGTTCTTTGTGCTGGTTGTCTTAAAGATCTTTTCCTACATGTTGGAGCATTTCACTAGCAGCTCAGTAAGCCTATTTGGCTGGCACCCTGCACTATTTCCATTAATCCCCAATGAAATTTTGGCAGGTGAGAGTAATTTGGTACAGTCAGAATGGTAATAAGAAGGAGATGAAAATATTGTCAAACCATCCCAGGTCTCAGCGGTGGAGTCATCCCGCTTGAATGACTGTTTTTCCATTATGTTACATGTATAGTAAACCTCCCAGGAGTCATAGATTCTCAATCCTGTCATGTGTTCAGTTCATGTTGGATATTCACAAACAGACGAGGAGGGTGTAACAAAACAAAAACAGTAGGTGCGACCATAATGCTGTGATTACATCCAGACACCAGTAGGACTTTGATGGAGACATGTTTTGTGGTGTGAACATCAAATTTGCTATTAACATCTCTTTGTCTCTCTCTGTTTAAATTGTTAATGTGGCAGCATTATGTTGCTGAGGCCTAGTACGGATACAAATGTGTTCATCTGTGCTGTAACTATGTTTTTTCGAGAGACGCAGTTGAGAGTAATATAATTTGTAGATAACTGCTTCCAGTGTGAGAGAGCAAGAGGAGCAGCCAGACCACCTGGCAAAACAGGCCATTAGTAACTCATCCTCTGATCAAACCCACAACATCGCCATTATCTCACCCAGCCTCTTCATTTCTCTGCCACGTGGTCTGTCACTCATGCCTCCCTCATTCTTATTCAGCTGATCTGATTACAGTTTGCATTTTCAATTAATGCCTCAACCCAGAGTGAGAGACAGAGAGATGGAGGGGGGTGGAAGTGGCTGATTTTAGGATTGAGTCTGGAATGTGGACTGATTGTAAATGAAGAGAACAAGCGGCTGGATGCATGGAACCATGCCAGAGATGTGGTCCACAGCTCTAAAGGAACACATCTGGAGCTCCTCCAAGTGCCTCGAGGGCGTTGCTGAGAGGAGCTCCACTCCTCAGCTCCATCAGCAGCAGCAAGGGAGAGGGAGCATTTAAGAAAGCAGGAATGAAAGAGAGCGAGTTGGCAGGCGGCGTCTTATTTGTACTATGAGCAGCTGTTCCTCGCAGAGCTGCCTGTTTTCAAAGAGATACTTTGTCATATATCCACAATGGCTCAGAGACATTCTGTTAGTCAGCTCCAAAACACCAAATCAGCCCAGTTGTCCAGTTGAAATGTAAGTGACGCACAACACAAACGCATCAGCGAAACGCTCAACGCTTGTTGGGTCAGACTTTGTGTTTTACATCTCTTTGTGAAACGTTCAAAGGGACCGATCGAGCGCCTTCGAGGGGTGAGAGTGGGGTTAGAGGCAGGATGCAGAAATAGCTCAACACTGTGCTGTGGGGAGGACGTGTTTTTTGGAAGCACAGCAGACAATGCCTCATTTGGATGCAGTTAATTAGAAAGGCTGATTGATTTGATGGCGCTGGCAGGGCGGGAAGGCAAAGTGCACCGGCCTGTGAAGGAGTCCACGCTCAGGTCGATATTTACGCCTTCCAGGGAAGCTAATAACGACATTAAAGGCTCTATGAAGAAGACTCGTGTTTGCGTTTGTTTTTTAGTTCACACTCTACGTGATTACACCCTTTTCTTTCATATAAATTTTAGTCTGCTTGCAGCATGACTCCAAACATCTGGTTGTGACTTTTCCTTCATGGTAGGCACTTGTATGAAAGAGCACAGATTTTTATTTGACATGCAGACATTTTAATAACATTCTGTTTAATGACACGTGATTGTTGGGGAGGATATGAAGTTCTTCAGATGATGATACGCTTCATACCACGTCTATTTATCACTTTGGGAATATCGTGCATATTTAAGCCTGACTCCTTTGAGCTGCCAGGCTGTGGGTTTATACATTATTTCCTTTCACCCGTCTTGTTTGTCTAGAGCCATCTGGTAATATAACCCTTTTTATACTAAACCTCCCATAGCACCACCACACAGGGCGGCATATGTCCCATACATCTACTACATCTAGGATCAGACCTGGAGCCTCCCAGCCACCTGCTCACCCTCTTTAGGTGCTGCACCCACCTAATGTGTTTATTCTGTCATGACCGCGTCCTCTGTCTGAGCCTGGACACTCTTCTGTATTATGGTCTGTGGATTTGAAGGCCGTTTCTTCTGTGGGAGCGGACCTGAAGGTGAAGGTTTCCTCTGCCTCCTCTACTCACCTGCCGGTTGTCGTCGCCAAGATTCCTGACCTGAGAACTGTTTTGCGCAAACTAAGTGTGAAGGTGCACCTGAAAATACAGACAAATAGACAGACAGGTATGGATGCACTGTACACCAGCTCTCACACACACACACACAATAAAAGTCAATCATTTTCTTTTGACATCCAAATTAAAACTAAGCATCCCCCAGAGGACTGTATTACCGGAGCACTATATGCTTATGACAGCTTCATCACAGTAGTATGAAATGCAGACCAGGCCAGAGGGACACCAGTGTTTACCCCAGAACCATTACTAAATATTCTCCCTTATAAATCACTCCTCGCTTTCTCTCAGCGTGTTTTTTTTTCACTCTGCGTCTGGAGGTTTATTAATACTTGCACCCTTCATGCTCGGCTGAACAAGTTGAGCCCCAGACTTCTGGCATCATCCATGCACCTCGTCATGTGGAATTGATTTTACTTTGTTGCTTTTGGGCATCTACTGTCTGACAATGTCCAGAAATATTGGCAGACATCTCATATGTATGTACAGTAGTGCGCTGCTTATGTAACAGATCCCTCAGCCTGCTTTGATCATGTTACATGCACCACTCAGTCAAGAAAAAAAACACATTTCAGCATTTATACACTTTGAGCATTATATAGTTAATGTTTTAATTCTGTTTGCAATTCTTCATTGTGCTGTGTCTTTTGTGTTTGAGTCCATCATCTTCACATTCAGAAAGTATATCAGATGATTTTGTCTTTTGTTATTTGAATATAAAATTTGAAGTTTGCTTACTACTCATTAAATAATTAATATTTTAATTTTAGGTTGATGGTCAGTACCTTATAATGGAATAAAATACAGAGACATCTGGACTTGGCTAAATCTGGCTAAATGAATAGGAATAAATAAATGGCGGCATTTTGTTTAGCTTTTATTTTATTTTGGTGGCACCTGCTACAGGAAATCTAAACGTCCTGATAAATATCAGATGCTTCATGTACCATATGGGATCATAAAAAGATTCAGAATCTCTGTGAAACTGAGATAAGAGTCTTTACAATAATGAGCTCCTGTTTGATGAAGAGTTGCAGTTTACTCCATATGGATTTCTGCGCTGACACGATCAGTCAATTTCATCAGTGGACGACCTCATCATCAATTTCCAGTTTTTTTAGAAGAATTGTGACCAGTACAGAAACACAAACACGAACAAAAACAGGATTCCCGTTTTATTCTGGGAACGTTAAGGACAGTGTGATACATAAATCCACTGCTGTGGTCATGGTGGTGACTTAGACACTCGTAGTTTATTTATTTCACTATAATTCTTTGGTGAGTTTTCTCTGCAGAAATCTTTGTTTTTATTCTGGTTAGTGGAGAAGGTGAGAGCTAATGTCAGCATGATGAGATATTGGCATCCTATAAAGGCATGCATGTTGATTGGCTGCTTATTCCAGATGCCGCATGTGACCTTTCAAGTCAATCTCAGAAGAATATAGGGAGGCCCTACATGATGCTTTGGGATGTATTGGCTGTCTTCAACAGATGGTAAGAGCCATTTTAAATCCCGATGGAGGCTGAGGGACTCAACACTACACTTTGTTCCCCCACACACTCACACGTGCACACTACTGCGCTGACACCATGAAATCAATCTTGTTGTGACAGTGGCTCCCCCAGCAGCGAGGGGGTCTAAATCTACTGGTCTAAATTAGGATCTGACCCAACACCTTTCCCTCAGAGAGGACGGGAAGCGGTGCAACTTGGACAGAAAACACCGGACATTAATGTTGGAGAGATGAAACAAAACGCTGAAAACCTCACTACACACTTTAAACACACTAAACAATAAACGTAAACAGTTCAGATCGAAGCGAATACTCAAATACAATCAACCCATAAAGAGAAGTTGAGCTAATCCGACAGCTGTGAGAGTGTAACAGCTTTAAATGTGATATAAAAATGACTTTAGCTTTGTGTATGACAATGCATTTGTGTGAAATGTGTGACTTTTTTAGATTTTGCTCATATTATACAGTATCTGTTTCCTTGATGCACACAAGCCGAAGCAGAAAACTTTAAATGAAAGTGCTTAGTAGGGTGCGTTTCTTAAAATCCTCCATTTGTTTACTGTTATCAATATGCTTAATGAGCTGGAAAATAACCTGCATTCTAATAGCAGCCGTTGGTGTCCAGCTCTTCCATTGTGGTGATGAAAAGTGATTCACGATTGCTCAATTCAAAGAGAGTGCTGCAATCAGAGCAAAACTAACCTCCTTATTACAAACTCCAAGCTGTCATCTCCATCAAAGGAGCTTCAAAAACGATTTGCCGTCTTTCGCACAGTATCTAGTTAGGGCAGAGCTCGCGTGGAGGTAGTCTGGATCAAAGATGTACTGAGTTCCAAATAAAACATTTTGATGTGTGTGTTTTTTTTTCCAGGGTACTAGATATGAGCAACAACTCTGCTACCGCATTGTCTGCTGCTCGTGGAGGAGAACAGTGAGAAGGAAAAACCTTTACTGTTGCTGTCAGACTATAAGAACATTTATTAGTATTCATTTTCAAGGTATAACGACTGGAGTCTTCAACCAAAATAAAGCAAAAAATAAAGGTAATTTAGAATCTAACGTCAAAGCTGCACAGTCTTGCGTCATGCGTTTGATTATTGCGGCTCCACTTGATTTTCCGTTCTCCACGCAGACTTCCCCGTACGGTTAATTTGTTGGAAGGTCAGAATTCGGTGTCAAATACAGACGAGCAGCCCTGAAGCTCCAAGAGCTTGAACACCCTGTTCAAAGACACAGACACAAAAAAACCCACAAATTTGGAAGTTTGGGGGTTTTTAAAGCTAAAAACATTCACATTCCTGTCGGAGATGCCCTTGTCTGCTATCACCTCCCCGCTTTTTATTTTCAGGGTCTCATCCATTTTGATATAAATAGAATCTGAGGACCAGACCATATGTAGTTAAGCAGTATCAGTTATAGTATAGTCCAAGCATTCAAACGCTCCATTTATGCTCCGCCTGAGTAACTGATGCTTCATTAATTCCACAAAAATGAATAACAATGTTCTCCTGCGACCTCCCCGTGCAGACGCCTGGAAGTCTGTGAACCCGATCAGCAGATGTCCATCAAACCATGTTCTTCGAGTTCATATATGCTCCACTGGCCTCCTCACACCTGTGCATTAGTATCATCGTCTTTGCAAGATCATTCAATCTGCCTTCCCTCAAGGTCTCATTAAGCCAATAGTTCCGAAGCCCATCCGTGTGTTCTCCTTCAGTCCGGTCTAGTCTGCAGTCTGGCTGGGTTTGATCCTCAGCAGCTCCGGTACGTGAAGTGGAGTAAAAAAGGGGAGGTGGAGAAAATGCTTGACATATATGACAAAGACCCGGAAAAAAGGCTGATGGTAGTGATAAATGGCCTCAGACATTTGTTATGATACATGTTGGTGATATCAGACACTCTGCCCCACACCTGCAGACTGGTGATTCCCCAGCAGCAGCTCAGCAGGGTGCTGGAGGAGGTGAACCCTGGAAAAGCCCACCAGGAACCCGGACAGTGAAGGTGGCATTAGACACTCCGCTCTACCTTGATGCCACTGCCCTTGATGTCTAAAACGTGTATTAGGAAAAAATATGTATCAGCACTTATTGGTAAGACAATCACTCGGCCTCTCCCTCTTCGATTTCTTAGTTTTCTTTTTCAGGAAATATTGACGGATCCTCAGATCACTTCACATTGACATTTCAAGGGGAAGAGCAGTATCAAGGCATTGGTATGAGTGTAATAGTATGAATGGTATCCACCCCTAACAGCGTCTAAAGCTGGATCCCAGTCCATCAGGCCATGAAATATTCATGCATAATCCCAAAATGCATGTTATAAATACAATACAACAGGCCCCGCCTGAGTCCTGGAAGACAGCGGCAGAACTTAGTGGGTAAACATAAGGGAGCATGCAAGAAATATTGTCTTTATTAAAGTGCCTTTGTGTAGGAAGCAGTGCAGCTGTGAGAGAATGTACAGTGACAGTGACAAACGCTGTCCAGCAACATGTTTCTGTGCAGCTCAAGCCAAATCCACCCAACACCTGCCGTCGGACATGGAGCAGTTCCCACAGACCACAGACACCCGCTTCCTTAGCACCCATTAGTAAGCGGCCGAGGATTTATCACTAATGTCAGGGAGGCATTAGCAGACCTAATGAAATTTCACGTTGTTCTTCAAGCAATATTATCCTCGCGACCCCACTCTTTTCACTTTAGCAAGGTTTAACGGTTGAATGTCAAACAGCTGGCTAAGCCTGTGGCATTACTTTTTTTTTTTTTTGTAAATCTGTGCTCATTTGGATTTGTGTTCCTCTCAGAATAATAGAAAATAATGACAGCCCCCCAGCCCCTTTCAGGCTGAGGTGGGCTGCATGTTAATGACATCGGGCCGTGTTGCACTTGGCTGCGTCCCCACACATAATTATAGTCTGATTGTCACAAAAATCGCCTGCACTTGCCACTATAGCTGCTGTAACCCCCTGCCCCTCAAGATTAACGAAAAAGCAAATTATCTTTAGTGAGCTGGGGCTCCAGCCATAACTGCCCTGAAATGAGTAATTAAAATTTAGCTTCATAATGATAGGTACAGCCTGAAAATTAATTGCCATGCCTGAAATACAAACTTTCATTTTGCATGAGATGGTTTGCCACCGACAAGATGTACAGTAATTAGTAACAGTACATATACTGTACGTGTTTGTGTCATATCGCAACATTCTCAAGCATCTGGCTGCAAGAGTCCTGCTAACATGGTCACTGAGCCCGTAGTCTATTAACGCTATACATTTTTTTGTTGTTTGTTTGGTTATATCTTTCAATACAGCACAATTTATCATCTAATCTTAATTACTTAACGTTGTTGTTTAGAAAGCTTAAAAGGCACATTTTCCATCACTGACACCGCAGAGTCTTTGCTTTTGCTTGTGCACAGAAATGATAAAGTTTGGCTTTGTCTTCTCCACAAAATAAAAAATAGACTCTCTCTGTGGAAGACAGAAAAAAAACAAATGAGAATCTTCTGGCTGTGTGTATGTTCTGTGGTCCTGGTGCAACCTTGCAGTGGGCGTTTTAAAAGTCATGGTTGTAAACCAATTCCCTGGAAGTGGGAAACTCTGCTGGACCGGCCACGTCCACAGCATTAGACGCAGGCGCTCGTAGGTTCAGGGTGGATACGGCACCTTCGCATTCTGGGTTAGGCCAAACTGAGTTCAGCTAACCAGTGAGAATCCGTTATAGTGTAGCACACGGAGCGGCCGGGCAGCTGGTTGACGACGGAGGGAGAGCACAACAAGGCACAGGTGTTTAATAAATAAACATTTATAGGAGAAAAGCAATCCGTTAAAACTATGAGCAGATTTGATAAATGCTTGATTTACAGTTCATTTCTCAGCTAGTGGTTTCCAGCGTCTGGCTGATGTCTCTTAAGTGCACAATGCTGGGACAGCTTGCGTGTTGTGAGAGGACACACAGAAGACTTGGAGAGCTGCGAAACCAGGACACGCATCCCTCTCTTGTCCCACCTCTCCCTCCTGCAGACTCTCTCCTGGGACTTACCTCCAAGTTCAGGTGGTTGGTCGTCATGGTAACTGCAGAGAGTGAGGGCCATTTGCATTGTTTCTGCTTTCATCTCTAAAACCATGTCATTATCTGTACAGTACATGCACCCGTGTTTATTTGTGCGCTCCAGTCTGCCTAATTGTCACTTTATTTGTCTGATCACCTGCTTGTCTTTCTGCGTCTGTCAGAATCTCCCTTTCTCCTTGACTGCTCTCTTGTTTTTCTGTCCGTTTGATACCGGCACTGTTATTATCTGGCGTGCAGCTGGGTTACTGCCTGCATCCACGCTCATTCTCCATTAATTACTAAATCACTACCACACATATGCCAAGAACGGCCTGCTCATTTAAATTAGTTATATCTGCAACTGAAAGCATTCACAGGAAAAAGTCTGCCCTTGTGTTGAGTTCCTGCATTGTGTGACTGCGCCTTCACATTATACAGAAAATGTGCAAGGAAACGAGCTTGATGACAATAATGTGATATCATGCTTTGAGGAACACCCAGGTTTTGAGGAGCACTTCTGACATCTGCTGGTCATGATGTGAATGTAACCAAGTACAGACAAGACAAAATGAAAAACGGTGAAATAACCAAAGCAGAGTTTAGTGGAAATGTGGTCAAGGGAAAAGATTATGTATTAGAAAACACCAACAGGCAAATATCCAAACGCATTTACATATATTTTGCTATTTACAGTGGGATTAAGTTCCAATAATGCGTCGAGTCAACTCACATCTTCAGCCAACTGTAATCCAGCACCGTACGCACACACATGTATGTCACAGTCTGCAATCAACTCACAATTTCTGCTTGAGCAAGCTTGGCAATTATGGTGGAATTTACAATACTAAGACTGTTTCCTGTGAGACAGCTTTCCCTTAAAAAGGAACGCAGGCTGCTCCACAGGCTCACCGCGCTGATTGGAGGGTTTCTGAGCTTTCAAATACCCTGCTTTTTTCTGCCCGCTTCCATTTCACGCTGTCACGTCTACAGTAAAGAAAACAGGTCAGTTTTACAAGCAAAAGCTCTACCTGCAGCAGGAAACTCTCTCTGGACGGGTGTCGTAATTCAAACATGGCAGATTATTCCTTAGACGCTTGTAATTTGTCCATGTATTATTTATACATTATTAGGGCAAGATGAAAGCAAGAAAACACAGATGACTTTTAACAAAAGGCCGTGGAGTCTACAACGATTTAATATGAGTCTGGAAAAATGCAGAGAGAAAATAAAGTGAAGAAGAAATTGGAAAGGTTTAAGCTTTAGACTCACATTTCAAGATCTAATATGACTTAATGAAAAACATAAACTCAAAATATATATTTCCTGTCTGGCATCGTTCGCCTTTAAAGCCGCTGCATCTTATGTCAGAGCAGTTAATGGCAGCAGGACAAGTTGCAGCTCCTCATGGTTGCTGCGTTAGCAATCATCTGCCTGTTTGCACTTGCAGCAGACGGAGCAACAAATGCATTTCTTTTAAGTTGTGTGTCTGTCCGCCTTGGGAATACAACACCACTGTTCATTCTCTTTTTAGCTTGGTTCATCTCCTGAGGGAAATATCTGGCCCTTTAGCCTTCCAACGTTCCGCTGGGTTCGCTCGTTGCTAATTTCGTCGGTCTGCCGTGTGGCGCTGAACCCGTTGCATCTTTTGTTACAGAAAACCACCATTTGCGCAGAAAAACAACACTGATGGGATCAATGAGACTGAATCAAACCAGTTCAGCTGCAGGTTGCGTAACCAAAACAATGAGCTTAAGGAGACTAAAACGCTTGTTGAGGCTGAGTGGAGCAGTAAAGCCTGGTGATAATTCCCTCACATTAGATGCATTTGTTTGAGACATTGTTAAGATTCAAATAGTGATCAGGTCAGCTGTAAGAATAACTTAATTTAAATAACTGAATTGCCATCATTCAGCATTTTTGACTATTTAGTCCATAAGCGACAACACAAATGTATTCAGTGTACAGCAAAAAGAAGTTCATTGGCTTTGCAATTACAGTATAATACTCTTATAAACTTTCTGAATGCAAAACTTTTCTCCTGTATATAAGTGTGAATACAGTCCGTCCTCTGAGTTGCAGTATATACTTCCCTCAGTGAGCAGTTCGGGCCACTGAAGCTGTGATCCCACAAAGAAAACTCATGGGAAACTGAGTCATAGAGCGGATGCTGAAGGCAGGATGTGAGGATATGATGGGCAGTGGAGAAACATGTGCTGGCCCTGTGAGCTTAATCTGTCTTATCGATGACAGGTAAGTGTCTCGGTGGAAGCCGGCGATCGATGGCACTTGACCCCTTTAAATATCAGGCGTGCAAACATTAGTCTCGTCTCCGTGTCTCGTCCGATCGGGATTGATCGCAGCACTTCTACACTCCACGGACAAGTGACTGCTGTTAGTTCCTCATCTTTAATAATGATGATGCTGCACATTAATCCCATAACAGCTGTCGGTTATGTGGAGGAGCTGCTAAAAATATATCCAGCTTTATATGGTACTTGATTACACAATGAACTCTAACAATTTGTGAATAGACACAACGCCAGTTAGAAAAAACACACCATGACAAAATGCCACAGCAGTGACATTAAGGCAAAGCACAGATCTGAGCTCCTTCATTAGCCAATGCAAACGTGTCCGGTCTGTACTGGCTGATGCCTTCCATTCACATCAAGCAGATACAGAGAGTCCAGAGAGTAAAGAATCAAATCCAGAATAGATGAATGAAACGGATGTATAATAATCATCACACGCAACAGTGATTATTCATGCAAGCAATTATAAAGCGAAATCACTGCTTTGTGGCTGCAGAACAGATGTTTACCGTAGCGTGTGGCAAGTGCAGCTGCCGTAACAAAAATGACTCATCTGTCCCATGTTGTTGTGAAAACACTGCAATACTGAAATCTAACACTATCATCATTGTTTTTGTCAATTTCAGACCTGGGTGATTTGGCCACACCTTTGGTTGCCATGGTAGCATTTCAGATGTCTACACCGTGAGGCTGGTTACCTCACCCGCAGCTCAGCATCTGCTGCTCATTCTTAACTTTAATGCCGAGCCACCGATGGTGAGAAAAGCCGGGTGATTTCGTAGACGTTCCCTGAGGCCGTTTCACAGCAAACACCACCGGCGCGTGTTGTGCAAACACTGACAGTGGGATGCTCTGTTTGCATGGATGCAGCTCTAATGTGGGAAGACTGATATCCATGACATTAACATTAAGTAACACTGACACTTTGATTAAAGGTGCAGGCTTCATGCTGCAGAAAAATACAGACTGTGATCAGGTTAGAAATTAATTTACATTCTAATACTGTTATCATTTGTAATTGTGCGTGTTCCAGCCTGAAGGAGCTGCAGATCACAAAGTTTAGATGTGTTATTTTGTATTTGTAGTAATAAAGAGTGCATGTTCAGCGTCTTCACAGATCCTCCTAACAACGTCATTGACCTTTTCTCTGACACTGACTGTATTTCAGTTTGCAGAACCTGAGCTGCAGCCCAGCCAGGAGATGCGGGTTATGTGCCATGATTAACACTCCTCTCTCCCAATCTCTGACAAGCACAAGGGCCACTCTGCCTGCGTGATGCACTTCTTCCCAAATTGAATCCTCTCTTTTTTTTCCATTTGTGATGTAGTCGCACTCGGTACCAACCCCCCTTCTCACAGGACACCTATCCTCTTTACATTTCCCGTATCGCGCGTGAGCCGACCTTAGCGGCGGCTCACAAAACGCGCTCAGAGGTTTTGAGGTCAGCACATGTATTAATCAGCGCTGTTCCCTACTGAGGATGTAATGATCAAAGTTTGCCACAATTTACAGTACCTCCAAGTGCCTTTGCCCATCACTCCGCATGGAGCTAAGCTTATCACTGTTCATACCAATTAAATGACCCAGTGTGAAAAATACAATTGCTGTTCTGTACCAGTGGTTTGCCAAATAAATAAGTGCTTAATGACCCTCTCACTCCCCCTTTTCCAGCTTAATTAGGGGGGAACAGATTTGCTGGATGGATGACTCTACAGCAGCAGACTGGGACTGGGAGGCAGAGGACTGCCAGCCCTTCACTTGCTGCCTGTATCGGTTTGTTTTGCAGCTGTTTGATTGCAGGGCGAGCCGCTTAACAATAGCTGACCACCAGCGGGACGAGCTGTGTGGCTGCAGCCATTTGCACCTCCCACTGCAGCCTGCCTGGGAGAAACACACCAGAATATCATGTCATAGCATGTCATGAATGCCATATATGTGTTTGCCAGCAAAAACAGAGGACGGTCAACAAGGAGTTACTGCCGGTTACTCAGCACCTGGCTTTTGCTTGGTGTGCTGCCCTTCAATTAAAACAGCCTGCTGGGGAAAATGCTGCTTATATGTAATCAAATCTGTTGGCAAGCATGTTTATTCACACTGGAAACGTGGATCACAGCCTTAAGGCAAGCATTAGTCGAAAAACCGGACATGTGTCTACTGCAAGACACGGTGATAATAACGATTATTCTGCTTTAACAATCTTCCCAGCAAATGTGCACGATAATTATGACACCATTCACTTTTCTATAATTCAACTAAAAGCCCACTCATGCACTGCTGCAATTTACATTTCCTCCTAAATACATCAAAGTTCATAATTCGACACCAGCTGGTAATAAACAGAACAGGATAAGGGTTTGACACAGTCGAACTGTTTGAGACAGACAAAGAATCATAACGGAACAAGCCGTGAAAGCATTCAGAGAACCGCGTTTTATCACAGCTACAGGGGAAAACACTTTGGATGACCTTAAAATGTATTTACAACGTGGAGGAGAGTTCATCATACCAGGAACACAAAGGTGTTTTTACTGAGGAGCATGTTTCTGTTGGCAGAGAAAATAAGAGAGTAATTAACCTTTAGCCAAAACCAACTCGTACCCCATCCCTCTACCGTGGGAGCTGCCTAAGTTGTGATTTGGTGGTTTAACTGGGATAATTAAGCGTTGTCTAATGAGTCGTGTCCTCACAGAATTGTAGCCATTCAAATTTTTACGTTTTAATTAGCATATTTGGTTGCCACCAGGAGTCCCAGCTGTTTTTTATGCTGATGGGCAACACCAGCTGGCCTCTGAAAACTGAACATGCTGCATAACCCCACACAGAACACGCTGAGGATTCCTTTCTTGTCATTTTAATAGAACAGATGCAAGGTGGATCATATTCAGATATCAATATATCACTCTCATTACCAGTTGGCTCACTGTATGTTGACCTAAAAAGCAGAGCATCATTTTGCTGCTAGATCGAAGGTGAATCCACTGAGTACACGTCGTGCCCAGCAGGTACAGACAGAGGTGCCATCCTGAGACGTCCTATAGAAAATGAGCAGTCAGGAGTGTTTTAGAGGCTCGAGTGGATTGGCCCATAAAGCCACCCAGCAGCAGACACGTCTGTCCTTCAGTGAAAATGCCCCAAACGCACCCGTAGAAAAAAGGTGTGTTAAGATGTGTTTATCAACACAAATATGCCAAGAGCTGGGCCTTAGTCCAAGTCTCCCCCACTCACACGCACACAACCCGTTTCTCCACTGGTGCTGCCGTCCAGCTGGCAGTGAAAACGATGCTTTGATGTTGGCAGAGGCCAAAAATTCTGCTGGAATTGCATGAAAGGTAGAAGTTGTGAGTGGCGCTTTCTGTTGTAGCATATTTCAGCTGGAGATAATGCTGAGACAAAAACATTTAAATGTTTCTTTTGTTTCTTCTTAGCACTGAACGATGATTGAACCATCCCAGTCAGGACACGATGTGTATTACTGATGAATACGCTCTAAAACTACCCCAAGTAGTTATTTTCATAACAGTGGCAAAAGAAAAGAGGATAAAAAAAATCAACTTTTATTTCTTTTCAGCAAACTGTAGCGTAAAGTATCCAGCTTTTTTGAGAAATCCTCAGACATATTAAAATCGATAGCTCAGTATTTTGAGCTCTCCAGCCTCCTCTGAGGCTGCAGCCAGGCCTCCTGTCCCAATTTCACAACACATATTATTCTTTAGCTCTTGATCAGAATGAATCCGTGATCAAAGACCAGCTGGCTGTTCACAGTTGGATTCCTGCGCTCCAACCCCAGACGTGAAAGAAAATTGCTCCCTGACACCTGTTGATCAAACCGAAGAAGTACAGCAACGTGTCTGATGAAACGTGGCACAAAAAGGCGACTGTACGTCAGCACGAGCAAAGTCTTGGCTCATGCGTCGATGAAGAAACCTGTTCACTCGGCAGTGAAGGAGAGCCAGCCTGGATGTGAAAGGGTTAACCCTCTTAATGCGATATCTCTCTGAAGCATTTCAGATGCCCAAGGACCCATGAATTCCTACCCTGATAAGCTGTCAGGAGCGCTGCCCTGTCTACAAATTGTGTGTATGTGTGCATGTGTGTGCATGTGTAATTGGGAATAGAGAGGGTGGACAGCCTCAAGGTTATATGCCATTAAAAACAAGACTGCATAAATTCCGCCTAATAATTCATAATAATGACTCCCCTGTTTGTTGGTTGCTTGTTTATCCCGCGTTCATTATCATGCCAGCCTCATGGTGCTCATGCTGCAAAATGTCTTATGAGTGGGAGTGAAGGAGAGTGATTAAAGGGCATATGGAAATGATTACAACCTGCTGAAGTGGAAGTGTATCCCAGGACCACAACGCAACGTGCCAACCCCCTACGAAGCGGCAGAATAAAGCAGTAGATTAGTGAGGAGACGTTGTCTGTGGTAGCATACAGCTCAAGTCGTGTGAGTGCTGGTGCATCGCCACGTCGATCTGTCCTGCCCCCCTTTCTCTCACCTTGGCCGTCACTTCCTTGTTCATGATATGAGGTTCTTCCCTTGATTCCCTTGGCCTTCCCTTGGCCTTGATTCACCATGTTTTGAAGCCAAAAAGAAAAACTCTGGCCTTCCTGGTTTGCCATAATGTCAGTTGTTTGTATATTTGTATATTAATTAGTTCACTGTAATAAATACTTATATCATTATATTTTTAAAACACAAAATGAGAGCGGATGTGTGAAAGTACAGTGGAAAGGCCAGCGTCTGATTAACCCTCTATGTTTCCTTAATGACCAACTCAAACACAGTTTGACTCCTCTGGAGCCGGAGAAGGTCATGAGTGAATAATACAACTTGCAAAAAACTGAATAAATTTTGATAACTGGTAATAATAAGTAACTTTGAAATGACGACAGTACATTAAATTACTTTAAGGGTCTCCAGCAATTTCCTTTCAGCAATGAGCTCATTCGTTTGGCTTTAGCTGGGATTTCATCCAAATCCAGTCTTGACGCTATTGGATACCTACAGTCCAGAGCTGGTGGATAGAGCAGACGACAAGGACCATCCACGCATAAACACACAGGCACAGAAATATGGACGTAACACAACTGATTTGAAAACATGTTCAGGAATTAAGCGAGTCGCATAAGTTTGCTTAAGGTCTTGAAACGCAACCGAGCGTAGTGCTGGTTTAATGTGCGAAGACTGGAGGTTGTTCCCGTGTTCACTTTTAAAGAGGTAACCGTTGAGTTTGACAGTGATTGAAAGAAATTGCCCTTCACTGCTGAGCTGCAACTACACAGCGCACAATGAAACAAAGGGACTCTCTGAACGCTCTCCGTGCCCATGTTGCCAATTACCTCAAATGCCACATGGATGTGTGTTCACTCTTGAACTCACTCCCTGAAAATGTCACTTTATGTGGAAGTAAGCAAGTAAACAGCATTTGACACCAATTGCTGCTTCTACCATTTTCAGTAATGACTGCAGGCCTGTTCTGACTCAGTCTTTGTGTGCTTCAGTAACCTTTGTGTTTCCTTTTGTGCGCTTCCCGTGTTGTGTTGTTTTAGAATGTCTGCTATCGTTTCGTGTTGCGTTGCTGGTGTTCTACTGCATCATGTAACTCAGGGCTGTGATGTCTTCTTCACACTCCCTTTGTGTGCTCTGATAACAAGCAGAAGGCTGACAGGTCAACAGCGCCCACCCAGAGGTAAGAAGGAGCCTGTCCCTAAAAAAGGAACCTCTAACTACACCCAGCAGATGAAGGCGACAGCGGGGGATGAAATCTCACAGTCTGATTTGCCACATCTACACCAGTCTGAATGAGAAGGGTCTCATCTGACTCTCAGCCCCTCATACACTAATTACCACACTTTACATCACAGCTTTTTTTTCATTTTCACCAAAATTCACCGCATTTACAGCCTGTCTCTTCTGCATCTAAGTACAAACCACAGCTGTAAACGTGGCTCTGTTGTGTACATTGAAGCTGTTGCAATGACATCAAAGGTCGGTTTTCTCACCTGCCTCAGCCAAAAAGTGAATTAGAAAGATCAGGCAGAGACGCACAAAAAGACCAAAACCTCAGAGACACAAAACAGATGATTAAAACAACTCGAATGTGTACGTTTGACCTCAAACAAAGAGGAAAACTTACATGAGCAGAAACAAAATAACAGAGAATGACCATTACTATTACTAATATGAATGTGATTATTGTTATTGTTGTTGTCGTTAACCTAGTTGTTGTTTATTGCTAACATTAGGCTCCAGTTCCTGCAGACGTTTCTTTCTATCTGGCTTAATGACGGGAGTGTAACAGTGCTCATTCAACAGGTGCTGTGATGTTATGGGAACTGCTGTAAGTGTTATTGCAAGGCTACTGGCAAAGTTTGCAACATTGTTGGAATGCACCTACAAGTGTGTGTTCAGCCTATAGCCGTGCTTGGTTATCATCCATTTATGAGGATGTAATGCAAAATTAAATTGCAACCTTCTTCTCGAACGCCTCTTCCTGCTGTGTGTGTGATGCACAGCGTGGTGGTAGATGATGATGACATTATTGGTCTGTCTCTCCTTGTCAGTGTGTAATGTGTTTTGTATTTTTCTGCTTCAACCTACTGGATCCTGACACTGTGCTCAGCTGAGGGGCTGGCAGGGAATATAGGAGTCTTGGTAAACAGCACTGGGCAGTAATCTCTCCAGGGAAGCGGTGTGTGCGTGTGGCTGTTCCAGTCAAAAAAAGATGTTGCTGCTCCGCTGACATGGGTCATGGTGGCAGGGTGGAGGAGCAGAATGTGAAAGCAGTGAACGGGGTCAGGGTCACTGACAGCGGAGGAGATTCAGACAGGGATGCTGCTGACACAAACCTTTTCGCCTCTTTGTCGCGTTAGTCTCTTGTGACGTCAGGTGTTGTAAATGTGAGTTCGGCTTTACAGAAAGGAGGCTGCGCTCGGTTTGTACCGTCACAGCACAGAGAGACACGCTGGCTTGTACTGTAAGCATCCATTGATTAATTGCATCGCTGTTGTATAAAAATAATTCAATTCCGTACATGGTTCAAAATCATAATTCAAAACAATAATAAAGTGACTCGTAGCAATTCATTCCGGAGAGAGTCCCAGTTTCAGTGTTTCTCCCTGTGTGTATTAGTATTTAGATTTGCATGAGTCAACATAAAAAGCCATTGTGCTGCGTAACTGAGGCACAGCTGCAGCAGTGACCTAAAACTTGGTCGACGGCGTTTGCAGCTTTCAAGGGAGCATCACTACGAATGTAAAACATGTGATCCTCTTTCGACGCCACTTGGTAAACCCCTGTAACCTGCTTACTGTGTAATGTTTCATGGGGAACACTGTGTACATTTTCCACAATCAGCGACAGGTGAATGCGAGAAGGCAGATTTTAAAAGTTCAGCTTGAGAACATATGTTGCCAAAGCCTCCTCGCAGAAGCACCTGAAAGATGTTTGTCTCTAGCAAAGATTTATTGAGTCTAAAGCGAGAACAAGCTTCAGGTGCAGTTGTGGTTTCGAACATGCATTGGGAAAAAAACGGGGTTGGCAAAGCTAAACTTGCAGCTTGTGAGATTTTGATGAATCATCACCAAGCGCAAAACTTTCAGAACGCTCAGCAGCAGGCCCACCTCACTTTTAAATGCATGGAGCTAAACGTGACAAATGGCTATTAGGCCTCAAATAAAAGCGAGCAGCAGCAGGACTTTTTACACCACTGTTTGACAGAGCCTTCATGATCTCCACCCACTTAACGTCACATGTCTGCAGCTCGGCTGTCAAAGAAAATCCCCCCCTGCGTTTCACTTTGGCGGGTTTCAGACGGAGAGCGAACTCGCAATTACGGCAGCCCGTGAAGGCAGCACTGGAGCCTGAAACTCAGTGAGGCTGAAAACATACCATAACATTATTTAGCCTCCATCCCTTTAACTCGGCGTGTTGGGTTTTTAGTTCGAGAAGACAGGTTTTTTAAATTGTTTATGTAATTTTCTCCATCTGTGCATTTTTGATCCCGCTGTGACGGACCCAGAGTCACGCATGGCTCCCCGGGCGGTCTGCGTCCTGGTCGCGCTGTCCGTCGTCCTGGACGCGCGCTCCTGCTGCGCTTATACCTGTCCGGCCATCTGCCGCTGCAGCGCCGACACCTTTCGGTGCAGCAGAGACTCTCAGGTGGCCCCTGGAGCAGCAGCGGCGTCCGTGCCTCGACTGTGAGTGACTCGGCTTTCGTGCGTTACCGGCGACAGCAGTGTAGCCTAAAACCTGTGTAACCTCCCCGCAGAGGGTCTGTGCTGCACCGAGCCCCTCCAGCCCTGGAGGCGCTTCTTGTTTTGAGCTTGTCTGACTTCTCCCTAACTTTATTTGGCCGCGTTTGAGTCTGTATGTGCGTGTGTAGATGTGGCGGTGACCTCTTTGCTTGTGGCTCTCACAGAAGGCTCTCCCACCTCCCGCTGACAGAAGTCCCCACTCATGCCTTTAAGGAGCTGATCAACGTCACGGTCATGTAAGTTATTGATTTTCTACACTTCCGTCTGGTGATCAATACGTATATTAACTATTATAATGACGAAATAAATGGAAATGTATATTGACAGTCAGATTTCACCCAATTAAAGCATACACGTGGTTTTAGGGTTTCCAGACCTGAGATATGACGTCATCTCACACTAACGGTAGTAGACAATAAATAAAAAAAGCAGAGTTAGTCCATAGCCTGCCACCAACTAATCCTAGAAACTGTGCTACGTATGTGTGTTGTTGCAAAATAATGATGGTGCCTGAACGACCCAAGTAATCTCCTCGCTGAAGACGTTCAAGTCAAACATTTTCTACTGAGCTGCTGGAAAAGCAGCAAAGGCCGCATCACAAGCACAATAATGTCCACAACACAGTGATATGTGGTCTGTCATTAGAAACTGAAATCGTCTACTGGTAGATAGACGCATTAGGAAGAAATTCGCTGCTTCTTGGCTCAAACTGGATGTTCAGACAAATCCAATTAACTGAATGGGGTCTCACTAAAATCCAAACCTCTGTTCACCTTAATCGCTAATTAATTGGATCTCCAGGTCATGTTTACACAAGCTGAATAATTTGTCCTAAAGCTAAAACATTATCCTGAGCTATCAGTGAATGGGCTTCAGAGTTAATTAATATATCACCACCAGTGTGATGAGCAGATCTGAACTGTTTGTTAGCCTGTGGTTGAAATCAATTTCTAATGTAGCTGAGTTGTGTTTCCTCTGCTCCTACGGGATGAGTTTCATCTGCTGCCGACTCTTGTTTTCAAGTGTGAAACATTTATAATGTTCACATTTCATCTGACTCACAAAAATACTGTACTTTAAAGAAAATTGCAGCATTGACTTTAGCCCAGTAAGACCTGTGTCAAGGTAGAACGACTCCAGGAGCAGTGTGTGCTTTGATAATGCATCTACTGTAAGTGAGCGTGAAAAAAAAAAAAGTTTTCCGTGAGCCACGAGTGTTAATTGTGACCCGGTACTGTACATAAAGCAATCAGAGCGAAAACTAAAAGCAGTACGGATGGAGTCATTTAATTGTGTCCTCATTTGAAGTGACGTGGTGGTTGATTACAGCAGAGTGGGAGTTTAAAACGGTGATTACAGCAAAAGATGGAGAGCGGATCAGAAAGGAAAGGTCAGCCATCAGAAAACAAATTGTTCAAGGACAAATCAAGAGGCCATGTTGACTTTGTTTGTCTCTGAACGTCTTTGTTTAGTCCTCCTTTTTAAAGATCGTCACTCAGTCTTCTTGGCCCAGATGCATCTGTGATGTATGTTCTGTGCGGTTCCTAACGTGGGCTGTGCGGTGCCCCAGAACTCTGGATGGTTGTTCTCGGTATTTTAATATTTCCCTCATGGTTTGCATCGGAGCATCAATCAACTCTGTCCTATTTGTACAAAAAAAAAAAAAACGTGCCTTAAAAAAAGTGAGCGAAGGAGGCGAGAGCACCCACGACAACCACTTAACGTAAAATGTTCATTTTCACTGACATTTGTTCACCCTCTCTTGTTAATCTGTTGATTGATGTGGAGCCATTTCTTTGCGGCACAGTGAGATTTCTCAGAGCGACTGCATCACCCGGATACGGAGACACGCCTTCCTCTCCCTGCTCAGCCTGGCTGAAGTGTAAGTGACACATACCTTCCACCGCGTCACACTCAGACGCCGTGAAAGCAATTATTCATTTGAACAGCCGGTATGTGTTCTGCATTTCATTTCACTTTCACAGGATTAGTCTGTCAATTACAAAGCAGCGTGTTTAATTCTTGACGTCGGGAGCGGCTGGGTTTGGAAGGTTTGTTTGTTTGCTGACAGTCTCTGACAACAGCATTGTAATTACTCATATCTTTCCTCATTTGTGTTCCTGTAGTTCAGTGCAGAACATCAACAGTTTGAGGATTATTGAGAAAGGCGCCTTCACAGACCTACCCAAACTGAAATATTTGTAAGTCATTCTGTTTTGCAGTATTATCGATTGTTAAAAAGCTACTGCGTTTATAAAAAAAGGCTGTTTGTCATTATTAACTTGTGTTTAAAGTCACGTTATTAAGCGTCGTGGACACCTTCAGCAATGCACGTTCACGTCAGCATGGAAGGGTTTAAAACCACACGCAGGTTAAAGCTTCAGTTCTGACAAACACGCGGCTTCATTTGTATTATCTAGCAGCCGCACAGGATCATCTAATGAGACGCTACACACCTGCTTCCTACCAGGGAAAATCAGGCGTGACAACGTGACGCGTTTAACATCCAGAGCTTTCAGCCTGCTCCTGGATCAGCTGCCACCTATTCCCAAACTGAACCTGTTAAAGCCTGTCAAACACAGAGTCTGACACAAGTTAGTAATACTCGCTAAAAGGCCGTGTGCGCACAGCAGCAGTATGAAAGCCACTGACCACTTAAGATATAACACAGCTCTGTCATAAGATAATGAACATTTTGACAAAAACTAAAATGCTAATATCATCTGTCTGTGTTGGTCACCTTCAAGGAGCATTTCCAACACAGGGATCATTCACTTCCCAGACTTCACAACTGTCTCCTCCCTGGCACCAAACTTTATCCTGTAAGTATCATCGTTTACTGACGCGCTTCTTAAACTGATTAGTATCTTCATGCATTTTGCAAGACCCCATAATCTCTGTATTGGACCTTTTAGTGGAGTCCAGGTTTTATTTTATCTATCAACTGACATAAATTTCGCCAAATGGGTCACAGATCGTTAGACTGCTGTGTGTTTGTGAGAACCCGCGTCACAGTGTGAATGTCTCCGTTTACAGAGAAATGGCAGAAAACATGAGGATCAGCTTCATTCCAGCCAATTCCTTTCAGGGTATGACCAAGGAGTACGTTGACATGTGAGTGCTGGAGCCACACGCTGGAGCAAGGAGCGACCGTGTCATTACTTCACAAATGTTTCTGATATGCCTTAATATGCTGATATACGTGAACGTTCATTCCACTGACCTTGGTGATAGGTGCTTTTGACAGCAAAGCGAGATTTATAACGTTGTGTCCTTGGCAGGAACCTGGTCAGAAATGGCTTCAAGGAAATTAAATCTCATGCATTCAATGGCACCAAGCTCAACACAGTGTAAGCATTTTGATAATCACGACTAAGCAAACAAAAATCATACAGTATACGTTGCTGTTAAATGTGCAGTGGGGTTTAAGGCCTTTCTTGTTCTAATCATAGCAACAGAGTGTTCTGGTAAACAAACGTTATGTAAGACTAAACAAAGATTGGATGCCCTGTTGTTTTGTTGCTCTGCCCCGTACGGCTGAATGTTGATGGGGACGAGATATGTGCAGACACCCTGCAGTCTAAAAATAATACGCATCTTCCTCAGTGTCACGCTGAGAAGCAAAATCCAGATAGAAAGTAGTTTGGGGCATCGCTGCCCATTAATGTGTCATCTTAAATCTTCTTTCACAACGCGTATTAACCTCCAAATTACAGTCCGAGCTAAAGTTCATTTGTTACGCTTGTCTGTATTTTACAGAATTTTGAGAGACAACACGTATCTGAGCTACATTCAAGAAAATGCTTTCGAAGGAGCCACAGGTCCAAGTTCTTTGTAAGTGACATTAATTGGATTTAATCACAGAGAAGAGAATATGCAGCTTGTTAGATTAAAGCTGCTGCAGTCACTACTTTGTGTTTACAGTGGATCACATGCCTACTTGTATGGGACCAGAGTTGGGTCCATGACAAACCATGTATACATGAACGCTGACGCTGCTTCCTGGCTGACATATTAGCTGAACCAGAATGTGTTTAACTTCACTTGTTTTTGTCTGTCCCCGAGGGGCTGAAACAGCTGTGATAGCAGCTTTAAATACATTTACATAACATGTGAGAGTAAATTCGCTGTTTTTTGCATATCTCTTCGTCGTTTGGGTGCAGATGGGGAATTAGAGCTCGTTTCAAATGTGTAACAGAAATTTACATTGCGAGCAGATTCATATATTCTCTGTTATTGTGTAAATCAACAGAATTAACGTGGCCATATTTGAACTGGCTCAGTGAAGCACGATTAATATTCATAACAATGTTTATCATTTTATTGTACAAACATTAGGGTGGTGACAGCCTGTCTGTGTAAACAACCAACAAGGCAGCAGGACTGCTGAATTCTGATTAGTGAGCAAATAGCCAAGTCTGTGGAGCATACAGCCTGCAAGGTCTCTGATTGGGAGCAATCCTGTCTTGTAGATATGAAATTCCCTCTTATCTTGGTTATGAATTAGTGTTTGTGGCACTCACTGAAATGCCAAATGTCTTCTCTTTGCTTGTGCGGGCTCCAGTGAAGTACTTTTCTTTATGAATGTCAGGTTTTGAATAATCCAATCAATGGGAGATGAAGACGATCCTTGATGTTATATAAGTGATTATAGGTTTATCTAGTGCTTACTAAATGGCACTAATTGCAACTTCAATTATGTGATAAAGTGTTTTTGTTGTGTTTGAGTGTCTCTGGAAAATAGTGTGATTTACGCATTTGCTTGATGAGTTTGAAAAAAAATGTCAATTAGGGCCTGGGCCCCACAATAAGCTGTCGCTACTTTTGCTGTGTGATTTAGGGACGTTTCCTCTACACCTGTGAGTTCGCTGCCTCCCAAAGGGCTGAGGCAAGTGAGGTTTCTGAGAGCCAGCTCCACCTTCGCTCTGAAGAGGCTCCCTCCGCTGGACAGCCTGCCTGAACTAGTGGAGGCCGAGCTCACATACCCCAGCCACTGCTGCGCCTTCCACACGTGGCGTCGGAAACAGAGGTAATAAATCCATTCACATCTGCATAAAGACCCAAAGCTTTGGCCAGAGATCAGCAGCAGCCTGGTAATTAGTTCAGCTCATTGACGTTTTGTGTTGTCTGACCTTTACCTGTCTTTTCTTTTCTTTTTTTTAAGGGAAAGTGCCTTAAAGAATTTCACTAAGTTTTGTGATCTTAGCCAAACTGAAATGTAAGTTACCTCACTGCCCACTTAGGGACTGTACTATATATGTATATATGTCCCTTAATTAAGTCATTTAAATCCATGCAGCTCATAGAGTGCGAGGAGGTAAACGTTTTGCAAGCAAAAGAAACATCCCAACCATGTCGTGTTGCTCTTTAAGTGTTGGTGGTCTTTTTGTAATGGTAATGTTGAAATGTGTGCATTCTTCAGAGAGCCCACTGCAGATGATGTGAACCTTCTCAATGACATCAACTTTCAGTATCCAGACCTGGAGTTTGACTGTCTTAACAACCCTTTCGTCAAGTGCACACCAAAGCCAGATGCTTTTAACCCTTGCGAGGACCTGCTGGGGTTCCCCTTCCTGCGCTGCCTCACCTGGATGATAACGGTTTTCGCTGTGGCCGGTAACCTGGCTGTTCTCATTATCCTGCTCATAAGCCACCATAAACTCACCATCTCCAGGTTTCTGATGTGCAACCTGGCCTTTGCGGACCTGTGCATGGGGCTCTACCTGATGCTCATTGCCTTCAGGGACTACCTGTCCCGCCAGGAGTACTACAACCACGCCACGGACTGGCAGACGGGACCTGGATGCGGCACTGCGGGGTTTCTGACCGTGTTCGCCAGCGAGTTATCAGTTTACACGCTGACGGTGATCAGCCTTGAACGGTGGCACACCATCACCAACGCCATGCATGTCAACAAGAGGCTGCGGATGCACCACGTGACGGCCATGATGGGGGCTGGCTGGGGCTTCTCTCTGCTGGTTGCCCTGCTCCCTCTTGTGGGGGTCAGCAGTTACAGCAAAGTGAGCATCTGCCTCCCCATGGACATCGACACGCTGGTCTCTCAGGTCTACGTGGTGACTGTGCTCATTGTCAACGTAGTCGCTTTCGTTGTGGTCTGTTACTGTTACGTCTGCATATATCTGAGTGTCCACAACCCAGAGTACTCTACTCATCATGGAGACACTAAGATTGCCAAACGCATGGCTGTGCTCATTTTCACAGACTTTGTATGCATGGCGCCGATCTCCTTCTTTGCCATCTCTGCAGCCCTGCGTATGCCCCTCATAACCGTGTCTCACTCGAAGATCCTGCTCATCCTTTTTTATCCCATCAACTCCCTCTGCAACCCTTTCCTGTACACCATCTTCACACGGGCTTTCAGGAAGGACGTGTGCCAGCTGCTGAGTCGCTGCGGCTGCTGCCACGCCAACGCAGACTTCTGCAGGTCACAGACGCTGGCTTCACACCTTACGTGTTCCCAAAAGCCACCCAGCAGAAAACCCCACTCGCTTAGCTTTTATGCCTATCACATTAAGAAGGGCTGCTTTCTAAACAAGGGAACCACATGAGGGGCTGCAAAAAGAATTTTAACATGAACCTAAAGGCAGCATCTTGGTGATGGGCTGTTAAAAATGTAACATTTCTTCAAAATTTAGGCCAGGAGGAAGGCATTTTCAATCTTTTATATGGCAGGCTTTCATCGGTCAGAACCAGGAGGCCTCAAATTGAGGAGAACAGGTGATGGAGCCTTTCTGCACAGGTAATGTGGTGTAAAGATGCAGGTAAACGACCAAAACAACAGCCAGCTTACTTATTACTGGAAAAGCACGTGTGGCCTTTATGCTACATAAAGACACATTTTTGTACTTCGGTAGTGGAAATTACTATTCTCAGTAAGTAGAAATTGTTTATCGTGTCAGTACAACGAGGCCCCGTAAATGTGATCAAACGGGCTTCTTTCATCCCGTCAGACCTTAAAGAGCTTGAGCGTTAGTGCCATCTATTGGTTAGTTGTACTCAGGGAGATCGCAGGCAGCCTGGGGCTTGTTTACAAGAAATCATGCAGCTGTTGCAAATAATCTGGATTTATGCTACAGGACATTAGACATAAATGTGTAGCCAACTACTGTCTTTGCATCGCAGCCAATGACTAACACACCAGAAAACCTAGTGTTCTTACTTGGATTGTTGCGAGTGAAACCTGCTCGTCTGCTGGTTGTGTGGTTTCACAGTATAAAAATTCGATTTCACACAGCTATACTGTTTATTAATAATTTGAGCCAGTTGTTCCAAACCTCATTTACTTGTGACCATTTGTATTTCAGAGCAACATAAAAAAGGACATTACGCCAACCATAAAATAAACATTTGTGTTGTATGCTTTTATGTCCTGCTAATAACCAGTGGGAAAATGAGAACTTCATAATAAAAATGAAAATATTGGTTAAAGATTTGTCCCTTGCATTATTAGGAGTCACACCATCCTCCACGTTTGTTTCAAGCCAGTCACAAATGTATTTTCGGTCAGAAATGAATGCAGCCTTCTGTGGTAAACGGTTTCTAGTAGCCTTTTGGGGTTTTAATAGTCAAAAAACATAAGAATAATTCATTTTTTAGAGTATGATAAGACGGCAAACACCAGCACTGTACCGGGTGGTGGAGAACAGAGAATTAATTGAACACAGTACAGCTCAGTGTGTTTGATGGGATTAACGACACAAAACAATGTTTGCTCATCAAAGTGTGTATTAGATGCCCTCGCAGCAACATAATCAGGACTTTTTTATAAAGAAGGAAAATAATTTCATACAAATAAATCTGACTCAAAGGCAACACAAAGTCTAATTTCTTGCTTCATCGTACTCATTACATAACGAAAACAAAGTCTGCACCGCGGTGTTTTAACTTCCTGCTCCATGAGCTTAATTACACCAGTAAGTGGTTGAAGTTGAAGATAATCTGGTGTGTTGAAGAGACTCATTACCACTCGGCTTCCCCAACAGCTTTAGAAAACACATAATCCCTGCCTCCATAACACATCACTCCATCTTTCAAATGAAACTTCCAGCGGTTCTTGCTGCGGTGAATCTGCAGTGGGAAGAAAATGAACCATATTTACAGTGTATTCAGCGATGAGCTTAGATAAGAAGCACACAGAACAGTAAACAGCTCCAGCTTCTTACTTTGTCATACTGGCAAACGATCACATTGTCAGTGTCGAAGAGATCCGGGATGTCCTGCTCAATGACATCATCGCCCGAATTCAAAGGATCCTAATCAATTAAAAATGTTAAACGCACAGACATACTGTTAAAATGAACATCTGCCATCTGTGAATGTCTAGAGCAAGAGGCACACGTCAGCTGGAGGTTTCCATACAGAGATGATTTGGTGGCAAAAGCACTGGTTCATGACAAGCTATATTCAAGTCTCTCACCTCTTCCTCTACATCAGCAAGCTGACCTGCTCCCTCGCCGTCGCTGCTGGAGGACATGCTGTTGCCGTCACTGCTTCCATCTCCTTCCTGCAGGGCCTTTATGGCCTCCGCATTTAGAATACCCAGGAAGTTGTTCTCATCCAGGGGGGCTCCCTCCTCTTCAATGTCAGAGCTGTCTGCAGCGCCATCCAGCTGAACAATATCCGATATTTCACTGTAGCCGTAGTCCAGGTCCAGCTTAGCAGGGATTGCAAAAAGCAGTCATGTTACAAGTAAACAAGAGGTCAAAAAGCCGTTTGGACAACCTGACTTCTCACTTTCTAGCTTCAAAATACTGGACTACACTTCTGTCTGGACTCCTAATGTGGGAAATGTTCATTTTCTTTAAATCTCTTAATGATATCTTGAAAAAAATGCAGCTGTTTCCCCTTTAAAAAGACATTTTGAATAAATGTAAATTTAAAGCTACAGACAACAGATGCTTCACTTAACCAAGAGGCTGCATTTGAAGCATATGGGAGCTGAAGGGCAAGAAACTTTTGTCTTCTCATAGTTACCTCAAGGGCAGCCTCAGCCGGATCGCCGGTCTTCGCAGAGGCTAGATTCCTCGCTCGTTCCGCTTTCTCTGTCTCCACCTCGATCACTTCTTTCAGGATGTCATCGATGTCTTTGGTCTTGGACTGTCCTGCCTGGGTCAAAGCCTCCTCCGCACGAATCTGGAAGTCTAATAACTGACTGCAAGGTGACGCTGTAAAACTGGCATTCCCTGGTTCAGGTTGTGGACTTGGCTCAGGTTCTTCTGCTGTGACTTCAGGCTGTGGAGAACAGGCCCCTGGAAGCTGCGAGGCCTCGGCAGCAGGAACCTGTGGCTGCAGGGGGGCCTTGCCCTCCTGACTGGTTGGCGCACTGTTTTTTAGCTGCTGTGGCTGAGTGACAGAAGCAGGTTGCACAAAAGAAGGCTGCTCCTCCGGAGGATGAGCGGTGTTTGCTGGGACGGCAGCAGATGAGGGACGGACCAGGGCGTCCCTCCAGTCCAAGACTTTCTTTGTGGGTTGACCTGCTACTGCTTGTTGACCTGCTGGGGCCTGAGTTACCACAACTGGGACGTTGACCTTGTAAAGTTGACCTTAGTGAGGCAGAGAAAGTAAAATGCTGTTTTTAGGTCAGTCCCATTCAAAAACCAAAACACAAGTGGGGGAGGTCGCTGCCTACCAGAGGCCGTCTGCAGAGTGACCCCAGCTGGTATCTGCACAGGGTAAGCCAAGCCAGCAGGCAGAGAAAACGTAGCAAGTGCTTCAGAGTTGTTCTGCAAACAAACAATCACGTGTAAAAACAGAAATTAAGGTGAACGCGAACACGAAGCTGCAGCGATGACACTTGCCTTGACTGGAAAGCCACGGATGTTCTGATTTGCAGGGATCACAACTGAGGCTAAGAGCAAAAACCAGAGCAGGTTATACAGGAGTGAAAATGATGCACAAGCCTCTTGGCTTTAATTACATTAGTTTGCCAATTCACTGTAGATGTTCAGCTAAAAGTGTCATCGGTGACATATTTTCCTCAGACGTATTTAAAGTTGAAGACCGTATTTTTAGATTCCCTTCTTCTGACCTGCTGTGACTTCAGATCAGCTCTGATGTGAAGCAGCAGTCTGGAGCAGCGCTGCGTTACCTGCGAGTTCCTGATCCGCATGACTGTAGCTGGCAGGGAGCTGGAGCACAAAGTTGGATGAGTTGATATTATTTTTTCTGAAGTCTTCCATTGCCTTTGACTGCATCATCTTTGACTCCCAAAGCTGCACAGCAGAGGACACAGCAGTCTGTCTTCCTGGCATGGGGTAGACTTCCTCACTACGTGACTTAACTTGGCTGTAACTGACGACTCCAGTCAAGACAGGCATTATATTCATTTTCTAATTGATCAAAGATAATTAAAACATAACTCACGTGTTTTAAATCATCCAGGACACGGTCTTCGAGCCCTTCATCCAAGAAGAGCTCCTTCATACTCTCAATCACGTCATCAATTATGGACAAGTAGAGTTTGCCCTGGATTTATTCACAAACTTTAAATCAGACATTTAGCTGCTATGATAACTAGTTCAGCTGCATCCCACCCTACAATTTTCATTTTGGTCATCTAATTGCACTGCACTCGGCGGTTTTATCTAAGAGTCAAGCACGTTACACATTCATTTTGCTCCTAAAGTTAAATATAGCAAAACGCCAGCTCGGCTCACCACTGGACCCGTGTTGCTCAGCATGCTTCAAAGCAGAGCGACGACAATGAGCTTCCCATCAAGCCTGCATCATAAAACAGGAATCAGGCAGCCTTGCTCTCAGCAGTGTGATGAAAAGCAAACGACACAGGTGACAGTAATCAAGCGCCACAGGTGTGTTTAGAGCAGAAGCCTTTGTTGGGATGAAGTCTCCTTCCCCCTGTTGTATGTCGTAACACAGGGAAAGGTGAAGGTATTCCCTCACCTTTCCCCTTATAAATCAAGAACTGAGTGGGTTCTTGTGTCTTTTGGATATTAACATACTCAACACAACGCAGAGCAGAACTTCTGGTATTTGCTTCCCTCCACTAGACGCATGCACAGTGTGGGACTTTGTTTTAATTTAACTTGTGACTAAGAACTGAGGTAAATGAAGTCGTTCGAAAAACGGCGCTAACATCAAGATAATGCCGTCACAGACACCTACACAAACCAAGCCTTCCAGGAAACGCTTCCTCTGAGCGACATTGTGTTTACAGCACCACAAAGTGCTTTGAGTATTATTTTAACAAGCACAGTGAGCCCAATTCAATTGAGCAGATGTTTTTGTGTGTTTAAATGCAATTTGTACCCAACAGCCTATATCCCTTCTTCCACTTCACACAGTTGAGGCAAATTCAAGCTGCAGACAGCCACTGAAACTCACACCTGTGAGCAATTTGGAGTCACAAATGAACCTGGGGTGGGAGGGAGTCAGACACAAGCAGCACCTGCAGACAACATTACAGTTTTATGTTATGTTTATATATTAAAATAATTACCACCTGGGATTGAGCAAAAGTTGCCATAAATCACGAACTTCACAGCAGCCTGTCGGTTGTCACTACTGGGTGTTTGTCAGAAGTTGATGCTTGGCAAAATTAGGTTATGTTGAGCTTTCAGGCTTTTTGTTTACTTCCATGTTCGACTATTATTATATCATTTCAGCACGAGCAGTGCAGGGAAATCCACCGTCGTAACCTACCTACACACAGTTTGTAGACAAAAAGCACACACGTGTTAAACACATCTGGAAAGTGGTACCATGAGTCATAAAGCTTTATTTCAGTTGTTCTTAATGTGCAGCTTAAGCCAGGTACCTTACACGTGACGTCACCATCCACCATCATTTTTATTTGTCCCAACCTTTTCATACCTCAAAAGTTCATTATAATAAAGATTTGATTTACTTAAATAAAATACAGTCCAGAATACAACCTTGGTACAACATGAAAAGTTAGTTTGAGGTAACAACAAGAATAATGAGTCGCATTCATGTGATTAAAGAGAAGATTCATTTTTCATTTCACATGTTGAGAATATTGACATGTGCTGTTGAAACCTGAGTTAATTCAACCAAATTGCCTGGATAACATTGATTAAGTCACTTCAAACAAATGTGGCTCAGCGGGACTCAGCATGATGAGACCAACCTTTGAACCAGATTTTCAGAGCAATAATCAAACATTTTCATGCCACATAACGCTTTCATGTGTGGATGCAAACCAAATTCAATGTGCAGCTATGTGCTGATTGTGGGAGAGCACTGGGGCCTAATCCTAAACATCTGTTTTTAATTAGCTTATCTCAACCCCAGTGAATACTGCTCATTATTTAAGCCGTTTATCTCATAGAACCTTTTTGGCACACGTTTATCAAGGCTCCTGATCGTTCTGGAGGGCAGTGCAGATGATGCAAATGCAAGCTTATGTACAGTATTCATATAAACTGTAATCTTACAAATAATACAGCTAGTAAATGTAAAGTGCTAGACACAAGGACCAGGTTAACCTGTGGATTAGTCTACACTAATTCACTCTCACTTATAGGACACACCTCCATGATAAATACTACCAGGCTATGTGGAATTAGTTTAAATGACACCAGATATAAGCAGAAAGTCCCTCATCACCCTTGTTTTTGTTGAGATTTTTTGTTATTGCATATAAATATTAAGACAATAGTGATAGGAATAAAGTCTTCAGTTATCACTGTGTCATACAGCCAGACTGCCTCTGTGACTCCGTTTCAATCCATTTCTTCTCCACTTCCACCTGGAAGTACAAAATCCGATTAGCTACACGAATAAAAAAGCGGTTTTCTCTGATGCATTTGAGGCTCTTGCATGCTCTCAGGAAGCTGGCACTGCAGCGATGACAGCTTACCTGACAGTGATAGCGTGTCCAACTTGTCAAATGTTTCTGCGGCTGGATGTCGTTCTCGGTGCCCAGTGACTTCACCCTTGTCTGGGACACCACTGCGCCCATAATTTCACATTCCATGGTGACAAAAGGGTACCAGTCATTCGGGATGTCCTGATCAGATCCCAGCTCCAGCTTGCAGGAAAATGAATGGGGATGATTCACGGCTGCAAAGGAGAAAACAATGGTCACTTGTAATCGCACCAGGAAGGTAATGTTCCAAGATGCTTCATGTTAGAAATGCGTTACCCATATTCTTTGCAGGCAGCCTATCGATTCTCCATAAAATGGCTGAATATACGTTCTCATATTTGACAGTACCGATAGACACCTGCATGACAGGCTGTGAATCTGCAGCAGCGACGGAGCCCAAACAGGCATTTCTATTCATACGAGCCTTGAGTGACCTCTGCCGCAGTAAGGCCACCGTCTGTGTCACTTTGACCCAGTCACCTGGTACAGGCACACGGATCACTACATTCTCACACAGTGGGTATAGATCGCTGCCGCCCGCGGAGGAAAGGAATGTAGCCGACATGTTAAGAAAGGCCTGGAGCTCCACATAGGCACCTTGAACTGTGACCACAGCTTTCAGAGAGAAGGGGATTTCTGTGCAACCCAACACGGCCGTCTTGTACCGCATCAGCTCCACTCTGCAGGCGTCAGGGGGCGTGAACTTAATGAGCCGGGACCTGTGGAACGCCATCTCATTCACACATTGGTGAAAATGGCAGTCAGCAATCTCCATCCACAGTTCAGTGCCCTCCTCAGATGCATAGCTGGCGTCACAGCGCAGCAGCCCGAGGTCATTAAGGGCGAGAAAACAATCCCCTAGACCATTCAGAAAAGCCAGACAGTGGATCTGAGTGAAGGCTGTCCTCGCTATGACTTCTCCAGACTTATCCAGCTGCACCCAGATGTGATCAGTGATCTGCAGTGAAAGCTCCTGCTCCTCATAGTGCCGTCTCTGTTGGTGAGGCATAGGCAGTTTAAAGATTTCCTCTTCCATGGAGACGACCAGGTCCTCCATGTCTTCGTGCACTGTGGAGCCAAATTTCAGCAGCTGCTCCACCTCTGCCTCGTGACCAACCTCCAGCTTAGGGTGATAGCGTTTCTTTTCTGTGTAGGAGAAATGTTCCACTTTGACCGTGAGGACTTTGCGGGGTTCGCTGTAGCTTTCCAGTTTCAGATCCGAGAGCCTACATTGGGGAAGAAGCTGGAACTCCTTGAACGGCTTCTCCAGCCCTTTCTCATAGTACATCTGCAGCACACCCCCCGGCAACAAGCGGAGATAGATTGGCCCCCACTGTCGAGAGGACATGCGGTTCTTTTTTTCAGGAATCCTTAGCATGATGGGCCAACCGTCTCTTTTTTGGCTACGAAACAGACCTCGAGCGACAAACTGAGACGAACCCTCACTTAATACCTCGTTTCTACAACCTAGCTGGCTCTGGTCATCGTTTTCTGTCTCTGTTTCATGACCAGTTTCTGCTCGCAGGTCTTGCAGTTTGTGGCAAACAAAGGAGAAGGAACTCTGCAGGTCAGTACGTGGAGGTTCGCTGCCATCTTTGGTCCGAATAAAGAAACGTGGTAGACTGTTGTCAGATTCTGAGTCTGAGGAGGAGCTGCCAACATCTTCGCTGTGTCTCGACCCATCCCAGAAGGGGTTATAATGTCCTGAGCTCCCCTGGAAAGAAGGGAAAGGGCTTGGTCCATCTGAGGTTTCATTACAGGCCTGTGGGGCAGGTGAGGGGGTAGAGGAGGTTGATGTGCTGGACACACTCCGGAAGAAGTCGTTATTTTCCCATGTGTGAGAGTGAAATGGGGACACACTGCTAGGCACCCCACTCACAGGAGTGCAAATAGATGTGTTACATGGCGCACAGGAACCTCCACTAAAACTCAAGGTGCTTTGAGGAGATTCCAGGGAACGACTGAAGCTCCAGGAAGTGTCTTTAATTGGAGGAAGCACTAATTTCAGACCATTTGGACGTGGTACTGATGCCTTGATAATCTCTGATGACTGTAGGGGCTTCTGAGGTGGCGACGGTGGTGTGTTGTCATCTTCAAACGTGACCCAGTTCGAATGGTTGGTGGAACACATGGCTGCAGAGGTCCGATAACAGATCAAAAACAACAGTTCCTCCTTGGTTGTATTGGCCGTCCCATCTGTAAAAGAACACATTCGGAAAATTACTAAATAATATAATTATAGTTTTAGGATATTCCAGAAGTAGCACAGCATGAACAAATCAGTTTTTACTTAAAAGTATCACTTATAAAGAGGAACATAAGAACTCAGGGGAACAGAAAAAAACACATTTCCTAAAGCTATTCCAGCCATTAAAGCTCCTTGACTGACCTTGAAAACCTGGAAAAGCTTCATATCAGTTAACACCACCTTCATTTGACACAAAGGCTGAAATAAGTAAGCAGACTGCAATTCAACACTGATGTAGCAGGGGTTTCTCTGGGTGACAGCAAAGTTTAACGTTTCAAGTTAATATATTAGGTCAAACTAACATTTACACACCAACAACAACATCAATAACAAGTACACAACCACAACAGGGCAAACACAAATCCAGTATTTGTCACAAACCCAAGTCAACTAAGCTTAAAAAAAGGTTTTATTCCTAAGCTGTTTTTCCAAGAGGTGAAATGTTTATATATTTTGTCCAACTTTTCCTAATGTGAATCTTTCAGGTAAATGTAGCGCTGTAGAAATGTGCACCTCCAAATGAGCTTATTTAATAGCAAGCAAGCCTTAAACTGCATGTGGAAGACGTTCTTACTTTGCAAGTCAGCTTTAAAATGTGTTTGAGATAAGTTGGCCTGGACAGAAAAGGTCCTGCCTCATTAACCAGTGTGAAGTCAACTGTGAAAAGCGCATAAAGTGTGGCAGAGCAGCAGGTACCACTGGTTAAATGTGAACGCCACCTCGGAAATATGACAATTTCTTCATCCTGCCTGTTTAGCTCTGTAGAACATATTTCAACCGTGGTATTAAATGTTGAAACGATGTGAGAAAACTAAACGTACAGTAAACATATTAAGGCTAATTGGCCACTGGACTGAGAGTAAACATGTTGTGTTCATACAGTTTGACAGTTAATTCTCCAGCTACTCAATCACAACCTGCCGTTTGATGCGCTGGCGGCTCTGCAGGTCCAAAAGCCACTTTCTGAAGGCTGAAGCACCATATACCCATAAAAACTAAAAAAAAAAAGAACACTTCAATTACAGTCTCCGATTACAGCCGAGTCTTAAGAGGAGGAGACTTTCAGTGGCAAGTTATGCTATAAATAAACAGCAATGTGGGGACTCTGGGTGGTGGATTGACAAGCGTTCAGTCAAACGCTGGAGAACATCTTTTTAATGAGAGGATGCTTGCAATGGCATGCACAGATTCCACAGATTCACCCCTCCTCTCACACTTGTATAGTAGAATTCCTCCACGCTGGTTCACAGAGAAGCTGAGTTCTCGGTGGGGGATGCAGACAGTCTTTTGGGCTCATTTTCACTCTGCCATGGCTTCCTGGGCTCTCTCACAGGCAGCACAGAAATGAGACACGGTTAAATCTACAGAGGACAAAAGAATACATTCCACACATTCCTCTGGGACAAGCCGCTTTGCACACAGGAAATACCAGCCTGGTATATTTATGTGAACTAACAACAAATATTATCTTAATGTCATTATATCAAATTTTGAAACGTACCAGATTTACTGGTTCTTTATCCCTGTTAAACTTAAAAACAGTGACAAAGAAGGAGCTGGGGGATTATGACAGGCTTATTACTGTAATTAGGTGCTTTGTATGCATATAAACCCACCCTGAGGAATCATTTTCAAAATGTAATCAAATTCTCATTGTTATCTCCAAAACATATAAAGTTATAAAAACAGAAAACGCCTGAGGTAAGCAAGTTTGTCTTATAATTTAGCACACAGGTATGATCCTAGTAAAACTGTAACACTGCAATTAAGAAACAGGCTGGTTCCTCCCCAGCAGCATGCGAAGGTCATCATTACTGATTATTATACTTTAATTGCTACACTTGTTAAACCTCAAGAGAGCAAAATAACATGTCCAACTCATAATTATAATTTTGAAGTCGCCTTAACATAATTACTGAGTCAGGCTCAGTCATAACGTGTTGCTAAATAGCATTTGTCAGCTTTAAAAGAGGCCAGTCAGCATTTCAGCAGAGCCAAAGACAAAATTAATATTGCGTTAATATTGCACGTGGACCTGTCTGGAATATCATGAGCACAGAGAGGAACAACAATCACAGGCTGAAACTAAATTATAGGGATATGAAAAACAAAAGTTACATCTTGGCATTGACCTAATAAGACCTGGACCAGTTCTCCTTTATGGTCACTACATAAATGATGACAAACTAAAATGGTTTGTGTTAAAAACTGCTGAATTCAGAACTTTAACTTTCCCCACAGATGCTTCCTGATGATACAAGTTCCTGTTGGATCCTCTGGGTACTTCCTGCATAAGCATAATTTGTAGATACTTTTCCTCAAAGACTTCCATAAACAAATCATTTCCTGCTTAATTCATGGGACAGTGCTTCTGTTACGACCACAATGACTATGTAATCTAGCGCAGAGCTGGAAATGTGATGACCCACTTCCACTGGCCTTGTCTGGAGAGAATCTGCTGAACCCTCATTAACAGCAGAGGAGGAAGTTTGGATTTCGCTGCTTCCATCTCCTCACACCTCACATTAAAAACAATCTGTTTTCTTAGTTGCGTCTAGGGATGAATGGCTGATATTTCACATTGAAGTAGTGATTCGTGTCTTTGTGAGGCATTTACGGACACCACCGGTAAACTGGCCATTGTTGCTCCTGCCAACACGAATAGCGTCTGGATGCTAAACGTTAGCCAACTGTAGCTCTGTGACGCCAGACCTGCACCACTTTTCCGACTTCGTGACTGTTTTTCCACTCGTGTCAGTGTTTCACCATCGCCCATAACTGTTACCAGAAGCAACCGTGTCTCTGTGCACAGAACATATGTCGTCTCAGTTTCAACACTTTGCATCAAGTTAACATGCTAAGAGGAAACTCCATTATGAAATGATCGGACAATAAATAATGTAATACGGTTAAACGCAGTGTCCGTTGCGCGTGTTGTTAGCGCGCATCCCTCCAGCGTGGGCTCGGAGTGGGCTCAGCGTGGGCTCAGCGTGGGCCTGGTGCCAGACAAACACACGAGCCACCGGTACGAACCCAGACTTTCAGGACGCGCTGCAGAAGGAAAACACAGCCAGCGTGCTGTCACCCCACAGCAGCGCCAGGCCCGCGTCCCGCACCCGGAGGCCCACTTCTGGGTTCACCCCTGCGCCATTGTTTTGGTGCGAACTCTCGGCGAAGTTGTCCGCGTGCGTCCCTGTCGTCCCGCTCGACTTTGCGCACGTTTCAGGGAGCACGACGTGCGCCACTCGCTCCACCAGCCGAGCCGCGGCCGACAACGCGCCGAGGCAACATCTGCCAAAATAGTTGTAGGTCCTTCAGCGACGCAACGCGAAGCTAGGACCACCACGGCTCCCTCCACACCACGGCTGCGAGCCACACGCATACTCACCAACGCGCAGAGCAAGTTCACTAACTCAGGCCATGGCTGACGTGTGATGGACGCGTCCGGACCGCGGTGACGGCAGGTTTTGCTCAAAATGGCAGAGCGTGGATCCTGGGAGTTCGGAGAGCGCAGCGCTTCCTTTCCCGAGTTCACACGGACTGTCCTCCGCCGGGACACTGCAGGAATGAGCAGAGCGCTGCTGCGTTCACGACGGTGGGGAATCGCCGTGTCAGGCAAAGCGGGCGCGCACCCGTCAGGTACAGAGGTAGAACAAACAGAACTTTACACGCTCTGGCTCCGTGCCAACGCTATGCAGAAGTACAGTGCGTGGGACTTGATATAATAAACCCGTGTTTTGACAAATTCCTACGACTGTGCTGAATTTAATTATCACTTCTGGAAGTGATAAAAAATCTGGGCAAACCATTAAACTTAGCACGTAAGTATAAAGAGCATGCTTATATGTCAACTAACTAATCACAGGACTTATCATACACTTTCCAACACGGTAGGACATCACCTATTTGAATTATACGACAATGTGTCTCCCTGGTCTTGGTGAATTTAAAAACAGAGAGTTCAAAGTTAACGTTCAATGTATACTTTCATTATTGTTGTCATATGACTGCTTGGACTAGTTTCTTAATTATGTACGGAGAGTACATGAAAGCACCACGAATTCAACCGAAATGATCCAACATGTTTTTCCTTCCAAAACAAAGTGACGGCATCAAACATTAATCCTCCCATTCTCATATGTGCAGCTGAATGGTGCAGTCTGATTTCCCAGTGGTTAGGGTGTGTTACAGGCATTTTTTTTATTATAGACAATTTTAAAAAAAAACAACCCAAAAATGCAGACAAGTTTAAAAGTAATTAATAACTAAAGGAACTGAAACACGCAACGCATTTAAATGTTGAGCAAGCTCTTTATTTTGATTCACATACTTATATGTGCTTTTGAACAGGTTACACTGTGAGAAAACAAGAACTTTCTGTATCAGTACACAGGGTGTTTGCAAACCTTTGTGAGCAAAGGTTTACTGGCAGGTTTGAATAAACTGCTCATAGCCACTGCTGGGCTTTGCTTTCATTGACATCATGCCACAACAAGCGAGAGCAGCTATTTTTTTTTTAAGGGTGAAATTTAACTCAACTCTGCCGTGATTCATGAATCAGTTTGTCTAAGCACCAGTTACTGTATGAGCCAACCCCTCTGACACTTTGCCAGTAATCTGGTCGTTTAGGAGACACAAAAAACACAGTAGCTGCAGATTCAGCTTTCCAGTTTTTGTGAAAAATAAAGTGTTGTAACCTCTGAATAAATGCCTTTTTTGTATACATTATTTTAGAAATTATACAGTAGAATTATAGCATAATTCAAATGAGGTTATATTCACATTAACCCTTTTTATCCAAACATATGCAACATGAAATTATTCACACTTTACCAGGCTTCTGAGTGCAGATCCACACTTACTTTGGTGATAACAATGTTATGAAGTAAGTTCACTAAGACGGACTTAGACTATCGTACAGGCTCTGACTTGTCCATCTGCCCTTTTGATCCAGGTAAACACAGTTAATCTGCTTTAGGGCAGACACCGTTTATTTTTTTCTACTCCTAGAGGACTGAACATTTTTTCAAACTCAGGAATGAATTCAAGTGAATCTTTGTTAGTTGTTCAGGTTTTAAAGCTCTTCTGTACAGAAAGTTGTGATGAATGCAGGTATTTGAAGGGTTTGTCCTTTGGAACAATTTGCACAAATACTCTTGAATTTGAAAATATCTAACTGTAAAACCAAATATGATAAGGGTGAAACGGCAGTCACACAACACAGCATACATACACACACACACAACACAGCATACGCACACACACACACACACACCAACGTTTACTCAGTTCACACAGGTAAGCAGTAAGAATGCACTGTTTCATCAGCACTCACACACTGTTCAACAGGGCTTGGTCTTTAAGTCACATCTTTAGCGAGCGTAAACAACTGCTTCTGTTTATCCTCCTCTGTCACTGCTGAAACTTTTATCTCCCACCCTGATTTGACACCAAGGTCAGTAGCCTCTGATTTTTTTTTTTTTTTTTTTGATTTTTAAATAAATCATGTTAGAACTGGTGCTCTGTCAAGGAAAAGTGTGAAACTGCTTCTTCAGTCAGAAATGTTCAACCCCCAATTCACTTAATCTGTGTTGCCACCACTTGACAGCGGAGGCTTCTGTGGCTCGTGTGGCCATCCTGAGGTTTGTGCTGAGAGGCTCCATGGTCTAGATCTTCTCAAGGTGCACTTTGTGACGCCAACTGGAGCCAGAGTTTCAAGGGCAACTCTAGCGACCTTTGTTCTTTTTCGCATTTCCCTAAAGAAAACAAAAGACATATGAGATCAGTTGTGCATTAATCAAACTCTAGTCAAATTCATATTTGTTATGAGCTGGTACAGCATACTGTCACAAATAGACAGCTCAGATTGCATTTTGTTTAAAATAAGGAAAAAAACAACATGCTGAGGCCAGTTTCTGGCCTTCAAGAGTAAATCACCAGCTTTGGAAAACCGAACGTGTTCTGTCCTGCAGCTTCCCAGCGTGCAGCCATCTGTGTGCATACACGCAGGAACATGCACATTTAAAACAAGTCTTTATTTCTGGGGCTTTGACTTAACGACTTTTTCAGATGTTTCCAGCAGGTGCTTTTCCCATCAGATCTGGCAACACTGCAGCTGGCTTCCCTGTGCAGCTTATAACTGGTAGAAACTTGACATAATCCTCAATGCTTCCTGAACCCACCACATTTTTAGAGATTGACAATTTGTGATCGCTTAAAACACATGTGAGAGCAGAAAAATGGGAAATAGCAGAGATCATAAATCTGTCTGTGTGTTACCTTAGTGCCCAGTTTGAGCGTGTCAATTTCCTCCCTCTGCTTGCTCAAAGTCTCATTCATACTGCAGAGGTGGTCACTCATCATGCTGAGCTGGTCTTCATAGCTCCTCTTAGTTGTAGCTAGTTCATCCTATTTGAGAGAAACCTCCCTTCAGTGTGTTTTGAGGAGTTTGATGGGATTACTTAGCCGCCAATCTTTCTTGTAATTACCTGCAAACGGCTGATGTTCTGATTTGCTTGTTTGACCTCGTCACTAAGAGTCTCTCGTGATTTTTCTGCAAAAGCTAATTTCTTGGCCAAAGCTCGACACTAGAAAAAGAAAAAGAAAGTAAAGAACAACTGTCCCACCATAGGGTTAATACATGCCTAGTACAATTTACATATCCTTTTCAGAAGTTAGAGTAGAGGGAGACAAGTGTTTGAGTAACGGGTACATTTGAGGACAACGTCAAAGGTAAATGCACAATTTGAAAAAGTGACAGCTCAATATCTGAAATACTGACTCTAGATCAGATGTATTCCTGTTGCCACGATACAGAATGAGGATGACTGACGTGACAGTTACTCACAATATGACAGGATGTCATTTAAAAAAAAAGTATCTGCCTTCAGATCAAACATCACCATAAGACTAAAAATAATAGGTGTCAGTTTCTCAGTAGAGAAAGCTTTTCCACTGGGTTATAATGGAGCTCAAGAAGCAAAGGACAAAAAGAAAAGAACTGAGACACAAGGTTAAGTTCTGGTTCAGTTCCTGTGCTCTCTGTTCTCAAGCAAATTAAAGAAGCAGTAAAAATAGCGGTGGAATGATTATAGGAAAGAACAAATGCAGGAGCAGGGCAAATGACTATTCTGCTCAACTGTGTCAGGGGGTTTAGTGGAGGTAGTGAGATTTTTCCATAGGTTCCCTGACAATCAATGTAAGAGGTTGTGCTCTATGAAAAGGTCAGAGCGTTGCTGTAAGTAGCAGTTACTGAAAAACACTCACCTCAGAGTGGAAGTGCACAGCTTTGCTGTCTGAAACCTGGAGCTGGGTGGTGAGTTCTCCTACTCTTGCCATGTAGTGTGTCTTTATCAGCTGCTCCCTTGACTCCTCATCTCCCACCTGAAACACAGACAAAACATCCAGCTCACAACAAGCCGTCTATTCTGGGATGTATTAACATTATACACACACACACACGCAGAGTCTTCATTCACAGTTCGATTACAGTTGTGACTTACATGTTCAACTGTTGGTGTTGTACAAAGCATACCAACCTAGACACAACAAGGCAAAACAACAACACGTCAGGAAATGATGCAATGTGATCAAACGTTATAAATCCACGTCACGCCCAGACAGGCCTCAAACACACCCTGGACAAGGAGCCATGGAAGAGAGAGAAACTTTGCGTTGGGACTTGTACTCGCTAGTCTTCTATTCTGCTGCATCAGCACATTAGACGTTTGAGTTTTACTAAGCAAAATCCTCTTAAGTGGAGGAGGTACAAGAAATGAATGATAATACTCCCTTTTTTGAAACAAATCAGACACCAGTGCTTGAGGCAAAAAAGTTCCTTTGCAAGTGAAAACTGTCAGTGAAGTTACCAGGCTTGTGCACAATGTAGCCTCTTTCCCTGCAGCTTTCTGCTCCGTCTCGGCTTCCTCGAGGCTCTGTGCAGATATACCACTTATAACGGTGTGGGAGTTCGGACCTCCCCCTAGTGCTGCTGCAAGCTGTGCTTCCAGGTCTGTGATGCGCTGGTTCTCTTTTTCCAGCCGCACCTTCCCCAGCTGGGCCTCCAGGAGCCAGTGTTCCTTCTCCTGCTCCAACCGAGCGATCTTCTCCTGGCTCTGCTGCACCTGCAGGAGGCCATTTGGGAGAGGGGAGATTATAGCGAGCTTATGTGAGGCTGTGCAAAGGTTGGGAAAAGTGAAAAGGCGACATTGTTTAGAAAGAAACGGTGAAGAAACACGACTAAGCAGGTTGTAATAATGCATTTGTTAAAAACATTTGTATCATCTTAATACATTATTCATGATCGTGTCATTTAAAAAAAAACTGATGCTACAGTGATACGTGTACATGAGTATGTTGACAGGCACCCAAGGACCATGTACAAACTAAAAATGCAAACATTAAACTTGTTGAGGGTAAAACATCCACAGGAAGGCTCCTCCTTTCTCTACGCTCATCCCTAAGCACAGACTGTTGCATCATGCTAAAACACACATTTCTGCGATATTCTGTACTTTCATGTCCAGATTTCCTCAACATATCTTTTCTCTATTTCACCAGCAACCACTGCTGTTTTCCATTTTCCAAGACAAGGAATAATAACACAAGGAACTTTATCTCCATTAAGCTGCCCACATAACTAGGGGCTGGGTTAAAGAATGTGACCATTACATTCTTTAAATGCACCTAATTAAATCAGCTGAAATGGTTCATAGGAAGTGTTTCGTACCTGTTGAGTCAGACCCTCTCTGCTTTCAGTAGAGCTGGTAAGTATTCGACGGTTTGACAAGGCTTCTGTGTATGGAACAAACTGTGGCCTGGGCTGAAAGAACAAAACACGTATACTAGTTTACTTTCCAGAAAAACAAATGATGTGCTCTTTGCAATCTGTATGTGAAGTGAGTCACCCTCTGACATAAGTCAAGACCTGGGAACAGCCAGCAGATTTAAGAGGCTACTAACCTTTTTGATAGTTTGGATATAGGCAGCTGCTTTCTTTTTGTTGGCAAGCATATTCTCTACTTGCAAAGGGTTGAGGGCTAATGTGCTGCCTCTTGGACTGTAGCCTGATGAGGTGAAGAAGTCCAAGTTGTTGCTGAAGAACGTGGCAATCTGCAACAAACCAGTGATATCGTTCAACAAAAGACTAATTAATGGCTACATTTCTCAACGCAGATATTAAGCATTCCATTGAGCCTCAAATCAACCAGTGTTTACGGTCCAGAGATGATTCCACCACCATGTGTCCAAGATGATAAATGTTTGAGTAATTAAGCTTTTGCCTACAGAGATGATCACTCTCAAAATATAAAATGCTTACACCAGACACAATGTGCCGATGTGTTTTTCAACGCTGCAACCCACCGGACTGTGCCTTACATCAGCACACACATCTCAGCCAACGGTTCACTTAATTCAAAAAAAGGAATCATTCATCGCTTTCGTCTGGCAGGGGAGCAGCTGTACAAACTGTGATTTGGGCAGCATCTTTAAACATTTAACTGCTGCCCACCTGAGTCCTGACAATCCATGTTATAGCATCAGTGGCAAATTACCAAAATGGCGCAGTTGCAATGAAAACTCACGGCTTCTTACGGTTACTATTTTACGCACTTAATCCAACAAGCGTCACTCATAGCTTGAACATCTGATGTAGGAAATATAAACCTGGCTTGTGCCTGCCCCCTATTGGTCTTACCTTGCCGGTGCTACTGGTCAGTGAGCCCAGAGATCCCAGCAGGCAGTCAGTAGTGGTACAGAGCTTCTGGGTGACAGTGGGGAGCTGCAGCTCTAAGCCAGCCTTCTGGTTGTAATGCTTTGACATCTCTGGACACACATGGATGAAAAAAAACACAAGTACAAACATGAATGCAATTACTTTCCTTACCAAATTGTATGGTGGCAGTTTGTTTACAAAGATAATACAAAAAACACGATTGCAAGACGAAGTCAAAGTGCACAAACTGCTGCTCACCTTTTATAGCATCGTGAAGACTGTGCAGGCAGGCGGCCAGCTGGGTGAAGACAGCTGAGGTGCTGCTATGTGCCATGGCATCCTGCCGCACACCTGAGGCACAACAAAAGCACATTGTAACATCACTTCATGAAACAGATGCTGCTGCCCAGTATTATCTGGAATAGTTTTACAGCAAAAGGGCTAAATGTTAACATACTGGGTAAGGCTAAAAGGTTAATGTAACTCTGCAGCTTCTCAAACACAACGGTTACTCTCTTCGTGTCCTTCTGTAACTCCTGGTTTTTTGCACTAAGAGCAGCAGTACACAGAGGTGCCTCACACTCTTCTTCAAAGCTGAAAGGAAAAGAGAAGATACAAGTAAGTAGAGCTTTCTCCACTCCATTTCTCCATCCCACACACACACTGACCTTTTCAGCTGGTAGGGAAGAATCTTCTGCAGAAAATGTGTGTATGAGGAGAAATTATCAGCAAAGCCCTTCAACTTGATTGTAGTTTCCTTCAATTCAAAAGCAAAACATATGATTAGTGGTTAATTATAAGCAACCAAAGTACTATATCTGTTCAAAAACTACTGACCAGTACGGTAACTGTGTCTTCTGTGATGCTTTGGTGCAACTGCAAAAAGCTTTCCTCCAGGGGGCGCACATACGCTGCATTCTCATGTAGATACTGTGAGAACTGGGGTAGTTTTTCAACAAATATCACACCACTTCCTATAAGAAAACATCTCTTGTAGTGTATGTATTTATTGTGTACAGTTTGCTGACCTTCTGGTTAAGAGGAGAAATGGGCTCAATAGAGGAGTCCAGTGGATAAATATGTACTCTCTGCTCTGTGTAGGAGTGGAAATTCAACAGAGCAGCCACAAGGTCCTGAAGGAAGCTGAGAGCCTGTCCTGCCACATCCCGGGCTTTAACCTGCATCCAAAGAAAGAACAAACAATCCACAAAACACTGCATTAGTATCCATCCTAAGATTAATGAATGAATCACACAGTGAATATATTCAAATCATGTAATTTAAACATTTAATGACAGAAAAACAACACAGGAGGCCGGTTTTCCTGCTTACCTGGTGCCTTCGATTGTGGGGTGGTACATTTAAACTGTTGTAATCACTAATTTCTGCAGGAAGACAGAGCAGAGCAATTAAACCAGAGCACAGCTTCAGGCTCTGCACCGATCTGTATTGCCTCAACAAACATAGCTTAAATGCTTTAGCCTTCCACCTCCCTGCGTGCAATATTACAGTTTGGTGTAGCATTTCAGTATTTACTCCGGAGCAGAATGTTGTTATGGTATCAGTGACACAGACGTAAATGTTCTCTCTCTGCTCTGTGGCCCATCCTGTTTTCCCATGTGGCTCACTGCCAGATACTCACTGGTGTCGTTGAAGGGAACTTTCTCCTGGATAACACTGCTGCTTTGTTTCACCTGTCTGTTCAGCTCTGTCTGGCACCGTCTCAGTTGCTGCTGACTGTTGAGGCAGAACCAAAAAACAGTAGATACATTTAATATTATATAATATCTATTATAAATCCAAATGGTACGGTTACCAGTTGAGCATCAAGAAACATGGCAAATGTTAATTGTCTGGAGCAAATGAAGTTAGAATGTAAACAAATGAATCTTTGTCCAAAATAGTGAAAAAAGGTACCACTCTTCTGTTCGCAGTCTGCACTCTTTTGCTTCCCTGTCCAGAGTCTGTGCTTTTACCTATGAGCAAATAAAATAATCATTAATAACTTTAATAAAAACACACAAAGAAAACAGCATGTACATGAGCCTCCAAATCTAGTTAAACTCACCTCCAAACGCGCCTTATCATTCTGTAGCCGTTCAATGTTTTCCATGTATTTTGTGGTGAGCCCATCCACAACAGCCTGATGCTGCTCAGAGTCTCTCTGCAGCTCCTCTAGTCGCACTCTCAGCTCAGACTCGCGCTTCTTGTGCTGCTCATCAGCTTCATAGAACTAATGAGTATACAACGAAAACCAAAGCTCTCTCATGTACTCTATTCACAGCAGATTAACTGTAAACACAGAAAAATAACAGCCCAACATGGCAGCTTGCCTGAATGTGAAGTCTTTCATTTTCCTCTATCTTTTTCTGCAGGTCTTCATTAAAAACACTCTGGGTCTGTAGACCATGTTGTGATGGGGAGTCTCCTTTACTCTGTGAAAATAAAAATTTAAGAGAGAAAGATTTTTCTTCATAAACTTTATTCTTTCTAAAAATGTTTATTTAATTATAATCATTACAGAGGTAGGTACATTTATAATCACGTTTTGCTATCAGATTATGAGCACGTTTACATTTTATATTCTAATCAATCACTCCTGCATTTCCCTCAGGCTTACCTTGCCCTTTTTGCCTTTGGCTTCACTCGCAGCTAGTTCCTCTTGCAGCAACTCCACCCTTTTGGCGAGCTGTTGATTTCTAAAGCTGAGGCTGTCCATCTCCTGCTCCTGCTTCCTCAGGCTTTGGTCCCTCTGCTTCAGCTGCTCCTGATTAGGGCGAAATTGGTATAATGGCATAAAACACACGACAAGCATAGGGTAATAACTATCTACACTTCCAATAGGCCAACTTCTTAAGAAAGTCACTTGCTATAAAAATCATGGTCATGAGACTATGTACAGTTATATAACATGTAAAACATACACCAGCATGGTTAGTAACAATATTGCAAGAAGTTGTTATTTCAAAAGCGCATTTTCAAGGGCTCTTGTAATGATTATTGAATTTATTTTTAATATGTTATTACCTTTAGTGAGGCAGAGCTGGCCTGCTCATCCACAACTGCCTTCTTCAATACCTGATTCTGGGCACGGAGCTGTGAACACACAAAAATGTTGGAACCTAAATCAAATAAGAACAACAGAGTGTATGTAGCCTCTTAAGCGCTTTTGCATATGCTTAGATCACCCTGTGTGTGGTTGTTGTTTTTAATTAGGAAGATGTCCAACTCAAGGCATAGGGAAACTGTGACTTGTGCTTTTTAACTACAGTTACTGGAGTTTATGAGGCACAATGGCAGCAAGCACGACAGTTACATAGTCAGCAGTTACTGAGGAGGATATGACACTTGGCTAAGAGCCAGAGGAAACAGGACACACTCCCTGTGCTGTCAGCTGACACAGAAGCAAAGGGCACATTCAGGAGAATCCACATGCATTTAAGCTTTACTGTCACTGGATGTCTACTGGCCGAGTAAAATGTCCACATGCAACATGCCAGATTAAATGTTAATGTGTCACCAGAGGCGGATCTTAATCATATATACAAAACTGAGCGTCTGATATGCTCTTATTGCCAAGCAGGAAATCTAAAGGCGCATTACAGTGAACTACGACAACGTGTTAGGATTGAAAACAATGCAAGACCTGAACATGTTGAATTGCTAATTATCAAGGATATTTACGTATCACAACGTAAATGTGAAAGTGTGTTTGCAAAGTTAGTGATGAAAGCAAAGTTAACAACCCACTGACAGCTTCCTCAAATCTCCCCATGGATCGGTTAATCAGTAATTCAGACTGTCAGTAATACAAGCATAGCGTTAGTGGAGCTTGTTTTACCTTGGAGTACTCCTGTGCTAGTTTGCTGTATTTAGTTTGCAGGTCTGTGACGTTGGCCATCGTTGTAGGACACGTCCCTTCAAAGCGATGATGCTAAATAATGCTATCCTAGCTAGCCTCGCTGCTAAGCAGCTGATCGCTGTCGGGTCCAGAAAACACTGTCTTCACAGTCAAACGGTGGAAGTGCTGCGACGGACACGGTGAGCGTCAACCCGGCTAAACTCAGGTCTGCTAGCTCACCGTAACTAACGCTACTCAGGGCGTTTTGATCCGTTACTCGGAAAAACTGGCCGCTGAAACATATTTAAAGAGTGGCGGTCATGAGACCCACTGGGAGTAGTTGGTGGTGGTCATCCGATCTACGCCGCCGGGTGCGATTCCAACTTCACAGCATTTTATAGATAAAGTTAACACTATTATTAGTGATGAAGCCTGTTAGCCAGTCGAGCTGCTAACGGCTAACTAGCTAACGCAGCAAAACAAAAGCAGCACATATAGCTCCGCGTGTTGTGACAGCGGCCATCAACGTCTGAACATCGTATTAAACCGCGGGCCTAGCTACAGCTGAGCTACTAAGGCAGCCCTGGCAGTCCATTCATACGCTATAACGCTTTCATTTCCCAACGCGTATATTCTTCCTCGCTTGACAGCCGAACAAACACAAGCGCCGGGGTCAAAGTTCACAAGCAGAAGCGCAGCGAGCTAGCGCGAGTAACGCGCCACCTAGCGTCCGGCGGACTCCCCCCACAACGACATCACTTCAGATGAGCGTAAACGCTGCAGTTACTGGCGTGTAGCTTTGAGTTACACGTGCCTACGCAGTATGTGCTTTCAGTTACATTATATGTTCATTCCTACCTAAGTAGTTGACAATTTAATAATAGTCACGAAATAATATTCTTATAAAAACTGTATGACAGAAAGAGCCAGCAGTGTATATAACTGTATTCTTAATGCTTGTATAATTTACTCATAACGTTTGTAAACCCGTTCATACTTGACACAACTGTAGATGAATCAAAACAGGAGGATAATAATAAATATAAATCAAAATTATAAGCATAAGAAAATTTGTTGTGTGTGGTGGTGATATACTAAAAATACACTGGCAGATATGGATGATTAAATCATAACATTATTATGATATTAGTATAACATCAAGTATTATATACAATATATGATGTAGTAAAACATTTCTCTCTATTGTATATTCTAAACACTTTATGATTAAGTGCCTTTATGCTACAAGCATATTTTTTATATCTGGGCTTGAGTGTCATTAAGGTTGCATTAACAAAAATGAGGTCACAAATTGCAAGAAGGTAGCAGCATAGTGGATATTCTGTGCGAGTCTGAGTCTCTAAAACGCACATGACCTCATTTGGACTAGAAGTGAAATGCCACATTGCTAATGCAACCATCACTGCTCAAATCCTACATGATTATTTTCACCTAATCCATAATAATCTCTTTATTTCCACCAGAGTATTACCTTTACTTTAAGCATCTTTTGTTTCATCAGCTGTTACATTTACAACATAAATATTCACAGAAAGGCTTTGCTTCAGTGTTTTGTACCAAAGACGCCCATTTCTGCGAGTGCTGTCTCACTGTCGCTGATCTTTAATGCATACAGGCAAAACGCAAACTCTCTCACACGCACACCACAGCCAGTGGCTCCAGCATTGTCTGGTTGCCTGGCAACTGTCGGCGTGGCGTGGTTGCTAGGGCCGTGTGGGAGGGGGGGAGGTGATGCTGCTCTGATTTCCAGCTGAATTGAGGCAGTCAGTAGGGAGAAGCCCCCCTCTTCCAGTCGACACACAGGACTCTATTGAACAATAGAGCTGCGCCAATGGGCCTGAGGCTACTCAGACAAGCCCTTGTTCAGGGTCACACTGTGTTCATCCCACAGTCCTCCATGACTAATTAACTTACAGCGAAGAGTGTCGTTAGAACATCTGATGATACATCCATCACTGGCACAGCCCTGGAATTTACATTAATGCGAGGTGCATTTCTGGCAGTCTGCCATGTTGGTGCTTTCAAAAGACAAGCAGAAGAAAAGGGAAAGTGTGGTGGAGCCGACACATGTAGCGCTGAGCTCAGTGTGTGCAGTCAAAACAGCAGTGAACTGCTGGACTTGCAGGGAAATATTTGCCAGCTGTAAAACGGTTGTATGAAAACTGAGAAAGCAGCCACATGGAGATGCAGCCACAGTAATGAACAGACTATAATTAGCTACAATGCTGATCTTATGGCCTTCAGGTGGCAATGTGGATCTAAGTGTAGGTTACAAATGTAAAGATGACACGTGTTAATGCAGTGATAAAATGTTTGAGGTGGAGCTGCAGCTCACACTAGAACCAAAACATGTACACGGTGGTAACAAGAACAGGTTTTTATTAATATTTTGTAATACCATATATAATGCAATTGCATATCTTTGGCGAAAATAAATCTTATAAACATTTTATCAACAGAGGTTAGCATACAAAAACCAAAAGGTGTGTCGGTTCAATAGACATGGCAGACAACAGACACAAACTGATACTGGGTTGGCAGCTTTGTCAAATGCAACTAAATGATCGTTATACCCATAGGAACTGCAACAGAATTTGGAGACTCACATAATCAATATTCAATAACAGCTGTTGAGCAATAAAGCAACTGGGTGCTGAGATGGGTAACGTAGGTAACTCATTCACGCGTCATCTCACTGACCCAGTGTCACTTTGACACCAACATAAGGTTTCTTTTGCAAGTGCTACAGAAATTATAACATAATATTAATAATGATGAGACTTTTCTTCGTCTGTGCAGTCATCCCTAAACTTTAATGTAGGTCTGCAACTGCACAGCAGCAGCTTGGGGACCGAGTTAGACTCTTCCAGTTTTCAGTGGCATTCAAAACATTTTAAACATCCCATAACAATACCTGGAAGCATGAGTTATGAGTGCGAGTCCTTTTAAAAATATTGTTAATCTGTGATCAGACCAAGAACTAGTCTTCAATTTGGACTACTTAAGTCATAATCTCCAAACATAAACCATACAAGAGACAGATGTAGAAATAATTCAGCTTCAATAAATCAGCTTCCACAGCACATGGATAACTTGTTCGGCGTAAAACTTAAACCCTGCTGGACATCGGTTTTGGCAACAAAAGGTTTCAGGGTCAATGTTAATTAACTGTCTTCTATCCAACCTAACAAAGAGCAAAACAAAACATCAAGAAAACCTGGCAGTAATAGTTAATTTGAAAAACACCCGCTCTAGAGACGATAGATATTGGCAAAATACTTAATCACTATAACATAGTGAAACAGAAAATGGCGTATTGCTGTGAAATAAACAAGGATTTAAAATACTTATTAAGATGAGTTCACAGAGGGAAAAAAATAAATGTGCCCGGTCATTTGTTTGAAATGACCAGTGTTTGATAGAGTATGCATTCAATAATCCCATAAATTAATTTCATAAATAAGATGATGATTCATGAACAATAGCTTGTTCTTTTTTTCACAGCTAAACAAAACCAGTGTATGCAAGTATTACTTCTGAGAACTGCAGCATACTCTGCTGAGAACAGTTCCCACTCTAAAGTGACTAAATAAGTCACTGTACTGACCAGAGTACGCTCCCATTTCCTCTGAGGATGATTCAGAAAAGTAGGACATTGTTACTCTAAATAGCATGTCCATCATGGCAGCAGGGCGAAATAATGACCATGGTCGTTTTATATCAGTGGCACGAGAACATGTTTGGCACTGACCATACATGCTATACTAACAGTCAGTGTGACACAAAGTGATCTAGTATGTGGGAAGAAGTCATATAATTTCGGTTTGTTACCCTTGTGCGTCTCCATGCTACCTTTTTATTGTATGCTGTGTGTCTGTGCAGTCTCTGCTAAAGCTTAAATGAGAATCGTGGCCTTTTAGAAAAGTGGTTCACAACTTCCCCTCAGTGAGCTGCATGCAATCTACTGACAGTAAACACTCCATTTCACAGCTTGAGAAGAGAGCGTGCACTTCCTTATTTTGTTCTAGGAGGAAGAGCAAGGATAAAAATACTGGTGGCCAGCCAGAACCGAGGGCTCAGGGTGAGAGCAGCAACAGGTCTTCGATGTCTCGCCAGCGAGCGACCGCACAAATCAAGTCCTGCCAGGACTATATTCAGATCATTTACTTTGAATATGTTCTGCACCTTTCATTTAACTTAGGCTAAACAGACACATTCTTCTTCGAGCTGCGAATTAACGTGGCCACATCGCCAGCCAGCAGAAAATTAGCGGTGTCATTTAGATTGATTTTCTGAAGTACACAGTTCAAAAAACAAGGAGAACACACAGGAGGTATAATCAAACTGCAACCCCACATCAGGGCATAAGAAGCCGCGCTAATTTACCGTCTGCATTCACACGCTCTACAATATAGCTGTAGCAAGGAGACCTGTCAGGACACCAGTCACATTCATTGGAGCAGTACGACTGCTTTGTCCACACGAGAAAACCGACTGACCAGTGTCTCCATCATGAAGGTTTGGCTGAAGACGACATGCACTATGATACACACACACACGCACGCACACGTATATAAAAGGAACTGTTGGGGGGTAACCTATGAACACACAGTGAACATCTGGCAATGCATGGCAGATGGTCACTTTGCATAGGCAGTTACACACATGAATATATGACCTGTGTCTGCACATTAAATGTCATCACACACACAACTCACAGATGAATGAAAGAGATTGACAAGATGAGCGAAAACAAACTCAAAGCGCAGTAATGGCTGCACAAAACTGAGCCAAGTAGCAAGTAACTTTGCAACTAAATTTGGCAGTGGCAGAGTAATACTATTTCCATATCTTGCTAATCCTGAAACAGAGCTGGAGCTCGTGTGTAATAAGTTTATCGCACAAGATCATAATACTACCCCAGTCATTCTCTTAATTGTAAAGTTTAACTAGCGTACTCAACTCTGAAAAATGCCACCATAAAGTAATGTCACAAAACGTTATGGTTGTATATTAATTATTGCAGCTCTCTTAGAAGAGGACTCATAGAGCGAGGATTCCTTTCAAAACTGTGGAGATTTTTTCTTTAGCACAAAAAGGAGAAACTGATAACACCAGGAGGTTAGATCTTGTTTGTTACAAACATGCACTCATTCGCTTCATAAATAGATTCACTTGGAAGAGGATACAGGTTTGAGGAGGAAGCATGCAATGCTTTGAGTTATAGAAACCTTCAGCTTTTGCCATTTTGTCTTTCAGAGAAAACGTCTTCGATCACAATCTTCTAACCCAACTGAAGCAGGCAGGTCATTTTGGATAGGTATCTTAATGGTTCTCCATAGCCCAAACACCCATCCCCAGCAGTTACCCCCAAGTTACAAAAGTCTCTTTATGGCTTTGTTCTCCTGTTTGAACGATACTATTGCCATTTGTTTTGTTGGACAGCGATATCTCCAAACAAAAAAGGCTCAAAATGGCCAATGAACGATCAGATAAGGAGAAGGAGGCACACTGGGACACACGATCAGGGCTAAGAGGTGAGGGTTCAAAGGGTCCGGAGTCTGTTGGGGGCAAAAAAAATCTTCATTTCCTGTTAAGTTTTGTGCTCTTGACAGTGCGTTTGGAAGTCTCCGTGCAGCTGCGTATACCGGCGAGGTGCAGCAAGGAGCCTGCTGCTTCCTTCAGCTCCTCATCCAGCTCTGGCTTGATTTCACGCCGCGCCCTCTTGCCAGCAGGCCACTTGATGGCAGGCGGATGTCGAGAGGTCTGGTGGACGCCCCTCTCGTCCCATAGATCGGAGTCCTCGTCGCTGTGGAAGCCCTCGCTGCCGGCGCGGCGGGACTGTCTGCGATCACAGCCTCCTTCGTCCAGAGAGGAAAGAGACGAGGAGGAGGAACGGGAAGAGCAGCGCTGCAGGGCGACGCTGCTGTAGTTGTGGTCCTGTTTTGGATCGCTGCTCACCAGTACTGAATCAGGTCTGGAGAGGTCCAGTGGACTGTCAGAGTTGCCTGAGGAGAACATGGAAATAGTCATGAGTAATAATTCCAGGGCAAAGGGATAATTCACAGGCTTATTACATTATGAAAATGCTTTAAATGCTACATTTTGTAGTTATGTGAGATCACATACTCAGTGACCTTTTGTTTTTTTCTCACTGACACAGTGAACCATAAACTGGAGCTTCATCTTGCTATAAAACAGAACTACTCTAGTTTTGTCCCAAAAGGGAAATTTTAAAAATACTTGTTGCTAATGCACATGGAGAATAATAAATAAACCCAGTCACGTGGAATGAGCTTTAGAGGTCTGTGTAGGACTATGTCTCTCAGCATTATAGTTTATCCAATCTTATAACAACTATTCTTTCTATTGAATGTGTCTTTAGGGAAACCCAGCATAATTACGCACATTGAATATGGTAATGTTCTTAAAACATTTCCACTGCAAAATGTTTCTAAGAACAAGATGTACACATCACAGAAGCACACGAAATAAAAAGATTCAAGCAATGAGAGGGTGGTATGTCAGGGGTAGCACACGCAGACTTGGAAAAACAGGCGATGGTATGGCTGCCTGTAGATTATCTTACATGGGTCAACGTGGTGCCCAGGGGCAGAGTTTAAGAGCATCATGGCAGTGGCAGCATCAATGTCAGACTCTGGAAGAGGAGAGAACATGCATGATGGTCAGTCCTAAAGTGTGAAAGAATGGTAGCATGGTATCTCTGAAATGACTGGGAGGACTGGGTTCTTTGAATAATTTTCAATAGGAAAATATGCCCGTCATTGTTTAGTGGATGGATTATATACGCAGAAGATTCACCTAAACAAACCAGTGAATATATTTGTTACACTGATATTCCAAGTGCATCTAATCTTTTTTCAGAAATGACAAAGTGTGTAAAAGCCTCATAGCTCACTTCTGGGGCACTAAATTATTAATGATTACAGTGAGACTGAGTGCTCAACACTCTGCACCAGCAGAACCTCTGCCTGTCGTCAAGGTTACAAATCCAAGAGGCAGGAGGGGGCGAAGAAGAGGCTGAGACGTCAACTGGGAGCTCTCAAACATACGGTCTACATGAAGCATCAATGACTTGACAGCAACAAATCAAACCAAGAGTTGAAGATAAAGGCAAGGTGGTGCTGAATGTTCTGGGGCCAAAGTGTGCAAAGGCAACATAATCAAAATACTGCACAAAGACAAGCTGTAAAATGGTACTGAATTTGTGTGTGTGTGTTTGTATCTATATGTTGTTGGCAGGTAGTTTTTATTGGTCTTATGTTTACTTTTGTCTCACCTTTGAATGAGCAGCTCTGTAGAAAAAGGTGGCGAGGGGGTGAAGAGGCACTGTAGAAGGAAAACAAAAGACATGAACGCTAAGGCTTTGAGTTTGCACTTAGTTATTTCAAGGGTCTAGTATGAAATAGACCTGAGTCCCAAGCTGTAAGCACTGGCAGCGATTTAAAAATAAAATGAAATTAACTTTAACTGTGAATTTAGGGAAACCTGCAATAGAGGTTGATTTTACCTGGGTGGGGAGGCGGGTGGTGTGCAGAAGGCATGTGCGGCAGGGAAGTGCTGCTTCTTAAGGGCTTGGATCAGGTTGGGGCGGTATTCTGGGTCAACACACCACAGAGAACCTTTTCCATTGGCCTATAAGAAAGAGCAGGTAGATTGAAACCTCCATACACTTGTTACGAAGTAAAAAACGTGCTGTGACAATGAATCTACATGCTCCTAAAGCAGAAATCTCAGGCAAGTTTTAAAAATCAGAGTCAGCAATCGTTATTTTGAGGAATTGTCCAGCACTTAAAACACTTTAATAATACATATATTTCAATCTATCAAAACCATGAACAGTTATTTGTCATTGGGTTTACTTTTAGATAATTAAAATGACCCAGTAGACATAGAGAACCAGACATTGGTAGAGTGCAGGAAATAACTGCCCCACAGCAATTGTGTAAAGAATGAATTTGTCTGCTGATGTGTGCAGGAGTGTGCTAACTGTCACTTTATCTGATGGCGGCGTGTTCTTGCCCAGTCTGGGGAGGAGAATAGAGTGAGCGAGGGAGGGTGGAGAATAACCTTGACTCAGATTACCAGCCAGCCCTGATGCAGGAAGAAGGAAATGTTTCCATGGCAACGGAAACCACCAGCCAGTGTGTCATGCGAAACTGGTGCCGGTCTCTCGGCAGAGGAAAGCTTCACACTGTGCACCTGCATGCTGAGCGGCCTGCACCGCACCATGTTGCTGCTCACCGAGTGCTCCCAGCTACGGGGTCTTAGCCAGACACAGCCTTGGCACCACACGCGCTAGCAGTCACAAGTCTGAACTCATACCGAAGCACAATATGGCTACTGTGGCCGCTGTGATTCCACGGATCAGTTTTAGGCAAAGTAGGCAACATATGCAAGACAACAAGATGGCTGCATTTAAACTCGCTCATGAAGCATCTCTGTAATAAATTTAAGGACTACAATATATATTATTTACAAACTTCATTTTCATGGGTGGGAAACAAACTGCAAACAAAGGTACAGGCAAAAATATGTATTTTGCTAAAAACCTAAACATATCTTTGAGAGTGTTTGTTTAGACACTGTTAGACAAATCTGATCAAACCACAGCACTGATAAAGCAGAGTAGCTCAAAATGGCGTTTGATAAAAAAAACAAGGAAGTTGTTTTATAATTTACAAAGGCTAAAGAGCTAAATGGAAATTTAAACTTTAAAAACAATCATCATCATCATCACCATCATCCCATTCAGTTTACAAGTAGATTTGTGTGGGGAAAAGCAGGGTGTGTTATGCATCTTTCTGTACAGGACACACAGCTTTGCCAGCAGTACACAAAAACAAAAACCCTTCTCACAAACTCACATCTGGCTTTTTGGTCACGCTTTCTTCCTCATTTAAGTTCTAAATGTAAGATTCTTTTCTATTTGATTCAAACCGTTTCTCTACCTTGCACTGCTTCAGGAGATAAAGTCCTATCTTGGTGTGCTGTGTTAGCGTTTCCTCTGAAGGAGTATCTGTGACCTTGACTTGATTCCTTCCTTATCACTGTAGAGTCAGGAGGTCCCTACAGCTGCCTTACTGTCCTGGACAAGGACAAATGAGCCACACTGCAGGTTGACACTGCAACGAAGGGCTCCAGAGAAGTACTTTGCTAAATGACACATCCTATGAAAAGTTTAACACACAACCAATAAAGATATAATAGTGACAGCTATCTTAGTAGAACCCAGAGAATAAAAAAATACCTAATCTCTATGAAGTGTATGAAAGTTAAGTGTGAACCTACCTTTCCCAAACTCCTTTCAACCTTACGGAAGCATTTGTTCAAGGACAAGTTGTGACGAACTGAGTTCTTCCAGCCAGTGGGGGCATTTGAGAAATAAGGGAAGTGCTCGAGAATCCAGCCATAGATTTCTTTAACAGGCAAAGACTTGCTGGGAGACTGCTCGATTGCCATGTAGATGAGGAGAGAGAATGAGAAAGGGGGCTTCGACTTCAATGAGTCCCGTTCCCTGCCTCTGCTGTGTGATGAAGATGAGGAGGAGGAGGTTGGGCCCTGGTTGGACCTGTAGTCACCTTCTATGTCAAAGAGAGGGCTGCCACTGGTTTGAGCTTCAGGACCCCCAAGAGTGAAGTTCTGAAGCAGATTCTCATGGAGCCAGTTGAGGTTAGTGAGCTCCTCATCTTCGGTACCTCCAGTGCGATCCACGCTGGTTGCCAGCGGGCTGGATGCGCACTCCGCCTCAGGCAGTGTTCCCACACCACAAACACCTCTGAGCCCTGTCCGCTCCTCATTCATACCCGGGATTTCCGTTTTCTTATCTGGTGACATCCCAATAATTGGACCCATTAAATCAAAGAGGTCTAGAGAGAGAAAGAGAGTAAAGAATAAGTTCATTTTAAACAGGTTAGATACACAAAACCATAGATTTGCTGATGGTGTGCAATAACTGGACGTAACATATTGGAATGATGTGCTTTTCTTAAGGTTCCCCTGGGGGCACACCCCCTGTAGCTGTGCCCTCTCACTGTCCCTCCTCCTGGAGAAGACAGAGTCACTCTTGACTCCAACCAAGGACCTCTGAGGAGATCCTCTCAAGCGACTGAGCCAACTTAAGGCTCCACTTCTTGACGCCCACTTTGTTTCAGACAAGACTCAGCTGCTTGTTACGAGTAAATGAGCATGAAACCATCCAATGGTGCTGGAATGAGTGGAAGTCCTCCATCTTACAGAGTGGATGGCTCTTAAAGGCTGATCAAGATGTAGCCAGAATCAGGTCTCAATTTGTCATCAACCAGATTAAGTAGTGTAAAGTGGCTATAAAGTTGTCAGTCATTTAACAGCACTAGGAAACTCAACACTGCCAGTAGCTCTGAATGATTAACCAATTCCATTCAAAACTGCTATTAATAACAGAGAATGCATCTCACACAAGATTGATGCTGCCAAAGCTGTAACTGAAGTTAATGTAGTGAATTATGCAGAAAGAGAAAGTACATTGACATTTGTGAGCTTAATTATCGCTGCCTGATTCGGAATATTTAATTACCTCACATTTCATATTTTAAATACCTTTAAAAATAATACAAAAGCACCGTAAAAGCATAAAATATGAGCTATGCTTCTATGATCCTCGGAGCACGAAGAGATCACTCTGTTGCTCAGCTCAAAACAAGGTTTATGGCCTAGGTGTCACCATGACAACCATGTCATCATGTCAGTGAAGAACAGAAATCCCACAAACAAGAGTCAGTAAGAAAGTAAGTAATCCAGGGTGACGGCCTCTGACACAGACACGTAGTGAGCAGGCACACTGTCCTGGTTCTGGGGTGGTCCAGGGATGCTCTGCATAAGGACTGAGATGGAAGCATGGTTGAAAGGTTGACAAGAAAAAAATGTGGCAGACTGACATACATTTTCATTTCAGCGATAAGAACTGGGTCAAACTCAAGAGTGTTCACAGTGGGTGAGACATGAGAGGGAGTGTACGCACACACACAAATCACTTTGTCAGAGTCAGTCAACAAGGAAAGGGGGGGGGGGGAGGAGGGGCATTAGTGCATTTAACAAATGACAAGTCAACTATCAATGAGGACATAAGCGCACAACAATAGAGTGGTATCTAAATGAAGGCTCATCATTTATTCAGCCTTAAAAGCATACTTACATTTAGGTTTGTTTCAGGGTCTGTCATAATGGCTCCTCTTGTATATTAGCCTATGTATATGTGTGGTCAACAAGCTATTTAGGCCTAAGGCAAATGAGCAGAACAGCTGAAGAGTCAAGAGGAGAAATAACAATATAGGAATAATGGATGGATTCGGAGTAAAACAGAAAGAGTGATAGAGACGAGATACAGAGATGGAGAACCAGATGAGACTCGGCGGTACTGAGGTAGGCTGTGTAAGTTATCCTGAGTCTAGGATGAATCACAGCTCTCAGCAAAGTAGAACAAAGACATGTCAGGCAGCAAGAGAACTGCCCATTTGTGTTAAAACATAATCTCTGCTCAAGAGACCAAAACTCAAAAACATATCCCTTGATATGACGAGTGCCTACATTGAATTAATCTAAAAGGAGAAACAGGACCTGTCCCCAGTTTAGAAAATATTATTTATTCTTTCGGAAATCACTTGGCTCTATTAATAATCGTTAATTATTTGTGCAGCAGCATTTGGTACAACATGTGGGTGACATGATCCAACAGCAGTGAAGATGACAGGCATACAGACAAACCATGATGATTTTTATGTGGGTGTGTAAGACTAGATCCGTGCTATCCAGCACATGCCGATGACAAACATTTAGCTCAGGGCAAACCATAAGCGTACACAGGTGTGGCAATAAAAGGCGTTGACACCATCAGGTCTTCGTTTGATTAACAAGTGTGGCTAAAGTGTCGACTGGAGCAACAGTCAACTGTAAGCACAGCCCATGCTCAATATATCAGGCCGTAAGTCACCTCCTGACTGGGTTTTGTTGGTGGGACATGAGAAGACATCATGGCCTGGTGAAGTGTCAGACCACTGATTAACCTTAAAGCAAAGGGAGCGTCACCTCAGTCAATTTTCACGTCCCTGACCTCTCAGCCGAGCCCTTGGGTGGCAGAGTGCTTATCCTCTTTGGAGCTGCTCATCCAGAAGACCATCATTTGAATATCAACAGAGGCAGAGTGGATGGAGGGGAAAGCTGTATTGCTTCCAAGCAAACACAGGAAGTGTTTTTCCATTAACGCAGCTGGTCAATTACAGCTGCTGCTGCAATGATCGCAGTCATCACTGCTCTTATGGAGGCATCAAAGAGTGGCGTCTGGGAATGTAACCAATAAGGGGACATTAATGTGTAAAGAGTGGAGGGAAGAGGGGTAGCTAATAAACTGGACTGGCCTGTTGACTGCAGCTCATCCTTGAAAATACACCAAAGCTGCAATGGTGCTGACCTGGTGGCTCATCTGCAAGTTAAAACAGCCCTGCGCACCGCCAGCCTCATCATATTCATGTGCAAACAGGCAGACACTAACAGCAGGTGCCAAGGCACATTTTCACCCCTTTCAAACTGCTCTTTTATCCTGTTAAGCACTTAGCCTATTCAAAAATACACAAAGACATATGGAGATAGCTTAAAGTGGCAAATCGAGCCGTTGATGTGTCAAATATGTACGGGGGAATGTAAGGGAGATGATAGCAGCATCAAAATGAAGAGGTGCTGGTTTGAGATGTTTCCTGGTAGGAAATCTCACGATGAGGAGTCAGTTGCCACGGCAGCCGATGTTGTAAGGGAAGCAATTGTGCTAATGTCTGTGCATGAAGAGGGAGCTAATGTGGAGAGATCAATACAGGCAGAAAATGCTGAAGCCAGCAGTCTACTGCTGTTCTCCACAAACCTGTCTGACAAAGAGGAGTGGGAAAGGCCACAGTCAACCTAGGTGTCATGGCGCTACCGAATGCCGTGAACGCACAGTCGTAATATTCCTTCCACGAATCAAGCTTTAATGTTGAAAAAAAGTTGCAACGCGTTATTTTCCTGTAAATAATCAACATGTCCGAACAAAAACTCGAGATTATGTATGTAACTGCCACAACATACTCAGGCCGCACCTTCTTCACAAGAAATAAACCGGTTGACACAAACCAGTTACACCTCTGCAACAGATAAACAAAGGTGTGTCGCAGAGCCCCATGGCAGGGCTGTTATCTGAAACCCTAACTGATGTTTAGGTGACTACCCAGTCTGGCTGCAGCTGTAAAACTGTGAATGAGACAAAGGGGGATGAGTTAGAATGGGAGAAACAGAGAGACAGGGAGAGAGAGAGAGAGGGAGAGGGAGGGAGAGAGAGAGAGAGAGAGAGAGAGGCTGTTCCAGAGCAAAGCAGCCAAGTGGCAGTGTTTTATTTTACAGGAGGGTCAAATTATGTCATTATAAATAAAACATCCATTAATGTGAAGGCTAATCAGGCCACTATTAAAGCGCTACTAAATGATACATATTTAAATGAAACTACTCAATGGATTAAAATAATCTACTCAATGCCTGAGGTGAAAGCAAAAGAAAGCGAGCTTGCACAAAGATTTAGAATTGGCCCCACACTCAGCTCATACAAAGGAGCAGTTGTTTTTGCTCTAGTCATGTTTCAGAAGTGCTCAGTATTCACCTCACAGTTTTAAACAGAGGGCCAGGAGGGAAGGAAACACCTCCTGCCTGTTGAGGAAGTTCATTTTCAGAAAACAAATTCAGACTTCACACAGAGACAGCCAGACCTGCTCTACGCCAAAAACGGTGGACTCGAGCAGCGAGATAGCGTTTTATTGCAGCAGCAGTGTTTACTTTAGCAAACTATGAATTCCAGCATGGGGCTTACAGGTTGCTGACAAACACCCAAGCAAGACCCGTGTTGACTAATGAAATCATTTAATAGTCGGGGGGAAACAATCAAGCAAAACAATAGGTAACTATTAACTTCACACTGCGATTTTAAACTCAAACTCATAAGGCTGCACTTCGAGTGTCAACAGACGAGAAGACTTGCAAAGAACACGACAGCCCCCAGTCAAGAGTGAAACCTTATCTCTAATGTCAGGTGCCTGTGGGTTCAGTGTACAAACACTCACAACCAATTGGCATTCAGAGCAAGCTCATATCTTTAATAGTAGATTCTTGATAACATGACAGAGAGGAGATCTTCCTAACGGCCTTTCTTTTTGGAGGCACACTGAATGCACCAGTAGAAAAGGCTTCATCTAGTATCATAGCAAGCAGTAATGCTGTTCTTTATTTGCATCTATGTCACACCCAGTGGGAACAGCACAAGGACAGCTAGAAGTACCCTGCTTTAGAATAATTTAAATATTTACTGAACGAGTACATCAGCAGAAGTGCACACATGAGGCAGCAGCACTTCTTCAGAATGTCAGGATTTTTGGTGCCTTTTAAGTACAAGGCCTTTGTAAGATCCTTTGCTAAAATTAAAATCATTTCCCTCTACATTTTTCAACAAACTTTTTTTCTTAGCAATAAATCACCATGGTGATATGGTCATAATGCCAGACTTTTAAAAATAGCAAGGCTTTAGACACGCTCTAGTAAACTGGGCTTCGTACTTTGTAAGTTCCGGGCCCTCTATGATGCACCAGCTTTGTGTTTACATGTTTTTTCAACCTAGGCAGAACTGCTGGTCTACTGGCCATATTGTAACCTTGTGGGTGATTCTAAACAACACCGTCCCCATTCAACCTAAACCCAAACATCCATCAAGATTCTGTCTTTTTTGCACACAACATGATCAGCCTGTGTTGATATACAGAGAGCTGTGATGGAAATTCATTGAAAATTTCCACAACACTCACCATTAAATAAATCCTGGTAATTCAGCCAGGGGTGAAAAGACAAAGGCCCATTATGATAACCGACAGTTGTGCTTCCCTCTTCCTTTCTCTCAATCAACGAAAGGGTGACATAAGTGTTTCCTTTAATGAGGTGGGCCCTAATGGGCTGCTTCTTAAGTACAGACCAGCAAAAATACACAGGAAGAGGGACAGTCAGGGGGTTGGACAGGGGCAGGGGAGTGAAGGAGGGGGCAGTGCACAACCTCTGTCCAATCAAGAAATGGAAAATGATAAACGAAGTAGACAGAGACACCAGGAACAAACATATACATATCGCCTACGTTTTACTTCTGTAAATGCATGTACATTCACACGACGGATTAATAGAACTACAACATGTTCTGTATTCTTGTTAGTGCCATGACATCAAATACAATAGGTTTACACTTGTCTGGAAAATAGTGACAGCTGTTAAATGCAAAGCTTGCAGGATAAAAATAGATGGCATTTGGCTGCACTCTGATCTCTCAGGAGATGCTAAATGATGTAAAACATCACAAAAACACAAATTGAGCGTCTGAACAGAACAGAAAAACTAAATCGTGGCCAGAGAAATGAAGAAGGATGTTCACAGGCCTAACATATGCATGTCAAATACAGAACTAACACGTATGTTTGATCAACAGAAAGTCTACACTACACACCCCTGGGGATGTCCCCTTCAAAAACACACGGGGGCTGAACAAAGGTGACGAAACACACGTAGCAGGATAAGGGGTTGCTTAAAGCAGACGACTCCAAAGTCCAGGCAAACATCAACAGCCAGTGCTGGAACCCACTGATTGGTGTAGTAATAGATAGGTGTGTAATGGTATTGTTAACAGCACAATCAGCCTAGGCCCTCATAGTGACAGTGTTTTCATAAAATCTGCTTTCACTCGGTTACAACGCTCGCTGCTAATTTATTTTACATGTTATAACTACAACCACTTCATGTAATTAAGACCATTGACTTCCCTGTTCTGCTAATTACTGAATTATTCAACCTCTTTCACTGCAAAAACAGTGGCTAAAGCAATCCAGTCAGAAAATCAAAGTCATCAATGACTCAATAATTCAAGGGTTTTCACACAACAGCAGGTTACAACGCTTTTGGTTTTTCTGTTCTGTTTCTGTTCTAGAAACTAGGTTTAGAACTTGTTAAGCAATCACAGAGGTTTCCACCACATAACTGTACTTTCGTATGGCTTATATACTTCCAAAGATCATGGTGGATTTTAGAAGACACAACCTTTGGTTTTACTCTGGGTCAGAGTACACAGCACTGTGATAAGACTGATTACACAGCAACACCACCATTTTGAAATAGAGAATGTGTGCTACTCTTGCTCGGAAAGAAGGGTAGTGACTATAAACTACTACAATCCATTTGTTTTTATATATATATATATATATATATATACACACAAGGTGATGACAGAAAACAGGAAAATGGAGCTTGCTGAATTTAAAATTATTGTTCATCATAGGTACTGTGAGGAATGTCTTTCTGTTCAGAACTAAGATGCAGCTTTGCAGAAAAGTGAAACCAATGTGTTTACCAGGTTGTAAAGATAACAAGTGGCTTTCTTGAGAGCTTTAAAGTGAAGAAATATTTGAGAATACTGTACCTACAGTTTAATATGTCGTGCTCAGAGTGATACTTCAAAACATAAGAATTAAGCAACATATTGAATGTCACTCTTTGGATTTATGAAACAATGATACATATTTAAATTAAAGATTAAATAAACTAAAGAGGAAGGCCAATGCCTTATGCTTTACTGTCAGGATTAGATGACAAAAATACCAGTCTATGACTCATCACCAGTTGTAACATGAAGTTGTGAACTTCAGTTTCAAGTTAACAAAACATCTTACTTTCAATTTAGCTTTGTTAATATTGTGTCCTTTAAGAAGACACTTCACTAAGAATGGTCTTGCTCACATTTCACCTGTTCTTTATTTTATATTCAAATAGAAAGGAAGGGTGAAATGCTACTTTTGGCAACTATAATATCTCCACAGGCTAATGGACGGAATAAACAACCTTATGTTCGCCCAACAATACTTCAGATCCCGGTAGTTATTAAAGTTGTTTCATATTAGCAATAACATCACTAGGTTACAACACGCCTTATTTATAGTAATGAACGTCAGTAAAGTTAGCAGACCCTCATCTATTCTGGGAGCCAAAAGTGCTTTCCCTTAAGTGGCTCCTGTACATATGAACATGCACAGGAGTGGACGCAAGCTACAACTACAAACCGCAGCCCAGACAACAGATGGTTTGACCTACAATATGACCACAGAGATTCTGGCAATAAAAATAATGGCACACTGACGACATCTGTTTCTTTATTGTTTAGTTTCTGTCCATTCAGCTCCTGTTGCCTTTGTCTTCTACTTATCACTTGCTTTCATAACTGTCAACGAAAAAGGAACAGCATCGGTCTGCGTTCATGTCATAACCTCTATGACATGTTTCAGAGAGATATTTTCCTACACTCTGACATTGTTTGTAGAGCTCTCTGAAACTGGGACAATCTTATGATAATCCATTACATCATGTGCTCTGCTAGACAGTGAAACCCCCCAAACCTCTGGTACAGTCGACATATAGCAGGAAACACTCGACTAGTTATAGATATGAGTGGAATATAAACCAGCACCAACTACTGACACTGACAATAAATATCAGCGTCAACGACAGCTCAAAAACACGCGTTGACGCACCACTATGAACCAGTTTAACGGACTGGTGACGTTAGGACGGGACCCACTGAAGCTGCTGTATCCAGAGAAATGTTATACTTTGCTAATGTTCGACGTGCTGAGACATTAAATCACCACCAACTCAACGCTACACTCAGGAGCAGCCACCGCCAGAAACACAATGAGCGACACAAAGTTGCACACACTGACGTGGACTGTTGCACAACGCTACCCGACAGACGGGACTTTTTTTTACGTATCTGCTTTGAGTTAGTTACGTTTTGTTTAGCTTTAGTTAATGTGCGTTAATAGTTGTAACATGACCAACGCTAGCTCTTACCCAGTACAACCGGGAGGCAAAGTAGTGCTAGCCGCCGCTCGATGGGTCAGTGAAGTGAACGTGCTGCTAGCGTTAGCATAACATGGTGAATGTCTAAAATGCCACATTATTAATATTCTCCCGTACGGAAGCGATAACCACGTCCCGGTGCTTTGAATATCGCTCCCTGCTAATGAAGCTTCGGCCCCGGAGAAGACAGAGAAGTAGCGTTAACACGAGCTAGCTGGCCACATGCTGTCGCTTGATCTGCCATGCTGGCTGCTCTAAGCAAAGTCACTTGACCACATTTACTTTTAGCTTGTTCGAAACACACGCCGAACCCTGGCAAACACTATTCAGCCACAGTAAATTAGAAAAAAAAACCCAACCCGATCAAATACTTACAAGCATCCACGGCGTGCCTCGGTGCGGTGTGTTTAAAGACACGTCTGTGCGCAGTTTATTCAGATGTCTGTCTCACACAATGTCAGAGATCAGATCAGCAGCTGCTTCCTCCATACACGCAGCGCGCAGATCACACAGCGCACGGCAACGCTACCAAACCCCTTGCCGTCGTCATGGCAACAGGCCTACTTCAGCCAATGAGAACCCCTCCCCTCCTATCTCCCCTGGCAACTGCCGCAGCGCCGGAGCTCCGCGAACGAGCACGCCATCCTATTTTGCATCGCGCAATGTGCTTTCACTTCTCTCGCCAGCTGCTCGCAACATAAAATAGGTGAGAGAAATATGGTTTGCGACTTATTTGAGGATTGGAAAGTACCGTTGACAGTTAAAATACTAGCGAGGTTACTTATAAATTCACAAAGAGATTGTTTGCGATCAAGCATGGTCCCACTCACACACGCACACTAACGCGTTATTTAGGCTACACAGACACGTTGGGGCGGAGAGAAAGGATGTGTCACCACACCCAGCTATATGACGATAGTGGACCTCCAGCGGGGCCCCTCCTACAGTAAACGATACAAGGAGCCCAGTATGCATGACCCATAGTTACACAACAAACATGTCTGGATACTGAGCGTTTAGACAAAGCACAGAGAAGAAAAACGAAGAAACTGAACTCTGCATTTTATGGGGTACTTATCATAACTCAGTTGATTAAATATTCTGTATGTACACGAAAAGTCAAAGTTGTGACTTTACGCATGTGCTTTTATAGCCAGATTTGTAGGTTATGATAGTTTTGTGTTTTTTCCCAGTGATCTGTGGAGTGCAGCTTTACTGGCCAACAGACTTCTCACCAAACTGAAACTTTCACATAATGGTGATACCTAACTCATCTCAGCCACTCCATTTCATAAGCGACCATGAGTAGCTCTCTGTGGACTGATCTAATAGCTCTCTGGTTGCTTGTATGGCATATGAACCCAAATGTCTCATATGCGGCGATACTGCAAATGCAGAATGCACCAGTGCTGTTGAACAGGGTGTTCAACAGCACTGGTGCATTCTGTGTTTACCTTCCTTGAAACTGGATAAACAGGCTTGCAGTGGTGTGATGGCAGTTTTGTGTCAGTGTAAATGCCTGACTGGTGACTGGAAAGCAGTGCTGATCTGTGGTACTTATCATGTACTGAAGTAACTTCCTCATTGATACAAATTTGATTGGTATTATTAAATTAATTGAATTTAGTGTTTGAGCCTTTTCTCCCAGTGCTGCGGTTCCAGAGTGTTATACACTGAGTTATTCTTAGGTCCAGCAGGCAGCGTAGACTCTGCCCCATTTTTCCTTCTAGCATCACTTGTAGGGATGATGAAGTTGCAAAGCCAGCAAATGAGAGAGAGGAAAACAAGATGCATTAATCACCAGGGAAACAGTTGATTGAGGATGCCTTGAAAAGACAGACCCATTAGCCTGTGTGCCTGCAATGGTACTAATCTGATTGTAAAACTGTTAGGCTAAAACAACGTGCCCCACTGTCCACCACCAAAGATGTTCATAACAGTATTCGAACGTTTCCTGATTCCTGAGTAATGACACATTTTCATTATTGTGACATATGCAAAAATACAGCCTGTGTGCGCTGTTTAGCAATGGGTAAATAATTACAGGAAACAACTCACTTTATGTAAAGGGGAGTGGTGAGAAGAACAGAGGTTGTACTGGTAGTAGTAGAGGAGAGGAGTATGTGTGGTGCTGATGAAGAGATGAACAATGAGGAAGCTAGCCTGTGATGGGGAGTAGTGGCCAAACGTGAATGAGGGAGCAGAGTGTCTTAGCAGCCAGCCTATGGCGGCATGGCGGTCAGGAGGCCTGCTGCTTTAATGGTCCATAAATCTGTGCGGACTGGCTGGGCTGATGCCGCCCCAGTGAGACCCTCTCATGCGGAAAATGAATCAGACCATTTTTACAGAGCGCAAGTGTGGAAGCTCTCACCCTCCCCTATTGCCAGCGAGCCGATAAGAGCTGATGCACACGCACGGCACTCCATTTCAGCAGGTCTGGAGCTCATAAAACTCTCTATTAGTGACAACCTTTGTTTGCGTGCAGCTCCTCATCCAGGCTGTCTCCTTGCCCCTGTTGTTCAGGCTTCGCTGTCTTTTTTCTTGGTACACTTTTGTGTCTGGAAGGGGAGCACAGATGTTGACACTTCGATACACATCTAGGAAAGACTATAAACTATAAAGAAAATTCACAGAGTCCTTGTAATGTACTGGTAAAACACTGACCAGACCTGCTTGGTACACTCCAACATTTGTACTCTTGTCACACCCTGAATAAAATAAATGTCATTGCATACAAGATCCTGCATTTATTTTCTCAAGGCATATGCATTTTGAACTTTTTTATCACAAGAGTAACTGTACTGTTATCCCAAATATTTGCTTGTATACACAAACTGAGTGACTTTCCAGAACACTTTATTTGGTTAGTTCTGCTTTATGTTTCGTTGTAGAGTTTATCATATACAATCGTTGCCCTGGTCCATTTTAGAAATTTGACGTCATCAGCTACAGTCTGGACGAATTAGTCTGAACCGCCTTCGAAAGGTGAGGTGGAGAATTGTGATGTAGATTAAAGACACACAAACACTGATGAATCTCTATGGCATTTAATTCTCCTAGATGTGTGTGTGTGATTAGAGTGGTTGCTGGTTTAACGGATAGTATTTGCATTTTCCCCAGGACAAGAAGGCAACTATCTGTGAAGCTGCCAGAGGCCACCTGCTGTGTAAACACATGCATGAGAATCTTAGCGGCCCAGACCTAATTGCTCTACAAGGACCACATCACTTTTATTTAAGGAGAGGGAAAAACACAAGCACCACTGACTTATTCTTCATCAGTATTTCTTATTAAAAGAGAGTTAATTTGTGGGGAAATTAGTGTAAATGTTACGCATACACGCCCAGTAACTGCCAGCAGAGCAACCAGGCGTGGTCAACTTGTTTCAAATGCAACACTGTCTTTGTTCTTCAGGTTTGTTTTCCCTAGAGGTTCTCCCAGCTTTTGGCTGCAGTTATCCTGCAGCTGAAGAGTGTGTTTGCCTACAGAAGCCTTTGTTTGACAACCCTTTCTGCTAACCAGGCCTTATGAATTGTGTCAGCAGTGTGCTGATTGTCTGTTATCTGTCAGCTGATAAGTGCCTCCTTTAATGCACAGGCAATAAAATGCTCAACATGTAGGGCAGAGGAATGATCTTTTCAGCAGTCAAGCAAATATCCTGTAATTCTCTATTGATTCAGTCTATTTGTTCGGGTTAGATTGGGCAAACACTTGTATAAACATGCCCAAATGTCAGCTCATTCCTGTGAAGGGTTATGAAAGGAGTACGGACTCTGGATGGTAAATTAATTTTTACAGCGGCTTAATGGAAAAGAACTAATCTGTTTAATGAAACAGGACTGAGTAACCAGATGCTTAGTGAAATGATTCTTACAAATTTTGTCCACAGTACACGGAGAACTCACCTCCTTACTTGGAACAATGACATGGTTTTAAGCAAGAAACACAAATTGGGTTGGGTGTGCGAACCTTCTTGATCCACTTGTATGATGTGACACTAGACCCTTCTAACTGCGTAATTACTACAACCCTGCTTGTCAGAGGGTCTCACTATTTATTTATGCTTTGCCACACTACACAACAAACTCCACGTTATGCTATAAGTGGGATTGAGAGATTGCTTACAATGTAGTGGCAGAAAAAAACAATGACCACATAGTCTCTATAAAAGTCTCATTGTAGTGCAAAAAACGTGAAACACCCTGCATAACACAAAGTGTGAAGAAATCACCATGCAGATGACCATGGACAAGCCCAGCACATTTTATCTTTAGTAGTCATGAGTTTTCCAGCAATAAACTTTGAATAGGGGTGTGATTCAGCTGCTTCCTTTCACAACCGGTTTTGAATTTAAATTCTTATGTGTGTCAACTACACACGTGTTAAGAAGTGAGCATCTTTGTGTAATAATGATACTTTACAATGAATTTATTTGTGTAGCTGTGTCGGAGGTAAAAAAAACAAGTTCAACCACACTGTAAGTGTTTAAGTTGTTTAATGTGGGAGAAAATCATTCTTCTGTTTGCAGTGCAGGCTGTCAGTGATTACAATCACTTTCTCAGTCATCTATATTTATCCAACTGTTTAATCGTCACTGAACATGCAGCACTGAACTTTGATGTGTTTTATTTAATTGCCTTCAGTGCTGTTCTCTCTTTATTGACCATATCCGTGCTATCTATTTGCATTTGCAAGTACACTAAAACTGCATGACTCCCTTTATAGAAGTCTTCAAATTGCCCTACTGTACTGGACCCTAGGCAGGGGCAAAGGAATTAACCCATTGATGCCTGGCTGTTCTACTGCCAATCTAAATGTTGTTATTCACTCTTAATGACTCCTCCTTGGAGGCAAATGAACACTGGTAGTCAATGAACTGTGACGAAAAAGGACGCAAACGAAAATCCCCCCTCCCCTCTCCTGTGTGTACCTGCAACAAAATCCTCCATCAGCGACGCAGAGCAGTGTCATCGGCAGGAACATGCAGCGGATGAATTCACTGTAAACAACAACACAACAGCGACGGCTTTGTTTCTTAACACAGCCTTATCTTTTCACAGCATCTAGTCCTCCCCTTCCTGCCTTGGTCACAAGCGCACTTTATCTTGTGGGACAATAGTGGTCTTGTGCCCAGTAGTGTTGTTGTCTGGCACTACCAGCTCTGTAGTGGGATACAGGACTTATGAGGGATTGCTAATATTTCTGCAGCAGTAAATAAGTGGCTGTTTTTTGCTTCTACTGTAAGTGTTTAATAGTTAGCTAAATATTATGGATAACTAAGGGAACTCTACTAACTGTTTATAGTAGTTGCAAACATAACTGAAACCACCAAAATCATTCAAAAATCATTGTCATATTAACTGTTATATTGGATTTATTTTTAGACACTAAATCTAAAATCTGTTCAAGTCAACACACTGGAGTATGTGTGGTCCTTGGGTTCCACTGACAGGACAGTGAGGGTGCACTGCTTAGTATGATACATGTACAGACTTCCCAACGTTGTCTGGGCACCATGCATATAAAGTGAGAGGGACTCGATGCCTGAGGGGCAGCTTATACCCAGCCTGGGTCTACAGAGAGCCTGGCTGTGAAGCTGTGAGCGGGCACGCGGCTGTAGTGTTGAGAAAGTGGTGCAGTGCCTCTCTGTGCCTGGCTGAGCACTGGGTAATGAAGCGTGGCAGAGGAGAGAGGAAGGGAGTGTGTCTGCAGGGTAGGCATGGCCCTCGTGTTCCTATGCAACCGGGGCGGATGACTAGGTGATGCTGCTGCCACGCTTTCTTTCCCCCATCCTTGTTAGTTGTCCTTTTCTGCCTCCGTCCACATCCTTCCTTCGTCCTGCGTCACATAAATGTGATGATGTCAAACATCCCACCCTTCAATTTGCTCAGCGTTTGTCTCCCCGAGGACAATATGCAAAAGGTCTCAAACCTAATCAAGGAGTGGTTATAACAACCCATGACACGACATTAACATGTAAACATCTGAGTTTAGCTACAAATAACTACCACACTTAATTATTTATAGCTGGGATTATGTATTTATTGAAATTAGACTCTTGTTTCCTGTCTGTGAGACAGTTGGCTGCACTTGCCCTTTCAACCTCAGGTCTAGTGAAAGCAGATGAGCTATTGTTTCAGCGGTGGCGGTCTTGACTGAGATACTTTCCATAGGGCGAGGCACCTCACCTCACCCGACCTTCCACTGTTTTGCACGTGAATGGATACATCTAACAAACAAGGCCAAATGGGAATGCTCAAATGGGAATGCTCAAATTAGCAAAGATAGGTGAGATTACAGATAACAGAGGAAAAAAAGCACCTAATTGACTTCATGGTCTTGTTGGAGTCTCATTTAAAACCTCCCTATACTGCCCATATACAACTAAGTAGCAACAGCGGAGCAGGAAAACAAAACCTGTGATTATCTTCAGTGTGTGATTTTCACCTTACACGGAAAGCAGTACTCCTACAGAGACAAGCACTTAATATTACGTATTATGCAGTCACACATTTCCTGTGGGCAACAAGTGTGTATCTATTCTTAGGTGAAGGACTGAGCCTCAGCACTTACTGCTCCTGCTTCCCATACGTTGGATGGGAAGAGGTGTGATTTGCTCCTGCCAGGTCTGACTGTGTCAGTGTACCCTGCGTCCAGCTGTAGAGATGGTGAGGCCCATCGACCATCTGTCCCCAACCAGCAGATTCAAAGCTCAGCTCCCAGAGCACGGAACAAGGGGGGCGGGAGGGAGGGAGATGAGGTTGGATGGGGGAATCAGCTTTGTGTTGCCATAAAGCTGTCTTTCCTCTCTCCTAGCAACGGCCTCCCATTTCCTTGGATTTTGGGCTGCGTGGTCCCGTTGGTCTGTGTGCACGGCCCCCTCACTCTCTCTCTCGCTCTCTGTCCTATTTATGGTAATGAGCCATCTGCCCTCTCTGTAATAGCCACCCAAATAGAGTAGAGGCTAGGAAAGGAGGGGGCTCTTTGACAGACAGGAGTTTGAGAAAAACACACTTATCCTGTTGTGTCTGCCTCTGCACCAATGAATGCCTTCAGATATGACGTGGGCCCAGTAATAAATGAAGAAACAACCTTGAAGCATGTTCAGCACTACACGAATGCATCATGTAAAGAAGGAAGGTTATTTAAAACAAGCATTTACAATTAGACTGTGTGTAGTATATATTATATGTGTGAGCGAGACAGAGTGCTGCCACCTACAGGTTGGTACATTAACGTGTTAAACACAAAGAGCATTTGTAGCATCAGTGCAACGATGACCCCTCCCCAATAACACACACTCAGACACAAACACACACACACACACACACACACACACTATTGACTCCTTAGCTGAATATTATACAAGCCTGCCCTTATTGCCTGCTACATGGATGTGGCTTGGTGTCACAGCAGAGTGATGGGCACACTAGCTAATACAGAGCCACCCAGCATTCAATAGACCTCTGTTGCCACTGGATACTAGATTGGTTTCCAAGCCAACACATGTTCCTTGCTGTTATATCGTCAACACATTTGTGTATAAAACAACAAATGTTATGACGATTCATCTTTTTTTGTGACTGGTTAGATAAACTAGCACGGTTATTATAACTGGTGATCTAGTAGGAAGCATTAACACAAAAGGACAAACCTAAAAGGAGATTATGTAAGTTGCAGCTTCTGGCCATGGCAACACAGAGTCCAATCATTTTATCATCAAAGAACAACTAGTGCATCATGAACGTAGAAGAAAATGGCTTGTCATTTAATTCATGGCTGGCAAATTCAAACCATTCATAAAGAACGTGAACATTAGTTTAATTTAACTAGCCATAAATACTGATTTAACAACAATAATTATTTCTCCTCACAGGACAAGAGTTATTAATATGGCCAAAAGGTTTTCTACAATCTCTTGTCTCACACAAGACGTTAGTCTGTTCCTTCCAAGAGGTCAGTCACCATTAACCTCATCAGAAAGACACACAAACACACAGATGGGTCAAAGATCACCAAGCAACAAATCACAGATGGTCCTGCTGATGAGCAGGAGGTCGCGTACACACCTAAACCAAACATTATGAGAGCAAACAGATAATATAATATAAATATAGAAAATACAAGTATTATACATGTGTATACAAACTGACAATGCATGTTCACTAGTGAAGTCACTGCCACCTAAAGGTGGTTGCAGGGTAGTTTGAGTGCTCAGTGTGACTCATTGGCTGAATGTAGTTGATTATTCAGTGAGACAATATTCATTTAGCTCAACTAAAAATGATACTGAAATGGATTTCAGTACAGGACCATTCTACAAGCAACACAATGCTCAGCAGACGAAAAGGAAAAGTGTAGAAAAGAAGAAAAGAGATTGTGTTTTAGTCCATCTGCAATTTTTATAATTTTAGCTTAAACAACACTGGAGCATTGGTGAATAAAGGTCTAACTATGATAATACAACCATATGGACAACAAAGACAAAAACACCACAGAGATAAAGTATCATGTGACGCTCATCATACTCATAGCTTGTAGTGAATACTCAGAGGTAGAGATGCAGAGACATCTAGTGGACAAATGTGGCAATAGAATAAGTACAACTGAACAAAAAATGAAATAATAATGTGGTTTAATTCACCAGATTTCTCTGATGCTTTATGTATATGGTACAGAAATCCTATTTAGAGTTCTGAAACTGCAGAGCCATTTGGGTATAATACTACAAAAAATAACAAAGGATTTTTTAAAAAATCCGTTTAACCCTTAATATCCATATGTAAATACCATATATTGAATAAACTGCTGCACAGGTGCAGTTCTTTCGGTCGTACTATCAGTCTGATAATGTGTCTCATCCGGGTCATGGAGATGTTTGGACTGTTGTGCTTGGGGGTCAGCTTGGTACCAACACTAAACAGGTGCCTTTAAATGTAAGGTAACAGTGATTTGCTGGAATGAAAAACATAGATCACACTGTGGAAATCATAGTGGTTCCTGGGTAAACTTGCCTGTTCTCACAACTTAAACAGTTTTAGGTGCATATGGATTTAATATACTGTAGGTCCCAGATTAACTAAACATTGTTAACTATGAATCACATTTTAGACAAAATCAGTAAGATTAAAAACTGTTCAAATGTCTTTATTGTAATACTGCACAACAATATATATTCTTATTATTGTGACATTGGGTGTTATTGAGTATTTTGACGTCATATATAATAAAGAATTAACTGAGGGTACAGCAAATAATTGTGGAAGGTCCTGACTTTATCTACACTGGTGATGGAGATGATGCATGATCTACAGAAACTCATTAAAAAATCCAAAAAAACCGTAAAACTGTTTGCACAAAAAACAGACCCAAGAAAAATATCACTTCAATTCTATACTGAGGTTGGAGGCGAGGCTCTGTGTGCACTGTATTGAGAGAATGTGCTAATCTTGAGCAGGTTTTATGTAGTAATACCAAAGCAAAGGCCTGAGCTTACACAAAAAAACTCTACAAAGCCTATATGTGCGATACCACGCGAGCAAGGCGTGAAAGTGGGAGCCCCGTTAAATAGACCGCCGTGCGAGGAGAGGGCGACGTGACGGCAGCGGTCCTCCCATGTGATGCGGCCGCCTGACGGACTGTGCCCGTGTGTTATGGCTCCTCCTGCTCCTGCTCCAGCGGAACGGGGCTAGACGTAACACCAGTGCAGGGGAACGGGAATAACACACGGCGCTACGTTTCTCCTCCCCCCCTCCCTCCACGGCTAAACATGGCAAATCGTGCAATGCTCAAGAAAAAGACATAGATAATGTACCTGGCGTCGCCTCTGCTGCTGTGAAGGCTTCGACGTTTCTTCAAGATTAACAACACCCCAAATGAACTCCGTCAGAGCAAGCAACGTTAGCAGAAGACCTAGGCGAGTATCGAGGCCGCGCCCGGTGCAGCCGGAGAGGAACCACCAGGAAAGAGGTACCGCTAGCCATGCTAACGTTAGCTGTGGGGAACGGCTCGCCAGACCGCTAGCTATAGGGCTGAACCGGGTGGTTAGTGACTGGGCGGTGTAGTGCGCACACATGCAAAGCGCGTTTTAGGACAACGTTTGTTGTTTTGTTTCAATACTGGGGGATTACCCGATATCGGTGAGGCTCGCTGTGCAGCCAGGAAACGCCGAGGCTTTTGTGTTTGCACCTAGCATTAGGGCCGCGCTTTGTTTTGCTTGATTTTTTTTTTGCCCCGAGTCGGCCTTTCTGCTGCTCGGCTAAAGTTATGTCGCGGTTAGATTTGAGTTTTTCGGTAACCGTCGTTAAATTGCCGGTGAGAATGACGAGGAGCGGGCAGTGGTTTGCTTGGTTCGTGAGTGACAAACGCAGGCAAAGACGCACATACGAAGTGGGTTTGCCAGTTGTCGTAGCATGCTAACGGAGGCTAGCCTAAGCTGGCTGTTATTATTAGCATGTTTGGCTAGTCGCCTGCGTCCGGGCGTTTTGGAGAAAACATTCTTGCACCGTTCTGTTGCGTGCGACCGCTGAACTGACAGCATCACTGTCACAATCGAGTCCCGTGATCTTTGGTGACTGTTGTGCAGTAACGCAGTGTGATAAGCTCACGGTGTAAATAATGCGAACGAGTGCTGGCTGCAGCGTTTTAAAGTAAATTCTGGCCAGGTGCTGTTTAATCCTAGTTGGCGCGGATGGAAATTAGCGCTAGAGATCCACGGGTGCTCATCAGCAACATCGACCCTTGGTCCCTGAATGTGGTTGAACGTTAATTGACTTGTGACATATCGTAATGCACCGACCGAGTGGTTTAACCCTTAGGTGTCAAATGTAACAGGGACGGTTGTCACAGAAAAACATGCACGTTTGCACGTCCCTCTGTTTTAAGTGATCAATGTGATAGTAAGTGAATAAGTACTAGTGTGACGGATCCGCATCTGTATGTTTGGCTACTGCTCATCTCACAGGGAAATGAACATTTACTCCTGCCCATAAAACAAGCAGGGAGACCTATTCAAAATGTCATTATATGACTGTAGAAACTAGCTTCATCTGGCTCAGCTTGTGACAGGCTGTGTTTGTAGTGGTTACTGGCCTAGTAGCTGGGGAGAGTCATCTTTGCAACCAGAGCAACACACAGAGTTTGCATCTCCCCTCTGAGGTAGCTATCAACTCATCATGCCATGGTGAAGCGCCTAATAAAGGTGTCTGTTATAGTTCGGGCCCTAGTTGTTGATTAAATCCCTATTGATAGGCTCTGTTATCAGCTTGTAGCATAGAGAACAGGTTATGGACTAAAGCTTTTTTTTCTTCATGCATTTTCATGGCGAATACTGTTTAGGCAGTTGCCTGTTTTTACAGTTTACTGGTTACTGAAAAAGCGTTGTTCCAACATATATGAACTGAAATTTTTTGTTTTATTGGTGAAGAAATGCTGCGTTCTTTAGAGCTTCACAAGCACAGATGATTCTTTTTTTATATTCACAGTGGCTAATATAATGTCAGTATAGTTTTATTGTTTGATTTAATAATTAAACCTTGTGCATCATTTCCAGATGAGGATGTTCATGCAGATATGGTTGCAGAAGAATCCGGTCCAGGAGCTCAGAATAGTCCCTACCAACTTAGAAGAAAGTCTCTACCTAAGAGAACCGTGTGTCCGACAAAGACAAACATGGAGGTAAACTTTCCAGTTTTAATTTTAATGAAGCACAGTAATCAACATAACTTTATACATTTTTATACAATATAATGTTTTCTCTGTTATTATTTTTAACTTTCAGGGTGCTTCCACTTCAACCACAGAGAACTTTGGACACCGACCTAAGCGCCCCAGAGTTTCAGGAAAGTGTCAGGATTTAGCAGGTAATTAGAAATTTATTATTTTCTATGTTTTATTCTGTGTTTTATAAGAAACTAAATTCTATTGCTCTGTTGGCAAAGTATTAGCTCTGTGATAAATGCATTTATTGCTGTTTTGACTCAAGAGAGTTTGGGGTGAGTGTGTAGTGAAGTGTAGATATCTTCTTATAACTACAGCTTCCTTGTTGTCTGCCCTGTCCTTTTTAAAATATTGATTTCTAATTGCCTGATCGGTGTCTTCCCAGCAGCTCCAGCCGAGCAGTATCTGCAGGAAAAACTCCCAGATGAGGTGGTGCTAAAGATCTTCTCATACCTGTTGGAGCAGGACTTGTGCCGAGCAGCATGTGTGTGCAAGCGCTTCAGTGAGCTGGCCAATGACCCCATTCTTTGGTAAGGATGTCTTATATTTGCTCTAATTTTAGATGTTAAACCTTTGTATCATCTATAGCTATGAGACAAAATTTCACAGTGAATGTGTTTACACTGGCAGCTGCCGAGTCTGTTTGTACCAGAATGTCTATTGTAACCTAAGAAACTTTACCATAAATCATCATGTCATTGCTGTGCCTTCCTATTTCAGGAAGAGGCTGTACATGGAAGTTTTCGAATACACTCGACCCATGATGCACCCAGAGGCAGGAAAGTTCTATCAGATTAACCCAGAAGAATATGAACAGCCAAACCCATGGAAGGAAAGTTTTCAGCAGCTGGTAAGGAGCCACCTGTGGACTTAATAATAATAAACATCTCAACTTATGATAATCTTACATTGCTCATTGGTGATGTACGTGTTTTGCTAGGCTTTTGAGAATGCTACAATGAACAAGAGAGTCTGTACTATATCCTGTATAGTAGATATATTCCGTAGCATTAAACACTATACAGTGTTTAAGTTGTATTCCCTCCCTCGACCAAAATATCTTGGGCATATTTCTAGTGAAAACTCTGCCATCTTGTTCAAAATGCAGTGTTCGTGCAGTGTCTTTCTAGTCCAGATTTAAATGTTGTGTTCTTCAGTATTTGAATAATCATCTCTGCTTTTACAGTATAAAGGAGCCCATGTTAAACCAGGCTTTGCAGAACATTTCTACAGTAATCCTGCCAGATACAAAGGGAGAGATAACATGTTTGTAAGTGAATTGCTGCCAACGTTTTCCTTTTTGTATTTGTCTTTTGAACAGGTTGTCCTAGTTATTCACCTGACTTGTTGTTTTCTCCAGTACTATGACACCATTGAGGATGCTCTCGGAGGGGGTCAGGAGCCTCATTTTGACGGCTTGATATTCGTCCATTCTGGTATTTACACAGACGAGTGGATCTACATCGAGTCGCCTATCACAATGATTGGAGCTGGTGTGTGCTTTTGATATCGTAGTTGCCGTTTCATGGTGGATTATTTTATTTTTCTTCAGTCTTGTCTTATTTTAAACTTTCTGAACATTTATCGTAGCTCCTGGGAAAGTAGCTGATAAAGTCATCATTGAAAATACCAGGGACTCTACCTTTGTATTCATGGAAGGCTCAGAGGATGCTTATGTTGGCTACATGACAATAAGGGTGAGATCTTGTGGCTCCTATTTTAAACACATTATTTATTCAAATATTATACGTAGGCTTTATACATGTGTCACTCATGATCAATGGTTGTGTCTAATGCAGTTCAATCCTGATGATAAATCTGCCCAGCACCACAATGCACACCACTGCTTGGAGATTACAGTCAACTGCAGCCCCATTATTGACCACTGCATCATACGCAGCACATGCACAGGTAATAATCCCTTGGTGCTGCTACAGTCTGTTTTCTAGTATTGTTTGTACTACATGGAGAGTGGACCAATACGCCTCTATCCTACCTGTTTCAGTGGGATCAGCTGTCTGTGTCAGCGGCCAAGGTGCTTGTCCCACAATCAAGCACTGCAATATCAGTGACTGTGAAAACGTTGGTCTTTACATCACCGACCATGCACAGGTAACACACACCTTTCAGATACAAGAGGTTTCTCAACTGCAACATAACCAGCTGAACAACTGCAGCAAAGCCCATCTTTGTCTTCTACAATCCTGGCTGGTTTCATGTGAAGGCTACCCACACGTAGAAACCAGCCTTTAATATGACAAAGTGAATCTATTCAAAAGACTTAGAATTTCTTTTTATTCGTCAGGGAATATATGAAGACAATGAGATCTCAAACAACGCTCTCGCTGGGATCTGGGTGAAAAACCATGGAAACCCAATAATAAGACGGAATCACATCCACCATGGCAGAGACGTGGGTGTTTTTACATTCGACCATGGCATGGTAAGATTCAGCATCATAAAACAATTGTTGTTATTGTTTTGTAATAAAGCTGAGCTTTTCTTCAGCATTGCTATTAAGAGTGCTGTGGTGTGTAATTCTAAGGTGTATAATCATGATTAATGAAGCAGCATTTCTCTGTTCATTTGCAGGGTTACTTTGAGAGCTGTAACATCCACAGGAACCGTATAGCTGGCTTTGAGGTAAAGGCGTACGCCAATCCAACAGTGGTTCGGTGTGAGATTCACCATGGGCAGACTGGAGGCATCTACGTGCATGAAAAGGGGCGTGGCCAGTTCATTGAAAACAAGATCTATGCAAATAACTTTGCTGGTGTATGGATCACCTCAAACAGTGACCCCACTATCAGGTCAGTTTGTCCTGACTGTCAAACATCCAATCTAAAAGTTGCCATCCTTGCATTTGGAATTTTTCTGAGCTTAAATGTTCTGTCCAAATACAGAGGCAATGCCATTTTTAATGGGAACCAAGGTGGCGTTTATATTTTTGGTGACGGTCGAGGCCTCATTGAAGGAAATGACATCTACGGTAACGCTCTGGCAGGAATCCAGATAAGGACGAACAGCTGCCCTATTGTCAGACATAACAAGATCCACGATGGTCAGCATGGTGGCATATATGTGGCAAGTATTTATCAAGCCTACACAGGACTCAAAGTCAAGACGCCATAACATCTTCTGCCTCCTTATGGTGTCACCTAGAAACATAGCCGTGATGTATCGTGTCAATATTCCCACAGCATGAAAAAGGACAAGGTGTCATTGAGGAGAATGAGGTGTACAGCAACACACTGGCAGGAGTGTGGGTGACAACAGGAAGTACTCCGGTCCTGAGGAGGAATAGGATACACAGCGGAAAGCAGGTAAGATTATGAAACCTGTTAAAGTTTAAAGATGGAAACACTAAAAGTCCAGTATGCAGCCGTTTGGCTTTAACGCAAATTATTACTTCAACTAACATTATGTAGAAGTAATATTTCATTTTATTATTAGGAGGTAATGTGTTGTCATTTAAACAGGTTGGGGTCTACTTCTATGACAATGGCCACGGTGTGTTGGAAGATAACGACATCTACAACCACATGTACTCTGGAGTTCAAATTAGGTTTGTGGGAAAGTGCATCAAATATTAATAATATTTCTAATGAAACAATATTTGTGTGTTTTGAGAAAATCCAAATAAACCATAAATGCATTTCAAGGTTAAGTCCTGTGTTGTGATGTAAAGCTATGCATTTGTAAATGAGCTGTAGAACAACTGTTCCTTTTGTATCCATTTTGTGGCAGGACTGGCAGCAATCCCAAGATCAGGCGAAACAAAATCTGGGGAGGCCAAAATGGAGGCATTTTGGTTTACAACTCTGGTGAGAAGCAACAAAACTCCCGTGTTCATTTCATGCTCTGAGCCTGTGACAGGAGTTCACTCAACGTGGATATGTTTTTCAGGCTTGGGTTTTATTGAGGACAATGAAATCTTTGACAATGCCATGGCAGGAGTGTGGATCAAGACCGACAGCAACCCCACTCTACGAAGAAATAAGATCCATGACGGGAGAGATGGTGGGATCTGTATATTCAATGGAGGAAGAGGTAAATAATAAATGTATGGGCTTAGATCCTGATCGCACTGTCCTGTAGCTCTGAGCCATTTACAGTTTACGTTTTCACGCTTGACTAATTGAAATTGTGGTTTACTGTCTTCAGGTTTGTTAGAGGAAAATGATATTTTTAGAAATGCCCAAGCAGGAGTCCTCATCAGCACCAACAGCCACCCTGTACTGAGGAAAAACAGGATATTCGATGGCTTCGCTGCAGGTGGGTTAACTCATCAAAGTAATTGGAATTACTATAACCTTTTAACTTCCTTATGACTATGCTTGTTTGAGCTGTCTGTTCTAAATGGGGATATAGTATGTTCACTACTGTCAACCAGTGACTGTGACCCATAAATGTTTAAATTGTAGGTATTGAGATCACCAATCATGCCACAGCAACACTAGAAGGCAATCAGATCTTCAATAATCGCTTTGGTGGATTGTTTCTTGCATCTGGTGTCAATGTTACAATGAAAGGTATAATATCTGGAAAGGACTTTCACATTTTCCTAACACGCCCTTCTTTACCACGTTAAAATGTACATGTCTTTTGTCTTTATTCCAGATAATAAAATAATGAACAATCAAGATGCCATTGAAAAAGCTGTGAGCAGAGGTCAGTGCCTGTACAAGATTTCAAGTTACACCAGCTACCCAATGCACGATTTTTACAGGTAATACATGTTTACACTCTCAGTCAAGGTGAAGAGAGGTCTGTTAGGGTTACGGTGTCATAATTACAAATCGATTTGGGTTCTCACAGGTGTCACACCTGTAACACAACAGACCGCAACGCCATCTGTGTGAACTGCATTAAGAAGTGTCACCAAGGACATGATGTGGAGTTCATCAGACATGACAGGTCAGCCTTACCAGTTCATTAGTACCAATGAGCAGTGTCGCCACTAAGTGGCCAGTCCAGGATGATAATAGCATGGCTGCTGGTTCACTGCTGGTTACTTGCATCACGTGTTCATTCATCAAATAGTGGAGTATATCAAATTCCCTGTCCACACACTCTATACTAAAAGGGGTGAAATATTTAGAAAAAAGCAGGACATTGGGGCTTGAGGACTGGGTTTGGGAATCAGACTTTTTAAATTCATTGCTCCATATATTCTAGTAGGCAATAACTTAATGATTTTAATTTTGTTCTCTTCTCTCTACCTGCAGATTCTTCTGTGACTGTGGCGCAGGGACGCTGTCAAATCCTTGCACGTTAGCTGGAGAGCCAACTCACGACACTGACACGCTGTACGATTCAGCTCCTCCTATAGAATCCAATACACTGCAGCACAACTGATCCCAAGGTCCTTTTGTTTGTCAGCAGTAATGGACATGAGACACTAAGTTGTGCAGTGGAGGAGGAAATCCAAATTAAAATACGGATTCTACTTTGGCAGAGCATATAAAGTGACGTTTCAGAAAGACTTGGATACAAATGGGCTAAGATGGGACGTTTAGGAAAAAAAAGTCTATTATGGATGCCTCGCTTTTTTATTTTCTTCTGTTTGATTTAAAAAAAAAAAGGTGACCTCAGTGGGACAGAGCAGAAGAGCAGCTGACTCAGGGTTTGTGGGTGTTTTAGTTTGGTCAAGTGACATTGGTAAGAGATGGACAAAAAGCTGCCGAGGTCTGCTTTGAAGTGGAGGAACCAAATACTGCAGTCATGTACAGCCACATTGCAACCAGAAGTTCAGTCAGAAGAGGCACAACTTTTTTTTTTTTTCTCTTGTGGAGGCAAAGGCCCCAAATACAACATGCTTCCATCACTGGGCAACCAACGTAGTCTTATGACACGTATGGGAAAATTGACCTAGCACTTCAGCTTTTTTCCCCTCCCCTGAAGACAACTGAGATTTGATTTTAATGCTTTGTGTAGTTTTGTATTTTCATGCAAAATCTTACTGTACTTGAATGTCTTTATTTTATTAAATGTAAATTCTTTTTTTGGTTATTATACCCTAGAATTGCTGTATTATACTCATGTCACAGTATCTAACTTCTTTCTGTGAAAGAGATCAGAGGAAAACACTAAACATTTTCTCCAGCAATGTTGACTCGTCTACATTTGCAACACAGAAAACTGATGTTCAAGTGAGCTCTCACAAGACTTGTGCACGTCTTTCACTTCTAGAATAGTGTCAAATGTTTCTTAATCTATGCATATTTCCTGTTTGTCATGCCAAGACCAACTGACCTACAGAAAGTCTAATTAGCATGATTATGGGACAAAATGAAGCATTTATTTTTTATTCATGGCTGTAGTTCTGTAACAACTTAGAGAAGGTTTCAATAAAGACACAGACCCATCTTTGCTCATTTCCAAATTAAACACATGGTTGGGTCCAGTTTCTTATGCTATAAAACCATAATTTGAATAGTGGCAGTCTGTAGCAGCCTTATACAAACCTCTGGTCCTGTATTAGAATAATTACATCACATGTTGAGTCATTTAGACCTATTTAATTTCTTTTACTAGTCAGGGCCAAGAACAAGTCCTGTGAGAACACATTCTAATCAGTTTCTTCTCGTTTGCCAATGTTGCTGGAGAATTTAGGCTTTTACTCTTAAGCTGAGACAAGTATCTGCATACAGCACTATATGTTTTCATTGCCCTCCCCCATTCATGTGTATTGGTGATTGTGGGTTCTCATACAGACTGAAATGTATGCATGTATCATAACATCTAGACTTAATATATTGTGAAGTATTCAATAACCGTTGTGTAGGCGCTAGCGTGAATTAAAAGGGTTTAATTTCCTAGATGAAACATTGTCATTTTTTAAAAATAAACTTTATTAGATCATTTCAGTAGTGTTTTTTTCCAGGTGCTGACAAATGGGGGGGAAAAAACTTCAGCAAAACCAAACAGTTGCTTACAAACTAGAAGGTGTTGAGCATCTGAACAAGTGTTGAGAAGTGTGTCTTGTCCAGAGTAGTATCATCGGCAAACTGGCAGAGCTTCCTGTTAAAGAGAGGGGACAAAACATGTTTGGTTGTACTGGGTTATAGAGGTCACTGCAGGGTCAGACAAAATGTTACTGGAATATAAACACATACTTGAAGAGCCTGAGGCTCATTGTGCTCTTCTCAAACTCTCTGGCCTTCTTGTGGCCCGACTGGATGACCTCCTCTGGCAGGCTGGCGAGCCGAGCAGCGTTAAAGCCGTAACTCTTTGGACAAGCACCACTGATGAACTTGTAGAGGAATGTAATGGTCTCTTGACTTGGATCCTCGCATTCATTCTCCACCATACACGCCTGAACAGAGATAAAACAGTGCAAGTTAAACTTTACACGTAAGAACTATATTTAAAACACATTGGAACACTGCCACACGTACTTTAGGGCAGGGCAGAAGCTGCCAGGCATTATTTGGGTGTACACATAAATAATAAACATGCAATTAAGTTATATGCTGCCAAAAATAACTAATTTGTGTGCAACATGAGAAACCCTCTTTACACAAAAACATGGCCATTGAGAAAATACAATAATTAAATACTGATCAGAAGACATTTAACAAGATAATCAGTTTATTCGGGCATGTTTCTTATGTTTTGCATTTCTGTACCAACCATGTGGCCCAACCGCACAGCAGGGTTGTTAGCATAGTCCTCGACCAAGGAGTGGTAATGTGTCGAGAAGAGGGTGCGACAGCAGATCTTCTCAGCAAGCTCCTTCACAACGGCACTGGCAATCGCTGTGCCGTCATATGTTGCTGTGCCCCTTCCTGCAAACAGTTCACAGCTGAACGATTACAACAAGAACACACAAAACCACAAGAGCAGCCTACGCCTTCACTTTTAAGAAACCAGGCAGTCACAGCTTACCTAATTCATCCAAGAGCACAAGTGAGTGTTTAGTGGCATGGTGCAGGATGCTGGCAGTCTCACTTAGCTCCACAAAGAAGGTACTTTCTCCTAGAGGAAACGTAGGATAATCCAAGTTTAGCCCATAAGACAGAAGCTTAAAATGCTGCCATGTATACTTTACATTGCAGGAGTGTCTGTTCCTTACCAGCCATAATACGATCTGAGGCTCCCAGCCGAGTAAAGACCCTGTCAGCTGGTGTGAAGCACAGGCTCTCAGCAGGAACATAACAACCCAGCTGAGCTAGAATGATCACAAGTCCACACTGTACAAGAAGAGCCCACAGTATCTCAGTATGAGCAACAAACACTTCAAAAAGGCCAGCAGCTATAGAATACCACAGCACATAGCAAAACCTATGAACTACTGCTCAATGACTCACCTGCCTCATGAGAGTAGACTTTCCACCCATGTTTGGTCCTGTGACAAGGACACAAGAGGCCTGATCTTTGTCCTCATCACTTTCACCACTACCAGGACAGCTGATGTAGATGTCGTTGGGAATAAAATCATCCCCAAAAAAAGTCTTCGTAACACAAGGGTGACGGGAACCAGTGAGCTCAATGAAAGGTGCTACCTGGTCATGCCCCTCGGGTAGCTTCACCTGTGGGCGGGTCATTGGGCCCTCTCCACCCTGACTGTAGCGTGACAAGGCCAGTAGCACATCTGAAAAAACATTTACAAGAATAATTAATGAAGAGGTTTTAGTGCAGTTAGTCTCTGTTTCTACTGTACACAAACCACATAATTCTCATTGGCAGATAGAAAATTGGAAGATTACCGTAGTAATATTCCTCAGATATATTTCTCTCCAAACTATGTATGAGGCAAACACTGCCTTTCCCCAATTTCCATAACAATAGAGAACAAACTATTTCAGCTTTTGTTTTAAATGGAAAAAATAGCTGAGTGCCAGCAGACTTCACTTTGACTGCTCTAACACGTTACTGATGCATATCAGCAACGGCTGCAGGAAATGTATTGGGAACACACCTGCAATTTAGTGTTTAAGAAAGAAAAAGAAAGAGTTTTTCCTCAGTTGACTAAGAGAAACTAATACTAGCAATATTTAAAACAACAATGAGACACATTTGATGGATACTTTCTAATAAAATAAATAAGAATTAGTAAGCAGAAAAGATTTCGAAAATTACCGAGCACTGCCATGCACTCCACACCAGTTTTCCAGTCTCTGTAGTTTTTGTCAAAGTTGTAGAAAAGCCTGCGCATGCAGTCTTTTAGTGCAGCATCTCTCTTCTCTTCAAATCCCTGCAGCTCTGAGAACAGCCGTTCAGTCTCCTTCGTCACATACCGTTTCCAGCCTTTCTTTGTAGACTTCACCTCATACTCCTCAGGTATATTTCTCTCCGATACGCTGTCGGGCACCTCCATCTGGTAGCGGTTTCGTGCTGTTCCCCAGTAGGACATACTTTTACAGCCAAGTCGCTTCTTCTGTCTGTCCAGGTAATCTTGCAGATCTCCTTCACAGTTCTTGATTCCAGTCAGAGCTTGGTCATACTCTGAGTCAAAGCCAGCTTTGGGGGTTATGACACCAGTAGTCCGAGCTTTTTGGTGGTCGAAGGCTGTATCCCAGCGCTTCAGCTCAACAGAGAGGTCAGGAAAGAGGCCATCCTTCTCACCTTTCAGACTGATAATTTGAACCAGCAATGTGGACCGAAATTCACCTACAACTGGAGCAAAGACGGAAATTATCTCCTGCATGGTTTTGAAACCTTCCAGTGCTGAGAGGAAGTCTGCTATCTTGCGCTTGCTGTAAGTGACCTCTTCATAGAGAACGGCTCTGCTGTCAGGGTGGTCCTGACCCTTCAGAGGAGTGCCAATGCTGTGGATTTTACTTAGAAGACGTTCTAAGTCTGGAAGCTTCTTCAGCAGGTCTGAAACCTCTGTAGCCTGGGATTGAGCACCCATCAAGTCCTCCACTGCATCTAGCCTGTCCCTGATGGATGTGGGATTACACAGAGGAGCACACAGCCACTGCTTCAGCAGCCTCTTACCAAATGGAGTTGAGCAAGTGTCCAGACGCTCCAGCAGGGTACCTTCTGTTCCTCCTGATCCGTTCTGGAAGATTTCTAAGTTTGCCAGAGTCACTCCATCAAGAACCATACGCTGTTGTGTCCGTGAAAAGAAACTGGCTGGTCCAGCAGCTCTCTCCATCTCAACATCAACAGGAACATATTCTTCAAAGTTGGCCATGGAGAAAAGCTCTTGGTCTACCAGACATTTCTTCAGGTAGAAAATGCATCCACCCACTGCTGACAGTGCCAGTTCATAGCCCTCCTTAGGACTAAGGCACAGTGAATCACTCTCAGAGGTCATCTTTTTTAAAAGTTCTGGGAGAAAACCACTTCCTGTACCTTGTTCCCCGTCAGCCGTCTCTTTAAAGTAATCCTCTTCTGAAAGGGTTTTAAGAGTCTTCTGAGCATCCCAGAACTGTGTTCCTGCGTTCAGGCCTTCCTGCAGCGCAGAGGACAGAGAGGCTTTGAGTATTTTGCGTGTTTCAAGAGATGGGTTTCCCTTTTCAAAGAGCACCTCTGCAGGGGCAAAGTGTGCTATGAGGGTTCGCAGGCGTGAGCAGTGACGATCATCCATGAACTGGCCTATGTGGAAACAACCCACTGAAGTATCTACAAAGCAGACTCCATAAGTGCGGCAACAACCAGAGTTCTCCTCTTCAGCCTTTTCCTTTAAACTTAGCAAAAACTTGCTCTGACACTCAGAGGGAGCACCATCCAACACACTGTAGGTTTGAGTGCCACGCGTGATAATCCTACAAACCTCTCTCTTCACCACGCGGTCAAACTTTGTGGGCTTAGCCAAGGTTTTACATCGTGCTTCCATCATCTCTGGGGTCTCTGTCTGTTCCACACGAGCCACCTTGTAGTCTTTTTGGACTAGCACATCTGAGAAACGGGCAAAGCCAATTTCAGGAAAACCTGAGTGCGCCCAGGTTCCCTTCATGAATGTTAGCCCCAGCTCGTTGACTCCTATCACAGCATCCATGTGGTAGAGCTCATAAAACTTTCCCACCTTGTAGAAAATAACTGTGTCAAACATGTCAGATTTGAGCTGCCACCATCGGCGCATACCAGGAGTGTTTCTGTTGAGAAAATCTTCTGGCACATACAAGGTGGTAGGATCGTAGTCATCCTCTGTCTGCCGCCGTCTTCTGCTATCTTTCCTCCGGCCGTCGTGCAGCCACTCCAGTTTCTCGTGGTCCCAAACCGTTGCACCTGCACTACTGCCTGAACCATTTGCCTGACTCTCAAAGCTGTCAGGAGCAGAAAAAGTGGACAAGCGAGACTTGGTATCTGCTGCAACAACTGCTGGAGCCCGTTTCGGTGCAGCAGATGAAGGTGTTGATATCTTAGCCTTTGCGTTAGACTTTTCTGTAGGACGTTTGCGCTTTGCAGGCTTTACGGGGCTTTCTGCTTCTGACTCTTGCATGCTCTCCTCTTCCCCCTCTTCACTGCTCACCGTTCCTTCTTCCTCCTCATCCTCACTGCTAGAAGCAGCGTGCTCTGGTTTAAATTCGTCATCGGAGCCATCGCTATCTGACGCTACAACTATGCGACGCCGTTTGGCTTTATTTCCTTTATTTTGGGAAGCGGTGCGGGATGGGCGGCGACTGACTTTGGACTGGTGCTCCTCTTCATCACTGACCTCTTCGTCAGTTAACGTTGACTTGTCAACCTGAGGCAAACAAATAATGAATGTGTAACAGCATCTGTATTATTATTTTAGTAGCGAGAGAGGAACCAGCGTACATGTCATCACAGTAGAAGCTATACGTGCACTATATAGTGTATTTACATTTGGACACCACCATAAAACACACTATATGATCCAATATGTAGTTAATAGTGATTTTGGACACAGTCCTTGTCAATTTGCTAATCAAAATATGTCACCTCCATTTCTTCATCCTCCTCCTCCTCCTCATCAGATGGATCGGTGCAGAGAGGCATCTTTAGTCTTTTTTCAGGGCTGTCAAACATTACTCTGTCAGCAAGCTCCATTGCACTGCGGATGACGGGTTTCCCACTGAAGAACACGCCTCCGGTTTTAGCATCGCTACTGTCAGAACCTGCAAAAACAGCGCAGAACTTATCACCTAACAGAACAGACAGAAAGAAAGAGTCGATGAAGTTATCATTTTTACAAGCACCTCTGTCGCCTACCTTGGTACTCTCGAATATATTTGGTACTGACCCATCCCCTGGTAGGAGGTTCATCAAAGAAATGGACATGTATGCGTTGGTCTCGACCACGACCTCGCATCTGCTGCCCAGTCAGGGGTTGGGGTACCACCATACACGGCCACCAGGGGTGTCCCTCTAGCTTAGCCCAAACAAGAGCACCAGCACTGAACGGAGAGGAAGAGCTGCAAAAAAAAAGTTTTTTTTAACTATTTTACTTATGTCAGAGATAAACATGTAGAAAGGTGTCGTGGACGCAGATGCTCTCTCCGTCCATGTGATGGGATTCCCGTGTAGCTCCACACTGTAAGCCACAACCAAAGACCTAAGCATCCTCATCCAGACACATGTGACTTGCAGAGAACAGCCTGACTAGCTAGTAGTTCTGTTCGGACAGTTTTCCCTCTGGCGTTGAACACGGACGTGACTCAGCTGGCAAACACTTGCGGGTTTCGATTAACTTGTCAAATGCCATTTTAGAACACACTAAACGAGCATTTAGCTTCTTCACAAAGCGCCTTGTTTACAATACAGTCAACGCGGTCGAGCGTTTCAGGGGAGAAAGCTAAACGTGCTTCCAGCAATTATACCCCTCCCACGACTGACCAACCTTTCTTTGACAGCTGGAGCCTTGTCGCCGAACAGTTTCTTCAACCCTCCTTTTGCAGGCGTGGGCTCACTTTTCGCTTTGCCTTTGCTGCTCTTGCTGCTCTTGCTCGGCTGTTGTTGTGCTGTCTGTTTAGCCTGCTCTTTGGGGGACGAGCTGGACTTGTCTACCGAAGAGGGCAGGTCTGCCTCTGCTGGAGAGGGACTCGGCTTCGGTTTGGACACAGCCGGTGGAGACTTGGTGAAGAAACTGAAAAGAGAGCTTTGCTTCGCCATGGTAACGGTTGAACTGTCGACACAATCCTAACGCCGGACTCACGCGCCTCCATGCAACACCCAGCACTCAGCACTCAGCGAGACGGCGTCAATGCGCGAGCGCACTCCGTTCGCGGGAAAGAGACGCACGGGACGTCGTGGGCGTGGACACGAGTTTCGTCCAATAATAAACTAGGACATTCGTCCCATAAGGTCACGTGGTGTCAACATGTCTGTTTTTGGCGCCCAGACATTTTTTTCTGCCACTAAACTTTATTTCTGCTGCACGTGACAAATAAATTTTGTACTTTTACTCCCACTGACATGTGATTTAGCGTTTATATTAATCATATAATAAAGAACCTAAGTATAATTATTTATATTATGCCTGGGCTATCATTTGCTCTTGGATGCCCCTAAAGGACTGGACTAATACATAGTATATAGCTCAGATTTATAGTTCATAGCTCAATGCTGGGCTTCCACGGCTCAGCCCATTCTACTGTGATTATAGTAAAGAACAATAAAGATTGTAATGTTATGTTAAGTGATCAGGGCTTAATCAGGGTTATATCGGATAATACACACCAGTATACTTGTGATTATAAACTGGCATAACAAAAACAGAAACAAGCACAATATCAGCGAGGAGCTGTAAAAAACATAAAACTTTTTTTTGTGATCATTTATTATATGTGCGTTTTTAAAGCTAAAGAAGTCAAATATTTCATGATAAGACTGTAATGATTCCAGAAGTGTCGATGAAGTGTTAATTCTTTTAATAGTGCTAATAAGTTTAAATTGTGTGTGTGCACAAACAGATTTTTGTTTTACAACTGTGCCCAAGCGCCATACACTGCCCCTGTAACCTGTGTGAGTCACTTACCACCAACAGGGAGCAGCAGAGCAGTAGAAAACACATGCGTAACCACATTTGTTCATGCCATGGGACATCAGTGCAGCAGGTAAGTCCTACTGAACACAAAACTGAGAACCACATAGGTTCTGTCAACCTGAGATTAAAAAGTATCAAATTAAATGTTAATTCGTTAGTATTATTTTTTATTTATACACTTCAATATTAATCAATAGGAGCAATCCCGACAAACCATATGCAAACTTTGACGGATTACCAAGATGTCCAATATCCTTCTTTAATAATAACTATACTTACTTACTATATGAAATGTTAATGTTCTTAGCAGTTGTGATGCTCAAAACCTAAAATGCTGCATGTATTTATGTTACTATTAGTTACCCAACATCCACCCACTTGTGACTTTTTGGCATGCTGTGTGTGGGTGATCTAATTAGGACAGAATTACAAAACCTTACACAGCAGTTGTTATGAAGAGCTGTGTGATACTTTGTTGCCACTACCACGAGTAAACAGGACTATTGTAATGGGTTTTTTTTTTAAAGAGAAGCTGAATGGACGAATTTACAGTATAATCTAAATCAAATCAAAAGGCAGTAACCTAAATATCTCTTAGAGGTCTTAACTTAGTGAGGAGTCTCATGAAAAGCGAGAAGCTAAATGATTGAAATTTCAATTGATTTTTTAATGCAGACATCATGACTTGTTGGAAAAAACTGTGGTGTTATCAGTAACATTAAGAATAGCTCAGTTCAGCCAAATCACCATAAACCCATGGCAGTGAGCCAGCATGCACAAAAACATGCTCAGATATCGAAGAAGCCAAATTGAGTCAATTAATTACCTGAATGACATCAGTGCTTCTGCCACGGTGACTTGTGTCTTTGGGGCTTTTCTTGCTGGTCAAGGTTCGTAGTTGTTATAAAGTACTGTGTGGTTCCCAGGCTGTGTGAGGAGCACAATTACACAAGTAGTAGAGGTGAGTGTCAAAAAGCACCAATAAGGTGAGAGCTGTGGGACACTGGCTTTTAAAACCTTCACTATTAATGAGAATGAATTGTTTGTTATTATGTGCTCTGCAGGATTTATAAAATATATAAACTGTAACATGTATTTAAATTAATTTGGGACTTTTAAGTGGCCTTTGGGGCAGGGGTGAATGTGTTTCAAGATGTAGGCAGCCTTTTGCCGATAGCTGCTGAGTTTAGCTTCAGCATATCTGCAACCAATGGCAAAAACAGGGGTTTGGATAATGAGGATGAATGGAAGGATGATGCAGCATCAGTCTACGACAGGACACTGGGGCTAAATATATTCTTAGTGAAAAAGAGTAAATCTCTTTATATAATAAAAATGACACTATCAACACTTTCTCTTTCCTATTATTGCTGACATTACTGTGCTGAGGACAGAACCCATTTTCCTGCAAAATTCCTTCAAGCACTCTCTTCATTGTGTCCCTGTAGTCTCTTCACGTTGCATTTTTCTTTTCCTGCTCTGCACATAAATCCTTTTTCCTGTAGCGCCAGTGCTCCTTGGCACTGGTTTGCCTAGCAGGCACACTAAAAAAGCTGATGCAACTGTGTAGAGCAGCGACAGTGGACATAGTAAGTCTTAAACTGTGTTTAATAATGTCAGGTGTTTCCTCGCCTCTCACTTCTGTTAGTTCACTATCCCGAGAGCAGCGAGTTTAAACTCACAGACTGATAAAATATTGATATTCCAAGCATATAAATCCTTAAAACGTATGCTCCCTGAGCTGAAAATGACTATTTGACAAGCAAATGCTTGAGGTACTTTATGTAGTAAAGTAGGCAACTAAGTGTGGGAAATACCATGTAAGGTGCGGCCTTAGATAAGATTATACATTTTATTTCAGTTTGCTGCGTCTTCCCCCGATGTTTTCAAGATTTGTACGGACAAATACACCCAACTCATCTGTTTAGCTACAAAGTGGGCACCCGTCCATTGCATCTCGCTGAGAGCTGGAGATTAGTCGAGCAGTAGAAACAGTGACTTTTTTATACACAGAAAATTGAACCTTGTCAGCTCCAGCGGCATGCAAGCTGCATTGTGAAATACTAGATCAATGAGAGCTGCTGAAGGAATTTCTTTTCATCATTTCCATCTAAACAGCAAGAATACATTTTATTGTCCTTTGACAATTGTCAGTTTAACTGTTGTTCTGTTGTCTGTTTTGGACGGACTTTAAGGAACTTATAACTGAATATTAAAACTACTGATTGTCAAATGATCCCTTGATTTAATAGGTTTACAAAAGCAGCGACAAGCCTGTCAGTTAATTATTAAGGTGGCATTATTTATAGTGACATTAATTAAGACGCTGCCAGGATGCTGAGTAGCTGGAATCAGGGCTCTGGGTCATTATGCATGTGGTGTAGGTCAAGATGAAGATATTTGTCCCAAATGAAACAGCCCCTGACAGTTTTCAGATCTGTCAGCCAGTGAATTATGCTTCCCTGGGTCTATCAGTGTAGAAAAGGTGATATGAAAAAAGCCAAGGTCTCAAAACAACAGTATTACCGCAAAAAAGCTAATTAGAGATTAGATGCATTTGTTGTTCCCATTGTGCTTTGCATTTAAATGGGAAGCTCCGCGTCTTGCCTGGGGTACCAGGATAAAAAAACAAGGTACGTGGGATCCTTTCACTAAAAGCCGAGTATAAATGGCTCTTTAGGTGGGAAGGTGAGTGTAAATGGACGTCTGCCTCTATGGGGCTTGTGATGAGATGGTGTCCAGGGTGTGTATTACCCTTCAGATAATACATGCATAGATAGATATATAGACCTATACATAAATGTTTTTGTTCCTCCTGGGTATCTTCCTCTCCAACCAGTCCTGGAGCAGCACTATTTAGACGTAACCTCTGTCGGACTCATTTTAGCTTAATGAGGAGCGTGAAAGACAGAGAAAACATGAAGAGATGAGCTCTTCCGTCTTCTGTCCGTCCTTCCTCTCATCTCTTCTTCCTTTGCTCTGCTGCTTAATAGGGCGACCAGATAAACACAGGTCCTTCTTTTGTTGTGGCTTTCCCTTCATACCGGGACACATTTAATGATCACAGGGCTTTAGCTTTACTTTCATTTCTTCATAGTAAAACACAGAGACCAATTAAATGGCCTAATGCAGATGACTAATGCTTCTTGCCTCTGCACCTCCTTGCAGCCATCCATCAGCCGTGTCCCTTCACAGCTCTGTTCTGCCACTGTACCCTATTGAAGCACCGTAAATGTGTAAGGTTCAGTCACATATTAATTCAGCTGCCTATGGGGAAGCTGATGCAGGAGCAGGCACTGATAGTGGAGCGATAGTGCAGTCAGCACATTTAACCAACTCCACTATCGCTGTCTCTCTCTCTCTAGACAGAAGCAAAGAGAGAGTATTTGTATAGATAAAAATGGAAAAATCTGAGCGAAAATAGACACAATTGTCCTTCCCTGTGGTGTAGTATGAACAATTTTATCTATATATAGATGTATTTAGTCGCAGAGTCTGTGCTAACAAGGTTATTTCAAGCACCCACACAGAATAACCCAGGCAATATTGGATCATAAATAATCACCAGAAAACACCTGATGTTATTTCGCTTTCCATCGCTGCTAGAATTTCTGCTCTCTTTGAGATGCACCAAAGCTGTCCACAAGACGCACGGATTTGCAATTCAAAAGCTACTTAACCACCCCCATTTAATAACCCAGTTTTTTTGTTTTTACTCAGGGGAATATAACTTTCGGAATTAGAAATACTTTCCTGGCTTTTACAAAGCCATGGGAAGTTCTCTCTGCCTCACACCACACACACAGACCACACAGTATGAGAGAAGCATCCTTCTAAACCTTCATTTACGATGTGTTCAGTTAAAATAAAATAAAACTGTTGTTTATCCCTCTATCACTTATTCTAATATTATTCTAAAGCACTATTGCAGGTATCACAGTGAGCGTGTTAAGTGACTGATCGCAATCTGTAACTAAATTTTAAATTTCTTTACAGTGTGTTATGCGCTTGTGTTGGTTCTCTTCAAGCTCTGGTCTCTAGCAGCTCCCATGGTTTGTCAATGCTCCGCCATGTTCACAGGCACTGACGCCCTTTCTCCATCTCTACGTCTATCAAATAAATCCAAACATTACTTGTTGATATTGAATATAATCTCTGTTTTCATATTGTGGTGCTGAATGTGTTTTACCTTTCACAGAAGTGAGAAACAGTAGTTTTAATTTATTTATATTAATATATATTATTATTTAATTATTTTAGTCATTGTCTGACATTTACTAAACAATATTGCCTGGGAATGAGATGTCATTTTAAATTTGTAGCAGAGGCCTTTCAAGCGAAACCTCTGTGTTTAAACAAACCTTTATTTTAAGCTGAAGACGTGATCATATTGAATTCAATTAGTTGAAACGGTGACTTTCTCTTATCTCTAACCCCCTTGTTTTCTACTCTATCTCTTGGACCCATGCTAATAGAAAGTGCGATGGTTGGGGGTATAATTGCCTCATCACTCAAGCTTCTCACTCTCTTCACATGTAAATGTCTTGTTTCCACTGTGACTCTTGATTTTCACACTCTTCCTTTAATTCAGATGTGGTGTCTTCAGTTGCCATTAGAGCTATTTCTACACATTTATAATAGAATAGATGAATAAAATACGATCCAGTCTCGCAGCACATGAAAGGCAATTGTAAGAATAAGGTTGTTGGACTGAAAGTGAACCTTGATATTATTGCCTTAGCTTGAGACATGAATATAATGAGTGGATACCCTAAGGATATTGAGGTCAACTGAAGCTGTTAACCCCATTTTCACAGGACTCACTCCAGTGTCTATATTTATACCCTTGACTGTTTTATCCTTGGGAGTCGTATAGGTCAGTGCTTTGTCCTTATAAATGTTTCAAGAGTCCTTCTTGTATCTTTTCTTTCAGTTAAAGGAGTCAATCAACAGAGTCATTTAAGGCAACATTCTTATATTCCTCTGTCTCGGCTCCTCTCAAAGCAACTTAATTAATTCACAGAACATCTAACGCAGCCGCAGCTTAATATTTCACTTTATCTCCCAAGATCTGAATCTAGATGTAAATTTGGAGAAGACACTTTGGTTAATTTAGCCGAGCACCAACCTAATTCACAAGATTAAAGGATTTCTACCCTGTCTCTAGTCCTCAGCTTTAGAACCTGCTCTTCCACATATACAGTATGTTCCTTCAATAAAAAAAAAGACTTAGTGACGCTCCTGACAGAACTAAGTAGTGTGCCCGCACAGGAGGCATGTGTTGGACTATGATTTTTGGCACATAAATAAATGAGGTAAAAACGATATGAACAGTTCATAATAACTGGGGGAACACGTCAGCCTGTGACACTGTCAGTCAGTCAAAGCTCGTGTTGGCTTTGGTGTATTTATGGGATTTGGTAGCAGTAAGAACAGACTTGTCTTCTGAAGTTGAACTAAGACTCCACAATCATCAGTGATCCTTTCAGACAGGACTTACTGCCACTGGGTCTTATATCAGTGCATGTCGCTCTTCTCCTCTGTCAAGACTGATCGGACGTTGTATTTAATTTCACTGGGTTTTAAGGTGATTTGTCATCTGAATCACTGGGGACAATCTTGGATAATGAGGATAAATGACAGTGTACTGAGAGGTGGTGGAGTCCAGTGATACTTTCCAGTACATTTAAATGCATCTACCCGCCTATACGAGCAGATAGAAGCCATCGTTTATCTGATAGTTGGAGTTTTAACTAAAGGAAGGCAGGAGATGCTGAGAAACAGCGTACGCGCTACATGATGAATTGCAGGGAAAGGTTTCTGCTGCAGTACAGAAATTGAGGCACATGACACCTCCTAAAGCCCAGAGGAAACGCTTCAGCCGGCTGCTGGAGATTTAACTGCAGCCCTGTCTCTCGGGTAATCTCACTGAAAACACTACACTGACTCGACCGAGGTTTGTTTGCATGTCTAGCAAGGAGAAACAAAAATCCAAAAATATGGATTTGGTATTTATTCCCTGTAACTGTTTAACGCTGGGAACACTTTTTATCAAAGCTGAATTGGATGTTGTAAAAATTCCTTCCTGTTTCATTTCTCGCAGGAAACAGAGGCAGTTATTTTGCGCATGCTCAGCAAATGCATATATTTACCACAACAAAAATGAGGGTGAGCCAGTAGGGGCCAGCTTTAGTTATCATTCTAGGTGGGTGTTAATCCTTTCTACAACCACGCTGGACTGTTTCCTCTGCACAAACCCATCCTAACCCCTGTGCAGTGAGATAATGTATGTTGTTTTTCAGCACAATTTGCAGGGATCAGACTCATTTGAATAATGAATGCAATTACAGGTCCCCCCCTTTATGACTAACATCCTGATCGAGCCATTACTGAAGAGCCACGCTGTCTCAGGGTCCGTTCAGCAAGCTGTGTGTGTTCCAGAAGAAACGCAGGCAGCAGACAGACTCATTTGCTGAGAAACATACTGAGAATCAACCAACAATAAGTGAGTGTTTATGGACACACGTAAAGTAGTTCTATAATATAATACAGTATTTTTAACGAAAGGCAAAATAAACTGCATTTGATGAAGAGATATCTTATAACAACATAACAAGTTGATGAGATAAATTAGTGAGTTACACAATAGGTTCTTGAGTGAGTTGGTGATTCAATTAAAAAAGTAAAGCAAGTCTGTGATTAATTCTAATTAACACCATAAACCTAATTTATCCATAAACGTTGACGTGAAAACTTCAACAGTAGAGCCATGAATAAAACCAACTACACATCAGTAAATACCAGTGTTTAATGGAACCCTTTCTTTTTTCATGTAGGTTTTGCTTTTAATTACATAAATATAAAAGTACAATCATTGGTATAAATGTGCAACTTGCAAACACAATTCATTTGCATACATTAACTGGATGTTACATCACAATGCAAGCAACGGGAGACACACACTAAGGTGTAGATTCTGTCGATGGTAGAGCCAAAGGTGGATCACAGACACCTGAGGCAGCTTTGAGATGAGACATCTGAACATGGGATGCACAGTGGGCACACGTCCAACGATGACAGAGGAAACCGGAGGGATGACAGGGTTGTGTATAACACTGTGGCTGCAAAAAGCGGATTGTAAAAGCTTTGCTGAATGAAGGATAACACCATTAGGACCATCAACAGCTTTCAAGATGAACACTAACTACCTCTCTGTTTTATGGAGAATCGTTTCATTACGGGTTTGTAATGGCTGTGGAGCAAAACATTTTAATGGAGCAATTTTACAGTCCAAGTGCTGTTCACTGCAGACCACGTTTCAATGCATTACTGTGATGTGTTGACGAAAGAATAATTGTATATTTAATTAAAACTGACAGTTGTACTGTTAACCATGCAGTGCTGTGATCCACGTCTGTTATGTTCACCATATTTTATATGTACAAATAGTGCGAGCTTGAAAATCTTGCATCATTTTCATCTAATTATGTGGTTGACGAGAACATGAGCAGAATTAATTACAATGAAATGGAAAATCGGTGACGTCACATTTCGGAGGCATTTTTCCTTATAACAAAAACAAACATACTGTAAATCCTAAGACCACCTGTCTCCTCTTACATACAGAGGACAGCGGGGCATTTAAAACCATTGCAATCAATGGAGATCACTTTTGCAAAATGCAAAAAGATTGTATAGTACAACACCACGAGCTCTACACACTAATCTTTTCAATAAGGAACCTTTTTGTAATATGCAAGGACTAAAGTAAGGCATTTGATTTCAAGCCATGCATGCATTTCAGCAAACATTACTCTAAAGTACTATTATGGGTGTCTTAAAAACTAGATGTGTTGCAGGCTTATGGAAAATACATTTTATTTATGTATGGTCCAATAGTATTTGGGCGACTGATGTTTAAATTACATATCACAGTCCTTTTATTCTCATTTTCAGGCCATTACACACTAATTTGGACATAGAAACATATACACACATGCTTGTTGTTGGAAGGAAGGTTTAACACAACGAGGTTGATACTGCAGCTACAGGAAAGAGCAGGCTGAAGCATTTCTGATGCCTCTGCCATTGTGACCTTAACCTTACGTCTCAGAGGGAAAATGAAAGCTCATATGTAACATCGCTCAGCATCCCTCGTCGGTGACATTGTATTCAAACGGTTGCATCATGCCCACACTGCTGCTGCTCCGAGGTTGTGGCAGTACATGACCTGCCACCAACATAAGCTCACTCCACTGCTAATGAGTCACTCCTCTTTCCCAGAGGAATACGTTGACATCTTGGGAAATACACGTGTCCATGTACAGCCAGAAGACGGAAGATAAAGGTAGTCAAACTGAGATTTACAGTAATGTAAGATGCGTTAATTAGTGAGCTTGAGTGCTGGTAGGCAGAGTCAAATACCTTGGGATACAGCCAGGAAGTATAAAGGCTGAGAAAAGAGGGAAACAGCAAGCTGCCTAATGACTACACCACATCCTCTGACCACGAGGTGTCCCACACACACTCTTGGCTAGCACCTGTCATGAAATCCAGGAACGTTACTAGTTCTTCTCCAAAGCTAAGCTAAAGTGTAAAGAACAACCGTGGTTTCATTTGTCCTTCAGCTATAGTTGAGAGTGGTACTGTAGCATCTCATCCATCTTTATGCAAGAAGGCTTATATACACATTTCCCAAAATATCAAACATATCAAAAGCTACTTCATAAACCCAATGTGTGTTTCCTTTTGAGGGTGAATAATTTTTAAATGCTGCATGTCGTCAGTCTCCTGAGAGACATCAACTCGATCATCCTTGTGTTTATATTTAAGAGCTACATATAGAAAAATATACTTTATAGAGTACTCTGTTTTATATACAGCTATGTTTTATGGCTTTACCATAATGGCATGCAGAAAAAAACTAACAAGCCTGAAGATTTAACTACCTGAGTCATTTTCTCTATTTCTCTTAGTGAAACTAGGGAGTAAATTATTCAGATCTATGCACTAAAGAATAAAAAACAACAAAGAATAGATCCATATCCAACCTTTGCCTTACTGTTGAAGATGAATGTCCAATGAATATATATACAGTACATTTGTGGCATGTCTCATATTCACAGTGTCAGGGTAATGAGATCTGTGAGAAAGAAGGAGCAGGTGGGTTTGTTGCAGTCACTGAAGTGAATAGAGAGATAAGAAGGAACATAGGCTCTGAGGGTGTAGATGAGCTTAACTACTGTTACTGGTGCCAGACAGCCTAACTATCAGAGCCTCTTGCTTTCCTCAGTCTTGCTGTTTGTGAACATCAAACACCGCCACACAGCTTTAAATCACCAATGCCCCGAAAGAGATGCTGACAACAGGGACATTGATCGTGCAGCCTGACATCCTCCACAAACACCCTCCATCCATTAAACGTTGGCTACGCAGCGCTGAAACCGAGCGGCTTTTACCCCGTGGGTTGCGTGAGGGAGCAATGTACTGTATGTGGAAAGATGTCTTCCATGATCAAAACAGAAACTACCAGTGCGAGACTCTTAAGGGTTTTGGCATTTGAGATGGACCTGGCTACTCTCAGCCTGCACCATTTAACGTAATGCTCCTACAGAAAACATGACTGACCTCCTCGTCCATCTCTCTCCACCCCCTCAACTTCCAAACAGCTATAAACACACTTGTAATTAATTTTGCTGTACAAATGCATAAGTCTACATTCAGTCTGCATACGAAGAGTAATTAGAACGTAGGCCTTTATCCTTTTGTTTCCCCTCCAAATAGCTGTAAGCTTGAAGAAGAAGCGAGAGAAACAGCTGGGAGGCTCCTTCTTTCTTTCACCCTTTAAGTCGAAGTCTTTGGCCGCTGGAGCATGTTTGGAGCTGATAAGAAGACCAGTTCGTCTCTCACGAGAAATGGATTTTCGTTCTTCAACTCTGCTCCTTTCTCCGTCTTGAAAAATGGGAAACGACTGTTTGTAGCCTGTTAGCGTGGCACACTGTAAAACCACCCCTCTCCACAACCCTGTAGACACCAGCCAGGCTACATCACAGATACTAAATCGGCTGAGGGTGAAACAAGAACGGGGGGGTTTTCACAATCAACGTATGTAGAAATGGTGCAAAAATGCATGGGAAGTACAATGCATAGATCAATATGTGCTATATCATTCAGTGATTACACTTTACTTGTTACTATCAGCATTCAGTATGTACATTCAAACTATAAGGACTGCTGTGCATGCTTCCCTTGGCTCCTTTACAGCGCATCGCTTCATATAAGCCTGATGTACAGTGTGTGAAACAGACTGTTTCCTGTGCACACTAACACTGATACTGGAAAGAGTTCGACTGCTTTGTTCTGGGTTTGAGGTTTATGAAACAGTTGGTGGGTGACGCCCACACTTCCAGTTCGACTGATGTTTTTTGTTGTTGTTGACTATCCAAGGCATCAACTTTAACTTGTCACTTGTACCGTCACCATCATGACCTGTGTCATCGCCTCAGGCTTACAGCAACCAACAAAAGTCCCCAGTATCATGCATAAGGAGTTACTAGTTGTCTATGAGTCTCCATGGCCTTGTGTTTTTTGTGTGGCGAACGACCTCATTGTTTGTCACGCGGTATGAAAATAAAGCGCTCCCCTACTGCGTGCATCCCGTCTCACTATGTTCTCTATCTTGAGTTGCTTGTCTCTGCCAGCCTGTTGTTCATGATGCCGAGGGCGCCGACCCCACCGGAGAAACCGTTGTGGCGTGAGCTGCCGCACACCGTCCTGGGATACCCGTTGGCTGACTCTGACAGCTGCTTTTGCATGATGGCCAACGACACCTTATTGGAGGCTGCGAGGTCTTTCATAGAGATCATCTCCCCTGATAGTCTGCGCCCCTCGGCGTCGCTGTCGCAGGGTCCATCTGACTCGGGAGGCTGGCTGCACCGACCCTGGCGACCCTTGGAGCCGGGACGAATGGCATTGCGTCTGCCAAGAAAGGCGCTCGCTTTATTGCACCGCTGGCAAAACAAACAGCTCATTTTCTCCAGCAACCAGTTGAGCACCTGCTTAATGACAATTGAGATGACATTGAACAGTGAGTAGATGCAGCAGACACCCATTAGCATAAAGAGGAAGTTGGCAACCCTGTAAAGGCTTTGGTATTCATAAGCTGCGCTCTGGCTGCTGACAAAGTCCCCAAAGCCGATGGTGCTGAATGTGACAAAGCAGAAGTAGAGTGAGTCTAAGTATGTCCAACCCTCCACGGGGGTGTACATGGCGGATGCGCAGCAGGATATAGTGATGGCTGACAGGCCCAGAATCAGCATCACATGGTACACCGAGGGCTTCCAGCCTGGGAGGGAGTATGCAGAGAAGTCATGGCGGATGCCTGGTGGGAGCAGACCGCTGTTCCTGATTCGACGCTCCCTCACAGCTTTCATCACCACAGCTAGCAGCGTGATGATGCGCTCCAGGAAGAGGTTAAAGAAGAGGATGGTGGCGGCACAGCCCAGCAGCCCATAGAAGATCAGGAACACCTTACCGGCGACTGTCACGGGTGTTGTCATCCCAAAACCTGCAGAGACACAAATAAGGCGACGCTGGTTAATCCACAAGAAATTATGCATTAGCTCGGGAAGCAAAACAACCTCAAATATGAATGAAGATCAAATCAACTTTCCAAACTGTTATGTGAGCAATATAAAGAGTGGAGATGTGTGCAGATAAGATGCAGAAAAACTGGCTAACGAGCTTTCTTTGGCAGATCATGTTTTACAGTTTGCTACACTACCTGCAACACACAGTGTGTTTATATACAGGGTTTACCGTTTATTGCTGTTGTTAGGGCTACAAATATCAAGGGCATAGGGGTTTTACTGGAAGGAGGATGGATGCACAATGAATATGCTTAGGTAAGCTCTCAGATTTTTTTCTTTCCTGTGTATTTTGGCTTCCTGCTATTTTCTGATTTCTAAGTCAATTACACTGAGTGTTCAAGCTGAGCCTGAGAGGAGAGCAGAGCAGAGGGTGTTTATGGATTCTGCTGCATGTTGAAGTAGCACTTCTCGCTCTCAAGGAGAGTCACAAGTGAAGATGCAGCGCGGCTTTCATGTTAACATTTGCTGATGAGGACACTGTTGTTACTTAAGAGGTCACTTAATGGTATAAATTCTATTGGCGCTGCTAGAAACCACAAGAAAGATGCCACCAGCCAAACTATCCGTAAAACGTTCCCCTCAGGAGTCCACTTCAGCGTAACCTTAAATAAAAGACTTAATAATAAATCCAAAACATCAGTCATCCATTTATGACAGTCATCCTAATACTTATAACTGGCTGAAGTGTGGTTTTCATGTGTGAACTGTCGACACCGCTACCAAATCCATGTGGTTATTTGTATGCACACGTTCAGTATTCATGCTTCTGTCCCAGGGCTGGTGTGAGCACACACACTCAGGCCCACACCCGCACAAGCACATCTACGACAGATGGCATATTTGTCAACAAATAAAATCGTGCTGAAAGATCAACCGGTTCACTTCCAGCTCAAGGTTAATTGATTTTTCCATCATGGCTATCCTCCATTTCAGTCTTGTCTGAGCATTAGGGCCAGGCTTCCCCCTCGTTCCACCAGCCCCATTCTGGTAAGGTAATAAATGACATCGATATCTAGACAGAGCTTCCTTTATGATACCTGAAAGGGCTTTTTTGAGCCTATCTGCAGCTCTGAAAACCACTCTCTCGTGGGTTTGCTGTTGACATGCCAGGTCATTTAGATCAACACTGATTGATACAGATTGTTTTATAGGCACCAGAGGGAATAGAACCATCGCACGTCCATAGACGATAGATAGACAGACAGGCTTGGGGAAAGCTCTCCAGATAATCTGGTATTGTTAAACACAGAGACAAAGTTCAGTCATAGACACTGAGGCGGCATTTTGGTGACAGGAAGGTGAGGGGCAGCGATTACCCAAATTAGGCCCTTCAGTGAAATCCTGTTTGAGCGTTTTAATTAATTAATTAGCAGCCCGAGTCTCTCTAACCCAACTAAATCATAGGGGAAGCAGATTACATCTCCTCAGTGCATGCAGAGAGAGTCTTCCGCACCGTCTCTCATTACCAGTAAATTACCCAAGAGCGGAAAAGGCACCAGGCATTGATTCAGTGCCGGGTTTCAGAGGCATCGCTCCACACTATACTGTGTCAAGATGCGTTAAGACAACAGAAAAATAATAGAAGAAGCTGAAAAAAAAAAGACACTAGGTGACCTTATTTGAAAAGATGTGTTTACACGTTACATTAAAGGTGAAGCCACCAGTACAGAAGGATGATCTGCTGACGCTGGACGACACTTCAGAAAATCACATGTATGCCAATGCAATTCAGTCAGAGCCATAGGAGGGTATCTGTTCATTAACATTAAAATATGCCTTGTAACGCAACATAGAAATGATGTCACGCTCCAATGCTGCTTGCACATATAATTATACATTAGAGATTCAACTGGAGGGAAAGTGATGGAAATGATGCCATTAGTATTCATTAATTATTATTTGACAGCTTTAACAGAAAGAAGTTTCACTAATAATTATCAGACCAAGGAGAAATGAAACGGCCGAAAAAGATCAAAAATAAATGACCATAGGGATTTCAGTGTAAAGGTCAGCTTTATTAACAGTGGTCACGTTTAAATCACACCAGCTGGGGAGTTGATACAGTTAAGCCTGAGCTGCTCATATTACAGTGTAATAGCAAATGACGCCGTCTCAATGAGTTTCAGTAAAGCTGGAGCAAATGATTGCAGTTCATTTGCCCCAGATTAAAGTAATTCTAGATATTTTCAGAATTATGAACTTCATTGCTTCTGGTACAGTTCAAAAGTGCCTCTAAACAGCAACCAAGCATCAACGTTTACACAACTGTTATCAAGAGAGGCCTGTGCTAAATGTACAGTTAGTTCTCGCATGTCCAAGTCTGTGGGACTTAGCCCCGAGCCCATCAGATGCTACGGAGCCTTTACACCTCTAAAGCTGCCGTTCACACCGTGGGATGACCGAGGAGCTGTTTGAACTGAGACCCCAAATCATCGAACGTTCCGCTTTGCTCCATCAAGAGTTTTAAGTTTCATAATCTCTCAGCTAATCGTTTTGGTTTTCAGGTCCACTTCACTGTTTTGGTTCATTTGGACCATGTAGGATAAGAAGTACAGCACACAAATCAAAATCAAGTTGGTGCAATTGTTTGCCAACATGTTTGACCTATGGCCTTAATACTAATTCACTATGTCAATGTTGTGTTGCCCCCAAGTGGGCAAAATATTGAATGCATGTATAAGATCCATCCAGCCATCGTTCTGCCTACTGTTAGAAGGCTGGCAAGGGGCTCTGGCTGTGGTCGAGAGGCAGCTGACACCCTGGGCAGGTCAAAAGAAAACGTCCATTTAACAGACACTTTTTAAGTCTTCATAATTGTTTTAGACACTAGTGAGACACACACATATCACAGCGTTCAAATGGGGTTAGTTGGGTTTTCTATATTACTCAAGTTGTATTTTTTAAGTTCTTACTTTAAATCTTGAGATGACTTTTGTTGTTAATTATATGTAACTTACATAACTGGGTTCTCTGATTTTATATTTGTTGACAGTGGGGATATTTGATAACAATAAGAAGATGACAAATAGGACATGTTGTTTGATTTTATTTTTAATTTAGAAAAACATCATGATGAAATCTATTATTTAATGCTTGGCTTCCAGGAGGGAACATTAGAGCTTGTGGCGTGGTCGAAGCTCACTCGACACCAAATACAGCAAAGTATCCTGAAAAAAAGCCCATTGATTTATTTTACTGGAAAATGGCCTCACAAGGCCAACGACCAGACAGCCAAGTTCACCTCAGTCTCATATTAGAGAAAGTCTATGCTTAGTGTGAGAGAGTTCAGCCTATAATTGAGGGAATGTCAGGACAGTTAGAATTGATTGGTAAAACATATACATTTCGCTCTTAATGGCCACCCACAGCAGAATGAAGCGTAACTAAAGCACACACGCCCATTTTCCCTTGGTTAAATGAAGGATACGTACAGAAAACTCACTTTCTCCCTAAGAGTCAGGACGTTCACACCTTTCCATACAACTCAGCCAAGAAACTGTCCCGAAGATTCATTATGTGGCAATTTTCAAGCCAAAAATCTAATCCCTGCCCCTGAATGCTTCCTCCATGTCTCCACTTAATGAGCTTAAAAACAAGCGTCCAGTCCAACCACCTGCATCCCTCTAGTGGGAATAGTCTTAAATTGGCCTGATAAGAACGGCAGAAGAGAGCGCATGCATGCCCGTCCCTCTGATCACTGTGTTTCTGTGACGAACGGGAAATCATTAGTCACGGGATGGCGTGATGGGGGTCTGCAGAAAGGACAGAGGGCTGAGTTAGCAGCAACATGGCCAGACCTGAGACATCGCCGCACCATCTGCTGAGGAGCTGCCCGGGTCACTGGCAGACACGATAAGAATAGCAGCGTTCATGCTACTCTGCCAGTCTTACACTCCACCATGTTTAGCGTGTTAACTGCATGTACATGTACTGTATCACACTACGTCTACACATCCTGCAAGACGTTGCATTATAGTGTTTTCGTTTGTGTCTGTGAGGCAAAACCAGGTCCCTGATTTTTTTTCTAGCTGCACACAGGCAATAGATTAATGATAATTATTATTATGTCAGATCCCTGGTAATGAGCATTCTATGCACCGCTTGTGCAATAATCACAAAAAATGCACTGGTGATTATAATAAAACATGTAAGTAATAAGACGGTCAATATAAATTACATGACAAACAGCTCAGATGCACTGTACACACACTGTCGTAGAAGAAGCGGTGGAACACACACTTTCTCACTGAAACACAATAGGTTCTCTTATCAGCTTTAATCATTTGTTTGCTGCTCCATTACTGGATTGAGTCTAGGGTTTTAAATTATATCTCAGCGTTTGATTCAGTGGCAAGGAGAGCAAAGAACGATTGATGACTCTGTTGTTGTATGTATTGATTTATTGTCAGGAAAAATGCTGCACTGACTTTGGATCTGACTCAACATTTATTCCTCTTTGGTTGTTTTTTGATCAGTCCTCTTTACTGAATTTAACATTGACACATAAGACAGGGCTTACAAAAAAGAACAAAAACAAAGGTTCATGTTTCTTCGCATACAAATAGTGACAGAGATTTAGTTTGTTCATGTGAATATGAACTCGTCATCTCATTAATAGATTAATAGATTCTCCCTGAGTGATTTAAACACTATGTCCTTGTGCTTCCTATCATCTATTCAGCTATGTGCACGGTCAGTGTTTAAGTAAATGCTTGCCCTATTCTATTATCCCCCAAAGTAAACACACCTGTTCAGGTAGAGCTTTTGAAAAGCCACTGGCCTCAGAACGGTGTGATAAGCCTTTGAATGATAGATGATAGTGTGATGGTAACAATACCTTAAATATACTCTCTGCCTTTCAGAGCAGCTACAGATTTGCAGGCATCACACAGAAAAAGTGGAAAGTCAGAAATTGAATGCTTGCACTCCGCCAGTCTTTTGGTGTAATGGATTTTCAGTGCTGCTAATGTGAAAGCGCAGGTCCCTGAAATTTAAGACTGTGCACAAAACTTTGATTCCTGTCAGGGGCTGATAAGTTTCTGACAGATGCAATAATGATCCTAGATCATACTAGAGAAAGCCCAGCAAGCTGCCTTAGAGGAATGAGGAGGCAATGCTCTGTTGCTCAAAATTAAATGATTCTTTACTTTCTAATAGGAATAATCCCACTGTGAGCCTGAGATGTGAGTCTGCCACAGGCTGCCAGTAACTGAATAGTTTGTAAATGCTGGCGTTAGGACAAAAACACATGCAACACATTCAGCTACAGTGTGTTCGAGTTTTCAAGGATAATCATTTTTTCATTGTGAAAATTAGAGTCGAAATAACTGGTCCAAGTGGCAAAAGGCCAGTCTGTGTGTTACATGAATGATGTAAATGCCTGGGCTAAATGATAAAATGATACAACCATTAGCTCAGAGTCTGTAAGAGTCAAGCTCCAGTTAGCTGGACTTACTTACAGGCAAAGGTTTAGTGAACAAAGCGTTACCTACTGTATTCAGCCACCTCTGCAAACATGTCTCATGCTGATCTAATCGCCCAACTATCTCATTTAATCAAGCTCCAACTCAAAGAGATGTGTTTCTATAAAGTTTGAAATAATCTGACATTCAACCAGGTCTTTGTTTGAATTTAGCCATTTGAAGGATTCACCAGCACGTCCTCCTGTTTCTCTCCCTCCACACAAGCAGCACCTGCTTCACACAGCTGCAGCAGCATAAAGGCGGCTAACGGCCAGCTTGCTCGTAACTATTAACATGAAGTCAAATGCAGACAACTCTCACGGCTGCAAGTCAGAATTGACATCAGCAGCAGGGCACACAGGTTAAAGATATTGATAATTATCAAAATATTAATGCCAGGACTGAAATTTGAAATGGCTTTTGACAGAAGTTCAGGGGACTGGAGAGTTCAAAGAGCACACAGAGTTTATCCTGCGTTTGTCTTGGCAGCACAAAGAGCAGAATCAGTGAAATGCTAATCAGCTGCAGGCAGAAGAAGCCCAGCAAATCTGCTGTGTCCTCTAAAATGATCTTATCACAGAGCCACGATGATTTGAGTCTGTGAGATACAGGACGCGGTCAAGTACACTCCTTAGAACGTCAGGGCAGAGTTATGGCTCGCTGTGACGGGGCTCAGTGGTGTGTACAGCTTTCCTGTGCGGCGCTCATTACATTAATGGATAAGTCGATGTACATTTCATTTTTATGTGTTTTAGTTTTTCAGTAACCTACGTATCAATCCACCTCAATGCTTTCAGTTTGTCACAGTCAGCATTTCATTTTTAAAGGTGCTAGTGACTTGATTTTGGGGGACGACAATGTGATAGTTCTAGAATAATATCCAGGATTAAAATGTTTTCTGATTTTGGTGACATCTAACCAAGAGCTTTCCAAAAGCTGGATGGATCACCAGAAGCGTAAACACTGGACATGTGACGAAGCAGGTTAATGTACCCGTGAAACATCACTTCCATCAGACTCACTAGTGGCTACTTTTTGTTTTTAGTAACCAGGGAAGCCTCACGAGCCTCTTGTATGAAGAACATTAGCTTCAAATAAAAGACAAAAGGGGCAAAGAGTATTATTACACTACATAAGGCTTCACTATGTTCAGCAAGTATTAAATGTCATATAATAACATTTATTAGCTGTGTGATGGGGAGCAGGTAGAGTACATGGCATGAATGGGAGTTTTTACTTTGCCATCCCCTGCCTGCAGCAGCTAGAACAAGGGTGATGAGAGGGAGCATAAACAGTAAAGCTGTGGGCCTCAAACCCAAACAATTAGTTCAAAGACACAAACATTCAGAATCAGTGAGAGACGCTTTAAGGCAGGAAATCGCTGCGACTAAGTTAATTTCCACACAATCCTGTGGAGCTTCAATGCAACAGTGCAGCAATTTGGCTCCATTCCCTCTTCAGCAACCACAGTGTTTGTGCTGAGGGGCTACACACAATCTAAAGAGACCTCCATCGCCTTTCATGTGACTGGAGGTCCTCTGTTTTCATGACATTCATTGACATTTCCTCTGAGTCTATGATTTCACAGAGCAGCCAGGGAGATCTAAAGAGAAGAGAGGGCTGGAAAGATGGCAGCAGAAGGTACTGACCAGCCTCCAGTGGTCTTGTAAAGTGATCTTCATCTCGTTGTGTTGTTTGTGCAATATCAGCAGCGACTGTTGCACAGAAATACACTCTATGAAATGGTTGAATACAAATGTGCCTTGATGTAAAGGAACAGAAGAGGAAAGCAGTTAGATGTGAGACAGCAGCCGACTGGGACAGAGGAGCAACAGCGCTGAAGTGAGAGACAGAAGGCAGGAAAGTCTGAAATATCACAGCGCGAGCATGAATCTGCTTCCACAGATTGCAAACTTTTCCCACCCACCTCCCGAACGCGCGTTCACAACATGCACCAGCAGTAACAACAACACAGATGGTTTTGTCCCAGTGAGACAGCACGAGCGGTTAATCTCAATAAGAACACGACATCAAAGCAGCAACGCAGCCTGCCTTCAGTCCATCATGTAACATTTCCCACTGCTTAAATGCCAAACGCACACTCCACTAATAAGAGGCGACACTGACTCGTAATGGCAGACGCGAGTGAACTACAACGGCGACGAAATCTGGTGTGAACTCTGCTTCCAGCTGCACGAGGTTTACAGGCATCAGGTTAATCAAACACTGCAGAGAAACGTGGTCATTGTTCTTATTTTACCTTGTTATCATGAGCTAATGAGCTTTTATTTGTTGTGACTAAACAACACTGTAATGTGAAATGTGATCCCAGGACAGGGCACGATTATTCATTTTCACAACTTTATAAGACTGAAAGGTCAACACTTTGTAACAACAGGAGAACCTGGTAAATAAGTATATACATCTCCTGCCTGGACGTTTCTAGTCACAGCCCTGTTGCTCGTTAGCTGCAGTGTCTCTGCTGGACGCAACATCTGTTTCTCAGACACTCTGTAGTGTTGACTTTCATTTCATTTGGCAGAATGACACACTCTCACATGTTCAACAGGGCAATTTGCCTGTAGTAGCTATGAAATGAAATCAGGTTTTGTATGAGAATATTCTACTACTACTATATTCTACTCAGCACTGCGAGGGTACCTCTGGGCACCTTAGGCATAGAGGCTGGAATAGTATTTACTAAATATTACCTGGGCTACTTAAATTTAAAGGTGCTGCTAAGGACATCACGAAAGCCAGCTATAGCATTTAAAGCAATGTTTGCTGGAAGGTGAGAATAAAGTGAAACACTTAAGCAAAGGTTGTAAAATCCAATCAATGAGCCGTAAGAGGCTAAAGCTTAAAAATATGTAATAATGGCTCATTTTGCAGTTTACACTCATTTGAGCCATTGCTAATGCTGAAATGTGGACTAGTGCAGCTTCAAGAGAGTAGATTAATGTACAAGTATGAGTTGAAACTACTTTGTTTCATATTACTTGAAAGATGCAGAGCTAATGGTGGTTTATATAGTTTAGCAGGATTTGATCTTGTCTGTCTACAACCTCTGACATTTCTCCTCATGTAACAAGTTATGGACTGAACCGAAACAAAACTCTGGTCTCCCTGAAAGGAGAAAAATGCACAGGGGTCCGTTTTGTGCCGTTGTGCTAACCTATCCTGTTTGCCTCATCCATCCTTGTGCCTTGTCTGAGTGGGTGGATGCCAGAAGCTGCAGTGACTGCCAGAGGAAAGAAAACACAGTACAGAGTTTATACCCAGCAACAAATTGCCCAGAACACAATCCAAACCTGCGGCTGAATGCGATGTGGAAACCTGCACAACAAATAAGTGCCAACAAACAGCCTTGTCCCACTTAATCCTAACAAGTTAAAAGCCACCTACCTACACTTGCTTTCCAGCCAAGCATTCCCCCTGCGAGAACCTCAGTTATGACACAAGTATTTCTCCCAAATGTCACAGTATAAACTTAAAAAGGGAGGAAGAGTTGCACAAATGGCACGGAAAGCTGTCCTAACTGGCAGCTGTCAGTCAGCTTTGAGGATTATAAATAGGTTTGGATATTAACAGAACTTCTGTTTAGAGCAGACTGTTACGGCCTCTTTAACGAGCAGGCAAATAGCAAAGCTGTATGAATATGTAGGACAGGATCGCATCCAGTGAAGGGCTGATGACAAAAAAATCCCCCAAACCCTTCAGCTTCAAGAAGATGAAAAAATATCAGGCTGCAGCATCCTAGAGCCAGGCTACAGGAGCAACGTCGACACTCAACGCATGCTAACATGTTGATATTTATGTTGATACTAGTCTACAAGATGATATTAAACCCAATTCATTCCTATTCCCACATCAGCTTTACATTGAGATGATGTTGGGATCGTTTTGTCCCAATTCGATCAATAGGCTTTATTGGAAGCACTGAATGAAATGTCACCTGTCAGAAGGATTTATCCCCTGGGCTGTATTTGTACATATCCATATCAAATGTCATGGCCATACATCCAATAATGTGGTGGACCAGCTAAACGACCAACTGGAAGCCCCCACAGCCAGCGTGGCTAACAGCCAGAGACGGAAAGCTTTTTATTTTGCTAACAGCTCTAAAGTAAAAACCCCAGAACAGCATCGGTGTGAATGACTTTTTTCATAGAAAGACGATTATGTGATTAGGCAGCTCCTGAGTGGACCTTGTTCTCAGACTATTACAATTAAAGGTATACTACAAAGTTTTTTATATGAATGTAGAAAGTCCTGGAATTGTTGTGTTACAGTATGTGTGACGTGGAACTGGCCAAAACTCAGTACACAACTGTACAGCGACCACTGCTTCCTGCCTTCATTCTTCAAAGCAATATGGCGGAGGCACATCAAGGAGAGCAAAGTGTCACTACTGATTTGAAGCCTCTGCCAGAGCAGAGGTGGGAAGTGTTTGGGAGGGAGTGCGTCGAACACACAGGGGGATGCCGCTCTGAATTGTGCGGGGAGGCCCCCAAATCCCTTTTATATCGCCCTCTCACAAACACGCTGAAGAAGTAGCACACGAGCCAGAGGGGTGGGGGCGTGGAGATCAAAGCGAAACAGAAATCCATGCAAGCACATGAAAAGACAAAAAGTGTAGAGAGAATCGCAGCACTGTTTTTTTTTTTACTTTTATTTCCCCAAGCAGCTGAGTCAGTTTATATGATGTGCTTGTCGGGGGAAGACTGTGCGGCTGCGTGACGACTGGAGCACAAAGGACTTCTACCTGCTACAGACATGTGCACAAACACAGCTGCTGTGGTTCCCTCCTCTGAATGGGAGCTTATTGACTTCCCAGGAGCTCTGCGTTTGTGTACTTAAATATGAGAGCAGAAGGTGGAAAGCTGTAAAGCTCTTCTGACAGGTCTACAGTAAATAAAGTTCTGGCGAGCTCTCTGCATGTGGAACCAATTCTTCCTGTCCACTCATACAGAGCCAGCGGTTTTTCCACTATGGTTTTCAATTAATACGAGAGATATGTCTACGAGCCCGTTCAGGGTTGAGGGCAAGGTCAGCTGCTCTGAGCTCAGATTATTACCTGGAGTGTGTTCATTTGCTTGTTCAGCCGTTCATAACAGGCTGTGGCTTTTCTTTGGCCTCCACTGAGGGAGGGGCAGGGACTAAATGAGGCTTCGGAGCTGCATCAGTCATGCAGTACGCCACGCCGCTGGCCCCCGGGCTGCCCTACGAGGGACACTTGCTCTTTTCTGACCTATTGCACAAGTAAATGTTAAATGAGGGGGAGCAGACGGGGGCTTCTCATTGACATTCTTGATGGTTTGAATGGAAATGTGGCAAAAAAGACTGCACCCATGGGTGCTGTCCTATAGCCAGGGATGAGTGTGCTGTTCCAAATGGCAGGCGAGTCAGATGTCGCCTCCACTGCCAAAATCTCTCACAGCCAGCATGAAGCACATGACTGGAAAAAACAAAAATGTTACTCGGATAATCTGATTGTAAGTCAGTGGAAAGACAGCAATGAGTTCTTTTGACTGGTGATATGATTATTGAAGAAGCTTAAAATCACATTAAAATGTATCACCCTCCAAGTTATTTGTCCTAAATGTGGCTTTATCAAGTTTAGAGATGCCATATGGGATCATTAATTAAACTGCGCTAAGTCAACAACGTACTGCATGGACGCAAAGGTCAGAGGCATCAGTGGATGTTGCACCACTCACCTATTGTTGACACCACTGTTCCAACAAAATAAAAAGCCCCTGTAAAATCCCATCTTGGCCTCAAAGCATCAGCCCGGATCCCGGCGGCGATAGCAGCCTCGTATTCCCGCAGGAAAGAGTTGAGGTCCTGCAGGCTGATGTTGAAGGTCTCGCTGAAGTTGAGGAGCGTCCCGTTCCAGCGGCCGTGAGCCCGCAGCTCCGACGGTCTCTCTATGGCCGAGAAGACCGCAGCGCCGCACAGCAGGTACAGTATGATGAGGACGGCGAGCAGCACGAAGCGTCCGTTGTCCTCGTTGAGGTGCAGGGAGCGGCAGCCGTGCAGACGCTGGCCAGGCATCATCCGAATTTCAGCACCACTCGCGCGTCGGACAGCGACAAGCTCCACATCGGAGACGGCATTCACTCGACTGCAGGTGCCCTCTGGAAGTCACTGTCCCGCTGCCCCGCACTTCTGCAGGCGACGTTCCCTCGAGTCAAGCCCCCGGGTTGTCTCATTGTAGCTGGGAAGTGATTTCATCTGCGGCTGACAGCCAGTCAATACGCACTACTTGTGGACAGAGGTCTGGGAATCCAGCAAAGAGTGGAGGAGAGAAGCTACCAGCGCGTAGTTTCATAACAGATCGTTTCTCTCTCTCGCTCTCGCTCACACTTGTGGCAATGCAGCTGGAGGGAAGTGGACTACAGCGCAAATCCAGCCGGACGCGCGTCTTTGTGCACATGCAAGCAGAAGTAGTAGCGTCCTCTGGGTCCCCTGCACCAAAACGTTCTCGTACCGAACAGCTGCCACAATGCCGCAAGTTTACAACACGTCTCTCAGGAAAACCAATTAAAGTCGCCTCTGATCGGGCTCGCTGGGTCCGGAGGCGCGTGCAGCCGCAGCTTCTCGTGCACGGTGAGATCACCGCTAGCGTGGCACCCGCGCGCGTCCTCACTTGAGGTAGTCCTGAGATAACAGGATTTACATTTTCTCTTGAGTGCAGCCGTGTTACCTTGTGTCATGCGCACTGAGGTTGCTCTCGCTGGACAGTTACTCGCTTTCTGCAACGTAGGCACAAACGCAGGGGAGAAGGTGAACTCCTGAAATAAGCCGCTGGAAAAAAAAGTTTCTAAAAGCTTCAACGCTGGAATAACAAGTAAAAGCAGCCATATAGCAAAAATACTGCAAACTGCACACAGGGCTACGCTTTTAAAAGCAAAGAAAAGGGTAAAAATGTTCATTGTGCAGTAGAATGGCTGTTTAATTAGTTCAGTTTATCATACTGAAAGAAAACAAATTGAAATATTTTCAGCAATGTCATGAATTTTCTAATGAATCATACAGCCACAATAATTTTCAGTAACAGTCATTTCTCAGTTAATGAAAGTAAATTAATGAGACTAATATTTGCAAAATGTGCCACTATACTGAAAAAGTCCCTCACAAAACTGAATCTCCCCTAAATTGTACAATACTTTACCTGTGTGTGTGTGTGTGTGTGTGTGGGGGTGTGTGTGTGTGTGTGTGTGTGTGTGTGTGTGTGCGTGTGTGATAGACAGGATCTCAGCCTACTGTCACTGTTTAAATGAAAAATTAATAACCAACTCGAGAAAGGATGTGGAAGAAATATGTGAATTGTTCATATCAGCGTTCAGTGTTTCAGCGCACTGGGTTTCGGGGAAGTGCCAAAAAGACATCAGAGCCTGGTAATGTTTACACCAAGACGTCTGACTGACAGTTTTCAAAATAATAGGACATGGTTGAATTTGAAAGGTACACAATGAGGCACAAGTGAGCAACATCCTTTCAGGTCTGTGGCCTCGCACTAGGGAAGCTAATAAAATCAATGATGACCTGGAGTTACTGATCCATATAAATATACGCAAAATCGACTGGTGCTTTAAAAAGACATGTTATCCAACTAAAGTGGAAGCAGTGATTTTCTGCAAAATAGCATCCCTATAGTGTCCAGACATAATAGATACTTGATATGAAATTAGCAGTTTGAACACTGTTACAATGGCAAAGCTATAGTACAATAGATCTTTAAGTCAGATCCCCAAAGTGGGACCAAGGCCACAGCTTTTGTAATGGGAAGACAGCTCACATACAGTGGTTGTATTGATTATGTTTTCTAATCTGGTTAATTGTCTTACAAATATCAAGGCAGACTCCAGAACAAGGGCATCCTCAGCACAGTTATCTCAGCACAGTCTGTCCTTGTCTGTTCCAATTATTACCCAAAAATGTACGAAAGCGCAGGAGAGCGACGTAATGGAAGATGACATCAGTGAAAAGTTGTCTCAACTCGACTCATTTACTAAATTGCATCTGGCGTTCTTTGCTGTAAGAAAGGTTCTCATACACTGTACCTGAATTCATAAGACAACACAAACAACACGATCTACAACAACACATCAGCCATCAACCTGGTCCCTGTCAGTTATGTTCCCCACCCACTCACTTCTTTACAGGATCACGGGGTGCCGCAGATTACCCAGCATGCACTGGTTGGAGGGCAGGGGAGTCATTACAGCCTTGTGATGTTGGTGAGGCTAATATTTGCTAAACATATCAACAATGGGGTGATCTCTAGTTTCACTTTGTATAAAATTATGTTTTTTCATCTTTCAAAAGTTACATGGTCTTTAAAGCCGTTAAAATGTATTAATACAAATACATATTGCATATTACATTTCTTTTTAAAGGCTAAAATCCAATACGGCAGCTTTTTGCAGGAGTGCGAGCTAAGTGTGAAATGGTAAATGGACTCCAGCCATAGCTCGGCACACACCTCCATCGGCCCCTTACAGACATGTGGGAGAGACACTGGAGAAGCAAATCTTCCCAGAGCAGCAACACGAGCTCATGCAGTGTATAAATATGAGGAGACGAGGGACACACATCACTTACTGTACACTAAGGAACTGAATATGGTGGGAAGCAAGACATTTTCCCTCAGCCTGCACAGCGAGAGGAAGAACATATGGGGAAATCAATCATTCTGGCATTTTCAAAACACTCCACATGAGATCCTTTAATAGCTAAATGTGATCTAATGTGTTCCACTGGTTGTGACACCTAAGGGTAATACAGAGGTAAAAGGCACACGGCGTGAAAACACCACAAGGATCTTGATTCTGATCTGAGCTATGGAACTTAACATGGTGACATGGCGGCAAAAGTCCTTTAATTTCGTGTCCGTACTTAATTTGGATCAGTGGAATGAACCAAATCAAAGCAAAGGGAACAAAGTCGCCTCCTCTGCTCCATCTTCACGCGTACGGTACTGGCTCTGTCCATAGTGCTGATCTCACAGCACAGTTCTTCAGCATCTCTGTAGCTTTTAAAGTACAATTATGTCTTACAAGTTGAGCTCATTCATATGCTAACAACATGCACAATTTAAGCTGCAGCTTTGACTGGTCTTCCATTATGAATCATAGGTTATTTTTTTTATAATAAACTCCAGTAATAATCTCTGGCGTAAGCACTGACTGAAATGCGAGTCAATCAATGCGTCACTCCTACAACCTTAATCCACCGCTTTTGTGCTTGTGTAAATTTTTTTAAAACCATTCCCCCTCTTCTCCTGACAAGGAGGATTTGCCATCAAGAATCCAATTAGATTTACAGTCCAACAACAATGGTGCTGGTAGAGAAACCTACAAGGTAAATGTCTGGTAGGGATTCAGGCATAAGGTGCTTCATTCAGTCTACTTTACATTTTGCTGAGGTATGTTTGTCTGACTGCCTGGCATCCCAGCAGAGGACTGAGCCCCATCTCCATGTGATTTGCCTCTCACCCACGTGTAAAGCTGCTCTGGATGTGATGCAATCTTTTAACATCGTTGTAAAATGCTACAAAAGAGAGCTTGCAACTGTTTGTCTCATTGCTTTGTGCTTTACGCCCACACGCATCCCTTGTCTCTTCATGGGTGTCTGTGTCGTTCTTCAAAATGCCTAATGTTTTTACGCAACACATCTATTTTAGCCATTGAGTAGAGTGAAGCAAAGAAGACAGGGGATGAGAAGCGGCTAGGTGTCCTCTAAAACACAGCCTTTTGAGAGGATCCTCTGGTGTAGAGCATTTCCTCTCCAGTTCAGTCCAGGAATAACCTGGAGTTGGGCCACACTACAAAGCTCTAGATGACTGGAGTTTGCTGCAGCTCTCCTGTGATATCACACCTTTGAAATTCACTTGGCTTTTCAACAACTTGCAGCTCTCGAGGACGCCCAGAGGAAAGGAATTAGAAACCAGTATAGACGTTTCCAGCGAGTTGAACGGCACAGACATCTCAGGGGTATGTGAGCCAACATACTGGCAGTTTTTATAATAATAATAATAATAATCTTTCAATCAAACACCACTTCACCACTTGGAAAGATGGTGTGCACGAGCAGCGGCTGATGCCGGATAAGCCTGCTTTGGATGCTTATCTCCCTGAAACATGCTTGTGTGGGAAAGCACTGGCAGCTGCAGCCTGCTGCAAGACTTGACCTTTTAAATTCAACATGCGTACTGTCATGTTTACTTTTGCATTATGTGCTGATGAATTAAGTCAATCTAATTACATAAGGGAATGCTTGACCGAGCACCACGAGACGCCGCAGTGTTTTTCTTTTGGAGTTGTCTTTATTCCTTAAAGACCAACAAATACAGCAGCTACACTCATGAGAAACCGTGTAGCGAGGGTTTGTTAATTACTGAGGAGGAGATGATTGGACTTCTTTACATCCCACGGGCATCTCTAGGTGCTGGGAATCCCCTGAAGCAGCCTTTGTCATGCTCTGGTAGTTTTGGTCTAAACCCACAGCAGTGCACCAACTTTGAAAAGTTACATTTCACAACCTTACGTTTGTCTACACAGGAACAGCAGTTCTCAGCCTTCTCAGCAGGTTACGCATTCATTAATAAAACCTCAAATAATCATAGTTATTACAAGCTGATGATGATTCACTCACTGTGCAGAAAACCACAGTCTGTGAATCTAAATGTAATGTGAATTCCTTCATTTATTTTAAAACCAGTCTCTGTCTGCTGTATTACAGAAGGGAAAATCTTTCTTTTTCAAATGGGAAATTACAGTTTAATTTCCAGAAAGAATTAAATTACAGAAAGAAGTGGTTAAAATAAGTTTTATCCACACCACGGCTGGCTTCTCCCTCAGGAAGGGAATAAAGCCATGGCTCCTTTGCATGGAAACGGGCCACTTTAAGGTGATCTCAGCATCTAATCAGGATGGTTCCGGGGCAACCTTTCATTTGGATTTTTTCCAGGCATGTGCAACATGTGGAAGAGCTTACGAGTCAGAAAATCAGTATCTCTTAACGCCTCAGGATCCCTCTGATGATCTGGAAACTATTGCTGGGAAAAGGCAAGTCTGGGCTACTTCTCTTACATAAGGCAAGGCTTTAAATACAGTGTTTGAATACAATACATTCTTCTTCTATTCTTCTCTATTGGTAAATCAATCATTTCTGCAATAGTTTATCCTCATTTATTTTTAATCTCTGATATAAAAGCAACATAATTGTCTTGGTTCCAGCCACTTTCATGGCTATCGATTGACCACAAAAGGCAATAAAAATTTAATCTTAAAGAAAACAAACAAATAAAACAATGCTCATGTCTTTATGACAAATGAAAGCAGCTTGGAAAAGTACATTTCCAGTAACTCCTGACTGGATCCAGTAACATTCTTCTCACTCGTCTCCATCTGCATTTAATATTTCAACACAAACAGCAGATATGAGGCGTCTGAGGAATTATACGGTGCGTTACGTTGTTGGTAAACGAAGACAACAAACAAAAAGCCCCCTTACTGTATATAAAGCGTGTTTTGATAACATTTTGCGTATTCATAAACGTGTAGTGAGCAGATTGTGCAGCCCCACAGTGATTTCAAACCCTCTTTCAGACAATGGGAGGATTTTCTTAATAGTGTGTTGATGTTTTTCTTACACAGAAGCTGTAAATCCAACCTCCTTTAAGTCCTATGCCCACAGGTATCTACCACTGAAACAGGATATCAGACATCAGGTTGTTGCTGCTGAAATACATTGAAATGATTCAGCTGTGTCATTTAGATGGAAAATAGACATTTTATTCCTATGCTGTACAGAAGACTCATCTTTCTTTTTTGTCTTTCTTTCAACCTTCAAACCCTCGAACATGATATGATATGCATGATATGCATCTTGAAAATGTGGAGAGTAATTGTGAAGATTATTCTGTTAAATGTTCACCTCCATATTCTGTTTTTTATAAATGATACTGTCAAACATGGACTCTGGTTTCAGTGCAGTACTGGCACCAATTTAGAGCCACTCTGTCTCCACTGGCTCTCAGCCAACATGCAATTCACTTTATGAGCTTGCACTTGAAAAACATGTGCTTTTCTGCGTCCAGGTGAGTGAAGCGGTTGTCATGATGACACAGACACTGGTAGGATAGGACCGGGAAAGCACAAATATCATCTGATGGAAGAACAGAACAAATGGGAAATATATGTTTGCTCCGAGCTTAGGAATATGGCACTGGTGACTGATGTCACATTCACCCCTATAAGACATGATCAGATTAGTGTTCCTTTGTTCTGTAATAGCTTCTCTGTCTCAGCCCCGCCTCCAGGAGCTCCAAGGGGGACGAATCACAGTTACCAGCAGGATTGCTTTTATCCTCTGCCACAAAGCAGCATTTTATTACCAATGGCATGGTGATGAGGGGAAAGAAAGATAAGGCCTCATGCTGAAAGGAAACTTTCCCCGTCTGCCCGTGGGGCCAGACATGCAGTGTGGTTCTCTCAGGTCAGCTTTATCAAACCCTATTCATGATTTACCGTGACAATGGCTGCAACATTCAGGACAAACTGAAGACAATTTATTAAGCTAGTGTGATGTTTGTCTAATCACATTGTCAGCTACAGATGAGCCACTATCTGCGACGGCAGACACTTGTAGTATGTCAAAAACACGAAAGTGGATCTAATTAGACGAGGAGGCTAATGTCCAAGTAAAGCAACTCACTTCATGGGATTCATGGAGATAAGTGTCAAGTTAAAGCTTGTTATTGTGGACCACTCCTTCTGTCGTCTAATATCCAAACCCAGTGATCTAGTTACGTTTCTGCGTAATAAAGTCAAAGACATTCCAGTAAGGGTAGAGGTATGAGTGCACATCACCCTGACTACAATAAATCTCCTGTGTCTGCTTCACCACCCCAAACGTGCCAAACGTTGCCAGTTGCTTTTAATTTGAAATGCCAGTATTGTTGGTGAGGTTGTCTTGACTGGATGAACTGTGTGCATTCTGCAGATAGGCGAAGAAAGCACACCCCTCCTCTGTGGATAAGAAGTACGTACGAAAGAATATAATAATAGATGTGATGTATAGAAGTCAAAAATAACATCAAATAAAATCACATTTCTTAGGGATTGTGAGAACTGTGTGAGAACATATAAATAAAATCTTCTACTGTCCTGGTATTGCAGTACTTCTGCAGTAATTCTGAATATTTTCTAGTCTTTTGTCATCCATGGATCCTGGACTCAGGCTATAAAACATTTGTTGCACTATCATAATGATATTCTATTCAGTATTTATTGCACTGCTGAGCTACAAATGGAGGAATATGTTGAATTATGCACCACTGTGCCCTTGTCTGTAGGAACAGGATGAAAATCCAGCTGCTAAAGACATGATAATACTGGAACCAGTGCAGCCTTCTGGAAAGATTATCCTTGCTACATAAAACATGCTCATCCAGGTGTGCCCTCTTCACTTCACGAAGCTGGATTTTAACAGCTGGAATTTAATGGTCTGATGCACATCATCATTCTCATCACATAAACACAAATGCAGCCACTCCCCTGGTAAAATAACACACGCCTAAAGAATTTCCCGAACACATACTGTATCGCCATATTTTTTGTATATTTCCACGTGTTGAGTAAAGATAATTGTGGCGTGCTGTATGAGTCAATACCTACAAAGTGAAAGATTTATTGATTCCTTATTCCTGCAGGGGTAAAAAAGAAGAAGAATATACAGAAAAAAGAAAGAAACAGTTTGTCCTGTGTGATCTGTGACACTGAAGCCATTCGCTCCGTTTTGTGATGATGTTATGCATTATTAGTCTGTTGCTTGTTGATATATTCAGTGGCTCGTCCAGCTTCTGTGATTAATGTGATATTGTTGTGTTTACTCTGTGATATTATAAAAGTTCCACTGAACTGATCTGAGTGATCCACCATGGGCTACTGGTCAGACCGTGCAACTGAGTGTACTGAATTGTACAAGACTGTATTTTTGTAACATGTTATTTTGTAAAGTGAAGGAGCCATTGTGCTTTAACCTCTCATGTTATTCCTTATCTTCCAGTCATTATTCCTAAGTGTGCCCCAGCCCTTCCATCACCTTGTCTCCACACTCACCTGCAAGTCTTCACCCAAATCCCTAATTAGATCCACGGTGTGTAGCAGACACCCCTCTACTCCCCTTTAGCAGGAGTAGAGTCCAGTTTACTAGTCTTTACTTACTTTGGAGTCTTAGTTTCTATTTGCTATTGTTTATTTTTTTACCAATGTGACAAATTCAGGCTGTCCTAATTATCCATTAGTGGGTAAAATAGAGGACGTAATCTGACTGTTGTGTTCAGGTACAGGTGGTCTGGTATCATCCTTTTTACTGATGACATTTTAACATGTCATAGCAGTTAAACATGACTATGAATAATGAATTGATAACAACCAAACTCCATTTAGTTGCTCCTGTTCCAGTTTCCCTGTGCATGAGGGCTCCCTGTCACACTGCGATGACAAGGACATGGAGGAACACAGTCATTGTTAATGTTTTGGCCTTATATTTAGCTAATTTCAAGGATATAAATATAAATATAAATATAAATATAAATATAAATATAAATATAAATATAAATATAAATATAAATATAAATATAAATATAAATATAAATATAAATATAAATATACCTGTCCAATATTTAAGTTGCAAGGTGACAATGTACACAACGTTGATCGAGTAACAGATTATTAAAATTACATTGAATAAGAATTCTAAAAATGTAGATATGTATGACGTGAAATACATGTATGCTAAATATCTGAAAGTGGACAAATATCAAGGTCTAACAACCCACTAACAATGGGTTTTGTTACAACTAAAATATATCACACATCCTCTACAGGCCTCTAAACCTGCAGTTACTGCTGTTCAGAAGCAGCTGCTCTATTAAATAGAGCTTTTTAACTGCAGCTGCATGCTGTCAGCTCTGTGACAACATGGTGATGAGTCTGTTTAGCAGAGTCCGACTTTACGACTTCAAATACACAGCAAATGAAAATGCCATCTCTTTAGGCTACAGCTACGTAATTATCACTGGCTCTTCCAGATAAGCCCAGCGCAATAAGACAGCAGAGCTTGGACACAAAGCCTGCTCAGCACTATGGAAGGCGGTTGGCATGTAATGTATGAGTAGCCCCATCTAGTGGTTCTACCCTATAAAAAGGAAGATGAAACCACGGGCGACAGGAAAAAGCCAAGGTGGTATCAGGTATCAGGCGTTTGTCACCAGCCGGGTTAAACAGGGGCTACATACTGTATACAGCATCAGAGTATTAATAACATAGTATAGTAAATATAAGAGATCAGTACATTATGATGGCTTGGTATGCAGCAGAGGATTCTGCTCTTTTGATAAACAGCCGCATAACATACAGTGGGGTAGCTTCCATCTCTGTGCCATTAACCACCCATTGTTCATGCTCGCATTTCTATAGCCTAGATCTGTGGTGCTGCTGAAATCTAAGCATTAATGGTAAAAATACAAATCATGGCATTGTTTCAAGCTGCGTGTAAATGTGTTTGAGACCCAAAATAAGTGCATGTGTCATATCTTTCTTCACTGGACAGCAAAGTCTGACTCACAGTGTGCACTCGGCCAGATCCCAAAGGACGGAAAACACCTCATACTGAAGCCATGCCTCTCGCCCACCATGCGATCTTTTCTGTCAGCGTGTCTGTTACAGTTTTTATTCCATTACCCAAGGACATTATGACTCAGATGAATTGCAAGCATACAGACTTCCTATTTTTAGGCATGTACAGATAACTGCTGGTTAAACAACAAACAACGAGACTCCCATCGCTACGTTATGGAGCCTGTAAAAAGAAAGCCGCACTTACAACACTGGAATTGATTGGGCGCCAGCAAGTCTCTATTAATATAGTCTCCACTGAACCTGAGCATCACAAATAAACGTGTCTTTAAAGTACCTTGTCTTGAATAACGTTGTCATCTCTTCAGCGTCCTCTCTCCATCCCTCAGCATCAAGTCGCCCCCAACTCCTAAAAAAAGTTAAACCAGCAGCGTGTGGCGTCTGTCTTCCTAGACAGGTGGCGCTGTTGCTAATTTATCGCGCTCTGGCCCTTTAACTGTGACGTTTCATGTTTCCTCCACGTTGGCCGCACATGCGCAAAGAGGCCCATCAGCTGCTGGAAGTCAGGAACGATCAAGGAAGTCTGGGACACTAAGGATTGGAATGTTAGGCTGAAGCGAGACACGTCGAGCTGGATCGTTGGGTGTTGTTCACCAGCTGTTGGCTACATCGGCTTTAAAAGATGTTTAAAAAACTCAAGCAGAAGATAAACGAGGAGCAGTCTCCGCAGAGGAATGCGCAGTCACCTCAACAGGCCCAGGTTTGTCGTGTTGCTAAGCTAAACTGTTCACACAGCTGACGTGCTAGCAGAGGAACAGTTTGGGCTTTTTCGCTGTAACGATGCTACTTTATTTATGTTTCGGCTACAACTCAATACGTCGCAATTCTTTTCTGAACTTGTTTATCGTCCTTTTGCAGTCTTCTATACGTTAACACTTTGCCAGTAGCTAGCACTTAGCTGCAGCAGCTAGTAAGGTGTGTTCAGGACAACTTGCAACTGGAAAATCTCGTTGTCCCACATAGGATAAACAGTATGCAGGCAATTAAGAAAGTCGTCGGCATCCAGACTCTAGTCGGAAATGATTTAGTCCAGTCTTAGACGAGGAGGGTGAGACAGTTTTATGCTGCATGTCCTGCGATTCCAAGTGTCAGCTGGCGGCTGCAATCGACACACGCGTATCCTGTCAAACGCTGACAGCAAAGTTCTTGTGTGCAAATATCGTAAAACTGTTTGTCTGCTGCAAGAGCAGAAAGTTGTTTTGACTGCAAACAACATTGACAAACACTATGAAACTTTTACACGAATGAATGAATTCTTTGCTGTTTTATTAAAAAAAACGTTTTTAGCCAAGGTGTTTTGTATGTTTCATACAAATGCGTCTCTATATTGTTTTTCATGTATTTACATGCAGGTGGGCTCCGGTGAACGGCGCAGTAGCCAAACCCCCCAGTTTTCTCATGATGTCACACCCACTCCCAGTGACAGAGAGGTGAGCATGATGTATGTGATGGGTGTTTGATAAGTTTGAGCCTGCGGCCTGCTGAGATGTCATGTCCTCTCCCCTGCGTATGTTCTAATTATTTCACTAAAACAGTTTTGTGAAACCTCGTTCTAGTGCTTTAAGTTTTAATGTTCTGAGAGAAGGTAGTTTACACTGCTACTCTACCCCGCCTGAGAGAATTACCTGAAAGAAGGTGCAGTTTAGACACAGTGTGTGAATAGTTGATGGATACTCCTCTCTCTGCGTTTTCTCTGGTAATTTGTTGCAATATCTCCCCACAGCAAAAACGGATAAATCTATGCAGAGGTAGCAACAATAAGTGATAACGTTTGAAAAAACCCTTAATTACTGACTGACTTAATTACTTATTCATAACAGGTTTTTACTTTTGCGAACTGTGGGCCCCAGGACTAGTGACAGTTCTTCCTTTGCTCAGGTTTCTATACTTTACATGTTATTTTAATACAGGCTTCTTACATCACGCTTTTTTTACCCCATAAACCTTTGAATACTTTGAGGTCTCTGAAAACGTAGGTCTCAACAAAGAAGGAAAAATGACTTTTGATAATTAAAGACTGGGTTCAGAGATGTCAAACTGTTACTCAGGAAATGGTTGTTGATTACATGCCTCACTTTCGCACTTTATTTTTCTTTCTACATCAAGTAGTGTCTTTCCTCCTTTGTCACTCTGCTTTCTCTCTCTCTCTCTCTCTCTCTCTCTCTCCATATATCTGTCTCTCTCGTTCAACCTCTTTTGGACAGCCTGGTTACACACTCCCTTCAACACTGTTCCACAATCATGGTGTTGTTTTTCTCATTGCTTTCTGTGTTCCTCTCCTTTCCCCACCTTTCGTCCCATTACTGCACTGACGGGGTCAGGTGCTGGCTGGGATGATAGCAGAGCCCGCTTTTCTCTCTGAGTATACTATCTTTGCTCTGGACCATTCAAAACGACCCAAAACGGCCCAGGTAGCCAGTGTGGTGAGTTTGTCCTCACTTCCTGCCTCTTCCTCCTCCTCCTCCTCCTCCTCCTCCTCTTGCCCTGTTCCTTCCTTCCGTCACCGCGCCTTTGGGGTATCGGTAGAGGACTGTGGCCCAAGAAGGGACAGCTTGTTCCCTGCTCTCTCTCTCCTGTTTCCTTTGGATTTAGCAACAAGAAGGCATCTTATACCTGCATCTAACTGGGTTCACACTGTGAGATAGAAGCTTGTGTGTTTTCTGCTGTATGTTGGTTTATTGTCCCAAGTTATCCTAAGTTATTGTGATTTGTCGCAGTATAAAAGAATATTGCCTCTTGTTTTTAGGTATCCTTGCTTGCCTTGTAGAGCCTCAATACCCTGTTATGTTGCCTGAAGGCATTTGTCCCTTTTCCCTATAAGTTTGTTTATTTGGAGAGTTGATGGATTTCCCTTTAATGCTGTTCATTGTGAAGTTGCTCATAACTCTTCCAAGTAAACAAACACACCAGAACTCCTTTATGCCTTTGTGAAGCTTAAAAAATAGATATGTGTTAATATGTAGAGGGATCAAGAAGATGTACACAATTAAATAATTAAAACACACATTAATTTGTCTTACATTTTGTTTGTTTAAACATATATGATATAATTTCATATTAATCAGGTTTAAATTGTTTTTGTTAACTGCATCTTGTAAATAAATGTGGGCTGTCTATTTGTTATTTTTTTTTATGTCAAAGGAACTCTGATTCATTAATCACAGAAAAGCTAGTACCGGTTCATCACATTCTGTGGTGCCCTTTGACCCTTTGTGTGTGATATAGTGACAAAAAAAACCAAGATCCTGCTTGCATTTTAAACACACCCAGGTAGAACACTTGGTATCTGAGCATGCAGTACAGGAATGGGGATACTCAAAGCGTTATTGTCGCCCTCCTCCTTAAGTCACCGTGCAGCAAAATATCCAATGATACATTTGACAGAATGACTTTTTGAAGTCTGAGAACTGCAGACAGGTGTATTGTAGCTGTGGTGCAGTGAAAGCGTCATGTTAATAACCGCCTCACTCAAAATCTCCACAAGCAACAGAGAGAAATGTCGACCGCTTTGCAGAGTAATCCCGATGGAGGAGTAGCACGGAGCTGGATAAGAGAGGAGAAAATGTGCTTACTCTGACCCTGCTTCTAACAAGTCAGCTAAACCAGCTGAGCTGCTATATGTTCATTTACATGATATGTCTTTGTGCTCTTGTAATACAACTGCACTCAGCACTGCCAAGCGTCATTAATTCAATACCAGCTCTCTGACCTAACTTTAACTGTCTGTTTGTTCTGACCTCATGACTGTTCTGTATAGTCTAGTTTTGACCTTTTTTTTGTTTCTTGTACAGTAGAGATGCCTTCCTTTATGTCTATAACCCCTCTGTTCTTTCCAATTTGCATGAGGGTACCCGTTGCCCCTGCATTGCTCCCAGCAATACTAATATTGCTCCCTCCAGAGTAATCAGGGAGAGCCACGCTGGGTGTGGATGACTAACTGGTCCAGGACACGTGGCACTGGCACCAATTTCCTTTTTCACATAATGTCTTTTTTTCTGTAGAGTGCATCTAAAGCACCAACAAGGTCTCCCAGAGGTAGCATCAATGGTGATGGGGGCGCTTCTCCTAATGTAAGTTTATTATTATGTTTTTTAAGGTTATTTTACATAAAAATAGTCTTATTGTGTCAATTTTTTTTCATGTACATTTTTGAACATATTAGCAGCGAGAGGAGACGCAGTCATTTGCCCAGAAACTGCAATTGAAGGTTCCCTCAATGGAGTCGCTGATTCGCAGTGGTGCCAGTCGGGCAGAAAACCTATTCCGTTCTCCCTCTAAAGAAAACCTTGTCAGAAGCTCATCACGCGACTCCCTAACAACTTTAGGGGAAAACGAGTCCCCAGGGCCCCCAACGTACGATCCCCCGTCAGATATTGAAAGCGAGGCTGAGGAGCAGCCAGGAAGTGTCGAGTCCCTCTCCAAAGAGCAGCTGGTGCACCGTCTGCTTAGAGTGGACAGGAGCCTGGGGAAGTACAGAGGAAAGTACTCGGAGGTGAGACTTGCAAGAAAAAAGGGGCATAGAAGGTTCATTTTTCAACCTAACTAGGATATTGCACATGTTGCTTATTGTAACTTCACTTTTGTGTAATGCAGCTGGTTACTGCTTACCGAACAGTCCAACGAGATAAAGAAAAAACACAGGTAATTTCTTCTACCAATTTGTCTTGGGTTTTTTTTTTTTATGATCTACTTCCACAAAGGATTTCACATAAACACAAAGCCAAGAGGAAAATACAATCATAGAATCATAAATTCATCAAATTGTCATTTCTGTTCCCTTCAGGCGATCCTCAGTCAGAGTCAAGATAAAGCTCTCCGCAGGATAGGGGAGCTGCGGGAGGTACAGCCATATGTTTTGAATGTTGTTGTCTTTCTAGGACAGCATATGTCTCTGTATTGCTTAGTTTTTTTTCATATTGAGAAAATTGAATGATCTGCAGGAGCTTCAGATGGACCAGCAGGCCAAGAAACACCTTCAGGATGAGTTTGACGCTGCGCTAGAGGAGAAAGACCAGATGATTACTGTTCTCCAAACACAAGTGAGTTTGATTACACAGTTTGTGCCACACATCTGAACAATTATGCATATTTTCTGCTTGCTATAGAATTAATGTTAAAACAGAACTATCTTGCACTAATTGTGATGTTTGTCTTTTCAGGTTGCTCTGTTGAAGAAACGAGTTAAGGGGGTCTCTGACAGTGCACTGCCTTCTGAAGGCGAAGCTCCTCAATCTGAAGAGGCTGCTTCTCTCACACAAAGTCCTTCTAAGGAGCAAGGAGTAGAGCCTGAAATTACTGAGGGTAAGGGTCCTTTTATGTATAAAATAAATAGATGTGTTATACTTGTTTAAAGTTTTCATTTGGAGTTTTAGAGTTTGAAAAAACCCAGATTGTTTTAAAAATGTAATTATTGGTTTAGTTTATTTCTTTTTTTAACTAGAGCATTTTATTTCCTGGGCAGGAGAGGGCAACAGTGATCCAACCAAACTTATGGAGGCTCTTCAGAAGCGAGTGACGAGACAGGAAAATCTGCTGCAGAAGTGCAAAGACGTGATCCGTACGCACAAGGAGCGGAGCGCTCAGCTGGGCAGTGAGAATGAAACTCTGCAGGAGCAGCTGCAGGAGAGACTGCAGGAGCTGGAGAAGATGAAGGTGCTGTTGTTGTGTCTCTCATGGTCATCATATAATATTATGAAAAACTCTAGCCAGGGTACAGTTATGTAACTTCTGATGTATATAAATGACCATTTGACTAATAAGATTTCGAGGTGACATTCATAGAAATTGAAGAGGTTGTAAAGTGTAATTAGGAAGCTGTCATTAAAATGCAGCTGGGCTGACATGCAGTACATGACTATGCAGCATGTTTAGTGTAATTAATGTCGTGCAAGATGTCAGCCAGAGTTTTTATGGTCCACTGATAATGTGACTTTATTATCTCAAACAGTGGATTGCTGTGGCTCTCCAAGTCTGACCGTCCAAATTCTCTGGCTAAACTCCAAGACAAGGGTTCATGTCGTGTCAGCATGACACTGACTGTACAGTTTGTTTGGTTTTTTTGCTGATTTCAAAACATTTAGCTTTAGAGGTGTGATCGGCTTGTTCTGCTTGCCCATAGCTGCTCTGAACTTGTGCAGCGTTGGATAAGACGTTTGTTGTTACACGGCGATGACACACAGCTTGTGATGACTGACTTGCTTCCATTTATTGAATGCCACCATGTTTGTGTTGAATCTTCATTTTCGTTGGGAACAGGGCCTTTCCTGTGTTAGGTAGGCAGAGGTTAACAAGCGTTTTGCCCTCTTGAGCAGCATGAAAGCATCCTGGAACTGCTGGGCTGTGCTGTGATCATCCTCTGCTGCATAAAGCTCATATAGCACCACCGACCCATTTGTCTGCAATTTCAGACCGTCAGCAGGGGTTTGGGGATTTCACTATTTACTGTCTGATTGTATTTTAGGATTTATTTTTAAATATTTTTAAAAATTTTTTTTTTTTATATTCTCAGTCAAATAATCAAATTACAGTATCTAGTTTTGAACATCAAGATACACGTGGCGCAGATATAGATAAAAACAATAGAAAAATGTTCAGTGCAGGGAAAACTTAGCTACTGTGTGCTTCTGCTGTTAAACGGGCTGTTACTTGGGTTGACTTGTTGACACTAGCTGGGCTTGTGTACGGTCAGGTTATTTGACTTGTGGGTGAGACATCCTGGGTGGTGTAGAAAATATCTCTTCTTGAAGTTCTCCAAGCGAAGCACAGACAGGATATTGTGCAGGACATAGTTACTAACAGACATGTGGTATTCTAATCTGTAATTTTGTCAAATGCTCTATGTTTATAGGAACTGCACACAACAGAAAAGACCAAGTTAATCACTCAGCTGGGTGACGCCAAGAACCTCATTGAACAGCTGGAGCAGGACAAGGTGGGTGACTAGTTTTTTCAGGCTTTAGACACATCTTGTTCTAACTTCCTGCAGATTCAGTTGTATTTGAAGACCAGACATGTTTTTTCACTTCACAAAATAAAAACGTCAGTCACCTTGAAGCCCGTATTGGGTCTGTTAAACTTTGACCTCAACTCTGCAGGATGAGCATCAGCTCATGAGATCTATGGGAGGAATGCTAAAGCATTTAAACTCATGCAGTGGCAAACATTGAGTTTTAGTTAGGGTGAAAGGGGTGGCGTAGCATTAGTTGTAGTAACAGCTTCCCATGGGGATCAATAACATACAGTATATAGGAAAAACAGAAAGGGTTGATTTTCTTTTTTTCTGGGTTACTGGCTTTCAGGGAATGGTTATTGCAGAGACAAAGCGCCAGATGCACGAGACACTGGAAATAAAAGAAGAAGAGATTGCACAGCTACGCTCCAGGCTCCAGCAGGCGACTGCCCAGAAGGAAGAATTACAAGAACAGAAAGAGAAGGGTGAGAAATCAGGTGAGTGGAAATCAAACTTAACTTAAAGGAAAAAATATATTTTAACGGGATGATGAAATGAGAATTTGTTTTCTTTCCAAAGCATTTGAGGAACTAGAAAAAGCACTGAGTGTTGCCCAGAGGGCAGAGGAGGCCAGAAAACAGCTGCAGGTTCAGCTGGAGGAGCAAGTAAAAGAAGTTGAAAGGGCCAGTGAGGAAGAGAGGAAGACTCTGCAACAGGAACTAACACGAGTCAAACAGGAGGTTGTCACGATCATGAAGGTCAGAAAGTGACATCTACAGAATGACATGCTATGTATATACACGTTACTGGTGTGCTCTATGAGTTACTGTTACTGTTGTTTGTTTCATTTTTACTAAATAGATGCAAAGTGGTGAAATAAGGGGCTATAAGATTCATATGTCAGATAGGTAATTGGCTTTAAAAGTTTAATATGCAGATATTCAGTTTCTTGTTTGTTTTACACATAAGTATGTTAAGTGTGTGGCAAACAAATGACAAAATAGTAAAATAATAAAAATACAGCAGTGGTGCAGTGAAAGACAAATTTATGTTTTACACAGTTTGAATTCAATAAATATTTATATAATGCTGAAACATGTGCACCTGTGTAAAATATGTAACAATATGCAATTATTTATTTTTAACTTCATTTAATTTCTGTTAGAAGTCATCAGAGGAAAGAGTAGCCGATTTGGAAAAACGCCACAGTGAAACTTTAGCTGCTAAAGAAGAGGAAACAAGTGACAGAATCAACAGAGCTGTGGTAAGTGTTCGGTCTTGTTACTTTTTAAGGCTGAAGTAATGTCACAAGAAAGAAATGAAACATTTCACTTTTCTGCTGCCTAGGAGCAATGCAGAGAGGAGTTTGCCCAGTTAACCAAGGATCGAGAACAGCAGGCCTCTCTGGCTCTGGAGGATGCCGAATTACAAAAAACGGCTCTTAAGACGGAAGCTGATAACCAGGTTAAAGAGATGCGAGTGGAACTGGAAACTGCAAGAACTGTGAGTTTGTTTGTTTTAGATGTAGGTGATAATTCAAATTGAGACACAAATGTTAGTTTATTTCCATGTTAAACTAAACAAAATGCAGCCTAATTCTATTGTTCATGTGTTTGACAAACTCAAGAAGCCCTACACAGATAGATCTATGCTTCATATATGTATATATATATATATATATATATATATGTATGTAATTCCAGAGAATATTGGAACTGGAAAGCTCCCTGGACAAGATCTCACAAGATGGGTCAAGTCTGTCCAGTGAACTTTCCAGTCAGCTGAAGGAACTGAAGGACAAACACAAGGAGCAAATGTCTGCATTAAAGAAACGACACCAGGAAGAGCTGGAAAAGCATAAGAGCAGTCTTACTCAGCAACATATTACAGCTGTTGAGGAACTCAAGGAAAAACACAGGGTTGAATTGGAGACTGTTCTTAAAGATAAAGAGCTGCAGTTGCAAACACATGTTGCTGAAATGAACCAGAAAACATTAGAGAAGCTGGATGCAAAGCAGGCAGAGCTGGAGGCCGTTTCCGCTGAACTCTTCGAAGCGTTGAAGTGTAAAAAGCTTCTGGAGGATAAGTTGGTGGCAACCGAAGACGCTCTTGGTTCATCTCAACATGGACATGAGAAGAGTTTCCAAGATCAGTTGGCAAAGCACAAAGCAGAGCTTGAAGATATCAAACACAAGCATGAGCAGTCATTTGGGGGTATGGAGAAAATGCTTAAGGAGGAGCTTAATGCATTACAGATTGTGCTGAAGGAAAAGCAAAAGGAAATTGAAGAGCACATCCTAAGTGAAAGAACGTTAGCGGAGGAATCACATGTCAAGGTTAAAGAACTGGAGGAGCTCCAACAGAAGTTATCACACTACCAGCAGGAAAACAGCAGCTTAAAGGAATCTGACGCACAGTTAACTAAAATCTCAGAGGATCTTAATCAGTGTAAGAAAGATCTGGCAAATTTAACCAGTCAACTGGAAGCAGCAAGTAATGATTGTCAACAAAAAGAAAAGTTGCTTCAAGAACTGGACAACCAGTTACAACAAACCAAAAGAAACCTCTCAGAGCAGGAGAAAGCATTTGCTGCAGAACTGAACACTAAACAGGAAGAAGAAACACGTCTTAAGAAACAGCTGGATGAGGAAAAAGCTGCCCATGAGAAGAAGATTAAAAGCATAAGTGAGCTGGAAGCTAAGCTGAAAACACAAGAAACAAAAATGGAAAAATTCAAACAGAAGGCCAAAGAAATGCAGGAGAATTTCAAGAAAAGGCTTCAGCAGAATGAAGAGACCATGAAGAAAGAGCTTGTGAAGAAGGATGCTGAGCTCCAACAGAAAGAGCAGCAAATTCAAGAGAAAATTCTTGAGATGGCCCAAAAAAGTTCCCAAGGACTCAGCTGTGCAATGGCAGAGCTGCAAGTCAACCATAAGGAGGAAGTAGAGAAACTACATGAAACCCATAAACATGAAATTGATGAGCTGGAACATCGTTGGAAAGAGAGGTTTGCACAGCAGGAGGAGGAGCTACTGGAGAAACAGTCACAAGTACTACAGGAGAAGGCCCAGGAATTAGAGGAAATGTCTCAGCAACTTAGCCAGAGCAGAGAGGAGAATGAACACGTGCTGTCTGAAATAAAGGATTTAAAGGAGGACCTTGCAATTCGACAAACCACTGTACAGAAGCTACAAGAGGAGCTTAATGAAGCAGCAGTGAAGCTGGAAACGTTGTCTCAGGGGGAAGCATTGCTCAAAGAGCAAATGGATTCAGTGGAGAGGAACCTTAACCAGGCCCTGAATGAGAGAAACAGCCTTCAAGACAAGTTGAACACGACAGAGGAGGAGAGCAGAGAGATGTTAAAGACTTTGTCAGATCAGCTGGAAGAAACGAAGAAGCAGCTTAATATCCTGGAAAGTTCCAGTTGTAAGGAAAGTGAAGACCTGCAAAGTAGATTTGAGGAAAGTGCCCTTCAGTTACAAGCCAAGGACACTGAGTTCCAGCAGAAATTGATCATGATCAGTAGCCAAATGGAGAGTTACTGTAAGGAGGTTCAGTCTAAAGTGGAGTGTGAGTCCAATGAACTCTGTCAAAGAGTTGAATGTAGAGTGAAAGAGATGACAGACAGACTCTTCCACAGTGAGAAAAGAGTAGGACAGCTCAAAACCCTTTTTCTTTTTAAAGCAGACCATATTAGCACTTTAGAGAAGAATCTCCACCTGCAGAAGGAGGAGAACAACAATCTATGCATTTCGTTAGAACAGATGAAAGCTCAGGTAAATGCTCACATGGAGCATATCAAAGCCTTAACAGAGAATAATTCTCAGTCCATCGGTGAAAAAGCTCAGCAAATTGAGGAGCTGAGCGATGCAAGCAGAGTCCTATCAGAAAATATAAAAACAAACGAGATGCATATCAGCGACTTGGAAAACGTCGTCAGTGACTTGAAAAGTCAGCTGGCAAGTAGCATAAAAGAGAAGGAGGAAGCCATAAATCAGCTGAAGCAGCAGGCTAGTGCTGAAATGGAGGAGAGAATCAAGACATTAGAGCAGGAGAGAATGTCTGCGTCAGAACAGGCAGATGCCCTCAGGAGCAGCCTGTCAGAGTACGAAGCGAAGTTCACACAGAATGACAACACTATTACGTCTCTCCAGACCAAGCTTGAAGAGCTGGAGCGAGAAATCTCTGAAAAGAATGAAGCTCTGGAAAGGCTGACGGCTCGTATTGACAATCAGTCCATCAGCAAGTCTGAGATGGACCAGGTGTTGAGTGAGAAAGAGCAGAAGGTCAGCGGACTCACCTCAGAGTTGGAGAGTTGCGTCAGTCGACTCGGCGAGCTTCAGGAGCAGTTGGCCTTAAAGACAAAAGAGTGTGAGCAGCTCACAGCTGATCTCAAACAGCAACACACCATCAAGGAGAACGAAAGAAAGGAGCTGGTTGAGCAGCTGCAGCAGAGCCAGATGCATTGCACTCAGAGTGCTAACGTGGAGCGAGACATGGTGGCACAACTTCGCTCCCTCGAGGAAGACAACCTGAAGTGTAAACGCGAGCTTGAAAGTCAAAGGGAGGATTTTGAAAGAATAAAAGATGAGGTTATCAAGAGCAAGGAGGAGAGTCTGAAAGCGAGTGAGGAGAAGTTATCTGCAGAGAGCGCTCTGAAGGTGTCGGAGCTGAAGAAGAAAGCTGAGCAGAAAATCAGTCAGATTAAAAAACAGCTAACGTTGCAGCTTGAGGAAAAAGAGCAGATCATCACGGCTCTTCAGACAAGCTTGGAGGAGACGAAGAGCAATGAAACATCAGGAAAACAACGCATAGAAACATTAGAAGAGATAACAAGAACACTTGAAGAGACTCTGGTCAAGCTTAAAGAAGAGCAAGAGAAACAACTTGAGCAGATCCTGAGTAATGAGAAGCTCAAAGAGACGTCTTTAGAGGAATTGAAAAACACGTATGAAGAGAAGCTGTTGTGTCTTCAGAGAGATGCTGCACAACAGTCTGAGCTCACAGAAACTGAGTCACATAAAATGAAAGAAAGTCTAAAGGAAGCAGAACAGGAGAAAGAAACGCTTCTTGCAGAAATAAATCGTCTAAATGTAGAACTAAAAGAAAAGGACGCCCAACTTGTTCACCATCAGGTGGATATCGAGCAGGTCCAGAATCAGTCTGGACTGCAGGCAGAGATGAAGGTGGAGTGTAGCAGCATTCAGGAAAGTAGAAGCATGATGGAAAACCACTCACCAGGGCAAGAGCTGGACGGCGATCCTCTGGAGTCTCTCAAGAGCAAACTGAGTCAGACGAAGAATGAGAAGGAGAAGGTCCAGAAAGACTTCACACGGTTACAGAAAGACATGCGCTCACTGAGGAAGGAGCATGAACAGGACCTAGATTACATGAAGAAGCAGTTGGTAGAGGAGTCTGAGAAAAGGCTAAAGTAAGTTAAGCCTTATGTTATTTTGTGCACAGTGAATTTCCTGTCTGTAAATATTTAAACACATTTTGTGGCGTCTTAAAGACACATTACATTTTATTTACTGTATCTCGTAATAGGTTGGAGTTGGAAGATGTGCAAATGAAGCACAATTCTGCCATCAAACAGTTAATGAGGGAGTTCAACACACAAATGGCTCTGAAAGAGAGGGAGCTGGACGCAGCAGTGAAGGAGGCCATTGGTGAGACAACAAAATAATCTCCACTGACATAAATAAGTGAAGTTTCAAAACATCACAATCTATTTATGTTTTAGGCAACATCCTCCCAAATCAAAGCAATTATGACTGACTGTAATGTACAGGACAGCATTTGGGTGTAATAACGCCGTGGAAATGTTAAGTGTTTTTTAATTTTGAGACTGGGTGGAAGCAAAGTAAAGGACCATTGCATTTGAAAGCAGTGCATCTCGTTCCTTCCGTGCTTAAACCATGTTACATTCCAGATGGGATGTGAGCGAACGCTTTGCAACATAAACCCTTTTCATGTGCTAACCCCTCAATGCAGCGAAAGCCCAGAGTGTTGAAGAGGAGCTCATCAGTAGCCATCGTGAAGAAGCCAGCCAGCTGAGGAAGGTGATTTCCCAGAAGGAGGAAGATCTGCACAGAACCGTTCAGAAATATGAGCAGGTTATAGAGGTACGGTAAAACGAAGCATGAGAAGATTTCATACATTCAACATGTAAAAGAGATGAACCCCACCTAACATTTGGAAACCATCACTCGACTAGTTGGCAGAAACCTTCCTCTAGCGTAAAGCTGTGGTTCCCCACATGTTTTCAGACATGCCCCACAGCTCCACTTAATAATGTTGGGCATGTGTTGAAAAATGAAATTCAGTCATATCTACTGTTGATCCCAGGCAGTGATCAGACTGACCAACATATTTGAATTGTGATGCAGAGATCAAACAGAGGAAATGATTCGACATTCAAAGAACTTTATTAATTCCCAGAGGAAATGACCTGGCTCTTTTCCCTGAAACCAACCAACGCGTTACAAAAAACCTCATCCTCTGATGATGATGATGATGATGATGATGACTGAGTCATAGTTTTGCGGTTTTTCCTCTCCTCCAGAGTCGAGAGGAGGAGATGGGAGACAGAGTGTGGCAGGTCCAGAAGGAGCTGCAGGAGTTGCAAGCAAGGACCCAAGGCACGTCTGAGGTAAATACGGCTCCACGAACTAACAATAGCAGCTTCTTTTCAGCTTCTCAGTGTCCTTCTGGGAATAGGTTGGACTCTAATGGAGCCATTACTAGTTGAAGGGCGGCCTAATCCAGGCACATTTTTGTGTCAGTGCCACAAGGCCACGTCAAGCAAAGCTTTTGAATGTTCACATCCAGATTACTTCCAGTAGCGGTTATTGGTTTTCTTTCCTTTTCTCTTGCTTCAAGATTGAATGATTCTAAAATCTCAGAGACACGTTGCTTGAATTTCTCGTTCCGGTCAGTCTTACACTCCAGTCACAGGGCTGCTCGTTTGAATCATTCAGGAATGTTCTAGGGAAAACTGCAGCGATTGTGCAGCCAGCTACGATCTCTGTTCTCAATTATCATCACACAAGGTGATTTTTAGGTCCAAAATGTATACTACAGCAGTACTTGCGTGTATGACGTACATACTGGAATGGGGCCACATTGGGAAAGTAATCCAGGGAGATGTTTTACCCAGGTGCTGAGCTGCAATGAGAACCCTGCAGTGAATCTTCTACTTTTACACACAGACACAAAGAAATGCGCTGCTCATTCTGCTGCATATTTCCCTGCTGAGGTAATAACTTTATGGGTGGATTGTATGGGTTTATGCTTGTGGAGAGCTTTGCTTTTTACAGACCTCTCGATCCGTTTCTCATTTAGACAGTTGGTCAATGTATCTGTCCGTAGAGACAAGTTCAAGTCCAAAATAGCCTGTACAGTATGTGCATAATCCTAAAGCTACAATGTCAGGAAAGGAGCCATAATTGGTTTTATTTAATTGTTATTACACATAAACTACTCTTATAAAACATACACTAAATCCTCTCATTCTTTTTATACAGGCACAGATGAGTGCAGAAGAGCTACAGGTATGATTGCTGCTTCATGCCATCCTTTTAATAACATGAAACTGTTACACGTACTGCACTAATGCCTTTCATATTCCTTGCGTCTTCTACCTCAGGCTCAGCTTGCTGAGAAGACGACTTTGCTGAGCTCGGCGCGGTTGAAGGAGCAGGAGTTTGTGGAGAAGGTAAGTTCTGGGCCCTGGTCGTGCTCTTTGCGGGGACAACACTAAATCTCGTGCAGTGTATTCCCAGGACTGTGTGGCCTCCAGCATGAGCAGCTATTGCTCTCCTGCTGAATCAACTTTATTGCACAGCACATCTGCTTACATTTGGTTTAACCCTATAAACATTCAGACCAAGGCCTCCCACAGTTTTTCCCACTCCCATCATTCTCACAAGCTTCCTCTAAGAAGAAAGTGTTCAACTACCATGCAACAATTAAGCTAATGCATAGAAATAACCTGTGGCGGTCGGCAGCTTTTCACTTTTGTCGCTAATCTGTGCCTGCTTGTGTGTTTCTCCACTTTAGATTCACTCACTTGAGGACAAGATTAAATTTTTGCACCGAAACAGTGTTGTCACTCATCTTGGGAGCACATTTAAAGGTAATGTTAACACGGCCAGTCAGAATTTTAAGAATTGAAATGCACGCTTACATTAACAGGTACTGCACCAGTTGTCTGCATTGACCACAACTGTACTTGCAGTACTTAATTTAATCCTAATACGGAACACAAAATTGCAACTACATAGAGTTATATGGAAAACCCAATAAACCCCACGTGAACGAGCGCTAGGCAACCGTGGAGAGGAAAAACTGTTTAACGGAAGAACTCTCCAGCCTCCCTGAGCCTGGTTGGGGTGAGAGAAGACAAAGCGAGACAGACACATGCAATTCAGTTTCAATTGAGTTTGTTCATATAGAGAAACACACGCAAGTTTCCTTCTGAAGGAAAATCTTCTCTCTTCAGGGGAGAAGTGTGGTAAACCTGTGCAGGCAGACACAGGAGATGCACACACACACACACGCCTTCCCTGCTGGTGTGTGTCAGGAGGGAGGCGGTGAAGAAGCCATTCTTGGATTTAATGTGTTTTGCAGATTTGTGGTCGTAACGTTTCCCACACAGGACTCTCAAGCACACACATACCTCAAAGCCTCCACTTCCAGTACGTGCAGTATATCCTATGTTATACCTGTTCTGTATTCTCCTTTGACTATTAGTGACTGTAACTTCTAATCATTAGAATGTCTGTTATGATAACCTGAACCAGGACAACAAAGGGTGAAGATGACAAAGTCGTGCAGATTTGATGGTTATACTAACATCAAAGAGTTGTTTGCGCCGCTCTATCACCTTTTCTATCACTTTTTCACAAGCCCCTCTGAGCACATGCAGGAACATTTGGTGTCATCTGAACGATTATTCCAGACCTGCAGAAAGCAAGTGACTGTGACCTGATGACCTGAAGGGGATATTTCAGTCATTAAGGCTACTACCCCTGTGCAAGCTGTGTCACAGTTTGCCATTCATGGTTTTTGAGAGGTGATGGTGTTGTAACATGTGGATCTTAACCCAAACATGATGTTTGGCCTTTTTAAGCACCAGAATTAAGCTGTAAAGTTAGTTAAGTAGTCCCATTCTTCATGAAGTATATTTGTGTTTAATTGATTACTGAAGTCGGTCATTGAGCATGAAATGTTTTTACGGTCCTTACAGATTCTGGGCTCAACAGCAGCGATGCTCTCTCAGAAGCTACTGAGATGGAGTACCTGAGGAAGGTGCTGTTTGAATACATGATGGGACGGGAAACAAAAGTATGCTCTTCGTTTTTAAATGATTCCGTTTCAGCTGATATTTTTTGTACAGCCTGAGTTAGTTACAGAATTAGAGCTGAGCTAGAATTCTCTGAATGAGCTGGATTTTCTTATCTATATTTTACAAATGCATTATGTTTGTCACTGCGTTTAATCAGACCGTTCAAAACAATCGCGCTGCACTGATACCTGATGTCTTCCTAATGTTTATAGCAACAAGCTCGGTTGAGGAAGCCACATAGAAGTCATGTTGTGTCCAGTCTCGTTAAGCAAAATGAACTGAGATCTCCCTAATTAAAAGTGTGCTTGACATGGTCCTAAACTCAGCGGGATTTTCCCAGCTCCTCAGCAAACAGTTGGTCTTTATGGCAGCGTGGCAGACCTCCCCTGTGTGGAGGATGTCCCCCAGCCTGCCTGCTGGCACATACGTCTTGCATGATGTAAAATTGCCACTTAGAGACTTGCTGGCTTTGTTTAGTGTTGGTTGAGCAGTTAGGTTGCCTCTGCAGCAGCCCTGTTTCTGATTATCCCCTGTGTTTATGGGGAAATGCATGCACCCTGGCAGATAGGTCTGGAATTGATTATGCTGATAATGATCTTTTTTTTTTTTTTTGTCTGCCTTTTTTTTTTGGTGCTGGAATTTAATTGTTTCAGAATCAGCTTGTTATAATTGGATCATAGTATTCAAAGAGAGTGGGTCTGATTTTAAATGCGGTGTTTAAATGCTAAATAAAAGTAACAGTGAAAACAAAAATTCTTTTATATTTAAGTTCAGATTATTGTTTGTATTTCTTCGCTTGATCTATTTATGCTTCTCATGTACAGACAATGGCCAAAGTGATTACCTCCATGCTCAAGTTTCCTCCAGACCAAGCTCAAAAGGTTTTGGACAAAGAGGATTCGAAAACAATTGTAAGCGTCTGTTTACCTGCTCAGGGAACTTTCTTTATTCCATTTACTGCAGCACCATTGTACTTAACGTATATCCTCTCTGCAGCCTTGGTTACGATGAGCATCAGAATAATTTGGGAAAATCCGGATGAAAATCTGCTGCTGCTGCTTAAGGGGAAGACTGCCATGGATTTGATCAAGTCCTCTTTGCATTTTGTGTCATTTTATGTGTATAAAGGTGTGAGTGTGTGTATGGATGTGTGTGTACACACTAGAGTGTGGTGTGTGCGGTGCAGTATGTGTGCTATATAAACACAAATCTTCCATAAATGCAGTTTTAATTTGAAATGACATTTGTTCATTTATATCTTTTAGATTGGCTTGTGCAATAAATGATATCAGTATCACATGTTGACGCAGACGGTCAGTTGATTTAGGTTTCGTGTTCTGTTGTTGTTTATCTGAATCACTTCCTATGTAAAACTGTTAATGACCCTTTAACTGTGCAGTCACACCACATTTAGGTAACGGCCTCTGCGCCTCAATTGTTCAACACTGCTTTTCTATGCTTTATATTTTGTTATTGACATAGAAACCCCAAAACACAAAACTGTAAATTGTACTATTCTAATTAAAGCTCTACCGTATCTTTTCAGACTAATTAAATCATATTTACAGAACAGCTTTTGTCACTCTTTTGTTAGACAGCGTCTTCCGTGGTAAATGTGTTTTCTTATCGTTTTACATTGTTTGGACTGTCACACGGAGGATACAGTGGGATAACGTCCTGTTTACAGAGACGTGTGGAATGCAGACTGTCAAAACAAATGTGGCTTTTAAAGATCCCATAGGTGGCATGTCATCTATCAGTAAGTAGCCTTTGCTTGACCTCTAGTTATTTCTTCTATAATAAAATCTATATTGTTGCTCTTCACATGAGGACAAACCTGCACACTGTGAAATTTAACGCAACTACATGAACGCCAACCTTCAGCAATATTGTGTTGCGAGGTAATTTCTCAACGCAAATTATGAAACATATTGTACTTGTGCAAATTACACGTAAGCCGCACATTGGCCCAATAATGAATCCAAACTTCTTCTCGGCTCTCAAAAAGAAGATTTGAGGCGTGAACAGACGTTGGTACATGCAGCAAATCTAAATCACTCCCATCAGAACCAGGATGGCCACAGATCACATTAATAATCTGCCCAGAAAAACTAATGTTTTCATATGTGCTGCTGCTTATTGTGGCTGATAACGTTAGGTGGCAGCAGCGCGCCCCGGTTCTCTGTGTCGGTGCATTAACCCGTGGATGCCCGTGGGTGAAATGTGACGCTTTGCTCCCCAAAACCATTCTCGTCTCTCCTGCGTTAGCAGAGGCAACGCGCCACGGGTTCCGGTTGCGCTTTTCAAAGTAATACGTTTACTGCGCCTCTAACGTAGCATGCTTTTATTTTGAATAAACGTAAACTCCGCACTGCTATGGCTGCACATTGCTAACTTGACAGCTGTTCGCCTGTACTAGGAGCCTGGGAGCGACAACGTTCACAGATTGACACAGAATGGAGAGAAGCTGACGCACAGTTATTTACCGGACCGTTAAGTTCCCTCCTCACGCCTTTCCTCATGCCATCACAGGTTATTTGCTGTGCTGGACCAGGACAAAACACCAGAAGAACAGCTTAGTAATAGTTTCATAACTTTGACTACTGAAGAGCTAACTTTTTTTTTCTTTTTTGGACATTTTAACCGCGTAATTACGCATGATGCGCAAAGGGATGGCTCCTCTTCGTAGACGAAACATGGGGGTACAGAGTATTCTCTACGCCTGTCTCTCCATTTCTATGGCATATTCGTACAACATAGACTTGGAACATGCTTTGGTGTTCCGCGGACCAAATTCTAGTTTTTTTGGCTATTCTGTGCTGGAGCACTATCATGACAACACACGCTGGTGAGTCCCGTCTTGTACTGTTCGTAGAAAGTATGTTAATTTTGTAACCGATGCAATGATGCAATGAATTTGGACGAATTGTGAATCAAAACCCGTGATACACCCAGACCCAGTAATAAATACGCAGCGTTTCTCATGACAAGATTCTGTTTGTACTATAATTTGCTGCTGGCTATAGATGTTGCTCATTTATTCAAAGGCTGCCACAGATGCCGTGCGCACATGCAGATGCTGTTAACGCGCCTCTGTCCCCGTGTCTGCAGGGTAATAGTTGGCGCCCCGAGGGCAAACTCTACCTACAGTAGTTCTGTCCACTCCCCCGGAGCTGTGTACAAGTGTCGCGTCCACAGCAACCCAGAGCGCCGCTGCACAGAGATGGACCTGGGAAGAGGTCAGTCACCCCACAGCACCACAGCTACGGGATATAACTGCATATATACCCAAGGGCGTCATTAGAGCACCATGCGCACTCACTGGCACCTTGGACGCCTTAGAGGGACGTTCACAGTCCGATGGTACAGTCCGCACAAGCCGGGCTTTCCTTGCTTTCCTTGTCTTCCTTGTCCTCTCTCTGCATGAACTCCCTCAAGCATCTGGTTTGTTTTATCAGAATAATGCAGCCTTATTCTATTTTAAACAGTGCTACAGTTGTTCTTTCGTTTCTGAACCTGCTATACGGAGACGTGTAAAAGACAAGAGGGTTCTGTGTGCAGAGAGCCATAAATATTTTTGATAAATATGATTTATGCTTTTGGTAATATTTTCCGAGCATGCGAGCCAAAGAAGTTGAGCCTTAGTCCTCTGGTCTGGTTCTGTTCTTGAGGTCAAGTTATGCCAGGTGGAAATGTGAGTCAATGTCTCACTCACCAAAAAGACTTTCACAATCACGGATCATATCTTGTTTGGTGCTAAAAACAGAGCGGCTGGTTTACGGCCTTTATTGTGTTGTCACCATTTAGTAATACAGTCAATGTTTAATATTTCAAGCTGTTACAATTTTTGCACATCCAGCAGAAAGAAATATTGAAACCTAGAACTCAGAATGCTGACAGTGGCTAACAATTAACAAGCTACTTGCCCCAAGACATCCTCCATCCTTATGACTCACCGTCTACAAACTGCTCTCATTGTGTTTCAGGAAACAAGCCCAGAGAGTCGTGTGGGAAGACATGCCAGGGAGACAGGGATGATGAGTGGATGGGGGTCAGCCTGGCTCGCCAGGACAGAGCTAACGGCAAAATACTGGTGAGTCCAGGGACAAAATGCCACAGTTACCCTAGCAAATCACTGTGTATCTGTGGGAAGGTTTTCTTTTTTATCACCACCACTGTACTGTAACATGTAGCTTGTGTTTGAGGCTGGAAACGTCTGCCTTGTGAAAAGGCAGAAACGAACGAGCGGTCGTCATCTGAAAGGTGCTTAGCTGTGTGTTTGCACACAGATCACAGGGCGGCTGCCAGAGTTTAGACTTCTGCCCCTCTGCAGCTCCCCTCCAAGGACAGCGGGCGATTAAACGTTAACCCCTGTCTCCTGCAGTGAGGAAACTAACCGTTTGAAGGCGGCTGTCGAACTGGGCAGCGCTTGAAACGCTCATGACAGGTGTGAATGTGCTTCAATGCCTGTTTGCTGATTGATCTCCTTCTCTGGGAGTCAGAACAATTATGAGACTTATTTTTGTCCAAAAGCGTCCAGATAACTGTTTGCTCAGTCTGTACTGTGTTCTGTTTCAAACCTTGGCAGAGTGTTGTCGTATGATTTTTAAACCTTTGGCTTTGCTGGACAGCCGGTTCATCACATTCTGGAGATTTCTTGGAGCCGTCAGATTTTGGGAATTCCAGTTCAAACGTACACAACATGTTTTAAGTGTTAAGCCGAACATTCAGTGTAAAAGCCACGTGTCCTTGTAGCCCTACTCTAAAGCGCTAATTCTCCTTTTTTCTGTCTGATCTGAATGAACTCACGTTTCTGTGTAGCAGGAGGGAGACGGCTGCTTGGCAGATGTGTACAGTGGTGATTTCATCCGCACTTTCTGTTCAAATGAGGCCTTGTTTGTGACCAGTGAGCGTTTTAACATGACAACAGCACACAATCCATGCTCCAAACATTAAAGTCTCCTTTGCTGCCTCGACAGAACTTGTCAGCTGCTGCTAGAACTTTTTCCTTCCTTAGTGTCTGCTTATTGATCTTTTTTTTTCAAAGCATATGGTTCTAATCGACGCAGAGAGTTAATGCTGATATTGCTACTAGCGTTGGCCCAGCTCGTCTTTTAAAACACAAGCGTGTCTCAGCATTGCGTCTTGCTTTAAGATAGTCATCTCATGCTCTGTGTGGGCCCACGCTGTGCCAAGCTCTTATATCCACTTACTGTACGTTGGCTGCGGGGAGTGAAACTGTGTGAGGCAAAATCAAGTGAACTTTGTCTGCACAGAGGCTTCCAGAACTGTCCCCAGAGCCACAGGAGTCCCCCCCACCATCCCCCCGGGGTAAATTATTACCACATTTATGTGGTCTCACTTGTGCAGCGCTGGTATCCGAGTCTATATCATCCTGTTTTCTCACCCGTCTGTGGAAGGTTTTATTTTGAAAAACACAACAGCAAAATATTGTTTTGAGAATTACTTTAAGGAATGTGCTCAATTTGTCAGCAGCAGCACAATCAACCAGAGTTTGTTCCCTTTCTTTTGTTTTGATCCAGGGCTTTTATGTCTGAACTTTTGGCTCCTCCAGTTGCCTGTGAAGCCCAGAGAAGCTGTTTTTGAAATTAAAACTTTTATAACTTTCAAAGTGTTGCTGTGAACATTTCCTTGCTGCACATTGATGATGCTTGGAAAACACTAGTGTCGAGCTCCAGCAGAGATATTCACACCACAGACCATGGCGTTTATGGTCATGGTTATGGAGGGGCTTTAATTCCCCCTCTCTGTGATGATCATTTGACAGCCGCAGAGACGCGCTGACTCCAGCCGAGTGCGGACGGGGTTTAAACAATCAGGGCTTGGGGACAGCGAGCATACGTCTGAATTAGTTCTCCTCTGCTGCCTTTGTCTCGCAGGCCTGCGCTCACCGTTGGAAGAACGTTTACTACAACTCGGAGCACATCCTTCCACACGGATACTGCTCCATCATCCCCCCGACGCTCCAAGGCAGGACAAAGTCACTCATTCCTTGTTATGAAGGTACAGTGAAGGCAGCGCGGCACAAAGCAAAGCCACTCACATCACCCTCACGTTAGGCAAACATCATCACTAACAAACATGGAGGCTGAATGCTGGCTCCCGATCATGTAGCTTGGATACGACTTATGAGCAGTTAGAGGAAAATGTTTTCTGATGCTGGTAGCAGGCTCTTCACATAAAAAGAAGATACTTAGTGAAAATGAGCATGATCACGGGTAGGAACATGTTTTTGATATACTAGCGTTGGATGATTGAGGAAAACACTGTACAGCAAATCATGGACTCATGCGAATGTGTTAATTTCTTGCTCTGAACTATTTATCAGCGACTGCTTTACACCTTAGTCGACTTCACTTCCTTCCGTCACCGTCTTTGCCAGTGGTTGTGGAGCAGCCAGAGAGTCTTTGCATGAGTCCATATTCACAGTGCATTTTACACAAATCCAAACTTAATATTTTTGTAACCTAAGAGCACTGTGTCCCCCCCACACACACAAGGAAGAGGTCTTCATGTTGAATCTCAGACTACTTTCTGCCCCCAGATTCCTCTTGGAGGACTTTGACTAACTCCATATGGAATGCAGGAAAAACTCCAGTAAACGCTGGCTCAAGCACACAGTGAAATAATTTGTGGTTTGTTTTTTCTTACAGACTATAAGCAGAAGTATGGGGAAGAGCACGGTTCGTGCCAAGCTGGGATAGCGGGAGTTTTTACGGAGGTCAGTAACAGTTTTGTCTGTCCGAGCATCTCGCCGTGTTCCTGGTCTTCTGGTCATCATCATCTGGTTTTTGACTGACTTTTTTTGCACTTGATTCATATTTCATGGCAACTGGTCGTGTATTTGCTGCTTATCATCGCTCTTGTATTTAACCATCATTAGCCTCTCGACTTGAGTCTCTGACATTCGGTGGATAGTTACCAGAGATGCTGTACATGGACTGAAGGGGGTTTGTTTTTCGCAAATTCTTTAAGATATCTAATGATTTGGAAAACCTGGATTCTATAGCCAGATACACATGGTTATTTGTATCAAGGCAGTCAGTGCTCTGATATCTGTTAACCACATGAGGATGAGCAATCACAAAATATAGTAGCTTCACTTCCACAGAGTTGATGTTGCCACTGTTTTAGTATTCACATAACAGTACCAGGTGAAGTAGTGGAGAAAGGCCACGTCCAAGTAGATTTAACCTCTGGAAGCATTTTTTAATAGTTTGACAGGAAAATGTGCATGTGAGAGTTAAAGTTTGAAAAATTTCTCTCTTTTTCTACATTTTCTACATTTAATTCTTTCAGTATGTTGCCCATGAGCAACGTGCTCAGAAAAGAGCCTTTTCAAGACTCAAACAACAGCTATGTTCAATTTGGGACATACAGTAAGTTACAGTAGAGCGTGAGAGTCCACTGTTTTCTGTAATTCTTCCTCTGCTACGTTAGAGTCTCACATTTCTCACGCATTTTCTATTTTCTGACACATTAAACAAAATATTGGCACTTATTTACAAAAGTCACAGGCAGAGGAGACTCACGCTGGGGCTGTGTTCAGTTACAGCTGTGCATTTCCTGCCTGATAAGATTTACTGTACATGAAACCACTGTAAAAAAACAACAAGATGTTATCCAGCTCGCTATCTTCGCAGATTAGCGATGTCAGTGTTGATCTGTTAAAGCATTTGAGCCCCGCCCCCCTTGAAAGAATGTGAAGAATTTAAATAAAAGATACCCAAGTGTTAAACCTTATCCCTGTCTGAACTACATGGTCCGTGGCCTCATGGTGCCCAGATGTTTGGGAAGGTAAACTGCTGAGTAAGATCTTCACTGTGTTGTTCCGAACTCGCACTGACTACACTTACTGCGATACTAATGCTGGTGAACAACACACTTTCTTGGGGTATGTGCAGTCAAAACAGAGCATCTAAATTGTCCTGCTCTGGTTCCTTTCATAGCGCTGAACCATCACAATCAAAACCAAAAGGAAACAACTAATTTTACAGCTGTCAATTTTACTTAGGTCCTGAATTCTTCAGCACATCAAAGGAGGCAGCTGTAGCTGGCACGACATCTGGATGTGTGGTTCGGAGCAGATAGCACAAACCGTCTGTGGCCTTTGGTTAACCAGACGCTCACCCAGCACTGCTTCATGTTCTCTCTCTCCATTCTCTCTACTCTCTCTACTGGAGGATGCCGAAACGCAGACAGGAGACGACTGAAAGCCTCATTTGTCTTTATTATCGTGGCTGTTGTTTCCAGGAGCTGGTGGTGATGGGGGCACCGGGTTCGTACTACTGGACGGGGACGATCAAGGTGTACAACCTGACTTCTGACTCCTTCTACGGGCCAAACAATGAGGACATAGACTCCCACAGATACAGCTACCTTGGTGAGAGCTTGTCACTGAGGTTCTTGTGAAATATTACATACGTGAGGACGAAGATGACTGACTGTGGTCTGTATGTCCAGGCTACGCAGTGACTGCAGGACACTTCTCCTCCCCGAACGTGATAGACGTAGCTGCAGGAGCACCTCTGCACGGCGGCAGTGGAAAAGTAGAGGCTGCATCTTTTGTCTTATTTCCGAACGTTGAATTAATGGCACCGGGTGTTGTTTACTACAGTGTTTGCTTTGTTTTTCTCCTGCGCAGGTTTACATTTTCAAAATCGATGGTGCGCCTTGGGTGAAGAGTTTTCAAGCCTCAGGGAAAATGGTACGAGTTTGAATGTGATCTTATTCACCGATGAGTTTAATGTCAGTATTGCTGGTGCTTAAGCAGGATCTGTCTGGCTGCTCACCCTCAAGGGAGGTCACAGTAGCCAGACTTTTGTAAATATTCCTTTAATATTTGTCCAGATATAAAAGGAGAAATTAATTCATTCACAGCTCATGTCAATCAAATGAACTGAACAAGTGTCTGTGATCTGACCCATTGCTCTGTGGCTCGACTTGGTTCCAGATGGGCTCTTACTTTGGCTCCTCATTGTGTGCAGTTGACCTGAACCAGGACGGCCTATCGGACCTGCTGGTGGGGGCACCCATGCACAGCCTGCTCCGGGATGAGGGCCAGGTCTCTGTGTACCTTAGCAAGGGCCACGTGAGTAGGCGACTGTATGTGGGTCACGGGGAACATGATAGCATAAATGCAGATTTTAATAGCTCGCTCAAAGCGCCACCGGTTCCTATTGGGACTATTGTAGACTTTTTTAGCTTTGCTCATGTTTGAATTATTTCTGACCACACGTGTTATTAGGTTAGAAGAATAAAATATTTAATTGTGTGAGTAGTGACATTATTTAACCATCAATTAAAGCTTCTGTGTGTTCGGTTTACAGTGCATGGCTTGGGTTATTCCAAGGAAGTGGAAAATCTGTTTGGTTTTAAGCTGTTTGAATAAAAAAGTCTCAGTTCATATCCAAAGAATTTTCTGTGAGAAAGGCTGTTGAAACTTCCCAGCAGTGCTTGTTCTGTAAGACACTTCTTCATTTCTCCAGCAATGTTTAGAATCTGCTCTCGTTTCTTTGCAGGGTGCGATGGAGGAGCTTGCACCTTTGACTGGTGACAGCGCTTTCAACGCACACTTTGGAGAATGCATTGCCGCAATTGGAGACATAGATGATGATGGTTATCAAGGTAATAACAGTAATAAAATATAATAATAATATGTTGACAAATCTGATCAAACCAAAGATTCATTTCCTTAACGTAATCTCAGATGCCACTGGCATTGAATGATCCCTGGAGGAGGTTTCATACTGGGGTTGTCTGGCCACTGGCGAGAGGTCAGAACAAAGCTCAGGGTCATGTTTTATACGTGTCAGTCTTGTAATGGCCCCTTTTTGTGGTCTGTGAACATAATCCAGGCAAAGGCAGCCGCTTTGTAACAGCACTGTCCTGCCTTCGTGCCACAAACTAAATTAATTGGTAATAAAGTCGCACGGTTTATAATTCTCACACCAGGCCATGAGCACATGTCCCTGGCTGCTCTAGTAATTTCCACACACGGTTTGTATTGAATTATCCTGTGGCCTCTTCCACACTCTTCGCTCGCAGTGATGCAAAGACTGACGCTGTCTTGGTTCTGAAGGCTCGGCTTGGCGTGCATCTGACACTTGAGGCTGGGAGCTGCTGCCCACTTTCATCTCTGTGTGAGATACAGCAGCCTGGCATAGCGTGTGCGTGGAGAAGGATGGCAGCTGGGAAGCATAACTCATCCTGCAGCTCGTCACTTTCACAGTGTCGAAAGAGCCAGACTCGCTCAGTGACGGACGTTATTTACAACTCAGCCGCTACCATTTAATTTGAAAGTACTACTGTAGAAGTGGCTTCATTAAGAACAAACAGCTTTCACATTTCTGCTTCTACATAATATGTCAAACATTGTGCCATTCTTTGACTATTTTTGCTTTGGTATGACGAACCACGTCAAGTGTTTTGTTTTGGTTTATTAAAAGAAAGTTTATATATGGACTTTGAGTGGAAATGGGAGATGTTTCAGTGTTGTTGCCAGCACTTTACAGTCTTGTTTCCACTCTGTCAGAGGTCGCTCATGTTTTTATGGCCACTAACAACACTTAATTGTCTATTAAGAGTGTTACTATAACAGCTCTATAACAGTTCCCAGGAACTGGGAGGGTTAATGAAAGTGTTTCTCTTCATTCACAAACGCACGCAGGCTGCTTACTGCTCCTTACTGCTCTTTGTGTATTCAGATGTTGCCATAGGGGCACCTAAAGAGGATGACTATGGGGGAGCTGTTTATATCTACCATGGGGACGCCACAGGAATCGTCAGCAAATACTCTATGGTAGGATAGCGTTTTCCGAATGCTGGGCATTTCTTCTACAGCATAATAACGTGTACTTAATTTCATCAAAATAATAAAATCGCCTATTAAACACAAACAACATTATTTATCATCTGTCAGAAACTGTCTGGGCGCAGTGTAAACCCTGGTCTGCAGATGTTCGGCCAGTCGATCTCCGGCAATGTGGACATGGATGGCAATGGATACCCAGGTACGGTCATAGCAGCTTAGACCGTCTGAATACTAATCAAATTTTGAATACAAATCAAAATTTCAAAATAAAGAAGCAGACAATTACAAGGTGAAATGATGCCCCTCATGTTTCGGCGCTAACGCTCCTGCAGCAGCAGAGTTGCAGACTCGTGATGAAGGCATTTTGTTGACAGCATTCCACAGCTGACATTCACACTTCGCCAGCATGACTATTAAAGACCTCTGTGCATTGTTTGAGATGCGCAGGTGTATTAAACCTTGTCAGCAGCGGTTTCACGTGTACGGTTTTATGAGGCATTTTCTGTCGTGTGTATGTTGCAGATGTCACTGTAGGAGCTTTCATGACAGATAGTGTGGTGCTGCTGAGGTGAGGAAGCCCCTTTTATTCACATTGGAGTCGTTTTAAAGTCTAGTCTGTCCCACACTGTGCTCCTGTCTCCACTGATTTTAGGTCCCGGCCTGTCATTACGTTGGATGTGTTCATCTTCCTGCCCGCCTCCATCAACATATCTGTGCCACAGTGTCACGAGGGCAACCAGAACCAGAACTGTTTTAACGCCACCGTCTGCATGAGTTTTAGAGGACGACAGATTCCGGGACAGATAGGTGAGGATAAAAGCTTTCTGAGAGGACTGATACAGTAAATACTTGTCAGTAACAGCCCTTGCGCAGAGCCCACAGGTCTCCCCTGGCTTTTAAAGTGAATATTCAGTGAATATGTTTATATAGTGAAGATTGATGAGAATTTTGATTTCAGTCACAATAAGCAATCCTTGCGACTTGGTTTGGAAAAGGTTTGTGAGGTTAGCGCTGGGTCCATTGCTGACTGACTGTCTGTCAGCGTTTGGACGATGGTTTACCTTTTGGCTGTTGCTCGCTGGCTCGTGGGTGTGGTGCCTGTTGAATACAGAGGTACAGTCTTGTTCCAGTGTTAGGGTGTTGTCATTTGCAGCCCCCCAGGGAGGCAGGAGCCCTGTCGTTTCATAATGACTATGTCCTGGCTCCAAGGAATAATGCCTCCCTGTTTAGTCGTCTGGCGAGCATCGTGGAAAGTGCAGCACCATGTGTTTGGTGACTCCCATAATGAAGCCTTCCTTTGCCTCTGGAGTGAGCTCATGGTGCTCTCCGCTGGCTCCGCTGGACGGACGACACAGTAGGCTTTGGTCCGGCTGGGGTACGTTTACCACCGCTCCCACTGTTTTACCAGTGTGACGCCCTCTTGAAGCAATTACTACAGGCTGAGGCTGATTCATGGAGAGGCCAGCGGCCCCTTATTAGGTCTTCTCGGAAACATCTGCAACGTTTGACTACATGTTTTGGATTTCTCAATTCAGAATGAAATTAAAGTTCTCAGTGTCACTGAAGTCAGGGTGGATCCAGCAGAAGTGCTGTCGGTGGAATGTTTTCTTACACAACAATTATACTTATGTTCCAGTGGCTGGAAAATCTGTTTCCTTCTTTATTAATTCTTGTTTGCTTTCAGTAAACTACATTAATATCAGCACTATTTCATTGATGGATATGAGTTGATTTTGCCTGTAAATGTTACAGCTCATATTGTATATATATATATATTGTTCCTTATGTTTTTGCTTATAGATTCTGTGGATGAAGCTGAAATGCATGTCTTTTTAAGGTCCTGCTAAGTTGCAAACGTATTTGGCAAATGATTTAAACTCTACTGACAATTAGTGATTTTCAGGCAACCTAGAACAAAAGGCTCTTGTTAAGTTAAATTATATCACATGATTTGACCAAGACATGTCAAACATGTTCCCATCTTCCCTCTGACTTACAGTCATTTATTTTTTCCCATGATTTGATGGTAGTTACCATAAAACCGACGCCTACATACTTCAAGTGTTTCCCAAGATGATCTTCACTCAGAGAGCCATCGCTGTCAGCTCATATTATGTGTTACAGTGCTCCTCTCTCTTCTCAGAGGTGCTGTATAACTTGACGGCCGACGTGGAGACGCGACAGAAGAGTCAACCTTCCCGGGTTTACTTCACTCAGAGCGGATCTCAGATCGGCCAGATGAGCCAGCAGCTCAGCCTGGTCATCCAGACGGAGGCGTGCCAGCGCTACACCGCCTACGTTAAGGTAAGCTTTGGGTTTTCTGCGTTTGTGTTATGATGTTGTTGAGCTGTGCTTGTTCTGTCTTCTTCCCATGACCTTGAGCCCTGCAGTGTTGATTTCTATGAGTTATTTGCCTAAGAAGTCTGTTTTTCTTCTTTATTTATGTAGTTTTTAGTTGGAGCATCAAAGTCGGTTTGTTTCCATGTTTAGACAGCTCATAACCAGAGAAAAATGAGAACGTAGAGATATGAAGATCACATAATGGCCACTTAAGAGGTTCAGATCACGGTTATATTTGCGCTGATCCCTCTCTGAGTCTGAAGCAACACTTCCCAACGCACAGTCAACTATGTGAGTCCAGTCCCGTTTTCTTTATCGTATTTGTCGTGTTGAAATACCACATACTTCATTTTCCACCCTGTGAAATGGTAGCGTTGCTGATGTCACTGACTGCTGTGGGTCTCCCATCACGTTTAGTTCACAGAGCAGATATTGTTCTCCTGATACCGTAAATAGATAACAGAAAACTGTTTACGACTGTTGGTGGCTGTTGCAAAGAAGATTGTTACTAAAGTAGTAATTAAAAAAGAATCAGCATTTGATTTACTTGTGTTTTGCTGATTGGTTAATTCAAAATAATTATAGAAAATAAAAATAATTACCATTGGGATTGGCTTTTTTATGGTTGGGAAGCTATCTGTGTCGCCCTGCTGGGCTAGGTTAAGGGTAACAGCCAGGCTCTTGATGGTTCATAAAAACCCAAGTGCAGAAACTGACAGAAACAGGAAACACAGTCTGCTTTGTCACCACAGAGCCCCTCCATTGTGCCGCTCTGTGAATTAGTCATGTAGCTACTGAGGGTCCTCGTCCTCAGGGCACCATCCATGTTTCACCTTCTCTAACACAGCAGGCCTGTAAATTTCGCTGGCATGTTCTCCGGGCGCTTTCACGGTGGGAGGCTGAGCCTCCGACTGAGGGGGGCTGTCATTACCTCGTCTACTCTAACCGTTCTCACTGTAATGAGCGTGCAGCACATGGGACAGAGGCAGTAAGTGAAGGCATGTGTTTATCCAGACACTCGGTGAAGCTGGATAGTTTCTGAATTGCACATTATCAAATCTAATCTTCATGTCTGTGAGTTTCAACACCCAACAGTCATGTTAAGTATTGTTTCGGCTCAAGGTAAGTCTGACAGCACTCGAACTAAACACCTTTAAGTTTGTGGGTGGGCAAAGGAATTATTGCTCAGTCGTGGCTGGTACTGTAGCTGCCACATGGATGAATAGGTTCATCAAGTCAGATGGATGGAACCTGTTTGACACAGGCATATAAAAAATATTTTGGATGGGAAATTATGGGGGAAGATTTCTTTTCTCTGGTGCTGAGCGATTGCTGAGAAGATTTATACCATCTGTCTGTTTGATGAAGAATTTACCTAAATGCATATAAATAATTGCTGCTTTGCAGTTAAGCTGTCTTGTGAAGACAGACCTGCTGTACAGAAAAGAAATAACTGACCTTGTGCCTATCAGTTACTGTTTAGTCTGAGATGGCGGAGTAAGAAGTAGTTTACTTCTCCTGCCAAAACCCTCTTCTCCCAAAGTTTCACACTTTTTTTAATACTCAGTAAATATTTGTGAGTGCACATGAAGCACGTCCTATGGTGGACACTTTATACAGATGCCATTATTATGTGTTTCGGATTATTTGAACTCAACAGGGGTGTGAAGTGTAGCTGTAGCTGTGTGAATTATTATTCTCTCAGTATGTGGCCGCAATTTCCACCTGCTCAGCAGCAAAACGCAGAAGTAAGATTCATGGCGTTTCCAAAAGCTTAAAACTGCACAGTGTGATGAAGGTGTGGTTCATAATTGCAACGTCCTACAGGGTAAATGAGCAGAAGTATTCTATGTATAAAGATTACAACCCGTCATGAGTTTTAAGACATAAGATGAAGGATCGCCGTAATCTGCTGTGATCTGGCTCCGCTCTGAGTGACCGTTCGCGTCATTCATCTTCCTCGTGTGTTTGCCCACATGGGCCAGTCCTGCCATTCCCTCGAAGAGTTATGGTAATGGAAACCAGCTGTTTGCCCAACTGCATCCTCAAGGGGTGGGAGGCTTGTGCGCCCCCACCCCAGCCTTCTGTCAGCTAAAACATACAGTGAAAACACAGGACTGAGGTTGTAGCGTCACAGCGGGATACTGGGCTGCTGTTGTGTCAACTGCACGCTGGCGGCGCTGATGGAAAACCCTCGCGTCAGGCTCGATTGCTCTGGCTCTGATGCATGAGGGGCGGTGGAAGCCGGCCACGAGCTATTCTGAGCCGCTCTCACATTTATAACGTCCTGGGCTCACGCCCACAGGCTGAGACGCAACATAAGCCAATTGGTAAACTAACACTCACATAAGACACACGACTGAATAAGGCTTCAGGTATGACTATAAGTTTATTTGTCTTACATACCTTTTCAAAAGGAAATAAACAAACTGGGACCAGGGAGCGCAGGATGAGGGTGCTACACAAAACAACAACAAAACAAAACCAAAGGAGACTAGCTGCCCACCCACTCCAACGTCTGCCTAGTTTAAACAAAGGAAACCTCTAGGAACATAAACTCTGCGTAACTAATCTACCCTCTCTCACCAAACATAAACATGGGTGTAGCACCTCTAGACCCTAGTGTATCTATACATCAGTAACCCCTGTAGTGTTGGTGCAAAGGGAGGATGACATGTATCATGGGTGTCTGGATGAAGGTGTGAATGTAGATGTGTCTAGCCCTATCCTGGCTCCCTTCTGTAGTCCAGCCAAAGGAAAACAACATTACCCAACAAAAACACTGAATCCTAGTAGACCACAGAGGTACAGGTGTCTACTCTTCACCGGGGCAGTCCTCGACTGTCTTCAACCGCAGCTCTTATGACTGGTCCTCCTTTAACAGTCGGCAGGTGATTGGTCAGGCGTGAAACCAAAGGGCCCAATAGCAGCCAGAGGTGGAATCCCTCCTTCCAGCCACCAACCAGGAGCAGGCTCTGCCACAGTCCTGCTTGCATCTCATTCTTCTCCCTCTGTACCCACCGGCCAATCCAGAACCTCCCTGCAACATAAACAAAACAACCAACCAACCACACACACACACACACACACACACAAGGCCTGGGGCCGTAACACCCCCGCCCTTAAGAACAAAACACTACATTTTGTTTTGTTTCAAACTTTCTAAATTCTCTCCTATTTTCCAACACATCACTACGCTCTGGACAATGCATCTGCAATAACATTCTCAGTACCTTTTTTTATGTCTAATGTCCAACTTAAAATCTTGCACCAACATGGCCCACCTCATGAGGCGTTGATTGTGATTGTACATTTGTGAAAGAAACGTTAACGGATTGTGATCGGTGTAAACAATCACAGGAGAGGATGAGGACCCCACATATACCTCGAAGTGCTGTAGTGCTAACAACAAGGCCAGAGTTTCTTTCTCAATAACAGAATAGTTTTCTTGGTGCCTGTTGAACTTGCGGGAGAAGTATGCTATTGGGTGATCTACACCTTGATCATCCTCCTGTAGGAGCACAGCGCCAACACCCACAGCACTGGCGTCTACTTCTAACTTAAAGGGTTGTGTCACATTAGGAGCGGCAAGGACCGGAGTGTGGCAAAGGAGGGTTTTAACACAATCGAAGGCCGTCTGGCAATCTTGGGTCCAAGTAAAAGCCACCTTTGGACTGAGTAATGCAGTCAAGGGCTGCACTACAGAAGAAAAATTCTTACAGAAACAGCGATAATATCCGGCCATTCCTAAGAATCGCCGCAACTCACGCCGAGAGTTAGGTGCAGGGTACTCAATGATAGCAGATATTTTCCCCTCAGCTGGTTTTACCTTTCCCTGTCCCACCTGTTTCCCTAAGAATGTCACAGTTGCTTTCCCAAACTCACATTTAGCAAGGTTAAGCGTTAGCGAAGCCATTGCTAACTTAGCGAATACTAAGTGTAAGCTATCCAACTGCTCTTGCCAAGTGCTGGTATAAACCAGAAGATCATCTAAGTAGGCACTACAGTTTGGTACATCAGCTAAAACTACATTAATGAGGCGTTGAAAAGTAGCAGGAGCGTTACACATGCCAAAAGCCATTACGGTATATTGTAAAAATCGGTCAGGAGTCACAAAAGCAGAGATGTCAGAGGCACGATCAGTCAGCGGTACCTGCCAATAGCCTTTTAATAAATCCAGCTTGGTCACATACTGAGCACTACCAACATTGTCTACACAGTCCTCCATCCGTGGCAATGGGTAGGAGTCAGGTACTGTAACAGCATTCACCTTGCGATAGTCTGTAATAAAACGAGAAGAGCCATCTGGCTTCACCCCAAGCAGGCAGGGTGAGCTCCAGGCGCTCATACTGGGTTTGGCAAAACCATGCTGTAATAGATAATCTGTTTCTTGTCTCATGAGTCCACGCTTAATAGTATTAACTCGATAAGGGTGCTGTTTTATGGGTTTGACAGATTGAACCTCAATGTCATGTTTCAAAATGTTGGTCTGAGTGGGCACATCACTGAAAAGACACCTATATGTATCCACTAACTTTAGCAGGTCACTCTGCTGAGACGGGGAAAGATGAGTAAGTTTCTTGGGTAAAGCACACAGCATCTCAGAATTGAGGAGACGGGCACTGGGGCTAGTGGGACCCCGCATTTGTAAACCATCCTCCTCCAGAGTTTCCCTTTCACCGTGTGTGCTTACATGCTCAGTAACAGCCAGTACTGGAGCAAGAGGTTTCCCACCTGTGACCCTGGTATGATATAGTTTTAGCATGTTTATATGACACACCCTAGACTTGCGCCGTCTGTCGGGAGTTTCCAAAATGTAGTTATACTCATTAACACGCCCAATCACTTTATATGGTCCAGAGTATTTAGTGGAGAGCGCAGAGCCGGGTATTGGCAACAATACCAGCACCTCATCTCCAGCTTGGAACTCACGTTTGATGCTGGTTACATCATAACGTCTCTTCATAACACTCTGTGTCTTGGCTAAACACTCTTTTGCTAACTTATTAGCATGGGTTAACCGTTTACGCATCTGTTGAACATAATCAGTCACTTTTCTTGCTGGACTCTCTGAGTTCTGCAAGATTTGCTCTTTTAAAGCTCTCAGTGGTCCACGGGGAGTGTGACCAAAAACAAGTTCTGCCGGACTAAACCCTAGTGATTCTTGAACCGCTTCACGTGCTGAGAACAAGAGGAATGGGATGCCTTCATCCCAGTTCTTCCCTGTCTCCAGACAATACTTTCTAAGCATAGCTTTTAAAGTTTGGTGCCAGCGCTCTAGTGCCCCCTGCGACTCGGGGTGATAAGCACTGGAGACTATGTGCTTTACATGTAAGGTTTGCACCACTTGTTTAAAAATCCTTGATTGAAAATTAGTTCCCTGGTCAGTTTGTATGACCTTCGGTAGTCCAAAAAGTGAAAAGAACTGTGTAAGTGCTTTTACCACAGTCGTGGCAGTAATTCTTCGCAGTGGCACGGCTTCCGGAAATCGGGTTGCTGTACACATAACGGTTAATAAATACTGGTGACCAGACTTAGTTCGGGGTAACGGGCCCACACAATCCACAATCACCCTCTCAAAGGGCTGTTCCACTACTGGGATGGGATGCAATGGAGCAGAAGGAATGGGCCTGTTTGGTTTCCCAGCCAGCTGACACACATGACAACTACGACAGAAACGGGCTACATCTCGTTTTAACCCGGGCCAGAAGAAATGTTTTAAAATTAGCTGATAAGTTTTGTTGATGCCTAGGTGACCAGACCACTGACCTTCATGTGCCACAGACAACACTTGGTGTCGGTAAATGAAAGGAATGACTATCTGTTTTACCACACTCCAGTCAGCACCATTTGCACGTTTCGGAAACCATGTGCGCATCAAAATACCATGCTCCTTGATATACCTTCCACTCTGGCCTTTGTCAGTGTCAGCACTCACCACTCCGAGATAACATGGTTGTAATGTGGAGTCCTCTTCCTGTGCAACCCGGAGCTGCTCACAGGTGATGGGGAATATCCCCTCTGGTAGTGGAGCTGATGGCCTGTCCTCTCCATCACCAAGAGGAGCGTGCCTGCATCCCCTGTGCGCATGAACACCGGGGCCGTTGCCTGCAAGAATAGAACCAACCACGGTATCAACAAGCGTGAGGTTAGAATCTTTCTGTGACTGAGCACGAGTTAACACACATGCTGGGTACCCCTCAGTTGGTGGCATCCCAGCTTCCACCACGTCACTCGGTGACAAGTTATTTAAAACCTCTAAGCTAGGAACTATTTTTCCACCAGCTATGTCATTGCCCATAAGCATGACAACACTTTTTATCGGCAAAGAAGGACAAACTGCCACGGGGAAAACCCCACTAACGAGGTCGGACTCTACATGCACCATGTGTACTGGTCTGGGGGTTAATCTCATTCCCACACCTTGGATTACCACACTATAATCACATGCTGATCTCTCAGAAAATGGCAGCGCTTTAGCTACAATCAGAGACTGTGATGCCCCCGTATCCCTTAATATGGACACCATCGGACGGTTAGCAGGATCCCCAGCTAAGGACACATAGCCACTGAATATAAACGGCTTGAACATGGGATCTACAGTGCTCCCTTCCTCAAGTTGTAGTCTCTCAGACTTGAGGAAAGCAACACTCTTTGGCTGTCTTTCAGAGAACTTCTCCTTTCTTTTCAAGGTCAAACAGTCAGCAATAACATGTCCAGGCTTGTGGCAGTAAAAACACTCTCTAGTCTCTTTTAGGCCAGTTTTAGCCTGTAACGGTGATAACAGCTTAGCCTTTTCGCTGGGCGCACTAAAAGTAACTTTGTGGGTCAACACGTATTCATCCACTAGCATTGCTGCCTTGTTCAGGGTCTCTACTTTCTGTTCATTTAAATATGTCACCACCCTCTCAGGCAGACATCTTTTGAACTCTTCCAACAACATAAGTTCCTTTAGGGACACAAAATCTAAAGCTTTAGAAGCGGCACTCCACTTATCAAAAAGCATCGCCTTTTCCCTAGCGAACTCAACATATGTTTTGTTGGCTGGTTTCTTTAAGCTTCTGAACCTTTGTCGGTAAGCCTCTGGAACCAACTCATATGTCTGTAATATGGAACTTTTAACTAGGTCGTAGTCTAAACTGTCCTCCAGTGACAGGGCAGCTAGAACCTCCTGAGCTTTCCCCTGCAGCTTGCATTGCAGTAGAAGAGCCCATATCTCTCGAGGCCAGGTTAAAGCACTAGCAATTCGTTCAAATGCAGCGAAATACGAATCCACTTCAGATTCTCTAAAATTTGGCACCAGTGGTATATACTTGGTCAGATCAAAGTTTAAAGAAGGGGTAGTAGTGGACGAGGGAGAGCCGCCTCCAGCCGAATCAACAGGGTGCCGCGGAGCTTGGGAATCTAGTTCTAATTTTCTAAGCCGAACCTTTGTGTCAGCTTCAATTTCTAATTTACGAATCTCCAGTTCGAACTGGGATTGACGAGCTTGCACCTTTTCCCGGGCTTCCATCTCAAGCCGGGCAAGACGCACTCTCAGCCGTGCATCAGCCGGCGTTCCTTTGGAGGAGAGGGAGAGCGGATCATATCGAGGGAGAGTGACCGGGGTTATCACTCGGCCACCTACCTCTGGTTCTGTCTCACTGCCACGTCCCTCTCCGTCACTTGCATCCACGTCTCCCTTTACGTTACCAACCCCCTGGGCATCACCCTCAGGGACACCTTCAGCTACTGGCAACATCAAAACCCCCAACTCCACCAGCTTATCTACTACGATGCTTTTCACCTCTTTCTTCACAATCTGCTTAGAAACAGGAATACCAAAATGGTTAGCAATTTGCAATAAGTCACACTTTTTACAGGCATCGACCTGGTCAACCGTTGGTTTGTCTATAAACTCCTTTAACGAAAACATGATCTCCAATGTTATACTTATTACAAAACGACAAGTTACCCCAGTACACACACAGAGACCACAACCAGGGTGAATGAGTTGTGGATCCCGGACGAGCCCCCAATTATGTTACGTCCTTGGCTCACGCCCACAGGCTGAGACGCAACATAAGCCAATTGGTAAACTAACACTCACATAAGACACACGACTGAATAAGGCTTCAGGTATGACTATAAGTTTATTTGTCTTACATACCTTTTCAAAAGGAAATAAACAAACTGGGACCAGGGAGCGCAGGATGAGGGTGCTACACAAAACAACAACAAAACAAAACCAAAGGAGACTAGCTGCCCACCCACTCCAACGTCTGCCTAGTTTAAACAAAGGAAACCTCTAGGAACATAAACTCTGCGTAACTAATCTACCCTCTCTCACCAAACATAAACATGGGTGTAGCACCTCTAGACCCTAGTGTATCTATACATCAGTAACCCCTGTAGTGTTGGTGCAAAGGGAGGATGACATGTATCATGGGTGTCTGGATGAAGGTGTGAATGTAGATGTGTCTAGCCCTATCCTGGCTCCCTTCTGTAGTCCAGCCAAAGGAAAACAACATTACCCAACAAAAACACTGAATCCTAGTAGACCACAGAGGTACAGGTGTCTACTCTTCACCGGGGCAGTCCTCGACTGTCTTCAACCGCAGCTCTTATGACTGGTCCTCCTTTAACAGTCGGCAGGTGATTGGTCAGGCGTGAAACCAAAGGGCCCAATAGCAGCCAGAGGTGGAATCCCTCCTTCCAGCCACCAACCAGGAGCAGGCTCTGCCACAGTCCTGCTTGCATCTCATTCTTCTCCCTCTGTACCCACCGGCCAATCCAGAACCTCCCTGCAACATAAACAAAACAACCAACCAACCACACACACACACACACACACACACAAGGCCTGGGGCCGTAACACTGCGCTGACCATCTGTCGACCTCCTCTGTTGACTTAATAAATTAAACGCTTTTACAGGGCCTGGGTTAACAGCTAAATTTAATAATGCACTTTTAAAGTTGCATTTGTTTTGCGTAACTTACATTACATGCAACAACAGGACTGGAACAGACACGCTCAATTTTGGCCATCTGCAGTCAAGTAAGAAGCTGGAGCAGCCGCTCAGTAAATCACGCCGTGGAGAACACGAGGGCACCGGAGCTATTCAGGGAGCACGCACCACAGAAGCTAATGCCTCCATCCCGACTTTCTTTTTCTGCTGGAGTAATTCCTTAAGAAATGATGCAGGTCTTTCATGTTGATCATATTAAACATGTTTGCATTGGCTTGGACTCTCAGCATACCAGGCCTCCAGATGGTCTTTGTTTGGTTATTTTTAGCTGAATAAACTCCACGCGGGCTTTACTTCGGCTGAACTTCACATTTAGGGAGGGAAAACAGCGATGGCTGGTGAATGATTAGGGTTCAAATGGCCAGAGTTGCTGTGCGTGAGATGGAAATGAGTCATTTAACAAGACAGCCATCAACTTTGAGTTAAAATTCCTCAGTTTGATGTGTTGTATTAAGTAATTTAGTACAGTTGGCGCGTTAGACCGTTGAGGCATAGTGTGTCATCTCACTGTACAAGCCAAAGCACTTGAGGCTTTTCTGTATTGTTCTTGTGCAAGTGGACACCTCAGCGATTAAACTTTATTATGCTGGCGCCAATGGCAGTAAAATGGGCAGCGCAAATTCTTATGAAACAGGTAACATGTTTTACCATAAATGCACGTTTATTAAGAAGAAACCTTGTTCTACACATACAGATTTTAGAGTAATTCTACATATTTAAACTCTACTTTTCTACTACTGTTGTTTTGTAACAATTAAACACAGCTACTTTTAATGGATTACGTATTGGAATGATTACGTTACTTTACATGTTTGTAACATGGAAGATATTGATATTAGAAGATAATAAGTAAGAGTAGTAGTATAATACAGTAGTAATGTACAGTACCTCTTCACTGGGGTCATTACAGTACATATAATTCATTGTTCATGTATCGTTTAAACAATGTAAAGTTGATGGTCATAAAAATTATTAATATTCACAAATCAGAAGGGCAAAAGGTGTCATGTCCACACTGTGTTGTGATACAGTATATGTCTTAGTGTAAACTAACTTTTTTTTGTAGCAGTACTTTAACTACGTGCTTGGCTTGGATTTATTGCTTGTTGTAGTAAACGTGTTTTAATTATCCCTTTGTTAGGTGTTTCTGGACCTCTTCCATAATCACAACTCATACCACGTTTACACCTTTGGCAGTTTCTTCTCTGTCATACACTCAGAGGGTTTTTACTCCAGCTCTGTGCGTGATCCTTGAAGTCATGCCAAAAGCTACTTCCATTTGTGGTCATGAGTGGTATTGTGTAGCGCTGCAGATGCATCGCACTCTCCAAGGAGGAGCTAAAATAGGCAGTTAAAGCCCTGCCTGTAACAGTTGTCTGTTTAATTTAGCTCGTAAAGTATCTCGCTCACTTTCCTCTGGCCTACATTACACAGTCTGTGCCCTACATCTCATGTCCCTCTAACATTTGCTTGGCACCAATGGAATATTTAAAGCGTTGGCAAACTTTATTCCGGTCGCCTTTGGGGTTACTGGGACATGTGCAGGATAAACATCTGTCTGTCAAATGTAATGCGTTGAGGTCATCTTTAGTCCAATGGAGTGGCCCGTGCAGACATCTTCGGTTTGAGCAATGATCCTGCAGTTGAGCTAATGCTGTTACACCAGGAGCCATATTACTTGTCAGTACCACTGAAGAGGTCATTTGAAATGAAGTTAAGTTTTAATTGCGCAGCAGCTGGTCAGCATCAAACCTCGTTCATACCGCTTGGCTTAGTGTGTAGACAGATCAAGCATGTACATGTTATATTTCAGTATAAAGCCAGGTTTGTGTTCTTTTAATTTAAAAGGATTTGAGAGAGTTGAAGCTGCTTTGGATAAGCTAAAGACACAGTTGGACACTGGGATGCAACATGGGATGGGAAACAAAAGGTGAAAAGAGCTGCTAAAATCTGAAAAACAAAAGCTTCAGTGGTCAGATGTTAAAACCCTACACCAGTAAATCATATTGGCGAAGATTTAAAGGTTTCCACAATTGAGTAGCGCCACCATGATGCAAAAACTGATTTACACTCATTGTTTGACCCAAGTCTGCTCTCCTCCCACAAACAGGAAGCCCTGGTGAGTTAAAGCCAAAAGAAAGCTCTTGCTGCAGTATCCCAAAAAGTTTCAAGAAAGACAAATCTCAGAGCCGAGCCTCAGAGCCGCTGTACGGCATGTGAGAACCCAGAGCCAGGCCGCTGCCACACTTTGTTTGCCTCTTTACAGTTCAACAGAAATATGTAATTCCCCTGATGCTGATCCACCACTTTTATTTACCTGATACAATGAAAGTACAAAGCAGATCGGAGCCAGCTGTTTGTTACTCGCAGCCAAGCACCTATTCATAAAGCGCATTCGCTGCTGCGTATAAATATGTGGAGCTGGCTGCTTTGTTTGCAAGTACAGTTTTAGTGTTCACAAAACGTACTGGATCCTAAGGAAGAGCTGTTCAGATTAATTTTAGCTCAGGGTAATATCCTGGTCAGGCTTCCCCTACATGGTCAGAACAGAGTGAACATTAGCCAGTTCTTCACTAGGCTTAATTCTGGGAATGCACGGCCGTCAGACGCACAGTAAAACACTTCTCTTGTGCTTCTCTCATTGTATTGAAGATGGATTTTAATCTCGAATCTACTCTGTGTTGTTGCCATCGCACAAGCATCGTTGTAATTCATGTCTCAGATTTGATGATTTGTTGATTTTGGCCAGCTAAGCATGCTGGGCAAAATGTTTCCGCAGTCTTCTGGCTATGCTGCTGCCACACGATGCCACCACAAGCCAGTGTAATGGGCGGCCAAGTCTGACCACAGTGGAAGCGTTTCTCTTGACATGTTTCCCACATCCACTGCAGAGGAAATGTGGGTGTTTACAGATGTTCAGTGTGAACATGCGTGATAAGAGCACGACTTGGCGGTGAAATGATTTCCCACAATGTGAACCTCGTGGCGTCAAAATCAGATTCTGTGTAGATCCAGATCTGTGTAAAACGAATGGCTCCGTCGACGCGAGCCAAGTGAAAGTGCACAGTGTTGACACCAGCTGAAGCATCTGGTAATCGCCACTATCACTGGGATGGAAATAACTCAACTCAACTCGAATCTGCACATTTTAAAATCTAACATTAAATCTAATGTTTATATATATACTCATTGTTGTTGAATGATGTGAAAATAGTTTGGTGCGTTTTCTATTAATTGCATGACAGTGCAGATAACAAGCTTCCTGTTTACGTACGAAGACGGCTCTTCCGCTTGTTAAAAGATGTTAATCTCTCAAAAACAGGAAGTCTTCAAATGCGTTTTCTTTGTAAATACAAACACAATTCTGATGCGTTGAGTTTGACAACATTTTTCATTTCACCTGAAATCAATCAACATTTACCTACAGTACGACACTGTACATTGCGCTCACACAGCAAAATGATTAGTTTCTATAAATGTTAGTGTTTTCTTTCTGTTGTTGCCTGCTTAGGTAGTTAAGTGGTGCCTAGCGTCACCTTGTTTCTATTTGATTCCTACTTGTCAAGAGTGAGCACTGCTTCCTTAAAAGGACCCCTTCTGAATTCTTCTTTTGTCAACACTAGTCCTGCACGTGTGCTCGTCATGACTCCACACTCATCAGTCGGGTTACAAAAGAAATCAGCAAGGGGTTAAATGTACATACATCAGACATAATGATGACAGGTGACCTGGGTTAGAAATGTAAGGAATGAGTTGCAGTAACATAGAGGAGCCGTGAAAGTCATTTGCATCCACTTCTGCTCTAGTCGCGTCTGCATTTCTGGAGCTCAACATTTCAGCTTTTAGCTGATCTCGAGAGTGTAATGCTCTCACACGTGACGTAGAAATGAGAATGAGAATAGCACGGAGACAAACAGAATGACGTTGACAAAGTCACGAAGCCGGAGTTGAGTGAGGTGGAAGTAAGACATCTGCGTATTTATAGGTGGCTGGATTTCACATCCAGATATTACACTAATGCAGCTATTGTTAGCGTTGGCAGGAAATCCAGTCGTTGTTCATAGAACCTAGAGAAAGTAACACAGTGATGGGCCTGGTATGTTTAAGCAGCAAACCTTTTCCATCTGCCCATGTCCAGTAGGGAAGCGAGACACAATTCTCTCCTCCTTTATAAATCCCAGCTGTGGGTTTAACTGTCCAAGGGTCAGATGTTGAATACCTTCTTCATGATGCATGCGAGACCATAAAAGTTTCCTGTAATTTGTGTTTACATGAACGCTGTTGTAAAAAGCAGTAAACCTAATACACTTGTTTCGTAAAAGCGATGCAAATCTCCTTATCTGGCCCCTGGGATTTTAACTGAGGAGGGTCATTTTACTGAAAAGCTTCATCTTGAGCAAAGAGGTGTGTCTTTCAGAAGGACACTTGGTGTGAACACCGATTTTCTTCTGCAGAATACAACGTTTTACGTGCATCATAGCTCAGGAGCAACATGGCATTTGCTACCGTTTACTCACTGATGCGACCTCAGCCACGACGGTCCAGATGGTAAACGTTTCCGGTCTGTCAGGTGACGGTGCTCCTGCTTTACCCAGTAGGAAATGTGTGTTTGAACAGCTTTACGTAGCAACATTCCCATAGTTGAGTCCTGTCTGTGTAAACATCAAACTGGACAAACACAATACAATGGTTTTGACATAGAGATATTTATTTATGCAAGATTTATGTAGACAAGGCCTCTCAAATATTTCATAAAAGCAGTATTTACTCCTAATTCCTATGAATGTTCAAGCTTATGAAGCCTTAAATCAGCTCATTTTCATTAGCTCTGACTGAAGAGTTCATTTATAGTTATACTGTTCCACTGCACATCTAAAAACTGTAAACGGTGCAGTTTCAGTTCAGTGGCATCGACTACCAGCGACCAATCGGTAGCTTCCTGTTTTTCTGCTCATGTTTGAATGTCAGTGAACGCAGGAGAGAGAACATTTCATACAACGTCCGCTGGCTGCTTGTGTGCTCAGTGTGAACCTGTACCTCACAATTAATCACAACTTTGTGATTTTGATCGTGACAGTGTTATTGATAAATTCCACAACAGGACCCGGCTCCGTCTGTTCCAATTGTTTCTGGGCACAACGTGTTTGGATACACGTCAGGTGATGCAGCGAGTGAAGTGAAGTGATTCATCTGGAGCTGGAAAGACATCTGAGAGTCAAATAATGTTACACAGACTGAAATATTTTCCAGTGGTTGGAGTAAACATGGCTTATGTTGAATGGTTTTCAAAGACATGCTGCATCCATGTGCTGTGACTGCTAGTGTGGCATTTTCACATAACCCAAGGATTGTTTAGTTTTTTACGTGTTTGTTGGCTTGTAACTTTTCCCAGGCTATTTATTGTGTAAACAGACTCACATCATTGTTTTAGATGCTTTAAGCAGCTCTAATCTATCACTGGTTACAGTGTAATAGTGCAGTTTAAAGCTGCACTATGTTTATTTTTTATGTTAACCACGAAACTTATATTTATGTTCAGTTAACAATTGTCGCCAACTTTGATCAACCCAGAGGAAATTAGAACGCTGCTCTGCGTTCTTTCAGCTTATTGTTTTCATTTTATAAGCCACAACTTTACTGTTTTTGGCCAACGTCTAGCCGGCGAATATAGCAGAGCATAATGCAGCTAAAGAGCCAGATGTTTTCCACAGTTTTTAGAGAGTTAAACAAGTGGAGGCCAAATTGTAATTACAATTGTCCTTGGTATTACAGCTGCAACACAACGCAAACGCAATCAAATGTTGGATTTATAACTTGCTCGATCGCAAAATTTATACTAATGCTTTATTGTAATGCTAAAATTAAAAAAGTACAACAATGTAAACACACTTTGGATGAACCACCACTGCAGGAACTGCCGCTGTGGCTCGTGTTCCCACAACAGTGGGTGCAGGAGCCAAACAGCCAAGACAAAACAAACAACAGGAGGAAACTCCTCCATTCCATAAGGAATCAAAATCATAAATACAGTGATACCCGGTTTAGAAGAAAATGCCTTTTTAAGGAAGGTACAGTATTTGGAGTTTTAAACAATATCCTGCCACTGGCAAACGCAGTGAGCAGCTACTCCTTCAGGGGGTTAAGCAGACAACATCAGATCAGGTGGTTGTTAGATATTATAAGTATCAAACCCAAGATATTCTTGTTATTCTGTATGGGCCACGGGATTTGAACGAGCACCTGGACAAAGTAGCCACATTTTTTTAGCATCTGTTTCGCTACACGTCAGAAATCTGAGCCGATCGTGAGGATAACTGCCATAGACAGAATGAAGACACTCATCCAGTAGCTGACCTCTCAAAAAGGTTTCTAGCTTTAACAGTTGGATGACCCTCTTTCCTACTCCTACACCCTGTGTCATTCCAGGCTCCTCAACATCTGCTAACTCATTCGGATCTAAGTGGCTGCTGAGGTTCGACCTGCAGCCTATCAGACGCAGAGGGGCTCACAAAATGTAATAAGGGTTTCACTTCTGGACTTAGATAAGCAGCCTAGCAGCCGTGTCCGCCATATGTGGCAGAGATTGCTATAAATGGGTTAAATTTCAAGTGGTCGTTTCCTTAATATAGACAAGTAACCCCAACCTTTGGTAGGCTGGACTCATTCATCGCTTAACTAAACAGCTTTTTCCATTTAAACTAAGATTCCCTGGCACTTAGCCCTTAAATGAAATGGCCCCAACCTGCAAGCCATCCAAACCTCCATTGTCCTAAAAAGGAGTGCTGTGTGCGCATTTCCCCGCGAGTTAATAAAGACTTCCCATGACGAGGCTTAGGCCGTGCGCGTTTGAGGGAACGGTTTGGCTGAGAGAGGAGCTCTTGTGCATCTCAGCCAAGCATGAGTCCTTTAAACTAAAGATCAGAGCCTTTCGCTGCCTAACGCCTTCCCTCCCCGACCCAAACGGGTAGTTTGGTTTGCTGCCATCCTGTTCAAATTAACACATGAGAATCAGAGCTTGTCCTTTGCTAGTGGTGAGAGTAAATCTATAGTTTACGTTGAACTATGTCCACTTGAACAGTAGCTGACTTTGTGTTCTCTATGTTGTAATATAATGTAAGCATGACGAATGTGTAGAAAAGGTCCATAGATGGAGCATAAATCAAAGAATGGCTGAGTCTGAGTCTGTTGCACACGTGTACAACAGAGTGTGAGACTGTGTAAAAGCAGTGAGATAGTAGACTGGCATAAACCTCGTCCCACACACAGGGTGTGATGTAGCTGAAGGTTTGGCTTCCAGTTGTTTTCTTTCAAAATCCGCATTATACGAGAGTCCAACTTCAACATATTCATCCTATGGCTGAGAATTCACAGTTTCCACAGTACGGTGGGAACTGCTGGAAAACAGCTGCTTCCCACTGAGGTAGTTGGCATCGCTACTGTGCGACTGGACCCATTAATAAGTCAGATTGTCCATGGGTTGAGGAGAATGTTTGGACTGTGGGTAAATGAGGAAATGGGTCTGAAACAAATCACATCAACTGCAGGCATCAAGTGGTCAATAGTAACAAACTGTTGTCTGCAGACTCACCTGTCATCATGTGGGCTTTTAAATCACACGAATTCCTTCCCGAACATTGCTCCATCTGGTGTGAGATCAAGGACACACCCGTGACCTCTGTGCTTGATTGAGAATTAACACAGTGGAAGTCTTTGAGCTGAGACTGACGCGTCACAAGCCATCTGTTGTGAACGCACTGTGATGTAAGAAGCATTTGTTGGGTTTCTTTCCATAAAGTCGTATGTAGCGAGCAGTTAACACTAGTTGTCCTCGGCTCGTGCTCAGGACCTCGTAAATAGGTTTGGGTGAGGCAACTGGCAGCATTGATCGAGGGATAGTAAAACCTAAGGCCCAGTGTTACTGAATACTCCAGCACCTCTAATGTGAGCTTGCTGTGAGTCTTAGAAGTTAATCTGTTTTCTAACAGCCTTTTTTTAAGAAAATGATCCTGTATGTTCACAACAGTAGATGCTGTGTTAAGAAATTTGGACGTTACACTAGATTACACAAATTTACTTGTGCACAAGAGTCACTTTTCAGCATAAGTGTGTTTTCATCAGGAAACCCTGTCTCCGAGTTCTGCCGTGGCTTGTGAACATGTGAGATAGCGGTGGTGGTGGTGGGGGGGTTGGTCAGCAGCGGCCGGCTCCTCGAGCAGTGAACCGCCAGGGGGTCAGTTCACTCAGAGGCCAGCGGACGGCGGCCAGTTCAAACGTTGTGCTTTAATGGCTACTGAGGCCTCAGGCTTCGCCCCAGCACCGGCCACACTGAGCTCAGCTCAGACTGGAGCAATGCCTCTGTAATGGTAATGGTGACGCTTTAGTAGAGTTGAAATGATTACTTCATTGATTGGACGTGTTGACTGTCTTGTCCTTTTGCAGATGCGTGCGTGCTAAACTATACATATATTTGGATTCATTGCCCTTTATTTATTTTTAGCTGAAAATCACAATAACTATTATCACGATCTACGTGGCTGCTGCTTTATCTGTCTGCAGCACCATTTCCCGAATGAATTCACATGTTTTTTCATCCTTCCTGCTGTAACTTTCTCTGTTGATTTGGGTGGGTTCTTCACTGGTGATGCTTAAAGCCCAGATTGGCTCCGTGCCTGACCCAGGAAAGAGGATGGGTGTGTGGACGCTGGAAAACGCTAGGATAATGGACAAATGAGAGAAGATACAAAAGCTCAAGTGGCCTGCGTGACCCCCGGAAAGGACAGGAAAGCCCTTTGTATTTGCACAGTGGGTTTGGCCTCATGTTGGTAGACACCATTTGGGGTAACACAGGCTGCCCATGGAGCTTGTGCAAGGTTTTGCTGCAGCTTTGAGATACTAAGACCAGAGCCGGACCCAAGAGCTGAGTGTAGCTGTAATAGACTGAGGAGATGAAAGGTCAACATCAGGTCTGTTTTTCCCATGTACACTGTTTAGCACTCAGCAAATATGGATGCGGGGTCTGATCACATTTAGGTCTGTTTTCATTCTGTCTACACTGTTTCCAAACCTGATGCCAAATCAAACACTTCTTTCGTGGTCTCTCCAATGCAGATGACAGATAAAAAAAATTGGCTGTTGACTTTGCTGAAACTTTTTAGTGGTGGTTCGTTTATTATTACTGTACTAGAAGTGCTAATTAATGACAATATTGTCATCCATTCATTAAAACCAATTAAGATGGTTTTGTGGTTTATCAGCATCCTTATATCTCTGTGGATCTTTGGCTCAGGAACAGTGATCACATCCATCTGATAATCTGCTGCATAATCAGTCTCTGTGCCAGGCTTCAATAGGACAAAGATGTTCAATTACCCTAATTATGACGCTTGTTGCTTTGAGGTTAAAATTAGTTGGAGTGGTTTTGTGTCTGTGGTGGGACAGAGTCTTTGCAACGGCCATGTTGTTTATGCTCTCTGCAGAAAGACGTGAAGGACGTATTCACAGCCATCACGTTTGAGGTCGCCTACAGCCTCGGGAAGCACGTGCTGACGGGACACCAGGAGCGAGACCTGCCTGCGCTCACGCCCGTGCTCCGATGGAGGAAAGGAAACAAGATTGCAATCAGAAATGAGGTGAAATAAAGATGTATTCTACAAAGTTAAATCATCTGGTAAAGGTATTAAGACGATTTTCTCAACTGATTGGGCTGAAAGTGAAATCTCTCCACACCTGAGAAGAGAACAGGAGAAATGAAGGAAATGGCTTCAGTTGAGACTGTAATGATTTGGTGTCGGTTACCAGCTTATTCTTGCCTGTGTGAGCTTTTTCGAGTGGAATCCAAAAATACTGATTGATTTATTTTTTTTACAGTCACCCTTAACCTGCCCCACATGTGTTTCCCCACTGTCTGCCCTTCATGATTTGCATCCATCAGCACCTACAGAAACCACTTATCTGAAGCTTGTCAGCGTAACATAGAGCTTCGCTGCTGGTCTTAAGTTTCCTTTCATGATTTTCACCAAACAATATCCCCTGATTAAAAGACCGATCAGACACGGTTAAGATTTTGGGCCTCGTCTGCTGAGTTGTGCCAGCAACAACACAACACTGCCCCCTAGTCCGAATACAGAGCCAGTGTGTTCAGTGCTTGGACAGGATGAGGTCATATGAACTGTGTACTTTGCTGTTTCCTCTTCAGACCTGGTTTGAGAAAAACTGCCTGTCAGACGACTGCGCCGCCGACCTGAGGCTTCATGGGAAACTGTTGCTTTCTGGGTAAAAACGTTTGCCCTCACAGTTTACATTTTCTGACTTAGCCGTTTCTTGAGCTTTTGAAAGCGAGCGTGACGTCATAGCCATGTGGGTGTGGGCAGTGAAGCCATGACGCATGCTTGGAGGATATCCATATGTTTTTCCATGCTGAGGGAGTTCCCTGCCTTCTGCTCTCTGTTCATAGTGACAGGTCATGTTTGTCCTGGTAACCAGCATGTCTCATTCTTTACTTACATTTTAAAATGAAGAATCCTAAATAAAGCAAAGTTGGCTTGTTATTATAACCTTTGCTTCCTGTTCCTCCTCGACATCCTGCAGATGCCATACAGAGTTTGTTTGCTGTCTGAAATCCATTGTTTACATTGTCCCCAATAGGTCGCATGTCAAGCCCCACTTGGCCCTCGGCGGAGTTAGAAATGTGTCTCTGAATCTGACCATCTCGAACGCTGGAGACGACGCCTATGACACCAACATCTACTTCAACTTCTCTAGAGAAGTTTTCTACATCAACTTCTGGCAGAAGGTCAGTTGTGGCTCTTGAAGTTTTTTCTGCTGTTTATTTAGTCTGTCGCACGTGTTTGTGTCTGACATTTGATTGATGGCTGTTTTGTTGCGGTGATGCAGCAGCTGAAGCGATACACACACACAAGCATTTTATGCATACGTATTAAGTGAACGTCATTAATTTGCCACTGAGATGCACATTTTCTCCACGATAGTTTATTTGAAAAGACAGATTACTAGTCTGGAGTACAGTCTAAACACTGAGCCGTGCAACAAAACAGACCTGAGAGAGACAGATAAACGTAAAGCTTTGCTTCCAGATGAAAGGAAGAAGAACAGGACATCAGCAACAGCTGTCTCCTCTCAGAGGGCAGCTCCTCCAGCTGCACCGTCTAACAGATCACTGACTCATTGCCATCAAATACGCTTTGTCCAAAACATGAGCTATGTGCATCAGAACAAATCACTTGTTCCTCATATTCCATCAAGCTTGTTTTACCTACAGTTCAAATTATAGTCAACTAAAGCATCCTCACAGTGTGTGTGTTTTCATACATAAACAAAGCTTAGTAATGTTAAAGGGATATCTACCCACCGCCATCCCACATTAATCCTCGGAGGTTTTCCTCAGGACCACGCTGTATGTCAGATGGATTTAACAGTGGTCATCTCTGCCTCCGCGTGTGTCTGTTCGCTTCTTACTCCGTCATGGACATCACGTTTATCCCTCAGCTGAGATTTGCATCTCTGTTATAGAGACCATCTCTGCAAAGCACCAAACCTGTGACATGATTTAAAGCCTCACCGCAGCTGAAATCTAATATAAATAGCATGCGTGCTGCAGGCGAATATTAGAAAAACACTGTTTGCGTTTGACTTTCATGGCTGATCTAATAAAGCAGGCTGGTTTTAGGTATCGGCTGACCAGCAGCCACACAGCCTCATTGTGTTCAGGAACCTGATAAGTCATGGTGGCCTGCTGCACAAAGGAAACAGGAAGTGACCAGCTTGAGGATGACAAAGAGGCCGCTGGGCAAATTTACTGCCATATGCTCTTGGAGACATTTCCAGTCACGACTGGAGATGACGGTGGGGATGATTAGACCCCTTTCTGCTACGTTAATGTTAGTTCCTGAGCCTCCCCAGCCGTTTTTTCTTCCAGTGCATGAAGCGTGAACTCGTACTCCCTCCGTATTTAGGGGTGGGGGTGTTCTCCGTTGGTGTCCTCTGGAGCTCTGTGTTGTCCTTGCAACACAAGCTGTCAGAAGGCTGTGGAGGTGCAGTGGTGTCAGGAGCGCTGCCTTCATTCCCATGTGACTCAGAGACTGCTGGACTGGCTTCTGTGTTTTCCTTCGTTATCTCTCCACTGTTTGAGTAGTCGATTAGAGCGTTTTTTCTTGAAGGCCATGTTGTGGTACTGTGTGGGGGAAAGTTACCAGTTTCCTTTCAATTTATAAAGAACGCTTCTTAAAACAGTGAAATAATGGCTATATGTTACAACAGCAACTGACTTGAGCGATATTTGAAATTAGTTTTGCTTATGTTCTTTTTCCACATCATAATCTAACAAATGTAGGCGTATTTGCATTTTGAATAGTTCAACCAATCGCTATTCAGACTGGTCACGTTTTCACTTCCCACTTAAAGGTTGATCAAGGGCCACGTGACGAAAACGTCATATTACTACTGTACTTGTAAAGGACGTCAATACTTCATCGTTTCAAGAAATGTGTTAAGTTGTGAATTTCCGTGGACCTTTGCTGCTACAGTATGAACAGATGACCCACTGATTTTCTTGGCTGTTAGATGCCGTTTTGCACATACCAACAAAGCCAAATGTAGATCTTAATATTCATACCTGTGCAGAGAGCATAAAGTAGGTGATGACATTGGTTTGGAGAAGACAGACCAAAGTAAGGCCAAACTCACGAATACCAGAGTGGATGGAGACATGAGGAGATGTATGGGGCATGTAGAAAATGGGCCTCCTGTGTATTGTCATCCCACTGATGTACTGCTCTATTAGATGCTTCCATTGACACTAAAGCCGAGTAAACTACCCCAGTGCGATTTATTTCACAAATGGCAGGTCAGTCTCCGTGTGTATTTGTTCCAGACAGAGAAAGTAAGCAAGAGAAAGAAAGTGAAGAAGTGCCGAACAAACAGACTTTGTCGCTCCTCTCGCCGTGTCTGAGGGCTCTGTTCTCTCTCAAGCGCTGCCAGGTGGGTGATGGGTAAACAGGCTGACTTCCCCAAGCCTGCCCAGCCCCAGGGGAGAGACACTGTTTGCACAGCAGCACGGAGGAATACAGGAAACGGAGGAAATTCCATCATTGCCAGTTGCGCTGGGGTCCCCACCCCCACTTCAAAGCTAAGCTGGAGCTGTAGCCTCAATGCAAAGGGCAACGCTGCTTATTTAAGCTGACTTAATGAAGATGGAGGGCTCGACCGCACTGACTATCTGCTGAATAAGGGGAATTAGAGTGCGGACGATACAACGGTTGGATGTCTACATTTAAATATGTCAGCGGAGACGAGCTTCACACCTGATTTGTTTATCACATCTGGAAGCGTATTACAAAAGCAGACTCGAACTGGGCTGATGTTATGAATGTAGACGTTTCGTGTGATTTATCCTAAGCCCGGCGCTAAACGTTCCAGGAGCAACAGTCTGACTCTTTTTCACCACTGGTATCTCTGCCGGCTCTTAAGGCTCGGATGACAGCCTTCCAATGAACTCTCGCTGAAAGAATTCCTGCTCCTCGCAGGGTCAAGGCCTGAGTGTTTACACAGCGCAGCCGGTGAAGCTCCATATTGTTTAGACAAGCTTCCAAACATACAGCCTGGAGGTTGTCCAATTACCCACCCGCCGCGTGTGTGTGTGCCATCGCTGCTTTGTACATTCTTCCTTTAACCTAATTTGGAACTTCAATAAGATTTGAAGGCCTATTATTTTACACACAGGAGTCTAACGGGGAACTTTCATCTCAGAGTGTGTGTGTGTTACTGTACTTGCAGGCTGTGGCTGATGCTTTTGCCTTCAGCTTTAAACGTTCCTTGTGACGACTGGTGTCCTGTCTAGTGCGTCTTCCTCTCGGTGTGTCACCCATGCTGTGTCCAGTCTGTCTGTCTGTCTTTATCAACTCCTCTTATCCTCTGTCTCCTTGCAGGAAGAGAAGGGTATCTCATGTGGACTTGTCGAGTTGGACTTCCTCAAATGCAGCGTGGGATTTCCCTTCATGAGAGCACAGACTAAGGTGGCTGAAAGCAAGCAAGAACCAAATGTTCAGTGTCAAAACTAGCAGCGTGCATAAAGTAAAGTACTAGTGAAATCTCAGTGAAGTGAGGTTGAGACGTCTTCCTGCAAACATACAGTATGACAGAAACAAATGACTTTGAGTAACTGTCTTTTTTTTCTCCAGTATCATTTTGCAGTGATTTTTGACACCAGCCAGCTGTCTGGCGAAAATGACACATTGCAGTTTTTAGTTCAAGCTAAAAGGTAGAGTCACATTTTAATAAACGTCTACACTAAACAGCACTACATATACAGCCTATATTCATTGTGTATTATTTTTAACTGGATAACATATTCCTTGACTTTTGCAGCGCCAATCCTGAGCACAAGCTCTCTGACAACAGTCTGGATCTGTCCATCCCTCTGGTTCATGAGACTGACACGGTTATTACTGGGTAAGACACATGTGGACACCCACAACAGAGGAGTAATTACCACCTGAAAGGAAGCCTTCATGCTGCCTGTGTGGGCATTCAGGTAGATGTGTTGTTACTGTGCCTGTGGATCCTCTCATCTCTCTCCCGTGGTCACTACTGTCTGCAGGGTGGTGACCCCGACCTCCTTTGTGTATGGAAACTCGATCGATGCCTCGAGCTTCGTCCAGTTGGAAGACATGGAGTGCAACTTTCAGCCTCTCAATCTTACTTTCCAGGTGCCGTAAGCTCAAAGAACAGCATCAGACTGTACTCTACTGTATGTTCAGTACTTTACATTCTCTCCATCTTTGTGTCCGTCTGTGTGATGTGGTTCCAGGCCGTAAACAAGGGGCCCAGCAGGCTCCCTGGCTCAACTGTGGATATCAGGATACCCAACCGACTGGCTGGCAGCGGAGCTGACATGTTCCACGTCGTTGAAACTCAGGTGAATTCCAGCCGCGCTCCGTCAACATTACTCATCCACGCCAAATCCTTATTTATTAGTTTATTCACCTGCGTGCAGCCACATTTTCAGTCAGCAGTTTATGGCTGTCTGCGGCTGCTTCTCGTTGTGGGACAGGGTCTTGTATCCACCTCGTAGCTTCTAAACTGGTGGGCTTTTGGCACCGTGGGCCAGTCAGTGTGGAAGCAAACGTGTTGACGTTGCTACTGACACTATTCAACCATTTTGTTTCACAACATTTCCCAGTTAGGCAAAGAAAAGCAGTATCCCCAGTGGGTTAAAATGTTTTCTTAACCCTTGCATTGCTCCTTTCATATAGGCAGCTCAAGCTGTTAACTGTATTTGCCGTGAATGGGTAGATGGGGTTGACTATATCCCACCCTTCTACAGACCATCTGGAATCACTTACAGGGGATCAGGCGACTTGCACGAAAATGGGAATGGGACACCTGCGGAGCTGGCTACTGCCTTGTACCATCCCCAGCATGGAGCCACACATCATAAACACTGTTACCACTGTGTGTAGCCGGTGGCACACTAGACAGTCACACACTTATATTTTATAGCCAGATATTCTTACACTATATACAGACCCGCATTTGTTTGGACATGATATATAAGTTCCAGACTGTTGCTCCATATGTTCTAGTTTTTCTGCCCAAACTCCCTCAATTCTCATTATTTACTATGAAAATTCTGTTATAGGAGAATTTTGCCTGGTTAAATCTAGTGCAGACTATTAATCTTCACACCAGCTATGGCAGCAGAAACACTGGACGTGAGAAAGTGCAGCCGTAAACGCAGACAATGAGGGAGGCCAGGGGAGATATTCACCTTCAGAGCTTCAGGTTGGACTGAGCAGAGGGGAAAGGGGAAGTGTTCCCTGGGGGCTGGGTAGTAAAACAGACACCCCTAAATCACTCCATATGGGAAATCTGTCTGGGAGGGGTGCCGGCTTCCTGTGAGCCTTGAAAACTCCTAACAATAGCAGGATTGGACCAGTTTAGGTGACGAGTGCTTGTTCCCACATTTCAGGCCTGTGCAGCATAAAACATGTCAAGCCTCCTGCTCTCCTCCACATCCTGTCAAACATGCATCTCTCCCTATGTTATTCAAATGACCTTGTGTTCATTAGATAGGGTTTTATCTACAGTCACAGTCAAAACATGTTTTTCTTCACCACTGTCATGTTGCAGGTGGCCGATGGTCGAGGGAACTGCACCCCTCACAGGAACCCGACGCCATGCACCATCCCCCAGGACAGAGAGAGCATCTTCCACTCCATATTCGCCTTCTTCACCAAATCAGGACGCAAAGTCTTGGTAAACATGCATCCCTCACATTTTACTTGGACATTTCACACAGTCTTTCCCTGTGAGGACACTGAGTTTTTTAAACATCTGTTTATCACCCATGTACTTTGCTTGTCTTCCTTCTTCTCTCTGTCTTGTTTTTAAAAGGACTGTGACCGTCCTGGAAGAGCGTGTATGACAATCTCCTGCAGTCTGGGCTCACAGTTAAAAGAGGAAGCCCTGAGCATAGATATAAAACTTCTACTGAACACTGAAATTCTTAATAAGGTAGGCAACGTCGGAGTTTTGTTAATATAATTGCAGGTTCCTGTGATTGGTGAAGTAAATTAATCCAGTCCTCCTGAACCCACAGGACAGCTCCTCAATGATCCAGTTTGTGACAAGGGGCAGTGTGCAAGTCAGCGACAGGGCCGTGGAGGTGCCCATGGGCCTGCCGGAGGAGATTTCTGTGAGTACATTACAGACAGTGAATGCATCATTTACACAGTAACAACACTGTTAATACTACTTACAGCCACGGATGCATTGTTTTACTGTATGCAACAATAGGACAGATGTCTGTGTATTATCACCGTCGTTTCCAGCCACCGATTAAGAAGTTGTACATTTTTTTATCAAGCACCAAACATAAATATAAAATGTGTTTTATAAAATATGTTACTTTAAGCTCATTCAGTCTAAATGGGCCACATTGGCAATAGTCACGGTCACAGAGCAGAGTTGCTACAGCTGTCGCGTCTGGCTCGGTGGCACTGTGGCAGATCACACGCTTATCGGCTCAGCTGAAGTTATATAAATAAGCTATATGTTCATATTGTTCATATTTAGATGCTGATGCATAGTCCATCATGTGGTTAGACACTCCCTGAGTCCCCACTTTGTATTGTTTATAAAGCGTATGCGATATAAGGGAACAGGTGGGGCTTGTAGGTTTATAACATGGTGGCACTTCTGTTGGCTGATGTCAGGGTCCTCAGCTGTGCTCAAGGACAGACCCTCCCCCTGCTGCTCTTTGCTGAGTGATTAAATGGCCCAACAGAGCAGACATGATGATTAAATTGAGCATCCAACGCGCTCGCAGTGGCCTCGCCGAAACGATTACAGTTGCTGACCATTCTGCAGACCTGCCCACCCTGAGCCCGCTATGAATGTGTCTGGATCATGCCACTCTTTCTGCACTTAGCGAGTGCGCTCCTTCCAGCGATTAATACCACTCTGAGTTTTAGTAAACAGAGTTACCCTTTCCCTCGGGATCATTGCTTCCCAGAGTACGGCCTGCAAAGCTTAATTTGTGGCCCCTGCTTGTATTGTAACTTATTGGCTGCCAGCAGAACAACAGGCTCATTTTTTATCACCCAGGGCACTGTATGCACAACAAACCCAGCTAAATCCGTATGTTTCTGCGAACTTGACATCACAGAGCTGTGTTGAATGCATTCCCACAATGAACCAGTTGCACAAGTTAAATTAGGAAAGTCAGAGAGCTTTCATCTTTTTGTTCATGCAAGCAGTTCGGCATGCGTAACAACAGTTAGATTCCAGCGTCGGAGCGAGGGGGAGGTGTTAATGTGGGAAACTATTCAACAGGGAGATCAGTCTTCAGGAAAATCAAACACGAGCTTCACTTGTCCACTTGGTTTTGTCTGGGCTCACATTTGGCGTCTCATGGCACATTTGCCTTCGAAGCGTGAGAAGCTCTGCATATAAGCAGAGATGTTGCTCAGACCATTTTAAAATGGTTCCAGCATAGAACACATGACACACGTTGTAGCATCTATTACAACTATGAGATATTTGGAGGAAACTAAATAATCCATCTTTGTTTAACATTATTAGAAAATAACGCCATGTGTTACATGATGCCACTGACTGTGTTGTTTCTGGAGGCTGACATTAAAGCAGGCTTAGCTGAGGTGCAGGGTTACAGTATGGAATATTTAGTTACATTTTCAATTCTAACCACTGATAATTCAAGTGCAAATCAATTCAAGTGATCAAAGTAAAGGTTTTGGAAATTAAAGTAGTTCAAAAAGCTTCAAAGAATCTTTCACAGTAGTAAGAAACAATGGGAGCTGATGTATCATAATATCGAATGAACACTGTTTTTTGATTAGAATCACAAACTACTTTTTCTGTTGTAGTTTAGTGAACTGAGAGATTGTCTATCGGTTACATTTTTGCTCATTTCATGCTCAGCATCCTAAATAGCTCTTTATTTGCTGTGGTGCCAGACTCCAAGCCTCCCAGAAAAGATAAATCTCAGAATTAGGCTCTGTCTGGACTTCAAGTGGTCGTTGAAGTCCGGGCTCAAACTCAAAAAGGGAGTGGATTATATATTACTGTGAAATGCACTGATCTAATAAGATGAATGTTTGTTGGCATTAAAACAAAGATGTTTAATGAACAGTGCGTTATGACAATATGACAACAATATGAAACGCTACATGGTGTAAAAACAACATGTTCTTCAACACATGGTGGCGTTGAATACCAAGACTAAGTCCAAGCCCAGATTCAGAGTCTATGACTACGCTGTAGTTGTCTGAGGCTGTTGCCGTCACCATGCTGCTATTGTATTGTATGTTTGCAGTAACATGTTGATGTTGAAACTATCGCTATGTGAACAAAAATCGTTTTTTCAGCTATTAAGTTGTACAATTTGACATGTGTGATGGTCTTTCTGGTTTACATGACAACTGATGTGTCTGGTTGTTATTGTTGCTCTAGGTTGCATCATGAGCAGTGGATGACTTAATGCATATGCTTGTGTGACTCAGTGTCTGACTGAAGGGTTGCTGTGTTTCAGCTGGTGTTCGAGGCTCTCCACAGTCAGGAACCGAGGGGTTACGTAGTCGGCTGGATCATTGCCATCAGTCTGCTGGTGGGAATCCTCATCTTTTTGCTGTTAGCTGTGCTGCTCTGGAAGGTAACCCACACACTGAATCTATCTTTCATCAGACTTACAGATTGTTTTTCCTCTGACGCTTTTCTGAAACTACAATAGTGAATAGGGCTGTGATAGCGAACTCGTGTTTCACAACCAGAAGCCCAGTGTTGAACACTGATTAGGTATCAGCAGAGTTTCCAGTTGGGCAGAGACAGCTGGAGGTAGAGGAAGAGGTGGGGGTGCGAGCTTTTAAGAACCATGAAAAGGACAAATCACAGAGTGGACAATAATTCGCACCATACCACTGACATGAAAGACAAATCTAAAGAGGCCGTGTTAGCACAGAACTCCTTTTCTTTTTCATTGCTTCATTATCCACCGGGAATACCACATCTAAACCTTGGAATGCTGGTCCCGGGATATATTTCCCCCTTATCCCCAGGTCTTCGGCTCTTGCCAAAATAAACCCCACTTACAAGAGCAGCACATGTCCTGTATTGCGCTTTTCAGGAAATGCCTGAGGAGAGAGCAGGTTTGTGTCAATAAACCTTAGTAGCCAAATGCACATAAATGAATGGAGTCGTAGTGAGTGAGGCAGCATCCCAGTATCGCTGCTTTGTTTACATACACACCATGAATCTACTGCTTGTGCCAGCCTTTCACATCACCTTATATAACACCTGATAAATCCGTATTATAGGTCAATTTATAAACAATAATATAGTGTTACGTTCCCAAAGAAACAGTGGATGTCTGCCAGGAAAATCCTTGAAATTCTTTTATCCATGCTGGTGGTTTTGTGAGGTTTAACCAATTATCTTCTATACATTACTGCCAGACGTCTTTAACGCACACAGCGCTGTGCCACGATGTCTTATTGATTTCCTACAGCACCTCGCAGTCATGCATTCTCTTTACTTGCATGTATTTCTAACTAAAATCCACAATTTATCACAGTGCAGTCAATGGTCAGATTTTTACTTGGTAAAATAATGTTATTACTGCAGTAATGCACATGAAAGAAGAGTCTGTTTCAAATAAATTAAGTTAATGACGGTGCATTCAAAGTCTTTCCTGACATTCATTTGTTACATTTACGGGCTATGTAAAACACATCCAGATACCGTTGCCTTAAAAACATTCCCGGCAATTTAATGTTGAGCCTCTCACGAATATGAAGCAGTAAGTTTTACTCATAATGCAAAGGCACTTTCAACCCATAAGTAATATGTGCCAGAGTGCCCCTAAAGGCATCGTTTCCACACTGATTAGTGTGCATGGTTCTTCATCAGATAAGTCCAAAACTACAATACCTTCCCACAGACTTGAAACACAACAGACTGTTCTCAAAAGAAATCAGATTCTTTGTTATTATAAGAATTTATAACACATTATTGCATTAATTATCACTTTAAAGGAATCTTTCTGCAGGCCCACAATAATATGAATCCTTGGCATCTAAATGACAACATAAACAAAAGGATCCGTCAAATTATCAGCTAATAGAACCAATCCATATGTTTTCAATTTATGTACCGCGAAGACCTGCCACAAAGGAATAGATTCATGTTTAGGGGAAAAACTGTCTGCTTGTTTGTTTTCTCACCAAGAGTTAGATGAGAAGAAGGAAAACACATCGTCATCATTCTACAGAAATATAACACTGCAGCCAACAGCCAGTTAGATTAGCTTAGCAATTCAACAAACAGTGGAAACATGAGGAAGAAAAGGCTCAATCAACTGTGAAGGTAATCCGTTTGAAAGCTCACTAATGCCAATGTGTCTGTGAAAGGTTAAACAGAACGAGAGTGTAAACAAGCGGAAACAGCTGTGCATTACCTATACTTAGCAAGTTGTGTGTTTGACAGATTACGATAATATCTTAAACGTCCAGCGATCAGCATTTTTGTTCGCCCTGCTTGTTCACAGATGGGCTTCTTCCGTCGGCGCTACCACGAGATCATCGAGGCTGAAAAGAACAGAAAGGACAGCGACGAGAGCTGGGACTGGATGGAAAAGAATCACTGAGACTTGCAATGGGGGGGGTCCCAGAGGAGCCAATGAGATTAGGAATTGGATCAGGAAGGATCCAATAGCAAGGGGTCTTGCAGGCCCAGCCACCCCAGTGGCACCAGGCCCTTCAGTCTTCCATATGTGGAAGAGAAGAATATTCTCCATATTTTTTGGAGACTTGATATTTTTTGTGGGTGGGGGTCCAGGAAACAAGCTTCTGAGGTGACAGAGTGCTATGCCAGAGGACACTTGCTGTGGAATTCAGCCAATCTCAAAGGAGGCAACTCCGAGGCATCGGGGAAGGGATGTTGATGGAGACCCACATCCGTGCTGGGGTGTGGAGACGGCATAAATACTGGTGGACAACAAAACCCTCAGGGCTGTGTTACATAGCAAATTTATTTTTATACCTACACTTTAAGCCATATTGTATAAAACTGGGCATCGAGAAGAGTCGGGTTTTGAAGGCCATTATAAACATACTGTATCTGAAGTATGTTTTTCTAAAAGCACTGATGTTTGATAAGAATGAGGACCTTGGCTACATAACTTTCCTTTCTATGCCAAAGATATGACCTGTATAGTATATGATTGGAGTTGTTTGTATATTCAGTTCTTCCTGGGAGTGAAAGATTGTATCTTTTTTGCTATTTCCAACTTATGAATATCTGTTTTACATATCTGACCCCCCCCCACACACACACAAACAAAACGGAAATCAACTAAAGCTAATTCAGCTTCACGCCCACACACACACAACGATCCTAATGTCGTCCACTGCTATTTCTCAGAGTTGCCTCACAAGCTCCAATGGTCCAACAAGTCAGTAGGATCTGGTTCAAGTTGTGCTGATCTGTGGCACTGAAAGGTTCTGCATTGCCTTTGCACAGACATTTGCAATGTTTCTCTTGTTATCATCGCGTAATATGAGGAAGATGTGTTTTAAATTATACCATACAAGCCACGGTTCACAGTAACATTCCTTTCGTTCTGGTCGTATGTACAGTAGGTGATATAAGTGGATGTAACGATGAAATTCACTGTACATCATGACACGAGACGTAATCGTGATCTATTTCCACAAAATTTAGACCAAGGAGACTGTATTTCATTTTACCATTATCTTAATAGGCATTGGGTTTTATTGTGAAATATGAGATTTATTGGCGCCCGCGACGGGAGTCCACCTACCGTCATTTACAGGGCCCCACAGCATGAGTAATGCCCTAAGAATAGGTGGGAATGTGCTGCACTCAATCACTACACATAAACAAGCTCTGTGGGGCTCATGGGAAAAGCTCAAGCCAGCATGGAGGAATGTCAGCACCCTGAAAACCTGCCACTATGAACGTCCACGGCTCATCAGAGCACAAATATTTACTCTACGTCTTTTAAATGCTGGGCTACAGTAGATTGTCAGTGAAAATTTGCAGAACACATTGAATAAAGTTTGATATTAAATGTACCCATTAACATAAGGGAATAAAAGAAGAATAAAATATGTTTTAGCTTTGAAGAATGTATCATACCATCTTGATGAATTATATTAAAACAGATAAAGATATTTAAAAATAAAACCCTCCAGTCTTCACAGTTGTCCACAGTCAGATTGAAACGTGCAATGCCAAAGAACAGAAACTATACTTTTGACACTTTATGGTTCACTAGGTTTGCTCGGCTCCTAATTTTTCTGTATGAATATGTTTTTTATCTGAAACACTTTATTTTACCATTAAGTTCCACTGGCATGAAGGCATACGCTGCACACACTCACCTCCTCCCTCTGTTATACCTGTACACTTGATGTTTTTTGCTAAATTCTAACTGTGATGGTTATACTTTTCTTTCCGTGTTATTTTGTCACCGTTAGTCGCCCTATCAGGAGCATACTACTGTCACTGAATAGTACTTCCATTATAGTGTGCTGTGTGTTTAAAGTCATGTTGGAGCTGTGTATTTATCTGCTGATAAATGTTGGAGTGAAATTTCATGGCTCTGTCTGCTTCTTTTTTCAGTCCAGTGAGCTGCTAGTCAGTTTGGTGGAGTGTGATGCTCTCTGCTGGCTGTTTGCTTCTTAACATGCCGACCAAAACTCAAGGATGGAAAAACCACATATTCAAAGTCCATGTACATTTGTGTTTGAAGTCATGCTTACGTAGTGAAATGCAATTAGTAAATCATTACTTGTGTACATTACTTGTTTTTTTATTTATTTCATATGAATGAGTTTAGCTCCGTTGGTCAGACAACATTTTGTAGGTTTGCACTCTCCAATAAGTCGAGGTAAAAGGGCATCTACTGGACATGCGATGAGGTTGCGCGTCCGTGACCACGTGATATCAGTTGCTATGAAACCCGGTCACCAAGCAGAAGCTTCTCTGTAGAGTACAATCAATTATTCATACAGCTTCTTCACAAAACAACGGGAACACTACAGCAAGACTTGAGCTACTTTTTTTGGGAAGGGCGGGTTTTTGGTGTCAGACAATCGCTTTGCTAACCATGACCTCTCTGTTTGATCATGGATTGATCAGGACTGCTGCAGTGGAGCAGGCGGTTGCACCGATTGCCAGTCATTTGTGCCTCTTGGTGCTACTCTGTGACAGTGTGGAGGAACCTGAACAGTTCAGCCAGTTGGAGGAGGAAGCCCAGGCTGTGGCTATAGCAACCGGAAACATGGCAGCAGTGGCCTCCAGGTACTACAACATGAATGAAAGAATATAAATAGGCGTGTTGGATAAAAGCTTCACATTCCTAATGGTAGATGAATAAGCAGACTCGTTCCCTCCAGGCAAATCAGTGACGCAGAGGATGAAATCTTGCACATGGAGATGTCGTCCCTGTTGGAGACACTCACTGTGTCTGGACAACACGTGCTGCTGGCAGCCCAGAAGCTCAGCATCCAGCCCAATGTAGCTGAACACAGAGAGGAACTCATCGCCGCTACACAAAGCGTCTTCCTGGCAGTAGTCAAAGTAAAGTAGGAGTTTTATTCTCCTGGTTATAAAGATGTCTGCAAGCGTATTGTGATAAAATATTACTCTTTTTAAAATACATAAGGAGAAAGGAATGGTTGCTTTGTCCAAAGCCAGACAGCGAGTGATTAAAAACACTAAGCTTCCAAGAGATTCATCTTCAACAGCTGCAGAAGCTTCTCATGCGGCTGAAGCTACCGTAAATGGAAATACTACAAGAGGCTGATGATGGTTGCTTTGAATTTTACACCCAAACTAGACCAGGCGTTAACTGTGGTCTTTCAACCTCCAGTGTCCAACAACTTCCAGTGTTGTTGCAGATAACAGTTTTAATTATCCTCTCACGGTTGTGTGATTTGATGAAGCCCATAAATTCAACCAGTAGGTGTGTTCGATTGTGACTGACTGTCTGTATTAACAACACTCTTTGTCTGTTGTCTGGCTCTGGACATGTACACGCCCCTATGTGATTTAATTTAATTAGCCAGCACAAATCTTGGAATTAATTACTCTCTGCAGAGGATAGACCTAAAACAAAGATGCTTAGGGTTATGGAAATCCAGATATCAAGGCAATGAGTGTTGACGACCTTTGGCACTGGTACACTGACGTTAAGAGTAAAACCATTAACTTTATCTTTACCTCTGCTTTCAGGTTCTGTTAGTGGACGACGATGCTGTCGTGAGGAGGGTTGTATCTGCAGCGGATCAGGTTTTGGAGTGCCTGTCTGAGCTTGGATCCTCCTCTGACATCAAGTCTCTTCTCAGATCGTTCCAGGTGTTTTCTGAGGCTTTGCTTCTCCTCAACAGTCTGACGGTGGAAAGAGCAAATTCTTTGCAGGATGCCAGACAAACAGAACAGCTTCTTGGTTCCTTAGATACACTGAGGAGGTGCATGTCCATGTTACACACTGCCATGTGCACAACCATCAAACATCCCTCAAATGAGCAGGGACGGGCAGCGAAGAGGTTCATTCTGGACAAAGTCCAGAGCACAGTGAGGGACATTGTTAAAACCTTGCAAGGTCAGTGTCACATTGGATCACTGGGTCCTTGTGGGTATTACACAGGGAGGAGGGACAGTTTGTTGCAGACACTTCTTTGTTTCACCACCTACTCAGTCCAAGAAAGCACGTTCGATAGCACGGTGAGGGATCTTGTGTTCCACTGTATGGTTGTGGCAAACTCTTCTCGTAGAGAGTGCCAGCAGAGTGTGGTGGGTCATTGTCGTTACATCCTGCAATTTTGGTCAGACATAAAACGAATTTTAAAGTCCTCAGATGATCCTGATCACAGCCTTGAGAAAATGTGCACATTGCTGGCGCAGCAAATGCAAATGCTCGACGGCACCTTGATGACTACTGTCCTTTACCAAGTGCTGGACACATTTCTTACAGTATCTTCAACATTTGATGAACTCCTGAGTGCAATGAAACAGATCCTGGCTGCAGAAGCCTCTACAACGGTGGATCTGACCTTTATTCAGCCACTTGTTGAGGATTTCATCTCATCTGCTGACAGAATAATCCAAGTTGCAACGTTTGTCTCGGCTGTGGCTGCTGATGCAAAGAGTTTGGAGAGCGTCGAAAACTCGCGAGCATGTCTTAAAAGACTCAGAGATCAAATCGCCGCTCTTTCACTGGAGCTGGCAGACAATTCAGTGCAAACTGTTCAAACGCTCCATGAGGTGTGTCAGAAATGGGAGGAGGAGACAGGTCAGCTTCAGGAAGCTGTGAGTGATGTAGTGGACGTGAGGCAGTTCACTAGCGTTGCTGTTAATGAGATCGTCAATGAGCGGCTTGGATGTGATGCAGCCTACAGAGAGCAGAGCTACGAACTGTTCCGCCAACATGGCACGAACCTTATGTGTCACATGAAGCTGGTGATTCAGTCTGTGAGGAGACACTTGGACAGAAGCGATGACCCCATCTACAGGAACGGGCTCCTGGTGCTGCTCAGACAGGTTCAGTCATCCCAGACCAAGGTGTGCGAGTCAGTTAGAGACATGCTCTCAGGTTCCACCCTGAATGTGGAGGTGTATTCCACCTTTTCAGACAGTGTTTCCACTGTCATTCAGCATTTCAAAGTGCTAAGAGAGGGACTGGACGGCCAACAGCATCCACATCTTCTGAGCCCGCTGCGACAAAGGGCGCGTCAGCCTGAACTCTCACAGCCGTGTTTAGTCAAAGACGCCTGTGAATGGATCAAGGAGATAAAAGGCTCAGATGCTCCTGTTTTGGACGTTAAGCAGAGGGATTCTCATACTGAACATGAGAAGGTACCATTAGATGAGAAAATCATTGAAGCGGTACTGGCTCATAAATACGACAGCAGTGATTTAAAGATCCCACCTGTCTCCGCTGTGCCCAAGCTGATCCACAAGCCTCTTGAGTTTAACCTCCTACCCCTGTTGTATGAAGTTGTGACTGTGACAAAAGGGAAAGATGTGCCAGTGCTCAACCGGGCCTGCACCGGGCTCCTCGAGCTGTCAAACTGTTACGCTCAGGCTACAAAGGAAGCCTTGGCCATTGTTGATGCGGTTGATTGTCAAACGTTGGAAGGGTTTCGAGCAGAGCTGGTGTCACTGACTCCGCTGCTCGTTCAGACGGCTCAGGAGACAGCAATGAGCTCAGCAAAGACTACGGAAACCATTTACAAATATAGCGTTCAGCTTTCTGACCTGATTAACAACATCCGAAAGCTCTTACTGCCAGTGGCTGGAAACTGGTATCATGCTGTGTACACCGAGCTGCAAGGAAACACGCCGACAATGGCAACCACAGTGACACAACATCTGAACGAAGTGACGATGCTGTGCACGGACGTGGTCCAGCTCTTGACGTCATCTGATATACCTTTACAAAGTGGCGTTCAAGAAACATTCAGTGTTTTACACAGCAAACTTAACAAAGCCCAGAACAACACAAAGTATCTGGTTGAGTTTATCAACTCAGTGGAAGGACATGTAGATCAGCTAGAGGGTCTCTGTATCCTCTGGGGTCTTTCTATTCAGATTTTGCTGAATTCTCTAGATAAGATTATGGGATCATCAATGGCAATTAATCATTTAAGTCCTCAGAAACAGCTTTCAGTGTTGTCGGAGAACTCACTTCGAATCCAAGAGGCAGCGAGGCTCACAAGCCTGAATTGCAAAAGTGCTTACAAGTCAAAACTGCTAACAAGATACCAGGCTGAGCTAAAAACGCTCACTGAAGCCTACCTTAAAGCCTACGAAGAGCTTGACCGAATGCCGTACGTGACAGAACTCGCAAAATCAGAATTCCTTCAGAGACATCTTTTCATTAACATTAGGGTTCTCTGTGCTCATTTAAGCAAGGCAAACAAGGATTATGACACATCACTTCAAGAAATTGCCAGTCTTGCTCAATTTGCTGCTGAACACTTCAGAGACAGCAACTTAGAAGATTTGGAACAAAGATTTCAAAATGCGGCTCAAAGACTTCTTGAAAATGTCAAATTGGCAACTAAAAAAATCCAAGACTGCCTAAACTATATTCGTGACCCACATGCTCGTTCTAATCTGAGGTCTATCACCGATCACCTGTCCTTTCAGATCTCAGATATAATCAGCAGGGCCAGGCTCATGGTGGAGACTCATTACATTTGTGACACACTTAGTCTGGATGTGCGCATTCAGTGCTGGTCAGCCAAAGCTCACTATGTGGTGGAGGAGATCAGGAAGCAGGATGGGATTCACCAAGAGGCTAAAGACCACATCATGGCTGGTCTACAAGGGAGAACACCTGACGACAGCAAAGGGATGGCTACAGCACCATTTACAGCCAAAGAGGCAGAACTTCCTCCTGACACAACCATCATGTCCTGGCACAAAGCAGATACTGAAAGCAAAAATGCTGCAGAAGCAAATGTAAACATGGAAAGAGCTCATGTCAGTATCTCAGGATAAAACATATCTTCCAGATCAATCACAATAGGAGTCATGTTAGGTCATGTGCTTATTTGTCTTTCAGGGTGGTTTGGGGTCAAGTGCATACAGAGAAGCTTCTTCGCTGACCTACACCTCACTTTTCCTAAAGCAAGAAAGCGACAGCTGGGATCCCAAAGACAACAGAATTGTCCAGGTGACCAGGAAGATGGCCGACACAATATGTTACATGACCCAGTACTTAAAGAAGAAAGGTCCCATACCGGTAAGGACCACTTACTAGATTTTTTTTCTCTTCTCGGTTTCACTTGATATTTATGCACAATCGTTGTGTTTTGCAGAATAAAGACGCATTTGTGACAGCAGCCAAAGACGTGATCTTAAAGTGCCAGTCAGTGACTCAGTTTATCAGAGTGATTGCCAACCACTGCCTGGATAAACAGTGTGCGGTTGAACTGTCCCTCATTGTCGAGCAGATACTCACAATTACCAACCAGCTGAACATTATCTCCAGGTCAGAGGAGTTTACACATGAGCCTACTATAAATATTTATTCATACTTACAATTAGGAACTAAAGCAAGGTTTGTGGTTTGTTGGCTCTTTTTAGTGTCAATGCAGTGACACCTGGGTGTAAATCATCTGATGAGATCCTCGTGAAGAACGCACAGAATCTACTCCAAACAGTCCTGAGAGGGGTTCATGCGGCAGAGACAGCCTGTATAACAGTAAATACGACATCACAAATAAAATATTTAAAAATGTAATATAAAGTCCTTACTGTACTTATTCTACACTTACTGTACTTTAGGGGTTGAAGCAGCCTGAGCCAAACTCAGATGGTGCAGAGGCCACAGCTCTGTGTTTCCAGTGGAAGAGAAAGCTGGAGATCCATCGAGCCCAGCAGACCTCCAACCCTGAGACAGATGAGCTGGGCTTGAGAAAGACGTCGCTGCACCCCGTAGCACCCAGTCTCGCCCCACCTATTGTACATGACGGCTACAAGTAACCACTTCCCACGTCTAGATGTGCAGCCTGTTGATGGCAGACCGTCATGCCCGAAACGTTTTCAGCATTGTGAACAGCCCAAAACCCGAACCTGATAGCAAAAGTAAGCCTGCACAACAAATCATATTTGAGACAAGACTTGGTTGATTCCAAAGTAAAAGTGCTGATATTTTTCATCTTTATTTCACGTATTCATAATAAAATCACAGAAATATGATGGGCATATGTGTTATTAAAATGTCATACAGTATTATTACAACCATAACCACCACACCGACCGCCAAAAATAAAACAGTATTCATCATAACACTCAAAAACACACTGTACGACGTGATATAAAAGAATTTACAATGAATTACAAAAATCAATAAAAATCCAAACTGCTGTCAAAAAGAGTAACTCAGTCTAAAGACACAGAAACGTCCAATTAAAACGAACTTCCTAGCAAAAGTGAAAACACGCATGTAGCCTACCAGCAGTTTCATGTTTTAATAATGGTTTTGAACAGATGAGCGATTCAGAGGTGTGTTCTTACTGCAACACTACAACAGTAACATTCTTGTTTTAGTACTTAAGCCACTTAAAGTGAAAACAGTCCAACAGTGTACAAAAATGAGAACTGATCAGCTGCAGCGTTGCAGATTCTGATCTGATACAAGAAGGGAAGTGTGTTGTATTTCACACAATTGTCTGTAAGTTAGCGTCACTGTACAGAGCTTTATTTTGAAACATGGGAACGGCTTTCAATAACTGCTGATTAGACACCTGCCATCTGAACGCCAGCACACGTACACTGTATGTGCCTCTTCCACTGCGACCACAGTGTCACAAGATGACAAATAACAAATTCCCGCCTGGGTGTAGTAGAAATGTTTACGAAAACATATGCTGACTCGATATGAAAAAAATCCCTCAATATAAAAGTGAGTATAAACATAACTATCTCTTACACGTGGACATATAAACCTCCCAAGAGAATTCTTACAACAGTGGCTGTGTTAAAGAAACAATTCGAGTCAGTTCGTCCACAACGTCTCTGGTCGATGAGAATACAAAATAAGCACAATAATAAAAGATCTTAACACAACACTGGATGAATATATGTGTGCATGAATATGTGTTGAACCTTTTTATCCCTGCAATGAAATGTGTGACGTTTTAGAAACAATATCATATTTTATACAGAGATTTATGTACAGAAATAAATAGATTCATGTAAAGCGGAATAAAGATTAACAGACACTATTATACTACGCTAATGCAACATTTTGTGCCTACTGACAGAAAGGGGAAGCAGTGGGATCAAAAGTCTTGAACACATCTTTAAGTGTCCTATCATCTTCCTCCTCCTCTGGCTCTTCCTGTTTTGGCTCCTCCTCCTCCTCCTGCTCCTTCTTATTCTCTGTGTCCTCTTGTGCTCCTGTAGAGCCCTGGCCTCCCATTTTGGCCTGCCTAGGGTCACTGTACTGTGGTCGGATTAACCCAGCTAGTGCCTGGATAGGGAGGTTGTGAACTGCAGGTGGTTTGACAGGTGAGATGGGAGGTGTTGTGGGAGAACCGGGAGGTGGAAGCTCATCCGAGACCATGTCTGTGCTTTTGGATTCTTCAAAAGAGCTACTTTGATGTGTTGGTGAAAGTGATGGCGGCTGAGTGTTGTCTTTCTTAGCAGGGTGTTTCAGGATCCCAGCCTTCTTAGGAGGCTCTCCGTGCACCTTCTGACCCTGCTCTGTTTGAGAACGAGGATCGTACAGACTGATGCCCCCAAGTATTGTAGTGGGGCTTTCCAGCCCTCCACCTGAAGATGCCAGACGAGGGGCATATGGTGGCAGTCTCTCAGGCTCAGGCTTTGCTCGAGCAGCATGAGAAGATGAGCTGGACTTGTGTAGTCTGGGGTCGACAACTCCACCCCCAGAGGGGGCCTCTTTCTGCCCAAGGAGCCTGGAGTCCAGACTTCCTGTACGCTTGAGTCTAGGATCCAGAGTCTTCTGCTGGCGGGGATCGACAGGTCTGTCAGAGGAGGCTCGAGACTCTAGAGATCCAGAGGTCAGTCGACTCATCCGTTCCTTCAAACGTGCAGCTGCCAGTCTGGGGTCGGATAATGGGGGACTGGAGACGGGGGGGTGATCTGGCATGTTTGCTCGGTTCATCTGTGCATCAGCAATTAGTGGCGGAAGAGGCAGATTGATAGAGTGTTCTTGTTTGGGCACCAGGGAAGGAATTAGGTCCTCAGGGGCCCACACCACGGTCTGAGCAAAGGCAGGCCGCTGGAGCAGGATGTCCACACGAATGTGGCTAAACTGCTTTAACTGGCAACGCGGGTCTCGCAGCACTACGCCGGGGCTGGCATCTAGTGGTATGAGAACAGCTCTGTCTCTGAGCTCCCTCTCCCCTTCATCCTCCTCCTCCACTGCAGAGGACTTCTGAGGAATAGGGTGAGTTTGCTGACGAGAAGAACTTGGCTCCACCGGTCTCATCTTCCTGGGGTCTCTGGAGAGCCGAGGATCTACGGCGGCCTCGTTTTTAACCTCAGACGGTCGGTGTTGAGTGTCTGTCTTCATACGTGGGTCGCTAGCTGGGGCCTTCACAAGTCTTGGGTCCCCCAGTGGTAGCGCCACCGTGGAAGCCTGCTGGGTGCTGGAGTGAGATTGCTGTGTCTCCCTCTGCTGTTTTAGAGATTTAAGAAGGGAAGCAACACAGCTTCCATCTTCCTCGTCACTGGAGTACCAGTTAGTAGCTTCATCTGTGAAAACATTTATTGATTTGAAATGTATTCAAAAAAAGAGAAGTTTGGAATTGTCGTCTGCTTGAGCACTTACCTCTGTTGGCTTTGTTCTCATCCATCTCTGCTCTCTGTGGCTCACTCCCATGTGGTTGCGACTCTTGCTGCTGCTGTGTCAAGTGTAATAAGATGGCTTTCTGTACTGCTGGTGGTAAAGACTGCAACTGTGCCTCTGCACCCGTGTGCTGCTGGAAGTTCTGCATAAACCCCACACCAGGATCTACGACATTGAAAATCAAAACAAATAGGCATAATGTAGCAAACTCAGTAGTTTAAAAGGTCACTGTCCTACTGTATAAACTAATAAATGCAACACACACCTCCTTGTTGGCCTGTGACCTGGTTTCGAAGGAAGCTGCTGAACAATTCAGCCGGATTCTGACCAGACGATGGAAACGGGAACATATTTTGCAGCATCTGCAGATCTGGTATAGGAGGGAACGGTGGCCTCTGCATATTCATCTGAGAATTGATATTAGGTCTGTTTCCCTTGAAGGGTTGACCAGAAGATACTGGTGGCTGCATTGGAAATCCGTGTGGCGTGTGCTGTCCTGGGGGGCTCTGTGGCATGGGTGGGCCAGTCAGATGGCCCAGGGAACCAGGTGATCCAGGAGGAGAAATAGTAGGGGCAGAGGGGCCTGTAAGCAGCATACCTCCACCCTGCATCTCTTCTGAGCCACCACTAAACTGACCGGTGCCCTCACCTTGATTCTGTGAGAAGTTGGAGCCACTGAAACATAAAGCACCCAGTTAAGTACGATATAAGCTTCAAGGGCTTCGTAAAGTTTGATTAGACATTATTTTGCTTACCCCAGACCAATTTTGTGAACCAATTCTGAAGTAGGTTGAACCTTGATTTCAAACAGCGAGGGGATCTTTTTTCCCGCGTGGCCATCGGTGGGGCTGCTCTGACCAGGAGTGGGCAGCAGCCCCACCCCTGGTGGAGGCTTAGGTAGTGGGGCGATACCCTGCTTTCTCAAATCCTCCAGCTCCAACTCGTCTTCACGAGCGATCTCCTCTTCCGTATTAATTATCTGACAAATTGTTCAAAGCAGCAAGACAAATGTTGATCGTTAGTGTTGCCGAGCATCTCAAGACAAAGGCTTGTTAAAAATCAAAGCTCTTTACCTTATCAAGCAGCTCTTTGGTCACATCAGTCAAAGCCTCATGGGAGAACTTGCAGTTGTCCCCTTGATAACATTTGGCTCCAGTATGAAAGAACTTACAGGGATATTCATGTGCAACAACAGGTTAAAGAACGTGATAAATTAATGAGATTTCAGATTGATTATGTGACAAGACTAGAGTATTGTAACGAATCACATTTGTCATTAGTGAAGGATATTGTGCATGTAAATGCAGTTGTCTCCTTTACTGCAGTATCCCTGGAGGTAAAATTTACAAAGCTCCTTTTTCTTATCAGGTATAACAAGCTCATGTTCAAACTTGCACTGTTCCCCCTGCATAGAAACAAAATGAAACCTTTCAGTTTTCAAATACATCTGCTCACGTAGTAAAAACAGACATTGCAGTTTTTGTACCTTGATGCATCGACCTTCCAAAAAATACTTGCAGATGTATCGACCATTGTGTTCAACTGTGTGCTGATTAATAAACTCTTTGCTCATAATTGGTCGTTTCTTCTGAAAACTGGAAGAATTTCTGCCTTCCTGTGACACAAAATACAAACTTCTTTTAATGACAGTACAATACTAAATCTTATTTTGCTCAATTATTGTGGATCTCATTAAGCACAGACAATCAAATGGGCTATTACACTACTTAGTATGAAAGCATCTCCATTTCAGGGGTCATATTTACCAGGGCTGTGTCTTCCATGCCGTGTTCTCCTGCCCGACCTCGTCCCCGTCCTCCCCATGGTTTGCCCTTTAGCCTCTTGTTCATCTTAAGCATCCCACGTCCCCTTCCTGGTCCGCTTCCTCTGCCTCTTCCCCTCTGCCCAACTAAAAAATACATTTTGGAGGAAGTGATCAAATGCTGCATGTATAACAAAACATCGCCTTAGTCATTAATTGTACTATCCTACGTAAAATGTGTCTGCATTTTAAGGATTATTCATACACTGCTGTTGTTTCATCCCTCTCATGCTTCCTCTCTTCATCTGGTCTTTAACATGGCGTTCTTTTCCCTGACTTTGGGAGGCTGAGCCTTTTGACGGATACTCAGACAGGTCATCTTCATAATCCTCCTCTTCATCATAATCATACTTGTCATCGCTGTAGTCACTGTATTTGTCAAAGTCACTGCTCTTTTGGGGCGGGGACTTGTGTGTGTTGCCGTGGCTTCCCTTTGAATCCCATCCATGCTGAAAAGTCAAATAGAGAAATGTCACACAACGCTACTAATATGAATACTAGTCACCAGCAGGCCAGGCGCGATGTAATCACCTGAGAGGACTGTCCATCGTTCTCGCGGCCAGAACCCTGGCTCTTCCTGTGTTTGGGTCTTTCTGGTCGGTCGTAGTCTGAGTCGTAACTGTCAGAACTGGAGCTGCTAGAAGGCGAGTGGTGCTGAAGAGAGAACAAAGGAAAATTGGGGTTAAACCAACTGTTTCACATCAGTGCCTTAACTTCAGAAGCAGTATAAGATAATAACATATATAGTTGTATCCTACCTTCTGTCGGTCACGCCTCCTCCTTTTAGACCTCCTCTTCTCTCTGGTCTTTTTGTATCGTTTCCTGGAGTGCCTGTGAGTTTTCTCTTCTTTCTCCTTTGTTTTCTCCTTTTCTTTCTCCTTTTCCTTCTCGTTCTCTTTGTCTTCATTCACCTCTGTAGCTTCTTTGTTTTCCTCCTCAATTCCAATGCCTTCATCATCTATTTCTCCATCTTCCAATTCGCCGTCCTCTCTAATAAATGAAAAACAGTCAGCACTGTAAATATAACTATAAGGATATAAACAGTCCATTCTGGAGCCCTACAGACTTTTAATATGAGTAAAACATATGATGGGTTAATAATACAGAACATTTTTTAAAAAGAAGACATTCTGTTGATAATTCAAGGTTAGGTTTTCAATCCTTGTTGACCATTACAACTAGTCATATGTCAAAATTTATATTCCAAAATTTCTAAGGACTGGACATTCTATCAAAAACATAAGCATATGCAGAGGAGATAATGTTAATTATTCACTATCCACTACCCATTAATTAATTAATGGGTAGTGGCAAATTAGCAAAGATTTGGACAAATTTGTTTATGTCTACTATTTGCAACAATCAGGACAAGACAGTAAATATATTTTCAATATACTGCTAAAGCTTTTCATAACAACATGCCTGACCAGCTACTTTAATTCATATATTTAGATTTTTGTGTGCATGTATAAAGAAAACATTCCTTAATAAAGTATCAAATCTATCACAATTTCATTTTTGTTATTCTCTAAAATGTTATGTCAGCTGCTTTAAAAGAACAGATCAGATAAGAACACAGGAAAGAAAAACACTGGGAAATGGGAAAGTATGGCCCCCAACTACCTTTTCCTTCAACACTGGTGCAGCTCAGGCTTCAACCTGACACCCTCCACAAACGTATGATACTCTACCTAAACTTCAACTCTAGTCCAGTTAAAACAGCAGAGACCTCAGATTCCAAAGTAACACATTTTGCCAAATGAAATGTTTTGAATGTTATTATGGAAAATGGCTAACTATCCATTTCCATATTTCTGTTGGAAGATTGGTAACACATGTAAGCCAACACTATGTTCAGAGCAGTGTTTAGGATGGTGCACGTCAAACTGTGTCTATTATGTGCATTTATTGAATTTCCAGTGATACGTTAAATAGTGCAATTACACCAATCCTTCCCAATGTCCCTCCAGAATTTATCTGTCCTAACTTAGAGTAGTAGTCTGGATCTGTAAGAATAAACTAGTACCCTGAGTGAGGAATGTAAAGTAAGCAAACCAAGTTTCTTCCCAAACATTCAGATGGTTCTTCTTCTTTGGTTAAATTAGCGGAAATCGCCTGGTGTAGTGTTAGACGGAAACATCAAATCCTTTGTTTGCACTATCTGACAGCTCTGCTACGAAGACAGACCACTCACAAGGACACAAGCCCGGCTTAACCCATGGGAAGCACCTTACAGTAGCCTCCACCCTGAGTGAACCCGCTATGTGCAGTGCTGCCCGCTGACCGATAGGGGGAGCACAGCAAAAGAATGGGCGTGCCATGTACGTCACAACCATTTGCACAGTCTCCTGCAGATGGCAACAATGACACCATAAATCCATCGCAGTACCACAACAACACAAACGATGAGGTCTGCTATTTAGCATGGAAATTATCGTGAGTCCTGTCGACGCGGTGATGGGAAATAGGCAGTTTGGACAGCGCGAATCAATTGCACTGAAGAGGCATGCAAATACTTCTTGAAGGGGGAGAAACCATGGAAATATTTCTAAATCGCGCAAATCATGGTTAAAAAAAAGGAAGAAGAAAACATTCACACAAGCATGTAGAGCCACAGCACTGAAACGCACAGATGAGCGTATTAAGAATTGCATAAGAATGTTACTCGACCTTTCATCCCCTGCAAGCTCAGAGTCTGTCATGTTTTTGTCAAGAACAGGGGCTGGGGGACTGGAAACAAGGCTCACAGAAGCCATTGGAAAACGGAGCTGCCTCCCTTCTCTCCGGTACAAGAGTGAATTAATCAGTCACTCAAAGGAGACGTTGGGTTGTGAGAGAGATGCTGGAAGATTTGAGACTGGAAAAAACTCACGGTGTTACATGTCTCGACAGAGACAGTGAACAGACACTCTCCTCTTTCATATCAATGACGTTTTAACTCTGTGAGCACAGCTTGATACCCCGCTTTGCTAATGTCCCGTCGGTTGACAGCTGCCATGGTGAAAGAGAGGAGACGGAGGGAGGAACAGACAGAAATGTAACCATGTTCGTTGATTTCAGCATCTTCATAGGATTTCTCAACAGGGACATCATCTCAAAATGGCTTCTGAGTTCTGCAGCACATTCTCCGATTATGTAGCCCTCCGCGTATTTATACTCCCATGTGGATCTATCTAACATGGATGCAGCAGATCCTCGTTAGTAATTGGTCACACGTCGCACAGGCAAGAGGAGCTGAGATTCCTATTGGCTCCAAGCAACGTCAATCATTTTCAAACTGTGCAACAATGAAGAGTGTGCGACGTTCAGTTTTGCCCTTTGTCAGTGTTGTAACTCACGACTGCGCGCGTTACGCAGTTATAACGACCCGAGTTTATGGAAATTTAAAGACATACGCGGTAAACATGACAGGTTCATAACCTTATCGGAAACCAAGTATTTTTGCATTTTCGTATTTAAACTCACAGTTTCCCTCGCGCGCGCGCGCGCGCACCCGCGCACGAGCAAGGATTGCGCTCGGTTTGGACGGGGCCGTGCAGTCCCGTCACCGACCACTAGATGTAGCCCCGAGTCTACAAAACGAAGTCCACTAACATCTGCGTTTGTTTGCACTTCGGCGACAAAACAGGTCACAATACAATGTGCCATAAAAGTAAAAGTTCTGTGAGTAACATGTCGTTGTTATTGTTGCTTCTCGCGTACAGGAGAGTAGCCTTAAGAGTGAACTATGTGGCTACTGCTCCACCTCATCATTCTAGAGACAACACGTGATTAACGCGCACGCAGTCTTAACCTTATAGTGTTTGTTTGTTTTCATAGTGTAGTGTGGTTCTACATGTCGAGTTAAGCTCTACTTGTCAGTCGCAGATGTAGAGAGAATGGCTGCTTTGGGAGTTAAGGTGTCTCAGTGGGAGGGATTCACTTCAGTGGCGCCCAGAGGCTGAACTTTCCCAGAGAGCAGACTCAGAGACCGGAGCGCATCCCTGTCTCAAGCACCTGATGAGCATCCTCCAAACCCATCGACCCAGGCTATTCTGCCAGAGAGAACATTTTATCGAGGCAATATAAAAAGAGACCGTGGATATATTAGATCTGGGACACTGGCCAATCAGAGATGACGCTGTTATTTGGACGCAGGTGTTTGCTTCTGCTTTGTTTGACATTTCTCCACAGCGGCCATGGTGCCGTTCAGGTAAGCAGCCTCCTTTACAAGATCTAAGTTCAGTAAGTTCAGTTACTGTATATAAGCTCAGAGGCTATTCATGTGTTGGAGCTTCCTGTCATTTAGAAAGACTCATCCAAACAACTCATTTGTTTTTAATTTGTTTGTTTTTTTTAGGCTTAACCTTCTGTGATTGTTTTTTTTAGGTTGTTAAAGTTTGTGTCCACTAGAAAACCTAACGCAACTCTTTTTGAAATAAACCCATTTTAGCATCTGGATATGAGTCTTCTTATGTCTTGTCAGCCAAAGGCATTTCCTTCTTGCCTGGCGCACACATAAAAGAGCAGAGCACTGCTCACATACTGTGTCGTTTTATCTGCTACGTGCAACATTATAATGCGTTATAATGCAAGTTTGTTGTTACTACCCAAAGTCCTCCAAAATGGCACTGCAGGAATTTGAAGCATGCTGCTCAGAGAAATTGTTCCAATGAGCATGTGATTAATAAACTTTCCTGAAAGGATTAGAGACACTTTGTCCAAGGAATTTTGCAGTGGTTTGACAAGCCTTCTCTGGCAAATAACTGCTAGTGGCACCCATGTTGAGTCTGTCCATTCAGGATTATCCACTGAGCGTGTGCTTTCCTACCACCATGCAACATATACAGAGGAACAGCATTCTGGACTTAGGTCCCACTGATGTCTGCCAGACAGCTTTTGTCCAGCTGTGTCTGCTACTGGGGTGTTGGTAGTATGAAAATGGGACAGAGGACAGAAAAAGAGGGGATGACAGGACTAGAATATACCACTGCATACATCAAAATACTGTAGGTCGAGTTGCTGTATCATGTAAGTGTCTAATACTGCTATTATTGACGACTCTTGTACAACAACTAAGATAAGATGGAATTAATTTTAATTACATCATCACAGCTGCTTGCTCGTGTTTTTATTTTACGACCATTAAGTTGAGGTAACTGTTATTCTAGTTGGAAAGTCATTGGATTTCAGTCTTTTAAGTCTTTTGACTTTTAGTTGTGCTCATAGTGCTGCTGCTTTGTTCACAGACGTGCATGGATAAGCACCAGGTGGTCGGTGTGCTTCGTCAGATGGAGAAGTTTCTGAAAGGCCAGGAGATGCGATTTACAGAGGGCCTCAGGATCATGAAGTCCAAACTGGCAACGCTTCAGAACTCTGTGTCAAAGTTACCTCAGGCAGACCAGTCGGCTGGTGAGTAATAAACTTATTACAGCACACGCTACCACCCAACATGTCATGAACATAATCCTGATCAGAGTGACCATTTTGGCAGCAGTCATCCTGACTTAATAGAATCACATCATCCACTGAATGACTGGGTTGGTTACCCAGACCATATTTATCAAAGGCGTTTATTCATTTAACATTAAACTGGCTCACTGAGCAACAATTTTAAGCATTAATATAGAGGACTGGAAAAGAGGGAGAGATTAATAAAAGATTCCAGACTATTCCATGGACATAACCTTAGGAAGATTCAGTTGAAGTTGGTCTTCTAACTGGTCTTTCATCATCCTGTGATAACAGACAGCCAGAAATGGCTTTTTGTTGTATGGAATTATAGATTCATCCAGCAGCACAGGGCCATCTCAGTTACGGAGCTGGGTACTTGACAGAGGAAGTGGATTTGTGGAATTGTGTTGTTTGGCAGCAGACGCCGAGGCCAGTTTGTTAGTGATGGACCAGTTCAGTCCATAACTCTGTGGAGAACACTTGGCAGGGCAGGAAGAAGCTGATATTCTATATATACATTAGCAGCAATAAGACTCAATATAATGAAGACAGATTGTACAGTACCACCTCCTGAATGTGCTCAGGCCATGTTCAGACACATCATGTGGCATTTTAAAATGTCCGGTTTTTGTGAGTTACAGAAACGAACACAATGGGACAAAACTGCTCAATCACACGTTGGATATTATTGAGGTCTGTCTATGTAAGTTCTGTTCAGTTTTCACTAGAGAATGAAAGAGTAGGAAACATTCTCGCAATTGTCCAAGTTAGTAGTAGTAGTATAAAAGTCTCACAAAGTTGAAAACTAATGTAATCCATTCACAGTGTTATGTAGTTACATGATATATTATACAATACAGGCATTCAACTTTCCAGAGCATGTAACATATTGCATTTGGCTCCTGGTACAATTCTGTCTCATAACAAACGGCAGGACCCCTGCCCTCTGACTGTAAATGAGGCGTTTGAAGCGTCTTTTCCCATGAAGGCTTTCAGCTGCCCAGTGACACGTGTATATCCCCAGGCAGAAAATGCCAGAGGATGTCGGGAAGCTTATTCCACATGTGGCCAGCCTTCCTCTCATACTCTCTGTCTATCTCCCACAGCTCCCACCACCTGCCCCGCCCTGGAAGCCCCAGCTCACGGAACCAAGTTCGGCTCAAAACATTTTGTTGGACACGAGGTCCATTTCACTTGTTCCCTGGGCTACCAGCTGGTTGGTTCTGCCTCACGTGTTTGCCAGGACAATGGCACCTGGACTGGCATCAGTGCCATCTGCAAAGGCGAGTCTCAAAGGGAATGTACAGTTTCCTGAGTAGGATGTAACAAATCTAGGGAACTGGATTCACAGCCACCTATGCATAATTTGGAGGGATGTTTTGGGACAGGGCTTTGTTCAGCACACAGATCACTGTTGCGCAAAAATCCCCACCTAACCCCTTTCAATATGACCTTGACTCAGCAATGTGTAAAACGTAGACTCACACACATGTAGATACAGGCAAAGAAAGGAGTCTTTCTTTCTAGTAGTTGCAGTAGCTCCTCAACATACTGAATGAAGTTCTCGTTAAAACTGCATTAAAAGTCCCTGAACCCAGAAAAACACCTGTACTGCATTCCACTGTGGGGTGCCTTCCCTTCCAGGTATTTACACAGCAGTGGCTGGGCTACTGTTAGATAAATCCCCTCTACTCTAGTTTCCCCGGGTTCTTTGAGAGTGGTCCCGCTGGATGAGGTTAGGTCCATGGTCCGATAGCACAGAAGTATGCTAAGCACGCTATTGATAGCACCTCCAGCCGGCGGCACACTTACTTGAACATGTACTTTTTGACATTCGTGGTTAAAACAACACGGGAAGGTCTGTCTGTGCACAATATTACCCTTGTGCATGTTTTCAGCCCAGTATGGGTCTAAATTTAGTCGCGCGTAAAGAGCAGAACTGACAGAGTGTGAAACTGTCAAACTTAGAGTTTAAAAATACAGTATATAGCAGAGGGAAGTGGGTCTTTTCATGTTGTGGCCCTGTGGTGGCCCCCGGGGAACTCAAATAAACATTAAAGGAATTGGTTATCATCCAGTATTCTGTGGCCTAAGCACGGGTGCCCAAAGAACCCGGACTGCTTAATAATTAGAACATCTGCACAACTTTAAAAGCTGCCTGCAGAAAGTATTCCTCCACTTGAACCCAATTCTAGCACACAACAAGTTTAAGAGGATACAGGAGATCGAAAACCGTTTTTCTGTATTTAGTAAGAATTTGTTTTTACAGATTTGTTTTTTTTTCCTGTGTGTCACAAATATGGCAGTAACTTTAACATTGATGGATGAAATAACACGAGGAAAAAAAGTCTTTCATTTAAAGCAATGCCAGAATATCTGGAAAATGTGGAACTGTAAGTCTTAGTAGATCAAAAGCGGGAACATAGTTCAGATTAAAAATTACTCCACCAGAGAATCCAAACAAACAAGTTTGACCACAGTGATGCGTCTGCTCTACACCAACAGATATAAGCGAATGTGCAAGTAATCCCTGCCAAAATGGAGGCACGTGTGTGCAAGGTGTTAACCAGTACAAATGTACCTGCCCTCAGAACTGGAGTGGCTCCCACTGCCAGCACCAAACCCAAACAGGTTAGTATCACTGAGGTCACTGACGTCTACTACAGGCTACTGCAGGTCTGAGGTGAATGGTTGCCCAGCTCTGCTGAGCTTGACTTTGTCTTCCTAATACAGCGCCACCTGAGTGGAGCGTGATGAATGATCCAGCGTTCAGTCGGACACCTCGCTGTGCCCAAGTGAACCAAGCCCAGCACTGCAGCTGTGATGCAGGCTTCCACATGAGCGGCACTTCTGACAACAGTATCTGTCAGGGTGAGCTATAATTGTGTGTTAGTTCATTTATCTCTTCTTCCTGTTCCTCCTCACGGTGAAACAAGTTCGGCTCTTTTCTGGACAGCAAACTTCAGATGTTTTAGGGAGTATATCTGATATCTGAAGTTTGTACTTGCTTTAAACATTGTTATGGTAACAGATCAGGGTAATCTGTGGACCCAGTCTGTGACAAACAAAATAATCCTCTCAAGAGGTCACAAGCTCATTAGCATCCATGTAGGTTACAGTTCAGCAGCTTTTAAGATGTGGCAGTTAAGTAAAATTTTGAAATTAGATTTTTCTTGCAGTTTCTCTAAATTTGTCAGTGTCCAAGATGCTCGATGGGCAAAACTAAGGTTCTTAATACAGACGACAAGCTGAAAGAAACATCCATCACACCTTGGTTCTATTTATTTCTATACATCACAACCAATTTCTACTTCCACAGTGCCATCCACATTCCTTTCTCTGTTTTTTTCGACAGATGTGAACGAGTGTGAAGTCTACCGCCTTGACCAAGGAGGGAAGCTGTGCGTTCATGAGTGTGTGAACGTCCCAGGCTCGTACCGCTGCTCCTGCCCCAGCGGGTACAAGTTGCTTCGTGATGGGCGGAGCTGTGAGGGTGAGTGACAAGAATGAACAGAGGACAAAGGCTCATTCACAGGGCTCTGGCTGCCAGAGTGGCTGGGTATGTAGGTCCAGAGAGGAATACCTGTGATTTAGGGAGAAATCCCATGTGTAGCTTTTACTTTGTGCACAGATGAGTGTCAACCCCCCCGAAACCTCGCGGCCACATCCATGCGTACCCCTGAACCTAAAGTGCATGCCAGTGGAACGAATGACCTCACCCTTTCCCATCAGAAGGGATCTTTGGGACATGAGGCGTTTATTGGAGACTAAACTGAAAAAACCAAATAAACAATCACAGCACAGAACCCCCTGCTCAGACTGTGGTAACCAGGCAGCAGGGAGTCAGTCTGGCAACTCTCTCTCTCGCCGCTCTCAATTCTTACACGCCTTTGCTGTTTTGCCTTCCAGATGTGGACGAGTGTTTAAGCCAACAGCACAACTGCAGTCGAGGGACAACTTGTATCAACACAGGGGGAGGTTTTCAGTGTGTCAACCCAGAGTGTCCACGTTCTCATGGCAACGTCAGTTATGTGAAGACATCTCCTTTGTAAGCGGATACGCACCAAACATGTTCCATATTTGAAACTAGTCAGGGGGATCTGGCAACGCTGCAACACCGAAGCAGAGACAGTATTTCAAAATGAAATCAAAGGCTGCCGATAAAAGCAACAGTCTCCTGGTTCAACTCAGTTACCACTTTATGCAGTCGCTGCTTCCAGCTTCACTGTGCAGTGAGTTATGTTGGGTAGCCACAAGCTGAGTTGTTTAGATAACCTGTGCCATCATTACAGTGAAGACCCCAGGTTTCCAGGTCCTATTTCAATGAAAACATAAAGTTATTGCTGCGTCACAGTGACACAAATAGGTCCTGACAAACTGCACTAAACAATGTTAAGTTATTCCTTAAAACTTTGTTGAATGTCTGCTGACCAAATATTCAGAGACGTTAACTTACCTCACCATGTTCGCCATGGGTTAGCACGCTGCCTCATTTAAGAACATGAAACAAAGCTCTGTCTGCTTCTACTGAACCATCAATGTGGTGAAACCCTGCTCCGCTGCCAGGAGAAGTGTTTGGCAAAAACAGATAATTGAGTTAGCTGTGTCCAACGTCTAGCATATACTAATACTAAGCAGGTGTTGAATCTGTAATATAGGGCCTGCATTTAAGCATATCAGCAGATGTCAGTGTGCATATTGAATAGGAATGAAAAGGAAATAGCTACTCACAGCTGCAAGAAATTAAAACATATTGCAGACAACGGTGAGAGGAAGAGCTCAGAAAGTAAAATGAGAGTTGTGTTATAATTGGAAAATTCCTTTCTGATTGTCTGGATTCTTCAATATTACAGTGAATTAGGACAAAGCCTAAAATGTCCCGTGCTTCTGCTCTGCAGTCAGTGTGAGAGAAATCCCTGCCCCATGGACAGCCGATCCTGCCATCTGGCCCCCAAGACCGTGTCCTTCCACTACCTGTCACTGCCCTCCAGCCTGAAGACGCCTGCCACGCTCTTCCGTATGGCGACTGCCACGGCCCCCGGTCGCACCGGGCCAGACAGCCTGCGCTTTGGCATAGTGGGCGGAAACTCGCGAGGCATCTTCGTCATGCAGCGCTCAGACCGGCAGACTGGGGAGCTGATCCTAGTCCAGCAGTTACGAGGGCCACAGGAGACCAGCATTGACGTAGACATGTCTGAGTACAGTGACCGCACCTTTCAGGCCAAGCATGTGGCTCGAGTCCATGTCATGGTATCACCTTACAACTTCTGAGAGACGAACTGGCAAAGAGAGACAAGGTGGAAAGAACAAGGACGTGCACAGCGAGCACAGAGTTTTACTTTCTCCATCCCCAGACAGAAATGTACGTATCCGCTTAGCCAATCACAGGCCAAATAAATAGAAGTCTATAAGAGGAAAAAGTTATCATAAATGCTTCTTATGTAGTGTTGGGATGAGCTATGACTGAGTCTGAATGCATGAAGCTAGATAACAGCGTAACAAACAGGCTGGGAGGGGTGAGCAGGAGTTTTTGTTATCCCTGTTGACCTTTTAAGTTGAACATAAGTTTAAGTTTAAGTTTATGTATGAAGCTCAAATTCTTGTCCTGAGGCTGGAACACTGTCATCGCGTTACTGGTGACAGGACACTATAGGGCGTTAGTGCTCACATGGCTGTAATTTATTGGAAATACTTGGTTGTTACATTAATGTGCACCACGTTTATCTCCCATCATATTCTGTATATTTGCTTGTTTTTACTAGATCGCCTAGTTTTAAGGCACTGTCCATTATAACATGGGAGTTTTATTTAAAAGCAGATGCGATACAGTACTTGGGCATATTTTTACTTGTATTCTGCACCAGATTTATCTCATTATATTCTAAATTTAAACATTCATCTGGAGGCTTAATTGTCTTGAAATAAAGTCAGTTCAACACTTCAGTATTTGTTTGAACAACCTGACTTGATGCTGAACAGTGTGCTTTGAACTGTTTTGTTTTGTTTTCTTTCTACATCCGTTACGAGTGAATTTTAATGAGGGAAATTCACACCAGCCCACAGTTGATAGATGAACACTGCATGAAGGGACAAAAGGTCAGAAAGGTGTGTTTCATAATATCAACCCTGTAGTAGGAGTTTTTTCCAAGTTACCTTTCCCCACATGGAGTTCCAACAGTATTTCTATGAGACTCAAATAAGAATGTGTCCACTTGTTAGAGAATGAAGACAATAATGTTCCCCACATGTGTCCTCTTAGCTTCCTTCATTCCTCCCACGTCCCCATCCAGGGGTTTACACTGCAATAAAAGGGGCCAGAAGAGCCGCGTGTTTCCAAGAGAGAGTGAATGTTAGGAATCAAAACACACGCTGATGTTAAACTGAAAATGTGTTTTAATGGCTGCCTGATTTTAATTTAGTAACTATATCAGGAGGCCTTTAGCACAATGTTCATAGGACGGCTGGACAAAATAATGGAAACACACATACAGCACGTTGTCACAGATGGCCAACTGTAAATCGCGATGCCTATGTTGTTTCTTACGGCAGTCTTTGATTTCATGATGAAGTTCTGTGTCATCTATCTTTGGTATTTGTAAAGATCTATTGTATCTATTACCCCTTTACTAGAGCAACGAAGGAAGAAACAATCTGCACATCAGAAATTCTTCAAATTCCAATGGCTGTAAAATCTTGAGCTACATAATATACGATATCCTGCTACAAGATCTTTTAACTTGACTTTATTCGAGAACAAAGGTCCAACACAATATTAAAATAATGCCTGTGTTGAGGACAGATATGTTTAAAATTTCAATTTCAAAGGTTTGTAAGACAAACCGTTTGCTCACACGACAAATCCATTGCATTGGTGAGTTGTACATAGTTTCAACCTGCTTAGTAACAAAGTAATTAATACTCCAATAGGCTCAGGAAGAAACTTGTTTACACAGACTGTATTTCTGTATTTCAGTCTCTGCGTTTCATTATTATTCATCATAATCGTCCCCCAAATAGTCCAATGAGAGTGCAATCTGTTATTTGTTGTATAAAGTATGTAGTTTAATGGTCACATGATTACAGACCATAACAGACCAGAAACAAACATTCTCTGTATTCAACTCATCTTTAATCAGTATCATCACAGGGAGAAAAAATGCTGCTGGTATGAACAGTCTGAGGCAATTCTTCATGACACCCATGAAAATAATAAGTCGAGTCACATTATCCAGCCCCGTCTCCCCATGAAATAACAGGAGTTAGCCAAAACCCATCTGCACAACTATTTGAGGTCCCCTGCAGGTGTCTGCAGTTGTATATAACAAAAAGTCAGTTCGCCATTAAAAGCACAATTATTTCATATGCCCCATAAAAAAGAAAAGAAAAAGCAATACTATAAAGTGATTCAGGTGATTAGCTTGTGCTTGTGCTAACCACGTAAATTATCGAGTGTGTCATAACATATGATGTGTGGACAGAAATAAATACAAGTACTGCTTTTACATTTCTCAAGACCAAACACATGAAGAAATTACAGTATTCCACCTCCAAAAATAAAACAAAAAACGGTCAGCTTAAAAACAATGAATAAAACACACATATTAAGACTTTCTGAAAGAACATTATTAAGGTGTCTGTGAACCCAAAATATTGATGCCATCAGCAAATACACAAGCTGCACACTGCAAAAAAAACAAGCTGCAGTTTCTCTAATACATAGTGAAAATGGTTATGGTCAAACTCATTTAAAGAGACTGAAGCATGCACTGTAAACACACAAGAAGTATAAGTACACTTAAAACACAAATAATTAAATTATTCAACTCTATATTAACATACATACTGTATATTGCTCCTTTTTTCAGAAGACACAAAACTTGCCCAAACATACAATAAACCCAAAACACTGACAAACTCGCATTCTGCACTAGTGAATCCACAAACACTCACAGACTGTACCACCCGTTTGTGCGTCAGACACACACACACACACACACACACACACACACACACACACACACACACTGAGTGTGTTGGGCACGTTCACTTTGAGACGTTAACCATTTTCACGTAAATGTATCTCAATTCCCTGTATGTATACTTGGGTTCATACAGGAAGTGCATGCAGGCACAGCTTTGATCTGCAAAGTGCATAAGAGATGATCTACTCAAGGTTACTAGTATTAGAATTTTCTAAATTTCCTCGCATCAGATTTTGATGCTAAAAATCTAAATGTGAACACAAAGCTTAATACACTCACCAACCAAAACATTACTACCAGCCAATTATTTTAACGTTGCTGTAGACGCAGATCCTCATGGGAAAAATAAAATGCAATCTGTGTTGATTTTAGGAACACTCGTACCAACCTCTTTATTTTAGTTGCATAAGGTAGGTCAGAAAATTACTGTTTTAATCATTTAAATTATTTTTCCCCCAACATAAATAAAAATCTCATTTTATTACAAGCAACCAATGACATGTAGACACCCTGAAAGACACTTAAAGTATATGTGAAAGGAGGTTCCCATGATAAATTCAATCTACATAAGCGTAACGGAAATGAATACAGCACTTTTTAGAAAATTAAACATTCTCTTTGGAAGGAAACTGATCATATCAGGGAAATAATAAACCGCTTGCTGAGTGAAAAGTGAAAAGTCAGTTCTCCTCTGGCGGAGTCCTTTATACTTAAAAGTCGAGCAAATTATAGCCTGCACCGTTCTACAAAGTAGCAGCCATTCGGAAGGATACCCTGAAAAATAAAATGGCACTCCACCACTTGTAATCCTGGAGAAAACCCTGCTTCAGAGTCAGGGGTAGCTGCTGTCTTCTCACTCCATGCCTGCTCTCTGCTAAGAAAGTCTCGCCTCACTCCAACTTTGACATCTCATACTTGGTCGTCATGATTTCCTAGAAAATAACATAAAATTACGGACTATACGGTACATTTTTGTCCAGATTAGCCACCCACACTCATTACAGCTGGGTGGGGTCACGTGTGGTCTTTTGTACATTTGACCAAACCCAGCACTGTTATATTGTGGTAATAGAGAATCACTGTGGTCTGACATTAGTCCTCTTTCCTCCTCCAACATCCTAGAAAAGCTAAAGAATCAAGGCAAATGTATCTCTGGCTCAGGAAACGCTGTGTGTGCTCTCTGTTTTATAATTCGTACCTCATCTGAGTCGAGAAGGACTGGTAGAGCTCTGCAGTGACAAGTCCAACACGAGAGAAACACTGTCAAAGTCACATTTCACATAAAAACACTTCACTGAATGAATAACTATTTGTCATGGCGCTTACACATCGGTAAGAGAGCTGGGAATATTATCCTCTACCCACTTCAAGTCTTCATCCTGGTCAAGTAAAAGACAAAGACATGGAAATACTGCCACCTACTGAAATACAGGACACTTAGGGAAAGTTACCTTTAATTACTTCACTTAATATTTAATAAATTACATTCAATTTAAATAATGAATAGAGAATTATTACAAAAACACCATGTGGCTGTGTTACTCACAGGGTTCGTTTCTAGAGGCTTCGCTGAGCCGTTCATGTCACCCTTAGCTGCCCTCAACTTTATTCCATCAGCTGAGTGAAATGGAGAAGAAACATTTCAGATCAGAATGATTACTAATTCACACACCGAACACTTCCACGATGCAACCATACCAAGGTTTTCAGAGGCGACGAACTCCTCGATCTCCTCATCATCAGAGTCATCCATGAGAGGCGTGAATGCATACCTGCAATGAAGTCATGAAGCACCAATAAGACACAGTGCCCGGTTCATCTTGATGATAACCACACTAACGTCGTACTTGCCTTTGGTTGTTTGCAGATGGTCTCCACAGAAACATTATGACAAGCAGAATGACAGTGAACAAGAATCTCCAGAAAGCGTCTTCTACCCACAGCTCAATCCAGTCCTTAACACAAGCACAGGCTTCATTTATCAGTTTCCAAAACACTACGAACCTTTACTTTACACGAAAAAGCCGCACACTACTCACAGACTGACAATCTGCTAGTCGAAACGTTTTTGCTGTCCAGCCCATGAAAATGATGGAAGCTGAGAGGAAAGGACATTTGACACACGACTAACATCAATATAAATTCATCTGACAACGTTTCATATGGAAAACAGGAATAACTAGAATGATTACTGGCATCAAGAGCCGCTTAGCCTCTTACTAACTGTACCACTTACCAATAACTGCAAATATTAGCGTGTTTGTAAAGTGCCTGTAGAGCGATAACTTGACGGGGTTCCTCCTCAGCTTCAGAGTCTTTATGGTTTGTGCCAGACTGACAAAGATGTTATTAGCTGTTAAGGTAAATGTGGTAGACTTGACAGACAAAAGATGTGTTTTTCATAACGCATCGCCTATAAACTGGACCGCCTGCGAAGGGTAGTAGAAGGGCATGCATATGAACGAAACACCAGAGGGTTTGCAAGAAAAGAACGTGTGAGGAGGAGGAAACCAACAGGAAATAAATATGTTGTTGCAAATTGAAAGAATGATGTGAAGTTTAGTCAGAAGAAAAGATGATATGTATGCAATTTAATTTGAAAACTGTGCTGTTACTTCTCTCTTCACTGTATGTTGTGAAGGCAGGGATGAGAGGGGAACGACACAGGGAGAGGTTTTATGTGAACAAAAGGATATCCACCAGCACAGAGAGGAGTCGAGCAGAGCCAGGGGAATGTTGGCCAGCAGGGCCAAGTCAGAGTCTTTCACCTGGAGGGGGGGTGGGGGGGTGGAGAGGAACCAGGGAAGACAGGAAAGAGGAGGAAACGTGGAAGATAGAAGTGAATCCATTAAAGATGAAAAGAATAGGAAATCACCCATCTTAACACGAATGACTTGGGATCAGCTAATTAACATATTCAGTAGTTTGTAGTCAGATAATGACTCAGTATTGATGCTGCGGAGCAGTGCACTGGAAGGATATGAACCAGATGGCGCAGGAGTCAAACACAGCCAGAATAATTGCTGTAATGAGATAAGGGCCATTGTCTGGACCCTTGATTTTCGACCCGCAACGAATCAAGAAAACACACAAATTGTCAGTTTTTTGGTCAGACATGAAACACACTGTAACCAAATGTAGGTGCAGCTCACCCCAGTGATCCTCAGGACACCTTCAATGCTAGCAAAAGCAAAGTAGAGGATACCAAGACCCACAACTCTGTGCATCACTGTTCCTAGTCGAGGCCTTAAACACAGTAAAGATAAAGGCTGGTTACTTGTTTATGTTTGTGGAATAATTTCAGATTCTTCTGCTGAACTTGTGCTGTGTTTACATGTATTTTGACATACTTCACGATACCATAACCAAGGCTGACAATGATGACGAGCAATCTAGCCAAAGTCCTTTTGAGGGCAGAGACCTGCTCAGCGAAGATCAACAATCCTTGAGCTAAAAGCAACAATAAAGGTTAGCAATCAGAATATATACATATCACATGGAAAAGAGCTCAAATACTTTGAGATGATTTGCAGATACTTACAAGCAGAACCAACAGCGTTGGTGTTTTCATATTCAGCACAGAAGACAGCCATCTCCACCATCCCCAGAAATATGACTCCTGCTATCCAGAACTGGATCCTCAACAGATCCTTCCAATACCACGCTGCCCAGACGAACCACAGCAGGGCGTACAAGATGTACACTACGCACATCACCATGTAGAACTACAAACACGCAGCGAAGGGTTAGTCAGTAAACACACTTTCTAGCTAGGAACTAGTTCTACATCAGCTGATGCCTCAGTTCAAAAACTACCAGAAAGTATAATGCTCACACATTAATGTATATGTAAGAAATCAGTAGTTTCACTTAAATCAGCTTGTTTCTGGGATGAAATCTGATACTTACAATCATGAGAGGCCATTCTGTAATGGAAATGTAGCCATGGCTGCCTTTCATCACCACATTAACTGGAAAAAAATTATGACATTATTACATTACATACCTGAAACATGACGTTTCCTGCTTCGATCTGTGGTCATGACAAGCTGTGACACTCATTCACACCTAGTTGCCTGAACTCATAAAATCTTACCTGTTAAATTCCAGGTAGCATCTAGTGGTTGACTGGACACAATCTGAACAACCAGAAGGTACGGACCATCCTTCCACGTCGTGGCTATGACGTTGTCTTTGACTTTCACGCTGCTGTTACTGCTGCTGTCGTACTCCTCAGTAATCTTTTCATCCTGCAGTATAACAGAAAATAATAAGGAATGTGTGATTTGGCACATTAAATATATCAAATGTTGGTTTGTTGTATTAGAACCTTCTACTTTTATATAATCTCTGTTAATCTTTACTCACACTAAGTTCTTCAGTCTGGACTGGTGGACTAACTGGAAGAGGATCTGCTTTTGCTTTCTGCGAAACAACAGTGATTGTTACAACTCAGACATCACATAATAAATATTAGATACTAAAAGTGTGTGTGCATGCTAATGAACCTACTTTGAGCACTGGAAATGAGCGGAGCCTATTGTTGCATGTGATAGGGCGGTGTCTGTGTTTGATGTACTCTCCTTGTACTAGAGGATTTGGATCCAGGCTCTCCCCACGACTCAGAGGCATTACCTCATACATTTCCTACAGACGACAGTGGGCGTCGTTCAGCATTCCATACCCACGGGTCTCTGATAATTTTACATTAAGCTTCTTTACTTACTTCAATATTGTTGTACTCATTGTGACAGGGGTAGTACTTCAAATACCAGTTAATTGTGAAGCCCACCTCCTCAGGGCAATTGAAAGACACAACTGTAAGATGAAGACAACAGTGATGATAAACACAAAATGGGACGAAAGAGACACAGACATTTTTGTGCCGTCAGTGATGAAAACCTTTTCGGTATCTTACCTTTTAACTCAATGTCGGTGTCTTCATACATGGATTTCTTTAACAGTAGTGGTCTTGAAGACTGCAGATGAGTGATATTCATAATATTTACACCATTTAGTGTGATAATCATAACATAATATGTCTGGCACTAGTGCACTAGCACTGTCCTGATTCAAACCCAGTCAGCATGAGACATTTCTGTGTGTCAAGTGTAGAAAAAACCTGTCAGAGGATTTGGAGACTTGCGACAGACCATGTGTACCTGCCTCACAGCACTCACAACTAAATACTAGTAACTAAATACAGAGGTCAGGGAACAACTAGGACACTGAAACGCCACAGTATTTTAATTATTGATCACGGTTTTCTAGCTCTACTTGGGTCAGTCTGGGAACTAGGCATTAAAACTGATAAACAAGAGGGACAGTAAGAGCACCTGACTGCAGATCAGCTTTCACATGTGTCCTCATGTCAATTAAAAAGGCTGATGGTATGTGGGCACAACAGTTAAGCTCAGACCGGGATATTGACTTTAAGGCTTTAGCCAAGACATGGTGTTGGCTGGAGAAAGGCGTGTGTGTGTTGCTCTCGGTAATCTGCTAAATACCCAATTTGACCATTTGAACAGCTGTTTTAAGCCGGAGCAGCAATCTAGCCACACGCTAAGTAAATGTCCACATCAACCTTCTTCCCAAAGTTAATCAATTCACATCACACACTATTAATGACAACGATTCTCAATACAAAGTGTCAAAATGAGACACACTGAGCGAGCTACCATAACAATGCTACTACAGCTAACGTTAGCTAACCGGTGCCGCGTATAACAGCCCGTGAAGTACTCACATTTACAACAGTGACTTTCCAAAGCCCAGTCTCAGGAGCAGCGACAACAGCGCTTATGTTATTGAGCATAGCGATAAAACAAGGCAGCAGCCACCGAGAGAAAACTCCTCTGCTCGGACAGCTCCACGTCCCCATCCTGCCCGCAGCAGCCATGATTGCTGAAGGCTTCGACGCTTTCCTGCAGGAGGCGCCGTGAACACAACACGACAAATGATAGGCGGAAACCCTCAAAACATGCGCCACACACTTCCGTGTGCTTCGAGGGGCGTCAACGCGACTCACATCTCGTGATTGGGTCTTTAAAAATCGAGATACCCGCCGCTAGGGGGCGATATATTATTAAATTACCACCACAGAAATATGTGCTTCTTATAGAAACGTGCTGCTTTAAAACTGTACATACAACACAATTATTAACACCATTATTGGTACATTTTATAATTATGTTGATGAAAAACAAAACACTAATCTACACAACTTTACATTCATATTTCCATTCCCATCCATATGACAGTGAGGCTGATACTTAATGTGCTTCTGGATGAACAACGTATTATTTATTGTTGACAATTCACGTCTGATTTAGCTTATATGCCAAAATATAATTTTCAGCACAGACGTACTGTATGTGAGTTAATAACTGGCAAAATCTCAAGTGAGGCCAAAGTAATTTCTTTGTAAAGTAAACAAGATCTTTGTATAAATGTACATTTCTATATTTACATTTCAACAAAGATTTAAGGAGAAATGAGGGAAAGAAATCACAGTTCAGTGTATAATGAACTAATTTGCACACGTATCTGTCGTGGTTCCAATCATTACAGCAGGCGTGAAGTGTCACTTGAGCTGTGGTCCAACCCTGCTGCATCCATTACAATGTCTCCATTTTCCTGACTGAAAGCAACACTTGGCAAAAGAGGAGTTTCCACTGCAGGAGCTCTCGCTGGAGGGTTGGGGGCGACTACCACATATCGGTCATCGTTCTCGTCCTCCTCGTCCTCTAGGCTCCCATGAATGTCCACAGTAACTACTGAATGTTCTACTGCCTGATGGCTGCAAGAGGGGGAGGAGCTGAATACAGGAAGTTCTGCAGGAAGTGTTTCCCCATCAGGGTCCTCTTCAGGAAAGCTGGTGTTAATATAGATGATATCGTCCCTGCTGAAAGACTCCGGAAGCTTTTCTGTTAGCTTTTCCAACATCTCGCGGAGCTGGGTGAAGGAAGGTCGGTCCAGTGGGTCGGCCCGCCAGCAGCTGTACATGATCTCATACCTAGACATACAGAAAGTAATAAATGTTCATACATCTTCACCAGAGCCTTGCTTAAGGTTGTATGTGCAGTTACAAACTAAAAATGTTTGCTTTGACCCAATGTAACCAAATATATGCATAAATGTATGTAAATGTACAAAACTCACAGCTCATCCAAACAGTCTGGAGGTTGCTTCAGTCTGTTTCCCTCCACAAGGTGGTCATAAATTTCGTGGTTCGGGATGCCAGGGTAGGGCGTCATGCCTCGCGTAGCTATCTCCCACATGGTGACCCCGAACGCCCACTGCATGAGACACAATATTTATTGTGGTGTATTTCGCCAATGAACAGCACAAAGCTTATCAGAGTTTCACTGTTTCTCCTGCTAACTGAAATTCACTTTTGAGTTTTTGTGGTTTTCAGAAGGGGGGAAAAATACAAAACCAATTAATCCCCTTCCCATCCATTCATCACAGTGAGAAAGTTCTTCTTTTGGTGACTAATGACTGCTGTTCCTGAACGAGCGACTCACATATTAGCGTTTGCTTACCACATCGCTCTTTATGGTGAAGACTCTGTCTGCCAGACTCTCTACTGCAATCCATTTCACAGGCATTTTGGCTATTCTGCCCTGCCTGTAATAATCTCCACTGTAGATCTTCTTAGACAGCCCAAAGTCCGCTACACACACCGTCATATCATCACGCAGCCTGTAAGAGACAATTGGCCTTTACACATTTCACTCTTATTGTAGATGTAATTATTGGGAGAGCTGAGCAACAGCTCACCCAACAGGGGATGTGTGATATCCATGATATAGAAGATCCTGGTCGATGTTTAGGCTCTTAAATCGCCTGCATTTTATTGGTCAGCGTCTTTTCGGGAACAGAACAGCTTTCCCTTTTTTTAGTTATTTAGACCTGTAGGTGTTGTTTTGTAACGTACATGCAGTTGCGTGCCGCCAGGTCACGATGCAGAAAGTTTCGGCCACTGAGATACTCCATCCCCAGAGCAATGTCACCCATGAACTTCAGGAGTGTCTGAGTGGGCAAGAACTGCAGAAAACAATGCAAAGTTAATACGGCTAACTTAGGAATAATAGTAATTTATATAATACATATACATCAGTTTTTATGCGTTTTTCTACCATTGGACTTTCTCCTAGGCGTGAGCGCAGCAGGAAGCTATGCAGATCTCCATATTTCATGAATGGCAGGATGACCATGGGCTTGGGAAAATGCCCCGGGCCAACTTCTAAGCACACGCCTGAAGAAGACAAGTCAGTACACGCAGACAATGAAGAATGTGCAAATGAAAACGAGAAGCTGCGTTCTCAGTAGTCCTACCCAGCAGTCTGATGACGTTCGGATGGTTGAAATCTTTCATGCAGGCTGCCTCGTTCAGGAACTCTTCAATCTCTTTGTGAGAGAAGCTATCCACTGTTTGGTGGGAAGAAAAGTGAAGGTGAATATTTGCTGGTTGTGCTTCGTAGTCTCAGTAAAGCAGGACTTACATTTCATTGTCTTTACAGCAACTTTTTCTGATGTTCCATCTGGTTGTTTTAAATGTCCTTCCACCACGGAGCCAAATTCACCTAGTGAAAAATCAAACCCAATAGCAAATACTGGCAGTAATACAGTGTGTACAGTACAACGCTCCATTTAAATGTTATTATTATTTCTCTTTCTTACCTTCTCCTAGAACCTTCCCTATGGACAGCAGGCTCCTCATGACCATCACATCCTGAAGTTTGGCCTGTAGATCCTCACTGACACCAAGGTTTCCAACTGCAGACAGGAGACGCTATTGTCATTTTTAAAATTTAACAAATACCTACACAGATATTATTTTATATTTATACACGTACATGTGATTTGTATGGCTGAACGATTGTAGGATTTCTGAGGCGTGTACTGAATGACAGGTTGCAGCTTTCCGCCACCTCCAAACACCTGCCTGCAGAGGGCGACAGAGAGAAAGTTAAGACGAAGTCTTCAGAGCTCAGTAGTACTACACACATGATTCAACTAAAACATAGTGGGAGCGGTTTCGGTTAATTAACTGCTTGTTGTCTATTTCAGCAGCTGCATAGTTATTATTGTTGACACGGTGACTAAGAGGAAGCAAAAGAACTTTACAACAGAGTCCGGAAGTGTCCAGCTACTTACAAACCAAATATTCAACAGCTTCATTCAAAGTGATCCATGGCAGCCTGACAGATAATATGATCAAACCTTGAGCAAAGCTGGTAATTATATCAAAGCTAATTATATCAATGTCCACATACTCAAACCAGTAGTTAGAGGTCCTGTTGCGTGCACAGATAACCCCCCAGATGATAAGCAGCAGAACACAGAGGCCAATCACGGTACCCAGCACAATGTAGACGGGGAGTGGATCCTCGGTATTTGGCCTGGACGATGGGGCCACAGTGGACTCTGACAGAGAAGACGGTAGATAGATAGAAAGTATTATATTTTATTATGGTCTTGTGATGATAATGTGTTTTATTTAACACATGTTCACATGAAAATTGTCTCAGTACTAATCTTTACTAACTGTAATTTCTGCTATTAAGTATTTCATTTAGTAGAACAACTTCTTCTTATTTCTATATTTCTTCTAGGTTTTGTTTTTTGTGTGCTTTGTATGTTTTGGGAACTTTGTGGATGCTAAAAAAAACATATGCACAATATATATATATATATATATTTTTATATATAACCTCTCAAAACTGGCCAGTCGGCGAAGTGGACAGATCAGAGATGAGGAGTTAAAACAAAAGAGCCACTTACTGTCCTCCGGCACAAACAGCCAGGCCCGTGGGCTGACCATGCCGCTCCCTGCCCGCGTGCACGCTGCCACCTCCACGCTGTACGTCGTGTTGAATTCCTGCACGGCTTCAAAGACTGTGGTGGTGTAACTGTGGATCTGACGTGACACACAGCATCAGTTACTGTGGATGATGTCCGCAATTAAGGTGAATCATTATCTGGGATATACGTCACTGCCTTGTAATTAAGGTCACAGTAAGAGGATCAGATGAACAAGTGTCTGAAAAGTGACTTGGGAGGGGAAGCTTTCTTGTCAAACAGCACGGCCTTGTTTAAGTAAAATATGATACTTCTCAACACTCAATATTGAAAAGTATGCGTTAACTGGCTCCTGGCACATGTACTGACCAAAAAGAGAAGGAGTCGAGCTTTCCGGATAAGCTCGTGCTGCATTGGGAGGCAGCATGTGACAGACACAGTCCTGTATTTCACAATGCCACACGGCACCATTTGCTGACAGTTTGACAGAAATGCTTAACCCATGACTATTGGTCTACCGTGACTGCGGCACGAACACAACGCAACACGTGGCTGAATGTTCTCAGCAAAGCGAATCACCACCAGCCTTGATTTTCACCAACACCACCGCAGCAGGTGCAGCTGCTTCTAGAGACGTTGCCTTTGGGCACATTCTTAGTAAAGGATACTATGACATAATTATGTCACGGACAGACTGGACAACACATTTTGCATCCACAGTCCACTTTTTCCAGTGACTCAAGACCACGTGTGTAATGAAGAAAAACACGGATTCCAGTTTTGACAGCGTCAGCTTCCTTTCACTACGACGCGCACAGGAAAGACTATTGTTGTGGAGAGCACTCATGCAGGGACAGAAACTTGACTACACACACACAGCCTCATGGAATAATGTACCCACACCTGACGTAAACACACAAATCCAACACTACATCCAACTGCTCTACTTCTCAAAGGGTGTAGGTTGAAAAACACACTTCTGCTAAGTGACCCGCTTGTTGAGTGGAAATTGTTTTGTGCAGATAATGAGGAAGTTGACCTCTGGTTCGTTAGACAGGACACAGACCGAATATTCCTAACACACAAAACACATTCCTTTGATATTTGTCATGCTTGAGTCAGTCTTATCAGAAATTTTGAACATAACAACATAACTTGTCAGTCGCATATATGACACTTTCATTGAACTATACAGGTTTTATTAGCCTCATTGACCACTGACCACCCAGAGTGTAGATGCTGTGTAGATGCAATGTATTTGTTGAGAACCACAGTCGTCCAGTCCAGTCGTACTCACCTGCTTTATTTCTTTCCCGTGTCTAATAATAACTTCATAACCGTGCAAGATGCCATTTATCTTATCATCTGGGGGAGGTTTCCACGTGATCACCAGCCATGACTCATTCAGCTGAATGGTAACATTTCGAGGATAAACTGACGGCACTGACGGTATGATGAGAAATAGAAAAGAGTGGGATTAAGTTCATCACACAATAACAAAGAATAAGACTTTCACCAAAAGTGTCACCATATGAAACAAACATGGAAAAGAGAAACCGAAATTCAGAAGTAATTGGTATGTGGCCCCTTCCTGGCACCGTTTAGCAAATCTCTGAAAAAATACCCTGCAGTGGCTTCAGAAGGAAATTGAAAGCTACTCCACCCAGTAAGAACTTTGTGAGTGGGCCACTCCTATTTCCTATGTAACTGTTTGAGGAAAACAGATTTTGTGGATAGGACGTTCTTCTGAAGGGGACTTGCGACAGCGGAGCAGGTAGCTGTGTCATTTCCACAAGCACAACCCATTAAGTACTGGTTAAATGGAAAAGCACCTCCTTCTGTGGTGTTGCTCTGGATCCACGTGGAAACCGGAGAGGCTCCCAACTCGTTGCTGCAGGACACGCTCATGTTGTACCACGTCATGGCCTGCAGCCCGGGCACTTCACACTGGAAAGGGGGCACTGTGACGTTGATGGACCTGGTGGTCGTCACCTCGCCTTTCCTCCGACTCACCTCTTTAATCTTAGACCGAACAGGGAACATGTCAGTATTGGTCTGAAGACGTTAAATCACGTCCTTGTGAAACTGTGGGAAACTTACCCTGATGAGGCAACTGCTCAGTGGCGAGAAACCGTCATGTCCAGGAGTCCAGCTCAAGATGAACTTGTTGGACTGTCTCTCCACCACAGTGACATCAGACACACTGCTGGGAAGCACTACAAAACACCAAAAGACGCTCATACACCTCCTTATGTAACACTACATCTATGACTGGCTCCAGTGGTAATATGTAACAGTCCAAAAGGAGCTGGTTGTACCTTTAATGTTGATACTTGCTTCTCTGGAGGTGGAGACTCCTTTCGCGTTGTGAGCCTCACAGCTGAAGCGACTGTATGTGTTCACACCTGCCAGTGGCACATTGGACAGATACATCACACAGACGATGTTACAGCTCATTGCAGCACAATCGGTTCTCAAGGTAAAAATCTGGTGAAACACACGTCGATCAGAATTTACATTTTGTAAATGTACATGTGACTGGGGAAAAAGTGTCCCGTCAGCCTCAGCAGAGAAGTGAGACCAAAATTAACACAACATGTTTAGAGACGACTCACTTCTTTTTTTACACCTCGCAGGCAGAAATGTCTCAGATTGAACCTCTGCAGGGTGAAGTGCTGCCATAACCGTTCACTGGACACACAGTTCTTATCTCTCAACAACACAAATCTGCCCAGTTAGACTAGGACTGGAGCAGCTGCTGAATAATGTCGCTTTTGTGCTCTGTTTTCCAGTGTCTGCATCTCGGAAACGGCCTGTGAGAGACGACCGGGACCCAGTTTTCCAGGATGTTTTGTTTACACTCTGCACAACATCAAAACCCCATTATTAGAGTGCCCCACTTGTTCCTGCCACTGGCTACAGTATGTTTGTATGTTCAGAGTCATAAAAATAAAGTATGAACAAAGAACAAAGAGTAGTTTACCAAAAAAACTATTAAACCTCTGAATTTTGGCAAAGCTGCGTGTGTTTCCATAATACAGTGCTAACACGAGCCAGCAGCAAAAGTACAGAGTGTTTTTAAACTGATTCTCCACCCAACACCTACGGACGAGCAACATATAAGTCAGGATAAAGGGAAACGTGTAAAGAGGACTAGAGGATCTGATTTGACTATTCAGTGCAAGTAGACCTGAACAAAAACAACAACAACAACAACAACAACAACGTAGAAATAAAAATGGACGACTTGGCCTCTCACATGTAAACATTAGAAATGCAGAGCAGCAAAAATATTATATGAAACCGCATTCATGATGTGGACGTCCTGCAGCGTGGATGCAGCAGCGTGTAATTATGAGGTTTAGGAGCGTTCCAGCAAACTGAGCTGCCCCAGATGTCTATGGTATTTTTCCATTTTTACACTGGGGCAGAACATACAGTGAACTTTGTCAACTGACATGAAAACCTATTATTTCACTCTTTGCTGTTTATTATGTGTTTTGATGCAACTTGACCCACATTAAACTCGAGACAATACTGTTGTCTTGTGACGGGTTCATTCACATAAGAAGAAGTTTAAAAGCACATACTGTATGATAACGCCTTGAAAACTGCACGTTCCTTTAAAAAACACACTACACATCCCCGTATATAAGAAAAGGGTCCTGACAGAAATTTTGTCTACACTTTGTTACGCTTTTGTTTTGGGGCCTCATCACTCAGACTACGGCTGAGGTGCGTATGCAGGAGAGTGGGCTCACGCTGCTTTGTTGATCCGATACGTAGTCCTGCACAGAGCTGTGGTAGCCTGCACCCTGCCAGCCTCTGTGTCCAGCTCCTCCCTGCTGGGTAGTGGGCCGTCCCGTGAATGAGGCCTTTGTCCCCGAAGCCAACCCCCGAACAGTCTCCCTATGCAGTCCCCCACTCCTGTTACTGCTCAGGCCCTTGCACACGCTGGGCCGAAGCCCAGCTCTGAACCTTTAACCCCCTCAGCTTTGGTCGGCCTCAGCACAGGCTGACTACAGAAGAAGCGTTTAGCCTGTGGCAGCCTCAGGGCGAAGGGCTGGAGAATTCGAAGCATGACGCTGTTTGTCTAATAACAAATGTTTACTTTAAAGAAGAGTTGAGGCCAAAGAGAGAGTCCACTTTAAAAGCTGCTGCCAATGACTATACCACACTAAACCCTTATAAGTCTTTCATGCAAAATAACTGAACTTTAATTCACTTGCTCAGGGATGATTTACTGGTCACTCCAGAACTAGCGCTAGTAGTGGTATTCTTTGGCTTCTGTCTCAGGGTAAGGTGCAGGAGGCCTTAGTGAGGGTCAACATGGGGAAGAATCTCGTTGCAAGATGCTGAAACAGCAGAGATGAGGCAGAATAGAAACTCGCAGCACACGGATGCTAGCTGAGTAAGACCAGCTCCACACTTTGTCACCATTATCAAGGCTCAAATGCTCCTTTATCTCTGCTGATGAAGGCGTCTGTATTCACACACAAACGGAAGTCAACCAAAGAGAACCCAGTTAATTGGATTAATGGTGACGGTGGACACACTGAAAAGACGTCAACAAGCCAGACGAAAGCGTCAAATTAGAAAGACACCAGACTCTTTCACAGACAAAATTACTTCCTCAAGCAACAACAAGTATGAATCAAGCATCGAGTGTGATCAACCAGAACTCACGTTTTCTGCTTCTTTCTGTCTGGTTCAAGGTACCACTTACAGTGTGAGGAGCAATACTGTGATATTTTACTGGATCGAAACTGAAAGGTTAGGCTGGTGTCTTACCTGTCATGGTATAGTTGGTGGGAGAGTCAAGTAAACGGGTGAAAGGCGATCCATCCTTAAGCCAGCGGATTTTAACAGGGTCTGGTGGTCCCACTGCCTCACATGACAACGTGAAATTTGTGTCTCTTGTTATGTTCCTGTCCTCTGGTACCTGGATAAATGTCGGTAGTCCTACACCAAATTTAAGATGTACGAAAGAGTCACAAAAGCTTGAAACACCCCAAAACAAAGATGACATCATCCTGAAACTCACCTTCCAACTCAAGGATGATCGGCTGGGACTCGACCTTCTCAGAGCCAATATTTAGTCTGCAGCGGTACTCCCCAGCGTCAGCCCTCTGCACAGGGTTAATGCTGAAATCCAGTACACGAAGACATGTTGTTCTCTGTACCGTCCTGCCACATGTTCACATGTCATCTCCGTACATACCTGACAGTGGACAGCAGAGTTGTGGCCCTGTCGCTCGCGGTCTGTAGCTCATTAATCACCACATGCAACTTAGCAGTCAGGTCCTGGCCGTTCTTCATCCAGACGATAGTGGCCTCAAGCCTGCCATCGGGGATGTTGATGGAGCAGTTGAACTTGGCCTCGTGGCCGTCTGACAGCTGGATTAAGCCAACGGTGGGCTTGAAGCGGAGTCGCCTGAGCTCGTCCGGGCTAAGATACATCCTCTGTCCCACAAGCGGCTCTGGGCTCCTGGTTAGTCGGTAAACGTGGCTTCTAGAATGCTGGGCTGTTTACAAAAGGAGATGTGAGGTTATATTTGACTGATTGAATTCACATCAACAGCTGCTTCTGCTTTTTTTCCACATTGTACTTGAGCTCTCAGAATATAATAACCACAGATTTGACAAAGGTCACGAAATCCCCTGAAAGCCTCAAAGTAGCATTCAGCGTGTGATTAATCACAGTATGGATTTTACAGATTGATTTTAGAAAACTTTATAATAACTCTGGTTCAAATTACTTCAATTCAAGTAAAAGCTCAGTGTAATGTAAATCAGTAAAAAGTAAAAAGTCCTGCTATTTTAGAAACATAAACATAAACTTTTGGACTTCCTGCTTATGAAGTAGTCTATGGAAAGACTTTATTATTATTAAACAAAACGACATCAAAATGTCTCAATAATATTTAGTAGCTGACTAATCTAATAACATCCAGAATATTTCAGCACATATAGCACGAAAATCAGTTTAGACTTTAAGAATCAGTTTAAAACGATGATATAAATTATATATAATGGCATCAACACCAAATTTACGCTACATAACCAAAACGTCTTGTCAACAACTCACTGACGCTGTAACCAATAAAACAAGTCTCAGTTTAACTCCGTTTAATTGTTACTAGAAATAAGTTACAGATTTATAGGAGTCGCTCACAGAAGTTTTCCAGCTCAATCACAGACTAAGGCGTGAAGGTGTTAAAAGGTAAATAAATACACGCTGCTGCAGTTTACCATCCAAATATAAGCGACTCACCGCTAACAGCATGAAAGCCCATAGTCGCTGCAAGGAGAAAAGCTCCAGCCCAGATCGCAGCAGCCTTGTTTGCCATGACCAGGCTGAGATCTCCGCCACGGCGTGAAACCCTCCACGTCCCTACGCGGAGCGGGTCAGAACCAGCATTACCCGCCACAGTGGACCCAGCGCTGCTCGGGTGGGTTGTTGTTGATCAAGTTTTGTCGCAGGGTGAAAAAAAGTTCACTCCTCTCCAAGTCACAGGAGGGATCTGGAGAAGGCGGGACTAGGTGCTGAAACCCTGCGGTCAAGCCCTCGCTCGTGTTTGCGTGGTCAAAGCACCGCCACGGAGATTGACCCGCGCCAATCCACTCAACGTTACGGCAATGACACCAAACAGCTGGGAGCCGCGCTGCGGTAGATTACGGTAAATCACTCACGGTTACATCCATGCGGACTTCAAAATAAAAGCTTCAACGGTGCCTCTTGACACGAAAGCGTTTCTGGATGCTACTTTTATACATAGTTGAAGTCTTTAACTCGTTTTTTAATTCTGGAATTTCTCGCACAATCTACGGAAAATAATAATCGATAATATCAATAATAATAGTAATAGAATAATAAACTTTTGAATAATTTTACAAATGTGAGAAAACAATCTCTGTCAACCCAGATTTGTTTACTTCAATTTCAGACAGCTTTTTGGACGGTGAATTAAAGTAATCACAGTGTGAGGACCCACTCCAGAGTTTCACATCATAGCGTTTCCCATGTCAAAAGAATCTTAAGCTCATTTGTTTGTGTCGGCTGCTATTTGCATTTTCCACAGGGTTTGAGAAACCAGCTGTATCTGGTGACAGAACCTCGTCTCTTTATCTCAGCACAACAAAGAAAGCCGTTTCAGATGTAGAAAAAAACTGGAAAAACAGAAACTGTCTGCCTTGCAAAACTAGCCTTTTTTCGGAGGGACTAAAGTCCACAATAAAGTTGTAATAGCAGAAAAAAATGCATGTTGCATACTAATGGAAACGTTTTCGAAACAAACTAAGAACAAGCTCTAGCTCAGTATCACACTTTACAGAAATGTTTCCCACTGCAGTGGAGAAGGAAACTGCCTGGTAAGGTTGATGAGGTATCGTTTGTAGTAGAGATGAACTGCCAGTTATTATTGATTTTGTGTTTCAGATTTATTCATTTACTGGAGAAACCCTGAAGCAGGAATTGCCCAAATCCACCATTTTGTTTTACTGAACCACCAGAAAAAGTCATTACCTATAAAGATTTAATAATAGATACCAACTCTTAAACTAATCCAAAATTCTAAAGTAAGTATATTAGTGAGCTAAGGTATCCATGGAGAAACGTATAAATGATACAGTAAAGCATTCTTGATGTAACAAACTAATACTTCTGATTGAAAATGTATCGTTATGTACTTGATTAATGAGCATACATTGGCTAATTCAGAGGAAGTCTAATAAAGTTTATTTTGAAATGTATTTTGTTGCCAGATACACTTTAATGATGGTTGACTTGAATGTTGTGGACATGTAGCGCATTCCATAATGTTGTTTTAAATAAATACAGGCAGCCTTATATAGAACAACTTATTTGACATAAATTAAATGTCATTCTCTTCATATAATACTAAGTAATGGAGGCAGTCATGCTAAATACATTGTCTAATAAGCTTATTCATTAAAATCCTTGAGAGTAGTTGACAAACAAAAAGGGTCCATTCAGTCAGGTCTGGGCATTTTGTTCATATTTACATTAACATTCATCTTCTTTGTAATTGTTAGTTACTTCGCCATCAGACAGTCAGATTGTTCCTGTGTTTGTGATGTCAGCTCTGTCGCCATAGCAGCCAGCCTCACTTCTGTTGGACATTCTTTATTGCTGGATCCCAAGTTGCTCCTCAGCGCATTCTCTGAGCCGTAAGCCTTCATACGATAAACGCTGGCCTTGCTTTCACAGCAGCCCATTGCGCTCGTGAGCTGATACGCGTCCTTTCTGAAAGCCTTGGTGAAGATAGCGTACAGGAAAGGATTGGCGCAGGAGTTGATAGGGAAGAAGAGGACCAGCAGAATCTTGGAGTTAGTAACTGTGATGAGGGGGAACCTGAAGGCAGCAGAGATGGCGAAAAAGGAGATGGGTGCCATACAGAGAAAATCTGTGAAGATGAGCACGGCCATGCGTTTGGCGATCTTAGTGTCAGCACTTCTTCCTGGAAACTCAGGGTTCCTCACAGCCAGATAGATCAGCACGTAGCACACACACACAACAGTAAACGCACCCACGTTGAAAAGCAGGATAATTATGATGAAGGCCTGAGCCGGAGGAGCGTCAATGTCCATGGGTAAGCACATGCTGACTTTGGTGTAACTGCTCACGCCAACCAGAGGCAGCATCCCCATTCCCAGACAGATGAGCCAACCTACTGCCATTATACTCACGGCCTGCGAAAGCACCAGGCGGCGCTCCAGCTGCAGAGCGTTGGTGATGGTGTGCCAGCGCTCCAGGGTGATGGTGCAAAGTGTGTAGACTGACAGCTCACCACCAAACACAGACAAGAAGCCTGCAGCACTGCAGCCCGGCCCCGTCTGCCATTCAATAGCATGTTGACTGTAGAAACCGCGGGTGCGCAGGTCAACAGTGGCTATCATCAGAAGGTAGACCCCAATGCAGAGGTCAGCAAAAGCCAGGTGGCACATGAAGAAACGAGGGACGGTCAGCTTGTTGCGGCTTGTGAAGAGGACCAGGAGCACCGTCAGGTTACCTGTTATTGCCAGTATGTTGATGAACCAAATGGCCACCCTGAGAAAGCCAAAACCTGCAATGTCCTCACAGGGATTAAAGGCATCCGCTTCAGGTGTGCAAACCAGGGTTGGTTGACTCTGACAGAAGTCCAGTTCTGGATAGTGGAAATTCACATCTCCAAACGGGTCCGTGTCCGTGAAAAGGGGCACGTCCATAAGTTGAGGTGAATCTCCTGAAGAGCCAACTACACGCTGACCACTGTCTCAAGAGAAGCAAAGGAAATTGTTCTGATTAGTTCATGTTAAACTGAAAAGCATGGATTTGAATTAATGAACTCACAAGGCCTTAGTAACTCAATTAAAGTCACTCTAGTATTTTAGCATCGTACTTTCTTGCATTAAAGTATGATTTGAAATCTTTAGAGTCAGAAGATTATGGAGTCTTTCATTAACTACTATGGCTGTAACTTCAGAGTTCAGCTTCAGCAGGTTCAAGAAATTAAAGATTTCTTTACCTTGCTGACTGATCATCACAGTAAGCAGACACATTATTCCAGGCAGGATTTATTGAGAGGTCCCTGAAAAGACAAAAAGAACTCTTATGTAAAAATTCATTCAGAAATATGTTAAAATGTAAGTATTTATGTATGCCAACATTTGGATCTTCTCTCTTTTCCCCATGATCCTCTTTCTTTGTCTCCATCTGTGTGTACCTTTCTACAGGTATTGTCAGACTTGGAGCTGTGTGTCTCTAATCCTGCCTGCGTTTGTTTGCTGCCTATTGCCGCTGCAGTGAACGGCAGTGAAGCAGTGCTAAGTGAGGCAATTAATGAACAAATCTATACTTGATACCTCTGCGAAATTCACAGCGTTAAGTCACCTGTGGCTGTTCCAGCTCAAAAGTGCACAGCAGTGACTGTTGTAGGTGAGATGAGCCTCTCGTAGGTTCCACAGCCCCTGCAGCGGAGGCAGGCTTTTCAAGGCGTATGCAGACTGAGCCAGCAACACCAGAACTGACTCCAGTCCCTGCGCAGGTAGCTTTGTCAGAGCCGTTGCAGACACGTCCCTGTGAGTCAACACAGTGTAATAAAGTGACTACATGGAGTAAAAACCTCTTCGTGAGGACTGTGCTGGCTTAGAACATGAAGTCCACCAAACTCAGAGGTGTCACCCAACCTACGCTCCATAATTATTAGTCTACGATTTATTCAGTCAATTTAGCACAAGGTAAAGCTAAACAGTTGCATTGTAAAAAGTTTTATTAACTAACTCCCTAGAGGTCTTTGATTATCACTTACAAGACCCCGGGACCAGTAGCTCCTTTGAAAGCGTCTCCATGAATCACTGTGAGGTATCGATTATTTTTTAACACCCTAAACATAAAATTGATGATCAGACTATAATTCACAATAAGCAGAAATTTACTGTAACTGAAATCAATAATTACAACAAAACATACAGCTTATCTATCTTCGTCCCATTGAAGGCATAGTCCTGTATTTCTCTGATACCATTGTTGTAAAGGTTCCTGCAATAAATCAAAAGAACGTTACATTAAGAGTAAAGAAATGTGAACTAGTGTTTATCATCTACGACAGCTGAAAGGCACTTCACTTACATTGTAACATATTCTTTTGTCATTCCAGTGAAAGCGTTCGAGGGGATTTCCCGTAGATACAGGTTGTCGCAGATGTCCCTGCAATAGCACGACAGGTCACATCAAAGTGATTTTGGTGATTTTGTTTTGATTTTGCAACAGATGCGCTTACAAGATAAACTCGGATTCAAAAGAGCTGATAGAGGTAACGTCAGGGAAAACTCTTATTCCAGTATTTGATATGCTACTGTGAACACAAAGAAGGATTTTATAAAGGTTTTCAGGAGTAAATGTGTACACAGGTAGAGTGTTTCAAACACACTTCAAATATAAGTTCATCAAATAAAAGCTGTATATTTTAAATGTTCCCACAGGTAACGTAGTTTTGGAAGGTTGTTGAACGCGCCTTTGCCGATGTGCACCAGACTCCTTGTGTTCTGGATCGAGCTGCAAAGCAAAATAAAACGTCAGCTGTGACGGTGAGCATTACATTACGTAAGAGACGCAACCACGCGAGACTTACATTTCAGAGAGTTCGAAAAGGTTATTAAATGCTAATGCGTCAATGGTTTCCAGGGTGACACTCTGAGCGATCCCACTACAGAGCAGAGAAAAAGTTACGTCAAAGAAGATGCCCTGTACTTAAAGTGATTAATAACATATGTAAACAACTAAATATTATGGCAAACATTTGAACTGAGTCAAACTGAACTGAAAATAATTTATCACGACAGCATCTGCCTCAGAGTTAGAAATAGATACGTACATCCTTTGGACTCTTTTCAAATCTTCAAAAGAATGACTTGAGATGGAATAAAATGGCAACCGATAGAGAAACCTGGACAATGGATGGACGGAGAGAAAAACAAAGACATATTATGAATCACATGAAACACTTTAGCTGCACCGATCTAAGTGTTGGATGTGTAGCAGTGTCACAGATGCTTGAGGTTATGGCCTTGATGTTCACGGACATCGACTCAAGGTGTGAGTCACTAGAAAAGAGTTCAAGATTCCCTCCCTTCGAGGTTTGTGACGACGTAATGAACCTCATGCCCAGAAGCCATATAGGCTTTGAGGAAACACTGTGTACATAACCATGTGAGGGAACTACTTGAACATGTTTTTGCAGATAATTTACAGTTGGTAGGTTCAACTGCACACTTGCAGGGTGTGATGTGGTGTCTTCTTTTGTTGGAGCAATGCATCCAAATCCTAAATATTACTTGTTCATTTTAGTGTCAAAAATCAGGATGGTCAAAACGCGTTGTGCAACTGATAATGACCGTGAGGCCCAGTTTTATGACGCGATAAGAGCCCCTGACATTGATGTTTTGGAAGAAATCTAAACCAGCGCAGGGAAAGACAAAAAGAGAGCGTCTTACCAAAGTACAGGAAGAAAGAAAGACATGTCAAAACAATGAAAATACATCAAGACTACAACAGTGATGATATGGTCTATTTTTTGTATGTATACGGGCAGACTTCACATCTCACTCTTTGTTTCTAAAATATAGATCAAATGTTTAATAGGCGCATCTGTGAACGCACCACAGCAAATTGTTTGTATGTGATTCGGAAAGGCGAAATCTGTAAATACTGTTTAGCGGCTCTGCTTTAACTCTCATTTAACTTGTAACCAAGTGAATCGTCCGTGCGTAAAAACGGTGCGTAAAAATTACCTGTGCCAGGTGAGCTACATAAAACAGATAAAACGTGCATTTTATCGCTTATAAGTATTGCATCCATCGAATCAGTTAACAATATAACTTTCAGTCGTAAATAATTCGTCAGGCTCAGCGGTGTGAACTTACAGTCTTTTATCTCTGTGCCCCATCATCACGGCTGACCCCTCAGTCACATTATTACATCTGATTGCGTTGGATAAACACCGGCAGATCCTCGGGCACATGAAACCCGAAGCGCACTTGCATCCATAGAAGGAAAAAACTGAGAGACACAGGAGCACAGGCAGCGGTGTCCACATTGTTGTCGCTGTGTGGAAGACGCCCAAACACGCAGGATCTGGGATGTCCACTGAAGGCTGCGCGTTTAGACACTGACCCTTCCTTCGCTGTGACGCGCAGGGGAGAATCTCAGCCAACTGATGCTCAGCTTGTGATCAAGTGGATGGTTTCCCAAAGGACCCATCACAGGTTTAGGTTATAACAATATGAAACACAGTGAGTTGAATGTGACAGTAAAGTCGTATTTTTATTGTTGTATAATTTTATTTTTCCCATTTTAGGAATTTGATTGACAGACGTGATCATTTGCTTTAAATAACAAACTGTTCCTTCAGAGTGCAGAAGATGGACGGTTAAATATTTGATGTGAAGAGTATTGACTGATATCTTAAAGTGGCACGTTCAAATGCAAGATGAAGAAATTGAGTAAAACATGATGAAGCTCCTGCTGACGTAAGAGGCCAAATGTCTAATTCATTCATTTATTATTCTGATTATTCTGATTTATTGATCTAATCATAACTTAAAGTTATCAAAGGTCGTATGCACACAGTGAGGGACAAGTGCAGGCCAAATGCTAATTCAGTCAACTGTGTTTAAAAGTAACCTTAGAATGGTAGACAAAAGCAAATGGCAGATATACTGATGTGTGGTTTCAAGTACAGTGTACATGCATTTTTTTAAATTTCATCATTGTGTGAATGTATTAATTAAATATTATAGTTCATTTGGATACTGGATAGCAGAGGATATTGTCTCCAAACATATACTGTTTCCCAAGAGGCATTCAGGGCCCCCGATTCTTCGTGTTTGTTAACTCTCATTTGAGACTAATTGAAATAAATGTTTGCACTGACATTTACATAAAAAGCCAAGTCACTGACTGTCTCCTTAGGAGGACAGTGTGACCCAAAGTAAAAGCCTCCCATAACACTATCTGATTTGGCGCCAGTTATGTTCTGTAGCTGATAAAGACAAGGCAACTTTACATAGCCTTGACAGACTAAGTGCTATAACTCAGTCTGAGGCTTAAAGAAAGTCTTGAAAATATGGCACAGGATTGATGAAGGATATGAACTATATGAGTATAAACATTTCCAACAAGCTTAGAAATTGTCGACACTGTAACTGTGTATTTATAAAACTGTAGCTCGTGAGACTTGGCATCACAATCAAATCTTGATGTACACAAAGACCTTTTCACTTTTTCTTGTCACCAATTTACCCTGTATTTGTAAATGTTGGATGATAGGGCTACTCATCACTAAAACTCAATGGTTTAAAAGAGGAAAATATTTATTTGTGTATAACAAAGAAACATGTAAGCAATTAGCATAACAATGTTCCAAGCTAAGTAATAAAATTATATAATGAAGCTTTGAGTAACAGGGTTGTAATGAGAAAAAATATTGTCAATTAAGTGCAGTTCACTAAAAAGTAACAAAAATGCGATTCACTACACTTCGTAAACACTAGTAAATAAGTAACTTGCTTTGAAGCTACGTCTCCACTGGGTGGCGACAAAATAAAACAGTAACAAAACACTGGACGCCAAGAGAAAGAGGCAACATAAATTGATAATAATAATAATTATAACAATAATTAATAGAACTATATAACTATATAATAGAACTGTTATTGGGGAGTCGTTCAAGTCAATATATGTAGTATTATAAATGAAATCATTAATTTCCCAATAGACCAAATAACTCGAAATGACACAAGCAGCACCAGCTACACACAATAGTGCATGAAAAAGTTGCGTCATTTCCCACAGCACCGAAAGGCAACAGGAGTTCCGGGGGCGCGAGCTGGGTACAGTTGACAAACTGATCTGCGGTCTGTTTGTTTCTCGTACCTCCGAAGAGCTAGTGTCTGAGTGGGTGCGAACAAACTGCCTCTGAATCAGCACTGAGAGGAAGTGTCGTCCAGGAAGTCGAAGTCGCTTCAGCAGCGATAACAACCTGGAACCGTAGTTCGGTCGTCCCGCTTAGAAAACGGCGTCGGGCGCTTATTCTCCTCTAACGATGGACAAGCTTCGCCGTGTCCTGAGCGGCCGAGAGGAGAACGAAGAGTTGGGTCTGACTGCACAGGTAGCTACCAGCCATGGCAGCACAGGCTGCTAAAGCTAACGCCGTACGGAGTGACAGCAGACCTGGTTTGGCTGAGCGTCACTTCCACAGACGCTGTTGCTTATTGCACCGTGTTGTTTGTTTACCTGGAGTTTGTTAGCAGCCATGCGCTAGTTCTGTAGCTTCCCCAACACTGTTAGCTAACATGAACCTTAGCCTGCAAAAACAACGCTTAGAATCGATGTTCTGCGTCATTAAAGTGATCTCAACTGTCATGTATTTTTTTTCCATTATGGCAGTTGTTACATGTGATTTGTTTGTTTATTTACACCTTTGCACGCGTCCACCTTAAGGAGGAAACGAGGTAAGAACTGCCCGAATCGCTGCTCTTAAGCCACGTGATGCTACTTTTGAACGTCTTGCACATGTGAAGTTTGACCATGTCCACTTATGTTCTAATGCATTTAGTTTGACTTGGAGCTTACGTTGGACCTTATTCCATGGGGTGACTTAGCTTTGTTGTGTGATCTATAATTTCATATCTTTTCTTTGTGTGTTTGTGTTATACATAACAATACTGCTGGATGTTATCTGCTTGGCTCTACAGCCAGTCTAGTTAGACCATCACTAGGGATCTTGTGGGTCTTTCTGTAGGCCATGAAGCCCGTTCTGTGACATCCTCCCATTGTCTCACCAGGTCCTTGATGCCAGCTCTCTCAGCTACAGCACCAGGGTGAAATGGTTTGTCATATGCTTTGCTGCAGGCGTCCTGTGTTCAATACTCGTGAGTGTCCCACCTTCTAAAGTCAAAGACAGCCTTTCTTGTCTGTTTGACCGTATATGTGTCAGGAATGCAGAGAATGCATCGCGTATAAATGTGCTCTCTTTCATTACAGTCACTATCTTGTATCTGCATGTTGACGTGAATAACATTTGTCACTTGTACGTAATTAACACATAGAGGTTGCTTGATGTCTCATTATTTCCAATGTAAACCACATACTCTTTTCAAAGTAGTGAACATGATGTGGTTTATAATATTATGAAGGCAGCAATTCTAGAATAATGCACCAGAGGGAGCCTGCTTTTGCATTAAAACCATGGCAAATGCCTTCTCAATTTCTCTGTCTAAAAATATAGGATCTCGCATTCCCAGGATTTATTTACCTACCTTTTCCTCTCTGTATTAGTTTTATTATTTTTTTTAGTGTGCGGTGTTATCATTCTATGTAGCTGATGGAGGCTGTGTTTCTGCTTTACTAGGGCACAGCTCTGCTGTTCCTTCCAAATGGAGCCAAGCTGTTTGCTGTCTTCTACACACTAGGGAATGTCTCAGCTCTTGCCAGGTATCTTTTTTTTTTCTGAGATCCTCTCACAAAAAAAATTTAATAGATGTTATTGATCTACTCTATGAGAAACCATAAGATAATTTTCTCAGGACTACATTATAGCTAAACAGTAATTTTCAGGAGTTGGTCTGACTAGTCTTAGTCTTAATTGATGGCCTTGTTGTAAAAAGCCTTTAAAATGATGTTGGCACAGTGTACACAGTAAGACGCAGTAAATTCAGCTTCATTATGAGTTTGCATAGTAAAAAAAACAAATACACTAAAAGGTTAATGTGCTGTGAGCATCCTCAAGCCCTTATCTGCAGCTATACATGGAAAACCACTACATACAAGACAGTAATTGTTCAGGAAGACTTACCTGTAAATAGAAATTGTACACTTACGACAGTCTGATTTGCAAAGAATAAATATGGAACCTAAGGAGGGAAGGCACACTTACAAGTCTGTCATCACTGTTCCCTCACATAGTAGTAAAACATATTGTGAGGGTTTGAGTCTCTTCAGGTATTGTTGTATTTAAATGTTTAGAATATTTAGATGTGACAAAAAACTGGGTCATCCTCTGCTTTCATTGCCCAGGTTGCCAATACAAAGGAGAATTTTTATTTTAAGGTTGATTTAATTGTATTTTACCAGAGATGAGAACATTGGTTCCATCATTTCAGCCCTAGTAACTCAAAAATAGCTGTGTTATTATGAAACATTTAAATAAAATCAAAACAATGTTGCAATACACAAAATTATACGTATACAATAATAATAAAACATGTTTTTAATGTGTTAATGTGTGTCAAGTACAGTTTGGCTCAGGATAAGCTCTTTAATACACCTATTACTACGTACATAGTTTTACTGTACCATGGTAGACCGGTTAGGTTTTGGTAGGTTTGTTTTTATTACCAAGCCTCTGTTAGATCCAACAAAACAGCATTAATTTCAAATGGGTAATGGGATTATCACTGGTGTTGTCCACCATCAGATGTTATTTAATCTTCTGTCGAATTAAATTTAAAATCCTCTTCCAGTAAACTAATGAAACTAAATGTGATTAAACCACACTAGCTTTGAATAATTGGGTTTTGCTGGTACAAAAAGCGAGCACTCATGCAAGTGGTGTAGGACCTGCTTCTTACTAATCTGCAGTAGTAGTGAGCCTGTAGATACAAGTGATAGAGTCTCTGTTCCAGTGAGCCAAAAAAAGCATCCATCCCTCTCAGCAGCCTGCGTCAACGGACTACTTTTGTCTCATTTAACACATGACGCTCCACAGACTCCCTGTGCCCACGTAGATCTGCTGAGTCCGAGCAGCGTGCCTCGTCAGAGAGGAAAGCCTTTGTCTTCTCACATTTACTGACGTCGCACATGAGTCATGTAGGAGGTTGTAAATGTGTGACTGGTTCTGGGCCTGAAACTCTCAGCTCTTGATATTTGCAATGTGTACTGTACGTTTGACGTTAGTTACCTTTGTCACAATAATCACAAAGTCATTTAATGCTTTTCGTTCTTTAATAATGGGTCATTGTAACCTTTGATATGTAACTTGTTTGTGTCTTCCTTTGTTCTTCCCAAAGCACCTGCTTCCTGATGGGACCACTAAAACAGCTGAAGCGCATGTTTGAACCAACGAGGGTGATAGCCACCATTGTTATGCTGGTAACTAACCTTTTCAGTGGCTTTTTGCTGATTTTTGCCTCCTTTGCTTCTACTGTTTTTGCTTTCATTTGATACATTGCTGGCTGATTTGAGAAACTGAAGATGATTTCTCATTTCTGTCAATTGTTGTCAGATAGCAAATCACTGCGTAATATCCAGGAAGTCACTGTAAGCACAAATTCATGCCAACTATTCTTTCTTCCTCCACCAGCTCTGCCTTGTCTTAACACTCTGTGCAGTATTGTGGGTAAGTAGTAGTTTCAGTAGTTTTAAAGCACGTGTAAACACTACATTGTTTCAGCAATGTTTTGCATTTTATCTTACAGTGGGATAAAAAGGGACTGGCGATCATCTTCTGTATTATGCAGTTTTTGGCAATGACCTGGTAAGTGTGACCTGACGGTCTCAACCATGTCTCTGCCGTAGTGCAGTTGTCAGTTCATTTTCACATTCGTCATTCACACATACTCAGATGAAGCCGTGGTTCCAGTACAGAAAATCTTATGTCAGCTGTTATGATATATATTGGTGTGGTTTAAACATTTTTTTATTTGCCTTCAATGAGAGAATTCTGTCTTGGATAAAAGGGCAGTGCCGCATAGAAAAATAATAAAAAACAAATCAGTGTACATAAAACATGTGCTGCAAAGGTCATAGATAACTTATGCATGTACATATCCCCACGCAGCTGCATCAAAATTCACTTTTACACATTTACATGCTGCTGAGCAGCCAGCGACATCTGCTTGACAGTTAAATCATCTCTCATCCACTAGTTGGTAGATTGTGCCACAGGTGAGTCATACTAATTCACAACTCTATGCAACTTATTGTTGCATAGAGTTCTAGCAAGTAACTGTGGTTGTGTTTACAAAGTGGCTCCTGGATCTCTCTGTGCTAATTACCGTATTTTCCGCACGATTAGGCGCACCTAAACGCCTTCAATCGTTTCAAAAGCTGATCATGCGCCTAATAATACAATGCGCCTTGTATATGGCCCAGTATTAAAACGCATACAGGTCTCAGTTACGGTAAGCAGCCGCGACTCGATTTTCCCCCGTAATAGTGCGCAGTGCATGCTGGGATACCGGGAAACTGGCGTTTCATTTCCATTTTAATATTTTTGTAAATACCCTGAAATGGCTCCTACCAAAAGACCAAATGCGCTCCACTTCTGCTAAGACGCTGTCACCTGTTTGGTTCAGCGCTGTTGTGTCTGTGTGAACACAGATCCTTTCTGCAGTGAGGATGTCACACTCTCTCTCTCTCTGTGCGTGACTAGCGTTCTATTGTCAGGAAATATCACAGAGTGTGGCATCGTTTCATACAGCGATGATCTTTGTAAGAGTCAAAATCTCTGCGGAAACAGCCCAAGCAGCTAAAGCTCTAAGTTACAGTGTGATCGTTATTTTAACACTGTGATTTCCAGCGGAATTATTTCTTACATATCGTGTTAAGGAATATAAGTTAAGATTTATCTGAGAGCCAGATGCAGTCGTCAAAAGAGCCACATGTGACTCGCGAGCCATAAGTCCCCGACCCCTGATCTAATGGATGCGTTATGCATCTAATGGATGCATAACGCACCGTAACTCCAGCCTCTACTTTAGCGCCTTATGCGAAGCGTTTTATTAAAGGTGCGCCTTATGATGCGATGCGCCTTATATATGTAAAAATAATTAAAATACGTCATTTATTGAAGGTGCGCCTTTTGATGCGGTGCGTCTTTTCGTGCGCAAAATACGGTACTGTTACTTTCTCAGGTGAATGGTCCCGTTCAATCACACACACTCAGTGGTATTGTTCTTAACTAACATCGTGGTTATAAAACTAAGTTAAGTTACAACATGGCGGTGAATAAGGTGATAAGGTGTGAGTGATGAGTATCGGCATGTCAGCACATGTATTTCGTTAACCGGAACATATTTCCACTGGAGCAGCAGAGATGTTTGCTGTGTTAATGTGCATAGAAACGTAAACTGCCTGGAGCTCGGGGCTAGGAACAGATGATTTCAGTGCATCACTGAGCAAGACGGTGTCAGCCTCATATCTTCACTGCTTTTGCACCTACATATAGTACATTCACTTCCACCCTCCCTGCAGTCGCAGAGACATCTCCATGGCAACAAGTCGCACATTTCATGTTCATTCTTAACAGACTGGGGGCACAGTGCACTCCCACGCAGGCACTCGGACATCTGCGTCAAGGTGATTCTGGAACGAGACGTTTCCACTGACCCATAGGTCCAGTCCTCAGGCTGAAATCTATAATATCATCATATGACGCGAACTCAAAGTAGAACAGATGAAGCCTGATGACATTTATTCTGCACTTCTTTATTCAAAACATTAACTTGAAGAATTTGATCAGTAATCTGCTTAACAGTTTCCTGCTAACTGGTAGTGCAGTGAGATGACAGTCATCCTCAGGCCTGGACTGTAGTTAATGATTGCTGTACCACATTCCTTCCATTTTTTTTAAACTGTGTCTTCAGCTTCAATCATTTCCAGTGTAGGGTTTGGTGTTTGTAGTAGAATACTATAATCCGTATAGATTCATTAGTGCACAGATTAGAGTCTTTCTGGTTCGTTCTCAATCATGTTTGGTTAATCTGCTGTGACATCAGAAACGCTACACTCCAATGATTGTTACTTGATGGAGCCTTTAAACATGTTTTGCACTTCAGTGTGTTGTCAAATGGCTTTTTTCATCCTGTTGATTGTTTTATATCCTTTCATGTTAAAAAAAACAAATCTATAATGTGCATTTAAGTCGCTGGATCTTTAGTTTAAGTTGCATTTCTAGAGATCCTAAATATGACTTGTTGAATTACAGGTTAATGTGTATATATATATATGTGTGTGTGTGTGTATGAAAACATGGCTTTCACTAAACTTAACATACAGGATAAAGAATTGTCTTAACCTTGAAGCTCTTTAAACACGTTGCAGTTCAGTACATAGACAACCATGTATTTGTAAAAGCTGTCTTCAACTTGAATTGGAAGATTTTACTTAAGTGTGATTTTATTTTCTGCTACTTCCTCGGCCACAGTCACCTCTGATTGTTTTATTTGTCCCTTTCAGGTATAGCATCTCTTACATTCCATTTGCCAGGTAAGATGCTCTTTTTTTTGTGATGTTGGGTTTTGTTGTCTTAGTACTGACTTCTGCCTTTAACCAGGACCACTACTGCAGACCTCAGTGATCTACTATTATATCTCAGTAATAACAAATCTAATGTAAAAGGACACTGTGCCGCCACACACACCAGGCTGGAAGGAACGCTTGGAGTACCCCTCCATGGAAAAACATGTTTTTATTTATCTCCCAGCGCTGTTTGCCTCCACCATATGGCTGTAATCCCTCCTACTACTCATGCAGGCTCTGTGTCAAGCAAATGGCAGCTTGTTGTTTCACACTTCTCTGTGCTCAAGCCCTGTGACGTTATTTGCTTCATCTGTAATGTCTAAATGAAATCTCTGCTCACGGAATAAAGCTCTTACAGGCAGAGTTGCCAAAATATTTTCCTCAATGTAGCTTTTACCTTATTTGTGATGAGCTTATGTTAAGCTCTATAGGGTTAAGGCACAATGCACATCTTTATTAGAGGCAGACCCAAATAAACTGTCCAGCATAGAAGACCACTGTACTCAGGTGTTCACCATTTGGTCCTCAGCCTCTTGCTTGTCTTGAAGCCAGGCGTGAGGTGCGATGTTGTTTTGTTAGTCCAGCTGTAACAGGGCTATGTCTCATAGGGAGCTACCCAGAGCCTGATGCCGCCCCCCGCCCACTAAGTGCCTTGTGTATTTGGGCAGCCTTATAATCCATCCTGACAGCTGAGAGACATCCTACAACCACCCCAAGCTCTCCCTCCCCCACCACAAATGCTAGCAACAATACTAAGCTGAGACAAAAACCTGTTCCAGTGCCACTGCTCCAAAAATTCCTAGAGAAATGCAAATATAAGGGCTAGTTCTTGGGCTGATATAACGTTCTAACTGTGATTACTTATGTTGTGATTTTGTATTATATTTCCTAAATTTTCTCTCTGTAAGCTTACTTTAATCCATTTTTCCATTTAGTTTAGTTTAGATCATTTAGCTCACTATTGTTTGTCACATTGTTACTGAGCAGCTGCGTATTTGACCTCCGACCTTCAATCCGTGACACATTAAACTGCAGTCTCTCCCTATACTTGAGTGCTCAGTGTCCTGACTAGTCACAGCACCACATGCCCATGGGCTTGATCCTTTAATGTATTTTACCTTGGTGCCTACTTATAGTCACTCACACCTACTGAGCCAGATACTAAAACCTGCAGCATGTCTGCTTCCCACAGGCTACGGTATAATTTTAATATAATCTACATTTAATGAAAAATGATGTGGGAAGTCTCTAGTGCAGCTTTAGTGTAGCTAAAAATAGTATCAAGCCTTAAGTCATCATTTAAGAAACATTTATGGTATGAAAGGAAGAATATGGGGATTCATTTTTGTTTATACACTGGAGGGTTGAGCCATATCTATTGCCGCTGTCCTCTTCTCCTCCAACCACTCGTCAGACTGCTTATGATCCCCCCCCTTCTCTTTTTAACCTTGACGGCTTTCACACCTCCTCCACTGAAATTCAACTGTGGCTGGAGGCGAAGTCTGCATAGCAACACACTGATGGCGAGAGAGCAAACGGTGTGAAGGGAAATGGTGTAGGCAACGGTGTGGGGTTGCCATGGAGACCATTCGTATTGCATCATCCCTCAACGCGGAGTACCTGAAGAAAGGAAGCCCCCATCGCTCTTAACATGTGGTCCTTCCCTGCCAAAACACACTTAGTTATTCATGACGAGCCCCACCCAAATCACCGTAACAAAGGATGGATCCGCTTTTTTGTCACTTTTAATTCTGTTCGCATGACCACACTGCTCCTGCTGGATTCATTTATTTAGTTAGTTTACTATATTACTCCATGGTTGACTTTTTTGTCATATTCATTTACTTGTGTTTAATTCCTACTATTACTTAGACATTATCTCCTCTGTTTCTCGCAGGGATGCAGTGATTAAATGCTTCACGACTTGTCTGAGTTAGGCCTCACCACTGCACATATTTGTGTGAAGAATGGACCCAGTCAGTCCACTACAAGAAGAATGAAGCTGTATTTGTCTTGTGTTTTTACACTCTCGCTATGTTTTTTTTCTGTGAATCCTTGCTCTTTCTCACTTTAACTGAAAGTCTTTAACTACAGTATAATCAGATTTGAATGTTTATTGCTTTTGAAGTGAAAGAAAAGAGTGCCTTTCATGCTTAATATATTTAAAGATATTTCTGTATTATGAACCATTTAAGTGCACGTAAATGATTTAATGTGACAGAACTAGATCTGTTATATTGACCAAACATACATCTTTACAATTATAAGGGTTTAAGACTTTATGTTGTTCTTGTTTTTAAATTACACACAGGTCTTATTAAATGACATCTCACACTTCTGTTTGTTTCTCAGGCACATATAATTTCTTTTCAGTGGTCCCAAATGATCATATATATGCAACCAAACTAAAGCGCTTTTCTGTCTTGTCTTTCAGCCTCTTCTGTGTGTTTGAATGCATCTGCTCCCCTTTAGCTCAACAAATTAGATTAACAGAGCATCTTGTTTGATTTCCTGCCAGATGTAGCAATGACCCGTTTAATTACGCTTTTTTTGAGCATTGTGATTTTAACGTGACCTAATAACCCAGTATAGCTTGCACGTGTTCCTTATATTACTTCAGCCTCATAGCCTTTGAGGACGGGGTTGTCATGACAACCTCCTCCAGAAGATTCATAACCTCTGCCTACCCCCCATCTGTGCTGCAGATGTTCACATTATCGTGATGAGAAGGTGTCTTTCATTGTACACCTTGCCCTGGCAGTCAGTCATGAATATATCATGTTGAAAAAATGTAAAACACTTTTAGCTGTCAGACGCTGCATAAAAACGCTTTATAGGGTGATTTAAGATATTCAGATATCCTCAAATCATCCTGTGCCAACTGCAGAATGTGCTCAAGAGCTTGCCTCAAGGTTTTCTTTGTGCTTGATGCTATTAAATAACTGCATTCAGTTTTCGTAGTGCAGCCCCCACATAGTTTCATTAGATGCTTGTATAACGTGCTTGTGGATTAGCTTTGACAATCTCCTTCCAGTCCTTGTTCAGCTAACTTCGCAGAAACAAATCCCTCCGTGCGTAATCTTAGGGATAAAAAAAAAATCAGATGAATGAAAGCAGTGTGCTTGTTTTTGTCATCAGTTTTCATCACCCGCTACTTTCAGATTAAGATAAAGTTTGAAGCTGTACAGGAAGTAGGCGGTTTATTAAGAGTGGCCCAACTGTTTCCTCCTTTTCCAGCTAAGCCAGTATCATATTGAAGATGAATCCCACTGACAATGCCCTCTCCATCTTTCTGTGACCTGCATTCATTGTTTATAGAGGATACAGTTCGTGTTTCGTTTTTTGATTATATTTACTTGTTCTGTTTTGCAATCAGTTCATATAACAGTTCAGATGCAATGTTAAATCTCACATTTAGATAACAAACTTAGAGGAGTGCGATGATGGTAAAATCCCCAACAAATCCATGAGCACCACCAGAAACAGTCTTCAAAAGCAGAAAGTGTTGACTTCCTGTTAATCTTTACAGTCTGTGTCAGTTATTCTGCCAGATTAAACTCGAGATGAACCTTATCTCGCATTTCACAAAAGCAGGAAACCCGCACCTGTAGACACTGACGCAGACAATCACAGGGTTGTGCTTTTGGTTTGTTGGCTCAATGACTGGGAAACGGCGGAGCGACGCTGTGACAAACCAGGGAACTCGACGCGTCTTGAGGAGGTTATTGGAAACGATGGAATGACATCACCACAGCGTGTTCGTGCCTTTGTTTGGTGCGTCTCCTGGCCACGCCTTCTTGCCGGCGTCTCATAAAACGAGCCGGACTGAGCGTGTGCACCAGTTGAACTCCCGTCGCGGATGACAACAGGTGCGCCACGGCCTCCCTCCCCCTCCCCGCTGGATGATGCCCGCAGACCGCCGCTCGTCTGTTCGCGCAGGGCTTCCTCGTCTGCACTTTGAACATTTGCACGTTTTTATGTCCTGATCACTTCCCGATCACACGAAAATGCCTTTCCCACCTATCAGCCTCCACCAGCGGATCTCTTCTCCTGGCAGGGAACTTTTCGGGAAGAAGAAGCCCAACGGAGTGCCTGAGTTCACCAGCAAATCCGGCGGAGAGAAGGGGGGGTCTGATAAGGAGAAGCAGTCCGCTCCTTGGACGCCGTCTAATTTGAGGAACCTGGGGCGGAAAGCCCACCAGGAGAAGGCTAAAAATCCACCTCAGCGGACGGGTGGCGAGCAGGAGACTCAGGGAAGATGCTCCTGGTTGGCGGTTCCCAAACCTCAGGAATCTGAAGCAGTCAGGCGCTCCAGCTCCATGGACTCCTCCAGACAGCTCCATGGCAAAGAGGAAGGAAAGAAGGAGATTCAGTTTACGCTCAGTCTCACCCCCGAAGCCATTCTTGTGATCCAAAAACGTAACCTAGAAAAGCAGATGATGGCGAAGCAGCAGAAGTGTTGCGCCTCCGCGGACTTTCGGCACCGACGCGTTTTTCCATCCAAAAAGACGCACGGAGGATCCAAGGGCTGCGCTCCTGCCGGAAAGCCGGACAGCCCCGAGCAGGACATCACCGCCATAGTTAAGATATCTCTGCTGAATGACCAGTACAAGTACGATGATGTGGAGTACGAAGAGGAGGACGGAGATGTGGATGAGACTGTTGTGAGGAAATGTAAAGAGTGGCTCAAAGGGGTCGAAAATGCCGCTGCTCTGGGCAAAGTTGACAAAGTTTCTGCACTTCCGCACCTTAAAGGCTGCTGACATCGGACTTTGATCGTTCATGTATAAACTTTTTGGGAGAAAGAGATGATGGACTTGAAATGTGCCCACGTAGGCCTCCATACATGAAACGTTTGTACATGAGGGGAGACGCGTCTCCGAAGGAATGTCACTTTGAGTTGGGATGCTTTTCTAGATGTCACTGCCTTAAAAATAAAAAGAGGAGTCGGCTCGGGAGAACAGAACATGTGGCATTCACTCGTCCAGCGGGAAATTAGATTTTAAAGCTGTTTTGCAATCTGGCTCATCCCACAGCGCGTCGTATGCTTCACAGGGACATTTCTTCTTGAGTCAGATGCCTGTTGTGTGTTTTTGTTAAAGTTTGAATTTAATACCTTAACATTCTCGTCATTTGCACATGGTTTTTGTTTCCGACGGGGCGCCAGTGGACGCAATACCGTTTCCTTTGTGCTGGAGAACAATAAGCTGTCAACACAGGGCGTCGTGTGCCCCTGCTGCTGAAACCAAACTGTACTGTCCATTTTACCTCTAGAGGGAGAGTTGTATCCTTTGCAGGGCTTAATGGTGATGTACAGTATTTAATATTGACTCAATATTTGTATTGTCAAATGTTTTCTCAGCTGACATGATGTCATTTGAAGTAAAATGATTTTTTTTAAAGCACGTGTCACTGACTCTTAAATCGTTTGATTTGTTTTGCATCCCTCCCTTGGTTTTACATGATGCTGACCTTCGGTGTTTCTATATATATGTAATAGCTCTGCTCAGTTCCCAGGCAGTGCTTTAAAGGCTCTTTGTTGCCACTGTAGCTACCTGAAGCCATTTGGGCATTAGTATACTAAGCTTCTTAGGTTTCTTGTTAAGCAGGGCTGGCTAGTGCTGGTGTGATCCCTTTAGGAAATTAGTCTTCTTTAATGATGTCATTATAATAGTGGCATGTCACTATCAAAGATCAATCTTGCCACAAAAAGTATCATAAATATAAGATTTGCAGCAAAGATATTCCTACTTTGAGCCAATATCTTAGTCCTGATGCTTTGACTGGTTTACATTTTGTGGCAAAGACCTATTTGGTGTTTTTGTACTTAATGGAAATCACCTAAAAGCCTCATACACAAATGAGTGTTGCTGAAGTGTGTGTGGCGGTTCCCTACAATAAGCTTCACCTCCATTGTAATCTCTGTCACTTGGTAACCAGAGGTTCCTTCAGTGTTGTTCTCTTCAAAGCTTGAACAGTACTTGGACAGAGGAAGGTAAACATTTATGACTGGGCTTGGAAACCTCTCACGCACAGGGCTGGTAAGCTGTTTGTAAAGATTGCTTCTAACAAGCGTCGGTGAGTTAATGTTGATTTTACTTATTTCCATGTCGGCATAGATGATTCTTACTCTTACATTAACTCCATACAAGTGGAATCAGGCAAAAATTTGCTATTTAAGATGCAACATATTTGCTGTTTATGTCAAAAAGAGTTTTGTCCCACTATCCTGTTTAATTGCATATTGTTCAGGTATGTATCAAAATAGGGCTTATAAATCATGTGTCCAAACATGCAACAGAGCAGTTTAATAAACATTGTGGTAGATTATGTACAATTACTTGTTTTCTCATTGATCTTATGTGAGTAGACTGACTAGACTCTCACTTTTATTGTCACACGGGTCTGGCTGAAGTTACAACTGAGCCTGAACAGTTTGTACCAAGACCCGTTTGCTTCTCCATGGCTCCTGTGATGATATTATCTACTGGCTCCGTGACTAAACGTTGTGTAATCCTTGTGCTATTGTGTCATTTCAATTGTGCCCTTGTTTATGTGCCTCCCTCTGGTATTCATGGCTGCTTGTCTCAGGCCTGAAGCCGAGCTATTCATTACTGTCCTGGGGGTGAGAGCTGCTCTATTTCGTCTCAAGTAGTTCAAATGCTTGCATTCAGTGGGAAACTAGAAGTTAAAGGAGCAGGAGCTGGCAGCAGTTGAGACAAGCGGCTTAGTTGGAAGCATTGTCTCCAAACCACCAAGGCTGTTAAGTCCACACCATGCTCAGCTTTGTCTTTCATTCCTTAGTCACAATTTGTTCCTGTTTATGCCCATGGCTGTGTTTTCTGCACCCTGTCTCTGATGAGTCAGTCTTATCACCTTTAACTTTCTGAATCAGGAGTATAAAAAGAAACGTCTGCGGGCCCCTGTTCCGCTCGCTGAAGCGTAATGATTGCTGTCTAGCAGAGTGACGTGGTACGGCAGGACAGCTGCGTTATCTTCCCCATGATTCATAGCGGCAGGGAAAACAGACGGATGCCGCCGCTGGCGCTCGGCACACAGCCCTGGGAGCAAAGACCTGCAGGCTTCTCTGTTCTGCCGCGACAGGATTACTGTGGCAACAGAACTGATAAAACCTGCGTCTTCAGCAGCTTTGTGAGAAAGCACAAAACAGGCCCTTCCTGAACAGGCTCAGCTTGTACAGTTTAGTAATGCTGGTATTTAGAGGCAGCCTGTCGGGAATGAGGCTCTTCCCTGAACAGAGTGACCCAGAGAAGACTTAGTTCTCAGAGCAGAGTCCTTCCAATACCAGCACGTTTGGCTCCTTATTTGACTAACGGCGGGGTTTCTATGTCTGCTTTGACGTATGAGTTATAAGTCCTATTAATCTTGTATTTCATTGTGTTGTAACATTGTGTTGTGACATTCTGGCCATTAGGATGTGTATCAAGATGTCATGGTGGGAATCTCTCACTGATACTGTCACATCCAGCATCAGGGTCCCAGCATCATAAAGGAGTCTTTGAATCTGCTTTTTAGAGACACACATCACAAAACAAGGTGAGTTTGTAGGTGGACTTATTGTTGCTGCACATCTATTTTCCTCTTTGGTTCAGAGAGGTGCCAGGATGTTGTGTGGGACGATGCCCTTGGCAGACGAGAGGGATTACCAGAAATGCATTCTTATTTTAATCTTCAGGCTCGATGACGGACTCGCTCCCACCGTACCTAAAACGGGTGTCTCACTGTTCACAGGCAGTGGCTGAGGTGAAAACTGAGCCCTGGAGGATGAGTGATACTGGTGCGGAGGAAGAGGCCAGGGCCCGGCGTCGCGCTCAGCTGGAGCAGGTTGATAAATACTGGATTCAGGCTTTAAACACTGAAGAAACGATGATGTTTAACACTGTGCAGCCAGTCGTAGCAGAAAAAGTAGCAGGACGTCGATCTCTGATCTCTAGCTTCCACGTGTCTGTGACCTGTACTGAAATATTCTTCTCTGTCATAGCACTCAGGTATTACTCTGATTTCACTTCAGTTTGTGGCCTTCGCTTTCTTTCTTTGTCCTCTAGCGCCACCTGGAGGCCTACAGGAACCTGCACCGACTCAGAGACGCTCTCCATCGGCGCTATGCTGCCTTGCTTAAAGACAAGGTGCAGTCACAAAGGTTACTACTACAGCAGAGACACGAGGCAGCAAGAACAAAGTCAGAGAGCGACGCTAAGCAGGTAAATGCTAACGTTGACCTGATGGAGGGTGTTTGATCACAGATATAATATTGTTTGCAGATTCATTTTTATGAGATTGTAGGATTTGGTGGAATTTACATGTTTATCTGCAGTAGGAAGGTTTTTCATGTAAATCAGACTTAAGCCTTCGTCAGTGTCAAACTTTCTGCTGGAGGACCTTCAGGCCGCGATCAACACTTTGAATGAGCTCATCTGCACAAGCCCCTCTGTGACTGTAACGCCTTCATTTTCTCTGTTACTCCAGACTACTTCAGTCAAATAGCTGCTGTGACTGACTTTGTTTTTGCCTCGTCTCTTCTTTCTGGGTGTGAAAAGAGCAATAAGCTATAAAACACCTGCTTGGAGGGGGTCTGTCATGAGAGAGCTGCTGGCCCGTCTTGCCCTCCTGTAGAAGCTCCTGTAGGAAGAAGTAATTGTTCTCTCCAGTGACTCTCACTTAGGGAGGGGAGGGGACACGGAAAGCACAATAAAGCACTTTTAGAGGCCCCCCAGTAGAAACCCTTTGCTTCAAATTGCTAAGCAAATGAAACTGCCCGTTGTTTTCTCCGCTCAGACTGAGAAGCTCTGTCACAGACATGGAGGTGAGGCAAGAACACCTGCTGGGGTCTAATTGGTCCCTGCTGCAGTTAATGGCTTCCTGTGGCTGCATGTTTACTTCTCATTTGTTCTGTGTGCTCTCTCTCACAGCCCCTGAAACAAGGGAGAGTCACTTAAATGTCTATTCCCACAGCTCAGTCTCTGGCCTTCTGTGGCCGACTGTCTGCCTCCTTTCAGAAACTAAAGAAGTTGGCCTTCTCCAAGCTGCAGCACAATGACTCATACCTGAAGTCCCTCCCTAAAACCAGTTATCACCTGGTATGTCTCCGCATTGTGATTTAAATGGATGATTCACATTTCAGTCATCACAGTGACGTGTAACACGCTTCTTTTCTGAGATCTTTGACCTTCAGACCCAGTTAGCTGTTCAGGGGCATCTGAAAACCCACCACGACTTGGAGGACTTTCATAGATGCATCAAGTATGACGACCACCCGTCACAGCTGCAGAGGAGCCTGCAGGACATCAGGAGAAAGAGTTAAGTTTTACACCTGTGCCTATTTTCATGGATTTACTTCCAGGGCGAAACAATACACGTGACTATGTTGATATAATGTTTTCAGTGCTGGGAAAGAAGACAGATGAAGACAGACAAAAACCTCCCTGCACCGGTGAAGAGAGAGGACCCACTGGTGACTTTTCCCATTCCAGGTTGTTATTACGTATGTTATTACTTCAATAAGTCTGCACATGTTGTTTATTTACGTACAACCTGCAAGTCCAGCTGATTCAATAATGTCTTTTCCTTAAATGCCCATCTAGCATCAATCTGTGTTTCTACACGCCCCACTACAGTCCCTGCAATGAGCCCCTGTTGGTGGTGGGGCACTGGGGAACTGTGTTTGCTCTGTCTGACCGAACCCTCGTTCCTCTGTAGGCTCGTTTAGCGCAGACCCTTCTGGATCTGGTTACTCACACAGGCGTGAGATGACCAAACACAATCTGAGCCTCTGTTGTGGAGACGCACGTCCTGAGACAGACGCTCTGACTGCTGCGACTACAGAAGAGACGCAGCAGTTGGGCCTTTTCACCATAATGTCTACTCTAACTTTTGTATATTTTTATTTTAAACTCAACTTAAACTACCCGACAAACCTTCTATTTTGTTGCATTTTACCGCAGAACACTTGTTTTTTCCTTATATGCAGTATGCACCTGCTCATTGTCCGTCGCTGTCACCCTTGTTGTTAGTTGGCGCATCAGTGGGAGCGTGTACAACGTTAGGAACAACGACATGGCTGGAGGACATTAGGATCTGAAGACGACTGAAGGCTTGCGCTGACAAGTGATCCGTCGGTGTGAAATATCCCCAGCGCCATAGGCACATTCCCCACATCCATGAGAAATACTCAAAATAAAAGCAATTAGAGCTGAAGCCAAAATACACAGAGTCAGCAAAGTTCCTGCTTATGTTTTAAAGTAATGAGGCCATTCATCCAGTCTGTCCTGCTTTGTTACTATTTATATGCTTGTTATTAGCTGCTCTGATTTATTGGATAGTTGAGGCTGTGATTTGCTGTCTTTGTGGCCATCTGGTCATGATCTCCTCAACGCGTTGAATTTCACAAGCGTGCAGTACAGTTCTGAAAAGCTAGATTGGGCAGAACATACCATTTGTATTACTATGAAGTGACCCCAGTGACAGATTGCACCCAGGACAGAGCCAGTCCAGGTGCCTCTTACTTTGTAGGAACGCTCTGGGTGATCTGAAGCTTTTAGTGTGTCACCTGTCTCCACGTCAGCACTAATACTGTACATGCGAGTGTGCATGTCCGCAAGCTCCGTCTTCCACCTGCGTCCTGAGCAGCTTGTGGGGTTTTGTGCAGATCTGTTAGCCGCTGCACTGTCCTGTGAGTAAACGGCGCCTCGCTCCGGAGTCCACCCTGCAGCTAGTTTGCACCCAGCAGACAAAGTGTGTTGTCACCCCTGTGCGTAGTGTTATCGGGTGTGAGCTGCACCACACTACAAAGGCTGCACTTGAGAAGTCGCACACAATGAAGAACACGTATTAACTGGCTGACAGTTTGTATGTAGACGGCACATCACAGAAGTTCTGATAATAAGTTAGAATAAGATGATTTTAGTATAATTGTAAATTTACCTTAACTGTTATGTGTCTGTCTGTGTATGTGTAGGTTATTGGAGCGAGAGACTGGGTCAGTAGAAATTTCAACAGAGCTGATCTTCAGCAGCCTGAAGATCAGTGAAACGGAACAAATGTTTCCCAAGGTGAGTCGAGAGCCCATGGCTGGATTAGGGGATTACTGAACTGGTCTGCTTGGCACACGCCTGCAGGCCCGACACCTGGGGCTCAGGGACACCGATCCAACATTCAAGATTTATTGATGGTGTGCTGAAAGTAATAGAGCTCAGCCCTGTGAAAATATATTAGAAAAGAAAGTAAATAGTTACTACCAAAAAATATATACATCAACATAAACAATTAGGGAAAAAAACAACCAAATATAGAAGCAACAACAATTAAACGTTACTACAAACAACGCAGCTGCCTCAGTTGTTTTGTGTCCCTTTCAGTCTGGGCATCTAGTAGAGGGAGAACTTTCATCTGTCTGTGCTCAGCACCCTTTGTCCTAAAATTCATATTAAAATTTAAAAAACGTATTCCCCCTTAGCAAGAAAGCAAACATTCCTCCTTCCCAAAATAGAAAACTCTTCTCTTTTGGTGACAGGTTATGTCGGGAATGAAATTAAATTAATAAATTGTTGAAGTCAGATATTGAATAGTCAGAGCAGTGTTTGACAGATTTGTTTACCAAGACGTCAGAGGATCAGGGGAGAGGCTGGTAAAGAGAGACGGGCCACTGCAGATGAGTTTATGCTCAGGTGCTGAGAAGAGCATATACAAAGAAACACACTGGACTCATTTTTCTCCCACCTCTGTGTCAAACTGGGCCTGAGCAAACACAGGAAGAGTTCGGCTGGAGGGAGAGCAGGGAAGGCAAACAGTGGTCAGACAGGACGGGTGAAAGCCAGCAGGTATGCAGGGACATCACTCACCGCAGCTGCACACTGACATCGCAGATCCAGCGTTCACGGACCTGTCACCCTCAGGGTGTCAGTCCAAGCTTCACACCTACATTACATACAGTCCTGTGCAAAAGTTATAGGCAGGTGTGAAAAAAGGCTAAATAAAGAATGCTTTCAAAAATGGAAATGTTAAACATTTGTTTTCATAAATGAACAAAATGCAGAGAAATCTAAATCACATCAATATTTGGAGCGATCACCCTTTGCCTTCAAAACAGCAGCAATTCTTCTATACAGACGCACAAATGTAGACTTGCACACAGTGTGTAGTAGGTTGCTCATCTTGGAGAACTAACCAGATCTTCTGTGGACGTAGGGTTTCTCACATCCTTCTGTCTCTTCATGTGATCCCAGACTCACTCCATGATGTTGAGATCAAGGCTCTGTGGAGGCCATGACATCGCTTACAGTACTGACGTAGTGACACCAAATATTGATTTGATTTAGATTTTTCTTGTTTGCTGATCTTGCATTTTGTAAATTGACAAAAATAAACAATCGTTATTTATATTTCTTAATGCATTTTTTGTTTACACCGTTTTTTTTAACACCTACCAAAACTTTTGCACAGGACTGTATGTGTGGGAACAGTGGTGACGCTGGGGGCGTCAGGTCTGCTGGGTCCAATGGAAAACAGCTGAGAGCAATTTAAATTGAACCTGCCTCTTTTTCCTTTGAGGATGGGGAAATGAGTTATTATCATACAGAGCAATAATATAATTCGCAGACCACAGTCCCGCATCAGGAAGTGACCAAGTGAGACAGTCAGTGCTGAGAGGGGAGGAGAGAAAGGTGCCAAATGGGACACGACGTCTGTGGGAAATGACACCAGCAATGACACCTCTGGGTTTTACACCACAATTACTTTTGCTCCTTTACACCACTGAGTATTTGTCTGTGTAAATCACAAAGTGATTAGCGGAGTAGGAAATGATAACTAAATGTAATATGTGCCATCCTCAGATGAAAGTCCCCACCTTTGCAACCCTTCAGCCTAACTTCATGAAGAACTTTCAGAGCAAGATGCCTGATTTGGTAGGTCAGACACTAATATTCAGTCTGTGGCGGCCAAGCAGAAAACAAAAGGTGAATTCTACTTTCTGAAACCAGGTTGTTCCTGTTCTTCCTGAGAAGAGCAGGAAAGCAGAGATTTACATGGGGCGGCTGAGACAAATGCATCATCTTAGTTTAATCAACATGGCTTCCTCCCAAAGGTTGGTCATTCGGTGCAGAGCCCGCTGAAGAAGTCTTTAACGTGCTCCTTAAAACGTTTGCCTTTCTCTGCTTGCTGTGAACTCTGCTCCAGACTTCTGGACAAGGACTCAGACGCGCTGCTGAGCTGGAAGGACGAGCGAGGCGTCCAAGATTTGGTTAGTAACACAAACCAGCCACAACATGACACAACACTGCAGAGCTCTATGCAGGCGCAGGGACGGAAACGCTCTATAAGGGTTTTTTTTTTTCCTACACACCATGGCAACAGGTAACACTGAATACACCCACCAGCATGTGCTAGTTATTTGTGAACATGGCACTTCTGCACTACATGTCTGGATATAAATCAGTTCACATGTTTCATTAACTGAGTTACGTGAGAGTTTTTTTTTAATTTCCCGTTTTTCCAAAGGTGCTTCCAAACATTGACTCCGAGCAAAAACAGAAGAGTCAAACGCTCCATCCACGTCTAAGCTCTCCAAAACAGCCAAGAAGCGTACGGAATAACAGGGGTTCGTGTCCCAAACGGCCGAGCAGGGTGACTTCTTCCAGGTGCACTGGATGCGCAAGACCTTATTTTTAAAGTTTGTTTGCTGCAGACAAACGGCATCATGCTTGTGGGTGTTTTCTTGACAGCCAACCTCCTTTTGAGGCTGTGGTTTCGGAGCCAGCAGCTCGTGGCAGTAAAACCCCTGAACCTCTATGCATTGAAGACGTGTGTCAACAAAAGCATGTAGTGGTAAGATTGTCCAGCAGCATGAATGTGTTAAATAAAGATGTGTTGCTTGTTAAATAGATTCTCTTTTAACATTCTCTTTTAGATAATTGACCGTGGGGTTAAACTGTGGAGAAACTATACATAAAACACAACAAAATGTGTATGTATCAAAATACAAACGCACACAACTCACTGTACTGTACAACAAACAATCACTGCGCTGTTAATGGATGTAACATTTGAAATGTTATAAGAGTTGTTGTTCTGTTAAGTGACACTAAATAGATAAACGATTCAAGCATAAAGCTGCCAATAGTCTTGTGCTTTTATTATACAGTATTCTCTCTGTAATTTTTTTTTTAATAATCTGTCTTTGCTTCAAAACACACCAGTGACCAAACTGAAACAGGTCCTTAGTCTAAATGATTTTTTTGTGAGAGGCAACCGTGGCCAAATTCAAATTCAAGGACTGTGTCACCCAGTTCCACTTCAGTGGGTACTGATGAAAATGATCCGTAAGGTTTTGTTGAGATATACTGCAGTGAGATCAGTTTATCGCTAATCTTTTCCACAATCAAGTGTTTTCAGGCAAACTCGAAACTAGCTCAGTTGATTCGTCATAAAGGTTTGTCAACCCTTTATTTTGACTACTTTTTAAATAAAATCATTGCCAGAACCTGCCTCGTAGACCAGAAAGCCTTTGGACCACAGACCAACCACTGTCGTTTTCCACTCGGATGCTTTGTGCAGGTGTGGCTTTGATCTAAGTGTCAATATTTACAGGTTGATGTCATAAAGTAGCTTAAACCGCTTTATTCAAAACACTGTCATCCCGTGGACTTCAGTGATATGGTCGCTCCCAGCCAATCACGGACAAACCCGCAAAGATCAAAGGGCAGATGAGCCAACCACATCTGCTCCGAACTCCCATAAGAGATGCAGCTTGTCTTCTGAGTATATATTTGAGAGCCGTTCATGACGTCTTTGTGGAGACACAAGAAGAGGAAGGAACCTCTGGATATTGATTACAACTATTAAGACCCGGAGCTGTTGGACAGGATGGCTACAGGCACCAGCGAGTGTCCCGGAAAGACCAGCCAGTACCGGGTCGATCACCTCCTCAGTGCGGTGGAGAGCGAGCTGCAGGCCGGCAGCGAGAAGGGCGACCCCACGGAAAGAGAGCTGAACGTGTCCCTGGACGAAAGCGAGCTTTGGCAGAAGTTTAAGGACCTAACTAATGAAATGATAGTTACGAAGAATGGCAGGTGAGCGCAGTTGTGCAGAAGTAACACATGTGGTGTCAGAGCGGTCCTTGAAGCTAATCTGCGTGTTTAAATATTCTTGTCATCAAGGCGCATGTTTCCTGTGCTGAAAATCAACGTGTCGGGATTGGACCCGAACGCCATGTATTCTTTTCTGCTGGACTTCGTGTCAGCGGACAATCACAGGTGGAAATACGTGAACGGGGAGTGGGTTCCCGGGGGCAAGCCCGAACCTCAAACCCCCAGCTGTGTGTACATCCACCCGGACTCTCCAAACTTCGGCGCGCACTGGATGAAAGCTCCCGTCTCCTTTAGCAAAGTCAAACTCACGAATAAACTGAACGGAGGAGGTCAGGTAAGGACGAGAAGAGAGCCGAGGGCTAGATGCTGCTCTTTTGTTTTGAAACAGCGCTGTTGTGTAAAAGTCAAATATAATATAATCGAACTTGGTGCTTTAATTTTTTCAGATAATGCTAAATTCCTTACATAAGTATGAGCCACGTATTCACATAGTTCGGGTTGGAGGCCCGAGGAGGATGATCACCAGCCACTCGTTCCTAGAGACACAGTTCATCGCAGTCACAGCATATCAAAACGAAGAGGTTGGCAATTCAGTTCAGTTTGCTTTCGAAATAAAAACCATTGACATTGAATTAACTCAAGTTAATGTTACAGTTGTGTTTTTGTGTGCGTAATTTACGCGCAACATTTGCACATTGTTTAGTTTATTTTCTGCCATTATCACATGATTCTGTTTGGACCTTAGATAACCGCTCTTAAGATAAAGTACAACCCGTTTGCAAAAGCCTTCCTGGATGCAAAGGAGAGGTATGGACGCAAAGACGCTTTATTGCACAATCATTTCATTAACGTTTTGACTCACCAATACATTTGTACAAATAAATGTCTTTTTGCAGAAGTGACACTAAAGACTTAAGAGAGGATGTCAGTGAAAACCAACACTCATCTTACTCTCAGTGTAAGTACACATTAAGTTTTGTATTCCACATTTTCCAATGTCTTGTCAACCTGCTAAGCTACACTGTGGTGTTTGTATTGTCCCTTTGTGTCTTTGCTCCTCTGTGGCTCCAGTAGGGGGCTGGTTTATTCCCAGCACAGGTCCCCTCTGCTCCACTGCCAGTCCTCACAGTCAGTATGGTCCCATCTCACTGTCCCAGTCCCACGGCTGTGAACGCTACTCAACCCTGAGGAACCACCGCTCTTCTCCCTACACTAGTCCGTACCCCCATCGAACCGGCTCCCCCAGTGAGTGTGCTCCTCCACTGTCTACAATAACTACACCACTTCCTCCCCAGCCATTAACAAGAAACTCAAACAAAATGTTACTGAGCGCAGAATGCTTTACATTCCACTGGCTTTTGTGTGAACGGGGCCACAAAGCTGTAAATGTTTGGGCTTCGGACGAGGAATGTATGGACACAAGATTCAAACTCTTAACAATCTCATATGAGAGGAACAATCCTGACTAAAATTGGAAAGACAACATATACACAATTACCGATTCTACTAGTCCCCTGTGTGCAGCGTCCTTTAACCTTGGTGCCTCTGTTTGTGTTATAGCCAGTTACTCTGATAATTCTTCAGCCTGTCTGTCAATGATGTCAACCCACGATAACTGGTCCAGTCTGCAGATGCCAACACACTCCAGCACAGTGACGATGGCCCACAACTCCACCTTCGGCAACAACTCTAGGTGTGTAAATTAAAGCAACTGCATACTTGTCGAGCTACAAGGAGGAGAGCATTTGTCGATAATAGGTTGAAATTAGTATTTGTGATAAGAAAAGAAGTCAAAACGTCAAAAACAGTTTGTGGGGAATAGCATGGGTCCAGCGGCTTTATGCAGGTCTTATTTTTAAACATTTTAACAAAGCTACGTAATAACTACGTAAATGTGATGCAATTATTCAAAATAAAAAAATGCTTTACTGCAGTTGGCAGAACAATTAGTTGGCAGAACTGATTCATAAACCTGGGCGGAACAACCTGTATAATCTTCCCCAACTCATTTTCTAACTTTACACAAATAGCATCTTAACAAGAAGCTGAGTGAGATGTTTTCTGTTCATCTGTGTGTGCAGCCAGTATCCCAGCCTGTGGCCTGTGAGTAACTCGCCCCTGACTCCTGCGCCCCAGAACGGGGACATAAATAACAGCCTGAGTTTCCAGTTCCTTCGAGGGTCCGGCAGCCACTACCACAGCCTTTCTCACTCGGCCACGGCGCCCTCTGGTGGCTCTCCCATGTACGACAGCGGCGCAGCCTCAGAAGTGCACGACGCAGCTCAATATGACCCGTCTCCACACGGACGTCCACCATCAGCCTGGACCCCGGTTACACCTCCACCCCTCTGATGGAAGCGTGAGCTGGCACAGAGGAAGCCATGGTATGTGACTGGAGGGCGTCAGGTCTGATTTTGCAAACACATCAAAAATATATTTAATATGCAAGAATGTTAAGTTGTCCCTCATCAGAAGTTCTTGCTTAGTGTATGAGAAAGTAAATTTATATATACAAATATTTATAATGTAAATAAAGCTCTCAAGTTTTCCTATGTAAATGAATTAAGCTTTTATCTCATTGATACTGTATCAAAAGTGAAAGGAACAGAGTGGTTGCAGTAAATGTCAGTATTCTGCTGTGCAGATGATACAAAACTCAAAGAAGCTGCTTTTGAGGTAACACATGACCTTGAAAACGTAATAAAAATATAATCTTTGCTTGTTGTTGGTCATTGCGCAAAACATCTACTAAATGACTACAAGTCATCAAAAGTCAGTCATTCCAGTTTCAAAACTGCCCAGTCCTTTAAAATTAAGCTCTAGACCATCCTCTAGTGGACATTTCTCAAAGTTGCTGTCTGCACACGTAGAGCATTTCCTCAGGACGTATTCCTGCTTCTTTCTACAACTGGAAAACCCTAAACCAACACATACTGTACTAGTCTTGCTACAGAGTGTATGACACTGAACCAGGGGTGGCTGGTAGTGATCCATCCATCAGACCTGGAATGCTCACAGTACTTGCTCATAAATTATTCTTGACTCACAATAAACTGCTGTGTTTTCTCAAATGCCTCCTGAGGGACTTTTGGCACAAGAGGCAAATCCGATCATTTTTCGTTTGCCATTGCGATTAAGTACAGATCAGCTGTCTTTCAACATGTTTTTCATTGGCACAGTAAAGAAGAGTAAAACAGGACATTTTCTCATCTTTCTTCTTTCGGTATTTGCCTTTTGTGAGGATCTTTTCTTGGTTGACTGTCATCAAAACATCTTTTATTATAGAAGAAAACAACATTTACTTAAGGAGAATGTATGTTGGGACACAGAGTGAAACAAAGTGCAGAGCAATTGAGCCGCAAAGTGTAGAAAAACAACGACACTAGGCCTGATGGGAAGCGAGGGCAGTCCACAGCACAAGAGCCCATTCAGCCCAGAAGATCAAGGTCAGTGTATAAGGACATCATGACATCCTCCCCCTTATACAAGACGCAGCCACGGACTGACAGGAAGCAACTGACATCTAATCGGCTAAATCAAATACACGACTGACTGATTCACTGTGGCCTCTGAGCATCTCACTGTCAACCCAGGTCGGACAATGAGATGGTCTCTGCCTGTACAGTTAATGTGTCACTTGTGTGTGACTGTTTGCTGTTTGTCTGATCCTTGTGTTTTACATAAATGTCACGTTTTCATATATTGGTTTATGTCCATCTTGCACACGTAATAGAAATATTGAAGAAAGAGGATTCATCATCATCTTGTTGTGGTTACACAATAACTCAGTACTTGTGTTTTAAGAGTCAATTAAATGTCCTTTTTGTTACGAGGGGTAATATTTAAAGCAAAAATATTGAAAACAGGATAAATAATAGAACATTTATGAAAGAAATCTAAAAAGCCATGAAGGCAGGGTATTTCTCTAAGCCTAATAATCCCATTATGATCCCAAAGAAAAAAAGCTCTCTGTCAAAGCAGGGAGCATTGACGCAAGCATGTCTTGACGTCAGTAGCTGCAGTGAATGAGGGATGGGAGGGGGCAGTAGGGGAGAGAGGGGGGTTTATGTTTGCCTTCAGAAAATACCACTAAATACCAGCGTCATTGCCATGAAAGCAACTTCAGCTCCTCGCAGTAAAAACCGCCGCGGACGTGCGCGTAAATGTCCATTTAATGTTTTTTTAAGTATTGGACGTGATGTGGAATTGACACATAGAAGCAGTTTAGATGCCGCACTGGAAATCTAAACCAGATGTAGTAAACGGAATATGATCCCCTGCCCCAGGACCGTTCATAAATAAATCAGCGCATGAGCGAATGGCGGCGGGGAGGAAGGAGGCGCTGGTCGCCCGTTAGTGGCTCTGCTGCAAAACCAATGACTGCGTGGAAGTGGCGATTGTATGACAATGTGCGGTTTATCCGTGTGGCTGTGTGAAAATGAAAACTTCTGGTACGCGCACAACCACGAGCTCTGGGAAGAAGAGTGTTGCTGTTGTTCAGAGCCGAGTTCGCCAGACAGACAAACTACCATCCAGCAATTTGTAAAAGCCAGACCAGTGGCGTCACTGCCTCCCCTGTAGTGCGCGCAACCCCGCGACTCCCCTGCTACATTTATTCAACACTTATTCTCAAGTTTCAAGTTGTCCGAGACTGTTGGTCATAACACAGTGAACGTTTGTTCCATGTATGTTACTCTGACACTTGGATTAGATGGTTTTACGAAACAAGCGCTGCAGACAAATACACGTTTCTCTGCTTCCCGCTGCTGGACGGATGGTGTTGATAGAGAAGGTACTGTACCGCGCATTCACCCTCCGCCGCTTCTTTTTTACGCTGGGGACTAATCCTCTGCTTCACAGATGTTGTCGGAGAGCATTTTCTGCCCGCAACTCAAAGCGCAGCTCAAGTGTTGCCACGCATGCTGCGGTGTACTTTTGCGGGTAGACCACATCTAGATAATCTATACTCCTCGAGATATCCAAGCGTTCCCGTTGTGTCCGTTGTGCGTCATCCGTGCCAGATTACACTTGTAGTCTGACGTCGTCGAGCACCACTGAAGCAAAACACCGTAGATTGAACGTTCTAAAAAGATGTTTTTGAAACCATCCGGAGCGACGACGCGTCACTTTCTTTCATAAAGACTCGGATCAACAAGTTGCCATCGGTGCGTAATAACCATCTGAGCGCGGTTCAAGCATAATCCGTGACACACGTGACTGACAAATCACTTCGGCTGCAAATATTTCTCATTTGAGAAATAAGTCCCGGACCGTCCGCGGAGACACACTTCGTCCTGTTACGGCGCAAACCCGTGGCTGAGCAGCTCCAGCTCCAGCTCCAGCTCCATGCCTCGCTGCGTCCCCAGATGCTCGTCTGGCCACCTCATGGTAACTTTTCGCACACATCACGCTGGACAGAGGACATATAGAGAAGACATCTGAATGAATGGGACTGAGACTTATCTGCATTTCTCTCCTCGCCTCCTCCAGACTGTTGTGTGTGTTGTGTATCCCGCTGGTTGAAGGTGTCTCACGTTATCAGCAGATACTCAGCAGCGGATCAGATCCTAGAGCGCAGCAAATGTCGAAGAAACGAAAAAGTCCTGACGATCAGGGCTTTGAGGGATCTCCGTCTGCAGGCTGCAGCGACCAAGGTAAGAAAGTTACACTTCACGTTCAGTATGTGACATCCTGTGTGGGCCTGTGCAGTGGATTTCATTATGATCCGATGTGTATACAGTTCTTTTATGAGCAATTCTGTTATTGCACCGTCAGAGACAACTACTTGGTCAAACCCTCAGGATACACAGTTGCTATACTTTATAATTCAGTCACGTGTTTCTATAAAATGACCTCTCCACTAAAATAAGTGCTTGTGTGCTGCTGCGGATTACTTTTTATAATCTCTCTTCCGTCCTCAATGCAGTCACATTTGTGTTGGTTGCAGAAAGAAGTCAAGTTGTAGGAAGAAGTAGTCAAATGTAGACTGTGTCAAATAAAAAGGGGGACTAGGTTTGTACTGTGCTCATCACTCAGACCAGGAGGGACGTGTGGATGTAGAAACTTGACCACAGCACCAGTAGTATAAGTACGTGGTTTGTATTTATTTACAGTGTATGAATGCATATAATATGTTGGGACTGTTACCACAACTTCAGGTGCAAGCATGAAGGCCAAGTACAATACAGAGTAGAAGACAAAGTCACCTGTGAGTTGTCTGAGGTCGTCTTCACTCACTATATGTTGGTCGTCGAGTTTGTGCTGGTGAGAAGCAGAGAAGAATCGCGTCGAGGTCGTCACGAAGGCAATGATGACGTGATTACGACGCACAGGGTCTCTCCCATAACTAACTCCGCTGGCTTTAGGTGGCCACTGGTAGTTTCTATCGCTTCAGCTCATGCTTCAGTTTGAAATTCAAGCATTTCTCTCGTCCACGAGGCGGAAGGGCTTCAGTCATCGTGCGCCTGCTACTATGCTGGCAAACACATGACAGGAAGTGTAAGTTCAAGGCCAAGAACAGCATCACCTTCAAGAGTCGTGCCGCCTTTGCGTGAATCGTGCTGACGCAATGGAAAGAGGCGTGTGGTGTTTTCTTCAGTGTAGAATTCAGGATTTAGCATAAAGCTGTTAAATTGTATACGTTGGTGTGTACATTTTAATTTAGATCTTCTTCTAGAGACCAAATCACATTCATCTAATCTCTGAAGCCTTTTGAAATCACTTGCCAAATGACACCAATATACTCTTAAAGGTATGTTTCACTCAAATGAATTAACATGTTTTTATACTGATATACTATCCCTTTATTTGCCCAGGTTATAAAACACCCATCTGCCTCGTCAGCAAAACTTGAAATCGTTTTCGATAACTGGACAATTAATTTTTAATTAGGATTTTCAGTGCACCACAAACAATGTTGTATTTTCCTCTGGAGGGAGAACAAAATCTGAACGAATAAAGGTATCTGCGTGATTGGATGTTTTCTATAACTTACATACATTAGACATTTTAATGAACATCCACAGTTGCAGTGTAGGATTTACCATAATTATAAATATTATATCCTGCAGATTTGTTTGCACTGAAGACGTGACCTATTTGTATCCCGGTCTTTGGCTCTGCAACTTTTTGGGCCCACGCCCAAGTGAGAGTTTCCCTTGGCTAACATGGAAGGAGAATTGGGCGCTTCCTTCCCTGACTGTGCCTGGCATCTGTGTCTACTTAGGGGGTACGCACCCACTGACACCCGTGCAGTCAGCGTGCTGCCAATCCGTGTGCTTTGATGCAGCCTTGAAACATTCAGGTGCACAAATGTAAAACAGTTTTAAATGCAGTGGGCTCTTCTGTGCTCTCTAAGTCATTGGTTTGTGATAGAATACGGGGATCTAGTGTAAAACCGTCTAAAGGTCCTGTGGGAAATAATCCCTTGCTTGTCAACAGAGCATCTGTTGCTTATCACATGAGAAATAAAACAAGCTACTGACTCGTTTAGTACATTTGACTCCAACGCTATTCAGAGCATTTACATCCACATACAATAGAATTCTGAATTCTTTTGTCTGCCACTGTGTCAAACATGGTGGAGTCAGTGCTATGTTATGGATCAGTACGGCTGCCAGTTTATAAATCAGCTGATTTTATGTACAAACGGTGTCAGGATGATAAAAGTGTGTGAGGAAAGTCTCTCTGCTCAGATTCAGCACAATGATGCCAAACCACCTCTGTAGGATATTGCAGATGGGTAAAGACTCAAAACATGAAGCAGAAGCAAGCGAAGAGTTTCTCAAGGCAAAACAAAAGTGATTTCCTTCATCGCTGCAGTGTTTTGAGTGTCCAAGCTTGTTTTTTCTCATGGAGATCGTTTCTGCTCAGTCATATATCCATTTGGAAGCCAGGAGAGGACGTTTAGAAGCAGGGACATTGAGATTCATATCAAGACCACAAAGCATTTGTTGTTTCTCCGCTCGCTGTGGAGCCTGGGCCTGTCGACTTCAGCGCTCAGTGTTGCCTAATGCTCTAATGCTGCATTACTGTAATTCTGCGAGTTTCTATATGCATTTCTGTTTCTCAGCTTTTAGAGCAATTCCTTCCTAAATGTCGCCTCCACTGGAACAATAAGTCAAGAAGAACTGGCTTCGACTCACACAGTAGGAACAGAAAGGTCCTGTTACTGCGAGACAGGAGACCAGTGTGGTCAAGGCCAGTTAGGGTTTCTCTTTCAGTGTGAATTCAGCCCGTTGACAGATCTTGTGGACGGGTTTGTCCTCATAGAATCAACTGTGGAGCAACTCCGCTCCGTACGCTAGTGTGGTCTTTTGCATGGTGTACCATGCGTGTCTCTTTATCTTGGCTTTGTGCCAACAGGGCTGGAAGCCTATAAAAGAGCAGCAGACTGCTGTGACGTCACAGAGGACGTAAGCCGACAGTATTCTATAGCAACAACATCCTCTGCGTTTCAGGGCCGTAGCTGCCGTCAGCTTGGGACCAGCTCGGCTTGAGCTACAATACCACTTAGTGGCCTGAATGTGCATTGCAGGTTATAACAGTGCACACAAAGACTAGCGTATGCAAAGGATCCGCAATATCTTCATTCGATCACAGTTGTAATCTTTAATTAATGTGCTACCAGACGTGGCCTCTTCTCTCTTTAATCTGACAACTGTTAGACGTTTCCGTTAGTGTCCTCAGAGACACAGACACTAGGTGGAGCTGAAGTATAAAAATGAAACGCAGGGAGCCACTTCAGAGAAACTCAGACCGGAGCAAGCAGCCTGTAGCTCTGCACTAAGATATGTCAGTATTTTTAATTTTGTTTTTTGCGGCGTTGATAATAATAGCTGCAAATTTCAAAATTATAGATGACTGTGATCACCTGACGCCAAGAGAGTTCTTCATGTGCGGCTGGCACAAAGCAGGCAAGAGAAAAAATACTGCATTGCTTTTCAGTCAAGTGACGTTTTTGCAATACATTAGAGGTAATCTTAACATTAATGTTTAATTTAATTTTTTATTTAATTTGACTGCAGAACTGCAAGCATGAATAGAACTTTTAGTTTCAAGTTAAGTAAGAAACAAGGCCGGTGTCTGTGTGTGTGTGTGTGTGTGTGTGTGTGTGTGTGTGTGTGTGTGTGTGTGTGTGTGTGTGTGAGCGTGTGTGTGTGAGCGTGTGTGTGTGTGTGTGTGAGCGTGTTTATTAGCAAAATGTATTAGATCCATGTGTTATCAGTAAACAGGCAGACCAGGCGTCTGGCTTCTCAGCAGCCTTGGCTTGTTCTGATGTCTGCACAAAGATTGACAGGCCTGTATGTCAGCACCCATATTTCTCACCCATGATTCATACTGACTTTGTTTGGCTTCTGGTGAAGGCTGCGTGAAGGCCCCTGGCCACTCCCCAGACTCAATATGAGTTCTCTTTCTTTTTCTCTATCAAATCATTACAACATACATTTACATTAAGTCACTCAAGCGCAAAGTTAACTACAGTTCATTGACTCTGCTTTATTTCTGCACCAGACGTCAGGACTGAATAGAACTAAGTAACAGACTGCAGTAAGTTTATCATCCATTTCTTTTACATTAGACAATTGTGCTACTTAGATATTAGCTAAAACTGTAATTGTACTTTATTTAAGCATATTAAAATAACGTCTGTGTCTGAATGTACAGAAATATCTTTTCTGTGAATGGGGAGCAGGTGTCAAACAGTCGTTCGACAGCACCTCGCTGTACACACACACACACACACACACACAGTGACAGGCTGTGTGACGGCGCTCGGCGGAGGTTAAAAGGCCTCCGTTGTTAATGTGTCAGCACAGAGATCAGCACACGTGTGTCCAACAAGCAGAGCGGTGTAGTGGAAAGCAGTGAGAGGAGTGTGTTCGTCTTCAAAGAGGAGCAGGTCACAATGTGTGTGTCTGATGATTTGATGGGAATCTGATGAGGTCATGGCTCATGTCTGCTGCTTGCGTCATCAGCTAATGTATGTGACTCCTGCCAGTGGAGCTGCTAAACTATAACGACTGAATTTATGGGGTTTTTTTACATTTTCATTCTAGTTGAATAGCATTTACTGATACGTGTGTGTGTGCTTCAGCATATGATGGTGTTTGTAAGTAAGTCACATGCACATGTAAATGTGAAGCCACGCATTTTACTTCCTGTTTTGCCTGCAGTGTTACAAGATTGCACAGTGAAGCATTTTACGTGGCTGAGTGACGTCAGCAGTGGAACAAGTTTTGTTTTTTTTCTCTCACCGTACAAACCTCTGACCACATGCACTTCATCATGATCATCCTCCTCCAAGTGAGAGAATGATGATCTAGGTCAGAAACACACGTGTACCAAACCAGGATTTGCATGAAAAGACCAAATATTAATGTATAATTCGAACATACACGCACATAAATATTTATAAATGTGATCAAAATTTATTCTAGCATTTGTGTCCATATATTTTAGTATTTTATCACTAACTGCTGCATTTTTGTACCTTCCAGTACTAAAAAGGCCGTAGAATTTATTAGAATTAGTAGAATTGTCGACTGGTTGCTTAAAGGCTCATTTTTCTATACTGAATCAGCAAAAGAATTTCAGTTGAAATATTAGCCTTTGCGCCAGCTTTCATTATATGATGAACTGGGTCTTGGAAGATGTGACGATGTTACATAATGTGCATAATATTTATATATTAAAAACTGGTGTTTTATGAGAACATGTCTCCAGTGCTGTTTTTCTTCCTTTCAAAAATGTGAATGGTTTCTCTTTAAAGAGAGCATTTAAACATTTCCTGGTGAGCCCGTGTAAATGTCACTGCCGTGTGTGCAATGCACATACATTACATGTTACCTTGTGCTTGTGGGTGTGTGCATGTGTGTGACAAACGTTCGAGCAGGCATAATTTGTGCCAGCTCTGTGACGTAGAGCACACACGAGGCCCAGGCGGGCGCTGTGAGTGGCAGTAACAGCATCTCCTGCTCGAGCCTGCCCCATCTCTGACTTCATTGGCTCCAGCTCTGACGCAGATACACCCACCACCTCCCTACCTACCCCTGCACACTTCTTTCATCACTTTTTTTTCACCCATTTAAATGTGTGTGTGTGTGTGTGTTTTATTCATGTGCTTTCTGCAGTTCTCTCCACTGCAGTGCTCCACTCAGCTCCACACCACACATATACACCACCTGCCCAGTGGACACTTTGCGAACGTGCTTTCTCTCAAGCATCGATCGGAACCTTATCAACATTTCTTTCATTTATTTCTCGCCATATTATCAGCGTTAATCCTCTTTCCTTTTGAATTTAATTGTGCAGTTCGAGGTCTGAATCACAGTGAGCTACTAAGAGCATTAGAGGTGTTATACAGTCACATTAAATTTGTCAGCGTACGGCACAAACGGAGAAGACGCCTTCACTGTTTTAGTCAACTGCTGCATTAAATCAGCTTAAAACTACAATGGAATTAGTTGAGTTCAATGAGATCACATCTTTACAGTTTGCTGCACATTCACTCACACACACACATGCACAGTGTCATTTTGTTAATGAACAAGCTTTAAATAAACCAAATACTGGAAAGATTAGAAAAAAAAAAACAGACACAACGTTATGTTATTTAAAAGATCTTCTTAAAAAAAACTATAACTAATATTTAGGAAGTGTCAAATTTTAGCATCATGCCACATCATGCTCCTCCACATAATGCTACGTTTAGCAGTCACAGGACACCTCGCTTACAAGCAGCATACAAGGCTGATGTTTGGATGTGAGTTGTTTAGCCTGACCCCTGACCTTTATGACTGCAGCGATTGAAATAATCATTCAAAATTTCATTTTGTTCAAAGTGGAACCAGATATTAGTTCTATTACACAGCAAGTTATTTACTTTCTTTGGTTGTTACAAGAAGCCTGATGTCAGCTTCAGGGTGCTTTTATGTAGATGGTTTCAACCTAAATATCCTGCTTTTCATTTAGGATTATATTGTTTAATACACGTTATTTCTCTAAACATAAACACTACTGTTCATATCATATCATATCATATCATATCATATCATATCATATCATATCATATCATATCATATCATATCATATCATATCATATCATATCATATCATATCATATCCAAGTGCCAAGAGCAACAGTAAAAGTAGCTGTAGCAGGGAAAACCCACAAGATTTGTTTTATTTGGCCTGGCTTCCCAAACCATTGCCTGTTTTGGGGATTTGGCAAATTGCACTAAACCACCATGACACATCAAATAGCTACAATGTCGATCTGTGTTAGAGACAATTTAGTTTAGTTACATTATTTGTATTACGAATAAGATATCTCATATAAAACCACAAAATTCGCAGCAAAGTCTAGCCTGACTTAGAGAAGGCCTAAACCAACTTTTTGCGTCTTACGTCGTCAGCCACTAAGTGTAAGCGTGTCTGTTCACTACTCCTGAATCTAAACTCTGTAGCACTTTTGGCAGATGGGCTGTAGGGTTTCTAGGGTTTGAGGCTCCAGGTTTTCCGTTCCGACAGCCTCATTTCATGGTTCCACGTATGCAGTGCTCTTAACCTTGCCCTGCTGTAGTAGGACCTAGATGTGCAGACGCGTGCTTTAAGAAAATCTGCAAAGGAGCAAGATATCTGCAGCGGAAGCAGCGCAGACAGTGGAATCCTATGTCACCTAATACATTATAATGGGAAGAATAGGACTCTATTTCATTTAATCAGCTCCACCCCAAATCAAGGTTAGAGCCATAATCCTCCTCAGGTTACTTGAGCATATTACTGTCAGTGAGTCCATAAAAGGCAGCTTTCAGCGGATCACACGTTTCCTGTTGACAAACCAGTACAGTACCTCTTCTCAAGGAACATGCAGGCGGAAGAGCCAAGTTATATTAGTAGACGCTTACCCTGGGGGACACAACATGTAACCTTTGCTGTGCAAGTGTCACAGTGCTGTCTCTGTCTCTGTCTCTGTCTCAAGCAAAAACCTGGTCCCGTTGCAGTGGACTCTAAATTTCCTGTCACCACATTCACCATTTGGAAGAAAGCACAGGCGACTCAGTTGGGTTCTGATCAATAGGACGTGGGTCTGCAGCGAAATCTCATGTTCCTCATGGGGCACAGCTTACTCTGCTTTATGTACAGCTGGATAAACCAGCTACTACAGAATGAGTTATTTTGTCCTGTTTCTCATCAGAATTGGCTGCGGCACTGAAATGAGAAGGGCTATCAGTTATAAATGAGCATTTAACGTGTCCATTTGGTTTTCATTGAGAGCTTGGATGCAGTTTGAGCTGTATTTCAGCGACAGGAAAACCGTTAAAGCTTCTGTTAAGCAATCAAAAAAATCTGGTAGAACGGTAAATCATCTTAGAGAAGCGCTGGAAACAGAGAGAGCGTCAACCAACGAACCCTAAAAGGATCCAGTTGGATTTGCAATATTTACTGGTTCAATCTACTATTAAAAATAAGATAAACATGCAAGAAAATACAATAAAAAAACGTTTATATAGCAGCAAAACAATGAGAATCGGGTTTATGGCAAAAAACTTCTGCATAAAACACTTGTTTGATTTGTGTACTCAAGCGACCTAAACCAGTCCTTATTTGAAAACTGATAAACTATCAGCTGTAAACATAGTTAAGCTACTAGTAATAGAAGTAGTTCACTACTCCCAACATCTGACTTCTCATCAATTTCAGCAGCTGTATATAAAAGCCAGGAGTCTGATTCATTGCGGTGACATCACACCAATTCATATGCAACCACAATACTCTCAGGAGACATGTCATGCCAAGAAAAACATTCCCACCATTGCACTTACAGTGATCTGGGCTGTCATTTACTGTGAGAAACAGCAATGAAGAGGAACTGACACATGTAGCGAAGAACAACCTAATGTTGGGAAACAGTCTACACCACTCACAACAGGACTAGATCTAAATAGCACAAAAAAATCGATTGGTTATTTTTTTATTATGGATAAAAATCCATCAGACCATGTGATTAGTGCACTTTATTTGTAATGACACTATTCAAAATACCAGTGTTTAGTTTATGTTTATCTTCCGCTACTTCTACAGTGCAATAGTAATTTAGTCACATGACCTCTGTACGTGTTTCTGTTCATAAAGGCTAAGACCAAATTAGACACAAATATTGTCTTTAATTAATAACAGTGATTCATGTCGGATATTACGTCACCTCTCAGACCACAGCAACGATCCCTGTTAGGGTTACAGACAGACAAGGGCTAACGGCGTCACATAATTTTCCATAGACAACGTCAGAAAAGGTGAGAGGAAGAGGAAGCGAGAGCGAGAACAAGGAGATTAATGGATCTGATGCTCTAACTCTCTTAGAGGAAGAAAAAAAAAGGTTCAGAACATTGAGTGATAAACAAAGATGTCATTGTTTCTCCTGGGACTGTGCGAACGCCTGTGAGCGGCAAACCTTTGCTCTGGGTATGTTTAATATACTACAGCAATTATCCCGAACGGCAAATAATCAGACGGCGGCGGGCAGGTGGTGATGCGCCGTGATTTGTATTTCCATTAACCTAAATAATGCACCTATCTCACATTTGTCCTAATGGATCATAGTGTGGATGACGTCCGTTGACGTCGCGTTTGAGATGGTCCGCATTGCAGTTGCATGCAAATTTTCGCATGTCGGGCTTTGTGTGAATGTGAAACTCCTATTTTTGTTGTGTCTGGTTTCGTTTTCTGACGAATAAGAGCAAACAGAGGCAGTAATACGCTCACTGGCTGTTGGACTAGCAAGCTGTGAAGATGTGCATAACTCCCTCAGCCCCCCAGGGACCCTGTATTTTCATGGGCCTGCCTCTGACGTCAATGCTCCGGCTGTCCTGTGGATTGTCAGAACAGACTATTCAGTTGGGGGGAGGGGACTGAAAGCCTCTGTGGTGTGCATCTGCCACATGTTTTGTGTGTGACTGTGTGAGTGTCTGTGCGTCGACAAAAGTATGCTCCTGTGTACGCATGTGTGAGTGTATGCTCGCGTGTGATCTGTAAGTGCTTCACTGACATCTAAGGAGTTGATGCATGCGTGTGTGTTAAATGTGCATAAAGCTTGTACGGTGCTTTGAATCAGTAATGGGCTTAAGTGAATGAGTTCTGTAATGTGGGGGTAGGTAGGATAAGACGTGTGAAGATGAGCAGCGCGGAGGCCGATATTCGCTAGAAACAGCCGAGAGGGGAGAGCAGCGCAGACCACATCGCTTTCCCACAGCTGTTGATCCCCAAGTGGACGACAGTAAATCTGATCTTCCACCGACAGCCATATAGCTCCTCTGTGCACGTGACACGCACGCCCCGAATAAGGATTTCAGCTTCTTTCATCATCACCTTTTCGAGTTCCATGAAATAGTCTGTAGCACACACGGAAACTACTCACAGATGGATGCAGGATTTGGTGGCGGGATAATGTTGACAGAGAAAAGAGTGTGTGCCGTCTGTCCAGATTGATACAGATCAAGCCAGACAGAGCCCTCGTGGACGTTTCGAGGTTTTCTGACACAGATTTAGCCACAAAATCCATCTGTTGATCTCTCTGTGTATGATCTGTCCCCTTCTGTAAATATGTATTTCTAATAAACGATCCTTAGAATCCAACAATGTATATTTACACAAGTACCTAAGTATAATTTTGAGGCGCTTTACTTGAGTGTGTTTATTTCCGGGATTTTCGGCTCTCGCTCTCACGTTTTGCTGGATTATGTTGCTTTTGCTTTTGTTATACTGAATAAGACGAAGGTTTGGACTTTAGGTTGCACTTGGAACTCGTTCTATATTGATGCTTGCATGTGTAATGTGTCAGTCATAGTAGTACATGCATTCTAATAGTAATGCTCCCACATGTTTACTTATGTACGAGTGTGCTGTTGCCAAGCTTACCAAACCAAGCGATCTGCAAACAGTGCAATTAAATTTTAATATCGTGAACTGGGCAGTGACTCAACTCAATATTATAGTGTGATCGGAAAATGAAATGAAGTGTTAAGAAACACCGTTTAAAATGTCAAAGGCTAAGAAGCCGTTTGGTAAACTAGCGTTTTACTCGGCTGCCAGAGATGCCAGGCAGCTCCCTAAAAAATGTGGCTGCCTTTGTGCTCTTAAAATAGTACAGAAAACATCTGACAGCTCAAGATCATTCACTGGGATCATTCAGTTGCTTTTGTGCCTTTATTCAGCCTTTATTCCACACTGAGGTGGAGGCTTTATATAGTTAGTAGCATATACACACAACTAAATCAAAGTATTGTATTCAAGTACAATTCATGCTTGTCTTTAATTTGCTCCAATAATTAGCGGTAATATGTACAATAATAAAAATGAATTACTAACGTGAATCTTGAACCAGTTGGAGTATTATTAATTAGAAACATATTTTTAATTCAACAGTTCAAGCTGGCTTTTATTTTTACTTTACTTTGTCGGTTGCTCTGCTGCTTTGAAGAGCCGTGGATGAGGAAGGTTCACTCATGGGTCACAGACACTTGTGGCATCTTTTGTGATTTACCGCATTTCACTTTAAGTACTTCATCCATGACCATTTCACAGAAGCTCTTAAATTTCCAGTCTCAACCTTTGCAGGGGAAAACAAGTATTTGAGCCTAAACTGACGTGTTGGGAGGAGGGGGATCAGAGACGACCTGCAGGCGATGACAGCGCCCTGTGAGAGGACAAAGTGTGGTGCATTTGTCAGATACTGCGAATTTTCATGTTTTGCTGCAGTACTATTACACTTCGCATCTTTTGTGTCAAATTAAGCATTACTGCCAAAACATGCGTCATTTCCTGGTTGCAGGGATTTTCTAAACGGGAGGAAAAGTGACAGAATGCGTCAGAGAGTATCCATTATGTTTTCAATGACCTCTGAATGGACCAGCTGCTCCAGAGTGTAGGCATGACATGCTGACGTATGCCACAGCACCCACCTCTCTCTCTCTCTCTCTCTCTCTCTCTCGCTCGATATGATCAGTATGTATTGCTGTGGCCGAGAGGGAATCTGGCGCACTTTGTGCTGTATCATGTTGCTGGCTCTGAGCTGTTTAGGTGCTCTGCGAGTGCTGATAACACGCGCACACGTCTACCAAAGTTGCGAGGAGAGGCAGCTCACTTCATTTGAGACTTGATGTGGGATCATCACCTAAACCTTTCACACAGCTGCCATTTCAACGGTCACCGTTTACTGTACACGCACACTGACGGTGTTGGCGCTTTATATGTTCGATATGGACATTCTACATTACATATGCAGCAAAACCTATTCCACGTAGGGATTGTTTTGCTTTTCCACTGTCTCATAAGTGAAATATGTGTCCTGGTTCTGCATGAATATTCTTAGTGGAAATATAGCCATCGCTGGTGATGCATTCCTGTGCTTGCTCTAAGGGAAAACAACAGTTACAAGGAACCAAGTGTGTGCAGGAAAATAGGCATTTTAAAAATTGAATGTGAAAGAGAAGTTTGTCCTGTGTGATCTTAAATTAGACGTTTTCTAAATGTAACGCTTGACCCAATTGTCTGTGTGGTCTAAAACGCTCAGTGTACAAGTGAAAATGTTCTTGCTGACCTGAAAGGTTAATTATTTTATATTTACTATCATTAGTTTATACTTTACTATCTCTGGGTATTATATTATCATAGGGTTATAACCCGAGTTCAGGATTCCTGCGAGATGTCTAAATAGTGTAGTTGCACTGCAGCTGTGCAGTCGTTGCAGTGATTTGCAGAGTTTGGCCTTTGTGAAAGGAATGTACTACATTGATTTACTTTATCCTGCCAATTTAAGGCGACATTTACAATTATAATTTATGTAAATGTACAACTGAGTTAGCCTGGTCAGATAAATCAATTGAATGCATTCCTTCTGTAGTCTCTGCAGACATTTGACACAAGAAGCTTAAATAGCAACAGAGAGTCTGCTTATTTACTTCAGACCAAACAGCTAGAGACACCAAGGGACTCGGGCCTCTCTGCTGCCTCGTCAAGCGTTTTTATGCAGCAACATAATGAAAAATGTACTTTTATTTTTACTAAACAAGTTTCGGGTGAACCCCAAACGAACTAATGAAAAGTTGGATGTGGGTTCAGTAAGTTCTGAGTAAGCTCAGAGTCGGTTATCAGTCAAGAATGGGAGTTCAATGCCTTGCTCAAAGGAACGTAGGTTGACTTTGCCCTGTCCTGCTGTGAAGCCGGAGATTATAGTCATCTCATCCTCGACCACTGAGTCGAGCAGCAGGAAACGGCAGCGCGTCTCTGGAGGCCGCTGGGCACACGGCTCGGCCCATTTTACGCAGACAGCTTGAGGAACCGAAACAGCAGCTCAACAGCGTCAAGACTGAGTGTCCCAGCAACAAGCGGAAACGCAGACGTTTGAGTCTTCAAAATAAAACAACCGTGTTTCCTCTGTGAAGTTAGTATCCTGTAACGTTAACAATCAGTTTATTTCAGCGCTCCAGTTGTTTAACTGGCATTTCTGAGAAACCGTTTAACCAGCTTCTTCCTTGTGTTTTGTGTAGTCGTGTTTAAACAAACAAGTCGCGTTGTAACTTATGTTGACAAACATAGTTCCGGTGCTTTGTTGTTATGGCTGACTTGACGACAGCGCGCTCCCGGCTCCCGTGTGTGCGTGCGTGCGAGCGAGCGTGCGCGCTTACTCCCATTGCTCCCTGACTATGCGCCGTCGCCTCCGCTCCCCCAGTCTGCTGCTGCTGCGCATCCACAGCGGAGCCACCGAGCCGGGGAGGAGGACCGACTGTAGCGACGCCTCGGCCAGCGGTGCTGGGTTCTAGTGCTGGTGGAGGGGGGGCGGGTGGGGGCAGCTCTTCTGGCCCGGACCAAACCGCGCACAGCCGTCACTGCAGACCCCACCGTCTCGGCTCGTCCTGGAGTAGTTTTGGGTTTTGCCAGGCGCAAGTTGCAGCCGCAGAGGCGCACTACTCTCCGCTGGCTCCCCTTTGCCTCACAATCCGACATGGAAGATGGTCCGTCTTCAACAAGCTGTTTCAGAAGGTTAACGGACTGTTTCCTGGGTGCAAGTACGTATGTTTGACTCCTACTAATCAAGCGGCAAAAGTCAAATAACAAGTTAATTGTCGTTGCAACGCGTGCACTTATTTGGGAGGAACATTTAAGCTGCTGTAGGCGTCTGTCTGTGCAACTTTATGAATGACAGCTTGATCGCTGATGTGGTTGGGACTTAACAGGAGGAGACATCGAAAGAATAAATGTTACTTCACAGAGGTTTGGAGCAGAACATGGAGCTTTGAGTTGGTCCGGTCAGCGGTGCTGCATGAACATGGCATCAAAGTAAAAAAAAAAAAACATACTTCAGGGTTCTTGTAGAAATACGTTTATTGTCGTTAATGTGAGATTATATATTTTTTGTATTTATATACATTGTCACAAACGTTCCAGTGCAGCTTTATGTAGCGTCTAATAAAAGGCTGTGTAGGTTTTATATTAGCTCTCATTTTGGAAGTTGCATTTTTGCACGATATGAAACTAGAAGTAAGAGCAAGATATCCTTCATTTACAAAACATTATTACATTATTTAAAAACATTACAGAATAATTAGATATCTGTACCTGCAAAAGCCGAGTTGCACTGGTTGTGTTTTACCACTAAAATAAGTATCCGCAATATTCACCTGTGTTTCATGACACTTTAGGATTAATATACACTCCTTGTTTAATGTGTTGACAATTTATTTAGGGTTGTACCTTTAAAAATATTTCATCAGCAACCTCAAGTAATAATTTACTGTCTGTGCAGCACATGAATATTTCTGTCAGGAGTTCCACTTGTGTCTGTGCCACCTCGAGCGACCTTTAGTGGCAACCCTGTGATAACAAGTTAGCAGTTCGGGGCCTGGGATACTGAGTGATGCCAAAGTACACGCATAGCAGTAAACTGCAGTCATGGAATGTATTATTGAGGTACAGTATGTAGGTAGCCCGCCCTCATACTGACCAAAAAAGGACAAGATATTCAGATTTGACAAAGCTTCCACACTTTTTGGATTTACAGAACAATAGTGGACGTAGGTGGTTGAGTCAAGTACGACAAAGCACCACATAGTCTGACCTGTAATAATTATATGTCTAATACTATTTTCATGTACTATAACAAGTAATTCTCAAATGCGTTCACTGAAAAAAAACAACAACTCCCCACTGACCGTGTAAGTAACATACTTTATATTTGTTCTTTTTATTTGTGCTTGTTAAACTGGCCACCCTTTTTAATCTGAGTTAATGTAGGATTAATTTGACACTGTTTGCCTTCCAACTACGTACTCGTCTAGAAAGTAGTTTGTTTTGTAGTTTATTCAAGGCTGACACATGAATATACATTTCTGAAGCAATCGCTGTACGTGCCACATGTTGCTATCTACTAATATTATTGTAATAAGATGACAACGTGTCTCCCACACAGTAGACAGCGGCTTTACATGATAAAAGGTGTTTTGTTTTCTAGCAGCTGATGACGTGTTTATCCTCTCATGTGTCATCTCTGGCTGCCAGACTGTCCCACAAATCCAGTGTTTCCCAGTCAGACAGATTCAGTTTTTCACGGATAATGCATAGCCCTGTTTCATATAATTGGAAAATTGCCTTGACAGGAATTTGTGCTGTTCGTAGGCAGACGTATACACGTGCATGTGTTGTGTGGAGGGTTCTGGTCAGTGTCAGAGGTCAGCCTGGGTCAGTCCTAATGTGATCTTTAAGGCATTTCCAAATCCAACTGGTTGTCGAGCGTTTGCTTGGCTGAAGAAGGCTGCATTGTTAGACAGGCAGTGCTCACACTGGACATCCTGCCCCACAGCAAGACTCCCCTGTCACACTGAGAACTTCTCTCGGGGCTGTCACTAATATGTAAATACGTGTAGTACTTGACGGGACTGCAAGAGGAATATTTTATTTCAAAATTGAAATGGTTAATTGATTCCAGATTGGGCTGAGCAGATGCCAAAAGACTTTACTGTTTATTGAACCGCTCAGGAAATTCAAACAAATGAAAAGTAGTTGATGAACTTTGAAGCGTTTCTTTTGTATCAAGGTCTGTTCTGGAGTGGATCGGTGCTGGAGCACAGTGTGCAATCTGAGCGGTGAAACAGATGACATTCTCATCAAGGCGTCCGCTGACCCCTCATGAGCTTGTTGTGGGGATGGGAAAAGGCCACATGCATGTAGAGATTTCATTGCAACTTGTCCTCATGTCAAAGCTCATAAAAGAACACAGCACTGGAGAAGACGCACAGATCTGTGCTTCTCATTACCGGGTCCCCACTGGCCCCTCTGCGGGACGGCTGCAAAGATCTGCTTCAGTCCAGATGTGTAGTGGGGAACATGACCCCTGATTACTGATGTGGCTCATGGGAAGCGGGGGGGGGGAGGAGGGGGGGGGGGCAGATGCAGCCCTACATCAGATCCCGAGTTCAGCACAAGGTGTTGACTCTGAGAAAGCAGCTCTTGTTTTACTGCACAAGAAAGCTTTGAGGTCAAGGTGAAGGTTGACCTGCTGCGTGTCGTAACTGCACTTTAAGTGTTGGTGCCTGTCTGTGACAACTGTTAGACCTACGATCAAGGGACCTGCCTTATCTACATCTCAGTTGGCCATTTATAGCCCTTACCCTTTATGTCTAATAACCTGGACCATGGAAGTGGAAATAATGCAAATTACATTTCCATGGAAATCTCCCTCTGTGTGTGTGTGTGTGTGAGAGAGAGAGAGGTGTGAGCTTGCATGTTTGTGCAGTAGTGTTTGACCTCACCGTGTGGGGGGGGTGTCACCTGAAGTGATGGGACTGCAGGCTTTACTCGGCAGCTTTTCATTGACTGGCGTATTGATTTACTCAGACCGGTCGTCTTGGTTCATGTGGGAGGTGTGTATCTGCTCACCTGTATAGTCGCACCCACCCACACACACAACGCACTCACGGCCAGTTTAACAAGCACAGGCTTGATGAATAAATGAGGTGAGCAGTGGGAGACCAGTAGGAGGGTTTTCATCTCTAGTGTTCGCTCGTTTTTCCCCTCTTTGCTGCTCGCTGACCGCCAGCGTTGGATGCTGTGCTCCAGCCTTCCCATAGATAAGATAAGAACCACATGCTCTTCCCACCTCCTGGCAAGGGAGTCCCAGGCGGACCTGCTGACGCACGCACCCTACAGCCCCCCCTCCCTCCTCCCTCCCTCCTCTTTCCTGCTTCAGCTTCATGTCAGGAAAGTGAAAAGTAGTACCTTGGCAGCTTGCCCTTGACTCTCTGCCAGAAGGAGTGTGCTTCAAGAGAAGTGGTCTTTTCCCCTTTTCTCTCATGTGCACTTTTGCACTTTTCATCTGTGTGTTGCAGAGGAAGAACATGCTGCTCACTAAACACCGGCACCGCCAGCTGTTGACTGTGTCATTTTACCCACAGCAGAGCGAAATACACTAGTGCTCAGACAGTGACACACACAACCGACTGACTGACGGGTCATAGAAATGTGTGATGGGCGTAGTGTGGGGCTTTTAGGCTCCTTAGCACCTCCACTTGTTTTTAAACTGTGTAGCACTATGAGAATTTCCGATCTTACAGATCAAACCGAAAAAAGGCTAAACCGATGTTACATTTAAAAATCGTCCTTCTGAGGTAAAAAGTTGGGAAATCACTCAAACCTGGCTGAAAATCAAACACAGACAGCATATCAGAAGCAGAGAAGTTGGAACAGAAAATGTTGTGTAACGTTCAAAAAATATCTGATGAAGTCATGGTAAGGAGCATTGCTGAGGAACACCCCGAAGAGGCAACTGTGAGCGAGGATGCCTTGTGCTAGTTAAAGCAGCGAACCTTTCCCTGGGCTGAAGAGGAGAACATCTGGCTTGTTATCAGTGCACAGTTCAAAAGCCAACATCCGCGATGCTACTGGGGTGCATTAGTGCACACTTGCACATCTGTGAAGTCTCTATTAATACTGAATGATTTGCAGGTTTGGGAGCAACTTATGCCTCTTAGCGAGACAATGCCGAACCACACACGGCAAAGCAAGTCACACATTTGCGTCAAATGTTTTCCTGCATTTCTGCAGAAATGTTTGAGTGTAGTTTATAAAGGCTTAATTAAAATAGCCTGCATTTATTTTAGTAAATACTCTCAACAGCAGATTTTTTTCACATGTACATTTTTATAGGCAAAACCGAAAGTCCTGGTGGGACTGATCGGGTAAAAATATGTGGAAGTTTACCGTCATCACAAATACTCAGGTTTTGAGAATTAAAAAAGAGGAAGTTGGTCAGTTGGAGCAATTACATAAAAGTTGACGTCAATTGAATACATTTCAATATTATTTATACACATACGTATGTCATATACATATCAGTACATTCATGAGTTATGGACGAGTTATAGACAAACGGAAAAGAAGGAGCTCTTGTGTAAGAAGGTTTCTTTTTTGTGTTCTCTGTTTCCTATGCAGACCTGTAACATCAGTAATGCTCTAGGGTTTTCCCTCTTCTGTGCAACTGACAAAGGCTGACCTGCAAAGTTTCTTATTATGACACGGGACTTGATGTCACCACAGTCCAAACAGATCATTTCATGTGTCAGCTCACAACACTGATCGCACTTTTTGTACTTTATACAAAGCAGATTTCATCATACATTGGAGTGAACTACTTACTTTTTTAGGTTTGCAGCAACTCTACAAGCCATTAACTTTTCCACATAAAACAACACCAGGCCTAATGGATTTCCTTAATGAAAATGCTCATAAACATGAATTGTAACACTAGGTAAGAATTTACTACTTTTAATCTCTTTCAGGATGTTGTGATGCCTGAAATTCACTGCTAATGACAAAAAAGCCCTCGCTGTCTGCTAATGCGTTCCCCAGAGCGCGTTCACACTGAGGCCTGTATCTGTGCGAGCAGACCCAGACAGACTATAACTGGTTTGGCCTTCCCTTCCCAGTCCCAGGGTGTGGTGTGCTCTACTCAAGATAAGTGTTATGCAACCATACCTAACTGCATGAACTCAGCTTTGGTTTTTACACAGGAAGCCCAAGTCTGAGTCAGGCCCCAAAATCTCTGCCAACTGGGCTTTAGCGGCTCACAAACATGCTGCGCAACACACTGCTTCCTACTTACATGTTTGTCTGAATGAACATAATGTCATTTAACGTGACTCAGGTCCAGATGTGTGTATTTACTAGTTTGAGTATGTATATACACTAAAATGGATATATATCATATCAACAGATCAAACTTCTAGTTAAAGACAGGAACGTTGTTAAACACTGACACAGTCACAGCATTGAGTTTATGACCTCGCTCACAAAACAGTGTCTGTTGTGATTCACATGTCTAGTGAGGTTTCCCTCTTTGCGTCTCTCACATGGTTTCATTTTTCAGCCGTTCTGTGAAAAAAGTAGAGAAAAATCTATATCACATCATTCGTGTGACTCACTGGAGGAACCTGACAATATAACGTGAATATGACTACACTATAACGAGCAGGTACACAAGTGTTAAAACAACAGTAACAGATACTCTCCATATCAGTAATAACAAGAAAAAAGCAGAATTATCGCCTTTTTACAAAACACAGAGAAACAATTTCACTGTGGTTTGTGAAAATAAAAGAAACACGTCTGGCCAAGCCATCGCTGCCTCCTCAGCGGCTTCCCTTTCCCGATCCAGGGAGCACATGCAGTTCCCAACGAGGTTAACCGTTCTGGACCACAGCATGTGGGAGCGATCTGACGGCACCTTTGATTAGCCGCCGTAGCTGCATGGCCAGGACGCTGACGCATATCTCACAGCTCTGACTGTCACTGCGGTCACATTAGGCTAAGCTGCGGCTCCAGCGATTTCAGATGAAACCAGAGGGAAAGTCTGTAGAGTAAGGTCAGCCGAGAGGAGTAGGAATGTTCTGGGGGGGGGAAGCGCCGCAAATCACCATCCTGCTACGATATATTGGCTGTCAGGTCAAACCAGTCATTCCTCAGAGCACTTTTTCCAGGCATTAATGATATTTACATTTTCTTGTCTTTTTCCAGTAAGCACTGATTTCTAAACGGATCCAGATACATTTGTTTGATGTGCCGGCTTGAGTTGAACTAGGTGTGACATGCAGACCCCACCTTGTTGGTATCTGTGCAGACTGCCTGCACTCACAGAAAGCGAATGGTTGCATTAGGACAACAAAATGATGATTCTGATTTGTTTGCGCTGAAATTTAGAGGAAGTCAGCCCTTGAAGGCTTCCTGTCATGTGCCCTGCCTTCCGTTAAAGCACTGTAACATGTTATTGCCCTTTGAGTGAGTTAACGTAGTTAGTGATCATCTATGTTTTTAATGTTTTTAAGGATGCCAAACCCAAACGAATTGATCTTACTAGCAAGTGTCGCAGACGTTGTCAGATGTTCTGATATGGTTTAGTTTTATTCTGAGCCAGTCCCAGAGAGTCATCCTGCTGCCGGAAATAGAGCGCTACAGGTGCAGCGATCCACAACTGCAGGTAATTTCCCCAAACCTTGAGGTTCTGCAGTTTACGTAATATGTCATAAATAAAGTCAGTATGTTGATCTGTTCAGAAAGTTGACACCACTCATGAGAAAATGTGCAGCCTGACGATAACTTACTGGATTCTGCTCCTGACTTTTAGGACTTTAAAAGACTTTAAAAGCTCTTATTTCACAAATTTGTCCACCTCAACCCATTAAAGCAAAAGTAAAATTAGGATTAACAAGTTGTGCTGGTTTTAGGTTACTCACAAAAGGCTTTTTTGTAGGTCTGCTACACACAACCTAAACATAGTTTTATCAACCACTATGTGTCCCCAGCGAAATTCTTATCAGCATTATTTGTTTTGCCCCAGTATGAAAAGAACATTTCACTGCTATTTGTTCATGTGAATACATGTGGTAGCTAAATAATTTTGAGGGCCCTCAGCACAAAACATGTATTCATAAATTTATACAGTATTTTTTTTGTACTGCCACTAATCACAGTGGCGCCTTTGTATTGTAACGGTCTTCAGCTGGGCTCTCATTTTACTCCTCGCTGTGTGTCCTTCTCTCCCCTGCAGCTCCTTCACACAACCCTTAACTTTCTCTGATTTATTGAACCGTATTCTGCCGAAGTGCGTCACAGATGGCCAGGAGTCTCGTGAGCTGTTGCGCTGCTCAAGAGCGGTGTCTCGTGTCTGGACAATGTCAGACTGCAGTGTCCTCCACCTTCCCCCAAACTTGCCAACACCTCTGTTTGCCACACACACACACACACACACACACGGCGCAAACGATCGGACCGAATTACTAGCATTTAGATCAGGCAAAGGAAATGCAAACGAAAATACACGTAACGCAGATATGCAACAGGTCACCCGAGGCTGACGCGGATGGCGTGTGTGTGTGTGTGCTGATGGAGGAACACATGCCTTCCAGCTGCACATCCTCCTGTGATTCACGCTTGAGGGGAGTCTACACACACCCACCCACAGTCTACGCTGCTGATAACCAGACGTTTCGTGAGAGAGCGATATAAAAGCGATCACGACTATAAAGCAGCTTTCTTCTATCCACTCGCAGCTCCTGCCGTAGGATTTGTTTTATTTTTCACTGTGGCTGATCGCTGCAGTGGTTGAGGCACACACTCCGCTGCACGAGTGCCCCGCACATGATGGTCATGACGGGCTCTCGGACGCCAGTGGCTGTGTTAAGAACAACTTTCCTCCGACAATGCTCCGGCAAATGGCTTTTCTCCCTGACAACAAAGACAGTAAACAGCAGCACTTAGCGAGCTCTCAAGGACCTAATTGCCTATTAAGCACAATCGAGTCCTCCTTTATCCCGCTGCCTCTGTTGGGGGCTCCTATCTCTGGAGACGCAGCTTTACAGTAAACATAACTGAGCTAGCCCGACTATGTGAGAGGGTTAGCTGGCACCTAGGTGATGCTGCTGCGTTAACCTCACAGTAAAGCAACACAAAGCACAGCCTGTGCACTCGTTTGGGACTGTTAGGAAAACTTATGTTGTTGTTTTGCTTTTTTTTCCATGAATTGATTCAACATTCCCAGCTGGGAATTAAAACTAAAACACGTCCCGTTTCTGTGCTTTTCAGGCTTGACAGATGACAAAGTGAAGGCCTACCTCTCGCTGCACCCGCAGATGCTGGATGACTTCGTTTTGGAGAGCGTGAGTGCAGAGACGTTAGATAGATGGCTGAAGAGGAAGACCAGTGGCAAGCCCGCAGGTAGACCCCCCCATCACCACCGCACACACACAGCTCTCTGGATCACTGTGACACATCGAATGGGTCGGCAGGTTTTGGTATTGACGCAGAAATGTAATTTCTGTAGTATTTTGCTTTGATTGAATGTTTGTGCTGTTTAGCTCATGTAATCCCATAAGAGCCAGCCACAAATACTCGCTGCCCTGAAACGGAGCACTTCTCAGACCAGAGCTGTGGCAGAGTCCGCCTCCCTGGCCTGTATTTATTTTCCCAACCATTTGCAGTACAAATCACTCATCTTCACATATGTCTCCTTTAATCGCCAGCGTGTGTGATAGACAGAAGAAAGGGAAGGGGAACGGGCCTGTTGGGTGTTTACGGGTCATTAGATGTGTTTGAGCGAGCCCAGTTGAGTCTGTGCCGTGTGCTCCACACACAGTGGACTGTTTCTCAGACCAACCGCATCCATCAAGGGCCCACAGGGTTGGCACTCTGCCCAGCCAAGCTACTGACGTCAGAGGCGACCTCCAGAGACATGCAGCCGGCTGAAGGGGGGCCCAGGGGAGGGGTGGGGATGGTGTAGCTGTGGTGGCGGTGGTGTGTGTGTGTGGGGGGGGGGGGGGGGGGGGGGGGGGGGGGGGAAGATGGATTTGTCACATTTCAGAGCTGCTTTCTACGTGAAGTCTGCGAACGGCGGTGTTTATTTGTGCCGTGCAAGTGTGAATCTACGTATTTGTGTGTCAAGACTGAGTGGTAGGTCACGTAGAGGCATCATACTTACTAATTGCACCCTTACAGTTCAGGTAAATTGATGGCAGCCGTGCAAAACAGGACAGAACAGTTTTTCATTGTCATTTTAGTTCTGAAACTAAATTCCCTCAGTGCAAAGAAAACAATGCTTTCAAAGACGTTTTAGTTCACTTCATTCAGTCGCAGGGTTTTGTGTTTTCTGCAAGGCAGCTTAAATGACTTTCCTGGAAACTTTATCATTGTGCAGCTTCTATGTAATGCAGTGAAGACTTGGGATTGAAAAGCACGGCATCACAATAAGCAGCCATAAGCTGAACAAAAACGGAATCGGTCTCGATGCTGGATGTTTGAAGGAAGGTGCAAATTTCAAAGGTGATTCTCACGTTGTCTAGAAATGCAGAAATACTAACCACTGACTAGAAAAAAACGTCAAGTGTGTTCTGACGAGTGTTAATAGCGTGTCGCTCTGATGACGTCCTACCACTTTATATTAAAGCACCTCCTCACACCTCGCTAAGCAAAGTAACATTTACATGCTGCTTTTCTACAAGTGTGAAGATATTGACGCTCATCGTACCCTCCCTGCCAGTGAACGGCTCACGGAGCCTGTGCTGATATGAATAGGCAAAATAAAGGTGCTCCAATTTTTAAAGCGTTTGTTATTTATATATTGTTATTTTCTACCTTTGTTGGATAAAAGCAATAATAGTTAGCTAAATACTTGAAACTTACATTGTATAATAACTCAGCCTTGTACATCAATACAAAACGCAGCCACCAGCTTGATGCAGTTGGACTTTTGATCCAGTGAGAGACAAAACATAAGTAATCAGTCTGACAGCTCTCTCGTTGTGGTGCGTGTCCGTATCAGAGCTGATCTGTAACATCACTGTAAGTCCGCTTCGTCTCTTCCAGCACGAGCAGACACTTCGGCACCACCCGTCTGCTTCCCCCTTTCAGTGACCGTATCCGCTCAAACAACGATCATGGCTTCATTTCTGGTCACTGTGTTGGGACGATGGCTGGAGTCAGACATTTGTTCATTGTTTGACAGAAGCTTTTTTCTGTACAGATGTATTCTGATAAAATTAGCTAATTTATTTTAAATATATCTATTTTTAATTTGACAGCGACGCCTTCTCAGGGGTTCTTTATGCGCGTAACAGCAGGACCTGTCATCATGTGATCGTCACTGAGATAGCTGCTGTTTCCTGGAAGCCGTCCCTGCAGCCAGTGCCGTTCTCACTTATCATGTGATGGGCAACATTGGATTACATAAATCAGTTTGTCTGCACACATACACACGTGTGTTTGTGCAAAGACTGTGCTGCAGCCTGTACTTCCAGAAAAGCCTTCGTTTTTATTGTTCCTATTACGTTGACCTTTCCCGTCATCATAAATGAAATATACTTGTATACTACTTTTATCATATAATTATGATAAAATGACACTTTATCATAATTATTTTAATACTTGCTGTATATAATGCGTACGTGTTTAGCTTCCAGTGCAGGTGCAGATGTTGGTGTCTCATAACTGTGTGTTTTAGACCATTCATATCTTATAGCAACCTGTTACTGAACACAATGAAGCCGAGCACGATTTCCCAGAATCCCTGCTGATGTCATTTGACCATCATTTGTCTCTTGACCGCTGTCCCACTGGCAATGTTTACTTCACACTACACCCTGTCATGGGGTAATTAATAAATCCCAAACCCTTGGCTGCTTGCATCTAGAGGCCTTTAGTTACTCATCTGTGCGTTTTGCAATGCACACACGCACGTCTCACGCACTTACACTCACTCACTTACAGTGTGTGTGTCACAACTCTGGCTGTCACTCGGTGTTGTTCCTCTGAATTTCCTGTTCATGCAAATATTTTTGGAATGGAGCCTCGATAGAGTCTTCAGTGTGTTCAGTTTGCAGTTTATAGTATAATTTTAACACCGTTGAATGCTTCAATCATAAACAGCCTCATTAAAAATTAAAAGCAGTCTGACTGGGTATCTGGCCTTCTGGCCTGGAACCAGAGGGCAAGGCAGGGCTGTTAAGCAGCTGATACTGTTTCTGGGATGCGTTTTGCCAGCAGTCACAGGCAGACAAAGATGTGCTTGTGCAGCCGGAGCTCATACCCTGTGGCCGTGGTAAGAGAGCTGTCTCACCTGCAGGGCTTTCCATGAGGAGAGGGAACCTAAAATACCTTATGAATGCCTGAAAATATCAAAGCTGCTGATAATTATGCTGCTGTACTGTACTATGCTTAACTCCTGATTGATGGTTAATACTTTCTAAACAGGCAGCCTCCCTGAGATCTGAAAAACAGAGACCTACTTACGGATAAACGGCATAAAAAGGCGAATAGGTGAAGACAGAAAAGGCGACTGCTGCTGCACGTCCTCTGTGCAGGAGGTCGATGCAGGACGACCACTGGGTTGACATATATTGACCGCTGAGTCACTGCCAGCTGACCGTCCTTTGACAGAGTGTGTATCTGTGGCGGCAGATCAATAAAGCACCCATCAAGTATCGTGCACATTAGACCTACCTGAGCGCGAGAGATTTCCTTGGTGAAAGGCTGTATCCCGGGGCTGCTGCTTTCCTCCGGTTGCTTCTTCACCGCCTTCGTCCCCGTGTCTCATCAAACAGCTCAGCGGTGACCTTTGTGTCTCTGTGAACTATAAGTGTCATCTGAAAGTGTAGAAATCCAGATCAGTCATTATTTTAGTGGCATTTTAAGATGAGTGACTGTGGTCATTATGCAGATCTCCAGTGGTAGTGGTGTAATCATCACAGATATTCCTGTGGGGTGTGAAAGGGCTTTTACCATCTTGCTGTTTTTGTGGCGTTAGAATCAAATTTCATATCCAGGCTCAGGATGGGGTTTCTCCCGTCTGAAGTCACGCAGATCTGTTTATTTTGACTCTTTTTACAAACGTGGTCAGTGAGCGGGTTTTCTCTTTCCAGCCTTCGCTCACTGCTCAGATGCGAAGATCACTTGTGCAAGATGTGCACTCGAATTCCTTGTCTTGGGCAACGAGGACAGCTAATCTACCACTACAGACCTCAGAACATAACAAACAGCTTAATCCTAAAACAATATTCTAATAACCGAAGCTGTGTGGTTAATGGTTAGCTACAATAACCAAGCAGTTGTCTCTTCCTATAAACAAGCTTTGTGAAATTAGCAATTTTCAAGAGCTTTTCTGGGCAATAAACTCTTGTACTTTTGACCTTTTAAGCAAAATGTTTCCAGGCGTCTTGAACTTTTGCCTGTGCTGTTTAGTAGCACACAGTTCACTCCAGCCCAGCACTGCACACCTGGAAAGCACAACACTGCGAAAAGCTCGTTCAGGTCCAGGAAAGATTCAAACTGTGCGATTACTACGTTAATAACTTGGTTTTGTTCGTCCTGTGCTGCGTTTGGGTGCATTTAGTGCTAGTGAAAATATCGACGCTCTCCTTTTTTTAACTAAAAACACAAATGGTCTATACTGTTGCTCGTGGCTTCTTTAGGGAAGTTTCTCTTCACATTAATCTGACGAAACATATTGCTGCAAATTGCTGGTTTTTATTTCATATTAAACTTTGTGGGTGCACAACAGTTTCCTCATGCCAACACGAGGGACGTGAGCACTGCAGGAACCCACAGACCAAGGACAAGCCTTTTATCGGAGCAGTATCAATACAAGTTAATCATCCTGATTAGTCTAAATAATAACATATCAACCCGAGTGTTTGCAGAGTTGTTTAACTGGCTGAATTTGGTTTGCATTTAACTATCCTTGGCCGTGTGCCCTTCTCACGTCTCACTGCCATACTGCATTTCTAAATATCTTCCTCAGTGAGGTCAAAGTGCAAATATTATTTTTCCATTTAAAAATTCAGAACTTTAAGCTCTTTTCAAAGGGGTTTCAAGCCTTTTTCCAAGTGCAGCTCTCTGTCCCCTGATTGACGTCATGCCCGGCCAGGGGTTCACTCTAAAATAGCTCTCATGGCTAAGTTAGGAAACTCATAGCATACTGGAGGAATGTTTAAAACAACAAACACTGAAACTGGCTCTGATTCATGTTGGTGTGTAAAGAGGACCAGGTCCAGCCAGCACTTCGGTGGACGCTTCTCAAATCTGCCCAGCTTTCCACATGGCAAAACCACATGAAACGTTGTGGCAGAGATGTGAGCGGTTACTGTTGTGTTTTGCGCCCAGGTAGCTCCCAGAGCCGCTATAGGTCCAGAGGTTTTATCATTATCACATATTTCAGCCTTTGCATCCAACAGCATGAGATGACACCAGAAATGTACTCGTGGGGTCACAAAATGTTGCACTTGTTAGGTTAAATTAGTACCTCACCTAAATTCTGCACCTAAAAAATAATGCCTCTCTGCATCATCAGCAGATTAAATATTTATCCATTATGTTTACACCGTGTTTTCTTATTTGCCATTTATTTCTCTGCTGTCGTGTGGGAAACGTGGTTTTACCCCAGACAGCCTTGGCAGATTTCTGTGTTGCTCAAACCTTTCTGATGTCTGCTAACATAATATAACATTAACCACTATAAAGCGACTGGAGCAGGTAGAGTAGTGTGTATTTAACATCTTTTTTAGCTTAGTTTACGTTAATAATATTTTTAACGCTGGGATTTTTCTCTTTGCAGATGACACGTCGACTAAAGAAGTCAGTAGGGTAGGTTCTGCTTCACTTTATGTGCTTGTACAGTTTCACACGCTGTAGATATTGTTTCACTTTGCTGCCTGAATCCCACAGCTAACCTCAGTCACTAATTGAGTTCATAGTCGGGAATGGACAATATGCCCGATCTAATTGAAGGAGCGCACAGAACGCAGGACACTTCTTTAATCGCTGCACCAGCTACACACTTCGACACCACTTCTGACACCGGGTTCCTTGTTTGAAGAATATTTATGGAAATAGTTTTATTTTTCAGAGCAGTCTTGGATCAGATGCAGCAGAGCAGCGATGCTCGTGATTTGAACACTGCAGTGGTCCAGAAAAGGCCTGGGACTGCGAATGTCCAGGACAGCAGTAAGAAGATGATTAAAGGACATAATAAGAAACAATTAAATAATTGGCTGCATTGTTTGCTCTTCATCTGGAAGATTGTTAGCAGGAACATTTTAGAACATTTTTTAGAGTATGCCATCATAGAAGTAAGGTGTCCGTGCTTATGACAGGACTCTGGTGCCATCTAAAATGAACTTTACACGCTGAAAATAAAATGAGGTCCACTTAACCCCTCAATGCGTCATCCATACGTCTGTGCAAACAGGATGTGAGTGGACTGAAGGCGTCCCGTGGGGGAGGCTTTGTAGTGCGCCACTCTCCCTGCCGTCCTGTCCTCACCCTCTCTGCAGGCGTAGAAATAGACGGCTCTCTGGCCCTGCACAAGGCAGGAGGTCTGCCTCTTACGTAATCACACTCTTATGCTGAAGCGGAGCACCAGAGCTTGCCAGGGCTCTAATCAGAGCTGTGGGGCTGCAGTGGCTTCCTCGTGGGACTGAGGATGGATCCCTGTGCTAGAACGCAGCGGTGAAAAGGAGTGCATGGGTGGGGTGCAGGGAGGCGTTGTGATGAATGGCACTGTCTTTGTGAATGGCAGGGAGATAATACCGCTTACATTCAAAAAACGGGCCACAAATTGAGTTAGGAGCTACAGTATCTGCGGCACTACAGCACCCGTTCACAGTGCAGGTGTCGCTTCTTTGTCGCTCAGCCTCAGTGTTTATGCAGCTGTAGCGTTACAATTTCTGTGTGTCCTGTGCCCAGCAGTACCAGGACACAAATATGCAGGGCGTGGTGTACGAACTCAACAGCTACATGGAGCAGCGCCTGGACACTGGAGGAGACAACAAACTCCTGCTCTATGAGTTGTGCAACATCGTCAAAACAGGTGAAACTGGGACTTGTTCGGTGTAAGCCCACTGGTACTGCAAACGTGAAAGGAGGGAGAAGTCCTGCTTCCTGTGAGACTGGGGTCAGATGTTTTAAAAGTCATCAGACTGAAGTATATAATAATAAACTATACTCATCTGTAAAAAAAACACACTTAATTCAACAAATTAAATGAGTAGCAAGAATTAGCCTTTCAGATCTTCTCCCCACTCAGCAGGTCATTACACAAAGCGTTGTACTTCTATTAAAAACCGCTTCTGGATCCTTTGTTGTCACATTGTATGATAGCCTGACCTATATACCGATATGAAACAGGACTGGGAATGAGATGAACTGGATGCAAGTCAAAACCATCGGTCAGAGCGTCCTTGTTGTTACTGTATGTGGGACATTGTTAATAGACTGTTATTAGGTTGCAACTGGACCTATGCGTCGTTTTCCTCTCAGTTGTTTGTTTTAGAGACATGAACGGACATTCGTCTCTAGACACATGTGACGTGTGTGTCTCCTTTTTTTCACAGCAACAAAAGCTGATGGATTTGCACTTTACTTCTTGGGAGAATGCAACAATGTAAGATGATATCTACCGAAAGCATCTTCTGCACTAGCGCTGCTGTGTGCACGCATTTCACTCGTCCTTTCTGTTTCCCTCTCTGTGCTTCTCAATAGAGTCTATGTTTGTTCACTCCAACGGGGGCCAAGGATGGCCCTCCAAGCCTCATCCCCTCTGGCCCCATAGCATTTGGGACAACCATTGCCGCTCACGTTGCCAAGACTCGCAAAACACTGCTAGTAGAGGACATCATGGGGGTAAGCCTGTTCTATTACAGCAAGTAACTGGCTGTCCTTGAAATATCTTACTACACTGACCTCCTTTATTAATCTCCTGTGACTCCCTGACTTCTACTCTGCAGGACGAGCGATTCCCCGACGGCACAGGGCAGGACTCAGGGATCCACTCTGTCCTGTGCCTCCCCATCGTCACTGCCATCGGGGACCTCATTGCCATCCTGGAGCTGCATCGGCGCTGGGGCAGGGAGCCCTTCAACCTCAGCCACCAGGAGGTCAGTCTGACCCAGACAAAAGAGTTGGAGGCTGAAGCAAGGCTGACAGAACTACAGTTAGCCTGGTATTCATCTTAATGTGGATCTGTTTAAGACCTCTATTAGCATTGTGGGGTTCAGGTGATTGTGGAAAATGCTTAAATTCATTTGAATCACATTTCACATAAAAGTGCCGTATGTCCTAGTGCGGCTTTAATGTTCCATCCTATGCAGCAGTGTTAGGGGCACGTCCTTCTGTCCCTGACTCTGTAGGCTCACTGGCTCTTCCGGGATCATGACACTCCCGGAAGTGCATCACAAATAATTATGCTGGAATATACAAATAAAGCACCTTGAGGAAATTGTGTCAAAATTGGTGTTAATTATATGTCACTTTATGTCCAGTTATTTTGGAGCTAAACTTCTTTTTTTTTTCCAGGTTGCAACAGCTAATTTAGCGTGGGCATCAGTGGCCATTCATCAAGTACAGGTGAGCAAAGCATCCACACAAGCCCGGTCTGAATGTACAATTTCACATTACTGCAACAGGTCTGCACTGTAACACTTCACTAAAGACTCACCTGGTAACAAGGTGAAGCCTGCCCATCCCGTTTATTATGATCCTGGATGGCTTTGTTTGTTCTGGTTCTGCACTGGTGTTTATTACCAGGGAAATCCACTGTGTACAAGAACTGGGTTGTCACAGAGTCCAACCCAATCAGCCAAGGCAAAGACTCAGCAAACAGCTCCTCGAGGACGTCACTTTGTCCCACTGCTGTCTTTATACGAACAGACAGCGTGAGCAGGAGAATACCTAAGAGAAGCCAGGTCCCACTGCAGCACTGGCCACAGTGGACTCCTGAGCCTCAGAGAGCAGTGCAACGCACTCCTCGCTGCAAAACAGGCTGCTGTTACTGATATTCATGCTGTGTGTAGCCAAGCCTTCATACAGCTGCGTGCAGGGTCATGACCTTTTCTTCGTCTCTAGGTGTGCAGAGGCCTTGCCAAACAGACTGAGCTCAATGACTTCCTACTCGATGTGTCAAAGTAAGCTTGTGGGACATTTTCACCAACACTAAAGTCACGCAGATGCAAACCTTTATAAATGTACCTAACACCATGTTGTTATTTTATGTAAGTATCGTAAAAAAATAGTTTAGTGTGTCATCTTTGATCGTGTCAGGTCCAAGGTTAAATAGAAAATTAAATAAAAAACAAAAATAATGAAAGGCAACGTAGCTTTCGTGTCTTGAATGTGAACGTCATCAGAGCTTCCCATTTGTCTCTCAAACATCTCAATGCGCCATTTCTTCTTTTCGCACAGAACATACTTTGATAACATTGTGGCAATAGATTCTCTACTTGAACATATTATGGTGAGTGTGACTTCTGCAAGTATGTGTTCATTGACATTGTCTTCGAAGCTACACATCCTGGGAGTGTGTATTAGAAATGAGTGATGCTGCTCATCTCAGTACCTGAGGGGCACTGCTAATGTCGTCCAACGACACATGCTGGTTGGCATTGATAATATATAGAATAATAAAATGAAACAATAGAAACTGTACATCTCATTCTAATTATTCTAATTTATTATTATGAGTATAATAGGTTCAGAGATTTGCTGAATATAGAGTCAGACTAAAAGAGGCAGGTTTTCCAGATTACTATATTTTTAAGTTAACTTAATTTTAACTTAAGCAGAAGTTTCTTTTACCACAACCCGCCTTTCTGTTTGTGTGTGTTGTATTTTGCTGCCTCGAGATTGTGTTGTCACCTTAAATTAAATACATTTAAATATACAGGAATGACAGTGTTGTGTTTATATTTCTCTATATTTAACTGTTCCATCTGAAAGAAACTTCTAAATCTACAGTGTTGTATATGATTTCATTTAGATGTTAAACTAAATTTTTATCTTTATTTAGTTGTTTCAGTTCTCAGTGTTGCTAATATGCCTCTGCCCCTGGCATTTGTTTTTGCAGATATATGCAAAAAACCTTGTGAATGCAGACAGGTGCGCACTCTTCCAGGTAGATCACAACAACAAAGAACTGTACTCTGACCTGTTCGATATCGGGGAAGTCAAAGAAGGCAAACCCGTCTTTAGGAAAACCAAAGAAATAAGGTGTGTAAGACTTCTCTTAAATTGTCAGTCTAATCTTTGTTTTAAAGGCAAGAAAAGGAAGATTTTGTACAGTTTGTTCTCTTGAGTTAAAAGGCAACATAATAATTTAATTTCTGAATGTAAAATAATGAATCTAGCAACGTAAAATCAGATTTGCAGATGGATTTAATATTGATTGACTGATTCATCGACATCTCAACAAGCCTTGATGGCCAGTTAGAATCAAATGAACTCCTCTGCTGTTCTCTCTTCTCGTCTCCTCTTTCCGTTAGGTTTTCTATAGACAAGGGAATAGCTGGCCAAGTGGCTCGGACAGGGGAAGTCTTAAACATCCCAGATGCCTATGCAGACCCACGGTTCAACCGGTGAACCCCTTATGACAGACGCCATCAGAATTTGAACGCATTCTTCCCATCGTGCATAATTCTGAACGGTCTCATGTTTTGGTATGTCTCCCTCTGCAGAGAGGTGGACCTCAAAACCGGATACACCACGCGGAACATCCTGTGCATGCCCATTGTGAGCAGGGGGACCGTCATAGGTGTGGTGCAGATGGTGAACAAGCTAAGCGGAAGTGCCTTCACTAAAACAGATGAGAACAACTTTAAGATGTTCGCTGTCTTTTGTGCTCTGGCCTTACACTGTGCAAATGTGAGTGCACTAGGTTTGTCCCGTCATGTTCAAATGCCTGACGTAGTTCAGGAGCAGTACCTGGTTTTATTCTCTTTGCGTCATGTGTCTGCACAAGCCTGCTCTTCATCCTTTGCAGTGTACCGACCGATCTAGGAAGTTGTCTTTAACACAGATTTCTCTCTTGGTTGGTGATGATGACCATCCCTTACATGAAACACACAGGCATGTCTTGAATCATGCTAATACTCAAATCTTGTGTTGTGTGGTCAGTCTGTCAAAGCCTCTCCTCTGTGGGCCCCGACTCACCCACGCAAGAGCTGGTCACAAAGTTAGTTTTAATTGATGAGGCATGATAATATTTTAAGACAAGCAGTCTGTATCCGTCCACTGACAGGATTTATGTGTAGCTGTAATTTATGCTTCACATCTCTAGGCAACTCACTTAGGCCACTTCCTGATTTACGGTGACTTATGATGGAAGGTGGGCTTGGCATCTTATTCCTGGGGACAGGGATACAAACCAGATGTGGAGACAGTTTTTGGAGAAACACAAATGGGCTGCTGTGGATAACTTGACTTTATCTGACCCTTTATATAATTTGTTGTGCCGTACAATCCAGTGATTACCTTCTCCCCCTATGATCCAAAAGTGAATCCCTGTTCTGTGATTCCCATAGATGTACCACAGGATCCGGCAGTCTGAATGCATATACCGAGTAACCATGGAAAAATTATCGTATCACAGCATCTGCACATCGGAAGAATGGAAGACCCTCACCCAGCTCAATCTCCCTGCGCCTATTTATAAAGAGATTGAAATGTGAGTCTTTCCAAATTTACACACATTATTTCTGCTCCAAGACTCCAAACTGCATTGCTCTGAGCATCGCCAGCATAAAACTGGATGTGTGTGAAAGAGGCCAGGCCAGGATAATGGGTCAGTGCAGGAAGAGGCGGCGCTTGTAGATGTCAACCTGTTAATTCCACACTCACAGACCTCAAAGTCCTCAAGTCTGTCTCTCGTGAGCTTTTCAAAATAAACTCTGATCCCGTCTCTTCTTCCCTGCTCAGGTTCCACTTTGACATTAATCCCTTCGAGGAGATCTGGCCTGCTGTCTTTATCTACATGGTTCATAACTCCTGCGGAAAAACCAGGTAAGGCCCCTGAGCCGAGACAGAGATGCCAGTGTCACTTAATCCAAGCGGTTGTTTATCGGCTTGTTTCCTCATCGCTGTGTGTAGCTTTGAGCTGGAGAAGCTGTGTCGGTTCACCATGTCTGTACGGAAGAACTACCGGCGTGTGCCCTACCACAACTGGAAGCACGCCGTGACGGTGGCACACTGTATGTACGCCATCCTTCAGAAAACCTCTGGGATGTTCACAGAGCTAGAGGTTTGCTACTTGTTGTGGCTGGGGTTTATTCCAGCGGCGATCAAATGAATCAAGTTGTTAATGTTGCTGTTTTTTTCTGTCCCCGCTCTGGTTTACAGAAGAAGGGTCTGTTGATAGCCTGTCTATGCCATGACCTAGACCATCGGGGCTACACCAACTCGTACCTGCAGAAGTTTGACCATCCGCTGGCTGCTCTGTACTCCACCTCCACCATGGAGCAACACCACTTCTCTCAGACCGTCTCCATCCTACAGGTAGAGCTCCACTATGCAGAACATACAGGAGACTTGGTGTTTGCCTTTTTTCCCAAACATAACATCTTTTGACTGTGTCATTATTTAAGCTGCATAATTTTGAGTGATTAGTTGCAAGAAGAGGTGGTTGATGCAAAATAAATTAACTAACAAAACAAAGCAGCTTAGTAATAATAGTAAAGCCCAACAAATAGACAAATAGTTTGCAATTTAATTATTTATATTTTTTCTATTTATATATTTTATAATTTTATAACTTTCCAAACATCTCACTCAGGAATAGGAAGGGTAGGATTTGGATGTGGGTGCCCTCTTCTGTAACATTCAGGATCTGCTGGATAATCATGGACCTGAAATGAGCCTGCGATTACAACCTGTTGTAGTCTAGTTGAGCTGAACGCCTCCTAAGTGGAGCTTTTGCTTTTTTATTGATCTCTTTGTTTCTCATAGCTGGAAGGGCACAATATTTTCTCCAACCTGAATTCCAGCGAATACGAGCAGGTGCTGGAGATCATCAGGAAGGCCATCATTGCCACGGACCTCGCCCTGTACTTCAACAACCACCAGCAGCTGACGGAGCTGCTGTCCTCGCGTGCGCTGGACTTAAACAACCACTCGCACAGGTCAGTGTCACGACGCACGCGCGATGTGCACACGTCGAGCAGGGAACGCGCTCGGTCTTACAGAGAGACACGGACCTGGCGTACGTTTCGTAAAAAGCACATTGACTTATTCCGTGTGGCGATAACAAGACTTTGCTTCCCTGCAGGGACCGTGTGATTGGTCTGATGATGACAGCATGTGACCTGTGTTCTGTTACCAAGCAATGGCAAATCACACGACTCACCGCCAACGATATCTATGCTGAGTTTTGGGCCGAGGTACAGTGGGATACTGTTCAAAGAGTTTTAAGTGTCATGATCATGCTCCTAGACAGACCTTGTTTGTTCCTAGGAAATGCTCCTAGCTACACCTAGCTATCTTACAGTTGGTTAGACCCAAAATAGTGTTGTCAGGTGGTCCTGAACATTGTGTGAAAATAAAAGGGAATTTCTCTTTCACATTTTGTTCCTTCACAGGGAGATGAGATGAAGAAGATTGGGATGCAGCCGATCCCTATGATGGACCGAGACAAGAAGGATGAGGTTCCCCAAGGCCAAGTGAGGCTCAAACTGTCATTGCTCTCTACTCCACACACAATACAATTGTACAATTTAAAGCAAACCTGATTCTTTAGATAGTGAAGTATGTACACGCAGACAATGTGAACTTTCTTTCAACTACTGTATAGTAGACAGAGTCTAATTCTCCTTCTGTTGCGTTTGTGTCTTTGTAAGGTGGGATTTTACAACGCTGTTGCTATTCCGTGTTACACGACACTAGCAGAGCTGCTCCCTCCATCGAGTCCTCTTCTAAAAGCCTGCCAGTAAGTACACTATTGAAACGCTCGTCATTCGATGTGTGCAAACGGCACAGTGGTAAGATTATTAGACAAAGAATTCACCCTGGATGTGTGTCTGGGAATAAAACCGTTAATAACATCACTGAAATACTGGGAAACAAAAGCTGTTTCACCCAGTCTGATACATTTCACATTTACTGTGGTTACAAGTGTTTGACGTGATGCTATGTGTGCTGACCTTGTCTGGCCAACAGTGTTCAAACAGACAAATAAGATTAGAGGTGATAAGTAAAGTTTGTTTAGTTGCACATTCCAGTCGTTCCACTGAAGATACAAATATAATACACATGCTTCTGTTTTCACTGAATTAGACACATTTGGATGCTATAGCTTTTCAAAGTCGTATTTTGTTAAAAGATAAAATATTACAGTGTACTAAGAGGAGGTGTCTGCCTCCTGGTTCCGTCAGACAGAGTATGTGTCTTCAACGTGACCTTTTGACCTTTTGACCCTCTCCTCACGTACACTCCACATGTACGTCTCTAACGTTACTTATCAGAGCGCTGCGTGTGTTGTATGTCAGGCTGCGCCGGTGCCAGGCTCAATGCAAATGAAGACTTCAGAGCTGTTCCTTTGTAACTGAGTCAAGGTCGTAGCAGAGTATCAGCAGACGTCTGGCGACTCGGCTTGTGTTGTATGTGTTAGCCAGTTAGAACCAGTTGAGCTAGACAGTAACCAAGGTCTTCCTTTTTGAGATAGCAACACTCTCTCATCTCATCTCTCATCACACAGTCCATGTGTATTGTTGAGCAGGATCATAAGACACATACTGCCTCCTGGGATAACCTACTGGTTTTAGAATTTTGTGACCTTGATCTGTGGGGAATGCAAACAAAGTGAGCAGCGTAATATTTAAGCCCTGGTAGTACGTCAGCACTGGGCTCTGGGTGGGCAGCAGGCCGAGACCTCACGGAGCCCAGCTGCTTGTTGTGGGATCTGCCACACACAGTGTAAACTGCATCAGGCTGATTAATCGAATGCAATGGCAGCAACGGGCAGCATGTTTTGCAGGCTTGATTATAACCCAGAGAGAAGAGGTTACGTTTATGATAAGAACGTCTGGGATAGCTTGTTATGGATGAGTAATAAATTACAAAGCCTCTTTCTGTCTGTGGTGATAAACCAGCATAAATCTCTTATATTTTGTTTTTTAATACAGGTTTTATTTTGTATGAATTACATTTATGATACAGTTTTTTGTAATTTTTTTAGTTTTAAAGTTCAGAAGGTCTATAAAAGTTGAAAATCTCATGCACACCCTAGTGGCAGCACAGTCTCACAGTGCTGGGTGCAGTGAGTTTGCACCATCAACAGCACCAGTAGAGCCACAATTAAGCTTGTGTACATTTACAAAAAACATTCAGTGTACTTCTCTTTTTTTAAATAATTGTCCTGAACACTGATGATGATTTTATTTTATTTTCTTTTTTCCACATTCTAAGCCATATTTTTGCAGCAACAAATGAAATCTTACAATCGTAAATTTCTGAGTCTGACTGGGGGGTTTTCCACTTTCAGAGATAACCTGAGCCAGTGGGAGAAGATCGCACGGGGAGAGGTGGAGGACGTCGTGCCCAGCCGGCCTTGTGATTCAGGCCCCGTCAAGGTGGACAACTGACTACCAAAGGGGTTGCTGGCCGAACAAAGGAACACATCCCGAATCCTGCCACGGACCTGCAACGTTTTAGGCGGAAGAGCCCACATCCTCAGTTGGATCAGGAGGAGACGGATCAGCTGAGGGGAGATTAGATTTTCAAACACACAGTTACCTCATTGGGTGACGGAGGTGTCAACACTGACGGTTTCACCGATCCCAGAGACTGACAGACAGCAGAGGGGGAGAGACTTCACCCCACCACCCTACGTCCACTCAGCTTGGGAGTTGATTTTGTAGAGTGAACTTATGCCTTTTTTGGTTGTGATAGTTTGGCTGTTATTTTATGATTTTTTTTTTATTTGAGCTGATTATTTTATGGTCTTGTATTTGCAGAGGCCTTACTCTGAACCTTTCAAAGGCTAGGATATATGAAATCTTGTCGTTGGTTCAGGCTCTTATGAAATGGTACTGTTTGCCTTCTGTGGTAGATTTATCGCACGTGCGCTACTTCAGCAAGGTTTTCCCAGAGACAGAAGGAATGTGTAGAGCAGGTTTATGGTAATGCCGCCTCATTGAAAAGGTGGATGTTAGAATGTTTTTTATTACTTTGTAAGCAAAAATCCTTTGCAGTACTTGAATAAAGACAAGCAGCCTACTCTACATGGAGAATGCAGAAATGCCCACAGCATTGTCTGCGAAACACGGGCGAACTGTGACAAAACGAATTAGATAACGTCGACTGTTGTGAACACAAGATCGTCACAATGCTTCTTCCTGTGTTGGAGCCCACAGCACTGCCCTCGTCCACATGTTGACATTTGGGAACCTTCTGCAAAGTAGATCAACTTTCCTCTGATTAACAAGCTCTGAACATAGGCCAGCAGTCACGACACGAGCAGGATGCACGGAGAGCAGTCGTTCCAATCATTTACTGCCAGTCTACATACTATTACGTTTCCATTGTCACAGAATCTTTCATGCCACTGTCGCATCATAAATTATTTTACACAACAATCTGGTTCCTCTCATTAATCAGTAATCACTTCTGCAACTATAAATAAAACACAAGTAAAATGAGGATAGCACACAAACACTGCAGATTATGAACACAGTCTTGCCTGGTACTTTAGTGTGCAGACAGTTCCCTAATTAATAACACGTGCTTAAAAGATATATGATACATAATGAGCGAATGGGGAAATAAGTAGTTGCCTTTATAGACTTTTCTCCTTTTAAGATTGATGAGTGTCGCACTATGAAACATGCATAACGTGCATCAGATGTCTATCTCTGGGACTGCAACTCAAGAGCGTTGGTTGACTTTCTGCAGGCGTGTAACAGACTGATATCCACGACGTGCCGAAGGAAATTTACCCTCACACTCACTCTCTAACGTCATGCAAGAGGGTTTCTTTTTGGACTCAGCTGAGTTTCCAAGATCTTCCAGCAGACAAAGCGTTTTGTCTGACACTGTCATTCCAGTTGTCCCCCCAACACTAAAATTATAGATACTGGTACTGTGCCCCCACTCCCAACAGTGTGAATGAACATTTTGATGAATGTTGTGTTGGTTGCAGATCCTCAGTGGTAGCATGTGGTTTAGTGCGCCATCGGTTTCCATGGTGAGCTCTGTCTTATGTTTCAAAATTGCTTCCAGTAAGCTTCAACCAAGAGCAACAATAAGCATGCACCTAAACTGAAGTTTAACTGTATGTTTGCATATACTAGGTGTATACTGTGTACAATCTAGGAGTTTGTACAGACTGACATGTATGCTCTGATGGTGCTAAACTGAATGGGAGTTGAGCACTTTGACTGTGTGTACACTGTGTGTATGGCTGAGACAGAGCGTGTGAGTGCATGTTTGTGTATGTGAGCGAGAGGAAGCTCTTGACTTTCGCCACTCGAAGCCCACCTGAGTACGTGGTTGAGTCCATAGCACTGTCCTTTCTACTTTTCAGCACCAGTTATATCCCTGTGTCTGCACTATGTTTAGCTTATGATCCTTGTCATCGGTACTATTATTGATGATGATGATGATTATTATTATTGCTATTGTTATTTTCTTAATTAGATTTAAATTTAAATTAACTTATATTTTTTATACAAAGAAATAATGTTGGCCTTTTTGTTTTGTACAAAGTAAACATTAAGATGAAGCAGTCTAGACATGTTACTGTTGCCCAGAATAATGGAGGAATGTCTCAACTGTAAATATAAGAGCAGTAGCCCAAATTACTTTTATTAAATACCTGACAAAATACTCCTGTGTGTCAAATTGCTCTTTATTTTATGCTTGAATTTTTTATACTGTATATTTAATTCACACTACACATACTTTCCAGTAAGCTTCAGATATTTTAGAGCTGCATGTGGTTGCTCAACCAAAATTAATCAAAAATGTTAATTATTCAAGAGACACCTTGATTTTTGTTTAATAAAAAAAGAGACACATTTCATGACAAACATCAGATCAACCGTCATTAAAATAAGTTTGTCTTATAAATATCAACATCTCAAGCACAGCAGCCTGTTCCTTTGAAGAACAGTAAACATTGTCTCTTTCTTCAGTTCTGCCTTCTTGGTCTTTTCTTGCTTTGGCTATTTCAGCCCTGATGTTTCACGACTCGTGGCTGTGTTTTTATTGCTGTATATTTTATTATTACAATTACTGAGAATAACCAGGTTATAGCTTCATTCAGGTTTGCCCAGTAAACAAAATTTACTTGATTTATCTGGTAATTACTGTGTGCAAGGATTCAAGGCAGCCTGCAGGATTTGAATAGCAATATATAATTCTATATATATTCCATATATATTATTTTATATACATATACAGTGTTATTTAATTTAATTGAGTCGTCTGTTGATCATGTTAACAACTTAATTGTTTGTTTTGCGTTAGAAATCGCGACATCTCAGCTACTGCGTAGGATTATTTGCAGAGACCCTAAACGCAACGCGGGTTGCAACGCGCGTCGGTTTCCTTGGCAACCGAGTGACGCCCAGACTTTGTGGACACGAACAGAGTTTGCTTAGTGCCGTGATTCGCACGGAAACACGGCTCAGGTAAAGATTTTTTGCGTGTGACCTACTTGTTCACGGGCTTTGGCTGATTGTTAGCGACTATTAGCCTTAAGAATAACTCGTTAGCTTTACTGGGCACCTCGTCTTGAATAAAAGCTTCATCTACCAGAGAAAGTTGTTTTGACATCATTTGATGTTGGTCTGGTTTGGTTGGCTGATTAAGCTGGGTAAGGTCACAACATTAGGGCTGTCACCTGCGTGTACTGTCTTCTCAGCCATGTCCAGAGGCTGTAAGTCTGAGCCTCGGTGCTTTGGAGGAGACATCCGCAGGCTGCTTCTGGCTGCTGAAGCTGGCCACAAGGCTGATGTTCTGACCTACTACTCGGGTCATCTGGGGCCCAGCGGCCTGAACCAGAACCAGCGTCATCAGGACACGAAGCAGGTCATCTGGAAGTTGTCTCAGAGCCCAGGCGAAAACCCAAACCCTGCGAAACCCGCGTCCAGGCAGACAAAGGCACAGACCTGTGTGAGGGAGAGAGAACTGGAAGAGGCTCCCGCTGAGCTCACAGCTGGCACTGCTTCACTGGAGACTGATTACTCATCACATGCAAGCAGAAGAGCAGATTTAACTCTACTGCCTAAGATAATTCATAGTTCTTCAAACTCTTTGTATGGAAAAAAGCTCCTGGGTGGACCAGCAAAGTCCACGTCACCACCTATTCCAAAGCAGCAAAACCTATTAGGCTCGGATGGTTCCCACCACGGAGGCCTGAACAATGACCAGCTAGAGACGAAACAACGATGTGGCAGTTCATTTACAGCCAGGCAGGACCCCTGGGCTGGAAAAAGTGCTGCTGAAAAACACGAGAGGAAACTGCAAATGGTGAGAACAGACACACAAGCGTTGTGCAACGACTATTGCTCGTTTCGAGATTCAAATTTCAGGCTTTGTAAGAAGTTGCCATTTCATGAGACGGTAACTCTGAAATAACCTGTCAACGCTGTCGCAGAAGGTGCGTCAAATGCAGACTCTTACGCACATCTCAACTCGCTAACATCATGTGCACGTTCATCTGTGTGTGTTCCTGTCATATCCAGGCGCTGAAGAAACTGTCAGCGCAGAGCTGGCCCCACAGAGACCGCCTTGCGGTGTTCAGTGACGTCTTTGATGATGTATGTGAAAGCTCGCCAGTATTTGGACGCATCCTGAGGGAAATTAAGGTTTTTCCATTTCCTCTGTACCCAGTAGCACATTTTTAGCGTGTGCTGTCAGACGTAGAAGAGCCAACAGAGAGCAAGTCCCCGGTGTAGCATCCAGAAGTAGAGCAAGCACTGGAACCTGGTCATGATACGTCAGGGAGCAAGTCATCAGAGGGCAATGGTTCCATCAACTACACGAATGGAAGCTAGATATTTGATACAGAGGATCTGCCTTTAGCCAGACTCATCAGCTGTAATGCAAGACAGACACAGCCAAATAAATTAACAGTATGCATGTAAACGTTTTGTACATTACTGAAGAAAGGACATTATGACCAAATATAGAACCGAAGCAGTGTATTAGTCTGTAAGAAGTAGTTTGTGGATATTTTGTGGTACTGTGGGTTATTTTATCTGACTCAGGGGACAATACCAAGTGAATTAATGGTTTCTCTTTTTTTCCCAGACTGATTATGATTTGTATGTCAACTACATGATGGATTCCAGTTCAGCACCACACAACACGGTAAAGTCCAATGCACGTAATTTGTTCAGCATAGATGAACGTGTGACGTTAAGCAGATGGAGCCTCTGACAGCTTTCAGCAGCGATCACTTTCGCATTTGTAGAAAACAGAAATCTGATCGCGTTTGTGTTGTTGTGTTACAGTTATCGAAACCTCCGTTTGAAGACCTTGGCAATGGCAGACTGAGGGACATGGAGCTGGAAGATGCTAAAACGGAGGTCTGCAGGCTGGAGCAAGAAGCCAGAGGAGCTCTAGAGGAGAATAAACGGTGCTGCAAGGATTCCTAACCAGAGAAGTACATATTGGAATCGCTGGATACTGCACGTTGCACTTAGGAAGCTAACCACGCTTGTTCTTTTACAACCTTAGAATCCGTAATGAGTTACAGAATGTTCCAGCCATAATAGGCCCAGGGGACGGTGACATGAAGAGTAAGTCTCAAGACTGATTACTGGTAAACTACATGCAAGCGTTTGTTTTGTATTATGATCTAGGTCAACAGCAAATGGGCTAATGTGGATCCCAGATTTAAAGTGTCTACAGTGGATAGACTTAACAAATAATCACTTTTTCTGAATTTCAGTGAGTGGGTGGTGACGCTAATGTCAACAAAGGTGTGTAAGTACAGATACACCATTAGTCAAAACAGTGTGTTTCAGCTCTGGCCCTTTGTGTTTGGACAGAAACATCTCTGTCAGAGCTGCAGGACAACGGGACTATGACCTCAGATAGCATCCAAACTAAGAGACTGCAGGTGTTGAACATGTGGAGGGAGATCCAGCAACTGGAGGAAGAGATTAAGGAGAAGCTGGTCTGCGATGTCACGACCGCTGCCACAGAAAGATCCATCAAAGGCCTACAGGTGCCTGGAGATAAAGCTTTTGCTTGTTTGTCTTGTTTCGCACCAGTTTTTTATTAACTTTGCTTAACGTTGCAGTAACCATTTAGTTTGGCTTTGTTCATTTTGCTTATTGTTTTCTTTTGCCTTCAGACTGAGATAGTAAGACTGATAGCCTCAAATGACCGTGTGAACAAAGCCAACAAGGTAAGGAAGAGTTTTCCTGTCACATAATCAGGATTGGAAAAGATGTTATGGATTTGAAATGAGGCTGTGCCGCTGTCTATGAACGTAGGTCAGTTTTCCTCTGTTCTTATTGTTTCCTCAAGGATCTGGAAAACAAAATCAACGTGATATTGGACAGAGAGAAATTAAGCAAGACTCAAAGACGGTACATGTGATGTTGACATGAATGCACAGTGTGTCTGAATTGATTGGAGGACTGTACTGTTGTTTGCATGAATCATGTGACTCTTACACTTATTGCTGTTCTCCATTGGTTTTACCACTAGGCTGCTGTGGGATGAAATACACTCTGACTGAACAGCCTCAACACGACATCGGCCCTCATAAAATATTACAGTAGTATATCAAAGTTGATTGGATTGTTTTATTTTTTATTTCACCCTTTTAAAAATTTTTGTCTGTCTTTTGTAAAATCCGAGACTTGTTTTTGTACTTATTTGGATTATGACAGTGTTGACCTACTAGTATAAATATATACAATAAAAATACTGGTAGCAGGGAAATTCATTTATGACTGTATATCATTTCCACAGCACTCTTCAAACACAAGAGGGCAGTAAACACAAATGAAACAAGTCCACAGTGTAGCTCACACAGAGAAAGACCAGAGCAGCTCACCAGCTTAATATGACACTTCTCAGTTTTTCTCTTTACCTACTTAGAATTTTGTGCCAAAGAATCAGCGTGTGACCTTTATCAAAACACACACAGAACATCTATGAAATCTTTGAGGCTTTGATAAAGGTCACAGACTGAAATGCCAGTACTTGATGTGCCAAGTGTCAAAGTAAATATGAAGAAGCTTTTCCTTTAGGCTCAAGTTCTGTGTGACTTTTGCAAAAATCCCATTTTTATCTCTTTGGTTAAAATGATGTGATTACTCATTTAATCAGTTGCCTATTTAAAAATGAGGAGCTTAGCGAGGTTAGAGGAACTCTTGGATTGATTGTGTGGTGACTTTTGCCCCTGCCTTGCTGTCTGCTACAGCCTAATCACAGGTCAAAGTCTCTTCTGTGGCTCACAGAGCCAGTGGGAGCAGAGTGTGTCTGTTACCATCTACGCTCACCTCGGGCCTGGTACCATCTCGCCTTGTGGAGACATTTCTCTGTTGGAGCTGTCTCCAGGTCACCACCATGGTGTTTCAGACTGCGGTCCTGTTGCTTCTTTGTGTCTCTTTGGGCATGTGTGCCACTATAGGCCACTACCAGACGCAACCGGACAAAGAGGCGGCTGCCGCTGCTGTGGACTCAGTTACTGAAGCTTTCGTAGCAGCTGCCCCTGTAGCCGCAGCTAAGGATGATGCAGCTCCTCCAGGTGATCAAGTAAAAGATTTCCCTGCAGCTGAAAACCCTGCAGCTAATACTCAGTTTGGTGAGAAATTACTGGCTAAAATACTGTCAGGGGAAAACCCACCAGCTAAGGAACCTGCAGTAGATGTTGCTGCAGAAGCTGCTGATGAAGGAGCTTCCAACCACGGACAGACTTCCTCTGAGGAGGAGTGGAATGAGATCAGACCAATCAAGGTAAACCAGTCACTGGACAGACCACTGGCACATGAAGACAATGGCAGTTGGAGCCTCAACTCAATTAGAAATAGCTTCCAGACCGTGCACGGATACTTCGACTCTCTGGTGGAGCTCGTGGGGGGACACAATGGTGTGTGTGAGTACCGCTGCAAATACGGTACGTACACATCTCCTGCATTAACACACCATCCTGTTGATAAGTTCTGAGTTGCACACACTGTAACTCTCAAGCTGGATCAGTTTCTCTTGTGTCAGTTTGTTAGATAGCGTTTTGGGTCGTAAGGCTGCTGATACTGAAACCTGTGTGCTGTACATTCTGTTTATCAGTCTGGTCTGCTGCAGATCTACTGTATCTATAGTTACACAATCAATACAGATGTTCTCAAACAGAGTTACAGCTTATCTGTGAAACGCCACCTATACAGTTCCTCTAGGAGTACGTGATGAGATTAGTGGGTTAATATACGGTACCTTTACCTTTCAGGAGATACCCCTGAACCTCGCGCTGGCTACCGGATTCCAGAGCCCAACGGCTGCAGCTCCTCTCTGGTGGGATTCCAGGTGAATGCTGTTGTAGGTAGCTTGTCGATAGCACCGGCAGACCACAGCCACAGTACTGTACATGCAATGGAGCTCAACACGGCCACAACTTTCAAAACGTACAATGCAATTTCTGCTCTTGACAGCTCGACCTGGGGATCCCTGCTATGACGAACTGCTGCAACCAGCTCGATGTCTGCTATGACACCTGTGGCTCAGACAAATACAGCTGTGACGCCACGTTTCGCTCATGTCTGCACAGCATCTGTTCTGACCTTAAGAAGAGTTTGGGCTTTGTCTCAAAGGTACAAGGTAAGATATGTGCAGACTGTTATTTGTTCCTTTGGCCGCATACTGTAGAAGGATACATATAGGTATGAATATGATACAGTATGATACTTTATTTATGTCTTTTCTTCATAGCCTGTGAGTCCATGGCGGACGCGCTGTACAACACAGTGTGGACTCTGGGTTGCAGGCCGTACATGAACAGCCAGAGGGCAGCGTGTGTCTGCAAGGGAGAGGAGAGAGACGAACTGTGACACCCTGTGTGGACGACGCATGGAGCTTATCTATATTTTTGCCAAAGAGGAGATACTTCAAAAAGCCTGGGATTTAAAAAATTAAAAAATGAATGAGAAACACAAAGGAACTATTTCAAAGGGTTTATTGATTGGCAGCACTAACAAATATGCATTTGAGTGTGACTTGGAATCTCAATTGCTCATGCATATTACACTCTCCATACTCCATTTAATTTAGGCCGTTCTAGGGCCTCAATGACTCTATTAGCATAAATTGCTCTGATGACTCCACACAAAGTGCCTGATGGAAAGGATATTGTAGTTTTAGGATTAATTTCCTCTCGATAGAAAGACACAAGATAATTACCATGGCACACATGGATTGTTGTTCATGCAGTAACATTTATCAAGCTTGTCTGCTCAGACCTTAAGTTATGTAAATGTAATGCCGATTACAAGTACTATGTTAATGTTTTGTCTAAGTTATTTTGTAGTTATTGTATATTGTTATGAATAAATGTATGACTAATTTTAGTTTAACTGATATAATTAATTATAGACTAATTGTCAGTGATGAAGCATATGAATAATCTCTAGGCACAGTTCCCTGATATCTTATTCCACCACACTAGAATGTGTGATTTGGTCCGTGGAGATCTTTTTTTTTTGACAAATGAACATATTCCACATTTCTAGTCAGTGATAGTGTGAAAAATAAACCACTTTTATAAATCCCTTAAATCTTTAAGCTGTAATCAAGTCTGAGAAACGCCTGGTAGTGTGACCCAGAAAACAGCCGTCCTGCTGTAGCTGTTGCAAATAAACTGTGGCCTGTCTGAATGATGTCTAATAGAAATGTCATTCACTTCAATGTCACTAAGTTGTGCTTAGGGGAGTAACAAATGACGCGGATGCACTGATCTACAACAGTATGAGCTACATTGGAACAAGGAAAGTGGTGGACATCTGTATGCACATATATCCAGTTTATGCTCTGTGTGTGAGTGCTCCTGTGTTTGTTCAGCATTTTAAAGACCAAATGAACTGTCTTTGTTTCTGTTCATGCACATTTCTACGGTGTTGTATGTTGGAAACAACACTAAGGCAGGATGAAAATGGGGCCTCCGCTGAGTACACGCCCCCCCTGAGGTTCACTTGTCCTTACGTCCCGTCTGACACGTCTTCGACAGCTCTGGGTACAGCGGGAGTCCTGTGCCCCACATACTAACACCTGGCAGTGGAGGAACACTTGCTGAAAACAGAGGAAACAAGCTTATGCTTAAACATAGAGCAAAAACACCATCTGAGTGTGTGCACGTTGCAAATGCAGTCCTACAGTAAAGCACACTCGTCCACAGACGAGCAGTAAGCCCACACACTTGCCAGCTGGCTCCCAGCGTGCTTGTTTTACTCACCCGGTTGTCCTTGCCAATGAACTTGAAGACAGGGACCTGGTAATGTTTAGAAAGCTGGTCCTTGGATGAATACTGTGTCACTGTTTCATCAGAGATGCACCTGCAGTATATAGGAAGCCACAGAGGAAGAGACGACTCATACATGCAGCCAGTACTCATTCCATCAAACTATGACATCAAGATTGCCTGTGCAGTTTTTGAAACATCGCTGTATGCTATTAGGACACAATGCAATGCAACCTGACAAACGTCTACTCTAAGAGTGTTCCCCTGATAACAACACTGCTCAGTGTTTCAGTTGTTCTGCTCAAAACATTCACTTTCTTCCCACCTGAATCAGAAAACATTTTCCATGTGACATTTCCTTGAAGGAGTAGAGATTTGTTGCTGTCAGCAGCTGATGCCTTGAAGGCCTTGTGGAGACATTTGTTGTGTGTAATGTGCATCGCAGAACCAAATGCATGCAAATGATGTACTGTAAGTAAAACATACATCTCTATCTCCAATAGAAGGTCACAAATGGTCACAAAACCTGGATTTAAATATGAATAAATATGCATCACACTGTGAGCACTGCTAGCTTCATACTGGAATTTCTTATGTCATGTCACATTAAACCTGCTAAAACATTGAAGCTGCTGTATTCACCCGTCTTTGATGAGGTAGTACTTGAGGGCCTGGTCAGATTTGGGCCCAGGTGTAGCGAAGCAGCTCTCGACCAGAGCAGAGAGACCCTCCACCCTCTCCTTAGGTTCCACCCCAAAGAACAGCGAGTCGTGCAGGCGGAGCTGCGGCGGCGTGCGGTAGGGCTCGGAGAACTCAGCGCTCTTAAAGAGCTCCAGGGAGAAGGGGAAGACTCCCTCGCTGTGACCCGCCAGCTCCAGGGCAGAGCTGCGCAGACTTGCCTGGTATCCGTCCGACACGTGGTATTCCCTCGGAAACTCACAGGTGACTGGGAGCAGCAACTTGCTGGTGCGGACTATCAGGTCCCTGCTGCTGTCGGGGCTGCTCCTGGGAAGGCCTGTCACAAGGTTGCTTCCCACAATTTTGTCATCTGTCACCTGGGGGTCAACATTTGCCACACAGAAAATGATCAAACACTTCTCCAAGCTCTAACTATAGATATGAACCCTTGTGTTAACCTCTCTGACCTCCACAACTGTACCACAGGTCTTGAGGCTGAAGCTGAGGTTGATGTGTGTGCCATTGGAGACACCTCGACAAGACGAGTTGGACAAGAAGAGCTCCAGTCCTCCTACAAGGTCCTTAGGGACGGACACAGTAATGGAGCTGGAACCACACTGCACTGGCACTGAAAGAAGAAGCCAAACACATCACACGTTACGGTGGCTCCTGTTCACACTGAGACTTTCCTAATTGAGCTCAACATATATTTGGTCCTACTCCTGTGACTGAATAACGATTTTAACCATTTATTCTTTTCCATATTCTTGCGAGGCGATTGCTTTCCACTGGTTTCTGCGTTGTGTGTCTGAACATTACTGCTAGCAACATGTTTTCGGGGTATTCTCTGTCTTATTAGCCGACCCCCATATCTACCTTTCTCGTTCACATACACACCCTGACATGTGCGTTTATCCTCTCCCAGCTCCAGCCCCCTGGGGCAGTGGCACTGATAGGACTCCAGCAGCGAGGAGCAGCCGTGGCTGCAGCCCCCATTGTTAACGTGACAGCCTGCTGTCTCTGCGTGAGGCAACGCAGAGAAAAGGAAAAATCATGTACACTGTGTGGCTAATGAAGTCATCCAACGCTGCCTGGTGTGTCGTGTAAGTAGCAGGTACCCCTGCAGTTGTGCCCGTCCTCATCCAGCACACGGCCCGGCCCACACTCACAGCGCCTGGAACCTTTGGTGTTCACGCACAGCTCCGCACATCCACCGTTGGCCTTCTCGCACTCATTCACATCTGGACACATGATAGAAAGCACATATTAGCGCTAGATGAATCTTGATTTCACTGAGTAAGTAGCAGATGACTGGAGTTTGTCGTCTCACGTTCATGGAAGAAGATGAGACAACTTTAAAAGAGACTTTGAAACTGAGTTTATAACACTGAGATGACAAAGTGGCGACTTATGGGTGAAATAACATGCAAGACAAAGACTACGGGGTGGAATGAAGGAGTCATTTCTGAGACAATGAGTGGCTGATTTGTTTGATGGCTCTGTAGCGAGATAATGGCAGATTTCAGGCTAGCTGGGTTCCCACTGCACGCTTGTCACCTATCATTAGGTGCAGGGAACACACACACACCCTAGTCTCTTATCTCTGTTATGTGTCTATACTTTGTCTATGCTTTATTTATTGTGAAGGCAGTACATGTGGATGTTTGACTGACAGCAGGGGAACAGCTCATTCAGAAACATGAATTCACTCAATTCATTCAAGACAACGGCTAGATCAGTGTTTCCCAACCTTTTTGAGCCACGGCACATATTCTACATCAGAAAAATCACACGGGACGCCACCAAACAAAACGTTCTCAAAACATAAATGATGAAAGTCTGTTTAACTGAAAGAGGGCCTTCTGTCCGTCTTTAACGGCTCCAGGGCCGAGCTTCTCTTTAGATCATTATTCAGGCAGGCAGCAAGTAACGCTGTTCGCTTCTCCATCTGCTCACGCGTTTCAACTAAATAGTCCGTGTTGTGCTTTTGAAGGTCGGGTGTCTTGTCTGGAGATGTTTAAGTTTACGTGGAACCACGTTGGACAACTTTTCCCGCACACCAGTCACGGTGGAGTTGGCTCAGTTGGTTCCCAGTAAAAGTCAATCCACAGACAAGATAACCTTCAGTTCACCTTGTTTGCTTTCACTCTGTGTGATGAACTCTGCGTCCTAAGAACTTTATTTAATGCGGTTCGTCCAGATGATGGCAGTGGAACGTTCAACTGTCCTCTGTGGAAGCGTTTCATTGTTCCATCTGTCACTACACGCCGCTCACTTAGAGAAATGATCCGGTGAAATTGGATAATGTTCCACGCCACACCTGATGATTTCTCATGGCACACAGGTTGGGAATCACTGGATTAGATGTTATTTCTCTTGCTATTGTTTTCCAGTATCCATTTCCAGTGTGCGTCTCTTATCTTTGAGCGCTGCACAGCTTATCGGCCCCTCAGCTTCCTGTCTCTGTCTCACCCAGGCACGTTTGTCCGTCTGGTCCCAGGACAGTTCCAGGTGCACAGCGACAGTCGGACTCGGGACATCTGCGACCTGCACAATCCTCCTCATCACAGATGTCATAGAAGTCTGTGCAGCATACACAAATAAATTGACACAACAGTAGACAAGAGCACATTCACTAAAGAAAAATGGATTTTACACATCACTCACGGCCACAATAAACGTGGAAGCACACTGAGGGTCTGGGCAGGCGGTAGACAAAGTATCCCCCAGTGCAGGCCTTCACATCTACACTGGCGTTCCAATGGCAGCAGTTATCATTGAAGCTGGCACACACAGGCAGGCTGACGATGCCTTCGTGGGGTTGAGGGTGGCTGCCGTTGAGCCAGATGGGAGCGTGGGTGCCGCAGTGATTCTCAGAGATGCAGAAGGTGGGCATGGCGTCCCCAGCCATGCCGGTGAAGCGATACCATTCTCCAGACACGTTGCTGTCACACAGGGGCACGCCAGAAGACATGTTGACGTGGTAGTCAGTGTTCCTCCACGGTTCATTGAGGCTGATGTAGGCAGAGCATGGGTCCAGGGCTAAGGTTTGTGGGCAGGACGCCAAAGATGAACAAAAGTTTGTCAGTTAGAATAAAGACATTAAATGTGTTAAATGAGTGACTAGAAGAAGTTCGTTCTAATAATAGTATGTTAAAGGATCTATTTAGTCCCTTTAGCTTTCACTACACTGCATGTGTTGTGATGTACTGCTCACTTGAGTAAACCTGTTACTATTAGTCAAACCCACAGACATTCAAGATAAACTGTGGATTTAAGTTCTAACATTGCTGAAAAGTATAGCAAGTCGTCCACAGTTGTGCAGAATGAGGAGAGCAACTGAGGTAAAACAATCAACAGCCGTCGTTCATGCCTTCTCAACAGTGTAATTACGAGCCAGACATAAAACAAAAACAGCGAAGAGGACACTGAACCGATAGCAGTAGGTAAAGTGGGCAAGAGGGAGAGTGTTAATCACACAAGTGGCAGTGGGCTGATGAGCATCTATGGTGATCAGCCAGAGTGAAAACCTGAGCTTTCAACGCTTTACTGAGGCTGTAACCAGCACAGAGTGTTTGTGTCTGTACAGTATGTGGCCCCTGTCCAGGTCAAGCCCCACCTCCCGCATGATTGACAGCTGGGATAGACTCCAGCATACAAGGACTAAGCAGTAGATGATCGCATGAACATGAAAACACGCAAAAACATACTTCAAATAGTATAAAACACATATTTCACGGCGGCTGATAAAATATCTATTTATTAAGAGTGTAATTTGCAATAACGAGTGTCATTATACACGTCATTGACACCCTCCATCCTCTTAATAGACAATCGATCATGTCACCGCCCGCTGCGCCAACAAAAACAGAAGGATCAATCCATGGCTTCAGTCCAATGACAGCACAAACGACCAGTTTTGGAGCCGTACAACTGACCAACTGTGTTCCAGCACGAGTAGCACAGAAGGGGAAGAGGACATAGCCGACTCTCGTGGGCGTATGCTAATGGGAGCGTTAAATCTTCCAGATGGGGCTTGCATAAAAATTAATAGAAACTAAAGGGATGTGGAGCCACGTCTGACCTGAGTGCGACTCCTGCATCTGCACAGATGAAGATGAAGACCTGCAATAAACTGTGTCCAGCTGTGTTGCTTATCAAAATAAATAATGGCTCTTAAAGAATGAAGCTGAGGATGAACAGGCTTCAAGTAATAGTTAGGCTTATGGGTGAGTAACGGCGTTGATGGTTAGAGGTTAAAAATGAAAAAGTACAACATGATGTCAAATATCAGGAATCTGATACATACCTACACATGAAACAGCAGCAACCTCCAGCACAAAAAATGAAATCTGCAAAATAATCATTGTGGCTTTAGTCGGTGCTGTGTAAAAGAAGAAGAGGCCTGTTCTGGAGCACTGTTAGGAGGGATGTTGTGTTTCATAGTCGCCTCTTATCGTTGTGGCTTTTTCCTCACCTTGACCTCTTCACCTTCTGCTCCTCAGATCCGATGACAGAACCATCCTCTCATTGTTTTCAGCTTTAAACCACACCGAGTATCCTGAGACCGGTTTTGATCGAGTCTTGTAGAGTCGATCCTTCTTCAGCCAGTCTTAACTGCCTTAAATGGCATAAAAACAGGAGCAATGGTTTCATCTTCAGCAGCAGAAAACCTGTGTGATTAATGAGCTTAGGGTGATGCTGACGCTTCCACTTTACCACAGACTGACACACAGTGTGAAGTAGAGTGAATACTCTCACGTGGCTCATTACCTGACTACTAGTACAGACCAGAACGTAGCTAAAGCCTTCCCGGTTTCATTTGGAAGCCTCCCTGACAATCCTGACACGTGCTGTTTTGGTTTTCTCATATGTAATTAAATCACCAGAGACATGCATCTAAGAGGCTGTTAGAAGAAATGAGGTGGAATGTGTTTTACGGTTTCTGATTACTGGTGGAAATGAGACAGCGTTTGCCCCCTGGCTGCAAGGCTGTGTAGCACAGAAACACAGTGGTAGTGGTACACACTACGTATATAATCAAGAACAATGCACTTCAGTACAACGCCATGAATTTCATATGCATTTAATTTGATTGGTTCCTTTTTACATATACTTCCAGGTATAAAAGAAAAGAACATGATCTTTCTTTTTCCACTGAGCAACATAACCACTGAACGTGACTTACCGTGACATACACACTTGGGTATATCTCGTAGGATGTCCTGCACAGGAAGCCGTGAAGAACACGGAGAGGCCAGAGGAGGTGGCCATCAGCCTGAAACGCTGCTTCTTGTAAATATCTTTAATACGTCCATTACTCATCAAGTCTACGCTTTCAGTGAGAACAAAAACCTCAACTGGACCCACTGGCTCCAAAACTGGATAAGGATTTTATTGATAATTGAATTACATTTCTCTTTTATACATATTTCATAAATGATACAGGATTTTACATTTTATTTTTTGCCAACATTACAGCATCATATGTCAACAGAAGAATAAAAAGACAAGAAAAACAAAAGAGGTCAGAATGGAGTACATGGTCATTTCAATCCTATATTCTTCTTCACTCTTTAGGCGTCCTAAACATATCTTACTGTAAGTGCACATAACCAAGATGTTTAAATCATAACACACATTTAATCAATAATAATGTGCCTGAGAAAAAATAGGCTGTGGTGAAACGAAAGGAGAAGGGGACTAGACAGGGACATGTTTCCCTCTGAGCTAGCAGAGTGCACCTGACACGTTTCCTTTGGATGCAGATTCAGGACGTTGGTAACTAAAGTCAAGGAGCCATAAAGCCTTTTTATAGGTGCACAAATAGTGGAGAGCATTTTCCATTTCTTGGGAAGAATCAATGGATGCTAGGGAAGGAGTTTTGGAGACTGAGAGTAAATAAGGTGAAAATTGGACGGGGATTTGAACAGTTGGTTGGCTGCGATTAAATCAGATTTGGCAGGGTAGATTCTAAAGACGCAGCCCTGTCCACTGCCCTTAACTGTGTATCTAGAAATCTCTACAAACAGCGTTTGTAAATTACCTTTAGAGGTTGTTTTTATTTTTTTTTTTTTGATAAATCAGCTTTTTTGTTTTTACATATTTTCCCATGTAAACATACATTCATGCAACACCCTCTTTATAATAAAGTTTCCCTATATTTGATATATTTAGTTTTTAAAAAATAAACAAACAAAAAAATAAAAATCCAAAGGCAATAAATGGTGGATGCTATAATAAAAAGGAGGAGGTGATGATGAAGCAGGTGGGTAAAAACAGCAGAGGGGAGGACTGGACTGCAGCTTCTCTCTCTCTCTCTCTCCTCCCACGGTACATCTCCAAGGAAACACCGTCGCCACTTTGTGTATATATTTGTATGCGTGTGTGAGCAAGTGAGGAACAATGAGTGTGTTCATGACTTACTGCCACTTTTTAAAAAATACTGTGGTTTGATGTTTGTCCCCAAGGAACTGACACATGTAAAAGTGCATTCACACACACAAGCTCACACGGCTTCCGCTTCTAAACATTCAAATTAATTTTAGCAAATTGTTGCATTGTCCATGTTTCATTTTATTCTTTAATAATCCAAAAGTCATGTTCTGGCAGTCACAAACACACAACACACAAGAGAACGGGCCAAACCCTGCCTTTAGATGAGCCTGGCAAACTCAGGCTGCTACAGTACCTCACCCGCAAGTAGTGAACTGTAGTGTCCATGCGGGGAAGACGTGTCACTGTGCTTCCCCTCTGCAGAGGTGATCGAACAGGAAAATAAAGAGAGATGGCCACCAATAGTCACCTTTAACAAGAAAGCAAATGCAAAGACGAAGAGAAAACATACATTTATGGCTTCAACCTCTGATTCAACCGATCGGGGAGATGGACGTTGAGCTAAATGTGGCAAAGGAAAAGTTGCAATAATGATCCTACACATTCACAAGTTTCTACTGAGGGCATACCACAGCATGCAGTCTACCCTGGCCATCGAGGGAGGCGGGGGGCATTACAGTAACAGTGGGAGGAGAAAAGCTCTGAGTCAATGCTATGATGCTTCTTTAACTGCGTCTAGGCTGGGAAGAAATCTGAACATTGGATGCACCTTAGGGGCTAAATGAGTAGCTCACTGAAAGTTGGAAATTTGGCAAGTCTACAATTTTAACATTTGTAAAAAAAAGGAGCAACAATTTGCACAGTGCAGCTACTTTTTAAATGTCATTCAGTGTTCAGTGAAGACTAATCAATTCTCTTAGTAATTTGTGAGGCATGTGTGATCCTTCAATGCATGACCTCATTATGTGAGGTGGCAGGTCAAAGCTCCAACAACAGGAGTTTGGATTTGGTGGTCGCAGACAGACGTCCTTACGTCCAACCTTATATACATAGGTACTGTGAAATATAACTTATGTAAGTTATGAGAGGATTCAAAGCACTTTAATAAAGTTAGTAAATGCGTATGTGAGTGTGTGGGGATGAACATGGCAGGACAGCTTCAGAAAATTTCAACGTGTTTGCAGTAAGATGAAATTTGTAAGAGACATCCTCCCCCCACTGAAAAAAGCCTAGCCTCTGGTCATCTGTTTATTTGATTGTATACATATATTTATATATATATATATATATATATATATATTTATATTCTTTTCATAACAAATATACTATGGCTTTCAAAATAAAAAGTGCCAAAATATTTTTTTTGGAATAAAAGAACACACAGTGATGTTGTTGTCGGTACTGTCAAACCTGCGCAGACGGGCCCGTTACAGGACATCGACAGGAAGCGCAAACGAGGCGTTGTCATGCCCGCATCCTGCACGTTGACACAAGCTCCTGTCACAATGGGAGGGACAGCGGTCTGTCGCCTGGAGGGGGCGTGGCCACGGGAGAGCTAGGCAGCAGAGTTCAGCCACAGAAAGATGACGGTCTCCCTGTTGGTGTGACTGCAGTCAGGACTTCCTTGTAAACTTTGATAAGTGGGATAGAGAGTCTCCCTGGAGTCTGCCCCCAACCAAGAGCAGATGTGCGTGCGTTGAAAGTTTGATTGCTGGAGGAAGTAGGACAATGTCCCCCACACACAAACACACACGCACACAGCAATGTCCCCCTGCATGTCCTATGTCCTGGATGTGACAATTCCTTTCTTCCTCCGTTGTCCCTGAAGGCTTTCCCATTGGAGACTTGAGGCATATGCACAGTGTCCAGCTTTATTCCATCATCATCGGTGCCTTTTCATGCTGCTCACCCCACATCAGCTGTGAGAGTTTTTCAGTTCCTGGTATTCTCACCATCCTCCTTCATATTTTAGCAGTTTGCACTTGCAATTCCAACTGAAGATTTCAGTCAGCAAAGTAAATGGCAAAAAAGAAAAAAGAAAAGGAGAAAAAACTAACTCCCACAGCCAAGAAAGGGATGGGATTGCTAGGTGTGGGAGGGGTAAGAGGAGGGAGGGAGGGGAGGAGGGGATTGAGGCAGGGTGTTGGGTGGCAGGTGGGAAGAGGCTTGCAGGAGTTTGGAGAGGAGGGAGTTGCTGTTCCCATCAATTTTTACTGTCGGTGAGCTGCTGAATCGGGAGCTGGAGCTGGAGAGGATCCCGCAGACGCTTCAGATCTAACTCCACCTGGAGGGAGTGAAAGAGGAAAGAGAGGGAGGGCAGAGTGGGGAGGGGTGTGAAACTAGGATGCTGTACAGCTGCTACACATAAAGGTGTTGAGCTGTAAAATGCGCGAATCCCCAGAGCGGTGTTCACTTTACATCACAAACCATCCGGCTTTGACCGAGCGACTGTACCTCAGCGATGTCGTCCTTCAGCTTGTTGTACTTCTCAATGTCAAAGCGTGTCCTTTTCACCCCCTTGTGGAAGAACAGCAGATACTGTCGGTCTCGAGCATCAGGGTAAACATATTCCTGCAGGTTACAGAGAGAGACAGAGGAGGTTTATTGATAGTCCTTCATCAAAACATTACTTGTGGTAATTTACTTCATCATTTATGGAGAACCACCAGATCAGATGTATAAACAGCTAAAAATATGATACTTGTTACTAAGAGTTCCTCCATAACATCATAAAAGAAAAGGAGGACGATTATTCTACAACATAAACAGTCTCAGCAGTCAAGATGACTTTAATGCACAAAGGTACTCAAGCTATTGCTGCATCTTACCTGGCGTGTGAGCACAAAATAGGCGTACATGGCCATGGCTGTGCCATAAGTGATAAAGTAGGTGACAGGCTCCATGATATCCCAGGAGTACTCCCACCAGGTGAGCCTCGCCAGGATGCCAAACTGGGTGGCCATGTATGCCATGCCACCCCACAGCACCCAGGTGGTGCGTCGCTCTGCCTTCTTACTCAGCTCCTCCTTCACCTGCACAGACGTCATAGAGACTGCAGCTTAGCGACTTAAAGAAGCAACGCGCAATATCTCAGTGCTAATTATATTCAAAATTAAAAATAAATTATGCACAGCTCTTGGGTCGAGGCTATTACAAAACCCTTTATTCTTTTATTTTCAGCCATTCTGACGTACAGTAACAGATGGCCTCACATGCGTCGCTATGATACTCTGATGCAGAGAGAGCCTTGGTTTAGGAAGCTGTACTGTACTTTTGTTGCCTGTATAAGGGTCCATCTAAACGTCTGTACTGTAACAGTGTTAAGACCTTCTCTAGAGGGCGGAGTTGTGAGTTGAGATCCTCCAGTCTTCCAATCAGCTCACGTTCTTTGCTCAGCTGATGGTCCTCGATACGAAGGGTTGTGTAGAGCTGCTGCACCAGAAACTTGACATCGTTCAGCCTTTCAACATCCTCATGTGGGAGCAGCTCTACACACACACACAGGGACAATAAAAATAAATAAACAGGATTTAATACCAATAAAACCACTTCCCTCTCTGAGTCATACTCAGATTAACAATACAGCCTCTGCCTTGATTTTACTGGCGCTCACCTCTACTTGGTGGTCGCACGAGGTGTGTGGTGTCATTAATGACGAGCTTGAAATCATCCAGCAGCAGGATGTCTATTCCTGTGGAGGAGGCGACCCTCACTCCGTCTGCACATAGAGACAAAAGGGAAGGCAGTGACAGAGATGGCACCTTTCACCTCATTTCATAATACGCTGTCTGGCTGTCAGGGGAGGTAAAAGCAGATGCACTCACACTCTAAGAGCAAGGTTTCAAGTTTTAGCTCCTGCATAATGAGACCTCTGAGCAGAGTGAGGGCAGAAAAACCATTTCATGGTGCATGCAGTGGTATTAAATTCAGATGCAAAAGCACAGCTACTTAACAGCCTCCCGGGCCCAGAAGGACGTCTACGCATAACCTGCTTGGGTAAATGGGTATAGTGCATGTAGTGGACTGGGCCTGTGTGCGTTCTCATGTTTGCGAGCATACCCGTGGAGTAGATGGCTACGCGGTCGATGCCTCTGTCCTCCGCCTGGAGCTGCTGCAGAAAGACTCCCACACAGTCGCTGAGAGGCTTGAGGGTGAACTGGCAGCGCTCTCTCCTGGACGGCAAACTGACGGAGATCACCGGCAGCCCGTTCTGATACACCACCGTCACCTCTGTGAGGAAGCAGCGGGAGACACAGAACGACACGCTGGGATGCCACAGGTAATCTATGGAAATGAGCCTAACCGCGGCACCAGTGGTGGAAACCCAGACACAGTGGTTAACACAGCCGTTGCTTCTAAATGATTCGTGCATGAAATGTAAATGCTGAACGTTTGTATACAGCAGCGATTACCTCTAACATGTGATGAGCAGCAGGATGCTGACAGAATACAGTCGTCTTTCTCTGACAGTCAGCTACTGAGAATCAATACAGCATAATATCGCTAACCTTTCCCGTTTGTTGATGCCAACTATCGATATTCTTTATTCCTACAGAAAGACTCGAGACGTCAAAATGATTCACTGACAATCAACAAGTGCAGCTAAACCCCATCTGGTTGTACTTTCAACGTGGTTTTAAACCAAGGGACACAGGAAGGTGGAATGAATCACTGTATAGAATATATGCCCAACCCTGTGTCAGTTAATAGTCTCGTTAGTAGTGGTTTCATGTTCTGTGCTCAGCCCCATAACAAAACTGTTATTTTTGCACCAGACAGCTGAGCCTCTGCTCTGTTTCTCCAGAATACTAATAATGCTGTGTAATACAACTGTATTGGTTCAGAGAACCCTGATTATAATGAGCGTGTGCGGCTTATACTGTTATGATGCCGAGTGCCTGTAATGACAGAGCCATGAATCAATGCACAGGGCTGCTAGCCCACTGGACGGGTTGATCCAAGCTGCCTTGTTGCTGCTGCACCCCAGCAATCTCTGCCTTCTGCTCAGGACCACTGCAGTGAATCAGCAAATCTCTTCCTGGGCCCGCACCAAGATGTGAAGGATCATTGGCAGGCAGAAGCAGCATCGGCTGGGCTCGGGTTCAGGAGTGTCTTCAACGCGTTCGCAGACGACGAGGGGCAGGTTTCATTTCACACTCACTTCTTCATTTGTTCCAGTGTTAATTCGTGTCTGAGCTGTTCTCCACCTGCACCTGTTCCCCGTCGCTGCCCTCTCGCCATCCACACACTGCTGAAGGTGTGAGGCTTATATAACTTCCTCTACTCTGATCTTACAGCCACTAAAACCCCCTTTAAAATCAAACTGGCACGTTTTGCAGTGCTGCTGCTTCCTCCTCTCAGACCCCCTACCCCCCCTCTTCTCTCTCTCTGTTCACGCTCTCAAACTCTAATGCCTCTCATTTAAATGAGCAGATGCTACCCCGAGACAGATTCTATATTAATGACTACTGGCTGTTAACTCCAAACAAGCCTCCGCTGTCTGATCAATGCAGAAATCTTCTCTAGTGCAGACCTCATTTGTCTGGGATGGGCACAGATGCTGGATTCGTTTTTTCTTGTTTTATTAAGGGAAACCCCTGACGCAGCTCTTTGGCTTAGAAACACGCTGCTGTAGCGGCGGTGCCTGGATTTGCCAGGTGGTGGACAACGAAGGCGAAGGCGAAGGCGAAGGCGAAGGCTTACCTTCTGGAGTAGCAGAGGAACACAACAGTCTCTGGCCATGCCATGAGGGGGCGCCCCTCCAAACCTGCACACAGGAAGCGAGAGAGCAAACTGGTTATTACGCACGTACTGTACAGCTGTCTCTTCTACTTTCATTAATATGTTATCTGACACCACCCAACTCTGTGCCATTTACTCTAACTGTCTATTAGTGAGTAAGTATTATGTTACGAAATGGATTCCTTTGTTGTGGAGTCTAAAAATGTTCCAACAGGCTGAGCGGGACCACACCCAGGAGACGCAGACTTTGCAGATCTGCCGCTTCCCAGTCACGGAAAGACAATCACATAGCAACACACACACACACACACACACTCCTACATATAGACCAGCTTCAATCACATTCAAACACCAGCGTCCTGATATAAAAATCCTCCTCTTACGAAACCATAAATAAATAAATAACTAAAACACACCACAGAGGGAGACACAGATAGAAGGCAGCCAAATGCAGCGTCTTCAACGCCGTGGTTCAGTATGAATTCTCCACTTGTGTCACAGCCTGGAGGGAGCAGGAGAAGAACACAGAGGCACACAGAGTTTGGGGAAACCCTATTTTTTGCGTTGCTGCCGCATCCCGTCACCACAGCAAAGCAGGAGCGTCCATATGTGCTGCATACGTTTCAAATTACAGACTCCTCGCTGGCTGTTTTCTGGTTGAGTTGAAACCGAGCCTTTTAAGGCATGAGACGGGCTGTCAGGACGCCTCACGCCGACAGAGCCAATGAGTGTGAGGATGAGGCATCGGAAATCAGGCTGGAAAGCGCGCCAGTGGGCAAAAGCACAACTTTTCTGATTAAAGTTTTAGCTCCATGTGCACACACATAAACAAAATATGCCTCCACTGCAGAAGAAGAGCTCCACTTCTCTCATGACTGGGCTCAGTAGATCCACACATATAACGCACGCCCTGAATCATGCACGCTGAGTTGGCTTTCAAACACAACTGACTGCTTTCAGCACCCAGCAGCCCAGAGCCCGATCGGACCCGACTGAGCCGAACGGCACCCGCAGAGACTCACAGATCCCACGGCATCTAAAATATGATTGTACACTGACAGTTATGGGCTGAAAAGACGTAGAGGAGAGCAGCAAGAGTGTTTCTGTGTGTGTGTGTGTGTGTGTGTGTGTGTGTACAGCCTTTCCATCAAATGCTTTACGACTGCGTAGCACCAAGGTGAAAGACTGAATACCCGTCTACCAATCACAGCATCTCTACGCTTGAAAGGCAGCACATGGTCAACCGAAGAGAAGCCAGATCAAAGCCAGGCCGCCAGCGCTAAATCCAAGAGTGTCAGTGTCAAAGCTGGATTCCATCATTACTCGGCTGTGCTACAGACACAGACAAAGGAAGCTTCAGTTCTCCAAAGGCAATCATTTTTTCCCACTGCCTGGAGAGGGTCCAGTGACGCAGTGGGGAGAAGGGGGGGGCCGAGGTGGCTCCCGTTTCACAGGTCTGGGTCAGATTTCTCTACTGTGGTCAGGCATTAATGTTGTTTTAGCTGAGGGCTGACACTGTCATTTGTCATTAAAAACCTTACAGGCTGCATAATGTCCAGGTTTTCATTTTACTCATTCATTTCATAGTAACTGACAGTGTCTGAACCTAAAGGCCGTGGTCGCTCTATGAAGCACGGTGGGGGGGGGGGGGGGGGGGGGGAATAGTTTGAAACGTTGGGACATTACGTTTCAATAAAGAGTGATTAAGCTGCTGCTCAGATGACACGCTGACGGGAAGCACTCTGGCTGTAGTGAAGTAACTGCAGAGCGGTCCAGCTCCGTCACAGTACGCTCATTCATTAACTTCAGGCACTTGAAGACTCCATCACCCACAAGCCACAACCGGCGTCGCACGCATATGCAAACATGTTGCTGGCGTGTGTACATCCATCTGCGGAGTGACATCTACGTGTGACTGCACTTGGCGTATATGTATGTGTACCGCATGCGTCCACCCGTCTGTTTGTCAGCGGTAGTTGCAGAGCGACTGAGCGAAGCCCCCCCCCCCCATCTTCCCTCGGCACACAGCCACTGAAACGTTGCCTGAAATATTTAACGTTGTAGCAGCAGTCAATAGCACAGCACAACCTTGTAATCAATGTCACATGGCCAAGAGATGGGAGCAAAAGAAAGGAAGCGGTTGAAGAGATGGACAGATGAGTCGGAGGAGAGAAAAGGAGAAGGGGAGGGATGGAGGAGAAGAGAGAACGTGAGGATAGATGGAGGAGCGGCAGGGGAGCAATCGTGATAAATGAAGGCTGGAGTAAAATGGTGCGAGTCATGGGTGTGCTAGCGTTTCTACACACGTGCTGCAAATACTGTACCCAGCAGCAGACAAGCCTGTCGTGTGTGAGTGTGTGTGTGAGCAGACATGGTGGCTAGAACAACGGAAAGAAGGATGAAAAGGAAAGAAGGAGAGAGATAGAGAGAGTAAGATTGAAAAAGATGAAGTGTGTGTGTGCGTGAGAGAGGGAGAGCAGAGGGAGCGAGGAAAGGAGCAGCAGACGTGCTGGAAGGGGAGGAGGCAGAGGAGGAGAGAGAGAATGCTGATCACTGCAGTAAAGGAATCCCTCGTCTAGAAAGGGGGGTTGCCCCTCGACTTCATCCTCCCCTCCCTACCTCCCTCCCTCCCTCCCCCTCCGTCGTACTCGCGCTGAATCCTGATGCGCTGGTTTTGATCTCCTCTCCGTTCTCGATCGCACTGCGCTTCAACTTCCGCTGTATTTCATCACGCCCTCTGTGTGTGTGTGTGTGTGTGTGTACATTTTCCGTCAATTCAAAAAACACACTGCTGCTCAATGGAAAACCTCGCTCTCTGTGATGTGAGAGGACGCCAGCCGGCTTTAATAAATCACACAGTGTCAACTGTGGGAGATGAAAAATTATTTCATACACAAGGAAACATAAATATTAGTATTTTCCTCCTCTCATGTAACGTAGTAAAACACAACATTGATCTCCAGTGAGCAGATTATCATCCTTATACAGTGTGAGTGTGACACGCTCACACAGGCTTTTAGGTAAATTACCCACAAGACTATTATACGGTATAAACTCTATGGGCGGGAATCAACACACACCCTTGGAGACTGAAAACCACTGCAGCTCTGCCTGCTATAAATATCTCCCCTCTATGGAGGAATTCTAGCAACATAATGACATCCTTGCTTCGGTCCAAATTATGTTTGCAAAGAATTTTGCAAGATTTATTAGCCTCCTCCTCTGGCACAGTCACACAGATTTGTACAACACTCTGCAGATGTGTGTGTGTGTGTGTTTGACAGGGGGCCATTGAAGGAGTTTTGTATGAGTGACAAAATCCAAAATGTTAATTTGGTCAGTGATTAACAATTTTCAGCGTTCAACTCATTTCAGCAGCTCATCCAGGCCTAGTCACTAGCCGACCCCTTGGTCCCCTTGGGCGCCGGTTAAGACGCACATGATCCAGCCTTAGCCACTGCTATGTGAACACCAAGTGACACAGCAGTTTAAAAATATCTCCGTTTTAGGAACTCGTCCCTTTATCTGCAGACAGACCTCAGGGAAATTCTGGGTGCCGAGCATGGCATAGAGCGCGTTACGCACGCCGCTGCAGGAGAGTAATGTCACTGACATCACACCCGTTTCTTGAAGTCCCTCTGGGGAGCTGAAAACCTCTGTCATTCAGCTACACAATGACTGCAGCCATCAATGTAGACAGAACAGAACAGTGATAGTAGGGACAAAGCAGCTTTTGTCAAACAGGCTCATACACCTCATGCACGTCTGTAGAGCCCATACTATGTTGTTCTAGCCATCACTACATGCATGTAAATCCGTTACATGTTACTTATCAGACAGGTTCCTTACACTGGTAGAAGAACGCATGGACGGATTTACCATTAACGGAGCTGTGCTAAATCACCGGTGACATAGTTGTTGATAGAGGTTGGGGTCAAGGCTGCTACGGCTCACGCGCTGCAGAGCGTCATTAAGACCCACATCTTGCTTTTATCCAAGAGGCGAAGCCCTAAAACTTGATTTTGAGACCAACAGTATCAAAGGTGCCACAGAAAGACAAAGCAAGTTTACAGTAGATCACCAACAATCGGCTGTGACACCTGCTGACTCAAGCATGAGGACCGTTTCCATGTGGACTGTTAGCGGAGGCGAATGAGGTTTATGGGCTATTGAACTGGAAACACACTGCGTCTCCAAGCCATCAGCTGCTCGAGAGAAGGGTGTGTGAACGCTGCAGTCATTGATTAACCCAGTGGGATGTCACAGTTCTTTTCAATTCTTGGGCTTTAGCTTTATGACTTTTCTTTATAGCACATTAGGAGAACGCTGACTGTGACAGTTTAAAAGTCTCTTTTGCTCTCATATTCCCCGACGTGCAGCATTTTTATTTTCTCTGAGAAATGATTAAATTTAAGATCAATTATATAAAAGCTCTGTTTCTTATTTTTATTTTATTACTTTAGATGTAAGCATATTTTGTTTTATTACCTTACAGGCAAAATGAACCACTTGAAAAATCCCTGTCTTGAGAATTATGGCTAATTGTTTTACGCTGACAAATCAAAATTAAAAACACATCATCATCTGTTTAGCTGGGATCTAATTCAAGCCAGGCAAAAAAAAAACAACAACATACAAACAAACAAAAACAGACATACTATAACATACAGTAAAACAGGTGACCTCCATTTCCTAATGTAGAGGAGAAAAACTATTCACTGGACTAAAACAAATTGCTGGCTCATGTCTTATAAATATTCCAGCTGGTGTGTAAAGGGCATATTAAAGCTGATGTGTCCAGTTTTCCATCTCACTGCTGTGCTGCATGTCACCTCCTGTCTCGGTTCTGCTCTGGGGCCGAGGTTCGGTCCACTCATCTTCCAGCAGCCCACACCTGCCCACAGAGGTACTAACAAGTTGAAAAGCACAGCTGCACCCCTTCCAAGTCGCTCGCAATCCCCCGCACACGCACACACCTGCACTTAGCATCCCCCCTCAGATGTACAGACAAAAGCACACACGCAGGGAGATAAGGCGGACACTCGGCAATTGCTACAGAAGAAAGTGGATTTCAGTTCAGTGTGACAATAATCACTCTGTCATTTTTTCCGCCTCAGCGCCAACGAGCTTATGTAACGGGAGGAGACGCTGCCTTTTCTCTGGGCTGTGTTCCGCGCCTGGTAAAAGCCATTAGGAGATATGAAATCTGCAGTCGCCTTCCTGAACGCCACAGCGTTAAGTAATCTCCACTCACATGTTGAGGGGGACAAAGCACAGCGCCAACCCATGAACGCCCGTACCAGTCTGATCTCCCTACTGCAATGCAGAGTTGATAGTGAAAGCAACCCTCCCCTGATTAGGCTGCTTCGAACATCAAACCCCCCTCACACCAGTAAGATATAAATAATTCCAGCTTAAACTTTCATTCCATTTCAATAAACTGCTCTTCGAGACCTCGCACATGCTTTGATTAATTAATGCCAGCTCACGGCCTGCTTAATCCACGGGATAAGATCTCTGCTGTGAATTAATCCGTCTCCCTGACACATGGGCTCCTTCATGAGGACCAGTTGGACCCTTATACTCACACCCCTGACACCACCCTCCAGCTCCTCCCTGCGACTAACAACACTGGAATCTAATGCATTATTAAACAGCAGTGCAGGCTTTCGCGCCTGAGCTTAGGAGACAGTCAGCGCTTGGCCGTTGTGCCGCGTAGCCGTGCTCCCACAAAGAATCTAATCCATCTGAAAAGCAAATTCTGGGTTTTCCAACTTCCTCGGGTCACGTTGGGGATCAGAGCGGTGCGGAAATTGAAAACGGTGTGTGCATTAATAATCGTACGCTATATACACAGACTACAGCACTACAGCACGTGTGCGTGCTCGCAGTGAGACTCTCTTTGATTGTTTACACAGCAGATGGCACTAGCTGCTTGTCTCAGTGTTAATTCCAGTGTGGGTCACGCAATACTCACCCTGTCACCAATAGATGACTGGCTGAAGAAACGTCTCTCTGTACATCTGAGTGCCCCCAAATCCAGGCTTGCACATGAAAACCTGATCTTCCTGGTGATCCTTACAGCCCTGATTAACCCCCAGGAGTGTGAAAAGGCAGGAGGATCACGTCCTGATCAATGCTGCTGAATAAGCACGTGTTTTTCCTGTTATCCACCCTGATCTTCCCTCTAGCGCGCTGAGAACCTTACTGAGTATATATATAATTCTCTATTTCTACTATGATAGATACTCTTTCAGGGTCCCAGCCCTATTCAAAAAAATACAGAACTTGAGGATGGTATGAAGGTTTGGGATTATTCTTAAGAGCCACAGTTGTCCCTGCCCTCTGCAGAATACCTGGAGCGGGTGTGTTCAGTCAGCGACAAGCTGTAGGTGGAGGACTGGCCCTCGAGGACCAGGGTTGGCAACGCGCTTTAGTCTAACAAGTAACCTCAGAACCGAAGCAGAGTAACAATACCTGCGCTGCATTGTGATTCCTGTTCATCTCCATGCACTGGCTTCAGATTCTACACACACATCTTACATCCTACATCTTGTTTAAAGTCCGTATGAGACGAGATGCTCAGACTAGCGTAGACAAACTGCTTCTATTCATTAAGCTCCAACCGCATCGTACGAGTGATTTCATCTGAGCTATTTATTTCCAGCAAATGCATACTGTCTTCACCAATCTGACACGGTTCAAGGGGGAAGCTCACGTTTTAGTGATTTGTTCATCGCGTCTCAGCCTATTACCCTGCTATTCTAACCTCACTGGTCCCTGCACCTCAGCCGCCAACAGTGGAAATATTGAAAAACGTCAAAAATTATTTACCAAAGTAAATGCAAAGCTTATTGGGAGATTGTATTATTTCTATAACGTTTCATGTTTTTCCAGGCCTGGAAAACTGCTCCAGTTTTTTAGGATGTGTGAAAACACTCTACTGCAAGCACACCTCTGAGAGCAGAACGACAGTTTCCACTGTTTTGAATGAATTAATTATAGTAAAAGATAAAACACCTCTTTTGGATTGAAAATAAAGTGCCTCCTATTAATTTTCTCTAACACAAGTCCTCTGTGACCACTACAAGTCTTGCTAAAGCTGTTTTGGGCAACAGAGAAACAGTCATAATCTACCAAGGTTTATCCAAAGGTTTGGCCACAGGTTCTGTATCAGATCACAGCCTGTTTCACAGTGTGGGATGCTGTGAATTAAAAAGGCACAACTTTAAAGGATTCCTGCAGCAAAAACATTCCCTCTAGGATTCAAAGTTTATGGTCACCTTTATTAAAACCCACACTGAATCAAATATCATGTTCAGAGAGCACACAGTACTAGGTCAACACCAATTTATCTCTGATCTGTGGCGCTGAAGGGTGCGAGATGTTCCACTTTCTCCCTCCGCTGCATCTTTCCGTGCTTTAATACTCTGAAGTTCTGTTTACAGTACTGCTCATCATGGTAAATACACACTTGAACTACTAGTACCATCTGCAGCCAAGGTTTCAATTCAAGGTCACACAGTGTGAACCTGAACAGGTTGTCCAGTTAATTGATTAGTGATTATTAGTAAGGTTTTGGCAACACAGTTAAACGCCCACTATTAGCAGTTCACAATGATAATGAAGCTAATTTGACCCATATTCATTGCTTTCTGTGTCGTAACTGTTCCATAAAACGACTGCTGGTATTTTCCCTCAGTTGACGTTTCACTACTACCCTATTCCCGCCCAAAGTGGCAATTGAAGGCTCTTCACCCTCCAGTTAATCTGAAGTCTTGAGCGTTTGAAAAGGTACAAAGCCTTTCACTGAGGCTGTTACGTTGAGGGGCTCACTAATTAAATGTCAGCCGAGACAAAACACACACTAAAACTCAACTGTGAAAATGTCACATTTAAATTCCACAGCAGCCAGGTGGCTATTTATCTGAACTGGGGCTTTTTTTTAGGGGCAGGGGCATCCTTCGAAGGTTTTGGTGGCCACTGAGGTGAATTAGTTTGCAGTGCTGTTTTACATTTTGAAATCATTGTGGATCTCAGTTTAGGCACCGACGCACAGCTAAGACTGGACGCTTGTGAAGAGCATGTGACGCGACATACAGGGCAGCATATAGTATCTCAGAGTTCGCTATGAACTCCTGAAGCAGCAACCGTTATTTGTGGCGCGGAGCTTAGGGAGGCTCCTTTTGAGGAACCTGTCAGTGCCGCCTCTCACCTGGCCCTGCCTTTGAACGCGTCAGTCCACAAAGAGCTTGTAAAATTATTCAGAATATCAAAGCTCCATCACAGCAAGTGTTGGCCTTCAGCTGTAACTCTCTGCACTCTTGGCTGCGTCAGAGTGTCTGTCTGAGTTTTTCTTTGCTGAGGTCCACAAGGACATGCAGTGTGCACACACATGCCAGAGCTAGAATTGGGCTAATGAATGCCACACAGACTCTTACAGACTGGACCAGACATTGCTGAGGGGAATGAGAAGGAGGCTGCAGCAGCACATTAAGTAATAAACAGCAGCTCTGATAATGTGGATCTGTGGATGCAACTATAATTGTAATTTATTCCAGGTTGTGCTGTGCACATGACCACGTCATCTCCCCACGCTACACAGAGTAGCACAGTCAGTTTCCGCTAACCCTGCAGGGGGTGGAGAGCTCCATATGCCTCCTCTGCACAATCACCTGCTACTCTTTCGAGGTGACAGCAGAAAGTTTCAGTTGGAAGGCACAACGCACATGGAGGCTTACACGATCTGCTTGGCTGTCTGTGCCAAAGGCATCATTGTTCATAGCTAAAGCCTGGCTTCCACTGTGGCACGCTGACATTTCACATCTCAACCACTCTACTCCATGAAGGATGGAAGAAAAAAAAAAACATTGAGGAAGATGCAGAATGTAAAATAAAAAGAATGATGCAAAGTGTGAAGGAGTATAAATGTTCTTCTACGGCAACATTTAAGGAGTATTTACAGTTCTGTGTCATAGAGATGAGGTATAATATATTTATGGCACCTTACAGTGTAGAGTAAATTCAAATACAAACAAAGCTCAATGGGAAAGCCTAAAGCCTGCTGTGTATGTATGATTTTTTTGTAATTTTGATCTCCCTCATGACATCTGCAGCCTAAAAGCACCTATAAACTTTGCTGAACACAGTAAATCTCAGGCTTCTTGGGAAGCGGGATTAAATTTAATAACGTTGGCAGTTGACAGGATTACTTTAGAGTTACTGTATTCTTAGAAAGAAAATCAGTCTAAAGTTATTTTCTGTTGGGTCCTATTTGTCAGATTGTTCATAACAACAAAAGCGTGACTGCAGGCCATTCACAACAAGCATCAAATATTCACAGGTTCTGTGCCGCGGGGCCGTATGGGGAGCAGCTCGCTCTCATGCAGGCTCTGGACGCTTTGCAGAAAGTGGGGCAGAGTCTGTGAACCATCTATCATTTTGCCCACCTACAGGGCTGGAGGAATGGAAACCACGGCAGTCAAGTGTGCAGACGGTCAGCGTTTGCATCCCAAACGGGTTCGGCTCCGCATTTCATACCTTTCCGTTTGGATGCGATGTGATCGTCTCTGGTTCTCTGAATCACGGCGAACATTCTGACTCACGAGACCGACGTTACCGAACAGCTTCCGATAACGTCGGCTTGTATTAATAATGTCTGATGACACGTTTGCTAACAATCGTCGCCATCTCGCCTCATCTTGTCTCGCCTTTGGCACTTCCTCTCATCGCTGCCCTTTTCATCCTCCCGCTAAATGACATCATGACCTAAAATTGAAGTGAGCTCATCAACCTCCTTAATACGCCGACAAAAAAAGCGCTGTCTCATATCTCTGCATCCTCACGCTCCCGTTCACTAGATCTTAATCCTCATCATCAGTATGCTGCTCATTGTGCCGTCTTTCCTCCTCGATTTCTTCCAGCTCACATGTGATTTGATTCTCCATCCTTTTCTCCAAGGCCTCTTTCGCTGCTCGACCCCCCACCGCTATTGTTTCTGCTTATTTTCCTCTCTCCCTCACTGCAGGGCACGGTCGAGCTCGGATGGTAGCGAGTCAGACAAAGACACCCGAGTCTCCCCATCACACTGCCTCCCACCTGCTGCAGCTCTGCTCGACTCCCATATGCTTCCAAGGTGACTGGAATTTTGTAGGTACTCTGAAGAGAAAACATCCCACTTTGGAAACAGACGTTAATAATGTCTAATTGTTAGACAGCTTTAGTGTAATCGCAGCCTTTCTCCACCAGCAGACACAGCAAGGTCATATGCCGACAGTGTTAACTGTCCTTTACTACAACACATTTAAAAAAAATAGTCATCAAACTTCTGTTCTGAATAAAAGAACATACAGTATAGCGTCATGTGAACGAGGTGGAGGAATAAAAGCTGCTTTTCTTTTCTTAGACAGATTGGTCTAACTGATAACAAAAGAAAAGCCTGGGAGAAAAATGGCGTCCAACGTATCGGCACAAAATCCTTTCCTAAAAATGACCCGTTTGTCAGGTCATAAAATTCCATCACCCTAAAGACCATCGCCCGACAGTGTACACAGAAATAAAAATGTCATCGTAAACCAAGCTACAGTTGTGCGTGAAAGGTCCTGACACACAGACACACGCAACAAAAAGATCAATAATGCAATTAGACACAGAGATGGTATCTGGGTCTGGCAGGTAGTTTTAAATTATGCTAAGCCGACCCATAGCTATGCATCAATAATCAATTTAATTTCAAGGCAACAATCACAAGATTGTAACAGTGTTACCTCCCTGACGTCACATGCTGATAAATGATACGAAATCTGATAAAAGCTGTGTCAGCTCTTTGTCCGTCCAGTCAAATTGTACTGACAACTGGCAGCAGGGAATTAACCCTTAACCATTAGTCGGTTAGTACTTTCAAAATGTTGAGGCAGAATTAAGAAAATTATTTATGTTCACGGTTTGTGAACTTTAGAAAATCCATCTGTTTACAGCGGCAAAGCAATTCTGTTGCAAATAAACGCTGCACAGAACCTAGGAGCAAGAGTGTGACAGCTGCATTTTTCCTTATTTGTTTTTCGTGGCCCTTTCCCTTCTTTCTTCGTCGACCATGAAAGATAAGGAAAATAAAACGGTTTGAAACTTCAGATCCAGTTCACCACACCCATGTCTGCAGGGAGAGTCAGGTCTGCATGGGAAGGAAGGCCTTATCAATCAATCGTTACTTTACCAGCTTTGATTGTTAACCCTTTATAGAAGAATACACACCTTCAGGTTTGTTGGCAGTAAGGAGCAGGTTAGACAGAGGCTGGTACAAGGTTTAAAGCAAATAAAGTCTGGATGCTACTTTATGTGGAAATGCTGGTGCCAGTGACTCATGAAGGTGTGTTCATGTTCTTTTATTAAAGGTTTAAAGTCTCCTTCAGCAGGTGCAGCAGGAGTTGTGTGTTACAACCTGAAACACTTATTATTTACTATGATATTAAAGAAAGTGTAATGATTCTCATGCAGGTACTGGAGTTGAAACAGCATCTTTTACTGTACGCTCTTATGGACTGACTGGACATCATATACAACCCATTAGTCTTTACAGCTGTAACCGGTGGAAATACACACACACACACACACACACACACACACACACACACACACACACACACACACACACACACACACACACACACACACACACACACACACACTAAAGCATTAAAGCAGCTGCTCACACTTGAGATTGGACAATGTGTGATTGCTTAAGTTGCCCTACTAAGAGCAAGAAGGAGGTTAGAAAAGAGGAGGGACTGTCTGTCCATCCACAGGCCTGACTAGTCAAGCCTGTCAAGCGTGCCCTGCTCAAGGGCTCTACAGCGGCGTAGTTACAACATCAGCTCTCCACTCCACCTTCCATATGTCCTTCCATCCAGAAAGTTCTGCCCTGTTCCATCAATCATGTACCATGGAGTGCATTCTTGCACACAGTTGAATATGGAGCGTCATCAATTGCGTGAATTGGCGAGTGTCTTGAAACAGCATTTGTCCTCCTCATTAGATTTCTCTCTTCATGTCTGTGTGACATGTGACAACTTTTCCAAACTGCTATAGAGCCCATCTGTAGAAGCCGAGTCGCAGATGGGTTGAGAGATCTGTGCATAAATAGAGCGGCTGACAGCGGCCTTGTGTCTGTGTGTGTGTGTGTGTGTGTGTGTGTTGCAGTAACCTATGAGACGTTGTGAGAAGCTGCAGCTAAACTGACGAATGCCAAGAAACGGCAGAGGGAGGAGAAACAGGGAGGGAAGGAAGGAGGGAAGGAGCAAGGGCTTGGCCAAGAAGGAGACAAGCCCCCACACTGCAGCAATGCAGGAATGCAAAGGAGAGAGATGTCAATGACATGGTGGAGAGAGAAAGAACTGTTGAACAGAAACCTCGCTGTTTGTGACACTAACAGGTTTATGCAGTCGGATTTTCATTCTACAGTTTCTCAACAGTGTCACACTTTTGCTGATGTTTCATTCTTTCGCTGCAGCTATGACAGCATCACCCCCTCACTTAGCAGAGACAACAAGCCTTGGAAAACCAAGCGCTCCCTGTTCAGCCTCCTGTGCTTCCTACCTCCCTGGCCCTCCGAGCAAACAGCTCTCCCTCTGGAGACCCTGTGGCAGGGAGCGGGGCACCTGGGCCTATCAGCTGTGTTGTTAACCCTGTTCTGAACAAGGCCTTGCGAGGACAAGCCACCGATGTTTTTATTTGCCAGCGTACGAAGAGCGTGCGTCTTCATCGTTCACCATCCTTCCACCAATAACTCTGAGTGACCCGCTGCAGCACAACGCAAACAGTCTGAGAGGAGCCGTTGCTCATTTTCACCGAGCAACCACCCCCACCCTCAGCAAACCCATTCCTGCCTTCTCTATTTCATGCAGCTGAAAGACACATAAATACGCACGCACCAGCACAAAGCACGCTGAGCATTCACTTATTCACGTAACATCAGCCACGCACAAAACAAAAGATGAGCTAATGCACTGCCATAGACAGCAAGACCTGCAAGCACTCAAGAAGCAAATATCCTGTTCTCATCATAAAAGTTTCATCCAGCGCAAGCTTGTCGGTGGGGTGGGCGCACTTCCTGGTGAAAAATATAGACACTCAACCTTGAGCCGATCTTTTTAACATAATGCGATAGCTTTATTATATTCTAGACGTTACTCACAAGAGTTCAAAGACTCGTGGTCTGAGTAAGTCAAGACAGAGACGAGACAAAGGGCAAAGTGGCAGCACTGTGTCCTCAGGCCACATCATGACTGGTCGTCATGTTCTGTTGTAAGGGCTCCGACGCGACACCTTGCGCTGGGAAGACTGCCACTAATGTAAATGGATGCAGGTGTCTATAGATTTATGCTTAGTTGTTGGAATCATATTCTAAACAATTTAAGATGCAGCACAACATGATGCCAAAACAGAATCTAGTATTTAGTCAAATCTACAGCTGAGGAAGGAATGAATGCGACATTAAGTGTCAATAAATTGGGTAAATCTAATTTGAATTTAAATCTTCCTCATGTGATGACACACTAAACTGTCAGGTTTCTGTTGGTCAAGAAAAAGCATGGAGATGTTTCGAATCCAACTCCGTACTTTGTCAAAGTGTTGGTTTTGTGGACACTGGTCTGTACGGTAGTGCGCACTGCTTCATATCAATTCCACCAAACAAACCCTCAGAGGAGCAGTGGCTTTGAACAGCAGGATTTGTGAATACATTTGAATAGATTACTCCTGGTAGTGGTTTCGCCACAAGGCTGCCGTCCCGTGACCTCATCGATCTTCAAAGGATTCTCTGCTAAATAGACCTTGCGTGCTAATGAAATGAAATGAGAAAAATAGCAATAACAAAAAAAAAAAAAAGTCTTCTGTGTTGAATGGGTCCATGCAGTAATCTGACAGAAGTCAATATGCCCGGGGTGGCTGGCAGCTTCTTGCCAAGATCAAATCTTTCAATATTGATCAGTTATCGAAAGCATTCAGTAATTTTGGCTTCTTTATTATTCAACAATTTCCTGAATCACCTTTTCAAATAACTTGAAAACTGCTGACGATAATTATGCAGCTGTCAATATATGAAGAAGTGCTGCATGGGGATCAATGAGCCACACACACACACACACACACACACACCCCTGACCTTATACATATGGATATGCTCCAGAGGTCATACAGAATATAATAATAGCCAAAAATGTAGGCACACGCACACACATGCAGGACACAAACCTGTGAAGACAGGGCAGTGGGAGGCTGGGTGAACAGTGTGGAGGGGGCTGCTGATCGTAGGCCATGCGCTCTCCTGACGGTCTGATGGGTGAAAGGAGCAGACAGTACCTCCTGCTGAGGAAAAGACACAAACAGACGCAAGCATCAGACTGGGGAACATCATCATTTGCTCAAAAAGGAAACAAAGTGTTTGGGATTATTATTATTATTATTTTGATACAAATGGAAAATAGAAAGCATCGTGATCACTTCAAAACAGGCAGCATCAGGACACTACAGTAGGCTAGAGCCTGAAAAAGCTTACAATGAGCTCTGACAATGGCAGCGCTTCATCTTCTAGTCTCATCACAAAAATCTTTTTTGCAGCAATTGGTATTCACTGTGTGGTCCGAGCTGTGCGTGCAGGACAGTGGAAATGTCCTGTGAAAGCACTGCCGACGGTGGGGAGAGTGCGTGAGGCGGATTCTGCTGCTCCGGCTGTCAATCACAGATGAAAGAGCTGAGGAGCCAGCAGCTGCTTCACACTTAAAACCGTGATTAGAGAATTATTTTTTTTTTTTAATTTGGATGTTTACAAGCTGGTTGTTATCATAGTTGAGGAAGGTGAAGTGGAAATGTGGATGCTTTAATGTGCTTCGATGTGCGATGGTTACTGAGAAAGTGCGTGCGTGTAGGCAGGCGTCTGACTCTGGAAAGACTCAAATGCTTCGTTTTTCTTTCAGTCCCATGCGCACACAGACGCTCCCTGTCTCTCTGCACAGAGCAGGCCCAGACAGAGTGAGACACTCACTACTACATTACAAACACAAGTACTGCGCCCCACTAACTACCCATCCCCTGCTTGCTCACCCTCTGGGAGTAAACAACTCACTAACAACACGACGCACCACAAACCTGCTCTCAGCGCTGTATGATAATCAACAGCCACCAGAGAGGTCAGGCCTTCCAGCTGCAAGGCTAGAAGGACGCCAGGATGGTAAATAAAGCTGTGCTGATGGAAAAACCTGAAGCTTCGAATGCAACTCAAAGGATGAAGCCATGGGAAAACGACTTGGCTCTGTGCAAAAGTAACAAAATCACTATACAATAAAAGTATGTTTGCGTTTGGACTGCTGAAGGAATATATATATACACTAGAACATGTGAACTCCACACACTGAGGCCCCACGTGGCCAGTAGACAACTATAACTTGACAATGATAAATACTAAGCTCTGCCCGTAAACGTGAGCTTTATTAATCCATCCATAGCAATCACTGACCCAGCCTCTAAGTCGGTTATAATGCATACAGTATATACGTTGTCCTTTCCAGTGTAGCATGAATGGATGCCTGACTAATAGCTTTCTATACATGTTATTACGCACAATTACTCTTTCTTTAACAGTTTCAGCCTTAATTTATCGTACAAGACAGATTGGGGCTTGTTTTAGTCACCAATAACCCTTGTGACTAAATGAGGTCCGTTGTGTTCCTGATTATTATCCTCCCTCTAAAACTTGTGATGGAGTCTTTGCAACAACCAGCATTTAGGACATTTCTTCCTTCAGTTCTCAGTCAGCTCCAAACACAATTCAATCTTCAAACGATTGTTGATGGTTCCCAGCATCTGAGCTCACTCATATTCCCACCGGAGAACATACACCACAAAGTGTAATATCTTCACACTTTCGTACAGTGTCGTCACTATTAACAAGGTACTGGACCTTGGTACTTAGATAGTGTGTTGGAGCTGGATTATGGCTTCTTGCTTATCTGTGACAAGTCAGGCACACAGCAGCGACTTCCAGGAGGGGCCTGTGTTCAAAGCTCCAACGACTATAAAAAGTGTGCAAGAGCTGCCAAGCGAGTCTCCATCCTATGGTCTGTTACTATGGAGAAGGAGCGACATTTGTCTAATTATTGATGCTGCGATGGGGATACTGTGTTTCTGCCAAGCAACCGAAGTGACTCACTTTCATGCTGGCAGTCATACAGTCAGAATAATATATCTGTATGTGTTAATAATCTCTCGTTCAAAAGAAATATACACATGAATGATGTTACAGTGTTAATACTTTATGCTGCTTCCTCTAAACGCATATTACTGTACCAGCCTGTTTGGGCTGTGAGCGCTCTGCACAAGGGAGGCTCCTCGTATTTCTGTTGATTAGACTACCACAGAGGGCAACAGCTGTTCTCTCTAGATACTACAGCAAAGCTAGCAGGATCATACACTATGCATATGCACTTAAAACACAACACTTTATTCTCCTGACACACAAAAGTCCAGTTGGTTAGATCCCAACCCCTTTTATTTTGTCATTTTAAAAAAACGTAAACCTGCGTAAGGACCGAAGTGTCCGGAGAAAACCCGAATCCAGGCGTCATAACCATTTTTTAACCATTCACTGACTCGAGTGAGACATAAATTGTTTAGCTCCAGCTTGAAGCAGAGCGATAACGAGCACTACAAGCTTTTGAAGTACAAACGTATCAGCACAATATAGTGTCTACAAAGACTGTGAAGCCAAAGAGAAGGTGAAGGGAAATTCAGTCAGTTACCAACTGTTAATTACACTAAACCTGGAACCAGGTCAACACAAAGATGGGCAAAAAAAACACAGCAAGATAAAAATTTCTCAACATTAACGTGCCTTTGTGGTTAAAAATTAATCGTAGAAGTACAGTATTGTTACTGCATGAAAACAGAGGAGATCCAATGACATTTCATTAATAAATGAATATTAACACAGCGCTTCCAGGAATAAGGGCTTCACACTTTTTGGTGGAGAGTGAAAACAAGCGACTTCTGGCTGATTCAACTGATCAATGTGTTGCTGGTGCGCGGAGACTGATCTGTACCCATCACTGACAAGCCAAAGCTCGCAGACTTTATCTGTCATGCTTCACATGTAGTCAGCCTGCTGTGTTTGACACCTGAGCCCCACCTAATCTACAGCAACACATGCTGGAGTTGTTACGCGAACTCCGAGCCATGGCCACGGGGCACCAGCATTTTGTCTCTCTCTGCACATTCCCGTGCCTGAGCAGAAGTTATACCCAGCAGCTTTAGTTGCTGGAAGCAGCCAGGAAGCCCACATGTCTCCTTACGCAAGCTGAAATTGGCTAATGGTTAATCTTAGATGCTGCAGATGCTAAGTGTGAGACTGTGCAGTTACACAGACCTGTGGGCAGCATCTGATTGTGTGTTTTCAGCTCAGTCAGCACTTAAACGGTTGTTCTCACGAACCTTTACAACTCTCCTGATCAATAGGTGCAGACTGAAATGAGAATGGACAGTGATTTAAGGAGACCTTGTTTCATATGGTTGGTTGATGTTCCAAAAAAACAAAAAGTTTACTTCTCAGTCTTTGAATTTAAAATGAGTTGAGTGAACTACATAGATTTTAATGCATATTGCATTAAGACACATTGATTCTTTTATAATTATCAAAGTAGTGCTGACTACGATGAAGGCCTTGCAGCTTATCATTTTTAAAAGTTCATTTAACTTAATTGGGTTGGTCTAAAATGTTTTAAATGCACGAGTGCTTAGGCCACACCGTTTTAAATCTTGACCTAAACCTGCCAATGAATCGTCCTGTCACAGTTAAAAAAGACTGATAAATAGTCCTCAGTGGAGTGAGAAACACTGGCTCTTCAGCAAAACTGCTTGGGTACCGAAATAGCATGACAGAGGGTTCACACACGCTTCACAACATGAGGCGCGTGTGCATGTATTACACAGAACAGATTATATCAGCCCAGTGGATGGGGAAGCTCCCGAGAGATAATTGTGGACAAATGAATGGGAAACCTATCTGTTCCCATGTAAGTGAGCTGAGTGACAATGGTGCCACTGTAGACGCTCAACATTATTCCCTGCATTATATACATGCGTTCAACTAGCTGAACTGTGTGTTGATGCAGAATAACATGTGGAGTCCGTTGTCTTTGTGCTTTATCTTGACGTGTGACTTATTTTCAACTCTTCAGTCACTCTGCTGCAGACTGACCATCATTTATTGCACATATTCACATTGTGGCCATCGCTTCCCTTATCTTCCTCCTTCAGTTCGTCTCTGCCTTGCTCATTCACCCTCCCTGCATTGTCCTTACTTGCAGCAGAAAGGCGGTCAAACCCCAAGGAGATGGAGGGAGAGGAAAGTGGAGGGGGGACTAAAGGCAATCACCAGACTCCAAGAGAGATGAAGAGAGCGAGATAGTAGCGGCAAAGAGGAGAATGATATTTCATATTTCGTAGACCCAGTGTCTGTGGTGAGGGGCTGCTAAGTGACCGCTGGCCTGTGTATTTTATGGCTGAGGAGAATAAATACACTTACTGGGGTTCCCTGGATGCTCCCAGATGGCCGGCACACATGTGAAAACAGGAGTTTAGGAAAGATCGAAAAATAATCTGTCCTCATAACCTGAGAGAATTTGAAGCACTTATAGTAAGTCCATTTGAAAACACTGTCACTGTCCCGGTTAACCCAATAGCCGTCCTCTCCTCTCAAGGACGTGGACAAAGAAATTACCACAGCGAAATGCCGTGTTTCTACAAAACGGTGCAATATAAAGCAGAAGAAAGAAGAACAGAAGGTGAGAGGGCTGCATGGCTCTTCGACTTCACCGTTTATCGCCTGGGAAACGTGGACGCTCACCCCCACACACACAAACCACCCCGCTGCCATTTATTCACCGGTCAGGTGGGATATACTGTACGTAAACAGGGTCGTGAAGGTGGGGTGTGCAGCGAGTGCGTCTGACAGCTCAGCGTCGTGTTGGAGCAAAGATAAATGGGCGGACTGAGGTGCCTTTATTTATTATAGAAAATGGCAACAAAGCTGCTTCATCCCCAGGTGTCTCAGGGACTGAAAGAGTCTGAGAACAGACAAAGGAGAGAAAGGGGAGACTATACAACGGGCATGTGTAGGCAGCGCATAGGCTGAAACATGCTAGAGGAAAAGTCCTACATCGCCTATAAAATATTTGTGTGATTTATTGCCCCAGGTGTTACCTAAATAAAGCTCAGAGGGGCAGAGAGAGCAACACCATAACATAGCTTGTATAGTCGAAAAGTTGGAATGGCCTGGAAATGTCAGAACAAACGCGGCTGAGTTTATCACATTTTTAAAGCCTTCACTGCTCCATCTAGCCTTTAAAGAGAGGGCTTAAGGTCCCGTAAACCACAACTGAATATGAGCAAGCAAGGAGGAACACAGAGGATTAAGACACAAGGCGACGGTCATACAGGAGAGAGGGGACACCAGAATGTTGCGTGTAGTGCCGTTTCTTTCGTTCAAGCCAGGAATATAAAGCTGATGATCGGTAGTACAGAGTAGCGTGGGCATGAGGGGGTGGAAGCACAGGCAGAGAGAGAGAGAGAGAGACGGAGCGAAGCATCAGAAAGGAGAAAATTCCGCCTCTGTGTGTCTCTGTGCGTCTGCTGGCTTGTGTGTAATCATTACAAAGCTCTCATTCTTAGCATCAGTGAAATCCACAAATAGCCAAAACCGCCTACTGTCACAATGTTACATGAATAGCCATGTTGAATTGGAACACAGCAACAGACAACGGCAATGGAACGTGCACATATCCAGCAGAAAGTAACGCAGTTCGGCTTGTAGCCTGTGCTTCAGTCTTACAACAACTGCTGCTGCTGCTGCTGCTGCTGCTGCTGCTGGGAGCATACGGAAAAAAGCCCGATCCCCATTCACTGTGTCTCACTGAGGCTACACAGCCATCGGCACTGATTCTTTGTGGAGACCCTTATCAGAAAACCAGAGATCGGCTGAGGCCGTATCGCAGGGCTTGTCACCAGCGTCATTTAAATGACAAAGTGATGTGTTCAGCTAGTTCCCTTCAGGAGAGACTTTATGCGCAAGACAGAAGTTTAGGCACTTGAGGGGGTCAGCTGTACAAAACGATAGTACGATATTTTCTGTTTTTCCTATTATCGGAGTCCTCTCGCTCTTCATGCAAACGCGCATGAAGACAACCTGTCGCATTCAAATAAAGCTGTGATTAACAGGTTGTGCTGTGTGCTTGGACAACCTGTGCACAGCTCCAGAGTACACCTTCCACGGCGGCAGCACCGACTCTTCCTTCTGTGAAATACATTGCACGGGATGTGAAATTCAAACCGCGGTCAGAAATATCCCGCCGAGGCCACGCGGTCGGCATTCCTGTTAACGTTCTCCTGAATGCTAACGCCACGTTAAAGCGCTTTCCCCATGTCCCGATCGTTTTATAACCAAGTACAACGTGAGCCGATTCAGGTAAAAGATTAACTGATTTTTTGGGGGTTAAAGGGCTAAAAACTACCCACCACTACCTCCCACATCACTTGAGTGAAGGACTTGTCCTCTCACCTACAGCGTGTCCCTCTTAAACCAGCTTGTTATAGCACACGCTCTGAATTATGAGGTATCTCATTTCTGCTGCACCGTCGTATCAATAAATGGGGAGCTACAATATTCTAGACACTGTTCACTCAAACACCACTGCACAGCTTTTATTGTGATGCAGCTGCCGTATCTGCTGACGCTATATTCAGATTCGGTTTTAAAAAAAAAAAACAGATGCAGAGCCTGTGACCCACATTTACATGTAGGCAACAGGTGCTTTTTATACTTCGCTGCTGCACTGGGCCTTCGGGTCATACGCCTCAGCACCACTGCAATGATCAAGCCACAGGCTGAGGTTGCGGACGCCAGAGACACGGATGCAGGTACCACATGACACGGTAGCCTCATGAGTCTGAAGAGCACAATATGTTAAGAAATGGGTTTGTATGAGGAACCGACTGGACCTGACCTACTATTACCCTCCCTCTGCCTTAGATGGGAGGTGATGGTAGATCTACAGGGTTTAGTCAGTGTCATGAACCATAAACAGAATCCAACAGCAAAACTTAGACTTCATCCATTTCTCCAAAGTGAAAATAAACAAAAAGAGAGGGGGGGGAAAAAGAAACCGCAGCAAATCTCTTCAGAAAGACCAAAAATATAATTTAGATTAAATTGTGCGTCTAATGAAGCATACATTTGAAGGAAAGCCTCATAGGCAAGTCAATAATTCAAGATTGCAATGAAGACTGCCTGTGCATCGTAGCGTTACATTTATTTCAGAGAGCCGGCTGAATGGAAGGAAGCGGAGAGTGCAGGGCAGTGCAGTAGTCCAGTGGAGGCTTTTTATACCGAGTACACGTCGGCACAGAAACGTGCCGTGCTGGAAGAGACGGAGTCAAGAGGAGAGAAGGAAGCAGAGAACAGAAGACAATGAGTTGGGTAACCTTCAAATCTCTATTGGGAAAAGGACATTTTCAGTGTGCAAAGTGTTACCCAGGCAACTGCAGCACCGTCACTTTTTGATAAATCTCCACGACTTCTCTTCTCGCCTCAAATTGAGCCTCTATTAGTCACATGCACTTTGTGGCCTTGATTTTTGTCAAGGAGAAATTTCCAGCTTCTCCTAATCCAAGAGTAAAATGCCTGAATTTACAAGACAGCTCAATACATAGTCAGAGAAAAAAGCCCCGCCATGGTGTTACTGTCCCAATGCATGAAACACTACTAACCTCCCTCTGCACTCCCATGGCTCCCGCTCACCTCTCCCTCCATCCTTTTGACTTCCCATTCCGTTCATGCACAGGTTGGGATTTCCCCAGGGTTCGCCTCAGGACCTGGGTCGGTAAAAAGCTCTGGCGGTGTGGACCGAAAGCTCAGCTGGAAGTACAGGACATCACTGATCCACTCGGATGCAAAGCTCAGCTCTTCTGCCTGCTCCGTGCTTAACTATTGTGTCTCGAAAAGCAGCAGCCCGGCTGAATACCTGATAATTGTCTGGCTGAATGACAAGCATTTGATCTCAATGTTGCATGTGTGCAGAATAACCTTTCTCTGACATGCAGATAATTGTCTTGTCTCAGCATATAACAGGGGAGTTAGGGGGCTCAGCTGCCGTCAGGCTACAGAGCTGGCATAATACCATAGAAATACACAAAAACAAGGTCAGACAAACAAGATATCAGCTGAGTTTTGCCAAATGTACAGCAAAATCCCAGCACATTAGTGGCTCCATCCTCATCCAGGCTTAGATCGATCCCCCAGAGACAACGGTTACACTCTGGAGAAGCCAAAATCAGCTGCAGTAGTAACACGAACATAATTAAAAATAGCTCCCACATGCTGGACATGTGGCCATTTTTAAAATACTTTAAGAGCAACATAACGGAGCCAATTATACAGAGGCAGACACATTCACACGCTTCATACAGGCTGCCAGCGGAGTCATGACATACTGGTGCAATTCATCAGCCTGAGATGCTGCTGCTCCTCCTCCTACAGGCCGAAAATAAAAAAATTGAATACGTGTTTGTTAGTCTGTCCACACGAGATGGTTTTCGTGTGTGAGGGGGACGAGCAGCGCTGTGTTTGCTTTGCATACCGTCTGTGCCTGCGCGTGGTATGAAGCAAGACTGAGTGATGAAAACTTTACAAACACAAGGTGCGTTTCCCTTGCAAAATAGGGCTGCTGCTGTGTTCAGACTGGACTCGGGCATCTGCATTTAGCAAAGAGGGACAAGTCCATTTTAATGTGGATTTCCCTACACTACCCTGGAAACGCTGACTACTTGATATTAAATGTAAAAACACACTTTTATCTGAAAGAGCCCTGTCCTGCACACTGACTCTTTGCAGACCCTCTCCATAGAGCAGCTCGCTCCACCATCTTCTCCATCCTATTTATAGCTGGGGCGAAGCGCTCACTGGCTGGCAAAGGATGAGTAACAGTATAGTGAGAATGGAAATGTCTAGTATTCTCAGTGCTGCCTTTTCTTTTTGCACACAGCCTCATTTCAAATCAAAAGCTTTGAACAAGCCTTCACACAAAACAGCTGACTAACAATCTCCAGTCTCCGAAGAAAAGGCAGGTTTTATACGTGTGAAGTTGTGAGAAGCTGGTGTGTGTTTCGAGATGATGCAATGCCTGCGGGACATCAGCGCACACACACCAGACATGCCAAACAGCAGAGTGAAAACAACAGGCGGCGGCGGGAGCAGCAGCGGCAGCAGCAGCAGCAGCAGCAGCAGGGCCTTTACTAACCATCTCTGGGAGAAAGGTTGTGGGAGTCTGCAGTCCACAACTTTTTGACCTCTTGTGTGTGAAATGAGGATGAGAAAAACCACAGGGGTTTTTGAGATCAGCAGCTGCTTCCTAAATTTTAATCGGCTTATGCACACAAGTGAATAAATAAAGACAGAGGTTTCACCTTTGTCTGTCAAGCAGCAAAGAGCTGGACTAGCCCAGTTACGGCACACCTGCAGCAAAGCCTCAGCCTATTGAGTGCAAACAAAAAGAGCTCCACCCCACTGCGTTTACAGCAGTCCCACTCTGAATACACCGTCAGAGCTCAGGGGAAATATCCTCCCCGATCGTGCTGATCAGACTAATTAGCATTATCCTACACGAATGCCATGCTTATTAATGCCACACTGCAGCATGAAGACGACCCCCCTACAAACAGCGCGGGGTTAGCTCTGCGACCAGAAACGACTCCTATAGCTGCCTGCTTTCATTAACCAAAACACTTATCAGTGACCGCTACACAGAGCACAAATCACACCACCACATCTTCACGTTCAGCTAATATCGAACGTCCCTTCTTAAGCCGATGCCCCTCAAAGTGCTCTTTTAATCCACACAAGACAAGAAATGTAAAATCCTCTGCACTGGGCCGTCACATCACATCATAAGCATTGTAGAGGCAGAGCTATTTACATAAGGAATTTACCTATTGCTCTGCTTCCTGGAGGTGCCTTTGAATTGGTCAAAGGATTTATTTATTTTATTTTATCTTTTACTGAATAAAAAAAAAGATGACACCCAAGAATGAGACTATGTGAATGGGGAAGCTAGAGTGAAGAACTCCGCAGTTACACCACACTATTAATTCTGCTTCCTCCACGTCAAAACTGTGAGATGATAATTTGGCCATTTTTACATTTCGTTTTCTTCCAACGGGATTATCTGGTCACCACCTGCCGCTGCACCCAGAAGTATATAACACAATTAAAATGGATGGGAGGCCCCAAAGTGCTGAGGCAGCAAAAGCAAGCCGTCATTCACCACCACCCCCACCCCGCCACACATTTGACCGCTCCCCACTTCTTCTCATGCCACGCATACAACAACCTCCGCCAAGCTCTCTCACACAGTATGCTTATTCCACGCGTCTCTAGCCATTGATCCACTTGTGCTGATACAGGAGTTAATTAAAAGAAACAAGGCACAAAGCTCACATCCCTGATTCATTTAAAAGCAGCGGTTAAGTGCTCAGACGAGACAGCTTTTCTATAAAAGCACAAAACTATTTGAATCATAGAAGCTGAACCAGCGCAACAATGTGAACCTGAGATACGACGGAACTGGTTGTGACCTGTCGAAGACGCGTTTGGCTTGTCTCTCTGGTCGAGCATTACAACAGGACACGAGGGCTTCGAGTCAACTGTAGGACAGGGGTGTGGATCTTTGTTTTCTCCATGGCGAATCCCCTTGTGTTTAGTTGTGCGTACCATGGCACCGCTACAATCCGGGTAATTACAGTGCAAACAAACCGGGCGTCAGGCCGAACACAGAGCCTTGCCTCAGGGGCTCATTGACTCCCTAGATGTGCTGCAGTCTGATTAATCTCACTTAAGGCTCAGTTCTTGACTTCTTGTAGTATAAAGGGGTCGTGGGAAGCATCATTCAGACGATACAGAGATCTTATTTCAGACTGAAAGCAGGCTGGGGTTGGTAAAACAGCGAGGAACGAAAGCGGCCTTCAAGCACAGAGGGATGGAACGACCCTCCACGTTTCCTGTCATGACATTTCTGACATCATGTTTCCTTTGAGCAGCTGCCAGGCAACCACTTGTTGCTGTGTGCATGATGAGACACCCATTGATTTCACATTTAAAGGACCTTTTAACTAAAATCTAGACATACTTACCTGTTTTTGGATAGACATGCATGTTTTTTAAAGTCATTTCTACATCTATGTATATTACGATGTACTATGTATATTTTTACTCCTTTTGGATTTGACCTCATTTACACGAAAATACATTTTAAACAAACACTTCAAAGCTGCACACTAATGTCTGCCAACTACCTCAGGTTAGGTAACACACAGCTGCCATAAGCGATAGCTCGATTTCACAAGCTCCCATTGGTTAAGCTACTACTACTACTCCGTACATCTTGTTTATCCATGACCACCTAGATCCAATCTCTGGTAACCCAACACGAGTGTGATCCACCGTGCCGATACATCTAAAAATGCATGCAGCAGAGTCGCTTCAGTTGTCCTCTGCACCTCAGACGGCAACCAGCTTTACCAGAGGAGACGGCTGGTCCGCATTTTCAACTCACGGCGACAAAAAAGGTTTAACGAACTCGAAAATGTCAAGCCCTCTTGTCATTAACCCGGTGCATCGATCCAGCAGGAAGGAAGGAGGCTACTTATGAGCCTGTGGGTGGGAGGGGGGTAATTCAAGTCATCAGACTGCCATTAGCCTCAATTTTATTTCAAGGGATGCCCTGTTGAAAGGGAACCGTCACTTGTGCATCTTAGCTGTTTGTTTGCAAAACGTTTGTCTTATTTTTAGCAGAAGAAGTCAGCAATGTGATACTTTATTCCTCCAGTGGTATTCCTTACTGGTGTGCATCTATGGATGAATAATTCACAGAGTTTGCCATGGATCTTAAATGTTTCCATACAACACCACACTGTACAATGGATTTTGAATTCTGATATTTTACCAGTATTACCTAAGGTGTTGTACAACGTTCATTTCAAAACCAGACCCGTGTCTTGTAGTAAAATGTTTGCAACATTCCTTCTAGCTGTACTGCAGTGTGACGGGAAAGCTGTGATGAGAAGCAGTCGCGCTCCGTGAGTCGTCCTCCAGCTAAAGAAGGGGAATCCTCACATCGCAGAATCCCAACATTCCTCTTAACCTTCCACCCATTAATCCATCAGTAAAACACAGTAGGGCTCATCCATACATAACACAATGCAACGCAGTTACTGTAGGAGTGTTGTCACTGCTGCCAGTCTCTTGGACGTCATCCTGCTTTTGCTGCCCTGATATGATTGTATTCTGAGTGTTACTGCACATTTGTAATTTGAGGATCTTTCAGATTCAATAGAAATCGTCATTCTCCATTCAATAAAGCAGCGCAATATAGATAAGAGGGAACGTGGCAGAAACACTGGGGCACTGATTGTGTTCAGTGACTATCGCTCCACTATGAAAGGCTCTGCACACAGTAATCTGACAGCAGTTGTTACACTCATCATTTCTACACCCAAAGGTGACATGAGACCACACAACTTTATATGGTAGCAAAAACCACAGACTGATAATTTTACCACAAATTATTAAAACGCTTCCCACCCTGGTGCCTCCACATCTTTCCCAGACTGCTGTTAGTGTAAACAAGGGTACAAACAATCAATAGTCCTGAAGGAGAGGTCACCCTCACTCTCCCCATGCTCGCTAATTAGCGGGTCTTTCACAGAGCAACGTTTTTATCAAACCAACAGAAACCGCAAACGATATCAGATCCATTGACGATAGGATGCAGACGCATGTTGCCGTCTCTCTGGAAGGAGTGTGGTGTGAATTTGGGTGAGACAGCGCACACTCCAACCACACTCAACCCATGAGCATTTGACCTTCTGCCCCCCCATGATCCATCAGTGGCCGTTCCTGTTCCTGGCAACATGGTGAGAAAGGTGAGACATCTTTAAGGACCTACAGTAAGTCGAGCTGCCTCTGAACAGCACCCATAGGATAACCATGACCTGGATGCCCACGAACCTGAAGGCAAATTTTTAAACTTACTATTAAATAAATAAATATGATATTCAAATGGGACAAGAGTTATCTACAGAATTAAAACTCAACACAAAGGACAGGGATGTTTCATTTGGTGTATATTCCTGTGTGTTGGGTAGACACAGAGGTCTAGAAATCCTCAATCTGTAAATGCTATCACATAACTGTCACCATTTCTTAGACAGATGTGGGTGCAGCCGACCTTGATGCAAGACAAACTGCCCAGTTTAATTTACGGTGCTCGTTTGGACGCAGCATCGCCACAGATGCGTTTGACTGTCACAATAATGAGCCCAGAGCCATAAGTAATGCCACCAAAGTCTGGGCTGCTGATGACCTTCAGGTTCTAGCAGCAGCCTCGCCTGCCCTCCTGGCAGAGGACATCACCAGCGCAGCGTCCCAGAGATGGGGGGGGGGGGGGGGTAACCATGCACTGCTGTCATCCATCACCACATTACGCGCACTGGCCTAGTTTAACGTCCTCTTCAGACTTGACTGGAGACACGCTGGGCCACACAGAGACATGGGAAGCAGCTAATTAGTCTATGCCAACAGCAGAGGTTCACCAGGCATTTTCCACTTCGAGGGTGAATTCCTTCCCTGATGCTAATGAGGACTTTGTCCATCACAATAGTCACATCTATTACAGTTCCCCTGCATCTCCATAATGCACAGCAGATTACAGAAGCATGTGGCCCCTTACTCTAGGAAGAAAATCATTCAAATGTGGCGCAACAGCAGCTACTCCTAAATGTTTTGTTTTTTTCAGTATCTCCATTACTGAATCGTTTGACTTTCCAGGACAGTTATTTTGACCACTGGGCAAACAGCTGGCGTACATGAGAAAGGTTACGATGCTGTGAACGTGCTCTAATGTGGTGGACCCAGAGAGAGCGTGGAGAAACGAAGAGACAAGCTTTGAGCGAATGTCTGAAGGTAAAGTACGAGCCCGAGAAGGAAAAGGAAAGGAAGCTGTTTTCTCTAAGCCACGGAATTGCCTGAACAGTCCTCATGAACAAAGATAGTTCGAAGATTCCCGGCTGTTTCAGCAGCGCGCGTCACATTTCCAGCAGTAGAAGCTCTAAACCACAGCAGAGCTCTTGCGAGGGCGAGCTGTCGAGGGCGCTGTCAGAGACACAGTCGCTAAACCGTCAGCATTTCATCACTGCACTGATGACAACACACACTTGTTATTTAATTTGATGACGAGACTTTCCTTGACATTTTCACTCCTTGGCCATGAGAAGCAACGCAGCCTCTTTAAAAGTCACTGTGAAACGTGGAAAAATAAGATACAATAACTCATTGAGGTTTCAGCTGGAGTCCTAGTTGGACTGGTTTCAGATACTTTCCAATTAAAAATCTGTACATGGCATAAATGCATTTGTAGTACTGAACACGATGACGTGCTTAGTTTTCTTTCAATTAGACACTAAAAGGCAAAACATGTCTTTGTGTTTTTAAAGGGGACGAGAGATGATCCGTAAATAAACGGCATTGTGTAATGTGCTAAGTGCGTCATTAGCTCACCCTTGAGTAAGCGAGCTGTTATGATGTCAGGATTGCAAATGTGAGATGTCCCAACAAAACGAAATGTTGAAGGGAGACAAGGTTCCTGAAGCACTAATTGTACTGAATAAACTTCTTTTGAGGACAGCGGATGCTTGTAGACAATTTAAATCAGGCTAAAACAACTGTTGTGCATAACGTCTACTGTTATTGTGGCTCTAATGTTCAGTTTGATGGTTAGCACTGAGGACATAGTTAGTGATGATGTTATATTGACACTGAACCAAATGTTTCTAAGATCACTTTCTACTGCCCAAGTTTCTAGTTTCCCTCTTAATTTAAAAACAATAAAAAACACTTAACTGCCAAATTGCACATTGTTAAAAATGCTAATTACTCTCTTTACAGAGGGTATAATATATAGTTATTATAGTGTGGATTGGCAGGAATGGATAATAAAACATAACACGGAGTAATAGAGTCCTTTAACACTTTATCTTGCGTTGTTTATTTGACGACCAAATGATTTTGTGCCGTCCATATTTCACCTTACCTTTTACATAGATCTCATGCTTACACACAAACAAGCGAGGACAAAGAGCAGCTCTGAAGGGACACACACGGTTAACACTCAGTGACGCTGCAGCAACGTGGCCTCATTTCTGGGAAATATTTCCGAGACCAAACAATCATAACGTCCCTGGTCACTGAGGTTCTCCAGCAGCGCGCATTCAGTCATGGCGTGTTTGTTCTAACTAGAGGACGGAGTGGAACATGGAACTAACATGGCTGCATGGCGATACAAGACTGGTTGTCACCGCTACGTTTCCTGTTTACCGCTCTGCAGCACATGAACCAATTCAGTGACGTGAAAGAGTGAAGATGGGAGCAGCCAGTAGTGGACTGCACTGCTCAGTGGCTATGACTCGTTAACACAGAGTTACTGTATGAAGAATATGTCGAACAGATTTCTGAATGAGTATTGTTATTTCTTTTGTTATGCTGGCAAACTGACAACAACCCTCAGAGACCGTTGTATCAAACGTAAACAGTGCTCCGTAAAGCAGCCGGTTCATTCAGCTGTACTGTACACTAATGTGGAAAATGTAAGCCTGTAAAGAGCAGTAGCAGGAACATGGGGCGGTGTATGGACCGAGAGCAATATCCAGTCACTGTTGTAACTGTACCTGTCTGAAATTCCATGGTATCACTGTGTCTCATATAGCCCAGCAAGAGTGTCTGAAGCCCCACAGGAAAACGCAGATCAATTTTCTCACCCACTAAAGAAAACTCTCTAAACTGCACTTCGTGCCCATTAAACCTGCCTCTTTGTACAGATATTAATCTAATATCCATGAAAAACTGGAACAGCACAGCTGTGCTGACCAAAGATCATTCACTCCTCTAGCAGGCGTACCGCACGTGACGTGATCAAATAGGAAAACAGCCACGTGAGTCGTCGTCACAAACTGCTAGACAATTTGGCTTTAGCACAGAAAGCCCATCAATTACCTTCCACAGAGGCGAAGGCCACACATCTGTCAATCATCAGACTCCAAAATGAAGATCGATACCATTAATTAGCCTAGACCACATTATGTGACGTTCCAGCTAGCATTTCCAAAGGCCTATTTCCCCTCTGAGACATACATGTGCCTGTGGAATCCCTGTGAGAGCCCCATAAAGGGATGGATTACATTAATGAAACTGCCACCGTGGACAGGTTTATCAATCACTCAACCTTCTTGTCACCTTTAGCAGACAGCAGTCACTCGCTTATCGCACTAATCCGGAGAACTTCAGCAGTGAGCTCGTGAAGGCATCGGGATAAATTAGTTTACTCCTACGCTGACTGGATTAAAAGGGAGAGAGGACCACGACCCCCGGCTCCGCAGACCAACTGCTCAGCTTTAATGAAGGTGTTGGCGTAAATGGAACAACACAGCAAGACAAAAAGGTGGACACCAAGCATGGGGATACTGAGTCAATACGCTTCACTCAGAGATTTACAGCGCTTTGGTCAAGGACTGTTTATTCGCAGTGACTCAACTCTCTTGATACACTTTAAGCTGCATTTAAGGCGACTCAGTAGCAAACGCACGCAGGTTAAAGGCAAGTCACTGAAACCTACAGTCAGCTTTGCATCCCGGGGGAGCAGAGCCATCGCAACTGCAACAAATTTTAGTCGGAGCCATTAGTGCGCTCACAGCTGTATACGGGGCTCCAGGCAACACATCTGTACCGTCTGAGCGACGCGTCCCGCTAACAGGCACTGTATGTTTAATGGCAGCTCGTAAGTAGGTGCTCCACTGCAGCTTTATAGACAAGCAGAGAGAGTGTTCCCACACTGCAGTACGGGGCTCACAAATGAACACAAAAGCCTGGCTGTCACACAGTGACAGGCGCACGTTAGGAGGCGCAGCAGCAAAAGCCGAGATCGATGAAGACCGAATATGACAGCCAAAAAAAAAACAAACTACAAGCTGCTGAGACATAAACAGCGAGACGTAACTCAACCTGCCAAATCACTTAAGGTTTAAATGGAGCTGCTTATTTTAGAGGAGGGCACGTTACTCCTCCGCAGAGGTAAATGGGCAGCATTCAGCTGTAACAGTTTGCAGCAGGCAACAGCTTTAGGCCCGGTGTGGAGGTCCGGACCAAGTGTCTCTACGCTGACCGCTGTCTAACCTCCAGACCGAGTGATGGGAAGGAGAGCTTGATTTAATTTCATGAGGCCTCTGGCGAGTGAGTGTGCGCTTGTATAAGGGAGGAGCACAACAGGAAAGAAGTGGCAAAGAGAGAAAGGAAATTACGAGACGAACTGACGATGGGAGCGAGCTGTGTGGCAAAAGAACACGTGAAATATCAGACGTTTTCCTAGCAACAGAGCCCGTGGTATCTCCAGCTGCATTTACTTCCTCATTCTTTCGTATTCAGGTCCATCCTGTGCTTCACCTCCCTCCTCTGGGAGCTGCCGTCGTGCAGGCTCGGAGTTTTTCAGGCAAGGGAGTGGGTCACACAGGCAGGAACAAGATGTGCAAATATTGCCCTACAGCGATAGTTTTGTAAACACAATTACCGTCCTGTTGCTGTGCGCATTTTTCAAGGCTGGATCGTTTGCTGTATAGTGGCCTTGTAAAGGACCTGAATCAGCTCGAAGGAAAACCCAGGATCTCCCAGCTTGAATGGGGAAACACCCGCAGGGAGGGGAGGAACAGCAGGCTGGCTGGAGAGTCTGACATCATCCAAGTGTGGGCTTCCATGTTTCTGGGAAGTCTGTCTGTCTGTGTGTGTGTGTGTGTGAATAAATAGTGGCCATATCGCTCTTGCTGCCTCTCACACACAGGAACAGTGCTGTAGTTTTCCTCTCTAGCTCTGGGCAGACATTCATTCTTCTCAGTTTCTGTCGTTGCACCAACACACGCTGCAGTTCATGCACCACGCAAACGCAGACATGAAACCAACCATGAACCGCAAAATAAACCCTTTTTAAAACTTGCAACAAACCCCTCGGTCACCAAACATCCCCAGTGCAACACTGCCACGACCCAAGAGCCTCTAAACACCGTGGGTTATAAAACCCAACCTCGACATCTACTGCCGGAACAATCCAACACCTTCAGCTGAAGCGCATTTAAATTCGCAGAGGACCCAGAGCAGCGCTGGCTCAGAACATGATCTGCAAAGTTAAAGGAGACGCGAGGAAGCGCGGAGTCTGGAGGCTGGTTACAGTGAGCGGCGGGGCAGCGCCGGAGGGTGTGATGGGCTCCGGCGAGCGCTCCGCCGAAACCTGCATTGCCCCCCGTCAGAGCTCCACGTCCCACTGTGGATTAAAACACACCGCACGACACAACGACGGGGCTTATATCACGACTCGTCCCGCGCATCGCCTCTCCGCGAAGCGCAATCTCAAGAAACGGCATGAGGGGAACATCTTGATGCTAGTTAGCTTCACTTCCTTAGCCAGACCAGCACCGCCGCTCGCTTTGCTGGTCCAGCCCGCCCGGTCCTACACCTCCTCTCTCTCCCTCCCTCCCTCCCTCTCTCTCTCTCTCTCTGCGAGTGAGTGTGTGTGTGAGAGACGTCCTGGGACTCACCGGTCTTATGTGCTGATGATGTCGCTGTGAGGAGACAACAAGTGCGGGGAGGCTGCCGGCCACCGCTGCGCTGCTCCGGGGCAGCAGGAGGACTGATCTGCACACTTTCGCAGCCATCTCCGTAGTGAAACCTCGCTGGGAAGGAGACTGCTGCGGGCGGACCGAGACGCACCGAAAGGGTAGAGGGAGGGTGGTGGGCGGGTTTGCGGGGCTGGACTACGGCGTCGTACACATGCCCAGTGTTGCACCAGTGTGGGGGAAAAAAAAAACATAAAGTCATGGCAATTAAAAATAAACATATTCACAGGCTGCCACTGACGAATGCAGCATCATATCTGTAACATGCCGGTGATCATGCAGGTCAGTGCTTATTGCAGTGATCTCTGTATAAGTTCACTAGAAACAAATTAAAAATAGAAACGCCTCTTCCTTATCTGCACCACCAAAATCTGAGCAGGACATTGCTGCAAAACAAAGCTGGGACCGTGGGTGTCATGGGATTTACTGCGGGCTAAGGGCATGTGCAACATTGCAGGTGTCATAGTGGAACAAAAGGAGATTAGACTTCCCTCAGCACTGGCACCAGACAAACAGGTGTCACGCTAACTAGTAAAGGTTGAGATCATATCATTGCAACTCATATTACAGTGTAGTAATTATTGTGATTTCAAATCAAATGCCAATGGATTACTATATATGTGAATGTATAAATAAATCAAATGTTTTACTATGTTCAAGTGTAAAATATTATGTCTAAGTAAGTCTGTTACTCAGTGATGACCACTGGAAAGTGTTAGCATACAGCTGATGTCTACCTATCCCGAAAGGAAGAGACAGTTTGCCAGAATGTCTCTGTTAGGCTGCATCTTGAGAGACCTCAGAGTCATTGGCCACATCATCTTCTCTATAACTGTGTCTAATATTAGCCTGTCCTTCAGTCCCTCTTGTGACTATGTCCCCAATGAGAAACCTACAAAATAGAACTGATCTTCAATGACTTTTAAACTGGCTGCTATCAGTATTTTATTGCATTTCCATCCTCCTGTCACTAAATGGCAAAACATAAGGGCAACGGTCAATTATTGTGTGTTCTGTTTTCTCCAATAGCTGCTCCGAATGCAGGTATTAGACGTGATAATCAATCTCTTTGTTAATAAATGTCAAGGAGACTCCCTATGTGTGTGACCTGTTCTCCTTTATCTTTAGCCAAGCCTGCCATACAATACCATCTGCCACACCTGTGCTGGTCAAGGTCGTCGATAACATACAGTATCTCTTGCATTATTCATGTACAAAACTGAACACCAGTCTATATTTATTGTAGTAATTTATACCATTAAATGTCTTCATGTCATGAGTCAAACCATATTGAGTACAATAAATGCAAGGGAGACATATACAAATACAAGGGAAATGCAAACAGAGATTTTTGTTGTTTTATTGTCGAGCATGTTGGTTTTCTGTTTGTTTGTGAAATACAGTAGTAATATGAAATAGCTCCTAAACTCACCCCAGTTCCCTCAGTACTTCTTCAGGTGCAGTGCATCAGCCCATGTGGGCGATGCAATTTAAATGCAAATCTCGGCCATGGACAAGGATCTGCTCAAGGCCTCAAGGCTGCATCGATTCAGAAAGCGAACCTTTGTGTGTTACCTAATTGTACCAAGTAATGGCTCGTGTGCACCTTTACTGTACTGCTGTAATTTTACCCTGACAGAGTGCAATTGCAGATGGTACAGTATGTCAACAGGGTGAACGGGGGTAAAAATGACCTGCTGGCAAGTCAGAGTAATTGTTTCATAAGAAACTATAAGCATATAGCACATAAAGCAACTATAACAATTGTTACATAAAATATCAAATCAGAACATTACCACCAGCATAATACCAGATAGTCCGTCAAGCACAGGTAGTACCACTGTTTCTACAGTAAATGCCTTGAGTCATAAAATATATTTTTGTGAAAACTCAGATATCTGCTGCGAAAACATTTATCTTCTGAATTAAGAGATTAAATTTGTGCTTGACAAATTTAAACAAAATTTAATTTTATGCCATTTGAATATAATCTGTGTTGACACTAATCTTTTTCACGGTCATTGTCAAAGTGTGAAGAAACAGACATGATAGAAATGGCAGCTTTTATAAGCTCCCTCAACACATTTCTTAAGGTCAGAGATGGTTGAATTCTGAGTACAAAAAAAAGGTGTGTGTGCATGCCTGCGTATTTATGTGTCTATGTACCTGCTTGTCTACACATGACTGTAATGTCTCCTAGCAGCATGAAGGAACACCTCCCACAGTTGTACGAAAAAGGTCGTGCCCCAAACAAGCATGCATGCAACCTGTATTTAATAGTAGTAGTAGTTGTAGTAGCAGGACACACTGTAATAAATATCCAGACCAACTTCTCCCTTACCTTTGCCTGACAGACACCACACAGTTTTATGGCAGCTGAAACTACAGCTTGTGTTTATCTGCAGGTCAGTCTTTCACAATTACAGTGTTACAGTTTGTGTGTCCAGTTTCAACATAATGAAAAGAGACATGAAAAATGTTACTGTTGTACAAACATTCCCAAATTGATTTACAAGTGTCTTCTTCAGGTAGGGACAAGCCGTCTTAAAGCAACCACAAGTCACAGTGTGAGCAGCATGGTCTTGATAGACTAAAACCATTTGAGCTGAGCAGACTCCTCTGTGTGTCTGACATCCTGCTCAGATGGTTAAACAAGCAGGTGTGTTATTGTACATAATGCTGTGGCATGCAACATGCAGAGTGTAAGGTAAATGTTTTCTTAATGCTGTGAACCTTGAATTTAGTCAGGCTAAAGGTAAGACACTCTAGCCATGACTTGTGTGGGGCAATGCAAAACTATGCAACTATTCCAGGCTGTGTATTTGTGCATGTATTACTCATGGTATTTAAATGCACCATGCGCACTGTGTGTATTTGTGTAATTACAGAAGGCTTTGATTCCACTGGGCAGTGTGTTATGCATGTGGATGATAACAAAAATCACTAATAGTGTTTGTGAATGAGATAAATGACTTTGAATTGGAGGAATATGCACAACTATTGTGGATAAATAGGCCATGCTGATGTTATTACTGTCCTGATGATCCTCTGATTTAATATGAAGTTTCAATAGCCCATAATGTATTGCTCACACTAATGAACTCTGCAATGAAGAGCTGTAAGCAGCAGCCCGTTTATCAAAGAGGAAACAAGAAGGGGAAAAAATCAGAAACAGAACGATGTACTGAAATTCCTTTAACAATGGATGGTGGAAAGGTGTGTGGCTGGAGACAGCCAAACAACACACCTCCTCCTCACCTCATCAGACTTGTGCAATGACTGGTCTGTTTGCATTTTTCTTTTTACTTGCTGAGCTTTCTTTGTGTATCCAGGTGTGTCCAGTCACATCGTTTAGATTAGATTAGCAGTAGCACTTTATGAAAAGCCATAACCCAGAAATCCATCAAAGATGTGTTGGCTATACCTGTAAAAATATGAGTATGGAAAATATTAATAAAGTATCCAGTCACTGATCGCATTTGGATTGCACCACATTATAGCTATCTCAATAATATTAAGGTACAGGAACATCACCTTCACGTTTATCGGATGGGAAGTTCCGTCATCTGTGACACATCCCCAGTCAACCCAGCAGCTCCCCAGCTTTTCCTTTCACATTATGCATTCAGTCCAGCAGGCAACAGTTCTACCTGGCCCACTTGGACGTGGTGTTTAGTTCTGATACATATTTATGCTGGTGCTCTGTTGAGGCATAAAGCATGACTGGCAGATTCCCAGGCTCCCAGTTCAATCAGTCATGTTATTAAAGTGTGTTTATAATGATGGGTTGATTTCCCACAGCTGTGTGATCTAATTGGATTTTAAGAAGAGTACTTATGTAGTTGATTACAATTTTGGGGGATTCTGGTATTTGAATAAACGTTTTAAGAGCAATTTAGTATGTACAGGCAGCATAACATTAAACGCAAATTGACTTTGGGAGTCCAGCGGTGGAGGGAGGCCGCCGGAGCCGCGCGGGGCGGGTTGCGGAGACGTCGCCCCACCCCGGCGTCGGCACGGTTCTCACTGAACACGGAACTGCTGCGGTGCTCCGCTCCTGCTCCTGCTCCTGCTCCTGCTCCTGCTCCTGCTCCTGCTCCATCTCTATCTCTGCAGACAAAAGAGGAGGAAACGGACGGAGAGCGTGTCGTTTTGGAGGCACTGCTGCCCGTGACTTGTCATCAACGTGAGTAGCCCTACGGTTTGTTTGCTGCTCTCTGGGCCAACAGACTAATGTTGACTGTTAGCTGCTAGCCAGCTAGCTGCTGTAGCTAGCGTTAGCCGTCCTACGGAGCGATTATCTGACTGGGTCGATAGCTGTGCTGTCACATTATCAATAGCAAGTGACAGACACATAAGCCATAACATCTGTTAGCAGGCAGCTAACGCATTATAAGTGCACGTTGTTATAAGACCAACGTGGCTGAAGGCTAAAAACAAAACCTTGAGCTCCGTTGGCATCACAGGATTAAGTTTGGGTTTCACGTTGTTTTATTTGTCTTTGTCTCAAACATCACATTGTGACAGTATTCAGTGTCCAGTGTCTATGTTAAAGCTCCCGTCTCTGCTCATAACGGTTCTTTTTGTGCCTCTGACAGTTTGGTCATCTGGTTTGACGTATAACTTAAGTGTCACTCACATTTTAGACACAAGTGTCTTTAATAAATCAACAAATAAAATGGTTCACACAGTGATTTGAGCTTCCGGTGCTCCTGACAATAACAGTGACTATCTGAGGTTTAGCATCCTAAAATTAGCCAAGTTCACTACTGTGTCTTTTTACGGATGGAATGAGCCACGTATCATAGATTATATATCCTCATATCATAAATACACTGTAGTAGTGTCAGGTAATTTGAAGACAGAACTTAACAAGGTTCTGGAGAGTTGCAGTGAATTGAAAGTGCTCCATGGCCTTTTGCTGTAGCGGTCAGTACGAGAGCTTAAAGCACCACTGATGAAGAACCCTTGACAAAATGTACACATGCTCACACTAGGTTCCCATCATTTCGTTTCAAATCTGAGATGTGCTGCTCTAGTGTGGGTCACTGCTTCCAATCTTAAAAGGTTCACTACATGTTTAAAGAGCTGCCCTTACACAAAGTTTTGTGAGGTTCATGAAAAGAGAGAGCATTATCTCATCTATACAAATCATTTTAAGTGTAGATATTAGATCTAAGGTCGGTTGAGGAGACCAAACAACCTTTGTTGAGGGTCAGGGTATTATTTAGGTTCCCCTATATACTATATGTTTACATGTCCTTGTGTTGCTTGTCATCAGGTGATAAAATATTATTAAACATGACCATCATTGCTTGTTTTCATTTGTGCAGATATAGGACAGTGTGTTGTTCGGTGTTCATTTGTTTGGATGTTGGTACCAATGTTGGTACCAATGTCATTCAGGTTGTCTTGTGCTACTCAGGGTTTTAGTTTCCTTTCCCATGCAGCATTCCTACTGTTTCCCTTCAGTGTTCATGGTCGTGGCCAGCTCCATGCCTCTATTTGCATATGTCATACTGTCCTTTTTTCTTTCTGCTGAGTCAGTGTGACAACTGGTGTTTGCATTGTTAATAAGATATTGACAGGTGGCAGCTTCGGGGCTTAGTGGGGTGATCTCCTCCATTCTGTACTTTTGAAAAGTGCACGCGCTCCAGCTGCTGATAAACACTGGTAGCTCCTTGCTTAATCATCTTTCAGTGACACTGATGAATTAACTGTCTGATTGAAAAGGAAGTTCTGGAGTTTAACTTCACTGGTGGCAATTAGTTTTATCCGTGCTTTATGTTTATTAATTGTGAGACGTGAGGTCATTCATGTACTCACTGTTGAAGGATGGTATTGCCCAGGGTGCATGGTTAAGATCCCAAGAGTGAGCTGCTGTTGTTCTAAGCTTTGCCTCTTGTGATAAGTCTTAATTAGTTTTTTTTTTTGGTCAAATTCTCCAAATCCTCACCTAAGACTTCTACAGCTTATGACTTAGGAACAAATGTTGTTGTCAATTTTGTGCCTGCTACTACCAGATGTTCTGATGATATATGTAGTCGCTGAAATTGCATATATTATCTTGCATGACAATATTACAGAAGCTGATCTAGTTAACAAGTCTAGTTTTTTAGACAGTAAAATCGCATGTTGAACTGAAATGGCATAAACTGTTCAACATTTGTTAAAATTGTAGATTTTTCATATATTAGTTTTTCTCCTTTCTAACCAGGATGTTCCGCTTGCGGGCATTGTCCGCAGTTTCGGTGGGACTCGCCCAGTTGTCCCGTCGCTACCACGGTGGGACAGTACGAGGGAATGGCCAGAGGAGACTCATGATGGCGGCCTTGGCTGGTGTGACTGGAATGTCTGCCAGTGCTGGGCTTCTTTGGAAAAGGTAGGTCAAGTCCCGTTGCTGTTCGAACTGTCTGAGGAAAAGTACAAACATATAAAATGTAATGAATATAGGGCTTTGATAAGTTCAATTCAAAATGTCTCGTTTACCAACGGATGGTTTTGTGAAGCTGTTTTGCAAACCTATATACACACAAATGTCTTCATGAACCCAAAATATGTTTTAAGATTTTGAAAACAGTGTTTTTGATTGATGTTACAACATTTTCAGTTAAGTGTCGGTATCTTTTGGGCTCCATTTATTGGGTTTTTTACTACATTGAGGGTGTTCCTCAGAATTAGACACAGAATTTGCTTCCAGTTTATTATTTCACATTACTGCTGAGGAAATCTCCCTGTGCTTACATGTGTTTCTGTTGCAATGCCCCAAATGTGTCGCCACATTTTTACGGCTATTCATGGCTGGTAATACACTGGTGTTCAGTTAAGGCAAAGAGGTGGGTGTGGGGGGATCATGTGAAAGCTGTGGGGATAGAATTCAGCAGGCAGAGTGATGGATGGTGCCTCAGGGCATTTGAGACTGATGGGACGAGACTGTTCCAGCCCTTCACCCCAGGCTTCATTCTCCTGGTGTCTCATTAAACTGAATTATTCAGCCTGCTCTGACAGACCCTGCAATTTATTATTATTATTATTATTATTATTATTATTTCAATTTTCAATTTAGTCACAAACATTGTCAGTTGGGAGTTTGCCATCAACCACCTCTGAATTGTTCAGACAAGCAAAACACAGAGTAACATGCAATCTTATATCGCATACACGCCTTGTTGTTTAATCTGCCGTAATAGCTCCAGTTCATAAGCGACTACGGTCTTTAGCATGGCCCCTGAGCAAATCGCACTTACCTTGTCAGACAACATAAAACCGTTTTGCTGGTATTCCTCTATTTTGCTTTTTTGTTCGAACATTAGAGCCTATGCAGACGCCGGACCTTCTGTTCAACGCTTTGAGCAGCATGGCAAAGAGGAAGCTGGTTTTGTGAAGGATGTAGACTCAGACCCAGATTCAGAGAAATCGGTGGGAGCCAGAAATGGAGATGAAGAAGCCAAAGATGAGGGTGGAGAGGGGAAAAAAAAGAAGCCACGTTCTGGATTCCGTGACCGCAAGGTAATCAATAAACAATAAACATTCAGCCATTCAGTCAATCACTTATTTAATTCACTTTGAAAAGGGTGCTTTCAGCGCCCTTCCAATCAATATCCAAACAACAGTACTTTGATTGAGTACCTTATGGAGACCCACATATCTAACCAGCATGCGTTTCGGCTTTCATAAACAGCAGAAATGTACTACCCATAACATTGCATTGTCGTTAATTAGGCAGCAGAAGAAGAACAACAGTCTTTTATGCAGAAATAAACAGTTTGTCGCTCTGCGTGTTGTTGCTGCATAACGGAGAAGGAAAGAAGTGCCACACAAGCACAAACTGTTTTAATTAATCACAGCAACACAGCATTTCCTAGTGTTGGTGGCAAGAGATGACTCACAAAGTGATCAAATATACAGTCTAGATTTGATATTATACTGATTATTAGCTCCTTTAGGGGCAAACTTGCAGTTTTTTTTACAAAGACCAATGAGTTCTGCTAAAGAAAACCAACTGAGATTGAACATACACAAACAACACATCTCAAGAACAGAGTCTAGTTTGATCAAAGGCTGCATCTTTCTCGCACTCTGCAATGTTCTGTCATCAGGTTGAACCAAATAAATTCCTCAAAGAAGTCGAGGCTGTAAAATGTGTCTTAGGTTTTCCACAGCGAGTTACGCAGTGTACACAATCTTTCACTGTCACTTAAAATATCCTCTTGTGTAGATTATAGTTGAGCCCAGCTCCTAAACAGACACCGCTCTGTCAGTTTTCCACTTATGCTGCATCTGCTCAAAATGTTTTGCTGGAAAGCAGATGGCAGTGACTGAACAAGCACCAGTGTTGCTTCTTTTTGTGACAAACCTTAGTAATTAATTTTGGATTATCTAAAAGGACTATGTTTGCTATTGATTCCATTCTAATAAACTTGTGTGTCATGGCCACAGCTTTGTGCAGCTGTGGTTGTTTTGCAGTTTCACTTCACATTAACCTGTCAGTCAAACTGACCCTGAAAACACTTTATTTCCTGTCTTGATCACGTGGTGCATCAGAGGGTTAATATAGCTCCCTATCGGGACTGGAGACTTGTTTTACTGCTGGCTTCTGCTTTTTATTCTGAGCACTTCTTCACCTCTCTGCCCCCTTTTAACTCTGCTCAGAGTATTTACCTGCCTACAAACAGGGCTGAAGTATTGCTGCTTCTTCATGCCGTTGATGTGTGGGTGTTGTAAATTACAGTGACGCTCATGTCTAATGTGTGAAGTGTTGTTATTAATAATGCTTTCCTATGTGGATGACAGGTGATGGAGTATGAGAACCGCATAAGAGCTTATTCTACTCCAGATAAGATTTTTCGCTACTTCGCCACACTGAAGGTCATCGGCGAGCATGGAGATGCCGAGGTTTACATGACGCCCCAGGACTTCATACGTTCCATCACACCTAATGAAAAGCAGCCTGAAAGTGAGTCTTTCGTTCCTTTTACTCCTTTGATTAGTCTGCAACTAACTTCTTTTTTATTACACCTGTGGCCATAATTGTTTTTTCTCTTTTAATTTACATTTCTTAATTTAATAAATTCCTTTTTTATGTCTGCCAGTGCTAGCAGAACAGTACATTTTATCCTCAAAAACACCAAGCTGACCTTGCCTGCAGACACGCAGGCAGTTTATGGCTTCACTATCCAGTGAGAAATGGTTCCAGCTGGCATTACCCCTCACCCCCCAAACTTCCCAGTCATGAAATAACATTCACCCTCACTATGTTCATAAGTGTGAAGGGGTGCAGGGTAGAGCACAAGCGACAAATCTGTGTGATCAAGCTGAGCGGAAGGAATCACGACACAGCAGTTGGTCTATCAATTACCGGGTTCCAGCTAGAGCAGATCTTGGGCGTCACACATGGAGCCAGTGAGGGATATTTGATCTTTACCCATGAGAAGTATGATCGGGGGGGTGAGGGGCTTAACTTAGAATATACATATCTCAGCACCTCTCTGGTCTTTTCCCCTGGTTAATTAAAACTGAAATTCATGGCTGAATGCTCAGAGTTTAAGGACAATCACACTAAAGGAGACTTAATAATGGCCTGGCTGGGCCTGTCACATCTTTACAGCCTGTCCTGCTTCCCTTACAGCTTCCATCTGCTAAACACTTTGTTTTAACTTCGCCCCTAATCATTTCGTTAAATAAGTTTGCTTTGTGCTGCTATTCTGGATTCATAAAGTAAACCCTCATTGAGAAATTTGTTATAATTAATGAGCAGAATGGTTAAAGCTGAATGCTGATGATTGTTTATTTTATAAAATTGGCAAAGTGGAAATGTGTTATTAATGACTTCTTAATCTCTTGCACGTGTCATTGATTACTAGAGTTTCAGCAGAAGCAACAAGTAAATGTATTTGGTCTGCTGCATGTAGCCATAAATCATAAATAGCCTTCTGTGTAACTATCTATTTGTTATGTTTGTCTCCTAATCTGCATGCCTCTATTTATTGTGTATTTTATTTCAGATCTAGGATTGGATCAGTTCATTGTGAAGCGCTATGATGGGAAGGTAAGACGTGGGGCGAGCTTAGCTGTTTGGAGGTCAGCAGAGTTATTATCACTGGTTCATATTATGGCAAACCGTCATCATACTGTGAACAGGATGATCAGTTTTACTTTGGAATTTTAGAATCAGTTCTTCCAAAATGCCAAAAAAAACCCACACATTAAATGACCTGTAGTGTGGTTTGGACATGCACATAGTATTAACTGAAGAGGATATTTATCTATAAAAATAGAGTTTAATGTTTCTTTGCCTGTTTCTTTGACGTCTTTTTGTTTTTTCTGCAATTCAGGTAGACTAAACCTGAACCGTTGTGAATTATCCTGTTGAACTATGAATGACCCATATTTCAAAATTGTACTTACTAAACAGTGCAGGCAGTGCAGTTATGTCGACTTCCCTGGTACCCTAATATGGAAAAGAAACGCTCCTTTTTTACAGCTATGTTGCATTAGTTGTTGTTCCTATTTCCACTTCTCTTAGCCTCACCGCATAGATTTCTCTGATACTGTATTTAGCTTTGTTTGTCCCCTGAGATTGTCCCACTCTGGTCAGAGTGACCTCAATGTTACTCTCACCCCCCTTACAAGCTTGATGGGCACGTTTAGCTAGTTGGAGGAGGAATAGATAATAATTTCTTATCAAAAAGCTACAACACATAGTTTATATGAATGTAAATATTGCCATGACCCAGGACTAAATCTCCACTGCAAGTCTTCTAATTCAGTAACTTCAGCATGTAAATCATACATCATCAAATCAGGAATAGAATATTGTGTGAGACCCATAATACAGCTCTCAAAAAAGAACTTCATGGTTTATTGTAAAAATAGGCAGGATTGAGATTTGTCACAAACGTGTTTGGTGGAACAATGTACAAAACTGTCCATATTATAAACCACTCACTGCATCCCTCACGCCCTCTTGCTGATGCCAATTAGATACAGTATTTATGTAAAACAAAGATTTCTGGGTCTACATGGTTTTTAAAAACTAGTCATACTGATTTGTTCTTTTTTGTGACTATCTCCACTGATGCACATCTATTTTTTTGTATTGTTTGTTGAACTTGTTTGACAGCGTCTCTAATCTGCTGTTAATTCACTCCATCTATGGAATTTCTTCTCCTGTTCAAATCACGTGGGCAAGCTTCCAAGCAAGCGTAATCTTATGTTGATGTGACTTGGTGTTGCCATTTTTAACTGCTGATTAATCTCCTGCTCTTATCAGCCATCTTCTTTCATTCACATAACAAGTAATCCCTCCATTTTTCTCTCTTCCCTCCTTGTGAATAACCATCATCCTCAATTCCCCCATCTCCCCAAATCCCCTACCCTTTTCTCTGTGTCCACATCATTCTGTTTACTGATCCCCTGTCTTCAATCTCCCCGTCCCTCCTCCCGCTCTGTCACCCTCCCTCCTCATCTACTCACCGTTCTACCTCTCCCTCTCTGCAGGACTTCTGGCAGGTATGGGGTGTGTGCTGTGCCGCATGTGTGCACCTGAATGAAACAATGCACTTTGTAGTCACTTCCTACTCCCTCCCACTCCTTTACACTTTTCCACTTCTTACGTCTCGAGCTTTTCCTTTCTTTTTATTACTCAATTTGTCTCACTCCTCTGTAGTAATATGAAGAGCATATATATATTCACTGCTGTTGTACAGGGGAGCAGCTAGGACCTAGTTTTTCCTCTATTGTTTCCATCTCAGCTTCAGCAAGTGTGAAACCGGAGTCATGGCAGTCAGATGCATTTAAGGCAGCTTGTGTAGACAATGAGTCTTGACGTGTAAATGTTTATCTGCCTCACAATTTGGCCTTTTAAGTAGGTCTGAAAGCCTCTGTCAGTCAGAATGACATGTAGACAAGCCAAGCTCAGTAAAGGGCAGGTTACAGCCTGTTCATGGGAGTGTCAGACAATGCCATTGTGTGTGCACCCGTATCAGATATGCAATATTAGTCTCCCTGTATTGTTTTAGGCATTTTGTTGGAGACCTCCCCAGTGTTTTTTGTGTAGCCCATATGAGGCAGCTGCATGTCTTGCCTTGTCTGATTAATTATTAAAGTTAAGCCGTATAGTTTGCTGCCACAGGGAATATTAAACTCTGCGGCACTGCTACATAATTTACCTACTGGTCAATGCTGCAAAGTTCAGGTTCATTTATAGTAGAACTTGAATGTAGAAGCATGTAAAGTCTTGCAAGGCTGAGATGCAGAGAGCAGTTACAACAAGTCATATTATTATTTTAATGAACTTGTACTGGTCAAGGTCAGTTCATAGCGGTGCTGTTCCCCTGCACTCCGATTCTCCCATCCTTCCATATCGTCCAAGAAGTTTTAATCTAGCTTTCCACATGCTTTGGCACTCTAGCCTTCTTCCCAGCATGCACTGCTCTATTGCCTGTGTTTGACAGAGAAAGCTGGTGATGGCGCCCCCTCTCAGCGCATGGTGGCATCACAGGGTGGTTTTGGACTGAGGAAATGGCTCTATTAATACTGAGGCTGTGTTGATGTGCTTCACAAATCCATCCTCTGGATTGTTCAAATGTCAGTGCTGCATGATTTCTGTAGAGCATGGTTCAGAGTTTAAGAAGGCAGGACTTGTTTGTCTAAAATGTATCAACCTGTTTCTATTTGCTGTGCTCCTCTCTGTATGTGACTTGATACAACTGACAATGGACACCTGTCACTCAGAGGACGTGTGAAGTGATCTGCTCCAAAGGAATTTGCCTGTTGTCATAACTTGCCATGTTGATTGTTTTAGATTTCACAGGAATCTCCCAGGGGCTGCTGTTTGGACTACAGTGACATTAGTTCTCGTTTTTACACACACACACACATTATGTCTTACCTATTTAGTTATTTGTGTGGTGTCCATAAGTGTAGTATTTCTTTTGCTTTTGTTTGTTTTGTCTGTTTTCTCTTTCATCTTATCTTGTCTTTTTAATCTAGAAGGGGTCAGGCTGTCTGTACATCTGGTCAGCTAATTTGGTTGCCCTCTCCTCTTATGAGACAGCTGCCATTCCTCTGTGACTGAAATTTGTTTATTGAGGGTTCCATTATTCTGACTGTCCTTCCAGAATAATTACCAGTTATTAATTGTACACCTGCTCTGCAGCTGCCCCTGAGACTAGAACTAGGGAGCTAATGCATTAATGTTCTTCCCACCCACACACCTGCCTACCTACAAAATGTGGTGTATACTGGAAAGTATGTACTCAGGATGGCCAGTGGTGGATTTTAGTTATGTTTATTGCAGAATGCATATTACAGGACTAGTGGTCTTACACACTGTGAGGGGTTTCCAGCAGTTTTCAGAAATGTCAGCCTCAGACCCTGGTTGACCTTACTCTCATGGAGGTCATTCAAAATTCCCTTTGCCCTGAAACGTTCATTGTACCACATCACACAAAGCGACATAAAGGTACAGACATCCCCTCGCACCTCCATCTCCACTCTTTATCATCTTGTGCCTTACATCTGTCACGCTGCATTTTAGTTTTTATTTTTTATTTTATCAGTATATCCCCACAGGGGCAGCTTTTCTTTTGAAGCTCACCTGTACAAGAAAAGAGAGGTCATTTGGGAACAGGCACCTCTCACAGGGACAAGCACTCGCCACACACCTGAATGAAAAGGCAAAGATAGTGGGAGCAGATATCATCTCTTTGCAGCCACAGATTTCTGTTTTCAGCAGTATAGCTTAGCCTCTTTGTCTTTGGTTGTGGTCTGTGCATATGTAGGACTCTTGTAAAAGTATCTTACAAGCCTAAGTGTATGTATAAATCTTTAACACATGGTGTGTGTCTCATATTTAGTTTCTTCATCGTTGACTTCCCCCTCATCTTATTGGGGGACATGGTCATGGATTGAATCGCTAAGCACTGCAGCCGGTAGGGTGGTTTTAGAGAGGGCAAAGTCTGAGCTGCCATCCGCTCCATAGCCAAGTGCCTAGTCGCACAAAGGGCTACAAATAACAGGGTGGAGGGTTGAACACAAATCACATAATTTTAGATCTTAGTGTCCTTGTATGAAATCAGTTACTTTTCATTACAGTCATTACTTTTCGTCACAATCAAAGCCACCTTAACAGCTTAACAACTAAAGTTTTAACTGTTACATAGAATGGTAGAAGCAATTTCACAATGAAATCTCAGAATACCACACTTTTCATGTACAAGTACAGTGGTGCGCTTAGAAATTAGCCGCTCAAGTGAAATGAACAGACTTTGAGTCCCTTTGCATATATTGCTGTACTTGATATGTAAGATTCTGAGTTGATGAGCTGGCTGAGAGCTATTAGGCTGCTCTGTAGCCCAGTGCCCCAGAGAGATTGGCCCTGTTCTAACCCTCAACCCCGTCTGTGTGTATATGGCAGCAGTACATTTGAGTGCCCTGCTGCCTGCCAGCAGCTCTGTGAGCACTGGGTTTCTGCCTCAGCTCACAGGCTAGTTGGGTTGTTTAGTCAGTCATCTGGACACGACCCGCGGCCTTGGCCATAGCATGGCTGACGCGTATGGATGAATATCAATGTTTAAATTGGTTGAAGAGCAGTATTTTAAAAGAAGTGATGCTCACATATAGACTGACAGCTATGGAGTGTGCTCAACAGGCTCATAATTACAGACAAGGCATTAGCTCTTAATCAGCTTGAGTGCTTCTGTAATTAAAATAGTTTGTCATTTGATGATCAGTGCTTTGGAAAGAATCTACAACCCGTGTTAAATACTATCTTCAGTCTAGCTGGGATCCTTTTAGTAATTTCAACAGCATGTTTCATAGGCATAATGTCCCTGACTGGATGTTTCAAAACAAACATAAAACTAATTGATGAGACAGCCTATGTTTGTCTGGGGAGCAACGTAATCTTATAGTTTTCCCTTGTATACAAAGATGCTGACTGTAAGTATAGTCAAAAGCTGAGGCTTGCAGCACTGACAGAAAGATGGAGGCTGATGACAGACGTGTGTTAGCGCTGTGGAGGCCTAAACCTCAGTGAGGGACCCACAGATCTCTGTCTGCCTGTCTATGTCTCTGTCTGCTTGAGAGAGCACATTGAATTAGATCACACTTTGAGATACTGTATGTACAGTGTGATAGCATGTGTGTATGTGTGGAGAGAGAACGTGAATGCTACATTGTCAGCAGTGTGATCTGACTGGACGATAAACGTAATAGCCTACTAGGCCGACGTCCTCTGTTTCTTTACTTTATCAGCTTAATTAGCTTTTTTTGTGTGTTTGTCTTCTTTGAGTGTCGTTTTGACTATTCATCAGAACAGTGTTTTTGCCTACATAACAAAGGGAGATAATGTCCTCCGGTACCTCAGTTCTGATCATTTTAATGAGGCCCAGTCACTGGTGGATGTGTTTGCATAGCTGCCTTTGTGAGCACGAGAGGTGGTTGCCTCTTGAAATACACATTTGTGTGGTCGTGTTGTGGACTGGCGTTAGGGCTCTGGCTCCCCTCGGATTATCTCTGCATATCAGTGTGTTTTGCTTATTTATTCTGTTTCCCACAATCTCACATTTTGCATAATTTTCTGTCCTTTTATCAAACATCTCAAGCTTTTAACTCTTATGGCACCAGTAGTTTTTGACATTTAGTCATCTCCTTTCTCAACCAGTAGTACTGTTCTACAAATAACTCAATTTAGTAATGATCTAAATTTAGTTTAGAGTTATTGTCTACATTTGAATTACAGATTCTACTGCTGAAATAATAATGTTTTAGTTGTTTGTTTTGTTGTTGTCTGTCTCATGAGGAAGAAACGAGCGTAAATGCAGTCCTGGATGCTACCAACTTTTAGTATTCGTAGTATTTTCCCCACTGGTTTTAGCAAATTAATTTGTCCTTTCCAAACAAGAATATGAATAGCTTTCATCTTCATCATGCACGTAGCAAATATCTGCAATGGAAATTTTTATTTAAACAGACAGTAAATGGAAATGATAATTAATGTCATAACAGCCTTATTAGTGCAGCATTGTTGCAACATTTTGTCTTTTCAAAGGCATTACTGTTATTGTACATTTGACAGGAAGCCATAATTTAAGTGGCGTCCCCCAGTTAGCTTTTTTTTCACAAGACGCTCTGCTTATGTGTTTGCATATGTGATATGTGCAACAATGTGAATGCGCGTTTGTCTTTGTCTTCAAGGCCCTGCTAAAGACAGCAGAGGCCGTGCTGTTCTCTAAATGTTTCTCCTTCTTCCTCCTCCCCTGAAATGGATCTCTAGCAGACGGAGGTAACTCCACGTGGGCTGAGTGTAGCCCAGACTCCGCTCCTTAGGCATGCTCTGTCCGTCTGTCCACTCTGTTTGGTGGAGAGTCCTACTAGTGGAGCACTGTCTTTCAAGCCACTGAATGTTTAGGGTGCATGCGGTTAAGTGACACTTTCATGCAGTGCTGTGTATATACACACATGCTCACAGGAAACTGTTGGTTGTGTATTAATGAACAACTTTGTTCTCTACTGTTAACACATTTTGGCTAATGTGTAGTTTGTATGTGTTTGTGCTACAGTTTCTTGTGGTGTTTTCTCTCTCTCTGTCAATTTCACACTGTGAGTATGGCCTCTGGTGGGTAATGTGTTTTGTACTTGAACTATTCCACAGACTAATTATTCATTACTACCATGGTCACATGCCTGTTCGGCTTCATGTGTGTGCAGCACTTGCATGACTGTCTTTAAAACACTAGAGGCGTCGTACTTCTTCAGCAGAGCAGTGTTTAATGTGTGTGGAGAAGTACTGTGTGTGTGTTTCTGTTTGACGACAGCCAGTCTTTGATCTGTGCACCGAGACACACACACACAGCCACTGGGGAGCAGTAGAAGTCACGAGGCTTGTGCTAAATTGTGTGAAATGTTTTTAATAGAGAGTTTTTCAATTTTGTTTTTCATTCTGGCCTGGATGAGCAGAAGATTGCCCAGGAGAGAGAGAAGTTTGCAGATGAGGACAGCATATTTTACACCCTGGGAGAATGTGGCCTTATCTCCTTCTCTGACTACATCTTTCTCACTACTGTGTTGTCCAGTAAGTACAAAGTAACAGTTTTGTACAGCACAGTGACCTATTAGCTCTTGTGTCCAGTCTTCTGTGATTTAAATCTTTTACTGCATCAGTTAAAACTAAATCTGTCATTGACGTTGGACATAGGGGGTACATTTCATATTAATGCATCCTTTCTGACTATGTCAAAGTTCATGGTAATGAAAATGAAGCACTGACTTCTTCCTCTTCTAAGAGGCGAACTTTTATCCCCAGCTTAGCTCTACCATGTCTTATAATCCCTTCATATGGAGAAGGTCTCTGGGGAAGTTTTCAAGGACGGCTCATTTTAAGCAGACAGGGCAGGAAGCCTTATGATTGGTTTCAATCCATTTAACACAGCCACAAATATAGTACAAAGGAGGATGTTTCCTAGCAGATGCAGATACTGGTTCAAGCCTCATGGTGTTACATATTCACTGCCTTCATACTGTCTTTTTTGGTTGTATTATATTGATTTAATATTGTGTCTGTGTGTCTGTTTGTGTCCTGTGGTGTCCAGCTCCTCAGAGAAACTTTGAGATTGCTTTCAAGATGTTTGATTTGAATGGCGATGGAGAGGTGGACCTGGAGGAGTTTGAACAGGTTAGAAACAGATATCACACACAAAATCAACATAGAGAAGGAAGAAAGTCTTGTGCTTTGATATCTGGAGCTCCGGGTTGCATTACAGTCACCAGTAACATAGCATAGCAACAGGCAATAAAAGTATCTCCAAAAACAAATGTACACTGTGATGCTTTCGTAGACCTGCAGTCTGTTATAACTCACTGTGTTTACCACTGGATCTGTTTGGGTTTTTATGTACACTAGTGCATTTACAGTATTGTTCTTGTGTATATTTCTGTGAGATCTTTAATTGAAAGCAAAAAATCCTCTACTCTAACTCTACACCTTCATTCTGCTTGACATGGTTCCCACATCCCCAGGTCCAGAGCATCATTCGTTCCCAGACCAGTATGGGCATGCGACACCGAGACCGCTCCACCACAGGAAACACCTTGAAGACAGCCGGCTGCAGCTCTGCTCTCACCACCTACTTCTTTGGAGAAGACCTGAAGGGAAAACTCACAATTGGCGCTTTTCTTGAGTTCCAGAGGAAACTGCAGCATGATGTGCTCAAACTAGAGGTAATGAAAAATCAAGGTAAATGAGAAGAGGAAGGATTTGAGTAAGAACGAATAAACAAACTAGGGAACTAGTTGAAATTGTCCAAAGACAAATTTAGTGGTTTGTTCGATGACAGTGACAGCAGCTGGTCAGTGCTGTTGAGCTTATGGTTATATTTTCAATCGTGTAGATAGTACCTGGCTCATCTGCAATGGTTGCCATTATATCATGCATAATATAAGAAAACTGATCTGTCAGCTTAGAATGAAACCACAGTGAGTGAAATCCAATGCCACAGATAAGGTTGGCACCGTGGTATGTTAGACCTTTTCCTCTCATTTGTCAGGGTGCAGCAATAAAGCTGTAGCTATTTTCTGCAGGTGTTGAACTTCTTCCCTCCATTTGTCTTATTCTCTCTCATTTTTGCAACTTCAGATAATTTTTAGTAAAGCTGTGCATCATTCTAATAATCAAAAGGTAGGAACTTCACAGGTGCCTATTCATGCACTGGTTTACTCATGATCTGCTCCCATATGGGATAAAATAACATTTTGAGAGGTGGTCACATGAGAATGGCGCGAAGGAGCTTAGTGACTTTAAATCGAAGTGACCCAACATTGCCATGGCCCAGTGCGGTATCCACTGGATAACAAACGAAAGCCCAATGCCCACGTGACTCATCTTGTTTGTCTCTCTGCATAGCACTCAGTTGTTATGTGTCTCTCTCTTTCCTCCCTCCAGTTTGAGCGGAACGATCCTGTGGACGGCCACATCACTGAGAGACAGTTTGGGGGTATGCTGCTGGCCTACAGTGGCGTCCAGTCTCGTAAACTCAAACTGATGCAGAAGGGCTTAAAGAAGATGTTTAAGGATGCACAGGTAAATAAGATGCGTGTATTTTTTCACTTGTGTGTGCTGCTCTGTGGTTGTGCCAGAGTTGTGGGTTTAAACTAATGTTGACTACAATTACATGTTCGGGAAAGAAAGGGACATTTTTTTATAACATCGGGAGAGTGTGAATGAGGCTAAATGAGAGGTACTGCACCCCTGTGAGAGGAGAGCCTGTTCAGCCCGACGTTTCCATCTCACTGACACGCCGTCTCTTTTGAACCCTTTGCTTTCCACTATTTTTATTCATCGTGGCCAACTATAAAGCAGCCGGTGCTCCGCAGGCTTAAGCCAGTCGTCAGACTCCTATTTTTTCTTTCTCCTTCATTGTCTCCGTAGGCTTGTACTCTCTGTACCACACTTTTTCTGCCACTCTTTTATCAATCAACGCTTTCTTATTCAGTGTAGTTTCGGATGATTCACCATTTCTATTTAAAAAAATAAAAAGTTAGACTTTTCCTTCCCTCAGCCATTTTGTCACAGCCTCAATGCTTTAAGCAGTGCGGCTCCAGTGGGACTGAATAACCAGGGCAAAAAAAGTAAAAATGTATGTTTCGTACATTCGGTACACAAGTGCCTGTTCGTTTCCTATTTTCAGCATCAGTCACGTCACCAGTGTTAAGCCCATCCACGGTACTGTACTCTTCCAGAGATAGTTTACTTTTGGTGGGCAAGCATTACATACCAGGATGTTGATATATGTTAAAATACCTTAGATGTCAGAATGAGCTATGATGAGCGGTGTTTGATGGGAAAGTGCAGCAATTAGCAGAGGAAAGAAAAGAGAAGAGTCGTTTCTCCAGGCATGAGGGAAAGGTAAAGCTGCCAGTTGCGTCTCCCTAAGAAAATAAATTGCAGTTAGCGTCTCTCTCTCTCTCTTTCCGTTGTTCACTGTTCTACTGTTTTTCTATCCTGCTGTCTGTCGTTCAGCATTGGCCTCACCTGTAATGTAAATGAGAAGTGTTATTTACTGCCTAAAACCAGCTGCTCACTTTCCCTAGTAAATGAGCTCATCAGCAGTGTGACAGCTGTGTGACTGTTTGTCTGTGTATATGTGTACATGTGTGTCTTAGACCGTCTGTTCCTCTTTCCATCTGTGATTCTCTGTTCATTCATGTGAGTCAACTTCCTCTGCCCAGTCCCTCTTGTGATATGTGTCACACTCCTGAATGTTTAACTGCCTTCAAACACTGTGACCTGTCATTTTCCTGTCTTGTGCAGGGTATCACATTTGAGGAGGTGGAGAATTTCTTTACTTTCCTGAAGAACGTGAATGATGTGGACACCGCCCTGAGTTTCTACCACATGGCTGGAGCCTCCATAGATAAAGGTCTGCCCAGATTCCTGCTTTTTCTCTGACATTCTCTCCTAAGTCTTGAAAACCCCCCTTTAGACCTAACTGTCACTTTCATCCACTGTCTTTCTCAGCTGTTAACACTCCAGACGGCCAGATCAGCTTCACACATCTCTCTTTGCTTGGCTTCGCTCCTAATTGGAGCTCAGCTATCTGTCATGTGGGGTTCCATCCACTCATTTGTCCACTGCGTCTTCTTCTCAGCTTGCAGGAGAATGTATACTAAAATACACAAAGAAATCACAAACATGCACATGCTTGAGCAGCCTACTGATGCAAAACTGCATTTTTCCCCCCTATGCCCTGAGCAGCCATGATCATGCTGCACAGAGCAGCAGTAGTTTCTGTAAATCTTTTTTTGTTTTGTTTGCTGAGGTCTTTGAGGTGCCCCTATGTTTGCTCTAGTACGTCTTAGTAAAAGTTAGTTAACTCATAGTTGTAGTTGCATTTTGGAACAATCATAAACATTAACTGTGATATCAAATGCAGAACGTTCTTAAATGTGGAGCTATCGTTCAATTTTAGCAGTAACCTAATACACATTGTAAAGTGTCGAGGCAGAATAAGCGGATGGATTGTTTCTTGTAAATTGCTGTTTGAATCTAGAGTGATAATGCCAGACTCTGCAACTAAGAGTGAAAACCTATGGTTAACAAATAGACGCTTGACTCTGGGTCACCCAGCATCTCCCCATGACAAATATGCCTACAGTGAGTCAGATCAGGCTTTAAATTAGTCTTGTTTCTCTTATCTTCTGCAGCACATTTTTACTGAATTCATTTGTCTGTCAGACCCCAAAATGTGAGCAGCACAAGCAATGAAGACCTGTAGCTATTTTTGATATGATTAATGATGGATGAGTCAATGTTTCCTTCTTTCTTTGCAGTAAATCAGTCCTTCAATTTGCCTCCATATTATTTATGTCAGTACATCCATTTATTCTGATTCACTGATGAAACAGCTGCTGCATTAAGGGAGTAAAGAGTCTCTCCCCTGAGGTGCTTGTTCCCAATGTATGGTTTCAGCTGCATGTCTGCAGTAATTGGTGTCAGTAATTTTTGAGTTGTGGAGGAATATTAAATCATTAGGCTTTTCTGAGCTCTTAGAGAACTGTTGTCCCTGAAAAACCTTCTTCCTCCTCCTGAACTCTACTAGACGATTTATTTCTTTTCTTTCTGGATGGACACGTCATCTGAAATTGCAGCTCCTGTAGAACACAGGTTCACTATTAAGATTCTTGTTGGATATAGTTTTTTCTACCTGCCACGGTCCATCTTTTCACATCACTCTCAGCCAGCCTCATTTTCTGGCCTGATGTTTACTGCTTGTCCTTTTTCTGTTTCATGTTCATCAGATCACACCCTAATCCCCTCCTCCAATTGATTCAAAGCAGTTTCGATGGCACACAAACTCGTCCACATTTGTCATTTATGAGCTGGCTCATATGTCCTTTCACGGCTCCACAAATGTTCAGTCAGTCTGTGATTCTCTCTGTCTGCCAGTTACCATGAAGCAGGTGGCTCGCACTGTCGCCAAGGTGGAGCTATCGGATCATGTCTGCGATGTGGTGTTTGCTCTGTTCGACTGTGATGGTAAGAGACTGACAGGCACTTCATTGTGTGACTGTATTTGTTAAATAAATGCGTGGAAATCATTAATAACATAGAGGTTATTTCCTCCTCTTACTTACTCTGCCTGTAATATTTCATCACCTCTCTCTATCACCCCTCTCTCCCTTCTCTTCACCCCGTCTGCCTTCTTCAGGGAATGGAGAGCTTAGTAATAAGGAGTTCATAGCCATTATGAAGCAGCGGCTGATGCGTGGCCTGGAGAAACCCAAGGACATGGGCTTCACTCGACTGGTGCGTGCCATGTGGAAGTGTTCCCAGGACACCGTCTGGGACTTTGCCTCGCCAAAGGCACAATAGAGGCAGGACGCAGCAGGTGACCAGCATGGAAGGAAGAGGCAAAAAGAAGTTTGTGTGTGACAACACCTGTAGCATCAATAAGGCTGGAAGATTTAAAGAGACAAATAATGCAAAGAACTCATTGGGACTGCACCTCTGAGAAGCATCATCAGTCATTAGCGCATGCTGCTTTAGTTCAGGCTATCAGTATATTGTCTGAACCGTGCTGACACAGCGCAGTATGTCACAGGAATCCTCTCTAGTGCTCCTGTCTAAGACAACCTGGGTATTAGTATATTTTAAAATATACAGGAAAAGGTTGTATGTTTATATTTGCCATATTCTATAGAGGAATGCAGTGTCAGTAGGCAACTCTGACCCTTTGTCAAACGCTGCAAGTAGCACTTTTACATTTACCATGTTGACTTCAAAAAGAGAAAGGAAATCAAGCTTAATTGACCTTCGGTTGTGTAAATGCTACTATATTTTCCTCTGTTCCATAGTGACGAGCGGGACAGAGCAGAAGTGTGTAATCCTGTTAGCATGACCTAGTGTCCCACTACGGAGCACTGATGCTTGTCTCGCTCGCCACTTTGTGTATACTTATTATTGCTCACTAAAATACTTTATATGAAAGATGTTAAAAATGTTCTATTAAAGGTGATTTATTGACGTACTGTTGACGTGTCAAACAACTGACTTGTAGGGTTGTTGTCCTGCCATGTTCTCATTTTCACTCTGTGGTAGGATTAGTTGTCATGGCCTCAGATCTACTGATCAAAACCACGTCTGTGGAGACTTAACTTACTGATCTGGAAGACCTCACGGAAGTCATTCGTCATGTAATGAAATGTGTTGCAATATTTTTAGTACAAAATTCATGTCTTGTTCTAAGCAGTGGCTCAGAGTGTGTGCGAAAGCAGTCAGCAGTTTTAGCTAATTGAAATGGACGGGATGGTCAGTCTGTCCTTCAGCCTCTTCACACACACATGCTGTTCTGCATCAGCCTGAAACGATCGGACTTAGTCGCTTTCTCACATTGCGAGTGACAGAAGCTGTATTCTGGAGTGATGGCAAGACAAGAGATGAGGTTGCACGGCCTCTCATCTGTATTCCTCACTCAGGTTGCCTTCAGAGATCACCTCTGGCATTACAGTCAAATGAAACATAAAACCATTTTTGCCTGAACCAGCCTTCATTTCAGCTTTGTAAAAGTGCATTTTAATACAGAGCACATGAAGGAAAATCTAATGCTTTAGCTAAACTAATCACCAAAAGTTCTCATTTTCAACACAAAGACTTTCACATCACATCTGATGTTTGACATCTGTTGCTTTGCTTTTCCACACTAACGTGCTAAATTATGAACATTCTACAAGTAATTCACCCAAAGGCGTAAACATCTGTTTTCACCCCTCATGTCAACAGCACAAACACCTGCTCTTATTGCTCGTGGTGATTGTGAGTACAGCATGTAGCCAAGCAGCAACACGGCATCAAAATGCACCGGATCGCCCAACGAGAGTTCCATCTGCACACAAAATGGCCCAGGAACCCCTCCTCTCTAAACCCCAGGCCAGCACGGTGTAGGATTTCTCTGCTTGCTGAGCGCTGGCGATACACTCAATGGTGTCAGACTTAGGATTGAGGCTATATTTGGAGACTGAGTCAACAGTTTTTTTATGCACAGGCACAGAAATGTACACATTCCCTCTGTGTATCTACATGACCTGTACAGTGTGCGTGTGCTGTTCTGCAGACATTCACACAGAGTGTCTGCTTCATTAGGCCACAGCTTATATGTCATTTGTCAAGTTAATATAAAAATAAATAACTTTTTTTAAGGTTTTTACTTTTTAAATGCTGTGTGTGCATAAATATTAGAATTTCAGTTTCAGGAACTGTTTAGAGGGAGCTTCAGGCGTCCAAGATGGCACCAAGGAGTTCTACTGATGTTACAATCACTGTCAAGCTTCACCAGATTTGACTTCACTGTGAACTATTTGTACTTTGTAAAAGCAGAGAATGACATGAGCTGCTAAAACGATTTCAAATTGATCCCTGCTCTGCCGTCAAATATTTTGAGATTTAATACTTTAGAGGCAAAACCTGCTTGACGTGTCTTTAATGTAAGAGAGAAACGACATGTCTGACGGGCTAAGTGAGAATATGTAGCTGTTCGTCAACAGAGGCTGTTTTACATCAGCATCAGTTTTCAAGAAGAGAATGAATCCCAGGTAATGACCTCCACAGAAGCATTTGGAGTCTTATTACTGCTTAGTTCTGCCTGTTTACTACGTTTTGATCACTCTAGTTTTAATCTGTGTTTGCCAAGTATAATACTGAACTTGTGAGGCGTCTCTTTATTTTACTACCTACTATGACTGAGAAATGAATGTTAACCAAAGATCATGGATGCATTGCTGCCATCTACAGGGCGATTCTGGGAAAGATTGATTATTTTTTATTCTCTTATAGTATTAGTTGTGTATTTGTTGTGAAAAACAAAAACCATGATAAAGATGTAGTGTGTGACTTTCTTTAATGTGTGTGTGCAGAGAAAAGCCCTTCACGGTTTTGGGGGAAGTGTCACCCTTTAACCATCCAGTCATCAATTACAGGATTTCTGCTTCACTGCTATGTTTTATATCATTCTCCTTTACTAAAAGTTCACAACGAGCAGCACCTCTACAGCTCAGTGGAGCGTAGCTGAATGATAAAGGATGATTGCCTGGAATTAAGTGAACTGATTTAGAGTCTCATTTTAACATCTGCCCTTTTTCACAGACCGCATTATAGCTTTCTTTTAATGTTGCTGAATATTACTATAGGCAGGACATGCGCTTCACATAAATCTGTAGCTCTACTCACTAAATGAGGATAAATGTCTTATCAATCTGAAGAAAGGAATTGAAAAGGATGTGATTTGTTAGGTGTTTAATTACAGACAAATGGTAATAAAAAATGATTTTCATACAGTAAATTCAATCAAACATGGCTCTTAGTTTCTGTATAATGGCTTCAACACCACCGACGAGAATAGAGGGAATTACAGGACGTCCTAACATCGAAAGAAACTTTTTAAGCAAATGGCTCAACACTGAAAAATCATCCTGGGTTGTAAAGGCTGATGTGTTAAACGTAATAATAAATACATAGCATAAAACTAATGTCCACTTACGTTACATGTCAAGACGAAAAACCAGAGCAAACTCCCTCTACATTCAAATGTGGCCAAAGAAAAACTGACAAACGGAACAAGAATCCATGCGATTGATTAAAAACCAGCCTTTTCTAACATAATGAAGAACTGTCGATGGCCATCATTCATACAGATATAAATGGAAAAAAAGAGGGGTTACCAAAAATACAGGACATTTGTCATTGGAAGTGAAAGTCATTCTTTACACCTACTATTAACAGGTGGCCTGCAGCCACCTAGTGGCTATAAATGGTCAGTCACATGAATGTCAACCAGTACACTTTGAAGTTACAGCTGGGAACATCTGTCTCCTGCTGCCACAGCTCCACTAAGATCACAGAATAAACGACTGCGTGATTTAAAAAACAAAAAAACGTTCTGCTGCTGGGTAGAGACATGTCTACAGGGAAGAAAGGTGCCTGATCGCACAGGTACAGTACAGTTCTGTTCAGGCTGGGAGGGGCCAAAGGGACTAGAGCCCTAATCACTGTCAAACTTCACAGAGTTGACTGCAGTGGAGATGGCTCCGCCGCAGTAGCTTCCCCTCTTCTTCTTTGTCTTTTCGTGGCGGAAAGACTTGCCTTTTGTGAACTTGAGCACATTGTTGGCCTTCTGCCCCCAGTCCCCATTGGCTCCTCTCTAGAATAGAAAGGCGTAAACACATATGAAGGCATCTATAAAATCTAAGCGTGCAGTGCTGCTGCCCAAAGCCATTACTAAACTCACCTTTGCCTCAAAAGAGTTGTCTGCAAGACGGGGATCCACATTTACAGCTTCCTCGTTTATTCTACGGAATGGTACCTTGGAAGACAAAAAACAAACCAAAAAAAGATTTCATCGAGGCAGTGAACATACAACGAAACACTTCATGTGTCCAACCTAGTTCCAGTCTGTTACCTTCTTGTTGGCTTTAGGGAAAGTCTGAGGAGTAGTTACTGCTTTCTTATTTTTTGGTGTTGTGACGTCCGTTTCTTCCTTTTCACTCTCTGATGATTCTTCATCTCTTTTCCTCTTTTCATTTGTACCTTCATGGATTGAGGAAACCGTTGTGCACTTATTGAATGAAAAACAGCAGTGCACCAGCTGACAGTGCTACAATTGCATCACTCGGATGCATGAAATTCGAATAAATAGGCTAATGAGGCTGGGAAAACTATAGCGAGTATGGCGTCAGCTTTTTGCCCACAGTTAACTTAAATCTTCACCGTATTCTGCATTTAGAACTCACCGTTTGCAGGGGTTGTGGGAGCTGTGGCTGATTTGTGTTGTTCCTCATCTGAAGAGCTGTCTGAGGAGCTGCTGCTCTCTTTAGGTTTCGCTGCAGGGGTTGTCCTGGCTTTTGCAGCAGGTGTAGTAGACTTTACAGTAGTTTTACTGGCGACTTCCTCTTCCTCAGAGCTACTGTCACTGGATGAGGAGTCCGCTGGCTTTGCTGGTGCCTTGGCTGCTGCAGTGCCAGTCTTCGGGGTGACTGCTTTACCATTGATCACTGAGGGTTTAGCCGACTTGGTCTCTGTTTCAGAGCTATCTGAGGAGTCTGAGCTGCTCTCTTTAGCCTTCTTTTTTGTTGGAGCTGCAGGTTTCTTTGCTGCTGCTGCAGGGGTAGAAAGGTTTGAAGTTGCTGGTTTGGTTTTGACTGGTTCTTCATCTTCAGAAGAAGAATCAGAGTCAGAGCTGCTCTCTGCTGCAGGAGTCTTTGCTGTGGGAGTAGCAGGCTTTTTAGCTGGGGCAGCTGGTTTAGTTGCTGCTGCAGTTTTTGCAGCTACAGGTTTTGCCTTGACTGGTTCTTCATCTTCAGAAGAAGAATCAGAGCTGCTCTCTGCTGCAGGAGTCTTAGCTGTAGGAGTAACAGGCTTTTTAGCGGAGGCAGCTGGTTTAGTTGCTGCTGCGGTTTTAGTAGCTACAGGTTTTGCCTTGGTTGGTTCGTCATCTTCAGAAGAATCAGAGTCCGAGCTGCTCTCTGCTGCAGGAGTCTTAGCTGTAGGAGTAACAGGCTTTTTAGCGGAGGCAGCTGGTTTAGTTGCTGCTGCGGTTTTAGTAGCTACAGGTTTTGCCTTGGTTGGTTCGTCATCTTCAGAAGAATCAGAGTCCGAGCTGCTCTCTGCTGCAGGAGTCTTAGCTGTAGGAGTAACAGGCTTTTTAGCGGAGGCAGCTGGTTTAGTTGCTGCTGCGGTTTTAGTAGCTGCAGGCTTTGCCTTGGCTGGTTCGTCATCTTCAGAAGAATCAGAGTCCGAGCTGCTCTCTGCAGGAGTCTTAGCTGTGGGCGTAGCAGGCTTTTTAGCGGAGGCAGCTGGTTTAGTAACTGCAGTTTTAGTAGCTGCAGGTTTTGCCTTGGTTGGTTCGTCATCTTCAGATGAAGAATCAGAGTCAGAGCTGCTCTCTGCTGCAGGAGTCTTCGCTGTGGGAGTAGCAGGCTTTTTAGCTGGGGCAGCTGGTTTGGTTGCTGCTGGTTTGGCCTTCACTGGTTCTTCATCTTCAGAAGAAGAATCAGAGTCAGAGCTGCTCTCTGCTGCAGGAGTCTTCGCTGTGGGAGTAGCAGGCTTTTTAGCTGGGGCAGCTGGTTTGGCCTTCACTGGTTCTTCATCTTCAGAAGAAGAATCAGAGTCGGAGCTGCTCTCTGCTGCAGGAGTCTTCGCTGTGGGAGTAGCAGGCTTTTTAGCTGGAGCAGCAGGTTTAGTTGCTGCAGGTTTTGCCTTGGTTGGTTCATCTTCAGAAGAAGAATCAGAGTCTGAGCTGCTCTCTGCTGCAGGAGTCTTAGCTGTAGGAGTAGCAGGCTTAGCAGCAGGCTTTTTAGCTGGGGCAGCAGGCTTAGTTGCGGCTGGTTTTGCCTTGACTGGTTCTTCATCTTCAGAAGAGGACTCTGAGTCCGAGCTGCTCTCTGCTGCAGGAGTCTTAGCTGTAGGAGTAGCAGGCTTAGCAGCAGGCTTTTTAGCTGGGGTGGCAGGTTTAGCTTTTGTTGGTTCGTCCTCAGAGTCATCTGACTCAGAGCTGCTTGAAGACTCATCTTTCTTAGCTGGCGTAGTCTTGGCAGAAGCAGGTTTGGTTGGGGCAGCCTTAGCGGGAGTCACCTTGACCGCAGGTTTTTTCACCTCCTCCTCTTCAGAACTTGAGTCTTCGTCGGACTCTTCTGCTTTAGCTGGTGGAGCCTTGGCAGGAGCAGATTTGATTGGGTTTTTTTTTGCTGGGGTTGCTTTGTTTGGGGGTTGCTTTTCCTCTTCATCTGAGCTTGAATCTGAAAAGACAAATGTTTGAGAGATATTTTTCCACCATCCTTTCCTGTTAAATAGAATGACTATATGGGCACAATCCTGAATTCTATGGTACCTGAGCTCTCAGAACTGGACTTCTTTGCTACAGCTTTGGCAGCAGCAGTCTTTACCAGTGCGGGTTTTCCTGTGAGAGTTACAATACTGTTAGACAAGCTGTTACAAACAGAACGTTTAACATAAGAATGAGGGCAACCACTAACCTGCTACTTTTTTCGGTTCTTCCTCATCACTGCTGTCTGAGGAGTCACTGTCCTTGGCCTTGCTGGCTGCTGGAGCTTTCTGCATCGTAGCAGGAGGTGGGACTGCACTGTACACAGCTACAAGACAATACTGATCAGAATCACAACAATTCAACGATTTGTGCCCAATAATGATACATTTTGGTGACAGTAATACTAAGTATATACTATTTAATTGGATATAAATTTGTATTACGAAGCAGGTGAGCACACCTTGACTTGCATTCACTCAAACTCATGCAAATGCAATCAACCAGACATTAGCAATAGTAAAATTACTATTAATAAAAACACACCAGCTTTGGGTTTTTTGCTTGGAGGAGCCTCATCTTCAGATGAATCCTCACTACTCGATTCAGCAGCAGCTGCAGCCTTTGCAACAGCTGGTTTGACTGGAACCTGAGAGACGCACAAAGCAAGCAGAAAATTTCTCATTACTTACAAGCTGAAGGATTTTGCTCTGCAATATTCAGAACTTTAGAATAGGAATAAGAATAGTTTGAGCATTTAGTACCTTGGTTGGTTTGTCATCTTCAGAGTCTGAAGAGCTATCTTCACTGCTGCTCGCCTGCTTCTTCTGAGCTGTACCCTTAGGAGGAACACCTGCTTTGGGTGTCGTGACTTTTCCTGCATTAGATTCTATAAATCACAGATCATTGGAGCTAATTAAATCAACACTCATTTATTTCATAAATTTAAATTGATGATAGCTGAATTACTGACTTGGTGCAGGAGCTTTAGCAAGCTTCTCATCCTCAGAGTCAGACTCTTCACTGCTCGAGCTGCTGTCTTTCTTTCTTGCGATTACTGCAGCAGTAGGCGGCTTCACAGGAGTCTAAAGGCAGAAATTCATTAATATTTTCTTAAATCATAACATGGAGAATAAATCTGCAATCTGGACATTTCCATCTACCTTTGCAGGCGTTTTCTTTTCATTACTGCTAGATGCAGCCTTAGCAGCTGCAGGTTTAGCAGGCACCACCTTGGCAGCTGCATTACAGATTGTAGAGATATGTTAGGAGTATGCACTTATATTAAAGTACAAGTTCAAAACAATATGTTGGTATATTGACAATACCTCCAGACGCTGCCTTGGAAGGTTCTTCATCTTCACTGCTTGACTCTTCACTGCTGGAACTCTCTTTACCGCTTTTTGCCTTCTTGGCTGATGGACCCTCAGAAGCTTTAGTCTGATTAGCAGGTGCTTTACGTTTCTTGACTTCAGGAGACCTGAAAATACGCAGACATGATAAAATGACAAATCCAAAAATTACACTTGCCATTTAAACAACTAATGTCATATCTACTTTTTGAACATGATTAGTTCTCCACTCAAGCTGAACACAAATGCAGGTATTGTGTTACAGGCAGACCCACAAATTTAAACCTGACGCTCAGCTCAGTTTAAAAACTGAACTGCTGGTAAAGAAGGCAACGCTGATGTTTACAGGTTTACTGTCTGAAGCGGAGTTAAGCCAGTTTTTGCTTTTGAAAACGTCTGATTGATTAAACAATGCGACTACTCAACCGACTACGCTGCGTCTGCCATATTTAAATCGTTAAGTGAAAGCATATTAAACTTAAAGCAGTGAAAAGCCACAGAAAAACAGCAAACAACTCACTTCACCCAGAAGTTGTAGATGTTGACGAGGCTTTCCTCATTCTGGTCTTGTGGATTCTGCAGGGAAACAACCAAAGGCCTCAGACATTTTAAACTTTAAACACGCAGCTGTTCTCCAGATTATCTATGTATCATACGGTGCAGCGCGTTTTTCTATTGACAGTGTAATAGGAGCGAAATAACAGTTACGCTATTAGCTAAACCGCGTAAACACGTGGAAGCTTTCCGTGTGGCCCTGCACGTGCTAACTTCACCGGTGGGTCTCTCGACGGGCTACTCCGCGTGCAGTGCGTCATTCCCAAAGCAGCTCGAGACGGTTCGCCCGGCTGTCAGCCGCAGCAGCGCCGCTACTCACCACTTTGGTCTGCTTCAGGAACTGCTGAGCCGCCTTGGTGAACTTGTTCTCTAGCAGAAACGAATACACGCATTTGTAAAGATCACTCGGCACCGACTTTTGCGCCGCCATCTTCACCACGTTCGCTCAGAGAGTGACGAAAGAGCCCGGAAGCGCCACTTGTGAGCATGCGCGCCGCACATAACGTTTAAACGGATGTATTTGCAGCAATAATATACAAATATTTAAAACCAGTATAGTGTTGTAGCAATTGTGTTGATGATATTGTAGTTTAGATGCCACATTTATTTGTCATGTTTTATTAATCATGTGGTCGAAATGCAGGCGCATGTTTTAGACGTCATAAGTAGGACCCCTTCCTGTTCCTCGTGTCGTAACATGGTTGTCTTTGAAATGAACAACCCAGTCTGGCAATGACATACACGCCGGTCCAGTTGAATTGAACGTGTGAAGGGATCTTTGGGTCGGAACGTCATGCCTCGCTACGAGCTGTCACTGATCCTCAAAGCGATGCAGCGGCCAGAGACGGCGGCAGCTCTTCGGCGGACGGTGGAGACCTTAATGGAGCGAGGCGCAGTGGTGAGGAGCCTGGAGAACCTCGGGGAGAGACAGCTGCCCTACAAGATCACCAAACACAACCAAAGACACGGCCAAGGGGCTTACTTTCTGGTGGACTTCTACGCAGCGCCCAATATACTTACGGCCTTACTGGATCACTTGCACCGGGACGTGGACGTGGTGAGGCCCGCCGTCCTGAAGAAGGACGCCCGGGTTCCAAGCAGCAACTGCTGCGGCCCCGAACACTGACTGAACGTAAGGAATGACCGGTGTGGATATTGTGCATCTGTTGGAAGAAACGCAACTGACACTTGATCACGAGTGCAGATTCACTTGTGTGCACACTTTGTTTCAATTTAAATTAAGTGTAGTTGAAGAACTTGTGCATTATAAGGGACTGAAAGCCAGTGTATGTCTTGGCTGCTTTTTTGGGAACCATCATTATGAATAACGGTAGCTGCTACTGCAACCCTCAAATAGGAAGGTATTTATTGACAGCAATGAGCTTCTGTGCGATTTTAGTAATAACCTACCTGTCCAGGCCGTACCCCACCTAACGCCCAGTGATCAGCAAGTGAAAGAGACGTGGTTATGATAATAGATACATGATTTGATCTACAAATTGGTTTCATTTCCAAATAGTGATATCATGTTAGCAATTGGTTAAATTGCTCCAATTGTAAAATGAAAATGACTCGAGGGCAGTGATTCTTCACAATGTAAGCAACATCACTAACTCCACCTGGTGGTTTTAACACTATACTGGTTTAGAATCAGCAACGAGGAGATCACAATCTTAAAGATGGTGGACGAAGAACATCATCTGTTAAATTGACATGTCAGAATTTATGGATCTATAAATATTGTGATACACTGTAGAGTAAGTAAGAAGAAAATAAGGAACCGCCAGTAGCTATGTTGCTTTTACACAATCTGGGCGCTAGAGGTCCTTGACACGTTTTTCATCCACTTTTTCATGTTCAAGTACTTATCTCTGAAATATTAATCATTCTGAAAAATCTACTTTAGCCATAAAGAGTAACTTGTTACCTTAGTGTAATTTGTCAGTGTAATTTACTTTCTGTTTACACTGGCTGTGCTGACTCTTCTGTAACTTTACCCGATGTAATTGTTGTTTCCTTTTGCTTTACAGGTTTTCACTGCTCGTATCTTGGAGATGTACTGTGCGATGCCTCCCTCTGACCCTCTTATTAGTTGTCGGCCTGCCTTTCGATGTTGTGTTGTAATAAACACTCTTTTCTATCACATTTGCACGTTTTTCTTCATAAAATGCATTTTGTTACACGAGGTTTAGAAATGTGATGACAGTGTTGTTGTTTTCATTCTAGTTTCTGGTGTGACTTTGCAGTTCTTTCAGTTTTAAATTCTACCTTCAAATCACCCCTTCTTTTAGATATAGAGAGAATATTCATTAGGCCAGAATTATTTTAGTAGCTTTCAAATCTTGAGATATTCTAGATTGGTGTTATAATTTCAATGTTAAACAGCACTCGCCTAATTATGCTGAAATATTTCAGTTTGTTTTTGTTCAGTTTGTTATTCTCTGCGATCAGTTTCAAGCTCTGCAGTTTCAAAATGTCCCAGAAAGCTGCCTTACTGTCTGTCCACTGCTAAGGTGTGCCTGCATATATAAACACTATCACCTGACTTAGTTTTGCAGGTATGTTACAATCACTGAAGTAGCGCGATCTGGCCAGCTTTATAAAAAAGGGTTGAGGTTAAATAATTATTATGGCACATTAGTACACACACGACTCATTTTGCCCACTTTACCACCTGCCTTGTCAGTTGTTTATTAGTTGTCAGGTGTTAATCAAATCACACACACACATCAACACACAAGCCTAGTTTTCCGCGTTGAAACAAGGAGCTGTGGATAAGTAACCTTAAGCCTCCTTCAAAAATCACTAGGTACTATCTCATCTGTGTGCGTTTGCAGTTTTAATCGCTCTCACGCAGATTTGGAGAAGCGCCTGCTCTTTATTCTAGATGGCGGCGTCAGACGAGTCACAGTCACGTGCGGACGAGTCAGCTGACTGGGTCCATATAGCAACAACAGCCCCGCTCGCCGCCTGCATTGCAGACGTCGCCATTGACGAGGCTGTATCACCGATAACAAACGAGCGAGCCGGAAAACAGCGCAGTCATGCTGCTCCTATCGCTGCTCTTCGTGTCTTCAGGTAAAAACCAGTGAATTGGAGATTTAGCTAAAGGTTTAGTCTGTCGCACGCGCGCATTTAGACAAATAAACCGCGGGTTGTGTAACTGAGCAACACGGGGCGAAGTGCGTTTCAACGACGCGGAAACGTTAAAACAGCGTAGTTTCTGTCAAACAGTAAGGCCTCGGCTGATGCTAAGTTAGCTCGTTGTAGTAGTTAATACGCGGCAACCTTATTAGATTGAATATCAGATGAATTCTATCTATGTTTGGCCCTAAGCTTGGTTAGCGCTGGCTCGGCTAACCGACGCAATGCTAGCTGCGAAGGGAAGCACAACACGCGCAGCCTCTGATTGGCTATAACACCCAGTAGCTCCAACCATGGCTCGTTTTTAGTGCTTTCAACTGCACGTAGCGGTAGTTCTGCTCACTCCCGCTGGTCGTGGTCGGTTTTGTTGTCGTTAAACTGTAACGGGTTGATCCTACTCGACGTAAACTCCCATCTGCTGGGGCCGTTCACTGTTCGCACCCTGCTGACCTCTGGTTTGCTGGGGAAGTTTGACCCGAGCCTGCCCGGTGCTTAACCAGTTTCATTTCGGCTTTTCAGTAACTTCCAAGTTTCGTTTTCGCTTGTTCCTGTTTTTTTAGTAGTCATAACTGTAGTATAGTTTCAGGTTGTGTGTACCTTGACCACTTCTATTCTGGGCAGCTTATCTTTACCTCCAGAACAACTGGGTCATAGAAATAAACCGATAAGTTGTTGTTGCTTACAGAGAAGCTGGACTATGTGCATTACACACAGCTTGGTCTTGTGACATTTGGGATATGGATCCGAAAGGAACGCTGTTCCTCATTATCAGTGAAAAGCTTGTGGTTTCCTGAGTCCACTGACTATGTTGGTTCCTTAAAGTCCTGACATTTCTGCTTTGTGTATTTAGGGCTTATCGTTAGTTAGTGTTGTTTAAAATGTTGGTTTCACATTCTTGCAGTTGGTGCATGCAAGTCAAAATCCTGGGCCTGCTAAGGTTTAGATGATGGGTTAATGTGATTTGTTGACTGCTGCCCTGGAACTGTTTCAGGTTGCTTGCCGCAGGCCGACAATGAAATCTAAATCCTATTAAAAGCATTTCACGCTCCACTAGGTCATGTGGCGTTGATTTACTTAATATATGATGAGCGCTTCTGTTTTGAAGTCACCCACAAAAAGTGAGTCAAAAATACTGCAACTAAACAAGCAACAGGTTAACGGTTTTACACATGTTCAGCAGTTTAAGCTGCATGTTACTGCCTTGTTTAGCCTGTAGTGTACTAGCTTTACTAAGACTTGGGGCTTCCTACCCACTGCTAGTCTGTTGAAAATGTCTTATTTAGTTTGACTCATGTGACTTGTCAGATGGGGGGTGGTGGTGCTTTCCCAGCACCATAACATGCTGAGCTGGGAGGCTGTCACTTACCTGCCAAGCCAGTTCTCAGGCATGAGCTCCAAAGGCCACAGACTCACTCATGTACTGATCAACTGATATTTTGAAAAAAATGTATCCTGTTTTATTTTTAACCACCCCGGAAACATCTCAGACATATATTAGGTGTGTCCCCACTCATTTCATGCTTCAGTAAAATAGAGAACTCTGTCTGTTTTTTTTGTTTTTTCTTTCTGCATTGACTGTAAATATCTTTCTATTATTTGAATAACCACTATTCACAGATATTTGCATCTGTCTGTCATATACAACTAAATACTCCTGTGCCACTTAGAACTTTCAGCTAATAAGATTTATTTTGTTTTCCTTACAAACGGTGCTGGAATTGGTTTTAGTTTCTCAGACCAAGCTCTTGTTTTTGATCATTAAATCAGTTCACTGACTTGGCAACAACCAAATACGAAGTTGAGTAAATGTTTGTACTTTTGGGTGACTACTTTTTGTATTGTACTTGTGCTGTGCTTTGACAAGATGTTCTAAGATGAGTTACTTGTTCAATCTAGAGCGAGTAAAGCCACATCATAAAACATGCTGTATCACCTAGAAGAAGAAGCTACGTTTTTAATCTGCACATTTCTCCTTGTAATTTCCTCTTTCAGCAGTAACGGTATAACCAGCAGTATACTTTAAGTTTGACCTTTGTTTACTTTGCAGCTGTAGCAACTCCTCTGCTGGGCACTGAGCAGTGTGCGCGTGGTCCCCCCTACTGGTGCCAGAATGTAAAGACTGCTTCTCTGTGTGGAGCTGTGGCTCACTGCCAGCAAAACGTGTGGAATAAACCCCAGATGGTGAGTGTTTTTGTTTCTATGAAAGTCGCATTGATTTCTGTCTCTGGTGTTTGTGATCAAATCTAATCTATGTATTGTATGATTGCCTGGTTTCAGAAAACCGTTCCATGTGACCTGTGTAAAGAAGTGTTGATGGTGGTGGAGCAGATTCTGAAGGATAATGCCACCGAGGTGAGTTTGAGAAGTAATCTCTATGTTGCACTTAGCTACAAGAACTCATTTGCTTGACTATGTTTTATACGTTCAGGGCAGTGATATTTGGTTATTTGTTTTTGCAGGGTGAAATTCTTGGGTACCTGGAGAAGGCCTGCCAGCTCATCCCTGATCAAGGAATGACTGCAGAGTGCAAGGAGCTTGTGGATGACTACTACCCCATCCTCCTGGGAATTATTACTGGAGAACTGGTGAGCACTGCAAATCTGACTGGCAAAGCCTGTTTTCAGTTTAAATGTAATTGAAACCTGCTTAAGCCATCGTTGCAATTAAATGAAGTACTGCTGAAGGTCCACAACTTCTATGAAATGATTAAACAGAAGTCCAGTTCACTTGTTTAGTTCACCATTTGAGATTATATGATGCTTAAGTTATTCCTCCATCTGCCTTTTGATGGTCAAAAAGCAGATAAAGACAGAAGTGGCTGTCACAGTGCAGCAAGCTGAATAAGGACTATTGATGAGGAAGTGACTCAAAGTCTGAAGGGGAACAAAGTAGCCACTATGTAACGCTAAACCCGTGACTGGAAGAGCATTTGATATATTTACATATCCTTGAACTCTCACCTCATGTGTATGTTTGTCTAATTTGTATTTTTAACTCTAAGGACGATCCCAGTGTGGTTTGTGGAGCCATGGGGCTGTGCAAGTCTCAGCAGGCAGCTCTGGCTGAGGTTCACGACCAGGAGCCGATTATGTCAAATGAAATCCCTCAGATTGACCTTTCTCAACGGGTGGCTCCTTTCCTCCTCAATGTGCCAGAGCTCCTCTATCCACAGGAGGCCCCCAAAGAAGAGGCTCCAAAGCAGGTACACGGTTCATACCCAACACAAACAGCGGTTATGTTCTCTACACATTTCTGAGGAACATTGTCTTCATTGGTTTCTGATTTGTCCTGTAGGGAAGTGATGACGTGTGCAAGGAGTGCGTCAATTTTATAACTGCCTTTCAAAACGAAGCTAAGGCCAACACCTCATTTGTTAACGCGCTTCTCGGCAATTATGAGAGCAAGTGTGATGAAATGGGACCAGGCATATCTGAGATGGTGAGAGCCCTGCAGAACTGCATGTTTTGATTTTATTGCATTTCTTTTCCAAAATATGTATTTAATGTTTTTGTATTTTGTTTCTATTCTTGCAGTGCAAGCAGTACATCAGTCAGTATGGTCCCGTTGTTGTGCAGCAGCTCATGTCTATGGTGAGTCTTTTAACCTCAGACAGAGCAGAAAAGCCACATTAACATGAATATTCATTACTACAATAGTCAAAACTAATGACTGTAAAAGTGAAGTAATGCATTTGGTTGTGCTGACTTTAATTTATTCACGTCTTGAAATTGCTTACTTTTTTCGCCTGTGTTCCTCCTTTTCATTTCTCCCTCCATTCATGTTGTCTTGCTCTGTTTTCTCCTGCTCTGGGTTTTGTGTGCTGCTCTCCAGGAACAGGTAGGTTTGTGGTTCTGCCTGTAGCCTCTTAACCCTTAGCTCTTGCTTCTTGTGCTGTCCACTCCACTAGTGCTCACCTGACACTATAGATTTCATGAGTGTGGCTACTGTACTTGATCACTGAGTTCACTGGGCAAATGACTTGACACAGCCAATAGACAGATAATGTGTTTAGCGGTTTCTTTACACCAAATGAGCGTTCAGTCACTACTGGAGGATGGGTGAGTGTTGTAGTTTTTTGTGCTGGATGCTCAATGCAACATTAGGGTGGTCCTTATTTGTGAACTGCTGATTTGTTTATTTTATAGTCTGACACCTTCAAATTCTTTATTCTGTGAAAAAGTGGCCTGTAAAGTTTACATGATTAGTTTAACATTTAGAGAGAGTATAGCTCAAAAGCCCTGGCGTTTACTTCATTGAGACAGTTTGGACATGGTTGGTCACGGTGTATGTGTAGATTTTCAGAATCTCTCACTAGGGCAAATGAATAAGGAACCAAGAGAATGAGTTCTCTGTCATCAGTTACTGTGCTGACTGGACTTGGGTCCAGTAGTTGCTGAACATCGCAGAAAGTTCCCTAATGTTCTCAATCAGACCTTGTAGAATAAATTTAATGTGCTAACAATGTCTAGTGTTTCGTTGAACCTTGTTATTTGAACACTCTTCGTTTGAAGTTATGGTTTATTGTATAATAAATAAAACAATTGATGTTCTCGACATGTCACTTACTACAGCAATACGACATATTTGCACATACATGTGTTAAATATGTTGCTTTAGAATTGGTGTATGTTGTATTATATAAGGACCACCCTATGGAACATGTACAGCATGGGTGGTAATGCTACATACAGGTCTGAAACGCATGGTTTACGCTAACGGCATGCTGTCTAGCGATATTTCTAAACAAGCAGCCAGTCATCCCAAATTCATGTTATCCTCAGAAACCCAAGGATATCTGTGGCCTGGCTGCCTTCTGTGGTACTACCATGAAGAAGTCCACTCCCATGATGAAGCTGGAGGCTGCCAAGGTGGTGGTACCTGCTGAGAAAGTTGTGCCGGCTCTTGAGCTTTTCCCTGCCGCTAAGGTGGAGCCTGCTGCTGTCAAGTCTGTTAAGGTAAGCGTGATGGGCACGTGGTTGCGGACTCCTGCAAACCCTTGATGTTGACGTAGCGTAAATGCCACTTTTATGGTGTAGTATTGTAACGTTGGGCATTACGTTGTGTTCCAGCCCATGGTGCGTGTCCGAGACTCTCCAGCATGTGCCGTCTGTGAATTTGTGATGAAACAGGTGGAAAGTATGTTGGAGGATCACGCCACAGAGGTAAGACGTGTACTAACTACATATATCTGACGAGATCATAAAAAGAAACCCAGCTTACAATCGGTCCTTGTTTTAGGAGGAAGTGAAGCTTGCCGTGGAGAAGGTGTGCACATTTCTGCCTTCCAGTCTGTCTGCTCAGTGCCATGATCTGATTGAGACCTACGGCGAGGCCATTATTGAGCTTCTGGTACAGGAGGCTGACCCCAAGACTGTCTGCACAGTGTTGGGTCTCTGCAATGGTGCCCAGAGGGCATATGTCCGTAAGTTCTCACTTTTCAGCAAAGACTGTCAACCGAAAAGTGTCCTGCCACGTGTAATAAAGCAGATTCTGTCTTTGCAGTTGCGCTTGACAAATCCCGCTTTGAAGCTGGTGGCTACTGTGAAGTGTGCAAGATGGCCGTCACTTACATCGACAGAATTCTGGAGAAGAATGCGACTGAGGCTCAGATTGAGGAGGCCGTGAGAAGAGTATGCAGCTTCCTACCTGACTCTTTCCAGTCTGAGGTGAGTTGCAGCAGCTTTTTAGCGTCTGTAATTCTGAACCATTGGTATGTAACCGCATTGCTTTAACCCATTTGTCATCTCTCTAAACAGTGTGACCAGATGATTGAACAATATGAGCCCATGCTCGTCCAGCTGCTGATCCAGATGCTTGACCCAGATTTTGTGTGCATGGTAAACTTTGATTACTTTGAACCAACAATTCAGTGATTCCCAACCTGTGTGCCAGGAGAAATCATCAGGTGTGCTGTGGAACATTATCCAACTTCACCGGATCATTTCTCTAAGTGAGCGGCGTGTAGTGACAGATGGAACAATGAAACGCTTCCACAGAGGGCAGTTGAACGTTCCACTGCCATCATCTGGACGAACCGCACTAAATACAGTTATTAGGACGCAGTCGCGCGTCGAGTGAAAGTGAACAAGGTGAACTGAAGGTTATCTTGTCTGTGGATTGACTTTTACTGGGAACCAACTGAGCCAACTCCACCGTGACTGGTGTGCGGGAAATGTTGTCAAACGTGATTCCACGTGAACTTCAACTTCATCTCCAGACAAGACACCCGACCTTCAAAACAACAACACGGACTATTTAGTTGATATGCGTGAGCAGATTGAGAAACTGGCAGCGTTACTTAGAGAAAAAAAAAAACACCAAGACCAGTGAGAAAGTTCTTACCGCTACCAAGCTGCTGAACTGAGCCAAACGGCTCCACACCGTAGCAGAGACATTGATGAAAAATGATCTAAAGAGAAGCTCGGCCCTGGAGCCGTTAAAGAAAGACAGAAGGCCCTCTATCAGTTAAACAGACTAGATTTTATTATTTATAGGTTTTGTCACATTTTTGTTTGGTGGTGTGCTGTATGATTTTTCTAAAATATGCGCTGTGGCTCAAAGGTTGGGAAACACAGAACTAGTTATATGAACTCCTAATTTAAATTTGAATTTGAACTCTTGCCTAATCCTAAAGATCTGGTGTTATTTCTGAAGTAGCCCAGTTGATTTGAGCTTTGTACATGTGTAACAGAAAATGGGAGCGTGCCCTGAAGTGCGCAAGCTGCTTGGGACAGAGCAGTGCAGCTGGGGCCCTGCGTTCTGGTGCAAGAACATGGAGACAGCAACTCAGTGCAATGTAAGTTTTCTTTTTCCCTTATCTGTATTCAGGGGCCGAGTTGAATGGGCTTCCTCATATTCACGTTGAGAGACCTGCCTAAACATTTGTTTCTCTTTCAGGCTGTGGCTCACTGCCAACGCCATGTGTGGGTATAGAAGAAGAAGAAGAAGATAATTCGCTCAAACTGACCTGTAGGGAATTTAAACACTGTAGTGCTGCTTCCTACTTTTTAATTTTGTCTTGTTTTTCCTATTTTAAAAAGGCTAAAATGACTGCAGTTTATGCTAAATTGACCTATTTTGAATAACCGCTTTATGGAAAGGGACTAGACTTTTTTTTTTTTTTTTCCTGGGAGCAGGGGCAGAGTGAATGTGTGTGTGTGTGTGTGTAGGGCTGTGCAGCTTAGTCAGTCACCGCTTCACTGAACAAGTCACAGGGCTTGAGTCACTTTGCAGATTTGTATAAAATGAATTGTACCTTCTCTGTACAGCTTTCTGGGTGTGGTGAGACTCAAGTTTCACATGTTATAAAATGTGCCACTTTCTGTGTTAGTTTCCTAACCTGGAGGAACAAAACGCAAGCAGGAAGGGCCTGTTTGTAAAAGATCATTTTTAATTTTACTGATAGATTTGATCCCCAGAATACTATTTTGCAGACATGTTTGCTCTTGTTTTCAGCTGGTATGGAAATTATCCTGTGGGTATACGTCCCACTTACATGCCATTGTTTGCACTCTTCCTAATGTTTGTAAAACTGTTTCTAACTTACGAATATTATTTGCTTGAAAGTCTGAGCCACCTGTTGATCGATACATTTTTAACAATTAAAATGATCCCAATCCCCACGGTTTGAATCTCTTTGCTATAAACTGACTCTAGCTCTGTATTAACGGGGTTATCTCTTATGTCACAGGATTGTTTTTTCCTACAAGTTTAATGAAATGCTACTTTTATCCTTGGCTACATGAGTTAAACCCACAGAAAGAAATCTTAATGTTCAAGAAAGTAAAGATCCTTTCAACATTTATTTTGGTTACAGCTTCAATGCAAATACAATTGACACTACTGGAAAAAAAAGTCTAAACAAGTAATTACAAACATATATATATATATATTAAAAAAAAAAAGCTTACTGACACTATTCTGTCAGATAAACTTGCACCGTTTATTTCATTAAACTCTACTGAAGTAAGGCCTGGAACTCTGTTGCATTGTACCTTTTTAAAGAGGGCCACAACAGTGTAAACATGATGTGAGGTGTGAAGGAACTAAGGCTTTCTGGAATGAAGAATGATTGACAAGCTTATCAGCAAAAATGTTTTTTTCCTGAAATGATTTCTGCCGGCCACAGAAATCAGGTACCCTTGGCACAACAATGACATCAGCAGGAGGTGCACTGAATCCACAGAATCACAGCATGATTAGTTAGTGTGGTGTCCAAATCAGATACTATGTACAATCAGCACAGAGAATGCAGAACCAACAGCCAGTCCCAGAGTGAGAAAGAAGGACATGACGACTCCTGTAGCCTCTGCCAGCTCGCGAGGTACCACCTTAGGGCCATAAATCATTGGTAAAGTGCCAAGGTAGCCATTAGTGAGGCCTAAGAGGCAGTTTAAGACCACTGGATACACATCATGGCCAAACAGGACTGTGTGGAGGTGGTCCCTTGGTTGGTAGTTACAGAACATGAAGAGTGGCACCATGATGGAGCGACACAGGACCAGTACAGGCAGAACACGGCTTTTTGGGCCTGGGACCTGCAGCCAGGCTGTGGCCTGCCTGCCACAGAAATCAGCTACATTGTACAGGAGGAAACTGGTGAGTGGCACAAAGTAAGTTGTAGTCAAAGGGCTGCCACTGTCTTTGTTAACAGACTGGATCCCTGAAGACACTGCTGGGAACACGATGATAGAGATGGAGAAGACGTAGAAGACACACAGGCCGAGCACCCACGTCTTCCTCAGGATAGGCCGCAGTGGTGGCATGGAGGCTCTGCCCTGCACGCCTTCAGCCTCGCTCATCGCTCCTGAATGACTGGAAGCTGCCGTCAGCAGGTAGTGTCTAGAGAGAAGAAGCACACATCTCAGCATGTTTAAGAACAGTCGGTGCGTCTAAAATCACCAAGTATGTTTGGACATTGCGACTGTTCTATCTGCCAAGACTGAAATGAATTTAGCTTTGACTTTGGATGAATCAAATCTTATTTCTGTAGTATTTCTCTGCTTTAAAACATGCATTGAACATTCCGCCTGAACAGCTTTGTTTTTATTATTAGATTGTTATTTGCACCGTCTGCTGGTAGCATCCAAAATAGAAGAGGCCATTATGTAGTTTATGATGCCCTGGCTCTGCTTGATTTTATGTTTAGGAACAAAGTTTCAACAATTAGTGAGGCCTAAGAGGCAGTTTAACACATTGGATACATATGATGGGCAAACAGGACTGTGTGGGGGTGGTCCTTGGTTCGTAGTTACTATTCTGGACCAGTTCTGACCTTGAATAGTCCAGCTTGGGCAGCAGCAAATATGTGATGATGCAGAGCAAGACGAAGACATCAGCTGTCAGGAAATATGCCAGAGCACTGTCTGTCACATCCTTAGCCGCTGCCAAGTCCACTATCGAAGCAACTGCACTCAGTGTGCCTCCCATAGCCTGACCTGACACACACACACACACGCTTAGCTTTTTGTGAAGTTCATTAATCTATGACCTTTAACATCGTGAGTCGTAACATATACATCAGTGGAGGACAGTACCTGATATCAAGGCCTGAGATATCCTCATTGGAAAATGCCCACTGATCCCAAACACACTGCCAGAAAACAGGTTGGAGGCTCCACTGACAACAGCCACACTGGCCAGTGTTGCAGCAAAGAACTCCACCCTGTAACCTGCCACGTCCACCTTCACCAGCACCGTAGTCACCACAAACACCACCAGGATCACAACGAGAGAACAAACAATCCGCACATCTGCAGAAATCCTATCAACAGCACACAAACGGATGTGTTAGGACGAGTTGGCCAACATTAATACAGCAAATCTACAGTTTGTCTACGACATAAATGAGTTCAACATAGACTGTGTTCAGACAGCTACTAAAGAACCTGCACAGTTTAACATGAAACTAGGTTGTCTTCACACATTTAAATCCAAAAATATTTTGCTCAGTTATTTCAGATCTGTACTGGAAGAAGGCAAAGAAACACACAGAGGAGAGACTCTGATAAGAGGAAGAAACACAAAGAAAGCGTGTTGTGAGTGTGTGTGCATGGGACTCAACCTGTTAACTAAGAAGTAGTTGAGAATCAGACACAGCACCGAGGGAACCGTGGAGGCAATGGAAATATAGCTCTCAAAATAGTCCTGTAAATAGTTACAGAAAAGTCAAAATGATCATATTTGCTTCAACATGGTGTAAGACTCATGCACTAACATGTCACACGTGTAAGAGGAAGTGAAAGGAGATGACAGGAATAACGTACACATAACTAATTCTTTCCTTCACATTCTTTGTTGTAGTTTTAAAGTAGAATCAAATTGAATATTTATCTCTAGACATCATCTGCACAGATTTAACAGCTGCGTGTCTTATATTTACATTATGGGCTCTGGTTTTTCAGCCTTCGCACACACTGTATGTCACCATAAAGCCCAAACATTTGTTAAGCCATTTCAAATGATCACATTTCCTTTCTGCTGACCCCTTGAAGAACCTTTTAAGTCAAACTTACACACGAAGTGACACAGACGTCTTTCTTCCTGTGTTCACACTAGCAGACTAAACATATCGCAGCTGTACTGAGGCATCCTTTCACTCACACTGAGGTCTGAATGTTGCTCCTCACTGCCGCTGTGATGAGTGTTGTTATTGAGCTTGTAGAGCCAGTAGCTTTTGGCCGTTATAAAGAAGTTCCATGGCAGTAGGGAGCCAATGCCCATTAGAAAGAAGATCAAGTAGACCAAATTGTAAGAATCCTCTGGACTGTAACGGACAGCTACAGACCCTGAAGACTGTCTTTGCAGAAGTGCTACAGAGGGATCCTGATCCTCGCTCTCCTCGTCCTCAGACACGTCGTGGTTGCCGAGTGCATTTGGAACATATGAGGAGTTGAGACTATCTGCCTCGGTTTCTGTGCTGTCCATTTTCACACACAGAATAAAAGAGATCCACAATGAATTGGGTCTCGGAGTGAATAAGGACAAAGTGGTGTGGCTCGGGAAGTGAGGGACGCAAAGACTGGAGGAGTCAATCGGAGGCTGGGAAGGCAAAGATGATAATTACAGGTTAAAAACATCACTGTGACACAACAACAGAACAACGGGTAAGCAACGAGTTTGGATGAGTCTTACTCATGCTGGTCCAGAAGGGCAGAATAGTCTGTGCTTGCTGAGGAGCCATAGTCTGGGCCTTTCTGTGCTGTTGCTTGTGGAGACCAGTCAGACCTGCGCTGGAAAGACGTGCTTCCAATGAGAAACGAATCACTGAACAATCAGACAAGCACCAAGGAAGTAAGCGCAGCTATAAATACACCGTGAAGTCTAATCACGCTTTGGTCTTAAGGCCTCGTTGTACTGACTACATAATAAATAGTGATGATGCGCGTAGAATAAGTCATGAGACAGTCGGAGACCACAGAAAAGGGAAACACGGTTGCACACTTATCCTGTCATGCCCCCGACGTGACAGGACGGAGCTGAGGTCGCACATTAAACCGTCATGTGTGGCACTAATGAGGAACCAGGATTCACATGAGCCCAGTGACACGACTTCGCTGCAGACTCGGTTTCACTTGTGGAAGCGCGCACCTGGTCACTAAAGCTAATGCTGTTCGATTTGTTGGACTGGTGGACATAGTGTCAGACAGACACGTCTAATATTTGGCAAACTGCAGCAACCGGCTAATCATGGCAACAAGCTAAGACGCTGTCCCGGCTTTCAACCCAGCCTTTAACGCACTCTGGGGTTTAATGAATAGAGAGTGATCCTACCTCTTTGCTGGAGACTGTCTGCTGTTGGCGTCTGTCTTTATAGACGCGTTAGGCGGACACACGACCTCATTTCACAACAAACGTCTTTTCTGGTCAGCTGACAAACGACGGTCTTCACCCAACAGCTGCAAGAAAAATAAAACATCCGGCAGCGTTTGTTCAAAATAAAATAACACGAACTAATCTCAAAACGCATATGTTGAACAGAACGGAATGACACCTGGCATTTAGCCTATAAACATTTTACATGTATTTAATAGATGTGTTTAATTATTTTTTTTAAAAAAATTTAAATAAAATAAGTAAAGTTAAAAGTAACCCATGCTATTATTTTGACAGCTTGTCCAACCCAACGCACTTCTCCCGGTGGTTTTCAAAACCATGACTACAAATGAAGTAAACGTAAGTGATACAAATACTTAAGAGGTAATATTTCTTGACAAAAAATATTATATTGTAATATTTATTAACATTCATTATTATACACTTTAGTGCTGCATAGTAAAACGTTTTATGAACATGTACTTACCACCTTCAAATAAAACTGAATGTTTTTAATGAAAATGCTTCAAACCCAAGAATAGTGAGAATGCTTATATTTATATTCCCTCAAATATTTAACTGTCAAATCATAATGTTACAAACGTGAATCGCTTCCCCTTAAGCCTTTGTTGACTTTCAGTGGATTTTCATTTGTGATCTCTACAGCTCTTTGTGAGATATTTTGCTACGAATCTAATTACTGCTCATCCAGTCATATTACTGATTATTGCATTAAGTCTACTAAAAGCCATCGATTGTCCAGTGCTGGCTTGTCGTGCCAGCTACCAGTAGGTGGCGCCAGAGGACAGCCTACTCAATAGTGTGTGTACCGTGAACGCATTTACAGCCGCTGTGAGACGAGCTCTGTGCTGATCATGATGACACCGGGTGATTCTATGTCAGGATTGAAAACTTACAGATCATAGCCATTCTGCAAAATACGAGTGGAGAACGATAAAATAAACTAATCACCATGAAATGTCCATACGCGGAGCCCAAGGACTATTATTCTAAACTACACACGTCTTACGAACTACACGTGTCAGTGTGCATGTTCTCAAAATAGCTTTATGTGCCTTTAAATTGTTATTCCCACTGATTTATTCATGGAAAAAAAACCTATAAAGCAACAAGGGCTTGGGTTGAAGCTGCAGTCATCGTTTAAACCACCACTTTATGCATTATAAATGGTTCAATTAACTCATTCACTGAAGGATGGCATATCAGTCCTCAAGCAGCGGTGAATCTAACAGGTGCAAAGTGTTGCCTTCCATTAAGACGGTACTACAGCGTGCACACGCTCCAAATGACTCACCGGGATATTTGATCTCAATACAAGAGCCTAATGTGAAGATCCCCACACATACTGCACTTATGAAAACCTGAGGTTGGAACACTCGATCTCAACACTAGGAGTAAACCCTCACAGGCCACTGTAAGCGTATCTAAAACCTTGTTAATTTGAAGGCTGGACAGACTGATAGTTAAAAGCTTTCAAAGCTAAATGGACCTTGAGGGAATCTCCAGCGAGGTGTGAGGGAACGAGGGACATGTTGAGTATTTTGGACTTTTCTGTGAAAATGAGGTGTAATTGGTTAAAAAAATACAAAAAACTCTGATGCCAGTTAACAATGATATCTTTTCCATAACTGATCCATGGATTTTATAGATTGGTTTTGCATAAGCTCCTTTCAGAAACAATAAAACACACAAACACTGTTGTTAAACTAAGAAATATAATTTATTGCATAAAAATTATATTTAGTTACAGGTAAGAAGGCTAGATGTTTATTTACAATTGGTACTTTACAGAGATAAAATAAAATCACTGAATCCATTTAGTTCTTTTGTAAAAATGTAGGATTTTCTGAAGAAAAGGCAAATTTTTCTCTTTGATGGAGCCATGTAGAATCCAGTCCAGCTCCAGCATAAATTATCCAGAGTTATGGCCAAGGATTCAACAGATACTCAAGAAATCTGGACATATAAACACTGTCATCTACAGCTAGCCAAGAATTGCGGAAAGAAAATAGTCCTTCCATGTTCTGGGATTTAAGCTACTGAACTGGTCAAGTTCAGATGTTTCCTCCAGGGCAAAGAACTGCAGGGCACGAGTTTGTTGACGACTTGTATTGCAGCCATTGCACCGGATACTGTAGTAACTTTCCTGGTCTGCGTCAAACTCTTCGGATCCAGATGGAGAGTTCCCCACGCAGGCCACCACCATGAAAGCATACAAAATCGTGACCCTGTCAATGCCCTAATCTGAAAAAATAGAATTACTCTTCCAGGAAACAAAAGAAGTCAAAATGCTTCACTTTCTGTTCTTTTGTACTTGCATAGCGCTTCCGAAGAGAAATGACAGATCGGAATTGTGCGCACTTGTACGTGCACACCCACCTGCCCACACACACCCACTTGCAGACACACACTCACATGCACACACAAAGCATGTTTTGAGTTCATTCACACCAAACAGTGACGTGACTCACTGCTGTAGAGGAGGGATACTGCCAGTGATTTGGTTTTGGTGATTTTAAAGATATAAACACTTGTTTGTTTTTCTTTGCTTCGAGGGGTAAAAAGACCTCATGACAGAAAACTACTTGAGTGATGAGGATGTTACAGATGACAGCATTTCACACCCCACCTAACTGTAAAGATCGGCTGAAGACCCTGACCACAAAGCAGGAGGTTAGTAAAAAGGTTAACATCATGTTATCAGATTGAGAGGAGCGAGACAATGATTTTCAGGAGATGACTGGATGAGCGGAGAATAGATTGTGATATAATGGAGTTGGTGTTGAGGTAAATTTATAGTCCCTTGCTGTCTAGTTGAGTCAAGGCAAGGCTAATGTATTCTGCAATATTTATCTCCCAGCAGCTGGAACGACCTCTGTTACATCAAACCAAAACGCCTGAAATGAAAAACAGTATATTCACCTGCACATTTCACCATGTCTAATCATGTTTTACAGCATATTTTACATTGTGAATAGATACACAATCAAACAAATAACAAACATTTTGTTATTCACAACTGAGACATCCATTGTGCATCTAAAGCTCCCATTTGGCCTGCTCTAGTGAAATCAGAAAGATACGCAGCAGCTCAGTCGACTAAACAAGCAGAAATAATAAAACAGGTTCTACATGATCGAAACAGCAGTGAAAATAATAATAATAATAAAAAAAAACAATAATCCACAAATATGGATAATAACTTAAAGAGCGTTCCCCAAAGGAAACTTTTAAGGGATGACCAGAAAGCTCTCCTGCCGTTTATTCTCAACAGATCGTAGGAGTGTGGCAGAGCGATAGAGGAATGCAAGGAGAGATGAAAGAGAAACACCCCTGTGAGTCAGAATGATATGCCAAGGCTTTGAGGCATTTGTTGATACAGTATAAAGACTCCGCCAATTCTGTAACAACCATGAAGAAGAGACTTTTTTCCAAGTAAAAGCAATATACTGAAGCTCTCGAACGTTAAGGGTTTGGTCCTCATAGGATTTACAGCCAGTAGAAGCATTTACGCAAACACACCTAACTTGACTGGGTCTGGGCTAATTAATGACTAGTTTGTGTGATTATTGGAGTGTTTCTATAGCCTGAGGAGGTTGCAGACACGTTGGTGCTCCCTGTCAGTCAATGCACACACAGAATGACAAAGCAGGAAACAAAAGCCCCTGCTGTGGGGTGAGATCCTGTTAAATCATGCACTTTCATGCTGCTACTCAAACGGAGGTGATGCTGCGTTAGTTGCTGTGCCTTTGTGTTGTTGTGCGTGTTTCAGTGTGCTGATTACGTGGAGTTTTTCCATTTGTCCCAAGGCTTTGTTATTCATGTACAAGAGCGGTTACATTTTCAAGACCGTGTACAGCACACATTTTACACCTCTGTTCCTTCAAATTGGTTTCTCGTCTTCCAGATGCAACATTGCTTTAGAGGATTCAAGGTGAATCAGATTATCAGTTCTGGTGGATATGTGGCTATAAGGGCAGATGTTCAGAGGTAATACAGTACACGTGAAGGAGCCAAAACACTTATGTGTGCCAGGGTGTGCATATTCAGGCAGGTATTTTCATCACGTTGGTGCAAAAATATGTTTTGCTTGCTCGCTTGTTCCTTGACCAATCAACAATCCCCATCAGTTGTCATGACAACTAGCACCTCACTTTTGCCCATCTCCTCCAGTGCGGTCGCCAGAGAGACTAGGTCTGCGTCACCTTGGTGACAAGCTTCCCATAAGTCCAGTAGGACACCTGTGGGGCTGGGCTTTGTTGCAAAGTAGTTCAAGTACCTGAAGAGAAGAAAGACGAGGTACGTTATAGGAAGAAAAGGACAAAGTAACATAAAACAGTCTTTAATCATGTGTGTTGCAAATATTGGTCCTCACTAACAACCGTAAACTAGGGTTAGTTAGTCTAGTAAACTAAACTAAACTATTACATACATGCCGTGTTCGTCCCAGCTCAACATCAGGAACTAACAACACAGCGCTGGAATCTACAAGCATTTAAACCTGTGAGCCAGAGCTGACCTGTCAAAGCCCAGACTACGCGCCAGGAGTCTCCAGTCACACCCTCGAGCGCTTGGTGCATCCAAACTGGCACAGATTTTCTGGCGAATGGAGTCAGGCAAGCGAAAGGCATAGGGTCCCACTTGAGAGGAAGGCAGACAGGTGCTGCCTGAAGGGAGGGGCGAGTGCGGTGGTAGAGTCTGCACCGACAGAGACAGAGAAAAGACTGAACTTTGTGCAGTAAATGTGTGGCTTTAAGAACAATCTACAACGCGTCTGCGCTCAGCTACTTCAGCATTTCATCATTACCTCCTGAATGTCTGTGTGCAGCTGAAATATCTGTCCCTCTCCTTCCACCTGTCGCACACAGATCTTACAGGTGAGCTGCGACACAGCCAGGCTGCCTCTCTCCAGGCTGAAGGTGCAGTGCAGGGGTCTCTGACTGCCGCTCCAGATGTGATAAAATGGGATTTCCTGCCACACAAAGTAGAACAGAAAAGAAAGGCTGGAACATTGAGATCTACTATGTGAATAATGTGGCTTTGTTGTTTCGGAAAAATCCTAATAAGGAATAATCTAGAACAGAGCTTATAGTCCAGAGGTACTAGACGATGCACGTGACTGGGCCAGGGCCTACAATCTACTGTAACATGTGTCACCTGGTACTTCGCCAGCAGTTTGCTTCTCCAGTGAGTGTGAGGAATGTCATGGATGGACAGGCGCAGGTTGTGGTAGCTGTCTTTGAAGAGCAGAGGTTTGGGATCCTCCAGCAAAACTCCGCCTAGACTCCTCTCCAAATCTAGCACCTCCTAACCAGAGACGGAAAACGCTGGAGTTAGTATTAGTTTATTATTACGACATCATTTATAAAATCGTTTCTGAAATGTTTAATTAAAATGTGTCGCGCATTCTCTAATGTGGTGTCACCAAACTGAAATGTGTGAGAGCTAACAGTGTGAAAGCTGTTTGAACTCAAGCAGCCAGAAACCATGTAATGTGATGCCAGCAAACTGCACACAGCGCGCCCGTGTTTACTTCCCCGGCTGGTCTGCGAACACTTTATACAAAAGGGATTAAGTGAGAGAAAATATTGCGAGGGAGCCCAACTTGACTGAGTGGAGCGTTCACTTGCTGTTTCACAGAACGTCTGTGCTGTGCTATTTTGACGCATTGCTTCCAGTGGGACAAGGAAGATTCAATATGTGATGGCAGAATTTAATTTAAAGAAGAAGGGTGGATCAGCGAGGTCAGCTAAGATGCGATGGTGCTCTTCTATTGCCCAGAACCACTGTGGAAATAAGTGATATTAACTTTTAATGTTATTACACCGTGGCACGCTTCAATTTAACACCACACTTGTGTTATATTCATATATTCATTGTTTATTTCATGTTGTGATTTAATTTTTCATGTCCTGTGCTTTTGCATGTATTAAGAATTAAGAAGAACTGATCCAATTTAAAGGAGCGAAATATCCCATCATGCATTTCCCGCTGCGCACAAAGGTTAATGTTAACTGTCCTGCTACAATTGGTTGCTTTGTCACTAGATATCATTTTAAGTTCTTACCATTTCCATGCCACTGGCCCTTTCTCTATACGAAGCTTGCCACGTTTTACTAGCCCATATATGTTTTAAAATAACAAATAGACACAATACACACACAAATAATTTGCATAGACACACATTCAGCACCTTGAGTGCATGTGGGGTGTCTTGGATGCAGTATATGCGGAGGCTGTAGTCCAGGGACAGGCAGGGCGCTCTGGGGGCAAACAGAGCCAGCTGCAGCCGTTTACAGGCGGGCTGTGGAGGGCAGGACTGGCCCACCAGGCCGTACGTCCCCAGCTGCTCCATGAGAACATGACAGCACTCTTCCTCCAGCTGCAGATAGCACGGCGACGACAAGGTCTCCTCGCCCACCGTCAACACCTCCTAGAAAAAAAGATGAAAGCGCTGTTGGTTGATGCCAGATCCGCCCATTGGATCACCAGTATGTGACACCAGTTTTAGGATCTGACCTCCCATGCCCCCTGGTGCATCTGCGACTTGAGCGTTAGGGTCCAGTCGGGTGTAGGTGTGTCTAGCTGGGCACAGTGGGGCAAAGTGAGGACCACAGGACGGTTCAGCAGCATACCAGACGGGCCGCAGCTCACAACGGGACTTAGTACAGTCTGACTGCCCTCGGAGGGTAACCTGTAAACACCACGCACACTGAGAACACTGGCTGTTTGCAAGGAGCATGTGATGTCACAGGAACTGAGAAGAGGGTGGCGGAGACAGGGAACATTTCTGATCAAGCTGGTAAGCAAATCTATTTTGCTTAGTCGATGACAAACAGATGAGTGAAACAGATAAGATGACAGATACTCACGTGGTTTTATCCCACTTGTTGATAATGAGGTACATTTCATAAAACTTCCCCTGGGGGATTGTGCCAGGAGGAACCAGCAGACTGACACCTAAGAGAGGACGTGACACGTTGTTCAGTGTTATGTGAGATTACCCGAATGCCTCGTTAGTTCAGGCTTGGAGAAGCAAACAAAGGCAGGGTTTGCTGTTACCGGTGTTGGGGATGGTGAGGCGTCCTCCCAGGTTACCCAGCGTGGCGCTGGTGCTAAGGCCGGACTCTCTGGACAGAGTGTGGCCGTGGTAGTCTCGCTCTCTACCTATAGTTCCCACTGACTTGAGGCTGAGGATCTCGCCATCACGTGTAACCATGTCTGGAGGGAGCTCCAAGGAGGAAAGGGTGGAGGAATTATACACCTTGATTTTGAGACTGGGCAGCGGGTCCAGCAGGGGCGAGGTGGTCATGGGGATTTTGTGGGGGCTGTCATTGACAGCCTGCTGCAGGGAAAACAGTGGCCCACGGAAAGCCCCTGCAGTAGCCGTTAAATCCGGAGGAGCCGAGGGATGCAGAGAGTGAGGGTTATCTGTGGACACGGGAGAAGAAAGGAGCTGGTCTCTTATCACCACAAGTGACAGACAGGGCTGAGATGGCAAAAAAATGACACGAGTGAAATGGATTAATGTTGTTAATTAATATTTGCTGGAAAGAACAAGAGAAGCAGCAGCATGACAAATGCTTAAAAATGTAGAAAGTGTAACGCAGTAAAGAATGAGAACCGGAGTGAGAGGAGATAATGCATGAGCAGATTTAATTTGTGAGCTGTTATAAATAGCAGCGTTATAAAGAAATAAAATGTGATGAAATGCTTCATGAAGATGAATAAAAACAAGAAAGTTGTGAGAATTAACACATGCACATACATATGTATTAAATGATGCATGTGACTGGATGTACGCATGTATTTATGATGGACTCACCCTGTCTGGGAGGCTTATAGTTGCCAGGGTGGAAGGCAGCAGTGAGAGCAGAAGATGAATCTGTGATGTCTCCGTGAAGATGGCGACATCTGCGTCGATATGCGAGCACTCCCACGCACAGCACCAGTATCACACACAGCAGCAGGGCCCCCACGAGGCCAGCGTACACGGCTACACCCATACCTGGGGCCACGGCTGAAAGCGGGGCAGGAAGAGAGTCAGGGCGGTCAGTAATAATAATAATAATACATCTTTCACAGCAAGAAATGTATCAAACAAAACACAAGACATTTGCTGGCTCCAATTTTTGAAAAGAACTATTAATTGTTCCTTTATATCGTTGAAATTATGGGATTGGGAGTAATGACAAAAATCTCCTTGGTCTCTGGAAAATAAGTGATTTTTGACTAGTGCATGTATCCTAAAACTAAAAAGAGAAATTTTAATATATTCTTAATGAAAATCGAATCAGCAAATTAACAACATAGTCAGTGGTTGCAGCTGTTTTGGGGTAATGAGAGCTGAACTCTTCAAGGACAGACTTGTGTTAAATGATGCGAAAGTTCAGCTGAAGTTTAAGGGGTTTCTTAATGTTGTGTTACTTTCACACTATTACAGCTCAGCAAGGCAGCAAAACCAGGTAATTAAGCAGTGAAAGGCTATAAGTTTAGAAAATGTCAGGAATCCACAGATCTAATACTAACAGCTGGGGTCAGGCCTGATGTGACTTACAGCATCCATATTAAATACCATTTGCCTTAACTTGTTCCCAGCTGGGCTCCTATCTTTAATCCTTCTGGGTGATTGGTTGTGACTAGTCAGCAGGCCCACCACCGCCTGCTTAGCCAGACCCAACCCAGAGACGTGAGCCAGTCACACCGCGGCAGAAAAGAGAAGACAAGACGACGGGGCGAAGTTTGGCGGGAGACAACGAAGAGCAAAAAGAGGAAGGAGTCGACAGGCTGGATAAATAGAAGAGAGGAGCAGCAGAGGAGAGGCCATTCGGCTAAAGGGATGGGAAGGAGTTAGATAGGATTGTGATTTGTTGAGAGGACAGAGAGATTATAAGTGTGGTGTGAAGGAGAGGAGATAAGGATAGTAGTGCTTAAGAAAAAAGGCCCTTGTTTAAAGAGCACAGAGTGAGGAAGGAAGCCGCAGACACTACAGAGCAGAAGTGTAGAGGAGCAGAGAGGGCGGAGGAGAGGAAAGCCTGAGGCAGACGGGCTGGCAGAGCTGAGCTCCCAAGCTCACGTGGCGCGATGGAACCAAATCTGACAGCCGTCCGCACTTATTACCAGAAACAGAACAATAGCGAATTAGGTGCATTACCGTGGCTGCTCTCCACTGAGCTTATGTCGCATTGAGCTAAAGGAATTACCATCACTTCAAATGTAAACTATATCACAGATTTACTCAAGGTCTGACAGAAATCAAGTGTTTTTCCTCAAAACTGCTACACTTCCCCGTTAAAGTATTCGGATCAAAGGCTCTCCGCTTGGATGTCATTTCGTGCCCTGCTTATGTCTGCCGCACTGGGACAGAGCTAGTTGAACTGCTTCATGTTTGTTTAATTATTGCTAGTTTTCACACTAACCATATGGAGCCAGCACTAAAACCTACGAACCAAGTGTGTGGACGGACAGACTCAACCCCAAATACAGCATTTACACACACACACACACACGCACGTGCTGTTAACATGGGAAAGACTGAAGTGATGGGAAGGTGAACTTACAATGGTCGGCATGTTCAATATAAATCTTTTTATCTGTTTGAACAGAAGAAAAAACAAGAAGAAAAGAGACACAAACATAAAAATGGATGGACTAGTCATTATGCAAATGAAAGACACAATAACATAATATAATGCAGAAACGAGAAAGTAAACAATAGCTCATCAATATGAAAATAGAAATGTAAACATAAAAGGCATACTGCAAGCAAGAAAACATCCTCTGTCGCTATAAAACAATAACATCGAGAAATGTGCAGCATGGTGGAAAGAAGTTCAGCATAATTGCTTATATAATGTGCAAGAAAAAAAACGAGAGAATAAAGGTCTATTAGAAATGGCTGCGAGATTATGATCTTATGGAGGAAGTGTGGCACGGACAGTTTTGAAAATGAAAGGAAGCTAGTGTTTTGTGGTGGATGAGGGCGAGAGCGAGAGCGTCTCATTATGCACCCCACAGGGTACGTTATAACCTTGGTTGTCCTAGAAAAAAAAACACCTCTGTCCTGATGGGAAGCGTCTTTTCCAAGGTAACGCCAATGCAAATCATCACTGCGAGGGTTGACAGATGATGAAACCTTCTTTCTCGGGTTTGCACCAGCTATTGCGTCTCCAACGCAGTAATCCTTGTCTCCCAAGCAACATCACAACCCAGACTGGTCTCTGTGACTTTCTCGTTGGTCCAGCAGCAATTAGAATCTACCAGCAGGCCGTGAGGATGATGGTTTTGCGGTGTCTCAAAGCGTTTTACATTCATGACTTGGATATTTAGCCCATCCTCAGAGAGATTAACAGTGACTGAGACGGCAGTGTGACCTTCTATTGTTTGTCTAAAGCCTGTGAGGAATGCAAGGAGTCATTAAGTCAGCAGGACACATTATGGCCGCAGAATAATCGAATTACTGCGCTGGGAATATAAAAAAAGTCAGTCAGTAAACTGTTCTTTGCCAAGTGACACATAAACAGAACTCGTACAGCACAGAGCCCCCGTCACCTCCTCTGTCAGAGCCACTAAACTGAATCTTTTCCTCTGCGTTGGCCTAGTCCGGCCGCTGCATGGAGCTGAAGCACGGCGCCGCTATGAGTGTGCATACGATCCCCCGGCTTGTTCGCGCGCTTATGGAGTGTGTCTGCATGCTTGGGCGTGTTGGTGTGGCATGTTTTCCAGTGTGCACATGGATGTTCCTCGCTGCCTCTGTGGATGCATGTCTCTACGATTCTAATGCGCTGTCAGCTGGATTCCTCCCAGCTCATCACGGGCTGCACATTGGGTGTCAGTGCGAGTCTGACTCACTCTCATATGCTCTTCCCTGTGCTAATTTTTCGACTCGGCTATGTCATGCTCACGTCCCACTCCACACACTCTCTCAATCGCTGCTTCTTTCTCACTCCGTCTGTGCCTTCAGATGTGGATCACTTGTCTTCCCTCTTTGTGAACCAAGATTTTCACAGAACATCTGTTTGAGATTTTGCCGCTTCTTTCTTTCATCTCTCTCTACGCTGGGTCTTTGCTGCTCAGAACCATGGGAATCCAGTACACAAAAGCATCTGAACTGGTGAACTAATTTTAAACATGCTGACTTGTATTTAACAGCCAAACAAAGGATTGTGAGGCACGTGAGGCAGACATTAACCATCTTTTAACGTTCAGTTGAAATAGCTGGATCCAGGGACTTACTTCGTGCACACAGCCCCTCTGTGCAGTTTTTGCTCTCCATCATGCTGCCGCTGCAGTGCTTTCCTCCGTTCCTGGGTGGTGGAGCCTGGCATTCACGACTGCGCCAGTGGGTGCACTCTGTCCCACAGGCGGACCACTTTGCCCACTCCGTCCAGCCTCCATCGACTGGAATGAGATGGCGCACGTTTGACTAATTTGACAGTTCATCAACAGCTACGCCCAGATCTCCGAGTAGGAGGAGAATGGTGCATGACATAAAATGTGGCGTGGGGCAAATGCATTCTGTGGCTTGTTTCAAACAACTTTAGAGCCACGGGCAGAGCAATTGGTCTGTGGCAGTAAAAAAAACCCACTGTGTTCCTGATGCAGATGACTTTTTACGATGAAATCAAAGTAGTTTACTTGACAAAATGCTTTGCTCTGTATTTTAATTGATGTCAGAAAAGCCCATTTGGGGCGTCTAAATATTCCAGCGTGTGGCTACTTTGTCTACAAGAGTTGTAAATAATGCAGATGAGTATGTCATCTTCACCTGGGCACAGTGTGGTGCAGGTCACTCTCTGGAAGGGCGGGCCCTCACAGAAGGCTCCTCCATTCAGAGGGGCAGGATTGGTGCAGCTGCGCGTTCGTCGCTGCCAACCCCGCCCACACTGAGCATTACACTCTGACCATTCAGTCCAAGAAGACCAACCTCCACTCACTGAGAGAGACACACACACACACAGATGGGCAATGTGAGTGAGTCTGATGTTTCATTCTCAGGTCAACTTAAATAGACATATGAAAATACAGCCTACACATCCATGTAGTCCTGCTGTCACTTGTGTAGATCAGGTTCTGTGGCATGGTGCGAAGCTAAAGCAGTTCGACCAGGACCACATGGATGATTTTGATGAACTTAAAAGAACGAAATGCGTATTTGTGTTACCGTAAACAATGAGAGTCGCGGTGCTGCTGCGTCTTTTGGCCACTACGTTACGGGCCACGCACGTGTAGTTGGCTGTGTCGGACAGTCGCGCCTGTTTGATGATCAGATCGTGATCGATGGTGATGAGGAAATTGGAGTCCTGTGACGGATCTATGACGTCTTCGTTCTTCAGCCAGTCCACCTGGAGACAATCACAAACACAGGGTTCGCTGGCTGAATCTCTCATGAACCCAACGCTGCGGTTTACCTGAATTTCAAAGTATAGACTTCCTTTGATTCATTTGGCAGATAGACAAACTGAACATAAAGCATTGTCTAAATCACCAGGTGTGGATGCATAAACATGAGCCTGCAGACCACACACAGACCCACTCCGGCAACATCACAACACACATCGGTGCTACATTAATTATCGATCACACACTGTCAATATCAGACCATTTATTGGTTAATGCTATAAAAATCATGTTTTCACTCGGAGCAAAACTCACTTTTATTTTTGACACGTCCTCCTCTTTAAAACAACAAACAAGCACAAACGATAAAATCAGAATTTATTACGAAACACATTGTGACATTTCAGCAAACGCTTTGCAGTAATTACATAAAATTAGGCTTTTTATGTCACATAATAACCATGCTAATAAGCTACTAAAAAGAACAATCCAGCTTGGAAACGCAACTATTTACTTGAGTAATAAACTAAATGGCCTGTATTTTCAAATATATTGTTTTACTGCTGCTTTATGAGAGAAATAAAACTACGTGATGTATTGCCGTACAGTTAGTTGAGTGTGTAGCAATAACAAAACATGGATTTAAGCGCAGAGCGTTTTGTTTTTTCTTGATGGTGTCACAGAGCTGGACAGACCTAAATCTCTCCAACTTTAGTGGCCTGCCCTTTACTTTGCTCAGTTTATACTTTATGTTGTTGTAGACAGTGATGCATACATTTGCATCATTGGTTGTTTTATTTTAATCTTTTTAATTGCTTTTCTATATGAAAACAAACAACCACAGCCGTCACTGAGAAACAGACAAGGAAATGGAAGAAATAACTGGCAATTCATTATTCGATTTCTCATTTCCCGTTCCTATAAAGTACTTGTGATGAAAGATCAACAAGAATGTGATGAAAGATCAACAAAAGAAACATCTATGAGAATAGTGATGAGGAAGGAGGGAGCTACCTCAGCAGCAGGCATGCCCTCCGGGGGACGACACTGCAGCAGCACCTCCTGCTCGAGTCGCACCTCCCGCCCCAGCGGCTCCTGCTCAAAGTTCTTCCTCAGGTCTACAGAGGGCGAAACAGATGCAAAGTAGTCAGCAGTTAGTGCAGGCTGCCCCGTCACAGCCACGACAGCAGAGAGACACCTACTTTATCTTACTGACACACATATAAACACAGAAATGAAGCAAAGCCTCCAAAAAGTGTCAGGGTGGTATATTTCTCTTCATTCCCTCATAAACATGCACATTGTCCATCACATTCTGCCACGCGTTACCATGGGGACTAAGATGGAAAGCTACAGCAATTTATTTGCATATATACTTAAGCTGACACATATGACAAGCAAAAGTCGGAAACATTTGCCCTTGTGCTATCTTTATTCCTTCCTCTTCCTCAAAACACACTCAAACCACTCGATTCTCCCTTTAAAATACACAAATCCTTCTTTCTGCCTTTGCGCAAACACACACACACACACACACACACACACACAATACTGACATGCAATGCGAACATAGGCACGGTTGCTCTTGGTGGTGCCAGCCGAGCTCCAGGCTACACACTGGCACCAGTAGTCCTCCAGCCCAAACAGCTCCTCCACCTGGGTCCTCGACACTGAGATGTCCACCTCCCTCACCACCAGGCCTGTGCAGAGGGAGACACAGATCAGCGAGGCATATTTTTCACAGTAAATATAAATGATGCATTGGCTGCAGGCCAAGCACTTAATGTGCACATAAAATGCTATAGGAGCTAATGGATTATGTAGTTGGAAACGATGTTTGTAATTGAGTATGTTTATGTCTGTGAAATACAAGGTGACATCAGTACGTGTGTATAGCTGTATTTACAGAAGTGTGTGTGTGTGTGACCTGTGATCTGGTCCAGGCTCTCTCTGGTCACATGATCGTTCTGATTGACCCATTCTCCGTTACACTTGAAGTAGATCTGCGTGGCTGGAGACGCCCGGCACCGTAGCTGGACCGGACGGTTCTTTACAATGAAAGCGTCCTCTGGCTCCAGCAGGAATTCAGGAAGGGGCTCTGCCGGAGCTGATGGGAAGGAATCCGGAAGGACCTCAGCCTCGCTGTAGTCACTGCTCTCTGGAAACACAAAACAGGGAAGCGATTAGGATGATTGTCATTTAATAGAAAGCGCTGAGGTGAGTGGCTGCTGCAGGCAAAGTGCAGCACTGCAGGGAGTCTCCGTGGCTTCTCTGGGACTGATCCTGCTCTCGGACCTGCCTGTCGAAGAGGTACCAGATAAACAACATGACAAATTTTCCCCTTAGGGATCAAGAAGCCATCACAGACCTGGAAGACGTACTTGTCTGTGTGTGTGAAAGCGACAGATGTGTGAACCAACCCTGTCAGTGTATTTCAAGAAGATGTTTAAGGTGCTGACAGTGTGCACTGTAAATGGAGGGGCACGGTGACATTTTCACCTCCTGGACTGGTCAATGCAGACTTCCTGGTCTCGTCCTCCTGGAAAAGTCAGTGTCTCTCAGCTGGGGAGGAGAGCAGCTGACCTTCCACAGGCACTTTCTGTTGATCGCACATTATCCCCTGACATTTTCGATGTGACATATCCCTCCTGGCGATGTTGCCAAGAGCTTCTCTTGGAAGGAAGGGCACTGTGCCTCTGACCTCCTCACACTGACTTGGTACTCTAATAATGACGGCTGGGTACCATATAGTATATTAATGCCACAATGTTATCGACTGCTACAGGCTTTTACAGGAGAAGATCGATTTAAGAGCCTTTGGTGATATGTTTTTTTATTTTAGGCACATACAGAAGTTAAGCTTTTCGAGGCAAATCACTGTTTTTAGCACTGTAAATAAAACTGACTTGACTCGACAGCCAAGTATTAAAATGACGTTTAAGAATATAACGACATAAAGTGTCAAACGCATGACATCTCTTATCATTAATCTTTTTCCTGCTGTTAGCACAGGCACTGGGCTGTGAGTCAGTCAGACTTTTCTGTTTACAGAACTGCGGGCTGCAGACCATGATGCAAGCTCAACCCTTGCCACAACTCATGTCTGCCCATCAACGAGATGGGACGCTTGTGCACTCGATGAGCAAAACTCAGACGCACAGGCAACCTGGAGAAGGCCCTGTGACAAAACAAACGACCCGATTGCAGTATACTGCCACGGAGAGCAAACTCAAACATAAAACGTACAGTAGACAGCAAATACACGTTTTGTTTTTTACTGCAAACGGCGTCTTTGCGTCACCGACTAGAGAACTTTTACCTTTTGTTTATGTCAAGTTCCATCAAGTTCTTGAATTTTTAATGCACGTGACCTTTCAGTGAAACAATGATCCGAGTTCAGTAAAGCAATGAATGGAGGAGAAAGCTGTGGCTGGATACGAACCAGAGCCAACAGCAGTTCCTGGTATTCAAGAGGCGGCACCATGTTTAGGTGTGGGGATGGTACAGTCTTGACCCCAATTCTTCATCATACAAGGGCCAACCAGGACATACGCTAAGAGGCTAAAGCGCCGCTGCTCACAGCTCAGAGCCTGGCAGCACAGTGGCCACAGGACAGTCAGAAAGGGCAAAAGCCAGCATGGAGCTGTCAGCCCACGTCTGTCTCTGCCTCTCTCTTCTCCATCTCTCTCACGAACACTTACTTGTTCTTCTCCGCTGGCGTATTCTACAAGGACCTTCCACCGGCTATATTTACTCACAAAACCACAATCCCAAGCTGAACTCCCATCCCCTGCACGCGTCGCACTTCTCCCTACCTGAGACGGACAGGAGCTGACATTGTACTGCTGCTGGGACTTGACATAAAGCTTCCTCTAATCAAACCGCAAATTAGCATTAGCTCTTAAAATTCCAGTCTTATCTCTCAAAAAAGCCCTTGAAAGTTGTGAGGGTCGACCAAAACGTCCTCTTTATAACAAAATCATTTATGCGATATAACACATACATCTATAATTACACCTCTAATCCTAGTATGATTCTCTGATTACGTTTGCTTTCATAAACATTACACACAATTACAATAGATTCTGCACACACTCACTTAAGGTAAACAGGTTTCTGCTCTTAGGCTCACGCCTCACTTAATATTATTTAATGCTGTTAAGTGGGTACACAAGCAGGTAAACACAAACAAATATCAATGATAAATGTTGACACCTCTCAAAATGATATGTAACCATAAAGATGATTCACATTTATTGTCGTACACTCTCACAATCTCCTCCTCTCTGTCTTTTTCTTCTCTCCCCACATCCCTTTGCTCTCCTCTTACTAAGCTGTCGCCTCCAGTCTTTCAGACTTTGAATTCTCTGTCAATAACCAATTGTGTTGTCCCTCCCCACCACTCGCCCCCGCTCTTTCCCTTTGTCCGGCATTGATCGCACGGTGTTCAAACACGGGTTGAAAAACACAGCCTGTCACTCTTCAGGAGGGATGAGAGGGGGCACGGCGAGAGAAAGAGGCAAGTCGAAGAATGGCAGCAGAGACAGACAAACAGAGAGAGACGGTGGTTCAGACGGAGACAGAATGGGAGGAGAGCCCCGAGTATTCGGATAAACCTCTCTCTATGTGCAACTTGTGTGTGTGTGTGTGTGTTCTGGGGCCTGCATGGTTTAATTAAAACGCTTTTGGATGACAGAGGTAGGAGACAGACAGCTTCTCTCTCTTCCCCTGTCTCTTTCTGGGATAATGGAGCTGGCGGTTTAAAGTGGAACCTGTGTTTTTGGCCCTGCATACAAACATCCATCAGAGCTCAGCAGCCGGCAATTTGTGCGGAATGGAGGAGCCTTAAAGAGAAAAACTCCTCGTCGCGCAGCACAGCAAGTCTTTTATTACTCTAATGACAGACAGCAGACAGCTAGAAAGCAAACACAGGCTTCTGGGTATTCTTTTCTAGAGCACACAATCGCATGTAGATCCAGAGACTAAGTGACAACCCGTGCTTAGACTGTATATCTCGCCCACTCTCATTCACGTATGCCAAATTCAGAAAATATAAGGAGCCCCCTCCTTCAGTGGCTGTGTGGTGTAGTTGAGTTGGAGTGACGGTGGTTAAAGACGGGGCTGTGGAGGAGAGAGGATGGGAAGACGACAGGGCTGGACAAAGGCAGGTCAAGAGACACTCGTAGACAAGTGGAGGGGAGAGCTGATGACCTGCACACACACACACACACAGCTCTGCTACTATGGGCAAGGAAAACGAATCACAGCAACGTCTGTCTTTGTCTCAGCCTGACTGTGGAACCCTCTGTGGTGTTCTTTGTGCCCTGTGTCTTTCTCCACCTTTTCTTGTCTTCTCACACACACACACACACACACACACACACACACACACACACACACACACACACACACAGATGACTGTAATTTTCTTAGCCCCAGCGCCTCCAGCCAGTGCAGTCTAAAGCATCTGTACTTTGTCATTACCTTTACAGAGTTAGTCATTACTGTCCCCTCCAGTGCCCTCACCATCCCAACCATTGCACTCACGAAGTACGGGAAACCTGAGTAAGAGAGAATAAAGGACGGGAAGACGAGCACTTTGAAGCAGCCAAACAACAGAGAAACACAGGGTCAGGTTGTGTTTGGATAGATCAGGAAACTTTTTTCCCCCTTCCTGGGCGTCCTACGAGGTCAAAAACAAACAAATAACAGCGAGGTGTCCCACCTCCTCCCTTCTGCTTTTCACTTGTGTCTGACAGAGAAGCTTTCTTCTTGCCCTCCCCTGACTCTTGTCGTTCCCTCCTGCCTGCTAGATTCAAAGCACGTTGTTCATAGCCAGCGGCTATGAAACGTAACTGTTGCTGGGCTCACTAAGGACAAACATCTGTGAGGACGACTGTAAAGTATGACAACACCGTTGGTAACGGAGGAAACAAGGCCTATAAATGGAGTGATCAGCAGCGCTGAGTGACTGGCCACATATCCATCTCATCCAGTCTACCTCATTACCATCATTCTGGTGAGAAAGCCCCGAGGTAGGGTTGTGCCATTCACACACACGCAAAGACACACACAGAGAGGTAGGTCAAAAGAGACAGAGATGGATAGTCTCTCCTCGCCTTCCTTAAAGGACAATTACACTGAGTGATTGATTCATTCTCATCAGCATGAACACAGCTCCTTATAGGAGCAAAGACACACGACTGGAGAAAAAACATGTATTTACATTCGAACATTTGATGGAAAATCACTTAATGTCAGAGTGGAGTAGTGTGTGACTGTGTGTGTGCTGGCGTCAGGCAGGGCATGAGGCGACGAGAGCGCACGTAGAAGCGACACGGCGTCACTTCTCACATCAACAATGACAGACGGAGCGTGAGGCGTCACGCAGCTCAACCATCTGAGCAAACACACACACATACACGCGCACGAAACGCACACAACCGCGTATAAACAACCACTCCGAGCGCCGGAAATGTTGTTACTTCACTTACAGACACGCCATTATTTTCAATTCATTATGGTGGTTAGGAGGCAGGAAGCCGAGTCTGACATGCCTTCTAGGAGAGACTCAGCCTTCAGCTATCTCATAAATGTTGCTATACAGGTTCTTTGGATATTTTGATACCACCACCAAAGATGTGCACCTGTGGTTTCTCTACTTTCTGTTCTTTGTGCTCTCCATGGTGCCTCCCTAACTAACAGACTTCTTTTCACACAGGCAGGGACATTTTTCTCCTCACCTTCTTCTTCAATGCTTCTTCTTCTGTTGAACTTTATTTTTGCCTAACTGGAAAAGTGGACGTGTTTTTTGATATAAAATCTCTTTTGCAGACAGAGTCTTGAGTGAAAAGAAGTTGCAGAGACTGGAGAAGTACTGTGCATATACTTGTCATTGTGCCCACAGTTAAAAAAAAACCCAAACCACTTTCATCTTTGCTTGCCCAGTACGGCAACAGGTCCAAGATGCGTTAGCCAGGCTCAGCACAAAAACACTGCGAAGCAACTGTGCTAGCTCCATTCAACGAAACACAAACACTTCCCAAAAACGTGCCGCAACCAGCGACACATTCAATTCTCTCCTTAAATATTCTGTGCTGCCTGTGCTACAGGTCCAAGCAACAAGGCCAACTAACAATCATTTAAGCACAGAGTGCACATGAATAATGTTTGTTGGAATAACCTGGGAGCTGCATCGTGATGAAAGTTCATCGTAGCGATGGAAATGTCACACCTTTGATTGGTTCCAGTGTTAATGAGGACTGCAGAGCGGCTATTTCTGCAGCCTGTGAGGCCTCCTCTGTTTCATCAAGATATGGACACAAGCATATAATTGAGTGTGCAAGCTAGTGAGTAGGAAGGGTGGAATAAGTGTGTGTGTGTGTGTGTGTGTGTTGGGGGGGGTGTTACAGGATGCTGGAAAGCAGATTGGCAGTACGGTAAAGCCGAGCAGGTGATGGAGATACAGTGTGACAGAAATGCTTCGCTTGTCCATCCAGCATGTCTGGGTGGCAGGAGGAGAGAAAGCAAGCCCGAGGACATGTTACACACACACACACACACACACACAGACACACACAACAAATACAGCGTGCACCACCTCATTTACAGCCCTGCTTGTAACCAGAGTATTATCCCACACTCTCAGCTGCAAGGTATTTTGCCCTGTAACCCTCTAATTGTAAATGAAGTGTGACCTGCTCTTTTTCAAAGGACTCACCTTTTTCGCCTTCAGTGTCATAATGACACTTAATCCGTGCTAGAGAAGGGTGCGCCAAAGGGGAAACGCACACCCTCACACATCGACACACACACACGGTTCTAGACAGTCAGAGAGGCCTGATGACAGAGTGACAGAAATGTTTTCCTACTGATAACCGGCTGAATACTGGAGAATTTTGTGGTTGTTCTTAGTGGACTCAAACTGTGTGTGTGTGTGTGTGTGTGAGAGAGAGGGAGGATGGGTGTGTTCATAACACACTATGGATTATATTTACCCACAGCGTATGCAAGGGACAGCCTACTCGAAGTGAGATTGTGCGACTGCGCTTTCGACTGTGTGGGTGAGTGTGACTGTGAGAGTGGGCGCGCTAAGAGGATTTGCGTTTGTGTTGTAGCTGTGATCCCGCTGCCGCTACTGGTGCACTTGAACAGACAAGGAAGCCGGCTCTGTCACAGCTAGGGGGCGCCACCCCCCATAGAGCTCATTAATCACAGCCCTTCAAGAAGTGGCCCTGTGCTGCTTGTGTGTGCCCCGATGACCACCTACTGCATGGGAACACAGACGTACACAAGCAGCACTATCAATCACCACGAGGAGACGGGGAGAGAGAGACGGAGAGAGGAGACAGAGTGGGTGAGACAGCGTTGTTTTCCTATTATCCCCTCGAAATTACAGACCAATGTCACAACTATTACTTGGAGGTCAACCTCATGTGGTAGAAGGAGGCTCTTCCCCTTCCTCGGTGTGTGAATGGTTAGATAGCGCTGTGCATGTTGAGCATCAGGCGCCACTGCCTGTCTGCTCCGCCACTACACAGCTGTCTGATGAGGGTTGCGCAAATCTACCCGGAGTGGCTAGTTGCCATGGTGGGTATTCACACGGAGCTGGCTCCTCTAGAGGCCTGCAGTCTACGCAGCCATTAACTGCGCTGTGCAAACACACACGTTGTCTGCAGCCGTTCTCTGGGTCTCGTTCTCTTGCTACGCTACTCCGTCTATTTGGAAGCGTTGTTGAAAATCGGTCCGTCGTCGTCACCGACTGTCTTGCCGTGACTGTGACTGTGTGTGTGTGTGTGTGTGTGAATAGGTGAGCAGTACAGTGGGATGAGTGTTTGGAAGCTGGGGCCGTTTAAATGGCAGTAATTACATGAGAAGATGAGCTGCATTCCTTCCTGAGGGCAGGCTGATTACAGGCCTCTCTTCTCTGGGCCCCTGTAATTACCCACTCTACCCTGCCCTCCCTCCTCACCCCCCTGCCTCACCCTCCATCCCACTGTACTCGTATCGGCTCTGCTCTGCCTGGGCAGGGCCACAGGCGAGCTCCCCCCTCCTCCCCCCTCTCCTGTCCTCTGATCCACCTCGCTCTCGCAGCACTGCACCTTTTCTTTCCCTTGCCAGGTTACTCTTCTGTCCTGTCCTATTGCTCCTCCGACGGATTCCTACTGTACTCACGTACACTCAGTGAGTACTCAGAGAACAAACTGCAGGTGTGGCATCATGGACAAAGTGCACAGTGACTAAACCTTTGAGGGGAAAATGAACCTGACCCCTTTGCCGCTCTCAGTGGCTTCTACTCCTACTGCAGCCATGTTGCTGTGTGGCTGCAGGGGGGTTGCTGTTAAACGCCAGTCAGTCCCGATGGCCACGCCTTGAGACAAGACCTGACAGCTCTTGACTTACAGGTATATCCTTGCTCGTCTCATCCCACCCTTTTGTCCCCGTCTCACACACTCAGTTTCACACTTACTGTATACAGAAATGTCAACAAAACCAGTAAGTCCACCTCAGTCTGGGATTCCGGTAAGACTGGAGACACACAGACAGTCAAATTACATGCCCTTCTTCAAAAGCTCGCTCAACTGTTGCACCAAACAACAGTGTGAGTCCCTGCTACCCTTTCATTTGTGTTCTGTCACATACTGGGCGTAGGACTAATTTACAGTCTCTCCATTAAAACTCTCAGAATGTCAAAACACTTATTGTTTATAAATTACAGTTCGTCTCGGATATATCGTTAGTGGCCCCATCACGTGGCGGCGTGCTAACTCCGGAGGAAGACAACTGTGACGGTGAGAAAAGTCAGTAAAGGGTGTCACAACATATGTGTTTTTTTATTCCATAATATGACAACTCAGCTCCCGGAGGACAGGAAGGCGGTCGGATCAGACTTCCTGTACAAATTACATCAGACACTCTGAGCAGGTGATAATGAAGAAAGAGAAGAGTGTTGGGGACTGGAGGAGCTGGAGCGAGAGAGAGAAGGAACTAAAACATCACTGGGGCGAGATGGATGGATTAAAAATGAAAAGTCTGGAGCTCTTCGAGCATTAGGAAGACAGAGAGCAGGAGGGGGCGAGACAGAAATAGAGCTGGTCAGGCAGGGAAAGGACAAGAAAATGGGAGAGACGGAGGGGTCGGCACAGGTAACCTAACTAATGTAAAGCAATGGTGGAGGCAGAGGCAGAAAAGGTTAACGACAAGGATGCAAGCTCTGCTGTAAGTGGGTTGCCATGTTAGAGGGAAAAGAAGGAAGGGGAGAGGATATGTGGATGGAAAGAGCAATGGAGACAGACATGGTGAGAAACACAGAGGCGCTCCTTGGGTGCAGCTCAAGTGCAGCTCTTGATTGGTGTCAGCGTGCGCGTGCCTACTTTGGGGCATTGGCTACGGTTGCTGCGATTGCCGGCGCTATTAGAGAAGCCTGCAGCTGTAATGTGTTGTGACAGGGGCTGATTCTTGTGACTAACTGCTTTGGCAGGAGGGCTGCTCTGTCATGCTAATGAACAGATGAGGAGATGAGCCGGACGGACAGCGGATCGACGGGCCACGCACATGACTTCCCTCACACTTACACACACGCCCCCCTCTCACAAGTAACTAGTTCCTGACTCAGTGCGAGAGAGGCGGCAACGCATTGACAACGTGAGGTGAGGAAAGAAAAATGAAAGGACACATGCGCCTGATCACGCCGCACACAAACACAGCGGGGTTGGCGTCACTCTGTTCCCTTATTGCGTCCCCTTGCATCAGAGAAATCCCTAGATGTGTAGTACACAACAACCGATATGCTGTAGGCGAGAGTGTGTGTTTCTCCATGTGTGGCGTGCATGAAGGAGCGAGATTTGGATTACGAGCTTTGAAAATGCGCAACGTATGTTAGAAATGATAAAAGACTCTGTAAACAGATTCAAAAGATTCGAACTGAAAAAAACATGTTCGTCCATTGGTTTAATGAGCTAACAAGGCGGGAGAGAAACTTTTTGAACAGCAACTCTAACTTTAACCAATATCTTTAAAAAATGAGATGGAGAGAAAAATAGACAGACGGCGAGGCGAGACAGAGAGTTAGCCAAGGAACAGAAAAGATTAGGGCACTAATAGGCAGAAAATCCATGTTGGAGGAGATAGATGACGAGAGGTGATGTGCCGATAGCAGGGGAGGACAAATGGAGAGGCAGATGATAGTGGTTAGATTCAATCTCCTCACCCGGCAGAATGTGGGGGTCTCGTAAGCAAAAGTAGCCCTGTGCAGAAGCTAATGGCTGTTTTATCCCTTTGATCTCGCTCCTTCCTTCTCTTTATGCCTCGCTTCATCATTCTCAAACCTCAAAATACATTTCCATCTCTGCCACAGCTTGGACGCACGAGCTCAAATCAAGTCGAAGGAGAGCAACAAATAAGAAGTTCAGATCTACTCAGCATCTTTGTTATCCTGTCATGAGTTTAACTTTTTTTTTAATTAATTGTGCAGGTTTCCCTGTAGTTTCAACAACAAGCAAAAAAAACAAAAAAACTCAGAGGAAGTCGAGGAAATGGGCAGTTTGAGATAGGAAGAGGAAAACACACCACGCTGCTCGACTGCCAGGTAAACTCAGCGCAGTGCAGCGCCAAAACATAAAAGCAATAACTAAAGCACAGGCTTCTCACAGACTATCACTTCAGGCCAGGCCAACTTTTCCATATCTGGCCATCTCTGCTGCTAACAGATTGTAAAACAGCGAGAGCCGATAACTATGCAACGCAGAGACTGGCAGCACCACTGCAAAGGTATCTGCAACTTGGACGGCCTGCGCGCATCTCTGCTCTCCTCAGGAAATGTAAATCCTATTATGCTTCAGGTCAAAATATTGTTTCCTCACCCCCCCCCCCCCACCCACCCCCCCCCCCCGTGTGATGACTCAGCATTTGTGCATCAATCATTCATGAGCCTATGGGTTTGTCTAATGTCAAAGTTTTTCGGTGCTGTTCACTGCAGTTACGGGAACGAGTCCTTGACCCAGGGACAGGATGGCGCCTGGGCTGGAATGTAAAAGAGGACACGCCAGAGCCCGAGGCTGGGACCAGTATGACTGGACTGGCAGGATTGAGCGTGATGGATAGCAGCGATGAGCAGAGCATGACGAAATCCCCTTGGCATACACAGATAAAATAGGCGTCCGCAGCTTGTGTGGAAGCTGAAAGAGAGAGCAATGGATGGATGGAAGGAAAGGCACAGTGTCACCCACCAGACGCCCAGGGCCACCGCAGACGGATGGTGACACTGAGTAGCCAGAGTGTGTGACACCGTGACAATAATGACGAGAGACTCTTTCCCGATCTCTCTGGCTTCTGCTTCTCTTCGCCATTGTCCCTCCTTCTGTCACCTCCTGCAGCAGGCTTGTGCTTTGAGCCATACCCAGACTGTGTGTCCTCTGTTGGCCTGGGTCAAATAGCACTTGCTGGCAAATCCCACTCGAGTGGAAGTTGGAGGTAAAAAGTGAGAAAGGTTTTTCTGTCCCAGTGTGTCAAAATATCAAAATTCATCAAATCACTTATTTTAGTACTTTTTATAGAAACAACTCAAAATGTTAAGACATATTGTGAGAATGATTCAGGGTTGTGTTGAGGACAAAATACGCCTATGTTGTCCGTAGACTGCCAAAAATGAAAAATGTGTACTTTGACACATTTCTGGTGCTCGTCTCTGCAGCCTGGCGTTAGTCAGAGCAGACCACATGGTCGTCGCACCAGCAGACGGCAGGGCATTAACTCACTGTCCCAGATTCTAATGGCTCTGGCCCACTGAACCTCTCACAAACCTGACGCCGCCCAGAGTCACAACTCCTCCTCGGCACAGACTGCCAACAGCATTGTTTTGTTTACACCGTACATTTTTCTGACCCGTGTGGTTGCGTACGTTTTCAGCGCGGCTCTCGTTGCATACATCCAACTAGTCGCTGAGAGCTCTCTCTCCTTCCCTCTTTACCCAGCTGAACCCATGGCAGCAGCGATGGTTAAGAGGTCTGTGTATCCCATTAGGATGATGAAGAGGCCTTTCATCAGTACACTCCCTCTGGCCAGTTGCTGACAGGAGCTTTACCTTGACAAGCCTCTCAAACACACCGCTCGACATGAGACAGCACCCAGCAAAGAGGTCCGCAGGCGGTACACAGACAAACACACACTGCTGCACACACACACACACACACTGATCTCACAGTCTGAGCTGAGAAAAAGGGAAAGACAATGTTTTGTTGCTAACTTTTCCCTTTCAATCTCACATCCATTTTCACCATTTGCCAACGGAGCTCAGCGTACGTAGAGGGGAGACAAGAGGAGGCTGGAGAGGATGAGGAGTCTTGACTAATTCTGACTGGGTTCTCTGATCTATTTTTAATCACTGCTGCATGAGGACTAATAGTTTAACGACCATGCAGGGCTCTGTCCAGATGGGCAAAGTCATTTTTCAGGACGGGGAAGAGCAAGGAGAAAGGAGACAGGATGTGAGGACAGAGGGGGGAAAAAGACAAGAATAGAGAGCAAAGAGAAAAATAAGGTGACAACGAATATGGCATGAGAGAGCAAAAACGAGGGGGAGAGAGACAGAGATGGATAGAGACCGAGCGGGAGACGGAGAAACCTCAGGAGCCGAAATGACCTGGATTCATAGGACCTGTATTGATTACTTAAGGAAGAAAAGCGGAGGAAAGCGCTCTGCTTAGTGGCTTTAAAAATGAACTCACACGCAAAAACACCTGCAATGACAGAACGAGTGGAAAAAAATAAACAAAACACGTACATAATTCAAGAACTGTAGCTGCTTTACTCACATCTGACAAGGAGGAAGCTTAATCCACTGCTGCTGTAGAACAGCTGATAGCCTGCCGGATAAAGTGCACGCTCAGCATATGGTAAACGGCATGATCTCATTTGATTCACTATGGGATTTCTATGCAATCCATGAAATGTGTATGTGTATAAAACTAATATTTGTCCCAGAAGTAAAACGAGTTACACTAAGGGTAGAGCTCTTCATTGATTGATCGGTAATTAACAGCTTCAGCTTAATAATAGCTTCACCTGGCATGTGCGTGACTCCAGTATAAAGTAATCAGGGTTTGTGACAGCGCCAAACCTTCTCTTTCATGTGATGCCACTTAGTTCAGCTTTCCTGATACCGACAGCCCAAAGAGCAACAACGGTGCCGCTCCTGAATAGCCACACTGTGCTAGAAACCGCAAGAATAGAACTGCTTGACCCTCATACGGCTGCAGTCGGTTGGGTCATTTGTGAAGCACAATGGCAGGCTGCAAAACATAAAAGTGTTTATATCGTTCCCACAATTTACAATCTATTCAGCATGGCTGACTTCACAACTTCTATTTTCCACAACAACAAAGAGCCAGACTGTGGTGTGTGTGTGAGTGGATGCGGTAGAGGACGTAAAGGTAAACGGAGGCAGAACAGAGAAACCACGCGGGACAGTCAACGCCGCTCTGTCGGTATTATCAGCTACATCTTACGCAACACAATGCTGCTGTTTGAATAGTTAACACAGCAGCACCCCACCGCAAAGCAAACAGCACATGATTGACGCGGATGAATTGGGATGCGTGTACGGGGACACTGCAAATATGCACGAAGGGAAATAAATGCCAGACACTCCCGCTTCAATTCCACAGCATAAAGCCAGTTAATAACATTCAGGAGTCACGTCGAGGTTATCGCATCAGCAGATAACACGGAAAGTTGGCAAGTGCACGTCTGTAGGTCAAAGGTCAGCCCTCTGTTAACCCCACACAGATATCACTCATCAGCCACATAATGCATGGTTCTGCTGCTTCCTGCTACACCGATAAAGACCTGCACAGCAAACAGGGAACACAGAACGCACCTTTGAAGCCTCTCTCACCGTGTGATACGACCTCACGTTTCTGTGACCCATGACCTTCCACCTGTCTGTGATAGCTTCCTCACAGGTGGTCCAGAGAAAGCGTGATGTTCATCATTAGTATATAAATGAGTAGATGCCTCTAGACAGTGAGAACTTACAAGCTCAATTTAATTACCCAACACGGAGACTTGCTACTGAGTTTTCTCCCCATGAAATATTATAGTGCGCGCAGCAAAACTCCTCTAAGAGTGCAAGCATATATTAATGCACATTACACAGCCTCCAAACAGCTTAATGAGTGGTGAGACACTGAAAGCAATCAGTGAAGCAAATAAAAAGGGAAGAAAGAGGGAGTGAAAGGAACAGGGAAGCGAAGCAGATGACTGAAGTCAAGTTACCTGTGAACCTAAAGAGTGTGAAGATGAAAAAGAGAGAAAGTTAGCAGAGCAGAAGAGGCAATTTTGGACAGCGTGGGATTCGTCGCGGCGTCTCGTCTTAGAATCATCCTGTTCTGAGGTGTTTCATATAACAAGTTGTGGAGATCAAAAGCATCCATTTACTGAGGTGCAGCTCTTCTAATCATCTGGTGCTCTGCTGCCCACAGAAAGACCTGCCACACACACACCCAGGCCTCTGGAGGGGAACGGAGTAATGAAACATACGCTGCAGCCCCGGTCTGTCAGCTAGCACTAACACAGCCCCTGTGCGTCCCACGTCTCCCTGCCTTCATCTCCTCCATCACCATATGAGCTATAAACACATGAACGGGCGCTCATATGTTTGGCTAAAGTTGCATATTGTGTGGTCCATTAGGAATCTGAAGGGTGTGAGGCACAGAGACCAAAATATCCACAGCACTCTGTTTCCCTCTCCAACTCATTGACCGAGCGCCTCGGGGTAACATCACAATAAGCGCTCCTTGTTCCTGCTCCCAAATGCAATTCTATAATTCATCTTAATTGAGAAAAACAAGCAAGCAAAAAGAAAGCACTGGAAGGCTATAAAGTACACGCTGCGTACATTGGGCACTGGAGGGACCTAGTGTATGTTTTGTGTCTGTGAAAGGTGAACGTAACAGTGCATCCATCTTGTGTATGTTTAGTGTGAGGCTGAAAACAGCAACAAAAAAAGAAAAAAAAACATACAAGAAGGAGCCAAACACATTCTGTATAGTACAAAGCGGTTTAGTGACTCAATTCCTGAAATCATCTACAGATATATAATTAAATTTAAGCAAACGCAGAAAATTATCTTCTCGTTTCTAATGAACGTGTTTTTTTTCAGTGTGATTTCTGTGCATATACTGTAATTTATTCAAGGGTTGTCTGGTTCATATTTCCCAGCTTAGACACAGAGGTAAAAGGCAGATGGTGTTTAAACACTATCTTGAAAATGCAAACTGAACACGACGTTGGAATATCAAAATGCTGAAAGACTTTCAAGCCAATATGGCAGCTCAAATACAGATGGAGCGCCAGCTTTGACTGCAAGCATGCAGACGTATTCTTCGGGTAATTAGCAGCAAATTCTGGGTTCTTTTGATTCTATTTATGGCTCTTAAGTGTTAAATGCAAACCCCCTGTTAGCTCGCTGGTCAAGGCAAACGCTGCGTTTCAGGTTAGTGTTAGAACATGAATAACAATTTTCCTGTTGTGCTAGTATAAGGTCAGTGAAGGATGAATACATAAAAGAAGGATTTCCACATCAGTTGCCCTTGTGCTGAGCATGTACCTCCACAGCTTTATTAGTGGGTACATGTTTTTAGAAGATGCAGGACTGAATCATTTGTGTTTGCTTTTATTTTTTCAACCGCTTTCCAGAGCGTGTGCTATCTAGGGCAGCGGTCAGCAGTTTTAATCAATTTTACAAACACAGGAGAACTACGGCAGCCAGGAAATCCCAGCAGGACAGTGGGGAATGGACATAGCAATAATAATAACACACAATCTAATCTGAATTATGCTCTAAAGAGATTAGGTCAGAATAATCCCCAGAATAAACACACATTGGGAGGAGGGGAGGCCGTTTGTGGTCAAACGTAAGGAGGAGCTTTGGTGGATGCTTTTATTCCTGATGGTCAGATTTGTGGAAGTTGTGTTTGATTTGGGGTGTAAGAGTGATGAGGGTGTTTATTTTAGGAAATTGGAGTATGAGGTCAGAGTCTGAGGCTCACAGAGTCGCTATTATTAAAGTACAGTGAAATGCTTGCTTAAACAAAGCCTCAGTGTGATGAATTCCTGGACATTTCAGCTCAAAGTGAGTAAACTCATTTTCCAATGAGGATCCAGATTTATTACAAGTTAAACAAAGGCTTTAAACCCATTTTCTATTTTAGCTGTAAGGATATAGTTTAGCGAGTGAGCAAACACAGAGTCATTAGTCTTCTTGAAGAAAAAGTAGCGGAGAGAGAGAGAGAGCAGGAACGGAAAATGAGCAAAGATGTACGACTGTGATATCAGTTCACCTGCTTTTCACACTGGCCTCTGCTCACCAAAGGCAACATGAGCAGATTTTACCATAGCAGGGTTTCAGTAGTGTAACAAGGATGTAACAAGTGTTGCTCTTATCCATCTATCCACATGTATTTCTGCACCATCCACTGCTTTAACATCAACAGCTAGGAGCCATGCACAGTGTTTACACCTGCACAGTGTTGTGGCTTTCCCAGTGCTGAGGCTGTGTGGAAAGGGTTCAAGGATCAGAATGGACAGGGCCCTGGCTGACCTACAGGTCACCGTCTGCCTTAATGCTGAGCAGCCTATTGTCCTGCAGCTGCATGACTGCGCCACTCCAGGTCTATTCAGAGTCTATTCACCAGCTCAAGCTAAGTGCAACAGAGGACCCCAGTCTATTGTCTGGCACCAAGTCTGTTTGAGCTGCGCCAGAACGCTCACTTCATCTCCCAGCGAGTTCACAGAAACAGTTAAGTCTGCGTGAATGGGGGCGGATTTACACAAGTAAAAAGACACGTTAAACACACTTAGGCTGACTCCAGCTCTCCAACAGAGAGCGGTGACCTCAGCGACCAGAGTGCCCAACACACTGCCGACCTCCGTCTGTTTTCCTCACTCATGCCGTTGGATCCAAACACGGAGCTGAGGCACTAAAGGGTGAACGTACAGTAGGATGGAATACTACACTTGGTGCATTAGTCTTAAAATATATTCAGTATATTTTATCATCAAGTTGAAGAAACAAAAAGTGACACTAAAAAGTATAGTACAGTAAACGAATAGCATTGCTGTCAGGTTAGGTATTGCCCAGAATTTGCTAACTACAGTATATGATCGTTCTCAGAAAATCGCCATATCGCACTCAGTAAAAAGCCATCTGGAGGCATCAGCACTTCTATGAGTGAAATTAAGTCAGAGAGCAATGACTTTCGTGTTTAAAGTGCCTCCAAAGTGCCCCATTATTACCTTCCCAGAATGCAAATGTGCTTTGGGCCAATTAGAGGTTGAGCCAATACCAATGCAAGACCATAAAAATACGCCCTTTCATAATCATTCAGTAATATGACTCATGGGTAGGACTGGAACACCAGCCAGTAAATGTGTCATGATTATGAGTCTTTTCTTAAAATGAATGGAGTAGTTGTGTATTTCATTCCCACGGTGCTGGAACGCAGCCATGCATATGTTAGTGTCAGAGCGTCTAATGAAATAAATAGACTTGCGATAGTACTTATTAGGCCTCCATAAGTGGCAGGTAAAGACAAGGGCCCTGTGGTGCATCAAAGGCATTTAAATGTCTCCTTTTAGATCTCCCCCTATCAGGGGGGTATTATGGGGGAGTGGGGGTTGCTTTTTTGTTTGTGGAAACAGACGCCCTCATCCAGGATGTCTCTGTGTAATTACACGCCACAGAAGACCTTCATTCCTCTCCTGTTCACAGAGAGAGATGAAAGACAAGAGAGACAGGGGCATGTAATCGCTCCTCTGACTAAGGGAGTGAGAGAGGAGGTGAGGGACACAGAAAATAGAAGGACAAAAGGACGGTGAGCGGCGGTGGCGTTTTAATAAACCTCGTCTGTCTCCTGTTTACAGAGTCTACCTACCTGCACTGACCCCCCCACCCCTCCACGCACGCTCAGTTTCTTTTGACTGAGGCTTTCATTATTCTCAGAGTTGCCTGCTCTTCGCCTCAGGACAGATGTGTAAATTGTTTTACTAACGTAAGGCTCACCGCTGAGAGCTCTAGCGCAAAGGCGATTTACACACTGTGCACCACTGTATAACTGTCACTCACCAACTCACGCTCGCAGGAGCATAAAGACGGACGCCATGAGCGACAGCATCTTAGCGCGCACGCAGCCAGCCGAGCGTGCGCTCATACGCAGGCCCGCATCCACACACGGACGCACTCTGCTGAGAATTAAGAGGTGTGGGCGGACCGTGACACGCACACGTAAATGTTTCCTGCCGTTCAGTCTCCTAGACTAAATCGAACTAAAAAAAAAAACTCCCTCACGTCACTGCAAAGGGCTTAAGAGCAGCAGCGAAGTTACAATCTGTCACTGTTTTGCTGCTAAACTCCACTTTTTCCCTATTACCTGATTTATTTACTCTCAAGGACACGGAGGCCGAACCTAATGATCTCCTTTTCCCTTTGAGGCTCTATTGACAAGCTGGGGATCTTTGTGTTGTTTTTAATAGTATTGCGTCTCACCATCATTTTCCAAAGGGTTTTGTACTTGATTAAAATAAAATTCTAATTCTGATAAACGAATGATACTTAAAGGAGTAGTTCAGCCTCCAACTCTATTTTTAGATGAGAAGACTGAGCCCTGCTGAAGCCAACTCACTACCATGTTATACTTCATCAACATATGACAGGAGATGCCAGGAATCCAACCGACAACCTGCTGGTTAGTGGACGACTGCTCTATCTGCAGAACCACAGCCACTCACAGCCACGAAAGTGGACATTTGTTATTAGTAAATTCTTAAGTTTGTCCCATGTGTTTTCACTGCTGGTCACATTCCTACTAAGCCTTTGTGGCACCGGGTGACTAACTACTCCTCTATTAGTGTGTCTGACGGTGCCCAGGCCTCTGAGGGGCTCCAAACAACCCATCTGCCCTGGAATCTGCCAATCCGTCTGTCTGTCTGGCTCTCCACAGGTATGGATGTCTGTCCCTGCGTGATCCATGTTCCTTTTATTAAGCTGTGGAAAAGGAGGCCAGGAGCTGGCTACAGCGTGAAGGTTGAAGCTATAGACAGAGAGACACGGCTCGGTGTTTAATGACCCACTATAACTATACCTATTCATCTCCCCCGGCAGAGCAGTGAAATGCCACGGAAATGGTCCTGTGCTGCAGATATAGCATCATGTTAAATTATAACTCTTCAGTCGACACCAGTACGATTACACCAAACACGGCTCCCCTCCCCCGCTTTTTTGTGTGGAGAAAACACAAACAATGCAATAAATTATTTCATAAAAATTACATTATTCTATAAACCATTTAATATAAAAACATCAGCGAAAATCTGTGGAAAAACAAAAAAGCGGCAGGTACCGCTCCGCTTCAACGGACACCAATCAAGCACGAACCTCAAGCTCACGTCTATCTCCAATCAATAACCATCTATATGGCTTTTATTTCGTGTCTGAGGCGCCTTCTCTACATGCTGTACCTACACACACACACACACACACACACACACGGTAAGTCTTGTTGCTGAGAGGATTGGAGACAAGTGAAGCTGAGCAGCAGCAGCGGCGGAGTCAGAGCAGAGACACCCAGAGTTAATGAACCCTCACCAGTCAGCATGGCTGTCCATCTGCTTTCATAATCCCTATAAACAGCATGCCACGGGGGCTGTCCAACCAGCCACACACACACACTTATGTAAAGAATGAGGGCTGGACATAGGCTGCATATGTGCACGTAACTTTGTGTTATAGGATGAGCAGGGCGGGTGCTGATGTGTCCATTTTAAAGCCTGTGTGCCTGGGCTCAGCTCAGCAGCTAATCTAAGCGGAGTGGTGAGGAGAGGTGAGCGTGAGGTCGGGTGTTGAGCCCATCTGGTCAGCAGCAGGTAAGAGGCTTGAAACACACACACCCGCTGACACGCTTGATGTGTGTGCGAGCTCAAACACTTAAATCTAGCCTTAATTATAAGCAGGTACATCTGCCACATTAGACCAGAGCAGACTCGCTTGCTTGCAGACCGTCCTGCTACTTCACACGCGGCGCTCATTTAAAACGACTCCTAACCCGTCCGTGGCTCGTGCCCGGTGGCATGTTGTAGCATTCACTGCGTGCACCTGGCGCAGAATGCACCAGGAGGGTAAACCCGGTTTCCCCGTGTGCAATCAGAGCGGGATGGGTGTGGACGAGAGCTGTGTGCTGATTGAGACTGGAACCGTGACCCCACTGTGACCCATGCAAAAAAGGCAGAAATACCTAAGTAATATGGCTGGCTTCCCATCGGCGTGCAGCCACCGCACACACCAAACACACAAACTGAGCCAAAAGGAGCCTGTCAGCCCTTGATTAAGACCCGCATCCAAGGCAAGAGCAGAATCTGTACTGTGTGTTTGGAGGCTCCCAGTTAAAGCCTCTAGAGGAGAAATAAGAACTAAGTCCTGGGGTTGAAGACGGGCGGAGGAATTAAAGAGTGGATGAACGCAGATCTCATTCTTTCACTCCGTGATCCAAGAGAGCCTAAGCAGAAACGGGGATTATTGCCCCTGCTGTGTGTGTTTGTATGTGTCCGCATATGTTTTTGTGATGAATCTAGATACTGCGCGGCACAATCTTTAAAGCTCAAACTGAAACGAGGGGCGGAAAGGACCACAGAGAGGGGAGACAAGCGGCAAGCAATGAGCTTAGGAAATAAACTGCGTAACAGTCGCCAGATTAAATAACGCAGCAGCACACTGACATGTAGCCAGTCACACAAAATCAAGCGTCACCACACCACACACTTGGACAAATACATTCATGCATCACTCGCCTTGATTTGAAACACAAGGGTTGGAAAGTTTATTATTAGTGGTATGAAAGTCCCGCTGATTGAGTCGCCGCCTGCCGCGGTGACAGGAGGACTCAGGACCGTTTCCTCTCCCTCCCAACCGGAGATATGCGCACGTAAGCTCCATGCGCCCGTCTCTCCCGGGAGGTCTGTGTGTCATTCCCCTACTTTAGACACACCAGCTGCTCAGTGTGTGCTGCGCAGTGTTAAGAGACCCTTCCCACCTCACACAAGCCCCCACGGCGGCACCCACATCCACTTACACACACAGCATGACAAAGCTCCACTCGCTCCCCTCCTTTACCTACCATGACAACCCACACACCCCCCCCCACACATTCATAAGTACCCCGAGGGCAGATGGGACCCTAATAAGCATTACACTCAGAGAAAAGGGATTCTTCACGCTGCCTTCTGAAGAGCAATTTCCAAACTCTGCCAGAAAGACGGCTGGAAAAAAAATTATGGAGCAAGTGAGATATGGATGACAGAGGTTGGTATATATGAGACGATAAAGCTATAAATACGCCTGATGAGACTATCAAGAGATTGAAGGAAGGGGAAGAGGAAATGGGGACAAGCCAAGGCAATTTATTAAGGTGGATGTGGGGGGAAAATAGCCAGATTCATCAGGTTTCAGTCAGAAAAACACTAAGTTCCATTGCTTTCCTTAATGCAGCACATTTCCTCACGTGATGAAAGGTGCATTATTAGCACACTTTAGTTAGCCAAGCCCACATGACACACTCGCATACAAACAGACGCAAACACAAGCTTTAACAGATTGGCTTAGGCCTAAGCTCTGAGCGGGCTTGGCTCGACTGTGTTTTCAAGACAAAAAGCCTCTGCTAAGAAGATGAGGGGACTCTACGTGGCCTGAAAAATGTTCCTTGTACATAAGGCCGCATGCAGAGCGGAGGGCCACAGCACAGCCAATCAAGTGTTGACCCTGCCTCTGATATGTGGACCTCAGTGTGTAACCAGTGTGTGAATGCATGTGTGTGTGTGTGTCTATCTTGGGGTAGGGGGTAATTCAGGATCTGGCTTGACCCCCTGTAGTGAATCTTGATCCTATTGGTCACGATTCTCACAGCGCCGCTGTGATCTTAAATGAAAATTCCTGCACTCGCCCAGTCTCTCTTCCCAAGTAACCCAGCAGGTCTTCCAGCACTAGAAAAAAAGAAACGCCACCTCGACATCCCAGGATGTGGCGTCATGCAGCATACGCGTGGGTGCGTGTGCTGACCGCTTGATGCCAGGTGCATGTCGGTCGTTAGGAGTCGCTGAGCCTTAGCAAGCAGGTGAAAGGTTTTCCTGTGCATAAATGGTTATGCAACAGCAACACACATGCAAAGTTGTAAATGAGTGTGTGTGTGTGTGTTCTTTACCCCTTCACCCCACACAAAGAGGCAGAAAAAGCTCAGTGCAGTCTCCTATTCATCTAGAGTACAATGGAACCCCACAGAGGTTTTCTTCCTGTTTCCCTGTCGGCCCCACCCATCTCTCCCTGCGGGGCAGGATGCAGGGGCAGGGGTACCCTGTCACGCCGGCCCGGCAGAAACTTCAGCTCCCATCTGCTCTAGAAACTCTCTCCCTCCCTCCTCCTCCACCCAGATCCCATCCTCCATCCATCCATCCATCCATCCATCCCCCTCTCAACATTTTATATTCCACTGGTTGGCTGCTTGAAGACCTGCGCTGAGCTCTTTATTTTTATTCAGAAGCATCCTCGTCAACACTCTCAGTCAGCATAAAACACATTTTCTGATTACTATTTAAAAAGCTAGTCTGACCTTGAGATAAACAACTCAGTCAACTAGCATCAGTGGTTTTAAACTGGCTGAAATTAAAACATTCTTGCGTTTCATGGCTGCTGTAAAGGCCAGCGCCCCGATAGAAAAGACCAGCCAGTGTGAGATAAAAACGGCTCTTTTACTAGAATCCAAGAAGGCGTTACATCAAATATTTACAAAGCTTCACTCGACAACACTTATGCGCAGCATGCTTTTTAAATAGCATACTATCTGAATGAGCTGGCAGGCCGTATAGTATTGATTAACCCATTATTATCCCAGATTCTAAATGCTCTGAGAACACATTGTGTTTGCAGAAGAAATGGCCTGTGCTTAAAACTATATTCATCTCAGCGCTGCCAATCTCTTCTCTCTCTGTAATTCCCCCTTTTATTCTCTACGGTTAGCTCCCTCCTCCGTTTACCTTGCTGTCTTGCCCTCCTACAGAGCCCTTTTGCTGCAGATTTATGGCGCAGCCTTACATGCACAGTATTGGTAAAGCATTAAATATGTCTGCTCTTAATACCGTGAGCTCTCTCCATCGATAAGAGCCTTAATAAAAACATCCCCCTAGTGGATTTGCGTGTCTCTTTTTCACTTTCTACCCTCCACCTCCCTCCTCGGCGGAATCTTTCTCCTGTAACCACAGTTCCTCGTGCTGCTTTGCTAGCTTCACCCTGGTCCTGCTGCACATCACTTGTCTCCCTCTCATTCTTTTCCACCTACTTCTCCCCCTACTCGCCGCCTCATTCTCTGGCCTGTGCCAGAGGTTTAATGATGCTTGAATGCCACTGCTGTGGAGTTTTCTTCGTTGCTCTTTTCTCATAAAGGATATTTAAAAGCTGTGCCCTGAGATCAATCTATCTCAATGTGTCTCTCACAAATTCATTTCTCTTCCATCTCCCCTTTCTGTTTTTTCCCTCTTGAGCTTCAGATGGATAATATTACCCTGCGTAACCTCTCTCCTTGTTTCGTTCACACGCTTCCTCTCCAACATCTCCCGGCTGGAACTGGCACACTTGTTCAAACTGACACTCTTTTATCTGCTTTATAAATGTCTATTGGTGGCCTGGAATCCTTCACTACCCCCTGCAACCACACACGTAAGTTCCGCCAGCTAGAGCTGAGCAGCTGCTCCCCTCCTACTTCTTTCTCCTTTGCTGTCTCTAATGTCAAGAATTCGAGCATCATAAGCACATTTTAAATATTAACAAAGACCACTTTGCACATATGAATAATACAGAAGAGAGGCCAATGACTGGCCAGTGATCCCATCCCCTGCCGCCTGATGGTCATAAAACTAATGCACTGCTCCGGGACAGAATGTGACCTGGGCTGGTCTGCCAGCAGGACTTGCCTGATGAACTAGTTTGGCCTATGGCCTGGTCCAAAAAGAGCTGTCTGTCTGTTTATTTATCACGGTGCCCAACCACCTGTCCAAATCTCTGCAGATGCAACAGCCTGGCAGCATTTTTTGTTATGACTACATGTTTCAGAGACACTTTAATCTAATCTGACATCTCAATCTGTTGAGCGTCTTTGAAGCCAAATCTACTTCGGCGTTTGTTTGAGGTTAGCCACGTTGTCATGTCCCTGTCTTTTCAAGCACTGAGGACTTATCTCGTCAGGAAATTTCACCATTATTTTGACCAGTGTGCAAAACAAGTGATCATGTATTATTGAAGAACGCGAGTGTTCCTTCAGCCTCTGCACTGGTTTTTACATGCAAAAGGGATCCCACACTTAACACAAACGAGACAGCACATTCCAGACCGTCACTATTCAAGCAGCCTTCCATGGGAGTGTCTGACATGCCACGCTCCCTAACTTTGAACACTGGACCACCTTTCGCTATCCTTACTCTCGCCATCACGCTGTCTTGACTTGACCCCCCCCCCTCTCTGGCCCCCTCCATTTAATCTCAATGTGTCACAAACAGTGATTAAACGCGCAAACGCTGTATGTCGATTTTCTAATTCAAATGAAGTCATTAATACTGACACGCGGAGGAAGAGGCAGTGGACAGCAGGATAGTTATTCCAGACAAGTGTTCCTGGCAGTCTGGGTAATTAATGTGTATGTCAACACAAAAAGAGAAGCAACACAGCAGAAGTGTGAGCTCAGCACATCAACAACACAGGCAGAGAGCGAGACAGGAGGGATTTGAGAGCGGTGGAGGAAAGCTATACACACAATGGGAAAGAAGATAAACGCAATATGTCTGCCCTATCATGCAGGCCCCTAAATATATCCTCCTTCTGTTACAGACGGAAACTTTACTGGGGCACACAGAGCTATTGTGCGCTAGTGTCCCCCTCCTCTTGGCACCGCTCCACTCGCAGGACCTCACCGCAATCCTCAACTGTTCATATCAACATTTCTCATTTCTCATGCAAGGATTTCAGAATGGTCCACAATTTTAATAAACGTAAGCTGCTTTTCTGCTCCGTCTGTTCAGGGAATAACACACACACACACACACACACACACACACACACAAGGACCTTGGGAGGTATGGCAGGGCACTTATTCACATTCAAAGAAATGGGCACAGACGTGGACAGACAGTCAGAGTGTCCTCCAAAAGATTACTGCTACCATTAAGTAAGAAATTGACTTCTCCACCACAGGGTCAGATTTATTCCTTAAAGTGGTCTTTTAGAAAAGCCTGTAGGTGCTGCGCTGTGGTGCACTTTGTTCTTGATTCTACTGTACACAGGCTTAATCCAAAATCCTCAAAACCCTCAGATTTCTGCCTATTTCAGTCTAATCTCACGAAGGGAAAAGAGAAAAATGTCCATGTTTGCCTGCAACCATGCTGCACAGAGAGAAACCGTGCATCTAATACTGAGAATGGGCAGGATCACCTTGGTGTGCAGGTCCTGTCCCATTAGCTCACCAACTGTGAGTGACTTGCCCTGTGTGCCAAGTGATTTCATCTCCATGAGAGCTGTCTGCCGCCTTTGATGGCATTAACACCAGGCAACTCACTGATAAAAGTCTGCTCTTCCCTGATCAAAGCCTACTATGTTCAGACCGCAACTCTGTGTCTAATAAAATAATGATTAAAAAGCTATAAATGGTTTATGATCTGCTGAGTGAGTTCTGAATTTCAAACACAACTTGTACAGCCACGCTTAAAACAAGTGTCACTAAATTTAGGTGCTGTGTCTCAATGAGAGAGAAAAAATGAAACGGATCTCTTTTCCCTGAAGCGCTTCGAGTGCGCTGTCTTGCTTTTCACAAGGCTTTGCCTTTTCTTTTTGGAGAGGCCAAGAAGACATGGAGCAAAACCTTAATTACTCCCTGCGCACCGGGGGAGTTTGATTTTTCCGCTCCAAGTAGAAAAGAGAGCTGTGAGCTCGGGTCTGCTGTCGGCTGAACACTGTGCTGTGGGTAAAAAAGTGCTTGTCAGCAGCCATCCCAGACCCCCGCGCGGTCAGACAGCCCAGACTGTAATTTCAATTCCCACGGACCAAATGTTATGGTCTGAGTGGACCTTTGAGTTTGGACAGAGCCGGTAAACAAACTCTAAGAGCAGGGTCTGGATGTTGTGTCGTTGCTCAGCCTATTACAAATAAACAAACGCGCGTGTGCGTTTGCGCGCACATGCGTTTCGTGCGTTTTGTTTGTAGAAAGCATTTCCTGTTATGACAAATAAAAAAAACTTTCATATCAAAACTCACCGATCTCAGACACGACACGTTCCCCGAGCAGGAGGAGAAGAACCAGAGTAAGCAGACCATGGTCACGCACCACCCGAACTGAGAGCATCTTTTCCGGCTACGCTGTTGCAAAACGTCCCGGCTTGTCCACACAGCGTAGCCTGCGCTGCTTTCGCCACAACAAGTCGTTTCTCAGCCAAGTCTCTACCTTGGAAGGATTTCTTAAGAAATGCCAGCAAGTCTAGTAGTTAACGAGCCACGTCGTGGGTTTGGTAAACAGTTAGTCTTGACTGTGGACGCAGACAGACCAAAAAGCTCAAAACACATCCATGTCCAGCGTGTGTTAAATCTGAGAAAAGCTGAAAGGGTGTAAATCCCCTCCGCAGTCAAAGTTGGACGAGCTCCGTTATCACACCCTGTGAATATACTGAAACAAACTGTCCAGACTACTCCTGGTGGGTTTCATTTTAAGCTCCTCTTGCGCCCGAACCAATACCCAAGTGCCAAAAAAGTCACCAAAAAGTTTGACGCATCCTCCTGAACGGAGAGGTTCAACCGGTCGAGCGTCCGAGTCCCAGCCAAGAGAAACTTGGTTTGCGACCATACAAAACGAGGACCACGAGATGATGCTCGCTGCGGACTGGACTCCCGGGTGTGTTCCGGACCCCCCTGGGCGTCTTGCCTCGTCCCCCTTTCTGCAGGATGTAGACAGGAACACTGGGCTCAACGCGGAGTACAATGCCAGCCTCAGGGCGACCAGTCCACGCCTGGCCAATCACACACCATCCTCCTCCTCCTCCTCCTCTCAGAGTGAAGGCTGCGCAAGTGAAGGTAAACTAGTAGCGAGCGAGGAGGAAATAGACGGGCGGGGAGAGATAGAAAACCCGGACCCTAGAGCTCACGGCACCGCTCCGGATTCAGCAGAAAGACAGAGAGTTTCTATCTATCTATCTATCTATCTATCTATCTATCTATCTATCTATCTATCTATCTATCTATCTATCTATCTATCTATCTATCTATCTATCTATCTATCTATCTATCTATCTATCTATCTATCTATCTATCTATCTATCTATCTATCTATCTATCTATCTATCTATCTATCCATCCACCCATTCATCCATCCCTCTCTCTTTTCCTTTAACCCTATTAGTCTATAGTGGTTGTTTTACTTACAAAGGTCCTGGTTATGTCCTGTCACTCCGTCCTTTCCCGCAACTCTGGGTCCTATTTTTCTACCAGTGGCCACAAGAGAGCACCCTTTCATTAATGAGCCTCTCACCCACGGGGACGGGAGCGAACTGCAGCAATCTTCATTATGAAGCTCGCTTCCTGTATCACTGGATGGGGATGATGGCGCCTGACACCACAGGGGCCATGATGAAGACCTCAGTGTGGCTTTGGAAGGTCGGTGCTTTAATGATACTGTTTCCACAAGATAAGTGCAGCTGCAGACTTTAGCTTCAAGGGAGAATTTGAATTGCTGAATATTTTTGATCTTTCTGAAGTTTGCGTTTCTTGACATGACCCTGCTTTCTGTATTTTCGCCCACAAAGCAATTCATTACTAACAGATGCTTCCACTTATTAAAAACTCATCACTTTGTGAGCATCGTGTTTGTTGTTGACATATGTTCTAATATATGTGACAAAAACACAACAAATTAGTAAATAATCACCACAAGCACACACATGGCCACATGATGGTTTGATAAGAAAATTATGTAAATCATAAATTCAAAAAAATCTGAGAGGTTTTCAGCTGGCATGCTGGACTAGTTTGCGTTTCTACACTATCATCAAAGCTGACGTCCCCCAGTAAAGCTCTGCAGAGTGTAAGAATCCAAGCCAAGGAGAAGTGGAGCATGTTCTTGAAACTTAATGTTGGGTTTCTCTTTAATTTGTCACCCATCTGCTATATAATGTGCGATAAAGAGCATAAAACAGGCATTTATTTCTATGAAAATGTCACAGATTATTACCTCCTGTCTTTCTCCAACAGCAGTCTCCACAGGCAGTATCACTCTCTCACTGGGTTTATCATTCAGTGCTCCTGTGGCTGAGTCCCATTAATGGTCAGTAAGGGGAAAAGGTTTATCCTTGCATGACTTGCACCTTAACACTTAAGTGTAAAATGGTTGCAATTAAATAAGAATGAAACAGAGTGGATCCCAGAGCCTCTGTGAACGCACGCATGCTGCTGAGCCGGAAGCGAGGCCCTGCTCCACGATGTGAAAGTATCTGGCAACAGAACTGTAATTCTTTACTTTGCTCAAATCCAACTTCAAAGGTCATAATCCATCTGGACAAGTGATGAGTCCCAGTGCCTCCTTCCTCTGATGACAATTAGCCCACGCTGTTTCCTGGAGCACAGAACACACTCGGGGGCTTATTTATTTATTTTCGAAGCCTAGACTGAGACGAGTGCGAGAGCCGGAGAGCGAGCGCGGTAGGAGGAGAGCGCCGGAGACAGCGAGAGCGAGAGAGGTTATGCGTGAAATGAAGTTCGCAGGTTGCGCTTGAGACAGATTTGCCTCGTGGAGCTGCAAATTCATTTTGTGTTTACATGTCTGTGCATGCCGTGGTTTCTGATTGTGTTTCTGTACCAGTTCTGTTGGTCTGCTCTGCTCAACATTATACTACACTGAATATATATTTATGGCGTCATCCCCATGTTCAAGTCTCATCACTTACTAATGATTTGGGGCCCTTTGGCGTGATGAGCTCAGACGATTGGCTCTGATGACACGTCTGCCTCCATGAGGTCATGTAGCACGTTAGCATAGCGTACACTCAGATTAGACAGCTTGCCGAGCCTTGTCTATCCTGGTCTATCTTCGATTATTACCCAGATGATGGCAATGTTGAACTTGCCCAAAGTTACCAGCTTGTTCTGCTTTTTGCCAAGACTAATTGAAGACACAAGTCAAGGGCACCCGGTGGAAAGCTGCAGAAAAGGGGACCATAATGGAGTGGGATGGAACTCATATGCAGCGCGCCATACAGAGGAAGCCACAATGAAAAGGCTGGGGCTATTATTATGGCATAATAGGTTATCCGCTGAAGAATGTTTAGCACCGCTGACTCTCTGTTGCTTTGTGTTGCAGGTTTGACATAAAAAGGATCAAGCTTCCTATCTCTGTAAAACAGGGAGCTCCTAAAAATAGGAGACATGCTCTAGAAGTTGCTTTGGAGATAATTGAATATTATTTTCAGGAATGATTAAGTTGACCTACTGTATCCAGTAGACTAATTATTTCTTGCAGGCCAGAGGAGAACTTGTTTAATAGATTTTGGTAGCAGTGAATAAGGCAAAATAAAGCAACCAATACAGGTCTTCTGCTGACCAAGAAAACATCACTCACGAAAAAAGAATAATACCCATCATTATAGTTTGGTTTGGGGGATGATCACAGCATCTTGCAGTGTTTTCACACTGGCGTCCTCTGTTTCTTTGGAATGTGCTCGGAGCTCCGGGTCATCCAAACCACACAGAAAGTCCCCTTATTCTCTTTCTTTTTTCATAAGCCACGCAAAACGTTCGTTTTATGTGCCAGGGTTTTCCAAAATCTCCCTCCACCACAATGCACTAACAGAAGAGCCTGAAATATCCAGTTGCAAGTGAGACTCAACAGCAGCATATTCTTTTCAGAAGTTCTTTGTTTCTATGGTGAAAAGTCACTATATGCGTTTATTTATATTCTGTACAGAAGTATGTTTAATGTACTGACTATAGTGTTACAATATATAGATATTCATTCTCTTTTTTACCAGGACATTTTGATACTGTGTATGAAAGCTATTATTGGCTCCTCTAAGGATGCTCAGCCAGTGTTTAGCTGTGTGTGTGCTGACTTCACCTGTCCTCCACCGCTGTAATCCCTGGGTAGAACTGAGCCACTGGGCCTCAGGGCTTTTAGCAGATTGCATGTGTTAGACTTAGGGCAATTACACTGATTGTTGCCCTAGAAACTCGACTCTCCTTCTGTTTCTGTAGGAAAAAAATGTTCATAAAATTAAAAGGTGTAAGGAACAATGTGTAAAATGGAAAAAAAAAACTCTCATGCTGCCTTGAATATACATGCTGTGCTGCCACACTGTACAGGAACATATGACAGACAAATCAAAGTGACTTTCAGATACAGAAAGGTCAGTTCTGTAGCTTCTTACTAATTAAAAAGTTTGTTTCCAAGTTTATTTAAACTTAGTGCACCTGTAAATGTTGCTCTAACGTTGCTCTAACATAAAAAGACGTACGCCTCCACAAACACGCTGTATTTGATATGATATCAGAAACAAATAGGATGTTTAGTAGTAAATTTATTCCCTAATAACAATCTGAGTCCTCTCAGTTGTACGCAGACAAACACACTTACGTACTAGATACTTGGTCAAGTGTGTAGAAAGAAAGACCCCTGGGACATTACAACTGTTTCATGTCTTCACTTTGTTAGGATAAGTGATGTGCTCCAACTGAAAAGTGAAGGATGCACATTGAGGAGGCTCATTAGAACACAAAACCCAGCTGGATCTCGTCATCCACAGACGACATCCACTGTGCACGCGTATGATTTTGCACAATTTTATCTGTCACAGTGAGACACACAAAAGGGGGGAGAAAACACTTGTTGAGCGTTTGAGACGCTGTGTTTAAACAGTCTGAGCGGCTGGAAACAGAGCGAGAGAACGGGACGCGCGTAAATGGAAGTGTTGTCGCGAGGTGCAGAGTCTTGGAGCTGCAGTGAAGAGTGGGTGTGAACACTAATTAAACACAACATCTGCTGGAAGGAAAGACACTGGCAGCTACTGAGTTGACAATCAGATCATCTGCTATTATGATCTACAATGTTACTGTCATTTTATTTCACACTAAATATGTTTTCTTGATTGATTAAAGGGGTAAAAAAACGCGTCCTGTGCTCTGAATTTAGCCTCCAGTACCGCTCACATGTGGGAGATTCCTTCCCACTCGGGGTCTTTGCCAGATAATGTCTCAGTTTATTAGCCCTGATATGAACTATAAACCCAAATTTTGTTTATGACAAGGGGCGTCGGGGCATTGTTGAGTGATGATATTTCATAAGGGGAACATTATGTACACTTCATAATATTGGCTGCTCAGCACATTTGCCATGCTAGTTGAGCACAGACTCGTTTTTTTTATGGTAGCACAGGGCTTTAGGACAATGTAAGTCAGGGTTTCATCTGTGAGAGCAACATTATAGCTTAATTTTGGTGTGTGTGCTTTGTGTATGAGTGTGTGCATGTGTGTTTGTGCAGCGAGATTAATGACTACTGGCATAGCAAATGCCACAGACTAGCGTTTTACACAAACAACTTCCAGTTTTGTGACGATATAGGGAAACGCCTCAGGGTGGAAACATGACTTTTCCTGTCCTCTGACTGTTCCTGCGACTCCCTCCATCCCTCCCTCTCTTAATCATCCATTGCTCCTGTTCACCTGTGCCACCTCGCTAATGATTGCTCAGTGGCTGTGAGTCTACCATGCATCATTTACCAGGAGCTCAAGAGAGAGAAGTGAAGAGCGAAGAGGCAGGGAAGGAAAGAAACGCTCCATTCATGCTGTTGCTCAAAATGGGACAACGGCGATGCCCAGGCAGAGAGATTGAGAATAACGAGAGAAGTTGATGGAGGTGTAGACACGAGAAGAAAAGCATGTGCTGCAAAGGTAGTGTAAAGGGAGAAGGTGAGAATAGGCTGGAGGGGAGCAGGAGGCCCGTTTTATTAATCACAGCCTTGATCTGGTGGGTAACACTGACAGATCTGGATGGAAATACTAGCACCGAACCGCTGCCTACAACACAGAGGCTAAACTTTGACCTGGAAACACGTGTATGTCATTGGCGAACACAATCACGAAGCAGACAGAGCAAACATACTTCGCATGTGACGCAAAATATAACTTATTGTAATTGTAGATGTCAATTTTCATAGACATGCTTGTAAATTTGTGAATCTAAAATCAAAATAATTTGCTTTGTCTGACACTTTCAAATGGTTTTCAGTTGTAGTACAAAGCTGTGTTTAGGATTAAGTGACAGAAATAAGAAATGCCACCTATCTAAGAGTTTTACGCCAAACCCTTGATGAAATGCTCGGTTTGTTTGTGTGGTTGCCTGGACTTTGGCGTCCCGTGATGCACGTAGCATCATCAGTATCAGTTAAAGGATCTCATGTTATGATTTACCTTTCCAGCCACAGGGAAAGTCAATAGAGCTGTGTGACAGTTCTTCCACATTCTTCACACAAGCCGAATGGACGGCCAATCAAGTTGATAATAATACGATTGGATTTCTGCAGAGAGACGATGGGTAACACAGGAGCTGACCCCACAGAACAGGCAGCCAGCGGTCACCTTATTAGCCTATAAAAAGCTCAGCAGTGGGTGTGCTTTGTTTGCCTGGACATGGTCTCCCATCATACCAATATCACCTCATTTCTGGGAGTAGGACCCAGAGCCGGCAGGGAGAGGGAAAGTGAGGAGGAGGAGGGAAACAGATGGAAATTGTGCTTCTCCGCCATTGACAACAGTGCGTAGCATCCCTGATGAATATGATTGCCCTTGATAATAATAATACACATCATGCTTATTATTAAATAAAATTAAATATGGATTTCAAAGCTTTTAATAGAAGTTCTCTATGCACTCTGGGCACAGTGCCCTTTCCACAAACCTGTAAATAGGAATAATCAATTTATTGGCTGAAGTAACCAGAGGCTAGAATGACAACTTTTTTTCTATTGACATTTTTTTCTTTGACCTTTTTGTCCTGGAAGTTGAGGTGGGTTTTTTTTCAAGGGATGCAAATAATTCAGTGGCTACTAGTCAAAGTGATGCAAAAGAGTCGGCTGAGGTTGAAGCCTCGGATCAGGAAGCAGAGATTACTCTGCATGAAATAAGGTCATTTTGTTATCATGATTATCATGATAATTTTGGCACAATTTTAAAGCTGTTAATGAGGCCGGTTCGTTGCATTCGCTGTGTAGAGCTTTCACTTGCTATAGCAGGAACAGAGAAAGCTTTTAAACAAAAGACTTAAACACGGTGGAGTAAATGTTATTAACAGAATAAAAGCATGAAATATAAACCCCTGGTTTTCCCATTTAGAGAATAACAAAAAAGACAACATTTATTTACAGTATACAAATCAGGTAGGTTCACATGTGTTTTAAAGTAGAAAAGCATTCTTTGAATAGAAATTGAAGTCTACAGACACAAGGACAACCAGGTCTTAACCTGGGATGAATTTAATGAGCAAGTATCACACCTGTTTATGGGGCTTGAAAAGGTGCACATCTGATGCCAGGGAAACACCTGCTCCTCTCGTCTTCTGTGTGTTATGTGCAGGATGATGAGGCAGTAGGTGTTAGTTGGACAAAAGCGACCATCTGAGTACTGACCTGCTTGATTTGCAATCAAAATTCAGCCGTGTCCGCTGAAAATAATTCCTCTGGGTGACCCTGCGGTGATGTGAGCCATAAGACCTGCAGTCCTTCTTCAGTCACATTCCCCATTTTCAGGCTTTACTCAACAACAATTCTGCAACTAAAAGATACAAAAGAACAATCATGCAACTGAAACCGTGCTCCCATATTCCCTTTGGAGGGCCCACCGCAGCCTTTCATCTCTGTATCTATCCTCTGATTTCGCTGCTTTATGTGCTGCTTTCTGAGCAGAGTTCAAACACTGGGGACCAGTTTAAATACTGGATGCTCCCAATGCAGTGCTCCAGTGAACTAGAGCATATAGCCAAGGCTCTTGCTCATTCCCACCTTTTTAGGTTAGCCTCACTTTTATATGAACTCTCCTTCCTTTAATTCAAGCATTTAAAAGGCTGCGTCGTTACGCTGGATGTCAAGCTTTAAGTTCAGGCTGTTGAACAGAAGTCAGGGTGAATGCAAAAGGACACAAATGGTCAAAGCTAGAACCTGATATTCCAACACTGTGTGGCACAGCTTTCCAAATACACTGATGTACAAATCAATAGAAGGAAAAAAGCATAATAAATGAAAGGAAGGAGGATACACCTGGGTCGATAGGCTCGCAGGTGATTGAGAGGAAACAGGAGCCTCGTGTGCAAGTATGTGCCTCTGCATTGTGTGCATTTGCAGCACTGCAAATGTGTACTGAGAATGGGACTGACGTTTGTTGGCTCATGTCTTAAGGCCACTGATCTCTTGTTTGCTATTGACTCAGAGTCTTCTACAGGAAACATCTTTCAGGAGAACGGAGAGAGTTCTTTCCAGCAAAAAGGCCTTCAAGTCTATCATTAAAGAGAACAAGAGAGGAGCAGAGAAACCCGGTGGGATCCCCAAACACCAAAGACAGCAAAGACATTGTCCGAGACAAAAGCAAAAATACACTTTTCACGCTCAACATTCCAACGTGAAATAAATGCCTAATCAATCATTATTAGTAACTGTATGCTGGCATATAAATCGCATGCTTCAACAAATTCAATTATATGGATTAGGTAAGGAGACATAATCTGCTGTTCAGTCCTCATTACTATGGCGATTAATCCACACCGATCACCTCGTTTTAATTAATGTAATGAAATACTCAGAATAGCTGTTCTGTCAGTGAGTGTGATCTTTGCCGGGGCTATGTGTACTGTGAAAGCGTTATTGGCGTGGGCCCGTGGCCTGTGTCCTACCTGGCTGACAGGGATCCACTGGTTGAAATTAGATTACACTATCACAAATGTCCCGATCAAGGTCCATGCATATTTCATCCTGCCAGTCTGGCTTTCATAATTACTTAATTAATTCTCAGGTCTAAAGAGCTAGGGCAGCGCTAATCCCCCAGCCTCCCTTGGGGCTTCCCATGACTGCTATAGATGTCCTGTCCCAAGATGCTATGCAACAACGTAGAGACATCCCAAATAGTTGTGTGGGCTGAAACCCGCCATGTTTTTCGTTCTCCTTGTTTTCTCCAATATAGGCTGGGTTTCCCAGTGAAGCTCTCAGCTGGGGTTGTGTACAGGCAACATGGTTCCCATCCCACTGTGAGACACCTTCAGAGCCTGAACCCCCTTGTGTTTCCTTCCATAGCTCGGAGAATGATTGTGACTGATCAGACACAAACAGAAAGATGTACCTACTTGCATACTCACACACTTACAAGCAGCATGTTCGGTCTGCTCTCGCTGCTTCTTCTTCTCTTGTTCTTTCGGTGGAGTAACGCGCCTCACGCACTCTGTTTGAACTACTGGAAGACGGGGAAACAAAAGGGAGGCTTTTCTTGTGCACCCCCACATAGTGACATGTTTGAATAATGCTCAAATACCCAGCAAAACCATTTTTAAACTCCTATTTTGCGCTTTTCTAGATGGCTTTGATATCAACTGTGTCGGCTTGCGTTGTAGGAATTAATGTCTTTTTAATTTCAGCTGAAGAGAAAACGCTGAAAGCCATATCAGTTATACAATGAGTAAGCTGGATCCAACAAGTTCATTTGGATCTGTGGGAGAAGAAAAAGACGAAAAGAGGATTTAAGAGAGAAACAAAAGTCATGCTAACAGTCATGACTAATACCAGCAGTCATAAGCTGCACTGCATTAATTCCCTTCGGCTTTTAATGTAAAGTCTAATGAACCAGGCAAAAGATTCCTACTAGACCACAGGCTACTTAATTGCTGATGAATGACTACAAGGAAACACTTATTTAATCACACCTCCGCAGCCTCTACGGTAACAGCAAATAACATCTATTACTAGAATTATGTTGACCCACTATGAACAAGACTGTGGCCTTTCCTCCCTCGCTGCCATCTGAAAAATGTTCTGTCACTCATCAGGCTGCAATCGGTAATTACCACTGGATTCAAATCATTTCTTATTGAGCACTTAACACATCAATTATTTGTCCTCTGAGGGACAAACACACCCCATGTGAGGCCACGTGTCAACTGTATGCAGAAGGACAGGTCACCTGGTGCTGCTGTGCTGCCACTGTGCTGTGTGAGTTCCCACAGTGGGACTCCAGCCACCACAGAGAGAGAGAGCAAGTTATGGAAAGGAGGGACAGCAGCAAGAGACCAAAGATGGATTTAAAACACTCCAATCAATCAGTGATTTGACTTTGGGCTAAATCCATGTTGATAATTAGCCAATCAGAGTAGGACTGGCTGCTGGGAGCTTGCCAGGCAGGTGCCTAAAGGGCCTCAGGAGACCTGAACCGTCTCTTCCCTTCATTAACTCCGCTCGTCCTCTCCCCTTGTCCGCCTGATCCTGCGAGCGGCACGGGCTGCTGGGTAATTCAGTCTCCTGTCTCTGAGGTGACCCCGTGCCGCAGGGCTGAGGGAGCCGAGGATACGGCGCTTCTCTTTACCCTCCCTCTGACTCCCTTTCTCTGGGTTTCCAGCACCAGCATGCCTTTCTGCCGTCCGGATGTTGATGCCTTTTCTTGGTTGTGCTCAAATGGTCTAAATACCACAACCTTTTTTTCCCTGAGCTTCCACCCTGTCTTTAGATAGGGAGGTCAAACAAAAAGAATGCAGCTCTTCTTTTTTGTAGTTTTATCTTTCCTCTGCTCTCTCTCTCTGCCTTTCCATCTGTCTGTCTGTAAAGAAATGCAATTTCCTCCCATCCCACTGTTTGCAGCCCTTCACGGGCTCTTAAATTGGCGTTCTTAGCTGATTGCTCATATTTATTTACAACAAATGCAGTTATGAAATATGGAAGAGAATGCACTGGGCATATAAATGCACTGCTCATCTCCTGTTAGCTCATTAGAGTGTACTGCGCCGTTTTCATCTCGAAGTTTTCTCCTCTTGTTTTTATTTTTCTTTACGACTGCAATTCAGAACCTCACAGATGTCTCGCTTAGATCAAGATTGTCAGAAACAGGTGCTTTGTTCCAAGCCAACAGCCAAAAGTGCAAAAGGACTTGAGGTGAGATACATTCTTTAATATGAGTTCAAAACAGAGTTGTCATAATATGCAACTTTAATAAGGGATGTGTAGAAATCCGTGTCTCGCTGAAATCCACCCGCCCACACACGCACGTACATGTGCACACACAGTAATCAGTATGATTTCCTGTTATAGTTTTGCACATTGCCATTAACGTTGAGTTACAATGTGATTATTGCCTGTAACAAATGAAGAGGTTATATTCAAACTATTAAACAGCTCATAGCGTTTGATAGGAGACAGATACGATCTGCAAAACCAGACTCATACAGTAAACCTATAGTCTGTAGAAGAGCTTGGTGGTGTTGAATGCCCCAATACATAATGTCTCATAAATGTCCAGTTTGATTTAGATAACATCCTGTAATGCACCTTAAAGCGTCCAGGGTGCTGTTGCCTTTGACGCTCTTCCCCAGACCATCACTGACCCACGTAAACCAGCCATGCTTGATGACATTACAGGCAACATAACATTCACCACGGTGTCTCCAGACGGTTTCACACCTGTCACATGTGCTCAGTGTGAACCTGCTCTCGTCTGTGAAGAGAGTGCGACGCCGAGGGCAGGTCTGCCAATTCAGTTGTTCTCAGGCGAATGCCAATCAAAGCAGCGTGTTGCTGGGCTTTGAGCAAGTTGTATTAGAGGATGTCAAGGCCCTCCTGCCGCCCCCATGGCTGACAAACTCAGCAATAGCTCCTGGAGGCCGTTTTGCAGGGTTCTCGCTGTGCACCACCTGCTTCTTCTTGCACAAAAGTGCAGACACCGGTCGTGCTGCTAGGTGGATGTCCTACAGCCCAGCTCTCCCGGGTCTCCTGGTACCTGCTCCAGCCATCTTGGAGTGACTGTCTTTGCATCAAAGCAGGTGAAATGCAATAAAAAGAAAATTGAATCAAATAGCAAAGCATGCACACACGAGCACACCGTGGCACACACACACCCTCACTGATGACAGCTACAGTACACCTCACTGAGCAGCTTTGGTTGCTGACAGATCCTGGCAGGTGAGCAGGTCTAAGCAAAGTGACGACTGTCACCTTTAATCTCCTAAATCCACACACACTCACTGGTACTAAAATGTTTTTTTCTGCTCCACACCCTACATGTCTGACTGCTATCCTGTCTGCTGGAGGCCAGGGCTACCCTAGGGGGAACCAGAGTCAAGCCAGGGACTAGACCCACCTCCCTAGGGACTCTTTTTGTCTCCCCCCAGTGCATGTGCACCCAAAGTGCTGCTTCTGTCCCATCTCATCAGCCCAGGCCCAGGCAGGCTCCTGCAGGGAATACTTTAATGACTTCCTCTCGCCTTCCCCTCTCTTCATTTAGGTGTGGCTGCTATTTAAAAGGAGTGGGGAGGGGGTGTTGGAGAGATTAGCATATCAGGGGCACAGATTAGTGCTTCTGTGGCTTGTACATGTACTGACAGAGGGTGGTAATGGGAAGAAGGGCCTCCCTCCCCCATCCCTGGGTTTTACAAAGGGAGCTCAAATGTAAGCACAGAGGCTCAATCTTTTAATCTGCTGGAATGACTGACTAGTTTTTATTGCAGGCAGCTAATGTAGAATCAGAAAACACTCGGACTTACCTTGGTTCGCTGCACATTGCTTCATTATTTCCTGAAGTCATAGTAATAAATGTTTTTCTGAACCTCCTGCTGGTCAGGTTGGTTTTGGGCTGCGTCCAGGACCCAGCGCTGCTCCCCAGTGGGAACCCCTGGCTTGATGTTAGTTGTGATACTGGAGCCTGACCACTGGTGCCCTGTCTCAGCCCCGGGGCTGAGTAGCTCCTTAGCCCCATGGATTTTTCATTTGTAGAACTTGCAGAATCAATGTTCTGTTTTTGCCTTCCAAGACAGAGATCATGGATCAGCACTTTCTTTCCCCACTGCTTATCTCTTTGTGTTTCTGTGTGTGTACCTGTGTGTGCTTGTCTTCTTATTTTCCTTAACCTCTCCCCACACTGTCTGCCCTTCAGAAACCGCAGCTCTTTGCCAAAGCTTCGTCTTTCCCATCTTCTCCTGTCTTTTGTATCGTATACAGCGTGGTACAAGTAAGCTCACGCTCAGTTTATTTTTTAACCTAATCAGCAAACCAACAGGGTATTTAAACACAGAGGTATTTATTTATACAGACAAATTTCCCTCTCCCTGGAGTAGTTCTCATCCCAACAAAGGTCTGGAGGCAGCAGAGGGAATAGCTGAAGATCCTCAGAAAGCTGGAAAAAGTAGGGCAGGAGTCCCACTTTGACGAACTAAATTGTTTGAATGGTTCTCTAAAGCACAGTGTGGAGCAGTTATAGTTACAGAGCATTGCTTCCCCATCTGTTCTCTGTTGGCTGGAGGAGTCTGGCAAAGAACGTGTCACTACCCATGGTGCCTTGTGTCCTAAGAGACTCTTAGGGGGATGGAATTCATGGTTACCGTTGTCACTAACTAACTATTACAGTATGTCTAGCTGAGGCTTGCTACATTAAGGGCATCACAGCATGTCGACGTCCTGTGCACAGTCAGAACGAGCCACGTTTCATGTTTTCACGCTTGCAGCAGTGAACAGCGCAGCTTTACAAAAATCGCCATCCAAGCCACTACGAGTACTGAGCTGCCGCAGCGCTCGTCGCCCGGATGACGTTCAGATATGAGGAAAACATAATTGCATTCTCACCACACTCTCAGACAAACACTCCCCACAGACATTTGGGTCAGTTAATTGGAATTTCACTTAGTGCCAACGAACCATCAAGTCGGCGCTGGGTTTGTGCTGGCCACGGTTCGTGCCGCATTAGGAATTGAAAACCTCCCACGCAGCTCTAATTACCTGTCTCTAGACAGTGTGAGGAGCACGGTGTTGACTAGCAAAGGAAAGACGCGTTGAACTTAGCAGTTAGACAAAGCTGCTTATTATGACACAAGCAATAAATACTTCATTAATTTAAATGCATCACGCCCACGCGTACAGTGTGCTGTGATGGTGTCTTTAGTGCATATGCTGTGATTCTTCTGCTGCACTGTGACCTGCAGGAAGTGCCAGTAGAAAAATATAGAGCAAAGAAAATGTGGAGAAAGAAGCTGGAGCAAGTCTCAGGACTGACTTTATCACTAAGGAGAATAGTGCTCAAGGATTTCGACTCCACTGGCAAGATGTAAAAACACATTAGCATTTACACTAGGGTGATATTGTGAGTGTGCTACAACTTGCTGTTTCTTATTTTGGTCCTGCACCTGGTTGGTATGTGTATATTTTTGTCCGTCCCCAAGGTGTGGGCCTCTCCCAGAAATCGCACCTCTCATCACACTCTCAGCCTTCAAGCAAACACAACTCCTGATTATTTGCGCTCCTCTGGTGACCATTTTGTCAAGCAGGGTTGTCACGTCCCGGCCGTTATGTGCTACAGCCAGATAGTATCAGTGTCCAGCATTATTTGGGAGACTCCCTTCTCCGTAGCCAGGGGAAGCGTTAAGGGCAGGCAGAAAGCTGTGCAGTTCTACTTTCACCTCCTCATTCTGCCTCCTCCACCGTATATTAAATCCCACCCACTCCCTTGGTAAGCTGAGGGGCCATAAAAACCACTGCGAGAGAGAGGAAAGGAGGAATCATTACGTGCAATTTATAAACCATTAAGAGCCGTATTAAAAAGCCTGCAATCTAATTCACCCCGTGGTAGGCTCTCACAATGACGGTGGCTGAGGGGGAGAGCAGGCTTCATTTAGGGAGTGTGTTTTGGCCACTCAGACTATGTGTGAAGTTAATAGGGTCCGTGGGGTCACCTCTAGTCAAGGGAGGCTGCTTACCTCTGCACTGATGCCCAAGTCAGCATTAGGAGGGTAGAGGGACCACGTGAAGGCTGTCAGAGAGAGAGAGAGAGCGAGACAGAGATGGGAGGCCAGGGGATAACGGCGCTGAAGCGATATCTCAACCATCCATCCTACCTAGGCCAGCTGGTCATCTCTTAAAGGTGTTACGTTTCACAGCTGTACAGTTCGCAGGTAAAATAAAACGAAACATTCGCGCTTTTAACCACACAGGGCTCGTGGTGGGTTCATTATTACGACCTTCTGTTGTGTGGACAGACACGGTACAAGCCCACTGAATTTAAATGAAATTGTCGGGAAGAACCTGTGGTCTCGAAAGAAATCAAAAATGTCAGACTGAATTGCAGGGAAATGTGCCTAAAACAACGTGCCAGACATCTCATTTTCCGTTTCATATAATAGTACAGTCATGGAAATGTCAGTTTATGTCTGAATATTTCCCTCAATATGCACAATAGTGTAATATAGCCTCAACCAAGTGCTGGAGCAAGCAGAAATACAATATGTGGTGTTGTCAGACAGTTGGGTTTATTTTAAATCCGTCTCTCAAGTCTCTTGAGAGAAAACTAGAGGAAATGTTTGGAACTGAGGTTGGCTGCAGTCCAAATATTTAACGCTTGTAAATACCTGTAATACCTGACACTGAACTACACATTTTGGGTATAAACATGTTGTCCTTTCAGATACATTTATTTAACAGCTCGAAGACACGATTACTTCTTTTTGTAAAACCAGAAATGAAAACCCTTCATGATGTGATTTGATTTCTCCCCCCCAAAAAAACTAACATGACAATTAAAGAAAACAATAACACGCCCTACAAACAGGTTAAAGTACCTAAAATGTTCGAAACGATCCTAACAGCAAAAAAAACAAAGCTGGACTGAAGCACAGAGGGATAACGTATGACATATGTCACGTTAGCCTACAGGGGAGTCACAAGGTCTTTATTTACATCAGTATATGGACTAAGATTATGTAATACTTGATGCTACAGTAATCGTGGGCTGCATCAGTGTCTAAATAGTACTTGACATACAGCTCTACTGGGGACACTTTTCAGGAGGTTATGAGCAGAAACATTTTAGCTTTCTGTGCCCTAATCTGTGTAGACTGATTGCTCCTGACTGTACCACTGCAGTGCTGATATAATATAGTGGCACCACACCAGACATGCCTATATTGTCTTTGCATGAAGAAGGTCAAGAGGGTCAATAACTGTGGCGTTCAGAGCGTCTGCCCGGAGCCTGAGGCCCAGCCTTGCCATATCACAACAACACCAGAGTCGATACACTCCAAATTGAGTCCTCATGCAGAACTCTGCGCAAATCGATATTCTTAAAAAGGTTACACGTCAAACTGTTAAATACTTTATTGATCCATATGTGATATGTAGTGCTTATATAGGAATTCATAGATATGTTACTTGTCCTATGGCACAGAGATAAGAACTGTTTCTCATTACTAGGATTTCCTGCAGTATCATACGCCAAAGAGCGAGGCAAATAATTGTGCTACAGTTGGCCACGTGCCTTGATAACCGCTGTTCCTTCTCTTCTAAGAACATCCTGTCAAATTCAACGCCAAAATTTGACAGTTTAACGTTTGCAGCATGCTGTTTGACATGATGTTCTCTCCCGTACAAAATCAGAAAAGGGGGAAGGCAACGTTGAACGGGGATACCTATAACTCAGCCTTACATAAGCCATGTTAAGGATATCTCAGAAAACAGGCTGAACATCCCATTTTCAACCTATTCATCTTCCTTTTTACGGCTGTCAACATTTGGAGAGAAAACTCCTCTAGCTGAGAGGCTGAGGCAGTCACACAGCATCTCTCTCATCAAACCCAACTATCTCGAAACCTAACATTAACTTCTTTTTCACACGCCAGCCGCATGTCATTCAACTAAGGGGAGCAGCTGCACCGAAATCACAGAATGTACAATAAACCTGTCACAGTCTTTATTAGCAGGGAAATGGCGAATTAAAAAACAAAAGCAGGTGTTGCTGAAAATGGAGATTTCAGCGTGCCAGGTGTAGATGTGGCTAATGGCGAAGAGAAACAGGGGAGTGTGGGAGAATAGAGCGGCCAAGTTATTGATGCTGAGTGGAACAACACATATGCAGAGGAAAACACAACAAGGATGAAAGAAAAACGTCTGGTAGAGTAGATGTACAGAATCAAGAGTTGATAAAACACAGCTTTGGACAATGGCTGAGAACAGAAATATACAAAATTGGAAGCGGAAAAACAGTAAATCAATCAAAGGTGAGTAGAGAGTTCATCTATAAAACCACAAGTGGTTCATACGAAAAGCGTGAGTGGCACTCTCAGGCACGATGGCATTTTTGATAACTTTCTCCACCATTTTATTAGGAGAAGTCAGGAGGAACCTCGCAGGAGGGAGCCATGGAAAATAGAGGGAATGCAGAAAAGTACAGGGTACAGAGTAGAACTAAGTGACCAGAGGCAGTTATGAATGCACAGTCAATAGAGAGACAGAGAATAGGCAGGAGAGGAAAAATCGAAAAGGGCACAAGGGAGCAAGAGAAAGTGAGTGGGATAGAGAGAAAATGGACTGACTGTGAAGGATGGAGGCAGTTAAATATATCTACCGAGCGATCTGTTATTACAGAAAGAAGGAGACAAACAGCTTCTATCTTTCTCTTTTTTTTTTACGGTGAAATAAAGACAGTCATCAATTTAAATCAGCAGGGTTCCTGGACATCACCTTCCCTCTGCCAGATGCGGGGTAGTGAACGTGTGTGCATCCCTCTTCTCGTCCATTCATCACACAGAGGAAGAAGACACTCCCCCAGGGGCATCCTGGGTAATCTTGCGTGGCCGGAAACGTGGCGCTGGTGAGCGGATGGCGGCGGGACCCTTTGTTATTTACTGCTCACTTAGCCCCTCCGCACCCCGACACACACACAATTTATGAGGACAATCGTTGGACCTGCCGCGCTCCACTGGAGCACTCCCTGATGGATGTGCATGGATCCAGGAGAGGTGAGGGAGACAGGGAGAGAAAACGACTGAGGTCAGGCTGTCTCGCAATTTTCATTACTGTAAATTACTCATTAGGATGCATAAGAGAAAAAGCCGTATCAAAACAGTGGCTAATAGAGATAAGACTGTCCTAACAACACAACGGAAGTCCTTCTACTGTACATGTGCTAGAGAACTCTTCAGTGTGGGGCTGGAATATTTCAGAGGGCGTGTGGCTCCATCTCATGCTGTTCATGAACCGAGCTACCTGCTCGTATGTCTTGTGAAATGCCACTGACGCACCAAATGTCATCAGAATGTCAGCAATTCCACTGTCTGTGTTTTGAGGTTGTTTTTTTTTGTGCATTCATTTCAGCAGATACCTCTGTGCTTTGCTCGGCCCTGCCTCCTTCCTCCTCTCTGCCCGTCCCCAAAGCTCACCTCTGCTGGCTCTGCGCTCTGCGCCCGTCGTAACGCTGCTGGCGTAGAGCGCACTATAGCGTTCGATCATAACAACCCATTAGAATAATCACTGATAACAAGTCCATTTTCATAAAAGAGGCGAGAGGGGGATTAATGAGCTTAACCCTACTTATGTTCCATCCATTTCGTGCTGTAAATCAATAATCCAGTAATAATGTTCTTCTGTGGGGCAACAGAGCCCCGCGAGCAGCACGCTCTCCTTCTTCACGAGTTATTTGAGCCATCTTGCTATCCTTTGTTTTCTATAAAGTTGCCTTTTGGGATGGCTAGGACCAAACACATATATTTTTAGTCATTTCTACACAGTCTGGTGTGAAACAACACCAGGGATTGGTGAGACTCCAAGAAGCAGACAGCACACAAAGGAGTAGGGGAGGGGAGGTAGAAAAGAAGAAAGCAAATTAACAGAGAGGAGAAAGGGAGGATAGGGCTGAGAGAGCAGGGGAGAACATGAAATGTATGGGAGGGGTGCAAGAAGCTGGGTTAGGTAGAGCATTTCACAAGACTCTTTAATTAGACCATCCTTCCTCTATATGCTCACACGTGCTGTCGTGGCCTCACTACTCAGCGCAATTTTTTGTTCCATTTATGAATATGCTTGTGGACATTCAGTGTTTTCTAAAATATAGATTATATTACAGCCCATATACCAACATAATTGTTTTACCCTCCAGGATCTTTTTTCTCCTTTGTATATATGCATCTATCTATATCCTTTCTATATCTTATTTGTCCTCTTAAGGGTCACAGGGTGCTGGAGCTCAGCTGTCATCTGGGTGAGAGGTGTGTTACAGCCTGGACAGGGCCACATATATAGACAGACAACCCCTCACATACAGGCCATTTAGACTCTCCCATTCACCTGACTGCATGTCTGTGGACTGATGGAGGAAGCTGGTGAACATGGGGAGGTTGAAATAATAATAATAACAGACTCTTTATTATCATAATTTAATCTATGTATTACAAAATCATTGGATGAATCTGGAATAACAGCAGGATTATATTATTTTCTTCACACCAAGAGGCATCTCTGGAGGAAAATGCTAGTTATGTTCTATAGACCCAAGTAACACAGACATTCTTCTGTGCAACTGTGAACGCAGCCCTGATCAATACCTATCCGCCTATTGCTGTTTAAATTTGCAACAGACTCGAAGCCACAGGAGCAATGACTATTCTGCTCATTCTGCTGTTCGCTCAAGTCCTGAGAGAAATTTCCAGCTCTTTAGAGCTGCTAAACGTGTCGAGCAGCTCCGGCAGGCGCTAACTAGTGGCTTTATCCGAGTTTTACAGCTCAAACCAGACGCCTGCTGCATCTGGAAACAACGCTAATGGAGGTGATGCAAGTGAACCAGTGATGGAACAATCAGCACAAAAAATCTGATATAACTCAGGCTGGTCGAGTTAAATAGTTTACATCCTATGCTATTCACACAGACAAATGACAGGCGTTAACATCTCTATGGTTTTATTTACCAACATCCGAATAAAGGACATCTATATTTGCATTAAATTTTGGCATTTCACATCAATTTTGAGGCGTGGCGTACCCCAGTATGAATGTAATCCCCAAGGACATTGGGCTGCTGGTGTCTTGACTTGTCTTAAAGGGCATTCTGGGTAGCATTAATATACGACAGCACCATCAGTTAAAGCAGGGCGCCTGCCGGACAGCACGTAGACATCGTCACACTGAACTGGGTTATTCTTAAACTATTAAATTATGTCCATTATTTACAATAATCAGGCTGAAAGCACAGCAGGACGGATAAATGGGTGTGTTCGACAGCAGCCTTGAAGACCCTGTGTGGGTGACGCAGGGTTAATCGGAAACATGTTGGAAGCGTCAGAGCCCCAGCTGGCAGCTTCCCTTCCTGTCCTGCATCCCTGTGATGCTCTGAGCGAGTGGTAAGCGAGAAAGAGTTGGCAAACTCAGCTGCCCGCGTGCCAGCGCCGAGCCTCAACACTGCGCCGCCTGTCTCAGCAACAATCTCTGCAACGGCATTTAAAACAGAGGGTAATAGCCCACAACATACCCTGACGCTGCGATTATTCACGTAATGTACGCCCATTCAAAAGCAACAGTTTGTCTTTAATAGCGAATCAAAACACCCTACACTTAGTAATTTAGTGACTACAGATCCTAGAGCTCTGCCTCAGGTTTCTCTGTGTTTAGCTGACAGGGTGTCCACAGTCGTCGGGTGCCATGTTTACTATCACATAGAGAAATAAAGGAGACATTACACATATTGAACAGCCTTTCCTGGAGCAATGAAACGTGGCAAAATATGTGCGATGCATCCCTCAAAACTATTATCTTTACATCTTATGCGCATCGAGCAGATGAGCAATTCTGTTTTTGTCCCATTACATAACAACATAATAGGCACGACTTTGGAAGACGCCTTGTAATTGGATGCATGGGTACGTTATAATAACTGGTGCCGCATTCGTAGGCATTTGCAGTATATTAAAGATGAAGCGAGAGCAAGACTGAAGAGTGCAGCGTAAGTTCAGCGTTCCCAGATGAGCAGAGGATAAGAGACTGGTAGTAAGAATGAAGAAACACAAGAGGCCATCTGCATGTGTTATTAAACTCCCCATCGTCTTGCACTAAATCCCAAAAGTGGGAGTGAATCCAGCAATCAAAGCGCATATGGCTAGTGAGTGGTGTCTGAATTATCCTTCAAATGTAGGTTAATGAATTCAGGAGCAGGCTGCGCTCGTGAGCATCTCATCTTTAACAGCCTGACAGATACACCTGCCAGTCTGCGGAGGTGCTCGCTACGGGGGAAAGGAGGAGGCGAGAGGCGGGGGTGAAAACTGAGGTTTGTATTGATCTGCACCTCTGAAGTGGTTGTGTGACAGCCCCACCAGAGACAGCGAGACACCCAGGGCAAGTTCATTCATCAGAGACCATCCGGAGCTAATGAAACACACTGAGAGAGTGATTAAGACACAGGCACCCTACTACAGCAGGGCCCCGTGCCTGACGCATTAATCACAGCCGCTGCCTCGGAGTCTCAGCAGTGTGTATGTGTGTTAGCGTGCCTGTTGGGCTGGCACTAGGTGTGTTTGTGTTTGTGTTTGTGTTTGTGCACCGCGACAAACCTCCAGACTGGTCTCTAAGTGTGGCTGCGTGTGTGTATTTGCTGGTTGGTTGTGGTCCATCACCTTTATGCTTGTGCCAGTACAGACACTATTCTTGGACTTGGCACAGATGCAAGACGCTGTTCTAAGACTGGTCGCTAACGTTTCCTATTAATTACTGTGTAAAGCCTGGCTGATACCTGCAAACACTAAATCCCAGGACTGTGTTCTACCTTGGCGGTGCCCACCTCATCCGTGGAAAAACAAGTCACACAATCGAGATGCAGATGGTGTAAGTGTTTTACATTTATTTACGTTCTTTGCAGCTGATTAGTCTTTGCAGTCTGAATACACATATGCTTGTTGTGTAAACGTGGCTATTAGGAGCTGCAGCATCCGCTTTGGAAGTCCAAGACAGCGCTGTCGCATTAAGGCCGCGCTGCAAATTCGTTAGATGACATCCAAGCACCATCTGTGGCGTCGCCATCAGAGAGAGAAGTTGCGTATTGTTTATGACAGAGCCGAGATGAGGTTTTAATACCGGGTTTTATTGCTTAACAAATGAAGACGGGCTGAAGGTGATTATTTATATCTATTAATTAAGTTAATTTAGACGGGACAGCTCACGTCTTTCACCTCTGCTGTTAATTACATCTATACGTACAGCTCAAGGTTGATGCCGTAAATACAGATGCCATCCCGCCATGTTTGCGTGCGCGTGTATGTGCAAGCACAGATTTGAGTGTTATTGTCACGAGGGCTCGGTAATACAGACAAACCTGCTACTCAACAGCAGCTGGTTACAGTTTTAAGTGCAAATGAAATTTGTGTAATCCCTAGAAATGAAAAAAACAAGACTTTATCTCTCATTGTGTTTCATGTCTCTTTGTCCAGAGCAGCCCTGTAGTTTCGACCTGCTGAGTGAGCAAACCCGCTCTCTCCCCGCTCTATCTCTGTCGCTGCTTCAGACTCACTTCTGCTGCTGCAAATGGGACAGCGACCAAGGGGTCCGCACTACAAGCAGCAGATTAAAGGATTACCATTAATTAGATGTCAGGGACAGAGAGGGGCTTTGCCTGTCTTGGCCATGATACAATATCTGTTAATCTGCTGCGCTCCTGGATGAAAAGAAATCAGTCCATTGACAGGAAAAATAGAAAAAGAGGGATGGGGCCAGGAAAAGAATTGAAAACAGGAACAAAGAGGAAAAGCAGTGAGGTTGGAGCAAGGATGAAAGAGGGTGAAGAAAGCAAATACGCTCATGGTCCACTTGAATGTATATTGAGCTTTTTCTTATAGAAGGAAAAGCAGCTGGGGATAATAAGAGGCACGACAATGTAACAAGGAGGTAATAACAGGCTGATCTATGCAGAAACAATGGCCTGGAGTGGCTGAGGAACGGGTGGAGAACAATGAAGTTGAATAAAAAGGTCCAAACTCTTTTATTATCTCTGTTTTTACGTTACATTTCTTACTTATGCTTAACCAAAGCCGACCGATTGTCTCTCGCTGGCATTTGTCCGTTTCACCCTGCACCACTGGCTGTGGAATAAAAGCATGTTAAGGATATAGTTTACCATGTACACACACCTGTCACTCTGGACCGAAGGCTCCGTCAGATGAACAGCAGGAACGTCAGGTGATTGACAGGTGACAGGTTCAGGTTTAATAAGGTACTAGTCCATAATGGAAGCCACGAGCCGTGCTTTTAGGTCGTATTACTCGAGACGAGCTGCCCGCGTTGACTTGGTCTTTCTTTGACAGGGAATGTGATGCTTCGCCTCGGGCCAGGTGAGGACAGGCGACTGGGGTCCTGTAGAACATCTGCCTATTGCCCAGCAGATAACATTTAGCCTGTAGGCACCCTGGCTGCTCTGCTGTCTCCCCAGTCAGACCTTGTGTACTGAGTCTACAGCTGCGTGAGGCTTATCGCGAGCATAAACACACACAAGACGGCGGTGTTGCTCCTAAGAAATGTGAATTATCTGCAAAGTGAGTTTGATGTCAAAACATGTGTTGGGTTTGTCGAACGCCTGAAGACAGGCACAGTAGTGGAAATTGCAATCCTGTGGCACCTAATGTAAATTTGACTTGTGAGGGGGTAATTGATGTAGACAGGCTGGGACATCATTTTCTTATGGCCAGGCATAGGGCAGTCCCTCTATTTGAGTAGAGGGACTCTGGGCACCCCTATGAGCCCCACTCGCCTGAGACTCTAATTACTTTGGGGACCTGGAGAATTCAAAGGATTTAGATATGGGGAAAAAAGAATTTCCAATTTGCTGCACCGCTTGATGTTTGTCTTCGTTTGTGGTGCGACTTGTGCTTCAGAAAGCAAACGGACACAAAGTGCACATTTGTGTGCGCTGATAAAAGTGAAACATTATTAGAACACTGTCATGCCTGTGTTTATCCCTGGGGATTGTGTGTGTGTGTGTGTGTGGATAATAATCTCCTGGACAAACACACTGCAACTTCACCCCCCTGCTCTGCCAGAGCTATCTTCATCTCACAAAGCTCATTCCCTGCCTGTCTAGCTGTTGACATTTTTGTTCACGCTGTGGAGCCACCACCTCAAAACCTTTTACACCGACAGCAATTTACCTCTAACAGTATAAAGACTAAGCCATCAGTTTCATTTCTTGATTGAGTCATATCTCATTCAGTTTTATTACAGAGTTGTTTAGACTTTTACACACACTTGTGAAAAATTCAATAATCCGCTCACAGTAGCGGGAAAATGTTTTGCATGAGAATCTAGATATGAAATCTACACATCCGGGAGAGGCCTGTGGTCCACAAGACAAATAAATTGGTTAGATGTAAATCACATTTCCATTCCCTGAGCTTAATATAATTAGAATTCAGTAATCAAATTCAGTTACCTAAAAAAGCATGAAAAATGTTCATTTTTCATTTCCATTCGTTCGCAGCTTAGATTACATTTTCGCCTGATTGAGAACAGTCCCCCGTGGACTGGGGAAGGTGCTGTCTAAACAGTTTAAAACCTGGCTTCCTTGACAACAGACCCTCCGAAGCATGATAATCAGAAACACATTTTGGTTATGAGGTCAACCAGCAATAATTGTCTGACAGGTTTGTCAATTAACACGTTTCCCCCCACATGTGTCAGGATCTGCATGCACATGTTTATGTTGTACCTTTATATTGTGGTTCACGGAGGTGTTAATTTATTTCCGTTGCACGATTTAGTCAGCACACATTAGTGGGATGAAAATCACGTGGCCAGACGTTAGTATAGCGGACGAGGGGCACGGGGTGTATTTCACAATGATTCACTATGACGTATTTGAAATTACGAGACCATAAAAGCAGTAAAAGCATCATTTTAGAGGTTACGCTGTTGCCGACTGAAGGCTATAAGGAAGCTCAATGGTGAAATGAGAATTTAATAAAAAAAATGATTCCCAGTGATTCAGTTGTCATCAGTTGAGAGCACCCCTGCACATATGCACAGACCCATGACCAATGAAATGAGAGTGAGAGCAAATGGGTGGTAAACTTTCCATCATCTCCGTTCTTCCTCTCTTAATAGGGGGATATTTTGTGCTCTCTCTGAGTGACAGAGACCAGTAAAGCGCCACTGTTTTACAGCCTGCAAGCTCCGTGTTGACAAAGATTGGGCACCAGAGAGGCCTGCTTGAAAGTCACAAAGTCATGCAGGACGGAGAGTGGGGGTTTGCAAAGTGACACGCTCTAGTGTTGTTAATGGTTTAAGGCATTAACGCCACACTTTCACACTTTAATTGCGCATACGGTGAGCGAGATGTCAAAACCCAGAGCCCTCCGGGGTGGCAAACGTTGTCTACGTTGTGTGTTTGAGTGAGTGTGCGTGCAGCTTTGTTTTTGTGTTTGCGTGCCCGTGTGGGAGTGTGACAGACGGAATGAGACCTCTCAGAGGAAGGTGCCGGGGAGACAATCAATACTGTTCAGCAAGGTGTGTGGAGACAGCCCTCGCTCGTTTTTGCGCGGCGAACATGGCCGGAGGAGGAAGAGCCAGGGGAGTACGGACACACGCTGCAGAGGCCTCCTGTCACTGGCCTTTGCTGTCTTTTGATACATGACAAGATAACGGGTCTATAGCTCCCCTGAATATATCCCCTATGTGTGTGTCGGAAGTTTTAATATATTCTTTTTTTAAGATGCACTATGAACACTTACACCAGGTGTCTGTTCAAAGGCACCTCTGTTTTACTGGAGGTATGAAAGCATCTCAAGTTTTTTTGCATACGTGAAGTGGTGGTATGATAACCTACAGCAGCCTGACGCTGGATGAAATGCCTCTCTGCAAACAATGTGGCCCCTATTATCTGCAAATAACCAGCACACCGAAGGCGCTTTGAGATTACATATAACTGCAAAAATAATGGGCATATTTTTGAATTTTATAATGCAGCCCAATCCTCTGGGCACCGTTTTCTTGGAACAACACTGTGGGACGGTTCTGTCAAGCTGCACCCCATCCATTTTTATGCACGCTGCCAGTAAGCTGTGCCAAAGTGCTGATATCCTTCATTAGAAAAGCAGGATCCAGGAAAGAGTCCAACTAATGCTTGTACACACTGACACAATGATGGTGTGAGGTCTCCACAGGAGATTTGAAGGTCAACAAGAAAAACAGGTTGTAACAGAGAGCAAATTGCAGTGTACGAAAGCCCAGACATTTAAATAGAATATCTGGTTCCGTTATAGAATAAGCTTAGGGGGAGTGGAGATGTGTTCCCTCATGCTTGTTAACGCTAACTGAATTTGACTGCAGAAGGAAACAGACAAGCTGATTGAGGTGACTGTGTATGCATGTGTTTCCGAGCGAAGCTTGTGTGATTTCCATGCCAGCAGTCAATTTATCCACACAGTGAGGGGCCCTGCAGTCTCATAGACAGACAGAAAGTGCAGAATATTTGGCATGGATTAGGAAAAAGTGCAGCTATTCTAACAAGTCATTCATTATCTGGTGATACCCAGGATAATTCTATCTACTGAGCCCACAAAAGCCAACATTTATCCAGCCCTTTGGGCAAAGCCTGGGAGGCTTGGCTCCAAGCCAGCTGCAATACGGAGTTAACGCAGGTCACATCCCATCTCTCATATCCTTAGGCGATGTATAGATTCTCATTTTCACCAATTCCACATATTCCCTCTCACTTCCTTCTGGGTTATGACTGCATTCACCACCAAATGTGCCTCTTTTTCTCTTTTTCAAACGCGTGTGCTTTAAGTGGATTGTCACTGACATCTAACTTGAAAGCCTTCTACCACCTGCTGTCCTTTGCAAAAGCTCTGGGGTGCTGCAGGTGTGGCGAGCGCCTTTCAGCACCAAATAGGGCACAAGGATTACATCCACACGAGATTAAACCACCGTTGCCTGCAGGGAATTCCAAGAATCATCAGCCTTGTACTCCAGGGATGTGGGACTGATGGGGACTAGGGTCCTGAGGCAGAAAAGAGGGCAGCCAGGCAGTGGTTGTCGCAACGGTAATGTCTCCATCGTGAATACCGGCCTGCTACACCGAGATAAATAGTACCCGCCAGGCAAACAATTACAAAACATCAGATGTCTCAAATGCACGGTTAAAAAGCACAGTTTGAGATATGGCATCAACTATTTTGTTTCATGTGACTGGCTTAAGAATACCATGCTGCTTATCTGCTGTGGTTTCTTTCTGCATTCTTAGCCACAGCACCGTTTACTGATCCTGCTGTTCAGAGCGTTGAAGGTAAATGCTCATTTCTGCTGCCCACACAAAAGCAGGGCTCTTTGTCATTTTGGAGCTTGTTGTAAATTGAAGGAGCCTTCTGAGGGCATTAGGGAAAGAAGGGAGGCTACGTAATGAGAGCATTAAAACGACATATGCTGCTCTTTTGCACCTCCTCACTTAAGGCTCGCGTTTATTTCACTGCTTTTCCCTGCATTTCAGACTCTGCCCCCCCATGGTTCAATTCCCACTTGCCTATTTTTGGAAAGTCATTGAGAGTCTTTGACAAAGACAGGCTGCAGTGAATGTGAAAGCGTGCCCCTGGCCTTGTCAACTTGTAGTGGAGCAGACCATCTGACCACCAGTAGTAGGTTGGGCCAAGTGGGGCCATTAGACCAAGCCTGAGAGACCCACGCAGTCACCACCGCCAAGCTGCTCCACTCTCCTTCAAGCTTCAGATTACTTGTCCACCTCAGCCGACATTGCTCCTTCCCCTCTTCCACCCGCAGGTGCCAACTCTTCTACTCAGCTAGATCCCACAGGAGCACACTGAAAAAATCCATTCAGTGCACTGTAGTATATGTGTGTGAGTGAGTGAAAGATCACTAGTGGCAAAACGAGACTTGTAAGTGGAGGTGTTGGAGGAGGCTTAGTCCCAGGAGGGCTAATTTTATATTGTTGTCCAGATGACCTTGAGCCGGGTACCATGGAAACATTTCTACCTTGACACCGTGAGGTGTCTTGGTGGCTCTGCATTCGTGTGGTGACGAAGCCCTCTCACCTCCAAACAGAGAGAAATCGCCGAAGGCAAAAGGCTGGAAATAATAGCAGGGCGCATTGGGAACCCAGGGAAGAGGAGTATTAGCAGGAAATCTTCTGAGGTGCTACCGTTCATGCTCCATAGATCCTCTTCAGACAGGTAGCTGTATTTGAAAGCTATCGATGGCCTTGTTCAATCAATGGAACAAAAAAAGTCCTGAACCAAAGTGACTCAGTGGAAAGTGAGGCTAAGTGTGTGTGTGCATATGCGTGTGAAAGAGACAGATGGAGAGGAAGAAAGCATTTGGGATTGCATGTGTTAATACGCGTTTTAAAGGGCAGCTGTGTGTGTGTGTGTGTGTGTGTGTGTGTGTGTGTGTCCAGAGAGAAAAGGAACAAAAGAGGGAGAAGCAGAGGACACCTATGAGATTTGATCTTGGAATATTGGCTTGGAAATATCCCAAACTTCTGTGTTTGCATCTAAGCAACATGTGCTCTCTATGTAAATTTCTGTTAGCTAACACCATATTCAGCTGTATTTGTCTGCTGTGTTTTGATATCCAAATGAAGTCAGCTGGAATACATTAGGCCGCACACATTTATTTCGGGAATTAAGTAATATTAGGCTTTGATTACCAAAAAATGTGCCCAGGCAGGACAAGACAATATTTGTATGCAAATGCAGAAAAACAAAACCACACTGGTTGAAAATGTTAAACAGGGAACTGGTGCTGCTTCTTTTCTCTCAGCCTGGAGGCATATGCAAAAATCTCTGACTAAAGAAGCAAATATTTGTCATTAGTATTTGCAAAAATTATTTTTGCAAATGAACTGAACTGGCAGATGTACCTACTGAAGTCGCCTGGTTTGTGCACGTCACGGCTCATTGTCATGGATCACAACTGGGCGCCTGCAGGAAGAGGAATGGGGAGAACTGTGTGAGCACCTCTGTCCAAGTCACACCCATCTCCAGCTTCTAGTAACAGCACAACACACATTTGGTCATATTTCATTTATGAAGTCAAATTCAGAGCACGCTTCGAGAGTAGGGTTGCACCCAAATGGCAACAATTGTATTGATTGTAAAGGCAGGCAAATGTGCTCATGCAAATAACGTCAGACGCTTCCCTCTTCTCTTTCAACATTAGGGAAGTTAGCATTTCTTTTTGACATCAATTAGGAATGAATGACATCCTGTCTCGTAAACAGTGATCTAAATACAGACCAATGAGCTGGGAACCATTGTTTAGTATTTACACAGAGCAGGCATTTGTAACTGGCATCACTTTTCTTGTGAAGTGCCCTTGGAACCAAGTCTTTTATATCTCAATTAAAGTGCGTTCCCTGTGCTGCCTTGCTCTGAGCACAGCCATTATCACCATGGCTCCCTAAAGTCTAATTATGCCCACTCCCAGCCCTCTCCTCCCCCAAACCCCATACCACGCCTACGCTGCTCTGTCTTGGACCTCGGCAAGCTCGCCACAGCCTCCCTGCAGCCAATCGGCGTCCACTGCACGGAATCATTAAAGTATTGGATTGGCTACGTGGTGCCGGGTGTCTCTGTGGGAGGCGTTGATGAAATACCCTGGGGGAGACCTGGCACGGCAAGGTCGCTGCTAAACCCCCGAACATCCTGTCAGCAGCGCTTTGTTTGAACATGAGAAGTTCCTGTTCTGAGGGACCCATACAGCCCAGACCCCGGCGACACACACCTCTAAAGACTGGCCCCATCTTTCAGATAGTGTCATATATTACTTTACTTTACGTAATTTGCAGCTAAAAGGTTCAAAAAATTTAAACGGTGTCAAATAATGACAAACCTGTTATTCTCACCGCGGCTCCCTCCCACCAGGACATCTGGCTCAGAGTGATTGATTGTTGCAGTCAGACCTTGTGCCGCAAACTCCACATTTGGTTGGATGGGTTTTCCACATAGTTCACTTTCAGATAGAAATAGCAGGACAACTGAGCTGCTGCTGTTTTTTTGACTGCTTAGCTTTCACACATATTAAACAAGGTGCCTGATATTTACTGCTAAGGACTGATTTCTGAAGGTATTAGTGAAGAGTAATATAACGAAATGCAGGGCTGGTTCCGTTTACAGACTGTCTCGCAGGTTAAAGATGAAACATTCGAAGCCACCTACCAGGGAGGGAAGCGTGAATCGCTCCGGTGACTTGCAGCTTTCCACGAGAAAATGGAAAACATAGGAAAGAATAGAACTGCCAAGTGACAAGTCCAGGGGAAGTAAAGAGCCACAAACAAAGCGCACCTGCTCTGCATGGAGAGCACAAATGAGACTTCACGATCATAAATCATGCACCTATAGCAGGCAGGTACCTATTCATATTTAGACTTTGGGGGCAGAAACTAAGTGTGGAAGCACAGGAGGACTTGTTCGCAGAATAAGCTGCCATTACTCAGTAACCGACTGTAGCTTTCAACATGCGTCTGACATGCCGAACGTAAAACTAAATAAATAAATGAGACCCCAGGAGCTAAATAGCAGCGGCTAAGCAGAACATCTGGGGCAGCAAACCCTCGGAGCAACTTAAAACCTCCTTGAAGTTGCGTCATCCTGCGTCACGCGCTCTGTACTGTACGGAGGAATTAAAAAAGCTTCTTCACGAACAACAGGATGCAGCGCTGGGTGAAAATCCACTGAAAATCCTAATGGTCCAATGATGTTTAGATGCTGTAAATTAAAAGACGTGCAGCTTCTTCCTGGTGTTCATGAAACCACTTTTTAATTTATTTACCAGCATGCATCGTGGCATTAGCATATTGGTACATGGAAACATCACGAGGGAACAGCGCTTGCACCACGGGGTGCACTTGGTTCTGTAAAATAGCCTCATATTCCTTGGCTGTTATGCAATCATGCAGAGCAATCAGCAGACCTAATGATCCCCAGTAGATAGCTGGCCTTACTATTACAGCTCTGCTGCTATGTTTAACAGTCGGCAGCAGACAATGTGGGTTGAAAGCATCGTTTAGCTTTCCTCAAAATCTAAAGAGGGGAAAAGATGACTCATTAGACGTTATTGCAGGGTCCAGGTCTGCAGCTGGTGGTACACAGTACATTCACTCTTCTTTCTAGCATAAGAGGCCTAACAGCATCAAACAAACCAGCTCTGTGAGAGTCACACACGTTTCCTGTCTGCAGACACATGTTGGCGTGTTTCAGTGTAATACAGCTGTCAATGAATGTGCAGGAAAACGTGTAGAAATGTAAACAGTGCAGCAAGAAAACAGGCTGGATAACAGAGGGAACGTATAACTGTGCTGCCACTGTCTATGAGTATAGTGTGTGAGGACATCAGAGAATCATTTAACTGAAAGAGTGCAGTGATATTGGCCTGACTGAGTGTTTATGAATAGGTCTTTTCAAGCCAAAGTAGGAGGCGCCGAGGTGTAATTAAATGATGATTCATAGCTGACTTTCTTTTATTTTAAATTGTAGCCGTTTTGCTTAGTTCAAATATCATCAGCCTTTTACTTGGAGTAAACAAATCTAAATGGATGTTCATTTATTATTCAAGAAAGCCCAGAAAGAAATTTTGAATGATAAAAGCGCTATCTTTAGTTTCCTAACATCATGTTTGTCAGTCTGTTTTCTTCGGTGACTGATCCCACAGTGAGGAGCATGTCTTCCTACGAACCTTCCTACAGTTTCCATTCCAGATTTCCAACACATAACCAGCTGTGGTTCACTCTCTCACAAAATATCTTATACAGGACAATATGTTTTGTATGAAATCCAAGTCAATATAGAAGCTAAAACGTAAACGTAGAAAGTTGAAGAAGAAGAGAAAGGACCAAAGATACATTTCTCACTTTTCTTTACGTTTCATATTCCCAGCATCAATTTTTTCTTCTTCAGATCATGATATTCAAACAATATCATCTGTGTACAGAAGACTTATCATTGGCTTTATCGTGCCCACACACCACTCTGCTCCTTAAAGATTTTCTTAACTACATCATTTATATAACGTGCAAATAATGTGGGTGACAGTACATCACCTCGTTTCACCCCTCATGAAGTTGAGACCCAGCTTATACAGTCTAACATATGCTTTGACGTTAGTGTGCAGCGTCCGTTTGGTGCTATAAAATCTTCCACCGGCCTTGTATTCAAGAAGTATGTGGGCTATAAAGTTAAACATGTCACTAAATGAGAAATAAAGCCAACACGTCGCACAAAAGCTGCATCTTACTATACAACAATAACAAAAGACATTTTCACAAGTGAACCTTCCTTCACACGGAACATCTCAAGTTTGTCATTAAACATGCTGTAGTAGAATATGACTTGCAGAGCTCATTAGACAGTCTGCAGTCTGTAATTTAATAGCACCCTTGGGTCCTCGATAAAGCTTTAAGCTAGTGTTTCTGATAGATTCAAGCACATACTGTAAATGGTATTTTGCTAGACCTGAAATACATTTAAACTAATTTGCAGAACAGTTTTGCTCATTTTGGTTTTTCCATTTGATATATGTTCTTTTGAAAATGTAACATTTTAATAGTCATTTAAATGTATTATTTACTACATTTTCATTGCGCTTCTCATTTGCACATGTTCCTTTTTATTCCTCAAACATACTTTTTTCTAGAACTTGTCATGGAAGTTTGAGGTCTCACTAATGAACAGCCCTTTAAAGTCTGGCTTCCACGTGTTAATTACCTTCAGGACACAATATTTCAATGTGTATTTTGTAAATGTGACTGTTAGTTTCAAAACGTTTCTGAATATAAATGTCTTTTATAAAATCTCTATGTTCACATTAATTTTCAGTAGAATAGTTTGAACACTTTCAGACATATTCAGCTTATTTAAAGGCTGCCAGTTTGTTAAGCTCTTTATTCCAACAGGGTTTATTATAAATAAGCTTCTTTTAGAGTTTTTTATTTTGTCATTTCTTTCTTAATCATTTTACAAAAACTCCTTTCATGTCATTGGAAAAATAGCCATTTTTCAGTAAAGTTTATTGTTATAATGAGAAGAAAAGAGCTTTGCTGGTTTTACATGTGATCAACACCTCCCTGGAAATCTGCATCACATTCAGTTTTACTTCATTTATTGTTCATAAACTTGGATTCTACACTTCTTTCCAGCTACACTGAGCTGTACAGTTTTTCTTTTATTTGGTTTGGATTAAATACTAGACTCATACGGATCAAGTACAATTTCCCACTGCTTTTCAAATACTGGCTATGGACGTATAATTATCATTCAGAGTGCATACACTTTACAATGCATAGCTCTCATTCTTTTAAAAATTCAATCATGCCTTCAAGTAAACCTTGAATTGTGTTGTACAGCTTAGAGGTCTGACTTTCCATCATGCATTTATGAACCACATAATACTAGTGTGATCAGAGCTCAGTCTGAATGGGCACAGGCAGCACAGACTAGAATGCAGTTTGTTAACTGCCTTCAACTTTCTTATTTTAATGACAGAAGTAATTGAAAGCAAAGGTATCAAAAGTGTGACGATCAAAGTAAAAAGCGTGTTTTTGTTAGTGCTGGTGCAAATTGGCACAGGTCTAAACGCTTTTTCTCAGGTGCTGGATTTCAGGAAGTACAACAGCAAACTACTAGTCATGCAGTATCTATACCTTACATCGGTTCGGTCGTCAGCGTGCTGTAGTGCGGCCCAGGCCAGTCCAGCGAGCTGCAGGTACCTCGTCTGTACGCTCTGTCAGGAGGGCATCACTCTTCCGACCGCAGACACACAGCATCGTTAAAAACCCATCCATCTGCACGGCCTGTCTCTGTCGCTACCCATGGGTCATACTGAATCACCGAGCTAAAAGCCAGGCAGGCACACTGTAAAGAATTAACATACGGCTGGTTTTTCTTGTGAGAGCGCAAAATATTGCTCCATAGGTCAATTTATTTTTCACTCCAAATGTAAGAAAACACATCCACCTTCACAAATTAACTATTTTAACATTTCTGCATGTTCTTTAAATGAATCATTCATCATTCTGTTAAGAATAGAGCAAATTGTTACATCTGCCTTCTGCTATTTAAATGCTCAATGTGACCGTTACACTTATACTTTGTGTAAATCTATCTTTTCTTTGTTTATTCATCTGTTAAATGGCGCCAGTGGTTACAGGTTCATCAATCGGTGATGAAACAGCGTGACACTTTTTCTGAAGCTGCAATTAGACTTTGTGCGTCACTTACCCTAACATGTCATGAACGACTTGCAAATTGTTTAATTCGGCAACGGTTTTATTCACTTTGCTCTCTGCAGCTAAATGAAGCAGTTACCGTATTAAAGCGCTGGTAAGAGTAAACATCTGAATTAGCTGCCTGAACTGATAGCAGATACATTGTTTTGATGAATATTTTATTGTTGAACAAGTGGCAACAGGAAGTTAGGGAGCGAGGGGGACTGAAAGTAGGAGACATAGAAGAAAAGCAAGATTAGACAGCCAATTATTTAATCTCTATTGTTGTTTGTGACTAATGATAATTAGAACTAGCACACAATAATTACTAAGTCACAGACATGGGAGCAAACACATTGTACTAACACAGCAGTACATATCTTGTAATCAACAATTAGCAGCACCGCAAACCACTGTTTGCTTATCACATAATTCACATTGCTACCAAACGCAACAAGCTGCTCTGGCAAATGAAAAGAACATGTATTTCATAGCCTTATGCATTATGCCTTAATGAAAAAAGTTCTTTTTAGTGTTTTTTGTTATTTCTTTACTCTAATAATCTTTCTGTGTACCACTCAAAGATGTATTTCACACACAGAGCGCTTCATCTTGTGAGGCCTTGGATTTCGGTAATATAGCGTACAGCAGCAGGCTGCACGGATGGATGATATGTGTAGGAACATTAATCTTATGCATGTGTTTGCGAAATGTTCCCCTTTTGTTTGTGCCGCTGGGCTGCTATGCCCGCTTTACTTTTGCTTTTTAGTCACAGACAAGCAGAGGCGCAAAGAAACAAGGGCAGCTGTGCTCAAAGTCAAATGAAAATGGTCACGTTAACATTCATGATTTGAATTAAGGCTTAGAAGGAAAAAAAATCTTGACAATGAAGTGGAAAGGGCTCACGGTGACACAATAAGCTGCCCTGTCATGCGTTAAGCAAAGGCTGACTTCTAGATAACCTATAACTGGTCATCTTGGTTAACTTTTTCAGCAACGACGGCCCATCACCACTACGTCATTGGTAACATGCTGTTGTCAGAAAGTAGAAGTTACTTACTGTAAGTTACACTACAAATACAGCGACTGTCCGACGTGTTTGTGCTGCTAGTGGAGAGTTTTCAGAGTGAAGGGAGATCAACTCTCAGGAAATTATCACCAGCGACCAAAAGTTCTCCTGATTAACATTCAATACTAACTTCAATAACTATATTTACACAATATATTTAGAAAATAAGTTCTGTGGTTCACCATTTAACAATTCTAATCTCTGGGATCGTATTAGTGGCTTGGGTCACAGAGATCGTGACGGGTCAGCATCTCTAAATCTGGTCACATGTCACATTCCCTTTATTTTCTCGTCTGAAACATTTAGCACACTTCCCTTCAACTTCTGGCTTCAGAGGTTGCTCCCGGAGGAGTGATGGGTAAAGATCAGTCTTCATGAACACCAGTTTATTTCCCCTCAGGTCCACTCTCAGGAGAAAAGGAAGAAGACTAAGTCGCCAAGTAAAGATGGTTACTGGCTGTCGAGGGAAAAAAGAGAAGGGTGAGAATGAGACATAGAGAAGAAGCAACTTCATCATCCAGTCTGTCAGTCAAATGTCATTGCCTCCTTCCTCTCCAAACTTCATCCACAGACGGGAACAACCGTTGACTAATTATCATCTGCCATGTTGAAGAAAACCAGGAATTCTCAGATCCTTTCATTTACGTACCAGGCCAAGCTATTCACACCTCTGGAGACGTCTCCTTTAAACGAGTCAAAAGAGGAGAAAATGAAGTTAGCGAAAGCAGGTTTAAAACCTTTAATAGCACACGGCATTAAACATGGCACACGCTGGGTTTGAATGCAGCCTGTGTGACTTTACATGTTGAGGAGGGCGGTAAGTATGACAGAGGTGCAGAGCTGCGAACACAGTGTGAGATGATTATCAGGAAAAAATAGATTAACGTTATGGCTGCGTGGGACACTTTTCCATCCACACCTCATAGTCTCACGACCATCCTTTCTTCCTTTCACATGCTTTCCTGTAATTATTAGCTTTCATTTCTTTCTGTCTCACTTTGTCCCTGCAGGGCTGCAGCCATAGAAACATGAGTCTCAGTTTCTGTACAAGAATGCAAGGAGTTAGGCTTCTCAAAGGTAACATGTGCCCAGTACTTCTTTCTTTTTGGCTATAGCTCCAGTGCCCAACACTGTGATACATTAATAATCGTATGTGATCTAACAAGCCGAGACGTGTAATCGTACTGAAACATATAAAAACAAGTCAGAGTTGGATTTATGTCAGATGATGAAGATGCTTGGAGAAACACAGAGACTGTTATGATGAATAAACAAATGTTAAAGATGTATTGTTGTGACTGTCCAAACATTCTCATAGTGTCACCCTTTTGAGGCCAAGTCCTACAATATGCTATTTTAAGCCATTTCCTGCAATCAGGGGAGGTAGTGAAAAGTGCGTACTTGCTGAAGAGCACAACCGGCCCCGTGCTCTCAGGCTCCTTCAGTCCCTGCCTGGCTGCTCCCAAGGGCCCACGAAGGAATAATCAGTCATTAACTGGTGCAGGCCCAGCTTCAGCTCCAGAGTGCCGTGTCCCTGGGAAGATCAATAGGCCGGGGTAATTAAAGAGCCGCCAGGGCAGGGAGGGGGACATGTTGCCAGTAAATGCACCGCAGCGACAGGATGCCTGTAGCCAGAATGACTGTAGCGCTGACACAGAGAACGCCACTGAGGCCTCTAATGACCATGCACAAGAAACTACCATGGACACAAGCTAGTTAAAATGAGGCATTGGTTTTGATGAATTCATCGCAGAATAAAAAGTCACTAGCCACTATTCTGGTCACGGCAGAGTCAGCATATGAGCAAATCACAGCACAGACTCTGGACCACAGCCGTAGTCACGGAGATGAGGAGATGACGCTTGTTGCCACGGACAGATCGTTCATCGCTCTCTGAAATGTCTGCATTAGCCCGGTATAAGAGGCCATACAGTTGAACTACATACTGAGTTTTCAGTCTGTCACTATAGATTATTATATTGCTACGTTTTTATTAGACAGGTACAGTACAAACACACACAACTGGCTCAGACACAAGCCAATGCACAAATGAAATAATAAAGCACTGAAGACTTCTGAGCATCACAGGATTGTTGTGTAATTACTAGAGTCTTTTATTTTATTTATTTATTTTTCCTTTTTCTATTGTGGTGGTGTAAATTGGCATAGATGATAGTAATTACTGTGATTTAGAGTTCTGTGCTGCGCCCAAACACCAGAGGATTAATCGTGTCTTCTTGTGTATCCAAGTGGAGACGCAAATCTATTGAGCTGTCAGGACACATGGTGATTTAATTTCTCTAAGCTGCTTTTAGCATGAGTAATGTTTTATTGTGGAAGAGGTAGCAGCAAGGTAAGCTGCATGTGCCTGAGTCGTATTGCTTTTGAAAAAGCCAAAGCGCAGTGGACGGTTTTCCTTTTTTACGCTGCGAACGAAGTTACTTAGATGTAAAAGTCCAATACGGTGATGAAAGACGCACCAGAAGATCCTGTGGGACGGGCTGATGCGAATGTTGCTGTTCTGCTGTTTGTTTGCAGAGATATAATGTGTTTTTGCAGAGGAGAGTTCGGTGTGTGCCCCAAATCCCCGAGCATTTGCTGGCTTTGCTGGTTTCTTTAATCTGATGCATTAGTGATCCTTACTTCGTTCTAATAAGGACACAGAGGTCTGGTGTTGTTGTCAGCCAGCCTATAGAAAACATTACAGCACCTACTGTATAGTCACTTAATGTAATCTGCAGAACGCAGTGAAAGACATGATGCAGACGAGAGGCTGACGCACTCAGAGCTACGGTACAGCTTTCAAGAGGCCCGCGCTGCACTGCATTAGGCTACGTGCATACTAATAAATAATGAATTCACTCATCTGGTGACGTGTCGTTTTGCATGCAAAGACAACAACTTTAGGAAGTGCCAAAGGTGAGAACGGAAGACATTTGTCGCAGGGAGGTGTTAATCAACACTGACAATCATTTTGTGAGATCCAGGAAGCTCCAAAAAAACAATGTCATTTATTGTGGGCACCAATTTACACATTTATGTACTGTGGAAGTTTTTTTTTTTTTTTACAGAAGTTTTAGTTAGTTTTTAAAAGTAGAAAGGGGAATGTGGTTGCTCCACTGTGAGCTCTGTTTGTCAGCTATAGAACACACTAGCACTTAAAATCTCTTAGATGACGCACACTGTAAGTCCATATAAGTTAAACCTGACTTTTATTTTAACATTTGCTCTAAACGTAGCAACAAATAAAATGTAAACATCTACGAACAGGTGAAATAATGCGTCCGTGAATCTGCCGTACTGCAGCAAAACTGCAACTACAACCACTATGTTCCAGAAATGTCAAGGTTTAAATCATTAGGTGCCTTCAAAGCCAGGTGGTGCATTTGTTGTATGGTTACTGGGCCATGTGTGTGAATGAAGAAACCGCATGAGCCTGGGCTCAGGGCAAAGGAAGCAACGCGACGCAGACGGATCACAACACATTTGCTAACAAATGCATGGCGATAACTTCATAAAGTTCAATGAAAATAGCTCATGGTAGGAAGGATGACAAAGGTAACACACACTCCTGTGTCTGACATCAGGCAAACCAAAGGCGTGTGGCTCCCACTCAGCTTCTATTCTCCACACCAAACAGCACAGCACCGCGAATGTGGTTTCCTCCACAATAGCACATGGACCAAGTTCATGATAAACACGAAAGACCAAACATTGTGCTGATTTCTCCGCTGAGAGAGAGCAGCCTTTAGACAGGCGAACAGAGAAACTGTAAAGACTGAGATGTTTTATGTTGCGTGGAAATGGTCTAGATATCGATTACTTTAATGAGGCTCATTCAGCAGACAACATTCTGAGTATTTGCTTTACCATTTGTTGTAGTATCATCTGCTTGTTGTACAATATTTGTAACGTGTTTATGTTTATGTTTACGTTTAAGAACCTTTTACAATATAATCTGGAGATATTTTAGGAGAAATGATCGATGATCTAAAGCGGTTTGTTTATTGAACATGTTAGTGGCTGTAGTCACCAACATCTATGTCAACTTCAGTTTTCCCCAATTTCCATCCTTCTGAAAGTCCAAGTTCAAAGTTTGTCTGCAGCTTCTCTGTAAGACATCACGTTTTGCTCAGTATAAAAATAACTCACCTTCTCTTTGCCGAGCTGTCACCGGCCCGGTAATGAGTACTGAATGTTCCAGCGAGGACCTAAATGTATGGACCTATTGATTTGGAAGCTTTGTGCTCCTAATGGGGCTCTTTATTAGTGCTTTATTAAAGGTGGTTACTCTGGAAAGGTCACCTAGTTAATCATTTGTGTTCGAAACACACATAGAAACAATAATTATTGTTTGCTACAGGTGAGTCAAGCCGATGCACATTCTTAATGTCACTATAATTATTCATTATTATTATTTGTTACAAGTTTTTTTTTTTTTAAACATATTTTTGGGTTTCATTTACATCTACACAACACATTTAATGTTGGGGTTTGTCGTTTTTAGCCATATGTCCGTATACCGGGCAACACATGATGTATTACATGAGCTATGCATAAACATAATACACTTTGCAGTAGTTCCACACACACACAGACACAAACACTTAATGTAATCAGCTCTGCAGACCTTCCAGGCTTTGGATCAAATGGGATTAAGTGCAGCACAATTGGCTTACAGTGTTGGAACAAACTCACGGCTCTGTAGCGAGGGCTTGTGTACAGCTGCAGATGTATGGCTGGGCCAGAGGGAGCAGGAGAGGTCACACTACCTCCACACATTTATGTTTGATAGCTCTTCAATTCTGACCATTAAGCTTCCCCTCCTCCTCCTCCTCCTCCTCCTCCTTCTGCCTCACGGCCTCTCTCATCCCATTCTTCTCGAATAACTTTGCGTTTGTGTGGTTCAGTTGTTCCGAGATAATGCATTCCTCAGATATCGTCGACATAAACAACAGCTGAATCATTATCTTTCAAGATTTTAATTAGAAACCTGTAAATATGATTTGTCATTTATATGTAATGGGACGGCTTCGTGTGTAACTTGGTGTTGTTTTTCAGAAACAAATGATATCGTCTGTCTCTGGAGCGTGAATAAAGGGTTATAATAGGCATCAACGCTTGTCAAGTTGTCTGAATAATTGGACAACTCCAAATTAGTTTTTGCATTAGTTATATAAAATAATTTAATTTAACTAGTGAGAATTTACTGTTTGCTAGTAGTCCTTGTGTTCTCTGCCAGCCTTTGACTTGACTTTGGGTTTTTCTTCCTGGGGACTCTACCCTGCCTGCTCGGCTGAGCTCACTAATTATTAGATTTATTGATCTAACCGAGACCTACTGGAAAAATTCTCCACCTTGTAAGGCGATAGTAAACTAGGAAGTTGGGGGAGTCGGAGAGACCTATTGATTTTGCGGACAGTGACTCTGATCACTTCGAACAGCCCAAGATTGACAAGCTGTCCCCCGCCGCCGGAGCTAAACCTCGATCTGGCCGAGAAGAAAGCAGCCCACAGTCGTATCCATCAGCAACAAACATTCCACGACTCAACAAAAACAAGAGAGGGTATTAACAGCGATGCCCATCGATCTGTGAGCACCGAGCACGATCAGAGAGACAGGCTGGCCCATTCGATTTGTCTGGAGACAGGAACTGCACGCAGCAAAATGGACAGTGCAGGTCAACAAGACATCTGCAGCTGGAACATATTTTTGTGTGAGAGTATTGCCTGCGCTGTAGACGGGGACTAAGGTGGGAAATTGAAGACAGGCATGAACAGAAATGGAGCTAGTGAAGGAGCAATATACAAAGCTCTGTGGGGGATTGATCTAAGCAATGTCATTAACAGTCAAGGCAGAGATTTCCTCCTGGCTTTGTTGCCCACTGTGCACTGAGTGTCGTTCTTTCCAGACGGATCTATGAGCAGGAGGGACACATATTAAGAGCTTAGAGGCAGACTTATTCTGTCATGTTTGGCAGAATCTCACAGGTGGGGGGTCAGCGTAAACAACACACGTTAGGAGCCGCTAGACCGTCTTTTCCCGTGGCTTGACACCAAGCAGAGCGGATGCACAAATATAAACCATCACATGTTCCACGGGAAGAAGCAGCAGATCGTTGCGTTTGACATTTCTCATACATTTCCAGCTTCTTAAAAAAGAGCTAAATGTTTTATTTTAAGCTGTAACTCAGGATTATCTTGTGTTTCAGAGAGGATGTAATAATATGGCCCTGAGGCGATACTTCAGCTTTTAACGCATGTTTATGCCAAACGAAGGATGGGAACAGCCACAGAGCCACAGTAGCACAGTAAGAGCAAAGCAAAAATACCTGTGCCTGAATCAAAACCCAGCAGGCCTCCATGCTGCGAGATGCTGTTATCGTTTAATACTATCCAGTGAGGATAACATAATCTGTCCTTTTATGATTTCTCCTTTTATGATTCTTGAACACTGGTACATAATTGCGAGTGCATTAAAAGAGCCATTTTCAGTTGTTTTAGATAATTGAATCTGTTGTTGTTGGACCACCAATTGAGAAGAATATAGAAAATCAAACAAGAAAGTTAATAAACTTTTAACTCACCCATAACTGCTGAAAATTCACTTCAAAGACTCCAGCTTTAATATTATTATCATATTGTTTATTGATTTTGTATCACTGCTAAGTATTGAGGCGTTTACTGTACAGGCTACAGCATCTACGTGCATCTATGTCTCTATCTGCTCTCTGCCCTGTATTAAGTGATTGATTGATTGGGTTCACATGAATGATGCCTACACCCACATTTCGTGAAATGTTTGAGCCTAATGACAGTTTGATGCAGAGCCAATTTAGAGAGCGGACACGAAAGGTGATTGAAATTCATTGCTTTTGAATGGCGGTAATTTCTGTCCAGGTCAGAACATGCCAATTGCCACTGGGCATTTCCCAAACCTGCGATTAAACGGGAAACGCATAAATCACTGCAGGAGCGCATATGATGGGCTGAGTAACCGGAGATAGAAGATGTTTGCTGAAATCAGACGGACATGAGTGGCAGATCATTCTTTTTCCAGACTATGAGCACATTTTCTAATGACATATAAGAAAATATTTTAAAAATATATAATGTAATAATTTAGACTGGGCCTCCATGATGAACAGTGAATAACAGCTGTCTCTTATAAACAATAACTCAGCTGAATGCTGTTAAGTGGAATTTGACAGGTCTTCAGCCTCCGTCTGTACATGATACCTGCTATTTCACCTCCTCTCGATTAGAAACGTGTTGACAAAATCAAACTCATTTCTGCTGCGTTTCAGCATTTTAAGTATGTGATAATTGTTGTGAGAATCACAGTTGCCTATTGCGCCACTACATTTTCACTTTTCTGTCTACGAATATGTCCGTGAGTATTCTCAGGGAATGCAACGAACCCACGATGAGCTCATCCGCGCGCTTTTCTGAGAACGGAAACAGAAAACAGGGAAACAAAGAGACAGGCTTTCAAACTCATCTCGGGCACGTCATCATTGTGTGTACAGTATCTCATACATAGAGTATAGGTCTGTAACCACAGAAACGCACACATGCACGCAGAGAAATAGCTAGACTCCCGTTGCACAAAGCCATTATTCCTGGAGTAATTTAAGACAGCCCTTTGTGACATGGTAATTATGGCAAATGGGAAGATTTTCAAATTACGGTAATCTAGAATTGCTGACGGGTCGCTGGATTTCTAGGGTGAGACGGAAGAGGACTGCGAGCAGATTAACAGAACAATCTTTTATGTTTTATCTCTGAGACGCATGTGGAGAATGGAAGTGGTCAGGTTGCCTTTAAATCACCGAGTCAATTACTTTGTCCATATGGGACAGCGGTGATTCGGGTATTAGGGTGGAGACAAGATGTGGAGGGGATGTATCAAAGAGGTATCCCCAAGCTACCCCGCGTCCCTCAGGGCTAAGGTTATGAACACCTGACTGACTCTGATGCAGGGCTGGGCTGCGTGCGATAGCTTTGGCAGGTGGCAGGTTGAAATGAGATGGGACACAAAGCGACTGAACCATGGTTTCAAATGTATTTCTACATGATGCAAGTGTTAAAGAAACAACGCACCACAGTGCACTGATCAGTGCTTTGTGGCATTTTAACCTCTAAATATATTTATTAACAGGAAGTTGATGATAGATGTTATATATTAATAATTAATTATTAGAATATTGGTTCAAATACTCACACTCACATCCTTGATATACATGGAATGAGATTATTGTGTTCACAGAGACTACGTCATGTTTGATCACAGACTCTGCAGAAAACGTAATTTAAACCATAAAAGACATTTTCTTCTCCAAACAGCCCAGAAGACCATTATTATATCTATGCATTTCTATTAAATCCATCTATGAACTACTTTTCATTGTGCCCACTGGAGCCACTTGATAAGGTTGACAAAATGTCTTCTATGAAAGGAAACACCAAAAAAGTTTTTACACAACAGCCCATCATCTCATCTGATGTGTTGTTCTTATAAAAAGACTGAACTGTAACTGACTTCTAAACATTCAAAGTCATAAAGACAATCAAATCCTTCAGGCCTGAGAGCTTGTATTCTGCCAGACAACCTACAGTGATGTGACTGATTTACAAATAAAATAAATACACGTTTACCCGTCTAGCACTGTCTTGGTTTTTTCATTTAGCATAATAGAGGCTGTTTTTAATGTTCATTTACTTAAATAGCGTGTCCAGTGAAAAACACTGAGCCTGTGTAATGATGTAGCCTATATTAGTTTTATCTACTAACTAGTCTTAGAAACATGTCAAAGTTAATATTGATTTTAAATCACACTTTTAGACGCGAGCATGTCCTTTATTGTGTGCACTGTAATTTTCTTTTGCTTAACACCCTGACACAGACTAGCTGGTCCAAATGATCCAGTGGGGTCCCTGTAGCAGTGGATAATCCAAGTGATCAAAGGGTCTTAATGCAATATGAGGGTTTTTTAAAGGTCAGCTGCAGATATGCCATTTCTTATAAGTCCTACGCTCTCCTCTGGCCTGCCAGCCATTAAAGGTCACATCGTACTACTCTCCTGCAGACAAAAAGATGGCAAAGGGCTCTGTGTGGCAAGGACCATTGTTCATTTAACAAGGACCACAAGAGCAGACACTTCTATTATACTACATGCTGTCATACCGACGTCAGCAGATATAAAGGTTTGTCCTACAGCCACTGAAATGGTCAACGTCACCGCAGCTTGAGAGGCAGCTCTGAATTTTATTAAACCATGAAGGGTTTGAATAGAACGTACTTAGTTTATGAGAGTGAATTAAAGGGACGTGTATTTCTGTGAGGACTTAAACCATACTTTGTTGTGAATTATCAATAAATAAAATTAAACTGAGTTGCATTGAATTGGCTGATATGTAAGTCGCTCAACACAGTCTCAACACATCACATCTCACATTTCTTTGTGTTAAGTCCAGTAATCCAATAGTTTTGTCATCATTGTTTGCCTCTGACATCTGTTTGGGTGAATTGACATGATGATAACAAAAAGTACATTTGTCTAAAGCATTTTAGTGTCTGATGCAGAACAAGGTCTGATTAATGTGGAGGCTTTTATTTTTGACATTTACATTCTATTGCAGTGACGCAGGGAGGAAAAAATGAACTAATTAAGAAATGAAATTAATTTAATTAATCAGTTGTGGCTTTTGGGGACCCAGCAGCATTGTGAAGGCTCAGTCAACTGAAAAAAAGGAAACATATGTACTGTACGTGGTGGTGTATCTGTATGATTTAACACTGAAAACACTGCCAGTTGACCCCTGTCATCCTTATAGCAGCGATGCTTTTGTACTGAGGAAAAAGATAAAGCCCTGTCAGTTTTAATAATCTCTTAGCGCCAAGAAAAGGCAATAACAAGAGCTTGTTGGAGTTTTAGTGACAGCTTGCAGGAAGAGTCTGTCTAGATACCATCCTCATTATAAACGTTTTACATTCAGCACGTAGCAGGAGAGATTTTATGGTTAGAGTTGTGTTTTAGCTGTGGACAAATCAATCAGACTTACGCTCAGGCAGGAGCGTGTTGGCCTGAAGCATCTAACATGTACATTGTGGGTGGGAAGACAAGCTTTCACCTTGAGAAGCTGTGAGAGCTTTCGCCCTTAGTTTTGTCCTGTGGCTGTGCTGTTTCTGGCCTATTGAAGCTCTGTCAGCTCACGCAACATATCCATCTACACTTGTTCTGCAGTACAGTCGACTTTCCTTCATTTGTGAATGGAAGAAATTACTGCAACGTGGCAGCAGCATCCATTATTAGGCACAGTCACCGGAACGTGAAACCTCTTGCTCACACTTTGTGGAAATAGCCACGAATGCACAGTCAGCCAATTAAACAAAACTGCTACAAGTCTTCACTGACTGTTGAAAGCAAGTGATATTTATGCTCATTAAATCAATGATTTTGCTGCATGAGACACTGCACGTTTTCACGGAAGGGGTACGGTACAACTGCAGGACGGGGAAACTGGAGGTGCAAGACAATAATTCTCCCCAAATATTGAAAAATAGGAGAAACAGTCACATATCTAAGCTTACGTGTCACATTACGTTCTTTAAATAGGTGACAACATTTCAAAATTCAATAATTACAGTAATGAGTGATAATAACAGTCCATTACTTTGACATCAGTTTAACAGAGTGGACGTCTCATGGAGAGTTACAATAAGCACCTGTGTTTAAAGGGTGTTCACCTCAAGAAAACTTAGAAAAGCTCCAAAGTTGTGTGTGCAGTGATTTTCTTATACAGTATACAATATGTTGTGCGTTCAGAGGCCGCTGCTACATTCAGACGTCCCTGGAGTAGCTCCACTGTGTGAACGGGAGCCATCTGTTTCCAATTTAGGTGAATAAAATAAAACAAATTTCATATTTCAACCAGCTGGCCAAGGTTTTTTAGGAGTTTTTTTTAAAAATCACCACAGTTTGTAAATATGCATTAAGTAAATTTTCTTCTTCTCTCATCCATGTGTGCATTTACATCACCTTAACAGGACCACAAAGACTCAGTCTCAGAGATTTTGAGAGCTAATTAATAATGCTGGATTAATAGGCAAATGGTATTTACTGCTGATGATGTAAAAAAATTATTTAATATTCATTTAATTTTATTTACATCTTAATCTGTAGCTTTAATGTTGCTGTCAAGGAAACAGCAGCCACGTCCCTCATATGGCTTCTATGCAGTTGTTTCAGTTTGCAAATCAACTGTGCGTAATGTCCACATATGTTGACCAGCGAGATGTGGTCCAACACAGACCAAGGTCCCAGATGACTGGCATCACGCTGTGAGCAGTTTTCTGTTACCACAGATCAGCAGTGACACTCAGGATGGAACCTTTTTGCAGTTCGAGGCAGACCGTGGCCCATCCTGAGCCTGGTCCTGCTTTCACTAGGGAATCAGAGGATTTTTCCTCTAGTCTGCATGTCTTACATTGTAAAGTGCCTAGAGATGACTTCGATTGTACTTTTGCTTTTTATAAATAAACGAAACTGAATCATCTGTGACAATCTATGTTCACGAGGTCATGAATGTGCATTTTGTGAAGACCATTACATACCACAGTGAAGGTGTGTTAATTATCTGCCACTGGCGCTTCTGATCTACAAACAACGTCATTCAGGGACAAATCAGGATCCTGAGAAAGATAACGTTTCCTGAAAAACAACTGAGGTTGATAATAAGTTTTTTAGTTCACTTTAAGTCATGCATGTTGATTAAGTACTAAAGGCATTAAGAAAATCAGTTGAATCTGCAAAATAGAAAGGTGGGGTGAATTCTGTGAAAGACGTTTAAAGACATTTGATTACAAAGAGCTGCGCTGTAGTGATAGGGGACGTCATCAGAAGCAATCAGGCTGCATTAGCTTCACCCTGAGGACTTACTACATACCACAGTGATGGGCAGCGTTGGTTAAATGAGGAACGGTGCGACCAGGTGGATGAGTCATTCGAAGTCGTGCCTGCACCAGGCAGCCTCATTGTCCTCTGTGATAACATTTTCTAGGGTTATTTATGGGAAGGGTCCTATTCACTTCATTGGCTCACTTCATTTTTGCAAATTAGCCTGAAAAAAAGTCTCGCCCTCCACTTGGATGTCAGTAACTATTCAATTACTGTTATTATGATGAGGTGTGATGTGCTCTGACTTCCACCTCCTGTATGATGCCCTTTTTTATCTGAGTCTGAGGTGGTTATGAAGCCCATAATCTGTAATCATGGCAACAATAGCGCAGTCATGCCTCTAATAAAGCGCTACATCCCGCCAGGTGTTCTGGAACCTGATCAATGTTTGTGCAGAAGTCACAGGAACAGACGGTGTTTGCAGCAACACATTTTTCCAGGAAACCTGTCTCCGGCTTCCCGGCATCTACCTCAGCAGCGAAGAGACAGGCACCTCTTCAGATTTCCTGCTGAAATCCAATGTGCCATCTTCAGTTTCCAAAGAGCCACATTATGGCTTTTCAGTCATGATTATGAGGCAAACACCACCACAGACAGGAGATGGAGACCACATGAAACAAAACACCAAAGCGAATGCACGCGGAGCAGCACACGGACGCCCCCCTGCAAACACACGCGCGCTTGCAAGCACGGTGGCGAGCAAATGTACTGCTCGCATGAATTTGTGCATGTACTAAAAAGCAGCGCAGACAGACAGCGCATCGCCAAGCTCTGAGGCATTTATTATTAATAGAGGAAATCACAGGAGGCCTTTAATTGGAGATGCTCTAGTGGGTGTCTCAGAGGTAAGCAGGGTGCTGTCACTGTTGATCTGCAAACTTCCTCAGCTCGGAGAAAAACGGCAGGACGTCGCACTTTCATGTGCGCCTCCTGTTGACTGTGAAGGATGTAATTTGAAGCCGTCCTTCTCCTTTCACCACAGCCTCTGATTAGCAGCCCTGACTCCCAGGCTGGAGCATACTAATTCAGGAACGGCAATCTGGGAATCACCACCATCAGGGGCCGGTAACAGTGAGTCCACGGCATGTATGTAAATGAGTGGAAGCTACGGCTAGCTGTCAATCACCGCAAAAAAAAAAATTTAGATTCAGTACGACCACTAATACTATCTCATCAGAGGGAGACAGCGGAGGCACGATGATGAAAGGAACTGGTACAAGGAAAGTATAGAAAGAATAAATGAAAGCTGCTTGGTATCAAAGCGAACTGGCCTGTGCACATGTGAGGCTGTGACGCAGGCAGTCTGTGTCGAACGAGCTGAGACACTGATGGAAGTTAATGACAGAAAGAGCCGGGAGGCTGGGACGCTCCTCATCATCAGAGGCACATTGCTGTCTCCTGTCACCTGCTTGTCTCCTCAGGCACTGTTGCAACTTCCTGTGTTTCCATAATGACAAGCTGGACCTGGCAATCGTTACACAGCAGTGTTCACACAGGAGCGAAGCTTCGCTTTTTCTGATTAACAACAGCGGCGCGACGGAGGTATTCAGCTGGGATGTTAAGATCACACAATCTATGTTAAGAGGGGACAAGATCTCATAACGCTTTGCTGCCACTTAACGTTTTGTGGGTTTTGGGGCGTCTGATCCCAGCCCAACTGTGCCACAAACACTGTTGGTGGATCACACTGCGCGTGAGGTTCTGACAGTCCCTCGTGTTTGTCACATATTGACCCACTTTGCCTGAGAGCTCGCAAACCAGCGGCATCAGTCTATGTGCTGCGTGTTGGGGTTATATGTGTATTTACACACCCTCTAGCACCATCTCCCCTCGTGGAGCTCCCCAAGAGGCATCCACAGCCCTACCTCATTTGCACTCATCACAGCAACCTGGGACTGGGCTGACAGGCTCATTTTCCCCACTCTGCATGGAGCAGCACAGCAGCGATGCCTAGGAACAACCAGGCACCCAGAGTGGTTTTATAATTAGCTCCTTGCTCTCGTCTACTAATGTACAGTGAGCAAGAGCCTCCGTCTGAGTGAGTATGTTTTGCAGGCACTTGAGATGCGCGAGCCACCGCTAATGATAATGTGTACGTCTACAGTGATGTGTGTTCATTGAGGCCGCACTCACGCCGCAAAGGAGTGAGAGAAGGAGGTGGGCAGCATGACGATTGTGTGTACATAACTCTCGCCATCTCACCGCTCAGTGGGAGAGAATTGTGCCTGGGGCTGGTGGCTGATTGCTTTTATGTGAAATGATTACATTTTAACTGGCTCCGAGGTGCGCGGACCGCAGGCATGGCCTTGGTCGTGTTGTCACATGGCCGACCAGGCTTTGGTTAGCCAGCGCTGCGCCCTGTTGGCTCCCAGAGGGCCGGGAAGGGCTAAGGGCAGATGTAGCTGTCTGTATATGAAAGTATGTGTTTTATGGGGAGGGAGAACTCAGCTGCTGGCTTCATCTGCAGGAAATGCCTCCAGATGAAAAGGGCCTAGTGCTGGCAAGCAGGTGAGAATGAAACAGAAACATCTGTCCAGGAAGGGTTAATGAGCGCTTCGGTCCCCAGAGTTCCCAGAGTAAAAGAGACGCACTGGCTACTGCACATGAAAAAGACAAATGTGGGCCCAAACAGCAAACTTTAGAAGTGAGTGGAGGCGTTATTGTTTTCTTTTTATTTTGTTGCAAGCTGTTACTGCATTCATAAAAAGAAGAACAGTTGTGTAGACAATTTGGTTCTGTAGGCTTCATTACATGAAGATTCATTAGTTTCAACATGCAAACAGCTGGGACAAGAGCCACTACCTTGGAGCTAGAGGTGGAGTGACAGGCATCTGCAGTTTTGCAGGTGTTGTACTGGAGCTCTGTGATGAAGACAATGTGCTGCAGGACAAAGCTTTGATTTACCGGACTACGCTCCCACACTTTATGGAGGGGTTTTGGAGTGGCAGGGCTCACCGAGGCAGGTGTTGGCTCAGGCGAAAGCTCACGTCATGTCTTCAAACTCCTGGTTTCCTCACGTCTATTCCTCGCATCCCTCTGTGCATCTTTTAGTGGACGTGACTCCGACGCAAGGGAAAAGTGAAGGAAGGACACAGTGACATCTGACCTCTGGCCTGCTTGCATAACCTACTGCCACCGCAACCTGGGTCCAGGTATGCATCAGAAAATGGACGGCTGAATGGGTAAACGCTCGTGGTGCTGTGAAGTCACACAGGACCGCAGTGAACGCAGTGTTTCATGTCGTTTTATCCTGTGTCTCGCTGCGGCTCCACAGGACAGCCAGCATCTGTTGTTCAGCCATGCTCATACAATGGCCAGAACATCCACTGAGTGTAGAGGTGGAAATGGAGCGATCAATTAGATTTTAACAAATGACTTTCTGTGTATTACCCAGCAGCTGTTAAATCGGTCAACCTTAGCGCACCCCCTCTCTGAGGAGACTAAAGAAGGGAAGAGAGGGCTTGTCTGCCCTGCGTGCTACATCATGGCAAACTGCAGAGAAAGTCAGCAGTGGCCTGAGGGTGGAGTGTGCTACGCATTGCGTGGCTGTGGACGAAGGATGGAGGATGGAGGTGGGTCGGTCGGACCCCAGGGGCCCCATCTGAGATGATGCAGGGACTGAGAATCAGTAGATGGACATGCTACATATGGAGGTCCATAGTTACCTCAGGCAAAGGCCAACCGGGCCCTTTGTTCTGTTCCTCTTGTCTTAAAAATATAAATAAATAAATCCCACTGTCTCCGTTACACAGTTGCCTGCCCACAGGCATAGACATGCAGCACATGCAGCACAGTACAGCATGTACATACTGTAAATGCCGAAACAAGCCACAAACCCATCTCACGAAGGACAGACCTACTTTTAGTCCAGCTAGTAACCTCAGTCTTTAAGGGCACAGACACAACTCAGCCAGTTACCTGTAGCTGCCTAATTATGTAGTTTTATGGTAAAGTGCTACTAATGGCTCAGCAGAACATCTTAAAAGGCCACTTAAAAGCCAGCAGGCTCATAAACTGTGCGACACACTGCAGTGGGATCTGACCACACAATATTCGTTTGAGTGACTAAATACATTGCGGTGTGTGAGAGAGAGACAGAGACAGAGAGCAGATATATTAAAATGCGTGGGCTACCGTACATTATACAGAAAATTGATCCATAACATTTCAGACTTCTGACATGCGTGTTCAAATCTCAGGTTAGAGGACCGGATGCCCAGGGGAAATGCTCTTAAAAAGTGTTTTTTTTTTTCTATTGCAAGTTGTAGTCAATAGTTAAATCAGCGCAAAAAAGAACGACACCTTTCCAATTGCACATCATTGTGCAGGCACTGTAATCACTGAGCACAATGGAGTAGAAAGCCTCTACTTATGGAAAGTACTGTGTAATGGCAGAGAGGTTGGTGAAGTCTACCATTAGGTTTCGATAAGATGGTTGCCATGATACTGTAACTTACATGGAGGTGAAAAAATTAAACTAAAATTGAAAAAGCTGCAACATCCCTCTCAGAGCGTTGTGCAGTAGATAGATACAGTATGTGTACAGCAGGTCTGATCAGTGTAAGCAGCACTTTATGCAACCGTGAATTAAATTATACATCATTATATGCGTAAACATTTTACAACCATCGGTGGTTAGAAATATGTTAATGTTCAGCATTTATTACGTGGCTTCTTTATTCCTTCTCCTTGTTTGTGTTCTTTAGAAACATACTGCAAGCTTTTCTGCAAGTTTCATTAACTGCGCATGATTGACTGGTTGACAGAATATTTTTGTATCCAGGCGTTTCAAAACATCCAAATTAATAGCGTGCCTATAAAAGATTGCATTCTGTCTTTCTGCCCACAGACCAGAATCAGCAGAGGAGGAAGGACGTCCGCACAACAAACACTGCGGCCCTGACTCATCCTGATAAAGCAAAATGTAATTTTGTGCATAATGAGAATTACTCTTCAAATTAATTTCCACAGCAATTAATCTTGATGCCTCACCTATAAGATGCATGCTGCTCATAGGAAACAGTGATAAAATGCAAAATAATTGGATTGATTATTTAATACATTTTTGTAATGACCAAGCTGTTTCTTTCCTTTTAATGGATTTTTTTTTTCATTATGAATGGTCTGTGCAGGCTGAGATGTTCTCAGATATTTAATAAATATCCTGTTAATATTCTTTTATTCCATAGGTGAAGCTCAAGTGTTGGCTTTTGTGTTTAAAGTGCCTTTCGTATCCCCTTCCCCCTCCAGACACCAACCCCCAGCCCCACAGTCCATTGAGGAGCTTTTCTTAATTAAACCTTTATTTATCTACTTGATTGATATATAAGAAGGGACAGGCCACCATTCTCCAGCTCATATTGAGATTTGAGCGGTTGCAATGGGAATGGGAATGGGTCTTTATAACACAAACACCAAACCCGTTGAGAGATATAGTTTGCATAGGTGTATAAGCCGGGATCTTAATAAAAAGGAGGTGTGACAGCGAGTCATCCTGTGGAGCGATGGGAACTAATGAGATGAGCTTTGTGGAACAGAGGTAGAAGTAAAGATGATAACACCGAGGAACAAAGGGTGGGATCGAAATGAGAAACAAAACAGAGAAATTCACAGCTGATAAACATTCTCATATTTTTACCTACTGGATGAAATAATGCAAAACTGCATCTGTCTGGAGCTGATCCCAGTACCTGCACACTGGAGCACTATGGAAGAGAAGAAACTCTTATTACCTTGGACATTTTATTTCAGTAGCTGGGGGGCAGAAAGCAATTACACTAACAGCGGTGAAGAACAAATCTTTTGTGGGTGAACAAGTCGGCATTTCAATATTGTAATATTCATTCTGCACTTGGAGTTGGACGGGGATGCATTTTTTTCATCTAGAACTTTTTAGCATGGCCGTGAAGCAAGCATCAAATGTCTGGACGCGTCGGCTCGGGAGGAGTTGTTGGGTTTGATCACAAAACGATGCAGACGCGTGTCACTGGATTGCACACATAGCTGCTTTTCAATTTATTTCAGCTTGACCATCATGGCCCAACATCAGTTGTGGGTCACAGCTTGTTCACAACATTACAGATATACTGTATGTAGTCAACCAAGCCAATGGATAGACAAAAGGACTACTTTAGTAAAAATAAGTATTATTATTATTTATTATTATTATTATTATTATTATTATTATTATTATTATTATTATTATTATTATTATTATTATTATTATTATTATTATTATTATTATTATTATTATTATTATTATTATTATTATTGTGATATGTTATTATCACTTGCATGATTTGACAAGTCAGTAGAAAACACAAAATGACTTCAGCTGCACTGATTCAAGTAGTTTTGCACTGGGTTTATTCAGATTTTTTAGCTATAAACAATCAGCTCATTGAACTCTAAGTGGGTCTAGAGCAAAGAATGAGCTGATGACTGTTATCAGCTCAATGCTGGCCACATTTTAGAAGCACACTAACAGTGCTTTGGTGTCACACGGAGAATAAAATAGCGGCACCACAGAAGGAGAGAGCCTTGTTCTTAGCGAGCGATTTAAAGGTTGCACTTTAAAGGATAAAACAACATTAAATCCCGTAGGGAAACAGTGTCACTGCTGTCTTTTGGTATAAGAACACGCTACTTCACTGGCCACACCTGCAGCAGGTTCTCTGTCAGTCACATGTGACGGAAGTTTCCAAACCATACCACGACAGCCGTGCCACATCAGTAAGGTAAGGTTCAGCCTGTAATGTTTGATCCCTACTGTTCCTTAAATACTGTTGATCTTCAATAGGTTATATTTGTAACTATTCCACGTTAGCATAGCAACCAAGTGCTGACTTTTTTCCCACAGCCGTGTTTGTTAAGTACATACAGTAGACCTTCTGTAACTGAAGGCACCATTGCATTATTACAGGGAACAAATTCAGGTAATGGGAAAATGCTCAGTGTTTGTCAAAAAGGCTTCTAATTTGCACAGTTACAAGATAACAGTCATATATATCCTACGTAGCTGTGGTTTGTCAGGATTCTCAAACCCTGGACCCAAGACGCAAATCTGCATTACACCTAGAAGCAAATTGAGCTCTTCTCATTAAACTTTCCTCAATCTGTACTCACACCCCCTCCCCAGCCGCCTGCCAAACTACCCTCCTCGCCCCCAACAGAGAACAGCTTACTGTAGGTCATTACAGTCCGCTGTCAAAACCTGTGACCGCTCTGCGTTGGAGCCGCCAGGATTAAGGGCTGCGAAAACAAGAACAAGGAGGGAAAGGAGGTGAAAGCTGACAGAGGGAGCAAGGCCTTAAATATTTTCTCTTTCTTCCCTCCTTTTTTCTCTGCCACAGTTGACCGCGTGCTGATTTTTGCAGCTACTTTGCAGCAGACTGTGCTAATGTGAAGGGATATGAAGTCACACGGAAAACGTGGAAAAGGCTGCGGCCCAGAAAGCCAAGAGCAAACACGGCACGATGAGTGTCAAGGCTTCCTGCTATGTCTTATCATCGCTGCAGTATGATGGAGATGGCTGCAGCCAAGTTGTGTTGGTAGCAGCCTGAGACGTTGACCTAACGTGTCTCATTTCTGCTAACTTTCGCTCCATTCCTTGACATACTAAAGACTCACCAATGAAAGGCTGCAGCAGTTGAATGTATTCAGGCTCAAAAATGATCTTGGCTGAGCTATGGAGGAAGGTGAAGCATTATGTGAAGATGGGGGACCACAAACTAAATGTGTATGTGTGTGTGTGTTTGTATTCAAAACGTGTCACGGTTGACAACAAGAGCAAAATCCAATCTGAATCAGACACTTTGGTTTTGACAGGTTGAGACAACATTCTTGGATCAGACCCATGTGTCTTTTTCTTTTTTTTTTGCTGTATATATGTGATGTTATCTGAAAAGAGATCAAGCCATGCAGGTGTCAGCAGGCACAGGGGGAATATTTGACTTTATCTCAGCCATGTTGACACCATGAGGAATTTTCAATTCCAGCCTAACAATGGATGATCCTCAGCTTTTCACATCTAGCTGGGGAAAGTACATTTTCTTAAAAAGCAACAACAACAACACAAACACAAACACAAACCTAATGTAACTCGGGCGCATTTGTAGCCACTCGGGCTATTAAATCAGCTCCGGCAAGTTAGACGGCATAAAGTTGAAACATGACTCCATTACCCAGCGACATTAATTTGAAATGAGCGTGAAACCATTTGTCTGTTTGAACCTGCTGTCCTGCGGAGTGGGCCTGTTTGGTGTTTTATTTACTGTCACCTCTGTGCCCAGAACTCTGTTTATCCTCTGTTTGTGTTCAAACACCTTAGCTGCTTGCTCTGCGTCGGCCTGTCTCCACACTGGCTGCTGAGAGCAGTCTGTGGAGCTGGCTGCCAGTGGAGCTGATCTGGCAGGAAGCCTGCTGTTGGGGACGACGCCTGACTCCAGAGATGTGTGACAGCGGATAGTAGATTGGTATTGTCTGTCTGCATGGCTGCCTGCCCTTCTGCGCATCTCTCTGAATATTTATCTGTCTGAACATCTTTTCTGTCTCTCCCTCCGTCTGCCTGCCTGTCGGTCTCTGACTCGCCAAGCTTCTTAAACGTCTTCATAAAAAGTGTTTGATTTACTCGTATACCTAATCGATACAACGTTCATCTTCTAGAAAGGTTTGCAGACTTAAAAGACTGAGGGGAAGTTCTCCAGTTTTCTTGTGCGGCGTCAACGCAAGTTTCCTTTTTCTATAAAAAGTTCTGCTTTCAAGCTGCCGCCCCCTGTAGGCCGCGAATGAGTGCTGACCCTGCTCTGCCGCCCCTTCAGGGTCATCAGCAGGCCCCATGTTTTGGCTCAGGTCCTTCCCTCACCCTGCTCCCAAATGGTGCCCCTGATTATTTCATAGTTTTGCTGGATATTCCCTCATCTCCCCTTTAAAAGGACTGCATTACTTCCAGCTCCCCAGACTTGTCAAAACCAATTTGCTTTCCTATTATTCCCTCAACTGATTTCACCATGACCCCTCCTCGCAGCCCTCCTTCTACAAATCCTCGACCCTTCTCTTCCCTCAATCGAAACTCCTAACACGACCTGTGCAACCCCTAAACTCCTTCCACCCCCGCCGCGTGGACTCCTATGATTTTTGCCAGACCCCACCCTCCTCTATACGACTCGCATCTGTCTACACGCTGTTACGCGTTTCCATTCGAACCCTGGCAAACCTCGGAGGAACCACAGCAAACGGTGGTGAATGAGCGCGTCATGAACACACCAGCAGGGCTTTGTGTGAATGAAAGCTGACGGTGAGTCACTGACTACTAAATAAAACCTGCCCAACAGAGATCGACAAGCCCGGAAAAACTTTGCGTTGCCAGCGTGGGCAGCACTTCCACCATCATATCCTGCACAGCCCCTCGCCCCGTCCCTGCACCCACCCCGCCCATTCCTCTCCCATCAATTAGCGCCTCACCAGTGACAACACAGAGGATCTTCATTAGCGGAGAATGCTCAATTATATCAGTTGATATTCCTTTCCAAAACTAATTATCCCAGTTGCATGGTACGGCTGACTGAGCCGGCCCTCACCCCAGGGCACAGCGGTTACTGATGTGATTGTGTTTTGGCTCCGAGGTCTGCTTTCTTCTCCTCTCTTTTGTTGTCCCACTTTCCCCTCTAAACTCAACTCAACACAGTTGACCCCGTCTTCGTACAACTTCATTTCATAGTTAGACGTAATATTGTACTGGTAACATTTTAGAAGTGTCTGATAAATGTTAATGAGGGCTTTATTCATTTTCACCCATATGCCTTTAACACTACATGCACCCCTACATGTGCAGCAGTCGCACTTTTGTTTCTTCTTTCTATAAGTCACACAGAATTAGCAGAACTGTGACAATTCAACAAAGAGCTCATAGAAGGAGCGTTATCTGTATATAATCCTGTTTCTTTGTTCATTCTGTGGGGGATAACAAAAATAGACAGCCTGTACCACAACTAGAGCTGAAAAAGAAGTGTCTCCTCGTGAGAGGAGATGGAGAAGGAGGTGAAAACTGCACAGAACATATGGCGGAGACTCGCGATGCTGTATATTGGCTCAAAGCGTGTCTACTTGGAATTTATCCACTAATGAATAGCCATGACATCTGAAATATGTTGTTTATGAGGAAAATTGCTCATATTGCTTGTGAAATCTGTTTTCAGGGTGGTATTCAGCGTTTTTATTTCAATTAAAAGGAGATAATTATCAGCTAAATCTTCGACATTAACAAAGTCTGCGGTTCGGGATGTAAAATGAGCTAATTACCACAGGAACTTAAGACGGAACAGAGAACTGTTTCACTGAAAGGATTTTACATAGTAGGGATTACACTGAATGAAACTTGTTTTTCATCTCAAGCACGTTACATCCATGCTAATCCGTTTGTTTTACTTTTCTTCCAGAGGATTATTAGAGGAAATATTATCCAAATGTCTAAACATGCTGTACACTTTCTGAAGTCTGGGCCCTGTCAACTTCAGCTTCTCTCGGTGGGCTTCTCGCTGCCCTCAAGCCAGAGACCGGCCTCACAGAAGGTGGGCCATTTAGACACATTTCAAAGTAGCTCAGGCAGGGGAACACACTCATTACACATAATTCTTCTTCTCCTCTTTCCCCCCCAGCTCCCTCTTTAGCCGCCCTGCACCCCCGCCCGCCTCGCTCTCTGTATCTCTCCTCTTCCTAGTTTCGAAAACCAAATCCCTTATGGTCCTTCGTCCGGAGGTAGATCACTTTAATTCTGCTTCACAGATCTTTTTCAAAAAAGACCCAAGACCCGGAGACCTCAGAACCGTTGACCGTTGGGTGAACCCGGGCCGACCAGCCAGGACCTGGACGCTTGTAAACACAGCCATCATCTCACACGCTCTCATTTCCCCCTAAGAGCTTTTGTTCCCTCCCCACAATGGCACAGACATTTGCTGTGGAGCAGTGTGTGCTCTTTTACTGTAGCTCTGGTTTTGTTGCAACCACTTGTCGTCATGTTCATCTGAGTCAGTGACTGTCACTTGGCTGAGAGCAGCTAATCAATGATTTATTGGTAGACTGCCGTCGTTAACACACATCTCATTAAGTTCGTGTTCCTTCCTCTGGATCTTCTGATGGGCTGTAGCCAAAGCGGTCTGACCTGTCCTCCCTCAGCTGAAAAGCTCTTCTTCCAGAGGGGTCACTGTCCTAGATGAACAGGTTCGCTTATTTGGGCCGGGCCTGGATTTGCATTACCGCCCCCGTTTGGAAAGAACCTCCAACCAGGCCATGTGGTGATGTCAGCATCCCTCGTTACACAGACGGGATTTGAGCACAGGCAGAAATGGATCATTACTAAATAGCAAGTGTAGGTTATTTGCTTCTCGTATTGACCAGCCTTATCAGCCCCGCTGCCAAATGCTGAATGACAAGCAGGTCATTCAATCCATACATCAGGCATATTTAAAAAGAAGAACGCGATGAGGGCCTTAACTGGAAATCTCAGCAGGCGTGTGTCTGGTTGCGATGGAAGGTGAGGTCGAGAAATGTAAACACACTCAACAGCCGATAAATCCTCTCTGATAACAGTGAAACATGCATACACACACCCCAAGAAATGACAGACAAGTCAGTGTGGGAGACACGGCATCCAGAAACCCGTCTGCTTTACTTTAGAAACTACTGTAGACCTGAGTTTTTTTTTCACAGCTAATGTTACTTTCCTCCTTAAAGGGCAGCCAGCTCATCTCTTTGATGACTGACGGTAGGATTTGCAGTGATAATGTCTTGAGGTGCCAGAGGATTGGGATTAAACATACTCCAATTTAACCAGCAAAGTTGCCATGGCGATGACCTTCAGTTTTAGCTCAGATGGCGTACACATGGGGAATACAGTGACGGGCATTATTGTCCAGAGACGCTCCGAATCAGCAGGGGCTTTGGCTGTGATTGCACTTTCAAATCCTCCATCAAATTATGAACTCGGACTCTCGGAACGCGGCTGCTGGTGAAAGGCGCAGGTGGCATTTCACACAACAGCCGCGCATCGGAGAAAGCGCTCAGCCCTCCGACACTCTGAATTGAACTATGAGCTCAAAAGACAAACTTTAGACACCCTCACCTACACCTCAGTAGCACCTTGACCCGTCAGCCCGCTTCGAGGTTTAGGCCAACCTGCCCCTCTCTCCCTAATTAAGGCGAAGAAGCTTTTCAAATAAAGCTGACGAGGGGCCAGTCTCTGGGCTGTCTGTGGGCGCAAGCACTCAGAACAGGCTCCGGCTGAAGAGGCCAAGAGACTCGCGGTTTGGGGTCGCTGTCTGTCCCGCTCCAGGGCAGTCTGTTCACACTCTCACACCTGCCTGTCAAAGGAGAGAGCAGCGAGAGAGAGAGAGGGCGGAAAGACAGAAACACAAAGTTAGTAGCCGAGGCAGGCGAGCTTTCATATGTTTAAACACAGCACCGCATAAAACCCAGCAGACGGCAATAAAGCAGAGCTAATATTAGCACCATCGAGTCAGACCATCTCAGCTATACCCATGAGGTGTGGTTGGTCAATACGATTTGCAGCAGAGTTGTGGATTCGACTCTGAGTGCTGACGTTAATAGTGGGGCTTGACTGCCTCCTAGTGGAGAAGGAGTGAATGACAGACGCAGGCACAGCCCTGGTGAAATCTGCAGTAAACACACACAAATATGAATGAGTGAGGATTATTGTGTCAGATAATATTGTGTGAAAATGCTTCTATTATGTTACGTTCAGCTGTTTCACTGCTGACTCTTCCAGTGTTTTACAATAGCTCCACACTCTCAGAGCACAGAGTGATCTGAAATAATTAGCAGACGGTTCCTATGTTTAGAGTCCAATTTCTGTTTATTACCATGACATCTGATGTATCATCAGGCTGGATGTACTTCACTAATGAGACAGAAGTGTTCTGTAAACAGTGAACCCCACCAGAACAGCAAATGATGTCTTTGCCAAATACTGTATGTCATGACGTGTTGATGTTGTTTAGCATGACAACAGCTGCTGTATCACAGCTGTTTCATTTGCGGTGGGATTGGGTCAACATGCAGTTCATTCTGTTTGTGTGGTTAGAAAGTCCCTGGAACAGAAATGTGTTTGTGTTTTGTTTGTATCTTTTGTAAGGTATGACAGTCGCAGTTTGACGTTATTTGTCCCTAATGAAGGTGATTTTACATCTACTAGACATGACCCACCTCAACTCAGCAGCATGTGGACCCAAGTTCATACATTGGTTTAACAATTTGGTCAGATTCATAAATGTCACCACAAAGCAAGCATTGCACCAAATGACACCTGGGTGGCTACAAAAGTGTTTTAATAGTTGTATTTAAATGTAATTATGACAAACTACTACAGCTATTACAGTGTCTGTACAGGGAGCAGCACAGTTATGCGTTGATTAGCACTTTTGCGTCACTTCTAGAATAACCTGGGTTCAAATCCCACCTTCCCACAGTCCAACCACATTCAGTTAGGTTCATTTCTAAATTTCTCATTTTAATGGTTGTCTGTCTCTGTATGTTAGCCTTGACTGACTGATGCCCTGTCCACAGTGAGTCCTGCCTCCATGTAAAATGTATAAACAAGCCAGTGGCTGCAAACCAACTATTTTGTCACAATGTCCCCCACTGGACATGCACTTCGGTCTGCACAGATGACTCAGCAGCCTCTACTTTTCCAGCCGTCCATCCTTCAGAGCGCTCAGGGTCTGCTTCTAGACTCTGTAGGGCTTCAAACGCAGCGGATTAACATCATCGGCGTCTTAAATGTGACCCTGTTAAAGTCTTATGTGGATTTGGAGAGTGAGCGAAGTTATCCACCACCACCTTTTAAAATAAGCCGCACAGCTCTTCAGATATGTGACTAACAACTAACGATGGCACCGGTGCCACTTTCCACCATAATGACATTTGCTGCAACATGTATTGAAACCGTGAGATACATTAGCATGTAGCTAAAAAAAAGGAAAGTTTTCCCCAAATTGTGTGCTAAGCATCCAACACAGGTTGAACAATTGATGAGCTTATTTAACATCTCTTCCTCTTCAGTGTAGGAAGCCCATAAGAAATCATCTGTCTGTTATTTCTTCACTTCCCATAGGATCCGTTACTTATTGGCTTAGTGAAATCCTCGGAAAGACATCTACATGAGTACTGCTTAATGGTCCTGTGTGTGTGTCAGTCCAACACAGTCTCACCTACCAACCCTGGCTCTTAACCTTACGATATCAGTGGAAGCAGGACAGCGTTTGTCATATCAGGCAGGCTTATCTGAGAGCATTTGTGATGCTGATGGATGTTTGTGGGTTTGACGTCTACTTGAAAAAGCAGCGGAACAACAGAGGCAGGCACAGCAGCAGATAGTTGAGTCGAGGCAGCTGGGAGGCGAAGCTCGTCACGTTGCAGTCGTCGGAGTAGCAGCAGTGGACTCTGACGCCCGGGGCTCTGTAGCCCTGACTGTTGGCGTGACTGCAAAAGGACTTGTAGGAGCAGGATTTCATCACCCCACCTGATAAAAAGACACAAACAGAAGTCGCTTACACCGGTTTACACACACCAGAGAACCGACATTCATTCATCTGGATCAAACAATAAGCTTGGAAGACATTTTTTCAGTTTTTTTGTTTATGCATCATTTAATAATGTCACTAATCTCACACTTACCTGTCGATGTGCTTCCTACAATATCTAGCTATTAGCTGCTATTGTACTATTTTTGATAATTATGCATTTAATGTAAAAATCTCACTCTGTGCAGGATTAAATTAGGAAAATGAGTTTGCTTAATCTCGTGAGGATGAATTGTCTTGGTGCCATGAGCACATGGTGCCGCAATTAGGCATATTGATTGAGCAGCAAAGCTCTTCATTCCCTCTAAACCCTCAGACCCCCCACAGACTGAGATGTGTGTCCAGACGGCAGCCTGTCCTCTTACAAAACACACACTGACACGCGCACACACGCAAACTGAGCGTTATGCATCTTTACTGGCTAGGAACAGGGTAGAAGAAAGGCTACTACACTATCACTGCTGGACTCACTGTCTTGGCCCAAAACCACAGTGCAGGCGTCTGAGTAACTAGGGCAGGACTTAGAGCCTTGACGGTTGCAGTCGTCGTTATTGGAGCCCATACAGGTATAACATCGCAGAGGCTCACCTGAGGGAAACAGAAACAGGCTGTATTAAGACGTCCATGTATCAGATATTGAGGGCTACTGTTGGTTAAGCACGTCTCACCTCTGGATGTTTTTAACCTACGTAAACACAGGAAATATGTGTCTAATGAGCGCGAACTGTACAAGCAGGCAAATTCACGTCTGGCCGGCTCTGACGTGTGACATTGTTCCACAGGCGCAGTGAGGAATCCGGTGTAGAGAGAGCACTAATTAGCGAGCTTCTTCACTCAAACCCTAAAAGAATCCAAAGAGTTGGGTTCACTCAGATTTAAGAGCACATCTGTGTAACCTTACGAGCCTTCAGCGGAAGCTTCAGGAGAGCACATAACACCCTTCAGCCCTGCAAAGGAACGAGTACAGTACAGTAGCAGACCTTTGAAATATCACTTCAACACTTCCTTTCGAAAACCCTCATTCGTCTCCTAAATTCTAAAGCGTCCCTTCAGAGACGGCCTTTAACGCTGCTTCCTGAGAGCATCAAACAGAACTGGACTTCACTCACAGCTTCAAACATTCTTTTTGCAGAAGCACTGTTTTGTCCTGGCCATCAAACCAACCTCCTTTAACCAGGAACCTATGACGTACAAAAAGTTGAAGCTGTTTTCATAGTTACAGGCCAGAGAAGCAAACTTACTGTAAAAGCTCCAAGTTAAAAATTCCAAAAATGTCTGACTTTAACATTTAAACTATGGCAACGATGCTGTTGTGCTGACACTGCAAATAAATGCCCCCTGCTGTTTGTAGCTGACCTCAATCTATCCCCACACCACAGCCGCTCCACACACAGGCTGTAAGCATTAGACTCCAGGCCTATTAAGAGATTAGCTGCTGGGATTGCACGCTGCAGAGGGTAATAGACCGAAGGGAGACTGTACTTACAGGAGATGCCAGAGAAATTAACAGAAATTAGATATCATTAAATACAATGGGTCTGTTTTAACGAAATTAAAAAGCCTCTCAATTCTTTCTTAACATTTTATGTTCTGGTGAGAGCAAAGTCATTTGGGGCAGGTAACAGGTAAAACAGGTAACTTTGAGACTAATATGACTACACAGTAAGACTAATATACAGAAAAGCCATAAATATAGTAGCAAAATGAACTGCAAACTGTTGTTGGAAATGAAAAAAACAAAAGGAGGAGACCACCAGGGCTAAACCAGCCAAATTCAAAGAGGGTAGAGCAGAGGGAAATAATAACAAGAGGGACAAAGGAGACTCATAGAAAAAAAAAGTTCTTACTCCTGGTAGCAAACAGGACGAGGGCAAGCAGGAGCAGCGGACAGCCTTGGGCAGCTCTCATCGCGCTGGTGGTCCTCGCTCGTGCTGATCACACAATGAAAAGCAGGTTGTTTGTTCTCCGAGCCTCCTGAGCTTAATCGGAGCTATCAGATGAGCTAATATCCCCTTCTGGCCTGACTGGGAGATTACCAGCCCCTGCACTGGAGCCCTCGGCTCTGCCTGCAGGTGTTAGTACTGTAGCTGCTCAGCTTTGATGGGCAAAATCCTGCACATTTCACCTCCCACTGTGCTCTGGTCACACCCATTCTGAGTGTGTACTTTCTCTTGAACCCAAATATGTGGTATATGCGCATAAAAGCAGGATGTGCATGAGTGAAGCCAGGTGCTGTATTGCCATCTTTTATTGCACTTTGTAAGCAGATGCTGTACAGTAGCTGTGCAGAGACATTATTCCTCAGTGTGACACCACAACCATAGCAGGACTAGGACAAATCCATCCAAAATTAAATTACTCTTGGTCACTACTGAACACGGTCACGATTAGTTCGCTTTATATCAAAATAAAATCCAAAAAAATAAAGTCCCACGATTTCATCGAGAAGCTATGACAGGTATGACAAATATCTACAAGGTTACATGAGGGAAGCGGACAGAGGATGACAAAATAACTAGTATAACTAGAAAAACGCAGAGACCTTCGCTACAGTATGTACAAAAATTAAACAATACAAGTGTTTTATTTCTCACATGCAATACGCTAATGTGATAGTTTGCGTGTATCAACATTTTATTCACGTCTAAGTTTCTGGTTCTTTCTCTCGTATTCAGAGGAGATGACGACAGGAGTGGGTAAACAGTCTTTTCCCTCAGTGGCTGTCATGGCAAAATCATTGTAGATAATTTAACCCACAAACAAAGCTCACACGTTGTCGTTATCAAACACACACTCAGGCATACAAACACACTCTCAATAGTGATATGGTACGTTTTCTAACACTCTAAACCAGACCCCTGATGCAGAACGATACACCGACACATCTAAAATGTAAAGAGCGATTAGGAAGAAGCCCTTCCCGTGTGTCCTGCATACACAAAGTCAGTAGGAAACGGATCCACGTTGGCCTCAGGTGTCCATCAGTCCCTGGAACAGTGGTAAACGTTACTGTTCATTAATAAGTGGACTTCCCAGCCGCTTTGTGAGATTTGGCATTGCTGTTGTGTGGCTGCTAACTCTTCCCCATCTTGGCAATCAGCTCGTCACAGATCTTTGTCAGCTCCTCGATTTCTTTGTTCTGTAAAGCAGTAGACATAAACATTTTCCACTGCATGGCTCTATATTCTGATGTCATACCTTCATACACGCCACCACTGACCTTTTGCTCTAGCGTGCGCTCCAGAGAGTCCACCTTCATCTGCTCTTTCCTGAGACTGGCCTGGTAAGCAGCCTGCTCCTGCTTGGCCTTTACTCTCACCTGAGCTATCTCTGCATTGGCCCTGGGAAAAACAAGAATCAAGGCCCGTCTTCATCATTTTTGCACAGTAAACTGAGTTAGTGTTTTTTCTGTGACAACACATGAGCAATAAAGTTGACTTTGCATGAACTCACTTGTCTAGTTTCTCCTCCGCGTGAATTTTCAGGGCTTGATAGCGCTGCTCCTCCTTTCGGACCCTGGACAGATACTCCTGAGCGCATTTCTTCAGAACCTCTTCATTCTGAATGCAGCGAGAAATCTTTCAATTCTTCTCCATGGGTAGCAAGCTTAGCTTTACATGGCTTACAGGGCCATTAGCACTGGAAAGGCTTAATGAACAAAGGCTCACCTTGCGGAAGCCCTCCAGCACATCTTTCATTTTCTCGTAACGTCGGAAGAGGTCGGCCAGGGACTTTTCCACAGAGTTGAGGTCTGCCAAGGCCTGGTCTTTCTCCATGATCAGCTGCTGAATGGTGTGGTGAGACAGAGACTTTTCCTTCTGATCGTCCTCTGACGAACACACACATGTACAGTACAATGTAGATTAGATGATCAGTCCATGCACTGGAGTACAGAATACTTTTGAATGAACTACAGTGATCTTGTTTTTTCTCAAACAACAAATGAAAACAGATGCGTATGATTTAATATTTATACTGTACAACACTGAAAAAAAACTGTGTAGCATGCAAACAAAAACTCTGAACAATGGGGAAATCAAAGACATCTTCTGATCTGCCCACTAGTTTGCTTTGTGTGGCTTCCACACACAAATCTTCAAGTCTTCTAGTTTTTATGGTTACTCCATTTTCATACAAAAAATCAAATGAAACAAAACAGACAAACAAATGCCACTGGATGAGATGGAGGAGGAGCGGACACGTCTCCTCTATGATGGACGAGATGTGAGCTGACGCAAACAAGTGAAGGACAAGCAGCGTTACTCACCTGGCATGCCTATCAGGGTTATAAAAAGTAAGGGGCAAAGATGGGAGCAGAACAGAAAAGAAGGGACTGTGTTAAGTCAAGCTGGGAGGGCAAGACACGTGACAGAGCTGAGTGTTAAACACAAGCAGCGACAGATTGCTTCTTTATGTGATAGTGCCCCTATGCGAGTACAAAATGAAGTTAGACAGCTGTAATAATCTGATCTTCAGGAACGGATGCAGGCGAGAGCAGGGGTAAAGCAGAGTGAGCCTGCGGTGGAAGTCGATGGGCCCAGAGAAGCTGGACAGGGGTGGGCAAAGGTGGTCGCTTCCTCCTTCAACGACAGCAGGAGCCATTTGTCTCAGTCAAACATGAATGCAAGCACCGAGCAAAAGTAGCTTGTGTCAAAACATGTTCCTCAGTGGATTAGCACACACAAAGGCTGGAGCACAGGTTTCTCCGTAATGAACAAGTGAAGCAAAACTTAGTAAGTGGCTGTGGAGCAAAAGTAGCTGATTTAAAATAAAAGCCACGTGTGCTGGAAAGACAAAACAGGCAGAGAATCCTGTGGAAACCTGCCTTTTGACTCACCTATCATTTGTGCAATCGTCTTCTCATACTCAGCAACAATTCTCCTATGGATGAGAAATTGTACATCATTGGTTAATTAGAGTTAGATTTATATAAATAACAGGGCATTTCAAAGTAGATCGTCATATTTCTAGCTGTCTTCAGTGAAAACACAGATGCACCTGACTGTTCATTAGGAAGAAGTCTAAATAAAAACAAACTGGAAATGGTTCATTATTAGTTGTGGATCTGGCTCCGGATCCACCAAACAATCTGTGAGCTTGGCCAAAGCAACTGGTCACAGTGATTTTTAATGAGGGCTTTGGAGAATGACAAACAAACACAAGCTGTTAGCCAGCCTACACCTAAAAACACAGAACAATACAGCAATGATAAAGTTTGAAGACAGCAGAACTTTTCCCAGATTTGCATTTAGCCCACGAGCAGCAAGATCCAATAGGAAGTTTTGTTTTGGGAAAACCAGGTTGCTCCAGGTAAGAGGATTCATGCCACGGCCCCCCTTAGCTTCTTAGCCCCTCGTTATCCTGAACCCAATAAGTCAAATGAACTAAGCTCTGCCTTATCCGCGCTATCTGAGCTGTGGACAGATGGACCCACATCCACCACCTGCTGACAGTGAACAGGGCTCCAGTACTGAATATCACTATCGCCTTAAACCACAGGCACCAACCAGTCCTCTGAATTTATCACCTGATAGAAATTTGAATTTCTAATCCCAATTTTGATCTGATGTCAAATGGCAGTGAATAATACAAAACACAGCATCTTAAAGGAATTAACAAATTTCTTAAGGATATGTAACACGCATCATATAATTTATGTCTATAGTCGGGAGAGACGAGGCAACAAGACGCACTTCTACTGCTGGCATGCTGTAGTGTGAGGGTGTGTGTGTGTGACCTTACCTCATCTCCACCACTTCCTGTCGACTGTCTTCATACTTCCTCTGCCATTCCAGCACTTCTTTCTCCTTTGTCACAATCTGGAGAGTCCGTCACATTTTTGTTGAGTAAATTTCAAAACATCTGCAGTCATTTTAATAAAAAAAAAAACAAAAAGCATTTGAAAGCACCTCCTCACGAGCAATTCCCAGAGAGTGGTCCAGATCTGCAGGCAGGTGGGGACTATCCCCTTCGATGTAGGTGGTGGCAGTGGTCCTGGTGTACAGTGAGTTCTTGGAAATAGCACTATCCACTGGCGATAACACATCTCTGCGCTGCTTCCAGGAGTGAAAAGAGAGGAGGGATAGGAAAGGAAACATAACCAGTTACACACCAGACTAAGCTACTGTACAGACTGGACGCCCTCACCCTCGGGCCCACACGCACATTCTCAACAGGATTCCTAAACCAAGCGGCAAGTCCAGCATCAAACTAGATCAAAATGTACCACACAGCAAACTCAATGAGTAAATAAGGCAGCCAGTGATGCTCCTGAAGGCTTGGTGAGCCACCACATGAGCGGATGAAACAGTCTTCATTGGCACAGTATCAGCCACTGTGATTGGCTGATGCAGCCTCTAGCTGAGCTTTAATGATCACCCACCGCAGTGGGTTGAATATGATTGGGTCCAGGCAGCCAGGAAGGAGGGCGGCAGCTGATACAGCAAGAACTGCATCGTGTGCAGGAGAGGGAGAATGGGAAAATGGACTGGGCAGCATGGGAGCTCGATGTTAGTCTCAGGTTAAAGCGCGGCACAACAGTACAGTGGTCCTACACATCAAAATACACAAAACAATTCCTGTGCTTCCCTGAACCTCCACTGGATTCCTGGAAAGTGGGATGAAATTTGACTCACAAGGGACAAGACCAGTGAGACTAATAAATGGAAAAGAGAGCAAAGTGCTTGGCAGTTACATTTTTTCATAGACGTGATTTAATGTGAACAAAAATATACTAAACAAAGACACAGGGTAGAGGAGAGCACTACAACAATAAACAAAAAAAACAACGCAGTAGTAATAAAAAACTGTACAAGAGACGCTATCTGCAGACAAAACAGCTTCACTCAAGACAAATTCACTCACAGAGGCAAAGTACAGCTACTGTGTGTTAGACGGGCCTGAGACTGAGGACACTGGACCTCTGGGACCTACAGGAGCTGGAGTATTCAGTGCAGTGTGGAGGTATTTGGGGACTGGGGACGATCAATGAAACTATGAAAGTTATCCAAATTTGGCTTTGATTCCTACACACCTAAATCGTTTTGATGTGAAAATCCTTAACCTCATAGTCTGACATGTCTGACCGAATACCTGGACCGCACTGCACCTTGTCAGATAAAGATCACAGGGGTGTAACGTTACTCTTACTTTGAATAAGGGCGAACCATTGATATTCCACCGACGAGTGCTGGGTTTCTTGAGACGTGACTGTAAAATGTGTGGAACAAAACAATGAGACCAGGAAGCGCCTGCTTTGATCCGACTCTTGAGAATGTTGTTCTAACTTTGATGTAGGTGCAAGTTGACCCAGTTCCCAGGTTCTACTTAAACAGCCAGACAAAAGTGAACACTGACACCTACAGTAGCCGATGTAGATGTTTGTTAGTGCTGGGAGAAGGGGAGCAGGAGGCCCAAATCACAAAAATAAAGAATGTGACTGGGAATTGGGTTAATAAAAGCAAAACATAAACAAACACACCTGAAGCTCTTTCCTTATATATACATACGTCTCAAAAACGGAGATATTCCCAGTCACATTCATGCTCATGTAGAGTAAGCCTCTCATGAAGGGACAGGCAACATGCATAAAAGAGGCAAGGGATGTAAAATGCACCGCACACTGGTCCTGGGGAGACAACCCGGGAAGGGCTCGCTGCTAGTCGCCATGAGAGCCGGACGCATCAAGCCGTGTTAGAGATTTTACATGTGGGGGCTGACGAGGAGGCAGGACTGTGTCGAGGAGGCAATGGGAGCACAATCACACTCACGGGGTGCGTTTGGGGAGCGGGATCGGAAGGCTGAGACACACCCATGCACACACACCACGCATCTCAGTTCTTTCACCACGCTCACACACGCTCTCTGCAGGTGCAGGCTGACTCAGCGCAGTACCTGGGGGGTTACATTGGAGAGGGAGGGGCACTGAGAGATGATTTTTGCTACCTGCAGAGCTTCTATCCTCAGGGCAGCAAGCACCAGCTCCTCCTGGGCAGCGCACATGGGGAGTGAGGGTGGATGGATTTCGGGGGAGGGATGGGGGGGGGGGGGGGGGGGGGGGGGGGGTAGGCGAGGAGGGTTGCGGCCCAAGGATGAGAGAGCAAAGGGAAAACACATAGAAACTTGAGTTGAGCACACACACTTGGGTAAAAGGAGGAAAATGATGATGTAAAGGTAGGATGTGCTATAACACGGTGACACTATTGGAAGACCATTCACACCAAAACACACACTACACAGAAGGGGCTACAGGAGTTGAGGTGTACAGGTTTTATTAGGGAGGGTGTGGTCTGTCAACACACCTGTAGTTTTTGGGCGAATGCAGTGGGGTTGGTCTCTGCCAGGTCGGCCTCCATGTACTGCAGGGGGTCGTCACACTCAGATGGCCTGTCTAACATGGGAATGGTCGGGGCAGGAGCAGGGGCCTCCACAGGTCCCTGGCTAGGGGGCTAAAAGGGCACCAGGAGGAGTAGGCAAAGGGCAGGGAGAAGGGCTGATGTGAGCGTGGAAAGCAAGCGTGTGTTCATTTCAGTGGCAGCACTGTGACATGAGTGGAAGCTGGAAAACGTGTGGCGAACTAGCTATTTGTTGTAAGGCTTGAGTTCACTTTAAAGGGCCAAGGAAAATCTTACATCAAAGCACGTGGCACCCTGTCTCCCTCCTTGTGACTACTTACACTCGCATGATGGTGATAATACAAAGAAATGACAAATATGGCGAGTGCTTACTCTGAATCCTTAAGGACATTTGACTCACCTGCTCATCCCTCTCTGTGCTCTGCGTCCGGCTGAGGGACTCGCTTTCCCGCTTCCTGCCCTTGTCCCCAGCAGAGCCTTCGGGACCAGGCCGGGGGCTTAGCACTGGCGTCTTCATACCCGCTGTTATCCTGGCCTCCATTTCCTCAAAACTCCTGCACAGAATGGGATCTGAGTTACTGTACATGGATTGTGTAGTTGGAGTTATTTACACAGTAAACGTGCTATAGCACAACATACAGTACACGAAGCAATAACTACACATATTAACAAAGAAGCATGTTTCAGTAGAGTAATAGAGTCTGATGTACCCTGTGCAGGGGGAGCTGGGTTCAGATCCATGTCCACATGTATTCTTGGTTAAGTTGTCAGATACTGAGTCCAACTTCAGGTATAAAGACGGCTTCTTCACAGAAAGTGGCTGCAGAGAACATTAAATCATAAACTGTACAATATAAAACAACTCAAGCAAAAAGATATGAAACTCTTAATAATGTGAAATACTCACAGGCGAAGAGGAGCCAATCTTTTCCATGTATTCAATTTCATAGTCTTGCACTGGCACAGAAAAATAAAGGAATAAGTTTTAGATGCAGGGGGAAGAAACGCAGAGATATTTCAGCCGATGATAAGCTTTGGACCAACGCGATGAGAGGCCCAGCTAACTGTTCTCTGCTTCATCTCTGACCCACATGGGTTGAGCCAGACAGCCTCTGGGGAGAGGTGACTCTTCTGAGGGTCAAAGGGCAGTAGTGAACTGGGCCAGCAGGCTTATTATAGTGCCACAAAAAAAAGTCAATAGATGAATAAATCTAAACCGGTTGGTCCAGAGCAGAAGCATTATGCACACATGATGCAGAGGGGGCTGGTGGTGGTGGTGGTATGCTCTGATCTCTGTATTTCTTTGGACTCACTTTCAGCCTGATGTGAAAGACTGTTCGCATTCACAAAGGATGTAAGGTCGCTCGGCTGAGGGAAGTCCTGCTGGTCAGAGTCCGCACCCATGTCGTGCAGGGCTGCCCATTTATGGCTGGTGGAGGAGGCCAGCTTCTCCTCGTCAGTGGCGTGGTCCTCTTGTTGATGGAGGGAGGTAGGTTCATCCGGAGATCCGGGATCCTGCAACATGATGGACTGACGAAGTCAGAGGACAGAGAACTAATACAGGTGGGCTAAACTGACGCAACCGAGTGTAAATATGTAGCATCATGTAGGCACCTGTGATGGATCAGACAGGGGGGATTTCTTTGGTGACCTCTTCACTCTGAAAGTATTACTGAGAAAAAGCGAAATGATCAGTCACTACAATCAGATGTCTGTTCTAGACTGACAGCTGCATGTACACACAAATGAATAAGAAAATGACACGTGTAAATGACACAGATGCTTGTTTACACTACACAGTGCAGCATACTGGGTTTATGGGTTCTGAGTAGTTTGCAACACAAAATAACACTGTGTTAGTGAGAAGGGGACGTTTTGTTCTTGTTACTGATTGTACTTAATTGTTTTCGTTTAACAACAGCCAGCAATGAGCACTAGGGGGCGCACCACTACCTCCTCACTTCATTTCTACTTGCAGATGAGACAGTGTTGCTCATCAGTTGAGTTGTTTTACCATTTTCATAGAGAAGTACAACATACCATCTGTACGACACTGAGCAATGCTGCTGTGTGACAACCACCAAACACCAAAACAAGCTCCTACCTGTAAATTTCATGCTGCCTTCACAGACTGCATTGCACACTATGCTCTATTCCAACTGAAACCCGGTACAGTAGGCTTCCGGTCAAATGGACAGAATTAAAAGAAGTTTAAATGGGGCTGGGATTAATAGGGACCACAGGGCAGCATGCTTTAAAAGCAAAGCCTCGTGAAATTAGGAGGTCAGAAGGGGTGGATGGTTGTGTTCCCCTGTACTTACAACAAACAACACAGAGAGGACACACCCTTGGACTTCCTGCGACATGACAATACACAGACACAGGTGACAGACAGACAGGCATAGTGGACAAGTAGAAGACAAATACACACCAACCGAAGCTCACAGAGGGAGATGCAGACATTCCTCATGGTTACAATGTGTCTGGTAAAACGGTTGACTTACGATTTGATGGGCGTCTTCTTCTTCTTGGATGGTTTGTTCTGATTTTGATCCTGCAGTTCCCCAATGTTGTCATTGTCGTTTTCATTGTCATAGTCATTTGATGAAAGTTCAAAGGAAGCAGACACCTTAGGAGGGGAGTTAGCCATTTGGACGGAGGACTTGAAAGGGTCTACGGAATCATCAAAGCTATTGGGGTCAAAGCTATAAGATGGCCGAGACAGTTTGGGGGAATTGGCGAGGTCTTTTTTAGAGGTAAAGGGATTGAAATTTGGATCATCCCACTTATCAGGTTCAAACTTGTAAGCCGCTGTAGGGACAGGGATTTCTTCCTCGTTGCCATTTTGGGTCCTTGGAGGGTCGTTGTCCAGTTTCTCCAAAGCTGGAGGAGCCTTCTTCAGTCCTAGCTTTGGTTTCCTCAGAGGCATTTTGGCACCGGGTTTCTTGCCCACTTTCTTGGGTGGGGCAGAGGCCTGGTGTGGCGCCTCAGTGCTCTGCTCCGAGTAGTCAAACTCCAGTCTTACTGACTGGCGATTGGGGATTATGGGTTGCTCTTCAGGGTTAGTGACTGGCTCTGCAAGAAGCGCTGGAAGCTGGGTTGCAGGGACAGGGGGACTTTCTGGAGGGATGACAATACGGGCACAAACAGGTTCCTTACGACCCAGAACAGGGGAGTTGGCAATTTTACTACCTCCGGTCTTAAAAGGGTCGATGTTCTCAAAATTATCTGGATCCCATTTGTAAGAAGCACAGAGTGCGATGGGAGGCTCGTCTTTGCTTGTTGGACTAATGAGGGCAGGGCTCTCCTCCTGGCACAAAGGTAGCACAGGGGCAACAAGGCTCCCTCCTTGACCGATGTGGTTTGTTTCCTCCAACAGAGGAGGTGGAGTCTCACCACGGCTTTTCCTATTTTTTCGGAGGGTTCCTCCGGGGCTTGGGGTTGCAGATCCTCCTCCCTCTGTTTCCTCCTGAGCCTCAATATGACTGGCAGTTCGAGGCTTTGTCCGTCTCGTGGTCTCTGGAGTGCTGCTGGATGAGGCTGGCCTTGGACTCTCTGGGTTGGAGTTCTGTCTGAGAAGAGGCTTCTTTTTTACTGAACCAGGACGGACTTTCTTGGGCTTACGGAGGGTCCCTGGGGCACTCTCAGTGCCTACGCTGAAAGACTCTGAATGTGGACGGAAACCTCCTGCTGTGGTTCCATCCAACAAACTAGAACTGTCTAGTTCACCTCCCTGGAGGCTGAGGGAACGGGTCAGAGTGTGACTACTTGAATCGCCAGAAAGCACTTCAATGTTGTAAGTGCCGCTAGCTGCAATGGGCTTGTTTTCGTCAAAAGCAATCGACGGGGAACGACACGGTGCCTCAGTCAGGTCACTGACTGAGCTGTCCTCTACTGCAAAAGATGGAGAGACATTTTGTAAGAAGTTTTTTATTAACAGAAAAGTATAGACATTTAAATAAAACTGGGACTAAACAAGAAATAATGGACAGAAGATAATTATTCTAAAATAGAAATAACAGACTCTCAGTTGGACAGTAAGTTATAAGTATATTTACCGTAGGTCACCATTTCCTACACACAAACAGATGCTTGTCTCAGCAGCCGTATCTGA